>OZ014522.1:118322428-123487119 GCA_963966055.1 Lathyrus aphaca
CAACAACTACAAGTATAAACGTATTTCCAAAAGAAGATGAGAATGGTCCCATAAAGTCAATTCCCCACACATCGAAAACTTCTACTTCTAAAATGCCTTTTTGGGGCATCTCATCGCGCCTCGAGATGTTACCAGTGTGTTAGCATCGGTCGCAATTTAGAATGGCGAGGTGAACATATTTCCAGAGATTGGGCCAAAACAGGCCTGATTGAAGGATCTTTGTGCAAGTCTTCGAAGTGCTTGCGTGTCCACCATAATGAGCAGAGTGACAACGGGAAATTATGTTTTCCATTTCTTCTTGTGAGACACATCGACGGAAAATACCATCAGACCCTCGCTTGAAAAGTAATAGTTCATCCTAGTAATACTGTTTTAAATCATGGAAAACTTCTTCTTTTGTTGGTATGTGAGATCTAGTGGAAGTACCCCAGCAACTAAATAGTTGACTATGTCAGCATACCATGGTAGAGTGATTTACGCACAAATTTCTTCCATTGTCTCTTCTTGGATTTGTTCATCTAGAGTTAAGGAAGATATCTCACTTTCTAATTGGGCTATAAGACGTTCATCGGGAAAATAATCATTGATTGGTATTTGGTATGGTTTAATTCCATCCATACATGATAAGTAGTCTGCTACTATGTTGTCAGTTCCTTTCTTATCCTTAATTTCCAAATCGAATTCTTGTAACAGAAGGATCCATATCAGTAGTCTAGACTCCGTGTCCTTTTTACCTAGAAGGTACCTAATGGCGACGTGATCAGTATAGATGATAATTTTGGCTCCTACTAGGTAGGAACGGAATTTATCGAGTGCAAAAACGACGACTAAGAGTTCTTTCTCTGTTGTGGCATAGTTCATCTGAGCAGGTTCTAAAGTCCTACTCGCATAGTATATTGCGTGAAGTTTCTTATCTTTTCTTTGTCCTAAGACTGTGCCTACAACGTAATCACTCGCATCGCACATAATCTCGAATGGTAACATCCAATCAGATGGTTGCATGATGGGTGCAGTGATAAGAGCTGTTCTGAGTGTTTCAAATGCTTTTAAACAATCTTCGCCAAAGATAAACTCAGCGTCCTTCATTAGTAAACCAGTCAACGACTTAGTGATCTTGGAAAAATTCTTAATGAATCGTCGGTAAAAACTGGCGTGTCCTAAGAAACTTCTTATTTCTTTCACTGTTTTCGGCGGTTGAAGGTCTTTTATTACTTCTATTTTTGCTTTATCTACCTCGATGCATCTGTTGGATATCACATGTCCTAAAACGATTCCTTGGCTGACCATAAAGTGGCACTTTTCCCAATTAAGTAAAAGATTTACTTTTACATATCTTTCGCGTACCATTTCTAAGTTCGATAGGCATCCTTCGAAACTTTGTCCGCATACAGAGAAATCATCCATAAACACTTCCATGATGTTGTCTATGAAATCTATAAAAATTGTCATCATGCATCGTTGGAATGTCGCTGGAGCGTTACACAAGCCGAACGACATACGATGGTAAGCAAATGTTCTATAGGGGCATGTGAAGGTTGTTTTCTCTTAGTCATCAGGATGAATAGGAATTTGGAAGAATCCTAAGTAACTGCCTAGGTAGAAAAAATACGAATGTTTAGCTAATCTCTCCAACATTTGATCGATGAAGGATAAAGGAAAATGGTCTTTCCGGGTAGCTTTGTCTAGTTTTCGATAATCGATACACATTTTGTTCCCAATCACTACTCTCTGTGTTATGGATTTACCTTTGAGTTCTTAGTGACTGTAATGCCTCCCTTCTTTGGTACGACATGCATTGGGCTAACCCATTGGCTGTCGGATATTGGATATATAATTCCGGCATCTAGTAACTTTTTTACTTCATCTTTGACTATGGTACTTAGAATCAGATTAATCCTTCTTTGAGGTTCTTAGAGGTCTTACAGTCTTCCTCTAGCATAATGTGGTGCATACATATTGAAGGACTTATTCCTTTTAGGTCGGATATGTTTTAGCCTAACGTAGTTGGATATTTTCTTAAGACATATAATAGTCTTTTTTGTTTCGAGTTGTCCTAAGTCTGCATTTACTATAACAAGTCTTTTGAGTTCTGAATCTAGGAATTTGTATCTAAGATTGCTAGGTAATACCTTGAGTTCTAGAGCGGGTTTTTTTGGGCATGGCATATGGTCTGGTGTAAGAGCTAAGCATTCATTTAGACTGTCGTCCTTATAAGGTTCTTGCCAACTATCATCTTCAAGGATTGGAGGGAATGGGATTTTCATTATATCATAATAGGTAGTCTCTTATTTTTTCATTTCCCTTATGCACTCGTAAATGACGTCTATTAGGTAACATGTATTGTCTATGGCTGGAGCTTGGAGGAATTGGGTTTAAATGAATTCGATTTTCTTTTCTCCTACTTCGAATGTCAACCTTTCTTTCTTCACGTCTATAATAGCTCAGAGTGTGATTAGGAATGGCCTTCCCAGTATGATAGGGGTTGTAGCACCTTTCTTGATGTCCATGATTATGAAATCAGTTGGGATGTAGAATTGACCTATTCGTACAAGAACGTTTTCTAGAATACCAACCGGGAATTTTACTGAGTGATCGGCTAGTTGAACTGACATCTTGGTCGATCTTAGTTGTTCCATATCGAGCTTTTTGATAACGACATAACACTTATACTGGCCCCTAAATCGCATAGAGCTTTGTGATAGACGATGGCGCAGATCTAGAAGGGGGGTTGAATAGATCCTTCTTAAAATTTAACTTTTCAAAAATACTTTGAAAAATATTTTACGGAAGTTCCCCGGAAAACTCGACTAAAAACAAATTAAAGTCACTGGTGATCGGATATGCGTTTGAAACCAAATGGGAAATTACAGATGATAAGAAGAATTAAAACAATGCAACTAAGCCACTTAAATTCAGCTCACTTGATAACCCCCTCTCAACAATGAATTATAAAAGAGAAATAAGCACAAAAATTATGAATTGGTGTGGTTTGACTTTTTCTCAAACACTTGGTGTGCACCCACACAAAGTGTTATTTGTATGTTAAAGTAGTGCATAATTTTTACAAGGTTGCTGTCAAAATTGATAGCAACAATTTAACAAATAGTTGGTGTGCACATGCTAAATCAAAATAGTATTTTTCAAACCACACAAATTCAAGTAATTCCGAAAATATTAGAATGAAACGAATAAAGAATACAAGAGATTTGTTTAGGTAGTTCCTTCACCGTCCTCGCTAGAAGTACTCTGCCCCCAATGCTCAAATGAATTGGGATATTTCATTAATATTGAAATTGTTTATACAAGAAGAAAATTGGAACAACAAACCAATCCAAATTGCGATTGTTGCAATAACTCTTCTTGCCCCTTGATTCGAGAAGAACCAAGTCAATCACGCGCGTCGAAAAAACCTCCGATTAACAACTCCCTTCTTGCAAGAATATACAATCCTTCAAACTTTGAGCACGACTAATTTTATTCAATGCTTGTGAACCCATAACTACCTTCATAATCCTCCAGTTAACGTGATATGAATGAATGATTCCTTTGATCTTCAAACTCCCTCAATCGGCTGAATCTACGAACGATAATTACGTGAAAACCCCCCAAATCTTCTACGATCTTGGAGGAGAAAACATTTTAGGTTTTTACAAGAAAAACCCACAACTTCTCTACCCAAGCTGAAACCTCAATCTCAAATCACCTTACGTTGCACCTAGAACAACAAAGATTGTTGTGTGTGATTGTTAATTAATGCAAAGAAGGAGAAGATGAAGAGAGGGATGTGCATCTATTTCACTTTTCTTGTTAAAACTCTCATAAAACATGAAACAACTATTTATATTGGTTAGAAAAGAATAGAAATAAAAAGTAAAAGTGAGTGAAAAAAAAATAACTGAAAAGGTGCATAAGTCAGTAATGCATCGACCTCTCCATATGGATGAGTCGACTTGTACCAAGTCAGTGAGTCGACCTAAAATCCTTACTCAGTCAGCATGTTAGGACCCGAGAGTTTTGAAGGAAAAATCACATTGAATGAGTCGACCTATAACAACCCATGAGTCGACTCAAATCAAATGTACTGATTGAGTCGAACTGTTGAGGAGTATGAGTCGACTCATGCAGTCAAATATTTCATGAAAACTTTTCATCATGAGATCATCTCTTCTTGCTTGTCTTGCCACACACCATTTCAAAAACCCATGTTTTTGACATTGTTCAAAACACCCTTCATGTCTCACAAACTCCCCCTTTTTGATGATGGATAAAACTTGTAGAAATGTAACGAATAATCATCTCCTTGTTGAAATGTAATGAATAATCATATCCATGCTCCCCCTGAATATGTGCCACCAACATATACACTTTACATTCTACAATCTTAACATCATCCCCCCTTTGACAACATCAAAAAGAGAGAAAGGGGATTAACAAATAATCCAATAACCAATAGTATATAATGAGAACCACAATTGCAATAAGATTCAAACATCCACAATCACACAATATGAGATGATTTACAAGCCCAATAAGAAATAAAAAACGAGATAATGAATCAAACAAACAAAAATTAACATTATCCATAACATGATAAACAAAAAAAAATGAAAATAGTAATAATTGTCATGTAGAGAATACAAAAACAACGAGAATGCAAAAGAAAATGATATGCGATGTAAGAATGTTCTCAAGGTCTTGGACCACGACCCCGATGTGATGGATAACGATTTTTATAAACAGTCGGTGGACGATCATCCGTGTCTTCTCCAGTGTAGTGAATGAAGTTTCTGTTGAGAGTGTTGAAGGAATTTGCAAGATCCACATTAGAACGATGTACCTCATTTATTAGAGCCATAGAGTTAGATGCAAACGATTCAAAATTTGTATCTTGAGTTTGCAAGTGATTTTGAAACTCGGTGTATCGAGTGTCTTGAACAAACACATAATCCGCAAATGCCTTGTCTTGTGCATTGAGTCTCTATTCTAACATATTGTACCGCTCAGATTGAGACGCATAGTAACTTTGTTGTTCCAATTTCATATTCTAAAGCAGATTCATTATGCCGGAAGTGTTGTCTTGCGGAGGTGGAGGTGGCGGAGATGGAGGAGAAAACTAAGTTGTTATGTGAGTCCATCCTATGTGTTGCCATTCATCCAAACCTTGGTTTTCATAAAGTTAAAAATCATCAGAAGGAGCACGATACCAGTCTTCATTATCAACATGAACTTCATCAATAGGCAAGAGCAACACCTTTCTTTTCCTTAAGAGCAAAAATCCTACTTGCAAAATAGTGTGGCCAATTTACCTTAACCTTGTTACGGAGTATGTATATGAGATGAACCTCAGACATGTTAATACGGGAGAAACCACCTTCCTTAGGCTGAAGGTTTTGCAAGACAATCCAATGGAGAATATGATCGGTAGGCTTAACCTTTCCTGTTGTAGTGGACGACGAAAACAACTCATAATTTACTATAGCCTCGATGAAAGGCTCTTTTAACATACCGTTTAATTCCTTACGAAATTCATAATTATCAACATGAGTAGTATCAATCATCAAAATACTAGAAGCCTCAGGATCAATCTTAAATATATCTTTCCAAACTTGTGCAGTAACCGCTAACATTCTTTCACCCATCCGGAAATTAAACTCAAAACCTTTGAATTTACCAACAAGACTGTAAAAACCCCAAATTTTCCCTCACTAATTTCACACCATGGCTTGTGATCTTTCATATTTGCATTAGTTTAAACATACCACCTCATATTGCATTTTTTGTTTCATCTGCATAGTTCAAGTTCATCTACATCTAGGGTTTGTGATCTGAGCAATCCAAGGATTCATCTGAGCCACTCCAAAGGTCTTCAATCATTCCAAGAGGGTCCATGTATGCTCAATCATCATATTAAATCCATCAAAGATCAAGGAAGTCAGAAAATCACAAGAACTTGGAAAGCATGGAAGCTGAGCTAGGGTTTCACTACACAGATGACCTAAAATTAGGGTTTTGGTTTCAGAGGCCATAACTCCAAATTTTTTGGTCATCCTTGTTTCTAAGGGTCTCAATATGTTATGAGGATAATATGTACCAGGTTTTATGAAGAAATTCATTGTGGAAGTCATCTGTTCACTGAGTAACTTCTTGAGCAAGTCAGAGCAAAATCAGGGCATTTGAGGCCCCCAACAATGGAACCAAAGTGGATTTTTCATCAAACTGAAGTTATATGATCTTTATTTGATCATTTAAGTGCTTGGAAGTTCACAAAATTGAAGAAAAGTGAGCTAAACCAAAAGTTGCCAAAAATGGAAATGACTTGTAATGTAAACTTTCCATTTTGGGAAAGTTTTTCAACCTCCTCTTTCTCAACCAAAAATGCTTCAAATGAAAAATTGTTGGTCATGAAAGTTGTAGATTGGATTATTCCCTTTTCAAAAAGTACAAGAACAAGTCCTAATTCATTATGGAACTCAAGATATGGCTTGTCAAAGTTGGCAAAAATCACATAATTTTCAAGAATGCACCAAAGAGGGATTTATGCAAAACCACTTGCCAAGCTATTTTGTGACTTCAAACACACTTCTAAGCATCATACAAACCTTGTGCATTGTCTAAAACTTAGAATTTCCCAAAGAATCTCAAGTTTTCATGCCCTGCCCATGAAGAAATCTCAAAGGGGCCAAAACTTCATAAAATTGCAAAAGGGCACATAACATTTCATACACTTGCTGAATTGCCTCAAAACCAATTCCATGGACCTCCTTGATCTATGCTGCACAAAGACAAGCCAAAAAGCTAGCTGCACAAGAGCCCATACCTCAAGTACAAGTCATGTTGACATTTTGGCAACTTGCCCATACCAATCAGCTGCAACCACCACCCACTCTCTGGCCTATCACTACTTGTTATGTGGATCAAACCCAAGCCATAACACACACCATTGCAGCATGAAACCTCAGATTTCCCAAGTTCTCAAAAATCACCACTCTTGCAAATTCCTTCAAAACTCTCTGCTCACACACTCAAACTCCAAACAAATTCCACCATTCATCTCAAAATCATGAATAGAACACAAAGCAACCATTAAAACAACCAAAAACACCCCATACACAAAACAAGATTCTGGACCAGTTGAGTTGCTACCACTCAAACCAGCCACTCTCAAAGCTTTCCAAGCATTGCAGCTTCATCAGGAGGTCAAGGGGAGTCATTTTGCACATGAGAAGTGGCCAGAAGCTTCAAACTGAGAAAGCTTCACTTCAGGTAACCTCAAGAACAAATTTTTCAAAAATGCTATTTTAAGTTCTTAGAATGATCTTCATGCTTCACTGATCACACTGCACTTCTTACTTTTGAAAATGGTTGAGAAATGAGCTTGTATGCGTGTTTTGAAACTTTTTCAGTTTTTGAGTTTTGATTCGTATCATGAGATTTAGCCATTAGAAATTTGTTTTGAGAGTGGATTTGAGTTTAGGGAAGTGAGATGAGTTGATCTGGAGCTTTAGAGCTCCAGAAATAACCTAGGGAAGAAGTTTGATTTTGAGTTAGCCGGAGAAGATGACCGGAACACTGTTCCGGTCACCTGAAAATGTTTAGGGTTCAGATTAGGGCTTAATCCAGTAATTAGTGTGAGTTTGAATCTTGGCTGTCCAGATGCGCGCGTAGTCCTTCCCTCCTTTCCCAGCTTTGAATGTGGTCCCTTGGATGCGCTGACTTTTGTTTTAATCATTTTTAATTCATTTTTTCTCATTTGTTTTGCATATTTTATTTAAAATAGCTAGAAAATCCCAAAAAATATTTTCTTCTGCATTTTGCATCCAAATAATTCTCTTCACCCAAAAATATTTTTATTTTTATTTTTTGCATTAAAAAATCATTTTTAAAATATTTAAATGTTTATTTTAATTAATTAATGGAAATTAATTAATTAAAATATCATTTAGGTTTCTAAAAATCCCAAAAAAATTCACATTGCATCTTAGGACATTTAGAAACATTGTCAAACCATTCATGTAAATTTCTTTTTGGTTTTGAACACTCTTTGACATTTTTCTTGAATTTAGGGTTCATAAAATTCCCATTTTTGAACCCTAACTTCAAGAATTTTTTTCGTCCTAACCATGAATGGTATGACATTGATTCTTTTTGCATTGATCTTCATTTTGCATATAGTATCTAGCATATTTTTATCACAAATTTATCTTGCATTTTTGATTTGATTTTTATTTTTTTCCCTTTAGGTACCTTAAAACCCTAGATAACTTAGAAAAAATCACAACTTTCATTAGGTTAAGAGTTAGGTCTCCTCCTTTGGGGTGTGATATCATACGGGGTTAAGGTTCCTTTGAGTTCATTTTCAATTTTTTATCTTATGATTTGCTTTTGTTGTTGACTTTTGCATCTCATGTTGCATTAAAACCCTAATTTCTCATGTTCATTTGCATACATCTTGCATATGCTTTCATTCATGAACTTGCCATGGTATTTCATACATTCACATGACTTCTAAGACATATTAGGACACATTAGAATTATGCTTGATCATTTTGTCATTCATTTTCCATGATATGCATTCATTTCATTCCATGAACTTTCATGTGCTTTCATGCTTCCTACATGCTTCCTTTGCATTCCATCCCTTGTATGATCATTCATTGCACTTGAAATGTCTTTGCATCATATCATAGAATCATTAGCATCATGTTTATGCTTCTGGTTTTGGTTTTCATCCTTGCATTTTCTTCATTTTCATTTCATTTCTTTCTTTTATGCTAACATTTCAGGTGGTAAGTACTTGAGAAGTGAATTTGCCTCCACTTCTCATTTCTCTTCTCATCTCTTTTATGCATCCTTGATGCATTTTGTCTTTGCTTTAGAGTGAGCTTTCACATTCATGTTCATTCACTTTCTTTCTTCAAGTAACTTATCTTCTTCAGTGAAGTAAGTTAACTTGTTTCTTCTGCTTCTCCTCCTTTCATCTGCTTTTTCCTTTGGTGGCTTCTCTGAAGATCTCTTGCAAGCCTTACAAACCATAGGAACACCCAAGCATGACAATAATTAGGGTTTTGATTAGTCCCCCCTAGTTTTTACCTTTGTGTCTTCTTTTGTGTCTCTCTTCTCACCTCATCATTAGAGACTAAACCCTTAAGGTTTTAAGGCTTTGTGATTAAGGTTATGCCTGCATCCTTCTCTTAGGATGGAGTGTATAACTTTAATCCTAAGTGTTAAACCCTTGATGTGTTTAAATCTCTTAATCAATCCATCTTAATTATCACAAAGACAATAGCTTGTAACTTGGGCCTTGCATTAGGGTTCTAATTCTTCCTTAATTGGTTAAGAAGGACTAACCTAGTGTTAATGGACAAGTCCCCCTCAAGTTGTCTTACAAACCATAAAATTCCCTTCTAAATCTCATCTTTAATTAAAATCCACTTTAATAAAGGCTTGTTTTGTCATGAGGTTAATCCCTAATCCTGTATTAAGTTGAGGTATCTTCCTCAGCTTAAATGTGCTCATATATTATCCTTCTATTAGGATGGTGTAATGGGTCCATTAAATCCTTGATTATGGCTTAAACTCATTACTTAACACTAAACAAAAACACCAAAAACATCTAAATAATCACAAGTAGGTTAATGATCTTAATCCTACATCATCATAGTAATTAAGTTTGAGGTGCTTACTTCATACTTAAGGTATTCTCATTATCCCTAATCAAAGGGAGGATATGATGAGTTTACTAACCTTTGGTTTAGGCTTAAGATCATTAACTTATGACAAACACAAAAAAGCAATAAAAGATTGAAAACACAAAAACAAACAATAATCGTCTCCTCCGGGATTCTTTTCTCACCTCATTCACTCACAAAAAAGAACTCGCTTCTTCCGTCTAATGCAAGACAGTTAAGCACCTGAGCCATACAGGTCATACACTTGAGCATAGACAACCACGTAGTTCACAAGTCAATTTATCTTTCAGTCTCTTTGAGTCGTACTACGGTGTTATGACTTCCTCATTGCACGAGAGGATATGTAGGCATAACTTAATTGTTATCGAACAAAAGTCTCCGAGTCTTCCCCCCTCCTTCCAGCATTATTCTTTTAAGCCTCATTCCTGAGCACCTTCACTTCACTTTCTTGCACTGACACTTGTACATTCTTTTCCAGCTTTTGCACACAGATAGCACAGACACTACCCCTTTAAACACAAATTTTCAAGCGTGGATCCCGTCGAGTACGACGAACAATCTGGGTGCTAATACCTTCCCAGGTTGTAACCAACCCCCTTTCTCAGTTTCTCTGGTTCGCAACCGTCTTATCCATATCTTTCCTAGGTTTATGCAGCATTACCTTTCCTTCGGGATAAAAATGCCTAGCTGGCGACTCTTTTCAGTTCATTTCCTCCTTTTCGCCGACCGTTCGCGTCTGTACCCTATCTGACCCTGTGTCACTTAGTGGGAGCGACAACTTGGCGACTCTGCTGGGGAACCTTATATTGCAACCAGGGCTTCTAGTTCTTTTAGTGGGTTCCTCCTAGTGCTTGTTTGATTTGTGTTTACGGGGGTGTTATGTGCTACTTGTGCTTAATTATTTGCTTTATTTATTGCTTTATGTACAACTTTATTTATTGTTTTCATTTACTGTTTTATGCATTTTCATACTGTCATTATCATTATGCTGGATCTGCTTCTGTTTTGGTGGGTCGGGTTTCATTGAGTGATTAAGGTCCTATACCTGGGACCTGAGTGACACCTAGGCTAGAGTGGCTTCATATTCTTTCCCATTCCATTTCGGTATGGTGCGGGAATATGAAACACGGTTCAGATATGGGTTTCTTCTTGAGAACTCTGTGCTACAGATTTCCTGTAGTACTAGGGCTATCTGGGAAGCCTGCTAAGTCTGGATGACCTTTATATGACCTTCAGAATCTGGGGTGAATTAGAGGAGGATTTTTTATGGTTATTGTAAACACTGTACCTCTGGGTTAGAAGTGTTTACACTTCTCATAACTGATCCAAGTCTGAGGATCCTTGTTCTAGAACATTACATGTGAGGGGGTTGTGATGCTTACAGGTTTGAAGGAACCCTTGGCCACATCATACCCTGTTACTGTTTTGTTTTAAGAATGCACCACTTTGGACAGTTCTTGTGATTACCCTGGACTTGTGACTCTTTATTTGAGTCCCCCACCCAGTTATTGGATTTCTAAGCCTCCATCCAGACCTTTGAACATACATGGACTTTTTACCAAGGCAGATAAACAGATCCAGCCCTTGATCACAAACCCTTTGCATATCATTTGCATACATCATAATTGCATCATTTAACATTTGCTTATTTGTTTTACAGGGTATCCTTCTTGTTATATTTGGTTTGATTTTGACCCCTTCTGCTGCTTAGACCTCTACTTCAGTTATCTTCTTCAGCATCTGCTTCAGCTATCTTCTTCAGCATCTCCATCAGTTTGTCAGTGGTTCTCCTCCAGCTATCTGCATCAGAGACCCATCTCCAGCTTCTCAGTCAGTGATCTTCATCTGCAGTTGCTCTCAGCTTTCTCATTAGCATCCATCATCAGCATGGACACTTCAAGAAAAAGAAACATTACTTACCACTTCTTTGAGCCCACCCTGATTAGCATCAGGCAGGTCCAGTCCCTTATCACCCCTGACCACATCCCACTATTCAGAGAGCACTATGGGGGTATATTGGACATGGTCATGGATCTTGATGCATCTCAGAGGAGCATGATCCATACTTGCTTGCAGGTTTATGATTCTCCACTCAGGTGCTTCACATTCCCTGATTTCCAGATGGGACCTTTGCTAGAAGAGTTTTCCTTGTTGCTAGGAGTTCCCATCAGAGGAGGGACCCCTTTCAACCCAGAGATGACAGCTCCCAGAAATGAAGACATAGCCAGGGCATTGCATTTGGAGCATGCCCTCATTGAGCAGAACATGACAACCAAGGCTGGCATTCCAGGCCTACACTTAGATTTCCTGATATCCCAGGCTACTCTGCATGCTGCTATAGGAGAATGGAAGGCAGTCTGTGCACTTTTAGCTCTCAGTATATATGGGGTTATTTTGTAGATGAGCCCAAGTTTGTGAGCAAGAATGCCATCCACCTGTTCTTGTTGAGGAACCCTGTTCCTACCTTACTGGGAGACTTCTACTACTCAGTACACCAGAGGAATGAGAAGCAAAGAGGAAGACTGGTCAGATGTTGTGCTCCTCTTTATTACTCCTGGTTTCTAAGACACTTTCCAAAATCAGATGCCTTCTTGAACCCCCATCAGCAGAAGAATTGGGCTAAGAGGTTCATTTCCTTGACATCAGATGACATTAGATGGTGTACTCAGAGCACCAAAGGCAAGGACATTATTACCGGCTATGGGCAATACCCTAATGTGCCTTTGATAGGAGTGAAATGTTGCATCAACTACAACCCTTTACTATTTAAGAGACAATTGGGATATGCTTTGGTTCATCCTCCCAGAGGACAAGATTTGGCTGAAACCCTCTACTGTGAGATCCAACCTAACTCTGTTGTTGTCAGACAAGCTGCCTGGGCTTGGGACAACATCCATACTAAAGGGACAGCCATCCTTGGTAAGTGCAACAACATTGCTTCAGCACAATATTCTGATTGGTCCCGTACCAGAGCTCAGATCACCCAGATGCCTTTCACCTTGGAAGATACACCTGGACCTTCTACAGTACAACCTGCAGCTACTGTTAGTTTGGAAGAGTTTGAAAAGCTGAAAGAGAGGAACACTCAGCTAGCTGAAGCCCTGAAGAAGACTCTCTGGGAGAGAAATGACAGCCGTCTAGATAATGATAAATTGGAAAGGCTCAGGATTGAGCACTTGGCCAAAATAGAGAAGACAGATGACTACATTAGGAAGGCAAGAGTAGGGGAGTTAGTACTGAAGAATGCCTGCAAGGAGGCAAAGACTCAGAAGGCTAGGGAAGAGCATTATCTTGAGGAGAGCCAGGCTAGGTGGATCATGATCACTGAAGCCCGTGCACAAGAAGATCAAAGGACTCAGGCTAAGATAGAGCAGTTGGAGGCTAGTGAGAAGAAGCATCAGGAGGCATTGTTGGAAGCTCAGAAGGAGATATCTGAATTGAAACTCCGGGCGGGGTTGAAGAGGTCAAAGGACTAAGATAAGCATAAGAAGATGACCAGTGCTATTACTACCAGGAATCTCCTCATCAGGACTATTACAGAGCACCCAGTAGGGCCAGTGACTGAGGCCATTCTGAAGGAAGTCAGGGAGGATGACTTTGAATTGGATATCTGATTCGTTTGCTTGTACTTTTCTCTTTTGTTGTACTTTTCTTTTGTTGATGTATTTTGACCCACCATGGGGATGTTTTGTGATCAAACTATGTATTTTCATCCTTTGTAATATATATGGTTTGTATTATTTATGGTGGGCTTATTCTCAACATCATCAGCATTTCCTCGAGGTCTGGAAAGGTCAAAACTAAAGAACCAAACCGGATACCCGTGGAAGAAAAATAAGCATATTGCATTGCATACTAACATTTTTCTTTGTTTTGTAGGTTTTTGTTTATTTGTTGTTTCTTACTTTGTTGTGGTTTCAGGAAACATTGCTCGCAGAAGAGTGTTCCCTGTCAACAGAATACACCGGTACCTGACGCGAAACAACCTTCCGGGACTCCAGATGGATCAAGTACAACAAGACTTGAATGATGTAAGGAACCAAATGGATAATGAGAGGGTTGAGATGAGGAATCAGATGAACCAATTCATGACTGTAATGACTGGCTTAGCTCAGAGTCAGGAAAGGCTAAGAGAGCTGGTGGAAAGGCAAACTCCTGAAGAACACCATCCAGGTACAGGATGTACCAGCAATAATGATCACGGGCAGCCTCGCATTGATCCACCAGAATTTGGGCCTCATCTAAACCCAGAAGTTAATGTCATAAGGAATACTCATGGTAACACTGCTGGAGGTAGGATCTTGCAAGAGGATCCTCAAAAAGAGCAGTTCACAGTTGTTGGGGCTGGGGATGAAGTTTATGACCGTAGGCTGGATGAAATTGCTGAGAAGCTGAGGTCTTTTGAATCCCATTATTCCCTAGATTTTGATGTAATGGACATGGGACTGGTGGAAGGGATGAGAATTCCTCACAAGTTCAAACCCCCGTATTTTGAAAAGTATAATGGCACATCCTGCCCACGCACCCACCTTCAATCATTCTTGGGAAGGTTAAAAGCATACACCATGGACGAAAAGCTATGGATGTTTTACTTCGAGGATAGTCTAACTGGGGCATCCCGAGAATGGTATTCCCACCTAACTAGAGCCACTGTAAGGAATTGGAAGGACTTGGCTGAAGCTTTTATCCGGAAGTATCAATACAACTTGGACATGGCTCCAAACAGGACCCTCCTGATGGGGATGTCTCAATCTTCCCGTGAAAGCTTCAGGGAATATGCCCAAAGGTGGAGGCAACTTGCTGCTGCAGTTCAACCACCCATGTCTGAGAGAGAAATGGCTGACATGTCCATGAACACCTTCAAAGGAACATATATTGACAGACTTGCTGCTTTCTCTTCCACCAGTTTTGCTGATGTAGTTATAGCTGGTGAGAGAATTGAGAGTCTTTTGAAGATGGGGAAGATCTCAGATAACGGTGCCAGTTCCAACAACACAAGGAAACCATTTGCTGGGCCCCGTAGAGCTGGTGAGACCAACTCTGGGCACATGGGAAGAGGGTGACCCCAGTACATTCCCAGGACAGTTGCTGCTGTTACTATCCCTACTCCACCTCCTCAGTATGTTCAACCACCACAACACTTTCCGCAACAACAATTTCCACAACAGAGATCATTCAACAATAACAACAATAATCAACAACAATAACGCCCATTTCAATAACGGTCATCTCGGGTCAACCGAGTGATTACTCCCATTCCTATGCCATATGCTACACTATTGCCACAACTCCTAAAGCTCAATCTGGTTGAGTTGAGGACATTGGCTCCACCTGATCCTCAAAACCTGCCAAGGAACTATGATGTTAATGCTAGGTGTGCTTTCCACTCTAACGCACCCGGTCATTCTACTGAAAAATGCAGAGCCCTGCATATGAAGGTTCAGGATCTGGTTGATTCAAAAGCCCTGAACTTTGCACCTCCTCCAAATGTAATGAAGAATCCTATGCCAAGCCACAGTGGGCCAAGGATTAATGTTGTTGAGGATGGATCACCTTTGAGTTTAATAGAAGATATTGCATGTATTCAAACACCTCTGGCCGAGGTTAAATCCCAGCTTTTAAAGTGCCAAGTGTTTCCAGGTTGTGAGGCCTGTTGCGAATCATGCAAACTTTCTAAGAATGGGTGTGCCAGCTTAAGGAAAGGCATCAATGGCCTGATTAAGGAAGGAATTTTGAAGATTTCAACCACAACTTCTACAACACCAACAACTCTTTTGTCAACAACAACTGAAACTTCTACAAATTCAACAACCATATGTCCAAGTGTTTCTTCTACAAATGCAACAACCATTGTCCCAACTGATTCAGCTACAACTTCAGCAATCATTCCATCTATTACTTCAACATACAACAATTCATTTGCACCATCTGCTACAACTTCAACAACCAACAATGATGTTTCCACTATCACAATCTACTATGACCCAGCAACGGTCCCGAGTTCCAACAACTTTCAGCAAAATCAACAACAGTCTCAACAAAGCTTCAGTTCACCTTCACCAACACCCACCAGAGGTCCTGTAACAATCTTTTATGATCCACAGACCATTGTAGTCCCAACAACAGCTGCAGTAAGCCCAGTCACTATCACAGTGCCCGACCGATCCCATATGACAAAGACAATGTTATACCATGGCATTATGGTGCTGATCTATACCGCAATGGAGAGAAAGTCCTTCTTGATTCTCCAGTTCTCACTCCCCAAGTGGACAATGTTGGGGGAGGCGGAGGCTTCACCCGAAGCGGACGCCTCTTTGCATCACAAGTCCCTAGAACCAACACTGAGGCAGAGGCTGTTGCCAGAGCCAAGGGGAAGAGTGTGATACCGGAAGAATCTGTGCAAAAGGAAACTCATAAGTCATCATTCGATCAAGATGTGGATGAGTTTATGAGAATCATTAAAAGAAGTGACTATAAAGTTGTGGACCAGCTTCACCAAACCCCTTCAAAGATCTCAATCCTATCACTGCTGTTGTGTTCCGAAGCCCATCGGGATGCACTTCTCAAAGTTATGCACGCTGCATATGTGCCAGAAGAGATCACTGTAAATCGGCTGGAAACAGTAGTATCAAATGTCAATACTAGCCATGGGATAGGTTTTACTGATGCTGATTTGACAACTGAAGGGCGTCTTCACAACAAGGCTCTGCATATAACTCTTTAGTGCAAAGGAGCTGTCTTATCTCATGTACTGGTAGACACTGGGTCCTCACTTAATGTCCTACCAAAGAAAGTACTAGTCAAGCTAGAGTATGATGGGATAGTTCTCAGGCCAAGTAATCTTGTGGTTCGAGGTTTTGATGGCTCTAAAAGATCTGTTCTGGGAGAGGTAGAACTACCAGTGATACTCGGTCCACAAGTCTTCAAGACCATTTTCTACGTGATGGACATACAACCTGCTTATAGCTGTCTGCTAGGTCGACCCTGGATTCACGCCGCAGGCGCAGTAACGTCGACCCTTCACCAGAAACTGAAGTACGAATGGGAAGGACAGATTATCACAATCTGTGGGGAGGAGGATATCTTCGTCAGTCATCTAGCTACTTACAAGTATATTGAGATGGACGGAGAGATCCATGAGACAATGAGCCAAGGGTTTGAGGCCCTAAATGTTAATGAGGCTACTGGAGTTTTGGCTGCATCCCAGGAGGACAGAATGGGAACTTCAATCATCTCTTATCAGCAAGCCCGGAAGGTTGTTGAAGAAGGTACCGCTCAAGGCTGGGGCAAGCTGCTGCCAGTGGAAAAGAAGGAAGATAGATTCGGGTTGGGTTACAGACCAATCCGACAAGATCAATCAGAGGCTGCCAAGGAGCCCAAATTTGTCAGTGGGGGATGCTCACCCCAGATGCTGTGAACAATCTGGAAGACGAGGAGGAAAGCGACCGCAACCTGGAGAGCTGGATACGTCCAAGGATCCCGGGGAACCAAGTCTCTAACTGGTCTTCCCAGAAAATTATAAGGGTTACTCTCGCAGAGTAATTATTATTTCCTGTCTTTTAGCATGCATCAAGTCCTGCATCTTGCCCAAGGTGTCAGGACTCATTTTGTAATAGGGCCATGTTGTATTTTGTGCAAATGATTAATCAATGAATATCAGGACATCTTTTGCAAACGAGTCTCTTTTTCGCTCACTGTCTTTTCATTTTTTTCACTTTTGTACAAAATATTAAAATGGCAATGTTTTCAAAATAAACAACTTCATTTTCACTTTTTCTAAACAAGATTAAAACTGATCACTAAAACGAACCAATCTCAACCCTTGCAGAGATTATCCTCCAGATTGCACCGACAACAGCACTGCTATGACCTTGTATGACTTCGACAATCCGATTAATCAAGCCGATGAAGGGGTTGAAGAAGACTATGAGTTACCTGAAGAGTTAGCCAGGTTGTTGAGGCAAGAAGAGAAAGTGATCACACCTCATCAGGAGGAGGTTGAAACAGTTAATCTTGGTACCGAAGAAGACTTGAAAGAAGTGAAGATCGGGGAGAATCTGCAAGATTCAGTAAAGGAACAGCTTATTGACATGCTTCGAGAATACGTTGACGTCTTTTCTTGGTCCTATCAAGACATGCCAGGTCTGGATACTGACATTGTTATGCACAAGCTGCCTTTGAAAGAAGATTGTCCTCCAGTGAAGCAGAAGCTACGCTGTACTCGTTCGGATATGGCCATGAAGATTAAAGAAGAGGTACAAAAACAGTGGGACGCCAGTTTCCTTGCTGTAACTAGTTACCCGCCGTGGGTTGCTAATATTGTACCAGTGCCTAAGAAGGATGGCAAAGTAAGGATGTGTGTGGATTACCGGGATCTGAACAGAGCTAGCCCGAAGGATGATTTCCCATTACCTCATATTGATGTATTGGTCGGCAACACAACTCAGTTCTCGGTGTTTTCCTTCATGGACGGATTTTCCGGTTATAATCAGATCAGGATGTCACCTGAAGACATGGAGAAGACAACCTTCATCACACCTTGGGGCACGTTTTGTTACAAGGTAATTCCATTCGGATTGAAAAATGCCGGTGCAACCTATCAACGGGCTATGGTAACATTATTCCACGACATGATCCACAAAGAAATTGAATGTTACGTGGATGACATGATTGCCAAGTCCCTCACTGAAGAAGATCATCTGATAAATATGCTGAAGTTGTTCAAGCGTCTGAGAAAGTATCAGTTGAACCTGAACCCCAACAAATGCACATTCGGAGTATGTTCTGGTAAGTTGCTGGGATTCATTGTAACTGAAAAAGGAATTGAAGTTGATCCTGACAAAGTCAAAGCCATTCAGGAGATGCCTGCACCTAGGACTGAAAAAGAAGTTCGGGGATTCTTAGGTAGATTGAACTACATATTAAGGTTCATATCTCACCTCACTGCAACCGTTGAGCCCCTGTTCAAATTGTTAAGAAAAGAACAAACGGTCAGGTGGAACGAAGATTGCCAGAAGGCTTTTGACAAAATCAAGGAGTACCTACAAGAACCTCCAATCCTTATGCCTCCAGTTGAAGGAAGACCTCTAATAATGTACCTGACAATATTAGAAGGATCAATGGGGTGTGTGTTGGGCCAGCATGACGAGTCTGGTCAAAAAGAGTATGCAATTTACTACCTAAGCAAAAAGTTTACCGACTGTGAACAACGTTATTCACTGCTTGAGAAAACTTGTTGTGCTTTAGTGTGGGCTGCTCGTCGACTAAGGCAGTATATGTTGACCCATACTACCTTATTAATCTCAAAGATGGATCCAGTCAAGTACATATTTGAGAAGCCAGCACTTACCGGAAGGGTTGCAAGATGGCAAATGATTCTGACAGAGTATCACATTCAGTACACTTCTCAAAAGGCCATTAAGGGCAATGTACTGTCTGACTATCTAGGTGAGCAACCCATTAATGATTACCAACCAATGAGATTTGACTTCCCTGATGAAGATATCATGTTCCTGAAAGCAAAAGATCATGAAGATCCTGTTCACACTGAAGGGCCTGACCCAGAAGAAGAATGGACAATGATGTTTGATGGGGCTGTTAATATGAATAGTCGTGGAGTTGGTGTAGTGCTCATTACACCTAAAGGAGTTCATATGCCTTTCTCGGAAAAAATCACCTTTGCATGCACTAACAACGAAGCTGAATATGAAGCCTGTATCATGGGTCTTGAGGAAGCCATTGACCTCAGGATCAAGACTTTAACTGTATTCGGAGATTCAGCTCTGGTAATTAATTAGACCAACGACAAATGGTACACTCACCAAGAGCATCTGATTCCATACCGTGACTATACGAGGAGATTATTGACTTTCTTCACAACAGTCAAACTTGAGTACATCCCTCGAGACGAAAATCAGTTCACAGATGCTTTGGCTACCATTTCCTCCATGATCAAGGTTCAGACTGCCAACTTTGTGCCTCAGATTTCTGTATCCAGACTGGACCGACCGGCATACGTATTCTCTGTGGACATTGCTAAAGATGACAAGCCTTGGTTCCATGACATCAAAAGCTTCTTAGAGGATCAAACATACCCGCCTGGGGCATCATCCAATGATAAGAAGACATTAAGAAGGTTGGCTGGTAGTTTTTTCCTGAATGTTGATGGTTCATTATACAAGAGAAACTTTGATATGGTTCTTCTCAGATGTGTTGATACGAAAGAAGCAGAATTGCTAATGCACGAGGTACATGAAGGATCTTTCGGTACCCATGCAGGAGGACATGCAATGGCTAAGAAATAATTAAGATCGGGTTACTACTGGATCACAATGGATGCAGACTATTGTGCCTATGCCAGAAAGTGTCATAAATGCCAAATTTATGCAGACAAAGTGCATGTGCCTCCAAATCCTTTGAATGTGATGTCTTCACCTTGGCCCTTTGCCATGTAAGGCATTGACATGATTGGAAAGATCGAACCAACTCCTTCAAATGGCCACAGATTCATCCTAGTGGCCATTGATTACTTCACTAAATGGGTTGAAGCAGCTTCGTATGCAAACGTCACCAGACAAGTGGTGGCCAGATTTCTGAAAAGAGACATCATCTGTCAATATGGAGTACCCGAGCGAATCATTACTGACAATGGTTCTAATTTGAACAACAAAATGATGGAAGAACTGTGTCGGGACTTCAAAATCCAACATCACAACTCTTCTCCTTACAGGCCAAAGATGAATGGCGCTGTTGAGGCGGCTAACAAAAACATTAAGAAGATTGTGCAAAAGATTGTGGTTACTTACAAAGACTGGCATGAAATGCTACCATTTGCCTTGCATGGGTACCGTACCTCAATCATAACGTCTACTGGGGCAACATTGTATCAGCTTGTGTATGGTATGGAGGCAGTCCTACATGTTGAAGTTGAATTACCCTCCTTACGGATACTAATGGATGTCAAGCTAAACGAAGCAGAATGGGTCCATTCTCGGTACAATCAACCGAATCTGATTGAAGAGAAGAGATTAGCTGCAATTTGTCATGGGCAGTTATATCAGAAAAGAATGAAAAAGGCCTTCGATCAGAAAGTTAGACTTTGGGAATACCAAGTGGGAGATCTCGTGCTGAAAAGACTTCTTCCTCCTCATACAGACCACAGGGGCAAGTGGACTCTGAATTACGATGGTTCGTTCATAGTAAAGAAAGTTTTCTATGGTGGAACACTGATGCTCACTACTATGGACTTTGAAGATTTCTTATCCCCTGTGAATTCAGATGCAATTAAAAAATACTTCGCATAAAATGACCTGCTGGACATAAAAACAGAATGTAAAGTCCAGGCAAAAATAGGGCATCCTGGCGAGTCAAAAACAGAATAAAAGACTCGGGAAAAAATAAGGGAAAATTGAAAAAAAAATGTACACCAGCTGAGTTGAAAAGCCGCATTGGACAACTCAGGCAAAAATGGGTATCCCGGTGGATTGAAAACCCGAAAGGGCGATCCACGCAAAATCAGGGAATAAGAGAACAACTGCATTCTGAATTCGTCTGTATTACTTATAACATGGCAAGCTTCGAAAGGATAAAACATCGGTCAGAATTAACCTTCTTCAGAAAGCAAGATGAGAAGAACGTCAAGGTCATACGGGTCATAGCAAAGGAAGCTCACCGAAGCATCATCAACATTGCCAACACTTTTACTTTTTCTCAATTTGTAACAATCTCCTCATTCCAGGGGATCTGTTTCTTTGACTGTATTTGCCAATTCATGGCACCCAAATTAATAAAATCAGATTTTCAGTCACACCTCGTCTTAAACATTTTTGTTTCGTTTGCAAAATGTCCAGTATCCATTGTAGATGTTTAGAATTGGCAGAATTTTTGACCAACAAGAAATATTGAATTCAGTTCAGAATGTCCTATCAGATGTTGGGACATTATCAAACAGAGTATAAGAACTTAATTCAAGATGTCACACCAGATGTTGGGACATTGTGTAAATGATTTAAGTTCAGTTTTTCAGGATGTCCCAACAGATGTTGAGACATCTCAAACCTGCTACCAGAATTAATTAATGACTAACTGATTTGAGATATTTAAGGAAAGTTATCTGGAATTAATTATGGATGGATAAAAACAGAACAAGGCGCATCTGTAGGAAGTTTTATTATGAGGCTTCAGCATAATCAGAAGAACTAAATCACCTAGAATCTAGGAAGTAACAAACCCTAATTCAAGGTGGAAGCTGCATGCTTTTAGGACTGGATTAACCTACAGAAAGCCCAAATTACAAACACCTATTTAATCAACAGAAACTCACAGAATTGAGTACGAATTTCAGAAGACAAAATAGGGTGTTGTGTTTCAATAGCAGGTTGTTTTTAATTGTACCACTTTATGAGCTTTTAAGCATAAGTGAATTTGTGACTTGATTGAAACTTTGAAGTAAGATCAAGCTGTATTGTTTGAAGAATGTCTTCAATTTTATTAAACTTGTAAACAAGATCACTGTGTGATTGAGGGGGAGTGAGTTGGTACTCATATCTAAGTTGTGTCTTAGGTAGAAATTGCATTGGGTAGATATTAAGTGAAAGATTAAACTGGGTTGTTTAAGTCTAGAATTAATATTACTTATAGTGGATTTCCTCCTGGCTTGGTAGCCTCCAGATGTAAGTGTGGTTATACACTGAACTGGGTTAACAAACTACTGTGTTGTTTAATTTTCTTCCACTTTAAGTTTTGGTTAAATCTGTCAAGTGTTGGAACATCTCATAGGACATCTCATACCTGATTACAGAATTTCATCCATGATATAATATCTGCATAAAACAGATGTTCCTTTCTAATTAAATGCTTGCAGGAAATGTATTTAATCTCAGGAATATCTAACTCCTATGACGGAATCCGGTAAGGGATACCTCGGGACACTCGTGCATTTCTTTGTCTTAACAGGTTGCAGATATTCAAATACGCAGCATGGGGGATGCCAAGCATCACTTCCCCATCACATCTTCTCAAGCAGTATCTGGAATACTTTTCCCAGCGGAGTTGCCGAAGCCTCCTCATCCCCAGCCGGGATCCCCACAGAGATCTCTAGGAAGATCGTTCAGTGATCTTTTCTCTCCCCAACAGAGTGCCAAATCTCTCATCCTCAGCAAAGATAGAGGAATCTTCTCCCCCCAGAGCGCCAGGTCTTAAAAGACAAGGGAACCAATCTCCCCACAGAGTTCCAGCCTCTCTCCAGAAGAGCAATGCCTGAAATTCTCACACAACAAAGTGACGGAAGGCTTCTTCATCCCAGCTGGGATATCTCCTTACAGGATAGATCTATCAGTAATCTAATCCCCCAAGCAGAACCATGTGTGTTTATCAGATCTACCAATGATCTTTCCCAGCTGGGATTCTCCCAAGCAGATCAGCCAGAGATCTTCACAGCAGCGGGATCCGAATCCCGGACCGGTTTCTTTTGCATAATCATAGCATTCGCATCATATTTCACCACAAAAGTGTAGCATTCCGTCTAATATGGAGCATTACGGCAAAAATCAAACATATTGCATGATCACAAGTCAGGTTCGAGCCAGTCACCTGTAAATACCAACAGTACCTCATCAGCAATATACAAAATATATCCCTTGCACATAAAAGCCAAAGCGTCCCTTTGCACTCTCAAATACAAATACATGCTCCTTTTGGCACTCGTCCGTATCATTATTCCCCAGTAAAGTCGCCAGAACACTTTCTACCAGCAAATACTTATCCACAACATGTTCTTCTCGACACTCGTCCGTGTCATCTCATATCTCCCCACAAAAAGCCAAAGCGTCCCCTTTGCACTCACAAATATCTGTTCATATATACTCTTTCGACACCCGTCCGTGTCATATCATTCCCCTGCAGATAAACCACATACAGAAACCTATATACTTTCTTGACACCCGTCCGTGTCACCGCTCCCCAGCATGGTTGCCTAAACACTTATTGTAAACCAAATACTTGTTTATAATACACTCTCATCGACACCCGTCCATGTCATCCTATCCCCACAGGTCATCAAAGCACATTTTACACTCTCTTATACACTTTCTTTTCTGACACTCGTCCGTGTCAAACTTTTCCCAGCAAGTTGAACACTCGTCTGTGTCTTGCTCATACTTCACAATACTTGTTTTTACTTATACAGATACTCGTCCGTATCTGGTATACACACTTGTTCCCCCACAGATTCAACACTCGTTCGTGTTCTTTGTTAACCAGTTGGTACTCGTCCGTATCATCACCTCTGAACATGCGTCAGCATTTGTTTCTACCGATACTCGTCCGTATCATGGTCCTAAGGATGCTCGTCCGCATCTTTAATCTATACACAGTGTCAAAACACTTATACCTTTTATTTCCTGGATGTAAACACTCGTCCGTGTTTACTATTCCCCAGCAAATCGCCAGCAAAGTTACTTTTCTTTTATCTGACATTCTTCCTATGTCATGATACTTTCGGAAGCCGTACCCTGTCAGGTGATCGTCCTTCACCTTTGGATGACCGTCCCTCATCCTTTCCCCAGCGGAGTCTCCATAATTGGAACCCCTTTCTATCCGGCATTCGTCCTATGTCGTGATAAAGAGCAGCCGTCCCCTGCTAGGTGATCGTCCTTCACATTTTGATGACCGTCCTTCATCATTTTATCCGATGGCCGTCCCCATTGTTGATCTTGTTATCTGACATTCGTCCTATGTCATGATAAACCCCAGGAGCAGCCGTACCTTGCTAGGTAGTCATCCTTCACCTCTTGATGATCGTCCTTCATCATGCATATCTGATGGTCGTTCCCATCGTCGACCTTTTCTATCCGATATTCGTCCTATGTCGTGGTAAGGAGCAGCCGTCCCCTGCTAGGTGATCGTCCTTCACCTTTAATGACAGTCCCTCATCATTATTTCATTTATTCTTTAACCCGATGGTCGTCCCTGTCGTGGTCCCTTTTCCTTTACCCAATGATCGTCCTTCATCAGATTTTACTCGATGGCCGTCCCCATCGTTGTTTACTTTTACTTTACAAACCTGATGGCCGTCCCCATCATTGCCTTTGTTTTAATCCCCAGAGAATCTTATTTCCTTACTTGATGGCCGTCCCCATCATGATCTCTTTATTTCCCCAACATATCGACGGTCCCCGTCATTGCTTTATCCCCAGCAGTCGTCCTCTGCTCGATGGCCGTCCTCCATCGCCCGCACTTTACAATCATACTATACTTTCTTTTACAATTTATATCCCTTTTCTTCTTCTACCCAGTGAGTGCAAATTTCGGATTGTCTTTGGTATTCAACCACAAGTTATCTTGTTTCTCTGTTAAGCCAGGCGTTTACATCCTACACAGCTAACTCATGCTTGAATAGGGGCAGCTGTAAACACACCAAATTTTACCTCACTAAGTTCACACCATGGCTTGTGATCTTTCAAATTTGCATTAGTTTAAACATACCACCTTATATTGCATTTTTTGTTTCATCTGCATAGTTCAAGTTCATCTGCATCTAGGGTTTGTGATCTGAGCAATCCAAGGATTCATCTGAGCCACTCCAAAGGTCTTCAATCATTCCAATAGGGTCCATGTATGTTTAATCATCATATTACATCCATCAAAGATCAAGGAATTCATAAAATCACAAGAACATGGAAAGCATGGAAGCTGAGCTAGGGTTTCACTACGCAGATGACCTAAAATTAGGGTTTTGGTTTCAGAGGCCATAACTCCAAATTTTTTGGTCATTCTTGTTTCTAATAGTCTAAATATGTTATAAGGATCATATGTACCAATTTTGATGAAGAAATTCATTGTGGAAGTCATTTGTTCATTGGGTAACTTCTTGAGCAAGTCAGGGCAAAATCAGGGCATCTGAGGCCCCCATCCATAGGACCAAAGTGGATTTTTCATCAAATTGAAGTTATATTATCTTAATTTTATCATTGAAGTGCTTGGAAGTTCACAAAATTGAAGAAAAGTGAGCTAAACCAAAAGTTGCCAAAAATGGAAATGACTTGTAATGTAAACTTTCCATTTTGGGAAAGTTTTTCAACCTCCTCTTTCTCAACCAAAAATGGTTCAAATGAAAAAGTGTTGGTCATGAAAGTTGTAGATTGGATCATTCCCTTTTCAAAAAGTACAAGAACAAGTCCTAATTCATTATGGGATTCAAGTTATGGCTTGTCAAAGTTGGCAAAAATCACATAATTTTCAAGAATGCACCAAAGAGGGATTTTTGCAAAACCACTTGCCAAGATATTTTGTGACTTCAAACACACTTCTAAGAATCATACCAACCTTGTGCATTGTCTAAAACTCAGAATTTCCCAAAGAATCTCAAGTTTTCATGCCTTGCCCATGAAGAAATCTCAAAGGGGCCAAAACTTCATATAATTGCAAAAGGGCACATAACATTTCATACACTTGCTGAATTGCCTCAAAACCAATTCCATGGACCTCCTTGATCTATGATGCACAAAGAAAAGCCAAAAATCCAGTTGCACAAGAGCCCATACCTCAAGTACAAGTCATGTTGACATTTTGGCAACTTGCCCATACCAATCAGCCGCAGCCACCACCCACTCTCTGGCCTATCACTACTTGTTATGTGGATCAAACCCAAGCCATAACACACAACATTGCAGCCTGAAACCTCAGATTGCCCAAGTTCTCAAAAATCACCTCTCTTGCAAATTCCTTCAAAACTCTCTGCTCACACACTCAAACTCCAAACAAATTCCACCATTCATCTCAAAATCATCAATAGAACACAAAGCAACCATTAAAACAGCCAAAAACACCCCATACACAAAACACGATTCTGGACCAGTTGAGTTGCTACCACTCAAACCAGCCACTCTCAAAGCTTTCCAAGCATTGCAGCTTCATCAGGAGGTCAATGGGAGTCATTTTGCACAAGAGAAGTGGCCAGAAGCTTCAAACTGAGAAAGTTTCACTTCAGGTAACCTCAAGAACAAATTTTTCAGAAATGCTATTTTAAGTTCTTAGAATGATCTTCATGCTTCACTGATCACACTGCACTTCTTACTTTTGAAAATGGTTGAGAAATGAGCTTGTATGCGTGTTCTGAAACTTTTTCAGTTTTTGAATTTTATTCGTATCATGAGATTTAGCCATTAGAAATTTGTTTTGAGAGTGGATTTGAGTTTAGGGAAGTGAAAGGAGTTGATCTGGAGCTTTAGAGCTCCAGAAATAACCTAGGGAAGAAGTTTGATTTTGAGTTGGCCGGAGAAGATGACCGGAACACTGTTCCGGTCACCTGAAAGTGTTTAGGGTTCAGATTAGGGCTTAATCCTGTAATTAGTGTGAGTTTGAATCTTGGCCGTCCAGATGCGCGCGTAGTCCTTCCCTCCTTTCCCAGCTTTGAATGTAGTCCCTTGGATGCGCTGACTTTTGTTTTAATTCATTTTTAATTCATTTTTTCTCATTTGTTTTGCATATTTTATTTAAAATAGCTAGAAAATCCCAAAAAATATTTTCTTCTGCATTTTGCATCCAAATAATTTTCTTCACCCAAAAGTATTTTTATTTTTATTTTTTGCATTAAAAAATCATTTTTAAAATATTTAAATGTTTATTTTAATTAATTAATGGAAATTAATTAATTAAAATATCATTTAGGTTTCTAAAAATCCCAAAAAAATTCACATTGCATCTTAGGACAATTAGAAACATTGTCAAACCATTCATACAAATTTATTTTTGGTTTTGAACACTCTTTGACATTTTTCTTGAATTTAGGGTTCATAAAATTCCCATTTTTGAACCCTAACTTTAAGAATTCTTTTCTGCCTAACCATGACTGGTATGACATTGATTCTTTTTGCATTAATCTTAATTTAGCATGTAGTATCTAGCATATTTATGTCCCAAATTTATCTTGCATTTTTGATTTGATTTGCATTTTTTTCCCTTTAGGTACCTTAAAACCCTAGATAATTTAGAAAAAATCACAACTTTCATTAGGTTAAGAGTTAGGTCTCCTCCTTTGGGGTGTGATATCATATGGGGTTAGGGTTCCTTTGAGTTCATTTTAAATTTTTTATCTTATGATTTGCTTCTGTGTTTGACTTTTGCATCTCATGTTGCATTAAAACCCTAATTTCTCATGTTCATTTGCATACATCTTGCATATGCTTTCATTCATGAACTTGCCATGGTATTTCATACATTTACATGACTTATAAGACATCTTAGGACACATTAGAATTATGCTTGATCATTTTGTCATTCATTTGCCATGATATGCATTCATTTCATTCCATGAACTTTCATGTGCTTTCATGCTTCCTACATGCTTCCTTTGCATTTCATCCCTTGTATGATCATTCATTGCACTTGACATGTATTTGCATCATCTCATAGAATCATTAGCATCATGTTTATGCTTCTGGTTTTTGTTTGCATCCTTGAATTTGCTTCATTTTCATTTCATTTCTTTCTTTTATGCTAACATTTCAGGTGGTAAGTACTTGAGAAGTGAATTTTCCTCCACTTCTCATTTCTCTTCTCATATCTTTTATGCATCCTTGCTGCATTTTGTCTTTGCTTTAGAGTGATATTTCTCATTCATTTTCATTCACTTTCTTTCTTCAAGTAACTTATCTTCTTCAGTGAAGTAAGTTAACTTGTTTCTTCTGCTTCTCCTCCTTTCATCTGCTTCTTCCTTTGGTGGCTTCTCTGAAGATCTCTTGCAAGCCTTACAAACCATAGGAACACCCAAGCATGACAATAATTAGGGTTTTAATTAGTCCCCCCTAGTTTTTACCTTTGTGTCTTCTTTTGTGTCTCTCTTCTCACCTCATCATTAGAGACTAAACCCTTAAGGTTTTAAGGCTTTGTGATTAAGGTTATGCCTACATCCTTCTCTTAGGATGGAGTGTATAAATTTAATCCTAAGTGTTAAACCCTTGATGTGTTTAAATCTCTTAATCAATCCATCTTAATAATCACAAAGACAATAGCTTGTAACTTGGGCCTTGCATTAGGGTTCTAATTCTTCCTTAATTGGTTAAGAAGGACTAACCTAGTGTTAATGGACAAGTCCCCCTCAAGTTGTCTTACAAACCATAAAATTCCCTTCTAAATCTCATCTTTAATTAAAATCCACTTTAATAAAGGCTTGTTTTGTCATGAGGTAAATCCCTAATCATGGATTAAGTTGAGGTATATTCCTCAGCTTAAATGTGCTCATCTATTATCCTTCTATTAGGATGGTGTAATGGGTCCATTAAATCCTTGATTATGGCTTAAACTCATTACTTAACACTATACAAAAACACCAAAAACATCTAAATACTCAAAAGTAGGTTAATGATCTTAATCCTAAATCATCATGGTAATTAAGTTTGAGGTGCTTACTTCATACTTAAGGTATTTTCATTATCCCTAATCAAAGGGAGGATATGATGAGTTTACTAACCTTTGGTTTAGGCTTAAGCTCATTAACTTATGACAAACACAAAAAAGCAATAAAAGATTGAAAACACAAAAACAAACAATAATCGTCTCCTCCGAGATTCTTTTCTCACCTCATTCACTCACAAACAAGAACTCGCTTCTTCCGTCTAATGCAAGACAGTTAGCACCTGAGCCAGAAAGGTCATACACTTGAGCATAGACAAGCAAGCAGTCCACAAGTCAATTTATCTTCCAGTCTCTTTGAGTCGAACTATGGTGTTATGACTTCCATATTGCACGAGAGGATACGTAGGCATAACTTAACTGTTATCGAACAAAAATCTCTGAGTCTTCCCCCCTCCTTCCAGCATTATTCTTTTAAGCCTCATTCCTGAGCACCTTCACTTCACTTTCTTGCACTGACACTTGTACATTCTTTTCCAGCTTTTGCACACAGATAGCACATACACTACCCCTTTAAACACAAATTTTCAAGCGTGGATCCCGTCGAGTACGACGGATAATCTGGGTGCTAATACCTTCCCAAGTTGTAACCAACCCCCTTTCTCAGTTTCTCTGGTTCGCAACCGTCTTATCCATATATTTCCTAGGTTTTTGCAACATTACCTTTCCTTCGGGATAAAAATGCCTAGCTGGCGACTCTTTTCAGTTTATTTCCTCCTTTTCGCCGACCGTTCGCGTCTGTACCCTATCTGACCCTGTGTCACTTAGCGGGAGCGGCAAATACCAGCATAAAACATCCTAATCATATCCCCATTATATTCTACTTGATAGGATAAGAAGGGATTGATTTCTTGAAAATCAATTAGCTCAACAATGTGAGGAATATGCATATGATTAGCAGTTCTCTTGGAGTACACATATTATGGAATAATCTTCCTATTTATGAATTTCCTATCATAAGTATCAACAATATCAGTCGGAAGAAGAGATAAAGCAGTTACTGGTATTGATGATTGAGATAAGGAGCTCCTTAGTGTTCTTTTTCCAGTTGCTCTTGATGCCATTGATGAAGAGTTGAAGAAGATTGAATGAGATTTTGGGAAATTAGGGTTCTTGAGAGAGTAATAGAAATGTATGATGAAGATGAAATGAATATGAAATAAAATGTAGTTTATGCAATTAAGTTGATTAAGAGAATAAATACATTTAAAACACTATCAAATTTATGGTCAAAAAGAAGATGAGCCGACCTAGGAAACATAAACACGCAGACAGACGCATGTTTCAACGCATATTGGGTTGTTAAATCGACAATGAGTCGACTCAAACATGTTAGTGAGTCGACACATTTCAAACTTTTAAATGAGTCATCAAATCCAAAGGTCGACGCAAATAGGTCCATGAGCCGACGCGTGGGTTGGCCTGTTGGGATCTGAGTATTTAGATGAAAAATACATCACAATTTTCAACATCATACAAAACCATCATAATATCACACCACAATGCATCCAAATGACATACACATTACTATTTTGATATTTTGAACAATATAAGAGATAAATAAGAACACATACAAAAGCATACTCACACTTATTTCTTTTATACCAAATATACATATATCAATCAAGATACTTGAGACAAACATATTTAGATTTTCATAGAGGGAATGATATTACCTCTCACATGTGAAGATGCAAGATGCATAATCAAATAAAGCACTTCAATATACAATTGGTTAATGTAGTAATATAATAATTCAAATAATAATAGACAATGAATTTATTTAAGGTTAAGACCGATCCAAAATATCGAGTATGCCAAGTTCCCTACAAATATGAAAGAAAGACTTCGTGGTAAGTGGTTTTGTAAATATATTGGCAAGTTGATTAGAACTTTCAACGTGCTCAAATACCACGTCTCCTTTCACTACATGACCTCGCAGAAAATGATGTCAAATTTCAATATGCTTAGTGCGTGAGTGTAAGATCGGATTTTTGGCAAGGTTTATTGCACTAGTGTTGTCACAAAGGATTGTAATATTTTTAGAACAATGTTGAAGTCGAGCAATTATTGTTTTAGCCATAAAATTTGGGCACAACAATTTCCGACTGCAACATATTCCGCCTTCGTAGTTGACAAAGCAACATAAACTTTCTTTTTGCTATGCCAACTTATAAGAGAGTTAGAGAAAAAATGACAAGTGCCACTCGTGCTTTTCCTAGCTACTTTGCAACTGGCTAAGTCAGAATCAAAAAAACCTACCAAAGAATAATCACTACCCTTAGGATTCCAAAGACCAAACTTAGAAGTACCACAAAGATATCTAAGAACGCGTTAATAGATTTTAGATGTGATTCCTTAGGGAAAGATTGAAATTTAGCACACATGCAAACACTAAACATTATATCAGGATGAGATGCGGTAAGATAAAGAAGAGATTCGATCATACCTTGATATTTTTTTATGTCTACATTCTTAGCATTTTCATCACGATCAAGACTTGCTGTCGTAGGCATTGGTGTATCTATAGGTTTCGAATTTGTCATATCAAACATTTTGAGAAGTTCATTGCAATACTTTGTTTGACGTATGAAAGTGCCTTCTTTAAGTTGTCTAATTTGGAGTCCGATAAAGTAGTTAAGTTCCCCCATCATGCTAATCTCAAATTCACCTTGCATAGAACATGAAAACTCCTTGACTAATTAACTTCATATTAGTAGACCCAAAAATAATGTCATCTACATACACTTGTCTAATATTGAGTGATTTCCTTCTCGTTTAATGAAAAGAGTAATGTCAACCTTTCCTCTTAAAAAACCTTGATTTATCAAAAATATACTTAGGTGCTCATACCAAGCTCTAGGAGCTTGTTTGAGACCATACAAGGCACGTTTTAGCTTGTAACTATGATTAGGTTTTTCATGGTTTTCAAACACGGGTGGTTGACAAATATACACTTCTTCATTTATGTATTCGTTAAGGAAAGCACTATTTACATCCATTTGATATAGCTTAAAATTCTGTGAGCATGCAAATGCAAGTAAAAGGCGTATAGCCTCGAGTCGGGAAACAAGAGTATATGTTTCCTCATAATCTATGCCTTCCTCTTGGTTATACCCTTGAGCAACAAGACGTGCCTTGATGTGAGTAATGATACCGTTTTCGTCCATCTTGTTCCTAAATACCCATTTTGTGCCAATTACACGACCTAGTGGAGGTGGAACAAGGTTCCAAACCTCATTTCTTTTAAACTGATTAAGTTCTTCTTGCATAGCCAAGAACCAATTTTCATCGAGTAAAGCCTCTTTGGAGTTTTTAGACTCAATTTGAGAGATGAAAGCGTAATGAAAACAAAAATTACTTATCCTTGATCGATTGGTGACAATCTTTGAGATATCTCCAATAATATTGTCGATGGGGTGGTCTTTGGATGTTTTCCACTCCAATGGTAGATCATTTTGAATTGATGCTTGATCTTCATATTTGAGTTCAGATCCTTTAACCGGCTCCTTCTCATCTTTATCCAGAATGGGTTCAACACGAGACACATCAAGATCTTTAACAATTTCTTCAGAAGAAGCACCTGCACCAATAACACAACTACCTTTCCCGTCTTTTCGGACAAGATTCATCAAAGGAGGCATGCACAAATTCTTCAACAATAAGTAATCTTTTGTTTTATACTGTAGCACCCCAAATTTGCCCTCTTCTTTGTAGCATCATCATCATATCATAAGCATCATAATCATGGGATATCCTTAGCATTTTTGCATAGCAAAATGAAGCATAACATTTTCTCATGTTCTAGCATTGGGCATATGATCAATCATTGGTGCATTTGAAGCCTTACAAGTCAAAGCAAGAGTTCAAGTGACCTTATAAAAGTCCCATGAAATCTCTCTAGGTCATGTACAAGCTCAAGATCCTCTACAAGAGCCCAGAAGGTTGGGAGATTATCAGATGATCCAAGGAAAGGCAAGCTCCTACACAAATGGTCCTCAAATTAGGGTTTCATGTTCAAGCAGGGATTCTTTGAGACTTTGGCCATTTCATGTGGGAAAAGTCCTTCATATGATATGAGAATACTATGGATGAAATTTGGTGAGAAGATTCATTGAGGAAGGCATTCAATTCATTAGTTGTTTGCATAAGAAGAAATTGGTCAAACTGATTATTTGAAAAGTCAACTGTGGCAATGCAAGGGTTCCAATCCCATTTCTCAAGCCAAGGGAGGTTCTTATGGTCAAATAAGAGGTTTGGCAAAGTCAAAGATCAAGAATTTAGGGTTTTGGCAAGTGTTTCTATTTTTGGCATATGGCATGTAACTAAACTTTCCAAATTTAGCAAATTTTGCCCTAATTTTCAAGTGCTTCTTACATGGCCAAGATGACTCCAAATAAATTTTCCTTGAATATGAAAGTTGTAGAGTATGATCTCCCATTTCTAAAAAGTACAAGAACATGTTCATAGCCCTCATGGTTTGAAAGTTATGGCCAATCGAAAGTCACATTTTAAGGGTTTACATGAAATGCAAGTTTCTATAACTTTGTAAATTGCTTTGTAACTCATTATTTGGCTATCCCATGTACCAATTTTGATCATAACATCACATTGCATTGCTCTAAGATCATTTGGCTCAACAAAATTCATGGAATTCGTGTATGGATAAGTGAATATTTCATAAAGTGCAAAAATGCAAGATCATTCAGAATGCATGACTCAAGCATTCAATGGCCATGATTAAATCACTTTTGAATTGGTGAATTAAGCATGACCAGCATATGCAAAGAGAGAGGGAAACGCATGAGCAAATGAGGAGATCACACTTCTCATGCTAATTTTCAAAATCACCTCAACCTCATGATTCTCACGTGCATCCTTTCAAAAACCCTAATCAGTGTGATACATGGATCATATAAAAGCTATTGCACTCAAACTTCAGCCCTAGTTCTCTCTCATTCATCAACTTCAAAGTTTTATGCACAAAAACAAAAGCCTTCGAATCTCTCTCTCCAGGATCTCTTTCTCTAATCTCTTTCCATATTCTTGTTCAGTGAGCTCTAAGGATCATAAGTATACCATAAATTCAAGTTGAAAGCAAGGTTTTCTCCCATTGTCGTTCAAGTGTAGTTGGTGTTGAATCTCAAGATCTAGGAGGTTTCAAGGCTTCTTTTGCATTTATTTTGCAAATAGAAGTTAAAAGGAGTGGTTCTATAGCTGGAGGAGTATTTTCTTGGTGTTTTGAAGGATATTCAACCTCAGGTATGCTCTGGAATTCTTTGATCTGGATTTGGAATTAGATGCTTGCAATGTGATCTACGTGTTATGCTGATGATTCTGATGTGTTTAGATTTTGATTTGAGTAAGAAATGAGTATGTTATGTTGAATTTAAGTTTGATGTTTGAAACTGTTTGTCTTTGATTTGGCTTGTACATTGATCTATTGGAAAAACTAAGCTCATATTTGAACTCAGAGTGCTTGATTTATTAGATCTGGAGAGTTTGTGTGATTTTTGTGCAAGTGTGTTCTTGAGCATGAATATTCAGGTGACCGGAGCTAGGGCTCCGTCATCGGATTCTGGAAATGGATGAATGCATGTGAATGAAGAAGATGAAGCCTGGACCATTGGATTTGTGATCTGAATGGCTCATAGAAGGCCAACGCATTAAAAAGACCACCTCCCCTACACGTGCCCTCTCTCATGTTATATTTTTTGAATTAATCATTGTGTGGAGAACCTCACCATAAGTATCAAGCACACACACGCTAATCACTTGGATGTTTGACTTGGTTTGGTTGTTGACCTAATCTGATAAATTGCTTTGATCCATTGGCCTTTGTTTTTCCCTGATTAATTGAATTTGCACCATAAGAATGGTTGAGACACGCTGGATTCATTGGGCCTTAGCTGCTAATTGCGCCCCCGGTTTTACTAAGCCCGATTGATTTGCACTAAAAGCCTTACTGACTGCACCCCTCCTTCATTTGTCTTTATTTTATTTTCATTTTATTTGCAATCTGGTTTCTAATTTTTAAAAATAGTAAAATGAATCTAAAAATTCAAAAATAATTCATGACTAATTCTTTTAATTTTCTTTAATTTTTGATATTTTTTTATTTTCCATTTATTTTCATTTTCCACATAGGAATTAATTTTCACTTTTATTAATTGTTTTTAATTCATTTTTAAATACATGCTGACTTGTAGATTTTATATCTTGATCATCAATTTGAATTTTGAGTTGTTTTGTTTTTGCATTTGATTCATATTAAGGTGTAGTTTGTGGATGATTTTTCTTCTGATATTTAGAAGCTTGTGTGAATATTTTTGATAGTTGACTTGAGCTTGAAGTTTCAAAACCATAATTGGTGTTCTTGAGGTCCTTTGACCTAGTTTGCTTATGATTCTGACTTTGCTCTTTTGGTATGATGATATCACTTGATTAATGAACACTTGTGCTTATTTGCATAATTTTTGCATGAGTTTCTAATTTGATTTGAATTTTCATGAGAGATTGCTTCAGTTTTGCTTCTTCTTACTAACATGCTTAGTTCTTAGGCTAGGAGGGCACTTGTGACAACTCCTATAGGATGGTTAGAGGTCTTTTTATATGAGGTTTGATCCTTGGTCTTTGCTTAGTATGTATGCTTTGAGAATTTTCTTTGTTACTTGTCTTTAAAGTTTCTCACAAGTATATGCATGTTCACCTCACCTTCTTTGTTCATCCTTTCTCTTTGATGCTTATGATTTAGTTTGTGTTCTTCTTCCCCATGCTTGCTCATGCTTCTTAGGCACATATTAACATGATTAGGTTCCTGGTTTTTCACATGATGCTTATGCCTTGATTGGTTTTTGTTTGTTTGTCCTTACACTTGTGCACATGTTCACTTCACTTTCCCATTCTTGTATTGATTGTGTTTGAACTTGTATGAACCTTTATTTGGTCTCTTGAGTTGTTTGTGCATAATCTTTTTGATATGATTTTGGTCTTGATGATTGTGAAGCATGTGTAACTTGTATGATCATTTATATTTCATATTTGCTTTAGTTTCCTTCATGGTAGCTTGTGTTGATTTATTGGGATTTGATTGATCCACTTCTCATCTTATGTTGTACGCTTGATCTTGGCACTTGAGGGTGACATTTCAATTCTGGTTGTGATGTTTTAGTATGATCTTTTGTTCATTTGTATGTCATTTGATTTCACTTTCTTTTGTCTTACCATTTGTTTATGCTACTAACCGTTTCAGGGGCTCATGGTAAGTGAAGTGTGGATGTCATCCACATTTCAATTCTTCATCTCTTCTTTTTCTTTGTTTTCTATTTTGTAATCATTGATGTGCCTTATGCCATCTTGTGTTTCAATCCTCCTTCATCCCCCTTTAGAAGCAACTTATCTCCTTTAGAGGAGTAAGTTGTTCTCTAGCTTACTTCCTCTCTTCTTCTTCTCTTCTTTCTTAAGTTAGTTCAAACCTCATTAACCTAGGTTCATCCATGCATGATAACATTAGGATTTTTTAGTCCCCCTTTAGTTATTTTACCTTTGCTCCTTTGGTTTCTTCTCTTTCTCATCTCAAAACAAAAACCATAAAAAACACCTTAATAAAGAAGTAAGTGACCTCTTGTGTATAGCCTTATTCCATGGGACATATGTATTCATTCCATCTTGGAATTGTACACTTGTCTAGCATGATGTACAAGTCTGATCATGAGGTCATCTTCATTAAGAAAACCATAAAAAAATACTTCTTCATTCTTAATCACTAAAACATCTAATAAGTTCAACAAGTTAGTGAGCTTAGGCCTTTGCCCTTGGAAACAAGTCTTGGATAAATTCTCCTTACTTGGTGTGATTATTCTATTATTCCATCTTGGAATGTAGTAGCAAGTACACATTCCATTGAAAAGAGCTTGAGTTCACTTCCTTGTGCCACACTCATAAAAACTCATAAGAAAAACACTGGACAAACAATAAGTGTCTCTCCTTCGGGACATCTTTTCTCATCCCACTCACTCCTTACGTACGAACTTGCTACTACTTGTCACTTTGCAAGACGATAACGCACTCGCCGTCTGAGTCTGCAACACCTGAACATTGACATAGGCAGTTCAAGCCTTAAAACACATGCAATCCTTTCCACCCCTAGTTATGTGAACCACGGAGACTCTGATCCTCATGTCCAGATGAGGTACGTAGGCAGCGAGGTAGGGCCCGTTCGAGCACTCTTTTATTTTCCCTACATTTTCCCTTTTTCTTTTATTTTATCCAGATCAGTTCCTTTTCTTTGCAGCAACTTTCATTTCTTCACCCTTTGAAACTTTTTTTTTTGCAAGCGTGGATCCCGTCGGGTACGACAGACAATCCGGGGTGCTAATACCTTCCCAGGTCGTAACCGACTCTCGAACCCAATCTCTTTGGTTCGTAGGACATGTGTCCTTCCTTTTCTTTTCTTTGGTTTGTGCAACATTACCATTCCCGTTCCTTCGGGATAAAAATGTCTGGCTGGCGACTCTACCTCTTTCCGCGCCACTTTCGCGTTTGTACCAGGATGGAAATCCCGGGAGCGACAGCTGGCGACTCTGCTGGGGATCGAACCTAGAATCTCTGGTTTCCCCTTTGAGAGTCAATCCTAGCGCTTGTGTGTTTTTGTTTCTTTGGGTGTTGATTGTTTGTTGTTGCGTGTTTATTTTACTGTTGTTTATTTATAGTTTTATTTACAGCTTCATTTACAGCTTTCAGTATTTATATTCATGCATCATATATTATTACTGGACTGTCTGGTTGATGGTTTTCTGTTTGGTGGGTTGGGGATTGTTACTATGAGATGAGCTAGTAACCGGGACTCGAGTGGACCCTAAGACTTAGGTTCCACTTTGGCTTCATGGCATCTTTCTATGTTGGTATTAGTGAGTTTCGTGCTCAGACTTGCGACCGTCTTGGAAATGTACTGATATCGGAATCTTTCTGGATCATTACACGACCTCGATAGTTATCATCTGGGGACCGATCATTGAGGACCTTTGTGGAAACATCCCTCTCCAGTGGTGACAATGGTAGACCACATTTTGTGGCAAACCCATTCGCACCCGAGGGCCCATTGGGAACTTGCATAGGATGGCCTGGTTCTTTTATAGGAACTCAGTTAAAAGCATCTGGTCGTATGACGATAGTATTGTACCCTTCGGGATGAATGTACTGTTGTTTCTCGATTTCAGCGCTTGAAGCTGGGAACTTATAAAGGATGCTTGTTTTTCCCGGACTCACGCTGAGACCTCCCTGAGTAGTACATAATGCCAAACCGATTCCCTGATCTGGTCATGAGCCATTTCTCGGAAATGGTGAACGTATTATTGCTATTCGGCCTTGAGATTCTGTGATGCTTGACCCGGAGCACACCTGTGAGATTGGGAGGGGTTTATATGTTTGCATAAACCATTGACCTCATCATACCTCATTTCCAGTACAATCCTATGATTTGATATGGTTACATGGATTCTGGAGTTCTTAAGTCATCTGATATCTAATTTGGGGCTTATTTGAGACTGAGTTCTTGTTCATGGGACTTTATTAAGAGGATTTTGGTTCTTAGTCACTTGGGTCCAGTTTTCAGTATCCAGACAATCCCAGTTGTTGATCATATGCCTGCATTGCATTTGCATCGCATCATACTTGCATTAACTGTTTGTATTTCCATTTCAGGTTATCATTTATTCTCTGTACCCAGTTCTGGTATTCATTGTCTCTCCAGATGGCAGAAGTCCAAGAGTTACCCAGAAAAAGAAATATGCATTAAACTTTCCCACAACTAGAGACCGGGAGTATTCAGAAGCTGATAGATTTGATGACTGATAAGGTTTTAGCAGACTTCAGGAAGAAATTTGGGAAGGTTTAGAATTATGTAAGCAAGCCAACTGCTGACCAGAGGGATAGTCTCCATTCATTACTACAGTTTTATGATCCTCAATTGCGAGTCTTCGTATTTCTAGATTACATCCTGGCTCCTACCTTGGAAGAGATTGCTAGCAGCTTGAAGATTCCTATTGGAAAGGGCATTCCTTATTATGCTTCAGGGAGAGCTCCCTCGCATACAGACATAACCCGTGCTTGCCACCTTAGTGTGCTCAGAGTCAAGATGGGTTTAGAAGCTAGTGAAGGGAAGGGAATTGCCTTGGACTTTCTAGTAACAGAGGCTCATTTGTTTGCTCTTGGGAATAAGTGGGAGGGATTCAATGCATTACTGGCTTTGATGGTTTACGGGATAAGTTTGTTCCTAGGGGAGAAGGGATTAATTGGTATGGAGGCAATTTCCATTTTTATTCAGAAGAATCCAGTACCTACTCTGTTGGGAGATTTCTACTATAATGTTCATTACAGGAACAAGAGAAGAAAGGGATTCATAAACTGTTGTGCACCCTTATTCGTTGATTGGTTTGCTTGACAACTTCCAAAGTCAGGACCATTCAAAGATCTGAAGCAAAAGTGGAAATGGGCTAGAAGATTGATGGGATTGACTTCAGATGATATAGCTTGGGGGAGTAACAGAGACTTATTGGGAAAAGAGATGATTATCAGTTGTGGAGAGTTTCCCAATGTACCTTTGCTTGGTAGGAGAGGGATGATCAATTACAATCCCGTGCTGGTTCAGAAACAGTTTGGTTACTCTTTGAAAGATCCTCCATCTACTGAAGAGGTTTTGGAATCACTGTATGCACTTTTGGAAGGGAATGAGAAGCTAGTCACTCGGGCGTTTTAGGCTTGGAAGGTGAGATTGAGTAAGGGAAAGAAAGATTTTGGAAAGGTGGACCCTAAGACTTATCCCCCTTTTGCTACTTGGATACAAGGTAGGGTTGACACTTTCTTCCTTCCATTTTCAGCTGAAGCTCCACTATATCCAAAAGAAATACCTGCTCAAGCCACTGTCTCTATTGAGAGTTACAAGAAGTTGGAGTCATTAATACATGAATTAAGAGTTGAGAATACGGAGATGGCTAGCTTGTATCATCGTGCAACCCGTTCTAAGGCAGAAGTAGAAGAGAAACTCCAGAAAATACAAGGGGCCCAGGAAGCTAAAGAGAAAGAGTTTGCTGGAAGGGAAGCCTATTTCCTAAGGAGAGGGTTGATGGAATCAAGAAGGTAAGCAGAGCACAAGAAGCTTCAGAAGACCCTTAAGGAGGCTAGACAATTTGTCACTTGGTTGAAGGAGAGGAAAAACAAAGATCAGAAGGAGTTTGAAGAGAAAGAGAAGGCATACAAGCTACAGCTCCAAGAATAGAAGTTTGAATTGGAGAAAATTCATACGATAAGAAGGGAAAAACCCAACAGTTGGCACAAAGCCAACAAGCTTTGGAAGAGGTACTTAAGGAGAATGCAGAGCTCAAGTTGAGGGTTGTGGTGAAGAAAGCCAAGTCAGAGTTGGGACTTTCAGGAAAGGAGCTAGAGTCTTCTTATAGTTTAGAATTTTAGAGTTTTTTCTTGCATTTTGGATTACCAACCGACTTGTTGTAGGAATCTCATTTTATTTTTCCTCGCACTTTATTTGTAAGACTTGTAATCCTTCGGGAAGTTGCTGTTACTCTTGCCTATTTTTATGATCATGTTAGTTTCCCATGATAATCTTATGAGTATGCTAAAACTTGTTTGTCCAAAACCATCAAAATTTGAATACCTCAAGAAAAGCTAGTGATAGGAAGTCAATTTCTACAAAAAAGGGCCATCTGGAGTACTTTCTGTCAAAAATACCAGAACTGGGGCATATTAATGCCTGAACGTGGAAACATGAATAGTTACATTGCATGCATATAACATGTTTGTTGTTTTGCAGGTAATCTATCAGTTTTCTAATGTTTATGTTAATTCCAGGCATTATAGCTCCCAAGAAGGTTCAGAGACAGTCAACCGTACACGAATACCCACAAAGGTGAACATGGAGAGTGCAATGGATCAGATGCAAGAAGATCTGGCTGACTTGAGGACAAGAATGGACAACTTCATGACCCTCATGGCTGGGATGGGTCAAACTCAAGAGCGCTTGCACGAACTGGTAGAGAACAATCAAGCCAGGAACAATGGGGCAGCAGATGGAGGTAATCACAATTGGGTTGGCGCCCGTCACGTTGAAATCCCTGTGGTGCAACCAAGGGTCACTATTATCAATGATGGAGTGAATAACATGCATATGGATGGGCAAGATGAACAATTCACTTTTTTTGGATGAGGCGGAAGGCCAGGGAATTGACATGAATAGGAGGTTTGAAGAAATGGCTGAGCAAATTCGCGCCATTCAATCTCAGAGTTCTCTAGGGTTTGACATCACTGATCTGGGCTTAGTGCCAGGGGTGAGAATTCCCTACAAGTTCAAGGTACCTACTTTTGATAAGTACAATGGCACAACTTTCCCGAAAACTCACCTTCAGTCTTTTGTGGGAAGGATTGTTGCGCATACAGATGATGAAAAGCTGTGGATGTATTAATTCCAGGATAGTCTTGTAGGGGCTTCATTGGAATGGTACATGAAGCTGAGTAGGGTCAATATTCAAAGCTGGAAGGATTTAGCTGAGGCATTTGTGAAGCAGTATCAGTATAATTTGGATATGGCTCCAAATCGTACCCAGTTGCAGGCAATGTCTCAGAGTACCAAGGAAGGGTTCAAAGAGTACGCCCAGAGGTGGCGTCAGCTTGCTGCTCGAGTACAACCTCCCTTGTTAGAGAATGAAATGCCAGACATGTTTATGGGAACACTGCAAGGTGTGTTTATTGAGAGACTGGCGTCTTGTTCAACAACAAAGTTTAACGACATTGTGATTGCCGGAGAAAGGGTTGAAACTCTATTAAAAATGGGGAAGATCCAAGACAGTGGTGCGGGTAGCTCAAGCAGTGTTAGAAAAGATTTCAATGGACCTCCAAGAAGAAGAGAGGGAGAAACTAATGTTGTGTACGGCCGAGGCTGGGGCCGTGGATACAGGGGATCTTACGAGCAGGTGACAGCTGTCACTATTCCCACAACTCCTGTTCAACAACAACAACAACAGAAGCAACAACAATAGCCACATCTAAATAACTATCAACAAAGACCCTATCAGCAGAGATAAACTCGTCTAGCTAACAGGGTGCTTGAGGCCATCCCTATGACATACACAACACTACTCCAAATATTATTAGATTTGAATCTGGTTTAGTTGAGGACATTAGCACCACCACCCCCTGGAGAGCTTCCAGTGGAGTATGATGCTAATGCAAGATGCACATTTCATTCAGGAGCTCCCGGACACTCAACAGAGAAGTGCAGGGCATTACAACATAAGGTCCAAAACTTGATTGACTCGAAAGCAATTAACTTTGCACCGCCTCCAAATGTTACATTAAACCCCATTCCAAATCATGGAGGGGCCAGGATAAATGTTGTTGATGGTGGTGAGAGGTTAAACTTGACTTTGAGCGTGGATGAAGTGAAGACTTCGTTGTTAGTGGTGAAAGACAAATTGTTGAAAGGGCAGGTATTCCCAAGTTGTGGTTTTGACTACGAGGGTTGTATGAATTCAGCTGATGGTTGCAGAGATCTAAAAGCTGGGTTGCAGGGTTTGATTGATGAGGGATCTCTACAGTTTGATAGGGTAGACAATAGAAGTGATTGTGTGTCTACAGTAACTATTTATTTTGATCCTGCTGAAGTTCCTGCCCGGAGAGAGCCTGTGACTATCTATGTTTCAAAAGTGAGTCCAGTTACCATTACTGTTCCGGGACCAGTTCCTTATATTGATGACAAGGCCATCCCTTGGCACTATGGCTCAGACGTGTACGTAGATGGTCAGAAGGTGGAAAGTAGAGCGGTGACATTTGACCCGACTGTTGTGAATGTCGGAGGAGTTGGTGGGTTTACTCGGAGTGGGCATCTCTTTGCTCCTCAAACTCTTAGAGGTGATCCAAAAGCTGAAGCTGCTGCAAAGGCTAAGGGTAAACAAATAGTGACTGAAGAGGTGACAACTCCTGCTGCTAGTCAAGGCACTTTTGAAAAATAAGTTGAGGAATTCATGAGAATAATTAAGAAAAGTGACTATAAGGTGGTTGAGAAGTTGAATCAGACCCCGTCCAAGATATACATTCTGTCATTGTTAATGTGTTCTCAAGCTCACCGGGAGGCTTTGCTAAAGTTTTTGCAAATGGCATATGTACCACAAGAGATAATTGTTAACCAGTTGAGGCCGTGGTAGCCAGTGTGAACGCCAACCATGGGTTGGGATTCACAAATAGAGATCTCACTTCCGAGGGACGTAATCACAACAAGGCCTTACACATCACCAAGGAGTGTAAGGGTGATGTTCTATCACATGTCTTGGTAGATACAGGATCTTCTCTCAATGTGCTCCCTAAGAAGGCCTTAATGAAGCTGAATGTTGATGGCATTGTCTTGCGACCCAGTGATTTGATTGTAAAAGCCTTTGACGGGTCAATGAGGTCTATGTTTGGGGAGGTGGAGCTACCGGTAAAGATTGGGTCTCAGATATTCTAGAGCACGTTCTATGTTATGGATATCCAACCCGCTTATAGTTGTTTGCTGGGACGTCCCTGGATTCATGCTGCTGGCGCAGTAACATCCACGTTGCATAAAAAGTTAAAGTATGTGGTAGACGGCCAGGTTGTTACTGTATGCTTCGTAAGTCATCTGTCAACCTTCAAGTATGTGGAAATGGACGGGAAGATCCATGAGACACTTTGCCAAGCTTTTGAGACAGTTAATGTTAGTACTTTGTCTCCGGTTGCAGCAGTTCAAAGCCATGAGAAGGAAGGGACTCCTATCTAATCCTACAAGCAAGCTAAGGAAGTAGTCCAATCCGGAAAGGCCCAGGGCTGGGGCAAGTTGTTAGAAGTGGAAAAGAAGGATGACAATTTTGGTCTTGGATATCAACCTGGTGGTTCTAGCTGGTCTCAGGGCAGTAAGTCTATAACGTTCACTAGTGTTGGCATGCTCGACTACAACCACATTTGTGCTACAGATGAAGAGGGGGATAGTGACTGCGACTTAGATAACTGGATTCACTCATGTGCACCTAGGGAGGAGCTCCGGAACTGGTCTGCTGAAGATTTTGTTCAAGTTACTTGGCAGTCAAAGTAATTTTCTTTTTTTCCATTTTTATCACACTGCATGTCAAATCCTGCACTCTTCCCAAGGTGCATGGATCCATCTGTAGGGCCACCATGCTTTTAATGCATTTACTTTTTCCATTAAATAAAGGACATTTTTCAAGCAAATTGTGTTCTCTTTCTTTCGTTTTAAAATTTTTCACAAAAAAAACAAGTAAAATGGCAATGTTTTCTTTTTTCAATGTTTGTTGTGTATTTGCGTCCCTTATAAAAAGAACAGATTTTGAAATAAGCACATCATTTGTGCAGTGTTGATCATTCAGATTCATGTGATAATGTTCCTTCTATGACTATGCATGAATTCGACAATCCTATCTACCAAGCTGATGAAGGGGTTGAGGAATACTGTGAACTCCCGGAAGAATTGACTAGGTTGTTGAAACAAGAGGAAAGGGTCATTCAGCCTCATCAGGAAGTAATAGAGATCATCAACATCGGGTCTGAGGATGTAAAGAAAGAGATAAAGATTGGGGCCAATCTGCAGGCCGAGGTAAACAAGGAGTTGATTGGTATGCTATGTGAATATGTGGATATCTTCGCCTGGTTGTATCAAGATATGTCGGGGTTGGATACTGACATCGTTGTACACAAGCTGCCACTAAAGGAAGACTGTCCTCCTGTAAAGAAAAGCTGAGAAGAACTCGCCCGGATATGGAAATGAAGATCAAGGAGGAAGCTCAAAAGCAGTGGGATGTCGGGTTCCTTGCTGTAACTAGTTACCCACCTTGGGTAGCTAACATTGTGCCTGTACCAAAGAAAGATGGCAAGGTCCGGATGTGCGTCGATTATCAGGATCTAAACAGAGCAAGTCCAAAGGATGACTTTCCATTACCTCGAATTGATGTGCTGGTAGACAACACCGCTCAGTTCTCGGTATTTTCTTTCATGGATGGCTTCTCCGGGTACAATCAGATTAAGATGGCACCGAAAGACATGGAGAAAACGATGTTCATTACCTCGTGGGGTACATTTTGTTATAAAGTTATGCCCTTTGGGTTGAAGAATGTCGGGGAAACGTATCAACGGGCTATGGTAACTTTGTTCCACGACATGATACACAAGAAAATTGAGTGCTATGTGGACGCTATGATTGCCAAGTCCCGGGACGAAGAAGAGCATCTGGTCAATCTCAAAAAGCTGTTTGATAGATTGATAAAGTATAGACTGAGGTTGAATACAAACAAGTGCACTTTCAGAGTGCGTTCCGGTAAATTGTTGGGTTTCATTGTTAGCCAAAGGGGGATTGAGGTAGATCCTGCAAAAGTAAAAGCAATACAAGACATGCATGCACCGAAAATAGAAAAAGAAGTGCGTGAGTTTTTAGGGAGATTGAAATACATTTCACGGTTTATATCTCATCTAACAGCCACATGCGAGCCAATCTTCAAATTGTTAAAAAAAGAACAAACGGTCAGGTGGAATGAGGACTGTCAAGGAGCCTTTGAAAAGATAAAAGAATATTTTCAGGAGCCTCCGATTCTAATGCCTCCAGTTCCAGGACGGCCACTTATCATGTACTTGACTGTGTTAGAAGGGTCGATGGGGTGTGTTATAGGCCAACATGACGAGTCTGGTCGAAAAGAGCATGCTATTTATTACCTTAGCAAAAATTTTACCGATTGTGAATCCCGTTATTCACTGCTTGAGAAAACTTGGTGCGCTTTGGCATGGGCTGCACGCCGACTGAGATAGTACATGTTGACCCACACCACATTGCTAATCTCAAAAATGGACCCTGTCAAGTATATTTTCGAGAAACCAACATTAACCGGAAGGGTTGCAAGGTGGCAAATGATATTAATAAAGTATGACATACAATATACTTCCCAGAAAGCCATCAAAGGAAGTGTATTGTCAGATTATCTTGCACATCAACCGCTTGAGGATGATTACCATCCAATGAAATTTGATTTCCCTGATGAGGACATCATGTACCTGAAGGCAAGAGAATGCGAGGAACCACTTCCGGAGGAGGGGCCTGACCCTGAATCCATATGGAAGTTGATGTTTGATAGGGCAGTCAATATCAATGGACGTGGAGTTGGTGTTGTTCTTATCACCCACGAAGGTGTTCACTTTTCATTCACTGCCAGAATTACTTTTGGTTGCACCAACAATGAAGCGGAATACGAGGCGTGCAAAATGGGAATAGAGGAGGCTATTAATCTTCGGATTAAGACCCTTGATATATTCGGAGATTCAGCCCTCGTTATTAACCAGATTACCGGCAAGTGGTATACACATCAAGAACACTTGGTTCCTTATAGGGATTATGCCAGAAGACTGTTGACGTTCTTCACAACGGTTAAGCTTCAATATATACCACGAGATGAGAATCAATTTGCCGATGCATTGGATACTCTTTCTTCGTCCATCAAAGTTTTGTGTTGGAACTATGTGCCCAGGATTGACATTTCCAGGCTTGACGCACCAGCTTATGCTTTCTCTGTAGACGCAGTGTCTGATGAGAAACCTTAGTACTTTGATATTAAGCTTTTCCTGGAAAAACAAGAATACCCAGCTGGGGAATCATCGAATGACAAGAAGACCTTGAGACGACTTGCTGCTAGTTTCTTTTTGAATGCAGATGGAATTCTATATAAGAGGAACTTTGACATGGTCTTGCTCAGATGCGTGGATAGACACGAAGCATACTTGTTAATGCAGGAAGTCCATGAGGGATCCTTCGGTACTCATGCAGGAGGACATGATATGGCTAAGAAGTTATTGAGATCAGGGTATTATTGGCTAACAATGGATGCATACTGTTGTTCATACGCCCGTAAGTGCCATAAATGCCAGATATATGCAGACAATGTGCATGTTCCTCCTAGCCCGCTCAATGTCATGTCATCTCCTTGGCCCTTTTCTATGTGGGGCATTGATATGATCGGGAAGATAGAGCCTACTGCTTCAAATGGTCATCGTTTCATCTTTGTTGCGATTGATTAGTTTACCAAATGGGTTGAAGTAGCATCTTATGCCAATGTCACTTGCCAAGTGGTAGCCAGGTTTCTGAAGAGAGACATCACTTGCAGATACGGAGTGCCCGAGCGAATCATTACTTATAATGGTTCCAACTTAAACAACAAGATGATGGCAGAACTGTGCCGGGACTTCAAGATTCAACATCACAATTCTTCTCCTTACCGGCCAAAGATGAATGGCGCGGTAGAGGCAGCTAACATGAATATTAAGAAGATTGTGCAAAAGATGGTTGTCACTTACAAATATTGGCATGAGATGTTACCATTCGCATTGCATGGGTACTGAACGTCAGTCAAGATGTCGACCGAGGCAACTCCTTTCTCCTTGGTGTATGGCATGGAGGCAGTCTTGCCTATTGAGGTAGAAATTCCTTCTTTACGTGTAATGATGGATGTGAAGCTTGATGAGGCTGAGTGGGTACGTGCTCGATATAATCAGTTGTGTCTAATTGAGGAAAAGAGATTAGCGGCTATCTGTCATGGTCAGCTTTATCAAAGGAGAATGAAGCGAGCATTCGACCAACGAGTACGTACTCGAGAGTATCAAGTAGGTGAGCTTGTACTCAAAAGGATCATTCCTCCAGGTTCAGATCACAGGGGAAAGTGGACCCCAAACTACGAAGGCCCATTCATAGTGAAGAATGTGTTCTTAGGTGGGGCATTGATGCTCACTATTATGGATGGAGAAGATTTCCAATCCCCTGTTAACTCGGACGCAATTAAAAAATACTTTGCATAAAAAGACCTGCTGGACACAAAAACAAAATTAAAGTCCAAGCAAGTAAAGGGTATCCCGGAGAGCTAAAAACAGAATAAAAAGCTCAGGCAAAAGTTAGGGAAAAAAATATACACCCGCTGAGTTGAAAAGCCACATCAGACAGCTTAGGCAAAAAAGGGTATCCTGGTGGATTGAAAACCCGAAAGGGCGATCCACGCAAAACAAGGGAATAAGCGAACAACTGCGATCCGGGTAATCTAAACCAAATCGTCATTTCATGCAGTCTGGAAATATCAGAAGGGTAGGAATCAGTCCCCTCATCTCCTTCAGAGGCAAGAACGGAAAGTTTTGAAAACATGTTGGTCATAGCAGGAAGGAAACTCATTGGAATGCCATGTACATTACCATTAGGATAGTTTCTTTTTCTCAATTTTATGGTAGCTACCTCTTTCCAAGTAGTTTCTTCCTGATGTAAAACTTTTCCTATTCAGAGGCCTCTCAATAAATAAATATTCAGTCAAAATCTATGTTGTGTTTAGTTTGTTTACAAAAATGTCCTGAATTTTTGGCAAAAAGAACATTGCATTTGAAGCATGGTAATTTTCTAAAAAATGACATTGCAGGGAAACAGTTAAAACTATCTTTGAGTGTCGGGTGACAATGGATGAACAGATCATACCATGTAAATCCTCGGGGCACATGTGCGTACACTGTTGTTGCAGGTTTTAAAGGATGGTGTCATATCTACCCAAGTAGAGAATATTCCCCAGCTGAGTTAGAGCAGGTGGAATCCCCAGCAGAACTTCAAAGCTAATTGAAGAGCTTTCATCCCCAAGCGGATTATCTTTCCACAAGTGAAGTATGTCCAGCAGGCAGCCGAATGCATGATTTCCTCACAGAGTTCATAGTTGGGATCTACTCCCATCATTGAAGTAGTTCCCCATAGAAGTTGCCAATTTATTTTGGCTAGTGGGATGATACATGCAGTTATTCATCTACCCATCCAGAGTTAAGTGTTAAAGCTTCTTGACCTGATTCTCCCCTGCAGAGTTGTGATTCTTGTTGCCAGTCAGGCACTTGTTGTTGCTCATATGCATTCCCTGACACTCGTCTGTGTTTAATAGTTGTTTTTGCTCATATGCATTCCCCATCACTCGTCTATGTTTAATAGTTGCTTTTGCTCGTATGCATTCCCCAACACTCGTTTGTGTTTGATATCTGCTTGTTGCTCGTCTGCATTCCCTCACACTCATTTGTGTTAGCTTATATCCATATGTATTGATTTGATAATCGCTCTGGTACTTGTCTGTATTGATACTCCAAATGCTCGTATGTGTTGGATCTCTAGTACTCGTCTGTATTGCTACTCTAAATGCTCGTATGTGTTGGATTTTTGGTATTCGTCTGTATCAGTGGTTGATATTCGTCTGTATCGTTTCCTGAAGCGTTCGTCTATGTTTCTTTGATCATAGTCTGATATTCGTTTGTATCATTGACTTACGGCACTCTGTAAACACCCCAAATTTGCCCTCACCCATTTACACCATGGCTTGTGATCTTTTCATTTGCATAAATTCAATCATAGCATCTCATACTATATTCTTGCTTCACTGCATTGATTCAAAGTCATCTGCATCTAGGGTTTGTGATATGAGAAATCCAAGAGCTACTTAAGCCACTCCAAAGGTCATCAATCACTTCAAAGGGGTCCATGTATGTTCTAGCATCATATTATATCCTCTCAAGATCAAAGAAGTCAAAGAATCACAAGAACTGAGAAAGGCATGGAAGCAGAGCCAGGTTTAACTACACAAATGACCTAAAATTAGGGTTTTGATTTCAGAGGCCATAACCCCAATTTTTTTGGTCATTCTTGTTTCTATTGGTCTCTATATGTTATGAGGATCATGCATATCAATTTTCATGAAGAAATTCAATGGGAAAGGCATCTGATCAATATATGACTTCTTGAGCAAGTCAGTGCAAAATCAGGGCATCTGAGGCCCCCAATGACCCAACCAAAGGGTGTTCTTCATCATTTTGAATATGTATGATATTTATTTGATCATAGAAGATGTTAGAAGTTCACAAAGTTGAATAATTTCAAGCCATTTGCAAAATTGCCTTTTTGGGAAAGTGACTTGTAATGAAAACTTGCCATTTTGGGAAAGTTTTTCAACCCTTTCTTTTTTATTCAAAAATGCTTCAAATGAGAAAACTTTGGTCATGAAAGTTGTAGAATGGATCCTACCATTTTCAAAAAGTACAAGAACTTGTCCTAATTCATTTTGGATCAAAAGTTATGGCTTGTCAAAGTTGGCAAAAATCACATAATTTCAAGTTTTACACCAAAGAGGCAAAGTTGCAAAACCTCTTGCCAAGACAAAATGTGACTTCAAATTGACTTCTATGCATCACACAAACATGAATCATGACTTAAAAATCAGATTGCACCAAAGAACCTCCCATTTTCATGACTTATACTTCAAGTAATCACAAAAGGGCCAAGACTTTGTGAAATTGCAAAAAACTCTCACAAACCCTAATCCACTTGCTGCATTGCCTCTAATCCATTTCCATGGTTCTCCCTGATTCAAGCTGCAGCCAAGCCATGCCTTGTACCTTGACCGCCATAGCCCATACCTCTCTTACACAAAACATTGACTTTATGCAAAATGGCCCATACCAATCATCATAGGCCATACCAACTCCACAGACCTATCACAATGTGATAAGTGGACAAAAAGCAACTCAAAGCAACACACACACAAGCCTGAAGCATCTCATAAGCCATAGTTCACAAAACTCTCCTCTTAAGCACTTTCCTTCGAATCTCATCACACAATCATCAAACCTCAAAACCAACTTCACCATTCATTCAGAAAAGCTTCATAGAGCATAAACCACCCTTCACCTTGCCTTGAAAGTCCCTGAAACTCAAACACGATTTTCCCCCTCTCTGAACAGAACTCCATCAATCTCATAAACCAGCCACTCTAAACTCCAACCAAGCTTCAAAGCTTCCTTAAGAAGATCATTGGAGCCATTTTGAAGCAAGGAGGCAGTCTGAAAGCTCCAAACTGAAAGCTTCACCTCAGGTAGCTTCGAAATTTATTTTTTCCAGAAGCTCTATTTTAAGTTCTCAACTTGTTAAGTTTGATTCCCTGAGTGCATTGAACCTTTTGCTTTTGAAAATGATGGAGATTTGAGCATGTATGACTTGTCTGAAATTTCTGCCATTTTTGTATCTTGCTTCGAATCTTGTTAATGGTGAGAAATAAATTGTTTTTGAGGTCAGGGATGAGTTTAGGGAGGTGAGAGGAAGTGATCTGGAGCTTTAGAGCTCCAGAAATAACCTAGGGAGTGAGTTTGAAATTTTCAGGGAGGGATGTCACCGGAGAAGACGACCGGAGCTCTTCTCCGGTGACCTGAATGTCATTAGGGCATTAATCACGTTTAGGGTTCAGTTTGAATTTGGACCGTGGATTGGGTTGACTAGCATTGACTCCCGCGCATTTGAATGGCCCAGATCTCTCATTAAAACCCTAATCCTAATTAATTAGATTAATTAATTCAGTTTAAATTAATTTGGTCAGTTTGAATTACAGCCATTGGATGTGGCGCGGGTCAATTCCCTCCAATTTTGTTTGAACCTCAGCCTCTGGATCTGCATACTTCTCATATTTTCATTTTAATTTCATTTTCTTTTCATTTAATTTGCACGAATTATTTAAAATAGCAAAAAACATTTAAAAATTATGAAATTTTTTGACAAGCTTTTCATTAATTTTCAGAACCCAAAAATATTATTATTTTTATTTTTTGCATTAAAAATCATTTTTAAATCATTTAAGTGTTTATTTTTGATTAGTTAATGAAAATTAATTAATTAAAAATGCATTTAGGTATTTAAAAATCACCAAAAAATTCACATTGCATTTAAAAACATTTAGAAACATTATCAAACTCTCAAACCAAATTTATTCTTTGTTCTTGATGCATTTTGGCAATTTACCATGGAATTAAATTCATTTTAAGGCAATATTTTTGTGCAAACTTTGAAAAATCCATTCTGCCTAACCTTTGAGAGTTTGATATTGTTTCTTCTTGCATTGCATCCTTCATGGCATGTAGTTTATAGGGAAAAATTGTTTTGAATTGATCTTCCATTTTCAATTTGTTTTGCATTTTTCTTTGTGAGGTATCCCAAAACCCTAGCCAACTTAGGAAATTCATAACTTTCACTAGGTTAAGAGTTAGATCCCCTCCTTTGGGCAGTGAACTTGTATAGGTTTAGGGTATCTTTGAATGCATTTTCAATTTTTTATCATGTCATTTGCTTCTGATTTTGAATTTTGCTTTGTGTGTTGATCATAAACCCTAATTTGTGCCTTCCTTTGCATCCATCTTTCATTTGCTTGCATCCAACAACTTGCCATGACACTTTGTGAATCCACATGATTCATAATACATCTTAGGACATATTAGAATCATGTTTGATCATTGCATCATTCCTTTGCCATGTTATATGTTCATTTCATTTCATAAACATTCATGAATCTTTATGGTTCAAGGCATGCTTCATTTGCATTCTTATGCTTGTTTGCATTATCTCTTAGCATCATTAAAATCATGTTTATGCTTCTGACTTTGGTTTGCATCATGACATTTCATCTCATTTGCATTGCATCTCATTTCTTTTGCTAACCTTTTCAGGTGGTAAGTAATTTGAGAAGTGAATTTTCCTTCACTTCTCACAATCTCTTTTCATCTCTTTCATACTTTCTTTGCTGCATTTTGTATGTGTATTGGAGTGAGCTTGCTCATTCATGCTCTCTCTTACTTTCTTCCTTCAAGCAACTTGTCTTCTTAAGTGAAGCAAGTTGTTTTGCTTCTCTCTGTTTCCTCCTCCTTCCATCTGCTTCTTTCCTGGTGGCTTCTCCCTTGAAGATCTCTTGCAAGCTTCATAAACCCTAGGAATAACCAAGCATGATAATAATTAGGGTTTGATTAGTCCCCTATTTAGCTTTTACCTTTGTGTCATCTTTGAGTCTTCTCTTCTCATCCCTTAATCAAGGACTAAACCCTAAAGGTTTTAAGGCTTTGTGATTAAGCTTATGCCTGCATCCTTCTATTAGGATGGAGTGTATAACTTTAATCCTAAGTGTTAAACCCTTAATGTGTTTAAATCCTTTAAATAAATTAACCTAATAATCACTAAGACATCAAGCTTGTAACTTGGGCCTTGCATTAGGGTTCTAATTCTTCCTTAATTGGTTAAGAAGGACTAACCCTAGTGTTAATGGACAAGTCCCCCTCAAGTTGTCTTACAAACCATAAAATTCACTTCTTAATCTTACCATTAACTAAAATCCATGTTAATAAAGGCTTGTTTTGTCATGAGGTTAATCCTTAATCATGGATTAAGTTGAGGAGCCTTCCTCAACTTAAATGTTCTCATCTATTATCCTTCTATTAGGATAGTGTAATGGGTCCATTAAATCCTTGATTATGGCTTAAACTCATTACTTAACACTAAACAAAAACTCCAAAAACACCTAAGTAAATACAAGTAGGTTAATGATCTTAATCCTACATCATGGCGATTAAGTGTGAAGTGTTTACTTCATACTTAAGGTATTCTCATTACCCCTAATCCAAGGGAGGATGTGATGAGTTTACTAACCCTTGGTTTGGGATTAAGCTCATTATCTTATGACAAACACAAAAAGCAATAAAAGACTGAAAACACAAAAAACAAACAATAATCGTCTCCTCCGGGATCCTTTTCTCATCTCATTCACTCACAAACGAGAACTTGCTTCTTCCGTCTAATGCAAGACAGTTTGCACCTGAGCCAAACAGGTCATACACTTGAGCATAGACAATGAAGCAGTTCACAAGTCAATTTATCTTTCAGTCTCTTTGGGTCGAACTACGGTGTTCTGACTTCCTCATTGCACGAGAGGATACGTAGGCATAACTTAATAGTTATCGAACAAAAGTCTCTGTATATTCTCCCTCCTTCTAGCATTATTCTTTAAGCCTCATAGTCTTGAGCTTCATACTCTTGTTCTTACACTGACACTTCTCTTACACACTACACTTTTCTTCTACACTGACACTTGCATTCTTTCCAGCTTTGATACACAGATTACACTGACACTACCCTTTTAAACACAAATCTTTCAAGCGTGGATCCCGTCGAGTACGACGGACAATCTGGGTGCTAATACCTTCCCAGGTTGTAACCAACCCCCTTTCTCAGTCTCTCTGGTTCGCAACCGTCTTATCCATATCTTTCTAGGTCTATGCAGCATTGCCTTTCCTCCGGGATAAAAATGCCTAGCTGGCGACTCTTGTCTTTCTGAGTTCACCCCTGTGTGTTCTCATCCCTTTCACTGACCATTCGCGTTTGTACCCCTCTTGGCCCTGTGTGTCATTTGGTGGGAGCGACAGCTTGGCAACTCTGCTGGGGACCCTTATACTGTAACCAGGGCTTCTGGTTCTTTTTGTGGGTTCCTCCTAGCGCTTGTTTGATTTGTGTTTACTGGGGTGTTATGTGCTATGTATTTATTATTGCTTTATGTACAGTCTTGTTTACTGCTTTCCTTTACAGTTTTACATATTTCATACTGTCATACTGTCATCTTGTTGGATCTGGTTTTTGTTTTGATGGGTGGAGTTCTATTGAGAGTTTGAGGTCCTATACCTGGGACCTGAGTGACACCTAGGCTAGAGTGGTTCATGTTCTTTCCCATTCCATTTCGGTCTGGTGCGGGAATATGAAACACGGTTCAGATGTGGGTTTCTTCTTGAGAACTCTGTGCTACAGATTTCCTGTAGTGCTAGGGCTATCTGGGAAGCCTGCTAAGTCTGGATGACCTTTATTATGACCTTCAGAAACTGAGGTGAATTAGAGGAGGATCTTTTATGGTTATTGTAAACACTGTACCTCCGGGTTAGAAGTGTTTACACTTCTCATAACTAATCCAAGTCTGAGGATCCTTGTTTTAGAACATTACCTGTGAGGAGGTTGGGCTGTTTACAGGTTTGAAGGTACCATTGGCCACATCATACCCTGTTACTTTGCTTTGATTAAGAGTACCTCACTTTGGACAGTTCTTGTGATTTAACCCTGGACATGTGACTCTTTATTTGAGTCGCCCACCTTGGTTACTGGATTTCTGAACCTCCATCTGGACTTCTTGAACATACATGGGCTTTATATCAAGACAGATAAATCAGATCCAGTTTGATCACAAACCCTTGCATATCATTTGCATACATCATCATGGCATCATTTAAGATTTGTTTATTTGTTTTTCAGGGTATCCACATTGTATCTGGCCTGGTTTTGACCCCTTCATCTGCATAGACCTCTGTTTCATCAGTTATCTACTTCAGCTATCTTCATCAGTTGTTTGCTTCAGTTACATTCATTATCAGCTTATCAGTGGCTCATCTCCAGTATCAGTCTTGACTTTTATCAGCACTTGTCCTCAGCTCTCCATCAGTAGTTATGGCTCCCAGGAAGAGCAACATTTCATACCATTTCTTTGAGCCTGTGTTGACTGGTATCAGGCAGGTCCAGTCACTTATCACTCCAGACCACATCCCACTATTCAGAGAGCATTATGGAGGTGTCCTGGATATGGTTATGGACCTGGATCCTTCTCAGAGGAGCATGATCCACACTTGCCTACAGTTTTATGACCCTCCTTTGAGATGCTTCACATTCCCAGACTTCCAGCTAGGACCCCTTTTGGAGGAGTTTTCATCATTGATTGGGGTAACTGTCAGGGGTGGAGTCCCCTTCAACCCAGAGATGACTTTTCCCAGCAATGGAGAAGTAGCAAAAGCACTGTACCTGGAGCCTACTTTGATTGAGCAGAACATGACAACAAAGGCTGGGATCCCTGGTTTACACTTAGATTTCTTGATTTCTCAGGCCATCCTGAAGGCCTCTTTGGGAGAATGGAGGGCAGTTTGTGCATTGCTAGCTCTCAGCATATATGGGGTCATACTATTTGCAGATGAGCCCAAATTTATCAGCAAGAATGCCATTCATCTTTTCCTTCTGAGGAACCCAGTACCCACATTGCTGGGAGACTTCTATTACTCCATTCACCAGAGGAATGAGAAACAAAGGGGGAAGTTAGTGAGATGTTGTGCTCCTTTGTTTCACACTTGGCTGCTCAAACACCTACCTAAGACAGATGCCTTCCTGAATCCTCACCTACAGAAGAATTGGGCTAAGAGACTTATTGCTTTGACTTCAGATGACATCAGATGGTGTACCCAGAGCACCAAAGGCAAATACATCCTCACTAGATGTGGGCAATACCCAAATGTACCTCTGATAGGAGTAAAGGGTTGCATCAACTACAATCCTCTACTGTTTAAGAGACAACTGGGCTATGCTTTGGTTCACCCTCCTAGAGTGCAGGATTTAGCTGAGACCCTGTATTGTGAGATAAAGCCTAATCTAGCTGCTGTCAGACAAGCATCCTGGGCTTGGGACAACATCCAGACAAAAGGGATGGCTATTCTTGGAAGGTGCAATAATGTTGCTTCAGCTCAGTACTATGACTGGTCTCATGCTAGGGCTCAGATTACTGGAATGCCCTTCACCATTGAAGATATACCTGGACCATGCACAGCACAGCCAGCAGCCACTGTCAGCCTGGAAGAGTTTGAGAAACTGAAGGAAAGGAATGAGAATTTGTCTCAAGCTCTGAAGAAGACCCTCTGGGAGAGGAGTGATGGTCGTCTGGACATTGAGAGGTTGGAGAAGCTTAAGGTAGAGCATCTGGCCAGGATTGAGAAAACAGAGGACTACATCAAGAAAGAAAGAGCTGGGGAGCAAATATTGAAGAATGCCTGCAAAGAAGCCAAGTTTCAAAAGGCTAGGACTGATCTATATCTGCAAGAAAGTCAGGCTAGGTGGGTCAGGATCACTGAAGCCCGTACTCAAGAAGATCAGAGAACTCAAGCCAGGATTGAGCAGTTAGAGGCCAATGAAAAGAAGCAACAGGAAGCTTTGCTGGCAGCCCAGAAGGAGATTTCAGAGTTGAAGCTCAAGGCTGGCTTGAAGAGGTCAAAGGACCAGGACAGGCACAAGAAGCTGACCACTGCCATTGCCACCAGAAACCTCCTCATCAGAAACATCACAGAGCATCCAGCTGGTCCAGTGACTGAGGCACTTCTGAAGGAGGTTAAGGAGGATGAGTTTGGACTAGATGTCTGACCTTTTGATTGTTGTTGTTTTCATTTGATGTACTTTTCTTTTGTTGTATTTTGACCCTTCAGGGGCATATGTTGTAAAACAAACTATGTATTGTTCAGTATTTGTAATATATTCTAGTTTGTTTCCATTTTTGGGATTTCCTCTCTCAGCAAAGTCAAAAGCATCTTCCTCAGGGTCTGGAAAGGTCAAAACCAAGAACCAAGCCGGATACCTTGGAAAACAAATAAGCATACTGCATTGCATACTAACTTTTGTTTTGTTTTGTAGGTTTTGCCTTTATTATGTTTGTTTCTAACTCTGTTGTGTCTCAGGAAATATTGCTCGCCGCCGGGTGTTCCCTCTCAACCATACGCACCGGTATCCTACTCGCAACAACCTTCCTGGTATCCAAATGGATCAAGTACAGCAAGACCTGACTGAGGTCAGGACTCAGATGGATAATGAAATAGTGGAAATGAGGAACCAAATGGCTCAGTTCATGACTGTAATGACTGGCTTGGCCCAGAGTCAGGAAAGGTTGAGGGCATTGGTAGAAAGACAAAACCCCGAGGAACCTCATCCTGGGACTGGAGGGACTAGTAATAATGAGGGAGGTCAGCCTCATGTTAACCCACCAGTATTTGGACCTCATCTAGATCTGGAAGTCAACATCCCAAGAAATGTACAGGGCAACACTGCTGCAGGCAGAATCTTGCAAGAAGATCCTCAAGAAGAGCAGTTTACTGTAATGGGAGCTGGGGATGAAGTCTATGATAGGAGGTTTGATGAAATTGCTGAGAAGTTGAGATCTCTGGAGTCTCAAAATTCCTTAGGCTTCGATGTAATGGATATGGGGTTAGTGGATGGGGTGAGAATTCCCCACAAGTTCAAACCCCCGTGCTTCGAGAAATACAATGGAACTTCCTGTCCACGAACTCACCTACAATCATTTCTGGGGAGACTTAAAGCATATACCATGGATGAGAAACTGTGGATGTTCTACTTCGAAGACAGCTTGACTGGGGCTTCAAGGGAGTGGTATTCACACCTGACCAGAGCTACTATCAGATGCTGGAAAGACTTAGCTGAAGCTTTCATCAGGCAGTATCAATACAATCTGGACATGGCTCCTAACAGGACCCTCCTAATGGGAATGTCTCAATCCTCCAGAGAAAGCTTCAGGGAATATGCCCAAAGGTGGAGACAGCTTGCTGCTGCTGTCCAGCCACCCATGTCGGAAAGAGAAATGGCCGACATGTTCATGAATAATTTGCAAGGAACATATATTGATAGACTGGCTGCCTTTTCTTCCACCAGTTTTGCTGACGTCGTCATAGCCGGTGAAATAATTGAGAGTTTATTAAAAATGGGCAAAATTTCTGATAATGGTGCAAGTTCGTCCAGTAATCCCAGGAAGCCTTTTGTGGGACCTAGAAGAACCGGTGAGACAAATGCCATTCAGGCCAACAGGGGCAGACCTCAGTATATCCACATATCAATAGCAGCTGTCACTATTCCAGCTCCGATCCCTCAACAATCAGCATATCAACCACCACAACAACCACACTATCAACAGCAAGTTCAGTATCCGCCACAGAGAACCTACAACAACAACAACAATCAATCAATAACAAAGACCTTTTCAGCAAAGACCATCACAGGCAAACAGGGTGATTGACCCTATCCCTATGCCTTATGCTGCCTTATTGCCACAACTCCTGAAGCTTAACTTGGTTGAGTTAAGGACATTGGCACCACCAGATCCCTCCAATCTCCCAAGGAATTATGATGTCAACGCCAGATGTGCTTTCCACTCCAATGCACCTGGCCACAATACGGAGAAGTGCAGGGCCTTGCAAATGAAAGTCAGAGATCTGGTGGATTCTAAAGCCCTCAACTTTGCACCCCATCCAAATGTCAACAAGAATCCTATGCCCAACCATGGTGGGCCGAGGATTAATGCCATTGAAGAAGACAAGCCATCTACTTTGATCACCAGTGTTGCACAAATTCGGACACCTCTGGTCGAAATTAAAGCTCAGCTTCTAGAGTGCCAGATGTTTCCCGGGTGTGAGCTCGGTTGTGGATATTGCAACATTGCAGTCAACGGGTGTGATAATTTGAGAAGCGACATAGATGGTCTTATCAAAGATGGTATACTTCAGATCTCAACAACGGCACCTACAAATCCAGTAATTCCCTTGACAGCAATTCCTGATTCTCCTACAACTGCAGCAACAATCATTCCTACCGATTCATCAATATCATCAGCAATGGCTCCATCCATCACTTCAACAAATCAAATGTCAACAACCCTTTCTTCTACAACATCAGCATCCATTTATTCAACAGAATCTTCTATAACACCAGCAGAAATTAATGAAGATATCTCAGCAGTCACCATCTACTATGATCCATCAATTGTTCCTCCAAATAGCAACTTTCAGCAACAAACAGTGGCACCTCCTGCCAGGTCACCAGTCACAATTTACTACAATCCGCACACCATTTCAGTACCCTCCTCTGCTGCAGTCAGTCCAGTTACTATCACGGTACCTGGACCAGTTCCATACGAAAGCAGTAATGCCATACCTTCGCATTATGGCTCTGATCTTTACTGCAACGGGGAGAAAATCACCTTGGATTCTTCAACCTCTTCTCCACAAATTGGTAATGTTGGGGGAGGCGGAGGCTTCACCAGAAGCGGACGCCTTTTTGCCTCACAAACTCAGAGACCTAATGTTGAAGCAGAAGCAGCTGCCAAAGCAAAAGGAAAGAGTGTGGTACTTGAAGAGCCAGCTATCAAAGAAACTCAGAAGACATCTTTTGAACAAGATGTAGACGAGTTTATGAGAATCATAAAGAGAAGTGATTACAAGGTGGTGGATCAGCTTCACCAAACTCCCTCAAAAATCTCCATATTATCCCTGCTGATGTGTTCTGAAGCTCACAGGAATGCATTATTGAAAGTCTTGCACGCAGCATACGTTCCAGAGGAGATTACCGTTAATCAGCTAGAAACTGTGGTAACAAATGTCAACACCAGTCATGGACTAGGTTTTACCAATGCTGACTTAACAACTGAGGGACGTAACCACAACAAGGCGTTACATATCACCCTGGAGTGCAAGGGGGCTGTTCTATCTCATGTACTGGTGGACACTGGGTCATCACTCAATGTTCTACCAAAGAAAGCCTTGGTGAAGCTGGAGTATGATGTCTTGGCACTGCGTCCGTGTAATTTGATAGTGAGAGCATTTGATGGCTCTAAAAGATCAGTGCTTGGGGAGATTGATCTGCCTGTGATGATTGGCCCACAAACTTTTAAAATTACCTTCTATGTGATGGACATTCAGCCCGCCTACAGCTGTTTCTTGGGTAGACCTTGGATCCATGCCGCTGGAGCTGTTACGTCTACCCTTCACCAGAAGCTGAAATTCGAGTGGGAAGGCCAGATCATCACCATCTGTGGGGAAGAAGACATCTTTGTCAGCCATCTGGCTACGTATAAGTACATAGAGATGGATGGAGAAATCCATGAAACTATGAGCCAAGGGTTTGAGGCCCTGAACATTAATGAAGCATCTGCTGTACTGGGAACCTCCATAACGTCATATCAGCAAGCCAGGAAGGTTGTTGAAGAGGGTACTGCCCAAGGTTGGGGCAAGCTGCTGCCCGTGGAGAAGAAGGAAGACAGATTTGGGTTGGGTTACAGACCAACTCAACTAGATCAATCAGAGGCTGCCAAAGAGCCCAATTTTGTCAGCGGGGGAATGCTCACCCCAGATGCAGTGAACAACTTGGAAGACGAGGAAGAAAGCGACCGCAACCTGGAGAGCTGGATGCGTCCAAGGATCCTGGGGAGCCAAGTCCTTAACTGGTCTTCCCAGGAAATTATAAGGGTTACCTGCAGAGTAATTATTATTTCCTGTATTTTTGAGCATGCATCAAGTCTTGCATCTTGCCCAAGATGTCAAGACTCATTTTGTAATCGGGCCATCTTGTAATTTTGTGCAAATAGATCAATCAATGAATATCAGACATCTTTTGCAAATGAGTCTTTCTTTTCCGCTCACTGTTTTCCATTTTTCTTTTTGTACAAAAATAAAATGGCAATGTTTTCAAAATGATAACTTCTTTTCACTTTTTCTAAACAAGATTAAAATCGATCACTAAAATAAACAATCTAAAACCTTGCAGAGAGTGCCTTTCAGACTGCACCGACAACAACACAGCTATGACTTCGTATGACTTTGACAATCCAATCAACCAAGCCAATGAAGGGGTTGAAGAAGACTACGAGCTACCTGAAGAGCTAGCCAGGTTGTTGAGACAAGAGGAGAAGGTCATCACTCCTCATCAGGAGGAGGTCGAGACGGTTAATCTTGGTACGGAAGAAGATGTGAAAGAAGTTAAGATCGGGGCTTGCTTACAAGATTCAGTAAAAGAACAACTGATTGATATGCTTCGGGAGTATGTGGATGTCTTTTCTTGGTCTTATCAGGATATGCCAGGGTTGGACACCGATATTGTCATGCACAAGTTGCCTTTGAAAGAAGACTGCCCACCGGTAAAACAGAAACTGCGCCGAACTCGCCCAGATATGGCAATGAAGATTAAGGAAGAGGTACAAAAGCAGTGGGACGCCGAGTTTCTTGCTGTAACTAGCTATCCACCGTGGGTTGCTAATATTGTACCTGTGCCTAAGAAGGACGGCAAGGTGAGGATGTGTGTGGATTACCGGGACCTGAACAGAGCCAGCCCAAAAGATGACTTCCCTTTACCTCACATTGATGTATTGGTGGATAATACGACTCAGTTCTCGGTGTTCTCCTTCATGGATGGATTTTCAGGATACAATCAAATCAAAATGTCACCTGAAGATATGGAGAAGACAACTTTTATCACACCCTGGGGCACATTCTGTTACAAGGTGATGCCATTCGGACTGAAGAATGCTGGTGCAACTTATCAACGGGCTATGGTAACATTATTCCATGACATGATCCACAAGGAAATTGAATGTTATGTAGATGACATGATTGCCAAGTCCCTCACAGAATAAGACCACCTGGTGAATCTGTTGAAATTATTCAAGCGTTTGAGGAAGTACCAACTGAAGTTAAACCCCAACAAATGCACATTCGGGGTGCGGTCCGGTAAGCTACTGGGATTTATTGTAAGTGAAAAAGGGATTGAAGTTGACCCTGATAAAGTCAAAGCCATTCAAGAAATGCCTGCACCGAAGACTGAAAAAGAAGTTCGGGGTTTCTTAGGTAGGTTGAACTACATTTCACGGTTCATATCTCACCTTACAGCAATCTGTGAACTTTTGTTCAAGCTGTTAAGAAAAGAACAAACGGTCAGGTGGAACGAAGACTGCCAGAGGGCTTTTGACAAAATCAAGGAACTCTTGCAAGAGCCTCCTATCCTTATGCCTCCAGTTGAAGGAAGACCTCTAATCATGTACTTGACAGTGTTAGAAGAATCAATGGGGTGTGTGCTGGGCCAGCATGACGAGTCTGGTCGAAAAGAGTATACAATATACTACCTAAGAAAAAAGTTTACCGACTGTGAACAACGTTAGTCACTGCTCGAGAAAACTTGTTGTGCTTTAGCGTGGGCTGCTCGCCGACTAAGGCAGTATATGTTGACCCACACTACCTTGTTGATTTCAAAGATGGATCCAGTTAAGTACATTTTTGAGAAGCCAACACTTACCGGACGGGTTGCAAGATGGCAAATGATTCTCACAGAATATGACATTCAGTACACATCTCAGAAAGCCATCAAGGGCAGTGTATTGTCTGATCATCTTGCTGAGCAACCCATTGATGATTACCAGCCTATGAGATTTGACTTCCCTGATGAAGACATCATGTTCATAAAAGCAAAAGATCATGAGGAGCCTGTTCACACTGAAGGGCCTGACCCGGAAGAAGAATGGACTATGATGTTTGATGGGGCTGTTAATATGAATGGTCGTGGTGTTGGTGCAGTACTCATTACACCTAAAGGAGTTCACATGCCTTTTTCGTCAAAACTCACCTTTAACTGCACTAACAACGAAGCTGAATATAAAGCTTGTATTATGGGTCTTGAGGAAGCCATCGACCTCAGGATCAAGACTTTGACATTGTTCGGAGATTCAGCTTTGGTAATTAATCAAACCAACGGCAAATGGTACACCCACCAAGATCATCTGATACCTTACCGGGATTATACAAGAAGGTTATTGACTTTCTTCACAACAGTCAAGCTTGAGTATATCCCTCGAGATGAGAATCAGTTTGCAGATGCTCTTGCTACCATTTCATCCATGATCAAAGTTCAAGCTGCCAACTTTGTGCCTCGGATATCAGTGTCCAGACTTGACAGACCAGCATACGTGTTCTGAACAGATGTTGTTAAAGATGATAAACCTTGGTTCCACGACATTAAGTGCTTCTTGGAGGATCAGACATACCCACCTGGGGCATCTTCCAATGATAAGAAGACGTTAAGGAGGCTAGCTGGTAGTTTCTTCCTGAATACTGATGGTTCCCTTTACAAGAGAAACTTTGATATGGTACTCCTCAGATGCGTTGATAGGGAAGAAGCGGACTTGTTAATGCACGAGGTGCACGAAGGATCCTTTGGTACCCATGCAGGAGGTCATGCAATGGCTAAAAAGTTGCTAAGATCAGGCTATTATTGGATCACAATGGATGCAGATTGTTATGCTTATGCCAGGAAATGCCATAAATGCCAGATTTATGCGGATAAAGTGCATGTGCCTCCGAATCCTTTGAATGTGATGTCTTCACCCTGGCCATTTGCCATGTGGGGCATTGATATGATTGGCAATATTGAACCGACTGCTTCAAACGGCCACAGATTCATCCTGGTAGCCATTGACTATTTTACCAAGTGGGTTGAAGCAGCCTCTTATGCAAATGTCACCAGGCAAGTGGTAGCCCGATTTCTGAAGAGAGATATCATCTGTCGGTATGGAGTGCCCGAGCGAATCATTACTGATAATGGTTCCAATTTGAACAATAAGATGATGGAAGAACTATGCCGGGACTTCAAGATCCAACACCATAATTCTTCTCCTTACAGGCCAAAGATGAATGGCGCTGTAGAGGCAGCTAACAAAAATATCAAGAAGATTGTGCAGAAGATGGTAGTTACCTATAAAGACTGGCATGAAATGCTACCATTTGCCTTGCATGGTTACCGTACGTCAATCAGAACATCCACTGGGGCAACACCGTATAAGCTTGTTTACGGTATGGAGGGAGTCCTACCTGTTGAAGTTGAATTACCCTCCTTGCGGGTACTAATGGATGTTAAACTGAATGAAGCAGAATGGGTCCGATCCCAATACGAGCAACTGAATCTGATTGAAGAGAAGAGATTAACTGCAATCTGTCATGGGCAGTTATATCAGAAGAGAATGAAGAAAGCCTTCGATCAGAAAGTCAGGCTCCGAGAATACCAGGTAGGAGATCTTGTGCTGAAAAGACTCCTCCCTCCTCATACAGACCACAGGGGCAAGTGGACTCCGAATTATGAAGGGCCATTCGTAGTAAAGAAAGTTTTCTCTGGTGGAGCACTGATGCTCAGTACTATGGATGGTGAAGACTTCCTGTCCCCTGTGAATTCAGACGCAGTTAAAAAAATACTTCGCATGAAAATGACCCGCTGGATATAAAAACAGAATGTAAGTCCAGGCAAAAATAGGGCATCCCGGCGAGTCAAAAACAGAATAAAAGACTCGGGCAAAAATAAGGGAAAATAAATAAAGAAATGTACACCCGCTGAGTTGAAAAGCCACATCGGAAGACTCAGGAAAAAATGGGTATCCCGGTGGATTGAAAACCCGAAAGGGCGATCCACGCAAAATAAGGGAATAGGCGAACAACTGCATTCTGAATTCGTTTGTATCACTTACAACATGGTAAGCTCCGAAAGGTTCGAGCGTCGGTCAGAATCAGCCTCCCTCAGAAAGCAAGATGAAAAGAAGGTCAAATGTCATACGAATCATGGCCTAAGGGAAGCTCCTTGAAGCGTCATCAAGCATTGCCAGCATCCTTTTGTTTCTCAATTTGTAACGATTTCCTCATTTCAGGGGATCCGTTTCTCTGACTGTATTTTGCCAATCTAGGGCACATGAATTAATAAAATCATATTTTCAGTCATGTCTCGTCTCGTACATTTTATTTTCGTTTGCAAAAATGTCCAATGTCTTTAAGATATTGATTGCATAAATACATATGCTTCCTTTCTAAAAATACGTACTTACAGGAAATATACCTACTCCAGGGAGTGTCTAAACTCCTATGATAGAATCCAGTAAGGGATACCTCAGGGTACTTGTATGTTTCTTTGTCTTTACAGGATTGCAGGTGTTCAAAGCACAATATGGGGCATGAAAGCTTCTCCCCAGTAGGCTGCCAAATTATTGTTTCCTCAGCACACCTTCCAAACAGCACCAGAGATGCTTTCCCCATCAGAGTTGCCAGGCATCACTTCTCCAACATTTTCTTCAAAGAGCAGCACCAGAAGGTGTTCATATCTCCAGCTGAGTTGTCAAGTATCATCCTCAGCAGGATCCCCGCAGAGATCTCTAGGAAGAACTTTTAGTGATCTTTCTTCTTCCCCAGCCAAGTACTAGACAGGGAACCATCTCCCTACAAAGTTTCAGCCTCTATCTAGAAGAGCAACGCCCAAAGATCTCGCAACAGAGTGACGAAAAGCTTCCACAACCCCAGCTGGGTCCCTCATTACTAAGAAAGATCTATCAGTGATCTATTTTCCCCAAGCAGAGTCATATGTGCCAGATCTACCAGTGATCTTATCCCCAGCTGGGGAATCCCCTTCAAGCGGATCAGCCAGAGATCTCCACAGCGGCGGGATCCGAATCCCGAATCGGTATCTTTGCATAATCATAGCATTCACATCATATTTTCCCCACAAAGCGTAGCATTCCGTCTAATACGAAGCATTACGACAAAAATCAAACATGTTGCATAATCATAAGCCATGTTCTGAATCAAACACTTGTAAATACTGACAACCCATCAGACAATATACAGAATATTTCCCCAATCCCCCACCAGAGAGCAAAAGCACCTCCCTTACAGATACACACTCCTTTTGGCACTCGTCCGTGTCATCACTCTCGCTCCCACCAAATGAGGCCAGGTCAAATGGGGTACAGACGCGAACGGTCGGCGAAAGAATGAGAACACACAAGGGTGAACTCAGAAGACAAAGAGTCGCCAGCTAGGCATTTTTATCCCGAAGGAAAGGTAATGCTGCATAGACCTAGAAAGGATATGGATAAGACGGTCGCGAACCAGAGAGACTGAGAAAGGGGGTTGGTTACAACCTGGGAAGGTATTAGCACCCAGATTGTCCGTCGTACTCGACGGGATCCACGCTTAAAAGATTTGTGTTTTAAGGGGTAGTGTCAGTGCAATATGTGTGTCAAAGCTGGAAAGAATGCAAGTGTCAGTGTAAAAGAAATGTGAAGTGTATAAGAGAAGTGTTAGTGTAAGAACAAGAGTGAAATGCTCAAGACTATGAGGCTGAAGAATGATGCTGGAAAGAGGGGGAATATACAGAGACTTTTGTTCGATAACTGTTAAGTTATGCCTACGTATCCTCTCGTGCAATGAGGAAGTCAGAACACCGTAGTTCGACCCAAAGAGACTGAAAGATAAATTGACTTGTGAACTGCTTACTTGTCTATGCTCAAGTGTATGACCTGTCTGGCTCAGGTGCAAACTGTCTTGCATTAGACGGAAGAAGCAAGTTCTCGGTTGTGAGTGAATGAGATGAGAAGAGAATCCCGGAGGAGACGGTTATTGTTTGTTTTTGAGTTTTCAATCTTTTATTGCCTTTTTGGTGTTTGTCATAAGTTAATGAGTTAGTAAACTCATCACATCTTCCCTCTGATTAGGGGTAAATGAGAATACCTTAAGTGTGAAGTAAACACCTTACACTTAATCACCATGATGTAGGATTAAGATCATTAACCTACTTGCATTTATTTAGATGTTTTTGTTGTTTTTGTTTAGTGTTAGGTAATGAGTTTAAGCCATAATCAAGGATTTAATGGACTCATTACACCATCCTAATAGAAGGATAATAGATGAGAACATTTAAGCTGAGGAAGGCTCCTCAACTTAATCCATGATTAGGGATTAACCTCATGACAAAACAAAACCTTTATTAAATGGATTTTAGTTAATAATGGGGTTAAGAAGTGATTTTTATGGTTTGTAAGACAACTTGAGGGGGACTTGTCCATTAACACTAGGGTTAGTCCTTCTTAACCAATTAAGGAAGAATTGGAACCCTAATGCAAGGCCCAAGTTACAAGCTTGATGTCTTGATGATTATTAAGTGGATTGATTAAAGGATTTAAACACATTAAGGGTTTAACACTTAGGATTAAAGTTATACACCCCATCCTAATAGAAGGATGCAGGCATAAGCTTAATCACAAAGCCTTAAAGCCTTTAGGGTTTAGTCCCTGATTATGAGGTGAGAAGAGAAGACTCAAAGATGACACAAAGGTAAAACTAAATGGGGGACTAATCAAACCCTAATTGTGATCATGCTTGGTTATTCCTAGGGTTAATGAGGTTTGCAAGAATATCTTCAGAGAAACCACCAGGAAGGAAGCAGATGAAAGAAGGAAGAAGCAAAGATAAGCAAGACAAGTTGCTTGAAGAAAGAAAGTAAGATGAACATGAATGAGAAAGCTCACTCAAATACAAAGATAAAATTCAGCAATGATGTGTAAACACCCCAAATTTGCCCTCACCCATTTCACCATGGCTTGTGATCATCCTCATATGCATAAACACAATCATATCATCTCACATCTCATGTTTGATTCACTGCATAGATTCAAAGGCATCTGCACCTAGGGTTTGTGATCTGAGCAATCCCAAAGCTTCTTGAGGCACTCCAAAGGCCACCAATCAATTCAAAGTGGTCCATGTGTGTTCTTATATCATATTTCATCTCCTCAAAGTCAAAATTGCAAAAGAATCACAAGGACTAGGGTTTGAGTGGATGCAGAGCCAGGATGAACTGCACAGTTGACTGAAAATTAGGGTTTTGGTTTCAGAGGCCATAACTCCAAATTTTTTGGTCATTCTTGTTTCCATTGATCTCTATATGGTATAGGGAGTATACATATCAATTTTCATGAAGAAATTCCATGGGGAAGTCATCTGATCAAGAGTTGACTTTTTGGACAAGTCAGTGCAAAATCAGGGCATCTGAGGCCCCCAATGACCCAACCAATGAGTGATCTTCATCATTTTGAGTGTATATGATCTTTATTTGATCATGGAAGAAGATTGAAGTTCATAAAAATCAAGAATTTAGGGTTTTTGCAAATGTTGACTTTTTGGGCATAGTTGACTTTTCAAGAATGCACCATTTTAGGTCATTTTTCAAGCCATGATTCATGATTCAAAAATGCTTCAAATGGAAAAACTTTGGTCATGAAAGTTGTAGATCTCATCTTTCCCTTTTCAAAAAGTACAAGAACATGATCAAACTCTTCTTGGATCAAAAGTTATGGCAATGCAAAGTTGGCTAAAATCATTAATTTTCAAGGCATGCCCTAAGTGAGAATTTTGCAAAATCATGGATCAATGACCTTTGCAGCCTCAAGTTCACCTCTAACCAATGTGCCAACATTCTACAAGTCCTAAAAATCATATTTGAAATAAGATTGCCCATGGTTTCATGCTTGGTTAGACAAAGAATCACATGTGAACCAAAATGTCACAACTTGCAAAAACTCATGATCATGCTTTACCAACTTGCTGCCTTGAATGCTGGACCAAGCTGACTCTTTCCCCTCATTTTGCTGCGCATAGCCCATGCCTTGTACTTTCCTAGCACCTCACCATACTTGCCTTACACATAAAGTGGACTTTGAGCAAAAGGTGACATACCTATCCATAAAGCACAAGTCACATCCTCTGACCAATCAGATTTGTTTATGTTATCCCTTTGCAAGCTAAAGACATCACTAAGCAAGGCTGAAACACATACATTCACCACATTCACAAAAACCTTCCACATTGCAACTTGCTTCGAATCTCTTAGCACAGACACCAAACACAAAAACTTTCGTCATCATTCAACTCAACACACTTCATAGGCCACCCAGCAACCAAGAACCAAGCCTGAAACAGCCTGAACACTCCATAACCATTCTTCACTTCAGCCTGCATCTTCTATCGAATCTCTCTCCACAAGCCACAAACAGCCAAACAAACCTTGCAAAGATTTTCCATACATCATCTAGACCACAAACCATCATTCACAATGGCCTGAATCAGCCAGAATCACCATAGCCATTGTTGACTGAGCTTGAAGCAGGAGCTTTCGAAACTCATCAACCAGCCTACATAAATTGTTCTAAGGCATTCAAACATCATCAAGGGGTCCTAAGGAGTGGTTTGCACTTAAAGAAAAAGCCAGAAAGTCCTCAAGTGGAGAGCTTCAAATCTCAGGTAGCCTGAAATTTATTTTTCCAGAAATGATTTTTCTTGTCACAAACTTGTTCTATTTGTTTCACTGATCATTCTGGTACCATTGGTTTTGAAAATGGTTGTGATTTGAGCATTTAATTTGTTTCTGAAGCTTGCGTGACCTAGAACTTTTTCTCTTCGATTCAGTTGATTTAGGAAATATAAATTTGTTTTGAGAGAGGGGTTTGGTTCGTGAGAGGATGAGGATCATTTCCATGTTCTTGGTTTTCATTTTTGGTACGTTTTGAGAGGTTTGGAGATTTTTCAGGTGAGGTGCTGGCCGGAGAAGACGACCGGAGGTCTTCTCCGGCCACCTGAAAATGATTTGCCCTAATTACAGTCATTAATGCTAGTTTGAATTTGGACCATTGATTGCCATTGACTTGTTGACTGCGCGCGCAAGGGAAAGGCCAGGATCTCTTTGATTAGCCCTAATTTTATTATTAGTTTTAATTAAATGTAATTAACTCAGAACCAATCCTGGCCACAAGATCACGCGCCAGTCAACCAATTCAAATCCTAGGCTCATCCTGGCCCTCCATTCCTCTGACTTTTATTTTACTTAATTTTTTAATTCATTTTCTTTCATTTGAATTGCATAATTAATTTAAAATAGCAAAAAATTCTTAAAAATTATGAAACTTTTTCTTTAAAGTTTTATTAATTTTTAAGACCCAAAAATATTTTTTATTTTATTTTTATCATTAAAAAAGTATTTTTAAATATTTAAAAGATTATTTTTAATTGATTAATGGGAATTAATTAATTAAAAATACTTTTAGGTATCTAAAAATTACAAAAAATTCATGAAATGTTCTAAGACATTTAGAAACATTGTCCAACCTTCAAACCAAATTTCTTTTTTGATCTTGATGCATTTTAAGAATTTTTCATTGAATTAAATCATTTTTTATGCATTATTTTGATCATAAGTTTGAAAATTCATTTCTGCCTATTGGAGAAGGTTGAGACATTGATTCTTCTTGCATTGTGTTGTGTTTGGCATGTATTTTCAAGGATAAAAAGGCCATGAATTGTTCTTGCATTTTCAAATTGTTTGGCATTTGTTTTGTTAAGAACCCTAAAAAACCCTAATAACTTAGAAAATTCATATCTTGAGTTTGGTTGAGAGTTGAGAGCTCCCCTTTGGGCAGTGGTTTGTTATAGGTCTAGGGTTTCTTTGAATACCATTTTCCATTTTTTATCATGAGGTTTGCTTCTGTTTTTTGGTTTGTGTTTGATGTTTGATTCATGAACCCTAATTTGGGCTTCCATTTGCATCCTTCTTGCATTTCTTTGCATAACATGACTTGTCTTTGCATTTTGTGCATTCTTATGATTCATTTGACATCTTAAGACATATAGGAAGCATCCTTGATCATTGCATCTCATACTTGCCATGTCATTTGTCTTGTGTGCTTCATAACTTTCCATGCTTGTTCATGCTCCTTAGCTTGCATAATTTGCATCCATGATCATGTATGAACCTCCCCATGCCTTGCCTCATGTTTGCAGCACCTCATAACATCATAATCATCATCAACATGCTTCTGGCTTTGCTATGCATCATACCATTTCATCTCATCTTGCATTGCATTGCATTCCTTTCTAACATTTCAGGTGGTAAGTAACTTGGGAAGTGAATTTGCCTTCACTTCTCACAACTTTTCTTTTCATCTCTCTTGCATCCATTGCTGCATTTCTATTTATGTTTGAGATTGAGCTTGCTCATTTACTCCCACTTTCTTTCTTCAAGTGACTTGACTTCTTGAATGAAGCAAGTCACTTTGCTTCTCTTGATCTTATTCATCTGCTTCCTGGTGGTTCCTCTGAAGATTGTTCTTGAAAACCTCACAAACCTTAGGACCAACCAAGCATGATAATGAATTAGGATTTTGATTAGTTCCCCCTCATAGTTTTACCTTTGTGTCTCTCTTTGAGTCTTCTCTCCTCATCTCATAATCAGGTACTAAACCCTAAAGGCTTTAAGGCTTTGTGATTAAGCTTATGCCTGCATCCTTCTCTTAGGATGGAGTGTATAACTTTAATCCTAAGTCTTGAACCCTTTATGTGTTTAAATCTCTTAATCAATCCACTTAATAATCATCAAGACATCACTTGTAACTTGGGCCTTGCATTAGGGTTCTAATTCTTCCTTAAGTGGTTAAGAAGGACTAACCCTAGTGTTAATGGACAAGTCCCCCTCAAGTGGTCTTACAAACCCTAAAAATCACTTCATCATCATATCATTAACTAAAATCCACTTAATAAAGGCTTTGTTTTGTCATGAGTTTAATCCCTAATCATGGATTAAGTTGAGGAGCTTTCCTCAGCTTAAACATCCTCATCTATTATCCTTCTTTTAGGATAATGTAATGGGTCTGTTTAATCCTTGATTATGGCTTAACCTCATTACTCAACACTAAACAAAAACACCAAAAACATCTAAATAATCACAAGTAGGTTAATAATCTTAATCCTACACCAAAGGTGATTAAGTGTGAGAATCTGACTTCACACTTAAGGTACTCTCATTACCCCTAATCAGAGGGAAGATGTGATGAGTTTACTAATCCATTGGTTTAGGCTTAATCTCATTAACTTATGACAAACTCTCGAAAGCAATAAAAGACTGAAAACTCAAAAACAAACAATAATCGTCTCCTCCAGGATTCTTTTCTCATCATCTTCACTCACAATCGAGAACTTGCTTCTTCCGTCTAATGCAAGACAGTTAGCACCTGAGCCAGACAGGTCATACACTTGAGCATAGGCAAGCAAGCAGTTCACAAGTCAATTCATCTTTCAGTCTCCTTGGGTCGAACTACGGTGTTCTGACTTCCTCATTGCACGAGAGGATACGTAGGCATAACTTAACAGTTATCGAACAAAAGTCTCTGTATATTCCCCCTCCTTCCAGCTTCATTCTTTTAGCCTCATGATCTTGAGCATTTCACTCCTGTTCTTACACTGACACATCATTATACACTTCACTTCCTTTACACTGACACCTGTACATATTGTTTTCCAGCCCTTTTATACACAGATTGCACTGACACTACCCCTTTAAAACACAAATCTTTTAAGCGTGGATCCCGTCGAGTACGACGGACAATCTGGGTGCTAATACCTTCCCAGGTTGTAACCAACCCCCTTTCTCAGTCTCTCTGGTTCGCAAACCGTCTTATCCATGTCTTTCCAGGTCTATGCAGCATTGCCTTTCCTCCGGGATAAAAATGCCTAGCTGGCGACTCTATTCATCTCCAGTGAGTTCACGGCTGTGTGTTCTCATTGTCCCTCTCGCCGACCGTTCGCGTCTGCACCCTTATTTGGACCTGGTGTCATTTATCGGGAGCGACAGCTTGGCGACTCTGCTGGGGATCCTTATACTGCAACCAGGGCTTCTGGTTCTTTTTGTGGGTTCCTCCTAGCGCTCGATTGATTTGTGTTTACTGGGGTGTTATGTGCCTGTTTGTGCTTGTATTTACTTTTGTTTATTGCTTTATGTACAGTTACTTTACTGCTTTCTTTATTGCATTTGTATATATATCATACTGTCATTGCTGCTGGCTGGATCTGGTTGTTTGCTTTGGTGGGTGGGTGATTCATTGAGAGTTAAGGTCCTATACCTGGGACCTGAGTGACACCTAGGCTAGAGTGAATCATATTCTTTCCCATTCCATTTCGGTCTGGTGCGGGAATATGAAACACGGTTCAGATATGGGTTTCTTCTTGAGAACTCTGTGTTGCAGATTTCCTGCAATGCTAGGGCTATCTGGGAAGCCTGCTAAGTCTGGATGACCTTTTAGTATTGACCTTCAGAAACTGAGGTGAATTAGAGGAGGAATTGTTATGGTTATTGTAAACACTGTACCTCCGAGTTAGAAGTGTTTACACTTCTCATAACTGATCCAAGTCTGAGGATCCTTGTTCTAGATCACCACCTGTGAGGGGGTTGGGCTGTTTACAGGTTTGCAGGTACCTTGATCTCAGAATACCCTGTTACTTTGACTTTGTTAAGAGTGCTCCATGTTGGATAGTTCTTGTGATTCTAAAACCCTGGACATGTGGCTCTTTATTTGAGTCCCCCACCCTGATTACTGGATTTATAGACCTCCACCTGGATTTCTTGAACACACATGGATCTATACCAAGGCAGTTAATCAGATCCAGCTCAGTCACAAACCCCTGCATATCATTTGCATACATACTCATTGCATCATATTAACATTTGCTTATTTGTGTTTCAGGGTATCCATTTTCATCTCTGGTTTTGGTTTTGACCCCATCTGCAACATTGACCTATCTCCACCAGCACTTGCTTCAGTTTGTCAGCCATATACTTCAGTTACTAGCACTAGCCAGCCAGTGGCCCACTCCTCAGCATCTTCATCAGCACTTATCCTACTCAGTCCTCAGCATCATGGCTCCAAAGAAAAGCAACATCACCTATCATTTCTTCCAACCAGACTTATCAGACATCAGGAGGATCCAAACCCTGATCACTCCAAATCACCTACCTTTGTTCAGGGAGCATTATGGAGATATACTGGACATGGTTATGGATCTGGACCCTTCACAGAGGAGCCTCATCCACACCTGTATTCAGTTTTATGACCCCCCATTGAGATGTTTCACCTTTCAAGACTTTCAGTTGGGGCCTCTTCTGGAAGAATACTCATCATTGACTGGTCTGCCCATCAAAAGAGAAATCCCATTCAACCCTGAAATGGTCTTTCCTAGCAATGGAGAGGTAGCAAAAGCTTTGTATCTAGAACCTGTCCTAATTGAGCAGCATATGACTTCCAAAGCTGGAATCCCCGGTTTTCATCTGGACTTCCTGATTTCTCAAGCTAGTTTGAAAGCCTCCCTGGGGGAGTGGAAAGCTGTTTGTGCTCTGTTGGCCTTAAGTGTGTATGGGATTGTGCTGTTTGCAGATGAGCCTCGATTCATCAGCAAGAATGCAATCCACTTGTTCATCCTGAAGAACCCTGTGCCAACTTTACTGGGTGATCTCTATTACTCAGTCCATCAGAGAAATGAGAAGCAGAGGGGAAGATTAGTGAGGATTTGTGCTCCATTATTCCATGCTTGGCTTCTCAGGCATCTACCCAGGACAGATGCATTTCTAAATCCTCATCAGCAAAGCAACTGGGCTAAGAGGCTCACTACTCTCACTTCAGCAGATATCAGATGGTGTACTCAGAGCACCAAGGGCAGAGATATGATCACCAGCTGTGGGCACTTTCCCAATGTGCCTTTGATAGGAGTTAAGGGAAGTATCAACTACAACCCTCTGCTGTTCAGGAGACAATTGGGCTATGCACTGGTCCACACTCCTAGGGTACAGGATTTGGTTGAGACCCTCTACTGTGAGAACAAGGTTAGTCTGGCAACTGTTAGGCAGGCTGCTTGGGCCTGGGATCATGTTCAAACCAAGGGAATCACCATTCTGGGGAAGTGCAATAATGTGGCATCAGTCCAATATTATGAGTGGTCCCATGCTAGGGCCCAATTCTCTGGAATGCCCTTTACCATAGAAGACATGCCTGAGTCATCTTCAGCACCACCCCCTGCCACTATCAGTTTGGAGGAGTTTGAGAGCTTGAAGGAAAGAAATGAGAAGTTAACCCAAGCCTTGCAGAAGACCCTCAGAGAGAGGAGTGAAGGTGTGAGGGAGATTGAGAGATTGGAGAAGTTGAGGGTGGAACACTTGACCAAGATTGAGAAGTCTGGAGATTATATCAACAAATCCAAAGCTGGTGAACAGATTCTGAAGAATGCTTGTAAAGAAGCCTAGTTTCAGAGAGCAAGAACAGACTCGTATTTGAAAGAGAGTCAGGCCAGGTGGGTCCGGATCACTGAGGCCCGTACTCTAGAAGACAAAAGAGTTCAAGACAAGATGGGACAGATGGAAAAAGCCCTGGCAGCAGCCCAGAAGGAAATATCAGAGCTAGAAATCAGAGCTGGAGTGAAGAGGTCTAAGGACCAAAGTCAGAACAGGAAGTTGACTGCAGCTGTTGCATCAAGAAACCTTCTCATCAGAGGTCTCACGGAGCGTCCGGCTGATCCTGTGACCGAAGCACTTCTTAAGGAAGTTCGTGAGGATGAGTTTGGCCTTGGAGTTTGATCATTTGCTTGTTGTTGTTCCTTTTCATGTACTTTTGCTTTTTTTTTGTGATGTATTTTGACCCTTTGAGGTCTTGTGTTGTAACTTGAACAAATTGTATTATTTCACTTTTGTAATATATCTGTGTTGGTTTCTATCTGGGTTCACATCAAAAGCAACTTCAACAGCAGCATCTTCAAGGGTCTGGAAGGGTCAAAACTGAAGGCCAAACCGGATACCTTGAGAGCAAATAAGCATAATTGCATTGCATGCTAACCCTTTTGTTTGTTTTGTAGGTTTTTGTTTTGTTGTTACTAACCTCTGTTGTGAATCTCAGGAATTATTGCTCGCCGCCGGGTATTTCCTCTCAACAGGCCACACAGGTACCCAACTAGAAACAACCTTCCGGGAATCCAGATGGACCAGATGCAACAAGACCTTACGGAGGTCAGAAACCAGATGGCCAACGAATGGTTGGAGATGAGAACCCAGATAACACAATTCATGGAAGTGATGAATAACTTAGCTCAAAGCCAGGAGAGGCTCAGAACTTTGGTAGAAGGGAGGAATCAAGAGGAGCCCCATGTGGGGACTGCTGGCACAAGTAACAATGAAAGGGTGCAACAACATGTTAACCCCCCTGTGTTTGGTCCACATCTCCATCCTGAGATTAATATTCCTGCAAACATTCAAGGAACAGCTACTGCAGCCAGGGTACTTCAAGAAGATCCTCAGGAGGACCAATTTACAGTAATGGGTGCTGGAGAGGAAACTTATGACAGGAGATTGGATGAAATAGCTGAGAAGTTGAGATCACTGGAGTCTCAAAATTCTTTGGGGTTCGACGTCATGGACATGGGTTTGGTAGAAGGGGTCAGGATCCCCCATAAGTTCAAGCCTCCTTGTTTCGAAAAGTATAATGGGACTTCATGCCCCCGGACTCATCTGCAATCATTTCTGGGAAGGCTGAAGGCCTATACAATGGATGAGAAATTGTGGATGTTCTATTTTGAAGATAGCTTGACTGGAGCTTCGAGGGAATGGTATTCCCATTTGACAAGGGCAACTGTGAGATGCTGGAAGGACCTGGCAGAAGCCTTCATCAGACAGTATCAGTATAATCTAGATATGGCACCCAATAGGACTCTCCTGATGGGAATGTCACAGTCGTCAAGGGAGAGTTTCCGAGAATATGCCCAAAGATGGAGGCAATTGGCCGCTGCTGTTCAACCCCCTATGTCCGAAAGGGAAATGGCAGATATGTTCATGAATACTCTTCAGGGAACCTATATTGACAGGTTAGATGCTTTCTCTTCCACTAGCTTTGCGGATGTTGTTATAGCTGGGGAGAGAATTGAAAGCCTGTTAAAGATGGGAAAGATCTCAGATAATGGTGCCAGCTCGTCCAGTGGTACAAGAAAGCCTTTTACAGGCCCGAGAAGAACTGGCGAGACCAATGCCATTCACACCAACAGGGGTAGGCCCCAATATGTTCAAAGGTCAATAGCAGCAGTCACCATCCCTGCTCCAGCTCATCCTCAGCCAGTCTATCAACCTCCTCAACAAAACTTCCAACAACAACCTCAATATCATCAGAATCAATATCCTCCAAGAAACTTCAACAACAGCAACTCCAACAACAACAATCAACAGAGGCCATTCCAACAAAGACCATCCCAAGCTAACCGAGTGATCGACCCGATCCCAATGCCGTATGCTGCCTTGCTGCCACAACTTCTGAAACTCAACCTGGTTGAGCTAAGAACGTTGGCACCTCCGGATCCCAACAGTCTACCAAGAAACTATGACTCCAATGCTAGGTGTGCTTTTCATTCAAACGCACCTGGTCACAGTACAGAAAAATGCAGGGCTCTGCATATGAAGGTACAAGACTTGGTAGACTCCAAGGCTCTGAATTTTGCACCTCCGCCCAATGTCAATAAAAACCCAATGCCAAACCATGGTGGTCCCCGAATTAATGCTATTGAAGAAGACCAACCGTCTTATTTGATAACTAGTGTGGATCAGATCAGGACACCATTGGTGGAAATCAAGGCTCAGCTCCGCGAAAACCAAATATTTCCGGGGTGTGAACTAGGGTGTCCCTATTGCAATATTTCATGGAACGGGTGCGAGGACCTGAGGAATGGCATTAACAGCCTTATTCAGAGTGGCCTGCTCCAGATCACTACGTCATTTCCGACAAATCCAGCAACTTCATCAACAACGGTTTCAGACCCTCCTACAAATGCAGCAACTATTGTTCCCGACAATTCATCAGCAGCATCAACAAATACTTCACCTGTCCTTCCAAATGATCAGTTTTCAACAGTTCCTCCTGCTACAACTTCAGCTTCATTCCATTTCGAATCTCCATCAACAACAACAACAGTCCTTCCAACAGTACCTCCTACAACACCAGCAATCAATCATGAATATGTCTCTACTGTTACCATATTCTACGATCCTGAGAATAATTCCGCCTACCATTCAGAAGGTGCTGCTCCCACCAGAGCGCCAGTTACAATCTTTTATGATCCACAAACAATTACGGTCCCTTCAGCAGCAGCAATCAGTCCAGTCACTGTCACGGTGCCCGGACCAGTACCATATGAAAGCAATAGGGCCATCCCTTGGCACTATGGCTCTGACGTATACTGCGAAGGAAAAAGAATCACTCTTGAAACATCAACACCTGCACCACAAGTAGATAATGTGGGGGGAGGCGGAGGCTTCACGCGAAGCGGACGTCTCTTTGCTTCACAAGTTCAAAAACCTACTGCCGAAGCAGAAGCTGCTGCCAAGGCAAAAGGAAAAGGCCCGGTGCAGGAAGATCCAGTTGCCAAAGAAACCCTGAAGACTCCATTTGATCAGGAAGTTGATGAGTTTATGCGAATCATCAAAAAGAGTGACTACAAAATTGTGGATCAACTTCACCAGACGCCATCCAAAATCTCCATCCTCTCACTGCTTATGTGCTCCGAAGCCCATCGGAATGCACTACTTAAAGTCTTGCACGCAGCTTACGTGCCTGAGGAGATTACTGTCAACCAATTGGAAGCCGTGGTTGGAAATGTTACTGCTAGCAATGGGCTAGGGTTTACCAATTCTGACTTGACAGCGGATGGCCGCAACCACAACAAAGCCTTGCACATAACCATGGAATGCAAAGGAGCTGTCCTTTCTCATGTGCTGGTGGACACAGGTTCTTCCCTGAATGTCTTACCAAAGAAGGCTCTGGTGAAGCTTGAATATGATGGATTGGCATTGAGACCCAGCAACCTGGTAGTAAGAGCCTTTGATGGTTCTAAGAGATCGGTTCTGGGAGAGATTGAGCTGCCTGTGACAATTGGCCCACAGACTTTTAAAACTATCTTTTATGTGATGGACATTCAGCCCGCCTACAGCTGTTTGTTGGGTAGACCCTGGATTCACGCCGCCGGCGCAATAACGTCTACCCTTCACCAAAAGTTAAAATTTGAGTGGGAAGGTCAAGTTGTCACAATCTGTGGGGAAGAGGATATATTTGTTAGCCATCTGGCTACTTACAAATACATTGAGATGGATGGGGAGATCCATGAAACAATGAGCCAGGGGTTTGAAGCTTTGAATGTGAATGAAGCATCTGCTGTATCTGGTACTCCAATGTCATCATACCAACAAGCCCGGAAGGTTGTTGAGGAAGGAACTGCCCTTGGCTGGGGCAAGGTCTTAGCTGTGGAGGAGAAGAAGGACAAATTTGGGTTGGGTTACAAACCAACTCAACATCAAGCAAAGGCTGCTGCAGAGCCTGGTTTTGTCAGTGGGGGGATGCTTACCCCCGATGCTATCAACTGTCTGGAAGACGAGCTGGAAGAGGAGCGCAATCTGGAGAATTGGATTCGTCCAAAGATCCCGGGGAGCAGTGTCTCGAACTGGTCTTCCCAGGAAATTATAAGAGTTACTCATGCAGAGTAATTATTATTTCCTGTATTTTTATAGCATGCATCAAAGTCTTGCATCTTGCCCAAGATGACAAGACTCATTTTGTAATCCGGGCCATCTGTACTTTTGTGCAAACAAGATTAAATTAATGAAATATCAGACAATCTTTTGCAAACGAGTCTTTTTCTTTTCTGCTCACTGTTTTTCCACTTTTCTTTTTGTACAAAAATAAATGGCGGTGTTTTCAAAATGATAACTTCATTTCACTTTTTTCTAAAGCAAGATTAAAATCAATCACTAAAATGAACAACTTAACCCTTGCAGAGAGTGCCTTCCAGACTGCACCGACAACAGCACGGCTATGACATCGTATGACTTTGACAATCCAATCAATCAAGCTGATGAAGGGGTTGAAGAAGAATATGAGCTTCCTGAAGAGCTAGCCAGGTTGTTAAGACAAGAGGAAAAGGTTATTACTCCTCACCAGGAGGAGATTGAAGTGATTAATCTTGGTACAGACGAAGACGTGAAAGAGGTTAAAATCGGGGCCTGCCTGCAAGACTCAGTGAAGAGACAACTGATAGATCTGCTTCAAGAGTATGTTGATGTGTTTGCTTGGTCGTATCAAGATATGCCAGGGTTGGATACCGATATTGTTGTGCACAAGCTGCCTTTGAAAGAAGAATGCCCACCAGTCAAACAGAAGCTGCGCCGAACTCGCCCAGATATGGCTATGAAAATCAAGGAAGAGGTACAAAAGCAATGGGACGCCGGGTTCCTTGCTGTGACTAGCTATCCGCCGTGGGTTGCTAACATAGTACCTGTGCCTAAGAAAGACGGCAAAGTAAGGATGTGTGTTGATTACCGGGATCTGAACAGAGCCAGCCCGAAAGATGACTTCCCATTACCTCACATTGGTGTATTGGTGGATAACACGGCTCAGTTCTCGGTATTCTCCTTCATGGATGGATTTTCAGGATACAATCAGATCAAGATGTCACCTGAAGACATGGAGAAGACAACATTCATCACACCTTGGGGCACGTTCTGTTACAAAGTGATGCCATTCGGACTGAAGAATGCTGGTGCCACATATCAACGGGCTATGGTGACATTATTCCACGATATGATCCATAAGGAAATAGAATGTTATGTGGATGATATGATCGCCAAGTCCCTTACAGAGGAAGACCACCTGGTGAATCTGCTCAAATTATTCAAGCGTCTGAGGAAATACCAATTGAAGCTGAACCCCAACAAATGCACATTCGGGGTGCGATCCGGTAAGCTGCTGGGTTTTATTGTAAGCGAGAAAGGGATTGAAGTGGACCCTGATAAAGTCAAAGCCATCCAAGAGATGCCTGCACCGAAAACTGAGAAAGAAGTTCGAGGGTTCTTAGGTCGATTGAACTATATCTCACGGTTCATATCCCACCTTACAGCAACCTGTGAACCCTTGTTCAAGCTGTTAAGAAAAGAACAAACGGTCAGGTGGAACGAAGATCGCCAGAAGGCTTTTGACAAGATCAAGGAGTATTTACAAGAACCTCCAATCCTCATGCCGCCAGTTGAAGGAAGACCTCTGATTATGTACTTGACAGTGCTAGAAGAGTCAATGGGGTGTGTACTAGGTCAGCATGACGAGTCTGGTCGAAAAGAGTATGCAATATACTACCTAAGCAAAAAGTTTACCGACTGTGAACAGCGTTATTCACTGCTCGAGAAAACTTGCTGTGCTTTAGCGTGGGCTGCTCGCCGACTGAGACAGTATATGTTGACCCACACTACCTTATTAATCTCAAAAATGGATCCAGTTAAGTACATTTTCGAGAAGCCAGCTCTTACCGGACGGGTTGCAAGATGGCAGATGATTCTCACAGAATACGACATACAGTACACATCTCAGAAAGCCATCAAGGGCAGTGTACTATCTGAATATCTTGCTGAGCAACCCATTGATGACTACCAGCCTATGAGGTTCGACTTCCCTGATGAAGACATCATGTTCATTAAATCAAAAGATCATGAAGAGCCTATTCGCACTGAAGGGCCTGACCCAGAAGAAGAATGGACTATGATGTTTGATGGGGCTGTTAACATGAATGGTCGTGGTGTTGGTGCAGTACTCATTACACCTAAAGGAGTTCACATGCCTTTCTCGGCAAAACTCACTTTCAACTGCACTAACAACGAAGCTGAATACGAAGCTTGCATTATGGGTCTTGAGGAAGCCATCGACCTCAGGATCAAAACATTGACCGTATTCGGGGATTCAGCTTTGGTAGTCAATCAAACCAACGGAAAATGGTACACACACCAGGATCATCTGATACCTTACAGGGATTATACAAGGAGGTTATTGACTTTCTTCACAACAGTCAAGCTTGAATATATCCCTCGGGCTGAGAATCAGTTTGCAGATGCTCTTGCTACCATTTCATCCATGATCAAAGTTCAAACGGCTAACTTTGTACCCCAGATTTCAGTGTCTAGACTTGATAGACCAGCATATGTATTTGCAGCAGATGTTGTAAAAGATGATAAGCCTTGGTTCCATGACATTAAGTGCTTCTTAGAGGATCAAACATACCCACCTGGGGCATCTTCCAATGATAAGAAGACTTTGAGAAGGCTTGCTGGGAGTTTCTTTCTGAACACTGATGGATCTTTATACAAAAGGAACTTTGATATGGTACTCCTCAGATGTGTTGACAAGACGGAAGCAGGTTTGTTGATGCATGAAGTGCACGAAGGATCATTTGGTACCCACGCAGGAGGGCATGCCATGGCTAAGAAGTTGTTAAGATCGGGTTATTACTGGGTCACAATGGATGCAGACTGTTGTGCTTACGCTAGAAAATGCCACAAATGCCAGATCTATGCAGATAAGGTGCATGTGCCTCCCAATCCTTTGAACATCATGTCTTCACCATGGCCCTTTGCCATGTGGGGCATTGATATGATCGGCAAGATTGAGCCAACTACTTCAAATGGTCACAGATTCATCTTGGTCGCCATTGACTATTTCACCAAATGGGTCGAAGCAGCCTCGTATGCAAATGTTACAAGACAAGTGGTAGCCCGATTTCTGAAAAGAGATATCATCTGTCGTTATGGAGTGCCCGAGCGAATCATTACTGATAATGGTTCCAACTTAAACAACAAGATGATGGCAGAACTGTGCCGGGACTTCAAGATCCAACATCACAATTCTTCTCCTTACATACCAAAGATGAATGGTGCTGTTGAGGCAGCAAATAAGAATATCAAGAAGATTGTGCAGAAGATGGTAATCACATACAAAGACTGGCATGAAATGCTACCGTTTGCCTTGCATGGGTACCGCACGTCAATCAGAACGTCCACTGGGGCAACACCGTATCAGCTTGTATATGGTATGGAAGCAGTCCTACCTGTTGAAGTTGAACTACCCTCGTTACGGGTGTTAATGGATGTTAAACTGAGTGAAGCAGAATGGGTTCGGTCCCGATTCGAGCAACTGAGTCTGATCGAAGAGAAAAGATTGGCTGCAATCTGTCATGGGCAGTTATATCAGAAGAGAATGAAGAAAGCCTTCGATCAGAAAGTCAGGCACCGAGAGTACCAAGTGGGAGATCTTGTGCTGAAAAGAATCCTCCCTCCTCATACAGACCACAGGGGCAAATGGACTCCAAATTATGAAGGACCATTCGTTGTAAAGAAAGTCTTCTCCGGTGGAGCACTGATGCTCAGCACCATGGATGGTGAAGACTTCCCGTCCCCTGTGAATTCAGATGCAGTTAAAAAATACTTCGCATAAAATGACCCGCTGGACATAAAAACAGAATGTAAGTCCAGGCAAAAATAGGGCATCCCGGCGAGTCAAAAACAGAATAAAAGACTCGGGCAAAAGTAAGGGAAAATGAATAAAAAATGTACACCCGCTGAGTTGAAAAGCCGCATTGGACAGCTCAGGCAAAAATGGGTATCCCGATGGATTGAAAACCCGAAAGGGCGGTCCATGCAAAATAAGGGAATAAGCGAACAACTGCATTCTGAATTCGTCTGTATTATATACAACTTGGTAAGCTTCAAAGGATCAAGCTTCAATCAGAATCGACTCTCTCCGGAAAGCAAGACGAGAAGAACGTCATTGTCATACGAGTCATAGCAGAAGAGGAAGCTCCCTCAAAGCGTCGTCAACACTGCCAGCATTTTGTTTCTCAATTTGTAACAATCTCCTCATTTCAGGAGATATGTTTCTTTGACTGTATCTTGCCAATTCAGGGCACATGGATTAATAAAATCAGATTTTCAGTCATATTTCGTTTTACATTTGTGTTTTGCAAAGAATTGTCTGATATCTCTAAAAATACAACTGCATAGGTACAGATGCCTTTCTCTAAAAAATGAAACACATGCTTACAGGGAATGTGATTACTCTTGAAAGTACTTAACTCCTATGACGGAATCCAGTAAGGGATACCTCGGGACCTTTTGTACGTTTCCTCACCTTTGCAGGATTGCAGGTATCCAGAACGCAACCTGGGGCAAGCAGGTTACGTTTCAGCAAGTGGGCAAATCACTATCAACTCGGTCTATCTTCCACGTGGCCCGGGAGAGTGCCCACTTCCCCAGCAAAGTTGCCAAATCAACAAACAGGCTTAACACTCAGGATGTTTTCTCCCCAGCCGAGTTGCCTCTCATTACTCTCCCCAGCTGAGTTATCAACAGCATTCCCCAGCTGTAGCACCAACCATTCTTCCTCAGCAGAATGCAGAGTCAGGGAATCATCTCCCCACATATCCCCAGCCTCTATTCAGAAGAGCAACGCACGGAGAAGTCACAACAGAATACAGAAGCTTCTACAAACCCCAGCTGGGTTTCTCATTTATAAGGATATGCCAATCAGTGACCTATATCCCCAAACAGATACGTCACTAGATCTACCAATGATCTCATCCCCAGCTGGGATGTTCACTTCAAGCAGATCATCCAGAGATCTTCGCCGCAATAGGATCCGAATTCCGGATCGGTGCCTCTTTGCATAATCATAGCATTCGCATCATATTATACCCTCAGAGCGTAGCATTCCGTCTAATACGGAGCATTACGGCAAAAATCAAATACATAGCATAATCATAAGTCATGTTGTGAAGTGAATACTTGTGAATAATGACAGTTCATCAACATAGAGCAGAAAAATCCCCACCAGAGTCCCAGCAAAAGCAGTTGCCCTTTCAAATCACAAACACCAGTATATACACCTTTTGGCACCCGTCCGTGTCATCCTTCCCCAAACAGGTCGCCTGAATACACTCTACAAACAAAATCACCCGTACTGCAGATACATCCTGACACCCGTCCGTGTCAAATCACCAGCAAAAAGCCAAAGACATCCTCTTTGCACTCACATATACCTATACATACACTTTCTTGACACCCGTCCGTGTCATATCCCCAGCGCAGTCGCTTACCTTTATCACCCATACACTTGTTAATATTATACTTTTCTCTCTTGACACTCGTCCGTGCCACTCTCCCCAGCAGATAAACACTCGTCAATACAATGCTCACTACTCATGGTACACTTATACAGATACTCGTCCGCATCTTGTATACATCATCACTATCCCCACAGATTCGACAGTAGTCCTTGTTCTTTGTTAACCAGTTGGTACTCGTCCGTACCATCATCTCAGAACATTGCGTCTAGTGTTTGTTTCTACATGATACTCGTCCGTATCATAGTCTTAAGGATGCTCGTCCGCATCTTTAATCCATACACTGTGTCAAACACTTATGTCTTCTTGAATATAGATACTCGTCTGTGTCTACTATTCCCCAGAAGGTTTCTTTCAGATGCAACACTCGTCCGTGTTCCTTGTTAACCAGTTGATACTCGTCCGTATCATCATCTCTGAACATGTGTCAGTTTGTTTCTACATGATACTCGTCCGTATCATAACCTTAAGGATGCTCGTCCGCATCTCTAATCTATACACAATACCAAACACTTATACCTTTTGTTTCTTGGATGTAAACGCTCGTCCGTGTTTACTATATCCCCAGTAAATCGCCAACAAAGCAAATTTTCTTTTTATCTAACACTCGTCTTGTGTTATGATATCTTTGAGAGCAGCCGTACCCTGCTGAGTGGTCGTCCTCCACTTCTTGATGGTCGTCCTCCATCATGCTCATCCGATGGCCGTCCCCATCGTTGATTTTTAGCAGCCGTCCCCTGCTAGGTGGTCGTCCTCCACCTTTTGATGATCGTCCTTCATCACTTTATCCAATGGCCGTCCCCATTGTTGATTTTGGTTATCTGGCATTCGTCCTGTGTCATGATAAACCCTGAGAGCAGCCGTCCCCTGCTGAGTGGTCGTCCTCCACTTCTTGATGGTCGTCCTCCATCTTGCTCGTCCGATGGCCGTCCCCATCGTTGACCTTTTCTATCCGATGGCCGTCCCCATCGTTGATATTTTCGGCAGCCGTACCCTGCCAGGTGGTCGTCCTCCACCTTTGATGGCCGTCCCCATCATATTTCTTTTATCCCCAACAGAGCAGCCGTCCCCTGCTAGGTGATCGTCCTTCACTTTTGATGGCCGTACCCCATCATCTGTTTATTTCATTCATTCTTTAACCCGATGGCCGTCCCCGTCGTGGTCCCTTTTCCTTTTAACCCGATGGCCGTCCCCGTCGCGGTCCGTTTCTTTTTAGCCCGATGGCCGTCCCCATCGTTGGTTACTTTACCTTTATGAACTTGATGGCCGTCCCCGTCATGTTTCATTAATCCCCAGAGAATTTTATAACTTTATCTTGATGGCCGTCCCCATCATATTATCATCTTTCCCCAGCTAGTCGGCCGTCCCCGTCTTGGCTTTACTTTTTACCCCCAGCATGTCGGCCGTCCCCGTCATTGCTATTTACCCAGCAGTCGTCCTCTGCTCGACGGTCGTCCTCCGTCGCCCACTTTACAATATACTTTATTTTTCTTTTTACGATCTATATCCCTTTTCTTCTTCATTCCGTGAGTGCAAATTTTGGACTGTCTTTGGTATTCAACCACAAGTTATCTTGTTTGCCTGTTAAGCCGTCGCTTACATCCTGCACAGCTAACTCATGTTTGAATAGGGGCAGCTGTAAACACCCCAAATTTGCCCTCACCCATTTCACCATGGCTTGTGATCATCCTCATATGCATAAACACAATCATATCATCTCACATCTCATGTTTGATTCACTGCATAGATTCAAAGGCATCTGCACCTAGGGTTTGTGATCTGAGCAATCCCAAAGCTTCTTGAGGCACTCCAAAGGCCACCAATCAATTCAAAGTGGTCCATGTGTGTTCTTATATCATATTTCATCTCCTCAAAGTCAAAATTGCAAAAGAATCACAAGGACTAGGGTTTGAGTGGATGCAGAGCCAGGATGAACTGCACAGTTGACTGAAAATTAGGGTTTTGGTTTCAGAGGCCATAACTCCAAATTTTTTGGTCATTCTTGTTTCCATTGATCTCTATATGGTATAGGGAGTATACATATCAATTTTCATGAAGAAATTCCATGGGGAAGTCATCTGATCAAGAGTTGACTTTTTGGACAAGTCAGTGCAAAATCAGGGCATCTGAGGCCCCCAATGACCCAACCAATGAGTGATCTTCATCATTTTGAGTGTATATGATCTTTATTTGATCATGGAAGAAGATTGAAGTTCATAAAAATCAAGAATTTAGGGTTTTTGCAAATGTTGACTTTTTGGGCATAGTTGACTTTTCAAGAATGCACCATTTTAGGTCATTTTTCAAGCCATGATTCATGATTCAAAAATGCTTCAAATGGAAAAACTTTGGTCATGAAAGTTGTAGATCTCATCTTTCCCTTTTCAAAAAGTACAAGAACATGATCAAACTCTTCTTGGATCAAAAGTTATGGCAATGCAAAGTTGGCTAAAATCATTAATTTTCAAGGCATGCCCTAAGTGAGAATTTTGCAAAATCATGGATCAATGACCTTTGCAGCCTCAAGTTCACCTCTAACCAATGTGCCAACATTCTACAAGTCCTAAAAATCAGATTTGAACTAAGATTGCCCATGGTTTCATGCTTGGTTAGACAAAGAATCACATGTGAACCAAAATGTCACAACTTGCAAAAACTCATGATCATGCTTTACCAACTTGCTGCCTTGAATGCTGGACCAAGCTGACTCTTTCCCCTCATTTTGCTGCGCATAGCCCATGCCTTGTACTTGCCTAGCACCTCACCATAATTGCCTTACACATAAAGTGGACTTTGAGCAAAAGGTGACATACCTATCCATAAAGCACAAGTCACATCCTCTGACCAATCAGATTTGTTTATGTTATCCCTTTGCAAGCTAAAGACATCACTAAGCAAGGCTGAAACACATACATTCACCACATTCACAAAAACCTTCCACATTGCAACTTGCTTCGAATCTCTTAGCACAGCCACCAAACACAAAAACTTTCTTCATCATTCAACTCAACACACTTCATAGGCCACCCAGCAACCAAGAACCAAGCCTGAAACAACCTGAACACTCCATAACCATTCTTCACTTCAGCCTGCATCTTCTATCGAATCTCTCTCCACAAGCCACAAACAGCCAAACAAACCTTGCAAAGCTTTTCCATACATCATCTAGACCACAAACCATCATTCACAATGGCCTGAATCAGCCAGAATCACCATAGCCATTGTTGACTGAGCTTGAAGCAGGAGCTTTCAAAACTCATCAACCAGCCTACATAAATTGTTCTAAGGCATTCAAACATCATCAAGGGGTCCTAAGGAGTGGTTTGCACTTAAAGAAAAAGCCAGAAAGTCCTCAAGTGGAGAGCTTCAAATCTCAGGTAGCCTGAAATTTATTTTTCCAGAAATGATTTTTCTTGTCACAAACTTGTTCTATTTGTTTCACTGATCATTCTGGTACCATTGGTTTTGAAAATGGTTGTGATTTGAGCATTTAATTTGTTTCTGAAGCTTGCGTGACCTAGAACTTTTTCTCTTCGATTCAGTTGATTTAGGAAATATAAATTTGTTTTGAGAGAGGGGTTTGGTTCGTGAGAGGATGAGGATCATTTCCATGTTCTTGGTTTTCATTTTTGGTACGTTTTGAGAGGTTTGGAGATTTTTCAGGTGAGGTGCTGGCCGGAGAAGACGACCGGAGGTCTTCTCCGGCCACCTGAAAATGATTTGCCCTAATTACAGTCATTAATGCTAGTTTGAATTTGGACCATTGATTGCCATTGACTTGTTGACTGCGCGCGCAAGGGAAAGGCCAGGATCTCTTTGATTAGCCCTAATTTTATTATTAGTTTTAATTAAATGTAATTAACTCAGAACCAATCCTGGCCACAAGATCACGCGCCAGTCAACCAATTCAAATCCTAGGCTCATCCTGGCCCTCCATTCCTCTGACTTTTATTTTACTTAATTTTTTAATTCATTTTCTTTCATTTGAATTGCATAATTAATTTAAAATAGCAAAAAATTCTTAAAAATTATGAAACTTTTTCTTTAAAGTTTTATTAATTTTTAAGACCCAAAAATATTTTTTATTTTATTTTTATCATTAAAAAAGTATTTTTAAATATTTAAAAGATTATTTTTAATTGATTAATGGGAATTAATTAATTAAAAATACTTTTAGGTATCTAAAAATTACAAAAAATTCATGAAATGTTCTAAGACATTTAGAAACATTGTCCAACCTTCAAACCAAATTTCTTTTTTGATCTTGATGCATTTTAAGAATTTTTCATTGAATTAAATCATTTTTTATGCATTATTTTGATCATAAGTTTGAAAATTCATTTCTGCCTATTGGAGAAGGTTGAGACATTGATTCTTCTTGCATTGTGTTGTGTTTGGCATGTATTTTCAAGGATAAAAAGGCCATGAATTGTTCTTGCATTTTCAAATTGTTTGGCATTTGTTTTGTTAAGAACCCTAAAAAACCCTAATAACTTAGAAAATTCATATCTTGAGTTTGGTTGAGAGTTGAGAGCTCCCCTTTGGGCAGTGGTTTGTTATAGGTCTAGGGTTTCTTTGAATACCATTTTCCATTTTTTATCATGAGGTTTGCTTCTGTTTTTTGGTTTGTGTTTGATGTTTGATTCATGAACCCTAATTTGGGCTTCCATTTGCATCCTTCTTGCATTTCTTTGCATAACATGACTTGTCTTTGCATTTTGTGCATTCTTATGATTCATTTGACATCTTAAGACATATAGGAAGCATCCTTGATCATTGCATCTCATACTTGCCATGTCATTTGTCTTGTGTGCTTCATAACTTTCCATGCTTGTTCATGCTCCTTAGCTTGCATCATTTGCATCCATGATCATGTATGAACCTCCCCATGCCTTGCCTCATGTTTGCAGCACCTCATAACATCATAATCATCATCAACATGCTTCTGGCTTTGCTATGCATCATACCATTTCATCTCATCTTGCATTGCATTGCATTCCTTTCTAACATTTCAGGTGGTAAGTAACTTGGGAAGTGAATTTGCCTTCACTTCTCATAACTTTTCTTTTCATCTCTCTTGCATCCATTGCTGCATTTCTATTTATGTTTGAGATTGAGCTTGCTCATTTACTCCCACTTTCTTTCTTCAAGTGACTTGACTTCTTGAATGAAGCAAGTCACTTTGCTTCTCTTGATCTTATTCATCTGCTTCCTGGTGGTTCCTCTGAAGATTGTTCTTGAAAACCTCACAAACCTTAGGACCAACCAAGCATGATAATGAATTAGGATTTTGATTAGTTCCCCCTCATAGTTTTACCTTTGTGTCTCTCTTTGAGTCTTCTCTCCTCATCTCATAATCAGGGACTAAACCCTAAAGGCTTTAAGGCTTTGTGATTAAGCTTATGCCTGCATCCTTCTCTTAGGATGGAGTGTATAACTTTAATCCTAAGTCTTGAACCCTTTATGTGTTTAAATCTCTTAATCAATCCACTTAATAATCATCAAGACATCACTTGTAACTTGGGCCTTGCATTAGGGTTCTAATTCTTCCTTAAGTGGTTAAGAAGGACTAACCCTAGTGTTAATGGACAAGTCCCCCTCAAGTGGTCTTACAAACCCTAAAAATCACTTCATCATCATATCATTAACTAAAATCCACTTAATAAAGGCTTTGTTTTGTCATGAGTTTAATCCCTAATCATGGATTAAGTTGAGGAGCTTTCCTCAGCTTAAACATCCTCATCTATTATCCTTCTTTTAGGATAATGTAATGGGTCTGTTTAATCCTTGATTATGGCTTAACCTCATTACTCAACACTAAACAAAAACACCAAAAACATCTAAATAATCACAAGTAGGTTAATAATCTTAATCCTACACCAAAGGTGATTAAGTGTGAGAATCTGACTTCACACTTAAGGTACTCTCATTACCCCTAATCAGAGGGAAGATGTGATGAGTTTACTAATCCATTGGTTTAGGCTTAATCTCATTAACTTATGACAAACTCTCGAAAGCAATAAAAGACTGAAAACTCAAAAACAAACAATAATCGTCTCCTCCGGGATTCTTTTCTCATCATCTTCACTCACAATCGAGAACTTGCTTCTTCCGTCTAATGCAAGACAGTTAGCACCTGAGCCAGACAGGTCATACACTTGAGCATAGGCAAGCAAGCAGTTCACAAGTCAATTCATCTTTCAGTCTCCTTGGGTCGAACTACGGTGTTCTGACTTCCTCATTGCACGAGAGGATACGTAGGCATAACTTAACAGTTATCGAACAAAAGTCTCTGTATATTCCCCCTCCTTCCAGCTTCATTCTTTTAGCCTCATGATCTTGAGCATTTCACTCCTGTTCTTACACTGACACATCATTATACACTTCACTTCCTTTACACTGACACCTGTACATATTGTTTTCCAGCCCTTTTATACACAGATTGCACTGACACTACCCCTTTAAAACACAAATCTTTTAAGCGTGGATCCCTTCGAGTACGACGGACAATCTGGGTGCTAATACCTTCCCAGGTTGTAACCAACCCCCTTTCTCAGTCTCTCTGGTTCGCAAACCGTCTTATCCATGTCTTTCCAGGTCTATGCAGCATTGCCTTTCCTCCGGGATAAAAATGCCTAGCTGGCGACTCTATTCATCTCCAGTGAGTTCACGGCTGTGTGTTCTCATTGTCCCTCTCGCCGACCGTTCGCGTCTGCACCCTTATTTGGACCTGGTGTCATTTATCGGGAGCGACATGATGCAAGAGAGATGAGAAGAGATTGTGAGAAGTGAAGGAAAATTCACTTCTCAAAACAACTTACCACCTGAAAAGTTATCAAAAGGAATGAGATGCAATGCAAATGAGATGAAATGCCATGGTACAAACCAAAACCAGAAGCATAAACATGATGTTAATGATGCTAAAAGGGGATGCAAACACAAGGCAAGCCATGAGAATGATCATACAAGGATATGGGTGCTGATGAAGCATGCTTGAACCATGGAAGTTCAAGAAAAGTTTATGAAATGCAATGGACATATAACATGGAAAATGAAAGATGCAATGATCAAACATGATTCTAATATGTCCTAAGATGTATTATGAATCATGTGGATGTACAAAATGTCATGGCAAGTCATTGAATGCAAGCAAATGAGAGATGGGTGCAAAAGAAAGCACAAATTAGGGTTTACATACAACATGCATCACAAAATCCAAAACCAGAAGCAAATGATAATATAAAAAATTTAAAATGCAATCAAAGATACCCTAGGCCTATACAAGTTCACTGCCCAAAGGAGGGGACCTAACTCTTAACCTAGAGAAAGTTATGAATTTCCTAAGATTACTAGGGTTTTGGGGTGCCTCACAAAGAAAAATACCAAACAAATTGAAAATGCAAGATCAAATCAAACCAATTTTATCCTACAAACTACATGCTATGAAGAATGCAATGCAAGAAGAATCATCATCAAACTCTCAAGGGTTAGGCAGAAGGGATTTTTCAAAGTTTGCACAAAAATATTGCCTTAAAATGAATTTAATTCAAAAGAAAATGATCAAAATGCATCAAGAACAAAAAAGAAATTTGGTTTGAGAGTTTGATAATATTTCTAAATGTTTCTAAATGCAATGTGAATTTTTTTGGGATTTTTAAATACCTAAATGTATTTTTAATTAATTAATTTTCATTAAATAATTAAAAATAAACATTTAAATGATTTAAAAATGATTTTTAATGCAAAAAATAAAAATAAAAATATTTTTGGTTTCTGAAAATTATTAAGAGATTTGATAAAAAATTTCAGAATTTTTAAACATGATTTGCTATTTTTAATAATTCGTGGAAATTAAATATGAAACAAATAAAATTAAAATGAATTTAATAAGAAAATGAGAAAGTATGCAAATCCAAGGGCTGTGGTTCAAACTGGGATGCGCGGGAATTGACTTAGCGCGCAAATGAACGGCCAGAATTCAAAATTGCCTAATTATGTCATTAGCCCTAATCCTAACCCTAATCACTTTCAGATGACCGGAACAGTGTTCCGGTCATCTTCTCCGGCAAGCTCCTCACCCCATCTCCCTCAATACGCATCAAAACTTCACCAAAATCTCCAGAATCAATCCTTAAACATCACTGAATCTAAACCCCACCCCATAAATCATTTATTTTCCATGAATCAGAAGAATCAAACCAAAACGCATTTCACGGGCAAAGTTTCAGAACAAGCATACATGGTCATTTCTCACTCATTTTCAAAATAAATCACATCATGATAATCAGTGAAGTATAAGGAAGCATTTAGAAACTAAAAATGGGAGTTCTGGAAAAAAAAGTTCTTGAGCTCACCTGAAATGGAGCTTTCAATCCAGGAGCTTTTTGACTATTTCCTTGCTTCAAAATGGCTCCAATGAACCTCCTGAGGAGTTTGAAAAGCTTGTATGGAGTTTATTTTGGCTGATTTGTGAGATTGATGAAGTTCTGTTCAGTGAGGGATGGGAATCGTGTTTTTGCTTGAGGTGGTTTCAGGGACAAATGAGGGTTGGGAAATGATCAGAGGAACATGTTGAATGATTCTATGAAGTTTGTTTTGATGTTTGATGCTTGTGTGATGAGATTCGAAGGAAAGTGCATAAGAGGAGAGTTTTGTGAACTATGGCTTATGAGATGTTTCAGGCTTGTGTGTGCTATGTGTTGAGTCTCATTTTGTCCATGTATCACACTGTGATAGGTCTGTGGAGTTGGTGTGGCCTAGCTTGATTGGTATGGGCCATTTTGCATAAAGTCAACTTTTTGTGTAAGAGAGGTATGGGTCAATGGCAGGCCAAGGACAAAGGGGTGTCCTGCGCAACAAGGATTGAGGAGAGCCATAGAATCAGTCTTGAGGCCAATTAGCAAGTGGATTAGGGTTTGTGTGAGGTTTTGCAACTTTGTGATCTTTTGGCCCTTTTGAAGTTTCTTAATGTACAAGTCATGAAAATGGAAAATTCCTTGGTGCATTCTGATTTTTAGGCATTGGTTTATGTTTGTGCAAAGGTTAGAAGTCCATTTGAAGTCACATTTTGCCTTGGCAAGAGGTTTTGCAACTTTGTCTCTTTGGTGCAAAACTTGAAATTATGTGATTTTTCCCAACTTTGACAAGCCATAACTTTTGATCCAAAATGAATTAGAATGAGTTCTTGTACTTTTTGAAAAGGGAATGATCCATTCTACAACTTTCATGACCAAAGTTTTCTCATTTGAAGCATTTTTGAATCAATTTGAGGAGGTTGAAAAACTTTCCCAAAATGGCAAGTTTACATTACAAGTCACTTTCCCAAAAAGGCAATTTTGAAAATGGCTTGAAATTTTCCAATTTTGTGAACTTACAACACCTTCTATGATAAAATAAAGATCATACACATTCAAAATGATGGAGAATGCCCTTTGGTTGGGTCATTGGGGGCCTCAGATGCCCTGATTTTGCACTGACTTGCTCAAGAAGACAACTCTTGATTAGATGCCTTCCCCATGGAATTTCTTCATGAAACTTGATATGCATGATCCTTATAACATATAGAGACCAATAGAAACAATAATGACCAAAAAATTTGGAGTTATGGCCCTTGAAACCAAAACCCTAATTTTAGGTCATCTGTGCAGTTAAACCTGGCTCTGCTTCCATGCCTTTCTCAGTTCTTGTGATTCTTTGACTTCCTTGACTTAGTGAGGGTATGATATGATGTTTGAACATACATGGACCCCTTTTAAGTGATTGATGACCTTTGGAGTGGCTCAAATGGCTCAGGGATGGCTCAGATCACAAACCCTAGATGCAGATGACTTTGAATCAATGCAGTGAAGCAAATATGCAATATGAGGTGATGTGATTGAACTTATGCATATGAAAAGATCACAAGCCATGGTGTGAATGGGTGAGGGCAAATTTGGGGTGTTTACAGCTGCCCCTATTCAAGCATGAGTTAGCTGTGCAGGATGTAAGCGACGTCTTGACAGTCAAACAAGATAACTTGTGGTTGAATACCAAAGACAGTCCAAAATTTGTACTCACAGAATGAAGAAGAAAAGGGATATAGATTGTAAAAGGAAAATAAAGTATATTATAAAGTGCGGGCGACGGAGGACGACCGTCGGGCAGAGGACGACTGCTGGGGATGAAGCAATGACGGGGACGACCGACATGCTGGGGAAGATGCGGGAAACAAAGCAATGACGGGGGCGGCCGACAAGCTGGGGATATAAGAGATTATGATGGGGATGACCATCAGGTAAAGCTATAAGACTCTCTGGGGATTATGGGTAAATGATGGGGACGACCACCAAGCTCAAGGCATAAATGAAATAAATGATGAGGTACGGTCATCAGAGGTGAAGGACGATCACCTAGCAGGGGACGACTGCTCTGTTGGGGATAAGATGAGGGACGGTCATCTAAGGTGAAGGACGATCACCTGGCAAGGTACGGTTGCCAAAAAGTATCGCGACATAGGACGAATGCCGGATAAAATAAAAGGTCGACGATGGGGACGGCCATCGGATAAGCATGATGAAGGACGATAATCAAGAGGTGAAGGACGATCACCTAGCAGGGTACGGCTGCTCTCTGGGTTTTTATCATGACATAGGACGAATGTCAGATAACAAGATCAACGATGGGGATGGCCATCGGATGAAATGATGAAGGACGATCATCAGGAGGTGAAGGACGATCACCAAGCAGGGGACGGCTGCTGAAAATATCACGACATAGGACGAATGTCGGATAGAAAGGGGTTCTAATGAATAGAGACTCCACTGGGGGTGATGAAGGACGATCATCGAAAAGGTGAAGGACGATCACCTGGAAGGGTATGGTTGCCGAAAGGTATCATGACATAGGACGAATGTCAGATAGAAAGGAAATAATTTAATGGGATTTGCTGGGACTCTTCTGGGGAATGGTAGACGAGTGTCTAAATTCAAGAAGACATAAGGTGTAAGTGTTTGACACTGTGTATAGATTGAAGATGCGGACGAGCATCCTTAGGATTATGATACGGACGAGTATCGGTAGAAACAAACGCTTGATGCATGTTCAGAGATGATGATACAGACGAGTACCAGCTGGTTAACAAAGAACACAGACGAGTGTCGGATCTGAGGGGATTTAAGTGGCATATACAAGATACGGACGAGTATCTGCATGAGTAAAAGGATGATGAGTAACAAGTATGAGCGAAACACGGACGAGTGTTTAACTTGCTAGGGAAAGCACGACACGGACGGGTGCCAGAAAAAGTGTATTATAGACAAGTATTTTGATTTCCAAAGTGTTTGGGTAACTATGTTGGGGGGGTGACATGGACGGGTGTTAGGGAATTGTATAAATGTATCTGTGAGTGAAAAGGGGACGCTTTGGCTTTCTGCTGGGGGTATGACACAGATGAGTGTCGGGAAGCATTTGTAATGTATAAATATCTTGTTTGCTCGGGCAATTTTGCTGGGGAATGATGACACGGACGAGTGCCAAAAAGAGTGTGTATCTGTAAGGGAAATGTTTTGGCCCTCCGGTGAGGAATTAGGGAAATATTCCGTATCTTGTTGATGGGTTATCAGTATTTACAAGTGTTTGGTTCAGAACATGGCTTATGATTATGCAACATGTTTGATTTTTGCCGTAATGCTCCGTATTAGACGGAATGCTATGCTCTGTGGGGAAAATGATGCGAATGCTATGATTATGCAAAGATACCGATCCGGGATTCGGATCCCGTTGCTGTGGAGATCTCTGGCTGATCTGCTTGAAGTGGATTTCCCAGCTGGGGATAGGATCATTGGTAGATCTGGCACATATGACTCTGCTTGGGGAAACGGATCACTGATAGATCTTTCTTGGTAACGAGGGACCCAGCTGGGGTTTGTAGAAGCTTTCTTCACTCTGTTGGGAGATCTCCAGGTGTTGCTCTTCTGGATAGAGGCTGAAACTCTGCGGGGAAATGGTTCCCTGTCTAGCACTCGGCTGGGGAAGAAGAAAGATCACTGAAAGACCTTCCTAGAGATTTCTGTGGGGATCTTGCTGAGGATGATACTTGACAACTCAGCTGGGGACATGAACATCTTCTGGTGCTGCTCTTTGGAGGAAATGTTGGAGAAGTGATGCCTGGCGGCGACTCTGGTGGGGAGAAAGCATCTCTGGTGCTGTTTGGAAGGTGTGTTGAGGAAACAATGATTTGGCAGCCTACTGGGGAGAAGCTTTCATGCCCCATGTTGCGTTTTGGATACCTGCAATCCTGTAAAGACAAAGAAACGCACAAGTATCCCGAGGTATCCCTTACTGGATATCATCATAGGAATTTAGACATTCCCGGGAGTAAGTATATTTCCTGTAAGCACGTTTTTTAGAGGGGAAGCATCTGTATTTATGCGAATCAATATCTTAAAGACATCGTACATTTTTGCAAAACGAAAATAAAATGTACGAGACGAGACATGACTGAAAATCTGATTTTATTAATTGGTGTGCCCTGAATTGGCAAGATACAGTCAAAGAAACAGATCCCCTGAAATGAGGAGATCGTTACAAATTGAAAGACAAAAAAGTGCTGGCAATGCTGATGACGCTTCAAGGAGCTTCCCTTGGGCCATGACTCGTATGACATTTGACCTTCTTTTCATCTTGCTTTCTGAGGGAGGCTGATTCTGACCGACGCTCGAACCTTCCGGAGTTTACCACGTTGTAAGTGATACAAACGAATTCAGAATGCAGTTGTTCGCTTATTCCCTTATTTTGCGTGGATCGCCCTTTCGGGTTTTCAATCCACCGGGATACCCATTTTTGCCTGAGTTGTCCAATGTGGCTTTTCAACTCAGCGGGTGTACGTTTTTTTATTTATTTTCCCTTATTTTTGCCCGAGTCTTTTATTCTATTTTTGACTCGCCGGGATGCCCTATTTTTGCCTGGACTTACATTCTGTTTTTATGTCCAGCGGGTCATTTTCATGCGAAGTATTTTTTAACTGCATCTGAATTCACAGGGGACAGGAAGTCTTCACCATCCATAGTACTGAGCATCAGTGCTCCACCAGAGAAAACTTTCTTTACTACGAATGGCCCTTCATAGTTCGGAGTCCACTTTCCCCTGTGGTCTGTATGAGGAGGGAGGAGTCTTTTTAGTACAAGATCTCCTACTTGGTACTCTCGGAGCCTGACTTTCTGATCGAAGGCTTTCTTCATTCTCTTCTGATATAACTGTCCATGACAGATTGCAGCTAATCTCTTCTCTTCAATCAGACTCAGTTGTTCGTATCGGGATCGGACCCATTCTGCTTCATTCAGTTTAACATCCATCAATACCCGCAAGGAGGGTAGTTCAACTTCAACAGGTAGGACTGCTTCCATACCATACACAAGCTGATACGGTGTTGCCCCAGTGGATGTTCTGATTGACGTACGGTACCCATGCAAGGCAAACAGTAGCATTTCATGCCAGTCTTTGTACGTAACTACCATCTTCTGCACAATCTTCTTAATATTCTTATTAGCTGCCTCGACAGCGCCATTCATCTTTGGCCTGTAAGGAGAAGAATTGTGGTGCTGGATCTTGAAGTCCCGACACAGTTCTGCCATCATTTTGTTGTTTAAATTGGAACCATTATCAGTAATGATTCGCTCGGGCACTCCATACCGACAAATGATGTCTCTTTTCAGAAATCGGGCTACCACTTGCCTCGTGACATTTGCATAGGAAGCTGCTTCAACCCACTTGGTAAAATAGTCAATAGCAACCAGGATGAATCTGTGGCCGTTTGAAGCAGTCGGTTCAATCTTGTCAATCATGTCAATGCCCCACATGGCAAATGGCCAGGGTGAAGACATCACATTCAAAGTATTTGGAGGCACATGCACTTTATCCGCATAAATCTGGCATTTATGGCATTTCCTGGCATAAGCACAACAGTCTGCATCCATTGTGATCCAATAATAGCCTGATCTTAGCAACTTTTTAGCCATTGCATGCCCTCCCACATAGGTACCAAAGGATCCTTCATGCACCTCGTGCATCAGCAAGTACGCTTCTGTCCTATCAACGCATCTGAGGAGTACCATATCAAAGTTTCACTTGTACAAAGAACCGTCAGTATTCAGGAAGAAACTACCAGCTAGCCTTCTTAATGTCTTCTTATCATTGGAAGATGCCCCAGGTGGGTATGTTTGATCCTCCAAGAAGCATTTGATGTCATGGAACCAAGGCTTATCATCTTTGACAATATCTGCTAAGAATACATATGCCGGTCTGTCAAGTTTGGACACTGAAATCCGAGGTACAAAGTTGGCAGCTTGAACTTTGATCATGGATGAAATGGTAGCCAGAGCATCTGCAAATTGATTTTCATCTCTAGGGATATACTCAAGCTTGACTGTTGTGAAGAAAGTCAATAACCTTCTTGTATAATCCCTGTAAGGTATCAGATGATCTTGGTGGGTGTACCATTTGCCGTTGGTTTGATTGATTACCAGAGGTGAATCTCCGAACACAGTCAAAGTCTTGATCCTGAGGTCAATGGCTTCCTCAAGACCCATAATACAAGCTTCGTATTCAGCTTCGTTGTTAGTGCAGTTAAAGGTGAGTTTTGCCGAGAAAGGCATGTGAACTCCCTTAGGTGTAATGAGTACTGCACCAACACCACGACCATTCATATTAACAGCCCCATCAAACATCATAGTCCATTCTTCTTCCGGGTCAGGCCCTTCAGTGTGAACAGGCTCTTCATGATCTTTTTCTTTTATGAACATGATGTCTTCATCAGGGAAGTCGAATCTCATAGGCTGGTAATCATCAATGGGTTGCTCAGCGAGATAATCAGACAATACACTACCTTTGATGGCCTTCTGAGATGTGTACTGAATGTCATATTCTGTGAGGATCATTTGCCATCTTGCAAACCCGTCCGGTAAGTGCTGGCTTCTCAAAAATGTACTTAATTGGATCCATCTTTGAAATCAACAAGGTAGTATGGGTCAACATATACTGTCTCAGTCGGCGAGCAGCCCACGCTAAAGCACAACAAGTTTTCTCGAGCAGTGAATAACGTTATTCACAGTCGGTAAACGTTTTGCTTAGGTAGTATATTGCATACTCTTTTCGACCAGACTCGTCATGCTGGCCCAGCACACACCCTATTGACTCTTCTAATACTGTCAAGTACATGATTAGAGGTCTTCCTTCAACTGGAGGCATAAGAATTGGAGGCTCTTGTAAGTATTCCTTGATTTTGTCAAAAGCCTTCTGGCAGTCTTCATTCCACCTGACCGTTTGTTCTTTTTTTAACAGCTTGAACAGAGGTTCACAGATTGCTGTAAGGTGAGATATGAACCGTGAAATGTAGTTCAATCTGCCTAAGAAACCCCGAACTTCTTTTTCAGTCTTCGGTGCAGGCATTTCTTGAATGGCTTTGACTTTGTCAGGGTCAACTTCAATCCATTTTTCACTTACGATAAATCCCAGCAGTTTACCGGACCGCACCTCGAATGTACACTTGTTGGGGTTCAACTTCAGTTGATATTTCCTCAGACGCTTGAATAACTTCAGTAGATTCACCAGGTGGTCCTCTTCTGAGAGGGACTTGGCAATCATGTCATCCACATAACATTCAATTTCTTTATGGATCATGTCATGGAATAATGTTACCATAGCCCGCTGATAAGTGGCACCAGCATTCTTCAGTCCGAATGGCATTACCTTATAACATAATGTGCCCCAGGGTGTGATGAAAGTGGTCTTCTCCATGTCTTCAGGTGACATATTGATCTAATTATATCCTGAAAATCCATCCATGAAGGAGAACACCGAGAACTGAGCCGTATTGTCGACCAATACATCAATGTGAGGTAAAGGGAAGTCATCTTTTGGGCTGGCTCTGTTCAGGTCCCGGTAATCCACACACATCCTCACTTTTCCATCTTTCTTAGGCACAGGTACAATATTAGCAACCCATGGTGGATAGCTAGTTACAGCAAGGAAACCGGCGTCCCACTGCTTTTGTACCTCTTCCTTAATCTTCATTGCCATATTTGGGCGAGTACGGCGCAACTTCTGTTTTACCGGTGGGCAGTCTTCTTTTAAAGGAAGCTTATGCATGACAATGTCGGTATCCAACCCTGGCATATCCTGATAAGACCAAGCAAAGACATCTACATACTCCCGAAGCATATCAATCAGTTGTTCTTTCACTGAATCTTGCAGGTGTCGCTCCCGACAAGTGACACGGGGTCAGATGAAGGTACAGACGCGAACGGTCGGCGAAAGGGACAATGAGAACACACAGCCGTGAACTCACTGGAGATGAATAGAGTCGCCAGCTAGGCATTTTTATCCCGGAGGAAAGGCAATGCTGCATAGACCTAGAAAAAGACGGATAAGACGGTTTGCGAACCAGAGAGACTGAGAAAGGGGGTTGGTTACAACCTGGGAAGGTATTAGCACCCAGATTGTCCGTCGTACTCGACGGGATCCACGCTTGAAAGATTTGTGCTATAAAGGGGTAGTGTCAGTGCAATCTGTGTGTAAAATAGCTGGAAAGCAATATGTACAGGTGTCAGTGGAAAAGAAATGTGAAGTGTATAAATGTACAGTGTCAGTGTAAGAATGATAATGAATTGCTCATGACCATGAGGCTTAAAGAATAATGTTGGAAGGAGGGGGAATATACAGAGACTTTTGTTCGATAATTGTTAAGTTATGCCTACGTATCCTCTCGTGCAATGAGGAAGTCAGAACACCGTAGTTCGACCCAAAGAGACTGAAAGGTGAATTGACTTGTGAACTGCTTACTTGTCTATGCTCAAGTGTATGACCTGTCTGGCTCAGGTGCTGACTGTCTTGCATTAGACGGAAGAAGCAAGTTCTCGTTTGTGAGTGAAGATGATGAGAAAAGAATCCCGGGGGAGACGATTATTGTTTGTTTTGAGTTTTCAGTCTTTTATTGCTTTTGAAGTTTGTCATAAGATAATGAGCTTAAGCCTAAACCAATGGGTTAGTAAACTCATCACATCTTCCCTCTGATCAGGGGTAATGAGAATACCTTAAGTGTGAAGTCAGATTCTCACATTTAATCACCTTTTGATGTAGAGTTAAGATCATTAACCTACTTGTGATTATTTAGATGTTTTTGAGATTTTTGTTTAGTGTTGAGTAATGAGGTTAAGCCATAATCAAGGATTAAACAGACCCATTACACCATCCTAAAAGAAGGATGATAGATGAGAATGTTTAAGCTGAGGAAGACTCCTCAACTTAATCCATGATTAGGGATTAAACCCATGACAAAACAAGCCTTTATTAAGTGGATTTTATTTAGATTAATGGTATGATAATGAAGTGTTTTTTATGATTTGTAAGACAACTTGAGGGGGACTTGTCCATTAACACTAGGGTTAGTCCTTCTTAACCACTTAAGGAAGAATTAGAACCCTAATGCAAGGCCCAAGTTACAAGTGTGATGTCTTGATGATTATTAAGTGAATTAATTAAAGGATTTAAACACATAAAGGGTTCAAGACTTAGGATTAAAGTTATACACTCCATCCTAAGAGAAGGATGCAGGCATAACCCTAAGCACAAAGTCTCAAAGCCTTTAGGGTTTAGTCCCTGATTATGAGATGAGAAGAAAAGACTCAAAGAGAGACACAAAGGTAAAAACTATGAGGGGACTAATCAAAACCCTAATTCATTGTCATGCTTGGATGATCCTATGGTTTGTGAGGTTTTCAAGAACAATCTTCAGAAGAACCACCAGGAAGCAGATGAACAGGATCAAGAGAAGCAAAGTGACTTGCTTCATTCAAGAAGTCAAGTCACTTGAAGAAAGAAAGTGGGAGAAGCAAGAATGAGCAAGCTCAAACTCAAACACATATAAGAAATGCAGCAATGGATGCAAGAGAGATGAAAAGAAAAGGTATGAGAAGTGAAGGCAAATTCACTTCTCAAGTTCACTTACCACCTGAAATGTTAGAAAGAAATGCAATGCAATGCAAGATGAGATGAAATGGTATGATGCTAAACAAAACCAGAAGCATGTTGATGATGATTATGATGTTATGAGGTGCTGCAAACATGAGGCATGGCATGGAGATGTTCATACAATATTATGAATGCAAATGATGCAAGTTAAGGAGCATGAACAAACATGAAATGTTATGAAGCATACAAGACAAATGACATGGCAAATATGCAATGCAATGATCAAACATGTTTCCTATATGTCTTAGGATGTCAAATGAATCACAAGAATGCACAAAATGCAAAGACAAGTCATGTTATGCAAGGAAATGCAAGAAGGATGCAAAAGAGAGCCCAAATTAGGGTTTATGGATCAAACATCAAACCAAAACCCAAAACAGAAGCAAACCTCAAGATAAAAAATGGAAAATGGCACCCAAAGAAACCCTAGGCCTATGATGAACCACTGCCCAAAGGGGAGCTCTCAACTCTCAACCAAACTCAAGATATGAATTTTCTAAGTTATTAGGGTTTTTTAGGGTTCTTAACAAAACAAATGCCAAACAATTTGAAAATGCAAGAACAATTCATGGCCTTTTTATCCTAGGAACTACATGCAAAACAAAAGACAATGCAAGAAGAATCAATGTCTCAACCTTCACCAATTGGCAGAAATGAATTTTTGAATCCATGATCAAAATAATGCATAAAAAATGATTTAATTCAATGAAAAATTCTTAAAATGCATCAATATCAAAAAAGAAATTTGGTTTGAAGGTTGGACAATGTTTCTAAATGTCTTAGAACATTTCATGAATTTTTTGGTGATTTTTAAATACCTAAAAGTATTTTTAATAAATTAATTTCCATTAATCAATTAAAAATAATCTTTTAAATATTTAAAAATACTTTTTTAATGCTAAAAATGAAAATAAAAATATTTTTGTGTCATAAAAATTAATGAAATTCAGGATAAAAAATTTCATAATTTTTAAACAATTTTTACTATTTTTAATAAATTATGCAAATTAAATGACAAATAATGAAATAAAAATAAGAAAAAAGGAAAGTAAGCAGATCTAAGGGTGGAGATTTGAACTGGGTTTGGAGGCATTGACTAGCGCGTCATCCAATGGCCATGGTTGATTCTGATTAAACTTATTTAATTAATGATTAATTAAACAAATCAAGAGGATTAGGGCAAAACAAAGGATCTGGGCCATCTATCCACGCGGGAAGTCAATGGAGTCAAACAATCTAACGCCCAGGATTCAAACAGAAGTTAATGACTGTAATTAGGGCTAAACGAACTCAGGTGACCGGAGGGGAGCTCCGGTCATCTTCTCCGGTTGCACAAAAACCCTAAAACACGAATCAGGCACCTATTCTACAAATCAAGCACACCTAAATGATCCTCTAACTTCCCAGGTCATGAATCCAAGCTCAAACAACATTTATGCACCATGAATCAAAGGAATCGAAAGGAAAGAAATTTACGGGCAAAATTTCAGAGGGACCATACAAGCTCAGTTTTCACTCATTTTTGATTCTGAAACCAACCCCATGACCAGCAAGACATGAATAATCAATTTATAACTCAAAAACCAAGCTTTGAGAGAAAAGTTTCCATGATCATACCTGAGCTGGAAAGCTTCAAAACTGAGCTTCCAGAGCTTTCCTTGCGTGCAAATGGACTCCCTTGTATCCCTTGATGCTAATGGAAGGCTTCAAAGCTCTTGTGGATGGCTGATTTGTGAGAACCAGTTCTGGTGTAGCAGGAAATGAACTTTGTGTACAGGCTGTTTCAGTTCAAAGCAAAGGGTGGTTTTGACTCCTTGTGGTATGCTTGACTTGTTGGTGAAGGAAAATGAAGTGTTTGATGGCTGGCTAGTGAGATTCGAAGAGAACTGGTTCTGAGGGTGGGAAATGGTGAAGCTCAGGTCAGGCTTGCTTCAGGCTTGAACTTTGGTGGTTTCAGGCCTATGAAGTGTGGTGAGATGATTGGTGAAGATGGTTCTTGTGTTTGTATGCTGTGGAGAGAAATTCGAAGGCTTATGCAAAAATGGAGTGTTTTGTGAATATGGTGAATGAGGTGGTTTCAGCCTTGCTCCTTCTTATGTTTTGCTTGCAAATTGTCCACATGACTCTCTCTCATTGGTCAGTTGATTTGACATGTGCTTTATGGATAGGTGAGGCAACTTTTGCAATTTGTCAACTCTTGTGTAAGAGAAAGTATGGTGAGGTGCTAGCTTGGTACAAGGCATGGGCTATGCGCAGCAAGATGAGGGGGAAATGTCAGCTTGGTCCAGCATTCAAGGCAGCAAGTGGTAGGGAGTGAAATGAGTGTTTTGCAACTTGTGACATTTTGGTTCACATGTGAAGAAAACCTTGTTACACAAACCAAACCATAGGCAAACTTGATCCAATTCTGATTTTCAGCACTTAGAGAATGTTTGTGTAATGGTTTGAAATGAATTAGAGGTCACATGATGCATTGGTTCAAGGTTTTGCAAAATTTCCATTTGAAGCATGCCTTAGAAATTAATGATTTTTGCCAACTTTGCATTGCTATAACTTTTGATCCAAGAAGAGTTTGATCATGTTCTTGTACTTTTTGAAAAGGGAAAGATGAGATCTACAACTTTCATGACCAAAGTTTTTCCATTTGAAGCTTTTTTGGACCAAGAATCAAAGCTTGAAAATTGACCTAAAATGATGCATTCTTGAAAAGTCAACTATGCCCAAAAAGTCAACATTTGCAAAAACCCTAAATTCTTGATTTTTATGAACTTCCACCTTCTTCCATGATCAAATAAAGATCATATACACTCAAAATGATGAAGATCACCCATTGGTTGGGTCATTGGGGGCCTCAGATGCCCTGATTTTACACTGACTTGTCTGAAAAGTCAACCCTTGATCAGATGACTTCCCCATGGAATTTCTTCATGAAAATTGATATGCATACTCCCTATACCATATAGAGATCAATGGAAACAAGAATGACCAAAAAATTTGGAGTTATGGCCTCTGAAACCAAAACCCTAATTTTCAGTCAACTGTGCAGTTCAACCTGGCTCTGCATCCACTCAAACCCTAGTTCTTGTGATTCCTCTGCAATTTTGACTTTGAGGAGATGGAATATGATATAAGAACACACATGGACCCCTTTGAGTTGATTGGTTGCCTTTGGAATGGCTCAAGATGCTTTGGGATTGCTCAGATCACAAACCCTAGGTGCAGATGCCTTGAAAGCTATGCAGTGGATAAAGAATGAGATGTGAGATGACATGATTGTACTTATGCATATGAGGATGATCACAAGCCATGGTGTGAATGGGTGAGGGCAAATTTGGGGTGTTTACAGCTGCCCCTATTCAAACATGAGTTAGCTGTGCAGGATGTAAGCGACGGCTTAACAGACAAACAAGATAACTTGTGGTTGAATACCAAAGACAGTCCAAAATTTGCACTCACAGAATGAAGAAGAAAAGGGATATAGATTGTAAAGGCAAAATAAAGTATATTGTAAAGTGTGGGCGACGGAGGACGACCGTCGAGCAGAGGAAGACTGCTGGGTAAAGTGGTATGTGAAGCAAAGCGATGACGGGGACGGCCGACATGCTGGTAAAGTGCAGGAAATAAAGCGATGACGGGGACGGCCGACATGCTGGGGAAAAACAAGTAAAGCTAAGACGGGGACGGCCGACTAGCTGGGGAAAAACAAGTAAAGCTAAGACGGGGACGGCCGACTAGCTGGGGAAAAACAAGTAAAGCTAAGACGGGGACGGCCGACTAGCTGGGGAAAATAGGATATTATGATGGGGACGGCCATCAAGATAAAGCTGCAAAGTTCTCTGGGGATTAATGAAACATGACGGGGACGGCCATCAAGTTCATAAAGGTCAAGTAACCAACGATGGGGACGGCCATAGGGCTAAAAAGGAAAAGGGACCACGACGGGGACGGCCATCGGGTTAAAAAATAAATGAAATAAACAGATGATGGGGTACGGCCATCAAAGGTGAAGGACGATCACCTAGCAGGGGACGGCTGCTCTGTTGGGAATAAAAGAAATATGATGGGGACGGCCATCAAAGGTGGAGGACGACCACCTGGCAGGGTACGGCTGCCGAAAATATCAACGATGGGGACGGCCATCGGATAGGAAAGGTCAACGATGGGGACGGCCATCGGACGAGCAAGATGGAGGACGACCATCAAGAAGTGGAGGACGACCACTCAGCAGGGGACGGCTGCTCTCAGGGTTTATCATGACACAGGACGAATGCCAGATAACCAAAATCAACAATGGGGACGGCCATTGGATACAGTTGATGAAGGACGATCATCAAAAGGTGGAGGACGACCACCTAGCAGGGGACGGCTGCTAAAATCAACGATGGGGACGGCCATCGGACGAGCATGATGGAGGACGACCATCAAGAAGTGGAGGACGACCACTCAGCATGGTACGGCTGCTCTCAGGGTTTATCATAACGCAGGATGAGCGTTAGATAAGAAGGAAAATTTGTTGGTGATCTACTGGGGAATAGTAAACACGGACGAGCGTTTACATCCAAGAAACAAAAGGTATAAGTGTTTGGTATTGTGTATAGATTAAAGATGCGGACGAGCATCCTTAAGACTATGATACGGACGGGTATCACGTAGAAACAAACTGACACACGTTCAGAGATGATGATACGGACGAGTATCAACTGGTTAACAGAGAACACGGACGAGTGTTGCATCTGAAAGGACTCTTCTGGGGAAAAGTAGATACAGACGAGTATCTATATCCAAGAAGACATAAGTGTTTGACACAGTGTATGGATTAAAGATGCGGACGAGCATCCTTAAGACTATGATACAGACGAGTATCATGTAGAAACAAACATTAGACGCAATGTTCTGAGATGATGGTACGGACGAGTACCAACTGGTTAACAAAGAACAAGGACTACTGTCGAATCTGCGGGGATGTGAGTGATGATGTATACAAGATACGGACGAGTATCTGTATAAGTGTACCAATGAGTAGTGAGTATAGTATAATGAGTGTTTATCTGCTGGGGAGAGTGACACGGACGAGTGTCAAGAGAGAAAAGTGTAGTATTAACAAGTGTATGGGTTGTAAGGGTGTAAGCGACTGCGCTGGGGATATGACACGGACGGGTGTCGAGAAAGTGTATATATAAGTATATGTGAGTGCAAAGGGGATGTCTTTGGCTTTCTGCTGGTGATTTGACACGGACGGGTGTCAGGAAGTACCTGTAGTACGGGTAATCTTGTTTGTAAAGATATTCAGGCGACTTTACTGGGGAAAAATGACACGGACGGGTGCCAAAAAGGTGTATATACTGGTGTTTGTGATTTGAGAGGCAACTGCTTTTGCTGGGACTCTGGTGGGGACTCTGGGGGAAAGTAATCTGTATTCTGATGAATGGTTACTAATCACAAGCGTTCAATTCACAACATGACTTATGATTATGCTATGTATTTGATTTTTGCCGTAATGCTCCGTATTAGACGGAATGCTACGCTCTGAGGGGTGAATATGATGCGGATGCTATGATCATGCAAAGAGGCACCGATCCGGGACTCGGATCCCGCTGCTACGAAGATCTCTGGCCGATCTGCTTGAAGTGAACATCCCAGCTGGGGGTGAGATCATCGGTAGATCTAATAATGTATCTGCTTGGGGATATAGGCCACTGATTGACATATCCTTATAATACGGGACCCAGCTGGGGTTTGTAGAAGCTTTCTTCACTTTGTTGTGATCTCTTCATGCGTTGCTCTTCTGAATAGAGGCTGAAGATTCTGTGGGGAGATGATTCCCTGATTCCTGCATTCTGCTGAGGATGAAATGGCAACTTGCTGGGGAATTATGAGAGGCAACTCGGCTGGGGATAGCAACAAGTGGCAACTCAGCTGGGGATAGAGCATTTCGGATGCTGAGATTGAGTGTATGCTGATTTAGCAGCTCCGCTGGGGAAGTGGGCATCCTCCAGTGCCACGTGGAAGATAGACCGAGTTGATAATGATTCGCCAACTTGCTGAGACGTAACCTGCATGCCCCAGGTTGCGTTCTGGATACCTGCAATCCTGCAAAGGTAAGGAAACGTACAAAAGGTCCCGAGGTATCCCTTACTGGATTCCGTCATAGGAGTTAAGTACTTTCGAGAATAATCACATTCCCTGTAAGCATGTGTTTTTTCTTTTATTTTTAGAGAAAGGCATCTGTACTTATGCAATTGTATTTTTAGAGATATCAGACAACTCTTTGCAAAACATAAATGTAAAAACGAAACATGACCGAAAATCTGATTTTATTAATTCCTGTGCCCTGAATTGGCAAGATACAGTCAAAGAAACATATCTCCTGAAATGAGGAGATTGTTACAAATTGAGAAATAAAGTGCTGGCGATGCTGACGACGCTTTCAAGGAGCTTCCTCTTCTGCTATGACTCGTATGACAATGACGTTCTTCTCGTCTTGCTTTCTGGAGAGAGTTGATTCTGATTGAAACTTGATCCTTTGTAGCTTACCAAGTTGTAGATGATACAGACGAATTCAGAGTGCAGTTGTTCGCTTATTCCCTTATTTTGCATGGATCGCCCTTTCGGGTTTTCAATCCATCGGGATACCCATTTTTGCCTGAGTTGTCCAATGCGGCTTTTCAACTCAGCGGGCGTACATTTTTTGTTTATTTTCCCTTACTTTTGCCCGAGTCTTTTATTCTGTTTTTGACTCGCCGGGATGCCCTATTTTTGCCTGGACTTGCATTCTGTTTTTATGTCCAGCGGGTCATTTTTATGCGAAGTATTTTTTAACTGCATCTGAATTCACAGGGGATGGGAAATCTTCATCATCCATGGTGCTGAGCATCAGTGCTCCACCAGAGAAAACTTTCTTTACAACAAATGGTCCTTCGTAATTTGGAGTCCATTTGCCCCTGTGGTCTGTATGAGGAGGGAGGATTCTTTTCAGCACAAGATCCCCTACTTGGTATTCTCGGTGCCTGACTTTCTGATCGAAGGCCTTTTTCATTCTCTTTTGATATAACTGCCCATGACAGATTGCAGCCAATCTTTTCTCTTCGATCAGACTCAGTTGTTCAAATCGGGTCCTGACCCATTCTGCTTCACTCAGTTTAACATCCATTAATACCCGTAACGAGGGTAGTTCAACTTCAACAGGTAGGACTGCCTCCATACCATATACAAGTTGATACGGTGTTGCCCCAGTGGATGTCCTGATTGACGTGCGGTACCCATGCAAGGCAAATGGTAGCGTCTCATGCCAGTCTTTGTAGGTGATTACCATCTTCTGCACAATCTTCTTGATATTCTTATTTGCTGCCTCAACAGCGCCGTTCATCTTCGGCCTGTAAGGAGAAGAATTGTGATGTTGGATCTTGAAATCCCGGCATAGCTCTGCCATCATTTTGTTATTGAGATTGGAACCATTATCAGTAATGATTCGCTCGGGAACTCCATATCGACAGATGATATCTCTTTTCAGAAATCTGGCTACCACTTGCCTTGTGACGTTTGCATATGAGGCTGCTTCAACCCACTTGGTAAAATAGTCAATGGCGACCAGGATGAATCGGTGACCATTTGAAGCAGTTGGCTCAATCTTGCCAATCATATCAATACCCCACATAGCAAAGGGCCATGGTGAAGACATGATGTTCAAAGGATTGGGAGGTACATGCACTTTATCTGCATAGATCTGGCATTTATGGCATCTTCTGGCATAGGCACAACAGTCTGCATCCATTGTGATCCAGTAATAACCTGATCTTAGCAATTTCTTAGCCATGGCATGCCCTCCAGCATGGGTACCAAAGGATCCTTCGTGCACTTCATGCATCAACAAGTCTGCTTCTGTTCTATCAACACATCTGAGGAGTACCATGTCAAAATTCCTCTTGTATAAAGACCCACCAGTGTTCAGAAAGAAACTACCAGCAAGCCTTCTCAAGGTCTTCTTATCATTGGAAGATGCCCCGGGTGGGTATGTCTGATCCTCCAAGAAGCACTTAATGTCATGGAACCAAGGCTTGTCATCTTTTACAACATCTGCTGCAAATACATATGCTGGTCTATCGAGTCTTGATACTGAAATCTGAGGTACAAAGTTAGCAGCCTGAACTTTGATCATAGATGAAATGGTAGCAAGAGCATCTGCAAACTGATTCTCGTCCCGAGGGATATACTCAAGCTTGACTGTTGTGAAGAAAGTCAATAACCTCCTTGTATAATCCCTGTAAGGTATCAGATGATCTTGGTGTGTATACCATTTCCCGTTGGTTTGATTGACTACCAAAGCTGAATCTCCGAATACGGTCAATGTCTTGATCCTGAGGTCAATGGCTTCCTCAAGACCCATAATGCAAGCTTCGTATTCAGCTTCGTTGTTAGTGCAGTTGAAAGTGAGTTTTGCCGAGAAAGGCATGTGAACTCCTTTAGGTGTAATGAGTACTGCACCAACACCACGGCCATTCATGTTAACAACCCCATCAAACATCATAGTCCATTCTTCTTCTGGGTCAGGCCCTACAGTGTGAATAGGCTCTTCGTGATCTTTTGCTTTAATGAACATGATGTCTTCATCAGGGAAGTCAAACCTCATAGGCTGGTAGTCATCAATGGGTTGCTCAGCAAGATATTCAGATAGTACACTGCCCTTGATGGCTTTCTGAGATGTGTACTGTATGTCGTATTCTGTGAGAATCATCTGCCATCTTGCAACCCGTCCGGTAAGAGCTGGCTTCTCGAAAATTTACTTAACTGGATCCATCTTTGAGATTAATAAGGTAGTGTGGGTCAACATATACTGTCTCAGCCGGCGAGCAGCCCAAGCTAAAGCACAGCAAGTTTTCTCGAGCAGTGAATAACGCTGTTCACAGTCGGTAAACTTTTTGCTTAGGTAGTATATTGCATACTCTTTTCGACCAGACTCGTCATGCTGGCCCAACACACACCCCATTGACTCTTCTAATACTGTCAAGTACATAATCAGAGGTCTTCCTTCGACTGGAGGCATGAGGATTGGAGGTTCCTGCAGGTATTCTTTGATCTTGTCAAAAGCCTTCTGGCAGTCTTTGTTCCACCTGACCGTTTGTTCCTTTCTTAGCAGCTTGAACAAAGGTTCACAGGTTGCTGTAAGGTGAGATATGAACCGGGAAATGTAGTTCAATCGACCTAAGAACCCTCGAACTTCTTTCTCAGTTTTCGGTGCAGGCATCTCTTGAATAGCCTTGACTTTATCAGGGTCAACCTCAATCCCTTTCTCGCTTACAATAAAGCCCAGCAGCTTACCGGATCGCACCCCGAATGTGCATTTGTTGGGGTTCAGCTTCAGTTGGTACTTCCTCAGGCGCTTGAACAACTTCAGCAGATTCACCAGGTGATCTTCCTCTGTAAGGGACTTGGCGATCATATCATCCACATAACATTCTATTTCCTTGTGGATCATATCGTGGAATAATGTCACCATAGCCCGTTGGTATGTTGCACCAGCATTCTTGAGTCCGAATGGCATCACTTTGTAACAGAACGTGCCCCAAGGTGTAATGAATGTTGTCTTCTCCATGTCTTCAGGTGACATCTTGATCTGATTATATCCTGAAAATCCATCCATGAAGGAGAATACCGAGAACTGAGCCGTGTTATCCACCAATACATCAATGTGAGGTAATGGGAAGTCATCTTTCGGGCTGGCTCTGTTCAGGTCCCGGTAATCAACACACATTCTTACTTTGCCATCCTTCTTAGGCACTGGTACTATATTAGCAACCCACGGTGGATAGCTAGTCACAGCAAGGAACCCGGCGTCCCATTGCTTTTGTACCTCTTCCTTGATTTTCATAGCCATGTCTGGGCGAGTTCGGCGCAACTTCTGTTTGACTGGTGGGCATTCTTCCCTCAAAGGCAGCTTGTGCACGACTATATCGGTGTCCAACCCTGGCATGTCTTGATACGACCAAGCAAACACATCAACATACTCCTGAAGCAGATCTACCAGTTGCCTCTTCACTGAGTCTTGCAGGCAGGCCCCGATTTTAACTTCTTTCACGTCTTCATCTGTACCAAGATTAATCACTTCAATCTCCTCCTGGTGAGGAGTAATAACCTTTTCCTCTTGTCTCAACAACCTGGCTAGCTCTTCAGGAAGCTCATACTCTTCATCAACCCCTTCATCAGCTTGATTGATTGGATTGTCAAAGTCATACGATGTCATAGCCGTGCTGTTGTCGGTGCAGTCTGGAGGGCACTCTCTGCAAGGGTTAAGTTTGTTCATTTTAGTGATTGATTTTAATCTTGCTTTAGAAAAAAGTGAAATGAAGTTATCATTTTGAAAACACCGCCATTTATTTTTGTACAAAAAGAAAAATGGAAAAACAGTGAGCATAAAAGAAAAAGACTCGTTTGCAAAAAGATGTCTGATATTTCATTAATTTAATCTTGTTTGCACAAAAGTACAGATGGCCCTGGTTACAAAATGAGTCTTGTCATCTTGGGCAAGATGCAAGACTTTGATGCATGCTTATAAAATACAGGAAATAATAATTACTCTGCATGAGTAACTCTTATAATTTCCTGGGAAGACCAGTTCGAGACACTGTTCCCCGGGATCTTCGGACGAATCCAATTCTCCAGATTGCGCTCCTCTTCCAGCTCGTCTTCCAAACAGTTGATAGCATCGGGGGTAAGCATCCCCCCACTGACAAAACCAAGCTCTGCAGCAGCCTTTGCTTGATGTTGAGTTGGTCTGTAACCCAACCCAAATTTGTCCTTCTTCTCTTCCACAGCTAAAACCTTGCCCCAGCCTAGGGCAGTTCCTTCCTCAACAACCTTCCGGGCTTGTTGGTAAGATGACATTGGAGCACCAGATACAGCAGATGCTTCATTCACATTCAAAGCTTCAAACCCCTGGCTCATTGTTTCATGGATCTCTCCATCCATTTCAATGTACTTATAGGTTGCCAGGTGGCTGACAAAAATGTCCTCCTCTCCACAGATTGTGACAACTTGACCTTCCCACTCAAATTTTAACTTTTGGTGAAGGGTAGACGTTATTGCGCCGGCGGCGTGAATCCAGGGTCTACCCAACAAACAGCTGTAGGCGGGCTGAATGTCCATCACATAAAAGATAGTTTTAAAGGTCTGCGGGCCAATTGTCACAGGCAGCTCAATCTCTCCCAGAACCGATCTCTTAGAACCATCAAAGGCTCTCACCACCAGGTTGCTGGGTCTCAATGCCAATCCATCATATTCAAGCTTCACCAGAGCCTTCTTTGGTAAGACATTCAGGGAAGAACCTGTGTCCACCAGCACATGAGAAAGGACAGCTCCTTTGCATTCCATGGTTATGTGCAAGGCTTTGTTGTGATTGCGGCCATCCGCTGTCAGGTCAGCATTGGTAAACCCTAGCCCATTGCTAGCAGTAACATTTCCAACCACGGTTTCCAACTGGTTGACAGTAATCTCCTCGGGCACGTAAGCTGCGTGCAAGACTTTAAGTAATGCATTCCGATGGGCTTCGGAGCACATAAGCAGTGAGAGGATAGAGATTTTGGATGGCGTCTGGTGAAGCTGATCCACAATTTTATAATCGCTCTTTTTGATGATTCGCATAAACTCATCAACTTCCTGATCAAATGGAGTCTTCAGGGCTTCTTTGGCAGCTGGATCTTCCTGCACCGGGCCTTTACCCTTTGCCTTGGCAGCAGCTTCTGCTTCGGCTGTAGGTCTTTGAATTGGTGGAGCGAAGAGACGTCCGCTTCGAGTGAAGCCTCCGCCTCCCCCCACATTATCTACTTGTGGTGCAGGTGCTGATGTTTCAAGAGTGATTCTTTTCCCTTCACAGTACACGTCAGAGCCATAGTGCCAAGGGATGGCCCTATTGCTTTCATATGGTACTGGTCCAGGCACCGTGACAGTGACTGGACTGATTGCTGCTGCTGAAGGGACTGTAATTGTTTGTGGATCATAAAAGATTGTAACTGGTGCTCTGGCGGGAGCAGCACCTTCTGAATGGTAGGCGGAGTTATTTTCAGGATCGTAGAAGATGGTAACAGTAGAGACATCTTCATGATTGATTGCTGGAGTTGTAGGAGGTGTTGCTGGAGGGACTGTTGTTGCTGTTGTTGATGGAGATTCGAAATGGAATGAAGCTGAAGTTGTAGCAGGAGAAACTGTTGAAAACTGATCATTTGGAAGGACAAGTGAAGTACTTGTTGATGGTGCTGATGAATTGTCGGGAACAATAGTTGCTGCAGTTGTAGGAGGGTCTGAAACCGTTGTTGATGAAGTTGCTTGATTTGCCGGAAATGATGTAGTGATCTGGAGTAGGCCACTCCGAATAAGGCTGTCAATGCCATTTCTCAGGTCCTCACACCCATTCCATGAAATATTGCAATAGGGGCACCCTAGTTCGCACCCCGGAAATATTTGGTTTTCACGGAGTTGAGCTTTGATTTCCACCAATGGTGTTCTGATCTGATCCACACTGGTTATTAAATAAGACGGTCTGTCTTCTTCAATAGCGTTAATTCGGGGACCACCATGGTTTGGCATAGGGTTTTTATTGACATTGGGCGGAGGTGCAAAATTCAGAGCCTTGGAGTCTACCAAGTCTTGTACCTTCATATGCAGAGCCCTGCATTTTTCTGTACTGTGACCAGGTGCGTTCGAATGAAAAGCACACCTAGCATTGGAGTCATAGTTTCTTGGTAAACTGTTGGGATCCGGAGGTGCCAACGTTCTTAGCTCAACTAGGTTGAGTTTTAGAAGTTGTGGCAGCAAGGCAGCATACGGCATAGGGATCGGGTCGATCACTCTGTTAGCTTGAGAGGGCCTCTGTTGGAATGGCCTCTGTTGATTGTTGTTGTTGGTGTTGTTGCTGTTGTAGTTTCTTGGAGGGTATTGATTCTGATGATACTGAGGTTGTTGTTGGAAGTTTTGTTGCGGCGGTTGATAGACTGGCTGAGGATGAGCTGGAGCAGGGATAGTGACTGCTGCTATTGTCCTTGGAACATATTGGGGCCTACCCCTGTTGGTGTGAATGGCATTGGTTTCGCCAGTTCTTCTCGGGCCTGCAAAAGGCTTTCTTGTACCACTGGACGAACTAGCACCATTATCAGAAATCTTTCCCATTTTTAACAGGCTTTCAATTCTCTCCCCAGCTATGACAACATCCGCGAAGCTGGTGGAAGAGAAAGCAGCTAACCTGTCAATATAGGTTCCCTGAAGAGTGTTCATGAACATATCTGCCATTTCCCTTTCAGACATAGGGGGTTGAACAGCAGCAGCCAATTGCCTCCATCTTTGAGCATATTCTCGGAAACTCTCCCTCGAAGACTGTGACATTCCCATTAGGAGAGTCCTGTTGGGTGCCATATCTAGATTATACTGATACTGTCTGATGAAGGCCTCTGCCAGGTCCTTCCAGCATCTAATTGTTGCCCTTGTCAGATGGGAATACCATTCCCTAGAAGCTCCAGTCAATCTATCTTCGAAGTAGAACATCCAAAGTTTCTCATCCATTGTATAGGCCTTCAGCCTTCCCAGAAATGATTGTAGATGAGTCCGGGGGCATGAAGTCCCATTATACTTTTCGAAACAAGGAGGTTTGAACTTATGGGGGATCCTGACCCCGTCTACCAATCCCATGTCCATGACGTCGAACCCCAAAGAGTTTTGAGACTCCAGTGATCTCAACTTCTCAGCTATTTCTTCCAATCGTCTATCATAAGTTTCCTCTCCGACACCCATTACTGTAAATTGGTCCTCCTGAGGATCTTCTTGAAGTACTCTGGCTGCAGTGGCTGTTCCTTGAACATTTGCAGGAATGTTAATCTCAGGATGTAGATGTGGGCCAAACACAGGAGGGTTAACATGGGGTTGCACCCGTTCATTGTTACTTGTGCCTGCAGTTCCTACATGAGGCTCCTCTTGAGTTTGCCTTTCAACCATGGCCCTCAGTCTCTCCTGGCTCTGAGCCATGTTGTTCATAACTTCCATGAACTGTGTCATCTGCGTTCTCATCTCCAACCTTTCGTTGGCCATCTGGTTTCTGACCTCTGTAAGGTCTTGTTGCATCTGGTCCATCTGGATTCCCGGAAGGTTGTTTCTAGTTGGGTACCTGTGTGGCCTGTTGAGAGGAAATACCCGGCGGCGAGCAATAATTCCTGAGATTCACAACAGAGGTTAGTAACAACAAAAACCTACAAAACAAACAAAAGGGTTAGCATGCAATGCAGTTATGCTTATTTGCTCTCAAGGTATCCGGTTTGGTCTTCAGTTTTGACCCTTCCAGACCCTTGAAGATGATGCTGTTGAAGTTGCTTTTGAAGTGAACTCAGATGGAAACCAACACAAATATATTACAAAAGTGAAATAATACAACTTGTTCATTTTACAACACCGGCCCCCTAAGGGGTCAAAATACATCACAAAAAACAAAAGTACATGGAATAGAAACAACAACAAGCAAATGATCAAACTCCAAGGCCAAACTCATCCTCACGAACTTCCTTGAGAAGTGCTTCGGTCACAGGATCAGCCGGATGCTCCGTAAGATTCCTGATGAGAAGGTTTCTTGTAACAACAGCTGCAGTCAACTTCTTGTTCTGACTTTGATCTTTGGACTTCTTCACCCCAGCTTTGATCTTTAGTTCTGATATTTCCTCCTGGGCTGCTGCCAGGGCTTTTTCCATCTGTTCCATCTTGTCCTGAACTCTCTTGTCTTCTAGAGTACGGGCCTCAGTGATCCGGACCCACCTGGCCTGACTTTCCTTCAAATACAAGTCTGTTCTTGCTCTCTGGAACTGGGCTTCTTTACAAGCATTCTTCAGAATCTGTTCACCAGCTTTAGACTTGTTGATATAATCTCCAGACTTCTCAATCTTGGTCAAGTGTTCCACCCTTAACTTCTCCAGTCTCTCAATCTCCCTCACACCTTCACTCCTCTCCCTGAGAGTCTTCTGCAAGGCTTGGGTTAGCTTCTCATTTCTTTCTTTCAAGCTCTCAAACTCCTCCAGACTGATAGTGGCAGGGGGTGGTGCTGAAGATGACTCAGGCATGTCTTCTATGGTGAAGGGTAATCCAGAGAATTGGGCCCTAGCATGGGACCACTCATAATATTGGACTGATGCCACATTATTGCACTTCCCCAAAATGGTGATTCCCTTGGTTTGAACATGATCCCAGGCCCAGGCAGCCTGCCTAACAGTTGCCAAACTAACCTTGTTCTCACAGTAGAGGGTCTCAACCAAGTCTTGTTCTCTAGGAGTATGAACCAGTGCATAGCCTAATTGCCTTCTGAACAGCAGAGGGTTGTAGTTGATGCTTCCCTTGACCCCTATTAAGGGCACATTGGGAAAGTGCCCACAGCTTGTGATTATATCTCTGCCCTTGGTGCTCTGAGTACACCACCTGATGTCTGCTGAAGTTAGGGTAGTGAGCCTCTTAGCCCAGTTGCTCTGCTGATGAGGATTGAGAAATGCATCTGTCCTGGGTAGATGCTTTAGAAGCCAAGCATGGAATAATGGAGCACAACACCTCACTAACCTCCCCCTCTGCTTCTCATTCCTCTGATGTACTGAGTAATAGAGATCACCCAGCAAAGTTGGCACTGGGTTCTTCAGGATGAACAAATGGATTGCATTCTTGCTAATGAATCGAGGCTCATCTGCAAACAACACAATTCCATATACACTTAAGGCCAACAGAGCACAAACAGCTTTCCATTCTCCTAGAGAGGCTTTCAGACTAGCTTGAGAAATTAAGAAGTCCAGATGAAAACCAGGGATCCCAGCTTTGGAGGTCATATGCAGCTCAATCAAAGCAGGTTCCAGGTGCAAAGCTTTTGCTATCTCTCCATTGCTGGGAGAGACCAGTTCAGGGTTGAAAGGGATTTCCCTCTTGATAGGCAAACCAATCAAAGATGAGTATTCTTCCAAAAGAGGACCCAACTGAAAGTCTTGAAAGGTGAAACATCTCAATGGGGGGTCATAAAACTGGATGCAGGTGTGGATCAAACTCCTCTGAGATGGGTCCAGATCCATGACCACGTCAAGTATATCCCCATAATGCTCCCTGAACAAAGGCATGTGATCTGGAGTGATCAGGGTTTGGATCCTCCTGATGTCTGATAAGTCTGGTTGGAAGAAATGATAGGTGATGTTGCTTTTCTTTGGAGCCATGATGCTGAAGACTGAGTAGAGTGCTGATGAAGATGCTGAGGAGTGGGCCACTGGTTGGCTGGTGCAAGTAACTGAAGTATATGGCTGACAGACTGAAGCAAGTGCTGGTGGAGATAGGTCAATGTAGCAGATGGGGTCAAAACCAAAACCAGATGAAAATGGATACCCTGAAACACAAATAAGCATATGTTAATATGATGCAATGAGTATGTATGCAAATGAAATGCAAGGGTTTGTGACTGAGCTGGATCTGATTAACTGCCTTGGTATAGATCCATGTGTGTTCAAGAATTCCAGTTGGAGGTCTATAAATCCAGTAACCAGGGTGGGGGACTCAAATAAAGAGCCACAAGTCCAAGGTTTTAGAATCACAAGAACTGTCCAACATGGAGTATTCTTAACAAAGTCAAAGTAACAGGGTATTCTGAGGTCAAGGTACCTGCAAACCTGTAAACAGCCCAACCCCCTCACAGGTGGTGATCTAGAACAAGGATCCTCAGACTTGGATCAGTTATGAGAAGTGTAAACACTTCTAACCCGGAGGTACGGTGTTTACAATAACCATAACAATTCCTCCTCTAATTCACCTCAGTTTCTGAAGGTCAATACTAAAAGGTAATCCAGACTTAGCAGGCTTCCCAGATAGCCCTAGCATTGCAGGAAATCTGCAACACAGAGTTCTCAAGAAGAAACCCATATCTGAACTGTGTTTCATATTCCCGCACCAGACCGAAATGGAATGGGAAAGAATATGATTCACTCTAGCCTAGGTGTCACTCAGGTCCCAGGTATAGGACCTTAACTCTCAATGAATCACCCACCCACCAAAGCAAAACCAGATCCAGCCAGACAGCCAGACAGTATGATATATGAAAAACTGTAAAGATAAGCAATAAATAAAGTTGTACAGAAAGCAGTAAATAAAGCAAATATACAAACACAAATAGCACATAACGCCCCAGTAAACACAAATCAAACAAGCGCTAGGAGGAACCCACAAAAAGAACCAGAAGCCCTGGTTGCAGTATAAGGGTCCCCAGCAGAGTCGCCAAGCTGTCGCTCCCGACAAGTGACACGGGGTCAGATGAAGGTACAGACGCGAACGGTCGGCGAAAGGGACAATGAGAACACACAGCCATGAACTCACTGGAGATGAATAGAGTCGCCAGCTAGGCATTTTTATCCCGGAGGAAAGGCAATGCTGCATAGACCTAGAAAAAGACGGATAAGACGGTTTGCGAACCAGAGAGACTGAGAAAGGGGGTTGGTTACAACCTGGGAAGGTATTAGCACCCAGATTGTCCGTCGTACTCGACGGGATCCACGCTTGAAAGATTTGTGCTATAAAGGGGTAGTGTCAGTGCAATCTGTGTGTAAAATAGCTGGAAAGCAATATGTACAGGTGTCAGTGTAAAAGAAATGTGAAGTGTATAAATGTACAGTGTCAGTGTAAGAATGATAATGAATTGCTCATGACCATGAGGCTTAAAGAATAATGTTGGAAGGAGGGGGAATATACAGAGACTTTTGTTCGATAACTGTTAAGTTATGCCTACGTATCCTCTCGTGCAATGAGGAAGTCAGAACACCGTAGTTCGACCCAAAGAGACTGAAAGGTGAATTGACTTGTGAACTGCTTACTTGTCTATGCTCAAGTGTATGACCTGTCTGGCTCAGGTGCTGACTGTCTTGCATTAGACGGAAGAAGCAAGTTCTCGTTTGTGAGTGAAGATGATGAGAAAAGAATCCCGGGGGAGACGATTATTGTTTGTTTTGAGTTTTCAGTCTTTTATTGCTTTTGAAGTTTGTCATAAGATAATGAGCTTAAGCCTAAACCAATGGGTTAGTAAACTCATCACATCTTCCCTCTGATCAGGGGTAATGAGAATACCTTAAGTGTGAAGTCAGATTCTCACATTTAATCACCTTTTGATGTAGAGTTAAGATCATTAACCTACTTGTGATTATTTAGATGTTTTTGAGATTTTTGTTTAGTGTTGAGTAATGAGGTTAAGCCATAATCAAGGATTAAACAGACCCATTACACCATCCTAAAAGAAGGATGATAGATGAGAATGTTTAAGCTGAGGAAGACTCCTCAACTTAATCCATGATTAGGGATTAAACCCATGACAAAACAAGCCTTTATTAAGTGGATTTTATTTAGATTAATGGTATGATAATGAAGTGTTTTTTATGATTTGTAAGACAACTTGAGGGGGACTTGTCCATTAACACTAGGGTTAGTCCTTCTTAACCACTTAAGGAAGAATTAGAACCCTAATGCAAGGCCCAAGTTACAAGTGTGATGTCTTGATGATTATTAAGTGAATTAATTAAAGGATTTAAACACATAAAGGGTTCAAGACTTAGGATTAAAGTTATACACTCCATCCTAAGAGAAGGATGCAGGCATAACCCTAAGCACAAAGTCTCAAAGCCTTTAGGGTTTAGTCCCTGATTATGAGATGAGAAGAGAAGACTCAAAGAGAGACACAAAGGTAAAAACTATGAGGGGACTAATCAAAACCCTAATTCATTGTCATGCTTGGATGATCCTATGGTTTGTGAGGTTTTCAAGAACAATCTTCAGAAGAACCACCAGGAAGCAGATGAACAGGATCAAGAGAAGCAAAGTGACTTGCTTCATTCAAGAAGTCAAGTCACTTGAAGAAAGAAAGTGGGAGAAGCAAGAATGAGCAAGCTCAAACTCAAACACATATAAGAAATGCAGCAATGGATGCAAGAGAGATGAAAAGAAAAGGTATGAGAAGTGAAGGCAAATTCACTTCTCAAGTTCACTTACCACCTGAAATGTTAGAAAGAAATGCAATGCAATGCAAGATGAGATGAAATGGTATGATGCTAAACAAAACCAGAAGCATGTTGATGATGATTATGATGTTATGAGGTGCTGCAAACATGAGGCATGGCATGGAGATGTTCATACAATATTATGAATGCAAATGATGCAAGTTAAGGAGCATGAACAAACATGAAATGTTATGAAGCATACAAGACAAATGACATGGCAAATATGCAATGCAATGATCAAACATGTTTCCTATATGTCTTAGGATGTCAAATGAATCACAAGAATGCACAAAATGCAAAGACAAGTCATGTTATGCAAGGAAATGCAAGAAGGATGCAAAAGAGAGCCCAAATTAGGGTTTATGGATCAAACATCAAACCAAAACCCAAAACATAAGCAAACCTCAAGATAAAAAATGGAAAATGGCACCCAAAGAAACCCTAGGCCTATGATGAACCACTGCCCAAAGGGGAGCTCTCAACTCTCAACCAAACTCAAGATATGAATTTTCTAAGTTATTAGGGTTTTTTAGGGTTCTTAACAAAACAAATGCCAAACAATTTGAAAATGCAAGAACAATTCATGGCCTTTTTATCCTGGGAACTACATGCAAAACAAAAGACAATGCAAGAAGAATCAATGTCTCAACCTTCACCAATTGGCAGAAATGAATTTTTGAATCCATGATCAAAATAATGCATAAAAAATGATTTAATTCAATGAAAAATTCTTAAAATGCATCAAGATCAAAAAAGAAATTTGGTTTGAAGGTTGGACAATGTTTCTAAATGTCTTAGAACATTTCATTAATTTTTTGGTGATTTTTAAATACCTAAAAGTATTTTTAATAAATTAATTTCCATTAATCAATTAAAAATAATCTTTTAAATATTTAAAAATACTTTTTTAATGCTAAAAATGAAAATAAAAATATTTTTGTGTCATAAAAATTAATGAAATTAAGGATAAAAAATTTCATAATTTTTAAACAATTTTTACTATTTTTAATAAATTATGCAAATTAAATGACAAATAATGAAATAAAAATAAGAAAAAAGGAAAGTAAGCAGATCTAAGGGTGGAGATTTGAACTGGGTTTGGAGGCATTGACTAGCGCGTCATCCAATGGCCATGGTTGATTCTGATTAAACTTATTTAATTAATGATTAATTAAACAAATCAAGAGGATTAGGGCAAAACAAAGGATCTGGGCCATCTATCCACGCGGGAAGTCAATGGAGTCAAACAATCTAACGCCCAGGATTCAAACAGAAGTTAATGACTGTAATTAGGGCTAAACGAACTCAGGTGACCGGAGGGGAGCTCCGGTCATCTTCTCCGGTTGCACAAAAACCCTAAAACACGAATCAGGCACCTATTCTACAAATCAAGCACACCTAAATGATCCTCTAACTTCCCAGGTCATGAATCCAAGCTCAAACAACATTTATGCACCATGAATCAAAGGAATCGAAAGGAAAGAAAATTACGGGCAAAATTTCAGAGGGACCATACAAGCTCAGTTTTCACTCATTTTTGATTCTGAAACCAACCCCATGACCAGCAAGACATGAATAATCAATTTATAACTCAAAAACCAAGCTTTGAGAGAAAAGTTTCCATGATCATACCTGAGCTGGAAAGCTTCAAAACTGAGCTTCCAGAGCTTTCCTTGCGTGCAAATGGACTCCCTTGTATCCCTTGATGCTAATGGAAGGCTTCAAAGCTCTTGTGGATGGCTGATTTGTGAGAACCAGTTCTGGTGTAGCAGGAAATGAACTTTGTGTACAGGCTGTTTCAGTTCAAAGCAAAGGGTGGTTTTGACTCCTTGTGGTATGCTTGACTTGTTGGTGAAGGAAAATGAAGTGTTTGATGGCTGGCTAGTGAGATTCGAAGAGAACTGGTTCTGAGGGTGGGAAATGGTGAAGCTCAGGTCAGGCTTGCTTCAGGCTTGAACTTTGGTGGTTTCAGGCCTATGAAGTGTGGTGAGATGATTGGTGAAGATGGTTCTTGTGTTTGTATGCTGTGGAGAGAAATTCGAAGGCTTATGCAAAAATGGAGTATTTTGTGAATATGGTGAATGAGGTGGTTTCAGCCTTGCTCCTTCTTATGTTTTGCTTGCAAATTGTCCACATGACTCTCTCTCATTGGTCAGTTGATTTGACATGTGCTTTATGGATAGGTGAGGCAACTTTTGCAATTTGTCAACTCTTGTGTAAGAGAAAGTATGGTGAGGTGCTAGCTTGGTACAAGGCATGGGCTATGCGCAGCAAGATGAGGGGGAAATGTCAGCTTGGTCCAGCATTCAAGGCAGCAAGTGGTAGGGAGTGAAATGAGTGTTTTGCAACTTGTGACATTTTGGTTCACATGTGAAGAAAACCTTGTTACACAAACCAAACCATAGGCAAACTTGATCCAATTCTGATTTTCAGCACTTAGAGAATGTTTGTGTAATGGTTTGAAATGAATTAGAGGTCACATGATGCATTGGTTCAAGGTTTTGCAAAATTTCCATTTGAAGCATGCCTTAGAAATTAATGATTTTTGCCAACTTTGCATTGCTATAACTTTTGATCCAAGAAGAGTTTGATCATGTTCTTGTACTTTTTGAAAAGGGAAAGATGAGATCTACAACTTTCATGACCAAAGTTTTTCCATTTGAAGCTTTTTTGGACCAAGAATCAAAGCTTGAAAATTGACCTAAAATGATGCATTCTTGAAAAGTCAACTATGCCCAAAAAGTCAACATTTGCAAAAACCCTAAATTCTTGATTTTTATGAACTTCCACCTTCTTCCATGATCAAATAAAGATCATATACACTCAAAATGATGAAGATCACCCATTGGTTGGGTCATTGGGGGCCTCAGATGCCCTGATTTTACACTGACTTGTCTGAAAAGTCAACCCTTGATCAGATGACTTCCCCCATGGAATTTCTTCATGAAAATTGATATGCATACTCCCTATACCATATAGAGATCAATGGAAACAAGAATGACCAAAAAATTTGGAGTTATGGCCTCTGAAACCAAAACCCTAATTTTCAGTCAACTGTGCAGTTCAACCTGGCTCTGCATCCACTCAAACCCTAGTTCTTGTGATTCCTCTGCAATTTTGACTTTGAGGAGATGGAATATGATATAAGAACACACATGGACCCCTTTGAGTTGATTGGTTGCCTTTGGAATGGCTCAAGATGCTTTGGGATTGCTCAGATCACAAACCCTAGGTGCAGATGCCTTGAAAGCTATGCAGTGGATAAAGAATGAGATGTGAGATGACATGATTGTACTTATGCATATGAGGATGATCACAAGCCATGGTGTGAATGGGTGAGGGCAAATTTGGGGTGTTTACAGCAGGCAGGCCCCGATCTTAACTTCTTTCACGTCTTCTTTCATACCAAGATTAACCGTTTCAATCTCCTCCTGATGAGGAGTGATAACCTTCTCCTCGTGCCTTAACAACCTGGCTAGCTCTTCAGGCAGCTCATAATCTTCTTCAACCCCTTCATCAGCTTGATTGATTGGATTGTCAAAGTCATACGAAGTCATAGCAGTGTTGTTGTCGGTGCAGTCTGAAAGGCACTCTCTGCAAGGGTTTAGATTGGTTTATTTTAGTGATCAATTTTAATCTTGTTTAGAAAAAGTGAAATGAAGTTACCATTTTGGAAAACATTGCCATTTTATTTTTGTACAAAAAGAAAAATGAAAAACAGTGTGCGGAAAAGGAAAAAGACTCATTTGCAAAAGATGTCTGATATTCATTGATTGATCTGTTTGCACAAAATTACAAGATGGCCCGATTACAAAATGAGTCTTGACATCTTGGGAAAGATGCAAGACTTGATGCATGCTTAAAAATACAGGAAATAATAATTACTCTGCAGGAGTAACCCTTATAATTTCCTGGGAAGACCAGTTAAGGACCTGGCCCCCCGGGATCCTTGGACGTATCCAGCTCTCCAGGTTGCGGTCGCTTTCTTCCTCGTCTTCCAAGTTGTTCACATCATCCGGGGTGAGCATCCCCCCGCTGACAAAGTTGGGCTCTTTTGCAGCCTCTGATTGATCTTGTTGAGTTGGTTTGTAACCCAATCCAAATCTGTCTTCTTTCTTTTCCACGGGCAGCAGCTTGCCCCAGCCTTGGGCAGTACCCTCTTCAACAACCTTTCTGGCTTGCTGATAAGATGTCATGGAAGTCCCCAGTACAGCAGATGCTTCATTAATGTTCAGGGCCTCAAACCCCTGGCTCATAGTTTCATGGATCTCTCCATCCATCTCTATGTACTTATACGTAGCCAGATGGCTAACAAAGATGTCTTCTTCCCCACAGATGGTGATGATCTGGCCTTTCCACTCGAATTTCAACTTCTGGTGAAGGGTAGACGTAACAGCGCCAGCGGCATGGATCCAGGGTCTACCCAACAAACAGCTGTAGGCCGGCTGAATGTCCATCACATAGAAGGTAATTTTAAAAGTCTGCGGGCCAATCATCACAGGCAGATCAATCTCCCCAAGCACTGATCTTTTAGAGCCATCAAATGCTCTCACCACCAAATTACTTGGACGCAACGCCAAGCCATCGTACTCCAGCTTCACTAAGGCTTTCTTTGGCAAAACATTGAGTGACGACCCAGTGTCCACCAGTACATGAGATAAGACAACACCCTTGCATTCCAGGGTAATATGTAAAGCCTTGTTGTGGTTATGTCCCTCAGTTGTCAAGTCAGCATTGGTAAAGCCCAGTCCGTGACTGGTGTTGACATTTGCTACCACAGTTTCTAGCTGATTAACGGTAATCTCCTCTGGCACGTATGCCGCGTGCAAGACTTTCAGTAATGCATTCCTGTGAGCTTCAGAACACATCAACAGGGATAGTATGGAGATTTTTGAGGGAGTTTGGTGAAGCTGATCCACCACCTTGTAATCACTTCTCTTTATGATTTTCATAAACTCGTCTACATCTTGTTCAAAAGATGTCTTCTGAGTTTCCTTGGCAGCCGGCTCTTCAGATACCACACTCTTTCCTTTTGCTTTGGCAGCAGCTTCTGCCTCAGCATTAGGTCTTTGCATTTGTGAGGCAAAAAGGCGTCCGCTTCTGGTGAAGCCTCCGCCTCCCCCAACATTACCAATTTGTGGAGAAGAGGTTGAAGAATCCAAAGTGATTTTCTCCCCGTTGCAGTAGAGATCAGAGCCATAATGCCAAGGTATGGCACTACTGCTTTCATAAGGAATGGGTCCAGGCACTGTGATAGTAACTGGACTGACTGCTGCAGAGGAGGGTACTGAAATAGTGTGCGGATCGTAGTAAATGGTGACTGGTGACCTGGCAGGAGGTGCCATTGTTTGTTGCTGAAAATTGCTATTTGGAGGGACATTTGATGGATCATAGTAGATGGTGACTGCTGAGATATCTTCATTAAGTCTTACTGGTGTTGTAGAAGATTCGGTTGAATAAATGGATGCTGATGTTGTAGAAGAAAGGGTTGTTGACATTTGATTTGTTGAAGTGATGGATGAAGCCATTGTTGATGATATTGATGAATCGGTAGGGATGATTGTTGCTGCTGTTGTATAAGAATCAGGAATTGTTGTCAAAGGAATTGCTGGATTTGTAGGCGCCGTTGTTGAGATCTGAAGTATGCCATCCTTGATAAGACCATCTATGCCGCTTCTCAAGTTATCACACCCGTTGACTGCAATGTTGCAATACCCACAACCGAGCTCACACCCGGGGAACACCTGGCACTCTAGAAGCTGAGCTTTAATTTCGACCAGAGGTGTCCGAATTTGTGCAACACTGGTGATCAAGGTATATAGTCTGTCTTCCTCAATGGCATTAATCCTCGGCCCTCCATGATGAGGCATAGGGTTCTTGTTGACATTTGGAGGGGGTGCAAAGTTGAGGGCTTTAGAATCCACCAGATCTTGGACTTTCATTTGTAAGGCCCTGCATTTTTCTGTATTGTGGCCAGGTGCATTGGAGTGGAAAGCACATCTGGCGTTGACATCATAATTCCTTGGGAGATTGGAGGGATCTGGTGGTGCCAATGTCCTTAACTCAACCAAGTTAAGCTTCAGGAGTTGTGGCAATAAGGAAGCATAAGGCATAGGGATAGGGTCAATCACTTTGTTTGCCTATGATGGTCTTTGCTGAAAAGGTCTTTGCTGTTGATTGTTGTTGTTGCTGTTGTAGGTTCTCTGTGGCGGATACTGAACTTGCTGTTGATAGTGTGGTTGTTGTGGTGGTTGATATGCTGATTGTTGAGGGATCGGAGCTGGAATAGTGACAGCTGCTATTGATCTGTGGACATACTGAGGTCTGCCCCTGTTGGCATGAATGGCATTTGTCTCACCGGTTCTTCGAGGTCCCACAAAAGGTTTCCTGGGATTACTGGACGAACTTGCACCGTTATCAGAAATCTTGCCCATTTTTAATAGACTCTCAATTCTTTCACCGGCTATAACTACGTCAGCAAAACTGGTGGAAGAAAAGGCAGCTAGCCTATCAATATATGTTCCTTGTAGAGTATTCATGAACATGTCGGCCATTTCTCTTTCCGACATGGGTGGTTGGACAGCAGCAGCAAGCTGTCTCCACCTTTGGGCATATTCCCTGAAGCTTTCTCTGGAGGACTGAGACATTCCCATCAGAAGGGTTCTGTTAGGAGCCATGTCCAGATTGTATTGGTACTTCCTGATGAAAGCTCCAGCTAGGTCCTTCCAGCATCTGATAGTAGCTCTAGTCAAGTGTGAATACCACTCTCTTGAAGCTCCAGTCAAGCTATCTTCAAAGTAAAACATCCACAGTTTATCATCCATGGTATATGCTTTAAGTCTCCCCAGAAAGGACTGTAAGTGAGTTCGTGGACAGGAAGTTCCATTGTACTTCTCGAAGCACGGGGGTTTAAACTTGTGGGGAATCCTTACCCCATCCACTAACCCCATATCCATTACATCGAAGCCTAAGGAATTTTGAGACTCCAAAGATCTCAATTTCTCAGCAATTTCATCAAACCTCCTATCATAAACTTCATCTCCAGCTCCCATTACAGTAAACTGCTCCTCTTGAGGATCTTCTTGCAAGATCCTGCCTGCAGCAGTGTTGCCCTGTGCATACCTTGGGATATTGACTTCCGGATCTAGATGAGGTCCAAATACTGGTGGGTTAACATGAGGCTGACCTCCCTCATTATTACTTGTTCCTCCAGTTCCAGGATGGGGTTCCTCGGGGTTTTGTCTTTCTACCAATGCCCTTAACCTCTCTTGACTTTGGGCCAAGTTAGTCATCACAGTCATGAATTGAGCCATTTGGTTTCTCATCTCCACTCTTTCATTAGCCATCTGTGTCCTGACCTCAGTCAGGTCTTGCTGTACTTGATCCATTTGGATACCAGGAAGATTGTTGCGAGTAGGGTACCGGTGCGTACGGTTGAGAGGGAACACCCGGCGGCGAGCAATATTTCCTGAAGCACAACAGAGTTAGAAACAAAAATAAAGGAAAAACCTACAAAACAAAACAAAAGTTAGTATGCAATGCAGTATGCTTATTTGTTTTCCAAGGTATCTGACTTGGTTCTTGGTTTTGACCTTTCCAGACCCTGAGGAAGATGCTTTTGACTTTGTTTGAGAAAGGAAATCCCAAAAATGGAAACAAACTAGAATATATTACAAATACTGAACAATACATAGTATGTTTTTACAACACATGCCCTTAGAGGGTCAAAGTACAACACAAAAGAAAAGTACATCAAATGAAAACAACAACAATCAAAAAGTCAGACATCAAGTCCAAACTCATCCTCCTTAACCTCCTTCAGAAGTGCCTCAGTCACTGGACCAGTTGGATGCTCTGTGATGTTTCTGATGAGGAGGTTTCTGGTGGCAATGGCAGTGGTCAGCTTCTTGTGCTTGCCCTGGTCCTTTGACCTCTTCAAACCAGCCCTGAGCTTCAACTCTAAAATCTCCTTCTGGGCTGCCAGCAAAGCTTCTTGTTGCTTCCTTTCATTGGCCTCTAACTGCTCAATCCTGGCATGAGTTTTCTGATCTTCTTGTGTCCGGGCTTCAGTGATCCTGACCCACCTAGCCTGACTTTCCTGCAGATAGAGATCAGTCCTAGCCTTCTGAAGCTTGGCCTCTTTACAGGCATTCTTCAATATTTGCTCCCCAGCTCTTGCTTTTTTGATGTAGTCCTCTGTTTTCTCAATTTTAGCCAGATGCTCCAACTTAAGCTTTTCCAACCTCTCAATGTCCAGACGACCATCACTCCTTTCCCAAAGGGTCTTCTTCAGAGCTTGAGACAGATTCTCATTCCTTTCCTTCAGCTTTTCAAACTCTTCCAGGCTAACAGTGGCTGTTGGCTGAGCTGTAGATGGCCCAGGTATATCTTCAATGGTGAAGGGCATTCCAGTAATCTGAGCCCTAGCATGAGACTAGTCATAGTACTGAGTTGAAGCAACATTATTGCACCTTCCAAGAATAGCCATCCCTTTTGTCTGGATGTTGTCCCAAGCCCAGGATGCTTGTCTGACAGCAGCTAGATTAGGCTTTATCTCACAATACAGGGTCTCAGCTAAATCTTGCACTCTAGGAGGGTGAATCAAAGCATAGCCCAGTTGCCTTTTAAACATCAAAGGATTGTAGTTGATGCAACCCTTTACTCCTATCAGAGGTACATTTGGGTATTGCCCACAGCTAGTGATGATGTCTTTTCCTTTGGTGCTCTGGGTGCACCATCTGATATATCTGAAGACAAAGCAATAAGTCTCTTAGCCCAATTCTTCTGTTGGTGAGGATTCAGGAAGGCATCTATCTTAGGCAAGTGTTTGAGCAGCCAGGTGTGAAGCAAAGGAGCACAGCATCTCACCAACTTCCCTCTTTGCTTCTCATTCCTCTGATGAATGGAGTAATAGAAATCTCCCAGTAATGTGGGTACTGGGTTCCTCAGAAGGAAGAGATGAATGGCATTCTTGCTGATAAATTTGGGCTCATCTGCAAACAGTACAACCCCATATATGCTGAGAGCTAGCAATGCACAAACTGCCCTCCATTCTCCCAAAGAGGCCTGCAGGATGGCCTGGGAAATCAAGAAGTCTAAGTGTAACCCAGGGATCCCAGCTTTTGTTGTCATATTATGCTCAATCAAAGTAGGCTCCAGGTACAGTGCTTTTTCCACTTCTCCATTGCTGGGAGAAGTCATCTATGGGTTGAAGGGGACTCCATCCCTGACAGGTACTCCAATCAATGATGAAAACTTCTCTAACAGAGGTCCTAGCTGAAAGTCTGGGAATGTGAAGCATCTCAAAGGAGGGTCATAAAACTGTAGGCAAGTATGGATCATGCTCCTCTGAGAAGGATCCAGGTCCATAACCATGTCAAGGATACCTCCATAATGCTCTCTAAATAATGGGATGTGGTCTGGAGTGATAAGTGATTGGACCTGCCTAATGCCAGTCAACACAGGCTCAAAGAAATGGTATGAAATGTTGATTTTCCTGGGAGTAGCAATGAATGCTGCTGAAGATGATGAAGATAGCTGCTGATGGAGATCAAGAGTGATACTGGAGATGAGCCACTGACAGGCTGATGCTGCTGGTGATGAGAATATCTGAAGCAGATAACTGATAAAGCAGAGGTCTATGCAGAAGAAGGGGTCAAAACCAAGCCAGATATAATGTGGATACCCTGAAAAACAAATAAACAAATGTTAAATGATGCAATGATGATGTATGCAAATGATATGCAAGGGTTTGTGATCAAGCTGGATCTGATTTATCTGTCTTGATATAAGCCCATGTATGTTCAAGAAGTCTAGATGGAGGTTCAGAAATCCAGTAACCAAGGTGGGGGACTCAAATAAAGAGTCACATGTCCAGGGTTAATCGCAAGAACTGTCTAAAATGAGGTACTCTTTAAACAAAACAAGTAACAGGGTATGATGTGGCCAATGGTACCTTCAAACCTGTAAACAGCCCAACCTCCTCACAGGTAATGTTCTAAAACAAGGATCCTCAGACTTGGATTAGTTATGAGAAGTGTAAACACTTCTAACCCGGAGGTACAATGTTTACAATAACCATAAAAGATCCTCCTCTAATTCACCTCAGTTTTTGAAGGTCATAATAAAGGTCATCCAGACTTAGCAGGCTTCCCAGATAGCCCTAGCACTACAGGAAATCTGTAGCACAGAGTTCTCAAGAAGAAACCCACATTTGAACCGTGTTTCATATTCCCGCACCAGACCGAAATGGAATGGGAAAGAACATGAACCACTCTAGCCTAGGTGTCACTCAGGTCCCAGGTATAGGACCTCAAACTCTCAATGAAACCCCACCCACCAAGACAGAAGAACAGATCCAGCAATGACAGTATGACAGTATGATGTATAAAACTGTAAAGAAAGCAATAAATAATTGTACATAAAGCAGTAAATAAAGAAACTATATAAACACAATTAGCACATAAAAACCCAGTAAACACAAACCAAACAAGCGCTAGGAGGAACCCACAAAAAGAACCAGAAGCCCTGGTTACAGTATAAGGCTCCCCAGCAGAGTCGCCAAGCTGTCGCTCCCACCAAATGAGGCCAGGTCAAATGGGGTACAGACACGAACGGTCGGCGAAAGAAAGAGAACACACAAGGGTGAACTCAGAAGACAAAGAGTCGCCAGCTAGGCATTTTTATCCCGAAGGAAAGGTAATGCTGCATAGACCTAGAAAGGATATGGATAAGACGGTCGCGAACCAGAGAGACTGAGAAAGGGGGTTGGTTACAACCTGGAAAGGTATTAGCACCCAGATTGTCCGTCGTACTCGACGGGATCCACGCTTAAAAGATTTGTGTTTTAAGGGGTAGTGTCAGTGCAATATGTGTGTCAAAGCTGGAAAGAATGCAAGTGTTAGTGTAAAAGAAATGTGAAGTGTATAAGAGAAGTGTCAGTGTAAGAACAAGAGTGAAATGCTCAAGACTATGAGGCTGAAGAATGATGCTGGAAAGAGGGGGAATATACAAAGACTTTTGTTCGATAACTGTTAAGTTATGCCTACGTATCCTCTCGTGCAATGAGGAAGTCAGAACACCGTAGTTCGAACCAAAGAGACTGAAAGATAAATTGACTTGTGAACTGCTTACTTGTCTATGCTCAAGTGTATGACCTGTCTGGCTCAGGTGCAAACTGTCTTGCATTAGACGGAAGAAGCAAGTTCTCGGTTGTGAGTGAATGAGATGAGAAGAGAATCCCGGAGGAGACGATTATTGTTTGTTTTTGAGTTTTAAATCTTTTATTGCCTTTTTGGTGTTTTTCATAAGTTAATGAGCTTAAGCCTAAACCAATGGGTTAGTAAACTCATCACATCTTCCCTTTGATTAGGGGTAAATGAGAATACCTTAAGTGTGAAGTAAGCACCTTACACTTAATCACCATGATGTAGGATTAAGATCATTAACCTACTTGAATTTATTTAGATGTTTTTGTTGTTTTTGTTTAATGTTAGGTAATGAGTTTAAGCCATAATCAAGGATTTAATGGACTCATTACACCATCCTAATAGAAGGATAATAGATGAGAACATTTAAGCTGAGGAAGGCTCCTCAACTTAATCCATGATTAGGGATTAACCTCATGACAAAACAAAACCTTTATTAAATGGATTTTAGTTAATAATGGGGTTAAGAAGTGATTTTTATGGTTTGTAAGACAACTTGAGGGGGACTTGTCCATTAACACTAGGGTTAGTCCTTCTTAACCAATTAAGGAAGAATTGGAACCCTAATGCAAGGCCCAAGTTACAAGCTTGATGTCTTGATGATTATTAAGTGGATTGATTAAAGGATTTAAACACATTAAGGGTTTAACACTTAGGATTAAAGTTATACACCCCATCCTAATAGAAGGATGCAGGCATAAGCTTAATCACAAAGCCTTAAAGCCTTTAGGGTTTAGTCCCTGATTATGAGGTGAGAAGAGAAGACTCAAAGATGACACTAAGGTAAAACTAAATGGGGGACTAATCAAACCCTAATTGTGATCATGCTTGGTTATTCCTAGGGTTAATGAGGTTTGCAAGAAGATCTTCAGAGAAACCACCAGGAAGGAAACAGATGAAAGGAGGAAGAAGCAAAGAGAAGCAAGACAAGTTGCTTGAAGAAAGAAAGTAATATGAACATGAATGAGCAAGCTCACTCAAATACAAAGATAAAATGCAGCAATGGTGCAAGAGAGATGAGAAGAGATTGTGAGAAGTGAAGGCAAATTCACTTCTCAAAACAACTTACCACCTGAAAAGTTAGCAAAAGGAATGAGATGCAATGCAAATGAGATGAAATGACATGGTACAAACCAAAACCAGAAGCATAAACATGATGTTAATGATGCTAAAAGGGGATGCAAACACAAGGAAAGACATGATAATGATCATACAAGAATATGGGTGCCGATGAAGCATGCTTGAACCATGGAAGTTCAAGAAAAGTTTATGAAATGCAATGGACATATAACATGGCAAATGAAAGATGAAATGATCAAACATGATTCTAATATGTCCTAAGATGTATTATGAATCATGTGGATGTACAAAATGTCATGGCAAGTCATTGAATGCAAGCAAATGAGAGATGGGTGCAAAGGAAACAAATTAGGGTTTACATACAACATGCATCACAAAATCCAAAACCAGAAGCAAATGATAAGATAAAAAATTTAAAATGCAATCAAAGATACCCTAGGCCTATACAAGTTCACTGCCCAAAGGAGGGGACCTAACTCTTAACCTAGTGAAAGTTATGAATTTCCTAAGATTACTAGGGTTTTGGGGTGTCTCACAAAGAAAAATACCAAACAAATTGAAAATGCAAGATCAAATCAAACCAATTTTATCCTATAAACTACATGCTATGAAGAATGCAATGCAAGAAGAATCATCATCAAACTCTCAAGGGTTAGGCAGAAGGGATTTTTCAAAGTTTGCACAAAAATATTGCCTTAAAATGAATTTAATTCAAAAGAAAATGATCAAAATGCATCAAGAACAAAAATGAAATTTGGTTTGAGAGTTTGATAATATTTCTAAATGTTTCTAAATGCAATGTGAATTTTTTGGGGATTTTTAAATACCTAAATGTATTTTTAATTAATTAATTTTCATTAACTAATTAAAAATAAACATTTAAATGATTTAAAAATGATTTTTAATTCAAAAAATAAAAATAAAAATATTTTTGGGTTCTGAAAATTATTAAAAGATTTGATAAAAATTTTCAGAATTTTAAACATGATTTGCTATTTTTAATAATTCGTGGAAATTAAATATGAAACAAATAAAATTAAAATGAATTTAATAAGAAAATGAGAAAGTATGCAAATCCAAGGGCTGTGGTTCAAACTGGGACGCGCGGGAATTGACTTAGCGCGCAAATGAACGGCCAGAATTCAAAATTGCCTAATTATGTCATTAGCCCTAATCCTAACCCTAATCACTTTCAGATGACCGGAACAGTGTTCCGGTCATCTTCTCCGGCAAGCTCCTCACCCCATCTCCCTCAATACGCATCAAAACTTCACCAAAATCTCCAGAATCAATCCTTAAACATCACTGAATCTAAACCCCACCCCATAAATCATTTATTTTCCATGAATCAGAAGAATCAAACCAAAACGCATTTCACGGGCAAAGTTTCAGAACAAGCATACATGGTCATTTCTCACTCATTTTCAAAATAAATCACATCATGATAATCAGTGAAGTATAAGGAAGCATTTAGAAACTAAAAATGGGAGTTCTGGAAAAAAAGTTCTTGAGCTCACCTGAAATGGAGCTTTCAATCCAGGAGCTTTTTGACTATTTCCTTGCTTCAAAATGGCTCCAATGAACCTCCTGAGGAGTTTGAAAAGCTTGTATGGAGTTTATTTTGGCTGATTTGTGAGATTGATGAAGTTCTGTTCAGTGAGGGATGGGAATCGTGTTTTTGCTTGAGGTGGTTTCAGGGACAAATGAGGGTTGGGAAATGATCAGAGGAACATGTTGAATGATTCTATGAAGTTTGTTTTGATGTTTGATGCCTGTGTGATGAGATTCGAAGGAAAGTGCATAAGAGGATAGTTTTGTGAACTATGGCTTATGAGATGTTTCAGGCTTGTGTGTGCTATTTGTTGAGTCTCATTTTGTCCATGTATCACACTGTGATAGGTCTGTGGAGTTGGTGTGGCCTAGCTTGATTGGTATGGGCCATTTTGCATAAAGTCAACTTTTTGTGTAAGAGAGGTATGGGTCAATGGCAGGCCAAGGACAAAGGGGTGTCCTGCGCAGCAAGGATTGAGGAGAGCCATAGAATCAGTCTTGAGGCCAATTAGCAAGTGGATTAGGGTTTGTGTGAGGTTTTGCAACTTTGTGATCTTTTGGCCCTTTTGAAGTTTCTTAATGTACAAGTCATGAAAATGGAAAATTCCTTGGTGCATTCTGATTTTTAGGCATTGGTTTATGTTTGTGCAAAGGTTAGAAGTCCATTTGAAGTCACATTTTGCCTTGGCAAGAGGTTTTGCAACTTTGTCTCTTTGGTGCAAAACTTGAAATTATGTGATTTTTCCCAACTTTGACAAGCCATAACTTTTGATCCAAAATGAATTAGAATGAGTTCTTGTACTTTTTGAAAAGGGAATGATCCATTCTACAACTTTCATGACCAAAGTTTTCTCATTTGAAGCATTTTTGAATCAATTTGAGGAGGTTGAAAAACTTTCACAAAATGGCAAGTTTACATTACAAGTCACTTTCCCAAAAAGGCAATTTTGAAAATGGCTTGAAATTTTCCAATTTTGTGAACTTACAACACCTTCTATGATAAAATAAAGATCATACACATTCAAAATGATGGAGAATGCCCTTTGGTTGGGTCATTGGGGGCCTCAGATGCCCTGATTTTGCACTGACTTGCTCAAGAAGTCAACTCTTGATTAGATGCCTTCCCCATGGAATTTCTTCATGAAACTTGATATGCATGATCCTTATAACATATAGAGACCAATAGAAATAAGAATGACCAAAAAATTTTGAGTTATGGCCCTTGAAACCAAAACCCTAATTTTAGGTCATCTGTGCAGTTAAACCTGGCTCTGCTTCCATGCCTTTCTCAGTTCTTGTGATTCTTTGACTTCCTTGACTTGGTGAGGGTATGATATGATGTTTGAACATACATGGACCCCTTTTAAGTGATTTATGACCTTTGGAGTGGCTCAAATGGCTCAGGGATGGCTCAGATCACAAACCCTAGATGCAGATGACTTTGAATCAATGCAGTGAAGCAAATATGCAATATGAGGTGATGTGATTGAACTTATGCATATGAAAAGATCACAAGCCATGGTGTGAATGGGTGAGGGCAAATTTGGGGTGTTTACAATCACTCCCCAGCAAGGTCGCCCGAGCATTCTTTACAGATAGACCCTTATATATTACAGATATTTCTCGACACTCGTCTGTGTCATATCCCCAGCAGAAAGCCAAAGCGTCCCCTTTGCACTCACAACATATGTGTACATATCTATACAAATTCCCTGACACCCGTCTGTGTCACTCCCACAGCATAGTTGCCTAAACACTTTGGAAATCAAATATTTGTTTATAATACACTTTTTTCGGCACTCGTCTGTGTCTCATTCATACCTTTTTACTCATACAGATACTCGTCCGTATCTTGTATATGCCACTTAAATCCCCTCAGATCCGACACTCGTCTGTGTTCTTTGTTAACTAGTTGGTACTCGTCCGTATCATCATCTCGGAACATGCGTCAAGCGTTCGTTTCTACCGATACTCGTCCGTATCATAGTCTTAAGGATGCTCGGCCACATCTTTAATCTATAAACCATGTCAAACACTTATGTCTTCTTGAATTTAGACAATCGTCTGTGTCTACCATTCCCCAGAAGAGTCCCAGCAAATCCCATTAAATTATTTCCTTTCTATCTGACATTCGTCCTATGTCATGATACCTTCCGGCAACCGTACCCTGCCAGGTGATCGTCCTTCACCTTTTTGATGATCGTCCTTCATCACCCCCAGTGGAGTCTCTATTCATTAGAACCCCTTCTTATCCGACATTCGTCCTATGTCGTGATATTTTTAGCAGTCGTCCCCTGCTAGGTGATCGTCCTTCACCTCTTGATGATCGTCCTTCATCATTTTATCCGATGGCCGTCCCCATCGTTGATCTTGTTATCTGACATTCGTCCTATGTCATGATACCCCCAGAGCAGCCGTACCCTGCTAGGTGATCGTCCTTCACCTCTTGATGATCGTCCTTCATCATGCTTATCCAATGGCCGTCCCCATCATCGACTCTTTTCTATCCGGCATTTGTCCTATGTCGTGATACTTTTTGGCAACCGTACCTTTCCAGGTGATCGTCCTTCACCTTAGATGACCGTCCCTCATCTTATCCCCAACAGAGCAGCCATCCCCTGCTAGGTGATCGTCCTTCACCTTTGATGACCGTACCTCATCACTTATTTCATTTATGTCTTGAACTTGATGGTCGTCGCCATCATTTACCTATGATCCCCAAAAATTCTTGATGGCCGTCCCCATCATAATCTCTTATATCCCCAGCTAGTCGGCCGTCCCCGTCTTTGCTTTGCTTCCCGCATCTTCCCTAGCATGTCGGTCGTCCCCGTCATTGCTTTATCCCCAGCAGTCATCCTCCGCCCGACGGTCGTCCTCCGTCGCCCGCACTTTATAAATATACTTTATTTTCTCTTACAATCTATATCCCTTTTCTTCTTCATTCTGTGAGTGCAAATTTTGGACTGTCTTTGGTATTCAACCACAAGTTATCTTGTTTGCCTGTTAAGCCGTTGCTTACATCCTGCACAGCTAACTCATGCTTGAATAGGGGCAGATGTAAACACCCCAAATTTTCCCTCACCCATTCACACCATGGCTTGTGATCTTTTCATTTGCATAAATTCAATCATAGCATCTCATACTACATTCTTGCTTCACTGCATTGATTCAAAGTCATCTGCATCTAGGGTTTGTGATCTGAGCAATCCAAGAGCTACTTAAGCCACTCCAAAGGTCATCAATCACTTCAAAGGGGTCCATGTATGTTCTAGAATCATATTATATCCTCTCAAGATCAAAGAAGTCAAAGAATCACAAGAACTGAGAAAGGCATGGAAGCAGAGCTAGGTTTAACTACACAGATGACCTAAAATTAGGGTTTTGATTTCAGAGGCCATAAACCCAATTTTTTTGGTCATTATTGTTTCTATTGGTCTCTATATGTTATTAGGATCATGCATATCAATTTTCATGAAGAAATTCAATGGGAAAGGCATCTGATCAATAGATGACTTCTTGAGCAAGTCAGTGCAAAATCAGGGCATCTGAGGCCCCCAATGACCCAACCAAAGGGTGTTCTTCATCATTTTGAATATGTATGATATTTATTTGATCATAGAAGATGTTAGAAGTTCACAAAGTTGAAGAATTTCAAGCCATTTGCAAAATTGCCTTTTTGGGAAAGTGTCTTGTAATAAAAACTTGCCATTTTGGGAAAGTTTTTCAACCCTTTATTTTTGATTCAAAAATGCTTCAAATGAGAAAACTTTGGTCATGAAAGTTGTAGAATGGATCCTCCCATTTTCAAAAAGTACAAGAACTTGTCCTAATTCATTTTGGATCAAAAGTTATGGCTTGTTAAAGTTGGCAAAAATCACATAATTTCAAATTTTACACCAAAGAGGCAAAGTTGCAAAACCTCTTGCCAAGACAAAATGTGACTTCAAATTGACTTCTATGCATCACACAAACATGAATCATGACTTAAAAATCAGATTGCACCAAAGAACCTCCCATTTTCATGACTTATACTTCAAGTAATCACAAAAGGGCCAAGACTTTGTGAAATTGCAAAAAACTCTCACAAATCCTAATCCACTTGCTGCATTGCCTCTAATCCATTTCCATGGTTCTCCCTGATTCAAGCTGCAGCCAAGCCATTCCTTGTACCTTGACTGCCATAGCCCATACCTCTCTTACACAAAACATTGACTTTATGCAAAATGGCCCATACCAATCAGCATAGGCCACACCAACTCCACAGACCTATCACAATGTGATAAGTGGATAAAAAGCAACTCAAAGCAACACACACAAGCCTGAAGCATCTCATAAGCCATAGTTCACAAAACTCTCCTCTTATGCACTTTCCTTCGAATCTCATCACACAATCATCAAACCTCAAAACCAACTTCACCATTCATTCAGAAAAGCTTCATAGAGCATAAACCACCCTTCACCTTGCCTTGAAAGTCCCTGAAACTCAAACACGATTTTCCCCCTCTCTGAATAGAACTCCATCAATCTCATAAAGCAGCCACTCTATACTCCAACCAAGCTTCAAAGCTTCCTCAAGAAGATTATTGGAGCCATTTTGAAGCAAGGAGGCAGTCTGAAAGCTCCAAACTGAAAGCTTCACCTCAGGTAGCTTCGAAATTTATTTTTTCCAGAAGCTCTATTTTAAGTTCTCAACTTGTTAAGTTTGATTCCCTGAGTGAATTGAACCTTTTGCTTTTGAAAATGATGGAGATTTGAGCATGTATGACTTGTCTGAAATTTCTGCCATTTTTGTATCTTGCTTCGAATCTTGTTAATGGTGAGAAATAAATTGTTTTTGAGGTCAGGGATGAGTTTAGGGAGGTGAGAGGAAGTGATCTGGAGCTTTAGAGCTCCAGAAATAACCTAGGGAGTGAGTTTGAAATTTTCAGGGAGGGATGTCACTGGAGAAGACGACCGGAGCTCTTCTCCGGTGACCTGAATGTCATTAAGGCATTAATCACGTTTAGGGTTCAGTTTGAATTTGGAACGTGGATTGGGTTGACTAGCATTGACTCCCGCGCGTTTGAATGGCCCAGATCTCTCATTAAAACCCTAATCCTAATTAATTAGATTAATTAATTCAGTTTAAATTAATTTGGTCAGTTTGAATTACAGCCATTGGATGTGGCGCGGGTCAATTCCCTCCAATTTTGTTTGAACCTCAGCCTCTGGATCTGCATACTTCTCATATTTTCATTTTAATTTCATTTTCTTTTCATTTAATTTGCACGAATTATTTAAAATAGAAAAAAACATTTAAAAATGATGAAAATTTTTGTCAAGCTTTTCATTAATTTTCAGAACCCAAAAATATTTTTATTTTTATTTTTTGCATTAAAAATCATTTTTAAATCATTTAAGTGTTTATTTTTAATTAGTTAATGAAAATTAATTAATTAAAAATGCATTTAGGTATTTAAAAATCACCAAAAAATTCACATTGCATTTAAAAACATTTAGAAACATTAGCAAACTCTCAAACCAAATTTATTATTTGTTCTTGATGCATTTTGGCAATTTACCATGGAATTAAATTCATTTTAAGGCAATATTTTTGTGCAAACTTTGAAAAATCCATTCTGCCTAATCTTTGAGAGTTTGATGTTGTTTCTTCTTGCATTGCATCCTTCATGGCATGTAGTTTATAGGGAAAATTGGTTTGAATTGATCTTCCATTTTCAATTTGTTTTGCATTTTTCTTTGTGAGGTATCCCAAAACCCTAGCCAACTTAGGAAATTCATAACTTTCACTAGGTTAAGAGTTAGATCCCCTCCTTTGGGCAGTGAACTTGTATAGGTTTAGGGTATCTTTGATTGCATTTTCAATTTTTTATCATGTCATTTGCTTCTGATTTTGAATTTTGCTTTGTGTGTTGATCATAAACCCTAATTTGTGTCTTCCTTTGCATCCATCTTTCATTTGCTTGCATCCAACAACTTGCCATGACACTTTGTTCATCCACATGATTCATAATACATCTTAGGACATATTAGAATCATGTTTGATCATTGCATCATTCCTTTTCCATGTTATATGTTCATTTCATTTCATAAACATTCATGAATCTTTATGGTTCAAGGCATGCTTCATTTGCATTCTTATGCTTGTTTGATCATTCTCATCTCTTGTCATATGTTTGAATCATCTCTTAGCATCATTGAAATCATGTTTATGCTTCTGACTTTGGTTTGCATCATGACATTTCATCTCATTTGCATTGCATCTCATTTCTTTTGCTAACCTTTTCAGGTGGTAAGTAATTTGAGAAGTGAATTTGCCTTCACTTCTCACAATCTCTTTTCATCTCTTTCATACTTTCTTTGCTGCATTTTGTATGTGTATTGGAGTGAGCTTGCTCATTCATGCTCTCTCTTAATTTCTTCCTTCAAGCAACTTGTCTTCTTAAGTGAAGCAATTTGTTTTGCTTCTCTCTGTTTCCTCCTCCTTCCATCTGCTTCTTTCCTGGTGGCTTCTCCCTTGAAGATCTCTTGCAAGCTTCATAAACCATAGGAATAACCAAGCATGATAATAATTAGGGTTTGATTAGTCCCCCATTTAGCTTTTACCTTTGTGTCATCTTTGAGTCTTCTCTTCTCATCCCTTAATCAAGGACTAAACCCTAAAGGTTTTAAGGCTTTGTGATTAAGCTTATGCATGCATCCTTCTATTAGGATGGAGTGTATAACTTTAATCCTAAGTGTTAAACCCTTAATGTGTTTAAATCCTTTAAATCAATTCACCTACAAATCACTAAGACATCAAGCTTGTAACTTGGGCCTTGCATTAGGGTTCTAATTCTTCCTTAATTGGTTAAGAAGGACTAACCCTAGTGTTAATGGACAAGTCCCCCTCAAGTTGTCTTACAAACCATAAAATTCAATTCTTAATCTTACCATTAACTAAAATCCATGTTAATAAAGGTTTGTTTTGTCATGAGTTTAATCCCTAATCATGGATTAAGTTGAGGAGCCTTCCTCAACTTAAATGATCTCATCTATTATCCTTCTATTAGGATAGTGTAATGGGTCCATTAAATCCTTGATTATGGCTTAAACTCATTACTTAACACTAAACAAAAACTCCAAAAACACCTAAGTAAATTCAAGTAGGTTAATGATCTTAATCCTACATCATGGCGATTAAGTGTGAAGTGTTTACTTCATACTTAAGGTATTCTCATTACCCCTAATCAAAGGGAGGATGTGATTAGTTTACTAACCCTTGGTTTGGGATTAAGCTCATTATCTTATGACAAACACAAAAAGCAATAAAAGACTGAAAACACAAAAAACACAAAAAACAAACAATAATCGTCTCCTCCGGGATCCTTTTCTCATCGCATTTACTCACAAAAGAGAACTTGCTTCTTCCGTCTAATGCAAGACAGTTTGCACCTGAGCCAGACAGGTCATACACTTGAGCATAGACAAGTAAGCAGTTCACAAGTCAATTTATCTTTCAGTCTCTTTGGGTCGAACTACGGTGTTCTAACTTCCTCATTGCACGAGAGGATACGTAGGCATAACTTAACAGTTATCGAACAAAAGTCTATGTATATTCCCCCTCCTTCTAGCATTATTCTTTAAGCCTCATAGTCTTGAGCTTCATACTCTTGTTCTTACACTAACACTTCTCTTACACACTACACTTTTCTTCTACACTGACACTTGCATTCTTTCCAGCTTTGATACACAGATTACACTGACACTACCCTTTTAAACACAAATCTTTCAAGCGTGGATCCCGTCGAGTACGAAGGACAATCTGGGTGCTAATACCTTCCCAGGTTGTAACCAACCCCCTTTCTCAGTCTCTCTGGTTCGCAACCGTCTTATCCATATCTTTCTAGGTCTATGCAGCATTGCCTTTCCTCCAGGATAAAAATTCCTAGCTGGCAACTCTTGTCTTTCTGAGTTCACCCCTGTGTGTTCTCATCCCTTTCGCCGACCGTTCGCGTCTGTACCTCTCTTGGCCCTGTGTGTCATTTGGTGGGAGCGACACACTCGTCCGTGTTCTCTTGATGATCATCCAATACTCGTCTGTGTTGAGGGGGTTTGAAGTCCTGACAGTGGGATGAAACATCAAAATGGTTACCTGTCCTAGCGTAACAGGTTTATCCGAATGAGGTTCGCCTGTCTCAGAGACCACATATCTGCGCAAGATTCCTGAAGATGGTTCGTCCAATCCTAATGTTGGTCCTGGCGTAATAGGTTATCTGAAGAAGGCTTGTCCGTCTTAGGCCATATATCTACGAAGGATATATAAGGAGGGTTTGTCTATCCTGATTATGCATGTCTATCCCACAGACTTAAGTGCATCACCGGTCCTGGCGTAACAGGTTTATCCGAAGGAGATTCGTCTGTCTCAAGTCATACATTTTTGTAAAATGCATGAAGAGGGATCGTATGTCCAGTTCCTGGCGTAACAGGTTTACTTGAAGAGGGCTCGTATGTCCAGTTCCTGACGTAACAGGTTTGCTTGAGGAAGACTCGTCTGTCTAGGTGTTTCTCACTTGGTGTAGCACCCCAAATTTTCCCTCTTCTTTGTAGCATCATCATCATATTATAAGCATCATAAGCATGGCATATCCTTAGCATTTTTGCATAGAAAAATGAAACATAACATTCTCATGTTCTAGCATTAAGCATATGATCAATCATTGGTGCATTTGAAGCCTTACAAGTCAAAGCAAGAAGTAAAGTGACCTTATCAAAGTCCCATGAAATGTCTCTAGGTCATGTACAAGCTCAAGATCCTCTACAAGAGCCTAGAAGGTTGGGGGATTATCAGATGATCCAAGGAAAGGCAAGCTCCTACACAAATGGTCCTCAAATTAGGGTTTCATGTTCAAGTAGGGATTCTTTGAGACTTTGGCCATTTCATGTGGGCAAAGTCCTTCATATTATATTAGAATGCTATGGATGAAATTTGTTGAGAAGATTCATTGAGGAAGGCAGTCAATTCATTAGTTGCTTGCATAAGAAGAAATTGGTCAAACTGATTATTTGAAAAGTCAACTGTGGCAATGCAAGGATTCCAATCCCATTTCTCAAGCCAAGGGAGGTTATTAAGGTCAAATAAGAGGTTTGGCAAATTCAAAGATCAAGAATTTAGGGTTTTGGCAAGTGTTTCTATTTTTGGCATATGGCATGTAACTAAACTTTCCAAATTTAGCAAGTTTTGCCCTAATTTTCAAGTGCTTCTTACATGGCCAAGATGACTCCAAATGATTTTTCCTTGAACATGAAAGTTATAGGGTATGATCTCCCATTTCTAAAAAGTACAAGAACATGTTCATAGCCCTCATGGTTTGAAACTTATAGCCAATCGAAAGTCACACATTTTAAGGGTTTACATGAAATGCAAGTTTCTATAACTTTGCAAATTGCTTTGTAACTCATTCTTTGGTTATCCCATGTACCAATTTTGATCATAACATCACATTTCATTTCTCTAAGATCATTTGGCTCAACAAAATTCATGGAATTCGTGTATGGATAAGTGAATATTTCATAAAGTGCAAAAATGCAAGATCATTCACAATGCATGACTCAAGCATTCAATGGCCTGGAGTAAATCACTTTTGAATTGGTGAATTAAGCATGGCCAGCATGTGCAAAGAGAGAGGGAAACAGACGAGAAAATGAGGAGATCACACTTCTCATGCCAATTTGAAAAATCACCTCAACCTCTTTATTCTCACGTGCATCCTTTCAAAAACCCTAATCAATGTGATACATGGATCATATAAAAGCTATTGCACACAAACTTCAGTCCTAGTTCTCTCTCATTCATCAACTTCAAAGTTTTATGCACAAAACAAAAGCCTTCGAATCTCTCTCTTCAAGCTCTCATTCTCCAATCTCTTTCCATATTCTTGTTCAGTGAGCTCTAAGGATCATAAGTATACCATCAATTCAAGATGAAAGCAAGGTTTTCTCCCATTGCCATTCAAGTGCAGTTGGTGTTGAATCTCAAGATCTAGGAGGTTTCAAGGCTTCTTTTGCATTTATTTTGCAAATAGAAGTTAAAAGGAGTGGATCTGCAGCTGGAGGAGTATTTTCTTGGTGTTTTGAAGGATCTTCAACCTCAGGTATGCTCTAGAATTCTTTGATCTGGATTTGAAATTAGATGCTTGCAATGTGATCTACGTGTTATACTAATGATTCTGATGTGTTTAAATTATGATTTGAGTAAGAAATGAGCATGTTGTGTTGAATTTAAGTTTGATGTTTGAAATTGTTTGTCTTCGATTTGGGTTGTACATTGATCTATTGGAAAAACTAAGCTCATATTTAAACTCAGAGTGCTTGATTTATTAGCTCTGGAGATTTTGTGTGATTTCTATGTCAGTGTATTCTTGGGCATGAATATTCAGGTGACCGGAGCTAAGGCTCCATCACCGGATTCTAGAAATGGATGAATGCAGGTGAACGAAGAAGATGAAGCCTGGACCATTGGATTTATGATCTGAATGGCTCACAGAAGGCCAACGCATTAAAAAGACCACCTCCCATGCACGTGCTCTCTCTCATGTTATATTTTCTGAATTAATCATTGTGTGGAGCACCTCACCATAAGTATTATGCACACACGCGCTAATCACTTGGATGTTTAACTTGGTTTGGTTGTTGACCTAATCTGATGCATTGCTTTGATCCATTGGCTTTTGTTTTTCCCTAATTAATTGAATTTGCACCATAAGAATGGTTTGAGACACGCTGGATTCACTGGGCCTTAGCTACTAATTGCACCCCCTGTTTTACTAAGCCCAATTAATTTGCACTAAAAGCCTTACTGATTGCACCCCTCCTTCATTTGTCTTTATTTTATTTTCATTTTATTTGCAATCTGGTTTCTAATTTTTAAAAATAGTAAACAATGCATCTAAAAATTCCAAAATAATTCATGACTAATTCTTTAAATTTTCTTTAATTTTTTTTATTTTTATTTTCCATTTATTTTCATTTTCCACGTAGGAATTAATTTTCACTTTTATTAATTGTTTTTAATTCATTTTTAAATACATGTTGACTTGTAGATTTTATATCTTGATCATCAATTTGAATTTTGAGTTGGATTTTTTTGCATTTGATTCATTTTAAGGTGTAGTTTGTGGATGATTTTTCTTCTGATTTTTAGAAGCTTGTGTGAATATTTTTGATAGTTGACTTGAGCTTGAAGTTTCAAAACCCTAATTGGTGTTCTTGAGGTCCTTTGACCTAGTTTGCTTATGATTCTGACTTTGCTCTTTTGGCATGATGATATCAATTGATTAATGAACACTTGTGCTTATTTGCATAATTTTTTCATGAGTTTCTGATTTGATTTGAATTTTAATGAGAGATTGCTTCAGTTTTGCTTCTTCTTGCTAACATGCTTAGTTCTTAGGCTAGGAGGGCACTTTTGCCAACTCCTATAGGATGTTTAGAGGCCTTTTTATATGAGTTTTGATCCCTGGTATTTTCTTAGTATGTATGCTTTGAGAATTTTCTTTGTTACTTGTCTTTAAAGTTTCTCACAAGTATATGGATGTTCACCTCACCTCCTTTGTTCATCCTTTCTCTTTGATGCTTATGATTGAGTTTGTGTGCTTCTTCCCCATGCTTGCTCATGCTTCTTAGGCACATCTTAACATGATTAGGTTACTGGTTTTTCACATGATGCTTATGCCTTGATTGGTTTGTGTTTGTTTGTCCTTACACTTGTGCACATGTTCACTTCACTTTCCCATTCTTGTATTGATTGTGTTTGAACTTGTATGAACCTTTCTTGGTCTCTTGAGTTGTTTGTGCATATTCTTTTTAATGTGATTCTGGTCTTGATGATTGTGAAGCATGTGTAACTTGTATGATTATTTCTATTTCATGTTTGCTTTAGTTTCCTTCATGGTAGCTTGTGTTGATTTGTTGGGATTTGATTGATCCACTTCTCATCTTATGTTGTATGCTTGATCTTGGCACTTGAGGGTGACATTTCTGTTGGTGTAAGCCCTAGAGGCCAATACTTTTTGGTACTTGTATCGGATTATTCGTTTAATAATAAAAGGCATTTCTTTATTATGTTTGTCTTTCAGAATAATAAAGTCCCTAGAATAGTTAGTCTGTTTAATGAAATGTTAAGTGTGACTTAATCATGAGATCCCATTAAACATAAAGACATTATTCTTAAAATATCCGTAGTCAAGCTTTATTGCAAAGTGGGATAACATTAAAGCATTGAGACTATTATGAAGATAGACTGATGATCACATCTCATGGATCATGGATAAAGAGTTATCAAGTCTTGACATAGGTATAAATATTAGGAGTAATATTTATACCGGATTGACCCGCTATGAGAATACTACATAGTATGTTATGCAAAGTGTCATAAGTTATTCTCATGGTGATAATGGTGTATTACCACCCTTCAACCTGAAACCACTATGGACCCTAGATGTAGAGTCGGGTGCTTTATTGCTGATCAAACATTATCCGTAACTGGATGATCATAAAGACAGTTGATGGGCACTCCACGAAGCATGCTGAGGGACATGAGTGTCCTAGATGGAATTTGCCAATCCTGCATAACAGGAGAAATGTCTAAGGGCCCAATATTGAACTGGACAAGGATGACACAGTGTATGCCTTGTGTTCAATATAGACATAGGGGCAAAAGGGTAATTGTACAAACATATATTATCACGAAAAAGGTTTTGTCAGATCACATGACATTTTCGTGACTTGGGTAGCAGTGATGTGTTGCTAGATACCGCTCACTGTTTATTATGTTAAATATATAATTTAATATAATTACCAACGTTATGAAATCCTACAGGGTCACACACATAAGGACAGTTTGATGAGAGATAGAGAAATCAAAGGAACACCGTAAGATACGGTGCACTTAAGTGAAAATAGAAATTCGGATAATATAATAATAATTATTGTTATTTTATAATGGTTATAAAATAATAATAAAATAAATATATTTATTATAATAATAGTTATTATAATAATATATAATATTATTATGGATCATGTGAATTGGGCTTTTAGCCCGCAGCCCACAAGAGAGTCTATAAAAAGAACCCTTGTGATGAAGCTTTCACTTGATGCAATTTCGTTTTTGATTCTCTTTTCTCACTCAAATAATTCCGTTCGTAAGCAGCTAGCACTGTGACCGGAAGCTGTTCGTGTGGACTGAGTAGAGGCATTGCACTTCATCAACGCTTGTGATCGCTGCATCAAAGATCTGAATCGCCACAAAGAGGTAACGATTCTATCACTGACCATGCTCATTCGTAAGGATCACTAAAGGAAAATTTTGTTTTCCGCTGCGTTTAGATCGCAATTTTCCTTCAGTGGTATCAGAGCCACTTACGAAACCATGGATCTGATAGCTGTTAAATTTCCGTCTTTTCTGTATTTGATTCGATTAAAACACAGAATGAATTTAACAATAAACGATTAATTAAATTTGGCATCTGTTGTGTACGATTTGGATGATTGATGTTGATTATGCTTCAGAAACCGACATTAGTATGGTGAAGTTGTGCGATACATTGATCATCCATAGGTTACACAATTAGATCGATCACTTTTATATAAGATATAAGAAATTCTGATGCAAAGATGGTATATGGGATATACTGTTTTGATTTCATCCATTCAATCACATAAGGATTGTAATTCTTTTGAAAGATCATCATTTTCATTCGCTTCGGAATCCGACGTTAGTATGGTGAAGCAATGACATGTTGATCTATCATATTGAGTTATCAATCGAGTTGTGTTTGACGGCATGAAATTGTTGCATTAGGATTAATGGCAGTACAAGTGTTGTATTGCCGCAGACTTTTCCGGTTGGGGTTGTAAATGCACAAAAAGTTGTGCAGGAACCACCGTCCGCTGACCGGGCAGCGGAACCCCCGGCTAAGTCTGCAAAGTGTGATCAATCAGCCGAAATTTAATTTAGTTTATTTAATTATCGGAATTTTAAACTAATAATAAAAGTGTGTTTATTATTATTTATTTGTGGTGATCAGTTATGGCCTTAGTTTATCCTTTATTATTGTTTTGGGATTTTTAAATACGGCCTGCGTGTCGTGCCTCTCTCTCAATCTCTTTATGTAACTTCTTTTCTCATCTCACTCCCTCGTATGTAAAACGAGTTTTCTTATATGTAATGTAATATTATGTTATGAAGAAAAAGGAAGTATTCAATATTAAAGGAGGATAACCTTGGAGATCATGCTTGGAGAAGCTTAAATCGTTATTAGGTTAGCTTAGGTTCTCTCATTGGCTTGAGAGAACAATTGCGTTAGGGGCCATAATTGTATCTTTTTATATGTATGTTGATGCATGTAATTGTATGTTGATGCATGTGAGAGACGTTTTGCATGTTAAGCCGGTGAGATCAAACTAATAACAAATTCCCTCAAAATTAAATATTAAGTTTATGCTTTCCAATTTTTAGCACTCATCAAGACTAGTATCGAGCATTGTAGGTTTCGCCTACGCGAGGTGCATGTTCTATATTAGTAAGGTGTGATGGGATAATTGTAATATCCAATTGCTAAAACAATGGGTCAAACTTAACTAAACAAATTATAATAAGATTATACATGTTTAGAAGCAAGAATTGGGAATGATTCATGTGATGGATCAGAATAAGGAGTTATTCACCCAATTGAAAATATTCGAGAGTTGTATGAGATACAATTGGAAGGAGTTCCTACCTAAATAACTTAGTTTTGTGTAATCAGCCTAACGCTGACTTAAAACAAAGTGAAACATGGATCTCGACCCACTAGAAAGTCTTCCAACGGGATTTTCCGAATCAAATGATGAGGGTCATTTGTTTTGAATAAAATAGTGGGAGCATATTTGATTAAAGGCCTAATTAAATATGTTGTTTTAATGATACTTATATTTTCATATTTCTCTTGTAGATTACCATGACAACAAACACATCGAACAATATTTTGCGATCCATCCTAGATAAGGAAAAATTGTCTGGGACAAATTTCCTGGATTGGCACCGTAATCTGAGGATTGTCCTCAAGCACGATAAGAAGCTATATGTCTTGGAGACACCAGTTCCTGAGGAGGAACCTCCTAGTTCTGCACCAAAGGCAGAAAGAGATGCTTATAAGAAGCATTTCGATGATGCCAATGAAACCGCTTGCCTCATGCTTGCTACCATGAACTCTGAGTTGCAAAAGCAACACGAGAACATGTCTGCGTTCGATATGATCGGACATCTGAAAATGCTTTATCAAGAGCAAGCAAGAAATGAGAGGTTTCAGGTTTCAAAGTCCCTTTTTAACAGCAAGTTAGCTGAGGGAGCCCCTGTAAGTCCCCATGTACTCAAGATGATTGGGTATGTGGAGAACCTTGACAGATTAGGGTTTCCCCTTGGAAAAGAACTTGCGATTGATCTGATCTTGCAATCGTTGCCAGAGAACTTCAGTCAGTTTGTCCTGAATTTCAATATGAATGACTTGGACAAAAGTCTTCCAGAACTGCTAGGCATGTTGAGAACTGCTGAGCAGAATATGAAGACAAAAGGGAAATCCATTCTGATGGTCAGTAATGGAAAGAAACAGAACAAGAGGCCCATCAAACAGGGTGGTAGAGGGAAAGGCAAGGAAGTTGCCAAACCCAAACCCACTCCTCCTGTTTTGAAGCCTAGTGGAGGAATAGCAAAGGAGGGCACTTGATTCCATTGCGGTAAGACCGGACATTGGAAGAGAAATTGCCCAAAGTACCTGGAAGATAAGAAAAATGGAGTAGAGACTTCAAATTCAGGTATTTTTGTTATTGAAATTAATTTATCTACTTCTGCATCATGGGTATTAGATACTGGATGCGGTTCTCACATTTGTACTAATGTGCAGGGGCTAAAAAGGAGTAGAGATTTGGCAAAAGGTGAAGTTGACCTACGAGTTGGCAATGGAGCAAAGGTTGCTGCTTTAGCTGTAGGAACTTATGTTTTGACTTTACCTAGTGGTTTAATAATTCAGTTAGAGAGCTGCTATTATGTACCTGCAATTAGCAGGAATATTATTTCCGTTTCTTGTTTGGACAAGTTTGGTTTTTCATTCATAATAAAGAACAATTGTTGCTCCATTTATTTGAATGATATATTCTATGCTACTGCAAAAATGAATAATGGACTATATGTCCTTGATCTTGAAATGCCAATTTATAACATTAATACTAAAAGGTTGAAACCTAATGAGTTGAATCCAACTTACCTTTGGCACTGTCGATTAGGCCACATAAATGAGAAACGCATTTCCAAACTCCATAAAGATGGACTCTTGGACTCTTTTGATTATGAATCATATGAGACATGCAGATCTTGTTTAATTGGAAAGATGACAAAGTCCCCATTCACAGGAAAAGGTGAAAGGGCTAATGATCTTTTGGCACTCATACATACTGATGTATGTGGACCACTGAACATACCAGCCAGAGGAGGTTTTCAGTACTTCATCACTTTCACTGATGACTTCAGTAGATACGGATATGTGTATTTAATGAAACACAAATCTGAGTCCTTTGAAAAGTTCAAGGAATTCAAGAATGAAGTACAAAACCAACTAGGGAAGAATATTAAAGTTCTTCGATCAGATCGAGGCGGTGAATATTTAAGCCTAGAATTTGATGACCATCTAAAAGAGTATGGGATTCTATCCCAACTTACTCCTCCTGGAACACCACAATGGAATGGTGTATCTGAGAGAAGAAATCGAACCTTGTTAGACATGGTCCGATCCATGATGAGTCACGCCGATCTTCCAAACTCCTTTTGGGGACATGCATTATTAACAGCAGCTTACACACTTAACCGTGTTCCATCCAAAAAGGTTGATAAGACACCATATGAGATATGGAGTGGTAAGAAACCACATATGTCTTACATGAAGATTTGGGGTTGCGAAGTTTACGTCAAACGACAAATTTCAACCAAGCTTGAACCCAAATCTGACAAATGCTTATTTGTGGGGTATTCTAAAGAAACAAGAGGATATTACTTCTACAATCCTTCTGAGGGCAAAGTGTTTGTCGCTCGAACTGGAGTCTTTCTGGAAAGGGATTTTATTTCCAAAGGAAACAGTGGGAGGAAAATAGAGCTTGAAGAAATTCAAGAATCACAAAACATTGAAACACCTATGGAGGAACTAGAGCAGGAAACACAAGTAGTTGTGGAAGAGCAACCTGCTCAAGTAGAACAAGACCAGCGTAGGTCAAGCAGGACACGTCACCAACCTGAGAGATATGGATATCTCATAAGTGATCAGGATGATGTATTACTCATGGATCAAGATGAGCCTGTGACCTACAAAGAGGCCATAACTGGTCCTGAGTCTGAGAAGTGGCTAGAAGCCATGAAATCTGAAATGGATTCCATGTACACAAACCAGGTTTGGACCTTGGTAGAACCTCCTATAGGAGTTAACCCTATAGGATGCAAGTGGGTCTTCAAGAAGAAGACTGACATGGATGGTAAGGTACATACCTATAAAGCAAGACTGGTTGCAAAAGGCTATAAACAAATTCATGGGGTTGACTATGATGAAACCTTTTCACCAGTTGCAATGCTTAAATCTGTTCGGATTTTACTTGCCATCGCTGTATATCATGATTATGAAATATGGCAGATGGATGTCAAAACTGCTTTCCTTAATGGGAATCTTCTTGAGGATGTGTACATGACACAACCTGAAGGATTTGACATACCACAAGATGCCCAAAAGATATGCAAGTTACAGCGATCAATCTATGGATTGAAGCAAGCTTCCAGAAGCTGGAATCTTCGTTTTGATGAAACCGTAAAACAATATGGATTCATCAAAAATGAAGATGAACCTTTTGTCTACAAGAAGGTTAGTGGGAGCATGATCGTGTTTCTGGTATTATATGTAGATGACATATTACTCATTGGAAACGATGTCCCTACCTTGCAACAAGTGAAGACTTGGTTAGGGAATTGTTTTTCTATGAAAGACCTAGGTGAAGCAGCCTATATATTAGGAATTAGGATCTATAGAGATAGATCACAAAAACTGCTTGGCCTAAGTCAGAGTACATACATAGATAAAGTGTTGAGACGCTTTAATATGCATGATTCCAAGAAAGGATTCATACCTATGCAACATGGTCTGTGTTTATCAAAAACACAATCCCCTTCAACTAAGGAAGAAAGGGATCGCATGAATAAGATTCCATATGCATTTGCAATAGGATCTATCATGTATGCCATGTTATGTACTCGACCAGATGTCTCGTATGCATTAAGTGCAACGAGTAGGTACCAATCTGATCCCGGTGATGCTCACTGGGTAGCTGTCAAGAATATCCTTAAGTACTTGAGAAGGACTAAGGATTCATTCTTGATATATGGAGGTCAGGAAGAGCTTGATGTAATTGGTTACACTGATGCTAGCTTCCAGACAGATAAGGATGATTTTAGATCACAATCTGGTTATGTGTTCTGTCTCAATGGTGGCGCTGTGAGCTGGAAAAGTTCAAAGCAGGAAACAGTTGCTGATTCTACAACTGAGGCCGAGTATATTGCTGCCTCAAATGCAGCAAAGGAAGCTGTTTGGATCAAGAAGTTCATTAGTGAACTTGGCATAGTCCCTAGCATTGTGGATCCCATTGGTTTATATTGTGATAACAATGGTGCTATCGCACAAGCTAAGGAGCTTAGATCTCACCAACGATCCAAACACATACTTAGGCGTTATCACCTCATTCGAGAGATAATCGATCGGGGAGATGTGAAGATATGCAGAGTACCTACACTTGACAATATCGCTGACCCATTAACAAAGCCTCTTGCGCAACAGAAGCATGATGGTCATTCTAGATCTATGGGTATTAAGGGTATGCCTAATTGGCTCTAGTGCTAGTGGGAGATTGTTGGTGTAAGCCCTAGAGGCCAATACTTTTTGGTACTTGTATCGGATTATTTGTTTAATAATAAAAGGCATTTCTTTATTATGTTTGTCTTTCAGAATAATAAAGTCCCTAGAATAGTTAGTCTGTTTAATGAAATGTTAAGTGTGACTTAATCATGAGATCCCATTAAACATAAAGACATTATTCTTAAAATATCCGTAGTCAAGCTTTATTGCAAAGTGGGATAACATTAAAGCATTGAGACTATTATGAAGATAGACTGATGATCACATCTCATGGATCATGGATAAAGAGTTATCAAGTCTTGACATAGGTATAAATATTAGGAGTAATATTTATACCGGATTGACCCGCTATGAGAATACTACATAGTATGTTATGCAAAGTGTCATAAGTTATTCTCATGGTGATAATGGTGTATTACCACCCTTCGACCTGAAACCACTATGGACCCTAGATGTAGAGTCGGGTGCTTTATTGCTGATCAAACATTATCCGTAACTGGATGATCATAAAGACAGTTGATGGGCACTCCACGAAGCATGCTGAGGGACATGAGTGTCCTAGATGGAATTTGCCAATCCTGCATAACAGGAGAAATGTCTAAGGGCCCAATATTGAACTGGACAAGGATGACACAGTGTATGCCTTGTGTTCAATATAGACATAGGGGCAAAAGGGTAATTGTACAAACATATATTATCACGAAAAAGGTTTTGTCAGATCACATGACATTTTCGTGACTTGGGTAGCAGTGATGTGTTGCTAGATACCGCTCACTGTTTATTATGTTAAATATATAATTTAATATAATTATCAACGTTACGAAATCCTACAGGGTCACACACATAAGGACAGTTTGATGAGAGATAGAGAAATCAAAGGAACACCGTAAGGTACGGTGCACTTAAGTGAAAATAGAAATTCGGATAATATAATAATAATTATTGTTATTTTATAATGGTTATAAAATAATAATAAAATAAATATATTTATTATAATAATAGTTATTATAATAATATATAATATTATTATGGATCATGTGAATTGGGCTTTTAGCCCGCAGCCCACAAGAGAGTCTATAAAAAGAACCCTTGTGATGAAGCTTTCACTTGATGCAATTTCGTTTTTGATTCTTTTTTCTCACTCAAATAATTCCGTTCGTAAGCAGCTAGCACTGTGACCGGAAGCTGTTCGTGTGGACTGAGTAGAGGCGTTGCACTTCATCAATGCTTGTGATCGCTGCATCAAAGATCTGAATCGCCACAAAGAGGTAACGATTCTATCACTGACCATGCTCATTCGTAAGGATCACTAAAGGAAAATTTTGTTTTCCGCTGCGTTTAGATCGCAATTTTCCTTCAATTTCAATTCTAGTTGTGATGTTTTAGTATGATCTATTGTTCATTTGTATCTCTTTTGATTTTACTTGCTTTTTTCTTACCATTTGTTTATGCTACTAACCATTTCAGGAGCTCATGATAAGTTAAGTGTGGATGTCATCCACATTTCAATTCTTCATCTCTTCTTTTTCATTGTTTTCTATTTTGTAATCATTGATGTGCCTTATGCCATCTTGTGTTTCAATCCTCCTTCATCCCCCTTTAGAAGCAACTTATCTCCTTTAGAGGAGTAAGTTATTCTCTAGCTTTCTTCCTCTCTTTTTCTTCTCTTCTTTCTTAAGTTAGTTCAAACCTCATTAACCTAGGTTCATCCATGCATGATAACATTAGGATTTGTTAGTCCCCCTTTAGTTATTTTACCTTTTCTCCTTTGGTTTCTTCTCTTTCTCATCTCAAAACAAAAAGCATAAAAAACACCTTAATAAAGAAGTAAGTGACCTCTTGTGTATAGCCTTATTCCATGGGGCATATGTATTCATTCCATCTTGGAATAGTACACTTGTCTAGCATGATGCAAAAGTCTGATCATAAGGTCATCTTCATCAAGAAAACCATAAAAAATCATTCTTCATTCTTAATCACTAAAACATCTAATAAGTTCAACAAGTTAGTGAGCTTAGGCCTTTGCCCTTGGAAACAAGTCTTGGATAAATTCTCCTTACTTGGTGTGCTTGTTCTATTATTCCATCTTGGAATGTAGTAGCAAGTACACATTCCATGGAAAAGAGCTTGAGTTCACTTCCTTGTGCCACACTCATAAAAACTCATTAAAAAAACATTGGACAAACAATAAGCGTGTCTCCTTCGGGACTTCTTTTCTCATCCCACTCACTCCTTACATACGAACTTGCTACTACTTGTCACTTTGCAAGACGGTAATGCACTCTTCGTTCGAGCCTGCAACATCTGAGCATTGGCATAGGCAGTTCAATCCTTAAGACACAGGCAATCCTTTCCACCCCTAGTTAGGGGAACTACGGCGACTCTGATCCTCTTGTCCAGATGAGGTACGTAGGCAGCGGGGTAGGGCCCGTTCGAGCACTCTTTTATTTTCCCTACATTTCCCCCTTTCTTTTATTTTATCCAGTTCAGTTCCTTTTCTTTGCAGCAGCTTTCATTTCTTCACCCTTTGAAACTTTTTCTTTGCAAGCGTGGATCCCGTCGGGTATGGCGGACTATCATGGGTGCTAATACCTTCCTAGGTCGTAACCAACTCCCGAACCCAGTCTCTTTGGTTCGTAGGACCTGTGTCCTTCCTTTTCTTTTCTCTGGTTTGTGCAGCATTACCATTCCCGTTCCTACGGGATAAAAATGCCTGGCTGGCGACTCTACCTCTTTCCGCGCCACTTTCGCGTTTGTACCAGTATAGAAATCCAGGGAGTGACATATACTCTATAAGCTTTACTTGAATTAGAGTATCCAATGAAGATACCTTCATCCGATTTTGAGTCAAATTTGCCAAGATTTTCTTTACCATTATTTAAAATAAAACATTTACATCCAAAGTGTCGCTCCCGGGATTTTCATCCTAGTACAAACGCGAAAGTGGCGCGGAAAAGTTAGAGTCGCCAGCCAGACATTTTTATCCTAAAGGAATGGGAAAGGTAATGTTGCACAAACCTAAGGAAGAAGGAAAAGGAGGAGGCCTTGTGAACCAAATATCTGGGTCCAGGAGTCAGTTACGAATTGAGAAGGTATTAGCACCCCAATCCGTCCGCCGTACTCGACGGGATCCACGCTTATAAGTCTATTTTCAAAGGGTGAAAAATAATATGCTGTTCAAATGAAAGAATGGCTATCTGGAATGGAATGGAAATAAGAAAAGAAATGGAATTGAAAAAATGGAAATAAAGGGGGAAAATGTAGGGAAAATAAAGATTGTGCTCGAATGGGCCCTACCCCACTACCTACGTACCTAATCGGGATAAATGAGAATCAGAGACGCCGTAGTTCGTCTAACTAAGGCTGAAACTCGTTTGTGATTTTTAGGATGACATTTCCATAGCTCTAGCTCAGGTGTTACCGGCTCTGACTCGAGGGCGTTTACCGTATCGCTGTTTGAACTGTCGAGACAAGTCATGTTCGTCCGCAAAGAGTATGAGATGAGGAAAGGTTCTAAATTGAGTTAAGATCCTAATATAATTTTTGTGGATTTTTAATATTCATTTTGCTATTTTTTGTGAATTAATTTGAAGGCTATATGAAATAGAAATTAAAAGGAAAAGAAATAGAAAGGGGGTGAGGAAAGAAAGTAATTTTAGTTTAAAAAACTGGTTGGGCTGAAAACGGGCGGTGCCAATAGTAATCCGCAGGCCCATTAGCAAGGAAGGAGAGGATAAGATTGCAACAAAATCGGTCCAATCGGACGGTGACACGTTTCACTTCCGGATTGGACCCAAAATCCACCTTATCCCCCCATAACTGATTAAGGAAGGTGGCGGATTAATCCGTTTTATGGATCTTAATAATTCTTTAACGCATTAATTAAGTTGATAATCTCTAATTATGTATTTATTATTTCAGGCAGTAAACGTTTCTTTTCTTCCTTAATCATAAATTGAAACAAAAAAAAACAAATTAAACCCAAAACATTTACACGAATCTTCTCATCCTCTCTCCCACAACTTCCTCTTCCTCAAGAACAAAACTCTAGAGTCCCTTCTCCTTCCCCCTTCACCGCATCTCTCCCTCATACGAACCCTAATCCGCTGCCGCTACACCACCGTCATACTCCCGTTTCAACCTCATCCAACTCCTTCGACCTCAGCACCATTACTAGCCTAATCCCTCAACTCTCCGCCGCTTACACTCATCCATCTCCTTCTACCTCAAATCAAAGATTATTTCATAACTCCCTCTAATCCGCAAATAACTCCAAAAGAAAACCTCGAAACCTTAACTCGGTGTAACCCCGATCAAAACGGCGAATCGACCGCGCAAAAAAAACAACTACATCTAAAGGGGAGCTTGGATTCATACCTGGTGAATCTAGGCTGTGAATGCGATGTTAGAAGGATGACACATCCATTGTTCCACACTGGTTTGATGGAGACGCTTCCAATAGATGAACGAAGACTCAACGAAAACGTTCACGTTACGCCGCCGCGGTGTGAAGTTCTTTTCAGGTACGATCTTCTTCTTCCTCATTCGGTGTGTGGATCTGCGTCGTTGTTGAACTGATGCTTGTTGTTATGTGCTTGCAGAGTCTTCGTCGAATCGATGCAGTGTTATGGTTGCGGTACTCTTTGATGAAGATCGCGATTCAACTGCGGTTTGTGATGAGGATGGGTCAGCGGAGGTCGTTGAGGACTTTTTGGTAACGATGAATAAGGATTTGGATCGAGATTTTACGATTCTAACGATGAACGCTGCAGAGTTGATAAGATTTGCAACGAATCCACAGAGCTCGATAAAGGTGAAATGGTATGAAAATGTTTTCAATATTTCTTCTCCTACTTGCGGAATGTTACTGATTTCTATGATTTTTTTGAATTGTTGTTTATGCAGAAGATTGAACGTTAGGGATGGTGATGGAGGTGGCTCATGGAAACCGATCAGAGGTGCGTTCTTGATGAAGAAGAGGTTGCAGACTGAATTTTTGAAGGATGAAGGAGATAGAGGAATGGTGGAGGGTAGCTGAGATTCAGTTAGAGTGATTGAACTGAATGAAGATTGGTGGGGATGTGAGCGAGGAACGAATTTTCAGAAGAAAGAATTGGAGGATGGTCATGAAATTGTTGTAGTTGGGTGAAGATAAAGGATGTTGAAGAAAAAGAATGAAGAAGGTGGTTAAAGAGATTGATGAATGAGATGGAGGAAGTGAGGGAAAAGAAAAATCGTCCCTCAATCTGCAACAATAGATCATTTTTATAGATGGTACTCACAAGGGTTAAAGTGACATTTCCAGGTAAATTCGGTTAGAAATTCGGTTATGAAATAATGATTAGTTTTTCTGTTTTTGATTCTGTTAAGTTTGTTACGATTTCGTAACTTATTTCCTGTTCCCAATGGTTTTTTGGCTTACCTCTTTTCCTCACTATTTTCTACTATGCTTTTTTTTGTCTTTGTAGCGAAGGTATGGAAAAGATGGGTTAGGGAGATTTTTCTGAGTTTGATGAGTCTGTGAAGAGGATGATTGAAGATCAGTTTTTTCTGTAACCGTAACTGATAGGTATAACTGTATCTTGCCATAACTTATACTGGGTTTTTTTTTGCGCAGGCTAGTTTTACGAACCCTCTCCTCTTCTGATTTCGTAACTGATCCTTAACATATTTCACATTTTTTTGTGCGTTTTTTCTTGCTTGGCATGTTGCGCGTTGATCCGCAATGGTGATGGTGTCGCGAATATGATGACAGTGATAGCAATACGTTTTCGACCCTGCACACGTGAGGGTGGCTTGCATTCGATGAAGGTGGATGATGCGAGGTCGATTCTTTTTGTGTGCTGAGTTGTACATTCTAAATTCTGGTTGTTGATTTGGTGGAGAGTTGCGGACGATGACGAGCCTCCCCTTTTATTTTTTGATGAGTTTTTTTCTTTTAATAATTGAATTGAAAGGGATTGGTTCCCCTATTGTGAACCGATGCATAAAGTATCTGATATATTAGTTTTTGTTACTGAGTTTTTTCCTTTATTATGTTATCATCTCCGTTTCTTTAATTGAAATGTGGGCGAAATTCCCCGAAGAATTCTGTGACAAAGGGTTTAACCTTTGTTTCTGTGATCCTCCTCCCTTCACCAAAACTGTAGTATTATATTCTCTTTCCATTTTTTGTAACAGAATGCTCTCTGTAGATTCTTTTGTATAGTTTCTTATTTTTTGCTTTTTCTAATCAATTTTCATAAAACTTTTTCAACGTAACATTTTCTGATGTCAACAAAAACTGCCACCTCCTCCTAACACTTCATATTGTCTTGCGATTTAGATACAATCATAGGCTTGTGGACTGATGTCTCACACGAGGTAAAATGAATTCTCCTTTATGCTTTCACCTGCAAGTTTGAGTGCTACAAACACATGGGCCTGAGCGTGCCACAATTGCACATGGGCCTGAAATTAAATTATGAAATAAAACTTGGATTAAACTTCGGCTTAATGGATTTTAAATGGGGTTTCTTTTTTTATTAATTTCCAAATAACAATGTGGGCCTTGGATTTTGGATAAAGTTTAGGATTAATTGACTTCCAAAAAGAACATGGTACGTGTTGACCTTTGAATTGGTAGAAATGAATGAGTAGATTTTGATAACTTGATCAGGAAAAATTATTCATGGCACGAAAAGAGAGATACCAATGTGGAGTTAGAAGAAAGGTACGAGGTATAGTTTGAATTCCAATAAATCCATCTGACCAAATCTTAACATGCCTAATTCACATCGACTTTCATATCCAAAACAAACCTCTATTCTTAATGAATCCTCAACTTCAATCTCAGAACCATTAAGAAGTGTCGGGTTCCTTATATCATGAATACCAATATGTCTTTGTCATGAAAGCCCTAATCACCACCTTTATCAGTAAAATCATCATAGGAAACAAAACCCTGAGTCATCTCTTACTTTATCTTGGATGCAATACTCGACTGAATCTTTTGGCTACGGAGAACTTGAATCCCCAGGCACCTCCTTAGTTCCGCACCTTAGGAATTTGATGCAAATGTATGATCATAGGGGTTATGACCTAACGCAAGTGTAGATGAATGTGAAACATAAATCTAATTAGTGGTGATAAATGTGAGGGCAAATTTTGGGGTGTTACAGCTGCCCCTATTCAATCAGTGTGGACGTGAATGGATGATAGCATTTGCTTTCAGACATTTGAGGTATGCAGGGATTGAATACTAGAAACATCCAGAAAATTTGCCCTTTGTGGCAGGAGAATAGGGAGATAAACTCAACCGAATCAACTCTGCTTGGATATAATTATGATGGGAAGAACAGCGAACATGGGATGCCTTTTGAGTGATGTCAGATGGCTACTGACTTGCCATGCTGTGAGTGAACTTTGATAGGCTGCAACAACGCCTTAATGGTGTATTATTGGATGGAGTTAGACGAATAACGACTTGCCACGCTGTGGGTGGGCTTTGATCAGCTTGCGATAGAATTTTAAGATACTTACTTTGCCACCCTGAGGATGGACTTTTGCCAATCTACGGTTGGACTTCACGATACGTTCTGCCACGCTGTGGGTGAAATTTCGACAATTTGCCACACTACGGGTGGACTTCTGCTCACTGCGGGAGACTTCAATTTCTTGCCACACCACGGGGGCTGCCGCTCACTACGGGAGACTTCTGCTCACTATGGGAGACTTTTGCTCGCTACGGGAGACTTTTGCCCACTACAGGGGACTTTAGAGATTTGCCACACTGCGGGTGGACTTTTGCTCACTACAGGAGACTTTTGCCCACTGCGGGGGACTTTAGAGATTTGCCACACTACGGGTGGACTTTTGCTCACTACGGGAGACTTTTGCTCCCTACGGGATATTTTTGCTCACTACGGGAGGCCTTTGCCCACTGCGGGGGACTTTAGAGATTTGCCACACTGCGGGTGGACTTTTTGAAACTTTGCCACCCGAAGATGGACTTTGGCCAGTCTGCGGCTGGACTTTGAAATCCGCCACCCGAAGATGGACTTTGGCCAGTCTGTGGTTGGGCTTTGCATATGTTGAATTGCATGGGATGTTGCCCCATGACACTGGGGATGTTATGTCTCAAGTGTTGTTAATGAACTGGTGTGAATGTAAAAGAAATTCCCGGCGCGGAAGTAAAATAAGTCTTGGCTAACTCTGCAGGGAAACACAATGATCGCGTATTCGATCCCAAGAAGTCCTGTGGGGATAACATCTCTGTTGGAGAAGAGCGTGAATAATTCATTTTGTCCCGAATTATCACCTTTGCCAAAAATAAATTGGACTTTAGATTTGAGGGCCGTGCCTGGGAATACTTCGAACATTGGGGATTATCCACTCTTATGGATCTGCTGGGGAGGAGAATGATTTATCTGAAACCTTCTAGGGGAATAAGAATCGCCTTAGATCTATTGAGGAACCAAGATTAAGGAAACCAACTGAAGGAAACACTTCTGACTTTAGTGAGGATAACTTCCATTTGCCTGTTGGAGATGACAACACCGAGACACGTCCTACTGAGGAGGAAAGATTTCAGGATGTCTCGTGTTGGGGATCAGTTACTTCCGTATGGATTTTACCTCAAGAGGATTTTACAAAAGACTTGGCGTCTTTAAACTCATAGGTATCATAATGACTGCATGAACTAGCGTAACAACCTTGCTGGGAAGGTAACCATTGCCAATGCGGATGAGTTTGTATCTGTCAGAAGTGTTGAACGAGATAGTTAGCTTGACAAGTGACCACGGTATTCTAAACTCCGGGTAAATGCTTCTGATCGTCTGTCTTCGGGAAAGAATGAGCTCTCGTACTATTGGGGTGGCCTGCCCCAGTACAAGTATTTGAATAGCTTTGCACCTGACTGACTGATCTTCACTCTTGGAGAGATCTGAATCTCGAGGTGATTGCCCCAGTTTGACTGAAGTTTGAAGAGATTGCTCGACTTAACTTCCCCGGATTGGCTAGCTCTTAATGTGACTAATTAGGAAAGTCCTTGCTCAATGAAGCTTTCTCAGAAAAGTGCACCTCGACGTGACAGTCTTTCAGAAGTCTTAAACTTCTCAACTTGGCAAGCTTAAGCTTCTAGATTGAATTTCCGCATGTGAACCATTTATGATGCTAAACAAATGTATGCAAGCAAAAATGTTTATTCTTAGAATGAAGATTTTAATGCAACAAACAAGTTAATCCTGAAGTTTTGAAAATGGATCGCTAACCTTCGTGAGCGAATCACCGGTTAAGATACGACCTTATTTTGAATGAGAGTATGTACATGCAATACAAACAAATGTCTTTTAGCACAACTCATAGGAGTCAGGAACGCGGTCTCGTGGTAGTACGCTCTCAGATTAACCCTGTTTTAGTTAGGACTTTTAAGGGTTGTATCGTGGCCTGGTTCACGGTTATAGAAACAAAGGATATAGGCTCGAAGTTTATTTGTGCCCACCCACTCTTCGTGATGTTCTCCATTCCTACATTCAGCTAGTTTTCACAAGCATTCACATTTCATAAGGGTTTCGTGTCGATTGAGGAACCATTGCTGCTATTAGTTCAAGCACCAATCAGGTTATTGTTGAGAGTCAGTCACTCCTCTATCTTTCGTGTCTGTGCGACACGACTTTGTTCTCATTTGAGGATTTTTCTTGTGTAATCCTTTCCGTCTTTTGCTTTTGCGTTATTTTGCTTATCCCTAACTTTTGCCTGGACTGATTCTTATGAATCTTTGATTGTGGAGTCCAGCGGGATGCCCTAACTTTTTCCTAAGTCGCTTGTTTTCAAGTTTCGACTTAGCAGGCTTTTTTCATTTCTCTTTTTTTAAACGAGTCGGGCGACACTGTTTTCCTTGATTGCTTTGTGAGGGTTGTGACTCCTCATTCTCTAGTCGACGAAGGATAACCATTGTGGTTTTCAGTATTTGGACCTTTTGACTTGGATAACCATTGTGGTTTCGGGTCTTTGGACCTCTTGATTAGCATAGTGGAATGTAATGGATTCTCAAATACGCTCCATTACAAAAGCCTGAACGCTTGGTCCGACTAGCTGACATCTACCCTGCCCCTGGGTTACATGTGAGGGTTTTTTTTATGTGAAAAGAAGCTCATACTTCAAGGCTCAAAGGGGTTAGCAAAGGTCTATCTTCCTTATACCTCCAGTGTTTAAGGATTTGAAACAAAGCCTGTACATCGTCAACAGGGCCTTACTCGAGAGCACACAATTAGAGATTTTGCGTTTTTGTTTCGTCATCCTCCTTCATAGAATTTAAACATGACAATTGGTATTGCGATGTACACATGCAAAATTATAAGGGAGTGCAAATGAATTTACTTCAAGAAAAAACATGTGAGTTTTATTATTGCTAACATTCAAAAGCAAACAAATTTCATACATGTAGACAAATGTTTAGCATATAAAGAAACTACAAATGGAAATGCAGTAAAGAAACTGAATATTGCCGTAGTTGAGGAGGCTTGGCTCCGTCTGGACCTGTCAGTCTTGGATACTTTCAGTGATCAATAACTCTTTTACAGACTTGTAATCTTCAATCCGCAGTTGTATACCTAACCACGACAATCATACTTCCTCTTCTAGCTATTCTGACTCTAACACGAGACGTCTGAAGGAAAAAGTGAAGCTGAGGGAGTAGAGTTTCCCTATAAGGTTGCTCGGAAAGACCTGAAGATCTTCTACCTACGTATCTCCATTGACTGATGACCAATGAAGAATCAGAGCGGCGTAGTTCCCCTCAATAGGGATGAAAATGAACAATGAAGAAAGGCAAACACATAAATGCCATCACTGAGAGTATTTGAATACTGCTGGCTCTATTTGCTTCATGAATACCCTGGCGTCCTGGGTGATTAACTCGAAGACTTCAGCTTAACGTGGACCATTTGGTAGAATAACCGTGACACCGGTTCCATTGTGATTAGGCATCGGATTCTGGAGTACATTTGGGAGAGGAGCGAAATTGATTGCTTTAGTGTCAACTAGGTCCTGTACCTTGTTCTGAAAAGCCCAACATTTCTCAATATTGTGCCCCTGGGCACCTGAATGGAATTCGCACCTGGCATTAGCATCAAAATTTGGAGGTAGATTGTCAGGAGCGGGAGGTCTCATGGTACGAAGCTCGACCAGGTTCAACTTTAGCAGTTCTGGGAGTAGTACAGCGTATGGGCATGGGACGGGATCAAGTCTGCGGTTTCTCGCTCTTGTTCTTTCTTGATTTGGTCTCTGTACCTGTTGTTGCTGACCTTGTGGTCGTTGTTGTTGAACCTGTGGAGTAATAGTCACTGCAGCTGCTTGGTAGTAACCTTGAGAATAATTTCTGTCTCGGCCTCTATACACAGCATTTGTCTCGCCTTCTCTTCTTCTTTGGCCGTTGCCAAAAGGCTTTCTCACACCATAAGAACTAGCACTGCTTGCATCCTGAATCTTTCCCAATTTCAGAAAATTCTCTATTCTTTCTCCCGCAATGACGATATCAGAAAAACCAATGGACGGGCAGGCGGCCAGACGATCCAAGTAAACACCTTGCAAGGTTCCCATAAACATGTCGGCCATTTCCCGATCCAGCAATGGAGGTTGAACCTGTGCGGCCAGCTCACGCCACCTTTGGGCATACTGCTTAAAACTCTCTTTAGGTCCTTGAGACAAGTTCTGCAACTGGGTGTGATTCGGAGCCATATCAATGTTGTATTGATACTGCTTGAGGAATGCCTCAGCTAGATCTTTCCAACTTCGAATAGAGACCCGACTCAGCTTCATGTACCAGCTCAACGAAGCTCCAGATAAACTGTCTTGGAAGAAATGCATCCAAAGTTTCTCGTCATCAATGTGAGTCGAGATTCTTCCAAAGTACGCGTGAATATGAGTCCTAGGGCATGTGTTGCCGTTGTACTTGTCAAACAATGGTGCCTTGAACTTGGGAGGGATTCTGACTCCAGGTACTAACTCGAGACTAGTTACATCGATGCCCAAGGAATTCTGACATTCCATGGCCTTGATCTTCTCTGCCAGCTCTTCATACCTGCGATTGTTGATCTCATTCATGTTACCCATATCAGCATCCAGTAGAGTGAACTGGTCCTCTTGATTGTCTTCTAAACCTGCATTACGTGTTGTGGTCCTATTTGGATTAGGTTCTCCATTACGGGCAGCGTTAGAATCCACATTCTCAGCCGGTATTCCCGTATTAACGTTCCCATGAGGTTGCTCAACCATCATCCGAAGACGCTCCTGGTTCTGGGCCATGCCAGTCATCATTTCCATGAACTGATCCATCCTCTGTCGGAGCTCATTGAGATCAGTCTGCATTCGTTCAGCCATCCTTACTCGGTTTCTTTTAGTCGGATATCGGTGAACGCGTTGACCAGCTATATTGCCTGTAGTTAAATAAGTTAGAAACTCTGGATAACCTGCAAAAACACAAGAATATGATATGCAGGAAATGAATGTTATGGCATGTCGATCCATTTTTAGGACATCCCATCCCCTGATTCCAGTTTTGTGGGTTTGATGAAGACAGAAGCTCTTTTTGCTGTAAATAACAAGCAGTGTTGATAATATAAGGTGTGTGTGTGTAGCGGACGTGCCAAACAATTCCAAGAATACGAAGACCAACGTGTTTTGAAAATGTGTCAGATGAGTCAGTAATCACAAAGCGAGAGCACACATAATAATAGTAAAGAAACCTTTTTATGATAAGAACTTTTGTTAATATAGTCAAAACACCCAAATCATGGATTCAAACAGAAGTGCAATGATAAAAAAGATGCCATCAACAGTTCTGATGGTAATTGTAAACACCCCAAATTTGCCCTCACCCATCTCACCATGGCTTGTGATCATTTCATATGCATAAACACAATCATATCATCTCATATCTCAATTTTGAGTCACTGCATTGGTTCTAAGGCATCTGCACCTAGGGTTTGTGATCTGAGCAATCTCAGAGCTTCTTGAGCCACTCCAAAGGCAACCAATCACTTCAAAGGGATCCATATGTGTTCAAGTATCATATTACATCTTCTCAAAGTCAAGATTTCAAAAGAATCACAAGAACTAGGGTTTGAATGGATGCAGAGCCAAGTTTGACTGCACAGTTGACCTAAAAATTAGGGTTTTGGTTTCAGAGGCCACAACTCCAAATCTTTTGGTCATTCTTGTTTCCATTGGTCTCTATATGGTATAGGGAGTATGCATATCAATTTTCATGAAGAAATTCCATGGGGAAGTCATCTGATCAAGGGTTGACTTTTCAGACAAGTCAGTGTAAAATCAGGGCATCTGAGGCCCCCAATGACCCAACCAATGGGTGATCTTCATCATTTTGAGTGTATATGATCTTTATTTGATCATGGAAGAAGTTTGAAGTTCATAGAAATCAATAATTTGGAAGTTTTGCAAATGTTGACTTTTTGGGCATAGTTGACTTTTCAAGAATGCTTCATTTTAGGTCATTTTTCAAGCCTTGATTCTTGATCCAAAAAAGCTTCAAATGGAAAAACTTTGGTCATGAAAGTTGTAGATCTCATCTTTCCCTTTTCAAAAAGTACAAGAACATGATCAAACTCTTCTTGGATCAAAAGTTATGGTGTGGCAAAGTTGGCTAAAATCATTGATTTTCAAGGCATGCTTCAAATGAGAATTTTGCAAAATCATGTACCAAGGCAAATTGCAACCTCTAATTCATTTCAAACCATGACACAAACATTCCTTAGGCCTTAAAGGTCAGAATTGGATCAAGGTTTCTCATGTTTTGGTTCATGTAACAAGACTTTGCTTCATGAAGTTCAAAAAGCAAGCAACTTGCAAAATCATCATGATCACTTCCTACAACTTGTGACATTGGCTGCTGACTTTGGCTAGCCTTTCCCCTCACCCTTGCTGCGCAGCCCCATGCTTGTACTTGCCTAGATCATGAGCCATACTTTCCTTACACCAAATTTGACTTTTGAGCAAAAGCAAACTTACCAATCACTATAGGCCAGGTCACATCATCTGACCTATAGGATTAAAATACAATATCATTTGGCAAGCAAAAGGTATCAAGAGGCAAGGCTGAAACCTCATGTACCAACACATTCACAAAACACACCCCAGCTGCATTTTGTTTCGAATCTCTCTGCCCATCCATCAAACATACAAACCATTTCCACATTTCAACTCACCATACTTCATAGACCTCAAACCACCAAGAGCCAGGCCTGAAACAAGCAAGAACACCCCACTGCCATTTCTCACCTCAACTTGCAGTTTCATTCGAAACTCTTTCCACAGCACACAAACATCCAAACAAACACCACAAAGCTTCTCCACTCACCATCTGGACCACAAAGAACCATTTACAATGACCTGAAGCTGCCTGAAACTCCATTGCCATTTCTGACTGAGCTTGAGCAGAAGCTTGTCAAACTCCTCATCCAACCAACATAAATTCCTTTTGAGCATTCAAACATCATCTGGGGATCAAGTGGAGTGGATTGCACTGAAGGAAGTGGCCAGAAAGTCATCAGAGTGAAAGCTTCGAATCTCAGGTAGCTTGAAAAATATTTTTCCAGAAATCATTTTTCTTGTTCTAAACTTGCTCTTTATGCCTTCCTGATCATGAATATGCTTTTAGTTTTTGAAATGGCTTTGAAATGAGTATTTAATTAGCTTCTGAAACTTGCGTGCCCTAGTTCTTATTTTCTTCGATTCAGCTTAGTTAGGAAGTATAAATTTGTTTTGAGAGAGGGTTTTGATTCGTGAGTGGTTGGAGATCATTTCCCAATTCTTAGATTTCATTTTAGTTAGCTTTTTGGGGTTTTGGGGATCTTCAGGGGAGATGCTGGCCGGAGAAGACGACCGGAAGTCTTCTCCGGCAGCCTGAATGTCATTAGCCCTAATCTCAGGTCATTAATGTTTGTTTGAATTCTGGGCGTTGGATGCGTTGAAATGTTTGACTCCCCGCGCGAATGGAAGGCTCAGATTCATTCATTTGCCCTAATCTTATTTAATTAAGATAATCATAATTAATTAACTCAGAGGCCATCTGGACCCTCCATTCACGCGCCAGTCAACGCATTCAAACCCAGGGCTCATCTCAGCCTTCCATTTGGCTGACTTCTCCTTTTATTTATTTTTATTTCATTTTATTTTCATTTAACTTGCATAATTATTTTAAAATAGAAAAAATGGCTTAAAAATTATGAAACTTTTTCTTAAAAGTTTTATTAATTTTTAAGACCCAAAAATATTTTTATTTTATTTTTTATCATTAAAAAAGTATTTTTAAATATTTAAAAGACTATTTTTAATTGGTTAATGGGAATTAATTAATTAAAAATACTTTTAGGTATTAAAAAAGTATTTTTAAATATTTAAAAGACTATTTTTAATTGGTTAATGGGAATTAATTAATTAAAAATACTTTTAGGTATTTAAAAATCACCAAAAAAATTCATGAAATGTTCTAAGACATTTAGAAACATTGTCCAACCTTCAAACCAAATTTCTTTTTTGATCTTGATGCATTTAGAGAATTTTCCATTGAATTAAATCATTTTTGGTGCATTATTTTGATCATAAGTTCAAGAATTCATTTCTGCCTATCTAAGAAGAGTTGGACATTGGTTCTTTTTGCTTTGTTTTGTGTTTAGCATGTAGTTTCTAGGATTAAATGGCCATGATTTGTTTCCTCATTTTCAATTTGTTTGGTATATCTTTTGTTTAGGAACCCTAAAAACCCTAATAACTTAGAAAAATCATAACTTGAGATTGGTTAAGAGTTGAGAGCCCCCCTTTGGACATTGGTTTAGTATAGGTTTAGGGTTTCTTTGGGTGGCATTTTCCATTTTTTATATTAGGTTTTGCTTCTGTTTTTGGTTTTTGTTTGTTGTTTGATCCATAAACCCTAATTTGGGCTTTCATTTGCATACCTCTTGCATTCTCTTGCATAACATGACTTGTCATGACATTTCAAGCATTCATGTGATTCATTTAACATCATAAGACATGTAGAAAGTATGTTTGATCATTGCATTACATATTTGCCATGTTGTGTGCTTTGTATGCTTCCTAACTTTTCATGTGTATCCATGCTTCTAAGCTTGCATCATATGCATCCATGAACTTGTGAGAACATCTCCATGCCTTGCCTCATGTTTGTAGCATCTCATAGCCTCATTATCATCATCAACATGCTTCTGGTTTTGTTTAGCATCATACCATTTCATCCCATTTTGCATTGCATTGCATTTCTTTCTAACATTTCAGGTGGTAAGTAAACTTGAGAAGTGAATTTGCCTTCACTTCTCATAACTTTTCTTTTCATCTCCCTTGCATCCATTGCTGCATTTATATATGTGTTTGAGTTTGAGCTTGCTCATTCTTCTTCTTCTTACTTTCTTCCTTCAAGTGACTTGACTTCTTGAATGAAGCAAGTCACTTTGCTTCTCTTGATCCTGTTCATCTGCTTCCTGGTGGTTCTCTTTGAAGACTGTTCTTGAAAACCTCACAAACCTTAGGAACAACCAAGCATGACAATGAATTAGGGTTTTGATTAGTTCCCCCTCATAGTTTTACCTTTGTGTCTCTCTTTGAGTCTTCTCTTCTCATCTCATAATCAGGGACTAAACCCTAAAGGCTTTAAGGCTTTGTGATTAAGCTTATGCCTGCATCCTTCTCTTAGGATGGAGTGTATAACTTTAATTCTAAGTGTTAAACCCTTAATGTGTTTAAATCTCTTAATCAATCCACTTAATAATCATCAAGACATCACACTTGTAACTTGGGCCTTGCATTAGGGTTCTAATTCTTCCTTAACTGGTTAAGAAGGACTAACCCTAGTGTTAATGGACAAGTCCCCCTCAAGTTGTCTTACAAACCCTAAAAATCACTTCATCATCATATCACCAAATAAAATCCACTTAGTAAAGGCTTGTTTTGTCATGAGTTTAATCCCTAATCATGGATTAAGTTGAGGAGCTTTCCTCAGCTTAAACATTCTCATCTATTATCCTTCTATTAGGATGGTGTAATGAGTCTGTTTAATCCCTGATTATGGCTTAACCTCATTACTCAACACTAAACAAAAACACCAAAAACATCTAAATAATCACAAGTAGGTTAATGATCTTAATCCTACACCAAAGGTGATTAAGTGTGAGAATCTGACTTCACACTTAAGGTATTCTCATTACCCCTAATCAGAGGGAAGATGTGATGAGTTTACTAAATCCATTGGTTTAGGCTTAAGCTCATTAACTTATGACAAACTTTCAAAAGCAATAAAAGACTGAAAACTCAAAAACAAACAATAATCGTCTCCTTCGGGATTCTTTTCTCATCTCATTCACTCATAACCGAGAACTTGCTTCTTCCGTCTAATGCAAGACAGTTTGCACCTGAGCCAGACAGGTCATACACTTGAGCATAGACAAGTAAGCAGTTCACAAGTCAATTCATCTATCAGTCTCTTTGGGTCGAACTACGGTGTTCTGACTTCCTCATTGCACGAGAGGATACGTAGGCATAACTTAACAGTTATCGAACAAAAGTCTCTGTATATTCCCCCTCTTTCTAGCTTCATTCTTTAAGCCTCATGGTCTTGGGCATTTTACTCCTGTTCCTGCACTGACACTTCACTTATACACTTCACTTACACTGACACCTGTACATTCTCTTCCAGCTATTTTATACACAAATTGCACTGACACTACCCCTTTAAAACACAAATCTTTTAAGCGTGGATCCCGTCGAGTACGGCGGACAATCTGGGTGCTAATACCTTCCCAGGTTGTAACCAACCCCCTTTCTCAGTCTCTCTGGTTCGCAAACCGTCTTATCCATCTTTTTCTAGGTCTATGCAGCATTACCTTTCCTCCGGGATAAAAATGCCTAGCTGGCGACTCTATTCATCTCCAGTGAGTTCACGGCTGTGTGTTCTCATTGTTCTTTTCGCCGACCGTTCGCGTCTGTACCTTCATCTGATCCATTTCATTTGTCGGGAGCGACAGCTTGGCGACTCTGCTGGGGACCCTTATATTGCAACCAGGGCTTCTGGTTCTTTTTGTGGGTTCCTCCTAGCGCTTGATTGATTTGTGTTTACTGGGGTGTTATGTGCTTATTTGTGCTTGTATTTATTTTTGTTTATTGATTTATGTACAGTTTGCTTTACTGCTTTTCTTTATTGCATTTGTATATATCATACTGTCATGTTGCTGGCTGGATCTGTTGTTTGCTTTGGTGGGTGGGGTTCCATTGAGAGTTAAGGTCCTACACCTGGGACCTGAGTGACACCTAGGATAGAGTGAATCATATTCTTTCCCATTCCATTTCGGTCTGGTGCGGGAATATGAAACACGGTTCAGATGTGGGTTTCTTCTTGAGAACTCTGTGTTGCAGATTTCCTGCAATGCTAGGGCTATCTGGGAAGCCTGCTAAGTCTGGATGACCTTTTAGTATTGACCTTCAGAAACTGAGGTGAATTAGAGGAGGAACTTTTATGATTATTGTAAACACTGTACCTCCGGGTTGGAAGTGTTTACACTTCTCATAACTGATCCAAGTCTGAGGATCCTTGTTTTAGAACACCACCTGTGAGGGGGTTGGGCTGTTTACAGGTTTGCAGGTACCTTGACCTCAGAATACCTGTTACTTTGTTTTGTTAAGAATACTCCATGTTGGACAGTTCTTGTGATTCTAAACCCTGGACATGTGGCTCTTTATTTGAGTCCCCCACCCTGGTTACTGGATTTATAGACCTCCATCTGGATTTCTTACACACATGGATTTATATCAGGGCATTTTGATCAGATCCAGCTCAGTCACAGACCCTTGCATTTCATTTGCATACATAATCATTGCATCATATTGACATTTGCTTATCTGTTTCAGGGTATCCATCCTCATTTGGTTTTGGTTTTGACCCCATCTTCAGTTTTGACTTGTCTTCATCAGCCATCTGCTTCAGTTACCACCTGCACCAGCCAGTCAGTGGCCCATTTCTTCAGTATTATCATCAGCACCTGTCTCTGCTCAGTCTCAGCATCATGGCTCCTAAAAAGAGCAACATCACCTATCACTTCTTCCAGCCAGAATTGTCAGACATCAGGAGGATTCAAACCCTGATCACTCCAGATCACATACCTTTGTTCAGGGAGAGTTATGGAGATATACTTGACATGGTTATGGATCTGGACCCATCACAAAGAAGCCTGATCCACACCTGCATTCAGTTTTATGATCCTCCACTAAGATGTTTTACTTTTCAAGACTTTCAATTGGGCCCTCTTTTAGAAGAATACTCAGCATTGGTTGGTTTGCCCATCAGGGGTGGAATCCCTTTCAACCCTGAGATGGTATTTCCTGCTAATGGAGAAGTAGCAAAAGCTTTGCATCTGGAACCTGTTTTGATTGAGCAGCATATGACCTCTAAAGCTGGAATCCCTGGCTTTCATCTGGACTTCTTAATTTCTCAAGCTACCCTGAAGGCTTCTTTAGGAGAGTGGAAGGTTGTCTGTGCTTTGTTGGCTTTGAGTATATATGGAATTGTATTGTTTGCGGATGAGCCTCGTTTCATTAGCAAGAATGCAATCCATCTGTTCATCTTGAAGAACCCAGTGCCAACTTTATTGGGGGATCTTTACTATTCAGTGCATCAGAGGAATGAAAAGCAGAGGGGAAGGTTAGTGAGGTGTTGTGCTCCATTATTCCATACTTGGCTTCTCAGGCATCTACCCAGGACAGATGCATTCCTAAATCCTCATCAGCAGAGCAACTGGGCTAAGAGACTCACTGTCCTAACTTCAGCAGATATCAGATGGTGCACTCAAAGCACCAAGGGCAGAGATATCATCACCAGCTGTGGGCATTTTCCCAATGTGCCCTTAATAGGAGTGAAGGGAAGTATCAATTACAATCCTCTGCTGTTCAGAAGGCAACTGGGCTATGCACTGGTCCATACTCCTAGGGCACAGGACTTGGTTGAGACCCTCTATTGTGAGAACAAGATTAGTTTGACTGTTGTTAGGCAGGCTGCTTGGGCCTGGGATAATGTTCAAACCAAGGGAATAACCATTCTAGGGAAGTGCAACAATGTGGCATCAGCACAATATTATGAGTGGTCCCGTGCCAGGGCCCAATTCTCTGGGATGCCCTTTACCATAGAAGACATGCCTGAGTCATCTTCAGCACCACCCCCTGCCACTATCAGTTTGGAAGAGTTTGAGAGCTTGAAGGAAAGGAATGAGAAGCTAACCCAGGCTTTGCAGAAGACCCTCCGGGAGAGGAGTGAAGGTATAAGGGAGATTGAGAGGCTGGAGAAGTTGAGAGTGGAGCATTTGACTAAGATTGAGAAGTCTGGGGATTATATCAAAAAGTCTAAAGCTGGTGAACAAATCCTGAAGAATGCTTGTAAAGAAGCCCAATTCCAGAGAGCAAGGACAGACTTGTATCTGAAGGAGAGTCAGGCTCGGTGGGTCAGGATCACCGAGGCTCGTACTTTGGAAGACAAGAGAGTTCAAGACAAGATAGAGCAACTGGAAGCTAGTGCAAGAGAACAACAAGAAGCCCTGGCAGCAGCCCAGAGGGAGATATCAGAATTGAAGGTCAAAGCAGGAGTGAAGAGGTCAAAGGACCAAACTCAGCACAAGAAGCTAACAGCAGCTATTGCAACCCGGAATCTCCTCATCAGGAATCTCACGGAGCGTCCGGCTGATCCTGTGACCGAAGCACTTCTCAAGGAAGTTCGTGAGGATGAGTTTGGTCTTGGTGTTTGACCATTTGTTTGTTGTTGCTTTCTTTCCGTGTACTTTTATTTCCTTGTACTGTATTTTGACCCCTTAGAGGGCTTGTGTTGTAAAATGAACAAGTTGTATTATTTCACCTTCTGTAATATATTGGTGTTAGTTTGCTTCATCTGAGTTTTCTTCAAGCAACAACAACAGCATCTTCAAGGGTCTGGAAGGGTCAAAACTGAAGGCCAAACCGGATACCTTGAGAACAAATAAGCATAACTGCATCGCATGCTAACCCTTTGTTTGTTTTGTAGGTTTTTGTTTTGTTGTTGCTAACCTCTGTTGTGATGTTCAGGAACTATTGCTAGGCGCCGAGTTTTTCCCCTCAACCGTCCGCACCGTTATCCAACCCGAAATAACCTTCCGGGCATTCAAATGGATCAGATGCAGCAGGACCTTACTGAGGTCAGAAATCAAATGGCAAATGAAAGGCTAGAAATGAGGAATCAAATGACTCAGTTTATGGAAGTTATGAACAACATGGCTCAGAGCCAGGAAAGATTGAGAGCCATGGTGGAAAGGCAGAATCAAGAAGAGCCCCATGTGGGAACTGCTGGCACAAGTAACAACGAGAGGGTCCAACCTCATGTCAATCCCCCAGTTTTTGGACCCCATCTCCATCCAGAGGCCAACATCCCTGTCAATATACAAGGGACTGCCACAGCAGGGAGGGTACTACAGGAAGACCCTCAAGAAGACCAGTTCACAGTAATGGGTGCTGGGGAAGAAGCTTATGATAGGAGATTGGATGAGATAGCTGAGAAGTTGAGGTCCTTAGAATCTCAAAACTCTTTGGGCTTCGATGTCATGGATATGGGCTTGGTAGACGGGGTCAGGATCCCCCATAAGTTCAAGCCTCCTTGCTTTGAAAAATACAACGGGACTTCATGCCCCCGGACTCACTTACAGTCATTTCTGGGAAGGCTGAAGGCCTATACAATGGATGAGAAGCTCTGGATGTTCTATTTCGAAGACAGCCTAACTGGAGCGTCGAGAGAATGGTACTCTCACTTGACAAGGGCAACTATTAGATGCTGGAAGGACCTGGCAGAGGCCTTCATCAGACAGTATCAGTATAATCTAGACATGGCGCCCAACAGGACCCTCCTGATGGGAATGTCACAGTCTTCAAGGGAGAGTTTCCGAGAATATGCCCAGAGATGGAGGCAACTGGCTGCTGCTGTTCAACCACCTATGTCTGAACGGGAAATGGCAGACATGTTCATGAACACCCTTCAAGGAACATATATTGACAGGTTGGCTGCTTTCTCTTCCACTAGCTTTGCAGATGTTGTCATAGCCGGGGAGAGAATTGAAAGCTTGTTAAAAATGGGAAAGATCTCAGACAACGGTGCAAGTTCGTCCAGTAGTACAAGAAAGCCTTTTGTAGGCCCGAGAAGAACTGGCGAGACCAATGCCATCCATTCAAACAGGGGCAGGCCCCAGTATGTTCAGAGGTCAATAGCAGCAGTCACCATTCCTGCTCCAGCTCATCCTCAGCCAGTCTATCAACCTCCTCAGCAAAACTATCAGCCGCAACCTCAATACCACCAACAAAATCAGTATCCTCCAAGAAATTACAACAACAGCAACACCAACAACAACAGTCAACAAAGGCCATTCCAACAGAGGCCATCTCAAGCTAACAGAGTGATCGATCCGATCCCGATGCCATATGCTACTTTGCTGCCACAGCTTCTGAAACTCAACCTGGTTGAGCTAAGAACGTTGGCACCTCCTGATCCCAACAGTCTACCCAGGAACTATGACTCCAACGCTAGGTGTGCCTTCCATTCAAACGCACCTGGCCACAGCACAGAAAAATGCAGGGCTCTGCATATGAAGGTACAAGACCTGGTAGACTCCAAGGCTCTGAATTTCGCACCACCACCCAACGTCAATAAGAACCCGATGCCAAACCATGGTGGTCCCCGGATTAACGCTATTGAAGAAGACAAGCCGTCTTATTTAATAACCAGTGTGGGACAGATCAGGACGCCGTTGGTGGAAATCAAAGCTCAGCTCTTGGAATGTCAAATGTTCCCGGGGTGTGAATTGGGTTGTGCTTACTGCAATATCTCGGTAAATGGGTGCGATAATTTGAGGAATGGCATAGATGGCCTTATTCGGAGTGGCCAACTTCAGATCACCACATCATTTCCAACAAATCCAGCAAACTCCTCAGCAACGGTTTCAGAACCTCCTACAACTGCAGCAACTATTGTTCCTGACAATTCTTCAGCTTCATCAACAAGTACTTCATCTATCATCTCAACTGATCAGTTTACAACAAATTTTCCTGTTACAACTTCAGCTTCACTCCATTTTGAGACTTCTACAACCACAACATCATTTCTCCCGACGATATCTCCTACAACACCAGCAACAAATCATGAATATGTCTCTACTGTCACAATATTTTATGATCCTGAGAATAACTCTGCCTACCATTCAGAAGGTGCTGCTCCCACCAGAGCACCAGTTACAATCTTTTATGATCCACAAACAATTACAGTCCCTTCAACAGCAGCAATCAGTCCAGTCACTGTCACGGTGCCTGGACCAGTACCATATGAAAGCAATAGGGCCATCCCTTGGCACTATGGCTCAGACGTGTACTGCGAAGGAAAAAGAATCACTCTTGAAACATCAACACCTGCACCACAAGTAGATAATGTGGGGGGAGGCGGAGGCTTCACTCGAAGCGGACGTCTCTTTGCTCCACCAATTCAAAGACCTACTGCCGAAGCAGAGGCTGCTGCCAAGGCAAAGGGAAAGAGCCCGGTGCAGGAAGATCAAGCTGTTAAAGAAGCCTTGAAGACACCGTTCGATCAAGAAGTTGATGAGTTTATGAGAATCATCAAAAAGAGTGATTACAAAATTGTGGATCAGCTTCACCAAACGCCATCCAAAATCTCTATCCTCTCACTGCTTATGTGCTCCGAAGCCCATCGGAATGCATTACTTAAAGTCTTGCACGCGGCTTACGTGCCTGAAGAGATCACTGTCAACCAGTTGGAAGCCGTGGTTGGAAATGTTACTGCTAGCAATGGGCTAGGGTTCACCAATACTGACCTGACAGTGGATGGCCGCAACCACAACAAAGCCTTGCACATCACCATGGAATGCAAAGGAGCAGTCCTTTCTCATGTACTGGTAGACACGGGGTCGTCCCTTAATGTCTTACCAAAGAAGGCTCTGGTGAAGTTAGAATATGATGGATTGGCATTGAGACCCAGTAACCTGGTAGTAAGAGCCTTTGATGGTTCTAAGAGATCGGTTCTGGGAGAGATTGAGCTACCTGTGACAATTGGCCCACAGACCTTTAAAACTATCTTTTATGTGATGGACATTCAGCCCGCCTACAGCTGTTTGTTGGGTAGACCCTGGATTCACGCCGCCGGCGCAATAACGTCTACCCTTCACCAAAAGTTAAAATATGAGTGGGAAGGCCAAGTTGTCACAATCTGTGGGGAGGAGGATATATTTGTTAGCCATCTGGCTACTTATAAGTATATTGAAATGGATGGGGAGATCCATGAAACAATGAGCCAAGGATTTGAAGCCTTGAATGTCAATGAAGCATCTGCTGTATCTGGGATCTCCATGTCATCATACCAACAAGCCCGGAAGGTTGTTGAGGAAGGAACTGCCCTAGGCTGGGGCAAGGTTTTAGCTGTGGAGGAGAAGAAGGACAAGTTTGGGTTGGGTTACAAACCAACTCAACATCAAGCAAAGGCTGCTGGGGAGCCTGGTTTTGTCAGTGGGGGGATGCTTACCCCTGATGCTATCAATTGTCTGGAAGACGAGCTGGAAGAGGAACGCAACCTGGAAAGCTGGATTCGTCCAAAGATCCCGGGGAGCAGTGTCTCGAACTGGTCTTCCCAGGAAATTATAAGAGTTACTCATGCAGAGTAATTATTATTTCCTGTATTTTTTATAAGCATGCATCAAAGTCTTGCGTTTTGCCCAAGATGACAAGACTCATTTTGTAATCGGGCCATCTGTACTTTTTGTGCAAACAAGATCAATTAATGAAATATCAGACATCTTTTTGCAAACGAGTCTTTTTCTTTTCGTTCACTGTTTTTCCATTTTTTTCTTTTTTGTACAAAAAATAAATGGCGGTGTTTTCAAAATGACAACTTCATTTCACTTTTCTAAATAAAGATTAAAATCAAATCACTAAAATGAACAAACTTAACCCTTGCAGAAAGTGCCTTCCAGACAGCACCGACAACAGCACGGCTATGACTTCGTGTGACTTTGACAATCCAATCAATCAAGCTGATGAAGGGGTTGAAGAAGAATATGAGCTTCCTGAAGAGCTAGCCAGGTTGTTGAGACAAGAGGAAAAGGTTATTATTCCTCACTAGGAGGAGGTTGAAGTGATTAATCTTGGTACAGAGGAAGACGTGAAAGAGGTTAAAATCGGGGCCTGCCTGCAAGACTCGGTAAAGAGACAACTGATTGATCTGCTTCAAGAGTATGTGGATGTGTTTGCTTGGTCATACCAAGATATGCCAGGGTTGGATACCGACATTGTTGTGCACAAGTTGCCTTTAAGAGAAGAGTGCCCTCCGGTCAAACAGAAATTGCGCCGTACTCGCCCAGACATGGCTATGAAAATCAAGGAGGAGGTACAAAAGCAATGGGACGCCGGGTTCCTTGCTGTGACTAGCTATCCGCCGTGGGTTGCTAATATAGTACCTGTGCCTAAGAAGGATGGCAAAGTAAGAATGTGTGTTGACTACCGGGATCTGAACAGAGCTAGCCCGAAAGATGATTTCCCATTACCTCACATCGATGTATTGGTTGATAACACGGCTCAGTTCTCGGTATTCTCCTTCATGGATGGATTTTCAGGATACAATCAGATTAAAATGTCACCTGAAGACATGGAGAAGACAACATTCATCACACCTTGGGGCACGTTCTGCTACAAAGTAATGCCATTTGGACTGAAGAATGCTGGTGCAACATATCAACGGGCTATGGTGACACTATTCCACGATATGATCCATAAAGAAATAGAATGTTATGTGGATGATATGATCGCCAAGTCCCTTACAGAGGAAGATCACCTGGTGAATCTGCTCAAGTTATTCAAGCGTCTGAGGAAGTACCAATTGAAGTTGAACCCCAACAAATGCACATTCGGGGTGCGATCTGGTAAGCTGCTGGGTTTTATTGTGAGCGAGAAAGGGATTGAAGTTGACCCTGATAAAGTCAAAGCCATCCAAGAGATGCCTGCACCGAAAACTGAGAAAGAAGTTCGAGGGTTCTTAGGTCGATTGAACTATATCTCACGGTTCATATCTCACCTCACAGCAACCTGTGAACCTTTGTTCAAGCTGTTAAGAAAAGAACAGACGGTCAGGTGGAACGAAGATTGCCAGAAGGCTTTTGACAAGATCAAGGAGTATCTGCAGGAACCTCCAATCCTTATGCCGCCAGTTGAAGGAAGACCTCTGATCATGTACTTGACAGTATTAGAAGAGTCAATGGGGTGTGTGCTGGGCCAGCATGACGAGTCTGGTCGAAAAGAGTATGCAATATACTACCTAAGCAAAAAGTTTACCGACTGTGAACAGCGTTATTCACTGCTCGAGAAAACTTGCTGTGCTTTAGCGTGGGCTGCTCGCCGACTGAGACAGTATATGTTGACCCATACTACCTTGTTAATCTCAAAGATGGACCCAGTCAAGTACATATTTGAGAAGCCAGCTCTTACCGGACGGGTTGCAAGATGGCAGATGATTCTCACAGAATACGACATCCAGTACACCTCTCAAAAAGCCATCAAGGGCAGTGTACTATCTGAATATCTTGCTGAGCAACCCATTGATGACTACCAGCCAATGAGATTTGACTTCCCTGATGAAGACATCATGTTCATTAAAGCAAAAGATCATGAAGAGCCTATTCACACTGAAGGGCCCGACCCGGAGGAAGAATGGATTATGATGTTCGATGGGGCTGTTAACATGAATGGCCGTGGTGTTGGTGCAGTACTCATTACACCTAAAGGGGTTCACATGCCTTTCTCGGCAAAACTCACTTTCAACTGCACTAATAACGAAGCTGAATACGAAGCTTGCATTATGGGTCTTGAGGAAGCCATTGACCTCAGGATCAAGACATTGACCGTATTCGGGGATTCAGCTTTGGTAGTCAATCAAACCAACGGAAAATGGTACACCCACCAGGATCATCTGATACCTTACAGGGATTATACAAGGAGGCTATTGACTTTCTTCACAACAGTCAAGCTTGAGTATATCCCTCGGGACGAGAATCAGTTTGCAGATGCCTTGGCTACCATTTCGTCCATGATCAAAGTTCAAGCTGCTAACTTTGTTCCTCAGATTTCAGTATCAAGACTTGATAGACCAGCATACGTGTTCGCAGCAGATGCTGTTAAAAATGATAAGCCTTGGTTCCACGACATTAAACGCTTCTTGGAGGATCGGACATACCCACCTGGGGCATCTTCCAATGATAAGAAGACTTTGAGAAGGCTTGCTGGTAGTTTCTTTCTGAACACTGATGGATTTTTATACAAAAGGAACTTTGATATGGTACTCCTCAGATGTGTTGACAAGACGGAAGCAGATTTGTTGATGCATGAAGTGCACGAAGGCTCTTTTGGTACCCATGCTGGAGGGCATGCCATGGCTAAGAAGTTGCTAAGATCAGGCTATTACTGGATCACAATGGATGCAGACTGTTGTGCTTACACCAGAAAATGCCACAAATGCCAGATCTATGCAGACAAAGTGCATGTACCTCCCAATCCTTTAAACATCATGTCTTCACCATGGCCCTTTGCCATGTGGGGCATTGATATGATCGGCAAGATTGAGCCAACTGCTTCAAATGGCCACAGATTCATCCTGGTCGCCATTGACTATTTCACCAAGTGGGTTGAAGCAGCCTCATATGAAAATGTTACAAGACAAGTGGTAGCCCGATTCCTAAAGAGAGATATCATCTGTCGGTACGGAGTTCCCGAGCGAATCATTACTGATAATGGTTCCAACTTAAACAACAAAATGATGGCAGAGCTGTGCCGGGACTTCAAGATCCAACATCACAATTCTTCTCCTTACAGGCCAAAGATGAACGGCGCTGTTGAGGCAGCAAATAAGAATATCAAGAAGATTGTGCAGAAGATGGTAGTCACCTACAAAGACTGGCATGAAATGCTACCGTTTGCCTTGCATGGGTACCGCACGTCAATCAGGACATCCACTGGCGCTACACCATATCAACTTGTATATGGTATGGAGGCAGTCCTACCTGTCGAAGTTGAATTACCCTCTTTACGGGTATTAATGGATGTTAAACTGAGTGAAGCAGAGTGGGTTCGGGCCCGGTACGAACAAATGAGTCTGATCGAAGAGAAAAGGTTGGCTGCAATCTGTCATGGGCAGTTATATCAGAAGAGAATGAAGAGAGCCTTCGATCAGAAAGTCAGGCACCGAGGGTACCAAGTGGGAGATCTTGTGCTGAAGAGAATCCTCCCTCCTCATACAGACCACAGGGGCAAGTGGACTCCAAACTATGAAGGACCATTCGTGGTAAAGAAAGTTTTCTCTGGTGGAGAACTGATGCTCAGCACCATGGATGGTGAAGATTTCCCGTCCCCTGTGAATTCATATGCAGTTAAAAAATACTTCGCATAAAATGACCCGCTGGACATAAAAACAGAATGCAAGTCCAGGCAAAAATAGGGCATCCCGGCGAGTCAAAAACAGAATAAAGGACTCGGGCAAAAATAAGGGAAAATAAATAAAAAATGTACACCCGCTGATTTGAAAAGCCGCATTGGACAACTCAGGCAAAAATGGGTATCCCGATGGATTGAAAACCCGAAAGGGCGATCCATGCAAAATAAGGGAATAAGCGAACAACTGCATTCTGAATTCGTCTGTATCACTTACAACTTGGAAAGCTTCAACAGAGTCAAGCTTCAATCAGAATCAGCCTTTTCAGAAAGCAAGACGAGAAGAACGTCATTGTCATACGAGTCATAGCAGAAGAGGAAGCTCCTTAAAGCGTCATCAACACTGCCAGCACTTTGTTTCTCAATTTGTAACAATCTCCTCATTTCAGGAGATATGTTTCTTTGACTGTATCTTGCCAATTCAGGGCACACGAATTAATAAAATCAGATTTTTCAGTCATGTTTCGTTTTGTGTATTTTTATTTGCAAAGGATGTCTGATGTCTCTAAAAAAAAAAATCAATTGCATAAGTACAGGTGCTTTTCTCCCAAAAATAATAATAATAAAACGCATGCTTACAGGGAATATACTTACTCTCGAAAATGCTTAACTCCTATGACGGAATCCAGTAAAGGATACCTCGGGACCTTTTGTGCGTTTCCTTATCTTTGCAGGATCGCAGGTATACAGGACGCAACTTGGGGCATGAAAGCTTCATCCCAGCAAACTGGCAAATCAACACTCACCCGAAGTGCTTTCTCCCCAGTTGAGTTACCACTTGTCACTTCTCCCAGCCAAGGTGCCATTTATTCTTCCTCAGCCAAGTACAAAAGCCAGGGAACCAGTTCCCCACAGAGCTTCAGCCTCTACTCAGAAGAGCAACGCCTGAAGGAATCACAACAGAGTGACGAAAGCTTCTACAAACCCCAGCTGGGTCCCCTCATTACCAAAGATGGGTCTATCAATGACTTATCTCCCCAAGCAAATACATCTCATCAGATCTACCAATGATCTCATCCCCAGCTGGGATGTCCATTTCAAGCAGATCAGCCCGAGATCTTCGCAGCAACGGGATCCGAATCCCGGTTTGATGTCTTTACATCATCATGGCATTTGCATCATATTGTCCCTTCAGAGCGTAGCATTCCATTTAATACGGAGCATTACGGCAAAAATCAAACGCATAGCATAATCATTAGCCATGTTCTGAATTAACACTTGTGAATAATAACCGTTCATCATCGTTGTACAGAAATCCCCACCAGAGTCCCAGCAAAAGCAGTTGCCTCACAAATCACAAACACCAGTATATATTTCCTTTTGATACCCGTCCGTATCAACACTCCCCAGTAAAGTCGCCTGAACACTCTTTACAAACAAATCACCCATATCACGGATACTTCATGACACCCGTCCGTGTCATATCACCAGCAGAAAGCCGAAGACACCCTCTTTGCACTCACGCATACCTATATATACACTCTCTTGACACCCGTCCGTGTCATATCCCCAGCGCGGTCGCTTACACTTTTACAACCCATATACTTGTTGATATCATACTTTTCTCCTTTTGACACTCGCCCGTGTCGCCCTCCCCAGCAGTTAAACATCATCTATACACTACTCGCTCTTATACAGATACCCGTCCGTATCTTGTATATACCAGTTACATCCCCACAGATTCGACTTTGGTTCATGTTCTTTGTTAACCAGTTGGTACTCGTCCGTACCATCATCTCAGAATATGCGTCCGGTGTTTGTTTCTACATGATACTCGTCCGTATCATAATCTTAAGGATGCTCGTCCGCGTCTTTAATCCATACACTGTGTCAAACACTTTTGTCTTCTTGAATATAGACACTCGTCTGTGTCTACTATTCCCCAGAAGAGTCCCTTCAGATTCAACACTCGTCCGTGTTCCTTGTTAACCAGTTGATACTCGTCTGTATCATCATCTCTGAACATGTGTCAGTTTGTTTCTACCTGATACTCGTCCGTATCATAGCCTTAAGGATGCTCGTCCGCATCTTTAATCTATACATAACATCTAAATACTTACACTTTCCTTTCTTGGTTGTGAACGCTCGTCCGTGTTCACTATATCCCCAGTAGATCACCAACAAAGCTTTTTCTTTTATCTAACACTCGTCCTATGTCATGATAACCCTGAGAGCAGCCGTACCCTGCTGAGTGGTCGTCCTCCACTTCTTGATGGTCGTCCTCCATCATGCTCATCCGATGGCCGTCCCCATCGTTGATTTTAGCAGCCGTCCCCTGCTAGGTGGTCGTCCTCCACCCCTTTGATGATCATCCTTCATCATTTTATCCAATGGCCGCCCCCATTGTTGATTTTGGTTATCTGGCATTCGTCCTATGTCATGAGAAACCTCGAGAGCAGCCGTACCCTGCTGAGTGGTCGTCCTCCACTTCTTGATGGTCGTCCTCCATCATGCTCGTCCGATGGCCGTCCCCATCGTTGACCCTTTTTCTATCCGATGGCCGTCCCCATCGTTGATATTTTCGGCAGCCGTACCCTGCCAGGTGGTCGTCCTCCACCTTTGATGGCCGTCCCCATCATATTTCTTTTATTCCCAACAGAGCAGCCGTCCCCTGCTAGGTGATCGTCCTTCACCTTTGATGGCCGTGCACCATCATCTGTTTATTTCATTTATTCTTTAACCCGATGGCCGTCCCCGTCGTGGTCCATTTTCCTTTTCTTTTAGCCCGATGGCCGTCCCCATCGTTGGTCACTTTGCTTGTGAACTTGATGGCCGTCCCCGTCATGTTTCATTGATCCCCAGAGAATTCTACAGCTTTATCTTGATGGCCGTCCCCATCATAATTTGACATTCCCCAGCTAGTCGGCCGTCCCCGTCTTAGCTTTACCTTTTATCCCCAGCATGTCGGCCGTCCCCGTCATTGCGTTGTTTCCCGCTTTACAATATATTTTATTTTTCTTTTACAATCTATATCCCTTTTCTTCTTCGTTCTGTGAGTGCAAATTTTGGACTGTCTTTGGTATTCAACCACAAGTTATCTTGTTTGCCTGTTAAGCCGTTGCTTACATCCTGCACAGCTAACTCATGTTTGAATAGGGGCAGCTGTAAACACCCCAAATTTGCCCTCACCCATCTCACCATGGCTTGTGATAATTTCATATGCATAAACACAATCATATCATCTCATATCTCAATTTTGAGTCACTGCATTGGTTCTAAGGCATCTGCACCTAGGGTTTGTGATCTGAGCAATCTCAGAGCTTCTTGAGCCACTCCAAAGGCAACCAATCACTTCAAAGGGATCCATATGTGTTCAAGTATCATATTACATCTTCTCAAAGTCAAGATTTCAAAAGAATCACAAGAACTAGGGTTTGAATGGATGCAGAGCCAAGTTTGACTGCACAGTTGACCTAAAAATTAGGGTTTTGGTTTCAGAGGCCACAACTCCAAATCTTTTGGTCATTCTTGTTTCCATTGGTCTCTATATGGTATAGGGAGTATGCATATCAATTTTCATGAAGAAATTCCATGGGGAAGTCATCTGATCAAGGGTTGACTTTTCAGACAAGTCAGTGTAAAATCAGGGCATCTGAGGCCCCCAATGACCCAACCAATGGGTGATCTTCATCATTTTGAGTGTATATGATCTTTATTTGATCATGGAAGAAGTTTGAAGTTCATAGAAATCAAGAATTTGGAAGTTTTGCAAATGTTGACTTTTTGGGCATAGTTGACTTTTCAAGAATGCTTCATTTTAGGTCATTTTTCAAGCCTTGATTCTTGATCCAAAAAAGCTTCAAATGGAAAAACTTTGGTCATGAAAGTTGTAGATCTCATCTTTCCCTTTTCAAAAAGTACAAGAACATGATCAAACTCTTCTTGGATCAAAAGTTATGGTGTGGCAAAGTTGGCTAAAATCATTGATTTTCAAGGCATGCTTCAAATGAGAATTTTGCAAAATCATGTACCAAGGCAAATTGCAACCTCTAATTCATTTCAAACCATGACACAAACATTCCTTAGGCCTTAAAGGTCAGAATTGGATCAAGGTTTCTCATGTTTTGGTTCATGTAACAAGACTTTGCTTCATGAAGTTCAAAAAGCAAGCAACTTGCAAAATCATCATGATCACTTCCTACAACTTGTGACATTGGCTGCTGACTTTGGCTAGCCTTTCCCCTCACCCTTGCTGCGCAGCCCCATGCTTGTACTTGCCTAGATCATGAGCCATACTTTCCTTACACCAAATTTGACTTTTGAGCAAAAGCAAACTTACCAATCACTATAGGCCAGGTCACATCATCTGACCTATAGGATTAAAATACAATATCATTTGGCAAGCAAAAGGTATCAAGAGGCAAGGCTGAAACCTCATGTACCAACACATTCACAAAACACACCCCAGCTGCATTTTGTTTCGAATCTCTCTGCCCAGCCATCAAACATACAAACCATTTCCACATTTCAACTCACCATACTTCATAGACCTCAAACCACCAAGAGCCAGGCCTGAAACAAGCAAGAACACCCCACTGCCATTTCTCACCTCAACTTGCAGTTTCATTCGAAACTCTTTCCACAGCACACAAACATCCAAACAAACACCACAAAGCTTCTCCACTCACCATCTGGACCACAAAGAACCATTTACAATGACCTGAAGCTGCCTGAAACTCCATTGCCATTTCTGACTGAGCTTGAGCAGAAGCTTGTCAAACTCCTCATCCAACCAACATAAATTCCTTTTGAGCATTCAAACATCATCTGGGGATCAAGTGGAGTGGATTGCACTGAAGGAAGTGGCCAGAAAGTCATCAGAGTGAAAGCTTCGAATCTCAGGTAGCTTGAAAAATATTTTTCCAGAAATCATTTTTCTTGTTCTAAACTTGCTCTTTATGCCTTCCTGATCATGAATATGCTTTTAGTTTTTGAAATGGCTTTGAAATGAGTATTTAATTAGCTTCTGAAACTTGCGTGCCCTAGTTCTTATTTTCTTCGATTCAGCTTAGTTAGGAAGTATAAATTTGTTTTGAGAGAGGGTTTTGATTCGTGAGTGGTTGGAGATCATTTCCCAATTCTTAGATTTCATTTTAGTTAGCTTTTTGGGGTTTTGGGGATCTTCAGGGGAGATGCTGGCCGGAGAAGACGACCGGAAGTCTTCTCCGGCAGCCTGAATGTCATTAGCCCTAATCTCAGGTCATTAATGTTTGTTTGAATTCTGGGCGTTGGATGCGTTGAAATGTTTGACTCCCCGCGCGAATGGAAGGCTCAGATTCATTCATTTGCCCTAATCTTATTTAATTAAGATAATCATAATTAATTAACTCAGAGGCCATCTGGACCCTCCATTCACGCGCCAGTCAACGCATTCAAACCCAGGGCTCATCTCAGCCTTCCATTTGGCTGACTTCTCCTTTTATTTATTTTTATTTCATTTTATTTTCATTTAACTTGCATAATTATTTTAAAATAGAAAAAATGGCTTAAAAATTATGAAACTTTTTCTTAAAAGTTTTATTAATTTTTAAGACCCAAAAATATTTTTATTTTATTTTTTATCATTAAAAAAGTATTTTTAAATATTTAAAAGACTATTTTTAATTGGTTAATGGGAATTAATTAATTAAAAATACTTTTAGGTATTTAAAAATCACCAAAAAAATTCATGAAATGTTCTAAGACATTTAGAAACATTGTCCAACCTTCAAACCAAATTTCTTTTTTGATCTTGATGCATTTAGAGAATTTTCCATTGAATTAAATCATTTTTGGTGCATTATTTTGATCATAAGTTCAAGAATTCATTTCTGCCTATCTAAGAAGAGTTGGACATTGGTTCTTTTTGCTTTGTTTTGTGTTTAGCATGTAGTTTCTAGGATTAAATGGCCATGATTTGTTTCCTCATTTTCAATTTGTTTGGTATATCTTTTGTTTAGGAACCCTAAAAACCCTAATAACTTAGAAAAATCATAACTTGAGATTGGTTAAGAGTTGAGAGCCCCCCTTTGGACATTGGTTTAGTATAGGTTTAGGGTTTCTTTGGGTGGCATTTTCCATTTTTTATATTAGGTTTTGCTTCTGTTTTTGGTTTTTGTTTGTTGTTTGATCCATAAACCCTAATTTGGGCTTTCATTTGCATACCTCTTGCATTCTCTTGCATAACATGACTTGTCATGACATTTCAAGCATTCATGTGATTCATTTAACATCATAAGACATGTAGAAAGTATGTTTGATCATTGCATTACATATTTGCCATGTTGTGTGCTTTGTATGCTTCCTAACTTTTCATGTGTATCCATGCTTCTAAGCTTGCATCATATGCATCCATGAACTTGTGAGAACATCTCCATGCCTTGCCTCATGTTTGTAGCATCTCATAGCCTCATTATCATCATCAACATGCTTCTGGTTTTGTTTAGCATCATACCATTTCATCCCATTTTGCATTGCATTGCATTTCTTTCTAACATTTCAGGTGGTAAGTAAACTTGAGAAGTGAATTTGCCTTCACTTCTCATAACTTTTCTTTTCATCTCCCTTGCATCCATTGCTGCATTTATATATGTGTTTGAGTTTGAGCTTGCTCATTCTTCTTCTTCTTACTTTCTTCCTTCAAGTGACTTGACTTCTTGAATGAAGCAAGTCACTTTGCTTCTCTTGATCCTGTTCATCTGCTTCCTGGTGGTTCTCTTTGAAGACTGTTCTTGAAAACCTCACAAACCTTAGGAACAACCAAGCATGACAATGAATTAGGGTTTTGATTAGTTCCCCCTCATAGTTTTACCTTTGTATCTCTCTTTGAGTCTTCTCTTCTCATCTCATAATCAGGGACTAAACCCTAAAGGCTTTAAGGCTTTGTGATTAAGCTTATGCCTGCATCCTTCTCTTAGGATGGAGTGTATAACTTTAATTCTAGGTGTTAAACCCTTAATGTGTTTAAATCTCTTAATCAATCCACTTAATAATCATCAAGACATCACACTTGTAACTTGGGCCTTGCATTAGGGTTCTAATTCTTCCTTAACTGGTTAAGAAGGACTAACCCTAGTGTTAATGGACAAGTCCCCCTCAAGTTGTCTTACAAACCCTAAAAATCACTTCATCATCATATCACCAAATAAAATCCACTTAGTAAAGGCTTGTTTTGTCATGAGTTTAATCCCTAATCATGGATTAAGTTGAGGAGCTTTCCTCAGCTTAAACATTCTCATCTATTATCCTTCTATTAGGATGGTGTAATGAGTCTGTTTAATCCCTGATTATGGCTTAACCTCATTACTCAACACTAAACAAAAACACCAAAAACATCTAAATAATCACAAGTAGGTTAACGATCTTAATCCTACACCAAAGGTGATTAAGTGTGAGAATCTGACTTCACACTTAAGGTATTCTCATTACCCCTAATCAGAGGGAAGATGTGATGAGTTTACTAAATCCATTGGTTTAGGCTTAAGCTCATTAACTTATGACAAACTTTCAAAAGCAATAAAAGACTGAAAACTCAAAAACAAACAATAATCGTCTCCTTCGGGATTCTTTTCTCATCTCATTCACTCATAACCGAGAACTTGCTTCTTCCGTCTAATGCAAGACAGTTTGCACCTGAGCCAGACAGGTCATACACTTGAGCATAGACAAGTAAGCAGTTCACAAGTCAATTCATCTATCAGTCTCTTTGGGTCGAACTACGGTGTTCTGACTTCCTCATTGCACGAGAGGATACGTAGGCATAACTTAACAGTTATCGAACAAAAGTCTCTGTATATTCCCCCTCTTTCTAGCTTCATTCTTTAAGCCTCATGGTCTTGGGCATTTTACTCCTGTTCCTGCACTGACACTTCACTTATACACTTCACTTACACTGACACCTGTACATTCTCTTCCAGCTATTTTATACACAAATTGCACTGACACTACCCCTTTAAAACACAAATCTTTTAAGCGTGGATCCCGTCGAGTACGGCGGACAATCTGGGTGCTAATACCTTCCCAGGTTGTAACCAACCCCCTTTCTCAGTCTCTCTGGTTCGCAAACCGTCTTATCCATCTTTTTCTAGGTCTATGCAGCATTACCTTTCCTCCGGGATAAAAATGCCTAGCTGGCGACTCTATTCATCTCCAGTGAGTTCACGGCTGTGTGTTCTCATTGTTCTTTTCGCCGACCGTTCGCGTCTGTACCTTCATCTGATCCATTTCATTTGTCGGGAGCGACAGTAATCCCACAACATACAAGCAAATAGAAAGATGTCTTTGTCAATGTGATCCTCTATCTAGGTCGGAGTCAATGATCGGTCCTGTCTTTGGAACTTCTACCAACTCTTTCGTCTGCACCTGGTTGTCTTCAAACCTCTTCAGCTTCTTCTGATAGAAAATCATCATCCGCTTGTAGTAATCAGCTTCTTCTCGGGCTTTAGCAAGTTCTGCATCTTTTTCTCTCAACTTACCGACCATCTCTTCGTCTTTCTCCTTTAGCTTACTCACGATCTCTTCAGCTTGAACTTTGTCTTGTTCCTCTCTTTTGATCCTGTAAGCAGCATGTCTCTTTTTCATGTTCTCAAACATCAAGGTCTTCTGATCTAGTTGCCTTCTAGTGTCAATGTGTTCCTTGGAAGAACTTCTAGTAGCAAACTCGAACCTCTCATACCGAGCTAACTCAACTTCACACTGTTTCCTTGCAACAGCATGTCTTTCAGCATCTTCTTGAGCTTTCCACTCAATCTCAAGTATGGCATGATTAGCCTTAGCAAGCTATTGATTTAACTGTGCATTCTCCATTAACAACTCGTCTCTTTCCTTCTTCATCTTGTTGAACTCTTCAATGCTAACTGTGGTAGGTTGTTCAATGACCATGGGATATAGAAGAGGCGCAAGCCCAAATGGTAACAGTAACACTTCAACCCGTTCTCTTAACCATTCTGCAAACGGTGGATACATTCGACAATTCCCTACTCCCAAAGTCTTCTTCCCTCTTGTCTTTCGACTATGCCAAGTATTAGAAGCTTTCTGAGCAATCTCGAATCCATCCGTTGATTGGAAGTACAAGGACTTTGTGATGTCCACAGCGACTGGTGGTTCCCTTAAGGCGTAACCGAACTGTTTAACTATGAGGGAAGGGTTATAATTAATTCCCCCTTTCCTCCCGATCAATAGAACATTAGGGAATCCTCCGCAACTGTGAAGAATGTCAATGCATCGCAAACCCTGATTAACCCAGATAATATCCTTTGCTTGTAAGCCCATAAATCGTTCAGACCATACAAGAGTGTTCTTCGTCTTCTCAAAAGCTCCTGATTGTGGAAGAAAGCGTGTGAACCACTTGTAGAATACAGTCGCGCAACAATTCAACATTCCACCCCTTCGCTTCTCATTCTTATAATGCACAGAGTGGTAGAGATCACCTAAGAGAGTAGGAATATGATTCTTTGCTATGAAAATGCGAATAGCATCAACATCCACGAAGTTGGGCATGTTCGGGAACAAAGTGATTCCACAGATACACAAAGCTAGGATCGCATTAAAGGTACTCCAACTTTTTGCATCAGCTGCTTTGGTAGCCTCATCTAACAAGAAACTCAAATGATATCCCCGGAAGCCTCCTTTTCTATCAATCCGGTCTTCCAATAATGACTTGCTCAAATAAAGAGAAGTTGCTACATCTTTGAAGTCGGGATCAATCTTGGTCCCAAAGAATGGTGCACAGTCCTTCACGGAAACTCTCAGGATGCTCGAATAGTCCTCTAATGTAGGTGCCAACACGAAATCAGGAAGTACAAAACATCTAAGTTGTGGATCATAAAACTGTAGCAAGGTGTGCATCCCTCTGAAAGTATAGTCACTGATGGGCTCTATGAAATACAAAATCCACCCGTAATCCTGCTTGAAGATATTCAGAACCTCTGGAGGAGCTAAGGCCTTCACTTTGAGAATTTCTTTCACAACAGGCTGATGAACCTTTTAGGAGATAATACACTTGGTCTTTTTCTTGGGTTCCATTCTCTTAGATCAATACCCACAACTGGAATCAAGGATGTGATATGCAGCCCTGCAAATGAATAAACATGCGTTAGGAATGCAAGTATGCGGATGATGTGATGCAATGCAACGGCATGTGATCACTGTTGCATATACTGGGCACTGTTGTACTGCCTTCTGATTTTTCCTGAATACCGACTGTCAAGAATACCAGATCATAAGTATTGTGTCGGAAGAAAACACAAGTATCAAGAACAAGGTAGGTTGAAGGTTTAGTTTTCGTGCGAACCTGTAAACCCCTCCCAATCTCACGGGTATGCTACTACGGGTCAACATCACGGACTCTCAAAGCCGAATAGTAATAATACGTTCACCATTTCCGAGGAATGGCTCATGACCAAATCAGGGAATCGGTTTGGCATTATGTACTACTCAGGGAGGCCTCAGCTGAATTCCGGAAAAACAAGCATCCCTCATAAGTTCCCGGCTTCAAGTACTGAAGTCGAGAAACAATAGTACATTCATCCCGAAGGGTACAATACTACCGTCATACGACCAGTTGCTTTAACCAGGTTCCTACGAAAGAACAAGGTCATCCTATGCAATTTCCTAGTGGGCCCTCGGGTGTGAATGGGTTTGCCACGAAATGTGGTCTGCCACTGTCACCACTGGAGAGGGTTGTTTCCACTAAGGTCCTCGATGATCGGTTCCTAGTGTTAACAGCTCGGGTGAGAACATTCTATGGTCTGCCTAGGCAGTATAGAACATATCCCAAGAGAGCCTGATTTGGGTGTGGGACTCGTGAAAATTACACGTGCTCAAGACCACGCAAGCCACACGACTTCCCACTCTAAATCCTATGTGTATACTTAAGCTGGGTATTTGGCTTATCTCACAATAATCCCATCCCGCCAAGGAAAACCAGAACAGCCAGTACAATATATGCCAGTATATGCGACAGTAAAGTGCAGAAAGTTGAAAATAAAGCTGTAAAGGAAAGCGATAAACTGTAAACAAAACAGTAAAGCTAAACTAAAGCATAACAACAAACGAATAAACACCCAAAGAAAACAGAAATAGACAAGCGCTAGGATTGACTCTCAAAGGGGAAATTAGAATTTCTAAAGGTCCCCAGTAGAGTCGCCAGCTGTCGCTCCCGGGATTTTCATCCTAGTACAAACGCGAAAGTGGCGCGGAAAAGTTAGAGTCGCCAGCCAGACATTTTTATCCCAAAGGAATGGGAAAGGTAATGTTGCACAAACCTAAGGAAGAAGGAAAAGGATGAGGCCTTGCGAACCAAAGATCTGGGTCCGGGAGTCGGTTACGAATTGAGAAGGTATTAGCACCCCAATCCGTCTGCCGTACTCGACGGGATCCACGCTTATAAGTCTATTTTCAAAGGGTGGAAAATAATATGTTGTTCAAATGAAAGAATGACTATCTGGAATGGAATGGAAATAAGAAAAGAAATGGAATTGAAAAAATGGAAATAAAGGGGGGAAATGTAGGGAAAATAAAGATTGTGCTCGAATGGGCCCTACCCCACTGCCTACGTACCTCATCGGGATAAATGAGGATCAGAGACGCCGTAGTTCGTCTAACTAAGGCTGAAACTCGTTTGTGATTTTTAGGATGACATTGCCATAGCTCTAGCTCAGGTGTTACCGGCTCTGACTCGAGGGCGTTTACCGTATCGCTGTTTGAACTGTCGAGACAAGTCATGTTCGTCCGCAAAGAGTATGAGATGAGATGAGAAGATGTGACTTCTTGGTTTGTTGTTTTTTAGAAGAAGTGTTTTGAGATTGTGTTTTTCGTATGTACAACACTAAAGACTATGACACAGGAGCGAATACTTTCCAAGATCGCCCCCAATGGAACGTTTGTAAAGCATCCTAGAAGAGTGAAGGAGACCTCCACTAGTCATTTCCCGTATAGCTTAAGGCTTGTGGCGCATTGTACACCTTTTCCTTTATTAAGTGTTTTTGATTTTATTTTAAGATGAGAAGAGAGACTCAAATTGTCAAAGGAAAAATTCTAAGGGAAACTAGACTTACCCTACGTTAGTTAAATTTAAAGATGACTTATGGTTAAGTGAGGTTTGAGATTAAATTTACCTAAGAGATATAAGACTAGAAATGAGAATACAAGAATTAATAGTGAACAATATGGTCCTCCTAAGTCATGGTGGGTAAAAACGTGAATGAAATGTAAATGGGATGAAACGATGGATCGGGTGGGTCGATTGCGTGGTGCTGAGACACACGACTTATGGTGTGAAACATACAAGGCTTGCTTTTGGTTGAATGGAGTGGAACGATGGTAATCGAGGAACCCTAAAGTCACATGCAAGATTCTTTATTTATTTGAAAATATACTCGACGTTGGATCGAGCCTTTTATTTATTTCATTTTTGAGATTTTGGTTTTCTATCGATTCGTTTTATCTTTTCTAACCTAGTTATAAAAACTATACAAGCATACAAGTATTACACTATTACATCACAAAGCATACAAACATAATTGAGGCACAAAAATATCCAAGTCCATAAGCAAATTCTCGAAAGATACCTTGCACAAAAAAAGAGAATAATTAGTGAATGACATGAATCATGAATATGCATAATATGATGGAAATGAATTAAAATGCCAAAAATATCAAAATTCATGTAAAAAATATGAAATCAATTCCCTAGGGTCTTAAACCTGATTATAACACTATGTTAGAAAATCTCTTAAAAATTCTAATTCTAACTATGGTAAATGGTCCTTTAATTCTATATAAGGTTTAATCACAAACTTATACAAATCACACTACCAAAATAGTAGAAAAAATGTCCTAAAAAATACACCAAAAATATTATAGGTACTTTAATTTGTCTTCTAACCAAAGCAAAAAGAATGGATCCAAAATGTTACAGAAAGTGGTAGAAATAAATTGTACAAATTTATGTGTTTATGAAGGAAATCAATATGGATCAATTAAAATGAAAAAATCGAATTAAAATTGAAAAATGATTAAATTCAGAAAATAAAAATTGTGAAAGGTTCTAAATTGAGTTAAGATCATAATATAATTTTTGTGGATTTTTAATATTCATTTTGCTATTTTTTGTAAATTAATTTGAAGGCTATATGAAATAGAAATTAAAAGGAAAAGAAATAGAAAGGGGGTGAGGAAAGAAAGTAATTTTAGTTTAAAAAACTGGTTGGGCTGAAAACGGGCAGTGCCAATAGTAATCCGCAGGCCCATTAGCAAGGAAGGAGAGGATAAGATTGCAACAAAATCGGTCCAATCGGACGGTGACACATGTCACCGCCGGATTGGACCCAAAATCCACCTTATCCCCACATAACTGATTAAGGACGGTGGCGGATTAATCCGTTTTATGGATCTTAATAATTCTTTAACGCATTAATTAAGTTGATAATCTCTAATTATGTATTTAATATTTCAGGCAGTAAACGTTTCTTTTCTTCCTTAATCATAAATTGAAACAAAATAAAACAAATTAAACCCAAAACATTTACACGAATCTTCTCATCCTCTCTCCCACAACTTCCTCTTCCTCAAGAACAAAACCCTAGAGTCCCTTCTCCTTCCCCCTTCACCTCATCTCTCCCTCATATGAACCCCAATCCGCCGCCGCTACAACACCGTCATACTCCCGTTTCAACCTCATCCAACTCCTTCGACCTCAGCACCATTACTAGCCTAATCCCTCAACTCTCCGCCGCTTACACTCATCCATCTCCTTCTACCTCAAATCTAAGATTATTTCATAACTCCCTCTAATCCGCAAATAACTCCAAAAGAAAACCTCGAAACCTTAACTCGGTGTAACCCCGATCCAAACGGAGAATCGACCGCGCAAAAAAAACAACTACATCTAAAGGGGAGCTTGGATTCATACCTGGTGAATCAAGGCTGTGAACGCGATGTCAGAAGGATGACACATCCATTGTTCCACACTGTTTTGATGGAGACGCTTCCAATCGATGAACGAAGACTCAACAAAAACGTTCACGTTACGCCGCCATGGTGTGAAGTTCTTTTCAGGTACGATCTTCTTCTTCCTCGTTCGGTGTGTGGATCTGCGTCGTTATTGAACTGATGCTTGTTGTTATGTGCTTGCAGAGTCTTCGTCGAATCGATGCACTGTTATGGTTGCGGTACTCTTTGATGAAGATCGCGATTCAACTGCGGTTTGTGATGAGGATGGGTCAGCGGGGGTCGTTGAGGACTTTTTGGTAACGATGAATAAGGATTTGGATCGAGATTTTACGATTCTAACGATGAACGTTGCATAGTTGATAAGATTTGCAACGAATCCGCAGAGCTCGATAAAGGTGAAATGGTATAAAAATGTTTTCAATATTTCTTCTCCTACTTGCGGACTGCTACTGATTTCTATGATTTTTTTGAATTGTTGTTTATGCAGAAGATTGAACGTTAGGGATGGTGATGGAGGTGGCTTATGGAAACCGAACAGAGGTGCGTTCTTGATGAAGAAGAGGTTGCAGACTGAATTTTTGAAGGATGAAGGAGATAGAGGAATGGTGGAGGGTAGCTGAGATTCAGTTAGAGTGATTGAACTGAATGAAGATTGGTGGAGATGTGAGCGAGGAACGAATTTTCAGAAGAAAGAATTGGAGGATGGTCATGAAATTGTTGTAGTTGGGTGAAGATAAAGGATGTTGAAGAAAAAGAATGAAGAAGGTGGTTAAAGAGATTGATGAATGAGATGGAGGAAGTGAGGGAAAAGAAAAATCGTCCCTCAATCTGCAACAATAGATCATTTTTATAGATGGTACTCACAAGGGTTAAAGTGACATTTCCAGGTAAATTCGGTTAGAAATTCGGTTATGAAATAGTGATTAGTTTTTTTGTTTTTGATTCTCTTAAGTTTGTTACGATTTCGTAACTGATTTCCTGTTCCCAATGGTTTTTTGGCTTACCTCTTTTCCTCACTATTTTCTACTATGCTTTTTTTTGTCTTTGTAGCCAAGGTATGGAAAAGATGGGTTAGGGAGATTTTTCTGAGTTTGATGAGTCTGTGAAGAGGATGATTGAAGATCAGTTTTTTCTGTAACCGTAACTGATAGGTATAACTGTATCTTGCCATAACTTGTACTGATTTTTTTTTTTGCGCCGGCTAGTTTTACGAACCCTCTCCTCTTCTGATTTCGTAACTGATCCTTAACATATTTCACATTTTTTTGTGCGTTTTTTCTTGCGTGGCAGGTTGCGCGTTGATTCGCATTGGTGATGGTGTCGTGAATATGATGACAGTGATAGCAATGTGTTTTTGACCCTGCACACGTGAGGGTGGCTTGCATTCGATGAAGGTGGATGATGCGAGGTCGATTCTTTTTGTGTGCTGAGTTGTACATTCTAAATTCTGGTTGTTGATTTGGTGGAGAGTTGCGGAACGATGACGAGCCTCCCCTTTTTTTTTGATGAGTTTTTTTTCTTTTAATAATTGAATTGAAAGGGATTGGTTCCCCTGTTGTGAACCGATGCATAAAGTATCTGATATATTAGTTTTTGTTACTGAGTTTTTTCCTTTATTATGCTATCATCTCCGTTTCTTTAATTGAAATGTGGGCGAAATTCCCCGAAGAATTCTGTGACAAAGGGTTTAACCTTTGTTTTTGTGATCCTCCTCCCTTCACCAAAACTGTAGTATTATATTCTCTTTCCATTTTTTGTAACAGAATGCTCTCTGTAGATTCTTTTGTATAGTTTCTTATTTTTTGCTTTTTCTAATCAATTTTCATAAGACTTTTTCAACGTAACAGTTTCTGATGTCAACAAAAACTGCCGCCTCCTCCTAACACTTCATATTGTCTTGCGATTTAGATACAATCATAGGCTTGTGGACTGATGTCTCACACGAGGTAAAATGAATTCTCCTTTACGCTTTCCCCTGCAAGTTTGAGTGCAACAAACACATGGGCCTGAGCGTGCCACAATTGCACATGGGCCTGAAATTAAATTATGAAATAAAACTTGGATTAAACTTCGGCTTAATGGATTTGAAATGGGGTTTCTTTTTTTTATTAATTTCCAGATAACAATGTGGGCCTTGGATTTTGGATAAAGTTTAGGATTAATTGACTTCCAAAAAGAACATGGTACATGTTGACCTTTGAATTGGTAGAAATGAATGAGTAGATTTTGATAACTTGATCAGGAAAAATTATTCATGGCACGAAAAGAGAGATACCAATGTGGAGTTAGAAGAAAGGTACGAGGTATAGTTTGAATTCCAATAAATTCATCTGACCAAATCTTAACATGCCTAATTCACATCGACTTTCATATCCAAAACAAACCTCTATTCTTAATGAATCCTCAACTTCAATCTCAGAACCATTAAGAAGTGTCGGGTTCCTTATATCATGAATACCAATATGTCCTTGTCATGAAAGCCCTAATCACCACCTTTATCAGTAAAATCATCATAGGAAACAAAACCCTGAGTCATCTCTTACTTTATCTTGGATGCAATACTCGACTGAATCTTTTGGCTACGAAGAACTTGAATCCCCAGGCACCTCCTTAGTTCCGCACCTTAGGAATTTGATGCAAATGTATGATCATAGGGGTTATGACCTAACGCATGTGTAGATGAATGTGAAACATAAATCTAATTAGTGGTGATAAATGTGAGGGCAAATTTTGGGGTGTTACACAAAGACATGGAGATGTGATACATTTGGCTTCCTTCCTTTTAAAAGTTCATAGGGCGTTTTATTTAGAATGGGTCGAATAATTACCCTATTTAACACATAACATGCAGTACTAATTGCATCAACCCAAATATTTAGGATGACCACTATCATTGATCATAGTTCTTCCTAGCTCTTTTAACACACAATTTTTACGTTCCACAACAACATTTTGTTGCGGAGTTCTAGGAGTGGAAAAAAATTATGCTCAATTCTATGTTTTTCACAAAAATCTTCAAAACGATGATTTTCAAATTCACTTCCATGATCACTTCGAATAGTTACAATGTTAGTGTTAAGTTTATTTTGAGACAACTTGGCGAATGTTTCAAATGCCGAGAAGGTGTCACTTTTACTTTCTAAGAAAATTATCCAACAAAATCTTGAGTAGTCATCCACAATAACAAAACCATAATAATTACATCCTAGACTTTTGATTCTAAATGGACCAAATAGATCCATGTGTAGAAGTTCAAAAGGTCTAGTTGTAGAAACTAAATTTTTGGATTTAAAAGATACCTTTGTTTGCTTACCCATTTGGCAAGCATCATAAAGATGATCTTTGGTAAATTTTATTTTTGGTAAACCAACTACTAAGTTATTGGAAACAATTTTGTTGAGCGAGTCAAAGTTAATGTGTGCTAAACGTTTATGCCAAAGCCAAGAGTCATCACTCTTAGAGACTATACATTTAGGATCATTAATGGACACCACATTCAAGTCAAGCATGTATAAATTATTAACCCTCAAGCCCTTAAACACATCATCATTTTTATTATCATGTTCAATTATGCAACCTTCTTTTGAAAGAGAGACTTTGTATCCCTTGTCACATAATTGACTAATGCTAATGAGATTATGTTTAAGGCCTTCCACTAAAAGGTCATTAGAGATAGATGTAGAAGAGGGATTACCTAAACTACCTTTACCGAGTATAGCTCCCTTGTTGTTATCACCATAGGTAACAAAGCTTTTCTTCTTAGCCACAAAGTCATATAATAGGGAAATTTCACTCGTCATATGTCTTGAGCAACCACTATCGAGAAACAGTCTTTTCTCCATAGTCTCAAGACACTCCACCTACAAATTTAAACAAGGGAAAGAGGTACCCAATTTTCATTGGGTCCTTGTGTATGAGTGAAACTTTGGTTGCATTTAGGCAACCATTGAAAAATGCCTTTAGGGATCAAGAATCTCCTAAATCAAAATTTAGAAATAGTGTGACCCCTCTTGCAACAATAAAGACATTCCAAGGTTGGTTTAGAGTTCCAGTTTCTATTTGATCCTTCACCACATAGGTGTATCTTTGATATGGATTGCTCATAGAATCTCTAAAATTTGAATGATGCAAAAATAATCTTGGGTTGTGATTCTTTGTCTAGTTTGTCTTTAAGTATTTTAACTTCTCTTTGCCAAATCCAAAAAGTTTCACAACCGTGAAAATTAAACCATCCTTGTTTTTCTTCTTTAATTTATTCCACCATAGAATCTTTAAGAGCCTCCAATTCCTTTTGAGAATCAGATACCTTTTTATCCAAATTCTTAAAAATAAGCTTATTGGAGGCTAATCGCTTAAAAGTGTTTTTAGCTTCATGATGGAGAACCTTAAAACTACTAAGCAATTTAGGATAAGACAAATTTTCAACATTATCATATTTAGAATGACTTACTTGCTTTTTTCCCTTGGTGTGAGCCATAAGACAAAGATTTACTTTCTCATCCTCATCACTTGAGCTTTCTTTGCTAGAAGCTTCACTATCGCTTTCCCATGCGATATATGCCCTTCTTGCTTTGTTGCCTTTCTTTTGATATTTGTCTTTGCCTTTTTCTTTCTTTAACATTGGGCATTCCGGTTTGTAGTGACTGGGTTTTCCATAATTATAACATGATCCTTTCACTTTGGTACTTTTGTTTGGTTCTTGCTTAGAGGAGTTAGATTGCCTTCTATAGTTGACAAGGTGCTTGTCTGAATGATATATTTGATTCTTTCTAAGATACTTATTGTATCTTCTAACAAACAGCCCCATATCCTCATTGGATTCATCATCTTCGCCACTTGACTCACTTTCACATTCTCTGTTGGTGGATGATTTTGACGTAAAAGTCTTCAATGCAATAGACTTCTTCTTCTTCTCATTGTCCTTTGATTTTTCATTCTTTTCTTCCTTCTCATTTTCTTCATGCTCATGTAGATTTAAGAGCTCTTGCTCATGCTCTTGTAGCTTCTCAATCAACTTTGTCAAATCCAATGTTCTTACATCATTGGCTTCTTTGATAGTCTTTACCTTTGGTAACCATTCCCTAGTAAGACATCTTAAGATTTTGTTAGTAGCTACATCGTTGGGAGTGGTTTTGCCAAGAGCATTTAAGAGATTTAATAAATGAGATAATCTCTTTCCCAATTCACCAATGGTTTTCCCTTGGTTCATGTGAAAAAGCGATTAAACTCTTGTTGCAAAGTGTTAATTCTGGAAAGCTTCACGTCATCAATTCCCTCATGGGAAACCTATAACTCTTCCCATATATCTTTTGCCGTAGTATGATGTGAAACTCTGAAATACTCATCCGCTCTCAAAGAAGCAATAATCATATTTCGAGCTTTCCAATCATAGCTATAGTTCTTTTCATCTTTTCATCCCATTATGCTTCAGGTTTAGGTATTTCAAGGTTATTCTCTCGGGTCATGGTTATTTGAATAGGACCATCTTGAATAACCTTCCATGTTTTTCTATCAACAGAGTTGGTATGAATACGCATACAATTCTTCCAGTGACTATAGTTTTTTCCGGTGAAAATAGGTGCTCTATTATATGCCCTTGTTGGATCATTATCCATTTTCTAAGAAGTTATATGTGAAGCACTAGATAAACCGGTGCTCGTGATACCACTTGTTAGACGATGGCGCGGATCTAGAAGGGGGGTTGAATACATCTTTCTTAAAATTTAACTTTTCAAAAATACTTTGAAAAATATTTTGCGGAAGTTCCCCAGAAAATTTGACTAAAAACAAATTAAATTCACCAGTGATCGGATATGCATTTGAAACCAAATGGGAAATAAGTGATGATAAGAAGAATTAAAACAATGCAACTAAGCCACTTAAATTCAGCTCACTTGATAACCCACTCTCAATAATGAATTATAAAAGAGAAATAAGCACACAAATTATGAATTGGTGTGGTTTGACTTTTTCTCAAACACTTGGTGTGCACCCACACAAAGTGTTATTTGTATGTTAAAGTAGTGCAGAATTTTTACAAGGTTGCTGTCAAAATTGACAGCAACAATGTTTAACAAATAGTTGGTGTGCACATACTAAACCAAAACAAAATTTTTCGAACCACACAAATTCAAGTAATGCAGAAAATATTAGAATGAAACGAATAAAGAATATAAGAGATTTGTTTAGGCAGTTCCTTCACCGTCCTCGCTAGAAGTACTCTGCCCAAAATTCTCAAACGAATTGGGATATTTCATTAATATTGCAATTGTTTATACAAGAAGAAAATTGGAACAACAAACCAATCCAAATTGCAATTGTTGCAATAACTCTTCTTGCCCCTTGATTCGAGAAGAACCAAGTCAATCATGCGCGTTGAGTAAGCCTCCGATTAACATCTCCCTTCTTGCAAGAATATACAATCCTTCAAACTTTGAGCACAACTAATTTTCTTCAATGCTTGTGAACCCACAACTACCTTCATAATCCTCCAATTAACGTGATATGAATGAATGATTCCCTTGATTTTCAAACTCCCTCACTCGGCTGAATCTACGAACGATAATTGTGTACAAAACCCCCAAATCTTCTATGATCTTGGAGGAGAAAACATTTTAGGTTTTTACAAGAAAAACCCATAACTTCTCTACCCAAGCTGAAACCTCGATCTCACAATTGGATGTTATCACCTTACATTGCATCTTGATCAACAAGATTGTTGTATATGATTGTTGATTAATGCAAAGAATGAGAAGATGAAGAGAATGATGTGTATCTATTTCACCTTTCTTGTTAAAACTCTCATAAAACATGAAACAACTATTTATATTGGTTATAAAAGAATAGAAAGTAAAAGTAAAAGTGAGTGAAAAAATATAACAAAAAAGGTGCATAAGTCAGTAATGCGTCGACCTTTCCATATGGATGAGTCAACCTGTACCAAGTCAATGAGTCAACCTAAAATCCTTGCTCAGTCAGCATGTTAGGACCTAAGAGTTTTGAAGGAAAAATCACAATTAATGAGTTGACCTATAACAAGCCATGAGTCGACTCAAATCAAATGTACTGATTGAGTCGACCTGTTGAGGAGCATGAGTCGACTCATGCAGTCGAATATCTCATGAAAACTATTCTTTATCAGATCATCTCTTCTTGCTTGTCTTACCACACACCATTTCAAATACCCAAGTTTTTGACATTGTTCAAAACACCCTTCATGTGTCACACTTTGTCTATGACGAACTTTCCTATTACATAGGGAATAGATAAACTTCTTAGATCCTTCAGTTTAAGAGGCGTGTTATTTTGGATAATAGCTCTACACTCAGCAGTAAGCGTAATTTTCTCATTCTCCTCGATTTTCTTTTTGTTAGATAAGATTTCTTTTATAAATTAGCATATGAGGGCATCTGAGTAATAGCTTCTATAAAGGGTATTGTAATGTTCAACTGTTTCAGAAGCTTTACAAATTTCTTGAATTGTCCCATACTCTTAGAATTTGTTAACCGTTGGGGGTACGAAATTGATGGTTTATACGGTGGCAAAGGTACATAAGGCTTTTCATTTTCCTCGGCCTCTTGTTCATTGGCTTCCTTTTCCTGTGGTTTATCATTCTTCTCAATTGATTTTTCAGGCTTTTGGTACACAACTGGGTTTTCGGTTCTAGGATCGGTTGGTTCATCCAATTCTTTTTCGCTTCTTAGTATAACTGCATTTTCATGACCTTTATGATTTAGTTGTGGCTTTCCAGGAAATGTTCCAGCTGGGGCAGCAGTGGATGCTTGTTGTTGGGCTATTTGAGAAATTTGAGTTTCTAGCATCTTGTTATGAGTAGCTAAAGCATCTACTTTGGTCACCAATTGTTTGATTTGCTCACTAGTATGGATGTTCTAGTTCAGGAATTCTTTAATTGTTTGAGTCTGTGTGACTATGAAGTTTTCCATCATTAGTTCAAGGTTGGATTTCCTAGGAGTGTTCGGATTGGGTACGACAGCGTTTTGGTATCTTGGTGGTACAACTGGTGCTTGGTTAGGCGCATACAATGCATTATTGTTCTTATAAGAGAAATTTGGATATTTTTCCATCCTGGATTATAGGTATTGGAATACAGATTTCCTTGAGCATAGTTCACCTGATCTGTAGTTAATCCGGAAAGAAGTTGACATTCTGATGGTGTGTGTCCTAGGATTCCACAAATTTCGTAATTTGGAGTTACGACAGCCACAGTGGCTGGTGGTGTTATGGTAAAGTTATCGATCTTCTGGGCTATGACATCCATCTAAGCATATATGTGATCTAAGTTATTTACTTCATACATTCCTCCCTTAGTTTGGTTCTTCTCTACGGGTGTTCTTTCACCTCCCCATTGGCAATGGTTTTGAGCCATGTTCTCAATGAGGTTGTAGGCTTCATCGTATGGTTTATCCATAAGAGCGCCGCCTGCGGCAGCGTCTATTGTCATTATCGTGTTGTACATAAGTCCATTATAGAAGGTAATGATGGTTACCCAATTTTCAAATCCATGGTGTGGACATAGTATCAATAGGTCCTTGTATCTTTACCACGCTTCATAAAGTGATTTGGCATCTTTCTGTCGAAATCCATTAATATGAGCTCTCAATATAGCTGTCTTGCTTGGTAGGAAATATCTTGATAGAAATACATTCTTCAATTTTGCCCATGTTGTGACAGAGTTGGCTTGTAGAGATTGTAACCATGCCCAAGCTCTATCTCTTAAAGAGAATGGAAAAATTCTCAATCTTATTGCATCTTGAGTTACACCATTTTTTTTCACGGTATCTGCGTATAGTACAAACTTCGTCAAATGTTCATTAGGGTCACCCGTTGGATTTCCAGAAAACTAGTTTTGTTGTACAGCTTGCAACAGTGAAGGTTTCAGTTCAAAATCGTTTCGGGTAATGGATGGTGCGACAATACTATTATGCGGTTCTTGTTGAGTTGGAGTCGCATAGGACTTGAGTGAATGTTGCGATGGTGCTCCATTTTCTTCGGCCATGATTGGTTCTTCAACTGGTTTAGGTAATATTTCTTCAAGTAAAAGGGTTTCGTTGGTTTCGGTTCGACGTCTCGAGCTTAAGAAACGCTCAACTTCGTCGATTTGGGGTTCTAAGTTTTCTCCTTGGGAGCGAGTACTGGTCATACAATCGACAAAGGGAAATTTTTGTTTGCTTAGTCTAGATGGCGTAACAATGAATCACACTATTGACTAAATCTAAGTCCCCGACAATAACGCCAAAAACTTGATCGCGACTTTCCGAGTCTAAAGATTCTATCTGCAGGTATACAACCTAATCGCGCAGTAATAAAAAATATTGATCCCACAGAGACTCGATAATCAACCTAGCACTATTGGGTGTTACTATGTTTAGCTAAGGCGAGTAATTTTTTTGGTTTAAAGGGCGAAAAGTAAGAATAAAGGGTTAAATTAAACTATAATAATGATATCGGTATGTAATTGGTATGCCTTCGCGAATTCGATAAAAGGGTCAGCTTATTAAGGCTATTCAAGTTATCTTTCCATAGAAACTGTTGGTTTAAAAGTCATTGGCTCACACTCTCGTGGTCTTGCCTATTACTATACTCCTAAGTTAAATTGAGCACTCTCGCTATGTCAATTCAAGTTAGAAATACTTTTTAGAAACCTAAAGGTTCTAATTGGATTTAAAAAGCGCTTCCACTATATTTAAAAGCAATGCTCGATTTCAGCTATCCGGTTACAATCTCACACTCCCATGGTCTTAATTCTAACCTTTTATACTTTCTTACTCTTGTAACAAAAGTTGTTTTATAAATAAGAAATCAAAACCTGAAAGTAACTCGATTAAAGGTTTTAGCCTAGGTCTATAGAATTCGTTCTGGTTATACAATCACATACCGATTAAACGATTTAGCCAGACGTATTAAATAAATGCGAAGAAAGGTAGAAGAAGAAGTCCATAAAAATAAATAACATAATAAATAAATAGTAAAGCATTAAATTGGGAAACCTGGTTGAAGTACTCTTGATCATCAATCTTGTAGAAATTTAAACTAAAAAAAATGCAATGGCTAGAAAGAAAATAAATGGTGATTGCTTCCCAAGGAAGGAGACTATCACTTTGGTTCGGGTAATGGAAAATTAAATCAATACTAAAATAAAAACAAAAGTAAACTATAAACAGAAAATTATGGCTTCGATCGAAATTTTGGCAGCAATTCAATATGGTAAACGAAGCTCTCTTTGGAACTGGTAAAAGTTGCTATTTATAGCTTCTGTAACTTAAGTTTGTTGAGAATGATACATAATCATATTTGTTGGGCCTTTACCACTTGAGTTGTACTGAGTTTGAGTAGGGTTGAGGAAAAATCTCTGCTAAATGAGAAGAACGCGCGTAACAGATCTCTGGAATTTGACTGAACTGAGGCGTGTATTTAGGTTTCTGATATAAGCCTTGTGACGATCGTCTTGGGCTCATGACGCTCGTCTGGGATTTGGGATGGTCGTCTTGCTTCTGTGACGGTCGTCCTACAGTAAAAAAATCAGAATCTTCATTTCTTCTGTAGTTTTGCCTCATTTCTTGTCCTATAAGTCTTGATTCTGTCTCATTTTCATTCTTTTCTTCCACAAGTTAAGTGTAACTGAATATCTACAAAATAAACACAAACTTCGCATAATATTGTTCGAAATAAAAAAATTAATAACTTAAATGATCGGAAACCATACTAAATAATCGATACAAATTTGTGATATCAACCACCCGTCACAAAGGGAATGGTTTAAATATCTCATATACATCATGGAAGTCCATTCATAAGGTCAAAATACCTCATATCATGTCCAGTCAAAAAAATCAGAAAACCAGGGTTATCCAGTCTAATTTCCACCTAGACCAAAAAGTCAAAGTTTGACTTTTTCACCCGAAAATATCCTCATGACCTATATTACAAGAATATATGGTCCATGAATGCATTTGATCGATAAAAATCAGAAATTTGAAGGTAACTTGTAAGAAGGGAAATCTTTTAAACGTATAAATTTTTCTAAGTTATGGAAAAAAGTGTTCAAGTAGCCTACTTCCAAGCATCTGATTTTTGTGGCCCAAAGCTCAAATGAAGGATATCATCATAATCTACAAATGATTCAACTACAAGAAACTCTAATTCTTCATGGATTTTAAATTATGATTGGATCAAAATCAAGAAAAATACTGATTTTCAACACAGACAAATTTTGTCTAAGTACAAAATCAGCAAAACACCAAAACTTGGAGGGATTCACCAAGTTTCAACCTGATTCATATCCTTCTCAAAACATCAATGTTGTTTCAAATGTTTCCAACCATTCAAAGAACCAATTGGCATGATAAGATCTTGCTTGTACATGAATAAATCATGGATCAAATTGACCATCCAAAACTGTTTCGCAAAAAAACAGATTTTCACAAATTTTTGAAATCTGATTTTTTTATAGTCAAAGGACAATGTAAAGTGGTCTTAAGAATCTTAGCAATCATTTCAAACCTGATCAAACCTGCAAATTCATGATTGCGCCAAGGAATTCCCATAAATGACATTTATGAATTTCAACACTTATGCATTTTGATCCAAGGGTCACCAAGCTCCAAAATGAAATATTCTTGGATTTATTGTTCAACAAGAAATAGGTGGACACAATCCAAGTATAAAACTTCTGCGGAATGTAAATTTTGTAGCTGCAATAGTTGAGCTATTTGAGAAGTTCATCATTTCATGTGTAAGTGATATTTTCATAAAGCATGACTCATAATTGTGACCTCATTTCTTCAAGACTTAAGGGCTAAATATTCTCAACATCTTTGCCTATAAATAGAGACCTCATTTGATCATAAAAAATACACCAAAGCCTATGATCTCCAAGCTTTCTCTCCTTTTCTCCTAAAGACTCATAACTTGATATTTTGAGCAATCACTACTGATTTTTGAGTTGTGGCCACTATCAACTCAAACCAATTACTCAAACACATCACATATGATGTTTATGAGGTGTTCAAACACTTAGATCACCTCTGAAATACCCCATACCCAAAATCACTCTTCAAAACCTCAAAGAAACCTTGTTTATACAACTTGAAGATCAGAACTTGATCCAGCCATTTGCAATCATGTCCAAGTGTTCAAACACACTCCATATGATGTAGGAAAGCTGTCCAGATCATCACAACATCTCTGGAACACTTCCAGCTCGAAATTACATCTCCAACTGCAAGCTCAAGTTCAGGTAAGCCTCAAACTTGGCTAAATCATAATCCATGAAGATTTCCTCGCACTATCTTTTTGCCATATGTGCGTAATCATATTCTAAGTAAGTCCCTTAAATCAATTTCATAAAATCATCATCATGTAGAATTTCATGAGTCTCAGGCCAAAATAGGGTTCTTTAGTGTTCTTCACTGATTTTTCACTCTACACTAAAAATAAATGAAATTAATTGGTACCATGGTGTTCGTGAGTTAAAAACGAGCAAGATTGAAGTTTATTTTATTTCATTTCATTACATATTCAGTGAGATATGGGGGATTTTGCAAAATCCCCATTTTTGGGCAACATGAAGAACACATGTGTGTTCTTGCCATGTTCTTGGTGCCCTTTTTTGAAAATTAAAATATTTGAATTTTGTGATTTTATTTAATTCAATCCAAAATTAATTCCTCTCTGAATATTTTGAGTTTTTAAATGATTCTTTTTTCATTAATTCTCAAAAATGTTTAAATATTCTATTCCATGAAAAAATCTCCAAAACATATATTTTTTAATATATTTAATATTTTCATAAAGAATTAATTTTATTTGTTTCTAAATATTTTAAAATTCATTTCTTTCACTTGATTTTTCAAACATAAATGATATTCAAGTTGTCTCATGGATAAAACATAATTTTTCAAACATTGATCCAAGGTTTCAACATGTTTTTCAATTATGTTTGAAATTTATCAAAGATTTTAAATATTTTTATATTTAAAATATCAAAAACTAGGGTTTTGATTGTAACCTCCCTAAAATTGATTCATATCACTCTTGAGCCTCTATTAGAGTGTAAGACTCATCCTTTTTTGAAAATTGAAGCATTAGGGTTCATCTGATATATTTTCAAAAACTCGGCACGATCACCTGTTTTTCACCGCATTAAGTTTTCATCTGTGAATATCTTTACACATAACCATTTATTTTCTAAAATGAAATTTCAAAATTTGTCATGAGGAATACTTTGTGTTTAAGATTCATTTCTTCTATTTTAAACTTTCTCTGGTTTGTTTTAAAACTCCGTCAAGCTTCCGTATAAGTCCTGAATCCACCCAACTGTTTCTTAAACAGTTTTTAATCTCCTAAAAAGAGATTCATGATCATTTGTTTACAAATATCATATCCTTTTATTTTTTCATCTTTATGACTAAAGATTTAATACACCAGTAACTAGACTGAGCTTCACTCTGATGAACTGCTTTCTAGGCTGTATGCAACTTTTCAGCATCCAAGTCCTACTATGTGTATAACATTATCAGATAATTAATCAACACAACAAATTCCATAGGTATCCTTATGTTTAATCCCTATTATTGGCTTCTGAGTCATCTTTTCTCTTTCTAACTTATCTATGTTTTCTTAAACTGATGTTGCTTGCTTAAAATAGAATTGTTTTCCAAAATTATTTTTCTTCACCTCATACTAAAGCAAAGATAATTAAAAAACTTCTTAATGACAAAGATAATACAATGTAAAAAACATTTGTAATCTTTCTCCCTCGGGATTTTGGGCCTCTACTTCCCAGTGTAACTCCCAACATCATTATTAAATAAAATATTTAATAATAATCAAATCATAGAAAAAGATATACTAAAAACTGTCAAACACATTCATTGACACCTTTTATCTGTCTGCATGCATCTTTACTGAATATATATGCATCTCTACTAGAATTTAAGTAATCGGGTTACTGTCACCAGACCTAACCTTTGAATAACTAGAACCCTACTAGGGCAAAACATAGCCTCCTCTTGGGCTTCATTCAAGGACCCTCAGGCCTCTTAAAGTTACGTTCTCTTAGGCTTAGAATTCACTAAGCCCTCCCTAGCCCCCTCTTGGGATTTGTTCAAGGACCCATGGGCCTCTTATAGGTAATCTAGCCTCCGCTTGGGCTTAAACATAAGGACCCTCAAAGGCTTCCTAAAAGCATAAGAACAGGCCTTTAGAAATAAATACCATACAATAGTATCGCTCTCCAGACAAAGAAAAGTCTGATGACCACATCTCTTATAAATATCCAACAGACAAAACACTCTTCATACATAGTCAGTCTCCCAATAAATTTTCAGCCTCCCATCTTAGGCTTCATATAAGATGCATATAACCAAGAGTCAATTTCTCATAAATAAGCTTCACACACGGGCTTCTAAATCAAGACACAGATAAAACTTTCCCACATAGTCAGTTTTCTTTGTTTAGCTTCAATCTTGGGCTTCAATCAAGGCACATATAAAACAAATCTTCCCTCTTTAGAGATGACAAATTCTCTCTATTGAGCACCTTTTAGCTTCAACCACGGGCTTCAGTCTAGGCATAAACAGTCAAAACACTTTATTGTCATTCAAAATACAGTCATAGTCTTGGACTTTAACTAAGCTAACAATAACAATACAGTCATAGTCTTGGACTCTAACTAAGCTAATTTCCCACAGTCATAACCTTGGACTCTAACTAAGCTAAACATCCAGCCTTTCTTGATCAATGCAAATCAAGATAACCCATTTAGTTATCCTGAGCTATGCAATTCAGGTCAACCATCCAGCGTTTCTTGAACTATGAAAATCAAGATAAAACATTCAACTGTCCTGAGCTATGCAATTCAGGTCAACCATTCAGTCCTCCTTGAGCTATGCAATTCAATGTACCCATTCAGTCTTTCTTAAGATATGCAAATCAAGATATCATTCAGTTTATGCCTTAATTTATGCAATTTAAGAAACCAACCTACTAGTTACAAATAACTGTTTTCAGCTTCAATCGTGGGCTTTGATAAAGAAACAAACACACTTTTCAGCTTCAATCTTGGGCTTTGATCAAGACACAAATAAAACTTTTGAGCATTAACATCCCGTGTTTTAACCAATATACAAATAAACTCCTTCCTCCTAGCTCTAGCCTTTTAGGAGGAACTATGATACTCTGATCCCTCAATTCTATTTTTGGGGTATGTAGGACAAGGGTCGTAAGATCTTTGCGAGAACACCAAACAAAAAACAACAATTAGGTTCTCAGGCCTAAGAAAAACATAAAAAATTATGATAATATAGAAACACAAAAACAACACCACCCTATCAATCATCACTTATATCATACTCAGACCCAAATCCAAGAAACCCCCATCAATATCAAAATGAACAAATTTTGCACTAAACCAAAGGTGAAATAAGCTAAAGAAGAACCCAAAACCATGTGGGCATCTGTTAAATAATAGTATACAAAGAGGGGTGAGTTTAAGATATCTTTTCCCCTCCATAACCAGTTTCATCAAGAAAAAAATAAGAAATCAGAAAGTAGCAAAAATGAGAAAGTGATTAAAGACCATAAAAGTCGAGCTACATATCCTTCAAGAGAATAAGAAGAAGATGAGTTATGTTTCTTGGATAAGGAAGTTAACATGGTGGCGCGTAATGGACCGTAAGTATCTTCTCAGAGTAAAATGTTATACAATTTACCATCGATATCAACCTTGTCCTTCTCTGGGAGGGAGAAAGAATATGGCACTCTAACCATAATCCTGGCTAATTCCATATTCCTGTGATTTGTAACACCCTTCTACCCCATAAACAATTTTAGAAAACTATTTCATATTATCAGAGTAAAATCAATAAGAAAGGTGCCTCATATATTCAAAACATCGTTAGTATTCATTGTCTTATCCCTTACACGGGTTGTACATTCATAATAATCGACAATCATGCAGCGAAATCATACTTCCAATTTCAAGTCAATAAAAATACTTCATAAAGAAATATATTCAAAATCAAAATAACATCAACAATGTGAAAATTTCAACATAAACCAAAAGAATGCAAGGTTCACAAACTATTCTCAACCCGATGTTACATGACACAGAGTAGGACACTCTAAAACACTACTAAAACGACAAAAGAAATGCTCTAAGACTACATCCTCCAGCACCACAAATATACTCTTGGTTATCTTCAAGTTACCCACATAAGAGTAAATGTTTCCGAGCAGGCAGGGTGAGAAATCACAATCCATTATTATAATATATTGACATGGAAAATAAACAGAACAAACAACGACAACTTCATGGCATAATCAACAAATCTTCACAACACAGTCACATTTTCATCATTCATATGCAATGTCAACTAGAATGAAATTCAAAGAATGCTTGTGGTACCAATATCCATGGATGGACACTGGCCATCAACCCTCCAAAAGGAGCATAACATAATCAATATATCACTTCAATCCGCACAATGGGATTAAAGCTACCAATGGACCGAAGTCCCAACATAATATGTTATGAAATGCAATGATGCTAAATTTCCTCAATTCACCAAGTTCCACATGTGCATAATTCATTTCTTGTTCATCAATAATCATCATAGAATCATGTTTTATCATCAATACATCAGCAAAGCAACAAGACAACAAAAATCAGTAAAGAAACACCAAGGAAACATCAAAAACAACAAAATCAATCGCCTGACACGGTCGCCTGTGTCCCCAGACACGGCCCGTGTCAGAATACCTAGACTCAAAACCAAAACAAAAAATATAGAAAATACAGTGGTCTGACACGGTCGCCCGTGTCAGGAGCACTGTAACAAAAAAATGTGTTTTTCCCGTGACAAAATGCTGACACGGGTGCCCGTGTCAGGATACAAAAACCCAAAATTTTTTAAAAGATTTTTCTACTGCGATTTAGACTCCAAATACCTTAAAATTTTGTTTTTCCCAATACGAAAATCAGACCAAAGGACTCACAAAATACACATACACCGCATACATCAAATTGCTTCATTCTTTCTTATCACAATATTCATTCATAACTCAATCTATATCATAAAACACAATAACTACTCAAAAATCCCCAAAGCCTAATCTATTCATAAACCAAGTCCTATAGAATTATAATAAACCGTGAAAACTCCCCATACCTTAGGAAAAAAATTGTAGCTTTCCTCCTTCCCTAAGATTCCTTAGAAATTCTTCAAGATCACAGGGCTTATCCTTCTCTTCTCTTCTTCAGAGTCCTTCCTCACAAAACACGATAAGTTAGAAATTAATCGGTCTTCCCTTCTTTAATTAAAATATCCCAGTTTATGAACTTCCTATTCTATTCTTACTGCTTTTCCTTTAAGACCACCTTGCCCTTTTTCTTATTATTTTTAATAATAATAATAGTATAAATAATACATGATTATTCATTCTATTAAAATTATTTAAAAATATTCTCTTGATTCAATATTCTCCAAAAATCACTAAAACCTCTTAATTCTTTCTAAATTAATAAATAAATGATTAATTTAGATTTTCGGGGAGTTACACGATTCATTGTCGACTCGTCTGAGCATTAGTAAAACCCAAAACAATTGGCGAGTTTTTCAAAGAAATCTAAATTCCATCCATGGCATGGAACCCCATAAACTCTAATCCATACAACTCTTTCTTCATCAACATCTTCAACCTTCCATTTCATTATCTCACAAAACCATTGCTTCTACCAATTAGATCCTTCTGATACCAAATCTTTGATCGATCCTTCTTCAGATTCTTCTAACAGACAAAGTTTAGACCCCAGTGGAGTCACCTTATAAAGAAGACACCCTCAGATTCTAAACTTTGTTGAACATTGTACGTCATTCCCGAGCTATGCGTGATTCCGATATAAGCTTTATTCAAACGACCCCAGTCCTCCTTACACGATGAATAACTAAGACAAATTGATTCAGAATACTCTCCTTTGTTATTGCATATAACGTCCACGAATGATTTACTTCCATAAAAAACTTTGCATTCCTTTATACTCCTCACCGACTCCCTATGAGTAAAATAGTGATTGCCCAGATTAGCAAACCTATTGTTCTTCCTTCCCCTATTACCTATAACTCCCCTCTCAAATCTTGGAGGAATGACATGTATTTTCTTGTCATTCGTCAACACATTATCGAGTTTGATCCCCAACAGCACATCCACCGCCTCTCCTATGCACCCAAACAACACAAATATATCTTTGGTTGAGATGTGGTTCAGAAAATCAAAAAAGAAATACGAGGTGATACCTTCGTCTCCCCTTCCTCTCAAACCACCATTGAAAGGGAAAACATCCCACCTACCTGATGCAGAAACAGACGAACATTTCTTTCTTCCCACCTTGATCCAAGCCATACCAACCGATTTCTATAACCCAGACACACCGAGCTTGCCCATAACGAATCACACCTCAACCAAGGACCCTAACCCTAGGGTTATGAGTTTAAGCCAAAAATCAAGATGAAATCGTCTAATCCATCTCGTGCGAAATGCATAAACCTTTGAATGGAGCGGTGGTCGAAGCTAAATATCGGTGGTCGGAGCTATACAGATAACCCAAAAATTATAAAGATACGAATAAAAGAACCAAGGTTAGAGAGAGGGTAGAGCTTCCCTCTCTAAAAATTTGAGGTATTAGATTATGGATTTTTTTTAAATCTTTCTTAGGCTTATTTTATTTATTTATTTTTACATTTCTTATGCGATTTACTAGCTCTACTTTGTATCTTGTTCTCTTTGTCTCTCTGTTTATACATAATTATTTCTCTTTAAAATAATCTCTTTTAGAAGGCAAAGGAACATTATTATGATTTAGTTTCAAGCCAAGTGATGATGCTCGCCATGATGAAGCAAAAAGGTATAATCATCTAAAAACACAATAGTATATGGTCCACCAATATACATTTTATACATCTAAAACCATTGTATAAAAGCTAGTAATTAAGTATCAAACTATAATTAGACAGATAACTAAAGAACATGAAAGAACTAAAGCTACGTGAAAGTATTTATTTCAGCCTTTCGATGCTATCCAGACATGAAATTTTAACTAACTACGCTTCAATAAAAAGAATACAAAATATAGAAGCAGCAACTCATTTTAACTAACTATGCTTCAATAAATATTTTAAGTTTTTATTTTATTTTTTATAAAAGATAAAAATAAAAAAAATAAAAAACTCATTTAGGCTAAATAGGCAGCAACCCTTAAACTTAAATAATATTCCATCTTTAACAATTTATAAACATAAAATTAAGAATTTGACACTTATTAAAAAGGTTTAAATGTTTTTGTTTTTTTATTATATATATTTTATAGAAAGATGTAAAAACAATATTAATTAATTATTGTTTATAAAAAAAATGAAAGAGAAATCAAATTAAATACATATCTAAATAAGATAAAATTGATTTTTTTAATAATTTATAATAAAAGAATTTGTTTTAATATAAATTATGGAGGACAAAATTTATATGTACCATTTTCTTTTATATAATAATATAAGTTTGAATTCATCAAAACCGACCCATTTAAAATTAAGTCATTTCAAGAGGTCTAGTCATTTCTTATTGGATATGTGGGCTCAAAATTATGTATTCTATCAGGCCCGTTATACAACTAAAGGTCTCATAATATTTTTCATTTTATATCACCTTAATTTTATATTCTCTCCGTCCCATATTATTTGTCACATTTGATCATTTCACACAGATTAAGAAACAATAATAAATGAAAGAGAGAATAGTAATTTTACCAAATTATCCTAATTAACTATTGATGTATTCAAATTAGCATTTTAAGTGAGAAAACAATTAATTAAGAGTACTTATTAGAGGACGCAATTGAAAGATTAAATATAAAAATGTCTTGGTAATCTAAAGTGACAAATATTTTGGGACAATTTTTTTACTCAAATGTGACAATTATTTTGGGACGGAGGGAGTATAATTTTTTTTTTCTTTTTTTTAGTAAGCAAGAATTTTATTAATAAACGAGAACATAAGTTCTCGAAACTACTTACAGAAGAAAAAAAAACGAGGAAAGCCTCAAAGCAACAAGAAAAAATTACATTCAATTAAACAATAAACCTTAGACTAAGTAATACAAAGAAAATTTATAAAACTCATAAAAATTATAATTGTACCGAATTATTTTTTTAATATAAATTATAATAATAATAATAATTAATAACTAATAATTAATAAAATTATTTTGATTTTAAAATATGTTCATTAAACTACTAGACAAAAAAATGAATCTGTCAAAATTATTATTCTCCTTCTTTAATACATAATTTCTCCTGAATTAAATATCTTCACGTCTCAATAAATAACAAGAAATAAAAATCATATTTACTAAGAAAAATACAAATTTATATACAACTTTGTAGGAAAAAAAACTTTAATTGATTATTAATTATGAAAAATATGAAATAGAGTATATTAAATACAATTTATATTTAACTTCACCATTAAACTTGTATTTGTAGAGTAAAAATTAGTTTTTTACCTTCACTTTAAGATAAGAAAAATAAGTATTTTTATCTTCAATTTTTTATATCACTACAAGATTTATAGTATTAATTGCTATATACATGGAATTCAGTGCAATTAATTGTTCCGATAACATTGAGTCATATCATAGAATATGATAATTGAAAAAATATTTAAGAAATCCAACATGATTTATTGCATGTTGTTGAGAAGTGAAACTAAGAACCATTGATAGTAATATAACAGTGTCCAAAATGACATCCTTACAACACAAGTAGTGTGCTATATATGGACTTTTTCAGACAGTGTTTGATCATTTCTGAGAATGATCTTTGGGAACTTCTGATTTATATAGCAAAGAAAAACTAAGGTAGAGGAAATAGACAAACTAAGAATAGAATCCAAGGATAAGATGTCATATCAAATAATCAAATTTTTGTTTTTATTTCATCACCTATAAATAAATACATGGAATATTAATGATTGAAATCTACACTTTTATATTTATATTTCCGCACAACTATCAATTGAATTGATGCTCTTATATCTCATATTTCTACACAACTATCAACTGACTACGACTAAGGACGGTATAAAATAATGAAAGTTACTATATACATGTTGGCATTGGTGGAATAATAATATATATAGTGTAAAAAAAAGCAGAAAGAGCTAGGGTTTCAAGAGCATCTATTCCATAATGAAGACAAAACTCTGAGTTTACCTATCTCTCTCTAGTATTATTCCTTTACCCTTTATCATTGAAGTTTAAATTTATACAAAGACATGAAGTTGAATTGAATCCAATTTGTTTGTTCTGGTAATTGCCTCGTAAAGGAACCATCTTTTTTTGTTGACAGAGAAACGCACGTGTGACCCAACATCCAATGCTCATTACTGCCTCCATAATTAACCCTAATCACTCACAACAGACAGACAAACAGTGTCAAGCCCATAACCTCTATTTTTTTCTCTCTTGATATCACTGTCCAACATCTGTTAATCACTTTCTAAGAGTTATCAATATTCATTAAAATATTATTTCTATCTAACAACACTAGAATTAGACCATAAGGGTTTTTTTCAACTTAACTAAAAGTTCTAAGTTTAGAATTCGTAGCTTGTTAGTTTTTATCGTGTTCTTCCTTTGATTCGATTGATTAATCTCTGAAGTTGTACAAAGATGATATCTTATTTTAAAAAAAAAAAAAATTTCTAGATTAAAAAAATTAAGACTTAAAAGGAAAAAAATTGAAAATATATAAAGATATACTATTCCTTCTGGTCCTTAATATAAAAAGGTTAGACTCATTGAAAAATCAATATATCTATACTAAATATAATTCTGATATATTTTTAAAAAAATCTAAAATGCAAATTTTTTTATATTAAAAATGAGAGGGAATATCAGTGAAACAACATAGTATAAGTGACATAATGATGGTGCTAATTTTGAGAACATGAGTATGAAAAAGACATGAGTTTGGATGTAATGATGGGTGTTAGTAGCAAAGAAAGTGAGAGTGTACATAGTAATGATGATTTTGAGTTAGTGTTTTCTATCTAACTACAAAGGGAACTAATTATTGTGTCCAACACTCTTTCCTTAAAATAGATAAAAATTTAACATGTTGAAGTATATAATTTTTGTTGGGCTAATTCTAGATTGTTTATTTTAGAATATGAATCTAGCTAGGTTATAAGTCCTAGAAATTAACCCCCCTAAAAATGGAAAAAGATGAAAAAAATTCTCTTTTTCCTCTCTCTGCAAAGATTGACTGATAAATTATCAGACAAGATACTAAAATAGCAGCAAGAAAATAGAAATGTAGACAGAGAGAAAGAGCACATGCTGCTTCATTTGAAAGCAACTAAACTATGAAGATGAACAAGAAAGTAAATTGATAATTGAAATATCATCAAATAATTCAAACTCCACCAAAAATTAATTCATGAATTTATACATCATTCTTTAATTCAACACCATTAAGAAGAGTCAATACCATGATCAAAGAAAAAGTCTTGAATTTAAACTAAGTTATGAGAAGGAGAATGAACAAGTGATAAAGAGGAAAAAAAAGAAAACAAATTAAGATAAAACGAAAAGCATAATGAGAAGTGATTATGGGAATAGCTTTTTTGGGGGGTTAAAATGGAGGACGAACACTTCCACCCCAATAACCTTCAGCTGGTAATTGGCATGAATTGAGAAGATTTTGAGGAACACCATGGAAAAGTGGTGAAGTGCTGTTAGGATCTTGAACGAGTTGTTGCTGTTGTTGCTGCTGTTGCTGTTGAGTACTCAGAGTTCCTGGTGATCCTAATCCGCCACTTCCTGGAACATTCACAGGTGTTTCATCATCTTCTAGAGGTAATCTTTCGTATGCCGCATTTCCGAAGGAAGCTGCCATGATAACAACGGGACCGGAAGCCAACAACGGTCCCACCACGCTTCCGCCGACAACCTGTCCTTGTCCACCAGCAAGATATATGGCTAATCCTGATGCTGCTGGTGGGGCAGGCGGCGGGAGGAACGAGCCGGATAAGGATAATATCTCGAATCTTCCGTGAAGTGTGACTACCGCACCAGGCGATGCTGGTTGACGGAGAGTCACGTTTGTGACGGTCCCACTTCCGCTGAGGATGCAGACACCACGCTGCCTCCTCCGTGCAAAGACCGTCACACTTTCCATGATGTCGCATCCGTTCGCGACTTCCATCACATGGGATCTCAGCGCGTTCGCGCTGTCCCTTGTGATAATAATCGGAGGTTTTGGTTTGTTTTTCGAACCGGCTGGTCTTCCTCTTGGTCTTCTCCCCATCTCACCACCACTACCTCCACCGCCGCTTCCACTTCCACCGTCGTCTTTTCCATCTCCTCCGGGAGGAGTGTTGTTGATGTCGTCGTTGTTGTTTCGTTCTCGCTTTTGTCCTCGGCTTAAGTTGCCATTACCACTTTGTTGTTCTTCATCGTTGCCTTGGTGGTTGGTCTGGAATTGATGATGAGGATGAAGATGAAGGTCTCTAGTGAGAAAAGGAGGTGGAAGAGGACGACCTTGTGCACTTACTTGATCCATGATGTTTTTGTCTTCTTCTTGTCTAGATGATATTGTTCAAGATTCAAGATCAATAATATCTTCACAAAGTAACAACCCTAGATTGTTTGAAAATTGAAAAGAAGGAATCAACCAGAGCTAGAAAAGAGAAAGAGATAGGTAAGGATCTAGGTTGTGATTTACTTTTGATTTTTGTTTTCTTTGGTTTTTGAGATGAAAAGCTAGCTAGGTATTGATGGCATGGTCTCTACTTTCTACTACTTAGCACTTACCTTCAACAAAAAATGAAAATTGTTTGGAAAAACACACCAAAGAATTTCAAGCAACATGTTGATTGACACAACAACAAAACTAGCTACTTTATTTTATGGAAGTAAAGTAAAGAGAAGGTAGTTCAAGGTTTGGAGGAAATAAGGTAATAAAGAGTTGTAAGAAGAAAAAGTTGGGAAAGGGAAGAAGAAAGTAAGAGAAAAACAACTTAGGAAGCTTTTGTTTGTGTGGTTTAATAATAATGAGATTAAGGATGATGTTTGTTTTTTTTTTTTTTTTTTTGGAAGAATTTGGGTTATTAGTTAACTTTGTTTTTGTTGGGTTAGGGTTAGGTCCAAGGAAGACAGTGTGCGCATGGGCGGTGTTGTGGGACCTACCAAGGTGGGACCTACAAATGTGGGACCCATTTATTCAAGACTACCATGCTTCATTTCTCTCTCTCTTTTATAATGACTTGTGTTTGTTTGTGAAAGTTTCTTCTTCTCTATTGGAAAAGCTGCAAATATGAAGACATTAATGTTTGTGTTTCATTAATTGGGTAAAAGAACTTGCTCACTTTCTTAATTCTTAAAACCTTAATGTTTACTACTACTACTAGTGCTAGTATCTCTCAGCTATGTGCACCTTCTTTTCAGACAACTACCTCTATCTCTATGTCTTTGGAACTCATTATTGCTTCCTCTGATGGTTCCTAGAAGAGGTATACTTCAATGTTCAGCCATATCTCGTGCAAAAGATCACTTCTTTCTTACTTAAAAATGTTCAAACCTTTTTTTTCTTCACTATAATGATATAATATTATACTCCATTTGCTTCTTAGTATTAAAAAAATTTTTTGAAAAATAATTAATATATTTGATTTATATAATAAATTATATATATTTATTATTTAATAACTTAAAATAAATTAATTAAAAATGAAGTAAAGTATTATATTATGGACTTATCAAATAATATAGAATGTATGATACTTCAATCTTGGTAGGGTCCTCATAGGACTTAGTGAATTTTTATGGATTAGAAATTTTCACAGTGGTGAGAGCATTTTGGGATACGGCCTCTTGAACGGTATTACCTCGCTGAGACGTTTTGTGGAGACTTTCCTCAAGCTGAAGTGACATTTCTTATATTGCTTGTGAGTTTTGGTGCCGAATGATGTTATATATGTTGTTCAACAGATCATTAGTGCGATGTAGTCCATGGTTACCTCGTAGTAACTGGAAGTCAAGTAAGTCTTCAAGTTGTGAAAACAGAGGTGGAATTGGAGGAGTAATCAAAGGATCTTGAATAGATCCATCTATTTTAAGGAACTTTGATCTAATTTTAATGTAACATAACTTCTTCTCTAGAATTCATAGCGTTTTGCTAACGGGGTAGAGGTGATTGATTAATAGCTACTTGAGTTATGGTCACGACAACGACTTTTTGCTAAGCGACATGGATAATGGCTTTAGATCTAACTATCACTTGAAAGTGTAGAGTCATAAATTTAGAAATTCAGGAAATTGGAGTTCAAGCGATGCTTAATCAGATTAAATGTGATGGATCTCCGGTTCGATTTTGAAGGCTCATAGTTTGGAGACCAGGGAAGGTTACGAACTGGTGAACTTAAGAGTGAATGTGATCAAATTATGGAGAATGCATGAATCGGAAGTTGATTCCCACATATGCGCCAATGTTTCGTATTTGAATCAGAAATAGAGTGAGGATTAAAAGTGATGACTTATTTGAGCCTCTAATGTCACGTCCGTATTTAATTGAATATTTTTTAGTATTTTCCGAATATTTGTTGAGTATGTTGAATAAGTCGTTTGAACTGATAAGTTATTAATCGGGTAAATAGTCGATTTAGTTGGGAGAAATTAATATTAGAAATGATATTAATTTTTGTAGAATATTAATTAATTTGGTTGAGTTAAGTTGTGTGAGAAATAATAAAGTTGGGGGTATTGTGTAGTAGACCCATTAAGAGAATTAGTAGACCCATTATTTTATTAAGTGATTAGAATGAGATAGTGGAGTTATGCAGCAAACAAAACAAGGCAGTTAGGTCACGTAGTTTTAGCAAGTAGTGGAAATAAGGGTTTGAAGGAACAAAGGTTGGAGAAGAGAGAATGTGAGGGTTGATATCAAGCGAAGTTTTTGATTCGATCGGAAAATTCGAGCTACCTTCAATCTAAGGTAAATGTGGGGTTCGAATTTTATAACCGGGAATACGATAATTGATATGTTGGATTGGGATTATATAATTTCCTACTATGTGGTGTTGATGAATTATTATTGTTTCTGTGGAAAAACGGTGTGGTGTTGATTTTATGTTGGTGAATTATTTATGTGGTAATCCATTTTTGTGAATCAGTATCGAACGTGGAAAATTGGGTTGAAATTAGGAGAGACACCGTCGAAAACAATATTGAAAACGGAAAAGATACTGGAAATCAAATAGAAGGAAATTGGAAAATTGTGGGTGGGGACCCCCATTTGTGGGAGGTGGCGCAAGCCACCATTTTGGTGGTGAGAGTCACACCTAAAAGTGACGCAAGCCACTGATAAAGGGGGTAGGGACCACTTTATTTTGTTCATGTGTGTATATGAATTAGTTAATGAATTAATTGTTATACATGTGATGTCATTAGTTGAATTAAATAAAAAGTAGTATTATGTAGATGAATCAAGATAGTAATAGCTAGAATTTAGAAATAATAGTAGTAAGCTTTTAGCAGGTTTAGCAGAAAACGAGAAATTTGCAGATAGTGGTATACTATAGTAGAATTGAATTTTGATGACAGTAAGAAATTAGTAGCATAAAGTGTATGTATCAGTAAGCTAGAATTTCATAGAATTAGTTAAACTTATTAGTATAAAATAACAGGGTGTAGAACAGTACTGATTTGGTCGAATAAGTGAAATTAAGAGTAAGAAATTAGCTGTCCGAAATTAGTTGAAATTTGTCGGGGTAGTTCGTATAAACTAGTAGGTGATTTTGGTTGGTTTATTTTGTTGTAATCTGGTCAAATATGTGGATTCGCAGGTACTGCTAATTAAGTTGCTTTGTCCCGATTTATGGGTATATTCGAGTTGTACGTCTGATGACAGTGTTGATTTAAGTTGTTGTAGTTGATGCATAATTGTTGTTGTTAAGTTGTAAGCTTATGGCCAATGTTAAATCATTATTGTTGTCGAGTTGTAAACCTATGGCCAATGTTGATTCGTTGTTGTGGATAAGTTACGATAGTAGGTATTTGTTGTTAAGTTGTTGTAATATGTTGATGTTGAAGCATTTGGGATAGTATATTGTTGTTGTAATATTTTGATATTGCAGCGTTGGGATAGTATATTATTGCTGTGTTTGCTATAAAATTATTAATGTTGTTGTTCTGATATTGGAGTTGAGTCGCATTGACAAAGAAATATAAGTTGAAGTTGAAGTTGAAGGCTTATGCCTTGTTGTTTTCTAAGTTGGAGCTAATGCTCAACCACGTTGGCCTGGATTGACAAAGAAATATAAGTTGAAGTTGAAGGCTTATGCCTTGTTGTTGCCTCAATAAACTGGCACTTTCTAAGTTGGGAGTTCTACTTCAATGGTACCACATGCATACGCATAGTTGAGTCGCATTTGAGTTGCATGTTATACGTATTTCGTTGATTGTTGTTTTGTTGTTGTTGGATAGTGGTGAAATTGTATGATTCTAGTCTAATGTATTGATTATCATACTTTTGTTTATATCTTTCGATATCTCACCCCTTCTATTGAATGTTTCCCTCTATTGGTAACGTGCAGGTAATCCAGAGTAGAATGGAGTACATTAGAAGATTCGAGTCGGTGTTGTCGCTCTGATACGTAGCACTTGGGGAGATAACACAGGTTTTCTTTTGATGTTGGATTTTAATATGTTGTTGGATTTTAGTTGTTTTCATTAAGGAATTTGATGCTTTAAGTTGTTTTAAAGTTGAAAACAAGTTGTGATATTTTAAGTTGAATATTATGAGTCTGTTACGTAGGAATGAAGTATTTTCTTTAAAGAATAATTGGGTGATTTCACGTTGTTATTTAAGTTGAAAATGTATCTTTCCATTTATGTTGTTGAAATTTTTATTCTCTGATTTTATGATTAATTACTGGGTAGAAATGAGGTGTTACATTAGTGGTATCAGAGCAGGTCGGTCCGTCTGTCCAAGATGTCTAACGTCGTTTAATCCTTAGTACGCGACATGTGTGTGAAACACTATCTGTATTTGCTTGTAGGTTTCTAATTGTTTGTCTCCAGTAGTTGGCTTGAAACAAGTAGGAGAGAAGTTTGATTCTCAGAGATGATCGTGGTATATGAAGTTGGTTCAAGGTGGTAATGATTACAAGAGTGTGAGGGTTGTCAAAATTGTGTTGTTGTGAAGCAACGAGAGTATGAACTCATGATTTTATCCGTCAGTTAAGTTGAAATGCCTTTGAAGGAGTACAAGTCGGTATGGTTGATGTTTGCTTCTCGGACAAGAGAGGGCATTGTGACGAATAGTGATATGCAAGTGGAGTATAACTCTTAAGGTCTTTTGAAGATGATTGCGACTTGCCTTTTTAGTTTAAGTTGGAATTACAGTAGGTTGAGGAATGGTGTTTTATGCAATAAGCAAGTAAGATAACTCGTAGAGGATGAATCTTATATGAATGCATGTATATGATGGTGATTATATGAGATATGCTCGGAGTATTGATGGTGGGTTAAGAAGGTAATTGAGAATAAGAATCCATCCCAAAAGAATCGTCGATTTGTTGGATCAACTGATAGACTTGTATGTCTTGAGTATAGTCGAATTAAAGTCGGATGATTTTCAGAGTTGGGTGAAAAGCAAGGATAGTTGGAAGATCTTGGAGCTAGAGAAAGATGTAGAACTCATGTTTAACAATTTTGTATTTTTATTTTCGTATTTATGGAGCAGCCTTCCGTAAAAGGGGCATAACTTCCTACTCATGAATCTAATGAGAGCGATTCTGGACTTTTCGGAAAGCTTATGAATTTCTCTATAGTTTGCATATAAATTTTGTCTTCGGCAATGTTTTTGAAGAGGGGGAAAGACGAGTTTGAATAGTTGGATTTGATGCTGATTATTTTTGGTGGAAATTTGTATACGGAATTTCTTGACCAGTCCCATTGCGAGGACGATAACCTTTTACTCATAACTCAGATTTGAGCAATTCTTGAAGTTCTGGATTCTACATGAAATTAACTTTAATTTGGAATATGATTTTATGATTGGGAGGTCTGTATTGAAGAAGATAATCGTGTTTGAAGTTGGACACTTCTTGCTGGAAATAGTAAGATGAAGTCAAATTAAAATGTGTTGTAATAGGAATAATGTAAGAATATCGGAGATGCAAATGGAAGTGCGGTGTAGGATGGTTGATAATGATTAAAGTATATAAATATTTGATGAATGTTAAATAGTTAAGTGGATTGTGCGTTATTGACGAGATGTATCGACATATGTCAGAAAATTTGGAAGTTTCTATCACCAACCAGATGATGAGATGGTATTGTTAAGATTGCAATTGGAATGAAAATCAAGTGTGAATCTATACGAATCATCGAGGTTATGAGATTAAAAGGAAATATAAGGGATTTGTTATCGTTGTTAATGTAACGCCCCAAATTTATTTAAATATTATATTGAGAATGTGTGTTGTGGTGTGTAAAGAATAATATATATTATTGAATATAATTGTGATATTAAATTATATTTTGGTGGGTAATTGTATTATTAGCTGATAAATAAAATAAAAGGAATAAATAAGGGATAAGGATAAGGTGGTTAATTGGTGAAAGTAATAAGGGTAAAAGGAGAGGTGGCGCAAGCCACATGAGGACTTATGGGGGTGGCACAAGCCACCATTTTGGTGGTGAGAGCCACACCTAAAAGTGGTGCAAGCCACTGATAAAGGGGGTGGGGACCACTTTATTTTGTTCATATGTGTATATGAATTAGTTAATGAATTAATGAATTAATGTTTATACATGTGATGTGATTAGTTGAATTAAATAAAAAGTAGTATTATGTAGCTGAATCAAGATAATATGGTAGAATTTTGAAATAACAGTAGTAAGCTTTTAGCAGGTTTTAGCAGAAAACGAGTAATTTGCAGATAGTGGTATACTATAGCAGAATTGAATTTTGATGACAGTAATAAATTAGTAGCAGAAAGTGTATGTATCAGTAAGCTAGAATTTCATAGAATTAGTGAAACTTATTAGTATAAAATAACAAGGCTTAGATCAGTACCGATTTGGTCGAATAAGTGAAACTAAAAGTAAGAAATTAGTTATCCGGAATTAGTTGAAATTTGTCAGGGGTAGTTCGTATAAACTAGTAGGTGATTTTGGTTAGTTTATTTTGTTGGAATCTGGTCGAATACATGGATTTGCAGGTACTGCTAATTAAGTTTCTTTGTCCCGATTTATGGGCATATTCGAGTTATACGTCTGATGACAGTGTTGATTTAAGTTGTTGTAGTTGATGCATAATTGTCGTTGTTAAGTTGTAAGCCTATGGCTAATGTTGAATCATTATTGTTGTCGAGTTGTAGGCTTATGGCCAATGTTGATTCATTGTTGTGGATAAGTTACGATAGTAGATATTTGTTGTTAAGTTGTTGTAATATGTTAATGTTGCAGCGTTGGGATAGTATATTGTTGTTGTGTTGCTATATAATTATTATTGTTGTTGTTCTGATATTGAAGTTGAGTCGTATTACATACATTGCATTTTCTAAGTTGGAGCTAATGCTCAACCACGTTGGCCTGGATTGACAAAGAAATATAAGTTGAAGTTGAAGGCTTATGCCTTATTGTTACCTCAATAAACAGACACTTTCTAAGTTGGGAGTTCTACTCCAATGGTACCACATGCATATGCATAGTTGAGTCGCATTTGAGTTGCATATTATACATATTTCGTTGATTGTTGTTTTGTTGTTGTTGGATAGTGGTGAAGTTGTATGATTCTAGTCTAATGTATTGATTATCATACTTCTATTTATATCTTTCGGTATCTCACTCCTTCTGTTTGAATGTTTCCCTCTGTTGGTAACGTGCAGGTAATCCATAGTAGAGTGGAGTATCTTAGTAGATTCGAGTCGGTGTTGTCGCTCTGATACGTAGCACTCGGAGGGATAACACATGTTTTCTTTTGATGTTGGATTTTAATATGTTGATGGATTTTAGTTGTTTTCATTAAGGAATTTGATGCTTTAAGTTGTTTTAAAGTTGAAAACAAGTTGTGATATTGTAAGTTGAATATTATGAATCTGTTGCGTAGGAATGAAGTATTTTCTTTAAAGAATAATTGGGTGATTTCACGTTGTTATTTAAGTTGAAAATGTATCTTTCCATTTGTGTTGTTAAAATTTTTATACTCTGATTTTATGATTAATTACCGGGTAGAAATGGGGTTTTACATTAGTGGTATCAGAACAGGTCGGTCCGCCTGGCCAAGTTGTATAACATTGTTTAATCCTTAGTACGCGGCATGTGTGTAGAATGTGACGCCCCAATTCTATTTTCCCAATTTTTGTGGAGTCTTTTATTTTATTTGAATGATAATTGTTTTATTTGTGAAATTATCATGATGATATGATATGTTGAGGAATTAATGTGATAATATGATATGTTGTGTGATTTTACCGTTTTGTGAATTTTCAAGTAAAATTGGATTAGAGGGTATTTTAGATATTTGTTAATTAGTGTTAAGTTAGAAATTAGTATAATTGGTATTTTTGTGAGAGAACGATATTTGGTTGGAAAGAGTAGAAAATAAAAATAGAAAGAAAAAGAATATAAGAGAGTGAGAAAGAGTGAAAATAGAAAGTTAGTAAAGAAGAGAAAGAAAAAGAGAAGAAAGAAAAGGAGAGAAGGGAAAAAGAAGAGAAAAGAGGAAACCTTGGAAAAGCTTCAAGATTGCTCCTAGGAATCGCTATAATCGGGTAAGCGTGATAAGCATTGTTATCTTAATATTGTGTATGATTATGTATGTGTTTGATTGGTTGAGTTTTGGTTTTGATGGAAGTTTAGAGAAGATGAATAGTTAGGGTTTGAGAGAAAATGTGAGAAATTGGTAGATTAATCGGTTAGAAATCGTTGTAATCGAAGTATGATGTTAGATATATGTTTTAGATCATGTTTATAGAAGTATTATGGATATTGGGAAGGTTTTGGTAGGTCTGTTCGCATCTGAGAAATTCTGGAAATCGCAGTGGTCGCTCAGCGAAAGTTCCAGGGTGATTCTCGCTCATCGAGCCTGTAGGTTTTGAGGTGTTATGTGTTTTAATCTGTAGCTTTAGTTTCGGGTATCCGTTTTTAGTGATCCTTATATCGATTAGAAGCTAGAAACGTGTAGAAACTAATGATGCTAAAATATGTCATTTTTAGCCGACTTTTACCCGACTTTTCTGATAAAACGTAATTATGTTAATTATGGAATTGTGGGTTTGATTGTTGTGTTGTGGCCGTTTGGCAAGTAAATACATTGCTTGAATTAAATGTCAATGTATGTTAATTGAATGAGATGAATGCATAACTATATTGTGAATATGTATGCATTTTCAAGAATGTTGTGTGTCATTTTGCATGTAAGCATAATGTATGCATTTTTGTGTTGTGGGATTATTTGTGAATCCGTTGTAGCATCGTGTGCTCATGTGGATTGTGAGCGATGACTACAACAAGATCTTGTGCCCATGTGGGGTGTGAGAGATCGGATTGTGTGCCCGTATGGGGTGTGAGCAATCCAGAAATATCGTGTGCCCGTGTGGGGTGTGAGCGATGGGTGATTTACTCACATTGACTGTGTGCCCGTGTGGGGTGTGAGAAATCGGATTGTGTGCCCGTGTGGGGTGTGAGTAATCGGATTGTGTGCCCGTGTGAGGTGTGAGCAATCCATAAACATTGTGTGCCCATGTGGGGTGTGAGCAATGGGGAACATCGTGTGCCCTACGGGGAGTTACTTTAGGTAACAAGCGATGATTCCATTTGGTTCCTGAGTGAACCTGCTGAAATGTTGTGTCGGTACCGCATTGCATCTGCATATAGTCGTGTGTCGGTCTCTATGAGTTGCATTTTATCATTTTAATTATGATATGCAGAAATAAACATGAATATGCATATGTTTATTTGGAGTATTATGGAGATGATAGTATGTGTGATGAAACATACTTGTTTGTATATATGCATGTTTGATATATATATATATATATATATATATATATATATATATATATATATATATATATATATATATATATATATATATATATGTGTGTGATTTATACATTGGTAATGTATATGTGTGATTAAACATAGCTAGACGTATGTTTATGCAGAATGAATGGAATTGAGGAATAAACATAATTAATGTAAGTTTGTGTGAATTAGTGAATTGATGCATGATGAACATGCTTGATTTGTGTATGTACACGTCGCGATGTGCATAGGTGATGAGGTATGAATTGTGGTGAGAATATGTTTTATGGGTATGTTATATATTGAGATATATAATTATATGCAATCTTATTATGATAATGTTTCTCACCCTTCTGCTGTTTTATGATGCTCTACGAGGCATTGCAGAGTAGGTTGCTGGATGGCATATTTTTGTGCAGCTCGTCTTCATCTTTTGGTCGGTCAGCTCTGATATGTAGCACCGGGTAGTTAGGTTGGCATAGTGCCATTTTTGTGATGCATTGTGTACATGTATATTTTGTATGGATGTTTTGTATAGACATGAATATTGTTGTTGGTATCAAACTTGTTGATACATATATATATATATATATATATATATATATATATATATATATATATATATATATATATATATATATATATATATGTTTGATGTTGTTGATGTAGTTTCCGCTGTGTAATTATATCTTTGGAGTTATGGGTATAAGGATTGAATTTTCTATGTTGAAAACTACCTCATCGTTGTATATCTTTAAATGAGCAGGTGTTGTGTGTTTTTAATTTCAAGCATAATGTGGCATGCCTCTTTTATACCATGTTTAATTATACTCTGATGAAATATTAAATACGTGCCTAAATGATTTAATTGATTATTTGGAGGTATAGAAAAGGGGTGTTACATTAAGTGGTATCAGAGCCAGTGTTCGAGTCAGTTGAGTCTGTCTTGATGTTGTTATGATTAAACTTTTGTTTAATCTTGTTGTTGTCTTTGGGATCAATCAGAATATGGATGGTAGAAATGACAATGATATGGCTGCTGCTTTGGAAGCAATGGCTAGGGCGATGCAGGGAGCGCCGAATGTGAATGTGAATGATGAGTTCAGAAAGAATCAACCACCAGTCTTCAAAGGAAGATTCGATCCTGATGGTGCTCAGATTAGGTTGAAGGAGATTGAAAGAATCTTTAGAGTCATGGATTGTGCTGAAGAGAGTAAGGTGAGGCTTGGTTCTCACATGCTGAAGGAAGAAGCCGATGATTGGTGGGTCGGTAGAAGTCAAGCCATTGAGGAGGATGTTGAAGAGATAACTTGGGAAGTTTTTCGTACTGAGTTCTTAGGGAAGTACTACCCTGAGAGTGTGAAGGGAAAGAAGGAGATGGAATTCCTCGAGTTGAAGCAAGGTAGTATGTCAGTGTTTGACTATACTACTAAGTTTGTGGAATTGGTTCAGTTTCATCCTCATTATGTTGCTGCTACTGCTGAGTTTTCTAAGTGCATTAAGTATGAGAATGGCTTGCATCCTGAGATTAATCAAATTGTGGGATATCAGAGGATTATAAGGTTTTCAGATTTGACTGAATGTTGTAGAATCTTTGAAGAAGATAGCAAAGCTCGTTCTACACATTACAAGAGTGTGAATGAGAGGAAAGGGAAGCAACAAGCTAGAAGTGGACTGTATGTGACACCCGCTGATAAGGGCAAACATAGGGGAAACTTTGATATGAGATATGGTGGAGGGAGTTCTGGTCCCGTTAAGTGTTATAAGTGTGGATATTTAGGCCACAAGTCTTTTGAGTGTGGGAAGAATATTATGAAATGTTCAAATTGTGGAGGTCTTGGACATGCTACTACCGAGTGTAGGAGAAATGTTGTGAAGTGCTTCAATTGTGGGGAAGTTGGTCACATTAGTACTAAGTTACTAAGCCGAAGCAAGATCAGGCGGGCAGAAAGGTGTTTGCATTAGCAGGGAAGGATACTACTAGTGCATACCGTTTGATTAAAGGTACATGCTTTATTAATAGTACGCCTTTAGTTACTATTATTGATACGGGAGCGACTCATTCGTTTATTTATCTTGAGTGTGTTAAGCGTTTGAATTTGTTTATGTCTTCTTGGGGTGGTGAGATGGTTATCGAGACTCTTGCTTCAGGGTCGGTAACTACTTCTTTGGTGTGTGTAAGTTGTTCTTTGGCCATGTATGGTAAATATTTTGTTATGGATTTAGTTTGTTTGTCGTTGGAAGGTTTGGATGTGATCTTGGGTATGAACTGGTTGCAATTTAATCGAGTTCATATAGATTGTTATCATAAGTTAGTAAGGTTTCCTTCTTTGGATGATGAAGAAGAGAGTTTCCTATCCACGAAAGAGTTGAAGAATCTTTTAGTGGACGAAGTTCAATTGTTTGGTTTGTTTGCATCGTTGTCAGTGGAAGGCGAAGTGGAGATGTGTAGGTTTCCAGTGGTGTGTGATTTTCCCGAAGTGTTTCCGGATGATATTAAGGATGTACCGCCGGAAAGAGAAGTTGAGTTTTCTATTGATCTAGTTCCTGGTACTAGACGAATTTCAATGGAATCGTATCGTATGTCAGCTTTAGAGTTGGTAGAATTGAAAAAGCAGTTGAATGACTTGTTGGATAAGAGGTTTGTTAGGCCGAGTGTTTCTCCTTGGGGTGAACCGGTATTGTTGGTAAAGAAGAAGGATGGAAGTATGCGGTTATGTATTGATTATCGACAGTTGAACAAGGTAACAATTAAGAACAAATATCCACTTCTGAGGATTGATGATTTGATGGACCAATTGGTTGGTGCGCGTGTTTTTAGTAAGATTGATTTAAGATCAGGATATCACCAGATTCGTGTGAAATAAGAGGATATTCAAAAGACGGCTTTTAGGACACAGTATGGTCATTACGAGTATTCCGTGATGCCATTCGGAGTTTCTAATGCGCCAGGTGTGTTTATGGAATACATGAATCATATTTTTCATGAACATTTGGATTGTTTTATGGTTGTGTTCATCGACGACATTTTGATTTATTCTAAGTCTCAAGAAGAACATGAAGAGCATTTAAGGATTGTGTTACCGATTTTGAAAGAGAAGCAATTGTATGCTAAGTTGTCAAAGTGCGAGTTTTGGTTGTCGAATGTAAGTTTTCTTGGGCATGTTATTTCCGATGGTGGTATTAGTGTTGATCCATCCTAGATTGATGCGGTAATGCAATGGGAAGTTCCTAGATCGGTTATGGAGATTCGAAGCTTTTTAGGCTTGGCGGGTTATTATCGGAGGTTTATTGAAGGATTTTCAAAGTTGGCACTTCCGTTAACGCAATTGACTTGTAAAGGAAAGGCTTTCATTTGGGATATTCAGTGTGAAGAGAGTTTCATGGAACTTAAGAGAAGGTTAACAACGGCTCCGATCTTGATTTTTCCGAATCCGACGGAACCATTTGTGGTGTTTTGTGATGCTTCATTGTTTAGGTTAGGTGGTGTTTTGATGCAAGATGGAAAGGTTGTGGCTTATGCTTCAAGACAACTGAGGGTGCATGAAAAGAATTATCCTACGCATGATTTGGAATTGGCGGCCGTGGTTCTTGCTCTAAAAATTTGGAGGCATTATCTTTATGGTGCAAGATTTGAAGTCTTTAGTGACCACAAAAGTTTGAAGTATTTATTTGATCAAAAGGAATTGAACATGAGACAAAGGAGATGGTTAGAAATTTTGAAGTATTTATTTGAATTACCATCTGGGTAAGGCGAATGTGGTGGTCGATGCCTTGAGTCGTAAGTTGTTACATGTGTCTGCATTGATGATAAGAGAATGGGAACTTTTGGAGAATTTTAGAGACTTGAGTTTGGTTTGTGAAATGACGCCGAGAAGCGTGAGACTTGGTATGCTACGCGTTACGAATGACTTTCTTGCAACCGTTTTTGAAAAGCAAAAGTTGGATTTGAAATTTTTTAATTTGATGATGAATGAGAATGAGGATTTCAAGGTTGATAGTTTTGGAGTTTTGAGATTCTATGGTCGTATTTGTATTCCTGATGATGAGGAGTTGAAAAAGATGATATTGGAAGAGGGACACCGGAGTAATTTAAGTATACATCCGAGAGTGAATAAGATGTACCAAGATTTGAAGAAGATCTTTTGGTGGTCCGGATTGAAGAGAGATATAGATCATTTTGTGTATACGTGTTTGACTTGTCAGAAGTCTACGGTGGAACATCAGAAGCCTAGTGGTTTGATGCAACTGTTGGATATTCCAGAATGGAAATGGGATAGTATATCGGTGGATTTTGTTACGGGATTGCCGAATACGCAAAGAGGTCATAATGTTATTTGGGTGATTGTTGATAGGCTTACTAAATCTGCTCACTTTATTCCGATTGATATTAGTTATTCTTTGGAGAGGCTAGCCAAGATTTATGTTTTTGTGATTGTGAAGTTGCATGGAGTTCCTAAGAGTATTGTATCGGATAGAGATCCTAGATTTACATCGAGGTTTTGGGAAGGTTTGCAAAAGGCTTTGGGTTCTAAGCTAAGATTAAGTTCGGCTTACCATCCGCAAACGGACGGTCAAACCGAGAGGACAATTCAATCGTTAGAGGATTTGTTGTGTGCTTGTGTGCTAGAACAAGGTGATGTTGGGATAGTTATTTAGCATTGATTGAGTTCACCTATAATAACAGTTTTCATTCGAGTATTGGTATGGAAACATTTGAGGCTTTGTATGGTCGGAGATGTCAAACACCTTTGTGTTGGCATGAAACCGAAGAAAGAACGGTAGTTGGACTGGAGATGGTACAACAAACGACGGAAAAAGTAAAGTTTATTCGGGAGAAGATGAGAGCTTCTCAGAGTAGACAAAAGAGTTATCATGACAAGAGAAGGAAGGATCTTGAGTTTCAGGAAGGCGACCATGTGTTCTTGAGAGTTACACCGGTTACGGGTGTGGGTTGTGCTTTGAAGTCGAAGAAGTTGACTTCTCGTTTTATTGGACCGTATCAGATTACTGCACGAGTGGGTGTTGTGGCTTATCGTGTGGCGTTGCCTCCGAATCTTTCGAATTTGCATGATGTGTTACATGTTTCATAACTTTGGAAGTATGTTCTGGATCCGTCGCATGTTATTCCTATGGAAGAAGTTGAAGTAAGAGATAACCTTACGGTGGAAGCTTTGCCGGTTAGGATTTTGGATCGTGAAATTAAAAAGCTAAGAGGAAAGGATATTACGCTTGTGAAAGTGGCGTGGGGAGGCGCTACAGAAGGCAATATGACTTGGGAATTGGAGAGTAGGATGCGTGAGTCGTATCCGGAGTTGTTTGGATCAGGTAATATTTTCGAGGATGAAAATTTCAAAAGTGGGGGAGAGTTGTAACGCCCCGATTCGATTTTACCAATTTTTGTGGAGTCTTTTATTTTATTTGAATGATAATTGTTTTATTTGTGAAATTATCATGATGATATGATATGTTGAGGAATTAATGTGATAATATGATATGTTGTGTGATTTTACCGTTTTGTGAATTTTCAGGTAAAATTGGATTAGAGGGTATTTTAGATATTTGTTAATTAGTGTTAAGTTAGAAATTAGTAGAATTGGTATTTTTGTGAGAGAATGATATTTGGTTTGAAAGAGTAGAAAATAAAAATAGAAAGAAAAAGAATATAAGAGAGTGAGAAAGAGTGAAAATAGAAAGTTAGTAAAGAAGAGAAAGAAAAAGAGAAGAAAGAAAAGGAGAGAAGAGAAAAAGAAGAGAAAAGAGGAAACCTTGGAAAAGCTTCAAGATTGCTCCTAGGAATCGCTATAAACGGGTAAGAGTGATAAGCATTGTTATCTTAATATTTTGTATGATTATGTATGTGTTTGATTGGTTGAGTTTTGGTTTTGATGGAAGTTTAGAGAAGATGAATAGTTAGGGTTTGAGAGAAAATGTGAGAAATTGGTAGATTAATCGGTTAGAAATCGTTGTAATCGAAGTATGATGTTAGATATATGTTTTAGATCATGTTTATAGAAGTATTATGGATATTGGGAAGGTTTTGGTAGGTCTGTTCGCATCTGAGAAATTCTGGAAATCGCAGTGGTCGCTCAGCGAAAGTTCCAGGGTGATTCTCGCTCAGCGAGCCTGTAGGTTTTGAGGTGTTATGTGTTTTAATCCGTAGCTTTAGTTTAGGGTATCCGTTTTTAGTGATCCTTATATCGATTAGAAGCTAGAAACGTGTAGAAACTAATGATGCTAAAATATGTCATTTTTAGCCGACTTTTACCCGACCTTTCTGATAAAACGTAATTATGTTAATTATGGAATTGTGGGTTTGATTGTTGTGTTGTGGCCGTTTGGCAAGTAAATACATTGCTTGAATTAAATGTCAATGTATGTTAATTGAATGAGATGAATGCATAACTATATTGTGAATATGTATGCATTTTCAAGAATGTTGTGTGTCATTTTGCATGTAAGCATAATGTATGCATTTTTGTGTTGTGGGATTATTTGTGAATCCCTTGTAGCATCGTGTGCTCATGTGGACTGTGAGCGATGACTACAACAAGATCGTGAGCCCATGTGGGGTATGAGCGATCGGATTATGTGCCCGTGTGGGGTGTGAGCATTCTAGAAATATCGTGTGCCCGTGTGGGGTGTGAGCGATGGGTGTTTTATTCACATTAATTGTGTGCCCGTGTGTGGTGTGAGCAATCAGATTGTATGCCCGTGTAGGGTGTGAGAAATCCATAAACATTTTGTGCCCATGTGGGGTATGAGCAATGGGGAACATCGTGTGCCCTACGGGGAGTTACTTTAGGTAACAAGCGATGATTCCATTTGGTTCTTGAGTGAACCTGCTGAAATGTTGAGTCGGTACCGCATTGCATCTGCATATAGTCGTGTGTCGGTCTCTATGAGTTGCATTTTATCATTTTAATTATGATATGCATAAATAAACATGAATGTGCATATGTTTATTTGGAGTATTATGGAGATGATAGTATGTGTGAGGAAACATACTTGTTTGTATATATGCATGTTTGATATATGTATATGTATGTGATTTATACATTGGTAATGTATATGTGTGATTAAACATAGCTAGACGTATGTTTATGCAGAATGAATGGAATTGAGGAATAAACATAAATAATGTAAGTTTATGTGAATTAGTGAATTGGTGCATGATGAACATGCTTGATTTGTGTATGTACACGTCGCGATGTGCATAGGTGATGAGGTATGAATTGTGGTGAGAATATGTTTTTATGGGTATGTTATATGTTGAGATATATAATTATATGCAATGTTATTATGATAATGTTTCTCACCCTTCTGCTGTTTTATGATGCTCTACGAGGCATTGCAGAGTAGGTTGCTGGATGGAATATTTTTGTGAAGCTCCTCTTCATCTTTCGGTCGGTCGTCTCTGATATGTAGCACCGGGTAGTTAGGTTGGCATAGTGCCATTTTTGTGATGCATTGTGTACATGTATCTTTTGTATGGATGTTTTGTATAGACATGAATATTGTCGTTAGTATCAAACTTGTTGATATATATATATATATATATATATATATATATATATATATATATATATATATATATATATATGAATGGAAATATATATATTTGATGTTGTTGATGTAGTTTACGCTATGTAATTATATCTTTGGAGTTATGGGTGTAAGGATTGAATTTCCAATGTTGAAAACTACCCCATCGTAGCATATCTTTAAATGAGCAGGTGTTGTATGTTTTTAATTTCAAGCATAATGTGGCATGCCTCTTTTATACCATGTTTAATTATACTCTGATGAAATATTAAATACGTGCCTAAATTATTTAATTGATTATTTTGGGGTATAGAAAGGGGGTGTTACATAGAACACTATTTGTACTTGCTTGTAGGTTTCTAATTGTTTGTCTCAGGGAGTTGGCTTGAAACAAGTAGGAGATAAGTTTGATTCTCATAGATGATCGTGGTATGTGAAGTTGGTTCAAGGTGGTAATGATTACAAGAGTGTGAGGGTTGTCAGAATTGTATTGTTGCAAAGCAACGAGAGTATGAACTCATGATTTTATCTGTCGGTCAAGTTGAAATTCCTTTGAAGGAGTAAAAGTCGGTATGGTTGATGTTTGCTTTTTGGAGAAGAGAGGTCATTGTGACGAATAGTGATATGAAAGTGGAGTATAACTCTTAAGGTCTCTTGAAGATGATTGCGACTTGCCTTTTTAGTATAAGTTGGAATTGGAGTCGGTTAAGGAATGGTGTTTTATCCACTAAGTAAGTAAGATAAATCGTAGAGGATGAAGCTTATTTGAATGCATGTATATGATGGTGATTATATGAGATATGCTCAGGGTATTGATGATGGTTTAAGAAAGTAATTGAGAATAAGAATCCATCCCAAAAGAATATCGATTTGTTAGATCAACTGATAGACTTGTATGTCTTGAGTATAGTCAGATTAAAGTTGGATGATTTTCAGAGTTGGGTGAAAAGCAAGGATAGTTGGATGAGCTTGGAAGCTAGAGAAAGAGGTAGAACTCATGTTCACCAATTTCGGTTTTTATTTTCGTATTTATGGAGCAGCCTTCCGTAAAAGGGGTATAACTTCCTATCATGAATCTAATGAGAGCGACTCTGGACTTTTCGGAAAGCTTACGAAATTCCCTATAGTTTGCATATAAATTTTGTCTTTGGCAGGTTTTTGAAGAGGGAGAAAGACGAGTTTGAATAGTTGGGTTTGATGCTGATTGTTTTTTGTGGAAATTTATATACGGAATTTCTTGACCAGTCCCATTGCGAGAACGATAACTTGTTACTCGTAACTCAGATTTGAGCAATTCTTGAAGTTCTGGATTCTACATGAAATTACCTTCAATTTTAAATATGATTTTATGACTGGGAGGTCTATATTGAAGAAGATATTCGTGTTTGAAGTTGGACAATTCTTGCTGGAAATAGTAAGATGAAGTCAAATATAAAATGTGTCATAATAGGAAGAAGGTAAGAGTATCGGAGACGTAAATGGAAGTGCGGTGTAGGATGGTTGATAATAATTAAAGTATAGAAATCTTTGAGGAATGTTAAATAGTTAAGTGGATTGTGCGTTATTGATGAGATGTGTCGACATGAGTCAGAAATTTTAGGAAGCTTCTATCACCAACCAGATGATGAGATGGTATTGTTGAGATTGCAATTGAAATGAAAATCAAGTGTGAATCTATATGAATCATTGAGGTTATGAGATTAAAAGGAAATACAAGGGATTTCTTAGCGTTGTTAATGTAACGCCCCGAATTTGTTTAAATATTTTATTGAGAATGTGTGTTGTGGTGTGTAAAGAATAATATATATTATCGAATATAATTGTGATATTAAATTGTATTTTGGTGGATAATTGTATTATTAGTTGATAAATAAAATAAAAGGAATAAATAAGGGATAAGTACAAGGTGGTCAATTGGTGAAAGTAATAAGGGTAAAAGGGGAATATCATAAGTTGGGTCTTAGGGGCTATGTTGGAAATAAGGAAAAGGGGAAAACATAATCATATTTGGGAAAGAACAAGAACGATCATGAAAATGTGTGAACAGGAGAAGAAGAGGAGAAAGGTTTTATTTGTGAAGAGTTCGTAAAGAAGAAGAAGAATTTCTCAATGAAACCTAAGGTAAGGGTGGGATTCTTCAATCTTAAGGGTTATATAATGTGAATTGGGTAGGTTGAGAATTAGGACTTGAAGGTGTGATGAATTATTGAAGAAATTCGTTGAATTAGGAGTTGTTTGTTGTTAGTTAGTTAGTAATCGTATGAATTAGATGGTGAAATTGGTGATTACTGTGATTTTCTGGTTGTTGTTGATGCAATAAGTGTTGATTTTTCGTAGTAGATTTGAGTGAAAAAAGAAGAGTTGAGATTTGCGAAATCGTAGAGCTCGCTTAGCAAGTTGGAGCTCGCTTAGCGAGAAAAGTCAGGGGGTATGGCGCTTAGCAAGATGTGGCCCTCGCTTATCGAGCCCTGGAGCGTGAAAAATAAATTTTTAAATTCTAAAAAAAATTACACAAAATTATTTAATTAATTAGTAATGCTTAGGGATTGATGTGGGGTAGCTAGAAGTAGCGATTGGAGAGTTATACACCTAATTGTGGGGATAATTAGTGTAAATGAGATAAACATATTATATATATATATATATACATATATATATATATATATATATATATATATATATATATATATATATATATATATATATATATATATATATATATATATGTTCGTTGACGTGGAGGTTGTTGATTTTTATTGAGTAGTGTTGAGTTAGTAGGCTTCATGTGTTTATTGATGGTATATGAATACGTGATATGTTGTAGTATATGTTATGGTGTGTTGTTGTGGTATGTACCGAATTATATGATGATATGTTATAAAATGCATGATAGTCGTGTTGATGATGATTAGTAGTAATTGATTGATGTTGTAATGTGTAGCTATTGTTGTTGATGTTGTTTGATATAGTTGTAGTGAGTATGCATGTATGTCATTGATGTTGCATGACATGTCGCATAGTTGTGTAACATACCAAGGTGGGGTATGTCGTTGTTGTGATGTTGGTGCAGTCATGAAATAGGGATCATACATGGTCATGAAACAGGGGTCGAGGGTGTGATCATGAAATAGGGATCATACTGAACCATGAAAGAGGGGTCGAGAGTTCCGACGGGAACTGAATCTTGAAATAGAGATCGGATTATGGTATTGCATGCATAGAGTCAAGTTGAGTCTCATTGCATGATTGTTGTAGTTGTTGTATACTATGTGTAATTGATGTGAAGTTGTTGTATGAGTTGTTGTTGAATAGTGTTGTTGAGAAGCGGTGTGTTTTAGGATACTTGCTTAATTCTTGTTATATTATCTTTATGATGTAAGTATCTCACCCCTTATGTTTGAATGTTACCCCCATGTTGGTAACGTGAAGTTGAGCAGGACAAGTCGAGTAGTGGTCAGTGAAGTCGGAGTACTTCTCGAGTTTAGGGTGTCGGCTCTGATACGTCGCTTTGGGAGTCGGGTCGACGTTGTTGTTATTTATTATTCTTTTGAAAAATAATTTTGTAATTGAAGTTAACTTATGTTAGTTTAAAATTTATTTCCGCTGCATGTTGAACAAATGTTTTGAAACCTTATCACTGAGCCGTTTATGAAGTTGATTGTGGCACTCAAATAAAAGTTACAAATTTTACTCTGATTTTATTAATATTTACGTGGGGTGTTTTGGGTGTTACAAAGTGGTATCAGAGCAGGTTGGTTCGTTCGACCAAGTAGTCGAGTTGTACATTCGTTGAATCGTTGTGTTGTTGTTGAATGTTGAGTGTTGTTGACGCGTTGTAGTTATGTTGTTGTTGTTGTCGATTCTAAATCATTGTTGGATTGTGTTGTGTTAGTGACAGATTTAGAATGACTGGGAGGAATGATGATGCACTTGCCGCTGCTATGCAAGCAATGGCACAAGTTGTGCAAAATCCGAGGAATGTCAGGGATCGTGAAAGTGACGAGTTCAGGAAGAATGATCCGCAAACATTCAAGGGGAAGTATGATCCTGATCGAGCACAGAATTGGATCAAGGAGATTGAAAGGACCTTCATAGTTATGGAATGCTTAGAGGGAAGAAAGGTGCGACTGGGTACACACATACTGGTATCTGAGGCTGATGACTGGTGGGTTGGCACTAGCCAATGATTGGATGCATCTGGTGAGGCAGTCACCTGGGCTATGTTCAAGAGAGAATTTCTGAGGAAGTATTTTCCTAAAGATGTTTGGGGAAAGAAAGAGATCGAGTTTCTAGAGCTGAAGCAGGGTAGCATGTCGGTGACGGAGTATGCTGTGAAGTTCACTGATTTGGAGAAGTTTTATCCGCACTACAATGAAGTAACTGTTGAGTTCTCAAAGTGTGTTAAATTCGAGAATGGACTGAGGCCTGAGATTAAGCAGACGATTGGATATCAGAGGATCTGTAGGTTTCCGGATCTGGTAGATTGCTGCAGAATCTTTGAAGAAGACAATAAGGCTCGATTTGAGCACTTCAGAGGTTTAGCTGAGAGAAGAGGTAAACAACAAGTGAGTCGTGGAAAACCTTATATAGCTCCTGCTGATAAGGGTAAGCAGAAGCAGAATGATGGAAAGAGGCCAAGTGGGGGAGGTGTTCCTAATTAGCTTAAGTGTTATAGGTGTGGTGAGATAGGTCATTGTGTCAGTGAATGCATGAGTGACGTGAAGAAGTGTTTTAAGTATGGTCAGCCTGGACACATGATTGCTGAGTGCAAGGAAAATCTGGTTACTTGCTACAACTGTGGCGAGCAAGGTCATATCAGTATGCATTTTCAGAAGCCCAAGAAAGTTGCAACTAGAGGAAAGGTGTTCGCTTTGACAAGGGCACAGACTTCCAGTGAGGATTGTTTAAACAGAGGTATTTGTCATATTAATAGTATTCCTTTGATTGTTATGATTAACACTAGTGCGACATATTGTTTTATTTCTCTTGATTGTGTGAGGAAGTTAGGACTTCTTGTGTCTCCGATTCAAGGAGAGATGGTTATTGAGACTCCTGTTGATGGGTTGTTAACTACTTCTCTTGTATTTCTGAATTGTGCGTTATTGATCTATGGTAAGGAATTTGGTGTAGATTTGATTTGTTTTCCGTTGAGAGGTATGGACGTGATTTTAGGTATGAACTGCTTGGAGTACAACCATGTCCATATTAATTACTTTAGTAAGTCGATTCGGTTTCTTACTCCTGGTGAAGAGGCAGAGGAAGCTGGTTATTTGTCTACCCGAGAGTTGAAAGAGCTTAGGGATGATGAAGCGCAGGTTTTGGCGTTGTTTGCATCATTGTCGATGGAGAATGATATGGAAATTAGTGAATTGTAAGTAGTGAGAGATTTTCCGGATGTGTTTCCAGATGATGTTGTGGATGTGCCGCCGGAGCGAGAAGTGGAGTTTAATATCGATCTTGTGCTAGGAACGAGACCTATTTCGATGGAACTGTATCGTATGTCAGCTTCTGAGTTGTCTGAAACAGTTAGAGGAGCTGTTGGAAAAGAAATTTGTGAGACCGAGTGTATCTCCATGGGGAGCATCGGTATTGTTGGTGAAGAAGAAGGATGGTAGCATGAGGTTGTGTATTGATTACAGACAACTAAATAAGGTGACGATTAAGAATAAGTATCCGCTTCCAATGACCGATGATCTGATGGATCAGTTGGTTGGTGTTCGTGTGTTCAGTAAGATTGATTTGTGATCGGGTTATCACCAGATAAGAGTAAAGGATGAGGATATTCAGAAGACTTCTTTTAGGACTCGGTATGGACACTATGAATATGTAGTGATGCCATCTGGAGTTAATAATGCTCTTGGTGTATTTATGGAGTATATGAATAGGATTTTCCATGAGTATTTGGACCAATTTGTTGTTGTGTACATAGATGACATTCTGATTTACTCTAAGTCAGAAGAAGAGCATGCTGAACATTTGCGAATTGTGTTGCAAGTGTTGAAAGAGAAGAAGCTTTATGTGAAATTGTCGAAGTGTGAATTCTGGTTGAAAGAGGTGAGTTTTCTGGGTCATGTGATTTTAAAATAGGGGATTATGGTAGATTCGTCCAAACTAGATGCAGTACTTCAATGGGAGACTCCGAAGTCAGTGACAAAGATTAGAAGTTTCTTGGGATTGGTCGGTTATTATCGGAGGTTTATTGAGGGGTTTTCGAAGTTGGCACTTCAGTTGACCCAATTGACTTGTAAGAATAAGGCGTTTGTGTGAGATTCTCAGTGTGAGAAGAGTTTTATTGAGATGAAGAATAAGTTGATTATTGTGCCTATTTTGATTTTTCCGAAAGCAGACAACCCGTTTGTGGTTTATTGTGATGCTTCTATGATGGGTTTAGGTGGAGTATTGATGCAAGATGGTCAGGTTGTGGCGTATGCTTCGCGTTAGTTAAGAGTTTATAAGAGGAATTATCCTACTCATGATTTGGAGTTGGCAGTTGTTATTTTTGTCTTAAATATTTGGAGATATTACTTGTATGGTTCGAGGTTTGAAGTTTATAGTGATCATAAGAGTTTGAAATACTTGTTTGATTAGAAAAGAGTTGAATATGAGGCAGAGGCGTTGGTTAGAATTTCTGAAGGATTTTGATTTTAGTTTGAATTATCATCCGGGTAAGGCTAATGTTGTGGTCGATGCTCTTAGTCGAAAGATATTGCATATGTCGGCTATGATGGCTAGGGAGTTGGAGTTGATTAAACAATTCAGAGATATGAGTTTGGTTTGTGAACAGACATCTCATAATGTGATGTTGGGAATGCTAAAGGTTAATAATGATTTTCTTGATTGTGTTCGGGAAAGTCAGAAGTCGGATGTGAAACTGGTGGACTTAATGGTTAATGATGAACGAGTGGGAATTAACGAATTTCGAGTTGATGAACAGGGAGTACTAAGATTTTAGTATCGTATTTGTATTCCTGATGATGTTGATTTGAAGAGAATGATTCTTGAAGAAGGGCATAGGAGTGGCTTGAGTATCCATCCAGGAGCGACAAAAATGTATCAGGATTTGAAGAAGATATTTTGGTGGCCTAGTATGAACGAGAAGTGGCTCAGTTTATGTATGCATGTTTGACTTGTCAAAATTCGAAAGTGGAACATCAGAAACTTGCTGGGTTGATGAAACCGTTGGATATACCCGAGTGGAAATGGAATAGTATATCGATGGATTTTGTTACGGGGTTACCTACTACTCCAAGAGGGCATGATGTCATTTGGGTGATTGTCGATAGATTGACGAAGTCAGCATATTTTATTCCAATTGGTATAACCTATCCTTTGCAGAGATTGACAGAGATATATGTGGGTGTAATTATGAAGTTGCATGGATTACCTTTGAGAATTGTATCAGATAGAGATCCGAGGTTCACTTCGAGGTTTTGGGGGAGTTTGCAAGAGGCATTGGGTTCGAAGTTGAAGTTAAGTTCAGCCTATCATCCTCAGACTGATGGACAGATAGAGAGGACGATACAATCTTTGGAGGATTTGTTGAGGGCTTGTGCGCTTGTACAAGGAGGTACTTCAGATGGTCATTTGTCGTTGATTGAGTTTACATATAACAATAGTTATCATTCCAATATCAAATGGCACCTTTTGAAGCTTTGTATGGTCAAAGATGTAGGACACCTTTGTGTTGGCATGAATCCGATGAAAGTGTTGTATTTGGACTTGATATTATGCAACAGACTACTGAGATGGTGAATTTGATTCGAGATAAGATGAAGACTTCATAGAGTAGGCAGAAAAGTTACCATGATAAGAGAAGAAAGGATCTTGAGTTTCAAGAAGGAGACCATGTATTTTTTAGAGTTACTCCGGTGACCGGTGTTGGAAGAGCTTTGAAGTCGAGGAAACTTACCCCTAAGTTTATTGGGCTGACAAAAGTTGGACCCGTTGCTTATAGAGTGGCATTGCCACCGAGATTATCAAATTTTCATGATGTATTCCATGTGTCACAACTTCGGAAGTATGTTCCGAATCCTTCACATGAGATACATATGGAGGAAGTTGACGTAAGAGATAATCTTAAGGTTGAAGCATTACTAGAACGAATTAATGATCGAGAGGTAAAGAGTTGAGAGGCAAAGAGATTGTCCTTGTGCGGGTGGTTTGGGGTGGAGCTGTCGGTGGGCATATGACTTGGGAATTGGAAAGCAGGATGCGAGAGTCGTATCCGAATCTTTTTGCTTTAGGTAAGTTTTCGAGGACGAAAACCTTTTAAGTGGGGGAGAGTTGTAATGCCCCAAATTTATTTAAATATTTTATTGAGAATATGTGTTGTGGTGTGTAAAGAATAATATATATTATCGAAAATTGTGATATTACATTATATTTTGGTGGATAATTGTATTATTAGTCGATAAATAAAATAAAAGGAATAAATAAGGGATAAGGACATGGTGGTTAATTGGTGAAAGTAATGAGGGTAAAAGGGGAAGATCATAAGTTGGGTCTTAGCGGTTATGTTGGAAATAAGGAAAAGGGGAAAACATAATCGTATTTTGGAAAGAACAAGAATGATCGTGAAAAGGTGTGAAGAGGAGGTTTATTCATGAAGAGTTCATAAAGAAGAAGAAGAATTTCTCAACGAAACCTAAGGCAATGGTAGGATTCTTACATCTTAAGGGTTCTATAATGAGAATTGGGTAGGGTGAGAATTAGAGATTGAACTTATGATGAATTGTTGAAGAAATTCGTTGAATTAGGAGTTGTTTGTTGTTGTTAGTTAGTAATCATATGAATTAGATGGTGAAATAGGTTATTGTTGTGATTTTCTGGTTGTTGTTGATGCAGTATGTGTTGATTTTTCGTAGTAGATTTGAGTTTGAAAAGCAGAGCTGCAATTTGCGAAATCGCAGAGCTCGCTTAGCGAGAAGAGTCAAGGGGTTTGGCGCTTAGCAAGTTGTGGCCCTTGCTTAGCGAGCTCTGGAGCGTGAAATATAAATTTTTAAATTTTAAAAAAATTACAGAAAATTATTTAATTAATTAGTAATGCATAGGGATTGATGTGGGGTAGCTAGAAGTAGCGATAGGAGAGTTATACACCTAATTGAGGGGATAATTAGTGTAAATGAGCTAAACATAACATATATATATACATATATATATATATATATACATATATATATATATATACATATATATATATATATATATATATGTGTGTGTGTGTGTGTGTGTGTGTGTGTGTGTGTGTGTGTGTGTGTGTTCGTTGACATGGAGGTTGTTGATTTGTTGAGTAGTGTTGTGTTAGTAGGCTTCATGTGTTTATTGATGGTATATGAATACGTGATATGTTGTAGTATATGTTATGGTGCATTGTTGTGGTATGAACCAAATTATATGATGATATGTTATGAAATGCATGATAGTCGTGTTGTTGATGATTAGTAGTAATTAATAGATGTTGTGATATGTGGAAGTTATTGTTGATGTTTTTTGATGTAGTTGTAGTGAGTATGCATGTATGTCATTGATGTTGCATGACATGTCGCATAGTTGTGTAACATACCAAGGTGGGGTATGTTGTTGTTGTGATGTTGGTGCGGTCATGAAATAGGGATCGTACGCGGTCATGAAACAGGAGCCGAGGGTGTGATCATGAAATAAGGATCATCCTAGACCATGAAAGAGGGTTTCGAGAGTTCCGACATGAACTGGATCTTGAAATAGAGATCGGATTATGGTACCGCATGCATAGAGTCAAGTTGAGTCTCATTGCATGATTGTTGTAGTTATTGTATACTATGTGTAATTGATATGTAGTTGTTGTATGAGTTGTTGTTGAATAGTGTTGTTAAGAAGCGATGTGTTTTAGGATACTTGCTTAATTCTTGTTATATGATCTTTATGATGTAAGTATATCACCCTACTGTTTGAATGTTACCCCCATGTTGGTAACATGCAGGTGAGAAGGATAAGTCGCGTGATGGTCAGTGAAGTCAGAGTACTTCTCGTCTTTAAGGTGTTGGCTCTGATATGTCATTTTGGGAGTCAGATTGACGTTGCTGTTATTTATTATTTATTTTGAAAAACAAATTTGTAATTGAAGTTAAGTTATGATAATTTAAAATTTTTTTCGCTGCATGTTGAACAAATGTTTTGAAAACGTATCAGTGAGCCGTTTATGAAGTTGATTGTGACATTCAAATAAAAGTTGAAAATTTTACTCTGATTTTATTAATATTTACCTGGGGTGTTTTGGGTGTTACAGTTAAGGCTCTAGACTTGGATTAATGTTTCGAGTGAAGTAGACCGATTTAGATGGTACTTGATGTGATAACAATTCCAGTATAAGAAGGATATTTAAAGATTGTCTTATACGACTGGCCGATATAAGAGAATATGTGTTGAAATTTGGATGTTGTGTATCACTGACGAGTCTAGAAATTAGTAAATTAAGGGAACATTTGTAAGCCTTAGAGGAATGGTGGATCAGTATGCTTAGGTAACCTTGAGCACAAGGTAAAGGATGCTATTGTAGTTGGGTAATGATGATTTATGCCACCATTATGGTTGTCGGTTGTCTATTGACAAATTGAGGAACTGATCACCCTTAATCTCTTATTGATAGTAGACAGAATCATGTTGGATGGAATAGACGTGTCTTTCCAAATAGAATAATATGCACAATGAATTGTTTGGAGTTGTCCCAAGTGTTTATAAATTGTTTTTATTAGTCGATACATATTACTATATAGGGAAATTAGGTGGACTTGAGGATGTTAGTATGAGGCTGCGAGTTGATCGGTGAGTAGTATGGAAACTCACAGTTGTGTTCTGGATAACTTGAATTTTGATTTATGATGAATTGAGGATCTGATTAACATGAGACTTGAAGCTTCATAGAGGTGAACAGAGGAGGAGGTAAATGGAAATATAAGACCATGATTTGACAAAGTATGTCAAATAGAGAACGGAGGTGGATAGTATGCTTTAGTGTGTATGTAGGAAATTAGAATTGAATTTTCCGTACTTGTTTGGATAAGTTATCACTGGTGTTCATTGTGGATGTTCTGATCTATTATGAAATCATAAGGGAAGTGCGCAGAGTATTTGAGAGTTTAGTTACAAGTAGTGAAAGAAGTAAAGTTATATGTTGAGTTAGCAAAGTGTGATTTGAGTTGTAAAGATGAGTTTGTATGGTTGTGCTAATTCATATTAGGGATTTTGGAGAATTGTGCTAGTATGAGTATGACTTGATAAATTGGTTGTTTGATTGGTTTGGTTAATGTGCACATGATAAGTGTGGGGTATCTATGCAAAATCGATAGTTCATAGGTGTTAAGAACTGTTTGGAATATGACTTTTCTGAAGGTGGAAAAACACAAGAAAGGGGGGTTTGAATTTTGGTTTTCAAAATAATTGCAAACAACACGTTGATTTATCCTGGTTCGTTTGAAATCAAACTACATCCAGTCCACCCACCAAGGTGATTTCGCCTCTCTCAATGAGGTCTTAATCCACTAATCAAGAATGATTACAAACACTAAGACCTACTGTCAAAGTCTTCTTGAGTCTACTGACTACACTTAGTCACTCAAGGAATATCACGATGATTAAGAATAAAATGTAACAAGAAGTGCTTCTAGAAATCAATTATCACTATTGTGATAGTTTTTACAATTTAGAGACAAAGATTATGAATTTTGATTTGATTTGAATGTTTCGTGCGAGAGGGAAGTGTCACAAAATTCTTCACCTGACTCATTTAAATAGATTTATCAATTTGATCCGTTGGAGACATCCTATGTTATTTTTGGATGTTGATTATTGCCATTAAGAGCTTCCAAAAATAGAGATCTTGTCTAGAGTCGTTATTTCTGGATCTTCAATAAATGTGCCTGATTTTGAGAATCAGAACTTGCATTAATCCATGTATCAGAGTGTGTTTTCTATGCAGTTGATCTTGGCATTTTTGATGACTAAGATCTTCTAGAGTATTTTACCAGATCTTCTCATAGTATAATTATCGCTCTAGTGTAGAAGATATTTGACTCAAAATTTCTTTCTCTTTACAAGAACTTCTAATCATGCACATAGATAAAATAATATTTTTAGGTAGCATATTTTTTTCTTAAAATATTTGTTATCATCAAAACTTATTGGAGAGGTAGAATTAAAAATCTTGTCCTAACAATCTCCCCTTTTTTTCTGATGACAAAACATTATATTTTGAGAAATTTAATTTAAGAACAAAAGGTGATAGAAAACTCCCTTTGAGATGCTTTGAATTAATCCTTCAAAATTTTCTATGAGAAGTTCTTATAGTAGAAGCTCCCCTTGAGTTAAAGACTTATCATGTTCTTAAACATCAATAAAAATTATCAGAGTTTTAAATGTTTGATTCTTAGTCTTTGTGAGCTGTTATGAATCAATATATTTTACGTTCTCCCCCTTTTTGTCATTATTCAAAAAGTGAAATAACTAGAAAGAAAGATCATAAAGAAATAGACAAAACAACAAGGATTTCATTAATCATATTAAGAAGATCAACACATAAGCAGAAGAAAGATAACAAAATTACAAAACAGCAAAACATATGAAAATCTAAGGTTGGGGAGGAAGTCTTGTGAACAACACCTCCAACAGATTCTTGATCTGAGAGGTAGACTCCACTTGTTGGTCAATCATGTTCTTGAGTTATGTGTTTGTCTCATCTTGATTATCCAATCTGATTTTCACAACTTCATTTTCTTTCCTCATTTCTTCCAGAGTTTTCAAATCCAGAGAAGATGGAGGAGTCTCTTCAACATAGCCACTTGTTTAGAAGTTGGTGCATGAGTTTCAGAAGGTGACTCAGCAACATATTTCCCTTTGTCTTCAGAAGGTGCAACTATGATCTGAAGTTCAGAAGATGAATCCTTTGGTTCTGGTTCTGTCCAAGGTTTAATGTCCAGAAGATGAAGAGTCTACTTCTCCCAGCAGCTAATAACTTTTTCCTTAAAAGTTGACAGTTTCTCGTAGAAGTTTTGATGAGCAATATTATAGCAGATATCTTTCAACTTCTTGGAATCAAAGTTGAACCATTTTCTGAAATTGATCCAAAGGTGATCAGATATTGCAGGGTCCAGATTTTCTACACAAGCATTCTTCAAGTCGTCTATCCAGTTTTTCATATCTGCTTCAAAAGCCAGTAACAAGACACCAACATCTGATTTGGTTGGTTTTGGTTTGGGTTTAGGGATAGAGATTTTCTTAGAAGAATAGGCTAGGTTCTATAGGGCTTCATTGTCAATTACAGTTTTGAGTGGATCTTTTGGTTCGTTTTTGGGAGTGGGAGTGTCTGGAATGGTGATGATGGTGGGAGTTTAGGAGGAGTGAATTCATAAGAAGATAGTGATTCTTCTGGTAGTGTAGGAATGTCAAAAACAAGTCTAGGTAAAGATGAATTTAGAGGATAGTTAATGCCAGGAATTGTTTGAGTGGTGGTAGGTGGTGGTGAGTTAGAAGTATTGGATTGAGAAGTTGTAATGTAAGGTGGAAATTGATCAATGTCAGAAAGAACTTGTTGAAGTTTTGAATGAGTTTCAACAAAATAAGTGGTGTTGAGGTCAAATGGAGGAGTTGGGTCAATGGGCATGTCAAAATCATATAGAGTTTGTGGTGAATGATGTTCAGAAGGTCTTGGAGAAGATGAAAGGTTTCCAGGTTCAGGAGTTTCAAGTGAAATGGATTTTGTTTGGATGGTTTGAATGATTTCAGGTTGTATGGTTGTAGGTTTTGGAATTTAAGATGGTTATGGGATATCTGGTTGAGGAATATCATAGTTTGAGATTTTAGAAGATATGGCTTCAGAAGTGATGGGGTTTGTGAAACAGGAATATCAGAAGGAAGGTTTTATGGTGGAAGTTCAGATGTTTATGTTGTCACTGGCTCAATAACAGAAACAAAAGCTGAAGTGTTACCCTTATTTTTGGAAACCTTTGGTGTCTTCTGAGAAGTTCCCTCAAAAGCTTTCCTTTTCTTGGATTTATTCAAAGCAACTTTTGGAGCAGGTCTTCGTAATTCTTCTAGATTGAACCTAAGATCAGTTCCATCAAGTTTACAAGATTCCAGATATCTGACAATGATTTCTGGATAAGTATCAACAGAAAATAGAGGAAAATCATTCAGCGGAATCTTCCTGGTAATGATTACTTCCTTTGAATGCAAAGTGAGGTCCTTCTTAATTGTATCTATGAACTTCATCTTCTTGAGATTCGTTACGTTAAGTGGTTTTCCAGCAATATCTTATAGATCATCTACTTGTTAGGCATTAATCAAATGTTCTACCAGCTCATTTTTTGTCAGAATATCTGATATTATCCTTCCCAGAGAAATCCAATCTCTTTTGGTTTTCTCATCCTCTCTTGTTTCTTTTACACTGTTCTTCAGATGGTTGAACAAAATGTGAGCAAGATTGATCTTCTTATTTTTATAGATGGAATAAAGAAGAAATTGTTGATTCAGGTTGATGATATCTAGAGAGCTGGTTGGTTTTCTGTGGCTAATGCAACCCAGAATTATCTTAGCCTAGATTCTCTGACGATCCTAAAGATCCTTAATTTTGTTGGAGTGTTGCCCAATAGTAAAGATTTCTCTAGAAACAAGAGTTAGGTCATAACCTTTGTCCATATTGCTGAATTTTATCCCATTCCCATCAGATTCAATCAGCTTTGCAATAAGATCTTCGATGATGATGATCTTCTTCCCCATGATATAAGAAGTGACTTAATGGTTGGAAGCTGAAGCAAAAATCCAGAATTCCCTAACCAATTTAGGAAAGATTGGACCTATCAGACAATCAAAGTATTTAGTCCATCCTTGAAAGTTAACTTCAGGAGTAAGATCATAACCATTCTCCTTCATGCTTTCAAAATCAACAAACAGTTCGCAGAGAACTTCCAGTTTGTCAACAGGCATAAGAAGAGTTCTGACTGGAATGACATGGATGTCTTCTGAAGCTTGAGTTGCACTGGCTTGCTGAGAAGATGAAGATGATTGAACTTGCTTTGAGGATGAGGCCATTATTCACAATAATGGGTTTGAAAGCAAATACAGAGAGCAAGAGAAATAAGCAACAAAAGAGTGAGAGTGAATGTGAGAGGTGAAAAGTGTTAGTAAGGTGAATGTGATTACATATATATATATATATATATATATATATATATATATATATATATATATATGTATAGTATTCGTAATGGTAAATAAAACATGTAATAACACAATTAGTGAAAACATTTAATAATAAAACATGATGATTAACAACATTTATTGAATTCTGACACAGGGGGAGGCGTAAAGAATTTTGGAACATTTAGCAACGTGACTAGCGCCTCAACTTTGCCAGTTCAGTCGTTTCATTTTTCCAGAATTTGAACACGTATTCAGCCTCACGGGACATCTGTTCAAGTTCTGAATTGCATGTTTTGTCCTCTCTCAGAGTTTAAACATGTAGTCAGATTCAGAAGACACTTGGGGCTTCATTAACAGGTGTTGATATAATGATATGCATGTTCTTTCCTTGACAAAGAAAGTTCTAAGATGCAAACAGTCAGATCTTCTGTGAAAATTCTGATACAATTCTCCTTCTTACTTCAGAAGAAATATTGATCAGAAAAAAATAAAGAAGATCCGAGAGTTAAATATATAAACTAAACATATTCATTCTGGACATAATTCCATATTGAGATTAGTCAGAATGAAATTGAACCTATCCTTAGCAAGGGGTTTTGTAAAGATGGCAACCCATTGATGGTCTGTGTCTATAAATTTTAAAAATAATATTCCCTTCTAAGTATAATCCCTAATGAAGTGATGTTTAACTTCTATATGTTTAACTCTAGAATGTAAAATAGGGTTTTTAGAAAGACCTAGCAGAAGTATTATCATATAGGATAGGAATGTTACTCTCATAGATGTTGAAATCCTCAAGCTGATTCTTCATCTAGAGAATTTGAGTACTATATCCAGTTGTTGTTATGTATTCAACTTCAGTAGTTGAAAGTGCAATTGTTGATTGTCTTTTGTTGGACCAAGATATTAAGTTGTCTCCCAGAAATTGGCAACTTCCAGAAGTATTTTTTCTTTATTTTCTATCTCCATCAAAATCAACATCACGGTACCCTACAAGCTTATATTCTCTGGATTTTCTATAGCAAAGGCCAAGATTAGTAGTACCTTTTAGATACCTGAAAAGTTCTATTAACAACTGTTAAGTGAGATTCTCTAGGATCTGATTGGAATCTAGCGCAGAGGCAAACACTATATAGAATATCAGGTCTTGAGGCAATTTAGTAAAGGAGAGAGCCAATCATACCTCTTTAGATCTTTTGATCTACATTTTTACTTACCTCTTCCTTTTCCAGAATACATGTAGGATGTAATGGAGTCTTAGAAATTTTACTTTCTGACATGTCGAATTTCTTCATAAGTTCTTTGACATATTTGCTTTGGTGAATGTAGGTTCCTTTTGATGTTTGATTGATTTGGATTCCCAGAAAGAACTTCAATTCTCCCATCAGGCTCATTTCAAATTTTGCCTGCATAGACTTAGCAAATTCCTTGCCCAAATATATTTTAGTAGATCTAAAAATTATATCATCTATGTAAATTTGACAAATCAGAATATCATTTTTAAATGTTTTACAGAAAAGAGTTGTGTCCACTTTCCCTCTAGTAAAATTATTTTCTAAAATAAATTACTTAATCTTTCATACCAAGCTCTAGGAGCTTGTTTCAGACCATATAAAGACTTCTTAAGTTTAAAAACATGTTCTGGATATTTATTATTTTCAAAACCAGGGGGTTGGTGCACATAAACTTCTTCATCAATATAACCATTTTAAAAATGCACTCTTGACATCCATCTGATAGAGAGTGATATCATGATTTATTGCAAAATAAATTAAGAGTCTGATAGATTCTAACTTGGAGACTGGTGAAAAGGTTTCTGTATAGTCTATTCCTTCTTGCTGACTATAACCTTGTGTAACAAGTCGTGCTTTGTTTCTGACAACTTCACCTTGTTCGTTGAGTTTGTTTCTAAAGACCCACTTGGTTCCAATGATGTTGAATCCTCTAGGTCTAGGGACTAGATCCCATATGTCATTTTAGGTGAATTGATTTAGTTCTTCCTGCAATGCAAGTACCCAATCATTTTCTGAGAGAGCTTCGTCAGTAGAAGTGGTTTCAATCAGAGAAACTAATCCCATTAATGATTCGTCAAAGTTTCTGAAGGGGGATCTTGTTCTGATTGGATCATCTTTCTTTCCCAAGATTTTATCTTTTGGATGATTCAATGTGCTTATGGATTGTCTCTTCTGAGTAGGCTCTTAAGAGTTTGTTGTAATGTTTGTGTTGTCTTTTTCTGAAGATGGTTGTTCTTTAGAGGTTCTGGCTTCAGTGATTTGAACTTCTATATCTATAAGAGATTCATTCTACTTTGGCTTTTCAAGACCAAGCTTATCATCAAATCTAACACAAATGGATTCCATAACAATTTGTGTTTCTGTATTGTATACATTGTATCCTTTCGAACGTTCAAAGTATCCTAACATGAAGCATTTTTGTGCCTTATAATCAAACTTGTTCAGAGGATCGTTAGTATTCAGAATAAAACACGTGCATCCAAAAGGATGAAAATATGAAATGTTGGGCTTTCTGTTCTTCCACAATTCATAAGGAGTTTTTTCCAGAATAGGTCTTACAGAGATTCTATTCTGAATATAACACGTTTTATTTAATGCTTCTGCCAAAAAGTGTTTAGCCATGTTAGTCTCATTGATCATGGTTCTAGTCATCTCTTGTAATGTTCTGTTCTTACGTTCTACAACTCCATTTTGTTGTAGAGTTCTAGGACAATAAAAATTATGAGAGATGCCATTTTCATTACAAAATAATTCCAAATTTTTTTTTCAAATTCTCTACCATGATTACTTATGACTTTTACGATTCTAAACTCTTTTTTCATTTTGAACTTGTTTGTAGAAGTTAGAAAATACAGAGGTAACTCATCCTTGTGTCTAAGGAACTTTACCCATGCCCATCTTCTATAGTCATCTACGATCACTAATCCATACTTCTTGCCACTGATTGAGACAGTTTTCACTGGTCCAAACAAATTAATGTGCAGAAGTTCTAATGGTCTAGAGGAAGAAACAACATTCTTAGATTTAAAAGAAGGTTTAGCAAATTTTCCTTTCTGACATGCTTCACACAGAGCTTCTGAGTTGAACTTCCAATTTGGAAGTCCTCTGGCCAGATTGAGTTTGTTAATCTGAGATAATATTCTCATATTAACATCTCCCAATCTTCTATGCCAGACCCATTGCTCATTGTTAACAAACATAAGACATTTTACATTCTGACTTTTTAGTTCAGAAAGTTTTATTTTATAGATGTTGTTCTTTCTCTTCTCATTAAAGAGGGTTGTTCCATCTTTCTGACTAAGAACTTTACTGAACTTTTGATTATAGATTATATCATAATCGTTATCACTTAATTGACTTATTGATAACAAGTTATGCATCAATCCTTTTACTAACAAAACATTAGAGATAGAGGGAAGGGTACCGTTACCAATAGTTTTAGAGTCAATGATTTTTCCTTTTTGATTGCCTCCTAAACCTACATAGCCTCTATCTTTAAGCTCATGACTTTGGAAAATATGCTTTCTTCCTGTCATGTGTCGCGAGTATCCAGAGTTTGGGTACCTAGATTGGTGTTTCAATCTTGTTGTTAAAGACATCTACAACATACACAATTTTATCTTTTGGTATCCATATCTTTTTGGGTCCTTGTTTGTTAGAACTTACAAACTTCTGATTGAGTTTGAATCTCTCATAAGAACTTGTATAACAAGATGACTCACTAGTATATTTTAAATCATGATTGTGTCCATATGTGAAGTGAGAATTTAAAGGTGTGTTGACTTTTATAATCATGTCATCAACTTTTTTAAATGTTTGTGGTGCTTCTCCTATAGGTTTAACATATCCTATGCCTCTTCTACCATTTATGCTAACTCCATAGATCATAGAGGCAATTTTGCTTCTATCTATGTTTTTAGCTAGAAATTTTTTAAAACCGTGATCATATTGCTTTATGATACTATAAGAAACTTCTGATTCAGATTCTTTCTGAGCTCTATATTTTTCAAAATAATTTTCAAGTTTTAAAAAAATATCTTTAAGCTCATAGTTTTCTGCTTTTAGTTTCCTAGTTACCTCAGATTCAGATACTAGACCTTGTTTTAGGTTTTTGTATTTGAGTTGAAGATTCTGATATTTTTCAAGAATTTATGAGAAACTGTCTTCTAATTACGTTCTAGGAAGTTTAGAAAATACCTCTTCTATTTATGAATCTGATTCTGATGAGTTGGTATCTTCTGATATGTTCGCCATTAACGGTATATTAGTGTGTTCGTCTTCTGATTCTGATTCAGCTTTAGAAGATTCTGAGTCATTCCATGTGGCCATAAGACTTTTCTTCTTCTCTCTGTTGAATTTATTCTTTGGCTTCTCTTTCTGAAGTTTAGGACAATAACTTTTGTAATGTCCTTGTTCTTTACATTCATAGCATACTACTTCTTAGTTTCTAGACTTCTTGTATCCATAGGATGATTCAAAGTGATTGCTTGATCTTCTGGGGTTCCTGAATTTCTTCTATCGGTGCTTCCAAAGTTGTTGGAGCCTTCTTGAAAGAAGTGATAGTTTGTATTCTTCTGATGAGCCTCCAGAGCTTTCTTCTTCTTCCTGAAAATCTTTAGATTCATATTTGTTAGATTTAAGAGCAACAGACTTACCTTTCTTCTGAGGCTCATCTTCTTCAAGTTCTATCTCATGACTTCTCAAAGAGCTGATCAGTTCTTCAAGAGATATCTCATTCAAATTCTTTGACAGCTTGAGAGCAGTGACCATGGGTTTCCAGACCTTTGGAAAGCTTCTGATGATCTTCTTCACATGATGTGTTGTTGAGTAGCCTTTGTTTAGAACTTTCAGTCCAGTAACCAGAATTTGAAACCTTGAGAACATCTTCTCAATCGTTTCATCTTCTTCCATCTTGAATGCTTCATACTTCTGGATAAGTGCCAGAACTCTAGTCTCCTTGACTTGAGTGTTTCCTTCATGTGTCATCCTTAAATAATCAAACATATGTTTGGCAGATTCTTTGTTTGTGATTTTTGCATACTTTGTGTATGAGATAGCACTTAGAAGTATTGTTCTGACCTTGTGAAGATTTTTGAATTATTTCTTCTATTGGAATGTCATGTTTCTTCTTTCAAACTTCTAACCATCGTCTCCAATAGGATGAGTGTAGCCATCAGTCACCATATCCCAGATATCTCCATCCAGAGCTAGAAAGAAACTTTCCAGAACATCCTTCTAGTAATCAAAATTGTCACCATTAAATACAAAGATTTTCCATTGATTTTGTCATTCTGATAGTCGTTGTTGTTCTGAACTGGTTCTGCCATTGTGTTTTTCTTCTGGATATTTTTCTGACACAGTTAAGTGCTTGCACTCAGAACCAAACGCTCTGATGCCAATTGAAGGTGGAAAAACACAAAAAAGGGGGGTTGAATTGATGTTTTCAAAATAATTGCAAACAACACGTTGATTTATCCTGGTTCGTTTGAACTCAAACTACATCCACTCCACCTGCCAAGGTAATTTCCCCCCTCTCAACGAGGTCTTAATCCACTAATTAAGAATGATTACAAACACTAAAACCTACTATCAAAGTCTTCTTGAGTCTACTGACTACACTTAGTCACTCAAGGAATATCACGATGATTAAGAATAAAATGTTACAAGAAGTGCTTCTAGAAAGCAATTATCACTACTGTGATAGTTTTTACAATTTAGAGACAAAGATTATGAATATTTATTTGACTTGAATGTATCGCGTGAGAGAGAAGTGTCACAAAATTCTTCAACCAACTCCTTTAAATAGACTTATGAATTTGATCCGTTGGAGATAGCCTATGTTATTTTTGGATGTTTATTATTGCCATTAAGAGCTTCCAAAAATAGAGATCTTGTCTGGAGCTGTTATTTTTGGATCTTCAATAAATGTGTCTAATTATGTGAATCAGAATTTGCATTAATCCATGTATCAGAGTGTGTTTTCTATGCAGTTGGTCTTGGTGTTTTTGATGACTAAGATCTTCTAAAGTATTTTACTAGATCTTCTCATAGTAGAATTATCGCTCTAGTGTAGAAGATATTTGACTTAGAATTTCTTTCTCTTTACAAGAACTTCTAATCCTGCATATAGAGAAAATAATAGTTTTAGGTAGCATATTTTGTTCTTAAAATATTTATTATCATCAAAACTTATAGAGAGGTAGAATAAAAAATCTTGTTCTAACATTTTCTTGTTGAGATTAATTAGACATTGTATCCTTATGCTGTTATAATTTTGTTATGCGTTGAAATGAGTTTGGATGGTGTGTTAATATAAGATGGTAAAGTTGTAGTTTATGTTTTATGATGATTAGGGATTCATGAAAGTATCTATCCTATTTCGTATCTAGGATTGGCTGCAGTTGTAGTTGTGTTGGATATTCTGAGGTATTATTTTATGGATCTAGGTTCGAAGTATTCAGTAATCAAAAGAGTGTAGGATACCTGTTGGTCAGAATTTCCGGTGAATTAAGTCGAAAGTCATTTCTGAGGTTTACTTGATGGTCGTAAGTTGATGTGAACTTGGTAGATTTGATAGTTGCTAGTACTCAGAGTGCGCAACAAAGGCATGGTGTAGCTCAGTTTTTCTTGTGTGGGTAACAATGGTGTTAGTAGTTTGATTAAGTTGATGTTGTGTTAAGGCTTTTATGTTCTTATCCTTGTCGATGTCTCGTTACCTATGGTGATGATTCGAGTGCGAGTAGCTAATTCCTATAACAGAGAATTAGGGGAGTGTTGCATATGGCAATGGTAACAGTTGTGTTGTGTTTTGGTTCGTAGTGAACCTGTGTGTTCTTAAGTTGGTTATTCCTTATGTTTTAAGTCAGTCATCAAGTGCATCGCGTGAACATTGTGTTTTGTTTTCTTTGTCATTGATAAGGTGTATTGTCTTGTTGTATTGTTAATAGTATTGGCATTTGTAGCATGGAAGTTGAGTGTTTAATTGCGAGAAACGCATTTAGATTGATTGCATTAGGTGAATGTTTTAGGACGAAAATACTATAAGTTAGGGAGAGTTGTAACACTTGTATTTAATTAAATATTTTAATTAAATATTATTGAGTATTTTTAGAATATTTATTGAGTATGTTGAATAAGTTGTTTGAGTTGATAAATTATTAATCAGGTAAATAGTCAATTTAGTCGGGAGAAATTAATATTAGAAATAATATTAATTTTCATAGAATTTTAATTAATTTGGTTGGGTTAGTTGTGTTAGAAATAGAAAAGTTGGGGGTATTGTGTAGTAGGCTCATTAAGAGAATTAGTAGGCCATTATTTTATTAAGTGATTAGAATGAGATAGTGGAGTTATGTGGTAAACAAAATAAGGCAGTTAGGTCACGTAGTTTTAGCAAGTAGTGGAAACAAGGGTTTTGAGGCACAAGGGTTGGAGAAGAGAGAATGTGAGGGTTACTGTCAAGCAAAGTTTCAGATTCGATCGGGAAATTCGAGCTACCTTCAATCCAAGGTAAGGATAGGGTTCAAATTTTATAATCGGGAATACGATAATTGATATGTAGGATTTGGATTATATACTTTCCTATTGTGTGGTGTTGATTTATGTTGATGAATTATTATTGTTTCTGTGAAAAAATGTGTGGTGTTGATTTTATGTTGGTGAATCGTTTCTGTGGTAATCAATTTTTTTGAACTAGTATTGAACATGGAAAATTGGGTTGAAATTAGGAGAGGAATCGTCGAAAACAATACTGAAAACAGAAAGGATACTGGAAACCGAATAAAAGAAAATTGGAAAATTGTGGGTGAGGACCACCCATTTATGAGAGGTGGCACAAGCCACCTGATGATGTGGCAGAAGCCACATGGATGGGGACCACTTTATTTTGTTACTATGTGTATATGAATTGGTTAATGAATTAATGGTTAGTTCATTATTATATTTGATGACAAGTCGTCCTGATATAATGTTTAGTGTTTGTATTTGTGCGTAGTTTTAAATCAATCCAAAGGAATCACATTTTGCCTCAGTGAAGAGAATCATGAAGTATCTAGAAGGAATAACGAACGTCGACTTATGGTATCCTAAAGGTAGTATATGTGACTTGATTGGTTATTCTGAAACAAATTATGTAGGCTGTAAAACAGATTAAAAAGCACAAGCAGCACATGACATATTCTTGGAAATGCTCTTGTATCGTGGTCCTGCAAAAAAACAAGCATGTGTTGCTCTTAGTACAACTGAGGCATAATACGTTGATGCAGGAAGTTGTTGTGCTTAAATACTTTGGTTGAAACAACGACTTAGCCACTACGGTGTGAACCTTGGATGCATTCCACTAAAATGTGACAATACAAGGTCCATATACATAACCAAAAATCCATTCATGCACTTAAGGACAAAACATATCGATATTCAACATAATTTTCTTCGTGATCATGTGCTTAAAGGCGATATTGAAGTCTCATTTGTGGATACTCATAATCAACTCTTAGATATATTCATAAAGTCACTTGCAAAAGAATCTTTCTACAAAATTCGAAGAGAACTTGGCATATTAGATGAGTTCGATGTATGATTCTTCAAAAAGATTCATCAACAATCAGTAAAATTACTAAGGTACATGCAAACTTTCATATATAATTTTTATTCACAAATTTATTATGTGAATTTTACATAAGTTTGATAAAAATAATAATATTATAATTAATACTTATGTGACATGTATGCATGATACAAAGGTATTAAATAATGTATGTTAACATGTCCAATCGCTAGTTTCTTGTTTTTCCATGCATGCTTACATGTTAAAAGCCATTTTTATGCATGAACTAACATGTTACATGAATTGTGGTAACTGGTTACATGTTCGTGTTTTGGTGTTATTAGTTCAGTTTCATAAACCGTAACCAGTTACAATTGTTAATTTTTCAAAAAAAGTGATTTTAATGTAATTGATTTTTTAGTCAAATATGCTTTTCACTTTCCAAATATTCATGTCTTGGAACTCTTACCTCACTTAACTCATTCATTCTTCCACCTTCCACCTTCATTCTTAATTTCCCATTCAAATCCATCAATTCCAAAACGCCATCAATTCCCACATTAATTATATTTAATTCCTCACTCAGAAACACTTTTTAAAAGTCATTCTTCTCACAACCCATAACTCCCAAAATTCTCTCCTAGTCACATCTGAAAATCTCTTTCCAAAACCCTAACTTTTTCAGCTTTATCTAATTTTATTCATAAATTTATTATGTGAATTTTACATAAGTTTGATAAAAAAAAGTAATATTATAAATAATACTCATGTCACATGTATGCATGATACAAATGTACTAAATAATGTATGTTAACATGTCCAATTGCTAGTTTCTTGTTTTCCCATGCATGCTTACATGTGCAAAGCCATTATTTTTTGCATGATCTAACATGTTACATGAATTGTGATAACTGGTTACATGTTCATTTTGGTGTTATTAGTGCAGTTCCGTAAATCGTAACCGATTACAGCTGTTAATTTTTTTTATAAAAAGTGATTTTAATGTAATTGATGTTTTTGGTCAAATATGTTTTTCACTTTCCAAAAATTCATGTCTTAGAACTCTTACCTCACTTAACTCATTCATTCTTCCACCTTCCACCTGCATTCTTAATTTCCTATTCAAATCCATCAATTCCAAAACTCCATCAATTCCTACATTAATTTTCTTTAATTCCCCACTCATAAACACTCTTTAAAAGTCATTCTTCTTACAACCCATAACTCACAAAATCCTCTCCTAGTCAAATCCGAAAATCCCTATCCAAAACCCTAACTTTTTCAGCTTTCAAGCTCTTCCATGGCACCTTCTAGAAAGGAAAGTGGAAAATCAAAGATTGGTGAAAGAAGCTCACAACATAACTCTGATGGTGAAAATGTCATCTCTGAACCCACACTCAAGTCTAGGAGATTAACCTTCGGTATCAGAAATCATCCACTCTACTCATATTTTTTATTTTCGTGAACTTCTAACCTTTCATGGGGTGGCTTCTCTGATCTCTGACTCTGGACTCATATACCCAAATTTAGTTTAAAAAAAAATTTCTGACTTGTCAATTGGTTCTGGTTATGTTTTGTCATCCAAAGTTAAGGAGAAAAACATTGTGATGTCTTTGGAGAATTTTGGTACGTGTTTAGGTGTACCACATAAAGTTCAAGTTATTCAACATGGTTATGTTTCAGATTGGCAAGGGTATAGAAAAGTTGACTACTATTTTAGCATATCTCGTCTGACTCAGCAAGATATTTTGAGTAAGAAAAGTTCAACTTCATCTCGTTTAATTCTGTTTGGAAAAAAACTTGTTTGTTAATGTAAACACCCCAAATTTTCCCTCACCCATTCACACCATGGCTTGTGATCATTTTCATATGCATAAACTCAATCATACCATCTCACATCACATTTTTGATCCACTGCATTGGTTCTAAGTCATCTGCATCTAGGGTTTGTGATCTGAACAATCCAAAAGCTTCTTGAGCCACTCCAAAGGTCATCAATCACTTCAAAGGGGTCCATGTGTGCTCAGGTATCATATTATATCCTCTCAAAGTCAAGAATGTCAAAGAATCACAAGAACTGGGATTGGTATGGAGGCAGAGCCAAGTTTGACTGCATAGATGACCTAAAATTAGGGTTTTGGTTTCAGAGGCCATAACTTCAAATTTTTTGGTCATTCTTGTTTCTATTGGTCTCTATATGGTATAGGGAGTATGCATATCAATTTTCATGAAGAAATTCCATGGGGAAGTCATCTGATCAAGAATTGACTTTCTGGACAAGTCAGTGCAAAATTAGGGCATCTGAGGCCCCCAATGACCCAACCAAGGGGTGATCTTCATCATTTTGAGTGTATATGATCTTTATTTGATCATGGAAGAAGTTAGAAGTTCACAAAATTCAAGAATTACAAGTTTTTGCAAAGTTGACTTTTTGGGGCAAGGTTGACTTTTAAGGAATTTGTCATTTTAGGCAACTTTTCAACCCTTACTTTTTGATCCAAAAATGCTTCAAATGGAAAAACTTTGGTCATGAAAGTTGTAGAATAGATCTTTCCCTTTTCAAAAAGTACAAGAACATGACCTAATTCATTTTGAATCAAAAGTTATGGTTTGTCAAAGTTGGCAAAAATCACTAAATTTCAAGTTATGCACCAAATGGGAAACTTGCAAATTCATGTACCAAGCATTCTAGTGACTTCAAAATGGCTTCAAAACTTCATCACATGATCATACATAACCTAAAAAACAGAATTGGCCCAAGGGATTTTGCATTGCTTGCTTTGGTTTTCAAAGATCTTTAAGACATTTTCCATTACAAGTGCAAAAGATGGATTTTTGGCAAAATCATTTTCCAAAGAGCTATGTGATTACCAACTAATTTCTATGCATTGCCATGACCAATTGAGACATCATGTAACAAAATTCAGCAAGAAATGCTTCATGTACATAGCATAAAATCTCAAGAAAGCACAAGTGGGCAAGTTGCAAAAGCTAGCATAGCTCATGATCCATATGTTGCAGTCACTCTCAAGCAATCTAAGGGTCATCCTTGACCCAAGCTGAAGCAAGACATGTCCTCAAACTGCTGCTGCCATAGCCCATGCTGCAAGTACAAGCCAACTTGACTTTTTGGCCAAAACTCCCATACTCATGGAACAGTAAACAGCCACCCCTACTAACTTGCTCCACAGGCTATTCACACATTGTGGGAATGATATAGCACAGCATTGGCCCTTGAAGCAAGCCAGAACTCAGTCCCCACAAAAACTGTCAAAGAGCTTCCTTTCTTCGAATCTCATTTTTCAGCCATCACACATCCAATTTCTCTTCACCAACAAATCAAACACACTAAAAGGAACCAGAATCAACCATTGGTAGAGCTTAAAACATCATACACACAGACCTCATTTTCTGATATATCAGATTTGAACCTCTCAAAATAGCTTGTTTAAGCTCCATCCAAGCTTGCCATTAACACCAGGGGAACCATTGGAGTGAGTCTGCATCAAAGAACAGCCCAGAAAGCCCAGAATCAAAAGCTTCCACCTCAGGTATGGCCATGAACTTTTTCTCTCAGAGCTTGCATTTTATGTTATAATTTGATTGTGTATGTCTTGCTGATCATGGGGATGTGCTTAGAATTGAAAATGAGTGAGAAATGAGGATTTACCAAGGCTCTGAAACTTTGCCCGTGAATCTTGTTGGTTTCGATTCTCTTTGTTTAAGCATGATAAATTTAGTTTGAGAGGTGATTTGAGTGGGGTTTGGATAGAGGAACATTTCCATGGCTTCAATTTGATGAATGGTGGCCTGTGGCGTTTTCTAGGGTTTTCAACCCGCCGGAGAAGACGACCGGAACCACTGTTCCGGCCGTCTGAGATTAGTGTGCCCTAATTAGGGTTAGCTCAGTCATTAATGAATTTCAAATCTGGACCATAGGATCATGTTTCCCGCGTGTGGGCCAAGGGCTCAGATTGCCTCATTAGTCCTTAATTTCCACTTAACTTAATTAATTAGGTTTAATAATTTAATTAGTCAGGTTTAAATTGTGACCATTGGATCACGCGCCAAGTCAACAGCTTCTTTTCCAGATTCAATCTCAGCCTCTCATTCAGCATACTTCCATTTATTTTAATTTTTATTTCAATTTTTCTCATTTGATTTGTACATTTATTTTAAAATAGTAAAACCTTTTCAAAAATTCTGAAATTTTTTATACAAGTTATTATTTAATTTCAGAACACAAAAATATTTTTATTTTTATTTTTAGCATTAAAAAAGTATTTTTAAATATTTAAAAGTTTCTTTTTAATTAATTAATGAGAATTAATTAATTAAAAATACTTTTAAGTATTTAAAAATCACCAAAAAATTCATGAAACCTTTAAAAACATTTACAAACATTTTCCAACTCTCAAACCAAATTTCTTTTTTGATCTTGATGCATTTTGAGAATTTTCCATGGAATTAAAATCATTTTTATGCATTATTTTGATCCAAACTTCCAAAAATCATTTCTGCCTAACCCTAAAGAGTTGGACCTTGATTCTTTTTGCATTGCATTGTGTTTAGCATGTAGTTTGTGAGATTAAATGGCCATGATTTGATCTTTCATTTTTCATTTGTTTGGTAATTTTCTTGTTAAGGAACCCTAAAACCCTAGAAAACTTAGGAAAATCATATCTTGGATTTGGTTAAGAGTTGAGACTTCTCCTTTGGGCAGTGAGTTAGTATAGGTTTAGGGATCCTTTGAGTGCATTTTCAATTTTTTGTATTGATGTTTGCTTCTGATTTTGGTTTGTGTTTGATGCATTGGTCATAAACCCTAATTTGGGCTTCCATATGCATCCATTTTGCATTTGCTTGCATAACTTGACTTGCCATAACATTTTATGCATTCTTGTGATTCATTTAACATCATAAGACATATTGAAAGCATGTTTGATCATTTCATCTTGCATTTACCATGTTGTATGCCGTTTGCATTTCATAACTTTTCATGTATGTTCATGTTTCTTAACTTGCTCCATTTGCATCCATAAGTTTGTATGATCATCTCCATATGTTGTTTCATGTTTGTAGCATCTCATAGCATCTTTAACATCATGTATGTGCTTTTGGTTTTGTTTCTCATCATGTCATTTCATTTCATTTTGCATTGCATTGCATTTCTTTCACTAACTTTTCAGGTGGTAAGTTATCTTGAGAAGTGAATTTGCCTTCACTTCTCATAACTTCTCTTCATCCCTTTTATGCATCCTTGCTGCATTTTGTATGTGTTTGAGATTGAGCTTGCTCATTCTTCTTCTTCTTACCTTCTTTCCTCAAGTGACTTGTCTTCTTAAATGAAGCAAGTTGCTTTGCTTTCTTTGCTCCTTTCATCTGCTTCCTGATGGTTCCATTGAAGGCTTCTCTTGAAAACCTCACAAACCTTAGGAACAACCAAGCATGACAATAATTAGGGTTTTGATTAGTCTCCCCTCTTAGTTTTACCTTTGTGTCTCTTTTGAGTCTTCTCTTCTCATCTCATAATCAGGGACTAAACCCTAAAGGCTTTAAGGCTTTGTGATTAAGCTTATGCCTGCATCCTTCTATTAGGATGGAGTGTATAACTTTAATCCTAAGTGTTAAACCCTTAATGTGTTTAAATCTCTTAATCAATTCACTTAATAATCATCAAAGACATCACACTTGTAACTTGGGCCTTGCATTAGGGTTCTATTTCTTCCTTAATTGGTTAAGAAGGACTAACCCTAGTGTTAATGGACAAGTCCCCCTCAAGTTGTCTTACAAATCATAAAATCCACTTCTTCATCTTATCATTAATTAAAATCCATCTAATAAAGGCTTTGTTTTGTCATGAGTTTAATCCCTAAACATGGATTAAGTTGAGGAGCTTTCCTCAGCTTAAACATTCTCATCTATTATCCTTCTATTAGGATGGTGTAATGAGTCTGTTTAATCCTTGATTATGGCTTAACCTCATTACTTAACACTAAACAAAAAAACCAAAAACATCTAAATAATCACAAGTAGGTTAATGATCTTAACCCTACATCAAAGGTGATTAAGTGTGAGAAGCTGACTTCACACTTAAGGTATTCTCATTACCCCTAATCAGAGGGAAGATGTGATGAGTTTACTAACCCATTGGTTTAGGCTTAAGCTCATTAACTTACGACAAATTTTCAAAAGCAATAAAAGACTGAAAACACAAAAACAAACAATAATCGTCTCCTTCGGGATTCTTTTCTCATCTCATTCACTCATAAACGAGAACTTGCTTCTCCGTCTAATGCAAGACAGTTCGCACCTGAGCCAGACAGGTCATACACTTGAGCATAGGCAAGTAAGCAGTTCACAAGTCAATTCATCTTTCAGTCTCTTTGAGTCGAACTACGGTGTTCTGACTTCCTCATTGCACGAGAGGATACGTAGGCATAACTTAACAGTTATCGAACAAAAGTCTTTGTACATTCCCCCTCCTTCCAGCCTTATCTTTTAAGCCTCATGATCTTGAGAATTTCACTCTTACTCTCACACTGACACTGTATATATCACACTCCACACTTCTTTTACACTGACACTTGTACATCCCTTTTCCAGCTCTTTTATACACAAATTGCACTGACACTACCCCTTTAAAACACAAATCTTTTAAGCGTGGATCCCGTCGAGTACGGCGGACAATCTGGGTGCTAATACCTTCCCAGGTTGTAACCAACCCCCTTTCTCAGTCTCTCTGGTTCGCAACCGTCTTATCCATCTCTTTCTAGGTCTATGCAGCATTGCCTTTCCTCCGGGATAAAAATGCCTAGCTGGCGACTCTATTCATCTCCAGTGAGTTCACTGCTGTGTGTTCTCATTGTCCCTCTCGCCGACCGTTCGCGTCTGTACCTTTATTTGGGCCATTCCCCATCTATCGGGAGCGACAGCTTGGCGACTCTGCTGGGGAGCCTTATACTGCAACCAGGGCTTCTGGTTCTTTTTGTGGGTTCCTCCTAACGCTTGATTGATTTGTGTTTACTGGGGTGTTATGTGCTTATTTGTGTTTGTATATTTGTATTTATTTTTGCTTTATGTACAGTTGCTTTACTGCTTCCTTTATAGCTTTGCATTATATCATATGGTCATACTGTGCTGCTGGCTGGATCTGTTTGTTTGCTTTGGTGGGTGGGTGTTCTGTTGAGAGTTGAGGTCCTATACCTGGGATCTGAGTGACACCTAGGCTAGAGTGGTTCATATTCTTTCCCATTCCATCTCGGTCTGGTGCGGGAATATGAAACACGGTTCAGATATGGGTTTCTTCTTGAGAACTCTGTGTTGCAGATTTCCTGCAATGCTAGGGCTATCTGGGAAGCCTGCTAAGTCTGGATGACCTTTAGTTTTGACCTTCAGAAACTGAGGTGAATTAGAGGAGGAACTTTTATGGTTATTGTAAACACTGTACCTCCGGGTTAGAATTGTTTACACTTCTCATAACTGATCCAAGTCTGAGGATCCTTGTTTTAGAACACCACCTGTGAGGGGGTTGAGCTGTTTACAGGTTTGCAGGTACCCTTGACCTCAACATACCCTGTTACTTTGACTTGATTAAGAATGCTCCATGTTGGAACAGTTCTTGTGATTCTAAACCCTGGACATGTGGCTATTTATTTGAGTCCCCCACCTTGGTTACTGGACTTATAGACCTCCATCTGGATTTCTTGAATATACCTGGACTTATATCAGAGCATTTGATCAGATCCAGCTCAGTCACAAACCCTTGCATATCATTTGCATACATCCTCATTGCATCATTTTGACATTTGTTTATTTGTTTTTCAGGGTATCCATCTTCATTTTTGGCTTGGTTTTGACCCCATCATCAGAATAGACCCACCTTCATCAGCATCTACTTCAGTTATCAGCTACCTGCTTCAGTCACCTGCACCAGCCAGTCAGTGGCCCATTTTTCAGTGTTATCATCAGCACCTGTTTCAACTCTTCTTCAACAACATGGCACCTAAAAAGAGTAACATCTCCTACCACTTCTTCCAGCCTGAGCTAGCTGACATCAGGAGGATTCAGACCCTGATTACTCCATACCATATACCATTCTTCAGAGAACACTATGGAGACATACTTGATGTGGTTATGGATTTGGACCCTTCACAGAGGAGCCTGATTCATACTTGCCTTCAGTTTTATGATCCCCCACTGAGGTGTTTCACTTTTCAGGACTTTCAGTTGGGCCCTTTATTGGAAGAGTACTCATCATTGGTTGGTATACCTATCAGGGGTGGAGTCCCTTTCAACCCTGAGATGGTCTTTCCTGGTAATGAAGAAGTAGCAAAGGCATTGCATCTGGAATCAGTTCTGATTGGGCAGCATATGACTACTAAAGCTGGAATCTCCGGCTTGCATCTGGATTTCTTGATCTCTCAAGCTACCCTGAAAGCTTCTTTGGGAGAGTGGAAAGCAGTCTGTGCTTTATTGGCCCTGAGCATATATGGGATTATGTTGTTTGCAGATGAGCCTAGATTCATTAGCAAGAATGCAATCCATCTTTTCATTCTGGAGAACCCAGTGCCCACTTTATTGGGGGATTTTTACTACTCAGTGCACCAGAGGAATGAAAAGCAGAGGGGAAGATTAGTGAGGTGCTGTGCTCCTTTGTTCCATACTTGGCTTCTCAAGCATTTGCCCAAGACAGATGCATTTTTGAATCCTCATCAGCAGAGGAACTTGGCTAGAAGACTCACTGCTCTGACTTCAGCTGATATCAGGTGGTGCACTCAAAGCACCAAGGGCAGGGATATCATTACCAGTTGTGGGCATTTTCCCAATGTACCCCTGATAGGAGTTAAGGGTTGCATTAATTACAACCCTCTGCTGTTCAAAAGACAACTGGGCTATGCATTGGTCCACACTCCTAAGGCACAAGACTTGGCTGAGACTCTTTACTGTGAGAACAAGCCTAATCTGGCTATTGTTAGGCAGGCAGCCTGGGCCTGGGACAATGTTCAAACTAAAGGAGTGACCATTCTGGGGAAGTGCAACAATGTAGCATCAGCACAATACTATGAATGGTCCCATGCCAGGGCTCAATTCTCTGGAATGCCCTTTACCATGGAGGATATGCCTGGATCATCCTCAGCACCACCTCCTGCCACTGTCAGCTTAGAGGAGTTTGAGAGCTTGAAAGAGAGAAATGAGAAGTTGACTCAGGCTTTGCAGAAGACCCTCTGGGAGAGGAGTGATGGTAGGTTGGATATTGAAAGGTTGGAAAACTTGAGAGTGGAGCATCTGGCTAAAATTGAGAAGTCTGAGGATTACATCAAGAAGTCTAGGGCTGGAGAACAGATTCTGAAGAATGCTTGCAAGGAAGCCCAGTTCCAAAAAGCCAGGACTGACTTGTATCTGAAGGAGAGTCAAGCTAGGTGGGTCAGGATCACCGAAACTCGTACTCTGGAAGATAAGAGGACTCAGGACAAAATTGAGCAGCTGGAAGCTAGTGCAAAAGAGCAGCAGGAAGCCCTGGCAGCAGCCCAGAGGGAGATCTCAGAGCTAAAAATCAAAGCTGGAGTGAAGAGGTCAAAGGACCAGAGTCAACACAAGAAGCTAACTGCAGCTATTACTACCCGGAATCTCCTTATCAAGAATCTCACGGAACGTCCAGCTGATCCTGTGACTGAAGCACTTCTCAAGGAAGTTCAGGAGGATGAGTTTGGTCTTGGTGTTTGACTTTTGCTTGTTGTTGTTTTCATTTCATGTACTTTTATTTTCTTGTGATGTATTTTGACCCCTCAGAGGGCTTGTTTTGTAAAGAACAAATTATGTATCTTTTGCCTTTTGTAATATATGTATCAGTTTGTTCCATCCGAGTTTACTTCAAAAGCAACATCAACAGCATCTTCAAGGGTCTGGAAGGGTCAAAACTGAATGCCAAGCCGGATACCTTGAAAACAAATAAGCATACTGCATTGCATGCTAACCCTTTGTTTGTTTTGTAGGTTTTTGTTTTATTGTCGCTAACTCTGTTGTGATATTCAGGAACTATTGCTCGACGCCGGGTATTTCCACTCAACCGTCCACACCGATATCCAACCCGTAACAACCTTCCGGGCATACAAATGGATCAGGTACAACAGGACCTTGCAGAGGTCAGAAACCAAATGGCAAACGAAAGATTGGAAATGAGAACTCAGATGACGCAGTTTATGGAAGTGATGAACAACATGGCTCAGAGCCAAGAAAGATTGAGAGCAATGGTGGAAAGGCAGAATCAGGAATATCCCCATATAGGGACTGCTGGCACAAGCAACAATGAGAGGGTCCAACCTCATGTCAACCCCCCTGTATTTGGACCCCACCTTCATCCAGAGATCAACATTCCTGCTAATGTTCAAGGGACTGCCACTGCAGGTAGAGTGCTGCAAGAAGACCCCCAGGAGGATCAGTTCACAGTCATGGGTGCTGGGGAAGAAGCCTATGACAGAAGGCTGGAGGAAATTGCTGAAAAGTTAAGATCCTTGGAGTCTCAAAACTCTTTGGGCTTTGACGTTATGGACATGGGCTTAGTGGACGGGGTCAGGATTCCCCATAAGTTTAAGCCTCCTTGTTTTGAGAAATACAACGGGACTTCATGTCCACGGACCCACTTACAATCCTTTTTGGGAAGGTTGAAAGCGTATACCATGGACAAGAAGTTATGGATGTTTTATTTTGAGGATAGCTTAACTGGAGCGTCAAGGGAATGGTACTCCCATCTAACTAGAGCGACCATCAGGTGTTGGAAGGACTTGGCAGAGGCCTTTATCAGACAATACCAGTACAATTTGGATATGGCACCCAACAGGACCCTCCTAATGGGAATGTCACAGTCGTCTAGAGAAAGTTTCCGAGAGTATGCCCAGAGATGGAGGCAATTGGCTGCTGCTGTCCAACCACCTATGTCAGAAAGGGAGATGGCAGATATGTTTATGAATACCCTCCAGGGAACATACATTGACAGGCTGGCTGCTTTCTCTTCTACCAGCTTTGCAGATGTCGTTATAGCTGGAGAAAGAATCGAGAGCCTGTTAAAGATGGGCAAGATTTCTGACAACGGTGCCAGCTCATCCAGCAACACAAGAAAGCCTTTTGCAGGCCCAAGAAGAACTGGTGAAACCAATGCTATCCATACCAACAGGGGCAGACCCCAATATGTTCATAGGTCTGTGGCAGCAGTCACCATTCCCGCTCCAATTCATCCACAACCAGTTTATCAACCACAGCAACAAAATTATCAGCAACAAACACAGTATCCTCCTCAGAGAAATTACAACAACACCAACAACAACAATCAGCAAAGACCGTTCCAACAGAGACCTTCTCAGGCCAACAGGGTGATCGATCTGATCCCTATGCCATATGCTACATTACTGCCACAACTCCTGAAACTCAACCTGGTTGAGCTAAGGACGTTGGCACCTCCGGATCCTACCAGTCTACCCAGGAATTATGACTCCAACACCAGATGTGCTTTTCATTCAAATGCGCCTGGCCACAGTACAGAAAAGTGCAGAGCTTTGCACATGAAGGTACAAGACTTGGTAGACTCTAAGGCTCTGAATTTTGCACCACCACCAAATGTTAACAAGAACCCTATGCCAAACCACGGAGGTCCCAGAATCAATGCTATTGAAGAAGACAAGCCGTCTTACTTGATAACCAGTGTAGGTCATATTCGGACGCCGTTGGTAGAGATCAAAGCTCAACTCCTTGAATGTCAAATGTTCCCGGGATGTGAGCTAGGGTGTGCTTATTGCAACATTTCAGTGAATGGTTGCGATAACTTGAGAGATGGCATAGATGGTCTCATCCAGAGTGGCCAGCTTCAAATCACCACATCATTTCCTACCAATCCAGCAGCCTCATCAGCAACAGTTCCCGTGTCTTGTACAAATGCAACAACCATTGTTCCAAGCAACTCTTCAATCTCATCAACAAGTGCTTCATCTGTTCTTTCAACGGACCAACTATCAGCAAACATCCCTTCTACAACTTCAGCACCACTTCATTCAGAAACTCCTACAACAACAACACCCATCCTTCCAACGATGTCTCCTACAACTTCAGCAGCAAATATCTCCACAGTTACTATTTATTATGATCCTGAAAATGATTCTGCCTACAACTCACAAAGTGCCACTCCCATCAAAGCACCAGTCACAATATACTATGATCCACAGACTATCACAGTCCCTTCTGCAGCTGCCATCAGTCCAGTCACCATCACGGTGCCTGGGCCAGTACCTTATGAAAGCAGTAATGCTATCCCCTGGCATTACGGCTCCGATCTATACTGCGGAGGACAGAAAATCACCCTTGAATCATCAACCCCTGCGCCACAAATAGACAATGTGGGAGGAGGCGGAGGCTTCACTCTAAGCGGACGTCTCTTTGCTCCACAAATTCAAAGACCCACTGCCGAAGCAGAAGCTGCTGCCAAGGCAAAAGGGAAAAGCTTGGTGCAGGAAGAGCAAATTGTTAAGGAAGCTTTGAAAACACCCTTTGATCAAGAAGTTCATGAGTTCATGAGAATCATCAAGAAAAGTGATTACAAAATAGTGGATCAGCTTCATCAGACGCCTTCCAAGATCTCAATCCTATCATTGCTTATGTGCTCCGAGGCTCATCGGAACGCACTACTAAAAGTCTTGCACGCAGCTTATGTGCCTGAAGAGATCACCGTCAATCAGTTGGAAACTGTGGTTGGAAATGTTAATGCTAGTCATGGACTAGGGTTCACCAACACTGATTTGACTACGGAAAGCCGCAATCATAACAAGGCTTTGCACATCACCATGGAATGTAAAGGTGCAGTTCTTTCCCATGTGCTGGTAGACACAGGATCATCCCTCAATGTCTTACCTAAAAAAGCCCTTGTAAAGCTGGAGTATGATGGATTGGCATTACGCCCCAGCAACCTGGTAGTAAGAGCCTTCGATGGTTCTAAGAGATCGGTTTTGGGCGAGATTGAGTTGCCTATAACGATTGGCCCACAAACTTTCAAAACGACCTTCTACGTGATGGATATACAGCCTGCCTACAGCTGTCTATTGGGTAGGCCATGGATTCACGCCGCTGGCGCCGTGACCTCAACCCTTCACCAGAAGTTAAAATTCGAGTGGGAGGGTCAAGTTGTTACTATCTGTGGAGAGGAGGATATTTTTGTTAGCCATCTGGCTACCTATAAATACATTGAGATGGATGGGGAGATCCACGAAACAATGAGTCAGGGGTTCGAGGCCTTGAACATAAATGAAACATCTGCTGTACCTGGGACCTCAATGACATCATACCAACAGGCCCGGAAGGTTGTTGAGGAAGGAACTGCCCAAGGCTGGGGCAAACTGTTACCGGTGGAGAAGAAAGAGGATAGATTTGGGTTGGGTTACAAACCAACTCAACAAGATCAAGCAGAGGCTGCTAAGGAGCCCAACTTTGTTAGTGGGGGGATGCTCACCCCTGATGCTGTCAACAATTTGGAATACGAGGATGAAAGCGACCGCAACCTGGAGAGTTGGATCCGTCCAAAGATCCCGGGGAGCAGTATCTCAAACTGGTCTTCCCAGGAAATTATAAGAGTTACTCATGCAGAGTAATTATTATTTCCTGTATTTTTATAGCATGCATCAAAGTATTGCATCTTGCCCAAGATGACAAGACTCATTTTGTAATCGGGCCATCTGTAATTTTTGTGCAACAAGATTAATCAATGAAATATCAGACATCTTTTGCAAATGAGTCTTTTTCTTTTCCGCTCACTGTTTTTTCCATTTTTCTTTTTGTACAAAAAATAAATGGCAGTGTTTTCAAAATGACAACTTTATTTCACTTTTCTAAACAAGATTAAAATCAAATCACTAAAATGAACAAACTGAACCCTTGCAGAGAATGCCTTCCAGACAGCACCGACAACAGCACGGCTATGACTTCGTATGACTTTGACAATCCGATCAATCAAGCTAATGAAGGGGTTGAAGAAGAATATGAGCTTCCTGAAGAGCTAGCCAGGTTGTTAAGACAAGAGGAAAAGGTTATTACTCCTCACCAGGAGGAGGTTGAAACGATCAATCTTGGTACAAATGAAGACGTGAAAGAAGTTAAAATCGGGGCCTGCTTACAAGACTCAGTGAAGAGACAACTGGTTGACCTGCTTCAAGAGTATGTGGATGTGTTTGCTTGGTCTTATCAAGATATGCCAGGTTTGGACACCGACATTGTTGTGCACAAGCTGCCTTTAAAAGAAGAATGCCCGCCGGTTAAACAGAAACTACGCCGTACTCGCCCAGACATGGCAATGAAAATCAAGGAAGAGGTGCAAAAGCAGTGGGACGCCGGGTTCCTTGCTGTAACTAGTTACCCGCCGTGGGTTGCTAATATAGTACCAGTGCCTAAGAAAGACGGCAAAGTGAGAATGTGTGTTGACTACCGGGATCTGAACAGAGCCAGCCCGAAAGATGACTTCCCTTTACCTCACATTGATGTATTAGTGGATAATACGGCTCAGTTCTCGGTATTCTCCTTCATGGATGGATTTTCAGGATACAATCAGATCAAAATGTCACCTGAAGACATGGAGAAGACAACCTTCATCACACCCTGGGGCACGTTCTGCTACAAGGTAATGCCATTTGGGCTCAAGAATGCCGGTGCAACATATCAACGGGCTATGGTAACGTTATTCCACGATATGATCCATAAAGAAATCGAGTGTTATGTGGATGACATGATTGCCAAGTCCCTTACTGAAGAAGATCACCTGGTAAATCTGCTGAAGCTGTTCAAGCGTCTGAGGAAATACCAACTGAAGTTGAACCCCAACAAATGCACATTCGGGGTGCGATCGGGTAAGTTGCTGGGATTTATTGTAAGCGAGAAAGGGATTGAAGTTGACCCTGATAAAGTCAAAGCTATTCAAGAAATGCTTGCACCGAAGACAGAGAAGGAAGTTCGAGGGTTCTTAGGTCGATTGAACTACATCTCACGGTTCATATCTCACCTTACAGCAACCTGCGAACCCTTGTTCAAATTGTTGAGGAAAGAACAGACGGTCAGGTGGAACGAAGACTGCCAAAGGGCTTTCGACAAGATCAAGGAATACTTACAAGAGCCTCCAATCCTTATGCCTCCAGTTGAAGGAAGACCTCTGATAATGTACTTAACAGTATTAGAAGAGTCAATGGGGTGTGTGCTGGGCCAGCATGACGAGTCTGGTCGAAAAGAGTATGCAATATACTACCTAAGCAAAAAGTTTACCGACTGTGAACAACGTTATTCACTGCTCGAGAAAACTTGTTGTGCTTTAGCGTGGGCTGCTCGCCGACTGAGACAGTATATGTTGACTCACACTACTTTGTTGATCTCAAAGATGGACCCAGTTAAGTACATATTTGAGAAGCCAGCTCTTACCGGACGGGTTGCAAGATGGCAAATGATCCTCACGGAATATGACATCCAGTACACATCTTAGAAAGCCATCAAGGGCAGTGTATTGTCTGAATATCTTGCTGAGCAACCCATTGATGATTACCAGCCTATGAGATTTGACTTCCCTGATGAAGACATCATGTTCATAAAAGCAAAAGATCATGAGGAACCTATTCACACTGAAGGGCCCGACCCGGAAGAAGAATGGACTATGATGTTTGATGGGGCTGTTAATATGAATGGTCGTGGTGTTGGTGCAGTACTCATTACACCTAAGGGAGTCCACATGCCTTTCTCGGCAAAGCTCACTTTCAACTGCACTAACAACGAAGCTGAATACGAAGCTTGCATTATGGGTCTTGAGGAAGCCATTGACCTCAGGATCAAGACATTGACCGTGTTCGGAGATTCAGCTCTGGTAATCAATCAAACCAATGGCAAATGGTACACCCACCAGGATCATCTGATACCTTATAGGGATTATACGAGGAGGTTGTTGACTTTCTTCACAACAGTCAAGCTTGAGTATATCCCTCGAGACGAGAATCAGTTTGCAGATGCTCTGGCTACCATTTCATCCATGATCAAAGTTCAGACCGCCAACTTTGTACCTCAAATCTCAGTGTCCAGACTTGACAGGCCAGCATATGTATTCGCAGCGGATGTTGTTAAAGATGATAAGCCTTGGTTCCATGACATTAAGTGCTTCTTGGAGGATCAGACATACCCACCTGGGGCATCTTCCAATGATAAGAAGACATTGAGAAGGCTTGCTGGTAGTTTCTTCCTGAACACTGATGGTTCCCTGTATAAAAGAAACTTTGACATGGTACTCCTCAGATGTGTTGATAAGACCGAGGCAGACTTGTTAATGCATGTAGTGCACGAAGGATCCTTTGGTACCCATGCAGGAGGGCATGCCATGGCTAAAAAGTTGCTAAGATCAGGCTATTACTGGATCACAATGGATGCTGATTGTTGTGCCTACGCCAGAAAATGCCATAAATGCCAGATTTATGCGGATAAGGTGCATGTGCCTCCCAATCCTCTGAATGTGATGTCTTCACCCTGGCCCTTTGCTATGTGGGGCATTGACATGATTGGTAAGATTGAGCCAACTGCTTCGAATGGCCACAGATTCATCTTGGTCGCTATTGACTATTTCACCAAGTGGGTCGAAGCAGCTTCCTATGCCAATGTTACAAGACAAGTGGTAACTAGATTTCTGAAAAGAGATATCATCTGTCGGTATGGAGTTCCCGAGCAAATCATTACGGATAATGGTTCCAACTTAAACAACAAAATGATAGCAGAACTGTGTCGGGACTTCAAAATTCAACATCACAATTCTTCTCCTTACAGGCCAAAGATGAATGGCGCTGTTGAGGCAGCAAATAAAAATATCAAGAAGATTGTACAGAAGATGGTATTCACCTACAAAGACTGGCATGAAATGCTACCGTTTTCCTTGCATGGGTACCGCACGTCAATCAGAACATCCACTGGGGCAACACCATATCAGCTTGTCTATGGTATGGAGGCAGTCCTACCTGTTGAAGTTGAATTACCCTCTCTACGGGTATTGATGGATGTTAAGCTGAACGAAGCAGAATGGGTTAGGTCCCGATACGAACAACTGAGTCTGATTGAAGAGAAAAGATTGGCTGCAATCTGTCATGGGCAGTTGTATCAGAAGAGAATGAAGAGAGCCTTCGATCAGAAAGTCAGGCACCGAGAGTACCAAGTAGGAGATCTTGTGCTGAAGAGAATCCTCCCTCCTCATACAGACCACAGGGGCAAATGGACTCCAAATTATGAAGGACCATTTGTAGTGAAGAAAGTTTTCTCTGGTGGAGCACTGATGCTCAGCACCATGGATGGTGAAGATTTCCCGTCCCCTGTGAATTCAGATGCAGTTAAAAAATACTTCGCATAAAAATAACCCGCTGGACACAAAAACAGAATGTAAGTCCAGGCAAAAATAGGGCATCCCGGCGAGTCAAAAACAGAATAAAAGACTCGGGCAAAAATAAGGGAAAATAAACAAAAAAAACGAGTACACCCGCTGAGTTGAAAAGCCGCATTGGACAGCTCAGGCAAAAATGGGTATCCCGATGGATTGAAAACCCGAAAGGGCAATCCATGCAAAATAAGGGAATAAGCGAACAACTGCATTCTGAATTCGTCTGTATAGTTTACAACTTGATAAGCTTCAAAAGGATCAAGCTTCTTTCAGAATCAGCCTCCTTCAGAAAGCAAGACGAGAAGAACGTCAAAAGTCATACGAGTCGTAGCAAAAGAGGAAGCTCCTTAAAGCGTCATCAACATTGCCAGCATTTTGTTTCTCAATTTGTAACAATCTCCTCATTTCAGGGGATATGTTTCTTTGACTGTATCTCGCCAATTCAGGGCATATGAATTAATAAAATCAGATTTTCAGTCATGTTTCGTCTTGTACACTTTTATTTGCAAAAATGTCTGATGTCTTAAAAAAAACTGATTGCATAAATACGGATGCTTTTCTTCTAAAAACTACGTGCTTGCAGGGAATGTACTTACTCTCAGAAGTGTCTAACTCCTATGACGGAATCCAGCAAAGGATACCTCGGGATTACTTGTGCGTTTCTTTATCTTTGCAGGATTGCAGGTATCCAGAACGCAAATTGGGGCATGAAAGCTTCAGCCCAGCAAGCTGGCAGATCAATGCTCGCTCAGTCTTAACACTCAAAGTGTTTTCTCCCCAGCCAAGTTGCCATTTCATCCTCAGCCAAAATGCAAAAGTCGAGGAGCCCTCTCCCCACAGAGCTCCAGCCTCTATCCAGAAGAGCCACGCACGAAGGAATCACAACAGAGTAAAGAAAGCCGCTACAAACCCCAGTTGGGTCCCTCATTACTGAGACAGGTCTATCAGTGACCTGAATCCCCAAGCAATAGCATCTCATCAGATCTATCAAATGACCTCATCCCCAGCTGGAATGTCCATTTCAAGCAGATCGGTCGGAGATCTTCGTGGCGACGGGATCCGAATCCCGATTTGGCACCTTTTGCATAATCATAGCATTCGCATCATGTTCACCCACAAAGCGTAGCATTCCGTCTAACACGGAGCATTACGGCAAAAATCAAACATATAGCATAATCATAAGCCATGTTTTGAATCAACACTCGTGAATAATGACAATCCGCCAATATACATAATACTTCCCCCAAATCCCCAGCGGAGATTCCCCGGCAAAATCAGTTGCCTCATATTCACAAACACCGGTATATACTCTCTTTGGCACCCGTCCGTGTCAATACTCCCCAGTAAAGTCGCCTGAGCACTCTGTGCAAACAGTACCACTCGTATTACAGATACTTTTCAACACCCGCCTGTGTCATAACCCCAGCAGAAAGCCAAAGACATCCTCTTTGCACTCACATATACTTACATATGATAATCCTTTGACACCCGTCCGTGTCATATCCCCAGCGCAGTCATCTACACTTTGTATACCAGATACTTGTTCATATCACACTCTTCTCCTTTTGACACTCGTCCGTGTCGCTCTCCCCAGCTGTTAAACACTCATCTATACACCACTCACGCTTATACTGATACTCGTCCGTATCTTATATATACCACTTATATCCCCACAGATCCAACACTAGTCCTTGTTCTTTGTTAACTCGTTGGTACTCGTCTGTGCCATCATCTCAGAACATGCGTCAAGCGTTTGTTTCTACCTGATACTCGTCCGTATCATAGTCTTAAGGATGCTCGTCCGCATCTTTAATCCATACACTGTGTCAAACACTTTTGTCTTCTTGAATTTAGACGCTCGTCTGTGTCTATCATTCCCCAGAAGGGTCCCTTCAGATTCAACACTCGTCCGTGTTCTCTGTTAACCAGTTGATACTCGTCCGTATCATCCTCTTTGAACACGTGTCAGTATTTGTTTCTACCCGATACTCGTCCGTATCGTAGTCTTAAGGATGCTCGTCCGCATTTTTAATCTATACACAAACATCTAAACATCTATACCCTTTGTTTATTGGATGTGAACACTCGTCCGTGTTTACTATTCCCCAGTAGATCGCCTACAAAGCAACTTTCTTTTATCTGACATTCGTCCTATGTCATGATAAACTTTGAGAGCAGCCGTACCCTGCTAGGTGGTCGTCCTCCACCTCTTGATGGTCGTCCTCCATCATGCTCATCCGATGGTCGTCCCCATCGTTGATATTTAGCAGCCGTCCCCTGCTAGGTGGTCGTCCTCCACCTCTTGATGATCGTCCTTCATCATTTTATCCAATGGCCGTCCCCATTGTTTGATTTTGGTTATCTGACATTCGTCCTATGTCATGATAAACCTTGAGAGCAGCCGTCCCCTGCTAGGTGGTCGTCCTCCACCTCTTGATGGTCGTCCTCCATCATGCTCATCCGATGGCCGTCCCCATCGTTGACCTTTTATCCGGCATTCGTCCTATGTCGCGATATTTTCGGCAGCCGTACCCTGCCAGGTGGTCGTCCTCCACCTTAGATGACCGTCCCTCATCTTATACCCAACAGAGCAGCTGTCCCCTGCTAGGTGATCGTCCTTCACCTTTGATGACCGTACCTCATCATCTGTTCATTTCATTTATTCTTTAACCCGATGGCCGTCCCCGTCGTGGTCCCTTTTCCTTTCAGTTTAGCCCGATGGCCGTCCCCATCGTTGGTTACTTTACTTTGTGAACTTGGTGGCCGTCCCCATCATAATTCCTTTTATCCCCAGCATGTCGGCCGTCCCCGTCATCGCTTTATTTCCCGCACCTTTCCAGCATGTCGGTCGTCCCCGTCATTGCCCTTTACCCAGCAGTTGTCCTCTGCTCGACGGTCGTCCTCCGTCGCCCACACTTTACAATATACTTTATTTTCTTTTACAATCTATATCCCTTTTCTTCTTCATTCTGTGAGTGCAAATTTTGGACTGTCTTTGGTATTCAACCACAAGTTATCTTGTTTGCCTGTTAAGTCGTTGCTTACATCCTACACAGCTAACTCATGTTTGAATAGGGGCAGTTGTAAACACCCCAAATTTGCCCTCACCCATTCACACCATGGCTTGTGATCATTTTCATATGCATAAACTCAATCATACCATCTCACATCACATTTTTGATCCACTGCATTGGTTCTAAGTCATCTGCATCTAGGGTTTGTGATCTGAACAATCCAAAAGCTTCTTGAGCCACTCCAAAGGTCATCAATCACTTCAAAGGGGTCCATGTGTGCTCAGGTATCATATTATATCCTCTCAAAGTCAAGAATGTCAAAGAATCACAAGAACTGGGATTGGTATGGAGGCAGAGCCAAGTTTGACTGCATAGATGACCTAAAATTAGGGTTTTGGTTTCAGAGGCCATAACTTCAAATTTTTTGGTCATTCTTGTTTCTATTGGTCTCTATATGGTATAGGGAGTATGCATATCAATTTTCATGAAGAAATTCCATGGGGAAGTCATCTGATCAAGAATTGACTTTCTGGACAAGTCAGTGCAAAATTAGGGCATCTGAGGCCCCCAATGACCCAACCAAGGGGTGATCTTCATCATTTTGAGTGTATATGATCTTTATTTGATCATGGAAGAAGTTAGAAGTTCACAAAATTCAAGAATTACAAGTTTTTGCAAAGTTGACTTTTTGGGGCAAGGTTGACTTTTAAGGAATTTGTCATTTTAGGCAACTTTTCAACCCTTACTTTTTGATCCAAAAATGCTTCAAATGGAAAAACTTTGGTCATGAAAGTTGTAGAATAGATCTTTCCCTTTTCAAAAAGTACAAGAACATGACCTAATTCATTTTGAATCAAAAGTTATGGTTTGTCAAAGTTGGCAAAAATCACTAAATTTCAAGTTATGCACCAAATGGGAAACTTGCAAATTCGTGTACCAAGCATTCTAGTGACTTCAAAATGGCTTCAAAACTTCATCACATGATCATACATAACCTAAAAAACAGAATTGGCCCAAGGGATTTTGCATTGCTTGCTTTGGTTTTCAAAGATCTTTAAGACATTTTCCATTACAAGTGCAAAAGATGGATTTTTGGCAAAATCATTTTCCAAAGAGCTATGTGATTACCAACTAATTTCTATGCATTGCCATGACCAATTGAGACATCATGTAACAAAATTCAACAAGAAATGCTTCATGTACATAGCATAAAATCTCAAGAAAGCACAAGTGGGCAAGTTGCAAAAGCTAGCATAGCTCATGATCCATATGTTGCAGTCACTCTCAAGCAATCTAAGGGTCATCCTTGACCCAAGCTGAAGCAAGACATGACCTCAAACTGCTGCTGCCATAGCCCATGCTGCAAGTACAAGCCAACTTGACTTTTTGGCCAAAACTCCCATACTCATGGAACAGTAAACAGCCACCCCTACTGACCTGCTCCACAGGCTATTCACACATTGTGGGAATGATATAGCACAGCATTGGCCCTTGAAGCAAGCCAGAACTCAGTCCCCACAAAAACTGTCAAAGAGCTTCCCTTCTTCGAATCTCATTTTTCAGCCATCACACATCCAATTTCTCTTCACCAACAAATCAAACACACTAAAAGGAACCAGAATCAACCATTGGTAGAGCTTAAAACATCATACACACAGACCTCATTTTCTGATATATCAGATTTGAACCTCTCAAAATAGCTTGTTTAAGCTCCATCCAAGCTTGCCATTAACACCAGGGGAACCATTGGAGTGAGTCTGCATCAAAGAACAGCCCAGAAAGCCCAGAATCAGAAGCTTCCACCTCAAGTATGGCCATGAACTTTTTCTCTCAGAGCTTGCATTTTATGTTATAATTTGATTGTGTATGTCTTGCTGATCATGGGGATGTGCTTAGAATTGAAAATGAGTGAGAAATGAGGATTTACCAAGGCTCTGAAACTTTGCCCGTGAATCTTGTTAGTTTCGATTCTCTTTGTTTAAGCATGATAAATTTAGTTTGAGAGGTGATTTGAGTGGGGTTTGGATAGAGGAACATTTCCCTGGCTTCAATTTGATGAATGGTGGCCTGTGGCGTTTTCTAGGGTTTTCAACCCGCCGGAGAAGACGACCGGAACCACTGTTCCGGCCGTCTGAGATTAGTGTGCCCTAATTAGGGTTAGCTCAGTCATTAATGAATTTCAAATCTGGACCATAGGATCATGTTTCCCGCGTGTGGGCCAAGGGCTCAGATTGCCTCATTAGTCCTTAATTTCCACTTAACTTAATTAATTAGGTTTAATAATTTAATTAGTCAGGTTTAAATTGTGACCATTGGATCACGCGCCAAGTCAACAACTTCTTTTCCAGATTCAATCTCAGCCTCTCATTCAGCATACTTCCATTTATTTTAATTTTTATTTCAATTTTTCTCATTTGATTTGTACATTTATTATAAAATAGTAAAACCTTTTCAAAAATTCTGAAATTTTTTATACAAGTTATTATTTAATTTCAGAACACAAAAATATTTTTATTTTTATTTTTAGCATTAAAAAAGTATTTTTAAATATTTAAAAGTTTCTTTTTAATTAATTAATGAGAATTAATTATTTAAAAATACTTTTAAGTATTTAAAAATCACCAAAAAATTCATGAAACCTTTAAAAACATTTAGAAACATTGTCCAACCCTCAAACCAAATTTCTTTTTTGATCTTGATGCATTTTGAGAATTTTCCATGGAATTAAAATCATTTTTATGCATTATTTTGATCCAAACTTCCAAAAATCATTTCTGCCTAACCCTAAAGAGTTGGACCTTGATTCTTTTTGCATTGCATTTTGTTTAGCATGTAGTTTGTGAGATTAAATGGCCATGATTTGATCTTTCATTTTTCATTTGTTTGGTAATTTTCTTGTTAAGGAACCCTAAAACCCTAGAAAACTTAGGAAAATCATATCTTGGATTTGGTTAAGAGTTGAGACTTCTCCTTTGGGAAGTGAGTTAGTATAGGTTTAGGGATCCTTTGAGTGCATTTTCAATTTTTTGTATTGATGTTTGCTTCTGATTTTGGTTTGTGTTTGATGCATTGGTCATAAACCCTAATTTGGGCTTCCATATGCATCCATTTTGCATTTGCTTGCATAACTTGACTTGCCATAACATTTTATGCATTCTTGTGATTCATTTAACATCATAAGACATATTGAAAGCATGTTTGATCATTGCATCTTGCATTTACCATGTTGTATGCCATTTGCATTTCATAACTTTTCATGTATGTTCATGTTTCTTAACTTGCTCCATTTGCATCCATAAGTTTGTATGATCATCTCCATATGTTGTTTCATGTTTGTAGCATCTCATAGCATCTTTAACATCATGTATGTGCTTCTAGTTTTGTTTCTCATCATGTCATTTCATTTCATTTTGCATTGCATTGCATTTCTTTCACTAACTTTTCAGGTGGTAAGTTATCTTGAGAAGTGAATTTGCCTTCACTTCTCATAACTTCTCTTCATCCCTTTTATGCATCCTTGCTGCATTTTGTATGTGTTTGAGATTGAGCTTGCTCATTCTTCTTCTTCTTACCTTCTTTCCTCAAGTGACTTGTCTTCTTAAATGAAGCAAGTTGTTTTGCTTTCTTTGCTCCTTTCATCTGCTTCCTGATGGTTCCATTGAAGGCTTCTCTTGAAAACCTCACAAACCTTAGGAACAACCAAGCATGACAATAATTAGGGTTTTGATTAGTCTCCCCTCTTAGTTTTACCTTTGTGTCTCTTTTGAGTCTTCTCTTCTCATCTCATAATCAGGGACTAAACCCTAAAGGCTTTAAGGCTTTGTGATTAAGCTTATGCCTGCATCCTTCTATTAGGATGGAGTGTATAACTTTAATCCTAAGTGTTAAACCCTTAATGTGTTTAAATCTCTTAATCAATTCACTTAATAATCATCAAAGACATCACACTTGTAACTTGGGCCTTGCATTAGGGTTCTATTTCTTCCTTAATTGGTTAAGAAGGACTAACCCTAGTGTTAATGGACAAGTCCCCCTCAAGTTGTCTTACAAATCATAAAATCCACTTCTTCATCTTATCATTAATTAAAATCCATCTAATAAAGGCTTTGTTTTGTCATGAGTTTAATCCCTAAACATGGATTAAGTTGAGGAGCTTTCCTCAGCTTAAACATTCTCATCTATTATCCTTCTATTAGGATGGTGTAATGAGTCTGTTTAATCCTTGATTATGGCTTAACCTCATTACTTAACACTAAACAAAAAAACCAAAAACATCTAAATAATCACAAGTAGGTTAATGATCTTAACCCTACATCAAAGGTGATTAAGTGTGAGAAGCTGACTTCACACTTAAGGTATTCTCATTACCCCTAATCAGAGGGAAGATGTGATGAGTTTACTAACCCATTGGTTTAGGCTTAAGCTCATTAACTTACGACAAATTTTCAAAAGCAATAAAAGACTGAAAACACAAAAACAAACAATAATCGTCTCCTTCGGGATTCTTTTCTCATCTCATTCACTCATAAACGAGAACTTGCTTCTCCGTCTAATGCAAGACAGTTCGCACCTGAGCCAGACAGGTCATACACTTGAGCATAGGCAAGTAAGCAGTTCACAAGTCAATTCATCTTTCAGTCTCTTTGAGTCGAACTACGGTGTTCTGACTTCCTCATTGCACGAGAGGATACGTAGGCATAACTTAACAGTTATTGAACAAAAGTCTTTGTACATTCCCCCTCCTTCCAGCCTTATCTTTTAAGCCTCATGATCTTGAGCATTTCACTCTTACTCTCACACTGACACTGTATATATCACACTCCACACTTCTTTTACACTGACACTTGTACATCCCTTTTCCAGCTCTTTTATACACAAATTGCACTGACACTACCCCTTTAAAACACAAATCTTTTAAGCGTGGATCCCGTCGAGTACGGAGGACAATCTGGGTGCTAATACCTTCCCAGGTTATAACCAACCCCCTTTCTCAGTCTCTCTGGTTCGCAACCGTCTTATCCATCTCTTTCTAGGTCTATGCAGCATTGCCTTTCCTCCGGGATAAAAATGCCTAGCTGGCGACTCTATTCATCTCCAGTGAGTTCACTGCTGTGTGTTCTCATTGTCCCTCTCGCCGACCGTTCGCGTCTGTACCTTTATTTGGGCCATTCCCCATCTATCGGGAGCGACAGTTAATGATAAAATGCTTCACTTTATCATTGCCTACATTATGATTCCAAAAAATTATAATCACTCCCAAATTGGAAATGTGGAAATGCAACTTATTTATGCCATCATGAAAAAGATAAAGGTGAATTGGGCATACACTTTTATGTTTCACATGTAACACCAACAAGGGTTGAGTGGTGGTTTACCTTATGCTAGGTTAATTACGAAAATATTGGAATTTTGTGAAGTTGATTTGAAAAGTGAACCCAAAAAGAGGATGGACCCTAAGGAATGTGAATTCAATGAAGAGTACTTTAAAGAACATAAGCATTATCCAAGACAATTATCTAATTTACAAGTACAAAGATGATCCTACCGTCAACGCTCCTCCACCCATTCCTGAAGGTGGGTATACACATAAACTTCTCTACAACAAACTTTACTCAGTTGAGTCATACATGATTTTCGGGTTTAGGGATCTATGCCTTGAGGTTGCTTCAATAAAAAACTTTTGCCTTAACCAAAACCAAAACCAAGGCCAAAGTAGTGAGGAGGTGAGTGAGGAAGAAAATGTTGACACGGAGGAAAGTCACTAGGATCTTGTTTTGTTCCTTATGCTATTATGCTATGTTTAATTATGTCTAAGTTTATGTTTTTCTAGTTTGTTTGGGAAAAATCTTGTAAGGTGTCTTAGTATGTCTTAAGTTATGTTGGTATCATTTAAGTTGTTATGGTTCCGTTTTCTTATCTATTGTATTACAATATTGTAACACCCCAAAATTTTCCCACTCATTTCATATCATATAGCATAGCATATATCATACATACCATTACATCTTTGCATAGAAAGATGAGGCATAACATCCATAGTTAGAAGCATTTGGCATGTGATCAGTCATCTATTAAGCTATGATTCTTCAAAGTCAAGTTGAGAGCCAAGTGGTCTTGGAAGAAGCCTACAAGGGATCCTCATATCTTATACAAGCTCAAGCTCATCCTCAAAACCCTAGAAGGGGTGAAATTCATCAGAAGTTCAGTAGTGCAACATCCTCCTATACAGAGAAACCCTAATTAGGGTTTTGCCCCAGAGCATGGTACACTCATAGATTTGACCAATTATTGTGGTCAAAGGCTTTTATATGGTATACAAGGCCTATAGATGAATTTTGCTTCAAAAACTCATCAAGGAGGTCAGGCAATGGCTCAGTTACTTGTAGTTGAAGAAAGAGGTCAATTGTGCAGAAGAAAAGTCAAAAAGGGGAATTTTAGGGTTTTGATCATGATCATCAATTTCATGAACCTTTATTTGTTCAAGGAATAGCTTGGGTGATCTCAATTATCTAGAATCGATAGTTTGGAAGGAAGTTACTAAAAATGGAAAGTGACTTATAATGAAAACTTTCTATTTTTGGCATATTTTACACTAACTTCAACACATTCTTTCATGATCAAGATGACTTCAAATAAATTTTCCTCAAACATGAAAGTTGTAGGGCTTTCTCTCCCATTTCCAAAAATTACAAGAACTCTTCAATAGCATTTGTGGATCAAAAGTTATTATCAAAAGAAGTGGGGGGATTCTTAGAGTTTTTCAAAATGGCAAAGTTGGTACCATTTGCCAATTGATCCAAATTGGTTTCACATGACCTCTAATACATCATTTCTGATTACTACATCAAAGTAAAACTCGTGACATTTAATTTTGCCCAAAGAATCACATCAAACCGTTCCATATTCACAAGTATTTTCATAACATGCATTTTTGCAAAACCAATCACAACTTAAAAATCAAAGCATCTCAAGCCCTAAGATTGATCCAAGGGCAATTGGTGACTCAAAAGGAATCTGATTATGCACATGGTTGTAGCTTTGCACGAGTGAATCACCATATCACAACAATTATTCAAATTTGCATTTCACTCCACATCACACAATTCATGCAGCCATTGCTTCTAAAACCTACACGGGTGCATGTACACATGATATATATAAGCTTGCCATGCCTTTGAATCAGCCTCATGCACTCTCATTTTCTCCCATTTCTCAAAATCACCACAAACTTTCTTCTATTTGAAACTCTTATTTTCTAGGGTTTCGGTGAGATTTCTCTTCATATTCTTGTTTAGTGATCTCTAAGGATTCAAAATCACTCATCATTTGAAGCTCTAACCAAGGATTTCTCAAAGTCAAGTTCAGAAGTAAATTCATTTAAAATGCAAGATCTAGGATGAATTGAAGATCTATTTACATTTATTTTTCAAATAGAAGTTCTAAGGAGTGGATCTGCATAATTTCAATGGATTTCTTGGTGTATTTGGCTCAGCTTCATCTCAGATTAGCTTCATAATTCATCATCCTAGATCTTAATTTAATGGTGTGCATTATTAGTATGGGATCTCACTGAACATGCTGATATATTTGGATTTGATTTTGGATGTGAATTAAGTGTTTTATGTAGATCTGAAAGTTTGAGGTTCAATTTTAATCTCTTCGATTCATGATATATGTTGAGTGTTTGATGTTTTTGATACTGGATTATGGTTCATGATGATGAGTAGATCTAATCTGGAGATTTTTGTACGTTTCTGGTTATTTTTATTCTTGGATATGAATTTTTCGGTGATCAGAGCTAGGGATTCGTCACCGGACTTGTTGCAGGTGGAAGAGCTGGCTTGAGGTAGGTGATGATGTTTGAGTCGTTGATGTGTTTGATCCAACGCATATTAGGATGCCAGTGCATTAAAATATGCGTGGCTGGCATGTGACTTCTTATTTTCATTTTAATTCCACTTGTTTGCCAGCCTATGGTATGTGCATGTGTCCTATGATCTTAGCCTCTCATTGCGTATACTTTGATCTTGTGGACTGATCATATGCGTTGGTTGCTTTACTCTTCGTTGACTAGTTATGAGCTCTTGGATCTGAATATTTGTTTGACTGACTCATTCAGGTGCGTAGGATTTGATTACCTTGTGATATGTTGATTTGTCTGATAGCCATATGATCTGATGACTTGTTGGAGACTTAATCTGGCTCTTTGGTTTATTATACTTTGACTTGTTGACTCTGAGTTGTGTGATGTGCTTTGGGCCTTGTTGCTTTTGACACCCTCGCATTTTCCTGCTTCCTTTATTTGAACGTATCTGGGCTTACTTCTGCACCTCCCTTGGCCTTTTATTTCAATTTATTTTTATATCTTTTTCTAATTTCACCTTTTTAATTTATAAAAATGGTTTTAGGTTTTTAAAAATCCCAAAAGAAATCACCAATCATCTTTACCATTTTATAAAATTTCTCCAAATTTTATTTTTCATTTTCTTTTGTTTTTTAGGCACTGAATTAATTTCCCTTTTATTTTCTTTTTATTTTCTTTATAACATGAATACCTTGACTTGTAGAATTTGTATCTTGAGTTCTATGATAGTTCTGAATTTGGTTCTTTTTGACATTGGTTCATACTTGTCTTTGTGACGTGCTTAGACCATCTATTGCTTAACTTTTTCATCTTCCCCTTTAGATCCTTTTGGTGTTCTCTCTTTCTCATCTTCAAACAAAAACCTAGAAAACACTTAATAATGGCTGAGATAGTCTTGTGTGTATGGACTTATACCATGGGGCATTTGTATTCATCCCATCTTGGGATAGTACAAACTTGTCTAGCATGATGTACAAGTCTAATCATGAGACTACTTTCACAAAGAAAATTATAAAAGACACTTCTTCATTTAAAATAACAAAAACACTTAATAAGTTCAACAAGTTAGTGAGCTTAGGCCATAATCCTTGGAACCAAGTCTTGGATAACTTCTCCTTACTTTGGTGTGCTTGTTCCTCATTCCATCTTGCAATGTAGTAATAAGTACACATTCCATGAAAAAGGACTCGAATTCACTTTCATGTGCCAAACACTAATAAAAGCTTCAAAAAGCCACAAACAAAGAATAATCATCTCTCCTTCAGGACTTCGTTTCTCACCACATTCACTCATAACGTAAAAACTTGCTCCTACTTATCTCTTTGCAAGACGGTAAAGCACTCGTGCTAGACGAGCCTGCAAAACCTGAGCATTGACATAAGCAGTTCAAGCTTTCAAAACACAAGCCGTTTTCCTCCCTAGTTAGGGGAACTACAGCGTCTCTGATCCTCATGTCCAAATGAGGTACGTAGGCAGCAGGGTAGGGCCCGTTCGAGCACTCTTTTATTTTCCCTACATTTTCCCCATTTCTTTTCTTTTGTATCCAGTTTCAGTATTTCTTTTGCAGCAACTTTCATTTCTTCACCCTTTGAAACAGTTTCTTTGCAAGCGTGGATATTGTCGGGTACGGCGACAATCTAGGGTGCTAATACCTTCTCAGGTCGTAACCGACTCCCGAACCCATTCTCTTTGGCTCGCAGGACCTTTTTCTTTTCTTTTCTTTCTTTCGGTTTGTGCAACATTACCTTTTCCGTTCCTTCCGGATAAAAATGTCTGGCTGGCGACTCTATCCTTTTCCGCGCCATTTTCGCGTTTGTACCAGGATGGAAATCCAGGGAGCGATAAATATAATTATGTTATAAAGTGTTCTATGTTGTTTTTTGGTTGGTTCTATTGTTTTATTATAATTAAATTATGTCTTAGTATGATATTTTGTATATGTTTCTTGAATGCTTGTAAAATGTCAAGTTTTTTCCCATCGTTTTTGTTAATTACAAAGGGGGAGAATATGATATGTTGTTTTGTATATATTTCTCTAACAATTTGCAACAAGCATACATTGTCAAAAATCTCTCATTCACTGATCAAGGGGGAGCATGGATTAAAGGGGAGTTACATTGTTAGAGGAAGTAAAGTGCAACTAATTTTCAAAGGGTTGTCATCATCAAAAATGGTGAGAATGTGAAGACTGACTTCTCTAAATAATTGTTTTGATGAAGACAAACTACAAGAATGTGCTTATGACAAAAAGAATGGATCATGACTCTTAACAATAGCAAGTACAATAAAGTCTAATTTTCAAGTGCTAAAGATCAAGTATTGGATGTTCTTAAGGATTAATTGTGACAATTTAAGGTATAAGTCTACATTCCCTCTATGTTGAATATAAGTGCTCAAAATTTCATATACAATCATGGCATATTGCATTACATTTTTTTGCTGCATCAAAATTTACCAAAATACAATTTTTTCCTAAGTTATTAGTCTTCCCATAATAATGGTAATCAGTTACCACAATTGATGTAACCATTTACCACACTATAACGTTAACTCTTGTGGCCATTTTCAAATGATGTAACCGATTACCTCAAAACCTGTAACCGGTTACGTATGCGATTTTCAAATTTTTTTAAGGCATCGTTTCAAGTGTAACCAGTTAACACTGAAGTAGTGGCAGTAGTTCAGTCAATTTGTTTTATGGAAACGAAATTTTAAAATGTGTTTTAAACCATGACATCTATTCATGCAATTGTACACATTTAAAGAGGTGTTAAGACACTATATAAACCTTACTTTTCAGATTTTGAACCTCACTTCTTTCATTAATAATTCAAACACATTTTCTCTTATCTATAAAAAAATTCAAGTGTCTTTGATAGATTTTTTGTTGAAACTTCTACACTTAACTGGCATTTCAATTTCATATAGTTTCAACCACATACATCATTGAGAACTTGTGTTACATATTGAGAATTGTTTTCTTGAAGGAGAAGATTAATCCAAGTTATTGATACATTGTACACAACTTCAAAAACTCTAGTAAAAATTCAGAATATTGTTGAATTCCTTGTTGTCCATGATTGTTGGAAGTAAGAGAATTGATCTCTTATTTCACTTAGTGTAAATCATAAGGGGACTCTCCTTATTGATTTGTTAGAATCTTATGTATAAAGGCTAAGATAGTTTGTACAAAGTCCAAATAAGATAGTAAAATATCTTACTACGTAAGGGACTGAAGTACTCTCAGATTGTGAGGCGAACCAGAATATATCAATGTGTCTTTTATCTTTCCGAAGTTTACCGCTTTCATCACTTAACATTCAACCGGAAAAATAATTCCATCTAAGTCTAAAACAAGAAAAAATTTAAAGTACCTAATTCACCCCATCTTAGGTGCATTCCATACTTACACATGAATCAGTTGTTGAATATAAATGTTGTTGTGATCTTTTTATGATCATCATTAGATTTTAGAAGGATTACAATTCATTTAGGATGGTTGGTTAGAGTTGTTATGGCCGACTATATATTGTGAGAATAATATTATGTACTGTCAGTGTAAAATATTTTACACGGTCAATATATCACAACCATTAAAAAATAGTACTTTATACGTGGTTAAAAAAAGTCAAACATACATAAAAAATTAACGACCGTAATTTATTGACAGTGTGAAATTTCAGTTTCGGTGAATTTCAATTAAATTCAATATCTATTACGGTTTTAAAATGTAAATAAAATTAAATAATGCGGCTTCTATTTAATTTAATATATCTTCATTCTTAATTAAAATACACATCAATTAGGACTCTTCCTAATATGAAACTTGGAAAAATGTTTAAGGTGTATCCATCCATTTATCATAAAATACTATATTCCTACTTCTTTTTCTTTGACAAAATCTATCTTTAGAGGTTTAAAAGGGAATTTCAATGAATGTAAATTAAAATTTTCAACGGCATGTTTTTTTTTCTTCGTAAATTTAATTGGTATACATCGATAGTATAAAACAGTTTTACATTTATGACTGTGAGATTTTAATTATAATTTGATTTTAATTTTAATTATTTAAAAAATAATATTTATAAGTAGTTGTGATATACAAATTGTGTAAAATAATTTATATTGTGCATAGCAATTAATTTCTTTTTCTTTTAAATAATTTTAATAGAATTTAATTGGAATATATAGATGGTATAAATTAATTTTACACAGATCTTAAATTATATTAAACTTTTATTTTAAATATATTTAAAATAATAATTATAAATAATTGTGATAGATTGACTGTGTAAAATTTGTGTAAAATTTATTATGCTGAATACATAATAATTAATCTCATTTTAACTCATACCTGACGAATTTTACCTATAGATTTATTTAATTTTATTATAAGCGCCGATTAATTAAGTTCATGTCAATTCAATTATAAAATGGTGTCACACTAAATTTAGTGTAAGATTAACAATTCTAAATTATAGCTAGATTTTGTTTATATATTAAGAAACTATTCCCAAGTAAGAGTGAATCTTAAAAGTATGTATAATCTATGGTGTTTGTCAACTAATATATACATATTGAATATTCATATTTTATGCTGAAAAAATTACACACTTTATCATTTTTATTAGCTGGTTGGTAATATAATATTCACACATTTCCTTGCCTGGTTATTAACAATAGAATGAATTGAAAAAGTTTTTAATAATTGACTTTGATAAAATATAAATATGAAGTTTCTAAAAGTTTCCGAGTTCATGATGTTGAAATTCTTTTGGTAAAATCTTTTAAATTGTGTTGTAAATTTTTTTTTTTTGGGAAAATATGTCTCACTCAAAAACTCTCGAATGAAAAAAAAAATAAAAATTAAGCGGTTATGCTGAATAAAGAATTGTGTTCTTTAAATCCTTTGATGATCTTAAGTATAATTTTTAGGCCATTCAACTATTAAACAAAAATAAAGGGATAAAAATTGTATAAAAAAACTTATTTGATTGATTCAGTAGTCTGTGCTCCCATAAGTTTAGTTTTGTTGTTGACAATTTTGGTCAGGAGATTTCAATTGAAATCAATTTATCTTTAACTTCAATCAGCTCTTCTAAAAGTTTCTTTGGAGACTTTATAGTTTGAAGTTATTTATGCTAAATCATCTGTCTCTTGGTTTTTTAATCGAGATACATGATTAATAGAGACGGAGTCGAAGCATTTCAAAAGGGAGTTTGTTGTGATGAAGTACGTCATCAAGTTCTCCTTGATACATTTGTATTCTTTTCTTAATTGATTCACCACTAGTTTTGAGTGGCCCTTTACTTTGACTTCTTTTGCCCCCAAGTCCAACAAAATCTTAAGGCGTACTACCAAAGCCGCATATATAATCTCATTGTTGGAACAATGACCTTTGATTTTGAATTTGAACTTCGTCGGTATCTCCTTAGCCTGGAACCATTGAAGTACAATTTCCAAGGTTTCTTACTCGCGTAATTTTGTGGCGCCTCGACCAATTAGTGGTCGACAATAAAGTTTGGGATGATCTAACCTTTTATGGCCTTCATGGGTGAGTAAGTTAATGAATATTCTATAAGGTCTAACGCCCATTTCCCAATGTAGAATGGATTTAGGTAACATATACTTAATTATATCAAATTGAGAATAAAGAAAGACATCGATTGACTTTATATATTGCTTTAATTTGGTACATGAAAAGTACAAGGAACGACATAACTTTTCTATTGAACTATATCCATTTTCAACATCATTAAGAATTCAACTAAGATAATAGATGGTTCTTTCGACGCCATTATCATCTTCTTGAGCTAACATACTTCCTATAGTCAAATTTGATGCTAATATGCACAACTTCATGACTTTATTTATAGTAGGAGGTAACAAAATAAAAGGTTTTGTCAAGTATTCTTTGATTTCTTCGAACACCTTTCGGTATTCTGATTCCCACCTAAAACCTTTCTCCCTTTTTAGTCAAAGCAAAGGCGAAAATGCTTGTAATTTTCTACTCAAATTAGATATCAATCTCCTTAAGAAGTTTATCTTTCCCATAAAAGATTGAAGTTGTTTCTTTGTCGAGGGAGGTTTTGTGTCTAGAATTGCATTCATTTTGTTTTGATTGATTATAATGCCTTTTATACACTACAAAACCCAAGAAGTCACCTGCATGGACACAACAATCACATTTCATTGGATTCATTTTTAATCCATATTTCCTCATCCTTTTAAAGGATTGTCTAAGGTGGTCTATATGACCATCTTTCAATGAGGATTTCATGACAAAGTCATCAATGTACGCCTTCATGAAAGTGTCAATAAAATCATCGAACATAAAACACATAGCCCTTTGATATGTCACATCAGCAATTTTTAGGCCAAAAGGCATCACAACCCATTTATAGGTTCCTAAGCTCCCTGAGAATCGAAAGCTGAGGGATGAAGATTTGATTATATCCTGAATTGCCGTCTAGCTTGCTTAAGTAGTCGAAACCCGCAGCCGCGTCGACTAACACTTTTGCCAAGAGCATATGGTATTCATCCTTAGGCATATCATTATTGAGATCCCTAAAGTCTAATCTTACCATAAGAGTCCCATTTTTCTAAATGACATATATTATATTAGCCAACCAATCGACATACATGGACATTCTGATGAACGTGCTTCTGTGGAGTCTCTGAATCTCTTCTTTGATCTTAGACATTATCTATGGCACAAATCTCCTTGGTAGTTTCTTTACTGGCTTCTTACCAGGTCGAATTGGAAGTTTCATTTCCACTATGTCTCGACCCAAACCATGCATCTTATTATAGTTTAAAGCAAAGTAATATGTGTATTCATTGAGTAATTTGATCATTTTCTCCTTTAGAAGTAGGTCAACTTTAGCGCTTATGTAGGTTGGGCTTTAAGTGTTCCATCACCTAAGTAAAATTATTCTAATGGATCTTGAGCTTGGATTTTCTTGGTTGAATTGATTGGATTATTTTTGATTTCCAAAGGCTCGTCATCATAGATGCAGTCGAATCTGCTGCTTTCTGAAGCTGATGTTTGGCCAAAATGGCCATATTCTCATCTTTCAATATTTTCAACAATTGTAACCTCAAAAACAATTTCTTTTAAAATATCAGCCTCGAAGGCCACTTTTATTCTATTTTTCATTCATATAGGCCAAAATCAGAGAAAATACGCACGAACCAGTCACCATTGTCATCATCCATCTCCCACCCAGTTGGTGGGATGGTTCCTTCTTCGACAACCCCGTCTCCCATTATTTCTCGATCCCAGATGAAGCCATGGGTGGGATGTAGCTTTAGAAAATAGAATGCATTCTCATGTGGGGCGAATGTTGATTCTTCTAGGTAACATGGGGATATCATTGTCAAATTCTTATCGAAATGTTTCCCTCGACATGATTAACTTCGGCCATGAAGTAGCTTTGGGAGGCCTCTATATTTTCAACTATCTGATCAGGGCGCCATATAGCGAGCCTTTGGTGGAGTGTTGAAGGGACTGCTCTGATCCCATGAATCCATTCTCATCCTAGCAGCATATTATAATTCTCTTTGAATGATATTACCATAAAGAGGGTTGGCCTTGTTAATGTGCCAACTAAAAGATCAACTTGGATCACACCTAAAATATGAATTGTCTTTCCTTCATAATTAGACAACATCATATTGTGTGGGTGCAAATCCGAATCATACTTTCCAATTATTTTTAATAAGGAATGAGGCATCAGATTCATTGTTGTGCCTCTATCAACGAAGACTTTATTAACACCAATATTGTCCACTTTTTCCCGTATAAACAAAAGACTTAAGACGATTTATCATGCCTACATTGGACCTTTCAAACATGATATGTTTCTCTTTTATAACGCCATTGTTCATTACATAGTAACATACCAGATTTTAATTCGCTGCTTCTTTGGTCGAATAGTCATCTTCCATCTCAAATATTTAGATACACGGTCAAATTCTCTAGGTAAGATTGGCACAATGTTGCAAGTGACATCAAAGTCATATTTTGACCCTGTATCGAAGTTATTTGTGACTATTTCATTGTTTTGTTGTACTGTGGGATCTCCATAATCACTTTTCTCCACAGGTGGCAATGTTGGGAATAACCTTTATTTTACAGCCTCTTGGTTGCTTCGCTAGTTCTTTCTGTAGGTGCTTGATTGTTGGTTTTTGACCCTGCAGCTTCATGTGATGCTTTTTATCCCTCTAGTGTCTACGCCATTATGTGCTTGTCATGGGGTTCTTTTCCATATAATATTGAGGACCATATGTATACTTCTTTGTCATACGGGAGTTATCATGGTAGGAGGATCATACGCCCATGTTGATAGCCTTCCACTTCTGTTGGTTTGGATCTCTTTGGTTAGAAGGCCATACCCATTCTACTTTATGGATGTTGGAAGGTGGATTGTAAGTTTTTTTGGTGATTTCCAAAAGAAATCTGAGAGCTCTGGTTCTTGTGTGGAGCACCCCTCTTGTCGAAGGTGAAACTGGGTGTTGATCGGTCTCGTATATTCTTCCTTGGATGCGATAATTTCCCATTTTCAAGGCCTTTATCAACCTCTTCGTCAAACACAACGCTACACCTTAGGCATATCATGACCCTAGAGTCACTCAGTTTGCATTGATTTAGGAAGTCCATGAGTTCCTTTTCTTCTCTGGGGAACACCACCTTCATCTTCTCTTTTATCATCTTCCACAACAATATGCTCAACTTCCATGTCCAAACCTTCAGTAGCTTCGACCATTAGGATTTCAATAAGTTCATCAAAATGTGCCTCTTTTATTTGGAGTGACCCCGAGTATACTTGAATTGTAGCCTTGGGTTTCTCCCCAAATTGTAGCTGGCCTTCTTTAAGTTTATTTTGTACCAAGTCCTTGAAAATCATACATTGAGAAGTCTTATGACCCAAAAATTATGATACTTACAAAAACTATGTATTTCCTTTGCTCTAATTAATGAGTTTTTATGCATGGAGGCATTATAATCTTCCCATCAGTGACCAACAAATTAAAATTGTTGTCACACTTTGTTATATCAAACATATATGTCTTTGTAACAAAATTTTCATTCTTATAAGGTTTGACGAGAATTTTCTTATGCTAAGGTTTCAAAAGTTTAAAAACATATGGGCGTCCAGACATAGTTCCACCACATGGACCTGACTTTCTTCGACATGTTCTTTAACTATATCAGACTCTAAGTAGTCATCTTCTTTTATGTAAGGAAATTTCTCTTTTTTTGTTATACTTGTTAGGCCTGGTTTTTTTCACCTCTCAGTTATTCGACTTGGGAAACTCTATCTGCCAAAGTTATTTTGTTGGACATTCCTATATACTTCATCCGTATTTTGGTTTCGGTTGACAAAAACTACTTCTAGGCCATTCTGCCCTAAGTTGTCTTCAACCTCCACTTATGCAGGGGCCTCGATTGGTTAGGGCACAACTTGTTAACCCTTGATCCATGGGGTTCCCCTATTGTTTGGTAGTCCTAAGTTTCGTACCAACCTAATATTTTGGACCTAAGGAATCTGGCGAGTAGGCACTTGAGGAGCACCAAAGAAATAAACAATTCGACCTAGTTTATTTTCCAACATTTGGTAGCTTTGGTTAGTGTTATGGAGTAGAGGGTTGAACACCATGCTCATCTGCTAAGTAAGAGTGTTAACCATTTAATGATTTATCTCGTCCATCTATTATCTTACAGACATAAGAGATATTGTATTCAAAGATGTTGTAGTTTGAGGAACATAATTGACCTTGTTTATTGTCGTGTCATTCGACTATGATTGCTTAACGCTAACCCTGACACCACTTGAGGACTATGAGGAGAAAAATAGTCATGTTATTATCTGCGTATGTAGACGCATTTGTTTGTAATCCTTCCATCATCACTACTACAGAAAACCCATTTAACAACGGTTGGGAAAGATATATAATCACGCAGGGCCAGACGTTGTTATGCAGAGTATGTTTGTATATATGATACTTACAATCACGGCCAATTAACCGTTGTAATAAACTGGAAAGCCTGCTACCTATAATCACGGTTATTTTAAATACTCGTTGTATGTCTTTTAATAAAATTTAAAAACATTCATCATTAGCATTACCTATAATCACAGTTATTTTAAATACCAATTAGTGTATGTCATTTAATAAAATTAAAAAAAATCAGTATTAGAACAAAAACAACAGCAAGAACGACAAGAACAACAACAACAACAAGAACAAAAAGAACAACAACAAGAACAACAATAATAACAATAACAAAAACAACAAAAACAAAAACAACAACAATAATAACAAGAAGAAGAAGAAGAAGAAGAAGAACAACAACAACAACAACAACAATAGAAGCAACAACAAAAGAATAACAATAATAACAACAAGAACAATAATAAAAAAAAGAACACTAAAAACTAACATTGCTAACTTGGATCCATATTTTCCTTGTCGCATTCAAGTTGTAGAAAAGATGATGGACTTCTGAAATTTGTTAATGAAATAAATGATATTTTTGAGTTTTGTTTAAGAAAGAAATGGTATTTTCAAGTTTGATTTAGTGGAGAAATAGATTATAGTAAATGAAAGATGATGTTTAGAGGTAGAAGATGTACTTCATCTAAGTTGGAAGTTCGTCTAAGTTTTAGGTTTCACGCGGATCACTAATTTTAGTGTCTTGATTGTTGATAATCACTAGATGGACTTCCAAGATTTGTTTAAGGATGGTGAATAAACTCAATAAGCACGCAACCTATAATGTTGGTGCCAAGATTTTAAAAATAAGTAAAAAATCAAAAATGTTGGTCCTAGGACTAGAACCCATGACCAGACGCTACCCATAATCACAATTTGTTAAATACACGTGGTGAAAGGTTTGTCAACATTTTGAAAAAAATAAGTAAAAAATGCTACCAATAATCACGATTTTTTTAATACCCGTGGTGAAAGGTCGATCAACATTTTAAAAAAATAACTAAAAAACCAAAATTATTGGTGTTAGGATTTGAACCCAACCATACGCTACCTATAATCACGGTTTTTTAAATAATTGTGATTAAAAGTATTTTAATAAAAAAATGTATGCACCTAAATATCACATATTGCTATGGTGAATAGGAAATCGTTCTTACTTTGACGTTGTAGTTTGGGCGTTTTGTAGTAGTGCATCATCGTTGGCATGCCATAAGGATAATCCATGGTCACCATAGGTAACCAAAACTGTGGTGCATAAGGGACTCCTAGGTATATAGTGTTTCCAACTATGGGTCTTGTAGACCCGGGCATTGTTGGAACACTCACTAGTAGTGGCGAAGGCGCCACATGTTCTAGGACTGTCAAAGTTATCGATGTCGAAATAAGAAGAGGGACAGTTCCCCTAATCACAGGTGGAGTAACAAAGCTACTAACTATTGATTGGGATGATTCTTTTCCTTGGTTTTAAGGGTTATTTCGGGGTCTGGTGGAGGAACATTTCTAGAGGGTGGACACGCCATTTATAGAAGTACTTTACCACTCCTTAAACGCATGCACGAATGACTATTGGGAATAACTCATCCAAAGAATCATAAAATATAAATCCCAACAAACTAAATTTTCTTAATAAAAAATTTATGAAAAATAAAACATTTCACACAAGGGTCCCACCGAGTGTGCCAATTTTTTTACTGTGATTTTTGATTGACAAGGGTCAGTCTTAAAGATTGTTACTTGCAGGATCGACTAGTGAATCCTAGGACATTTTGTGCATAAATTCTACAAGTGATTTTTGAATGTTCATGAATTAGACTAATAAACTATGAATTAAGTAAAGATAACAATTGAATCATAAAAATGAATTGTAGTAAAATAAATGTAAAGACAATGAAAGCAAAGTAAATGCTTAAGAAATGATGTAAATGATTTCAATTAAAATGAAACAAAAGATGGTGTACAAGATCATGCATTGCCTCACATACGTGTTTCTCTCTTTGATGCGGGTACTTTAAGTTCTATAGAGTTTTTGTATATGATTTTGTCACCCATAATCCCTATGCACAAACTATCTATATATACTAGTGAAAGTATAATTTTCTTCGACAATTATGACTTCTGTGCTCAACATGTATACCCCTCTATGTGGTCTTGAGGTTGATGACTGACTCCCACATGTCTTCAACATCCAGATATGTTCAACTGACAATTACTTGATTTTATCCTTTTGTAAGTGTCAGTAGTCGAATTCACACACCTTTCAATATTTTCAAAAATATGCTAAGTTCCACACATGTGAAACCAAACATGTTAAAATTGACCAAACAAACATTGGTCGAACCAAGTACCACTAGATTACTTCAAAACTGGTCATATCTCTTTTCGACATTAATTTTCTTCATCAAACTAGTTTACGTAAATTGTATAATTCATTTTTATTTGTCTCAATACTTCGCATAGTCAACCTTCCATCATACTTCGCATAGTCAACCTTCCATCATACTTCATAGGATCAACATGTCATCCTCATGGAAAAGGTAGTGAAGAGAGTCTTAATTATTTATTTATTTTTTTATAATTTCTTTTAGGAGTAAATATCTATCAAAAGAGGAGTTCTTTTTAAGGTAGCATGAAGAGAGTCTTAATTTTTTATTTATTTTTATCAAAACAACTCTTGTAAAATATTTTGGTTGAAGCTTAACAAACTTAAAAAGCCGGCAATTAAAAAAAAAAACAGACAAACTTTATAGTAATAAAAATATCAATTATCTTATCCAATTCCCACCTTTCTTCTTTCTTCACCAAACAAAAGAAATTAAAAAAAAGTGAATCCATAGCTATGACTTTGATAGATTTAAGTTTTAGTATTTCTTTATCAATTATATTACTCCTTCATATGAAAGAAAATCTACAAACATTCTAAAAGGTTGGATCCTTGTTGGAGAACCACCCTATATTTTAAAATTCCTTTGGTTGGTTCTTAAGTTTTATACCAATCATTTTAACCACCTTAATTAATAACTTAAACGATTTTGTACGTAATTGATCTTCTAATGTTCTTTGGTCATGATCTAATCGGTCCAGTGTTTTATAAATTTTTTTAGAGCCAATTTTATAACTTTTGTTGGATTTTGTTGGCGATTGACTACATTGGACTAATAATTAAATTATTTGAAAAGGAAATTATATTGATTATATGTTATTACTTCTCTCACATCTTTTGGTTTTTGACATCTCTTATATTATATTTATATTAGTGATGGCTAAAGGATCTATATATAAAATCATATCTATTAACTATAGTTAAATAATAAGTATTTTTTTTCCAGATTGATCCTTCAACTCTTTAAAATGTATTATGTTAGTCTTTTTTATCTTATTAATGGCGAAAAAATTCGAAAATTGATCGCTGAATTCGTCGCTAATTTAATAAAAAGACCATTATGACACATCTTAAAGAGTTAAAAAATCAATCTAACATGAAAAATAATTAAGAAACCACTCTAAATTCAATATATAATTAAGAGACAAAAAATAATATTTTACCGAAATAATGAGATAAAATTAGTACTACTATCACACACATAGTTTTAAAGAAAATGTAGACTTTAAATGTATACTATTTGTTTCTACTTTACTTGAAATGGATTTTGACAGCTAAAATATGTGTTTTTGGTTCTCAAATTTAACATGTTACAATTTTAGTATCAGAATGAATATTTAGTCTTAAAAATAGTGAATTTTGAATTCAAAATTGATTTAGAATATAGAGAATGACAAAATTTATCATTGTTGGGATATAAAATCACTATGTTATGATTAAAAATATGAGTTGATATCAAAATTGCAGAAATTGAAGTACTAAATATTTAACCATTGACATCATATAATTTTGAACGGGCTAAGGAATAAGTGACCTACTTCTACTTATTTTTGCAGCTAAACGATGTCTTTCCTGTCTTTGGTGAGGAGGATAAGTTGGTCCGGTCGTGGAATCCTAATTCGACGTTTTCGGTCAACTCGTTTTATAACATGTACAAGTCTTTAGTAGTTGAGAATGTTTTGAATTTTGCGACAAAAACAGTGTTGGACATTTTGTGGAAAACATCTATCTCGTTAAAAGTTAAAGTGTTTGGTTGGAGGTTATTATTGGACCGGCTACCGACTAGATTTAATTTGGTGCATCGTAACATTATTTCCAGTCATCATGAAGTTTTTTGTGTATTTTTCTTTCTAGAGGTGGAAGACCTTAATCATATTATGTGTTTGTGTGTGAAATCTCGAAAGGTTTGGCAGTTGGTTTTCAAGTGGTTGGGGCTGGTGTGGTTTGTTGAAGATAATTGCCAAAACTTCCTCATGAAGTGGTTTGTTAGGATAGGGAGCATATGCTCTGTTAAGATGGTGGATTTTTTGTGGTTCGTTACGTGTTGGTGCTTGTGGAACTTTAGGAATCAAAACATTTTTAATGATGAGATTTGCGATCTGGAAATTATTTTCCATAGGATCTTAATTTTGTCGTGGTGGTGGCTTGCTTTAGTTCAATCGAATGTTAATTCGGTTAGATGTAATTATTTCGAGTGATATACTCATCCTTGTGATTTCTTGTAATTGATAGTATTTGTAATTGGGTTGGAGTATCCCTAATACTCTTACCTAACTAATTTTGCTTATTGAAAAAAAAATGAAGAGAATGAAGTCCCTCCCGCCACATTGATTCCTACTCAGGAAGCAAAGGTTTATATTAAGAGTAACTAGGGTTTCCTTGTCCTTCAAGAGGGGCGAGTTGGTGAAATAAGATTTCCTTATTGTTGATGTCCTTTACAACTTTTCCCTTTGTGGGTTTTTTGTAATTATCTTTGGGCTATTTGTAATCTAGCCCTTCTGAGTTTTATGCAATCATGCCTTTCGAGGCTTTATTATCAATGCATTACTTTATGTGTTGTCTATAATATTATTATTATTATTAGTTTCCTTTAGGGTCAACACTTAATGCAACCTAATAGGGGATGAGAGATTCTTTCATTGAAGGCCAAGCCTATACAATCGCCTAATAAAGTGGCAAGGAACCTTCAATGAATGTCTAATGAACATTTCTTAATAAGGCGTCAAGGATCCTTCAATGAGGATCCACCAAACATGGCCTAATAAGACGACAATGGCCCTTAAATGATGGTCAAATAATCATTTTCTTCTTAATAAGGCAACAAGGTGTAATACCCTAAAATTTTCCCTCTTAATTTATTGTCAACCTTAAGTAGTTTATGCTTTGTCATTGTTGCATGATCGTCCAAGCATCGCATTCAATAAATAAAATAAATAAAAATAAAAATAAATCATGAGCATTTGCATGTGCATGAGGCATGTGATTGGGCAAGCCTATCAAGTTTTGGAGCTCAAGGGGAATAAAATAACACTACAAAAATATTCCAAGCCAATTCCATGAAGTGCATCCAAAGAAAAGAGGAATTGAAATTTTAATTCCGTTAACCGGTTAACGCATTCCGTTAACCGGTTAACGGGTGCGAAAATGGGAAAGATAGTTCAAAAATTGGTTGGTTTCCACTTCCCTCCATATTTCTTTTCTTCACTCTTTTCCACCTTTTTTCCACTCCACTTCACATTTCATTTTCACTCCAATTCACCTTGGATTTGTCTACCATATTCTAGACTCTTCTAGGATATTCCGAGGAATATTCCAAAGAATATTCTAGAACTCCAACTAACCCTAACTAACTTCAACTCTAACTCCATACCTAACCTAATACCCAAGCAAGCAACCTAACCTAACTCCAAACCTACACATTATATAAACCTTAACCATTCCAAAGCAAGGGGTTGAAAACTCATTTTCACCATTTTCATCTTCAATCTCTCATTTCTCTCTCAATTCTCCCATTCTTTTCACCTTTCACCAAGAGCTTTTTCATAGAAGTTCTTCAAATTCTTCATTGGAATTTGAAGAACTTGAATTTAAACCTTCATTAATCATCAACATTGGAGCTTAATTGAAGAAGTGCTTCTGTTTTTGGATTGATTTTGAGCATTAGAAGTGATTAATCAAGAAGCGTCAAGAATGAATCGCATTTATTTTGCATTCGCAGATCTTCGGTTTTCTTCTTCGCTTGCGTTCCGATTCATCGCAACACTCACCGAAGCAATCCTCCGCTTCGTAGGTTGGTGATCTAAAATCACTTTTGCTTTAACTTATTCTCTTCATCTCGCCGTAACGGCATTCTTTGCATGTTTATCGTTATGTTTGCATTTTACCGTTCGATTTTGTTTTGATTGCGATTTGTGCATTTCGATTGCTAGAAGCTTGATATGTAGCTTAATCTAGGTCCTAATAGGTGTTAGAATACTTTATTTAAGTAGAAAATTCGTGTTAACATGTTCATGTATGTGTTAGGGTTTGTTAGAAGTGAGTTCATGACCATAAGTGCTTATTTCTCAGTTTCTTTCACATTTATGTTCAGTGTTAACAGGTTAACGCATTTGGTTAACCGGTTAACACGTTAAAAAATGCCCTGGATTTGAAAATTTTGGGGCATTAACCGGTTAACCTATAGCGTTAACCGGTTAACGCTGTTGAAAAATAGAAAAATGCTTTGCTTCTTTGCATGTTTGCATTGCATTGTGTCTTGATCATCCATGTAGTGATAGACCATGATTTTAGGGAATTTTTAAGACCACTTTTGGTATCTCGTTCCATCGTTTCGAGTCATTTCGACATGTTTCTGTTCCTTTTGCATGTTTCGTGTTTATTTGTTCATTAGTGCATAAAGTGATTTAGATCAAATTGTTGCTATGTTCAATGCATAATTTAGCATGTAAATGATCACGCTACATTTTGTTTAATGTATCCCTTGCATGTTTCGTTAACTCGTACGCATCATTGCATCACATATTGTATGTTGCATTTTTACATAATCATAAATATGCATGTTCTTGCATTTGGTTTGCATGTTTGATCACATTTGCATATCAATTCAATTCTGATTTTTGCATCAAGTTGCATGATTCATTGTGTTAATTTTTTATATGTGTTCATAATCCATATCCATGTGTTTATGTGCCATACTTGAAATGCGTGCTTGTTGCATATTGATCATTTGGTGCATCCTTCCATAATCACTCATTATTCATAGTCATGTTCAAATAATCATGTTCATTTATCCATGTTCATGTTGCATTTATCCATGTTAATTGTGCATCTATCATTAGTTTTGTGCATAAAAATTGAAAATAACCAAATCTGCCTTTTACATTTCATAGCTGTTTGTTTATGCAGTAGCTATAAAACGTATGCTGATTGTTGCATTTTCACACGTTTTACACCTGTTTTGCATGCTGATTGTGAGCTGTAAAAAGTTGTGTGCATTATGCATTGCATGTTATTGTTGTTTGTGCATTTAGGAGCTGTAATAAGCTGCTGAATTTCGCATTGCGCTTATGTTTTAGTATCCTTAGACTTAAGATTGAGTCTAGTTTAGGTCCTAGGCGCATTAGGATTTTATTGTACTTTGTTTGCCTTATTATTTTAAATAATATGCAACACTAACCTTTGTCTTATAGGGAGGTTAAGGTAAGTTCCTCACAACTTATTCCTTTTACTTCTTTATGCATTTAATTTGCATTTTACCTTACCTTTAATAATTGTGTTTGTTAGGTTCTCTCACAACTTCATGTTAATCCCCTTGTTAGAATCAACTTAACTTCATTAGGAAGTAAGTTGTATTCTATGTGCCCTTTGTTTCTTTTTTCCTTTTCATTAGGATAGAAACCGCATTAACCTAGGTTCATCCATGTATGATAACATTAGGATCTTAGTCTTCCCCTTAGACTTTTTGCCTTTTGTTCGTTTTGCTTTCTCTTTCTCATCTCATGAAGGAAAGAAAAAAACACCTAATAAAGGTTTACTTTCTCGTACGACACGAGACTTTGCCATGGGTTACTTATGCACGTCCTGTCTCGGGGCGAGGTGTAAGTCATCTACCACGATGAACACGTCTTAGTATGAGAAGGTTCACAAACAATAAACAAAAAACACTTCTCTAAAAGACAAAACAACAAAGAAGAATCGTATTTTCCTTCGAGAATTCTTCTTTCACCTCACTCACTCTCAACGCGAACTTGCGACGACTTGTCTCATTTTCAAGACGGTAACACACTCGTTCAAGGCGAGCTTGCAACACCTGAGCATAGACATAAGCAGTTCTAGCGCATAAAAAACAAAAACAAATAGTTTCCGCCTTAGTTAGGCGAACTACGTCGACTCTGATCCTCATTTTCTCGATGAGGTACATAGGCAGCGGGATAGGCCCCGTTCGAGCATATTCTTTATTTTCCCTATATTTCCCCATTTCTTTCCATTTTCTTTTCCAATTCCCTTTCTCATTTCAGTTCCAGTTCCAATTAGCAATTCTTTCATTCAAACTACATCTTATTTCTCACCCTTTGAAGCAGACTAACAAGCGTGAATCCCGTCGGGTACAACGGACGGTCTGGGGTGCTAATACCTTCCCAGGTCGTAACTACTCCCGAACCCAGATATTTGGTTCGCAAGACTTTGTCCTTTCCTTCTTCATTAGGTTTGTGCAGCATTAACTTTCCCGTTCCTTCGGGATAAAAATGCCTGGCTGGGGATCAAACCCAAAATCTCTGGTTTCCCTCGTATTGTCAATCCTAGCTGTAACACCCCAAAATTTGCCCTCTTATTTATTTCCCCTAACTAGCTTATGCTCTCGTGTTAGGTCGTAAAATTATGATCGTGTATTCCATTGGCATAAGAGTCTTATTTGGTTATTACACTCAAGTTTGGGACAAGGGTTGAACTCGTATCATTTCGAATGTATGCTCATCCTGAATTTCCTGAAGTATTAGGGTTTAAAAAAGGGTATAATAGAGTGTGTTGTGAATTGTGGTCTTGGTGATTCCCAGGTGTAAACACCCCAAATTTGCCCTCACCCATTCACACCATGGCTTGTGATCATTTCATATGCATAAACTCAATCATAGCATCTCATATCACAGTTTTGATTCACTGCATAGATTCAAAGTCATCTGCATCTAGGGTTTGTGATCTGAACAATCCAAGAGCCTCTTGAGCCACTCCAAGGGTCATCAATCACTTCAAGGGGGTCCATGTGTGTTCAAGCATCATATTATATCCTCTCAAAGTCAAGAATGTCAAAGAATCACAAGAACTGGAAATGGTGTGGATGCAGAGCCAGGTTTAACTACACAAGTGACCTAAAATTAGGGTTTTGGTTTCAGAGGCCATAACTCCAAATTTTTTGGTCATTCCTGTTTCTATTGGTCTCTATATGGTATAGGGAGTATGCATATCAATTTTCATGAAGAAATTCCATGGGGAAGTCATCTGATCAAGAGTTGACTTTTCAAGCAAGTCAGTGTAAAATCAGGGCATCTGAGGCCCCCAATGACCCAACCAAAGGGCATTCTTCATCATTTTGATTATATATGATCTTTATTTGATCATGGAAGATGTTGGAAGTTCACAAAATTCAAGAATTTCAAGTCTTTTGCAAAGTTGACTTTTTGGGCAAGTTTGACTTTTAAGGAATTTGTCATTTTAGGCAACTTTTCAACCCTTACTTTTTGATTCAAAAAGGCTTCTGTAAACACCCCAAATTTGCCCTCACCCATTCACACATGACTTGTGATCATCTCATATGCATAAACACAATCACATCATCTCATGTCTCATTTGGTTTCACTGGATAGTTTCTAAGGCATCTGCACCTAGGGTTTGTGATCTGAGCAACCTCAGGGCATCTTGAGCCATTCCAAAGGCCACTAATCAACTCAAAGGGGTCCATGTGTGTTCTTATATCATGTTACATCCTCACCAAGTCAAAATTGCAGAGGGATCACAAGAACTAGGGTTTGAGTGGATGCAGAGCCAGGATGAACTGCACAGTTGACTGAAAATTAGGGTTTTGGTTTCAGAGGCCATAACCCCAAATTTTTTGGTCATTCTTGTTTCCATTGATCTTTATATGGTATAGGGAGTATGCATATCAATTTTCATGAAGAAATTCCATGGGGAAGTCATCTGATCAAGAGTTGACTTTTCAGACAAGTCAGTGTAAAATCAGGGCATCTGAGGCCCCCAATGACCCAACCAATGGGTGGTCTTCATCATTTTGAGTGTATATGATCTTTATTTGATCATGGAAGAAGTTTGAAGTTCATGGAAATCAAGAATTTAGGGTTTTTGCAAAAGTTGACTTTTTGGGTTTTGTTGACTTTTCAAGAATGCACCATTTTAGGTCAATTTTCAAGCCTTGATTCATGATCCAAAAAGGCTTCAAATGGAAAAACTTTGGTCATGAAAGTTGTAGATCTCATCTTTCCCTTCTCAAAAAGTACAAGAACATGATCTAACTCTTCATGGATCAAAAGCTATGGCCATGCAAAGTTGCCAAAAATCATTGTTTTTCAAGTTATGCACCAAGTGGAAATTTTGCTAAGTCTTGAATCAATGCATGATTGCTGCCTCAAATTCATGACAAACCAGCATGTGAACATCCTCTAAGTCACAAAAATCAGAAATGGACCAAGTTTGCTCATGGTTTGGTTCATGTAATTTGACTTTTCTCATGAAAATCCATAAAGCTAGCCAACTTGCATTTTCACTCATGACCACTTCACCAACTTATGACATTGGCTGCTGAGCTTTGCTAGGCCTATCCATCACCTTTTGCTGCACCAGCCATGCCTTGTACTTGCTTAACTTTGAGCCATGCCCTATCTTACACAAAAGTGGATTTTTAGCAAAAGTAGCCTCACCTATCATAGCAGGCCATGTCACATCAAGCAACCAATCAGAATTGTTTATCATTTCATTTTGCAAGTGGAACATAACAAGAACAAGGGCTGAAACCAACTCACTCATCACTTACACAAAATCCCTTCACATTGCAAAATCCATCGAATCTGCCTCCACAGCCAAGAAACTCCCAAACTTTCTTCATCACTAAACTCAGTACACTCCATAGGCCCTAAACCATCAAAGCTCAGGCCTGAATCAAGCCTGATTTGAACCTCACCATTCTTCATCCTCAGAACCAGTCCTCTTCGAATCTCACTGTCCATCCCTCAAACACTTCACCTCTCTTCACCAACAAGTCAGGCACACTCAGAGGAGCCCAAACCACCCACTACACTGGCCTAAAACAGCCTGTACACCAAGGTCATTTTCTGCTACACCAGTTTGGTAGCCACTGAAATAGCTTGCTAAACTTCATCTCAAGCCTGCCATTGACATCAGGGGATTCATTAGAGCCAGCTTGCATCAAGAAACGGCTCTGGAAGCTCAGAAACAGGACTTGTCACCTCAGGTAGTCTCAAACTTCCAACTTTTTAAAGCCTGTTTCTTTTGTTACAAATCAAAAATACATGTTCTGGGGATCACTGTGATATGATTAGAATCAAAAATGGTGTGGAAATGAGTATTTTATGCATCTCTGAAACTTGGCCCGTGAATGCGTTTCGTTTCGATTCTCCTTGTTCATGTTAGATAAATGTGTTTTGATCTTAGACTAAGGTTTAGTTAGGGTGGAGGAGTGTTTCTGGGCAGTTGATTTGATGATTCGTGGCCTTTGGCGTTTTCTAGGGTTTGTGATACGCCGGAGAAGACGACCGGAACTACTGTTCCGGCCGTCTGAGTTTACCCTGCCCTAATTAGGGTTTAGCCAGTCATTAGTGTTTTTTAAATCTGGGCCATTGGATTGCCCTTCCCGCGCGTAGACCAAGGGACCAGATTGCTTCATTAACCTTAATTTCCACTTAATTAATTTAATTAGGTTTAATTAGTTTAATTAACTGAATTTAGGAAGTTTAAATCTGGACCACTAGATAGCGCGCCAAGTCAACCCAATCTCCCTCAGATCAAATCCTGGCCACGCGTTCTGTTTACTTTTATTTTCATTTGATTTTTATTCATATTTATTCCATTTAATTTGTATAATTATTTTAAAATAGTTAAAAAATCATAAAAATTATGAAACTTTTTCTTTAAGGTTTTATTAATTTTTATGACACAAAAACATTTTTATTTCATTTTTTATCATTAAAAAAGTATTTTTAAATATTTAAAAGACTATTTTTAATTGATTAATGAGAATTAATTAATTAAAAATACTTTTAGGTATTTAAAAATTACAAAAAAATTCATGAAATGTTCTAAGATATTTAGAAACATTGTCCAACCTCCAAACCAAATTTCTTTTTTGATCTTGATGCATTTTAAGAATTTTTCATTGAATTAAATCATTTTTGATGCATTATTTTGTTCATAAGTTTGAAAATTCATTTCTGCCTATTGGTGAAGGTTGAGACATTGATTCTTCTTGCATTGTTTTCCATTTAGCATGAACTTTCAAGGATAAAAAGGCCATGATTTGATCTTGCATTTTCTAATTGATTGGCATTTCTTTTGTTACAAACCCTAAAAAACCCTAATAACTTGCAAAATTCATAACTTGAGTTTGGTTGAGAGTTGAGAGTTCTCCTTTGGGCAGTGATTCATTATAGGTCTAGGGTTTCTTTGGGTACCATTTTCCATTTTTTATGTTAAGGTTTGCTTCTGTTTTTGGTTTATGTGTGATGTTTGATCCATGAACCCTAATTTGGGCTTTCATTTGCATCCCTCTTGCATTCTCTTGCATAACATGACTTGCCATTACATTTTGTGCATTCTCATGATTCATTTAACATCTTAAGACATGTATGAATCATGTTTGATCATTGCATTGCATATTTGCCATGTCATTTGTCTTGTATGTTTCATAACATTTCATGCTTGTCCATGCTCCTCAACTTGCATCATTTGCATCCATGACTTTGTATGAACATCTCATTGTCTTGTCTCATGTTCATAGCACTCCATAGCATTATCATCATCATCAACATGCTTCTGGTTTTTGCTTATCATATCATTTCATCTCATTTAGCATTGTATTGCATTTGTTTCTAACATTGCAGGTGGTGAGTAACTTGAGAAGTGAATTTGCCTTCACTTCTCATAACCTCTATTCTCATCTCTCTTGCATACCTTGCTGCATTTTTATGTGTGTTTGAGATTGAGTTTGTTCATTCTTCTTCCTCCCACTTTCTTTCTTCAAGTGACTTGACTTCTTGGATGAAGCAAGTCACTTTGCTTCTCTTGATCTTGTTCATCTGCTTCCTGGTGGTTCCTCTGAAGATTGTTTCTTGCAAACCTCACAAACCTTAGGGACAACCAAGCATGATAATGAATTAGGGTTTTGATTAGTCTCCCCATAGTTTTTACCTTTGTGTCTCTCTTTGAGTCTTCTCTCCTCACCTCATAATCAGGGACTAAACCCTCAAGGCTTTAAGACTTTGTGATTAAGATCATGCCTGCATCCTTCTTTTAGGATGGAGTGTATAACTTTAATCCTAAGCCTTGGACCCTTAAGGTGTTGAACTCTCTTAATTAATCCATCTAATAATCATCAAGACATTACACTTGTAACTTGGGCCTTGCATTAGGGTTCTAATTCTTCCTTAATTGGTTAAGAAGGACTAACCCTAAAGTTAATGGACAAGTCCCCCTCAAGTTGTCTTACAAATCATAAAAAAAACACTTCATCATCATATCATTAATAAAATCCACTTAATCAAAGGCTTGTTTTGTCATGAGTTTAATCCCTAATCATGGATTAAGCTGAGGATCCTTCCTCAGCTTAAACACCCTCATCTATTATCCTTCTTTTAGGATAGTGTAATGAGCCTGTTAAATCCCTGATTATGGCTTAACCTCATTACTTAACACTAAACAAAAATCACAAAAACATCTAATTAATCACAAGTAGGTTAATGATCTTAACCCTACATCAAAGGTGATTAAGTGTGAGAATCTGACTTCACACTTAAGGTAATTCTCATTACCCCTAATCAGAGGGATGATGTGATGAGTTTACCAAATCCATTGATTTAGGTTTAAGCTCATTATCTTATGACAAACTCCAAAAAGAAATAAAAGACTGAAAATACAAGAACAAACAATAATCGTCTCCTTCGGGATTCTTTTCTCATCATCTTAACTCACAACCGAGAACTTGCTTCTTCCGTCTAATGCAAGACAGTTTGCATCTGTGCCAGACAGATCATACACTTGAGCATAGACTGCAAGCAGTTCACCAGTCAATCCTTTCAGTCTCTTTGGGTCGAACTACGGTGTTCTGACTTCCTCATTGCACGAGAGGATACGTAGGCATAACTTAACAGTTATCGAACAAAAGTCTCTGTATATTCCCCCTCCTTCCAGCTTCATTCTTTAGCCTCATATTCTTGAGCATTTCATTCCTGATCTCACACTGACACTGTACATTTATACACATCACATTTCTTTACACTGACACTTGTACATCTTTTCCAGCTCTTTTATGCACAAATAGCACTGACACTACCCCTTTAAAACACAAATCTTTTAAGCGTGGATCCCGTCGAGTACGGCGGACAATCTGGGTGCTAATACCTTCCCAGGTTGTAACCAACCCCCTTTCTCAGTCTCTCTGGTTCGCAACCGTCTTATCCATCTCTTTCTAGGTCTATGCAGCATTACCTTTCCTCCGGGATAAAAATGCCTAGCTGGCGACTCTTTTCATTCTCCAGTGAGTTCACGGCTGTGTGTTCCCACTGTTCCCTTCGCCGACCGTTCGCGTCTGTACCTTCATATGACCCGGTGTCATTTGTCGGGAGCGACAGCTTGGCGACTCTGCTGGGGACTTATACTGCAACCAGGGCTTCTGGTTCTTTTTGTGGGTTCCTCCTAGCGCTTGATTGATTTGTGTTTATTGGGGGTGTTATGTGCTTGTTTGTGCTTGTATTTATTTTTATTCATTGCTTTATGTACAGTTACTTTACTGCTTTCTTTATTGTATTTATATATATATCATACTGTCATGCTGTCTGTGCTGGATCTGGTTTTGTTTTAGTGGGTGGGGTTCTATTGAGAGCCAAGGTCCTATACCTGGGACCTGAGTGACACCTAGGCTAGAGTGAATCATATTCTTTCCCATTCCATTTCGGTCTGGTGCGGGAATATGAAACACGGTTCAGATATGGGTTTCTTCTTGAGAACTCTGTGCTACGGATTTCCTGTAGTGCTAGGGGGATCTGGGAAGCCTGCTAAGTCTGGATGACCTTTTAGTATTGACCTTCAGAAATTGAGGTGAATTAGAGGAGGAATTGTTATGGTTATTGTAAACACTGTACCTCCGGGTTAGAAGTGTTTACACTTCTCATAACTGATCCAAGTCTGAGGATCCTTGTTCTAGATCACTACCTGTGAGGGGGTTGGGCTGTTTACAGGTTTGCAGGTACCTTGACCTCAGAATACCCTGTTACTTTGACTTTGTTAAGAATGCTCCATGTTGGATAGTTCTTGTGATTCTAAAACCCTGGACATGTGGCTCTTTATTTGAGTCCCCCACCTTGGTTACTGGATTTATAGACCTCCATCCGGAATTCTTGAACACACATGGATCTATACCAAGGCAGTTTATCCAGATCCAGCTCAGTCACAAACCCTTTGCATATCATTTGCATACATCCTCATTGCATCATATTAACATGTGCTTATTTGTTTTTCAGGGTATCCATTTTCATCAGGTTTTGGTTTTGACCCCATCTGCAGCTTTGACCCATCTTCACCAGCATCTGCTTCAGTTTAGCTGTCTGCTTCAGCACCAGCCAGTCAGTGGTTTTCTCTACTTCAGCATTGTCATCAGCACTCTACCCAGTCTTCAGCATCATGGCTCCAAAGAAAAGCAATATCACCTATCATTTCTTCCAACCAGACTTGTCAGACATCAGGAGGGTCCAAACCCTGATGACCCCAGATCACATACCTCTGTTCAGGGAGCATTATGGGGATATACTTGACTTGGTTATAGACATGGACCCATCTCAGAGGAGCCTGATCCATACCTGCATCCAGTTCTATGACCCCCCATTGAGGTGTTTCACCTTTCAAGACTTTCAGTTGGGACCTCTCTTAGAAGAATATGCATCTTTGGTTGGTTTGCCTATCAAGAGAGAAATTCCTTTTAACCCTGAAATGGTCTTTCCCAGCAATGGAGAGATAGCAAGAGCTTTGCACCTGGAACCTGCTTTGATTAAGCAGCATATGACCTCTAAAGCTGGGATCCCTGGTTTTCATCTAGACTTCCTGATTTCTCAAGCTAGTTTGAAGGCCTCCCTGGGGGATTGGAAAGCTGTTTGTGCATTGTTGGCCTTGAGTGTATATGGAATTGTGTTGTTTGCAGATGAGCCCAGATTCATCAGCAAGAATGCCATCCACCTGTTCATCCTGAAGAACCCAGTGCCAACCTTGTTGGGTGACCTCTATTACTCAGTACATCAGAGGAATGAGAAACAGAGGGGTAAGCTAGTGAGGTGTTGTGCTCCACTATTCCATGCTTGGCTTCTCAAGCATCTACCCAGGACAGATGCATTCCTGAATCCTCATCAGCAAAGCAACTGGGCTAAGAGGCTCACTACTCTCACTGCAGCAGACATCAGATGGTGCACCCAAGGCACCAAGGGCAGAGATATGATCACAAGCTGTGGGCACTTTCCCAATGTACCTTTGGTAGGAGTTAAGGGAAGTATCAACTACAACCCCCTGCTGTTCAAGAGGCAATTAGGCTATGCACTGGTTCATGCTCCTAGGGAACAAGACCTGGTTGAGACCCTCTACTGCGAGAACAAGATCAGTTTGACTGTTGTTAGGCAGGCTGCCTGGGCTTGGGATCATGTTCAAACCAAGGGAATCACCATTCTGGGGAAGTGCAATAATGTGGCATCAGCCCAATATCATGAGTGGTCCTATGCTAGGGCCCAAATCTCAGGATTGCCTTTCACCATCAAAGACATGCCTGAGTCATCATCAGCACCACCCCCTGCTACTGTCAGTTTGGAAGAGTTTGAAGGCTTGAAAGAAAGAAATGAGAAGCTATCCCAAGCCCTGCAGAAGATCCTCAGGGAGAGGAGTGAAGGTGTAAGGGAGATTGAAAGATTGGAGAAGCTGAGAGTGGAACACTTGACTAAGATTGAGAAGTCTGGAGACTATATCAACAAGTCTAAAGCTGGCGAGCAGATTCTGAAAAATGCTTGTAAAGAAGCCCAGTTCCAAAGAGCAAGGACAGACTTGTACTTGAAAGAGAGTCAGGCCAGGTGGGTCCGGATCACTGAAGCCCGTACTCTAGAAGACAAGAGAGTTCAAGATAAGATGGAGCAGATGGAAAAAGCCCTGGCAGCAGCCCAGGAGGAAATTTCAGAGTTAAAAATCAAAGCTGGAGTGAAGAAATCCAAAGACCAAAGCCAGAACAAGAAGTTGACTACAGCTGTTGCAACAAGAAACCTTCTCATCAGGAATCTTACGGAGCATCCGGCTGATCCTGTGACCGAAGCACTTCTTAAGGAAGTTCGCGAGGATGAGTTTGGCCTTGGAGTCTGATTATTTGCTTGTTGTTGTTCCTTTTCCATGTACTTTTGCTTTTTGGTGATGTATTTTTGACCCCTTAGAGGGCTAGTGTTGTAAAAAATGAACAATTTGTATTATTTTACCTTTGTAATATATTTGTGTTTGTTTCCATCTGGGTTCACTTCAAAAGCAACTTCAACAGCATCATCTTCAAGGGTCTGGACGGGTCAAAACTGAAGACCAAGCCGGATACCTTGATAGCAAATAAGCATACTGCATTGCATACTAACCCTTTTGTTTGTTTTGTAGGTTTTGTTTTATTATTTCTAACCTCTGTTGTGACATTCAGGAATTATTGCTCGCCGCAGGCTATTCCCTCTCAACAGGACACACAGGTACCCTACAAGAAACAACCTTCCGGGCATCCAGATGGACCAGTTGCAGCAAGACCTCAATGAGGCCAGAACCCAGATGGCTAATGAAAGGGTGGAGATGAGAACCCAAATAACTCAGTTCATGGAAGTGATGAATAATTTAGCTCAAAGCCAGGAGAGGCTTAGAGTTCTGGTAGAGGGGAGAACTCAAGATGACCCCCATGTGGGAACTGCTGGCACCAGTAACAATGAAAGGGTGCAACCACATGTTAACCCCCCTATATTTGGTCCACACCTACATCCTGAGATTCATATTCCTGCAAACGTTCAAGGAACAGCCACTGCAGCCAGAGTACTTCAAGAGGATCCTCAGGAGGATCAGTTTACAGTCATGGGTGCTGGAGAGGAAACCTATGATAGGAGATTGGATGAGTTGGCTGAGAAGTTGAGGTCTTTGGAATCCCAAAATTCTTTGGGGTTCGATGTCATGGACATGGGCTTAGTAGAGGGGGTCAGGATCCCTCATAAGTTCAAGCCTCCTTGTTTCGAAAGATATAATGGGACTTCATGCCCCCGGACTCATTTGCAATCGTTCCTGGGAAGGCTGAAGGCCTATACAATGGATGAGAAGCTCTGGATGTTTTACTTCGAAGACAGTTTGACTGGAGCATCAAGGGAATGGTATTCCCACTTGACAAGGGCAACTGTAAGATGCTGGAAGGACCTGGCAGAGGCCTTCATCCGACAGTATCAATACAACTTAGACTTGGCACCCAACAGGACTCTCCTAATGGGAATGTCACAGTCGTCAAGGGAAAGTTTCCGAGAATATGCCCAGAGATGGAGGCAATTGGCTGCTGCTGTTCAACCACCAATGTCTGAGAGAGAAATGGCAGACATGTTTATGAACACTCTCCAGGGAACGTATATTGACAGGTTGGCTGCTTTCTCGTCCACTAGCTTCGCAGATGTTGTTATAGCTGGGGAGAGAATTGAAAGCCTGTTAAAAATGGGTAAAATTTCCGATAATGGCGCCAGTTCGTCCAGCAGTACAAGGAAGCCTTTTGCAGGCCCTAGAAGAGCTGGCGAGACCAATGCCATTCATACCAACAGGGGTAGGCCCCAATATGTTCAAAGGTCCATAGCAGCAGTCACTATCCCTGCTCCAGCACATCCTCTACCGGTCTATCAACCTCCTCAACAAAATTTCCAACAACAACCTCAGTATCATCAGAATCAATATCCTCCGAGAAACAACTACAACAACAACTCCAACAACAACAATCAACAGAGGCCATTTCAGCAGAGGCCCTCTCAGGCTAACAGGGTGATAGACCCGATTCCAATGCCATATGCTGCCTTATTGCCACAACTTCTGAAACTCAACCTAGTTGAGCTAAGAACGTTGGCACCTCCGGATCCAAACAGTCTACCAAGAAACTATGACTCCAATGCTAGGTGCGCTTTTCATTCCAACGCACCTGGTCACAGTACAGAAAAATGCAGAGCTCTGCATATGAAGGTACAAGACTTGGTAGACTCCAAGGCTCTGAACTTTGCACCTCCACCCAATGTCAACAAAAACCCAATGCCACCCCATGGTGGTCCCCGAATTAATGCTATCGAAGAAGACCAACCGTCTTATTTGATAACCAGTGTGGATCAGATCAGGACACCATTGGTGGAAATCAAGGCTCAACTCCGTGAAAGCAATATATTTCCGGGGTGTGAACTAGGGTGCCCATACTGCAATATTTCTTGGAATGGGTGTGAAGACTTGAGGAATGGCATTGACAGCCTTATTCAGAGTGGCTTACTGCAGATCACTACATCATTCCCGGCAAACCCGACGACTTCATCAGCAATGGTTTCAGATCCTCCCACAAATACAGCAACAATTGTTCCCAACAATTCATCAGCAACATCAGCAAGTACTTCATCTGTTCTACCCAATGATCAGTTTTCAACAGTTTCTCCTGCTACAACTTCAGCTTCAGTCCACTTCGACTCCCCATCAACAACAACAACAGTTCTTCCAACAGAACCTTCTACAACACCAGCAAACAATCACGAAGATGTCTCCACTGTTACCATATTCTACGATCCAGAAAACAATTCCGCTTATCATTCAGAAGGTGCTGCTCCCACTAGAGCACCAGTTACAATCTTTTATGATCCACAGACAATAACAGTCCCCTCAGCAGCAGCAATCAGTCCAGTCACCGTCACGGTACCTGGACCTGTACCATATGAAAGCAATAGGGCCATCCCTTGGCACTATGGCTCTGACTTGTACTGTGAAGGGAAAAGAATCACTCTGGAAACATCATCACCTGCACCACAAGTTGATAATGTGGGCGGAGGCGGAGGCTTCACTCGAAGCGGACGTCTCTTCGCTTCACAAGTCCAAAGACCCACTGCCGAAGCAGAAGCTGCTGCCAAGGCAAAGGGTAAAGGACCGGTGCAGGAAGATCCAGCTGCCAAAGAAGCCCTGAAGACTCCATTTGATCAGGAAGTTGATGAGTTTATGCGGATCATCAAGAAGAGTGATTATAAAGTTGTGGATCAACTTCACCAAACTCCATCCAAAATCTCCATCCTCTCACTGCTCATGTGCTCCGAAGCCCATCGGAATGCACTACTGAAAGTACTGCACGCAGCTTACGTGCCCGAGGAGATTACTGTCAACCAATTGGAAACCGTTGTTGGAAATGTTACTGCTAGCAATGGGCTAGGGTTTACCAATTCTGACCTGACAGTGGATGGCCGCAATCACAACAAAGCCTTGCACATAACCATGGAATGCAAAGGAGCTGTCCTTTCACATGTGCTGGTGGACACAGGATCATCCCTGAATGTCTTACCAAAGAAGGCTCTGGTGAAGCTTGAATATGATGGACTGGCATTGAGACCCAGCAACCTGGTGGTTAGAGCTTTTGATGGCTCGAAGAGATCGGTTCTGGGAGAGATTGAGCTGCCCGTGACAATTGGCCCGCAGACCTTTAAAACTATCTTTTACGTGATGGACATTCAGCCCGCCTACAGCTGTTTGTTGGGTAGACCCTGGATCCACGCCGCTGGCGCAATAACGTCTACCCTTCACCAAAAGTTAAAATTTGAGTGGGAAGGTCAAGTTGTCACTATCTGTGGAGAGGAGGACATTTTTGTTAGCCATCTGGCTACTTATAAATACATTGAGATGGATGGAGAGATCCATGAAACGATGAGCCAAGGTTTTGAAGCCTTGAATGTCAATGAAGCATCTGCTGTGTCGGGGATCTCCATGTCGTCTTACCAACAAGCCCGGAAGGTTGTTGAAGAAGGAACTGCCCGAGGCTGGGGCAAGGTCTTAGCTGTGGAGGAGAAGAAGGACAAATTTGGGTTGGGTTACAAACCAACTCAACATCAAGCAAAGGCTGCTGGAGAGCCTGGTTTTGTCAGTGGGGGGATGCTTACCCCCGATGCTATCAACTGTCTGGAAGACGAGCTGGAAGAGGAGCGCAACCTGGAGAATTGGATTCGTCCGAAGATCCCGGGGAGCAGTGTCTCGAACTGGTCTTCCCAGGGAATTATAAGTGTTACTCGAGCAGAGTAATTATTATTTCCTGTATCTTTTATAGCATGCATCAAAGTCTTGCATCTTGCCCAAGATGACAAGACTCATTTTGTAATCAGGGCCATCTGTACTTTTGTGCAAACAAGATTAAATTAATGAAATATCAGACAATCTTTTTGCAAACGAGTCCTTTTCTTTTATGCTCACTGTTTTTTCCATTTTTCTTTTTGTACAAAAATAAATGGCGGTGTTTTCAAAATGATAACTTCATTTCACTTTTTTCTAAAGCAAGATTAAAATCAATCACTAAAATGAACCAACTTAACCCTTGCAGAGAGTGCCTTCCAGACTGCACCGACAACAGCACGGCTATGACATCGTATGACTTTGACAATCCGATCAATCAAGCTGATGAAGGGGTTGATGAAGAATATGAGCTTCCTGAAGAGCTAGCCAGGTTGCTGAGACAGGAGGAAAAAGTCATTACTCCTCATCAGGAGGAGATTGAAGTGATTAATCTTGGTACGGAGGAAGACGTGAAAGAAGTCAAAATCGGGGCCTGCCTGCAAGACTCAGTGAAGAGACAGCTGATAGATCTGCTTCAAGAGTATGTTGATGTGTTTGCTTGGTCCTACCAAGATATGCCAGGGTTGGATACCGATATTGTTGTGCATAAGCTGCCTTTGAGGGAAGAATGCCCACCAGTCAAACAGAAGTTGCGCCGAACTCGTCCAGACATGGCTATGAAAATCAAGGAAGAGGTACAAAAGCAATGGGACGCCGGGTTCCTTGCTGTGACTAGCTATCCTCCGTGGGTTGCTAACATAGTACCTGTGCCTAAGAAGGACGGAAAAGTAAGAATGTGTGTTGATTACCGGGATCTGAACAGAGCCAGCCCGAAAGATGACTTCCCATTACCTCACATTGATGTATTGGTGGATAACACGGCTCAGTTCTCGGTATTTTCCTTCATGGATGGATTTTCGGGATACAATCAGATCAAGATGTCACCTGAAGACATGGAGAAGACAACATTCATCACACCTTGGGGCACGTTCTGTTATAAAGTGATGCCATTCGGACTGAAGAATGCTGGTGCAACGTACCAACGGGCTATGGTAACATTGTTTCATGACATGATCCATAAGGAAATCGAATGTTATGTGGATGATATGATCGCCAAGTCCCTTACAGAGGAAGATCACCTGGTGAATCTGCTCAAGTTATTCAAGCGTCTGAGGAAGTACCAATTAAAGTTGAACCCCAACAAATGCACATTCGGGGTGCGATCCGGTAAGTTGCTGGGCTTTATTGTAAGTGAGAAAGGGATTGAAGTTGACCCTGATAAAGTCAAAGCTATTCAAGAAATGCCTGCACCGAAAACTGAGAAAGAAGTTCGAGGGTTCTTAGGTCGATTGAACTACATTTCACGGTTCATATCTCACCTTACAGCAACTTGTGAACCCTTATTCAAGCTGTTAAGAAAGGAGCAAACGGTCAGGTGGAACGAAGACTGCCAGAAAGCTTTTGACAAGATCAAGGAGTATTTGCAAGAACCTCCAATCCTTATGCCTCCAGTTGAAGGAAGACCTCTGATTATGTACTTGACAGTATTAGAAGAATCGATGGGGTGTGTACTAGGTCAGCATGACGAGTCTGGTCGAAAAGAGTATGCGATATACTACCTAAGCAAAAAGTTTACCGACTGTGAACAGCGTTATTCACTGCTCGAGAAAACTTGCTGTGCTTTAGCGTGGGCTGCTCGCCGACTGAGACAGTATATGTTGACCCACACTACTTTATTAATCTCAAAAATGGATCCAGTTAAGTACATTTTCGAGAAGCCAGCTCTTACCGGACGGGTTGCAAGATGGCAGATGATTCTCACTGAATATGACATACAGTACACATCTCAGAAAGCCATCAAGGGCAGTGTACTATCTGAATATCTTGCTGAGCAACCCATTGATGACTACCAGCCTATGAGGTTCGACTTCCCCGATGAAGACATCATGTTCATTAAAGCAAAAGATCATGAAGAGCCTATTCACACTGAAGGGCCTGACCCAGAAGAAGAATGGACTATGATGTTCGACGGGGCTGTTAATATGAATGGCCGTGGTGTTGGTGCAGTACTCATTACACCCAAAGGAGTTCACATGCCTTTCTCGGCAAAACTCACTTTCAACTGCACTAACAACGAAGCTGAATACGAAGCTTGCATTATGGGTCTTGAGGAAGCCATTGACCTCAGGATCAAGACTTTAACCGTATTCGGAGATTCAGCTTTGGTAATCAATCAGACCAACGGAAAATGGTACACACACCAAGATCATCTGATACCTTACAGGGATTATACAAGAAGGTTACTGACTTTCTTCACAACAGTCAAGCTTGAGTATATCCCTCGGGACGAGAATCAGTTTGCGGATGCTCTTGCTACCATTTCATCCATGGTCAAAGTTCAAGCCGCTAACTTTGTACCTCAGATTTCAGTATCGAGACTTGATAGACCAGCATATGTATTTGCAGCAGATATTGCTAAAGATGATAAGCCTTGGTTCCATGACATCAAGTGCTTCTTGGAGGATCAAACGTACCCACCTGGGGCATCTTCCAATGATAAAAAGACTTTAAGAAGGCTTGCTGGAAGTTTCTTTCTGAACACTGATGGATCTTTATACAAGAGGAACTTTGATATGGTACTCCTCAGATGTGTTGACAAGACAGAAGCAGATTTGTTGATGCATGAAGTGCACGAAGGATCCTTTGGTACCCATGCAGGAGGGCATGCCATGGCTAAGAAGTTGTTAAGATCAGGCTATTACTGGATCACAATGGATGCAGACTGTTGTGCTTACGCCAGAAAATGCCATAAATGCCAGATTTATGCAGACAAGGTGCATGTGCCTCCCAATCCCCTGAACATAATGTCTTCACCATGGCCCTTTGCTATGTGGGGCATTGACATGATTGGCAAAATTGAGCCAACTGCTTCGAACGGCCACAGATTCATCCTGGTCGCCATCGATTATTTTACAAAGTGGGTTGAAGCAGCCTCATATGCAAATGTCACAAGGCAAGTGGTAGCCAGATTTCTGAAAAGAGATATCATCTGTCGGTATGGAGTGCCCGAGCGAATCATCACTGATAATGGTTCCAACTTGAACAACAAAATGATGGCAGAGCTGTGCCGGGACTTCAAGATCCAACATCACAATTCTTCTCCTTACAGGCCAAAGATGAACGGCGCTGTTGAGGCAGCAAATAAGAATATCAAGAAGATTGTGCAGAAGATGGTAGTCACTTACAAAGATTGGCATGAAATGCTACCGTTTGCCTTGCATGGGTACCGCACATCAATCAGGACATCCACTGGGGCAACACCGTATCAACTTGTGTATGGTATGGAAGCAGTCCTACCTGTTGAAGTTGAACTACCCTCCCTACGGGTACTGATGGATGTTAAGCTAAACGAAGCAGAATGGGTTCGGGCCCGATACGAACAACTAAGTCTGATCGAAGAGAAAAGATTGGCTGCAATCTGTCACGGGCAGCTATATCAGAAAAGAATGAAGAGAGCCTTCGATCAGAAAGTCAGGCACCGAGAGTACCGGGTGGGAGATCTCGTGTTGAAGAGAATCCTCCCTCCTCATACAGACCACAGGGGCAAGTGGACTCCCAATTACGAAGGACCATTTGTTGTGAAGAAAGTCTTCTCTGGTGGAGCACTGATGCTCAGCACCATGGATGGTGAAGATTTCCCGTCCCCTGTGAATTCAGATGCAGTTAAAAAATACTTCGCATAAGATGACCCGCTGGACATAAAAACAGAATGTAAGTCCAGGCAAAATAGGGCCTCCCGGCGAGTCAAAAACAGAATAAAAGACTCGGGCAAAAATAAGGGAAATAAGCAAAAAAATGTACACCCGCTGAGTTGAAAAGCCGCATTGGACAGCTCAGGCAAAAATGGGTATCCCGATGGATTGAAAACCCGAAAGGGCGATCCATGCAAAATAAGGGAATAAGCGAACAACTGCATTCTGAATTCGTCTGTATCACCTACAACTTGGTAAGCTCCAAGGGATCAAGCTGCAATCAGAATCAACTCTCTCCAGAAAGCAAGACGAGAAGAACGTCATTGTCATACGAGTCATAGCAGAAGAGGAAGCTCCTTGAAAGCATCGCCAGCACCGCCAGCACTTTATTTCTCAATTTGTAACAATCTCCTCAGGAGATATGTTTCTCTGACTGTATCTTGCCAATTCAGGGCACACGAATTAATATAATCAGATTTTCAGTCATGTCTCGTTTTTTACATTTATGTTTTGCAAAGAGTTGTCTGATGTCTCTAAAAACACGATTGCATAAGTACAGATGCCTCTCTCTAAAAATAAAACACATGCTTGCAGGGAATATACTTACTCTCGAAAGTACTTATTTCCTATGACAGAATCTCAGTAAAAGATACCTCGGGACCATTTGTGCGTTTCTTTATCTTTGCAGGATTGCAGGTATCCAGAACACAACTTGGGGCATACAAGTTACGTCTCAGCAAGCTGGCAAATCTACAAAAGATATCGGCATCCGAAATGCTCTATCCCCAGTCGAGTTGCTTCCCATTGCTCGCCCCAGCTGAATTACCAACAGCATCTCCCAGCTGTAATACCAACCATTATTCCTCAGCAGGATGCGAGAATCGAGGAATCATCTCCCCACAGAGCTTCAGGCCTCTATTCAGAAGAGCAGCGCACGAAGAAGTCACAACAGAGAGAGAGAAAGCTTCTACAAACCCCAGCTGGGTCCCGTATTATAAGAATATGTCAATCGATGACGTATATCCCCAAGCAGATACAACTACAGATCTATCAATGATCTCATCCCCAGCTGGGATGTTCACTTCAAGCAGATCGATCAGAGGTCTTTGCAGCAACGGGATCCGAATCCCGGATCGGTGCCTCTTTGCATAATCATAGCATTCGCATCATATTCACCCCCAGAGCGTAGCATTCCGTCTAATACGGAGCATTACGGCAAAAAATCAAATGCATAGCATAATCATAAGTCATGTTGTGATTTGAACACTTGTAAATATTGACAATCTGTCGGCATACAGAATACATCCCCATCAGAGTCCCAGCAAAAGCAGTTGCCCCATATCACAAACACCAGTGCATATCTCCTTTTTGATACCCGTCCGTATCATCATTTCCCAGCAGGTTGCCTGAATACACTTTACAAACCAAGATCACCAGTATTGCAGATACTTTCTGACACCCGTCCGTGTCAAATCACCAGCAGAAAACCAAAGATATCCTCTTTGCACTCACACAATCTTTGACACTCGTCCGTGTCATATCCCCAGCGTGGTCGCCTATACTTGTATATACACTTTCCTGACACCCGTCCGTGTCATATCCCCAGCAGATAAACACTCACCTATACATTATATACTCACTACTCATTGGTACACCTACTCAGATACTCGTCCGTATCTTATATACACCATGTATATCCCCGCAGATTCGACAGTAGTCCTTGTTCTTTGTTAACCAGTTGGTACTCGTCCGTACCATCATCTCAGAACATTGCGTCTAATGTTTGTTTCTACATGATACTCGTCCGTATCATAGTCTTAAGGATGCTCGTCCGCATCTTTAATCCATACACCGTGTCAAACACTTATGTCTTCTTGAATATAGATACTCGTCCGTGTCTATTATTCCTCAGAGGAGTCCTTTCAGATGCAACACTCATCCGTGTTCTTTGTTAACCAGTTGATACTCGTCCGTATCATCAGCTCTGAGCACGTGTCAGTTTGTTTCTACATGATACTCGTCCGTATCATAGTCTTAAGGATGCTCGTCCGCATCTTTAATCTATACACAATACCAAACACTTATACCTTTTGTTTCTTGGATGTGAGCGCTCGTCCGTATTTACTATACCCCCAGTAGATCGCAGTCAAATTTCCTTTTTTTCTAACACTCGTCCTGTGTTATGATAAACTTTGAGAGCAGCCGTCCCCTGCTAAGTGGTCGTCCTCCACTTCTTGATGGTCGTCCTCCATCATGCTCATCCGATGGCCGTCCCCATCGTTGATTTTAGCAGCCGTCCCCTGCTAGGTGGTCGTCCTCCACCTTTTGATGATCGTCCTTCATCACTTTATCCAATGGCCGTCCCCATTGTTGATTTTAGTTGTCTAACACTCACCCTGTGTTATGATAAACTTTGAGAGCAGCCGTCCCCTGCTGAGTGGTCGTCCTCCACTTCTTGATGGTCGTCCTCCATCATGCTCGTCCGATGGCCGTCCCCATCGTTGACCTTTTCTATCCGATGGCCGTCCCCATCGTTGATATTTTGGCAGCCGTACCCTGCAAGGTGGTCGTCCTCCACCTTTGATGGTCGTCCCCATCATATTTCTTTTATCCCCAACAGAGCAGCCGTCCCCTGCTAGGTGATCGTCCTTCACCTTTGATGGCCGTACCCCATCATCTGTTTATTTCATTTATTCTTTAACCCGATGGCCGTCCCCGTCGTGGTCCCTTTTCCTTTTAGCCCGATGGCCGTCCCCATCGTTGGTTATTTTACCTACCTTATGAACTTGATGGCCGTCCCCGTCATGTTTCATTTGATTCCCAGAGAATGCTATAGCTTTATCTTGATGGCCGTCCCCATTCTATTTTCCCCAGCTAGTCGGCCGTCCCCGTCTTAGCTTTACCTTTTTATCCCCAGCATGTCGGCCGTCCCCGTCATTGCTTTATTTTCCGCACCTTCCCCAGCGTGTCGGCCGTCCCCGGCATTGCTATTTACCCAGCAGTCGTCCTCTGCTCGACGGTCGTCCTCCGTCGCTTACACTTTACAATATACTTTATTTTGCTTTTACAATCTATATCCCTTTTCTTCTTCATTTCTGTGAGTGCAAATTTTGGACTGTCTTTGGTATTCAACCACAAGTTATCTTGTTTGCCTGTTAAGCCGCCGCTTACAACCTGCACAGCTAACTCATGCTTGAATAGGGGCAGCTGTAAACACCCCAAATTTGCCCTCACCCATTCACACATGACTTGTGATCATCTCATATGCATAAACACAATCACATCATCTCATGTCTCATTTGGTTTCACTGGATAGTTTCTAAGGCATCTGCACCTAGGGTTTGTGATCTGAGCAACCTCAGGGCATCTTGAGCCATTCCAAAGGCCACTAATCAACTCAAAGGGGTCCATGTGTGTTCTTATATCATGTTACATCCTCACCAAGTCAAAATTGCAGAGGGATCACAAGAACTAGGGTTTGAGTGGATGCAGAGCCAGGATGAACTGCACAGTTGACTGAAAATTAGGGTTTTGGTTTCAGAGGCCATAACCCCAAATTTTTTGGTCATTCTTGTTTCCATTGATCTTTATATGGTATAGGGAGTATGCATATCAATTTTCATGAAGAAATTCCATGGGGAAGTCATCTGATCAAGAGTTGACTTTTCAGACAAGTCAGTGTAAAATCAGGGCATCTGAGGCCCCCAATGACCCAACCAATGGGTGGTCTTCATCATTTTGAGTGTATATGATCTTTATTTGATCATGGAAGAAGTTTGAAGTTCATGGAAATCAAGAATTTAGGGTTTTTGCAAAAGTTGACTTTTTGGGTTTTGTTGACTTTTCAAGAATGCACCATTTTAGGTCAATTTTCAAGCCTTGATTCATGATCCAAAAAGGCTTCAAATGGAAAAACTTTGGTCATGAAAGTTGTAGATCTCATCTTTCCCTTCTCAAAAAGTACAAGAACATGATCTAACTCTTCATGGATCAAAAGCTATGGCCATGCAAAGTTGCCAAAAATCATTGTTTTTCAAGTTATGCACCAAGTGGAAATTTTGCTAAGTCTTGAATCAATGCATGATTGCTGCCTCAAATTCATGACAAACCAGCATGTGAACATCCTCTAAGTCACAAAAATCAGAAATGGACCAAGTTTGCTCATGGTTTGGTTCATGTAATTTGACTTTTCTCATGAAAATCCATAAAGCTAGCCAACTTGCATTTTCACTCATGACCACTTCACCAACTTATGACATTGGCTGCTGAGCTTTGCTAGGCCTATCCATCACCTTTTGCTGCACCAGCCATGCCTTGTACTTGCTTAACTTTGAGCCATGCCCTATCTTACACAAAAGTGGATTTTTAGCAAAAGTAGCCTCACCTATCATAGCAGGCCATGTCACATCAAGCAACCAATCAGAATTGTTTATCATTTCATTTTGCAAGTGGAACATAACAAGAACAAGGGCTGAAACCAACTCACTCATCACTTACACAAAATCCCTTCACATTGCAAAATCCATCGAATCTGCCTCCACAGCCAAGAAACTCCCAAACTTTCTTCATCACTAAACTCAGTACACTCCATAGGCCCTAAACCATCAAAGCTCAGGCCTGAATCAAGCCTGATTTGAACCTCACCATTCTTCATCCTCAGAACCAGTCCTCTTCGAATCTCACTGTCCATCCCTCAAACACTTCACCTCTCTTCACCAACAAGTCAGGCACACTCAGAGGAGCCCAAACCACCCACTACACTGGCCTAAAACAGCCTGTACACCAAGGTCATTTTCTGCTACACCAGTTTGGTAGCCACTGAAATAGCTTGCTAAACTTCATCTCAAGCCTGCCATTGACATCAGGGGATTCATTAGAGCCAGCTTGCATCAAGAAACGGCTCTGGAAGCTCAGAAACAGGACTTGTCACCTCAGGTAGTCTCAAACTTCCAACTTTTTAAAGCCTGTTTCTTTTGTTACAAATCAAAAATACATGTTCTGGGGATCACTGTGATATGATTAGAATCAAAAATGGTGTGGAAATGAGTATTTTATGCATCTCTGAAACTTGGCCCGTGAATGCGTTTCGTTTCGATTCTCCTTGTTCATGTTAGATAAATGTGTTTTGATCTTAGACTAAGGTTTAGTTAGGGTGGAGGAGTGTTTCTGGGCAGTTGATTTGATGATTCGTGGCCTTTGGCGTTTTCTAGGGTTTGTGATACGCCGGAGAAGACGACCGGAACTACTGTTCCGGCCGTCTGAGTTTACCCTGCCCTAATTAGGGTTTAGCCAGTCATTAGTGTTTTTTAAATCTGGGCCATTGGATTGCCCTTCCCGCGCGTAGACCAAGGGACCAGATTGCTTCATTAACCTTAATTTCCACTTAATTAATTTAATTAGGTTTAATTAGTTTAATTAACTGAATTTAGGAAGTTTAAATCTGGACCACTAGATAGCGCGCCAAGTCAACCCAATCTCCCTCAGATCAAATCCTGGCCACGCGTTCTGTTTACTTTTATTTTCATTTGATTTTTATTCATATTTATTCCATTTAATTTGTATAATTATTTTAAAATAGTTAAAAAATCATAAAAATTATGAAACTTTTTCTTTAAGGTTTTATTAATTTTTATGACACAAAAACATTTTTATTTCATTTTTTATCATTAAAAAAGTATTTTTAAATATTTAAAAGACTATTTTTAATTGATTAATGAGAATTAATTAATTAAAAATACTTTTAGGTATTTAAAAATTACAAAAAAATTCATGAAATGTTCTAAGATATTTAGAAACATTGTCCAACCTCCAAACCAAATTTCTTTTTTGATCTTGATGCATTTTAAGAATTTTTCATTGAATTAAATCATTTTTGATGCATTATTTTGTTCATAAGTTTGAAAATTCATTTCTGCCTATTGGTGAAGGTTGAGACATTGATTCTTCTTGCATTGTTTTCCATTTAGCATGAACTTTCAAGGATAAAAAGGCCATGATTTGATCTTGCATTTTCTAATTGATTGGCATTTCTTTTGTTACAAACCCTAAAAAACCCTAATAACTTGCAAAATTCATAACTTGAGTTTGGTTGAGAGTTGAGAGTTCTCCTTTGGGCAGTGATTCATTATAGGTCTAGGGTTTCTTTGGGTACCATTTTCCATTTTTTATGTTAAGGTTTGCTTCTGTTTTTGGTTTATGTGTGATGTTTGATCCATGAACCCTAATTTGGGCTTTCATTTGCATCCCTCTTGCATTCTCTTGCATAACATGACTTGCCATTACATTTTGTGCATTCTCATGATTCATTTAACATCTTAAGACATGTATGAATCATGTTTGATCATTGCATTGCATATTTGCCATGTCATTTGTCTTGTATGTTTCATAACATTTCATGCTTGTCCATGCTCCTCAACTTGCATCATTTGCATCCATGACTTTGTATGAACATCTCATTGTCTTGTCTCATGTTCATAGCACTCCATAGCATTATCATCATCATCAACATGCTTCTGGTTTTTGCTTATCATATCATTTCATCTCATTTAGCATTGTATTGCATTTGTTTCTAACATTGCAGGTGGTGAGTAACTTGAGAAGTGAATTTGCCTTCACTTCTCATAACCTCTATTCTCATCTCTCTTGCATACCTTGCTGCATTTTTATGTGTGTTTGAGATTGAGTTTGTTCATTCTTCTTCCTCCCACTTTCTTTCTTCAAGTGACTTGACTTCTTGGATGAAGCAAGTCACTTTGCTTCTCTTGATCTTGTTCATCTGCTTCCTGGTGGTTCCTCTGAAGATTGTTTCTTGCAAACCTCACAAACCTTAGGGACAACCAAGCATGATAATGAATTAGGGTTTTGATTAGTCTCCCCATAGTTTTTACCTTTGTGTCTCTCTTTGAGTCTTCTCTCCTCACCTCATAATCAGGGACTAAACCCTCAAGGCTTTAAGACTTTGTGATTAAGATCATGCCTGCATCCTTCTTTTAGGATGGAGTGTATAACTTTAATCCTAAGCCTTGGACCCTTAAGGTGTTGAACTCTCTTAATTAATCCATCTAATAATCATCAAGACATTACACTTGTAACTTGGGCCTTGCATTAGGGTTCTAATTCTTCCTTAATTGGTTAAGAAGGACTAACCCTAAAGTTAATGGACAAGTCCCCCTCAAGTTGTCTTACAAATCATAAAAAAAACACTTCATCATCATATCATTAATAAAATCCACTTAATCAAAGGCTTGTTTTGTCATGAGTTTAATCCCTAATCATGGATTAAGCTGAGGATCCTTCCTCAGCTTAAACACCCTCATCTATTATCCTTCTTTTAGGATAGTGTAATGAGCCTGTTAAATCCCTGATTATGGCTTAACCTCATTACTTAACACTAAACAAAAATCACAAAAACATCTAATTAATCACAAGTAGGTTAATGATCTTAACCCTACATCAAAGGTGATTAAGTGTGAGAATCTGACTTCACACTTAAGGTAATTCTCATTACCCCTAATCAGAGGGATGATGTGATGAGTTTACCAAATCCATTGATTTAGGTTTAAGCTCATTATCTTATGACAAACTCCAAAAAGAAATAAAAGACTGAAAATACAAGAACAAACAATAATCGTCTCCTTCGGGATTCTTTTCTCATCATCTTCACTCACAACCGAGAACTTGCTTCTTCCGTCTAATGCAAGACAGTTTGCATCTGTGCCAGACAGATCATACACTTGAGCATAGACTGCAAGCAGTTCACCAGTCAATCCTTTCAGTCTCTTTGGGTCGAACTACGGTGTTCTGACTTCCTCATTGCACGAGAGGATACGTAGGCATAACTTAACAGTTATCGAACAAAAGTCTCTGTATATTCCCCCTCCTTCCAGCTTCATTCTTTAGCCTCATATTCTTGAGCATTTCATTCCTGATCTCACACTGACACTGTACATTTATACACATCACATTTCTTTACACTGACACTTGTACATCTTTTCCAGCTCTTTTATGCACAAATAGCACTGACACTACCCCTTTAAAACACAAATCTTTTAAGCGTGGATCCCGTCGAGTACGGCGGACAATCTGGGTGCTAATACCTTCCCAGGTTGTAACCAACCCCCTTTCTCAGTCTCTCTGGTTCGCAACCGTCTTATCCATCTCTTTCTAGGTCTATGCAGCATTACCTTTCCTCCGGGATAAAAATGCCTAGCTGGCGACTCTTTTCATTCTCCAGTGAGTTCACGGCTGTGTGTTCCCACTGTTCCCTTCGCCGACCGTTCGCGTCTGTACCTTCATATGACCCGGTGTCATTTGTCGGGAGCGACAGCTTCAAATAAAAAAACTTTGGTCATGAAAGTTGTAGAATAGATCTTTCCCTTTTCAAAAAGTACAAGAACATGACCTAATTCATTTTGGATCAAAAGTTATGGTTCATCAAAGTTGGCAAAAATCATTAAATTTCAAGTTATGCACCAAATGGAAAACTTGCAAATTCTTGTACCAAGGCAATTTGTGACTTCTAATTGATGTCAAACCTTTACACAAACATCACACATGACCAAAAATCAGAATTGGCCCAAGGGATTTTTCATTTTTTTGACTTGATTTTCAAGAAATCCATAAGTCATTTTCATTAAGGTACAAAGAGGGATTCTTGGCAAAATCATCCTCCCATGAATTGTGTGATCACCAATTGGTTTCTATGCATTGCCATGACTAAATGAAGTTCCATGCGCCAAAATTCAGAAAGAATCATCTCATGTACATAGCACAAAATCATAAGAAAACACAAGTGGCCAAGTTGCAAAATCTATCACAACTCATGATCCACATGCTGCAGACATTCACAAGCCATCCAAGGGTCATCCATGAATCAAGCTGAGGCAAGACAAGCCCTTAGACAGCTGCTGCCATAGCCCATGCTGCAAGTACCAATCACATTGACTTTTTGGCCAAAACCCCCATACTCTTGGAACAGTGAGCAGCCACCTCTACTGACCTGCTCCACAGGCTACTCATACATTGTGGGAGTGTTATAGCAAGACATTGGCCCTTGAAAGAAGCAAGAACACAGCCTTCACAAAAATCTGTCAAGAACTCCTCTCCTTCGAATCTCTTTTTCCAGCCAGCAAACACTCATTTTCTCTTCACCATTGCACCATACACACTCAAGAGAACCAGAATCCACCATCAAAGCAGCTTGAAACCCTTCAAATCACAACTGTAAAACCTGCCATATCAGAACTCAAGCTTCCAAAGTAGCCACCAACAAAGGATTGTGAGCATTCCAGTGGCTTTAGGAGGTTCAGAGGAGGCATTCTACATCAAAGCAAGGTCTGGAGAGCTCATAGCCATAGCTCATCACTTCAGGTAGCTTCGAATCTCCAACTTTTCAGAGCTTGCATTTTATGTTATAAATTGATAGTGTATGTCTTGCTGATCATGATGATGCCTTTAGAATCAAAAATAGTGAAGAAATGAGTATTTTGTTGCACTCTGAAATTTCACCCGTGAATCTTGTTGGCTTCGATTCTCACTGATTTTGAATGATAAATTTTGTTTGAGGGGTGATTTGAATGGGGTTTGGGTAGAGGAACATTTTCCTGCTTTCAATTTGGTGAATGGTGGCCTGAATCATGATTTAGGGTTTTCAACCCGCCGGAGAAGATGACCGGAGCTTCCCTCCGGTCACCTGAAAGTGCTTAACCCTAATCCCTAATTAATTTCCCAGTTTGATTCACAGCCCTTGGATGGTGATTAGGTTAAGTCATGCACGGCCCAGATTGACTCACTTAGCCCTAATCCATGTTTATTAAATTAATTAAGTTTAATTAGTTTAATTAAATCAGAGTCCATCCTGGCCATTAAAAGACGCGCCAAGTCAACAGCTGACCCCCAACTTTGAATCTGATGCGTTGGATGTGATTACTTCTCATTTTCATTAATTTTTATTTCAATTTTTCTCATTTAATTTGTACATTTATTTAAAAATAGCAAAACTTATTCAAAAATTCTGAAATTTTTTATACAAACTTCTATTTAATTTCAGAAACCAAAAATATTTTTATTTTTATTTTTTGCATTAAAAAATATTTTTTAAATATTTAAAAGTTTATTTTTAATTAATTAATGAGAATTAATTAATTAAAAATACTTTTAGGTATTTAAAAATCACCAAAAAATTCATGAAACCTTTAAAAACATTTAGAAACATTGTCCAACCCTCAAACCAAATTTCTTTTTTGATCTTAATGTCTTTTAAGAATTTTTCATGGAATTAAAATCATTTTAAGGCATCATTTTGATCCAAACTTCCAAAAATCATTTCTGCCTAACCATTGAGAGTTGGACCTTGATTCTTTTTGCATTGCATTGTGTTTAGCATGTAGTTTGTGAGATTAAATGGTCATGAATTGATCTTACATTTCCCTTTTGTTTGGCATTTTTCTTGTTAAGGTACCCTAAAACCCTAGAAAACTTAGGAAAATCATAACTTGAATTAGGTTAAGAGTTGGAACTTCTCCTTTGGGCAGTGGGTTAGTATAGGTTTAGGGATCCTTTGAGTGCATTTTCAATTTTTTATATTGATGTTTGCTTCTGATTTTGGTTTTTGTTTGAGGCATTGATTATAAACCCTAATTTGGGCTTCCATATGCATCCATCTTGCACTTGCTTGCATAACATGACTTGCTATAGCATTTTGTGCATCCATTTGGTTCATATGACATCTTAAGACATAATGAAAGCATGTTTGATCATTGCATCTTGCATTTTCCATGTTATATGCCATTTGCATTTCATAACTTTCTATGTATGCTTATGGTTCTTAACTTGTTTCATTTGCATCAATAAGCTTGTATGATCATCCCCATGTGTTGTTTCATGTTTGCATCATCTCATAGCATCATTAACATCATGTATGAGCTCCTGGTTTTGACTTACATCATGTCATTTCATTTTGCATTGCATTGCATTCCTTTATTAACATTTCAGGTGGTAAGTAACCTTGGGAAGTGGATTTGCCTTCACTTCCCACATCTTCTTTTCATCTCTTTCATGCATCCTTGCTGCATTTTGCTATGTGTTTGAGTTTGAGCTTGCTCATCCTTGCTGTCATGACTTGTCTTCTTAAATGAAGCAAGTTACTTTGCTTCTCCTGATCCTTTCATCTGCTTCCTGGTGGTTCCATTGAAGATTTCTTTCTTAAACCTCACAAACCTTAGGAACAACCAAGCATGACAATGATTAGGGTTTTGATTAGTCCCCCACTTAGTTTTTACCTTTGTGTCTCCTTGAGTCTTCTCTCCTCATCTCATAATCAGGGACTAAACCCTAAAGGCTTTAAGGTTTTGTGATTAAGCTTATGCCTGCATCCTTATATTAGGATGGAGTGTATAACTTTAATCCTAAGTGTTGAACCCTTAATGTATTTAACTCCTCTAATCAATCCACTTAATAATCATCAAGACATCACACTTGTAACTTGGGCCTTGCATTAGGGTTCTAATTCTTCCTTAATTGGTTAAGAAGGACTAACCCTAGTGTTAATGGACAAGTCCCCCTCAAGTTGTCTTACAAACCCTAAAACTCACTTCATCATCATACCATTAATTAAAATCCACTTAACCAAAGGCTTGTTTTGTCATGAGTTTAATCCCTAATCATGGATTAAGTTGAGGAGCTTTCCTCAGCTTAAACATTCTCATCTATTATCCTTCTATTAGGATGGTGTAATGAGTCTGTTTAATCCCTGATTATGGCTTAATCTCATTACTCAACACTAAACAAAAAACCACAAAAACATCTAAATAATCACAAGTAGGTTAATGATCTTAATCCTACATCAAAGGTGTTTAAGTGTGAGAACCTGACTTCACACTTAAGGTATTCTCATTACCCCTAATCAGAGGGAAGATGTGATGAGTTTACTAACCCATTGGTTCAGGTTTAAGCTCATTAACTTATGACAAACTTTCAAAAGCAATAAAAGACTGAAAACTCAAAAACAAACAATAATCGTCTCCTTCGGGATTCTTTTCTCATCTCATTCACTCACCAACGAGAACTCGCTTCTTCCGTCTAATGCAATACAGTTTGCACCTGAGCCAGACAGGTCATACACTTGAGCATAGACAAGCAGGCAGTTCACAGTCAATTCATCTTTCAGTCTCTTTGGGTCGAACTACGGTGTTCTGACTTCCTCATTGCACGAGAGGATACGTAGGCATAACTTAACAGTTATCGAACAAAAGTCTCTGTATATTCCCCCTCCTTCTAGCATCATTCTTTAAGCCTCATGATCTTGAGCATTTCACCCTTATTCTTACACCGACACTTCATTTATCACACTTTGCACTTCTCTCACACTGACACCTGTACATCCTTTTCCAGCTCTTTTATACACACATTGCACTGACACTACCCCTTTAAAACACAAATCTTTTAAGCGTAGATCCCGTCGAGTACGACGGACAATCTGGGTGCTAATACCTTCCCAGGTTGTAATCAACCCCCTTTCTCAGTCTCTCTGGTTCGCAACCGTCTTATCCATCTCTTTCTAGGTCTATGCAGCATTACCTTTCCTCCGGGATAAAAATGCCTAGCTGGCGACTCTTTTCTTTTCCAGTGAGTTCACTGCTGTGTGTTCTCATTGTTCTCTTTCACCGACCGTTCGCGTCTGTACCTTTATTTGGGCCATTCCCATTTATCGGGAGCGACAGCTTGGCGACTCTGCTGGGGAGACCTTATACTGTAACCAGGGCTTCTGGTTCTTTTTGTGGGTTCCTCCTAGCGCTTGATTGATTTGTGTTTACTGGGGTGTTATGTGCTATCTGTGTTTGTATATTTGTATTTATTTTGTTTATTGCTTTATGTACAGTTTGTTTACTGTTTTCTTTACAGTTTTACATATATCATACTGTCATACTGTGCTGGCTGGATCTGTTTTGTTGCTTTGGTGGGTGGGTGTTCCATTGAGAGTTAAGGTCCTATACCTGGGACCTGAGTGACACCTAGGCTAGAGTGGTTCATGTTCTTTCCCATTCCATTTCGGTCTGGTGCGAGAATATGAAACACGGTTCAGATATGGGTTTCTTCTTGAGAACTCTGTGCTGCAGATTTCCTGTAGTGCTAGGGCTATCTGGGAAGCCTGCTAAGTCTGGATGACCTTTTATATTGATCTTCAGAAACTGAGGTGAATTAGAGGAGGATCTTTTATGGTTATTGTAAACACTGTACCTCCGGGTTAGAAGTGTTTACACTTCCCATAACTGATCCAAGTCTGAGGATCCTTGTTTTAGAACACCACCTGTGAGGGGGTTGGGTTGTTTACAGGTTTGCAGGTACCCTTGACCTCAGCATACCCTGTTACTTTGTTTTGATTAAGAGTACTCCATCTTGGAACAGTTCTTGTGATTTTAACCCTGGACATGTGACTCTTTATTTGAGTCCCCCACCTTGGTTACTGGACTTATGAACCTCCATCTGGATTTCCTGGACACACCTGGATTTATATCAGAGCACTTGATCAGATCCAGCTCAGTCACAAACCCTTGCATATCATTTGCATACATCATCATTGCATCATTTTAACATTTTCTTATTTGTTTTTCAGGGTATCCACACCTTATTTTTGGCTTGGTTTTGACCCCATCATCAGCATAGACCTATCTTCATCAGCATCTACTTCAGCTGTCAGCTACCTGCTTCAGTCACCTGCACCAGCCAATCAGTGGCCCATTTTTCAGTGTTATCATCAGCACCTGTCTCAACTCTTCTTCAACAACATGGCACCTAAGAAGAGTAATATCTCCTACCACTTCTTTCAGCCTGAGCTAGCTGACATCAGGAAGATTCAGACCCTGATTACTCCAGACCATATACCACTGTTCAGAGAACACTATGGAGGCATACTTGATGTGGTTATGGATTTGGACCCTTCACAGAGGAGCCTGATTCATACTTGCCTGCAGTTCTATGATCCCCCTCTGAGGTGTTTCACTGTTCAGGATTTTCAGTTGGGGCCTTTATTGGAGGAGTACTCATCATTGGTTGGTATACCTGTCAGGGGTGGTGTCCCCTTCAACCCTGAAATGGTCTTTCCTAGTAATGAAGAGGTGGCAAAGGCTTTGTATTTAGAACCAGTCCTGATTGGGCAGAGTATGACTATTAAGGCTGGAATCTCTGGTCTACATCTGGATTTCTTGATCTCTCAAGCTACCCTGAAGGCTTCTTTGGGAGAGTGGAAAGCAGTCTGTGCTTTATTGGCCCTGAGCATATATGGGATTATTTTATTTGCAGATGAGCCTAAGTTTGTTAGTAAGAATGCAATCCATCTTTTCATCCTGAGGAATCCAGTGCCCACTTTATTGGGGGATTTCTACTACTCAGTACACCAGAGGAATGAAAAGCAAAGAGGAAGATTAGTGAGATGTTGTGCTCCCTTGTTCCATACTTGGCTGCTCAGACATTTGCCTAAGACTGATACATTTCTAAATCCTCACCAACAGAGGAACTGGGCTAGAAGACTCACTGCCTTGACCTCAGCTGATATCAGGTGGTGCACTCAAAGCACAAAAGGCAGGGACATCATTACTAGTTGCAGGCAGTTTCCCAATGTACCCCTGATAGGAGTAAAGGGTTGCATCAATTACAACCCTCTGCTATTCAAAAGACAACTGGGCTATGCACTGGTCCACACTCCTAAGGTACAAGATCTGGCTGAGACTCTTTACTGTGAGAACAAGCCTAATCTAGCTATTGTCAGGCAAGCAGCCTGGGCCTGGGACAATGTTCAAACTAAAGGAGTAACCATTCTGGGGAAGTGCAACAATGTGGCATCAGCACAGTACTATGAGTGGTCCCATGCCAGGGCTCAGTTTTCTGGGATGCCCTTCACCATGGAGGATATTCCTGGACCATCCTCAGCACCACCTCCTGTCACTGTCAGTTTGGAGGAGTTTGAGAAATTGAAAGAGAGAAATGAGAAGTTGACTCAGGCTCTACAGAAGACCCTCTGGGAGAAGAGTGATGGTAGGTTGGATATTGAGAGGTTAGAGAAGCTGAAAGTGGAGCATCTGGCCAGAATTGAGAAGTCTGAGGATTACATCAAGAAGTCTAAGGCTGGAGAGCAAATCTTGAAGAATGCCTGCAAGGAAGCTCAGTTCCAGAAAGCCAGGACTGATTTGTATCTGAAGGAGAGTCAAGCTAGGTGGGTCAGAATCACCGAAGCTCGTACTCTAGAAGATAAGAGGACTCAGGACAAGATTGAGCAACTGGAAGCTAGTGCAAAAGAGCAACAGGAAGCCCTGGCAGCAGCCCAGAGAGAGATCTCAGAGTTGAATATTAGAGCTGGAGTGAAGAGGTCAAAGGACCAGAGTCAACACAAGAAGTTAGCTGCAGCTGTTACTACCCGGAATCTCCTTATCAGGAATCTCACAGAGCGCCCAGCTGATCCTGTGACTGAAGCACTTCTCAAGGAAGTTCAGGAGGATGAGTTTGGTCTTGGTGTCTGACTTTTGCTTGTTGTTGCTTTCATTTCATGTACTTTTATTTTCTTATGGTGTATTTTGACCCCTCAGAGGGCATGTATTGTAAAAAACAAACTATGTATCATTTGCTTTTTGTAATATATGTATCAGTTTGTCCCATCTGAGTTTCTTTCAAGCAACATCAACAACATCTTCAAGGGTCTGGAAGGGTCAAAACCAAGTGCCAAGCCGGATACCTTGGAAACAAATAAGCATACTGCATTGCATACTAACCTTTGTTTATTTTGTAGGTTTGTTTTGTTTTTGTTACTAACTCTGTTGTGATCTCAGGAACTATTGCTCGATGTCGGGTGTTCCCACTCAACCGTCCACACAGATATCCAACCCGCAACAACCTTCCGGGTATACAGATGGACCAGGTACAACAGGACCTTACAGAGGTCAGGAACCAAATGGCCAACGAGAGGTTGGAAATGAGGAATCAGATGACACAATTTATGGAGGTGATGAATGGTTTAGCACAGAGCCAAGAGAGATTGAGGGCTTTAGTAGAGAGGCAGACTCAGGAAGATCCCCATCTAGGGATTGGTGGGACAAGCAACAATGAGAGGGTGCAGCCTCATATCAACCCACCTGTATTTGGACCCCACCTTCATCCAGAGATCAACATCCCTGCTAATGTACAAGGGAATGCTACCACGGGCAGAGTACTGCAAGAAGACCCCCAGGAAGATCAGTTCACAGTGATGGGAGCTGGGTATGAAGCCTATGACAGAAGACTAGATGAAATTGCTGAAAAATTAAGGTCCTTGGAGTCTCAAAACTCCTTGGGTTTTGATGTTATGGACATGGGCTTAGTAGACAGGGTCAGGATTCCCCACAAATTTAAACCACCGTGCTTTGAGAAGTACAACGGGACTTCCTGCCCACGGACCCACCTGCAATCCTTTCTGGGGAGGCTGAAGGCATATACCATGGATGAAAAGCTATGGATGTTTTATTTTGAGGATAGCTTAACAGGAGCTTCAAGGGAATGGTACTCTCATCTGACTAGAGCAACCATCAGATGTTGGAAGGATTTGGCAGAGGCCTTTATCAGACAATACCAGTATAATTTGGATATGGCACCCAACAGGACCCTCCTGATGGGAATGTCATAGTCATCCAGGGAAAGCTTCCGGGAGTACGCCCAGAGGTGGAGACAGCTAGCTGTTGCTGTCCAGCCACCTATGTCAGAGAGGGAGATGGCAGATATGTTTATGAACACCCTCCAGGGGACATACATTGATAGGCTAGCTGCCTTTTCTTCTACCAGCTTTGCGGATGTCGTTATAGCTGGAGAAAGAATTGAGAGCCTATTAAAGATGGACAAAATTTCTGACAACGGTGCCAGCTCATCCAGCAACACAAGGAAGCCTTTTGTGGGCCCAAGAAGAACTGGTGAGACCAATGCTATCCATGCCAGCAGAGGCAGACCCCAATATGTTCATAGGTCTGTGGCAGCAGTCACCATTCCCGCTCCAATTCATCCACAACCAGCTTATCAACCACAACAACAAAATTATCAGCAACAAACTCAGTATTCTCCTCAGAGAAACTACACCAACACCAACACCAACAATTAGCAAAGACCGTTCCAACAGAGACTTTCTCAGGCCAATAGGGTGATCGATCCGATCCCTATGCCATATGCCACATTATTGCCACAACTCCTAAAACTCAACCTGGTTGAGCTAAGGACGTTGGCACCTCCAGATCCTGCCAGTCTACCCAGAAATTATGACGCCAGTGCCAGATGTGCTTTTCATTCAAATGCACCCGGCCACAGTACAGAGAAGTGCAGAGCTTTACATATGAAGGTACAAGACCTGGTAGACTCTAAGGCTCTAAACTTCGCACCACCACCAAATGTTAACAAGAACCCTATGCCAAACCACGGAGGTCCCAGAATCAATGATATCGAAGAAGACAAGCTGTCTTACTTGATAACCAGTGTGGGTCAGATTCGGACACCCTTGGTAGAGATCAAAGCTCAACTCCTTGAATGTCAAATGTTCCCGGGATGTGAGCTAGGGTGTGCTTATTGCAACATTTCAGTGAATGGTTGTGATAACTTGAGAGATGGCATAGACGGTCTCATCCAGAGTGGCTTGCTTCAAATCACAACATCAATTCCTACCAATCCAGCAATCCCATTAACAACAGTTCCCGAGTCTTCTACAAATACAACAACCATTGTTCCAAGCAACTCTTCAATCTCGTCAACAAATTCTTCATCTGTCACTTCAACGGACCAGATATCAGCAAACCTCCCTTCTACAACTTCAGCACCCCTTCATTCAGAATCTCCTACAACAACAACACCCATCCTTCCAACAATGTCTCCTACAACTTCAGCAGCAAATGTCTCAACGGTTACAATTTATTATGATCCTGAAAATGATTCCGCCTACAACTCACAAAGTGCCACTCCTATCAGAGCACCGGTTACAATATACTATGATCCACAGACTATCATGGTCCCTTCTGCAGCTGCCATCAGTCCAGTCACTATCACAGTGCCTGGGCCAGTACCTTATGAAAGCAGTAATGCCATCCCCTGGCATTACGGCTCTGACCTATACTGCGGAGAACAGAAAAACACTCTTGAATCATCGACTTCTTCACCACAAATAGATAATGTGGGAGGAGGCGGAGGCTTCACTCGAAGCGGACGTCTCTTTGCCCCACAAATTCAAAGACCCACCACTGAAGCAGAAGCTGCTGCCAAGGCAAAAGGGAAAAGCCTGGTGCAAGAAGAGCAAATTGTTAAAGAAGCTTTGAAAACATCTTTTGATCAAGAAGTTGATGAATTCATGAGAATCATCAAGAAAAGTGATTACAAAATAGTGGACCAGCTTCACCAGACGCCTTCCAAGATCTCTATTCTATCATTGCTTATGAGCTCCGAGGCTCATCGGAACGCACTACTAAAAGTCTTGCACGCAGCTTATGTGCCAGAAGAGATCACAGTCAATCAGTTGGAAGCTGTGGTTGGAAATGTTAATGCTAGTCATGGGCTAGGGTTTACCAACACTGATTTGACTACGGAAGGCCGAAATCATAACAAGGCTTTGCACATTACCATGGAATGTAAAGGTGCAGTTCTTTCCCATGTGCTGGTAGACACAGGATCATCCCTCAATGTCTTACCTAAAAAAGCCCTTGTAAAGCTGGAGTATGAAGGATTGGCATTACGTCCCAGCAACTTAGTAGTGAGAGCCTTTGACGGCTCTAAGAGATCAGTTCTGGGAGAAATTGAGTTGCCTATAACGATTGGCCCACAAACTTTCAAAACGACCTTCTACGTGATGGATATACAGTCTGCCTACAGCTGTCTATTGGGTAGACCATGGATTCACGCCGCTGGCGCCGTGACCTCAACCCTTCACCAGAAGTTAAAATTTGAGTGGGAGGGTCAAGTCGTTACTATCTGTGGAGAGGAAGATATTTTTGTTAGCCATCTGGCTACCTACAAATACATTGAGATGGATGGGGAGATCCATGAAACGATGAGTCAAGGGTTTGAGGCCTTGAACATAAATGAAACATCTGCTGTATCTGGAACCTCAATAACATCATACCAACAAGCCCGGAAGGTTGTTGAAGAAGGAACTGCCCAAGGCTGGGGCAAATTGCTACCTGTGGAGAAGAAAGAGGATAGATTTGGGTTGGGTTACAAACCAACTCAACAAGATCAAGCGGAGGCTGCTAAAGAGCCCAACTTTGTTAGTGGGGGGATGCTCACCCCTGATGCTGTCAACAATTTGGAAGACGAGGATGAAAGCGACCGCGACCTGGAGAGTTGGATCCGTCCAAAGATCCCGGGGAGCAGTATCTCAAACTGGTCTTCCCAGGAAATTATAAGAGTTACTCATGCAGAGTAATTATTATTTCCTGTATTTTTATAGCATGCATCAAAGTCTTGCATCTTGCCCAAGATGACAAGACTCATTTTGTAATCGGGCCATCTGTAATTTTTGTGCAACGAGATTAATCAATGAAATATCAGACATCTTTTGCAAATGAGTCTTTTTCTTTTTCCGCTCACTGTTTTTCCATTTTTCTTTTTGTACAAAAAATAAATGGCAGTGTTTTCAAAATGACAACTTTATTTCACTTTTCTAAACAAGATTAAAATCAATCACTAAAATGAACAAACTGAACCCTTGCAGAGTGTGCCTTCCAGACAGCACCGACAACAGCACGACTATGACTTCGTATGACTTTGACAATCCAATCAATCAAGCTGATGAAGGGGTTGAAGAAGAGTATGAGCTTCCTGAAGAGCTAGCCAGGTTGTTGAGACAAGAGGAAAGGGTTATCACTCCTCATCAGGAGGAGGTAGAGACAGTTAATCTTGGTACTGATGAAGACGTGAAAGAAGTTAAAATCGGGGCCCGCTTGCAAGACTCGGTGAAGAGACAACTGATTGACCTGCTTCAAGAGTATGTGGATGTGTTTGCTTGGTCTTATCAAGATATGCCAGGGTTGGACACCGACATTGTTGTGCACAAGCTGCCTTTGAGAGAAGAATGCCCACCGGTTAAACAGAAACTGCGCCGCACTCGCCCGGACATGGCAATGAAAATCAAGGAAGAGGTACAAAAGCAGTGGGATGCCGGGTTCCTTGCTGTAACTAGCTATCCGCCGTGGGTTGATAATATTGTGCCTGTGCCTAAGAAAGACGGCAAAGTAAGGATGTGTGTTAACTACCGGGATCTGAACAGAGCCGGCCCGAAGGATGATTTCCCATTACCTCACATTGATGTATTGGTTGATAATACGACTCAGTTCTCGGTATTCTCCTTCATGGACGGATTTTCAGGATACAATCAGATTAAAATGTCACCTGAAGACATGGAGAAGACAACCTTCATCACACCCTGGGGCACGTTCTGTTACAAGGTAATGCCATTTGGACTGAAGAATGCTGGTGCAACGTATCAACGGGCTATGGTGACATTATTCCATGATATGATCCATAAAGAAATCGAATGTTATGTGGATGACATGATTGCCAAGTCCCTTACCGAAAAAGATCACCTGGTTAATCTGCTAAAGCTATTCAAGCGTCTGAGGAAGTACCAACTGAAGTTAAACCCCAACAAGTGCACATTTGGGGTGCGATCCGGTAAGCTGCTGGGATTTATTGTAAGTGAGAAAGGGATTGAAGTTGACCCTGATAAAGTCAAAGCTATCCAAGAGATGCCTGCACCGAAGACAGAAAAAGAAGTTCGAGGGTTCTTGGGACGATTGAACTACATTTCACGGTTCATATCTCACCTTACAGCAACCTGTGAGCCCTTGTTCAGGCTGTTGAGAAAAGAACAAACGGTCAGGTGGAACGAAGACTGTCAGAAGGCTTTTGACAAGATCAAGGAATACTTGCAAGAACCTCCAATCCTTATGCCTCCAGTTGAAGGAAGACCTCTGATAATGTACTTGACAGTATTAGAAGAATCGATGGGGTGTGTGTTGGGCTAGCATGACGAGTCTGGTCGAAAAGAGTATGCAATATACTACCTAAGCAAAAAGTTTACCGACTGTGAACAACGTTATTCACTGCTCGAGAAAACTTGCTGTGCTTTAGCGTGGGCTGCTCGCCGACTGAGACAGTATATGTTGACCCACACTACTTTATTGATCTCTAAAATGGACCCAGTTAAGTACATATTTGAGAAGCCAGCACTTACCGGACGGGTTGCAAGATGGCAAATGATTCTCACAGAATATGACATTCAGTACACATCTCAAAAAGCCATCAAGGGCAGTGTATTGTCTGAATATCTTGCTGAGCAACCTATTGATGATTACCAGCCTATGAGATTTGACTTCCCTGATGAAGACATCATGTTCATAAAAGCCAAAGATCATGAAGAGCCTGTTCACACTGAAGGGCCTGACCCGGAATAAGAATGGACTATGATGTTTGATGGGGCTGTTAACATGAATGGTCGTGGTGTTGGTGCAGTACTCATTACGCCTAAGGGAATTCACATGCCTTTCTCGGCAAAACTCACTTTCAACTGCACTAACAACGAAGCTGAATACGAAGCTTGCATTATGGGTCTTGAGGAAGCCATTGACCTCAGGATCAAGACATTGACCGTGTTTGGAGATTCGGCTTTGGTAATCAATCAGACCAACGGCAAATGGTACACCCACCAGGATCATCTGATACCTTACAGGGACTATACAAGGAGGTTATTGACTTTCTTCACAACAGTCAAGCTTGAGTATATCCCTCGGGACGAAAATCAGTTTGCAGATGCTCTGGCTACCATTTCATCCATGATCAAGGTTCAAGTTGCCAACTTCGTACCTCAAATCTCAGTATCCAGACTGGACAGACCAGCATATGTGTTCGCAGCAGATGTTGTCAAAGATGATAAGCCTTGGTTCCATGACATTAAGTTCTTCTTGGAGGATCAAACATACCCTTCTGGGGCATCTTCCAATGATAAGAAGACTCTGAGAAGGCTTGCGGGTAGTTTCTTTCTGAACACTGACGGTTCCCTGTACAAGAGAAACTTTGATATGGTACTCCTCAGATGCGTTGACGAGACAGAAGCAGATTTGTTAATGCATGAAGTGCACGAAGGATCCTTTGGTACCCATGCTGGAGCGCATGCCATGGCCAAGAAGTTGCTAAGATCGGGTTATTACTGGATCACAATGGATGCCGACTGTTGTGCCTATGCTAGAAAATGCCATAAATGCCAGATTTATGCGGATAAGGTGCATGTGCCTCCCAATCCTTTGAGTGTGATGTCTTCACCCTGTCCCTTCGCCATGTGGGGCATCGATATGATTGGCAAAATTGAACCGACTGCTTCAAATGGCCACAGATTCATCCTGGTTGCCATTGACTATTTCACCAAGTGGGTCGAGGCAGCTTCATATGCAAACGTTACAAGACAAGTGGTAGCCCGATTTCTGAAGAGAGATATCATCTGTCGATACGGAGTTCCCGAGCGAATCATTACTGATAATGGTTCCAACTTGAACAACAGAATGATGGCAGAGCTATGCCGGGACTTCAAGATCCAACACCACAATTCTTCTCCTTACAGGCCAAAGATGAATGGCGCTGTTGAGGCAGCAAATAAGAATATCAAGAAGATTGTGCAGAAGATGGTAGTCACATACAAAGACTGGCATGAAATGTTACCATTTGCCTTGCATGGGTACCGCACGTCAATCAGAACATCCACTGGGGCAACACCGTATCAGCTTGTGTATGGTATGGAAGCAGTCCTACCTGTTGAAGTTGAATTACCCTCCCTACGAATGTTGATGGATGTTAAGCTGAACGAAGCAGAGTGGGTCCAATCCCGATATGAGCAACTGAGTCTGATTGAAGAGAAAAGATTGGCTGCAATCTTTCATGGGCAGTTATATCAGAAGAGAATGAAGAGAGCCTTCGATCAGAAAGTCAGGCACCGAGAGTACCAAGTAGGGGATCTTGTGCTGAAAAGAATCCTCCCTCCTCATACAGACCACAGGGGCAAGTGGACCCCAAACTATGAAGGACCATTTGTAGTAAAGAAAGTTTTCTCTGGTGGAGCACTGATGCTCAGCACTATGGATGGTGAAGACTTCCCGTCCCCTGTGAATTCAGATGCAGTTAAAAAATACTTCGCATAAAAATGACCCGCTGGACACAAAAACAGAATGTAAGTCCAGGCAAAAATAGGGAATCCCGACGAGTCAGAAACAGAATAAAAGACTCGGGCAAAAATAAGGGAAAATAATCAAAAAATGTACATCCGCTGAGTTGAAAAGCCGCATTGGACAACTCGGGCAAGAATGGGTATCCCGATGGATTGAAAACCCGAAAGGGCGATCCATGCAAAATAAGGGAATAAGCGAACAACTGCATTCTGAATTCGTCTGCATCACTCACAACTTGGTAAGCTTCGGATGGATCAAGCTTCTGTCAGAATCAGCCTTCTTCAGAAAGAAAAATGAGAAGAACATCAAATGTCATGCGAGTCATAGCAGGAGGGAAGCTCCTCGAAAGCGTCGTCGACATTGCCAGCTTCTTGTTTTCTCATTTTGTAACAATCTCCTCATTTCAGGGGATATGTTTCTTTGACTGTATCTCGCCAATTCAGGGCATATGAATTAATAAAACCAGATTTTCAGTCATGTTTCGTCTTGTACGTTTTTATTTGCAAAAATGTCTGATGTATCTAAAAAACTGATTGCATGAATACAGATGCTTATTTTCAAAAAAATAAAAATAAAAACATGCGCTTGCAGGAAATATACTTACTCTCAGAAGTGTCTAATTCCTATGACGGAATCCAGTAAAGGATACCTCGGGATTACTTGTGCGTTTCTCTATCTTTTCAGGATTGCAGATATCCAAAGCACAACAGGGGGCATGCAAGCTTTATCCCAGCAAGCTGGCAAATCAACACTCAGCCTTGGCGCCCAAAGTGTTTTCTCCCCAGCCGAGTTGCCACTTCTTGCTTCTCCCCATCAGAATTGCCAGGCATCACTTCTCCAACAGGGCAGTACCAGAAGGCGCCCATATCCCCGGCTGAGTCAAAAAACCCTCCTCAACAGAATCTCTAGGGAGATCTTTCAGTGATCCCTCTTTCTCCCCAGCCGAGTTGCCATCTCATCCTCGACCAAGTACAAAAGTCAGGGGACCATCTCCTACAGAGCTCCAGCCTCTATCCAGAAGAGCAGCGCATGAAGGAATCACAACAGAGTGACGAAAGCTTCCACAAGCTCCCAGTTGGGTCCCTCATTATTTGAGAACAGGTCTATCAGTGACCTGTATCCCCAAGCAGATATTATCTCATAAGATCTACCAATGATCTCATCCCCGGCTGGGATGTCCCTTTCAAACAGATCGACCAGAGATCTTCACAGCAACGGGATCCGAGTCCCGGATTGGTATCCTCGCATAATCATAGCATTCACATCATATTCACCCACAATGCGTAGCATTCCGTCTAGTACGGAGCATTACGGCAAAAATCAAACATATAGCATAATCATAAGCCATGTTTTGAATCAAACACTTGTGAATATTGACAGTCCATCAACATAAAACTCCCACTAAATCCCCAGCGGAGATTCCCCCAGCAAAAACAGTTTTCTAACATTCACAAACACCAGTATATACCCTCTTTGGCACCCGTCCGTGTCAATACTCCCCAGTAAAGTCGCCTGAACACTCTGTGCAAACAGTACCACTCGTATTACAGATACTTTTTGACACCCGTCTGTGTCATACCCCCAGCAGAAAGCCAAAGACATCCTCTTTGCACTCACATGTACTTATAATTTCCTTGACATCCGTCCGTGTCATTTTCCCCAGTACAGTAACATAAACACTTTGTATATCAGATACTTGTTTATACTATACTCTTCTCCTTCTGGCACTCGCCCGCGTCACTCTCCCCAACAGATTAAACACTCATCTATGCACCACTCGCACTTATATAGGTGCTCGTCCATATCTTGTATACACCATGTATATCCCCACAGATTCGACACTCGTCCGTGTTCTTTGTTAACCAGATGGTACTCGTCCGTACCATCATCTCAGAGCATGCGTCAAGCGTTTGTTTCTACCTGATACTCGTCCGTATCGTAGTCTTAAGGATGCTCGTCCGCATCTTTAATCCATACACTGTGTCAAACACTTTTATCTTCTTGAATATAGACATTCTTCCGTGTCTACTATTCCCCAGAAGAGTCCCCTCAGATTCAACACTCGTCCGTGTTCTCTGTTAACCAGTTGATACTCGTCCGTATCATCATCTCTGAACACGTGTCAGTATTTGTTTTTACCCGATACTCGTCCGTATCGTAGTCTTAAGGATGTTCGTCCGCATCTTTAATCTATACACAAACATCTAAACACTTATACCTTTTGTTTCTTGGATGTAAACACTCGTCCGTGTTTACTATTCCCCAGTAGATCACTACCAAAGCAAATTTTCCCTTTTTATCTGACATTCGTCCTATGTCATGATAAGCCCTGAGAGCAGTCGTCCCCTGCTAGGTGGTCGTCCTTCACCTCTTGATGATCGTCCTTCATCATGCTCATCCGATGGCCGTCCCCATCGTTGATTTTCTATCCGACATTCATCCTATGTCGTGATATTTAGCAGCCGTCCCCTTCTAGGTGGTCGTCCTCCACCTTTTGATGATCGTCCTTTATCATTTTATCCAATGGCCGTCCCCATTGTTGATTTTGGTTATCTGAAATTCGTCCTATGTCATGATAAACCTCGAGAGCAGCCGTCCCCTGCTAGGTGGTCGTCCTCCACCTCTTGATGGTCGTCCTCCATCATGCTCGTCCGATGGCCGTCCCCATCGTTGACCCTTTTATCCGGCATTCGTCCTATGTCGCGATACTTTCGGCAGCCGTACCCTGCCAGGTGGTCGTCCTCCACCTTAGATGACCGTCCCTCATCTTATCCCCAACAGAGCAGCCGTCCCCTGCTAGGTGATCGTCCTTCACCTTTGATGACCGTACCTCATCATCTGTTTATTTCATTTATTCTTTAACCCGATGGCCGTCCCCGTCGTGGTCCCTTTTTCTTTTTCCTGATGATCGTCCTTCATCAGTTTAGCCCGATGGCCGTCCCCATCGTTGGTTACTTTACTTTATGAACTTGATGGCCGTTCCCGTCATGTTTCATTAATCCCCAGAGAATTTTACAGCTTTATCTTGATGGCCGTCCCCATCATAATTCTTTTATCCCCAGCATGTCGGCCGTCCCCGTCATTGCTTTATTTTCCGCACTTTTCCCAGCATGTCGGCCGTCCCCGTCATTGCTCTTTACCTAGCAGTCGTCCTCTGCTCGACGGTCGTCCTCCGTCGCCCACAATTTACAATATACTTTATTTTCCTTTACAATCTATATCCCTTTTCTTCTTCATTCTGTGAGTGCAAATTTTGGACTGTCTTTGGTATTCAACCACAAGTTATCTCGCTTGCCTGTTAAGCCGTTGCTTACATCCTGCACAGCTAACTCATGTTTGAATAGGGGCAGCTGTAAACACCCCAAATTTGCCCTCACCCATTCACACCATGGCTTGTGATCATTTCATATGCATAAACTCAATCATAGCATCTCATATCACAGTTTTGATTCACTGCATAGATTCAAAGTCATCTGCATCTAGGGTTTGTGATCTGAACAATCCAAGAGCCTCTTGAGCCACTCCAAGGGTCATCAATCACTTCAAGGGGGTCCATGTGTGTTCAAGAATCATATTATATCCTCTCAAAGTCAAGAATGTCAAAGAATCACAAGAACTGGAAATGGTGTGGATGCAGAGCCAGGTTTAACTGCACAGGTGACCTAAAATTAGGGTTTTGGTTTCAGAGGCCATAACTCCAAATTTTTTGGTCATTCCTGTTTCTATTGGTCTCTATATGGTGTAGGGAGTATGCATATCAATTTTCATGAAGAAATTCCATGGGGAAGTCATCTGATCAAGAGTTGACTTTTCAAGCAAGTCAGTGTAAAATCAGGGCATCTGAGGCCCCCAATGACCCAACCAAAGGGCATTCTTCATCATTTTGATTATATATGATCTTTATTTGATCATGGAAGATGTTGGAAGTTCACAAAATTCAAGAATTTCAAGTCTTTTGCAAAGTTGACTTTTAGGGCAAGTTTGACTTTTAAGGAATTTGTCATTTTAGGCAACTTTTCAACCCTTACTTTTTGATTCAAAAAGGCTTCAAATAAAAAAACTTTGGTCATGAAAGTTGTAGAATAGATCTTTCCCTTTTCAAAAAGTACAAGAACATGACCTAATTCATTTTGGATCAAAAGTTATGGTTCATCAAAGTTGGCAAAAATCACTAAATTTCAAGTTATGCACCAAATGGAAAACTTGCAAATTCTTGTACCAAGGCAATTTGTGACTTCTAATTGATGTCAAACCTTTACACAAACATCACACATGACCAAAAATCAGAATTGGCCCAAGGGATTTTTCATTTTTGTGACTTGATTTTCAAGAAATCCATAAGTCATTTTCATAAAGGTACAAAGAGGGATTCTTGGAAAAATCATCCTCCCATGAATTGTGTGATCACCAATTGGTTTCTATTCATTGCCATGACTAAATGAAGTTCCATGCACCAAAATTCAGCAAGAATCATCTCATGTACATAGCACAAAATCATAAGAAAACACAAGTGGCCAAGTTGCAAAATCTATCACAACTCATGATCCACATGCTGCAGACATTCACAAGCCATCCAAGGGTCATCCATGAATCAAGCTGAGGCAAGACAAGCCCTTAGACAGCTGCTGTCATAGCCCATGCTGCAAGTACCAATCACATTGACTTTTTGGCCAAAACCCCCATACTCTTGGAACAGTGAGCAGCCACCTCTACTGACCTGCTCCACAGGCTACTCATACATTGTGGGAGTGTTATAGCAAGACATTGGCCCTTGAAAGAAGCAAGAACACAGCCTTCACAAAAATCTGTCAAGAACTCCTCTCCTTCGAATCTCTTTTTCCAGCCAGCAAACACTCATTTTCTCTTCACCATTGCACCATACACACTCAAGAGAACCAGAATCCACCATCAAAGCAGCTTGAAACCCTTCAAATCACAACTGTAAAACCTGCCATATCAGAACTCAAGCTTCCAAAGTAGCCACCAACAAAGGATTGTGAGCATTCCAGTGGCTTTAGGAGGTTCAGAGGAGGCATTCTGCATCAAAGCAAGGTCTGGAGAGCTCATAGCCATAGCTCATCACTTCAGGTAGCTTCGAATCTCCAACTTTTCAGAGCTTGCATTTTATGTTATAAATTGATAGTGTATGTCTTGCTGATCATGATGATGCCTTTAGAATCAAAAATAGTGAAGAAATGAGTATTTTGTTGCACTCTGAAATTTCACCCGTGAATCTTGTTGGCTTCGATTCTCACTGATTTTAAATGATAAATTTTGTTTGAGGGGTGATTTGAATGGGGTTTGGGTAGAGGAACATTTTCCTGCTTTCAATTTGGTGAATGGTGGCCTGAATCATGATTTAGGGTTTTCAACCCGCCGGAGAAGATGACCGGAGCTTCCCTCCGGTCACCTGAAAGTGCTTAACCCTAATCCCTAATTAATTTCCCAGTTTGATTCACAGCCCTTGGATGGTGATTAGGTTAAGTCATGCACGACCCAGATTGACTCACTTAGCCCTAATCCATGTTTATTAAATTAATTAAGTTTAATTAGTTTAATTAAATCAGAGTCCATCCTGGACATTAAAAGACGTGCCAAGTCAACAGCTGACCCCCAACTTTGAATCTGATGCGTTGGATGTGATTACTTCTCATTTTCATAAATTTTTATTTCAATTTTTCTCATTTAATTTGTACATTTATTTAAAAATAGCAAAACTTATTCAAAAATTCTGAAATTTTTTATACAAACTTCTATTTAATTTCAGAAACCAAAAATATTTTTATTTTTATTTTTTGCATTCAAAAAATATTTTTTAAATATTTAAAAGTTTATTTTTAATTAATTAATGAGAATTAATTAATTAAAAATACTTTTAGGTATTTAAAAATCACCAAAAAATTCATGAAACCTTTAAAAACATTTAGAAACATTGTCCAACCCTCAAACCAAATTTCTTTTTTGATCTTGATGTCTTTTGAGAATTTTTCAGGGAATTAAAATCATTTTAAGGCATCATTTTGATCCAAACTTCCAAAAATCATTTCTGCCTAACCATTGAGAGTTGGACCTTGATTCTTTTTGCATTGCATTGTGTTTAGCATGTAGTTTGTGAGATTAAATGGTCATGAATTGATCTTACATTTCCCTTTTGTTTGGCATTTTTCTTGTTAAGGTACCCTAAAACCCTAGAAAACTTAGGAAAATCATAACTTGAATTAGGTTAAGAGTTGGAACTTCTCCTTTGGGCAGTGGATTAGTATAGGTTTAGGGATCCTTTGAGTGCATTTTCAATTTTTTATATTGATGTTTGCTTCTGATTTTGGTTTTTGTTTGAGGCATTGATTATAAACCCTAATTTGGGCTTCCATATGCATCCATCTTGCACTTGCTTGCATAACATGGCTTGTCATAGCATTTTGTGCATCCATTTGGTTCATTTGACATCTTAAGACATATTGAAAGCATGTTTGATCATTACATCTTGCATTTGCCATGTTATATGCCATTTGCATTTCATAACTTTCTATGTATGCTTATGGTTCTTAACTTGTTTCATTTGCATCCATAAGCTTGTATGATCATCCCCATGTGTTGTTTCATGTTTGCATCATCTCATAGCATCATTAACATCATGTATGAGCTCCTGGTTTTGACTTACATCATGTCATTTCATTTCATTTTGCATTGCATTTCATTCCTTTATTAACATTTCAGGTGGTAAGTAACCTTGGGAAGTGGATTTGCCTTCGACTTCCCACATCTTCTTTTCATCTCTTTCATACATCCTTGCTGCATTTTGCTATGTGTTTGAGTTTGAGCTTGCTCATTCTTCTTCTTCTCACTTTCTTTCCTCAAGTGACTTGTGTTCTTAAATGAAGCAAGTTACTTTGGTTCTCCTGATCCTTTCATCTGCTTCCTGGTGGTTCCATTGAAGATTTCTTTCTTAAACCTCACAAACCTTAGGAACAACCAAGCATGACAATGATTAGGGTTTTGATTAGTCCCCCACTTAGTTTTTACCTTTGTGTCTCCTTGAGTCTTCTCTCCTCATCTCATAATCAGGGACTAAACCCTAAAGGCTTTAAGGCTTTGTGATTAAGCTTATGCCTGCATCCTTATATTAGGATGGAGTGTATAACTTTAATCCTAAGTGTTGAACCCTTAATGTGTTTAACTCCTCTAATCAATCCACTTAATAATCATCAAGACATCACACTTGTAACTTGGGCCTTGCATTAGGGTTCTAATTCTTCCTTAATTGGTTAAGAAGGACTAACCCTAGTGTTAATGGACAAGTCCCCCTCAAGTTGTCTTACAAACCCTAAAACTCACTTCATCATCATACCATTAATTAAAATCCACTTAACCAAAGGCTTGTTTTGTCATGAGTTTAATCCCTAATCATGGATTAAGTTGAGGAGCTTTCCTCAGCTTAAACATTCTCATCTATTATCCTTCTATTAGGATGGTGTAATGAGTCTGTTTAATCCCTGATTATGGCTTAATCTCATTACTCAACACTAAACAAAAAACCACAAAAACATCTAAATAATCACAAGTAGGTTAATGATCTTAATCCTACATCAAAGGTGTTTAAGTGTGAGAACTTGACTTCACACTTAAGGTATTTTCATTACCCCTAATCAGAGGGAAGATGTGATGAGTTTACTAACCCATTGGTTCAGGTTTAAGCTCATTAACTTATGACAAACTTTCAAAAGCAATAAAAGACTGAAAACTCAAAAACAAACAATAATCGTCTCCTTCGGGATTCTTTTCTCATCTCATTCACTCACCAACGAGAACTCGCTTCTTCCGTCTAATGCAAGACAGTTTGCACCTGAGCCAGACAGGTCATACACTTGAGCATAGACAAGCAGGCAGTTCACAGTCAATTCATCTTTCAGTCTCTTTGGGTTGAACTACGGTGTTCTGACTTCCTCATTGCACGAGAGGATACGTAGGCATAACTTAACAGTTATCGAACAAAAGTCTCTGTATATTCCCCCTCCTTCTAGCATCATTCTTTAAGCCTCATGATCTTGAGCATTTCACCCTTATTCTTACACTGACACTTCATTTATCACATTTTGCACTTCTCTCACATTGACACCTGTACATCCTTTTCCAGCTCTTTTATACACACATTGCACTGACACTACCCCTTTAAAACACAAATCTTTTAAGCGTGGATCCCGTCGAGTACGACGGACAATCTGGGTGCTAATACCTTCCCAGGTTGTAATCAACCCCCTTTCTCAGTCTCTCTGGTTCGCAACCGTCTTATCCATCTCTTTCTAGGTCTATGCAGCATTACCTTTCCTCCGGGATAAAAATGCCTAGCTGGCGACTCTTTTCTTTTCCAGTGAGTTCACTGCTGTGTGTTCTCATTGTTCTCTTTCGCCGACCGTTCGCGTCTGTACCTTTATTTGGGCCATTCCCATTTATCGGGAGCGACACCAGGATACTAAACCATGTTTGTCATCCCAAGTGATTTGTTTTGTTGTGATATCAAGTTGATTTGAATTGGCAGATTGAGGTCCATACCTAAGCATATTTCATTATCCACATTTTACTTTTTTTTTTTAAAAAGCCCATCTCAAATTCATGTGTGTCTTGCGTACACCTACTTCCCAAGTTCAATTCATGTCCCTAAGTTTGATATTCCAAGTTTCATATTTCAATTCATTTTCTTGTGACATAAAAAGTCCATTATTCAACATCTATTTAAGCGTTGTCCTAAGTCGACGTCCAAGATCAATTCTAAAGATAACATATATTTTTAATCTAAACCATTTCTTTATATGAGAATTCGATTAATATTATTGGAATTCCTGCATTTTGTTTACGTCATGGATTTTCATGCTCCGCAAAATTAGTGCGTTGGTATATTGGTGATATTGAACTAACATTTTAAAACAAAGGGACCAAATTCATTCCAAAAAGGTACCTTTCAGAAGTTTTACAAGAAGAAGCTAATAGGAATAAGAAAAATTCAGTTATGTTCACAGCAAAAATAATACAAGAAAAATCCAGTTACATAATGGATAACCAAGTTCTATTGAAAAGGGTTTTCAAACAAAAGGGCAGGAAAACTATAAAGTCTTATTGAATAAATGATGAAAGTTACAAACAAAATTAGTAAAACAAATCTCTTCAGAATTAGTCAACAAAAGAAATTCAAAAATGGCAGAGATAGAAAATAGGTGGGGGGAAGCTGAACTAAGGACCGAAGAACGCTAATCCGGTTCATCAATAATCAGACTTCATAGCTCCAACCTTCAATCGGCATCATCATCACTTGTCATCTATTTCCAATCGGAATCGGTATCCTGCAGTTGATTTTAGAATGGCAATAATTAGCACTTCATAATGGCAAAGCATATCAGCAGGAATCGACAATATGATTCAGGAAGCAATTCGCCAATATCATTCAACAAAAGGGATTAAAAATCGTAACGGATCCGAAGCAGGGAGAAGGAAGAAGAAAGAAATTAATGCATGATTCATACCTTAGCATCGAAGCCTTCATCAATATCCATCAGGTTTCTTCGGCAACAACGATCTTATCTCGCAACAACAGAAGCTCTCTATCGATCTGCAATGACACTGCAGCTTTCTTCAAGTCCTTCAATCGACTTCAACACCATTGAGCGGCCATATTCATTAATCTGCATAATTGGTTTTCAACCCCAAAACCCGATTTCGATAATACAGGCCTGCAAGGAAAATAACAAGAATCAATAATTGAAAAAATTCCAACCTCTAAGCAAGGCTATCCAAACAGAATTTTCAGAAACTCATGACAAAACAAAAATTCAGAAAAGACCAGTCATAACTGATTTCAGTTAGAGTCAAAACAGAATCACAAACTAACTCCTAACTACTCTAACTGAATTGAATCAAAAAGACCAATAGGCCCTCACCTTCATCACATATAAAAGTCGGCTTTGCTGCAAAATAGAAGGGCTCTCTCAACCTCATTCTCTTCACCATTCTCCATTTTCACTTCTCCACCTTCAATATCTCTTTCATATCTTCTTCAATATCTCACTCGCTTCATCACCTTCCTCCGATTTTCCAAATCTTCATCTGTGTTCATCAGACGTTTCAAGCTCATCATCATCAATCTTCATTAATAAACCTCTAAGAACTCTGATGCCACTTTCGATCGCCATTATCGTCACCAGCATCATTGTCAAACTGCGAGATTCGACAAGAGCAATATAAGCAAGAATATAATCAAAAGTTTGTTACAGAAAGAAGAACAAGAACGAACCTCAATCAATTTTCATCTTCTCCCTTCGTCATACTCTGCGGATTCATCAATATCATCATTTCTCTACATGAGTTCTTTAATGATCAGTTTCACCATCGAGGCCGGCATCCGCACCGTTACCGATATCGTCATCACCATCCTTCCAACCCCAATCTTCATACATCAATAATAACAACCTGCAACATCAACAAAAGGGAGAAGAGAACAAGTTGTTACGAAAATCGCATTCACGGCAAAACAAAGGATGATGATGAACGTATAAGAGAGAAAGGCTGCGCATAAAAAGAAGACAAGTCGTAATGCTTTTTCGTACCAGAATAGTTCGCGAGCCCTTGTTCGCATCACCGTAGTTCGTAATGTTCTTCGTGCTCATCTCCGATCGTCTTTCTCACCTTCGCCGCCGCAATATTCTCATCAAACTTTGAAGTTTATCATCAGTCCAATTGAAGGTGTGTGAGTATCAATTTGTGCATTTCAATTCCTTTTGCTTCTTGGTGTTTCACGCGGCTTTGATTTGGGGGTTAGGTTTAGAGCATTTACAAATTTGATATGGGGAAGGGAAAGCAAGAGGGCGTTTGTATCATGAATTTGGGACCGGAGAGAGGTTAGGGATGATGGTGGACCGCCGCTGGCGGGTGGGGTTTGCGTGAGGGAAGCATGAACGCGTGAAGAAGAAGCAGAGGAGGTAGGCGGCGGAGGAGTCGTGAGAGAGGAAAGACGAAGACCTAGGGTTGTCTTTTGTTTTTCCCCTTTTGTTCAGTATTATAATTAGTGATGTTTATTTTTATAATTTTAATCATAAAATAATTGAAAAGATTAGTGGAATATTAAGTACATTAAAAAGGATTAAATTTGTTTCAATTATTTTAATTTTCATTAAAGATGAGATTATGGCAGAGTCAACGAAGTTGACTAGAATCTCATGCCAAGATCCCTCAAGATTCCTGCGCATTTGGGCCTTACTAACAGGCTATTTGCACCCCTTATTTCGGGCCCATCCATTTTAACCTAAAGGAAAATACTTGTTGCACCCCCTTATTAGTTCTATTTTAATTCTATTTTTGTTTTGGTAAAGTTTCGAAATTAATCCATTAAAAATAGTAAAACATATAATAAAAATCCACAAAAATTAGAGTAGAATATTAAGTCAATTTGGAAACATTCCCAATTTTCATTTTCTGAATTTAATCAATTTTTGATTTATTTCGATTTTTTAATTTAATTGACTTATATTGAATTTTCACTTGGACACATAAATTTGTACAATTTGTTTATGCCACCTCCCATAACATTTTTTGCCCATTATTTTTTCTATGATTAGAGGACAGGTTAAAGTACCTAGAATATTTTTGGTATATTTTTTAGGACATATTTTCTACTGTTTTGGTAGTGTAATTTGTGCAAATTTGTGATTGAACCTTAGTTAGATTTAGAGGACCATTTACCATAGCTAGAATTAGAATTTTTAAGAGATTTTTTGACATAGTGTTATAATCAGGTTTAAGACCTTAGGAATTTAATTTTCACATTTTTTCCATGACTTTTAATATTTTTGGCATTTAAATTCATTTCCATCATAATGTGCATATTCATGGTTCATATCATTCACTAACTATTGGTTTTTTTGTGTGCAAGGTATTTTGCAAGGTTTGGCTTATGGACTTGGATATTTTTGTGCCTCAATTATGTTTGTATGCTTTGTGATGTAATAGTGTAATACTTGTATGCTTGTATAGTTTTTATAACTAGGTTAGAAAAGATAAAATGAATCGATAGAAAAACCAAATCTCAAAAAATGAAATAAATAAAACTCGATCCAACGTCGAGTATATTTTCAAATAAATAAATAAAGTTGCATGTGACTTTAGGGTTCCTCGATTACCATCGTTCCACTCCATTCAACCAAAAGCAAGCCTTGTATGTTTCACACCATAAGTCGTGCGTCTCAGCACCACGCAACCGACCCACCCGATCCATTGTTTCATCTCATTTACATTCCATACCGTGTTTACCCACCATGACTTAGGAGGACCATATTGTTCACTATTAACACTTGTATTCTCATTTGTAGTTTAATATCTCTTAGGTAGATTTAATTTAAAACCTCATTAACCATAGGTCATCCATGAATTCAACTAACTTAGGGTAAGTCTAGTTTCCCTTAGAAGTTTTCCTTTTACAACTTGAGTCTCACTTCTCATCTTACAAGAAAATCAAAAAAACTTAACAAAGGAAAGGTGTACAATGCGCCACGAGCCTTAAGCTATACGTGAAATGACTAGTGGAGGTCTCCTTCACTCTTCTAGGATGCTTTACAAACGTTCCATTGGGGGCGATCTTGGAAAGTATTCGCTCCTGTGTCATACTCTTTAGTGTTGTACATTCAATAAACACAAACTTAAAAACATTTCTTCTAAAAGACAACAAACCAAGAAGTCACGTCTTCTCATCTCATCTCATACTCTTTGCGGACGAACATGACTTGTCTCGACAGTTCAAACAGCGATACGGTAAACACCCTCGAGTCAGAGCCGGTAACACCTGAGCTAGAGCTATGACAACGTCATCCTAAAAATCACAAACGAGCATAAGCCTTAGTTAGACGAACTACGGCGTCTCTGATCCTCATTTATCCCGATGAGGTACGTAGGCAGTGGGGTAGGGCCCATTCGAGCACAATCTTTCTTTTTCCCTACATTTTCCCCTTTTACTCCCATTTGTCAATTCCATTTCTTTTCTCATTTCCATTTCATTCCAGATAGCCATTCTTTTATTCAAACAGCATATTATTTCTCACCCTTTGAAAACAGACTTATAAGTGTGGATCCCGTCGAGTACGGCGGACGGATTGGGGTGCTAATACCTTCTCAATTCGTAACCGACTCCCGTATCCAGATCTTTGGTTCGCAAAGCCTCGTCCTTTTCCTTCTTCCTCAGGTTTGTGCAACATTACCTTTCCCATTCATTCGGGATAAAAATGTCTGGCTGGCGACTCTACCTTTTCCGCGCCACTTTCGCGTTTGTACTAGGATGAAAATCCCGGGAGCGACACTAGCGCTGTTTGATTTTTTTTCATTGGGTGTTTATGTGTGTGATGCTGTGTGTTTATCTACTATTTTCATTTTCATTTTTTGCTTTACAACATTTATTTACTACTTTTAGTATTTATTTTCACATGCATTATATACTGGACTGTCTGGACTGTGCTGGTTTCCATTTTTCTGTGGGATGGGAGTTACTGTGAGATAAGCCAAACACCCGGCTTGAGTGCACACTAGAATTAGCGTGGACACGTTGTACTTGCATGGTTACATGATGAGTGGCGATGTGTTCCACACCCAGATTGCGACCGTCTTGGAACTATTCTTTGTGAGGGTTTTGCCTCACTTCAGGGTACGACCTCAATAGTTATGTGCATATGGGGACCGATCATTGAGGAACTTAGTGGAAACACCCCTCTCCAGTGATGACAGTGGCAGACCACATTTATTGGCAACCCCACTTGCATCCGAGGGTCCACTGGAAACTCGCATAGGATGGTCTGGTTCTCTCATAGGAATCCGGTTAAAGCAAAATTGTTCGTATGACGATAGTACTGTATCCCAAGGGCTGAATGTACTATTGTTTCTCGATTCAGTGCTTGAAGCTGGGGACTTATGAGAGATGCTTGTTTCCTTAGACTCAGTTGAGACCTCCCTGAGTAGTACATAATGTCGAACCAATTCCCTGATTTGGTCATGAGCCATTTCTCGGAGATGGTAAACGTACTATTGCTGCTAAGCTTTGAGAGTCTGTGATGTTGACCCGAGTAGCACACCCGTGAGATGGGAGGGGTTTATAGGTTTGCAGGAACCCTGAAACTTCCAACATACCCATTTTTCCAGTATTGTTCAGTATTGGAATCTGGTTATTTAGTTCTGTGGTTCTGAGATCTTGGTTTCCTGTTCAGAGGAACTGTTGTTGTGATGTTGTGACCCTGCACAGACACGTGATTATAGGCTTGACACATCACAGACACATCACTTATCACATGCCTTGCATTGCATAAGCATCATGATATCATTAATCATTGTGTTCTTCTTCATTCTCAGGGTTCATACTACTCCCGATTCCCGGTCATTACTACGGCAGAATGGAAAACGTCAGAAAAAGAACTGTGCACTATAATTTCTTCGACACCAAAGTGGATATGATCAACCATATGGTGTCTCTTATTACCCCATGTTAGCTGGGATACTTCAAGGAGAAATATGGTGATAATCTGGATTTGGTGTTCAATCTGGACAATTCTCAAAGGAGCGCCATTCATACTTTGTTGCAGTACTACGACCCACGGCTCAGGTGCTTCACCTTTCACGACTTTCAGTTAGGCCCTCTACTTGAAGAGTATGTTGAGATTCTAGGGGTGCCAATCTAAGATCATATTATTTTCAACACGGAGATGACCAGACCAACTCATTCTGACATCGCCAAAGCTCTTTATTTGAGCTCATCTGAAGTGTCTGACAATCTGATTGCTACCAAATATGGAGTGCTTGGTTTCTCTCTAGAGTTTTTGGTTAGAAGAGCTAGAGAGCTTGCTACAACAAATCAGTGGGATTCAGTTTGCGCCATTCTAGCATTGTCCATATACGGGATCATCCCGTTTGTTGATATGGACAAGTTCGTGGATATCAACGCCATTCATCTGTTTGTGATGAAGTATCTGATACCCACTCTTCTGGGTGATCTCTATTATTTAATGCATTACATGAATGAGAAAAGACGGGGTGGCTTGGTTAAGTGTTGTGCCCCTTTCTTTTACAGGTGCTTTATGAGGCACCTACCTACCACTGAGGTATTCATTGATCCCAATGATATTTGGGCCCAGAAACTGATTACGTTATCTTCTAGAGATATCAGATGGTTCACTTTGATGCTGAAAGGGAAGAACTTCATCACTAGTTGCGGAAACTATCTCAATTTGCCTTTATTAGGAGTATCAGGGGGTATCAACTACAACCCCATCCTCTTAAGAAGATAGTTGGGGTACGCTCTCAAAGAGGTCCCCGATGAAATAGAGTTACACCAGACTTTCTATTTCTCGGCAAAGAATAATCTCTTGTTGGTTAGGAAAGTCGCAGGCTCCTGGAAATTGATTAGAAGGAAAGGAATAGCATGCTTGGGTAGGAGCAACAACCAGATGTTTCCCGAGTTCGAAGCTTGGATAAAGGAGAAAGTCCAGGTATCTCTAATCCCTTTCTCTGCACCAGCTCCACCTCCTGCATATGTGCCTTTGGAGGATTACCGGAAGTTGGAGGCCTTGGTTCAACAAATTAGGGCTGAAAATCAGGAGGCTAACAATGCATGTCAAAAGCTGAAGATTCAGAACCAGGAGCTAGAAGAGAGAGCTTATAAAGCTGATGAGTTGGTCAGACTCAAGCAACAAGATTTTGAAGAACGAGAGCTCTACTTCAAGAAGAGAGGTTTGACTGAGATCCACAGGGCAAGTCAGCGCCAAAAAGATAAGAAATCCATAGATGAAGCTAACGAAGCAGTGACCCTTTGGAAAGAAAAGTAGGAAAACCATCTGAGAGAGCAGAAAGAGGCATAGATCGAGTATAAACTAAAAATTAAAGGCCTTCAAGAGACTCTAAACGAGCAGGGAGAGCTGCTCCAGAAAACCCACCATAAACGAAGAGACCACCTTCAGAAGATGGCCAACATCTAGAAGGAGTTAGAAGAGATGAAGCTTCGGGATGATATCAAAAAGAACAAGATTGAACCGAGTCCCAACAAAGAAAAGGAGGAAATATTCCTACAACAGATCAACGAGCTGCACACTTCCTTTGACCTGAGGGACATTCTCATCCAGAAACTCATCCAGGAGCTGAGTCATCCGGACATTGCCCAGTTGTTCCAATCCGTCAAGCGCCTTAGCTGGAGGTTGTAGGACATGGAACTTCCTAGGGTTTAGTCTCATGCTCTTGTATCTGGGATTACCCGAAGGCCTATTGTAGGATTCCTCTTCGCTTTGCTTTGCTTTGCTACTCTTTGATGTATGAATTGGCACCCTTCGGGGATTCTTATTATTTGGATTTCAGTTTATGATATGATATATTTGGTTTGTATCTTTGTTGTTATCTCTTGCACTGACACGGGGTATTAAGCACCAGTTCACCATGACTATCATCTTATCTGAGCATCATGCAGGGTTTTCTTCCCTAAAAATCTGAAAGAGCTACCTGAATCCTCAAATAGCGGAATGGAGAATGTAAAAAAAACCTTGAGAATGAAAATGAACACAACATTGCGTGCATATCATTTGCATTTTTCTTTTGCAGGTTTTCCAGGGTTCTTAACTTATGTGCACTTTCAGGCAGGATTGCTAGAGCCACAAAGACTCGTCCTCTCAGGCACGATCTTCATACGCACCGGTACGCTACTCGCCGAAATCAGAGGCAAGTCATGAATACAGTACAAATCGAGTTGAACGAGCTTCGCACTCAGATGGGGGAGTTCATGGCAGTAATGCAGGGTATAGTTCAGGGACAACAAGAGATGAGGACTGCTATGCAAAGGCTCAACCCTCCGCAGACAAATCCATCAGTGGTTACCTTGTACGCCCAAGGCAATCCGATCAACAACACTGTCATTCCACCTATGGAGAATAGGCCTCCTACTCCTGAAGGCGGTGATCCATTTCCTGTTCACGTAATAGACCGACAGGAGGATCAGTTCACTCTGCTCAATGAAGATATGGGATTTGGTACTGGGGCCAATAACCAAGACTTCCAAATACTGGCCGAGAAGGTAATGGCTCTGGAATGCAGAGACACCCTTGTCATTGAAGTTACTAACATGGGGCTGGTTTCAGGAGTGGTCATCCCTCAAAAGTTCATACCTCCTGTTTTCGACAAGTACATTGGCAGCTCTTGCCTGAAAACTCACCTGCATGTCTTCTATCGCAAAATCGCTGCACATACCAAGGACGAGAAGCTTTGGATGTATTACTTCCTAGATAGCCTGTCTAGGGGCTCACTGGAGTGGTATATGAAGTTGGAGAAGAACTCTTTTCGTAACTGGAAGGAGCTTGGGGAATCCTTTCTCAAGCAGTACCAGTATAACATCGACATGGCTCCCAACTGAACTCAGCATCAGAGCCTGACTCAAAAGAATTCGGAGAGTTTTAAAGACTATGCACAGAGATGGCGCGAGGTTGCTGCTAGAGTCCAACTACCCTTGCTGGAAAGGGAGATGGTCGATCTCTTCCTAGATACCCTCCCGAGCCACTTCATAGAGAGATTGGATGGTTGTTCCTCCAGCGGATTTTCTGACATCATTCTGACAGGTGAGAGAATAGAAAGCTGGATGAAACAAGGAAAAATTCAGGGCAATGGAGCGTCAGCCTCCGGAGTTAAGAAGCCTTTCGTGAAAAGAATGGAAGGAGAAGCTGGGCTGTTTATGCTCAGAAGAAGAGAGGGAAACAAAACGCTTATGCAACTTCCATCACCATTACTGCTCCTGCTAACCAGCAACATGTTCAACAACTTCAATAGCAGCGCCAACAGGGTTATCAACAACAAAAGGCTCCTCGTCCTTACTACCCTCCTAGAGCAAAAGATAGCCATCTCGAGAAGCCTTCGATGTCCTACTCCCAGTTGGTGTAAAATCTCCTCCAACTTCAGATGGTTCAACTGAGAACTCTACAGCCTCCAAGGCCGAGGCAAAACCTAGAAGGCTACGATGCCAATGTTCATTGTGAATTCCATTCTGGGGCTCCGGGCCAAAGTACCGATAATTGAAAGGCTTTGAAGCATGTCGTCCAAGACCTGATAGACTCCAAAGCGATTAAATTTTCTCCAACTCCTAATGTGATACAAAATCCCATACCTGATCATGGAAGGATTATTGGGGCTGTCCATAGCGGTGAATGTCTAAACCTGGTATCCGATGCCGAGGACCTGAAAACTTCATTGTTGGTGGTAAAAACTTGCTTGGCTGAGAAAAGCATCTTTCCAGGCTGTGAAAAGAATTTCTCAGACTATGCTAACTCCATTAACGGTTCTGCTTAATTGAGGTCGGGTATATAGAAGATGATGGATGAAGGAAGCATGTAGTTTGATAAGATTGCCAGAGAAGACGAGGTGTCAACTGTGACAATTTTCTACAATCCGGCACAAGTTCATGCACCGGCAAAGGTGGCTCCAATAACCATTACAACTTCGGGACCCGTCCCGTACCAGAGTGATAAAGAGATCCCTTGGAACTATGGGGGAGAGGTCTATTACAATGGTTAGAAACAAAACATGGCTTCATCCAGTTTGTCTCCGCACCAAATCGAGAATGTAGGGGTCGGAGGGTTCACCAGAAGTGGCAGACTATTTGCTCCTGAAACACTGAGAAGCAATGTGGTACCGCCAAAGGACAATGCTAAGGCTCAATCTAAAGCCAAGGGCAAGCAGCCCACGACCAATGATGCACTTGCGCTGGTGACGGATCCTGACATTACTTTTGATAAGGATGCAGAAGAGTTCCTAAGGATTATCAAGAAAAGTGATTACAAGATTTTCGATCACTTACAGCAGACTCCCTCTAAAATCTCAATCTTATCATTATTGATGTGTTCGAATTCGCATAGGAAATCCCTATTGAAGATTCTGAACAACGCGTATGTGCCATATGATATATTCGTAAATCAATTGGAAACGGTGGTGTTGAGCGTAAATTTTAGCCATGGTTTGGGTTTCACGGATATGTACCTAACATCTGAGGGTCACAGTCACAATCATGCCTTGCACATTTCCATGGAATGAAAAGGGGTCGTGCTTTCTCATGTACTGGTGGACACAGGGTCATCATTGAATGTGCTTCCAAAGAAAGCCCTCATGAAGCTGGATTATGATGGGGTGGTATTGAGGCCAAGTGAGTTGGTCGTCCGGGCATTCGATGGCTCGAGGAGGTCAGTGTTCTGAGAGGTGGAACTACCGATCAAGGTGGGACCACAAGCCTTCAACGCTACTTTTTACGTGATGGATATCCAGTCGGCCTATAGCTGCATGTTAGGGTGGCCGTGGATACATTCAGCAGGAGCAGTATCTTCTACCCTCCATCAAAAGCTCAAATTTGTCTGGAAGGGGTAGATTGTGACCATATGCGGAGAAGAAGACATTATTATCAATCACCTAGCCTCGTTCAAATACGTGGAAATGGATGGAGAAATTGTAGAGACTCTTTGCCAAGCGTTTGAGGACGCATCATCGTCAGCTGCTGTATCAGAAGATATCAAGAGAGGAGCTTCCATAGCCTACTATAAACAATCCCTATAGGTGGTAGAATCAGGTGCAAAGGAAGGATGGGACAAAATGATCGAGGTCCCAGAATAGAAGGACATGTTCGGAATTGGCTACCAGCCTGGTCAGTCAACATCCAGACAAAGTGCCAGAGGGCAGAAAGCCCCAATTTCATTCAACAGTGCGGGATGGTTTGACCTCAGAAATGTTTGTGCCGTGCAGGAAGAAAAAGTCGATAGTGACTGCGAAATTGAGGAATGGATAAGGCCTTGTGCTTTGGGGACGCAACTCAACAACTAGTCGGCCGAAGCATTCATCTCCGTCACTCAGCCTGAAAAGTAATGGTTTTATGTTTTTAATCTCCTGTATTCAAGCATTATGCCTTGCCCGAGGCATAACGACTCATTGTAAGGGCTCATTATTCATAATACAATATCATAATCATCAATAAAGTGGACGTTTGTGCATTCAATCATGTTGTTCCTTGTCTTTCATTTTCATTTTCATTTTGTTTTCAAAAAAATAAATGGAAATGATTTCCGTGTCTCACACCGTTTCTAAAATCTAGCATGAATCAACATTCATGCAGATGCTCCTCATCGGGTCTCATCGGTAACGACCTTGCTATGGCTCAGTATGACTTCGACAATCCGATTTACCTAGCCGACGTGGAAGGTGAGGAAGATTGTGAACTTCCCGAAGAGCTAGCCAAATTGCTTAAACAAGAGGAGAAGATGGTTCATCCGCATGAGGAAGTCGTTGAGCTGGTAAACCTAGGTACAGAGGAACACCGAAAAGAGGTCAAGGTAAGGGCCTCATTGGAAGAAACTGTCAAGAACCACTTGATCTCCATGCTTCGAGAGTACGTCAACGTCTTAGCCTGGTCCTACCAAGACATGCCCAGGTTGGATACCAACATTATAGTGCACAGGCTGCCTCTCAAGGAAGACTGACCGCCGGTAAAGCAGAAGTTGAGACGGAAGCGTCCTAATATGGCCATTAAGATTAAATAAGAGGTTCAAAAGAAGTTTGAAGTCAGATTCTTGGCCGTAACCAGTTATTCTCCATGGGTTGCCAACATTGTGTCAGTCCCTAAAAAGGATGGTAAAGTCAGAATGTGCATGGACTACCGAGACCTGAATCGGTCAAGCCCTAAAGATGACTCCCCGTTGCCGCATATTGATGTGCTATTTGACAACACTGCCAAGTTTTATGTATTTTCATTTATGGATGACTTCTAAGGCTACAATCAAATCAAAATGTCACCAGAGGACATGGAGAAGACTACATTCATTACCCCATGGGGCACCTTCAGTTACAAGGTCATGTCGTTCGGTTTGAAAAATGTTGGAGCTACATACCAACGTGCAATGGTGACGCTATTCCATGACATGATTCATCACGAGATTGAGGTCTACGTTAATGGCATGATAGAGAAGTCACAAACAGAAGAAGAGCATCTAGTCAACTTAGCCATGCTTTTTGACAGGCTTCGGAAATTCAGACTGAGGTGGAATCCGAACAAATGCACATTCGGGGTGCGTTCCGGTAAGTTGTTGGGCTTTATCGTCAGCAAAAGGGGAATCGAGGTTGACCCTGCAAAAGTAAAGGCAATTCAGGAGATGCCTGAACCGAAAACCGAAAAAGAGGTACATAGTTTCTTAGGGAGGTTGAACTACATTGTAAGGTTCATCTCGCACCTAACAGCCACGTGTGAACCTATTTTCAAGCTCTTGAGGAAGAACCAGGTCATCTCATGGAATGACGATTTCCAACAAGCTTTCGATAGAATCAATGAGTACTTGCAAGAACCTCCAATTCTCATGCCTCTGGTTCCAAGAAGACCTCTAATCATGTACCTCACTATTCTCGAAGGATCAATGAGCTGTGTGATGGGTCAGTAAGACGAGTCTGGTCGAAAAGAGCACGCCATTTATTACCTTAGCAAAAAGTTTACCAACTATGAGACACGCTACTCACTGCTCGAGAAAACTTGCAGCACTTTGGCATGGGCTGCTCGCCGACTAAGACAATACATGCTGACTCACACCACCCTACTGATTTCCAAGATGGACCCTGTAAAGTACATCTTCGAAAAGCCAGCTCTAACCGGAAGAGTAGCCCGATGGCAAATGATTATGATGAAATATGATATCCATTACACTTCACAAAAAGCAATCAAAGGAAGTGTATTGTTGGATTATCTGGCCCAACAGCCAATTGATGATTACCAACCGATGAAGTTCGAGTTTTTGGATGAGGACATTATGTTCCTCAAGTCGAAACACTACGAAGAACCACTCCCGAAGGACGGGCCAGACCCCGAATCCAAATGGAGTCTGATGTTTGACGGAGCCGTGAACATGAACGACAACGGAGTTGGTGATGTCATTGTCTCGCCGGAAGGGATCCATATGCCTTTCACTGCTCGGCTTACATTTGAATGCACTAACAATGAAGTTGAGTACGAAGCCTGCATAATGGGGATCGAGGAAGCAATCAACTTGAGAATCAAGAACCTCGAGTTCTACGACGATTTTGCTCTGGTCATAAACCAAGTCAACGACAAATGGCTGGTTCATCAACCTCATTTGAATCCTTATTGGGACTATACCAGGAGGTTGTTAACTTTCTTCACAAAGCTCAAGTTGCACTATATACCTCGAGATGAGAACCAGTTTTCTGATGCTCTTGCAACCTAATCTTCCATGATCAAGGTTCATCAGGAGAACTATGTGTCGAGAATCGATGTCTCTCGTCTCGAAAGACCGGCATATGTATTTACACTTGACAGTATTGATGATAGAAAACCCTGGTATCATGATATCAAGCAATTCCTAAAGTCTCAGGAATACCTGGCAGGGGCATCAAGCAACGACAAGAAGACTCTCAGGAGGCTGGAAGATGGGTTCTTCTTAAACCAAGATGATGTGCTCTATAAAAGGAACTTCAACATGGTCCTGCTCAGATGCGTGGATAGACACGAAGCAGACCTGTTGATGCAAGAAGTTCACGAAGGCTCCTTTGGTACCCATGCTGGAGGGCATGTTATGGCAAAGAAACTTCCAAGGTCGGGGTATTATTGGATCACCATGGAGTCCGGTTGCTGCAAATACTCCCGCAAGTGCCACAAGTTCCAAATTTACATTGATAAGGTGCATGTACCTCCGAATCCACTGAGTGTCATGTCTTCACCATGGCCCATCGCCATGTGGGGAATTGACATGATTGGCAAGATCGAGCCAACAACTTCCAACAGTCACCGCTTCATCCTAGTTGCCATCGACTACTTCACGAAGTGGGTTAAAACAACATCTTATGCCAATGTAACGAGGCAAGTGGTAGCCTGATTCATTAAAAGGGATATCATTTTCTGGTATGGAATTCCCGAGAGAATCATTACTAACAATGGTTCCAATCTTAACAACAAGATAATGGCAGACTTGTGCCAGGATTTCAAGAACGAACATCACAACTCATCTCCATACCGCCCAAAGATGAATGGCGCCGTCGAGGAGGCCAACAAGAACATAAAGAAGATTGTTCAGAAGATGGTTGTGACATACAAAGATTGGCATGAGATGCTACCATTTTCATTGCATGGGTATCTGAAAGATGTACAGCCACTAAGTTGAAAAGCCACACTGGACAACTCAGGCAAAAAAGGGTATCCCGGTGGATTGAAAGCCCGAAAGGGCAATCCATGCAAAAGAGGGACTAAAATGAACCGCTGCGATCTGCGAGATCTGTGATCCGTCATTCGCAATCAAAGGCAATCCGAGGGTTGAAGATCAATTCAATTATATGCCTCAAAGAGAAGCAAACAGAGAAGTCTTGAAGACATACAAGTCATAGTTGGGTCAGAGCTTGATGAGACTTTGTTTTCACATTGCCATTAGGATAGTTTAATTTACTTTTGTGCAATTTCCTCTTTCTAGGGGTTGCTTCTCGTGTAATGTCTATTCATGGCCATTCTTTAATAAATAAAGAGTAATTTCAGTCAAATTTGTTTCCACAAGTTTTTGTTTGTCATCTACCGCTGATTGATTGCAAAAACGTCCAACAAATTATGATAAATATTGCTTTGTGAATATATGAATGCCTTATAACTCGTGCAGGAGAATAAAAAAACATTTGACATGTATCTAATGTGTTGAGTGGATGGGACTGATTCAGACTATGACCCTGGGGCATGCAGGCCAGATTAACTATCTATTTTGCAGGTACTATCAGTTGTATTCATTAACATGCAGGTATAGGTGCTGCCAACACAATCATCGCCAGAACAAAGCCTTGAGAAGTCTCTTCCTCAGTGGATCTTGAAGCATGACTCCTTAGCAAGTCTCGTCAGATCATCACCTCTCTAACAGAGTAACAGCAAAAAGAACGATAATTCCCAAGAAGGGGAGTACCAGTATCCTATCCCCCAACAGAGGACGACTTCCACTTCTACCTCTCACTCCCAGCAAGAGGTGACCAAAACCTTATTTCCAATAGGAAATATCCTCATTTGAGTCTTCTCCTCCCTAGCAGGATTGGAAACGAAAAGTCATCTCCAGCACGAGAAGCCTTATAACCCAATATAGAGGCCAAAGGAAAGATACTCCTCGAACGGAAGGATGTCATGATCTCCTTATCCCCATCCAGAGACGATTCCAAACTCTCAACGTCAACAAAAAATGTTATCCAACGACATTCTCCATTATCCCCAGTAGAGTCAGAATTGGAAAAAGGAAAACATTATCCCTAAGCAGAGAGCCCTCATTCAATAGAGAAATATTCCCCACCAGAGTCTTCTTATCTCAAGCAACACGGGAGAATTCATCATTCCCCAACAGAGGTGAAGATATAGAAGAACTTGAAAGTTCTCTTCCTTGTCCAGAAGAGCTCGCCATGTGCCCCAGCGGGTTCGCCAAACAAGATCCAATCCTCATTGGCACCTCTTCCCCAAGCGAAAAGGGGTGTATGTGAGGAGTCCATAGCAGATCTCTTCCCCAAGCAGAAGGGTGCACCTGAAGGATTCTCTCAGCAGGTCTCTTCCTCAACAGAGTACCAATACATCTGATTCCCTCAGCCAGGTTAGAAAAGTATCACTTCCCCAACGGAGTTCGGCGGGTAGCGTGCCTCTCAAGTCAAGTTCATCCTCAACAGGATCTTGGCTCTCCAATCTTAAATTCCAATTTATTTTTGGAAGCGGCGGCAGTACAGAGCCGGTGGATCATTAACACTATCTCCTTGCGGAGTTGCTTATTCCCTGCAGAGTTGCTCTTCCTCATAGAGACTCACCACAATCAGGGTAGAAATTGGTTCTCCCCCAGCAAAGCTGTCGGGGATATTTATTCTCTCCTTGTCAGGAGATCCCTTGCATTTGCATTTAGTAATTATCATTACATTTTCATCCTCAAACGCGTAGCATTTTCGTCATTATGGAGCATTACGCCATAGAAAATTCAAACATATGCATATGAAGAATAAGCCAGTTTTGGTACCTTGCATGAAAGCCCGAAACGTTATATTTTTGCAATCAGACCAAAGCATCCCCACAAAATGCTGAGTTTATTTCCCAGCGTGGTTATTTCTATCAAGTCCTATTTGACATCCCTACTTGAGTCTTGTTTAAGTACAACAGTCTCATTGTTTCTGCGTCTCTGTTTAAGTATAACGGCCGCGTCTCGGGCTCTCGTTTAAGTACAACGATCCCATTTCTCGATTCCATTTAAGTACAATGGTCTCGTCTTTGAGTCTTGTTTAAGTACAACAATCTCATTGTTTCCGCATCTCCGTTTAAGTACAACGGCCTCGTCTTGGGCTCTCTTTTAAGTACAACGATCCCATTTCCTGATTACATTTAAGTACAATAGTCTCGTCTTTGAGTCTTGTTTAAGTACAACAATCTCATTTTTTCCGCGTCTCCGTTTAAATACAACGGTCGCATCTCGGACTCTCGTTTAAGTACAACGATCCCATTCCTCGATTCCATTTAAGTATAATGGTCTCCCCAGTGAGTCTTGTTTAAGTACAACAGTCTCATTGTTTCCGCGTCTCTGTTTAAGTACAACGGTCACATCTCAGACTCTCATTTAAGTACAACGATCCCGCTCCTTTTGGGTATTCCATTTAAGTACAATGGTTCCCTAGTTGAGTCTTGTTTAAGTACAACAGTCTCACTTTTTCGCGTATACGTTTAAGTACAACGATCACGTCGTGGGTAATCATTTAAGTACAACGATCCCATTTTCCTTGACTTCGTCTAAGTACGATGATTTCAGGTCTACGACTCCATTTAAGTAACGACATTGTTTGCATGTTTATCATTATGTTTGCGTTTTACTGTTCAATTTCGTTTTGATTGCGGTTTGTGCATTTCGATTGCTAGAAGCTAGATCCGTAGCTTAATCTAGGTCCTAATAGGTGTTAGAATACTTCATTTAAGTAGAAAATTCATGTTAACATGTTCATGTATGTGTTAGGGGTTGTTAGAAGTGAGTTCATGACCATAAGTGCTTATTTCTTAGTTTCTTTCACCTTTTTGTTCAGTGTTAACCGGTTAACACATAAAAAAATGCCCTGGATTTGAAAATTTTGGGGCGTTAACCGGTTAACCTATAGCGTTAACCGGTTAACGCTGTTGAAAAATAGAAAAATGCTTTTCTTTTTTGCATGTTTGCATTGCATTGTGTCTTGATCATCCATGTAGTGATAGACCATGATTTTAGGAAATTTTTAAGACCACTTTTGGTATCTCGTTCCATCGTTTCGAGTCGTTTCGACATGTTTCCGTTCCTTTTGCATGTTTCATTATTATTTGTTCATTAGTGCATAAAGTGATTTATAACATATTGTTTCTATGTTCAATGCATCATTTAGCATGTAAATGATTACACTACATTTTGTTTAATGCATCCCTTGCATGTTTCGTTAACTCGTATGCATCATTGCATCACATATTGTATGTTGCATTTTTACATAATCATAAATATGCATGTTCTTGCATTTGGTTTGCATGTTTGATCACATTTGCATATCAATTTAATTATGATTTTTGCATCAAGTTGCATGATTCATTGTGTTGATTTTTTATATGTGTTCATAACCATATCCATGTGTTTATATGTCATACTTGAAATGCATGCTTGTTGCATATTGATTTGGTACATCCTTCCATAATCACTCATTATTCATAGTCATGTTCAAATAATCATGTTCATTTATCCATGTTTATGTTTCATTTATCCATGTTAATTGTGTATCTATCATTGGTTTTGTGCATAAAAAATGAAAATAACCAAATCTGCCTTTTGCATTTCATAGTTGTTTGTTTATGCAGTAGCTATAAAATGTATGTTGATTGTTGCATTTTCACACCTTTTACTCATGTTTTGCATGCTGGTTGTGAGATGTAAAAAGTTGTGTGCATTGTGCATTACATGTTATTGCTGTTTGTGCATTTAGGAGCTGTAATAAGCTGCTGAATTTCGCATTGTACTTATTTTTCAGTATCCTTAGACTTAGGATTGAGTCTAATTTAGGTCCTAGGCGCATTAGGATTTTATTGGTACTTTGTTTGCCATATTATTTTAAATAATATGCAACCCTAACCTTTGTCTTATAGGGAGGTTAAGGTAAGTTCCTCACAACTTATTCATTATACTTCTTTATGCATTTAATTTGCATTTTACCTTACCTTTCATAAATGTGTTTGTTAGGTTCTCTCACAACTTCATGCTAATCCCCTTGTTAGAATCAACTTAGCTTCATTAGGAAGTAAGTTGTATTCTATGTGCCCTTTGTTTCTCTTTTCCTTTTCATTTGGTTAGAAACCACATTAATCTAGGTTCATCCATGTATGATAACATTAGGATCTTAGTCTTCCCCTTAGACTTTTTGCCTTTTGTTCGTTTTTCTTTCTCTTTCTCATCTCATGAAGGAAAGTAAAAAACACCTAATAAAGGTTGACTTTCTCGTACGACACGAGACTTTGTCGTGGGTTACTTATGCACGTGTTGTCTCGGGGCGAGGTGTAAGTAATCTACAACGATGAACAAGTTTTAGTATGAGAAGGTTCACAAACGATAAACATAAAACACTTCTCTAAAAGAGAAAACAACAAAGAAGAATCGTCTTTTCCTTCAGGAATTCTTCTCTCACCTCACTCCCTCTCAATGCGAACTTGCGAAGACTTGTCTCATTTGAAAGACGGTAACACGCTCGTTCAAGGCGAGCCTGCAACACCTGATTATAGACATAAGCTATTTCAGTGCATAAAAAACAAACAAATAGTTCCCGCCTTAGTTAGGCGAACTACGTCGACTCTGATCCTCATTTTCCCGATGAGGTACTAAGGCAGCGGGATAGGGACCATTCGAGCACATTCTTTATTTTCCCTACATTTCCCCCTTTCTTTCCATTTTCTTTTCCAATTCCCTTTCTCATTTCAGTTCCAGTTCCAGTTAGCAATTCTTTCGTTCAAACAACATCTTATTTCACACCCTTTGAAGCAGACTAACAAGAGTGGATCCCGTCGGGTATGGCGGATGGTACGGGGTGCTAATACCTTCCCAGATCATAATCAACTCCCGAACCCAGATCTTTGGTTCGCAGGACCTTGTCATTTCCTTCTTCCTTAGGTTTGTGCAGCATTACCTTTCCCGTTCCTTCGGGATAAAAATGCCTGGATGGTGACTCTATCGTTTCCGCGCCACTTTCGTGTTTGTACTAGGATAAAAATCCTAGGAGCGACACAAGGATCCTTCCACGAAGATCCAACAAGCATTGTCTAATAAGGCGATAAGGATCCTTCCACGAAGGTTAAACAAACATTGTATAATAAGGCAGTAAGGATCCTTCTATGAAGATCTAACATACATTGTCTAATAAGACGAAAATCATCTACTCATGAAGGTTAAAAAATTTCATACATAACTATAAAGATCACATGGTTAAGAAGAAATTGAGCTTATTAAAAAACCTCACCCTTGTAGGGGAAAATAATGCTACTCTATTATTTAAATTGTTCTTGGAAAATTTGTACAAATAATGGGCATAACTACCTTGCCTTATTCAACAAGCATAAAAAGGAAGATGTTAAAGTAATCAGTACTACGGAAAACCCCTTTCACAATGGTTGGAAAAAGGGTACCATCACGCTGTTCATACCGTTGTTAAGTAGAGTGTCGTTGTAAGTTTGATGTCTCTATAATGGGTTGTAAGCTGTTATTGAAAGCCAGGACACACGCCAAATATCACAACTGTTAGGCTTATAAACCATTATGATATATACACGTAGGTATTGGGTTCGAAACCCATCAATAGCAAATTATGTAAAACATAAATTACCTTTAATCTCGGTTAGAATAGATAATCGTCGTTGAAAGTACCCAGATATATATATATATATATATATATATATATATATATATATATATATATATATATAATGCTTCTTTTCCATACACCTCACTAAAGAAATACAAAGATTCATATTGATGAAAAAGTCTTTAATATGAAAATTAAACTATTCTTGAAAACCAATTTAAACAAACCATTGTTGTTTCCTGATTGAATTCGTCTCATCTTGCATCTCACATTGTTTTACATATGCTTTAGTATATTGACCTGGCTCCTTAGATGCATCGCTATCTTCGATTATAGTTAAATTTCCATAACAACAATTTATTGGCTAGTCTGCCTCATCATCATCATCACTTATCATCATCATTTTTATAATCATAATTTTTACGATTATAAGTGTTGATGGTGAGACAGTTATCCAATAAATTGTATTTAATGAAATTTAACTATAATCGAATACAGCGATGCATCTAAGGAGCCATATCATTATACCGTAATATATGTAAATAACATGAGATGAACGATGAAATGCATGCAATTTAAAAACAACAATGTTTTGTTTAAGTTGCATTTTCAAATACAACTTAATTTGCAGATTATAAGTATCTATGCCAATTTAAATGAAGGTATTTTAAGTGAGAATATAATAAACTCAAACAACATCATACACCATAACCATATAAATTTATCCACAAAACCTTAACCACATATAATATCACAAACTATGTTAAACTTTTTCAAGAACGCACCTTTTATTAAAAATTATCGTGGAACTATGAGTTTCATCTAGTTTATGAGCAATGAAAAAGAAATGCAAGGTGGATGAAGTTTCCACAATAACTTCTTACTTCTTGTATTTTTTCCACTTTTACACAAACCATATGAACCTTATCAACACATGCTATATGCTTGTTACCACCGCTTACTATCACCATGTATCATCCCCTTAATCTACTAGGAAACACAACAAACTTCAACAATGAGCATCATCAGTTGAATCCAAACCCTAAAACCATAATCCAGTGAAGAGTAAAGAGAGACCAAAAGAGATAGCAGGAGAACATACCAACTTCTCAGTCGTCGTAGTATGGGCTATACCATATGAAGATATATTAAGTTCATCTAATTTGTGTAGCCATGATGAAAAAATATAAGGTGGATGAAGTTTCCACAATGACTTCATAATTCTTGTATTCTTCATTATTTCTACATAAACCATATGAACCTTATCGACTCATAATATACGCTTGCTATCTCTAACATCATCACCAGGTATCATCCCTTTAACATGGAAGGAAACACAACAAACTTCAACAATGAGCATCCTCAGATGATAATAATCGTGGAACATGGATAAATTATGATGTTGATCTAGTTTGGGAAGCAATAAAATAAATATAAGGAGGAAGAAGATTACACAAAATCTTCATACTTCTTATATTTCTTTTCATTGTTTCTAAAACTAGATGAAGTTTGTTGCCACCGTTGTTTGCACTTTCTTTTCATAGCTACACAAACATTATATAATAATAGATGGAAGAAGAAGAATACCATAATGTATGAAGCACAACATTCATGGCTAATGGTGAAGAAGAAAAGAAAAATAGGTTCTAGGGTTTCTCTATGAAGGAAACGGTGCTACTGTCAATAAGTGAAAGTTAATTCGCTTATATATGGGTAAGCAATTTCATAACAGTTAACAATAAGGACATAATAATAAGTATTTATTTATAATAAATATATCATAACGGTTAACTAGAAGAACCATAGTGATATCCCTTTTATTTGTGAATTTAATAAAAAACAAAAAAGAAAAGGTGTGTCCTAACGTTAAAGGAATAAAATATTTTATGGTGTTGAGGTTCGAATCGATGAAAGTTTGATTGTATCAAAACGTTTGGTTCTGTAACTATTGTTATATACTAATAATTTTTAATCAAAAAACAAAATAAATATGGTAGCATCTTAGTAAAGATATGTCACCATGATGTAGGAAAAAATCGTGGTGATCATGGCATGTTGAATGTGCGTTTGTAGTAGTGAATGTATCTTATTATTGAGTTGTAAGTTATTAGAGTGGTGTTTGACATTATTACCTAACAAATCCATCTTCCCCTTGAGTATGTTAATTAACCCCTCTTATTTAATTCATGTTGTGGGGAAGTCTTGTTTGATATCATTAAGCTTATGGGGGAAAGACTCAGGCCTCCTTTTGATCTATATTGGGTGTTTGTATTTCATTCTCGGGTTTTACTTTAGGATCCAAATCCACAAAGTACACTCCATGTACATCTGGTTGCGGAGATTATCCGAGTTGTCTCTCGATCATCCGGACTTGATTTTTTTAATCCTCATTCAGCCAAAACACTATCTTGAGGGAGATGTAGCCTTTCACTTGCACCTATTTTCAAGAGCAACCGACTAACATTCCCTATAATGTTAGTAAGTTATCTAAATATAATTTGAACATTTCAAGGGAGTCTCAATATAGGATATCTTTAAAACGTCCCTGGTCAATCAATACTTGCTTGATCTTCTAAATGTCACACTGTATCATTATGACCATAAGATCATGCTGTGAGGATGGATTATGACAGTATATTTACCTATGTAAATAGTCTCAGTGGGAGAAGATGGACTATCCACCTTTAACAAATCTTGTAACAATAATATTGATTGTGTGGTGGACTGGCTTGTCCTCATCTTGTCACCCTAGCTCTTTGCCTATTATGAATTTGGGGCTTCCTAGTGAATATCTCCATTGAGATTTGGAGCCACCTCCTAATTTGTAGGAACCTCCTCTGACATACTTCTTTAGATGACCCTCTTAATGAGTCATTCGATCTCTTTTGTTAGTCGGTAGCAATCATTGGTGTGATGACCCTTCACCTTATGATAATTGCACCATCTACTGGACACATGCCCCATAATATCAAAATTAAGGGTTAGTGGTGGAGGAATATCATGAGTGTGAAATACTTCACAACATATTTTTTCTCGGTGTGTGTTAGACAGCACAAAATTGTTGGGGGGTCCAATGCGCTTGAAATTTGTCTGATCACTCATAGGAGAAATATAATGACTCTTGATTTGCTTCTAGAATGTGTTAGGCATGCCAAATAATAGTTCCCTGACGTCTCTGTATTTTTTCTTTGCATTACTCTCCTCACTTTTGATATAAAATTTGAATCGCACCATGATTTCTTCCATGGAAGTTGTTGTCTTATGAGTAAAGACTCGTTGAAGGGCCATTGTCACAAACTATTATGAAATGAACCTACAAGCATCTATTGGTTTGGATGTATGACTTTGACAGTTATCTTATTAAAATGAGGGAGATACCCTTCAATGACTCAAAGGGCCCCTCACTACTACGAAAAACCCATTTAACATTGGTTGGGAATGACATATAATGACGCAGGCGTGGGCATTGTTATGTTGAGTATTGTCGTAAGTACGCTACTTATAATCACGGTCTTGGGACCTTTTTTGTAATCTGGAAAGCACGCGTTATATTACAACAATTATATTTAACAACCGTTGTGATTATATATATATATATATATATATATATATATATATATATATATATATATATTACAACAGTTATGAGTTTCAACCGTCGTGGAATGTACCTTTAGTTTATTATAAACAAATATATATTGCTTGTTTAACCATACACTAATTAAAGAAATACAACCATTCAAATTGGAAAAAAAACTATATAATCATAAAATTAAACTATTCTTGAAAACCAACATAAACAAACAACTGTTTTCCGAATTGCATCAATCTCATTCATTACATTTTATGTTCTTTAACACAAAAATGTATTGATGATATGTTTGCTTCAATACATCTATAACTTTCATTATAGTACCTCATCATCACCGTTTATCATGGAGATTGTTATGATGACTTATCGTGATAAGTGACAAGGATGAGGTAAAGTAGAAATATAGATATAGATGAAATGAAGCAAACAGAACATTCAACCATATATTATGAGTTAAAGGAACATAAAATATGCATAAATGAGATGGAAGCTATTCGAAAAACATTGATCGATTTAGGTTGGTTTTCAAATACATCTTAATTTTCAGATTATAGGGTTCTATGTCAAATTAAATGATTGTTTTTTCAATAAAAGTATAGTGAAATAAACAATATACATAGTATATAATAAACTAAATTTCAAATACAATATCAAAAGGACAGTGAAACAAACAATATATATATATATATATATATATATATATATATATATATATATATATATATATATATATATATATATATACCTTATAAACTCATACTATACACTTGCTACCACCATCATCATCACCATGTATCATCTTTACTATACCGCTTCAACTATTTCAAATAAATGAAAATTAGTTAGTATTCAAAACAAAACCGACAAAAGTTAAAATAAAACAATAAGTGGGACTTTAACAAAACAAGATACATTGTTAGCATACCTTATTAACCCATATCCAAAGTATTGTCTATTGAAGATGAATATGAAAAAATAAGAACAATGAACACAGTCAACATAACCAACATGAAGCAAACAAGATAATGGGAAATATCTAACAAGAAGATTGAAGAATAGGAATACCTTATTTCCCATAGCATCATCACCATGTTCATCTAGTTTTAGACTCCGCAAGAAGAAATAAAGGAGAAAGAAGCTTAAATCAAAAGATTCTTTAGACTTCTTATATTTATTTTCGCAGATTCTAAAACCATATGAAGTATATGTTGCCAAAAATGCAGAGAAAAAATGGGTGCTAGGGTTTCTCTATGAAGGAATACAGGGATACTCACCATGTTCATTTAGTTTTAGACACTGCAAGAAGGAATACAGGGATGAAGAAGCCTAAATAAAAAGCTTCATACTTCTTGTATTCCTTTTTGCAGTGTCCAAAAAAAGATGAAGCCTTGCTTCCAAAAATGTAGAAAAAAATGGGTGTTAGGGTTTCTTTGTGAAGGAAACAACGCTACATGTAAATAAGGGAAATTTAATTCGCTTATATGGCAAATATTTAACAACGATTAACGAATTTAAACATCATGATATGTATATATTTATTATAATTATATCATAACGGTTGTCCATGTTAACCATAGTATTACCCCTTTAATTGGTATAAAGTTTGAATCCTTACTACAACATTTTTTCCATTTTATATAATTATTTAATTATGGTTATAAAACGCAACCGTTGTAATACTATAACCTTTGCTCTTCCCAGAAGAGGGAAAACACTCTTCTCAAGTAGTAATTTAAAAATTATCATTCAACAATATAAAGAATTACACGTTATCATCATTGTAAGCATTAAAGTATCAGATTTTTCATCTTCATCCTCATCTATAAATACACAATTTTACATTTTTTCATAATATCCGATAACAATGAGTTTTACAAATGATCAAAATACCAATAGAAACATCACAGAGATCACTACAAATGAGCAACGTCAGCAACCAAATCAGGAGGTCTAACAAGCTGTCAAAGCTAGGCTGGATATGTTAATGGTGAGGAAGAAGAAGAAGAAGAAGAAGAAGAAGAAGAATAAGGAGAAGAAGAAGAAGACGAAGAAGCCAAAGAAAAAGAAAAAGAAGGAGAGGAAGACATATTATTATAACTCTGATGAAGGGAGTGAGGACAGTCCCCTAGACTATGAAGATTCCTTTATAGCTATGGGTTATGATCCTTGAAAAATATATGTACTTCCCTTTTTTAAAATATTAATGAACTTATCTATTATATATATACTTTTGTCTTTCATTTTTTTAATTTGATCAAATTCTTCTCATTAACATAAAAATGCTAAAAAAAAAGTGAAATAAAATACATGTTTAAAATGGAAAGTAAATTTAAAAAGATGTAGTTGTTGGAAATTGAAGTTTGATACATATCACAACGGTAGATATACCACAACCGTCATGATATATTACTCTTGTAATTAAATTTCATAATGAAGCACCCAAGTTTAATTTAGAATTAAAAATTAAATAAACAAAACATGTCACAACAGTTGAAATAAACATTGTTATTTACAAATAGTAAATAAAAATAATAGAATAATGTCTTAGTTTAGAGATTTTACAATAGTGTAGACATGGTCCATTGTGACCATGGCATCGTTGTTAGCATATTTTGTAGTAGTGCCTGGAGAACGTTAAACATGTTTGTGGTCGATACCTTTATATGTTTGTTCACCGAGAACTAATGGGCTAATTTCTTTTCCTTATCCTAGTAACTTGTAATTGAAATGTGTGTTAAGTGTATGTACCATCTCAATGCGGCATCCTTGAAGGTGCTAGAATATAGCTTTCACTTAAAGGAGTCATTGGTGTCGATGATAGTAATCTAGGTTTTGATGAAGTAGATATCCTCTTAAGTATCACTAATTCTATCATTGTTCATTAGTAAGAGGGATTGAAATTTTCCAACACAAGGGCTCCCAAATTTTGTTGGAAAGAGGCTAGGGTCTATGAATTCAATTTCTTCATGGAGGTCGGCCTTTTGTTGTCGTTGTTGAAGGTTGGATATGTTATATTTTAAATTTGATTGTGGCACCATAGTCTTCGATAACAACTTGCATCTCTATTATCACATGGTGATCATTGCCTGAATTACTACTATTCTGTGAAGGAATGTAGGGGTGGCCTAAGTTATTTTTACTAGGGATCTATAGTGGGAGCCAATTGTACTTGCTAAACATACAATACTAAGAAGAGAGTTTGCTCACGTAAGGATTGCAAGAGAATTTATTTGTTTTTCTATGGAATTAATGAATGATCCCTTTTCTCAAATATGAGGTTTAGATATTTATAAGAGTCTCTGTGAGCCTTATTTAGTTCAATAACAAATTCTTTCCTTTTTTTAGGGAAATATGTTGCATTATGGAGGAGAAATTTCCTCTTTTCCTAGATCCGGTCATGGTTGTTAGTTTTTTTTTCAGGTCTGTTAAACTAAGTTGGCGCCCATGCCAGTTTCGGGCAACCATGCCAATATTTGTGCACTTGGTTTAAGCATTTTAATCATGGACACTCATTTTTTAGGTCCAATAAAATAATTTCAGTCTAATATATATATAAATATATATATATATATATATATATATATATATATATATATATATATATATATATATATATATATATATATAGAGAGAGAGAGAGAGAGAGAGAGAGAATGAAAATGAGACAGTATAGTTATAATTTTGAAAACTAGTGTAAAATGGATTGAGAAGAACTTGCTTATTTATAGGAAAAGAATTAACTAAAAAAGAAAATGATAAATGAACATTTTTTAATGTATCAATTAACCCAATTTTTTAATAGATTATATAGCCCTAATATGGAATGTTTTTTAATTACACTGGAATTAATTGATTAAAGGCTTCTCTAATTGATCAGAGTTGTTAAAAATGTGTTAATCCTTTAACCTTAATCTAGTAATCAACTAACTAGGATAAAAATTCCTCCAAATTGATTAAAACATGTTGGTAATTAGTTAAGGATGCACATAATTTTTTTTGGGTGTTTTGTAAAACTAGAGAAACATTAAATTTGTCTCTGTGTGTGTGTATGTGTGTGTGTGTGTGTGTGTGTGTGTGAGAGAGAGAGAGAGAGAGAGAGAGAGAGAGAGAGAGAGGACATGTGTTATGCGCGGGACCAGACATGATTTCACACTTAATATATTTCACAACTTTGGAGCTTCAAGTTCCCTTGCTAGATTTATCATTGTCTTAACACTTCAACTTTAAATTGAGTGTTCTTACTGAATAGCCTTGAGATAACATTTTTGATTTAATGCCATAACTAGAGATTTTTAGACAATTGTCACCACATACTTGATCGAATGTCATTTGATCTTAGATATTGTTAACATCAAAACCACCAAGATCATCTCACACTTGCATATTTTGTACTGGTATTTACATTAAATTGATCAATGAGACACGCGCTAAACACAATACTAGACAAGCTTTCACACTTTATTTCTTTCACAACTTTGGAGCTTCAAGTTTCTTTTCTAGATCCGTTATCATCTTAGCATTTCAGTTGGAACTTGATTCTTCTAACTAATGAGGCTTTAGATAACTTCTATGGTCAGATTCCATTATCTGAGATTGTTGGATTGTTATCACCATAGACTTCACATAATGTCATTTGACCTTAGGTGTTATCATCCTAAAAACCACGAAGATTATCTAATGGTTGCAAATATTTTTACCTATAAGCATATATATAGTCACATGATATATTTTGTTGAATGCCACATTACTCATCTAAAATTATGAAGACTATAAACAATGTCATTGTCTCATATGTTGAGTATTCTAAGAAAACTAAACACTCCTTAATCCATGAATTTAAAATCTTAAATAAATTTAAATTTATATATCACTTTCCTATAATTCATGTTATTATTAATATGTGTTGGAAGCCTTCTTCCAATATTTGTTATAAATGCAATTCTTATGGGGTGTTAAGGGTCACCTTGGCTCGACCCCATGTGGTATCATTTTTAGTGACTAAACCAATAAATTATAAGCAAGCAAAATGAATTTATAACACCGAATAGAGAAAGCAAGATGTTGTATAGAACAAGCAAGAAAGGTACCGAAAGATACATTAATATGTTGTATAAAATAAGCAAGATGTTGAATAAAGGAGAATCTGAACAATTCAAATGTTGGATAAAGCAAACTCTGAACAAGGTAGATGCTGAATAAAGCTGAACAAAATAGACTCTGCATTCTAGATAGAGATACTCTAGACTCTAGACTTCATAAGACTTTGGACTCTAGATAGATAGGCTTTGAATTCTGGACACCATCAGGTTCTGAACCAAAGTTATAATACGAAGAAGTGATAAATTTATAGTCAACTTTGGATATCCTAGTCAATGCTTCTGAAGCAAACAATCCAGAATTACTCTAATAAACTCAAGCTTCATTTTCACTAGACTCTAAAAGTCTAATATTCAAGGCTCTAAAGTCTAATAAAGCTTCAAAACATCTAATATATGAAGCCAACGATTTAGAGAAATTGATTGAATAAATATTATAGAATATATTACAATTTGAGAGGAAAAATCAAAAGGACAAATACGATGATATTTCTAAGGAATGTACTACCAACGACTATCAATGATTTACGACCCAATCTCGTAACATTATTACAATGTGGAAGTGAAGATGTTTCAAATTCTATACTTCATTGATATTATTCATCATCTATATAAAGAGAATAAAGAATGTTGAAAAAAGGATGAAATTCATTGAAGAAACAAATATATGATTGCTGAAAGAATTTTAATAGAGAATCATTATCGAGAAAAGAAAATAGAGAGAAAATAGCAGCACTCTATTTCATATAACCTTAAGTGTAAAAGCTTGTTTATCAATTTGTGTATCTACTTATTTAGAAACAATATTGTAAACAAAAACCTTGTATTTAACATTTGTTAAATTTATTGAGGGACTTGGTTTTAGTTGGAAACCTTGAGAAGTCATTGACGGTGTAGCGGTAAAAACATGAGTGTAAGTTATTGGTTAGCTTAACTCAAAGTAAACAGAGTCACCACTGCACTTTTTATTTTATTCCAAGTGGAAAAGGAAAAAAGAGCGAATAAATCCTAATGAATCTAAAAGCAAAAAGCTAAAAGAAACAAGCAGAGAACATGGTAAGGGAATAAGTTACACAATAGGAAGGTTTTACGCACCCAAAATGTCCGTAGTACTCCAAGGGAGCCCTTTGAAAAATTTATTTCTTTTGGCTAGAAAAATGTTTGTAAAAAGAGAATGGAGGGGTGAGATAAGAATTAATTTTTTAATATTTTTGTGTTTGGAGAGGTTTACCACCTCATGCCTACGTACCCACAAAGTGCAATGCGAGATCAAAACCCCGTAGTTCGTGGTACAAATAGTGAAAAAATTAGTGTGTTGGATTGATTTTAAAATGTAAAGATAAGTCGTCATTCTTTAGCGAATAATTCCATTAGAAAGAATGAATCATATCTAAACATGTAAAAAAGTTAAAATGAAAAGTGCACAAACGCATAAAAATATTTGATGAGTTTTGTAATTTTTATGGTTTTTTTGGAAAATGTTTTGATATATTTACATGATTTAACACTTATTAAGAAAATAAAAGAAAAGGTAAAAATCGTTTGACCTAAGTCAAGGTTTGATTATGAAAGCGGTTTTAAGTTTGAAAAAAAAGAAGATTTTGGAAAAAGGGAGAAGTTTTGAAAATTAAAGAGGGGGGAGATGAAGCAACTATCCTAAAAAGAAAATAAAAGAGATAAAGGAAGAAATATCTAATAAGATGATACTTTCAATTATGAGCACAAAAGTTTCATCCTTATAAGCTAGCAAATGGCCAAATAAAGGCAAAAATACCAACTCCATGAAGATTAAAGCAAAGGGAAGGTGTCCTAAAATCTAAATCCAAAACTCCATTCTGATGCTAAGGATAGTAACCAATAGTCCAAGATCAAGATCACAAGTTTTTTAGAGGTTTATTTCTTTATTAATATTTTTGTGTCCAAATGGACAAAAGGAAAATCAACACAACAATAATAAGAGCAAGAAATATAAACATGATAATGGATGATATACCATAATAAAATAAAAGAAATAAAGGTGCAAGAAATTAAATGTTAGTAATAGTAATAGTTATAATAATATAAATAATAGTGGCATGGTGAACTTAATCAACTACAACCAAACGAGTATGCAAAATCGAAAGGCAACCGAAAGATCGGAGCACATGTGGCTGTCATATGAGATATAAACCTCGAAATATAATTCAAACGACCCAAGAATCCTCTTACTTGCTTTTCAGTTCTTGGAGTAAGAATTTCCCGAATAGCTTTCACTTTATCAGGATCAACTTCAATTCCTCTTTGGCTGACAATGAAATCTAACAACTTTCCAGAATGTAAACCAAACATGCACTTGTTCGGATTCAAATGAAGCTTAAACTTCCTTAACCTTTGAAACAACTTCAGCAAATGTTCAACATGATCCTCTTCAGTCCTCGACTTAGCGATCATATCATCAACATATACCTCAATTTCTTTGTGCATCATATCATGGAAAAGCATGATCATAGCTCTTTGGTATGTCGCACCAGAATTCTTCAATCCAAAGGGAATCACTTTGTAGCAGAATGTTCCCCATGGTGTAATAAATGTGGTCTTTTCCATGTCTTCGGGTGCCATCTTTATTTGATTATAACCGGAAAATTCGTCCATAAAGGAGAACACATCAAACTTAGTTGTATTATCTACCAACACATCAATGTGTGGTAATGGAAAATCATCTTTTGGATTGGCTTTATTCAAATCTCTATAATCAACACACATTCAGACATTTCCGTCTTTCTTTGGAACAGACACAATATTGGCCACCCATTGAGGATAATTAGATGTCATAAGAAAACCTGCATCAATATGCTTTTGAACCTCCTCTTTGATCTTTACTGCCATATCAGGATGAGTTCTTCTTAATTTTTGCTTCACAGGTGGACATTCAGTCTTCAGCAGTAATCTATGCCCTACAATATCAATATCAAGACCAGGCATGTCTTGATAAGACCAAGCAAACACATCAACATATTCTCTAAGAATCTCTACCATCCTCTTCTTAACATCAGAACCAAGCAATGCTCCAATCTTGACTTCTTTCTTATCATCATCAGAACCCAAGTTGACCATCTCTATAGACTCTCCATGAGGATGAAGAACTTTCTCCTCGTTCTCAAGAAACCGGGAAATCTCATCAGGAATCTCTTCAATGTCCTCTTCCTCATCTTCGAACACATGGAAATCAAAGTTGAGAGTGGGCATATGATCATTATTTTCAATGGGTTTATCAATCAATCTGCACAATGATTTTATTTTATTTTAGAGTATGAACAAAAGTGCATACATTATGTAGATAAACAATGGTTATTTTTATTTTGGGATTTTTAGGATACCATTTTTCAAAATAAAGCAAAAAGGAAAAATACATATGGAAAAAAACAAAATAACATTTTATTGATGATGATAAAATTTGAAACAAAGCCCGACAAACATCACTTTCACATTGGGCAGAGTGAAAGTATTTTTGAAAGAAAATAAAACAAATTACTTTGAATTATGAACAATAGAAGGAACATCAACAACAATCCAATTCTTGCAAATCTTTCCGTGCGTAACAAAATTAGGCATTTCTTCATCTTCATCATCTTCAATGATGGCAGCAGCGGAATGATCGTTGATAAACCCAACACTTCGGAATCCTTCCTAAATACTCTTTGGGTCATTGAGAGCCACATCTGGTGCAAAACCAATACCAAACCCTTCTTTGTTGTCAACAACATCAATAACTCTTCCCCAACCATCAGATCAACCAGTTTCCAGCATGCGCAGTGCATCCTTGAGAGAAGACATATGCATAACATTCTTCTTAGCAGCAGCATCAACAACAGAAAGAGCCCGGAACGAAGTTCCCACCTCTTCTTCAGCATCAATATAGGAGAAAGATGACAAATTGCTCCCTAGCATCGCCGGCTCACCGCCAATAGTCACTAATTTCCCATCTTTCACAAATTTCAGCTTCTGATGGAGAGTAGAAGTCACAGCTCCTGCCTCATGAATCCAGCGTCTTCCAAGGAGACAATTGTAAGAGGGGCGTATATCCATTACTTGAAAAGTAATTTGGAATATGAACGGTCCAATCAGAATAGGAAGATCAACTTCACCAATCACTGTCTTCTTTGATCCGTCAAACGCTTTCACAATATTCCCATTATGCCTCATGGGAGCACCTTGGTACGCAAGCCTTGACAAAGTCGACTTTGGCATCACATTCAGAGAAGACCCAATATCAACCAGCACTTTAGACATAGCATCTTCCTGACAGTTCACTGAAATATTGAGAGCTAAATTATGGTTCCTTCCTTTTTCAGGAAAGTCATCATCACAGAAACTCATATTGTTGCACGATGTGATATTAGCCACAATACTATCAAACTGATCAACAGTCAAATCATGGTCAACATAAGCTTGATCAATAATCTTCTGCAAAGACTTCCTATGAGCCACAAAGCATATCAATAGTGATAAAACTGATATCTTCGACGGAGTATGCAAAAACTAATCAGTAACATTGTACTCGCTCTTCTTTATCAATTTCAACACCTCATCTTCACGATATTTCAAACTGGAACCACTAAATTGACCTGATCGGGCAACAACATCCTCAATTTGTTTATTTGCACTTGTATTTTCAACTCTCTTCGGAGGATCCGAAGCATAAACTCTACCACTTCGAGTAACCTTTGTCATATTAGCAATGCTAACCACAAACTTTGGAGAAGGAATAGGAACTTACTTACCATTTTATATCATTGTAGCATTATACCAGTACAGAATAGCATTATCAGAATCATACGGCATTGGACCAGGCAAATTGATCACCAATGGAGTAACAACATTTTTGCGGCTATCAAAAGAAATAACCACATTCTCAGGAACAACCTTCTCAGGAATATTTAACTGAGGCACAATAACATTCATTTCAATTGTCATACTCGTCTCTTTTCACTGTCACTTCAATCAACTTATCATCCATCATTTTATTAATGTCTATTTTAACAATCACGCAACCACGAGGGTTCACCGAACAAATGCAACAACCAGCATAATCGTGATCAATATCATGATATTCACTCAAAAGAGCAATCATCTCAACCAGAGACCTTCGAATATGGAGGACATCATAAATCTTGACCAAACCAGGACAACTATCAACCATGTTCACGGACGTATTACCATGCTTCAGAAGCATATTTGTCTTCACATTTGGATTAACATCATTGAAAGACAGAACATTGCTCCTTATCAATTTCTGCACTTCAAACTTCAATGGATAACAGTTCTCAATATCGTGCCTCGGGGCACCTTGATGAAAAGCACGGTGAGCCTCTGGCTTATACCACCATGGGATAGACCTTGGAACTGAAGATGGATAATGTGTTTGCACAAGATTCTTCTCAATCAGAGATGGAAGAAAATCCGCATACAACATTGGAATGAGATCAAAGCTCGGTTTAACACGACCTTGTTGATTACCACCCTGTTGCACATAAGGTTGTTGATAACGAGACTGATACTTTGGAGCTATTGGCACAATTGGAATCACATTAATCATCGGAGTTACATAAGTTACACGCTGCTGATGACGATTCTCACGACCACGAGGTCCTCTGTAACTTTCACGAGATATAACATTAGTCTCACCTTCTTTCTTTTTACCGAAGTTGAACCTCTTAGAACTTGAGCTAGTACTACTCTCTTTGTCGAACCGTCTCCTCATAGACACCTTCTTCTAGTCGCATCTCCATACTAACCAATTCAGTGAAATCAGATGGAGCACTTACAATCATCTTCTCATAGTAGAAAGAACTTAAATTCTTCAAAAATATCTTCATCATCTCTTTCTCTTCTAGAGGAGGAACAATCTGAGCTGCTAACTCGCGCCATCTCTGTGCATACTATTTGAAAGTTTCTTTGTCCTTTTGGGACATAGTACGAAGCTGATCTCTGTTCGGTTCCATATCAACATTATAGTTGTATTTCCTAACAAAAGCCTCTCCCAAATCATTGAAAGTCTTGATTTGGCTGCTATCCAAACCCATATACCATCTCATAGCTGCACCAGTCAAACTGTCCTGAAAATAATGAATCAGAAGTTGATCATTATCTGTCTGAGCAGACATCTTCCTAGCATACATAGTCAGGTGACTCAGAGGACAAGTATTGCCCTTATACTTCTCAAATTCAGTAAATTTGAACTTGTGCAGAACCTTGACATTAGGAGCCAAATAGAGCTCATAAGCATCTTTACCAAACAGATCCTTATGCCTCAAAGCCTTCATCTCTTTCTGCATTTCAACAAAACGGCCTTGAAAATCATCAAGTCTTGCAATCACACCAGCGCTTTCACTGAGCTCAGCATGGTAAATCATTTCATCAAGATGCTTAGTAGTGTGCATCACAGGAGGTGCAGTAGTCATCACCGACTGAAGAGTATTAAATGCAACAGTCTCGGGAGGAGGAAGATGATATCCAGCAGAAATGAAATCAACCGGCATACCCCACTGTATACTATAAGGCATGCGGTAGCGAGGAGAAATGATAGTTTCAGCAGGAATCAATGCAATGGCAATCTTAGAGATGATTGTATGTTGTATCAGAGAATTAGGTGGAGGGGGTGACTGACTCTGAGCAGCCACCAAGCTTTCCATCATGGCAGTGATCCTTTCCAGACTATCCTTCAGAGATGAAACTTCCTCGCGTATCTCGCGATTCTCTCGTTGCAAGGCTTCCAGCATCTTTCTTCGATTAGCTTGAGTATCAACCTTGTGAGTGAGCTTGACAGGAGAACTGAACAAAGATCAAGAAACAACATAAGACCCCTGGAAAACTCTCAAGAAGCAATGCCAATGCAGGCATGATGCATGGTATGCATATGCAAATGTAAAGATTTCAAAGGACTATAAGATAAATTGCAATATTTATAAAAGAAACACTTTTGAAGTACTAAAATCTCATTCTCATTAAAATCAAAGTAAGGATTACAAGTGAAGTACAAGTCTCAATAATCCTAATACATGAGAGAAAAGTAAACTAGGCCTAGGGAATCATATCTGAAGAAGATCCAAATCGCGGCTGGTACTTCATGTGAATCCTCTTAATCTCCTTCTTGTACCGATTCTCCATGTCTTCCTTATCCTTTACCAACTGGTCAACAATAGCCTTCCAAGCACCAGATGTAGGAGGAATGGTAGATGGAGTACTATAGGAAAATAAATCCTCTCTTGGCCTCTTCATAACACGCCACTCAAGTAACTCAATGAGACCATCTTTCTCCTTCAGTTTCTCTTGCATCGTCGTCTTCTCAAGTAGCCAATTTTCTTTCTCTTTTTTCATCTTGTATAACTCTTCTTGAAGAATAACCTTCTCATCAACGGGAGGAAGAAAAGCGGACAATGGTAATATAGGAAACAAAGGCTCCTTAGGTGGATAAGGCATCTTGAGCTTGGAAGCCCTGGATCGAACCCACTGGATGTAACACTCGGAAGGAGCAAGGTGTTGTTTTCCCAATTGATCCTTCTCTTTCCGATGAACCGCATGCCAAGAATGAGCAATTCTTTTCTTCATTTCCACATGATCTGCACCATTAATAAAGAAGAAACCGGATAATTAAAGGTTACTTGGTATGTATTTCAAGCAATATCCCAACTGTCTCCTAGCAAGAATAAGGTTGTAACTAATTCCCCCATGTGTACCAAGAAGAGGTACATTAGGAAACTCTCCACAACCGTCAATAAGCACTCCAGTATCATAATAAGAACAATACTAAGTCATATCCTTATGAGAAAGAGACATAATCCTTTGAGACCATCTTCGTTTCTCTCTTTTATCCTTGAAGACATCGGACTTTGGTAGGTGAGAAATAAAACACCAATAGAGAAGAGGCGCACAACATACAATATCTCCATCACCTTTGGAGACCCTATGATGAATATCATGATACATGTCTCCAGGCAAAGTAGGCACCGGATTTCTCTTCAAGAAAATCTGAATAGCACTCTCGTCAATAATACCATCTAAGTTAGGAAACAAGACAATCCCATAGATGAGAAAAACAAGAATAGCTTCAAATGCATCCTTATGACCCAAGGTAAGAGAAGTAGAAGCTTTCCCCTTTAAGAAATTAGCGTTAATACCACGAACACCTCCTTTTGGAAGAAACTTCCCACTAAGATCATACTCTTTGAGAAAAAGAGCTTTGGCGATGACTTTGATTGTAAGTTCCTTCTCTAAACTACTGAAAAGAAACTCCTTGTCCAAAATAGGCAAACCCGTCCAATGAGATTACTCCTCCAAAGTCGATACAAGTTGATAATCAGGATAAGTGAAACAATGATGCAACAGATCATAAAACTGAGCCAAGGTAGGGAGAATCCCCTCTGGTACATCGGTATCCAGGATGAACAAAATCTTTCAATAACATTTCTGGAACTCATGGGTGTCAACCACTAAAGCTCCTAGCATTCTCAACTCTAAGATTAGGACTCTTGAAAATGTACTTCCTTGTATTCCTCTTTTCAAAATTCATAACCATAGACATCTAAAATATTGGCAAAAGTATCTATAAGTCCCTTGAAATCTTGAGAACAATGATCATGAATGCATGAGTGCATGTATGCAACAACCACAAACAAGATCACACAAAGCACATAGATTTAGGTTCCGAGTCACAAGCATGAAGTCAAGGGTAGCAGAACACCTCTCATACAGGTAAGTACTAAGGTTTTGTCTTCATTGTACCTACAGAAAACCAAAAGGATACTAACAGAGGTTCCCGGAGTTAGCAACAATCTTTAGAATATTATCGGTACGTTGGACTACTCCCCAACCAATAACATTCTTAAGATAGACCTCGTCCGAGTATAGTATCGCGTGACAACCACCTCAGGTCTACACCTGGATAGTTTCCGTACTACATTCCTAAATTGGCTTGGATGGGTTAAAGGTTCTACGGTATTCAGTATGATCGGCTCAAGGTCGGAAAATAATGCCATGTTACTACTACTCATTATGGCATTAATGATCCGAGAGAGCCTAACTGAGTGAAGTTTATCAAATTGATATCGCTATGGACTACTCCATCGCGTATCACTTCGAATATCGCCGTCCTATCTTAAGTTCAACTCAGATCCGGGTTAGAATTTATCTCACTCATAGAGGATCACCAAAATCGAAATGGAACAAACAATAACAAACAAATCAAACAAAAGTAATAAATAAATCAAAGTAGGTCGAATCCACTTAGAGACCACTCTCCAGCAGAGTCACCACTTTTATGTAGCGGTTAAAAACATGAGTGTAAGTTATTGGTTAACTTCGCTCAAAGTAAACAAAGTCTCCATCGTGCTTTTATTTTATTCCAAGTGGAAATGAAAAAAGAGCGAATAAATCCTAATGAATTTTAAAGCTAAAAGCTAAAAGAAACAAGCAGAGAACCGGGTAAGGGGATAGGTTACACAATGGGAGGTTTCACACACCCAAAATGTTCGTGGTACTCCACGGGAGCCCTTTGAAAAGTTTATTTCTTTTGCTTTGAAAAATATTTGTAAAAGAGAATGGAGGGGTGAGAGAAAAATAATTTTTTATTATTTTTGTGTTTGGAGAGGTTTACCACCTCATGCCTACGTACCCACAAAGTGCAATGCGAGATCAAAACCCCGTAGTTCGTGGTACAAATAGTGAAAAAATTAGTGTGTTGGATTGATTTTAAAATGTAAAGATAAGTCGTCATTCTTTAGCGAATAATTTCGCTAGAAATAATGAATCATATCTAAACATGTAAAAAAGTTAAAATGAAAAGTGCACAAAGGCACAAAAATATTTGATGAGTTTTGTATTTTTTTATGGTTTTTTTGGAAAATGTTTTGATATATTTACATGATTTAACACTCATTTGGAAAATAAATGAAAAGGTAAAAATCGCTTGACCTAAGTCAAGGTTTGATTATGAAAGCGATTTTAAGTTTGAAAACAAAGAAGATTTTGGAAAAAGGGAGAAGTTTTGAAAATTAAAGAAGGGGGATGAGATGAAGAGACTATCCTAAAAAGAAAATAAAAGATATAAAGGAAGAAAGATCTAATCAGACTTGATGATACTTACAATTATGAGCACAAAAGTTTCATCCTTATAAGCTAGCAAATGGCCAAATAAAAGCAAAAATACTAACTCCATGAAGATTAAAGCAAAGGGAAGGTGTCCTAAAATCTAAGTCCAAAAATCCATTCTGATGCTAAGGATAGTAACCAATAGTCCAAGATCAAGATCAAATGTTTTTTAGAGGTTTAGTCCTTTATTGATATTTTTGTGTCCAAATGGACAAAAGGAAAATCAACACAACAATAATAAGAGCAAGAAATATAAACATGATAATGGATGATAAAGCATAATAAAATAAAAGCAATAAAGGTGCAAGAAATTAAATGTTAGTAATAGTAATAATAATATACATAATAGTGGCATGGTGAACTTAATCAACCACAACCAAACGAGTATGCAAAATCGAAAGGCAACCGGATCCGCTTAGTATCTTACACTATAGTGACCAATCAAGGAAAATAGGACCAAATTCAATGAAATTTGAAAGGAGATTGGGAAACCCAAAAAACCTACGCATTAAACATTCATAAGTCTTGGTTCTTAATGTAAAATGATCAATCACTTTAGGATTACGCGACAACAAGAGACCCGGTCCACGAAAATGCAAGTATCCAATTGGATTTTTATTCTGAATTCAGGACACATTTAGGTCCATGTTAAGCAATCACTGAGTAATTTACGAAGTAATTACCCTACAAATGAGGTCGACCACCACCAATTAAGGTGAAAAATGTTAGTGCTAATGCATGCGAGATGAACGATATGTAAATCACTATCCGAACGCAATACCACACAAAACTAAAGATGAATACCAAATTGAGTTACACTTATGATATTCTTCCATCTTTAAGTTCAATAACTCATTTTGGTGGATTCAAGCATGAAAATGTATCACTAATGCAAAGTACCTTAAATGAATTGAATAATTCACTTAAATGTAGTATTGAATTAATGAACATTAACTACTCTAATCTACACCCAAAGTCCATTGAAATTAAAGAGAAGTCACTCCCAAAAGTGCTCCTCAAGGTAAAAATAAAAAGGAGGGAGAAGAAATAGAAAGAGTAACAAAAAATAAGTTCAAAATAAGCCAAAAATAGCTTCTGGTCTTGTGTTAACCGGTTAACCAAATAGGTTAACCTGTTAACACAACAAAAATTCAAATCCTACGCCAAATAACATTGGTTAACCGGTTAACCAAATTACACTGAAAATGGTTAACCGGTTAACACTGAACCAGTAGCAGAAAAAGTTCTAAAATTCAGCATAATCCATTTTCAAAACCTTTTGTCAAACATTTGATGATCATGAACTGAACTAGCACGAATTTTAGAACCAATATACAGTGAAATCCCTGTAATCAAACAACAATTTAAGATCCAATGGATCTAGAATCAAAGGCACCAAAGATCTACATCTTGAATGTTGATGATGAACAAGAAAGAAGTAGGATGAAGGTTTAGCTCAAGTTGATCAAGAATTCAATGTGAATTCTTGATAACTTCAAAAGAAAGAAAGAAGAGCTTTACTGAAATTTTGGTTTGGGGGGGATATTTTGCAAGAAATTTGTTAGCTTCAAGAAATTTTTGCAAGGTGAATTTGGCTCTCAAAAGCTTGTCAAATGAATGAAATTAGGGTGCTATTTAAAGACTTTAGGTATGAGAATTTGGTGGAATGGAGCTTGCTTTGGTAATTTAAATTAGGCTTCGTAATTGAAAATTTGGAGGGAAATGGAAAAGAGTGGTGATTAGTGAGGGTTTATGGTAGGAAATGATCAAAGTGGTGTAGAGAATTCAGAGGGAAGTGGATCTAGAATATTCCAAATGAGATCAATGATCAAAGTGTACTGAATTTGAACAAAATATTCAAATTTTGCACTGGTTAACCGGTTAATGCATATGGTTAACCGGTTAACCAAGCTAAAATTTGAATATTTTGTTTAAATATGATTGCTTGGTTGTTGTGGCCCGATTCTTTTGCACGTCGAAGAAGGCATGGAAATAAACACACGAACCTTGGAGTTCCTTGAATAAATCAATTAACTTGAGAAATCCTCGATCATATAAATTTGAATTATTTACGGATCAACTTCGACTTTTATCTGTGAAATTTTATTCGAGTTGCATGACTGCTATTTTTGGCATTTTCACTTGTTCTTCCTCCTGAAAATGTTAATGAAAGAAAACAAAATATTTTTGGATTTTAATTAATGGTTAGTCAACATAAACAAATAAAACAAATAAAACAACTAAAAGCAACAGTGATCCCCCTGTGAGGCATAAACCTACACCCGAGAAGAGCCGAGCAACCCATGCGATCTTGTTTGTATGCAAGATGCAGATGAAATGTGAAGAAACTTTAAGGCAAAAATTAGGGTATTACAGAAGGGTAATCTTTGAGTTTTAATTCCTTAAAGGACTAAGTTTAATCAGAATGCTTCAGAAGTCATTAATAGGTAGTTTTTGAGTTATAATTCCTTAAGGGACTAAGTTTAGTCAGAATCCTTAAGAAGTCATTGAGTGAGATTGTAATCAGCTTGATAATTAGATTAATTCCTATTGAGATGGAAAAATCACTCCGATGAGTGGACTAGACTATTAGAACATGATTTGTTCATTCCATTAAAATGTTTTGATGATAAAAACATATTTAAAGAAGAATAGGGTTTACTAATGGTTATTCGAGTATTACAACATGATTTGTTCATTCCATTAAATATGCTCCTTAAATTATTTATTTTGATGTGCAGGAAATTCTGATGCATATTATTATGCAAAGCAAGAAGTTTTCTTCATACAATAGAAGTTCTGATGCTTCAACAAGAAAAATTCACAAAAATCTAATATGGATGATCTGATTGGTTATCACGCTCTTAGCACTTGTTGCTCTTTTGAATAAACTCTGATATTCTCATAAAAAGCAAACTCTGATTTCAAGCATCATCCTCATTAAATGACTATCAAAATTTAACGGCGTGTCAGACAAGAATCTTTAATTTTGGAAACATCATCAACGTCGTATATCATCATCCAAAAATACTTCTTGGTGTCTCCAATGGATAAAAATTCTTTATCTATATAAAGGAGTAATTTGGAAGAAAAATGACTGACACACTCGCGCACATATACAAACTACTTTAACAGCCTCAGTCTTATTTTTTGTATTAAACTCGTGTAAAAACATCACAATTGTGATTATAGCTTATTAGAAGCAACCCTATGCACACATGTAATCTAAGATATTTTGATATTCCTTGAGTGACTAAAGTGTTAATCAGTAGACTCAAGAAGACATTGACAGTAGGTCTCTGTGGTTGTTTTCAAATCTTGAATAGTGGATTAAAACCTCGCTTGAGAGAGGCAAAATCACCTTGACGGGTAGACTGAAGTAGTTTGAGTTCAAACGAACCAGGATAAAATAATTGTGTTTATTGCTTTAATTTTTAAAAACCCCAATTCAACCCACCCCTTTCTTGTGTTTTTCGTCCCTTCAATTTTTTCATTGTTGTTATTATTTTTGGGTCACAAAAAATTGTCATATTTGAAACCCAATTCAATCCCCATTTTCTTGTATTTCATGAACCTTCAAAACTCAATTGTACTACATCACTATACATTATTAATGATATGACACATCATTAAAAATAGAAGGCATTTTACACTGCCCTCCACTTTCTTTGTTCTAACGGTTAGTTCGATTTCTTTTTTGCCTTCTTTTTAGACTGATAGTTATATCCTTTATGGTATTTAGATTAGTTGGACTCTTTCTAAGATCTTAATATTTTCTTAGCAACTTTTTCAAGATAGTCTCTCTTGTCTAGAAAAAACCTTTTTAAGAGGGGAGTGATTTCTGATCCTAGTGAGTTGCCTAATTTAGGCATTAGAGTTTGATCGAGTTAATTTCTTATCTCTTTGCTGCTTGAGAGTGTGTCTTATCTGTGTGATATAGAATCTTTAAATGGTTGAGGATGATAGATAGTTATACCTAATAATTCTGAGATTCCTTTTGAGTCTTTTCTTTTTGTATGGAGCAAAAGTAAATATATGAGTGATTATCTTTTGATTTGGCACACGGTAGTCTAGTCCACTTAGAAAACCACGAACGATGCTATCTTTAACGGAGTCACAAAAATAGCGAAAAAGATAGTGTAGAAGAGTAATTTTTTTGTGGAACTGATTTCTGAATAGATTAGGGTGATACACTCTTGCACATTCACTAAATACTTTCAAAACCCTATCATCTTTTTGCACCTATAGCAAATTGAGTGTTTGTCTTGATTCATATGTAAATTTTGACCTCTAATTTTGTGGTGTTATTTTGATGGGATCTGATTTTTTGATGATAGATTTAGTGGCTTGGGATCTAATTTGTTGTTAATGAGATGAATTTTTTTTTCTATTATAGCTTGTATTCTTGTTTGCGGGAACCTCTTGATCCACAATGATGGTGGATCGATGGTTGTTTTAGCAGTTTATTTTTTTCTCTTATTTTTTTTTAATCTTTTGTAATCTTCTTACACATCTTTTGTTTTGTGTGTAACTTTGTCGAACTCTAATAATATTTTAATCTTTGAATCGATTTTAAAATGAGAATAAAATCTCAATTTTAAAATAAATAAAAAAAACAAAAATTAATTTTTATTAGTTTTAAAAATTTAAATTTAAATATGAAGTAAAAGTGTATTTAAAGCAGCAGCTGGCAAAGGTATATAGAGGATGAAAAATGAGTAGCAATACACAGATGAATGAATATGAAGAAACAAACAAACAATAGCAATGTGAAGAATAAATAAAAATGTGTGTTTATGTATTTTGACCAAGTGCATCGTCTACAGTGCTGTAGTTTGAATGGCAAACCAAGATGTGTGGGCGTGAATGAATATAATGTGCCATTGTATTGTGTGCTACTGTGAAGTGAAAGACTAACACTAAACAGTAGGAGTGGCCTTTCCTTGCACATAGGGGCCCAATCATATGCCATATTAATGCTTCTTGTATTGTCATTTCTTATATTTTATGTAGAAAAAGACACACAACTGTGAGAGTGAGTTAGTGATAGAGAGTGTCTCTGTCACCATCATCTGTTGTTCGTCTATATATACTCTGATAGGATGATAACGTTTGCACGTACTCATGGAACATTTTTAGTTTTTTCACAATTCATTGTTTGTAAGAGTTTTTATCTTGTTATATTTTATGTTTGGAAATTATTTTTATGAATCCAGTTACTGTTGGGACTTATGATTGCATTAGTAATATCACTATCACTAGTAATATTGACAATTACATGGCACACATATATGCATATAAACTAAGGCTTAAATAATGACTTACATTTTTTTTTAATTTTTAATATTTTTTAATATTTTAAATGAATTATTTTAATTAATATAATGATAAAATAATTATTTAATAATAAAAGTAAAATTTTAATAATATTTTTTTAAATACTTATTTGAAATATTTTTTAATGTATTTAAGATAAATAATAATAATTGCATGAGTTGGGAGAGAATTTGTATGGCTAAGGAGGATGGTGGTTTAGAAGTAAAAAATTGTGATATATTTAATCAGGCTTTGATTAGCAAGTTGTGCTGGAGGATTTTGACTGAGCATAGAGTTATTTAGTTTGACTTTCTAAACTTTAAGTATGGGGATATTCACTCTAAAATGGTGGATGTTATATGTTCTTGTAAAAGTATTTTGAGCTCTTTTGTGGTGGAAAGATTAAATAATGTTGGATATATTACATCTTTGTTCGTCCCATTGATTTTGAGGAAAATTAAGAAAAGATAAGATAAATAAAATAAATATCCAATTATATAATTATTTTAGAATACAAATCTTGAATTCAAATAATTTTTTTGTTCTTACAATCTATTACAATCTATTCTTGAGAATTTTTCCCAAATAAAATAAATGTCTTTTTAAGTTTCAAAATTTTCATGTCAAATATTTCATTATTAATTTTTAATATTCAAAATTATTTTATAATGAAAGTTTTAGGTTTCACGAGGATCACTATAATGACAATATTTTGAATGTTGATACTTATTAAATGGATGACAAATATTTGTTTAAGAATGGTGAAGAAAATGAATAAACATGTTTATATTTTACCTCGGTTATAACTCAAAATCGAGGTAAAATGTGTTTCTTTTTAGATATAAAAATACAATAAAATTCGTTTCATCCCAAGCACCACATACATTTCGATTTCTATTAACAATCGAGGGAATTTTTTGTTGTTTAATTTTATATTTATATTGTTTACACAAAATACTAAAATAAATTGTTTAAACAAACACTACGCCAAAAATGGCTTTTCGCAGAATACAAAAGACATTGTTTTTAATGAAAAGCGTTGCTATATTTCACTTGAAAATTCGCTCAAAAAAAGTGCTCTCTAAAGGGCACCTTAGACAAGGCTTTTAGAAAGCTTTCTAATATGACACTTTAGAGAACACTTTTACATAAAGCGCTTTCTAAGGTAATGTTTTAGAAAACACTTTATTTTAAATTATTTTTCAAAAGACATATAGCAGCGCTTTTTAAAAAAACCGTTGTCTTTTTTGCTTGGTACAATTTTACTGAACAATATCAAGAATCACAAAAAAATTGCAAAATGGGGGATCGAACCCACGCCCTTTAGGTAGGGAAAGGAATTTTAAATTATATTAATTTATCAAATTATATTGAATATATTTAAATCATATTAAATTAAATTTTAATTTATTTTAAATTATATTTATAATTATTCAAATATATGTTTTAAATACAAACATTTTAATTTATTAAAAATTGTATTTAATATATTAAAATTATATTAATATATAATTTAAAATATATTAATTAAAAATATATTTGAAATTATATTAATATATCAAATTATATTTAATATATTTAAATCATATTAAATTATATTTTATTTTATTTTAAATTATATTTATAATTATTCAAATAATATATTTAAATATATATGTTTTAATTAAAATATATTAATATATTTAAATATTTAAAATATATTAATTAATATATACAAATTAATATATTCAAATAATATATTTAAATAATATATTCAAATAATATATTTAAATATTTAAAATATATTAATTAATATATACAAATTATATTAATATATAATTTAAACTATATTAATTAATATATACAAATTATATTAATATATAACTTAAAATATATTAATTAATATATACAAATTATATTAATATATAACTTAAAATATATTAATTAATATATACAAATTATATTAATATATAATTTAAAATATATTAATTAATATATACAAATTATATTAATTAATAATTTAAATATATATGTTTCAAATAATATATTTAAATATATATATATACAAGGAGGCTTATGTTATATATTTTTAATGTGATTATAATTATTGGATGAGGGCGTAGCATCGTTGGTCAATGAGATTTATGTGAATGCTTAGGTTTGGGGTTCGAATCCCGCTTGCCCCAGATTCATTTTTATTTTTTTTACATTTTCAACTTTAGAAAGCGCTTTTCGGGGAAAGCGCTCTCTAAGGTTATTTATTAAAATAGTTTTATTAAATTATTTCAGAGACCTTAGAAAACGATTTTAGCAAAAAACGCTCTCTAAGGCAAAACTATCAAAAGACCTTAGAAAACGCTTTTAACAAAAAGCACCCTCTAAGGTGTAACTATGAAAAGACCTTAGAAAGTGCTTTTTATGGAAAACGCTCTCTAAAGCCAATCATTTATTAAAATATAAAATTTTTCTAATCATTTTCATATTCGCGCTCATTTCAAAAACCGCTATCGCTCTTGTTTCTAAACCCTTTTCTACGCATATTTGCTTTCGTTCATTCTGAAATTGTTCAATTCTCATTGTTCGTTGTTGTTCGTTGCTCATTGTTGTTGTTGTTGTTCGTTCTGTATTGATGAAGTTGAAGTTGCTCATTGTTGTTCTTCGTTCTCCATTTTGTGACTGAGGTACGTCGTTCTTGTTGTTGTTCTTGATGATGTTGTACATTGTTGTTGTTGTTGTTCTTGATCTTGTTGATACTCTACATTGTTATTGTTGTTGTTGTCGTTCTTGATGATGTTGTGGTTGTTGTAACCCATTTTAGATAGTTTTGTTTGATGATGTTGTTGTCGTTCTTGCTGATGTTGGCATGTGTTGTTGTTGAATATCATATGCAAATAGTTTTGTTTAATAATATCTATAATCACATTTTATTTTATGAGATTGAATTGTTGATGCATATGCTAAAGTTCCAAAATTATTTAAAACATGCAAGTCAGGTTCCTCATTAAACAATAGATAGTAAGGTGATTTATTTTTTAAAATAGGGCTAGTAACTTTGTTTATGATGTAAATAGTATGATTTATTGCATATGACCAAAAATATTTAGGAGTATTAGATTGGAAAATTAAAGCTCTTTCTATGTTCAAAATATGTTGGTGTTTTATCTCTACTCTCCCATTATTGTTCTTTAAAATGATCCAAGTATACCTACTAGAAAGTATGAATGACCGTTGATAGGATTGATTACATTGTAAGAATGAAACCAAAAATTTTAGGAACCAATTATGATTTATCTTCTAACAAACACAATTATGATTTATCGTTCTTTAAACATGTTAGAACGATAAGTTTAGGAACCAATATCTTATCGTTCTTGATGATATTGTTGTTGTTGTTGTTGTCGTTCTTGATGATTGATTTGTGTATTAAGAGACAATATCAACTTCTAATAATCTTCATTTTTTTTATGTAAATTGAAGGTAGATTTTGAGGTGAGGTCTAGAATTTGTTTACATCTAGATTTTGAGGTGAGGTCTAGAAGTTTTTTACATCTCTACAGGTATATTTGCTTTTTTTTGTTTAGTTTAATTAGTGTAACTATGGATAAAAAATGGATGTTTTCAAATCGATTGACGAAAGAGTACAAGAATGAGGTCAAGGAATTTGTTAAGTTTGTTGTTGCGCACGTCGAAGACCCCAGTCGAATGAAATTTCCTTTCTTGGATTGTTGTTTTGTGGGTCGGGTTAACGCGAGTCAGTTGTTATCGCATTTACTGAGGCATGGAATTGATCGAAGTTATACATGTTGGGATTTGCATGGTGAGAAAAGTAACAAAAATGTTGAATCGGGGGATAATACGACCTATGCTTCAAACGATAATGGCACAGATACATACGATTATGATTTAGTCGAAGAGATTGCAGAAGCACTTGAAGATGATCTTAAGGATTGTCCTGAAATGTTTGAGAGGTTGGTAAGCGTTGCAGAGAAACCGTTGTATAATGTTTGCACTAAATTCACGAGATTGTCTGTGGTATTAAAGTTGTACAACTTAAAGGCGTGTAATGGATGGTCGGATAAAAGTTTCACAGAGTTATTGGCCTTTATGAAAGATATGCTTCCAGAGGATAATGTTCTTCCCAATCGAACATATGAGGCCAAAAAGATGTTGTGCTCTATTGGCATGAGCTATGATAAGATACATGCTAGTCCAAACGATTGCGTCTTGTTTCGAAACGAGTATGCATCGTTAAATGAGTGTCCTAAATGAGGTGTCTCTCGATATAATAAGAAGTTGTCTCCAGCAAAAGACTTATGGTATTTTCCTATAATTCTGAGATTCAGACGCATGTTTCGTAGTGAAACCGATTCAAGAAACTTGAATTGGCATGCAGATGAAATAATTATTGATGGAAAGTTTCGACATCCGACAGATTCACCATAGTGGATGAAAATTGATGATGATTATCCTGAATTTGGAAAAGAAGCAAGAAACATTCGCTTGGCATTATCTACTGATGGAATGAACCCACACGGTCTTCAAAGTATCTCACATAGCACTTGGCCTGCTATTTTAATGATTTATAACATACCTTCATGGCTATGTATGAAGCGTAAGTACATGATGTTATCTATGTTAATTTCTGGGCCTAGACAACCAGGGAATGACATAGACATATACTTTGCACCCTTAATCGAAGATTTAAAGTTTTTGTGGGAGAATGGTGTGGAGGTTTTTGATGGGTATAGGAAAGAAAGTTTCAACTTGAGGGCGATGTTGTTTGGCACAATTAATGATTTTCCAGCATACAAAAATCTATCAGAGTACAGCATAAAAGGTCAATGTGCGTGTCCTATTTGTGAAGATAAAATAGATTCGACGCGATTAGAGTTTGGTCAAAAGAATGTATTTCTCGGTCATCGTAGATTCTTACATTCGAGACATCACTACCGTGGGTGGAGAAAAGCCTTCAATAGAGACATAGAACAAGGTAGAGCTCCACCTATATTGACAAGTGATCAAATTTTTGAAAAGGTGAAAGATGTACTCAGTTTGGCAAGCCTTTTGCACATACACTTGTCAAGAAAGGGTGGAAGAAGAGGTCAATTTTTTTTGAACTGCCATATTGGAAGTCGTTGTATGTAAGACATTTTCTCGATGTTATGCATATTGAAAAAGATGTGTTTGACAGTGTTATTGGTACGTTACTCAATATACCTGGAAAGTCTAAGGATGACCTTAAAGCAAAAAAGGACTTGGTAGCGATGGGGATAAGAACTGAATTAGGGCCCGTGAAGAAAGGAAACCAAAAATATCTACCACCTGCTGCATATACTCTATCTAGAAAGGAGAAAAAGATATTGTGTAGGTTTCTAAGTGAAGTTAAAGTTCCAGAAGGATACTCTTCAGATATTAGAAGACTTGTGTCTATGAAAGACCTCATGTTAAAGAGTTTGAAGACGCATGACTGTCATGTTATAATGGAACATTTTCTACCAATATGTATACATTCTATTCTGCCTGAAAAAGTAAGAAGCGCAATAATTAAATTGTGTTTTTTCTTCAAGTCAATTTGCAGTAAGGTGATCGATCCTGCGATCTTGCCAATATTGCAAAACGAAATAGTTATTACTTTGTGTGATCTTGAAATGTATTTTCCTCCCTCCTTTTTTGACATAATGGTTCATCTAGTTGTTCATCTGGTGAAAGAGACACAATTGTGTTGACCAGCTTATATGAGATGGATGTACCCTGCTGAATGTTATATGAAAATATTAAAAGGGTATCTGAAAAACCGAAGTTGACCAGAGGATTGTATTGCCGAACGATACATTGTTGAAGAAGCGATTAAGTTTTGTACTGAATATCTCTCCAATGTACAATCAATTGGACTCCCCAAATCTAATGTTGTCGAAAAAAAGCAGGAAAAAAGCTAATCGGAAATGAAGTCGTGTCAATATAAAGGGTCGAACGGGATCAAGTGCATTTGTATGTTCTGCACAATGAGAATGAGGTTGAGTCGTATGTTGAAATGCACAAGGATGTTCTCAGAGGTTTAAATCCAAATTGAAATGTGAATTGGATATTACGAGAGCACAATTGAAGTTTCATACCTTGGTTTAAGAGTTATATTTTCGAAAAGTATTACTCAGATCCCGCTTCAATAACATAAAGATTGAGATGTTTAGCATATGGTCCAAGTTTGGTTGCGTTTTCTTATAGCGCATACGTGTCGGTCCCGGGATTTTCATCCTAGTACAAACGCGAAAGTGGCGCAGAAAAGGTAGAGTCGCCAGCCAGACATTTTTATCCCGAATGAACGGGAAAGGTAATTTTGCACAAACCTGAGGAAGAAGGAAAGGACAAGGTCCTGTCAACCAAAGATCTAGGTCCGGGAGTCGGTTACGACCTGGGAAGGTATTAGCACCCCAGATCGTCTGTCGTACCCGACGGGATCCACGCTTGCTTGTTTGTTTCAAAGGGTGAGGAAATAAAACTGCTGCTGAATAAAACTACTACTGGAACTAGAACTGAAATGAGAAAAGGAATAAGAAAAGAGAACTAAAAGAGAGGGGGAAATGTAGGGAAAATAAAGAATGTGCTCGAACGGGCCCAACCCCGCTGCCTACGTACCTCATCGGGATAATGAGGATCAGAGTCGACGTAGTTCGCCTAACAAAGGCGAGAACTATTTGTTTGTGTTTTTTATGGCTGGAACTACATATGTCTATGCTCAGGTGTTGCAGGCTCGTCTGGTACGAGTACGTTTACCGTCTTGCATGAAAGACAAGTCGTCGCGAGTTCGCGCTTAGAGTGAATGAGATGAGAAGAGAAGTTCCCGCAGGATAGTCGCTTGTTATTTGTTTTTGTCTTTTATGAGAAATGTTTTGAATTTGTTTGTGAACATTCTCATACTAAGACCTATCCATCGTGGGAAGTACTTACACCTCGCCCCGAAACAGGACGCGTATAAGCACTCCGCAACAAAGTCTCGTGTCGTACAAGAATGTCCGGCTTTCATTAAATGTTTTATTATTTTTCTTTATGAGATGGGGAAAGAATGACTCAAATTGCAAAAGGCAAAATCTAATGGGGAACTAAGACACAACCCTAATTTTTGTTTATTTATTTACAAGGGAGGGCCTATGGTTAATGAGGTATATTAAACCTAATGGAGAAAGGAACTTAGAAACTACTAGAATGCAACTTACTTCCTAAGGAAGATAAGTTGATTCTAAAGCCAAGGGGGAACCTATACAAGTGAAATATCAATCAATATAACAAAGCATTAAAATTGACTTAAGAATAAAATTCAAAACAGAACATTTAAAAGTACAAACCTAAAATAGTCTAAATTTATTCTACGCTCAATTTATTATGAATCCTAAACCTAAGTCCTAGAACTAAAGCATTACCTAATGTTTTCAATCTAAAAATCAGAAACTAAACTAGTCTAATCACTATTAAATCCTAAGATTAAATCTAATTAAACTATTTTTTAATGAAACTTAATATCCTAGCCTAAACTAATGGAAATTTTACATGCATAAAGGCCTAAAGATTAATACCCTAAAAAAAGTAAAGTTTCTGGAAAAATTATGAGATTAATTCTATAGGGTCCTAAAACTACCTATAATTTTGTGTTAAAAGATATCCTAAAAAATCAGAATTTTGCTATACCTAAAAATCATTTAATTATACCTAACAATTAACCATTATTTGCTAAGGATTAAGCTACTAAAACATAGGATTAAATGACCTAAAAAATCTGCTAAAATTACACTAAGTACTATTATGAGTCCTCTAACTATGGCAAAAAGAGTGGGCCAAAAATGTTACTGGAAAGCTAAAAAATAAAATCAACAAATTTATATATAGTTGAGGGAAATTCACTAAAAACTACTTACATGAAAAAATCAGAATTAATTCAAAAATAATGCAAATTCAGAAAAATAAAATGCCAAACATTTCTAAATTGAATTAATGACCTACTTTATTTTTTTGGGAATTTTCCTAAGCATTTTCCTATTTTTATTTGATTTATTTCTAAACTATAGCTAACTAAAAAATAAATTCTAAAAGAAAAGACAGGGGGGTGAATTAGTGATTTTTTAAGTTGTTTTTCTTTAATGGGCTTAAGAGAGGAGGTGTGAAAAGCAACAGGGCTAAGCCCATTTCGCAGGATAGGGAGAGGGGTGCATTCAGCATTGTTTTTGTGACTATTTTTTGATGGGCTTGAAATGGGTGTGCGAATATCAAAAATAAATTAAGCCCAATTGCAGGAATTCTATGAGGGTATATGGTGGACCTTCAGTCAACGGGTTTGACTTGATCTTGTCCGCATGATCCAGTCTTCATTACTAGTATCCAGATCAAGTGACTTGAAAAGCAAGAGCATGATTGTTATGGTGTACTACGCACATATGAGCAACTGGACCAAGAGCCAACCGGACGGTGACACGTGTCACCGCCGGTGTGGATGGAAATCACAAAGGTCATCCACATCTTATCTCCTGGAATCTTGCAACGGTATACTCATGGGATTATGCCAAAATTAGCTTAATTAATGAGAATTAACACAAATTAAAGAACCTTAATGTTTTTAATTATTCTGATTAGGGTATCATAATCATAAGAACATACATAACAAAACGCAAAATCTAGAGAACCCTAACTCCTCTCTTCTCTTCTTCATCATCGTCTTCTTCCTCACCTTACTCGCCATCCCCTCTAACCGAATAATGAAACCGAACACCATATCTTGACCTTCCCTCTTAATCCTGAATCCTCTCTCTAAACCTACATTTCACCGTTCGAGAATCGAAGTCAAGCCCTAGCTCATCGTAACCTTCTCCTTCCTCCTTCGTCCCCTTCTCCTTTCCACCATCACCTTTACCTTCATCCACCGTGAAAAATTCAACCCCAATCTTAATTCGAACCTAACCCTAGATTCCCTTTGCAAACCCTAACACGTTCTTCATCCTGGTTTTATGGTTCTACCGCGGCAAGGAAAATAAACCAATGCCGAAAACACTATAACAACCACAACTGAGAAGTTAAGATCCATGTACCAGTAAATCGGCGACGTAAACAATGATGTATCAGTGAGCTTTCGTGATCCTTGATGCTATTAACCACTTCCGGATCGATTTATTACAAGTTGAGAGTTCTTGTTGAATTTTCCTTCTCGCTCTAATCTTCTTTGATGTTTTTTAGAGCCTATTGACCGAATACCGATTACTAACGGTGATGAGGATTGACGATGATGAAGCAGCAAAACGATGAATTGACGTGACAATCTTGAAGAAGTTGCGAGCTCAGGTAACTAAATCCTTGTTCTTGATGAAAATCATTTTACCGCCCAGTCTATTTTTTCTTCTAAGCTCCTCTAAATTGAAGAATCGTTATTGATTCTTGTAGAATGGTTCTGCGAATGAATGGTTGCCATTTGTGTTTGTGGTTGTAGATTGATAAGGGCGGTACTTTGATGCGGATTACAGAAGAAGAATGAAGATTGTTGTGAGAAAAATGTGAAGGAAGGTGAGAAGATTGAGAACGAAATAGAAGAAATCAAAAACAGAAGAAGCAAGAGATTGAAGAATGAAACAGCCTATGAAGATTGGATAACAAAAATGAAGGGAGTGTGTCTGAAGAAGATTGCAGGAGCAGGGAGCTATGGAAAAACAGAAGAAGAAGTTAGGAAAAGGTGCAGGTGATTATGGTGTGAAGAAGAGGCAAGAGTTGAGGAAAAAGATGGTGAAAGAATGGGAGAGGATTGAGAAAATGTGGGAGAGATTAAGGAAATTGTGAAGGAGAGGAGGAAAAAAAACGGTTGAAGAAGATAAAAAATGGGGAAGCTTCTGATTTATAGTTGTTTGGGATGAAACTTCTGAAAGAAAAATTCAGTTAGGTTTGTTATTTTTTCAGTTATGGCTTGTTTTTTATTCTGAATTTGCAACTAGAAATTTTGTTATGAGGAACTAACTTTTTCCTTCTGCGTCTTTGTGTTGAGTTTCTAGATCCAGCCATCTTGTAACTGTTTCATCACGAGTAACAAGTACATGTTTGCAAAGAGAATCTTCAAGTGCCTTTGCATCACACATAAAAAGCTCAAGTGCAGTTTGTAGGTGGAACCAGGATTTATCATCTTTGGGCATAAATGAATCTATTTCCTCCCCTTTCACAAATTCAATGTTCCCAAGATGCAAAATTGCAGCAACAACTTGAAATATTGCATCCTGTTCCTCAGACCCTATTCCAACAACATCCATTGTGTTTCTTATAGCACTATATTCCTTAGATTCATCAACCCCGTTCAATTAATAGCAATTTGATTGATTCAGATAATGAAATGTTCTTGGATGCCCTAATTTGTACTTCTTAACATCCTCTGGAGGTGCAGCACAGAGCATGTAGAAACAATGATAATTCCTCTCAAGATCTGACACTTGGCGAACATGTGATTTTTCCAGAAGATAAGTTCTGATAGCAACACCTGATATTCTTCCTTTTTTATTGAATCTCCACGAACTTACCAAACCGACTTGAATTATTGTTCCTCACAGTATTTGCAATGCCAAAAGATTTTAGGACGAGATTTTACTCGAGGACCTTTTGCTCGACAGTTCTACCTTCAGAAACAGGTGCTTTCCCTCCCATGTAAGCAAGATATCGCATGAGTAACTTAGTACTTTTTGTTTTACCAGCACCAGTTTCACCACTCACCAATATTGACTGGTTGATTCCATCATTTATCATGAGCCTATATGTTGCATCGGCAACAACAATGGGATGTGGACTTAACTCGCCAAATGCTGCTCCTATGTATTGTGCCATCATATGGCTATCATATAAATGAGGAAGCTTTATGAAAAGGGTTCACAGCAATCAATATGTTCCCAGTGTAAGTGTAAATTTCATGGATTTCGTATCTTGATCTTAGATTATTTAGGACTCCAGGTTCATGAAGGTACGCGAGCTTTGTCATATCATCCACTTCACATGGCGGAACTTCGATATCTATATGATAAATACTGGAAGCTTTAACAACAACTGTCTGCCCGGAAGTGCAAAGGACTTTGATTTGTTCTCCATGAATCTCCAAGACCTCACCATCTATCCAAGCTACATCAAAATCCTCCAACCAAACACGGGTCCCAACTATAAGATTGGCAGAAGCAGCAGCCATATAGTAAGAAAGATCTGATGAAAAACAGAGCTTGCAACTGGATCCACCTCCAAGCTCAAACTTAACGCGATTTACAACAACTTTCAAATGCAGAAAAAGGTGCACACATAATAGATTGTTATGAAGTGAATAACAATAATGTGTATAAAACAACTAGAAGCCCTTTAACAAAAATAAATCTTTTGAAACATAGCTGCAACTGTAACAGCAAAGTTTGGTGCAGCAATGGCGTAATTTTCGTTTGTGAGAGTTTATAGCGTTCTATTGGTGCAATCTAATAATATTTTTTTTTGTGCGGGCAGAAATTTGGGCCTCACATTTTCTTAACGACACTCTTTTCTTATAATAAAAGTCAACAATGAGATCAATATGAATAAAAGTGGTAGAATGGATTGGAATTAATCATAAAAATGTTTTGAAAAAGGTTATTGGATTGGATGTTCAACTTTTAATAGAATCATGACTAATAGAAATGGAACTTGGTTAGAAACAAAAGATAATATGAATTTGGTTTTAATTAAAGATAGAATTTGAAAAATGGACAAAAATGGATAAAATTGGATATATATTTAAAGAGATGGATTCTAAAAGAAAAGGTCATTTGGACATTTGGATATGGGACTAAAATGTGTAGAAAAATGATTTTATATGAATAAAATTGGGTTCGGAAATGGATAAAGACAATGGTAGAGATTTGGGCTCGAAAAGGATATTCAAACGGATTTATGGTAAATTTTGAATGAACAGTAGTGACACTCTGATGTTTTCCAAATAAACCATGATTATACACTTTCCACCTTTAACGCGAACCAAATTCATGATCCCAGACCACTTTCTCACGAACTGTGATGCCATAACAGACCTAAGACCCAACACCTTACCTCCTGCTTCATAAATCACCAGTGTAACCCAAGAAGTCGAGAATAGGAGAATAGTCTAATGAAACCTCTGGATAAAACCCTGGAATTTGGTAAATCCCACAACCAGAACATGCTTTTGGTGTTGCAAACTCAAACTTTGTCTCACCTTGCATATAATGGCCAGATTGATCAACTATGATTAGGAATATTCTAGATCCCAAGAACATGCTTCGATCCCATGCCTTATGAATCAATGAAATGCATGATTATGAATGTTATAACCCAATGGGGGATGCAGATGAATGTGAACCACAAGCCAGTAAAGGGAGTAAATATGAGGCCAAATTTTGAGGTATTACAGCTGCCCCTATTCAATCATCTGCAAGCCTGAACGAATAATTGCAACAGCTTTTATACGTTCAAGGTATGGAGTGATTGAATACTCTAATAAAACCTGGAAATTTGCACACTGTGGGTAATAAGATATGCTGAGAAGAATGCCCTCCTCGAATGACAACTCACAAGAGATCCTCGGATCAAGCACTAAAACCCTCCTTGAATGGAAACAGAATGGTATACCAGCCTCAGGCGATAACCAGAAACACAAAGACTGACCTCAGACAGGCTTTGCAAGAAGAGACAAACTGACCTCAATCAATAAGCTCAAAATGGTCTATCATCCTCGAATAATAACAACAACAAACACAAACAAGACCAACCTCAGAAGGACTTGAAGAAAAGAATGCCATTCTCGAATGACAATTCTCAAAAGATCCTCGGATCTAACACGAAACCATCCTCGAATGGAGACGCAATGGTGTACCGGCCTCAGTCGATAACCACAAATAACAAAGACTGACCTCAGACAGACTTTGCAAAAGAGACAAACTGACCTCGATCAATAAGCTCAAAATAATCTATCATCCTCGAATGATAGCCACAACAAAAACAAACAAGACCAACCGCAGAAGGACTTGAAGAAAAGAATGCCATCCTCGAATGACAATTCTTAAAGGATCCTCGGATCTAACACGAAACCATTCTCGAATGGAGACACACCGGTATACCGGCCTCAGGAGATAACCAGAAACAACAAAGACTGACCTCAGACAGACTTTGCAAAAGAGACAAACTGACCTCGATCAATAAGCTCAAAAATGGACTATCATCCTCGAATGGTAACCACAACAAACACAAACAAGACCAACCTCGGAAGGACTTGAAGAAAGAATGCCATCCTCGAATGACAATTCTCAAAAGATCCTCGGATCTAACACGAAACCATCCTCGAAAGGAGACGCAATTGTATACCGGCCTCAAGTGGCAACCAGAAACACAAAGACTGACCTCAGACAGACTTTGCAAAAGAGACAAACTGAACTCAATCAATAAGCTCCAAAATGGACTATCATCCTCGAATGATAGCCACAACAAACACAAACAAGACCAACCTCGAAAGGACTTGAAGAAAAGAATGCCATCCTCGAATGACAATTCTCAAAAGATCCTCGGATCTAACACGAAACCATCCTCAAATGGAGATGCAATGGTATACCGGCCTCAGGCGGCAACCATAAACACAAAGACTGACCTCAGACAGACTTTGCAAAAGAGACAAACTGACCTCAATCAATAAGCTCCAAAATGAACTATCATCCTCGAATGATAGCCACAACAAACACAAACAAGACCAACCTCAGAAGGACTTGAAGAAAAGAATGCCATCCTCGAATGACAATTCTCAAAAGATCCTCAGATATAACACGAAACCATCCTCGAATGGAGACGCAATGGTATACCGGCCTCAGGCGGCAACCAGAAACACAAAGACTGACCTCAGACATACTTTGCAAAAGAGACAAACTGACCTCGATCAATAAGCTCAAAAATGGACTATCATCCTCGAATGATGACCACAAACAAGACCAACCTCGGAAGGACTTGAAGAAAAGAATGCCATCCTCAAATGACGATTCTCAAAAGATCCTCAGATCTAACACGAAACCATCCTCGAATAGAGACGCACTGGTATACCGGCCTCAGGCGATAACCAGAAACACAAAAGTGGAAGTAAGACAATATGGAACGGGATCTTTGTACATAAACGAGAGCCCAGGCAAACATGACCGTTGTACAAAACGGGAACCTGCGACGCGACCGTTGTACCAAACAAGACGCGGAATAAATGACAAACATTGACTTGAAAAGACAAGGATGTCTGAAAAATGATATTGGTATCCTCTGTGTGGAGTACTTCAATTTGAGAAGATATTATAGGTCGTATGTAATATACCTCAAAATTGGCCCATGTTGGCATGCATATGTTTGAATTTATGGCGTAATGCTCCATGATGATGGAAATGCTACACTTTGGCGGATGTAAATGTAATGATGATTATGCATATGCAAATGCAAAGAGATCTCCTGACAAGGATACTGCAAGTATCCCGGATGGCTTGGCTGGGGGAAACTGATGATCACTGCACTGATCTTAATCCATCCTGATGAGGAGGAGACAACACTGCGGGGAAAGTTATCAATACTACACCGGCTCTGAACAACCGCCATTGCCAAAAATAAATTGGACTTTGAGATTGGAGTTCCAAGACCCTGCTGGAGATGGGCCCTTCTTGAACTCTGGTGGGGAAGTGAAGACCTCCTGACTTGGCTGGGAACCAAAGGCATGATACTGCTGAGGGAACAACTACTGGGGAGGAAAGACACTCCTTAAAATGCTGAGAATTGTCCCTGTCTGAAGGGAAACTTCTGCTTGGGGATTACACCCACCTTCTTCTACCTTGCTAGGAGAAATTTCGACTTCCTCTTTACTGGGGATGATTGGAGCCACCCTAGGAGACACCTGCTCCTGTTCAACCATAGAGACGCTCCTCCTGGGAATTCGCTTTTAGCTTTGTTAGCAACACCAGTACCTGTACCTGCATGAACACAATCGATAGTACCTGTAACATGGAGAGTTAGTTTTGGACCTGCCTACCCCAGGCTTGTAGTATTAATCATTATCTGGGTATCTCGACACCCTTTCAGAGTTACATTAAATGTTTATGTTCTCCTGCACGAGTTAGAAAGCATTCATATGTTCACAACACAATGTAAATCACAATTTGCTAGACGTTTTCGCAATCAATCAATGCTAGATGAAAAAAGCAAAAAACAAGAAGCAAGATAGTCAAATTGAATGAAGTTGAATTTTATTGATTCAAAAAAATGGCCATGAATAGGAAATACAAAGGAAGCAGTTCCCTGGAAAGAGGGAACAACCAAAAAGGAAAACAAACTATCCTATTGGCAATGTGAGAAGTGGATCTCATCAAGTCTCAACCCGGTTATGACTCGTATATCTTCAAGACACTCCTCTCACTCGGCCTCTTGAGAAAAAAATAAGTGAACTGATCTTCAACCCTTAGGATAACCTCAACTGTATATAGGTTACGGATCTCGCAGATCGCAGTCGTTCGTGTTAATCCCTCTTTTGCGTGGATCGCCTTTTTAGGTTTTCAATCCACCGGGATACCCTTTTTTACCTGAGTTGTCCGATGTGGCTTTTCAACTCAGCGGGTGTACATTTTTTTCAAGATTTCCCTAACTTTTTCCCGAGCCTTTTATTCTGTTTTCGGCTCGTCGGGATGCCCATTTTTTCCTGGATCTTTATTCTGTTTTTATCCAGTGGGTCCTTTTTTACAAGAAGTATTTTCTTATTGCGTCCGCGTTAACAGGGGATTGGAAGTCTTCTCCGTCCATGGTTGTCAGCATTAAGGCTCCACTTGAGAAAACCTTTTTAACCACGAACGGTCCTTCATAGTTGGGTGTCCACTTGCCCCTGTGATCGTTAAGAGGAGGAAGAATCCTTTTCAGCACCAAATCACCTGTCATGTACCTCTGTGGTCGCACATTCTTGTCAAAAGCCTGCTTCATTCGTCGCTGATACAGTTGTCCATGGCACACAGCTGCTAGACATTTTTCTTGAATGAGGCTCAATTGATTATATCTAGATCGGAGCCACTCAGTTTCATCTAGCTTAATGTCCATCATCAATCTCAACGAGGGGATTTCCACTTCAATTGGTAGGACTGCCTCCATACCATACACCAGTGAGAACGGAGTTGCCCCTGTTGAAGTACGTACTGACGTTCTGTACCCATGCAACACAAATGGTAGCATCTCATGCCAGTCCTTGTACGTCACAACCATCTTCTACACAATCTTCTTGATGTTCTTATTGGCCTCCTCGACAGCGCCATTCATCTTCGGGCGATATGGAGAAGAGTTATGATGTTCTATTTTGAAATCTCGACACAAGTCAACCATCATCTTGTTGTTGAGATTAGAACCATTATCAGTAATGATCCTTTCAGGAATTTCGTACCGGCAAATGATGTCTCTTTTAATAAACCGGGCTACCACTTGTTTAGTGACATTGGTGTAGGACGCCACTTCGACCCACTTCGTGAAATAATCTATAGCAACCAAGATGAAGCGATGACCATTAGAAGTTGTCGGCTCGATCTTGCCAATCATATCAATGCCCCACGTAGCGAACGGCCATGGTGAAAACATGACACTCAATGGATTCGGAAGCACATGGACCTTGTCGGCATAAATTTGACACTTGTGGCATTTACGGGAGTACTTACAGCAATCGGATTCCATGGTAATCCAATAGTATCCCGATCTCAACAACTTCTTAGCCATGGCATGTCCTCCAGCATGGGTACCAAAGGAACCTTCATGAACCTCCTGCATCAACAGGTCTGCTTCGTGTCTATCCACGCATCTGAGCAGAACCATGTCGAAGTTTCGCTTGTACATCACGCCATCTAGATTCAAGAAGAAACCTCTTGCCAGTCTTCTAAGGGTATTCTTGTCCTTACTTGATGCCCCATCCGGGTATTCTTGAGCCTTCAGGAATTGCTTGATATCATGATACCAAGACTTGTTATCTTCACCATCGTCGACTGCAAAGACATAAGCCGGTCTTTCAAGACGGGAGACCGTAATTCGAGGCACGAAATTCCCTTGACAAACTTTAATCATGGACGAAAAAGTTGCTAGAGCATCGGCGAATTGGTTTTCATCTCGAGGAATGTAATTCAATTTGACTTTGGTGAAGAAAGTTAACAGCCTCCTGACATAATCTCTGTAAGGAATCAAGTGAGGTTGATGAACCAGCCAATTGCCATTGACTTGATTTACCACCAAAGCAGAATCTCCGAAGATCTCGAGGTTTTTGACTCGCAAGTCGATTGCCTCTTCAATCCCCATGATACAAGCTTCATACTCTGCCTCATTGTTAGTGCATTCGAAAGTCAACCGAGCAGCTAAAGGCGTGTGGACCCCTTCTGGCGAGATGATAACAACACCTACTCCACTTCCGTTCATGTTCACAGCCCCGTCAAACATCAACTTCCATTTGGATTCAGGGTCTGGCCCCTCCTCCGGAAGTGGTTCTTCGTAGTCTTTCGACTTGAGGAACATGATGTCCTCATCCGGAAACTCGAACCTCATGGGTTGATAATCATCGATTGGCTGCTGAGCTAAGTATTCTGACAACACACTTCCTTTAATTGCCTTTTGCGAAGTGTATTGTATATCATACTCTATTAATATCATCTGCCACCGGGCTACTCTTCCTGTCAGAGCTGGCTTTTCAAAGATGTATTTCACAGGATCCATCTTGGAAATTAAGAGAGTAGTGTGAGTCAGCATGTACTATCTTAGTCGGCGAGCAGCCCATGCCAAAGCGCAACAAGTTTTCTCGAGTAGTGAGTAGCGCGTCTCACAATCGGTAAACTTTTTGCTAAGGTAACAAATGGCGTGCTCTTTTCGACCAGACTCGTCCTGCTGACCCAGCACACATCCCATCGACCCTTCAAGCACGGTAAGATACATAATCAAAGGTCTCCCTGGCACTGGAGGCATAAGAATTGGAGGTTCTAACAAGTATTCTTTGATTCGGTCAAAGGCTTGCTGGCAGTCTTCGTTCCATTTAATGGCCTGATTCTTCCTCAGAAGCTTAAAGATGGGCTCACACGTGGCCGTTAGGTGAGAAATAAACCGTGCAATGTAGTTTAGTCTCGCTAAGAAGCCACACACTTGCTTTTCAGTCTTCGGCTCAGGCATCTCTTGGATAGCTTTCACTTTGGCTGGATTGATCTCAATTCCTCGCTCACTAACAATGAAGCCGATTAGCTTGCCAGAACGGACCCCGAAGGTACACTTATTTGGATTTAACCTCAGTCTGAACTTCCAAAGTCTGTCAAACAACTTTGCTAGATTAACCAAATGCTCTTCCTCTGTTTGGGATTTTTCTATCATATCATCAACATAAACCTCAATTTCATGATGGATCATGTCGTGAAATAGAGTCACCATCGCCCGTTGATAAGTGGCTCCAGCATTCTTCAAACCAAATGGCATGACCTTGTAACAGAAGGTGCCCCAAGGAGTGATGAAGGTTGTCTTTTCCATGTCATCGGGAGACATCTTAATCTGATTATAGCCGGAAAATCCGTCCATGAAGGAGAACATGGAAAACTGAGCAGTATTATCGACGAGCACATCTATGTGAGGTAGAGGGAAGTCATCTTTTGGGCTGGCCCTATTCAAATCCTTGTAGTCTACACACATCCTCACTTTACCGTCCTTCTTGGGAACCGGCACAATGTTGGAAATCCACGGAGGGTAACTGGTCACGGCCAAGAAGCCAACATCAAACTGTTTTTGTACTTCTTCTTTTATTTTAATTGCCATATCTGGACGTGTGCGCCTCAACTTCTGCTTTACCAGAGGACAATCTTCTCTGAGAGGCAGCTTGTGTACCACAATCTCAGTGTCAAAACCAGGCATATCTTGGTAGGACCATGCGAAGACATCAACATACTCTCGAAGCATAGCAATCAAACGAGTCTTGACAGATTCTTCTAATGCAGCCTCGATCTTGACTTCTTTCTTGTCTTCTTCAGTACCCAGGTTTATGACTTTGACAGCTTCTTCGTGCGGCTGAATCATCTTCTCCTCCTGTTTAAGCAGTCTGGCCAATTCTTCAGGTAGTTCGCAATCCTCTTCACCTTCCTTATCGGCTTGATAGATTGGATTGTCGAAGTCATACTCAGCCATAACAGGGTCGTCATTGATAAGATCCGGTGACGAGCACCTGCATGAATGGTGATTCATGCAAGGCTTTAGCAACAACTTGAGAAAATGAGAAACATTGCCATTTTAAAACTTTTCTTTATTTTTGAAAAACAAAAGCAAAAATGAAAGACAGAGAACAACATGAATGAATTTAAAACACCAGCTTTATTTATGATTGTGTTAAGAACAAACGAACCCTTACAAAGAGCTACTATGCCCCGGGCAAGACATAGTGCTTGAATACAGGAAAAACAGAAACAAAAAATATTACTCTTTGAAAGAGGTGGCCGAAATAAGCCTTTCTGATGTCCAATTGCCAAGCTGAGTCCCTGGAACGGCAGGCCTGATCCATTCATCTAGGTCACAGTCACTATCGACTGCGTCATCCTGCACAGCACTGATATTTCCGTAGTCTACCACTCCCGCACTCGTGAAAGTGATCGGGCCCTAACAACCTTTAGCACTTGGTCCATACAATGACTTCCCAGGATGATAGCCAATTCTGAACATATCTTTCTTCTCCGACACTTCTACTGGACTGCCCCAGCCTTCTCGTACCCCAGATTCTAACAATTCAAGCGCTTGCTTATAAGAGGCTATGGACACCCCCTTCTTCGGTTCTTCAGGAGAAGCTGCCACTGCAGATGCCTGTTCAGATTTCATGGGCTCAAAAGCCTGACATGGGGTTTCAACTATTTCTCCATCCATATCCACATATTTGAATGAAGCCAGATAACTAACAAAAATATCTTCTTCCCCACTGACAGTTACAATTTGACCCTTCCATACGAAATTTAACTTCTAATTGAGTGTGGACGGTATTGCTCCCGCTGAATGTATCCAAGGTCTTCCGAGCAAACAATTGTATGCAGGCTGTATATCCATTACGTAGAACGCGGTATTGAAGATCTGTGGACCTACTTTAATGGGTAACTCCACCTCCCCGAATACCGATCTTCTCGACCCATCAAATGCTCGAACTACCAGGTCGTTGGGCTTTAGAACTAATCCATCATAATCCAACTTCATCATGCTTTCTTAGGCAATACGTTCAACGACGATCCAGTATCTACCAGCACGTGAGAGAGCACCGCACCTTTACATTCTAAGGAGATATGCAATGCCCGATTATGAGCACGCCCTTCAGAAGTTAAATCTAAGTCTGTGAAACCCAATCCGTGACTGGCATTGACACTAGATACCACCACTTCCAACTGATTTACTGAAATATCCTGAGGCACGTACGCCTTGTTCAGAATATTCAGGAGAGCCTTCCTATGGGAATCAGAACACATGAGCAAAGACAAGATGGAAATTTTCGACGGTGTCTGCTGCAGATGGTCCACGATCTTGTAGTCGCTCTTTTTGATAATCCTCAGAAATTCCTCAGCTTCTTTATCAAAAGTAAGGTCTGGATCAGTTGCTGGTGCAGGATCATTGACAACCACTGGCTGCTTCCCTCTCGCTCTATCCTGGGCTTCCGCGATGTCTCTGGGTGGTATCACACTATTTCTTAGTGTTTCCGGCGCAAACAACCTTCCACTTCTAGTAAAGCCCCCTACTCCAACATTTTCTACTCGAGCTGGGGTTGTACTAGACGCGGCCAACTCTTGCTTCTGGCCGTTACAGTATACTTCACCACCATAATTCCAAGGAATAGCTCTATCACTCTGATACATTACTGGTCCTGCTGTGGTGATGGTTATCGGTGCCGCTCTGGCCCGTGAAGGAACGTGAGATGGATCGTAGAAGATAGTTATTGTGGATACTTCGCTTTCTTTTACAACCTTGTCAAACTGCAACACTCCTTCATTAATTATACTTTGGATTCCCGCCTTTAACTGCTTACACCCATTTGTAGCTTCAGCATATTCTGGACAATCTTCTTCACATCCAGGAAAGATACCCTTCCTTGACAAGTAAACTTTAACAATAATCAACGAAGTCTGCAAGTCTTTGACATCGCGCACCAAGTTTAAATTTCCCCTTCATCAACTGCCCCAACCATACCCCCGTGAGGAGGCATGGGGTTCTGAATTACATTAGGAGTAGGAGCAAAGTTGATTGCTTTAGAATCCAGCAGGTCTTAAACAACATGCTTCAGTGCTTTGCAGTTCTCTGTGGTATGCCCGGGAGCTCCGGAATGAAATTCACACCTGGCATTTGTATCATAACCCTCAGGGATTTGGCCCGGCTTCGGGGGTTGTAAAGTTCGGAGTTGAACCATCTTAAGTTGTAGAAGATTCTTCAAAAGCTGTGAATAGGACATCGGCGGAGCTTCGAAATGTCTTTCTTTGGGCCTTTGGGGGTAATATGGACGAGGAGCTCTTTGCTGATACCCTTGCAAGCGTTGTGGCTGCGGTGGTTGGACTTGCTGTTGAACAGGTGGAGTTGAGATAGTGACAGGGGCCACTTGCTGATAAAATCCTCTGTTGATTCCTCCCCTCTGCGCGTACACTGCACCGGTCTCTACCTCTCTTCTTTTCACGAAGGGTTTCTTAATACCATAACTTTAAGCGCCTCCGTTCTGAATCTTCCCTTGCTTAATCCAACTTTCTATCCTCTCGCCAGTCAAAATAATATCTGAGAATCCACTTGAAGAAAATCCGGCTAGCCTTTCCATGAAATGCCCAGGGAGGGTATCCAGGAACAGGTCTACAATTTCTCTCTCCAATAAAGGCGGTTGCACTCGAGCGGCCACTTCACGCCACCTTTGTACGTAATCCTTGAAACTCTCTGAGCTCCTCTGAGTCAGACTCTGAAGTTGGGTGCGACTGGGCGCCATGTCAATATTATACTGATACTGCTTGAGGAATGCTTCTCCCAATTCCTTCCAGTTTCTTACAGAACTTCTCTCTAGCTTCATATACCATTCCAAGGACCCTCCTGAGAGACTATCCTGGAAGTAGTACATCCAGAGCTTTTCATCCCGAGTATGGGCAGCGATCTTCCGATAGAATGCCTGCAAGTGAGTCTTTGGGCAGGAACTACCGTTGTACTTGTCAAAAGTAGGCAGCCTGAATTTGTGAGGAAAAACCACCTCGGGGACTAGGCCTATGTCAGACACATCTATCCTCAACGTATCTCTAAACTTGATGGCTTTGACTTTCTCAGCAAGCACTAGAAAATCATTAAGATTTCCTTCTCCAGTGAACCCCATGTCATTGTTAAAATAAGGGAATTGATCCTCCTGCCTGTCTTGTACTGGAACAAAAGTTGTCGTGCCTGGTTCTGGAATCTGAGGTCCACCTGGGCCATTGCTGGTGTTGGGAGGAGCCCCTTGCCCGTCAGAAGTGGTCACATGAGTATTAGTCTGAGGAGGGTTGAGCCCTTGAATTATATTCCTTAACTCTTGTTGTCCCTGAGCCATCCCTTGCATCATGACCATGAACTCTCTCATTCTGGTGCGAAACTCATTAAGCTCTGTTTGCATAACGTCCATGACTGTCCTCTGATTGCTGCGAGTTGCGTAGCGATGCGAGATATCTTGTTGGAGATGCCAGGTCTTGGCAGCTCTCGCAATCTTTGCCTGTGAACACAAATAAATTAAGCATCCTGTAGAAAAACCTGCAAAACAAAGAAGAAATGAAAATGATGCGTATGCAATGCAATGTGTTCCTTTTATTCCCAAGACTTTCCCTGTTTCCGGTCCTGGCATTAAGAGAATAATAATTGGGAAGAAAACCCAAGCGATATTTAAATACAATGATGGCCGTGGAGAATTGGTGCTCATTACCCTGTGTCGGTGCAACAAATAACGAACAAGAGATTCAAAACAAGTCAATCACATAAACTGAAGTTTGAAACGACAAAGTCCCCGAAGGGTTCCAATCAAAAGAACAACAAAGTACATCAAATAAAAGGAATTCCACAACAAGCCTGTGGGTAATCCAAGTACAATAGCATGAAACTAAACCCTAGGGAACTCTAAGTCTTGCAGCCTCCAGCTAAGACGCTTGACATTCTGGAACAACTGAACGATATCCAGATGATCAGGCTCCTGGATGAGGAGGTCCCTTGTATCAAAGGAAGCATGTAACTCTTCAATCTGCTGCAGGAAAGTCATCTCATTCTCTTTGCTTGGACCCGGCTCGTCCTTTGACCTCTTCACATCATCACGAAGCTTCAACTCTTCAACTTCTTTCTGGACATCTTCAGATATTTGTTGACTCTTTGTCATCTGACGAAGACACTCTCTTTGTTGCTCTTGTGCTCTCCGAGCTAGCTTCTCTTGCTCAACCAAAGCATCCTGGAGGCTCTTGATCTTCAACTCGAATTCAGCCTCTACCTCCTTTTTCTTCTTCTGATTATCACTCCACTTCTCTTGCCAAAGTGTGATGGCTTCATTAGCCTCATTAAGTTCCTTCTTATCCTTCTGACGCTGACTCGCCTTATGGATCTCAGCCAATCCTCTCTTCCTGAGGTGTAGCTCCCTTTCCTCGAAGTCCTTCTGCTTGAGACGAACTGTTTCTTCAGCTCGTATAGCTCTATCCTCTAACTGACGGTTCTGAATCATCAATTTCTGACAAGAATTGTAAGCCTCTTGATTCTCAAACCTAAGCTGCTTGACCAAAGCCTCCAATTTCTGATAATCTTCTAAAGGAACTGTGGTAGGTGGTGGTAACGGTGCGGAGAAAGGGATTAGAGTCACTTGAGCTTTTTCTCTTACCCATGCTTCAAACTCGGGAAACATTTGGTTATTACTCCTGCCCAAGCGTTCTATACCCTTTCTATTAATAATTTCCAAGCACCTGCAGCTTCCCGTATCAATGGGAGATTATCCTTCACATGGAAATAAAAAGTCTGATCCAACTCCGAATCTTTGGGAACATTCTTCAAAGCGTATCCTAATTGTCTTCTCAAGAGTATGGGGTTGTAGTTAATGCCCCCAGCTACTCCTAAGAGGGGAACATTAGGATACCCTCCACAGCTGGAGATGAGCTCTTTCCCTTTTAGCCTTAAGGTGAACCATCTAATGTCTTTGGCGGTCAACGCGCTTAGTTTTTGCGACCAGATTACTTTGGGATCCGTGAATACTCCAGTAACAGGGATGTGCCTCATAAACCATGTGTAGAATAACGGGGCACAACATCTAACCAAGCCACCTCGCCTCTTCTCATTCTTATAGTGCACTGAATAATACAATTCACCTAGGAGAGTGGGCACTGGATTCTTCATCACGAACAAATGAATGGCATTCATATTCACGAACTTCTCCATGTCAGTAAACAAAACTATCCCATACACAGATAACGCCAAGATGGCGCAAACTGAATCCCACTGCTTTTCCACGGCACAATCTTCAGCTCTTCTGACCAGAAACTCTAAGGGAAAACCAAGTACTCCTACCTTGGTGGCAACCGGATTAGCAGATACCTCTGATGGGCTCAAATAAAGAGCTTTAGCGATGTCAACATGAGTCGGTCTTGTCATTTCTGAATTGAAAGGAATCTGGTCTTTGATAGGCAGTCCCAAAATCTCAACATTCTCTTCTACTAATGGACCTAGCTGGAAATCGGGGAATGTGAAACATCGGAGTCTAGGGTCATAATACTGTAGCAAGGTATGAATGGAACTCCTTTGCGAACTATCCAGATTGAACACCATGTCCAGAATATCACCATATCGCTGTTTGAAGAATCCCAAATGAACCGAGGTAACGAGAGACACCATCTGCTTGAGCAAGTCCATCTTGGTATCAAAAAATTTGTAGAAAATGTTCTTCTTTCTGATATCTTCCATTCTGAAGCAATGATATGACCAGGGACCGGGAGTAATGCAAACCCTGAGAATAAAAGAAACACAAATGATTAATGATGATATGATGCTTATGCAAGGCAAGGCATGTGATCAGTGAAGTGTCTGTGATGTGCCAATCATATAATCAGGTGTCGGTGCAAGGTCACAATATCCACATATCACAATAACAATCCCTCTGATCCGGGATCCATATCTTAGAACCAGAAATCCATATCACAAAACTGAACCAATGGCAAAGCGGGTATGCTGAAGGTCTTAGGGTTCCTGCAAACCTGTAAACCCCTCCCAATCTCACGAGTGTGCTACTCGGGTCAACATCACGGACTCTTAAAGCCGAATAGCAATAATACGTTCATCCTTTCCGAGAAATGGCTCATGACCAAATCAGGGAATCGGTTTGGCATTATGTACTACTCAGGGAGGCCTCAGTTGAGTCCGGAAAAACAAGCATCCCTCACAAGTCTCCAGCTTCAAGCACTGAATTGAGAAACAATAGTACATTCATCCCGAAGGGTACAATACTACCGTCATACGAACAATTTGCTTTGACTAGATTTCTATGAGATAACCAGGCTATCCTATGCGAGTTCCCAATGGACCCTCGGATGCGAGTGGGTTTGCCAACAAATGTGGTCTGCCACTATCATCACTGGAGAGGGGTGTTCCCATTAAGGTCCTCGAAGATCGGTCACCAGATGCATATAACTATCAAGGTCGTACACTAAAGTGAGGTAATCCCCACACAAAATAGTTCTAAGACGGTCGCAATCTGGGTGTGGAACACATCGCCACTCATCATGGTGAGATACCATGAGAGTATAATGTATGTCCACGCTAATCCTATAATGCACTCAAGCCGGGTATTTGGCTTATCTCACAGTAATTTCCATCCCACAGAAAAATGAAAACCAGCACAGCCAGACAGTCCAGTATAATATGATGCATGGAACATAAATACTGAAAGCGGTAAATAAATGAGGTAAAGTAAAGCTGTAAAGTAAAACTGTAAATGAAAACAGTAAAGCTAAACTAAGGCATACAACAACAAACAAATAAACACCCAAAGAAACAAAACCAAACAGGCACTAGGATTGACTCTACAAGGGAAACCAGAGATTCTGGGTTCGATCCCCAGCAGAGTCACCAGCTGTCGCTCCCGGGATTTTCATCCTAGTACAAACGCGAAAGTGGCGCGGAAAAGGTAGAGTCGCTAGCCAAACATTTTTATCCCGAATGAATGGGAAAGGTAATGTTGCACAAACCTGAGGAAGAAGGAAAAGACAAGGTCCTGCAAACCAAAGATCTGGGTCCGGGAGTCGGTTACGACCTGGAAAGGTATTAGCACCCCAGATCGTCCATCGTACCCGACGGGATCCACGCTTGCTTGTTTGTTTCAAAGGGTGAGGAAATAAAACTGCTGCTGAATAAAACTACTACTGGAACTGGAACTGAAATAAGAAAAGGAATAAGAAAAGAGAACGGAAAGAGAGGGGGAAATGTAGGGAAAATAAAGAATGTGCTCGAACAGGCCTTACCCCGCTGCCTACATACCTCATCGGGATAATGAGGATTAGAGTCGACGTAGTTCGTCTAACTAAGGTGGGAACTATTTATTTGTGTTTTTTATGGCTGGAACTGTGTATGTCTATGCTCAGGTGTTGCAGGCTCGTCTGGTACGAGTGCGTTTACCGTCTTGCATGAAAGACAAGTCGTCGCGAGTTCGCGCTTAGAGTGAATGAGATGAGAAGAGAAGTTCCCGCAGGATAGTCGCTTGTTATTTGTTTTTGTCTTTTATGAGAAATGTTTTGAATTTGTTTGTGAACATTCTCATACTAAGACCTATCCATCGCGGGAAGTACTTACACCTCGCCCCGAAACAGGACGCGTATAAACACTCCGCAATAAAGTCTCGTGTCGTACAAGAATGTCCGGCTTTCATTAAATGTTTTATTATTTTTCTTTATGAGATTGGGAAAGAATGACTCAAATTACAAAAGGCAAAATCTAATGGGGAACTAAGACACAACCCTAATTTTTGTTTATTTATTTACAAGGGAGGGCCTATGGTTAATGAGGTATTCTAAATCTAATGGAGAAAGGAACTTAGAAACTACTAGAATGCAACTTACTTCCTAAGGAAGATAAGTTGATTCTAAAGCCAATGGGGAACCTATACAAGTGAAATATCAATCAATATAACAAAGCATTAAAATTGACATAAGAATAAAATTCAAAACAGAACATTTAAAAGTACAAACCTAAAATAGTCTAAATTTATTCTACGCTCAATTTATTATGAATCCTACACCTAAGTCCTAGAACTAAAGCATTACCTAATGTTTTCAATCTAAAAATCAGAAACTAAACTAGTCTAATCACTATTAAATCCTAATATTAAATCTAATTAAACTATTTTTTAATGAAACTTAATATCCTAGCCTAAACTAATGGAATTTTTACATGCATAAAGGCCTAAAGATTAATACCCTAAAAATAGTAAAGTTTCTGGAAAAATTATGAGATTAATTCTAAAGGGTCCTAAAACTACCTATAATTTTGTGTTAAACGATATCCAATAAAATCAGAATTTTGCTATGCCTAAAAATCATTTAATTCTACCTAAGGATTAACCATTATTTGCTAAGGATTAAGCTACTAAAACATAGGATTAAATTACCTAAAAAATATGCTAAAATTACACTAAGTACTATTATGAGTCCTCTAACTATGGAAAAAAGAGTGGGCCAAAAATGTTACTGCAAAGCTAAAAAATAAAATCAACAAATTTATGTACAGTTGAGGGAAATTCACTAAAAACTACTTACATGAAAAAATCAGAATTAATTCAAAAATAATGCAAATTCAGAAAAATAAAATGCCAAACATTTCTAAATTGAATTAATGACCTACTTGATTTTTTTGGGAATTTTCCTAAGCATTTTCCTATTTTTATTTGATTTATTTCTAAACTATAGCTAACTAAAAAATAAATTCTAAAAGAAAAGACAGGGGGTGAATTGGGGATTTTATAAGTTGTTTTTCTTTAATGGGCTTAAGAGAGGAGGTGTGAAAAGCAACAGGGCTAAGCCCATTTCGCAGGATAGGGAGAGGGGTGCATTCAACATTGTTTTTGTGACTATTTTTTGATGGGCTTGAAATGGGTGTGCGAATATCAAAAATAAATTAAGCCCAATTGCAGGAATTCTATGAGGGTATATGGTGGAACTTCAGTCAACGGGTTTGACTTGATCTTGTACGCATGATCCAATCTTCATTACTAGTATCCAGATCAAGTGACTTGAAAAGCAAGAGCATGATTGTTATGGTGTACTACGCACATATGAGCAACTGGACCAAGAGCCAACCGGATGATGACACGTGTCACCGCCGGTGTGGATGGAAATCACAAAGGTCATCCACATCTTATCTCCTGGAATCTTGCAACGGTATACTCATGGGATTATGCCAAAATTAGCTTAATTAATGAGAATTAACACAAATTAAAGAACCTTAATGTTTTTAATTATTCTGATTAGGGTATCATAATCATAAGAACATACATAACAAAACGCAAAATCTAGAGAACCCTAACTCCTCTCTTCTCTTCTTCATCATCGTCTTCTTCCTCACCTTACTCGCCATCCCCTCTAACCGAATAATGAAACCGAACACCATATCTTGACCTTCCCTCTTAATCCTGAATCCTCTCTCTAAACCTACATTTCACCGTTCGAGAATCGAAGTCAAGCCCTAGCTCATCGTAACCTTCTCCTTCCTCCTTCGTCCCCTTCTCCTTTCCACCATCACCTTTACCTTCATCCACCGTGAAAAATTCAACCCCAATCTTAATTCGAACCTAACCCTAGATTCCCTTTGCAAACCCTAACACGTTCTTCATCCTGGTTTTATGGTTCTACCGCGGCAAGGAAAATAAACCAATGCCGAAAACACTATAACAACCACAACTGAGAAGTTAAGATCCGTGTTCCAGTAAATCGGCGACGTAAACAATGATGTATCAGTGAGCTTTCGTGATCCTTGATGCTATTAACCACTTCCGGATCGATTTCTTACAAGTTGAGAGTTCTTGTTGAATTTTCCTTCTCGCTCTAATCTTCTTTGATGTTTTTCAGAGCCTATTGACCGAATACCGATTACTAACGGCGACGAGGATTGACGATGATGAAGCATCAAAAACGATGAATTGACGTGACAATCTTGAAGAAGTTGCGAGCCCAGGTAACTAAATCCTTGTTCTTGATGAAAATCATTTTACCGCCCAGTCTATTTCTTCTTCTAATCTCCTCTAAATTGAATAATTATTATTGATTCTTGTAGAATGGTTCTGCGAATGAATGGTTGCCATTTGTGTTTGTTGTTGCAGATTGATAAGGGCGGTACTTTGATGCGGATTACAGAAGAAGAATGAAGATTGTTGTGAGAAATATGTGAAGGAAGGTGAGAAGATTGAGAACGAAGGAGAAGAAATCAAAAACAGAAGAAGCAAGAGATTGAAGAATGAAACAGCATATGAAGATTGGATAACAAAAGTGAAGGGAGTGTGTCTGAAGAAGATTGCAGGAGCAGGGAGCTATGGAAAAACAGAAGAAGAAGTTAGGAAAAGGTGCAGGTGATTATGGTGTGAAGAAGAGGCAAGAGTTGAGGAAAAAGATGGTGAAAGAATGGGAGAGGATTGAGAAAATGTGGGAGAGATTAAGGAAATTGTGAAGGAGAGGAAGATAAAAAATGGTTGAAGAAGATAAAAAATGGTGAAGCTTCTGATTTATAGCTGTTTGGGATGAAACTTCTAGAAGAAAAATTCAGTTAGGTTTGTTATTTTTTCAGTTATGGCTTATTATGAAGTGAAAAACGATAATGTGTATAAAACAACTAGAAGCCCTTTAACAAAAATCAATCTTTTGAAACATAGCTGCAACTGTAACTGCAAAGTTTGGTGCAGCAATGGCGTAATTTTTGTTTGTGAGAGTTTATAGCGTTCTATTGGTGCAATCAAATAATAATATTTTTTTTTGTGCGGGCAGAAATTTGGGCCTCACATTTTCTTAACGACACTCTTTTCTTATAATAAAAGGCAACAATGAGATCAATATGGATAAAAGTGGTAGAATGGATTGGAATTAATCATAAAAATGTTTTGAAAAAGGTTATTGGATTGGATGTTCAACTTTTAATAGAATCATGACTAATAGAAATGGAACTTGGTTAGAAACAAAAAACAATATGAATTTGGTTTTAATTAAAGATAGAATTTGAAAAATGGACAAAAATGGATAAAATTGGATATATATTTAAAGAGATGGATTCTAAAAGAAAAGGTCATTTGGACATTCGGATATGGGCCTAAAATGTGTAGAAAAATGATTTTATATGAATAAAATTGGGTTCGGAAATGGATAAAGACAATGGTAGAGATTTGGGCTCGAAAAGGATATTCAAATAGATTTATGGTAAATTTTGAATGAACAGTAGTGACACTCTGATGTTTTCCAAATAAACCATGATTATATGCTTTCCACCTTTAACGCGAACCAAATTCATGATCCCAGACCACTTTCTCACGAACTGTGATGCCATAATAGACCTAAGACCCAAACCTTACCTCCTGCTTCCTAAATCACCAGTGTAACCCAAGAAGTCGAGAAGAGGAGAATAGTCTAATGAAACCTCTGGATAAAACCCTGGAATTTGGTAAATCCCACAACCAGAACATGCTTTTGGTGTTGCGAACTCAAACTTTGTCTCACCTCGCATATAATGGCCAGATAGATCAACTATGATTAGGAAGATTCTAGATCCCAAGAACATGCTTCGATCCCATGCCTTATGAATCAATGAAATGCATGATTATGAATGTTATAACCCAATGGGGGATGCAGATGAATGTGAACCACAAGCCAGTAAAGGGAGTAAATATGAGGGCAAATTTTGAGGTATTACAATACGCAATTAATGGATACACATTTTATACCAAAGAACGAGATGATAAAAGTACTATGCAAAATAGTGGTGTCACTGTGGTAGCTGAAGCAATGCACATTTCAAGTGTGAAAGACTTAAACCCCAAATTTGCAAATTTGTCATATTTTAGGGTTATCAAGCGTATTTGGGTGTTTGATTATGAGAAGTTTCAGATTCCTATATTTCATTGCAAGTAGGTTGAAAACAATAATGGTGTACAAATGGATAAGTAGGGATTTTTGCAAGTGGATCTTAATAGGGTGGGGTACAAAGATTAGCCTTTTATTCTAGCCTCTCAAGCTAAATAATTGTTCTATGTCACTGATCCGACAAGTACACAATTGTCTATAGTTCTTTTATCTAACAAAGTAATTTATGAAAACATTGGAGATCAAGGTGATGATATTGATGTTTATATTGAATCATTTACTAGAATGATCAAGATGAAAATATTATAGCGAATGCATCATATACTAGAAATGATCATAATGAGGGTATTTGGATCAATCCAACCGTTCGTGTTGTTAAGAGACGGATATAACATATTCCAACCAAGAAAAGAAAAAGACGTGCCTAAAAAAGGTACTAATGGCTAGTAATTCATTATAGATTATGAATTTTAGTTTTGTCATTATAATTTGGATAGAACATACACGAGACACACTAATTGGCTACTAATGGGGGTATTAATGGGTAGAACATAATGAGGGTATTTTAGATTTGTCATTATAATTTGACATGTTATATCATTCAATGGATTATAGATTATGGATTTTAATAATTTTTCATTTAATTTTTGTTTATTCTTTCTTACAGGTATAATGGCTAGTAATGAGGAAGACACACACGAGACACATGATACATATGAAACTCAGGAAAAAGCTTCGAAGGTAAAAAGTGAAATAAAACATGGAATAATAATTATGAGGTCAATCCACCGTGCTAGAGACAAAGGGGTGAAATTTGATGTACATTGGAATGATGAAGACCAACTAATTGAGCCTAACGGTTCAATGTTGGCTTCATACATTGGTTCACTTGTCCGCCAGCACATTCCAATTACCAATGATGATTGGAGGAATCCATTGTTGAAAGCTGGTAAAGATAAGATATGGAGTGAGATACATGTACTTAATTATCAAACATGATTGATGTGTTATTAGATTTCTTTTGACTTATACTAACACATTTTATGTTTATATGTGTATGTTTTTTTGTAGAGGTCCTTTAATATTGATGAAAGCCGGCAAATGTATTGTCTCCAATTGGCCGGAAAGAGACATAGGGGATTTCGAGCCTTATTATCAAAAAAATATCCGAGGGATGATAAAAAAAATTGTTGAAGCAGAACTTCCACACTTGTATGCGGATTTGATTACACCGAAAGAATGGGACGTTTTTGTAGCCAAACGGAAAACCGAAAAATTCAATGTAAACTTGTTTATCTTTTAATTTCATGTATATTAATTGTATTATATACTTTTTTATCTTTACATTAGTTTGTTCTGGTATGACTTAAAGTTGTTTATCCAGGATTTGAGTTCCACTAATCGCCAAAGAGCATCAAAACCAGCATATCCATACACAAAAAGGGCAAAATGGATATGCACGCTTACAACAAAAAATGGTAACTATATATAAATGATATGATCTTATTAATTGTCTCAATATGTTATAATTGACAATCTTATTATTTGTCTCAATGTGTAGTTGGAAGACGAGAAAAATGCAGAAAAATCTCTTCCGGAACATGTTTTGTGGAAGACTGCTTGTGTGGGCAAGAATGGAGTTGCTAGTGAAGATGTTCAACAAGTTTATGAGAAATGTGTAAGTATAAAATTAAGTATAACATTATGTTTTTAACATTATGTCTTTAACAATATTTCTTTAATCCCCACTAATAATTTTCGATTTGTCAATGAATCTCAGGAGAGTCTATCTAAATTCATAACCACCAGCGAGGATCGGGATTGCAGGAGCATTCTTAGTCGAGTACTAAATGTTCCTGAGTATTTCGGTCGAGTGAGGGGTAAAGGATTTGGTGTGACTCCATCTTCCTTGTATAAGCAACCAAAAAGAAAAAATCCTAGTAATCAAGAAGTGATGCAATTATTGGAGGAACTTAAAGTGCAAGTCAATGCATTGCAAAAGGATAAAGAGATATATGAGGCATCTAAGCGCAGTTCCGGGTTGAAAGATACTAGTGACAAAGCTTTGGTTGTATTATCATTTTAACTGGTGAAAGTATGTGAAGTATTATCATTTTGTTTCCATTTTCCACATTTTATGCTTTGGTTGTATTTCTTTACTATTTTTAGGTTCAAATAAATATTCAAGAAGATATTGGTAAAAATTGTGAAGAATCGTGAAGAATCGAAAAGTATAGCCCAATGAACAGTGGGCTGCTATGGCCACCTGTAGTCTGTGCTACGGGCCATAACAGAGGTGCAGAAAGACACCAATTTTCAGTAGAAAAATTCACAGATATAATGGTCTGAAATAGCCACCCACATCATATGCTATGGTTCATAGCATGCATAATCCCCATCCACAAGTTGCCAAGCCTCATACCAGTGGCCTGCTACGACCACCCATAGTGTATGATGTAACTGTAGCATTCAGACATTTGATTTTTGGAAACTTTCCTTTTTCGGCGAGATTTGGCAATTATTGGTGATTTGGCTATTGAGTCCTGCTTTTATTTTCCAATAAAATCTTATTTATTTTGGGAATATGCAAAAAAGGGATCTTTTCTATTTAAGCGAGTTTTCTAGGCTATTTGATTTTTCTTTTTTTGGATAACAAAAATTATAGAGAAAGATTGGAGAACTCGAAAGCTTTGCTGAGAAGCGGATTTTCATGAATGGAAGCGATTGAAGATTCAATTTAATCTTAGTATCTATAATGTCTAAACTTTATATTTTGTTATCATTGAACGTTATGAGTAGCTAAACCCCCCAATGTTAGGGGGTGTCCCAGATTTGAATATGTAATGACTCTGATATTATTATTGTGATGACAATCTCTTTTCTCTAATTTGATTTATTTTGTTGTTATTCTTCATGCTTGCTTTGTCGGACAAACGTGTTTGATTTACGGTAAATAATTAGGCTGGACCACCATTGTTAACGTTTTGCTTGCGATTATTCTATATTAGATATCACCTAGGACTAGGGATACCCTATAGAAACCGAAATATTCTTGATAATTGAATGTTTAATTTCAACTATAATTCTCTTTTGACATATGAATTAGGTTGGAATATTAAAGGTTTTCTCACTAAGGACTTAGGAGTGAACATCCTAAAGAATCGGGAATTAATTAGTGAAAATATGTTGTTGCAATGTTAATTCATAGTTGTTACTGATTCAGATCATACACCTTCCCTAGCATAGTACTCATATCTGTTTTCCCATTCAAGTATTTTATTTACTTTTTATTTCATTTTAATTTCTTCTTTTCAAAACCCCAATCCAAAACCTCTAAGCTTTTGTTTAACTAAAATAAAACATGAATTCTATATCTTCAAGTAGTACTTGAGATCGATGATAGTTCTGTGATTGGCATAAATTTTGATAAAACAAGATATTATCCCAAGATGTCATGACTAATTTCTTGACATGTGGTTCTAAGCATTCTGCAGGTGTGTTTATGTTGTTGCAGGAATCTGTTCATGATGTCAAGTCAGATATTCTGACATATGATAACGGAACATTCAGTCAGAATGTTATTTTTATCTGCTTCACAATTATCTTTAGTGTGTTGATGTTGAGTGATTTAATGCACAAATTATTGAGGATAATATTAGAGCATACTATTTTTCTTTTGGAAGGATCAATTGTTTCCATTTGTGTTCATTTTGTATTAAGAAGATTTGAAGAATCAATTTGTTTTTAATGAAGATCAAATCTGTCTGTTATTATTGCCCAAGTTCATGAAGAATCAATCTGTTTGTAGGAAAACATGTCCTTGATATTGCTGTGACATCTGGTGGAACATCATCTGACAGTAAACCTGCCAACAAGTCATCTATTATTTATGATCTTAAAGATGCTTAAAAGGAACTCAAAGCTAGGAAGAAAAGGTTTGAGAGGTTGATCAGGTTGCTTGAGCAGGCTGAATATGCAAGTGTTGAGAAAAATGATTATGATGGTAATTCTAATGGTGAAGACAATGTTGACGGTGTAAGCTCTACTGAGAGTGATTTTGGTTTTGATGCTAATACTGATGATGGTAGTTCAAGTTATGATGAAGACAAGTGATTTTGATGTTTGACTGTGGTTTTAGAATGTTTTTGGTTTCTTTTGACTGTAGTTCATTTTTTATTTATTTTGGCTCTGTATGAGCATGGTTTGTAATACCTATGACACTATATCTGCAATTTGTTCTTGGTTCTCTCTTATGGATGGCTTTGGTTGGTATTATTTTTGGTTTTTGGCCTTTTGGTTGCTCTTTAATAGATGACTCTATTTTGTTAGTCTGTCTAATTATGGCTAAAAAGGGTGAGTAATATCTATCTGTTTTTTTTTGTTTGTATGGTTCCTTAGTTATGTGGTTTGAGGGGGAGTGTTTCTTTTTTATGTCTTTGAGGGGGAGAAGTGCATTGTTTGTGTTTAGAGCTATGGCTGATGTCTAACCAGATGTTCTAACTTGTGCTTATCAATTTTTGTATTTTTGTGTTGCTGATGTTCTCTGATCTATTGGTTGCTCTGAATTGTTTTAGCTAAAATTTGCCAAAGGAGGAGATTGATAGTTCTATGAGTGGTAGAAATTTGTATAAAACAAAATCTTATCCCAATATGTCATGACTGATGTCTTGACATGTGGTTCTAAGCATTCTGCAGGTGTGTTTGTGTTGTTGCAGGAATCTATTCATGAAGTCAAGTCAGATGTTCTGACATGTGATAACAGAACATTCAGTTAGAATGTTATGTTTATCTGTTGCACTATTAACTTTAATATGTTAATGTTGAGTGATTTAATGCACAAATTATTGAGGATAATATTAGAGCAGACTATTTCTCTTTTGGAAGGATTAATTGTTTCCATTTGTGTGCATTTTGTATTAAGAAGATTTGAAGAATCAACCTATTTTTAATGAAGATCAAATCTATTTGTTTTCAATACCCAAGTCCATGAAAATCGTTCTCTACTTAAAGTGGTGTAACCCTAATTGAAGTTGACAAAAATTAGAGATTGAAAGTTGCACACTCAGAGTTAGGTTTTGCGTTGTCTATTGCGAGCCATTCATACATCACCTAGATGTTTTAATTGGACTTAGTTTATTGAGTTGTATTTTGTCCACTCTAAGATTTTAAGCGTGGGTGTTTTTGTTCTTGATTGAAGCTTTTAAGAAAGATCAATTTTTTGTCTTGGAAGAGTGTTCTTCTTTCTTTGTAACTTTATGTTATTATTACTGCTATGATTGAGGGGGTGTTAGAAGTGTCTAATATTTAAGAGTTCTTAGATAGAAGTTGCATTTAATGTTAATTAAGTGAGGATTGTAAACTGTGGGCTTAACTCTGAATTGATATTGCTTATAGTTTATTTCATCCCTGGCTTGGTAGCCCTCAGAGTAGGTGTGATTGCACCGAACTGGGTTAACAATTTCTTGTGTTTTTGTTCTTTCCTACTTTGTGTGTTTATCTGTTTTGTTAATGTTCAGATATTAATGTCGTGGCATCCTTTTCGACATCTCATATTTGATACCAGAATTTCAATTGGTATCAGAGCAGGCATCCTGCTATGTATCTGGGTGAGATCTAGGGAAGTTACTTTCTAGTATAATGGACAAAGAGGTTGGATTTGTGAACAAATCACTCATTCTGGATGGAACTAATTATGATTACTGGAAGCAAAAAATGGTCGCCTTCTTGAATTCTTTGGATAACAAGGCTTGGAAGTTGTTCTGAAAGGATGGGAACATCCTGTTGTGAAGGAAAAAGATGGAAAGGATACAACAGAATTGAAGCCAGAAGAGGATTGGTCTAAGGAAGAAGATGATCTTGCTATGTGAAACTCTAAAGCCTTGAATTCCATATTCAATAGAACTGACAAAAATATCTTCAGATTGATTAACACTTGTATTGTAGCCAAAGATGCTTGGAATATTCTCAAAAATACTCATGAAGGTACCTCCAAAGTTAAAATGTCAGGATATCAGTTGCTCACCACAAAGTTTTAAAACTTAAGGATGAAAGATGATTAAAGAATTCATGATTTTCATATGAACCTTCTTGAGATAGCTAATGCATCCAGTGCTCATGGAGAAACTATGTCTGAAGAGAAGTTAGTGGAAAAAAAATCTCAGGTCTCTTCCTAAGAGACTTAGCATGAAAGTCACTACCATAGAAGAAGCTCATGGCATTAGACAGATTAGAGTGGATGAACTCATTGGTTCTCTTCAAAAATATGAAATATGCATGGGTGACAGATCTGACAAGAAGAAAAACATAGCATTTGCCTCCAATATTAATGATGGAGTAGAAGAATGTGACCTAGATACTAATGAGGGTTTATCCAATGCTATAGTGTTTCTTGGAAGATAATTTAACAAAGTAATAAAGAGGGTGAATATGAAGTCAAGATCTAATGTTAAGAGCATCTAATCTGACATCAACAAATCTAATGACGGTGAAAGAAGAACAAGATCTGAAGAAAAGTCCACTCAAGACAAAGGGATTCAATGCCATGAATGTGAAGGTTTTGGTCACATTAGAGTTGAATGCCCTACCTACCTCAAGAAATAAAAGAAGGGTGTAGTTGTATCTTGGTCTGATGAGGATACTGAAAGTGAGATTGAAGGAGAATATGCTAAGCTTGATATGGCACTGACAGGAAAATGTGTTTCTGATGAAGATTCTAGTGATGATGAGTTAACCTTTGAAGAACAGATAGCTTCTTACAGAAAGATGTGTCTTAGAGGTGAAGAAGTTTGTCAACAAGGTGAGAAGCAGAAGAAACTGATAGTTCAACTAGAGGCCGAAAAGGAAGAACATCTTGAAACTATTTCTAAGTTGAAGAATGAAGTTATATTACTAAATTCTAAACTTGATCAAATGTCAAAGTTTGTCAGAATGTTAAACAATGGAACTAACACCTTTGATGAAATTCTTCAGTTTGGAAAGATGGAAGGTGACATGACTAGAATATGGTCCAATGGAGAAAAGAAATCCACTTCTGATAACAATTGTTTTGAACCTAAACCAAAGATGTTGCATCACATGTGTCAACATCATGGAATAGGTCAACCAAGTCACTCAAAAGAGAAATTTCAAAGATGGAGATGCCACTATTGTGGATGGTTTGGTCATATAAATCCTTTTTGCTTCAAATTGTATGGATTCCCTAAGTTTGCTCCTCAATCTAGAATCAATCAAAACATACCTACTAAGAGAAATAAATGAGTTCCTAAGGTTGTTACTACCAGTTTGATTGCTCATACCTCCTTCAGAGTCTCGGCTAAAGAGGATTGGTATTTTGACAATGGTTGCTCTAGACACATGACTAGAATTCAAAATCTCTTATTGGATATAAAGTCTCACTCCACCACCTATGTGACATTTGGTGATGAAGCCAAGGGTGAAATCAAAGGGGATTGGAAAGTTAAATTGTTCAGGAGTCCTAAGTCTTGATAATGAGCTGCTTGTCAAAGGTTTGACTGCCAACCTGATTAGCATCAGTCAACTGTGTGATCAAGGGCTCAATGTCAACTTCAATAAATTTGAATGCTTAACTACTGATGAAAAGAGTGAAGTTATCATGAAATGAGTCAAAACTAAAGACAATTGTTATTTATGGATTCCTAAAGATTCTAGCCATTCCACCAGATGTATTCTAGCAAAAGAAGAAGGAACGGCATATAGAAAATGCCAAATTGGAGAGCAAACCAAGATGTCACACCAGAAGGTTAAACATCCCACTACTTCAAAGGTGGTGAAACTTCTTCATATGGACTTGATGGAACCTATACAGATGATGAGTCATGGTGGTATTAGTGCTATTGTTGATGATAGGAAGAGCAAATCAAAAGATTACTTATTTGTAAGGAACAATGTTATAGCTTGGTTTATTAAGAAACAAAATTGCGTCTCTTTGTCTACAACTGAAGTTGACCAGATAGCAACTAGAGATAGCTGTTCACAACTGATGTGGATGAAACAAATTCTGGCTGATTATAATGTCACACAGGATGTCATGACATCATACTGTGAGAATCTGAATGCTATAAACATCTCCAAAAATCCTAATAAGTCTAAACACATTGATCTTTGTCATCAGTTTATAAGAAAGTTTGTTGAAGACAAGGTGATTGTCTTAGAATGTGAGACTACAAAGAAGCAATTGACTGACAATTTTACTACAACTTTGGATGCAAATTTAAGGGGTAAACTAGGAATCTGCATATTGAGAGATTATAACAATTAGCAGCGTGTGAGAATAGCATTGAAGGGTCCATTTATTTTTAAAAGTTAAATAATCATTTAATATCATATGAAAATGTCTTTAAACTTTCCTTGTATTTCTAACAAAAATCTCACCACTATCAACCTCAATCATTGCAAGATTCCATGTGTTTGTCTCTCACACGCTACCCTAATCTCACTAGTTCTCACTCCAACCACTCCTTCACTCTCCATACCTCCAAAAATCCTTTGTGTAATCTCATGAAACACACCCTCTCACACCTTGTGATGTCTCAACTACAAAATTTGCCTTCCTCAAAATCCTCTAATTCTACTTCAAGGGTTAGGGCACAAATTAACGTTTCTTTTGATGAAGCTCTGGATGTGGCTCCTCTCTCTGTGGTCCCTTATGGTGATATTGATGCGAAGACGTCCAAAACTACTCCTATCAAAGCTTCTGGAGGCTCGTCTAAAGGTAACTCATCCAATACCCATATTGATTCGTCCGTAGATAACAAGTACAAATAGGGTAGTGCATATGTGGATAAGACTCTCAGGAAATTTGTTACTAGAATTCTGTATGAAGGACACAATGCTGCTGGAATTTCCACACGTCTCTTTGTGGGTGCAAATCCTCCTCCCGAGGCTGATGTTAACTCCTTTCATTATGATAAGGGTTTTGATAATTAAAACTTGCACAAGCTTGCTAGCTATGTGCTAAATGATGTTGGAATAAATGTTGAATCATCTTCTGTTGGGAAGAATGTGGTTTCTGAGTCTACTGAAAGAAAGACTGAGAACTCAGAAGACATTGTTGATCTGGATGATGTCCAATCTGATGATGAGCTACTGATAAATGTCAACCCTAGTGTGGCCAAGTGATTGAAAAAGAGAAAAGGTAAATTTGTTGCTGAAACCTCCCCTGTTAAAGGTATCAAGAAAAAAGTTGTTAGTCTTCCTAAGTTTGGGAGAAATAATGCTACCAAGAAAAGGAAGGTTGTTGTGTATGATTCTGAATCAAAGTACAATGTTAAAGATGATGTTGAGAACAACACACCTGTGAAGAAAACTGTTGTTGGACCATCAAAATCCTTGAGTAAAGTGATGACCAAAAAGAGGAAGATTAGAGTTGAATATTTCTCTGATGATGATGTTGAAGATGATGTCCAAGACATCACACCTGTGAAAAAAATTGATATGAAGAAGACTATGGTAAAGGTTCCTGATGCTCCTCTGGATAATATATCCTTTCACTATGCTGCTAGTGAGAGCAAATGGAAATATGTCTACCAAAGAAGGTTGGCTCTTGAAAGATAACTTGGGAATGATGCTTTGGAATGCAAGGAGGCAGTGGAACTTATATCCATTGTTGGTATATTCAAAATTTTTACTCGGTTTTCCAAGTGCTATGAGATTCTAGTGAAAGAGTTTATTGTCAACCTTACTGAAGATTGTACTGATGGGAAGTCTAAGGATTTCAGAAGAGTATATGTTAGAGGAAAATGTGTTAGATTTTCTCATACTACGATCAATCACTATTTGGGTAGAGGTAATGATGTTCAACCTGAACTAGAAGTAATTAATAATCAATTGTGTAAAAAAATAACTACTAACCAAGTCAAAGCTTGGCCTATGTAGAATAAACTTTCTACTGGTATGCTTAGTGTGAAGTATGAAACGCTACATAGAATTGGTGCTTCCAATTGGGTGCCTACCAACCACGCCTCAACCATTGCAATTGGGATATGAAGATTCATTTATGTTGTTGGTACCAAGACTAAGTTTGATTATGGTTCCTATATCTTTGACCAGACTATGAAGCATGTAGGTACTCTAGTTGTGAAGTTTCCTATAGTTTTTTCGTCTCTTCTCTGTGGAATCATCTTAAGTCAGTACCTTGGGATTCTTATTGACACTGACTCTGTATGCAAGAGAGATTGCTATGTCTTTTCACTATAAGCTGTTTGTCAGAACACGTGTCCCTGATATTGTTGTGACATCTGTTGAACATCATCTGACAATAAACCTGCCAATAAGTCAGTTGTTATTTATGAGCTTAAAGATGCTTCCAAGGAACTCGAAGCTGGGAAGCAAAGGTTTGAGAGATTGATCATGTTGCTTAAGCAGGTTGAAGATGCAAGTGTTGAGAAAAAATGATTATGATGTTAATTTTAATGGCGAAGACAATGTTGACGGTGAATGCTCTGCTAAGAGTGACTCTAGTTTTGATGCTAATGATGGTAGTTCAATTTCTCATGAAGACATGTGATTTGGCTGTTTGACCGTAGTTTTAGAATGTTTTTGGTTTCTTTTGACTATAATTCATAATTTTTTTAGCATTATATGAGCATGGTTTGTAATCCCTATGACATGGTTTCTGCACTCAGTTCTTGGTTCTCTCTTATGGATGGCTCTAGTTGGTATTCTCTTAGGTTTTTGGCATATTGGTTGCTCTTTAATAGATGACTCTATTTTATTAGTTTGTTTGATTATGGCTAAAAAGGCAGAGTAATATCTATCTGTTTTTGTTGGTTCTTAGAGTACCTTAGTTATGTGGTTTGAGGGGGAGTGTTCCTTTTTGATGTCTTTAAGGGGGATAACTGATTTTTCTGTGTTTGGAGCTATGGATGATGTCTAACTAGTTATTCTAACTTGTGCGTATAAGTTTTTGTTTTTTTCTGCTGCTGGTGTTCTCTGATTTGTTAGTTGCTCTGAATTGTTTTAGCCAAAGTTTGCCAAAGGGGGAGATTGATAGTTCTATGATTGGCAGAAATTTTAATAAAACAAGATATCATCCCAAGATGTCATGACTGATGTCTTGACATGTTGTTCTAAGCATTTTGCAGGTGTGTTTGTGTTATTAAAGGAATCTGTTCATGATGTCATGTCAGATGTTTTGACATGTGATATTAGAACATTCAGTCATAATGTTATGTTTATCTGCTACACAATTATCTTTTGTGTGTTGATGTTGAGTGATTTAATGTGCAAGCCGTTGAGGATAATATTAAAGCAGACTATTTCGCTTTTAGAAGGATCAATTGTTTCCATTTATGTGCATTTTATATTAAGAAGATTTGAAGAATCAATCTATTTTTAATGAAGATCATTTTTTTTTGTTTTCATTGCCCAAGTCCAAGAAGATTGTTCTCTACTTAAACTGGTACAACCCTAATTGAAGTTGACATAAATTAGAGATTGAAAGTTACGCACTTAGAGTTAGGTTTTGCATTGTCTATTGTGAGTCAAACATATATCACCTAGATTTTTGAATTAGTCTAAGTTTATTGAGTTGTATTTTGTCATCTCTAAGCTTTTAAGCATGAGTGTTTTTGTTCTTGATTGAAGCTTTTAAGCAAGATCAAGTTTTTGTCTACGAAGAGTGTTCTTCTTTCTTTGTAATTTTATGTTATTATCACTGCTGTGATTGATTGGGTCTTAGAAATGTCTAATATCTTCTTAGATAGAAGTTACATTGGGTGGTGATTAAGTGAGGAGTGTAAACTGTGGGTTTAAATCTGAATTGATACTGCCTATAGTGGATTTCCTCCTTGGCTTGGTAGCCCTTAGAGTAGGTGTGATTGCATTGAACTAGTTTAACAATTTCTTGTGTCTTTGTTCTTTCCTGATTTGTGTGTTTATCAATTTTGTTAATGTTCAGATATTAATGTTGTGACATCCTTTTTGACATCTCATATCTGATATCAGAATTTCAATCGACATTGGGGATTTCCCCTTTTTATTACTACATTGGCAGATTAGTATACTTTCTAATTTCCCGATCAGCAGGGGTCCACCCTTGGGGGAATCTTCCAAATATAATTGCCTATATGGGCAACAAGGATCCACCCTTGGGGATCCAACAAATTAATTTCCGGTAAGGATCCACCTTTTGGGGATCCAACAAATTAATTGCCTCTATAGGAGGCAAGGATCACCCTTGGGGATCCTGGAAATATAGCTAGTTTGTTCCTTTGGATCCAGACTTTGCGCGTAGATATGGTTTAACAAAATAATAGATAAAACTAGGGGTGTCTCATTAAAAACCTGCGCCCCTTAGGAAGTGCATATGGAAATGAGTGTATCCCCATTAACATGTTCATACAAACAACAAAGTTTAAGTACTCTCCAATATAAAATCACCAACTAAGTAAAATAATAGAAGATAAATAAAATACATGAATAAAAGAAACATAATATTTTTTTGCTATCAAACTTCTCATGGCGGGGACAAGTGGGTAACTTCCTTGTCCTCGATAACTTCTTTGAGATGAGTAATCCTAGAGCTGACATTTTTTAAGCTTATGCTTGAAGGGTATGCTATCCTTAATTTGAGGCTTTCTCATAGCATTTCCTATAGATTTCCTGATATACTCGAACCATTCCAACCCGCCTATCGAGGATCAGGTATTTCATGCATAAATAAAGGGTAGACAAAATGGCTCTGAGCCGGTTAAAGGTTGGTCGCCCAATAATCATGATATATAAGGAGGAAACGTCAAGGACTAAATACTTAACCTTAATTTCATTTGCATTATCTTATTCTCCAAACGTGATCCTGAGGGTGAGGTAGCCTTTTACATGTACCTATTCTCCTGAGAATCCCAATAGTAATCCCTGGAAGGGCTTCAGGTCCCTAGGCTCATGGCGTAATCTCTCAAAGGCATCCCAATACAATATATCGAAGAAGATTCATTGATCTAATAGGACCCTTTTGATATTCCACTCTTCTTATTTGACGTCGATGACTATGTGATCATCGTTGTGATAATGAACGCCTGACGTGTCTTCTTCTGAGATGACGACCACGACTTCCGACACCTTCTGGCTTGTGATCTCGGGGAGACTGTTTTGTAGTCAGTACTCGATGGACATAACTTTTGCAGGAAGAGATGGTGTCTCTACCCCTGGCAAATCCTCCAAATATGGAGTTGAGATTATGATGCACCGATTGCTCTCCTTCACCTTGAGATTCTCCTTTGGCATTGCCCGACCCCGGGCTCTTGATGTCTTTTCGTTCCCGTGGGTTGTGTCATTTTTCCTAGTTAGATTGACCACCCTTTAGGTATTTCTTGGAGTGGCTCTCTTGTATCATCTTTTCTACTTTGTTCTTTAATTGGTAGAAGTCAGCAGTGTGATGTCCTTTGATCCTATGTAATTTATACCACCTTTCGTGATCGGATCCCATTACCTAGGACCTAGGGATAGGTGGTGTTGGGATATAATGTAGGTGGAAAACCTCACACAAAGTTTATTCTCGGCAAGTGTTCAAAGGCGTGAAAGTCTCTGTCGTCCTCCCCGCCTTGTTGAATAAAGATTTGTCTTTCATGGGCGAGGTGTAGCTATTATTCTTTGAGGGATGAGAGATTTTGGCATTGGTGACACGCTCTTTGGTGTTAGTAGCCTTATTGTTGGCATTACTTTCCTCGCCTTTGATGTAGAATTCTGCCATAAGAACTACTTTTGCCAGCAAGATCGTCGACTTTTGGGCGAAGGACTTGTTGAAGTGCCCCGCCTTGATTCTATTTTGGAACGCTCCCATAAACACCTATTAGTTCATAGGGACTACCTTGATCGTGGCTTCTTGAAGCGAGAGAGATAGTTTGTCAACGACTCTGATGGACCCTGGAGGATGTTGAACAAGATGGAATTGGAAATCTTCTTGTGGTGAATGGCGACAAATTGGTGCTTTAGCTTTCTCACCAATTCCTGGTAGCTATTAATAGAGGCCCCAGGGAGATCCATGTACCATTGAAGGATGAGGTGCATAAAAGTACTTAATAACAACTAACACTTAAGAAAGTATGGTGTTTCTATGATGGTCATCCGGGTATTGATGGAAACAACACGTTTGTAGGGGTCGCTGCTTCCATCAAACTTGGCCAAGGATGGAGGTTTGATGCCTTCAAGAACAACCCCCCCCCCCCCCACATCTCATCAAATAGAGGTTGGGGATCCATAAGTTCTATCTCCTCCGAGGGATTGGCCTCCTATGTCGCTGCCTAATATTCTGGACGTCATCCTCTAACGTCTGGTTGTGGCGTCATAATTCTTCCATGAAGGCTCGTATCTCCACCTTAGCCTCAACACCGCATGTACTGATGGTACCCTTAGGATTTGGGGATAAAGCTCTTTTGTTCACCATGACTAGTAATAGCTAGGTATTAGAGATGACGGTACGACAGGGAAGGTGATGTTTGTTAAAAGGAGGTATGACCCAAGTTAGTTTTACCGGGCCCTTGGTTGGCACCACTGTACTTTCCAAAAAGTACAATGTGTGTTCCCCTTACAATGGTAGGGAGACTTAGAGACCCCAATAGGTATATTGCACGGGTATGGTGAGGCTAGCCCGCGATTTCAAGTAGCCATGTAGGATGCTTTTGAGGCTGTTTAAAGGTCCGACTCATGTGAGGTGTGGGGTCCTGTTGGTGTCCAGGGCTGTTAGGTTGCAGGAGGGTGGTTAGATAAATTGTGTTAGGACTGTTGGGAGCTAAGTGCCCTTTGAGCAGTATCGGGTGGTAATGAGTGAATATAACTTTTTTATCTCATTCCTTTGAGGGATGAGGTAATTATAGGGAATTCATAAAGCTAGGTTTTATGGCCCCTCCCCTAGATGTGGTCTGAACCGTTCCCTTTTATTAAGGAAATTATTGACCGATTACATTTTCGGAGTCAACGAGGACTTTCTCTCATTGAATTCCATGTTGGTTGGATCCCAAAGGCAGCCTCACTGGATTATGCCCGAATGACCTAATAATTGAGCGAGGGGCACCCCATCCTAGAACCTTGCCAAATATATAATATTTCAATTTGTTTTTTTTTTTAATTTTGTTAAAATTTATAATAATATAATTTTTTCAATTAATAGATTTATTTGTATAGAACTATGGATAACAAATATATATACAGATACTTAGATGCACATAAGATATGAATCCAATAACAAATTTAAAGGTTGATCCACACAAATATATGTCTTCAGATATTTCTTTTCAAATTATCATCTCCAAACCATACCAATTGTCATTCCGTCTACCACCACCCTTATCGTCTAAAATGATATACATGATAACAAAATTACAACTTGATATAAAGATGACAACTTAATTTTAACAAACGTGACTCACTTCATTTTTAATATAATTATCATTATTACAAATGATTTAAAAAGGGGAATTGTAACGAATATGACGAAAAAATAATGACTAATTAATTACTCTCTAAATTCTGAAGGGAGCAAACATGTATACTATGCATGACCCTTGATGCCATTCTAACCTTCTCTACTTCTCTTGTGACTCAAAACATTGAGTTTATCATTCCACTCATTTAATTAAAGAGACAAGATAAGAAGATGATGCTGAATAATAAAACTAATATTAAAGTTAAACACTTTTATATTATAATGAAAAAAATTGTGGAAGCTAGGGTTTTGTGATTGGTTTGATGAATGAAGAATCAAATTAATTTAAGGGTCAATCCCGGAAGTGCCGGTCCGTCTTCTTCTGCCTCTTCATGTTACTTTCGTCCTTCTCATCACATTATCAATCTCTCTCTTCTATGAGCAGAAGTTGAAAAGAACCTTAGTATTATAAAAATACGATGAATAATACACCAAACCACCTCAAGAAACAAACAAACGACATAATATATAAAATTAAATTAGTAAATGGAAAGATTAAATAAATGGAATAATTTAAGGCATCGTTTTCGAACTTGTAGTCAACGATTCCTTCACCAACTTGTTTCCTAGGATCTGAAAACTCCAAGCATCTTCATCACCAACAATATGCATTATGCAACCCTACACTCCCAATGTCTTGCCAAGCTAATCTCCACCCATCAATTGGTTAATCATGTTGTTTTGAATAAAATAGTATGATGTTTGTTTATCCTCAAACTTTAGTTGTTTTAACACTCATAAAGTTACTATACAGGACTTATCTTAATTTGATCTTCAAAGAATAAAAATATTTTGTTAACAATAAAATATATTAAGGAAATTTTTTATTGCACTGTGTATTTTTTATATATCATATGAATTTTCTATAATACTTTTAGTTTTTAGAGATATATCTTCGGACGAATAGTTCTTACATTCAAGGAATGTCAATCTGGATGGTAACTCATGAATTCGTGTAATTGAATAGTTTCAGAAATGCATCTCCGGAACAATATCATAGTTATATTTCCGAAACAAACTCAGAGACAGGATCAACAAAAAATGAACTTTTCATACATAAAATGAGTATTCATAACATAAAATGAGCATTACAATGATGATTTCAACATAAAATTAAAGACTATATTTATATATCCCGGTGGACGCTTGCACATCTCCAAGATATCTTCGACCGATCTTCGTAGTGTATCTTCCATCTCATGCGAAACTTTCACTTTGAAACCGAAAAACGTTCGCCACATGGCCATAACATCCGCTTGACTCTTGAGCTCAAATTTGCTGAACACGATGTTCTCTTCGTTGTCAATTGAAAGTGAACGATACTCGAGCTTCATAACCCTTTGTTTGTCTTTGTAAGACATGAGATAATGGATTTCGTCTAGGATATCTTAGAGGGAGGTTAGATTTGTGTCTTTGAACATTCTCCCGAGTGTTTTACCGTCGGAATAGGAGACACTTGCGACATACCAACAAATGTTTATTTCACACATTTGAGACATTTTGAGTTTTTTTTGAAGTATAACACAAGAACACCCAAATTTATAGAAGACCTAGTTCAATATAGACCACTAATTGATTGTCATTATTATTCTGGATATATATCTACAGAATGACACCATATTATCTTGTTCTGGATATGCATCTCTGGAACTTTTTCTGGACCATGAAAAAACAAAGCAAATAATAGAACCTCCCGGAGATGTATCTCCGAAACTTTTCCTGATACATTTTCAAAACAGAAGTAGATAACTAATAGTGCACAAGAAACAAATATAAACCTAATGTGTATAAACACCAAATATGATAAAGAGTGAATATGTAACACTTCATTTATAAATTGAGACACAATAATATACAATTATTCGTCAAATTACAAAATAAATCAAAACAAATAGAAACATGTGTAGCCAGCTAAATCTATAGATGGTACCCCCTTGAACTTTTGTGCATTCGATTCATTTTCAATGTTTTTCAATCTTTCAAATTCTTGCATCATTTTCATAAAATGATCTGGCCACGTCTCGACATTTGCGGTTGAATGAGTTGTCCATTCAGGTGATGTAAATGGTATGAGGCATCCCGGTTTCAAGTAAACTTGAACAAAATGACTCGATTTTGAATGACATCCAATACACATGATGCGATCATTTGAATTTTGAGGTGGTACGGTGCGGCGTGGAAAAAAGGTTTACAAAAACCCGTAGTGTGTTAGGTCAATGCACACCCTATCATATGCCCATGCAATTAGGTGACCAATATCAAGGAAGGTCATCAATTTTGACTCCGGTGCCGAACCGTTCAAGCAAGGAACAAGAGACTCATAAACCGCATCGAATTTATCTTTACTTCCGTACAACCGCGTGAACAATTCTTTATGTGTCTTCAACTCTTGGATAAGTTGAAGACGAAAAATCACATGATTATCCTCACCTTTACCAAGTAAATCCGAGATGGCTCGGTAACCGCATTTACCATCCCCCTTACAATTGACAATACGATCGATATATTTATGCATATAAAATGACATCTCTTCGATGGATGGAATCTTCGATGGAAGCGGTGTCGGAGGTGGTTTGCGAATGCGAGCTCCTTTCATAACACTTTTTTGAGAATTAATAGGCGCTAATTTGGGAAAAAGTTTGTCAACGTGTTCAAAATATGGAGAGACTGTGTAGTAGAGTTGTCATTCGGTGTAGGCCTCATTTTCTTCGGAGCACCTTTTGTTTTTACCGATTGAAAAGGAGGTTTCATGTCGGTGGTTTTGGGTTAAGAAATTTTCCTCAATTGTTCTTTGATGTGGAGTTTCATTTTGTCATTAGCCTTCAAAAATATCTCTTGTATCGCTTTCCATTCAGTCAAAATAGAGATATTCGATTTACCTTTATCCATGCATCCATCATCATCAAACCTAAGTCTTTTCCAATGAGAGTAAACTTTGTCCATTTTTATTGTTTCACCAAGTTTCACCTTTTTTGCAATAACACAAGCACATGGAAGACTATATGTTTTCACAATAGTGCAACCACAACTTTTTGCAATAACAACTCATTTTACCTCGTCAAAAATACATTTCAACCCCGCCCGAGAAATATTGTCGATCAAATGAGAATATATATTTTTGTATTTAAATATGTGTTCCAAAACTTTGATTCTCCGAGTAAATATTGTTAGTATCTCATTATGTTGGTTTTGAATCATGTGGTTCAAAGAGTCCAAATCTCGACAAAAATCCCCCTTGCTATTTCCCAACCAAATTTTCAAAGTAGCATGGACCGACTCAACTCTGTTGGTAGTTATATTTCCAAGATGTTAGACATTATCAATCCACGCACAAACTATCTTCTCTTTGACCTGATCAATAATGGTGCTTTCAACGTATTTCAACAAAGCAGGATACTTTTCACACACTTTCCGAAAATGAATGACGAAATCGATATACAATTCCTTTATAGAAGAATTTATTATACAATTCCAAGCATCCATTATTTTTTCAACAATCACACCCAACTTCACTAATTTCCCACCTTCAGACTCTACTTGTTTCATCCCTACTGCAGGTTTAACCTGACTTCTCACATTCTTTGTTATGTGATACCTACAAAGTAATGCATAAGAATAAGGAAGTACATTTGCAACCACGTTCATCAACGCGGTATCCCGGTCCGTAACAATAACTTTAGGCATCTCACCTTAATTCTTCAAAAGGGACTGACACACCTCTAATGCCTAAGTAAAATTTTCCTCTTTTTCACACTCTAAAAATGCAAAACCAACGAAATATGTATTCTCAGTTGAGGTAACACCAACCATCTAAAATAATGGAAGTTTGTATTTGTTGGTCATGTAGGTAGAATCAAGTATGAACACTGTAAAAAATGTGTTGAACAACTTTATCGAATCCAGATGAGTCCAAAAAATATCTTTAACTGTAACTCCATCGTCGAGAGTTTGGTACCGGGACACGTAATTGTTATCGTCCAACATTTTAAACAGTTGTTGCATTTAAGTTCTATCTCCCCTAATTTCCTTGTTAGTGAGGTACCGAATGTTATACTTTTGCTTGATATTTGATATATTGTCGGTTTGCATTCGTTTCAATGTTGCAAATATATTTTTCGGTTGGACAAGATTCAAGGTCATGTCACTAATACATACCTTCTCTTACGGCTTGAGATGACAAACCTAGAATGACCGGCTAATTTTAAGCACAATTTAGGGTTATGCAAACATTAAATGAAATTAAATATCCATTTTTTTGTTAGCCAACATGTAACCACAAACCTTAAACATACATTCACATTTTCTACTACCCGTGTCTTCTCTCTTAAATTTTCGGACATACGTTCGATAACTCCCACTTCTTTCGCACAACATAGTCACAAAGGCATTTCTTTTATCCCAACCATTATCCGACCTTATGATAACCACATCAAATCCAAGTCTAGATGTCACCATACGAATTCATTCAACCGTGTTATCACAATTTTAAGCTCTTGCTTGTTAATAATGTTGTCGTCAACATCGACCGCCTTTACAGCAACCCCTTGAACATTCGGATAAACATTGTTAGTACAAACTACTTGTTTTGAGATATTATCAGGGTGCATCATATCTATTGAAAACAACACAAACACTACAAATAATTAATCTACTGGTACAAAAAAGGCTGAAAAATGAACAAATAAACATTCTGAAAATGTATCTCCGGAAAAGTTCATGTTCAACATGTTCCAGAGATATATCTTCGGACATTGCATAAGTTTTTTGAAGCAAATTTTTATGATTAATGTGAGCAATGTAGATGAAAATGAATAATCTTGACCTGAATGAAATTTGATCTTGTTTTGTTCCTTATGATATAATAAACCAAAAGGATGGAGATTTGGAGTGAAAAATGGGATTGAGAATGTATGGTTTTTAGGGGTGAGAGTTTGAATTGAAAAAGAAGTATGGAAACAATGGGGACTGATCATGCAGTTGAAAAATATATGAGATACTTTCGGAGATATATATCTAGAAAAATCTGACATGCAAAGGTGACAGGAAAATTCAAATTGTCACCCACATATTCTGGAGATATATCTCTGGAACATTCACTGAACTGATTAATATTCATGTTTTCTCCAAATCTTTCTGGAGATATATCTCTGGAATAAATCTTTAGCAAATGTATGGAGCGTCATCTATAATGGTCTTTCTTAAGTGTAAAAATAGTACATCCAGAGATATATCTCCGAAAACTAGAGACATTATAAAAAAAATCTGCATGATGTCTAAAAAATACACGAGATGCAATAAGAAATACTTTAAATTAATATTAACCAATAAACTCGATAAATAATTTGAAATTCAAATTAAATTGTAATAAGTTTTATGTTAATAGAGTTATAGTTTAAATGAAAAATTAATTTACGAATAAGAATGATAAAATAAACTTCAATAATTAAAAGGTTAATAGTAGATTAATAAAGTTATTGGTACACGTACAAAATAAAACTAAAAACAAGTGTAAAGTTGCTAAATTTTTAAAATTGAGTTGAATATTTAGAATATTTTTTGATAAATAATTTATTTGCCGCTTAAACCACGACACAAGCGTTTATCATTTTATAAACGTTTGTGAATAAGCTTGCATTAATTACTTATATATATATATATATATATATATATATATATATATATATATATATATATATATATATATATATATATATATATATATATATATATATATATATATATTGTTTTTATAAGCTTATTAAAGAATTTAAAAAGATTGGGAACCTATCAATTTGTGCATTGATTTGGCCACTAAGAGATTGTTTCGAGTTTGCTTGATTTCAGTAATTTTTCTAATCCTAGTTGGGTTGACTTGGTTAGGTTTTTGTTGTGAGAGAATTTATATGTGGTGAGCGGCATGGTTCAGACGAAGGAATAAGATACTTTTGATTTGTTTGTTTTCACCATTAGTATTTGGTTCACTAGACTGTCTAATCTGATTCGGGGGTCAAATCTGACATCAAGTGGTTTCAACCAAGTTCAACGACAATAACCACTAGACCAACTAATTATTGGTTGGAACAAGATATTTTAGTGAAGTTTTTTTAAGGAGTCTTCTGGTTTTTAATGATCATTGGATCTTTTAATGTTAGAGGGTTGGTCGGGAGGGTGAAAAATATGAAGGTGAAAGATATTTTTCAAGCTGTTAGATTTTATAGCACTACGGGAAAACAGAGCTTAGAAAGTGTTTTTTTTTTTTACCTTAGAGAGCGCTTTAAAGCGCGGTAAAAGGTTGCACTGTCTTAGGTAAAAACATCGCTTTTTTTAAAGGAAAAAACGCTTTAAAAGGCCCCAAATAGAGAGCGCTTTTTAAGAAAAAACGCTTTCTAAAGTTGACCTTATAAAACGTTTTTTCCTTAAAAAGTGTTCTCTAAGCTATGCCATTAGACAACGCTTTTAAAGCGCTTTCGATTGTATACGTTGAAATTTTTAATAATTATTTTTACATTACTTTAGAGAGCGCTTTTATGAAAAAAAAATGCTTTCTTTGGTCCTTCATTAGAGAGCGCTTTTGAAAAGCGCTTTCTAAAGGCTACCTATAATTTTTATTTTATTTTTTTGAATCACTTTAGAGTGCGCTTTTAAGGGAAAGCGCTTTCTATTGTGGACCTTAGAGAGCACTTAGAAAGCATTCTCTAAAGTCTACCTATAATTTTAATGATTTTTTTCAAAACATTCCATTTTTCCATTTTTATACGCAGAACCTGTAAATGTCTTTTTTAAGCAGTATACCAGTATAAAACAATTCTACCAGTATAATTCACATTATTATAAACCATTCCAAACGATTTTTTCAAACCCTTTCATCATTAATATCAACCAATCCATTTCAAACCAATATAAACAATCTCAATATTATCGGTATTTATCACCGGAAACTATATATATATATATATATATATATATATATATATATATATATATATATATATATATATATATATATATACACGTTAAACCAATTCATTTCTATCTATTCATAACCAATTCATTTACACCACAAGTCATGTACATATATACCACAATATTAACCTATTTATACCTTAAATTATCCGTTTTTCTATAATAAATTCACTCAATTCCTCCATAATTTCACCAATTTTTGTGGTCGTATAATGAGGACACGCAGATTCTTCAAAGTACTACATAACAAAACAAAATATGCATTAATTAGTTAATATCCGATAAAATGCATAATATACGATATTAAAATAAATCCTAAATTATAAATCTATGCATATCTGATTAGGAATCTCTAATTGATCCAATTGAATGATTTCTCTCATGAACCTCAAAACGTAGTACCCGCAGTCTATGCCATTTTTCTGTCAAGGACACTACACATAGACAAACAAATTTGTGTTATCTAGTAGCATTACTAATAAGTAACATTGTGAAAATTAAATTAATTACCTGCACTTGGATCTATGGAATAGTTTTTGCTTTAGCCCGTGCAACTCGATAATCTCTTTGTGCTCGATACACTAGTATAGATCTATAAAAGAAAAACGTAAATTTAGAATAATCTCACAGAAATAATTAAATATTCAAATACACACGAATTTTTCGAACAATCTCACTTATGTATAAACCACTTCCTTCATACTCGGATATGTTGACCAATAATGCTCCATTGAATTCAAATAATAGACCACTTCTCTTGTAGGATTAATGGCAACCAACAACCAGTGTCCACTGTAAAATATAACAAAAGTTTAGATGGATAACTTATACACAAAAGATACAAAGATTAGAATGAAATTAGAATGACAATCTTACTAGTATCTAGTATTATACGGTAAAAAAAACAAAGTCTCTATATTGGATGCCATGTATCTGTCAACTAAGTATTGTCTTACTGTATCCGCATTCAAACCAAATGTCGTACAGTTGACACTAGTGGAAGCAAGGAAACAGAATCGGTTTAACAATTTCGACCCGCACATGAGTTTGTCATACAAGTACCTTAAATAAAAACAAATAATAGACATTAGACTATTTTCATTGAAATGTTCCAATAAATTGTTCAAGTAAATAAATAATAGATTGATCGGAGTACCAGATGTAGGCATGCATAACACCGATGCCTAATGTTTGATGCTTGAGAATCTTCTCAATGTCCTCTATTCCGATTATCTCCGAATGAGGAAAACCAAAAACACCTTCGTCCAAGTCTATTTGACGAATAAAACCTTCCATCACATATGATACTAACACAAGTGTATCAAGACACGACCGAAAGCGAGTTGCAGCAGTTCTTCTTGCAGGAACCTTTTTCTTGTTCTCGACCTGTTGTGGAGCTTGAGCAGGAGGAACTTTTGAAGCTTGAGCAGGAGTAACTTGTGAAGCTTGAGCAGAAGGAACCTAACAATCATATAAGTTAGGTAAACTAGAAAATCATAAAACTTTTGAATCTAGATCATAGAATAACACTTTAAATGTACCTCTTTTTTTTGTGATGCAACAAACTCTTTTTCCAGAAAAAGCCTTTTAGATGGGAGTTTTGTAGGAGTCTAAAATTACCATATTGCAAAAAAATGTACGTAAGGTTCAAAATGATTTTCATAATGGTTCAGAATTGACATTTGAATTCTAAGAGATTCATAATGATTTTAACCTTACCTTATCATCTATATTAATGAGGTCTGACGGCCATGCAACAAAAGAGCCTAAAGCCTCTCCCAACGATGTTATCTCTGCAACCGTGTCAGGTATAGGTAGTGCCGCACCCATATCTACAGCAATATCAACTGACACTTTCAGACATCCATGAGGGAGCGGATTATGGTGAAGTAACTCTCCCGCTCTGTTATACACTTTTCCTTTGCCAACCATGCGATAAGTCGGTAACGACAAATACAGCTGACAAAAGGAAATTCCCTGAAGCAATAGTGAAAGCATAATTGTTAATGTGTGTAAAGGTTAATTAAAATAAAAGTGTTAATTTAATTAAGATAAATATGTGCTATAATTACCTCAGGAATATTATTTTCACAATTGATACTAGCTTTGTCACTAGTATCTTTCAACCCAGAACTGCGCTTAGACGCCTCATACATCTCTTTATCCTTTTGCAATGCACTGACTTGCACCTTAAGTTCCTCCAATGTTTTCATCACTTCTTCATTGCTATGATTTTTTCTTTTGGTTGCTTTTACAAGGAAGAGAGCGTCACACCAAATCCTTTACCCCTCACTCGACCGGAATACTCAGGAACAATAGTACTCGACTAAGAATGCTCCCGCAATCCTGATCCTCACCTGTGGTTAAGGATTTAGATAAACTCTCCTGAAATTCATTAAAAAATCGAAAATTATTAGTGGGGATTAAATACATAATGTTAAAGACATAATGTTAAAGGCATAATGTTAAAGACATAATGTTATACTTAATATTATACTTACACATTTCTCATAAACTTGCTGAACGTCTTTACTAGGAACTCTACTCTTTCCCACACAAGCAACCTTCCACAAAACATGTTCTGGAAGAGATTTTTCTGCACTTTTCTCCTCTTCCAACTACAAATTGAGAAAAATAATAAGATCGTCAATTATAACATATTGAGACAATTAATAAGATCATATAATTTATATATAGTTACCATTTGTTGTTGTAAGCGTGCATATCCCTTTCGGCCTTTTTTGTATGGATATGCGGGTTTTGAGGCTCTTTTGCGATTAGTGGCACTCAAATCCTGGATAAACAAGTTTAAGGCATATCAGAACAAACTAATGCAAAGATAAACAAGTACATAATTCAATTAATAGACATGAAATTAAAAGATAAATAAATTTACATTGAATTTTGCGTTTTTCCGTTTGGCTACAAAAACTTTCCATTCTTCCGGTGTAATCAAATCTGCATACAATGGTGGAAATTCTGCTTCAACAAATTTTTTTGATCATCCCTTAGATATTTGTTTGATAATAAGGCTCGAAATCCCCTATGTCTCTTTCCGGCCAATTGGAGACAATACTTTTTGCGGTTTTCATCAATATTAAAGGACCTCTACAAAAAACACATACACATATAAACATAAAATGTGTTAGTATAAGTGTGTTAGTATAATTCAAAAGAAATCTAATAACACATCAATCATGTTTGGTAATCAAGTACCTCTATCTCACTCCATATCTTATCTTTACCAGCTTCCAACATTGAATTCCTCCAATCATCACTGGTAATTGGAATGTGCTGGAGGACAAGTGAACAAATGTATGAAGCCAACATTGAACCGTTAGGCTAAATTAGTTGGTCCTCATCGCTCCAATGTACATCAAATTTCACCCCTTTTGTCTCTAGCACAGTGAATTGACCTCATAATTGTTATTCCACGTTTTATTTCACTTTCTACATTCGAAGCTTTTTCTTGAGTTTCATTTGCATCATGTGTTTTGTGTGTCTCGGGTGTCTTGTGTGTCTCGTGTGTCCCGTGTGCGTCTTCCTCATTATTAGCCATTATACCTGTAAGAAAGAAAAAAAAATTAAATGACAAATTATAATGACAAATCTAAAATTCAACATGTCAAATCTAAAATCCATAATCTATAATCCATCGAATGATATAACATGTCAAATTATAATGACAAATCTAAAATTCAACATGTCAAATCTAAAATCCATAATCTATAATTCATCGAATGATATAACATGTCAAATTATAATGAAAAATCTAAAATCCAACATGTCAAATCTAAAATCCATAATCTATAATCCATCGAATGATATAACATGTCAAATTATAATGACAAATCTAAAATCCAAAAATTAAATGACAAATCTAAATTCATAATCTATAATCAATTACTAGCCATTAGTACCTTTTTTAGGCATGTATCTTTCTTTTCTTGGTTGGAATATGTTCTCCCCGTCTCTTAACAACACGGATGGTTGGATTGATCCAAATACCCTCATTATGATCATTTCTAGTAAATGATTCAATATCACCATCAATATCACCTTGATCGTTTCTAGTCAATGATTCAATATCTACATCAATATCACCTTGATCTCCAATGTTATAATCAAGTACTTTGTTCGATAAAAGCACTATAGACCACTTTGTACTTGTCAGATCATTAACATAGAACACTTGTTTAGCTTGAGAGGCAAGAATAAAAGGCTCATCTTTGTATCCCACCCTATTAAGATCCACTTGCAAAAATCCCGACTTATCCATTCGTACACCATTATTGTTTTCAACCCACTTGCAACGAAATATAGGAATCTGAAACTTCTCATAATCAAACACCTAAATGCGCTCGATAACCCCAAAATATGACAGATTTGCAAATTTGGGGTTTAAGTCTTTCACACTTGAAATGTGCATTGCTTCAGCTACCACAGTGGCACCACTATTTTGCATTGTACTTTTATCATCTTGTTCTTTGGTATAAAATGTGTATCCATTAATTGCATATGCACTATAAGAAAATGCAACCAAGCTTGGACCATATGCTAAACATCTCAATCTTTCTGTTATTGAAGTGGGATCTGAATAATACCTTTTGAAAATGTAACTCTTAAACCAAGGTATGAAACTTCGATTGTGCTCTCGTACTATCCAATTCTCATTTCTATTCGTATTTAAACCTCGGAGAACATCTTTGTGCATTTCAACATATGGCTCAACTTCATTATCATTGTGCAGAACATACAAATGCACTTGATCCCGTTCGACCCTTGATATTGTCACAACTTCATTCCCAATTAGCTTTTTTCCTGCTTTTTTACCGACAACATTAGATTTGGGGAGTCCAATTGATTGTACATTGGACACATATTCAGTATAAAACTCAATCGCTTCTTCAACAATGTATCGTTCGGCAATACAACCCTCTGGTCGACTTCAGTTTTTCACATATCCTTTTAATATTTTCATATAACGTTCAGCAGGGTACATCCATCTCATATAAGCCGGTCCACAAAATTGTGTCTCTTTCACCAGATGAACAACTAGATGAACCATTATGTCAAAAAAGGAGGGAGGAAAATACATTTCAAGATCACACAAAGTAATAACTAATTCGTTTTGCAATGTTGCTAAGATCGCATGATCGATCACCTTACTGCAAATTGACTTGAAGAAAAAACACAATTTAGTTATTGCACTTCTTACTTTTTCAGGAAGAATAGAACGTATAACTATTGGTAGAAAATATTCCATTATAACATGGAAGTCATGCGTCTTCAAACTCTTTAACTTGAGGTCTTTCAAGGACACAAGTCTTCTAATATCTGAAGAGTATCCTTCTGGAACATTAACTTCACATAGAAACTTACACAATATCTTTTTATCCTTTCTAGATATAGTATATGCAGCAGGTGGTAGATATTTTCGGTTTCCTTTCTTCACGGGCCCTAATTCAGTTCTTATCTCCATCGCTACCAAGTCCTTTCTTGCTTTAAGGCCATCCTTAGACTTTCCAGGTATATTGAGTAACGTATCGATAACACTGTCAAACACATTTTTTTCAATATGCATAACATCGAGAAAATGTCTTACATACAAAGACTTCCAATATGGTAGTTCAAAAAAAAATTGACCTCTTCTTCCACCCTTTCTTGACAAGTGTATGTGCAAAAGGCTTGCCAAACTGAGTATTCACATCTTTCACCTTTTCAAAAAATTGATCACCTATCAATATAGGTGGAGCTCTACTTTGTTTTGTGTCTCCATTGAAGGCTTTTCTCCACCCACGGTAGTGATGTCTCGAATGTAAGAATCTACGATGACCGAGAAAGACATTCTTCTGACCAAACTCCAATCATGTCCAACATGTTTTATCTTCACAAATAGGACACGCACATTGACCTTTTATGTTGTACCCTGATAGATTTTTGTATGCTGGAAAATCATTAATTGTGCTAAACAACATCACCCTCAAGTTGAAACTTTCTTTCCTATACCCATCATAAACCTCTACACTGTTCTCCCACAAAACTTTAAATCTTCGATTAAGGGTGCCAAGTTAATGTCTATGACATTCCCGGGTTGTTTAGGCCCATAAATTAACATAGATAACATCATGTACTTACGCTTCATACATAGCCATGGAGGTAGGTTATAATCATAATAATCATATGCCAAGTGTTATGTGAGATACTTTGAAGACTGTGTGGGTTCATTCCATCAGTAGATATTTCTAAATGAAGGTTTCTTGCTTCTTTTCCAAATTCAGGATAATCATCATCAATTTTCATCCACTTTGGTGAATCTGCTGGATGTCGAAACTTTCCATCAATAATTCTTTCATCTGCATGCCAAGTCAAGTGTCTTGAATCAGTTTCACTATGAAACATGCGTATGAATCTCGGAATTATAGGAAAATACCATAAGACTTTTGCTGGAGACAACTTCTTCTTATATCGAGAGACACCGCATTTAGGACACTCATTTAACGATGCATACTCGTTTCGAAACAAGACGAAATCGTTTGGACAAGCATGTATCTTATCATAGCTCATACCAATAGAGAACAACATCTTTTTGGCCGCATATGTTCGATTGCGAAGAACATTATCCTCTGGAGGCATATCTTTCATAAGGGCAAATAACTCTGTGAAACTTTTATCCGACCATCCATTGCCCGCCTTTAAGTTGTACAACTTTAATACCGCAGACAAACTTGTGAATTTAGTGCAACCATTATACAATGGTTTCTCTGCACCGCTTACCAACCTCTCAAACATTTCAGGACAATCCTTAAGATCATCTTCAAGTGCTTCTGCACTCTCTTCGACTCGATCATAATCGTATGTATATGTGCCATTATCGTTTGAAGCATAGGTCGTATTATCCCCCGATTCAACATTCCCGTTACTTTTCTCACCATGCAAATCCCAACATGTATAACTTCGATCAATTCCATGCCTTAATAAATGCGATAACAGCTAACTCGCGTTAACCCGACCCACAAAACAACAATCCAAGCACGGACATTTCATTCGACTGGGGTCTTCGACGTGCACAACAACAAACTTAACAAATTCCTTGACCCCATTCTCATACTCTTTCGTTAATCGATTTGAAAACATTCATTTCTTATCCATAATTACACTAATTAAACTAAACAAAAACAAAAATAAAAATAAAAAAAGCAAATATACCTGTAGAGATGTAAACAACTTCTAGACCTCACCTCAAAATCAAGATGTAAACAACTTCTAGACCTCACCTCAAAATCTACCTTCAATTTGCATAAGAAAAATGAAGATTATTAGAATTTGATACCGTCTCTTAATATACAAATCATTCATCAAGAACGACAACAACAACAATATCATCAAGAACGATAAGATAATGGTTCCTAAACTTATCATTCTAACATGTTAAAAGAACGATAAATCATAATCAATTTGAGAAATCTTCATTGATACCATGAATGAAAAATGTATACTTCTCATTTAATGAAATAATGAATTAGAGCAAATATTTATGTTTTTCCATTACATTGCAGGTCCTATGTGTATGCTTTATGTTTGCAACAACTATTTTTGTATCGATGGCTATAACATAAATGGTACCATCAACAACAAAATTGTATCATCAACAACAAAACTGTATCAACACAACATCAGCAATAGTCAGGAACATCAATACAACATCAACAATGAGCAACATCAGCAATGAGAAACATCAACAATATCATCAACACAACAACAAACATAACATCATCAACACAATATCATCAAGAATGGACGACAATAACAACAATGTACAACATAAATATCATCAAGAAAGAACGACAACAACAACAATGTACAACATCATCAACACAATATCATCAAGAACGGACGAACGGACAATGTACGTACCTCAGCAACGAACAGACGAACCAACAATGAGAAAGCAACGAACGAACAATGATCAACGAACTTCAGCAACGAACTTCAACAATGATCAAAATGGTTTAAGAACGAAGAATGAGAAAGCGATTATGGTTTCTGAAAAGGATTTAAGAGCGAAAGCTATTCTGGTTTCTGAAAAAGAAAATGATTAGAAACGTTTTATATTTTAATAAATGATTGACATTAGAGAGCACTTTTAAGAAAGAGCACTTTCTAAGGTCTTTTGACAGATTAACCTTAGAGAGCGCTTTTAAAAAAACGCTTTCTAAGGTCTCTAAAATAAAATAATATAAAATATTTTAATAAATGACCTTAGAGGGCGCTTTCATTGGAAAGCACTTTCTAAAGTTGAAAATATAGAAAAAATAAAATAAAAACGAGTCTGGGGAGAGGGGGATTCGAACCCTAGACACATAGCATTCACATAAATCTCCTTGACCAGCGGTACTACACCATCATCCATTAATTATAATCACATTAAATATATATAACATAAATTATATATATATATATATAAATATATATATATATATTAAATTATATATTAATTAATATATTTTATTAAATAACCTTAGAGAGCGCTTTCTAAGGTCTTTTGATAGTTTTACCTTAGAGGACGCTTTTTAGTAAAAGCACTTTCTAAGGTAGAAAATATTAAAAAAAATTAAAATGAGTCTGGGGCAAGGGGAATTCGAACCCCAGACCCATAGCATTCAAATAAACCTTTTTGACCAGCGGTACTATGCCATCATCCATTAATTATATTCACATTAAATATATATAACATAAGTTATCATATATATTTTAAATTATATATTAATATAATTTGTATATATTAATTAATATATTTTAAATTATATATTAATATAATTTCTATATATTAATTAATATATATTAAATTATATATTAATATAATTTGAATATATTAACTAATATATTTTAAATTATATATTAATATAATTTCTATATATTAATTAATATATTTTAAATTATATATTAATACAATTTCTATATATCAATTGATATATTTTAAATTATATATTAAATATTTAAATATATTATTTAAATATATTAAAATAATATTTTGATATATTAATATAATTTTAAATATATTAATTATATTTTGATAAATTAATAAAAATTTATATATTAATTAATATATTTATTATATTTAAATATTTTAATGAATACATTATTTAAATATATTAAAAAACAAATTGTATATATTTGAATATATTATTTAAATACATTATTTGAAAATATTAAAAAAATATTTTAATATATTATTTGAATATATTATTTGAATATAATTTATATATATTAGAATATATTATTTAAATATATTATTTGAATATATTTAAAAAATATTTTGAAATATTAATATAATTTTAAATATATGAATTATATTTTGATATATTAATATAATTTTAAATATATTTTAAATTATATATTAATATAGTTTTAATATATTTAAATATAATTTTAATAAATTAAAATGTTTGTATTTAAAACATATATTTGAATAATTATAAATATAATTTAAAATAAATTAAAATTTAATTTAAGATGATTTAAATATATTAAATATAATTTGATATATTAATATAATTTAAAATTCCTTTCCCTACCTAAAGGGCGTGAGTTCGATACCCCATTTTGACATATTTTGTGATACTTTACATGGTACAGTATATTTGTACCAAAAACAAAAGACAACGCTTTTGTAACAAAGCGCTCTTATAGGTCTTTTGTAAAATAATTCAAAATAAAGTGATTTCTTAAGTTACACTTTAGAAAGCGCTTAAGGTGAAAGCGCTCTCTAAAGTGGTCACCTTAGAAAACGCTTTTAGTAAGCACTATCTAATGTGCCCTTTAGAGAGCGTTTTTTTGAGCGAATTTTCAATTGATCTATAACAGCGCTTTGCATTAAAAGCACTGTCTTTTGTGCGATGCGAAATGCCATTTTTGGCGTAGTGTAGCTATTCAAGAGATTAACTTTGGGGAATGAGGTTTTGAGTCATTCGCGTTAAGAAATACTTATTGTAATTAGAGCTTTAGTCATGCTATATGTAACATTGGAGGTTTGTTTTCTTTTTGGTGTAATGTAAAAAGTAGAGCTATTACCTTGTTCTCTGGTCTTAGTTACCATGTGGTTTTTCTAGAGTGGGGTATTCATTCTAGGTTGTGTTTTGTCATTAATATGTATTTTATGTGTGCTCTAGCAGATAAAACAATCATGTGGTTTAGGTTGGTTCTATTTTAAGGTTGGTTCTTTCAAGGAGCATTCTGGTGTATAATGGATGACTTTAACTCAGTCCCCAATGCCAATGAGTGAAAAAAGTTTAAGGTTGGGTCTCTAGACTTCCTTTTCGAAGGAACCTTAGTTAGAACCTATTTCTCTAATGGTCAATTCCTTGGTCTCTTTTCTAAATTCTCTCAATCAGAAGGGCTGGTGGGAGATATTGGTAGGGTGGATAATAGGGACTAGGTCTAGGATCTCATATGGAAAATACCATTCTTTCTAAGCGAGTTACATGTGTATGAACACATTCTCCTTTTTCTCTAAGATGTTATTCTCTCTTATAAGAGAGAGGAGTGAATTTAGAATTATATAGAAAAGGGTAGTTTTTATGTTTTCTCTTCATATCATGTTCATTTTGTTGGATCCTCCCCATCTTTTTCGACTAAGAATGTGACCATTTCTCTTATTTGGAGTAGTTGAGTTCCTCCTAAAGTTCCAACCTTCATCTTGAAGTTATTGAAGAATAGATTCCCTTATAGAGAGAGCTTGTATAAAATGGGATAATTATTGATCCTATTTGGATTTTTTGTCCTTTCTATGGGGTTTCATTTTAGTTTGTTTCTCATGTCTTTGTCACTTGTGGGTTAGTTTTTCTTCATCCTTAATATTGACTCCAATAGTTTCTATTTAAGAAACAATACCATTTGGAACACTTAGATGATCACATACTTTTGTATGTTCATCCATACGCAAGCTATGAAACTATTTCTTAAACAACAATCACTTTGATATACCTTTTTTTTGATATAACCCTTCATGTTTCTCCAAAAGCTCTTTGGTTGATGACGTGCCAAGAATATTTGCAAGAATATTCTTAGTGAAAGACACGTGGATTGTACTCGAAGCTCTCAAATCTAGTTCTTCCCACTTCTCATTGATCATGATGGAAACATGTTCTTTCAACTCCTTGTGTTATCCTAATTGTATCAAAACATCTTTGACTTAAATTTTCCACAAGGCAAAATTATTTCTTCCATCAAATTTCTCTAAGTCAATCTTCATTACACTTGAAAAACTTGACATACCAACCAAAATATTTCATGCAACAAAACAAATTTTTTCCGACCAACACAGAGTATACATTTTCTTTTTTGATGTAGACGATCAGACGAAACTACAACCACATATCATACTAAACAAATTATACCCCACCAAACCAGGGCTCTTCCTACCACTTTTTGGAGAAAAAATCATAGAGAAAAAGAGTAACATAATAACAACACAAAAGATTAACGTGAAAACTCCAAAATCGGTGAAACAACCTTGACCGTTTTCAAATGACAACTAGAGAATAATACTACGTGAAAATTGTTACAACACATAGACTACCCTCAACAACTCAATGACCCTAACACACTGGCACTCTCAAAAAAAGTATTTAACTATCCCTCACAACACTCTACCACAAGAATATAAGAGAAAATTTAAGAAGTCAAATACAAACTTAAAATAATTTTAACAAAGAACTTAAATCCTTTATATAGCCTTGGACTCTCTTCCTTTACAAAACAAATTAATGTGAGAATTTTTAACATTTATATTTTCAACCAAAACTAAGTGATTTTAGACTTATTCAACATATATATTTTCAACCGATCTCAATAATTATCAATTGTTGTTAGTGATAATTTTAATAATGATACTAAGGCATGTTGAAATTTGGAAGAAAAAAAACTTTTACAAAGTGAAATAGTTTCCTAAATTGTATCTGTTGTGAATCAGATACCTTAGAAACAAAGTATAATAGGTTTCTTTATGATCAAGAAACCCAGTAGGTTTAGGGTTTGTGATAACTAAGGATAACAACAAGAATTGGTTATAAACTACTATTCTTTCCTTTCTCTTGAAACAAGATTACAAGTATACAAGAATAACAAATAACCTCTCTAACTTTTAAATTAGGGTTTTGTCATCCTATTTTCCCTTATACAAAATATGAGAGTCTATTATGCTATTTATAAGGAAACTAACAAACTAACCTAATGGGATTTTTAACAATTACCCATTACAAGCTAACTTAGTGTATAAGCTAACTTAAACAATTGGATCTATAACACAAGACCCAATTAGACATACATACTAGAACTGACTGCGACTATAATATGTATAACTTCTGCACTAGCATGTGAACCGGCTTCGACTTCATGCTAAACCTCTCTCATATCAGAGTTTGACCCAATATTTCTCAAATCTCCACCTTGGACCAAACTTCTATACCAACAAGAAAACAAAACTAGCTTTCTTCATGCAACATTATCAATTGCATATAGTGGAAAAACTTACAACTAGGAAACGTCTTGGTGATCATATCAGCATCATTATGATCTGTCGAAACCTTCAATACTTAGACTTCTCCATGCTCAATTACTCCTATAGCGGAATGCAGTCTCACATTAATGTGCTTGGTTAGCTCATGATAAATTGAGTTCTTCGACAAGTGTATTGGTTCTCTCATGAATGACTGAGTTCTTCGACAAGTGTATTCCACTTTGACTATCACATTTAACAGTGATACCTCGACCTTGAAGTTTCAGCTCCTTTGTAAAAGCTTCAAGGCATAATGCTTCTTATACAACTTCAATCAGGGCTATATATTCCACTTCAGTGGTTGATAAGGCAACAACCTTATGAAGTGTTTCTTTCCAACTAATTGTTGTGCCAAACATAGTGAAAACATATACAGAAATAGATTTTCTGGAATCCAATTTGTTGTTATCATGAAGAGATTTCATCTCATTATCCATGGCCTTCAGCCATTCAGTCTTATTTTGATTCCTCAAAACTTCCTTATAGTCTCTAGGTTCTTCATCTAAAACCTCACTTACAGAGATTAAGCCATAAGCTATAAGATATGCATAACCAAGTCTCTGAGGTGGCTTGATGACTCTTCTCGACCTCTCTCTTTTCAATAGGTAGTCATTATCAGTCTCCTCATCTTCGATAGTAGTTTCTGCTTCTTCTTCGACTTCATATGGGTCATGCAATTCAGCATCACTATGCTCCACCTCAACATGAATTTCTCCATGTTCCAGCTCTTCGTTAACATCATCAGTTTTTTGAAAGCCATCTCAACTTCATTGAAAACTACATCTCGATTGGTGATACACCTTCTATGACATGGTTCTAGGAACCATATCCTATAAGCTTTGACTCCTTCAGGGTATCCCATGAACATGAATTCAGAGCTCTAGGTTCAACCTTGTCTTGCCTAATGTGAGCATAAGCTATGCATCCAAATACTCTCAGTTTGTCGAGATCTGGTGGATGTCCCGACCAAACTTCTTCAGATGTCTTCATATCTAATGCAGTCAAAGGACATTTGTTTATCAAATATGTTGTTGTCAAAACAGCCTCATCCCAAAACACCTTCTTCAATCCAGCTCTAACCAACATTCATCTAACCATTGCAAGGATTATTCGATTAAATCTCTCAGCTAGACCATTTTGTTGTGGAGTACTTGCTACTGTCTTATGCCTTGCAATCCCAGACTCGACATAGTAATTATTGAAAGTTTCATTTCCGAATTCAAGGCCATTATCAGTTCTCAACCTCTTGACCTTTCTGCCAGTTTGAGTTTTGACCAGAACCTTCCAACTCTTAAAATTCTCAAAAGTTTCATCCTTAGTCTTCTAAATGAATACCCATAACTTTCTAGAATAATTATCAACTATGGATAGAAAATACCTTGCACTTGAATGTGAAGGATTCCTTGTAGGCCTCCAAAGATCAGCATGGATGTAATCAAGGGATCCATGCGTTCTTTGTTTACCTTTGTTAAAATTCACCCTACAGGATTACCAAATACAAAATATTCACAATACTCCAACTTCTCGACTTTGTCACCACCTAGGAGGTTCTGTTTCCCCAATTCGACCAGACCTTTTTCGTTGACATGGCCCAATCTCATGTGCCATAATTTTGTTTTCGAAAAAAGATTCGTGGATGCAACATTTGTCGAACCACTTACAACTTCATCCTCAAGGGTATACAAGTCTTGTTTCTTCATGCCTCTCAATACTTCCTTAGACCCCTTCGTGATCTAAGGATACTTTTCTCTCTTTGAAAAACATATCCCTTCTTGTCGAATTCACCAAGAGAAATCATATTTCTCTTCAAGTTAGGTACATACCTAAATTCAATCAATAGCCTTATTGACTCATCATGGAGCTTGAATCTCACAAATATAATACCTGCAATTTTGAAAGCTTTGTTGTTTCCCAGCAGCACTGATCCAACATCTTGATCACATAATTCCTCGAAAAAGTATTTGTTTGGAGTCATGTGCCAAGTGCAACCTAAATCCATAATCCACTCTTTTCTTGAGTCTCCACTTGAAACCACAAGAACATCAGATGATTCAAATTCATCTTGAACAATGGCCATGTTGCCATTATCCTTACCTCCACGGTCTTTCAGGAATTCATGTAACACCTTTCGAATGTATCCCTCATTCTTACAATGATAGCATCGAACACCAGATGCTTCACCACCATAAGACTTATGTTGACTTTTACCCTTCTTATTGTCAAACTTCCCATCATTTCGCAAGAATTTCTCTTTAATGACCAAAACTTCACCAACCGTCGAAGGTTTATGCTCCTTTCGTTTATTCAATTCCTTAGAGTACAAAGCATATTGGACATCTTAAAAGGTCATGGAATCTCTTCCATACAAGAGGGTTTCTTTAAAATGAGCACGTGTTCTAGGCAATGTGCATAATAGCAACAACGCTTGATCTTCATCATTGTTCTTCACATCAATATTTTCAAGATCAAGAATCAGCTTGTTAAACATATCCAACTACTCAGCCAAAACTTTGTCTTGGCTCATCTTGAATGAATACAAAGCTTGTTTCAGGTAGAGTCGATTCACCAGCGAATTGGTCATGTACAATGCTTCAAGTTTCAACCATAACCCTGACTTCGTCGTCTCTTTTGATACCTGTCAATGAACATTATCACCAAGGATCAATAATATTACACTGTTTGCTTTCTCAATCACAACTGTATTTTCAGTTGTCGTTAACGTAACATTCATGGCTGCCTCTCCCTTCAACGCTTCCAAGCAACCCGGCTGAAGAAGTAGGGTTTTCATCTTCAAGCGCCACAGACCGAAATCGTTCACTCCGGTGAACTTTTCAATATCATACTTTGTTGAGGGCATCTTCTCCACCATCATCGCACCAATTTAGTTTTTAATCGGATACCTTCGAAACAAAGTATAAATGGTTTCTTTATGATCAAGAAACACAAGGGTTAGGGTTTAGGGTAACCAAGGATAACAACAAGGATTGATTATAAACTACTATTCTTTCCTTTCTCTTGAAATAAGATTACAAGTATACAAGAATAACAAATAATATCTCTAACTTTTGAATTAGGATTTTATCTTCCAACTTTCCCTTATGCAAAAGACGAGAGACTAGTATGCTATTTATAAGGAAACTAACACACTAACCTAATGGGTTTTTTAACAATTACCCATTACAAGTTAACTAAGGGTATAAGCTAACTGAAACAATTAGATCCATAACACAAGGCCAAATTAGACATACATACTAGAACTGACTTCGACTACAATATGTATAACTTCTGCACTAGCATATGAACTAGCTTCGACTTCAGGCTAAACCTCTTGTATCAGAGTTCGATCCAATATTTCACAATATCAATTAAAAAAGGGTTAATAGTCATTTACCCCAAACAATATAGGCATATTTTGATTTACCCCCATTTAAAAATAATAATTTTGGATTACCCCCCTGTAATTTTAAAATTCTTAGTCTTTTATCCCCAGGTGGAAAACTACCCCTTGTAAAATATTTTTTTATTTATCCCCCTGATATTTACACGTTTAGGGGTACGCATAATTTTCACGGGGTAATCCAAAATTATTTTTTTAAAGGGCAGTAAATCAAAACTCGCCTATATTGCAGAGGGTAAATTACTATTAACCCATTAAAAAAATATAGTTTTAATTTACTCTAATAACATGATTAATAATAATAAATGAGTGTTATTATTAATAATTATTATTAAGTGATATTATTCATTATCAAAACAACCAATCGTTGTTATTAATTTTCTTTCAGAAAAATTACTTATAGGCTTAAATAGTATTTCCTCCCCTATATGATGACGTGTTTTTGTTTTTAGTCCATATATATATATATATATATATATATATATATATATATATATATATATATATATATATATATATATATATATATATATATATATATATATATATATATATATATATATTGCAAATGATTTCTCAATATTAAATCTTTTTGGTTTTAGTTCTTTGAAATTAAAACACGCAGTGGAAATTTTCCGTCGAATTTTCTTATGGAATTAAAACCTACATGTTTCATGCAGATTTTCTTCTATTTTTTCTACAGATGTTCACTTTAGGTACTAAAACAAAAATGATTTTAACATTCAGCAACTATTTCCAAGAAAAAAGATTTAGAGACTAAAAACAAAAACATGTTAACTTATAGGGACATAAAGATTATTAAAACCTTAATTATAATACTGTATTCACATATTTTCGACACCATGGTTTTAAGAATACAATAATGTTTTTTGACAAGATTTGCAAAAGAAGGAAAATGAAGGAATGATATTTCGACAATAATGGTGGAATGTTCGACAGTTCGGCAAAGGGGATAATGTCTTGTTTGTTCGACGATTTCATTGATGTGTCCGATATCAGATGAATTCGACATGGTAAAGAGACATGTTGTTTCATCCTTAAGGAGAAGTTCATATTTGAACATTGGTTTTGTTTGGCAGAGGAATACGTGGAAATTTTAGAAGAAAAAGAACATGCAGAAAGCCAAGTGTCAAATTCTTAGAATTTTTCTGTTAGTTAGCAGTTATTTTATTTTTGTATAAATAGGGTAGCATTTGTTAGTTTTAGAGTGTGAAAACTTGTACATAAATTCTTGTAAAAATACTCTAAGTACTCGTGTGAAAGAGAAAAAAGAGATTTATCTGGAAATGTACGTGTAAACACCATTTTTATTCCAGTTTATAAAAATTTAAAGTTTCTTTATTTCTTACTTTGTTTACCATTCAATTTACGTTTCAACATTTATTTTCATGCAAGCTTTTAAGTTTTTTGTTAAATTTTGCTTTATTAAAACATTAACTTAATTATATAATCAAAATCATTATTAATAAATAAGATTTAGTAAACCAAATAGAAGAATAAAAAATGTTTGTTCTAAGAGTTCACAAAATACATTCGAATTTTGCACATGTGTCCTAGGACTTGTTTGGTTGGTCCTGCAAGTTACCCAAATTCAGTGAGATTGGAAAACCAGAGATAGTTCGTCAAAATCTACAGCGAACAAATTGGCACACCCAGTGGGACGGGTGCTAAAATTATGAAAAGTTTAATAGAGTAACTCTTAATTTGAAAACATTTTACTGCGTTGTATGATTCTGAGAAGCGGTAAATTAGCCGTAACTGACGTAGAAACACCTAGGAGAACTAGAGTAAGAAGAATGGCAAATCCTCCAATTAATCCAAACCCAAACGAAACTGTCCCAGTCTCTAATCCCATCCCTTCGACAGGGGGAAATATGGAATCAATTCATGTTTCAGAGCGGGTAAACCCTTCATCAGCAAGGTCAATACCAGCGGTGTCATTCTCTCAGAATGCGTCTAATTCCTCTACTTTAGGGCATTCAATTCCCATGGGGACGCCTCCTCCTGGAGGGAATAATTTTAGGCCATATCAAACAAACTTTTCCATACCCATGTTTGGAAGAGAACAACCCTATCGAATGCCAACTTCAGTGATGTCAAATTTACACAACGCACCACCCTTGTATTCTGATGCTATGGTTCATATGTCTTCATCATTACAAGGGTCAAGATATTGTGGGACTATTAGTAGATTAAATCAACCCCCACCAGGTTTCCAAATGCCATCAATTACAAATAATTCCGCGCAAGTAATAGGACAACAAATGGACGATAATAATCATGAGATGGTCCAAAGGTTGATGCAACAGATGGGAGAAGTGTTTAACCCTTTGATACAAAACAATACGCAAACAAATCAAATATTGGTAGCGTAGATGGCGCGTATTGCTGATTTCTTTGATGTCCCTCAGATTAGACAGAGAGAACCTATAATTCAGAACCCAGTGATCAACGTCGAAGAAGAGCCTACAATAAATTAGAGGCCTTTAGACAATCCCCAGGCCAACCTTAGGAACCAAGAAGAGGTGGTCGAACATCCTCGTGTCAAAGTCCCTGTTCAACGAGAGCCTAGAAGGGTAATAGTCCAGAGAGGTCAGGACGCTGATGATGTCTTGCAACAGAGAATGCGTTTTAATAACCTGCCTGTCGAAAATAATTTGGCAGCTATGGTCGAAAGAATAATGGCGCAAAATGGGGTAAATGTAGGATTGCAAAGGCCTAGCTATGCTTCCCCATTATCTGAGTATGTTCTGCAACATGAGTTACCTCCAAGGTGGAAAATCCCCAAATTCACTAAACTTTCAGGGGACACTAGTGAATCCACCATAGAGCATATATCGCGTTATTTAATCGAAGAAGGAGAAATAGTTCATAATGAAAATCTAAGAATGAAATACTTCCCAAGTTCTTTGACGAAGAACGCATTTACTTGGTTTACATCCCTGCCAGCAAACTCCATATACACATGGACCCAGTCGGAAAGATTGTTCCATTAACAATTTTATATGGGACAAACTAAGATAAGTTTGAAGGAATTAGCCAGTGTTAAGAGAAAATTTTCAGAGCCTATAGATGATTGTAAACACCCCAAATTTGCCCTCACTCATTTCACCATGGCTTGTGATTCTTTCATTTGCATAAGTTCAATCATATCATCTCATTGTGCATTTTTGCTTCACTGCATTGGTTCTAAGTCATCTGCATCTAGGGTTTATGATCTAAGCAATCCCTGAGCTATCTAAGCCACTCCAAAGGTCTTAAATCATCTCAAGAGGGTCCATGTATGTTCAAGCATCATATTATATCCTCCCAAGATCAAGAAAGTCAGAAAATCACAAGAATTGAGAAAGGCATGGAAGTAGAGCCAGGCCTAACTACACAGACGACCTAAAATTAGGGTTTTGGTTTCAAGGCCATAACTCCAAATTTTTTGGTCATTCTTGTTTATATTGGTCTCTATATGATATGAGGATCATGCATACCAATTTTCATGAAGAAATTCAATGGGGAAGGCATCTGATCAATAGATGACTTCTTGAGCAAGTCAGTGCAAAATCAGGGCATCTGAGGCCCCCAACCATCCAACCAAAGGGTCTTCTCCATCATTTTGGGTGTATATGATCTTTATTTGATCTTAGAAGAAGTTGGAAGTTCACAAAATTGAAGAATTTCAAGCCATTTGAAAAGTTGTCATTTTTGGAAAGTGACTTGTAATGCAAACTTGCCATTTTGGGAAAGTTTTTCAACCTCCTCTTTTTGATTCAAAAATGCTTCAAATGGAAAATTCTTGGTCATGAAAGTTGTAGATTGGATCATTCCCTTTTCAAAAAGTACAAGAACTTGATCTAATTCATCATAGAACTCAAGTTATGGCCTTGCAAAGTTGGGAAAAATCACTTAAATTTCACTTTCACACCAAAGAAGGAAACTTGCAAATTCTCATGCCAAGCATTTTTGAGACCTCAAACACACTTCTACATGTCTTAACATCATAATGCATTGCCTAAGGATCAGAATTGGCACAAGAATCATTTCATTCCATGCCTTAAACATCAAGAAATTACAAAAGGGCCAAAACTTCACATAATTGCAAAACATCACACAAACTTCATCCCACTTGTTATCTTGCCCCAATCTGATTTCCATGGCTATCCTTGAAGCCAGCTGCGCAGGACACCCCATTTTCCTTGGCCTTCCATGAGCCCATACCTCCAAAGACAACTTTGTGGACTTTGTGCAAAATGAGCCATACCAATCACACTGCTCCACAACAACTCTCTGACCTATCAAAGATTGATATGTGGACCTCAAGAAACCCAACACATAACACAACACAAGCTGAAACCTCCAAGAACTCAACATTCACCAAAATCCTCTCTTATGCATTTCTCTTCGAAACACACAACTCAGCCAACAAATCTCAAAACTTTTTCCACCATTCAACTCCACATTCATTACTGATCATTTCCCACCCTTCATTTTGCCTTGAAACACCTTGTATCAAAAACACGATTTTTACATTTCTTGAACTGAGCTTCAGCCAACTCCACATAGAGGCCATTTAAACTCCAACCAAGCATTGCAAACTCTTCAGGAGGGTTATTGGAGTTGATTTGAGGCAAGGAACTGGTCAGAAAGCTCCTGGGTTGAAAGCTTCACTTCAGGTAGCCATGGAATTTATTTTTCCAGAACTTCCCTTTTATGTTATAGAATGATTCTATGTATTCCCCTGATTGCCATGATATGTTTTGTTTCGAAAATGGTTGAGTTTTAAGCATTTCACAAGCTTCTGAAATTTCTGTTTAATTTTCCGTTTTGCTTCGATTCAAGCTGTTCATGTGAAATAAATGAAATTTGTTGGTTGATTCTTGTTTAGAGTGAGGTGAGGATCATTTCTGGAGAGTTTGATGCATTTATTTTACGGATTGAGTGAGTTAGCTAGTGTCGCTCCCACTAAATGAGGCTAAGTCAAATAGGGTACAGGCGCGAACGGGTGGCGAAAGAAGAGAACACACAAGAGTGAACTGGAAAGAAAAGAGTCGTCAGCTAGGCATTTTTATCCCGAAGGAAAGGTAATGCTGCATAAACCTAGAAAGATATGGGTAAGACGGTCGTGAACCAGAGAAACTGAGAAAGGGGGTTGGTTACAACCTGGGAAGGTATTAGCACCCAGATTGTCCTTCGTACTCGACGGGATCCACTCTTGAAAGTTTTTGTTTAAAGGGGTAGTGTCAGTGCTATTTGTGTGCAAAAGCTGGAAAAGAATGCAAGTGTCAGTGTAAAAGAAACGTGAAGTGAGATAAAGAAGTGTCAGTGCAGAGAAGGAAAAAGAAGCTCAAGACTATGAGGCTTAAAGGATAATACTGGAAGAGGGGATATACATAGACTTTTGTTCGATAACTATTAAGTTATGCCTACGTATCCTCTCGTGCAATGAGGAAGTCAGAACACCGTAGTTCGACTCAAAGAGACTGAAAGACAAATTGACTGATGAACTGCTTGCTTGTCTATGCTCAAGTGTATGACCTGTCTGGCTCAGGTGCTAACTGTCTTGCATTAGACGAAAGAAGCAAGTTCTCGTTTGTGAGTGAAGATGATGATAAAAGAATCCCGAAGGAGACGATTATTGTTTGTTTTTTGTGTTTTCAGTCTTTTATTTCTTTTTGAAGTTTGTCATAAGTTAATGAGCTTAAGCCTAAACAAAGGGTTTAATAAACTCATCACATCTTCCCTCTGATTAAGGGTAATGAGAATACCTTAAGTATGAGGTAAACACCTCACACTTAATCACCATGATGTAGGATTAAGATCATTAACCTACTTGTATTTATTTAGAGGTTTTTTGGAGTTTTGTTTGGTGTAAAGTAATGAGTTTAAGCCATAATCAAGGATTTAATGGACCCATTACACAATCCTAATAGAAGGATAATAGATGAGAACATTTAAGCTGAGGAAGGCTCATCAACTTAATCCATGATTAGGGATTAAACTCATGACAAAAAAAAAGCCTTTATTAAATGGATTTTAGTTAAGGGTAAGATTATGAAATGGATTTTATGGTTTGTAAGACAACTTGAGGGGGACTTGTCCATTAACACTAGGGTTAGTCCTTCTTAACCAATTAAGGAAGAATTAGAACCCTAATGCAAGGCCCAAGTTACAAGCTCGATGTCTTAGTGATTATTAAGTGAATTGATTAAAGGGTTTAAACACATTAAGGGTTCAACACTTAGGATTAGAGTTATACACTCCATCCTAATAGAAGGATACATGCATAACCCTAATCACAAAGCCTTAAAACCTTTAAGGTTTTGTACTTGATTAAGAGATGAGAAGAGAAGACACAAAAATGACACAAAGGTAAAACTAATGGGGGACTAATCAAACCCTAATTGTGATCATGCTTGGGTGTTCCTAGGGTTAATGAGGCTTGCAAGAAAATCTTCAGAGAAGCCACCAAGGAAGAAGCAGATGAAATGAAAAGAAGCAGCAAGAAGCAAGACAACTTGCTTCACTTAAGAAGATAAGTTGCTTGAAGAATGAAGAAGGAGAAAGGGCATGAATGAGCAAGCTCACTCCAACACAAAGATAAAATGCAGCAATGATGCATAAGAGAGATTAGAAGAGATTTTGAGAAGTGAAGGCAAATTCACTTCTCAAACACTTACCACCTGAAAAGTTAGCAACAAGAGAAGAAATGAAATGCAAATGAGATGAAATGCAAAGGTGAAAGCCAAAGTAAAAAACATAATCAAGATGTAAATGATGCTAAGAGGTGATACAAATGGATGTCATGAGATGTGGATGATCATACAAATAATGAAGATGCAAATGAGATATGAAAGTAAGCATGAAAGTTCATGAATGCATATGACATGAAATGAAAGCAAAAACATGGCAAATGAAGGATTAAATGATCAAACATGATTACAATATGTCTTAAGATGTCTTACATGTCATGTGGATGCACACAAAGTCATGGCAAGTTCATGTATGCAAACATATGAGAGATGAATGCAAATGAAGGCAAAAATTAGGGTTTATGAACAAGATGCAATACAAAATCCAAAACCAGAAGCAAATGACATGATAAAAAATTAAAAATGGAATCCAAGATACCCTAACCCTATACAAGTTCACTGCCCAAAGGAGGAGACCTAAATCTTAACCTAATGGAAGTTATGATTTTCTCAAGTTTGCTAGGGTTTTAAGGTACCTCTCAATGATAAATGCAAAACAAATTGAAAATGAAGAATAAATTCAAACCAATTTTATCCTAGAAACTACATGACATGAGGAATGCAATTCAAAAATAACCATCATCAAACTCTTCATGGTTAGGCAGAAAGGATTTTTCTAAGTTAGGGTAAAAATATTGACTTTTAAGAACCCTAAATCCAAAGAAAAATGTCAAAATATGTCAAGAACCAAAAATAAATTTGTGTGAAGGGTTTGATAATGTTTCCAAATGTTTGAAAAAGCTCTCTGAATTTTTTTGGAATTTTTAGAAACTTAAATGGTATTTTAATTAATTAATTTTCATTAATTAATTAAAATAAACATTTAAATATTTTAAAAATACGAAATTTATACAAAAAATAAAATAAAAACTATTTTCAGAATGAGAAAAATATTTGGAGTCATGGTGCAAAAAATGAAATTTTTTAGAAGTGTTTTGCTATTTTTAATAAAATGTAGAAAGAAATGCAATAAAAATGAAAATTAAATGAATTAAAATAGAAGTATGTTGATCCAGTGGCCTAGATTCAAACTCAAAAGGGAGGGAATTGACCAGCGCGCGCAAATGGACGGCTCACATTCAAACTACGCTAATTACGTCATTAAACCCTAATCTGAACCCTTAACACTTTCAGGTGACCGGAACAGTGTTCCGGTCATCTTCTCCGGCTAGCCTCTCAAGCTATCTCACTCAATACGCAACCCCAAGCCCTAAAACTCTCCAGAAATGATCCTCTCCTTAACCCCAACAAGAATCAGCCATCAAAATTCATTTATTCATCATCAAAAGCACGAATCAAAGCACAACGGAAAACATCTCAAAAATTTCAGAAGCTTATGAAATGCTTATTTCTCAACTATTTTCAAAACCAAACATATCATGGCAATCAGGGGAACACATAGAATCATCCTATAATATAAAATGAGAGTTCTGGAAAAATAAATGCCATGGCTACCTGAAGTTGAGCTTTCGAAACAGGAGCTTTCTGGCCAGTTCTTTGCCTCAAATCCACTCTAATGACTCCCCTCAAGAGCTTATGGTGCTTGGTTGGAGTTTAAACGACCTCAAAATGAAGTTGGCAGAAGTTCAGTTCATGAAATGTTGAAATCGTGTTTTTGATTGAGTGTTTTAGGGCAAAATGAAGGGTGGGAAATGATCAGTGGCTGTTTCAAGGCATGGCTCAAGTCAGCTTGCTTCAAGGAGGTCCATGGAAGTCATATTTTGTAGCTGGCGCAAGTGGCTAAAGAGATTTGATCCATTTTGCAATTTTGGGGAAGTTTGGCCCCTTTTGAATTACTTGAAGTTCAAGGCATGAAACTTGGGGTTTATTTGTGCAATTCTGAATTTTAGGTCATGTGTGATGTTTGTGCAATACTTAGAAGTCAAATTGAGGTCACAAAATGCTTTGGCAAGTGTTTTTGCAAACTTCCCTCTTTGGTGCATAAGTGAATTTTAGTGATTTTTCCCAACTTTGACAAGCCATAACTTGAGTTCTAAAATGAATTAGGTCAAGTTCTTGTACTTTTTGAAAAGGGAATGATCCAATCTACAACTTTCATGACCAAGAATTTTTCATTTGAAGCATTTTTGAATCAAAAAGAGGAGGTTGAAAAACATTCCCAAAATGGCAAGTTTGCATTACAAGTCACTTTCCCAAAATGGCAACTTTGCAAATGGATTGAAATTCTTCAATTTTGTGAACTTCTAACTTCTTATAAGATCAAATAAAGATCATATACACTCAAAATGATGGAGAATACCCTTTGGATGGGTGATTGGGGGCCTCAAATGCCCTGATTTTGCACTGACTTGCTCAAGAAGTCATCTATTGATCAAATGCCTTCCCCATTGAATTTCTTCATGAAAATTGGTATTCATGATCCTTATATCATATAGAGACCAATAGAAACAAGAATGACCAAAAAAATTGGAGTTATGGCCTCTGAAACCAAAACCCTAATTTTAGGTCATCTGAGCAGTTAAGCCTGGCTCTGCTTCCATGCCTTTCTCAGTTCTTGTGATTTTCTGACTTTCTTGATCTTGGAAGGATATAATATGATGCTTGAACATACATGGACCCTCTTGAGATGATTGAAGACATTTGGAGTGGCCCAAATGGCTCAGATCACAAACCCTGATGCAGATGACTTAGAACCAATGCAGTGAAACAAAAATGCAATATGAGATGATATGATTGAACTTATGCAAATGAAAAGAAAGACAAGCCATGGTGAAATGAGTGAGGGCAAATTTGGGGTGTTTACAGCTAGTTTGAGTGGCCAGAGAAGATGACCGGAACACTGTTACGGTCACCTGAAAGTGTTTAGCCCTAATCTGCGTAATTAATGAAATTTGAATAATGGCCCTTGGATTTGTCCTTCCCGCGTGAGATGAGTGGTCCAGATCACGTGTTAAAACCCTAATCCAGTCATTAAGCTAATTAATTATGTTTTAAAATTAAAAAATCTCAGAGTGAATCTCAACCCTCCAAACACGCGCCAGTCAACTCCTGCGCGTTTCTTTTAAATCTGGATCATTGGATTTACATACTTCTCATTTAAATTGATTTTTAATTCATTTTTTCTTATTTCTTGCACATTTAATTTAAAATAGCTAGATCACAAACCCTGATGCAGATGACTTAGAACCAATGCAGTGAAACAAAAATTCAATATGAGATGATATGATTGAACTTATGCAAATGAAAAGAAACACAAGCCATGGTGAAATGAGTGAGGGCAAATTTGGGGTGTTTATAGTTGCCCCTATTCAAGCATGAGTTAGCTGTGCAGGATGTAAGCAGCGACTTAACAGACGAACAAGATAACTTGTGGTTGAATACCAAAGACAGTCCAAAATTTGCACTCACTGAATGAAGAAGAAAAGGGATATAAATTGCAACATGAATTAGAGTATGATTCATAAAGTGCGGGCGACGGAGGACGACCGTCGAGCAGAGGACGACTGCTGGGGATAAAGCAATGACGGGGACGACCGACATGTTTGGGAAATACAGGGATCATGATGGGGAGGACCATCAGGTAAAAGCATAAAACTCTCTGGGGATTAAAGGTGAGGCAAAGGATGGGGACGACCATCAAGTTCGAAGCATGAATGAAACAAATGATGAGGGACGGTCATCAAAGGTGAAGGATGATCACCTGGCAGGGTACGGTTGCCGAAAGTATCACGACATAAGACGAATGTCGGATAGAAAAGGTCGACGATGGGGACGACCATCGGATAATCATGATGAAGGACGATCATCAAGAGGTGAAGGACGATCACCTAGCAGGGTACGGCTGCTCTCGGGGTTTATTATAACATAGGACGAATGTCAGATAACAAGATCGACGATGGGGACGGCCATCGGATGATGAAGGACGATCATCAAAAGGTGAAGGACGATCACCTAGCAGGGTACGGCTGCTGAAAATACCACGACATAGGACGAATGTCGGATAGGAAAAGGTTCCGGTAATGGGGACTCCGTTGGAGGAATGATGAAGGACGATCATCAAAAGGGTGAATGACGATCACCTGGAAGGGTACGGCTGCCGAAAGTATCACGGCATAAGACGAATGTCAGATAGGAAAGGAATTTTCTCTTATTGGGGATTTGCTGGGAACTCTTCTGGGGAGTGGTAGACACGGACGAGTGTCTAAATTCAAGAATGAAAAGGGGATACGTGTTTGACATTGTGTATAGATTAAAGATGCGGACGAGCATCCTTAAGACCATGATATGGGCGAGTATCGGTAGAAACAAACGCTGAAGCACGTTCAGAGATGACGGTACGGGCGAGTACCAACTAGTTAACAAAGAACACGGACGAGTGTTGACTCTGAAGGGAAATAAGAGGTGTATACAAGATACGGACGAGTATCTGTATGAGTAAAAAGTATGAGTGAGACACATACGAGTGTTCACCTTGCTGGGGAGAGTATGATGCAGACGAGTATCATAAAAGCAAGTGTAGGAGTTTAAGAGTGCAAAAGATATTCTGAAGATCTATGGGGATAAGATGACACGGACGAGTGCCGAAAGGAATGTATCTGTATTTGAGAGTGAAAAGGGGATGCTTTGGCTTTCTACCGGGGAATTTGAGAGGTATTTTGTATATTGTTGATGGAATGTCAGTATATTCACAGGTGAATTATTCAGAACATGGCTTGTGCTTATGCAATATGTTTGATTTTGCCGTAATGCTCCGTATTAGACGGAATGCTACGCTCTGGGGGAAACATGATGCGAATGCTATGATTATGCAAAAATACCAATCCGGGATTCGGATCTCGCTGCTGTGAAGGTCTCTAGATGATCCGCTTGAAGTGATATCCCAGCTAAGGATGAGATCATTGGTAGATCTGATACAATCATATGTGGATCTGCTTGGGGAATTAAATCACTGATAGATCTATCCTTGTAAGGAGAAAGCCCAGCTGGGGATGAAGGAGCTTCCTTCACTTTGTTGCGGGAACTTCAGGTATTGCTCTTCTTGGGAGAGGCTGGAGCTCTGCGGGGAGATAGCTAGAGATGAGGGTGCTTGACAACTCAGCTGGGGAAATGAGCATTTACTGATGCTGTTTGTAGAAGATGTGCTGGGGAATGATGCTTTAGCAACTTCGCTGGGAAAAAAACATTCCAGGTACTGTTAGGGGAGGAAGTATGCTTGGCATGCCCCATGTCGCGTATTGAATACCTACAATCCTGTTAAGACAAAGAAACACACAAGTGTCCCGAGGCATCCCTTACTGGACTCCGTCATAGGAGTTAGATATTCCTGAAAGTAAATACATTTCCCAAAAGAATGTAATTTTAGAAAAGACGCATCTGTATTTATGCGATCAATATTAGAGACATCGGACATTTTTTGCAAATGAAGATAAAGTATACGAGACGGAATGTGACTGAGAATCTGATTTTATTAATTTGGGGCGCCCTGAATCGGCAAGTATAGTTAAAGAAACAAATCCCCTGAAATGAGGAGATTGCTACAAAACGAGAAACAAAAAAAGTGCTGCCAATGTTGATGACGCTTTAGTGCTTCCCTTTTGCTATGACTTGTATGACATTGTGTAAACACCCCAAATTTTCCCTCACCCATTTCACCATGGCTTGTGATCATTCTCATATGCATAAACACAATCATATCATCTCACATCTCATTTTTGAGTCACTGCATTGGTTCTAAGTCATCTGCATCCAGGGTTTGTGATCTGAGCAATCTCAGGGCATCTTGAGCCACTCCAAAGGCAACCAATCAATTCAAAGGGGTATACATGTGTTCAAGCATCATAGTACATCCTCTCAAATTCAAAAATTCCAATGAATCACAAGAACTAGGGTTTGGGTGGATGCAGAGCCAGGATTGACTGCACAGTTGACCTAAAATTAGGGTTTTGGTTTCAGAGGCCATAACCCCAAATTTTTTTGGCCATTCTTGTTTCCATTGGTCTCTATATGGTATAGGGAGTATGCATATCAATTTTCATGAAGAAATTCCATGGGGAAGTCATCTGATCAAGGGTTGACTTTTCAGACAAGTCAGTGTAAAATCAGGGCATCTGAGGCCCCCAATGACCCAACCAATGGGTGATCTTCATCATTTTGAGTGTATATGATCTTTATTTGATCATGGAAGAAGGTTGAAGTTCATAAAAATCAAGAATTTAGGGTTTTTGCAAATGTTGACTTTTTTGGGCATAGTTGACTTTTCAAGAATGCATCATTTTAGGTCATTTTTCAAGCCTTGATTTTTGATCCAAAAATGCTTCAAATGGAAAAACTTTGGTCATGAAAGTTGTAGATCTCATCTTTCCCTTTTCAAAAAGTACAAGAACATGATCAAACTCTTCTTGGATCAAAAGTTATGGTGTGGCAAAGTTGGCAAAAATCATTGATTTTCAAGTTATGCACCAAGTGTGAAAATTGCAAGATCATGTACCAAGGCAAATTGCAACTTCTAATTGGCATCAAACCATCACATAAGCATTCTATAAGTCATAAAATTCAGAATGAACCAAGAATGCCCATGGTTTAGGTTTGGTTGGATAAAGAGAATCACATGTGAACCAAAGTTGTAACAAGTTGCAAAACCACTCATTTCATCTCACCAACTTGATGCATTGGCTGCTGAACCAAGCTAGCCTCACACACACATCATGCTGCGCAGCCCATGCCCATTGTACTAGCTATAGATCAAGCCATACTTGCCTTACACAAAATTTGACTTTTTGCAAAAGGTGACTTACCAATCAATAAAGCACATGTCCAATCATCTGACCAATGAGAGAGGTTTATGTGGACAAAGAGCAAGCCATTCCATACATCTAGCAAGGCTGAAACACTCTCATAAAACACATTCACAAAAACACTCCCTTTTGCATAAGCCTTCGAATCTGCCTCCACAGCATACAAACACAAAAACCATCTTCATCATTCATCTCACCACACTTCATAGACCTCAAACCACCAAAAGCCAGGCCTGAAACAAGCAAGAACACCCCACTGCCATTCTTCACCTCAACTTACAGTTCCATTCGAATCTCTCTCCCTAGCTCACAAACATCAAAACAAACACCACAGACCTTCTCCACACATCATCTGGATCACAAACAACCACTCACAATGGCCTGAAACTGCCTGAAACTCCATTGCCATTTCTGACTGAGCTTGAGCAGAAGCTTGTCAAACTCATCATCCAGCCAATATAAATTCCTCTTGAGCATTCAAACATCATCTGGGGACCAAGTGGAGTGGATTGCACAAGGAGAAGTGGCCAGAAAGTCTTCAGGGTGAAAGCTTCGAATCTCAGGTAGTTTGAAAATTATTTTTCCAGAAATTATTTTTCATGTTATAAACTTGTTCTCTATGCTTCACTGAGTATCCTGGTACTTTTGGTTTTTGAAATGGCTTTGAAATGAGTATTTAATTAGCTTCTAAAACCTGCGTGCCCTAAAATTGGTTTTGCTTGATTCATGGATTTGGGGAAGAATAAATTAGTTTTGACTTAGGGTTTTAGTTCAGGGGATCATGGGAATCATTTCTGGATGCTTAGGTTTCATTTTTGTTACGATTTGAGGGGTTTGGGGATTTCTCAGGGGAGATGCTGGCCGGAGAAGACGACCGGAAGTCTTCTACGGCCACCTGAAAGTGATTTGTGCCCTAATCACGTAATTAACTCAAGTTTGAATTCTGAGCGTTGATGGCCTTTGACTTGTTGACTTCGCGCGTGAGTGAGTGGTCCAGATCTGTCTGTTTATGCCCTAATCCACGTGTTTAGCTTAATTAATCATAATTTAAATAATTTAATCAGAGTCAACCTGGACCCTTGGATGACGCGCGTAGTCAACAGATTCAAATCCAGAGTGAATCTCATCCCTCCATTCTGATTACCTTTCATTTTATTTAATTTTAATTCATTTTCTTTTCATTTTATTTGCACAATTATTTTAAAATAGTAAAAAATGCATAAAAATTATGAAATTTTTTCTTCTGAGTTTTATTAATTTTTATGACCCAAAAATATTTTCATTTTATTTTTTATCATTAAAAAAGTATTTTTAAATATTTAAAAGATTATTTTTAATTGATTAATGGAAATTAATTTATTAAAAATACTTTTAGGTATTTAAAAATCACCAAAAAATTCATGAAATGTTCTAAGACATTTAGAAACATTGTCCAACCTTCAAACCAAATTTATTTTTTGATCTTGATGCATTTTAAGAATTTTTCATTGAATTAAATCATATTTTGTGCATTATTTTGATCATAAGTTCAAAAATTCATTTCTGCCTATTTAAGAAGGGTTGGACATTGATTCTTCTTGCATTGTTTTGTGTTTAGCATGTAGTTTCTAGGATTAAATGTCCATGTTTTGTTTCTTCATTTTCAATTTGTTTGGTATTTCTTTTGTTTAGGAACCCTAAAAACCCTAATAACTTAGAAAAATCATAACTTGAGATTGGTTAAGAGTTGAGACCTCCCCTTTGGACCTTGGTTTAGTATAGGGTTAGGGTTTCTTTGAGTGGCATTTTCCATTTTTTATCTTAGGGTTTGCTTCTGTTTTGGGTTTTTGTTTGTTGTTTGATTCATAAACCCTAATTTGGGCTTTCTTTTGCATCCCTTTTGCATTCTCTTGCATAACATGACTTGCCATGCCATTCCATGCCTCCATTTTGATTCATTTGACATCATAAGACATATAGAAAACATGTGTGATCATTGCATCTTGCATTTGCCATGTTGTATGCTTTGTATGCTTCCTAACTTTCCATGCTTGTTCATGCTCCTTAACTTGCATCATTTGCACCCATGATCTTGTATGAACATCTCCATGCCTTGCCTCATGCTTGTAGCATCTCATAACATCATTATCATCATCAACATGCTTCTGGTTTTGTTTTTCATCATGTCATTTCATTTCATTTAGCATTGCATTGCTTTTCTTTCTAACATTTCAGGTGGTAAGTGAGGTTGAGAAGTGAATTTGCCTTCACTTCTCATAACTTTTCTTTTCATCTCTCTTGCATCCATTGCTGCATTTCTATATGTGTTTGAGATTGAGCTTGCTCATTCTTGTTTCTCCCACTTTCTTTCTTCAAGTGACTTGACTTCTTGAATGAAGCAAGTTGCTTTGCTTCTCTTGATCCTTTCATCTGCTTCCTGGTGGTTCCATTGAAGACTTCTCTTGTAAACCTCACAAACCTTAGGAACAACCAAGCATGACAATGATTAGGATTTTGATTAGTCTCCCCTCTTAGTTTTACCTTTGTGTCTCTTTTGAGTCATCTCTTCTTATCTCATAATCAAGGACTAAACCCTAAAGGCTTTAAGGCTTTGTGATTAAGCTTATGCCTGCATCCTTCTCTTAGGATGGAGTGTATAACTTTAATCCTAAGTGTTAAACCCTTAATGTGTTTAACTCCTTTAATCAATTCACTTAATAATCATCAAGACATTACACTTGTAACTTGGGCCTTGCATTAGGGTTCTAATTCTTCCTTAAATGGTTAAGAAGGACTAACCCTAGTGTTAATGGACAAGTCCCCTTCAAGTTGTCTTACAAATCATAAAATTCATTTCATCATCATATCATTAAATAAAATCCACTTAATCAAAGGCTTGTTTTGTCATGAGTTTAATCCCTAATCATGGATTAAGTTGAGGAGCTTTCCTCAGCTTAAACATTCTCATCTATTATCCTTCTATTAGGATGGTGTAATGAGTCTGTTTAATCCTTGATTATGGCTTAATCTCATTACTTAACACTAAACAAAAACACCAAAAACATCTAAATAATCACAAGTAGGTTAATGATCTTAATCCTACATCAAAGGTGATTAAGTGTGAGAAGCTGACTTCACACTTAAGGTACACTCATTACCCCTAATCAGAGGGAAGATGTGATGAGTTTACTAAATCCGTTGGTTTAGACTTAAGCTCATTAACTTATGACAAACTCTCAAAAGCAATAAAAGACTGAAAACTCAAAAAATAAACAATAATCGTCTCCTTCGGGATTCTTCTCTCATCACCTTCATTCATAAACGAGAATTTGCTTCTTCCGTCTAATGCAAGACAGTTTGCATCTGTGCCAGACAGATCATACACTTGAGCATAGGCAAGTAAGCAGTTCACAAGTCAATTCATCTTTCAGTCTCTTTGGGTCGAACTACGGTGTTCTGACTTCCTCATTGCACGAGAGGATACGTAGGCATAACTTAACGGTTATCGAACAAAAGTCTCTGTATATCCCCCCTCCTTCCAGCTTCATTCTTTAGCCTCATGATCTTGAGCACTTCACTTCTTTTTACACTGACACCTGTACATCTTTTGCCAGCTCTTTTACACACAGATTGCACTGACACTACCCCTTTAAAACACAAATCTTTTAAGCGTGGATCCCGTTGAGTACGGCGGACAATCTGGGTGTTAATACCTTCCCAGGTTGTAACCAACCCCCTTTCTCAGTCTCTCTGGTTCGCAACCGTCTTATCCATCTCTTTCTAGGTCTATGCAGCATTACCTTTCCTCCGGGATAAAAATGCCTAGCTGGCGACTCTATTCATCTCCAGTGAGTTCACGGCTGTGTGTTCTCATTGTTCCTTTCGCCGACCGTTCGCGTCTGTACCTTCATCTGAGCCATTCTCATTTGTCGGGAGCGACAGCTTGGCGACTCTGCTGGGGAGCCTTATATTGCAACCAGGGCTTCTGGTTCTTTTTGTGGGTTCCTCCTAGCGCTTGATTGATTTGTGCTTACTGGGGTGTTATGTGCTTATTTGTGCTTGTATTTATTTTGCTTTATGTACAGTTTGCTTTACTGCTTTCTTTATTGCACTTTGTATATATCATACTGTCATGTTGCTGGCTGGATCTGTTGTTTGCTTTGGTGGGTGGGGTTCTATTGAGAGTTAAGGTCCTACACCTGGGACCTGAGTGACACCTAGGCTAGAGTGAATCATATTCTTTCCCATTCCATTTCGGTCTGGTGCGGGAATATGAAACACGGTTCAGATATGGGTTTCTTCTTGAGAACTCTGTGTTGCAGATTTCCTGCAATGCTAGGGCTATCTGGGAAGCCTGCTAAGTCTGGATGACCTCTTAGTATTGACCTTCAGAAACTGAGGTGAATTAGAGGAGGAATTGTTATGGTTATTGTAAACACTGTACCTCCGGGTTAGAAGTGTTTACACTTCTCATAACTGATCCAAGTCTGAGGACCCTTGTTCTAGAACATCACCTGTGAGGGGGTTGGGCTGTTTACAGGTTTGCAGGTACCTTGACCTCAGAATACCCTGTTACTTTGTTTGTTAAGAGTACTCCATGTTGGACAGTTCTTGTGATTCTAAAACCTTGGACATGTGGCTCTTTATCTGAGTCCCCCACCTTGGCTACTGGATTTATAGACCTCATCTGGAATTCTTGAGCACACTTGGACCTATATCAGAGCATTTTGATCAGATCCAGCTCAGTCACAAACCCTTTGCATATCATTTGCATATATAATCATTGCATCATATTGACATTTGCTTATTTGTTTCAGGGTATCCATCTTCATTTGGTTTTGGTTTTGACCCTATCTTCAGTATTGGCCCATCTTCACCAACACCTGCTTCAGTTATCAGCTGTCTGCTTCAGTTATCACTTGCACCAGCCAGTCAGTGGCCCACTTCTTCAGTATTATCATCAGCACCTGTCTCTACTCAGTCTTCAACATCATGGCCCCTAAAAAGAGCAATGTCACCTATCACTTCTTCCAGCCAGAGCTATCAGATATCAGGAGAATTCAGACCCTGATCACTCCCGATCACATATCCTTGTTTAGGGAAAACTATGGAGATATACTAGATTTGGTTATGGATCTGGACCCATCACAAAGAAGCCTGATCCACACCTGCATTCAGTTTTATGATCCTCCACTGAGATGTTTTACCTTTCAAGACTTTCAGTTGGGCCCCTTATTGGAAGAGTACTCCTCATTAGTTGGTATGCCTATCAGGAGAGAAATTCCTTTCAGCCCTGAGATGGTCTTTCCTGCTAATGGAGAAGTAGCAAAGGCTTTGCATCTGGAACCTGTTTTGATTGAGCAGCATATGACCTCTAAAGCTGGAATCCCTGGCTTTCATCTGGACTTCTTAATTTCTCAAGCTAGTCTGAAGGCTTCCCTGGGGGAGTGGAAAGCTGTTTGTGCTTTGTTGGCCCTAAGTGTATATGGAATTGTGTTGTTTGGAGATGAGCCTCGATTCATTAGCAAGAATGCAATCCATCTATTCATCCTGAAGAACCCAGTGCCAACTTTATTGGGGGATCTTTACTATTCAGTGCATCAGAGGAATGAAAAGCAGAGGGGGAGATTAGTGAGGTTTTGTGCTCCATTGTTTCACACTTGGCTTCTCAGGCACCTACCCAGGACAGATGCATTTTTAAACCCTCATCAGCAAAGCAACTGGGCTAAGAGACTCACTGTTCTAACTTCAGCAGACATCATATGGTGCACTCAAAGCACCAAGGGCAGGGATATCATCACCAGTTGTGGACATTTTCCCAATGTGCCTTTAATAGGAGTTAAGGGAAGTATCAATTACAACCCTCTGCTGTTCAGGAGGCAATTGGGCTATGCACTGGTCCACACTCCTAGGGCACAGGACTTGGTGGAGACTCTCTATTGTGAGAACAAGGTTAGTTTGGCTGTTGTTAGGCAGGCTGCCTGGGCCTGGGATAATGTTCAAACAAAGGGAGTCACCATTCTGGGGAAGTGTAATAATGTGGCATCGGCACAATATTATGAATGGTCCCGTGCCAGGGCCCAATTCTCTGGGATGCCCTTTACTATAGAAGACATGCCTGAGTCATCTTCAACATCACCCCCTGCCACTATCAGTTTGGAAGAGTTTGAGAGCTTGAAGGAAAGAAATGAGAAGCTAACCCAGGCTTTGCAGAAGACCCTCCGGGAGAGGAGTGAAGGTATGAGGGAGATTGAGAGATTGGAGAAGTTGAGAGTGGAGCATTTGACTAAGATTGAAAAGTCTGGGGATTATATCAAAAAGTCTAAGGCTGGTGAACAAATTCTGAAGAATGCTTGCAAATAAGCCCAGTTCCAGAGAGCAAGGACAGACTTGTACTTGAAGGAGAGTCAAGCCCGGTGGGTCAGGATCACCGAGGCTCGTACCCTGGAGGACAAGAGAGTTCAATACAAGATGGGACAACTGGAGGCTAGTGCAAAAGAACAGCAAGAAGCCTTGGCGGCAGCCCAGAGGGAAATATCAGAATTGAAGATTAAAGCAGGGGTGAAGAGGTCCAAGGACCAAACTCAGCACAAGAGGCTAGCAGCAGCTATTGCAACCCGGAACCTCCTTATCCGGAATCTCACGGAGCGCCCGGCTGATCCTGTGACCGAAGCACTTCTCAAGGAAGTTCGTGAGGATGAGTTTAGCCTTGGTGTTTGACCATTTGCTTGTTGTTGTTTCTATTCCATGTACTTTTACTTTTTGTGATGTATTTTGACCCCTTAAGGGGCTTGTGTTGTAAAATGAACAAGTTGTATTGTTTCACCTTATGTAATATATTCATGTTAGTTTACTTCGGAGGCAACATTCAACAGCATCTCCAAGGGTCTGGAAGGGTCAAAACTGAATGCCAAACCGGATACCTTGAGAGCAAATAAGCATAACTGCATTGCATGCTAACCCTTTGTTTGTTTTGTAGGTTTTTGTTTTGTTGTTGCTAACCTCTGTTGTGATGCTCAGGAATTATTGCTAGGCGCCGGGTATTTCCCCTCAACCGTCCGCACCGTTATCCAACCCGAAACAATCTTCCGGGAATTCAAATGGATCAGATGCAGCAGGACCTTACGGAGGTCAGAAACCAGATGGCCAACGAAAGGTTGGAGATGAGAACTCAGATAACACAGTTCATGGAAGTAATGAACAACTTAGCTCAAAGCCAGGAGAGGCTCAGAGCTTTGGTAGAAGGGAGGAATCAGGAGGAGCCCCATGTGGGAACTGCTGGCACAAGTAACAACGAGAGGGTCCAACCTCATTTCAATCCCCCAGTTTTTGGACCCCATCTCCATCCAGAGACCAACATCCCTGTCAATATACAAGGGACTTCCACAGCAGGGAGGGTACTACAGGAAGACCCTCAAGAAGACCAGTTCACAGTAATGGGAGCTGGGGAAGAGGCTTATGATAGAAGATTGGATGAGATAGCTGAGAAGTTGAGGTCCTTAGAATCTCAAAACTCTTTGGGCTTCGACGTGATGGATATGGGCTTGGTAGACGGGGTCAGGATCCCCCATAAGTTCAAGCCTCCTTGCTTTGAAAAATACAACGGGACTTCATGCCCCCGGACTCACTTACAGTCATTTCTGGGAAGGTTGAAGGCCTATACAATGGATGAGAAGCTTTGGATGTTCTATTTCGAAGACAGCTTAACTGGAGCGTCGAGAGAATGGTACTCTCACTTGACAAGGGCAACTATTAGATGCTGGAAGGACCTGGCAGAGGCCTTCATCAGACAATATCAGTATAATCTAGACATGGCACCCAACAGGACCCTCCTGATGGGAATGTCACAGTCTTCAAGGGAAAGTTTCCGAGAATATGCCCAGAGATGGAGGCAACTGGCTGCTGCTGTTCAACCACCTATGTCTGAACGGGAAATGGCAGATATGTTCATGAACACCCTTCAGGGGACCTATATTGACAGGCTGGCTGCTTTCTCTTCCACTAGCTTTGCGGATGTTGTCATAGCGGGGGAGAGGATTGAGAGTCTGTTAAAAATGGGTAAGATCTCTGATAACGGTGCAAGCTCGTCCAGTAGTACAAGAAAGCCTTTTGCAGGCCCGAGAAGAACTGGCGAGACCAATGCCATCCACACCAACAGGGGCAGGCCCCAATATGCTCAAAGGTCAATAGCAGCAGTCACCATCCCTGCTCCAGCTCATCCTCAACCTGTCTATCAACCTCCTCAGCAAAACTATCAGCCACAACCTCAGTACCACCCACAAAATCAGTATCCTCCAAGGAATTACAACAATAGCAACACCAACAACAACAGTCAACAGAGGCCATTTCAGCAGAGGCCTTCTCAAGCTAACAGAGTGATCGATCCAATCCCAATGCCATATGCTGCCTTGCTGCCACAACTTCTGAAACTCAACCTGGTTGAGCTAAGAACGTTGGCACCTCCGGATCCCAACAGTCTACCCAGGAACTATGACTCCAATGCTAGGTGTGCCTTCCATTCAAACGCACCTGGCCACAACACAGAAAAATGCAGGGCTCTGCATATGAAGGTACAAGACCTGGTAGACTCCAAGGCTTTGAATTTCGCACCACCACCCAATGTCAATAAGAACCCGATGCCAAACCATGGTGGTCCCCGGATTAACGCTATTGAAGAAGACAAGCCGTCTTATTTAATAACCAGTGTGGGACAGATCAGGACACCATTGGTAGAAATCAAGGCTCAGCTCTTGGAATGTCAGATGTTCCCAGGGTGTGAATTGGGTTGTGCTTACTGCAATATCTCCGTAAATGGGTGCGATAATTTGAGGAATGGCATAGATGGCCTTATTCAGAGTGGCCAACTTCAGATCACTACATCATTTCCAACAAATCCAGCAATATCATCAGCAACGGTTTCAGAACCTCCTACAACTGCAGCAACTATTGTTCCTGTCAATTCTTCGGTTTCATCAACAAGTACTTCATCCATCATCTCAACCGATCAGTTTTCAACAAATTTTCCTGCTACAACTTCAGCTTCACTCCATTTTGAACCTCCTACAACAACAACATCATTTCTTCTGACAATATCTCCTACAACACCAGCAACAAATCATGAAGACGTCTCCACTGTCACGATATTCTATGATCCGGAAAACAACTCTGCCTACCATTCAGAAGGTGCTGCTCCCACCAGAGCACCAGTTACAATCTTTTATGATCCACAAACAATTACAGTCCCTTCAGCAGCGGCAATCAGTCCAGTCACTGTCACGGTGCCTGGACCAGTACCATATGAAAGCAATAGGGCCATCCCTTGGCACTATGGCTCTGACGTATACTGCGAAGGAAAAAGAATCACTCTTGAAACATCAACACCTTCACCACAAGTAGATAATGTGGGGGGAGGCGGAGGCTTCACTCGAAGCGGACGTCTCTTTGCTCCACCAATGCAAAGACCTACTGCCGAAGCAGAAGCTGCTGCCAAGGCAAAAGGAAAGAGCCCGGTGCAGGAAGATCAAACTGTTAAAGAAACCTTGAAGACGCCGTTCGATCAAGAAGTTGATGAGTTTATGAGAATCATCAAAAAGAGTGATTACAAAATTGTGGATCAGCTTCACCAGACGCCATCCAAGATCTCTATCCTCTCACTGCTGATGTGTTCCGAAGCCCATCGGAATGCATTACTCAAAGTCTTGCACGCAGCTTACGTGCCTGAAGAGATTACTGTCAACCAGTTGGAAACCGTGGTTGGAAATGTTACTGCAAGCAATGGGCTAGGGTTCACCAATACTGACTTGACAGCGGATGGCCGCAACCACAACAAAGCCTTGCACATAACCATGGAATGCAAAGAAGCTGTCCTTTCTCATGTGCTGGTAGATACAGGTTCATCCCTGAATGTCTTACCAAAGAAGGCTCTGGTGAAGTTAGAATATGATGGATTGGCATTGAGACCCAGCAACCTGGTAGTAAGAGCCTTTGATGGTTCTAAGAGATCGGTTCTGGGAGAGATTGAGCTGCCCGTGACAATTGGCCCACAGACCTTTAAAACTATCTTTTATGTGATGGACATTCAGCCCGCCTACAGCTGTTTGTTGGGTAGACCCTGGATTCACGCCGCCGGCGCAATAACGTCTACCCTTCACCAAAAGTTAAAATTTGAGTGGGAAGGCCAAGTTGTTACAATCTGTGGGGAGGAGGATATATTTGTTAGCCATCTGGCTACTTATAAGTATATTGAAATGGATGGGGAGATCCATGAAACAATGAGCCAAGGATTTGAAGCCTTGAATGTGAATGAAGCATCTGCTGTATCTGGAATCTCCATGTCATCATACCAACAAGCCCGGAAGGTTGTTGAGGAAGGAACTGCCCTAGGCTGGGGCAAGGTTTTAGCTGTGGAGGAGAAGAAAGACAAATTTGGGTTGGGTTACAGACCAACTCAACATCAAGCAAAGGCTGCTGGAGAGCCTGGTTTTGTCAGTGGGGGGATGCTTACCCCCGATGCTATCAACTGTCTGGAAGACGAGCTGGAAGAAGAACGCAACCTGGAAAGCTGGATTCGTCCAAAGATCCCGGGGAGCAGTATCTCGAACTGGTCTTCCCAGGAAATTATAAGAGTTACTCGATCAGAGTAATTATTATTTCCTGTATTTTATAAGCATGCATCAAAGTCTTGCATCTTGCCCAAGATGACAAGACTCATTTTGTAATCGGGCCATCTGTACTTTTTGTGCAAACAAGATCAATTAATGAAATATCAGACATCTTTTTGCAAACGAGTCTTTTTCTTTTCGTTCACTGTTTTTCCATTTTTCTTTTTGTACAAAAAAAATAAATGGCAGTGTTTTCAAAATGACAACTTCATTTCACTTTTCTAAATAAGACTAAAATCAGATCACTAAAATGAACAACTTAACCCTTGCAGAGAGTGCCTTCCTGACAGCACCGACAACAGCACGGCTATGACTTCGTATGACTTTGACAATCCAATCAATCAAGCTGACGAAGGGGTTGAAGAAGAATATGAGCTTCCTGAAGAGCTAGCCAGGTTAAGACAAGAGGAAAAGGTTATTACCCCTCACCAGGAGGAGGTTGAAGTGATTAATCTTGGTACAGAGGAAGACGTGAAAGAGGTTAAAATCGGGGCCTGCCTGCAAGACTCAGTGAAGAAGCAACTGGTTGATCTACTTCAAGAGTATGTGGATGTGTTTGCTTGGTCGTATCAAGACATGCCAGGGTTGGATACCGACATTGTTGTGCACAAGCTGCCTTTGAGAGAAGAATGCCCTCCAGTCAAACAGAAGTTGCGCCGTACTCGTCCAGACATGGCTATGAAAATCAAGGAAGAGGTACAAAAGCAATGGGACGCCGGGTTCCTTGCTGTAACTAGCTACCCGCCGTGGGTTGCTAATATAGTGCCTGTGCCTAAGAAGGACGGCAAAGTAAGAATGTGTGTTGACTACCGGGATTTGAACAGAGCCAGCCCGAAAGATGATTTCCCTTTACCTCACATTGACGTATTGGTGGATAACACGGCTCAGTTCTCGGTATTCTCCTTCATGGACGGATTTTCGGGATACAATCAGATTAAAATGTCACCTGAAGACATGGAGAAGACAACCTTCATCACACCCTGGGGCACGTTCTGCTACAAGGTAATGCCATTTGGGCTCAAGAATGCCGGTGCGACATATCAACGGGCTATGGTGACATTATTCCACGATATGATCCATAAAGAAATAGAATGTTATGTGGATGACATGATCGCCAAGTCCCTCACTGAAGAAGATCACCTGGTGAATCTGCTGAAACTGTTCAAGCGTCTGAGGAAGTACCAACTGAAGTTGAACCCCAACAAATGCACATTTGGGGTGCGATCCGGTAAGCTGCTGGGTTTTATTGTAAGCGAGAAAGGGATTGAAGTGGACCCTGACAAAGTCAAAGCTATTCAAGAGATGCCTGCACCGAGGACAGAGAAGGAAGTTCGAGGGTTCCTAGGACGATTGAACTACATTTCACGGTTCATATCTCACCTTACAGCAACCTGTGAACCCTTGTTCAAATTGCTAAGAAAAGAACAGACGGTCAGGTGGAATGAAGACTGCCAGAAGGCTTTTGACAAGATCAAAGAATACTTACAAGAACCTCCAATCCTTATGCCACCAGTTGAAGGAAGACCTCTGATAATGTACTTGACAGTATTAGAAGAGTCAATGGGGTGTGTGCTGGGCCAGCATGACGAGTCTGGTCGAAAAGAGTATGCAATTTACTACCTAAGCAAAAAGTTTACCGACTGTGAACAACGTTATTCGCTGCTCGAGAAAACTTGCTGTGCTTTAGCGTGGGCTGCTCGCCGACTGAGACAGTATATGTTGACCCACACTACCATGTTAATCTCAAAAATGGACCCAGTCAAGTACATATTTGAGAAGCCGGCGCTTACCGGGCGGGTTGCAAGATGGCAAATGATCCTTACAGAGTATGACATCCAATACACATCTCAGAAAGCCATCAAAGGCAGTGTATTGTCTGAATATCTTGCAGAGCAACCCATAGATGACTACCAGCCTATGAGATTTGACTTCCCTGATGAAGACATCATGTTCATTAAAACAAAAGATCATGAAGAGCCTATTCACACTGAAGGGCCTGACCCGGGGGAAGAATGGATTATGATGTTCGATGGGGCTGTTAACATGAATGGTCGTGGTGTTGGTGCAGTACTCATTACACCCAAAGGAGTTCACATGCCTTTCTCGGCAAAACTCACTTTCAACTGCACTAACAACGAAGCTGAATACGAAGCTTGCATTTTGGGTCTTGAGGAAGCCATTGACCTCAGGATCAAGACATTGACCGTATTCGGAGATTCAGCTTTGGTAGTCAATCAAACCAACGGCAAATGGTATACACACCAGGATCATTTGATACCTTACAGGGATTATACAAGGAGGTTATTGACTTTCTTCACAACAGTCAAGCTTGAGTATATCCCTCGGGACGAGAATCAGTTTGCAGATGCTCTTGCTACCATTTCGTCCATGATCAAAGTTCAAGCTGCTAACTTTGTACCTCAGATTTCAGTGTCCAGACTTGATAGACCAGCATATGTATTCGCAGTAGATGTTGTCAAAGATGATAAGCCTTGGTTCCACGACATTAAATGCTTCTTGGAGGATCAAACATACCCACCTGGGGCATCTTCCAATGATAAGAAGACTTTGAGAAGGCTTGCTGGTAGTTTCTTCTTGAACACTGATGGGTCTTTATATAAAAGGAACTTTGATATGGTACTCCTCAGATGTGTTGATAAGACAGAAGCAGACTTGTTGATGCATGAAGTGCACGAGGGCTCCTTTGGTACCCATGCTGGAGGACATGCAATGGCTAAGAAGTTGTTAAGATCAGGCTATTATTGGATCACAATGGATGCAGACTGTTGTGCCTATGCCAGGAAATGCCACAAATGCCAGATCTACGCAGATAAAGTGCATGTGCCTCCCAATCCTTTGAACATAATGTCTTCACCCTGGCCCTTTGCTATGTGGGGCATTGATATGATTGGCAAGATCGAGCCAACTGCTTCAAATGGTCACAGATTCATCCTGGTCGCCATTGACTATTTCACCAAATGGGTTGAAGCAGCCTCATATGCAAATGTTACAAGGCAAGTGGTAGCCCGATTCCTAAAGAGAGATATCATCTGTCGGTACGGAGTTCCCGAGCGAATCATTACTGATAATGGTTCCAATCTAAATAACAAAATGATGGCAGAACTGTGCCGGGACTTCAAGATCCAACACCACAATTCTTCTCCTTACAGGCCGAAGATGAATGGCGCTGTTGAGGCAGCAAATAAGAATATCAAGAAGATTGTGCAGAAGATGGTAGTTACCTACAAAGACTGGCATGAAATGCTGCCATTTGCCTTGCATGGGTATCGCACATCAATCAGGACATCCACTGGGGCAACGCCGTATCAGCTTGTTTATGGTATGGAAGCGGTCCTACCGGTTGAAGTTGAATTACCCTTTCTGCGGGTACTAATGGATGTTAAACTGAGTGAAGCAGAATGGGTTCGGGCCCGATACGAACAACTGAGTCTGATCGAAGAGAAAAGATTGACTGCAATTTGTCGTGGGCAGTTATATCAGAAGAGAATGAAGAAAGCCTTCGATCAGAAAGTCAGGCACCGAGAGTACCAAGTGGGAGATCTTGTGCTGAAGAGAATCCTCCCTCCTCATACAGACCACAGGGGCAAATGGACTCCAAACTATGAAGGGCCATTCGTGGTAAAGAAAGCTTTCTCTGGTGGAGCACTGATGCTCAGCACCATGGATGGTGAAGATTTCCTGTCCCCTGTGAATTCAGATGCAGTTAAAAAATACTCCGCATAAAAAATGACCCGCTGGACATAAAAACAGAATGTAAGTCCAGGCAAAAATAGGGCATCCCGGCGAGTCAAAAACAGAATAAAAGACTCGGGCAAAAATAAGGGAAATAAATGAAAAAATGTACACCCGCTGAGTTGAAAAGCCGCATTGGACAACTCAGGCAAAAATGGGTATCCCGATGGATTGAAAACCCGAAAGGGTGATCCATGCAAAATAAGGGAATAAGCGAACAACTGCATTCTGAATTCGTCTGTATTGTCAGCAACTTGGTTAGAACTCCAAAGGATCAAGCTTCAATCAGAATCAACTTTCTTCAGAAAGCAAGACGAGAAGAACGTCATTGTCATACGAGTCATAGCAGGAGGGGAAGCTCCTCAAAGCGTCGTCAACACTGCCAGCACTCTGTTTCTCAATTTATAACAATCTCCTCATTTCAGGGGATATGTTTCTTTGACTGTATCTTGCCAATTCAGGGCACTTGAATTAATAAAATCAGATTTTTCAGTCATGTTTCGTTTTGTATTTTTATTTGCAAAGGATGTCTGGTGTCTCTAAAAAACCAATTGCATAAGTACAGATGCTTTTCTCCCAAAAATACTAATAATAAAACACATGCTTACAGGGAATATACTTACTCTCGAAAGTACTTAACTCCTATGACGGAATCCAGTAAAGGATACCTCGGGACCTTTTGTGCGTTTCCTTACCTTTGCAGGATCGCAGGTATACAGGACGCAACTTGGGGCATGTAAGCTTCATCCCAGCAAGCTGGCAAATCAACCAATGATCTCAGCATCTGAAATGCTCTATCCCCAGCTGAGTTGCCTCTTGTTGCTCTCCCCAGCTGAGTTGCCTCTCATAATCCCCCAGCCAAGTTGCCATTTCATCCTCAGTTGAGTACAGGAGTCAGGGAATCATCTCCCCACAGAATCTTCAGCCTCTATCCAGAAGAGCAGCGCATAGAAGATCACAACAGAGTGAAGAAGGCCTCTACAAACCCCAGCTGGGTCTCTCATGTCAAAGGATATGTCAATCGGTGACCTATATCCCCAAGCAAATATCATCGTATTAGATCTACCAATGATCTCATCCCCAGCTGGGAGGTTCACCTCAAACAGATCATCCAGAGATCTTCGCAGCAACGGGATCCGAATCCCGGTTTGATATCTTTGCAAAATCATGGCATCTGCATCATATTATCCCCTCAGAGCGTAGCATTCCGTCTAATACGGAGCATTACGGCAAAAAAAAAAACGCATAGCATAATCATAAGCCATGATCGGAATCAACACTTGTGAATAATAATCATTCATCAGAATACAGAATACTTCCCCCAAAATCCACCAGAGTCCCCAGCAAAAGCAGTTGCCTCACAAATTACAAACACCAGTATATGCACCTCTTGACACCCGTCCGTGTCACCTCTCCCCAGTAAAGTCGTCTGAACACTCTTTATAACAAAATCACCCGTATTACAGATACTTCATGACACCCGTCCGTGTCATATTACCAGCAGAAAGCCAAAGACATCCTCTTTGCACCCACACATACCTATATACACTTTCCTGACACCCGTCCGTGTCATATCCCCAGCGCAGTCGCCTAGACTTTGTATAGCAGATACTTGTTCATATTACACTTTTCTCTCTTGGCACCCGTCCGTGTCATTCTCCCCAGCAGTTAAAACACTCATCTATATATACTCACTACTCACGATACACTTATACAGATACTCGTCCGTATCTTGTATACACCATCACTTATCTCCCCACAGATTCGACAGTAGTCCTCGTTCTTTGTTAACCGGTTGGTACCCGTCCGTATCATCATCTCAGAACATTGCGTCTAGTGTTTGTTTCTACATGATACTCGTCCGTATCATAATCTTAAGGATGCTCGTCCGCATCTTTAATCCATACACTGTGTAAAACACTTTTGTCTTCTTGAATATAGACACTCGTCCGTGTCTACTATTCCCCAGAAGAATCCCTTCAGATTCGACACTCGTCCGTGTTCTCTGTTAACCAGATGGTACTCGTCCGTATCATCATCTCTGAACACGTGTCAGTATTTGTTTCTACATGATACTCGTCCGTATCGTAGTCTAAGGATGCTCGTCCGCATCTTTAATCTATACACAATACCAAACACTTATACTTTCCTTTCTTGGTTGTGAACACTTGTCCGTGTTCACTATATCCCCAGTAGATCACCAACAAAGCTTTTTTTCCTTTATCTAACACTCGTCCTGTGTTATGATACCCCGAGAGTAGCCGTACCCTGCTGAGTGGTCGTCCTCCACTTCTTGATGGTCGTCCTCCATCATGCTCGCCCGATGGCCGTCCCCATCGTTGATCTTTTTAGCAGCCGTCCCCTGCTAGGTGGTCGTCCTCCACCTTTTGATGATCGTCCTTCATCACTTTATCCAATGGCCGTCCCCATTGTTGATTTTGGTTATCTGACACTCGTCCTATGTCATGATAAACCCTGAGAGCAGCCGTCCCCTGCTGAGTGGTCGTCCTCCACTTCTTGATGGTCGTCCTCCATCTTGCTCGTCCGATGGCCGTCCCCATCGTTGACCTTTTCTATCCGATGGCCGTCCCCATCGTTGATATTTTCGGCAGCCGTACCCTGCCAGGTGGTCGTCCTCCACCTTTGATGGCCGTCCCCATCATATTCCTTTTATCCCCAACAGAGCAGCCGTCCCCTGCTAGGTGATCGTCCTTCACCTTTGATGGCCGTACCCCATCATCTGCTTATTTCATTTATTCTTTAACCCGATGGCCGTCCCCGTCGTGGTCCCTTTTCCTTTTCTTTTAGCCCGATGGCCGTCCCCATCGTCGGTTACCTTGCTTTATGAACATGATGGCCGTCCCCGTCATGTTTCATTAACTCCCAGAAAATTTTACAGCTTTACCCTGATGGCCGTCCCCATCATATTTTGACATTCCCCAGCTAGTCGGCCGTCCCCGTCTTGGCTTTACCTTTTATCCCCAGCATGTCGGCCGTCCCCGTCATTGCTTTGTTTTCCGCACCTTTACAATATACTTTATTTTCCTTTTACAATCTATATCCCTTTTCTTCTTCATTCTGTGAGTGCAAATTTTGGACTGTCTTTGGTATTCAACCACAAGTTATCTTGTTTGCCTGCTAAGTCGTTGCTTACATCCTGCACAGCTAACTCATGTTTGAATAGGGGCAGCTGTAAACACCCCAAATTTGCCCTCACCCATTTCAACATGGCTTGTGATCATTCTCATATGCATAAACACAATCATATCATCTCACATCTCATTTTTGAGTCACTGCATTGGTTCTAAGTCATCTGCATCTAGGGTTTGTGATCTGAGCAATCTCAGGGCATCTTGAGCCACTCCAAAGGCAACCAATCAATTCAAAGGGGTCTACATGTGTTCAAGCATCATAGTACATCCTCTCAAAGTCAAAAATTCCAATGAATCACAAGAACTAGGGTTTGGGTGGATGCAGAGCCAGGATTGACTGCACAGTTGACCTAAAATTAGGGTTTTGGTTTCAGAGGCCATAACCCCAAATTTTTTTGGCCATTATTGTTTCCATTGGTCTCTATATGGTATAGGGAGTATGCATATCAATTTTCATGAAGAAATTCCATGGGGAAGTCATCTGATCAAGGGTTGACTTTTCAGACAAGTCAGTGTAAAATCAGGGCATCTGAGGCCCCCAATGACCCAACCAATGGGTGATCTTCATCATTTTGAGTGTATATGATCTTTATTTGATCATGGAAGAAGGTTGAAGTTCATAAAAATCAAGAATTTAGGGTTTTTGCAAATGTTGACTTTTTTGGGCATAGTTGACTTTTCAAGAATGCATCATTTTAGGTCATTTTTCAAGCCTTGATTTTTGATCCAAAAATGCTTCAAATGGAAAAACTTTGGTCATGAAAGTTGTAGATCTCATCTTTCCCTTTTCAAAAAGTACAAGAACATGATCAAACTCTTCTTGGATCAAAAGTTATGGTGTGGCAAAGTTGGCAAAAATCATTGATTTTCAAGTTATGCACCAAGTGTGAAAATTGCAAGATCATGTACCAAGGCAAATTGCAACTTCTAATTGGCATCAAACCATCACATAAGCATTCTATAAGTCATAAAATTCAGAATGAACCAAGAATGCCCATGGTTTAGGTTTGGTTGGATAAAGAGAATCACATGTGAACCAAAGTTGTAACAAGTTGCAAAACCACTCATTTCATCTCACCAACTTGATGCATTGGCTGCTGAACCAAGCTAGCCTCACACACACATCATGCTGCGCAGCCCATGCCCATTGTACTAGCTATAGATCAAGCCATACTTGCCTTACACAAAATTTGACTTTTTGCAAAAGGTGACTTACCAATCAATAAAGCACATGTCCAATCATCTGACCAATGAGAGAGGTTTATGTGGACAAAGAGCAAGCCATTCCATACATCTAGCAAGGCTGAAACACTCTCATAAAACACATTCACAAAAACACTCCCTTTTGCATAAGCCTTCGAATCTGCCTCCACAGCATACAAACACAAAAACCATCTTCATCATTCATCTCACCACACTTCATAGACCTCAAACCACCAAAAGCCAGGCCTGAAACAAGCAAGAACACCCCACTGCCATTCTTCACCTCAACTTACAGTTCCATTCGAATCTCTCTCCCTAGCTCACAAACATCAAAACAAACACCACAGACCTTCTCCACACATCATCTGGATCACAAACAACCACTCACAATGGCCTGAAACTGCCTGAAACTCCATTGCCATTTCTGACTGAGCTTGAGCAGAAGCTTGTCAAACTCATCATCCAGCCAATATAAATTCCTCTTGAGCATTCAAACATCATCTGGGGACCAAGTGGAGTGGATTGCACAAGGAGAAGTGGCCAGAAAGTCTTCAGGGTGAAAGCTTCGAATCTCAGGTAGTTTGAAAATTATTTTTCCAGAAATTATTTTTCATGTTATAAACTTGTTCTCTATGCTTCACTGAGTATCCTGGTACTTTTGGTTTTTGAAATGGCTTTGAAATGAGTATTTAATTAGCTTCTAAAACCTGCGTGCCCTAAAATTGGTTTTGCTTGATTCATGGATTTGGGGAAGAATAAATTAGTTTTGACTTAGGGTTTTAGTTCAGGGGATCATGGGAATCATTTCTGGATGCTTAGGTTTCATTTTTGTTACGATTTGAGGGGTTTGGGGATTTCTCAGGGGAGATGCTGGCCGGAGAAGACGACCGGAAGTCTTCTCCGGCCACCTGAAAGTGATTTGTGCCCTAATCACGTAATTAACTCAAGTTTGAATTCTGAGCGTTGATGGCCTTTGACTTGTTGACTTCGCGCGTGAGTGAGTGGTCCAGATCTGTCTGTTTATGCCCTAATCCACGTGTTTAGCTTAATTAATCATAATTTAAATAATTTAATCAGAGTCAACCTGGACCCTTGGATGACGCGCGTAGTCAACAGATTCAAATCCAGAGTGAATCTCATCCCTCCATTCTGATTACCTTTCATTTTATTTAATTTTAATTCATTTTCTTTTCATTTTATTTGCACAATTATTTTAAAATAGTAAAAAATGCATAAAAATTATGAAATTTTTTCTTCTGAGTTTTATTAATTTTTATGACCCAAAAATATTTTCATTTTATTTTTTATCATTAAAAAAGTATTTTTAAATATTTAAAAGATTATTTTTAATTGATTAATGGAAATTAATTTATTAAAAATACTTTTAGGTATTTAAAAATCACCAAAAAATTCATGAAATGTTCTAAGACATTAAGAAACATTGTCCAACCTTCAAACCAAATTTATTTTTTGATCTTGATGCATTTTAAGAATTTTTCATTGAATTAAATCATATTTTGTGCATTATTTTGATCATAAGTTCAAAAATTCATTTCTGCCTATTTAAGAAGGGTTGGACATGGATTCTTCTTGCATTGTTTTGTGTTTAGCATGTAGTTTCTAGGATTAAATGGCCATGTTTTGTTTCTTCATTTTCAATTTGTTTGGTATTTCTTTTGTTTAGGAACCCTAAAAACCCTAATAACTTAGAAAAATCATAACTTGAGATTGGTTAAGAGTTGAGACCTCCCCTTTGGACCTTGGTTTAGTATAGGGTTAGGGTTTCTTTGAGTGGCATTTTCCATTTTTTATCTTAGGGTTTGCTTCTGTTTTGGGTTTTTGTTTGTTGTTTGATTCATAAACCCTAATTTGGGCTTTCTTTTGCATCCCTTTTGCATTCTCTTGCATAACATGACTTGCCATGCCATTCCATGCCTCCATTTTGATTCATTTGACATCATAATACATATAGAAAACATGTGTGATCATTGCATCTTGCATTTGCCATGTTGTATGCTTTGTATGCTTCCTAACTTTCCATGCTTGTTCATGCTTCTTAACTTGCATCATTTGCACCCATGATCTTGTATGAACATCTCCATGCCTTGCCTCATGCTTGTAGCATCTCATAACATCATTATCATCATCAACATGCTTCTGGTTTTGTTTTTCATCATGTCATTTCATTTCATTTAGCATTGCATTGCTTTTCTTTCTAACATTTCAGGTGGTAAGTGAGGTTGAGAAGTGAATTTGCCTTCACTTCTCATAACTTTTCTTTTCATCTCTCTTGCATCCATTGCTGCATTTCTATATGTGTTTGAGATTGAGCTTGCTCATTCTTGTTTCTCCCACTTTCTTTCTTCAAGTGACTTGACTTCTTGAATGAAGCAAGTTGCTTTGCTTCTCTTGATCCTTTCATCTGCTTCCTGGTGGTTCAATTGAAGACTTCTCTTGTAAACCTCACAAACCTTAGGAACAACCAAGCATGACAATGATTAGGGTTTTGATTAGTCTCCCCTCTTAGTTTTACCTTTGTGTCTCTTTTGAGTCATCTCTTCTTATCTCATAATCAAGGACTAAACCCTAAAGGCTTTAAGGCTTTGTGATTAAGCTTATGCCTGCATCCTTCTCTTAGGATGGAGTGTATAACTTTAATCCTAAGTGTTAAACCCTTAATGTGTTTAACTCCTTTAATCAATTCACTTAATAATCATCAAGACATTACACTTGTAACTTGGGCCTTGCATTAGGGTTCTAATTCTTCCTTAAATGGTTAAGAAGGACTAACCCTAGTGTTAATGGACAAGTCCCCTTCAAGTTGTCTTACAAATCATAAAATTCATTTCATCATCATATCATTAAATAAAATCCACTTAATCAAAGGCTTGTTTTGTCATGAGTTTAATCCCTAATCATGGATTAAGTTGAGGAGCTTTCCTCAGCTTAAACATTCTCATCTATTATCCTTCTATTAGGATGGTGTAATGAGTCTGTTTAATCCTTGATTATGGCTTAATCTCATTACTTAACACTAAACAAAAACACCAAAAACATCTAAATAATCACAAGTAGGTTAATGATCTTAATCCTACATCAAAGGTGATTAAGTGTGAGAAGCTGACTTCACACTTAAGGTACTCTCATTACCCCTAATCAGAGGGAAGATGTGATGAGTTTACTTAATCCGTTGGTTTAGACTTAAGCTCATTAACTTATGACAAACTCTCAAAAGCAATAAAAGACTGAAAACTCAAAAAACAAACAATAATCGTCTCCTTCGGGATTCTTCTCTCATCACCTTCATTCATAAACGAGAATTTGCTTCTTCCGTCTAATGCAAGACAGTTTGCATCTGTGCCAGACAGATCATACACTTGAGCATAGGCAAGTAAGCAGTTCACAAGTCAATTCATCTTTCAGTCTCTTTGGGTCGAACTACGGTGTTCTGACTTCCTCATTGCACGAGAGGATACGTAGGCATAACTTAACGGTTATCGAACAAAAGTCTCTGTATATTCCCCCTCCTTCCAGCTTCATTCTTTAGCCTCATGATCTTGAGCACTTCACTTCTTTTTACACTGACACCTGTACATCTTTTGCCAGCTCTTTTACACACAGATTGCACTGACACTACCCCTTTAAAACACAAATCTTTTAAGCGTGGATCCCGTCGAGTACGGCGGACAATCTGGGTGCTAATACCTTCCCAGGTTGTAACCAACCCCCTTTCTCAGTCTCTCTGGTTCGCAACCGTCTTATCCATCTCTTTCTAGGTCTATGCAGCATTACCTTTCCTCCGGGATAAAAATGCCTAGCTGGCGACTCTATTCATCTCCAGTGAGTTCACGGCTGTGTGTTCTCATTGTTCCTTTCGCCGACCGTTCGCGTCTGTACCTTCATCTGAGCCATTCTCATTTGTCGGGAGCGACACATTGATGTTCTTCTCATCTTGCTTTTGAAGAGTGGCTGACTCTGACCGAGGCTTTATCCTTTCGAAACTTGCCGTGTCGTGGGTGATACAGACGAATTCAGAATGCAGTTGTTCGCTTGTTCCCTGATTTTGCGTGGATCGCCCTTTTGGGTTTTCAATCCACCGGGATACCCATTTTTGTCTGAGTTGTCCAATGCGGCTTTTCAATTCAGCGGGTGTACATTTTTTATTTATTTTCCCTTATTTTTGCCCGAGTCTCTTATTTTGTTTTTGACTCGCCGGGATGCCCTATTTTTTCCTGGACTTACATTCTGTTTTTATGTCCAGCGGGTCATTTTATACGAAGTATTTTTTAATTGCATCTGAATTCACAGGGGACAGGAAGTCTTCACCATCCATAGTACTGAGCATCAGTGCTCCATCGGAGAAAACTTTCTTTACTATGAATGGACCATCATAATTCGGAGTCCACTTGCCCCTGTGGTCTGTATGAGGAGGGATGAGTCTTTTCAGCACAAGATCTCCTATTTGGTATTCCCGAAGCCTGACTTTCTGATCGAAGGCTTTCTTCATTCTTTTTTGATACAGCTGCCCATGACAAATTGCAACCAACCTCTTCTCTTCGATCAGACTCAGTTGTTCGTATCGGGACCAGACTCATTCTGCTTCATTCAGCTTGACATCCATTAGTACCCGCAAGGAGGGTAATTCAACTTCAACAGGTAGGACTGCCTCCATACCATAAACAAGCTGATACAATGTTGCCCTAGTGGACGTTCTGATTGACGTACGGTACCCATGTAGAGCAAATGGTAGCATTTCATGCCAGTCTTTGTAGGTAACCACCATCTTCTGCACAATCTTCTTGATATTCTTGTTAGCTGCCTCTACAGCGCCATTCATCTTTGGCCTGTAAGGAGAAGAATTGTGGTGTTGGATCTTGAAGTCCCGGCATAGTTCTGCCATCATTGTGTTGTTCAAGTTGGAACCATTATCAGTAATGATTCGCTCGGGCACTCCTTACCGACAGATGATGTCTCTTTTCAGGAATCGGGCTACCACTTGCCTGGTGACATTTGCATATGAAGCTGCCTCAACCCACTTGGTGAAATAGTTAATGGCTACCAGGATGAATCTGTGGCCATTTGAAGCAGTCGGTTCAATCTTTCCAATCATGTCAATGCCCCACATGGCAAAGGGCCAAGGTGAAGACATTACATTCAATGGATTCGGAGGCACATGCACTTTATCTGCATAAATCTGGCATTTGTAGCACTTTCTGGCATAGGCACAACAGTCTGCATCCATCGTGATCGAGTATTAACGTGATCTTAGCAACTTCTTTGCCATTGCATGTCCTCCAGCATGGGTACCAAAAGACCCTTCGTGCACCTCGTGCATCAGCAAGTCTGCCTCTTTCTTATCAACACATTTGAGAAGTACCATGTCAAAGTTTCTCTTGTACAATGAACCATCAGTATTCAGGAAGAAACTACCAGCTAGCCTTCTTAATGTCTTCTTATCATTGGAAGATTCCCCAGGTGGGTATGTTTGATCCTCCAAGAAGCATTTGATGTCATGGAACCAAGGCTTATCATCCTTATCAATGTCTATTGAGAATACGTATGTTGGTCTGTCAAGTCTGGATACTGAAATCCGAGGCACAGAGTTGGCAGCTTGAACTTTGATCATGGATGAAATGGTAGCCAGGGCATCTGCAAACTGATTTTCATCTCGAGGGATATACTCAAGCTTGACTGTAGTGAAGAAAGTCAATAACCTCCTTGTATAATCCCTGTAAGGTATCAGATGATCCTGGTGAGTGTACCATTTGCCGTTGGTTTGATTAATTACCAGAGTTGAATCTCCGAATACAGTTAAAGTCTTGATCCTGAGGTCAATGGCTTCCTCAAGACCCATAATACAAACTTCGTATTCAGCTTCGTTGTTAGTGCAGTTAAAGGCGAGTTTTTCCGAGAAAGGCATGTGAACTCCCTTAGGTGTAATGAGTACTGCACTAACACCACGACCATTCATATTAACAGCCCAATCAAACATCATTGTTCATTCTTCTTCTGGGTCATGCCCTTCAGTGTGAACAGGCTCTTCATGATCTTTTGCTTTTATGAACATGATGTCTTCATCAGGGAAGTCAAATCTCATAGGCTGGTAATCATCAATGGGTTGCTCAGCAAGATAATCAGACAATACACTGCCTTTGATGGCTTTCTGAGATGTGTACTGAATGTCATATTCTGTGAGGATCATTTGCCATCTTGCAACCCGTCCGGTAAGTGTTGGCTTCTCAAAAATGTACTTAAATGGATCCATCTTAGATATCAATAAAGTAGTGTGGGTCAACATATACTGTCTCAGTCGGCGAGCAGCCCACGCTAAAGCACATCATGTTTTCTCGAGCAGTGAATAACGTTGTTCACAGTCGGTAAACTTTTTGCTTAGGTAGTAAATTGCATACTCTTTTCGACCAGACTCGTCATGCTGGCCCAACACACACCCATTGACTCTTCTAACACTGTCAAGTACATGATTAGAGGTCTTCCTTCAACTGGAGGCATAAGGGTCAGAGGCTCTTGTAAGTATTCCTTGATTTTGTCAAAAGCCCTTTGGCAGTCTTCATTCCACCTGACTGTTTGTTCTTTTCTTAATAGCTTGAACAAGGGCTCACAGGTTGCTGTAAGGTGAGATATGAACCGTGAAATGTAGTTCAATCTACCTAGGAACCCCCGAACTTCTTTTTCAGTTTTTGGTGCAGGAATCTCTTGGATGGCTTTGACTTTGTCAGGGTTAACTTCAATCCCTTTCTCACTTACAATAAATCCCAGCAGCTTACCGGATCGTACCCCGAATGTGCATTTGTTGGGGTATAGCTTCAATTGGTACTCCCTCAGGCGCTTGAACAACTTCAACAGATTTACCAGTTGGTCTTCTTCTGTGAGGGACTTGGCAATCATGTCATCCACATAACATTCAATTTCCTTGTGGATCATGTCATGGAATAATGTTACCATAGCCCGTTGATAAGTGACACCAGCATTCTTTAGTCCGAATGGCATTACCTTATAACAAAAGGTGCCCCAGGGTGTGATGAAAGTTGTCTTCTCCATGTCTTCAGGTGACATCTTGATCTGATTATATCCTGAAAATCCATCCATGAAGGAGAACACCGAGAACTGAGCCGTATTGTCGACCAATACATCAATGTGAGGTAATGGGAAGTCATCTTTCGGGCTGGCTTTATTCAGGTCCCGGTAATTCACACACATCCTCACCTTGCCATCCTTCTTAGGCACAGGTACAATGTTAGCAACCCACGGCGGGTAACTAGTTACAGCAAGGAAACCGGCGTCCCACTATTTATGTACCTCTTCCTTTATCTTCATTGCCATATCTGGGCGAGTACAACGCAACTTCTGTTTTACTGGCGGGCAGTCTTCTTTCAGAGGCAGCTTGTGCATAACAATGTCGGTGTCCAACCCTGGCATATCCTAATAAGACCAAGCAAAAACATCCACATACTCCCGAAGCATGTCAATCAGTTGCTCTTTTACTGAATCTTGCAGGCAGGCCCCGATCTTAACTTCTTTCAAGTCTTCTTCCGCACCAAGATTAACCGTTTCGACCTCCTCCTGATGAGGAGTGATAACCTTCTCCTCTTGTCTCAACAACCTGGCTAGCTCTTCAGGTAGCTCATAATCTTCTTCAACCCCTTCATCAGCTTGATTAATCGGATTGTCAAAGTCATACGAAGTCATAGCGGTATTGTTGTCGGTGCAGTCTGGAGGGCACTCTCTGCAAGGGTTTAGATTTGTTCATTTTAGTGATCAGTTTTATCTTATTTAGAAAAAGTGAAAATGAAGTTATTTATTTTGAAAAACATTGCCATTTTATTTTTGTACAAAAAATGAAAAATGGAAAAACAGTGAGCGGAAAAGAAAAGACTCATTTGCAAAAGATGTCCTGATATTCATTAATTGATCTTTGCACAAAATACAAGATGACCCAATTACAAAATGAGTCCTGACATCTTGGGCAAGACGCAGGACTTGATGCATGCTTAAAAACAGGAAATAATAATTACTCTGCAGGAGTAACTCTTATAATTTCCTGGGAAGACCAGTTTGAGACATGGCTCCCCGGGATCCTTGGACGTATCCAGCTTTCCAGGTTACGCTCGTCTTCTGACTCATCTTCCAAACTATTCACAGCATCCGGGGTGAGCATCCCCCCGCTGACAAACTTGGGCTCCTTTGCAGGCTCTGGTTGATCTTGTCGAGTTGGTTTGTAACCCAACCCGAATCGGTCTTCTTTCTTCTCCATGGGCAGCAGCTTGCCCCAGCCTTGGGCGGTACCTTCCTCAACAACCTTCCGGGCTTGTTGATACGATGTGATGGAGGTCCCAAGCACAGCAGATGTTTCATTTATATTAAGGGCCTCAAACCCTTGGCTCATGGTTTCATGGATCTCCCCATCCATTTCAATGTATTTGAAAGTAGCCAGCTGGCTAACAAAGATATCCTCCTCCCTACAAATGGCAATGACTTGGCCTTCCCACTCGAATTTTAACTTCTAGTGAAGGGTTGACGTCACGGCGCCAGCGGCGTGTATCCATGGTCTACCCAATAGACAGCTGTAGGCAGGCTGTATATCCATCACAAAGAAGGTCGTTTTGAAAATCTGTGGGCCAATCATTATTGGTAATTCTCTCTCTCCCAGAACTGATCTCTTAGAACCGTCAAAGGCTCTCACTACCAAGTTGCTTGGGCGTAGTGCCAATCCATCATGTTCCAGCTTCACAAGGGCTTTCTTGGGTAAGACATTGAGTGATGACCATGTGTCCACAACCACATGAGAAAGAACTGCACCCTTACACTCCAAGGTAATGTGTAAAGCCTTGTTGTGACCTTCCGTTGTCAGATCAGTGTTGGTAAATCCTAGTCCATGACTAGCGTTAACATTTCCAACCACAACCTCTAACTGATTGACGGTAATCTCCTCTGGCACATAAGCTGCGTGCAGGACTTTTAATAGCGCTTTCCGATGAGCCTCAGAGCACATTAGCAATGATAGTATGGAGATTTTGGAAGGTGTTTGGTGAAGCTGGTCTACCACCTTGTAATCACTTTTCTTTATGATTCTCATGAATTCATCAACCTCTTGATCAAAAGGAGTCTTCAAAGCTTCTCTAGCAACTGGTTCTTCTTGCACCATGCTCTTTCCTTTTGCCTTAGCAGCAGCTTCTACTTCGGCAACGGGTCTTGGTATTTGCGAGGCAAAGAGACGTCCGCTTCTAGTGAAGCCTCCGCCTCCCCCGACATTGTCTATCTGAGGTGAAGAAGTTGATGATTCCAAAGTGATTTTCTGCCCTTCGCAGTATAGATCTGAGCCATAATGCCAAGGGATGGCGTTATTGCTTTCGTAAGGAATTGGCCCAGGTACTGTGATAGTGACTGGACTGATAGCAGCTGCAGAGGGGACCACAATGGTGTGTGGATCATAGTATATGGTAACTGGTGCTCTGACAGGAGTAGTATTTTGTTATGAATTGTTGGTAGGAACATTTGTGGGATCGTAGTAAATCGTAACCATTGAGACGCTTTCAGTAACTATTGCTGATGTTGTAGGAGGTGTTGTGGACTCGATGGGTGTTGAAGTTGTAGCAGGAATGGTGACTGAACTTGCATCCATTGAAGTGATTGATTGAGCAGTTGTTGGAGTTGTAGTAGAATTCGTTGGAACAATGGTTGCTGACGTTGTAGGAGTATCTGTGATTGTTGATGAAGGGATTGTTGGAGTTGTAGTCGCTGTTGTTGTAATCTGAAGGATGCAATCCTTAATAAGACCATCTATGTTGTTCCTCAGTCTCTCGCACCCATTGTCAGCAATATTGCAATATCCACAGCCAAGTTCACATCCGGGGAACACTTGGCATTCTAACAGCTGAGCTTTGATTTCAACCAGAGGTGTTCAGATCTGTGCAACACTATTAATCAATGTGGATGGTTTGCCTTCCTCAATAGCATTAATCCTAGGCCCATTGTGACTAGGCATTGGATTTCTTGTGACATTCGGAGGAGGTGCAAAGTTGAGAGCTTTTGAATCCACCAGATCTTGGACTTTCATCTGCAGGGCCTTGCATTTTTCAGTATTATGCCCCGGTGCGTTTGAGTGGAATGCACACCTGGAATTTGCATCATAGTTCTTTGGCATATTGGTGGGATCCGGAGGTGCCAATGTCCTTAACTCAACCAGGTTGAGCTTCAGGAGTTGTGGCAAGAGTGCAGCATACGACATTGGGATTGGGTCAATCACCCTGTTTGCCTGTGATGACCTTTGTTGGAAAGGACACTGTTGTTGGTTGTTATTGCTGTTGTTGTAGGTTCTCTGTTGCGGATAATGAACTTGTTGTTGGTACTGTGGTTGTTGTTATTGAGGATATGCTGAATGTTGAGGAATCGGAGCTGGAATGGTAACTGCTGCTACTGACCGGTGAACATACTGAGGCCTGCCCCTGCTTGCATGGATGGAATTTGTTTCACCTGTCCTTCGGGGTCCCACAAAAGGCTTTCTGGGATTGCTGGATGAACTTGCACCGCTGTCAGAGATTTTGCTCATCTTTAAAAGACTTTCAATCCTCTCACCAGCTATGACCACATCAGCAAAACTGGTAGAGGAGAAGGCAACAAATCTATCAATATAGGTCCCTTGCAATGTATTCATGAACATGTCAGCCATTTCCCTCTCTGACATGGGTGGTTGAACAGCAGCAACAAGCTGTCTCCACCTTTGGGCATATTCACTGAAGCTCTCTCTAGAAGACTGAGACATGCCCATTAGAAGAGTCCTATTGGGAGCCATGTCCAGGTTGTATTGATATTGACGGATGAAAGCTTCAGCCAAATATTTCCAGCATCTTATGGTGGCCCTAGACAAATATGAATACCACTCTCTTGAAGCCCCAGTCAGACTGTCTTCAAAGTAGAACATCCATAGCTTTTCATCCTAGTATACGCTTTAAGCCTTCACAAGAAAGACTACAGATGAGTGCGAGGACAGGAGGTACCATTGCACTTTTCAAAGAACGGGGGTTTGAATTTGTGGGGAATTCTCACCCCATCCACTAGTCCCATGTCCATCACATCGAAGCCCAAAGAATTCTGAGACTCCAAAGATCTTAACTTTTCTGTAATTTCGTCCAATCTCTTGTCGTATACTTCATCTCCAGCCCCTATGATAGTGAACTGTTCCTCCTGGGGATCCCCTTGTAGGATTCTGCCCCCAGTGGTGTTACCTTTAACATTCCTTGGGATGTTAACTTCGGGATTCAAGTGAGGTCCAAATTCTGGTGGGTTGATACGAGGCTGGCCCCCCTCATTGTTGCTAGTTCCTCCTGTTCCAAGATGAGGCTCTTCAGGAGTTTGTCTTTCCACTAATTCTCTTAATCTTTCCTGACTCTGGGCCAAGCCAGTCATTACTGCCATGAATTGAGACATCTGATTTCTCATTTCTACTCTCTCATTAGCCATCTGATTTCTGACCTCAGTCAGATCCTGCTGTACTTGTTCCATTTGAATACCAGGAAGGTTGTTACGAGTCGGATACCGGTGCGCGCGGTTGACAGGGAACACTCGGCGACGGGCAATGTTTCCTGAAATCACAACAAAGTTAGAAACAAAGATAATAATAAAACCTACAAAACAAAACAAAGTTAGTATGCAATGCAGTATGCTTATTTGTTTTCCAAGGTATCCGGTTTGGTTCTTGGTTTTGACCTTTCCAGACCTCTAGGAAGATGCTTGATATTGTTGAGAGGAAAGCCCAAATGGAAACAAACTAAAATATATTACAACTGATGGAGCAATACATAGTCTGTTTTACAATACATGCCCTTGAAGGGTCGAAATACATCAAAAGTAAAAAGTACATCAAATGGAAATAACAACAAACAAAGAATCAGACATCCAGCCCAAATTCATCTTCTCTGACCTCCTTCAGGAGTGCCTCAGTCACTGGACCAGCCGGGTGCTCTGTAATGGTCCTAATGAGGAGGTTCCTGGTAGCAATGGCAGTGGTCAGTTTCTTATGCCTGTCCTGGTCCTTTGATCTCTTCACCCCTGCTTTGAGCTTCAACTCTGAAATCTCCTTCTGGGCTGCCAACAAAGCTTCCGGCTGCTTCTTCTCATTGGCCTCTAGCTGTTCAATCTTGGCTTGAGTCTTTTGGTCTTCTTGTGTACGGGCCTCAGTGATTCTGACCCACCTAGCCTGACTTTCTTGCAGATAGAGCTCAGTCCTAGCCTTCTGAATTTTGGCCTCTTTACATGCATTCTTCAATATTTGTTCCCCAGCTCTTGCTTTCCTGATGTAGTCCTCTGTCTTCTCAATTTTGGCAAGATGCTCCACCCTAAGCTTCTCCAATCTCTCAATATCTAGACGACCGTCACTTCTTTCCCAAAGAGTCTTCTTCAAGGCTTGAGATAAGTTCTCATTCCTTTCCTTCAGCTTCTCAAATTCTTCCAGGCTGACAGTTGCTGCTGGCTGTACTGTGGATGGCCCAGGTATGTCTTCCAAGATGAAAGGCATTCTGGTAATCTGACCCCTAGTACGGGACCAGTCATAGTACTGAGCTGAAGCAACATTATTACACCTTCCAAGAATAGCCATCCCTTTGGTCTGGATGTTGTCCCAAGCCATGGATGCTTGTCTGACAGCAGCTGAATTAGGTTTCACTTCACAGTACAGGGTTTCAACTAAATCTTGTCCTAGGGGAGGGTGGACCAAGGCATAACCCAGTTGTCTCTTAAACAACAAAGGATTGTAGTTGATGCAACCCTTTACTCTTATCAGAGGCACATTTGGGTATTGTCCACAGCTGGTGATAATGTCCTTGCCTTTGGTGCTCTGGGTGCACCACCTAATATCATCTGAAGTCAAGGCAATGAGCCTCTTGGCCCAATTCTTCTGTTGGTGAGGGTTCAAGAAAGCATCTGTCTTAGGCAGGTGTCTGAGCAGCCAGGTGTAAAACAAAGGAGCACATCATCTTACCAACTTCCCCCTCTGTTTCTCATTCCTCTGATGAATGGAGTAGTAGAAGTCTCCCAGCAATGTAGGCACTGGGTTCTTCAGAAGAAACAAATGGATGGCATTCCTGCTGACAAATTTGGGCTCATCTGCAAATAGTATAGCCCCATATATGCTAAGGGCTAATAGTGCACAGACTGCCCTCCACTCTCCCAATGAAGCTTTCAAGATGGCTTGAGAAATCAAGAAGTCCAAATGCAAACCAGGGATCCCAGCTTTTGTTGTCATACTTTTCTCAATCAGGGCAGGCTCCAGGTACAGTGCTTTTGCTATCTCTTCATTTCTGGGAGTAGTCATCTCTGGGCTGAAAGGGATTCCACCCCTGATAGGTACTCCAATCAATGAAGAAAACTCTTCCAGCAGAGGCCCTAGCTAAAAGTCTGGGAATGTGAAGCATCTCAAAGGAGGGTCATAAAACTGCAAGCTTGTGTGTATCATGCTTCTCTGAGAAGGGTCAAGGTCCATAACCATGTCCAGGATACCCCCATAGTGTTCTCTAAATAGTGGGATGTGGTCTGGTGTGATAAGCGATTGGACCTGCCTGATACCAGTCAACACAGGCTCAAAGAAATGGTAGGATATGTTGCTCTTCCTGGGAGTAGTCATGAGTGTGGCTGAAGAAACTGAAGATAAGTGCTGATGAAGATCACAGACTGATGCTGGAAATGAGCCACTGATAGGCTGATGCTGGTGATGATGAAGATAGCTGAAGCAGATAACTGATGAAGACAGCTGAAGCAGAGGTCTATGCAGAAGAAGGGGTCAAAACCAAACCAGATATGATATGGATACCCTGAAAAGCAAATAAACAAATGTTAAATGATGCAATGATGATATATGCAAATGATATGCAAGGGTTGGTGATCAAGCTGGATCTGATTATCTGTCTTGATATAATCCCATGTATGTTCAAAGATCCAGATGAAGGCTTAGAAATCCAGTAACCAAGGTGGGGGACTCAAATAAAGAGTCACATGTCCAGGGTTTAATCACAAGAACTGTCCAAAATGAGGTACTCTTAAACAAGATAGTAACAGGGTATGATGTGGCCAAGGGTTCCTGCAAACCTGTAAACAGCCCAACCCCCTCACAGGTAATGTTCTAGAACAAGGATCCTCAGACTTGGATCAGTTATGAGAAGTGTAAACACTTCTAACCCGAAGGTACATCGTTTAAAATAACCATAAAAGATCCTCCTCTAATTCACCTCAGCTTCTGAAGGTCATAATAAAGGTCATCCAGACTTAGCAGGCTTCCCAGATAGCCCTAGCACTACAGGAAATCTGTAGCACAGAGTTCTCAAGAAGAAACCCACACCAGACCGAAATGGAATGGGAAAGAACGTGAACCACTCTAGCCTAGGTGTCACTCAGGTCCCAGGTATAGGACCTTAAACTCTCAATGGAACCCCACCCACCAAAACAGAAACCAGATCCAACAATGATAATGACAGTATGAAATATGTAAAACTGTAAAGAAAGCAATAAATGAAGCTGTACATAAAGCAATAAATAAAGCAAAATAAATAAACACACATAGCACATAACACCCCAGTAAACACAAATCAAACATGCTCTAGGAGGAACCCACAAAAAGAACCAGAAGCCCTGGTTGCAATATAAGGATCCCCAGCAGAGTCGCCAAGCTGTCGCTCCCACTAAATGAGGCTAAGTCAAATAGGGTACAGGCACGAACGGGCGGCGAAAAGAGAGAACACACAAGAGTGAACTGGAAAGAAAAGAGTCGCCAGCTAGGCATTTTTATCCCGAAGGAAAGGTAATGCTGCATAAACCTAGAAAGATATGGATAAGACGGTCGCGAACTAGAGAAACTGAGAAAGGGAGTTGGTTACAACCTGGGAAGGTATTAGCACCCAGATTGTCTGTCGTACTCGACGGGATCCACGCTTGAAAGTTTGTGTTTAAAGGGGTAGTGTCAGTGCTATTTGTGTGCAAAAGCTGGAAAAGAATGCAAGTGTCAGTGTAAAAGAAATGTGAAGTGAGATAAAGAAGTGTCAGTGCAGAGAAGGAATAAGAAGCTCAAGACTATGAGGCTTAAAGGATAATACTGGAAGAGGAGATATACAGAGACTTTTGTTCGATAATTGTTAAGTTATGCCTACGTATCCTCTCGTGCAATGAGGAAGTCAGAACACCGTAGTTCGACTCAAAGAGACTGAAAGACAAATTGACTGATGAACTGCTTGCTTGTCTATGCTCAAGTGTATGACCTGTCTAGCTCAAGTGCTAACTGTCTTGCATTAGACGAAAGAAGCAAGTTCTCGTTTGTGAGTGAAGATGATGAGAAAAGAATCCCGAAGGAGACGATTATTGTTTTTTTGTGTGTTTTCAGTCTTTTATTTCTTTTTGAAGTTTGTCATAAGTTAATGAGCTTAAGCCTAAACCAAGGGTTTAGTAAACTCATCACATCTTCCCTCTGATTAGGGGTAACGAGAATACCTTAAGTATGAGGTAAACACCTCACACTTAATCACCATGATGTAGGATTAAGATCATTAACCTACTTGCATTTATTTAGAGGTTTTTTGGATTTTTGTTTGGTGTAAAGTAACGAGTTTAAGCCATAATCAAGGATTTAATGGACCCATTACACCATCCTAATAGAAGGATAATAGATGAGAACATTTATACTGAGGAAGGCTCCTCAACATAATCCATGATTAGGGATTAACCTCATGACAAAACAAAGCCTTTATTAAATGGATTTTAGTTAAGGGTAAGATTATGAAATGGATTTTATGGTTTGTAAGGCAACTTGAGGGGGACTTGTCCATTAACACTAGGGTTAGTCCTTCTTAACCAATTAAGGAAGAATTAGAACCCTAATGCAAGGCCCAAGTTACAAGCTTGATGTCTTAGTGATTATTAAGTGAATTGATTAAAGGGTTTAAACACATTAATGGTTCAACACTTAGGATTAGAGTTATACACTCCATCCTAATAGAAGGATACAGGCATAACCCTAATCACAAAGCCTTAAAACCTTTAAGGTTTTGTCCTTGATTAAGAGATGAGAAGAGAAGACACAAAGATGACACAAAGGTAAAACTAATGGGGGACTAATCAAACCCTAAATTTGATCATGCTTGGGTGTTCCTAGGGTTAATGAGGCTTGCAAAAAGATCTTCAGAGAAGCCACCAAGGAAGAAGCAGATGAAATGAAAAGAAGCAGCAAGAAGCAAGACAACTTGCTTCACTTAAGAAGACAAGTTGCTTGAAGAAAGAAGAAGGAGAAAGAGCATGAATGAGCAAGCTCACTCCAACACAAAGATAAAATGCAGCAATGATGCATAAGAGAGATTAGAAGAGATTTTGAGAAGTGAAGGCAGATTCACTTCTCAAACACTTACAACCTGAAAAGTTAGCAACAAGAGAAGAAATGAAATGCAAATGAGATGAAATGCAAAGGTGAAAGCCAATGTCAGAAACATAATCAAGATGTAAATGATGCTAAGAGGTGATACAAATGGATGTCATGAGATGTGGATGATCATACAAACAATGAAGATGCAAATGAGATATGAAAGTAAGCATGAAAGTTCATGAATGCATATGACATGAAATGAAAGCAAAAACATGGCAAATGAAGGATGCAATGATCAAACATGATTACAATATGTCTTAAGATGTCTTACATGCCATGTGGATGTACACAAAGTCATGGCAAGTTCATGTATGCAAACATATGAGAGATGAATGCAAATGAAGGCAAAAATTAGGGTTTATGAACAAGATGCAATACAAAATCCAAGACCAGAAGCAAATGAAATGATAAAAAATTGAAAATGGAATCCAAGGTACCCTAATCCTATACAAGTTCACTACCCAAAGGAGGAGACCTAAATCTTAACCTAATGGAAGTTATGATTTTCTCAAGTTTGCTAGGGTTTTAAGGTACCTCTCAATGATAAATGCAAAACAAATTGAAAATGAAGAATAAATTCAAACCAATTTTATCCTAGAAACTACATGACGTGAGGAATGCAATGCAAAAAGAACCATCATCAAACTCTTCATGGTTAGGCATAAAGGATTTTTCTAAGTTAGGGTAAAAATATTGACTTTTAAGAACCCTAAATCCAAAGAAAAATGTCAAAATATGTCAAGAACCAAAAATAAATTTGTGTGAAGGGTTTGATAATGTTTCCAAATGTTTTAAAAAGCTCTCTGAATTTTTTTGGAATTTTTAGAAACTTAAATGGTATTTTAATTAATTAATTTTCATTAATTAATTAAAATAAACATTTAAATATTTTAAAAATACGAAATTTATGCAAAAAATAAAATAAAAATTATTTTCAGAATGAGAAAAATATTTGGAGTCATGGTGCAAAAAATGAAATTTTTTAGAAGTGTTTTGCTATTTTTAATAAAATGTAGAAAGAAATGCAATAAAAATGAAAATTAAATGAATTAAAATAGAAGTATGCTGATCTAGTGGCCCAGATTCAAACTCAAAAGGGAGGGAATTGACCAGCGCGCGCAAATGGACGGCTCACATTCAAACTACGCTAATTACGTCATTAAGCCCTAATCTGAACCCTAAACACTTTCAGGTGACCGAAACAGTGTTCCGGTCATCTTCTCCAGCTAGCCTCTCAAGCTATCTCACTCAATACGCAACCCCAAGCCCTAAAACTCTCCAGAAATGATCCTCTCCTCAACCCCAATAAGAATCAGCCATCAAAATTCATTTATTCATCATCAAAAGCACGAATCAAAGCACAACGGAAAACATCTCAAAAATTTCAGAAGCTTATGAAATGCTTATTTCTCAACTATTTTCAAAACCAAACATATCATGGCAATCAGGGGAACACATAGAATCATCCTATAATATAAAATGAGAGTTCTGGAAAAATAAATGCCATGGCTACCTGAAGTTGAGCTTTCGAAACAGGAGCTTTCTGGCCAGTTCTTTGTCTCAAATCCACTCTAATAACTCCCCTCAAGAGCTTATGGTGCTTGGTTGGAGTTTAAACGACCTCAAAATGAAGTTGGCAGAAGTTCAGTTCATGAAATGTTGAAATCGTGTTTTTGATTCTGAGTGTTTTAGGGCAAAATGAAGGGTGGGAAATGATCAGTGATGATTATGGAGTTGTTCTGTGGAATTTGTTTTGAGGTTTGATGGCTGAGTTGTGAATTTCGAAGGCTTTTGCAAATTTGGGGGATTTTGTGTATGCTGTGTTCCTGGAGGTTTCAGCTTGTGTTATGTTATGTGTTGGGTTGCTTTTGGTACACATATCATGTTTGGATAGGTCATAGGATGGGTGCTGGCCTATGTTGATTGGTATGGGCAAGTTGCAAAAATGTCACAAACTTGTGTACTTGAGGTATGGGCTGGTTCAGTGGCTGTTTCAAGGCATGGCTCGAGTCAGCTTGCTTCAAGGAGGTCCATGGAAGTCATATTTTGTAGCTGGCGCAAGTGGCTGAAGAGATTTGATCCATTTTGCAATTTTGGGGAAGTTTGGCCCCTTTTGAATTACTTGAAGTTCAAGGCATGAAACTTGGGATTTCTTTGTGCAATTCTGAATTTTAGGTCATGTGTGATGTTTGTGCAATACTTAGAAGTCAAATTGAGGTCACAAAATGCTTTGGCAAATGTTTTTGCAAACTTCCCTCTTTGGTGCATAAGTGAATTTTAGTGATTTTTCCCAACTTTGACAAGCCATAATTTTTTGAAAAGGGAATGATCCAATCTACAACTTTCATGACCAATAATTTTTCATTTGAAGCATTTTTGAATCAAAAAGAGGAGGTTGAAAAACATTCCCAAAATGGCAAGTTTGCATTACAAGTCACTTTCCCAAAATGGCAACTTTGCAAATGGCTTGAAATTCTTCAATTTTGTGAACTTCTAACTTCTTATAAGATCAAATAAAGATCATATACACTCAAAATTATGGATAATACCCTTTGGATGGGTGATTGGGGGCCTCAAATGCCCTGATTTTGCACTGACTTGCTCAAGAAGTCATCTATTGATCAGATGCCTTCCCCATTGAATTTCTTCATGAAAATTGGTATGCATGATCCTTATATCATATATAGACCAATAGAAACAAGAATGACCAAAAAAATTGGAGTTATGGCCTCTGAAACCAAAACCCTAATTTTAGGTCATCTGAGCAGTTAAGCCTGGCTCTGCTTCCATGCCTTTCTCAGTTCTTGTGATTTTCTGACTTTCTTGATCTTGGGAGGATATAATATGATTCTTGAACATACATGGACCCTCTTGAGATGATTGAAGACATTTGGAGTGGCCTAAATGGCTCAGGGATGGCTCAGATCACAAACCCTGATGCAGATGACTTAGAACCAATGCAGTGAAACAAAAATGCAATATGAGATGATATGATTGAACTTATGCAAATGAAAAGAAACACAAGCCATGGTGAAGTGAGTGTGGGCAAATTTGGGGTGTTTACAGCTAGTTTGAGTGGCCAGAGAAGATGACCGGAACACTGTTACGGTCACCTGAAAGTGTTTAGCCCTAATCTGCGTAATTAATGAAATTTGAATAATGGCCCTTGGATTTGTCCTTCCCGCATGAGATGAGTGGTCCAGATCACGTGTTAAAACCCTAATCCAGTCATTAACCTAATTAATTATGTTTTAAAATTAAAAAAACTCAGAGTGAATCCCAACCCTCCAAACACGCGCCAGTCAACTCCTGCGCGTTTCTTTTAAATCTGGATCATTGGATTTGCATACTTCTCGTTTAAATTGATTTTTAATTCATTTTTTCTTATTTTTCTTGAACATTTAATTTAAAATAGCTAGAAGCTTTCAAAAAATTTTATTTTTTGCATCATGACTTGAAATTTTTTTTCTCAACCAGAAGATAATTTTTATTTTAATTTTTGCATAAAATTTGTATTTTTAAAATATTTAAATGTTTATTTTAATTAATTAATGGAAATTAATTAATTAAAATACCATTTAAGTTTCTAAAATCACCAAAAAAATCACATTGCATCTTGACACATTTAGAGACATTATCAAACCATTCATACCAATTTCTTTTTGGTTCTTGATTCATTTTGACATTTTTCTTTTGATTTAGGGTTCTTTAAAATCAATATTTTGACCCTAACTTGGAAAAATCTTTTCTGCCTAACCATGAAGAGTTTGATAATGGTTCTTTTTGCAATGCATTCTACATATCATGTGTTTTATAGGATAAAATTGGCATGAATTTATCTTTCATTTTTGATTTGTTTTGCATTTTTCTTTGTGAGGTACCTTAAAACCCTAACAAACTTAGAAAAATCATAAGTCCTTTAGGGTTTAGCTTCTGACCTTCCCGTTTGGGCAGTGAACTTGTATAGGTTTAGGGTACCTTTGATCCCATTTTCAATTTTTTATCTTGTCATTTGCTTCTGATTTTGAATTTGGCATTGCATCTTGTACATAAACCCTTATTTTTGCTTTCATTTGCATTCATTCTTCATATGCTTGCATACATGAACATGCCATGACATTTTGTGCATCCATATGACATATAAGACATCTTAGGTCATATTGAAATCATGTTTCATCATTGCATCATCAATTTTCCATGTTTTGCTTTCATTTCATGTGCATTCATGAACTTACATGCTTCCTTTCTTGTCTCATTTGCATTCTCATCTCTTGTATGAACATTCATATCACTTGACATGTTTTCATACCATCTCACAATGTCATTTGCATTATGATTGTGCTTCTGATTTTGGTTTGCATCCTTGCATCCATCTCATTTCATTTCATTTCCTTTGCTAACTTTTCAGGTGGTATGTTTTTGAGAGTGAATTTGTCTTCACTTCTCATAACCTCTTCTCATCCCCCTTATGCATCTTTGCTGCATTTTAACTTGTGAATTAGAGTGAGCTTGCTCATTCATGCTCTTTCTCCTCCTTCTTTCTTCAAGCAACTTGTCTTCTTAAGTGAAGCAAGTTGCCTTGCTTCTTGCTTCTTCTTCTCATTTCATCCTGCTTCTTCCATGGTGGCTCTCTTGAAGATCTTCTTGCAAGCTTCATAAACCCTAGGAACCCCCAAACATGATCACAATTAGGGTTTGATTAGTCCCCCCATTAGTTTTACCTTTGTGTCATCTTTGTGTCTTCTCTTCTCATCTCATAATCAGGGACTAAACCATCAAGGTTTTAAGGCTTTGTGATTAAGCTTAGGCCTGCATCCTTCTATTAGGATGGAGTGTATAACTTTAATCCTAAGTGTTAAACCCTTAATGTGTTTAAATCCTTTAATCAATTCACCTAATAAACATCAAGACATCAAGCTTGTAACTTGGGCCATGCATTAGAGTTCTAATTCTTCCTTAATTGGTTAAGAAGGACTAACCCTAGTGTTAATGGACAAGTCCCCCTCAAGTTGTCTTACAAACCATAAAATTCACTTCTTAATCTTATCATTAACTAAAACCCACTTCAATAAAGGTTTGTTTTGTCATGAGGTTAATCCCTAATCATGGATTAAGTTGAGGAGCCTTTCTCAGCTTAAATGTTCTCATCTATCATCCTTCTATTAGGATGGTGTAATGGGTCCATTAAATCCTTGATTATGGCTTAAAATCATTACTCAACACTAAACAAAAACTCCAAAAAAAACATCTAAATAATCACAAGTAGGTTAATGATCTTAATCCTACACCATGGTGATGAAGTGTGAGGTGCTTACTTCACATTTAAGGTATTCTCATTACCCCTAAGCAGAGGGAGGATGTGATGAGTTTACTAACCCTTGGTTTAGGCTTAGGCTCATTTTCCTATGACAAACTTCAAAAAAGCAATAAAAGATTGAAAACATCAAAAACAAACAATAATCGTCTCCTCTGGGATTCTTTTCTCATCTCATTCACTCACAAACGAGAACTCGCTTCTTCCGTCTAATGCAAGACAATTAGCACTCGAGCCAGACGAGTCATACACTTGAGCATAGACAAGTAAGCAGTTCTCGGTTTATCCTTCAGTCTCTTTGAGTCGAACTACGGTGTTCTGACTTCCTCATTGAACGAGAGGATACGTAGGCATAACTTAACAGTTATCGAACAAAAGTCTCTGTATATTCCCCCCCTTTTCAGCATTGTTCTTTAAGCCTCATAGTCTTGAGCTTTACACTCTTTCCTTACACTGACACTTCTTTTATTCACTTCACTTTCTTCCAGCACTGACACTTATTTTCTTTTCCAGCTTTTTGCACACAAAATAGCACTGACACTACCCCTTTAAGCACAAACTTTCAAGCGTGGATCCCGTCGAGTACGACGGACAATCTGGGTGCTAATACCTTCCCAGGTTGTAACTAACCCCCTTTCTCAGTTTCTCTGGTTCGCAACCATCTTATCCATATCTTTCTAGGTTTATGCAGCATTACATTTCCTTCGGGATAAAAATGCCTAGCTGGCGACTCTTTTCTTTTCTTTTTCTCTTTCGCCGGCCGTTCGCGTATGTACCCCTCTTAGCCCCGTGTCATTTGGCGGGAGCGACAGCTTGGCGACTCTGCTGGGGACCCTTATATTGCAACCAGGGCTTCTGGTTCTTTTTGTGGGTTCCTCCTAGCGCTTGTTTGATTTGTGTTTACGGGGGAGTTATGTGCTATGTGTGTTTATTTGTTTTTGCTTTATTTACTGCTTTATGTACAGTTTTATTTATTGCTTTATTTACAGTTTTATACATCATACTGTCATACTGTCATCTGCTGGATCTGGTTTGCTGTTTTGGTGGGTGGGGTTCCATTGAGAGTTTAAGGTCCTATACCGGGGACCTGAGTGACACCTAGGCTAGAGTGGTTCATGTTCTTTCCCATTCCATTTCGGTCTGGTGCGGGAATATGAAACACGGTTCAGATATGGGTTTCTTCTTGAGAACTCTGTGCTACGGATTTCCTGTAGTGCTAGGGCTATCTGGGAAGCCTGCTAAGTCTGGATAACCTTTATTATGACCTTCAGAAACTGAGGTGATTTATAGGAGGATCTTTTATGGTTATTGTAAACACTGTACCTCCGGGTTAGAAGTGTTTACACTTCTCATAACTGATCCAAGTCTGAGGATCCTTGTTCTAGAACACTACCTGTGAGGGGGTTGGGTTGTTTACAGGTTTGCAGGAACCCTTGGCCACATCATAACCTGTTACTGTATTGTTTAAGAATACTCCACTTTGGACATTTCTTGTGATTAACCTCGGACATGTGACTCGTTATTTGAGTCCCCCACCCTGGTTACTGGGCTTCCAAACCTCCATCTGGACTTTTGAACATACATGGGCCTTATATCAAGGCAGATAATCAGATCCAGCTTGATCACAAACCCTTGCATATCATTTGCATATTTCATCATTGCATCATTTAACATTTGTTTATTTGCTTTTCAGGGTATCCATTTCATTGTATCTTGGTTTTGTTTTTGACCCCTTCTTCTGCATAGACCTCTGCTCCAACTGTCTCCATTAGTTATCTGCTTCAGTTATCTCCATCCTCACCAGCATCAGTCTGTCAGAGACTTACTTTCAGCCTCTCAGTCTGTGATCTTCATCAGCACTTATGGCTACTCCTAGGAAGAGCAACATATCCTACCACTTCTTTGAGCCTGTGTTGACTGGTATCAGGCAGGTCCAGTCACTCATCACACCTGATCACATCCCATTGTTTAGAGAGCATTATGAAGGTATCCTGGATATGGTTATGGACCTTGATCCTTCTCAGAGGAGCATGATCCACACCTGCTTGCAACTCTATGACCCACTACTGAGATGCTTCACTTTTCCAGACTTTCAATTAGGGCCTCTGCTGGAAGAATTTTCTTTATTGATTGGAGTACCTATCAGAGGGGGAATCCCTTTCAACCCAGAGATGACTGCTCCCAGAAATGAAGAGATAGCAAGGGCACTATACTTGGAGCCTGCCCTGATTGAGCAAAGCATGACAACAAAGGCTGGGATTCCTGGTTTGCATTTGGAATCCTTGATTTCTCAGGCCATCCTGAAGGCTTCATTGGGAGAGTGGAAGGCAGTCTGTGCCCTGTTAGCCCCCAGCATATATGGGGCTATACTGTTTGCAGATGAGCCAAAATTTGTCAGCAAGAATGCCATCCATCTGTTTCTTTTGAAGAATCCAGTGCCTACACTGCTAGGAGATTTCTATTATTCCATTCATCAGAGGAATGAGAAACAAAGGGGGAAGTTGGTAAGATGTTGTGCTCCTTTGTTTCACACCTGGCTGCTCAGACACCTGCGTAAGTCAGATACTTTCTTGAATCCCCACCAGCAGAAGAATTGGGCTAAGAGGCTCATTGCCTTGACTTTAGATGATATTAGATGGTGCACCCAGAGTACCAAAGGCAAGGACATTATCACCAGTTGTGGACAATACTCAAATGTGCCTCTGATAGGAGTAAAGGGTTGCATCAACTACAATCCTTTACTGTTTAAGAGACAACTGGGCTATGCCTTGGTTCACCCTCCCAGAGGACAGGATTTAGCTGACACCCTGTATTGTGAAGTGAAACATAATTCAGCTGCTGTCAGACAAGCATCCTGGGCTTGGGACAACATCCAGACAAAAGGGGTAGCTATTCTTGGAAGATGTAATAAAGTTGCTTCAGCTCAGTACTATGATTGGTCCCGTACAAGAGCTCAGATTACCAGAATGCCTTTCATCTTGGAAGACATACCTGGACCATCCACAGTACAGCCTGCAAAACCAGTTAGCCTGGAGGAATTTGAAAAGTTGAAGGAAAGGAATGAGCAGCTATCTCAAGCCTTGAAGAAGACCCTTTGGGAAAGGAGTGATGGTCGTCTGGACATTGAGAGATTGGAAAAGCTCAGGGTGGAGCATCTTGCCAAAATTTAGAAGACAAAGGATTACATAAGGAAAGCAAGGGCTGGGGAACAGATATTGAAGAATGCTTGTAAAGAGGCCAAGATTCAAAAGGCTAGGGCTGAGCACTATCTGCAAGAGAGTCAGGCTAGGTGGGTCAGGATCACCGAAGCCCGTACACAGGAGGACCAGAAGACTCAGGCCAAGATTGAGCAGTTGGAAGCTAATGAGAAGAAGCAGCAGGAAGCTATGTTGGCTTCACATAAAGAGATATCAGAGTTAAAGCTCAGAGCAGGATTGAAGAGATCAAAGGACCAGGACAGGCATAAGAAGCTGACTACTGCCATTGCTACCAGGAACCTCATCATTAGGACCATTACAGAGCACCCAACTGGTCCAGTGACTGAGGCACTCCTGAAGGAGGTCAGAGAAGATGAGTTTGGACTGGATGTCTGATTCTTTGCTTGTTGTTTGTTTCCATTTGATGTACTTTTCCTTTTGTTGTATTTTGACCCTCCATGGGCATGTACTGTAAAACTAAACTATGTATTGTTCACCATTTGTAATATATTTTAGTATGTTTTCATTTGAGCTTTTCTCTCAACAACATCAAGCATCTTCCTCGAGGTCTGGAAAGGTCAAAACCAAGAACCAAACCGGATAACTTGGAAAACAAATAAGCATACTGCATTGCATACTAACTTTGTTTTTGTTTTGTAGGTTTTGTTGTTATTTATTGTTTCTAACTTTGTTGTGATCTCAGGAAACATTGCTCGTCGCCGAGTGTTCCCTGTCAACCGCGCACACTGTCGCTCCCAAAAGATGAGACTTAACTCAAATAAGGTACAGACGCGAACGGTCGGTGAAAAGAGGGTGTGAGAACACACAGGAGTGAACTCACAGGAAAAGAAAGAGTCGCCAGCTAGGCATTTTTATCCTGGAGGAAAGGTAATGCCGCATAGACCTAGAAAAGATATGGATAAGACGGTTGCGAACCAGAGAGACTGAGAAAGGGGGTTTGTTACAACCTGGGAAGGTATTAGCACCCAGATTGTCCGTCGTACTCGACGGGATCCACGCTTAAAAGATTTGTGTTTTAAAGGGGTAGTGTCAGTGCAATCTGTGTATAAAAGAGCTGGAAAAGGATGTACATGTGTCTGTGTAAAAGAAAAGTGAAGTGTATAAATGTACAGTGTCAGTGTAAGAACCGGAATAAGATACTCAAGATCATGAGGCTAAAAGAATAAAGCTGGAAAAGGATGGGAATATACAGGGACTTTTGTTCGATAACTGTTAAGTTATGCCTACGTATCCTCTTGTGCAATGAGGAAGTCAGAACACCGTAGTTCGACCCAAAGAGACTGAAAGGTGAATTGACCTATGAACTGCTTACTTGTCTATGTTCAAATGTATGACCTATCTGGCTCAGGTGCAAACTGTCTTGCATTAGACGGAAGAAGCAAGTTCTCGTTTATGAGTGAATGAGATGAGAAAAGAATCCCGGAGGAGACGATTATTGTTTGTTTTTGTGTTTTCAGTCTTTTATTGCTTTTGAAAGTTTGTCATAAGTTAATGAGCTTAAGCCTAAACCAATGGATTTAGTAAACTCATCACATCTTCCCTCTGATTGGGGGCAATGGGAATACCTTAAGTGTGAAGTCAGCCTTTCACACTTAATCACCATGGTGTAGGATTAAGATCATTAACCTACTTGTGATTACTTAGATGTTTTTGGAGTTTTTGTTTAGTGTTAAGTAATGAGGTTAAGCCATAATCAGGGATTAAACAGACTCATTACACCATCCTAATAGAAGGATAATAGATGAGAATGTTTAAGCTGAGGAAAGCTCCTCAACTTAATCCATGATTAGGGATTAAACTCATGACAAAACAAAACCTTTATTAAGTGGGTTTTAGCTAATGATAAGATGATGAAGTGAATTTTATGATTTGTAAGACAACTTGAGGGGGACTTGTCCATTAACACTAGGGTTAGTCCTTCTTAACCAATTAAGGAAGAATTAGAACCCTAATGCAAGGCCCAAGTTACAAGCTTGATGTCTTGATGATTATTAGATGAATTGATTAAAGGATTTAAACACATTAAGGGTTTAACACTTAGGATTAAAGTTATACACTCCATCCTAATAGAAGGATGCAGGTACAAGCTTAATCACAAAGCCTTAAAGCCTTTGTGGTTTAGTCCCTGATTGTGAGGTGAGAAGAGAAGACTCAATGAGACACAAAGGTAAAACTAAGTGGGGGACTAATCAAAACCCTAATTATTGTCATGCTTGGTTGCTCCTAAGGTCTGTGAGGTTTACAAGAAAGATCTTCAAAGGAACCACCAGGAAGCAGATGAAAGGAGCAAAGAGAAGCAAAGCAACTTGCTTCATTTAAGAAGACAAGTCACTTGAAGAAAGAAAGTAAGAAGAACAAGAATGAGCAAGCTCAAACTCAAACACATACAAAATTCAGCAAATGAAATATGAGAGAGATGGAAAGAGATTGTGGGAAGTGAAGGCAAATTCACTTCTCAAAGCAACTTACCACCTGAAAAGTTAATGAAAGAAATGCAATGCAATGAAAAATGAGATGAAATGATATGATGCAAACCAAAACCAGAAGCATGAGTGTGATGTTAATGATGCTATGAGATGATACAAACATGAAACAAGGCATGAGGATGATCCTACACACATATGGATGCAAATGAAGCAGGCTTAGAACTATGAACATACATGAAAAGTTATGGGATGCAAATGACATACAAAATGGCAAATGGAAGATGCAATGATCAAACATGATTCTAATATGTCCTAAGATGTATTATGAATCAAATGGATGCACAAGATGTCATGGCAAATCATGGTATGCAAGCAAATGCAAGATGAATGCAAAAGAAAGCCCAAATTAGGGTTTATGATCAATGCAACAAACAAAAGTCAAAACCAGAAGCAAACATCATGATAAAAAATTGAAAATGCATTCAAAGGAACCCTAAACCTATACATACTCACTTCCCAAAGGAGGGGTTCTAACTCTTAACCCAATGAGGGTTATGAATTTCTTAAGATTTCTAGGGTTTTAAGGCACCTTGTCAAGAAAAATGTCAAACAAATTGAAAATGCAAGATCAAATCATGCCAATTTAATCCTATAAACTACATGCTATACTAGATGCAATGCAAAAAGAATCAAAGTCCAACTCTTAAAGACTAGGCAGAAATGAATTTTCAAAGTTAGGATCAAAATAATGCCTTGAAATGAAATTAATTCCATGGGAAATTGTCAAAAGACACCAAGATCAAAAAAGAAATTTGGTTTGAAGGATGGACAATGTTTCTAAATGATTTTAAAGGTTTCATGAATTTTTTTGTGATTTTTAAATACCTAAAAGTATTTTTAATTAATTAATTCTCATTAATTAATTAAAAATAAACTTTTAAATGATTTAAAAATAATTTTTAATGCAAAAAATAAAAATAAAAATGTTTTTGGTTTCTGAAAATTAATAAAAGCTTGTATAAAAAATTTCAGAATTTTTGAAAATGTTTTACTATTTTTAATAAATTGAACAAAACAAATGATTTTAAATGAAAATAAAATGAAATTAAACTGAAAAAAGGAAAAGTCAACACAATCAATGGCTGACATTCAAATTCACACGCGCGGGAGTGGACTTGGCGCACATCTGGACGGCCATTATTCAAAATTCACTAATTATGATTAGTGCCCTAATCTGAACCCTAAACAAAATCAGGTGACCGGAACAGTGTTCCGGTCATCTTCTCCGATCAACCAAAAACTCAATCTCACTCTCCAGGCCATTTCAAAGGCTCTAAATCTCCAGAATTAATCTATGAACAACCCTAAGCATAAACCCTAACTCAAACAACATTTATTTTCACTGAATCAAGAGAAACAAGCAAGAACATTTTTCGGGCAAACTTTCAGATCAAGCATACAACCTCAAAACTCAATCATTTTCAAAAATAAAATGTTCAGTGAACTCAGGGAAGCATGCAGATCAACTTAGAAACAAGAGAAAGGAGTTCTGGAAAAATGAATTTCCATGGCTACCTGAATCGAAGCTTTGATTTCTGGCACTTTCTGGCTGGTTTCTTGCTTCCAATCACCTCCAATGGACCTCCTGAGAAGCTTTCAATGCTTGTTTGAAGTTTACAATGGTTGGTTTGAAAGATAGCTGAAGTTCTGCTCAAAGAGAGGCAGGAATCGTATTTTGGTTTCAGTGAGTTTCAGGCTATGGTGATGGGTGGTTTTTGATCAGTGAAGCATGCTGAGTTTGTTTGTGAAGTTGGTTTGTGTGTTTGCAGCTTGTGGAGAGTGTTTCGAAGATTTTTGCAAATGGGGTGGAAAATGAGATAGTTGTGTTCTTGGTGCTTTCAGGCTTGTGTGTTGTGTGAAATGTCTTGCTTTTGGTTTGTATAAACAAATGGGATTGGTCAGATGAGTTGATGTGTACTGCTGTGATTGGTATGGCTCAAGTTGCCAAAGTGTCAAACTTGTGTAAGAGAGGCATGGGCTACTAGATAGCCAAGGACAAATGGGTTGTCCTGCGCAGCAAGAAGTGTGGAGAGCCCTAGGATTGGTTATGAAGTCAGCAAGCAAGTGGATCCAAACTTGAGTGAGTTTTTGCAACTTGCTTCACTTTGGTTTCTTTTGAAAATCCTTGCTCCATAAGTCATGAAAATGAGTGATCCCTTGGCCCATTCTGAATTTTAGATGTCATATGATCATGTTGTGAAGAAATGGTACACATTTGAGGCCTTTAGAACATTTGATCAAACCATTTTGTAAAATACCTCTTTGGTAGAAAACTTCAATTTTTGTGATTTTAGCCAACTTTGACAAGCCATAACTTTTGATCCAAAATGAATTAGGTCATGTTCTTGTACTTTTTGAAAAGGGAATGATCCATTCTACAACTTTCATGACCAAAGTTTTTTCATTTGAAGCATTTTTGAATAAAAAAGCAAGGGTTGAAAAAGTTTCCCAAAATGGCAATTTTCAATAAAAGTCAACTTTCCCAAAAAGTCAACTTTGCAAATGACTTGAGATTCTTCAATTTTGTGAACTTCCAACATCTTCCATGATCAAATAAAGATCATATACAATCAAAATGATGAAGAACACCCTTTGGTTGGGTCATTGGGGGCCTCAGATGCCCTGATTTTGCACTGACTTGCTTGAAAAGTCAACTCTTAATCAGATGACTTCCCCATGGAATTTCTTCATGAAAATTGATATGCATGCTCCCTATACCATATAGAGACCAATAGAAAAAAGAATGACCAAAAAAATTGGAGTTATGGCCTCTGAAACCAAAACCCTAATTTTAGGTCATCTGTGCAGTCAAACTTGGCTTTGTTTCCATGCCATTTTCAGTTCTTGTGATTCTTTGACATTCTTGACTTTTAGGGGATATAATATGATGTTTGAACATACATGGACCCCTTTGAAGTGATTGATGACCTTTGGAGTGGCTCAAGAAGCTCTTGGATTGCTCAGATCACAAACCCTAGGTGCAGATGACTTTGAATCCAATGCAATGTGTTAAAAATGTGATATGAGATGCTATGATTGAGTTTATGCATATGAGAAGATCACAAGCCATGGTGTGAATGGGTGAGGGCAAATTTGGGGTGTTTACAGCTGCCCCTATTCAAACATGAGTTAGCTGTGCAGGATGTAAGCAACGGCTTAACAGGCAAACAAGATAACTTGTGGTTGAATACCAAAGACAGTCCAAAATTTGCACTCACAGAATGAAGAAGAAAAGGGATATAGATCGTAAAAGAAAATAAAGTATATTGTAAAGTGCGGGCGACGGAGGACGACCGTCGAGCAGAGGACGACTGCTGGGGATAAAGCAATGACGGGGACGGCCGACATGCTGGGGATAAAGGGATTATGATGGGGACGACCATCAAGTAAAGTTATAGGATTCTCTGAGGATTAATGAAAAATGATGGGGACGGCCATCAGATTCATAAAGTAATGCAAACAACGCTGGGGAAGGCCATCGGGCTAAACTGATGAAGGACGATCATCAGGAAAAGGAAAAAGGACCACGACGGGGACGACCATCGGGTTAAAGAATAAAATGAAATAATGATGAGGGACGGTCTTTAAAGGTGAAGGACGATCACCTGGCAGGGTACGGCTGCCGAAAATATCACGACATAGGACGAATGCCGGATAAAAGGTCAACGATGGGGACGACCATCGGACGAGCATGATGAAGGACGATCATCAAGAGGTGAAGGACGATCACCTAGCAGGGGACGGCTGCTCTCAAGGTTTATCACGACGTAGGACGAACGTCAGATAACAAGATCAACGATGGGGATGGCCATCGGATAAAATGATGAAGGACGATCATCAAAAGGTGAAGGACGATCACCTAGCAGGGGACGGCTGCTGAACATCACGACACAGGACAAATGTCGGATAGAAAAGGTCAACGATGGGGACGTCCATCGGATGAGCATGATGAAGGACGATCATCAAGAGGTGAAGGACGATCACCTAGCAGGGTACGACTGCTCTCAGGATTTATCATGACACAGGACGAATGTCAGATAGAAAAGAAATTTTGCTTTGCTGGCGATCTACTGGGGAATAGTAAACACAGACGAGTGTTTATATCCAAGAAACAAAAGGTATAAGTGTTTGGACGCTGTGTATAGATTAAAGATGCGGACGAGCATCCCTAATACTACGATACGGACGAGTGTCGGGTAGAAACAAATACTGACACGTGTTCAGAGATGATGATACGGACGAGTATCAACTGGTTAACAAGGAACACAGACGAGTGTTGAATCTGAGGGGACTCCTCTGGGGAATAGTAGACACAGACGAGTGTTTATATTCAAGAAGACAAAAGTGCTTGACACAGTGTATGGATTAAAGATGCGGACGAGCATCCTTAAGACTATGATACGGGCGAGTATCAGGTAGAAACAAACGCTTGACGCATGTTCTGAGATGATGGTACGGACGAGTACCAACTGGTTAACAAAGAACATGGACCAATGTCGAATCTGAGATGATATAAGTGGTGTATACAAGATACAGACGAGTATCTGTATGAGTGAAATATGAGTAATAAATATGAGTAGTGTATAGGCGGGTATTTTAACCTGCTGGGGAGAGTGACACAGATGAGTGTCAAAAAGGAGAAAAGTATAGTATAAACAAATATCTGATATACAAAGTGTTTATGTTACTGTGCTGGGGGAAAGTGAGACGGACGGATGTCAAGAAAGTTATATATATAAGTATCTGTGAGTGCAAAGGGGACTCTTTGGCTTTCTACTGGGGATGTGACACAGACGGGTGCCACAAGGAGTATATACTGATGTTTGTGATTGTAAGGCAACCGCTTTAGCTTCAACTCTTCGCTGGGGAATCTGGGGAGCATTCGGTATATCTTTGACGGGTTGTCATTATCCACAAGTGTTTGATTCAGAATATGGCTTATGATTATGCAGTATGTTTGATTTTTGCCGTAATGCTCCGCTTTAGACGGAATGCTACGCTTTGTGGGGGCGAATATGATGCGAATGCTATGATTATGCAAGGATACCAATCCGGGATTCGGATCCCGTTGCTGTGAAGATCTCTGGTCGATCTGTTTGAAGTGGACATCCCAGCTGGGGATGAGATCATTGGTAGATCTGATGAGATGTATCTGCTTGGGGGAATAGGTCACTGGTAGACCCATCCTTGGTAATGAGGGGCCCAGCTGGGGTTTGTAGAAGCTTTCGTCACTCTGTTGTGATTCCTTCAAGCGTTGCTCTTCTGGATAGAGGCTGAAACTCTGTGGGGAGATGGTTCCCTGGCTTCTGTACTCGGCTGGGGAGAAATAACAAGTGGCAACTCAGCTGGGGAGAAAACACTTTGGGTGCTAAGACTGAGTGAGTGTTGATTTGCCAGCTTGCTGGGATGAAGCTTACATGCCCCATGTTGCGCTTTGAATACCTGCAATCCTGCAAAGACAGAGGGACGCACAAGTAATCCCGAGGTTTCCTTTACTGGATCCCACCATGAGAGTTCAGACACTCCCGGGAATAAGTATATTTCCTGCAAGCACGCATTCTTTAGAAAAGAAAACATCTGTGTTTATGCAATCAGTATCTTTAAAGACATCGGACATTTTGCAAATGAAAATAAAATGTACGAGACGAGACATGACTGAAAATCTGATTTTATTAATTTACGTGCCCTGAATTGGCAAGATACAGTCAAAGAAACATATCTCCTAAAATGAGGGGATTGTTACAAATTGAGAAACAAAATGCTGGCAATGTTGACGACGCTTCCAGGAGCTTCCCTTTTGCTATGACTCGTATGACATTTGACGTTCTTCTCGTCTTGCTTTCTGAAGAAGGCTGATTCTGAGTGAAGCTTGATTCTTTCGAGGTTTACCAAGTCGTAGGTGATACAGACGAATTCAGAATGCAGTTGTTCGCTTATTCCCTTATTTTGCATGGACCGCCCTTTCGGGTTTTCAATCCATCGGGATACCCATTTTTGCCTGAGTTGTCCAATGCGGCTTTTCAACTCAGCGGGTGTACACATTTTTTATTTTTTTCCTTATTTTTGCCTGAGTCTTTTATTCTGTTTTTGACTCGCCGGGATGCCCTATTTTTGCCTGGACTTACATTCTGTTTTTATGTCCAGCGGGTCATTTTATGCGAAATATTTTTTAACTGCATCTGAATTCACAGGGGACGGGAAGACTTCACCATCCATGGTGCTGAGCATGAGTGCTCCACCCGAGAAAACCTTCTTTACTACAAATGGTCCTTCATAATTCGGAGTCCACTTGCCTCTGTGGTCTGTATGAGGAGGGAGGATTCTCTTTAGCACAAGATCTCCTACTTGGTACTCTCGGTGCCTGACTTTCTGATCGAAGGCTCTCTTCATTCTTTTCTGATACAACTGCCCAAGACAGATTACAGCCAATCTTTTCTCTTCGATCAGACTTAGTTGTTCGTATCGGGATCGGACCCATTCTGCTTCGTTCAGCTTAACATCCATCAGTACCCGTAAGGAGGGTAATTCAACTTCAACAGGTAGGACTGCCTCCATACCATACACAAGCTGATACGGTGTTGCCCCAGTGGATGTTCTGATTGACGTGCGGTACCCATGCAAGGCAAACGGTAGCATCTCATGCCAGTCTTTGTAGGTGACTACCATCTTCTGCACAATCTTCTTGATATTCTTATTAGCTGCCTCAACAGCGCCGTTCATCTTTGGCCTGTAAGGAGAAGAATTGTGGTGTTGGATCTTGAAGTCCCGGCATAACCCAGCCATCATTTTGTTGTTTAAGTTGGAACCATTATCAGTAATGATTCGCTCGGGAACTCCATATCGACAAATGATATCTCTCTTCAGAAATCTGGCTACCACTTGCCTTGTAACGTTTGCATATGAAGCTGCTTCGACCCACTTGGTGAAATAGTCAATGACAACCAGGATGAATCTGTGGCCATTTGAAGCAGTCGGTTCAATCTTGCCAATCATATCAATGCCCCACATAGCAAAGGGTCAGGGTGAAGACATCACATTCAAAGGATTGGGAGGCACATGCACCTTATCTGCATAAATCTGGCATTTATGGCATTTTCTGGCATAGGCACAACAGTCTGCATCCATTGTGATCCAGTAATAACCTGATCTTAGCAATTTCTTAGCCATTGCATGCCCTCCCGCATGGGTACCGAAGGATCCTTCGTGCACCTCGTGCATCAACAAGTCTGCTTCTGCTCTATCAACGCATCTGAGGAGTACCATATCAAAGTTTCTCTTGTACAGGGAACCATCAGTATTCAGGAAGAAACTACCAGCAAGCCCTCTTAATGTCTTCTTATCATTGGAAGATGCCCCAGGTGGGTATGTTTGATCCTCCAAGAAGCACTTAATGTCATGGAACCAAGGCTTATCATCTTTGACAACATCTGCTGCGAACACATATTCTGGTCTGTCAAGTCTGGACACTGAAATTTGAGGTACGAAGTTGGCAGCTTGAACTTTGATCATGGATGAAATGGTAGCCAGAGCATTTGCAAACTGATTCTCGTCCCGAGGGATATACTCAAGCTTGATTGTTGTGAAGAAAGTCAAACACCTCCTTGTGTAATCCCTGTAAGGTATCAGATGATCCTGGTGTGTGTACCATTTGCCGTTGGTTTGATTAACTACCAGAGCTGAATCTCCGAACACAGTCAAAGTCTTGATCCTGAGGTCAATGGCTTCCTTAAGACCCATAATATAGGCTTCGTATTCAGCTTGGTTGTTAATGCAGTTGAAAGTGAGTTTTGCCGAGAAAGGAATGTGAACTCCTTTAGGTGTAATGAGTATTGCACCAACACCACGACCATTCATATTAACAGCCCAATCAAACATCATAGTCCATTCTTCTTCCAGGTCAGGCCCTTCAGTGTGAATAGGCTCTTCATGATCTTTTGCTTTTATGAACATGATGTCTTCATCAGGGAAGTCAAACCTCATAGGTTGTCAATCATCAATAGGTTGCTCAGCAAGATATTCAGACAATACACTGCCCTTGATGGCTTTCTGAGATGTGTACTGGATGTCATATTCTGTGAGGATCATTTGCCATCTTGCAACCCGTCCGGTAAGTGTTGGTTTCTCAAAAATGTACTTAACTGGATCCATCTTTGAGATCAATAAAGTGGTGTGGGTAAACAAATACTGTCTCATTCGGCGAGCAGCCCACGCTAAAGCACAACAAGTTTTCTCGAGCAGTGAATAACGTTGTTCACAGTCGGTAAACTTTTTGCTTAGGTAGTATATTGCATACTCTTTTCGACCAGACTCGTCATGCTGGCCCAGCACACACCCCATTGACTCTTCCAATACTGTCAAGTACATGATTAGAGGTCTTCCTTCAACTGGAGGCATAAGGATTGGAGGCTCTTGTAAGTATTCCTTGATTTTGTCAAAAGCCTTCTGGCAGTCTTCGTTCCACCTGACCATCTGTTCTTTTCTTAGCAGTTTGAACAAGGGTTCGCAGGTTGCTGTAAGGTGAGATATGAACCGTGAAATGTAGTTCAATCGTCCTAAGAACCCTCAAACTTCTTTTTCTGACTTTGGTGTAGGCATTTCTTGAATAGCTTTGACTTTATCAGGGTCAACTTCAATCCCTTTCTCACTTACAATAAATCCCAGTAGCTTACCGGATCGCACCCCGAATGTGCACTTGTTGGGGTTCAACTTCAGTTGGTACTTCCTCAGACGCTTGAATAACTTCAGCAGATTTACCAGGTGGTCTTCTTCTGTGAGGGACTTGGCGATCATGTCATCCACATAACATTCGATTTCTTTATGGATCATATCATGGAATAACGTCACCATAGCCCGCTGATATGTTGCACCAGCATTCTTCAGTCCGAATGGCATCACCTTGTAACAGAACGTGCCCCAGGGTGTGATGAAGGTTGTCTTCTCCATGTCTTCAGGTGACATCTTGATCTGATTGTATCCTGAAAATCCTTCCATGAAGGAGAATACCGAAAATTGAGCCGTGTTATCCACCAATACATCGATGTGAGGTAATGGGAAGTCGTCTTTCGGGCTGGCTCTGTTCAGATCCCGGTAGTCAACACACATTCTTACTTTGCCGTCCTTCTTAGGCACAGGTACTATATTAGCAACCCACGGTGGATAGCTAGTTACAGCAAGGAACCCGGCGTCCCACTGCTTTTGTACCTCTTCTTTGATTTTCATTGCCATGTCTGGGCGAGTACGGCGTAGTTTCTGTTTAACCGGCGGGCAATCTTCTTTTAAAAGAAGCTTGTGGATAACAATGTCGGTGTCCAACCCTGGCATATCCTGATAAGACCAAGCAAACACATCCACATATTCCTGAAGCAGGTCAATCAGTTGTCTCTTCACTAAGTCTTGTAAGCAGGCCCCGATTTTAACTTCTTTCACATCTTCATCTGTACCAAGATTAATCGTTTCGACCTCCTCCTGATGAGGAGTGATAACCTTTTCCTCTTGTCTCAACAACCTGGCTAGATCTTCAGGAAGCTCATACTCTTCTTCAACCCCTTCATCAGCTTGATTGATTGGATTGTCAAAGTCACACGAAGTCATAGTCGTGCTGTTGTCGGTGCGGTCTGAAAGGCACTCTATGCAAGGGTTCAGATTTGTTCATTTTAGTGATCGATTTTAATCTTGTTTAGAAAGAGTGAAATGAAGTTGTCATTTTGAAAACATTGCCATTTATTTTTTGTACAAAAAGAAAAATGGAAAAACAGTGAGCGGAAAAGAAAAAGACTCATTTGCAAAAGATGTCTGATATTCATTGATTGATCTGTTTGCACAAAATTACAGATGGCCCGATTACAAAATGAGTCTTGTCATCTTGGGCAAGATGCAAGACTTGATGCATGCTTAAAAATACAGGAAATAATAATTACTCTGCAGGAGTAACTCTTATAATTTCCTGGGAAGACCAGTTAAGGACTTGGCTCCCCGGGATCTTTGGACGTATCCAACTCTCCAGGTTGCGGTCACTTTCATCCTCGTCTTCCAAGTTGTTCACGGCATCTGGGGTGAGCATCCCCCCACTGACAAAATTGGGCTTCTTAGCAGCCTCTGCTTGATCTTGTTGAGTTGGTTTGTAACCCAACCCAAATCTATCCTCCTTCTTCTCTACGGGCAGCAATTTGCCCCACCCTTGGGCAGTCCCCTCTTCAACAACCTTCCGGACTTGCTGATAAGATGTCATTGAGGTTCCAGGTACAGCGGATGCTTCATTTATGTTCAAGGCCTCAAACCCTTGACTCATAGTTTCATGGATCTCCTCATCCATCTCAATGTATTTGTATGTAGCCAGATGGCTAACAAAGATATCTTCCTCTCCACAAATAGTAACGACTTGGCCCTCCCACTCGAATTTTAACTTCTGGTGAAGGGTTGACGTCACGGCGCCAGCGGCGTGTATCCATGGTCTACCCAATAGACAGTTGTAGGCAGGCTGTATATCCATCACGAAGAAGGTCGTTTTGAAAGTCCGTGGGCCAATCGTTATAGGCAGCTCAATTTCTCCCAGAACTGATCTCTTAGAACCGTCAAAGGCTCTCACTACCAAGTTACTTGGGCGTAATACCAATCCTTCATAATCCAGCTTCACAAGGGCTTTCTTAGGTAGGACATTGAGGGATGACCCTGTGTCCACCAATACATGAGAAAGAACTGCACCTTTACACTCCAAGGTAATGTGCAACGCCTTGTTGTGATTGCGACCTTCCGTTGTCAAATTAGTGTTGGTAAATCCTAGTCCATGACTAGCGTTGACATTTCCAACCACAGCCTCTAACTGATTGACGGTAATCTCCTCTGGCACATAAGCTGCGTGCAAGACTTTTAATAGTGCGTTCCGATGAGCCTCAGAGCACATTAGCAATGATAAAATGGAGATTTTGGAAGGTGTCTGGTGAAGCTGGTCCACTATCTTGTAATCACTTTTCTTGATGATTCTCATGAATTCATCAACCTCTTGATCAAAAGGGGTCTTTAAAGCTTCTTTAGCAACTTGTTCTTCTTGCACCATGCTCTTCCCTTTTGCCTTGGCAGCAGCTTCTGCTTCAGCAATGGGTCTTGGAATTTGCGGGGCAAAGAGACGTCCGCTTCGAGTGAAGCCTCCACCTGCCCCCACATTGTCTACCTGTGGTGAAGAAGTTGATGATTCTAGAGTGATTTTCTGTCCTTCGCAGTATAGATCTGAGCCGTAATGCCAAGGGATGGCATTATTGCTTTCATAAGGCACTGGCCCAGGCACTGTGATAGTGACTGGACTGATAGCAGCTGCAGAAGGGACCATGATAGTGTGTGGATCATAGTATATTGTAACTGGTGCTCTGACAGGAGTAGAGTTTTGTGAGTTATAGGCAGGAACATTGGCAGGATCATAATATATTGTAACCGTTGAGACACTTTCATTAATTGCTGTTGATGTTGTAGGAGGCACTGTTGACTGGATGGATGTTGAAGTTGTAGAAGAGATGGTTGTTGATATTTGGTCCGTTGAAGTAACAGATGAAGCATTTGTTGATGAGATTGAAGAGTTGTTTGGAACAATTGTTGTTGCAGTTGTAGAAGACTCGGGAATTGTTGTTAAGGAGATTGCTGGATTTGTAGGTGTTGATGTCGTGATTTGAAGTAGGCCACTCTGGATGAGTCCATCTATGCCGCTTCTCAGGTTATCACACCCATTTACCGAAATGTTGCAATAGCCGCACCCGAGCTCACACCCAGGGAATATCTGGCATTCAAGGAGTTGAGCTTTAATCTCCACCAGGGGTGTCCGAATCTGCCCCACACTGGTTATCAAGAAAGACGGCTTATCTTCCTCAATAGCATTAATTCTGGGTCCTCCGTGGTTGGGCATAGGGTTCTTGCTGACATTTGGCGGGGGTGCAAAGTTTAGAGCTTTGGAATCCACTAGATCCTGTACTTTCATGTGCAAAGCTTTGCATTTCTCTATACTGTGGCCAGGTGCGTTGGAATGAAAAGCACATCTGGCGCTGGCGTCATAATTTCTGGGCAGACTGGCAGGATCTAGAGGTGCCAATGTCCTTAGCTCAACCAGGTTGAGTTTCAGGAGTTGTGGCAATAATGCGGCATAAGGCATAGGGATCGGATCAATCATCCTATTGGCCTGAGATGGTCTCTGTTGAAAAGGTCTTTGCTGATTGTTGTTGCTGGTGTTGTTGTTGTTATAATTTCTCTGAGGTGGATACTGAGCTTGTTGCTGGTAGTGGGGTTGTTACTGTGGTTGGTATGCTGGTTGTGGATGAATTGGAGCGGGAATAGTGACAGCTGCCACTGACCTATGAACATACTGGGGTCTGCCCCTGCTAGTATGGATAACATTAGTCTCACCAGTTCTTCTTGGGCCCACAAAAGGCTTTCTGGGGTTGTTGGACGAGCTCGCTCCATTGTCGGAAATCTTACCCATCCTTAGTAGGCTCTCAATTCTTTCTCCAGCTATAACTACATCAACGAAGCTGGTGGAAGAAAAGGCAGCTAGCCTGTCAATGTATGTCCCTTGAAGGGTGTTCATAAACATGTCGGCCATTTCCCTTTCCGACATGGGTGGCTGAACAGCGGCAGCAAGCTGTCTCCACCTCTGGGCGTATTCTCGGAAGCTTTCTCTGGATGACTGGGACATTCCCATCAGGAGGGTCCTGTTAGGAGCCATATCCAAATTGTACTGGTATTGTCTAATGAAGGCCTCAGCCAGGTCCTTCCAGCATCTGATGGTTGCTCTGGTCAAATGAGAGTACCATTCCCTCAAAGCTCCTGTTAAACTGTCTTCGAAATAAAACATCCACAGTTTTTCATCCATGGTGTATGCCTTCAGCCTCCCCAGAAAGGATTGTAAATGGGTTCGTGGACAGGAGGTTCCGTTGTACTTCTCAAAGCACGGAGGTTTAAACTTGTGGGGAATCCTTACCCCGTCCACTAAGCCCATGTCCATGACATCAAAACCCAAGGAGTTTTGAGACTCCAGGGATCTTAATTTCTCAGCAATTTCATCTAGCCTTCTGTCATAGGCTTCATCCCCAGCTCCCATCACAGTGAATTGATCTTCTTGGGGGTCTTCTTGTAGTACTCTGCCTGTAGTAGCATTCCCTTGTACATTAGCAGGGATGTTGATCTCTGGGTGAAGATGAGGGCCATACACAGGTGGGTTGATATGAGGCTGAACCCTCTCATTGTTGCTCGTTCCACCAGTCCCTAGATGGGGGTCTTCCTGAGTCTGCCTTTCTACTAATGCCCTTAATCTTTCTTGGCTCTGTGCCAACCCATTCATCACCTCCATAAACTGGGTCATCTGATTCCTCATTTCCAGTCTCTCATTGGCCATTTGAGCCCTGACCTCTGTAAGGTCCTGTTGTACCTGGTCCATCTGTATACCCGGAAGGTTGTTGCGGGTAGGATATCTGTGCGGACGGTTGAATGGGAACACCCGACGTCGAGCAATAGTTCCTGAATCACAACAGAGTTAGTAACAAACGAAACAAAAGCCTACAAAACAAAACAAAAGGTTAGTATGCAATGCAGTATGCTTATTTGTTTCCAAGGTATCCGGCTTGGCATTTGGTTTTGACCTTTCCAGACCCTTGAGGAAGATGCTTTTGATGTTGCTTTGAGAGAGAGATTCAAATGAAACAAACTAATGGATATATTAAAAAGTGAATGATACATAGTTTGTTTTTTACAAAACATGCCCCTGAGGGGTCAAAAATACAACATAAGAAAAGAAAAGTACATGAAATGAAAACAACAACAAGAAAAAGTCAGACACCAAGACCAAACTCATCCTCCCTGACTTCCTTTAGAAGTGCTTCAGTCACAGGGTCAGCTGGATGTTCTGTGAGGTTCCTGATAAGGAGATTCCTGGTGGTGACAGCAGTAGTTAGCTTCTTGTGTCTGCTCTGGTCTTTTGACCTCTTCACACCAGCCCTGATCTTCAACTCTGAGATCTCCTTCTGGGCTGCTAGCAGGGCTTCTTGTTGCTCCCTTGCATTTGCCTCCAACTGCTCAATCTTGTCCTGAGTTCTCTTATCCTCCTGAGTGCGAGCCTCAGTGATCCTGACCCACCTAGCTTGACTCTCTTTCAGATAGAGATCAGTCCTGGCCTTCTGAAACCGAGCCTCCTTACAGGCATTCTTCAAAATCTGCTCTCCTGCCCTTGACTTCTTGATGTAGTCCTCTGACTTCTCAATCCTGGCTAGATGCTCCACTTTAAGCTTTTCCAACCTTTTGATGTCCAGACGACCATCACTCCTCTCCCAGAGGGTCTTTTGTAGAGCCTGAGTCAGATTCTCATTTCTCTCTTTCAGTTTCTCAAACTCCTCTAAGCTGACAGTGGCTGGAGGTGGTGCCGTGGATGGTCCAGGTGAATCCTCAATGGTGAAGGGCATCCCAGAAATCTGAGCCCTGGCATGAGACCACTCATAGTACTGAGCTGAGGCTACATTGTTGCATCTCCCAAGAATGGCCATCCCTTTGGTCTGGACATTGTCCCAAGCCCAAGATGCTTGCCTGACAATAGCTAGATTAGGCTTAACCTCACAATAAAGGGTTTCAGCCAAGTCTTGTGCTCTAGGAGGGTGGACCAATGCATAGCCCAATTGTCTTTTGAATAGCAGAGGGTTGTAGTTGATGCACCCCTTCACTCCCATCAGAGGTACATTAGGGAACTGCCCACAACTAGTAATGATGTCCCTGCCCTTGGTGCTCTGAGTGCACCACCTGATGTCATCTGAGGTCAAAGCAATGAGTCTTCTAACCCAGTTCTTCTGCTGGTGAGGATTCAAGAATGCATCAGTCTTGGGCAAGTGTTTGAGCAACCAGGTATGGAACAGGGGAGCACAGCACCTCACTAATCTTCCTCTTTGCTTTTCATTCCTTTGGTGAACAGAGTAGTAGAAATCTCCCAGTAAGGTGGGCACTGGGTTCCTCAGAATGAAAAGGTGAATGGCATTCTTGCTAATAAACTTAGGCTCGTCTGCAAAAAGTATAACCCCATATATGCTGAGGGCTAACAAAGCACAAACTACCTTCCATTCTCCCAAGGAGGCCTTCAGGATGGCCTGAGAAGTCAAGAAATCCAAATGTAGACCAGAGATTCCTGCCTTGGTTGTCATGTTCTGCTCAATCAGACAAGGTTCCAGATACAATGCCTTTGCCACATCTTCATTACTGGGAAAAGCCATCTCAGGGTTGAAGGGGACACCACCCCTGACAGGTACACCAATCAGTGATGAATACTCTTCCAACAAGGGTCCCAACTAAAAATCCTGGAAGGTGAAGCATCTCAAAGGAGGATCATAGAACTGTAGACAAGTGTGAATCAAGCTCCTCTGAGAAGGGTCCAAATCCATAACCACATCAAGGATGCCTCCAAAATGTTCTCTGAATAGTGGTATATGGTCTGGAGTAATAAGGGCCTGGATCTTCCTGATGCCAGTCAGCTCAGGCTCAAAGAAATGGTATGAGATATTGCTCTTCTTGGGTGCCATGTTGCTGAAGAAGAGCTGAAACAGATGCTGATAATGATGACTGATACTAGAAGATGGGCCACTGATAAGCTGATGCTGGTGATGCAGGTGACTGAAGCAGGTAGCTGATGAATGTGGCTGAAGCAGATAGCTGGTGAACAGGGGTCTAATCAGATAAAAGGGGTCAAAACCAAGCCAAGATATATGATGTGGATACCCTGAAAAAACAAATAAGCAAATGTTAAATGATGCAATGATGATGTATGCAAATGATATGCAAGGGTTTGTGATCAAGCTGGATATGATTACTGCTTTGATATAAGTCCATGTATGTCTAAGAAGTCCAGATGGAGGTCCATAAGTCCAGTAACCAAGGTGGGGGACTCAAATAAAGAGTCACATGTCCTGGGTTAAAATCACAAGAACTGTCCCAAAATGGAGTACTCTTAATCAAACAAAGTAACAGGGTATGCTGAGGTCAAGGGTACCTGCAAACCTGTAAACAGCCCAACCCCCTCACAGGTGGTGTTCTAAAACAAGGATCCTCAGACTTGGATCACTTATGAGAAGTGTAAACACTTCTAACCCGGAGGTACAGTGTTTACAATAACCATAAAAGATCCTACTCTAATTCACCTCAGTTTCTGAAGGTCAATACTAAAGGTCATCCAGACTTAGCAGGCTTCCCAGATAGCCCTAGCACTACAGGAGATCTGTAGCACAGAGTTCTCAAGAAGAAACCCATATCTGAACCGTGTTTCATATTCCCGCACCAGACCGAAATGGAATGGGAAAGAACATGAACCACTCTAGCCTAGGTGTCACTCAGGTCCCAGGTATAGGACCTTAACTCTCAATAGGACACCACCCACCAAAGCAACAAAACCAGATCCAGCCAGAACAGTATGACAGTATGATGTATATAAAGCTGTAAAGAAAGCAATAAAACAACTGCACATAAAGCAATAAACAAAATAAATATACAAACACAAATAGCACATAACACCCCATTAAACACAAATCAAACAAGCGCTAGGAGGAACCCACAAAAAGAACCAGAAGCCCTGGTTACAGTATAAGTCTCCCCAGCAGAGTCGCCAAGCTGTCGCTCCCAAAAGATGAGACTTAACTCAAATAAGGTATAGACGCGAACGGTCGGCAAAAGAGGGTGTGAGAACACACAGGAGTGAACTCACAGGAAAAGAAAGAGTCGCCAGCTAGGCATTTTTATCCCGGAGGAAAGGTAATGCCGCATATACCTAGAAAAGATATGGATAAGACGGTTGCGAACCAGAGAGACTGAGAAAGGGGGTTGGTTACAACTTGGGAAGGTATTAGCACCCAGATTGTTCGCCGTACTCGACGGGATCCACGCTTAAAAGATTTGTGTTTTAAAGGGGTAGTGTCAGTGCAATCTGTGTATAAAAGAGATGGAAAAGGATGTACAGGTGTCTGTGTAAAAGAAAAGTGAAGTGTATAAATGTACAGTGTCAGTGTAAGAACCAGAATAAGATACTCAAGATCATGAGGCTAAAAGAATAAAGCTGGAAAAGGATGGGAATATACAGGGACTTTTGTTCGATAACTGTTAAGTTATGCCTACGTATCCTCTTGTGCAATGAGGAAGTCAGAACACCGTAGTTCGACCCAGAGAGACTGAAAGGTGAATTGACCTATGAACTGCTTACTTGTCTATGTTCAAATGTATGACCTGTCTGGCTCAGGTGCAAACTGTCTTGCATTAGACGGAAGAAGCAAGTTCTCGTTTATGAGTGAATGAGATGAGAAAAGAATCCCGGAGGAGACGATTATTGTTTGTTTTTGTGTTTTCAGTCTTTTATTGCTTTTGAAAGTTTGTCATAAGTTAATGAGCTTAAGCCTAAACCAATGGATTTAGTAAACTCGTCACATCTTCCCTCTGATTAGGGGCAATGGGAATACCTTAAGTGTGAAGTCAGCCTCTCACACTTAATCACCATGGTGTAGGATTAAGATCATTAACCTACTTGTGATTACTTAGATGTTTTTGGTGTTTTTGTTTAGTGTTAAGTAATGAGGTTAATCCATAATCAGGGATTAAACAGACTCATTACACTATCCTAATAGAAGGATAATAGATGAGAATGTTTAAGCTTAGGAAAGCTCCTCAACTTAATCCATGATTAGGGATTAAACTCATGACAAAACAAAACCTTTATTAAGTGGGTTTTAGCTAATGATAAGATGATGAAGTGAATTTTATGATTTGTAAGACAACTTGAGGGGGACTTGTCCATTAACACTAGGGTTAGTCCTTCTTAACCAATTAAGGAAGAATTAGAACCCTAATGCAAGGCCCAAGTTACAAGCTTGATGTCTTGATGATTATTAGATGAATTGATTAAAGGATTTAAACACATTAAGGGTTTAACACTTAGGATTAAAGTTATACACTCCATCCTAATAGAAGGATGCAGGTACAAGCTTAATCACAAAGCCTTAAAGCTTTTGTGGTTTAGTCCCTGATTGTGAGGTGAGAAGAGAAGACTCAATGAGACACAAAGGTAAAACTAAGTGGGGGACTAATCAAAACCCTAATTATTGTCATGCTTGGTTGCTCCTAAGGTCTGTGAGGTTTACAAGAAAGATCTTCAAAGGAACCACCAGGAAGCAGATGAAAGGAGCAAAGAGAAGCAAAGCAACTTGCTTCATTTAAGAAGACAAGTCACTTGAAGAAAGAAAGTAAGAAGAACAAGAATGAGCAAGCTCAAACTCAAACACATACAAAATGCAGAAAATGAAATATGAGAGAGATGGAAAGAGATTGTGGGAAGTGAAGGCAAATTCACTTCTCAAAGCAACTTACCACCTGAAAAGTTAATGAAAGAAATGCAATGCAATGCAAAATGAGATGAAATGATATGATGCAAACCAAAACCAGAAGCATGAGTGTGATGTTAATGATTCTATGAGATGATACAAACATGAAACAAGGCATGAGGATGATCCTACACACATATGGATGCAAATGAAGCAGGCTTAGAACTATGAACATACATGAAAAGTTATGGGATGCAAATGACATACAAAATGGAAAATGGAAGATGCAATGATCAAACATGATTCTAATATGTCCTAAGATGTATTATGAATCAAATGGATGCACAAGATGTCATGGCAAGTCATGGTATGCAAGCAAATGCAAGATGAATGCAAAAGAAAGCCCAAATTAGGGTTTATGATCAATGCAACAAACAAAAGTCAAAACCAGAAGCAAACATCATGATAAAAAATTGAAAATGCATTCAAAGGAACCCTAAACCTATACATACTCACTGCCCAAAGGAGGGGTTCTAACTCTTAACCCAATGAGGGTTATGAATTTCTTCAGATTTCTAGGGTTTTAAGGCACCTTGTCAAGAAAAATGTCAAACAAATTGAAAATGCAAGATCAAATCATGCCAATTTAATCCTATAAACTACATGCTATACTAGATGCAATGCAAAAAGAATCAAAGTCCAACTCTTAAAGACTAGGCAGAAATGAATTTTCAAAGTTAGGATCAAAATAATGCCTTGAAATGAAATTAATTCCATGGGAAATTGTCAAAAGACACCAAGATCAAAAAAAGAAATTTGGTTTGAAGGTTGGACAATGTTTCTAAATGATTTTAAAGGTTTCATGAATTTTTTTGTGATTTTTAAATACCTAAAAGTATTTTTAATTAATTAATTCTCATTAATTAATTAAAAAAAAACTTTTAAATGATTTAAAAATAATTTTTAATGCAAAAAATAAAAATAAAATTTTTTTTGGTTTCTGAAAAATTAATAAAAGCTTGTATAAAAAATTTCAGAATTTTTGAAAATGTTTTACTATTTTTAATAAATTGAACAAAACAAGTGATTTTAAATGAAAATAAAATGAAATTAAACTGAAAAAAGGAAAAGTCAACACAATCAATGGCTGACATTCAAATTCACACGCGCGGGAGTGGACTTGGCGCACATCTGGACGGCCATTATTCAAAATTCACTAATTATGATTAGTGCCCTAATCTGAACCCTAAACAAAATCAGGTGACCGGAACAGTGTTCCGGTCATCTTCTCCGATCAACCAAAAACTCAATCTCACTCTCCAGGCCATTTCAAAGGCTCTAAATCTCCAGAATCAATCTATGAACAACCCTAAGCATAAACCCTAACTCAAACAACATTTATTTTCACTGAATCAAGAGAAACAAGCAAGAACATTTTTCGGGCAAACTTTCAGATCAAGCATACAACCTCAAAACTCAATCATTTTCAAAAATAAAATGTTCAGTGAACTCAGGGAAGCATGCAGATCAACTTAGAAACAAGAGAAAGGAGTTCTGGAAAAATGAATTTCCATGGCTACCTGAATCGAAGCTTTGATTTCTGGCACTTTCTGGCTGGTTTCTTGCTTCCAATCACCTCCAATGGACCTCCTGAGAAGCTTTCAATGCTTGTTTGAAGTTTACAATGGTTGGTTTGAAAGATAGCTGAAGTTCTGCTCAAAGAGGGGCAGGAATCGTATTTTGGTTTCAGTGAGTTTCAGGCTATGGTGATGGGTGGTTTTTGATCAGTGAAGCATGCTGAGTTTGTTTGTGAAGTTGGTTTGTGTGTTTGCAGCTTGTGGAGAGTATTTCGAAGAGTTTTTCAAATGGGGTGGAAAATGAGAGAGTTGTGTTCTTGGTGCTTTCAGGCTTGTGTGTTGTGTGAAATGTCTTGCTTTTGGTTTGTATAAACAAATGGGATTGGTCAGATGAGTTGATGTGTACTGCTGTGATTGGTATGGCTCAAGTTGCCAAAGTGTCAAACTTGTGTAAGAGAGGCATGGGCTACTAGCTAGACAAGGACAAATGGGGTGTCCTGCGTAGCAAGAAGTGTGGAGAGCCATAGGATTGGTTATGAAGTCAGCAAGCAAGTGGATCCAAACTTGAGTGAGTTTTTGCAACTTGCTTCACTTTGGTTTCTTTTGAAAATCCTTGCTCCATAAGTCATGAAAATGAGTGATCCCTTGGCCCATTCTGAATTTTAGATGTCATATGATCATGTTGTGAAGAAATGGTACACATTTGAGGCCTTTAGAACATTTGATCAAACCATTTTGCAAAATACCTCTTTGGTAGAAAACTTCAATTTTTGTGATTTTAGCCAACTTTGACAAGCCATAACTTTTGATCCAAAATGAATTAGGTCATGTTATTGTACTTTTTGAAAAGGGAATGATCCATTCTACAACTTTCATGACCAAAGTTTTTTCATTTGAAGCATTTTTGAATCAAAAAGCAAGGGTTGAAAAAGTTTCCCAAAATGGCAATTTTCAATAAAAGTCAACTTTCCCAAAAAGTCAACTTTGCAAATGACTTGAGATTCTTCAATTTTGTGAACTTCCAACACCTTCCATGATCAAATAAAGATCATATACAATCAAAAGGATGAAGAACACCCTTTGGTTGGGTCATTGGGGGCCTCAGATGCCCTGATTTTGCACTGACTTGCTTAGAAAGTTAACCCTTGGTTAGATGCCTTCCCCATGGAATTTCTTCATGAAAATTGATATGCATGATCCCTATACCATATAGAGACCAATAGAAACAAGAATAACCAAAAAAACTGGAGTTATGGCTTTTGAAACCAAAACCCTAATTCTAGGTCATCTGTGTAGTTAAACCTGGCTCTGCTTCCATGCCAATCTCAGTTCTTTTGATTCTTTGACATTTTTGACTTTGAGGGGATATAGTATGATGCTTGAACATACATGGACCCCTTTTGAAGTGATTGATGACCTTTGGAGTGGCTCAAGAAGCTCTTGGATTGCTCAGATCACAAACCCTAGATGCAGATGACTTTGAGCCAATGCAATGAATCAAAAATTGTGGTATGAGATGCCATGGTTGAGTTTATGCATATGAGGAGATCACAAGCCATGGTGTGAATGGGTGAGGGAAAATTTGGGGTGTTTACACACACCGGTACCCGACTCGTAACAACCTTCCCGACATTCAAATGGAACAAGTACAGCAGGATCTGACTGAGGTCATAAATCAGATGACCAATGAGAGATTGGATATGTGAAATCAGATGTCTCAGTTCATGGCAGTGATGACTGGCCTAGCCCAGAGCCAGGAGAGGTTAAGAGAGCTGTTGGAGAGGCAAACTCCTGAAGAGCCTCATCTTGGGATAGGAGGAACTAGCAACAATGAAGGAGGCCAGCCTCGTATTAACCCACCGGAGTTTGGACCTCACCTAAATCCATAAGTTAATATCCTAAGGAATGGTCAAGGTAATGCTACTGGGGGCCCAATCCTGCAGGAAGATCCCCAGGGAGAACAGTTTACTATTATAGGGGCTGGAGATGATGTATATGACAGAAGATTGGACGAGATTGCCGAAAAGTTAAGATCTTTGGAATCTCAGAATTCTTTGGGCTTCGATGTGATGGATATGGGATTAGTAGATAGGGTGAGAATTCCCCACAAATTCAAGCCCCCATGTTTTGAAAAGTACAATGGTACCTCCTGTCCTCGCACTCATCTGCAGTCTTTCTTGGGAAGGCTCAAAGCTTATACTATGGATGAAAAGTTGTGGATGTTCTACTTTGAAGACAGTCTGACTGGGGCTTCGAGAGAGTGGTATTCACACTTGTCTAGGGCCACCATAAAATGCTGGAAGGATTTGGCTGAGGCTTTCATCCGTCAATATCAATACAACCTGGATATGGCTCCCAACAGGACCCTTCTAATGGGAATGTCTCAATCTTCTAGAGAGAGCTTCCGGGAGTATGCCCAAAGGTGGAGACAGCTTGATGCTGCTGTCCAACCACCCATGTCAGAAAGGGAAATGGCCGACATGTTCATGAATACATTGCAAGGGACCTATATTGATAGACTGGCTGCTTTCTCCTCCACCAGTTTTGCTGATATGGTCATAGCTGGTGAGAGAATTGAAAGTCTCTTGAAAATGGGCAAGATCTCTGACAGTGGTGCAAGTTCGTCCAGTAATCCCAGAAAACCTTTTGCGGGACCCCGAAGGGCCGGTGAAACAAATTCCATTCATGCAAGCAGAGGCAGGCCTCAATATGCTCAACGGTCAGTAGCAGTTGTTACCATCCCAGCTCCAATTCCACAACAATCATCATATCCTCAACAACAACAACCACAATATCAACAACAAGCTCATTTTCCGCAACAAAGAACCTACAATAACAATAGCAATCAACAACAGCGTCCCTTCCAACAAAGGCCATCACAAGCAAACAGGGTAATTGACCCAATTCCAATGCCGTATGCTGCACTCTTGCCACAACTCCTGAAGCTCAACCTAGTTGAGTTAAGGACATTGGCACCTCCAGATCCTCTTAATATGCCAAAGAACTATTATGCGAATGCCAGGTGTGCATTCCACTCAAACGCACCGAGGCATAATACTGAAAAATGCTGGGCCCTACAGATGAAAGTCCAGGATCTGGTGGACTCAAAAGCTCTCAATTTTGCACCTCCTCCAAACGTTACAAGAAATTCAATGCCTAGTCACAACGGGCCTAGGATTAATGCTATTGAGGAAGGAAAACCATCCACATTAATTACCAGTGTTGCACAAATCCGAACACCCTTGGTTGAAATCAAAGCTCAGCTGTTAGAGTGCCAGGTGTTCCCCGGATGTGAGGTCGGCTGTGGATATTGCAACATTGTCGTTAATGGATGTGAGAGACTGAGAAACGGCATAGATGACCTTATTAGAGATGGAATTCTTCAGATTACGACAACAGTGACTACAACTCCAATAGTTCCTTCATCAACAATCACAGATGCTCCTACAACGTCAACAACCATTGTTCCAACAGATTCTACTACAACTCCAACAAATACTCAATCAATCATTTCAACGGATACAAGTTCAGTCACAATTCCTTCTACAACGACAACACCCATTATTCCATCAGTTCCTGCTACAACTTCAACACTAGTTCAGTCAACAGTACCTTCTACAACATCAGCAACAGTTAATGAAAGCGTCTCAACGGTTACGATATACTGTGATCCCGCAAATGTTCCTTCCAACAACTCACAACAAAATACCACTCCTGTCAGAGCTCCGGTTACCATATATTTTGATCCACACACCATTGTGGATCCCTCTACAGCTGTTATCAGTCTGGTCACTATCACAGTGCCTGGGCCAGTTCCTTACGAAAGCAACAATGCCATCCCTTGGCATTATGGCTCAGATCTATACTGCAAGGGGCAGAAAATTACTTTAGAGTCATCAACTTCTTCACCTCAGATAGACAATGTGAGGGGAGACGGAGGCTTCACTAGAAGCGGACGTCTCTTTGCCTCGCAAATACCAAGGCCCATTGCTGAAGCAGAAGCTGCTGCTAAGGCAAAAGGGAAGAGCGTGGTGCAAGAAGAACCAGTTACTAAAGAAACTTTGAAGACTCCTTTTGATCAAGAGGTTGATGAATTCATGCGGATCATAAAAAAGAGTGATTATAAGGTGGTGGACTAGCTTCACCAAAAACCTTCCAAAATCTCCATACTATCATTGGTAATGTGCTCCGAGGCTCACCGGAACGCACTATTAAAAGTCCTGCATGGAGCTTATGTGCCAGAGGAGATTACTGTCAATCAGTTAGAGGCTGTGGTTGGAAATGTCAACGCTAGTCATGGACTAGGATTTACCAACGCTGATCTGACAACGAAAGGTCGCAATCACAACAAGGATTTGCACATTACCTTGGAGTGTAAGGGTGCAGTTCTTTCTCACGTATTGGTGGACACAGGGTCGTCACTCAATGTCCTACCCAAGAAAGCCCTTGTGAAGCTGGAGAATGATGGATTGGCACTACGCCCAAGCAACTTGATAGTGAGAGCCTTTGACGGTTCTAAAAGATCAGTTCTGGGAGAGATAGAGTTACCAATAATGATTGGCCCACAGGTTTTCAAAACGACCTTCTTTGTGATGGATATATAGCCTGCCTATAGCTGTCTATTGGGTAGACCATGGATACACGCCACTGGAGCCGTGACATCAACCCTTCACCAGAAGTTAAAATTCGAGTGGGAGGGCCAAGTCATTACCATTTGTGGGGAGGAGGATATCTTCATTAGCCAGCTGGCTACTTTCAAATACATTGAAATGGATGGGGAGATCCATGAAACCATGAGCCAAGGGTTTGAGGCCCTTAATATTAATGAAACATCTGCTGTGTCTGGGACCTCCATCATATCATATACACAAGCCCAGAAGGTTGTTGAGGAAGGTACCGCCCAAGGCTGGGCAAGCTGCTGCTCGTGGAGAAGAAAGAGGACCGATTCGGGTTTGGTTACAAACCAACTCGACAAGATCAACCAGAGGCTGGAACAGAGCCCAAGTTTGTCAACGGGGGAATGCTCACCCCGGATGATGTGAATAGTTTGGAAGATGAGTCAGAAGACGAGCGCAACCTGGAAAGCTGGATACGTCCAAAGATCCCGGGGAGCCGTGTCTCAAACTGGTCTTCCCAGGAAATTATAAGAGTTACTCCTGCAGAGTAATTATTATTTCCTGTTTTTAAAGCATGCATCAAGCCCTGCGTCTTGCCCAAAATGTCAGGACTCATTTTGTAATCGGGCCATCTTGTATTTTGTGCAAAGATCAATTAATGAATATCAGGACATCTTTTGCAAATGAGTCTTTTATTTTCCGCTCACTGTTTTTCATTTTTTATTTTTTTGTACAAAAATAAAATGGCAATGTTTTTCAAAATGATAACTTCATTTCCACTTTTTCTAAACAAGATAAAACTGATCACTAAAATGAACAAATCTAAACCCCTTGCAGAGAATGCCCTCCAGACTGCACCGACAACAACACTGCTATGACTTCGTATGACTTTGACAATCCGATTAATCAAGCTGATGAAGGGGTTGAAGAAGATTATGAGCTACCTGAAGAGCTAGCCAGGTTGTTGAGACAAGAGGAGAAGGTTATCACTCCTCATCAAGAGGAAGTTGAGACGGTTAATCTTGGTACAGAAGAAGACTTGAAAGAAGTTAAGATCGGGGCCTGCCTGCAAGATTTAGTAAAAGAGCAACTGATTGACATGCTTCGGGAGTATGTAGATGTTTTTTCTTGGTCTTATCAGGATATGCCAGGGTTGGACACCGACATTGTTATGCACAAGCTGCCTCTGAAAGAAGATTGTTCACCGGTAAAACAGAAGCTCCGCCGTACTCGTCCAGATATGGCAATGAAGATAAAAGAAGAGGTACAAAAATAGTGGGACGCCGGTTTCCTTGCTGTAACTAGCTATCCTCTGTGGGTTGCTAACATTGTACCTGTGCCTAAGAAGGATGGCAAGGTGAGGATGTGCGTGGATTACCGGGATCTGAACAGAGCCAGCCCAAAAGACGACTTCCCTTTACCTCACATTGATGTATTGGTTGATAATACGGCCCAGTTCTCGGTGTTCTCCTTCATGGATGGATTTTCAGGATATAATCAGATCAAGATGTCACCTGAAGACATGGAGAAGACAACTTTCATCACACCCTGGGGCACATTCTGTTATAAGGTGATGCCATTCGGACTGAAGAATGCTGGTGCCACTTATCAACGGGCTATGGTAACATTATTCCACGACATGATCCACAAAGAAATTGAATGTTATGTGGATGACATGATTGCCAAGTCCCTCACAGAAGAAGACCACCTGGTGAATCTATTGAAGTTATTCAAGCGTCTGAGGAAGTACCAATTGAAGCTAAACCCCAACAAGTGCACATTCGGGGTGCGATCCGTTAAGCTGCTGGGATTTATAAGTAAGTGAGAAAGGGATTGAAGTTGACCCTGATAAAGTTAAAGCCATTCAAGAAATGCCTGCACCAAAAACTGAAAAAGAAGTTCGAGGGTTCCTAGGTAGATTGAACTACATTTCACGGTTCATATCTCACCTCACATCAACCTGTGAACCTTTATTCAAGTTGTTAAGAAAAGAACAAACGGTCAGGTGGAATGAAGACTGCCAAAGGGCTTTTGACAAAATCAAGGAATACTTACAAGAGCCTTCAATCCTTATGCTTCCAGTTGAAGGAAGACCTCTAATAATGTACTTGACAGTATTAGAAGAGTCAATAGGGTGTGTGCTGGGCCAGCATGACGAGTCTGGTTGAAAAGATTATGCAATATAATACTTAAGCAAAAAGTTTACCGACTATGAACAACGTTATTCACTGCTCGAGAAAACTTGATGTGCTTTAGCGTGGGCTGCTCGCCGACTAAGGCAGTATATGTTGACCAACACCACTTTATTGATATCCAAGATGGACCCAGTTAAGTACATTTTTGAGAAGCCAGCACTTACCGGGCGGGTTGCAAGATGGCAAATGATTCTCACAGAATATGACATTCAGTACACCTCTCAGAAAGCCATCAAAGGCAGTGTATTGTCTGATTATCTTGCTGAGCAACCCATTGATGATTACCAGCCTATGAGATTTGACTTCCCTGATGAAGACATCATGTTCATAAAAGCAAAAGATCATGAAGAGCCTGTTCACACTGAAGGGCCTGACCCAGAAAAAGAATGGACAATGATGTTTGATGGGGCTATTAATATGAATGGTCATGGTGTTGGTGCAGTACTCATTACACCTAAGGGAGTTCACATGCCTTTCTCGGCAAAACTCAACTTTAACTGCACTAACAACGAAGCTGAATACGAAGCTTGTATTATGGGTCTTGAGGAAGCCATTGACCTCAGGATCAAGACTTTAATTGTATTCAGAGATTCAGCTCTGGTAATTAATCAAACCAACGACAAATGGTATACTCACCAGGAGCATCAGATTCCTTACCGGGATTATACAAGGAGGTTGCTCACATTCTTCACAAAAGTCAAACTTGAGTATATCCCTCAAGATGAAAATCAGTTTGCAGATGCCCTGGCTACCATTTCATCCATGATCAAAGTTCAAGTTGCCAACTTTGTGCCTCGGATTTCAGTATCCAGACTTGATAGACCAGCATACGTATTCTCAGCAGACTTTGCTAAAGATGATAAGCCTTGGTTTCATGACATCAAATGCTTCTTGGAGGATCAAACATACCCACCTGGGGCATCATCCAATGACAAGAAGACATTAAGAAGGCTTGCTGGTAGTTTCTTCCTGAATGCTGATGGTTCCCTGTACAAGAGAAACTTTGATATGGTACTTCTCAGATGTGTTGATAAGACAGAAGTAGACTTGTTAATGCACGAGGTGCACAAAGGATCTTTTGGTACCCATGCCGGAGGACATGCAATGGCTAAAAAGTTGCTAAGATCAGGCTATTACTGGATCACAATGGATGCAGACTGTTGTGCCTATGCCATGAAATGCCATAAATGCCAGATCTATGCAGATAAAGTGCATGTGCCTCCAAGTCCTTTGAATGTGTTGTCTTCACCATGGCCCTTTGCCATGTGGGGCATTGACATGATTGGCAAGATTGAACTGACTGCTTCAAATGGCCACAGATTCATCCTGGTGGCCATTGACTATTTTACCAAGTGGGTTGAAGCAGCTTCATATGCAAACGTCACCAGGCAAGTGGTAGCCCGATTTCTGAAGAGAGACATCATCTGTCGGTATGGAGTGCCCGAGCGAATCATTACTGATAATGGTTCCAACTTAAACAATAAGATGATGGCAGAACTATGTCGGGACTTCAAGATCCAACACCACAACTCTTCTCCTTACAGGCCAAAGATGAACGGCGCTGTGGAGGCAGCTAACAAAAACATTAAGAAGATTGTGCAGAAAATGGTGGTTACCTACAAAGGCTGGCATGAAATGCTACCATTTGCCTTGCATGGATACCGCACATCAATCAGAACATCCACTGGGGCAACACCGTATCAGCTTGTGTATGGTATGGAGGCAGTCCTACCTGTTGAAGTTGAATTACCCTCCTTACGGGTACTAATGGATGTTAAGCTGAATGAAGCAGAATGGGTCCGATCCCGATACAATCAACTGAATCTGATCGAAGAAAAGAGATTGGATGCAATCTGTCATGGGCATTTATATCAGAAAAGAATGAAGAAAGCCTTCGATCAGAAAGTCAGGCTTCGGGGATACCAAGTAGGAGATCTTGTGCTGAAAAGACTCCTCCCTCCTCATACAGACCACAGGGGCAAGTGGACTCCGAATTACGATGGTCCGTTCATAGTAAAGAAAGTTTTCTCTGGTGGAGCACTGATGCTCAGTACTATGGATGGTGAAGACTTCCTGTCCCCTGTGTATTCAGATGCAGTTAAAAAATACTTCGCATAAAACGACCGGCTGGACATAAAAACAGAATGTAAGTCTAGGAAAAAATAGGGCATCCCGGCGAGTCAAAAACAGAATAAGAGACTCGGGTAAAAATAAGGGAAAATAAAAAAAAATGTACACCCGCTGAGTTGAAAAGCCGCATTAGACAACTCGGGCAAAAATGGGTATCCCGGTGGATTGAAAACCCGAAAGGGCGATCCACGCAAAATAAGGGAATAAATGAACAACTGCACTCTGGATTCGTCTGTATCACTTACAACATGGCAAGCTTCGAAAGGTTCGAGCATTGGTCAGAATCAGCCTTCTTCAAAAAGCAGGATGAGAAGAACGTCAATGTCATACGAGTCATAGCGAAAAAGGAGCGCACTGAAGCGTCATCAACATTGCCAACGTCTTTTTGTTTCTCAATTTGTAACAATCTCCTCAGTTCAGGGGATCTGTTTCTTTGATTGTACTTGCCAATTCAGGGCACACAAATTAATAAAATCAGATTTTCAATCACATTTGGTCTCGTACATTTTATTTCATTTGCAAAAAATGTCCGATATCCTTATAATATTGATTGCATAAATACAGATGCGTCTTTTCTAAATTACATGCTTATAGGAAATATATTTGCTCCCGGGAGTGTCTAAACTCTTATGATGGAATCCAGTAAGGGATACCTCGGGATACTTGTACGTTTCTTTGTCATATAGGATTGCAGGCAGTCAAAGCGCAACAGGGGGCATGAAAGCTTTTCCCCAGCAAGCTGCCAAATCACTATTTACTCAGCACATCTCCCAAATAGCACCAGAGATGCCTTCTCCCCAGCTGAGTTGCCAGGCTTCAATCATCTTCAGTAGTATCACAAAAGCCTCTAGGAAGGTCGTTCAGTGATCATTCCTCCTTGGCCAAGTGTTAGACAGGGAATCATCTCCCCGCAGAGTCTCAACCTCTATCCAGAAGAGCAATATCTGAAGATCTCACAACAAAGTGACGAAAGCCTCCACAGACCCCAGCTGGGCTCCTCATTATCAATATAGGTCTATCAGTGACCTATTTCCCCTAAGCAGAGTCATATATATCAGATCTACTATTGATCTCATCCCAGCTGGGACTTTCTTCCAAAGCAGATCAGTCAGGAATCTTCACCGCAACGGGATCCGAATCCCGGATCGGTATCTTTTGCATAATCATAGCATTCGCATCATATTTCCCCCCAGAGCGTAGAATTCCGTCTAATACGGAGCATTACGACAAAAAATCAAACATATTGCATAATCACAAGTCAGGTTCGAACCAGTCACCTATAAACACCGACAATACCGCATCAGTGATACACAAATACCTCTCAAATCCCCCAGTAGAAAGCCAAAGCGTCCCCTTTGCACTCTCAAATACAGATACATGCTCCTTTTGGCACTCGTCCGTGTCATCATTCCCCAGTAAAGTCGTCCGAACTTTCTCTACAAACAGATACATCAGTATACACTCTTTGGACACTCGTCCATGTCTACCATTCCCAGAAGAGTTCCCAGCAAATCCTTGGTAAAGAGAATTATTTCCTTTTTATCTGACATTCCTCCTATGTCATGATACTTCCGGCAGCCGTACCCTGCCAGGTGATCGTCCCTCACCTCTTGATGATCGTCCTTCATCATTCCCCCCAGCGGAGTCTCCATTACTGGAACCCTTTCCTATCCGACATTCGTCCTATGTCGTGATATTTTTAGCAGCTGTACCCTGCTAGGTGATCGTCCTTCACCTCTTGATGATCGTCCTTCATCATTTTATCCGATGGCTGTCCCCTATCGTTGATTTTGTTATCTGACATTCGTCATATGTCATGATAAACCCCAAGAGCAGCCGTACCCTGCTAGGTGATCGTCCTTCACCCTTTTGATGATCGTCCTTCATCATGCTTATCCGATGGTCGTCCCCATCGTCGACTCTTTCTATCTGACATTCGTCCTATGTCATGATATTTTCGGCAACCGTACTTTGCCAGGTGATCATCCTTCACCTTAGATGACCGTTCCTCGTCATACCCCCAACAGAGCTACCGTCCCCTGCTAGGTGATCGTCCTCCACCTTTGATGACCGTCCCTCATCATTTTATTTCTTCAACTTGATGGTCGTCCCCATCATTACCTTTACCTTTAATCCCCAGAGAGTCTTATTACTTTGCTTGATGGTCGTCCCCATCATAATCTTTTCATTTCCCCTGCATGTCGGCCGTCCCCGTCATTGCTTCATCCCCAGCAGTCGTCCCCTGCTCGACGGTCGTCCTCCGTCGCCCGCACTTTATAATCATACTTTACTACCTTTTAGAATCTATATCCCTTTTCTTCTTCATACCCAGTGAGTGCAAATTTTGGACTGTCTTTGGTATTCAACCACAAGTTATCTTGTTTTCCTGTTAAGCCGTTGCTTACGTCCTACACAGCTAACTCATGCTTGAATAGGGGCAGCTGTAAACACCCCAAATTTGCCCTCACTCATTTCACCATGGCTTGTGATTCTTTCATTTGCATAAGTTCAATCATATCATCTCATAGTGCATTTTTGCTTCACTGCATTGGTTCTAAGTCATCTGCATCTAGGGTTTATGATCTAAGCAATCCCTGAGCTATATGAGCCACTCCAAAGGTCTTCAATCATCTCAAGAGGGTCCATGTATGTTCAAGCATCATATTATATCCTCCCAAGATCAAGAAAGTTAGAAAATCACAAGAATTGAGAAAGGCATGGAAGTAGAGCCAGGCCTAACTACACAGATGACCTAAAATTAGGGGTTTAGTTTCAAAGGACATAACTCCAAATTTTTTGGTCATTCTTATTTCTATTGGTCTCTATATGATATGAGGATCATGCATACCAATTTTCACGAAGAAATTCAATGCGGAAGGCATCTGATCAATAGATGACTTCTTGAGCAAGTCAGTGCAAAATCAGGGCATCTGAGGCCCCCAACCATCCAACCAAAGGGTCTTCTCCATCATTTTGGGTGTATATGATCTTTATTTGATCTTAGAAGAAGTTGGAAGTTCACAAAATTGAAGAATTTCAAGCCATTTGCAAAGTTACCATTTTTGGAAAGTGACTTGTAATGCAAACTTGCCATTTTAGGAAAGTTTTTCAACCTCCTCTTTTTGATTCAAAAATGCTTCAAATGGAAAATTCTTTGTCATGAAAGTTGTAGATTGGATCATTCCCTTTTCAAAAAGTACAAGAACTTGATCTAATTCATCATAGAACTCAAGTTATGGCCTTGCAAAGTTGGGAAAAATCACTTAAATTTCACTTTCACACCAAAGAAGGAAACTTGCAAATTCTCATGCCAAGAATTTTTGTGACCTCAAACACACTTCTACATGTCTTAACATCATAATGCATTGCCTAAGGATCAGAATTGTCACAATAATCATTTCATTCCATGCCTTAAACATCAAGAAATTACAAAAGGGCCAAAACTTCACATAATTGCAAAACATCACACAAACTTCATCCCACTTGTTATCTTGCCCCAATCTGATTTCCATGGCTATCCTTGAAGCCAGCTGCGCAGGACACCCCATTGTCCTTGGCCTTCCATGAGCCCATACCTCCAAAGACAACTTTGTGGACTTTGTGCAAAATGAGCCATACCAATCACACTGCTCCACAACAACTCTCTGACCTATCAAAGATTGATATGTGGACCTCAAGCAACCCAACACATAACACAACACAAGCTGAAACCTCCAAGAACTCAGCATTCACCAAAATCCTCTCTTATGCATTTCTCTTCGAAACACACAACTCAGCCAACAAATCTCAAAACTTTTTCCACCATTCAACTCCACATTCATTACTGATCATTTCCCACCCTTCATTTTGCCTTGAAATACCTTGTATCAAAAACACGATTTTTACATTTCTTGAACTGAGCTTCAGCCAACTCCACATAGAGGCCATTTAAACTCCAACCAAGCATTGAAAACTCTTCAGGGGGGGTCATTGGAGTTGATTTTAGGCAAGGAACTGGTCAGAAAGCTCCTGGGTTGAAAGCTTCACTTCAGGTAGCCATGGAATTTATTTTTCCAGAACTTCCCTTTTATGTTATAGAATGATTCTATGTGTTCCCCTGATTGCCATGATATGTTTTGTTTCGAAAATGGTTGAGTTTTAAGCATTTCACAAGCTTCTGAAATTTCTGTTTAATTTTCCGTTTTGCTTCGATTCAAGCTGTTCATGTGAAATAAATGAAATTTGTTGGTTGATTCTTGTTTAGAGTGAGGTGAGGATCATTTCTGGAGAGTTTGATGCATTTATTTTACGGATTGAGTGAGTTAGCTAGTTTGAGTGGCCGGAGAAGATGACCGGAACACTGTTCCGGTCACCTGAAAGTGTTTAGCCCTAATCTGCGTAATTAATGAAATTTGAATAATGGCCCTTGGATTTGTCCTTCCCACGTGAGATGAGTGGTCCAGATCACGTGTTAAAACCCTAATCCAGTCATTAACCTAAATAATATGTTTTAAAATTAAAAAATCTCAGAGTGAATCCCAACCCTCCAAACACGCGCCAGTCAACTCCCGCGCGTTTCTTTTAAATATGGATCATTGGATTTACATACTTCTCATTTAAATTGATTTTTAATTCATTTTTTCTTATTTTTCTTGCACATTTAATTTAAAATAGCTAGAAGCTTTCAAAAAAATTTATATTTTGCATCATGACTTGAAATTTTTTTCTCAACCAGAAGATAATTTTTATTTTAATTTTTGCATAAAATTTGTATTTTTAAAATATTTAAATGTTTATTTTAATTAATTAATGAAAATTAATTAATTAAAATATCATTTAAGTTTCTAAAAATCACCAAAAAAATCACATTGCATCTTGACACATTTAGAGACATTATCAAACCATTCATACCAATTTCTTTTTGGTTCTTGATTCATTTTGACATTTTTCTTTTGATTTAGGGTTCTTTAAAATCAATATTTTGACCCTAACTTGGAAAAAAAATTTCTGCCTAACCATGAAGAGTTTGATAATGGTTCTTTTTGCAATGCATTCTACATATCATGTATTTTATAGGATAAAATTGGCATGAATTTATCTTTCATTTTTGATTTGTTTTGCATTTTTCTTTGTGAGGTACCTTATAACCCTAGCAAACTTAGAAAAATCATAAGTCCTTTAGGGTTTAGCTTCTGACCTTCCCCTTTGGGCAGTGAACTTGTATAGGTTTAGGGTACCTTTGATCTCATTTTCAATTTTTTATCTTGTCATTTTCTTCTGATTTTGAATTTGGCATTGCATCTTGTACATAAACCATTATTTTTGCTTTTATTTGCATTCATTCTTCATATGCTTGCATACATGAACATGCCATGACATTTTGTGCATCCATATGAAATATAAGACATCTTAGGACATATTGAAATCATGTTTGATCATTGCATCATCCATTTTCCATGTTTTGCTTTCATTTCATTTCATGTGCATTCATGAACTTACATGCTTCCTTTCTTGTCTCATTTGCATTCTCATCTCTTGTATGAACATTCATATCACTTGACATGTTTTCATACCATCTCACAATGTCATTTGCATTATGATTGTGCTTCTGATTTTGGTTTTCATCCTTGCATCCATCTCATTTCATTTCATTTCCTTTGCTAACTTTTCAGGTGGTAAGTTTTTGAGAAGTGAATTTGCCTTCACTTCTCATAACCTCTTCTCATCCCCCTTATGCATCTTTTCTGCATTTTTAATTGTGAATTAGAGTGATCTTTCTCATTCATGCTCTTTATCCTCCTTCTTTCTTCAAGCAACTTGTCTTCTTAAGTGAAGCAAGTTGCCTTGCTTCTTGTTGCTTCTTCTCATTTCATCCTGCTTCTTCCATGGTGGCTCTCTTGAAGATCTTCTTGCAAGCTTCATAAACCCTAGGAACCCCCAAGCATGATCACAATTAGGGTTTGATTAGTCCCCCATTAGTTTTACCTTTGTGTCATCTTTGTGTCTTATCTTCTCATCTCATAATCAGGGACTAAACCATCAAGGTTTTAAGGCTTTGTGATTAAGCTTAGGCCTGCATCCTTCTATTAGGATGAAGTGTATAACTTTAATACTAAGTGTTAAACCCTTAATGTGTTTAAATCCTTTAATCAATTCACCTAATAAACATCAAGACATCAAGCTTGTAACTTGGGCCTTGCATTAGAGTTCTAATTCTTCCTTAATTGGTTAAGAAGGACTAACCCTAGTGTTAATGGACAAGTCCCCCTCAAGTTGTCTTACAAACCATAAAATTCACTTCTTAATCTTATCATTAACTAAAACCCACTTCAATAAAGGTTTGTTTTGTTATAAGGTTAATCCCTAATCATGGATTAAGTTGAGGAGCCTTTCTCAGCTTAAATGTTCTCATCTATCATCCTTCTATTAGGATGGTGTAATGGGTCCATTAAATCCTTGATTATGGCTTAAACTCATTACTCAACACTAAACAAAAACTCCAAAAAAAACATCTAAATAATCACAAGTAGGTTAATGATCTTAATCCTACACCATGGTGATTAAGTGTGAGGTGCTTACTTCACATTTAAGGTATTCTCATTACCCCTAAGCAGAGGGAGGATGTGATGAGTTTACTAACCCTTGGTTTATGCTTAGGCTCATTTTCCTATGACAAACTTCAAAAAAGCAATAAAAGATTGAAAATATCAAAAACAAACAATAATCGTCTCCTCCGGGATTCTTTTCTCATCTCATTCACTCACAAACGAGAACTCGCTTCTTCCGTCTAATGCAAGACAAGTAACACTCGAGCCAGACGAGTCATACACTTGAGCATAGACAAGTAAGCAGTTCACGGTTTATCCTTCAGTCTCTTTGAGTCGAACTACGGTGTTCTGACTTCCTCATTGCACGAGAGGATACGTAGGCATAACTTAACATTTATCGAACAAAAGTCTCTGTATATTCCCCCCCTTTTCAGCATTGTTCTTTAAGCCTCATAGTCTTGAGCTTTGCACTCTTTCCTTACACTGACACTTCTTTTATTCACTTCACTTTCTTCCAGCACTGACACTTATTTTATTTTCCGGCTTTTTGCACACAATATAGCACTGACACTACCCCTTTAAGCACAAACTTTCAAGCGTGGATCCCGTCGAGTACGACGAACAATCTGGGTGCTAATACCTTCCCAGGTTGTAACTAACCCCCTTTCTCAGTTTCTCTGGTTCGCAACCGTCTTATCCATATCTTTCTAGGTTTATGTAGCATTACCTTTCCTTCGGGATAAAAATGCCTAGCTGGAGACTCTTTTCTTTTCTTTTTCTCTTTCGCCGACCGTTCGCGTCTGTACCCCTCTTGGCCCCGTGTCATTTTGCGGGAGCGACAATGATTACCTAAATAGATTCAGATTGTTGAAGGCAAGATGTTTCACACAAGTGCCCGAACACGAATTAGTCGAAATGGCTGCAGGAGGTCTAGATAATTCTATAAGAAAGAAACTAGATACTCAATATTTAAGAGACATGGCACAATTAGCAGATAGGGTAAGAAAAATTGAAAGACTAAAAGCTGAGAAATTTAGGGCAAACAAAAGTAAAAAGGAAAGAGTGGCCTATGTAGGAATATGCCAAGAGGACGACTGTGACGAAGATGAACCAGTTATCTTCGACGAACAAGAAATTGACTTGGCAAAATTGAAACAAGGCCCACCATACTCTTGCAAAATGCTAACTCCGTCGAACGGAAAAATCCGGTCGAACCAGAAAAGAATAATAAGTTTCCTAAAAGTACTTATACTTTCGATGTCACCAAGTGTGATGAAATTTTTGACTTGTTGGTTAAAGTTGGTTAATTAATAATACCACCGGGAGTTAAGGAACCCCCTGTCGACCAACAGAAAAAGAGAGGTTTTTGTAAATACCATAACTTTCTAGGTCATAAAACTTCTCAATGTTTCCTTTTTAGGGATATTGTTCAGAATGCAATTCAGGATGAAAGGCTGAAGTTTGGAGACAAACCAAAGAAACAAGTGAGGATTGACACCAATCCTATGCAGGTGATGGAAGCCAATTATGCTGAACCATTCAATGTGAATATGGTCGAAATTGAAAAGATGTACGAGGATAGCTTTGAGATGATAGAAGCCACTGAAGGTTTCGACACACACATTAATGTGGTGGGGATTGCTGATGATCTCCCAGACCAGGCTAAAGTGGAGGAAGTATCCAAAGACTATTTGACCATGCCAATAATGATCAAGGTTACTATCTTAATGTGAAGGAACTGAATGACTACAGTCAAAACAATGTTGAGACTACTGAGGGTTTCGACATCCCAAACAACGTTGAGATCACTAAAGATTTCAACAGTCCAGAAAATGTTGAGACTACCGAGGGTTTCGACAGCCCATACAATGTTGAGATTACTGAAGATTTCAACAGTCGAAACAAGGTTGAGGCCATGAGGGTTTCGACAGTCAAGACAAGGTCAAAGTTACTAACAACTTTGATAACCAGAAGAAGGAAACTACTGAAGGTTTCAACAAGGGAAATAAAAACATGGCTAAGAATAAAATAATATGGGACATTCTAGGAGAGCCAAATGGGAAGTTTGATTATCTTATGAAATACAATGCACCTGCAAGTTCTCGTGTTGACATCAGCAAAATCCAGCCAACTGGATGGGAAGATGTCCCTATGGACACTAAGGAAGAATCTGACAGTTCTTTTAGTATCGAAAAGAATGCTACTGAGGGCCTCACCATTGAAGAAAAGATTGCTGAAGGTTTCGACCCTAATCAAACAAAAGAAAAGAATGTTGTAAACTGCACCAACACTGTGAGACTTGTCAACAAAGATATTGCAAGAATTAAGGTAGAAGCTACCGAAGGCCCTGCAAAACTGGTCACTTATGGAATACTACGCAGGACCATGGAAGATCCAAGAAAGCAACAAGTCAAAGAAAAAAGTCTCTATCTAACAAAAGGCTAGAATTAAGTCGAAGAGGCCCTTGTTAGAAAAATGAATAAATTAAGCATTGCTGATGGATAGAAGGTAGACGTCAACATGGTAGACTTGTCTCAAAAGAACAAAGAGAAAATTGAGATAGAACATCTTCAAGAAGAGTACCAAAGGATGACATATCCAAAGGAGGATGAGAATTTAGCAGAATTCATCTAGAGCTGTCAGAAGAAGAAGACTGAAGTCATGTTATGTCCACGTTGTAGTGCAATATTCGACAGAAAGGCAACAACAAATTTGGAGGTAGTAGAAAAAACCAAGAAAAGAGGAAATTCGGGAACAAGCCCAATAGTCGAAGCTGGAAGGTATGACCCAAGAAGAAATAAGCATCACCTTCAAAATTTTGGGAGAAGATACTACAACACCTACAAACCATCTAGCAAGGTTGCTGATGATAAATGGGTCCAACCCATTAGGGATGCTCAAGGACCAAAGAAGTGGAGAAATTTTGAAATCCAAAGAGGACCTTTAGTGGAAGGAAAGAAAGAAACTGAAAGGCCAAAACAAAGACCATATCCATCAGAGAACTACAAAGAGAAAAAATCCCATGTCAAGGTCCCAATGGAGAAGATTCCAGAGGCAGAAGAGGGATGAAAAAGAAGTTGCAGAAGGAATAATTGTCAAGAAAGAAGATGCTAACAAGGATAAAGAATAATCAAGCAAGAATTCTCAAGTTTCAGGCAAAAGGGAGTCTTCTCAAAAGAACAACACAAGTAGCTTGTCACAGGTGTCGAAACTCAACAACAAAGTGCTAGAAGATGATGAAACGATTGACGTTTTCGAATCTGACTCAGAGGGATCATTCGACGTAGTCTACAATGTAGTGTATGTCCTCCCTAGGGACTATGATAGGATCATGGAAGTCGAAGATGAGGAAGAGAACATGGTGGACAATACAGTGGGACCTAGGCCTTTGTGTTACTACATAATGAACAACGGTTGTGCTGAAGAGCAGAATGCCTTCTTCGTAAAGCCAGAAGAATCAATGAAGAAACACCTGAAGCCTTTGTTCATCAAGGGAAAGGTCGAAAATGTTGGCGTGAATAAAATACTAGTGGATGGGGGAGCTGCAGTGAATTTGATGCCCCACTACATGTTAAAGAAAATTGGAAAAGATGATTCTGACGCAAAACCCCACAATATGGTACTGTCGAATTATGAAGGGAAAGTAGGCACTACCATTGGCGTTATCCAGGTAGACTTGACAGTTGGAACTATAACCAGACCAACAATGTTTATAGTCATCACTTCCAGGGCGAATTATAATTTATTGCTTGGAAGGGAGTGGATTCATGGAGTAGGGGTTATACCTTCTTCAATGCACCAGCGTATAGTCATCTGGCGTCCTGATGGGATTGTCGAAAACATAGAAGCAGATCAGAGCTATTTCATGATTGAAATAAACAATGTAAACAGTCGAAACTTCGACAAAAATCTGGCTCATATACCTCCCTGCAGTCCAGCAGAATTCGACTTGAAGGCAACTGACAACGCCTATTGTTCCATGTACCTCCACCCAACACATGGTTTTCAATGGGATAAGAAAATAATTGGCGAAACAAGTCACATATTAGGGACTTCTCATATTGAGCCAACAGGTTGGGGTAGAGAATTTGATGATGACAATGAGTGAAGCAGCAGTGCTTAAAAGACTGACGGCCTATATGGCCGAATATAAACTCAAAGCGGCTCTTGAAGCCGAAGTAAAATACATGGTTGTCAAAGACAACAAAGAAGAATTGGACAAACAATGTTCTCGAAGGGACGTTGAAGAAGATGGTAGGCGAATGGCAGAACTAGAAGCTTGACGCCATCTATGGTGACGAACCCCTGGGGTTCGAAAAGGATCTAGTGTCAACTAGCCTGAATATGGTGGCACAGGACCCATTAGAAGAAATTAATCTGGGGATGGGGGCAGAAAAAAGACCAACCTATATAAGAGCTAGGATGGATCCTCAGTTCAAGGTTGAATTAGTCCGTTTGCTGAAATAATTCAATGACTTTTTCGCATGGGACTATGACGAAATGCTTGGTTTAGATAGAAGTCTGGTCGAACTAAAGTTGCCTATAATAGAAGGAAAGAAGCAAACTCTAAGACGCTTTACGCCAGAAGTTCTATCGAAAATAAAAGAAGAAGTCGAAAGACTTCTCAAATGCAATTTCATCGGCCCAAGCAAGTATGTTGAATGGATTACAAACATATTACTTGTAATTAAGAAAAATGGTAAACTAAGTGTATGTATTGACTTTCAAGACCTGAACTTAGCCACCCCAAAGGATGAATATCCTATGCCAGTAGCAGAAATGCTAGTAGATTCTGCAGTAGGCCACGAGTACCTAAGTATGTTAGATGGATACTCTGGCTATAATCAAATCTTCATTGCAGAAGAAGATGTTTCCAAAACAGCCTTTCATTGTCCTGGGGAAATAGGGACTTACGAATGGGTAGTAATGCCTTTCGGTTTGAAAAATGCTGGAGCAACTTACCAAAGGGCTATGAATTCTATCTTTCATGATTTTATTGAAACATTCATGCAAATATATATTGACGATATTGTAATAAAGTTTGTATCAAGAAAATATTATTTAGACCATCTTCGACAATCCTTTGAGAGGATGAGGAAGTTTGGTTTAAAAATGAATCCCCTTAAATGTGCTTTTGGTGTGCAGGCGGGTGATTTTTTAGGTTTTGTGGTCCACAAAAAGGGAATCGAAATAAACACCAACAAATCCAAAGCAATAACAGAAGCGAAAGCACCATCAACAAAGAAATGATTGCAATCTCTGCTAGGGAAAATCAACTTTCTCTGAAGGTTCAGTTCTAACCTTAGTGGAAAAACGCAAGCTTTCTCTCCTATGCTTCGACTAAAGAAGGAAGACTTCTCATGGGGCAAGAAAAACAAGATGCCTTCGACAAGATCAAGGAATATCTAGCCAGTCCTCCAATTTTGATGTCTCCTTGTAGAAAAAGAAGTACGAGATTGTACATCTCAGCATCAGACAAGACTTTAGGAAGCATGCTGTGTCAGGAAGATGAAAATGGCGTCGAAAGAGCCATCTATTATCTCAGCAGAGTCTTAAACGATGTTGAAACTAGATATAGTGTAATAGAGAAATTATGTTTGTGTGTATATTTTTCTTGTACAAAATTAAAGCACTATATAAAACCAGTTGATGTATATGTCTCCTCTCATTTCGACGTAATAAAGTATATGTTATCTAAATCCATTTTACATAGTCGATTTGGAAAATGGGCTCTAGCATTGACATAGTATTCCTTAACATATCTGCCTTTAAAGGCTGTCAAAGGACAAGTGGTTGCTGACTTTATAGCTGACCACTCAATAGATGAAAATGAGATAAAATATATCGAATTAAAGCCATGAAGGCTGTATTTCGACGGTTCTAGTCATAAGAATGGAACCGGCGTTGAAATATTAATTATTTCTCCTGAAAAAATTCCAACAAAATTCAAGTATAGAGTCGAAGGCTTATGTTTAAATAATGAAGCAGAATATGAACCTCTGATTGCTGGACTAAAAATATTGTTGGAATTGGGGGCAACAAGAGTCGAAATAATGGGTGACTCTGAATTGGTAATAAAACAATTAACCAAAGAATATAAATGTGTCAAAGAGAATCTAATTATGTACTTTGTAATAGCTAATAGACTCCTCAAAAAGTTCAACAATGTAGCCTTTAAACATATTTCTAGGATGGAAAATCAGGAAGCCAGACCTGGCTCAAATAGCATCAGGCTACAAAGTGTCGAAGGAAAATTTGGAAAGCGCTATTAAAGTAAGAGGTAGAGTTATATCCACCAAATTATCCCCATCGGACTTAGAGACAATCAAACTAGGTTATAGGGATGAAGAAAATTTTGAAATTCTCAATGTAGATAATTCAAAAGGTAAAGATTGGAAAAAACCCATTAAGGATTATCTACAAGACCCAAACCAGAAAGTGGAAAGAAAAGTAAAGTACGGAGCTTTAAGCTACGTAATTTTTGGAAATTAATTATTTAAAAAGACTACAGAAGGGGTTCTACTAAAATGTTTGGGCGAAGAGGAAGATTACATAACTTTGTCGAATGTGCACAGTGGTGCGTGTGGTGCACACCAAGCAAGGCATAAGAGGAAATGGTTATTATTTCGACAAGGTCTATATTGGCCAACCATGTTGAAAGATTGTGTCGAATTTGCAAAAGGGTTTCAGGAATGCCAAGTACATGCAGGTATACCAAATGTCCCTACAAGTGAGTTGCATTCAATTATAAAGCCTTGGCCATTCAGGGGTTGAGCTTTAGACTTAATTGGAGAAATTCGACCAGCTTCGTCAAAAGGGAAGAAATACATTTTAGTTGGAGTAGATTACTTCACTAAATGGATCGAAGCCATACCTCTAGTAAATGTGGACCAAGAGGAAGTCATAGAGTTTATCCAGAAATATATAATTTATAGATTTGGAATACCTGAAACAATAACCACCGATCAAGGATATGTGTTTACTGGAAAAAACATGCAAACATTTGCAAAAGAAACAGGTTTTAAGCTTTTGACTTCTACACCTTATTATGCCCAAGCAAATGGACATGTCGAAGTGGAAAACAAAGTTGTAATAAATTTGATCAAAAAGCACGTGGGTAGAAAACCCAAAAATTGGCATAAGACTTTGGATCAGATTTTATGGGCTTGTCGAACGTCTCCTAAAGAAGCTACAAACTCTACTCCATTTAAATTAACTTTTGGACATGATGCAGTATTACCAGTCGAGATTTATTTACAATCTATATGAGTGCAAAGGAATTATAAAATTCCATCAGAAATGTATTCGAGCATGATGATAGATGAATTAGTTGATTTAGACGAAGAGAGGTTGCACACTTTGGATTTGATAAAGAGACAAAAAGAAAGGATCAAAAAGTTTTACAACAAAAAAGTAAAATCCAAGACCCTCTTTGTGGGTGATCTCGTTTGGAAAGTAATCCTTCCCATGGATCGAAAAGATAGATTAATGGGAAAAGGGTCCCCTAAGTGGGAAGGACCTTTCAAAATCCTACAAGTTTTGTCAAATGGCGCGTATGAAGTCGAAGAGATAGGAAAAGACGAAAGGATACTAAAAATAAATGGCAAGTATTTAAAAAAGTATAAGCCAACTTTGCAAGAAGTGAAAATAAAAACAGAATAATTATATGAAACAAATAAGGTACTTCTCCAAACAAATGGCGTTACTGTCATTACAAAAGAAATGCCTCAAAGGCTGCTAATAAAAAACTTATTTCTATTACAATTTAGTCTTTAAGAAAAGGAATTTGCGTTCCTCAAACTTTCTCTTTTGAACTTGGATTTGACATTCACACAAACTTTTATTATAAGAAATGTTGTCAATTTTCTGACTTAATTGTTGGGCTCTGTCTGCGTGATGAAGTCCCACCTTGATCTCTTCGTCAATCTCCTCATGCTTGGGTTGCTGAAGGTTTGCTTTGCATTGATTTATTGGGAGATTTTGAGTTGAAGTTGGGCTATTTGTTCCTCAAAGTTTTGAATGTTGTTGTCACATTCAACAACATCTTTGGAATAAGCTTTAGAAAGCCTTTGCAACTCTGAAACTTTGTCAGTCGAAGCAGCTACAACATCTCATTTAGTAGTTTGAGTTTCAGTCTTGTTGGAGATCAGTTGGGAGAACTCTTTTTGTCGATTGAGGTCTGCACTCACTATATCAATTATTTGGACTAAATCCATCACCAGGCGAGTTTCATCAGCAGAAGCCTCCAGGACATTAACTTGCTTGAGGAGTTTCTTCAGTTCAAACGGAGCAGTAGGATTTTCGTCCAGAACTTTAAATAGATCCACACCAAGTATTTTGGCTCTGACTTCAGTTATGATGGTGTTAAGGGATCTGACTTCAGAGGTGGCTCCAGAGGTAGTCAAACTACTATAAGAAGAATCTTGGAAATTACAGCGGGCACTGAGCATGGACTTTAGGTAATCTAAGGGTTTCCTCACTTTCAAATTTTCAAGCTCCTCACGTGAAAGTGTAGTCGAACCAGTGGATGAAGGAGTGCCTTGGGTCTGAGTAGAAATTGGTTGAATACAAGGCCCAGCAGAAGGTCCAACTTCTTTCTTCGAATGACCCTTGCCCTCAACAGTTTTTGCTTTGGTGCTCTCCCCAACATCATCATCTTGTTCTTTCTCTTGTTCCTTTTCTTCCTCGACAGTTGGTTCGCCATCAGCCTTTTCGCCCTTATCTTCCTTAACAGAACCATCATCTTTGCCAATATATGATTTTGGGTGAAGAGGAGAGTTATCATCAGATGGATCATCCATATTGGTGTCGAATTTAGCTACGGTTTGTGGCTCAGGTTCGTCGTCTGTGGGAGCAATTTCTTCTTGGACTCCCTCCATCAGATTGGTCTCACCATGAGGTTGGGGTTTTTCAAGATCCATTTCATCTCCTGATTCCTTAGTCGAATCTTTTGGAGAGTGAGGAGTAGAGCTGATGGGGCGTTCTTCGACCATGACTTGAACCTGGAAATAAAAAGAAGTTAAGAAAAGAAAGTGAAAGAAAAATAACATTAGTCGAAATGTAACTTACCTGAGGAATCTCAGTATGGAGGCTGGAGTTACCACTTTCTGCATCCTGTGTAGATTTGATTATTGGGCTGGTAGGAGGCGTTTTCTTCACAGATTTGATAAGGGATATTTGAGAGGCAACTGTTTTAATCTTCAGAGCTTTCTTTCGTTTGAGGGGTTTTTGTTCTAGAGATTCATTCCCAAATTCGTCAGAAATCACTTGTACTTCCTCTTGTTTTCTTTTCTGAGGGGTTGGTGGTTTTCGACTTACCTAAAACACCAAAAAAGGGGTTGGTTAGTATAAGTAAAATGAGTTTGCCTTGTGAACAAAATAACCAAAGTTTGACGTTTTGTTGAAACCTTTTTCATAGTGGAAGAAGACTTTTCGACTACCATTCCAGGTTTGCTATCGACTGTAGCTTTCTTGGCAGGAATCTTGACAGCTAGAAAGGAAAGCAAGAAAGTAAGTAAGAAAAAAGGAAAATATAAGAATAAAAATAAAATGAAATAATTTTTTTTCTTTAACACCTTCAAGAGTAGGAGATTCCACGCGTACGTGTTCTATTCCAACATGAAGGTGCCCTGGGTAATTGTCTAAATGATATTTGGTTGGAACCACACGCTCAATAGGCTTTTTATGAGACTCTTGAAGCAATTTCAAATCAGATCCACAAACAAACCAATCTGGAAATGGAGGGCTCAAGGCCACGCCAAATTCAGCAGATGGTAGAGGGGGAAATTTTGGTGGATAATAACTATACGCCAAGTCATAACGTACTTCTGGTCGAACATAAGAAGGTAACGTTAATTTCCCCAGCTTTTCTGTGAACTTATGCTTTAGAGTTACCGCTTATTTCCTTATGGTTCGCCTAATATCATTTGGCCTATAAATAGTTTCAAAATATTATTGAAATTTTTGGATCTTCTTAATATGGTGTTGAATACCTTTTTTGGTTCGATCCTGCACAAAAGCAAAGGCATTCTTTAGGAGAGTTTGAAAGGTTGTTACATCATAGAATCTGTTAAGATAATAGTCCTTCCACCAAACGTCGAATTCTTGCGTGCAAAGAAAGGTTGGTCGAAAGACCACTGGTCGAATCTCCAAGGTTGCATAATTCAACTTCTCTGATAGTTCTATACTTTTCAACACATTGAGAAAAGAGTTGCAGAAGAGGATGGAGCCTTTATTTGGGTAAATGGGTTTTGGTTTTATTTGGATCAACCCAAACTGGCGAGCGACGAGGTTGGGTTGATAAAAAATTAGGGCATTTTTTGTGTTGGTCATGTTTTGATGGGAAAACAAGAGCCTTGATGTCAGAAACGATTCCCAAATAACCAAGAAGGTGTCTTCGTCTTTTTGTAGTTCGAAGGGAAGTTGTTTGGTGAACCATTTAGGATCAACGGTTCTATTGGCAAAAGGTGCCATACTTGGGGTGAAGTTGTACCTCTTAGTAAACATTGTCACATAACTGGTGAAGGATCATCGAAGGCCAATTCCTTCTTTAGAGGGGGTTAGTTTTACTAACCTAGACCATTTGACAGTCCTGCTTTTGACACTTTCTTCATCCACCATGTTCTTGATGGGAATTGAGGCTTCAAAAGTGGCATTAAGCCACAATTTTAGGAGCCAGAAGGGGCCTGCTAAGCTTAGTTTGCTTTTCTCTTTGATCAACTTCAAGGATTCGACGCTCTCGCTGATCGATTCATAGAGGTTTTCCATAATCATTTCGCTCAGGCAGAGGTTGTTACCAGCATGAAGTTGGTTGGCTATTGTGAGATAGTTTTTGGCAACTTGGAGGGATCTTGAGCAAAACACAAATTTTGATAGCCAAAGGGTTAAGAAATCTATGTGTTCTACGTCAAGTACTTCAGGGAAATTTTTGTCGTGATAATGGGCAATGAATAAAGAATAAGAGGCGAAACTAGTTTCGAAGGCTATGGAGTTATCATCCAGGACAGTTGGATTAAAATCTATACCTATTGGACTAAGGCTAACTATGGCAGCTAGTTCGAAGAGGGTTGGAGTCACCATTCCACAAGGAAGGTGGAAGTTATTGTAAGTGCTATCCCAAAAGTAAAGGGAAGCCATGATCATGTTGGTACAATAGCTAGGACCTACCTTCGACAGTTGGATTGAGTCGAAGATGCCAGTTTGTTTCCAGAACTTGCCTTTAACCTTTTCGACTTTGGCTAGCCAATCTAAGTAATCAGAGGGATCTTTTGTCAATGGACAACCCTAAAAATCATGGGTTGATTCAGATAAGTCAAGTCTATTTCTACAAGAATAAATGGATTTTCAGTTTTTCTATGGGCTTTCCACTAGAGTTGGGTTTCATTTCAGCACCTATAGGTTTCGAATGAGAATAACTGGGGAAAAACTCTTTTAAACGAGTTTGATCAACGTTTGGGTTAGGCAATGGGCCTAACATAGCATGACAAGTTCCAGAAATGAAAACTGGAATAAGTACCTGGGATTGATTGATGCTCGTCTTCTCTATTTCCTTTGGAGGTTCTGGTACGTACTGTTGATTGCCCATGATTTCTGGTCCAGAAGTTCTATCTTTGATCTTCTGGTTGCTTGAAGACGCCATTGTTAATGGAAGAAGTTTGAGTAAGAGAAGAAGGTCTGAGATTGAGTTATGGAAAGATAGGTCCAAGAGTGTAATTTTTTTTCTTTCAGAAAAGGTAAAATGAGTATTTATACAGAAAGGTGAGGAAAAACGTTTGAGTTTTTCAAAACGGTTATGGCACGTATAAAGATGTTAATGGTAGTGAAGAAAGTGATGAAAGTTGAAGAGAACGTGATAGACCTAGGTGCCTAGGGTGATGGGGGTCATGTCCAAACGTGGGCTATACATGATGTTTTAGGGAAAAATGTGATGATTACTTTGTCTCATGACTTGACAAAAGTCAGATCTTGGGAATCAGCGCAATTAATGTGAGTGGCATGGAGTCGAAGTATGACTCGACAACAAATGATGGTTTCTCCAAAAGACAGTCGAAACATCTTTGCTGGGGGGAAATTTGTATGCACATATTTTCGACACCATGGTTTTAAGAATAAAATAATGTTTTTTTTACAAGATTTGCAAAAGAAGGAAAATGAAGGAATGATATTTCGACAATTCGACATTAATGGTGGAATGTTCGACAGTTCGACAAAGGGGATAAAGTCTTGTTTGTTCGACGATTTCATTGATGTGTCTGATATCAAATGAATTCGGCATGGTAAAGAGACGTGTTATTTCATCCTTAAGGAGAAGTTCAAATTTGAACATTGGTTTTGTTTGGCAGAGGAATACGTGGAAATTTTAGAAGAAAAAGAACATGCAGAAAGCCAAGTGTCAAATTCTTAGAATTTTTCCGTTAGTTAGCAGTTGTTTTATTTTTGTATAAATAGGGTAGCATTTGTTAGTTTTAGTGTGTGAAAACTTGTATAGAAATTCCTGTAAAAATACTCTAAGTACTCATGTGAAAGAGAAAAAAAGATTTATCTGTAAATGTACGTGTAAACACTATTTTTATTCCAGTTTATAAAAATTTAAAGTTTCTTTATTTCTTACTATGCTTACCATTCAATTTACGTTTCAACATTTATTTTCATGCAAGCTTTTAAGTTTTTTGTTTAATTTTTCTTTATTAAAACATTAATTTAATTATATAATCAAAATCATTATTAATAAAGAATATTTAGTAAACCAAATAGAAGAATAAAAAACGTTTGTTCTAAGAGTTCACAAAATACATTTGAATTTTGCACATGTGTCATAGGACTTGTTTGGTTGGTCCTGCAAATTACCCAAATTCAGTGAGATTGGAAAACCAGAGATTATTCGTCAAAATCTACAGCGAAATATATAAATGTTATTATCATGAATTTCATGGTTACATTTTTATTTAGTTAAATTAATATGTAAAATAAGTATGTTTTTAGTATATATATATATATGTAGATGTTTAAGAATTGGCAGAATTTTTGACCAAACAAGAAATGTTAAATTCAGTTCAGAATGTCCTATCAGATGTTGGGACATTAGCAAACAGAGTATGTGAACTTATTTCAGGATGTCCTACCAGATGTTGGGACATTGTGTAAATAACTTAAGTTCAGTTTTCCAGGATGTCCCAACAGATGTTGAGACATCTCAGACCTGCTTCCAGAATTAATTATTGATTAACAGATCAGAGATATTTAAGGAGAAGTATCTGGAATTAATTAATGATGGATAAAAACAGAACAAGGCGCATCTGTAGGGTGTTTTATATTGAAGATTCAGATTAAAACAGAAGACCTAAATCACCTAGAATATAGGAAGTAACAAACCCTGAATTCAAGGTGACAGCTGCTGCTCATTAGGGATGAATCATTCTACAGAAAGCCCAAAATTCAGATACCTATTTAAGCAACAGAAACTCATAGAATTGTGTACGAATTTCAGAAGTCCAAATAGGGTGTCTAGTGTTTTTAATAGCAGGTTGTTTTATGTATCACTTTATGAGCTTTTAAGCAAAAGTGCATTTGTGACTTGATTGAAACTGTGAAGTAAGATCAAGCTGTATTGTTTGAAGGATGTCTTCAATTTCTGTAAACTTGTAAACTTGATCACTGTGTGATTGAGGGGGAGTGAGTAGGGTACTCTTATCTAAGTGTGTCTTAGGTAGAAATTGCATTGGGTAAGTATTAAGTGATAGATTAAACAGGGTGGTTTAAGTCTAGAATTAATATTACTAATAGTGGATTTCCTCCTGGCTTGGTAGCCTCCAGATGTAAGTGTGGTTATACACTGAACTGGGTTAACAAACTTCTGTGTTGTTTACTTTTCTTGCTGTTTAAGTTTTGGTTAAATTTGTCAAATGTCCTATTAAGTGTTGGGACATCTCTTAGGACATCTCATACCTGATCACAGAATTTCAATTGGCATCAGAGCAGGCACCCTGCCTGTTTATACTGGGTGAGATCTAGGGAATACAAATTCTGTAACATGGATAGAGATTTAGGGTCAGTAAATAGACCACCTATTCTGGATGGATCTAATTATGACTACTGGAAGCCAAGAATGATTGCATTCTTAAGGTCACTTGACAACAGGGCATGGAGAGCAGTCAATGTTGGATGGGATCATCCTATCCAAGACACCAAAGATGGATCTAAAATGCTGAAACCTGAAGAAGAATGGAGTAAGGAGGAAGAAGACTCAGCACTAAGCAACTCAAAAGCCTTAAATGCTTTATTCAATGGCATTGATAGGAATATTTTCAGACTTGTGCATCATTGTGAGCTGGCCAAAGATGTTTGGGATACTCTCAAAACAACTCATGAAGGAACATCAAAAGTAAAAATGTCAAGACTTCAACTTCTCACCACCAAGTTTGAAAACTTGAGAATGAAGGAAGATGAATCAATTCATGAGTTCTATATGAACATCTTGGATATAGCCAATACTTCTGGAGCTTTGGGAGAAAAGATGACTGATGAAAAGCTTGTAAGAAAGATTCTCAGATCTTTGCCAAAAAGATTTGATATGAAAGTCACTGCAATAGAAGAAGCTCAAGACATATGCTCCATGAAAGTTGAAGAACTCATTGGTTCCCTTCAAACTTTTGAGATGGGAATGAATGACACAAATGCCAAAAAGAACAAAAGCATAGCCTTAGTGTCAAATACAGATGAAGAAGAGGATGATGAATCAGCAAATGATAAAAGCTTATCAGAAAACCTTGCCTTGCTTGGAAAACAGTTCAAACAAATTCTCAGAGGAATGGAAGGCAAATCCAAACCTAGTGGAAGAAACACAAACTCTGAGAACAGAAGACCTTATGATGCTAACAAAAGATTAAAGTATGCTGAAAAGACCAGTCAAGATAAAGGAGTCAAATGTCATGAATGTGAAGGATATGGACACATCAAGTTTGAATGTCCTACCTACTTAAAGAGGCAAAAGAAAGGACTCTCTATGACCTGGTCTGATGAAGACTCAGGAGAGTCAGAAGAAGAATCAGCTAAGCATATTACTGCTTTAGCTGGACTGTGTGAATATGATAGTGATTCCAGTTGTGGAGAACTTACTTATGAAGAACTTGAGCAAGCATTCAAAGATCTATACAAAAGAAGCTCTGAAATATGCAGTGAAGTTATAAAGCTAAAGAAGCAGAATGAGACTTTAGAAGATGACAAAGCAAATGATCAGGAGATCATTGAAGCCTTAAAAAGTGAAGTAAGCCTTCTCAACTCTAAGTTGGAACATATGTCCAAATCTGTTAGAATGTTGAACAGCAGCTCAAACACACTGGATGTTATTCTCAGCAATAATAAACACTCAGGGGACAAAAGTGGACTGGGATATGACAGAGATGAAGCAAGCTCTAGCAGAACTACTTCAAAAACTACACAGTCAAACAAGATGTCCCAACAAATGCTCCAACATCAGAACACAAAGACAAACATAATGTTCCAACAGATGTCTCAACATTCTGGAAAGAACAAAATGAAGAAAAAATATCAAAGATGGAGATGCCATCACTGTGGAAGGTTTGGGCATATCAAACCTCACTGTTATAAGCTTCATGGATATCCAAATCAGATGTGTCAGCAACCTTCCAAGCAGAAAGTAGAAGGTACAAAAAAAGTGCTGCATAGAAATCAGCAACCTCCTAAGCAGAAGACAGAGGTCATCAAAAAAGTTTGGAGACCAAAAGCTGACATTCAGACTGATCAAAGCCACATACCCAAGAACAAGATCAACAATCAAGCTTGGAGATCAGCTGAACAACACTCAGAGCAGAGGCATCAAAAGAAATCTCATCTCATCTGGTCAAAGAAAAGTACTGCATACATAGCACATACATCTCTGAGAGTATCAGCTAAAGAAGACTGGTACTTTGACAGTGGATGCTCAAGACACATGACTGGATTAAAGAATTTGCTAGTAAACTTAAAATCACATTCATCCAGGTATGTTACCTTTGGAGATGGAGCTAAAGGAGAAATCAAGGGAGTTGGAACCTTGGATTGTCAAGATGTTCCAAGACTAGATGATGTGCTGCTAGTTAAAGGTTTAACTGCTAACCTGATCAGCATAAGTCAACTATGTGATCAAGGATACAGTGTAAACTTTACCAAATCTGAATGTATAGTGACTAACAAAGAACAAGAGGTTGTCATGAAAGGAGCCAGATCTAAAGACAACTGTTACATGTGGGAATCCCAAAATCTTAGTCTCACTTCAACCTGCTCTCTAGCTAAAGAAGAAGAAGTGAAACTGTGGCATCAAAGACTAGGTCATCTTCATTTCAGAGGCATAAAGAAGATCATATCTATGGATGCTGTAAGAGGTATTCCTAAACTAAAGATTGATGATGGCAAAATATGTGGTGAATGTCAAATAGGCAAGCAAACCAAGATGTCCCATCCAAAGCTCCAACATCTGACAACTTCCAAAGTTTTGGAACTTCTACATATGGATCTTATGGGACCTATGCAGGTTGAAAGTCTTGGTGGTAAGAGGTATGCCTATGTTGTGGTTGATGACTTTTCCAGATATACATGGATAAACTTCATCAAAGAAAAGTCAGATGTATTTGATGTATTCAAAGAATTATGTCAAAGATTGCAAAGGGAAAAATCCAGCTGTGTGATCAGAATTAGGAGTGATCATGGAAAAGAATTTGAGAATCAAAAGTTCTTAGATTTCTGTTCTTCAGAAAGAATTAATCATGAGTATTCTTCACCTATCACTCCTCAACAGAATGGGATTGTTGAAAGGAAGAATAGAACCATTCAAGAATCAGCAAGATCTATGATTCATGCTAAAAAGTTGCCTCTATACTTTTGGGCTGAAGCTATGAACACTGCCTGTTACATCCATAACAGAGTTACTTTAAGGAAAGGAACTTTGTCCACAATATATGAAGTATGGAAGGGCAGAAAACCCACAGTTAAGTACTTTCATGTTTTTGGAAGTATCTGTTATATTCTGGCAGATAGGGAGCAAAGAAGAAAAATGGATCCTAAAAGTGATGAAGGGATTTTCCTTGGATACTCCATAAACAGCAGAGCATATAGAGTATTTAATTCTAGAACCAAGGTTATCATGGAATCCATAAATGTGATAATTGATGATGCTCCTACAGATGTCCCAGAAGATGTTGGAACATCTGTTGATATCAAGATTGAAGCTGAAGAAAAGAATGATCAATATAACTTCACTCAAACTGATACAAGGACAGAAGAATCAAGTAAGCCTCCTTCCATCAGAATACAAAAAGATCATCCCAAAGATTTGATAATTGGTGATCCCAACAGAGGTGTGAGTACTAGATCAAGAGAAGTGATTTCAGGTTCTTGTTTTGTCTCCAAAATAGAACCTAAAAATATCAAGGAAGCTCTCACTGATGAATACTGGATTTGTGCTATGCAAGAGGAATTAGGTCAATTCACAAGGAATGAAGTGTGGAATCTTGTTCCTAGACCTGATGATATAAATGTAATTGGAACAAAATGGGTGTATAAGAACAAGTCAAATGAACAAGGAGTTGTTACAAAGAACAAAGCTAGACTTGTAGCTCAAGGATACACTCAAATTGAAGGGGTGGACTTTGATGAAACCTTTGCACCAGTAGCAAGGCTTGAATCAATCAGACTATTGTTGGGAATTGCTTGTATCTTGAAGTTCAAGCTATTTCAAATGGATGTGAAAAGTGCCTTTTTAAATGGCTATCTTAATGAAGAGGTATATGTAGAACAGCCTAAAGGATTTGTTGATCCAAGCTGTCCAAATCATGTTTACAAACTCAAGAAGGCTCTTTATGGTCTGAAGCAAGCTCCAAGGGCATGGTATGAAAGACTGACCACATTTCTTATCAAGCAAGGATACAGAAAAGGTGGGATTGATAAAACCCTATTTGTTAAAGATGAAAAGGGTGAGAATGTAGATCAAAGTTTATATAGAAGCATGATTGGAAGCTTGTTATACTTGACTGCTAGCAGACCAGACATTGCATTTGCAGTAGGAGTTTGTGCAAGATATCAAGCTGATCCAAAAGTCAGTCATCTCAATCAAGTCAATAGAATCCTTAAATATGTTAATGATACTTGTGACTATGGCATAATGTACTTTCATGGGTGCAAACCAATTCTCACTGGCTTCTGTGATGCTGATTGGGCAGGAAGTGCTGATGACAGAAAAAGCACTTCAGGAGGATGCTTCTTTCTAGGAAACAATCTGATTTCTTGGTTCAGTAAGAAACAGAATTGTGTATCCTTATCTACAGCTGAAGCTGAGTACATAGCAGCAGGTAGCAGTTGTTCTCAGTTGGTTTGGATGAAGCAGATGCTCACTGAGTACAATGTCCCACAGGATGTCATGACATTGTACTGTGACAACTTAAGTGCAATCAACATATCAAAGAATCCCATTCAACACAGCAGGACTAAGCATATTGATATCAGACATCATTTCATCAGAGATCTTGTAGAAGAAAAGGTGATTTCATTGGAGCATGTAGCTACAGATTTGCAATTAGCTGATATTTTTACCAAAGCATTGGATGCTACTCAATTTGAGAATTTAAGGGGCAAACTTGGAATCTGTTTATGTGAGATTTAGCAATTAATGAGATGTGCCAACATGTCATATGACATTGCATGACATAAGTTCCAGATGGCAAAACCAGTCTGGACAAGATTCTTGGGAACTCCATCTCTCATCATTTGCACAGTAACGGCTACTTACTTAGTAACTGTTTATAATCAGCTATCAAGATTCTCATCATACTATCATAATCGAATCACATTCACCAGCTATTCTCCAGAGATCATAAACCCTAAAGTTTTTCTTTCATCTTCTTCAACAATGTCTCAAAACCCTAAAACAGTTGAGGAAATTCTCAACAAGGAAGACGTGGTTCATGCCACTCCAATCTCTGTTGTGCCAATGTCATCAACACCATTGGACGAGCTCAGGGGAAGCGCCTCTCACACTAAAAAGGCAAGAACACCAAAGAGATGTAAAGATCAAATCAGAAGCAAAGCTAAAGGCATTCCCTCTCCTGCTAACATGTCCTCAAAATACTCCAAATATGTTGATGATTCCATCAAGGAGATTGTCAACCAAGTTTTCTCTGAACAAAGAGTGGTGAGAGGGATCTCTGTCCCTTTGAACACCATTCCTGCACCTCAAGAAGAACCAGCTCAAGATACAGAGGACACTGCTGCAGAACAAGATGTCCCAACAGATGTTGGAACATCTGAAGATAAGAAAAAGAACTCATCTGATGTTGATCTGGAACAAACTGAGGACAAAGCCTCAAAAGAAAATGATGAAGAGGTCTCTGAAGAACAGGCTCAAGGCTCAAATGAAGATCAAATCCCTGCTGATCAACCAGCTGAAGAGGAGGCTGCTCAATCTCCTCCAGTGGTCAATCTGGAGCAGGACTCTGATGCAGAGATCATATCATCTGTGAAACCCAGCATTGCTAAAAGACTAAGGTCCAGGAAAGGAAAGATGCAAGCTGCACCTGTCATCCCTGAGAAGAAGAAGGCTAGTCCAAAGAAAGGCAAAGCTAAAGCTACCTTTGGTCCAACAAAACCCTGGAGCAAAGTCCAATCCCAGAAGAGAAAAGCTGCCACACCATCAGATTCAGATGTTGAATCAGATGTCCCAACATCTCCTCCCAAGAAAAGACCAACACCAGCAAGAGCTTCAACTGCTGTTCCAGAAGCTCCCTTGGACAACATATCATTCCATCTTGTCTCTAGTGTCAACAGATGGAAGTATGTGTACCAAAGAAGGGTTGCCCTGGAAAGAGAACTGAGCAGCAATGCACTTGAGTGCACAGAACTCATTGACCTAATCTCTGCTGCAGGACTATTCAAGACAGTCTCAGAGTTCTCTCCCTGCTATGAACTTCTTGTCAAAGAGTTCATTGTGAATCTTCAGGAGGATTGCTCAAATGGTAAGTCCTCAGAGTTCAGAAAGGTATTTGTGAGAGGTAAGTGTGTTGAGTTCTCTCCCCAAATCATTAATCAGTATCTAGGAAGGGACACAGATGGACCCAATGAGCTAGGCAAGACAGATAATCAAATCTGTAAAGTGATCACTGCAAACCAGGTCAAGGCTTGGCCTGTGAAGGGAAAGCTCTCTGTGAGCATGCTTACCAGAAAGTATGCCATGCTTAACAGGATTGGAACTGCTAACTGGGTGCCTACCAACCACACTTCTTCAATCTCAACTGGTCTGGCCAGATTCATCTATGCTGTGGGAACTCAAACCAAGATAGATTATGGAGCATATATTTTTGATCAGACTATGAAGCATGCCATCTCTAATGCAACAAAGCTGCCAATAGCTTTTCCATCATTGCTGTGTGGTATTGTTCTAAGTCAATACCCTGGAATTTTAAATGAGAAGGACACAGTCTGCAAGAGAGAGAGCCCCCTGGCTTTTCACTACAAATTATTCCTAAGTCACCATGTTGCAGATGTTGAAGCACCTTCTGGGACATCTGCTGGTCCCTCCACTGCTAAGAATCCAATCTCCAGGAAGACTTTAATTGCTGAACTCAAAAGCACCTGCAAAGAGCTTGAAGCTAGAAAGAAGAAGCTTGAGGAAATCATCAAAAGGTTGGAAAGTGAAGAAGATCAGAATGCTGCATCTGATGAAGACAGTGAGGATGATGAAGAAAGTGAAGCTGATAAAGATGAAGACACTGAGGTGGAGGAAGCAACTGAGAGTGATGAATCTGAGTGATCAATGTATGTGAGGCAAATGTAATGACAACAATGTAATGACAGTAGTAGTGTCTTTGGCCCCTAATTTTGTGTCTATCAAGGGGGAGAACAACATCAAATGTAATTGTTGTTTTAGTATGAATGAAATATCTGTGTGTTTGCTTCTGAACTGATTAGGGAGTTTTTCTTCTGTTGCAACAAAATTGGATACATATATGTTTGAGGGGGAGTAATCTCAAATAAGAATCAACAGAAAAGTAATGATATACTCTGATAAAAAAAAAAGAACTTCTGCTGCACTCTGAAAACCAGAAAAGATGTTAGCCAAAAATTAGCCAAAGGGGGAGTTTGTAGATGTTTAAGAATTGGCAGAATTTTTGACCAAACAAGAAATGTTAAATTCAGTTCAGAATGTCCTATCAGATGTTGGGACATTAGCAAACAGAGTATGTGAACTTATTTCAGGATGTCCTACCAGATGTTGGGACATTGTGTAAATAAATTAAGTTCAGTTTTCCAGGATGTCCCAACAGATGTTGAGACATCTCAGACCTGCTTCCAGAATTAATTATTGATTAACAGATCAGAGATATTTAAGGAGAAGTATCTGGAATTAATTAATGATGGATAAAAACAGAACAAGGCGCATCTGTAGGGTGTTTTATATTGAAGATTCAGATTAAAACAGAAGACCTAAATCACCTAGAATATAGGAAGTAACAAACCCTAAATTCAAGGTGACAGCTGCTGCTCATTAGGGATGGATCATTCTACAGAAAGCCCAAAATTCAGATACCTATTTAAGCAACAGAAACTCATAGAATTGTGTACGAATTTCAGAAGTCCAAATAGGGTGTCTAGTGTTTTTAATAGCAGGTTGTTTTATGTATCACTTTATGAGCTTTTAAGCAAAAGTGCATTTGTGACTTGATTGAAACTGTGAAGTAAGATCAAGCTGTATTGTTTGAAGGATGTCTTCAATTTCTGTAAACTTGTAAACTTGATCACTGTGTGATTGAGGGGGAGTGAGTAGGGTACTCTTATCTAAGTGTGTCTTAGGTAGAAATTGCATTGGGTAAGTATTAAGGTATAGATTAAACAGGGTGGTTTAAGTCTAGAATTAATATTACTAATAGTGGATTTCCTCCTGGCTTGGTAGCCTCCAAATGTAAGTGTGGTTATACACTGAACTGGGTTAACAAACTTCTGTGTTGTTTACTTTTCTTGCTGTTTAAGTTTTGGTTAAATTTGTCAAATGTCCTATTAAGTGTTGGGACATCTCTTAGGACATCTCATACCTGATCACAGAATTTCAATATATATATATATATATATATATATATATATATATATATATATATATATATATATATATATATATTAATCCTATTACATGGTAAGTAAAATTTGTATTTTTATTCATGTAATCATGTATATGGATGAAAAGACAACAAGATACTATTACAACAAAACTATCATGAATTTTACGTTTGGAGAGAACAATTGAATTGGGGATATTGTGTGTGTAAGTTCAAGCTTGCACACACTCGTCTGTGCATATGTGTGTGCACACATGTTATAACTTTTTTATAATCATGAGAGACTTTATGTATGAGATACATGATCGCCTAATAAATTCTATTTAATAAATGTATGGATTTTGTCAATGCAAAGTGCATTGTTTTTATTAGTAAGATGAGATAGGATAAAAGTAGTGTCTAACTTCAACTTTTTTGTCTACTTAATTATACTAAACTCAGTAAGATTGAAATGAATAGAAAAAAAGAGTTCGAATTAAATGTCAAGATTCATTTAGTTTGAGTAAAATAGTCGAAGCATATCTAATTAAAGATGTAATCAAATATTTTTAATTGCATGGTACTAATTTATTAATATTTTATTTAATGTATATTACCATGACATGAAATACTTCCAATAAAATTTTATGGTTATTCATTCGAAAGGAAGAGTTGTTTGTAATAAGTTTTCTAAATTGGAGTTAAAACTTGAGGACTGTCCTCAAACAAGAGATAAGATTATATAGTATTGAAGAGTGCTTTCCTTAAGAAATGTCGCTTTTTTATTCCCCTTGGGATAAAAGGGATGCTTATAAGAAGCATAAAGATGATTTCTCATAAGTTGGATGTCTCATGTTGCATATAACGAACTTTGAGTTTCAAAAGAAACATTAGAACATGAACATGCTAAATATGATCAAATAACCTTAAGATCCTCTATAAATAGAAATGAAGTCATGAGAGATTTGAATTTTCCAAAACCTTTTTTCTAAAAACAATTGGTAGCGGGAAGACGTGTAGGTCCTTATATACTTCAAATGATTGGACATGTTGATCACCTTGAGTTATTATTAGGACTTTCCCTTAACTTAAAGTTTGTGATTGTCCAGATCTTACACTATTTCCCTATATTTTCAATTAGCTTGTCATGAATTTCAATAAGAATGACATGTTGATCACCTTGAGTTATTATTAGGACTTTCCCTTAACTTAAAGTTTGTGATTGGCCAGATCTTACACTATTTCCCTATATTTTCGATTAGCTTGTCATGAATTTCAATAAGAATGACATGGACAAGAGTCTTCTATATGTTTTAATCATGCTGAGAACTGTTGAACAAAATATTGTAACAAGAAAGAGGAAGCCATAGTGTAGCATGATTTTCTTGACCGCCAACCCTGTGGATGATGATTCCTTGTGAACCACAAAGTGCCACATGTAAACTCTTATATTTATTCTACGATTCTTCAAAGGAAAGGGAAAAAATCTAAATAAATCATGCATGCAAATGTTAATCCCTACAAATGCAAAGAGATCTAGAATCGGGGGTTATTTATACTAAGGAAAATTATTAACACCCTAAGTATCTATAGTACTCTATAGGAACCTCTTGTATATATTTACTATTAGTTGACTTGTTTAAATTTTCCATTTGTTTGGAAAGTTTCTCCTTTGGGTGAAGATGAGAGTGTGAGATATTTTTGGGGTTTTTTTTGTGTAGTTTTATGATGTCTGAAAGGTATCAGGGCCTAAGGGTTTTATTTATTTAGTGTGTGTGTGTATGTGTGTGTGTGTGTTCTCGCTAAGATTTTACAATCTTATTCTTACGTATCCCCAAAAATAGACTTTGGAAAATCAAAACGTTAGTAGTTCCATATGTCTAACGGGTGTAATTTGGGTTTGCTGGTATCGCTCCCGGGATTTTCATCCTAGTACAAACGCAAAAGTGGCGCGAAAAAGGTAGAAGAGTCGCCATCCAGACATTTTTATTCCAAGGAAAGGTAAAGGTAATGATGCACAAACCTGGGGGAAAGGAAAGAGCAAGGTCTTGCGAACCAGAGAGAACAAGTAAGGGAGTCGGTTATGTGAAGGGAAGGTATTAACACTCATTCACGTCATTCGTACTCGACAGGATCCACGATTTTTTGTACTGCTCTAAGGGTGTTGTGATCTGCAAGCTGGAACGAGAATGGAAATGGAACGATAAACAATGTAGGGATAAGAAAAAATTATGCTCGAATGGGGCATAACCAACTTTCTACGTATCTCATCGAGAATTAGAATCAGAGCGACGTAGTTCCCGTAACCTAGGGAGACAACTTGTTTGTTTATGTTTTTTAAAGGAATGATCAATGTTCTAGCTTAGGTGTTGCAGGCTCGCCGAATCGAGTGTGTTTACTGTCTTTCAATAGAACACGAAGAAACACATTCTTACGATGAAAGTAAGTGAGGTGAGAAAAGAATTCCCAAAGGAAATATGTGTTTTCCTATTTTGATGTGTTTTTAAGAGTTTTTATTTGAAGTATTCACGTAAACTAGTGTACAAAAGTCTCTAACAATGGAGTGTGTACTACATACACTCCAATATGGAATGATAATGAAGCACACTAAGTATGAGGAAGACCCTCAAAATTATTTCCAGTTCTCATGGCTTAAGCACACTAACCTACTCCCTTTATTATGTGTTTTTGTTGTTTTTGAATGAAGAAGTGTTTTTGATTTTATTTATGATACAACTCCATGCTAAAGACTTTTTCAACATGCTACGCAACTTACAATGCATTCCAAGATGGAATGTTTGCAAGCTCTCCATGGTATAAGGCTCTTGGAACATGAATATGTATACAACCTTTATTAGATGCTTTTGACTTTGTTTTGAGATGAGAAGAGAGAAGACTCGATGGAGAGAAAAGGTAAAATCTAATGAAGGGAACTAAACAATCCTAGATGTTAGCATATATGGACGTTCCTAATATTTAAGTGTGGTATAAGAAACCTAAGTCTAAAAGAAATAAAGAGAGATAGAGATATAACTCACTTCAAAGGTTGAAGTTGAATTAAGAACTCAAAGGGTTGAAGAGAAGTTAATGTCAAAGAAGCATTGAAATGCTTATCATAAACACAAATGAGAAAGCATTAAAGATATGAAAGAAAAAGTGTGTGTGGATGCACATCCACACACTAAAATTACCATTAGCACCTACAAAAAAAGTTAGCCAAAATGAATTGGATATGAAAGCATAAATAAAAGAAGTTCAACAAGTAGCCATCAAACATCTTATGAAATGAAACTAAGAGCCAAACAAAGCCTAAACCTAAAGTGAAAGGATATTAAGTACTCAAGGACTTCTAAAGTAAGTAGCTATGTCTAATGGTACTCAATTAGGTTTATGGTACCTAAAAATATCAAACTAGGTCAAGAAGAGTACTAAAAGATCACACAAGTTCAAACTATGAACCAAATATGAAATATGAATATGTATGACCTATAAACATGAATGAATGCATGAATGAAACTCAATATTAGAAATTAATGACATATTAGAATTAATGGAGAATTCAATGAATGAACATAAAAAGCATGAGTGCAATGGCTCAAGAAATGAAGCAAGAAGAAGCAAACAATGTTCAAGTTCAAACAAGAAAGGAAGAAACTTGTAGCACAAGTCAAAGTTGAAAGAAAAATATGATAATGAATGCATATGGATGCAAGTCAGAACCAAATTACATTTTTATATGATATTGGAATGCAAGAATGATCATATAATATGCATATGCAAACCACATTGAAACAAGTTGATAAAGGAAGCAAATTAGGTCAAACATTTTCAAGTAAGCATGCAAGTTGAGACAACTAAGTACAAGTTATGAAATATGCAATTAAATTACCTATAATTATGATCTAAGATGACCTATAATATCAAAGAAATTACATATAAAGATGCACAAACAAGTCCTATTAGGATGGCATAAATGCCTACCTAAAACTAAGGTGTGGATACTAGCAAAGTTCACACAAAAGGTCTCCTAATCTAACAAGCACAAACAAATAGAAAATGACTTTGAGAAAAACATGAAAATATAACACAAAGTACCTAAATAAGAATGGAATCATATATCAAAAGCTTGGCTCAATAATAAAAAAGAAACATGTTCAACTAATATCCACAAACTCACAAAGGATCAATGAGAGAGATAGAAACATGTTCAACTAATGTCCACAATCTCAAAAAAGGAATTTGGCTTAAATGTGAGGTACTTATAACAAGAATCAACCTAGTCCATAAAACGTTAAAGAGTGAGGGTTCATTCAATGGGATAGTCAACAAAATTGACTCACGTGTGTCCATTAGACCAGGTCAACCAAAGATCAATGATAAAGCATGCATGATGATGGGATCAGATGCAAGGACATGATAATGCTATAAGGATACAAACATACAAGATCATGTGTAAACACCCCAAATTTTCCCTCACTCATTTCACACCATGGCTTGTGATCTTTCATATTTGCATTAGTCTAAGCATATCATATCATATTGCATTTTTGTTTCACTGTTTTAGTTCCAAGGTCATCTGCATCCAGGGTTTGTGATCTGAGCAATCCAAAGATTCATCTGAGACACTCCAAAGGTCTCCAATCATTCCAAGAGGGTCCATGTATTTTCTATCATCATTTTATATCCCTCAAAGATCAAGGTAGTCAAAGAATCACAAGAACTGGCAAGGCATGGAAGCAGAGATAAGGTTTCACTGCACAAATGACCTGAAATTAGGGTTTTGGTTTCAGAGGCCATAAATCCAATTTTTTTGGTCATTATTGTTTCTAATGGTCTCAATATGTTATAAGGATCATGTGTACCAAGTTTGATGAAGAATTTCATTGTGGAAGTCATTTGTTCACTAGGTAACTTCTTGAGCAAGTCAGAGCAAAATCAGGGCATCAGAGGCCCCCACCAATGGAACCAAAGTGGATTTTTCATCAAATTGAAGTTATATGATCTTTATTTGATCATTGAAGTGCTTGGAAGTTCACAAAATTGAAGAAAAGTGAGCTAAACCAAAAGTTGCCAAAAATGGAAATTACTTGTAATGTAAACTTTCCATTTTGTGAAAGTATTTCAACCTCCTCTTTCTCAACAAAAAATGCTTCAAATGAAAAATTGTTGGTCATGAAAGTTGTAGATTGGATCATTCCCTTTTCAAAAAGTATAAGAACAAGTTCTAATTCATTATGAAACTCAAGTTATGGTCTTTCAAAGTTGGCAAAAATCCTATAATTTTCAAGAATGCACCAAAGAGGGATTTTTGCAAAAACCACTTGCCAAGCTTCTACGTGACCTCTAATTGATTTCTAAACCTCATAACAACATCACATGACTCATTGTGATCAGAATTGCACAAGAATTCACAAGATTTCATGCCTTGGTTCACAAGAAACTTCAAAGAGGGCAAAATGCAAAATCTATGACATCTTGCTATCCAAGCCATCCAGCTGCATTCTTTTGATCCTAGGGCTCACCATAAACCATGCTGAAGCAAGACACCCCATTGAACCACTTATGTTCCAGTCCATGCTTATGGTACACATATTTGACTTTTTGGCAAAAACTCCCATACTTTTGGCATAGTATTTTGCAGCCATTCAGAACCTACTCCATATTATATTCAAACAATATAGGAGAGATAAGAGGAAGGATTGGAGCCTGAAACATACAACAACATCAGATTCACAAAAATATCCACAAGACTTGTTCTCTTCGAAACACCCTCAAAACTTAACAAAATCCAGAAAATCTTTCACTAACAAATCACTCTTCATCCATAGAACAAAACCCAACCCTTGGAATGGCCTGGATTATTACACACACAAACCTCTATTTCTTCTAAACCAGAACCACACAACACAAACCAGCCATTCTCAAAGCTTTTCAAGCATTCCACTAGCCTCAGGAGGATCAAAGGAAGCTTTTTGCACGAAGGAGAGGCCCTGAAAGCTCACATTTGCAGTTCATCAGCTAAGGTAACCTCAAGAACAAAATATTTCAGAGCTTAGATTTCTTGTTACAAAATGAAAATATATGTTATGGGGATCACACTGATGCTTTTAGAATTGAAAATAGTCAAGAAATGAGAATGTTACGAGCTTCTGAAATTTTGTCCATATTTTTGTTCTTCTTCGATTCTCGATGTTTGTGTGTTATAAATCATGTTTGAAGGTTGATTTGAGTTTAGTTTGGGTAGGTGATCATTTCTGGGCAATTAATTTGGGGTGGGGTGGCCTGTAGAGAGACTTAGGGTTTTTGTTTCGCCGGAGAAGATGACCGGAGCTCCCCTCCGGTCACCTGAAAGTAATTAGCCCTAATTAGGGTTTAATCTCCAGATCCGTTGTGGACCATATTGATTCATTAAGTTAATTTCAGATTAATTAAAATAAAATATGATTAATTAGCCAGGATTGATCCAAGCCATTGAAACGCGCGCACAGTCTCCCCTTGTTTAAATCCTGACCTTCAGATTAGATTACTTTCATTATTTTTGATTTTTATTTCATTTTTTGTCATTTGTTTTGCATAATTTATTTAAAATACTTAAAAATTTCCAAAAATATTTTCCTTCTGCATTTTTAATTCAAATATTTTTCTCCACCCAAAAAAAATTTTATTTTTATTTTTTGCATTAAAAACCATTTTAAAAAATATTTAAATGTTTATTTTAATTAATTAATGGAAATTAATTAATTAAAATATCATTTAGGTTTCTGAAAATTCCAAAAAAATTCACATTGCATCTTATGACATTTAGAAACATTGTCAAACCATTCATACAAATTTCTTTTTAGTTTTGAATCAATTTTGACATTTTTCTTGAATTTAGGGTTCATAAAAATCCCATTTTTGAACCCTAACTTCAAGAATTCTTTTCTGCCTAACCATGAAGGGTTTGACATTGGTTCTTTTTGCATTGATCTTCATATGGCATGTAGTATCTAGCATAGTTTTGTCACAAATTAACCTTGCATTTTCCATTTGATTTGCATTTTTTCCCTTAAGGTACCTTAAAACCGTAGATAACATAGAAAAATCATAACTTTCTTTAGGTTAAGAGTTAGACCTCCTCCTTTGGGGTGTGATATCATATGGGGTTAGGGTTCCTTTGAGTTCATTTGCAATTGTTTATCTTATGTTTTGCTTATGTTTTTGACTTTTCCATCTCATGTTGCCTTAAAACCCTAATTTCTCATGTTCATTTGCATACATCTTGCATATGCATCCATACATGAACTTGCCATGACATTTCATGCATTCACATGACTTCTAAGACATCATAGGACACATTAGAATCATGCTTGATCATTTCTTCATTCATTTTCCATGTTATGCATTCATTTCATTCCATGAACTTTCATGTGTTTTCAAACTCCAAAACACGCTCCTTTGCATTCTCATATCTTAAATGATCATTCATAACACTTGACATGATTTTGCATCATATCATAGCATCATTTGCATCATGTTTATGCTTCTGGTTTTGTCTTTGCCTTTGCATTTGTTTCATTTTCATTTCATTTCTTTCCTTTATGCTAACATTTTCAGGTGGTAAGTAATTTGAGAAGTGAATTTGCCTTCACTTTTCATTTCTCTTCTCACTCTTCTTATGCATCCTTGCTGCATTTTTCTTTGTCTTAGAGTGAGCTTCCTCATTCATGTTCATCTTTCACCTTCATTATCCAAGTTACTTATCTTCTTCAGTGAAGTAAGTAACTTGTTTCTTCTGCTTCTCCTCCTTTCATCTGCTTCTTCCATTGGTGGCTTCTATGAAGATCTATTGTAAGCCTTAAGAACCATAGGAACATCCAAGCATGACAATAATTAGGGTTTTGATTAGTCCCCCTTTAGTTTTTACCTTTGTGTCTTCTTTGTGTCTCTCTTCTCATCTCATAATCAGTGACTAAACCTTTAAGGTTTTAAGACTTTGTGATTAGGGTTATGCCTGTATCCTTCTCTTAGGATGGAGTGTATAACTTTAATCCTAAGTGTTAAACCCTAAATGTGTTTAAACCTCTTAATCAATCCATCTTAATAATCAGTAAGACAATAACTTGTAACTTGGGCCTTGCATTAGGGTTCTAATTCTTCCTTTATTGGTTAAGAAGGACTAACCCTAGTGTTAATGGACAAGTCCCCCTCTAGTTGTCTTAAAAACCATAAAATTCACTTCTTAATCTTACCATTAATTAAAATCCATTTAAAAAAGGTTTATTTTGTCATGAGGTTAATCCCTAATCATGGATTAAGTTGAGGTATCTTCCTCAGCTTAAGTGTGCTCATCTATTATCCTTCTATTAGGATGGTGTAATGGGTCCACTAAATCTTTGATTATGGCTTAAACTCATTACTTAACACTAAACAAAAACTCAAAAACATCTATATAATCACAAATAGGTTAATGATCTTAATCCTACATCATCATGGTAATTAAGTGTGAGGTGTTTATCTCATACTTATGGTATTCTCATTATCCCTAATCACAGGGAGGATATGATGAGTTTACTAACCCTTGGTTTAGGCTTAAGCTCATTAACTTATGACAACCACAAAAAGCAATAAAAGATTAAAAACATCAAAAATAAACAATAATCGTCTCCTTTGGGATTCTTTTCTCATCATCTTCACTCACAAACGAGAACTCGCTTCTTCCGTCTAATGCAAGACAGTTAGCACTCGAGCCAGACGAGTTATACACTTGAGCATAGACAAGTAGGCAGTTCATCAGTCAATTTATCTTTCAGTCTCTTTGAGTCGAACTACGGTGCTCTGACTTCCTCATTACACGAGAGAATACGTAGGCATAACTTAACTGTTATCGAACAAAAGTCTCTGTGTCTTCCCCCCTCTTCAAGCATCATTCTTGTAAGCCTCATTCCTGAGCACTTCACTTCACTTTCTTACACTGACACGTGTACATTCCTTTCCAGCTTTTGCACACAGATAGCACAGACACTACCCCTTTAAACATAAATCTTTTAAGCGTGGATCCCGTCGAGTACGACGGACAATCTGGGTGCTAATACCTTCCCAGGTTGTAACCAACCCCCTTTCTCAGTTTCTCTGGTTCGCGGCCGTCTTATCCATATCTTTCCAGGTTTATGCAGCATTACCTTTCCTTCGGGATAAAAATGCCTACTTGGCGACTCTATTCTGTTCACCTTCATCACTCCTTTCGCCGACCGTTCGCGTCTGTACCCTATCTGACCAGGTGTCTTTTAGTGGGAGCGACAACTTGGCGACTCTGCTGGGGACCCTTAAATTGCAACCAGGGCTTCTGGTTCTTTTTGTGGGTTCCTCCTAGCGCTTGTTTGATTTGTGTTTACGGGGGTGTTATGTGCTACTTGTGCTTATTTATTGCTTTCCTTTACAGTTTTATGCATTTCATACTGTCATTATCATGTGCTGGATCTCTTGTCTATTTGGTGGGTGGGGTTTCATTGAGTGATTAAGGTCCTATACCGGGGACCTGAGTGACACATAGACTATAGTGGCTTCATATTCTTTCCCATTTCATTTCGGTCTGGTGCGGGAATATGAAACACGGTTCAAATATGGATTTCTTCTTGAGAACTCTGTGTTACGGATTTCCTGTAGTACTAGGGATATCTGGGAAGCCTGCTAAGTCTGGATGACCTTTTTATGACCTTCAGCATCTGAGGTGAATTAGAGGAGGATCCTTTATGGTTATTGTAAACATTGTACCTCCGGGTTAGAAGTGTTTACACTTCTCATAACTGATCCAAGTCTGAGGATCCTTGTTCTAGAACATTACATGTGAGGGGGTTGGGATATTTGCAGGTTTGCAGGAACCCTTGGCCTCATCATACCTTGTTACTAGATTTGTTAAGGTTGTATTATTTGGATAGTTCTTGTGATTACCCTGGACTTGTGACTCTTTATTTGAGTCCCTCACCTGGTTACTGGATTTCTAAGCCTCCATCCGGACTTATGAACATACATGGACTTTTGCCAAGACAGATAAACAGATCCAGCACTTGATCACAAACCCTTTGCATATCATTTGCATACGTCATTTCTGCATCATTTAACATTTGCTTATTTGTTTTACAGGGTATCCATCATGTAGATGTTTAGAATTGGCAGAATTTTTGACCAACAAGAAGTAATGAATTTAGTTCAGGATGTCACACCAGATGTTGTGACATTATCAAACAAAGTATAAGTAAATGAACTGAATTCAGGATGTCACACCAAATGTTGTGACATTGTATCAGTTAATGAAGTAAATTCAGTTTACAGGATGTCACACCAGATGTTGTGACATTGTATCAGTAAATGAAGTAAGTTCAGTTTTCAGGATGTCACACCAGATGTTGTGACATCTCAAACCTGCTACCAGAATTAATTAATGATTAACAGAACTGAGTAATTTAAGGGAAGGTATCTGTAATTAATTATGGATGGATAAAACAGAAGAAGGCGCATCTATAGGGAGTTTTATTATATGACTTTAGTATAATCAGAAGAACTGAATCACCTAGAATCTAGGAAGTAACAAACCCTAATTCAAGGTGATGGCTGCATGCGTATCAGGATTGGATAAACCTACAGAAAGCCCAAAATCCAAACACCTATTTAGGCAACAGAAACTCTTAGAATAGAGTACGATTTTAAGAAGACAAAATAGGGTGTTTATGTTTTAATAGCAGGTTGTTAATGTGTACCACTTTATGAGCTTTTAAGCAAAAGTGTATTTGTGTCTTGATTGAAACTGTGAAGTAAGATCAAGCTATTTTGTTTGAAGTATGACTTCAATTTTATTAAACTTGTAAACATATCACTGTGTGATTGAGGGGGAGTGAGTTGGTACTCATATCTAAGTTGTGTCTTAGGTAGAAATTGCCTTGGGTAGATATTAAGTGATAGATTAAACTGGCAGGTTTAAGTCTAGAATTAATATTACTTATATTGGATTTCCTTCCTGGCTTGGTAGCCTCCAGATGTAAGTGTGGTTATACACTGAACTGGGTTAACAATTTCCTGTGTTGTTTAATTTTCCTGCACTTTAAGTTTTAGTCAAGTCTTCAAGTGTTTAAACATCTCATTCGACATCACGTACCTGATCACAGAATTTCAATTGGCATCAGAGCAGGCACCCTGCCTGTTTAACTGGGTGAGATCTAGGGACTGCAAATTCTGGAAACATGGACAGAGATGTAGGATCTGTAAACAGACCACCTATATTGGATGGATCTAATTATGACTACTGGAAGCCAAGAATGGTAGCATTCTTAAGATCACTTGACAATAGGGCCTGGAAAGCAGTCAACAATGGATGGGAACACCCTGTCCAAGACAACAAAGATGGAGCAAAAGTGTTGAAACCTGAAGAAGAATGGAGTAAGGAGGAAGAAGATTCAGCACTTGGCAATTCCAAGGCCTTAAATGCTTTGTTTAATGGCATTGTTAGGAACATCTTCAGACTTGTGCATCACTGTGAGCTGGCCAAAGATGTTTGGGACACTCTCAAAACAACTCATGAAGGAACATCAAAGGTGAAGATGTCAAGACTTCTACTTCTCACCACCAAGTTTGAAAACTTGAGAATGAAGGAAGATGAGACAATTCATGAGTTCTACATGAACATCTTAGAAATAGCCAATACTTCTGGTGCTTTGGGAGAAAAGATGACTGATGAAAAGCCTGTAAGAAAGATTCTCAGATCTTTGCCAAAAAGATTTGACATGAAGGTCACATCAATAGAAGAAGCTCAAGACATATGCACAATGAAGGTTGAAGAGCTCATTGGTTCCCTGCAAACATTTGAGATGGGAATGAATGACACAATTGTAAATAAGAACAAAAGCATAGCCTTGGTGTCAAATACTGATAAAGAAGAAGAAATTAATGAAGCAGAACCTGAAGAAAATTTATCAGAAACCATTGCTATGCTTGGAAGACAATTCAAAAAGATTCTCAGAAAAATGGAAGACAAGTCCAAACCAAGTGGAAGATACTCAAACTCTTCTGAGAATAAAAGACCTTATAATGCTAATAGAAGGTCAAATTATGATGAAAAGACCAATCAAGATAAAGGGATTAAATGCCATAGATGTGAAGGATATGAACACATCAGAAATGAATGTCCTACCTATTTAAAAAGGCAGAAGAAAGGTCTCTCTGTAACCTGGTCTGATGAAGACTCAGGATGTGATTCAGAAGAAGAATCAGCTAAGCATATCACTGCTCTAGCTGGATTATGTGAATCTGAAAGTGAATCACCAGTGATGAGGAGCTTACTTTTGAAGAGCTTGAGCAATCATACAGAGAACTGGTTAAAAGGAGCACTGAAATATGCATGGAGAGTATAAAGTAGAAGAAGCAGATTGAGGCACTAAAGGATGAAAAAACAAGTGATCTAGAGATCATTGACACCTTGAAAAGTGAAGTAAGCCTTCTCAACTCCAAGTTAGAGCATATGTCCAAATCTGTTAGAATGCTGAACAATAGCTCAAACACACTGGATGTTATTCTCAACAACAATAAGCATTCAGGGGATAGAAGTGGACTGGGATTTAACAAATTTCATAAGGTTGCAGCTAGCACCAACAAAACTACTTCAAATTCCATACAGTCAAACAAGATGTCCCAACAGATGCTTCAACATCATGAAAAGAACACAAAGTCAAACATAATGTTCCAACAGATGTCTCAACATCATGAAAAGAATATAATGAAGAAGAAGTATCAAAGATGGAGATGTCATCATTGTGGAAGGTTTGGACACATCAAACCTCATTGCTACAAGTTGCATGGATATCCAAATTAGATGTATCAACAACCTCCTAAGCAAAAGATAGAGGTTACCAAGAAAGTGCTGCATAGACATCAACATCAAAGATATCAGCAACCCCCTAAGCAGAAGACAGAGGTCATCAAGAAAGTATGGGTACCTAAAGCTAGTCTTCATGCTGATCAAAGCTACATGCCCAAGAACAAGTTCAGCAAACAACCTTGGAGCTCTACTAATGGACACTGCACAGGGAAAAGGTATCAAAAGAAATCTCAATACAAATGGTCAAAGAAGGGTGTTGCATATATAGCTCATACATCTCTAAGAGTATCAGCTAAAGAAGACTGGTACTTTGACAGTGGATGTTCAAGACACATGACTGGATTGAAGAATCTGCTAGTAGACTTAAAGTCATATTCATCCAGATATGTAACCTTTGGAGATGGAGCTAAAGGAGAAATCAAGGGAGTTGGGACCTTGGACTGTCCAGATGTACCAAGACTAGATGATGTGCTGCTGGTAAAAGGATTGACTGCTAACTTGATCAGCATAAGTCAATTATGTGATCAAGGGTATAGTGTAAACTTTACCAAAACTGAATGCATAGTGTCTAATAAAGAACAGAAGGTTGTCATGAGAGGATCCAGATCTAAAGACAACTGTTACATGTGGGAACCTCAAGACTTCAGTCTCACTTCAACTTGTTCTTTAGCCAAAGAAGAAGAAGGGAAACTATGGCACCAAAGACTGGGTTATCTTCATTTCAGAGGCATAAAGAAAATCATATCTATGGAAGCTGTGAGAGGTATTCCTAAACTAAAGATTGATGATGGCAAAATATGTGGTGAATGTCAAAGAGGCAAGCAAACCAAGATGTCCCATCCAAAGCTCCAACATCTGACAACTTCCAAAGTTTTGGAATTATTGCATATGGATCTTATGGGACCTATGCAGGTTAAGAGCCTTGGTGGTAAGAGGTATGCCTATGTGGTGGTTGATGACTTTTCAAGGTATACATGGATAAATTTTATCAAAGAAAAGTCTGATGTATTTGATATATTCAAAGATTTATGCCAAAGAATACAAAGAGAAAAAGCCAGCTGTGTGGTCAGAATAAGAAGTGACCATGGAAAGGAGTTTGAGAACCAAAAATTCTTAGATTTCTGTTCTTCAGAAGGAATCAATCATGAATACTCTTCACCAATCACTCCTCAACAAAATGGGATTGTTGAGAGGAAGAATAGAACTATCCAAGAATCAGCAAGAGCTATGATCCATGCTAAAAAGTTACCATTGTACTTCTGGGCTGAAGCTATGAACACAGCTTGTTACATTCATAATAGAGTCACTCTAAGGAAAGGAACCTTGTCCACAATCTATGAAGTCTGGAAGGGCATAAAACCCACAGTTAAGTACTTCCATGTGTTTGGAAGTAATTGTTATATTCTGGCTGATAGGGAGCAAAGAAGAAAAATGGATCCTAAAAGTGATGAAGGGTTTTTCCTTGGATACTCTATAAAAAGCAGAGCCTATAGAGTATTTAACTCTAGAACCAAGGTTATCATGGAGTCCATAAATGTAATAATTGATGATGCTCCTGCAGATGTTACAGAAGATGTTGGAACATCTGCTGACAGCCAAACTGAAACTGAAGAAAAGAGTGATCATCCTGACTCCACTCAAACTGATGCAAGGACAGAACAATCCAGCAAACCTCCCTCCATCAGAATCCAGAAGGATCATCCCAAAGATTTGATAATTGGGGATCCCAACAGAGGTGTAAGCACTAGATCCAGAGAGGTGATTTTAGGTTCCTGTTTTGTTTCAAAAATAGAACCTAAAAACATCAAGGAAGCTCTTACTGATGAGTACTGGATTTGTGCTATGCAAGATGAATTAGGTCAATTCACAAGGAATGAAGTGTGGGATCTTGTTCCTAGACCTGATGACATAAATGTGATTGGCACTAAATGGGTGTATAAGAACAAGTCAAATGAGCAAGGAGTTGTGACAAAGAACAAAGCTAGACTTGTAGCTCAAGGATACACACAAATTGAGGGAGTAGACTTTGATGAAGCCTTTGCACCAGTAGCAAGGCTTGAATCAATCAGACTACTTTTAGGAATTGCTTGTATCTTGAAGTTCAAGCTATTTCAAATGGATGTGAAGAGTGCCTTTCTAAATGGATATCTTAATGAAGAAGTATATGTAGAACAGCCTAAAGGATTTGTTGATCCAAGTTGTCCAAATCATGTGTACAAACTAAGGAAGGCTCTTTATGGACTGAAGCAAGCTCCAAGAGCATGGTATGAAAGGCTGACTACTTTTCTTATCAAGCAAGGGTACAGGAAAGGTGGAATAGACAAAACCTTGTTTGTTAAAGATGAAGAAGGAAATGTCATGATTGCTCAAATATATGTAGATGACATTGTTTTTGGTGGGATGTCAGACAGGATGGTTAAACATTTTGTCACTCAAATGGAATCTGAATTTGAGATGAGCCTAGTAGGAGAATTAACCTACTTTCTTGGACTGCAAATAAAGCAAATGGAGGACTCCATGTTCATTTCCCAAAGCAAGTATGCTAAGAACATTGTCAAGAAATTTGGGATGGACAATGCTACTCATAAGAGAACTCCTGCCCCCACACACTTAAAGCTGACTAAAGATGACAAGGGTGAGAATGTAGACCAAAGCCTATACAGAAGTATGATTGGAAGCTTATTATATCTGACTGCTAGCAGACCAAACATAGCCTTTGCAGTAGGTGTATGTGCAAGATATCAAGCTGATCCAAAAGTTAGTCATCTAAACCAAGTCAAGAGAATTTTGAAATATGTCAATGGTACTTATGACTATGGCATAATGTACTTTCATGGATGCAAACCAATTCTCACTGGCTTCTGTGATGCTGATTAGGCTGGAAGTACTGATGACAGAAAAAGCACATCAGGATGATGCTTCTTTCTAGGAAACAATTTGATTTCTTGGTTCAGTAAGAAACAAAATTGTGTATCCTTATCTACTGCTGAAGCTGAATATATTGCAGCTGGAAGTAGTTGTTCACAGTTGGTTTGGATGAAGCAAATGCTCACAAAGTACAATGTCCCACAAGATGTCATGACATTGTACTGTGACAACTTAAGTGCTATTAACATATCAAAGAATCCTATCCAACATAGCAGGACCAAGCATATTGATATTAGGCATCATTTCATCAGAGATCTTGTGGAAGAGAAAGTGATCTCATTGGAACATGTAGCTACAAATCTGCAATTGGCTGATATATTTACTAAAGCTTTGGATGCTACCCTATTTGAAAACCTAAGGGGTAAATTGGGAATCTATTTATATGAAATATAACAGTTATGGAGATGTGCCAACATGTCATATGACATTGTGTGGCATGATCACCAGATGGCAACACCAGTCTGGTCAAGGACTCTGGGTATTCCACTCCTAAAATTTCTCCAAGTAACGGCTACTTATAAAAATATCAGCTTGTTCTCAGCTATTCATCTTCTCATCATCCTCTCAAAACAAATTGCATTTTCTAACTGATTTTCAGAACTCATCAAAATCATTCAACCCTAAACTCTTCATCCACCACTTTCGAAAATGTCTCAACATCAAAACCCTAAACTCTCTGAAGAAATTCTCAACCAAGAAGATGTGGTGCATGCAACCCCCATCTCTGTGGTACCTATGGATTCAACTCCAATAGACGAAATCAGAGGAAGTGTTCCTCTTGCTCAAAAGCCAAGAACCCCTATTGTGAGAAGGGCAAAGGAACCTATCTTTATCAAAGTCAAAGGAATGCCTTCATCCTCAAACACCACTCCAAAAGCTTCTAAATATGTGGATGATTCTATAAAGGAACCGGTGAACAGGATTTTATCTGAGCAAAGAGTTGTGAGTGGCATATCTATCCCTCTGAACACCATGCCAGCTCCACAAGAAGAACAACAAAATCAAGCTGAAGAGGACACTCCTGCTCAACAGGATGTCCCAATAGATGTTGAAACATCTGAGGACCAGCAAAAGGTCTCCACTGATGATGCTGATGAAACATCTGAGGACCAGCAAAAGGCCTCCACTGATGGTGATGATGAAACATCTGAGGACCAGCACAAGGCCTCCACTGAAGATCAAACCTCTGTTGATCCACCTGCTGAAGAGGAGACTGCTCAACCTCCTCCTGTTGTAAACATAGAGCATGATTCTGACACAGAAATCATTGCTTCTGTCAACCTTAGCATAGCCAAAAGGCTTAGGACTAGGAAGGAAAAGAAGAATGCATGACATGCAACTCCTAAGAAGAAGCAACCTACACCAAAGAAGGATAAAGCTAAAGTTGCTTTTGGTCCTACCAAACAATGGAGCAAGGTGAATACACAGAAGAGGAAAGTTGTCACCCCTCCAGATTCATATGTTGAAGAGGATGTTCCAACATCCCCACCAAAGAAGAAACCAGCACCCTCAAGGTCCTCCTATGCTGTTCCAGAAGCTCCCCTGGACAACATTTCATTTCATCATGTGTCAAGTGTGAGCAGATGGAAATTTGTCTACCAAAGAAGGGTAGCACTTGAAAGAGAGCTGAGCAGCAATGCACTTGAGTGCACTGAGGTAATTGATCTCATCTCTTCTGCTGGCTTATTCAAAACAGTATCAAATTTCTCTCCTTGCTTTGAGCTGCTAGTCAAGGAATTTATTGTCAACCTCCAAGAAGACTGTGCTGATGGTAAGTCAGCTGACTTCAGAAAGGTTTATGTAAGAGGGAGACGTGTGGAATTCTCTCCTAGGGTTATCAAACATTATCTAGGAAGATAATCTGATGGACCTAATGAGTTAGGGAAGACTGATAACCAGGTTTGCAAAGTCATCACTGCTAATCAGGTCAAGACTTGGCCAGTGAAGGGGAAGCTTTCTGTTAGCTTGCTGACAAGGAAGTATGCAATGCTGCATAGGATTGGCACTGCAAACTGGGTCCCTACCAACCATACCTCCTCAATAGCAACTGGATTGGGCAGGTTTATATATGTTGTGGGCACCCAAACAAAGCTGGATTTTGGGGCTTATATTTTTGATCAGACATTGAAGCATGCTGGATCATCTGAAACAGAGCTGCCTATTGCCTTCCCTTCTCTGCTGTGTGGAATAATACTTAGCCAGTATCCAGGTATCCTCACTGAGAAGGATTCAATCTGCAAAAGAGAGAGTCCCCTGGCCTTCCACTACAAGTTGTTCTTAAGTCATCATGCAACTCATGTTGAAGCTCCCTCTGGGACATCTGCTGGATCTTCAAAGGCAAAGAATCCAATCTCCAAAGCTGCTTTGATTGCTGAGCTGAAAAACACATGCAAAGAACTGGATGCCAGGAAGCAAAAGCTTGAGGAGATTATCCAAAGGCTGGAGATTGAAGAGAGTGCTCAGAAAGCTGTTGCTTCTGATGAAGAAACTGAAGAAGAGGAAGACACTGAATATGAGGATTCTGAGTGAACCATGTATGTGAGGAATATGTAATGTCTGCTCCAACATTGTATTTTGATTTTGCTTTTGTATTTCTTTTGTAAAACTTTGGCCCTAATTTATGTCTAACAAGGGGGAGAAGAGAGCTGAACAATGTATGATGCAGCTTACTGATTAATGAAAAACTTCTGTTTGCTTCGGAACTAAAGCTGTGTTTTTGATGAAAAATTTCTGTTGCAACAAGTCTGAACACATGTAGGTTTGAGGGGGAGTAAACTCTCACATGACTCAACAGAAAAGAACTGCTGTACTCTGATATAAGAAATTCTGCTGCACTCTGATAAACCAGAAAAGTATGTTAGCCAAAAATTAGCCAAAGGGGGAGTTTGTAGATGTTTAGAATTGGCAGAATTTTTGACCAACAAGAAGTAATGAATTTAGTTCAGGATGTCACACCAGATGTTGTGACTATATCAAACAAAGTATAAGTAAATGAACTGAATTCAGGATGTCACACCAGATGTTGTGACATTGTATCAGTTAATGAAGTAAGTTCATTTTACAGGATGTCACACCAGATGTTGTGACATTGTATCAGTAAATGAAGTAACTTCAGTTTTCAGGATGTCACACCAGATGTTGTGACATCTCAAACCTGTTACCAGAATTAATTAATGATTAACAGAACTGAGTAATTTAAGGGAAGGTATCTGGAATTAATTATGGATGGATAAAACAGAAGAAGTTGCATCTGTAGGGAGTTTTGTTATATGACTTCAGTATAATCAGAAGAACTGAATCACCTAGAATCTAGGAAGTAACAAACCCTAATTCAAGGTGATGGCTGCATGCGTATCAGGATTGGATAAACCTACAGAAAGCCCAAAATCCAAACACCTATTTAAGCAACAGAAACTCTCAGAATAGAGTAGATTTTAAGAAGACAAAATAGGGTGTTTATGTTTTAATAGTAGGTTGTTAATGTGTACCACTTTATGAGCTTTTAAGCAAAAGTGTATTTGTGTCTTGATTGAAACTGTGAAGTAAGATCAAGCTGTTTTGTTTGAAGTATGACTTCAATTTTATTAAACTTGTAAACATATCACTATGTGATTGAGGGGGAGTGAGTTGGTACTCATATCTAAGTTGTGTCTTAGGTAGAAATTGCCTTGGGTAGATATTAAGTGATAGATTAAACTGGCTGGTTTAAGTCTAGAATTAATATTACTTATATTGGATTTCCTTCCTGGCTTGGTAGCCCCCAGATGTAAGTGTGGTTATACACTGAACTGGGTTAACAATTTCCTGTGTTGTTTAATTTTCCTGCACTTTAAGTTTTAGTCAAGTCTTCAAGTGTTTAAACATCTCATTCTACATCACGTACCTGATCACAGAATTTCACATCATATCATCTTTGGTTTGGTTTTGAACCCTTCTGCTACTCAGACTGCTTCAGTTATCTTCATCAGCACCTCCATCAGTTTGTCAGTGGATCTTCTCCAGCCACCTTCATTAGTTGTCAGAGACTTACCTCCAGCATCTCAGTCATTGATCTTCATCAACAGTTGCTCTCAGCTTCTTCACCAGCACCCATGGACACTTCAAGAAAGAGAAACCTCACTTACCACTTCTTTGAGCCCACCCGTACTGGCATCAGGAAAATCCAGTCCCTCATTACACCTGACCATATCCCACTATTCAGAGAGCATTATGGAGGCATATTGGATATGGTCATGGATTTAGATGCATCTCAGAAGAGCATGATCCATACTTGCTTGCAGTTCTATGATCCTCCACTCAGATGCTTCACATTCCTTGATTTCCAGATGGAAACTTTGCTAGAAGAAATTTCCATGTTGTTAGGAGTTCCTATCAGGAGAGGGATTCCTTTCAACCCTGAGATGGTTGCTCCCAGAAATGAATACATAGCCAGGGCATTGCATTTAGAGCCTGCCCTTATTGATCAGAACATGACAACCATGGCTGGGGTTCCAGGCCTCCACCTAGACTTCTTAATCTCCCAGGCTACCCTGCATGCTGCAATAGGAGAATGGAAGGTTGTCTGTGCACTTTTAGCCCTCAGTATATATGGGGTTATCTTGTTTGCAGATGAGCCAAAGTTTGTGAGCCAGAATGCCATTCACTTGTTCTTATTGAGGAATCCAGTTCCTACATTGCTAGGGACTTTTACTACTCAGTACACCAGAGGAATGAAAAGCAAAGAGGAAGACTGGTCAGATGCTGTGCTCCCCTTTATTACTCTTGGCTGCTAAGACATTTGCCAAAGTCAGATACCTTCCTGAACCCTCATCAGTAGAAGAACTGGGCTAAGAGATTCATTGCCTTGACATCAGAAGACATTAGCTGGTGCACTCAGAGCACCAAAGGCAAGGACATCATTACTAGTTGTGGGCAATATCCTAATGTGCCTTTGATAGAAGTAAAAGGTTGCATCAACTACAACCCTTTACTGTTTAAGAGACAATTGGGATATGCTTTGGTTCATCCTCCCAGAGTACAAGATGTGGCTGAAACTCTTTACTGTGAAATCCAACCCAACTCTGCTGTTGTCAGGCAAGCTGCCTGGGTTTGGGATAACATCCAGACTAAAGGGACAACCATCCTTGGCAAATGCAACAACATTTCTTCAACACAGTATTCTGATTGGTCTCGTACCAGAGCTCAGATCACCCGGATGCCATTCACTTTAGAAGATGTACCTGGACCTTCTACGGTACAACCTGCAGCCACTGTCAGTTTGGAAGAGTTTGAAAAGCTGAAAGAGAGGAATACTCAGCTAGTTGAAGCCTTGAAGAAGACTCTCTGGGAGAGAAATGACAGCCTTCTGGATAATGAGAGATTGGAAAGACTCAGGATTGAGCACTTGACCAATATTGAGAAGACGGATGACTACATCAGGAAGGCAAGAGCAGGGGAGTTAGTACTGAAGAATGCCTGCAAGGAGGCAAAGACTCAGAAGGCTAGGGCAGAGCATTATCTTGAGGAGAGCCAGACTAGGTGGATCAGGATCACTGAAGCCCGTGCACAAGAAGACCAAAGGACTCAGGCTAAGATAGAACAGTTGGAGGCTAGGGAGAAGAAGCATCATGAAGCTTTGTTAGCAGCTCAGAAGGAGATATCTGAGTTGAAACTCCGGGCGGGGTTGAAGAGGTCAAAGGATCAGGATAAGCATAAGAAGTTAACTAATGTCATTGCTACCAGGAACCTCCTCATCTGGACTATTACAGAGCACCCAGTGGGTCCAGTGACTGAGGCCCTCCTGAAGAAGTCAGAGAGGATGACTTTGGATTGGATGTCTGATCCTTTTACTTGTACTTCTTTCTTTTGTTGTACTTTTCTTTTTGTTGTCGTATTTGACCCACCACGGGCATGTATTGTAATCAAACTATGTATTTTCATCCTTTGTAATATATTGGTTTGTATTATTCTTGGTGGGCTTAATTTCTCAACATCATCAGCATTTCCTTGAGGTCTGGAAAGGTCAAAACCAAAGAACCAAACCGGATACCCTTGGAAGACAAATAGGCATATTGCATTGCATACTAACATTTTCTTTGTTTTGTAGGTTTTTGTTTTATTTTTGTTTCTCACTTTGTTGTGGTTTCAGGAAACATTGCTCGCAGAAGAGTGTTCCCTGTCAACAGAATACACTAGTACCCGACGCGAAAAAACCTTCCGGGAATTCAGATGGATCAAGTTCAGCAAGACCTGAATGAAGTGAGGACCCAAATGGAAAATGAGAGGGTTGAGATGAGGAATCAGATGACCCAATTCATGATTGTAATGTCTGGCTTAGCTCAGAGCCAGGAAAGGCTAAGGGAGCTGGTTGAAAGGCAAACTCCTAAAGAACACCATCAAGGTACAGGAGGTACCAGTAACAACGATCACGTGCAACCTCGCAATGATCCACCAGAGTTTGGGCCTCATCTAAACCCGCAAGTTAATGCCATAAGGAATACTCAGGGTAACACTACTGGAGGTAGGATCTTGCAAGAGGATCCTCAAGAAGAGCAATTTACAGTTGTTGGGGTTGGGGATGAAGTTTACGACCGTAGGCTGGATGAAATTGCAGAGAAGCTGAGGTCTCTTGAATCCCATAATTCGCTAGGATTTGATGTAATGGACATGGGACTGGTGGAAGGGGTGAGAATTCCTCACAAGTTCAAACCCCCATGCTTTGAAAGGTATAATGGCACATCCTTCCCACACACCCACCTTCAATCATTCTTGGGAAGATTAAAAGCATACACCATGGACGTGAAGCTATGGATGTTTTACTTCGAGGATAGTCTAACAGGGGCATCCCAAGAATGGTACTCCCACTTGACTAGGGCCACAGTAAGAAACTGGAAAGACTTGGTTGAAGCTTTTATCCATCAGTATCAGTATAACCTGGACATGGCTCCAAACAGGACCCTTCTAATGGGAATGTCTCAATCTTCCCGTGAAAGCTTCAGAGAATATGCCCAAAGGTGGACGCAACTTGCTGCTGCAGTTCAACCTCCCATGTCTGAAAGGGAAATGGCAGACATGTTCATGAATACTCTTCAAGGAACATACATTGACAGATTGGCTGCATTCTCTTCTACCAGCTTTGCAGATGTGTTGATAGCTGGGGAAAGAATAGAGAGCCTATTGAAGATGGGAAAGATCTCCGATAACGGTGCCAGTTCAAGCAGTACAAGAAAACCATTTACTGGGCCCCGTAGATCTGGTGAGACCAACTCTGTGCACATGGGAAGAGGGAGACCTCAATACTTGCCCAGAACAATTGCTGCTGTTACTATCCCTGCTCCACCTCCTCAGTATGCTGAACAACCACAACAGTTTCCGCAACAACAACATTTTCCGCAACAGAGATCATACAACAATAATAACAATAATCAACAACAACGCCCGTTTCAACAGCGGCCATCTCAGGTCAACCGAGTAATTGATCCCATTCTTATGCCATATGCTACACTACTGCCACAACTCCTAAAGCTCAATTTTGTTGAGTTGAGGACATTGGCTCCGCCTGATCCTCAAAACCTTCCTAGGAACTATGATGCCAATGCTAGGTGTGCTTTTCATTCCAATGCACCTGGTCACTCTACGGAAAAATGCAGAGCTCTGCATATGAAGGTTCAGGATCTGGTAGATTCAAAAGCCCTGAACTTTGCACCTCCTCCAAATGTGATGAAGAATCCTATGCCAAGCCACAGTGGGCCAAGGATTAATGTTGTAGAGGATGGTTCACCCACGAGTTTAATAGAAGACATTGTATGTGTTCAAACACCTCTGGCAGAGGTTAAAGCCCAACTTTTAAAATGCCAAGTGTTTCCAGGTTATAAGGTCTGTTGCAAATCATGCAAACTTTCTGAGAATGGGTGTGCCAGCTTGAGGAGTGAAGTTAATGGCTTGATCAGAGAGGGCATTCTGCAAATTACAACCAAAGCTTCTACAACACCAGCAACCCTTTTGTCAACAACAAGTGAATCTTCTATAAATGCAACAACCATCTGTCCAAGTGTTTCTTCTACAACTGCAACAACCATTGTTCCAACCGATTCAGCTACAACTTCAGCAATCATTCCATCTGTCACTTAAACACACAACAATTCATTTGCACCAGCGACTACAACTTCAGCAACCAATAATGATGTTTGCACTGTCACAATCTATTATGACCCGACAACGGTCCCGAGTTCCAACAACTTTCAACCTCAACAATAGTCTCAACAAAGCTTCAATTTGCCTTCACCAAAATCCACCAGAGGTCCTGTAACAATCTTTTATGATCCACAGACCATTGTAGTCCCAACAACAGCTGCAGTATGTCTAATCACTATCACAGTGCCCGGGCCAATCCCATATGATAAAGACAGTGCTATACCATGGCATTATGGTGCTGATCTGTACTGCAACGGAGAGAAAGTCCTTCTTGATTCTCCAGTTCTCACTCCCCAAGTGGATAATGTTGGGGGAGGCGGAGGCTTCACCCGAAGCGGACATCTCTTTGCATCACAAGTCCCTAGAATCAACACTGAGGCAGAGGCTGCTACCAGAGCCAAAGGGAAGAGTGTGATATCGGAAGAATCTGCACCCAAAGAAACTCATAAGTGATCCTTCGATCAAGATGTGGATGAGTTTATGAGAATCATTAAAAGAAGTGACTATAAAGTTGTGGACCAGCTCCACCAGACTCCTTCAAAGATCTCAATCCTATCACTGTTGTTGTGTTCCGAAGCCCATCGGGATGCACTTCTCAAAGTTCTGCATGCTGCTTACGTGCCAGAAGAGATCACTGTGAGTCAGCTGGAAACATTGGTATCAAATGTCAATACTAGCCATGGGCTAGGTTTCACTGATGCTGATTTGACAACAGATGGACATCTCCACAACAAAGCTTTGCACACAACCATGGAGTGCGAAGGAGCTTTACTATCTCATGTGCTTGTAGACGCTGGGTCCTCACTCAATGTCTTACCCAAGAAAACCCTTGTCAAGCTAGAGTATGATGGGATAGATCTCCGGCCAAGTAATCTTGTGGTCAGGGCTTTTGATGGCTCTAAAAGATCTGTTTTGGGAGAGGTGGAGTTACCAGTGATAATCGGTCCATAAGTTTTTAAGAACGTTTTCTATGTGATGGACATACAGCCGACATACAACTGTTTGCTAGGTCGACCCTGGATTCACGCCGCAGGCGCAGTAACGTCGACCCTTCACCAGAAACTGAAGTACGAATGGGAAGGACAGGTTATCACCATCTATGGTGAGGAAGGCATATTTGTTAGCCAACTGGCTACTTACAAATATATTGAGATGGATGGTTAAATCCATGAGATAATGAGCCAAGGGTTTGAAGCCCTAAATGTTAATGAGGCTACTGGAGTATTGGCTGCATCCTAGGAGAACAGGTTGGGTACTTCAATCATCTCTTATCAGCAAGCCCAGAAGGTTGTTGAAGAAGGTACTGCTCAAGGCTAGGGCAAGCTGCTGCCAGTGGAAAAGAAGGAAGATATATTCAGTTTGGATTATAGACCATTCCGACAAGATCAATCAGAGGCTGCCAAGGAGCCCAAATTTGTCAGTGGGGGGATGCTCACCCCAGATGCTGTGAACAATCTGGAAGACGGGGAGGAAAGCGACCGTAACCTGGAGAGCTGGATACGTCCAAGGATCCCGGGGAACCAAGTCCTTAACTGTTCTTCCCAGGAAATTATAAGGGTTACTCCTGCAGAGTAATTATTATTTCCTGTGTTTTTAGCATGCATCAAGTCCTGCATCTTGCCCAAGGTGTCAGGACTCATTTTGTAATAGGGCCATATTGTAATTTTGTGCAAATGATTAATCAATGAATATCAGACATCTTTTGCAAACGAGTCTCTTTTCCGCTCATTGTCTTTTCATTTTTTCACTTTTGTACAAAACAATAAAATGACAATGTTTTCAAAATAAACAACTCCATTTTCACTTTTTCTAAATAAGATTAAAACTGATCACTAAAACGAACCAATCTCAACCCTTACAGAGATTATCCTCCAGATTGCACCGACAACAGCACTGCTATGACTTTGTATGACTTCAACAATCTGATTAATCAAGCCGATGAAGGGGTTGAAGAAGACTATGAGTTACCTGAAGAGTTAGCCAGGTTATTGAGGCAAGAAGAGAAAGTGATCACTCCTCATCAGGAGGAGGTTGAAACAATTAATCTTGGTACCGAAGAAGACTTGAAAGAAGTGAAGATCGGGGCCAGTCTGCAAGATTCAGTGAAAGAACAACTTATTGACATGATTCGAGAGTACGTCGACGTCTTTGCTTGGTCCTATCAAGACATGCCGGGTCTCGTTACTGATATTGTTATGCACAAGCTGCCTTTGAAAGAAGATTATCCTCCAGTGAAACAAAAGATGCGCCGTACTCGGCCGGATATGGACATGAAGATTAAAAAAGAGGTACAAAAACAGTGGGATGCCGGTTTCCTTGCTGTGACTAGTTACCTGCCGTGGGTCGCTAACATTGTACCAGTGCCTAAGAAGGATGGCAAAGTACGAATGTGTGTGGATTACCGGGATCTGAATAGAGCTAGCCCGAAGGATGATTTCCCTTTACCTCACATTGATGTATTGGTCGACAACACAACTCAGTTCTCGGTATTCTCCTTCATGGATGGTTTTTCCGGGTATAATCAGATGAGAATGTCACCTGAAGACATGGAGAAGATAACCTTCATCACACCTTGGGGCACATTTTTTTATAAGGTAATGCCTTTTGGATTGAAGAATGCCGGTGCTACTTATCAACGGGCTATGGTAACGTTATTCCACGATATGATCCATAAAGAAATTGAATGCTACGTGGATGACATGATTGCCAAGTCCCTCACTGAAGAAGATCATCTGGTAAATATGCTGAAGTTGTTCAAGCGTCTGAGGAAATACCAGTTGAAGCTAAAACCCAACAAATGCACACTCGGGGTACGTTCCGGTAAGCTGCTGGGATTCATTGCAAGTGAAAAGGGTATTAAAGTTGATCCTGACAAAGTCAAAGCCATTCAGGAGATGCATGAACCTAGGACTGAAAAGGAAGTTCAGAGTTTCTTAGGTAGATTGAACTACATATCAAGATTCATATCTCATCTTACTGCAACCTGTGAGCCCCTCTTCAAATTGTTAAGAAAAGAACAAACAGTCAGGTGGAACGAAGATTGTCAGAAGGCTTTTGACAAAGTCAAGGAGTATTTACAAGAACCTCCAATTCTCATGCCTCCAGTTGAAGGAAGACCTCTAATAATGTACCTGACAGTATTAGAAGGATCAATGGGGTGTGTGTTGGGCTAGCATGACGAGTCTGGTCGAAAAGAGTATGCAATATACTACCTAAGCAAAAAGTTTACCGACTGTGAACAACATTATTCACTGCTCGAGAAAACTTGTTGTGCTTTAGCGTGGGATGCTCACCGACTAAGATAGTATATGTTGACCCACACTACATTGTTGATCTCAAAGATGGATCCAGTCAAGTACATATTTGAGAAGCCAGCACTTACCAGAAGGGTTGCAAGATGGCAAATGATTCTGATAGAGTATGACATTCAGTACACATCTCAAAAGGCCATCAAATGCAGTGTACTGTCTGACTATCTGGATGAGCAACCCATCGATGATTACCAGCCAATGAGATTTGACTTCCCTGATGAAGACATCATGTTCCTGAAAGCAAAAGATCATGAGGAGCCTGTTCATACTGAAGGGCCTGACCCAGAAGAAGAATGGACAATGATGTTTGATGGGGCTGTCAATATGAATGGACGTGGAGTTGGTGCAGTGCTCATTACACCTAAGGGAGTTCATATGCCTCTCTCGGCAAAAATCACCTTTGCATGCACTAACAACGAAGCTGAATACGAAGCCTGTATCATGGGTCTTGAGGAAGCCATTGACCTCAGGATCAAGACTTTAACTGTATTCGGAGATTCAGCTTTGGTAATCAATCAGACCAACAGCAAATGGTACACTCACCAAGAGGATCTGATTCCATACCATGACTATACGAGGAGATTATCAACTTTCTTCACAACAGTCAAACTTGAGTACATCCCTCGAGATGAAAATCAGTTCGCAGATGCTTTAGCTACAATTTCCTCCATGATCAAGGTTCAGACTTCCAATTATGTGCCTCGGATTTCGCTATCCAAATTAGACCGACCAACATACGTATTCTTTATGGACATTGCTAAAGATGACAAGCCTTGGTTCCATGACATAAAATGCTTCTTAGAAGATCAAGCATACCCACCTGGGGAATCATCCAATGACAAGAAGACATTAAGAAGACTGGCTGGTAGTTTCTTCCTGAATGCTGATGGTTCGTTATACAAGAGAAACTTTGACATGGTGCTTCTCAGATGTGTTGATGAGAAAGAAGCAGACTTGCTGATGCACGAGGTGCATGAGGGATCTTTCGGTACCTATGCTGGAGGGCATGCAATGGCTAAAAAGTTGTTAAGATCGGTTTACTACTGGATCACAATGGATGCAGACTGTTGTGCCTATGCCAGGAAATGCCACAAATGCCAGATTTACGCAGACAAAGTGCATGTGCCTCCAAATCCTTTGAACGTGATGTCTTCACCTTGGCCCTTTGCCATGTGGGGCATTTACATGATTGGAAAGATTGAGCCGACTGCTTCAAATGGCCACAGATTCATCTTGGTAGCCATTGATTACTTCACCAAGTGGGTTGAAGTAGCTTCGTATGCAAACGTCATCAGACAAGTGGTAGCCAGATTTTTGAAAAGAGACATCATTTGTCGGTATGGAGTGCCCGAGCGAATCATTACTGACAATGGTTCCAATTTGAACAATAAAATGATGGCAGAACTGTGCCAGGACTTCAAAATCCAACATCACAATTCTTCCCCTTACAGGCCAAAGATGAACGGCGCTGTTGAGGCAGCTAACAAAAACATCAAGAAGATTGTGCAAAAGATGGTGGTTACATACAAAGACTGGCATGAGATGCTACCATTTGCCTTGCATGGGTACCGAACCTCAATTTGAACATCCACTGGGGCAACACCGTATCAGCTTGTGTATGGTATGGAGGCAGTCCTACCAGTTGAAGTTGAATTACCCTCCTTACGGGTATTGATGGATGTCAAGTTAAATGAAGCAGAATGGGTCCGTTCTCGGTACAATCAATTGAATCTGATCGAAGAAAAGAGATTAGCTGCAATATGTCATGGGCAGTTATATCAGAAAAGGATGAAGAAAGCCTTCGATCAGAAAGTCAGGCTTCGGGAATACCAAGTAGGAGATCTTGTGCTGAAAAGACTCCTTCCTCCTCATACAGACCACAGGGGCAAGTGGACTCCAAACTACGATGGTCCATTCATAGTAAAGAAGGTTTTCACTGGTGGAGCACCGATGCTCACTACTATGGATGATGAAGATTTCTTATCCCCTGTGAATTCAGATGCAGTTAAAAAATACTTCGCATAAAATGACCCGCTGGACATAAAACCAGAATGTAAGTTCAGGCAAAAATAGGGCATCCCGGCGAGTCTAAAACTGAATAAAAGACTCGGGCAAAAATAAGGGAAAATGAAAAAAAAAATGTACACCCGCTGAGTTGAAAAGCTACATTAGACAGCTCAGGCAAAAATGGGTATCCCGGTGGATTGAAAACCCGAAAGGGCGATCCACGCAAAATAAGGGAATAAGCGAACAACTGCATTCTGAATTCGTTTGTATCACTTACAACACAACAAGCTTCGAAAGGATAAATCATCAGTCAAAATCAACCTTCTTCAGAAAGCAAGATAAGAAGAACGTCAAGGTCATACGGGTCATAGCAAAGGAAGCTCACCAAAGCATCGTCAACATTGCCAGCACTTTTACTTTTTCAATTTATAACAATCTCCTCATTCCAGGGGATCTGTTTCTTTGACTGTATTTTGCCAATTCAGGGTTGTCGCTCCCGCCAGATGAAGCCGGGTAAAATGGGGTACAGACGCGAATGGTCGGCGAGAGGAGGATGCGAGAACACACAGGAGTGAACTCACAGGGAATGAAAAGAGTCGCCAGCTGGGCATTTTTATCCCGGAGGAAAGGTAATGCTGCATAGACCTAGAAAAGATATGGATAAGACGGTTGCGAACCAGAGAGACTGAGAAAGGGGGTTGGTTACAACCTGGGAAGGTATTAGCACCCAGATTGTCCGTCGTACTCGACGGGATCCACGCTTAGAAGATTTTTGTTTTAAAGGGGTAGTGTCAGTGCAATTTGTGTTATAAAAGAGCTGGAAAAGGATGTACAGGTGTCAGTGTAAAAAGAATGTGAAGTGTATAAATGGAGTGTCAGTGTAAGGATAAGAGAGATGAAAAGAAAGTGAGAAGAGGAAGAATGAGCAAGCTCAATCTCAAACACAAAGTAAAATGCAGCAATGATGCATAAGAGAGATGAAAAGAAATTGTGAGAAGTGAAGGCAAATTCACTTCTCAAAGTTGCTTACCACCTGAAAAGTTAGTGAGAAAGATGCAATGCAATGAAAAATGAGATGGGATGGCATGATGCAAACCAAAATCAGAAGCATGTATGAGATGATAATGATGCTATGAGATGATGCAAACATGAAACAAGGCATGGGGATGATCATACAAACTTATGGATGCAAATGGAGCATGTTTGGAACCATGAACACACATGAAAAGTTATGAAATGTACATGACATACAACATGGCAAATACATGAAGCAATGATCAAACATACTTTCAATATGTCTTAAGATGTCTAATGAAACAAATGGATGCACAAAATGCTATGGCAAGTCAAGGTATGAATGCAAATACAAGATGAATGCAAAAGGAAGCCCAAATTAGGGTTTATGATCAATGCATCAGACAAAAACCAAAATCAGAAGCAAACATCAAGATAAAAAATTGAAAATGCTCTCAAAGGAACCCTAATCCTATACAAACTCACTGCCCAAAGGAGGGATTCTAACTCTTAACCTAATTAGGGTTATGAATTTCCTAAGTTATCTAGGGTTTTAGGGTACCTTAACAAGAAAAATGCCAAACAAATTGAAAATGAAAGATCAAATCATGCCAATTTAATCTCACAAACTACATGCTAAACAAAATGCAATGCAAAAAGAATCAAAGTCCAACTCTCAATGGTTAGGCAGAAATGATTTTTTGAAGTTTGGATCAAAATAATGCCTTGAAATGATTTTAATTCCATGAAAAATTCTCAAAAGACATCAAGATCAAAAAAGAAATTTGGTTTGAGGGTTGGACAATGTTTCTAAATGATTATGAAGGTTTCATGAATTTTTTGGTGATTTTTAAATACCTAAAAGTATTTTTAATTAATTAATTCTCATTAATTAATTAAAAATAAACTTTTAAATGATTTAAAAATATTTTTTAATGCAAAAAATAAAAATAAAAATGTTTTTGGTTTCTGAAAATTAATAAAAGTGTGTACAAAAATTTTCAGAATTTTTGAAAAGGTTTTACTATTTTTAAATAAATGTACAAAATAAAACAAAAGAAATGAATTAAAAATGAAATAAAAAGAAAGTATCCGCAATGGAGGGCCAAGATTGATTCTGGGGAAAGACCTGTTGACTTGGCGCGTAATCCAATGGTCTATATTAAAATCAGGTTAATTAACTAATTAAACCTAATTAATTAAGTTAAGTGGAAATTAAGAATTAATGACAAGATCTGAGCCTTTGGTCCATACGCGGGAAACATGATCCTAGGGTCCAGATTTAAAACGCACTAATGACTCAGCTAAACCCTAATTAGGGCACACTAATCTCAGATGGCCGGAACAGTGGTTCCGGTCGTCTTCTCCGGCGGGTTAAAAACCCTAGAACATGCCACAGGCCACCATTCACCAAATTGAAGCTAGGGAAATGATCCTCTACCCAAACCCCATTCAAATCACCCTTCAAACAACATTTATCATTCAAAAACAGAGAGAATCGAATCAAACAAGTTTCACGGGTGAAGTTTCAGAGTATCAGTACATCCTCATTTTTCACTCATTTTCAATTTCAAACACATCATTATGATCAGCACAACATACACTTTCATTTTATAACAAGAAAAACAAGTTCTGTGAGAAAGTGTTCTTGGCCATACCTGAGCTGGAAAGCTTCAATGGTGAGCTTCCAGAACCTCCCACTTGTGCAAATGAACTCCCTTGGCCCTTCTGAACTCAATGGAATGCCTCAAAGCTCTTGTGGATGGCTGATTTGTGAAGGTGAGTTCTGGTATAGCAGATTTCACAGTTATGTTCTAGAGGGTTTCAAGCTGTGTTCATGGTGGATTCTGGTTCTCTTGAGTGTGTATGATTTGTTGGTGAAGAGAAAATGAATGTTTGATGGCTGTAGAGAGAGATTCGAAGAAGAGGAGTTTTTGACAGATTTTTGTGAGGGCTGTGTTGTGTCTTGCTTCAATGGCCAATGAGTTGCTATAACACTCCCATGATGTGTGAGTAGCCTGTGGAGCAGGTCAGTAGGGGTGGCTGATCACTATTCCAAGAGTATGGGGGTTTTGGCTAAAAAGTCAAGTTGATTTGTCCTTGCAGCATGGGCTATGGCAGCATCAGTCTAAGGGCATGTCTTGCTTCAGCTTGAGTCAAGGATGACCCTTGGATTGCTTGTGAAAGTCTGCAGCATTTGGATCATGAGTTGTGAGAGATTTTGCAACTTGCCCACTTGTGTTATCTCATGATTTTGGCTATGTAAAAGTGAGAACTCTTGCTGAATTTTTGATGTGGAATGCCTCACTAGATCATGACAATGCATAGAAACCAATTAGTGATCACATAACTCCTTTGAGAATGATTTTGCCAAAAATCCCTCTTTGCATCTTCATGAAAATGACTTATGGATCAAGGCACAAAATGAGAAATTCTTTGGGCCAATTCTAATTTTATGTCATGTGTAGCATTGGTATGATGATTAGAGATCATGTTGAAGTCACATAAAGGCTTGCCATGAGAAATTGCAAGTTTTCCATTTGGTGCAAAAGTGGATTTTTAATGATTTTGCTCAACTTTGCAAGGCCATAACTTTTGATCCAAAATGAATTAGGTCATGTTCTTGTACTTTTTGAAAAGGTAATGATCCATTCTACAACTTTCATGACCAAAGTTTTTCCATTTGAAGCTTTTTTGAATCAAAAAGTAAAGGTTGAAAAAGTTGCCTAAAATGGCAATTTCATTAAAAGTCAAACTTGCCCAAAAAGTCAACTTTGCAAAAGACTTGAAATTCTTGAATTTTGTGAACTTCTAACATCTTCCATGATCAAATAAAGATCATATACAATCAAAATGATGAAGAATGCCCTTTGGTTGGGTCATTGAGGGCCTCAGATGCCCTGATTTTGCACTGACTTGCTTGAAAAGTCAACTCTTGATCAGATGACTTCCCCATGGAATTTCTTCATGAAAATTGATATGCACACTACCTATACCATATAGAGACCAATAGAAACAATAATGACCAAAAAAATTGGAGTTATGGCCTCTGAAACCAAAACCCTAATTCTAGGTCATCTGGGCAGTTAAACCTGGCTCTGCTTCCATGCCATTCTCAGTTCTTGTGATTCTTTGACATTCTTGACTTTGAGAGGATATAGTATGATACTTGAACACACATGGACCCCTTTTAAGTGATAGATGACCTTTGGAGTAGCTCAAGAAGCTCTTGGATTGCTCAGATCACAAACCCTAGATGCAGATGACTTTGAACCAATGCAATGAATAAAAAATGTGATATGAGATGCTATGATTGAGTTTATGCATATGAAATGATCACAAGCCATGGTTTGAATGGGTGAGGGCAAATTTGGGGTGTTTACAAGGGCACCCAGATTAATAAAGTCAGAGTTTTCAGTCACACCTTGTTTCGTACATTTTTTGATTCGTTTGCAAAATGTCCAGTATTCCATGATATAATATTTGCATAAAACAAATGAGTCGTTCTTAATATATACTTGTAGGAAATAATCTTACTTTCAGGAATATCTAACTCCTATAAGGGAATCCGGTAAGGGATACCTTGGGATACTTGTGCGTTTCTTTAACAGGGTTGCAGGTATTCAAATATGTAGCATGGGGCATGCCAAGCAACACTTCCCTAACACATCTTCTTCAAGCAGCATCTGAAATGCTTTTTCCCCAATGGAGTTACCAAAGCATCCTCATCCCCAGCCGGGATCCCCACATAGGACTCTAGGAAGATCATCCAGCGATCTTTTCTCCCCCGAACAGAGTGCCAGATCTCCCAAAGATAGGGGAACCATCTCCCCACGGAGCTCCAGCCTCTCCCCAGAAAGGCAATGCCTGAAATTCTCACAACAAAGTGACAAAAGCTTCTTCCTCCCCAGCTGGGTTTCTCATTACAAAGATAGGTATGTCAGTGATCTATTTCCCCAAGCAGAGTTACTCCTCCTATAAATCTACCAATGATCTCATCCCCAGCTGGGATTCTCCTTCAAGTAGACCAGCCAGGGATCTTCACAGCAGCGGGATCCAAATCCCGGATCAATTTCGTTTTCATAATCATAGCATTCGCATCATATTTCCTTACAAAGCGTAACATTCCATCTAATACGCAGCATTACGGCAAAAATCAAACATTTGCATGATCACAAGTCAGGTTCGAACCAGTCACCTGTAAATACCAACAGTACCTCATCAGCAATGTACAAAATACATTCCTTGCACATAAAAACCAAAGCGTCCCTTTGCACTCTCAAATACAAATACTTGTCCATAACATGTTCTTCTCGACACTCGTCCATGTCATCTCAATCTCCCCACAGAAAGCCAAAGCATCCCCTTTGCACTCTCCAACACAAGCACATGTTCATATATACTTTCTTGACACTCGTCCGTGTCATATCATCCCCTGCAGATAAGCCACAAATATCCTCTATGATTACAAATACCTATACACTCTCTTGACACCCGTCCGTGTCACCGCTCCCCAGCATGGTTGCCCAAACACTTGTTACCAACCAAACACTCCTTTATTATATACCTTCTTGACACCGTCTGTGTCATGCTATCCCCACAGGTTTCCAGAACACCTTTTACACTCATAACTTATACACATTCTTTTCTGACACTCGTCCGTGTCACACTTTTCCCCAGCAAGTTGAACATTCGTCCGTGTCTTGCTCACACTTCACACTTGTCCATACGTATACAGATACTCGTCCATATCTTATATATACGCTTATTCCCCACAGATTTGACACTCGTCCGTGTTCTTTGTTAACCAGTTGGTACTCGTCCGTACCATCATCTCTGAACACGCGTCAGCGTTTGTTTCTACTGATACTCGTCCGTATCATAAGTCTTAAGGATGCTCGTCCGCATCTTTAATCTATACACATCGTCAAAACACTTATACCTTTTATCTGACATTCGTCCTATGTCATGATACTTTCGGCAGCCGTACCTTGCTAGGTGATCGTCCTTCACCTACGAATGACCGTCCCTCATCCTTTCCCCAACGGAGTCTCCGTCTCTGGACCCCTTTTTTATCCGACATTTGTCCTATGTCGTGATATTTCAGCAGTCGTCCCCTGCTAGGTGATCGTCCTTCACCTTTTGATGATCGTCCTTCATCATTTTATCCGAAGGCCGTCCCCATTGTCGATCTCGTTATCTGACATTCGTCCTATGTCATGATACAACCCCGAGAGCAGCCGTACCCTGCTAGGTGATCGCCCTTCACCTCTTGATGATCGTCCTTCATCATGCTTATCCGATGGCCGTCCCCATCGTCGACTTTTTCTATCCGACATTCGTCCTATGTCATGATAAAGAGCAGCCGTCCCCTGCTAGGTGATCGTCCTTCACCTTTGATAATTGTACCTCATCATTTATTTCATTTATTCTTTAAACCGATGGTCGTCCCCGTCATTGCTTATATTACTTTATGAACCTGATGGTCGTCCCCATCATTGCCTTTACTTTATTCCCCAGATAATCTTGTTTAGTTATCCGATGGCCGTCCCCGTCGTGGTCTATTTATTTCCCCAGCATGTCGGCCGTCCCCGTCATTGCTTTATCCCCAGCAGTCGTCCTCTGCTCGATGGTCATCCTCAATCACCCGCACTTTACTTTTTCTATACTATCTTTTATAGTTTATATCCCTTTTCTTCTTCTCCCCAGTGAGTTCAAATTTCGGATTGTCTTTGGTATTCAACCACAAGTTATCTTATTTGTCTGTTAAGCCAGGCGCTTACATCCTGCACAGCTAACTCATGCTTGAATAGGGGCAGTTGTAAACACCCCAAATTTTCCCTCACTCATTTAACACCATGGCTTGTGATCTTTCATATTTGCATTAGTCTAAGCATATCATATCATATTGCATTTTTGTTTCACTGCTTTAGTTCAAGGTCATCTGCATCCAGGGTTTGTGATCTGAGTAATCCAAAGATTCATCTGAGCCACTCCAAAGGTCTCCAATCATTCCAAGAGGGTCCATGTATGTTCTATCATCATTTTATATCCCTCAAATATCAAGGAAGTCAAAGAATCACAAGAACTGGCAATGCATGGAAGCAGAGCTAGGGTTTCACTACACAGATGACCTGGAATTAGGGTTTTGGTTTCAGAGGCCATAACTCCAAATTTTTTGGTCATTCTTGTTTCTAATGGTCTCAATATGTTATAAGCATCATGTGTACCAAGGTTTATGAATAATTTCATTATGGAAGTCATCTGTTCACTGGGTAACTTCTTGAGCAAGTCAGAGCAAAATCAGGGCATCAGAGGCCCCCACCAATGGAACAAAAGTGGATTTTTCATCAAATTGAAGTTATATGATCTTTATTTGATCATTGAAGTACTTGGAGGTTCACAAAATTGAAGAAAAATGAGCTAAACCAAAAGTTGCCAAAAATGGAAATGACTTGTAATGTAAACTTTCCATTTTGGGAAAGTATTTCAACCTCCTCTTTCTCAACCAAAAATGCTTCAAATGAAAAATTGTTGGTCATGAAAGTTGTAGATTGGATACTTCCCTTTTCAAAAAGTACAAGAACACGTTCTAATTCATTATGGAACTCAAGTTATGGCCTTTCAAAGTTGGCAAAAATCCTATAATTTTCAAGAATGCACCAAAGAGGGATTTTTGCAAAAACCACTTGCCAAGCTTCTAAGTGACCTCTAATTGATTTCTAAACCTCATAACAACATCACATGACTCATTGTGATAAGAATTGCATAAGAATTCACAAGATTTCATACCTTGGTTCACAAGAAACTTCAAAGAGGGCAAAATGCAAAATCTATGCCATCTTGCTATCCAAGCCATCCATCTGCATTCTTTTGATCCTAGGGCTCACCATAAACCATGCTGAAGCAAGACAACCCATTGAACCACTTCTGTTCCAGCCCATGCTTGTGGTACACATATTTGACTTTTTGGCAAAAACTCCCATACTCTTGGCATAGTGTTTTGCAGCAATTCAGAACCTACTCCATATTATATTCAAATAATATGGGAGAGATAAGAGGAAGGATTGGAGCCTGAAACATACAACAACATCAGATTCACAAAAATATGCACAAGACTTGTTCTCTTCGAAACACCCTCAAAACTTAACAAAATCCAGAAATTCTTTCACCAACAAATCACTCTTCATCCATAGAACAAAACCCAACCCTTGGAATGGCCTGAATCATTACACACACACAAACCTCCATTTCTGCTAAACCAGAACCACACAACACAAACCAGCCACTCTCAAAGCTTTTCAAGCATTCCACTAGCCTCAGGAGGATCAAAGGAAGCTTTTTGCACGAAGGAGAGGCCCTGAAAGCTCACATTTGCAGTTCATCAGCTCAGGTAACCTCAAGAACAAAATCTTTAAGAGCTTAGATTTCTTGTTACAAAATGAAAATATATGTTATGGGGATCACACTGATGCTTTTAGAATTGAAAATAGTCAAGAAATGAGCATGTTACGAGCTTCTGAAATTTTGTCCAGATTTTTGTTCTTCTTCGATTCTCCATGTTTGTGTGTTATAAATCATGTTTGAAGGTTGATTTGAGTTTAGTTTGGGTAGGGGATAATTTATGGGAAATTAATTTGGGGGTGGGGTGGCCTGTAGAGAGACATAGGGTTTTTGTTTCGCCGGAGAAGATGACCGGAGCTCCCCTCCGGTCACCTGAAAGTGATTAGCCCTAATTAGGGTTTAATCTCCAGATGCGTTGTGGACCCTTAGATTTTGATTAATTTAGGAGAATGGATGTACCAGATTGATTCATTAAGTTAATTTCAGATTAAATAAAATAAAATATGATTAATTAGCCAGGATTGATCCAAGCCATTGAAACGCGCGCGCAGTCTCCCCATGTTTAAATCCTGACCTTCAGATTAGATTACTTTCATTATTTTTTATTTTTATTTCATTTTTTGTCATTTGTTTTGCATAATTTATTTAAAATACTTAAAAATTTCCAAAAATATTTTCATTATGCATTTTTAATTCAAATATTTTTCTCCACCCAAAAAATATTTTATTTTTATTTTTTGCATTAAAAAACCATTATAAAAAATATTTAAATGTTTATTTTAATTAATTAATGGAAATTAATTAATTAAAATATCATTAGGTTTCTGAAAATTACAAAAAACTTCACATTGCATCTTAGGACATTTAGAAACATTTTCAAACCATCCATACAAATTTCTCTTTGGTTTTGAATCAATTTTGACATTTTTCTTGAATTTAGGGTTCATAAAAATCTCATTTTTGAACCCTAACTTCAAGAATTCTTTTCTGCCTAACCATGAAGGGTTAGACATTGGTTCTTTTTGCATTGATCTTCATATGGCATGTAGTATATAGCATATTTTTGTAACAAATTTATCTTGCATTTTCCATTTTATTTGCATTTTTTCCCTTAAGGTACCTTAAAACCCTAGATAACTTAGAAAAATCATAACTTTCTTTAGGTTAAGAGTTAGACCTCCTCCTTTGGGGTGTGATATCATATGGGGTTAGGGTTCCTTTGAGTTAATTTGTAATTTTTTATCTTATGTTTTGCTTCTGTTTTTGACTTTTGCATCTCATGTTGCCTTAAAACCCTAATTTCTCATGTTCATTTGCATACATCTTGCATATGCATCCATACATGAACTTGCCATGACATTTCATGCATTCACATGACTTCTAAGACATCATAGGACACATTAGAATCATGCTTGATCATTTCTTCATTCATATGCCATGTTATGCATTCATTTCATTCCATGAACTTTCATGTGTTTTCAAACTCCAAAACATGCTCCTTTGCATTCTCATCTCTTGTATGATCATTCATAACACTTGATATGATTTTATATCATCTCATAGCATCATTTGTATCATGTTTATGCTTCTGGTTTTGTCTTTGCCTTTGCATTTATTTCATTTTCATTTCATTTCTTTCCTTTATGCTAACATTTTCAAGTGGTAAGTAATTTGAGAAGTGAATTTATCTTCACTTCTCATTTCTATTCTCACTCTTCTTATGAATCCTTGCTGAATTTTTCTTTATCTTAGAGTGATATTTCTCATTCATGTTCATCTTTCACCTTCTTTCTCCAAGTTACTTATCTTCTTCAGTGAAGTAAGTAACTTGTTTCTTCTGCTTCTCCTCCTTTCATCTGCTTCTTCCATTGGTGGCTTCTCTGGAGATCACTTGCAAGCCTTACAAACCATAGGAAAATCCAAGCATGACAATAATTAGGGTTTTGATTAGTCCCCCTTTAGCTTTTATCTTTGTGTCTTCTTTGTGTCTCTCTTCTCATCTCATAATCAGAGACTAAACCTTTAAGGTTTTAAGACTTTGTGATTAGGGTTATGCCTGCATCCTTCTCTTAGGATGGAGTGTATAACTTTAATCCTAAGTGTTAAACCCTTAATTTGTTTAAACCGCTTAATAAATCCATATTAATAACCACTAAGACAATAGCTTGTAACTTACGCCTTGCATTAGGGTTCTAATTCTTCCTTTATTGGTTAAGAAGGACTAACCCTAGTGTTAATGGACAAGTCCCCCTCAAGTTGTCTTACAAACCATAAAATTCACTTCTTAATCTTATCATTAATTAAAATCCACTTTAATAAAGGTTTATTTTGTCATGAGGTTAATCCCTAATCATGGATTAAGTTGAGGTATCTTCCTCAGCTTAAGTGCTCTCATCTATTATCCTTCTATTAGGATGGTGTAATGAGTCCACTAAATCATTGATCATGGCTTAAACTCATTAATTAACACTAAAGAAAAACACCAAAAACATCTAAATAATCACAAGTAGGTTAATTATCTTAATCCTACATCATCATGGTAATTAAGTTTGAGATGCTTATCTCATACTTAAGGTATTCTCATTATCCCTAATCAAGGGGAGGATATGATGAGTTTACTAACCCTTGGTTTAGGCTTAAGCTCATTAACTTATGACAAACAAAAAAATCAATAAAAGATTGAAAATATAAAAAACAAACAATAATCGTCTCCTTAGGGATTCTTTTCTCATCATCTTCACTCACAAACGAGAACTCGCTTCTTCCGTCTAATGCAAGACAGTTAGCACCTGAGCCAGACAGGTCACACACTTGAGCATAGACAAGCAGGAAGTTCATCAGTCAATTATTTTTCAGTCTCTTTGAGTCGAACTACGGTGTTCTGACTTCCTCATTGCACGAGAGGACACGTAGGTATAACTTAATTATTATCGAACAAAAGTCTCTGTCTCTTCCCCCCTCTTCCAGCATTGTTCTTTTAAGTCTCATTCCTGAGAAATTCACTTCACTTTCTTACACTGACACCTGTACATTCTTTTCTAGCTTTTGCACACAGATAGCACTGACACTACCCCCTTAAACACAAACTTTCAAGCGTGGATCCTGTTGAGTACGACAGACAATCTGGGTGCTAATACCCTCCCAGTTTGTAACCAACCCCCTTTCTCAGTTTCTCTGGTTCGCGACCGTCTTATCCATATCTTTCCAGGTGTATGCAGCATTACCTTTCCTTCGGGATAAAAATGCCTAGTTGGCGACTGTTTTCACCTTCATCTTCATCTTCTCCTCTCGCCGACCGTTCGCGTCTGTTCTCTATCTGACCCTGGTGTCACTTAGCAGGAGTGACAACTTGGCGACTCTGCTGGGGACCTTTATATTGCAACCAGGGCTTCTAGTTCTTTTTATGGGTTCCTCCTAGAGCTTGTTTGATTTGTGTTTACGGGGGTGTTATGTGCTACTTGTGCTTATTTATTTGCTTTATTAATTGCTTTCTGTACAACTTTATTTATTGCTTTCATTTACAGTTTTATGCATTGCATACTGTCATTATCATTGTGCTGGATCTCTTGTCTGTTTTGGTGGGTGGGGTTCATTGAGTGATTAAGGTCCTATACCGGGGACCTGAGTGACACATAGGCTAGAGTGGCTTCATATTATATCCCATTCCACTTCAGTCTGGTGCGGGAATACGAAACACGGTTCAGACATGGGTTTCTTCTTGAGAACTCTGTGCTACAGATTTCCTGTAGTACTAGGGCTATCTGGGAAGCCTGCTAAGTCTGGATGACCTTTTTATGACCTTCAACCTCTGAGGTGAATTAGAGGTGGATCTTTTATGGTTATTGTAAACACTGTACCTCCGGGTTATAAGTGTTTACACTTCTCATAACTGATCCATGTCTGAGGATCCTTGTTCTAGAACATTACATGTGAGGGGGTTAGGATGTTTACAGGTTTGCAGGAACCCTTGGCCACATCATACCCTATTACTAGTTTTGTTTTAAGATTGAATCACTTTGGACAGTTCTTGTGTTTACCCCGGACTTGTGACTCTTTATTTGAGCCCCCACCCGGTTACTGGATTTCTAAGCCTCCATCTGGACCTATGAACATACATGGACTTTTACCAAGACAGATAAAACAGATCCAACACTTGATCACAAACCCCTGCATATCATTTGCATACTTCATTCTTGCATCATTTAACATTTGCCTATTTGTTTTACAGGGTATCCATCATATTATCTTTGGTTTGGTTTTGACCCCTTTTGCTGCTCAGACTGCTTCAGTTATCTACTTCAGCACCTCCATCAGTTTGTCAGTTCTTCTCGAGCCATCTTCATCAGAGACTTACCTCCAACTTCCCAGTCAGTGGCCTTCATCAGCAGTTGTTCTCAACTTCTTCACCAGCATCCCTGTAAACACCCCAAATTTTCCCTCACTAAATTCATATCATGGCTTGTGATCTTTCATGTTTACATTAGTATAAGCATATCATCCCATATTACATTTTTGTTCATCTGCATTGGTTCAAGTTCATCTGCATCTATCGTTTGTGATTTGAGCCATCCAAGATTCATCTGAGCCACTCCAAGGGCCATCAGTCATTTCAAGAGGATCCATGTATGTTCAGTAATCATATTATATCCTCCAAAGATCAAGGAAGTCAAAGAATCACAAGAACTGGCAAAGCATGGAAGCAGAGCTAGGGTTTCACTACACAGATGACCTGAAATTAGGGTTTTGGTTTCAGAGGCCATAACTCCAAATTTTTTTGTCATTCTTGTTTCTATTGGTCTCAATATGTTATAAGGATCATGTATACCAAGTTTGATGAAGAAATTCATTGTGGAAGTCATCTGATCACTGGGTAACTTCTTGAGCAAGTCAGAGCAAAATCAGGGCATCTGAGGCCCCCCAACATGGAACCAAAGTGGATTTTTCATCAAATTGAAGTTATATAATCTTTATTTGATCATTGAAGTGCTTAGAAGTTCACAAAATTGAAGAAAAGTGGGCTAAACCAAAAGTTGCCAAAAATGGAAATGACTTGTATTGTAAACTTTCCATTTTGGGAAAGTTTTTCAACCTCCTCTTTCTCAACCAAAAATGCTTCAAATGAAAAATTGTTGGTCATGAAAGTTGTAGATTGGATCATTCCCTTTTCAAAAAGTACAAGAACAAGTTCTAATTCATTTTGGAACTCAAGTTATGACTTGTCAAAATTGGCAAAAATCACATAATTTTCAAGAATGCACCAAAGAGGATTCTTTGCAAAACCACTTGCCAATTCATTTTGTGACTTCAAAAACACTTCTAATCATCATACAAACATTGTACATTGCCTTAAAATCAGAATTTCCCAAAGAATTGTATCATTCCATGCCTTGAACATCATGAAATTACAAAAGGGCCAAAGCTTCATGAATTTGCAAAACAACACATAAACTTCCATCCATTTGCTGAATTGCCTCAAGACTGATTATATGGACATCCTTGATCCATGATGCGCATGGACAAACCAATGAGCCAGCTACACCATTGCCCATACCTCAAGTACAAAACTTTTGACTTTTTGGCAAGAAGCCCATACCAATCACCACAGTCCACCACCCACTCTCTGCCCAATCCAGACTTTACAAGCATGCCCCAAGGGTCATTTTTCATAAGACACACAAGTTGAAACCTCCAAGAACTCAGCATTGCCAAAATCACTCCCACTTGCAAAAACCTTCGAATCTCTCAGCTCACTCACTCAAACTTCAAACCAATTTCACCATTCATCTTAGAATCATGAACTGAACACAAACCAACCATTAAAATAGCATAAAAAACCCCATACACAAAACACGATTCTTGGCCAGTTGAAGTGCAATCTCATAAACCATCCAAAAGAAACTTCTTCCAAGCATCAAAGCTTCTTCAGGAAGGTCATTGGAGTCAACTTGCACAAGAGGAGTGGCCAGAAAGTTCCAAACTGAGGAAGCTCAAGCTCAGGTAACTTCTTCAAACTTTTTTCCAGAAGTGTTATTTTAAGTGCTTAGATTGATCTTCATGCTTTGCTGATCACCATGACGTGTTTATTTTTAAGAATGGTTGAGAAATGAGCCTGTATGTGTGTTCTGAAAATTTTGCCATTTTTAATCTTTCCTTCGAATCTTGTTGATGAGAAATTATAAATTTGATTTAGGGGTGGATTTGAGTTTAGGAGAGTGAGAGGGTTTCAATTGGAGCTTTAGAGCTCCAGAAATGACCTAGGGAGAGGATTTGAGATTTTCAGGGGAAGAGGCTGCCGGAGAAGACGACCGGAGCTCTTCCCCGGTGACCAGAAAGTCATTACGTGTCTAATTAGGGTTAGGGCATTGTTTGAATGTGAGTCGTCTGATCTTTAGTTCCCGCGTGAGATGGAGGGTATAGATTAGTTCATTTAAGTTTAATCATGATTAGTTATTTAATTAATTAGGATTAAATGAATTTGAATTCTGACCACTGGATGTGGCACGCAGTCAACCAATATTTTCCCAGAATCAATGCAAACCCTTGGATCAGCATACTTCTGACTTATTTAATTTTTATTTCATTTTATTTATTTATTTTGAACAATTAATTTAAAATAGCTAGAAAATCTCAAAAAATATTTTATTCTGCATTTTCATTCCAAATAATTTTCTTAACCCAAAAATATTTATATTTATATTTTTTGCATTAAAAAATTATTTTTAAAACATTTAAATGTTTATTTTAATTAATTAATGGAAATTAATTAATTAAAATATCATTTAGGTTTCTAAAAATCCCAAAAAAATTCACATTGCATCTTAGGACATTTAGAAACATTATCATACCATTCACACAAATTTCCTTTCTGTTTTGAACAATCTTTGATAATTTTCTTGAATTTAGGGTTCATAAAATTCCTATTTTTGAACCCTAACTTCAAGAATTCTTTTCTGCCTAACCATGAATGGTATGAGAATGATTCTTTTTGCATTGATTTTCATATAGCATGTAGTATCTAACATAATTTTGTCACAAATTTCTGCTGCATTTTTGATTTGATTTTCATTTTTTCCCTTTTGGTGCCTTAAAAGCCTAGATAACTTAGAAAAATCATAACTTTCATTAGGTTAAGAGTTAGGTCTTCTCCTTAGGAGTTTGGTATCATATGGGGTTAGGGTTCCTTTCAGTCCATTTTCAATTTTTTATCTTATGATTTGCTTCTGTTTTTGACTTTTGTATCTCATGTTGCATGAATACCCTAATTTCTCATGTCTACTTACATTCATCTTGCATTTGCTTCCATACATGAACTTTCCATGACATTTATTGCATTCACATGACTTCTAAGACATCATAGGACACATTAGAATCATACTTGATCATTTCTTCATCCATTTACCATGTTATGCATTCATTTCATTCCATGAACATTCATGAACTTTCATGCTTCTTTCATGCTTCATTTGCATTCTCATCACTTGTATGATCATCCATTGCACTTGGCATGCATTTGCATCATCTCTTAGCATCATTTACATCATGAACATTCTTCTGGTTTTGGTTTTCATCCTTGCATACATTTCATCTTCATTTCATTTCATTCCTTTATGCTAACTTTTCAGGTGGTAAGTACATTGGGAAGTGAATTTGCCTTCACTTCTCACTTCTCTTCTCTTTCTCTCTTGTGCATTCATTGCTGCATTTTGTTTTTGCTTTAGAGTGAGCTTGCTCATTCATGTTCCTCCTTCACTTTCTTTCTTCAAGTAACTTATCTTCTTAAGTGAAGTAAGTTAGCTTGTTTCTTCTGCTTCTCCTCCTTTCATCTGCTTCTTCCTTGGTGGCATTTATTTGAGATCTCTTGCAAGCCTCATAAACCCTAGGAACACCCAAGCATGATAACAATTAGGTTTTTGATTAGTCCCCCATTAGTTTTACCTTTGTGTCTTCTTTTGTGTCTCTCCTCTCATCTCAAAATCAGAGACTAAACCTTTAAGGTTTTAAGGCTTTGTGATTAAGGTTATGCCTGCATCCTTCTCTTAGGATGGAGTGTATAACTTTAATCCTAAGTGTTAAACCCTTAATATGTTTAAACCTCTTAATCAATCCATCTTAATAATCACTAAGACAGTAAGCTTGTAACTTTGGCCTTGCGTTAGGGTTCAAATTCTTCTTAATTGGTTAAGAAGGACTAACCCTAATGTTAATGAACAAGTCCCCCTCAAGTTGTCTTACCAACCATAAAATCCACTTCTTAATCTTACTATTAACTAAAATCCACTTTAATAAAGGCTTTGTTTTGTCATGAGGTTAATCCCTAATCATGGATTAAGTTGAGGTATCTTCTTCAGCTTAAATGTTCTCATATATTATCCTTCTATTAGGATGTTGTAATGAGTCCATTAAATCCTTGATTATGGCATAAACGCATTACTCAACACTAAATAAAAACTCCAAAAACATCTAAATAATCACAAGTAGGTTAATGATCTTAATCCTACATCATGGTAATTAAGTTTGAGGTGTTCACTTAATACTTAAGGTATTCTCATTACCCCTAATCAGAGGGATGATGTGATAAGTTTACTAACCCTTGGTTTAGGCTTAAGCTCATTATCTTATGACAAATACCAAAAAGCAATAAAAGATTGAAAAAACAAAAACAAACATTAATCGTCTCCTCTGGGATTCTCTCCTCACCTCATTCACTCACAAACGAGAACTTGCTTCTTCCGTCCAATGAAAGACAGTTAGTACCTGAGCCAGACAGGTCATACACTTGAGCATAGACAAGTAAGCAGTTCATTAGTCAATTTATCTTTAAGTCTCTTTGAGTCGAACTACGGTGTTCTGACTTCCTCATTGCACGAGAGGATACGCAGGCATAACTTGACAGTTATCGAACAAAAGTCTCTGTCTCTTTCCCCCTCTTCCAGCATTCTTTTTAAGCCTCATTCCTGAGCAATTAATTTCACACCTCTTTTGCACTGACACCTGTACATTCTTTTCCAGCTTTTGCACACATATAGCACTGACACTACCCCCCTTAAACACAAACTTTCAAGCGTGGATCCCGTCGAGTACGACGGACAATCTGGGTGCTAATACCTTCCCAGGTTGTAACCAACCCCCTTTCTCAGTTTCTCTGGTTCGCGACCGTCTTATCCATCCTTTCCCAAGTTTATGCAGCATTACCTTTCCCTCGGGATAAAAATGCCTAGTTGGCGACTCTTTTCAGTTCATTTTCATGTTCTCCTTTCGTCGACCATTCGTGACTGTACCCCGTCTGACCCGGTGTCATTTGGTGGGAGCGACAATCCCTCATCAACATGGACACTTCAAGAAAGAGCAACGTCACATACCACTTCTTTGAGCCTACCCTGATTGGCATTAGGCAGATCCAGTCCCTCATTACTCCTAACCATATCCCACTATTCGGAGAGCATTATGAAGGCATACTAGACATGGTCATGGATCTAGATGCATCTCAGAGGAGCATGATCCATACTTGCTTGCAGTTTTTTGATCCTCCACTTAGATGCTTCACTTTCCCTGATTTCCAGTTGGGACCTTTGCTAGAAGAGTTTCCCTTGTTGCTAGGAGTTCCTATCAGGAGAGGGATCCCTTTCAACCTAGAGATGGTTGCTCCCAGAAATGAAGACATAGCCAGGGCATTGCATTCGGAGTCTGCCCTCATTGATCAGAACATGACAACCAAGGCTGGAATAGGAGAATGGAAGGCTGTCTGTGCACTTTTAGCCCTCAGTATATATGGGGTTATCTTGTTTGCAGATGAGCCAAAGTTTGTGAGCAAGAATGCCATTCACCTGTTCTTGTTGAGGAACCCTGTTCCTACATTGCTTGGAGACTTATACTACTCAATACACCAGAGGAATGAGAAGCAAAGAGGAAGACTGGTCAGATGTTGTGCTCCTCTGTATTACTCTTGGCTGCTAAGACACTTGCCAAAATCAGATACCTTCTTGAACCCTCATCAGCAGAAGAATTGGGCTACGAGATTCATTGCCTTGACATCAGATGACATCAGATGGTGCACTCAGAGCACCAAGGGCAAGGACATCATTACTAGATGTGGGAAATATCCTAATGTGCCTTTGATAGGAGTGAAGGGTTACATCAACTACAACCCTTTGCTGCTCAAGAGACAATTGGGATATGCTTTGGTTCATCCTCCTAGAGGATAAGATGTGGTTGAAACTCTTTACTGTGAAATTCAACCCAACTCTGCTGTTGTCAGGCAAGCTGCCTGGGCTTGGGATAACATTCAGACCAAGGGAACAACCATCCTTGGCAAGTGCAACAACATTGCTTCAACACAGTATTCTGATTGGTCTCGTACTAGAGCTCAGATCACCCAGATGCCATTCACTTTAGAAGATGTACCTGGACCTTCTACAGTGCAACCTGCAGCTATTGTCAGTTTGGAAGAGTTTGAAAAGCTGAAGGAAAGGAACACTCAGCTAGCTGAAGCCTTGAAGAAGACTCTCTGGGAGAGAAATGACAGTCGTCTGTATAATGAGAGATTGGAAAGGCTCAGGATCGAGCACTTGACCAAGATTGAGAAGACGGATGACTACATCAGGAAAGCTAGAACAGGGGAGTTAGTACTGAAGAATGCTTGCAAGGAAGAAAAGACTGAGAAGGCTAGGGTAGAGCATTATCTGGAGGAAAGTCAGGCTAGGTGGATCAGGATCACTGAAGCCTGTGCACAGGAAGACCAAAGGACTCATGCTAAGATAGATCAGTTGGAGGCTAGTGAGAAGAAGCATCATGAGGCTTTGTTGGCAGCTCAGAAGGAGATATCTGAATTGAAACTCCGGGCGGGGTTGAAGAGGTCAAAGGATCAGGATAAGCATAAGAGGTTGACCAGTGCCATTGCTACCAGGAACCTCCTCATCAGGACTATTACAGAGCACCCAGTAGGGCCAGTGACTGAGGCCCTCCTGAAGGAAGTAAGGGAGGATGACTTTGGATTGGATGTCTGATCCTTTTGCTTGTACTTCTTTCTTTTGTTGTACTTTTCTTTTGTTGTTGTATTTTGACCCACCATGGGGATGTATGGTAATCAAACTATGTATTTTTATCCTTTGTAATATATCAGTTTGTATTATTTATGGTGGGCTTTATCTATCAACATCATCAGCATTTCCTCGAGGTATGGAAAGGTCAAAACCAAAGAACCAAATCGGATACCCTTGGAAGACAAATAAGCATATTGCATTGCATACTAACATTTTCTTTGTTTTGTAGGTTTTTGTTTATTGTTGATTCTCACTTTGTTGTGGTTTCAGGAAACATTGCTCGCAGAAGAGTGTTCCCTGTTAACAGAATACACTGGTACCCGACAAGAAACAACCTTCCGGGAATTCAGATGGATTAAGTATAGCAAGACTTGAATGAAGTGAGGACCCAAATGGCAAATGAGAGGGTTGAGATGAGGAATCAAATGATCCAATTCATGACTCTTATGACTGGCTTAGCTCATATCCAGGAAAGGCTAAGGGAGTTGGTGGAGAGACAAACTCCTGAAGAACACCATCCAGGCACAGGAGGTACCAGTAACAACGATCACGGGCAGCCTCGCGCTGATCCACCAGAGTTTGGGCCTCATCTAAACCCAGAAATTAATGTCATAAGGAATACTCAGGGTAACACTGCTGGAGGTAGGATCTTGCAAGAGGATCCTCAAGAAGAGCAGTTTACAGTTGTTGGAGCTGGGGATGAAGTTTACGACCGTAGGCTGGATGAGATTGCTGAGAAGCCGAGGTCTCTTGAATCCCATAATTCCCTAGGCTTTGATGTAATGGACATGGGACTGGTGGAAGGGGTGAGAATTCCTCACAAGTTCAAACCCCCGTGTTTTGAAAAGTATAATGGCACATCCTGCCCACGCACCCACCTTCAATCATTCTTGGGAAGGTTAAAAGCATACACCATAGATGAAAAGCTGTGGATGTTTTACTTCAAGGATAGTCTAACAGGGGCATCCCGAGAATGGTTTTCTCACCTGACCAGAGCCATAGTGAGGAACTGGAAATACTTGGATGAAGCTTTTATCCGTCAGTATCAGTACAACTTGGACATGGCTCCAAACAGGACTCTCTTGATGGGAATGTCTCAATATTCCCTTGAAAGCTTCAGGGAATATACCCAAAGATGGAGGAAACTTGCTGTTGTAGTTCAACCACCCATGTCTGAAAGAGAGATGGCAGACATGTTCATGAATACTCTATAAGGAACATACATTGACAGATTGGCTGCATTCTCTTCTACAAGCTTTGCAGATGTGGTGATAGCTGGGGAAAGAATAGAGAGCCTATTGAAGATGGGAAAGATCTCCGACAACGGTTCCAGTTCAAACAATACAAGAAAATCATTTACTGGGCCCCGTAGATCTGGTGAGACAAACTCTGTGCACATGGGAAGAGGGAGACCCCAATACTTACCCAGAACAGTTGCTGCTGTTACTATCCCTACTCCACCTCCTCAGTATGCTCAACAACCACAACATTTTCCGCAACAACAACAATTTCCTCAGCAAAGATCATACAACAATAATAACAACACTCAACAACAACGCCCATTTCAACAGCGGCCATCTCAGGACAACCGAGTGATTTACCCTATTCCTATGCCATATGCTACCATACTACCACAACTCCTAAAGCTCAATCTGGTTGAGTTGAGGACATTGGCTCCACCTGATCCTCAAAACCTTCCTAGAAACTATGATGTCAATGCTAGGTGTGCTTTTCATTCCAACGCACCTGGCCATTCTACGAAAAACTGCAGAGCTCTGCATATGAAGGTTCAGGATCTGGTAGATTCAAAAGTCCTGAACTTTGCACCTCCTCCCAATGTAATGAAGAATCCTATGCCAAGCCACAGTGGGCCAATGATTAAATCTCGTAGAGGATGGATCACCCCTGAGTTTAATAGAAGACATTGCATGCATTCAAACACCTCTGGCAGAGGTTAAAGCCCAACGTTTAAAGTGCCAAGTGTTTCCAGGTTGTGAGGCCTGTTGTGAATCATGCAAACTTTCTGAGAATGGGTGTGCCAGCTTGAGGAAAGGCATCAATGACTTGATTAAGGAAGGCATTCTGCAAATTACAACCATAACTTCTACAACACCAGCAACCCTTTTGTCAACAACAAGTGAATCTTCTACAAATGCAACAACCATCTATCCAATTGTTTCTTCTACAAATGCAACAACCATCTGTCCAAGTGTTTCTACTGCAACTGTAACAACCATTGTTCCAACCGATTCAGCTACAACTTCAGCAATCATTACATCTGTCACTTCAACACACAATAATTCATTTGCACCAGCTACTACAACTTCAACAACCAACAATGATGTTTCCACTATCACAATCTATTATGACCCAGCAACGGTCCCGACTTCCAACAACTTTCAACAACATCAACAACAATCTCAACAAAGCTTCAATTCACCTCCACCAACATCCACCAGAGGTCTTGTAACAATTTTTTATGATCCACAGACTATTACAGTCCAAACAACAGCTGTAGTAAGCCCAGTCACTATCACGGTGCCCGGGCCGAACCCATATGATAAAGACAGTGCTATACCATGGCATTATGGTGCTGATCTATACTGCAATGGAGAGAAAGTCCTTCTTGATTCTCCAGTTCTCACTCCCCAATTGGACAATGTTGGGGGAGGCGGAGGCTTCACCCGAAGCGGACGTCTCTTCGCATCTCAAGTTCCTAGAAATAATACTGAGGCAGAAGCTGCTACCAGAGCAAAGGGGAAGAATGTGATACCAGAAGAATCTGCGCCAAAAGAAACTCAGAAGTCATCCTTCGATCAAGACGTGGATGAGTTTATGAGAATTATCAAAAGAAGTGACTATAAAGTTGTGGACCAACTCCACCAGACTCCTTCAAAGATCTCAATCCTATCATTATTGTTGTGTTCCGAAGCCCATCGGGATGCACTTCTCAAAGTTCTGCACGCTGCCTACGTGCCAGAAGAGATCACTGTAAATCAGCTGGAAACAGTGGTATCAAATGTCAACACTAGCCATGGGCTAGGGTTCACTGATGCTAATTTAACTTCAGAAGGACGTCTCCACAATAAAGCTTTGCATATAACCTTGGAGTGCAAAGGAGCTGTCTTATCTCATGTGCATGTAGACATTGGGTCCTCACTCAATGTCTTACCCAAGAAAGCCCTTGTAAAGCTAGAGTATGATGGGATAGCTCTCCGACCAAGTAATCTTGTGCTTCGGGCTTTTGATGGCTCTAAAAGATCTGTTTTGGGAGAGGTAGAGTTACCAGTGATAATCGGTCCACAAGTCTTTAAGACCATTTTCTATGTGATGGACATACAGCCGACATACAGTTGTTTGCTAGGTAGACCCTAGATTCACGCCGCAGGCGCAGTAACGTCAACCCTTCACCAGAAACTGAAGTATGAATGGGAAGGACAGATTATCACCATCTGTGGCGAGGAAGACATATTTGTTAGCCAGCTGGCTACTTACAAATATATTGAGATGGATGGTGAAATCCATAAGACAATGAGCCAAGGGTTTGAGGCCCTAAATGTTAATGAGGCTACTGGAGTTTTGGCTGCATCTCAGGAGGAAAAAATGGGTACTTCAATCATTTCTTATCAGCAAGCCCAGAAGGTTGTTGAAGAAGGTACTGCTCAAGGCTGGGGCAAGCTGCTGCCAGTGGAAAAGAAGGAAGATAGATTCGGATTGGGTTACAGACCAATCTGACAAGATCAATCAAAGGATGCCAAGGAGCCCAAATTTGTCAGTGGGGGGATGCTTACCCCAGATGCTGTTAACAATCTAGAAGACGAGGAGGAAAGAGACCGCAACCTGGAGAACTGGATACGTCCAAGGATCCCAGGGAACCAAGTCCTTAACTGGTCTTCCCAGGAAATTATAAGGGTTACTCCTGCAGAGTAATTATTATTTCCTGTCTTTTTGCATGCATCAAGTCTTGCATCTTGCCCAAGGTGTCAGGACGCATTTTGTAATAGGGCCATATTGTAATTTTGTGCAAATGATTAATCAATGAATATCAGACATCTTTTGCAAACGAGTCTCTTTTTCGCTCACTGTCTTTTCATTTTTCACTTTTGTACAAAACAATAAAATGGAAATTATTTCAAAATAATAACTTCATTTTCACTTTTTCTAAACAAGATTAAAACTGATCACTAAAACGAACCAATCTCAACACTGCTATGACCTTGTATGACTTCGACAATCCGATTAATCAAGCTGATGAAGGGGTTGAAAAAGACTATGAGTTACCTGAAGAGTTAGCCAGGTTATTGAGGCAAGATGAGAAAGTGATCACTCCTTATCAGGAGGAGGTTGAAACAGTTAATCTTGGTACCAAAGAAGACTTGAAAGAAGTGAAGATTGGGGCCAGTCTGCAAGATTCAGTGAAGGAACAACTTATTGACATGCTTCGAGAGTACGTTGATGTCTTTGCTTGGTCCTATCAAGACATGCCATGTCTGGATACTGCCATTGTTATGCACAAGCTACCTCTGAAAGAATATTGTCCTCCAATGAAGCAGAAGCTACGCCGTACTCGTCCAGATATTGCCATGAAGATTGAAGAAGAAGTACAAAAACAGTGGGACGTCGGTTTCCTTGCTGTAACTAGTTACCAGCCATGGGTTGCTAATATTGTACCAGTGCCTAAGAAGGATGGCAAAGTACGGATGTGTGTGGACTACCGCGATCTGAACAGAGCTAGCCCGAAGGATGACTTCCCTTTACCTCACATTGATGTATTGGTTAACAACACAACTCAGTTCTCGGTATTCTCCTTCATGGATGGATTTTCAAGATATAATCATATCAGAATGTCACCCGAAGATATGGAGAAGACTACCTTCATCACACCCTGGGGCATATTTTGTTATAAGGTAATGCCTTTTGGATTGAAGAATGCCGGCGCTACTTATCAACGGGCTATGGTAACATTATTCCACGACATGATCCACAAAGAAATTGAATGCTACATGGATTACATGATTGCCAAGTCCCTCACTGAAGAAGACCATCTGGTAAATCTGTTGAAGTTGTTCAAGCGTCTGATAAAGTATCAGTAGAAGCTAAACCCCAACAAATGCACATTCGGGGTACGTTCCGATAAGCTGCTGGGATTCATTGTAAGTGAAAAAGGAATTGAAGTTGATCCTGACAAAGTCAAAGCCATCCAGGATATGCCTGCACCTAGGACTGAAAAGGAAGTTTGGGGGTTTTTAGGTAGATTGAACTACATATCAAGGTTCATATCGCACCTCACTGCAACCCGTGAGCCCCTGTTCAAATTATTAAGAAAGGAACACACGGTCAGTTGGAACGAAGATTGTCAGAAGGCTTTTGACAAAATCAAGGAGTACTTACAAGAACCTCCAATTCTTATGCCTCCAGTTGAAGGAAGACCTCTAATAATGTACCTAACAGTATTAGAAGGGTCAATGGGGTGTGTGTTGGGCCACCATGACGAGTCTGGTCGAAAAGAGTATGCAATATACTACCTAAGCAAAACGTTTACCGACTGTGAACAACGTTATTCACTGCTCGAGAAAACTTGTTGTGCTTTAGCGTGGGATACTCGCCGACTGAGACAGTATATGTTGACTCACACTACTTTATTGATCTCAAAGATGGACCCAATCAAGTACATATTTGAGAAGCCAGCACTTACCGGAAGGGTTGCAAGATGGCAAATGATTCTGACAGAGTATGACATTCAGTACACATCTCAAAAGGCCATCAAGGGCAGTGTACAGTCTGACTATCTAGCTGAGCAACCCATTAATGATTACCAACCCATGAGATTTGACTTCCCTGATGAAGACATCATGTTCCGGAAAGCAAAAGATCATGAAGAGCCTGTTCACACCGAAGGGTCTGACTCAGAAGAAGAATGGACAATGATGTTTGATGGGGCTGTCAATATGAATGGTCGTGGGGTTGGTGCAGTGCTCATTACACCTAAAGGAGTTCATATGCCTTTCTCGGCAAAACTCACCTTTGCATGCACTAACAACGAAGCTGAATACGAAGCCTATATCATGGGTCTTGAGGAAGCCATTGAGCTCAGGATCAAGACATTAACTGTATTCGGAGATTCAGCTTTGGTATTCAATCAGACCAACAACAAATGGTATAGTCACCAAGAGCATCTGATTATATACCGTGACTATACGAGGAGATTATTGACTTTCTTCACAACAGTCAAACTCGAGTATATCCCTCGAGACGAAAATCAGTTCGCAGATGCTTTAGCTACCATTTCCTCCATGATCAAGGTTCAAACTGCCAATTATGTGCCTCAGATTTCAGTATTCAGACTAGACCGACCAGCATACGTATTTTCTGTGGACATTGCTAATGATGACAAGCCTTGGTTCCATGACATCAAATGCTTCTTAGAGGATCAGACATACCCACTTGGGGCATCATCCAATGATAAGAAGACATTAAGAAGACTGGCTGGTAGTTTCTTCCTGAATGCTGATGGTTCCTTATACAAGAGAAACTTTGACATGGTTCTTCTCAGATGTGTTGATAAGAAAGAAGCAGACTTTCTGATGCACGAAGTGCATGAAGGATATTTTGGTACCCATACTGGAGGACATGCAATGGCAAAGAAATTATTAAGATCAGGTTACTACTGGATCACAATGGATGCAAAATGTTGTGCCTATGCCAGAAAATGCCACAAATGCTAAATCTACGCAGACAAAGTGCATGTGCCTCAAAATCCTTTGAACGTGATGTCTTCACCATGGCCCTTTTCCATGTGGGGCATTGACATGATTGGAAAGATCGAACTGACTGTTTCAAATGGTCACAGATTCATCTTGGTAGCCATTTATTACTTCACCAAATGGGTTGAAGCAGCTTCATATGCAAATGTCACCAGACAAGTGGTAGCCAGATTTCTAAAAAGAGACTTCATCTGTCGATATGGAGTACCTGAGCGAGTCATTACTGATAATGGTTCCAACTTGAATAACAAAATGATTGCAGAACTGTGCCGGGACTTCAAAATCCAACATCACAACTCTTCTCCTTACAGGCCAAAGATGAATGGTGTTGTTGAGGCAGCAAACAAAAACATCAAGAAGATTGTGCAAAAGATGGTGGTTACATACAAAGACTGGCATGTAATGCTACCATTTGCCTTGCATGGGTATCAGACCTCAATCAGAACATCCACTAGGGCAACACCGTATCAGCTTATGTATGGCATGGAGGCAGTCCTACCTATTGAAGTTGAATTACCCTCCTTACGGGTGATGATGGATGTAAAGTTGAATGAAGCAGAATGGGTCCATTCTCGGTACAATCAACTGAATCTGATCGAAGAGAAGAGATTAGCTACAATCTGTCATGGGCAGTTATACCAGAAGAGAATGAAGAAAGCCTTCGATCAGAAAGTCAGGCTTCAGGAATACCAAGTAGGAGATCTCATGCTGAAAAGACTCCTTCCTCCTCATATATACCACAGGGGCAAGTGGCCTCCTAATTACGATGGTCCATTCATAGTAAAGAAAGTCTTCTATGGTGGAGCACTGATGCTCACCACTATGGATGGCGAAGATTTCTTATCCCCTGTGAATTCAGATGTAGTTAAAAAATACTTCGCATAAAAAGACTCGTTGGACATAAAAACAGAATGTAAGTCCAGGAAAAATAGGGCATCCCGGCGAGTAAAAAACAGAATAAAAGACTCGGGCAAAAATAAGGGAAAATTAAAAAGAATGTACACCCACTGAGTTGAAAAGCCGCGTTGGACAGCTCAGGCAAAAATGGGTATCCCGGTGGATTGAAAACCCGAAAGGGCGATCCATGCAAAATCAGGGAATAAGCGAACAACTACATTCTGAATTCGTCTGTATCACTCACAACATGGCAAGCCTCGAAAGGTTAAAGCATCGGTCAGAATCAACCCTTTTCAGAAAGCAAGATAAGAAAAACGTCAAGGTCATACAGGTCATATCAAAGGAAGCTCACCAAAGCATCGTCAACATTGCCTGCACCTTTATTTTTCTCAATTTGTAACAATCTCCTCATTTCAGGGGATTTGTTTCTTTGACTGTATTTACCAATTCAGGGCACCCAGATTAATAAAATCAGATTTTCAGTCACACCTCTTTTTGTACATTTTTTATTTCGTTTGCAAAATATCCAATATTCATAATAAATACTTGCATAAAAACAAATGAGCCATTCTTAATAAATGCTTGCAGGAAATATATTTACTTTCAGGAATATCTAACTCCTATGATGGAATCCAGTAAGGGATACCTCAGGACACTTGCGCGTTCCTTTGTCTTAACAGGATTGCAGATATTCAAATACGTAACATGGGGCATGCCAAGCAACACTTCCCCGACACATCTTCTCCAAGCAGTATCTGAGATGCCTTTTCCCCAACAGAGTTGTCAGAGCCTCCTCATCCTCAGCCGGGATCCCCACAGATATTTCTAGGAAGATCTTTCAGTGATCTTTCTTGTCCCAAACAGAGTACCAGGTCTCCCAAAAACAAGGGAACCATCTCCCCACAGAGTTTCAACTTCTACCCAGAAGAGCAATGTCTAAAATTCTCACACAACAAAGTGACGAAAGCTTCTTCATCCCTAGTTAGGTTTCTCATTACAAAGATAGGTCTATCAGTGATCTATTCCCCCAAGCAGAACCATATGTTTTATCAGATCTACCAATGATCTTCCCTAGCTGGGACTCTCCTTTCAAGCAGATTAGCCAGAGATCTTCGCAGCAACAGGATCCGAATCCCGGATCGGTTTCTTTTGCATAATCATAGCATTCACATCATATTTCCCCACAAAGCGTAGTATTCCGTCTAACACGGAGCATTACGGCAAAAATCAAACATTTGCATGATCACAAGTCAGGTTCGAGCCAGTCACCTGTAAATACCAACAATATCTCATCAGCAATGTATATAAAGACTCACACCCCTTGCAAACAAAAGTCAAAGCGTCGCCTTTGCACTCACAAAACATGTTCATATATACTTTCTTGACACTCGTTCGTGTCATCTCATGTCATCCCCCGCAGATAAGCCACAAACATCCTCTTTGAATACAGATGTATACACTCTCTTGACACTCGTCTGTGTCACCTTCCCTAGCATGGATGCCTCAACACTTGTTGCAAACCAAATACTTGTTTATAGTACACTCTCATCGACACCCAACCGTGTCATCCTATCCCCACAGGTTGCCAGAATACCTTCATAAGTTTATAACTTATACACTTTCCCTTCTGACACTCGTCCGTGTCACTTTTCCCCCAGCAAGTTGAACACTCGTCCGTGTCTTGCTCTTACTTCACAATTCTTGTTTTACTTATAAAAATACTCGTCCGTATCTTATATACACACTTATTCCCCACAGATTCAACACTCGTATGTGTTCTTTGTTAACTAGTTGATACTCGTCTATATCATCATCTCTGAACACGCGTCAGTGTTTGTTTCTACCGATACGCGTCCGTATCATGGTTGTAAGGATGCTCGTCCGCATCTTTAATCTATACACAGCGTCGAAAAACTTATACCTTTTATTTCTTAAGCGTAAGCACTCGTCCGTGTTTACCATTCCCCAGTAAGAGTAACCTTTTTCCTTATCCGACATTCGTCCTATGTCGAGATACTTTCGGCAGCCGTACCCTGCCAGGTGATCTTCCTTCACCTATAGATGACCGTCCCTCATCCTTTCCCCAGCGGAGTCTCCATTATTGGAACCCCTTTTCTATCCGGCATTCGTCATATGTCGTGATATTTAGCAGCCGTCCCCTGCTAGGTGATCGTCCTTCACCTTTTGATGATCGTCCTTCATCATTTTATTCGATGGTCGTACCCATCGTTGATCCTTGTTATCTGACATTCGTCCTATGTCATGATAAACCCCGAGAGCAGCCGTACCCTGCTAGGTGATCGTCCTTCACCTCTTGATGATCGTCCTTCATCATGCTTATCCGATGGCCGTCCCCATCGTCGACCTTTTCTATCCGACATTCGTCCTATGTCGTGATAAAGAGCAGCCGTCCCCTTCTAGGTGATCGTCCTTCACCTTTGATGACCGTCCCTCATCATTATTTCATTTATTCTTTAAACTTGATAGCCGTCCCCATCATTACCTTTACTTTAATCCCCAGAAAAACCTTGTTAGTTTGATTGATGGCCGTCCCCATCATGATTTCTTTATTACCCCAGCATGTCGGTCGTCCCCATCATTGCTTTATCCCCAGCAGTCGTCCTCTGCTCGATGGTCGTCCTCCATCCTCCGCATTTTGATAAATCATACTTTACTACCTTTTACAATTTATATACCTTTTCTTCTTCTCTCCAGTGAGTTCAAATTTCAGACTGTCTTTGGTATTCAACCACAAGTTATCTTGTTTGTCTGTTAAGCCAGACGCTTACATCCTGCACAACTAACTCATGCTTGAATAGGGGCAGCTGTAAACACCCCAAATTTTTCCTCACTCATTTCACCATGGCTTGTGATCTTTCATCTTTGCATAAGTTTAATCATACCACCTCATATTGCATTTTTGTTTCATCTGCATAGTTTAAGTTCATCTGCATCTAGGGTTTGTGATCTGAGCAATCCAAGGATCCATCTGAGCCACTCCAAAGGCCTCCAATCATTCCAAGAGGGTCCATGCATGTTCAATCATCATATTATATCCCTCCAATATCAAGGAAGTCAAGAAATCACAAGAACTTGGAAAGCATGGAAGCTGAGCTAGGGTTTCACTACACAAATGACCTGAAATTAGGGTTTTGGTTTCAGAGGCCATAACTCCAAATTTTTTGGTCATTCTTGTTTCTAATAGTCTTAATATGTTATAAGGATCATGTATACCAATTTTGATGAAGAAATTCATTATGGAAGTCATCTGTTCACTGGGTAACTTGTTGAGCAAGTCAGAGCAAAATCAGGGCATCTGAGACCCCTACCACTGGAACCAAAGTGGATTTTTCATCAAATTGAAGTTATATGATCTTTATTTGATCATTGAAGTTCTTGTAAGTTCACAAAATTGATGAAAAGGGAGCTAAACCAAAAGTTGCCAAAAATGGAAATGACTTGTAATGTAAACTTTCCATTTTGGGAAAGTTTTTCAACCTCCTCTTTCTTAACCAAAAGTGCTTCAAATGAAATATTGTTGGTCATGAAAGTTGTAGATTGGATCATTCCCTTTTCAAAAAGTACAAGAACAAGTTCTAAGTCTTTATGGAACTCAAGTTTTGGCCTTTCAAAGTTGGCAAAAATCCTATAATTTTCAAGAATACACCAAAGAGGGATTTTTGCAAAACCACTTTCCAAATCATTTTGTGACCTCTAATACACTTCTATGTATCATACCAACATAATGCATTGCCTAAAATTCAGAATTGCCCAAAGAATCATGTCATTCCATGCCTTGAACATCAAGAAATTCAAAAAGGGCCAAACTTCATGAAAATTGCAAAATGACACAAAATCTTTCACAAACTTGCTGAATCACCATAAAATGCATTCCATGGCTCTCCCTGATCCTTGCTGAACCAAGACAAGCCAAAAAGCCAGCTGCACAAGAGCCCATACCTCAAGTACAAGTTTTGTTGACTTTGTGCAAAAACACCCATACCAATCACACTATGCCACACCAACTCCTCTGACCATTCACAGCATCATATGCAAGCATTATGGAACTCATAACACACAACAAGCAAGCCTGAAACCACAGAATCCTCAAGCTCTCCAAAATCACCCCATTTGCAAAAACTTTCGAAACACACAACACACTCACTCAAACTTCAAACTCTCTTCACCAATCAACTCAGCTTCATCAAAGGACCATTTCCCACCCTTCATTGCAACCAAAAAGCCTCTCTACACAAAACACGATTTCTGGCCAGTAAGAGTGCAATCACACAAACCAGCCATTATAAACTCCTTCCAAGCCTCAAAGCTTCATCAGAAGGATCATTGGAGTGAGTTTGCACAAGAGAGGAGGTCCAAAAGCTCCAAACTAAGGAAGCTCAAGCTTAGGTAACCTCTTCAAACTTTTTTCCAGAAATGTTATTTTAAGTTCTTAGATTGTTCTTTATGCTTTGCTGATCACCATGATATGCTTATTTTTGAAAATGGTTGCGAAATGAGCATGTACTGATTGTCTGAAAGTTTTACCATTTTTGAGTTTCTCTTCGAATCTTGATTTCCAGCCATGAAAAATCTGTTTTGAGGGTATATTTGAGTTTAGGAGGGTGAGAGGAGTTGATTTGGAGCTTTAGAGCTCCAGAAATGGCCTAGGGAAGATTTTTGTTCTTGGGGTGCTGCTGGAGAAGATGACCGGAACACTGTTCCGGTCACCTGAAAGTGTTTAGGGTTCAGATTAGGGTTAAGCTGCGTAATTAGGCTAGTTTGAATTTCAGCACTTGGATCTATGTTTCGCGCGCGTGTATACGGCCCAGATCATTTCACTTAGTTTAAATTATGTTTAATTAATTAATTAATTAAGATTAGGCAGATTTGAATTCCAACCCTTAGATTGCGCGCGTGGTCAAGGCAAATTCCCCCAGGATCAATCTTGTCCATCAAATCAGCATACTTTAATTTATTTTCATTTTTATTTCATTTTTTATATTTGTTTTGCACAATTTATTTAAAATACTTAAAAATTTCCAAAAATATTTTCCTTCTGCATTTTGATTTCAAATATTTTTCTTCACCCAAAAACATTTTAATTTTAATTTTTTGCATTAAAAAACCATTTTAAAAATATTTAAATGTTTATTTTAATTAATTAATGGAAATTAATTAATTAAAATATCATTTAGGTTTCTGAAAATTCCAAAAAAATTCACATTGCATCTTAAGACACTTAGAAACATTGTCAAACCATCCATACAAATTTCTTTTTGGTTTTGAACACTCTTTGACATTTTTCTTGAATTTAGGATTCATAAAAATCCTATTTTTGAACCCTAACTTCAAGAATTCTTTTCTGTCTAACCATGAAGGGTTTGACATTGGTTCTTTTTGCATTGATCTTCATATAGCATGTAGTAACTAGCATATTTTTGTCACAAATTTATCTTGCATTTTCCATTTGATTTGCATTTTCCCTCTTAAGGTACCTTAAAACCCTAGATAACTTAGAAAAATCACAACTTTCTTTAGGTTAAGAGTTAGGTCTCCTCCTTTTGGGTGTGATATCATATGGGGTTAGGGTTCCTTTGAGTTCATTTGCAATTTTTTATCTTATGATTTGCTTCTGTTTTTGACTTTTGCATCTCATGTTGTCATAAAACCCTAATTTCTCATGTTCATTTGCATTCATCTTGCATATGCATCCATACATGAACTTTCCATGACATTTCATGCATTCACATGACTTCTAAGACATCATAGGACACATTAGAATCATGCTTGATCATTTCTTCATCCATTTTCCATGATATGCATTCATTTCATTCCATGAACTTTCATGTGTTTTCATACTTCAAAACATGCTCCTTTGCATTCTCATCTCTTCTATGAACATTCATAATACTTAACATGTCTCTGCATCATCTCATAGCATCATTTGCATCATGTATATGCTTCTGGTTTTGGTTTGCATCTTTGCATACATTCCATTATCATTTCATTCCTTTCTTTATGCTAACCATTTCAGGTGGTAAGTACTTTGAGAAGAGAATTTGCCTTCACTTCTCATTCCTCTTCTCTCTCTTCTTATGCATCCTTGATGCATTTTCATTTTCTTTAGAGTGGGCTTTCTCATTCATGTTAATCTCTCACTTTCTTTCTTCAAGTAACTTATCTTCTTCAATGAAGTAAGTTAACTTGTTTCTTCTGCTTCTCCTCCTTTCATCTGCTTCTTCCATTGGTGGCTTCTTTGAAGATCTCTTGCAAGCCTTACAAACCATAGGAACATCCAAGAATGACAATAATTAGGGTTTTGATTAGTCCCCCTTTAGCTCATACCTTTGTGTCTTCTTTGTGTCTCTCTTCTCATCTCATAATCAGAGACTAAACCTTTAAGGTCTTAAGACTTTGTGATTAGGGTTATGCCTGCATCCTTCTCTTAGGATGGAGTGTATAACTTTAATCCTAAGTGTTAAACCCTTAATTTGTTTAAACCTCTTAATCAATCCATCTTAATAACCACTAAGACAATAGCTTGTAACTTGGGCCTTGCATTAGGGTTCTAATTCTTCCTTTATTGGTTAAGAAGGACTAACCCTAGTGTTAATGGACAAGTCCCCCTCAATTTGTCTTACAAACCATAAAATCCACTTCTTAATCTTATCATTAATTAAAATCCACTTTAATAAAGGTTTGTTTTGTCACGAGGTTAATCCCTAATCATGGATTAAGTTGAGGTATCTTCCTCAGCTTAAGTGCTCTCATCTATTATCCTTCTATTAAGATGGTGTAATGAGTCCACTAAATCCTTGATTATGGCTTAAACTCATTACTTAACACTAAAGAAAAACACCAAAACAATCTAAATAATCACAAGTAGGTTAATGATCTTAATCCTACATCATCATGGTAATTAAGTTTGAGATGCTTATTGAAGGAAAATCGCGATCTAAACGCAGCGGAAAACAAAAATTTCCTTTAGTGATCCTTACGAATGAGCATGGTCAGTGATAGAATCGTTACCTCTTTGTGGCGATTCAGATCTTTGATGCAGCGATCACAAGCGTTGATGAAGTGCAACGCCTCTACTCAGTCCACACGAACAGCTTCCGGTCACAGTGCTAGCTGCTTACTAACGGAATTATTTGAGTGAGAAAAGAGAATCAAAAACGAAATTGCATCAAGTGAAAGCTTCATCACAAGGGTTCCTTTTATAGACTCTCTTGTGGGCTGCGGGCTAAAAGCCCAATTCACATGATCCATAATAATATTATATATTATTATAATAACTATTATTATAATAAATATATTTATTTTATTATTATTTTATAACCATTATAAAATAACAATAATTATTATTATATTATCCGAATTTCTATTTTCACTTAAGTGCACCGTACCTTACGGTGTTCCTTTGATTTCTCTATCTCTCATCAAACTGTCCTTATGTGTGTGACCCTATAGGATTTCGTAACGTTGGTAATTATATTAAATTATATATTTAACATAATAAACAGTGAGCGGTATCTAGCAACACATCACTGCTACCCAAGTCACGAAAATGTCATGTGATCTGACAAAACCTTTTTCGTGATAATATATGTTTGTACAATTAACCTTTTGCCCCTATGTCTATATTGAACACAAGGCATACACTGTGTCATCCTTGTCCAGTTCAATATTGGGCCCTTAGACATTTCTCCTGTTATGCAGGATTGGAAAATTCCATCTAGGACACTCATGTCCCTCATCATGCTTCGTGGAGTGCACATCAACTGTCTTTATGATCATCCAGTTACGGATAATGTTTGATCAGCAATAAAGCACCCGACTCTACATCTAGGGTCCATAGTGGTTTCAGGTCGAAGGGTGGTAATACACCATTATCACCATGAGAATAACTTATGACACTTTGCATAACATACTATGTAGTATTCTCATAGCGGGTCAATCCGGTATAAATATTACTCCTAATATTTATACCTATGTCAAGACTTGATAACTCTTTATCCATGATCCATGAGATGTGATCATCAGTCTATCTTCATAATAGTCTCAATGCTTTAATGTTATCCCACTTTGCAATAAAGCTTGACTACGGATATTTTAAGAATAATGTCTTTATGTTTAATGGGATCTCATGATTAAGTCACACTTAACATTTCATTAAACAGACTAACTATTCTAGGGACTTTATTATTCTGAAAGACAAACATAATAAAGAAATGCCTTTTTATTATTAAACGAATAATCCGATACAAGTACCAAAAAGTATTGGCCTCTAGGGCTTACACCAACAATCTCCCACTAGCACTAGAGCCAATCAGGCATACCCTTAATACCCATAGATCTAGTATGACCATCATGCTTCTGTTGCGCAAGAGGCTTTGTTAATGGGTCAGCGATGTTGTCAAGTGTAGGTACTCTGCATATCTTCACATCTCCCCGATCGATTATCTCTCGAATGAGGTGATAACGCCTAAGTATGTGTTTGGATCGTTGGTGAGATCTAGGCTCCTTAGCTTGTGCGATAGCACCATTGTTATCACAATATAAACCAATGGGATCCATAATGCTAGGGATTATGCCAAGTTCACTAATGAACTTCTTGATCCAAACAACTTCCTTTGCTGCATTTGAGGCAGCAATATACTCGGTCTCAGTTGTAGAATCAGCAACTGTTTCTTGCTTTGAACTTTTCCAGCTCACAGCGCCACCATTGAGACAGAACACATAACCAGATTGTGATCTAAAATCATCCTTATCTGTCTGGAAGCTAGCATCAGTGTAACCAATTACATCAAGCTCTTCCTGACCTCCATATATCAAGAATGAATCCTTAGTCCTTCTCAAGTACTTAAGGATATTCTTGACAGCTACCCAGTGAGCATCACCGGGATCAGATTGGTACCTACTCGTTGCACTTAATGCATACGAGACATCTGGTCGAGTACATAACATGGCATACATGATAGATCCTATTGCAGATGCATATGGAATCTTATTCATGCGATCCCTTTCTTCCTTAGTTGAAGGGGATTGTGTTTTTGATAAACACAGACCATGTTGCATAGGTATGAATCCTTTCTTGGAATCATGCATATTAAAGCGTCTCAACACTTTATCTATGTATGTACTCTGACTTAGGCCAAGCAGTTTTTGTGATCTATCTCTATAGATCCTAATTCCTAATATATAGGCTGCTTCACCTAGGTCTTTCATAGAAAAACAATTCCCTAACCAAGTCTTCACTTGTTGCAAGGTAGGGACATCGTTTCCAATGAGTAATATGTCATCTACATATAATACCAGAAACACGATCATGCTCCCACTAACCTTCTTGTAGACACAAGGTTCATCTTCATTTTTGATGAATCCATATTGTTTTACGGTTTCATCAAAACAAAGATTCCAGCTTCTGGAAGCTTGCTTCAATCCATATATTGATCGCTGTAACTTGCATATCTTTTGGGCATCTTGTGGTATGTCAAATCCTTCAGGTTGTGTCATGTACACATCCTCAAGAAGATTCCCATTAAGGAAAGCAGTTTTGACATCCATCTGCCATATTTCATAATCATGATATGCAGCGATGGCAAGTAAAATCCGAACAGATTTAAGCATTGCAACTGGTGAAAAGGTTTCATCATAGTCAACCCCATGAATTTGTTTATAGCCTTTTGCAACCAGTCTTGCTTTATAGGTATGTACCTTACCATCCATGTCAATCTTCTTCTTGAAGACCCACTTGCATCCTATAGGGTTAACTCCTATAGGAGGTTCTACCAAGGTCCAAACGTGGTTTGTGTACATGGAATCCATTTCAGATTTCATGGCTTCTAGCCACTTCTCAGACTCAGGACCAGTTATGGCCTCTTTGTAGGTCACAGGCTCATCTTGATCCATGAGTAATACATCACCCTGATCACTTATGAGATATCCATATCTCTCAGGTTGGTGACGTATCCTGCTTGACCTACGCTGGTCTTGTTCTACTTGAGCAGGTTGCTCTTCCACAACTACTTGTGTTTCCTGCTCTAGTTCCTCCATAGGTGTTTCAATGTTTTGTGATTCTTGAATTTCTTCAAGCTCTATTTTCCTCCCACTGTTTCCTTTGGAAATAAAATCCCTTTCCAGAAAGACTCCAGTTCGAGCGACAAACACTTTGCCCTCAGAAGGATTGTAGAAGTAATATCCTCTTGTTTCTTTAGGATACCCCACAAATAAGCATTTGTCATATTTGGGCTCAAGCTTGGTTGAAATTTGTCGTTTGACGTAAACTTCGCAACCCCAAATCTTCATGTAAGACATATGTGGTTTCTTACCACTCCATATCTCATATGGTGTCTTATCAACCTTTTTGGATGGAACACGGTTAAGTGTGTAAGCTGCTGTTAATAATGCATGTCCCCAAAAGGAGTTTGGAAGATCGGCGTGACTCATCATGGATCGGACCATGTCTAACAAGGTTCGATTTCTTCTCTCAGATACACCATTCCATTGTGGTGTTCCAGGAGGAGTAAGTTGGGATAGAATCCCATACTCTTTTAGATGGTCATCAAATTCTAGGCTTAAATATTCACCGCCTCGATCTGATCGAAGAACTTTAATATTCTTACCTAGTTGGTTTTGTACTTCATTCTTGAATTCCTTGAACTTTTCAAAGGACTCAGATTTGTGTTTCATTAAATACACATATCCGTATCTACTGAAGTCATCAGTAAAAGTGATGAAGTACTGAAAACCTCCTCTGGCTGGTATGTTCAGTGGTCCGCATACATCAGTATGTATGAGTGCCAAAAGATCATTAGCCCTTTCACCTTTTCCTGTGAATGGGGACTTTGTCATCTTTCCAATTAAACAAGATCTGCATGTCTCATATGATTCATAATCAAAAGAGTCCAAGAGTCCATCTTTATGGAGTTTGGAAATGCGTTTCTCATTTATGTGGCCTAATCGACATTGCCAAAGGTAAGTTGGATTCAACTCATTAGGTTTCAACCTTTTAGTATTAATGTTATAAATTGGCATTTCAAGATCAAGGACATATAGTCCATTATTCATTTTTGCAGTAGCATAGAATATATCATTCAAATAAATGGAGCAACAATTGTTCTTTATTATGAATGAAAAACCAAACTTGTCCAAACAAGAAACGGAAATAATATTCCTGCTAATTGCAGGTACATAATAACAGTTCTCTAACTAAATTATTAAACCACTAGGTAAAGTTAAAACATAAGTTCCTACAGCTAAAGCAACAACCTTTGCTCCATTGCCAACTCGTAGGTCAACTTCACCTTTTGCCAAATCTCTACTCCTTTTTAGCCCCTGCACATTAGTACAAATGTGAGAACCGCATCCAGTATCTAATACCCATGATGCAGAAGTAGATAAATTAATTTCAATAACAAAAATACCTGAATTTGAAGTCTCTACTCCATTATTCTTATCTTCCAGGTACTTTGGGAAATTTCTCTTCCAATGTCCGGTCTTACCGCAATGGAAGCAAGTGCCCTCCTTTGCTATTCCTCCACTAGGCTTCAAAACAGGAGGAGTGGGTTTGGGTTTGGCAACTTCCTTGCCTTTCCCTCTACCACCCTGTTTGATGGGCCTCTTGTTCTGTTTCTTTCCATTACTGACCATCAGAATGGATTTCCCTTTTGTCTTCATATTCTGCTCAGTAGTTCTCAACATGCCTAGCAGTTCTGGAAGACTTTTGTCCAAGTCATTCATATTGAAATTCAGGACAAACTGACTGAAGCTCTCTGGCAACGATTGCAAGATCAGATCAATCGCAAGTTCTTTTCCAAGGGGAAACCCTAATCTGTCAAGGTTCTCCACATACCCAATCATCTTGAGTACATGGGGACTTACAGGGGCTCCCTCAGCTAACTTGCTGTTAAAAAGGGACTTTGAAACCTGAAACCTCTCATTTCTTGCTTGCTCTTGATAAAGCATTTTCAGATGTCCGATCATATCGAACGCAAACATATTCTCGTGTTGCTTTTGCAACTCAGAGTTCATGGTAGCAAGCATGAGGCAAGCGGTTTCATTTGCATCATCGAAATGCTTCTTATAAGCATCTCTTTCTGCCTTTGGTGCAGAACTAGGAGGTTCCTCCTCAGGAACTGGTGTCTCCAAGACATACAGCTTCTTATCGTGCTTGAGGACAATCCTCAGATTACGGTGCCAATCCAGGAAATTTGTCACAGACAATTTTTCCTTATCTAGGATGGATCGCAAAATATTGTTCGATGTGTTTGTTGTCATGGTAATCTACAAGAGAAATATGAAAATATAAGTATCATTAAAAACAACATATTTAATTAGGCCTTTAATCAAATATGCTCCCACTATTTTATTCAAAACAAATGACCCTCATCATTTGATTCGGAAAATCCCGTTGGAAGACTTTCTAGTGGGTCGAGATCCATGTTTCACTTTGTTTTAAGTCAGCGTTAGGCTGATTACACAAAACTAAGTTATTTAGGTAGGAACTCCTTCCAATTGTATCTCATACAACTCTCGAATATTTTCAATTGGGTGAATAACTCCTTATTCTGATCCATCACATGAATCATTCCCAATTCTTGCTTCTAAACATGTATAATCTTATTATAATTTGTTTAGTTAAGTTTGACCCATTGTTTTAGCAATTGGATATTACAATTATCCCATCACACCTTACTAATATAGAACATGCACCTCGCGTAGGCGAAACCTACAATGCTCGATACTAGTCTTGATGAGTGCTAAAAATTGGAAAGCATAAACTTAATATTTAATTTTGAGGGAATTTGTTATTAGTTTGATCTCACCGGCTTAACATGCAAAACGTCTCTCACATGCATCAACATACAATTACATGCATCAACATACATATAAAAAGATACAATTATGGCCCCTAACGCAATTGTTCTCTCAAGCTAATGAGAGAACCTAAGCTAACCTAATAACGATCTAAGCTTCTCCAAGCATGATCTCCAAGGTTATCCTCCTTTAATATTGAATACTTCTTTTTTCTTCATAACATAATATTACATTACATATAAGAAAACTCGTTTTACATACGAGGGAGTGAGATGAGAAAAGAAGTTACATAAAGAGATTGAGAGAGAGGCACGACACGCAGGCCGTATTTAAAAATCCCAAAACAATAATAAAGGATAAACTAAGGCCATAACTGATCACCACAAATAAATAATAATAAACACACTTTTATTATTAGTTTAAAATTCTGATAATTAAATAAACTAAATTAAATTTCGGCTGATTGATCACACTTCATTGTATTTCACGTCGTTTCCTGCACAACTTTTGTGCATTTACAACCCCAACCGGAAAAGTCTGCGGCAACAACACTTGTACTGCCATTAATCCTAATGCAACAATTTCATGCCGTCAAACACAACTCGATTGATAACTCAATATGATAGATCAACATGTCATTGCTTCACCATACTAACGTCGGATTCCGAAGCGAATGAAAATGATGATCTTTCAAAAGAATTACAATCCTTATGTGATTGAATGGATGAAATCAAAACAGTATATCCCATATACCATCTTTGCATCAGAATTTCTTATATCTTATATAAAAGTGATCGATCTAATTGTGTAACCTATGGATGATCAATGTATCGCACAACTTCACCATACTAATGTCGGTTTCTGAAGCATAATCAACATCAATCATCCAAATCGTACACAACATATGCCAAATTTAATTAATCGTTTATTGTTAAATTCATTTTGTGTTTTAATCGAATCAAATACAGAAAAGACGGAAATTTAACAGCTATCAGATCCATGGTTTCGTAAGTGGCTCTGATACCACTGAAGGAAAATCGCGATCTAAACGCAGCGGAAAACAAAAATTTCCTTTAGTGATCCTTACGAATGAGCATGGTCAGTGATAGAATCGTTACCTCTTTGTGGCGATTCAGATCTTTGATGCAGCGATCACAAGCGTTGATGAAGTGCAACGCCTCTACTCAGTCCACACGAACAGCTTCCGGTCACAGTGCTAGCTGCTTACGAACGGAATTATTTGAGTGAGAAAAGAGAATCAAAAACGAAATTGCATCAAGTGAAAGCTTCATCACAAGGGTTCCTTTTATAGACTCTCTTGTGGGCTGCGGGCTAAAAGCCCAATTCACATGATCCATAATAATATTATATATTATTATAATAACTATTATTATAATAAATATATTTATTTTATTATTATTTTATAACCATTATAAAATAACAATAATTATTATTATATTATCCGAATTTCTATTTTCACTTAAGTGCACCGTACCTTACGGTGTTCCTTTGATTTCTCTATCTCTCATCAAACTGTCCTTATGTGTGTGACCCTGTAGGATTTCGTAACGTTGGTAATTATATTAAATTATATATTTAACATAATAAACAGTGAGCGGTATCTAGCAACACATCACTGCTACCCAAGTCACGAAAATGTCATGTGATCTGACAAAACCTTTTTCGTGATAATATATGTTTGTACAATTACCCTTTTGCCCCTATGTCTATATTGAACACAAGGCATACACTGTGTCATCCTTGTCCAGTTCAATATTGGGCCCTTAGACATTTCTCCTGTTATGCAGGATTGGCAAATTCCATCTAGGACACTCATGTCCCTCAGCATGCTTCGTGGAGTGCACATCAACTGTCTTTATGATCATCCAGTTACGTATAATGTTTGATCAGCAATAAAGCACCCGACTCTACATCTAGGGTCCATAGTGGTTTCAGGTAGAAGGGTGGTAATACACCATTATCACCATGAGAATAACCTATGACACTTTGCATAACATACTATGTAGTATTCTCATAGCGGGTCAATCCGGTATAAATATTACTCCTAATATTTATACCTATGTCAAGACTTGATAACTCTTTATCCATGATCCATGAGATGTGATCATCAGTCTATCTTCATAATAGTCTCAATGCTTTAATGTTATCCCACTTTGCAATAAAGCTTGACTACGGATATTTTAAGAATAATGTCTTTATGTTTAATGGGATCTCATGATTAAGTCACACTTAACATTTCATTAAACAGACTAACTATTCTAGGGACTTTATTATTCTTAAAGACAAACATAATAAAGAAATGCCTTTTTATTATTAAACGAATAATCCGATACAAGTACCAAAAAGTATTGGCCTCTAGGGCTTACACCAACACTTATCTCATACTTAAGGTATTCTCATTATCCCTAATCAAGGGGAGGATATGATGAGTTTACTAACCCTTGGTTTAGGCTTATGCTCATTAACTTATGACAAACACAATAAGCAATAAAAGATTGAAAACATCAAAAATAAATAACAATCGTCTCCTTCGGGATTCTTTTCTCATCATTTTCACTCACAAACGAGAACTTGCTTCTTCCGTCTAATGCAAGACAGTTAGCACCTTAGCCAGACAGGTCACACACTTGAGCATAGACAAGCAAGCAGTTCATCAGTCAATTCTTTTCCAGTCTCTTTGAGTCGAACTATGGTGTTCTGATTTCCTTATTGCACGCGAGGATATGTAGGCATAACTTAACTGTTATCGAACAAAAGTCCCTGTCTCTTCCCCCCTCTTCCAGCATTGTTCTTTTAAGCCTCATTCCTGAGCAATTCACTTCAGTTTCTTACACTGACATATGTACATTCTTTTCCAGCTTTTGCACACATATATCACTAACACTACCCCTTTAAACATAAACTTTCAAGCGTGGATCCCGTCGAGTACGACGGACAATCTGGGTGCTAATACCTTCCCAGGTTGTAACCAACCCCCTTTCTCAGTTTCTCTGGTTCGCGACCGTCTTATCCATATCTTTCCAGGTTTATGCAGCGTTACCTTTCCTTCGGGATAAAAATGCCTAGCTGGCTACTCTTTTCACCTTCATCTTCATCTTCTCCTCTCGCCGACCGTTCGTGTTTGTACCCTATCTGACCCTGGTGTCACTTAGCGGGAGCGACACCTCTCTCTCAAAGTTTGTTACGATTCTTCTCATTTAGTGAGAGTGTTGAGTTGTAAAAAATGAGGGGTGGCTATAAGTTTGTTATCACACTTAAGGCAACATAGCTCGTTCTCCTTCTCTCATTCACCATTTGCTTCTTCTTTTTTTTGAAAATAATCTCGCGCATGAAGGCCCATAATTGTTATGGTGTGACTTACGTATTGTTTTCGTGATATTTAAAGATGGAAAAAGAGGATGATCAGGTGGTGGAGGTTGGATAAAGTTTGGTGGTGCATGGTATAAGCTTCACATGTGATATTCCTTTGTTTCCACTTTGGGTGCAATACGTGTGTGCATTTTCTAGTGGTGGAAGGTGTGAATTTTGGTACTACAAAATATGGGAAAACGTGTGTGAAGTGAACGTGTATAGACTGATCATTGTACCATTCCCCATGTGCCTCCTTTCACCAACTTTATGTGCTATTATTGTATTCCTTTTCTACAAATTCGACTTAAGCAAATGAAAAGAAAATGAGTCCCCTCCCACCATTATTTGGTCACGCGGCAAAGTTGGATGGACATAATAAACGTATAAGAAAATAATAAAAGGTGTGACACAACCTAAAATAATAAGGGACTAATAGAAAATAAACAAGTGTGGTTCAAAAACCCTAAAATGCACATAAACTTCAAAAATTCATAAGATGAGTTCTACAAATGCTATGGAGGTGTTCAAGGAATTTTTGGAAAAGGAAAATCATGCTCTACAACTTCCATGTTCAAGGAAAAATCATCTGGAGCTTTTTAGCACATGAAATAATAGCTTGAAGATTTAGGGCAAATATTTCCAAAAATAGAAACTTCTAAATTTCCATATTTAGAAACTTTTTGCACATTTATGATTTTTGACATTTGAGCTCATCTAAGCTATTCCTTGATATTATATGACTTCAAAATATTGATGATCATAATCAAAACCCTAGAAATCTCCTATTTAACTTTTGCTCAGTCCAGTTGACTTTCTTGCTTCACCAACAAGTAACTGCTCAAATAATTGACTTCTTCAGTGGATTTTTGTCTCAAATTTCATACATAAGCCTTGTATATCACATGAGAGCCTTTGACCACAAGAATTGGTCAAAGATATGAGAATTCCTTTATTTGGAGCAAAACCCTAATTAGGGTTAACTATGTAGGAGCATGTTGCACTGCTAAGCTTCTAATTATGCTTCACCCTCCTAGGTTTTTATGGATGATCTTGAGCTTATACAAGACATGAGGAGACCTTGTGAGCTTCTTGCAATGTCACTTGGCTCTTGGCTTGACTTCTGGGATCATGATTTCCAGATGATTGATCATGTGCCCTATGCTAGCACCTATGGATGTCATGCTTCATTTTTCTATGCCAAATGCTAAGATATAAGAGTATCTTGATATGCTATATGATATGAAAATGTTGAGGAAAAGAGTGATCAAATTTTGGGGTGTTACAATTCCCCCTTTTCTTCTGAGTATATATGGCCCTAGCTTCTCCTTCCTTTCTCTTCACGAAAGGCTTCTAAACCCCGGAGGTTGAACCTCCGTTGCTCTAAATCTTGCCTTGTTTCATCCAGCTTTCAATTCTTTCTCCTGTTAGAATGATGTCAGAAAATCCAATGGAGGAACATCCAACCAACCTCTCCATGAAGTGCCCCGGGAGGGTGTCCATGAAGAGATCAACCATCTCCCTTTCCAACAACGGTGGCTGAACCCTGGCAACAACCGCACGCCATTTCTACGCATAGTCTTTGAAATTCTCTGAATTCTTCTGAGACAAGCTTTGAAGTTGAGTCCGGATGGGAGCCATGTCGATGTTGTATTGATATTGCTTGAGAAAGGCTTTTCCAAGCTCCTTCCAGTTGTGGACATAATTCTTCTCCAGCTTCATGTACCACTCCAGCAAGCCCCCAGACAGGTTGTCTTGGAAGTAATACATCCCAAGCTTCTCGTCTTTGGTATGAGCAGAGATTTTGTGATAAAAGGCCTACAAGTAAGTCTTAGGGCAGGAGTTGCCGTTGTATTTGTCGAAAGTTGGAGGTAGGAAATTTGGGGGTATAACCACCCCTGAAACCAAGCCCATATCAGAAACGTCAATACCAAGAGTATCTTTGCATTCTAGAGCTCGCACTTTCTCAACCAGCATTTGGAAATCCTGGTTATTGGCTCCAATGCCAAATCCCATATATTTGTTGACCAGAGTGAACTGATCTTCCTAACGGTCTTGTATAAAGACAGGAGTCGGACCAGCAGCCTCTGGAGTTGGTGGTCTGTTCACCACAGGTGGAACAAGAGTGTCATTGACTGGATTGCCTTGAGCGTCCACGGTAACCACCGGAGGATCTGTTTGTGGGGGATTAAGCATTTTCATATAAACCCTCATCTCTTGCTGCCCCAGGGCTATACCCTACATCAATTCCATGAATTCTCCCATCCGGATACGAAGTTCATTCAACTCTGTTTGTACGGTATCCATGACGTTCCTTTGATTATGGCGAGTAACGTACCAGTGTGGCGGTATATTGTACTTGTGAAGACGAGTCTTAGTGGCTCTCGCAATCCTTCATGAATACATAGATAAGTTAAGATCCATGGAAAACCTGCAAAAGAAAAAATTCAAATGATATGAATGCATGCAATGTTGTGTTCTTTTTATTCTCAAGATTTTTCTACATCCCCGTTCCGGTATTTGAGAATTCATATAGCCTTTTCGCAACCTTTAGAGAAGAAAACCTCATACGTCATTCAGATAAGATGATAGTCGTGGAAAATTGGTGCTTAATACCTCGTGTCAGTGCAAGAGATAACAATCGGAGATTCGAACCAAATCAAACATATCATAAACTGAAATCTGATAACAACATCCCCGAAGGGTGCCAATTCATACATCAATAGAAAAACAAAGTAATTTAAAGAGGAATCCCACAACAAGCCTATGGGTAATCCAGATACAAGAGTATGAGACTAAACCCTAGGAAGCTCCAAGTCTTGCAGCCTCCAGCTAAGACGTTTGATAGCCTAGGACAACTAGGCTATGTCCGGATGACTCGACTCCGGGATGAGCTTTTGGATAACAAGATCCCTTAGATCGAATGAAGCATGCAATTCGTTGATCAGTTGTTGGAATACCTCCTTCCTTTCCTTGCTAGGGCTTGGCTCAGTCTTGACTTTCTTGATATCAGCCTGAAGCTTCAACTATTCTACCTCCTTCCGGATGTCTTCAGCTGCTTGTTGACTCTTTTTCATCTTCTGAAAATAGTCTCTTTGTTGCTTCTGGGCGTTCTGAAGTTGTTCTTCCTGCTTAGCCAGAGTCTCTTGAAGGCTTTTGATCTTTAGCTTTTATTCAATTTCTATCTTCTTCTGCTTCCTCATATGATCCTTCCATTTCTCTAGCCAAAGGGTCACAACTTCGTTAGTTTCATCTAAGGATTTCTTTTCCTTCTGGAACTGACCTTCCTTGTGGATCTTAGTTAAACCCCTCTTCTCGAAGTAGAGCTCATGTTCCTTGAATTCTTGCTGCTTGAGCCTGGCCAACTTTTCAGCTTGATAAGCTCTCTCCTCTAGCTTCTGGTTTTGAATCTTCAGCTTCTGATAGGAATTATAAGCCTCCTGATTTTCAACCCTAAGTTGTTTGACTAAAGCTTTTAACTTCTAGTAATCCTCCAAGGGCACAACTGCAGGAGGTGGAGCTGGTGCAGAGAAAGGTATTAGGGTCACTTGAGCTTTCTCTCTTATCCAGGCTTCGAATCGGGGAACATTTGATTGTTACTTTTGCCCAATCACGTTGTTCCCTTCCTTCTAATCAATTTCCAGGAGCCTGCAACCTTCCTGACCAATGAAAGATTATCCTTTGCCGAGAAATAGAAAGTCTGGAACAACTCTGATTCATCGGGGACCTCTTTGAGAGCGTACCCCAACCATCTTCTTAGGAAAATGAGGATGTAGTTGATACCCCTTGACACTCCTAAAAAAGGCATGTTGAGATAGTTTCCACAACTGGCGATGAAGTTCTTCCCTTTCATTCTCAAAGTGAACCATCTAATATCTCTGGCAGACAACGTACTTAGTTTTTGGGCCCAAATAGTATTGGGATCAGTGAAGACCTCAGTGGTAGGTAAGTTCCTCATAAACCATTTGTAAAAGAGAGGGGCACAACACTTAACCAAGCAACCCCATCTTTTCTCGTTCTTGTAATGCACTGAATAATATAGGTCACCCAGGAGGGTGGGTACCAGATTCTTCAGCACAAACAGATGGATGGCGCTCTATATATGGACAAGGCCATATCACCGAAAAGGATGATCCCATATATGGACAAGGCCAAACTAGCACAAACTGAATCCCATCTATCAGCTGCAGCTATTTCTCCAGCCCTTCTAACCATAAACTCTAGAGAGAAACCAAGCACCCCACTTTGGTAGAAATTAGATTGTCAAACACTTCAGATGAGCTCAAATAAAGAGCTTTGGCGATGCCAGGATGAGTCAGTCTGGTCATCTCGAAATTGAAAGCAATCTGATCTTTGAGAGGCACCCCCAAAATCACAGCATACTCTTCAAGTAGAGGGCCTAACTGAAAGTCGTGAAAGGTGAAGCACCTGAGCCGTGGGTCATAGTATTGCAATAAAGTATGAATGGCGCTCCTTTGAAAACTATCCAAATCAACTACCAAATCCAAAATATCACCATATTTCTCCTTAAAGTATCCCAGTTGACCCGGGGTAATAAGAGACACCATATGGATAATCAAATCCACTTTGGTATCAAAGAATTTGTAGTGCACAATCCTTTTTATGATGTCTTCCATTCTGAAGTAGTAACACGACCAGGAATCAGGAATAGTAGGAACCAAAGAACCAGATCACAATACTGAACAATACTGTCAAATTGGGTATGTTGGAAGTTTTAGAGTTCATGCAAACCTGTAAACCCCTCCCATCTCACGGGTGTGCTACTCGGGTTAACATCACTGACTCTCAAAGCCGAGTAGCAATAATACATTCACCATCTCCGAGAAATGGCTCATGACCAAATCAGGGAATTGGTTTGGTATTATGTACTACTCAGGGAGGTCTCAGCTGAGTCCAAGGAAACAAGCATCCCTCATAAGTCCCCTGATTCAAGCACTGAATCGAGAAACAATAGTACATTCATCCCTTAGGATACAATACTATCGTCATACAAACAATTTGCTTTAATTGGATTCCCATGAGAGAACCAGGCTATCCTATGTGAGTTCCCAGTGGACCCTCGGATGCGAGTGGATTTGCCAACAAATGTGATCTACCACTATCATCACTGGAGAGAGGTGTTTCCACTAAGGTCCTTGAAAGTCAGTCAACAGATGCACATAACTATCGAGGTCGTACCCTGAAGTGGGGAAAAAATCCCCACACAGAATAGTTCCAAGACGGTCGCAATTTGGGTGTGGAACATATCGCCACTCATCATGTAACCATGTGAGTACAATGTATGTCCATGCTAATCCTATGGTGCACTCAAGCTGAGTATTTGGCTTATCTTACATTAACTCCCAACCCACAGAAAAAATCCAAACCAAACAGTCCAGTATATATGATGCATGGAAAATAAATACTAAAAGCGGTAAATAAATGATGTAAAGTAAAGCTGTAAAGTAAAGTTGTAAATCTAAACTAAAGCTCACAGTAGTAAACAACTAAAACCCCAAAGAAACAAAAGCAAACAGGCGCTAGGATTGACTCTCAAAGGGGAAACCAAAGATTCTGGCTTTGTTCCCCAATAGAGTTTCCAGTTGTCGCTCCCGGGATTTTCATCCTAGTACAAACGCGAAAGTGGTGCGGAATAGGTAGAGTCACCAGCCAGACATTTTTATCCCGAATGAATGGGAAAGGTAATGATGCACAAACCTAAGAGAAAAGAAAAGGACAAGATCATGTGAACCAAAGATATGGGTTCGGGAGTCGGTTACAACCTGGGAAGGTATTAGCATCCCAGACCGTCTGCCGTACCCGACGGGATCCACGCTTGTTAGTCTGTTTCAAAGGGTGAGGAATAAGAATGTTGCTGAATAAAACCTCTAACGAAATGGAATTATGAAGGAAACTGGAAAAAGAGAACGAAAAGAAAAATGGGGAAAATAAAGAATGTGCTCGAACAGGCCCTACCCCGCCGCCTACGTACCTCATCGGGAAAATGAGGATCAGAGTCGACACAGTTCACCTAACTAAGGCTGAAACTCTATTTGTGTTTTTTATAGATGAACTACTTATGTCTATGCTCAGGTGTTGCAGGATCTCCTTGAAAGAGTGCATTTTCCGTCTTGCAAATAAGACAAGTCGTCGCAAGTTCACGTTGTGAGTAAATGAGATGAGAAAGAATTCCCGCAGGAAAAGACGAGTGTTGTTTGTTTACTGTCTTTTAAAGAAGTGTTTTGTTTGTTGTTTGTGAAACATTCTCATACTAAGACTTGTTCATCGTGGTATATGCCTTAAACCTCGCCCCGAAACAAGACATGTATAAGTAACCCACGGTAAAGTCTCATGTTGTATGAGAATACTCTACCTTTATTAGGTATTTTACTGTCTTTCTTTATGAGATGAGGAAGAAGGACTCAAGTTGCGAAAAGACAAACTAATGGGGACTAAGACACAACCCTAAATTGTTTATTGCATGCAAAAGGGGATCCTAATGGTTTGTGTGGTTTTCTAATCCTAATGAGAAAGGAAAAGAAGAGAATTAGGATTCAACTTACTTCCTAAGGAAGTTAAGTTGTTTCTAAAAAAAAGGAGAGCCTATATAAGCAAAGCACCAAGTGCTAAGACAAACACATTTAGAAGGCATAAAGAAGATGAGGATGTAGTATATAACAAGGCTTACCTCAACCTCCCTACAAAACAAAAGTTAGCCTTACAAGGCATATTAAACACATAAAGCATGTCAAAAGCTTAAACTAGCTCAAACTAGCTAAGGAAATGGCATTAAGGACCTCCTAGGTTTAAGACCTAAAGATAAAGGATATTACATGATAACAAACTTATAAAGTCAGTAGCTGTCGCTCCCGGGATTTTCATCCTAGTACAAACGCGAAAGTGGCGCGGAAAGGTTAGAGTCGCCAGCCAGACATTTTTATCCCAAAGGAATGGGAAAGGTAATGTTGCACAAACCTGAGGAAGAAGGAAAGGACAAGGCCTTGCGAACCAAAGATCTGAGTTCGGGAGTCGGTTACGAATTGAGAAGGTATTAGCACCCCAATCCGTCCGTCGTACCCGACGGGATCCACGCTTGCTTGTTTGTTTCAAAGGGTGAGAAATAAGAATGCTACTGAATAAAACTGCTAACTGGAAACTAGAAATGGAATGAGGAAGGAACTGGAATAAGACAATGAGAATAAAAGGGGAAATGTAGGGAAAATAAAGAGTGTGCTCGAACGGGCCCTACCCCGCTGCCTACGTACCTCATCGGGATAATGAGGATCAGAGTCGACGTAGTTCGCCTAACTAAGGCGGGAACTATTTGTTTGTGTTTTTTTTACAGCTGGAACTGCGTATGTCTATGCTCAGGTGTTGCAGGCTCGTCTGGCACGAGTGCGTTTACCGTCTTGCATGTGTGACAAGTCACCGCGAGTTCGCGTTGTGAGTGAATGAGATGAGAAGAGAAGTTCCCCCAGGATAGTCGCTTATTGTTTGTTTTTGGCTTTTAAGAGTTTTTATATGAATTTGGCACAAGGAAGTGAATTCAAACTCTTCTCCATGGAATGTACACTTGATTCTACATTCCAAGATGGAATAATAGAACAAGCATACCCAGCAAGGAGAATTTATCCAAGACTGGTTTCCTAGGATTAGGGTTTAAGTTCACTGGCTTGTTGAACTTTATTAAGTATTTTTGTTGCTTTTGTGAAGAAATGTCTTTTAAGTTTTTCTTTGTGGACAATTCCTTGATGAGACTTGTGAATCATGATAAACAAGCTTACACCACTCCATGATGGAATGAATGCAAGAGCTTCATGGAATAAGGCTATACACAAGGAATCCTTCCATTTATTTGTTAAGTGTTTTTTTTGGATTTTTGTTTGAAGATAAGAAGAGAATGACTCAAATTGAAAAAGGTAAAAACTAAAGGACTAAGACTCAATCCTAATTTTGTTATGTATTTACAAAGTGGTCCTAATGGTTGGTGTGGTTTTCTATTCCTAATGGGAACTTAAAAACTACTAGAATTCAACTTACTTCTTAATGAAGTTAAGTTGATTCTAGGAACAAATGGGGGAAGCCTATACAAGTTGTAGAAATTAAAATAAGGCAAAACAATGAAATCAACTATGAGAAATAATATTCTAAAAATGCCTTAAAGGCATGAATAATAAATAGTCTATTTATTTATTCTATATTCTAATGAAAATGAAAATTCACTTAAGTTCTAAATCTAAGCTAAACCTAATATTCATTCTAAAAATTAATTGGACTAAACCTAAGTCTAATATTAAATTCAAATGCTAAATCTAATCTATACTATTATTTTTATATTGAACTTTATTTTCTTTTAATGGCCTAACCTAAGGGAATTATGCATAACTAGGCCTAAAACTAATATTCTAAAAAAAAATTAAATCTTCTAGAAAAATTATGAAAATTAAACTATGGGATCTAACACTATATAAAATATGGTATTAAGAGGGATCCTAAAAAGTCTTATTTTTTCTATGCCTAACAATTAATTATTTCCATCTAGGAATTAACTATTATTTCCTAAGGATTTTATCACCAAAACCTAAGATAAAAATTCCTAAAAATCCACTAAAAAATATCCTAAGAACTATTAGGAGTCTTCTAATTACAGAAAAAAGAATGACTCAAAAAAGTGACTGGAAGTTACTTAAATAAAATCAACAAAATTCAGCATGACTAAAAGAAATCTAATAAAGCTAATTAAAAGAAAAAATACAGAATTAATTCAAAAATAAACAAATCCAGAAAATAAAAATGTCATAATTTCCTAAATTCAATTATTAATCTACTTGATTTTTTTTGGAATTTTATAATGCTTTTACCTATTTTTTTGAGAATTATTTATGAATTATATTAAACTAAAAATTAAATCCTAAAAGAAATGAGGAGGGGAATGCATTTAGCATTTTTATTAGTTGTTTTTTTCTAATGGGCCTGATCATAGGGGTACTAACAGCAAAAACACAGGCCCATTTCGCTGGCTGAGGGGGGAGGTGGAGAAAGAATTTATTTGTGTTGTTTTTCTAATGGGCCTGGAAACAGGGGTGTTGATAACAATATTTTTTTTTAATTTAAACATATCTTTTCACATATTCTAGGAATTAAGCAAATTTTAATTAACTTAATCAAAAATGAAAAGTACTAATCTCAAGATAATATTTTTTTCTAAATCTTAGCTTAAGATTATTTTTATTGACTTATTTCTAATAATCTTGTGAATTAAACCTTAATCTAATAATAATATTTTTTTTATAAATTTTTAATCTTAGAAAATGAATTAAATTCTAAACTTATGATTATAAACTAAATAATACTCTTATGATAAATGCTTCTAAATAATAATCTTATGATAAATGCTTCTAAATAATAATCTTATGATAAATGCTTCTAAATAATAGTCTTATGATAATGCTTCTAAATAATAGTCTTATGATAATGTTCAACTTAAAATCTTAATTTAAGTTCTAATAGTCTTGATTTAAGCAAAAATGAAGTAAACTAATCCTATTATAATATTTTTTCCAAAATCTTAATTAAAGAAAAAGAATTAAACTAAACTTAATATTTTCTAACAATCTTAATTTAAAGAAAATGAGTAAAACTATACTTACTAAAATATTTTCTAAAAATCTTAATTAAAGAAAATGAGAGAAAATACTTACTAATATATTTTCTAAAAAAAATCTTAATTAAACTATAGCTTATTATAATATTTCTCCAAAAATCTTAATTCAAGAAAAAGAATTAAACCAAATCCTATTATGAAATTTAATCTAACCTTAGCTTAGGAGAATGAATTAATATAATCACATGATTTTATTTCCTAAAATCTTAATTTAAGAATGAATTAAACTTATCCTAATATAATATTTTTTCTAAAGATTTTAAATTAAGAGAAATATTAAACTAATCCTATTAACATTTTCTAAAAATTTTAAATTAAGAAAAATATTAAACTAATCCTATTAACATTTTCTAAAGATTTTTAAATTAAGAAAAATATTAAACTAATCCTATTAACATTTTCTAAAAATCTGAATTGAATTACAGTTTCATTAAAAAGAAATACTATTAATCTAAAAAGAAAAAAAATGAATTAACTTAATAATTTAATTATAAAATTAATTAAATCTGAATTAAACTATAATTAAACTGTAATATGATTACAAAATTTAATTAAAATTCAATTAAACTAAAACCTAAATACATAACAACCCTAATTCCTCTATCTTCTTCCTCCCTAGCGCCGTAACCCCTGCTTCTCCTTCATCTTCTTCATCAACCTCACGAAACCCTAAGCCTTCTTATTCCTAGCCTCCGCCGCCGTCAATCAACCCTTTCTTCCTCGCGTCTTCTTCTTTTCGATTTTCACCGTCGTCATCAATCACCTTCGAACAACATTGAATCCAAAAACCTAAGTTCTCCTTCGCGCACTCACCGCCCTCCTCCTCTCTAACCTAAACCCTCTCCCTTTACCCGAATTTGAAACCGCCTTGAATCACCGAATCCAACTCTCAAGATTCACGAAATAACTCGAGCCTAATCACACAATGACATTCAAGCAGCTGCGATTGAGAGTACTTACTTGGAATCGAAAAAATCTTCAGGTATGGATCCTAATCTCGCCTTGTGAGTTCTTTCACCTTGCTCAGATTGCTTGCTTAGCCATGTTCGAACTATTGCAGGGTTACTCTTGCTATGATACGAAAATGATGCCGTCACGGGGTCGCGGCCATTGCTAGTCTATTCTGGAATCCTTGCTGCGGTCTTGATCATGAAGAACAACGATGAAAAGCCATTGCTTCAGTGGTTATGGATGAAGATTAAGGGATATTGCCAATTGAATCTGATTCTGGTGAAGGGAGAAATGAATGAGTGTTTTGGAATACTGTGTGAAGATTGTCGAAGAAAAGAATATGAGGGAGATTGGTTCTGATATATAGGCACTGATCACAGAAAAATCTAGAAACTTCAGGTAAGTTCAACTCATTCCATTCAGTTATGATTCTGTTATCCAGTTGTTATAAGTTGTTACCATTCAGTTATTCTTGACACTTTTTTTCCTGTTTTGAACTGTTAAGTGAAACTTTGTTATTCATTCTATTTTTTATGGAATTTTCAGATTCATAGACTTAACTGTCATCGCTGATACAACTTGCTCGAAATTTCATTTTTTCTGTGTCAAATTTCCTTGGCTCACATTCACCCTCTTCAAAACACTAAGCCACTAGATGAGTGCATCCGCACGGCACAAAGAGAGCCACAATATGAACACAGTATATCACCTCGGAAATCCATATACGAATTCACCACCAATTGGATGCTGCCAACTTTGTAGCATATCTTCACTCTTCATAACAACACTAGCCGGTAGCGTCCAAGAGAACAACATCAAAGTGCAATAAGTCTCAACGCCCTCATAGCCAACTCTGCTATCCAACAATCAGCTTTCACTGGTAAGACTGGTTTGAGGCAATGACCGAAATAATTGACATTGATAGCCATGTTGATGTGGTTTGAGTGAGGCTTTTTTCAGTTTCCCTTGTAATTTAATCTGAACTTCTTTTGCTGGATTTTTCCATGTACCATAAGTGCTATGCTAGGATTTGATTTCTAATTCAATTATGTTATGCCTTTTTTTGTTTTGCCGGCTCTAGAAGGTAGTCTGGGGAAAATAATTAGCAGAGGGTTGAGAAGATTGAAGATGGATTAGTGGACTAGAGATTGGCGGAACTCGAAAGGGAGGTTGGATGATTCAAAGTGAAGATTCGGGTTGAAAGTTTTGTAGGTGAAAAATAGTGGTTATGTTCAAGTTTTGTTAGATAAGGAAAAGGCCCCTTTCTTTTTAGCTCTGTTTCTGTATTATTTTTGATATATCAGTTGTAACACTGAATTTTTCCTTCTGATTGTAATTGGACTGTGTTTCTGTATTATTTTTGATATATCAGTTGTAACACTGAATTTTTCCTTCTGATTGTAATTGGATTGTGTTTCTGTATTATTTTTGATATATCAGTTGTAACACTGAATTTTTCCTTCTGATTGTAATTGGACTGCACTTCCTGTTGATGATTATCATTGTTTAAACTAAGTCTCCAAACATGCCAAAACAAAAAGAATCCAAAGCATTCCTCTTCTCCTCCTTTTTCCTTAAAATTTGGATTGAATTTTAGGTGACTTTAAGTAGTAATAATAAAAACAACAGGATGTAACAGGTTTGGGCTTGCAACGGGCCTGGGGTTAAATTATGAAATGTGAACCACGGTTTAAACATAGAGATGAGCTTTAAATACGGAATTTGAATGAATCCGGAATTGAATATGAACCCAAATTTGGATAATGACCATGATACTTTAGACAAACGAACATTGATTTTGGACAATTAGACCCCTTTTTTTTTTAAAAGAAATTTTTGGGTTTATTCGGATGATGGATCAAAATGCACATAACTGAAAAATTGGACGAATGGGTGCGAAATTTAAATGGAGATGGACATATAAATGTGGACAGCAATGGAAACTTGAATCTTGAGAAAGAACTGATAATGCATAATTTGGATTACATCTCGATGAGCACAAAATCAAATAAAACAGAAGGGACAAGCATGAATGAAACTGGCCTTTCACATATTTCAAATGTACTTGGATTATATCATTCAAACAGAGTCTCTGCCATAATTCGCTCTTTAATTAACTATGGAATCTTTTGGATGATCATTGATGCAGAAAATAAATTGAGATATCGGAGGGAAATAAACCCTAATCCAAGTCTCGGCGTCCCAATTCAACGTTTTTTGACCAACACTCTTACATAAGGAACCTTAGCAATGATCCTCTGAATAGGACTTTCAAGTCACCAACAAACTCTAGATCTCATGCCTGAGGAATATAATGCAAAATGCATGATAATAATCTAAGGGGTAATGCAGACAAACGCGAAACAATTAGCCAATAGAGGAAATAAATATGAGGGCAAATTTTGAGGTATTACAGCTGCCCCTATTCAATCATCTGCAAGCCTGAACGGATAATTGCAATGGCTTTTATACGTTCGAGGTGTGGAGTGATTGAATACTCGAATAAAACCTGAAAATTTGCACACAGAGGGTACCAGAAATGCTATCTGCCCACTTATTTATTTATATACTTTTTGATTTTGACCTCTGAATAGGTAACGGGGAACATAAGACCAGGTGGGAATATGCTAGGAAGAATGCCATCCTCGCACGACAACTCACAAGGGATCCTCGAATCCAATACTAAAACCATATTGGAATAGAAACACGATAGTATATCGGCCGCAGGCGATAACAATCAACAACAAAGACTGAATTCGGACAGACTTTGCAAATGAGACAAACTGACCTCAGTCAATAAGCTCAAAAAGTGAACTACTATCCTCGAACAATAGCCACACAACAAAAACAAGACCAACCGCAGAAGGACTTGAAGAAAAAGAATGCCATCCTCGAATGACAATCCAAAAGATCCTCGGATCTAACACGAAACCATCCTCGAATGGAGACGCGAAGGTATACCAGCCTCGACTAATAACCAAACACAAAGCTGACCTCAGACAGACTTTGCAAAAGAGACGAACTGACCTCGATCAATAAGCTCAAAAAAGTGAACTACTATCCTCGAATAATAGCCACGACAACAAGACCAACCTCGGAAGGACTTGAAGAAAAGAAATGTCATCCTCGAATGACAAATCAAAAGATCCTCGGATCTACACGAAACCATCCTCGAATGGAGACGCGAAGGTATACCAGCCTCGACTGATAACCAAACACAAAGCTGACCTCAGGCAGACTTTGCAAAAGAGACAAACTGACCTCGATCAATAAGCTCAAAAGTGAACTACTATCCTCGAATAATAGCCACGACAACAAGACCAACCTCGGAAGGACTTGAAGAAAAGAAGTGTCATCCTCGAATGACAAATCAAAAGATCCTCGGATCAAACACGAAACCATCCTCGAATGGATACGCGAAGGTATACCAGCCTCGACTGATAACCAAACACAAAGAAAATAGGACAAGATGGAACGGGATCGTTGTACATAAACGAGAGCCCAAGCAAAAAGGACCGTTGTACAAAACGAGAACCTGTGACGCGACTGTTGTACCAAACAAGACGCGGAATAAGTGACCAACATTGACTTGAAAAAACAAGGATGTCTGAAAAATGATATTGGTATCCTCTGTGCGGAGTACTTCAGGTTGAAAAGATATTATAAGTCGTACGTAATATACCTCAAAACTGGCCCATGCTGGCATGCACATGTTTGAATTTATGGCGTAATGCTCCATGATAATGGAAATGCTACGCTTTGGAGGATGCAGACGCAATGATGATTATGCGAATGACAATGCAAAGAAGATCTCCTGATAAGGAGACTGCAGGTATTCCAGATAACTCGGCTGGGGAGAAACGATGATCACTGCATTGATCTGGTTCATCCTGATGAGGGGGAAAGAACTCCGCGGGGAAAGTTGTTGATAATTCACTGGCTCAGAATAGCCGCCACTGCCAAAAATAAATTGGACTTTGAGATTGGAGCGCCAAGACCCTGCTGGAAGCGAACCCTTCTTGAACTCTGATGGGGAAGTGAGAACTTTCTGACTTGGCTGAGAACCCAAGGTATGATACTGCTGAGGAAGCAATTGCTGGGGAGGCAAGACACTCCTTATACTGCTGAAAATTGCCCCTGTTTGAAGGGAAACTCCTGCTTGGGGATAACACCCACCTTCTGCTACCTTGCTGGGAGAAATTTCGACTTCCACATTACTGGGGATGACGGGTGATATCAATGATAAAGCTTCCTACTGAAGATAAAAGCTCAAGCTGCCACTTGCTGGGGATAAGAGATAAATCCTCTCATGTTGGGAATGAGAGATGTAACGCGTCTCATGCTGGTGATGAGAGACGATGATACCCTTCTGATCAAGAAGTAACTTTCGCTTTGCCATACAGCTGGAGAAAGGATTGTCTAATGAGACTAGCTAAGACATTTTGATCAATGAAGCTTGCCGATGAAATAACTCTTGAAGTACTATGCTGACAATGGCTTTGCCCCTAGCCCCGGGTTGATAGGTTGTCAACTAATCATGAGTGAACAATGGTTCTTTACAATCTTCCACTCGCCTTCTATTAGGATCTATCAAAAGATAATGTCTCAAGAGGATTTTACAGAAAACTGGCATACGAGATGCCTCAGTGTCTTCAAACTCTTGGAGAGATTCGTCAGATCTCGAAATAACTGCCCCAGACTGCATGGTTTGTGCAAGAATTTGCCTCGCAAGGATTCATGAAGAACCTCATATCACTGTGAGATATTCTGCCCCAGTATATTGAACTCCGGATAGGTGCTTTTGATAAACCGTCTTCGGGAAAGAGTAACTTCTAGTGCTCTTGGGGTGGCCTGCCCCAGTACGAGCCTGGAAGTGATCACCTCTGAATGACTGCTTTGAAGAAAACACCCAGATCAACTGTTCTTTGAGAGATTGGATCTCGAAGTGATTGCCCCAGTTTGGTTGAAATTTGAAGAGATTGCTCGACATGATTGCCCCGGATTAGTTGGCTCTTACCACAACTGTTGGGAAAGTCCCTACTCAATGGAGTTTTCTTGAAAAGTGCACCTCGACAGATTGTCCTTCGGAAGTTTCAGACTTCTCAACTTGGCAAGATTAAGCTCCTGGACTGAGATTCCATACATGGACTTTTATGATGCCAAACAAATGTATGCAAGCAGAAAATGTTTATTTTAAGAATGAAAATTCTAATGCAACACACATATTAATCTTGAAGTTTTACTGAAGAAGATGTCGCAAACTTTTGTGAGTGAATCACTGGTTAAGATACGACATTAATTTTTGATGGATGAAAACATGCACATGCAACACCAACAAAGAACTTTCAACACAACTCATAGGAGTCAGGAACGCGGTCTCGTGGTAGTATGCTCTCAAAAATAACCCTGTTTCAGTTAGGACTTTTGGGGGTTGTATCGTGGCCCGGTTCACGGCTATAGAAATAAAAGATATAGGCTCGAAATTTATTTGTGCCCACCCATCTTCGTGATGTTCTCCATTCCTATGTTCAGCTAGCTTTTACAAGCGCTCACCTCTCAAAAAGGGTTTTGTGATGGTTGAGGAACCAATTACACTAACGGTTTAAGCACCAACCAAATTATTGTTTAGAGTCAGTCACCCCTATTGTCTTTTGTGTCTATATCACACGACTTTGTTCCTGCTCAAGGGTCTTTCTTGTGTAGTCCTTTTCGTCTTTTAATTTTGCATAATTTTTTTATCCCTAACTTTTGCCTGGACTGATTCTTGTGAATCTTTGATTGTGAAGTCCAGCGGGATGCCCTAATTTTTGCCTAAGTCACTTGTTTTCAAGTTTCGACTTAGCGGGCTTTTTCATTCTTTTTTTTTTATATTCTTCTTTTTTGAACAAATCGTGTGACACTGTTTGTCTTGATTGCTTCGAAAGGGTCGTGACTGTCTCACTTCTTGGTTGAGGAAGGATAACCTTTGTGATTTCCGGTCTCTGGACCTCTTGATTGGGATAACCATTGTGGTTCCTGGTCATTGGACCTCTCGATTTGGTACAACGAAAGGTAATGAATCCTCAGATTTGCACTCCTTTTCGAAATTTGAACGCTCGGTCAAACTAACTGACGCCTACCCTGCCCCTAGGTTTAGTGCAAGGGTTTTTTCATGCAAAAAGAAACTCCTACTTCAAGGCTCAAATGGGTTGGCGAGGGTCTATCTCCCTTATATCTCCGGTGTTTAGGATTTGAAACAATGCCTGTACATCGTCAACAAGGTCTTTCTCAAAAGCACACAATTAGAGATTTTTGCGTTTTCATTTCGTCATCCTCCCTGATAGAGTTTAATCACAACAGTTGGTATTGCAATGCACATACATAAAATCATGAGTGAATACGAATGGATTTCTTCAAGAAAAACATGTGCATTTTATTATGGTTATCATTCAAAAACAAATAAGTTTCATGCATGCATACAAATGTTTAAACAAACAATATAAACTACAAATGAAAAATGCAGTAAAGAAGCTGAACATTGCCGTCATTGAGGAGACTTAACTCCGTATGGACTTATTGCTTCTGAAGATGCCCTTGCATATTGGGAGACCCATTTGATGAAGAGACTTCAATATGTGAGCAGACTTTCTGGCATGATGACCTTTGAATCGATCAACTTCGGGACCTTGTCTTCACCTTTGCCTCTGAAAGACTTGCAATCTTCAATTAAAAGGTCGGGTGCCCCAGAATAGTAATCATACTTGGCATTGAAACCCCAAAGGAAGCTTTGTCAGAGATGATCCTGATGCAATTAGCTCAACCACTCCAAATTTGTGTAAATGAGGAAACTTATTGCACGTACGTCATTAGAATATGATCAAACTTCTTCTCAAGTGGTTTTGGCCTTTACCCTTATGCTCTGCCCGCTGGACTCTCTTGGGAAGCTGAAATTGGATGCCGACAAATGACGTCTGGAGGGAAGAGGTTGATAAATGAAGTTGATAAATAAAGTCGCTCGGAAAGATCTTGCACGATCTCCTGCCTACGTATCTCCATTGCCCAATGGAGAATCAGAGCAGCGTAGTTCCCCTCAATAGGGATGAAAATAGCTTTGTTTAGAATTTCCATAACCAAACTCATCTGAGTCTTCATCTGGTTGACTTCCTGTTTCAGCAGTTTCTAGTTTTGAAATAAAGCTTATACCTCTGACCTGAATGGCCTCAGCTGGGTCTTCCTTCGATTACCTCCGCCCGGAATTGCTCCAAATATATACCTTGATGACTGTGATTCAAGTTGACCATTCTGATGAGAAATCAAGTCAGGAAAAGAATTTGTCTCTGAACACCTGTCAAGAATGCAAGGATGTATGCAAATGCCATGTTCAGTTATTTCTGAGGAATCCATCTACTTTGATTCAAGTTTTGACACAGAAAAATCCAACAGCATGACTCAGATATGTGATCCTCGGAAATAACTGAACATATGTGTTGGAATGATATGATGTCATGTATGCAACAGGCGTGTGATCAATGGTCTGATGTTGGTGTTGAGCAGTGAACCAACTGTTTGTATAGAACCCCAATAACGACACCATCTCTGTACAGAACCCCATAACCGAGAACCCAATAACTGTAGAACTGGATCACATAATATAATAGTCACGGATGGCGTTGAAGCTGAACAACGAGCCCAGTGTCTGTGGAGAGTCATAATAACAGTCACAATATCAAGGTCATAATGGTAATCACAGTAACAATTTCTCTGAATAGAAATCTCGGATCTCAGAATCAAAGAACCATAGAACACTGAACAATACTGGCAAAGTGGGTATGTTGAAGTTTAGGGTTCCTGCAAACCTGTAAACCCCTCCCAATCTCACGGGTGTGCTACTCGGGTCAACATCATGGACTCTCAAAGCCGAATATCAATAATACGTTCACCATTTCCGAGAAATGGCTCATGACCAAATCAGGGAATCGGTTTGGCATTATGTAATACTCAGGGAGGTCTCAGCTGAGTCCAAGGAAACAAGCATCCCTCATAAGTCCTCAGCTTCAAGCACTGAATCGAGAAACAATAGTACATTCATCCCGAAGGGTACAATACTACCGTCATACGAACAGTTTGCTTTGATGAATTCTTATGAGAGAACCAGGCCATCCTATGCGAGTTCCCCGTGGGCCCTCGGATGCGAGTGGGTTTGCCAACAAATGTGGTCTGCCACTGTCATCACTGGAGAGGGATGTTTCCACAAAGGTTCTTAATGATCGGTCCCCTGACTGCACATAACTATCAAGGTAGCGCATCAACCCAGAAAGATTCCGGTATCAATACATTCCCGAGAAGGTCGCAAGTCAAGGTGTGGAACTCACTACTACCAACATAGCAAGATGCCATGAAGCCAAAGTGGAACCACTCTAAGTCCCAGGGTGCACTCAAGCCGGGTAGTTGGCTTATCTCACAGTAACTCCCATCCCACAGAAAAAATGAAAACCAGCACAGCCAGACAGTCCAGTATAATATGATGCATGGAAAATAAAATACTGAAAGCGGTAAATAAATGCGATAAAGTAAATCTGTAAAGAACCGTAAATAAAAACAGTAAAGCTAAACTAAATCACACAACAACAAACAGATATGCACCCAAAGAAACAAAACCAAACAGGCGCTAGGATTGACTCTACAAGGGAAACCGGAAGAATCAGGTTAGTCCCCAGCAGAGTCGCCAGCTGTCGCTCCCGGGATTTTCATCCTAGTACAAACGCGAAAGTGGCGCGGAAAGGTTAGAGTCGCCAGCCAGACATTTTTATCCCAAAGGAATGGGAAAGGTAATGTTGCACAAACCTGAGGAAGAAGGAAAAGACAAGGCCTTGCGAACCAAAGATCTGAGCTCGGGAGTCGGTTACGAATTGAGAAGGTATTAGCACCCCAATCCGTCCGTCGTACCCGACGGGATCCACGCTTGCTTGTTTGTTTCAAAGGGTGAGAAATAAGAATGCTACTGAATAAAACCGCTAACTGGAAACTGGAAATGGAATGAGGAAGGAACTGGAATAAGACAATGAGAATAAAAGGGGAAATGTAGGGAAAATAAAGAGTGTGCTCGAACGGGCCCTACCCCGCTGCCTACGTACCTCATCGGGATAATGAGGATCAGAGTCGACGTAGTTCGCCTAACTAAGGCGGGAACTATTTGTTTGTGTTTTTTTTACAGTTGGAACTGCGTATGTCTATGCTCAGGTGTTGCAGGCTCGTCTGGCACGAGTGCGTTTACCGTCTTGCATGTGTGACAAGTCGCCGCGAGTTCGCGTTGTGAGTGAATGAGATGAGAAGAGAAGTTCCCCCAGGATAGTCGCTTATTTTTGTTTTTGGCTTTTAAGAGTTTTTATATGAATTTGGCACAAGGAAGTGAATTCAAACTCTTCTCCATGGAATGTACACTTGATTCTACATTCCAAGATGGAATAATAGAACAAGCATACCCAGCAAGGAGAATTTATCCAAGACTGGTTTCCTAGGATTAGGGTTTAAGTTCACTGGCTTGTTGAACTTTATTAAGTATTTTTGTTGCTTTTGTGAAGAAATGTCTTTTAAGTTTTTCTTTGTGGACAATTCCTTGATGAGACTTGTGCATCATGATAAACAAGCTTACACCACTCCATGATGGAATGAATGCAAGAGCTTCATGGAATAAGGCTATACACAAGGAATCCTTCCATTTATTTGTTAAGTGTTTTTTTTGGATTTTTGTTTGAAGATAAGAAGAGAATGACTCAAATTGAAAAAGGTAAAAACTAAAGGACTAAGACTCAATCCTAATTTTGTTATGTATTTACAAAGTGGTCCTAATGGTTGGTGTGGTTTTCTATTCCTAATGGGAACTTAAAAACTACTAGAATTCAACTTACTTCTTAATGAAGTTAAGTTGATTCTAGGAACAAATGGGGGAAGCCTATACAAGTTGTAGAAATTAAAATAAGGCAAAACAATGAAATCAACTATGAGAAATAATATTCTAAAAATGCCTTAAAGGCATGAATAATAAATAGTCTATTTATTTATTCTATATTCTAATGAAAATGAAAATTCACTTAAGTTCTAAATCTAAGCTAAACCTAATATTCATTCTAAAAATTAATTGGACTAAACCTAAGTCTAATATTAAATTCAAATGCTAAATCTAATCTATACTATTATTTTTATATTGAACTTTATTTTCTTTTAATGGCCTAACCTAAGGGAATTATGCATAACTAGGCCTAAAACTAATATTCTAAAAAAAATTAAATCTTCTAGAAAAATTATGAAAATTAAACTATGGGATCTAACACTATATAAAATATGGTATTAAGAGGGATCCTAAAAAGTCTTATTTTTTCTATGCCTAACAATTAATTATTTCCAGCTAGGAATTAACTATTATTTCCTAAGGATTTTATCACCAAAACCTAAGATAAAAATTCCTAAAAATCCACTAAAAAATATCCTAAGAACTATTAGGAGTCTTATAATTACAGAAAAAAGAATGACTCAAAAAAGTGACTGGAAGTTACTTAAATAAAATCAACAAAATTCAGCATGACTAAAAGAAATCTAATAAAGCTAATTAAAAGAAAAAATACAGAATTAATTCAAAAATAAACAAAATTCCAGAAAATAAAAATGTCATAATTTCCTAAATTCAATTATTAATCTACTTGATTTTTTTTTGGAATTTTATAATGCTTTTACCTATTTTTTTGAGAATTATTTATGAATTATATTAAACTAAAAATTAAATCCTAAAAGAAATGAGGAGGGGAATGCATTTAGCATTTTTATTAGTTATTTTTTTCTAATGGGCCTGATCATAGGGGTACTAACAGCAAAAACACAGGCCCATTTCGCTGGCTGAGGGGGGAGGTGGAGAAAGAATTTATTTGTGTTGTTTTTCTAATGGGCCTGGAAACAGGGGTGTTGATAACAATATTTTTTTTTAATTTAAACATATCTTTTCACATATTCTAGGAATTAAGCAAATTTTAATTAACTTAATCAAAAATGAAAAGTACTAATCTCAAGATAATATTTTTTTCTAAATCTTAGCTTAAGATTATTTTTATTGACTTATTTCTAATAATCTTGTGAATTAAACCTTAATCTAATAATAATATTTTTTTTATAAATTTTTAATCTTAGAAAATGAATTAAATTCTAAACTTATGATTATAAACTAAATAATACTCTTATGATAAATGCTTCTAAATAATAATCTTATGATAAATGCTTCTAAATAATAATCTTATGATAAATGCTTCTAAATAATTGTCTTATGATAATGCTTCTAAATGATAGTCTTATGATAATGTTCAACTTAAAATATTAATTTAAGTTCTAATAGTCTTGATTTAAGCAAAAATGAAGTAAACTAATCCTATTATAATATTTTTTCCAAAATCTTAATTAAAGAAAAAGAATTAAACTAAACTTAATATTTTCTAACAATCTTAATTTAAAGAAAATGAGTAAAACTATACTTACTAAAATATTTTCTAAAAATCTTAATTAAAGAAAATGAGAGAAAATACTTACTAATATATTTTCTAAAAAAAATCTTAATTAAACTATAGCTTATTATAATATTTCTCCAAAAATCTTAATTCAAGAAAAAGAATTAAACCAAATCCTATTATGAAATTTAATCTAACCTTAGCTTAGGAGAATGAATTAATATAATCACATGATTTTATTTCCTAAAATCTTAATTTAAGAATGAATTAAACTTATCCTAATATAATATTTTTTCTAAAGATTTTAAATTAAGAGAAATATTAAACTAATCCTATTAACATTTTCTAAAAATTTTAAATTAAGAAAAATATTAAACTAATCCTATTAACATTTTCTAAAGATTTTTAAATTAAGAAAAATATTAAACTAATCCTATTAACATTTTCTAAAAATCTGAATTGAATTACAGTTTCATTAAAAAGAAATACTATTAATCTAAAAAGAAAAAAAATGAATTAACTTAATAATTTAATTATAAAATTAATTAAATCTGAATTAAACTATAATTAAACTGTAATATGATTACAAAATTTAATTAAAATTCAATTAAACTAAAACCTAAATACATAACAACCCTAATTCCTCTTTCTTCTTCCTCCCTAGCGCTGTAACCCCTGCTTCTCCTTCATCTTCTTCATCAACCTCACGAAACCCTAAGCCTTCTTATTCCTAGCCTCCGCCGCCGTCAATCAACCCTTTCTTCCTCGCGTCTTCTTCTTTTCGATTTTCACCGTCGTCATCAATCACCTTCGAACAACACTGAATCCAAAAACCTAAGTTCTCCTTCGCGCACTCACCGCCCTCCTCCTCTCTAACCTAAACCCTCTGCCTTTACCCGAATCTGAAACCGCCTTGAATCACCGAATCCAACTCTCAAGATTCACGAAATAACTCGAGCCTAATCACACAATGACATTCAAGCAGCTGCGATTGAGAGTACTTACTTGGAATCGAAAAAATCTTCAGGTATGGATCCTAATCTCGCCTTGTGAGTTCTTTCACCTTGCTCAGATTGCTTGCTTAGCCATGTTCGAACTATTGCAGGGTTACTCTTGCTATGATACGAAAATGATGCCGTCACGGGGTCGCGGCCATTACTAGTCTATTCTGGAATCCTTGCTGCGGTCTTGATCATGAAGAACAACGATGAAGAGCCATTGCTTCAGTGGTTATGGATGAAGATTAAGGGATATTGCCAATTGAATCTGATTCTGGTGAAGGGAGAAATGAATGAGTGTTTTGGAATACTGTGTGAAGATTGTCGAAGAAAAGAATATGAGGGAGATTGGTTCTGATATATAGGCACTGATCACAGAAAAATCTAGAAACTTCAGGTAAGTTCAACTCATTCCATTCAGTTATGATTCTGTTATCCAGTTGTTATAAGTTGTTACCATTCAGTTATTCTTGACACTTTTTTTCCTGTTTTGAACTGTTAAGTGAAACTTTGTTATTCATTCTATTTTTGATGGAATTTTCAAATTCATAGACTTAACTGTCATCGCTGATACAACTTGCTCGAAATTTCATTTTTTCTGTGTCAAATTTCCTTGGCTCACATTCACCCTCTTCAAAACACTAAGCCACTAGATGAGTGCATCCGCACGGCACAAAGAGAGCCACAATATGAACACAGTATATCACCTCGGAAATCCATATACGAATTCACCACCAATTGGATGCTGCCAACTTTGTAGCATATCTTCACTCTTCATAACAACACTAGCCGGTAGCGTCCAAGAGAACAACATCAAAGTGCAATAAGTCTCAACGCCCTCATAGCCAACTCTGCTATCCAACAATCAGCTTTCACTGGTAAGACTGGTTTGAGGCAATGACCGAAATAATTGACATTGATAGCCATGTTGATGTGGTTTGAGTGAGGCTTTTTTCAGTTTCCCTTGTAATTTAATCTGAACTTCTTTTGCTGGATTTTTCCATGTACCATAAGTGCTATGCTAGGATTTGATTTCTAATTCAATTATGTTATGCCTTTTTTTGTTTTGCCGGCTCTAGAAGGTAGTCTGGGGAAAATAATTAGCAGAGGGTTGAGAAGATTGAAGATGGATTAGTGGACTAGAGATTGGCGGAACTCGAAGGGGAGGTTGGATGATTCAAAGTGAAGATTCGGGTTGAAAGTTTTGTAGGTGAAAAATAGTGGTTATGTTCAAGTTTTGTTAGATAAGGAAAAGGCCCCTTTCTTTTTAGCCCTGTTTCTGTATTATTTTTGATATATCAGTTGTAACACTGAATTTTTCCTTCTGATTGTAATTGGACTGTGTTTCTGTATTATTTTTGATATATCAGTTGTAACACTGAATTTTTCCTTCTGATTGTAATTGGACTGTGTTTCTGTATTATTTTTGATATATCAGTTGTAACACTGAATTTTTCCTTCTGATTGTAATTGGACTGCACTTCCTGTTGATGATTATCATTGTTTAAACTAAGTCTCCAAACATGCCAAAACAAAAAGAATCCAAAGCATTCCTCTTCTCCTCCTTTTTCCTTAAAATTTGGATTGAATTTTAGGTGACTTTAAGTAGTAATAATAAAAACAACAGGATGTAACAGGTTTGGGCTTGCAACGGGCCTGGGGTTAAATTATGAAATGTGAACTACGGTTTAAACATAGAGATGAGCTTTAAATACGGAATTTGAATGAATCCGGAATTGAATATGAACCCAAATTTGGATAATGACCATGATACTTTAGACAAACGAACATTGATTTTGGACAATTAGACCCCTTTTTTTTTTAAAAGAAATTTATGGGTTTATTCGGATGATGGATCAAAATGCACATAACTGAAAAATTGGACGAATGGGTGCGAAATTTAAATGGAGATGGACATATAAATTTGGACAGCAATGGAAACTTGAATCTTGAGAAAGAACTAATAATGCATAATTTGGATTACATCTCGATGAGCACAAAATCAAATAAAACAGAAGGGACAAGCATGAATGAAACTGGCCTTTCACATATTTCGAATGTACTTGGATTATATCATTCAAACAGAGTCTCTGCCATAATTCGCTCTTTAATTAACTATGGAATCTTTTGGATGATCATTGATGCAGAAAATAAATTGAGATATCGGAGGGAAATAAACCCTAATCCAAGTCTCGGCGTCCCAATTCAACGTTTTTTGACCAACACTCTTACATAAGGAACCTTAGCAATGATCCTCTGAATAGGACTTTCAAGTCACCAACAAACTCTAGATCTCATGCCTGAGGAATATAATGCAAAATGCATGATAATAATCTAAGGGGTAATGCAGACAAATGCGAAACAATTAGCCAATAGAGGAAATAAATATGAGGGCAAACTTTGAGGTATTACAGTAGCTAAACCCTATTAAAGTATTCTAAGGTTATAAGATCAAACCTTAACAAACTATGCCCTAATGAAGTTCTACACTCTAATAGAAAGCAAGGTGGAGTTAGATGAAGCATTTGAATGAAAGTGCAAGGTAAACTTGAATGAGGTCAAAGGTGAATTTTAAAACCAGAACCTAATACTAAATGAAAGTGTCTCAAGATGCAAACCAAAATGGGAATAAAGATATTCAAGTTATAAAGATTCAAACATAAGGTTGAAGGATGAAAGAATGAGAATTGAACATGTGATTTCTAAAGGAAGAAAGGACTTAGAAGAAAAAAGTCAAACATGATTAATGAAACTTGAATTCTCCATACAAAAACCAGGGGCTTAAAGAAAAGTCAAGATGGAGTTTAAACTCAAAAATTAACCACAAATGAATGAGAATGGATTGCATTAGGGTTAAGGGATGAAGAAGTTTGTTTTTGAAGTTTTAAAGTACCAAATGAAACCAAATGGAGTACAAAAGCTTGTGAGATGAAGTTAAGACATGAAAATGGATGTGAGACACTTATGAGATGTATAATAATGATATGACATGAATATCATACTCATATAATTAATTTTGGAAGTGTGAATATGAAAGAAGAATGTGAATTAGGGCAAAGTAAGCATACATGAACACACACATGACTTAATGATCAAGTAACCCTAAAAACTCAAAGTGTGAGGACCTAAAATTGATACAAGTGATCTAAAGACATCCAAAGGGACCTTAAGGACTCACATTTATGAACTCAAATGAATGGCATAAATGCCTTATCAAAATGGCATGAAAAGGATAAGAAAATAAGGGCCAAAAAGTGACTTGTAATATAGGGACTTAAAAAATATCAAATGATATGAAAAACTTATGAGAATTGACATTCAAGACCTCAAACCAGGGACTAACATGTTTCAAAAAGATCTCACCAAAATTTTGAGTTTTACTCATTCAAAAAAAAGCATAAAGTTTATTATGGTTTTGAAGAGTAATGCTCAAAGAATGGACTCAAACAAGACCTAAAAATGACCTAAAAAATAAGGAAAAAATCTTTTTAGGGAACTAAAGTTGTTTTCTGAATAGACCAAAAAAAATGGGATCAATATCAATTTTTGTTTAGCATAAATAAATTTTTGAAGAGCTATTGGTCAAAATGTGGAAAAACCAAAAGAAAATAAAATGAACAATTAATTCTGGTTCAAAAATAAATGGAAAATGAAAATGAAAAATTTGGAAAATTTTGTAATATTGTGAAAAGTCAGTGGGAATTTATTTGGGAATTTCGAAGGTGCTTTGATATTTTTGTAAAATCAAAATTGAAAATGAAATAAAAAAGGAAATAAAAACAAAAGAAAGAATGAAGGGAGGTGCAATCAGTAGGAATTCTTAGTTCAAAAGTGTTGGGATTATTACACTGGGGACGTGAAGAGAAACTTTGGCCCAGACCCACAGGCGCTGGATACACATGAGTTATGGTGGACCTAGTCAACCAATTGACTTATATCTTAACCAAAAGATCTATATCATACAGACAATGCAAGTCAAATTATGCCAATCTAATGAACCTGATAGAATCCCATGATAATAAAGGGTGGATGACACGCGCGTGATCTCTCAACACTCACTCAATGGACACGTGAGAAGCACACTTTCATTTATGTGCTGGAAATGTGAGAGCCCTAGGATCATACCTATCTAAAGGCTGCGACTTAACATTGTGACAAAATATAGGGCATTGTTCCAGTCACCGGAGAAGACCTTCGGTCATCTTCTCCGGTGACACTCAGTTAGGGTTCAGTCACACATCTCTAAAAAATGAAAACTCTTGTTACCAAATTGATAAGAAACTCACGCACACTAAGAATCTGGCCTTAAAACTAACCAACCACGTATACATTTCTCAAATCGAAGCAAACAATATTCAACCTAAAAACTGCACCTTAGCACTTATGGTGCCTATCAACTATCCAGGCATTGCAATGCTTCTATCAAGTTTTAATCATCATAAAAACAACCAAAATTCATGAAATCAAGACATGAGAATCAAGTTGAAGCCTGAGATGCAGTTGTAAACACCCCAAATTTGCCCTCACCCATTCACACCATGGCTTATGGTCATCTCATGTGCATAAACACAATCATATCATCTCACATCTCATTTTGATTCACTGCATAGCTTTCAAGGCATCTGCACCTAGGGTTTGTGATCTGAGCAATCCCAAGGCATCTTGAGCCACTCCAAAGGCCACCAATCAACTCAAAGGGGTCCATGTGTGTTCTTATATCATATTCCATCTCCTCAAAGTCAAAAATGCAGAGGAATCATAAGAGCTAGGGTTTGAGTGGATGCAGAGCCAGGTTGAACTGCACAGTTGACTGAAAATTAGGGTTTTGGTTTCAGAGGCCATAATCCCAAATTTTTTGGTCATTCTTGTTTCCATTGGTCTCTATATGGTATAGGGAGTATGCATATCAATTTTCATGAAGAAATTCCATGGGGAAGTCATCTGATCAAGAGTTGACTTTCTGGACAAGTCAGTGCAAAACCAGGGCATCTGAGGCCCCAATGACCCAACCAATGGGTAATCTTCATCATTTTGAGTGTATATGATCTTTATTTGATCATGGAAGAAGGTTGAAGTTCATAGAAATCAAGAATTTAGGGTTTTTGCAAATGTTGACTTTTTGGGCATAGTTGACTTTTCAAGAATGCATCATTTTAGGTCATTTTTCAAGCCATGATTTTGGATCCAAAAATGCTTCAAATGGAAAAACTTTGGTCATGAAAGTTGTAGATCTCATCTTTCCCTTTCCAAAAAGTACAAGAACATGATCTAATTCATCTTGGATCAAAAGTTATGGTTTGTTAAAATTGGCAAAAATCACTAAATTTCAAGTTATGCACTAGATGGAAAACTTGCAAATTCATGTATCAAGCATTCTAGTGACTTCAAAGTGACTTCAAAACTTCATCACATGATCACATATGCCCTAAAAAACAGAATTGGCCCAAGGGATTCTTCATTGTTTGCCTTGATTTTCAAGAAATCCATAAGACATTTTCCATCACAAGTGCAAAGTTGGATTTTTGGCATAGTCATTTTCCAAGGAATTATGTGGTCTCTAGCTGACTTTTAAACATTGCCATGACTAAAAGAAGTGTTATGCTACAAAATTCAGCAAGAAGATTCACATGTGCTTAGCATAAACTCATGAGAAAACACAAGTTGTCAAGTTGCAAAAGCTAGCATAGCTTGTCATCCACATGCTGCAGACATTCTCAAGCCATCCAAGGGTTGTCCCTGACTCAAGCTGAAGCAAGACATGCCCTAACATAGCTGCTGCCATAGCCCATGCTGCAAGTACAACAACTTTTGACTTTTTGGCCAATTGCTCCATACCTTTCCCACAGTGCATGTCAAGTCTTCTGATTGATTCCAATAGATTAGGGATAATGTATGGATCATAAAACACACCATTCACAAGGCAGAAACCTCCCACAATCCAGCATCCAAGAAATCTGACCAAAACTTCTCCTCTTCGAATCTTCACACACAGCCATCAAACTTCATTTTTTCCTTCACCAATAAGTCACAAATTGTCCCCAGAACAAAAGCCACCCCTCAAAGCAGCTTGAAACATCACATACAAAGGTCCCCATTTCTGCTACACCAGAGCTGAATCTTTCAAACCAGCCACTCCACAAGCTTTCTAAGCTTCATTCCATCCTCAGGAGGTTCAAGGAAGCAAGCTTGCGCAAGAGAAAAGCCCAGAAAGCTCATAAACAGAGAAGCTTCATCTCAGGTAACATGAAGAACTTTTTTCCCAGAAACTGATTTTTAAGTTCTTTTATGATGCTATGTCTTCTCCTGATCATGGATATGTGTTTATTTTTTGAAATAGTGAAGAAACCAGCATGTATGGTATCTCTGAACATTTGCCCGTATTTTGTGTTTTGCTTCGATTCGAGCTTGTGAGTGAAAATAAATGAGTTTTGGGAGAGGGGTTAGGGTTAGATTGAGGAGAAGATCATTTTGGTGGAAGAAATTTGTTGATTGGTGACCTGTAGAAAAATCTAGGGTTTTGGCTGGCCGGAGAAGACGACCGGAAGTCTTCTCCGGCGGCCTGAAAGTCATTTAACCCTAATTATGTCATTAATTGAAGTTTGAATGTGGAGCGTAGATCAGGCTGACTTTGGTTGACTTGCGCGCAAACGTGTGGCCAGGATGCATCATTAAAACCCTAAGCATGTTTAATTAATTCAAAAACCTGATTAATTAGTTCATAAATAAGTTTAGCCAGATTTGAATCTGGGCCCTTGGATCTGGCGCGCAGTCAACCAGTCCAAGCCCAGATCAAATCCTGGCCATCCCTTGTGCATACTTCTCTTTATTTCAATTTTATTTTCATTTTTATTGCATTATTTTGTACGAATTAATTAAAATAGTAAAAATCATTTAAAAATTATGAAAATTTTTGTCAAAGTTTTCATTAATTTTTAAAACCCAAAAATATTTTTATTTTATTTTTTATCATTAAAAAAGTATTTTTAAATATTTAAAAGATTATTTTTAATTGATTAATGAAAATTAATTTATTAAAAATACTTTTAAGTATCTAAAAATCACCAAAAAATTCATGAAATGTTCTAAGACATTTAGAAACATTGTCCAACCTTCAAACCAAATTTCTTTTTTGATCTTGATGCATTCTAAGAATTTTTCATTGAATTAAATCATTTTTTATGCATTATTGTGATCATGGATTCAAAAATTCATTTCTGCCAATTGGTGAAGGTTGAGACATTGATTCTTCTTGCATTGTCTTGTGCTTAGCATGTATTTTCAAGGATAAAAAGGCCATGAATTGTTCTTGCATTTTCAAATTGTTTGGCATTTGTTTTGTTAAGAACCCTAAAAAACCCTAATAACTTAGAAAATTCATATCTTGAGTTTGGTTGAGAGTTGAGAGCTCCCCTTTGGGCAGTGGTTCATCATAGGCCTAGGGTTTCTTTGGGTGCCATTTTCCATTTTTTATCATGAGGTTTGCTTCTGTTTTGGGTTTTGGTTTGATGTTTGATCCATGAACCCTAATTTGGGCTTTCATTTGCATCCCTCTTGCATTTCCTTGCATAACATGACTTGTCTTTGCATTTTGTGCATGTTTATGATTCATTTGACATCTTAAGACATATAGGAAGCATGTTTGATCATTGCATTGCATATTTGCCATGTCATTTGTCTTGTATGCTTCATAACTTTTCATGCTTGTTCATGCTCCTTAGCTTGCATCATTTGCATTCATAATCTTGTATGAACATCCCCATGCCTTGCCTCATGTTTGCAGCACCTCATAACATCATAATCATCATCAACATGCTTCTGGTTTGGTATAGCATCATGTCATTTCATTTCATTTAGCATTGCATTGCATTTCTTTCTAACATTGCAGGTGGTAAGTAAACTTGAGAAGTGGATTTGCCTTCACTTCTCATACCTTTTCTTTTCATCTCTCTTGCATCCATTGCTGCATTTCTATTTGTGTTTGATATTGAGCTTGCTCATTCTTCTTCCTCCCACTTTCTTTCTTCAAGTGACTTGACTTCTTGAATGAAGCAAGTCATTTTGCTTCTCTTGATCTTATTCATCTGCTTCCTGGTGGCTCCTCTGAAGATTGTTCTTGCAAACCTCACAAACCTTAGGATCATCCAAGCATGACAATGAATTAGGGTTTTGATTAGTATCCCCTCTTAGTTTTACCTTTGTGTCTCTCTTTGAGTCCTCTCTTCTCATCTCATAATCAGGGACTAAACCCTAAAGGCTTTAAGACTTTGTGCTTAGGGTTATGCCTGCATCCTTCTCTTAGGATGGAGTGTATAACTTTAATCCTAAGTATTAAACCCTTAAGGTGTTTAAATCTCTTAATCAATCCACTTAATAAATATCAAGACATCACACTTGTAACTTGGGCCTTGCATTAGGGTTCTAATTCTTCCTTAATTGGTTAAGAAGGACTAACCCTAGTGTTAATGGACAAGTCCCCCTCAAGTTGTCTTACAAATCATAAAAAAACACTTCATCATCATACCATTAATCTAAATAAAATCCACTTAATAAAGGCTTGTTTTGTCATGGGTTTAATCCCTAATCATGGATTAAGTTGAGGAGTCTTCCTCAGCTCAAACATTCTCATCTATTATCCTTCTTTTAGGATGGTGTAATGAGTCTGTTTAATCCTTGATTATGGCTTAACCTCATTACTTAACACTAAACAAAATCACAAAAACATCTAAATAATCACAAATAGGTTAATGATCTTAATCCTACATCAAAAGGTGATTAAGTGTGAGAATCTGACTTCACACTTAAGGTATTCTCATTACCCCTAATCAGAGGGAAGATGTGATGAGTTTACTAACCCATTGGTTTAGACTTAAGCTCATTATCCTATGACAAACTCCAAAAGCAATAAAAGACTGAAAACTCAAAAACAAACAATAATTGTCTCCTTCGGGATTCTTTTCTCATCATCTTCACTCACAATCGAGAACTTGCTTCTTCCGCCTAATGCAAGACAGTTTGCACCTGAGCCAGACAGGTCATACACTTGAGCATTGACAAGCAAGCAGTTCACAAGTCAATTCACCTTTCAGTCTCTTTGGGTCGAACTACGGTGTTCTGACTTCCTCATTGCACGAGAGGATACGTAGGCATAACTTAACGGTTATCGAACAAAAGTCTCTGTACATCCCCCCTCCTTCCAGCTCATTTCTTTTAGCCTCATTATCATGAGCATTTCATTCCTGGTCTCACACTGACACTGTATACATATTACACTTCACTTCTTTGCACTGACACCTGTACATCTCTTTCCAACTATTTCATACACAGATTGCACTGACACTACCCCTTTAAAACACAAATCTTTTAAGCGTGGATCCCGTCGAGTACGACGGACAATCTGGGTGCTAATACCTTCCCAGGTTGTAACCAACCCCCTTTCTCAGTCTCTCTGGTTCGCAACCGTCTTATCCATCTTTTTCTAGGTCTATGCAGCATTGCCTTTCCTCCGGGATAAAAATGCCTAGCTGGCGACTCTATTCATTCTCCAGTGAGTTCACGGTTGTGTGTTCTCACTGTTCCCCTCGCCGACCGTTCGCGTCTGTACCTTCATTTGACCCTGTGTCATTTGTCGGGAGCGACAGCTTGGCGACTCTACTGGGGACCCTTATATTGCAACCAGGGCTTCTGGTTCTTTTTGTGGGTTCCTCCTAGCGCTTGATTGATTTGTGTTTACTGGGGTGTTATGTGCATGTTTGTGCTTGTATTTATTTTTGTTTATTGCTTTATGTACAGTTACTTTACTGCTTTCTTTATTGCATTTATTTATATCATATTGTCATTGCTGCTGGCTGGATCTGGTTGTTTGCCTTGGTGGGTGGGTGATTCATTGAGAGTTAAGGTCCTATACCTGGGACCTGAGTGACACCTAGGCTAGAGTGAATCATATTCTTTCCCATTCCATTTCGGTCTGGTGCGGGAATATGAAACACGGTTCAGATATGGGTTTCTTCTTGAGAACTCTGTGTTGCAGATTTCCTGCAATGCTAGGGCTATCTGGGAAGCCTGCTAAGTCTGGATGACCTTTTAGTATTGACCTTCAGAAACTGAGGTGAATTAGAGGAGGAATTGTTATGGTTATTGTAAACACTGTACCTCCGGGTTAGAAGTGTTTACACTTCTCATAACAGATCCAAGTCTGAGGATCCTTGTTCTAGATCATCACCTGTGAGGGGGTTGGGCTGTTTACAGGTTTGCAGGTACCTTGACCTCAGAATACCCTGTTACTTTGACTTTGTTAAGAATACTCCATGTTGGACAGTTCTTGTGATTCTAAAACCTTGGACTTGTGGCTCTTTATTTGAGTCCCCCACCCTGGTTACTGGATTTTTAGACCTCCATCTGGATTTCTTGAACACACATGGATCTATACCAAGGCAGTTAATCAGATCCAGCTCAGTCACAAACCCTTGCATTTCATTTGCATACATACCCATTGCACCATATTAACATTTGCTTATTTGTGTTTCAGGGTATCCACCTTCATCTGGTTTTGGTTTTGACCCCATCTGCAGTTTTGACCTATCTCCACCAGCACTTGCATCAGTTTGTCAGCCATATACTTCAGTTACTTGCACTAGCCAGCCAGTGGCCCACTCCTCAGCATCTTCATCAGCACTTATCCTACTCAGTCCTCAACATCATGGCTCCAAAGAAAAGCAACATCACTTATCATTTCTTCCAACCAGACTTATCAGACATCAGGAGGATCCAAACCCTGATCACTCCAGAGCACATACCCTTGTTCAGGGAGAGTTATGGAGATATACTGGACATGGTTATGGATCTGGACCCTTCACAGAGAAGCCTGATCCATACCTGTATTCAGTTTTATGACCCCCCATTGAGATGTTTCACCTTTCAAGACTTTCAGTTGGGTCCTCTTTTGGAAGAATACTCATCTTTGGTTGGTTTGCCTATCAAGAGAGAAATCCCATTCAACCCCGAAATGGTCTTTCCCAGCAATGGAGAGGTAGCAAAAGCTTTGCACCTGGAGCCTGCTTTGATTGAGCAACATATGACCTCTAAAGCTGGAATCCCTGGATTTCATCTGGACTTCTTGATTTCTCAAGCTAGTTTGAAAGCCTCCCTGGGGGAGTGGAAAGCTGTTTGTGCTCTGTTGGCCTTAAGTGTGTATGGAATTGTGTTGTTTGCAGATGAGCCTCGATTCATCAGCAAGAATGCAATCCATTTGTTCATCCTGAAGAACCCAGTGCCAACCTTATTGGGTGATCTTTATTACTCAGTACATCAGAAGAATGAGAAGCAGAGGGGGAGGTTAGTAAGGTGTTGTGCTCCATTATTCCATGCTTGGCTTCTCAGGCATCTACCCAGGATAGATGCATTTCTCAATCCTCATCAGCAAAGCAACTGGGCTAAGAGGCTCACTACTCTCACTTCAGCAGATATCAGATGGTGTACTCAGAGCACCAAGGGCAGAGATATCATTACAAGCTGTGGGCACTTTCCCAATGTGCCCTTAATAGGAGTTAAGGGAAGTATCAATTACAACCCTCTGCTGTTCAGAAGGCAATTAGGCTATGCACTGGTTCATACTCCTAGGGAACAAGACTTGGTGGAGACCCTTTACTGTGAAAACAAGATCAGTTTGACTGTTGTTAAGCAGGCTTCCTGGGCCTGGGATCATGTTCAAACCAAGGGAATCACCATTCTGGGGAAGTGCAATAATGTGGCATCAGTCCAATATTATGAGTGGTCCCATGCTAGGGCCCAATTCTCTGGAATGCCCTTCACCATAGAAGACATGCCTGAGTCATCTTCAGCACCACCCCCTGCCACTATCAGTTTGAAAGAGTTTGAAAGCTTGAAAGAAAGGAATGATAAGCTAACCCAAGCCTTGCAGAAGACCCTCAGAGAGAGGAGTGAAGGTGTGAGGGAGATTGAGAGATTGGAGAAGTTGAGAGTGGAACACTTGACTAAGATCGAGAAGTCTGGAGATTATATCAACAAGTCTAAGGCTGGTGAACAGATTCTGAAGAATGCTTGTAAAGAAGCCCAATTCCAGAGAGCAAGGACAGACTTGTATTTGAAAGAGAGTCAGGCCAGGTGGGTCCGGATCACTGAGGCCCGTACTCTAGAAGACAAGAGGGTTCAAGACAAGATGGAGCAGATGGAAAAAGCCCTGGCAGCAGCCCAGAAGGAGATATCAGAGCTAGAAATCAGAGCTGGAGTGAAGAGGTCTAGGGACCAAAGTCAGAACAGGAAGTTGACTGCAGCTGTTGCAACAAGAAACCTTCTCATCAGAGGTCTCGCGGAGCATCCGGCTGATCCTGTGACCGAAGCACTTCTCAAGGAAGTTCGTGAGGATGAGTTTGGCCTTGGAGTTTGATCATTTGCTTGTTGTTGTTCCTATTTCATGTACTTTTACCTTTTTGTGATGTATTTTGACCCCTTTAAGGGCTTGTGTTGTAATTTGAACAAATTGTATTATTTCACCTTTGTAATATATTTGTGTTGGTTCACATCAAAAGCAACTTCAACAGCAGCATCTTCAAGGGTCTGGAAGGGTCAAAACTGAAGGCCAAACCGAATACCTTGAGAGCAAATAAGCATAACTGCATTGCATGCTAACCCCTTTTGTTTGTTTTGTAGGTTTTTTGTTTTGTTGTTGCTAACCTCTGTTGTGAACCTCAGGAATTATTGCTCGCCGCCGGGTATTCCCTCTCAACAGGCCACACAGGTACCCAACTAGAAACAACCTTCCGGGAATCCAGATGGATCAGATGCAGCAAGACCTTACAGAGGTCAGAAACCAGATGGCCAACGAAAGGTTGGAGATGAGAACTCAGATAACACAATTCATGGAAGTGATGAACAATTTAGCTCAAAGCCAGGAGAGGCTCAGAGTTTTGGTAGAAGGAAGGAATCAAGAGGAACCCCATGTGGGGACTGCTGGCACAAGTAACAATGAACGGGTACAACCCCATGTTAATCCTCCTGTGTTTGGCCCACATCTCCATCCTGAAATCAATATTCCTGCAAACGTTCAAGGGGCAGCCACTGCAGCCAGGGTACTTCAAGAAGATCCTCAGGAGGACCAGTATACAGTAATGGGTGCTGGAGAGGAAACTTATGATAGACGATTGGAAGAAATAGCTGAGAAGTTGAGGTCCTTAGAATCTCAAAATTCTTTGGGTTTCGACGTTATGGACATGGGTTTGGTAGAAGGGGTCAGGATTCCCCACAAGTTTAAGCCTCCATGTTTCGAAAAGTATAATGGGACTTCATGCCCCCGGACTCATTTGCAATCATTTCTGGGGAGGCTGAAGGCCTATACAATGGATGAGAAATTGTGGATGTTCTATTTTGAAGATAGCTTGACTGGAGCTTCTAGGGAATGGTATTCCCATCTGACAAGAGCAACTATAAGATGCTGGAAGGACCTGGCAGAGACCTTCATCAGACAGTATCAGTATAATCTAGATATGGCACCCAACAGGACCCTCCTAATGGGAATGTCACAGTCATCTAGGGAGAGTTTCCGAGAGTATGCTCAAAGGTGGAGACAGCTTGCTGCTGCTGTCCAGCCACCTATGTCTGAGAGAGAAATGGCAGACATGTTTATGAACACTCTCCAGGGAACGTATATTGACAGGTTGGCTGCCTTCTCATCTACCAGCTTTGCAGATGTTGTCATAGCCGGGGAGAGAATTGAAAGCTTGTTAAAAATGGGAAAGATCTCAGACAACGGTGCAAGCTCGTCCAGTAGTACAAGAAAGCCTTTTGCAGGCCCGAGAAGAACTGGCGAGACCAATGCCATTCACACCAACAGGGGTAGGCCCCAATATGTTCAAAGGACAATAGCAGCAGTCACTATCCCTGCTCCAGCTCATCCACAGCCAGTCTATCATCCTCCGCAACAAAACTTCCAACAACAACCTCAGTATCATCAGAATCAGTACCCTCCAAGGAACTTCAACAACAACTCCAACAACAACAATCAACAGAGGCCATTCCAACAGAGGCCATCCCAAGCTAACAGAGTGATCGACCCGATCCCAATGCCGTATGCTGCCTTGTTGCCACAACTTCTGAAACTCAACCTAGTTGAGCTAAGAACGTTGGCACCTCCGGATCCCAACAGTCTACCAAGGAACTATGACTCCAATACTAGGTGTGCTTTTCATTCAAACGCACCTGGTCACAGTACAGAAAAATGCAGGGCTCTGCATATGAAGGTACAAGACTTGGTAGACTCCAAGGCTCTGAATTTTGCACCTCCGCCCAATGTCAATAAAAACCCAATGCCAAACCATGGTGGTCCTCGAGTTAATGCTATTGAAGAAGACCAACCGTCTTATTTAATAACCAGTGTGGATCAGATCCGGACGCCATTGGTGGAAATCAAAGCTCAACTTCGAGAAAACCAAATATTTCCGGGGTGTGAACTAGGGTGTCCCTATTGCAATATTTCATGGAATGGGTGCGAGGACCTGAGGAATGGCATTGACAGCCTTATTCAGAGTGGCCTGCTACAGATCACTACATCATTTCCGACAAACCCGACAACTTCATCAGCAACGGTTCCAGAACCTCCTACAAATGCAGCAACTATTGTTCCCGACAATTCATCAGCACCATCAGCAAGTATTTCATCTGTCCTTCCAAATGATCAGTTTTCAACAGTTTCTCCTGCTACAACTTCAGCTTCATTCCATTTCGAATCTCCGTCAGCAACAACAACAGTCCTTCCAACAGTACCTCCTACAACACCAGCAATCAATCATGAAGATGTCTCCACCGTCACCATATTCTACGATCCTGAAAATAATTCTGCCTACCATTCAGAAGGTGCTGCTCCCGCCAGAGCACCAGTTACAATCTTTTATGATCCACAAACAATAACAGTCCCTTCAGCAGCAGCAATCGGTCCGGTCACTGTCACGGTGCCTGGACCCGTACCTTATGAAAGCAGTAATGCCATCCCCTGGCATTACGGCTCTGACTTGTATTGCGAAGGAAAAAGAATCACTCTGGAAACATCAACACCTGCACCACAAGTAGATAATGTGGGGGGAGGCGGAGGCTTCACTCGAAGCGGACGTCTCTTTGCTTCACAAGTTCAAAGACCTACTGCCGAAGCAGAAGCTGCTGCCAAGGCAAAAGGAAAAGGCCCGGTGCAGGAAGATCCAGCTGCCAAAGAAGCCCTGAAGACTCCATTTGATCAGGAAGTTGATGAGTTTATGCGGATCATCAAAAAGAGTGATTATAAAATTGTGGATCAGCTTCACCAGACGCCATCCAAAATCTCCATCCTCTCACTGCTTATGTGCTCCGAAGCCCATCGGAATGCACTACTTAAAGTCCTGCACGCAGCTTACGTGCCTGAGGAGATTACTGTCAACCAATTGGAAACCGTGGTTGGTAATGTTACTGCTAGCAATGGGCTAGGGTTTACCAATTCTGACTTGACAGCGGATGGCCGCAACCACAACAAAGCCTTGCACATAACCATGGAATGCAAAGGAGCTGTCCTTTCTCATGTGCTGGTAGACACAGGTTCATCCCTGAATGTCTTGCCGAAGAAGGCTTTGGTGAAGCTTGAATATGATGGATTGGCATTGAGACCCAGCAACCTGGTAGTAAGAGCCTTTGATGGTTCTAAGAGATCGGTTCTGGGAGAGATTGAGCTGCCTGTGACAATTGGCCCACAGACTTTTAAAACTATCTTTTATGTGATGGACATTCAGCCCGCCTACAGCTGTTTGTTGGGTAGACCCTGGATTCACGCCGCCGGCGCAATAACGTCTACCCTTCACCAAAAGTTAAAATTTGAGTGGGAAGGTCAAGTTGTCACAATCTGTGGGGAAGAGGATATTTTTGTTAGCCATCTGGCTACCTACAAGTACATTGAGATGGATGGAGAGATCCATGAAACAATGAGCCAAGGTTTTGAAGCTTTGAATGTGAATGAAGCATCTGCTGTATCTGGTACCCCAATGTCATCATACCAACAAGCCCGGAAGGTTGTTGAAGAAGGAACTGCCCTAGGCTGGGGCAAGGTCTTAGCTGTGGAGGAGAAGAAGGACAAATTTGGGTTGGGTTACAGACCAACTCAACATCAAGCAAAGGCTGCTGCAGAGCCTGGTTTTGTCAGTGGGGGGATGCTTACCCCCGATGCTATCAACTGTTTGAAAGACGAGCTGGAAGAGGAGCGCAATCTGGAGAATTGGATTCGTCCGAAGATCCCGGGGAGCAGTGTCTCGAACTGGTCTTCCCAGGAAATTATAAGAGTTACTCATGCAGAGTAATTATTATTTCCTGTATTTTTTATAGCATGCATCCAAGTCTTGCATCTTGCCCAAGATGACAAGACTCATTTTGTAATCAGGGCCATCTGTACTTTTGTGCAAACAAGATTAAATTAATGAAATATCAGACATCTTTTTGCAAACAAGTCTTTTTCTTTTCTGTTCACTGTTTTTCCATTTTTCTTTTTGTACAAAAATAAATGGCGGTGTTTTCAAAATGATAACTTCATTTCACTTTTCTCTAAAGCAAGATTAAAATCAATCACTAAAATGAACCAACTTAACCCTTGCAGAGAGTGCCCTCCAGACTGCACCGACAACAGCACGGCTATGACATCGTATGACTTTGACAATCCGATCAATCAAGCTGATGAAGGGGTTGATGAAGAATATGAGCTTCCTGAAGAGCTAGCCAGGTTGTTGAGACAAGAGGAAAAGGTCATTACTCCTCATCAGGAGGAGATTGAAGTGATTAATCTTGGTACAGACGAAGACGTGAAAGAGGTTAAAATCGGGGCCTGCCTGCAAGACTCAGTGAAGAGACAACTGATAGATCTGCTTCAAGAGTATGTTGATGTGTTTGCTTGGTCGTATCAAGATATGCCAGGGTTGGATACCGACATTGTTGTGCACAAGCTGCCTTTGAGGGAAGAATGCCCACCAGTTAAACAGAAGCTGCGCCGAACTCGCCCAGACATGGCTATGAAAATTAAGGAAGAGGTACAAAAGCAATGGGACGCCGGGTTCCTTGCTGTGACTAGCTATCCGCCGTGGGTTGCTAACATAGTACCTGTGCCTAAGAAGGACGGCAAAGTAAGAATGTGTGTTGACTACCGGGATCTGAACAGAGCCAGCCCGAAAGATGACTTCCCATTACCTCACATTGACGTATTGGTGGATAACACGGCTCAGTTCTCGGTATTCTCCTTCATGGATGGATTTTCAGGGTATAATCAGATCAAGATGTCACCTGAAGACATGGAGAAGACAACATTCATTACACCTTGGGGCACGTTCTGCTACAAAGTAATGCCATTTGGGCTCAAGAATGCTGGTGCCACATATCAACGGGCTATGGTGACATTGTTCCACGATATGATCCACAAAGAAATAGAATGTTATGTGGATGATATGATCGCCAAGTCCCTTACAGAGGAAGATCACCTGGTAAATCTGCTCAAGTTATTCAAGCGTCTGAGGAAATACCAATTGAAGCTGAACCCCAACAAATGCACATTCGGGGTGCGATCCGGTAAGCTGCTGGGCTTTATTGTAAGCGAGAAAGGGATTGAAGTTGACCCTGATAAAGTCAAAGCTATTCAAGAAATGCCTGCACCGAAAACTGAGAAAGAAGTTCGAGGGTTCTTAGGTCGATTGAACTACATCTCACGGTTCATATCCCACCTTACATCAACCTGCGAACCCTTATTTAAGCTGTTAAGAAAGGAGCAAACGGTCAGGTGGAACGAAGATTGCCAGAAGGCTTTTGATAAGATCAAGGAATATCTGCAAGAACCTCCAATCCTTATGCCTCCAGTTGAAGGAAGACCTCTGATAATGTACTTGACAGTATTAGAAGAGTCGATGGGGTGTGTGCTGGGCCAGCATGACGAGTCTGGTCGAAAAGAGTATGCAATATACTACCTAAGCAAAAAGTTTATCGACTGTGAACAACGTTATTCACTGCTCGAGAAAACTTGCTGTGCTTTAGCGTGGGCTGCTCGCCGACTGAGACAGTATATGCTGACCCACACTACCTTATTAATCTCAAAAATGGATCCAGTTAAGTACATTTTCGAGAAGCCAGCTCTTACCGGACGGGTTGCAAGATGGCAGATGATTCTCACAGAATACGACATACAGTACACCTCTCAGAAAGCCATCAAGGGCAGTGTACTATCTGAATATCTTGCTGAGCAACCCATTGATGACTACCAGCCTATGAGGTTTGACTTCCCTGATGAAGACATCATGTTCATTAAATCAAAAGATCATGAGGAGCCTATTCACACCGAAGGGCCTGACCCGGAGGAAGAATGGATTATGATGTTTGATGGGGCTGTCAACATGAATGGTCGTGGTGTTGGTGCAGTACTCATTACACCTAAAGGAGTTCACATGCCTTTCTCGGCAAAACTCACTTTCAACTGCACTAACAACGAAGCTGAATACGAAGCTTGCATTATGGGTCTTGAGGAAGCCATTGACCTCAGGATCAAGACATTGACCGTATTCGGAGATTCAGCTCTGGTAGTTAATCAAACCAACGGAAAATGGTACACCCACCAGGATCATCTGATACCTTACAGGGATTATACAAGAAGGTTATTGACTTTCTTCACTACGGTCAAGCTTGAGTATATCCCTCGAGACGAGAATCAGTTTGCAGATGCTCTTGCTACCATTTCATCCATGATCAAAGTTCAAACAGCTAACTTTGTACCCCAGATTTCAGTGTCTAGGCTTGATAGACCAGCATATGTATTTGCAGCAGATGTTGTAAAAGACGATAAGCCTTGGTTCCATGACATTAAGTGCTTCTTGGAGGATCAAACATACCCACCTGGGGCATCTTCCAATGATAAGAAGACCTTGAGAAGGCTTGCTGGAAGTTTCTTTCTGAACACTGATGGGTCTTTATACAAAAGGAACTTTGATATGGTACTCCTCCGATGTGTTGACAAGACGGAAGCAGATTTGTTGATGCATGAAGTGCATGAAGGCTCTTTTGGTACCCATGCAGGAGGGCATGCCATGGCTAAGAAATTGCTAAGATCAGGCTATTATTGGATCACAATGGATGCAGACTGTTGTGCCTACGCCAGAAAATGCCATAAATGCCAGATTTATGCAGATAAGGTGCATGTGCCTCCCAATCCTTTGAACATAATGTCTTCACCGTGGCCCTTTGCCATGTGGGGCATTGATATGATTGGCAAGATTGAGCCAACTGCTTCGAATGGTCACAGATTCATCCTGGTCGCCATTGACTATTTCACCAAGTGGGTTGAAGCAGCCTCCTATGCAAATGTTACTAGACAAGTGGTAGCCAGATTTCTGAAGAGAGATATCATCTGTCGGTATGGAGTGCCCGAGCGAATCATTACTGATAATGGTTCCAACTTAAACAACAAAATGATGGCAGAGCTGTGCCGGGACTTCAAGATCCAACATCACAATTCTTCTCCTTACAGGCCAAAGATGAACGGCGCTGTTGAGGCAGCTAACAAGAATATCAAGAAGATTGTGCAGAAGATGGTAGTCACCTACAAAGACTGGCATGAAATGCTACCATTTGCCTTGCATGGGTACCGCACATCAATCAGAACATCCACTGGGGCAACACCGTATCAATTTGTATATGGTATGGAAGCAGTCCTACCTGTTGAAGTTGAATTACCCTCTCTACGAGTTTTGATGGATGTTAAACTGAGTGAAGCAGAATGGGTTCGGTCCCGATACGAACAACTGAGTCTGATCGAAGAGAAAAGATTGGCTGCAATCTGCCATGGGCAGTTATATCAGAAGAGAATGAAGAGAGCCTTCGATCAGAAAGTCAGGCACCGAGAATACCAAGTAGGGGATCTTGTGCTGAAAAGAATCCTCCCTCCTCATACAGACCACAGGGGCAAATGGACTCCAAATTATGAAGGACCATTTGTTGTAAAGAAAGTTTTCTCTGGTGGAGCACTGATGCTCAGCACCATGGATGGTGAAGATTTCCCGTCCCCTGTGAATTCAGATGCAGTTAAAAAATACTTCGCATAAAATGACCCGCTGGACATAAAAACAGAATGTAAGTCCAGGCAGAAATAGGGCATCCCGGCGAGTCAAAAACAGAATAAAAGACTCGGACAAAAGTAAGGGAAAATGAATAAAAAATGTACACCCGCTGAGTTGAAAAGCCGCATTGGACAGCTCAGGCAAAAATGGGTATCCCGATGGATTGAAAACCCGAAAGGGCGATCCATGCAAAATAAGGGAATAAGCGAACAACTGCATTCTGAGTTCGTCTGTATCACCTACAACTTGGTAAGCTTCCAAAGGATCAAGCTTCAATCAGAATCAACTCTCTCCAGAAAGCAAGACGAGAAGAACGTCATTGTCATACGAGTCATAGCAGAAGAGGAAGCTCCTTGAAAGCGTCGTCAACACCGCCAGCACTTTATTTCTCAATTTGTAACAATCTCCTCATTTCAGGAGATATGTTTCTTTGACTGTATCTTGCCAATTCAGGGCACATGAATTAATAAAATCAGATTCTCAGTCATGTCTCGTTTTTACATTTACGTTTTGCAAAGAGTTGTCTGATATCTCTACAAATACAATTGCATAAGTACAGATGCCTTTCTCTAAAAAAAAAAATAATAATAAAACACATGCTTGCAGGGAATATGATTACTCTCGAAAGTACTTATCTCCTACGACGGAATCCAGTAAGGGAGACCTCGGGACCTTTTGTATGTTTCCTTACCTTTGCAGGATTGCAGGTATCCAGAACGCAACCTGGGGCATGCAAGTTACGTTTCAGCAAGCCGGCAAATCGTTATCAACTCGGTCTATCTTCCACGTGGCACTGGAAGGTGCCCACTTCCCCAGCAAAGTTGCCGAATCGACATGCACTCAATCTCAGCATCGGAAATGCTATATCCCCAGCTGAGTTGCCTCTCACAATTCCCCAGCCGAGTTGCCTCTCATAATTCCCCAGCCGAGTTGCCATGTCATCCTCAGTTGAATACATAAGTCAGGGAACCATCCCCCCACAGAGTTCCAGCCTCTATCCAGAAGAGCAACGCATGAAGATCACAACAGAGTGAAGGAAGCTTCTGCAAACCCCAGCTGGGTCCCGTATTATCAGGATATGTCAATCAGTGACCTATATCCCCAAACAGATACATCATCAGATCTACCGATGATCTCATCCCCAGCTGGGATGTTCACTTCAAGCAGATCGGCCAGAGATCTTCGCAGCAACGGGATCCGAATCCCGGATCTGTGCCTCCTTTGCATAATCATAGCATTCGCATCATACTATCCCCTCAGAGCGTAGCATTCCGTCTAATACGGAGCATTACGGCAAAAAAATCAAATACATAGCATAATCATAAGCCATGTTTTGAATTAACACTTGTGAATAATAAACTGTTCATCATCACTGTACAAAAATCCCCATCAGAGTCCCAGCAAAAGCAGTTGCCTCACAAATCACAAACACCAGTATATACACCTCTTGGCACCCGCCCGTGCCATCATTCCCCAGTAAAGTCGCCTGAACACCCTTTACAAACAAATCACCCTCATTACAAATACGTCCTGACACCCGTCCGTGTCATATCCCAGCAGAAAGCCAAAGAGGTCCTCTTTGCACTCACATGTACTTATATATATACACCCTTTTTGACACCCGTCCGTGTCATATCCCCAGCGCAGTCGCGTACACTTTCATCAACCCACACACTTGTTAATATTATACTTTTCTCTCTTGACACTCGTCCGTGTCACTCTCCCCAGCAGATAAACACTCATCTTATATACAATACTCATACTACTCATGGTACGCTTATACAGATACTCGTCCGTATCTTGTATACATCATCACTCATATCCCCACGGATTCGACATTAGTCCTTATTCTTTGTTAACCAGTTGGTACTCGTCCGCACCATCATCTCAGAACAGTGCGTCTAGTGTTTGTTTCTACATGATACTCGTCCGTATCATAGTCTTAGGGATGCTCGTCCGCGTCTTTAATCCATACACCGTGTCAAACACCTATGTCTTCTTGAATATAGATACTCGTCCGTGTCTATTATTCCCCAGAAGAATTCTTCCAGATGCAACACTCGTCCGTGTTCCTTGTTAACCAGTTGATACTCGTCCGTATCATCATCTCTGAACATGTGTCAGTTTGTTTCTACGTGATACTCGTCCGTATCATAGTCTTAAGGATGCTCGTCCGCATCTTTAATCTATACACAATACCAAACACTTATACCTTTTGTTTCTTGGATGTAAACGCTCGTCCGTGTTTACTATCTCCCCAGTAGATCGCCAACAAAACAAATTTTCTTTTTATCTAACACTCGTCCTGTGTTATGATACCCCTGAGAGCAGCCGTACCCTGCTGAGTGGTCGTCCTCCACTTCTTGATGGTCGTCCTCCATCATGCTCATCCGATGGCCGTCCCCATCGTTGTTTCTAGCAGCCGTCCCCTGCTAGGTGGTCGTCCTCCACCTTTTGATGATCGCCCTTCATCAACTTTATCCAATGGCCGTCCCCATTGTTGATTTTGGTTATCTGACATTCGTCCTATGTCATGACAAACCTCGAGAGCAGCCGTCCCCTGCTAAGTGGTCGTCCTCCACTTCTTGATGGTCGCCTTCCATCATGCTCGTCCGATGGCCATCCCCATCGTTGACCTTTTCTATCCGATGGCCGTCCCCATCGTTGATATTTTCGGCAACCGTACCCTGCCAGGTGGTCGTCCTCCACCTTTGATGGACGTCCCCATCATATTTCTTTTATTCCCAACAGAGCAGCCGTCCCCTGCTAGGTGATCGTCCTTCACCTTTGATGGCCGTACCCCATCATCTGTTTATTTCATTTATTCTTTAACCCGATGGCCGTCCCCGTCGTGGTCCCTTTTCCTTTTCCTTTTAGCTCGATGGCCGTCCCCATCGTTGGTTACTTTGCTTTATGAACTTGATGGCCGTCCCCGTCATGTTTCATTAATCCTCAGAAATTTTACAGTTTTATCGTGATGGCCGTCCCCATCATGATATCTTATTTTCCCCAGCTAGTCGGCCGTCCCCGTCTTGGCTTTACCTTTTATCCCCAGCATGTCGGCCGTCCCGTCATCGTTTTTTACCAAGCAGTCGTCCTCTGCTCGACGGTCGTCCTCCGTCGCCCATACTTTACAATATACTTTATTTTCCTTTACAATCTATATCCCTTTTCTTCTTCATTCTGTGAGTGCAAATTTTGGACTGTCTTTGGTATTCAACCACAAGTTATCTTGTTTGCCTGTTAAGCCGTCGCTTACACCCTGCACAGCTAACTCATGTTTGAATAGGGGCAGATGTAAACACCCCAAATTTTCCCTCACCCATTCACACCATGGCTTATGGTCATCTCATGTGCATAAACACAATCATATCATCTCACATCTCATTTTGATTCACTGCATAGCTTTCAAGGCATCTGCACCTAGGGTTTGTGATCTGAGCAATCCCAAGGCATCTTGAGCCACTCCAAAGGCCACCAATCAACTCAAAGGGGTCCATGTGTGTTCTTATATCATATTCCATCTCCTCAAAGTCAAAAATGCAGAGGAATCATAAGAGCTAGGGTTTGAGTGGATGCAGAGCCAGGTTGAACTGCACAGTTGACTGAAAATTAGGGTTTTGGTTTCAGAGGCCATAATCCCAAATTTTTTGGTCATTCTTGTTTCCATTGGTCTCTATATGGTATAGGGAGTATGCATATCAATTTTCATGAAGAAATTCCATGGGGAAGTCATCTGATCAAGAGTTGACTTTCTGGACAAGTCAGTGCAAAACCAGGGCATCTGAGGCCCCAATGACCCAACCAATGGGTAATCTTCATCATTTTGAGTGTATATGATCTTTATTTGATCATGGAAGAAGGTTGAAGTTCATAGAAATCAAGAATTTAGGGTTTTTGCAAATGTTGACTTTTTGGGCATAGTTGACTTTTCAAGAATGCATCATTTTAGGTCATTTTTCAAGCCATGATTTTGGATCCAAAAATGCTTCAAATGGAAAAACTTTGGTCATGAAAGTTGTAGATCTCATCTTTCCCTTTCCAAAAAGTACAAGAACATGATCTAATTCATCTTGGATCAAAAGTTATGGTTTGTTAAAATTGGCAAAAATCACTAAATTTCAAGTTATGCACTAGATGGAAAACTTGCAAATTCATGTATCAAGCATTCTAGTGACTTCAAAGTGACTTCAAAACTTCATCACATGATCACATATGCCCTAAAAAACAGAATTGGCCCAAGGGATTCTTCATTGTTTGCCTTGATTTTCAAGAAATCCATAAGACATTTTCCATCACAAGTGCAAAGTTGGATTTTTGGCATAGTCATTTTCCAAGGAATTATGTGGTCTCTAGCTGACTTTTAAACATTGCCATGACTAAAAGAAGTGTTATGCTACAAAATTCAGCAAGAAGATTCACATGTGCTTAGCATAAACTCATGAGAAAACACAAGTTGTCAAGTTGCAAAAGCTAGCATAGCTTGTCATCCACATGCTGCAGACATTCTCAAGCCATCCAAGGGTTGTCCCTGACTCAAGCTGAAGCAAGACATGCCCTAACATAGCTGCTGCCATAGCCCATGCTGCAAGTACAACAACTTTTGACTTTTTGGCCAATTGCTCCATACCTTTCCCACAGTGCATGTCAAGTCTTCTGATTGATTCCAATAGATTAGGGATAATGTATGGATCATAAAACACACCATTCACAAGGCAGAAACCTCCCACAATCCAGCATCCAAGAAATCTGACCAAAACTTCTCCTCTTCGAATCTTCACACACAGCCATCAAACTTCATTTTTTCCTTCACCAATAAGTCACAAATTGTCCCCAGAACAAAAGCCACCCCTCAAAGCAGCTTGAAACATCACATACAAAGGTCCCCATTTCTGCTACACCAGAGCTGAATCTTTCAAACCAGCCACTCCACAAGCTTTCTAAGCTTCATTCCATCCTCAGGAGGTTCAAGGAAGCAAGCTTGCGCAAGAGAAAAGCCCAGAAAGCTCATAAACAGAGAAGCTTCATCTCAGGTAACATGAAGAACTTTTTTCCCAGAAACTGATTTTTAAGTTCTTTTATGATGCTATGTCTTCTCCTGATCATGGATATGTGTTTATTTTTTGAAATAGTGAAGAAACCAGCATGTATGGTATCTCTGAACATTTGCCCGTATTTTGTGTTTTGCTTCGATTCGAGCTTGTGAGTGAAAATAAATGAGTTTTGGGAGAGGGGTTAGGGTTAGATTGAGGAGAAGATCATTTTGGTGGAAGAAATTTGTTGATTGGTGACCTGTAGAAAAATCTAGGGTTTTGGCTGGCCGGAGAAGACGACCGGAAGTCTTCTCCGGCGGCCTGAAAGTCATTTAACCCTAATTATGTCATTAATTGAAGTTTGAATGTGGAGCGTAGATCAGGCTGACTTTGGTTGACTTGCGCGCAAACGTGTGGCCAGGATGCATCATTAAAACCCTAAGCATGTTTAATTAATTCAAAAACCTGATTAATTAGTTCATAAATAAGTTTAGCCAGATTTGAATCTGGGCCCTTGGATCTGGCGCGCAGTCAACCAGTCCAAGCCCAGATCAAATCCTGGCCATCCCTTGTGCATACTTCTCTTTATTTAAATTTTATTTTCATTTTTATTGCATTATTTTGTACGAATTAATTAAAATAGTAAAAATCATTTAAAAATTATGAAAATTTTTGTCAAAGTTTTCATTAATTTTTAAAACCCAAAAATATTTTTATTTTATTTTTTATCATTAAAAAAGTATTTTTAAATATTTAAAAGATTATTTTTAATTGATTAATGAAAATTAATTTATTAAAAATACTTTTAAGTATCTAAAAATCACCAAAAAATTCATGAAATGTTCTAAGACATTTAGAAACATTGTCCAACCTTCAAACCAAATTTCTTTTTTGATCTTGATGCATTCTAAGAATTTTTCATTGAATTAAATCATTTTTTATGCATTATTGTGATCATGGATTCAAAAATTCATTTCTGCCAATTGGTGAAGGTTGAGACATTGATTCTTCTTGCATTGTCTTGTGTTTAGCATGTATTTTCAAGGATAAAAAGGCCATGAATTGTTCTTGCATTTTCAAATTGTTTGGCATTTGTTTTGTTAAGAACCCTAAAAAACCCTAATAACTTAGAAAATTCATATCTTGAGTTTGGTTGAGAGTTGAGAGCTCCCCTTTGGGCAGTGGTTCATCATAGGCCTAGGGTTTCTTTGGGTGCCATTTTCCATTTTTTATCATGAGGTTTGCTTCTGTTTTGGGTTTTGGTTTGATGTTTGATCCATGAACCCTAATTTGGGCTTTCATTTGCATCCCTCTTGCATTTCCTTGCATAACATGACTTGTCTTTGCATTTTGTGCATGTTTATGATTCATTTGACATCTTAAGACATATAGGAAGCATGTTTGATCATTGCATTGCATATTTGCCATGTCATTTGTCTTGTATGCTTCATAACTTTTCATGCTTGTTCATGCTCCTTAGCTTGCATCATTTGCATTCATAATCTTGTATGAACATCCCCATGCCTTGCCTCATGTTTGCAGCACCTCATAACATCATAATCATCATCAACATGCTTCTGGTTTGGTATAGCATCATGTCATTTCATTTCATTTAGCATTGCATTGCATTTCTTTCTAACATTGCAGGTGGTAAGTAAACTTGAGAAGTGGATTTGCCTTCACTTCTCATACCTTTTCTTTTCATCTCTCTTGCATCCATTGCTGCATTTCTATTTGTGTTTGAGATTGAGCTTGCTCATTCTTCTTCCTCCCACTTTCTTTCTTCAAGTGACTTGACTTCTTGAATGAAGCAAGTCATTTTGCTTCTCTTGATCTTATTCATCTGCTTCCTGGTGGCTCCTCTGAAGATTGTTCTTGCAAACCTCACAAACCTTAGGATCATCCAAGCATGACAATGAATTAGGGTTTTGATTAGTATCCCCTCTTAGTTTTACCTTTGTGTCTCTCTTTGAGTCCTCTCTTCTCATCTCATAATCAGGGACTAAACCCTAAAGGCTTTAAGACTTTGTGCTTAGGGTTATGCCTGCATCCTTCTCTTAGGATGGAGTGTATAACTTTAATCCTAAGTATTAAACCCTTAAGGTGTTTAAATCTCTTAATCAATCCACTTAATAAATATCAAGACATCACACTTGTAACTTGGGCCTTGCATTAGGGTTCTAATTCTTCCTTAATTGGTTAAGAAGGACTAACCCTAGTGTTAATGGACAAGTCCCCCTCAAGTTGTCTTACAAATCATAAAAAAACACTTCATCATCATACCATTAATCTAAATAAAATCCACTTAATAAAGGCTTGTTTTGTCATGGGTTTAATCCCTAATCATGGATTAAGTTGAGGAGTCTTCCTCAGCTCAAACATTCTCATCTATTATCCTTCTTTTAGGATGGTGTAATGAGTCTGTTTAATCCTTGATTATGGCTTAACCTCATTACTTAACACTAAACAAAATCACAAAAACATCTAAATAATCACAAATAGGTTAATGATCTTAATCCTACATCAAAAGGTGATTAAGTGTGAGAATCTGACTTCACACTTAAGGTATTCTCATTACCCCTAATCAGAGGGAAGATGTGATGAGTTTACTAACCCATTGGTTTAGACTTAAGCTCATTATCCTATGACAAACTCCAAAAGCAATAAAAGACTGAAAACTCAAAAACAAACAATAATCGTCTCCTTCGGGATTCTTTTCTCATCATCTTCACTCACAATCGAGAACTTGCTTCTTCCGCCTAATGCAAGACAGTTTGCACCTGAGCCAGACAGGTCATACACTTGAGCATTGACAAGCAAGCAGTTCACAAGTCAATTCACCTTTCAGTCTCTTTGGGTCGAACTACGGTGTTCTGACTTCCTCATTGCACGAGAGGATACGTAGGCATAACTTAACGGTTATCGAACAAAAGTCTCTGTACATCCCCCCTCCTTCCAGCTCATTTCTTTTAGCCTCATTATCATGAGCATTTCATTCCTGGTCTCACACTGACACTGTATACATATTACACTTCACTTCTTTGCACTGACACCTGTACATCTCTTTCCAGCTATTTCATACACAGATTGCACTGACACTACCCCTTTAAAACACAAATCTTTTAAGCGTGGATCCCGTCGAGTACGACGGACAATCTGGGTGCTAATACCTTCCCAGGTTGTAACCAACCCCCTTTCTCAGTCTCTCTGGTTCGCAACCGTCTTATCCATCTTTTTCTAGGTCTATGCAGCATTGCCTTTCCTCCGGGATAAAAATGCCTAGCTGGCGACTCTATTCATTCTCCAGTGAGTTCACGGCTGTGTGTTCTCACTGTTCCCCTCGCCGACCGTTCGCGTCTGTACCTTCATTTGACCCTGTGTCATTTGTCGGGAGCGACAGCAGTGCTTGAATTTGTTGAGAAAAACCAGAGAGGAAGAACTTACTATGCTTACCACTTATTCTTGAGCTCCAATAGAGTGAAATAAACACTTAAATACCTTGGATTCTTGGCAAAACTTGGAAAATGCAGTGGTGATGCAGAGATGAATTCTTGAAGATTCAAGCCAATTGATCCATGGAAACTGGTCATAAGATGATGAGCATGATGAATTGAGGAAGCTTAAGATGTATTGATGATGAATGAAGCTAGCTCGAATAAAAAATCAGTGCAATTTCTTCACAAAAACCAGAGCCAAATCAGAGAGAATTTGATGGAGTTTTTGGTGTGATTTTTATCAAATGAAAACTCATGAACAATTTAGTTACATCTCCCTCTTATATATGCATGGTTAGTGCTAACTAACTCTAGTTAACAGTTACAACTAAAGTTAGTTAGCTTGAGGGTGAAGTGACCAAAGTAAAGGGTGTGTGGATCAATGGTGTAACTGAATTTGCTTGGCTCGAGCTTGATTCAATGAACTAGTGTTCATGTTACTTATGATGAGGCTGAGTGATGTATGGAGAAGCTGATCAGATTAATGTAACTTGGATGGTTATTGAATTTTCTCATTTTCTTGAATTTTCATCAGGTGCATGGAAGCATGGTGTGTATGCAAGCATATAATAATTTGAATCCCTAATTGCAATGCTTTGTGATCATATTGAAGTTGCATGAGGTCTGCAAACTGGATTGAATGAGTCAAACATTGATACAACCATTATTCTATGCTTAGGAATTCAAGAAAACAAGATGTGAAATGTTGAACTTTGATGAGATGGACCTTCAAGCTCAAGGCATTAAAACATGAACATCTTGGGCCGAAATTGAAGGGAATGTTTCATACAATATGTTTGATGTTTATACCAACATGAGATATGGTATCTATGTCAATCAAATGTGATTTTGAAATCATTTCCACAAAATTGCATTCATAGGCCTATAGAGATTGGCTTTCCTAGGACAATTTTCCCATAGCAAGGATCAGTGTTGGCATCACCCTTTGACCCATCATATGACCAAGATAAATTGACCAGATCATAAAATGTCCAACATCAATCTTGAAGAAAACATGGAAATGAACAACTTTCATGTTGGAATATTTTCCATTTGAGGTCATTTTTATGGAGAAAAATAGCAATACTTATGATACCCCACCTGTTTGACAAATTGTCTGGCCTGACACGCGCGCATGATACAGGGCATGCCTTGGTTTTGCCCTAGTTTGCTCAAACTTTGAATGATCATAACTTCTTCAATTTTAATGCTATGAACATATTCTACCTATGGATTTTAAGCTTAGGATACCCTATTTCAAATAGCTCAAGTGGAATTTTTATTTGACTTTTATTTTAGGAGGAGGCCTCTCTTGAACATGGCTGCAAAATGGCCAAAACATGCCATTTTTGGAAACCCTAATTTTCCAAAAATGGTAAGTCTTGATTTTCTCGATTTCTAAGAATCATTCCATCATTTATTGATCAAATTTTGTCCATGAACTACTTATAACCTTAATTTCATGAATTTGACCTCCAAAAGTCAGGAGTTGACTTTTTCCTCAACATAGTTGACTTTTCCCCAATTCCTTGATTTTCAAGTAACTGATCAATTGAAGACCCTCCAAAATGATTCAAAGGATGAAATTTCAACCCTTGACACTTGATATAATGTAGAAAATAATGAGATCAATTTTGAACAAAAATTTCCTTGGGAAGTTCATTTAATCAGAAACCCTGATTTCACTCCCTTTTGTCAAGAGATGTTGCATTGCTTGAATTCCTTGATCAATCCTCTTCTTTTTGAGACTTGGGGAATCAAATGAGATCTTGTGGCATATTGTAAACCCTTTGCACAATATTGAGAAGCCATGTAGTCCTTTGATTGCCTTTGGATGTACATCAAATTCCTCAGTCATTGATCACAATGAGAGGGAATTTTTTTGGGTATTACACATTGTTATGATTGTTATGATGCAATGCTTTATGCCATGATATGGATTTGTGTATGCAATGTGATATGCTAAATGTAATGAAAATGAGAGGGAATTTTTTTGGGTATTACACATTGCAATAAACTTCAACAGTATAGTGCCATGTGTCATACCCCAAATTTGTCCTACTTGTGTCATTTTATCTCTGTCTAACCATTTTCGGAAAACCCCAAAATATGTCATTTCTTTTTTAGTGTGTGCAATGCTGTCTAAAAGTCGGTGTGTTTTGTGGATAGTTTTTTGCCTGATTATCCCCTTTTTTTTCCTATCATAAAAAATTCTAAAAAAATCAATTTCTCTTTCTTACTTTAGTTCATTTACTATTATCCATTAAAAAAATATACAAAAAAATTATTATTATTTGTTTCTATTTTATTATTGTTATTAGCATTTTTATCACTAAGTGTATATTATTATTATTATTACTTCTTCTTCTGCTTCTTATTATTATTTTCTTTTATTTTCTATTCTTATTACTACCATTTTATTTATCTCCATTATTATTATTATCATCATTTATTATTATTATTATTATTATTATTATCCATTATTATAGCTTTTGTTATTATTATTACTATTACTTTTATATAAAAAGAAATCTTGCTAGTAATATTTTTCCATTATTATGTTATTTGTTTTTTTTATTATCTAAACATTGCCAGCTTACTTGTTTTCACTCTCAATGGACGTCACAACTTCTTTCTCTTTTTTTTCTTCAGAAAACAGTACATAAGCCCCACACAAAATTAAAATCTCAGCAAATCACAAATACAAGAACAATCCACCTCCGTACTAAACGCGGTTTCCACCCCACCAATTTTCATGTTCTGCAGCAATTCAACAACAACACAAAATTTTCACAAAGCTCATCATCCTTATCATAAAAATCAATGGAATATTCCTCATCTTCAATTCCATATTCACCCTTCAATTTGCTCCTCTATATAATACTCTCTCACTCTCTTCAATTAAGAAGCTTGGAAGACCTTAATAAATCTTTGGAAAAAATCCTCAAAACCAAACTTCAAAATTTGTTTCAATAAATTTCCAGAAATAAAAATTCTCCTATAACACACCTTTCTTCAATACTCTTCTTCAACCACCTGCACAATTTGCAAACACCATTCTTAAATCACCACCAAACATCTTCTATAAACTCTCTTCATAACCACCATTGTTAACCCAAACCAAAAACAAAAAAAAAGAGATGAAAAAGAACAACACAAAACCTGAATCGCGAATCTGAAATCCACCATCAACCATAAACTCAAACAGAAATGAGTTGAAACCGCACCACCACACCACTGAAACCGAGCTCGCAAATCAGCTTTCACCGCCACCCTCTTTCAGATACACCACACGAAACCAACAAAAAAACTAGAATAATCGAAAACTGAAATCACAGAAAACCGAGACCTTCTTTAAACCATCCGCCAGAAACCGACCCAAATACACCAACACAGAAAACACACAAAATCGTGAAACCTCCACGTTTTGAACTGAGAAACATAAAACCGCTTCGAATCAAAACAATTAACACAACCGCCACCGTGAATTGTGACGAACCGAGAACGAGCGATTGATAATGAGAGAGAGAAACCATCGAAAAACGCACGTGAGGGAGTGAACCGATCCGAACCACATCGCCGATCCGCCGTCGGAATCACAAAGTTAAGGGTGGGTCTGATATTTTGTTTTCTTTTCAACCGTGAACAAGGTTGTTTTTTGTTCAGCTATTTTGTGTTCAGAAATCGTGTTTTTTTGAAAAATTAGGGATAAAGAAAGTGTTTCTGATTTTACGATTGAAGTTGGTTTTGTTTTGTTTTTTTTAAATTTTAATTTATTAGTTTATTAATAAACCCTGGCATTTGTTCATGGACTTCTAACCAACATGCCCACCTATTTATGCTACTCACACATACCAGACCAGTGATGCACCCCCTGTTTTCTGTTTATAAGTCTTTTAGTTCATAATATTCAGTAACTTATTTTTTGTGTCCGATTTCATTAAATCGGAAAATTCGGTCAATATGAGGCCTATTTGGTTTAGTTTATTTTTATTTATCATTTTATTTCAGTTTATTTCGACAAAACAATTTAATTTAGTTTATTTTTATTTTTTATTTATTTTATTTTTGTGGTCGATGAACATCTACATAGTCTTGAGATTCGTCGCAAGCCGACTTGAAATCTCGATTAATGATGAGACCCTTTTATTTTATTTCACTTTATTTAATCTATTTTATTTTATTTTTCGCATTTCAACATAAACGCTCGACTCCTCATAGAGCGATTCTAAACATTGAATCGACTCTAAGGAAGTTAGAAAGCCACATTTTGACGAATCCGAAAAGGTCCAACGCCTCCGAATAGTTGCCTCCGAATAAAAAGGTCCAAAGATTCCGAATAGTTTGGTACATTGCACACACACTTTCTATTGGGAAAATTACAATGAGACCCTTTATTTCATGCAATCCCTTGTATTTATTTTGTATCCCTCCCCCATTTCATGTATGCACTTTATTTTCCGTATTTATCGTTTAGATCGCTAGGAGCACCCTTAGGGACTAGTTTAGATCTCATTTAAGTTCGCAAACCCTTGGTCCAATGCCAAGTGGTTGCACTCTCACACACTTTCACTTTATTTTTCAGTTATCTTTTCGTTTACTAGGATCCACCTAACCTTGCGAGCCAAGCGCATTGTGCCTCGCTGACAAACCACAAAATAAAACTCCATTTGCATTCACCCTTTAACCTAAACAAAAACCCAAAATGTTTCTTTTTAGATCCAAACCCTTGATCCAACGTCAAGCGGTCTTAGGAAATAAAACACTCTAATAATACAAGAAGGATTGTATGCCACGAGTCTTAAGTGGTAGAAAGGAGGACTACGAGCTGTCGTTACTCGCTCTGATTATTTCCGTCATAAGACGCTCGACTTGTTGGTTCGGAATAATCACCTTTACCCATAGTCTTTAGTGCAATTCGACTCCTAAATCCTTTCATCGAAGAAAGGTAATAAAATCAACAACCAACCAACCGTAATAGGCTAAACTATGAGGCTCTAACTTTCCCATTGCACGAGGGAGTACGTAGGCACAAGGGTCTCAATCCTTGCTGAGCACCTAGGATCAATCTAACTTATGACATAAACTCTTTTCCCTTAGCAAGTAACTCATTAAGCATATACATCCTTTCACGCGTGACAACTTAAATGGTTCCCATCGAGTACGATGGATGTAGGGTTACTAATACCTTCCCCCTGCATAACCGACTTCCGAACCCAGGCAATGGTTGTGAGACTTTTGTCTTCATCCTCTAATAGATTGCATCTTATGACGGTAATTGTAACCAGTGTTGGCCTTTATTGGCGCTGGAATCTCAACAGGGGTGAAATATATGGTTACTATAGACACCTCGTCATCTTTCTTAGAAACGCAATCAGACTAAATGTCACCAATGTCAATAAATTTATGAATATCTGCCTTCAACCTTTCACACCCATTTGTAAATTCTTCGCAATCTCTACAGACTTCTCCATCCCCGGGAATAAACCCTTCTTTGACAAGCAATCCTTTACTTCTAATAATGGAGTGTTTATGAAGTTGACATCAAATATCAAGTTTAGTCTATCCCCATATTCTACAGTCCCAACGGATTTCCCATGTCGAGGCATAAGATTCTGAAGAACATTAAGGGTAGGTGCAAAGTTAATGGATTTTGAATCTAACATGTCTTGAACCAAGTGCTTTAGAGCCTTGCAATTCTCAGCTGTATGACCAGGCTGTCCAGAGTGAAACTCACAATGGACATTAGCATCATAACCTTTTGGGATCTGTCCAGCCCTTGATGGCATTTAAAATCATATTTGAACCATTTGAAGCTGCAAAAGATTTTGTAGAAGTTGTGAGTATGACATTGAAGGTGTTTTAAAATGTATGTCCTTTGACCTTGGTGGGTAATATTATCAAGGAGTTCTCTGTTGTTGGAAGTTTTGCTAACGTGGTTGTTGTTGTTGCTACGACACAAATTGGTTAGTTGATGCTTGAATGGTGACAACTGCAGTCTAGTAATACGAACCCTGATTTCCTTTCTTCCATTGGGCGTACAATGCCCCTTCTTTTCTGTCCCTTCTCCTTTGACCATTTGGGAATGATTTATTAGTTTCGGATGTAGAACACCAATGTTATGGATCTTTCCCAACTTCATCCAATTTCAATTCTCTCTTCTTCCATTACAATGTCATAAAATCCATTTGATGAACACCCCGCGAGGTGCTCCATGAAATTCTCTGGGAGCGTGTTCATGAACAGATCAACCATTTTTCTTTCAAGTAGAGGCGGTTGAACCCTGGCGGCCTATTGACGCCATCTTTGTGCATATTCTTTGAAACTCTCAGAGTTCTTCTGTGTCATGCTTTGTAGTTGGGTATGACTAGGATCCTTGTCAATGTTATATTGGTATTTCTTAAAAAATGCTTCCCTAAGTTTTTTCCAGTTGAAGACATATGTTCTCTAGTTTCATATACCATTCGAGGGACCCACTAAACAAACTGTCCTGAAAAAAGTACATCCAAAGTTTCTCATCTTTGGTGTAAGCAGCAATTTTGCGGTAATAGGCCTAAAGATGCATATAAAGCCCGAACTTTGTCGGTCAGTATTTTAAATTCTTGGATACCAACTCCAACACCAAAACCCATATGTTCATTTAGTAGAGAAAATTGATCATCCTTGTTGTCCTCCAAGTTGGGAAATGGAATAGGAATAGCAATTGGAGTAGGAGGCCTCTCAACTACAACAAGCCCACCAACAACATTGATGAGATTCCCCTGTACATCAAGATTAATTCCTGCACCCAGAACCTCCACCTTTGGTACATCGAGCCTCTGAACAACAACCATCAACTTTTGTTTCCCCAGGGCAACCCCTTTTATAATGTTCATAAAGTCATTCACGTGTAGGCCAAGTTAAGCCAACTCAATTTGCACGATGTCCATGACGTACTGTTGATTTTGACGGGTGGGTTACCTGTGTGTGTGACGGTCTGCAATCCTAAACTATCATAATCAGATAAATTAAGAAACCTAGATAACCTGCAAAATGAAAAAATAATATGTATGTTATGTAAATGCTATGTTTTTCATTTTCAAGTCCCTTTTTATGCCCCGATTATGGTCTTTCGAAGGACATATAAGTTCCAGACATCTTCTGGGATAAAGAATTTGAGAAATAGCAATCACAAATTGAATCTGGTAAGTGCAGATCCAGTGTAAGTGAGTGGATAGTGATGTGAGTGATACTAGAGCAGAATTCGGACATATCATAACAAAAAAACCCGAAGGAACAAAGTTATACATAGAAACAGAATGTTATTAGAAAATATCCAGAAATAACATTAATAATGATTCCCACAACAATCTTGAGTGTAACCAATTACATCATAGATACAAGATACAACAAAATATATGCCCTATGAAACACCGTGTTCATCAATTTGGGACTGCGTATTCTTACTTCTTCAAACAAGGCAGCAACATCTAGATGCTCGGGCGTATGAATCAATTCGTGGATTAAGCGGTCTCGCAAATCGAAACTTGATGCAGTGTGTTGACATGCTGAAAGAAGAATACTTCTTCCATGTTACCATGGGCAGGTTTCGGTCTAGCCTTCTTCACTTCAGCATGGACTTTGAGTTTTGCTATCTCTTTCTGAGCTTCCTCTAGAGGTTTTTAACTTTAGTCCATGTTGCCATGGCACTCTATGTAACACCCCCAAAATTTTCCATCTGATATTTATGATTTTAACTGACTTATGTTTCACATTCATCTGCATTTTCCATTTGGTCATTCACATGACTTTGCATTCCTGTATTTGCATAAATTTCTAACCGAAAAACCTCAACTAAATTCAGTTAAATTCAGTTACAGGAGCAGTTACATAAAAAAGGATGAATTTAGTTAGAAAAAAAGGATTCAGTTAGAGGGTGCTAACAGATCAAACTCAGAAAATCCTGCAAATTCAATTCTCATCAATAATCACTCTTCTAAACTCTATGAAACTTCATATCCTCTCCAACCGAAATCTTCTTCTTCAACTCTTCATCAATATTCAATCTTCAACCACCACAAAACTTCATCAATCACCACCTTCAAGCTCCATAGTTCTTCATCAAGAACACATCTTGAAGCTCACCTTTCCATAACCTGCAAAACATTCCAAATCTCAATCAAGGTTCAACATCTCAAACCCTACACGCAGAAGAAGAAAAAAGTGTCAGAATACCTTTAAGAATAACATGTTGAGGAATCCACATTTATTTTTGATTTGAGAGCACAACACCACTCGGATTCAGAGGATTAATAAAGAGGAAATACCAGATCGCGATTTAGCCTTAGGATATCATCTTCATCTTCAAGTCGCTCCTTCATCCGTTGTCGTCTTTGTTACGCGAACACGAGAGTGCAAAATCGATAGTGTTTTGTGTACCACAGTCACAACCTCTACATTGTTGTCATCGCAAGAACTGGTGCGGAAGAGCCACCGTCGGTTTCAGTGAGAGAGAGAGAGAGAGTCAAGTGCGGTGAGGATCTCATGGAGTATCTCCTCTACCACCAGTGTGAAGCCATGATGTCCCTCTTGGGATTTTCATCCTAGTAAAAACGAGAAAGTGACACGGAAAACGTAGAGTCGCCAGCCATGCATTGTTATCCCGAATGAATGGGAAAGGTAATGCTGCACAAACTGAAGAGAGAAGGAAAATGACGAGGTCCTACGAACCAAAGATCTGGGTTTCGGAGTTGGTTACGACCTGAGAAGGTATTAGCACTCCAGATCCTCCGTTGTACCCGACAGGATCCACGCTTGTTAGTCTGTTTCAAAAGGTGAGAAATAAAATGCTGCTGAACAATACCGCTAACTGGAATTGGAATGAGAAAGGGAACTGGAAAAAGAGAACAAACAGAAAGAATGGGGAAAATGTAGGGAAAATAAATAATGTGCTCGAACAGGTCCTACCCCGTTGCTTACGTACCTCATCGGGAAAATGAGGATCAGAGTCGACGTAGTTCGCTTAACTAAGGCGGAAACTATTTATGTGTTTTTTATGAGCTGGAACTACGTATGTCTATGCTCAGGTGTTACAGGCTCTTCTTGTACTAGTGTGTTTACCGTCTTGAAAATGAGACAAGTCGTCGCAAGTTCACGTTGAGAGTGAGTGAGGTGAGAAAATAATTCCCGTAGAAAAAGACGATTCTTCTTTGTGGTTTTGTCTTTTAGAGAAGTGTTTTCTGTTTATTGTTTGTGAAACTTTCTCATACTAAGACTTATTCATCGTGGTAGATGACTTACATCTCGCCCCGAAATAGAACATGTATAAGTAACCCACGAAAAATTCCCATGTCGTATGAGAAGTTCAACCTTTATTAGGTGCTTTTATTATTTTTCTTTGAGATGAGAAAGAGAGAAAACGAATCAAAGGCAAAAAAAATCTAAAGGGGACTAATTATCCTAAGTGTTGTCATGTATGGATGAACCTAGGTTAGTGAGGTTTTCTAGTCCTAATGCTGAAAGGAAAAGAAAAGGGAAGTAGAATACAACTTACTTCCTAATGAAGGTAAGTTAAGTCTAAAGGGGATTAGCATGAAGTTGTGTAAAAGTAAGCAAATGAATGCTAAAAACACACACACTTTGAAAGCATAAAGGAATTAAAAAGATGAAGTTGTGTGAACTTACCTTTAAAAATGATAAAAAGAATGAGGTAAACAAGTACAAATCAAACCCTAATACCTCTAGGACATAATCTAGACTCAATCCTAAGTCTAAGGGACCTAAAAACTATGCAACGCAAAAATCTAGAAACCTATTACAACTCACCAATGCACAAACAGCAATGAAATACAATGCATAATTTACACATCCTATTACAGCTAACAATCAGCACGCCAAACAGGTGTAAAAAGTGTGAACAACATGAATGCAACATGTTTTTATGGCTACTGCATCAAAATACAGCTATGGAAAGTGAGACAGATTTGACTTATTTTTCAATATGCACAAAAATGATGATTTTAATGCCCAAATATCACAAAGCATGATCAAATGGAATCAAAATGCATGATTAAATGAACATGATTATTTCTAATGAATGCTTATGAAATAATGCACAAAAAAGCAACAAAACAACAATTATGCATTTTCAAGAATTGGAAAATAAGCATATAAGCATGGATTGGGGAACATGTATCAGCAAGGATTGACTATTAAACATGCAATTTGGTACATAATTTACATCACTCATGGAATTGTAATCAAAGATGCAAGCAAAATGCAAGAACATGCATACATGTGATCATGTGTTTTCAAGTAAATCATGGCATGTCATTGAAGCATTCAAACAATTTAGAAGCATTCATGTATCATAAAGATGATACAAAACAAAATGTGGAACATCTATTTACATGCTAAACAATGAGTTTAAACATAACAACCACATGCACAAATCATTTCATGCACTAATGAACAAATAAGCGCAAAACTTGAAAAACGTAATGAAACGCATGTCAAAACGACTCGAAGCGATGGAGTTATGCTCCTAAAGAAATCCTAGAAATTCCCTAAATTAACGATCTAACAATGTGTGAAGATTAAAAGGATGATGGAATATAAACATGCCAAGAAAAAAACAAAAATCACAAATTCAAACAGAGTTAACCGATTAACGCTATAGGTTAACTGGTTAACGGCCTTGAAAAATCAATTTCCAGAGTAGTTTTCAACGTGTTAACCGGTTTACCCCAGGGGTTAACCGGTTAACATTGAACAGTATGCAAAAAAAAGCTAAGAAATAAGAACTTTTGGTCTCAGACCTACTTCTAAATCCTCCTAAAGCATCCATGAACATGCTAACACGAAAATTCTACTTAACTAAGATCTTCTAACACCTATTAACATCAAGAACAAGCTACAAACCTAGCTTCTAGCAATCAAAATAATCAAAATGCAATCAAAACGTAAAATGATCAAAAGGCAATCAAACGATAATCAATCGAAGAATGTTGTACGACAAGATGAAGAGAATAAGTTAAATGCTAAGCAGTTTCGAATTACCAACCTACAAAGCGGATGATTGCTTTGGTGAGTGTATCGGTGTCGATTGAAACACAAATGAAGAAGAAAACCGGAGATCCATGAATGCTTCCGCGAATGCGCAAAATAAATGTGATTCTATGTCAATTTTGATGAACACTTGCACAATCACTTCCAATAAGCCAAAATCAATCCAAAGAATAGCGACACTTCTTCAATAAGCTCCAAAATTGATGATTGATGAAGGTTTAACTTCAAGTTCGTCAAGTTCCAATGCAAAAATTGAAGAGCTTTGGTTGAAGAAGCTTTGATGAGTGTGAAAATGGAGGAAAATTGAGAGATGAAGAGAAAATTGGAAATTGAAGGCGAACCCTCTTTTGGAGTGAAGAAATCTTTTTATAGTGCTTAGGTTTGGAGGAGGGTTAGGTTAGGGTTTAGGCTTGGATCCTAAGCTAAGGGTAGGAGTTAGTTAAAGTTGGTTAGGGTTTAAGGAACATTCCTTGGAATATTCCTTGGAAGAGTGTGGAAGGGTCTAGAACGTGGTAGAAAGATCCAAGGTGAAATGGAAGGTAAGTGGATTATGAAGCAAGGTGAAAAAAATGAAGAAATAAAATGTGGAGGGAAGTGGAAACCAACCATATACGTTAACCGGTTAACGGCAGAAAAATTTCAAATCTTCTTTTCTTTGGAATGTCAACTTGGAGATGCCTTGGATTATTTTTGTGATACTTTTCCTTTTCTTGAGCTCCAAAGATTTACAAGCTTTTCTCGATCACATGCCCCATGCATATGCAAATGATGATGATTTATTTCTTATTATTTTTTTTTTATTATTTTGAATGTGATGCGATGCTTGGACGATCATGCAGGATGAAGAAGCATAAACCACTTGAGGTTGGAAATAAATTAATAGGGAAAATTTTAGGGTATTACACATGGCACAAAGGATCTTTGAGCTTGTATCGCCATTTGGATTTCGTCGGAGAAAGATGTAGACAAGACGGTGCGGTGTAGCCATTGTTGGTGTCGGTTTCGCGAATGAAGAGAAAACGAAGGTGGAACAAGCCGTCATCACTGTTGGGGGAGGTGGATTATTTCTAGGTCACGGCTGAAGGATGAACGAAGAAGACACTTTGTGAATTTGATTAGGAAGACTTAATTTCCTTTGCTAATGTCTTCTTTAGGTTATACTAAATTGGATCGGGCCTTCTTGTTTCATTCAGGCCATGGTAATTCTATTCGCAATCCTCAATTTCATAACACACCCCTTCCTGCAATAATTCAAATTGAATTCGGCCTATCTCCATGGATCATTATTTGCACCATCCAATTACGGCCTTACACCACCCCCTGTGTGTAAATTGGACTTTTGAACCCATGAATACTTCTTTTTGCACCTCCAGATATGCTATGCACACCACCAATGGATTATATTATGAGATTAGGCCAGCTGGACCATGGATCTGCTGAATGCTACCATTTAATTCAGCATGCACCTCCTTGGTCTCTTTAGTGTTTTTTAGAAATTCCTAATGAATTCTTTGTCAAAAAAATTATTAATCATTTTTCTTGTTAAATCATTTTTTATTATTAATATTTTAATCCATTTTTGGTAATTTCTAGTATATATTTTGTCATAATTTTAATTATGGTTATGAACTAATTATGATGCGAGTGTTCATGTTTTTTGATCGATATTGATCGATTTCAGTTATGGTGGAGCATCATGAAGTAATTACGGAAGGTAAACATTTAGTTTGTTTATGGTAGATTACAAGATCTTGCACGAAGTTTTTGGGTTTCTTTTATGTGAAGAATCGTCACTTCGATCAAGTAAGAAATCTTGATTTTCTCGACTTTAATGCATCATTCTAGTTGTATGTGGCTTAGGATAATATAATGTAAGGTGAATATTGAGCTCTCCCACCTAAGAACCTGGATTTATATTGTGATTTATGTTGATGTGTGATGATATCGAAGCTTAGGGATTAGGTTATACATGATAGAATTGGCTTGCCTTTCACTTTTCCTTAAATCATCGTTTTGCCCGTTTTGTTGCAATTATTAAAAATAGTTTCGGGTGTGATAAAATTGTGTAAAAATTCATGAGTTATCCTTATTCTCTTAGTAATTAATTTGGAGTTTTGATTCCAAGTTGTCCCAAAAGATGTTGTTTTGGTTTAAGGGACCGAATAGTATTTTTTTCCAAAAGGTGTGAGACTAACTTTTTGTGTGATTAACCACTGGAGTTTATGACATTTTGATACTACTTGAGCATTCTTTTTTTAAATTTTAAGTGCCATTTTGAGTGAATTTTTTTTCGGCGATCATTCCTAGTTATCTTGCTCATAGAGTGAATTGTTTTGACACTTTGGTGCATAATTTTGTGAATTCCTTTTAGTCAATGTAAGCTACTAACTTCACCATGCTAGGGACTTAATTTAATAATTTTTCAAGCCTCTTTTCTATTTTTCATGTCACCTAGATTATAGGTCCATTTATGAACTTACTTGTTCCATGCCCTAGATGTTAGGAAGGCGTTCATGCCATTTGCTTGAGATAATTTGTGGTAACCTTTAGGAGTTAATTATAGGTCTATTTTAGGTCCTAAATTCCAATGATAGGTCACTTTTTGAACCATCTTCATTTGGTTTGTTTTTGTGTTTCAAAGTGCATCCTTATTTGAATTAGTTTGACTTGAAACTTGTTTTCTTCTCTCCTAATTGTTAACATGATTTGTATGTGAATCATAAATTCCAATTCATGCATTATAATTGTGTCGCTCCCACCAAAATGACACCTGGTCAGAAGGGGTACAGACGCGAACGGTCGATGAAAGAGAGAACACACAAGGGTGAACTAAAAGGAAAAGAGTCGCCAGCTAGGCATTTTTATCCCGAAGGAAAGGTAATGCTGGGTTCTGGGTTCCTCTGATGGATGGAATAGTAGAAATCTCTCAGCAATGTGGGTACTGGGTTCTTCAGAAGAAATAGATGGATGGCATTCTTGCTGACAAATTTGGGCTCATCTGCAAATAGTATAGCCCCATATATGCTGAGGGCTAACAGTGCACAGAATGCCCTCCACTCTCCTGATGAAGCCTTCAGGATGGCCTGAGAAATCAAGAAGTCCATATGCAAACCAGGGATCCCAACCTTTGTCGTCATACTTTGCTCAATCAAAGCAGGCTCTAGGTATAATGCCTTTGCTATCTCTTCATTTCTGGGAGATGGCATTTTTGGGTTGAAAGGGATTCCACCCCTGATAGGTACTCCAATCAATGAGGAAAACTCTTCTAGCAGAGGCCCTAGCTGAAAGTCTGGAAAGGTGAAGCATCTCAAAGGAGGGTCATAAACTGAAAGTAGGTGTGGATCATGCTCCTCTGGGAAGGATCAAGGTCCATAACCATATCCAGGATACCCCCATAGTGCTCTCTAAACAGTGGGATGTGGTCGGGTGTGATAAGTGAATGGACCTGCCTGATACCAGTCAACACAGGCTCAAAGAAGTGGTAGGATATGTTGCTCTTCTTGGGAGTAGTCATGAGTGTTGCTGAAGAAGTTGAAGATAGGTGTTGATGAAGATCACAGATTGATGCTGGAAATGAGCCACTGACAGGCTGATGCTGGTGAGGGTGGAGATAACTGAAGCAAATAACTGATGAAGACAGCTGAAGCAGAGGTCTATACAGAAGAAGGGGTCATAACCAAACCAGATATGATATGGATACCCTGAAAACAAATAAACAAATGTTAAATGATGCAATGATGATATATGCAAATGATATGCAAGGGTTGGTGATTAAGCTGGATCTGACTATCTGTCCTGATATAAGTCCTTGTATGTTCAAAAAGTCCAGATGAAGGCTCAGAAATCCAATAACCAAGGTGGGGGACTCAAATAAAGAGTCACATATCCAAGGTTAATCACAAGAACTGCCCAAAATGAGGTACTCTTAAACAAAAAAGTAACAGGGTATGATGTGGCTAAGGGTTCCTGCAAACCTGTAAACAGCCCAACCCCCTTCACAGGTAATGTTCTAAAACAAGGATCCTCAGACTTGGATCAGTTATGAGAAGTGTAAACACTTCTAACCCGGAGGTACAGTGTTTACAATAACTATAAAAGATCCTCCTCTAATTCACCTCAGTTTCTGAAGGTCATAATAAAGGTCATCCAGACATAGCAGGCTTCCCAGATAGCCCTAGCACTACAAGAAATCTGTAGCACAGAGTTCTCGAGAAGAAACCCACATCTGAACCGTGTTTCATATTCCCGCACCAGACCGAAATGGAATGGGAAAGAACATGAACCACTCTAGCCTAGGTGTCACTCAGGTCCCAGGTATAGGACCTCAAACTCTCAATGGAACCCCACCCACCAAAGAAAACCAGATCCAACACAGTGACAATGACAGTATGAAATATGCAAAACTGTAAAGGAAAGCAATAAATAAAGCTGTACATAAAGCAATAAATAAAGCAGATAAACAAACACAATTAGCACATAACACCCCAGTAAACACAAATCAAACAAGCGCTAGGAGGAACCCACAAAAAGAACCAGAAGCCCTGGTTACAATATAAGGGTCCCCAGCAGAGTCGCCAAGCTGTCGCTCCCACCAAAATGACACCTGGTTAGAAGGGGTACAGACGCGAACGGTCGGCGAAAGAGAGAACACACAAGGGTGAACTAAAAGGAAAAGAGTCGCCAGCTAGGCATTTTTATCCCGAAGGAAAGGTAATGCTGCATAAACCTAAGAAAAGATGGATAAGACGGTCGCGAACCAGAGAAACTGAGAAAGGGGGTTGGTTACAACCTGGGAAGGTATTAGCACCCAGATTGTCCGTCGTACTCGACGGGATCCACGCTTGAAAGATTTGTGTTTAAAGGGGTAGTGTCAGTGCTATTTTGTGTGCAAAAGCTGGAAAAGAATGCAAGTGTCAATGCAAAAGAAAATGAAGTGAAATATGAGAGTGTCAATGTAAGAACAAAGTGAAAAGCTCAAGACTATGAGGCTCAATGAATGATGCTGGAAGGAGGGGGAATATACATAGACTTTTGTTCGATAACTGTTAAGTTATGCCTACGTATCCTCTCGTGCAATGAGGAAGTCAGAACACCGTAGTTCGACTCAAAGAGACTGAGAGATGAATTGACTTGTGAACTGCCTACTTATCTATGCTCAAGTGTATGACCTGTCTGGCTCAGGTGCAAACTGTCTTGCATTAGACGGAAGAAGCAAGTTCTCGTTTGTGAGTGAATGAGGTGAGAAAAGAATCCCGGAGGAGACGATTATTGTTTGTTTGTTTTTTTCAATCTTTTATTGCTTTTTTGGTGTTTGTCATAAGTTAATGAGCTTAAGCCTACACCAAAGGTTAGTAAACTCATCACATCCTCCCTCTGATTAGGGGTAATGAGAATACCTTAAGCATGAAGTAAACACCTCACACTTAATCACCATGATGTAGGGTTAAGATCATTAACCTACTTTCCTTTATTTAGATGTTTTTGTTGTTTTTGTTGTTTTTGTTTAGTGTTAAGTAATGAGTTTAAGCCATAATCAAGGATTTAATGGTCCCATTACACCATCCTAATAGAAGGATAATAGATGAGAACATTTAAGCTGAGAAAGGCTCCTCAACTTAATCTATGATTAGGGATTAACCTCATGACATAACAAAACCTTTATTAAATGGATTTTAGTTAATGGTGAGGTTAAGAAATGGGTTTTAGGGTTTGTAAGACAACTTGAGGGGGACTTGTCCATTAACACTAGGGTTAGTCCTTCTTAACCAATTAAGGAAGAATTAGAACCTTAATGCAAGGCCCAAGTTACAAGCTTGATGTATTAGTGATTATTATGTGGATTGAATAAAGGAATTAAACACATTAAGGATTTAACACTTAGGATTAAAGTTATACACTCCATCCTAATAGAAGGATACAGGCATAACCCTAATCACAAAGCCTTAAAACCTTTAAGATTTAGTCCTTGATTAAGAGATGAGAAAAGAAGATACAAAGATGACACAAAGGTAAAACTAATGGGGGGACTAATCAAACCCTAATTGTGATCATGCTTGGGTGTTCCTAGGGTTTATGAAGCTTGCAAGAGGTCTTCAAGGAAAAGCCACCAAGGAAAAACATGATGAAGGAAGGAGAAGCAAGAAGCAAGACAACTTACTTCACTTAAGAAGATAAGTTGCTTGAAGAAAGAAAGTGAGGAGAGAACATGAATGAGCAAGCTCACTCTAATACAAAAGTAAAATGCAGCAAGGATGCATAAAGAGAGATGAGAAAAAATTATGAGAAGTGAAGGCAAATTCACTTCTCAACACTTACCACCTGAAAAGTTAGCAACAAGAAAATGAAATGAAATGAAAAATGAGATGAAATGCAAAGATGATACCCAAAGTCAGAAACATAATCATGATGAAAATGATGCTATGAGATGATATGAAAGCATGTCAAGAGATGAGGGTGATCATACAAGGATGAGGATGCAAATGAAGCATGCTTTGAACCTTAAAAGTTCATGAAAACTTATGAAATGCAATGGATGCATAACATGGCAAATGAACGATGCAATGGTCAAACATGATTCTAATGTGTCCTAAGATGTCTTAGAAGTCATGTGAATGCACAAAATGTCATGGCAAGTTCATGTATGCAAGCATATGGAAGATGGATGCAAATGAAGGCAAAAATTAGGGTTTATACACAACATGCAATACCAAATTCAAAACCAGAAGCAAATGACATGATAAAAAATTGAAAATGGGATCAAAGGAACCCTAACCCTACACAAGTTCACTGTCCAAAGGGGGAGACCTAACACTTAACCTAATGGGAGTTATGATTTTCTCAAGTTAGCTAGGGTTTTAAGGCACTTCAAAAGGAAAAATGCACAACAAATTGAAAATGAGAGATAAATTCAAACCAATTTTATCCTAGAAAAATGTCAAAATATGTCAAGAACCAAAAAGAAATTTGTTTGAAGAGTTTGATAATGTTTCTAAATGTATCAAAATGCAATTTGATTTTTTTGGTGATTTTTAGAAACTTAAATGCTATTTTAATTAATTAATTCTCATTAACTAATTAAAATAAACATTTAAATATTTTTAAAATACGAAAATTATGTAAAAAATAAAATAAAAATTATTTTCAGAATGAGAAAAATATTTTATGCCATGGTGCAAAAAATGAGATTTTTTAGAAATGTTTTACTATTTTAAATAAAATGTGTAAGAAAAATGAATTAAAATGAAAATAAAATTGAATTAAAGGGAAAATATTTAGATCTAAAGGCCTAGATTTGAAGTTGGGAGAAAAAAGTTGACTGGCGCGCATTTCAATGGCTGAGATGCGTCCTGGTTAATTAAACATGATTAATTAATTTAATGAAGGATTAAGGTTTAATCAGGTGATCTGGGGCGTCCATACGCGCGGGTAACTCAGGATGCAAAGGTCTCAATTCAAACTTGGCCTAATTACAGGATTAGGGCATAACCAATTTCAGGCGACTGGAACAGTGTCCCGGTCGTCTTCTCCGATGAACACAAACCCTAACTTCTCCCTCAGGCCATTAATCTCCAAATTTCTTGCCTAAAAATGATCCTCTAACAATCCTAAACCTAAATCCCCAACCAAAACTCATTTATTTCACATCATGAACACGAATCGAATCAAAACGTGAAAACGGGCAGAAGTTTCAGAGCTTGCATACATGGTGGTTTCTCAACCATTTTCAAAAATAATCATATCCCCATGATCAGGGGAACATACAGAACCATAAAAGAACTTAAAAACAAGCTTCTGGGAAAAAAGTTCACAAGTTGTACTTGAGATGGAACCTCCTGATGCTGGGCTTTCTGGGTCCCTCTTTGATGCAAATCCTCTCCTATGAACCTCCTGATGATGGAATGAAACTTAGAACAAGCTTATATGGCCTGGTTTGAAGGTTTTGGTTCTAGTGTAGCAGATTTGGAAGGTTGTGTATGTGGTGCTTTAGGCTGTTTCAATGCTTGGTTCTTGATCCATGGGTGGTTTGTGACTTATTGGTGAAGAAAAGTTGGAGGTTTGATGGCTGTGGGCAGAGTTTCGAAGAGATGAAGGAATTTGCAGTTTTTATCAATCCTGGCTTATGGGAGGATGTTGGCTTGTGTGTGTATCTTTCAAGTCCTTGAGGTCCACATATGAGGTTCTGATTGGGCAGAGGGTTGGTAATGTCACAGTTTGATTGGTATGGGAAAAATGCAAAAAGTCATGGCTTTGTGTACTTGAGGTATGGCTCGGGTCAGAGGGAGATTAGAGGCATGGCTGGGCTCAGCATGGATCAAGGAAGGCCCTTAGATTGCTTTTGTGCAGCTGTAATGGCTAGGGCAAGTGGTAGCATGGCTCTTGCAACTTTATCCTCTTTGGAAATCTTTGTGAATCAAGGCAAAGGAACCTCTAAACTCTTGGGCAAATTGCAGCCAAATGGGCCATATGAAGTTGTCATGATGTTTGAGATCACTTAACAACTAATTCAAACATTAGAAGTTCCTTTTGCAAGAGTTCCATTCTTGAAGATTCATGAGAAATGCTTTATGGTGACTTGTAATTCAAGACATGAAAATGGGAAAACTCTTGGGAAATTCTTAATTTTGGACCATGTATGATGTTTGTGCAATGTTTAGAAGTCAATTAGAGGTCACATTTGGCTTTGGCAAGTGTTTTTGCAAGTTTCCTCTTTGGCACAAAAGTGAAAATTAAGTGATTTTTCCCAACTTTGCAAAGCCATAACTTTAGTTCTAGAATGAATTAGATCAAGTTCTTGTACTTTTTGAAAACTGGAGGATCCAATCTACAACTTTCATTACCAAGAATTTTTCATTTGAAGCATTTTTGAATCAAAAAGAGGAGGTTGAAAAACTTTCCCAAAATGGCAAGTTTACATTACAAGTCACTTTCCCAAAATGGCAATTTTGCAAATGGCTTGAAATTCTTCAATTTTGTGAACTTCTAACTTCTTCTAAGATCAAATAAAGATCATACACATCCAAAATGATGGAGAAGAGCCTTTGGTTGGATGATTGGGGGCCTCAAATGCCCTGATTTTGCACTGACTTGCTCAAAAAGTCATCTTTTGATCAGATGCCTTCCCCATTGAATTTCTTCATGAAAATTGGTATGTATGATCCTTGTAACATATAGAGACCAAGAGAAACAAGAATGACCAAATAATTTGGAGTTATGGCCTCTGAAACCAAAACCCTAATTTTAGGTCATCTGTGTAGTCAAGCTTGGCTATGCTTCCATGCCTTTCTTAGTTCTTGTGATTTTCTGGCTTTCTTGATCTTGGGAGGATATAATATGATGCTTGAACATACATGGACCCTCTTGAGATGATTGAAGACCTTTGTAGTGGCTCAGATAACTCAGGGATGGCTCAGATCACAAACCCTAGGTGCAGATGACTTGGAACCTATGCAGTGAAGCAAAAATGCAATATGAGATGCTATGATTGAATATATGCAAATGAAAGGATCACAAGCCATGGTGAAATGAGTGAGGGAAAATTTGGGGTGTTTACAAATTGCATATCATACTTTGGATGCTACTGACCCATAATCATCTCATACATATTCACATGTCATTCATCTCTAACTTGCATCATTAATGATCTTATGTGATACTTGTTCCACTTATTCTTCTTACTTCATATGCATAAACCATTGCATCCATGATGGTATGTTAATTCACCCTTATTCATAAGAATTCACTACTGACTTTGGTATCCATTTAATGTGTTCATTCATATTTATATGCCATATGCGCTCATATTTCATCCATGAACCTTAACTTGCATTTGTGTGAACTTATGTGAACTTTTTGTACATAGTTTGACATAGTTTGGCATAATTTGATCTTGTGAGGTATCCTAGCACTCTTAGGGACCTATAACATGTAGCTACTGACTTTAGAAGTCATATAACTTTTAGGTACCTTCATTCTTATACTTAGGTCTTATTTTGAACCCTAGTTCCATTTTAGGAGGTGTGTAAGGTTTAATTGTCTTTATTCCTTTGTTTTGGTTTCCAATATGCAAATTATTGTGACACTAACCTTTTATGTAGGAGAAATGGTAAGTAAGTGAGGATTTGGATGTTTATCTATACACATAGCTCTTCTCCCTTCTCTTTTAAAAGCTTTTTCTTTTGTGATTATGAGAAGCATCTTCGTGCTTCTTTGACATTTCATTCCTCCCATCCCCTTTGAGTTCTTATCTCATCTTCATCCTTTTAAGTGAGTTAGAACTTGTTCTTCTTCTCTCTTTCTCTAGGTTTACAGTTCTTCAAACCTCACTAAACTTAGGATCTCTATTTCATAATAACATAGGGTGAGTCTTAGTTTCCCTTAGTGTTTTCCCTTTGTTTCCTTGAGTCTTCTCTTTCTTATATCTAAACAACTAAAAAAAACTTAATAAAGGGTAAGTTTCTTCATGCGCCAAGGGACTTTGTCATGGGATACTTGCACACTTTCCATATGGGGGTGAGGTGTAGGGTATCTATCTTGATGAATAATTCTTAGCATGAGGATGCTTCACAAATAACACCTAAAACGCACTTCTTCATCAAAACTACAAAAAACACTTAATAAACAAAATTAGGGTAATGTGTTTAGGCCTTAATATTCAGAACTAGGTTTGGGGATTTCCTCCATTCCGAGGTGTACTTCTTATCCACCCCATTTCGGAGTGATGTAAGAAGTATACACTCCTTTGAATAAGACATGAATATCTTCTCTTATGAAAATTCAATAAAAGTTTCTAAAAGCTTCAAACAAACAATGAGCGTATTTCCTGCGGGAATTATCTTCTCATCTCCTCACTTTTAACAAAAGAACTCGCTTCGACGTGTCTTTTTGCAAGACGGTAAACACACTCATACCAAGCGATCCTGCAACACCTGAGCATAGGCATAAACTGTTTAATCATAAAAAACACAAACAAACAAATTTTCTCCCTAGTTAGGGGAACCACGTTGACTCTGATTCTCATTTCCCGTGAGATACGTAGGCAGTGGGGGTAGGGTCCATTCGAACATATTCTTAATTTTCCCTACATTTTTCCCAATCATTCTTTCTCTCTGTCATACCCCAAATTTGTCATACCCGCACCATTTTATTTTACTGTCTAACCATTATATAAAACAAAAAATATATATACCATTTTTCTGTCTAGCCATATATTTAAAAAAATCCAAAAATATGTACTACTTTTTTTTCTGTCTAATATTCGAAAATATGTCATTTATTTTTAAAACGAAAGATCAAGTTTTATTTTGTCATTCAAGCCCATTAGCCAATTTATCGTTTTTTTATAAAAAAGTTACAAATATCAATTACAAAAAAAATAAAAAAAAATGCATTTTATTCCCTTTTCATATTATTATAAGTTTTATTTTTGTCTAAACATTATCAAAATTCTATAAAAAAAATTTTTCTCATTATTACTATAAAAAATTCATTATCTTTTTTTTTACAATTCCATTTTTCATATTATAATTTTTATTTTTAATTATTATCATCATTAATTTATCATTCTTAACTTTATTATTATTATTATTATTACTTCATTTCCATATTTACTTATGTGAGCAACTCTTTAGTTTTGTGTGATAATAAATTTTACGTGTTTGTGCTTTTATCATATGCTTTATATTAATACATTTTGTATGCATTGCTAGCCTTTATACACATGTCTTCTTTTAAACAAATAATGTCCTTGAATTTCTGAAATTCGCAAAATGAATCGATTCATTCACATCATGCATCGATTCAAGCTGTAGAAATGATTCTGAAAATTCTGCTATGAATCGATACATTCGCAACATGCATCGATTCATGCTGTAAGAATGATTCTGGAATTTCTTCTATGAATCGATACATACGCAACATGCATCGATTCATTGTATGTTCATTTATCTGTTTTTCTTCATTTGTTCAGTATGTATCGATTCATGATATTATGCATTGATACATAACAGTTTAAATACCATCATGTATCGATTCATTCGCATCTTGAATCGATTCATTTTTCTGTTTCACTTCTAACAGAGTCTGTATAGTATATTTTGGTTTTCTGTTAGTGCAGTGTTCTGACAGGAATTGCAGACGAAATTCAAAGTCAAGGAGATTGAAGAACACATCAAGAAAAGCAATTTTTAGTGTGTGCATTTCAATGTTGAGCAGGATAGAAACCTAAGAATCAAATTCATCTTCATCATCTTCTCAAACACCTTGATTCAAGAACATCAACAATGAATTAGTGTTGTTTTGTGAATTAGAGGTTTATGAGATAACGTTCAGTGGTACGATCGATGATCCAGCTGAGTTGAAGAGTGAAAGAAGGTTTCAAGGAAAAACCAGTTGGGTTTTCCTTCAAGAACGGGCGTGTTCTTGAGGGTTTGTTAGTCACTTTTACAAAACAGATTCAGCCGCAACATAATGTTTGGAAATTGGGAGATTTCGCAAATAGATCGTGGAACGGGTGAATTGTTTGTATTACTTGCAGGGAATCTTGATTTGGCTCAGATCAAGTGAAGGTTGATACAATAGGAAGATCTAGGTGTATAGATTTCTGGTGTTTGTATAGCAACTTTGTAAACGACGATTTCAGCAATATTGATTTAAAAGTTCTCAATTTCGGTTTGAAATTGAGAGGGAGACGTACCCACACGCGAGGACGAACGTGGGGAACTTCCTTACCAAATCTCTCCGTATTGTATTCCTTCTCCATCTCTATTTACGTTTTTAATCGTTTTTGATTCAGTGGAAATAGCTTTTGTGATAGGTGCATTCAACACTTTTACAGCTTGTGTGTTTAAACCTTTATCATCTCAATTGTAAATCCAGAATGTTATCACATGTCCGGTCTTCTAGTGGCTGGTCCAGAATAGACGCAAGTATATTAGGGACCGTGGTTTCCGCTAATCTTTAAAAACTCTGAAAAATCTTTTAAATCCTTGTAAACAAGGAGGTGATCCATTCACCCCCCTCTAGATGACTAGCCACAACGTCTAACAAGTGGTATCAGAGCACCGATTCGCTGGTGCTTTGTGGATGCTTGTAACGATATGGATTCTGAACCAAAGGGGGCGTATAATAGAGCTCCTATTTTCAATGGTGAAAATTATGGCTACTGGAAAGACTGCATGCGAGTTCACATAAATTCTGTGGATAGGCGCGTATGGACTGCCATTCAAAATGGTCCTTTTCAAATCACCATGATGAATGAGGCAGGTTCCATAGTACCTAAACCAGAAGATGATTGGGATGAGAAAGATGAGAAAAAGTGGTCAAGTGATTGGAGAGCTCGAAATATGCTAATTTCAGCACTTAGTGCAGATGAGTATTATCGAGTATCCCATTGCTCGACAGCTAAAGAAATGTGGGACGCTTTAGAAATTGCACATGAAGGAACAACTGAGGTAAACAGTTCCGCATTAACACACTTAATCAAGAGTTCGAACTCTTTCGCATGAAACAAGGAGAATTTATTCCCGACATGCAAAAGAGATTTGTTCATCTCATTAATTGTTTGAATGCACTTGGAAAACCTGTTTCCAATGAAATTGCTACTAATAAAATTCTGAGATGTCTTAGCAGGGAATGGCAACCTAAAGTAACAGCTATCAAGGAAGCCAACGATCTAACGACACTCTCAATGACTACTTTGTTTGGAAAGCTGGAGGAACATCAGCAAGAACTAGAAAGTCTAGAAAAGTTTGAGAACAAAAGTAAAAAGGGAAAGGAGAAGAATAAAGACAAAGAGGGTAGGAAGAGGCCTGTAGCTCTTGTGGCTTCTAACTCAAAGTCCTCACAAAAGGAGCTAAGCAACAATGAGTCAAGTAGTGACGAAGACTCCGGTGACGAAGAAATGGGACTTTTTGTTAGGAGATATAATAGATTCATTCGAAAGAATGGAATCAAGCATTCCGACAAAAATCTCATAAAGTTTAGAAGACAATCTATAGATTCAAAACAGGAAGAGATTAAGAAGAATAGAGAAAGAGGGTCTTGCTTTAATTGTGGCAAGTCCGGACATTATAAGACGGATTGTCCTTTAAAGAAAAAGGATAAAGGAAAAGTTCCACCAAAAAGGTATAATAAGAAAAGAAGAGCTTACATTGCTTGGGAAAGTGATAGTGATTCATCAAGTACACAATGCTCAAGTGATAGCGATGAAACCGCAAATTTGTGTCTTATGGCTCACACCAAAAATCAGTCCCACCACAAGAAGAAAAGTGATGATAAAAATGTAAAACAAGCTTACTATAACAATTTCTCTTCTATGTCCTTTTTTGAATTAAAAATAGCTTTTGAAAAACTGCATAATGAAGCTATAGAAGCATTTAAAAGATTATCTTCCGATAAACAAATTTTTTCATACTTGGAAGGTAAAGTACAACATGCTGAAAAAGATTTAGAGTACTTGAAAGCTAGCATTGCAGAAAATTCAAAAGCTATTGATATTGATGGTTGTAGTAAAATAAGGCATTGTGAAGCTTGTCACATTTGGCAACAAGAGGTTATTTCTCTTAAAGTCAAATTGGAAAAAGCTTTGCAACCTAAGATTACTTATGCCATTGATACTAGGTTGTTTAAAAAGTCATTAAATCCTCCATATGCAAAATATTCTTTTATTCTAAAGGATTTAAGGACCAAAAATAAGCAACATCATTATCGTAGTGTTTGTCATTATTGTTGTCATGCTGGCCATAACATTGAAAAATGCAAATTTAGAAGATTTCTAGTGCCTAAAGGTATTTATGAATGGAAGCCTAAAGACAACCATGTTACCACTTACCCACTTGGACCCAATAAAAATTGGGTACCTACCTCTCTCTTTTGATATTGTAGGATGAGTGTCTTGCATCCGTGGAAACAAGATGGTTTCTGGACAGCGGGTGTTCAAGGCACATGACGGGTGACATATCACTTTTTATTGACTTCAAAGCAAAGAAGAAGGGGTATGTTACTTATGGAGACAATAACAAAGGAGCTATACTTGGTAAAGGTAGTGTACGTAATCCCTCTACCATTACTATTTCTGATGTCCATCTTGTAGAGGGACTTAAACACAATTTGTTGAGTATAAGTCAATTATGCGACAAAGGTTATAAAGTTTCTTTCACAAAAACTTGTTGCAAAATTGAACATACCGAACATAATGTTATGTTTAAAGGTGTAAGAGTAAACAACATATATATGCTTGATCTTTTGAGTGTATCTTTAACAAGCATTAAATGTCTAGTTGCCCTAAATGATGATTCATGGCTATGGCATAGACGCTTAGCGCATGTTAATTTCGATTTGCTTAATAAGGTTGTATCTAAGGATCTAGTAGTATGTCTTCCAAAAATAAAATTTTCAAAAGACCACCTATGTGATGCTTGCCAAATGGGGAAACAAACAAGGGTCTCCTTTAAATATAAAAACATAATTTCAACTTCAAGACCCCTTGAACTTCTCCATATGGACCTCTTTGGACCATCTAGGACAAAGAGCTTAGGTGGAAACTATTATGGTTTCGTAATAGTAGATGACTACTCTATATTTACTTGGACTATATTCCTTCATAGCAAAGATGAAACTTTTTCTGCTTTTAACAGTTTTGCAAAGCTGTCCCAAAACAAAATGAATTCTAAAATAGTTACAATCCGAAGCGATCATGGAGGTGAATTTCAAAACCATCTCTTTGATAAGTATTGTGACAAGTATGGCATTGAGCACAAATTTTCAGCTCCTAGAACTCCACAACAAAACGGTGTTGTGGAGCACAAAAATCGAGTTTTAGAGGAATTGGCAAGAACAATGCTCAATGAGGGTGGATTACCAAAATGTTTTTGGGCTGATGCAATTAGCACAGCTTGTTATGTTCTGAACAGGATTTTAATTCATCCTATTTTGAATAAAACCCCTTATGAAATTTTAAAAGGTAGAAAGCCAAACTTGTCTCATCTTCATGTGTTCGGTTGTAAGTGTTTTGTTTTAAATAACGGTAAGGAAAATCTTGGGAAGTTTGATGCCAAAGCCGATGAAGGTATTTTTCTTGGATACTCTCAATCAAGCAAAGCATATAGAGTGTATAATAGGCGTTTACTTTCTGTTGAAGAATCTGTCCATGTTTCTTTTGATGAGTCTTACCCAAAAATTGTCGGAAAAGCTATCTCTTTTGATGATGCAGGTGTATCTACAGAAGACATACTCAAAGAAGCTGTTTCGGAAATTGATCAATCTGAAACTGTTGAAAATGAGAAGGAGGAAGATACTAGTCATGAAAAAGATAAAGAAGAAGGAACATCTGAAGTGAAGGAACTTCCACCAGCTTGGAAATCCTCTAAAGACCACCCTATAGACAATATATTGGGAGATATTTCAAAGGGAGTGTTGACTCGTTCTAAGATAAGTAACTTTTGTTCTCACTTCGCTTTTGTATCACAAGTGGAACCTAAAAATGCTAAAGAGGCCTTGATTGATGATTTTGGCTAATGGCCATGCAAGAAGAGCTTAATCAATTTAAAATAAATGACGTTTGGGAACTTATCCCTCGTCCACGAGATCATCATATCATAGGTACTAAATGGGTGTTTAGGAATAAACTTGATGAAAGCGGAGTGATAACTAGGAACAAGGCACGTTTAGTAGCACAAGGGTATAACCAAGAGGAGGGCATAGATTATGAGGAGACTTATGCTCTAGTGGCTCGCCTTGAAGCTATACGTCTTTTGCTTGCGTATGCGTGTTCTATGAATTTCAAGCTTTACCAAATGGACGTAAAGAGTGCGTTTTTAAATGGTGTCATAAATGAAGAAGTATATGTTTCACAACCTCCCGGTTTTGAAAATTCTGAATATCTAGATCATGTTTACAAATTAAAGCGTGCTTTATATGGTCTTAAGCAAGTACCTCGTATGTGGTACGAAAGACTTAGCAAATTTCTAATTGATCATGGATATTCTAGAGGTAAAGTGGATAATACACTCTTCATTAGACATAAAGGAAAGCACATTCTTTTAGTTCAAGTTTATGTAGACGATATAATTTTTGGTTCAACTAACATACACTTGGTCGAAGAGTTTTCTAATGTTATGCAGGGTGAGTTTGAGATGGGTCTCATGGGGGAGTTGAACTATTTCTTAGGGCTCCAAATAAAGCAACTCGATGAAGGTACAACAGTATGTCAAACAAAATACTGCAGAGAGCTGCTCAAACATTTTGGAATGAATAATTCAAAATCAATTGACACTCCCATGCCTACCAACGGAAACTTGGACAAAAATGAAGATGGTAAGTGTGTTGATGTTAAAAGGTATAGAGGTATGATTGGGTCTCTCTTGTATCTTACTGCTTCTAGACCGGACATCATGTTTAGTGTTTGTATGTGTGCACGATATCAATCAAACCCTAAGGAATCTCACTTAAAATCAGTCAAGCGTATATTTAGGTATCTTCATGGAACACCTAAATACGTGCTTTGGTATTCCAAAGGGAGCGATTGTAGCTTAGTAGGTTACTCTGATTCTGATTTTGCTGGCTGCAAATCTGATAGGAAAAGCACTAGTGGTACATGTCATCTATTTTCAAATTCTTTAATAAGTTGGCATAGCAAAAAGCAAGTATCCGTAGCTTTGTCTACTGCAGAGGCTGAGTATGTTGCAGCCGGTAGCTGTTGCGCTTAAATTCTATGGCTAAGACAACAACTACAAGATTTTGACATTGAAGTTAAACACATTCCAATAATTTGTGACAACACTAGTGCCATTAATCTCACTAAGAATCCTGTTTTACACTCACGCACCAAACATATAGAGATTAGACATCACTTTCTTCGCGATCATGTTGAAAAAGGAGATGTTATTTTTGAGCATGTTGATACTAAAAATCAACTTGCTGACATTTTCACTAAACCATTGGCAACTGAACCATTCTTCAACATTCGTCGTGAATTAGGGATTCTTGATCTCTCCGCATTGGTGTCTTAAGCTTGTTTAATTTAGTTTTTATTTATCTCATCGTGTTTACTAAGATCTGAATGTAGACTTCACTCGTACCTCATGAGATTACTACGACGGAGGTAATATTGTTCCTCTCTACACCTTGTTGATATTGTGTGATAAATGTTGTTTGAGAAATTATTTCTCGCTCACGTGTACTTCTTTACATATGAATGTTTGAGCGTTAATATTAGGTTGTAAAGTATTCTTAAGCATCATTACAATGTGATGATTCATTCTGCATTCTGCATAATTTTTGTTTTGCATATTCATCTTGTGTCAATTCATGCTAAATTTCTTTTATATTTGTAAAAATTATTACAGTATGTATCGATACATTCGTGGTTTGTATCGATACATAGCCACTTGAAAATTCAAAAATTTCGCAACATGTATCGATCACATCCATCTTGAATCGATTCATGTTCATTTTCTTTTAAATCTGTCAAAATAGTTACAGTATGTATCAATACATTCGTGGTTTGTATCGATACATAGCAACCTGAATTTCAAAAAATTTCGTCACATGAATCGATTCATAAGGTCATGAATCGACGCATACTATTTTAAAATCAGTTTCTTTCTTATGTATCGACACATCAGCAACTGTTATGACATGTACATCAGTTATAAAACTATATTCTATCTCTTTCTTCATTCCATTTGCATCATTTACAGTTTCCTAACCCTAACATCACAAATGGCATGATGAACACACTCGGATGTATCATAACCAACACTCATGGCATACAGACTTGGTCAAATGGCATCAAGTTTTCTACAATGAGATGTCTGGTTTCATGGATGATTGTCGTGCGCATCCGGGGATTATGGAAAGATTTCAAAGCACAGAGGTTCAGAATCGGTTAAGGCGTTACACCTTCATGGGGCAGAATCCTGATGAGATGCCTCCTCCACCTCCTCCTCCAAGTTTCCGAGATCCCGATAGAGATGATGCGGAGTCTTGTGGTGGCTACTTTCCTCACTGAGGCTGCATTTCATTTTGCATAACATCATTGTTTTTTCTTAAGTTTCTTTGCATTTTATGTTTAAACATTGTTTGCGTTTGGTTTGCTTATGTAATTCTCAACTCGAATAGACAATTTCAATGCCTATGCTTGTTTGCTGCTTTCGACTAATTTGTTTACCCTTTATATTTCATTCTTTGTGAGTGAATTTTGCTTATATATCTTGGTATTGCTGTAATTTTGCTTCACCTATGCATTCTTTCTTGATGTTGACAAAGGGGGAGAAAGGCTTGAGTGTGAATAATGACAGGCATGCACAAACTCAGGGGGAGTAGTTCTCACACTTCTGCAAAAATTTGTCATCATCAAAAAGGGGGAGTTTGTGAGCAACTCTTTAGGTTTGTATGATAATAAATTTTATGTGTTTGTGCTTTTATCATATGCTTTATATTAATACATTTTGTATGCATTGCTAGCCTTTATACACATGTCTTCTTTTAAACAAATAATGTCCTTGAATTTCTGAAATTCGCAAAATGAATCGATTCATTCACATCATGCATCGATTCAAGCTGTAGAAATGATTCTGGAAATTCTGCTATGAATCGATACATTCACAACATGCATCGATTCATGCTGTAAGAATGATTCTGTAATTTCTTCTATGAATCGATACATACGCAACATGCATCGATTCATTGTATGTTCATTTCTCTGTTTTTCTTCATTTGTTCAGTATGTATCGATTCATGATATTATGCATTCATACATAACAGTTTAAATACCATCATGTATCGATTCATTCGCATCTTGAATCGATTCATTTTTCTGTTTCACTTCTAACAGAGTCTGTATAGCATATGTTTGGTTTTCTGTTAGTGCAGTGATGTGACAGGAATTGCAGACAAAATTCAAAGTCAAGGAGATTGAAGAACACATCAAGAAAAGCAATTTTTAGTGTGTGCATTTCAATGTTGAACAGGATTGAAACCTAAGAATCAAATTCATCTTCATCCTCTTCTCAAACACCTTGATTCAAGAACATCAATAATGAATTAGTGTTGTTCTGTGAATTAGAGGTTTATGAGATAACGTTTAGTGGTACGATCGGTGATCCAGCTGAGTTGAAGAGTGAAAGAAGGTTTCAAGGAAAAACCAGCTAGGTTTTCCTTCAAGAACGGGCGTGTTCTTGAGGGTTTGTTAGTCACGTTTACAAAACAGATTCAGCCGCAGTGTAAGGTTTGGAAATTGGGAGATTTCGCAAATAGATCGTGGAACTGGTGAATTGTTTGTATTACTTGCAGGGAATCTTGATTTGGCTCAGATCAAGTGAAGGTCGATACAATAGGAAGATCTAGGTGTATAGATTTCTGGGGTTTGTATAGCAACCTTGTAAACGACGATTTCAACAATATTGATATAAAAGTTCTCAATTTCGGTTTGAAATTGAGAGGGAGACGTACCCACACGCGAGGAAGAACATGGGGAACTTCCTTACCAAATCTCTGTGTATTGTATTCCTTTTCCATCTCTATTTACGTTTTTAATCGTTTTTGATTCATTGGAAATAGCTTTTGTGATAGGTGCATTCAACACTTTTACAGCTTGTGTGTTTAAACCTTTATCATCTCAATTGTAAATCCAGCACGTTATCACATGTCCGGTCTTCTAGTGGCTGGTCCAGAATAGACGCAAGTATATTAGGGACCGTGGTTTCCGCTAATCTTTAAAAACTCTGAAAAATCTTTTAAATCCTTGTAAACAAGGAGGTGATCCATTCACCCCCCTCTAGATCACTAGCCACAGCGTCTAACAACTTATATTATTGTTATTATTATTATTATTTCATTTGTTCTTATTAATATTATTAATCAGCCAAGACCAAGTCAAACCTCACAACCACATTCTTATTATTTACGCAACTTTTCTTTCAAGTTTCATCCCACCAACTTCTTCTTTTTTTTATTAACTTTCTACTGAGCCCACCTGAAAATAATCCAACCATAACTAACATTCCACTCTTCCACTTCAGGTCCCACCAAATGATACAATAAGCACGACACAAATATGCAACGCAACAAACAGCTCAGCAAATTCACAAACCTTTCTCCCCAATCTTTCCTCTTATGCCCTCATCAATCTCACTCTATAAAATCACCCTCATCTTCTTCAATGAAGAAGCTTGGAGAGCCTTAACAATACCCTGCAAAAAAATAAAATAGTTTCCAGCTTCAAAACAACAACAAAAAATCAAACTAATCCATTATTTACATAACCCAACACGCAAATTCCTTCATCACCATTTAACCACTCAACCCAAACACAACATATTTTAGAAAATGAGATGAAGTGAGAGATTCAAATCATAAACACTAACCTGTAAACAAAATAAATCTCAAACACCTCCAAATTGAACCTCTTCATATTGTTCATAACACAAACAAAAACCCATAGATCCTTCACCCAAACACCACCAAGCATCGCGAGAATCCAAACACCCAAAACGCACCTCAGACCATCGCCCAACTTCATCACTACCACTTAACCTGCTCGCAAAACCCAAACCATCCACCATAACTCGTCACCAAACCAACCTTGAAACCGAAACAAAACTGCGGTTGCACCGTGAATCGCGTGAGGTAATTGTTGACGTAAAACAACCTTTCAAAATCCTTCACCCATAACCAAACACGAGAAGAACCGCATACCATTTCACACCAACATAAACCCCTTTTCAAAAACTCACAGAACCAAACCAGCGACCACCGCGACTGAGACACAAACCACAAGCACCACTGAAACGCCACTGAAACAACAAACCTAAACACATTCATAACTTCACCACCACCCCAAAATTGAGCCGTGAATCGAAAATCGGGAAAGGGAAAGAGTGAAAGACGGATCTGGGACGAAATCTGTGAGGTTCCACCGACCGCCGTTCCTTTGTTTTCAGGGTGGGTCTTACGTGATTGTGAGAGAGAGAGGAGAGGAAAATACTGAAGTCTCGTTTCTCGATTTGCTGAGTTATATATATATATATATATATATATATATATATATATATATATATATATTTATTTATTTATTTGTTTCAATTTCTTTATTTTATTGTCTGTTTAATGTTTGTTCATTTTATTAGAGTAGATGTTAAGCTTAAGGCCCATTTTCATGATCTATTAACACCCCTGATAACTTGCTCAGACCCCTTTCTATTTTATCTAGATTTTTGTGTTTCTTTTATTATTCTAACCATTTATATTTATTTTATTTCTTAAAGGATTTTTTCAAATTTATTATTATAATCTCTTGTTTGCTCTTATTTAATTCTATCTTGTCACTTTTTATCATTTGGAAAACATCATAAAAATATTTTAGTAAATTATTTCTTTTTTATTTGAATTTTATTTATTTTCATTTTTTAGGGCCGATGATATAGCAAAAGGCCGGATTTTTTCTATTTCGTTAAATCGGAAATTCGGTCAATTTGAGGCCTATGTAATTCATTTCTTTTTATTTTCATCGATTCCGTTTATTTTTTATTATTCCGTTTACATTAATTCAATTTATTTAATTCTTTATATATTTCATTTCGTTTATTCAAATTTTATCGATTATTTTTATTTTCATGGTCGATGAACATCGAATTAATTTTGAGATTCGTCGCGAGCCGACTCGACATATCGATTAATGATGAGACCATCTGATTTAAATTCAATTCATTTATTTATTTCCGCATTTCAAAAATATCGTTCGACTCCTCATAGAAGGTTCTAAACTTTGAACCGGCTCTAAGGTAGTTAACGAACCACACTTCGACGCGTCCGAAAAGGTTCAACTCCTCCGAAGAGTTGCATCCGAATAAAAGGCCGAACGCCTCCGAATAGTTCGAAACACTGCACACACGCCTCCTCTTCGGAAAACTACAATGATACCCTTTATTTCTCGCAATCCCCTGTAATTTATTTTGTATCCCTCCCCCATTTTATGTACGCATTTTATTTTCCACATTTTATCGATTATTATTTCGTTCGCGAACCCTTGGTCTAACGCCAAGTGGTTGCACTCTCACACACTCACACTTTTTTTTTAGTTATTGTTTCGTTTATTAGGATTCACTTCACCTTGCGAGCCAAGCGCATTGTGCCTCGCTAACAAACCACAAAATAAAACTCCATTTGCATTCACCCTGTAACCTCAAAAAACCAAAGCATTTCTCTTAGGCCCAAACCCTTGATCCAACATCAAGCGGTCATTTGGTAATAAAACATTCTAATAATACGAGAAGAATTGTATGCCATGAGCCTTAAGCAGTAGAAAGGAGGATAACGAGCTCTCGTTACTCGTTCTGATTATTTCGATGCAATACGCTCGTCTCGTTGGACGGAATAAGCTACCCATAGTCTTTAGTGCAATTCAACTCCTAAACCCTTTCATCGAAGGAAGGTAATAAAATTAACAACCATCAACCGTATTAGGCCGAACTACGAGGCTCTGACTTTCCTATTGCACATGGGATTACGTAGGCACAAGGATCTCAATCCTTGCCGAGCACCTAGGATCAATCTAAATTATAATTTAAACTCTTTCCCCTCTAGCAAGTAACCCATTAAGCATAGACTTCCCTTCGTGCGTGACAATTTAGATGGTTCCCATCGAGTACGATGGATGTAGGGGGTGCTAATACCTTCCCCCTGCATAACCGACTTCCGAACCCAAGAAATGGTTGCGAGACCTTTGTCCTCATCCTCCTTTTCGACGGGTTGTATCTATATCTTCCCTTTCCCTCTTCGGGAATAAATAGAATTAGGTGGAGACTCTTCAGTCTGTCCAGCACGCGGCTCCGTCTTTTCGGATCGCGTGAGGTCGTATTTTTCGGGGTGCGACACTCTCCAGTTTAGAAGACATTTATTCTTTACCCTTTGAAACAGTTCATGCAAGCGTGGATCCCGTCGGGTACGACGGACGTGAAAGGGTGCTAATACCTTCTTTTCACATAACCGACTCCTGAAGCCAGTCTCTTTAGTTTGCAAGACCTTGTTTTTTCAGTTTCCTTTGGTTTGTGCAACATTACCTTTCCCTTTCCTTGGGATAAAAATTCCTGGTTGGCGACTCTGTTTCTTTTCTGCGCCACTTTTGCGTTTGTACTAGGATGAAAATCCCGGGAGTGACATCTGGTGACTCTGTTGGGGATCAAGCCTAGAATCTCTGGTTCTCTATGCGAGTCAATCCTAGCATTTTTTTTATTTTTGTTTCTTTGGGTGCTTATTTGTTTGTTGTTATGTGTTTAGTTTACTGTTTTTATATACATTTTTACTTTACAACTTTATTTATTGCTTTCAGTATTTACTTATCATGCATCATTATTTTACTTTCTGGAATGCCTGGTTTTCTTTGGCGGGTTGGGAGTTACCGTGAGATGAGCCCAATACATATGCTTGAATTCACCCTAGACTTTTAGCTTGGACCTTCACTTTTCTTTCATTATGTCTTGTCATGCGAGTAATAGTGAGTTCCACACCCAGATTGTGACCGTCTTGAAAATATTCTGATATATGGGTCTTCTCTACTTCAGGATACGAACTCGATAATTATGTGTATATGGGGACCAATCATTGAGGACCTTAGTGGAAACAACCCTCTCCAGTGGTGACAGTGGCATACCACATTTGTTTGCAAACCCACTCGCACCCGAGCGCCCCATAAGAACTCGCATAGGATGACCATATTCTCTTATAAGAACTCAGTCAAAGCACTTTTCGTATAGCGGTAGTATTGTACCCTTCGGGATGAATGTACTATTGTTTCTTGATCTAAGTGCTTGAAGCTAGGAACTTATGAAGGATGCTTGTTTTTTAGGACTCAACTAAGACCTCCTCTTTTAGTGTATAATGTCAAACCGTTTCTAAGAAATGGTGAAGGTATTATCGCTACTTGACTTGAGATTCTGTGATGTTGACCCATAATAGCACACCTGTGAGATGAGAGGGTTATTTACAGGTTTGCAGGAACCCTAACTTTCAACATACCCACTTCATTAGTGTTATTCAAATGTGTAATACCTCAAAAATTTGCCTTCATTCTTTTTTACCACTAACTGGTATACACTTCGCATTCATCTGCATTTCTCCATTAGGTCATAACATCATAATCATACATTTCATGGATTCTTAAGGCATGGGATCAAACGTTATCTTGTGACTTGAATTTTTCTATTCTTAGGTGATTTATCTGACCATTACATTGAGACAAAGGTTAAATTCACATCATCAGGAGCCTATTCTTATTCAGAGGATCATCCAACCCTAAGAAGACCGAGGCTTCACTCTTTTGGTGTACGAATTGGTTTAGGATTTTATGGCAAAAGTATATTGATGTTCTAGGTGCAAGATATCGGATTCTGGTATTCTTGGTGCAAGAATTTGTTTCGAGTCGGCGACAGAAATTGCGTAGTTTTGATCTATTTAGAAGATCTCGTTCAAGTTAAAACTCGAGTTTCCAATAACCATTTCAAATACAAGTCATTTACCCATGTATCATGTTCAGACTCAGTTGCTCATTTCTTATCCAAGTTTCAAAGGCCATTTTTAATTCCAAGGTCCATATCCATTTAACAAAGTTTGTTCATTTTTATAAACCATAATATCCAAATCTCATTTTAATCCTTTTCTTCCAATTTCCTTTTCTTATCCATTTATTAAATCAAGTCACCATTCACCATTTTAATTTTTAGAATGCTCTTTTTTTTACCTATCCAATATCCATTTAATAAAGCCCATTGGTCATTTTTGCCAATAGCTTTTTATTTTCCAAAACCCAAAGTCCATTTTCCATAAGAAAATATCTTTTAAAAATAAATAAATATAGCAGGAAGGAAGAAGATAAGGTTTCAGTAACAAAATTATCAGAAAAAATACACAATAGGGGAACCAATCCCTCATTCCTCAAGAAAAAAACTTAGCAGAATATACAGTTGGAAATTCACAAATCTCTAGCAAAAAAAAACTCAGAAATTCAGTTACTTTTTTATTAACAAAAAAACAACAGAAACAGAAAAAAAAATCAATTATATTAACTGATAAAATATCAGTTAGGGAGAGAGTTACACCAGAACACAAAAACAATAGAAACAAAGAAAAACTGAGATATAACATTCAGTTATTGGAGCTCTCGATTTGCTTTTTCACCAGCGAACTCTCTTGATTCATTCTCCATAACTTCTTTCCACCATCACCTCCAATCTTTATCTTCCACCATCAGCTTCTTCATCATACATCACCATCTCTCTCTTCTGCCACAAAATATTCCGCAATTCGCATCTTCATCAATCATCTCGGATCAATCTCAACCTAAATCCTTCAACCTTCATCAATATTTATCGATTGTTCTTTTAATATTCATGCTTCAAGAACAAACCTGCAAGTATCATCAACAACAACAAAAGACTTCAGAAATTCATTTTTTCCATTCTCATCATCACGATCCATAAATCCATCAATACAATTCGGATTTAGGGTGTTGTAGAAGAAGAGGAAATTTGTGAGAAAAAAAGGAGAAGCTTCGAAAAGGATGAAATCAAATTTGAACCGTACCTGAGCAAAGGTCGATTTCGCGGATTCGATGTCGTAACCATCTTTGTCTTCATCGGTGATCATATCAACCTACAAGTACATCAACAAGAATTCTTGGCATCATAAATCATCAGAACTTCAAGAACTTCAGATCAAACTTCAGCTCTTCATCATCATCTCCATTTTCCAACTCTCTCAAAATTCCTCATCAATCCTCATTTCGGTCTCGGTTAACAACCTGCAAAATTCGAGATCGTCCGATTGGTAATTTTGAGAGAAGTCGAAGAAGACCGATGTTGTCTTCGATTTGAACGATTGTGGACATGTGCGACGATGAGTTATCAGCGCGGCGGTGAATCCAAGACGTTGTCGAACAATACGAATCTACGGACGGAGGAAATCGATCGGATTGTTGCTGGGATACGGTGATGAGAATAGGATAGTCGTGCGGACTAAACCGCGAGCTATGGCCGGAGGATTCTTTGCGATGTAACTTGAGAGAGTGGCTCAGCAATGTCCTTGAAGGTGAATGTGAGCCGCATCGTGTTCTGAGAGATACGAGTGGTCGGCGGTAATTCGCGAGAGAGGGAAGGGGAGTTTGAAGCCGCGACACCTTGAGGAAGAAGAAAAGGTTCACGGTTTGTATAAGATGAAGATCTAGGTCATATTCCTCAGAGAATATTTTGGGTTTTTGCATAAAAATTGGGATTGGGCTATCCTCCTCCTTGGATTTGCTATTTAGACTATGCAACTTCAGTTTCACACCCCCTACATAACTATGAGATTCAGTTTGGGCTTAATAATATTTCCTCCATGGATTTACTATCTGCAGCCACTAAAGTTCTAAAAACACCCCTCCTTGCAAAATGGGTAAGAGGATTAGGCCCAAAAACTCACTATTCACACCACTGAATTGTGCATACACCCCTGCATCCGGGTTTGGATAAGTTTGGGCCTTTGTCTTTGTTTTTATTCTCTACACCACTTAATTGCTAAATGACCTCTTATTGTCTTTCACTATTTTTTCCATAATTTGTTAATTATTATTATTATTTTTATTTTTTTGGCAAATATTGTTGATCAATTTTATTGTTAGATATTTTGATGATTAACATTTGAATTAGTTTTCATTGTCAATTTTAATTAGGATTTTAGTGACAATTTTAATTATTTTTTTGGACTAATGTTTGACTAATGTGTTCATGAGTTTTTGGTCGATATTGGATCGATTTTGATAATGGTGGATATTCACAAAGCTAATATGGAAGATAAGCATTTATTTTACTTATGGGAGATTACAAGACCTTGCATGGAGTTTTTGGATTTCTTTTATATGAAGAATCGATACTTCGATCAAGTAAGTAATCTCGATGCTCCACTTTTATGCACCATTTTAGTAGTATGCGGCTTAAGATCATATAACTTAAGGTGCATATTGAGCCCTCCCACCTGAGGCACTGGATTTATTTGTGAATTATGATTATATGTGTCGATTTCGGAACTTAGGGATTAGGTTACGGATTAGAGAATTCGGTTCCTTTCACTTCCCCTTAAAATCCCGTTTTTTTCTCGTTTCTTCACAATTATTAAAAATAGTTTTAGGTGAGATAAAATTCTGGAAAAATTCATGAGTGGTCCTTATCCTCTTAATTAATTTTTCATAATTTTTGTTTCCAGGTTTGGTTGGCTTTAGTAATTAATTTGGATTTTTCATTCCAAGTTGTCTCAAAATACATTGTTTTAGTTAAAGGGACCAAAAACCATTTTTCCCCATAGGTGAGACCTATTTTTTGTGTGTGATTAACCACTGGAATTTGTGACATTTTGATGCTACTTAGGCTTTTATTTTTGCATAATTTTTTGTGCCATTTTTTATCCACTTTGTGGAGTTGTTTTTCGGTGATCATGCCTTGGAATCTCAATCGTTAAGTAATTGTTTTGGCACTTTGGTGCATAATTTTGTAAAATACTTTTAGACCATGTTAGGTGCTTACTTCAAAATTCCAGGGATTTAATTTCATAATTTTTAAAGATTTTTTGCTATTTTTCCATGTAACTTAGATAATAGGTTGATATAGGTGTTTATTTGCTCCATATCCTAGGATTTAGCAAGGCATTCCTGCCATTGGCTTGAGATACTTTTTGGTAACTTTAAGAAGTTGATTATAGGTCACTTTTAGGTCCTTGATCCCAGTTATAGGTCACTTTTTGAACCATATTCATTTGGTTTGTTTTTGTGCTCTTAAGAGCATACTTATGTGAACTAATTTTAACTTAAACTTGTTTCTCTTCTCCTCTAATTGTTAACATGAATTATGTGGGAATCATTAATGCCTATCCATGAATTCTATTTGCATATCATAACTTGTATGCTACTGACCCATAATCACTTCATGCACATTTACATGTCATTCATTCTTAACTTGCATTCTTTGTGATCATATGCGATGTTTGCTACACTTCTTCCCACATCTTGTTCTCTATGCTACGTATGCTTAAGTCATTGCATCCATGAATGTATATTCATTCATCCAAATTCATAAGAATTCACTACTGACTTTGATGTTCATTTCACGTATTAATTCATGCTTGTAAGCCATACACATTCATACTTCATCCATAAACCCTAATTTACATTTAGGTGAACTTAGGTGAATGTTTTGTACATAGTTTGATATAGTTTGATCTTGTGAGGTATCCTAGCATACTTAGGGACCTATAGCATGTAGCTACTGACTTTAGAAGTCATGTAACCTTTAGTTACCTTCATCTTTTGACTTAGGTCTTATTTTGAACCCTAGTTCCATTCTAGGACGTTTATGGTACTTAATAGCTTTTATGCTTTGATTTTACTTTCAATATGCATTGTCATGCTAGCTTTTGTTTTGTAGGGGGGAAGATTGAGGTAAGACTCACTTCATTCCTATCTCTTATCCATTATAATTGTGTTTGCCTTAGCACTTGGTGCTTGCTTATAAGTTTTCTCTTTCTTTAGAAACAACTTACCTTCCTTAGGAAGTAAGTTGATTTCTAAGTTCTCTTTTCTTCTTTTCTTTTCTTCCTTAGGATTAGAAAACAACACAAACCATTAGGATCTCCCTCTTGTATATAATAAATAACTTAGTGTTGTGTCTTAGTCCCCCTTAGTTTTTCCCTTTTTCAACTTGAGTCTTTCATTCTCACCTCACAAAGAAAATAATAAAATACCTAATAAAGGTTGAATGTTCTCATAAGACATGAGACTTTGTTGCAGAGTACTTATACACGTCCAGTTTCGGGGCAAGGTGTAAGTATTTACCATGATGGATAGGTCTTAGTATGAGAATGTTCACAAACAAATTCAAAACACTTCTCTTTAAAGACAAAAACAAACAATAAGCGGCTATCCTACGAGAACTTCTTTTTCTCATCTCATTCATTCTGAACGCGAACTCGCGACGACTTTTCTCGCATGCATGATGGTAAATGCACTCGTACCAGATGAGCCTGCAACACCTGAGCATAGACATACACAGTTCCAACTAAAAAACACAAACAAATAGTTTCCGCATTGGTTAGGCGAACTAGGTCGACTATGATCCTCATTTTCCCGATGAGGTACGTAGGCAGCGGGGTAGGGCCCGTTCGAGCACATTATTTATTTTCCCTACATTTTCCCCCTTTTGTTCTTTCTCTTTTCCAGTTCCTTTACCATTCCCATTCCAGTTAGCAGTTCATTTGTTCAGTATCAGTTATATTTTTCTCACCCTTTGAAACAAACAAACAAGCATGGATCCCGTCGGGTATGGCAGACGGTCTGGGGTGCTAATACCTTCCCAAGTCGTAACCGACTCCCGAACCCAGATCTTTGGTTAGCAGGACCTTGTCATTTCCTTCTTCCTTAGGTTTTTGCAGCATTACCTTTCCCGTTAATTCGGGATAAAAATTCCTGGCTGGCGACTCTGCCTTTTCCGCGCCACTTTCGTGTTTGTACTAGGATGAAAATCCCGGGAGAGACAGTTGGCGAATCTGTTGGGGAACGTTGTTAATCTCTGGTTTCCCTCGTAGAGTCAATCCTAGCGTCTGTTTGGTTTTGTTTCTTTGGGTGTTTATCTGTTTACTGCTGTGTGCTTTAGTTTAGCTTTACTGTTTTTATTTACAGTTTAACTTTACAGCTTTACTTTATCGCATTTATTTACTGCTTTCAGTATTTATTTTCCATGCATCATATTATACCGGACTTTGTCTGGCTGTGCTGCTTTTCATTTTTTCTGCGGGATGGGAGTTACTGTGAGATAAGCCAAATACCCGACCTGAGTGCACTATAGGATTAGCATGGACACGTTGTACTCACATGGTTACATGATGAGTGGCGATGTGTTCCACCCCCAGACTGCGACCGTCTTTGGACTATTCTGTATGGGGGTTCTTCCCCACTTCAGGGTACGACCTTGATAGTTATGTGCATCTGGTGACCGATCTTAGAGGACCTTAATGGAAACACCCCTCTCCAGTGATAACGGTGGCAGACCACCTTTGTTGGCAAACCCACTCGCATCCGAGGGTCCATTGGGAACTCGCATAGGATTGCCTGTTTTCTCATAGGAATCCAGTTAAAGCAAATTGTTCGTATGACGGTAGTATTGTATCCTTCGGTATGAATGTACTATTGTTTCTCGATTCAGTGCTTGAAGCTGGAGACTTATGAGGGATTCTTGTTTTTCGGACTCAGCTGAGACATCCCTAAGTAGTACATAATGCCAAACTGATTCCTTGATTTGGTCATGAGCAATTTCTCGGAAATGATGGACGTATTATTGCTATTCGGCTTTGAGAGTCTGTGATGTTTGACCCGAGTAGCACACCCATGAGATTGGGAGGGGTTTATAGGTTTGCAGGATCCTTAAGACCTTCGACAAACTGATAACACTAAATTTCACCGTATTTCCGACTCCGATTTCGCATGCATTATTAGTTTTTATTTCAATTTTGTTATGTTATTACTTTGTTTTTCTTTATTTTCAGTTTTTTAAAATAATCGGGGCCTAAATCGAGAAAAGGAGCGAAAAAGGAGCTGAAACGGACAAAAATCAAGAAATTCAGCTTTTTACACTTACGACATCCACCATGGTTGGCGCCATAGGGTCAGCCATGACGTGGCCACGTCTCAAGATCACTCCACAACTGCCAAGAGCCCACAATCCCCACTTTCTTCACCACTTTACACCTATGGCGGGCGCCATAGGCCTGTGGCGGACTCCACAAGGCTAAATGCTTTCCCTCCACGTTTTAGTGGAGGGGGCATCCTGGTCTTTTCCCGTTTAATATTTGCCTATAAATAGGACTTTAGAATTTCGTTTTTATCATCAAAACATAGAATCTCTTAGGCATATATCAGTTTTAAAATAATAATCACTTCACATCGGGGTGTTACTACAATCGAGTGATCGAGTCTGTATATGTCTGTGTGATCGAGTTTTGGAGTACTCTGGGAGGAAGTTAATCCTGCCGCCAATTTAATTCCAGTTCGTATTTTATTTTTCCACACTCACTTTATTTTATTTACTTTCCACATTGCCTTACTTTATTTATTATCCGCACTCGCGCTTTACTTTATTTTATTTCCGCACTCGCTTTACTTTACTTTTATTTCTCGCACTCGCTTTACTTTACTTTTATTTCTCGCACTCGCTTTACTTTACTTTTATTTCTCGCACTCGCTTTACTTTACCTTTATTTCTCGCACTCACACTACTTTTATTTACTTTCCGCACTCGCACTAATTACTTTTATGAAAAATAATAAAAAGAACTTTTACTTTACTATGTCTAATTAAATCCATAAAGGTTAGAATGTAAGGATCGTAATTGAACTAGTAATCCGTACAACTGTTCGTAGAAACACTTAAGGGCTACTTTAACTTTCAATTTAAGTTTAATTGATTTTAACTATTTCAAAAACAACCAAAAGCGCTTCGTCTAGTTCATTAGGAGTTTTTAGAATAAAAAGAAAAGAGATTTTAAAACCATTTTCGAACGCGTTAAGAAGTTTAGAGTCTGGTTCATGAGAACCTCTTTTTCCTAAGAAATCCAGGTTAAAATACTTTTCAACTTAGTTAAGATACTATATTTCTTGAAAATAGGTTTACTACTTTAACGCAGTACGCGCCTTTTTATCTGTGACAATAGGAGGGGTTGATTAGAGAGTATAACTCGGTTCTGAATACGCGAAAGCGACAGTTCCTGTTAAATTAGTTCTTTTCAAAGTAGAAAACATTGCCCATAAGTAGTTCTATTAACAAGTACCGGATTATCAATTGATTACGTGAATTACATTCGAGCCTGTCTTTATTAATTGTTTAAAATTAATAAAGACCATTATATTCAATTGCCTTAGATACACACCATAACAACATGTACGATAGATTGACACTTGGTCTCTGTGGATTCGACAATCTTTTATATTACTCTGACGTGTTCGTACACTTGTGAAAAACACGCCTCAAGTTTTTGGCACCGTTGCCGGGGATCAATTTTGTCAAATTTCATACCCTATAGTTATATCGTTTAGACTAAGGTTGTTACCTGCCGGTCAATGCGAAAGACTCGTAGTGCCGGAAGCTTAGTAGACCCTCTAGCTGAACCTGAACGTTACGCTCGCGCACGTTTATTTTTCCATAGAATTAGGAGAGCTATGGCCGAAGATCGAAACCGAAGACCTCTTAAGGACTTCGTCCAACCATCAAACGTGGAACCTAGTTCGAGTATAGTAAACCCCGCTATCCCAGCCAATAATTTTGAATTTAAACCATCCCTGTTGCATTTAGTACAACAGAGACAATTCGCAGGTCTTGCTACCGAGAACCCAAACCAACATTTAAAAAACTTTCTCCAGTTAGCAGACACCTTTAAAACCAATGGAGCTCTTCCTGAGGCGATACGCTTAAGATTATTTCCTTTTTCCCTCAGAGATAAAGCTCTATCATGGTTAGATTCCCTTCCGCCCAATTCCATAACAACTTGGGAAGACCTTAGAAAAGTTTTCCTTGTTAGATATTTTCCCCCAAGTAAGACCGTTGTTCTTCGAAACCTAATAACCAGATTTACCCAAAACCAAGGAGAATCGTTGTTCGAAGCCTGAGAGAGATATAAAGAGCTATTAAGAGCATGCCCACATCATGGCTTAGAGAATTGGCTAATCATTAAAACCTTTTATAATGGACTTCATTATAACACTAAGATGACCATCGACGTTGCCACTGGTGGCGCACTGATGAAAAAACCTTACCCTGAATCTAGTGCCCTTATCGAACATATGGCCCAAAACCATCAATCATGGGGAGTAGAAAGAGAAAAAGTGGAAAAGAAGGAAGCCCAAGGAGTAATACATGAGCTAAGCTCTATAGACATGATGCAAGCTAAAATGGACGCGTTGGCCCTTAAATTCGAACATATGTGTACAACCTCGAATACTGTAGTTGTAGTTTCATCGAATTGTGAGATATGTGGGACGCAAGGACACCAATCCTCTGAATGCAATTTGTTAAATGAGACCAACCCTGAGCAAGTGAACTACACCCAACGGAACCCATTTTCAAACACATACAACCCTGGATAAAGGAATCACCCAAACTTCTCCTACAAAAATAATAACCCTATCCAAAATACCGCACCTCCGAGACAACAAGGTTACCAAGCCCCGAGAACAAATCAACCTATGCAACCTGTACCATCAAATCCGAGCCTTGAGAAAATTATGGAAAATTTTATCACCGCTCAAGCACAACAAAACAAAGAGTTCATGAACCTAAACGTCCATGTTAACGAACTAATTACCCAGTTAGGAACCAAGTTTGACCAAATTATTACTCACAATAAGATGCTTGAAACCCAGATCTCTCAGGTAGCTTTAAACCAAGCCCCTCAGACTACACCTGGAGGACAGTTCCCTGGACAACCTCAACAAAACCCGAAAGGGCAAGCAAATGCCATTACTCTACGAAGTGGAACCGCTTATAAGGAACCTTCTAACCCTAGATTAAGTGAGCCCGAAACTTTTGAGTGAAATAAAGAGAAGGAACCAAAGGAATCTGAAAACCCGGAAAGTCAAGAAAAAGGAGAAGAACCTAAAAACAAAACCTATGTACCACCACCGCCATACAAACCACCAATACCATACCCTCAAAGACTAAAGCAAACCCAGATCGATAATCAGTATCAAAAATTTGTTAAGGTTATAGAAATACTTCACGTAGAAATCCCATTAACAGAAGCCATCACCCAAATACCTTCTTACACAAAGTTTCTCAAAGACATACTTACAAATAAACGTAGACTTGAAGATCCGAAACCCGTGGAATGTAATTCTATTTCCGAAAATAGGTTAGCAAAGATAGATAAATATCCCGGAAAATTTTCCATTCCTTGTATTTTAGGGAATCATGTCATCGAAAAAGCTTTTCTAGACTTAGGAGATAGTGTGAGCTTAATGCCTTTAGCAGTTTGTGAAAGGTTAAACTTAGGAGAATTGCAACCTACTAAGATGTCACTTCAATTAGCCGATAGATCCGTTAAATACCCTATAGGCATACTTGAAGACGTCCCTGTTAGGATAGGTCAGCTGTTTTTACCTACTGATTTTATTGTCATGGACATTAAAGAAGATGACGACATACCAATCCTCCTAGGTAGACCGTTCTTATCAACTGCTGGAGCCATAATAGATGTTAAAAAAGGGAAACTAACCTTTTAGGTAGGTGACGAGAAGATAGAATTTGTACTTTCAAAATTTCTTATGGCACCTGTGATAGGAGATGCTTGTTATTCCTTAGATATCATTGATGAATGCAATAGGGAATTAGAACAAGAAGAAGAAACTGAATCTATAAAATTGCCATCAACCCTTATTTGGGAAGATAATAGTTATAAGAAACCCTACATTGATGATAACCTTCACGAATGTTTATCTCTTACCCCAGATCATATACCTTGCCCTATGAAACCAACCGTAAAACTTAAGGAACTGCCTAAGAACCTGAGATATGAATTTCTTGATGAAGAAATGGACCGTCCAGTTATAGTCAGTACTACCTTGGACCAAGAGGAAACAAACCAATTGTTAGATGTTTTATGAAGGTACCCCTCAGCCTTAGGATATAAGATTTCAGATCTAAAAGGAATAAGCCCATCTGTATGTATGCATCAGATTTTGCTTGAAGAAGATTCAAACCCCTCCAGAGAACACCAACGAAAAATAAATCCTATGATGAGTGAAGTAGTTAAGACTGAAGTTCTTAAGTTACAAGACGCAGGTATAATATATCAGATCTCAGACAGTAAATGGGTAAGTCCTATGCATGTAGTACCTAAAAAGGGAGGCATCACAGTCGTGCAAAACGAGAAGGGCGAACTTGTAGCAAAAAGAACTGATGAAGGTTGGCGTATGTGCATAAACTATAGAAAATTAAATAAAGCAACTAGGAAGGACCATTTCCCATTACCATTCATAGATCAAATGTTGGAGCACCTAGCCAGACACTCTTAATTTTATTACCTAGATGGATATTCAGGATTCTTCCAATACCTATTCACCCCGAAGATCAAGAAAAAACTACCTTTACATGCCCTGTTGGAACTTTTGCCTACAGAAGAATGCCTTTTGGACTCTGTAATGCCCCTGCCAATTTCCAACGCTGTATTATGTCTATCTTTGCATACTATTTAGATGGAATCATGGAAGTATTTATGGACGATTTCTCAGTTTGTGGATCTGATTTCAAAAATTGTCTTATCAACCTTGAGAAAATCCTGGAAAGATGTGTGGAGGTAAACCTTGTGATAAATTGGGAAAAGTGTCACTTCATGGTCACCGAAGGGATTGTTTTAGGACATATAATTTCCGAAAAAGGTATAGAGGTATACAAAGCTAAAATAGAAGTCATAGAGAATCTAAAATCGCCGAAGACTATCAGGGAGATAAGAAGTTTACTTGGACTTGCCGGATTTTACCGACGTTTTGTCAAGGACTTCTCCAAAATAACAAAGCCCTTAACTGGTCTTTTAATGAAAGATGTTGAATTCATCTTCGATGAAAAATGTACTGAAGCAATTAATTTATTGAAGCAAGCTCTGATTTTGGCACCTATAATGAAACCCCCTGATTGGTCAGAACCTTTTGAGATAATGTGTGACGCTAGTGACTATGATGTTGGAGCCGTTCTAGGTCAGAGAAAAGATAAAAAGTTACACGTAATTTATTATGCCAGTAGAACCCTAGACGCTGCACAGCTCAACTACACAACCACCGAAAAAGAGGTCCTAGCTGTTGTTTTCGCCATAGACAAATTTAGATCTTATCTAGTAGGAGCCAAAATTATAATTTACACCGACCATACTGCCATTAGTTACTTACTAAGTAAAAAGGATGCCAAACCTAGGTTACTCCGATGGATTCTACTACTGCAAGAGTTTGATTTAGATATTCGTGATAAGAAAGGCACAAATAATGTAGTAGCTGATCATCTTTCTATGCTAGAATACCTGAAACCTTACTCAGTACCCATAAATGACGATTTTTCCTATGATAGACTGATAACCCAACTAGAAACTATTGAAGATGATAACCCAAACCCACATGAGCATTCTCATAAATCTTTAGCTATAAGTAATGTACCTTGGTATGCAGATTTTGTTAATTACCTAGCCGCTGACATCATACCCCCGATCTAAATTACCACCGGAAGAAGAAGTTCTATAGTGATGTGAGAAACTTCTATTGGGACGAACCATTTCTTTTCAAGAGAGGTAAAGATGGCATTTTCCGCCGTTGCGTTCCAGAAGAGGAGGTACATAATATAATTGAGCATTGTCACTCTGTACCCTATGGTGGACATGCAAGCACATCTAAGACCTACGCCAAGATTCTTCAAGCTGGCCTATTCTGGCCTACCATGTGGCGTGACGTCCATGCTTTCATTGTCAAGTGTGACAGATGCCAACATACAGGAAATATTTCAAGACGAAATGAAATGCCTCTAAGAAATATCCAAGAAGTAGAACTCTTCGACGTATGGGGTATAGACTTTATGGGACCGTTCCCACCATCTTTAGGAAACCATTATATCTTAGTAGTTGTTGACTACGTGTCTAAATGGATTGAAGCTATCGCCACACCCACAAATGATACCAGAGTAGTCATCAAATTATTTAAAAACTATATATTTCCTAGGTTTGGAACCCCCCGTTTAGTCATAAGTGATGGAGGATCACACTTCATATCGATAATATTTGATAAACTTTTAAGCAAGTATGGAGTTAAGCATAGAGTAGCAACACCATACCACCCACAGACTAATGGACAAGTGGAAGTATTTAATAGGGAGATCAAACAAATTCTTGAGAAGATTGTCTCTATATATAGAAAAGATTGGTCGCAGAAACTTCAAGAAGCGTTATGGGCCTATAGAACCGCTTTCAAAACCCCTATAGGAACAACCCCTTATCAACTGGTCTATGGAAAATCATGTCACTTACCTTTTAATTTGGAGCATAAGGCCTATTAGGCCATCAAAATTTTGAATTTGGATTACCTAACTGCAGGTGAAAAACGTATCCTTGATATCCACAAATTAGAAGATCTCAAACAATCTGCCTACGAAAATGCCATCATATACAAAGAAAGAACAAAAGGTTGGCATGACAAAAGAATCATAAGAAAAGACTTCAAAATAGTCGATCCTGTTCTCCTATTCGATTCTAGGTTACGACCTTTTCTAGGGAAGCTTCGTTCGAGATGGACTGGCCCTTTCGAAGTATCTAAGATTCTAAGATCTGGTGCTATTGAAATCAAGAACCAAACATGTAAACCTTTCATCGTCAATGGACAGAGGCTGAAGCCCTATGAAGGAGGTGACATCCCAACAACATACTCCAGCCATACTCTGAGTGATCCACCAAATCCTTCGAATGATGTATAAAATTCGGTCGTCGAGCTAATGACGTTAAACAAGCGCTGCATGGGAGGCAACCCATGGTTTTCTTGTCTTACTTTTATTTTTACTTTATTTTAATTTGTTTACTTTATTATTCTGTCAGGACTAATGATTGAATGTTTTATGTGATTTCAGGACTTGTTTGCTAACCTTGTGCAGAATGCAGAACCCCGATGACATGCACGTGGCCTTCAGAGACGATGCACAGAGAGAGAGAGAGAGAGAGAGAGAGTTACTATGTCCACATGAGACGCCCTATGGCACCTACACGGTACCCAAACCAAGATTGCATGGATGCCTTGGGGATAGAGCCAAGCGTCAGATTCTTATGTCACCAACTCCAGTGGGACCAGTTCGACGACATGAACAACACTTATAGGAACTTTACTCTAGAGTTCCTCAGCTCGTTTGATTATGATCCTTGGGCTGGACCAAATGGACATGTTGTTTTCAGGTTGTTCGGGACTGATTACTCTTTCTCTCACAAATACTTTGGTGATTTATTAGGTTTTCAGACTACTCCTAATGCTATTCCAGAGACACCGATGGGGTATTTTATGAGCATAGAAGTGGAGAAGTTTTAGAGTAACATCTTAGGTGGAGGCAGCCAAGATCCTTCCACTCATTTTTCTCAGGTAATCCACAAACTTGCGTTAAGGTACTTCCAGATGATTCTAGCACACTTTTTCCTTGGTTTGCCAGATACAAAGACTTTGCTGATTGAGGAGAAGTTTTTCCTATTGTTTGGTGTGACTCAGTCACGCCCAGTTGCATGTGGCAACTTTCTGTTGAAAGGCCTTGCCAGTGTCGCCAGGTCATCTGTATGCATTATACACGTCGATGGGATTGTTACACAGATTGCTACTGCATTGGGTTTGTCTCGTAAATTATTGCACCTCAGGACCCTCTGCAGCTACACCACCATGGATGTTGACTTTTGTCTTGACAGAGGATTGATGAGGAGGGCCTCTTTTGAACCCAACACGTTTAGATTACTGATCAACGGCGAAGTAATACATTACTTTACATTACCTGACCCACTGATGACCAGTGTCCACGACCCTGCTAACTGGAGTTATGCTTTAGAGGGTTATGGAGAGACTATCGAAGAGCCAAAATCACCTCCCACCACTGAGTATATTCCTACACCTCTTTCTCCCCGAATCACTGTTATGTCTAACAATATGTCTTTGCAGCCGCCTGATCTACAAACCCAGATTTACAAGCTCCGCAAGGAGACTGCCCTGCTCAAGCAGGAAGTAGCGGACTTGGCATTACAGATCGAGATATCTGATCTCACTCATGCCTCAGAGGTCGATGCTCTATATCAGGAGATTGGAGAGCTTCGGAGGGAGATAGCTGAGATTCGTGGATCGAACCAGGAAGAGAGGCCTACTACATGATCATTTTACACTGACATTATTACTCTAGTATATTATTTCTCGCATCTCCATACATATTTTATATTATCACATATATTACATTTCCCATGTACTTTGATTTTTATCTTATATATTATTTTGTGCACTAATACTCATATTAATCCGGTCTCATTTATGCTTGCACACATGGCTTTAATTGTTAATAAAACAGGATCGATTGTTATTGGAATACTTGTTACGTCTATTGCTCGGGCTTTTGACCTGAACAATGAGATAGCTACACTTGAACCCGTACCTCCTCGCACAATTAATTTATAATTTCTAAAAGACACTAGATTGTGTCGAACGAGGAAATCAGGTGGTTATGAGTTGATGATTCATGGGGTAGCTATCCCATCTGTTGCTTTACCTTGCAGTAGACGTATCGATATATGTAATGAAAGGAACTTGACCTATGATCTGAATGCTCCACCTGTTTTGGGTCCACTTCCTCCTAATATTCCTGATGGGGAGGCACATGACACTAATGAAGAATATGATCGGGGAGAACATTCTCTCATACCTCACGTGTCCCCCCCATCAACCTTCACAGTCACACACCGCACCATCTTCCTCTAACCCTGTTGCAGGTGCTACTCCTGGATTCTATATCACTGAGGAGATGTGGTGTGATATGACGGCTAGAGAGGAAAGGCGAGACAACATACTCTCTACCATTTCACAACAACTGAAGGACAACATGAGCTATATGGAACAATCGCGATCGGTATCGGATCGTGCCTACAATAACGTTTGTCGCGCCTTGACCGACATCACATCAGAGCAGGCCCGTCAGCGAGAAGTCAACCGCCGACACCACCAGCTTATAGAGGCCACTCAGGGATCCATCCTAGGTAACCTTCGAGAGGTCTGGGGTGCCCAGGCTGCCTTATCAACACAACTTGACCGGAGGGACCAGCAGCGCAGTAGATCCCGTGTTTCCAGACCATCACAGCAGGACGGCGAGGGCACCAGTGCTCCTCCACAGTAGTTTTCCAGGTTACTCTCCTTATCTTATTTCGAAACATTGAAGACAATGTTCGATTTAAGTGTGGGAGGGGATTTTATTGTTTTCTGTTATTTCCCTTCTTAGTTATTTATTTGCTTTCTGTTATTTTCCTTTTCAGTTAGTTATTTAGTTTAAGTTTTCTTAGATAATGCATGAGTCTGACGAGTCACCAGTATAGTGTATCTTTAGTACACCCTCATTTTTCCCATTTCCTTAGCCTTACCAAAAAAAATTTAAAATAAAACAATGTTGTTTCATATGTTTTTGGGCTTTGAGACAGGTTTGGATTAGGATGTGGTGACTTAGGTAAACGTTTTGAAACATCAGTATCATTTTAGCACCATAAACCTCTTGAATATAGGAATCACTCCTAAACCCCGCACACCATGGCCTTTATTATCATTCAAAAAATTTTCCTAAGTAGTTTATTCTAGAAGTCAGCTCCGGCCTAAGCATTCTCTACGTAGGGGACCGATGAACATAAGTGAATGATCCAGTGATAATAAAAAAGAGAAAAAGGCAAACTCTGGGATAGGTGACCCTCACAAAGTCATTTAAACCGAAAAAAGAGAAGAAATAAAAATTTCCACAAAAAGGAAAAAAATTGCAGTCACCTATTGTTAGTTGGTTCAGAGGTATCTGACACTGAACTTGGTTGGGCGGATTACGATCCGATCCCCCGCAGCTATAGTTAGGTCAAATAAAATGGGTTTACACATGTCTATGTGCCAGAAACCCTATGTTTTGGATCATAATCACTAACCGGTCACTCTACTATTAAACATGTACGGATAACGGGCTTAATGTGATTGCTCCTGAATGAAAAGGACCCAAAAAGAGATGAGAAGATAGGCCTAGGGATTGTGGGATGACATGGGGTGGTTAATATAGGATTGAAGTCTATATCTGTTTTATTATGGTACCCTTGGTTCACTTAGTTAGTACCTGTCACTGCACCCTGACTTGAACTTAGAAGCCCTTTTAGCCCAAATCACGTGTTGACACCAGTTTTCTTCATTTTAAGCTTTAAATGTTTGCTTGAGGACAAGCAAAGGTCTAAGTGTGGGAGGATTTGATAACACTAAATTTCACCGTATTTCCGACTCCGATTTCGCATGCATTCTTAGTTTTTATTACTATCTTCTTATGTTATTATTTTTTTTCTTTATTTTCAGGTTTTTTATGTAATCGGGGCCTAAATCGAGAAAAGGAGCTGAAACGGACAAAAATCAAGAAATTCAGCTTTTTACACTTACGGCATCCACCATGGCTGGTGCCATGGGGTCAGCCATGACGTGGTCACGTCTCAAGACCACTCCACAACTGCCAAGAGCCCACAATCCCCACTTTCTTCACCACTTTACACCTATAGCGTGCGCCATAGGCCTGTGGCGGGCACCACAAGGCTAAATGCTTTCCCTCCACTTTTTAGTGGATGGGGCATCTTGGTCTTTTCCCATTTAATATTTGCCTATAAATAGGACTTTAGAATTTCATTTTTATCATCCAAACTTAGAATATCTTAGGCATATATCAATTTTAAAGTAGTAATCACTTCACATCGGGGTGTTACTACAATCGAGTGATTGAGTCTGTATATGTCTGTGTGATCGAGTTTTGGAGCACTCTGGGAGGAAGTTAATCCTGCCGCCATTTTAATTCCATTTCGTATTTTATTTTTCCGCACTCGCTTTATTTTATTTACTTTCCGCATTGCCTTACTTTATTTTTCCGCACTCGCACTTTACTTTATTTTATTTCCGCACTCGCTTTACTTTACTTTTATTTCTCACACTCGCTTTAAATACTTTTATTTCTCGCACTCGCTTTACTTTCCTTTATTTCTCGCACTCGCACTACTTTTATTTACTTTCCGCACTCTCACTACTTTTATTTACTTTCCGCACTCGCACTAATTACTTTTATGAAATATAATAAAAAGAACTTTTACTTTACTATGTCTAACTAAATCCATAAAGGTTAGAATGTAAGGATCGTAATTGAACCAGTAATCCGTACAACTGTTCGTAGAAACACTTAAGGGCTATTTTAACTTTCAATTTAAGTTTAATTGTTTTTTACTATTTCAAAAACAGCCAAAAGCGCTTTGTCTAGTTCATTAGGAGTTTTTAGATTAAAAAGAAAAGAGATTTTAAAACCATTTTCGGACGCGTTAAGAAGTTTAGAGTTTGGTTCGTGAGAACCTCTTTTTGCTAAGAAATCCAGGTTAAAATACTTTTCAACTTAGTTAAGATACTATATTTCTTAAAAATAGGTTTACTACTCTAATGCAGTACGCACCTTTTTATTCATGACAATATGAGGGGTTGATTAGAGAGTACAACTCAGTTCTGAATACGCAAAAGCGACAGTTCCTGTTAAATTAGTTCTTTTCAAAGTAGAAAACATTGCCCATAAGTAGTTCTATTAACAAGTACCGGATTATCAATTGATTACGTGAATTACATTCGAGCATGTCTTTATTAATTGTTTAAAATTATTATTCTATTTACCATTGCGCATTCTTTAAAACCATTATATTCAATTGCCTTAGATACACAGCATAACAACAGGTACGATAGATTGACACTTGGTCTCTGTGGATTCGACAATCTTTTGTATTACTCTGACGTGTTCGTACACTTGCGAAAAACATGCATCGCATACACACTTTGCCAGTATGGTTCAGTTTTGTGATCCGGTTCTCTTATACTTTGGTTCTGATATGTGGACCCCGAATCTGAGGGATTGGTATTGTGATATGTTGATATTGTGGCCTTGCACCGACACCTGATTATATGATTGGCACATCACAGACACTTCACTAATCACATGCCTCGCTTTGCATAAGCATCATAATATCATTAATCATTTGTGTTTCTTTTGTTCTCAGGGTTTGCATTATTCCTGGTTCCTGGTCATATCATTACTTCAGAATGGAAGACATCAGAAAAAGGACTGTGCACTACAAATTTTTTGATACCAAAGTGGGCTTGATCAACCAAATGGTGTCTCTTATTACCCCAGGTCATCTGGGATACTTGAAGGAAAAGTATGGCGATATTCTGGACTTGGTATTCAACTTGGATAGCTCTCAAAGAAGCGCCATTCACACTTTGTTGCAGTATTACAACCCACGGCTCAGGTGCTTCACTTTTCATGACTTTCAGTTGGGTCCTTTACTGGAAGAGTATGCTGAGATTATGGGAGTGTCAATCAAGGATTAGATTCCTTTCAACTCAGAGATGATTAGGCCAACCAATTCTAACATCGCCAAAGCTCTTTATTTGAGCTCATCAGAAGTATCTGCGAATATGGCTACCACCAAAGCGAAGGTACTTTGTTTCACTCTGGAGTATCTGGTTAGAAGGGATGGAGAACTTGCAGTGACAAATCAGTGGGATTCTGTTTGCGCCATATTAGCATTATCCATTTATAGGATCATCCTGTTCGCTGATATGGACAAATTTGTGGACATAAATGCTATTCATTTATTCGTGTTAAAGAATCTGGTGCCCACTCTCCTGGGTGACTTGTATTATTCGGTGCACTATAAAAATGAGAAGAAGCGAGGAGGTCTAGTTAGATGTTGTGCTCCCTTGTTCTACAGGTGGGTTATGAGACATTTACATACCATTGAGAGTTTCACTGATCCTAATACTACTTGGGCCTAGAAGCTAAGTACATTGTTTTCCAGAGATATTAAATGGTTTACTTTGAAGTTGAAAGGAAAGAATTTCATTACCATTTGCGGGAATTACCTCAACGTGCCTTTATTAGGAGTATCAGGGGGTATCAACTACAACCCCATTCTCTTAAGAAGACAGCTGGGGTACGCACTCAAAGAGATTCCCTATGAATCTGAGTTATTCCAAACTTTCTACTTCTCGGAAAAAGATAATCTTCCGTTGGTCAGAAAAGTTGCAGGCTCTTGGAAAGTGATCAACAGAAAAGACACGACATATCTAGGCAAGAGCAATAGCCGGATGTTCCCTGAATTCGAAGCTTGGATAAAGGAGGAGGTTCAAACAGCTCTAGTCCCTTTTTCTATACCAACTCCACTTCCAGCAACTGTGCCTTTAGAGGATTACCAAAAATTGGAGGCTTTGGTTAAGCAGCTTAGAGTTGAAAATCAGGAGGCTCACAACTCTTGTTAGAAATTGATGATTCAGAACCAGTAGTTAGAAGATAGAGCTCTCCGAGCTGAAGAGATAGTTCGGCTTAAGCAGAAGGACTTTGATGAAAGAGAACTATACTTTAGGAAGAGAGGATTGGCTGAGATCCATAAGGTGAATCAGCGCCGGAGGGATAAGAAAGAACTGAATGAAGCTAATGAAGCCATCACACTTTGGCAAGAGAAGTGGAGTGTTCACCAGAAAAAGCAAAAGGAGGTAGAGGCTGAATTTGAGTTGAAGATCAAAAGCCTTCAGGATGCCCTGGTCGAGCAAGGAAAGTTGGTTCAGAAGGACTAAGAGAAACAAAGAGAATACCTTCATCAGATGACAAAGAGTCAAAGAATATCTGAAGATGTCCAGAAAGAAGTTGAAGAGCTGAAACTTCGAGCTGATGTGAAGAAGTCAAAGGCGGAGCCGAGTTTGAGCAAAGAGAATGAGAAGGCATTCCTGCAGCAGATTGAAGAGTTACATGTTTCCTTTGATCTAAGGGATCTCCTTATCCATAGACTCATCCGGGAGCCCGATCATCCGGATATAGCTCAGTTGTTCCAGAATGTCAAGCGCCTTAGTTGGAGGCTGCAGGACTTAGAGCTCCCTAGAGTTTAGTTTCATGCCATTGTACTTGGATTACCCACAAGCTTGTTGTGGGATTCCTTTTATTGATATACTTTGTTGTTCTTTTGATTGGCACCCTTCGGAGACCTTATTGTTTCAAACTTCAGTTTATGTAATTGACTTGTTTTGAATCCCTTGTTTGTTATCTGTTGCACTGACACAGGGTAATAAGCACCAATTTTCCACAGCCGTCACGTTATTTGAACATCATATGGGTCTTCTTCCAAATATTATTCTCTTAATATCAGGACGGGAAAAGGAAAAACCTTGAGGATAAAAGGAACACATTGCATTGCATACACATCATTTGCATTTTCTTCTTTATTTTTGCAGGTTTTCTACAGGATGCTTAACTTATTTTTGTTTCAGGAAAAGATTGCGAGAGCTGCCAAGACCCGACATCTCCGACAAAATATCCCACATCGCTACGTAACTCGCAACAACTAGAGGACAGTCATGGATGTTATGCAAACTGAGCTTAATGAGTTTCGCACCAGAATGGGAGAATTCATGGTCATGATGCAAGGGATGGCTCAGGGGCAACAAGATTTGAGAAATGCAATTCATGGGATCAACCCTCCTCAGACTAATCCTCCTGTAACCACTCCTGAAGTACAAGTGATTCCTCCCAACACCAACAATGGCCCAGGTGGACCTCAAGTTCCAGGACCTGGCACAACAACCTTCATCCCTGTACAAGACAGACAGGAGGATCAGTTCCCTCCTTTTAACAACGACATGGGGTTCGGCAGAGAAGGAAATCTTCAGGACTTCTTGATGCTTGTTGAGAAAGTCAAAGCCCTCGAGTGTAGAGATACTTTGGGGATAGATGTGTCTTACATGGGCCTAGTCCTTGGGGTGGTTATTCCTCACAAAATTCAGACCACCTACTTTAGACAAATATAATGGTAGCTCCTGCCCTAAAACTCACTTGCAGGCGTTCTACCGAAAAATTGATGCCCATACAAGGGATGAAAAGCTCTGGATGTACTACTTCCAGGATAGTCTCTCTGGAGGATCCTTGGAATGGTATATGAAGCTAGAGAGAAGCTCTGTGAGATGCTGGAAGGAATTGGGAGAAGCATTCCTCAAGAAATATCAGTATAATATCGACATGGCGCCCAGTCGCACTCAACTTCAGAGTCTGACTCAGAAAAACTCGGAGAGCTTCAAAGATTATGCACAAAGGTGGCGTGAAGTGGCCGCTAGAGTGCAACCGCCTTTGCTGGAGAGAGAAATGGTAGACCTGTTCCTGGATACCCTCCCTGGGCATTTCATGGAGAGGCTAGCTGGATGTTCCTCAAGTGGATTTTCAGATATCATCTTGACTGACGAGAGGATAGAAAGTTGGATCAAGCAAGGGAAGATTCAGAACGGGGGCGCTTCAAATTCTGGTGTCAAGAAACCCTTCTAGAAGAGGAGAGAAGGAGAAACTGGGGCAGTGTACGTGCAAAGGGGAGGAGGTAACAAAGGGATTTATCAGCAAGTGGCCCCTGTCACTATCTCAGCTCAATCTGTTCAATAACAAGTCCAACAACCACAACAGGAACGCCAACAATGGTATCAACAAAGAGCTCCTCGTCCATACTATTCTCAGAGGACCAGAGACAGGCAGTTCGAAACTCTTCCTATGTCCTATTCATAACTTTTGAAGAATCTCCTACAACTCCAAATGGTTCAACTCCGAACTCTACAACCCCCGAAGCCGGGGAAACTTCCTGAAGGTTACGATACAAACGCCAGATGCGAATTTCATTCTAGAGCCCCCGGGCATACCACAGAAAACTGCAAAGCCTTGAAGTATGTGGTTCAAGACCTACTGAATTCTAAAGTGTTTAATTTCTCTCCTACTCCTAATGTAACGCAGAACCCCATGCCTTCTCACGGGGGTACAGTTGGGGCAGTTGACGATGGGGAGAATCTAAACTTGGTGTGTGATATCGACGACCTGCAAACTCCGTTGAATGTTGTTAAAGCGTGTTTGGCCCAAAGGGGTGTGTTTGCAGGTTGTGGAAGTGATTGTCCAAGATGTGTTGAAATGCCAGGTGGTTGTGAGCAGTTAAAAAAGGGGATCCAAAGTATGATTAATGAAGGAGTTTTACAGTTTAACAAAGTTGTAAAAGAAAGCGAAGTCTCCACAGTAACCATTTTCTACAATCCATCTCAAGTTCCTACACGGGCCAGAGTGGCACCGATAACGATTACCACTGCAGGGCCAGTAATGTATCAGAGTGATAAAGCCATTCCTTGGAACTATGGTGGAGAAGTATATTGTAACGGCCAGAAACAAGATTTGGCCATGACTAGCACGACCCCAGCTCAAGTAGAAAACGTTGGAGTAGGGGGCTTTACTAGAAGTGGAAGGTTATTTGGGTCGGAAACACTAAGAAATAGTGTGATACCACCCAGAGACACCGAAGAAGCCCAGGCTAAGGCAAGAGGGAAGTAGCCAGTGGTTGTCAATGAGCCCACGCCATTGACTGATCCAGACATTACCTTTGATAGATAAGCTGAAGAATTTTTGTGAATTATCAAAAAGAGCGATTACAAGATTGTGGACCATCTGCAGCAGACCCCATCGAAGATTTCCATCTTGTCTTTGCTAATGTGTTCCGACTCCCATAAGAAATCTCTCTTGAATATCCTAAACAAGGCTTATGTGCCTTAGGATATCTTGGTAAATCAATTAGAAGTGGTGGTATCCAGTGTCAATGCCAGTCATTGATTGGGTTTTACAGACATGGAACTAGCATCTGAAGGTCGTGCTCATAATCGGGCGCTGCATATCTCTTTAGAGTTTAAAGGTGCAATACTTTCTCACACGTTGGTAGATACTGGATCATCGTTGAATGTTCTTCCCCGAAGGCATTGATGAATTTGGATTATGATGGATTAGTTCTAAAGCCCAACGACCTGGTGGTTAGAGCATTTGATGGGTCGAGAAGGTCAGTGTTCGGGGAGGTGGATTTACCCATTAAATTAGGTCCACAAATCTTCAATACCACATTCTACGTGATGGATATACAGTCTGCATATAGTTGTTTGCTGGGAAGGCACGGGATACACTCAGCAGGGGCAGTATCGTCCACATTTCATCAAAAGCTAAAATTCATCTAGGAGGGCCAAATTGTAACAGTCAGTGGGGAAGAAGACATCTTTGTCAATCATCTAGCTTCATTCAAGTATGTGGAGATGGATGGCGAGATAGTTGAGACTCCATGTCAGGATTTTGAGCCCCTGAAAACTAAACAAGCATTTGCATTGGCAGCTTCTTCTGAAGAACCAAAGAAGGGGGTATCTATAGCCTCTTATAAGCAAGATCTTGAGGTGGTAGAGTCAGGGATGCGAGAAGGCTGGGGTAGTCCAGTAGAAGTGCCAGAAAAGAAATATATGTTTGGGGTTGGATACCATCCTGGGAAGTCATCATCTGGACCAAGTGCTAGAGGTCGTCAAGGCCCGATTACCTTCACGAGTGCGAGAATGGTGGATTACGGAAGCATCAGTGTCGTGCAGGACGACGCAGTTGATAGTGACTGTGACTTAGATGAGTGGATCATACCTTCTGTTCCAGGGACTAAATTTAGAAAATGGTCGTCTGAAAGGCTTATCTCAGTCACCTCCTTTGAAGAGTAATAATTTTTGTTTCTGTCTTTCCTGTACTCCAGCATTATGTCTTGCCCGAGGCATAATAGCTCTTTGTAAGGGTTCTTTTGTTCCTAACACAATTCATAATCATAAATAAAGTTGACATTTCACATTTATCCATGTTGTTCTTTGTCTTTCATTTTTTATTTTGTTTTTCAAATAAAAAGGAAAGAAAATTTTTAAAATGGCAATGTTTCTCATTTTCTCTAACTCTTTCTAAATCCTTGCATGAATCACCATTCATGCAGGTGCTCATCACCGGATCTTATCAATGACGACCCTGTTATGGCTAAGTATGACTTTGACAATCCAATTTATCAAGCCGATGAGGAAGGTGAAGAAGATTGCAAACTACTTGAAGAGTTAGCCAGACTGCTTAAACAGGAGGAAAAGATGATTCAGCCGCATGAAGAGGCCATCGAAGTGATAAACTTGGGTACCGATGAAGACAAGAGAGAAGTTAAGATCGGGGCCGCATTAGAGGAATCTATCAAGACTCGTCTAATAGCCATGCTTCGAGAGTATGTTGATGTCTTCGCATGGTCTTACCAGGATATGCCTGGTTTAGACACTGACATTGTGGTACACAAGTTGCCTTTGAGAGAAGACTTCCCTCCAGTGAAGCAGAAGTTGAGGTGCACACATCCTGATATGGAAATCAAAATAAAAGAGGAAGTACAAAAGCAATTTGATGCTGGTTTCTTGGACGTAACTAGTTACCCTCTGTGGGTTGCTAATATTGTGCCAGTCCCTAAAAAAGATGGTAAGGTCAGGATTTGTGTAGACTATAGGGATTTGAACAGGGCCATCCCTAAAGATGATTTCCCTCTGCCTCACATAGATGTGCTTGTTGATAATATTGCTCAGTTTTCTGTGTTCTCTTTCATGGACGGGTTTTCAGGTTATAACTAGATTAAGATGTCTCCCGATGATATGGAAAAGACTACCTTCATCGCGCCTTGGGGCACCTTCTGCTACAAGGTCATGCCGTTTGGCATGAAAAATGTTGGGGCCACTTACCAACGGGCGATGGTGACGCTATTTCATGATATGATTCATCATGAAATTGAGGTTTATGTTGATGATATGATAGCAAAATCCCAAAGAGAATAAGAGCACTTGGTCAATCTAGCAAAGTTGTTTGACAGACTCCAGAAGTTCAGATTGAGGTTGAATCCGAACATGTGCACCTTCGAGGTCCGTTCTGGAAAGCTACTTGGCTTCATTGTTAGTCAGCAGGGAATTGAGGTTGATCCAGCCAAAGTAAAAGCCATCCAAGAGATGGTTGATCCAAAGACTGAAAAGCAAGTGCGTGGTTTCTTAGGGAGACTAAATTACATTGCACAGTTTATCTCTCACCTAACGGCCACGTGTGATCCCATCTTTAAGCTTTTGAGGAAAAATCAGGCCATTAAATGGAATGAAGACTGTCAACAAGCCTTTGACTGAATCAAGGAATACCTGCTAGAACCTCCAATTCTCATGCCTCTAGTGCCAGCGAGACCCTTGATCATGTATCTTACTGTGCTCGAAGGATCAATGGGATGTGTGATGGGACGAAAGACGAGTCTGGTCGAAAAGAGCATGTCATTTATTAACTTAGAAAAAGGTTTACTAATTGTGAGACACGCTACTCACTACTCGAGAAAACTTGATGCGCTTTGGCATGGGTTGCTCGCCGATTAAGACAGTACATGCTGACCCACACCACTATCTTAATTTCCAAGATGGATCCTGTGAAATATATCTTCGAGAATCTGGCTCTAACAGGAAGGCTATCCCGATGGCAGATGATCTTAACAGAATACGATATCCATTACACTTTGCAAAAAGCAATCAAAGGAAGTGTATTGTCGGAATACTTGGCTCAACAACCAATAAATGATTATCAACCCATCAAGTTTGATTTTCCGGATGAGGAAATCATGTTCCTCAAGTTGCAGGACTGTGAAGAACCACTTCCGGAGGAGGGGCCAGACCCTGAATCCAAATGGAAGTTGATGTTTGACGGAGCTGTGAACATGAACGGAAGCATGGTAGGTGTTGTTATCATCTCACCAGAAGGGGTCCATACACCTTTAGCGGCTCGGTTGACTTTCGAATCCAATAACAACAAGGCAGATTATGAAGCTTGTATCATGGGGGTTAAAGAAGCAATCAACTTGCGATTTAAGAACCTCGAGATCTTCTGAGATTCCGCTCTGGTGGTGAACCAAGTCAATGGCAAATGGTTAGTTCATCAAACTCACTTAGTTCCTTACAGGGATTATACCAGGAGGCTGCTAACTTTCATCACCAAGGTCAAGTTGAATTATATTCCTCGAGATGAAAACCAGTTCGCTGATGCTCTTGCAACTTTGTCGTCTATGATTAAAGTTTGTCAAGAGAATTTCGTGCCTCGAATCATGGTCTCCCGACTTGAAAGACCTGCTTATGTCTTTGTAGTTGATAGTGGTGAAGACAACAAACCTTGGTATCATGATATCAAGCAATTCTTGAAGACTCAAGAATACCCGGCTGGGGCATCCAATAAAGACAAGAATACCCTCAGAAAACTAGCAGGTGGTTTCTTCTTGAATCAAGATGGTGTGCTATACAAGCGAAACTTCGACATGGTTCTGCTCAGATGCATGGATAGATACAAAGCATACTTGTTGATGCAAGAGGTTCATGAAGGCTCCTTTGGTACCCATGCTGGAGGACATGTTATGGCCAAGAAATTGTTGAGATCGGGATATTACTGGATCACCATGGATCCGATTGCTGTAAATACTCACATAAATGTCACAAGTGTCAGATTTATGCCGATAAGGTCCATGTGCCTTCGAATCCATTGAGTGTCATGTCTTCACTATGGCCGTTCGCCATGTGGGGCATTGATATGATTAGCAAGATCGAGCCGACAACTTCCAACGGTCACCGCTTCATCCTGGTTCCTATAGACTATTTCACGAAGTGGGTCGAAGTGGCGTCTCATGCCAATGTTACTAAACAAGTGGTAGCCCAGTTTATTAAAAGAGACATCATTTGCTGGTACGTAATTCCCGAAAGAATCATTACTGATAATGGTTATAATCTCAACAACAAGATGATGGCTGACTTGTGTCGGGATTTCAAAATAGAACATCACAACTCTTCTCCATATCGCCCGAAGATGAATGGCTCCGTCGAGGCGGCCAACAAGAACATCAAGAAGATCATGCAAAATATGGTTGTGACATACAACGACTGGCATGAGATGCTACCATTCGCTTTACATGGGTACAGAACGTCAGTGCGTACCTCAACAGGGGCAACCTCGTTCTCACAGGTATATGGTATGGAGGCAGTCCTACCAATTGAAGTGGAAATCCCCTTGTTAAGGTTAATGATGGACATTAAGTGAGATGAAGCTGAGTGGCTCCGATCCATATATAATCAATTGAGCCTCATTGAAGAAAAACACCTAACAGCTGTATGCCATGGACAGTTGTATCAGCGGCAGATGAAGCAGGCTTTTGACAAGAAGGTACAACCACAAAGGTAAATACCAGGTGACCTGCTGCGGAAAAGGATCTTTCCTCCTCTTAACGATCACAGGGGAAAATGGACACCTAATTAAGAAGGACCGTTCATGGTTAAAAAGGTTTTCTCAGGTGGAGCCTTGATGCTGACAACCATGGATGGAGAAGACTTTCATTCCGCTGTCAATGCATACGCAATAAGAAAATACTTCGTGTAAAAAAGGACCCGCTGGATAAAAACAGAATAAAGATCCATGCAAAAATGGGCATCCCGGCGAGCCAAAAACAAAATAAAAGGCTCGGGCAAAAATTAGGGAAATCTTTAAAAAATGTACACCCGCTGAGTTGAAAAGCCACATCAGACAGCTCAGGCAAAAAAGGGTATCCCGGTGGATTGAAAACCCGAAAGGGCGATCCACGCAAAAGATGGACAACACAAACGACTGTGATCTGCGAAATTCGTAACTCATCTGCAACTGAGGTTATTCTAAGGGTTGAAGACCAATTCAATCACCTTTCTCAAGGGGCAGAGCAAGCGGATAGTCTTGAAGATATACGAGTCATAGCCGGGTCGAAACTTGATGAGATCCACTTCTCACATTGCCAATAGGATAGTTTGTTTTCCTTTTTGGCTATTTCCTCTTTCCAGGGAATTGCTTCCTTTGTAATGCCTATTCATGGCCATTTTTAAAATCAATAAAATTCAATTTCAGTCAACTTGTGATTATCTGCTTCTTGTTTTTGTTTTTCATCTTGCATTGATTGATTGCGAAAGCGTCCAACAAATTGTGATTTATATTGTGTTGTGAACATTTGAATGCTTTCTAACTCATGCAGGAGGACATAAACATTGAATACAACTCTAAAAGGGTGTCAAGAGGCCCAGATTATGATTCATGCTATGAGTCTGGGGCATACAGGTCCGAACTAACTCTCCATGTTAAGGGCACTATCAATCGTGTTTACGTAGGTACAGGTACAGGTGTTTCTAACAGAGCTAAAGAAGATTCCCAGGAGGATCATTTCATTATACTTGACCAAGAACAGGTGTTTTCCCGGGTGTCTCAAGGTTATCCCCGACAGAAGTGAAGTTGAGGTTCTTCTCCAGCATTAATGGAAAGAGAGGTTTGTCCTCCCCCAAGCAGAAGTTTTCTTTCAACACAAGGTCAATCCCCAGCAGTGCAATGAGTGTCTTTCCTCTCCCAACAGTTTGCTTCCTCAGCAGAGCCATACCTCTGGTTCCCGGCCAAGTCAGGAGGTCTCCACTTCCCCATCAGAGTTCGAGAAGAGTCCATCTCCAGCAGGGTCTTGGATCTCCAATCTTAAAGTCCAATTTATTTTTGGAAATAGCGTAAGTTCAGAGCTGGTGCATCATTAACAGCTTTCCCCGCAGAGTTGTTTCTTCCTCGTCAGGATGGACCAGATCAGTGCAGTGATCACCAATTTTCCCCAGTCAAGCCATTTGGGATACTTGCAGTCTCCTTATCAGGATATCTCTTTGCATTCGCATGTGCACAATCATCATTACATTTGCATCCTCAAAAAGCGTAGCATTTCCATCGTCATGGAGAATTACGCCATAAACTCAAACATATGCATACCAGCATGGGCCAATTTTGAGGTACATTACATATGACTCAGAGCATCTTCTCAACTAGAGATATTCCCTGCAGAAGATAATTTTACCATTTGCCAGACATCTTTGTCTTTCCTAATCAATTTTGTCATTTTTTCTTTGTGGCTTGATTCGCTCAACAGTCACATTTCCGAGCTCCGTTTTGTACAATGGTCTCGTTCAAAGCCCTGTTTCGCCAACATGCACTTTCTGTGGATTGATTCGCTCAGCAGTCACATATTTTTATTTGTGGCTTGGTCCGCCCAGCAGTCATATTGTCGAGTCCCATTCCGCCAATGGTCTCGTTCAAAGCCCTGTTTTGCCAACAAGCACTTTCCGTGGCTAGATTCGCTCAGCAGTTACATATTTTTCTTTGTGGCTTGGTCTACCCAGAAGTCACATTGTCGAGTCCTATTCCGCTAATGGTCTCGTTAAGCCCTTTTTCGTCAATAGGCACCTTCCATGGCTTGATTCGCTCAACAGTCACGTATATTTCTTTATGGCTTGGTCCGCCCAGCTGTCACATTGTCGAGTTATGTTTCACTAACGGTCTCGTTAAGCCCTATTTCTCCAACAGGCACCATCAGTGGCTTGATTCGCTCAGCAGTCGCGTATTTTTCTTTGTGGCTTGATTCGCTAAGCAGTCACATTGTCGAGTCCCATTCTGCTAATGGTCTCGTTAAGCCCTGTTTCGCCAATAGGCACCCTTTCCGTGGCTTGATTCGCTCAGCAGTCGCGTGTTTTCTTTGTGGCTTGGTCCGCCCAGCAATCACATTGTCGAGTTTTGTTTCACTAACGGTCTCGTTAAGCCCTGTTTCGCCAATAGGAACCCTCGTTGTGGCTTGATTCGCTCAGCAGTCACAGTGCAGGTTATTGCATTGATTCCATTCCACCTGGTTCTATTTCCGCTACCTATTTATAGGTTAAAACAAAACAAATATATAAATAAAAAGCAGATGGCGTTTCTATTATCCACCGAGTTCAAATTTCCAGGTTTTATTCGAGTATTCAATCACTCCATACCTGGATGCCTAAAAGTCGTCGCTATCATCTATTAAGGTCTGCAGATGATTGAATAGGGGCAGCTGTAATACCTCAAAATTTGCCCTCATTCTTTTTTACCACTAACTGGTGTATGCTTCGCATTCATCTGCATTTCTACATTAGGTCATAACATCATAATCATACATTTGATGGATTCTTAAAGCATGTGATCAAACGTTTTCTTGTGACTTGAATTTTTCTATTCTTAGGTGATTTATCTGACCATTACATTGAGACAAAGGTTAAACTCACATCATCAGGAACCTATTCTTATTCAGAGGATCATCCAACCCTAAGAAGACCGAGGCTTCATTCTTTTGGTGTATGAATTGGTTTAGGATTTGATGGAAAAAGTATATTGATGTTCTTGGTGCAAGAGATCAGATTCTGTTATTCTTGGTGCAAGAATTTGTTTCGAGTTGGGGACGGAAAGTGCGTAGTTTTGATCTATTTGGAAGATCTCGTTCAAACTCGAGTTTCCAATAACCATTTCAAATACAAGTCATTTACCCATGTATCATGTTCAGATTCAGTTGCTCATTTCTTATCCAAGTTTCAAAGCCCATTTTTAATTCCTAGTTCCATATCCATTTAACAAAGTTTGTTCATTTTTATAAACCATAATTTCCAAATCTCATTTTAATCCTTTTCATCCAATTACCTTATCTTATCCATTTATTAAATCAGGTCACCATTCACCATTTTAATTTTTAGAATGCTCTTTTTTTACCTATCCAATATCCATTTAATAAAGCCCATTGGTCATTTTTGCCAATAGCTTTTTATTGTCCAAAACCCAAAGTCCATTTGCCATAAGAAAATATCTTTTAAAAATAAATAAATATAGCAGAAAGGAAGAAGATAAGGTTTCAGTAACAAAATTATCAGAAAAAATACACAACAGGGGAACCAATCCCTCATTCCTCAATTTTCAATCAAGAAAAAAACATAGCATAATATATAGTTGGAAATTCACAAATATCTAGCAAAAAAAACTCAGAAATTCGGTTTCTTTTTTATTAACAAAAAAACAACAGAAACAGAAAAAAAAAACAGTTATATTAACTGATAAAATATCAGTTAGGGAGAGAGTTACACCAGAACACACAAACAACATAAACAAAGAAAAAATGAGATATAACATTCAATCTTTGGAGCTCTCGATTTGCTTCTTCACCAGTAAACTCTCTTGATTCATTCTCCATAACTTCTTTCCACCATCACCTCCAATCTTTATCTTCCACCATCAGCTTCTTCATCATACATCACCATCTCTCTCTCTTCTGCCACAAAAAATTCCATAATCCGCATCTTCATCAATCATCTCGGATCAATCTCAACCTAAATCCTTCAACCTTCATCAATATTTATCAATTGTTCTTTTAATCTTCATGCTTCAAGAACAAACCTGCAAGTATCATCAGCAACAACAAAAGACTTCAGAAATTCATTTTTTCCATTCTCATCATCACGATCCAGAAATCCATCAATACAATTTGGATTCAGGGTGTTGCAGAAGAAGAGGAAATTTGTGAGAAAAAAAGAGAAGCTTCGGAAAGAATGAAATCAAATTAGAATTGTACCTGAGCAAAGGTTGATTTTGCGGATTCGATGTCGTAACCATCTTTGTCTTCATAGGTGATCATATCAACCTGCAAGAACAGCAACATGAATTCTGGGCATCATAAATCATCAGAACTTCAAGAACTTCAGATGAAACTTCAACTCTTCATCATCATACCTTCATCATCATCTCCATTTTCCAATTCTCTCAAAATTCCTCATCAATCATCATTTCGGTCTCGGTCAACAGCTTGCAAAATTTGATTAACACATTACATCAACAATAGAATGCAATGCATCAACAAGGATCATCATTCAATCGCAATAAAATCAAACTCAGATTCGGATCTACATAGGGAAGAAGAGTGAATGGAGATACGAATTAAGAGCGAAGGTTCATGAGCGATGCAAATCCGAAAACGCACCTGAACAAACTTCGACACAGCGTAAGGATTATGATCTGTAACATTTATTTATCTAGTGCACGTAGTTAGAGATCGTCCGGTTGGTGATTTTGAGAGAAGTCGAAGAAGATTGATGTTGTCTTCGAGTTGAACGATTGTGGACATGTGCGACGTTGAGTTATCAGCGCGGCGGCAAATCCAAGAAGTTGTCAAACAATACGAATCTGCAGATGGAGGAAATCGATCGGATTGTTGCTGGGATACAGTGATGAGAATGAGATAGTCGTGCGGACGAAACCGCGATCTTCGGCCGGAGGATTCTTTACGATGTAACCTGAGAGAGTGGCTCAGCAATGTCCTTGAAGGTGAATGCGAGCCGCGTCGTGTTCTGAGAGATACGAGTGATCGGCGACAATTCGCGAGAGAGGGAAGGGGAGTTTGAAGTCGCGGCACCTTGAGGAAGAAGAAGAGGTTCACGGTTTGTATAAGATGAAGATCTAGGTCAGATTCCTCAAAGAAGATTTAGGGTTTTTGCATAAAAATTGGGATTGGGTTTTCCTCCTCCTTGGATTTGCTATTTAGACTATGCAACTTCAGTTTCACACCCCCTACATAACTATGAGATTCAGTTTGGGCTTAACAATTTTTCCTCAATGGATTTACTATATGCAGCCACTAAAGTTCTAAAAACACCCCTCCTGGCAAAATGGGTAAGTGGATTGGGCCCAAAAAATCACCATTCACACCACTGAATTGTGCATACACCCCTGGATCCGGGTTTGGATAAGTTTAGGCCTTTGGCTTTGTTTTTATTCTCTACACCACTTAATTGCTAAATGACCTTTTATTGTCTTTCACTATTTTTTCCATAATTTGTTAATTATTATTATTTTTATTTTTTTGGCAAAGATTATTGATCAATTTTATTGTTAGATATTTTGATGATTAACATTTGAATTAGTTTTCCTTGTCAATTTTAATTAGGATTTTAGTGACAATTTTAGGGATGTTCATGGGTACGAGCCAACCCGCGAACCCACTTGTCTAACCCAACCCAACCCTTATTTTTACCTAAACCAATCATGTACAGGTCCAACCCGAACCAACCCGAACCAACCCATTCAAACCCATTGGTATTTGGTTCAGGTAACGGGTTTAAAGTTGTAAATCCACGAACCCGTGAACCCAACCTATTGATATATGTCACACTATTTTTATTTTATTTTATTTATAAATTATCTAGCATAATTCTTAAAATGCATACAATTTTTTAATATAATTATAGTTTTTATTAATTGTAAAAACATAAGTCTAAATCAAATCTGAAAGATCAATTTTATTTATTCAAAGAGAGATATTTCTTAATTTTTAAATTATACTTTACACCATTTATATATTTTTCTAACTTCATATGAATCATAAAAAAGTTTTTAGGTATTAACCAATAAATTTTATTCAAATTGAATACTAAAAGTGTATGATTTTTTTAATATTTTTGTAATATAAATTTAGTGAATTAAATTGATAAATTTTATTTAGAATTTGAAAATTATTTTTAGTGGGTGATCCACGAACCCAACCCAACCCAACCCATTGATAAACTAGTTGGTTCTGTTCGGGTTTGGTCTTAAGAGTACAAGTTGAACATTCAACCCAACCCAAAGAATATTGATCGGGTCGGGTATTGGATTTAATCAAATTAAGGTGCATATTGAGCCCTCCCACCTGAGCACTGAATTTATTTGTGAATTATGATTATATGTTTCGATTTCGGAGCTTAGGGATTATGTTACGGATTAGAGAATTCGGTTCCTTTCACTTCCCCTTAAGATCCCATTTTTTTCCCGTTTCTTCACAATTATTAAAAATAGTTTTAGGTGAGATATAATTCTGTAAAAATTCATGAGTGATCCTTATCCTCTTATTTAATTTTTCATAATTTTTTTTCCAGGTTTGGTTGGTTTAGTAATTAATTTGGATTTTTCATTCCAAGTTGTCCCAAAATGCATTGTTTTAGTTAAAGGGATCAAAAACCATTTTCCCCATAGGTGTGAGACATATTTTGTGTGTGTGATTAACCACGGAAATTTGTGACATTTTGATGCTAATTAGGCATTTTTTTCATAATTTTTGGTGTCATTTTTTATCCACTTTGTGGAGTTGTTTTTCGGTGATCATGTCTTGGTATCTCAATCGTTAAGTAATTGTTTTGGCACTTTGGTGCATAATTTGGTAAAATCCTTTTAGACCCATGTTAGATACTTACTTCAACATTCCAGGGATTTAATTTCATAATTTTTAAAACTTTTTTGCTATTTTTCCATGTCACTTAGATCATAGGTTGATATAGGTGTTTATTTGCTCCATATCCTAGGATTTAGCAAGGCATTTATGCCATTGGCTTGAGAGACTTTTTGGTAACTTTTAGAAGTTGATTATAGGTCACTTTTAGGTCCTTGATCCCAGTTATAGGTCACTTTTTCAACCATATTCATTTGGTTTGTTTTTGTGCTCTTAAGTGCATACTTATGTGAACTAATTTTAACTTAAACTTGTTTCACTTCTCCTCTAATTGTTAACATGAATTATGTGAGAATCATTAATGCCTATCCATGAATTCTATTTGCATCTCATAACTTGTATGCTACTGACCCATAATCAGTTCATGCACATTTACATGTCATTCATTCTTAACTTGCATTCTTTGTGATCATATGCAATGTTTGCTACACTTCTTCCCATATCTTCTTCTCTATGCTTCATATGCTTAATTCATTGCATCCATGAATGTATATTCATTCATCCAAATTCATAAGCATTCACTACTGACTTTGATTTTCATTTCACGTATTAATTCATGCTTGTAAGCCATATACATTCATACTTCATCCATAAACCCTAATTTACATTTAGGTGAACTTAGGTGAACGTTTTGTACATAGTTTGATATAGTTTGATCTTGTGAGGTATCCTAGCATACTTAGAGACCTATAGCATGTAGCTACTGACTTTAGAAGTCATGTAACCTTTAGTTACCTTCATCTTTAGACTTAGGTCTTATTTTGAACCCTAGTTCCATTCTAGGACGTTTATGGTACTTAATAGCTTTTATGCTTTGATTTTACTTTCAATATGCATTGTCATGCTAGCTTTTGTTTTGTAGGGGGGAAGATAGAGGTAAGACTCACTTCATTCCTATCTCTTATGCATTATAATCGTGTTTGCCTTAGCACTTGGTGCTTTCTTATAGGTTTTCCCTTTCTTTAGAAACAACTTACCTTCCTTAGGAAGTAAGTTGATTTCTAAGTTCTCTTTTCTTCTTTTCTTTTCTTCCTTAGGATTAGAAAACCACACAAACCATTAGGATCTCCCTCTTGCATATAATAAATAACTTAGGGTTGTGTCATAGTCCCCCTTAGTTTTTCCCTTTTGCAACTTGAGTCTTTCATTCTCACCTCACAAAGAAAATAATAAAATAACTAATAAAGGTTGAATGTTCTCATACGACCTGAGACTTTGTTGCGGAGTACTTATACACGTACTGTTTCGGGGCGAGGTGTAAGTATTTACCATGATGGATAGGTCTTAGTATGAGAATATTCACAAATAAATTCAAAACACTTCTCATAAAAGACAAAAAACAAACAATAAGCGACTATCCCGCGGGAACTTCTTTTTCTCATCTCATTCATTTTGAACGCGAACTCGCGATGACTCGTCTCGCATGCAAGACGGTAAACACAATCGTATCAGATGAGCCTGCAACACCTGAGCATAGACATCCACAGTTCCATCTAGAAAACACAAACAAATAGTTCCCGCCTTGGTTAGGCAAACTACGTCGACTCTGATCCTCATTTTCCCGATGAGTTACGTAGGCAGCGGGGTAGGGCCCGTTCGAGCACATTCTTTATTTTCCCTACATTTTCCTCCTTCTGTTCTTTCTCTTTTCCAGTTCCTTTATAATTCCCATTCCAGTTTGCAGTTCATTTGTTCAGCATCAGTTATATTTTTCTCACCATTTGAAAAAAACAAACAAGCGTGGATCCCGTCGGATACGGCGAACGGTCTGGGGTGTTAATACCTTCCCAGGCCGTAACCGACTCCCGAACCCAGATCTTTGGTTTGCAGGACCTTGTCCTTTCCTTCTTCCTTAGGTTTGTGCAGCATTACCTTTCCCGTTCCTTCGGGATAAAAATGCCATGCTAGCGACTTTACCTTTTCCGCGCCACTTTCGCGTTTGTACTAGGATGAAAATCCCGGGAGCGACAAAATGATATGACTCTCCATAGACAATTGGTTCACTGCTCAACACCGGCACCTACACATACCATTGATCAGATGCCTGCTGCATACATGACATCATAGAATTTTAGCACACATGTTCAGTTATTTCCGAGGATCGCATATTTGAATCAGGTTGTTGGATTTTTTATGTATGAAAATTTGAATCAAAGCAGATAGATTCCTTGGAAATAACCAAACATGGAATTTGCATACATCCTTGCATTCATGACAGGTGTTCAGAGACAGATTCTTATCCTAGCTTGGTTTTTCTTCAAAATGGCCAACTTGAATCATAATCATCAAGGTATGGATTTGGAACAACTTCGGGTATAGGTAACTGAATGAAGACCCAACTAGGGAAATTTAGGGCAGAGGTTCAAGCTTTATTTCAGAGTCAGAAACTGCTAAAAGAGGAAGACAACCAGATGAAGACTCGGATGAGCCTGGTTGTGGAAATCCTGAATTTAGTACTAAGGAAACAAAGCTATTTTCATCCCTATTTAGGGGAACTACGTCGCTCTGATTCTTCATTAGTTAATGATTATACGTAGGCATGGGATCACACGAGATCTTTGCGAGCAACCTTATCTATCAACTTTATTTATCAAAATCTTTTCATCTGGGCGTCTCTTGTTAGTATCCAATGTCAGCTCCCCAAGAGAGTCCTAGGAGAGGAGCATATCGGAAAAGGCTAGAAAAACTTGAGAAGAAGTTTGATCATATTCTAATGTCGTACGTGCAACAGGTTTCCTCATTTTCTTAGATTCAAACTGGTTGAGCTAGTCGCAACAAGATCATTTCCGACAAATCTTCCTTTGGGGTTTCAATGTCGAATGCCAGTTACAACTTCCATTTTAGGGCACCTAACCATCTAATTGAAGATTGTAAGTCTTTCAGGGCAAAGGTAAAGACAAGGTCATGAATTTGATTGACTCCAAGACTATTTTGTTCACACCAGGAAAGGGTAAGAATATGGTGCCAAATCATTAAGAGAATGAACATCCAAACTGCTGACTATTGAAAGTCTTCGAGAGCAATAAGTCTAGATGGATTCAGGCCTCCTCAATAATGGCAACCACAATATGAATGCTAGATGCAAGTACCACTTGTAGATGTTTAGAATTGGCAGAATTTTTGACCAACAAGAAGTGTTGAACTTAGTTCAGGATGTCATACCAGATGTTGTGACATTATCAAACAGAGTATAAGTTAATGAACTTAATTCAGGATGTCACACCAGATGTTGTGACATTGTATAAGTTAATGAAGTAAGTTCAGTTTTCAGGATGTCACACCAGATGTTGTGACATCTCAAACCTGTTACCAGAATTAAATAATGCTGAAAAGAACTGAGTAAATTCAGGGAATTTATCTGGAATTAATTGTGAATGGATAATACAGTAGAAGGCGCATCTGTAGGGAGATTGGTTATATGATTTCAGTATAAATAGAAGAACTAACTCACCGAGAATCAAGGAAGTAACAAACCCTAATTCAAGGTGATGGCAGCATGCGTATCAGGATTGGATAACCTACAGAAAGCCCAAAATCCAAGAAACTATTTAAGCAACAGAAACTCTCAGAATAGAGTACGAAATTAAGAAGACTAAATAGGGTGTTTGTGTTTTAATAGCAGGTTGTATATGTGTATCACTTTATGAGCTTTTAAGAAGAAAGTGTATTGTGTCTTGATTGAAACTGTGAAGTAAAATCAAGCTGTTTTGTTTGAAGTATGACTTTAATTTTATTAAACTTGTAAACATATCACTGTGTTATTGAGGGGGAGTGAGTTGGTACTCATATCTAAGTTGTGTCTTAGGTAGAAATTGCCTTGGGTAGATATTAAGTGAGGGATTAAACTGAGTGGTTTAAGTCCAGAATTAATATTACTTATATTGGATTCCTTCCTGGCTTGGTAGCCCCCAGATGTAAGTGTGGTGATACACTGAACTGGGTTAACAATTTCCTGTGTTGTTTAATTTACCTGCACTTTAAGTTTTGTTTAACTCTTCAAGTGTTTAAACATCTCATTCGACATCACGTACCTGATCCCAGAATTTCAATTGGCATCAGAGCAGGCACCCTGCCTGTTTAATTGGGTGAGATCTAGGGACATCAAATTTTGGGAACATGGACAGAGATGTAGGATCTGTGAATAGACCACCTATATTGGATGGATCAAACTATGACTACTGGAAGCCAAGAATGGTAGCATTCTTAAAATCACTTGATAATAGGGCTTGGAAAGCAGTCAATAAAGGATGGGAGCACCCTGTCCAAGACAACAAGGATGGGGAAAAAGTGTTGAAACCTGAAGAAGAATGGAGCAAGGAGGAAGAAGATTCAGCACTTGGTAATTCCAAGGCCTTAAATGCCCTATTCAATGGCATTGATAGGAACATATTTAGACTTGTGCATCACTGTGAGCTGGCCAAAGATGTTTGGGACACTCTCAAAACAACTCATGAAGGAACATCAAAGGTGAAGATGTCAAGACTTCAACTTCTCACCACCAAGTTTGAAAACTTGAGAATGAAGGAAGATGAGACAATTCATGAGTTTTACATGAACATCTTGGAAATAGCTAATACTTCAGGTGCTTTGGGAGAGAAGATGAGTGATGAAAAGATGGTAAGAAAGATTCTCAGATCTTTACCAAAAATATTTGACATGAAGGTTACAACAATAGAAGAAGCTCAAGACATATGCATAATGAAGGTTGAAGAGCTCATTGGTTCCCTTCAAACATTTGAGATGGGAATGAATGACACAATTGTAAAGAAGAATAGAAGCATAGCCTTGGTGTCAAATGCTGATAAAGAAGAAGAAGATAATGAAGCAGACCCTGAAGAAAATTTATCAGAAACAATTGCTATGCTTGGAAGACAATTCAACAAGATTCTCAGAAGAATAGATGGCAGGTCCAGATCAAGTGGAAGAAACTCAAACTCTTCTGAGAATAAAAGACCTTATGATGCTAATAGAAGGTCAAATTATGATGAAAAGACCAATCAAGAAAAAGGGATTAAATGTCATGGATGTGAAGGATATGGACACATCAGAAATGAATGCCCTACCTATCTAAAGAAGCAGAAGAAAGGTCTCTCTGTGACCTGGTCTGATGAAGACTCATGATGTGATTCAGAAGAAGAATTAACAAAGCACATCACTGCTCTAGCTGGAGTATGTGAATCTGAAAGTGGATCCAGTGATGAGGAGCTGACTTTTGAAGAGCTTGAAGAATCATACAAAGAGTTGTGTAAAAGAAGCACTGAAATATGCATGGAGAATATAAAGCAGAAGAAGCAGAATGAGGCATTAAAGGTTGAAAAGACAAGTAATCTAGAAATCATTGACACTTTGAAAAGTGAAGTAAGTCTTCTCAACTCCAAATTGGAACATATGTCCAAATCTGTTAGAATGTTGAACAGTAGCACTAACACACTGGATGTCATTCTCAACAACAATAAGCATTCAGGGGATAGAACTGGACTGGGATTTAACAAAGCTCAAAAAGTTGAGGCTAGCACCAGCAAAACTACTTCAAATCCCATAAAGTCAAACAAGATGTCCCAACATCATGAAAAGAACATGATGAAAAAGAAGTATCAAAGATGGAGATGTCATCATTGTGGAAGGTTTGGTCACATCAAACCTCATTGCTACAAGTTACATGGATATCCAAATCAGATGTATCAGCAACCCCCTAAGCAGAAGATAGAGGTTACCAAGACAGTGCTGCATGGACATCAAAATCAAAGATATCAGCAACCCCCTAAGCAGAAGACAGAGGTCATAAAGAAAGTATGGGTACCTAAAGCTAGTCTTCATGTTGATCAAAGCTACATGTCCAAGAACAAGTTCAACAAACAACCTTGGAGCTCTAAAAATGGACACTACACAAGGCAGAGGCATCAAAGGAAACCTCACTACAAGCAAAAATGGTCAAAGAAGGGTGTTGCATATATAGCTCATACATCTCTAAGAGTATCAGCTAAAGAAGACTGGTACTTTGACAGTGGATGCTCAAGGCAAATGACTGGATTGAAGAATCTGCTGGTAGACTTAAAGTCACATTCATCCAGATATGTAACCTTTGGAGATGGAGCTAAAGGAGAAATCAAGGGAGTTGGGACCTTGGACTGTCCAGATGTACCAAGACTAGATGATGTGTTGCTGGTAAAAGGATTGACTGCTAACTTGATCAGCATAAGTCAATTATGTGATCAAGGTTACAGTGTAAACTTTACCAAAACTAAATGCATAGTGTCTAATGAAGAACAGAAGGTTGTCATGAGAGGAGCCAGATCTAAAGACAACTGTTATATGTGGGAACCTCAAGATTTCAGTCTCACTTCAACTTGCTCTTTAGCCAAAGAAGAAGAAGTGAAGCTATGGCACCAAAGACTGGGTCATCTTCATTTCAGAGGTATAAAGAAAATCATATCTATGGAAGCTGTGAGAGGTATTCCTAAACTGAAGATTGATGAAGGCAAAGTATGTGGTGAATGTCAAATAGGCAAGCAAACCAAGATGTCCCATCCAAAGCTCCAACATCTGACAACTTCCAAAGTTTTGGAATTATTGCATATGGATCTTATGGGACCAATGCAGGTTGAGAGCCTTGGTGGAAAAAGGTATGCCTATGTGGTGGTTGATGACTTTTCAAGGTATACATGGATAAATTTTATCAAAGAAAAGTCTGATGTATTTGATGTATTCAAAGATTTGTGCCAAAGAATACAAAGAGAAAAAGCAAGCTGTGTGGTCAGAATAAGAAGTGACCATGGAAAGGAGTTTGAGAATCAATAATTCTCAGATTTCTGTTCTTCAGAAGGAATCAATCATGAGTATTCTTCACCTATCACCCCTCAACAGAATGGGATTGTTGAGAGGAAGAACAGAACTATCCAAGAATCAGCAAGAGCTATGATCCATGCTAAAAAGTTACCATTGTACTTCTGGGTTGAAGCTAATAACACAGCTTGTTACATTCATAATAGAGTCACACTAAGGAAAGGAACCTTGTCCACCATCTATGAAGTCTGGAAGGGCAGAAAACCTACAGTTAAGTACTTCCATGTGTTTGGAAGTAATTGTTACATTCTAGCTGATAGGGAGCAAAGAAGAAAGATGGATCCTAAAAGTGATGAAGGGATTTTCCTTTGATACTCCATAAATAGCAGAGCCTATAGAGTATTTAACTCCAGAACCAAGGTTATAATGGAGTCCATAAATGTGATAATTGATGATGCCCCTGCAGATGTTGCAGATGATGTTGGAACATCTGCTGACAGTCATATTGAAGCTGAAATAAAGAGTGATCATCCTGACTTCACTCAAACTGAGGCAAAGACAGAACAATTCAGCAAACCTCCCTCCATCAGAATCCAGAAGGATCATCCCAAAGATTTGATAATTGGTGATCCCAACAGAGGTGTAAGCACTAGATCAAGAGAGGTGATTTCAGGTTCTTGTTTTGTTTCAAAAATAGAACCTAAAAACATCAAGGAAGCTCTTAATGATGAGTACTGGATTTGTGCTATGCAAGAAGAATTAGGCCAGTTCACAAGGAATGAAGTGTGGGATCTTGTTCCTAGACCTGTTGACATAAATGTGATTGGCACTAAATGGGTGTATAAGAACAAGTCAAATGAGCAGGGAGTTGTTACAAAGAACAAGGCTAGACTTGTAGCTCAAGGATACACTCAAATTGAGGGAGTAGACTTTGATGAAACCTTTGCACCAGTAGCAAGGCTTGAATCAATCAGACTACTTTTAGGAATTGCTTGTATCCTGAAGTTCAAGTTATTTCAAATGGATGTGAAAAGTGCCTTTCTAAATGGATATCTTAATGAAGAGGTATATGTGGAGCAGCCTAAGGGATTTGTTGATCCAAAATGTCCAGATCATGTATACAAACTAAGGAAGGCTCTTTATGGTCTGAAGCAAGCTCCAAGAGCATGGTATTAAAGGCTGACTACTTTTCTCACAAGACAAGGATACAGGAAATGTGGAATAGACAAAACCTTGTTTGTGAAGGATGAAGAAGGAAATGTCATGATTGCTCAAATATATGTAGATGACATAGTCTTTGGTGGGATGTCAGACAGGATGGTTAAACATTTTGTCACTCAAATGGAATCTGAATTTGAGATGAGCCTAGTAGGAGAACTAACCTACTTTCTTGGACTGCAAATCAAGCAAATGGAAGACTCCATGTTCATATCCCAAAGCAAGTATGCAAAGAACATTGTCAAGAAGTTTGGGATGGAAAATGCAAGTCATAAAAGAACACCTGCCCCCACTCATTTAAAGCTGACAAAGGATGACAAGGGTGAGAAGGTGGACCAAAGTCTATACAGAAGCATGATTGGAAGCTTATTATATTTGACTGCTAGCAGGCCAGATATAGCCTTTGCAGTAGGTGTATGTGCAAGATATCAAGTTGATCCAAAAGTTAGCCATCTAAACCAGGTTAAGAGAATTCTGAAATATGTCAATGGTACTTGTGACTATGGCATAATGTACTCCCATGGATGTGAACCAATTCTCACTGGCTTTTGTGATGCTGATTGGGCTGGAAGTGTTGATGATAGAAAGAGCACATCAGGAGGATGCTTCTTTCTAGGAAAAAATTTGATTTCTTGGTTCAGTAAGAAACAAAATTGTGTATCCTTATCCACTGTTGAAGCTGAATATATTGCAGTTGGTAGCAGTTGTTCACAGTTGGTTTGGATGAAGCAAATGCTCACTGAATACAATGTCCCACAAGATGTCATGACATTGTACTGTGACAATTTAAGTGCAATTAACATATCAAAGAATCCTATCCAACACAGCAGAACAAAGCACATTGATATCAGGCATCATTTCATCAGAGATCTTGTAGAAGAGAAGGTGATCTCATTAGAACATGTAGCCACAGATCTGCAATTGGCTGATATATTTACTAAAGCTTTGGATGCTACCCAATTTGAAAACCTAAGGGGTAAATTGGGAATCTGCTTATGTGAAATATAGCAGTTATGGAGAAGTGCCAACATGTCCTATGACATCGTGTGGCATGATCACCAGATGGCAACACCAGTCTGGTCAAGAACTCTGTGTATTCCACTCCTTAAAATTCTCCAAGTAACGGCTCTTATAAAAGTTCCAGCTTGCTCTCAGCTATTCATCTTCTCATCATCCTCTCAAAACAAATTGCATGCTATAGCTGATTTTCAGAGCTCATCAAAATCAATCAAACCTAAACTCTTCTTCCACCTCTTTCGAAAATGTCTCAACATCAAAACCCTAACCTCACTGATGAAAACCTCAACCAAGAAGATGTTGTGCATGCAACCCCAATCTCCATGGTTCCAATGGATACTACTCCCATGGACGAAATTAGAGGAAGTGTTCCTCTTGCTCAAAAGCCTAGAACTCCTAATGTGAGAAGAGCAAAGGAACTTGTATTCAGCAAAGTCAAAGGGGTGCCTTCTTCCTCAAACACCACCCCCAAAGCTTCTGAATATATGGATGCTTCTATTAAGGATCTTGTTAATAGGATTCTGTCTGAGCAAAGAGTTGTGAGTGGTATATTTGTTCCCCTGAACACTATGCCAGCTCCACAAGAAGAACAACTCAATCAAGCTGAAGAAGACACTCCTGTTCAACAGGATGTTCCAATAGATGTTGAAACATCTGAGGACCAGCACAAGGCCTCAACTGATCATGATGATGAAGCCACTGATGACCAAGCTTCTGTTGATCCACCTGCTGAAGAGGAGACTACCAAACCTCCTCCTGTTGTAGACATAGAGCATGATTCTGACACAGAGATCATTGCCTCTGTGGACCCTAGCATAGCCAAAAGGCTTAGGACTAGGAAGGAAAAGAAGACTGCAGGACATGCAACTCCTGAAAAGAAGCAACCTACACCAAAGAAAGACAAGGACAAATTGGTATTTGGACCAACTAAACAATGGAGCAAGGTGAATACACAAAAGAGGAAAGCTGTAACTCCACCAGATTCGGATGTTGAAGAGGATGTCCCAACATCCCAACCAAAGAAGAAATCAGCACCTTCAAGGTCTACCTCTGCTGTTCCAGAAGCTTCTCTGGATAATGTTTCTTTCCATCATGTGTCAAGTGTGAGCAGATGGAAATTTGTCTACCAAAGAAGAGTGGCACTGGAAAGAGAGTTGGGCAGCAATGCACTAGAGTGCACTGAGGTAATAGACCTCATATCATCTGCTGGCTTATTCAAGACAATTTCAAACTTTTCACCTTGCTATGAGCTGCTAGTCAAGGAGTTTATTGTCAACCTGCAAGAAGACTGTACTGATGGCAAGTCAGAAGAATTCAGAAAGGTGTATGTAAGAGGGAGATGTGTGGAATTCTCTCCTAGGGTTATCAATCAATACCTAGGGAGAGAATCTGATGGGCCTAATGAGCTTGGGAAGACTGATAACCAGGTTTGCAAGGTCATCATTGCCAATCAAGTCAAAACTTGGCCAGTCAAGGGCAAACTTTTTGTTAGCTTGCTAACAAGGAAGTATGCAATGCTGCATAGGATTGGCACTGTAAACTGGGTCCCTACAAACCATAACTCTTCAATAGCAACTGGATTGGGCAGATTCATTTATGCTATGGGCACCCAAAAAAAGCTGGACTTTGGGGCTTACATATTTGATCAAACACTAAAGCATGCTGGGACATCAGCAACAAAGCTGCCTATTGCCTTTCCTTCTTTGCTGTGTCGAATCATCCTCAGCCAGTATCCAGGTATCCTCACTGAGAAGGACACAATCTGCAAAAGAGAAAGTCCTCTGGCCTTCCACTACAAGCTGTTCTTCAGCCATCATGCAGCTGATGTTGAAGCTCCCACTGGGACATATGCTGGACCTTCAAAATCAAAGTCTCCTATATCCAATGCTGCCTTGATTGCTGAGCTGAAGAACACCTGCAAAGAGCTGGATGCCAGGAAGCAAAAGCTTGAGGAGATTATTCAAAGGCTGGAAATGGAAGAGAGTGCTCAGAAGGCTGCTGACTCTGATGATGAATCTGAAGAAGAGGAAGATACTGAATATGAAGATTCTGAGTGAAAAATGTGTGTGAGGAATGTGTACTGTCTGCTTCAGCATTGTATTTAAGTTTTTGTAATTTTGTATTTCTCTCTGACTATGTAAAATTTGGCCCCAATTTATGTCTAACAAGGGGGAGAAGAGAACTGAACAACAACAATGTCTGCTGCAGCTTACTGATTAATAAAAAAAATGCCTTTTATCTGTTTAATGTCTGCTTCTGAACTAAGTTGTTTTTAATGAAAAATTTCTGTTGAACAAGTCAGAACACATACAGGTTTGAGGGGGAGTAAAACTCACACATGACTCAACAGAAAAGAACTGTTGCACTCTGATAAATGAAACTCTATTGCACTCTGATAAAACCAGAAGATTGTGTTAGCCAAAAATTAGCCAAAGGGGGAGTTTGTAGATGTTTAGAATTGGCAGAATTTTTGACCAACAAGAAGTGTTGAACTTAGTTCAGGATGTCATACCAGATGTTGTGACATTATCAAACAGAGTATAAGTTAATGAACTTAATTCAGGATGTCACACCAGATGTTGTGACATTGTATAAGTTAATGAAGTAAGTTCAGTTTTCAGGATGTCACACCAGATGTTGTGACATCTCAAACCTGCTACCAGAATTAAATAATGCTTAACAGAACTGAGTAAATTCAGGGAATTTATTTGGAATTAATTGTGAATGGATAATACAATAGAAGGCGCATCTGTAGGGAGATTGGTTATATGATTTCAGTATAAACAGAAGAACTGACTCACCTAGAATCAAGGAAGTAAAAAACCCTAATTCAAGGTGATGGCAGCATGCGTATCAGGATTGGATAACCTATAGAAAGCCCAAAATCCAAGCATCTATTTAAGCAACAGAAAATCTCAGAATAGAGTACGAAATTAAGAAGATTAAATAGGGTGTTTGTGTTTTAATAGCAGGTTGTATATGTGTATCACTTTATGAGCTTTTAAGCAGAAAGTGTATTGTGCCTTGATTGAAACTGTGAAGTAAAATCAAGCTGTTTTGTTTGAAGTATGACTTCAATTTTATTAAACTTGTAAACATATCACTGTGTGATTGAGGGGGAGTGAGTTGGTACTCATATCTAAGTTGTGTCTTAGGTAGAAATTGCCTTGGGTAGATATTAAGTGAGGGATTAAACTGAGTGGTTTAAGTCCAGAATTAATATTACTTATATTGGATTTCCTTCTTGGCTTGGTAGCCCCCAGATGTAAGTGTGGTGATACACTGAACTGGGTTAACAATTTCCTGTGTTGTTTAATTTACCTGCACTTTAAGTTTTGTTTAAGTCTTCAAGTGTTTAAACATCTCATTCGACATCACGTACCTGATCCCAGAATTTCACCACTCAATGGAATATATGCATACCATTGACAACTACAATGTGTTTAAGCACAAGGTGCAGAATTTGATTGATTCAAAGGTCATCATGCTAGAAATTTTGCCCATAAATTTGGATCTCCTCATCAAATTGACCCCCACTTTGCAAGGGCATCTTCAGAAGTAATAAGTCCAGACGAAGTCAAGTCTCCTCAATGACGGCAACGTTCAACTTCTTTACTGCATTTTCATTTGTAGTTTCTTTTGTTTGTTTAAACATTTGTATGCATGTATGAAACTTATTTATTTTTTAATGTTAATCATAATAGAACACACATGTTTTTCTTAAAGTAATCCATTCGTATTTACTCATGAATTTGTGTATGTGCATGCAATACCGGCTGTTATGTTTAAACTCTATAAGGGAGGATGACGAAATGAAAACACAAAAGTCTCTAATTGTGAGATTTTGAAAACGAACCTGTTTAAAATGTACATGCATTGTTTAAAATCCTAGTAGTTGGAGATATTAGGAAGACGTCCCCTTGCTAACCCCTTTGAGCTTTGAAGTAGGAGTTTCTTTTCGCCTAAAAAAACCTTGTATTTAACCTAGGGGCAGGGTAGGTGTTACCTAGTTGGACCGAGCATTTAGACTTTCCTAAAAGTAGCGTGCATCTGAGGACCCATTACCTTTCATTGTACCAAATTAAGAGGTCTAAAGACTAGAAACCACAAGTGTTATCCTTCATCGACCAAAGAAGGAGGCAGTCACAATCCTCCCAAAGCAATCATGACAACTAGTGTCACACGATTTGTACAAAAAAGGAGAGAATAAAAAAAAGGAAATAGAAAATCCCGCTAAGTCGAAACTTGAAAACAAGCGACTTTGAAAAAAATTAGGGCATGCCGCTGGACTCCATAATCAAAGATTCACAAGAATCAGTCCAGGAAAACGTTAGGGATAAGCAAAAGAATACAAAAGAGAAAGACAAAAAATATTACACAAGAAAGATCCTTAAACAAGAAAAAAGTCATGTGGCACATACACGAAAGTCAAAGGGTGATTGACTCTAAATAACAACTTGATTGGTGCTTAAATCGCTAGTATCACAGGTTCCTCAACCATCACAAATCCCTTTTGAGAGGAGAGCGCTCGTTTTGAATCGGCTGAACATAGGAATGAAGGACATCACGAAGGGGGGTACATATAAACTTCGAGCCTATATCCTTTGTTTTTATAACAGTGAACCAGACCACGATACAACCCTCAAAATTCCTAACTGAAATAGGGTTATTTCGAGAGCTTATTACCATGGACAACGTTCCTGAATCCTATGAGTTGTAATGAAAGATCTTTGTTGGTGTTGCATGTACATGCTTTCAAAAAAATTAATGTCGTATCTTAACTAGTGATTTGCTCACAATGGTTTGCGACATCTTTTTCAGTAAAACTTCGAGATTAACATGTGTGTTGCATTAGAATTTTCATTCTCATAATAAACATGTTCTTCTTGCATACATTTGTTTGACATCAAAGAAGTTCACGTATGGAATTTCAGTCCAGAAGCTTAATCTTGCTGAGTTGAGAAGTCTGAAAGTCCCGAAGGACTAGCATATGAAGGTGCACTTTTCCAAGAAACTCTATTAGGTAGGGACTTTCTCAACTAGTATTGTTAAGAGGTAGCCAATATGAGGCACTCATATCGAGCCATCTCTTTAAGGTGTAGTCGGTCGAAGGCAGTCACGTCGAGTAATCTCTTTAACATTCAGTCGAACTGGGGCAATCACTTCGAGATTCAAATCTCTCCAAGAAATATTAGTTTGGGTATTCACTCGAAGATCAGTTAGTCAGCGACAAAACTACTCAAAGGCTCATACTGGGGCAGGCCACCCCAAGAGCACGGGTAGTAACTCTCTCTCCCGAAGACAGTTAATCAGAAACCCTCTATCTAGAGTTCAGAATACTAGGGCAGAATATCTCACAGTGATATGAGGTTTTTCATTGAATCCTCGCGAGTAAAATTCTTTCACAGACCAAGCAGCCTGGGCCATTATTTCGAGATCCGACGAAGCTCTCCAAGAGTTTGAAAACACAAAGGCATTGTGGATGCCAGGTTTTCTGTAAAATCCTCGTGAGATAATTTCTTCCAATTGACCCTAGTCTGATGCAAGTTGAAAATTGAAAGGAACCATTGTTCACTCATTATCAGTGGGCAGTTGATCAGCCCAGAGGCTGGAAACAAAGCCATTACCAGCACGAGACATTAGGAGCTTTTTCCTCAACGGGCTTCATTGAGCATGATTCCTCGATATATCTCAGCATATTTTCTCCAACAGAGAAATAAGTGCGCTTGATACTTCCTTGGCAGAGGGTATCATTATTAAGAGATGCTTTATATCTCTCATCCCCAACATGAGACACTTTACATCTATTATCCCCAACAAGAGGTGATCTAAAACTCTTATCTTCAGCAGGAAGCATTCTCATTAATGTTCTCCATCATCCCAAGTAAAGTCAAAGATTGAAATCTTCCCCAGCAGGGCAACAGAAGGTTGATATTCCCAAGCAGAAAGTCTTCCTCCAGCGGAGAGGTATTCTCCAACAAGAGTCTTCTTATCCCCAACAGTACATGAGGATTCCTTATTTCCTAGCAGTGGTGAAGATAGTGAAAAGTAAGATTGTTTCCCTTCTTGCACGGTGTTGTTTGCAGTCTTCCCCAACCAAAGTGAAATCTTCATTGGCATCTTTCCCCCAACAAAGGACTATGTTCCTGAGTGATTCCCCAGCAAAAGTTTCTCCTCAGGAGAGTATCAACAAATCATTTCCTCAGCCCAGTCAGAAGGTTATCCATTTCCCAACGGATTTCTATAGGTGGCGTTCCTCTCCAATCAAGTTCAGGCTAGTTAATACTTTCTACAGCAGGGTCATCACGCTTCAAATATTCAAAGTCCAATTTATTTTTGGCAATGGTGGTAGCTCAGAGCCAGTATCATTAGCATCAACACCGGTAGAGATGATATTCCCTGCAGGGGTTCATAAAATCAGATAAATGATTATTTCTCCCCAATAAAGTCGCCTAGATACCTATTATCTCCTAATCAGGAGATCACCATTGCATTTGCATATAGTAATCATCATTATATTTGAATTCTCAAAAGTATATCATTTCCATCATTATGGAGCATTACGCCATGGTAAAACTCAAACATGCATACGAAGCATAAGTCAACTTTGGTTCCATACACTAGAAGTTTGAATAATTCCTTAATAAGATGGTGGCATCCCATATAGTCTTTTCACTTCACTATTCAACAATCTCTTTTCGATCATACCTGAGTGTGAAGATTTGTTTAATTTATATGGTGTCCCATTTTGTTCCCCAGTCGAGTTGTTTGGATTGTTCCCTTGTAAAACATTTATTTGAGTTATCATCTGAGGATGGTTTTCTCTTTTGATTCCATTCGAGGATTGTTTTGTGAGTTATCAATCGAGAATGGAATTCTCTTCTTCAAGTCCTTTTGAGGTTCGTCTTGTTGTTGCGGCTATCATTCGAGGATGGTAGACCATTTTAAGTCTATTGATCGAGGTCAGTATGTCTCTTTTGTAAAGTTTGTCTAAGGACAGTCTTTGTGTTTTTGGTTATCGACCGAGGCCGGTATACCATTGCGATTCCATTTGAGTATGGTTTCGTGTTAGATCGAGGATCTTTTGTGAGTTTTTATTTGAGGATGAAATTCTCTTCTTCAAGTCCTTTCGGGGTTGGTCTTGTTGTTGTGGCTATCATTCGAAAATGGTAGACTATTTTGAGTCTATTGATGACTCGATTTCGTTAAGGTTATTTCGATTCATTTCATGCATATTTTTTCGTATTTTTATCGATTCTTAATCACATTTCTTATCATTTTACTTATGTTTTCTTTTCTTTGTGTTTTCAGGACCAATATCATCTGGATCAAAGAAAAGAACAAGAATCATGGCAAAGCAGCTCAGAAAGAGAAGAAATTTGAAGCATTCTGCCACTTGTAGGTGAATGGCGTTCGCCATTCCCTAAAAGGGAACCAAATGGCATTCTCCATTGCCCCAAATTTCTAGAATTTCAACTTTAGAAATGGCGTTCGCTATTGGCATATACACCTATAGCACATACATAGAATTTCAACTCTAGAATTTCAACTTTAGAATTTCCTAGCTTTTTCACACAGATAGCACATACACCTACCTCTTTTAAACATAATCATGTAAGCGTGGATCCCGTCGAGTACGACGGACGATCTTGGGTCTAATACGTTCCCAGGTTGTAACCAACCCCCTTTCTCAGTTTCTCTAGTCCACAACCGTCTTATCCATATCTTTCCAGGTTTATGCAGTATTACCTTTCCTTCGGGATAAAAATGCCTAGCTGGCGACTCTATTCAACCCTTCTCTTCATCGACAGTTCGCGTTTGCACCAGGATGAAAATCCGGGGAGCGACACTTCCTGCCAGGTCACTTGGCTCTTGACTTTGACTTGTAAAAACGTGAGTTCCCAGATGATTGATCATATGCCTTATGCTAGAACTTGTGAATGCTATGCTTCATTTTTCTATTCAAAAATGCTAAGCATATGACATGCTTATGATGCTTATGATATGATGATGATGCTAAAAAGAAGAGGTCAAATTTGGGGTGTTACAACTCCCCCTCAATCACAACAGTGATAAACTAACAATTCAAAATCAGAAGACACACTTCCTTGACAACATCTTAACCTTGCTTCAAAGCTTCGATCAAGTACAAAATACCTCTTGCTTAACAACTTTGAGGATTACAAGGAAACAACCCTAATGATTACATCTTTAAGCATATGACTGTTACAATGACTCAACCCTAATGATACAACTTTTACATCTTTGGTTGGCTACTAAAACTAGGTTACAAGACTTCTTTTTATAACCTATTCCAACCTGGATTTTGGCCTTCTAATATCGCAGCATACCAACTGCTACAACTATGCAGAAAAATATGTTACAAAAAGATCATTAGAACAATAACTTCCTAAAATATCTCTATATTTAGAGTCTATATTTATTCAATATTTTCTCTAATTCAGATTTGAATCTTCAAGACCTTTAAAACAATGCCACCTTGGATTTCTTTAAAACGCTGAATATTTTGGTTCTGTTAAATCATAACAGAATCTTCAATTCAATAATATTAGTTCATGATGTCAAATGACTGTATAGGACATTTTCTTTGACATGTTGCACTAGATGTTGAAACACTTCAACTCAACATGATCAGGCGCACAATAGGACTTCTTTGATTAACCTGTTCTTATTTTGCAAGATCTTATACAATATATTGTTGCTATATGTGTTTTACAAAATTCATTCCAATCCTAGAAATATTTAACTAACAATCCCCCTTTTTTCAAATTTTGGCTAAAACAAATAAATAAAATACAACTCAAATTACATCAGCATTACTGAAACAAACAATAACAACCCTTTCTTCATCATGTCAGGAAACGTTGTTTGACTTATTCCTCAACAACCTTCCTCAGCAATAGTGGAAATAACATTGGACAAGGGGTAGAAAGTCCTGAACTCTGAGTAGAAACTCCTGGACTCTTGATAGAACTAATCCACTACTACCCCTTTCCATTCAGGTTCCTAGAAACATTCCTCTCAGACTAAGAAATACTCCCCCTCAAGGAGACCAATGGTGGCATAAGAGAACAGATCACTCATTCCCTTATAAAACATCCTCCTTGACATCTGAGGTCCATCTCTGAAGCACATATTGCATATCCATTGGAACCGAACTTCCATCAGAGCAGATGATTGAGTAGATCCTATCTCCTCCTTTTTATCCAAAAATTAGCAAAGACATCCATCACAACACCGAACCCACACGGTACTCACCCAGATACAAATAAAACCTATAAGAAGGAAGAAAAGTTGAAAACACACACATGCTGAAGGAGGAAAATTTCTCTCTATAAATAGAAAGAGCTGACATAGAAATTAACGGTTGTGCCTTGAATGCAGACACGTTCTTTGTCAAGGCCCGTTAATTTAGGCACAAAAACTTCTATACCAATTAAATGAAACCATCCAAAACAATATTTGAATGTCGAACTTACAAAAAACATGTGTTTCACACCCTACTGCCAGCACCGTCCATAAACGCTCCTAGTTTTTCTCAAGACACACATGTTTTGAAACATGTTCTGACATTCTATCACAACCTGTCGACTAGCAACACTACATAAAGTTCACAACCATTAATGTATTAAGTTAATACTGCAGATAACAACTTTATCCATATGGTTCCATATTTCCCTTTGGACACACAAGACAACCCTTATTCATATCACATAGGAAAGCACCCAACAATTTTTAACCTTCATCAGAGGGAACTAGCTTCACACAACTAAGTAAAATATATCAATCTGAGAAACAATTTATGATACTTAGTATAACATGCCACAACATGATGTGTGACATCAAATAAACTAATCATAGACAACCATTCTGAATATGAACAATCATAGTGCACTTGATATTATTTCTTTTTCACTCCTTTTAATCATGACATGTACTGTCTATATCATCAAGTGAACTTTTACTCCCCCTTAACTTCACAAAACCGGCTGCACATAAATGTAACACTCTCCCCTATCAAGGATGATATGTCCTCCTTTGTACTATGATGAATGGATGACATAAGGTGCATCTTCATGTCTTCAAGAGCTCACTTTTTGTTCAACCCACATGTTGAACACAATCATCCCTTGTACCAATAAACACATGATCTTCTCTTTGTTTGTTAGCATCACATGTTCCAACAGCTGATCAACTTCAGATAGTTCTATAGTAGGCTAATTTTGACATATTAGCTCCAGATAAGATTAACAAAACTCTCCCCATGTCAATACTCCATAGACTCCACTGATTCTCAACTTCACATACAAGAAGTACAACTGATAAATGTCCTTTTACAAGACACACTTGAATTTGAATTTCTCACAAATTCCAAAACAAATGCTCTTAGATACATAGAATCCAGACTGACACTATACATGAATTGTAGTAAGAGAAAATACCAGTCCAACAACCATTCTGGTCAGATCTTTGCATTATGCAAGCTTCACCGAAACATTTTGCAGCCTTGTAGCAATAGACCATATATAACAATCTTAACTCCCCTTGACATGAACAATTAAAGCTCCTTCTGAAGATGACCACTTGACACAAGATGAAAGCACACTGAGATTCCTACATTCTCGACATAAGGAACCGGCACTTCTTTCACTTGTTGAGAATAATCTCACCATGTTTATTTTAGATACACGGTCTTCCATATCCAATACAAAGAACAACAATATACAACTGATCATATCACACCATTTGATATCAAGCTTCTTTCCTAACACTAAACGAAGTCTTTATCATGAAAGCAATTATGTATTTCCAGAACATACCACTAAAACCAAGATAAGAATCATCCCATTCTAATCCACATTTGTCAAAACTGCCACTCTTAACAATAATGTTGCTCTTTCAACTTCACACACATAGTCCCAGATTACCTTCCATGAAAATTAACATAATGATTTTGTGACATCATGTAGAACATCAACTTCACATTACAGACAAAAGTACACCCCTTCTGAATTGTATCCACACATTACATAAATATAAACTCCTGACAGGATCTTTACTATCAGTCACATGCACATCTTCATCAGATTGGACTTCTACCCAACTCTCAATAAGGTATTTTTTATCTAAGAAGAATTCACAACTAAGTATCAGATGATGTTATCTTCTTTATGCACACACTGATACAGTCAGCTGAATTGAGATATCTTAAGTTGTCATATTCTCATCACACCCACTTAATTCATATGCATTACCGTAACAATAGACAAATAATAAGTCTCCTATCAAAGTATTTACTATTAGTCAGACAAGATTACCTTCTCACCCAAGGTATGACAAGTAGTCTGACTTCTTCTTCTTCTGTAGAGGTCTGATACCTTCTAATGATAATCAGTCATGACATCCAAATAGATCAGTGGCTTGAACCTAAACTCCATCCTGAGCAAAGCACCCTTGGCTAAACTATTACACACACACGCACACACACCTGAGATGATGTTTTAACATCTTTTGAGACTTCAAAGATTATTATGGCTCAGAAAGGAATTTCCGTAGTGTCGCTCCCGGGATTTTCATCCTAGTACAAATGCGAAAATGGTGCGGAAAAGGTAGAGTCTCCAGCCAGGCATATTTATCCCGAATGAATGGGAAAGATAATGTTGCACAAACCGAAGAGAAAGAAAGGACAGGGTCCTGCGAACAAAAGATACCGGGTTCGGGAGTCGGTTACGACCTGGGAAGGTATTAGCACCCTATACCATCCACCGTACCTGACGGGACCCCCGCTTGTAAGTCTGTATCAAAGGGTGAGAAATAAGATGTTGCGGAACAAAAGAACTGCTAACTGGAACAGGAAAAGGAAACTGAAAAAAGAGTTCGAAAACCTATGGGTAAAATGTAGGGAAAATAAAGAGTTTGTTTGAAAGGGCCGTACCCCACTGCCTACGTATCTCATGGAAAATGAGAATCAGAGTCGACATAGTTCGCCTAACTAAGGCGGAAACTTGTTTGTGTTTTTTTGAGAGTGAACTAATTATGCCAATGTTCGGGTGTTGCAGGCTTGTATGGGGCGACTACGTTTCACGTCCAGCGAGAGGCAAGTCGAAGCGAGTTCGTGTTATGAGTGAATGAGATGAGAAGATAATTCCCGCGGGAAAGACGTGTGTTGTTTGTTTATTGTCTTTTGTGAGAAGTGTTTTGATTTTTTTGTTTGTGAAACATCCTCATGCTAATACTTGTTCATCATGCTAGATGCCTTACACCTTGCCCCGAAATGGGACGTGTGCACGTCTGCAATTACCCCATGGCAAAGTCTCTTGGCGCACGAGAAAGCTCGACCTTTATTTGGTGTTTTGTTTTTCTTTGAGATGAGAAAGAGGGACTCATGTCGAGAAAAGGAAAAACTAAGGGAACTAAGACTAACCCTAAGTTGTTTATTGCATTGGAGACCCTATGGTTTGTATGGTCTTCTAATCCTAATGAGAAAATGAAAAGAAGAAGAAACTAGAAAGAAACTTACTTCTCTAAAGAAGCTAAGTTGTTTCTAAAGAGGGATTAACATGAAGTTATACAAAACAAAGCCTAAAAGCTAAGACAATTACAATTTGAAAGCATAAAGAAAAATGAGGAAAGAAGTTATATAAATAAGGTTTACCTCAACCTCCCTACAAAAGAGAGGTTAGTAACATAAGGCTAAAGAGATAAAAGGAAAGAGGTAAACAAGTACCAAACAATTCCTAATGCAACTATGACATAACTAGACTCAATTCTAAGTCTAACAACACTAAAAAGCTAAGTGAAGCCTAAAGTCAGCAACAACTACAACATCATATTGCACAAACAACTACTAAATGCAACTAGCAATACAAACAGCCTATTACAGCTACAAAACAACATGAAAATAGATGTAAAAAGACCAAAAACAGAATAATGCAGCATGTCTTTTATAGCTTCTATTTCCAAATGAAGCGATGAAAACATGGCAGATTTTCAATTGTTTTTCGGATGCCAAAATGGGTTTTAATGCACACAACGAAATACAAAGATCATGAAATTTAATAAAACAATGTGAAATGGATATCAACAATGGAATGCAACACGTAAACACACAATAAATGGATGTGAATTATGCGGTTTTAAAAAATATGCAATTTTTCTCAAATTCACGCACAATTGACCAAAACATGAGGGTATCGCAAATGTGATGCAAAACAGAAGTATAAACACTTATTAACATGCAATGGATAATGCTAAATCATGTAAACAATGAACACAAAAGGCTATGAACACATATGCAACACTTATGCCAAACTCAGAACCTAGCGAAAAGTATGTCAAAAATTATCGAAACTACACACACCAGCTAAAAATCAGCTCCTAAAAACTCCCTAAAATCATGTCCTAAAGATCCAAGATTATTGGAGGGGGAATGGATATAAAAAATGTAAGAAAATACAAGAATTTCTCATTCTGGTTCAGTGGTAACCGGTTACTACCTATGCAATAACCAGTTACCATTTCAAAAAATTGGATTTTCTACAAAATTAACACAGGTAACCGGTTACTACCTATGTAGTAACCGGTTACTCTGCAACCAGAATAAAAAATTTCTGCATTTTCATGAAAAAACCAGTAGCAACTTATTCCAATAAGATCTATTCTAATTCCTATCAACCTAGCACGAAAATCACACTTAAATGCAACATTCTAACACCAATTAACACCATGATCACACTACGGTTCTAGCTCCTAATGATCAAACCAATCAAAGCATAAAAAAATCAAGAAAAAGAAAAGAATGTGCGAGGAGAGATGAAGAGAAATAAGTTAAATTGAGAAGTGATTTCGAATTCACCAACCTACAAAGCGGAGGCTTGCTTTGGCAATTGTTGCGATGTTAAGCGATACGCGAAAAGAAAGAAAACCGGAGATCCGAGGCTTCGATCCGCGAATGTGCAAAATAAATGCAATTGGTGAGGATTATCTGAAACGCTTCTGAATGGTGAAATAAACACCACAACCATAGCAATTACTTTAATTATCCGCTGAATTTATGAAGTTGATGAAGGGTTAGCTTTCGATTATTCAAGTTTCAATGCAAAACTTGAAGAATCATGACGATGAAGCTTTGGTGGAAGTTTGGAAAATGGATAGAATTGAGATTATGAGAATGGTGAAAATAGTGGGAAATATGTGAAATGTGTTAACCTCTTTTTAGCTTGATGAACAAGGTTTATAAGGTGGTTAGCTTTGGAGTTAGGTCTAGGTTTGGCGCGAGGTTTGGATGCGAGGCTTGGGACCTAAGCTAAGGGTTAGTCGGGAATATTCATAGAATATTCCATGGCATATTCTTGGAATATTCCATGGCATATTCTGGGAATATTACATGGCATATTCTTGGAATATTCCATAGCATATTCTGGGAATATTCCATGGCATATTCTGGGAATATTCCCTTAGAAGAATCTGGAATGTTATAGAATTGAGTGGAAACACAAAGCAAAGTTAAAATAGAAAGTGGAGGGAAGAAACCAAATGAATTTTTAATTTTTGAAAATTTGGGCGAAGTAACCGGTTACTACTAATGAGGTAACCGGTTACCAGTGTAAAAACTGGACATTTTCTCCAAATTTTACAAGGTAACCAGTTACTACCTATGAGGTAACTGGTTACTTCAACTAAAATTTGAGTTTTTCTCTTTTTGGTGGGAAACCTTGGATAACTGGTCTTGGTTATATTTTCTGAGATTATTTTCCTTCCAAGACTCGATAGTCGCCCAATAACCCTTGATCACATGCCCCCCGCCTCGACCAATGATGTATGCTCTACTTATTTTTTGTTTTTATTATGCAATGTATGGACGCATATGTACGATGGAACGGAAACGAAGCATAAGCTATTCGGAAATGGTGATAAATAAGAAGGTAAATTTTAGGGTGTTACAGCTGCCCCTATTCAATCACTGTGGACCTGAATGAATGATAGTAGTGGCTTTCAAACGTTTGAGGTATGCAGGGATCGAATACCAGAAACAACCAGAAAATTTGCACTCTGATGGAGACAAATAAAAGGGATATAAACCCAACCATATGAACTCTGCATTGGATGTAATTTTGATGCGGAGAATAGTAAACAGGAAATGCCTTCGGTGGTATGCCCAAAGACTGCTGACTTGCCACGCTGCGGGTAGACTTTGAAAGTATGTCTTTTTGAACCATGCCAAACGACTACTGGCTTGCCACACTACGGGTGGACTTTTGATAGGTTGTAATAGTGCCTTAATGATGTATTGTCTTTTGGATGGAGTCGAACAACTACTGACTTGTCACGCTACAGGTGGACTTTCACCAATCCGTGGTTGGATTTCAAATATTTTGCCACCCTGAGGACGAACTTTTTGCCAATCTGTGGTTAGACTTTAGATATTTTGCCACCCTGAGTACGGAATTTTTGCCAATCTGTGGTTGGATTTCAGATATTTTGCCACCATAAGGACGAACTTTTTCCAATCTACGGTTGGACTTTGGATATTTTGCCACCCTAAGGACGCATTTTCGCCAATCTGCAGTTGAACTTTTGCCCACTACGAGGGACTTTTGCCCACTACAGGGAACTTTTGCCAACTACGAAGGACTTTTTCCCACTACAGGAGACTTTTTCCCTCTATGGGGGACTTTATGCCCACTACGGGGGACTTTTGCCCACTGCGGGGGACTTTTGAAATTTTCCACCCTGAGGATGGACTTTGGCCAATCTACGGTTGGGCTTTAGAAATTTGCCACCCTGAGGATGGACTTTGTCCAATATGCGGTTGGACTTTAGAAATTTGCCACCCTGAGGATTGACTTTGGCCAATCTGCGGTTGGACTTTAGAAATTTTCCACCCTGAGGATGGACTTTCGCCAATCTACAGTTGGACTTTTAGAAATTTGCCACCCGGAGGTTGGACTTTGGCCAGTCTATAGCTGGACTTTAACAATTTGCCACCCTGAGGATGGGCTTTCGCCAATCTGTGGTTGGACTTTAAGGAATTTTCCACCTTGGGGATGCACTTTAGCAAATTTGCGGTTGGACTTTAAGAAATTTTCCACCCTAGGGATGGACTTTTGCCAATCTGCGATTAGACTTTAAAGAATTTGCCACCCTAGGGATGGACTTTGGCCAATCTACAGCTGGACTTTGAAATATAACAAACTTGTATTATGCTGAGCATGCATATACATATGTTGAATTGCATGGCATAATTCCTCGTGACACTGGGGATGTTATGTCTTGAGTAAGCAAATGATATGATGCGAATGCAAAGGGATTCCAGATGAGAAAGCAATAAGTCCATGCTGACTCTGTTGAGAATGAAATGGTCGCTGATTCGATCTCGAGAAGCCCTGCGGGGATAACATCTCTACTAGAGAAGAGTGTGAATAATCCATTTGTATCGAATTACCACCTTTGCCAAAAATAAATTGTACTTTATATTTGAGGGCCCGGCTAGGGGATACCTCAACCACTGGGGATTGAATCTCACCCATAAGACTCTGTTGGGGGATCTACAACATTTCGACTTAGCTGGGGAAAAGTCTTGTCAAGGCTCTGCTGAGGAGAACTCTTTATCCACCTGAATTTTACAAACCTATGTGGGGAAGGGAATCATTCAGTTGGCTGCCGGGAATACTTGAATTCTTGTAAGAAATACTTCATTGTGGGAAGACAACTCTCTATCTGGGGATTAACAATCTTTAATGCTCTGCCGGAGCAAGGAAATCTTCGAGATCTATTGGGGGAGAGAAATTTTTTTTTAAGATCTGCTGGGGGAACGAGAGTCACCCTAGATCTACTGAAGAACAAAATCAGGGAAACCTATTGAAGAGAAAATTTTTGTGATTCCCTCTATTGGACATAACTTCTATTTGTCTGTTGGGAATACCAAAACCGAAACACATCCTTCTAGGGAGGAAAGGTTTCAAGTAGTTTCGTTTTTGGGATCATTTTCTTTTGTCCGGACTTTACCTTAAGTGGATTTTACAAATGACTTGGTGTCTTTTAACTTTTAGTTATCGTAGTGATTGTAAGAATTGGCGTAATAACCTTACTGGGGACGTAGCCATTTTCAACACAAATGAGCTTGTTGCTATTGGAAGTGTTGAACGAGAGAATTGGCTTGGCGAGGGACCACTAAATGGTAATTGACTCAATCAGTAAAATTTGTGACAAAAAGGTGACAAAGAAACTCTTTAGGAGTATAGCTGTCTCGGTACTCTGAACTCTAGATAAGTGATTCCGACTTTCTGTCTTCGGGAAAGAATGACTTCTCGTGCTATTAGGACGGGATTCCCCAACACGAGTCTTTGAGTAGTTTTGCCCTTCACTGACTAATATTGGAGGGAATAGTCAGACTAAATATTGTTGGAGAAATTTGAATCTCGAAGTGATTGCCCCAGTTTGGATGAATCTTGGAGAGATTGCTCGATATAACTATCCCGGATTGGCTAGCTCTTACCACAACTGGTTGGGAAAGTCATTACTCAATGGAGTTTCTTGAAAAAGTGCACCTCGACATGATTGTCTTTCAAAAGTTTCAGACTTCTCAACTTGGAAAGATTAAGCTTCCAGACTGAGGTTCCATATGTGAACTTTTATGATGCCAAACAAATGTATGCAAGAAGAAAATTTTTATTCTAAGAATGAAAATTCTAATGAAACAAACACGTTAACCTTGAATTTTTACTGAAAAAGATGTCGCAAACCTTTGTGAGTGAATCACTAGTTAAGATACAACTTTGATTTTTGAATAAAAGAAAGCACACATATGCAATACCAATAAAGGTAGTTTAGCATAACTCATAGGAGTCAGGACCGTGATATCGTGGTAGTAAGCTCTCAAAATAACCCTATTTCAGTTAGGAATTTTTAGGGTTGTATCGTGGCCTGGTTCATGGTTATAGAAACAAAGGATATAAGCTTGGAGTTATAGGTACCCACCCCTCTTCGTGATGTTCTTCATTCCTATGTTCAGCTAGCTTTCACAAGTGCTCACCTTTCACAAGATTTTGTGTTGGTTGAGGAACCATTGTTGCTAACTGTTTAAGCACCACTGAGGTTGTTGTTTGGAGTCAATCACCCCTTTGACACTCGTGTCTGTGCCACACGACTTTGTTCTTATTTAAGGATCTTTCTTGTGTAATCCTTTTTGTCTTCCGCTTTTTGCATTCTTTTGGCTTATCCCTAACTTTTGCCTAGACTAATTCTTGTGAATCTTCGATTGCAAAGTCCAGCGGGATGCCCTAGTTTTTTCCTAAGTCGCTTGTTTTCAAGTTTGGACTTAGCAAGCTTTTAAATTTCTTTTTTTTATTATCTTTCTTTTGAAAAAATTGTGTGATACTATTTGTCTTGATTGCTTTTTGAGGGTTGTGACTGCCTCATTCTTTGGTCAATGAAGGATAACCATTGTGGCTTCCAGTTTTTGGACCTCTTGATTGGGATAATGGAATGTAATGGATCCTCAAATACACTCCTTTGTGAAAGTCTGAACGATTGGTCCAACTATCTAACACCTACCCTGCCATTGGGTTACATGTCAGGGTTTTTTCGTGGGAGAAGAAACTCCTACTTCAAGGATCAAAGGGGTTAGTGAGGGTTTATCTCCCTTATATCTCCGATGTTTAGGGATTTGAAACAAAGCCTGTATATCGTCAATAGGGTCTTACTCAAGAGCACACAATTAGAGATTCTTGTATTTTGTCTCGTCATTCTCCCTCATAGAGTTTAGGCACGACAGTTGGTATTGTAATGCACGTACACAAAATAATGAGTTAATACAAATGGATTACTTTGTAACACCCCAAATTTTCCCTCTCCTGTTTAGCATCATCATCATATCATAATCCTCATCAGCATGACATGTCCTTAGCATATTGCATAGAAAAATGAAGCATGGCACTTGCATATTCCAGCATCAAGCATGTGATCAATCATCAGGGAAATTCAAGGCCCACAAGGTAGGTTACAAGGTTGACATCAGGGTCAAAGCATTATAAAGGATGGAGGATCAAAATCAGATCAAAATGGTTGGCATCGACTTATTCTTGAAGGTTCCCACCAAAAGGAGGGAAATTCAAAATTTTCTGGCGTTAACCGGTTAATGGATTGGTTAACCGGTTAACGACCACGAATTTTGAATTTCCAGCAGCAATTCAGCATGTGTGATTTTTGCTCCATTTTTCATTTTTCTGATTTTATTCATTTTGAATTAATTGGAAATTAAAGAGAAGGATCTAGAGCCCTTGTCCAAGCCTAATCCCATTGCTACATCCTAATCACACTACCCAAACCATAATTTTGGATCCCAAGCCTAATTTTTGGGCCCCAAACCTAAACCATATTTAATCATTTCTCGCCAAACCAAAGGGACCTCTCCCTCATTTTTCACTCTCATTTTCTGAATTTTCACTCCTCTCACTCACAATTCTCTCACTTTTCTCTCCCAATTTTCCAAATCACTCAAAGTTCCTCTTTGAAGATCACATAACCTTGCCTTGAGGTGTGTAGATCTTGGAACTAGACCTTCATCCATAACTTCATTACATCTTTTTGCTGGTTTTAGTGGTGATTCAGATCTGGTTTGGGATCTAGAAGTGCTTTTGGATCCAAAATTCTGCATCAAGAGCTTGTTCTTGCATTTATTTTGCACGGAGTGTGAAGCTTAACATCGGATCTTCAAAGTTTTGCGCGAGATCTATCGTTTTCAGCTCAATCAACAACTACCAAAGCATACCTCAGCTTTGTAGGTTGGTTAAATTCAGATCTAGCTTTGTTTTTAGTTTATTTGCATGCTTGAGCTTTAGATCCACCACATGTTTGCATATTTGCTTGTGTTGCTTGATTGATTGATTGGTAACCGGATCTATGTATTAATGTTCATAAGCTCGATGATGTCATTTAATGTTGAAATTCTGTGATCAGGTATGAGATGTCCTAAGAGATGTCCCAACACTTAATAGGACATTTGACAAATTGAACCAAAACTTAAACAGCAAGAAAAGTAAACAACACAGAAGTTTGTTAACCCAGTTCAGTGTATAACCACACCTACATCTGGAGGCTACCAAGCCAGGAGGAAATCCACTATTAGTAATATTAATTCTAGACTTAAACCACCCTGTTTAATCTATCACTTAATACTTACCCAATGCAATTTCTACCTAAGACTCACTTAGATAAGAGTACCCTACTCACTCCCCCTCAATCACACAGTGATCAAGTTTACAAGTTTACTGAAATTGAAGACATCCTTCAAACAATACAGCTTGATCTTACTTCACAGTTTCAATCAAGTCACAAATGCACTTTTGCTTAAAAGCTCATAAAGTGGTACATAAAACAACCTGCTATTAAAAACACTAGACACCCTATTTGGTCTTCTTAAATTCGTACTCAATTCTATGAGTTTCTGTTGATTAAATAGGTATCTGAATTTTGGGCTTTCTGTAGAATGATCCAGCCCTAATGTGCAGCAGCTGTCACCTTGAATTTAGGGTTTGTTACTTCCTATATTCTAGGTGATTTAGGTCTTCTGTTTTAATCTGAATCTTCAATATAAAACACCCTACAGATGCGCCTTGTTCTATTTTTATTCATCATTAATTAATTCCAGATACTTCTCCTTAAATATCTCTGATCAGTTAATCATTAATTAATTCTGGTAGCAGGTCTGAGATGTCTCAACATCTGTTGGGACATCCTGAAAAACTGAACTTAAGTTATTTACACAATGTCCCAACATCTGGTAGGACATCCTGAAATAAGTTCATATACTCTGTTTGCTAATGTCCCAACATCTGATAGGACATTCTGAACTGAATTTAACATTTCTTGTTTGGTCAAAAATTCTGCCAATTCTTAAACATCTACAAATGTGAATTGATGCATTATCTTCATGTTCAAATGCTTGCTGGTCTGGTGTAAGATTGTTTGGAAAAAGATTTTTGTAAGCTGATTTTCTGCATAATTGTTACTTTTTTAACAGCATTAACCGGTTAACGGATTGGTTAACCGGTTAACACACCTGAATTGTGCTGTGTTTATGCAGGTTTTGGCATGGTTAACCGGTTAACGGATTGGTTAACCGGTTAACACTGAAGCAGTAAGCCATTTTTGCCTTATTTCAAGCATGTTTGATCCCCTTACTTGTTTTAAATTCCATGGATCATTATATGATCATTGAATATGATTGTTTGGGTGATTTTCTTGCTGATTGATGCGTGCTTCCGTATTCTCGACACGTAAATGCTTGTATGTGCATTGTTTGGCATGATTGTTTGATCTTGATTGGGGTGAACTTTGAGCATGTCATTGCCATGATTTTATTAATGAGCATGTGCTGGATTTTGGCTAACTTGTAGGGGCTCATGGTAAGAGAAGTCTGGACATTCATCTACATTTCAATTCTTCATCCATCTCTCTTTTTAAGTGTTTTCTCCTTGTGTTTTGATGTGCCTTATGCCATCATGTAATTCGTTTATTTTCTTCTTCCTCTAGGAGCAACTTATCTCCTTTAGAGGAGTAAGTTGCTTGTTAGCTCTTGCTTCCTCTTCTTCTTGCTCCTCTTGGTTTCTTTCTTTTCTTCTTTTCTCTTAGGATAGTTGAAACCTCACTAACCTTAGTATCTCTTTTAGATGACAACACTTAGGATTCATTAGTCCCCCATTAGACTTTTGCCTTTGTGATCCTTGTGGTTTCTCTTCTCTTCTCATCTCAAAACCCTAAAGAAGACACTTAATAAGGAATGAAGTGATACCTTGAGCAATAGCCTTATCCCATGAGACACTTGTAGTCTTCCCATCTTGGGATAGTACGAGCTTGTCTTGTGATGCACAAGTCTGATCAGGATATCATCTTCACCAAGAAAATCATAAAACACACTTCTTCATTGTAAATACAAAAACACTTAATAAGTTAATGAGTTAGTGAGCTTAAGCCCTAATCTCTGGGTTCAAGTTTTGGGGATCTTCTCCTTACTTGAGTGTACTTGTTCTATTATTCCATCTTGGAATGTAGTGACAAGTATACATTCCATGGAAAAGAGCTTGAGTTCACTTCCTTGTGACACACTCCTAAAAGCTTCATAAAAAACACAAATAAACAATAAGCGTCTTTCCTTCGGGAATTATTTTCTCATCTCCTTCGCTCCATACGCGAACTTGCTCATACTTGTCATTTTGCAAGACGGTTATGCACTCGTCGTCCGAGTCTGCAACACCTGAGCATTGACATAGGCAGTTAAAGCCTTAAGACACAAGCAATCTTTTCTACCCCTAGTTAGGGGAACTACGGCGACTCTGATCCTTATTGTCCAGATGAGGTACGTAGGCAGTGGGGTAGGGCCCGTTCGAGCACACTCTTTTATTTTCCCTACATTTTTCCTTTGTTTTCTTTCTCAGTTCCTTTTCCAGTTCCAGTTCATTCTCTTTTGCAGCAGCTTTCATTTATTCACCCTTTGAAGCAGTTTTCTTTGCAAGCGTGGATCCCATCGGGTACGACGGACGATCTGGGGTGCTAATACCTTCCCAGGTCGTAACCGACTCCCGAACTCAGTTTCTTTGGTTCGCAGGACCCGTGTCCTTCCTTTTCTTTTCTTCTGGTTTGTGCAGCATTACCATTCCCGTTCCTTCGGGATAAAAATGCCTGGCTGGCGACTCTTTTCTTTTCCGCGCCACTTTCGCCTTTGTACCAGGATGGAAATCCGGGGAGCGACAATTGGCGACTCTGCTGGGGATCGAACCCAGAATCTCTGGTTCTCTTGTGAATCTCTCCTAGCGCTTGTTTGTTTCTATTTCTTTGGGTGTTGATTGCTTGCTGTTGTGTGTTGTATTTTATTGTTGTTTATTTACAGTCTCATTTACAGCTTTATTTACAGTTTTCAGTATTTATTTTCTGCATCATATTATTACTGGACTGTCTGGACTGGATTTTCTGTTTGGTGGGTTTGGGTGACACTGTTTCTGAGAGATGAGCTCATTACCACGGCTCGAGTGTACCTTAGGACTTAAAGTGCTTCCACTTTGGCCTCATGAGATCTTGTCATGGGGGTAGTAGTGAGTTCCACACCCAGATTTGCGACCGTCTTGGAAATGTCTTGATTTGGGGATCTTCCTCTTTCATTTCATAACCTTGACAGTTATGTGCAGCTGGGGACCGATCATTTAGAACCTTGTGGAAACATCCCTCTCTAGTGATGACAGTGGTAGACCACATTTTGTGGCAAACCCATTCGCATCCGAGGGCCCACCTGGTACTTGCATAGGATGACCTTGTTTCTCGGACTCAGCTGAGGCCTCCCTGCGTAGTATATAATGCCAACCCGATTCCCTGATCTGGTCATGAGCCATTTCTCGGAAATGGTGAAAGTATTATTGCTATTCGGCTTTGAGAGTCCGTGATGTCTGACCCGGAGCATACCAGTGAGATTGGGAGGGGTTTACAGGTTTGCAGGAACCCTTGGCCTCTACATACCCTCATTATCAAGTGGTCCTTGTTGAAATTTGGTCCTATGGTTCTGGTGTTCTGGTTTTCTTGGTACTATGGTTTTGAGATTTTTTATCAGAGAGTTGTGACTCAGAGGATTTTGGTTTGCAGTTGATCAGAGGGTCCTTATGTTCAGTGTCCAGTATCCAGATGGTCCCGGATTGATCATATGCCTGCATTGCATTTGCATTTGCATCATTCTTGCATTAATTTTTTATGTTTCCATTTTTCAGGTTATTGTTCATAGTCAGCTCCCAGGTCTGGTAAATCTTATCTCCAAATGGTAGAAGTCAGAAAAATTACAAGGAAAAAGAACGTTCACTATACTTTTCTTCAACCTGAAGTCAGGAGTGTTCAGAAATTAACAGGTTTGATGAATGACCAAGTCTTGGGAAATTTTAAAAAGAGATATGGCCAGATATTGAAGTATGTGGACAAACCCACTGCAGACCAGAAGGACAGCTTGCATACCTTGCTTCAGTTTTATGATCCCCTGCTGCGGTGTTTTGTGTTTCCAGACTATATCTTGGCTCCTACCTTGGAGGAGATTTCCAGTATTTTGGGTGTTCCATTCAGAGATACCTTGCCTTTCTATGGGTCTGGGGGGGCTTAAGGAAGAAGACATAGCCAAAGTTTGCCGTTTTCCAGCTGCTACAGTCAAGAAGGCTCTGAAGGATAGTGAAGGCAAAGGACTCCCTTGGAGTGTGCTCCTACCAGAGGCTGAGGAATATGATAAAGAGGGTAAATGGGGGAATTTCGGTGTTGTGCTGGCTTTGATGGTGTATGGGTCTAGCTTGTTCCCATGGGAGAAGGAATTTGTAAGCTTGGAAGTGATCTCTATCTTTGCTAAAGGCAATCCTGTTCCAACTCTGTTGGGAGATTTCTACTACAACGTTCACTACCGGAATTAGAAAGGTAGAGGTGGACCAGTGGGCTGTTGTGCTTCATTGTTTGCTGAGTGGTTTGCCAGACAATTGCCAAAATCAGGTGCTTTCAAGGAGATGAGGGACGAGTGGAGATGGTCTAGAAGGCTGATGGGGCTAACTGTTGAGGATATAGCCTAGGGATATGACAGAGATCTGCTGGGAAAAGAGTTGCTGGTCAGTTGTGGAAGATTTGCTGGAGTGCCTTTGCTGGGAAGGAAGGGTGTGATCAGTTATCATCCAACATTAGCCAGGAAGCAATTTGGTTATCCTTTGAGAGATCCTCCAGATATGGAAGAGTTTGCTGAGTCTTTGTATTTTCCTGTGGAAGGAAACAAGGAGTTAGTTCTACAAGCATCTCAGGCTTGGGCTCACAAAGTGAGGAAGGGTAAGAAAGACTTTGGCAGAGTAGATCCCAAGACGTATCCTCCTTTTGCGACATGGTTGCAAAAGCATGTAGAAGAAGTTCTCATGCCTTTCTCAGTAGAAGCTCCACTTTATCCTAAAGAAGTGCCAAGCCAAAGCACTGTCTCCCTTGAATATTATAAGAAATTGGAAGCTCAGCTGCATGAAGTTCGAGTGGAGAATGCTGAAATGGTTAACCTGTACCATCTTGCTAACCGGGCCAAAAATGAAGCAGAGGGAAAGTTGCAGAAGATGCAAGCTTCTTGGGAAGCTAAAGAGAAAGACTTTGCTGGAAGGGAAGTTCACTTTCAAAGGTTAGGTCTGATGGAAGCAAAAAGAGAAGCGAAACGCAAAAAGACTTTGAAGACTCTCAAGGAAGCTCGCCAGTCCATTGTTTGGTTGCAAGGCCAAAGGGAGGAGGAGAAAAAGAAGTTTAAAGAAAAAGAAGAGTTTTTCGAGGTGCAAATGGCCTTCAAGAAGGAAGAGGTGGAGCAAGTCCACAACATACGAAGGGAAAAGACTCAGCAGTTAGCACAAAGCCAGTTAGCCTTGGAGGAGGCATGGAAGGAGATTGAAGAGCTCAAGCTGAGGGCAGGTGTGAAGAAGAACAGAACAGAGGTGGCTGTAGAAGAACTTGGGTCTCTAGTTTAGTTTGTTTATTTGTTCAGACTACCTACAGACTTGTTGTAGGAGTCTTACTTTATTCTCTTGTCTTTTGTAATGACTTGTAACCCTTCGGGGAATATTTTTGTTGGTGCTCTAACTTTTGGCCGGCAGTGGGTTGTCCATGATATACAGTGTTAATATGCAAATTATCGTTTCTGAATATGTAAGGCTTGTTTGTCTGAAAGTTAATACTCAAAGTGGCTGTCTGGAGCAAATACCAGAACTGGGGCATACAAATGCTTAAAACTTGGAAACAGGAGAAGTTACATTGCATGCATATGACGTCTTTGTTTGTTTTGCAGGTAGTGATTCAGTTTCTAATGTTTATGATGTTTCAGGCACTATAACTCCCAGAAAAGTTAGAGAACAGCCAGTCATACATAGATATCCCACAAGAGTCAACATAGAAAGAGTCATGGATCAAATGCAGGCTGATCTAGCTGACTTGAGACTGAGGATGGACAATTTTATGACCCTTATGGCGGGAATGGGTCAGAATCAGGAACGTCTGTGTGAGTTGGTTGAAAATAGTCAAGCCAGGAACAACGGTACTGCTGATGGAGATAATCGTAACGGTGCGGGCGCCCGTCAAGTTGAAATCCCTGTAGCACATCCAGGAGTTACCATTATCAATGATGGACTGAACAATGTACAGATGGACGGTCAAGACGAACAGTTCACTCTGCTGGACGAAACTGAAGGCCAAGGGGCTGAAATGAACAGGAAATTTGAAGAGATGGCAGAACAGATCAGGGCTATTCAATCTCAGAACTCCTTGGGGTTCGACATTACTGACTTGGGCTTGGTTCCAGGGGTTAGAATCCCTAACAAGTTTAAGGTCCCGACTTTCGAGAAGTACAACGGCACAGCGTGTCCAAAGACTCACCTCCATTCCTTTGTAGGGAGGATTGCTGCCCATACTGATGATGAAAAACTATGGATGTACTATTTCTAGGACAACCTGGTTGGGGCCTCCTTGGAATGGTATATGAAGCTAAGTAGAGTCAACATTAAGAGCTGGAAGGACTTGGCAGAGGCTTTCGTGAAGCAATACCAGTACAATTTGGACATGGCTCCAAATCGCACTCAATTGCAAAACATGTCTCAAACCGCTATGGAGGGGTTTAAAGAGTATGCTCAAAGGTGGCGTCAGCTTGCTGCTAGAGTGCAACCACCATTGCTGGAGAATGAGATGGCTGATATGTTCATGGGAACATTGCAAGGGGTGTTTATCGAAAGATGGCATCTTGTTCGGCTACCAAGTTTAATGATATAGTAATTGCTGGGGAGAGGGTCGAGACTTTGTTAAAGATGGGAAAAATTCAGGATACAAGTGCGAGCAGTTCGAATGGAATAAGAAAAGCTTTCAGCGGACCCCCGAGGAGGAGGGAAGGTGAGACCAATGTTGTGTTTGGCCGAGGACGGGGCCGAGGATATAGAAGGTCATATGAGCAAGTGGCAGCTGTCACTATCCCTTCCAGTCCTGTGCAATAGGTACAAACTCAACCTCAACAACAACAACAACAACCACAACGTAACAACTATCAACAAAGACCTTATCAGCCAAGACAGGATCGTCTGGCTAGTAGGGTGCTCGAGGCAATTCCCATGACATACACTGCATTGCCGCAGAGATTGCTGGACCTGAATTTGATACAACTGAGGACTTTGGCACCACCACCACCTGGAGAGCTTCCAGTGGAGTACGATTCAAATGCTAGATGAGCTTTCCATTCAGGGGCACCCGGGCACTCAACTGAGAAGTGCAGGGCGCTACAGCACAAAGTTCAAGATTTGATCGACTCTAAGGCGATTAACTTTGCACCACCGCCGAATGTTACTTCAAACCCTATTCTGAACCACGAAGGGGCTAGAATAAATGTTGTTGATAGTGGTGAGAATTTAAGTTTGATTCTGAACATATAAGAAGTGAAGACTCCGCTGTTGGTAGTGAAGGAGAGGCTGTTGAAAGGACAAGTGTTTCCGGGATGCAGTTCTGATTGTGAAAAGTGTGTGAATTCAGTGAACGGTTGTGAAGACCTGAAGATGGGGTTGCAGAATCTGATTGATGAAGGATCATTGCAGTTTGACAAAGTTGATAATGAGGTTGATGATGTGTCCACTATAACCATCTTTTAGGATCCAGCTGAGATGCCTGCTAAAAGAGAACCTGTGACTATTTATGCTCCTGAAGTCAGTCCTGTTACTATTACCGTGCCTGGGCTTGTTCCTTATACATATGATAAATCCATCCCATGGCATTACGACTCAGATGTGTACGTGGAAGTACAGAAAGTGGAGAGTAAGTCAGTAGCTATTGACCCGACTGTAGTGAACGTCGGAGGGGTTGGAGGTTTTACGAGAAGTGGTCGTCTATTTGCTCCCCCAGTTCTGAGAGGAGATCCTGAGGCTGAGTCTAAGGCAAAGGCTAAAGGGAAGCAAATAGCAACTGAAGAAACAACAACTCCTGCTGCTGGACAGGTTACCTTTGAGAAGGAGGTGGAGGAATTTATGCGCATAATTAAAAAGAGTGATTATAAGGTGGTCGAACAGTTGAACCAGACGCCGTCCAAAATATCAATTCTGTCTTTGCTGATGTGTTCTCCACCACATAGAGAAGCCTTGCTGAAAGTGTTGCAGAGGGCCTATGTTCCTCAAGAAATAACAGATAATCAACTGGAAGCTATAGTGGGCAGTGTGAATGCAAGCCACGGGTTGGGCTTTACAGATAGAGACCTTACGTCAGAGGGCTGTAACCATAACAAAGCACTGCATATTACTATGGAGTGTAAGGGTGATGTTTTGTCGCATGTCCTTGTTGACACAGGCTCTTCTCTTAATGTACTCCCGAAGAAAGCATTAATGAAGCTCAATGTTGATTGTATCATCTTAAGACCCAGTGATTTGATAGTCAAAGTTTTTGATGGGTCCAGAAGTTCAGTGTTTGGAGAAGTGGAGTTACCTGTGAAAATAGGGTCTCAAGTATTCAAAAGCACCTTCTACGTCATGGACATTCCGTCCGCGTATAGTTGCTTGTTGGGACGTCCATGGATTCATGCTGTCGGAGCTGTAACATCCACTCTGCATCAAAAGCTCAAGTACGTGGTTGATGGCCAGGTAATCACTGTGTGTGGAGAGGAAGACATCTTTGTGAGCCACTTATCAACTTTCAAATATGTGGAGATGGACGGAGAGATCCATGAGACTATGTGTCAGGCCTTTGAAGCGGTTAATGTCAGGATTCTGACTCCGGTAGAGAAGAGTAGTGAGAAAGAAGGTACCTTCATTCACTCCTACAAGCAGGCAAAGGAAGTGGTTCAGTTAGGAAGCGCCCAAGGTTTGGGCAAATTGCTGGAATTAGAGAAGAAAGACGACAAGTTTGGTTTGGGTTATCAGCCTAGTGGATCTAATTGGTCTCCAAGTGGTAAAGCCATTACTTTTACAAGCACTGGGATGCTCGACCGCAACCATATCTGTGTGACAAGCCAAGAAGAAGGAGACAGTGATAGTGACTGGGACAACTGGATTCATCCGTGTGCACCCGGAGAGGAGCTGAAGAACTGGTCTGCTGAAGACATCGTCCAAGTTACCTGGCAATCAGAGTAATTTATTTGTTTCCTTTTCTTATCATGCTGCATTGTCAAATCATGCACTCTGCCCAAGGTGCAAGGATCCATTGTATGGGACACCATGTTTGTTGTGAATTTATTTTACCATGGAATAAAGGACATTTTCAAACAAATTGTGTTCTCTTTCTTTCGTTTTAAATTTTTCACAAAAAAAATAATAATAATAATAATAAAAAATAATAATACAAAAAAAATGGCAATGTGTTTTTCTTTTTTTGTTTTTGTGTTTGCGTCTCTTTTAAAAAATAAACAGATTCTGAAATAAGCACATCATTTGTGTAGTGTTTATCATCCGGATTCTATTGATAACGTTCCGGCTATGACCACGCATGACTTTGACAATCCTATCTACCAAGCTGATGAAGGGGTTGAGGAAGACTGTGAACTCCCTGAAGAATTGGTCATATTGTTGAAACAAGAGGAACGGGTTATACAACCTCATCAGGAAGAAATTGAGATCATCAACATTGGCAATGAAGATGTGAAGAAAGAGATCAAGATTGGGGCCAATCTGCAGGCCGAAGTAAAGAAAGAGCCGATTGGTATGCTGCATGAGTATGTGGATATCTTTGGCTGGTCGTATCAAGATATGCCAGGGTTGGATACCGACGTTGTTGTGCATAAGCTACCATTGAGAGAGAATTGTCCTCCTGTGAAACAGAAGTTGAGAAGAACTCGTCCTGATATGGCGATGAAGATTAAAGAGGAAGTTCAGAAACAATGGGATGTTGGATTCCTTGCCGTAACTAGTTATCCACCTTGGGTAGCTAACATTGTACCTATACCAAAGAAGGACGGCAAGGTCCAGATGTGCGTTGACTATCGGGATTTGAATAGAGCGAGCCCAAAAGATGAATTTCCATTACCTCACATTGATGTGTTGGTAGATAACACTGCTCAATTCTCGGTATTTTCCTTCATGGATGGCTTCTCCGGGTATAACCAAATCAAGATGGCACCGGAAGACATGGAGAAAACAACGTTCATTACCCCGTGGGGTACGTTCTGCTACAAAGTGATGCCTTTTGGTTTGAAGAACGCCGGGGCAACATATCAGCGGGCTATGGTCACATTGTTCCACGACATGATACACAAGCAGATTGAGTGTTATGTGGACGATATGATTGCTAAGTCCCGAGACGAAGAAGAGCATCTGGTCAACCTCAAGAAGCTGTTTGATAGACTGATAAAGTATAAGCTGAGGTTGAACCCAAACAAGTGCACTTTCGGAGTGCGTTCCGGGAAACTGCTGGGTTTCATTGTTAGTCAGAAAGGAATCGAGGTGGATCCTGCAAAAGTAAAAGCAATTCAAGATATGCCTGCGCCGAGAACAGAAAAAGAAGTGCGCGGGTTTTTAGGGAGATTGAACTACATTTCACGGTTCATATCTCATCTAACTACCACGTGCGAGCCAATATTCAAATTGCTAAGAAAAGAGCAAACGGTCAGGTGGAATGAGGACTGCCAAAGAGCCTTTGATAAGATAAAAGAATATTTGCAGACACCTCCGATTCTACTGCCTCCAGTTCCAGGACGGTTACTTATCATGTACTTGACTGTGCTAGAAGGGTCAATGGGGTGTGTTCTAGGCCAACATGACGAGTCTGGTCGAAAAGAGTACGCTATTTATTACCTTAGTAAAAAGTTTACCGACTGTGAATCCTGTTACTCACTGCTCGAGAAAACTTGTTGCGCTTTGGTATGGGCTGCTCGCCGACTGAGGCAGTACATGTTGACTCATACCACACTGTTAATTTCCAAAATGGATCCTGTCAAGTATATCTTTGAGAAACCAGCATTAACCGAGTGGGTTGCTAGGTGACAAATGATCTTAACAGAATATGACATATAGTATACTTCTCAGAAAGCCATCAAGGGAAGTGTATTGTCGGATTATCTTGCAAAGCAACCTCTTGAAGATGACTATCAGCCAATGAAGTTTGATTTCCCTGATGAGGACATCATGTACCTCAAAGCAAACAATTGCGAGGAACCACTTCCGGAGGAGAGGCCAGACCCTGAATCCAGATGGAAGTTGATGTTTGATGGGGAAGTCAATATCAACGGACATGGAGTTGGTGTTGTTCTTATCACTCCTGAAGGTGTTCACTTTCCCTTTGCTGCCAGAATTACTTTTGGCTGCACCAACAATGAAGCGGAATACGAGGCATGCATAATGGGAATAGAGGAGGCTATTAATCTTCAGATTAAGACCCTCGATATATTCGGAGATTCAGCCCTCGTTATCAAACAGATTACCTGCAAGTGGTATACGCATCAAGAACACCTAATTCCTTACAGGGATTATGCCAGAAAATTGTTGACGTTCTTCACGACAGTTAAGCTTCAGTACATACCACGTGATGAGAATCAATTTGCCGATGCATTGGTTACTCTTTCTTCGTCTATCAAAGTCTTGTGTTGGAATTATGTGCCCAGAATTGACATTTCTAGGCTTGACGCTCCCGCTCATGCTTTCTTTGTAGACGTCGTGTCTGATGAGAAACCTTGGTACTTTGATATCAAGCTATTCCTGGAAAAGCAAGAATACCCAGCTGGGGCATCATCCAATGACAAGAAGACCTTAAGGCGACTTGCTGCTAGCTTCTTCTTGAATACAGACGGGGTTCTGTACAAGAGAAACTTTGACATGGTCTTGCTCAGATGCGTGGATAGACACGAAGCAAGCCTGTTAATGCAGGAAGTCCACGAGGGATCTTTTGGTACTCATGCAGGAGGACATGCTATGGCTAAGAAATTGTTGAGATCAGGGTATTATTGGATGACAATGGATGCAGACTGTTGTTCGTACGCCCGTAAGTGCCACAAGTGCCAGATTTATGCAGACAAGGTGCATGTTCCTCCTAGCCCACTCAACGTCATGTCATCTCCTTGGCCCTTTTCTATGTGGGGCATTGACATGATCGGGAAGATAGAGCCTACTGCTTCAAATGGTCATCGCTTCATCCTGGTTGCGATCGATTACTTCACTAAGTGGGTTGAAGCAGCGTCTTATGCCAATGTCACTCGTCAAGTGGTAGCCAGATTTTTGGAAAGAACATCATTTGTAGATACGGAGTGCCCGAAAGAATCATTACTGACAATGGTTCTAACTTATACAATAAGATGATGGCAGAGTTGTGTCGGGACTTCAAGATCCAGCATCACAATTCTTCTCCTTACCGACTAAAGATGAATGGTGCGGTAGAGGCAGCAAACAAGAATATCAAGTAGATTGTGCAAAAAATGGTTGTCACTTACAAAGATTGACATGAGATGTTTCCATTTGCGCTGCATGGGTACCGAACGTCAGTCAGGACGTCAACTGGGGAAACTCCCTTCTCATTGGTATATGGTATGGAGGCAGTCTTGCCTGTTGAAGTAGAGATTCCTTCATTGGGTGTGATGATGGACGTGAAGCTTGATGAGGCTGAATGGGTGCGTGCTCGTTACAATCAGCTATGTCTAATTGAGGAAAAGAGATTAGCGGCTATCTGTCATGGTCAGCTTTATCATAGGAGAATGAAGCGAGCATTCGATCAACGAGTACGTACTCGGGAGTATCAAGTAGGAGAGCTTGTACTCAAGAGGATCATTCCTCCAGGTTCAGATCACAGGGGAAAGTGGACCCCAAACTATGAAGGACCATTCATAGTGAAGAAAGTTTTCTCAGGAGGAGCGCTGATGCTCACCACTATGGATGGAGAAGATTTCCAATCCCCTGTTAACTTGGACGCAGTTAAAAAATACTTCGCCTAAATAGACCCGCTGGACACAAAAACAGAATTAAAGTCCAGGCAAGAAAAGGGCATCCCGGCGAGCTACAAACAGAATAAAAAGCTCGGGAAAAAGTTAGTGAAAATAAATAAATAAAATGTACACCCGCTGAGTTGAAAAGCCACATCGGACAGCTCAGGCAAAAAAGGGTATCCCGATGGATTGAAAACCCGAAAGGGCGATCCACGCAAAATAAGGGAATAAGCGAACAACTGCGATCCGAGTAATCTAAACCATATTATCGTTTCGTATAGCCTGACAATATCAGAAGGATAGGAGTCAGTCCCCTCATCTTCTCAGAAAGCAAAGGCAGGAATGGAGAGTTTTGAAGACATGCTGGTCATAGCAAGAAGGGAACTCATTGGGATGTCGTGCCCATTGCTATTAGGATAGTTTATTATCTTAATTTTATAGTAGCTACCTCTTTCCAGGTGGTTGCTTCCCGATGTAAAACTCTGCCTATTTAGAGGCCTTTCAATAAAAGAATATTCAGTCAAAAGTTGTGTTGTGTTTATTTTTGTTTGCAAAATGTCCTGAATTTTTGGAAAAAATAGCATTGCATTTAAAACATGGTGATAATTTGAAAAAAAATGATATTGCAGGGGAACATTTGAAATCCTCTTTGAGTGTCGGGTGACGATGGATGAACAGATCATACCATGCAAGTCCCCGGGGCACATATATGTTTTCTCTTGTTGCAGGTTTTGCAGGATGGCGTCACATTCTCCCAAGTAGAATTTTCCCCATCTAAGTCTTGGCAGGTAGCCCAAGCAGTTTACTCTCCCCAGTGGAGTATGCCCAGCAAGCAGTGGGAGGTTCATTCCCCACAGAGTTTATCTGTCAAAACTCTTTTCACTAACAAAGGATATTTGAGGAAGCATCTCCCCAGTCGTGTTGGAAGATCGTCATTTCCCCGTAAAGTTCCCTGATTGAAATACAGCCATCATGGAAATGTTTTCCAACACTCGTCTGTGTTCATACTTTATTGCTGGCCCGTCTGCATCTCTCAACACTCGTCTGTGTTGTCACTTTGGTATTGCTCGTTTGCTTTCCCCAGCAGTTGCCCATGATTACTTTGTTGTTGCTCGTCTTCACTTTCCAACACTTGTCTGTGTGTGATATTTGTTGTTGCTCGTTTTCACTTTCCCAACACTCGTCTGTGTTTGATATTTGTGGTTGCTCGTCTGCATTCTCCAGCACTCGTCTGTGTTTATTATCTGTTTGAAGCTCGTCCGCATTGTTTGGATACTCGTCCGTATCATCCCTCGCACTCGTCTGTGTCAGCTTATATCCATATGTGTTGATTTGATAATCACCCTGGTACTCGTCTGTGTTGCTACTCCAAATGCTCGTCTATATTTGAATTTCTGGTTTTCATCTATACCAGTGGCTGATATTTGTCTGTATCATCGCCTGAAGCGCTCATTTGTGTTTCTTGGATCATCATCTGATATTCGTTTGTATCATTGACTTATGGCACTCGTCTGTGTTTCTCTTGATGAACATCCAATACTCGTCTGTATTGAAGAGGTTTGAAATCCTGACTGTGGGAATAAATGTCAAAATGGTTACTGGTCCTGGCGTAACAGGTTTATCCGAAGGAGGATCGTTTGTCTCAAGCACCAATTAGTAATGTTGCACCTGGCGTAACAGGTTTTCTCAAAGAAGGCTCGTCTGTCTTAGACCATATACCCATGAATAATATATGAGGAGGGTTTGTCTACCTTGACTATGCATGTCTAACCCACAGACTTAAGTGCATCACCGGTCCTGGCGTAACAGGTATATCCGAAGGAGATTCGTCTGTCTCAAGCTATATGTCTTGCAGAGTATGTAAGGGCTCGTATGTCCAGTTCCTGGCGTAACAGGATTGTTCCAAGAAGACTCGTCTGTCAAAGTATTCTGATTCCAAATAACTATTTCAACTTGGTAGGAGCTCGTCTGCTTTCCCTCCACTTCAGTCACCAAAGTGTCATTTGGTTGGGTTTATTTCCCAGTTTATGCATTCTTCGTCAGAGTGCAAATTTCAAGTTTTCTTGGTATTCAACCACAGTTTATCTTGAACGGTTGATTGTCTGTGCTACCGTCCTTTTCAGATTAATAGTTGTTTGAATAGGGGCAGCTATAACACCCCAAATTTTCCCTCTCCTGTTTAGCATCATCATCATATCATAATCCTCATCAGCATGACATGTCCTTAGCATATTGCATAGAAAAATGAAGCATGGCACATGCATATTCCAGCATCAAGCATGTGATCAATCATCAGGGAAATTCAAGGCTCACAAGGCAGGTTACAAGGTTGACATCAGGGTCAAAGCATTATAAAGGATGGAGGATCAAAATCAGATCAAAATGGTTGGCATCGGCTTATTCTTGAAGGTTCCCACCAAAAGGAGGGAAATTCAAAATTTACTGGCGTTAACCGGTTAACGGATTGGTTAACCGGTTAACGGCCACAAATTTTGAATTTTCAGCAGCAATTCAGCATGTGTGATTTTTGCTCCATTTTTCATTTTTCTGATTTTATTCATTTTGAATTAATTGGAAATTAAAGAGAAGGATCTAGAGCCCTTGTCCAAGCCTAATCTCATTGCTACATCCTAATCACACTACCCAAACCATAATTTTGGAACCCAAGCCTAATTTTTGGGCCCCAAACCTAAACCATATTTAATCATTTCTCTCCAAACCAAAGGGACCTCTCCCTCATTTTTCACTCTCATTTTCTGAATTTTCACTCCTCTCACTCACAATTCTCTCACTTTTCTCTCCTAATTTTCCAAATCACTAAAAGTTCCTCTTTGAAGATCACATAACCTTGCCTTGAGGTGTGTAGATCTTGGAACTAGACCTCCATCCATAACTTCATTACATCTTTTTGCTGGTTTTAGTGGTGATTCAGATCTGGTTTGGGATCTAGAAGTGCTTTTGGATCCAAAATTCTGCATCAAGAGCTTGTTCTTGCATTTATTTTGCACGGAGTGTGAAGCTTAACATCGGATCTTCAAAGTTTTGCGCGAGATCTATCGTTTTCAGCTCAATCAACAACTACCAAAGCATACCTCAGCTTTGTAGGTTGGTTAAATTCAGATCTAGCTCTGTTTTTAGTTTATTTGCATGCTTGAGCTTTAGATCCACCACATGTTTGCATATTTGCTTGTGTTGCTTGATTGATTGATTGGTAACCGGATCTATGTATTAATGTTCATAAGCTCGATGATGTCATTTAATGTGAATTGATGCATTATCTTCATGTTCAAATGCTTGCTGGTCTGGTGTAAGATTGTTTGGAAAAAGATTTTTGTAAGCTGATTTTCTGCATAATTGTTACTTTTTTAACAGCGTTAACCGGTTAATGGATTGGTTAACCGGTTAACACACCTGAATTGTGTTGTGTTTATGCAGGTTTTGGCATGGTTAACCGGTTAACGGATTGGTTAACCGGTTAACACTGAAGTAGTAAGCCATTTTTGCCTTATTTCAAGCATGTTTGATCCCCTTACTTGTTTTAAATGCCACGGGTCATTATATGATCATTGAATATGATTGTTTGGGTGATTTTCTTGCTGATTGATGCGTGCTTCCGTATTCTAGACACGTAAATGCTTGTATGTGCATTGTTTGGCATGATTGTTTGATCTTGATTGGGGTGAACTTTGAGCATGTCATTGCCATGATTTTATTAATGAGCATGTGCTGGATTTTGTCTAACTTGCAGGGGCTCATGGTAAGAGAAGTCTAGACATTCATCTACATTTCAATTCTTCATCCATCTCGCTTTTTAAGTGCTTTCTCCTTGTGTTTTGATGTGCCTTATGCCATCATGTAATTCGTTTATTTTCTTCTTCCTCTAGGAGCAACTTATCTCCTTTAGAGGAGTAAGTTGCTTGTTAGCTCTTGCTTCCTCTTCTTCTTGCTCCTCTTGGTTTCTTTCTTTTCTTCTTTTCTCTTAGGATAGTTGAAACCTCATTAACCTTAGGATCTCTTTTGCATGACAACACTTAGGATTCATTAGTCCCCCATTAGACTTTTGCCTTTGTGTCCTTGTGGTTTCTCTTCTCTTCTCATCTCAAAACCCTAAAGAAGACACTTAATAAGGAATGAAGTGATACCTTGAGCAATAGCCTTATCCCATGAGACACTTGTAGTCTTCTCATCTTGGGATAGTACGAGCTTGTCTTGTGATGCACAAGTCTGATCAGGATATCATCTTCACCAAGAAAATCATAAAACACACTTCTTCATTGTAAATACAAAAACACTTAATAAGTTAATGAGTTAGTGAGCTTAAGCCCTAATCTCTAGGTTCAAGTTTTGGGGATCTTCTCCTTACTTGAGTATACTTGTTCTATTATTCCATCTTGGAATGTAGTGACAAGTATACATTCCATGGAAAAGAGCTTGAGTTCACTTCCTTGTGACACACTCCTAAAAGCTTCATAAAAAACACAAACAAACAATAAGTGTCTTTCCTTCGGGAATTCTTTTCTCATCTCCTTCGCTCTGTACGCGAACTTGCTCCTACTTGTTATTTTGCAAGACGGTTACGCACTCGTCGTCCGAGTCTGCAACACCTGAGCATTGACATAGGCAGTTAAAGCCTTAAGACACAAGAAATCTTTTCTACCCCTAGTTAGGGGAACTACGGCGACTCTGATCCTTATTGTCCAGATGAGATACGTAGGCAGCGGGGTAGGGCCCGTTCAAGCACACTCTTTTATTTTCCCTACATTTTTCCTTTCTTTTCTTTCTCAGTTCCTTTTCCAGTTCCAGTTCCTTTTCTTTTGCAGTAGCTTTCATTTTTTCACCCTTTGAAGCAGTTTTCTTTGCAAGCGTGGATCCCGTCGGGTACGGCGGATGATCTGGGGTGCTGATACTTTCCCAGGTCGTAACCGACTCCCGAACTCAGTTTCTTTGGTTCGCAGGACCCTTGTCCTTCCTTTTCTTTTCTTTTGGTTTGTGCAGCATTACCATTCCCGTTCCTTCGGGATAAAAATGCATGGATGACAACTCTTTTCTTTTCCGCGCCACTTTCGCGTTTGTACAAGGATGGAAATCCGGGGAGTGACAAGCTTTATTATGATTAATACTCAAAACAAACAAGTTTCATACATGTAGACAAATGTTTAGAAATAAAATAAACTACAAATGAAAATGCAGTAAAGAAACTGAATATTGTTGTAGTTCAGGAGGCTTGACTCCGTCTGGACCTATCAGTCTTGAATACTTTCTATGATCAGTAGCTTTTTCTCGGTCTTGTAATTTTCAAGTAAATGGTTGCATCTCCAACATGGAAATCATACCTCTTCTTCCCATTATTCTGACATGAGACGTCTGGAGGAAAGAGTAAAGCTGGGGAATAAATTTTCCCCAAAAGGTTGCTCGGAAAGACCTGACGATCTTCTGCCTACGTATCTCCATTGAACCAAAGATCAATGAAGAATCAGAGCGACGTAGTTCTCATCACTAGGGAATAAAATACATTGAAGAAAGACAAACGCACAATATCCATTACTGAGAGTATGCGAATACCTCTTGCTTTATTTGCTTCTACGGATACCCTTGCAAACCAGGTGATTAATTCAAAGATTTCAACTTAAAACGGTCCATCTAGTATAACAACCCTAGCAACTTCATTCACAAAGTTCACTCTGGCTCCACCATGATTAGGAATTGGATTTTGGATTACATTTGGGGGAGGGGAAAAGTTGATTTCCTTGGAGTCAATTAGGTATTGTACCTTATTCTATAAGGCCCAACACTTCTTACTAGTGTGCCCCTAGGCATCCAAATGGAATTCACACCTGGCGTTTGCATCAAAATTTGGTGGTAGATTGTTAGTAGAAGGATCCCTCATGGTACCGAGTTCAACCAGGTTCAATTTAAGCAACTCTAGAAGAAATACAACATACGGAAAGGGGATAGGGCCAATTTTACGGTCCCTCGCTCTTGGTCTTTGCTGAAATGGTCTTTGTACCTTTTGTTCTTGACCCTGAGGTTGTAGTTGAACCTGTAGCGTAGGAATAGTCACTGCAACTTCTTGGTAATATCCTTGGGAATGATCTCCGCCTCGACCCCTATACACAACATTCGTATCTCCTTCTCTTCTTCTTTGGCCGTTGCCAAAAGGCTTTTTCACACCATAAGAACTAGCATCACTTGCATCCTGGATCTTTCCCAATTTCAGCAAATTCTCTATCCTTTTTCCAGCAATGACGATATCAGAAAAACCGATGGACGGGCATGCAGCCATACGATCCAAGAATGCACCTTGTAAGTTGCCCATAAACATGTCTGCCATTTCTCGGTCCAGCAACGGGGGTTGAACTTGTGCAACCAGCTCACTCCACCTTTGGGCATACTCCTTAAAACCTCCCTTAGGTCCTTGAGACAGGTTCTGCAACTGGGTGCGGTTTGGAGCCATATCAATATTATATTGATACTACTTGAGAAAAGCTTCAGCTAAATCTTTCCAGCTTCGGATAGAAGCCCTGCTTAGCTTCATGTACCAGCTCAATGAAGCTCCAGATAAACTATCTTGGAAGAAATGCATATAGAGTTTCTCGTCATCAGTGTGAGCCGAGATTCTTCCAAAATATGCGTGAATGTGATTTCTAGGGCATGTGATTCCATTGTATTTGTCAAATGATGGCACTTTGAATTTAGGAGGGATTCTGACTCCTAGCACTAACCCCAAATTGGTTACATCGATACCCAGGGAATTATGACATTCCATGGCCTTAATCTTCTTTGCCATCTCTTCATACCTTTGATCATTGATCTCGTTCATATTACCCATATCAACATCCAACAGAGTTAACTGGTCCTCTTGTGTGTCTTCTAAATCCACATTACGGGCCGCAGTCCAATTTGGATTTGGCTCTTCGTTACGGGCAGCGTTCGGATCCACATTCTCAGCAAGTGTCCTATTATTAGCATTTACCCAGGGTTGCTCAACCATCAATCTGAGATGCTCCTGGTTCTGGGCCTTGCCATTCATCATTTCCATGAACTGATCTATCCTCTGTCGGAGCTCAGTAAGATAATTCTGCATTTTCACAACCATTTTTACTCGGTTTCTGTGAGTTGGATATCGGTGACTGCATTGACCAGCCATACTGCCTGTGGATGAATAAGTTAAGAAATCCGGATAACTTGTTAAAATGAAAATATGAAAATCATGCAATATATGCGTATGACATGTCCATACTTTTTTAGGAAATGAGGATGTGACATGCAACCCTGCAAATGAGTAAACATGTGTTAGGAATCCAAGCATGCAAATGATGTCATGCAATGCACTGGCACGTGATCCGCAGTCTGATGTTAGTGTTGAGAGGTGAGCCCAGTATCTGTGAGGTGTCATAACAATAGTATCTCCGAGCAGGAATCCCAGTATTCAAAACCAAAGGACTGTATGGAACTGGATCATATCACAAAGTAACGCCGATGAAGCGGGTATGTTGAAAGTTTAGGGTTCCTGCAAACCTGTAAACCCCTCCCAATCTCACGGGTGTGCTACCTCCGGTCAACATCATGGACTCTCAAAGCCTAGTAGCAATAATACATTCACCATTTCCGAGAAATTTCTCATGACCAAATCAGGGAGTCGGTTTAGCATTATGTACTACTTAGGGAGGTCTCAACTGAGTCCGGAAAAAAACAAGCATTCCTCATAAGTTCCCAGCTTCAAGCACTGAATCGAGAAACAATAGTACATTTAGCCCTTGGGATACAGTACTATCGTCATACGAGAAGTTTTCTTTGACTGGGATTTCCAACAAATATGGTCTACTACTGTCATCACTGGAGAGGGTTGTTTCCACTAAGGTCCTCAATGACCGGTCACCAGATGCACATAACTATCAAGGTCGTACCCTGAAGTGAAGGAAATCCCCACACAAAATATTTCCAAGATGGTCACGGTCTGGGTGTGGAAAACAATGCCACTCATCATGGTGATATACCATGGAAGTACAATTTATGTCCATGCTAAGTCCTAGGGTACACTTGAGCCCCGGTTACGAGCTCATCTCATAGTAACCCCATCCCACAGAAAAAACCAAACCAGCACAGACAGTCCAATATATATGATGCATGTAAAGTAAATAATAAAAGCAATAAATAAAGTTGTAAAGTAAAGCTGTAAATAAAGCAGTAAATACACAGCAGCAAATAGCTAAACACCTAAAGAAACAAAAACAAACAAGCACTAGGATTGACTCTCAAAGAGGAAACCATAGATTCTGGGTTTGATCCCCAATAGAGATGCCAGTTGTCGCTCCCGAGATTTTCATCCTAGTACAAACATGAAAGTGGCACGGAAAAGTTAGAATCGCCAGCCAGGAATTTTATCCCGAATGAATGGGAAAAGTAATGTTGCACAAACCAAAGAGAAATAAAGGACAAGGTACTGCAAACCAAAGATATTAAGTTCGGGAGTTGGTTACGACCTGGGAAGGTATCATCACCCCAGACCGTCTGCCGTACCCGACGGGACCCATGCTTGTAAGTTTGTTTCAAAGGGTGAGAAATAAGATGTTGCTGAACAAAAGAACTGCTAACTGGAACTGGAAAAGGGAACTGAAAAAGAGATCGAAAAGGTACGGGAAAAATGTAGGGAAAATAAAGAGTGTGCTCGAACGGGCCCTACCCCGCTGCCTACGTATCTCATGGGAAATTAGAATCAGAGTCGACGTATTTTGCCTAACTAAGGAGGAAACTTGTTTGTGTTTTTTAGAGAGTGAACTGCTTATGCCAATGCTCAAGTGTTGCAGGCTAGTCTGGGGCGAGTGCATTTACCGTCCTGCGAGAGGTAAGTCGAAGCGAGTTTGCATTATGAGTGGATGAGATGAGAAGAGAATTCCCGCGGGAAAGGTGTGTGTTGTTTGTTTACTGTCTTTTATGAGAAGTGTTTTGATTTTGTTGTTTGTGAGACATCCTCATGCTAAGACTTGTTTATCATGGTAGATGCCTTACATCTCACCTCGAAATGGGACGTGTGCAAGTACCCCACGGAAAAGTCTCTTGGCGCACAAGAAAGCTCGATCTTTATTAGATGTTTTGTTTTTCTTTAAGATGAGAAATAGGGACTCAAGTCGAGAAAAGGAAAAACTAAGGTAACTAAGACTCACCCTAAGTTGTTTATTGCATGAAGACCCAATGGTTAGTGTGGTCTTCTAATCCTAATGAGAAAAAGAAAAGAAGAAGAAACTAGAAAGCAACTTACTTCTCGAAAGAAGCTAAGTTGTTTCTAAAGAGGGATTAACATGAAGTTGTACAAAACAAAGCCTAAAATCTAAGACAATCATAATTTGAAAGCATAAAGAAAGATGAGGAAATAATTTATATAAACAAGACTTACCTCAACCTTCCTACAAAACAAAGGTTAGTAACATAAGGCTAAAATGATAAAAGGAAAGAGGTAAACAAGTACCAATCAATTCCTAATGCAACTATGACCTAACTATACTCAATTCTAAGTCTAAGGACACTAAAAAGCTAAGCGAAGCCTAAAGCCAACAACTACTACAACTTCCTGTCGCTCCCACCTGATAACACAGGGCCAAGAGGGGTACAGACGCGAACGGTCGGCGAAAGAGAGAAGAAATGAATAGAGTCGCCAGCTAGGCATTTTTATCCCGAAGGAAAGGTAATGCTGCATAAACCTGAGGAAAGATGGATAAGACGGTCGCGAACCAGAGAAACTGAGAAAGGGGATTGGTTACAACCTGGGAAGGTATTAGCACCCAGATTGTCCGCCGTACTCGACGGGATCCACGCTTAAAAGATTTGTGTTTAAAAGGGGTAGTGTCAGTGCAATCTGTGTATCAAAGCTGGAAAAGAATGCAAGTTTCAGTGTAAAAGAAGTGTGAAGTGTATAAGAGAAGTGTCAGTGTAAGAACAAGAGTGAAGCTCAAGACTATGAGGCTTAAAGAATGATGTTGGAAGGAGGGGGGATATACAGAGACTTTTGTTCGATAACTGTTAAGTTATGCCTACGTATCCTCTCGTGCAATGAGGAAGTCAGAACACCGTAGTTCGACCCAAAGAGACTGAAAGATAAATTGACTTGTGAACTGCTTATTTATCTATGCTCAAGTGTATGACCTGTCTGGCTCAGGTGCAAACTGTCTTGCATTAGACGGAAGAAGCGAGTTCTCGTTTGTGAGTGAATGGGGTGAGAAAAGAATCCCGAAGGAGACGATTATTATTTTTTTTGTGTTTTTCAGTCTTTTATTGCTTATGGATTTGTCATAAGTTAATGAGCTTAAGCCTAAACCAGGGGTTAGTAAACTCATCACATCCTCCCTCTGATTAGGGGTAATGAGAATACCTTAAGTATGAAGTAAGCACCTCACACTTAATCACCATGATGTAGGATTAAGATCATTAACCTACTTGTATTTATTTAGATGTTTTTGTTGTTTTTGTTTAGTGTTAAGTAATGAGTTTAAGCCATAATCAAGGATTTAATGGACCCATTACACCATCCTAATAGAAGGATAATAGATGAGAACATTTAAGCTGAGGAAAGCTCCTCAACTTAATCCATGATTAGGGATTAAACTCATGGCAAAACAAAGCCTTTATTAAAGTGGATTTTAGTTAATGATGGGATTAAGAAGTGATTTTTATGGTTTGTAAGACAACTTGAGGAGGACTTGTCCATTAACACTAGGGTTAGTACTTCTTAACCAATTAAGGAAGAATTAGAACCCTAATGCAAGGCCCAAGTTACAAGCTTATTGTCTTAGTGATTATTAAGTGAATTAATTAAAGGATTTAAACACATTAAGGGTTTAACACTTAGGATTAAAGTTATACACTCCATCCTAATAGAAGGATGCAGGTATAAGCTTAAACACAAAGCCTTAAAACCTTTAAGGTTTAGTCCCTGATTAAGAGGTGAGAAGAGAAGACACAAAGATGACACAAAGGTAAAAGCTAAATGGGGGACTAATCAAACCCTAATTATGATCATGCTTGGTTGTTCCTAGGGTTTGTGAGGCTTAAGAGAGAAAGAATCTTCAAAGAGCCACCAAGGAAAGAAGCATATGAAAGGAGAAAGAAACAGAGAGAAGCAAGACAACTTGCTTCACTTAAGAAGACAAGTTGCTTGAAGGAAGAAAGTGGGAGAGAGCATGAATGAGCAAGCTCACTCTAATACAAATATAAAATGAAGCAATGATGCATAAGAGAGATGAGAAGAGATTGTGAGAAGTGAAGGCAAATTCACTTCTCAAAACAACTTACCACCTGAAAAGTTAGTAACAAGAAGTGAAATGAGAATGAGAATGAGATGAAATGCAATGATGCACACCAAGATCAGAAGCATAAACATGATGTTAATGATGCTAAGAGATGATTCAAACACATGTCAAGAGTTGTGGATGATCATACAAGGATGAGGATGCAAATGAAGCATGCTTTGAACCATGGAAGTTCATGAAAGTTTATGAAATGGAATGAACATATAACATGGCAAATGAAAGATGCAATGATCAAACATGATTCTAATATGTCCTAAGATATCTTATGAATCATGTGGATGCACAAAATGTCATGGCAAGTTCTTGAATGCAAGCATATAAGAGATGAATGCAAAGGAAAGCAAGAATTAGGGTTTATGAACAACATGCAACACAAAAATTCAAAACCAGAAGCAAATTACATGATAAAAAATTGAAAATGGGATCAAAGGAACCCTAACCCTACACAAGTTCACTGCCCAAAGGAGGGAACCTAACTCTTAACCTAAAGGGAGTTATGATTTTCTCAAGTCAACTAGGGTTTCAAGGTACCTCAAAAGGAAAAATGCTCATTAAATTGAAAATGAAAGATAAATTCAAACCAATTTTACCCTAAAAACTACATGCTATGAAGGATGCAATGCAAGAAGAACCATTATCAAACTCTTCATGGTTAGGCAGAATGAATTTTTCTAAGTTTGAACAAAAATATTGCCTTTAAACAACTTTTATTCCAATGAAAATTGTCAAAATACATCAAGGACCAAAAAGAAATGGGATAAATATACAAAACCCCCCTGTCATTAGGGCGTGATTTGGTTTTCCCCCCTTTAAGTTTTTTTTTAATAGAGACCCCCTCATAAAATCAAAAATCAGATTTTACCGCCCCCTGTTACCCTCAATGATGACGGGGTTGCTGACTGTACTTCATTGAGGGTAATAGGGGGCAGTAAAATCTGATTTTTGATTTTATGAGGGGGTTTTTATTAAAAAAAATTAAAGCTGATAAATTAACTTAAATATGTTTTTAGAATAATAAATACTATTTTCACATTTATTATAAAAATAATATTTTTTTATCAAAATTATATTTATTAGTAATAAATTAACTTAAATATGTTTTTAGAATAATAATTTTTTCTCTCATAAAATAAATTGTTTTTATTAAGAAAATTATAAGTCTAATTTATTTTATGAGAGAAAAAATAATTATTCTAAAAACATATTTAACAAATGCATTTGATCATTTCATGAGATTTATTAAAAAGTGTTTAAACTAACTAAATAGTAGCATTGTAATGTTTTTTAATATATACTCTCTTTAGTCATTATTATAAATAAAAAAATAATTGTAAATCCATTGAATAATTTTTATATTTAATTTTTATATAAATTAGATATATTAATTGTAATAAATATTATAAGATTTTTTTTTAATAATTGTGACTGAGTGGAGTAAACATATTATTCTCTAAAAAAAAATGAAATCCCAAGATTTAGTATTTCCATTTAAATTAAAATTAATATCTTTTTCATTGAATTTTTAAACAAAAAATTTAAATTAAATCTTTTTATTTTAAGAAAGTCAAATCAAATATTTATAATACGTTTAATATATATATATATATATATATATATATATATATATATATATATATATATATATATATATATATATATATATATATATATATATATATATATATATATATATATATATATATATATATATATATATATATATAATCAGGATAAAATGCATAGATTAAATTTAAAAATACGTTAAATACGCCAAAAATGCAAGTTTTTATTGTTTTTAAAAAATTAATATGTATTTGAAAATTTAATATCTTAATTACACTTGTTTTCAACCAAATCATGATATTTAGTCACTATTTTTAAATTATTTTATTTAGTATTAAATCACTATTTTAAAACTAACCTATAGTTTAAAACTAAATTATAATTATTTATGCTACAGTCTATAACTTAATTATTTTTTAACATTTTAACTAAATTAATACTTCTTTTTAATGTTTTAAACTAAATATATTATTAATAATTACAGTATATTAATTTAGTATAAACTATTTAATATTTATAGTATTCAAATTATACTACAGTATATATTAATTATTTACTACAATAACTAGTCAAATTATTTACTACAATATTCAAATTATCCATTATAGTATTCAAATTATATAAACTATATAATTATACAAATTAGTTACTATAATAGTCAACTTATTTACTACAGTATTCAAATTATTCATTATAATAGTCGAATTATTAACTACAGTGTATATTAATTATTTACTATAATAACTATATAAATTATACAAATTATATATACAAATACTATAAACTATTCAAATTATATAAACTATTCAAATTATATATAAATTATACAAATTACTACAGTATATACAAATTATATAAAATATTCAAAATATATAAACTATTCTAATTATTAAAACTATAGTTAAATATATTAATTTAATTAAACTAAATAAATATCATTTTTTTAGATTAGTATAGTATTAACGTTAAAATAAACTACTAAACTAAATACTAAATTCTAATATTAAAATAATTAATTTATTTAAGTTAATTTATCAGTTTTAATTTTTTATAATAAAAACCCCCTCATAAAATCAAAAATCAGATTTTACTGCCCCCTATTACCCTCAATGAAGTACAGTCAGCAACCCAGTCATCATTGAGGGTAACAGGGGGCGGTAAAATCTGATTTTTGATTTTATGAGGGGGTCTCTATTAAAAAAAAGCTTAAAGGGGGGAAAATCAAATCCACCCTAATGACAGAGGGGGTTTTGTATATTTATCCCAAAAGAAATTTTCTTTGAGAGTTTGATAATGTTTCTAAATGTTTTAAAATGCAATGTGAATTTTTGGGTGATTTTTAAATACCTAAATGCATTTTTAATTAATTAATTTCCATTAACTAATTAAAAATAAACATTTAAATGATTTTAAAATAATTTTTAATGCAAAAAATAAAAATAAAAATATTTTTGGGTTCTGAAAATTAATGAAATGTTTTACAAAAAAATTCAGAATTTTTTAATATGTTTTGCTATTTTTTAAAATTCGTGGAAGTTAAATACAAAACAAATGAAAATAAAATAAAATTAATGAGAAAATAAGAAAGGCAGCTAATCTGAGGGCCAGGATTCAAATTCAAGGAGGCGGGAGTTGACTACGCGCGCTAATGGACGGCTGGAATTCAAACTCACTTAATTATGATTAAGCCCTAATCCTAAACCCTAATCACTTTCAGATGACCGGAACAGTGTTCCGGTCATCTTCTCCGGCAAGCCATTTCTCCAATCTCACTCAATACGCATCAAAACTTCATCAAACTCTCCAGAAATGATTAATGAACAACAATAAACAAGATTCCAGGCACAAAAACCATTTATATTACATCAACAACAAGAATCGAAGCAATCAAGTTTCACGGGCAAAATTTCAGAACAAGCATACATGGTCATTTTTCACTCATTTTCAAAATAAATCAGATCATTGTGATCAGTGAAGCATAAGGAATCATTTAGAAACTAAAAATGGGAGTTCTGGAAAAAAAAGTTCTTGAGCTCACCTGAACTAGAGCTTTCATTTTTGGTACTTTCTGGCCAGGTCTTTGCTTCAAAATGGCTCCAATGATCTTCTTGAGGAAGCTTTGAGGCTTAGTTGGAGTGTATTGTGGTTGGTTTGTGAGATTGATGAAGTTCTGACCAAGGGGAGTGAAAAATCGTATTTCTGTTTGTGGGCTTTTCAGGGCAAATTGAGGGTTGGGAAATGATCAGAGGATCATGTTGAGTGATTCTGTGAAGTTTGTTTTGAGGTTTGAGGCCTGTGTATTGAAATTCGAAGAAAAATGCATAAAGAGGGATTTTGGAGGATGCTTAGTTATGGGAGGTTTCAGCTTCCAAGATTGTGTGAGAAATGATCCATGAGGCATGTATGTGAAGCTGTGATTGGTCAGAGTAGTTGGTGTGGCTCAGCTTGATTGGTATGGTCCATTTTGCCAAAAGTCTTGAGTCAATGCAGCAAGTGGATTGAAGATTATGGGTGGTTTTGTAAATTTGTCCAACTTTGGCCTTTTTGGAAATTCTTGAAGTTCAAGGCACCAAAATGCATAATTCTTGGGCCAATTCTGATCTTTAGAGGTCACATGAGCATGTTGTGAAGTGTTTTTGCACATTTGAAGCCTTTAGAATGCCTTAACATACCATTTTGCTAAATGCCTCTTTGGTGTAAAACATGAAATTATGTGATTTTGTCCAACTTTGACAAGCCATAACTTTTGATCCAAAATGAATTAGAATGAGTTCTTGTACTTTTTGAAAATGGGAGGATCCATTCTACAACTTTCATGACCAAAGTTCTTTCATTTGAAGCATTTTTGAATCAAAAAGAGGAGGTTGAAAAACTTTCCCAAAATGGCAAGTTTTCATTACAAGTCACTTTCCCAAAAAGGCAACTTTGCAAATGGCTTGAAATTCTTCAATTTTGTGAACTTCTAACATCTTCTATGATCAAATAAAGATCAAAAACATTCAAAATGATGGAGAATGCCCTTTGGTTGGGTCATTGGGGGCCTCAGATGCCCTGATTTTGCACTGACTTGCTCAAGAAGTCATCTCTTGATCAGATGCCTTCCCCATTGAATTTCTTCATGAAAATTGATATGTATGATCCTCATAACATATAGAGGCCAATAGAAACAAGAATGACCAAAAAATTTGGAGTTATGGCCTCTGAAACCAAAACCCTAATTCTATTTCATCTGTGCAGTTAAACCTGGCTCTGCTTCCATGCCTTTCTCAGTTCTTGTGATTCTTTGATTTCCTTGACCTTGTGGGGATATAATATGATGCTTGAACATACATGGACCCCTTTGAGATGATTGAAGACCTCTGGAGTGGCTCAAATGGCTTAGGGATAGCTCAGATCACAAACCCTAGATGCAGATGGCTTTGAATCAATGCAGTGAATCAAAAATGTGGTATGAGATGCTATGATTGAACTTATGCAAATTAAAAGATCACAAGCCATGGTGTGAATCGGTGAGGGCAAATTTGGGGTGTTTACAGCTGCCCTTATTCAAACATGAGTTAGCTGTGCAGGATGTAAGCAACGGCTTAACAGGCAAACAAGATAACTTGTGGTTGAATACCAAAGACAGTCCAAAATTTGCACTCACAGAATGAAGAAGAAAAGGGATATAGATTGTAAAAGAAAATAAAGTATAATTATAAAGGTGCGGGCGACGGAGGACGACCGCCGGGTAGAGGGCGACCGCTGGGGATAAAGCGATGACGGGGACGACCGACATGCTGGGGAAACAGAGAGATCATGATGGGGACGACCATCAAGCAAAGAAATAAGTCTTTCTGGGGATTAAAGGTAAATGATGGGGACGACCATCGGGCTGAAGGAATAAATGATGAGGAACGGTCATCGAAGGTGAAGGACGATCACCTAGCAGGGGACGGCTGCTCTTGGGGATAAGGATGATGGACGGTCATCCAATGGTGAAGGACGATCACCTGGCAGGGTACGGCTGCCGAAAATATCGCGACATAGGACGAATGCTGAATAAAAAGGGTCGACGATGGGGACGGCCATCGGATAAGCATTGATGAAGGACGATCATCAAGAGGTGAAGGACGATCACCTAGCAGGGTACGGCTGCTCTTCAGGGCTTATCATGACATAGGACGAATGTCAGATAACAAGATCAACGATGGGGATGACCATCGGATAAAATGATGAAGGACGATCATTAAAAGGTGAAGGACGATCACCTAGCAGGGGACGACTGCTAAAAATATCACGACATAGGACGAATGTCGGATAAGAAGGGATTCTAATGAATAGAGACTCCCCTGGGGATGATGAAGGACGATCATCAAGAAGGTGAAGGACGATCACCTGGCAGGGTACGGCTGCCGAAAGGTATCATGACATAGGACGAATGTCAGATAGAAAGGAAATAGTTTATCAAGATTTACTGGGAATTCTTCTGGGGAAAGGTAGACATAGACGAGTGTCTAAATTCAAGAAAGTATAAGTGTTTGACACGGTGTATAGGTTAAAGATGCGGACGAGCATCCTTAAGATTATGATACGGACGAGTATCAGTGGAAACAAACGCTTGACGCATGTTCAGAGATGATGATACGGACGAGTATCAACTGGTTAACCAAGAACACGGACGAGTGTTGAATGTGAGGGGACTCAAGTGGCGTATATAAGATACGGACGAGTATCTGTACAAGTATATGGTTCCCAAAGTGTTTGTTTAGGCAACTATGCTGGGGAAGGTGACACGGACGGGCGTCAGGGAATTGTATAGATGTATGTAAACATGTGTTTGTGAGTGCAAAGGGGACGCTTTGGCTTTCTGCTGGGGATTTTGGGAAGTATTTTGTATATTGATGATGTGGTATTTTTGGTATATACAGGTGTTTGATTCAAAACATGGCTTATGACTATGCAGTATGCTTGATTTTTGCCGTACTGCTCCGTATTAGACGGAATGCTACGCTCTGAGGGGAGATATGATGTGAATGCTATGATTATGCAAATATACCGATCTGGGATTCAGATCCCGTTGTGGTGACGATCTCCGGCTGATCTTCTTGAATTATATCCTAGCTGGGGATGAGATCATTGATAGATCTGACATATATGACTCTGCATGGGGAAGTAGGTCATTGATAAACCTATCTTGGTAATGAGGGACCCAGCTGGGGTCCGTAGAAACTTTCGTCGCTCTGTCGTGAGATCTTCAAGCGTTGCTCTTCTAGATATAAGTTGAAACTCTGCGGGGGCTGGTCCCCTGTCTAGCACTCGGCTGGGGAAGAAGAAAGATCACTGAAAGATCCTCCTAGAGATTTCTGTGGGGATCCTGCTGAGGATGATACTTGACAACTCAGCTGGGGATATGAGCACCTTCTGGTACTGCTATGAAGGAAATGTTGGAGAAGTGATGCCTGGTAACTCTGATGGGGAGAAAGCATCTCTGGTGCTGTTTGGAAGGTGTGCTGAGGAAATAATGATTTGGCAGCCTACTGGGGAGAAACTTTCATACCCCATGTTATGCTTTGAACACCTGCAATCCTGTATGACAAAGAAACGTACAAGTTCCCCGAGGTATCCCTTATTGGATTCCGTCATAGGAGTTTAGACACTCCCGGGAGCGAATATATTTCCTGTAAGCACATATTTTTAGAAGGGAAGCATCTGTATTTATGTAATCAATATCTTAAGGACATCGGACATTTTGCAAATGAAGAATGAAATGTATGAGACAAGATATGACTGAAAATCTGATTTTATTAATTTGTGTGCCCTGAATTAGCAAGATACAGTCATAGAAACAGATCCCCTAAAATGAGGGAATCGTTACAAATTGAGAAACAAAAAGGTGTTGGCAATGTTGATAACGCTTTGGCGAGCTTCCTTTGCTATGACCCGTATGACCTTGACGTTCTTCTTATCTTGCTTTCTGAAGAAGGTTGATTCTGACCGACGCTTTACCCTTTCGAAGCTTGTCGTGTTGTAAGTGATACAGACGAATTCAGAATGCAGTTGTTCGCTTATTCCCTTATTTTACGTGGATCGCCCTTTCGGGTTTTCAATCCACCGGGATACCCATTTCTGCCTGAGTTGTCCAATGTGGCTTTTCAACTCAACGGGTGTACATCTTTTATTTATTTTCCCTTATTTTTTCCCGAGTCTTTCATTCTGTTTTTGACTCGCCGGGATGCCCTATTTTTGCCTGGACTTACATTCTGGTTTTATGTCCAGCGGGTCATTTTTACGCGAAGTATTTTTTAACTACATCTGAATTCACAGGGGACAGGAAATCTTCACCATCCATAGTACTGAGCATCAGTGCTCCACCAGAGAAAATCTTCTTTACTATGAATGGACCATCATAATTCGGAGTCCATTTGCCCCTGTGGTCTGTATGAGGAGGGAGGAGTCTTTTCAGCACAAGATCTCCTACTTGGTACCCTCGAAGCCTGACTTTCTGATCGAAGGATTTCTTCATTCTTTTCTGATATAACTGCCCATGACAAATTGCAGCCAATCTCTTTTCTTCAATCAGATTCAGTTGTTCGTATCGGGACCAGACCCATTCTGCTTCGTCCAATTTAACATCCATCAATACCCGCAGGGAGGGTAATTCAACTTCAACAGGTAGGACTGCCTCCATACCATACACAAGCTGATACGATGTTGCCCCAGTGGATGTTCTGATTGACGTACGGTACCCATGTAAAGCAAATGGTAGCATTTCATGCCAGTCTTTGTAGGTAACCACCATCTTCTGCACAATCTTCTTGATGTTCTTGTTAGCTGCCTCCACAGCGCCATTCATCTTTGGCCTATAAGGAAAAGAATTGTGGTGTTGAATCTTGAAGTCCCAGCACAGTTCTGCCATCATTTTGTTGTTTAAGTTGGAACCATTATCAGTAATGATTCGCTCAGGAACTCCATACCGACAGATGATATCTCTCTTCAGGAACCTGGCTACTACTTTCCTTCTAACATTTGCATAAGAAGCCGCTTCAACCCACTTGGTAAAATAATCAATGGCTACCAGGATGAATCTGTGGCCGTTTGAAGCAGTCGGTTCAATCTTGCCGATCATATCAATGCCCCACATAGCAAAGGGCCAGGGTGAAGACATCACATTCAAAGGATTTAGAGGCACATGTACTTTATCTGCATAAATCTGGCATTTATGGCATTTTCTGGCATAAGTACAACAGTCTGCATCCATTGTGATCCAGTAATAGCCCGATCTTAGCAACTTTTTAGCCATAGCATGCCCTCCAGCATGGGTACTAAAAGATCATCCGTGCACCTCGTGCATCAACAAGTCCACTTCTGCCTTATCAACACATCTGAGAAGTACCATATCAAAGTTCCTCTTGTACAAGGAACCATCAGTATTCAAGAAGAAACTACCAGCTAGCCTTCTTAATGTCTTCTTGTCATTGGATGATGCCCCAGGTGGGTATGTTTGATCCTCCAAGAAGCATTTGATGTCGTAGAACCAAGGCTTATCATCTTTAGCAAGGTCTGCTGAGAATACATATGCTGGTCTGTCGAGTCTGGACACTGAAATCCGGGGCACAAAGTTGGCAGCTTGAACTTTGATCATGGAGGAAATGGTGGCCAGAGCATCTGCAAACTGATTTTCATCTCGAGGGATATACTCAAGCTTGACTGTTGTGAAGAAAGTCAATAACCTCCTTGTATAATCCCGGTAAGGTATCAGATGATCTTGGTGGGTGTTCCATTTGTCGTTGGTTTGATTAATTACCAGAGCTGAATTTCCGAACACAGTCAAAGTCTTGATCCTGAGGTCAATAGCTTCCTCAAGACCCATAATACAGGCTTCATATTCAGCTTCATTGTTAGTGCAGTTAAAGGTGAGCTTTGCCGAGAAAGGCATGTGAACTCCTTTAGGTGTAATGAGTACTGCACCAACACCACGACCATTCATGTTAACAGCCCCATCAAACATCATAGTCCATTCTTCTTCCGGGTCAGGCCCTTCAGTGTGAATAGGCTCTTCATGATCTTTTGCTTTTATGAACATGATGTCTTCATCAGGGAAGTCAAATCTCATAGGCTGGTAATCATCAATGGGTTGTTCAGCAAGATAATCAGACAATACACTACCTTTGATGGCCTTTTGAGATGTGTACCGAATGTCATATTCTGTGAGAATCATTTTCCATCTTGCAACCTGTCTGGTAAGTGATGGCTTCTCAAATATGTATTTGACTGGGTCCATCTTGGAGATCAATAAAGTGGTGTGGGTCAACATATACTGCCTTAGTCGGCGAGCAGCCCACGCTAAAGCACAACAAGTTTTCTCGAGCAGTGAATAATGTTGTTCACAGTCGGTAAACTTTTTGCTTAGGTAGTATATTTCATACTCTTTTCGACCAGACTCGTCATGCTGGCCTAGCACACACCCCATTGACTCTTCTAATATTGTCAAGTACATGATTAGAGGTCTTCCTTCAACGGGAGGCATAAGGACTGTAGGTTCTTGTAAGTATTCCTTGATTTTGTCAAAAGCCCTTTGGCAGTCTTCGTTCCACCTGACCGTTTGTTCTTTTCTTAACAACTTGAACAAGGGTTCACAGGTTGCGGTATGGTGAGATATGAACCTTTAAATGTAGTTCAATCTTCCTAGAAACCCCCGAACCTCTTTTTCTGACTTCGGTGCAGGCATCTCTTGAATAGCTTTGACTTTGTCAGGGTCAACTTCAATCCCTTTTTCACTTACGATAAATCCTAGCAGCTTACCGGATCGCACCCCAAATATACACTTGTTAGGGTTTAACTTCAACTGGTACTTCCTCAGACGCTTGAATAGCTTCAACAGATTCACCAGATGGTCTTGTTCTATGAGGGACTTGGCAATCATGTCATCCACATAACATTCAATTTCTTTGTGGATCATGTCATGGAATAATGTTACCATAGCCCGTTGATAAGTGGCACCCGCATTCTTTAGTCCGAATGGCATCACTTTATAACAGAACGTACCCTAGGGTGTGATAAAAGTTGTCTTCTCCATGTCTTCAGGTGACATCTTGATCTGATTGTATCCTGAAAATCCATCCATGAAGGAGAACACCGAGAACTGAGCCGTATTATCAACCAATACATCAATGTGAGGTAATGGGAAGTCATCTTTCGGGCTGGCTCTGTTCAAATCCCGGTAATCTACACACATTCTCACCTTGCCATATTTCTTAGGCACAAGTACAATATTAGCAACCCACGGCGGATAGCTAGTCACAGCAAGGAAACCGGCGTCCCACTGCTTTTGTACCTCTTCTTTTATCCTCATTGCCATATCTGGGCGAGTACGGCGCAACTTTTGTTTTACTGGTGGGCAGTCTTCTTTCAGAGGTAGCTTATGCATGACAATGTCGGTGTCCAACCCTGGCATATCCTGATAAGACCAAGCGAAAACATCCACATATTCCCGGAGCATGTCAATCAGTTTCTCTTTCACTGAATCTTGTAAGCAGGCCCCGATCTTAACTTCCATCAAGTCTTCTTCTGTACCAAGATTAACCGTATCGACCTCCTCCTGATGAGGAGTGATAACCTTCTCCTCTTGCCTTAACAACCTAGCTAGCTCTTCAGGTAGCTCATAATCTTTTTCAACCCCTTCATCAGCTTGATTGATTGGATTATCAAAGTCATACGAAGTCATAGCAGTGTTGTTGTTGGTGCAGTCTGGAGGGCACTTTCTGCAAGGGTTTAGATTGGTTCATTTTAGTGATCAGTTTTATCTTATTTAGAAAAGTGAAAATGAAGTTGTTTATTTTGAAAAACATTGCCATTTTATTTTTGTACAAAAAGTGAAAAATGAAAAACAGTGAGCGAAAAAAGAAAAGACTCATTTGCAAAAGATGTCCTGATATTCATTAATTGATCTTTGCACAAAATACAAGATGGCCCGATTACAAAATGAGTCTTGACATCTTGGGCAAGATGCAAGACTTGATGCATGCTTTAAAATACAGGAAATAATAATTACTCTGCAGGAGTAACCCTTATAATTTCCTGGGAAGACCAGTTTGAGACATGGCTCCCCGGGGTCCTTGGACGTATCCATCTTTCCAGGTTGCGCTCGTCTTCCGACTCATCTTCCAAGTTGTTCACAGCATCCGGGGTGAGCATTCCCCCGCTAACAAACTTGGGCTCCTTGGCAGCCTCTGATTGATCTTGTTGAGTTGGTCTATAACCCAACCCAAATCGGTTTTCTTTCTTTTCCACGGGCAGCAGCTTGCCCCAGCTTTGGGCGGTACCTTCTTCAACAACCTTCCGGGCTTGCTGATATGACGTTATGGAAGTTCCCAGTACCGCAGATGCTTCATTAATGTTCAAGGCCTCAAACACTTGGCTCATGGTTTCATGGATCTCTCCGTCCATTTCAATGTACTTATACGTAGCCAGCTGGCTAACAAAGATGTCGTCCTCCCCACAGATGGTGATGATTTGGCCTTCCCACTCGAATTTTAACTTCTGGTAAAGGGTAGACGTAATAGCGCCAACGGCATGGATCCAGGGTCTACCCAACAGACAGCTGTAGGCCGGCTGTATGCCCATCACAAAGAAGGTAGTTTTGAAGGTCTGTGGGCCAATCAACACAGGCAGATCAATCTCCCCAAGCACTGATCTTTTAGAGCCATCAAACGCTCTCACCACCAAATTACTCGGATGCAATGCCAAGCCATCATACTCCAGCTTCAGTAAGGCTTTCTTTGGTAGAACATTGAGTGATGACCCAGTGTCCACCAGTACATGAGATAGAACAGCACCCTTGCATTCCAAGGTGATATGCAAAGGCTTGTTGTGTTTACGTCCCTCTGTTGTTAAGTCAGTATTGGTAAAGCCCAGTCCATGACTGGTGTTGACATTCGCAACCACAGTTTCTAGCTGATTAATAGTAATCTCCTCTGGCACGTATGCTGCGTGCAGGACCTTCAGCAGTGCGTTCCTGTGTGCTTCAGAACACATTAACAGTGATAATATGGAGATCTTGGAGGGTGTTTGGTGAAGCTGGTCCACCACCATGTAATCACTTCTCTTTATGATTCTCATAAACTCGTCTACATCTTGTTCAAAAGATGTCTTCTGAGTTTCTTTGGTAGTAGGCTCTTCGGGTACCACACTCTTTCCCTTTGCTTTGGCAACAGCTTCTGCCTCAGCATTAGGTCTTTGTGTTTGTGAGGCAAAAAGGCGTCTGCTTCTGGTGAAGCCTCCGCCTCCCCCAATATTATCAATTTGTGGAGAAGAGGTCGATGAATCCAGAGTGATTTTCTCCCCGTTGCAGTAGAGGTCAGAGCCGTAATGCCAAGGTATGGCATTACTGCTTTCATAAGGAACTGGTCCAGGTACCGTAATAGTAACTGGACTGACTGCTGCAGAGGAGGGTATTGTAACGGTGTGCGGATCATAGTAAATTGTGACTGGTGATCTGGTAGGAGGTGCCATGATTTGTTGTTGAAAATTGTTGCTGGGAGGAACATCTGATAGGTCATAATAGATTGTGACTGTTGAAACATCTTCATTAATTTCTGCTGGCGTTGTAGAAGATTCTGCTAATAACATGGATGCTGATGTTGTAGAAGAAATGGCTGTCGAATTTTGACTTGTTGAAGTAATGGACGGAGTAATTGCTGATGATATTGATGAATCGGTAGGAATGATTGTTGCTGCTGTTGTAGAAGAATCAGGAATTGTTGTTAAAGGAATTGCTAGATTTGTAGGCGCCATTGTTGAGATCTGAAGGATTCCATCCTTAATAAGACCATCTATGCCGCTTCTCAAATTTTCACACCCGTTGACTGCAATGTTGCAATACCCACAACCGAGCTCACACCCAGGGAACACTTGGCACTCTAGAAGCTGAGCTTTAATTTCGGCCAAAGGTGTTCGAATTTGTGCAACACTGGTGATCAAGGTAGATGGTTTGTCTTCCTCAATGGCAGTAATCCTCGGCCCACCATGATTAGGCATAGGATTCTTGTTGACATTCGGAGGAGGTGCGAAGTTGAGGGCTTTAGAATCCACCAGATCTTGTACTTTCATTTGTAAGGCCCTGCATTTTTCAGTGTTGTGACCAGGTGCATTGGAGTGGAAAGCACACCTGGCATTGACATCATAATTCCTGGGGAGATTAAGGGGATCTGGTGGTGCCAACGTCCTTAACTCAACCAAGTTAAGCTTCAGGAGTTGTGGCAATAAGGTCGCATAAGGCATAGGGATGGGATCAATCACCCTGTTTGCCTGTGACGGTCTTTGTTGGAATGGACGCTGTTGCTGGTTGCTATTGCTGTTGTTGTAGGTTCTCTGTTGCGGGTACTGAACTTGCTGTTGATAATGTGGTTGTTGTTGTTGTTGATATGTTGTTTGCTGAGGAATCGGAGCTGGAATGGTAACAGCTGCTACTGATCTGTGGACATACTGAGGTCTGCCCCTGCTGGCATGAATGGAATTGGTCTCACCAGCTCTTCGGGGTCCCACAAAAGGCTTCCTGGGATTACTGGACGAACTTGCACCGCTGTCAGAAATCTTGCCCATTTTTAATAGACTTTCAATCCTTTCACCAGCTATGACAACATCAGCAAAGCTGGTAGAGGAAAAGGCAGCCAGTCTATCAATGTATGTTCCTTGCAGAGTATTCATGAACATGTCGGCCATTTCTCTTTCCGACATGGGTGGTTGGACAGCAGCAACAAGCTGTCTCCACCTTTGGGCATATTCCCTGAAGCTCTCTTTGGAAGACTGGGACATTCCCATTAGGAGGGTCCTGTTAGGAGCCATGTCCAGATTGTATTGATATTGCCTGATGAAGGCTTCAGCTAAGTCCTTCCAGCATCTAATGGTAGCTCTGGTCAAGTGTGAATACCACTCCCTTGAAGCTCCAGTCAGACTGTCTTCAAAGTAGAACATCCACAGCTTCTCATCCATAGTATAAGCTTTAAGTCTTCCCAGGAAAGACTGCAGATGAGTTCGTGGACAAGAGGTTCCATTGTATTTCTCAAAGCACGGGGGTTTGAATTTGTGGGGAATTCTCACCCCATCCACTAGCCCCATGTCCATTACATCGAAGCCCAAGGAATTCTGAGACTCCAGAGATCTCAATTTCTCAGCAATTTCATTCAACCTCCGGTCATAGACTTCATCTCCTGCTCCCATAACAGTAAACTGCTCTTCTTGGGGATCCTCCTGCAAGATTCTCCCCCCAGCAGTGTTTCCCTGTACATTTCTCGGGATGTTGACTTCCGGATCTAGATGAGGTCCAAATACTGGTGGATTAACATGAGGCTGACCCCTCTCATTGTTACTAGTTCCTCCAGTTCCAAGAGGAGGTTCCTCGGGAGTTTGTCTTTCCACTAGTTCCCTTAACCTTTCTTGACTCTAGGCCAAGCCAGTCATTACAGCCATGAATTGAGCCATTTGGTTCCTCATCTCCACTCTTTCATTAGCCATCTGAGTTCTGACCTCAGTCAGATCTTACTGTACCTGTTCCATTTGAATACCAGGAAGGTTGTTGCGAGTAGGGTACCGGTGCGTACGGTTGACAGGGAACACTCGGCGACGAGCAATGTTTCCTGAGATCACAACAGAGTTAGAAACAAATAATAACAAAACCTACAAAACAAAACAAGGTTAGTATGCAATGCAGTATGCTTATTTGTTTTTCCAAGGTATCCGGCTTGGTTCTTGGTTTTGACCTTTCCAGACCTCGAGGAAGACGCTTGATGTTGTTGAGAAAAGAAACCCAATGAAAGCAAACTAATATATTACAAATGATGACAATACATAGTTTGTTTAACAACACATGCCCCTGGAGGGTCAAAATACAACAAAAAGAAAAGTACATAAAATGGAAATGAACAACAAGCAAAGAAGTCAAACATCCAATCCAAACTCATTGTCCTTGACTTCCTCCAGGAGTGCCTCACTCACAGGACCAGCTGGGTGCTCTGTAATGGTCCTAATGAGGAGGTTCCTGGTGGCAATGGTAGTGGTCAGCTTCTTGTGCCTGTCCTGATCCTTTGATCTCTTCAATCCAGCCCTAAGCTTCAACTCTGATATCTCCTTCTGGGCTGCCAGCAAAGCTTCCTGCTGCTTCTTCTCATTGGCCTCCAACTGTTCAATCTTGGCTTGAATTCTCTGATCTTCTTGTGTCCGGGCTTCAGTGATCCTGACCCACCTAGCCTGAATTTCTTGCAGATAAAGCTCAGTCCTAGCCTTCTGAAGCTTGGCTTCTTTACAGGCATTCTTCAATATTTGTTCCCCAGCCCTTGCTTTCCTGATATAGTCCTCTGTTTTCTCAATCTTGGCCAGATGCTCCAACCTAAGCTTCTCCAGTCTCTCAATGTCCAAAGGACCATCACTCCTTTCCCAAAGGGTCTTCTTCAAGGCTTGAGACAGATTCTCATTTCTTTCCTTCAGCTTCTCAAATTCCTCTAGGCTGACAGTTGCTGCTGGCTGTACTGTTGATGGTCCAGGTATATTCTCAATGGTGAAAGGCATTCCAGTAATCTGAGCTCTAGTACGGGACCAATCATAGTACTGAGCTGAAGCAACATTATTACACCTTCCTAGAATAGCCATCCCTTTTGTCTGGATGTTGTCCCAAGCCCAAGATGCTTGTCTGACAGCAGCTAGATTAGGTTTTATTTCACAATACAGGGTCTCAGCTAAATCTTGCACTCTGGGAGGGTGAACCAAAGCATAGCCCAGTTGTCTCTTAAACAGCAAAGGGTTGTAGTTGATGCAACCCTTTACACCTATCAGAGGCACATTTGGGTATTACCCATAGCTGGTGATAATGTCTTTGCCTTTGGTGTGCTGGGTGCACCATCTGATGTCATCTGAAGTTAAAGCAATGAGCCTCTTGGCCCAATTCTTCTGTTGGTGAGGGTTCAGGAAGGTATCTGTCTTAGGTAGATGTCTGTGCAGCCAGGTGTGAAACAAAGGAGCACAACATCTCACTAACTTCCCCCTTTGTTTCTCATTCCTCTGATGGATGGAGTAATAGAAATCTCCCAGTAATGTAGGTACTGGGTTCCTCAGAAGGAAAAGATGAATGGCATTCTTGCTGACAAATTTGGGCTCGTCTGCAAACAGTATAACCCCATATATGCTGAGGGCTAACAATGCACAGACTGCCCTCCATTCTCCCAAGGAGGCCTTTAGGATGGCCTGAGAAATCAAGAAGTCCAAGTGAAGACCAGGGATTCCAGCTTTTGTTGTCATGCTTTGTTCAATTAAAGCAGGCTCTAGGTATAGTGCTTTTGCTACTTCTCCATTGCTGGGAAAAGTCATTTCTGGGTTGAATGGGAGTCCACCCCTGATAGGTACTCCAATCAATGAGGAAAACTCTTCCAGTAGAGGCCCTAACTGAAAGTTTGAGAATGGTGAAGCATCTCAAAGGAGGGTCATAAAACTGCAAGCATGTGTGGATCATGCTCCTCTGAGAAGGGTCCAGGTCCATAACCATATCCAGGATACCTCCATAATGCTCTCTAAACAATGGGATGTGGTCAGGGGTGATAAGTGACTGGACTTGCTTGATGCCAGTCAACACAGGTTCAAAGAAATGGTAGGATATGTTGCTCTTCCTGGGTGTAGTCATGAATACTGCTGAAGATGATGAAGATAGGTGCTGATGAAGATCAAGACTGATACTGGAGATGAACCACTAATAGGCTGATACTGGTGATGATGAGAACTGATGAAGCAGAGGTCTATGCAGAAGAAGGGGTCAAAACCAAACCAGATATAATGTGGATACCCTGAAAAACAAATAAACAAATGTTAAATGATGCAAATGATGAGTATGAAAATGATATGCAAGGGTTTGTGATCAAGCTGGATCTGATTATCTGTCTTGATATAAGGCCCATGTATGTTCAAGAAGTCCAGATGGAGGTCCAGAAATCCAGTAACCAAGGTGGTGGACTCAAATAAAGAGTCACACATCCAGGGTTAATCACAAGAACTGTCTAAAGTGGAGTACTCTTAATCAAAACAAAACAGGGTATGATGTGGTCAAGGGTACCTGCAAACCTGTAAACAGCCCAACCCCCTCACAGGTGGTGTTCTAGAACAAGGATCCTCAGACTTGGATCAGTTATGAGAAGTGTAAACACTTCTAACCCAGAGGTACAGTGTTTACAATAACCATAAAAGATCCTCCTCTAATTCACCTCAGTTTCTGAAGGTCATAATAATGGTCATCCAGACTTAGCAAGCTTCCCAGATAGCCCTAGCACTACAGGAAATCTGTAGCACAGAGTTCTCAAGAAGAAACCCACATCTGAACCGTGTTTCATATTCCCGCACCAGACCGAAATGGAATGGGAAAGAATATGAACCACTCTAGCCTAGGTGTCACTCAGGTCCTAGGTATAGGACCTCAAACTCTCAATGGAACCCCACCCATCAAAACAACAAACCAGATCCAGCAATGACAGTATGACAGTATGATGTATAAAACTGTAAAGAAAGCAATACACAAGACTGTACATAAAGCAATAAAATAAATACATAAACACATATAGCACATAACACCCCAGTAAACACAAATCAAACAAGCGCTAGGAGGAACCCACAAAAAGAACCAGAAGCCCTCGTTACAGTATAAGGGTCCCCAGCAGAGTCGCCAAGCTGTCACTCCCACCTGATGACACAGGGCCAAGAGGGGTACAGACGCGAACGGTCGGCGAAAGAAGAGAGAAAGAATAGAGTCGCCAGCTAGGCGTTTTTATCCCGAAGGAAAGGTAATGCTGCATAAACCTAGAAAAAAGATGGATAAGACGGTCGCGAACCAGAGAAACTGAGAAAGGGGGTTGGTTACAACCTAGGAAGGTATTAGCACCCAGATTGTCCGCCGTACTCGACGGGATCCACGCTTAAAAGATTTGTGTTTAAAAGGGGTAGTGTCAGTGCAATCTGTGTATCAAAGCTGGAAAAGAATTCAAGTGTCAGTGTAAAAGAAGTGTGAAGTGTATAAGAGAAGTGTCAGTGTAAGAACAAGAGTGAAGCTCAAGACTATGAGGCTTAAAGAATGATGCTGGAAGGAGGGGGAATATACAGAGACTTTTGTTCGATAACTGTTAAGTTATGCCTACGTATCCTCTCGTGCAATGAGGAAGTCAGAACACCGTAGTTCGACCCAAAGAGACTGAAAGATAAATTGACTTGTGAACTGCTTATTTATCTATGCTCAAGTGTATGACCTGTCTGGCTCAGGTGCAAACTGTCTTGCATTAGACGGAAGAAGCGAGTTCTCGTTTGTGAGTGAATGGGGTGAGAAAAGAATCCCGAAGGAGACAATTATTATTTGTTTTTTTGTTTTCAGTCTTTTATTTCTTTTGGATTTGTCATAAGTTAATGAGCTTAAGCCTAAACCAGGGGTTAGTAAACTAATCACATCCTCCCTCTGATTAGGGGTAATGAGAATACCTTAAGTATGAAGTAAGCACCTCACACTTAATCACCATGATGTAGGATTAAGATCATTAACCTACTTGTATTTATTTAGATGTTTTTGTTGTTTTTGTTTAGTGTTAAGTAATGAGTTTAAGCCATAATCAAGGATTTAATGGACCCATTACACCATCCTAATAGAAGGATAATAGATGAGAACATTTAAGCTGAGGAAAGCTCCTCAACTTAATCCATGATTAGGGATTAACCTCATGGAAAAACAAAGCCTTTATTAAAGTGGATTTTAGTTAATGATGGGATTAAGAAGTGATTTTTATGGTTTGTAAGACAACTTGAGGAGGACTTGTCCATTAACACTAGGGTTAGTACTTCTTAACCAATTAAGGAAGAATTAGAACCCTAATGCAAGGCCCAAGTTACAAGCTTATTGTCTTAGTGATTATTAAGTGAATTAATTAAAGGATTTAAACACATTAAGGGTTTAACACTTAGGATTAAAGTTATACACTCCATCCTAATAGAAGGATGCAGATATAAGCTTAAACACAAAGCCTTAAAACCTTTAAGGTTTAGTCCCTGATTAAGAGGTGAGAAGAGAAGACACAAAGATGACACAAAGGTAAAAGCTAAATGGGGGACTAATCAAACCCTAATTATGATCATGATTGGTTGTTCCTAGGGTTTGTGAGGCTTAAGAGAGAAAGAATCTTCAAAGAGCCACCAAGGAAAGAAGCATATGAAAGGAGAAAGAAACAGAGAGAAGCAAGACAACTTGCTTCACTTAAGAAGACAAGTTGCTTGAAGGAAGAAAGTGGGAGAGAGCATGAATGAGAAAGCTCACTCTAATACAAAGATAAAATGCAGCAATGATGCATAAGAGAGATGAGAAGAGATTGTGAGAAGTGAAGGCAAATTCACTTCTCAAAACAACTTACCACCTGAAAAGTTAGTAACAAGAAGTGAAATGAGAATGAGAATGAGATGAAATGCAATAATGAACACCAAGATCAGAAGCATAAACATGATGTTAATGATGCTAAGAGATGATGCAAACACATGTCAAGAGTTGTGGATGATCATACAAGGATGAGGATGCAAATGAAGCATGCATTGAACCATGGAAGTTCATGAAAGTTTATGAAATGGAATGAACATATAACATGGCAAATGAAAGATGCAATGATCAAACATGATTCTAATATGTCCTAAGATATCTTATGAATCATGTGGATGCACAAAATGTCATGGCAAGTTCTTGAATGCAAGCATATAAGAGATGAATGCAAAGGAAAGCAAGAATTAGGGTTTATGAACAACATGCAACACAAAAATTCAAAACTAGAAGCAAATGACATGATAAAAAATTGAAAATGGGATCAAAGGAACCCTAACCCTACACAAGTTCACTGCCCAAAGGAGGGGACCTAACTCTTAACCTAAAGGGAGTTATGATTTTCTCAAGTCAACTAGGGTTTCAAGGTACCTCAAAAGTAAAAATTCTCATTAAATTGAAAATGAAAGATAAATTCAAACCAATTTTACCCTAAAAACTACATGCTATGAAGGATGCAATGCAAGAAGAACCATTATCAAACTCTTCATGGTTAGGCAGAATGAATTTTTCTAAGTTTGAACAAAAATATTGCCTTTAAACAACTTTTATTCCAATGAAAATTGTCAAAATACATCAAGGACCAAAAAGAAATTTACTTTGAGAGTTTGATAATGTTTCTAAATGTTTTAAAATGCAATGTGAATTTTTGGGTGATTTTTAAATACCTAAATGCATTTTTAATTAATTAATTTCCATTAACTAATTAAAAATAAACATTTAAATGATTTTAAAATAATTTTTAATGCAAAAAATAAAAATAAAAATATTTTTGGGTTCTGAAAATTAATGAAATGTTTGACAAAAAAATTCAGAATTTTTAAATATGTTTTGTTATTTTTTAAAATTCGTGGAAGTTAAATACAAAACAAATGAAAATAAAATGAAATTAATGAGAAAATAAGAAAGTCAGTTAATCTGAGGGCCAAGATTCAAATTCAAGGAGGCGGGAGTTGACTACGCGCGCTAATGGACGGCTGGAATTCAAACTCTCTTAATTATGATTAAGCACTAATCCTAAACCCTAATCACTTTCAGATGACCGGAACAGTGTTTCGGTCATCTTCTTCAGCAAGCCATTTCTCCAATCTCACTCAATACGCATCAAAACTTCATCAAACTCTCCAGAAATGATTAATGAACAATAATAAACAAGATTCCAGGCACAAAAACTATTTATATTACATCAACAACAAGAATCGAAGCAATCAAGTTTCACGGGCAAAATTTCAGAACAAGCATACATGGTCATTTTTCACTCATTTTCAAAATAAATCATATCATGGTGATCAGTGAAGCATAAGGAATCATTTAGAAACTAAAAATGGGAGTTCTGGAAAAAAAAGTTCTTGAACTCACCTGAACTGGAGCTTTCACTTTTGGTACTTTCTGGCCAGGTCTTTGCTTCAAAATGGCTCCAATGATCTTCTTGAGGAAGCTTTGAGGCTTAGTTGGAGTGTATTGTGGCTGGTTTGTGAGATTGATGAAGTTCTGACCAAGGGGAGTGAAAAATCGTATTTCTGTTTGTGGGCTTTTCAGGGCAAATTGAGGGTTGGGAAATGATCAGAGGATCATATTGAGTGATTCTGTGAAGTTTGTTTTGAGGTTTGAGGCCTGTGTATTGAAATTCGAAGAAAAATGCATAAAGAGGGATTTTGGAGGATGCTGAGTTATGGGAGGTTTCAGCTTCCAAGATTGTGTGAGAAATGATCCATGAGGCATGTATGTGAAGCTGTGATTGGTCAGAGTAGTTGGTGTGGCTCAGCTTGATTGGTATGGTCCATTTTGCCAAAAGTCAAAAAGTTGTGTACTTGAGGTATGGGTTGGTTTTGCAGCTGGCTCTTGGCTTGTCCTGGCTCAGCATGAATTAAGGATGTCCATAGAATCAATCTTGAGGCAATGCAGCAAGTGGATTGAAGATTATGGGTGGTTTTGCAAATTTGTCCAACTTTGGCCTTTTTGGAAATTCTTGAAGTTCAAGGCACCAAAATGCATAATTCTTGGGCCAATTCTGATCTTTAGAGGTCACATGAGCATGTTGTGAAGTGTTTGTGCACATTTGAAGCCTTTAGAATGCCTTAACATACCATTTTGCTAAATGCCTCTTTGGTGTAAAACATGAAATTATGTGATTTTGTCCAACTTTGACAAGCCATAACTTTTGATCCAAAATGAATTAGAATGAGTTCTTGTACTTTTTGAAAATGGGAGGATCCATTCTACAACTTTCATGACCAAAGTTCTTTCATTTGAAGCATTTTTGAATCAAAAAGAGGAGGTTGAAAAACTTTCCCAAAATGGCATGTTTTCATTACAAGTCACTTTCCCAAAAAGGCAACTTTGCAAATGGCTTGAAATTCTTCAATTTTGTGAACTTCTAACATCTTCTATGATCAAATAAAGATCAAACTCATTCAAAATGATGGAGAATGCCCTTTGGTTGGGTCATTGGGGGCCTCAGATGTCCTGATTTTGCACTGACTTGCTCAAGAAGTCATCTCTTGATCAGATGCCTTCCCCATTGAATTTCTTCATGAAAATTGATATGTATGATCCTCATAACATATAGAGGCCAATAGAAACAAAAATAACCAAAAATTTTGGAGTTAAACCTGGCTCTGCTTCCATGCCTTTCTCAGTTCTTGTGATTCTTTGATTTCCTTGACCTTGTGGGGATATAAAATGATGCTTGAACATACATGGACCCCTTTGAGATGATTGAAGACCTCTGGAGTGGCTCAAATGGCTCAGATCACAAACCCTAGATGCAGATGGCTTTGAATCAATGCAGTGAATCAAAAATGTGGTATGAGATGCTATGATTGAACTTATGCAAATGAAAAGATCACAAGCCATGGTGTGAATGGGTGAGGGAAAATTTGGGGTGTTTACACTTCCTATTGCACAAACAACTACTAAATGAAACTAGCAATATAAACAAACTATTACAGCTACCAAACAGCATGAAAATAGGTGTAAAAAGACCAAAAACAGAATAATGCAACATGTCTTTTACAGCTTCTGTTTCCAAATGCAGGGATGAAAACATGGCAGATTTTCAATTGTTTTTCGGATGCCAAAATGAGTTTTAATGCACACAATGAAACACAAAGATCATGAAATTTAATGCAACAATATGAAATGTATATCGACAATGGAATGTATCACGTAAAGACGCAATCAATGGATGTGAATTGTGCGATTTTAAACAATATGCAATTTTTCTCAAATTTGTGCACAATTGACCAAAACATGAATGAATCGCAAATGTGATGCAAAACAGAAGTATAAACACTTATTAACATGAAATGGATGATGCAAAATCATGTAAAAAATGATCACAACAAGCTATGAACACATATGCAACACTTATGCCAAAACTCGGAACCTAGCGAAAAGTATGTTGAAAGTTATCGAAACTACATACACCTGCTCTAAATCAGCTCCTAAAAATTCCCTAAAATCATGTCCTAAAGATCCAAGATGATTGGTAGGGGAATGGATATCAAAATTGCAATAAAATGCTAGAATTTCTCATTCTGGTTCAGTGGTAACCGGTTACTACCTATGCAGTAACCTATTACCAGTTCAAAAAAACTCATTTTTATGCAAAATTAACACAGGTAACCAGTTACTACCTATGTGATAACCGGTTACTATGTAACCATAATTATTTTTTTTGCATTTTCATGCAAAAACTAGTAGAAACTTATTCCAATAGGCTCTATTCTAAATCCTATCAACATAGCACGAAAATCACACCTAAATGCAACATTCTAACACCTATTAACATTATGATCACACTACGGTTCTAGCTCCTAATGATCAAACCAATCAAAGCATGAAAAAATCAAGAAAAATCGAAGAATGCGTGAGGCGAGAAGAAGAGAAATAAGTTAAATCGAGAAGTCATTTCGGATTCACCAACTTACAAAGCGGAGGCTTGCTTTGGCAATTGTTGCGATGTTGAGCGATTCACGAAAAGAAAGAAAACCGGAGATCTGAGGCTTCGATCTGTGAATGCGCAAATTAATTCGATTGGTGAGGATTATCTGAAACGCTTCTGAATGGTGAAATAAACAACGCAACCATAACAATTCCTTAAATTATCCGTTGAATTGATGAAGTTGATGAAGGCTTAGCTTCCGATTCTTCAAGTTTAAATGCAAAAATTGAAGAATCTTGATGATGAAGCTTTGGTGGGGGTTTTGAAAATGGAGAGAATTGAGAGAATTAAGATTGTGAGAATGGTGGAAAATGTGTGAAATGTGTTAACCTCTTTTGGCTATATGAGCAATGTTTATATGGTGGTTAGCTTTGGAGTTAGGTCTAGGTTTAGCAAGAGGTTTGGACGCGAGGCTTGGGTCCTAAGCTAAGGGTTGGTCGGGAATATTGCTTAAATATTCCATGGCATATTCTTGGAATATTCCTTGGCATATTCTGGGAATATTCCCTTAGAAGAATGTGTAATGTTCTAAAATTGAGTGGAAACACAAAGCAAAGTGAAAATAGAAAATGGAGGGAAGCAACCAACTGAATTTTGAATTTTTGAAAATCTGGGCGAAGTAACCAGTTACTACCAATGAGGTAACCGGCTACCAGTGCAAAAATTGGGCTTTTTCTCTTTTGGTTGGAAATCTTGGATATCTGGTCTTGGTCATATTATCTGAGATTATTTTCCTTCTGAGACCTGATAGTCGCCCAATAACCCTTGATGACATGCCCTGCTCCTCGACCAATGTTGTATGCTCTACCTATTTTTTGTTTTTATTAAGAAATGTATGGACGGATATGCAGGATGGCACGGAAATGAAGCATAAGCTATTCAGAAACGGTGATAAATAAGAGGGAAAATTTTGGGGTGTTACACATAGTATATATATATATATATATATATATATATATATATATATATATATATATATATATATATATACACATGCATGAGAACACAAGGGAATCAACCAACAATAGTTGATCATACTTTTCAGGCCAACACACGAACATATGTAGCAGCAGACATATCTCAACAAACTTCTCCTTAAAGCTCAAATATTCAGATTGTTTGACTTGAGATGTCTTCATACCTGATATAGAAACTGATCCCTAACAATCTTTGATGCAACTATAATCACATCAATCAACTACATAAGTTGATATATCTCCATAACTCATATTGTGATAGTGTTATGTCCTCCTGCAGCAGACACAGTAAACACATTTTTGGCTCCACAAGATCATATACATATCTTAATATTAATGCACACGAAATCTCTCAGAGGTAATACTTCTTGAAGCTCAGGTTCTTCACTCCTCCAACATGGACCAGAAATAAATTATCCTTACATCTGAGATAAGTTCCAGTGCTAGAACCTTCTCGGACACACCACCTAGATGCCTCCTCTTCTAGATGAGGAGTAGGTTCCAAACACATATGATTCAACCACATTAGTTTAGCTCTCAAAGCATCTATTAAACCATTCCCTTAGACAACACAATTATGCACAATTTTTATGTGATGTTCTATCTTGTTATACGACATCATTCCAAGGAACACACCAAGAGATCTACAGACGAGAGATGGGTCTGCAAAACAAGTTCTCTAGCTATCTTCAGATCTCTTTACATCAACTTTACTTAACAATGCCTTTATGAGTGGACTTGAAGAATAATCTTTAAGTATCATTGGAAAAGTCAGTTGAAGCGGATATACATATATCTCCATCATCATAGGATATATCACCAAAGAAGAACAACCCTTTTAACATCAGGAGTTGTCAGATAGATATGCAGCGGATTAACACAAACTCCTAAAGAACTTTAGGAGCACATATCACCCATAACAACATACTTTAAGTGACGTCAAAATACACCACCATGCTACAACAACAGAATAGTCAATCCTCCACATCTAGGGACCATTCACACAATAACTAGCTTTTCATTAGAAATCTTCCACCTCGACCATGAACAGAAAAGTATCCCCCTTTGATCTCATCCAGAAACAGACTAGGATGCATGCTCTGATACCAATTGAAATTATGGTATGACAGAACCAGATGTCGAATGTGATGTCGAGCCAACTGTTCTGTTATTGTTAACATGGTAAGTGTCGCACCTCGAAAAATACGACCTCGCGATAAAAGATACCGCGGATAAAAATTAAAACAACAGAGTCGCCACCGAACTTATTTTATTCCAATTAAGGAAAAGGAAAATATCGAGAAACCATTTGAAACACGCAGATAGAACAAGGTCTTTGAAACCATATTCTAGGTTCGGGAGTCGATTCCGTAAGGGGAAGGTATTAGCACCCCTTACGTCCGTTGTACTCAACGGGAACCTCTTAGTTTAATTTGCGATTCAATGTTGACTTATGCTATCTATTTTCTCCGAATAATAAAATAAATGCGAACGATTCTAATCTAAAGTTAATAGGGAAAATGGGTTATTTTGTTCCTAGGGTGATCGGCAAGGAGTAAGATCTGTGTGCCTACGTATTCCCTTGTGCAATGGGAAAGTCAGAGCTTCGTAGTTCGTGATACTAAGGTTCGGTTGTTTTTTCTTAATGAACGAGTATTTAAACCGCATTCTAACTGCTAAGCATTGGCTTGTCTGCTCCCGATAGGAGGCTGAAGTGCTAGCTTATTTGTGAGATAGAAAGGATTTAAATAATGTTCGCTTGGAGAAATGCTTGATTCGATTAAGGTTTTTAAGAATGAAAGGGTAAATAAACTGCGTCTTGAGGGGCGGGCCTCAGGAGAATTTATTCGAGAATTCGAGGAATGCGAGACTCCAGAATCCAATTCTTTCATTATTCGGTATGTGGATTAAAAGTTTTAATTACGGAATGTCGAATGAACGACGTCCCGCGAGGCGAGCCTCAGGAGTGTTCATTCAAGAATTCGAGGAATGCGAGACTCCAGAATTCAGTTTATCCGTTATTTTGAAAATAATTGAATGTCGAGTTCGGAAAAGTTGATGGCGAGGCACGATGCGCTCGACTTACATTAATTTGCAATTCGATTAAAGCAATAAATTACGAGAAAAAATAAATGAGTGGATTAAATTGAATTGTAAAACTTAAGTTGCAATAAAGTTATACATAAATAATTAAATTAAATTAATAATAAATTTAGTAATACATTGAATAATCAAAATAATATGATAAAATAAAAAAATAAATTAAATTTGTTTTGTTGTTAATTAAATAATACAATAAATTAAATAATAGGCCTCATATTAATTAAATTCTCCAATTAAAAATATTGGAGATAATTTAATTTGTTTTATATCATTGGCCCATTTAAAGGAAATAAAAACTAGAATTATTATTCTTTGTAATTTTTTTTAAGGAATTCAAGAAATAAAATGATGAATTAAAATTTTTTTAAAAGAAAAATAGAAATTTAAACCTAATACGTAAATTATAAGACTACAGTAAAAAGAAAATTAAAGATCAAAATAAATGAGACAAAAAAGAGGAACAAGATATGAACAGGGGGAGTATGAGTCAGATTCGTGTGTAAATAAAGGTAAATTCAATGGGCTGAGAAACCCTAAGCCCAAAAGTAAAGACTAAAGATTTTTTTCAAAAAAAAACAATCAGCATTATTTACAATTAAATAAAAAAGAAGAAAAATCATAAACTTAAATCACGCTTCATATGTTGCTTCAAAACAAAATCAGAAGAAAAAAAAAGAAATGGTAAAGGAAAATGCGTCAAAACCCAACCTCACGAAAGAAACGGCCGGAAATAAGAAGGGCAACGGTGGCGGTTCACGGTGGTCCTCACCTCACGAGTTCCTTTCTCTCTCTCTCGCGATCCCTTTCGCGGATTCACGGTTGCGCTTGTGATTTGGATCCGCCACGGTGTCAGTCAATCTCTCCCTCACTGTTTACGCTCACACGACTCTTTCTCGCGAATCTCACTCGGTTTGGCTTGCAAGTAAGACACGATGGTGGTTTAACGAAGTGCTGACCGGCGGTTTATGAGGTTGCGGCCGGTGGTTGCGCTCACGCGGAATCCTTCTCTCCGTCGGTTCTGGTTTGGTCGGTTTCGCGCGGTGGGTCTGTGTTTGGTGATGAAGGTGAATCTTTGAAGGTAATGCTGAACGGAAGGTGGTGGATTGAAAGGAGCTTTGATCGTTTTTAGATTTTGGACATTTTTTGATTTTTTTTGCTTTTTTTTTTCTCTCTACCTCTCTTAATTTCTTTTCTTTTTAGTGGTTTCAAGGGTTACGATTTTGACGGTTTTGGTCCCATTGGATTTTTTCAATTTGTTTGTTTTAATGGCGGTTTGGAGGTTGAAAAAGAAAAGGTTTTGTGTTTGAGTATGGTGTTATGGTGGTAGGTGTTTATGGCTTGTAATCTATTGAGAGTTTTTTTTTGGTTGTTGAAGGTTTACTGAGGAATTTTTCTTGTATATTTTTTTTTTGAAGCTTGTACGTTAACTTTTCTTTGCAAATGTTATGATTGTCCAAGCCTCCTTTGGTGTACTATGAAGGATTAATTTATAGGAGATTGAGAGGGTAAAAAAGAAAATTGGGAAGAAAGATTTGAGAGGATAAGATTGAAAAGAAATTTGTTAATTGTGCTGTCAAAACATGATGGTGGAGAGTGAAGTGGAAATGCAGATTGTGGGTTTTTGTGTGAGCTGTAAAAAAAATCTGTTTTGGGTGGAAAGAAAGTTGTTGCAGGATGCTAGCTGGATTTGGTTTTTTTTTTTTTGTGAAGATTTGGTGTTTTACTATCCTGTGTGAAGAAACAACAATAATAATATAATAGTAATAATAATAAACTATAGTAATACATAATACTGATAATAATAAAAAGTAAAGTTAATATGGAAAAGTAATTATAACGAAAGATAAATAATAGTAATAAACGGGAATAATAGAAAAAAATAAAAAAACTATAATAATACTAAAAATTACTAATAATAATAGAATAATAATAATAATAAAAATGACCAATTATAATAATGAAAAACTATAACAATAATAGTAAATAAAATTGGGAACAATAGTAATATTTTTGTGATTTTTGGATAAAGGGTTCTTATTTAAAGTTGGAAAATGAATTCATGTAAAAAACAAATAATCAATAGACTCCTTTTTTATATATATATATATATATATTTTTTTGATAAAAACTAAACAATAAATATAAAAGACTTGAAATAAAAGGAAATGCGAATTTTGGTTTGCAAAGAAGTAAAATGCATTTTTTTGGATTTTTTCGAATATTTGCCAGAAAAATAAAATGGTATGTATTTTTTTTATTTTTGAAACAATGGTTTAGACAGTAAAATAAAATGATGCAGATAGGACAAATTTGGGGTATGACAATTGCCCCTATCGAATTGGCTTAGACCTAGTAAGATGAACTGGCTTGCGTTCAAACTTTCAAGGTATAAGACAATTAGATACTAAAAGACTCCGAATTTGTCCGAAAAGAAATGAAATCGCGAAAGTAGCAGACGATTAATATTAGAAATAATGGGTGACACAGCAAGAAACAATTGACAAAATAAACCAATTATCACCGGAGGATGATAAGGCAAATAACTGAAAAATAAAGTCACTTATCACCAGAATGATGAGGCGAATGACATCTAAAGGTTGCTGAGTAACAAAAAATTAACTAATCGCTATCACCAAAAGGATGATAATGCGACCTCAACATTAAAAGGATGCTGAGTAACAGAAAATAAATAATCGCTATCACCAAAAGGATGATAAAGCGAACCCAACATCAAAAGGATGCTGAGTAACACAAATTAAATAATTGCTATCACCAAAAGGATGATAAAGCGACCCCAACATCAAAAGGATGCTGAGTAACAGAAAATAAATAATCACTATCACCAAAAGGATGATAAAGCGACCCCAACATCAAAAGGATGTTGAGTAACAAAAAATATAATCTTTATCACCAAAAGGATGATAAAGCGACCCCAACATCAAAAGGTTGATAAGTAGCAGAAAATAAATAATCGCTATCACCAAAAGGATGATAAAGCGACCCCATCAAAAGGATGCTGAGTGACTGAAAATTAAATAATCGCTATCACCAAAAGGATGATAAAGCGACCCCGACACCAAAAGGATGTCGAGTAACAGAAAATTAAATAATCGCTATCACCAAAAGGATGATAAAGCGACCCCGACACCAAAAGGATGTTGAGTAACATAATATTAAATAATCGCTATCACCAAAAGGATGATAAAGCGACCCCGACACCAAAAGGATGCTGATTAACAGAAAATTAAATAATTGCTATCACCCAAAGGATGATAAAGCGACCCCGACACCAAAAGGATGACGAGTAACATAAAATTAAATAATCGCTATCACCAAAAGGATGATAAAGCGTCCCCGACACCAAAAGGATGTTGAGTAACAGAAAATTAAATAATCGCTATCACCAAAAGGATGATAGAGCGACCCCGACGCCAAAAGGATGACGAGTAACAGAAAATTAAATAATCGCTATCACCAAAAGGGTGACAAAGCGACCCCGACACCAAAAGGATGACGAGTAACAGAAAATTAAATAATCTGGAAGAGAAATATCCAACGGGGACGCCCACTGAATATCACCTTAGGAGAATCTTCGGAAATTTCGATCGCCCTGGATCCTAACTTTCGCTGGGGAAAGGCTTGGAATCCTGGACCGATCCTGGATCCTGAAATATGCAACTATGCTTATTTGTTTGAGATGGTATTCCATAATGACGGAGATACGATGCAAGTGCTTATGCACTGAGATGTAAATTAAGAATGTTAGGGAAAATAAAAGGGTCTGTTTTTGTTTAGGTAGGCACATGATGCACATGCTGTAAATGATTGATGTAAATGATGCTTATGACGTTGGTGATGCATGATGATGCATATGAGCGATTGAAAGGTGCCAGCTTGGTGGACTTTTGGTTTGGTAGTTGCCAATAATGATTGGACTTTGGGTGGGTGGAGGGATTGATTCCCCGACACTCTATTCTTCGACGATGTATGGTCCGAAGATGGATCTGAAAGCTCCAAGTTTAGTTATCTGTTGGTGAGCGAAGTGACTTAATTGACACATGAAGACTGATTTTGCTTTGAATGATTGCCAATGTCTAGCAAGGTCTGCTTGTTCAGTTGGGGAAAATAGATAGGAAGATTTGCTCCATGTTGTTGCCCCTGTCTGTAGGGTGTTTGAAAGAATCCTGGGGGAGAAGCTTCGATGGTGACCATGACATGATCTGCCCCAGTGTCTGGATTTGATAGGCTTCTGCCCCTGATTGAGCTGTTTGAAGATAATTTTCCCCTGATTGGGCTGTTAAGAATAATTTTGCCCCAGATTATTGGACTTTGAGATAAATTGTCCCTGATTGGGCTGTTGAAGGTAATTTTTTTTTGATTGGACTGCTGAGGTAGTCTTGATTCAAGTTGGCAACGAAGTTTAAGTTTCTCTTTTGATTGCCTCTTGTTGGGATTTCCTGATGTCAAGCACTAATTTTGCAATTAAATTGTTCATACACAAATGGTAGTGTTAATGTAAAGTTCATGTAAGTTTTGAAAAAGTCAATTTATGTGAATGCTGTGAAAGTGTGACGAATGGACCGTTGGTCCAAACGTGGTGCTGATTTAGAAAGTGCGTAAAAGATGCAGCAAGAATAATGTGCAATCGAGATTGAAGATTAGCAAATATATGGGAGTCAGTTTACGCAACCTTGTTGGTAGCATGCTTTCAGAATAAACCGTGCCTCAATTAGGACTTTCGAGGGTTGTAACATGGTCTGGTTAATGGTTTGAGAAACAAAGATATAAGGCTCAAATTTTGATTTGTAACTATCCCTTCTTCGTAATGTTCTTCAGTCCTATATTTAGTTAACTCTACACATGCATTTGTTTGAAAATGGCAGTCATCTTATTTTGTTATTGGTGACCCTTTGATTCTTGATTTGGTGGTCACTGATATTTTTTTGCTTTTGCTGAGGATTTGAGTTCCTCTTTTGATTTCTTTTATTTCCGACTAAGTCTCCCTTCGGGTGCTCAACTTAGTGGTTTTTTCTTTTCTTTTATTTTTGTTTGAATGTTGTGACTGCCAAGTCATTTGTTGACGGTCCCCCGACGGGATATCTCATCTTGCAATTTGAAGGTGTAGTCAGGTTAACTGAATAGCTACCCTGCCCCGGGTTAAACATAAGGGTTTGTATCCGAAAGAAACTCCTACTTCTAGGCTCGAAGTGGTTGACTAGGGATTAACTCCTTATCTCTCCAGCGTTTGGGGATTTGAAAGAATGCCTGTATATCATTGACAAGGTTTTATCCGAAAGCATACCGCAACAGTTATGGGTATTTTGTTTTCATCATCCTCCCTCAAATATTTACTAAAGTGAAGTGAGGAAAATATTTTTGTGATTTTTGCAATAAAATGATAAATGATAAGCGAATGCGAATAAATTAATTCAAAACATGCATAAACATAACATTAACAAAACCAAGTACAAACGATAATGTTCAAAGCAAATAATACTTAATAAACATTACAAAATAACAAGAATGTGGAAATCATAAATGGCACTGGCTGCCTTGATTTGAGGAATGAACTTCTCTTGATTTGACTTGCTTAGAGTTGGAGACCATTCAGCTCGATCTTTAACAACCCCTTCAAATGCCTTCACTTGTTGGCACCGTGCGGCGACATTGGATTGTTCTGGACATTTGGATTTCTCAGAGTGAGGGTAAGATCCTTAGAGTTAATCATATCTTGAATCTTGTGCTTGAACGATTTGCAGTTCTCGATCGCGTGACCTGGAGCACCTTTGTGATACTCACAGCGAGCATTGGCATCAAAGTTCCGGGCATTACCAGTCTGAGGTGGCATATATTTCAAAGTAAGATATCCTTTTGCCATCAGCTGATTAAAGATTTCAGAATATGTCATAGGAAGGGGGTCAAGGTGTCTATCATATCCTCTTTGTTGATATGGTGGGCGCTGTTGAGGAGCGCGTTGTTGTTGTTGACCAGGCCGTTGTGAGTAGGCCGGTTGCTGGTACGGATTGGGCGCTTACTGCGCAGCAGCGACCATAGGATATGGACGTGGTTGATAAGCCACCTGAGGCGGAAATAGAGCTTGAATGGCCTATTGATAAGGCATTGGAGGAACTGGCTGATATGGCACGGGAGCATATTGCGCAACAACAACATAGGGGTACTGATAGTAGGGAATTGGAGTAGGTGCACTCTGTTGAGGATTCCCACTTGCAGCATAAATGGCATTTGCTTCACCCTTTTTATACCCATTGAAAGGTTTCTTGACATTGGTTTGGCTGCTAGGACCTCCTTGAATCCTTCCACTTTTCAGACCCTCTTCAATTCTTTCTCCGACCATCACCATGTCCGAAAATCTAGAAGATACGATGCTGATCAACTTCTCGTAGTATTGCCCCTGCAAGGTGCCCATGAAAATGTCGATCAATTCACGGTTAACCAAAGGCGGATGCACTCTGGCAGCTAACTCCCTCCAGCGTTGGGCGTACTCCTTAAAGGATTCACTTTCCTTTTGAGCCATACTTTGAAGTTGAATACGATTCAGAGCCAAGTCAGTGTTGTACTTGTACTTCTTTTTGAATGCATCAGATAGATCAAGCCAAATACGAACATTGTTGCGTTCGAGCTGCATGTACCATTCTAGAGATGCTCCAGACAGGCTGTCTTGGAAGCAATGGATCATGAGTCTGTCGTCTTTGGCATGAGCGGCCATTTTCTGCAGTACATTCTCAAATGGAGCTCAGGATAGCTGAGGCCTTTGTATTTCTCGAATTCTGGAAGTTTAAATTTAGCAGGGATTACAACATCCGGAACTAGACACATGTCTGAGGCACCCAGAGAAGTCGAGTTGTGTCCTTCCATGATTCGGAGTTTTTCAGCTAACTCGCAACACATCTTCATAGCTTCATATTCTTGAACAGCATGGGGGTTGATGATTGGTATAACGGTATGCATCTCATACTCAACTTGATGATCCTCTCCAGCATGAGGAAACTGGACTTGAGTTGGGAAAGGTTGAGCTTGAGGAATAGCATCAACAGTAACACCAGAGGTAGGTATTGGTTGGGAAGTGACTTCCTCAACAGCAGGAGTGAAGCCTGGAGGCAAACCATAGACCAAAGGATTGGGAACTGGAACTGAAGGCATTGCTTGTGAGGCAGGTCCTTGCACTAGAGCATTATTCATTACGGCAGCAGCTTCGCGACGTTCTTCCATCCTGGCCAAGGCTTGGATGGTCTCGTAAATCTGGTCAATCTTGTTCTTGACCGAGTCAATCTCTTCCCTCATAGCAGCTTGCTCTTCCTGAATCACGTCCATCAGTCTTCTAGTGTTAGCTCGAGTTAGGTAAGGGCGTCTAGCACGATACGGGCGTCGAGAAACCAGCTTGATTTACTGAAGATGAAGGAACATGCAATGAGTTTACGGCTTTGGAATGAAATGCAAGATGAACAAATATGCAAATGAAATTAATATGCGTATGGATGCAATGCAAGATCCAGGATCATGAGTACAATCAGCTCTGAGGTGAACCATAGTAACGAGTAAATAAACTGGTATCCCTGATAAAAGTAACCTTAGCAGGTAGACTCTTATAGGATTGTTCTAAGTTCTTTACCCGTAAAACCACTCACAGGATAGTTTCTACGGTTATGGATAAGATACTCAAGGTCATGGACGCTAATCGTACTAACGTCCTGCCACAGGCTGGCTATATTATGACGATAATAATGATAAGATCTACCTTGAGTGGAGTTCTCATGTTAGCCGTATGAGGAGCGGGTCCTCAGAGACTAACACTACGCAACTACCAACATTGAAACTGGTTCTAAAAGTGGATCCCAGAGTCACAGCCCTTTCATGAATCAAGTCATGTGACAGGCTAGATGTGTTATGACAAGATCTACGAATAGGTCTACTCTCTGGAGGGAGCTTTCATGCTAGGCTTGCAAGGAGCGAGTCCTTGGAGACTAACACTAATAACTTCCAATTCTAAATTGGGTGCTTCCTCTTCTTTTACAAAAAACTCAGGTGTCATCCCAGCATCCAACAAGCAAGTATGATAATGATCATAATAAGAAGAGCGAATAAACAAGCATAAATAAAAAAAAGCGTGAAGAAAATAGATAAGCAAAATCGACATTGATCGCAAAGTAAACTAAGTTAGGCTTGACTCTCTGACTGTCCCCAGCAGAGTCGTCAGCTGTCGCACCTCGAAAAATACGACCTCGCGATAAAAGATACCGCTGATAAAAATTAAAACAACAGAGTCGCCACCGAACTTATTTTATTCCAATTAAGGAAAAGGAAAATATCGAGAAACCTTTTGAAACACGCGGATAGAACAAGGTCTTTGAAACCAGATTCTAGGTTCGGGAGTCGATTCCGTAAGGGGAAGGTATTAGCACCCCTTATGTCCGTTGTACTCAACGGGAACCTCTTAGTTTAATTTGTGATTCAATGTTGACTTATGCTATCTATTTTCTCCGAATAATAAAATAAATGCGAACTATTCTAATCTAAAGTTAATAGGGGAAATGAGTTGTTTTGTTCCTTGGGTGCTCGACAAGGAGTAAGATCTATGTGCCTACGTATTCCCTTGTGCAATGGGAAAGTCAGAGCTTCGTAGTTCGTGATACTAAGGTTCGGTTGTTTTTTCTTAATGAACGAGTATTTAAACCGCATTCTAACTGCTAAGTGTTGGCTTGTCTGCTCGCGATAGGAGGCTGAAGCGCTAGCTTGTTTGTGAGATAGAAAGGATTTAAATAATGTTCGCTTGGAGAAATGCTTGATTCGATTAAGGTTTTTAAGAATGAAAGGGTAAATAAACTGCGTCCTGAGGGGCGGGCCTCAGGAGAATTTATTCGAGAATTCGAGGAATGTGAGACTCCAGAATCCAATTCTTTCATTATTCGGTATGTGGATTAAAAGTTTTAATTACGGAAAGTCGAATGAACGACGTCCCGCGGGGCGAGCCTCGGGAGTGTTCATTCAAGAATTCGAGGAATGCGAGACTCCAGAATTCAGTTTATCCGTTATTTTGAAAATAATTGAATGTCGAGTTCGGAAAAGTTGATGGCGAGGCACGATGCGCTCGACTTACATTAATTTGCAATTCGATTAAAGCAATAAATTACGAGAAAAAATAAATGAGTGGATTAAATTGAATTGTAAAACTTAAGTTGCAATAAAGTTATACATAAATAATTAAATTAAAATTAATAATAAATTTAGTAATACATTGAATAATCAAAATAATATGATAAAATAAAAAAATAAATTAAATTTGTTTTGTTGTTAATTAAATAATACAATAAATTAAATAATAGGCCTCATATTAATTAAATTCTCCAATTAAAAATATTGGAGATAATTTAATTTGTTTTTTATCATTGGCCCAATTAAAGGAAATAAAAACTAGAATTATTATTCTTTGTAATTTTTTTTAAGGAATTCAAGAAATAAAATGATGAATTAAAATTTTTTTAAAAGAAAAATAGAAATTTAAACCTAATACGTAAATTATAAGACTACAGTAAAAAGAAAATTAAAGATCAAAATAAATGAGACAAAAAAGAGGAACAAGATATGAACAGGGGGAGTATGAGTCAGATTCGTGTGTAAATAAAGGTAAATTCAATGGGCTGAGAAACCCTAAGCCCAAAAGTAAAGACTAAAGATTTTTTTCAAAAAAAAACAATCAGCATTATTTACAATTAAATAAAAAAGAAGAAAAATCATAAACTTAAATCACGCTTCATATGTTGCTTCAAAACAAAATTAGAAGAAAAAAAAAGAAATGGTAAAGGAAAACGCGTCAAAACCCAACCTCACGAAAGAAATGGCCAGAAATAAGAAGGGCAACGGCGGCGGTTCACGGTTGTCCTCACCTCACGAGATCCTTTCTCTCTCTCTCTCTCTCTCTCTCTCTCTCTCTCTCTCTCTCTCTCTCGCGATCCCTTTCGCGGATTCACGGTGGCGCTTGTGATTTGGATCCGCCGCGGTTTCAGTCGATCTCTCCCTCACTGTTCACGCTCACACGACTCTTTCTCGCGAATCTCACTCGGTTTGGCTTGCGAGTCAGACACAATGGTGGTTTAACAAAGTGCTGACCGACGGTTTATGAGGTTGCGGCCGGTGGTTACGCTCACGCGGAATCCTTCTCTCCGTCGGTTCTGGTTTGGTCGATTTCGCGTGGTGGGTCTGTGTTTGGTGATGAAGGTGAATCTTTGAAGGTAATGCAGAACGGAAGGTGGTGGATTGAAAGGAGCTTTGATCGTTTTTTGATTTTGGACATTTTTTGATTTTTTTTGCTTTTTTTCTCTCTACTTCTCTCTACCTCTCTTAATTTCTGTTTTTTAGTGGTTTCAAGGGTTACGATTTTGACGGTTTTGGTCCCATTGGATATTTTCAATTTGTTTATTTTAATGGCGGTTTAGAGGTTGAAAAAGAAAAGGTTTTGTGTTTGAGTATGGTGTTATGGTGGTAGGTGTTTATGGCTTGTACTCTGTTGAGTGTTTTTTTTTTTGTTGTTGAAGGTTTACTGAGGAATTTTTCTTGTATATTTTTTTTGAAGCTTGTACGTTAAGTTTTCTTTGCAAATGTTATGATTGTCCAAGCCTCCTTTGGTGTACTATGAAGGATTAATTTATAGGAGATTGAGAGGGTAAAAAAGAAAATTGAGAAGAAAGATTTGAGAGGATAAGATTGAAAAGAAATTTGTTAATTGTGCTGTCAAAACTTGGTGGTGGAGAGTGTAGTGGAATGCAGATTGTGGGTTTTTGTGTGAGCTATAAAATAAATTTTGTTTTGGGTGGAAAGAAAGTTGTTGCAGGATGCTAGCTGGATTTGGTTTTTTTTGTGAAGATTTGGTGTTTTACTATCCTGTGTGAAGAAACAACAATAATAATATAATAGTAATAATAATAGACTATAGTAATACATAATACTGATAATAATAAAAAGTAAAGTTAATATGGAAAAGTTATTATAACGAAAGATAAATAATTGTAATAAACGGGAATAATAGAAACTAAATTCATGTAAAAAACAAATAATCAATAGACTCCTTTTTATATATATATATATTTTTTTGATAAAAACTAAACAATAAATATAAAAGACTTGAAATAAAAGAAAATGCGAATTTTGGTTTGCAAAGAAGTAAAATGCATTTTTTTGGATTTTTTCGAATATTTGCCAGAAAAATAAAATGGTATGTATTTTTTTTTATTTTTGAAACAATGGTTTAGACAGTAAAATAAAATGATGCAGATAGGACAAATTTGGGGTATGACAGCAAGGTACACAAATAATCACAATACTGTTTTCTATTATAATAGATTCTAATTATCCTACAAGATGTTTAGACATTTGGTTTGACATTTAGTACGACATAGAATAATACAATACAAAAAGGCATAATCAACACAATCTATTGTTAACCCAGTTCGATGCAACCACATATACTCTAGGGGCTACCAAGCCAGGAGGAAATTCACTATGTAGCATCAATTCAAAGACCCTCATCAAACATCCCAGTTTACGATCTTATCACTTAATCACTACCAATGCAACTTCTATCTAGGAACTCCTAAATATGAAAAACCTATCTCACTCCCCCTCAATCAAAGTAGTGATAAACTAACAATTCAGAATCAGAAGACACACTTCCATGACAACATCTTAACCTTGCTTCAAAGCTTCAGTAAAGTACAAAATACCTCTTGCTTAACAGCTTCGAGGATTACAAGGAAACAACCTTAATGATTACATCTCTAAGCATACGGCTATTACAATGACTCAACCCTAATGATACAACTTTTATATCTTTGGTTGGCTACTAAAACTAAGTTACAAGACTTCTTTTTATAACCTATTCCCAACTTGATTAGGGCCTTCTAAAATCGCAACATAACAGGTGCTACAACTATGCAGAAAAATATGCTACAACAAGATCTTTAAAACAATACCTTCCTAAAATATCTCTATATTTAGAAAGTCTCTATTTATTCAATATTTTCTATAATTCAGATTTGAATCTTCAAGTCCTTTAAAACAGCGCCACCGTGGATTTCTTTAATAACTCTAAATATTTTGTTTCTGTTAAATCATAACAAAATCTTCAATTCAGCAGGATCAGTTCATGATGTCGGCTGATTGCATAGGACATCTTCTTCGACATGTTGCTCCAGATGTTGAAACACTTCAACTCAACATGATCAGGCGCACAATAGGATTTTTTTGCTTAACCTGTTTTTATTTTGCAGGATCCTATACAATATATTGTTGTAGCATTTGTTTTACAAAATTGATGTCAATCCTAGAAATACATAACTAACACTCTGGAACATGGATATCTACTACAGAAGACACAAGTGGAGTTAATGAGTTGTATGGATAAAGTTCTGGAAGAGAGGGATTAATGGTGATGTTAATCTTAATTCAAGAGTTGGTCAGTTATAGGATGATGATTCTACGTGTTTTGACAGTAAGCATGGTGATGCACTTAAGTTATCATATGAAGTGGTTTGAAGACAAAATTCTACACAGGATGATTGTGTTCAGCAGGTGAGCTCTAAATGACATATAGATGTGTCTTATGTTTTCCATTCATCATACACAAGTTCTTATCGGAGGAGCACAAATTATGTTAGATATGGGGAGTTTCCTCTTGATCTAAAGAGTTATGTTGGATGGGTGCAGTCAAAATCTAGCTTGTGTTCTGTGTCAAGCAAGCTGTGAATATTTCCATCCAGGAAGGATGAGATGTCAAGTGAGATTCCTTGACATTATGGTATTGCTGCAAGTTATGGGAGACTTGGCAGTGCAAGATATATGATTCTTGATGGATGCTTAAAGAATCATTGATAAGTCGGGGAGAATTTATTTTCTCTTCGAAACGTATTCCTAATCGTGTGAAGATGTCATAGAAAGGTCAAATCAGCAGAAGATCTTTGAAAGACTTGACAATGTATGACATTATGTCAAGAAATTGTTGTAAAACATGTTTGTGAGTAATTGAATCTTTATATGGTGGGCCTTGGACAGTGGAAAACATGTGCATGGAGAGCATATTTTTCAGTACTTACATTATGTTGGACGAATTTCCTTGGAGAAGAAACAGTCAAAGTATTCTGGGCAGCTGATAAGTATTTTATTCATGATAAAATATCACAAAAAAAGGGCATTTATCTTACATGAATGACAATATTCTAACATAAGCACCTCAGCTAATGATTCAAAGTAAGATTGTAAAAGTCTTCTTGGGTTGGTTTGGATTTGTGCAGGAAAAGACTAAAGAATGCATCCGAGGAAGCAAAAGATGAAGAAATTCCCGACACATTTCTCATTGCGAAACCAATGTTCGCATAGCAAACTCAAGAAACTAAAATGTTCGCATAGCAACGAAAAGCAAAGAGAAGCGAAACAAAAATATAATCAAATGCACCAAAATTTGCTAGAAGTTTACATAGAAAAGAAAAAGCAAACTAAACTTCGTATAGTGAAGTATGGCGGTTTTACCAAAGGCGGTTTGACGGCTCAGATACTTAGTGGCAAAGAAAGACTAGTTCACTATGCGAACTTAGGCGGCCATAACTGCTATATAAAGAGATAAAACTTAGCTCAAAAGGGATCATTTCGGTTTTAATGTTTTGTAATACTTTGTAATTAAGAAGGAGAGTAGGAATAAAAGCGAGGATTAGAGGAAGAAGAGTGGATACGCATCAAGAGTCGGGAAATCATCATTGATGTGGATTCAACTTAACTCTTCCATCATTCTTCAAGATACCATGAGTAGCTAAATCCCTCGCTTGTTGGGATTGGATGTAGTTCGCCAAAATAGTATACACTTTAAATAATCATGGTGTTATATGCATTTTATTTATGAATCAATATTGATGGTATCTTCATTTTATCGTTTATTTCATGGATTATATTGAGAATGACAAATACGATTCAAATCTCGATCAAAGATAATATCTATTAAAGTGTAAATGTTATACATAGATTTAGGTTTAATATTCACCGAAAGTATTTAATCTTCATGCTTTCGTATTGTTTAATAGGATGAGAAATCTTCGATTAAACCATAAGGTAAAAAATATCATAAGATGTTTAGACATAAATACTTTTTGTGAGAAGTTTCATCAAAGTTAAGATATAACCTTTGTTTGTGAAAGATACGTGATGATATTGAAACAAGCTTAAATTGTGTATAACTGATTCGTGATATGTATATTGAATTGGTGGATGAACACCAATTCCCAGTGAGCCTAATCCTATAAAATCCATCTTTATTTCTTGAAAGCTTTAACTTTTTGTAACGTATATACAAAACATCTTAACACTTCTGCTTAGAAATATAGAAATTATTGAACAATTTTGAAATCTCTCCAATCCCTGTGGATAAGATAAAACACAATACTTAAATTTGATTATACACAACATCAAATTGGCGCCGTTGTCGGGGATTGGCATGTAAGATATTAAAACATTACAATAGTTTCTATCATTCTAAGTTTTGTGAATTTGTATATATTTGTTTTTCGCAACGTTTGTTAAGGTGTTAGATATGTGGTGAAATTTATGTTTATACTTCAAAACAAAAGTTCGGAATAACAACTTCTTTTTGATACCGAGATCGAAAGAACAATCCGACAGAATAAGAGACAAAAGAAGAAACAGAAACAACTATCCAAGAAGAAAAATCATAAAGGAGCTTCCACATCAACTTCTTCATCAAATCCATCAAAAGAAACAATGGCTGAAGTTGTAAATGGTGGATCTTGTCGGAGCAGTCCAAGAAGATTAGCATGTCTCACCAACACTCCAAACAACCGAAAAACTGAAATGAAAATGAGACTATTGTAGATTATATACGCTAACCCTTTTGTAGGTTTGGATCATGAAGATCCATACTCCCACCTCACAATGTTCTGTCAATTGGCCGGTATGTTGGGGGCACCCAAAGCGGAAGAAGAATCAGTATTTATGAGATTATTCCCACATTCTTTGATCGGTAAAGAAAAATACTGGTATCTTGACCAACCTATTGAAACCATGACCAACTGGAATGTCTTTGAATAGAACTTTCTTAAAACATTCTTCCCTCATTACTGGTTCATGGATTTAAGAAAATCCATTATCGCGTTTGCTCAATCTTTAAATGTAACTCTATGCGAAGCTTGGGAACATTACAAATCCTAGCTACAGAAATCTCCGAATCATGGTTTTGACAGTCTAAAACAAGTCTACCTTTTCCGCACTAGATTGCAGCCCCAACCAAACCTCTTGACGCAATAGCCGGTGGTTCTTCATTAGAAAAAAGTGCAGAAGAAGCAGTTTCAATTATCAACTGAATGGCTCTCACCGATCATCAAGCCCAATATAATCGAGGAACCGCATAAAAGAAACCTGGAATTCTTGATTTGGATACAAAGAATGCAATTTTGGCACAAAATAAGCTTCTCACTCAAACTGTGGAAGAACTTACCAAGAAACTATCCACTCTTCCACAACAACTCAAACAAATGCACGAAACACCTAAACCACAACAGGTGGTCATGTGTGAAATATTTACAGGAAACCACCCAACCAGTTTTTGTCCTCCAATTAATGAAGAGTTCAATTATATGGGAAACCAGCAAAAGAGACATATTTCATTTCAAAGCAATCAAGGTTATCCATACAACAACAATGCAAGCTATGGACAAGTTTAAAACTGGAAGAATCAATACCAAATCTACACTAAACCAGACAAACTTACAAAGATAGAAGATAACTTGAACTAATTTATGCAGATGTCCATGGAAAATAAGAAAAATACGGATGCATCGATCAGAAATCTAGAAACACAAGTAAGGCAAATCGCAAAACAGTTTAATGAGAAACAAAGAGGTACATTTTCTGCTACCACTCAAAATAATCCTAGGGAAAGTCTTAATTCAATCACGAAGAAGAGCAGTGACACGGTTCAAAACGAATTTAGGGAGAGTTCAAAATAAATAGTTGTGGAGGAAAACCAAGAAAAAGAAAAAAATGATGAAAAGGAGGAAGAGAAAAATGTTGATCCTGGAAGCGCTACAATGCATGTTACCATTGAGAACATCAATTTTAAAGTTTTAATTGATCTTGGTTCAAGCACAAATGTTCTCCCATTGTCCGTTCTTTAAAAGATAGGTGATTTCTCAATAAAACCAACAAACATGGTGTTGCAACTTGCTAACAAATCTATCACAAAACCAAAGGGAATAGTAAAGGATGTAGTGGTGAAACTTGAAAGCTTTCAATTCCCAATAGATTTTATTGTGATGGAAATTGAGGAAGATAGGGACACACCTCTAATCTTAGGTCGTCCCTTCATAAAAGTAGACAGAATGATGATTGGCATTGATGAAGGATTGATAAAAGTAAGATCCAACAATAAATAAGCCAACTTCAAATTGTTTCAACATAAGGGATGACTATTACAAGATTGAGGCTCCTGATGAAATAAGCCTGGAATTAAAGAGAAAGAATAACAAAGAAATGCGAAAAGAATGTGGCATTGATAATTTGACGAATTCATACAAACCATCGTGATTTTTGTCGAAATAGGAGTCAAGCTAACGACGTTAAATAAGCACTTCTTGGGAGGTAACCTAACCTTTTACATACTTATGATTTTCTTTCATGCATAATTATTTTAAATGATAGAAATAAAATATCATATGAATGAGCCAAAAGGAAATTCTGCACAAAACTAAATTCTACAGAGTTCACATCGCGAGCAAAACTTTGCTATGCAAAAGTCACATACATCGCATCGTGAAATATACTTTGCATAGAGAAAGTAGCAGAATCGACAAAAATGCCCTTCATTCAATTTCCTTCAGTTTAATATTTTTCTTTTGGTTTAGTTGTGGGTATCATATGGCCAATCCATATATTATGCTTAAATATTTGTCCTCTAAATGAGAGTGCAAACGAAAAAAGTGGAAGATCACATTTACATGAATCAACAAATGTGTGATGGTAATGCTACAACTTTGAAAAAATCACTAAATCCAAGGTACTTGTTTATTGTTTTCTTAGAATTTAGCATGATTATGGCATGAGTAGTCGACATAAAATCAAGTCCTTTAAGCTTATTCAATAACACATTTTCATTGTAAATCACTTAGTTCCAAAACCAGAAAAGTGAGGTAGCCTTCCATTGATTACTATACGCTCAGAAGATTGATAGATTCTTGTTTTAGCTCATTTGGTTCATCCTTAATCTTGCATTTATGTTAATATTTGTGAAGACGTAGAAAGGATAAAGGCATTGCTTGAAAAATTGAGCATAACTAATAAACCAAATGTAGCTTTATTGTCATTTGTGATTGAGTGATCATTTGCAACCCCTTTTGAGCCATATGACATTAATATATCATTGATGAACTGAAAAATGCATTAAGTAAACCACTTAGAGGATATTGTTCTATATCTTAAAAACTCATAAAAGTTCATCTATGATTGATTCTATTTTTCTTGAATTTAAAACCTTAAAATCATTGATATCATTTTCCAAATCTTAAGGAGCATTCAAGTAAAGGGAAATTTGTGTTCAAGTTAGGGAGAGGAAGAAAAATACCATTGTCAAGAAAAGAAAAATTAGAAAATTATGAAGAAATCAAAATAAAAATATGAACAAAAAAGAAAAGTAAGAAAAGAAAAGGCAATACTAAAGAGGAATGTGTTCAAAAGAAAGAAACAAGAAAAGGTTTGGATGAGTAACATGGTACAAAGAATCAATCTTCCTAGGTAAATTAGCCATATTACAACCTTAAAAAGATCGTATATTATATGTTTTTGCTTATCAACATAATTTTCTTAAATGAACGCATGAATTAATCCAGATGTTAGTAGATTTGTCAGATGAGTACTAAATAACTTATTATTTTCAGTTATACAAAATGTGCGATAGGTCTGATTCATAATAGCCATGTTTAATGCTTGGGATTGCTTGACAGAGAACTTTATGTGGAAGACTTATTTCATAAATATGTCTAAATGTTTGGAAAGTGGGAGTACATAACAACTTGGACGTGGAATTCACCATGGAACAATGTACTTTGATTACTTCATTGAAAAATTTGGTTTATTGTGTGAAAAAAGGTATAGAAACTCTTACTTTTATATAGCTTTGATTGTGGACAAACAAATATTCAAGTTGGGGAGAGTTTGATAAGAGTTTTATTCATGATAAAATATCACATAAAAAAGGGAATTTATCTTACTTGAATGACAAGATTCTAACATAAAACCCTAAACTAATGGGTCAAAGTAGAATTGTATAAGTCTTCTTGGTTTGATTTATATTTATGCAGGAAAAGACTACAAAATGTATCAAAGGAAGCAAAAGATGAAGAAATGCCATGCACATATCTCATAGAGAATCCAAGGTTCATATAGCGAACTCAAGAAAAGAAAACATTCTCATAGAAACGAAAAGCAAAAAGAAGCGAAACAAAAACTGAATCAAATGTACCAAAATTCGCTTAAAGTACGCATATCAAAGAAGAAGAAAACTAAATTTCGCATAGTGAAGTATGTCGGCTTAACCAAATGCGGTTTGACAGCTCAGAAAATTAGTGGCAAAGAAATACTAGTTCATATATCGAACTTACTTTCAATTTTTATCTGCTATATAAAGATATAGAACTCACCTCTAAGGGGATAATTTTAGTTTTTATCTTTTGTAATACTTTGTAATAGAGAAGGATAGTAAACACTTTGTGAACTTCCAAGCACTTAAATGTTCAAATAAATATCATATAACTTCAATTTGATGAAAATACCCCTTTGTTTCCATTGTTGGGGGCCTCAGATGCCCTGATTTTGCTCTGACTTGCTCAAGAAGTTACCCAGTGAACAAATGACTTCCATAATGCATTTCTTCATCAAACTTGGTACACATGATCCTTATAACATCTTAAGAAGATTAGAAACAATAATGACCAAAATATTTGGATTTATGGCCTCTGAAACCAAAACCCTAATTTTGGTCATCTGTGTAGTGCAAAACCCTAGCTCTGCTCCATGCTTTGTCAGTTCTTGTGAATTCTTGACTTCTTTGACATTTGAGAGACATAATATGATGATTGAACACACATGGACCCTCTTGGAATACTTGGAGGCCTTTGGGGTAGCTCAGATGGATCCTTGGATTGCTCAGATCACAAACCCTAGATGCAGATGAACTTGAACTATGCAGTGAAACAAAAATGCAATATGAGATGGTATGCTTATACTAATGCAAACATGAAAGATCACAAGCCATGGTGTGAAATGAGTGAGGGCAAATTTGGGGTGTTTACACTGTGGAACTCAAAAAGTCTCATAGCGTCAAATCATCATTTATTGCAAATCTCAACGAAAATCAATCTAAACAATAACTCCAAACAAATATTATGCCCTGTTATGGATGTTACAGATTTGAGCCTATAAAATCGACTAAATTAGAGACAAATATAAAACAAATGAAGAAAATCTCCAAAACCATGTTTCACTCATAAGAAACTACCCGTGTTAAGAATCTATACAACAATTGTACAAAGGCAACAAGACAAACAAGAAAGGATGAGAATACACCTTAAAAATGATAATGGGAAAATAAGTAGTAGGATGGTAAACAACAACAATAACAAAATATCATTCGCACAAAACACAATCACAACTCAAATAGTAATGAAAATGCTAATGCCACAAACTCCTTCATCAATATGCATGCAATATTAGGTTTTTGGGGTCAGAGGTATGTTACTAATTGACCATGTCTCTGGTTCCTCTTGAGTTGTATCCTCTCAAAATATGAGACCGCCACAGTTCCTCTATGAACCTGGCCATCACTTGATCAAAGTACTATATAACTCTAAAATATATGCATGCATGATCATGTATAAAATCAAGAACACAACTCAACAATCATAAAAGTATCATCATCAAAACATATCTTCAAAACATCATCAAAATAAGGTTCTACTCTTGAACCAAAATATTGTCAATCATAACTCGTCATTGTAATCCCTCTAGATTTATAATCACCAAATATATAATTTTAAAATGAATAATTATTTTTAATTTTAAAAAGAGTAAGGCTATATTATTACAAAACAACTCTAACTCATAAAAATACTCAGAATTTCTCAAAGTTTTATTATATTATTCACAACTTAATAGAGCACTCAAAATGCTAAAACAACACAAAATCTCTCAACTCTCAAAATGACTCAAGAGTATCCAAAAGTATTTTAATGTATTCAAAAGTGATATATGGGTAATTCTTCACAAGTGATAACTATACAAACTCTAAAGGCTAACAATTCAACTCAAATTTCTATAAAATGACCCTAAGGTCACCAAAATGTCATTGATATCAAAATTTATTTAAAAAATCGTCAAAAACTTCACAAACTAAAAAATTGCCAAAAACGCTTGGAACCACTCTAACCCACCAACATACCCAAAATCGCCACCCTCTGGCCAACCGATGCTCAACTCCCTCTAGTGCAAAAGGCGCCCTCCGCTGCATAACCCGCCGCGCGACACTTTGTCGTCAATGCGTCGTTATTGCCACCGACCCACAACGCATCTCCGACCGTCGTTGTCCGCGCACAACCAATGCTATTTTAGGGACGAAGCGATTTTCCATTGTGTGGGCGCCGAGTCCCCCAAAATCTGAGCCACCAACCTTTTTTCATAAAAAGGCCTGATTCTTTTATTTTAGTAAAAAGTTTGATTTTTCGATTTTCATGAAAAGTATGATTTTTGAAAAATTTAGGTTGTTGACATTTGGGAAAATTTCGGGAAAACATATCTTAGGTTTTTGAAACACATCGTAAGGTTTTTGAAATTTGGGAAAACACATCATAAGGTTTTTCTGTAAATTTAGTGAAAATAAGACCAAATAGGTTGCTAAAAAAATCCAAACCTCAAAATTATATAACATTACAACTGTCACAACCAAAAATATATTCATGCATCAACAATTAAATTACGGTGATGATAAGAGATTTATCGCAAATCCCAATTGCTCACCTACAAAAATACAATAAAACACTAAGTTATTCATCGATCACGACCAATAAGGGTTTGCCCAAACCTCATTTGGCTAAACATATTACAGACAGAAAAAATAACATTAACTTTGACGTCGATGGGAGGGTAAGGACCCCTCACTGTCCTGGACGCATATTACCCCCCATCATTAAGTAAATCCCAAATTGAATTAAAATTGCAAAACATTTAAACTTTTTGTTACGGTTTCTCCTTCCTAGCTCTCTCTCTCTCTCTTTCTCACTCACTCACACACACAGAGAGACACGTTCTCTCTCTCTCTCTCTCTCTCTCTCTCTCTCTCTCTCTCTCTCTCTTCATCTCTCTCTTCCAATCCCATGGTTGCCTCTTCTCTCCAAAGTTCTAATTTCATGTACTGTAACCTAGCCTCCGCCCAAACCCTCACTATTTATTTTTCCCTAATTTCATAATCTTTAAATGTTTTACTTTGACCTTAGCTTCCTAAATTCTCACCACTCCACCTCTTATACAAAATTTTCTAGTTTCCATCCAAACTTTTGAATTTATTATTTTATTATTATTTCAATTAAATAAAAATTCTAATTAAATAAATATTTAATGAAATTCTCCAAATTTCTAATTTCTTAGATTATTATTAAATAATTAAAATCATCTAAATATTTCTATAACATTTATTTAATTTTTCTTCTCTCAAATTCTATAACCCTAGTAATTATTAAATAACCAAAATACCCTTAAGCACCAAATAACCCAAATAATTCAAATATATTTAATGAACACATCAATAATTAAATAAAATATTTATTTAAAAATTGGAGTATTACAATGAGGCTAGGGATATATAAGGTCTTAATTGATGGGGGAGTTTGTATCAACATAATGCCACATTCCTTGATAAGGAAAACTTGAAAATTTGACAAAGACTTGAAGCCCCACAAAATGGTTTCATCAAACTATGAGGGAAACACCAATAAACCTCTAGAGGTTATACATGTGGATGTTTTTGTAGGAACAACTTACCCACTTTATGTGTGGTAGTCCTAACCAAGGCGGACTACAACTTACTCTGGAAACTTGATAGAATTGTCGAGAACATTGAAACTTATCAAAGTTACTTTTTTGATGATGTAAATCACATAAACAAGAATAACTTTGACAAACAATTGGCGAATATTTCGCCATGTACCCCTTCTTGAACAATATTATCCTTATAAGGGGATATATACGATTAAATAAAGTTACACCACACTCATGGATTTATCTGGTAATATGAGACCATCGAAGGATATAATGCATGGTCATAGCCAGAGGAGAATAATGATTAAGTCAAACACACTTACTCAAATTTCAGCCGATATGGATGATAATATAATAAAAGCATCCTTAGAGGCTGAATCCCAACAAAATATAGTTGAAGCCACGACATTTGAAACTTTTGAAACAATAAAAAACTAGCTAGAATGGCCAAGAAATAACTTCAAAAAATTACAGGCTCAACTGCATCTATGATGATAAGCCTTTGAGATTAGAGAAAATATTTTAACTTCAACCAAGAGGATCCACGCTCAAGACCCTTTGGAAGAGGTTGTTTATGGAATGGTACAATCAAAAGACCTACATTTGTAGTTGCTAAGAGGAACCAAGCTTGAAGTCTCAAATGATTGAGTTGCAAAGGGAGTTGAAGGAATGTTTCACTTGGGAATATGATAAAGTGCCTAGGTTTAGTCAAGAGTAGGTGGAATAAGAGCTACCATTCATACTAGATACCTATGAAGTAGATACCAAGGAGGTTTGCACAAGAGATGGTGTCAAAGATTAAAGACGATATTGAAAGGCTTCTCAGGAATAATTTCATAAAAATTTTCGGGTACATCGAATGGCTAGAAAACATTGTTCTTGTAATTAAAAGTAATTGGAATTATAGAGTCTATATAGATTTTAGAGACCTAAATTTTTCTACTCGAAAGAATGAATACCCAATGCATGTGTCAAAAATGCTAGTAGATTCAGTTGTAACCTTTGAATATTTAATTCTTTTAGATGGTTTCTCTGGATATAAACAATTCTTTATTGATGAGGAAGATGTGTAAAAATGGAATTTCCATACCTTGTGGCCTTGGGGACTTATGAATGGATAATGATGCCTTTTGACCTAAAGAATGCTGGTGCAACCTACCAAAGGGCAGTGATGACATAGTCATTAAATCCTCTTAGAGACATGGTCATATTGACTACGTTAGATAATCCTTTGATAGGATGAGGGATTATAGACTTTAAATGAATCCATTAAAGTCTGGTTTTGGTGTTCTTTCAAGTGATTTTCTAGATTTTGTGGTTCACAAAAAGGGCATAGAGATCAACAAGAACATAACAAAGGCTATATTCAACACCAAGCATCCATTGAAAAAAAATCAACTCCAATCATTGTTGGGAAAGATAAATGTCTTAAAGAGGTTCATGTTGAATCTAAGTGGCAAGAAAAAAGTTTGTTTGCCTTTTCTACGTTTGATTCAAATGGGAATCGAAACATTAGAAACCTTTTGAAGAGATCGATAAATACCTATTGATTCCTCCTATATTATTTCCTCCTGAGAGGAATAAACCAATGAATTTTTATATTTATGCAAGAGGATGATGATGGTGTTGAAAGTTTCATTTATTACCTTAACCGAGTGTTGAATAGTGAAAGATATAGCTCAATAGAGAAATTGTATCTTTCTTTTATATTTCTCTTATACAAAGTTGAAGAATTATATAAAGTCAACTGATATGTTTGTCTATTCTCACTTGGGCTTTAGGTTTGACTATATAGTCATTAACATATGTGCCTTTAAAGTGCATGAAAGGTAAAATTATTGTTGATTTTTTGTATCATGCAATAGTCGAAACAACACAAGATTTTGTCGAACTTAAATCATAGAGGTTATACTTTGACAGTTCTAGACATAAAAGAGGATCTGACATTGGGATTCTAATAATTTCCTCTAAAGGAAATCCAACCAAATTTAAATTTAAAATCCAAGGGTGTTAGTCAAATAATGAGATTGAATAGGAAGCCTTAATCATAGCCTCGAGATCTTAATAAACTTAAGGGCAAAAGGAGTCAAATTCAAATGTGAGTAAGAATTGGTTTTGAAATAGTTAAAGAAAGAATACAAGTGCATCAAGGAGAATCTATTTATTTACTTTATCGCAACCAATTAATTTCTTAAAATATTTGATTTAGTAGACATCAAGCATGTTCCTCGACTAGAGAGTCAAGAGACTAGTGACTTAGCCTAGATAACTTCAGGATATAGAGTCTCCAAGCAGAAATCAATGCAGTTAATCAAAGTCAAAGAAAAGTTAGTTTCCCCTGTAAACACCCCAAATTTGACCTCACCCATTCACACCATGGCTTGTGATCTTTTCATATGCATAAGTTCAATCATAGCATCTCATATTATATTTTTTATTCACTGCATTGGTTCAAAGTCATCTGCATCTAGGGTTTGTGATCTGAGCAATCCAAGAGCTACTAGAGTCACTCCAAAGGTCATCAATAACTTAAAAGGGGTCCATGTATGTTCAAGCATCATATTGTATCCCCATAAGGTCAAGAAAGTCAAAGAATCACAAGAACTGGGAATGGCATGGAAGCAGAGCCAGGTTTGACTGCACAGATGACCTAGAATTAGGGTTTTGTTTTCAAAGGCCATAACTCCAAATTTTTTGGTCATTCTTTTTTTTATTGGTCTCTATATGGTATAGGGATCATGCATATCAATTTTCATGAAGAAATTCCATGGGGAAGGCATCTGATCACAAGATGACTTCTTGAGTAAGTCAGTGTAAAATCAGGGCATCTGAGGCCCCCAATGACCCAACCAAAGGGTGTTCTTCATCATTTTGAATGTGTATGATCTTTATTTGATCATATAAGATGTTGGAAGTTCACAAAATTGAAGAATTTCAAGCCATTTGCAAAGTTGCCTTTTTGGGAAAATGACTTGTAATGGAAACTTGCCATTTTGGGAAACTTTTTCAACCCTTTCTTTTTGATTCAAAAATGCTTAAAATGGGAAAACTTTGGTCATGAAAGTTGTAGAATGGATCATTCCCTTTTCAAAAAGTACAAGAACTCATTCTAATTCATTTTGGATCAAAAGTTATGGCTTGTCAAAGTTGGGAAAAATCACATAATTTCAAGTTATGTACCAAAGAGGCAAAGTTGTAAAACTACTTGCCAAGGCAAAATGAGACCTCAAAGTGACTTCTAATCTTTGTACAAACATAAACCAATGTCTAAAATCAGTTTGGCCCAAAGAATTTCCCATGTCCATGCCTTGTTTTTCAAGTAACCATAAGTCATTCTTCATTAAAGTGCAAAGAGGGATTTCTTGCAAATTGATTCTCAAAGGGTTTGTTTGACTTCTAGCTGGTTTCAAAACTTTACCATGACCTAATGAAGCATGCCACACCAAAAATTCAGCAAGATTTCTCACATATGCATAGCCAAAAACCATGAAATGTGACAAGTTGTCAAGTTGCAAAAACAATTCCAACTTATGATCCAAATGCTGCAGTCATTCATGAACCATCCAAGGGCCATCCTTGACTCAAGTTGAGGCAGGACAAGCCTCTAGATTGCCTCTGACCCGAGCCATGCCTAGGGTACACAATATCTTGACTTTTTTCATAAAGACCCATACCAATCCCACAGTGACACACCAACTCTCTGCCCAACCAGAGCATGATATGTGGACATCAAGCAATCCAAAAACATACCATACACAAGCTGAATCCTCCCACATTGCAGCATACAACAAAATCTGCCAAAACCTTTCCCTCTTCGAAACACACAACACAGCCATCAAACTTCACTAATTCCTTCACCAATCAACCAAAAATCATCCATAGAACAGATTCCACCTCTCAAAATGATCTGAAACACAACACACAATAACTTCATTTCCTACTACACCAGAACCAAACAGTCACAACCAACCACTCTCAAAGCATTCTAAGCTCCATTCCATCATCAGGAGGATAAAGGGAGAAGGATTGCGCAAAGCTTGAGGCCAGAAAGCTCAAAATCAGAGAAGCTTCATCTCAGGTAACATGAAGAACTTTTTTCCCAGAAACTGATTTTTAAGTTCTTTTATGATGCTATGTCTTCCCCTGATCATGAATATGTGTTTAGTTTTTAAAATGGTGAAGAAACCAGCATGTATGGTATCTCTGAATATTTGCCCGTGTTTCATACTTTGCTTCGATTCAGGCTTGTGAATGAAAATAAATGAATTTTGGGAGAGGGGTTAGGTTTAGATTGAGGAGAGGAGCATTTTGGTGGAAGAAATTTCATGATTGGTAACCTGTAGCGAAATCTAGGGTTTATGCTCGCCGGAGAAGATGACCAGAACCACTGTTCCGGTCACCTGAAACTCATTAACCCTAATTGTGTCATTAATGGGAGTTTGAATGTGGACCATGGATTGGGCTGACTGGGGTTGACTCGCGCGTGAACGTGTGGCCAGGATGCATCATTAAAACCCTAATCTTAGTTTAATTAATTAAAACCTTGTTTAATTAATTCATAAAACAAATTAGCCAGATTTGAATCTGGGCCCTTGGATCTGGCGCGCAGTCAACCAGTCCAAGCCCAGATCAAATCCTGGCCCTCCCCTTTGCATACTTTCATTATTTTCATTTTTTAATTCATTTTCTTGCATTTTATTTATACATTTTATTTAAAATAGCAAAATACTTTTAAAAATTATGAAATTTTTTGTCAAAGATTTCATCAATTTTTTAAAACCCAAAAATATTTTTATTTTTATTTTTTGCATTAAAATTTATTTTTAAATCATTTAAATGTTTATTTTTAACTAGTTAATGAAAATTAATTAATTAAAAATACATTTAGTTATTTAAAAATCACAAAAAAATTCACATAGCATTTAAAAACATTTAGAAACAGTGTCCAACTCTCAAACCAAATTTCTTTTTTGTTCTTGATGCCTTTTGATCATTTTCATTGGATTTAATTTCATTTTTAGGCAATATTTTGTTTCAAACTTCAAAAATTCCTTTCTGCCTAACCATTGAGAATTGGAGGATGATTCTTTTTGCATTGCATCTTGTATAGAATTTAGTTAATAGGATAAAATTGGTTTGAATTGATCTTTCATTTTCAATTTGTTTAGCATTTTTCTTGTTGAAGTACCCCAAAACCCTAGCAATCTTAGGAAATTCATAACTTTCATTAGGTTAAGAGTTGGATCCTTTCCTTTGGGCATTGAGTTTGTATAGGTTTAGGGTATCTTTTATTGCATTTTCAAATTTTTATCATGTCATTTGCTTCTGGTTTTGGTTTTTGCTTTGTATGATGCATGTAACCCTAATTTGTGCCTTCCTTTACATCCATCTCTCATTTGCCTGCATCCATTGACTTGCCATAACATTTTGTGCATTCCTTTGATTCATAATACATATTAGGACATATTAGAATCATGTTTGATCATTGCATCTTTCATTTTCAATTTTGTATGTCCATTGCATTTCATAACTTTTCATGTGCATTCATGGTTCAAAACATGTTTCATCTGCATCCATTGCCTTGTATGATCATTCTCATGTCTTGCCTCATGTTTGCATCATCTCTTAGCATCATTAACATCATACAATTGCTTCTAGTTTTGGTTTGCATCATCACATTTCATCTCATTTTCATTGCATTGCACTTTCTTGTGCTAACATTTCAGGTGGTAAGTTGTTTGAGAAGTGAATTTGCCTTCACTTCTCACATTTTCTCTTCATCTCTTTCATACTTCATTTGCTGCATTTTGTATGTGTATTGGATTGAGCTTGCTCATTCTTGTTCATCTTACTTTCTTTCTTCAAGCAACTTGTCTTCTTAAGTGAAGCAAGTTGTTTTGCTTCTCTTTGCTTCTTGCTCCTCTCATCTGCTTCCCTCCTTGGTGGTTCCTTGAAGATCTTTCTCCCTTGAGCCTCATAAACCCTAGGATCTCCAAGCATGATAACAATTAGGTTTTGATTTAGTCCCCCATTTAGCTTTTACCTTTGTGTCTCTTTGAGTCTTCTCTTCTCATCTCATAATCAAGGACTAATCCCTAAAGGCTTTAAGGCTTTGTGATTAAGCTTATGCCTGCATCTTTTTATTAGGATGGAGTGTATAACTTTAGTCCTAAGTGTTAAACCCTTAATGTGTTTAAATTCTTTAATCAACCCACTTAATAATCATTAAGACATCAAGCTTGTAACTTGGGCCTTGCATTAGGGTTCTAATTCTTCCTTAATTGGTTAAGAAGGACTAACCCTAGTGTTAATGGACAAGTCCCCCTCAAGTTGTCTTACAAACCATAAAAATCACTTCTTAATCTTATCATTAACTAAAATCCATTTAATAAAGGTTTTGTTTTGTCATGAGGTTAATCCCTAATCATGGATTAAGTTGAGGAGCTTTCCTCAGCTTAAATGTTCTCATCTATTATCCTTCTATTAGGATGGTGTAATGAGTCCATTAAATCCTTGATTATGGCTTAAAATCATTACTTAACACAAAACAAAAACAACAAAAACATCTAAATAATCACAAGTAGGTTAATGATCTTAATCCTACATCATGGTGATTAAGTGTGAGATACTGACTTCACACTTAAGGTATTCTCATTACCCCTAATCAGAGGGAAGATGTGATGAGTTTACTAATCCATTGGTTTAGGCTTAAACTCATTTTCCTATGACAAATACCTTTCCTTCGGGATAAAAATGCCTAGCTGGCGACTCTATTCATTCCTTCTCTTTTCGCCGACCGTTTGCGTCTGTACCCCTCTTGGCCCTGTGTCATTTGGTGGGAGCAACATCCCCCACTATATTTTCCTCAAAATTGTCAAAGTAAAAAATAGTGGGGATAGAAGGATTGGAAGAGTTGCAAAATCCTGAATTTTTTTAAAAGAAATTTAAAAAAATTCTATTGACAATTTGTCTAATAACTATTGGTGAAAAATAATCATAGGATATTTGGGAACCCCGATAGGAACAAAGAATTGAAAGCTCAATTACAAGGCACTATTTTATGATATTATTAGTAGTAAGTTTTTAAAGAAGACTTTGGAAGGAGTTCTACTGAAATGCCTTACTGAAAGTGAAGCTTATTTGGAAATTTTTAATGTTTATAATTGATAAGTGTCATTTTGTAGTGTTATTGTATATATATAGTTTTGTGACACTTATCGAGTTTTGGTGTAATTTCCTTGAATAATTCTCCAACTTTGTGTATAAATACATTAGTTAGTGTATACTTATGTTTTTGATTCATTTATGTAATGATTAAGAGGTTTCCATTCATTTTATAGGTAATTAAGCAGTGTTGGAGCAACGAGTAATAGAAGCTCCAGGATGCACAATTTGGATCAATAAAAGGAATAAGGCAAAGAAAGAAAGCCATTGCAGAAAACCAGGAAGCCAAAATAATGAGTTGCTATCTGTCAACTTTCGTTGGTCGAAGCTTGTTTCGCAAGCGAGACCGCCCTTCAGCTGGGCGACATATACGAGAAAAATGATGTTTGTAATTCTTTGTTGGGCGACGCTTTGTTTTTTCTTGGCGAAAATCTCTTTCTCCAGGAAAAACTTGAGCGTGAGGAAAATAAGGAAATTCCAGTGGCTTCATTTTGTAATCGCGTCTTATTCGCTGAGCGAGTTTTGAGACTTTCGTCAAGCGAAAGTAAATATTTTTTCCTGGTTGCACTTTTGCGCTGACTGTGTGTGATAAATAAACACTTTTTCTAAGAGAGCCTCATTTTTGTTGGGCAAAAATTTCCGAAAAAAAATTCTTTATAATTTCATTTCGTTCATTTTTAGGGTTATGGCTTTGGGGATTTTTGCTTCTAACGCCATCAATCTCATTTTTCAGTGGGATTAACTTAGAAAACAACATTGGAGCTTGCACACAAATGATCTGGTGTGGATTTCTCATTGATTGGCTCTAACCAACCGTGAGTTGTCTGGTTCATTTCTCTTCTTCTTTATGTATTCTTCTTTGTGGGTTGTTGTATATGTATTTACTTTGAAATCATGTATATTTGTCGCCCATGGCGTTATATTAAATTTTCTTTACAAATATTTATTGCTGTTTGTCCTTGATTTTTTCCTTATGACTAGGGTTTGGGTTGTGTTAGATATAAACATCACCAATCTTGATTAGGGATGATTATCTGTTACTTTCTGGATGCTAGAGATATATTTAGAGATAACAATCTTTACGGGTGTCAAAGCTTAATGCTTCCGTGTTGGTTGTGTCGATGAGAGATTGTCGACGTGAGTGATATGTATGTGTTATGTGTTTTTTGTGTCAGGCGAGATATTGTCAATGCAGGAATACAATTGTTCTCTCAATTTGGGTTAGATATAATTAGGTCGTGAGCGATGCCAGATGATATTAAGGAGTATTGTAGGTTGAGTATAACTTATCAGTAAGTTTAATTTTGTGACGAGTCAATTGTATGCATGTCAGATAAGTATCTTGTCTCTTAAGATTGAATTCTTTATATGTGCATATTTACTTTTTTTCTTATGTTTTAACCAATTCAATCCAAACTTGTAATTGCGAAAATTATGGAACGACAATTCAGTAGCACCGATCTCCATGGACACGATAAATTCTCGGAAAAATACTTCCAAAAACTTTTCTTACTTGACGCTATACAGTTTCTAACAAACTGACGCTGTTGTCGATGATTGGTTTTGATATTGTATTGCAATAGTTTAAATGTTTTGGAGCTTTGTACACAACTGTCTATAGTGTATATATATATATATATTTGTTTTGCTTTTATTTTTCATTATGATTGTTCAAGTATTATATACATTTTTTCTTGTAACGTTTGTTCAAGTGTTTGGTTATGACATTTGTTTTGGTTTGCACAGTGAGGCATCATCATGGCATGAAGGGAGGAAGTTACTAGCTAAGCACAATAAAAGCGTCGAGCTTATGACATAAAACAAGCATGTTTTATCGTTTTTTGTTTCGTTATTAATTTTTCATTCTAGTTTAGGTAGTGTGGTGAACATTCATTAAACGAGTTGTACTCGAATTGTTCGTAAAATTCTCAGATCTTCACTTTACAACTTGTTTAATCCATTTTCACCCGGTCTTTTTGTTTGTTTATATGAATAGTTTTTTTGTTTGTCCAAGAGCTTGTTTTGAGTAGCTTGAAGAAATTTGATGTGATGTTCCAAGTTTAATCGTTTCAAGTTTCTGATGTATGGTAATGATATTGTTAAGTTGTGTACACGTCCAATGTATATGTTTATTACTTTCTAAACTTTAGCATATTCATGATACTTAAACTTTTTACAAACTTCCATGTCATTCATTCTTTTGCATACTTGTTCTTGATGTGATTCACTTTGGTTTTCACCTATTTTGTTTCATTTTTAGCACAACTACCTAGCCAGATAGTCATTAACCTTGTGAGTGTGTGATCATTTGTTACCCCTTTGTGCCTTTCTATCATTATCCATGCTATTTGAACTTAATGATTTTTATGAGTGTTGAGTTCACTTTTTGTATGGATTTTGATTGATTTTTTTTTCTTGAACCCTTAACCTTGTGTTGTTGTATGAATTTTACCTTCCCTTAGAAAGTAGGGAGTATTCACATGATGATGTGGTTGAATTCAAGTTGGGGAAAATTTGATTGTTTACTCATTTGTTGGTTTCTAGGAGGTTGAAAAAGAAAAGAAAAAAGAGAAAAAATTGAAAAAGAAAAGAAAAGAAAATAAAAAGAGAAAGAAAAACAAAAACAAAATATTTGAGAAAGGAAACAAAAAGAGTTTAAATAATTGCGCTAAATAAGTATTGTGTTTTGTATAACACTTGGTATTTTGGAAGAATTTGATTGGAATTTTGTGTTTGAGTCTTTGTGAGTTGATCACACCTTTAGGTTTAGGCAAGTTTTTGTTTCAATTACCTTTAGAAATTTCCCATTGTTTGTTTACTCGACCACGCTACAACCTTTAAAGCCCTTATGATTCTTGCTTTTATGTTTTCAATATGATTTTTGGATGAGTGCATAATTTATTCTTTTGTTTTAGAGATTGTTGTATGAGTGTAAAGTACCTCATTTTGTGATTTTCATCTATCGATGTTTATTTTTCTAGGTGTGATTCATTTGTGAACTAGTATTGTTTAGAATAGTTGGTATGGATATTTGTATTTAGAATTTGTTTCGTGATTGTGTTATTGTCGTTGTTTAGTGGTAAGTATTTACTTTGTGTGTACCATTTTTCATTTGAACCAGATAATTATTTTTGATTTAAAAAAAAAACTTGTTGATTCGTGCTTTTTGGGTTTTTGTGTTTGTTTCCTTGAGCTAGTTGATTCTTGTTTAGGGACAAACAAGTTTAAGTTGGGGAGAGTTATATAAGTTTCAGTTTGTAGTGTTTTTGTATATATAGTATTGTGACACTTATCGAGTTTTGATGTAATTTCCTTGAATAATTCTTCAACTTTATGTATAAATAAATTAGTTAGTGTATACTTCTATTTTTGATTCATTTATGTAACGATTAATAGTTTTGCATTCATTTTGTAGATAATTAAGAAATGGTGGAGCAATGAGTTTTAGATTCTCCAGGGTCCACCATTTGGATCAATAAAAGGAAGAATGCAAAGAAAGAAATTCATTGCAGAGAACCAGGAAGCCAAAATAATGAGTTGATGTCTATCAACTTTCAGTGGACAAAGCTTGTTTTGTTGGGCGAAATACACTAGAAAACTAATGTTTATCATGCTTCGCCTAGCGAAGCTTCTTTTCGTTGGGCGAAGCTCCCTTTCGTCAGGCGAAGCTGGAGCGAGAGGAAAACAAGGAAGTTCCAATGGCTACATTTTATGATCATGTCTTGTTCGCGGGGCAAGTTTTGAGACTTTTGTTGGGCAAAGCCCTCATTCGCTGTGCGGAAGTAGATATTTTTTATAGGTTATACTTTTGCGCCGGTTGTGTGTGCAAAATAAGCACTTTCGTCAAACAAGCCTCATTTTTTCTGGGCGGAAGTGTCTAAATAAAAATTCTCTATAAGTTTATTTCATTCATTTTTAGGGTTGTGGTTTTCGGGATTTTTTCTCCCAACTTCATCAAACTCAATTTTCAGTAGGATTAACTTAGAAAACAATATTGGAGCTTGCACATGGATAATCCGAGGTGGATTTCGCATCGACCGACACTGACAAATATGAGTTGTTTGATTCATTTCTTTAATTCTTTATGTATTCTTCTTTGTTGGGTTGTTGTATATGTATTTAATTTGAGCTCATGTATATTTTTCGCCTATAGAGTTATGTTAAATTTGCTTTATGCCTGTGGTTTGGGTAGTGTTATAGATAAACATCATAAACCTTGATTAGGGATGATTATCTATTAGTTTCTGGATAATTTTATTTAATTATCTATTTGCTTTATGTCGGATAGTTTTCTTCTCTCTGAAGAATGAATTCTTTTTATGTTCATATTTACTTTTCTGCTTATGTTTTAACCAATTCAATCCAAAACCACAACTACGGAAACTGTTAAATGGCAGTTCAGTAGCACTGATCTCTGTGGACACCATTAATTTCCAGAAAAATACTTCCAAAATTTTTTGTTGCTTGCCGCAATATCGCTTCCAACAATAGTGGATCTTGTGGCACCCATCAAGTAGGTCACAAAATGAAGTGGCTTTTGTTTATATAGGGTATGTATTGGCCAACTATGTTGAAAGACTTCATTGAATTTTCCAAAGGGTGTTAAGAATACTAAAAGCAAGCAGGGATCCAACATTTCCCTACTAGTGAATCACATTCATTTATTAAGAATTCTCCATTCAGAGGATATACTTTAGGTTTAATTGTAGAAATTCAACCTACATCATTTAGGGTTCATAAGTATATCTTAATGGGTATATAATATTTTACCAAATGGGTCGAAGTTGTGCCTCTGACGTATGTTGATCAAGATGTTCTGATCAAATTTATTTAGAGTCACATCATTTGTAGGATTTGAATTCCTGAAACCTTAAACACTAACGATAGCGCAGTTTTTTGTGGTTTCAACCACAACCGATTGATTTTGCTGTTCGATTCATTTTTTATCCTATTGATATGATTAAGGAAGGTAAATAGATGTCTCCAATTAAACATTCTTGCAAAATGAGGTTAAACAGTCAAAACCGTTGGTCTTGATATCTGGTGGTGGGGTCTTAAATTTGGGATTGAAAGTGTATTGTGATTTGGTAAGATAAGTGAGATTTGTGTTTTAGGTATTTGGAGAATTTTCTGATGTTATTGGATAGGTTTGAGAACCTGATTGTTGTTTTTTGTTTGGTGTGCTCGCAAAGATCTTTCGATATTTTGCCTTAGTACCCCCAAAAAGAGAATTGAGGGATCAGAGCATTGTAGTTCCTCCTAAGGCTAAGGCTGGGAGGATGGCTGATTTGTATATTGATCAAAGGACAAGATGATGATGCTCAAATGGTTTGCTTGAATTTCATAGCTCAAGGCATAATTTGAATATGGTATCTTGATTTGCATAGATCGAGGAGGACTGAATGGTTAACTTGAATTGCATAGCTCAAGTAATGTTGAATGTTGACCAGAATTGAATAGATCAGAAAAGTTGAATTTGGGTGGATATCTTAGTTATAGTCCAAGTGTATGACAATATTGAGTGATCTTAGTTATAGTCCAAGTGTATGACTAAATTGGTTTAGCTTATTTATAGTCCAAGACTATGACTATAATGATTTAGCTTAATTAGAGTTCAAGACTATGATTGTAATTGTTTGACTAGAAAGTGTGTGACTTTCTGTGCCTTGATTGAAGCCCAAGGTTGAACCTGAAAGACTCAATAGATAAAATTTGTAAATATCTAAAGAGAAAAGAGTTTGATTTATATATACCTTGATTGAAGCTCAAGGTTGAGCTCAACAAAGAAAACTGACTTTATGGGGAAAGTTTTATCGGTATACCGATTTGGAAGCCCATGTGTGAAGCTTATTTGTGAGAGAATGACTCTTGATTGTTTGTATCTTCAATGAATCCCAAGATGGAAGGCTAAAAATTTATGGGGTATTGACTCTTGAAGAAGAGTACTTGTCTTTTTATTTGTAAAAGGTTTGAGGACATCAGACTTTCCTTTGTCTGGAGAGTTTCAATTTCTTAGAGCCCAAGAGGAGGCTATATTGGTCATCCATCGGGGAGAGGGAAATTATTGTATATGTTTGATGCTAAGGATTTGTTCCTAATATTTTAGGAAGCCTTTGAGGGTCCTTGCATTTAAGCCCAAGAGGAGGATAAGTTACCTTTAAGAGGCCCATGTGTCCTTGAACAAAGCCCAAGAAGAGGCTGAGTATTTCTTAGCCTGAGAGAAGGAAGCTTTAGGAGGCCTGTTGGTCCTTGAACTAAGCACAAGAGGATGCTATGTTTTTCCCTAAGAGGGTTCTAAGTTATTCAAAGGTTTGGTCTGGTAATTCTTACAATAACCCGGTTACTTAGAGATTCTAGCAGAGAAGCAAATATATACAGTAAAGATGAATGCAAAAAAATAAATGTGTCAACGAATGTCTTGAACATTTTTTTAGCATGGATTTTTCTATGGTTTGAGTATTCTTAAATGATTTTTAAGAATGAAGTTGGGAGTTACATTGGGAGGAAGACGCCCAACATCCCGAGGGAGAGAGATGATAGATAATTTTTAATGTATCCTCTTTGATGATTGAGAAGTGTTTTGTTATCTTTGCTTTAGTATGAGATAAAGAAAGATAGTTTTAATTATGAAATTTATTCTAACAAGGAAATATAAGTTTAAGAAAACAACGACAAGATAGAGAGAGAAGAGATGGCCCAGAAGCCAATATTAGGGTTTATACATAAGGATACCTATGGAAGTTTGTTTGTATTTTATTATCTGATGATTTCATGCACAAGTTAGGACTTGGGTGTTGAAAAACTTCCTACCACCTAGAAAGTAGTTGCACCTGGTTATGGGCTCAGTCTAGTAGCGGGTGTATTAGACCTTTAGTTATAAATATGAAGGAAAAAAAGAAAACAAAAGAATGGGACTTGTAAGTATGTGGCCCATGAATCTATGTTTAGTATATTGAGAAACTGTTTGTAAAAACAATTGGGGGAATCAGGACTTATACGGAAGCCTGTCGGAGTTTTAAAATAGACCGAAGAAAGTTTAAAACAAAATAATGGGTCCTAAACACAAAGGATTCCCCATGACACATTTTGAGAATTCATTTTATCAATAAAAAAGTATGTGTAAAAATTCAAAGAAATACATTCACAGAGGAAGTTTACAATTCAGTAAAAAGGCGATCACGCCGAGTTTTTGAAAATAGTCGGTATAAACCCTAATGGTTTATATTTCAAAAATGCGTTGGGTATTACACTATAGTAGAGGCTCATGAGTGTAATAACAATTGAATTTGAGGGTGTAAGATTAAAAACCCTAAATTCTATTTTTAAATGATTATTTTTGAATAAAAAATAATAAAATGATTGAAAATTTCAAACTATCAAGAAAAACAAGTTATAAACATGGATCAAGGTTTGAAAATTATATTTTATCCATGAATAACTAGTAATTCAATTGTGTTTGAAAAATCAAGAAGAAGAATCATTTAAAAATGTTAAAAAAACAAACAAAAATTAATTCTTTATGAAAATTAAAAATATATTAAAAAATATATATTTTGTGAGATTTTTTCATGGAATAAAATATTTAAACATTTTTTGTGAAATATTAAAAAAAATAATCAATCAAAAATCATAAAAAAATCTTAGAGTTATTAATTTTTGAAATCTATTAAAATAACTTGAAATTCAAATATTTTAATTTTAAAAAAAGGCTACAAAAACATCAGCCCAAGAACACGTGTGCAAGACAAGTTGCCCAGATTTGCAAATTTAATTGTATCTCATGGAATATGCATCCATATGAGATGAAATAAACATCAAAGTTTGGTGTTTTTATCCCACGAACATGATGGAATCATTTAATTTCATTTATTTAAAGTATGGAGTGAGAAATTAGTGATGAACACTAAAGAACCCTAATTTGCAAAAACTAACATGAAATCTCATACAAAGTGTTTTTGATGCAATTATTTTAGGGGAATTAATAGAAACTTGATAAAAAACATTTGGAAAAATTATTGTGCGAGAAAATATACATGCGTTATAAGATGACCAAGTTTCGGCTTACTTGAGTGTCGTGGCAGCAAGAGCAATTTGAATTTTGAGCTGGAGGTGTTACAAAGATATTGTGATGATCTAAACAACTTCCTTAAATGATGTTGAGTATATTGCAAGCTCCTTAGATCAAGTTGTGGAATCCCAGTTGCATAATGAATTCATAATCCCTCCAACTTTTGATGTTTTGACTATTTTTTTTAACTTAGACAGATTTTGTCTAAGTGTTGAAACATTCAACTTTATTTATTTATTTTGATCATCCTCCAACTTAAAATCCATGAATAATTGGTGTTTGATGTAGTTGAATATTTTGTAGATGAAATACTTCATTTGAGCTATGGTTCACAAAAATATGATGCTTGGATCACAAGATATGATGCTTGGAAGTAGGGTACATGCACACTTTTTCTCATAACTTAGAAAAATTTCCAAATTTTCTAAGTTAGCCCCTCTTACAAGTTATCTTCATATTCTTGATTTTTTAGGTGATCAAGTGCATTCATGGACCATATATTCTTGTAATATAGGTCATGGGGATCATTTTAGGTCAAATAGTCGAACTTTGACTTTTTTGGTCCATATGAAAATTACACTAGATACCCCTGATTTCTGATTTTTTGACTGAGAATCCTCTGAGGTATTTAAAACTTGTGAATGGACTTACAAGGTGTATGTGAGATATTTAAACCATTCCCTAAGTTATTGGTTCATGTCCATATGAAAATTTCAACTTTGGGTTCCCAGATCAGTCAAAACTCTAATTTGGAACTATGAAACCCTAATTTTGGGATTCTTGATCTCTGCATCCTTTGATCTTGATTCATAATTGTTGATGGTCTATTAGGGTTGTGTTGAGCTTTTTGAATGACATGTTGAGGTATTGGCTCATTTTCCCATGAAAAGATTCCTCTGGAGGGTACAGTCGACTAAAAATGCTAATTTGTGACACCAAGGCCTCGGGGCTCAGATCACTGAAAATTTGTGCAATCTTTGCATGAATCTTCACCATTTAAGATTCATTGATCCTTTGTGACCCTCATGTTTGAAAGGATTAAAATATTAGGAATTTATTGAATGGACTCAAGAATCCTGATACACTGCGAGGATGTGACCCGATAGATTTAAGCACTGCCTATTGAGCTAATGGGGGTGTGGGTATCTTAGGGTCAAACTTTAGGTTATGATTCTAACCAAGGTTCATTTGTTACTAGTAAAAATATAGTTAAGTTTGTTTTAAACTCAAGTAACTCTTATGAAATCGATAAATTAGGTCTTCATAGTTGAATTTTAAGGGTAAATGGAAAGTACTTAAAGAGGTACAAGCATATGCTACAAGAAATTAAAATATTAAGAGAATGATAATATACATAAGATATAATACTAAAATGGCGTTCATTCAAATATGCCAAAATGGTTGTGTCATTGATACAACGAAATCAAAATATTAAAACCAAAAATTTCAAGACATCAACTGAGTTTTTAGTGTAATTAGGCATGCCTAATTATTTTGTTGATCATATCATCCTTAGTTTTTAGCTTGTTCACCTCCTTTTCCAATGCAAGAGCGTTTTTAGCATGTTTAATTCCATCATTAGTCTCTTCGACTAACTTTTCTTCTATAGAAGACAATTTTTTAATGTCAATTTTATCTTTCTTTTTCTCTACTGCATCGATCTTTTGTTGTCTCTCATTTTTCTACTGCAACCAAGTTAGAATGTGAATTTTTTTTTAATATAACATAGTTTCATAATTTAATTTCCAATATAACATTGTTACTTTGGTAAATTTTTCCAAATATATGTTATTTTGGAATTTTATTTTATAAACTCTGTTATTTTAAAAAAAAATTCTTAGAAGAATTTTTTTTAATATAACATAGTTTCATAATTTAATTTCCAATATAACATTGTTTTCAAAAAAAATACCAAACTAACATAGTTTCACCACACATTCGCCACATCAAATGATGAAGATGTGTAATTTTATTGTGATTCGCCAAATGGTTTGGCTAAGAATGAAAAAGTTGCATGCATTCGCCATTCCATTTGGCGAATGTGTTGTAAATCCAACATGCATTCGCCAAATGGATTGTTGCACGTTGTTAATTCATTATTTAATTCAAATATTCATCTTATTCTTCACTTATATATATATATATACATATATATATATATATATATATATATATATATATAGACTTATATATATATATATATATATATATATATATATATATATATACACGTATACATATATATATGTATATTTATATATATACTTATACATGTATATATACCTAGGGTTTGCAACTTTTTTTACTATATATATGCCTCACTCATAAACATAAGATTCATCTCACTCCATCCTTACAAACCCTCTCTCATTCAGTCCTTTCATTCTCCCTCTCTCAGTCAGTCCTTTCAGTCTCCCTCTCTCACAATATGGCTTCTCCCCGTCCATCTAATTATGCATCGGCACCGTCTTCCTCATCATCAGAAGAACCGCTTCCAAAATTTGATATCTTGAAGAAAAATGCTTTAGTGTTTTTCTCGGCAACAAAGCCTCCTCTGAAGATGCTGTTATGGAACCCCCAAACTTTGGAACACTTGCACAGAGAATTAACCCGCTGGTTAGAAGGAGAGATCGGCCACAAAGAAAAGATAATTAAAATTGAGAAGAGGGTTGTGGAGTTTGGTGTGATGAAATGGAGAAAAATTGTCAATGATGCAGGTGTTTTGTCGATGATGCTAGGTGGAGGTGAAGTTGTCCTGATGGTTCTGATAGGCTAGATCTGATGAATCTTGCAGTTGTTTTATTTATGTATGGTCATTTACTGAATCATGTATTTCCTGGTTTTATTTATGTATGTTCGTGTTTGTGGTTGTGGTTTTATTTATGTATTTTTCCATTTTATTTATGTACGGTCATTTCCTGAATCATGTATTTCCTTGTGGTTGTATGATTTTACTGATATGAATCAAAGGAACTAGGCTTCCATATAAAATAAATACGGTTACAATGACCTAATTTACGATGTTGAGCTTGGTCCAACGTTGGGACATTTTTTTCGATTGTGCCCGGGCTGACGACATGAACTAACTAAGTGAGGCATGCTGTACACGTTCGCCAGATGAATTGGAGAACTAAGGTAAATTCAATAGCAATTCGCCAAATGGATTGGCGAATCCACTATCCATTTATGTCACCTGCAAAGCTGTGAAACGCAGCAGAGATGCTTGATCATTTCCAATGCCTGCAAGCCTGCTCCCATGCAGAGATTCCTTTGGACTTTTGTGTAGTGTGCTGGTGATCCTCTAACTTGCACTTTCGCCAATCAGATTGAAGAAGAGGGATCCACAAACACATACACGAACCAATCACAGCACATGCAAGAACACCTTGTTCTTATTCGCCACTTGGTTTGGCGAATTAGTTCAATGGTTTTGTGTAATTCGCCACATGGATTGGCGAATATGCATGTTTGTTCTTCTTCTAATCCGCATCATGTAAATGCAAAAAGTTATAAATACCATACATAGTGACCCTAAAATATCACACAATCATATTTCAAACAACTTAAACATCTTATATCAAATAGTGAATCTCAAGTATCAGTGCGAAAAAGAAAATGGCATTACTAACGATGGGAGATCAACACCGAGGCACACAAGAAAATATCGCCGCATTCGTAAGTTTCATTTTCGTACATTCTATTACGCATATTTTTTAGGGTTCCATTTATATATATATTTCATTCTATTACGCATATAATTAGGGTTCCATTTATATATATATTTACACACACATATATATATATATATATATATATATATATATATATATATATATATATATTTACATATATATATATATATATATATATATATATATATATTTACATATATATATATATATATATATATATATATATATATATACATATATATATATATATATATATATATATATATATACATACATATATATATATATATATATTTATATATATATATATATATATATATATATATGTATATATATATATATATATATATATATATATATATATATATATACATACATATATATATATATATATACATATATATATATATATATATATATACATATATATATATATATATATATATATATATTTACATATATATATATATATATATTTTTACATATATATATATATATTTTTACATATATATATATATATATATATATATATATATATATTTATTTCTTTTTATTTTTACACATAAATATATATATTATTGCGTACTTATTTCGATGAATTTTTTTACAGAATGTAAGAAGATTTCGCTGTCGGGTGCACGACTACATTGAGTTCGATCCGATCATTGAACCGTGTCTACAGTTGTGCGGGTTTGGGGATGTTATTAAGGTTCACAACAACTCAATAGACTCAAAATTCATCTTGGCACTCCAAGAGAGGTGGAGGCCAGAGACACACACATTTCACCTGCCCTTCGGTGAATGCACTGTCACCTTGGAAGACGTATACATGCTCTTGGGGTTACGTGTATCCGGCAGAGCCGTCTTCGGTAAGGTCAACCAGGATGTTTCTATAGTTGCGGATTTGCTGGGTGCCCCTCTAATTGACGAGGAGCAGCCATCAAATACTCGTAGCCGGGGTTCAGGTATAAATCTAGGACTCCTTAGAGAGCACTATTCTAGTTTTATTTTAACTGAAGATTCTACCGAGTTAGAAATAATGCAAAAAACTCGGTGTTATATTATGCTTTTATTTGGTCATTTTTTATTTCCCGACGGTACCGGGAACACAATAAACATGATGTATTTACCATTGTTGCGAAACATCAACAATGTAAATACATACAGTTGGGGTTCAGCTATTTTGGCACACTTGTACAGTAGCCTTTGTAAAAATGCCGCAAAGGATACTTGTACGTTTTATGGGTGTGCATTTTTGTTACAAGCTTGGGGGTATTCCAGACTGCCGATGCTTGCCCCACGCAACATGAATCCATGCCCGTTCCCCTACGCAAACCAGTGAGTCCACTTTTAATTTTTATTTCCAAACATATTATATTTTAAATATTTAAATTGTTATTGTATCTAAATGTGTTTAAATTTGTTGTGCTTAGCTGGTCCGATCTTGGGATGGATTATAGTAGAAACCCAAGAAGTTCTATAGTTCTATATCGCCAGTTGTTAGACCACGTGGGGATCGATCAGGTATTGTCACATATAAAAAATATTTTTCCGTTTTATTGCATTTTATTAACTAAAATAATTTTATACTAACAAATTTTTTTTTTCCGTAGTTCATCTGGCGCCCATATTTAGCACTCGACCATGAGCCTAACCCGAAAGATGCTGAAATTTGGACGGCAAAAACTCCAATCATCCGCTTCACTACAATTGAAATGCACCAAACAGATCGGGTGAAAATGCAGTTCGGAATGCAACAGGATATTCCGGCCCCTCCGACATGTTTGGGAAATTGGCATTTGAAAAGAGTGAGTGACATGTGGAACATGGAAGATTGGAGAGACTTTGCAAGGGAGTTACGTCAACAATGGAGGGATCGACGCCAACATGTCCTAACTGACCAAGTGCTGCAAAACGTCAGACCAACTAGAGAATATTTAGTTTGGTTTAGGTCAGTTACTATGCAACAATGGGTGTCTGATAACCCATACTTGATCGACCCCCGCGCCCAGGCCGCAGCATACACACAACCACCAACTCCACAACATGACTGCCCCACCCAATTCCAGCCATCGACTTCACACACCCATAGGCCATTCATCCAAACACATAACCCCTTCATGCCACAAACCCAATCACAACATCAAGAGCCTTACCAACACCACTATACCCCCGACAACCCCTTCATGTCCACACCAACCTATAGCCCCCCACCTTTGTTTCATTCTCAAAACGAGGCAATATCCTCGTTTGGTCAAGCCTATCGTCCTCACCCAACCCAATCCAACCCAGCCCAACCTATCCGACCCAGCTTTGAAAACATGGGCACACAACTCAGTTACGGCAGCGCCTTTGGCAGCAACCTTCCACGTAATTGGGGACAGGCTGAATCATGGACTCAACAACAACCGCCTCCACCAAACACACAAATACAAGCGGAACCTCGACAACCTGGTGGTAGGGTTCGAAGACGGGGTCATCCCCGTGGATGTGGTACTGGGGGGCAGTTAGATCGGGCGGGAAATTAATTTTTGTAATGTCGTTCTTGAATTATTAATAATAATTTTTCTTTTAATATATATTTCTCTTTCTCATATTCTTTAATTTTCTTTATCTATAATTTTCTTTAATTTACTTATATATAAATATATATATATATATATATATATATATATATATTTATATATACATACTTATATATATATATATATATATATATATAGATATATATATATATATGTATAAGTTTATATATATATATATATATATATATATATATAAACTTATACATATATATATATATATATATATATATATATATATATATATATATATATACATATATATATATATATATATAAACTTATACATATATATATATATAAACTTATACATATATATATATATATATATATATATATATATGTATATATAACAAAAAAAATATGAAAGAACACATGCACAGCATTCCAATTGGCGAATTGGTTTTTGTGTTGCATGCATTCGCCAAATGGTTTGGCGAATTGGTTGTATGCATGCATGCATTCGCCATTCCATTTGGTGAACAAGTGAACAATCTCACATGTTCAACAAACCATTTGGCGAAAATGTTATAAAACTGTGTTACTTTGGTAAATTTTTCCAAATATATGTTATTTTGGAATTTTATTTTATAAACTCTGTTATTTTAAAAAAAAATTCTTAGAATGTTTGCTTCAAGAACTACCACTCGATCTTTCTCTTTGGCTTTTTCTTCCATGTCAGTGATTAGACTTTGAGACATAGAAACTAAGTATTGTTATTAGAGCATAACTTTAGTCCATCATTCGAGTCTACTTGTAGATTCCTTTCTAAGTTTGACAATTTAAGTAGTATGATTAAGGAATAAGTTTTATGGAAAAATAACCTATGTGTCGACACATACATGTTTCAGGACGACACATAGAAGAAGACTATTTCTATGTGTTGACAAACCTATGTTTTAAGTCGACACATAGAAGAAAATTTATTTGTGTGTCGACACATCTATATTCAGGTCGACACGTGTATTGTACTTTTAAAGCATGTGGGCTCTATTATATGTGATGTCTCTATAGGTTATCACATGCCTTGTACAAGTAGACACATGACCTACTTAGGTTGGCACATGATATTTATAGGTTGGCACATGACTTACACAGGTCGGCTCCTACAACATATTTTTCCAAAAATTCATAATTGTTTCAATTCCTTTGCATTCCTTTTGCTTCAAAACATGCATAAATGTAAATACTTCATACATGCATCATTTCTTTTCAATGATTTTCGTAAAATCATAAATGAACCCTTTAACATACAAAGAGTCTTCTTCATCTTAAACCTTGATTTTATGTATACACATACATACACACAAAGTACACACAATCATTCATTTTTTGGGTGAAATCTAGAATCAAGTTGATAATGTCCAATTTTACTTGTTGTAATTTAATTTGCGTTGAGATATTTGGGGGGTTTCAAATAAGAAAACTATGGTGAGGTTTTCCTTCAAGATCAAAGTAGGTATTTGAAGGTTTTGGACAAGATTACTCAAGTTGGATTCGATCGAGTGAAGGCTTTGAAGTGTTGTGGTTCTTGCAAATAAGTAAGATGAGAAGGTGGATTGTCTTGGTAAATATTGGGTTAGAAATATTCTCAATTTGGATTCGATCGAGTGAAGGCTTTGAAGAGTTTTGGTTCTTGCAAAGGAAGAGAATCTATTAGGACCAACATCAAACATGATCTTTTTAGGGTTGCATTACTACATTTCTCTTGTAAAGTACGATTTGCAAAGTAAGGTTAATTTCACTATCTCAAATTGAGTTTGAATTGAAGGTAAGCATACTAATGGCGAGGCCGATTGGGGAACTGCCTAAAAAAATCCTTGTCTACTCTCTCTCTCTCTCTCTCTATATATATATATATATATATATATATATATATATATATATATATCTTACATTTTTTTTGCCAATTGTTAAGTTCATCATTTGTATGATTAATTTGTTTGGTAAATTCTCTTGAACACGATTTGATAAACGTTTTTTTAAGTTGATAATAATGCTTTAAATTATGGTTGGATTTTAAGATAAAAAATGATACAAATTTCCAAACAAAATCAATTGCACATAAGGTGTTCAATAATTTGTCTCAATAGTATTTTTATGTGATTTATCATTGGATATAACATTGCTTGTTGAGTAGATTTCAAGGTATTATAATTGAAACATAATGATCGAATAGCTTGCCATTATCTTCAATTGATTTTTACATACGCATATCCAAAAAAATTAATAGCGATTCGGTTTAGACGAATTGTAGATGTTTAAGAATTGGCAGAATTTTTGACCAAATAAGAAATGTTAAATTCAGTTCAGAATGTCCTATCAGATGTTGGGACATTAGCAAACAGAGTATGTGAACTTATTTCAGGATGTCCTACCAGATGTTGGGACATTATGTAAATATCTTAAGTTCAGTTTTCCAGGATGTCCCAACAGATGTTGAGACATCTCAGATCTGCTTCCAGAATTAATTATTGATTAACAGATCAGAGATATTTAAGGAGAGTTATCTGGAATAAATTAATGATGGATAAAAACAGAACAAGGTGCATCTGTAGGGAGTTTTATATTGAAGATTCAGATTAAAACAGAAGACCTAATGCACCTAGAATATAGGAGGTAACAAACCCTAAATTCAAGGTGACAGCTGCTGCACATTAGGGCTGGATCATTCTACAGAAAGCCCAAAATTCAGATACCTATTTAAGCAACAGAAACTCATAGAATTGAGCACGAATTTTAGAAGACAAAATAGGGTGTCTAGTGTTTTTAATAGCAGGTTGTTTTATGTACCACTTTATGAGCTTTTAAGCAAAAGTGCATTTGTGACTTGATTGAAACTGTTAAGTAAGATCAAGCTGTATTGTTTGAAGGATGTCTTCAATTTCAGTAAACTTGTAAACTTGATCACTGTGTGATTGAGGGGGAGTGAGTAGGGTACTCTTATCTAAGTGAGTCTTAGGTAGAAATTGCATTGTGTAAGTATTAAGTGATAGATTAAACAGGGTGGTTTAAGTCTAGAATTAATATTACTAATAGTGGATTTCCTCCTGGCTTGGTAGCCTCCAGATGTAGGTGTGGTTATACACTGAACTGGGTTAACAAACTTCTGTGTTGTTTACTTTTCTTGCTGTTTAAGTTTTGGTTAAATTTGTCAAATGTCCTATTAAGTGTTGGGACATCTCTTAGGACATCTCATACCTGATCACAGAATTTCAATTGGTATCAGAGCAGGCACCCTGCCTGTTTATACTGGGTGAGATCTAGGGAATACAAATTCTGTAACATGGACAGAGATTTAGGGTCAGTAAATAGACCACCTATTCTGGATGGATCTAATTATGACTACTGGAAGCCAAGAATGATTGCATTCTTAAGGTCACTTGACAACAGGGCATGGAGAGCAGTCAATGTTGGATGGGATCATCCTATCCAAGACACCAAAGATGGATCTAAAGTGCTGAAACCTGAAGAAGAATGGAGTAAGGAGGAAGAAGACTCAGCACTAGGCAACTCAAAAGCCTTAAATGCTTTATTCAATGGCATTGATAGGAATATTTTCAGACTTGTGCATCATTGTGAGCTGGCCAAAGATGTTTGGGATACTCTCAAAACAACTCATGAAGGAACATCAAAAGTAAAAATGTCAAGACTTCAACTTCTCACCACCAAGTTTGAAAACTTGAGAATGAAGGAAGATGAATCAATTCATGAGTTCTATATGAACATCTTGGATATAGCCAATACTTCTGGAGCCTTGGGAGAAAAGATGACTGATGAAAAGCTTGTAAGAAAGATTCTCAGATCTTTGCCAAAAAGATTTGATATGAAAGTCACTGCAATAGAAGAAGCTCAAGACATATGCTCCATGAAAGTTGAAGAACTCATTGGTTCCCTTCAAACTTTTGAGATGGGAATGAATGACACAAATGCCAAAAAGAACAAAAGCATAGCCTTGGTGTCAAATACAGATGAAGAAGAGGATGATGAATCAGCAAATGATAAAAGCTTATCAGAAAACCTTGCCTTGCTTGGAAAACAGTTCAAACAAATTCTCAGAGGAATGGAAGGCAAATCCAAACCTAGTGGAAGAAACACAAACTCTGAGAACAGAAGACCTTATGATGCTAACAAAAGATTAAAGTATGCTGAAAAGACCAGTCAAGATAAAGGAGTCAAATGTCATGAATGTGAAGGATATGGACACATCAAGTTTGAATGTCCTGCCTACTTAAAGAGGCAAAAGAAAGGACTCTCTGTGACCTGGTCTGATGAAGACTCAGGAGAGTCAGAAGAAGAATCAGCAAAGCATATTACTGCTTTAGCTGGACTGTGTGAATATGATAGTGATTCCAGTTGTGGAGAACTTACTTATGAAGAACTTGAGCAAGCATTCAAAGATCTATACAAAAGAAGCTCTGAAATATGCAGTGAAGTTATAAAGCTAAAGAAGCAGAATAAGACTTTAGAAGATGACAAAGCAAATGATCAGGAGATCATTGAAACCTTAAAAAGTGAAGTAAGCCTTCTCAACTCTAAGTTGGAACATATGTCCAAATCTGTTAGAATGTTGAACAACAGCTCAAACACACTGGATATTATTCTCAGCAATAATAAACATTCAGGGGACAAAAGTGGACTAGGATATAACAGAGATGAAGCAAGCTCTAGCAAAACTACTTCAAAAACTACACAGTCAAACAAGATGTCCCAACAGATGCTCCAACATCAGAACACAAAGACAAACATAATGTTCCAACAGATGTCTCAACATTCTGGAAAGAACAAAATGAAGAAGAAGTATCAAAGATGGAGATGCCATCACTGTGGAAGATTTGGGCATATCAAACCTCACTGTTATAAGCTACATGGATATCCAAATCAGATGTATCAGCCACCTTCTAATCAGAAAGTAGAAGGTACCAAGAAAGTGCTGCATAGACATCAAAGAAATCAGCAACCTCCTAAGCAGAAGACAGAGGTCATCAAAAAGGTTTGGAGACCAAAAGCTGACATTCAGACTGATCAAAGCCACATACCCAAGAACCATATCAACAATCAAGCTTGGAGATCAACTGAACAACACACAGGGCAGAGACATCAAAAGAAATCTCAACTCATCTGGTCAAAGAAAAGTACTGCATACATAGCACATACATCTCTGAGAGTATCAGCTAAAGAAGACTGGTATTTTGACAGTGGATGCTCAAGACACATGACTGGATTGAAGAATTTGCTAGTAAACTTAAAATCACATTCATCCAAGTATGTTACCTTTGGAGATGGAGCTAAAGGAGAAATCAAGGGAGTTGGAACCTTGGATTGTCAAGATGTTCCAAGACTAGATGATGTGCTGCTAGTTAAAGGTTTAACTGCTAACCTGATCAGCATAAGTCAAATATGTGATCAAGGATACAGTGTAAACTTTACAAAATCTGAATGTATAGTGACTAACAAAGAACAAGAGGTTGTCATGAAAGGAGCCAGATCTAAAGACAACTGTTACATGTGGGAATCTCAAAATCTTAGTTTCACTTCAACCTGCTCTCTAGCTAAAGAAGAAGAAGTGAAATTGTGGCATCAAAGACTAGGTCATCTTCATTTCATAGGTATAAAGAAGATCATATCTATGGATGCTGTAAGAGGTATTCCTAAACTAAAGATTGATGATGGCAAAATATGTGGTGAATGTCAAATAGGCAAGCAAACCAAGATGTCCCATCCAAAGCTTCAACATCTGACAACTTCCAAAGTTTTGGAACTTCTACATATGGATCTTATGGGACCTATGCAGGTTGAAAGTCTTGGTGGTAAGAGGTATGCTTATGTGGTGGTTGATGACTTTTCAAGATATACATGGATAAATTTTATCAAAGAAAAGTCAGATGTATTTGATGTATTCAAAGAATTATGTCAAAGATTACAAAGGGAAAAATCCAGCTGTGTGATCAGAATTAGAAGTGATCATGGAAAGGAATTTGAGAATCAAAAGTTCTTAGATTTCTGCTCTTCAGAAGGAATCAATCATGAATATTCTTCTCCTATCACTCCTCAACAGAATGGGATTGTTGAAAGGAAGAATAGAACCATTCAAGAATCAGCAAGAGCTATGATCCATGCAAAAAAATTGCCTCTATACTTTTGGGCTGAAGCTATGAACACTGCCTGTTACATCCATAACAGAGTTACTTTAAGGAAAGGAACTTTGTCCACAATATATGAAGTCTGGAAGGGCAGAAAACCCACTGTGAAGTACTTTCATGTGTTTGGAAGTAAATGCTATATTCTGGCAGATAGGGAGCAAAGGAGAAAAATGGATCCTAAAAGTGATGAAGGGATTTTCCTTGGATACTCTATAAACAGCAGAGCATATAGAGTATTTAATTACAGAACAAAGGTTATCATGGAGTCCATAAATGTGATAATTGATGATGCTTCTACAGATGTCCCAGAAGATGTTGGAACATCTGCTGATATCAAGATTGAAGCTGAAGAAAAGAATGATCAATATAACTTCACTCAAAATGATACAAGGTCAGAAGATTCAAGCAAACCTCCCTCCATCAGAATACAGAAGGATCATCCCAAAGACTTAATAATTGGTGATCCCAACAGAGGTGTAAGCACTAGATCAAGAGAAGTGATTTCAGGTTCCTGTTTTGTTTCCAAAATAGAACCTAAAAATGTCAAGGAAGCTCTCACTGATGAATACTGGATTTGTGCTATGCAAGAGGAATTAGGTCAATTCACAAGGAATGAAGTGTGGATTCTTGTTCCTAGACCTGATGACATAAATGTGATTGGTACAAAATGGGTGTATAAGAACAAGTCAAATGAACAAGGAGTTGTTACAAAGAAAAAAGCTAGACTTGTGGCTCAAGGATACACTCAAATTGAAGGGGTAGACTTTGATGAAACCTTTGCACCAGTAGCAAGGCTTGAATCAATAAGACTACTGTTGGGAATTGCTTGTATCTTAAAGTTCAAGCTATTTCAAATGGATGTGAAAAGTGCCTTTCTTAATGGATATCTTAATGAAGAGGTTTATGTAGAACAGCCTAAAGGATTTGTTGATCCAAGTTGTCCAAATCATGTATACAAATTAAAGAAAGCTCTTTATGGTCTGAAGCAAGCTCCAAGGGCATGGTATGAAAGACTGACCACATTTCTTATCAAGCAAGGATACAGAAAAGGTGGGATTGATAAAACCCTGTTTGTTAAAGATGAAGAAGGAAATGTCATGATTGCACAAATATATGTTGATGACATTGTGTTTGGTGGGATGTCTGATAAGATGGTCAAACATTTTGTCAAGCAGATGGAATCTGAATTTGAGATGAGTCTAGTAGGTGAATTAACCTACTTTCTTGGTCTGCAAGTAAAGCAAATGGAAGACTCAATGTTTATCTCCCAAAGTAAGTACTCCAAGAACATAGTGAAGAAATTTGGAATGGAAAATGCTTCTCATAAAAGAACTCCTGCTCCTACACATTTAAAGCTGACTAAAGATGAAAAGGGTGAGAATGTAGATCAAAGTTTATATAGAAGCATGATTGGAAGCTTGTTATACTTGACTGCTAGCAGACCAGACATTGCTTTTGCAGTAGGAGTTTGTGCAAGATATCAAGCTAATCCAAAAGTCAGTCATCTTAATCAAGTCAAGAGAATCCTTAAATATGTTAATGGTACTTGTGACTATGGCATAATGTACTTTCATGGTTGCAAACCAATTCTCACTGGCTTCTGTGATGCTGATTGGGCAGGAAGTGCTGATGACAGAAAAAGCACTTCAGGAGGATGCTTCTTTCTAGGAAACAATCTGATTTCTTGGTTCAGTAAGAAACAAAATTGTGTATCCTTATCTACAGCTGAAGCTGAGTACATAGCAGCAGGTAGCAGTTGTTCTCAGTTGGTTTGGATGAAGCAAATGCTCACTGAGTACAATGTCCCACAGGATGTCATGACATTGTACTGTGACAACTTAAGTGCAATCAACATATCAAAGAATCCTATCCAACACAGCAGGACTAAGCATATTGATATCAGACATCACTTCATCAGAGATCTTGTAGAAGAAAAGGTGATTTCATTGGAGCATGTAGCTACAGATTTGCAATTAGCTGATATCTTTACCAAAGCATTGGATGCTACTCAATTTGAGAATTTAAGGGGTAAACTTGGAATCTGTTTATGTGATATTTAGCAGTTAATGAGATGTGCCAACATGTCATATGACATTGCATGGCATAAGTTCCAGATGGCAAAGCTAGTCTGGTCTAGATCCTTGGGAATTCCATCCATAATCATTTGGACTGTAACGGCTACATATTTAGTAACTACTTATAAGAAGCTATCAAGATTCTCATCATACCATCATAATCGAATCACATTCACCAGCTATTCTCCTGAGATCATAAACCCTAAAGTTTTTCTCTCATCTTCTTCAACAATGTCTCAAAACCCTAAAACAGCTGAGGAAATTCTCAACAAGGAAGACGTGGTTCATGCCACTCCAATCTCTGTTGTGCCAGGGTCATCAACACCATTGGACGAGCTCAGGGGAAGCGCCTCTCTCTCTAAAAAGGCAAGAACACCAAAGAGATGTAAAGATCAAATCAGAAGCAAAGCTAAAGGCATTCCCTCTCCTGCTAACATGTCCTCAAGATACTCCAAATATGTTGATGATTCCATCAAGGAGATTGTCAACCAAGTTTTCTCTGAACAAAGAGTGGTGAGAGGGATCTCTGTTCCTTTGAACACCATTCCTGCACCTCAAGAAGAACCAGCTCAAGATACAGAGGACACTGCTGCAGAACAAGATGTCCCAACAGATGTTGGAACATCTGAAGGTAAGAAAAAGAACTCATCTGATGTTGATCTGGAACAAACTGAGGACAAAGCCTCAAAAGAAAATGATGAAGAGGTCTCTGAAGAACAGGCTCAAAGCTCAAATGAAGATCAAATCCCTGCTGATCAACCAGCTGAAAAGGAGGCTGTTCAATCTCCTCCAGTGGTCAATCTGGAGCAGGACTCTGATGCAGAGATCATATCATCTGTGAAACCCAGCATTGCTAAAAGACTAAGGTCCAGGAAAGGAAAGATGCAAGCTGAACCTGTCATCCCTGAGAGAAAGAAGGCTAGTCCAAAGAAAGCCAAAGCTAAAGCTACCTTTGGTCCTACAAAACCATGGAGCAAAGTTCAAACCCAGAAGAGAAAAGCTGCAACACCATCAGATTCAGATGTTGGATCAGATGTCCCAACATCTCCTCCCAAGAAGAGACCAGCAACATCCAGAGCTTCAACTGCTGTACCAGAAGCTCCCTTGGACAACATATCATTTCATCTTGTCTCTAGTGTCAACAGATGGAAGTATGTGTACCAAAGAAGGGTTGCCCTGGAAAGAGAACTGAGCAGCAATGCACTTGAGTGCACAGAACTCATTGACCTAATCTCTGCTGCAGGACTATTCAAGACAGTCTCAGAGTTCTCTCCCTGCTATGAACTTCTTGTCAAAGAGTTCATTGTGAATCTTCAGGAGGATTGCTCAAATGGTAAGTCCTCAGAGTTCAGAAAGGTATTTGTGAGAGGTAAGTGTGTTGAGTTCTCTCCCCAAATCATTAATCAGTATCTAGGAAGGGACACAGATGGACCCAATGAGCTAGGCAAGACAGATAATCAAATCTGTAAGGTGATCACTGCAAACCAGGTCAAAGCTTGGCCTGTGAAGGGAAAGCTCTCTGTGAGCATGCTTACCAGAAAGTATGCCATGCTTAACAGGATTGGAACTGCTAACTGGGTGCCTACCAACCACACTTCATCAATCTCAACTGGTCTGGCCAGATTCATCTATGCTGTGGGAACTCAAACCAAGATGGATTATGGAGCATATATTTTTGATCAGACTATGAAGCATGCCATCTCTACTGCAACAAAGCTGCCAATAGCTTTTCCATCATTGCTGTGTGGTATTGTTCTAAGTCAATACCCTGGGATTTTAAATGAGAAGGACACTGTCTGCAAGAGAGAGAGCCCCCTGGCTTTTCATTACAAACTATTCCTAAGTCACCATGCTGCAGATGTTGAAGCACCTTCTGGGACATCTACTGATCCCTCCACTGCTAAGAATCCAATCTCCAGGAAGACCTTAATTGCTGAACTCAAAATCACCTGCAAAGAGCTTGAAGCTAGAAAGCAGAAGCTTGAGGAAATCATCAAAAGGTTGGAAAGTGAAGAAGCTCAGAATGCTGCATCTGGTGAAGACAGTGAGGCTGATGAAGAAAGTGAAGCTGATAAAGATGAAGTGGAGGAAGCAACTGAGAGTGATGAATCTGAGTGATCAATGTATGTGAGGCAAATGTATTGACAGCAATGTAATGACAGTAGTAGTGTCTTTGGTCCCTAATTTTGTGTCTACCAAGGGGGAGAACAACATCAAATGTAAAACAACATCAAATGTAATTGCTGTTTTAAGTATGAATGAATTCTGTTTGTTTGCTTCTGAACTGAATATGTTTTTTTCTGTTGCAACAAGACTGGATACATATTTGTTTGAGGGGGAGTAATCTCAAATAAGAATCAACAGAAAAATAATGATATACTCTGATAAAAAGATCTTCTGCTGCACTCTGATAACCAGAAAAGATGTTAGCCAAAAATTAGCCAAAAGGGGAGTTTGTAGATGTTTAAGAATTGGCAGAATTTTTGACCAAACAAGAAATGTTAAATTCAGTTCAGAATGTCCTATCAGATGTTGGGACATTAGCAAACAGAGTATGTGAACTTATTTCAGGATGTCCTACCAGATGTTGGGACATTATGTAAATATCTTAAGTTCAGTTTTCCAGGATGTCCCAACAGATGTTGAGACATCTCAGATCTGCTTCCAGAATTAATTATTGATTAACAGATCAGAGATATTTAAGGAGAGTTATCTGGAATAAATTAATGATGGATAAAAAAAGAACAAGGCGCATCTGTAGGGAGTTTTATATTGAAGATTCAGATTAAAACAGAAGACCTAATGCACCTAGAATATAGGAGGTAACAAACCCTAAATTCAAGGTGACAGCTGCTGCACATTAGGGCTGGATCATTCTACAGAAAGCCCAAAATTCAGATACCTATTTAAGCAACAGAAACTCATAGAATTGAGCACGAATTTTAGAAGACAAAATAGGGTGTCTAGTGTTTTTAATAGCAGGTTGTTTTATGTACCACTTTATGAGCTTTTAAGCAAAAGTGCATTTGTGACTTGATTGAAACTGTTAAGTAAGATCAAGCTGTATTGTTTGAAGGATGTCTTTAATTTCAGTAAACTTGTAAACTTGATCACTGTGTGATTGAGGGGGAGTGAGTAGGGTACTCTTATCTAAGTGAGTCTTAGGTAGAAATTGCATTGTGTAAGTATTAAGTGATAGATTAAACAGGGTGGTTTAAGTCTAGAATTAATATTACTAATAGTGGATTTCCTTCTGGCTTGGTAGCCTCCAGATGTAGGTGTGGTTATACACTGAACTGGGTTAACAAACTTCTGTGTTGTTTACTTTTCTTGCTGTTTAAGTTTTGGTTAAATTTGTCAAATGTCCTATTAAGTGTTGGGACATCTCTTAGGACATCTCATACCTGATCACAGAATTTCACGAATCTATCCAAGTTACGTCACCTTCATCTAACAAATGGTATAATTAGCTCCAGTTAATATCGTGCTTCGATATTCACTTATTAGAAAAAGATTACCGAACCAAAAAGGTCATACAATAGAGCACCAATTTTTACTGGTGAAAACTATGGCTATTGGAAAGCTTTTATGCATATCCATATCAACTCGGTTGGTAAGGGTTTATGGAAATACATCATCAATGGTCCTAATGAATTTAAAATGACCAATGGTGAATGTGTTACAGTACCAAAACCAGAAGCAAAATGGAATGAAAATGATAAGAAATCATCGTCACATGATTGAAAGGCACAAAATATTCTCATATTTGCACTTGGTGTTGATGAATATTAGCGTGTCTCTCATTGTGAGACTGCTAAAGCTATTTGGGATGCATTAGATGTTTCCCATGAAGGAACTAATGAGGTAAAACAAGCAAGGATCAATACATTAAATCAAGATTTGTAACTATTTCGCTTGAAGCATGGTGGATCCACTACCGCCATGCAGAAAAGACTCATACATATCCAAAATAGTTTGAAGGATCAAGATAATCCTATATTCAATGATATTACAACTAATAAAGTTTTGAAGTGTCTTAATAGGGAATGGAAATCCAAGGTCACCACTATCAAAGGAAAAATGATCTTAAGACACTTTATCTCACAACTTTGTTTGGCAAGCTAGAAGAACATGAGTTAGAACTCACTTGCTTGTAAAAACATGAAAAAGAGCTTGAGAAGAATAAGAATAAGGAGAAAGGTAAGGACAAGGAGGAAAAGAATAAGTCTATTTCTCTACAGACTTCAAGTTCAAAGTTTTCAACCAATGAGCAAAGTGGTTGTGAATCGAGTGATGACGAGAATTCCGTTGATGAAGAAATGGGATTGTTTGTAAAAAGGTACAATAGGTAGTTAAGGAAGAATGGAGTCAAACACTCCAACATAAACCTAATGAAATTTAAAAGGCTTTATAACTCCTCAAGGGAATATGGGAATAAGAAAGTTAAATATAGAGGTTCATGTTATAAATGTGGAAAAAAAGGTCATTATAGGCAAGGGTGTTCGTTGATCAAGAAGGACAAAGAGAAAATCCATCACAAGAAATATAGAAAGTCTAAAAGATCCTATGTTACTTGGGGAAGTGAAAATGATTCTTCAAGTTATGAAAGCTCAAGTTCAAGTATTGAATCAACTAAAATTTGCTTCATGGACAACAAAAAGAAGAAGAAGAATGTAAGTCATTCTAAGATTGAATATTTTGATGAATTGTCTTATTCTCAATTACAAAATGCTTTTGTAAATCTATAAAAGAGAATTCGTAGACATCTTTAAAAAGTTAGCTTTAAAAAAAAGTTTTTTTGCAAATTTAGAAGCTAAAGTTTTAGAAATCAGAAAGAATATGGTGGCTCTTAAGCAAACTATGGTAGATATTGAAAAAGATAAGACTGAGGTTAGAGAGCCTTCGTGGTTCGATACTAAAACTTGTCAAATTTGGAAAAAAAGAGGTTAGTACTCTTCAATAAATTGGACAAGGCATCACAACAAAGGTTACATTTTCTATTGATCCATCGAAGTTAAAACGATCTTTGAACACTTCATATAAAAAGTATAAATATGTTAAAAAGGATTCAAATAGAAAAAGTAAATCTCATCACTATCTATATAATCACTATTGTTGAAAAAAGGGTCACACTATTGAAAAACGCAAATTCAACATACTTTTTGTTCCCAAAGGTGTTTTTCAATGGTTTCCTAAATGCAACCTTGATTTCACTCACTTTCAATGGTTTACTATATGTTTAATCTAGATGATGTATCCTTGACCAGAACTTAGTGTCTTGTTACCATGGGTGAAGACTCGTGGTTATGGCATAGACGTCTAGCTCATGTCAACTTTGATTTACTAAACAAAGTGACTTCAAAAGATTTAGTAATCGGTCTATCAAAAATAATGTTTTCAAAAGACCATCTATGTGATGCATGTCAAATGGGTAAACAAACAAGAGTCTCATTTAAATTGAAAAACATTGTTTCAACTTTGAGACCTCTTAAAATTATTCATATGAACCTCATTAGTCCCTCAATGACCAAAGTCATAGTTGGTAACTACTATGGTTATATGATTGTAGACAATTACTCGATATTTTTTGGGGTCATGTTTTTACATAGTAAAGATGAGAAGTTTTCATCTTTGACTCAATTTGCTAGGTTATCCCAAAACAAGATGAATTTGAAAATTATTGATATCCAACATGATCATGGAGGTGAATTTGAAACCACCTCTTTGAGAATTATTGTGATAAAATGGAATTGAGCATAAATTTTCCTCTCCGTGACCTATATAACAAATTGGTGTTGTGGAGCTCAAAAATCATGTTTTAGAATAGTTGGCTAGAACTATGCTCAATAAGGGTAATCTACCTAAGTATTTATGGGCCGATGTCATTAGCATGGCAGATTATGTATTCAATAGGATACTAATACATCCTATTTTAGACAATACTCCCTATGAACTACTAGAGGGTAGAAAAGAATATAGGGTTTATAACAAAATATCATTTATTGTTGAAGAGTTTATGCACGTCACTTTTGATGAATCTTATCCAAAAAATGTCGATAAGGGTGTTTCTTTTGATGATGTAACTGTATCTTCATAAGAGATTCTCAAAGAACCTGAACAAGGAATTGATCAGCCCAAAGAGATGGAACTTGAGAAAAAAGAAGATAATGATTTTGAAAAGGATTTCATACCCTAAATTTTGACCCTAAGATACCCATACACACATTAGCTCAATGGACAATGTTGAAGTTTAAAGGGTCACATCCCCGTACTAAATCAGGATTCCCGAGTCCCTCAGAGGATTAAGGAAAAGGATAAATAATAAATTAATAAGATTTTCAACCTTTCAAACATCCTCATAGGATCAAGAATCTCAAATGGTGAAGATTCATTCAAAAACTTCACAAATATTCAATGATATGAGCCTTAAGCCCTCAGTGTCACAAATTAGGGTTTTTAGTCGATTGTGCCCTCCAAAGGAAATTTTTCTTGGAAAAATGAGCCAAGGTGTCAAAATGTCATCTAAGAAGCTCAATAAAACCCTAATATACCATCTACAAGTGTGAATCAAGTTCAAAGGATGCAGAAATCAAGAATCACAAAATTAGGGTTTCATAATGCCAAATTAGGCTTTTGATTGATCGAGGAACCCAAAGTTGAAATTTTCATCTGGAATTAATCCAATAGCATAAGGAATATTTTGAATATCCCACATATACCTTGGAAGTCCACTCACAATTTGAAATACCCGAGAGGATGCAATGATAAAAAAAAAATAGAAATTAGGGTTTCATAGTGTAATTTCATTTGAGGACTAAAAAGTCAAAGTTTGACTATTTGACCTAAAATGATCTCCATGACCTATATTTCAAGAATATATGATCCATTGATGTATTTGATCACAAAAAATCAAGAATTTGAATATAACATGTAAAAGGGGCTAACTTAGAAAAATTGAAAAATTTCTAAGTTATGAAGAAAAAGTGTACATGTAGAGTTGCTACTGAGTCGACTAACAAGCTTGCAGAGTTGGAGAAGACTTAGGAGCAAAACAAGATATAAGTAAAATGTATTGGTTGTGATATTGCTTCATAGGAATCCCAAATACAAGAATTACATACCGAGATCTCTGAAGCCTTGAAGCGCAAGACTGAAATTTTGGCATTGGATGACTCTATGGTGGCCAAAGAGCTTGGTGATATAGCATAAGTGCTGGAGTATGAACTTAAGAACCTCATATTTAATAATTCCTCATATGAAAAGTGCATGGAGATTCAGAGGTCGAGGTATATCAACGTGAAATCCACTCTTCCCTTTTAACCCCTTTATCAAATTTGCATGACTTTGGATTATTTTTGTAATGACTTTGAGCCCTTATTGGCCTATTGATGTAATGAAATGAGCCATTCTAGAAATTTGTTACTTTACCATATTGGCTAAAACCATTTTGTATGTGATTATTCATTTAATATTTTGATCTCTTGGAGGGAAGGCTTATATTTCTTCAAATGTTTTCCGTTTACGCTTAAGATCCTTTTATCCTCGTTTAATTATTCGACATCATATTTCCCATTTGAAAACACTTGTGTAATTTGAAAAGGACCTTCCCATTTAGGAGACCATTTCCCCAGATCTTTGTCCTTTCGATCCATGGGAAGAATTACTTTCCAAACAAAATCTTCAGGCGAAAACATCTTTATTTTAACAATAATTCTAATGCGTTGAGTCTCTCTTCATCCAAATCAACTAATTCGTCTAACATCATGTTCCAATACAATTCAGATGGAATTTCATGATGTCTCTGAATTCTTGCTGATTGTATATAAATTTCCACTAGTAATACTACATCGTGACCAAGGGTCGGTTGAAATGGAGTTGTATTTGTGTCTTCTTTGGTGGAGGTTCGACATGCCAAGAGAACATGGTCTATAGTCTTAAATTTCTTGATTTCTTCCCTACGAATTTCTCAATCAAACCCATAACCACCTTATTTGCCACTTAAACTTGACCATTAGCCTGGGCATAGTAAGGCATAGAGGTTAAAAATTTGAAACCCATTTCCTTAACAAATTCTAGAATCTTTCGACCAGTAAATACTAATCCTTGGTTTGTTGTAATTGTTTTGGGATTCCAAACCTATAAATAATGTGTTTCTTGATGAATTTGATCATGTCCTCTTGGTCTACATTTGGTAAAGGTATAACTTCGATCCATTTTGTAAAATAGTCAATGCCAACCAAAATAAACATTGATTTTTAGACGAAGTTGGTCGAATTTCTCCAACCAAATCCAAAGCCCAACCTCCAAAGGGAAATGGTTTGACTATGAAATGTAATTCACTCGCAAGAACATTTTATAAACTTGCGTGCACCTGACACTCTTGACATCCTTTGGTGAACTCAATACAGTCTTTCATCATGGTAGGCCAATACATCCTTTGTCGAAATAACAACCATGTTATCTTATGGCTTACCCGATGTGCCCCACATGCCCAATATGGATAGTCGAAAGGGATAGGTATGGCTCAAACTCTATAAGATACTTAAGCAAAATTCGCTTAAGGATTTTCTTAAATAATTTATTTCCCAAAAAAACATAACTTAAAGCTTGATACCCAATTTTATTCTCAATCGACGTCGTTGGATTTGGTAAGTTCTCCACTATCGGTTTCCTCCAATATACATATGTCAAACTGTCGATCACTAATATTTCAAAGTTCTCTTTGTCAACGTATCTTAGCTTTGTTGTTTCCAAGTCTGATAGGGAGAATCTAGTCGAAACCACTCTTCCTTTATCTTTGATTACATACCTTTGATTTTTATCTCTCTAACCAAATAAAAAGACCAACCTCTAAAGGGCCATGGTTTGACTATGGAATTTAATTCACTTGCCGAGACATGTTGTATTCCTACGTGAACCAGGCACTCTTGACATCCTTTGGTGAACTCAATACAGTCTTTCAACGTGGTACGCCAATACATCCCTTGTCGAAATAACAACCATTTCATCTTATGGCCTACCTAATGTGCCCCACCATGGACGGACGAAAGGGCTAGGTATGCCTCAGACTCCCTAAGACACTTAAGCTAAATTCCTTCAAGGGTTTTTCTTAAATAATGTATTTCTCAAAAGAACATAACTTAAAGATTAATACCTGATTTTTTGTCTCAACCGACGTCGTTGGATTTTTAAGTACTCCACTATCGGTTTCCTCCAATCTTCATCCAGCAGGCTATCAATCGCCAATATTCAAAGTTTTATTTGTCAGCGTATCCTAGATTTTTTGTTTCCAAGTCTGATAGGGATAATCTAGCCGACACCTTTCTTCCTTTAACTTGATTGAATACCTTTGATTCTTAGACAACATTGGTTAGAATCTCTCCAACTAAATCCAATGCCCAACCTCTATAGGGCCATGGTTTGACTATGAAATGTAATTTGCTCGTCGGAACTCGTTTTATGCCTGCGTGCACCAGACACTCGTGACATCCTTTGGCGAACTCAATATAGTTTTTCAACATGTTAGGCCAATACATTCCTTGTCGAAATAACAACCATTTCATCTTATGACATTTCTGATGTGCCCCATATTCCCCATTATCGACATTTGAACGGGCTAGGTATGCCTCAGACTCACCAAGAAACTTAAGAAGAATTCCCTCAAGGGTTTTCTTATATAATTCATTTCCCAAAAGAACATAACTTACAACTTTATACCTTATTTTTCAATCAGTCAATGTCGTTGGATTTTGCAAGTACTTCACTATTGGTTTTCGAAAACATTCATCATTTAGGTTGTTGATCGCCAATATTTGGAAGTTCTCTTTGTCAGCGTATCCTAGCTTTGTTATTTCCAAGTCTGATTAGGATAATGTATCTGACACCACTATTCCTCTGACTTCGATTGCATATTGAAATTTTTCTTTCAAAAGTTTATACCCGGAAGAAATCTGAGTCAAGTGATTAGCTAATTGATTCTCCAGTCGAGGTATTTGTTGAATACTAACCATCTCAAACCTTTTCATTAATTGATTGGCTATTACGAAGTACATGATGAGATTTTCCTTGACACATTTGTACTCCTTTGTAATTTTCTTTATGACCAACTCTGAGTCTCCCATTATTTCGACTCGAGTTGCCCCAATTCCAACGTAATTTTAAGTCTGGCTATCAAAGCCTCATATTCCGCCTCATTATTCAAACAAAGGCCTTTGACCTTATACTCAAACTTTGTTGGAATTTTATTATGAGAAATAATTATGTCTCCTACGCGTGTTCCATCCTTGTGATTAGAACTGTCGAAGTACAATTTCCAAGGTTCAAGTTCAAGATAGTTTAATGGATTTTCAGTTTAGACAATATAAGTTAGGGAATACTTGGTTAAAGCTAATGCCCATTTATCGATTCGACTATGCAAAATCAGTTTAGACAACATATGTTTAATAACATCGAAGTGAGAAGAAACATAAATGAAATAATGGTTATGTATATACTCCAATGTCCTATCTTAATGTTAAGATAATGATTACTGTATTTTAGGAAACAAGGGAAATACATAACTACTGTTTTGAAGTGATGCAACACAATCACCAACAGTTGTTAAGACATCACGTTGGGACATCTCAGTCAAGAACACAATACAAAAAACTATAAATAGCAGAATGTAAGTACACAAAATATGTTAACCCAATTCTGTGTTAACAAACCTACATCTAGTCCAGGACGAAGACTTCACTATCTTATAGTATTACCCTAAATTTAAACTCATAGCTTACAACTTTATTCTAATCATTAGCTTCAATAAAAATCTTTATCTAAGGCTAAACTCTAGTCATTTACAACCTTTGATATGAGACTCCTTCTCACATCCTTCACCACCACCTGTGATGACTTTGTCTTCTTCTGATCTCCAAAACCTGTCACAGTTTCTTGACCTACAAGTTATCCCGGACTTGCTTGAATGCTTTGTCCAAGAACATTACACAAACCTTTACCTAATGGCTTCTGGTTGTGCCCCTTATATCTCTGCCTTCCACACTACATAATATACTTCATAGGGGAGACTTCTAACTCCTAAGAGAGCAAACGAATCTCAAACTCTAAATCCTTATTTTACAAGCACCTAATGCACCTAATGCAAGCTGCATTCGAGGCACACCATAAGAGAATGAACTAAGAAGCATGGGATGGAATCCAATTGAAGAAAGTTCTAGATGGTCCAGCTGGCATAACTGCCATAACAACCTCACTCACTTCACCTGACTCACTCAGTTAACTCAAGGGATAAGTAACCATGGTTAAGAGCCCTATAAATGTAGATCACCACTTCATTTGGCAGCTTGGCTTCATTCTGACCAAATTCTCACTCCATTGAATCTCTCTGCATTTTGCTTCAAGTCACCTTCTTCTTCATCAATTCAATCTCCATTTCCCTTAATCCATCTTCATTATCATCTTCAGCATAACCTCCATGGATGGCATAGCTTGAAGCCTCAATAATCATCAATTGCATTATTGAGTTCACATTGCAAATTGAAGTGAAACCTTTCAATCCTCGTCTCTCCAGCTTCAATCTTATCCAATTCATCATCAACATTGTGCTAGCTTCATTTCTATGGCTTGATCACCTCAATTCTTCAAAGAATCTTCACTGCACGATTGTGGAGCTTCTTCTGCATTTTCTTCAATCCCTCAAGATTCATCAAGTACAAAGTGTTTATTTCACTTCTGGTGAGTTAAAGCAAGATCAAGCAATCCTTGGAACCTCATCTCTAGTATTCTAGCAGCATATTGATCACACTACAATTCAGGTATGCTCTGAAAACTTGCTTGATCGAATTGATTGCTTTTCATTGTTTTCATGTAAAGTAAAGCTTGATAGAAGCAATGGCACCTTTGCCTAGTTGATAGGCATGCTAGATGCTTAGATCCAGTTTTAAGTTGGTTAATGTTTGCCTTCGATTTGATCATTTTAGGAACCATAAAAGAATTTTGAGGATATATTAGTGATCAGTGAGAGGAGACGAGTGAGATGATACCTTTGTGTAAACACCCCAAATTTTCCCTCACTCATTTCACCATGGCTTGTGATTCTTTTCATTTGCATAAGTTTAATCATATCATCTCATATTGCATTTTTGCTTCATTGCATTGGTTCTAAGTCATCTGCATCTAGGGTTTGTGATCTGAGCCATCCCTGAGCTATCTAAGCCACCCCAAGGGTCTCTAATCATCTCAAGAGGGTCCATGTATGTTCAAGCATCATATTATATCCTATCAAGATCAAGAAAGTCATAAAATCACAAGAACTGAGAAAGGCATGGAAGCAGAGCCAGGTTTAACTGCACAGATGACCTAAAATTAGGGTTTTGGTTTCACAGGCCATAACTACAAATGTTTTGGTCATTCTTGTTTCTATTGGTCTCTATATGATATAAGGATCATGAATACCAATTTTTATGAAGAATTTCAATGGGGAAGGCATCTGACCAATATATGACTTCTTGAGCAAGTTAGTGCAAAATCAGGGCATCTGAGGCCCCCAATCATCCAACCAAAGGGTCTTCTCCATCATTTTGGATGTATATGATCTTTATTTGATCTTAGAAGGAGTTATAAGTTCAAAAAATTGAGGAATTTCAAGCCATTTGCAAAGTTGCCATTTTGGGAAAGTGACTTGTAATACAAACTTGCCATTTTGGGAATGTTTTTTTCAACCTCCTCTTTTTGATTCAAAAGTGCTTCAAATGAAAAATTATTGGTCATGAAAGTTGTATATTGGATCATTCCCTTTTCAAAAAGTACAAGAACTTGATCTAATTCATCATAGAACTCAAGTTATGGCCTTGCAAAGTTGGGAAAATCACAAAAATTTCACTTATGTACCAAAGAGGGAAACTTGCAAAAACTCATGTCAAACCAATTTGTAGCCTCAAAGTGACTTCTAACCATTACAAAAACATCATGCATGACCTATAATTCAGAATTGTCCAAGGAATTCTCAAGTTTCATGCCTTGATCATCAAGTATTTCAAAAGGGGCCAAAACCTTCACAAATTGCAAAATCACCAACAAACTTCATTCCACTTGATATTTTGCCTCAATCTGAATTCCATGGTTGCCCATGAATCAAGCTGCGCCAGACACCCCCTTGTCCTCAGCCTGCCATGAGCCCATACCTTAAAGGACAAATTTCTTGACTTTTTGCAAAATGAGCCATACCAATCACACTTCTCCACAACAACTCTCTGCCCAATCAGAACATGTTATGTGGACCTCAAGCAAGCCATTTCATACAACAACATAACCTGAATCCTCCGACAACTCAGCATTCACCAAAACCTCCTCTTATGCATTTCTCTTCGAAACTCAGCACTAAAGCCACAAACCTTCAAACAAACTTCATAGAACAACTCACCATGATCCACTGATCATTTCCCAACCATCACCTTGCCCTGAAACCCTCCATATCAAAAACACGATTTCTCTCCCTCTTTGAACTGAACTGCATCAATCTCACAAACCAGCCATAAAAAATTCCATCCAAGCATTGCAAACTCCTCAAGAGGTTCATTAAAGGCATCTTGGGCCAAAGAAGCAGCCAAAAAGCTCCAGGGTTGAAAGCTTCACCTCAGGTAGCTATGCGAATTCATTTTTCCAGAAGTTGTGTTTTAAGTTCATAAATGGTTAAGTGTGATCCCCTAAGCATGTTGAACTTTGAATTAATGAAAATAGTTGAGAATTAAGGATGTATGGCTTGTCTGAAATTTTTGCAGTTTTGGTTCTTAGCTTCGAATCTTGTTAATGGATGGATATAAATGAAGTTTGAGGGTGGGGTTGGGTTTAGAATGGAGAGAGGAAGCAATCTAGAGCTTTAGAGCTCCAGAAATGGCCCAGGGAGTGATTTAGGAATTTTCAGGGAAGAGTGTGGCCGGAGAAGATGACCGGAGGTCATTTCCGGCCACCTGAAAGTGATTAAATGTTAATTAGGGTTAGGGCTCCAGGTTTGAACGTAGGCCGTTAGATGAGGATTCCCGCGCGTGATTGGAGGGTGGGGATTGATTCACTTAAGATTAATCAGGTTTAATTAATGTTTTAATTAAGTTTAGGGAGATTTGAATCTGGGCCGTAGGATAGCGCGCCAGTCAACCAGTTCAAAGCCCAGAATAAATCTCAGCCCTCCTTTGCGCATACTTCTCATTTAAATTAATTTTATTTTCATTTTATTTGCATTTCTTTGTTCATTTTATTTAAAATAGCAAAATGCATTCAAAAATTTTCATTTTTTGCACCATGACTTTAAATATTTTTCTCATTCTGAAAATAATTTTTATTTTATTTTTTGCATAAAATTTGTATTTTTAAAATATTTAAATGTTTATTTTAATTAATTAATGGAAATTAATTAATTAAAATACCATTTAAGTTTCTAAAAATCACCAAAAAAATCACATTGCATCTTGACACATTTAGAGACATTATCAGACCATTCATACAAATTTATTTTTGGTTCTTGATCCATTTTGACATTTTCTTTGGATTTAGGGTTCTTAAAAATCAATATTTTTGACCCTAAATTAGAAAAATCTTTTCTGCCTAACCATGAAGGGTTTGATAGTGATTCTTTTTGCATTGCATCCCACATATCATGTAGTTTCTAGGATAAAATTCGCATGAATTTATCTTTCATTTTTGATTTGTTTGGCATTTTCCCTTTAGGATCACCCTTAAAACCCTAGAAATTTAGGAAAATCATAAGTCCTTCATGATTTAGCTTCTAACCTTCCCCTTTGGGCAGTGAACTTGTATGGGTTTAGGGTACCTTTGATTCCATTTTCAATTTTTTATCATGTCATTTGCTTCTGATTTTGAATTTTGCATTGCATCTTGTACATAAACCCTAATCTTTGCCTTCATTTGCATTCATTCTTCATATGCTTGCATACATGAACTTGCCATGACATTTTGTGCATCCACATGACATATAAGACATCTTAGGACACATTAGAATCATGTTTGATCATTTCCTCATCCATTTGCCATGATTATGCATCCATTGCATTTCATAAGTCTTCATGAACTTTCATGCTTCCTTTCATGTCTCATTTGCATCTTCATTACTTGTATGATCATCCTCATTTCTTGACATGTTTTCATACCATCTCATAGCATCATTTGCATCATGATTATACTTCTTACTTTGGTTTTCATCTTTGCATTTCATCTCATTTTCATTTCATTTCATTTCTTGTTGCTAACTTTTCAGGTGGTAAGTGTTTAAGAAGTGAATTTGCCTACACTTATCATAATCTCTTCTCCTCCCTTTTATGCATTCATTGCTGTATTTTACTTTTGTATTAGAGTGATCTTTCTCATTCATGCTCTTTCTCCTCTTTCTTTCTTCAAGCAACTTATCTTCTTAAGTGAAGTAAGTTGTCTTGCTTCTTGCTGCTTCTTTTCCTTCCATCCTGCTTCCTCCTTGGTGGCTCTCTTGAGGATCTTCTTGCAAGCTTCATAAAACCTAGGAAAACCCAAGCATGATCACAATTAGGGTTTGATTAGTCCCCCATTAGTTTTACCTTTGTGTCATCTCTTGTGTCTTCTCTTCTCATCTCTTAATCAAGGACTAAACCTTAAAGGTTTTAAGGCTTTGTGATTAAGCTTATGTTTGCATCCTTCTATTAGGATGGAGTGTATAACTTTAATCCTAAGTGTTAAACCCTTAATGTGTTTAAATCCTCTAATCAATTCACTTAATAATCACTAAGACATCAAGCTTGTAACTTGGGCCTTACATTAGGGTTCTAATTCTTCCTTAATTGGTTAAGAAGGACTAACCCTAGTGTTAATGGACAAGTCCCCATCAAGTTGCCTTACAAACCATAAAATTCACTTCTTAATCTTACCATTAACTAAAATCCACTTTAATAAAGACTTTGTTTTGTCATGAGGTTAATCCCTAATCATGGATTAAGTTGAGGAGTCTTCCTCAGCTTAAATGTTCTCATCTATTATCCTTCTATTAGGATGGTGTAATGGGTCCATTAAATCCTTGATTATGGCTTAAACTCATTACTTAACACTAAACAAAAACATCAAAAACATCTAAATAATGGCAAGTAGGTTAATGATCTTAATCCTACATCATGGTGATTAAGGTATCCTCATTACCCCTAATCAAAGGGAGGATGTGATGAGTTTACTAACCCTTGGTTTAGGCTTAAGTTCATTTTCTTATGCCAAACTTTCAAAGGCAATAAAACATTGAAAACACCAAAAACAAACAATAATCGTCTCCTCCGGGATTCTTTTCTCATCTCATTCACTCATAAACGAAAACTCGCTTCTTCCGTCTAATGCAAGACAGTTTGCACCTGAGCCAGACAGGTCATACACTTGAGCATAGATAAGTAAGCAGTTCACAAGTCAATTTTCCTTTCAGTCTCTTTGAGTCGAACTACGGTGTTCTGACTTCCTCATTGCACGAGAGGATACGTAGGCATAACTTAACAATTATCGAACAAAAGGTCTCTGTATATTCCCCCCTCTTCCAGCATTATCCTTTAAGCCTCATAGTCTTGAGCTTTGCATTCTTTTCTTACACTGATACTCTTTCATCTCACTTCACATTTCTTTTACACTGACACTTGCATTCTTTTCCAGCTTTTGCACACAAAATAACACTGATACTACCCCTTTAAACACAAACTTTCAAGCATGGATCCCGTCGAGTACGACGGACAATCTGGGTGCTAATACCTTCCCAGGTTGTAACCAACCCCCTTCCTCAGTTTCTCTGGTTCGCAACCGTCTTATCCATCTTTTCTTAGGTTTATGCAGCATTACCTTTCCTTCGGGATAAAAATGCCTAGCTGGCGACTCTTTTTAGTTCACCCTTGTGTTTTATCTTTCGCCGACCGTTCGCGTCTGTACCCCTTCTAACCTAGGTGTCATTTGGTGGGAGCGACAGCTTGGCGACTCTGCTGGGGACCCTTATACTGCAACCAGGGCTTCTGGTTCTTTTTGTGGGTTCCTTCTAGCGCTTGTTTGATTTGTGTTTACTGGGGTGTTATGGGCTGTGTATGTGTGTTTATTTTTGCTTTATTTATTGCTTTATGTTGAGCTTTATTTATTACTTCCTTTACAGTCTTATGCATATTTCATATTGTCATTGTCACTGTGCGGGATATGGTTTTCTGTTTTGGTGGGTGGGGTTCCATTGAGAGTTTAAGGTCCTATACCTGGGACCTGAGTGACACCTAGGCTAGAGTGGTTCATGTTCTTTCCCATTCCATTTCGGTCTGGTGCGGGAATATGAAACATGGTTCAGATGTGGGTTTCTTCTTGAAAACTGTGTGCTACAGATTTCCTGTAGTGCTAGGGCTATCTGGGAAGCCTGCTAAGTCTGGATGAACTTTTATTATGACCTTCAGAAGATGAGGTGAATTAGAGGAGGATCTTTTATGGTTATTGTAAACAATGTACCTCCAGGTTAGAAATGTTTACACTTCTCATAACTGATCCAAGTCTGAGGATCCTTGTTCTAGAACATTACCTGTGAGGGGGTTGGGCTGTTTACAGGTTTGCAGGAAACCTTGGCCACATCATACCCTGTTACTGTATTGTTTAAGAATACTCCACTTTGGACAGTTCTTGTGATTAACCCTGGACATGTGACTCTTTATTTGAGTCCCCCACCCTGGTTACTGGATTCTTAAACCTCCATCTGGACTTTTTGAACATACATGGGCCTTACGTAAGGACAGATAATCAGATCCAGCTTGATCATAAACCCTTGCATATCATTTTCATATATCATCATTGCATCATTTAACATTTGTTTATTTGCTTTTCAGGGTATCCACTTTATTGTATCTTGGTTTTGGTTTTGACCCCTTCTTCTGATTAGACCTCTGCTTCAGCTGTCTTCTTCAGCATCTGCTTCAGTTATCTTCATCCTCACCAGCATCAGTCTGTCAGAAACTTACTTCCATTCTTCTCAGTTTGTGAGCTGTCTACAGCTTCTTCAGCAGCACTCATGACTACTCCCAGGAAAAGTAACATATCATATCACTTTTTTGAGCCTGTGTTGACTGGTATTAGGCAGGTCCAGTCACTTATCACACCTGACCATATCCCACTGTTTAGAGAACACTATGGAGGTATCTTGGACATGGTTATGGACCTTGATCCTTCTCAGAGGAGCATGATTCACACATGCTTGCAGATCTATGACCCTCCATTGAGATGTTTCACCTTTCCAGACTTTCAGTTAGGGCCTCTGCTGGAAGAGTTTTCTTTGTTGATTGGAGTACCTATCAGAGGTGGGATCCCTTTCAACCCATAGATGACTGCTCCTAGAAGTGAAGAGATAGCAAGGGCATTGTACTTGGAGCCTGCCCTTATTAAGCAAAATATGACCACAAAAGCTGAGATTCCTGGTTTGCATTTGGACTTCTTGATTTCACAGGCCATCCTGAAGGCTTCATTGGGAGAGTGGAGGGCAGTCTGTGCACTGTTAGCCCTCAGCGTATATGGGGCTATACTGTTTGCAGATGAGCCTAAATTTGTCAGCAAGAATGCCATCCATCTATTTCTTATGAAGAACCCAGTACCCACATTGCTAGGAGATTTTTACTACTCCATTCATCAGAGGAATGAGAAACAAAGGGGGAAGTTGGTAATATGTTGTGCTCCTTTGTTTTACACCTGGCTGCTCAGACACCTGCCTAAGTCGGATTCTTTCTTGAATCCCCACCAGCAGAAGAATTAGGCCAAGAGGTTCATTGCCTTGACTTCAGATGATATCAGATGGTGCACCCAGAGCACCAAAGGCAAGGACATTATCACCAGCTGTGGACAATACCCAAATGTGACTCTGATAGGAGTGAAGGGTTGCATCAACTACAATCCATTACTGTTTAAGAGACAACTAGGTTATGCCTTGGTCCACCCTCCCAGAGGACAGGATTTAGCTGAGACCCTATATTGTGAAGTACAACCTAATTCAGCTGTTGTCAGACAAGCATCCTGGGCTTGGGACAACATCCAGACAAAAGGGGTAGCTATTCTTGGAAGATGTAATAATGTTTCTTCAGCTCAGTACTCAGACTGGTCCCGTACTAGAGCTCAGATTACCAGAATGCCTTTCACCTTGGAAGACATGCCTGGACCATCCACAGTGCAGCCTGCAGCAACAGTTAGCCTGGAGGAATTTGAAAAGTTGAAGGAAAGGAATGAGCAGCTATCCCAGGCCTTGAAGAAGACTCTTTGGGAAAAGAGTGATGGTTGTCTGGACATTGAGAGATTGGAAAAGCTCAGGGTTGAGCATCTTGCCAAAATTGAGAAGACATAAGACTACATAAGGAAAGCATGGGCTGGGGAACAGATATTGAAGAATGCCTGTAAAGAGGCCAAGATTCAGAAAGCTAGGGCTGAACACTATCTGCAAAAGAGTCGGGCTAGATGGGTCAGGATCACTAAAGCCCGTACACAAGAAGACCAGAAGACTCAAGCCAAGATTGAACAACTAGAGGCCAATGAGAAGAAGCAGCAGGAAGCTTTATTGGTAGCTCAGAAAGAGATATCAGAGTTGAAGCTCAGAGCAGGATTGAAGAGATCAAAAGACCAGGACATGCATAATAAGCTGACTACTGCCATTGCTACCAGGAACCTCCTCATTATGACCATTACAGAGCACCCGGCTGGTCCAGTGACTGAGGCACTCCTGAAGGAGGTCAAAGAGGATGAGTTTGGACTGGATGTCTAATTCTTTGCTTGTTGTTTGTTTCCATTTGATGTACTTTTCCTTTTGTTGTATTTTGACCCTCCAGGGGCATGTATTGTAAAACAAACTATGTATTGTTCACCATTTGTAATATATTTTATTTTGTTTTCATTTGGGCTTTTCTCTCAACAACATCACACATCTTCCTCGAGGTCTGGAAAGGTCAAAACCAAGAACCAAACCGGATACCTTGGAAAACAAATAAGCATACTGCATTGCATACTAACTTTGCTTGTTTTGTAGGTTTTGTTATTATTTTTGTTTCTAACTTTGTTGTGATCTCAGGAAACATTGCTCGTCGCCGAGTGTTCCCTGTCAACCGCACGCACCGGTGTAAACACCCCAAATTGGACCTCACTCATTTCACCATGGCTTGTGATTCTTTTCATTTGCATAAGTTCAATCATACCATCCCATAGTACATTTTTGCTTCACTGCATTGGTTCTAAGTCATCTACATCTAGGGTTTGTGATCTGAGCCATCCCTGAGCTATCTGAGCCACTCCAAAGGTCTTCAATCACCTCAAGAGGGTCCATGTATGTCCAAACATCATATCATATCCTCCTAAGATCAAGAAAGTCAGAGAATCACGAGAACTGAGAAAGGCATGGAAGCAGAGCCAAGCTTAACTGCACATATGACCTAAAATTAGGGTTTTGGTTTCAGAGGCCATAACCCCAATTTTTTTGGTCATTCTTGTTTCTATGGGTCTCTATATGTTATAAGGATCATACATACCAATTTTCATGAAGAAATTCAATGGGGAAGGCATCTGATCACAAGATGACTTCTTGAGCAAGTCAGTGCAAAATCAGGGCATCTGAGGCCCCCAATCATCCAACCAAAGGGGTTTCTCTATCATTTTGAATGTGTATGATCTTTATTTGATCTTAGAAGATGTTAGAAGCTCACAAAATTGAAGAATTTCAAGCCATTTGCAAAGTTTCCATTTTGGGAAAGTGACTTGTAATGTAAACTTGCCATTTTGGGAAAGTTTTTCAACCTCCTCTTTTTGATCCAAAAATGCTTCAAATGAAAAATTCTTGGTCATGAAAGTTGTAGATTGGATCCTCCCATTTTCAAAAAGTACAAGAACTCATTCTAATTCATTTTAGATCAAACTTTATGGCTTGCCAAAATTGGAAAAAATCACATAAATTTCACTTTTACACCAAAGAGGGAAACTTGCAAATTCTCATGCCAAGCATTTCTATGACTTCAAATGGACTTCTACACATCATAACATCATAACACATTGCCTAAAACTCAGAATTGGCCCAAGAATTTCCAAGTTTCATGACTTGTGCATGAAGAAATCAAGAAAGGGCCAAACTTAATGAAAATTGCAAAACCCCCCATAAGTTTCAATCCACTTGCTGATTTGCCTCAATCTCATTTCCATGGTTATCCTTGAATCAAGCTGCAGCAGACATGCCTTTGTCCTAGGCCTGAAACAACCCATACCTCAAAGGACACATAGCCATGACTTTTTGCAAAACAAGCCATACCAATCAGCATAGCCGACAACAACTCTCTGACCTATCACAACTTGATATGTGGACCAAATGGAACTCAAAACACACAAGAGGCAAGCCTGAAAACACAGCATCACCATAGTTCACAAAAATCCCTCTTTTGCATTTTCTATCGAATCTCATAGCTCAGTCACCCATTCTCAAAACTTCTTCCACCATTCATCCCCAAATGCATCACTGATCACAAACCACCCTTTACTTTGCTTTAAAAGTCACCACACACCAAATACGATTTTTCTCCCTTTTGAACTGAACTGAATAAATCTCACAAATCAGCCATAAAAAACTCCAAACAAGCTTTGCAAAATCTTGAGGGAAGTCAGTAGAGGTGATTGGAAGCAAGGAACTGGCCAAAAGGCTCCAAAAGTGAAAGCTCCAATTCAGGTATCACCAAGAACAATTTTTCCAGAACTTGTATTTTTTTTATAGAGTTGTTCTCCATGCTTCACTGATCATGCTGCTTTTTTTATTTTTGAAAATAGTTGAGAAATCAACATGTTATGACTCTCTGAAACTTTGTCCAGTTTTCTGATTTTTCTTCGATTCTCCATGTATGCTTGTTATAAATCATGTTTGGATGATGGTTTGAGTTTGTTTTGAGTGGGGGATCATTTCTGGATAGTTAATTTAGGGTGGGGTGGCTTGTAGAGAGAGTTAGGGATTTGGTCTCGCCGGAGAAGACGACCGGAACCACTGTTCCGGTCGTCTGAAAGTAATTAGGGCACAGGATTAGGGTTTAATCATAATTAGTGAGATTTGAATTTCAGCTGTCCATTAGCGTGCGTAGTCAACTCCCGCCCCCTAAGTTTGAATCTTGGCCCTCAGATCAGCATACCTCACATTTAATTCAATTTTATTTTCCCTTTTATTCATTTGTTTTGCATATTTTATTTAAAATAGTAAATCATTTCTAAAAATTCTCATTTTTTGCATCCAGCCTTAAAATATTTTTCTCTTTCTGAAAATAATTTTTATTTTATTTTTTGCATAATTTTCATATTTTAAAAATATTTAAATGTTTATTTTAATTAGTTAATGAGAATTAATTAATTAAAATAACATTTAAGTTTCTAAAAATCACAAAAAAAATTCACATTGCATTTTGACACATTTAGAAACATTATCAAACTCTTCAAACAAATTTCTTTTTTTCTTGATGTATTTTGACATTTTTCATTGGAATAAAAGTTCTTAAAAGGGGATATTTTTGTTCTAGCTTAGAAAAATTCATTATGCCTAACCATGAGGAGTTTGATGTTTGTTCTTTTTGCATTGCATTATTCATATCATGTAGTTTCTAGGGTAAAATTGGTTTGAATTTATCTTTCATTTTCAATTTAATGTGCATTTTCCCTTTTGAGGTGCCTTAAAACCCTAGTTAATTTGAGAAAATCATAACCCCCATTAGGTTAAGAGTTAGGTCCCCTCCTTTGGGCAGTGAATTTGTGTAGGGTTAGGGTTTCCTTTGATCCTATTTTCAATTTTTTATTTTGTCATTTTCTTCTGATTTTTGATTTTGCTTTGCATATTGTATGTAAACCCTAATTTTTGCCTTCTTTTGCATTCATCTCTCATTTGTTTGCATCCAAGAGATTGCCATGAAATTTTGTGCATTAACATGACTACTAAGACATTTAGGACACATTAGCATCATGTTTGATCATTGCATAATCCATTTTCCATGTTATGCATCCATTGCATTTCATAAACTTCCATGAACTTTCATGCCTTCTTTCATGTCTCATTTGCACCTTCATTGCTTGTATGGTCATCCTCATCTCTTGACTTGTGTTTGCTTTACTTATTAGCATCATTAAAATCATGTTTATGCCTCTGGTTTTGGTTTGCATCATTGCATTCATTTCATATTCACTTCATTCCATGTCTTTTGGTTAACTTTTCAGGTGGTAAGTACTTGAGAAGTGAATTTGCCTTCACTTCTCATAATCTTTTCTCATCTCTCTTATGAATTCATTTCTGAATTTTTACTTGTGTATTAGAGTGAGCTTGCTCATTCATGTCCCCTTACCTCTTTCTTCCTTCAAGCCACTTATCTTCTTAAGTGAAGTAAGTTGTCTTGCTTCTTTCTTCTTATTCTCCTTTCATCTGCTTCTTTCCTGGTGGATTTCCTCTTGAAGATCTTCTTAGTCCCCCATTAGTTTTACCTTTGTGTCATCTTTGTGTTTTCTCTTCTCATCTCATAATCAAGGACTAAACCTTAAAGGTTTTAAGGCTTTGTGATTAAGCTTATGCCTGCATCCTTCTATTAGGATGGAGTGTATAACTTTAATCCTAAGTGTCAAACCCTTAATGTGTTTAAATCCTTTAATCAATCCATATAACAATCACTAAGACATCAAACTTGTAACTTGGGCCTTGCATTAGGGTTTTAATTCTTCCTTAATTGGTTAAGAAGGACTAACCCTAGTGTTAATGGACAAGTCCCCCTAAAGTTGTCTTACAAACCATAAAATTCATTTCTTAAATCTCACCATTAGCTAAAATCCATTTAATAAAGGTTTTTTTTTGTCATGAGGTTAATCCCTAATCATGGATTAAGTTGAGGAGCATTTCTCAGCTTAAATGTTCTCATCTATTATCCTTCTATTAGGATGGTGTAATGAGTCCATTAAATCCTTGATTATGGCTTAAACTCATTACTCAACACTAAACAAAAACATCAAAAACATCTAAATAATTACAAGTCGGTTAATGATCTTAATCCTACATCATGGTGGTCAAGTGAGAGGTGTTTACTTCACACTTAAGGTATTCTCATTACCCCTAATCAGAGGGAAGATGTGATGAGTTTACTAACCCCTTGGTTTAGGCTTAAGCTCATTTTCTTATGACAAATCCAAAAAGCAATAAAAGTTTGAAAACACAAAAAACAAACAATGATTGTCTCCTTCAGGATTTTTTTCTCATCTCATTCACTCACAAACGAGAACTTGCTTCTTCCGTCTAATGCAAGACAGTTTGCACCTGAGCCAGACAGGTCATACACTTGAGCATAGACAAGTAAGCAGTTCACAAGTCAATTTATCTTTCAGTCTCTTTGAGTCGAACTACAGTGTTCTGACTTCCTCATTGCACGAGAGGATACGTAGGCATAACTTAACTGTTATCGAACAAAAGTCTCTGTATATTCCCTCCTCTTCCAGCTTTATTCTTTAAGCCTCATAGCCTTGAGCTTTGCATTATTTCCTTACACTGACACTCTCATATTCCACTTCACATTTCTTTTTACACTGGCACTTGCATTCTTTCCAGCTTTGATACACAGATTGCACTGACACTACCCCTTTTAAACACAAATATTTCAAGCGTGGATCCCGTCGAGTACAGCGGACAATCTGGGTGTTAATACCTTCCCAGGTTATAACCAACCCCCTTTCTCAGTTTCTCTGGTTCGCGACCGTCTTGTCCATATCTTTCCAGGTTTATGCAGCATTACCTTTCCTTCGGGATAAAAATGCCTAGATGGTGACTCTTTCCTTTTGAGTTCACCCTTGTGTGTTCTCTCCCCTTTCGCCGACCGTTCGCGTCTGTACCCCTCTTGACCCTGTTTCAATTGGTGGGAGCGACAGCTTGGCGACTCTGCTGGGGACCCTTTTACATATTTCATACTGTCATTATCATTGCTGGATCTGGCTTCTGTTTTGGTGATTGGGGTTCCATTGAGAGTTTGAGGTCCTATACCTGGGACCTGAGTGACACCTAGGCTAGAGTGGTTCATGTTCTTTCCCATTCCATTTCGGTCTGGTGCGGGAATACGAAACACGATTCAGATGTGGGTTTCTTCTTGAGAACTCTGTGCTACAGATTTCCTGTAGTGCTAGGGCTATCTGGGAAGCCTGCTAAGTCTGGATGACCTTTATTATGACCTCCTGAAACTAAGGTGAATTAGAGGAAGATCTTTTATGGTTATCGTAAACACTGTACCTCCGGGTTAGAAGTGTTTACATTTCTCATAACTGATCCAAGTCTGAGGATCCTTGTTCTAGAACACTACCTGTGATGGGGTTGGGCTGTTTACAGGTTTGCAGGTACCCTTGGCCACATCATACCCTGTTTTTGTTTTGTTTAAGAGTACTCCACTTTGGACAGTTCTTGTGATTAACCCGGGACATGTGACTCTTTATTTGAGTCTCCCACCTTGGTTACTTGGATTTCTGAACCTCCATCTGGACCTTCTTTGAACATACATGGGCTTATTTCAAGACAGATAATCAGATCCAGCTTGATCACAAACCCTTGCATATCATTTGCATATATCATCATTGCATCATTTAACATTTGTTTATTTGTTTTTCAGGGTATCCACATCATATCTGGTTTGGTTTTGACCCCTTCTTCTGCATAGACCTCTGCTTCATCAGTTATCTGCTTCAGCTATCTTCATCATCACCAGCATCAGCCTGTCAGTGTCTCATTTCCAGTATCAGTCTGTGATCTTCATCAGCACCAATCTTCATCTTCTTCAGCAGCATTCATGACTACTCCCAGGAAGAGCAACATATCCTACCACTTCTTTGAGCCTGTGTTGACTGGTATCAGGCAGGTCCAGTCACTTATCACCCCTGACCACATCCCATTGTTTAGAGAGCACTATGGAGGAATCCTGGATATGGTTATGGACCTTGACCCTTCTCAGAGAAGCATGATCCACACATGCTTGCAGTTTTATGACCCTCCTTTGAGATGTTTCACCTTTCCAGACTTCCAGCTAGGGCCTCTACTGGAAGAGTATTCCTCATTGATTGGAGTACCTATCAGGGGTGGAACCCCTTTCAACCCAGAAATGCCAGCTCCCAGCAATGGAGAAGTAGCAAAAGCACTGTACCTGAAGCCTGCTTTGATTGAGCAAAATATGACAACAAAGGCTGGGATCCCTGGTTTGCACTTGGACTTCTTGATTTCTTAGGCCATCCTGAAGGCCTCATTGGGAGAATGGAGGGTAGTCTATGCACTGTTAGCCCTCAGCATATATGGGGTTATACTGTTTGCAGATGAGCCCAAATTTGTCAGCAAGAATGCCATCCATCTGTTTCTTCTGAGGAACCCAGTGCCCACACTACTGGGAGACTTTTACTACTCCATTCATCAGAGGAATGAGAAACAAAGGGGGGAGTTGGTGAGATGTTGTGCTCCTTTGTTTCACACTTGGCTGCTCAGACACCTGCCTAAGTCAGATGCCTTCCTGAACCCTCACCAACAGAAGAACTGGGCCAAGAGACTCATTGCTTTGACTTCAGATGATATTAGATGGTGCACCCAGAGCACCAAGGGCAAGGACATTATCACCAGTTGTGCCTCTAATAGGAGTGAAGGGTTGCATCAACTACAATCCTTTGCTGTTTAAGAGACAACTGGGCTATGTTTTGGTTCACCCTCCCAGAGGGCAAGATTTAGCTGAGACCCTGTATTGTGAAGTGAAACCTAATTCAGCTGCTGTCAGACAAGCATCCTGGGCTTGGGACAACATCCAGACAAAAGGGATGGCTATTCTTGGAAGGTGTAATAATGTTGCTTCAGCTCAATACTACGACTGGTCCCGTACTAGAGCTCAGATCACCGAAATGCCCTTCACCTTGGAGGACATACCTGGACCCTCTACAACACAACCTGCAACAACTGTCAGCTTAGAAGAATTTGAGAAGCTGAAAGAAAGGAATGAGAACTTATCTCAAGCTTTGAAGAAGACTATTTGGGAGAGGAGTGATGGTCGTCTAGACATTGAGAGATTGGAAAAGCTTAGGGTGGAGCATCTTGCCAAAATTGAGAAGACAGAGGACTATATCAGGAAAGCAAGAGCTGGGGAACAAATATTGAAGAATGCCTGTAAAGAAGCCAAGATTCGGAAGGCTAGGACTGAGCTCTATCTGCAAGAGATTCAGGCTAGGTGGGTCAGGATCACTAAGGCCCATACACAGGAAGACCAGAAAACTCAAGCCAAGATTGAATAGTTAGAGGCCAATGAGAAGAAGCAGCAGGAAGCTTTGTTGGCAGCCCAGAAGGAGATTTCAGAGTTGAAGCTCAAAGCAGGATTAAAAAGATCAAAGGACCATGACAGGCACAAGAAGCTGACCACTGCCGTTGCCACCAGGAACCTCCTCATTAGGATCATTACAGAGCACCCGATTGGTCCAGTGACTGAGGCACTCCTGAAGGAGGTCAAAGAGGATGAGTTTGGACTTGATGTCTGATTCTTTGTTTGTTGTTATTTCCATTTGATGTACTTTTTCTTTTTGATGTATTTTGACCCTCCATGGGCATATGTTGTGAAACAGACTATGTATTGTCCATCATTTGTAATATATTCCAGTTTGTTTTCATTTGAGGTTTCTTTTCTCAACAACATCAAGCATCTTCCTCGAGGTCTGGAAAGGTCAAAACCAAGAACCAAAACCGGATACCTTGGAAAACAAATAAGCATACTGCATTGCATACTAACTTTTGTTTTGTTTTGTAGGTTTTTATTATTTTTGTCTCTAACTTCGTTGATCTCAGGAAACATTGCTCGTCGCCGAGTGTTCCCTGTCAACCGCGTGCACTGGTACCCGACTCGCAACAACCATCCCGATATTCAGATGGAACAAGTACAGCATGATCTGACTGAGGTCAGAAATCAGATGGCTAATGAGAGAGTGGAAATGAGAAATCAGATGTCTCAATTCATGGGTGTGATGACTGGCTTGGCCCAGAGTCAAGAAAGGTTAAGAGAACTGGTGGAAAGACAAACTCCCGAAGAGCCTCATCTTGGAACAGGAGGGACTAGTAATAATGAACGGGGCCAGCCTCGTATTGATCCACCAGTATTTGGACCCCACCTGGATCCAGAAGCTAACATCCCGAGGAATGTGCAGGGTAATGCTGCTGGAGGGAGAATCTTGCAAGAGGATCCCCAAGAAGAGCAGTTTACTGTTATGGGAGCTGGAGATGAAGTGTATGATAGGAGATTGGACGAAATTGCTGAGAAATTAAGATCTTTGGAGTCTCAGAATTCTTTGGGCTTCGATGTGATGGACATGGGGCTAGTGGATGGGGTGAGAATTCCCCACAAATTCAAACCCCCATGCTTTGAAAAGTACAATGGTACCTCTTGTCCTCAAACTCACCTGCAGTCTTTCTTGGGAAAACTTAAAGCTTATACTATGGATGAGAAGCTGTAGATGTTCTACTTTGAAGACAGTCTGACTGGGGCTTCGAGAGAGTGGTATTCGCACCTGTCTAGGGCCACCATTAGATGTTGGAAAGACTTAGCTGAAGTCTTCATCAGGCAATATCAATACAACCTGGACATGGCTCCCAACAGGACCCTTCTGATGGGAATGTCACAATCTTCTAGGGAGAGCTTTAGAGAATATGCCCAAAGGTGGAGACAGCTTGCTGCTGCTGTCCAACCACCCATGTCAGAGAGGGAAATGGCTGACATGTTCATGAATACACTGCAAGGAACATATATTGATAGACTGGCTTCTTTTTCCTCTACCAGTTTTGCTGATGTGGTCATAGCTGGTGAAAGGATTGAAAGCCTATTAAAGATGGGAAAGATTTCTGACAGTGGTGCAAGTTCATCCAGTAATCCCAGAAAGCCTTTTGTGGTACCACGAAGAGCCGGTGAGACTAACTCCATTCATGCAAGCAGGGGCAGGCCTCAGTATGTTCACCGATCAGTAGCAGCTGTTACCATTCCAGCTCCGATTCCTCAACAGTCATCATATCCTCAACAACAACAACCACAATATCAACAACAAGTTCAGTATCCGCAACAGAGAACCTACAACAACAGCAACAACAACCAACAACAGCGTCCTTTCCAGCAAAGGCCATCACAAGCAAACAGGGTAATTGACCCAATCCCAATGCCGTATGCTGCACTCTTGCCACAACTCCTGAAGCTCAACCTAGTTGAGTTAAGGACATTGGCACCCCCAGATCCCATCAATCTCCCGAAGAACTATGATGCCAATGCCAGGTGTGCATTCCACTCAAACGCACCAGGGCATAATACTGAGAAGTGTAGGGCCTTACAGATGAAAATCCAAGACCTGGTGAACTCAAAAGCTCTCAACTTTGCACCTCCCCCAAATGTCACAAGGAATCCAATGCCTAGTCACAACGGGCCTAGGATTAATGCTATTGAGGAAGGAAAACCATTCACCTTGATCACCAATGTTGCACAAATTCGAACACCTTTGGTTGAAATCAAAGCTCAGCTTTTAGAATGCCAAGTGTTTCCCGGGTGTGAGCTCGGTTGCGGGTATTGCAATATTGCAGTCAACGGGTGTGAAAGGTTGAGAGAAGGCATAAATGGTCTTATTAAGGATGGTATTCTTCAGATTACTACAACGGCACCTACAAATCCAGCAACTCCTTCATTGGCAATCACAGATACTCCTACAACATCAGCAACCATTGTTCCGACGGATTCTACTACAACTCCAACAACTGCTCAATCAATCACTTCAACAGATGCAAGTTCAGTCACCATTCCTGCTACAACTTCAACACCCATCCAGTCAACGGTACCTTCTACAACATCTGCAACAATTGATGAAAGCATCTCAACGGTTACCATATACTATGACCCTGCAAATGTTCCTGCCAACAACTCACAAAATGCTACTCCTGTAAGAACACCAGTCACCATATACTATGATCAAAACACCATTGTGGTCCCTTCTGTAGCTGCTATCAGTCCGGTCACTATCACAGTGCTTGGGCCAGTTCCCTATGAAAGCAATAGTGCCATCCCTTGGCATTATGGTTCAGATCTATACTGCGAGGGGCAGAAAATCACTTTAGAATCATCAACTTCTTCACCTTAGATTGACAATATGGGGGGAGGCGGAGGCTTTACTAGAAGCGGACGTCTCTTTGCCTCGCAAATTCCAAGACCCATTGCCGAAGCAGAAGCTGCTGCTAAGGAAAAAGGGAAGAGCCTGGTGCAAGAAGAACAAGTTGCCAAAGAAGCTTTGAAGAATCCTTTTGATCAAGAGGTTGATGAATTCATGAGAATCATAAAGAAAAGTGATTACAAGGTTGTAGACCAGCTTCACCAAACACCTTCCAAGATCTCCATATTATCATTGCTAATGTGCTCCGAGGCCCATCGGAACGCACTTTTGAAAGTCCTTCACGCAGCTTATGTGCCGGAGGAGATTACCGTCAATCAGCTGGAGGCTGTGGTTGGAAACGTTAACGCTAGTCATGGGCTAGGATTTACCAACACTGATTTGACAACGGAAGGTCGTAATCACAACAAGGCTTTGCACATTACCTTGGAGTGTAAGGGTGCAGTTCTCTCTCATGTATTGGTAGACACAGGGTCATCCCTCAATGTCCTGCCCAAGAAAGCCCTTGTAAAGCTGGAGTATGATGGATTGGCACTACGCCCAAGCAACTTGGTAGTAAGAGACTTTGACGGTTCTAAAAGATCAGTTCTGGGAGAGATAGAGTTGCCTATAATAATTGGCCCACAAGTTTTCAAAACGACCTTCTTTGTGATGGATATACAGCCTGCCTACAGCTGTCTATTGGGTAGACCATGGATACACGCCGCTGGCGCCGTGACGTCAACCCTTCACCAGAAGGTAAAATTCGAGTGGGAAGGCCAAGTCATTACTATTTGTGGGGAAGAGGATATTTTTTTAGCCAGCTGGCTACTTTCAAATATATTGAAATGGATGGGGAGGTCCATGAAACAATGAGTCAAGGGTTTGAGGCTTTGAATGTTAATGAAACATCTGCTGTGCTTGGGACCTCCATCACATCATATCAGCAAGCCAGGAAGGTTGTTGAGGAAGGTACCGCCCAAGGCTGGGGCAAGCTGCTGCCCGTGGAGAAGAAAGAGGACCGATTTGGGTTGGGTTACAAACCAACTCAACAAGATCAATCAGAGGCTGCCGCGAAGCCCAAGTTTATTATTGGGGGGATGCTCACCCCGAATGCTGTGAATAGCTTGGAAGATGAGTCAGAAGACGAACGCAACCTGGAAAGCTGGATACGTCCAAAGATCCCGGGGAACCATGTCTCAAACTGGTCTTCCCAGAAAATTATAAGGGTTACTCCTGCAGAGTAATTATTATTTCCTATATTTTAAAGCATGCATCAAGTCCTGCGTCTTGCCCAAGATGTCAGGACTCATTTTGTAATCGGGCCATCTTGTATTTTGTGCAAAGATCAATTAATGAATATCAGGACATCTTTTGCAAATGAGTCTTTTCTTTTTCGCTCACTGTTTTTCATTTTTCTTTTTGTACAAAAATAAAATGGCAATGTTTTTCAAAATAATAACTTCATTTTCACTTTTTCTAAATAAGATAAAACTGATCACTAAAATAAACAAATCTAAACCCTTGCAGAAAGTGCCCTCCAGACTGCACCGACAACAACGCTGCTATGACTTCGTATGACTTTGACAATCCAATCAATCAAGCTGATGAAGGGGTTGAAGAAGATTATGAGCTACCTGAAGAGCTAGCCAGGTTGTTGAGACAGGAGGAGAAGGTTATCACTCCTCATCAGGAGGAAGTTGAAACGGTTAATCTTGGTACAGAAGAAGACTTGAAAGAAGTTAAGATTGGGGCCTGCCTGCAAGATTCAGTGAAAGAGCAACTGATTCATATGCTTCGGGAGTATGTGGATGTTTTCGCTTGGTCTTATCAGGATATGCCAGAGTTGGACACCGACATTGTCATGCATAAGCTACCTCTGAAAGAAGACTGTCCGCCAGTAAAACAGAGGTTGCGCCGTACTCGCCCAGATATGGCAATGAAGATAAAAGAGGAGGTACAAAAACAGTGGGACGCCGGTTTCCTTGCTGTGACTAGATATCCGTCGTGGGTTGCTAATATTGTACCCGTGCCTAAGAAAGACGGAAAGGTGAGAATGTGTGTGGATTACCGGGATCTGAACAGAGCCAGCCCGAAAGATGATTTCCCTTTACCTCACATTGATGTATTGGTCAACAATACGGCTCAGTTCTCGGTATTCTCCTTCAAGGATGGATTTTCAGGATATAATCAGATCAAGATGTCACCTGAAGACATGGAGAAGACAACTTTCATCACACCCTGGGGCACATTCTATTATAAGGTAATGCCATTCGGACTGAAGAATGCGGGTGCCACTTATCAACGGGCTATGGCAACATTATTCCACGACATGATCCACAAGGAAATTGAATGTTATGTGGACGACATGATTGCCAAGTCCCTTACAGAAGAAGACCACCTGGTAAATCTGTTGAAGCTATTCAAGCATCTGAGGAAGTACCAATTGAAATTAAACCCCAACAAATGCACATTCGGGGTACGATCCGGTAAGTTGCTGGGATTTATTGTAAGTGAGAAAGGGATTGAAGTTGACCCTGATAAAGTCAAAGCCATTCAAGAAATTCCTGCACCAAAGACTAAAAAAGAAGTTCGGGGGTTTCTAGGTAGATTGAACTACATTTCAAGGTTCATATCTCATCTTACAGCAACCTGTGAACCCTTGTTAAAATTGTTGAGAAAAGAACAAACGGTCAGGTGGAACGAAGACTGCCAGAGGGCTTTTGATAAAATCAAGGAATACTTACAAGAGCCTCCGATCCTTATGCCTCCAGTCGAAGGAAGACCTCTAATCATGTACTTGACAGTATTAGAAGAGTCAATGGGGTGTGTGTTGGGCCAGCATGACGAGTCTGGTCGAAAAGAGTATGCAATATACTACCTAAGCAAAAAGTTTACCGACTGTGAACAACGTTATTCACTGCTCGAGAAAACTTGTTGTGCTTTAGCGTGGGCTGCTCGCCGACTGAGACAGTATATGTTGACCCACACTACCTTGTTGATATCCAAGATGGACCTAGTTAAGTACATTTTTGAGAAGCCAGCACTTATCGGACAGGTTGCAAGATGGCAAATGATCCTCACAGAATATGACATTCAGTACACATCTCAAAAGGCCATCAAAGGCAGTGTATTGTCTGATTATCTTGCTGAGCAACCCATTGATGATTACCAGCCTATGAGATTTGACTTCCTTGATGAAGACATCATGCTCAAAAAAGCAAAAGATCACGAAGAGCCTGAACAGGAAGAAGAATGGACTATGATGTTTGATGGGGCTGTTAATATGAATGGTCGTGGTGTTGGTGCAGTACTCATTACACCTAAGGGAGTTCACATGCCTTTCTCGGCAAAACTCACCTTTAACTGCACTAACAACGAGGCTGAATATGAAGCTTGCATTATGGGTCTTGAGGAAGCCATTGACCTCAGGATCAAGACTTTGACTGTGTTCGGAGATTCAGCTCTGATAATTAATCAAACCAACGGCAAATGGTACACCCACCAAGATCATCTGATACCTTACCGGGATTATACAAGGAGGTTATTGACTTTATTCACAACGGTCAAGCTTGAGTATATCCCTCGAGATGAAAATCAGTTTGCAGATGCTCTGGCTACCATTTCATCCATGATCAAAGTTCAAGCTGCCAACTTTGTGCCTCGAATATCAGTATCCAGACTTGACAGACCAGCATACGTGTTCTCAGCAGATGTCGTCAAAGATGATAAGCCTTGGTTCCATGACATCAAAAGCTTCTTGGAGGATCAAACATACCCACCTGGGGCATCTTCCAATGATAAGAAGACATTAAGAAGGCTAGCTGGTAGTTTCTTCCTGAATGCTGATGGTTCCCTGTATAAGAGAAACTTTGATATGGTACTTCTCAGATGTCTTGATAGGGCAGAAGCAGACTTGTTGATGCACGAGGTGCACGAAGGATATTTTGGTACCCATGCTGGAGGGCATGCTATGGCTAAAATGTTGCTAAGATCAGGCTATTACTGGATCACATTGGATGCAGACCGTTGTGCGTATGCCAGAAAATGCCATAAATGCCAGATTTATGCGGATAAAGTGCATGTACCTCCCAATCCTTTAAATGTGATGTCTTTACCCTGGCCCTTTGCCATGTGGGGCATTGATATGATTGGCAAGATTGAACCGACCGCTTCGAATGGCCACAGATTCATCCTGGTAGCCATTGACTATTTTACTAAGTGGGTCGAAGCAGCTTCTTATGCAAATGTTACAAGGCAAGTGGTAGCCAGATTCCTGAAGAGAGATATCGTCTGTCGGTATGGAGTGCCTGAACGAATCATTACTGTTAATGGTTCCAACTTGAACAACAAAATGATGGAAGAACTGTGTCGGGACATCAAAATCCAACACCACAATACTTCTCCTTACAGGCCAAAAATGAATGGTGCTGTAGAGGCAGCTAACAAGAACATCAAGAAGATTGTGCAGAAGATGGTGGTCACTTACAAAGACTGGCATGAAATGCTACCATTTTCTTTGCATGGGTATCGAACGTCAATTAGAACATCCACTGGGGCAACACCGTATCAGCTTGTGTATGGTATGGAGGCAGTCCTACCTGTTGAAGTTGAGTTACCCTCTTTACGGGTATTGATGGATGTTAAGTTGAACGAAGCAGAGTGGGTCCGATCCCGATACGAACAACTGAATCTGATTGAAGAGAAGAGACTAGCTGCAATCTGTCATGGGCAGCTGTATCAGAAGAGAATGAAAAAGGCCTTCGATCAGAAAGTCAGGCTTCTAGAATACCAAGTAGGAGATCTTGTGCTGAAAAGACTCCTTCCTCCTCATACAGACCACATGGGCAAGTGGACTCTGAATTATGATGGTCCATTCGTAGTAAAGAAAGTTTTCTCTGGTGGAGCACTGATGCTCAGTACTATGGATGGTGAAGACTTCCTGTCCCCTGTAAATTCAGATACAGTTAAAAAATACTTCGCATAAAATGACCCGCTGGACATAAAAACAGAATGTAAGTACAGGCAAAAATAGGGCATCTCGGCGAGTCAAAAACAGAATAAAAGACTCGGGCAAAAATAAGGGAAAATAAATAAAAAATGTACACCTGCTGAGTTGAAAAGCCGCATTGGACAGCTCAGGCAAAAATGGGTATCCCGGTGGATTGAAAACCCGAAAGGGCGATCCACGCAAAATAAGGGAATAAGCGAACAACTGCGTTCTGAATTCGTCTGCATCACTTACAACGTGGCAAGCTTCGAAAGGTTCGGGCATCGGTCAGAATCAGCCTTCTTCAGAAAGTAGGATGAGAAGAACGTCAACGTCATACGAGTCATAGAGAAAGGGAAGCTCCCTGAAGTGTCATCAACATTGCCAGCATCTTTTATTTCTCAATTTGTAACAATCTCCTCATTTCAGGGGATCTGTTTCGTTGACTGTATTTGCTAATTCAGGGCACGCAAATTAATAAAATCAGATTTTTTCCGTTACACTTTGTCTCGTACATTTTATTTTCGTTTGCAAAAAATGTCCGATGTCCTTATAATATTGATTGCATAAATGCAGATGCGTCTTTTCTAAATCACATGCTTACAGGAAATATATTACTCCCGGGAGTGTCTAAATTCCTACGATGGAATCCAGTAGGGGATACCTCGGGGTACTCGTACGTTTCTTTGACATACAGGGTTTCAGGTGTTCAAAGTACGACCAGGGGCATGAAAGCTTCTCCCCAGCAAGCTGCCAAATCATTATTTACTCGGTACATCTAAGCACCAGAGATGCTTTATCCCCAGCTGAGTTGCCAGTCATCATTCCTCCTCAGCCAAGCATTAGAAAGGGAATCATCTCCCCGCAGAGCTCCAGCCTCTATCCAGAAGAGCAATGTCTGAAGATCTCACAACAAAGTGATGGAAGCTCCCACAGACCCCAGCTGGGTCCCTCATTACCAAGATAGGTCTATCAGTGATCTATTCCCTCAAGCAGAGTCATATATCAGATCTACCAATGATCTCATCCCCAACTGGGATATCACTTCAAGCAAATCAGCCAGAGATCTTCACCGCAACGGGATCCGAATCCCGGATCGGTATCTTTGCATAATCATAGCATTCGCATCATTTTCCCCCAGAGCATAACATTCCGTCTAATACGGAGCATTACGGCAAAAATCAAACATATTGCATAATCATAAGCCATGTGTCGAATCAAACACTTGTAAATACTGACATTCCATCAACAGTATACAAAATACCCCTCAAATTCCCCAGCGGAAAGCCAAAACGTCCTCTTTGCACTCACAAATACAGATGCATGCTCCTTTTGGCACTCGTCCGTGTCATCATTCCCCAGTAAATGTCGCCCAAACATCCTCTACAGACAGATACATATATATACAATTCCCTGACACCCGTCCGTGTCACCTTCCCCAGCATAGTTGCCTAAACACTTTGTAAACCCAAATACTTGTTTATAATACACTTCTTCCGTCACCCGTCCGTGTCGTGCTCTCCACAGCAAGATGGACACTCGTCTATGTCTCACTCATCACTTTTTACTCATACAGATATTCGTCCGTATCTTGTATACGCATACTTAAATCCCCTCAGAGTCGACACTCGTCCGTATTCTTTGTTAACTAGTTGGTACTCGTCCGTATCATCATCTCTGAACATGCGTCAAGCATTTGTTTCTACTGATACTCGTCCGTATCATGGTCCTAAGAGTGCTCGTCCGCATCATTAAAATCTATACACCGTGTCAAATACTTATGTCTTCTTGAATTTAGACACTCGTCTGTGTCTACCATTCCCCAGAAATTCCCAGCAAATCTTGATAAACTATTTCCTTTCTATCTGACAGTCGTCCTATGTCATGATACCTTTCGGTAGTCGTACCCTGCCAGGTGATCGTCCTTCACCTTTTTGATGATCGTCCTTCATCATCCCCAGCGGAGTCTCTATTCATTAGAACCCCTTCTTATCCGACATTCGTCCTATGTCGTGATATTTTTAGCAGCCGTACCCTGCTAGGTGATCGTCCTTCACCTTGCTGATGATCGTCCTTCATCATTTTATCTGATGGTCGTCCCCATCATTGATTCAGTTATCTGACATTCGTCCTATGTCATGATAAAACCCCAGAGCAGACGTCCCATGCTAGGTGATCGTCCTTCACCTCTTGATGATCGTCCTTCATCAATGCTTATTTGATGGCCGTCCCCATCATCGACCTTTTATTCGACATTCGTCCTATGTCGTGATACTTTCGGCAGCCTTACCCTGCCAGGTGATCGTCCTTCACCTTAGATGACCGTCCCTAATCCTTATCCCTAACAGAGCAGCCGTCCCCTGCCAGGTGATCGTCCTTCAACTTTGATGACCGTCCCTCATCATTTATTTCGTCAACCTGATGGTCGTCCCCATCATTGCCTCTACCTTTAATCCCCAGAGAGTCTTGTTTCTTTGCTTGATGGTCGTCCCCATCATAATACCTTCATCTCCCCAGCATGTCGGCCGCCCCCGTCATTGCTTTATCCCCAGCAGTCGTCCTCTGCTCGACGGTCGTCCTCCGTCGCCCGCACTTCATAATCATACTTTATTTTCTTTTGCAATCTATATCCCTTTTCTTCTTCATTCAGTGAGTGCAAATTTTGGACTGTCTTTCGTATTCAACCACAAGTTATCTTGTTCGCCTGTTAAGCCGCCGCTTACATCCTACACAGCTAACTCATGTTTGAATAGGGGCAGCTGTAAACACCCCAAATTTTCCCTCACTCATTTCACCATGGCTTGTGATTCTTTTCATTTGCATAAGTTCAATCATACCATCCCATAGTACATTTTTGCTTCACTGCATTGGTTCTAAGTCATCTGCATCTAGGGTTTGTGATCTGAGTCATCCCTGAGCTATCTGAGCCACTCCAAAGGTCTTCAATCACCTCAAGAGGGTCCATGTATGTCCAAACATCATATCATATCCTCCTAAGATCAAGAAAGTCAGAGAATCACGAGAACTGAGAAAGGCATGGAAGAAGAGCCAAGCTTAACTGCACAGATGACCTAAAATTAGGGTTTTTGTTTCAGAGGCCATAACCCCAATATTTTTGGTCATTCTTGTTTCTATGGGTCTCTATATGTTATAAGGATCATACATACCAATTTTCATGAAGAAATTCAATGGGGAAGGCATCTGATCACAAGATGACTTCTTGAGCAAGTCAGTGCAAAATCAGGGCATCTGAGGCCCCCAATCATCCAACCAAAGGGGTTTCTTTATCATTTTAAATGTGTATGATCTTTATTTGATCTTAGAAGATGTTATAAGCTCACAAAATTGAAGAATTTCAAGCCATTTGCAAAGTTGCCATTTTGGGAAAGTGACTTGTAATGTAAACTTGCCATTTTGGGAAAGTTTTTCAACCTCCTCTTTTTGATCCAAAAATGCTTCAAATGAAAAATTCTTGGTCATGAAAGTTGTAGATTGGATCCTCCCATTTTAAAAAAGTACAAGAACTCATTCTAATTCATTTTAGATCAAAATTAATGGCTTGCCAAAATTGGAAAAAATCACATAAATTTCACTTTTACACCAAAGAGGGAAACTTGCAAATTCTCATGCCAAGCATTTCTATGACTTCAAATGGACTTCTACACATCATAACATCATAACACATTGCCTAAAACTCAGAATTGGCCCAAGAATTTCCAAATTTCATGACTTGTGCATGAAGAAATCAAGAAAGGGCCAAACTTAATGAAAATTGCAAAACCCCCATAAGTTTCAATCCACTTGCTGATTTGCCTCAATCTCATTTCCATGGTTATCCTTGAATCAAGCTGCAGCAGACATGACTTTGTCCTAGGCCTGAAACAGCCCATACCTCAAAGGACACATAGCCATGACTTTTTGCAAAACAAGCCATACCAATCATCATAGCCCACAACAACTCTCTGACCTATCACAACTTGATATGTGGACCAAATGGAACTCAAAACACACAAGAGGCAAGCCTGAAAACACAGCATCACCATAGTTCACAAAAATCCCTCTTTTGCATTTTCTATCGAATCTCATAGCTCAGTCACCCATTCTCAAAACTTCTTCCACCATTCATCCCCAAATGCATCACTGATCACAAAAGTGAAAGCTCCAGTTCAGGTATCACCAAGAACAATTTTTCCAGAACTTGTATTTTTTGTTATAGAGTTGTTCTCCATGCTTCACTGATCATGCTGCTTTTTTTATTTTTGAAAATAGTTGAGAAATGAACATGTTATGACTTTCTGAAACTTTGTCCAGTTTTCTGATTTTTCTTCGATTCTCCGTGTATGCTTGTTATAAATCATGTTTGGATGATGGGTTGAGTTCGTTATGAGTGGGAGATCATTTATGGATAGTTAATTTAGGGTGGGGTGGCTTGTAGAGAGAGTTAGGGATTTGGTCTCGCCGGAGAAGACGACCGGAACCACTGTTCCGGTCGTCTGAAAGTAATTAGGGCACAGGATTAGGGTTTAATCATAATTAGTGAGATTTGAATTTCAGCTGTCCATTAGCACGCGTAGTCAACTCCCGCCCCCCTAAGTTTGAATCTCGGCCCTCAGATCAGCATACCTCCCATTTAATTCAATTTTATTTTCCCTTTTATTCATTTGTTTTGCATATTTTATTTAAAATAGTAAATCATTTCTAAAAAATCTCATTTTTTGCATCAAGCCTTAAAATATTTTTCACTTTCTGAAAATAATTTATATTTTATTTTTTACATAATTTTCGTATTTTAAAAATATTTAAATGTTTATTTTAATTAGTTAATGAGAATTAATTAATTAAAATATCATTTAAGTTTCTAAAAATCACAAAAAAATTCACATTGCATTTTGACACATTTAGATACATTATCAAACTCTTCAAACAAATTTATCTTTGGTTCTTGATGTATTTTGACATTTTAACCATGATGAGTTTGATGTTGGTTCTTTTTGCATTGCATTTATCATATCATGTAGTTTCTAGGGTAAAATTGGTTTGAATTTATCTTTCATTTTCAATTTAATGTGCATTTTCCCTTTTGAGGTGCCTTAAAACCCTAGCTAATTTGAGAAAATCATAACCCCCATTAGGTTAAGAGTTAGGTCCCCTCCTTTGGGCAGTGAATTTGTGTAGGGTTAGGGTTTCCTTTGATCCTATTTTCAATTTTTTATTTTGTCATTTGCTTCTGATTTTTGATTTTGCTTTGCATATTGTATGTAAACCCTAATTTTTGCCTTCTTTTGCATTCATCTCTCATTTGTTTGCATCCAAGATATTGCCATGACATTTTGTGCATTCACATGACTCCAAAGACATGTTAGGACACATTAGCATCATGTTTGATCATTGCATCATCCATTTTCCATGTTATGCATCCATTGCATTTCATAAACTTCCATGAACTTTCATGCCTTCTTTCATGTCTCATTTGCACCTTCATTGCTTGTATGATCATCCTCATCTCTTGAATTGTGTTTGCTTTACTTCTTAGCATCATTGACATCATGTTTATGCCTCTGTTTTTGGTTTTCATCATTGCATTCATTTCATATTCACTTCATTCCATGTCTTTTGGTTAACTTTTCAGGTGGTAAGTACTTGAGAAGTGAATTTACCTTCACTTCTCATAATCTTTTCTCATCTCTCTTATGCATTCATTTCTGCATTTTTACTTGTGTATTAGAGTGAGCTTGCTAATTCATGTCCCCTTACCTCTTTCTTCCTTCAAGCCACTTATCTTCTTAAGTGAAGTAAGTTGTCTTGCTTCTTTCTGCTTATTCTCCTTTCATCTCCTTCTTTCCTGGTGGCTTTCCTCTTGAAGATCATTTGCAAGCCTCATAAACCCTAGGAACAACCAAGCATGATAACAATTAGGGTTTGATTAGTCCCCCATTAGTTTTACCTTTGTGTCATGCATCTTTGTGTCTTCTCTTCTCATCTCATAATCAAGGACTAAACCTTAAAGGTTTTAAGGCTTTGTGATTAAGCTCATGCCTGCATCCTTCTATTAGGATGGAGTGTATAACTTTAATCCTAAGTGTCAAACCCTTAATGTGTTTAAATCCTTTAATCAATCCATCTAACAATCACTAAGACATCAAACTTGTAACTTGGTCCTTGCATTAGGGTTCTAATTCTTCCTTAATTGGTTAAGAAGGACTAACCCTAGTGTTAATGGACAAGTCCCCCTCAAGTTGTCTTACAAACCATAAAATTCATTTCTTAAATCTCACCATTAGCTAATATCCATTTAATAAAGGTTTTGTTTTGTCATGAGGTTAATCCCTAATCATGGATTAAGTTGAGGAGCCTTTCTCAGCTTAAATGTTCTCATCTATTATCCTTCTATTAGGATGGTGTAATGAGTCCATTAAATCCTTGATTATGGCTTAAAATCATTACTCAACAATAAACAAAAACATCAAAAACATCTAAATAATTACAAGTAGGTTAATGATCTTAATCCTACATCATGGTGGTCAAGTGAGAGGTGTTAACTTCACACTTAAGGTATTCTCATTACCCCTAATCAGAGGGAAGATGTGATGAGTTTACTAACCCCTTGGTTTAAGCTTAAGCTCATTTTGTTATGACAAATCCAAAAAGCAATAAAAGTTTGAAAACACAAAAAACAAACAATGATCGTCTCCTTCGGGATTCTTTTCTCATCTCATTCACTCACAAACGAGAACTTGCTTCTTCCGTCTAATGGAAGACAGTTTGCACCTGAGCCAGACAGGTCATACACTTGAGCATAGACAAGTAAGCAGTTCACAAGTCAATTTATCTTTCAGTCTCTTTGAGTCGAACTACGGTGTTCTGACTTCCTCATTGCACGAGAGGATACGTAGGCATAACTTAACTGTTATCGAACAAAAGTCTCTGTATATTCCCTCCTCTTCCAGCTTTATTCTTTAAGCCTCATAGCCTTGAGCTTTGCATTCTTTCCTTACACTGACACTCTCATATTCCACTTCACATTTCTTTTTACACTGGCACTGGCATTCTTTCCAGCTTTGATACACAGATTGCACTGACCCTACCCCTTTTAAACACAAATCTTTCAAGCGTGGATCCCGTCGAGTACGACGGACAATCTGGGTGCTAATACCTTCCCAAGTTGTAACCAACCCCCTTTCTCAGTTTCTCTGGTTCGCGACCGTCTTGTCCATATCTTTCCAGGTTTATGCAGCATTACCTTTCCTTCGGGATAAAAATGCCTAGCTGGCGACTCTTTCCTTTTGAGTTCACCCTTGTGTTCTCTCCCCTTTCGCCGACCGTTCGCGTCTGTACCCCTCTTGGCCCTGTGTCATTTGGTGGGAGCGACAACCGGTACCCGACTCGTAACAATCTTCCCTGCATTCAAATGGAACAAGTACAGCAGGATCTGACTGAGGTCAGAAATCATATGGCCAATGAGAGAGTGGAGATGAGAAACCAGATGTCTCAGTTTATGGCTGTGATGACTGGCTTAGCCCAGAGTCAAGAAAGGTTAAGAGAGCTGGTGGAAAGACAAACTCCCGAGGAACCTCGTCTGGGAACAGGAGGAACTAGCAACAATGAACGGGGTCAGCCTCGTATTGACCCACCGGAGTATGGACCTCACCTAAATCCAGAAGTTAACATCCCGAGGAATGGTCAAGGTAATGCTGCTGGGTGCCAAATCTTGCAGGAGGATCACCAGGGAGAACAATTTACTGTTATAGGGGCAGGAGATGAGATATATGACAGAAGATTGGACGAGATTGCTGAAAAGCTAAGATCTCTGGAATCTCAGAATTCTTTGGGCTTCAATGTAATGGATATGGGACTAGTGGATGGGGTGAGAATTCCTCACAAATCAAACCCCCATGCTTTGAAAAATACAATGGTACCTCCTGTCCTCGCACTCATCTGCAGTCTTTCTTGGGAAGGCTCAAAGCTTATACTATGGACGAAAAGTTATGGATGTTCTACTTTGAGGACAGTCTGACTGGAGCTTCGAGAGAATGGTATTCGCATTTGTCTAGGGCCACCATAAGATGTTGGAAGGATTTGGCCGAGGCTTTCATCCGTCAATATCAATACAACCTGGACATGGCTCCCAATAGAACTCTTCTAATGGGCATGTCTCAGTCTTCTAGAGAGAGCTTCTGGGATTATGCTCAAAGGTGGAGACAACTTGCTGCTGCTGTCCAACCACCCATGTCAGAAAGGGAAATGGCTGACATGTTCATAAACACATTGCAAGGGACCTATATTGATAGACTGGCTGCTTTCTCCTCTACCAGTTTTGCTGATGTGGTCATAGCTGGTGAGAGGATTGAAAGTCTCTTAAAGATGGGCAAAATCTCCGACAGTGGTGCAGGTTCCTCCAGCAATCCCAGAAAACCTTTTGCGGGACCCCGAAGGGAAGGTGAAACAAATTCCATTCATACAAGCAGGGGCAGGCCTCAATATGCTCACAGGTCAGTAGCAGTTGTTACCATCCCAACTACAATTCCATAACAATCATCATATCCTCAACAACAACAACCACAGTACCAACAACAAGCTCATTATCCGCAACAAAGGTTGTACAACAACAGCAATAGCAACAAACAATAGCGTCCCTTCCAACAAAGGCCATCACAAGCAAACAGGGTAATTGACCCAATCCCAATGCCGTATGCTGCACTCTTGCCACAACTCCTAAAGCTCAACCTAGTTGAGTTAAGGACGTTGGCACCTTCGGATCCTCTCAATATGCCAAAGAACTATGATGCAAATTCCAGGTGTGCATTCCACTTAAACGCACCGGGGCATAATACTGAAAAGTGCAGGGCCCTACAGATGAAAGTCCAGGATCTGGTGGACTCAAAAGCTCTCAATTTTGCGCCTCCTCCGAACGTCACAAGAAATACAATGCCTAGTCACAACGGGCCTAGGATTAATGCTATTGAGGAAGACAAACCATCCACATTAATTAACAGTGTTGCACAAATCTGAACACCCTTGGTTGAAATAAAAGCTCAGCTGTTAGAATGCCAAGTGTTCCCCGGATGTGAGGTCGGCTGTGGATATTGCAACATTGCCGTTAATGGATGTGAGAGACTGAGAAACGGCATAGATGGCCTCATTAGAGATGGCAATCTTCAGATTACGACAACAGCGACTACAACTCCAATAATTCCTTCATCGATAATCACAGATACTCCTACAACGTCAGCAACCATTGTTCCAACAGATTCTGCTACAACTCCAACAAATATTCAATCAATCACTTCAACGGATACAGATTCAGTCACAGTTCCTGCTACAACTTCAACACCCATCCAATCAACTTCGACTACAACACCAACACAAGTTAATGAAAGCGTCTCAACGTTTACGATATACTACGATCCCGCAAATGTTCCTTCCAACAATTCACAACAAAATGCTACTCCTATCAGAGCCCCAGTTACCATATATTATGATCCACACACCATTGTGGTCCCCTCTGCAGCTGCTATCAGTCCGGTCACTATCACAGTGCCTAGGCCAGTTCCTTACGAAAGCAATAATGCCATCCCTTGGCATTATGGCTCAGATCTATACTGCAAGGGGCAGAAAATTACTTTAGAGTCATCAACTTCTTCACCTCAGATAGACAATGTGGGGGGAGGCGGAGGCTTCACTAGAAGCGGACGTCTCTTTGCCTCGCAAATACCAAGACCCATTGCTGAATTAGAAGCTGCTGCTAAGGCAAAAGGGAAGTACGTGGTGCAGGAAGAATCAGTTGCTAAAGAAACTTTGAATACTCCTTTTGATCAAGAGGTTGATGAATTCATGCGGATAATCAAGAAAAGTGATTATAAGGTGGTGGACCAGCTTCACCAGACACCTTCCAAAATCTCCATACTATCATTGCTAATGTGCTCCGAGGCTCATCGAAACACACTATTAAAAGTCCTGCATGCAGCTTATGTGCCGGAGGAGATTACTGTCAATCAGTTAGAGGATGTGGTTGGAAATGTCAACGCTAGTCATGGACTAGGGTTTACCAATGCTGATCTAACAACGGAAGGTCACAATCACAACAAGGCTTTGCACATTACCTTGGAGTGTAAGGGTGCAGTTCTTTCTCACGTATTGGTGGACACAGGGTCATCACTCAATGTCCTACCCAAGAAAGCCCTTGTGAAGCTAGAACATGATAGATTGGCACTATGCCCAAGAAACTTGGTAGTGAGGGCTTTTGATGGTTCTAAAAGATCAGTTATGGGAGAGATAGAGTTGCCAATAATGATTGGCCCACATGTTTTCAAAATGACCTTCTTTGTGATGGATATACAGCCTGCCTACAGTTGTCTATTGGGTAGACCATGGATACACGCCGCTGGCGCCGTGACGTCAACCCTTCACCAGAAGTTAAAAATTTGAGTGGGAGGGCCAAGTTATTACCATTTGTGAGGAAGAGGATATCTTCGTTAGCCAGTTGGCTACTTTCAAATACATTGAAATGGATGGGGAGATCCATGAGACCATGAGTCAAGGGTTTGAGGCCCTTAATATTAATGAAGCATCTGTTGTGTCTAGGACTTCCATCACATCATATCAACAAGCCCGAAAGGTTGTTGAGGAGGGTACCGCTCAAGGCTGGGGCAAGCTGCTGCCGGTTGAAAAGAAAGAAGACCGATTCGGGTTGGGTTACAGACCAACTCGACAAGATCAACTAGAGGCTGCAACGGAGGCCAAGTTTGTCAGTGGGGGATGCTCACCCCAGATGTTGTGAATAGTTTGGAAGATGAGTCAGAAGACGAGCGCAACCTGGAAAGTTGGATACGTCCAAGGATTCCGGGGAACCATGTCTCAAACTGGTCTTCCCTGGAAATTATAAGAGTTACTCTTGCAGAATAATTATTATTTCCTATCTTTAAAGAATGCATCAAGTCCTGCATCTTGCCCAAGATGTCAGGGCTCATTTTGTAATAGGGCCATCTTGTATTTTGTGCAAACGATCAATTAATGAATATCAGGACATCTTTTTCAAATGAGTCTTTTCTTTTCTGCTCACTGTTTTTCATTTTTCATTTTTTGTACAAAAATAAAATGGCAATGTTTTTCAAAATAACAACTTCATTTTCACATTTTCTAAACAAGATAAAACTGATCACTAAAATGAACAAATCTAAACCCTTGCAGAAAGTGCCCTCCAGACTGCACCGATAACAACACCGCTATGACTTCGTATGACTTTGACAATCTGATTAATCAAGCCGATGAAGGGGTTGAAGAAGATTATGAGCTACCTGAAGAACTAGCTAGGTTGTTAAGACAAGAGGAGAAGGTTATCACTCCTCATTAGGAGGAAGTTGAGACGGTTAATCTTGGTACAGAAGAAGACTTGAAAGAAGTTAAGATCGGGGCCTGTCAACAAAATTCAGTAAAAGAGCAACTTATTGACATGCTTCGGGAGTATGTGGATGTTTTTGCTTGCTCTTATCAGGATATTCTAGGGTTGGACACCGACATTGTTATGCACAACTACCTCTGAAAGAAGACTGTCCGCCAGTAAAACAGAAATTGCGCCATACTCGCCCAGATATGGCCATGAAGATAAAAGAAGAGGTACAAAAACAGTGGGACGCCGATTTCCTTGTTGTGACTAGTTACCCGCCATGGGTTGCTAACATCGTACCTGTACCTAAGAAAGATGGAAAAGTGAGGATGTGCGTGGATTACCGGGATCTGAACAGAGCCAACCCAAAAGATGACTTCCCTTTACCTCACATTGATGTATTGGTCGACAATACGGCTCAGTTCTCGGTGTTCTCCTTCATGTATGGATTTTCAGGATATAATCAGATCAAGATGCCACCTGAAGACATGGAGAGGACAACTTTCATCACACCTTGGGGCACATTCTATTATAAGGTGATGCCATTCGGACTAAAGAATGCTGGTGCCACTTATCAACGGGCTATGGTAACATTATTCCATGACATGATCCACAAAGAAATTGAATGTTATGTGGATGACATGATTGCCAAGTCCCTCACAGAAGAAGACCACCTGGTGAATCTATTGAAGTTATTCAAGCGTCTGAGGAAATACCAATTGAAGTTAAACCCCAACAAATGCACATTCGGGTGCCATCCTGTAAGCTGCTGGGATTTATCGTAAGTGAGAAAGGGATTGAAGTTGACCCTGATAAAGTCAAAGCCATTCAAGAAATGCCTGCACCAAAGACTGAAAAAGAAGTTCGGGGGTTTCTAGGTAGACTGAACTACATTTCACGGTTCATATCTCACCTTACAGCAACCTGTGAGCCTTTGTTCAAGCTGTTAAGAAAAGAGCAAACAGTCAGGTGGAATGAAGACTGCCAGAGGGCTTTTGACAAAATCAAGGAACACTTATAAGTGCCTCCGATCCTTATGCCTCCAGTTGAAGGAAGACCTCTAATCATGTACTTGACAGTATTAGAAGAATCAATGGGGTGTGTGCTGGGCCAGCATGACGAGTCTGGTCGAAAAGAGTATGCAATATACAACCTAAGCAAAAAGTTTACCGACTGTGAACAACGTTATTCACTGCTCGAGAAAACTTGCTGTGCTTTAGCGTGGGCTGCTCGCCGACTAAGGCAGTATATGTTGACCCACACTACTTTATTGATCTCAAAGATGGACCCAGTCAAGTACATTTTTGAGAAGCCAGCACTTACCGGACGGGTTTCAAGATGGCAAATGATTCTCACAGAATATGACATTCAGTACACCTCCCAAAAAGCCATCAAAGGCGGTGTATTGTCTGATTATCTTGTTGAGCAACCCATTGATGATTACCAGCCTATGAGATTTGACTTCCCTGATGAAGACATCATTTTCATAAAAGCAAAAGATCATGAAGAGCCTATTCACACTGAAGGGCCTGACCCAGAAGAAGAATGGACTATGATGTTTGATGGGGTTGTTAATATGAATGGTCGTGGTGTTGGTGCAGTACTCATTACACCCAAGGGAGTTCACATGCCTTTCTCGGCAAAACTCGCCTTTAACTGCACTAACAACAAAGCTGAATACGAAGCTTATATTATGGGTCTTGAGGAAGCCATTGACCTCAGGATCAAGAATTTAACTGTGTTCGGGGATTCAGCTCTGCTAATTAATCAAACCAACGACAAATGGTACACTCACCAGGAGCATCTGATACCTTACCGGGACTATACAAGGAGGTTGCTTACATTCTTCACAACGGTCAAGCTTGAGTATATCCCTCGAGATGAGAATCAGTTTGCAGATGCTCTAGCTACCATTTCATCCATGATCAAAGTTCAAGCCACCAACTTTTTACCTCGGATTTCAGTATCCAGACTTGACAGACCAGCATACGTATTCTCTGCAGATCTTGCTAAAGATGATAAGCCTTGGTTCTATGACATCAAGTGCTTCCTGGAGGATCAAACATACCCACCTGGGGCATCATCCAATGATAAGAATACATTAAGAAGGCTAGCTGGTAGTTTCTTCCTGAATGCTGATGGTTCCTTATACAAAAGAAACTTTGATGTGGTACTTCTCAGATGTGTTGATAAAACAGAAGCATACTTGTTGATGCACGAGGTGCATGAAGGATCTTTTGGTACCCATGTCGGAGGGCATGCAATGGCTAAAAAGTTGTTAAGATCGGGCTATTACTGGATCACAATGGATGCAGACCGTTGTGCTTATGCCAGGAAATGCCATAAATGCCAGATTTATGCAGATAAAGTGCATGTGCCTCCGAATCCTCTGAATGTGATGTCTTCACCTTGGCCCTTTGCCATGTGGGGCATAGATATGATTGGAAAGATTGAACCGACTGCTTCAAATGGCCACAGATTCATCCTGGTAACCATTGACTATTTTACCAAGTGGGTTGAAGCAGCTTCATATGCGAATGTCACCAGGCAAGTGGTAGCCCGATTCCTGAAGAGAGATATCATCTATCGGTATGGAGTACCCGAGCGAATCATTACTGATAATGGTTCCAACTTGAACAACAAGATGATGGCAGAACTATGTCGGGACTTTAAGATCCAACACCACAATTCTTCTCCTTACAGGCCAAAGATGAATGGCACTGTGGAGGCAACTAACAAGAATATCAAGAAGATTGTGCAGAAGATGGCGGTCACCTATAAAGACTGGCATGAAATGCTACCATTTGCCTTGCATGGGTACCGTACATCAATCAGAACATCCACTGGGGCAACGCTGTATCAGATTGTGTATGGTATGGAGGCAGTCCTACCTGTTGAAGTTGAATTACCCTCCTTGCGGGTACTAATGGATGTTAAACTGAATGAAGCAGAATGGGTCCGTTCCCGGTACGAACAACTGAGTCTGATCGAAGAGAAAAGGTTAGTTGCAATCTGTCATGGGCAGCTGTATCAGAAGAGAATGAAGAAGGCCTTCGATCAGAAAGTCAGGCTTCGAGAATTCTAAGTAGGAGACCTTGTGCTGAAATGCCTCCTTCCTCCTCATACAGACCACAGGGGCAAGTGGACTCCGAATTACGACGGTCCGTTCATAGTAAAGAAAGTCTTCTCTGGTGGAGCACTGATGCTCAGTACTATGGATGGTGAAGACTTCCTGTCCCCTGTGAATTCAGATGCAGTTAAGAAATACTTTGCATAAAATGACCCGCTGGACATAAAAACAGAATGTAAGTCCAGGCAAAAATAGGGCATCCCGGCGAGTCAAAAACAGAATAAAAGACTCGGGCAAAAATAAGGGAAAATAAATAAAAAAATGTACACCCGCTGAGTTGAAAAGCCACATTGGACAGCTCAGGCAAAAATGGGTATCCCGGTGGATTGAAAACCCGAAAGGGCGATCCACGCAAAATAAGGGAATAAGCGAACAACTGCATTCTGAATTCGTCTGTATCACTTACAACATGGCAAGCTTCGAAAGGTTCGAGCATCGGTCAGAATCAGTCTTCTTCAAAAAGCAGAATGAGAAAAATGTCAATGTCATACGAGTCATAGCAAAAGGGAAGCACATTGAAGCGTCATCAACATTTCCAGCATCTTTTGTTTCTCAATTTGTAGCAATCTCCTCATTTCAGGCGATCTGTTTCTTTGACTGTATTTGCCAATTCAGGGCGCACGAATTAATAAAATCAGATTTTCAGTCACGTTTCGTCTTGAACATTTTATTTTCATTTGCAAAAAAATGTCCGATGTCCTTATAATATTGATTTCATAAATACAAATGCGTCTTTTCTAAATTACATGCTTACAGGAAATAAATTTGCTCCCGGGAGTGTCTAAACTCCTAAAGTGGAATCCAGTGAGGGATACCTCGGGGTACTTGTATGTTTCTTTGTCGTGACAGGATTGCAGGTATTCAAAGCGCGACATGAGGCATGGAAGCTTCTCCCCAGCAAAGCTGTCAAATCATTATCTCCTCGACACGTCTTCCAAACAGCACCAGAGATGTTTAAGAGCAGCATCAGAAGGGGCTCATTTCCCCAACTGAGTTCATCACCCTCAGCAGGATCCCCATAGAAATGTATAGGAAGATCGTTCAGTGATCATTCCTCCCCAGCCAAGTGTTAGACAGGGAACCATCCCCCCACCGAGTTTCAACCTCTATCCAGAAGAGCAATGTCTGAAGATTTCACAACAAAGTGGCGAAAAGCTTCCACAGACCCCAGCTGGGCTCCTCATCATTAAGATAGGTCTATCAGTGACTTGTTTCCCCAAGCAAAGTCATATCAGATCTACCAATGATCTTTTCCCCCAGCTGGGATATTCTTTCAAAGCAGAACAGCCAGAGATCTTCACAGCAACGGGATCCGAATCCCGGATTGGTATCTTTGCATAAACATAGCATTCGCATCATATTCTCCCCTCAGAGCATAGCATTCTGTCTAATACGGAGCATTACGGCAAAAATGAAACATACTGCATAGTCATAAGCCATGTTTTGAATCAAGCATCTGTATATACCAACATTCCAGCAGCAATATATGTATATACAAAGACTCACAGTCACAACAGAAAGTCATAGCATCCCCTTTGCACCCACTAATACATGTTAATATATACCTTTTCCGATACTCGTCAATGTCATATCACTCCCCTGCAGATATAAATCACAAACAGATATCTATACACTCTTTGGACACTCGTCCGTGTCACCATTCCCCAGCATGGTTGCCTAAACACTTATTGAAAACCAAACACTTGTTTATAATACACTTCCTCCGACACCCGTCCGTGTCATCTTATCCCCACAAATCTTCAGAATATCTCTTACGTTTATAAGTTCATAACTTATACACTTCCTCTTATGATACTCGTCTGTATCATACTCTCCCCAGCATATTGAACACTCGTCTGTGTCTCACTCGTGCTTACTTTTTACTCATACAAATACTCGTCTGTATCTTGTATACACCAATTATCTTCCTCAGATTCGACACTCGTCCGTGTTCTTTGTTAACCAGTTGGTACTCGTCCGTACCATCATCTCTGAACATACGTCAGCGTTTGTTTCTACCGATACTCGTCCATATCATGGTCCTAAGGATGCTCGTCCGCATCTTTAATCTATATACGGTGTCAAACACTCATACCTTTCATTTCTTGAATGTAGACACTCGTCCATGTTTACCATTCCCCAGTAGAATTACTTTTCTTCTGTCTGACATTCGTCCTATGTCATGATACTTTCGGCAGCCGTACCTTGCCAGGTGATCGTCCTTCACCTTTTGATGATCGTCCTTCATCATTCCCCCAGCGGGGTCTCCATTATTTGAATCCTTTTCTATCCGACATTCGTCCTATGTCGTGATATTTTAGCAGTCGTACCCTACCAGGTGATCGTCCTTCACCTCTTGATGATGGTCCTTCATCATTTTTATCCGATGGCCGTCCCCATCGTTGATCTTGTTATCTGACATTCGTCCTATGTCATGATAAAACCCGAGAGCATCCGTACCCTGCTAGGTGATCTTCCTTCACCTCTTGATGATCTTCCTTCATCATACTTATCCGATGGTCGTCCCTGTCGTCGACTCTTTCTATCTGACATTCGTCCTATGTCGTGATACTTTCGGCAACCGTACCTTGCCAGGCGATCGTCCTTCACCTTAGATGATCGTCCCTTATCTTGTCCCCAACAGAGCAGTCGTCCCCTGCTAGGTGATCGTCCTTCACCTCCGATGACCGTCCCTCATCATTTATTTCTTCAAACTGATGGTCATCCCCATCATTGCCTTTACCTTTAATCCCCAGAGGATCCTGTTACTATTTGGTGGCCGTCCCCATCACGATCCCTTTACTGCCCCAGCATGTCGTCCGTCCCCGTCATTGCTTTATCCCCAACAGTCGTCCTCTGCTCGACGTTCGTCCTCCGCCGCCCGCACTTTATAATCATACTTTACTTCCTTTTACAATCTATATCCCTTTTCTTCTTCATAACCAGTGAGTGCAAATTTTGGACTGTCTTTGGTATTCAACCACAAGTTATCTTGTTTGCCTGTCAAGCCGTCGCTTACATCCTGCACAGCTAACTCATGTTTGAATAGGGGCAGCTGTAAACACCCCAAATTTTCCCTCACTCATTTCACCATGGCTTGTGATTCTTTTCATTTGCATAAGTTTAATCATATCATCTCATATTGCATTTTTGCTTCATTGCATTGGTTCTAAGTCATTTGCATCTAGGGTTTGTGATCTGAGCCATCCCTGAGCTATCTGAGCCGCCCCAAGGGTCTCCAATCATCTCAAGAGGGTCCATGTATGTTCAAGCATCATATTATATCCTACCAAGATCAAGAAAGTCAGAAAATCACAAGAACTAAGAAAGGCATGGAAGCAGAGCCAGGTTTAACTGCACAGATGACCTAAAATTAGGGTTTTGGTTTCAGAGGCCATAACTCCAAATTTTTTGGACATTCTTGTTTCTATTGGTCTCTATATGATATAAGGATCATGCATACCAATTTTTATGAATAATTTCAATGGGGAAGGCATCTGACCAATAGATGACTTCTTGAGCAAGTCAGTGCAAAATCAGGGCATCTGAGGCCCCCAATCATCCAACCAAAGGGTCTTCTCCATCATTTTGGATGTATATGATCTTTATTTGATCTTAGAAGGAGTTAGAAGTTCACAAAATTGAGGAATTTCAAGCCATTTGCAAAGTTGCCATTTTGGGAAAGTGACTTGTAATACAAACTTGCCATTTTGGGAATGTTTTTTTCAACCTCCTCTTTTTGATTCAAAAGTGCTTCAAATGAAAAATTCTTGGTCATGAAAGTTGTAGATTGGATCATTCCCTTTTCAAAAAGTACAAGAACTTGATCTAATTCATCATAGAACTCAAGTTATGGCCTTGCAAAGTTGGGAAAAATCACAAAAATTTCACTTATGTACCAAAGAGGGAAACTTGCAAAAACTCATGTCAAACCAATTTGTAGCCTCAAAGTGACTTCTAACCATTACACAAACATCATACATGACCTATAATTCAGAATTGCCCAAGGAATTATCAAGTTTCATGCCTTGATCATCAAGTATTTCAAAAGGGGCCAAAACCTTCACAAATTGCAAAATCACCCACAAACTTCATTCCACTTGATATTTTGCCTCAATCTGAATTCCATGGTTGCCCATGAATCAAGCTGCGCCAGACACCCCCTTGTCCTCAGCCTTCCATGAGCCCATATCTCAAAGGACAACTTTCTTGACTTTTTGCAAAATTAGCCATACCAATCACACTGCTCCACAACAACTCTCTGCCCAATCAGAACATGTTATGTGGACCTCAAGCAAGCCATTTCATACAACAACATAACCCGAATCCTCCCACAACTCAGCATTCACCAAAACCTCCTCTTATGCATTTCTCTTTGAAACTCAGCACTCAAGCCACAAACCTTCAAACAAACTTCATAGAATAACTCACTATGATCCACTGATCATTTCCCATCCATCACCTTGCCCTGAAACCCTCCATATCAAAAACACGATTTCTCTCCCTCTTTCAACTGAACTGCATCAATCTCACAAACCAGCCATAAAAAATTCCATCCAAGCATTGCAAACTCCTCAGGAGGTTCACTAGAGGTATCTTGGGCCAAAGAAGCATCCAAAAAGTTCCAGGGTTGAAAGCTTCACCTCAGGTAGCCATGCGAATTCATTTTTCCAGAAGTTGTGTTTTAAGTTCTTAAATGGTTAAGTGTGATCCCCTGAGCATGTTGAACTTTGAATTATTGAAAATAGTTGAGAATTAAGGATGTATGGCTTGTCTGAAATTTTTGCAGTTTTGGTTCTTAGCTTCGAATCTTGTTAATGGCTGGATATAAATGAAGTTTGAGGGTGGGGTTAGGTTTAGAATGGAGAGAGGAAGCAATCTGGAGCTTTAGAGCTCCAGAAATGGCCCAGGGAGTGATTTAGGAATTTTCAGGGAAGAGTGTGGCCGGAGAAGATGACCGGAGGTCATTTCCGGCCACCTGAAAGTGATTAAATGTTAATTAGGGTTAGGGCTCCAGGTTTGAACGTAGGCCGTTAGATGAGGATTCCCGCGCGTGATTGGAGGGTGGGGATTGATTCACTTAAGATTAATCAGGTTTAATTAATGTTTTAATTAAGTTTAGGGAGATTTGAATCTGGGCCGTAGGATAGCGCGCCAGTCAACCAGTTCAAAGTCCAGAATAAATCTCAGCCCTCCTTTGCGCATACTTCTCATTTAAATTAATTTTATTTTCATTTTATTTGCATTTCTTTGTTCATTTTATTTAAAATAGCAAAATGCATTCAAAAATTTTCATTTTTTGCACCATGACTTTAAATATTTTTCTCATTCTGAAAATAATTTTTATTTTATTTTTTGCATAAAATTTGTATTTTTAAAGTATTTAAATGTTTATTTTAATTAATTAATGGAAATTAATTAATTAAAATACCATTTAAGTTTCTAAAAATCACCAAAAAAATCACATTGCATCTTGAAACATTTAGAGACATTATCAGACCATTCATACAAATTTCTTTTTGGTTCTTGATCCATTTTGACATTTTCTTTGGATTTAGGGTTCTTAAAAATCAATATTTTTGACCCTAACTTAGAAAAATCTTTTCTTCCTAACCATGAAGGATTTGATAGTGATTCTTTTTGCATTGCATCCCACATATCATATAGTTTCTAGGATAAAATTGGCATGAATTTATATTTCATTTTTGATTTGTTTGGCATTTTCTCTTTAGGATCGCCCTTAAAACCCTAAAAATTTAGGAAAATCATAAGTCCTTCATGATTTAGCTTCTGACCTTCCCCTTTGGGAAGTGAACTTGTATGGGTTTAGGGTACCTTTGATTCCATTTTCAATTTTTTATCATGTCATTTGCTTCTGATTTTGAATTTTACATTGCATCTTGTACATAAACCCTAATTTTTGCCTTCATTTGCATTCATTCTTCATATGCTTGCATACATGAACTTTCCATGACATTTTGTGCATCCACATGACATATAAGACATCTTAGGACACATTAGAATCATTTTTGATCATTGCATCATCCATTTGCCATGATTATGCATCCATTGCATTTCATAAGTCTTCATGAACTTTCATGCTTCCTTTCATGTCTCATTTGCATCTTCATTACTTGTATGATCATCCTCATTTCTTGACATATTTTAATACCATCTCATAGAATCATTTGCATCATGATTATGCTTCTGACTTTGGTTTTCATCTTTGCATTTCATCTCATTTTCATTTCATTTCATTTCTTGTTGCTAACTTTTACGGTGGTAAGTGTTTGAGAAGTGAATTTGCCTACACTTCTCATAATCTCTTCTCCTCCCTTTTATGCATTAATTGCTGCATTTTACTTTTGTATTAGAGTGAGCTTTCTCATTCATGCTCTTTCTCCTCTTTCTTTCTTCAAGCAACTTATCTTCTTAAGTGAAGTAAGTTGTCTTGCTTCTTGCTGCTTCTTTTCCTTCCATCCTGCTTCCTCCTTGGTGGCTCTCTTGAGGATCTTCTTGCAAGCTTCATAAACCCTCGGAACACCAAAGCATGATCACAATTAGGGTTTGATTAGTCCCCCATTAGTTTTACCTTTGTGTCATCTCTTGTGTCTTCTCTTCTCATCTCTTAATCAAGGACTAAACCTTAAAGGTTTTAAGGCTTTGTGATTAAGCTTATGTCTGCATCCTTCTATTAGGATAGAGTGTATAACTTTAATCCTAAGTGTTAAACCCTTAATGTGTTTAAATCCTCTAATCAATTAACTTAATAATCACTAAGACATCAAGCTTGTAACTTGGGCCTTACATTAGGGTTCTAATTCTTCCTTAATTGGTTAAGAAGGACTAACCCTAGTGTTAATGGACAAGTCGCCCTCAAGTTGTCTTACAAACCATAAAATTCACTTCTTAATCTTACCATTAACTAAAATCCACTTTAATAAAGACTTTGTTTTGTCATGAGGTTAATCCCTAATCATGGATTAAGTTGAGGAGTCTTCCTCAGCTTAAATGTTCTCATCTATTATCCTTCTATTAGGATAGTGTAATGGGTCCATTAAATCCTTGATTATGGCTTAAACTCATTACTTAACACTAAACAAAAACATCAAAAACATCTAAATAATGGCAAGTAGGTTAATGATCTTAATCCTACATCATGGTGATTAAGTGTGAGGTGCTTACTTCATACTTAAGGTATCCTCGTTACCCCTAATCAAAGGGGGGATGTGATGAGTTTACTAACCCTTGGTTTAGGCTTAAGTTCATTTTCTTATGACAAACTTTCAAAGGCAATAAAAGATTAAAAACACCAAAAACAAACAATAATTGTCTCCTCCGGGATTCTTTTCTCATCTCATTCACTTATAAACGAGAACTCGCTTCTTCCGTCTAATGCAAGACAGTTTGCACCTGAGCCAGACAGGTCATACACTTGAGCATAGATAAGTAAGCAGTTCACAAGTCAATTTACCTTTCAGTCTCTTTGAGTCGAACTACGGTGTTCTGACTTCCTCATTGCACGAGAGGATATGTAGGCATAACTTAACAGTTATCGAACAAAAGGTCTCTGTATATTCCCCCCTTTTCCAACATTATCCTTTAAGCCTCATAGTCTTGAGCTTTGCATTCTTTTCTTACACTAACACTCTTTCATCTCACTTCACATTTCTTTTACACTGACACTTGCATTCTTTTCCAGCTTTTGCACACAAAATAGCACTGACACTACCCCTTTAAACACAAACTTTCAAGCGTGGATCCCGTCGAGTACGACGGACAATCTGGGTGCTAATACCTTCCCAGGTTGTAACCAACCCCCTTCCTCAGTTTCTCTGGTTCGCAACCGTCTTATCCATATTTTCTTAGGTTTATGAAGCATTACCTTTCCTTCGGGATAAAAATGCCTAGCTGGCGACTCTTTTCAGTTCACCATTGTGTTCTATCTTTCGCCGACCGTTCGCGTCTGTACCCCTTCTGACCTAGGTGTCTTTTGGTGGGAGTGACACTTTGGATTTCATTTTCATGGTGAATTGAGAAAGCCCTAGCAGAGCATGGCCAGAGAAGATGACCGGGATTCATGTCCGGTCATTTGAACAGTAACCCTAATTATTTCTAACTTTAAGTCCCAGAGCAGCACATTAATGAGTGTGTGCCTTGCACATGTCACCAAGTCAACATAAAAGTCAATCAGTTGATATTCACACCCCATGCGTTTTTACACTCAGCCTATTCATGTTGTTTTATGTGCTCTTAGAACCCCCAGGCCCAATTCACATTATTTCTTTTTATTTCTTTTTATCATTTTATTCCGATTTCGTTTCCCATTTTTAAAAATAGTAAAAAGCCTCCAAAAATTCGCAATTAACTCATGGACATTCCTCACATTTTTCTTTAATTTTCCAAAATTTTAGATTTTATTTTTGTTCATTTTTGAGATCAGAATTAATTTCTCATTTGAAATAATTCCATTTTTCTCATATTCTGACCAATCACCTTGTACAATTTCTTCCTCTCAAACTATAAAACATAAATGACCCATTATTTTTGCATTCTTTTAAGAGTTCATTAAACTTCCCCAAAAATTTTTTCTCTGAATTTTTAGGTCTTTGTTTGGGTCTTTTGAGTCCATGTTTTCCACATTGATCACATAAACCCTAATTGTGTTCCAATGAGCCTTTCACCACTCAAAAATAGTAATTTTCAAGAGATTTTTTGTACACATGCTATTCTCTAGATTTTGTATTGAGTTGTTAAATTTCATAATATTTCTATGTCATTTGATATTTTTTTCAAGTTACTTAACGCCTTAAGTCATTTTTGGTCCCTTTTAGAAAACTCCCTCATTCCTTTTGAATAAGTCATTCATGCCATTAGTCTAAGGTCTTGTTTATGGTTCTTGTGAGTCATATTATAGGTCCTCTAACATTGAAAGCCATCATTGGGTCCTTACCATTTTTTAGGGTTTTACTTGAGTCCTAAGTCATACATGTCCCATCTTAACCTAATCTTCCTTCTCTTTCCATCTTAAGTACTTCAAAATCCTTTTGTACATGATTTAACTTCATCTTGTCATTGTTTTGAGTCTTATAAGTGTTTTTTGATCATCCATACTTGTTCATCTCCTTTTAGAACCATTTTGCTTCCTTTTGAACTCCATTTGTCACTTAAAGGACTTTAGAAACCCTAATTTGAACACATAGCCTTAGGATGCTTTTTAACCCATCATTTGTGAATATTTTTCAAGTATAATCTCCATTTTATTTGTTGGTCAAGCACCTGGTTTTTGTATGGGGAATTCAAGTCCCTTTGGTTATTTTTGAATATTTTCCTAAGTCATTTTTGTTTCATCTTTATAACCATGCTTCTATATGCTTCCTCTCCCCTTTCAATCTCATACTTGAATATCTTTAACTTGGATCTCTTCTTTCTCATTAGATATATTCATTTCCTTCACTTCCACCCAAGTCTAAGTTCTGTATTTTTCACTTAACTTTGAGTTTAAGAGTATTTTTGGTTTAGTAACACTTAGGTTGTCTTTCTAACCTCATCCTTAGGGTTTAGTGGTACTTTAGGACATAGTTTGACTTTAATCCAGTTAATTCCTTTAGAAACTTTTGAATTGGTTTAGCTACTGACTTTTTAGGTTTGATATCTTGCAAGATTCTTTAGGCTTAGGTATTAACCTTAGAGGCTCACTAATATTTTCCTTAGATAGTGTGGATTGTTGTTGAAAATTGCCATGTAATAATTGTTCATACTTCTCCATCATGCTAACTCTTGTTTTGTAGGGGGGAAGATGAGGTAATTACTTCATTCTTTATCTCTTATGTATGCATTTATTTGTTTTGCCTTAGCACCTTTGTGTTTTGTTCATAGGTTCCCTTTCCTCTCTTTAGATTAAACTTAACTTCCTTAGGAAGTAAGTTGAATTCTAACTTGTTCTTTCTTTTCCTTAGGTTAGAATACCTCATTAACCATAGGACCTCTTTGTACATAATAAAATGACTTAGGGTTGTGTCTTAGTCCCACATTAGCTTTGACCTTTGCCTTTTGAGTCTTTCTCTTCTCATCTTCAAACAAAAAATCCAAAAAGACTTAATAAATGTATGAAATGATCCCTTGTGTATAGCCTTATTCCATGGGGCACTTGCATTCATTCCATCTTGGAGTGGTGTAAGCTTGTCTAGCATGATGCACAAGTCTCATCAAGGGGTTATTTCACAAATAAAATTTAAAAGACACTTCTTCACAAAAGCTACAAAAACACTTAATAAAGTTCAACAAGCTAGTGAACTTAAACCCTAATTCATGGAAACAAGTCTTGGATAAATTATCCTTGCTTGGTATGTGTTAAACCCAAAAATTTGCCCTCACCAAGACAAGATATTGTGTACTAAGAGGATCACAAGGTTAACAAGGTTCACAAGACATCTCATGAGGTTCACAAGGTTCAAAAGGTTCATAATTAGTCAGAAAGTTTGACAATTCCCTCAGACAATGCATCCTCCTAAGCAATGCATCTTAAACTAGGGTTTTGACTTTCATCAGGCTAAATGGACATACAAGACTTCAAGTGATCTTCATAGCATCCTATATGTGTCCAAGAATCCCCATGACAAGTTTCAAGACTTTCCCAAAAGATTTGCTCAGTCAGATAATCAGATAGGTTAAAATCAGTCAAGGCAGTCAAAAAGTCAAACTGAGGTCAACTGTGGTCAAACCAAAGTCAAACTTCATGATTTTTTGCCAACATCAAGTAAATGAAGTAAAATTAATCATTTTATCAAGGGTTGATCATGATTCATCAAGGAGATTTCAGATCATCAAGAATCAGGAGTTTCTAAATTAGGGTTTTCATAGGAAAAGTCAACTGAACTTTGACCAGCCATAACTTTCACATGCTTCATCAAAATTTTTCCATCCAAAGCTCATTTTGAAGGAAATTGAATTCTCTACAACTTTGTGTCTCACAAGACAAACCCAAAAATGCTTCATTTGGAAGGTATGAGCTAAGACATTATAGGTCCTTTTAAAAGTCAACAAAAAGTCAACAACTTCCAAAGAGCATAACTTGAGAATGGTAAAAGATATGGACATGAGACCAAAGAGGTTGGTTAGAGGACTCTTTAAGCTTTCCAAAATGTCCAATAAAACCTTCATAGCATTAAAATTGAAGGATTTATGCCCTTGCAAAGTTGGGAAATTTTTGGGAAGTTTATGAGGCAAATGAGGCCTTAAAACCAATTTTTGCTAAATGAGCCCACCAAATTACCATCCAATCTTTATAATATCACCAAGCACGACCCAACCCACACCTTTTCTGATTTTTTACATTTTATTTAATATTTATTTGAATTTTATTCATTAAAATACATATTAAATCAAAATAAAATCAAAAAATCAATATTTAGACATGATTCTTCTTCTAGAAAATCATCAAAGCCATTTAACATGATTAGATGCTATCGAAATCCGTGTAAGACAAAAATAGCAAGAGAATATTTGATTTTTGGATAATTATGGTGATGAGATTTCTTCCATATCAAGCAACTTCAAATCCATGAATAAGGCCTAGCTTTTCTGACCTAATTACACTCCTTATATATACCTAAGAGTGCAGCCAATCAAGAGGGACGAAAATTGGGCAAGAGACACTTTCAGATTCAAAAAAAACCCAAAGAAATTCAAGATTCGGTTTACAAGTTTCAGGTGTTTTTCAGGTTGTTTAAGGATTGCAAATGGATCCTGGATGTTCCCATAACCTATTGCATTGATCCATACAATCAAATTTATGACATATCACACTAACCGAACCTTGTTTTTTCATGTTTGTCATGAGTTTAGATTTCATATGTTGCACTTAATATAAATTTTTTTTGACGTTTGATTCGTTTTCAGGGCGTGATAACAATCGTTTCTGGATGTTTTATTTTGAATTTTGATGCAGGGATGAGGTTTCACCATGTTTAGGGTTTATGAGTTCAAATTTAGGAATCAAAGATTGGAGCAATTTCATGTGAAATCAATGCGCTTTCATGTTATTTGCATTGTTGGAATACGCAGGGGTTGTAGTGACGAACAAGAACTGTCACTAAAGCTTATAGCGATGGACAAGCGTAGCTAAAAGCTAACTAGACGGTCCAATGAAGAAGATGATCTTGCGCGCGAAAAATATAATTTGAAAAATTGAGTTTATTTTATTATGAGTTATTTATATTATATTTCACAAACATTGCAGTGGTTCAGCTGGTAAGGCATATGCGCATGTGAAGCTAGCGTCAAGGGTTCGAGTTTGGCCGAGAGCAATTTTTTGTTTTAATTTCATTAATTTTGCAGGATTATAACAAAACAATGTTGTTGTGTATAGCCATCAAGCGCGCGCAGTAGCTCAGCTAGTTTTGGAGCATGTTTGGTCAGGTAAAGGACCTGGGTTCAAATCCCAGGTCCTATCTTTTTGAGTTTTTTTTTTTAATTTCCATTATTTTGCTATTTTTTTGTTTTCTTTATTTAAATTAAATAAAATAGTTTCTAAAATAATAACTAATCATATTTTTATAAAACTTCATATTCTCTTAAAATTCATATTATTTTCTTAAAAAAAAAATCTAATTAGTATATTTATTTTATTATATGTTTATATTATTAAATGTATTTATAATTTGTAAATAAATCAATTAGGATTTTAATTAAATATTCAAACCTTAATTTTATATTCAAACCCTAATATCTAACCCTAGTTTTTTATTTAAACTTAATTAAATTTTTCTAATATCTAATTAAATAATTAATCATGTTTTTTTTGTAAATAAATTATTATATGGTTTATTATTATTATCCTTATTATTTTATTTTCATCTCAAAAATTCTTCAAAATTGTTTATTTAATCTAAAAATATTCTCTTAATTTATATATATTTTGTGTATTAGTACTAACCTTTTTCTTCTTATGATTATTTTATTACTAACCCTCTTTATTATTTATTTATATATTATTTAATTATTTCTATATTTATGTAAATGCGAGAGCCTTGTAATAGTCGTAGGTTTATTTATTGTCTTTATTTTATTATTTATAAATTTTCTTGCAAATGGTTAGTAATTATAGGGAGTGATAACATGTTTGTGCTTTAAAATTAATTTAGAATCACTTATTTAATAAGATAAATATATGAATAAGAACATTCATACACGTAAGTCGATCTTTGATCGCCATCTCTCACTTTCTAAGGGTATTCCTCATGTTGCCTAACTATAAGGTCAAGTAAGGTGTCTTAATGCAAAGTCCCTTTTCATAAGATATCATCAAGTCCCTTTTAAGATTATAAGATCAAGTCCTTTCAATGTTGCCTACGGTAAATGATCTTGTCCCTTCGAATAAAAGATGATAAGTCCCTTCGTATTGCTAAAGACACCTTTCAATTGCCTAAATATAGATGTCCCTTCATATGTCCCTTATCACATCCAAGGTAATGACTACCTATTCCTTAATAATAGGGATAGTCTTACCATTGAAAGAACATTTAAGAACAGTAAAGATTTAATTTAGGGTAGGTTCCTCTTAAGTACTTGCTCACTTTTATTCAAAAATACTTCATTACACTTCACATTTCAAACAAATTTTCAAAAACAAAGTCTTTATATACATCCATACAAGGATCATTATAAAGTACTTAAGAAAATTTTTAACCACACAATACACTTCTCAAAACAGTTTAAAGTGAGCTAAGTAACTAAGAGCCCATGGATAACCATGGATATAAAGGGTGCTAATACCTTCCCTTTATATAACCTACCCCCCGAACCCAAAAATCTTTTAAGGTCTTTCATGTTCTTTTATGTCCTTTTCTTTTGGATAAAATAAAAGTCGGTGGCGACTCTTGCTATCTGCAACATTTAACTAAAGTCAGTTCTCCCACCGTGTTACAGAACTGGCGACTCTGCTGGGGACTAAATAAAAGAGGGGTACCCTTAGGAATTAGATCACTTTAAAATTGTTTGCCTTGTTTGATTTATACTTATCTGTTGGGTGCTCTTATGTGTGAAAGATCCTAACCCGGATCTAGTGTACCTTAAGTAAATTGCAATAGACCAAGGAAACTGTACGGCGTATACCGATATGGTTGATCTGGTGGCCATAGTTAGTGTGACTTCTTGGTTGGTGCTTATGTTCCTTAAGCAAGTTGAGGATAATATGAGGTTGCCATATGTTGTCAATGCACTAACTGAATTTTAGAACCCTAGTTATCCCATCTTGGCCTTTAGAAAAGTAGTGAGATAACCGGCTTTGGTGAAGACAGAAGTTGGTTGATACTCGATGCTACACTCATTGAGATTCTAAACTTGGAGGGTTTTGGTTGGCAAGTAAGTTTCCTACTGAGCAACCACCCTTGTGAAGGATCAATGATTTTGAGATCCCTTAGAACCTGGTTACTTCATAGGACAGGATGAACCAACTAAACTTCAGGGGAGGGTACTTACCTTTAAACCACATGCAAGCCTTCAAACCTAGGGCTATTGTGTGACTTGTTTGTGTGTGACACATGTTTGTGATTTGAGCATAACATCATAGCATCATCATGCATCATAAGCATAGCATTTTCACTAACCATTTCAAGGACCAAAGGATTTATCTTTGTTCTTTGTTGCAGGTCATGGCTTCTGCTCGTAGGAATACTATCCAGATAAACTTTGTAGGAATACCTCCTAAGCTCAAGGAATTGGTCTCTCAAGTTTCTGAAAACTCCCAATTCATCAAGAGGCATGGTCACCTACTGAACCTAGTCACCTCAGGGTTCAATGAAGACATGATGAGTGTTCTGTTTCAGTTATTTGACCCTAAACATCATTGTTTCACATTCCCCGACTATCAGCTGGTTCCTACAATGGAGGAGTTCTCCAAACTTCTGGGCATACCTATACTTGATCAGAAACCCTTCACAGGCTTAGAAAAAGAGCCTAAACCTGAAGTCATTGCTGCAGCCCTACATCTGAAGAAATCAGACATTGTCCTAGAAACAAAGAGTGGAGTTAAGGGTATTCTTGCTAAGGTATTGATGGAGAAAGCTCAAGTGTTCCTGAAGGCTATGAGTTATGATGCTTTTGAGGAGATCTTAGCCCTATTGATCTATGGCTTAGTGTTGTTCCCCAATCCAGATCAGTTCATAGACGTACACGCCATCAACATATTTCTGACTCGCAATCCAGTGCCTACATTGCTTGGAGACATCCTACATTCTCTTCATACTCATACAATGAAGGCCCGAGGAACTCTGATGTGTTGTATACCTCTATTGTCTAGGTGGTTTATTTCTCACCTTCCTTGATCAATGATGAAGAATGAACAAGGGTTCAGGTGGTCTAAAAGGATCATGTCACTTTCACATTCAGATATTCATTGGTGTTCTTGATTTATGGAGAATGTTATTATTATTGACCGTTGTGGGGAATTCCCTAATGTGCCACTTCTTGGCATAAGAGGGGCATTACCTGCAACCCTTCCTTAGCTTTACGTCAGTTTGGATAAGCTCGGAGTGATGGTCCTCATGACATGCTTATTCAGGGTATTATGTTCGACTACGACAATGATCTGCAAGGTAATCGTCAAAGGTTTATACGAGCATGGGGTAAAGTGAACAAGGTTGATAGCAAGACTCTGGAACCAAAGTACATTATTCCTATGGAACCTTATCTTAGATGGGTACGATCTCGTGCTCAGACTCTTATGATGCCATATCCTGCTATCCTGTCAGTTACTATGGAGCCTGTTGCTGAAGGAGATACTTCTTATATCATTCTTCATCCAGACATGCCCACTGACATGGAAGAGCTACAGAGGTCCTGGATCCAGTTGAAGGAGCAAAGAGATACTTTTGAGACTCATTACAAAGCATGTCAAGAAAGAATCATGGAGCTAACAAAGCAACTTCACGAGGAGCGGAATTTCAACTCATACCTCAACACAAAAAGGAAACGTCCATGGGAGACTTAAAACCCCATTTTTTGTATTCATTTCATTTTTATTGTAAGCCCAAGGGGAAAACAAGTTTATTACTAATAAAAGTCTACCTTTTTGATTGTTTAAACAAATTTAAATCCTGCGGTCCTTGAAAACATTGCATACGCATTCACATACCATATCACTGCATCACAGGTTTCTTATGTACAGGTATCTTATCTTCTCGCTGTTTATTTCAGCAGAAATGGCTCTTGAACAGACTGTCAAAGATCTCCAGGCTCAGAATGCACAATTCCAAGAGCTGATCTTGAACTTGTCCAAGGGACAGGATGAATTGAAGACACTACTGGCTAAGAAGACTAAGAAGGCTAGAAGATCAGGAGGCCTTATCAATCTGGGAAGAAGATTCAAAGGTCCTGTCAAGACAAAGGAACAGGTTGAGGATTATGAGTCTGAGGATTCTGAGAAAGAGGGAGGCAGTCTCCACAATACTATGGAAGATTCTGATTCTGAAGCAAATTATTATCATGATCCTAATGAAGATAAGTACAAGATGCTGGTAGACAGGATGAATGTCATGGAGTTACAAAAATCTTCTGGGCTTGATTTTGAAGATTTGAGCTTAATATCTGGAGTGGTTATACCTATTGGTTTCAAGGTTCCTACTTTTGTGGTGTATGATGGTGTCTCATGTCCCAAGCTGCATCTAAGGTCCTATGTCCGGAGGATTCAACCACATACTGCTGATAAGAAATTGTGGATTCATTTCTTCCAAGAGAGCTTGTCTGGAGCTCAATTGGAATGGTATTACCAATTGGAGAGTGTTAATATTCGTGATTGGAATGATCTTGCTGAGGCCTTCTATAAGCAATACCAATACAATGCTGATTTAGCACCTACTCGCATGCAGCTCCAAAGCATGACAATGGGTGCTAAGGAGAATTTCAAGGAGTATGCCCAAAAATGGAGAGACCTGGCTGGCAGAGTTCAACCTCCTCTGACTGACATGGAGCTAGTGGATATGTTTATGAGTACGCTGAATGATCCTTTCTATAGTCACCTCATTGGAAGCTCATCATCTGGTTTCACCGAGCTGATAATGATTGGAGAACGTGTGGAGAGTGGTATAAGAAGTGGTAAGATACAGGTGGGTGTCTCTTCATCAAGCACTGCTAAGAAGCCCCCTAGTGGAAAGAAGGAGTCTAATGTTGTGTATGGTCAACCCAGTCGTAACAGATGTCACCAATCTGTGGGAGCAGTTCACATTTCCAATCCTGCTCCTGCAGCACCAGAGCTACCACAGAGCAATCAACATAAGCCTAGAAGACAGTTCACTAAGATCAACATGTCACTGGCCCAAGCCTTGCAACACATGTTGAAAGGGGAACTCATTACTTTGAAGGACCCTCCTCAGAATCCTAATATGTCCTCTCCTCGGTACAATCCTAATGCACGATGTGCCTATCATTCTAATTGTCCGGGACATGATACCAACAACTGCTGGATATTGAAAAACAAGATTCAAGATATGATTGAAGCTGGAGAAATTGAGTTTGAACCTCCTGGTACTCCAAATGTGATTACTGCTCCCATTCCCAATCATGAGAAGACTGTTAATACCATCGATGAAGTTTCATATATTTCCTCAGTTGCAGATGTGACCACTCCTTTATCCATTATCAAGAAGAAGCTGGTACAGGCTGGATTCTTTCCAGGTTGTAATGAAGATTGTTTTTGTTGTGCCTACAAACCTGACAGTTGCTGGAAGTTGAAAGATGGTATTCAACGCCTCATGGACAATTACACTATATTGTTTGAGAGGACACCTTTTGTGGAAAATATGGTTGAACATCTAACTCGAGGTACGAAGGTTGAAGATGTGGACATGGTTGATAAAGTTCCATTGAAGATTACCTCCAAAGGCCCGATCAAGATCACTTCCAAGGGACCTATCAAGATTACTGCTGAAGGTCTGGTGAAGACTGTTGCTGAAGCTAGAGTGGCTCCCATGATTATTACCACTCCTGGCCCTATTCGATATACTTCTGATAAAGCTATACCCTGGAATTACGGTTCTGATATTTATATCCATGGTGTTAAGCAGGAACCTTTAGCTGATACACATGTTACTGATAAAAACCTTGATGTTGATAATATTGTTGGATCTAGTAAGATCACCAGAAGTGGAAGAATTTTCTCTCCTCCAGCTACCTCAAAAAATACAGTTACTCCAACTGCTACCTCCACTTCTGAGCCAGGTACTGATGCTCGGGGCAAAGGTCATGTGGCTGAAGATCATTCGCAAGAGTGATTATGATATTGTTGACCAGTTGGGGCATACTCCCTCCAAAATTTCCATGTTGTCTTTGTTGCTGTGTTCCGAGGCTCATGCTAAAGCCTTGATCAAGTTCTTGAAGACTGCTCATGTACCAAATGAAATTTTTGTAGATCAATTCGAGAATTGTGTGGCACATTTGACTTATGATAATGGGTTAGGCTTTTCTGATGCCTACTTGACTCCTTCCAAGAGAAACCATAACAGAGCCTTGCATATCTCCATTGAATGTAGGGGCACTACCTTGTCTCATGTGTTGATAGACAATGGCTCTTCATTGAATGTACTTCCCAAGGAGGTTTTGAACAAGCTCAGTCCTGAAGATGCTATGTTAAGACCAAGTAATATAGTGGTGAGGGCCTTTGATGGTTCAAGAAGAGTGGTGCATGGAGAAATAGATCTCCCGATCAAAGTAGGCTCTCAAGTCTTCAATTCTACCTTCTATGTAATGGATATTCGTCCTGCGTACTCCTGTTTGCTTGGGCGCCCCTGGATCCATGGGGCAGGTGTTGTGACCTCCACTCTACATCAGAAGTTGAGATATCCAGTGAAGGGAAAGATCGTCACTGTTTATGGAGAGGAAGAATATATGATCAGTCATGTGAATGCATTTAAATATGTTGAAGTGGAAGGTTAATATGTTGAGACTCCTTGCTAGACATTTGAAGTAGTTCCTTGGGTTGTTCCTGCTGCTGAAGCTCCTCCTCTTGTTAAAAAATTTCTTGTGGTTACCAGAGTACCTCCTACAATGGCCTCCCTCAAAGATGCCAGAGCCGTGGTTGAAGAATGTGGTTGTACTATTTGGGGTCAGCTTCCTGACATTCCTTACAAGTCTGACAAGTTTGGTTTGGGTTTCACTGCAGAGTCCCAGAAGGCTATTCGTCGTGCTCGTGCTGTTCGTATCACCAATCAAGGGGTCATGAGAGATCAGATCAATGTTGTGGGTGACTATAGTGAAGACTACAACTTGGATGATTGGATCTTTCCTACTGTGGGTGATGGGCTCAACAATTGGAAGACTGAAGACGTTATTCCTATCTCCTTTAGTCAGGAGTAAATACTATTACTGTGTTGTTATTCTTAAGTTTGTAATTTTGAACAATTAAACTTTTAAGCCTTGTGCTTTACCCGGGGCACAATGGTATGCTTGTTACGGGATGTCATTTCATTTGCATACTTCATTCAATAAAAATCAATGGACGTTTCTGTCGCTCTCGGGATTTTCATCCTAGTACAAACGCGAAAGTGGCGCGGAAAAGTTAGAGTCGCCAGCCAGACATTTTTATCCCGAAGGAATGGGAAAGGTAATGTTGCACAAACCTAAGGAAGAAGGAAAAGGACGAGGCCTTGCGAACCAAAGATCTGGATACGGGAGTCGGTTACGAATTGAGAAGGTATTAGCACCCCAATTCGTCCGCCGTACCCAACGGGATCCACGCTTATAAGTCTGTTTTCAAAGGGTGAGAAATAATATGTTGTTCAAAGGAAATAATGGCTATCTGGCATGGAAATGAAATGAGAAAAGAAACGGAATTGACAACTGGGAATAAAAGGGGAAAAATGTAGGGAAAATAAAGATTGTGCTCGAATGGGCCCTACCCCACTGCCTACGTACCTCATCGGGATAAATGAGGATCAGAGACGCCGTAGTTCGTCTAACTAAGGCTTACACTCGTTTGTGGTTTTTAGGATGACGTTACCATAGCTCTAGGTCACGTGTTACAGGCTCTGACTCGAGGGTGTTTACCGTATCGCTGCTTGAACTGTCGAGACAAGTCATGTTCGTCTGCAAAGAGTATGAGATGAGATGAGGTGACTTATTGGTTTGTTGTCTTTTATAAGAAATGTTTTGAGGTTGTGTTTATTGTATGTACAACACTAAAGACTATGACACAGGAGCGAATACTTTCCAAGATCGCCCCCAATGGAACGTTTGTAAAGCATCCTAGAAGAGTGAAGGAGACCTCCACTAATCATTTCCCGTATAGCTTAAGGCTCGTGGCGCATTGTACACCTTTTCCTTTATTAAGTGTTTTTGATTTTCTTTTAAGATGTGAATATAGACTTAAGTTGTAAAAGGAAAAATTCTAAGGGAAACTAGACTTACCCTAAGTTAATTTGAATTTACGGATAACCTATGGTTAATGAGGTTTGAAATTAAATCTACCTAAGAGATATAAGACTAGAAATGAGAACATAAGAGGCAATAATGAACAATATGGTCCCCCTAAGTCATGGTGGGTAAAAACGTATATGAAATGTAAATGGGATGAAACAATGGATCGGGTGGGTCGATTGCGTGGTGCTGAGACGCACGACTTATGGTGTGAAACATACAAGGCTTGCTTTTGGTTGACTTGAGTGAAACGATGGTAATCGAGGAACCCTAAAGTCACATGCAATCTTTATTTATTCATTTGAAAATATACTCGACGTTGGATCGAGCCTTTTACTTATTTCATTTTTGAGATTTTGGTTTTCTAACGATTTATTTTATCTTTTCTAACCTAGTTATAAAAACTATACAAGCATACAAGTATTACACTATTACATCACAAAGCATACAAACATAATTGAGGCACAAAAATATCCAAGTCCATAAGCCAATCCTTGAAAACATACCTTGCACAAAAAAGAGAATAGTTAGTGAATGACATGAATCATGAATATGCATAATATGATGAAATGAATAAAAATGCAAAAAATATCAAAAGTCATGGAAAAAATGTGAAATTAAATTCCTAAGGTCTTAAACCTGATTATAACACTATGTTAAAAAAATTCTTAAAAATTCTAATTCTAACTATGTCAAATAGTCACTTAATTCTATCAAAAGTTCAATCGCAAATTTATACAATCCATACTACCAAAACGGTAGAAAAAATGCCTTAAAAATACACAAAAAATATTCTAGGAACTTTAATTTGTCCTCTAATCATAATAAAAATAATGGGCAAAAAATGTTATGGGAAGTGGCAGAAACAAATTGTACAAATTTATGTATCCAAGTGGAAATTCAATATAAGCCAATTAAAATCAAAAATCGAATTAAAATTAAAAAAAATGATTATATCCAGAAAATAAAAATAGGAAATGTTTCTAAATTGATTTAATATCCTATCCTAATTTTTACAGAATTTTATTATTAGTTTTACTATTTATTATAGAATTAAATTGAATTAGTATAAAATAAAAGATTAGAAGAAATGAAGAATAGAGAGGAGGTGAGAATAGAAATGGTTTTAAGTTAATAGCTTGACTGGGCCGCACATGGGGGTGGGAATAGCAGTTCTCAGGGCCCAATTCGCATAGGAGCTTATCCTTTTCCAAATTTTGAAAAACAGAAATCAAATGGTGGACTTAATTATGTTTTATAATGATTAATCCTCCTAAATCTTTTAACGATATAATTAATCCTCATTATGTCACCTTATAGTAGATTAAGACTCTTAAAGGGGGGATTAATTCTATTAATTATTATTAATTTACATTAACCTAAAATAATTTCTACATATTTTATAAAAAAACAAAATCTGAGCATCTTCACTTAAAAAAAACCTAGATCCTCTTCTTCCTCACTCCTTCCTTGCGCCGTCCCCTTCTCTTCTTCTCCCTCGCCCTAATCGCGCCGCAGCCTCCCCTTTACATCCCTCCATCTTCTTCTCCCAACAAAACCTACTCTCACCGCCGCCGGCTTACCACCCATTCTCATCTTCGTCTTCTTCGCTCCGCTTAATGTTCATCTTCAACAAAAACCTTGCCGCCGCTCAATCAAGAGGTCCTAACCTCCGGCAAAATCCTCCTTTCTTCCATAAACCTAACCTAAATGAAACCCCCACTCCCCTCACACCGACGTGTTTGATAATCACGGAAAATCTACCCTAACCAACACACGAGAACGTAAACAACTTGTACCTTGCAAACGATGAAGATGTTGACTGAGGAATAGGGATGAAACGCTTCGATATCGTGAACTTGAAGATGATCAAGGCGGATGAGCAAGGGTGCGTTGAAGAGGCTTTCGTGGTTGCGATGTCGTCACGAAACCGAAAATGAATCCTAAGGACGGGCGATGAGGATGCGAAGACGAAGTCGTTTCGGTTATCTCCGTCAGCAAACGATATACTCAGGTAGACACTTTTCCTTTTCTTTACCTCCTTAATCACGTCACGAGTCTGAGCTATTGTTCGATGTCTTGATGTTGAATGATGTTGATAAGGAGTTTGTGAATTTGATGCAGGTCGTTGTTGCCTCGCGGATTACTGCAAGACCTGTTGCTCACTGCAAGTTTGAACTTTGATGTGGGTTGATGAAGATAATCAAGGCGAGTGAAAACAGAATCGAGAGAGGATTCTTAGAGAATTCGTGGCTCGGTTCTTTGTATATAACTTGGATTTGCCGGTTAAAAATTGATGAAGATGGTGTTAAAGAATTGAAGATCAGAGTAATTGATTATGGAAAAAGAAGCTTATGAAGGGTTGAAGAGTGATGAATTTGTCTGGATTCTGTGATTGAAAGAAGGAGTTGTGGAAGAGATTTAGTGAGATTAGAGGTTGATGAAGGTGAGTGAAGATTGAAGAGTATGAAGGAAAGAGAAGTTTGGAAAGAGATTTGATGGTGAACCCCTTGAGAATGAGGAATGAATGTGATCTTATCCTGTTCTCCCTTCCTTTTTCCAGATCCCCTCAGGTAAACTCTTCTTAAACCAGTTATGATTTCTGTTACGAATCAGTTACGGTTAGTTACAATTCTGTTATGTTGTTAGTTAGTGATGAATGAATGTGAACCTTGTAACAATTCTCTTAGTATATGTCGCGGGCCTCGGCTTAAATTTGAAGCATGGATGATAAGATGCCATTTAGTTCACCGTAAACTTATTCAGATTATCATTAAACCTGAATACCGACACTTTTCTTTTCTTCTTGAATCTGAATGTTCCATATTTTAAAATCCTTCTATCTCCTGCTTTGATCTTGACAGTAGCCACACGATGCATACAACAATTTTGCATTTGAATAGAGATTAATGAGAATGCTCGGTTCTCGTATGACATTGGCTCTTTTTTGTTTGATGCAGGGCTGTTAACAATGTCTATATAATGTTACGGATGAATACTGGCCTGGATCGTGGCACGAAGAAATATGGAGGCATGAAGAAATCCGACCTTTAGGACCACAAATTCACAAAATGAAGTAACCAAAACTGAACTCCCCATCGCTCTTCAATTCCTTCTATTCTGATTCCCGTTGGCGCGACGGTGAATGTTGCATGACAGGTTGATTTTGATGACAAATATGTTGGCACAATGATGATTGAAGAAGTGATTTGAAGGGCTTCACTGTGAATGTTAGGTTCAGTTTCTCTATTTTGGTTATTAGTTGTAAAAATTTCCATAAGATCTCCCCTGTATTCTATCACTAAGTTAAGATCTGATAGGAGTTTCTCTTAGGTTCCAAATTCTTGTAACCCGCTGTATTATATTTTGACTGATTTTCTGAACCTCCCTTGATCTATTTCCTATTGTGGCTTTTCGTTGTATCAGTTATTTAACCCGTAATAATGTATGTTATTTGATAATGATTAGTGAGGAAAAATTGTCTGCATTTCCGATACATTATTTTGTAATCTTCTGTCGTCTTTGTTATAGCCTTGCCATGCCATGATTTCAAGCAGATCTTGCTATTTAGCTCCTTTAACTTATGATTAAAAAAAAATGAAAAACTAGAAGAACTTGGTTATATAAAAAAAAACAAAGTATTTAGAAAAATGTAGATTTTGAAACAAATGGATTAACTTGTTTTATGCTTTTTTTTCTCTATAGAAAAAATAAAAAATAAAAATTGAATGAACAAAATAATGGCTTGGATATGGACATCACGACTTAACGGGTCTTTTGGAACAAGAATGATTTTGCTATGGACTTTATTGGAACGTTGATTAAAAGAGATATTTGATCTTTGGCCTTTGGCCTTTGGTTTAAGACACGGTGACTTACCTAATTGGATAAAAACGTGTAATAAAATTGAATTTGGACGCTTGAATTTATTCGGACTTAAATCGGGCAAAATAATGAAATTAAATATGGCGAATATCTTGTCGCTGGTAGCTTGAATTTAAATAAATCCAACATGAATCTTCTTCCCACTTTGTTTGCCTAGAATCATCGATCCTCTTGGATAATTTCAAACCCCTATTTCATACTCTCGATTACCCCTTTCACTAAAGAAAAACCGAGTCGACTTGAATTAAGAGCAACAACAAGTGCCATGATCCTAATTTCGTATCTTGACAATCATAATATTGCCTTAACGATAGGACTAAGCCTTAAATCCTTATAATGAAACCCTGACCTTCTATTGACGAAACTATAACCAAACCCCTAAGAATGAAACCTTGACTCGCCTGATCCTTTTGATAAGTCCTGAGGGAAACAAACTTGATACTTGATAAACCATGATAATAAAATACTTATGATGATCGTGGAGCCCAAACTTTGTCTCGATCTCAAGTGTAATAGCCAGATAAGTTATCTCTGAATAGAAAAATATAATCACAAAGGAATACCTTGATCACACGTCTTAAAAGACACTGAAATGCAAGATTAAAGCTTTCTAACCTAATGCAGAAGCATATGAATGGTGCACAAAGTCAATTAAGGCCATAAATCAGAGGGCAAATTTTGGGGTGTTACAGCTGCCCCTATTCAATCACTGTAGACTTGAATGGATGATAGCAGTTGCTTTCATACGTTTGAAGTATGCAGGGATTGAATACCAGAAACAACCCGAAAATTTGCACTCTGTGGCAGAAGAACACGGGGATAAACTCAACCGAATGAACTCTGCTTTGGATATAATTATGATGGGAAGTATCAGTAAACAGGGGATGCCTTTTGAATGATGTCAGATGGCTACTGACTTGCCACACTGCGGGTGGACCTTTTAACAATTTGAGATCGAATTTCAGGATACTTTGCCACCTTGGGGATGGACTTTTGTCAATCTGCGGTTGGACTTCAGACACTTTACCACATTGCGAGTGGGTTGCTGGATAATTTGCCACACTGCGGGTGGACTTTGGAAATTTGCCACACTGCGGGTGGACTTTTGCTCACTACGGGAGGCTTTTGCTCACTACGGGAGGCTTTTGCCCACTGCGGGGGACTTTAGAGACTTGCCACACTGCGGGTGGACTTTTGCTCACTACGGGAGACTTTTGCTCACTACGGGAGGCTTTTGCCCACTGCGGGGGACTTTGGAAACCTGCCACCCGAAGATGGACTTTGGCCAGTCTGCGGCTGGACTTTTGCTCACTACGGGAGACTTTTGCTCACTACGGGAGGCTTTTGCTCACTACGGGAGGCTTTTTCCCACTGCGGGGGACTTTAGAGACTTGCCACACTGCGGGTGGACTTTTGAAGCTTGCCACCCGAAGATGGACTTTGGCCAGTCTGCGGCTGGACTTTGAAATCGGCCACCCGAAGATGGACCTTGGCCAGTCTGCGGCTGGACTTTGCATATGTTGAATTGCACGGCACGTTGCCCCATGACACTGGGGATGTTATGCCTTGAGTATTGCTAATGAACTGGTATGAATGTGAAAGAAATTCCTGACGCGGAAGTAATAAGTCCCTGCCAACTCTGTGGGGAAACACAATGATCGCGTATTCGATCCCAAGAAGTCCTGTGGAGATAACATCTCTGTCGGAGAAGAGCGTGAATAATTCATCTGTTCCGAATTATCACAATTGCCAAAAAATAAATTGGACTTTTATCTTTGAGGGCCGTTCCTGGGGATACCTCGATTATTGAGGAATATCCACTCTTATAGACCTGCTGGGGGAGGAGAATGATTTATCTGAAATCTTCTAGGGGAATAAGAATTGCCTTAGATCTGTTGAGGAACCGAGATCAAGGAAACCATCTGAAGGAAAAAGTGCTGACTTACTGGGGATAACTTCCTTCGTCTGTTGGTGATGACAACACCGAGACACATCCTGCTGAGGAGGAAAGATTTCAGGTTGTCTCGTACTGGGGATCAGTTGCTTCCGTATGGATTTTACCTCAAGAGGATTTTACAAAAGACTTTGCGTCTTTAAACTCTTAGGTATCATAACGACTGCATGAACTAGCATAACCACCTTGCTGGGGAGGTAACTATTGCCAATGCGGATGAGTTTGTATCTGTCAGAAGTGCTGAACGAGATAGTTGGCTTAACTAGTGACCACAGTATTCTAAACTCCGGGTAAATGCTTCTGATCGTCTGTCTTCGGGAAAGAATGAACTCTCGTACTTATTGGGGTGTCCTGCCCCAGTACGATTACTTGAATAGTTTTGCACTTGACTGACTAATCTTCGCTCTTGGAGAGATCTGAATCTCGAAGTGATTGCCCCAGTTTGACTGAAACTTGAAGAGATTGCTTGACGCAACTGCTCCGGATTGGCTAGCTCTTACCGTGACTAATTAGGAAAGTCTTTGCTCAATGAAGCTTTCTCAGAAAAGTGCACCTTGACGTGACAGTCTTTTAGAAGTTTTAGACTTCTCAACTTGGAAAGCTTAAGCTTCTGGATTGAATTTCCGCATGTGAACCATTTATGATGCTAAACAAATGTATGCAAGTGAGAAACGTTTATTCTTAGAATGAAAATTCTAATGCAACGCACATGTAAATCTCGAAGTTTTGAAAATGGATCGCCAACCTTTGTGAGCGAATCACTGGTTAAGATACGACCTTATTTTGAACGCAAGTATGTACATGCAATACCAACAACTGTCTTTTAGCATAACTCGTAGGAGTCAGGAACGCGATCTCGTGGTAGTACACTCTCAAATTAAACCTGTTTCAGTTAGGACTTTTGAGGGTTGTATCGTGGCCTGGTTCACGGTTATAGAAACAAAGGATATAGGCTCGAAATTTATTTGTGCCCACCCACTCTTCATGATGTTCTCCATTCCTACATTAAACTAGTTTTCACAAGCATTCATCTTTCATAAGGGTTTCGTGTTGATTGAGGAACCGTTGCTGCTACCAGTTCAAGCACCAATCAGGTTATTGTTGAGAGTCAGTCACTCCTCTATCTTTCGTGTCCGTGTCACACGACTTTGTTCTCATTTGAGGATCTTTCTTGTGTAATCCTTTTTGTCTTTCGCTTTTGCGTTATTTTGCTTATCCCTAACTTTTGCCTGGACTGATTCTTGTGAATCTTTGATTGTGGAGTCCAGCGGGATGCCCTAACTTTTGCCTAAGTCGCTTGTTTTCAAGTTTCGACTTAGCGGGCCTTTTCTTTTCTCTTTTTTTTTCTTTTTTGCACTTTGAACAAGTTGCGTGACATTGTTTGTCTTGATTTCTTCACGAGGGTTGTGACTGCCTCATTTTACGGTCGGCGAAGGATAACCATTGTGGTTGTCAATCTTTGGACCTTTTGACTTGGATAACCATTCTGGTTTCGGGTCTTTGGACCTCCTGATTAGCATAGTAGAATGCGACGGATCTTCAAATACACTCCTTTATGAAAGCCTGAACGCTTGGTTCGACTAGCTGACGCCTACCCTGCCCCTGGGTTACATGTGAGGGTTTTTTATGTGAAAAGAAACTCCTACTTCAAAGCTCGAAGGGGTTAGCGAGGGTTTATCTTCCTTATATCTCCAGTGTTTAGGGATTTGAAACAAAGCCTGTACATCGTCAACAGGGCCTTACTCGAGAGCACACAATTAGAGATTTTGCGTTTTTTGTTTCGTCATTCTCCCTCATAGAATTTAAGCATGACAATTGGTATTGCGACGTACATATGCAAAATTATAAAGGAATGCAAACGAATTTACTTCAAGAAAAACATGTGAGTTTTATTATTGCTAACATTCAAAAGCAAACAAATTTCATACATGTAGACAAATGTTTGGCATATAAAAGAAACTACAAATGGAAATGCAGTAAAGAAACTGAATATTGTCGTAATTGAGGAGGCTTGGCTCCGCCTGGACCTGTCAGTCTTGGATACTTTCAACGATCAATAGTTCTTTTCACAGACTTGTAATCTTCAATTTGCAGTTGCATGCCCAACCATGGCAGTAATACTTCCTCTTCTAGCTATTCTGACTCTGACGCGAGACATCTGAAGGAAAGAGTGAAGCTGGGGAGTAAAGTTGCCCCATAAGGTTGCTCGAAAAGACCTAACGATCTTCTGCCTACGTATCTCCACTGACTGATGACCAATGAAGAATCAGAGCGACGTAGTTCCCCTCAATAGGGATGAAAATGAACAATGAAGAAAGGCAAACACATAAATGCCATCACTGAGAGTATTTGAATACTGCTGGCCCTATTTGCTTCATGAATACCCTAGCATCCTGGGTGATTAACTCGAAGACTTCAGCTTAACGTGGACCATCTGGTAGAATAACCGTGACCCCGGTTCCATTATGACTAGGCATCGGGTTCTGGAGTACATTTGGGAGAGGAGCAAAATTGATCGCCTTGGAGTCAACTAGGTCCTGTACCTTGTTCTGAAAAGCCCAACATTTCTCAATACTGTGCCCCTGGGCACCTGAATGGAATTCGCACCTGGCATTAGCATCAAAATTCGGAGGTAGATTGTCAGGAGCAGGAGGTCTCATGGTACGAAGCTCGACCAGATTCAACTTTAGCAGCTCTGGGAGCAATACAGCATATGGGCATGGGACGGGGTCGAGTCTGCGGTTTCTCGCTCTTGTTCTTTCCTGAAACGGTCTCTGTACCTGTTGTTGCTGACCCTGTGGTCGTTGTTGTTGAACCTGTGGAGTAATAGTCACTGTAGCTGCTTGGTGGTAACCCTGAGAATAACCATTTGTCTCGGCCTCTATACAGAGCATTCGTCTCGCCTTCTCTTCTTCTTTGGCCGTTGCCAAAAGGCTTTCTCACACCGGAAGAACTAGCACTGCTTGCATCCTGGATCTTTCCCATTTTCAGAAAATTCTCTATTCTTTCTCCAGCAATGACGATATCAGAAAAACCAATGGACGGGCAGGCGGCCAGACGATCCAAGTAAACACCTTGCAAGGTGCCCATAAACATGTCGGCCATTTCTCGATCCAGCAATGGAGGTTGAACCTGTGCGGCCAGCTCACGCCACCTCTGGGCATACTGCTTAAAGCTCTTTTTAGGTCCTTGAGACAAGTTTTGCAACTGGGTGCGATTCGGAGCCATATCGATGTTGTATTGATACTGCTTGAGAAATGCTTCAGCTAGATCTTTCCAACTTCGAATTGAGACCCGACTCAGCTTCATGTACCAACTCAATGAAGCTCCAGATAAACTGTCTTGGAAGAAATGCATCCAAAGTTTCTCGTCGTCAGTATGAGACGAGATTCTTCCAAAGTACGCATGAATGTGAGTTCTAGGACACGTGCTGCCGTTGTACTTGTCCAACGATGGTGTCTTGAACTTGGGAGGGATTCTGACTCCTGGTACTAACCCGAGACTGGTTACATCAATACCCAAGGAATTCTGACATTCCATGGCCTTGATCTTTTCTGACAGCTCTTCATACCTGCGATTGTTGATCTCATTCATGTTACCCATATCAGCATCTAGTAGAGTGAACTGGTCCTCTTGATTGTCTTCTAAACCTGCATTACGTGTTGTGGTCCTATTTCGATTAGGTTCTCCATTACAGGAAACGTTAGAATCCACATTCTCAGTCGGTGTTCCCGTATTAACATTCCCATGAGGTTGCTCAACCATCAACCGGAGACGCTCCTGGTTCTGGGCCATGCCTGTCATCATTTCCATGAACTGATCCATCCTCTGTCGGAGCTCATTGAGATCAGTCTGCATTCGATCAGCCATCCTTACTTGGTTTCTTTTAGTCGGATATCGGTGAACGCGTTGACCAACTATATTGCCTGAAATCAAATAAGTTAGAAACCCTGGGTAACCTGCAAAAACACAAGAATATGATATGCGGGAAATGAATGTTATGGCATGTCGATCCATTTTTAGGGCATCCCATCCCTTGATTCCAGTTTTGTGGGTTTGATGAAGACAGGAGCTCTTTTTGTTGTAAATAACAAACGGTGTTGATAATATAAGGCGTGTGTGTGTAGAAAACGTGTCAAACATTTCCAAGAATACGAAGACCGACGTGTTTTTTCTTGCAAATGTGTAGATGTGTCAGTGATCACAAAGTGAGAGAACACAGAATGATAGTAAAGAGACCTTTTTATGATAAGAACTTTGTTGATATAGTCAAAACGCCAAAAGCATGGATTCAAACAGAAGTACAATGATAAAAAGATTCCATCAACAGTCCTGATGGTAACCCCACAACGTACAAGCAAACAGAAAGATGTCTTTGTCAATGCGATCCTCCATCTAGATCTGAGTCAATGATCGGTCCCGCCTTTGGAACTTCTACCAATTCCTTCGTCTGCACCTGGTTGTCTTCAAACCTCTTCAGCTTCTTCTGATAGCAGATCATCATCCGCTTGTAGTAAGCAGCTTCTTCTCGGGCTTTAGCAAGTTCTGCATCTTTTTCTCTCAACTTACCGGCCATCTCTTCGTCTTTCTCCTTTAGCTTACTCGCGATCTCTTCAGCTTGAACTTTGTCTTGTTCCTCTCTTTTGATCCTGTAAGCAGCATGTCTCTTTTTCATGTTCTCAAACATCAAGGTCTTCTGATCCAGTTGCCTTCTAGTGTCAATGTGTTCCTTGGAAGAACTTCTAGTAGCAAACTCGAACCTCTCATACCGAGCTAACTCAACTTCACACTGTTTCCTTGCAATAGCATGCCTCTCAGCATCTTCTTGAGCTTTCCACTCAACCTCAAGCCTGGCGTGATTAGCTTTAGCAAGCTCCTGACCTAACTGTGCATTTTCCATTAACAAACCGTCTCTTTCCGTCTTCATCTTGTTGAACTCTTCAATGCTAACTGTGGTAGGTTGCTCAATGACCGTGGGATATAGAAGAGGCGCAGGCCCAAATGGTAACAGTAACACTTCAACCCGCTCTTTTAACCATTCTGCAAATGGTGGATACATTCGACAATTCCCTACTCCCAAAGTCTTCTTCCCTCTCGTCTTCCGACTATGCCAAGCATTAGAAGCTTTCTGAGCGATCTCGAATCCATCCGTTGATTGGAAGTACAAGGACTCTGTGATGTCCACAGCGGCTGGTGGTTCCTTTAAGGCATACCCGAACTGTCTAACCGTGAGAGAAGGGTTGTTATTAATTCCCCCTTCCTCCCGATCAATGGAACATTAGGGAATCCTCCGCAACTATGAAGAATGTCAATGCACCGCAAACCCTGATTAACCCAGACAATGTCCTTTGCTTGCAAACCCATCAACCTTTCCGACCATTCAAGAGTGTTCTTCGTCTTCTCAAAAGCTCCTGATTGCGGAAGAAAGCGTGTGAACCACTTGTAGAATACAGTCGCACAACAATTCAACATTCCACCCCTTCGCTTCTCATTCTTATAATGCACTGAGTGGTAGAGATCACCTAAGAGAGTAGGAATATGATTCTTTGCTATGAAAATGCGAATAGCATCAACATTCACGAAGTTCGGCATGTTCGGGAACAAAGTGATTCCATGGATACACAAAGCTAGGATCGCATTGAAGGTGCTCCAACTTTTTGCCTCAGCTGCTTTGGTAGCCTCATCTAACAAGAAACTCAAATGGTATCCTCGGAAGCCTCCTTTGCTATCAATCCGGTCTTCCAATAATGACTTGCTCAAATAAAGAGCAGTTGCTACATCTTTGAAATTGGGATCAATCTTGGTCCCAAAGAATGGTGCACAGTCCTTCATGTAAACTCTCAGGATGCTCGAATACTCTTCTAATGTAGGTGCCAACACGAAATCAGAAAGTACGAAACATCTAAGCTGTGGATCATAAAACTGTAGGAAGGTGTGCATCCTTCTGAAAGCATAGTCACTGATGGGCTCTATGAAATACAAAATCCACCCGTAATCCTGCTTGAAGACATTCAGGACTTCTGGAGGAGCTAAGGCCTTCACTTTGAGAATTTCTTTCACAACAGGTTGATAAACTTTGTAGGAAATAATACACTTGGTCTTCTTCTTGGATTCCATGCTCATAGATCAATACCCACAACCGGAATCAAGGATGTGATATGCAGCCCTGCAAATGAATAAACATGCGTTAGGAATGCAAGTATGCGGATGATGTGATGCAATGCAATGGCATGTGATCACTGCCGCATATATTGGGCACTGTCGTACTGTTTTCTGATTTTGCCTGAATACCGACTGTCAAGAATACCAGATCATAAGTTTGTGTCGGAAGAAAACCCAAGTATCAAAAACAAGGTAGGTCGAAGGTTTAGTTTTCCTGCAAACCTGTAAACCCCTCCCAATCTCACGGGTATGCTACTACGGGTCAACATCACGGACTCTCAAAGCCGAATAGCAATAATACGTTCACCATTTCCGAGAAATGGGTCATGACCAAATCAGGGAATCGGTTTGGCATTATGTACTACTCAGGGAGGCCTCAGCTGAATTCCGGAAAAACAAGCATCCCTCATAAGTTCCCGGCTTTAAGCACTGAAGTCGAGAAACAATAGTACATTCATCCCGAAGGGTACAATACTACCATCATACGACCAGTTGCTTTAACCAGGTTCCTACGAGAGAACAAGGTCATCCTATGCGATTTCCTAGTGGGCCCTCGGGTGCGAATGGGTTTGCCACGAAATGTGGTCTGCCACTGTCACCACTGGAGACGGTTGTTTCCACTAAGGTCCTCGATGATCAGTTCCCAGCGTTAGCAGCTCAGGTGAGAACTTCTATGGTCTGCCTAGGCAGTATAGAACATATCCCAAGAGAGCCTGATCTGGGTGTGGGACTCGTGAAAACTACACGTGTTCAAGACCATGCAAGCCACACGACTGCCCACTCTAAATCCTATGTGTATACTCAAGCCGGGTATTTGGCTTATCTCACAATAATCCCATCCCGCCAAGGAAAACCAGAACAGCCAATACAGTATATGCCAGTATATGCGACAGTAAAGTAAAGTGCAGAAAGCTGTAAAGGAAAGCGATAAATGGTAAACAAAATAGTCAAGCTAAACTAAAGCATAACAGCGAATGGATAAACACCCAAAGAAAACAGAAACAGACAAGAGCTAGGATTGACTCTCAAAGGGGAAATTAAAATTTCTAAAAGTCCCCAGCAGAGTCGCCAGCTGACGCTCCCGGGATTTTCATCCTAGTACAAACGCGAAAGTGGCGCGGAAAAGTTAGAGTCTCCAGCCAGACATTTTTATCCCGAAGGAATGGGAAAGGTAATGTTGCACAAACCTAAGGAAGAAGGAAAAGGACGAGGCATTGCGAACCAAAGATCTGGATACGGGAGTCGGTTACGAATTGAGAAGGTATTAGCACCCCAATCCGTCCGCCGTACCCAACGGGATCCACGCTTATAAGTCTGTTTTGCAAGGGTGAGAAATAATATGTTGTTCAAAGGAAATAATGGCTATCTGGCATGGAAATGAAATGAGAAAAGAAACGGAATTGACAACTGGGAATAAAAGGGGAAAAATGTAGGGAAAATAAAGATTGTGCTCGAATGGGCCCTACCCCACTGCCTACGTACCTCATCGGGATAAATGAGGATCAGAGACGCCGTAGTTCGTCTAACTAAGGCTTACACTCGTTTGTGGTTTTTAGGATGACGTTGCCATAGCTCTAGCTCAGGTGTTACCGGCTCTGACTCGAGGGTGTTTACCGTATCGCTGCTTGAACTGTCGAGACAAGTCATGTTCGTCCGCAAAGAGTATGAGATGAGATGAGGTGACTTATTGGTTTGTTGTCTTTTATAAGAAATGTTTTGAGGTTGTGTTTATTGTATGTACAACACTAAAGACTATGACACATGAGCGAATACTTTCCAAGATCGCCCCCAATGGAACGTTTGTAAAGCATCCTAGAAGAGTGAAGGAGACCTCCACTAATCATTTCCCGTATAGTTTAAGGCTCGTGGCGCATTGTACACCTTTTCCTTTATTAAGTGTTTTTGATTTTATTTTAAGATGAGAAGAGAGACTCAAGTTGTAAAAGGAAAAATTCTAAGGGAAACTAGACTTACCCTAAGTTAGTTTGAATTTACGGATAACCTATGGTTAATGAGGTTTGAAATTAAATCTACCTAAGAGATATAAGACTAGAAATGAGAACATAAAAGGAAATAATGAACAATATGGTCCTCCTAAGTCATGGTGGGTAAAAACGTATATGAAATGTAAATGGGATGAAACAATGGATCGGGTGGGTCGATTGCGTGGTGCTGAGACGCACGACTTATGGTGTGAAACATACAAGGCTTGCTTTTGGTTGACTTGAGTGGAACGATGGTAATCGAGGAACCCTAAAGTCACATGCAATCTTTATTTATTCATTTGAAAATATACTCGACGTTGGATCGAGCCTTTTACTTATTTCATTTTTGAGATTTTGGTTTTCTAACGATTTATTTTATCTTTTCTAACCTAGTTATAAAAACTATACAAGCATACAAGTATTACACTATTACATCACAAAGCATACAAACATAATTGAGGCACAAAAATATCCAAGTCCATAAGCCAATCCTTGAAAACATACCTTGCACAAAAAAGAGAATAGTTAGTGAATGACATGAATCATGAATATGCATAATATGATGAAATGAATAAAAATGCAAAAAATATCAAAAGTCATGGAAAAAATGTGAAATTAAATTCCTAAGGTCTTAAACCTGATTATAACACTATGTTAAAAAAATTCTTTAAAATTCTAATTCTAACTATGTCAAATAGTCACTTAATTCTATCAAAAGTTCAATCGCAAATTTATACAATCCATACTACCAAAACAGTAGAAAAAATGCCTTAAAAAATACACAAAAAATATTCTAGGTACTTTAATTTTTCCTCTAATCATAGCAAAAGAATGGGCAAAAAATGTTATGGGAAGTGGCAGAAACAAATTATACAGATTTATGTATCCAAGTGGAAATTCAATATAAGCCAATTAAAATCAAAAATCGAATTAAAATTAAAAAAATGATTATATCCAGAAAATAAAAGTAGGAAATGTTTCTAAATTGATTTAATATCCTATCCTAATTTTTACAGAATTTTATTATTAGTTTTACTATTTATTATAGAATTAAATTGAATTAGTATAAAATAAAAGATTAGAAGAAATGAAGAATAGAGAGGAGGTGAGAATAGAAATGGTTTTAAGTTAATAGCCTGACTGGGCCGCACATGGGGGTGGGAATAGCAGTTCTCAGGGCCCAATTCGCATAGGAGCTTATCCTTTTCCAAATTTTGAAAAACAGAAATCAAATGGTGGACTTAATTATGTTTTATAATGATTAATCCTCCTAAATCTTTTAACGATATAATTAATCCTCATTATGTCACCTTATAGCAGATTAAGACTCTTAAAGGGGGGATTAATTCTATTAATTATTATTAATTTACATTAACCTAAAATAATTTCTACATATTTTATAAAAAAACAAAAACCTCCATCTTCATCTTCTTCTCCCAACAAAAACCCTAATCGCGCCGCAGCATCCCCTTTACATCCCTCCATCTTCTTCTCCCAACAAAACCTACTCTCACCGCCGCCGGCTTACCACCCATTCTCATCTTCGTCTTCTTCGCTCCGCTTAATGTTCATCTTCAACAAAAACCTTGCCGCCGCTCAATCAAGAGGTCCTAACCTCCGGCGAAATCCTCCTTTCTTCCATAAACCTAACCTAAATGAAACCCCCACTCCCCTCACACCGACGTGTTTGATAATCACGGAAAATCTACCCTAACCAACACACGAGAACGTAAACAACTTGTACCTTGCAAACGATGAAGATGTTGACTGAGGAATAGGGATGAAACGCTTCGATATCGTGAACTTGAAGATGATCAAGACGGATGAGCAAGGGTGCGTTGAAGAGGCTTTCGTGGTTGCGATGTCGTCACGAAACCGAAAATGAATCCTAAGGACGGGCGATGAGGATGCGAAGATGAAGTCGTTTCGGTTGTCTCCGTCAGCAAACGATATACTCAGGTAGACACTTTTCCTTTTCTTTACCTCCTTAATCACGTCACGAGTCTGAGCTATTGTTCGATGTCTTGATGTTGAATGATGTTGATAAGGAGTTTGTGAATTTGTTGCAGGTCGTTGTTGCCTCGCGGATTACTGCAAGACCTGTTGCTCACTGCAAGTTTGAACTTTGATGTGGGTTGATGAAGATAATCAAGGCGAGTGAAAACAGAATCGAGAGAGGATTCTTAGAGAATTCGTGGCTCGGTTCTTTGTATATAACTTGGATTTGCCGGTTAAAAATTGATGAAGATGGTGTTAAAGAATTGAAGATCAGAGTAATTGATTATGGAAAAAGAAGCTTATGAAGGGTTGAAGAGTGATGAATTTGTCTGGATTCTGTGATTGAAAGAAGGAGTTGTGGAGGAGATTTAGTGAGATTAGAGGTTGATGGAGGTGAGTGAAGATTGAAGAGTATGAAGGAAAGAGAAGTTTGGAAAGAGATTTGATGGTGAACCCCTTGAGAATGAGGAATGAATGTGATCTTATCCTGTTCTCCCTTCCTTTTTCCAGATCCCCTCAGGTAAACTCTTCTTAAACCAGTTATGATTTCTGTTACGAATCAGTTACGGTTAGTTACAATTCTGTTATGTTGTTAGTTAGTGATGAATGAATGTGAACCTTGTAACAATTCTCTTAGTATATGTCACGGGCCTCGGCTTAAATTTGAAGCATGGATGATAAGATGCCATTTAGTTCACCGTAAACCTATTCAGATTATCATTAAACCTGAATACCGACACTTTTCTTTTCTTCTTGAATCTGAATGTTGCATATTTTAAAAGCCTTCTATCTCCTGCTTTGATCTTGACAGTAGCCACACGATGCATACAACAATTTTGCATTTGAATAGAGATTAATGAGAATGCTCGGTTCTCGTATGACATTGGCTCTTTTTTGTTTGATGCAGGGCTGTTAACAATGTCTATATAATGTTACGGATGAATACTGGCCTGGATCGTGGCACGAAGAAATCCGACCTTTAGGACCACGGATTCACAAAATGAAGTAACCAAAACTGAACTCCCCATCGCTCTTCTATTCCTTCTATTCTGATTCCCGTTGGCGCGACGGTGAATGTTGCATGACAGGTTGATTTTGATGACAAATATGTTGGCACAATGATGATTGAAGAAGTAATTTGAAGGGCTTCACTGTGAATGTTGGGTTCAGTTTCTCTATTTTAGTTATTAGTTGTAAAACTTTCCATAAGATCTCCCCTGTATTCTATCACTAAGTTAAGATCTGATAGGAGTTTCTCTTAGGTTCCAAATTCTTGTAACCCACTGTATTATATTTTGACTGATTTTCTGAACCTCCCTTGATCTATTTCCTGTTGTGGCTTTTCGTTGTATCAGTTATTTAACCCGTAATAATGTATGTTATTTGATAATGATTAGTGAGGAAAAATTGTCTGCATTTCCGATACATTATTTTGTAATCTTCTGTCGTCTTTGTTATAGCCTTGCCATGCCATGATTTCAAGCGGATCTTGCTATTTAGCTCCTTTAACTTATGATTAAAAAAAATGAAAAACTAGAAGAACTTTGTTATATAAAAAAAAACAAAGTATTTAGAAAAATGTAGATTTTGAAACAAATGGATTAACTTGTTTTATGCTTTTTTTTCTCTATAGAAAAAATAAAAAATAAAAATTGAATGAACAAAATAATGGCTTGGATATGGACATCACGACTTAACGGGTCTTTTGGAACAAGAATGATTTTGCTATGGACTTTATTGGAACGTTGATTAAAAGAGATATTTGATCTTTGGCCTTTGGTTTAAGACATGGTGACTTACCTAATTGGATAAAAACGTGTAATAAAATTGAATTTGGACGCTTGAATTTATTCGGACTTAAATCGGGCAAAAGAATGAAATTAAATATGGCGAATATCTTGTCGCTGGTAGCTTGAATTTAAATAAATCCAACATGAATCTTCTTCCCACTTTGTTTGCCTAGAATCATCGATCCTCTTGGATAATTTCAAACCCCTATTTCATACTCTCGATTACCCCTTTCACTAAAGAAAAACCGAGTCGACTTGAATTAAGAGCAACAACAAGTTCCATGATCCTAATTTAGTCTCTTGACAATCATAATATTGCCTTAACGATAGGACTAAGCCTTAAATCCTTATAATGAAACCCTGACCTTCTATTGACGAAACTATAACCAAACCCCTAAGAATGATACCTTGACTCAACTGATCCTTTTGATAAGTCCTGAGGGAAACAAACTTGATACTTGATAAACCATGATAATAATATACTTATGATGATCGTGGAGCCCAAACTTTGTCTCGATCTCAAGTGCCATAGCCAGATAAGTTATCTCTGAATAGAAAACTATAATCACCAAGGAATACCTTGATCATACGTCTTAAAAGACACTAAAATGCAAGATTAAAGCTTTCTAACCTAATGCAGAAGCATATGAATGGTGCACAAAGTCAATTAAGGCCATAAATCAGAGGGCAAATTTTGGGGTGTTACAGTTTCGTTTTCGTAAATATTGTGTTCCGTTGTCTTTCTTTTATTTTTTTATTTTTGTTTTATCAGCTATGTGTTCTTACACACACCCACATCACTAAAATGCAGATCCTCATCCACTTTGGATCCTGTTGATAACAGTTCTACTATTGCCAATTATAATTTCGAGAATCCGATCTATCAAGCTGAAGATGGAAAAGAGGAAGATTGTGAAGTACCTGTAGAGCTTGCTAGGTTGTTACAACAAGAAGAGAAAGCTATACAGCCACACGAAGAGCCATTCGAAGTTGTGAATCTAGGAACTGAAGAAAACATGAAAGAGGTCAAGATAGGGGCTGAATTAGAGGAGGGTGTTAAGAGCAGATTAATTCAGATGTTACGTGATTAAGTGGAGATCTTTGCATGGTCCTATGAAGATATGTCAGGGTTGGATACAGACATTGTGGTTCACCTTTTACCATTAAAAGAAGACTGTCGTCCAAAGAAGCAGAAGGTTCGTCACATGCGTCCTGAAATGTCAGAAAATATTAAAGCAAAGGTGATGAAACAGTTTGATGCAGGGTTCTTAGCTGTGACTTCTTATCCTTAGTGGGTTGCAAATGTGGTACCAGTGCCTAAGAAAGATGGTAAAGTACGTATGTGTGTAGATTACAGGGATTTGAACAAGGCCAACCCTAAAGATGACTTCCCACTTCCTCATATTGATGTTTTGGTAGACAACACTACTCAGCATAAGGTATTCTCTTTCATGGATGGCTTCTCTGGTTACAATCAAATCAAGATGGCACCTGAAGATATGGAGAAGACTACATTTGTTACACAGTAGGGTACTTTTTGTTATAAAGTGATGCCATTTGGTTTGAAGAATGCAGGGCAACATATCAGCATGCTATGGTGGCTTTGTTTCACGATATGATTCATCATGAGATAAAGGTATATGTGGATGATATTATAGCCAGGTCCCAAAATGAAGAGCAACATCTTGATCATCTACATAAGTTGTTTGAGAGGTTGAAGAAATATAAGTTGAGATTGAACCCAAACAAGTGTACTTTTGGAGTTAGATCTGGTAAACTCCTGGGTTTCATTGTCAGTGGAAAAGGTATTGAAGTAGACCCTGCAAAAGTGAAAGTCGTACAAGAGATTCCAGCTCCCCGTGCTGAGAAGGAAGTTAGAGGTTTCTTGGGACGATTGAATTACATTGCAAGATTTATTTCCCAATTAACTGCTACCTGTGAGCCAATCTTCAAGTTGTTGAAGAAAGATCAGGTGATGGAATGGAATGACGAGTGCCAGACAGCCTTTGATGAAATCAAGAGATATCTTATAGAACCTCCAATCTTGATGCCACCAGTTGATGGAAGACCCTTGATTATGTACTTAACAGTGTTAGACAACTCAATGGGGTGTGTATTGGGGCAACATGACGAGTCTGGTCGAAAAGAGAAGGCAATATATTACCTTAGCAAAAAGTTTACCGACTGTGAAACAAGATACTCACTACTCGAGAAAACTTGTTGTGCTTTGGCATGGGTTGCTTGCCGACTAAGACAGTATATGTTGACTCATACTACCTTGTTGATTTCAAAGATGGATCCAATCAAGTACATATTCGAGAAACCTGCTCTCTCTGGACGAATAGCGAGATGGCAAATGATCTTGACAGAATATGATATACAATACACTACTCAGAAGGCCATTAAAGGAAGTGTTGTAGCTGATCATTTGGCTCATCAAGCAGTAGATGATTATCAATCAATGAGTTTTGAGTTCCCTGACAAAGACATTATGATTATTACCAAAGAACCTGGACAATATGACGGACCTGAACAAGGATCCCGATGGACTATGGTTTTTGATGGAGCTTCTAATGCACTTGGTAATGGTGTTGGTGTTGTGATCATTTCCCCTGAAGGATGTCATACCCCAATTACTGCAAAACTTTGTTTCTATTGTACCAATAACATGGCTGAGTATGAGGCATGTATCCTGGGTATCAAAGCTACCATTGATATGAAGATTCAGTTCCTGGACGTATATGGAGATTCAACCCTGGTGGTGAGTCAGATTAAAGGATATTGGGATACCAAGCATGAAAATCTCATTCCTTACAAAGAGCATGTGTTATCTTTGATCCCATATTTTGAAGAGATTACTTTTGGACATATTCCACGAGGAGAGAATCAGTTGGCAAATGCATTAGCCACCATGGCATCTATGTTTGAGATTAGCTAGGATGATGAAGCTCCCAAGATTACTATTGATAGATTTGAAAAGCCCGCATACTGCAATGAGATTGACACTGAGGAAGCAGAGGGGAAGCCTTGGTTCTATGAAGTGAAAAGATATCTCGAAACTCAGGAGTTCCCTGAAGGGGAATCTGTCAAAGATAAGAAGTTTCTGAGGAGGTTTTCTGCTAAGTTCTTCTTGAGCAATGGAATTTTGTACAAGCGCAATCATGATTCAACTTTGCTTCGCTGTGTGGACAAGAAGTAAGCAACAAAGATTATGGAAGACATGCATGATGGGATTTTTGGCACCCATTCTAGTGGTCATACTATGGCAAAGAAGATATTGAGAGCAGGTTACTATTGGTCTACCATGGAAGCTGACTGCTATCAACATTCCAGAACATGTCACAAGTGTCAAATCTATGCTGATAAAGTACATATACCTCAAGCTCCAATGAATGTGTTGACTGCTCCTTGGCCTTTTTCCATGTGGGGCATTGATATGATTGGTGAGATCAAACCTACTACTTCTAACGGGCATCGTTTCATCCTGGTTGCTATTGATTACTTCACAAAGTGGGTGGAGGCAGCTTCATTTGCATCTGTTACTAAGAATGTGGTGGCTCGATTCATTAAGAATAATCTCATATGTAGGTATGGCATCCCTGAAAGGATTATTACTGACAATGGCTCTAATCTGAACAACACTATGATTACTGATCTCTGCATGCAGTTCAAGATTAAGCATCACAACTCTTCTCCGTATCATCCTAAGATGAATGGGGAAGTAGAAGCTGCTAATAAGAACATCAAGAAGATTCTACAGAAGATGACTATCCCTTATAACGATTGGCACGAGATGTTACCATTTGCTCTTCATGGTTATCGTACTACAATACGTACTTCAACAGGGGCAACCCCATTCTCCTTAGTCTATGGTATGGAAGCAGTTCTGCCCATTGAAGTTTAGATCCCCTCCTTAAGGATCATGAAGGATGCAGGCTTGGATGAAGATGAGTGGATTCAGACTCGACTTGACCAGATAAATTTGATTGATGAGAATAGGTTGGCATCTGTTTGTCATGGCCAGATGTACCAGAAACGGATGATCAAAGCTTTTAATAAGAAGGTTAAGCCAAAGGTATATCAGGCTGGTGTAAACACCCCAAATTTGCCCTCACCCATTCACACCATGGCTTGTGATCATTTCATATGCATAAACACAATCATATCACCTCATATCCCATTTTTGATTCACTGCATAATTTCTAAGTCATCTGCACCTAGGGTTTGTGATCTGAGCAATCCAAGAGCCTCTTGAGCCACTCCAAAGGCCACCCATCACTTCAAAGGGATCAATGTGTGTTCTTATATCATATTACATCCTCTCAAGGTCAAAAATGCAAAAGAATCACAAGAACTGAGATTGGTATGGATGCAGAGCCAAGTTTGACTGCACAGTTGACCTAAAATTAGGGTTTTGGTTTCAGAGGCCATAACTCCAAATTTTTTTGGTCATTCTTGTTTCCATTGGTCTCTATATGGTATAGGGAGTATGCATATCAAGTTTCATGAAGAAATTCCATGGGGAAGTCATCTGATCAAGAGTTGACTTTTCAGGCAAGTCAGTGTGAAATCAGGGCATCTGAGGCCCCCAATGACCCAACCAAGGGGTGATCTTCATCATTTTGAGTGTATATGATCTTTATTTGATCATGGAAGAAGGTTGAAGTTCACAAAAATCAAGAATTACAAGTTTTTGCAAAGTTGACTTTTTAGGGCATGGTTGACTTTTCAAGAATATGTCATTTTATGCCATTTTTCAAGCCTTGCTTTTTGATCCAAAAATGCTTCAAATGAAAAAACTTTGGTCATGAAAGTTGTAGAATACATTTTTCCCTTTTCAAAAAGTACAAGAACATGATCTAATTCATTTTGTATCAAAAGTTATGGCTTGTCAAAGTTGGAAAAAATCACTAAATTTCAAGTTATGCACCAAAGAGGCAAAGTTGCAAATTCACTTCTCAAGGCCAATTAAGCTACCAAATGCATTTATAAACTTAACCACATGATCACACAAGTCTTAAAAATCAGAATGGGCCAAGAGATCACATGTTTATGGCCTATGGAGCAAAGCTTTTTCATAGAAAACCAAAGACAAACCAAGTTGCAAAAACTCATGATGGCATTGCATCCACTTGCTAGCTACTTTGCTGATCAACCCTAGCCTTTTCCCTCACCATGCTGCGCCAGCCCCATGCTTGTACTAGCCTAGAACCAAGCCCATGCCTCTCTTACAACAAAGTTGACATTTTGCAAAAGTGAACTTACCAATCAATAAAGTCCAGGTCACATCATCTGACCTATGAGATTATTTTATACTATCCATTTGCAAGCTAAACATATCAAGAAGCCAAGCTGAAACACACCACAGCATCACATTCACAAACTCACTCCATTTTGCATTTTCCTTCGAATCTGTCTCCACAGTTCACAAACACAAAAACCATTTCCATAGACCAACTCACCTTGCTTCACTGAGCCAAAACCAGCAAGACTTGGGCCTGAATCAAGCAAGAACACCATTCCTCCATTTTCACCCCCAGAAGCAAAACCATTCGAAACTCACTCCACAGTTCACTAACACTCAAACAAACTTCATAAACCTTCTCCATTCATCACACCGGTCACAAAGAACCACTCACATTGGCCTGAAACAGCCTGAATCACCATCACCATTTTTAACTGAGCTTGAACAGAACTTGTTCAATCTCCCAAACCAGCCAACATAAACTCCTTCTAAGCATTCAAGCATCATCAGGGGATCAAGTAGAGTGGATTGCATCAAGAGGGGAGGTCAGAAAGTTGCTAGTTTGAGAGCTTCGAAACTCAGGTAGCTCAAGAACATTTTTTCCAGAAATCATTTTTTGAGTTCTTAAATTGTTATTCATGCTTCCCTGATCATAAATATGTCTTTAGTTTTGAAAATGGTGATGAAATGAGAATGTAATCGTGTTCTGAAACTCTGTGACCTAAAAAAAGAATTTTGTTCGATTCATGAGTTTGGTGGAATATAAATGGTTTCTAGCTTAGGGTTTTGATTCAGTGGGTTATGGGGATCATTTCCATGTTCTTAGATTTCATTTTGGTTAGGTTTTGAGAGTTTTGGAGATTTTCAGGTGGGGTTCCCACCGGAGAAGACGACCGGAGGTCTTCTCCGGCCACCTGAAAATCATTAGGGCATAATCCCAGTCATTAAGGCAGTTTGAATCTGGAGCGTTGGATGCCTTGACTCTATTGACTTCGCGCGCGTGTGAACGGTCCAGATGTGGTCATTAAACCCTAATCTCTATTATTTATTTAATTAATTGAGTTTAAGTCAGTTTGAATATGGGCCATCAGATGATGCGCGCAGTCAACCCATTCAAACCCAGAAGCTATCCCAGCCCTCCATTCAGTTGACTTTCCCTTTTTCTTTGTTTAATTCATTTATTTCATAATTGTTTTGCATAATTTATTTAAAATAGTAAAAATTGTCTAAAAATTATGAAACTTTTTCTCAAGACTTTCATTAATTTTTATGACACAAAAATATTTTTATTTTCATTTTTAGCATTTAAAAAGTATTTTAAAATATTTAAAAGTTTATTTTTAATTGATTAATGGAAATTAATTTATTAAAAATACTTTTAGGTATTTAAAAATCACCAAAAAAATTCATGAAATGTTCTAAGACATTTAGAAACATTGTCCAACCTTCAAACCAAATTTATTTTTTGATCTTGATGCATTTTAAGAATTTCTCATTGAATTAAAATCATTTTTGTGCATTATTTTGATCCAAAGTTCAAAAAATCATTTCTGCCTATTCATGAAGAGTTGGACATTGATTCTTTTTGCATTGCATTGTGTTTAGCATGTAGTTTGTGAGATTAAATGGCCTTGATTTGATTTTTCATTTTCAATTTGTTTGACATTTCCTTTGTTTAGAAACCCTAAAACCCTAGCAAACTTGTAAAAATCATAACTTGAAATTGGTTAAGAGTTGAAACCTCTCCTTTGGGCATTGGTTTAGTATAGGATTAGGGGTCCTTTGTGTTGCATTTTCAATTTTTTTGTAATGTTGTTTGCTTCTGATTTTGGTTTGTGTTTGATGTATGATTCATAAACCCTAATTTGTGCTTCCATATGCATCCATCTTGCATTCTCTTGCATAACATGACTTGCCATGACATTTCAAGCATCCTTTTGATTCATTTGACATCATAAGACATATTGAAAGCATGTTTTATCATTGCATCTTGTATTTGCCACCTTGTATGCCATGTGCACTTCATAACTTTTCATGTATGTTCATGGTTCCTAACTTGCTTCATTTGCATTCATGAACTTGTATGGTCATTTCCATGTGCTGCCTCATTGTCGCTCCCGACAAATGAAATAGATCAGATGAAGGTACAGACGCGAACGGTTGGCGAGAGGGAACAGTGAGAACACACAGCCGTGAACTCACTGGAGAATGAATAGAGTCGCCAGCTAGGCATTTTTATCCCGGAGGAAAGGTAATGCTGCATAGACCTGGAAAGACACGGATAAGACGGTTTGCGAACCAGAGAGACTGAGAAAGGGGGTTGGTTACAATCTGGGAAGGTATTAGCACCCAGACTGTCCGCCGTACTCGACGGGATCCACGCTTAAAAGATTTGTGTTTTAAAGGGGTAGTGTCAGTGCAATCTGTGTATACAATAGCTGGAAAAGATGTACAGGTGTCAGTGTAAAAGAAGTGCAAAGTGTAATATATACAGTGTCAGTGCAAGGATAAGAGTGAACTGCTCAAGATCATGAGGCTAAAAGAATGAGGCTTGAAAGGAGGGGGAATATACAGAGACTTTTGTTCGATAACTGTTAAGTTATGCCTACATATCCTCTCGTGCAATGAGGAAGTCAGAACACCGTAGTTCGACCCAAAGAGACTGAAAGATGAATTGACTTTTGAACTGCTTACTTGCCTATGCTCAAGTGTATGATCTGTCTGGCACAGATGCTAACTGTCTTGCATTAGACGGAAGAAGCAAGTTCTCGTTTGTGAGTGAAGATGATGAGAAAAGAATCCCGAAGGAGACGATTATTGTTTGTTTTTGTGTTTTCAGTCTTTTATTGCTTTTTGGATGTTTGTCATAAGTTAATGAGCTTAAGCCTAAACCAATGGGTTAGTAAACTCATCACATCCTCCCTCTGATTAGGGGTAATGAGAATACCTTAAGTGTGAAGTCAGATTCTCACACTTAACCACCTTTGGTGTAGGATTAAGATCATTAACCTACTTGTGATCATTTGAATGTTTTTGGTGTTTTTGTTTAGTGTTAAGTAATGAGATTAAGCCATAACCAAGGATTAAACAGACTCATTACACCATCCTAATAGAAGGATAATAGATGAGAATGTTTAAGCTGAGGAAAGATCCTCAACTTAATCCATGATTAGGGATTAAACTCATGACAAAACAAGCCTTTATTAGATGGATTTTATTTAGTGATATGATGATGAAGTGGATTTTATGATTTGTAAGACAACTTGAGGGGGACTTGTCCATTAACACTAGGGTTAGTCCTTCTTAACCAATTAAGGAAGAATTAGAACCCTAATGCAAGGCCCAAGTTACAAGTGTGATGTCTTGATGATTATTATGTGAATTGATTAAGGGAGTTAAACACATTAAGGGTTTAACACTTAGGATTAAAGTTATGCACTCCATCCTAAGAGAAGGATGCAGGCATAAGCTTAATCACAAAGCCTCAAAGCCTTTAGGGTTTAGTCCCTGATTATGAGATGAGAAGAGGAGACTCAAGGAGACACAAAGGTAAAAGCTAAGCGGGAAAAGTCTAATCCTAATATTCACATGCTCGGATGGTCCTAAGTTTGTGAAGTTTACTATCCTAAAGAAGAAAGAAAGGAGAAGAGAAAGATGAAAGGAGAAGCTCCATGGTGGCCTAAGCACACCTCAAGTTAAGAAAGAATAAGAGAGGAAGAAGAATGAGATGAAGAAGAAACAAAATAAAGAGATGAGAATGCGAAATGGAGATAAGATGAATAATGAACAAACAGAGCCTACACCAGTAGGACTTCCAGATGCAACAACATGTAGTAATTAAAATCGGGCCATAGCGTTACCGAACGGAGAAAGTTCGTTGCCTCTTCAATAGGCTCGTAAAACTCATGAATACTTGTTTGAGGTACCAAACTAGAGGCGTGCACCAAAATTACCAATCAACCAGAATCCTCATGCCAAGTCATTATCAATGTCGCAATTTGCATCAACAATCGCACAAATAAGTCAACAAATAACTAACAAATTAATCACAGGGTTATTATCATACTACACCGTTATCAAGATCGGGAAATGAACCTACAAAACGTCAAACGCAAACTAAAACCAAAGTTAGTTACGATTCTATTTAATTACACTAATCGAATTTAAAGCAAAGTTAGAAAAAAAATAAAAATTAAGATAATAACTTAATTTAAACCTAAATCTAATTCTTCATACAATATTACCAAAGTTAATTAATAAACAAAAATATAAAGAAAAACTAATTGAAATTAACTTTCAAAATTTAACTAGAATATGGTAAAGCTTTAAATCAATCTCTTATTAATAAAAAATTAATCAAAAATTATCACAAGTTAATCTAACCAATTTGTTAAACAAAAAATAAAATAAATAAGGCAATAGAAAGGGGAGGGAAATGGCGCTGGCTGTAAGGGTGATGGATAGAAAATCAGAATAGGCTTATGGCCTGAAGGCCCAACAGCAGCAGCAATAAAGAAAAACGGTGGGCTACAACAAGTCACTGGGCCTGCACAGTTCACAACAACAATTAAAATCTTAAAACAAAAAAAAGAAATGGAAAGACAAATCTCAATTAATATCAGTTTCCTTTGAAAATAAAAACAAAATGCACAAATGAGTAAATAAATCAACAAGCTTCCAAAACGAAAATCTGAAACTTCCAATTCCTTTCTGAAAAGTTGCGTCCTCTCTCCTTCCTTCGATTCTCTCCCTTTCGCCCATCGACGAAATCATGGTGAAGCCCCCCCCCCCTAACACCGACGACACAAAAGAAGAACGACTCACCATGAGAAGCCGCCGTTGGCCAATCCAACTCGGCGCGAACCTCCCTTCAGCCAAGAAATTCCGCCACCATTCATCGTCATCATCCTCGTCTCAACCTCAACTTCGCTTCGGTGAGCCTTCGATCCTTCCTTCCACAAAGCGACGCACACCGCCAACCACTGCTTTGGCCGATTCTCAAAGTCTTGGCGTTAAAACGGAAACAAACTCCCTCTTCATCGCGCTGTGTCACGATGGAACGAAATCGCCGCCGGAAGCAAAAAACCACATCGCGACGTTGCTGGCCATCGAGTATCATGGATTCGTCTCCTCATCCGCCGCACAAATCAACGGTCTCGTGGCAAGCTCCTCTCTTAAAGATTTCAGAAACTCATGCTCGGATCTCTTTCTCAGGTATTTGGGGGTTTGGCTATGATTTCACCAATCTCTCTCTCAATCATGATCTCACCTTCTTCATCTCTTCTGATTCTGTTTTCTGGTTTTGCGTTTCCGTTGTTGTTGCTCAGGGTGGCTGAAGAGTGTTGCTGTGGTTGTTTACAGGTGGGTTGGAGGCGAGTTAGATGGAGAGTGATGAAGGTCGAAATGGTTTGAAGGTTGAGAAGAGGATTTGGTGATGTTGTTTTCGTGTTTTGTTCAAGGAAAAAGTCAGGTTGTGAGGCAAGTTGAAGTTGCAGGTTCGGTGGAAATGGAATGAGGGGTGGTGAGTTAGAATGGGTGTTTGTTGAGGTGAGGAAATGGTTGAGTTTTTCTCTTCTTTTTTTCAAAAAAAAGCTGTTGTTGGTTGCTGTTAATGGTGGTGATGGAGGTCCTGTTTTGCGGTTGGATTTGTGTTGAGGGGAAATCAATGCATCAGTTTTTTTTGTTTTGTTTAAATGGTTGGATGTGTTGGTTAAAGGTGATGAAGAGTGACGAGTTTGTGTTTGTGTTGTTTTTGATTGGTGCTGTGTTGAGATGAAGGTAAAGGGATTTGAAAATGGTTCTGTTATGTTGTTTTTTTGCAGGTGAAGTTTTTTGTGCGATAAGGTTGCTGCGTTTGGCTCAAGGCAGCGTTTGGCTCAAGGCATATGTACTTTGGGTGCAGGGCAAAAGGCTGTTTCATTGCTGCAGGTTTAAGCTAGATGTGGGGAGAATGCCAACATTAAAACAAATCTGCTTAAAAATAATAAAATAAAGTAGACCTACTAACTAAAATCTTAGTTGACTTGTTAAAAATAACAAATTGAATTGTAAAATAAAATAATAATAAAAAGGTTAACTAAAAGACTATAAACTTAAATAATAATACTGAAATAATAATAAATAATGAAAAAAATAAAAAACTAAATTAAATTATCTAAAATATAAAATAAATAAATAGTTAAAATGGAATCTAAACAAAAGTCAATAATATTAATATTAATTCGAATTAAAATTTGGCTAAAAATAAAATTAAACTAAAAATTAATTCTAAAATGCATAATATAATTATCCAAAAAAAATTAAAAATTAAAACTTAGAAGAAAAAGAGATAACATTCTAAATAAATTCTAGAGATTTATTCCAAATAAATTCTAAAGATTTATTTCAAATAAATTCTAAAGATTTATTAAAAAAAGAGAAAATAACAAAATGTGATTAAAATGGTAAGATCGCATAATAAATAAAATAAAAAACAAAAGTAAAGAAATGCATGATTTATGATTAATAGACAAAAATGCAAAAATGACTGACTATCAAATAAATTGATAAAAATGCGTCAGACGAAAGAGAATTCGGTCAAAATTTAGATAATCAGGACCAAAACCTCTCATGAACCACAAGTAGATAATCTGATGAATTCTATGCACCATCCAACTTGACTTTGAACGCTCATTGCCTGAGAAAAAGCCCCGTGAATAGTCCTTGTGAATGAAACCCTTGAAGACCACTAAACCAGGGACATAAACCCTAATTCAGTAATAGGAGTCTAGGAATATGACGTCATTGATGACTGCAAAGCCAAGGCGTTGAATTCCTCTGATAATCCGCAAATAGGATGTGAAACCCTAATTTCTTCAGAAAATGGCGATCCCATGTCCTAGGAGCTTAAGCAAATGGTATGCAAAATGCGTATGAATGCAAAATGAAAAGCTGAAAAAGATACAAAAGCCAGAGGGCAAAATTGGGGTGTCTACAGCTGCCCCTATTCAAGCAACTGTTAATCTGAAAAGGATGAGAGCAACGACTATTAGACGTTCAAGATAAATAGTGATTGAATACCCAAAAGACCCCGAAATTTGCACTCACAGAATGAAGAAGAAAAAGAATATAGATTGCAAAGGAAAGTAAAGTATATTGTAAAGTGTGGGCGACGGAGGACGACCGTCGAGCAGAGGACGACTGCTGGGTAAAGGGCAATGACGGGGACGGCCCGCATGCTGGAAAAGTGCGAAAAATAAAGCAATGACGGGGACGGCCGACATGTTGGGGATAAAAGGTACTATGATGGGGACGGCCATCAAGGTAAAGTTGTAAGATTCTCTAGAGGTTAATGAAACATGACGGGGACGGCCATCAAGTTCATAAAGTAAAGTAACCAACGATGGGGACGGCCATCGGGCTAAACTGAAAGGAAAAGGGACCACGACGGGGACGGCCATCGGGTTAAAGAATAAATGAAATAAACAGATGATGAGGTACGGTCATCAAAGGTGAAGGACGATCACCTAGCAGGGGACGGCTGCTCTGTTGGGGTTAAGATGAGGGACGGTCATCTAATGGTGAAGGACGATCACCTAGCAGGGGACGGCTGCTAAAAAATCACGACATAGGACGAATGTCGGATAGAAAATCAACGATGGGGACGGTCATCGGATGAGCATGATGGAGGACGACCATCAAGAGGTGGAGGACGACTACCTAGCAGGGTACGGCTGCTCTCAGGGTTTATCATGACACAGGACGAGTGTCAGATAAAAAGAAAATTTGCTTTGTTGGTGATCTACTGGGGAATAGTAAACATGGACGAGTGTTTATATCCAAGAAACAGAAGGTACAAGTGTTTAGATGATGTGTATAGATTAAAGACGCGGACGAGCATCCTTAAGACTGCGATACGGACGAGCATCGGGTAGAAACAAACTGACACATGTTCAGAGATGATGATACGGACGAGTATCAACTGGTTAACAGAGAACACGGACGAGTGTTGAATCTGAGGGGACTTTTCTGGGGACTAGTAGACACAGACGAGTATCTATATTCAAGAAGACACAAGTGTTTGACATGGTGTATGGATTAAAGATGCGGACGAGCATCCTTAAGACTATGATACAGACGAGTATCAGGTAGAAACAAACGCTAGACGCATGTTCTGAGATGATGGTACGGACGAGCACCAACTGGTTAACAAAGAACACGGACGAGTGTCGAATCTGTGGGGATATAAATGGTGTATACAAGATACAGACGAGTATCTGTATAAGTGAAATAAGTATGAGTGGTGTATAGATGAGTGTTTAACTGTTGGGGAGAGTGACACGGACGAGTGTCAAAAGGAGGAAAGTATAGTATGAACTGAGTATCTGATGTACAAAGTGTTTAGGTTACTGTGCTGGGGAAGATGACACGGACGGATGTCAAGAAAGTTATATATATACAAGTATCTGTGAGTGCAAAGAAGGTGTTTTGGTTTTCTGCTGGGGATATGACACGGACGGGTGCCACAAGGTGTATATACTGATGTTTGGGAGTGTGAGGCAACTGTTTTAGCTTTAACTCTCCGCTGGGGAATCTGGGAAGCATTCTGTATACTGCTGATGAGCTGAAAGCTTTTAACTCTGATGGGAATGAAGTGTTGGCAACCTGATGCTTGTTGGAGAGGTTTTCACTGGAGGAAAGACGACTCTGCGTGAGGTATACTTCGTTTAACTGCTTTGAACATCTGCTGAGGATCTGATCATCCTGCTCTGACTCCACTGGGGAGAATTTCTTCTTGCTCTGCTGGGGAAATCCCTTGGAAATGAGAATCCCGATGAATCTATGGGGAAAGATCATCTTCAGACTTGGCTAGGGAAAATGCTTGATCACACAATCCTGCTGAGGAGGGAATTCTGACAATTCTAACTTTGTGGGGAAGCAAGGCCTTCAGCTTCCTATTGGGAAAACTTCGCTGTGGAAAGATAAGTCCGCTTGGAGATGAGAACGATTCAATTAGCCTTGAAGTTCTGTTGGGGTTATCATCTGTTCCAACTCAACTGGGGATGTATCAACCCTCTGGCATGGTTGAGAAAAGATTTGGCAATGCTCTGCTGAGGAGAGACTTTGTTGGAGAATTAGAGATCGAAATAAACCAAATTAAGCCCCATGTATAGCATGACAACTGTGCTGGGAAGATATGCCAATGGAAATTGGCTTTGACTGAATGCGAATAACCAACTCCTCATGAGGGAATCTTGTCGGCTGAAAGAAGATCTTTATGCTCGGGGAAGAAATAAACTTCCAATGCCCTGCTGGTAAAATAAATACCAGACATTCCCTGAGAATTAACACAGTGCTTCAAACTTCTGATCTCAACAAAAGCATTACTGATCATCCTGAGTGAACTATCATTCCCTTAACCCCTCAATTATACCATACTGCATCATCCATAAAAATATTGTCTTTAGAGGATTTTACAGAAGACTTGGCATCCAGAATTGCCCCAGTATCTTCAAACACTCGCAAAAATTCAACAAGTCTTGAGATAACTGCCCCAGATTACGTCTTGAAACAATTCTTGCCCCACATCAGAGCTAAAACAGAAACCATGCGGTATGAAGATGCAATGCAAATGATGTACAATGCAGACGTATGCTCATAACCAAATATATGAAACAAAGATGGTTGGGCGCTAGGGCCAGGTTGATAGATATATATCTTTTTGGTTGCCAAGCAATTGGACTTTTAAAGGTGAATTACTAGACGAGAACTGGTTTAATAAGGGTAGGCCAACAGACGAGAACTGATGGGCAAAGAATAAGTCGTCAGACGAGAACTGACTACCTGGGGTTCATCGTCAAACGAGAATTGACTCTGAAAAAGGGTGACTACCAGACGGGAACTGGCGTTCAACGGGCTAAATGAAAAGGTGACCAGACGGGAACTGGTTAAAAGATTCGCCTACCAGACGAGAACTGGTATTTGAAAGGGGTTTGCCAGACGAGAACTGGACTTTGGGTTTGTCTGCCGGACGAGGACTAGACTCTGAAAAGTTTGCCAGACGGGAACTGGACTTTGAACGGTTTGCCAGACGAGAACTGGGCTTTGAAAGGTTGATAAGTTGGGGTTACGAGGACCTGGAGGTGAGATCTGATGTTACGGGGGTTATGCTCAATGCAATGACGATGCATATGCTCTATATGCGACATGAATAACGTATGCAAATGATTTATGCAATGATTATGAAAGGCCAGAAAAAACTCCCGAGGTGGGAAGAAAGGTCTTAGTGACAAGGCTTCTGGTTGAGAAGGGTGACAAAGGCGAGGGTGGGTAACACGATTTCCCGATACTCGTCTTGAACTCTGAGATTACTGATACACTTGCTCTGCATAGCTAAAATTTGCCCCAGTTGGGCGAGTCTCTGAACAGACCGTTGCTGATTATCCAATTTCTGGAATAGAAAACTTGGATGTTCTCTCGAGGAGAGTTGCACTTAGGGATCTCTGGAAGTATCCTGCCCCGGTATGAGCGTGGAAGCGACTTGATTCATTCTGACTGAGCATTGGAAGAATTGACCCTTAGTCAACGGAAACTCCGGGTGTCCTGCATCTGTTTGGCAGATTCAGCTCTGATCAACTGACTTTGAATAACGTTCCTTGATCAACTGATGCTTGGGAACTCTCTTCACCCTGACAGATTCCTTGGTCAACAAAACCACTGGATAACATACCCCTGATTCATAGGCCGACAAGACGCGCTTGATTCTGGTCATCATTGTTGAATGATCAAGTTCCCTCGTGATTGCTCTTTGTAGGAACTTCCCTGGTGTCACAAACTAACTTGCAATTAAAACTGTACATTCACAAATGGTAATTTTAATGCAGTACACATGCAAGTTTTTTTTTGAAAATTTATTTATTTTGATGTTGTGACAGTTTGTGACGACTGGACGATTAGTCCAAACGTAGTGTTGAGTTAGCAAATCGTTAGGAGTCAGTTTACGCAACCTTGTCGTAGTATGCTTTCAGAATTGAACCTGATTCAATTAGGACTTTCAAGGGTTGTAACGTGGTCTGGTTCACGGTTTTAGAAAGAAAGATTTATGGCTCAAAGTTTATATTTGCCCACCCATTCTCCTTGATGTTCTCCAGTCCTATGTTCAGCTAATTCGACTTAAGCGCTCGCTTCTCACAAGGGTTTTGTAATGATTGAGGAACCAATGACGTTGATGGTTTAAGCACCAATGAGGTTTCTTGGAGTAACAATCACCCATTCTGACTTTGTGTCTGGTCACACAACTTTGTTCTCATGGAATATATTCTTTCATCATTTTTTTTTTACTCCCTAACTTTTGCCTGGACTGATTCTTTTTTGAATTTTTTCGATTTCGAAGTCCAGCGGGATGCCCTAACTTTTGCCTAAGTCATATGTTTTCACATACTTTCGACTTAGCGGGCTTTATTTCTTTTTTTTCTTTGATTTTTGTTGAACAAATCGTGTGACACTGGCTCGTCATGACTTGCTTGAAAGGGTAATGACTGCCTCATTCTTTTGTTGGTGAGGGATAACCATTGTGGTTTCACGTCCCTTGACCTCTTGAGGTGTAATGAATAAAGGTAATGGATCCTCGGATGCACACTCCTTTGGAAATTTGAACGCTCGGTCAAATTAACTGATAACTACCCTGCCCCTGGTTAGATGTGAGGGTTTTTCGTTTAGAAAAGAAACTCCTACTTCAAGGCTCAAAGGGGTTCACGAGGGTCTATCTCCCTTATATCTCCGGTGTTTGGGAATTGAAGCAATGCCTGTACATCGTCAACAGGTTCTACCCTGAAAGCATACCTTGAACAATTATGGGTATTCAGTTGTCATCATCCTCCCTCAAACCTGCTAAACAACAGTGAAATAAATGGGAGGTATATGGATGCAAATTTTTTATTTTTTGTTTTTGATGCAAGGAAAGAAAAATGAGAGAATGCGACATAATTGATTCAAAAGTGCAAGATCACTACATTAACATTACCATTCAAAATAACAATGCTTAAAAGACATGTAGCTGCTAACAGGAAAGAAACTACAATGCAAATGATGAAAGGATACAGCGATCACCAACTCTGATGACATACTGTTGTCTGAGCCACTGGAATCAGGATACGCTCCTTCGAAGTCTTTGAACTCAATCAGGCGAGAGGTTGACGTGCACAACCAAGCTTCCTTCTGGAAAGGAGATGTAGCCCTTGTCGATCAATTGTTGTACTTTGGCTTGAAAAGCTTTGCAATCTTCAGTTGAATGCCCCATTGATCCACCATGATACCCACACTGCTCATGAGGATTGTACTCTGGAGGGTACGGCTCTGACAGCGGCTTGAGAAGCTTAGGAACCACCAAAGAGCTTTGAATTAGATGTGGCAAGAGTTCACTGTATGCCATGGGGACTGGATAAAGAGGAGCAATCCTTCTTTCCAGATTGTCACGAGGCCTAGGCTGGCTCTGGAGTTGATTCTGAGGTCTTCGACCATGAGATTGCAGATTTGGACGAGGAGGAGCCCAAGGCTTCTGATATGGTGCTCTGAGCATTGCCGAATGCCCGTAAGAGTTACCAGACACGGGAATAGATGATCTCTGAGAAGATGTTGGTCTAGAATATTTGATATTTGCCATGACTGTACTGACGTCATTCCATTCTTCCTCTTGGGAGCTAACAACAGACTCACCTTCACTAGCTGGGATATTCGAAAACTCCTGTATCTTTCCACTTTTGAGCAGGCTCTCAATGCGTACTCCAACTATCATCAAATCAGAGAAGCTTGTCGTCCCAATGCTACTCATTCTTTCCAAGTATGGACCCTGCAAGGTGCCCACGAACAGGTCAATCAATTCTCTGTCTGAAAGTGGTGGTTGCACTTGGGCTGCCAATTCTCTCCACCGCTGTGCATATTCTCTGAAAGATTCACCACTCCTCTGGGATAGGCTCTGCAAGTGCGTGCGATTGGGCGCCACGTCCATATTGTACTGGTATTGCTTTACGAAAGCTCTGGATAAATCATTACAAGATCGAATATGACTGCTTTCCAAATCCAAGTACCAACTTAAAGATGCCCCACTTAAACTGTCCTGAAAACAGTGAATCATCAGCTTATCATTGCGGGCATAAGAAGTCATTTTTCTACAGAACATCACCAAATGACGCTTCGGGCAACTGACACCAGTGTATTTCTCAAACTTCGGAGTCTTGAAATCTGGAGGAATGACAAGACCAGGCACCAAACACAGGGTTAGAGCATCAAAACCGAAGGCGTCAGGATCCGCTAAGGCTTTGAGTCGCTCGTCCAACACACGAAACCTTTCAGCAGGATCAATAACTTGTGGATCCTTGGTTTTCACAAGAGGGATTGCCCCTTGGAAGTCTGGCATAGGGAAGGCAAAACTTTGATAATTCGCAATATCAGTCGAAGATGAAGGTCCACCTCGGATAGCAGATGGTTCAGGTACATTCTGGTTCATGATCGGGGTCTGTACAGGTTGAGCTTGAGCAAGATTGTTCACTTGTGGAAGATCTTCATCAGGAGAAAGACCATACAACGGATTGGTCCTTGAAGTGAAACCAGGTGGAAACTCAACATTCTGATGGTTGTTCTCTGACATAGCTACTGACGGCTTCCAATCTGACCCTTCTTAACTCTTGACACTGTTCAGTCTAGCTTCACACACTCTGTCGTCTTCTAACTGTTACCACTTGTTCAAACTGAGTACCGGGAAATCAGCTGGCTGGCCATGGACAAAAGAGGAAGGATGAGCTCTCTGAAGGAGGAAATGCAATGCAGATGCAAATGTAAAATGCAATATGATGATGCAAACGATGCAAAGACATGGGATCACAGCTGGAAACTGCCTGGAATCTGGGATACTGAACCAAGAATCGAGTGTCTGTAACCACAAGATCTCTGTATAGTAACCCGAAATAGTAAATGAAAACCAGAGGTCAATAACTTCAGGATCATAGTGACCGGATCAAACAATTGTACTGCAATGAGGGTATGCTGAGGTCAAAGGGTTCCTGCAAACCTGTAAACAGCCCAACCCCCTCACAGGTAGTGTTCTAAAACAAAGATCCTCAGACTTGGATCAGTTATGGGAAGTGTAAACACTTCCAACCCGGAGGTACAGTGTTTACAATAACCATAAAAAATCCTCCTCTAATTCTCCTCAGTTTCTGAAGGTCATAATAAAGGTCATCCAGACTTAGCAGGCTTCCCAGATAGCCCTAGCACTGCAGGAAATCTGCAACACAGAGTTCTCAAGAAGAAACCCATATCTGAACCGTGTTTCATATTCCCGCACCAGACCGAAATGGAATGGGAAAGAATATGATTCACTCTAGCCTAGGTGTCACTCAGGTCCCAGGTATAGGACCTCAACACTTAATGAAATACCCACCCACCAAAGAAAAACCAGATCCAGCCAGCATGACAGTATGACAATATGGTATAATGCAAAAGTAATAAAGAAAGCAGTAAAGCAAACTGTACATAAAGCAAAAAATAAATACAAGCACAAATAAGCACATAACACCCCAGTAAACACAAATCAATCAAGCGCTAGGAGGAACCCACAAAAAGAACCAGAAGCCCTGGTTGCAATATAAGGGTCCCCAGCAGAGTCGCCAAGCTGTCGCTCCCGACAAATGAAATAGATCAGATGAAGGTACAGACGCGAACGGTCGGCGAGAGGTAACAGTGAGAACACACAGCCGTGAACTCACTGGAGAATGAATAGAGTCGCCAGCTAGGCATTTTTATCCCGGAGGAAAGGTAATGCTGCATAGACCTGGAAAGACACGGATAAGACGGTTTGCGAACCAGAGAGACTGAGAAAGGGGGTTGGTTACAATCTGGGAAGGTATTAGCACCCAGACTGTCCGCCGTACTCGACGGGATCCACGCTTAAAAGATTTGTGTTTTAAAGGGGTAGTGTTAGTGCAATCTGTGTATACAATAGCTGGAAAAGATGTACAGGTGTCAGTGTAAAAGAAGTGCAAAGTGTAATATATACAGTGTCAGTGCAAGGATAAGAGTGAACTGCTCAAGATCATGAGGCTAAAAGAATGAGGCTAGAAAGGAGGGGGAATATACAGAGACTTTTGTTCGATAACTGTTAAGTTATGCCTACATATCCTCTCGTGCAATGAGGAAGTCAGAACACCGTAGTTCGACCCAAAGAGACTGAAAGATGAATTGACTTGTGAACTGCTTACTTGCCTATGCTCAAGTGTATGATCTGTCTGGCACAGATGCTAACTGTCTTGCATTAGACGGAAGAAGCAAGTTCTCGTTTGTGAGTGAAGATGATGAGAAAAGAATCCCGAAGGAGACGATTATTGTTTGTTTTTGTGTTTTCAGTCTTTTATTGCTTTTTGGATGTTTGTCATATGTTAATGAGCTTAAGCCTAAACCAATGGGTTAGTAAACTCATCACATCCTCCCTCTGATTAGGGGTAATGAGAATACCTTAAATGTGAAGTCAGATTCTCACACTTAACCACCTTTGGTGTAGGATTAAGATCATTAACCTACTTGTGATCATTTGAATGTTTTTGGTGTTTTTGTTTAGTGTTAAGTAATGAGATTAAGCCATAACCAAGGATTAAACAGACTCATTACACCATCCTAATAGAAGGATAATAGATGAGAATGTTTAAGCTGAGGAAAGATCCTCAACTTAATCCATGATTAGGGATTAAACTCATGACAAAACAAGCCTTTATTAGATGGATTTTATTTAGTGATATGATGATGAAGTGGATTTTATGATTTGTAAGACAACTTGAGGGGGACTTGTCCATTAACACTAGGGTTAGTCCTTCTTAACCAATTAAGGAAGAATTAGAACCCTAATGCAAGGCCCAAGTTACAAGTGTGATGTCTTGATGATTATTATGTGAATTGATTAAGGGAGTTAAACACATTAAGGGTTTAACACTTAGGATTAAAGTTATGCACTCCATCCTAAGAGAAGGATGCAGGCATAAGCTTAATCACAAAGCCTCAAAGCCTTTAGGGTTTAGTCCCTGATTATGAGATGAGAAGAGGAGACTCAAGGAGACACAAAGGTAAAAGCTAAGCGGGAAAAGTCTAATCCTAATATTCACATGCTCGGATGGTCCTAAGTTTGTGAAGTTTACTATCCTAAAGAAGAAAGAAAGGAGAAGAGAAAGATGAAAGGAGAAGCTCCATGGTGGCCTAAGCACACCTCAAGTTAAGAAAGAATAAGAGAGGAAGAAGAATGAGATGAAGAAGAAACAAAATAAAGAGATGAGAATGCGAAATGGAGATAAGATGAATAATGAACAAACAGAGCCTACACCAGTAGGACTTCCAGATGCAACAACATGTAGTAATTAAAATCGGGCCATAGCGTTACCGAACGGAGAAAGTCCGTTGCCTCTTCAATAGGCTCGTAAAACTCATGAATACTTGTTTGAGGTAACAAACTAGAGGCGTGCACCAAAATTACCAATCAACCAGAATCCTCATGCCAAGTCATTATCAATGTCGCAATTTGCATCAACAATCGCACAAATAAGTCAACAAATAACTAACAAATTAATCACAGGGTTATTATCATACTACACCGTTATCAAGATCGGGAAATGAACCTACAAAACGTCAAACGCAAACTAAAACCAAAGTTAGTTACGATTCTATTTAATTACACTAATCGAATTTAAAGCAAAGTTAGAAAAAAAAATAAAAATTAAGATAATAACTTAATTTAAACCTAAATCTAATTCTTCATACAATATTACCAAAGTTAATTAATAAACAAAAATATAAAGAAAAACTAATTGAAATTAACTTTCAAAATTTAACTAGAATATGGTAAAGCTTTAAATCAATCTCTTATTAATAAAAAATTAATCAAAAATTATCACAAGTTAATCTAACCAATTTGTTAAACAAAAAATAAAATAAATAAGGCAATAGAAAGGGGAGGGAAATGGCGCTGGCTGTAAGGGTGATGGATAGAAAATCAGAATAGGCTTATGGCCTGAAGGCCCAACAGCAGCAGCAATAAAGAAAAACGGTGGGCTACAACAAGTCACTGGGCCTGCACAGTTCACAACAACAATTAAAATCTTAAAACAAAAAAAAGAAATGGAAAGACAAATCTCAATTAATATCAGTTTCCTTTGAAAATAAAAACAAAATGCACAAATGAGTAAATAAATCAACAAGCTTCCAAAACGAAAATCTGAAACTTCCAATTCCTTTCTGAAAAGTTGCGTCCTCTCTCCTTCCTTCGATTCTCTCCCTTTCGCCCATCGACGAAATCATGGTGAAGCCCCCCCCCCCTAACACCGACGACACAAAAGAAGAACGACTCACCATGAGAAGCCGCCGTTGGCCAATCCAACTCGGCGCGAACCTCCCTTCAGCCAAGAAATTCCGCCACCATTCATCGTCATCATCCTCGTCTCAACCTCAACTTCGCTTCGGTGAGCCTTCGATCCTTCCTTCCACAAAGCGACGCACACCGCCAACCACTGCTTTGGCCGATTCTCAAAGTCTTGGCGTTAAAACGGAAACAAACTCCCTCTTCATCGCGCTGTGTCACGATGGAACGAAATCGCCGCCGGAAGCAAAAAACCACATCGCGACGTTGCTGGCCATCGAGTATCATGGATTCGTCTCCTCATCCGCCGCACAAATCAACGGTCTCGTGGCAAGCTCCTCTCTCAAAGATTTCAGAAACTCATGCTCGGATCTCTTTCTCAGGTATTTGGGGGTTTGGCTCTGATTTCACCAATCTCTCTCTCAATCATGATCTCACCTTCTTCATCTCTTCTGATTCTGTTTTCTGGTTTTGCGTTTCCGTTGTTGTTGCTCAGGGTGGCTGAAGAGTGTTGCTGTGGTTGTTTACAGGTGGGTTGGAGGCGAGTTAGATGGAGAGTGATGAAGGTCGAAATGGTTTGAAGGTTGAGAAGAGGATTTGGTGATGTTGTTTTCGTGTTTTGTTCAAGGAAAAAGTCAGGTTGTGAGGCAAGTTGAAGTTGCAGGTTCGGTGGAAATGGAATGAGGGGTGGTGTGTTAGAATGGGTGTTTGTTGAGGTGAGGAAATGGTTGAGTTTTTCTCTTCTTTTTTTCAAAAAAAAGCTGTTGTTGGTTGCTGTTAATGGTGGTGATGGAGGTCCTGTTTTGCGGTTGGATTTGTGTTGAGGGGAAATCAATGCGTCAGTTTTTTTTGTTTTGTTTAAATGGTTGGATGTGTTGGTTAAAGGTGATGAAGAGTGACGAGTTTGTGTTTGTGTTGTTTTTGATTGGTGCTGTGTTGAGATGAAGGTAAAGGGATTTGAAAATGGTTCTGTTATGTTGTTTTTTTGCAGGTGAAGTTTTTTGTGCGATAAGGTTGCTGCGTTTGGCTCAAGGCAGCGTTTGGCTCAAGGCATATGTACTTTGGGTGCAGGGCAAAAGGCTGTTTCATTGCTGCAGGTTTAAGCTAGATGTGGGGAGAATGCCAACATTAAAACAAATCTGCTTAAAAATAATAAAATAAAGTAGACCTACTAACTAAAATCTTAGTTGACTTGTTAAAAATAACAAATTGAATTGTAAAATAAAATAATAATAAAAAGGTTAACTAAAAGACTATAAACTTAAATAATAATACTGAAATAATAATAAATAACGAAAAAAATAAAAAACTAAATTAAATTATCTAAAATATAAAATAAATAAATAGTTAAAATGGAATCTAAACAAAAGTCAATAATATTAATATTAATTCGAATTAAAACTTGGCTAAAAATAAAATTAAACTAAAAATTAATTCTAAAATGCATAATATAATTATCCAAAAAAAATTATAAATTAAAACTTAGAAGAAAAAGAGATAACATTCTAAATAAATTCTAGAGATTTATTCCAAATAAATTCTAAAGATTTATTTCAAATAAATTCTAAAGATTTATTAAAAAAAGAGAAAATAACAAAATGTGATTAAAATGGTAAGATCGCATAATAAATAAAATAAAAAACAAAAGTAAAGAAATGCATGATTTATGATTAATGGACAAAAATGCAAAAATGACTGACTATCAAATAAATTGATAAAAATGCGTCAGACGAAAGAGAATTCGGTCAAAATTTAGATAATCAGGACCAAAACCTCTCATGAACCACAAGTAGATAATCTGATGAATTCTATGCACCATCCAACTTGACTTTGAACGCTCATTGCCTGAGAAAAAGCCCCGTGAATAGTCCTTGTGAATGAAACCCTTGAAGACCACTAAACCAGGGACATAAACCCTAATTCAGTAATAGGAGTCTAGGAATATGACGTCATTGATGACTGCAAAGCCAAGGCGTTGAATTCCTCTGATAATCCGCAAATAGGATGTGAAACCCTAATTTCTTCAGAAAATGGCGATCCCATGTCCTAGGAGCTTAAGCAAATGGTATGCAAAATGCGTATGAATGCAAAATGAAAAGCTGAAAAAGATACAAAAGCCAGAGGGCAAAATTGGGGTGTCTACAACTGCCCCTATTCAAGCAACTGTTAATCTGAAAAGGATGAGAGCAACGGCTATTAGACGTTCAAGATAAACAGTGATTGAATACCCAAAAGACCCCGAAATTTGCACTCACAGAATGAAGAAGAAAAAGAATATAGATTGCAAAGGAAAGTAAAGTATATTGTAAAGTGTGGGCGACGGAGGACGACCGTCGAGCAGAGGACGACTGCTGGGTAAAGGGCAATGACGGGGACGGCCCGCATGCTGGAAAAGTGCGAAAAATAAAGCAATGACGGGGACGGCCGACATGCTGGGGATAAAAGGTACTATGATGGGGACGGCCATCAAGGTAAAGTTGTAAGATTCTCTAGAGGTTAATGAAACATGACGGAGACGGCCATCAAGTTCATAAAGTAAAGTAACCAACGATGGGGACGGCCATCGGGCTAAACTGAAAGGAAAAGGGACCACGACGGGGACGGCCATCGGGTTAAAGAATAAATGAAATAAACAGATGATGAGGTACGGTCATCAAAGGTGAAGGACGATCACCTAGCAGGGGACGGCTGCTCTGTTGGGGTTAAGATGAGGGACGGTCATCTAATGGTGAAGGACGATCACCTAGCAGGGGACGGCTGCTAAAAAATCACGACATAGGACGAATGTCGGATAGAAAATCAACGATGGGGACGGTCATCGGATGAGCATGATGGAGGACGACCATCAAGAGGTGGAGGAAGACCACCTAGCAGGGTACGGCTGCTCTCAGGGTTTATCATGACACAGGACGAGTGTCAGATAAAAAGAAAATTTGCTTTGTTGGTGATCTACTGGGGAATAGTAAACATGGACGAGTGTTTATATCCAAGAAACAGAAGGTACAAGTGTTTAGATGATGTGTATATATTAAAGACGCGGACGAGCATCCTTAAGACTGCGATACGGACGAGCATCGGGTAGAAACAAACTGACACATGTTCAGAGATGATGATACGGACGAGTATCAACTGGTTAACAGAGAACACGGACGAGTGTTGAATCTGAGGGGACTTTTCTGGGGACTAGTAGACACAGACGAGTATCTATATTCAAGAAGACACAAGTGTTTGACATGGTGTATGGATTAAAGATGCGGACGAGCATCCTTAAGACTATGATACAGACGAGTATCAGGTAGAAACAAACGCTAGACGCATGTTCTGAGATGATGGTACGGACGAGCACCAACTGGTTAACAAAGAACACGGACGAGTGTCGAATCTGTGGGGATATAAATGGTGTATACAAGATACAGACGAGTATCTGTATAAGTGAAATAAGTATGAGTGGTGTATAGATGAGTGTTTAACTGTTGGGGAGAGTGACACGGACGAGTGTCAAAAGGAGGAAAGTATAGTATGAACTGAGTATCTGATGTACAAAGTGTTTAGGTTACTGTGCTGGGGAAGATGACACGGACGGATGTCAAGAAAGTTATATATATACAAGTATCTGTGAGTGCAAAGAAGGTGTTTTGGTTTTCTGCTGGGGATATGACACGGACGGGTGCCACAAGGTGTATATACTGATGTTTGGGAGTGTGAGGCAACTGTTTTAGCTTTAACTCTCCGCTGGGGAATCTGGGAAGCATTCTGTATACTGCTGATGAGCTGAAAGCTTTTAACTCTGATGGGAATGAAGTGTTGGCAACCTGATGCTTGTTGGAGAGGTTTTCACTGGAGGAAAGACGACTCTGCGTGAGGTATACTTCGTTTAACTGCTTTGAACATCTGCTGAGGATCTGATCATCCTGCTCTGACTCCACTGGGGAGAATTTCTTCTTGCTCTGCTGGGGAAATCCCTTGGAAATGAGAATCCCGATGAATCTATGGGGAAAGATCATCTTCAGACTTGGCTAGGGAAAATGCTTGATCACACAATCCTGCTGAGGAGGGAATTCTGACAATTCTAACTTTGTGGGGAAGCAAGGCCTTCAGCTTCCTATTGGGAAAACTTCGCTGTGGAAAGATAAGTCCGCTTGGAGATGAGAACGATTCAATTAGCCTTGAAGTTCTGTTGGGGTTATCATCTGTTCCAACTCAACTGGGGATGTGTCAACCCTCTGGCATGGTTGAGAAAAGATTTGGCAATGCTCTGCTGAGGAGAGACTTTGTTGGAGAATTAGAGATCGAAATAAACCAAATTAAGCCCCATGTATAGCATGACAACTGTGCTGGGAAGATATGCCAATGGAAATTGGCTTTGACTGAATGCGAATAACCAACTCCTCATGAGGGAATCTTGTCGGCTGAAAGAAGATCTTTATGCTCGGGGAAGAAATAAACTTCCAATGCCCTGCTGGTAAAATAAATATCAGACATTCCCTGAGAATTAACACAGTGCTTCAAACTTCTGATCTCAACAAAAGCATTACTGATCATCCTGAGTGAACTATCATTCCCTTAACCCCTCAATTATACCATACTGCATCATCCATAAAAATATTGTCTTTAGAGGATTTTACAGAAGACTTGGCATCCAGAATTGCCCCAGTATCTTCAAACACTCGCAAAAATTCAACAAGTCTTGAGATAACTGCCCCAGATTACGTCTTGAAACAATTCTTGCCCCACATCAGAGCTAAAACAGAAACCATGCGGTATGAAGATGCAATGCAAATGATGTACAATGCAGACGTATGCTCATAACCAAATATATGAAACAAAGATGGTTGGGCGCTAGGGCCAGGTTGATAGATATATATCTTTTTGGTTGCCAAGCAATTGGACTTTTAAAGGTGAATTACTAGACGAGAACTGGTTTAATAAGGGTAGGCCAACAGACGAGAACTGATGGGCAAAGAATAAGTCGTCAGACGAGAACTGACTACCTGGGGTTCATCGTCCTTATGAATAGTCCTTGTGAATGAAACCCTTGAAGACCACTAAACCAGGGACATAAACCCTAATTCAGTAATAGGAGTCTAGGAATATGACGTCATTGATGACTGCAAAGCCAAGGCGTTGAATTCCTCTGATAATCCGCAAATAGGATGTGAAACCCTAATTTCTTCAGAAAATGGCGATCCCATGTCCTAGGAGCTTAAGCAAATGGTATGCAAAATGCGTATGAATGCAAAATGAAAAGTTGAAAAAGATACAAAAGCCAGAGGGCAAAATTGGGGTGTCTACACTCATGTTTGTAGCATCTCATAGCATCATTAGCATCATGTATAAGCTTCTGGTTTTGTTTCTCATCATGTCATCTCATCCCATTCTGCATTGCATTGCATTCCTTTTCTAACCTTTCAGGTGGTAAGTGATTTTGGGAAGTGAATTTGCCTTCACTTCTCATAACTTTTCTTTTCATCTCTCTTGCATCCATTGCTGCATTTTTGTTTGTGTTTGAGATTGAGCTTGCTCATTCTTCCCCTTCCCACTTTCTTCCTTCAAGTGACTTGACTTCTTAAATGAAGCAAGTTACTTTGCTTCTCCTGATCCTTTCATCTGCTTCCTGGTGGTTCCATTGAAGATTGTTCTTGCAAACCTCACAAACCTTAGGAACAACCAAGCATGACAATGATTAGGGTTTTGATTAGTCTCCCCTCTTAGTTTTACCTTTGTGTCTCTTTTGAGTCTTCTCTTCTCATCTCATAATCAGGGACTAAACCCTAAAGGCTTTAAGGCTTTGTGATTAAGCTTATGCCTGCATCCTTCTCTTAGGATGGAGTGTATAACTTTAATCCTAAGTGTTAAACCCTTAATGTGTTTAAATCTCTTAATCAATTCACTTAATAAGTATCAAGACATCACACTTGTAACTTGGGCCTTGCATTAGGGTTCTAATTCTTCCTTAATTGGTTAAGAAGGACTAACCCTAGTGTTAATGGACAAGTCCCTCTCAAGTTGTCTTACAAACCCTAAAAAACATTTCTTCATCATATCATTAAATAAAATCCACTTAATCAAAGGCTTGTTTTGTCATGAGTTTAATCCCTAATCATGGATTAAGTTGAGGAGCTTTCCTCAGCTTAAACATTCTCATCTATTATCCTTCTATTAGGATGGTGTAATGAGTCTGTTTAATCCTTGATTATGGCTTAACCTCATTACTTAACACTAAACAAAAACCACAAAAACATCTAAATAATCACAAGTAGGTTAATGATCTTAACTCTACATCAAAAGGTGATTAAGTGTGAGAATCTGACTTCACACTTAAGGTATTCTCATTACCCCTAATCAGAGGGAAGATGTGATGAGTTTACTAAATCCATTGGTTTAGACTTAAGCTCATTAACTTATGACAAATCTTCAAAAGCAATAAAAGGCTGAAAACACAAAAACAAACAATAATCGTCTCCTCCGGGATTCTTTTCTCATCTCATTCACTCACAAACGAGAACTTGCTTCTTCCGTCTAATGCAAGACAGTTAGCACCTGAGCCAGACAGGTCATACACTTGAGCATAGACAAGCAAGCAGTTCACAAGTCAATTCACCTTTTAGTCTCTTTGGGTCGAACTACGGTGTTCTGACTTCCTCATTGCATGAGAGGATACGTAGGCATAACTTAACGGTTATCGAACAAAAGTCTCTGCATATTCCCCCTCTTTCCAGCATTATTCTTTAGCCTCATGATCTTGAGCATTTCATTCCAGTTCTTGCACTGACACTGTATATACATTACACTTCACACTTCTTACACTGACACCTGTACATTCTTTTCCAGCTATTATATACACAGATTGCACTGACACTACCCCTTTAAAACACAAATCTTTCAAGCGTGGATCCCGTCGAGTACGACGGACAATCTGGGTGCTAGTACCTTCCCAGGTTGTAACCAACCCCCTTTCTCAGTCTCTCTGGTTCGCAAACCGTCTTATCCATCTCTTTTCTAGGTTTATGCAGCATTGCCTTTCCTCCGGGATAAAAATGCCTAGCTGGCGACTCTATTCATCTCCAGTGAGTTCACGGCTGTGTGTTCTCATTGTCCCTCTCGCCGACCGTTCGCGTCTGTACCTTTATCTGGGCCCATTCCCATTTATCGGGAGCGACAGCTTGGCGACTCTGCTGGGGACCCTTATATTGCAACCAAGGCTTCTGGTTCTTTTTGTGGGTTCCTCCTAGCGCTTGTTTGATTTTTGTTTACTGGGGTGTTATGTGCTTATTTGTGTTTGTATATTTGTATTTATTTTTGCTTTATGTACAGTTTTGTTTATTGCTTTCTTTATAGCTTTATGCATATGTTATCATATTGTCATACTGTGCTGGCTGGATCTGTTGTTTGCTTTGGTGGGTGGGTGTTCCATTGAGAGTTAAGGTCCTATACCTGGGACCTGAGTGACACCTAGGCTAGAGTGAATCATATTCTTTCCCATTCCATCTCGGTCTGGTGCGGGAATATGAAACACGGTTCAGATATGGGTTTCTTCTTGAGAACTCTGTGTTGCAGATTTCCTGCAACGCTAGGGCTATCTGGGAAGCCTGCTAAGTCTGGATGACCTTTTAGTATTGACCTTCAGAAACTGAGGTGAATTAGAGGAGGAACTTTTATGGTTATTGTAAACACTGTACCTCCGGGTTAGAAGTGTTTACACTTCTCATAACTGATCCAAGTCTGAGGATCCTTGTTTTAGAACACCACCTGTGAGGGGTTGGGCTGTTTACAGGTTTGCATGTACCTTGGCCTCAGAACACCCTGTTACTTTGTTTGTGTAAGAATACTCCATTTTGGGACAGTTCTTGTGATTCTAAAACCCTGGACATGTGGCTCTTTATTTGAGCCCCCCCACCTTGGTTACTGGATTTATAGACCTCCATTTGGAATTCTTGAACATACTTGGACCTATATCAGAGTTCTTGATCAGATCCAGCTCAGTCACAAACCCTTGCATATCATTTGCATACATAAACATTGCATCATATTGACATTTGCTTATTTGTGTTTCAGGGTATCCATCTTCATTTGGTTCTGGTTTTGACCCCATCTTCAGTGTTGACCTATCTTCATCAGCATTTTCTTCAGCTGTCTACTTCAGTTATCTGCACCAGCCAATCAGTGGCTCATTCTTCAGTGTTATCATCAGCACCTGTCTCTGCTCATCTTCAACATCATGGCTCCTAAAAAGAGCAACATCACCTACCACTTCTTCCAGCCAGAGCTATCTGACATCAGGAGGATTCAGACCCTGATCACTCCGGATCACATACCATTGTTCAGGGAACATTACGGAGATATACTTGATATGGTTATGGATCTGGACCCTTCACAGAGAAGCCTGATTCACACCTGCATTCAGTTTTATGATCCCCCACTGAGATGCTTCACTTTTCAGGACTTTCAGCTAGGCCCTCTATTGGAAGAATACTCATCATTGGTTGGTATGCCTATCAGGGGTGGAATCCCTTTCAACCCTGAGATGGTCTTTCCTGGTAATGGAGAAGTAGCAAAGGCTTTGCATCTGGAACCTGTCCTAATTGAGCAGCATATGACTTCCAAAGCTGGAATCCCTGGTTTTCATCTGGATTTCTTGATCTCTCAAGCTGCCCTGAAAGCTTCTCTAGGAGAGTGGAAAGCTGTCTGTGCTTTATTGGCCTTGAGCATATATGGAATTGTGTTGTTTGCAGATGAGCCTCGATTCATTAGCAAGAATGCAGTCCATCTTTTCATCTTGAAGAACCCAGTGCCCACTTTGTTGGGGGATCTCTATTACTCAGTGCATCAGAGGAATGAAAAACAGAGGGGAAGATTAGTGAGGTGTTGTGCTCCATTGTTCCACACTTGGCTTCTCAGGCATCTACCCAGGACAGATGCATTTTTGAATCCTCATCAGCAGAAAAACTGGGCTAAGAGACTCACTGCTCTAACTTCAGCCGATATCAGATGGTGCACTCAAAGCACCAAGGGCAGGGATATCATCACCAGCTGTGGGCATTTTCCCAATGTGCCCCTAATAGGAGTTAAGGGTAGTATCAATTACAACCCTCTGTTGTTCAAAAGACAACTGGGCTATGCACTGGTCCACACTCCTAAAGCACAGGACTTGGTTGAAACTCTTTATTGCGAGAACAAGCCTAATCTGGCTGTTGTTAAGCAGGCAGCCTGGGCCTGGGATAATGTTCAAACCAAGGGAATAACCATTTTGGGGAAGTGCAGCAATGTGGCATCAGCACAATATTATGAGTGGTCCCGTGCCAGGGCTCAATTCTCTGGGATGCCCTTTACCATAGAAGATATGCCTGAATCATCTTCAGCACCACCCCCTGCCACTATCAGTTTGGAGGAGTTTGAGGGCTTGAAGGAAAGAAATGAGAAGTTAACCCAGGCTTTGCAGAAGACCCTCCGGGAAAGGAGTGATGGCAGGATGGAGATTGAGAGGCTAGAGAAGTTGAGAATGGAGCATCTGGTTAAGATTGAGAAGTCTGGGGATTATATCAAAAAGTCTAAAGCTGGAGAACAAATTCTGAAGAATGCTTGCAAGGAAGCCTAGTTCCAGAGAGCAAGGACAGACTTGTATCTGAAGGAGAGTCAGGCTAGGTGGGTCAGGATCACCGAAGCCCGTACTCTGGAGGACAAGAGAGTTCAAGACAAGATGGAGCAGATGGAAGCTAGTGCAAAAGTGCAGCAAGAAGCCCTGGCAGCAGCCCAGAGGGAGATATCAGAGCTGAAGATCAAAGCTGGAGTGAAGAGGTCAAAGGACCAAAGCCAGCACAGGAAGCTAACAGCAGCTGTTACGACCCAGAATCTCCTCATCAGGAATCTCACGGAGCGTCCGGCTGATCCTGTGACCGAAGCACTTCTCAAGGAAGTTCGTGAGGATGAGTTTGGTCTTGGTGTTTGACCATTTGTTTGTTGTTGCTTTCATTCCATGTACTTTTATTTTCCTGTAATGTATTTTGACCCCTCAGAGGGCTTGTATTTGTAAACAAACTATGTACCATTTTGCCTTTTGTAATATATGTATTAGTTTGTTCCATCCGAGTTTCACTTCAAAAGCAACATCCACAGCATCTTCAAGGGTCTGGAAGGGTCAAAACTGAATGCCAAGCCGGATACCTTGAGAACAAATAAGCATACTGCATTGCATGCTAACCCTTTGTTTGTTTTGTAGGTTTTTATTTTATTGCCACTAACTCTGTTGTGATGTTCAGGAACTATTGCTCGGCGCCGAGTATTTCCCCTCAACCGTCCGCACCGTTATCCGACCCGTAACAATCTTCCGGGCATTCAAATGGATCAGATGCAGTAGGACCTTACTGAGGTCAGAAATCAAATGGCGAACGAAAGGCTAGAAATGAGGAACCAGATGACTCAGTTTATGGAAGTGATGAACAACATGGCTCAGAGCCAGGAAAGATTGAGGGCCATGGTGGAAAGGTAGAATCAAGAAGATCCACATATAGGAACTGCTGGCACAAGCAATAAAGAGAGGGTCCAACCTCATGTAAATCCTCCTGTATTTGGACCCCACCTCCATCCTGAGGTCAACATTCCTGCAAATGTTCAAGGGACTGCCACTGCAGCCAGGGTACTTCAAGAAGACCCCCAGGAGGATCAATTCACAGTAATGGGTGCTAGGGAGGAAGCTTATGATAGAAGGTTGGATGAGATAGCTGAGAAATTGAGGTCCTTAGAGTCTCAAAACTCTTTGGGTTTCGATGTCATGGACATGGGCTTGGTAGACGGGGTCAGGATCCCCCATAAGTTTAAGCCTCCTTGTTTTGAAAAATACAACGGGACTTCATGCCCCCAGACTCATTTACAATCATTTCTGGGAAGGTTGAAGGCCTATACTATGGATGAGAAGCTATGGATGTTCTATTTCGAAGACAGCTTGACTGGAGCGTCAAGAGAATGGTACTCTCACTTGACAAGGGCAACTATCAGATGCTGGAAGGACCTGGCAGAGGCCTTTATCAGACAGTATCAGTACAACTTAGATATGGCACCCAACAGGACCCTCCTAATGGGAATGTCACAGTCGTCAAGGGAAAGTTTCCGAGAATATGCCCAGAGATGGAGGCAATTGGCTGCTGCTGTTCAGCCACCTATGTCTGAAAGGGAAATGGAAGACATGTTTATGAACACCCTTCAGGGGACATATATTGGCAGGCTGGCTGCTTTCTCTTCCACTAGCTTTGCAGATGTAGTCATAGCTGGGGAGAGAATTGAGAGCCTGTTAAAAATGGGCAAGATCTCAGACAACGGTGCAAGCTCGTCCAGTAGTGCAAGAAAGCCTTTTGCAGGCCCGAGAAGATCTGGCGAGACCAATGCCATCCACACCAACAGGGGCAGGCCCCAATATGTTCACAGATCAGTGGCAGCAGTCACCATTCCCGCTCCAGCTCATCCTCAACCAGTTTATCAACCTCCGCAACAAAACTATCAACAACAACCTCAGTACCATCAACAAAATCAGTATCCTCCGAGAAATTACAACAACAGCAACACCAACAACAATAACCAGCAAAGGCCATTCCAGCAGAGGCCTTCTCAAGCCAACAGGGTAATCGATCCGATCCCTATGCCATATGCTACATTGCTGCCACAACTCCTGAAACTCAACCTAGTTGAGCTAAGGACGTTGGCACCTCCAGATCCCAACAGTCTACCCAGGAATTATGATTCCAACGCCAGATGTGCCTTCCATTCAAATGCACCTGGCCACAGTACAGAAAAGTGCAGAGCTTTGCACATGAAGGTACAAGACCTGGTAGACTCAAAAGCTCTGAATTTTGCACCACCACCTAATGTCAATAAGAACCCAATGCCAAACCACGGTGGTCCCAGAATTAACGCTATTGAAGAAGACAAGCCGTCTTATTTAATAACCAGTGTGGGTCAGATCAGGACACCATTGGTAGAAATTAAGGCTCAGCTCCTCGAATGTCAAATGTTCCCGGGGTGTGAGTTGGGGTGTGCTTACTGTAATATCTCAGTAAATGGGTGCGATAACATGAGGAATGGCATAGATGGTCTCATCCAGAGTGGCCAACTTCAGATCACCACATCATTTCCAACAAATCCAGCAATCTCATCAGCAACAACTCCAGAACCTCCTACAACTGCAACAACCATTGTTCCTGACAATTCTTCGGCTTCATCAACAAGTACTTCATCTATTATCTCAACTGATCAGTTATCAACAAATTTTTCTTCTACAACTCCAGCACCACTCCATTTTGAAACTCCTACAACAACAACATCCATCCTTCCACCAATGTCTCCTACAACACCAGCAACAAATCATGAAGACGTCTCAACTGTCACAATATTTTATGATCCTGAAAACAACTCTGTCTACAACTCAGAAGGTGCTGCTCCCATCAGAGCACCAGTCACAATTTATTATGATCCACAGACTATCACAATTCCTTCCGCAGCTGCAGTCAGTCCAGTCATTATCACGGTGCCTAGACCAGTACCTTATGAAAGTAGTAATGCCATCCCCTGGCATTACGGCTCTGACCTGTACTGCAAAGGACAAAGAATCACTTTTGAATCATCAACCCCTGCACCACAAATTGACAATGTGGGAGGAGGCGGAGGCTTCACTCGAAGCGGACGTCTTTTCGCTCCACAAATTCAGAGACCCACTGCCGAAGCAGAAGCTGCTGCTAAAGCAAAAGGAAAAAGCCTGGTGCAGGAAGAGCAGACTATTAAAGAAGCCTTGAAAACACCCTTTGACCAAGAGGTTGATGAGTTCATGCGAATCATCAAAAAGAGTGATTATAAAATAGTGGATCAGCTTCATCAGACGCCTTCCAAGATCTCAATCCTATCATTTCTTATGTGCTCCGAAGCCCATCGGAACGCACTACTCAAAGTCTTGCACGCAGCTTACGTGCTTGAAGAGATCAATGTCAATTAGTTGGAAGCTGTAGTTGGAAATGTTAATGCTAGTCACGGACTAGGGTTCACCAATACTGATTTGACAACGGAAGGCCGCAACCATAACAAAGCCTTGCACATAACCATGGAATGTAAAGGTGCAGTCCTTTCCCATGTGCTGGTAGACACGGGGTCATCACTCAATGTCTTACCTAAGAAGGCCCTGGTGAAGCTAGAATATGATGGGTTGGCGTTGAGACCCAGCAACCTGGTGGTGAGAGCCTTTGATGGTTCGAAGAGATCGGTTCTGGGAGAAATTGAATTGCCCATAACGATTGGCCCGCAGACCTTCAAAACGACCTTCTACGTGATGGATATACAGCCTGCCTACAGCTGTCTATTGGGTAGGCCATGGATTCACGCTGCTGGCGCCGTAACCTCTACCCTTCACCAGAAGTTGAAATATGAGTGGGAGGGTCAAATCGTTACAATCTGTGGAGAGGAGGATATTTTTGTCAGCCACCTGGCTACCTATAAGTATATTGAGATGGATGGGGAGATCCATGAAACAATGAGCCAGGGGTTCGAAGCTTTGAATGTCAATGAAACATCTGCTGTGCCTGGTACTTCAATATCATCATACCAACAAGCCCGGAAGGTTGTTGAGGGAGGAAACGCCCAAGGCTGGGGCAAACTGCTATCGGTGGAGAAGAAAGAGGACAGATTTGGGTTGGGTTACAAACCAACTCAACAAGATCAAGCAGAGGCTGCGAAAGAGCCCAACTTTGTGAGTGGGGGGATGCTCACCCCTGATGCTATCAACTGTCTGGAAGACGAGCTGGAAGAAGAACGCAACCTGGAAAGCTGGATTCGTCCAAAGATCCCGGGGAGCAGTATCTCAAACTGGTCTTCCCAGGAAATTATAAGAGTTACTCATGCAGAGTAATTATTATTTCCTGTATTTTTATAGCATGCATCAAAGTCTTGCATCTTGCCCAAGATGACAAGACTCATTTTGTAATCGGGCCATCTGTACTTTTTGTGCAAACAAGATTAATCAATGAAATATCAGACATCTTTTTACAAATGAGTCTTTTTCTTCCGCTCACTGTTTTTCCATTTTTTCTTTTTTGTACAAAAAATAAATGGCAGTGTTTTCAAAATGACAACTTTATTTCACTTTTCTAAAATAAGATTAAAATCAAATCACTAAAATGAACAAACTGAACCCTTGCAGAGAGTGCCTTCCAGACCGCACCGACAACAGCACGGCTATGACTCCGTATGACTTTGACAATCCAATCAATCAAGCCGATGAAGGGGTTGAAGAAGAATATGAGCTTCCTGAAGAGCTAGCCAGGTTGTTGAGACAAGAGGAAAAGGTTATTACTCCTCACCAGGAGGAGGTCGAAGTGATTAATCTTGGTACAGATGAAGACGTGAAAGAAGTTAAAATCGGGGCCTGCCTGCAAGACTCAGTGAAGAGACAACTGATTGACCTGCTTCAAGAGTATGTGGACGTGTTTGCTTGGTCTTATCAAGATATGCCAGGGTTGGATACCGATATTGTTGTGCACAAGCTGCCTTTGAGAGAAGAATGTCCACCGGTCAAACAAAAGCTGCGCCGTACTCGTCCAGACATGGCTATGAAAATCAAGGAGGAGGTACAAAAGCAGTGGGACGCCGGGTTCCTTGCTGTAACTAGCTACCCACCGTGGGTTGCTAACATAGTACCTGTGCCTAAGAAAGACGGCAAAGTAAGAATGTGTGTTGACTACCGGGATCTGAACAGAGCCAGCCCGAAAGATGATTTCCCATTACCTCACATTGATGTATTGGTCGATAACACGGCTCAGTTCTCGGTATTCTCCTTCATGGATGGATTTTCAGGATACAACCAGATTAAGATGTCACCTGAAGACATGGAGAAGACAACCTTCATCACACCCTGGGGCACGTTCTGCTACAAGGTAATGCCATTTGGGCTCAAGAATGCTGGCGCAACATATCAACGGGCTATGGTAACATTATTCCACGATATGATCCATAAAGAAATAGAGTGCTATGTGGATGACATGATTGCCAAGTCCCTTACTGAGGAAGATCACCTGGTGAATCTGCTGAAACTATTCAAGCGTCTGAGGAAGTACCAACTGAAGTTAAACCCCAACAAATGCACATTCGGGGTGAGATCTGGTAAGCTGCTGGGATTTATTGTAAGTGAGAAAGGAATTGAAGTTGACCCTGCCAAAGTCAAAGCTATTCAAGACATGCCTGCACCAAAAACAGAGAAAGAAGTTCGAGGGTTCTTAGGTCGATTGAACTACATCTCAAGGTTCATATCTCACCTTACTGCAACCTGTGAACCTTTGTTCAAGCTGTTAAGAAAGGAACAGACGGTCAGGTGGAACGAAGACTGCCAGAAGGCTTTTGACAAGATCAAAGAATATCTGCAAGAACCTCCAATCCTTATGCCTCCAGTTGAAGGAAGACCTCTAATAATGTACTTGACAGTATTAGAAGAGTCGATGGGGTGTGTGTTGGGCCAGCATGACGAGTCTGGTCGAAAAGAGTACGCAATATACTACCTAAGCAAAAAGTTTACCGACTGTGAACAACGTTATTCACTACTCGAGAAAACTTGTTGTGCTTTAGCGTGGGCTGCTCGCCGACTAAGACAGTATATGTTGACCCACACTACTTTATTGATCTCAAAAATGGACCCAGTCAAGTACATTTTCGAGAAGCCAGCTCTTACCGGACGGGTTGCAAGATGGCAAATGATCCTCACAGAATATGACATCCAATACACATCTCAGAAAGCCATCAAGGGCAGTGTATTGTCTGAATATCTGGCTGAGCAACCCATTGATGACTACCAGCCTATGAGATTTGACTTCCCTGATGAAGACATCATGTTCATAAAAGCAAAAGATCATGAAGAGCCTGTTCACACTGAAGGGCCTGACCCGGAAGAAGAATGGACTATGATGTTTGATGAGGCTGTTAACATGAATGGTCGTGGTGTTGGTGCAGTGCTCATTACACCTAAGGGAGTTCACATGCCTTTCTCGGAAAAACTCACTTTCAACTGCACTAACAACGAAGCTGAATACGAAGCTTGCATTATGGGTCTTGAGGAAGCCATCGACCTCAGGATCAAGACATTGACCGTATTTGGAGATTCAGCTCTGGTAATCAATCAAACCAACGGCAAATGGTACACTCACCAGGATCATCTGATACCTTACAGGGATTATACAAGGAGGTTATTGACTTTCTTCACAACAATCAAGCTTGAGTATATCCCTCGGGACGAGAATCAGTTTGCAGATGCTCTGGCCACCATTTCGTCCATGATCAAAGTTCAAGCTGCCAACTTTGTACCTCAGATTTCAGTGTCCAGACTTGACAGACCAGCATATGTGTTCGCAGCAGATGTTGTCAAAGATGATAAGCCTTGGTTCCATGACATTAAGTGCTTCTTGGAGGATCAAACATACCCACCTGGGGCATCTTCCAATGATAAGAAGACTTTGAGAAGGCTCGCTGGTAGTTTCTTTCTGAACACTGATGGGTCTTTATACAAAAGGAACTTTGATATGGTACTCCTCAGATGTGTTTATAAGACAGAAGCAGACTTGTTGATGCATGAAGTGCACGAAGGATCCTTTGGTACCCATGCAGGAGGGCATGCCATGGCCAAAAAGTTGCTGAGGTCGGGCTATTACTGGATCACAATGGATGCTGACTGTTGTGCCTATGCCAGAAAATGCCATAAATGCCAGATTTATGCGGATAAGGTGCATGTACCTCCCAACCCTTTGAACATAATGTCTTCACCATGGCCCTTTGCCATGTGGGGCATTGACATGATCGGTAAGATAGAGCCAACTGCTTCGAATGGCCACAGATTCATCCTGGTCGCCATTGACTATTTCACCAAGTGGGTTGAAGCAGCCTCATATGCAAACGTCACGAGACAAGTGGTAGCCAGATTTCTGAAAGGAGATATCATCTGTCGATACGGAGTGCCCGAGCGAATCATTACTGATAATGGTTCCAATTTAAACAACAAAATGATGGCTGAGCTATGTCGGGACTTCAAGATCCAACACCACAATTCTTCTCCTTACAGGCCAAAGATGAACGGCGCTGTTGAGGCAGCAAATAAGAATATCAAGAAGATTGTGCAGAAGATGGTAATCACTTACAAAGATTGGCATGAAATGCTACCATTTGCCTTACATGGATACCGCACGTCGATCAGAACGTCCACTGGGGCAACACCGTATCAGCTTGTGTATGGTATGGAGGCAGTCCTACCTGTTGAAGTTGAATTACCCTCTCTACGGGTACTGATGGATGTTAAACTGAGTGAAGCAGAATGGGTTAGGTCCCGATACGAACAACTGAGTCTGATTGAAGAGAAAAGATTGGCTGCAATCTGTCATGGACAGTTGTATCAGAAAAGAATGAAGAAGGCCTTCGATCAGAAAGTCAGGCACCGAGAGTACCAAGTAGGAGATCTTGTGCTGAAAAGAATCCTCCCTCCTCATACAGACCACAGGGGCAAATGGACTCCGAACTATGAAGGACCATTCGTGGTAAAGAAAGTTTTCTCTGGTGGAGCACTGATGCTCAGCACCATGGATGGTGAAGACTTCCCGTCCCCTATGAATTCAGATGCAGTTAAAAAATACTTCGCGTAAAAATGACCCGCTGGACATAAAAACAGAATGTAAGTCCAGGCAAAAATAGGGCATCCCGGCGAGTCAAAAACAGAATAAAAGACTCGGGCAAAAATAAGGGAAAATAAACAAAAATGTACACCCGCTGAGTTGAAAAGCCGCATTGGACAGCTCAGGCAAAAATGGGTATCCCGATGGATTGAAAACCCGAAAGGGCGATCCATGCAAAATAAGGGAATAAGCGAACAACTGCATTCTGAATTCGTCTGTATCATCTACAACTTGGCAAGTTTCGAAAAGATCAAGCTTCAATCAGAATCAACATTCTTCAGAAAGCAAGATGAGAAGAACGTCAACAGTCATACGGGTCATAGTGAAGAGGAAGCTCCTCAAAGCGTCATCAACACTGCCAGCATTTTGTTTCTCAATTTGTAACAATCTCCTCATTTCAGGGGATGTGTTCCTTTGACTGTATCTCGCCAATTCAGGGCATATGAATTAATAAAACCAGATTTTCAGTCATGTCTCGTTTTGTACATTTTACTTGCAAAAAATGTCTGATGTCTTAAAAGAAAAACTGATTGCATAAGAATACAGATGTTTATCTTCAAATAAAAAACATGCTTGCAGGAAATATGCTTACTCTCAGAAGTATCTAAAATCCTATGACGGAATCCAGTAAGGGATACCTCGGGATTACCTTGCGCGTTTCTCTATCTTTTTCAGGATTGCAGGTATCCAGAATGCAACTTGGGGCATGTAAGCTTCATCCCAGCAAGCTGGCAAATCAACACTCAATTTTAGCATCCGAAGTGCTCTCTCCCCAGCTGAGTTGCCTTTCATGACTCCTCCCAGCTGAGTTGCCACTTGTTGCTTATCCCCATCAGAGTTGCCAGGCATCACGGAAGGCACCTATATCCCCGGCAGAGTCGAGGATCCTCTTCAACAGAATCCCTAGGGAGGTCTCTCAATGATCTCTCTTCCTCCCCAGCCGAGTTGCCATCTCGCCCTCAGCCGAGCACAAAAGTCAGAGAGCCATCCCCCCACAGAGCCCCAGCCTCTATCCAGAAGAACAACGTGTGAAGGAGTCACAACAGAGTGAAGAAAGCTTCTACAAACCCCAGCTGGGTCTCTCATTTATAAGGATAGGTCTGTCAATGACCTATATCCCCAAGCAGATACATCTCATCGGATCTACTAATGATCTCATTCCCAGCTGGGATGTCCATTCCAAGCAGATCGATCGAAGATCTTCGCAGCGACGGGACCCGGACCCCGGTTTGGTATCTTTGCATAATCATAGCATTCGCATCATATTCACCCACAAAGCGTAGCATTCCGTCTAGTACGGAGCATTACGGCAAAAATCCAACACATAGCATAATCATAAGCCATGTTTTGAATCAGCACTTGTGAATAATGACAGCTCATCAATGCACAGAAAAATCCCCACCAGAATCCCCAGCAAAAACAGCTGCCTCACAAATCACAAACACCAATATATACTCATTTTGACACCCGTCCGTGTCATCCTTCCCCAGTAAAGTCGCCTGAACACTCTTTACGAACAAAATCACCCATATTACAGACACTTCCTGACACCTGTCCGTGTCAAATCACCAGCAGAAAGCCAAAGACATCCTCTTTGCACTCACATATACCTATATACACTTCCTTGACACCCGTCCGTGTCATATCCCCAGCACAGTCATCTACACTTTTGTATACTTATACCCTTCTCCTTTTGGCACTCGTCCGTGTCACTCTCCCCAGCAGATAAACACTCATCTATACAATACTCATACTCACTACCCATGTTATTACTTATACAGATACTCGTCCGTATCTTGTATATACCACTTATATCCCCACAAATTCAACACTAGTCCTTGTTCTTTGTTAACCTCGTTGGTACTCGTCCGTACCATCATCTCAGAGCATGCGTCAAGCGTTTGTTTCTACATGATACTCGTCCGTATCATAGTTTTAAGGATGCTCGTCCGCATCTTTAATCCATACACCGTGTCAAACACTTTTGTTTTCTTGGATGTAGATACTCGCCTATGTCTACTTTTCCCCAGAAGAGTCCCCTCAGATTCAACACTCGTCCGTGTTCTCTGTTAACCGGTTGATACTCGTCCGTATCATCATCTTTGAACACGCGTCGGTATTTGTTTCTACCCGATACTCGTCCGTATCGTAGTCTTAGGGATGCTCGTCCGCATCTTTAATCTATACACATCTAAACACTTATACCTTTTGTTTCTTGGATATAAGCACTCGTCCGTGTTTACTATTCCCCAGTAAGTTACCGACAAACAAAATTTCTTTTCATCTGACACTCGTCCTGTGTCATGATAAACCCTGAGAGCAGTCGTACCCTGCTAGGTGGTCGTCCTCCACCTCTTGATGGTCGTCCTCCATCATGCTCATCCGATGGCCGTCCCCATCGTTGATATTTTTAGCAGCCGTCCCCTGCTAGGTGGTCGTCCTCCACCTTTTGATGATCGTCCTTCATCATTTTATCCAATGGCCGTCCCCATTGTTGATTTTGGTTATCTGGCATTCGTCCTATGTCATGATAAACCCTGAGAGCAGCCGTCCCCTGCTAGGTGGTCGTCCTCCACCTCTTGATGGTCGTCCTCCATCATGCTCGTCCGATGGCCGTCCCCATCGTTGACCTTTTATCCGATGGCCGTCCCCATCGTTGATATTTTCGGCAGCCGTACCCTACCTGGTGGTCGTCCTCCACCTTTGATGGCCGTCCCCATCATAATTCCTTAACCCAACAGAGCAGTCGTCCCCTGCTAGGTGATCGTCCTTCACCTTTGATGGCCGTACCCCATCATCTGTTTATTCCATTTATTCTTTAACCCGATGGCCGTCCCCGTCGTGGTCCCTTTCCCTTTTTTTAGCCCGATGGCCGTCCCCATCGTTGGTTACTTTGCTTTATGAACTTGATGGCCGTCCCCGTCATGTTTCATTAATCCCCAGAGATTTTTACAGCTTTATCGTGATGGCCGTCCCCATCATATTTTCTTATTTTTTCCCAGCTAGTCGGCCGTCCCCGTCTTGGCTTTACCTTTTATCCCCAGCATGTCGGTCGTCCCCGTAATTGCTTTATTTTCAGCACTTTTCTCAGCATGTCGGCCGTCCCCGTCATTGCTCTTTACCCAGCAGTCGTCCTCTGCTCGACGGTCGTCCTCCGTCGCCCACACTTTACAATATACTTTATTTTCCTTTGCAATCTATATCCCTTTTCTTCTTCATTCTGTGAGTGCAAATTTTGGACTGTCTTTGGTATTCAACCACAAGTTATCTTGTTTGCCTGTTAAGCCGTTGCTTACAACCTGCACAGCTAACTCATGTTTGAATAGGGGCAGCTGTAAACACCCCAAATTTTCCCTCACCCATTCACACCATGGCTTATGATCATTTCATATGCATAAACACAATCATATCACCTCATATCCCATTTTTGATTCACTGCATAGTTTCTAAGTCATCTGCACCTAGGGTTTGTGATCTGAGCAATCCAAGAGCCTCTTGAGCCACTCCAAAGGCCACCCATCACTTCAAAGGGATCCATGTGTGTTCTTATATCATATTACATCCTCTCAAGGTCAAAAATGCAAAAGAATCACAAGAACTGAGATTGGTATGGATGCAGAGCCAAGTTTGACTGCACAGTTGACCTAAAATTAGGGTTTTGGTTTCAGAGGCCATAACTCCAAATTTTTTTGGTCATTCTTTTTTCCATTGGTCTCTATATGGTATAGGGAGTATGCATATCAAGTTTCATGAAGAAATTCCATGGGGAAGTCATCTGATCAAGAGTTGACTTTTCAGGCAAGTCAGTGTGAAATCAGGGCATCTGAGGCCCCCAATGACCCAACCAAGGGGTGATATTCATCATTTTGAGTGTATATGATCTTTATTTGATCATGGAAGAAGGTTGAAGTTCACAAAAATCAAGAATTACAAGTTTTTGCAAAGTTGACTTTTTAGGGCATGGTTGACTTTTCAAGAATATGTCATTTTATGCCATTTTTCAAGCCTTGCTTTTTGATCCAAAAATGCTTCAAATGAAAAAACTTTGGTCATGAAAGTTGTAGAATACATTTTTCCCTTTTCAAAAAGTACAAGAACATGATCTAATTCATTTTGTATCAAAAGTTATGGCTTGTCAAAGTTGGCAAAAATCACTAAATTTCAAGTTATGCACCAAAGAGGCAAAGTTGCAAATTCACTTCTCAAGGCCAATTAAGCTACCAAATGCATTTCTAAACATCACCACATGATCACACAAGTCTTAAAAATCAGAATAGGCCAAGAGATCACATGTTTATGGCCTATGGAGCAAAGCTTTTTCATAGAAAACCAAAGACAAACCAAGTTGCAAAAACTCATGATGGCATTGCATCCACTTGCTAGCTACTTTGCTGATCAACCCTAGCCTTTTCCCTCACCATGCTGCGCCATCCCCATGCTTGTACTAGCCTAGAACCAAGCCCATGCCTCTCTTACAACAAAGTTGACATTTTGCAAAAGTGAACTTACCAATCAATAAAGTCCAGGTCACATCATCTGACCTATGAGATTATTTTATACTATCCATTTGCAAGCTAAACATATCAAGAAGCCAAGCTGAAACACACCACAGCATCACATTCACAAACTCACTCCATTTTGCATTTTCCTTCGAATCTGTCTCCACAGTTCACAAACACAAAAACCATTTCCATAGACCAACTCACCTTGCTTCACTGAGCCAAAACCAGCAAGACTTGGGCCTGAATCAAGCAAGAACACCATTCCTCCATTTTCACCCCCAGAAGCAAAACCATTCGAAACTCACTCCACAGTTCACTAACACTCAAACAAACTTCATAAACCTTCTCCATTCATCACACCGGTCACAAAGAACCACTCACATTGGCCTGAAACAGCCTGAATCACCATCACCATTTTTAACTGAGCTTGAACAGAACTTGTTCAATCTCCCAAACCAGCCAACATAAACTCCTTCTAAGCATTCAAGCATCATCAGGGGATCAAGTAGAGTGGATTGCATCAAGAGGGGAGGTCAGAAAGTTGCTAGTTTGAGAGCTTCGAAACTCAGGTAGTGTAAACACCCCAAATTTGCCCTCACCCATTCACACCATGGCTTGTGATCATCTCATATGCATAAACACAAACATATCATCTCATATCTCACTTTTGTTTCACTGCATAGTTTCTAAGGCATCTGCACCTAGGGTTTGTGATCTGAGCAACCTCAGGGCATCTTGAGCCACTCCAAAGGCCACCAATCAACTCAAAGGGGTCCATGTGTGTTCTTATATCATATTTCATCTCCTCAAAGTCAAAATTGCAGAGGAATCACAAGAACTAGGGTTTGAGGTGATGCAGAGCCAGTTTGAACTGCACAGTTGACTGAAAATTAGGGTTTTGGTTTCAGAGGCCATAACTCCAAATTTTTTGGTCATTCTTGTTTCCATTGATCTCTATATGGTATAGGGAGTATGCATATCAATTTTCATGAAGAAATTCCATGGGGAAGTCATCTGATCAAGAGTTGACTTTCTGGACAAGTCAGTGTAAAATCAGGGCATCTGAGGCCCCCAATGACCCAACCAATGGGTGATCTTCATCATTTTGAGTGTATATGATCTTTATTTGATCATGGAAGAAGGTTGAAGTTCATAAAAATCAAGAATTTAGGGTTTTTGCAAATGTTGACTTTTTGGGCATAGTTGACTTTTCAAGAATGCATCATTTTAGGTCATTTTTCAAGCCTTGATTCTTGATCCAAAAAGGCTTCGAATGGAAAAACTTTGGTCATGAAAGTTGTAGATCTCATCTTTCCCTTTTCAAAAAGTACAAGAACATGATCAAACTCTTCTTGGATCAAAAGTTATGGCAATGCAAAGTTGGCTAAAATCATTGATTTTCAAGACATGCCTTAAGTGAGAATTTTGCAAAGTCTTGTACCAATGCATATTGTGACCTCTAATTCATTTCAAACCATTACATAAACATTCTATGAGCCTAAAAAAATCAGAATTGGATCAAGTTTTTACATAGTTTGGTTTATGTAACAAGACTTTCTTCACATGTGAACCAAAGTACAACAAGTTGCAAAACTCATGATCATGCTTCACCCACTTGATGCATTGGCTGTTGAACCAAGCTAGCCCTTTCCCCTCATCTTGCTGCGCCAGAACCAGCCCATGTACTAGCCTAGAAGCTGCCCATACTTTCTCTTACACAAGAGTTGACAAATTGCAAAAGTGGCCATACCAATCAAAAAAGCACATGTCTTGTCAACTGACCAATGAGAGAGAGTTATGTGGACAATTTGCTGGCCATAACACACTCCAAGCAAGGCTGAAGCTCACACATTCACACATTCACAAAAACACACCACATTGCATAAGCCTTCGAATTTCTCTCCACAGCCTGAAAACACTTCAACCACCTTCACCAATCATCTCACCTTGCTCCATAGACCACCCAGCAACCAAGAACCAAGCCTGAAACAGCAAGAACACTCCATTGCCATTTCTCCCCTCAAGCTGCAGATTCATTCGAATCTCTCACCACAGCTCTCAAACACCAAAACAAACACTCCAGACCTTCTCCATCCATCCTCAGGATCACATAGAACCCATCACCATGACCTGAAACCTCCAGAAACACCATTGCCATTTCTGATCAAGCTTGAGCAGGAGCTTTCGAAACTCATCAACCAGCCAACTTAAACTCTTTTTGAGCATTCAAACATCTTCTGGGGACCAAGTGGAGCAGTTTGCACAAAGAGAAGTGGCCAGAAAGTCCTCAAACTGAAAGCTCCAAATCTCAGGTAGCTTGAAAATTATTTTTCCAGAAATCATTTTTCTTGTTACAAATTTGTTCTTTGTGTCGTCCTGATCATCCTGATGTTTTTAGTTTTTGAAATGGTGATGAAATAAGCATTTAATTTGTCTCTGAAACTGGTTTGCCCTAAAATTTGTTTTGCTCGATTCATGAATTCCAGGAAGAATAAATTTGTTATGGCTTAGGGTTTTGATTCAGGGGATCATGGGAATCATTTTGGTGTGCTTAGATTTCATTCTTGATACGTTTTGAGGAAGTTTGGAGGTTTTCAGGTGGACTTCCCACCGGAGAAGACGACCGGAGGTCTTCTCCGGCCACCTGAAAATAATTAGGGTTTTAATCCTGTAATTAAGGCAGTTTAAATTTCGTGCGTTGGATCAGTGGACTTTGTTGACTTCGCGCGCGTGTGTGTGGCTGAGATTCATCATTAAACCCTAAATCTCAATTAATTAATTCATAATTATGTTTAGCCACGTTTGAATTTCAGCCTTTGATCTGCGCGCGCAGTCAATGGTTCCATCTCCAGATTCAATCTCAGCCATCCTTTCTGTTTACTTTTATTTTATTTGATTTTTAATTCTTTTTATTTCATTAAACTTGCATAATTATTTAAAAATAGCAAAAATATCTTAAAAATTATGAAACTTTTTCTTTAAAGTTTAATTAATTTTTAAGACCCAAAAATATTTTTATTTTATTTTTTATCATTAAAAAAGTATTTTTAAATATTTAAAAGATTATTTTTAATTGATTAATGGGAATTAATTAATTAAAAAATACTTTTAGGTATTTAAAAATCACCAAAAAATTCATGAAGTGTTCTAAGACATTTAGAAACATTGTCCAACCTTCAAACCAAATTTCTTTTTTGATCTTGATGCATTTTAAGAATTTTTCATTGAATTAAATCATTTTTTATGCATTATTTTGATCATAAGTTCCAAAAATCATTTCTGCCTATTGGAGAAGAGTTGGACAGTGATTCTTCTTGCATTGTTTTCTATTTTGCATGTAGTTTCTAGGATAAAATGGCCATGATTTGTTTCCTCATTTTCTAATTGTTTGGCATTTCTTTTGTTAAGAACCCTAAAAAACCTTAATAACTTGCAAAATTCATAACTTGAGTTTGGTTGAGAGTTGAGAGCTCCCCTTTGGGCAGTGGTTTAGCATAGGTTTAGGGTTTCCTTGGGTACCATTTTCCATTTTTTATCTTAGGGTTTGCTTCTGTTTTGAGTTTTTGTTAGATGTTTGATCCATGAACCCTAATTTGGGCTTTCTCTTGCATCCTTCTTGCATTGCCTTGCATAACATGACTTATCTTTGCATTTTGTGCATTCTTGTGATTCATTTGACATCTTAAGACATATAGAAAGCATGTTTGATCATTGCATTGCATATTTGCCATGTCATTTGTCTTGTATGATTCATAACTTTTCATGCTTGTTCATGCTCCTTAGCTTGCATCATTTGCATTCATGATCTTGTATGAACATCCCCATTGCCTTGTTTCATGTTTGCATCATCTCATAGCATCATTATCATCTCATGTATGCTTCTGGTTTTGGTTTGTATCATCACATTGCATTCCATTTGCATTGCATTCCATTCCTTTGCTAACTTTTCAGGTGGTAAGTCACTTTGAGAAGTGAATTTGCCTTCACTTCTCACAATTTCTTTTCATCTCTCTTATGCATCATTGCTGCATTTTATCTTGTGTTTGAGATTGAGCTTGCTCTTTCTTCTTCTTCTTACTTTCTTTCTTCAAGTGACTTGTCTTCTTAAATGAAGCAAGTTACTTTGCTTCTCTTTGCTCCTTTCATCTGCTTCCTGGTGGTTTCTCTGAAGATCTTTCTTGTAAACCTCACAAACCTTAGGAACAACCAAGCATGACAATGATTAGGGTTTTGATTAGTCCCCCACTTAGTTTTACCTTTGTGTCTCATTGAGTCTTCTCTTCTCACCTCATAATCAGGGACTAAACCCTAAAGGCTTTAAGACTTTGTGATTAGGGTTATGCCTGCATCCTTCTCTTAGGATGGAGTGTATAACTTTAATCCTAAGTGTTAAACCCTTTGTTTGTTTAAATCTCTTAATCAATTCACTTAATAATTATCAAGACATCACACTTGTAACTTGGGCCTTGCATTAGGGTTCTAATTCTTCCTTAAGTGGTTAAGAAGGGCTAACCCTAGTGTTAATGGACAAGTCCCCCTCAAGTTGTCTTACAAATCATAAAATTCACTTCATCATCATACCATCAAATAAAATCCACTTAATCAAAGGTTTGTTTTGTCATGGGTTTAATCCCTAATCATGGATTAAGTTGAGGAGCTTTCCTCAGCTTAAACATTCTCATCTATTATCCTTCTATTAGGATGGTGTAATGAGTCTGTTTAATCCCTGATTATGGCTTAACCTCATTACTTAACACTAAACAAAAACACCAAAAACATCTAAATAATCACAAATGGGTTAATGATCTTAATCCTACATCAAAGGTGATTAAGTGTGAGAATCTGACTTCACACTTAAGGTATTCTCATTACCCCTAATCAGAGGGAAGATGTGATGAGTTTACTAAACCCATTGGTTTAGGCTTAAGCTCATTATCTTATGACAAACCTTCAAAAGCAATAAAAGACTGAAAACTCAAAAACAAACAATAATCGTCTCCTCCGGGATTCTTTTCTCATCACCTTCACTCACAATCGAGAACTCGCTTCTTCCGTCTAATGCAAGACAGTTTGCACCTGAGCCAGACAGGTCATACACTTGAGCATAGATAAGCAAGCAGTTCATCAGTCAATCCTTTCAGTCTCTTTGGGTCGAACTACGGTGTTCTGACTTCCTCATTGCACGAGAGGATACGTAGGCATAACTTAACAGTTATCGAACAAAAGTCTCTGTACATTCCCCCTCTTTCAGTATCATTCTTTAGCCTCATTATCATGAGCATTTCACTCCTATCTTTACACTGACACTGTACATTTATACACTTCACACTTCTTTTACACTGACACCTGTACATCTTTTCCAGCTCTTTATACACAGATTGCACTGACACTACCCCTTTAAAACACAAATCTTTTAAGCGTGGATCCCGTCGAGTACGACGGACAATCTGGGTGCTAACACCTTCCCAGGTTGTAACCAACCCCCTTTCTCAGTCTCTCTGGTTCGCAAACCGTCTTATCCATCTTTTTCTAGGTCTATGCAGCATTGCCTTTCCTCCGGGATAAAAATGCCTAGCTGGCGACTCTATTCACCTCCAGTGAGTTCACGGCTGTGTGTTCTCATTGTTCCCTTTCGCCGACCGTTCGCGTCTGTACCTTCATCTGATCCATTTTCATTTGTCGGGAGCGACAGCTTGGCGACTTCACTGGGGATATGACACTGCAACCAGGGCTTCTGGTTCTTTTTGTGGGTTCCTCCTAGCGCTTGTTTGATTTGTGTTTACTGGGGTGTTATGTGCTTGTTTGTGCTTGTATTTATTTTTGTTTATTGCTTTATGTACATTTACTTTTACTGCTTTCTTTATTGCATTTATATCATACTGTCATTATTGCTGGATGGATCTGTTGTTTGCCTTGGTGGGTGGGTATTTCATTGAGAGTTAAGGTCCTATACCTGGGACCTGAGTGACACCTAGGCTAGAGTGAATCATATTCTTTCCCATTCCATTTCGGTCTGGTGCGGGAATATGAAACACGGTTCAGATATGGGTTTCTTCTTGAGAACTCTGTGTTGCAGATTTCCTGCAATGCTAGGGCTATCTGGGAAGCCTGCTAAGTCTGGATGACCTTTTAGTATTGACCTTCAGAAACTGAGGTGAATTAGAGGAGGAATTGTTATGGTTATCGTAAACACTGTACCTCCGGGTTAGAAGTGTTTACACTTCTCATAACTGATCCAAGTCTGAGGATCCTTGTTCTAGATCATCACCTGTGAGGGGGTTGGGCTGTTTACAGGTTTGCAGGTACCTTGACCTCAGAATACCCTGTTACTTTGACTTTGTTAAGAATACTCCATGTTGGACAGTTCTTGTGATTCCAAAACCCTGGACTTGTGGCTCTTTATTTGAGCCCCCCACCCTGGTTACTGGATTTTTAGACCTCCATCTGGAATTCTTGAACACACATGGACTTATATCAGGGCATTTTGATCAGATCCAGCTCAGTCACAAACCCTTGCATATCATTTGCATACACACTCATTGCATCATATTAACATGTGCTTATTTGTGTTTCAGGGTATCCATTTTCATCTGGTTTTGGTTTTGACCCCATCTTTAGTTCTGACCTATCTCCACCAGTACTTGCTTCAGCTTGTCAGCCATACTTCAGATACTTGCACTAGCCAGCCAGTGGCCCACTCCTCAGCATCTTCATCAGCACTCTACTTAATCTTCAGCATCATGGCTCCAAAGAAAAGTAACATCACCTATCATTTCTTCCAACCAGACTTATCAGACATCAGGAGGATCCAAACCCTGATCACTCCAGATCACCTACCTTTGTTCAGGGAGCATTATGGGAATATACTTGACTTGGTCATGGATCTGGACCCATCCCAGAGGAGTTTGATCCACACCTGCATTCAGTTTTATGACCCCCCATTGAGATGTTTCACCTTTCAGGACTTTCAGTTGGGGCCTCTTTTAGAAGAATACTCATCATTGATTGGTTTGCCTATCAAGAGAGAAATCCCTTTTAACCCTGAAATGGTCTTTCCCAGCAATGGAGAGGTAGCAAAAGCTCTGCACCTGGAACCTGTTTTGATTGAACAGCATATGACCTCTAAAGCTGGGATCCCTGGATTTCATCTGGACTTCCTGATTTCTCAAGCTAGTCTGAAGGCCTCCTTGGGGGAGTGGAAAGCTGTTTGTGCTCTGTTGGCCTTAAGTGTATATGGAATTGTGTTGTTTGCAGATGAGCCTCGATTCATTAGCAAGAATGCAATCCATTTGTTCATCCTGGAGAACCCAGTGCCAACTTTGCTAGGAGATCTCTATTACTCAGTGCACCAGAAGAATGAGAAGCAGAGGGGAAGGCTAGTGAGGTGTTGTGCTCCATTATTCCATGCTTGGCTTCTTAAGCATCTACCCAGGACAGATGCATTCCTAAATCCTCATCAGCAAAGCAACTGGGCTAAGAGGCTCACTGTTCTAACTTCAGCAGACATCAGATGGTGTACTCAAAGCACCAAGGGCAGAGATATCATTACAAGCTGTGGGCACTTTCCCAATGTGCCTTTAATAGGGGTCAAGGGAAGTATCAACTACAACCCTCTGCTGTTCAGGAGGCAATTAGGCTATGCACTGGTCCATACTCCCAGGGAGCGAGACTTGGTTGAGACCCTCTAATGTGAGAACAAGGTTAGTTTGGCTGTTGTTAGGCAGGCTGCCTGGGCCTGGGATCATGTTCAAACCAAGGGAATCACCATTTTGGGGAAGTGCAATAATGTGGCATCAGTCCAATATTATGAGTGGTCCCATGCTAGGGCCCAATTCTCTGGAATGCCCTTTACCATAGAAGACATGCCTGAGTCATCTTCAGCACCACCCCCTGCCACTATCAGTTTGGAAGAGTTTGAGAGTTTGAAGGAAAGAAATGAGAAGTTAACCCAAGCCTTGCAGAAGACCCTCAGGGAGAGGAGTGAAGGTGTGAGGGAGATTGAGAGATTGGAGAAACTGAGAGTGGAACACTTGACTAAAATTGAGAAGTCTGGAGATTATATCAACAAGTCCAAAGCTGGTGAACAGATTCTGAAGAATGCTTGTAAAGAAGCCCAGTTCCAGAGAGCAAGAACAGACTTGTACTTAAAAGAGAGTCAGGCCAGGTGGGTCCGGATCACTGAGGCCCGTACTCTAGAAGACAAAAGAGTTCAGGATAAGATGGCACAGATGGAAAAAGCCCTGGCAGCGGCCCAGAAGGAAATATCAGAGCTAGAAATCAGAGCTGGAGTGAAGAGGTCTAAGGACCAAAGTCAGAATAAGAAGTTGACTGCAGCTGTTGCAACAAGAAACCTTCTCATCAGAAGTCTCACGGAGCGTCCGGCTGATCCTGTGACCGAAGCACTTCTCAAGGAAGTTCGTGAGGATGAGTTTGGCCTTGGAGTTTGATCATTTGCTTGTTGTTGTTCCTATTTCATGTACTTTTGTTTTTGTGGTGTATTTTGACCCCTTAGAGGGCTGGTGTTGTAAAATGAACAAGATGTATTATTTCACCTTCTGTAATATATTTGTGTTAGTTTCCATCTGGGTTTATTTCAAAAGCAACTTCGACAGCAGCATCTTCAAGGGTCTGGAAGGGTCAAAACTGAAGGCCAAACCGGATACCTTGAGAGCGAATAAGCATAACTGCATTGCATGCTAACCCTTTTGTTTGTTTTGTAGGTTTTTGTTTTGTTGTTGCTAACCTCTGTTGTGAATCTCAGGAATTATTGCTCGCCGCCGGGTATTTCCCCTCAACAGGCCACACAGGTACCCAACTAGAAACAACCTTCCGGGAATTCAGATGGATCAGATGCAGCAAGACCTTACGGAGGTCAGAAACCAGATGGCCAACGAAAGGTTGGAGATGAGAACTCAGATAACACAGTTCATGGAAGTAATGAACAACTTAGCTCAAAGCCAGGAGAGGCTCAGGGCTTTGGTAGAAGGGAGGAATCAAGAGGAACCCCATGTGGGAACTGCTGGCACAAGTAACAATGAAAGGGTGCAACCACATGCTAACCCTCCTGTGTTTGGCCCTCATCTCCATCCTGAGGCCAACATCCCAATCAACATTCAGGGGACAGCCACAGCGGCCAGGGTACTTCAAGAAGACCCTCAGGAGGACCAATTTACAGTAATGGGTGCTGGAGAGGAAACTTATGACAGGAGATTGGATGAAATAGCTGAGAAGTTGAGATCACTGGAGTCTCAAAATTCTTTGGGTTTCGACGTTATGGACATGGGTTTGGTAGACGGGGTCAGGATCCCCCATAAGTTCAAGCCTCCTTGTTTCGAAAAGTATAATAGGACTTCATGCCCCCGGACTCATCTACAATCATTTCTGGGAAGGCTGAAGGCCTATACAATGGATGAGAAATTGTGGATGTTCTATTTTGAAGATAGCTTGACTGGAGCTTCGAGGGAGTGGTATTCCCATTTGACAAGGGCAACTGTGAGATGCTGGAAGGACCTGGCAGAGGCCTTCATTAGACAGTATCAATACAATCTAGACATGGCACCCAACAGGACTCTCCTGATGGGAATGTCACAGTCGTCAAGGGAGAGTTTCCGAGAATATGCCCAAAGATGGAGGCAATTGGCTGCTGCTGTTCAACCCCCTATGTCCGAAAGGGAAATGGCAGATATGTTCATGAATACTCTTCAGGGAACCTATATTGACAGGTTAGCTGCTTTCTCTTCCACTAGCTTTGCGGATGTTGTTATAGCTGGGGAGAGAATTGAAAGTCTGTTAAAGATGGGAAAGATCTCAGACAACGGTGCAAGCTCGTCCAGTAGTACAAGAAAGCCTTTTGCAGGCCCGAGGAGAACTGGCGAGACCAGTGCCATTCACACCAACAGGGGTAGGCCCCAATATGCTCAAAGGACAATAGCAGCAGTCACTATCCCTGCTCCAGCTCATCCTCAGCCAGTCTATCAACCTCCTCAACAAAATTTCCAACAACAACCTCAGTATCATCAGAATCAGTACCCTCCAAGGAATTACAACAACAACAACAACAACAACAATCAACAGAGGCCATTCCAACAAAGGCCATCTCAAGCTAACCGAGTGATCGACCCGATCCCAATGCCGTATGCTGCCTTGCTGCCACAACTTCTGAAACTCAACCTAGTCGAGCTAAGAACGTTGGCACCTCCGTATCCCAACAGTCTACCAAGAAACTATGACTCCAATGCTAGGTGTGCTTTTCATTCAAACGCACCTGGTCACAGTACAGAAAAATGCAGGGCTCTGCATATGAAGGTACAAGACTTGGTAGACTCCAAGGCTCTGAATTTTGCACCTCCACCCAATGTCAATAAAAACCCTATGCCAAACCATGGTGGTCCTCGAATCAACGCTATTGAAGAAGACCAACCGTCTTATTTAATAACTAGTGTGGATCAGATCAGGACACCGTTGGTGGAAATCAAAGCTCAACTCCGTGAAAACCAAATATTTCCGGGGTGTGAACTAGGGTGTCCCTACTGCAATATTTCATGGAATGGGTGTGAGGACCTGAGGAATGGCATTGACAGCCTTATTCAGAGTGGCCTGCTACAGATCACTACATCATTTCCGGCAAATCCGACAACTTCATCAACAACGGTTTCAGAACCTCCTACAAATGCAACAACTATTGTTCCCGACAATTCATCAGCAACATCAACAAGTGCTCCATCTGTCCTACCAAATGATCAGTTTTCAACAGTTTCTCCTGCTACGACTTCAGCTTCAGTCCATTTCGACTCTCCATCAACAACAACATCAGTCACTCCAACAATACCTCCTACAACACCAGCAATCAATCATGAAGATGTCTCTACTGTTACCATTTTCTACGATCCTGAAAACAACTCTGCCTACCATTCAGAAGGTGCTGCTCCCATCAGAGCACCAGTTACAATCTTTTATGATCCACAAACAATTACAGTCCCTTCAGCAGCAGCAATCAGTCCAGTCACTGTCACGGTGCCTGGACCAGTACCATATGAAAGCAATAGGGCCATCCCTTGGCACTATGGCTCTGACGTGTACTGTGAAGGGAAAAGAATCACTCTTGAAACATCAGCACCTGCACCACAAGTAGATAATGTGGGGGGAGGCGGAGGCTTCACTCGAAGCGGACGTCTCTTTGCTTCACAAGTTCAAAGACCTACTGCCGAAGCAGAAGCTGCTGCCAAGGCAAAGGGAAAAGGCCTGGTGCAGGAAGATCCAGCTGCCAAAGAAACCCTGAAGACTCCATTTGATCAGGAAGTTGATGAGTTTATGAGAATCATCAAAAAGAGCGATTATAAAGTTGTGGATCAGCTTCACCAGACGCCATCCAAAATCTCTATCCTCTCACTGCTTATGTGCTCCGAAGCCCATCGGAATGCACTACTTAAAGTCCTGCACGCAGCTTACGTGCCTGAGGAGATTACTGTCAACCAATTGGAAACCGTGGTTGGAAATGTTACTGCTAGCAATGGGCTAGGGTTTACCAATTCTGACTTGACAGCGGATGGCCGTAACCACAACAAAGCCTTGCACATAACCCTGGAATGCAAAGGAGCTGTCCTTTCTCATGTGCTGGTGGACACAGGTTCTTCCCTGAATGTCTTACCGAAGAAGGCTCTGGTGAAGTTAGAATATGGCGGATTGGCATTGAGACCCAGCAACCTGGTGGTACGAGCCTTTGATGGTTCGAAGAGATCGGTTCTGGGAGAGATTGAGCTGCCCGTGACAATTGGCCCGCAGACCTTTAAAACTATCTTTTATGTGATGGACATTCAGCCCGCCTACAGCTGTTTGTTGGGTAGACCCTGGATTCACGCCGCCGGCGCAATAACGTCTACCCTTCACCAAAAGTTAAAATTTGAGTGGGAAGGCCAAGTTGTCACAATCTGTGGGGAAGAGGATATCTTTGTTAGCCATCTGGCTACTTATAAATACATTGAGATGGATGGAGAGATCCATGAAACAATGAGCCAAGGTTTTGAAGCCTTGAATGTCAATGAAGCATCTGCTGTGTCAGGGATCTCCATGTCGTCTTACCAACAAGCCCGGAAGGTTGTTGAGGAAGGAACTGCCCTAGGCTGGGGCAAGGTCTTAGCTGTGGAAGAGAAGAAGGACAAATTTGGGTTGGGTTACAGACCAACTCAACATCAAGCAAAGGCTGCTGCAGAGCCTGGATTTGTCAGTGGGGGAATGCTTACCCCTGATGCTATCAACTGTCTGGAAGACGAGCTGGAAGAGGAGCGCGATCTGGAGAATTGGATTCGTCCAAAGATCCCGGGGAGCAGTGTCTCGAACTGGTCTTCCCAGGAAATTATAAGAGTTACTCATGCAGAGTAATTATTATTTCCTGTATATTTTTATAGCATGCATCAAAGTCTTGCATCTTGCCCAAGATGACAAGACTCATTTTGTAATCAGGGCCATCTGTACTTTTGTGCAAACAAGATTAAATTAATGAAATATCAGACATCTTTTTGCAAACAAGTCTTTTTCTTTTCTGCTCACTGTTTTTCCATTTCTCTTTTTGTACAAAAATAAATGGCGGTGTTTTCAAAATGATAACTTCATTTCACTTTTTTCTAAAGCAAGATTAAAATCAATCACTAAAATGAACCAACTTAACCCTTGCAGAGAGTGCCTTCCAGACAGCACCGACAACAGCACGGCTATGACATTGTATGACTTATACAATCCAATCAATCAAGCTGATGAAGGGGTTGATGAAGAATATGAGCTTCCTGAAGAGCTAGCCAGGTTGTTGAGACAGGAGGAAAAGGTTATTACTCCTCACCAGGAGGAGATTGAAGTGATTAATCTTGGTACAGACGAAGACGTGAAGGAAGTTAAAATCGGGGCCTGCTTGCAAGACCCAGTGAAGAGACAACTGATAGATCTGCTTCAAGAGTATGTTGATGTGTTTGCTTGGTCGTATCAAGATATGCCAGGGTTGGATACCGACATTGTTGTGCATAAGCTGCCTTTGAGGGAAGAATGTCCACCAGTTAAACAGAAGCTGCGCCGAACTCGCCCAGACATGGCTATGAAAATCAAAGAAGAGGTACAAAAGCAATGGGACGCCGGGTTCCTTGCTGTAACTAGCTATCCGCCGTGGGTTGCTAACATAGTACCTGTGCCTAAGAAAGACGGCAAAGTAAGAATGTGTGTTGACTACCGGGATCTGAACAGAGCCAGCCCGAAGGATGACTTCCCATTACCTCACATTGATGTATTGGTGGATAACACGGCTCAGTTCTCGGTATTCTCCTTCATGGATGGATTTTCAGGATATAATCAGATCAAGATGTCACCTGAAGACATGGAGAAGACAACATTCATTACACCTTGGGGCACGTTCTGTTACAAAGTGATGCCATTCGGACTGAAGAATGCTGGTGCCACATATCAACGGGCTATGGTGACATTGTTCCACGATATGATCCACAAGGAAATAGAATGTTATGTGGATGATATGATCGCCAAGTCTCTTACAGAGGAAGATCACCTGGTAAATCTGCTGAAGTTGTTCAAGCGCCTGAGGAAGTACCAACTAAAGCTGAACCCCAACAAATGCACATTCGGGGTGCGATCCGGTAAGCTGCTGGGCTTTATTGTAAGCGAGAAAGGGATTGAGGTTGACCCTGATAAAGTCAAGGCTATACAAGAAATGCCTGCACCGAAAACTGAGAAAGAAGTTCGAGGGTTCTTAGGTCGATTGAACTACATTTCACGGTTCATATCTCATCTTACAGCAACCTGTGAACCCTTGTTCAAGCTGTTAAGAAAAGAACAAACGGTCAGGTGGAACGAAGATTGCCAGAAGGCTTTTGACAAGATCAAGGAATATCTGCAAGAACCTCCAATCCTCATGCCGCCAGTTGAAGGAAGACCTCTGATTATGTACTTGACAGTATTAGAAGAATCAATGGGGTGTGTGCTGGGCCAGCATGACGAGTCTGGTCGAAAAGAGTATGCAATATACTACCTAAGCAAAAAGTTTACCGACTGTGAACAACGTTATTCACTGCTCGAGAAAACTTGCTGTGCTTTAGCGTGGGCTGCTCGCCGACTGAGACAGTATATGCTGACCCACACTACTTTGTTGATCTCAAAGATGGATCCAGTTAAGTACATTTTCGAGAAGCCAGCTCTTACCGGACGGGTTGCAAGATGGCAGATGATTCTCACAGAATACGACATACAGTACACATCTCAGAAAGCCATCAAAGGCAGTGTACTATCTGAATATCTTGCTGAGCAACCCATTGATGACTACCAGCCTATGAGGTTTGATTTCCCTGATGAAGACATCATGTTCATTAAATCAAAAGACCATGAAGAGCCTATTCACACTGAAGGGCCTGACCCGGAGGAAGAATGGACCATGATGTTTGATGGGGCTGTTAACATGAATGGTCGCGGTGTTGGTGCAGTACTTATTACACCTAAAGGAGTTCACATGCCTTTCTCGGCAAAACTCACTTTCAACTGCACTAACAACGAAGCTGAGTACGAAGCTTGCATTATGGGTCTTGAGGAAGCCATTGACCTCAGGATCAAAACATTGACCATATTCGGAGATTCAGCTTTGGTAGTCAATCAAACCAACGGAAAATGGTACACCCACCAAGATCATCTGATACCTTACAGGGATTATACGAGAAGGTTACTGACTTTCTTTACAACGGTCAAACTTGAGTATATCCCTCGGGACGAGAATCAGTTCGCAGATGCTCTTGCTACCATTTCATCCATGATCAAAGTTCAAGCTGCTAACTTTGTACCCCAGATTTCAGTGTCTAGACTTGATAGACCAGCATATGTATTCGCAGCAGATGTTGTCAAGGATGATAAGCCTTGGTTTCATGACATCAAGCGCTTCTTGGAGGATCAAACATACCCGCCTGGGGCATCTTCCAATGATAAGAAGACTTTGAGAAGGCTTGCTGGAAGTTTCTTTCTGAACACTGATGGGTCTTTATACAAGAGGAACTTTGACATGGTACTCCTCAGATGTGTTGACAAGACGGAAGCAGATTTGTTGATGCATGAAGTGCACGAGGGATCTTTTGGTACCCATGCTGGAGGACATGCTATGGCTAAGAAGTTGTTAAGATCAGGCTATTACTGGATCACAATGGATGCAGACTGTTGTGCCTACGCCAGAAAATGTCATAAATGCCAGATTTATGCAGATAAGGTGCATGTGCCTCCCAATACTTTGAACATCATGTCTTCACCATGGCCCTTCGCTATGTGGGGCATTGATATGATTGGCAAGATTGAGCCAACTGCTTCGAACGGCCACAGATTCATCCTGGTCGCCATTGACTATTTCACCAAGTGGGTTGAAGCAGCCTCATATGCAAATGTTACAAGACAAGTGGTAGCCCGATTTCTGAAGAGAGATATCATCTGTCGGTATGGAGTGCCCGAGCGAATCATTACTGATAATGGTTCCAACTTGAACAACAAAATGATGGCAGAGCTGTGCCGGGACTTCAAGATCCAACATCACAATTCTTCTCCTTACAGGCCAAAGATGAACGGCGCTGTCGAGGCGGCAAATAAGAATATCAAGAAGATTGTGCAAAAGATGGTAGTCACATACAAAGACTGGCATGAAATGCTACCGTTTGCCTTGCATGGGTACCGCACGTCAATCAGAACATCCACTGGGGCAACACTGTATCAGCTTGTGTATGGTATGGAAGCAGTCTTACCTGTTGAAGTTGAATTACCCTCCCTACGGGTATTAATGGATGTTAAACTGAGTGAAGCAGAATGGGTTCGGTCCCGATTCGAACAACTGAGTTTGATCGAAGAGAAAAGATTGGCTGCAATCTGTCATGGACAGCTATATCAGAAAAGAATGAAGAAAGCCTTCGATCAGAAAGTCAGGCACCGAGAGTACCAAGTAGGAGATCTTGTGCTGAAAAGAATCCTCCCTCCTCATACAGACCACAGGGGCAAATGGACTCCAAACTATGAAGGACCATTCGTGGTAAAGAAAGTTTTCTCCGGTGGAGCACTAATGCTCAGCACCATGGATGGTGAAGATTTCCCATCCCCTGTGAATTCAGATGCAGTTAAAAAATACTTCGCATAAAGTGACCCGCTGGACATAAAAACAGAATGTAAGTCCAGGCAAAAATAGGGCATCCCGGCGAGTCAAAAACAGAATAAAAGACTCGGGCAAAAATAAGGGAAATAAATGAAAAAATGTACACCCGCTGAGTTGAAAAGCCGCATTGGACAGCTCAGGCAAAAATGGGTATCCCGATGGATTGAAAACCCGAAAGGGCGATCCATGCAAAATAAGGGAATAAGCGAACAACTGAATTCTGAATTCGTCTGTATCACCTACAACTTGGTAAGCTTCAAAGGATCAAGCTTCAATCAGAATCAACTCTCTCCAGAAAGCAAGACGAGAAGAACGTCATTGTCATACGAGTCATAGCAGAAGAGGAAGCTCCTTGAAAGCGTCGTCAGCATCGCCAGCATTTTGTTTCTCAATTTGTAACAATCTCTTCATTTCAGGAGATATGTTTCCTTGACTGTATCTTGCCAATTCAGGGCACATGAATTAATAAAATCAGATTTTCGGTCATGTTTCGTTTTTACATTTATGTTTTGCAAAGAGTTGTCTGATATCTCTAAAAATACAATTGCATAAGTACAGATGCCTTTCTCTAAAAATAAAAACACATGCTTACAGGGAATGTGATTATTCTCGAAGGTACTTAACTCCTATGACGGAATCCAGTAAGGGATACCTCGGGACCTTTTGTACGTTCCATTATCTTTGCAGGATTGCAGATATCCAGAACGCAACTTGGGGCATGCAAGTTACATCTCAGCAAGCTGGCTAATCAACAAAAGATATCAGCATCCGAGATGCTCTATCCCCAGCTGAGTTGCTCCCCATTGCTTTCCCCAGCAAAGTTGCCAAATCAACTAACAGGTTTAACACTCAGGATGTTTTCTCGCCAGCCGAGTTGCCTCTCATTACTCTCCCCAGCTGAGTTACCAACGGCATTCCCTAGTTGAAGCACCAACCATTCTTCATCAGCAAAATGCAGAAATCAGGGAATCATCTCCCCACAGAGCTTCAAGCCTTTATTCAGAAGAGCAACGCACGGAGAAGTCACAACAGAGTACAGAAAGCTTCTACAAACCCCAGCTGGGTCCCATATTATAAGGATATGTCAATCAGTGACCTATATCCCCAAGCAGATACATCATTAGATCTACCAATGATCTCATCCCCAGCTGGGATGTTCACTTCAAGCAGATCAACCAGAGATCTTCACAGCGACGGGATCCGAATCCCGGATCTGTGCCCTCTTTGAATGATCATAGCATTCGCATCATACTATCCCCTCAGAGCGTAGCATTCCGTCTAATACGGAGCATTACGGCAAAAATCGAACGCATAGCATAATCATAAGCCATGTTGTGAATTGAACACTTGTGAATAACAAACCGTTCATCATCATTATACAAAAAAATCCTCACCAGAGTCTCAGCAAAAAAACAGTTGCCTCATATTCACAAACACCACCATATACACCCTTTGGCACCCGTCCGTGTCATCACTCCCCAGTAAAGTCGCCTGAACTTTCTCTACAAACAAAATCACCCGCATTACAGATACCTCCTGACACCCGTCCGTGTCAAATCACCAGCAGAAAGCCAAAGACATCCTCTTTGCACCCACATATACTTATATATACACTTTCTTGACACCCGTCCGTGTCATATCCCCAGCGCAGTCGCTTACACCTTTATCACCCATACACTTGTTAATATTTTACTTCTCTCTCTTTGACACTCGTCCGTGTCACTCTCCCCAGCAGATAAACACTCACCTATACATTATACAACACTTACTACTCATGGTACACTTATACAGATACTCGTCCGTATCTTGTATACATCATCACTCATATCCCCACAGATTCGACAGTAGTCCTTGTTCTTTGTTAACCAGTTGGTACTCGTCCGTACCATCACCTCAGAACGTTGTGTCTAGTGTTTGTTTCTACACGATACTCGTCCGTATCATAGTCTTAGGGATGCTCGTCCGCATCCTTAATCCATACACCGTGTCAAACACTTATGTCTTCTTGGATATAGATACTCGTCCGTGTCTACTATTCCCCAGAAGAGTCCTTTCAGATGCAACACTCGTCCGTGTTCCTTGTTAACCAGTTGATACTCGTCCGTATCATCATCTCTGAACATGTGTCAGTTTGTTTCTACATGATACTCGTCCGTATCATAAGTCTTAAGGATGCTCGTCCGCATCTTTAATCTATACACAATACCAAACACTTATACCTTTTGTTTCTTGGATGTAAGCGCTCGTCCGTGTTTACTATATCCCCAGTAAATCACCAACAAAGTTTCTTTTATCTAACACTCGTCCTGTGGTATGATACCTTTGAGAGCAGCCGTACCCTGCTGAGTGGTCGTCCTCCATCATGCTCATCCGATGGCCGTCCCCATCGTTGATTTTAGCAGCCGTCCCCTGCTAGGTGGTCGTCCTCCACCTTTTGATGATCGTCCTTCATCACTTTATCCAATGGCCGTCCCCATTGTTGATTTTGGTTATCTGGCATTCGTCCTATGTCATGACAAACCTCGAGAGCAGCCGTCCCCTGCTGAGTGGTCGTCCTCCACTTCTTGATGGTCGTCCTCCATCATGCTCGTCCGATGGCCGTCCCCATCGTTGACCTTTTCTATCCGATGGCCGTCCCCATCGTCGATATTTTCGGCAGCCGTACCCTGCCAGGTGGTCGTCCTCCACCTTTGATGGCCGTCCCCGTCATATTTCTTTTAACCCCAACAGAGCAGCCGTCCCCTGCTAGGTGATCGTCCTTCACCTTTGATGGCCGTACCCCATCAACTGTTTATTTCATTTATTCTTTAACCCGATGGCCGTCCCCTTCGTGGTCCCTTTTCCTTTTAACCCGATGGCCGTCCCCATCGTTGTTTACTTTACCTTTATGAATTTGATGGCCGTCCCCGTCATGTTTCATTCGATCCCCAGAAAAATTTTACAGCTTTATCTTGATGGCCGTCCCCATCATGATATCTTATTTTCCCAGCTAGTCGGCCGTCCCCGTCTTAGCTCTACCTTTTATCCCCAGCATGTCGGCCGTCCCCGTCATCGCTTTGCTTCACATTTATCCCAGCATGTCGGCCGTCCCCGTCATCGCTCTTTACCCAGCAGTCGTCCTCTGCTCGACGGTCGTCCTCCGTCGCCCACACCTTTACAATATACTTTATTTCCTTTTACAATCTATATCCCTTTTCTTCTTCATTCTGTGAGTGCAAATTTTGGACTGTCTTTGGTATTCAACCACAAGTTATCTTGTTTGCCTGTTAAGCCGTTGCTCACAACCCGCACAGCTAACTCATGTTTGAATAGGGGCAGCTGTAAACACCCCAAATTTGCCCTCACCCATTCACACCATGGCTTGTGATCATCTCATATGCATAAACACAAACATATCATCTCATATCTCACTTTTGTTTCACTGCATAGTTTCTAAGGCATCTGCACCTAGGGTTTGTGATCTGAGCAACCTCATGGGCATCTTGAGCCACTCCAAAGGCAACCAATCAACTCAAAGGGGTCCATGTGTGTTCTTATATCATATTTCATCTCCTCAAAGTCAAAATTGTAGAGGAATCACAAGAACTAGGGTTTGAGGTGATGCAGAGCCAGTTTGAACTGCACAGTTGACTGAAAATTAGGGTTTTGGTTTCAGAGGCCATAACTCCAAATTTTTTGGTCATTCTTGTTTCCATTGATCTCTATATGGTATAGGGAGTATGCATATCAATTTTCATGAAGAAATTCCATGGGGAAGTCATCTGATCAAGAGTTGACTTTCTGGACAAGTCAGTGTAAAATCAGGGCATCTGAGGCCCCCAATGACCCAACCAATGGGTGATCTTCATCATTTTGAGTGTATATGATCTTTATTTGATCATGGAAGAAGGTTGAAGTTCATAAAAATCAAGAATTTAGGGTTTTTGCAAATGTTGACTTTTTGGGCATAGTTGACTTTTCAAGAATGCATCATTTTAGGTCATTTTTCAAGCCTTGATTCTTGATCCAAAAAGGCTTCGAATGGAAAAACTTTGGTCATGAAAGTTGTAGATCTCATCTTTCCCTTTTCAAAAAGTACAAGAACATGATCAAACTCTTCTTGGATCAAAAGTTATGGCAATGCAAAGTTGGCTAAAATCATTGATTTTCAAGACATGCCTTAAGTGAGAATTTTGCAAAGTCTTGTACCAATGCATATTGTGACCTCTAATTCATTTCAAACCATTACATAAACATTCTATGAGCCTAAAAAAATCAGAATTGGATCAAGTTTTTACATAGTTTGGTTTATGTAACAAGACTTTCTTCACATGTGAACCAAAGTACAACAAGTTGCAAAACTCATGATCATGCTTCACCCACTTGATGCATTGGCTGTTGAACCAAGCTAGCCCTTTCCCCTCATCTTGCTGCGCCAGAACCAGCCCATGTACTAGCCTAGAAGCTGCCCATACTTTCTCTTACACAAGAGTTGACAAATTGCAAAAGTGGCCATACCAATCAAAAAAGCACATGTCTTGTCAACTGACCAATGAGAGAGAGTTATGTGGACAATTTGCTGGCCATAACACACTCCAAGCAAGGCTGAAGCTCACACATTCACACATTCACAAAAACACACCACATTGCATAAGCCTTCGAATTTCTCTCCACAGCCTGAAAACACTTCAACCACCTTCACCAATCATCTCACCTTGCTCCATAGACCACCCAGCAACCAAGAACCAAGCCTGAAACAGCAAGAACACTCCATTGCCATTTCTCCCCTCAAGCTGCAGATTCATTCGAATCTCTCACCACAGCTCTCAAACACCAAAACAAACACTCCAGACCTTCTCCATCCATCCTCAGGATCACATAGAACCCATCACCATGACCTGAAACCTCCAGAAACACCATTGCCATTTCTGATCAAGCTTGAGCAGGAGCTTTCGAAACTCATCAACCAGCCAACTTAAACTCTTTTTGAGCATTCAAACATCTTCTGGGGACCAAGTGGAGCAGTTTGCACAAAGAGAAGTGGCCAGAAAGTCCTCAAACTGAAAGCTCCAAATCTCAGGTAGCTTGAAAATTATTTTTCCAGAAATCATTTTTCTTGTTACAAATTTGTTCTTTGTGTCGTCCTGATCATCCTGATGTTTTTAGTTTTTGAAATGGTGATGAAATAAGCATTTAATTTGTCTCTGAAACTGGTTTGCCCTAAAATTTGTTTTGCTCGATTCATGAATTCCAGGAAGAATAAATTTGTTATGGCTTAGGGTTTTGATTCAGGGGATCATGGGAATCATTTTGGTGTGCTTAGATTTCATTCTTGATACGTTTTGAGGAAGTTTGGAGGTTTTCAGGTGGACTTCCCACCGGAGAAGACGACCGGAGGTCTTCTCCGGCCACCTGAAAATAATTAGGGTTTTAATCCTGTAATTAAGGCAGTTTAAATTTCGTGCGTTGGATCAGTGGACTTTGTTGACTTCGCGCGCGTGTGTGTGGCTGAGATTCATCATTAAACCCTAAATCTCAATTAATTAATTCATAATTATGTTTAGCCACGTTTGAATTTCAGCCTTTGATCTGCGCGCGCAGTCAATGGTTCCATCTCCAGATTCAATCTCAGCCATCCTTTCTGTTTACTTTTATTTTATTTGATTTTTAATTCTTTTTATTTCATTAAACTTGCATAATTATTTAAAAATAGCAAAAATATCTTAAAAATTATGAAACTTTTTCTTTAAAGTTTAATTAATTTTTAAGACCCAAAAATATTTTTATTTTATTTTTTATCATTAAAAAAGTATTTTTAAATATTTAAAAGATTATTTTTAATTGATTAATGGGAATTAATTAATTAAAAAATACTTTTAGGTATTTAAAAATCACCAAAAAATTCATGAAGTGTTCTAAGACATTTAGAAACATTGTCCAACCTTCAAACCAAATTTCTTTTTTGATCTTGATGCATTTTAAGAATTTTTCATTGAATTAAATCATTTTTTATGCATTATTTTGATCATAAGTTCCAAAAATCATTTCTGCCTATTGGAGAAGAGTTGGACAGTGATTCTTCTTGCATTGTTTTCTATTTTGCATGTAGTTTCTAGGATAAAATGGCCATGATTTGTTTCCTCATTTTCTAATTGTTTGGCATTTCTTTTGTTAAGAACCCTAAAAAACCTTAATAACTTGCAAAATTCATAACTTGAGTTTGGTTGAGAGTTGAGAGCTCCCCTTTGGGCAGTGGTTTAGCATAGGTTTAGGGTTTCCTTGGGTACCATTTTCCATTTTTTATCTTAGGGTTTGCTTCTGTTTTGAGTTTTTGTTAGATGTTTGATCCATGAACCCTAATTTGGGCTTTCTCTTGCATCCTTCTTGCATTGCCTTGCATAACATGACTTATCTTTGCATTTTGTGCATTCTTGTGATTCATTTGACATCTTAAGACATATAGAAAGCATGTTTGATCATTGCATTGCATATTTGCCATGTCATTTGTCTTGTATGATTCATAACTTTTCATGCTTGTTCATGCTCCTTAGCTTGCATCATTTGCATTCATGATCTTGTATGAACATCCCCATTGCCTTGTTTCATGTTTGCATCATCTCATAGCATCATTATCATCTCATGTATGCTTCTGGTTTTGGTTTGTATCATCACATTGCATTCCATTTGCATTGCATTCCATTCCTTTGCTAACTTTTCAGGTGGTAAGTCACTTTGAGAAGTGAATTTGCCTTCACTTCTCACAATTTCTTTTCATCTCTCTTATGCATCATTGCTGCATTTTATCTTGTGTTTGAGATTGAGCTTGCTCTTTCTTCTTCTTCTTACTTTCTTTCTTCAAGTGACTTGTCTTCTTAAATGAAGCAAGTTACTTTGCTTCTCTTTGCTCCTTTCATCTGCTTCCTGGTGGTTTCTCTGAAGATCTTTCTTGTAAACCTCACAAACCTTAGGAACAACCAAGCATGACAATGATTAGGGTTTTGATTAGTCCCCCACTTAGTTTTACCTTTGTGTCTCATTGAGTCTTCTCTTCTCACCTCATAATCAGGGACTAAACCCTAAAGGCTTTAAGACTTTGTGATTAGGGTTATGCCTGCATCCTTCTCTTAGGATGGAGTGTATAACTTTAATCCTAAGTGTTAAACCCTTTGTTTGTTTAAATCTCTTAATCAATTCACTTAATAATTATCAAGACATCACACTTGTAACTTGGGCCTTGCATTAGGGTTCTAATTCTTCCTTAAGTGGTTAAGAAGGGCTAACCCTAGTGTTAATGGACAAGTCCCCCTCAAGTTGTCTTACAAATCATAAAATTCACTTCATCATCATACCATCAAATAAAATCCACTTAATCAAAGGTTTGTTTTGTCATGGGTTTAATCCCTAATCATGGATTAAGTTGAGGAGCTTTCCTCAGCTTAAACATTCTCATCTATTATCCTTCTATTAGGATGGTGTAATGAGTCTGTTTAATCCCTGATTATGGCTTAACCTCATTACTTAACACTAAACAAAAACACCAAAAACATCTAAATAATCACAAATGGGTTAATGATCTTAATCCTACATCAAAGGTGATTAAGTGTGAGAATCTGACTTCACACTTAAGGTATTCTCATTACCCCTAATCAGAGGGAAGATGTGATGAGTTTACTAAACCCATTGGTTTAGGCTTAAGCTCATTATCTTATGACAAACCTTCAAAAGCAATAAAAGACTGAAAACTCAAAAACAAACAATAATCGTCTCCTCCGGGATTCTTTTCTCATCACCTTCACTCACAATCGAGAACTCGCTTCTTCCGTCTAATGCAAGACAGTTTGCACCTGAGCCAGACAGGTCATACACTTGAGCATAGATAAGCAAGCAGTTCATCAGTCAATCCTTTCAGTCTCTTTGGGTCGAACTACGGTGTTCTGACTTCCTCATTGCACGAGAGGATACGTAGGCATAACTTAACAGTTATCGAACAAAAGTCTCTGTACATTCCCCCTCTTTCAGTATCATTCTTTAGCCTCATTATCATGAGCATTTCACTCCTATCTTTACACTGACACTGTACATTTATACACTTCACACTTCTTTTACACTGACACCTGTACATCTTTTCCAGCTCTTTATACACAGATTGCACTGACACTACCCCTTTAAAACACAAATCTTTTAAGCGTGGATCCCGTCGAGTACGGCGGACAATCTGGGTGCTAACACCTTCCCAGGTTGTAACCAACCCCCTTTCTCAGTCTCTCTGGTTCGCAAACCGTCTTATCCATCTTTTTCTAGGTCTATGCAGCATTGCCTTTCCTCCGGGATAAAAATGCCTAGCTGGCGACTCTATTCACCTCCAGTGAGTTCACGACTGTGTGTTCTCATTGTTCCCTTTCGCCGACCGTTCGCGTCTGTACCTTCATCTGATCCATTTTCATTTGTCGGGAGCGACAGGTAGCTCAAGAACATTTTTTCCAGAAATCATTTTTTGAGTTCTTAAATTGTTATTCATGCTTCCCTGATCATAAATATGTCTTTAGTTTTGAAAATGGTGATGAAATGAGAATGTAATCGTGTTCTGAAACTCTGTGACCTAAAAAAAGAATTATGTTCGATTCATGAGTTTGGTGGAATATAAATGGTTTCTAGCTTAGGGTTTTGATTCAGTGGGTTATGGGGATCATTTCCATGTTCTTAGATTTCATTTTGGTTAGGTTTTGAGAGTTTTGGAGATTTTCAGGTGGGGTTCCCACCGGAGAAGACGACCGGAGGTCTTCTCCGGCCACCTGAAAATCATTAGGGCATAATCCCAGTCATTAAGGCAGTTTGAATTTGGAGCGTTGGATGCCTTGACTCTGTTGACTTCGCGCGCGTGTGAACGGTCCAGATGTGGTCATTAAACCCTAATCTCTATTATTTATTTAATTAATTGAGTTTAAGTCAGTTTGAATATGGGCCATCAGATGACGCGCGCAGTCAACCCATTCAAACCCAGAAGCTATCCCAGCCCTCCATTCAGTTGACTTTCCCTTTTTCTTTGTTTAATTCATTTATTTCATAATTGTTTTGCATAATTTATTTAAAATAGTAAAAATTGTCTAAAAATTATGAAACTTTTTCTCAAGACTTTCATTAATTTTTATGACACAAAAATATTTTTATTTTCATTTTTAGCATTTAAAAAGTATTTTAAAATATTTAAAAGTTTATTTTTAATTGATTAATGGAAATTAATTTATTAAAAATACTTTTAGGTATTTAAAAATCACCAAAAAAATTCATGAAATGTTCTAAGACATTTAGAAACATTGTCCAACCTTTAAACCAAATTTATTTTTTGATCTTGATGCATTTTAAGAATTTCTCATTGAATTAAAATCATTTTTGTGCATTATTTTGATCCAAAGTTCAAAAAATCATTTCTGCCTATTCATGAAGAGTTGGACATTGATTCTTTTTGCATTGCATTGTGTTTAGCATGTAGTTTGTGAGATTAAATGGCCTTGATTTGATTTTTCATTTTCAATTTGTTTGACATTTCCTTTGTTTAGAAACCCTAAAACCCTAGCAAACTTGTAAAAATCATAACTTGAAATTGGTTAAGAGTTGAAACCTCTCCTTTGGGCATTGGTTTAGTATAGGATTAGGGGTACTTTGTGTTGCATTTTCAATTTTTTTGTAATGTTGTTTGCTTCTGATTTTGGTTTGTGTTTGATGTATGATTCATAAACCCTAATTTGTGCTTCCATATGCATCCATCTTGCATTCTCTTGCATAACATGACTTGCCATGACATTTCAAGCATACTTTTGATTCATTTGACATCATAAGACATATTGAAAGCATGTTTGATCATTGCATCTTGTATTTGCCACCTTGTATGCCATGTGCACTTCATAACTTTTCATGTATGTTCATGGTTCCTAACTTGCTTCATTTGCATTCATGAACTTGTATGGTCATTTCCATGTGCTGCCTCATGTTTGTAGCATCTCATAGCATCATTAGAATCATGTATAAGCTTCTGGTTTTGTTTCTCATCATGTCATCTCATCCCATTCTGCATTGCATTGCATTCCTTTTCTAACCTTTCAGGTGGTAAGTGATTTTGGGAAGTGAATTTGCCTTCACTTCTCATAACTTTTCTTTTCATCTCTCTTGCATCCATTGCTGCATTTTTGTTTGTGTTTGAGATTGAGCTTGCTCATTCTTCCCCTTCCCACTTTCTTCCTTCAAGTGACTTGACTTCTTAAATGAAGCAAGTTACTTTGCTTCTCCTGATCCTTTCATCTGCTTCCTGGTGGTTCCATTGAAGATTGTTCTTGCAAACCTCACAAACCTTAGGAACAACCAAGCATGACAATGATTAGGGTTTTGATTAGTCTCCCCTCTTAGTTTTACCTTTGTGTCTCTTTTGAGTCTTCTCTTCTCATCTCATAATCAGGGACTAAACCCTAAAGGCTTTAAGGCTTTGTGATTAAGCTTATGCCTGCATCCTTCTCTTAGGATGGAGTGTATAACTTTAATCCTAAGTGTTAAACCCTTAATGTGTTTAAATCTCTTAATCAATTCACTTAATAAGTATCAAGACATCACACTTGTAACTTGGGCCTTGCATTAGGGTTCTAATTCTTCCTTAATTGGTTAAGAAGGACTAACCCTAGTGTTAATGGACAAGTCCCTCTCAAGTTGTCTTACAAACCCTAAAAAACATTTCTTCATCATATCATTAAATAAAATCCACTTAATCAAAGGCTTGTTTTGTCATGAGTTTAATCCCTAATCATGGATTAAGTTGAGGAGCTTTCCTCAGCTTAAACATTCTCATCTATTATCCTTTTATTAGGATGGTGTAATGAGTCTGTTTAATCCTTGATTATGGCTTAACCTCATTACTTAACACTAAACAAAAACCACAAAAACATCTAAATAATCACAAGTAGGTTAATGATCTTAAATCTACATCAAAAGGTGATTAAGTGTGAGAATCTGACTTCACACTTAAGGTATTCTCATTACCCCTAATCAGAGGGAAGATGTGATGAGTTTACTAAATCCATTGGTTTAGACTTAAGCTCATTAACTTATGACAAATCTTCAAAAGCAATAAAAGGCTGAAAACACAAAAACAAACAATAATCGTCTCCTCCGGGATTCTTTTCTCATCTCATTCACTCACAAACGAGAACTTGCTTCTTCCGTCTAATGCAAGACAGTTAGCACCTGAGCCAGACAGGTCATACACTTGAGCATAGACAAGCAAGCAGTTCACAAGTCAATTCACCTTTTAGTCTCTTTGGGTCGAACTACGGTGTTCTGACTTCCTCATTGCACGAGAGGATACGTAGGCATAACTTAACGGTTATCGAACAAAAGTCTCTGCATATTCCCCCTCTTTCCAGCATTATTCTTTAGCCTCATGATCTTGAGCATTTCATTCCAGTTCTTGCACTGACACTGTATATACATTACACTTCACACTTCTTACACTGACACCTGTACATTCTTTTCCAGCTATTATATACACAGATTGCACTGACACTACCCCTTTAAAACACAAATCTTTCAAGCGTGGATCCCGTCGAGTACGACGGACAATCTGGGTGCTAATACCTTCCCAGGTTGTAACCAACCCCCTTTCTCAGTCTCTCTGGTTCGCAAACCGTATTATCCATCTCTTTTCTAGGTTTATGCAGCATTGCCTTTCCTCCGGGATAAAAATGCCTAGCTGGCGACTCTATTCATCTCCGGTGAGTTCACGGCTGTGTGTTCTCATTGTCCCTCTCGCCGACCGTTCGCGTCTGTACCTTTACCTGGGCCCATTTCCCATTTATCGGGAGTGACAGCTGGTGATTTGGTAATCAAGCGTATCATATTACCACGGGGTGATCCTAGGGGAAAGTGTACTCCTACATATGAAGGACCATTTGTGGTCAAAAGAGTATTCTCAGGAGGTGCCATGATGCTTACTACTATGGATGGTGAAGACTTCCCACAGCCTGTAAACGCAAACATAGTTAAAAAATACTACTGTAAACACCCCAAATTTTCCCTCACCCATTCACACCATGGATTTTGATCTCTTCATATGCATAAGTTCAATCATAACATCTCATATTACATTTCTGATTCACTGCATTACTTCTAAGTCCTCTGCATCTAGGGTTTGTGATCTGAGCAATCCAAGAGCCATTTGAGCCACTTCAAAGGTCATCAATCACTTCAAAGGGGTCCATGTATGTTCAAGCATAATATTATATCCTCACAAGGTCAAAGAAGTCAAATAATCACAAGAACTGAGAAAGGCATGGAAGCAGAGCCAAGTTTAACTGCACAGATGACCTAGAATTAGGGTTTTGGTTTCAAAGGCCATAACTCCAAATTTTTTGGTCATTCTTGTTTCTATTGGTCTCTATATGGTATAGGGATCATGCATATCAAGTTTCATGAAGAAATTCCATGGGGAAGGCATCTAATCAAGAGTTGACTTCTTAAGCAAGTCAGTGCAAAATCAGGGCATCTGAGGCCCCCATTGACCCAACCAAAGGGTGTTCTTCATCATTTTGATTGTGTATGATCTTTATTTGATCATAGAAGATGTTGGAAGTTCACAAAATTGAAGAATTTCAAGCCATTTGCAAAGTTGACGTTTTGGGAAAATGACTTGTAATGGAAACTTGCCATTTTGGGAAACTTTTTCAACCCTTGCTTTTTGGTTCAAAAATGCTTCAAATGGGAAAACTTTGGTAATGAAAGTTGTAGAATGGATCATTCCCTTTTCAAAAAGTATAAGAACTTGTCCTAATTCATTTTGGATCAAAAGTTATGGCTTGTCAAAGTTGGGAAAAATCACATAATTTCAAGTTATGCACCAAAGAGGCAAAGTTGCAAAACCACTTGCCAAGGCAAATTGAGACCTCAAAGTGACTTCTAAACTTTACACAAGCATAAACCATTGCCTAAAAGTCAGATTGCATCAAAGGTTTGGCCATTTTCATGACTTGTGGATCAAGATATTTCAAAATGGCCAAAGATGAACAAAGTTGCAAAACCTCACACAAACCCTAATCCATTTGCTGGATGGCTTCAAAACTGATCCTATGGCCCTCCTCATTCCTTTCTGTGCAGGACACCCCTCTTGTCCTTGGCTAACTATTGGCCCATATCTCTCTTACACAAAGCTTGACTTTTTTGCAAAATACCCATACCAATCACAATAGGGCACAACCACTCCACAGACCTATCCATGAGTGATAAGTGGACCAAAGGCAAGCCATAACACCACACAACTCATACTGAAACACACTCCAAGCCATAGTTATCAAAAATCCTCCAACTTGCAAAACCATTTGAATCTCTCAGCTCACCCAACCACTCTTCAAACAAACTTCACCATTGCTCTCAAAATGGCCCACTGACCCAAAACCATCCATTGAAACAGCCAAAAGCTTCACATAAACCAAACACGGTTTCTTCCCCTCTCTAAGCAGAACTCAATCAATCTCACAAACTAGCCAAAATAAAATCCAAACAAGCTTTGCAAACACTTGAGGAAGGTCAGTAGAGTTGATTGGAAGCAAGGAACTGGTCCAGAAGCTCTTGGGTTGAAAGCTTCGATTCAGGTAGCCATTGAAATTCATTTCTCCAGAAGCTCTATTTTAAGTTGTTAAATGGTTAAGTTTGATTCCCTGAGTTCAATGAACCTTTTATTTTTGAAAATGATGAAGAAATGAGTGTGTATGATCTGACTGAAATTTCTGCCATTTTTGAACTTTGCTTCGAATCTTGTTAATGGTGAGAAATAAATTCCATTTGAGGGCAGTGATGAGATTAGGGAGGTGAGAGGAATTGATCTGGAGCTTTAGAGCTCCAGAAATGACCTAGGGAGTGAGTTTCAGTTTTTCAGGGAAGGGGGTCACCGGAGAAGACGACCGGAGCTCGTCTCCGGTAACCTGAAAATGATTAGGGTTAATTAATTAGGGTTAGCCAAGTTTGAATGTGGACCCTTGATCTGGTTGACTAAGTCTGACCCCCGCGCGTTTCAATGGCCTGGATCTATCATTAAAGCCCTAATCCCATTTAATTAAATTAATTAATTAGGTTTAGTCAGTTTAAATGCCAGCCGTAGGATAGCGCGCGCAGTCAACCCTGGACTCTCAGCTTTGAATCTCAGCCTTCAGATCTGCTTACTTTCATTTATTTTCATTTTAATTCATTTTCTTTTGATTTATTTTGCACGAATTAATTAAAATAGCAAAAAATATTTAAAAATTATGAAAATTTTTGTCAAGGTTTTCATTATTTTTCAGAACACAAAAATATTTTTATTTTTATTTTTTGCATTAAAAATTATTTTTAAATCATTTAAATGATTATTTTTAATTAGTTAATGAAAATTAGTTAATTAAAAATACATTTAGGTATTTAAAAATCACAAAAAAATTCATATGGCATTTCAAAACATTTAGAAACATTGTCCAACTCTCAAACCAAATTTCCTTTTTGTTCTTGATGCCTTTTGATCATTTTCATTGGAATTAATTTCATTTCAAGGCAATATTTTGGTTCAAACTTTGAAAATTTGTTTCTGCCTAACCATTGAGAGTTGGATGATGATTCTTTTTGCATTGCATCTTGTATAGCATGTAGTTTATAGGATAAAATTGGCTTGATTTGATCTTGCCTTTTCAATTTGTTTTGCATTTTTCTTGACAAGGTACCTTAAAACCCTAGCAAATCTTAGGAAATTCATAACTTTCAATAGGTTAGGAGTTAGAACCCCTCCTTTGGGCAGTGAGTTTGTATGGGTCTAGGGTGCCTTTGATAGAATTTTCAAATTTTTATCATGACATTTGCTTCTGCTTTTGAATTTTTGCTTTGTATGGTGCATGAAACCCTAATTTATGCCTTCCTTTGCATCCATCTTTCATTTTCTTGCATACCATGACTTGCCATGATATTTTGTGCATCCATTTGATTCATAATACATCTTAGGACACATTAGAATCATGTTTGATCATTGCATCTTTCATTTTCCATGTTTTATGTCCTTTGCATTCCATAAATTTTCATGAACATTCATGGTTCAATGCATGCTTCATTTGCATCCTTGCTTGCTTCATCATTCTCATGTCTTGCCTCATGTTTGTATCATCTCTTAGCATCATTCACTTCATGATCTTGCTTCTGGTTTTGGATTGCATCATCACATTTCATCTCATTTGCATTGCATTTCATTTTCTTTTGCTAACATTTCAGGTGGTAAGTTGTTTGAGAAGTGAATTTGCCTTCACTTCTCACATTCTCTTTTCATCTCTTTCATACTTCCTTTGCTGCATTTTTGTATGTGTATTGGATTGATCTTGCCCATTCTTGTTCATCTTACCTTCTTTCCTCAAGCAACTTGACTTCTTAAGTGAAGCAAGTTGTTTTGCTTCTCTTTGCTTCTTCCTCCTTTCATCTGCTTCCTTCCTGGTGGTTTCTCTGAAGATCTTCTTGCAAACCTCATTAACCCTAGGAATAACCAAGCATGATAATAATTAGGGTTTGATTAGTCCCCCATTTAGCTTTTACCTTTGTGTCATCTTTAATTCTTCTCTTCTCCTCTCATAATCAGGGACTAAACCCCAAAGGCTTTAAGGCTTTGTGATTAAGCTTATGCCTGCATCCTTCTATTAGGATGGAGTGTATAACTTTAATCCTAAGTGTTAAACCCTTAATGTGTTTAAATCCTTTAATTAATCCACTTAATAATCATCAATACATCAAGCTTGTAACTTGGGCCTTGCATTAGGGTTCTAATTCTTCCTTAATTGGTTAAGAAGGACTAACCCTAGTGTTAATGGACAAGTCCCCCTCAAGTTGTCTTTCAAACCCTAAAATTCTTTTCTTTATCTTACCATTAAATAAAATCCATTAATAAAGGCTTTGTTTTGTCATGAGGTTAATCCCTAATCATGGATTAAGTTGAGGAGTCTTTCTCAGCTTAAATGTTCTCATCTATTGTCCTTCTATTAGGATGGTGTAATGAGTCTGTTTAATCTTTGATTATGGCTTAATCTCATTACTTAACACTAAACGAAAACAACAAAAACATCTAAATAATCACAAGTAGGTTAATGATCTTAATCCTACATCAGGGTGATTAAGTGTGAGATGCTGACTTCACACTTAAGGTATTCTCATTACCCCTAATCAGAGGGAAGATGTGATGAGTTTACTAACCCATTGGTTTAGGCTTAAGCTCATTTTCTTATAACAAACTTCAAAAGCAATAAAAGACTGAAAACACAAAAACAAACAATAATCGTCTCCTTCGGGATTCTTTTCTCATCTCATTCACTCGCAAACGAGAACTTGCTTCTTCCGTCTAATGCAAGACAGTTTGCACCTGAGCCAGACAGGTCACACACTTGGGCATAGACAAGTAAGCAGTTCACAAGTCAATTTATCTTTCAGTCTCTTTGGGTCGAACTACAGTGTTCTGACTTCCTCATTGCACGAGAGGATACGTAGGCATAACTTAACAGTTATCGAACAAAAGTCTCTGTATATCCCCCCTCCTTCCTGTATCATTCTTTAAGCCTCATAGTCTTGAGCTTCATATTCTTTTCTTACACTGACACTTTTCTTATACACTTCACATTTCTTTTACACTGACACTTGCATTCTTTCCAGCTTTGATACACAAATTGCACTGACACTACCCCTTTAAAACACAAATCCTTTAAGCGTGGATCCTGTCGAGTACGGCGGACAATCTGGGTGCTAATACCTTCCCAGGTTGTAACCAACCCCCTTTCTCAGTCTCTCTGGTTCGCAACCGTCTTATCCATATCTTTTCTTAGGTCTATGCAGCATTACCTTTCCTACGGGATAAAAATGCCTAGCTGGCGACTCTATTCATTTCCCTTCCTCTTTTCGCCGACCGTTCGCGTCTGTACCCCATCTGACCTTGAGGTGTCATTTGGTGGGAGCGACAGCTTGGCGACTCTGCTGGGGAACCTTATACTGTAACCAGGGCTTCTGGTTCTTTTTGTGGGTTCCTCCTAGCGCTTGTTTGATTTGTGTTTACTGGGGTGTTATGTGCTAATTGTGTTTGTATTTTTGCTTTACTTATTACTTTATGTACAGTTATTTATTGCTTTCTTTACAGCTTTATATACATCATACTGTCATAATGTTATCTGGCTGGATCTGGTTTTTCTTTTGTTGGGTGGGGCTCTATTGAGAGTTTAAGGTCCTATACCTGGGACCTGAGTGACACCTAGGCTAGAGTGGTTCATGTTCTTTCCCATTCCATTTCGGTCTGGTGCGGGAATATGAAACACGGTTCAGATGTGGGTTTCTTCTTGAGAACTCTGTGCTACAGATTTCCTGTAGTGCTAGGGCTATCTGGGAAGCCTGCTAAGTCTGGATGACCTTTATTGTGACCTTCAGAAACTAAGGTGAATTAGAGGAGGATCTTTTATGGTTATTATAAACATTGTACCTCCGGGTTAGTAGTGTTTACACTTCTCATAACTGATCCAAGTCTGAGGATCCTTGTTTTAGAACATTACCTGTGAGGGGGTTTGGCTGTTTACAGGTTTGCAGGAACCCTTGCCACATCATACCCTGATACTTATTTTTTTTAAGAATGCTTCACTTTGGGCAGTTCTTGTGATTTAACCCTGGGCATGTGACTCTTTATTTGAGTCCCCCACCTTGGTTACTGGATTTCTGAACCTCCATCTGGACTTCTTAAAACATACACGGGCCTTTTATATCAAGATAGTAATCAGATCCAGCTTGATCACAAACCCTTGCATATCATTTGCATATCCATCATTTGCATCATTTAACATTTGTTTATTTGTTTTTCAGGGTATCCACATTACATCTGGCTTGGTTTTGACCCCTTCATCTAGACCTTTGTCCATCTGTTATCTGCTTCAGCTATCTTCATCAGTTGCCTGCTTCGGCTACCTCCATCATCATCCTCAGCCTATCAGTGGCTCATCTCCAGTATCAGCCTTCATCATCAGCATCTGTTTCCAGCTCTTCATCAGCAGTCATGGCACCTAAGAAGAGCAACATTTCATACCATTTCTTTGAGCCTGTGCTGGCTGGCATCAGGCAGGTCCAGGCACTTATCACTCCAGACCACATCCCATTATTCAGAGAGCATTATGGAGGCATCCTTGATATGGTTATGGACCTGGACCCTTCTCAGAGGAGTTTGATCCACACTTGTCTACAGTTTTATGACCCTCCTTTGAGATGCTTCACTTTCAAGAACTTTCAGTTAGGACCTCTGCTGGAGGAGTTCTCATCATTGATTGGAGTACCTGTCAGGGGTGGTGTCCCCTTCAACCCAGAGATGCCTTCTCCCAGCAATGGAGAAGTGGCAAAGGCACTGTATTTGGAGCCTATTTTGATTGAGCAGAACATGACAACAAAGGTAGGCATCCCTGGTCTACACTTGGATTTCTTAACTTCTCAGGCCATCCTGAAGGCCTCCTTGGGAGAATGGAAGGCAGTTTGTGCATTGTTAGCCCTCAGTATATATAGGGTTATACTTTTTGCAGATGAGCCCAAGTTTATCAGCAAAAATGCCATTCATCTCTTCCTTCTGAGGAACCCAGTACCCACATTGCTGTGAGATTTCTATTATTCTGTTCACCAGAGAAATGAGAAGCAAAGAGGAAAGTTGGTGAGGTGTTGTGCTCCTCTATTTCACACCTGGCTGCTCAAACACTTACCCAGGACTGATGCCTTCTTGAACCCTCACCAACAGAAGAATTGGGCTAAGAGACTCATTGCTCTGACTTCAGATGACATCAGATGGTGTACCCAGAGCACCAAAGGCAGAGACATAATCACTAGCTGTGGGCAGTACCCCAATGTACCTCTAATAGGAGTGAAAGGTTGCATTAACTACAATCCTTTGTTGTTTAAGAGACAATTGGGCTATGCTTTGGTTCACCCTCCTAGAGTGCAAGACTTGGCTGAAACCCTGTACTGTGAGATAAAGCCTAATCTAGTTGTTGTCAGACAAGCGTCCTGGGCTTGGGACAACATCCAGACCAAAGGGATGGCCATTCTTGGGAGATGCAATAATGTGGCTTCAGCTCAGTATTATGAATGGTCTCATGCTAGGGATCAAATTTCTGGGATGCCTTTCACCATTGAGGATGTACCTGGACCATCCACAGTACCACCTCCAACCACTGTCGGCCTGGCAGAATTTGAGAAGCTGAAGGAAAGAAATGAGAATCTGTCTCAAGCTCTGAAGAAGACCCTCTGGGAGAGAAGTGATGGTCGTCTAGACATTGAGAGGTTGGAGAAGCTTAAGGTAGAACATCTGGCCAAGATTGAGAAAGCAGAAGACTACATCAAGAAATAGAGAGCTGGAGAGCAAATATTGAAGAATGCCTGTAAAGAGGCCCAGTTTCAGAAGGCTAGGACTGATCTCTATCTAGAGGAAAGTCAAGCTAGGTGGGTCAGGATCACTGAAGCTCGCACTCAAGAAGATAAGAGGACTCAAGCCAGGATTGAGCAGTTGGAGGCCAATGAAAAGAAGCAACAGGAGGCTTTGCTGGAAGCCCAGAAGGAAATTTCAGAATTGAAGCTTAGGGCTGGTTTGAAGAGGTCAAAGGACCAAGACAGGCACAAGAAGCTGACCACTGCAATTGCCACCAGAAACCTTCTTATCAGGAACATCACAGAGCATCCGGTTGGTCCTGTAACTGAAGCACTTTTGAAGGAGGTTAAGGAGGATGAGTTTGGCTTAGATGTTTGACTACTTTGCTTGTTGTTATTTCCATTTGATGTACTTTTCTTTTATGTTGTATTTTGACCCCTCAGGGACATATGTTGTAAAAACAAACTATGTATGGTTCACCATTTGTAATGTATTTGTTAGTTTGTTTCATTGATGTCTCTTTCTCTCAAGCAACATCAAAACATCTTCGTCAGGATCTGGAAAGGTCAAAACCAAGAGCCAAGCCGGATACCTTGGAAAATAAATAAGCATACTGCATTGCATACTGACTGCTGTTTTGTTTTGTAGGTTTCCCTTTACTTTATTTTGTTTCTAACTCTGTTGTGATTCAGGAATTATTGCTCGCCGTCGGGTGTTTCCTCTCAACCGTCCGCACAGGTATCCTACTCGCAACAATCTTCCTGGTATCCAGATGGACCAAGTACAACAAGATCTGACAGAGGTCAGGACTCAGATGGCTAATTAAAGGTTGGAGATGAGAAACCAAATGACCCAATTCATGGAAGTAATGAATGGCTTGGCTCAAAGTAAAGAAAGGTTTAGGGCATTGGTAGAAAGACAAACCCCAGAGGAACCTCCCCTGGGAACAGGAGGAACAAGTAATAATGAAAGGGGTCAGCCTCATGTTAATCCACCAGTGTATGGGCCTCATCTACATCCGGAAGTCAACATCCCGAGTAATGTGCAAGGGAATACTACTGGAGGAAGGATCTTACAGGAAGACCCCCAAGAAGAGCAGTTTACTATGATGGGAGCTGGGGATGAAGTTTATGATAGGAGGTTTGATGAAATTGCTGAGAAGTTGAGATCTCTAGAGTCTCAAAATTCCCTAGGTTTTGATGTCATGGATATGGGGTTAGTGGACGGGGTAAGAATTTCCCACAAGTTTAAACTCCCATGCTTCGAGAAGTACAATGGAACTTCCTGTCCACGAACTCACTTACAGTCCTTTCTGGGGAGACTTAAGGCATACACCATGGATGAAAAGCTGTGGATGTTCTATTTTGAAGATAGTTTGACTGGGGCTTCAAGGGAGTGGTACTCACATTTAACCAGAGCTACTATCAGATGCTGGAAGGACTTAGCTGAGGCCTTCATCAGACAGTACCAATACAATCTGGACATGGCTCCTAACAGAACCCTTCTGATGGGAATGTCTCAATCCTCCAGAGAAAGCTTCAGGGAATATGCCCAGAGGTGGAGACAGCTTGCTGCTGCTGTCCAGCCACCCATGTCGGAAAGAGAAATGGCCGACATATTTATGAATACCCTGCAAGGAACATATATTGATAGGCTAGCTGCATTCTCTTCCACCGGCTTCGCAGACGTAGTTATAGCCGGGGAAAGAATTGAAAGCCTTCTAAAGATGGGTAAGATTTCTGATAATGGTGCAAGTTCGTCAAGTAATCCCAGGAAGCCTTTTGTGGGACTTAGAAGAACCAGTGAGACAAATGCCATTCATGCCGCCAGGGGCAGACCTCAGTATGTCCACAGATCAGTAGCAGCTGTCACTATTCCAGCTCCAATTCCTCAGCAACCAACTTATCAACCACAACAACAACCACATTATCAGCAGCAAGTTCAGTACCCGCCACAAAGAACCTACAACAACAACAACAACAGCAATCAACAGCAAAGACCCTTTCAGCAAAGACCATCACAGGCAAATAAGGTGATTGACCCTATCCCTATGCCTTATGCTGCCTTATTGCCACAACTCCTGAAGCTCAACCTGGTTGAGTTAAGGACATTGGCACCACCAGACCCCTCCAATCTGCCAAGAAATTATGATGTCAACGCCAGATGTGCTTTCCACTCCAATGCACCTAGCCACAATACGGAAAAATGCAGGGCTTTACAAATGAAAGTACAAGACCTGGTGGATTCTAAAGCCCTCAACTTTGCACCCCCTCCAAGTGTCACTAAGAATCCCATGCCCAATCATGGAGGGCCAAGAATTAATGCCATTGAGGAAGACAAGCCATCTTTCTTAATCACCAGTGTTGGGCAGATTCGGACACCTCTGGTCGAGATTAAAGCTCAGCTCCTAGAATGCCAGATGTTCCCCGGGTGTGAGCTTGGTTGTGGTTATTGTAACATTTCGGTCAACGGGTGTGATAATTTGAGAAGCGGCATAGATGGTCTTATCAAAAGTGGTATACTTCAGATCACAACAACAGCGCCTACAAATCCAGCAATCCCCTTGACAACAATTCCTGACTCTTCTACAACTGCAACAACAATCATTCCGACCAATTCATCAATATCATCAACAATGGCTCCACCCATCACTTCGAAAAATCAGATGTCAACAACCATTTCATCTACAACATCAGCACCCCTTTATTCAGCAGAATCTTCTACAACACCAGCAGTAATTAATGAAGATATCTCAGCAGTCACCATTTACTATGACCCATCAAATGTTCCTCCAAACAACAACTTTCAACAACAAACAGTAGCACCTCCTGCCAGGTCACCAGTCACCATTTACTACGATCCGCACACCATTTCGGTACCCTCCTCTGCAGCAGTCAGTCCAGTTACCATCACGGTGCCTGTACCAGTTCCATATGAAAGCAGTAATGCCATACCTTGGCATTATGGCTCTGACCTCTACTGCAACGGGGAGAAAATCACTTTGGATTCTTCAACCTCTTCTCCACAGATTGATAATGTTGGTGGAGGCGGAGGCTTCACCAGAAGAGGACGCCTTTTTGCCTCACAATTGCAAAGACCTAATGCCGAAGCAGAAGCTGCTGCCAAAGCAAAAGGAAAAAGTGTGGTACCTGAAGAACCAATCATCAAAGAAACTCATAAGACATCTTTTGAGCAAGATGTAGATGAGTTTATGAGAATTATAAAGAGAAGTGATTACAAGGTGGTGGATCAGCTTCACCAAACTCCGTCAAAGATCTCCATATTATCCCTGTTGATGTGTTCTGAAGCTCACAGGAATGCATTACTGAAAGTCTTGCACGCAGCCTACGTGCCAGAGGAGATCACTGTTAATCAGCTAGAAACTGTGGTAGCAAATGTCAACACCAGTCATGGACTGGGCTTTACCAACGCTGACTTGACAACTGAGGGACGTAACCACAACAAGGCTTTACACATCACTCTAGAATGCAAGGGTGCTGTTCTATCTCATGTACTGGTGGACACTGGGTCTTCACTCAATGTTCTACCAAAGAAAGCCTTAGTGAAGCTGAAGTATGATGGCTTGGCACTGCGTCCATGTAATTTAGTGGTGAGAGCATTCGATGGCTCTAAAAGATCAGTGCTTGGGGAGATTGATCTGCCTGTGATGATTGGCCCGCAGACCTTCAAAATTACCTTCTATGTGATGGACATTCAGCCGGCCTACAGCTGTTTGTTGGGTAGACCTTGGATCCATGCCGCTGGAGCTGTTACGTCTACCCTTCACTAGAAGCTGAAATTCGAGTGGGAAGGCCAGATCATCACCATCTGTGGTGAAGAGGACATCTTTGTTAGCCATCTGGCTACGTACAAGTACATTGAGATGGATGGAGAAATCCATGAAACCATGAGCCAGGGATTTGAGGCCCTGAACATTAATGAAGCATCTGCTGTACTAGGGACCTCCATGACATCTTATCAGCAAGCCAGGAAGGTTGTTGAAGAGGGTACTGCCCAAGGCTGGGGCAAGCTGCTGCCCGTGGAGAAGAAGGAGGACAGATTTGGGTTGGGTTACAAACCAACTCAACAAGATCAATCAGAAGCTGCCAAGAAGCCCAATTTTGTCAGCGGGGGGATGCTCACCCGGATGCAGTGAACAACTTGGAAGATGAGTCGGAAGATGAGCGCAACCTGGAGAGCTGGATACGTCCAAGGACCCCGGGGAGCCGTATCTCAAACTGGTCTTCCCAGGAAATTATAAGGGTTACTCCTACAGAGTAATTATTATTTCCTGTATATTTTAAGCATGCATCAAGTCTTGCATCTTGCCCAAGATGTCAAGACTCATTTTGTAATCGGGCCATCTTGTAATTTTGTGCAAACAGATCAATCAATGAATATCGGACATCTTTTGCAAATGAGTCTTTTTCTTTTCCGCTCACTGTTTTTCATTTTTCTTTTTGTACAAAAATAAAATGGCAATGTTTTCCAAAATGATAACTTCATTTCACTTTTTCTAAACAAGATTAAAATCGATCACTAAAATGAACAATCTAAACCCTTGCAGAGAGTGCCTTTCAGACTGCACCGACAACAGCACAGCTATGACTTCGTATGACTTTGACAATCCAATCAATCAAGCCGATGAAGGGGTTGAAGAAGACTATGAGCTGCCTGAAGAGCTAGCCAGGTTGTTAAGGCAAGACGAGAAGGTTATCACTCCTCATCAGGAGGAGGTCGAAACGGTTAATCTTGGTATGGAAGAAGATGTGAAAGAGGTTAAGATCGGGGCCTGCTTACAAGACTCGGTAAAAGAGCAACTGATTGATATGCTTCGGAAGTATGTGGATGTCTTTGCTTGGTCTTATCAAGATATGCCAGGGTTGGACACCGATATTGTTATGCACAAGCTGCCTTTAAAAGAAGACTGCCCGCCAGTAAAACAGAAACTGCGCCGTACTCGCCCAGATATGGCAATGAAGATTAAGGAAGAGGTACAAAAGCAGTGGGACGCCGGGTTCCTTGGTGTGACTAGCTATCCGCCGTGGGTTGCTAATATTGTACCTGTGCCTAAGAAAGATGGCAAGGTAAGGATGTGTGTGGACTACCGGGATCTGAATAGAGCCAGCCCGAAAGATGATTTCCCTTTACCTCACATTGATGTATTGGTTGATAATACGTCTCAGTTCTTGGTATTCTCCTTCATGGATGGATTTTCAGGATACAATCAGATCAAGATGTCACCTGAAGACAAGGAGAAGACAACCTTCATCACACCCTGGGGCATGTTCTGTTACAAAGTGATGCCATTCGGACTGAAGAATGCTGGTGCAACTTATCAACGGGCTATGGTAACATTATTCCACGACATGATCCATAAAGAAATTGAATGTTATGTGGATGACATGATTGCCAAGTCCCTCACGGAAGAAGACCACCAGGTAAATCTGTTGAAGTTATTCAAGCGTCTGAGGAAATACCAACTGAAGTTAAACCCCAACAAGTGCACATTTGGGGTGCGATCTGGTAAGTTGCTGGGATTTATTGTAAGTGAGAAAGGGATTGAAGTTGACCCTGACAAAGTTAAAGCCATTCAAGAAATGCCTGCACCGAAGACTGAGAAGGAAGTTCGGGGGTTCTTGGGTAGATTGAACTACATTTCAAGGTTCATATCTCACCTTACTGCAACCTGTGAACCCTTGTTCAAGTTGTTAAGAAAAGAACAAACGGTCAGGTGGAATGAAGACTGCCAGAGGGCTTTTGACAAGATCAAGGAATACTTACAAGAGCCTCCAATCCTTATGCCTCCAGTTGAAGGAAGACCTCTAATCATGTACTTAACAGTATTAGAAGAGTCAATGGGGTGTGTGTTGGGCCAGCATGACGAGTCTGGTCGAAAAGAGTATGCAATATACTACCTAAGCAAAAAGTTTACCGACTGTGAACAACGTTATTCACTGCTCGAGAAAACTTGATGTGCTTTAGCGTAGGCTGCTCGCCGACTGAGATAGTATATGTTGACCCACACTACCTTATTGATCTCAAAGATGGACCCAGTTAAGTACATATTTGAGAAGCCAACACTTACCGGACGAATTGCAAGATGGCAAATGATCCTCACAGAATATGACATTCAGTACACATCTCAGAAAGCCATCAAGGGCAGTGTACTGTCTGATTATCTTGCTGAGAAACCTATTGATGATTACCAGCCTATGAGATTTGACTTCCCTGATGAAGACATCATGTTCATAAAAGCAAAAGATCATGAAGAGCCTATTCACACTGAAGGGCCTGACCCGGAAGAAGAATGGACTATGATGTTTGATGGGGCTGTTAATATGAATGGTCGTGGTGTTGGTGTAGTACTCATTACACCTAAAGGAGTTCACATGCCTTTCTCGGCAAAACTCACCTTTAACTGCACTAACAACGAAGCTGAATACGAAGCCTGTATTATGGGTCTTGAGGAAGCCATTGACCTCAGGATCAAGACTTTGACTGTGTTCGGAGATTCAGCTTTGGTAGTTAACCAAACCAACGGCAAATGGTACACACACCAGGAGCATCTGATACCTTACAGGGACTATACAAGGAGGTTATTGACTTTCTTTACAACGGTCAAGCTTGAGTATATCCCTCGGGATGAGAATCAATTTGCATATGCTCTTGCCACCATTTCATCCATGATCAAAGTTCAAGCTGCCAACTTTGTACCTCGGATTTCAGTGTCCAGACTTGACAGACCAGCATATGTGTTCTCAGCAGATGTTGTTAAGGATGATAAGCCGTGGTTCCATGATATCAAATGCTTCTTGGAGGATCAAGCATACCCACCTGGGGCATCTTCCAATGATAAGAAGACATTAAGAAGGCTTGCTGGCAGTTTCTTCCTGAATACTGACGGTTCCCTGTACAACAGAAACTTTGATATGGTACTTCTCAGATGCGTTGATAGGACAGAAGCAGACTTGTTGATGCACGAAGTGCACGAAGGATCCTTTGGTACCCATGCGGGAGGGCATGCCATGGCAAAGAAGTTGCTAAGATCAGGTTATTACTGGATCACAATGGATGCTGACTATTGTGCCTATGCCAGAAAATGCCATAAATGCCAGATCTATGCGGATAAGGTGCATGTGCCTCCCAATCCTCTGAATGTGATGTCTTCACCCTGGCCCTTTGCCATGTGGGGCATTGATATGATTGGCAAGATTGAGCCGACTGCTTCAAAAGGCCACAGATTCATCCTGGTTGCTATTGACTATTTTACCAAGTGGGTTGAAGTAGCTTCCTATGCAAATGTTACAAGGTAGGTGGTAGCCCGATTTCTGAAAAGAGACATCATCTGTCGGTATGGAGTTCCCGAGCGAATCATTACTGATAATGGTTCCAATTTAAACAACAAGATGATGGCAGAACTATGCCGGGACTTCAAGATCCAACACCACAATTCTTCTCCTTACAGGCCAAAGATGAATGGCGCTGTTGAGGCAGCTAATAAGAATATCAAGAAGATTGTGCAGAAGATGGTGGTTACCTACAAAGACTGGCATGAAATGCTACCATTTGCCTTGCATGGGTACCGTATGTCAATCAGAACATCCACTGGGGTAACACCGTATCAGCTTGTTTACGGTATGGAGGCAGTCCTACCCGTTGAAGTTGAATTACCCTCCCTGCGGGTATTGATGGATGTTAAGCTGAGTGAAGCAGAATGGGTCCGGTCCCGATACGAACAACTGAGTCTGATTGAAGAGAAGAGATTAGCTGCAATCTGTCATGGGCAGCTGTATCAGAAAAGAATGAAGAAAGCCTTCGATCAGAAAGTCAGGCTCCGAGAGTACCAAGTAGGAGATCTTGTGCTGAAAAGACTCCTCCCTCCTCATACAGACCATAGGGGCAAGTGGACTCCGAATTATGATGGTCCATTCATAGTAAAGAAAGTTTTCTCCGATGGAGCATTGATGCTCAGTACTATGGATGGTGAAGACTTCCTGTCCCCCGTGAATTCAGATGCAGTAAAAAAATACTTCGCATAAAATGACCCGCTGGACATAAAAACAGAATGTAAGTCCAGGCAAAAATAAGGCATCCCGGCGAGTCAAAAACAGAATAAAGGACTCGGGCAAAAATAAGGGAAAATAAATAAAAAATGTACACCCGCTGAGTTGAAAAGCCGCATTGGACAACTCAGGCAAAAAAGGGTATCCCGATGGATCGAAAACCCGAAAGGGCGATCCATGCAAAATAAGGGAATAAGCGAACAACTGCATTCTGAATTCATCTGTATCACTTACAACATGGCAAGCTTCGAAGGATCCAAGCGTCTGTCGGAATCAGCCTTCTTCAGAAAGCAAGACGAGAAGAACGTCAAATGTCATACGAGTCATAGCAAAGGGAAGCTCCTTGAAGCGTCATCAACATTGCCAATACCTTTTATTTCTCAATTTGTAACAATCTCCTCATTTTAGGGAATTTGTTTCTTTGACTGTATCTTGCCGATTCAGGGCACACGAATTAATAAAATCAGATTTTCAGTCATGTCTCGTCTCGTACATTTTATTTTCATTTGCAAGAATGTCCGATGTCTTTAAGATACTGATTGCATAAATACAAATGCCTCTCTTCTAAAAATACGTGCTTGTAGGAAATATACTCACTCCCAGGAGTGCCTAAACTCTTATGACGGAATCTGGTAAAGGATACCTCGGGATTACTTGTGCGTTTCTCTGACTTTTCAGGATTGAGGGTATTCAAAGCATAGCATGGGGCATGAAAGCTTCATCCCAGCAAGCTGGCAAATCATTATCTACTCAGTTTTAGCACTGGAGGTGCCTTCTCCCCAGCTGAGTTGCCATTTATTTCCTCCTCAGTCAAGTACAAAAGCCAGGGAGCCATTTCCCTACAGAGTCTCAACCTCTATCCAGAAGAGCAACGCCCGGAGATCTCACAACAGAGTGACGAAAGCTTCTGCAAACCCCAGCTGGGTCCCTCATTACCAAATAGGTCTATCAGTGATCTATTTCCCCAAGCAGAGTCATATATGTCAGATCTAGCAATGATCTCATCCCCCAGCTGGGATGTCCACTTCAAGCAGATCAACCAGAAATCTTCGCAGCAACGGGATCCGAATCCCGGATCGTGTCTTTGCATAATCATGGCATTCACATCATATTATCCCCACAAAGCGTAGCATTCCGTCTAATACGGAGCATTACGGCAAAAATCAAACATATTGCATAATCATAAGCCATGTTCTGAATCAAACACTTGTGAATACTGACAATCCGTCAAAGATACACAGAGAAAACTCCCCGAATTCCCTGGCAGAAAGCCAAGGCTTTTGCCTTACACTCATAAATACAGATACACACTCCTTTTGGCACCCGTCCGTGTCATGATTCCCCAGTAAAGTCGACCGAGCATTTCTTTACAAACAGACACTTATACATTACAGACACTTCCCGACAACCGTCCGTGTCATATCCCCAGAAGAAAGCCAAGGCGTCCTCTTTGCACTCACAGATACATATATACAAATTCCCTGACACCCGTCCGTGTCACCTTCCCCAACATAGATACCTGAAACATTTTGTAAACTATACACCTGTTTATATTACACCTTTCTCTTTTGACCCTCATCCTTGTCACTCTCCCCAGCAAGTTAAACACTCGCCTGTACACCACTCATACTTGTTACTTTTGTTTTACTCATACAAGTACTCGTTCGTACTTTGTATACACCACTTATACCTCCTCAGATTCAACACTCATCCGTGTTCTCTGTTAACCAGTTGGTACTCGTCTGTACCATCATCTCTGAACACGCGTCAGCGTTTGTTTCTACCTGATACTCGTCCGTATCATGGTCTTAAGGATGCTCGTCCGCATCTTTAATCCATACACGTGTCAAACACTTATGTCTTCTTGAATTTAGACACTCGTCTGTGTCTACCATTCCCCAGAAGAGTCCCTTCAGATTCAACACTCGTCCGTATCGTCATCTCTGAACATGTGTCAGCATTTGTTTCTACCTGATACACATCTGTATCATAGTCTTAAGGATGCTCGTCCGCATCTTTAATCTATACACCGTACCCAAACACTGATACCTCTCATTTCTTGGATATAGACACTCGGCCGTGTTTACTTGTCCCGGCAAATTCCAGTGAATCATGATCTTGTTATCTGACATTCGTCCTATGTCACGATACCTTGTCGGTAGCCGTACCCTGCCAGGTGATCGTCCTTCACCTTTGGATGACCGTCCCTCATCCGTTCCCCAACGGAGTCTCTATTTCATTAGAACCCCTTTTCTATCCGACATTCGTCCTATGTCGTGATATTTTTAGCAGTCGTCCCCTGCTAGGTGATCGTCCTTCACCTCCTGATGATCGTCCTTCATTATTTTATCCGATGGCCGTCCCCATCGTTGATCTTGTTATCTGACATTCGTCCTATGTCATGATACCTTCGGAGCAGCCGTACCCTGTGTAACACCCCAAATTTGCCCTCTTCTTGTTTAGCATCGTTATCATATCATAATCATCATGAGCATACCATAGCCTTATCATTCAGCATAGAAAAATGAAGCATAACACTCACATGTTCTAGCATAAGGCATACGATCGGTCATCTGGGAAAATCTGAATCTGCAAGTCAAAATCAAGAGCATGGTGATCTGGCAAGAATCTCACAGGATCATTTTGCACAAGCCTGGTATCATGTTCAGAGCCCTAGAAAGAGAAGATGGATCAAAATTTGCTTGAAACGGTTGGTGCAGGTCTATTTTTGAGGTTTCCCACCAAAGGGAGGGAAATTCAAATTTTCCATGCGTTAACCGGTTAACGCATATGGTTAACCGGTTAACAGCTGCGAAATTTGAATTTCCAGCAGCATTTTCAGCATGTGTGTTTTGGCCCCATTTTCCAATTTTCTGATTTTTATTCATTTGAATTAAATTTGAATTTGAGAGAAGGATCTAGAGCATTTATCCAAGCCTCATTCCAACCCTAAATCCAAATCACACTACCAAGCCATAATTTTGGATCCCAAACCAAAATTTTGGGCCCCAAACCTAAATCATATTTATTCCATTTCCTTCCAAACCAAAGGGGCTCTCACTCATTTTTCACTCTCATTTCTGAATTTTCATTCCTCTCACTCACAATTCTCTCACTTTTCTCTCCCAATTTTCCAAATCACTCAAAGTTCCTCTTTGAAGATCACACAACCTTGCCTTGAGGTGTGTAGATCTTGGGACTAAACCTCCATTCATAGCTTCTTTGCATCTTTTTGCTGGTTTTATTGGAGATTCAGATCTGGTTTGAGATCTAGAAGTGCTTTTGGATCCAAAATTCTGCATCAAGGGCTTGTTCTTGCATTTATTTTGCATGGAGTGTGGAGCTTAGCATCGGATCTTTAAAGTTTTGCGCGAGATCTACCGTTTTCAGCTCAATCAACAATTACCAAAGCATACCTCAGCTTTGTAGGTTGGTTAATTTCAGATCTAGCTCTGTTTTAGCTTATTTGCATGCTTGTGCTTTAGATCCACCATGTGCTTGTGTATTTGCTTGTGTTGTTTGATTTGATTGGTTGATTTGTATCCGGATCCGAATGTTATTGTTCATGAGCTTAATGATATGGATTAATGTGAATTGATCTAATTTTTCCATGTGTAATTGATTGCTGGTCTGGTGCAAGCTTATTTGAATAAGCTGTTTTGAGATGCTGTTTTCTGCAGGATTTGTTGCTGTTTTATCAGTGTTAACCGGTTAACGTATATGGTTAACCGGTTAACGCCCCTGTTTTGTGCGTATTTTGTGCAGGTTTGAGCTGGTTAACCGGTTAACGCATATGGTTAACCGGTTAACACTGAAGCAGAATGACTTTTTAGTGTTGTTTTGAGCTTGTTTGATCCCTTTGCTTGTTCTAATTGCCATGGATCATTGCATGATCATTAAACATGATATTTTAGGGTGATTTGCTTGCTGATTGATGTATGCTTTCATGTTTTCGACGCGTAAGTCGTGTACTTGCAATGTTTGGCATGATGTTTGATTTTTGTTCACAAGAACCTTTGAGCATGACTAATTCCATGATTGTGTTGGTCACTTTGCTGGATTTTTTTGTGCATACTAACCTTGCAGGGGCTATGGTAAGTGAGAGATGTGGGAATTGAGTTCCACACCTCCAATTCTCATCTTCCTCTTATGTTTATGTTACTAACCCTTTGTTGTTGGGCTTAGGCCTTTCTCATCCCTTCTTCTATCTTCTTCTTTTTTCCTTCATTAGGATAGAAACCTCACTAAACTTTAGGACTTCCATGCATGTGAATATTTAGGATTATTTTAGTCCCCCTTTAGAATTTTTCCTTTAAGATCCTTTGGTGCTCTCTCTTCTCATCTTCAAACTTAATTCTAATTCATTTAATAAAGGTTGAGTACTTTCATGTGACATGAGACTTTGCTATGAGATGCTCACATGCGTTCCATTTCGGGGCGAGGTGTGAGTCATCACTCGTGGTGGATAGGTCTTAACATGAGTACCTCACAAAGAAAAGCTAAAAAACACTTCTTAATCAAAACCACAAAAACACTTAATAATTATAATAGGTTAGTGTGCTTGAGCCTTCACTTGTGGGACTAGCTTTGGGGATTTCCTCCATAGATAGGTGTGCCTCTTGCGCATTCCATTTCGGGATGATGTGAGATGTACACATCCCATTGAGTAAGACTTGGGTACACTTACCTATGCAAACTCTCACTCATAAAAGCTTCTAAAAAACACCAAACAAACAATAAACGTCTTTCCTTCGGGAATTCTTTTCTCATCTCCTTCGCTCCGTACGCGAACTTGCTCCTACTTGTCATTTTGCAATACGGTTACGCACTCGTCGTCCGAGCCTGCAACACCTGAGCAATGGCATAGGCAGTTCAAGCCTTAATTCTCAAGCATTTTCCTTTTAGTACCCCTAGTTAGGGGAACTACGGCGTCTCTGATCCTCATTATCCTGATGAGGTACGTAGGCAGCGGGGTAGGGCCCGTTCGAGCACAATCTTTATTTTCCCTACATTTTTTCATTTTCATTTCTTTTCCAGTTCCAGTTTCTTTTCATTTTCATCTCTTTGCTGCAGCTTTCATACCCTCACCCTTTGAAACAGTTTCTTTTGCAAGCGTGGATCCCGTCGGGTACGACGGACGATCTGGGTGCTAATACCTTCCCAGGTCGTAACTGACTCCCGAACTTAGATCTTTGGTTCGCAGGACCTGTGTCCTTCCTCTTTTTTTCTTCTGGTTTGTGCAGCATTACCATTCCCTCTATTCGGGATAAAAATGCATGGCTGGCGACTCTACCTTTTTCCGCGCCACTTTCGCGTTTGTACCAGGATGGAAATCCCGGGAGCGACAGCTGGCGACTCTGCTGGGGAAAATCCAGAATCTCTGGTTCCCCTGTGAGTCTCTCCTAGCGCTTGTGTGTTGTTGTTTCATTGGGTGATGTTTGTTTGGTGTGGCTTGTTGTATTTTATTGTTGTTTATTTACGGCGTTATTTACAGCTTTATTTACAGTCTTCAGTATTTATTTTCCGCATCATTTATATCATACTGGACTGTCTGGACTGGTTTTCTGTTTGGTGGGATGGGTGATACTGTTCCTGAGAGATAAGCCAAGTACCCGGCTTGAGTGCACCCTAGGATTAGAGTGGACATATTGTACTCGCATGTGGCATGATGAGTGGCGATGTGTTTCACGCCCAGATTGCGATTGTCTTGGAAATATCTTGTGTGGGGATTTCCTCCACTTCGGGATAGGACCTTGATAGTTATGTGCATCTGAGGACCGATCATTGAGAACTTTTGTGGAAACAACCCTCTCCAGTGGTGACAGTGGCAGACCACATTTTGTGGCAAACCCATTCGCACCCGAGGGTCCACTGGGGACTCGCATAGGATGGCCTGGTTCTTTTATAGGAACTCAGTCAAAGCATCTGGTCGTATGACATTAGTATTGTATCCTACGGGCTGAATGTACTATTGTTTCTCGATTGCAGCGCTTGAAGCTGGGAACCTATAAGGGATGCTTGTTTTTCCCGGACTCAGCTGAGGCCTCCCTGCGTAGTACATAATGCCTAACCGATTCCCTGATTTGGTCATGAGCCATTTCTCGGAAATGGTGAAAGTATTATTGCTATTCGGCTTTGAGAGTCCGTGATGTCTGACCCGGAGCCTACCAGTGAGATTGGGAGGGGTTTACAGGTTTGCAGGAACCCTTGACTTCAACATACACTTCATCATCAGTATGATACTATGTTTTGATCCGGTTATTATAATCCTGGAGTTCTTGACCCTTGGTTTTGAGTTCTTATCAGATGGTTATTATTCAGAGGGCATATATCATCAGTTGCTCGGTTTTCAACTCAGTGTTCCGTATCCAGACAGACACCAGTTCTTGATCACTTGCCAGTTGCATACATGCCATCATAGCATTCTAGCATACATGTTCAGTTATTTCTGAGGATCTCATCCCTGAATTATCTCTGTTGGATTTTTGTATAAAAAGGTGGATCAAAGTAGATAGATTCCTTGGAAATAACCGAACATGGCATCTCATAGCAATTGCATTGCATTTATGTTCAGCAAGCAGGGCTCATTCGTTATTTGTTCACCATCTACAGTTGAGACTCCAGTTCTCGTATCAGACTTGAAGCAACTTTTGAGAAGATCATGGACCCTGGAGAGCAAAGCCAGTCTGCAAGTGTTGGATTGACAAAGGATCAGTGGGACCAACTTATAGAGGCTATGATGACTTTGGCAAGGCAGGATGACCGTAATTCCGCTCAAGCTCAGCCTGTACAGACCCCTGTTGGGAATCCAGATGTTCAAGAGCGTCAGGTCGCCCGAAGTGGACATTCTTCTTCTGTTGATGCTGCAGATTATCACAGTTTTGCTTTCACTATGCCAGATCCTCAAGAGGCAATCCCTGTGGTAAGACTCCCAGATCCACGAATTGTGGAGAGGGAGGAAAGATTCCGTGTGTTGGAGGAGGAGATCAAAGCCCTTCAAAGTCGTAATGTCACGGATCTAAGTGCTGCAAGCATGTGTCTGGTGCATGGCCTGGAAATACCTCCAAAATTCAAAGTACCGAAGTTTGAAAAGTACAAAGGGGATAGTTGTCCAAGGCAGCATTTGGTGAGATTTTGCAGAAGGATGGCCTCACATGAGCATAATGAAAAATTGATGATTCATTGTTTCCAATACAGTCTGAGTGAGGCATCGTCGAATTGGTATATGCAGTTAGAGAGTAGTCGTATCCAGTCATGGTCAGACCTAGCCAATGCATTTGTGAAGCAGTACGACTACAATCTTGACAGGGCTCTTAGCCGCATGGATTTGCAAGTGTTATCTCAGAGAGATGGTGAATCTTTCAGAGAGTATTCCCAGAGGTGGAGAGAAGTAGCTGCTCGGGTGCAACCCCCGCTATCAGATAGAGAGTTGGTTGATCTTTTCATAGAGACTCTACAGGGGCCGTACTTGGAGAGGTTGAGTGGCAGTGGAACTTCGAGTTTCTCGGACTTGGTGATAGTTGGAGAACGCATTGAGAGTTTTATCAAGATGGGAAAGATCCAAGGCATGTCAGATAGCTCAGCTGAAGAGAATGAATCTTTTGTCAGTTCCCAAGATAAGGATGTGATTGATGCAATTTGGGAAGATCCTCCAACTCCATTGACTTATCCAAATTACCCATGCATTTCAGCTGCTCAGAGTCAGCAACCTTCTGAATCCGTATGTCAGATTTCAGTTAACAGTGAACCTCCTCAGTATCAACAACGACCATGCCAACAGAAGCATACTCCGCAAAGGCGTCGTTACTACACTAAGAGATCCAAAAGGTATTTTGATCCATTACCAGTACCATACAGTCAAATACTCCCATGCCTGATCGACAGTGGATTGATAGTGCCGAAGAAATCGGGTCCGATACCTTCTCCATATCCACCAAGTTTTGATCCCAATGTTCAATGTGGATTCCATGGCAACGCACCAGGACATTCAGCTGAAGAATGCAAGCCTCTCAGGGATAAGGTTCAAGATTTGATTGATTCTGGGTTGATTTCAGTGACGCCTCAAGGCATTCAAGTTAACAAGTCTCCGTTTGGTCATGTGGGTTCGTCAGCTCATGTTATGGAGGAATTTATTGAAGATGTATGTGAAGGTGATTCTCAGTTTGATTCTGAAGAGCGGTTGTGTACATCACTTTGATCCCTATTGAGGGGAACTACGTCGCTCTGATTCTCCATTGGTCTTTGGTCAATGGAGATACGTAGGCAGAAGATCGTCAGGTCTTTCCGAGCAACCTTAGGTGTCAAACTTATGTGGCAATTTCATCACAGTGTCACTCTTGTGAATGTTTGAACGTCGGAAGCTTCAGGTCAGAATAATTGAGAATGAAGTATGGTGCTGACACATGGTCATTTGATTGAAGACTGCATGTATCATCAAGAAAAGTGTTGACTACTGAAAGTATTCAAGATCAACAAGTCCAGACGGAGTCAAGTCTCCTCAACAATGGCATTGCTCAGCTTCTTTACTGCATTTTCATGTGTCGCTTTTATATTTTTGTTTGAACATTTGTATGCTTGCATGAAACTTGTTTACTTTTTGAATGTTAATCATAATGAAATGCACATGTTTTTCTTGAAGTAATGCATTCGTATTTTACTTTTTAATTTGATGTGTGCATTGCAATACCAACTGTTGTTCTTAAACTCTGTGATGGAGGATGACGAAATGAAAACGCAAAAATCTCCAATTGTGCGCTCTTGAATAGGACCCTGTTGACGATGTACAGGCTTTGTTTCAAATCCTAAACACCGGAGATATAAGGGAGATAAACCTTCGTTAACCCCTTTGAGCCTTGAAGTAGGAGTTTCTTTTCGCATGAAAGAACCCTCACATTTAACCCGGGGCAGGGTAGGTGTCAGCTAGTTGGACCAGGCGTTCATGCTTCCATAAAGGAGTTTATCTGAGGATCCTTAACATTTCATTGTACCAAATCAAGAGGTCTAAAGACCGAAAACCACCATGGTTATTCCTCAACAACCAGAAAGTGAGACAATCACAACCCTTACAAAACAGTCAAGACAAACAGTGTCACACGACTTGTTCGAAAAGAAAAAGAAAAAAAAAAGGAAATAAGTAGCCCGCTAAGTCGAAACTTGAAAACAAGCGACTTAGGCAAAAATTAGGGCATCCCGCTGGACTCCAATCGCAAAATATTTACAAGAATAAGTCCAGGCAAAAGTTAGGGATAAACAAAGAGAATGAAAAAAGCGAAAATACGAAAAGGATTACACAAGAAAGATCCTTGAGCAAAAACAAGTCGTGTGATACGGACACGAAAGACAATAAGGGTGACTGTTATGCCCACAATAACCTCAATGGTACTTAAACTGTTAGAGTCATTGGTTCCTCAACCATCACAAAACCCTTTTGAGAGGTGTGCGCTTGTGGAAACTAGCTGAACATAAGAATGGAAGGACATCACGAAGATGGGTGGGCACATATAAATTTCGAGCCTATATCCCTTGTTTCTATAACCGTGAGCCAGGCCACGATACAACCCTTAAAAGTCCTAATTGAAGCAGGGTTAATTCGAGAGCGTGCTACCATGAGATAGTGTTCCTGACTCCTACGAGTTGTGCTAACAGACCCTTGTTGGTATTGCATATGCATGTTTATTTCATAAAATAATACTGTACTATCTTAACCCGTGATTCGTTCACAAACGACATTTTGTCAATAAAAGCTTCAAGATTAACATGTGTTGCATTAGAAATTTCATTCTCAGAATAAGACATTTTCTGCTTGTATACATTTGTTTGGCACCAAAGAAGTTCACATATGGAACCTCAGTATAGAAGCTTAATCTTGCCAAGTGGAGCAGATGGAAACTTCTGAAGGACATTCATGTCAAGGGGCATTTTTCCAAGAAACTTCGTTGAATAGGACCTTTTCCAACCAGTTGGGTTAAAGGTAGCCAATCTGGGGCAATAACGTCGATTAATCTCTTCAGATTCAGCCAAACTGGGGCAATCACTTCGAGATTTAAATCTCTCAATAAGCAGATAGTCTGGGTGTTTATTTCCAAAGCAACACTCGTACTGGGGCAGGTCACCCTAGAAGAACTAGAGGTTACTCTCTCTAGAAGACAGTCGATCAGATGCACCTACCCAAGGTTCATAATACTGGGGCAGAACACCTCATGATGATGCCAGATCTTGGGGCAAACTCTTTCATGAACCATATAGTTTGAAGTGGTTACTTCGGGATATTCAAGAGTTTGGAAACACTGAAGCATTTCAGATGCTATGTTTTCTGTAAAATCCTCTTGAGACAATATTACGGTATGCAAGTCTGTTCCCAGAATGAACATCTGATGATTGATCCCAGTAGGGCGCGGGAAGCATGTTTTCCTAATCAGAGAATTTCTCCTCAGTCGTTATGGTTACTTCATCTGATCATCATATACGGTTAAAGTCCAGGTTTGGTTGGCACCTTTTCAACTATGACTAGTTGGTCTCTATATGTGTTCAGTCTCTCACTTCAGTTGAGTATGGCAATTTTCACTTTGATTTGCTTCGACCCTCGAGTCGATATCATCGCTTTTGTTTTCTCAACCCTCGAGTTGATGTTGTTTTGTTTCCCTCGACCCTCGAGTCGGTATTGTCATTCTGTTTTCTCAACCCTCGAGTTGATGTTGTTTTATTTTTCTCGACCCTCGAGTCGATATTGTCATCCTGTTTTCCTCAACCCTCGAGTTGACGTTGTTTCGTTTTCCTTGACCCTCGAGTCGATGTTGCTATTTTATTCCCTCAGCCCTCGAGTTGATGTTGCTTTGTTATCCTCGACCTTTGAGTCGATATTGTTGCTTTCGTTTCCTCGACTCTCGAGTCGATGTTGTTGTCGCTTTATTCCTCAACCCTCGAGTTGATGTTGTTGTGTTCTCCTCGACCCTTGAGTCGATATTTCCGTTTCTTGCGACCCTTGAGTCGATATCATAGTCTTCACTTCTTCAACCCTTGAGTTGATACCCAGTAAGTCTGTCGTAAAAGGAAATTCAAAATCACAACATCAAATTTCAGACATACCTGGATTCATTTATTCTAGGGGCAAGTGTGCATATCTTTGTGCTGACGGAGTACGGTATTTCGCAGTGACACGAGGTTTTCAGGAATCCTTGCGAGACAAATTCTTCCATAGTATATGTAGTCTGGGGCAGTTATGTCAAGATTCGACGAATCTTTGAAGAGTTTGAAGACTTGGACATTTTGGATGTCAGGTCTTCTGTAAAATCCTCTTAGGTTGATCTTCAAGCAGTCAACTAGTCCAGAAAATGCAAGAGGTCACTAGATGATATTCCCCACAGAGTTAATATTGGATTTTCATCTCTGTCCGTGAAATATTTCCCAGCAAAGTTGCCGTACTTTTGGGTATTTGATGATACAGCCAGGTATTCATCACCTCAGTCAGAGTTGAGTCCAGACCTCTTGACTTGTCTTCCCCTGTAGAGTTGTATCTCTTGTGGCCAATCAGGCATTTGACTATCGCTCGTCTGCAATCTTCAACACTCGTATGTGTTATCCCTAAGCAAGTTTCCCCAGCGAGGACATATCACTGCTTTATGGCTGCTCGACTGCATCTTTCAACACTCGTCTGTGTTAGCTCTGTGTTGCTGTTTGCTCGTCTGCAATTTTCGGCATTCGTCTGTGTTTTGAAGTGATTACCTTATTATTGCTCGTCTGTAATTTCCAACACTCGTCTGTGTCATGATGCCTCCGTTGTTGCTCGTCCGCAACTCCTCAACACTCGTCTGTGTTCTGAGATGATATTTGCTGTTGCTCGTCTGCAACCTTCCAACACTCGTCTGTGTTTGGTATTGGATCCTTCGCTGCACTCGTCTGTGCCTTGATATGTATTCTCTGTTGTTGCTCGTCTGCAACTGTCCAGCACTCGTCTGTGTGTGTTTGAAGCTCATGCTTTTATCTCCCAGAAGTCGTTTGTGTTCTGAAGCTCGTCTGCTTTGCATGGATACTCGTCTGTATCATCCTCCGCACGCGTCTGTGCTAGCTCGCACCTGAATGTGAAGATTTGTCGTTCATCCTGATATTGCTGTTGCTACTTCAAATGCTCGTCTGTGTTTGAATTTCTGGTATTCGTCTATACCAGTGGCTGATACTCGTCTGTGTCATCGCCTGAAGCACTCGTCTGTGTTTCTCAGATCATCGTCCGATACTCGTCTGTATCTTTGACTATTGGCACTCGTCTGTGTTCTCTTGATGATCATCCAATACTCGTCTGTATTGAAGAGGTTTAAAATCCTGACAGTGGGAATTAAATGTCGAAATGGTTACCGGGCCTGGCGTAACAGGTAAATCCGAGGGAGGCTCGTCCGTCTCAAGCACCAATTATTATGGTTGCTGCACCTGGCGTAACAGGTTTGCTCAGAAGACTCGTCTGTCTTATACCATATATCCGCGGATAATATATGAGGAAGGTTCGTCTACCTTGATTGCATGTCTATCCCACAGACTTATATGCATTCCCGGAGCCTGCGTAAGGGTTATCCGAAGAAGACTCGTCCGTCTTATTCCACTTATCTGCGTAAGGATTAGTGAAGGAGATTCGTCCATCTCAGGTTACTTTGAAGATCCTTAAGGGCTCGTCCGCTCTCTGTACCTGGCGTCACAGGTCATGCGAAGACTCGTCTGTCAGCATGATAGTATTCCAGATATCAGTTTCAACTTGGAAGAAGCTCGTCTGCTTTTTTCTCTCCTTCTTATCCCCAGAGCGTCATCTGGTTGGGTTTATTTCCCAGTGTTGCATTCTTCGTCAGAGTGCAAATTTCAGGTCTTCTTGGTATTCAATCACAGTTTATCTCGAATGTCTGATAGCCGTTGCTCTCATCCTTTTCAGATTAACAGTTGATTGAATAGGGGCAGCTGTAACACCCCAAATTTGCCCTCTTCTTGTTTAGCATCGTTATCATATCATAATCATCATGAGCATACCATAGCCTTATCATTCAGCATAGAAAAATGAAGCATAACACTCACATGTTCTAGCATAAGGCATACGATCGGTCATCTGGGAAAATCTGAATCTGCAAGTCAAAATCAAGAGCATGGTGATCTGGCAAGAATCTCACAGGATCATTTTGCACAAGCCTGGTATCATGTTCAGAGCCCTAGAAAGAGAAGATGGATCAAAATTTGCTTGAAACGGTTGGTGCAGGTCTATTTTTGAGGTTTCCCACCAAAGGGAGGGAAATTCAAATTTTCCATGCGTTAACCGGTTAACGCATATGGTTAACCGGTTAACAGCTGCGAAATTTGAATTTCCAGCAGCATTTTCAGCATGTGTGTTTTGGCCCCATTTTCCAATTTTCTGATTTTTATTCATTTGAATTAAATTTGAATTTGAGAGAAGGATCTAGAGCATTTATCCAAGCCTCATTCCAACCCTAAATCCAAATCACACTACCAAGCCATAATTTTGGATCCCAAACCAAAATTTTGGGCCCCAAACCTAAATCATATTTATTCCATTTCCTTCCAAAGCAAAGGGGCTCTCACTCATTTTTCACTCTCATTTCTGAATTTTCATTCCTCTCACTCACAATTCTCTCACTTTTCTCTCCCAATTTTCCAAATCACTCAAAGTTCCTCTTTGAAGATCACACAACCTTGCCTTGAGGTGTGTAGATCTTGGAACTAAACCTCCATTCATAGCTTCTTTGCATCTTTTTGCTGGTTTTATTGGAGATTCAGATCTGGTTTGAGATCTAGAAGTGCTTTTGGATCCAAAATTCTGCATCAAGGGCTTGTTCTTGCATTTATTTTGCATGGAGTGTGGAGCTTAGCATCGGATCTTTAAAGTTTTGCGCGAGATCTACCGTTTTCAGCTCAATCAACAATTACCAAAGCATACCTCAGCTTTGTAGGTTGGTTAATTTCAGATCTAGCTCTGTTTTAGCTTATTTGCATGCTTGTGCTTTAGATCCACCATGTGCTTGTGTATTTGCTTGTGTTGTTTGATTTGATTGGTTGATTTGTATCCGGATCCGAATGTTATTGTTCATGAGCTTAATGATATGGATTAATGTGAATTGATCTAATTTTTCCATGTGTAATTGATTGCTGGTCTGGTGCAAGCTTATTTGAATAAGCTGTTTTGAGATGCTGTTTTCTGCAGGATTTGTTGCTGTTTTATCAGTGTTAACCGGTTAACGTATATGGTTAACCGGTTAACGCCCCTGTTTTGTGCGTATTTTGTGCAGGTTTGAGCTGGTTAACCGGTTAACGCATATGGTTAACCGGTTAACACTGAAGCAGAATGACTTTTTAGTGTTGTTTTGAGCTTGTTTGATCCCTTTGCTTGTTCTAATTGCCATGGATCATTGCATGATCATTAAACATGATATTTTAGGGTGATTTGCTTGCTGATTGATGTATGCTTTCATGTTTTCGACGCGTAAGTCGTGTACTTGCAATGTTTGGCATGATGTTTGATTTTTGTTCACAAGAACCTTTGAGCATGACTAATTCCATGATTGTGTTGGTCACTTTGCTGGATTTTTTTGTGCATACTAACCTTGCAGGGGCTATGGTAAGTGAGAGATGTGGGAATTGAGTTCCACACCTCCAATTCTCATCTTCCTCTTATGTTTATGTTACTAACCCTTTGTTGTTGGGCTTAGGCCTTTCTCATCCCTTCTTCTATCTTCTTCTTTTTTCCTTCATTAGGATAGAAACCTCACTAAACTTTAGGACTTCCATGCATGTGAATATTTAGGATTATTTTAGTCCCCCTTTAGAATTTTTCCTTTAAGATCCTTTGGTGCTCTCTCTTCTCATCTTCAAACTTAATTCTAATTCATTTAATAAAGGTTGAGTACTTTCATGTGACATGAGACTTTGCTATGAGATGCTCACATGCGTTCCATTTCGGGGCGAGGTGTGAGTCATCACTCGTGGTGGATAGGTCTTAACATGAGTACCTCACAAAGAAAAGCTAAAAAACACTTCTTAATCAAAACCACAAAAACACTTAATAATGATAATAGGTTAGTGTGCTTGAGCCTTCACTTGTGGGACTAGCTTTGGGGATTTCCTCCATAGATAGGTGTGCCTCTTGCGCATTCCATTTCGGGATGATGTGAGATGTACACATCCCATTGAGTAAGACTTGGGTACACTTACCTATGCAAACTCTCACTCATAAAAGCTTCTAAAAAACACCAAACAAACAATAAACGTCTTTCCTTCGGGAATTCTTTTCTCATCTCCTTCGCTCCGTACGCGAACTTGCTCCTACTTGTCATTTTGCAAGACGGTTACGCACTCGTCGTCCGAGCCTGCAACACCTGAGCAATGGCATAGGCAGTTCAAGCCTTAATTCTCAAGCATTTTCCTTTTAGTACCCCTAGTTAGGGGAACTACGGCGTCTCTGATCCTCATTATCCTGATGAGGTACGTAGGCAGCGGGGTAGGGCCCGTTCGAGCACAATCTTTATTTTCCCTACATTTTTTCATTTTCATTTCTTTTCCAGTTCCAGTTTCTTTTCATTTTCATCTCTTTGCTGCAGCTTTCATACCCTCACCCTTTGAAACAGTTTCTTTTGCAAGCGTGGATCCCGTCGGGTACGACGGACGATCTGGGTGCTAATACCTTCCCAGGTCGTAACTGACTCCCGAACTTAGATCTTTGGTTCGCAGGACCTGTGTCCTTCCTCTTTTTTTCTTCTGGTTTGTGCAGCATTACCATTCCCTCTATTCGGGATAAAAATGCATGGCTGGCGACTCTACCTTTTTCCGCGCCACTTTCGCGTTTGTACCAGGATGGAAATCCCGGGAGCGACACCCTGCTAGGTGATCGTCCTTCACCTCTTGATGATCGTCCTTCATCATGCTTATCCGATGGCCGTCCCTATCGTCGACCTTTTATCTAGCATTCGTCCTATGTCGCGATACTTTTGGCAACCGTAGCTTGCCCGGTGATCGTCCTTCACCTTAGATGACTGTTCCTCATCTTATCCCCAACAGAGCAACCGTCCCCTGCTAGGTGATCGTCCTTCACCTTTGATGACCGCACCTCATCATTTATTTTTAACTCTAATCCCCAGAGAGTCTTATATCCCCAGCTTGATGGCCATCCCCATCATAATCTCTTATATCCCCAGCTAGTCGGCCGTCCCCGTCTTTGCTTTATCTCCCGCTTCTTCCCCAGCATGTCGGTCGTCCCCGTCATTGCTCCTTCCCCAGCAATCGTCCTTTGCTCGACGGTCGTCCTCCGTCACCCGCACTTTATAATTATGCTTTATTTTCTTTTACAATCTATATCCCTTTTCTTCTTCATTCTGTGAGTGCAAATTTTGGACTGTCTCTGGTATTCAACCACAAGTTATCTTGTTTGCCTGTTAAGTCGTTGCTTACATTCTACACAGCTAACTCATGCTTGAATAGGGGCAGCTGTAAACACCCCAAATTTGCCCTCACCCATTCACACCATGGATTTTGATCTCTTCATATGCATAAGTTCAATCATAACATCTCATATTACATTTCTGATTCACTGCATTACTTCTAAGTCCTATGCATCTAGGGTTTGTGATCTGAGCAATCCAAGAGCCATTTGAGCCACTTCAAAGGTCATCAATCACTTCAAAGGGGTCCATGTATGTTCAAGCATCATATTATATCCTCACAAGGTCAAAGAAGTCAAAGAATCACAAGAACTGAGAAAGGCATGGAAGCAGAGCCAAGTTTAACTACACAGATGACCTAGAATTAGGGTTTTGGTTTCAAAGGCCATAACTCCAAATTTTTTGGTCATTCTTGTTTCTATTGGTCTCTATATGGTATAGGGATCATGCATATCAAGTTTCATGAAGAAATTCCATGGGGAAGGCATCTAATCAAGAGTTGACTTCTTGAGCAAGTCAGTGCAAAATCAGGGCATCTGAGGCCCCCATTGACCCAACCAAAGGGTGTTCTTTATCATTTTGATTGTGTATGATCTTTATTTGATCATAGAAGATGTTGGAAGTTCACAAAATTGAAGAATTTCAAGCCATTTGCAAAGTTGACTTTTTAGGAAAATGACTTGTAATGGAAACTTGCCATTTTGGGAAACTTTTTCAACCCTTGCTTTTTGGTTCAAAAATGCTTCAAATGGGAAAACTTTGGTCATGAAAGTTGTAGAATGGATCATTCCCTTTTCAAAAAGTACAAGAACTTGTCCTAATTCATTTTGGATCAAAAGTTATGGCTTGTCAAAGTTGGGAAAAATCACATAATTTCAAGTTATGCACCAAAGAGGCAAAGTTGCAAAACCACTTGCCAAGGCAAATTGAGACCTCAAAGTGAATTCTAAACTTTACACAAGCATAAACCATTGCCTAAAAGTCAGATTGCATCAAAGGTTTGGCCATTTTCATGACTTGTGGATCAAGAAATTTCAAAAGGGCCAAAGATGAACAAAGTTGCAAAACCTCACACAAACCCTAATCCGTTTGCTGGCTAGCTTCAAAATTGATCCTATGGCCCTCCTCATTCCTTGCTGCGCAAGACACCCCTCTTGTCCTTGGCTAACTATTGGCCCATACCTCTCTTACACAAAGCTTGACTTTTTTGCAAAAGACCCATACCAATCACAATAGGGCACAACCACTCCACAGACCTATCCATGAGTGATAAACCAAACACGATTTCTTCCCCTCTCTAAGCAGAACTCAATCAATCTCACAAACTAGCCAAAATAAACTCCAAACAAGCTTTGCAAACACTTGAGGAAGGTCAGTAGAGTTGATTGGAAGCAAGGAACTGGTCCAGAAGCTCTTGGGTTGAAAGCTTCGATTCAGGTAGCCATTGAAATTCATTTCTCCAGAAGCTCTATTTTAAGTTGTTAAATGGTTAAGTTTGATTCCCCGAGTTCAATGAACCTTTTATTTTTGAAAATGATGAAGAAATGAGTGTGTATGATCTGACTGAAATTTCTGCCATTTTTGAACTTTGCTTCGAATCTTGTTAATGGTGAGAAATAAATTCCATTTGAGGGCAGGGATGAGCTTAGGGAGGTGAGAGGAATTGATCTGGAGCTTTAGATCTCCAGAAATGACCTAGGTAGTGAGTTTGAGTTTTTCAGGGAAGGGGGTCACTGGAGAAGACGACCGGAGCTCGTCTCGGTGACCTGAAAATAATTAGGGTTAATTAATTAGGGTTAGCCAAGTTTGAATGTGGACCCTTGATCTGGTTGACTAAGTCTGACCCCCGCGCGTTTCAATGGCCTGGATCTATCATTAAAGCCCTAATCCCATTTAATTAAATTAATTAATTAGGTTTAGTCAGTTTAAATGCCAGCCGTAGGATAGCGCGCGCAGTCAACCCTGGACTCTCAGCTTTGAATCTCAGCCTTCAAATCTGCTTACTTTCATTTATTTTCATTTTAATTCATTTTCTTTTGATTTATTTTGCACGAATTAATTAAAACAGCAAAAAAATTTTAAAAATTATGTAAATTTTTGTCAAGGTTTTCATTATTTTTCAGAACACAAAAATATTTTTTATTTTTATTTTTTACATTAAAAATTATTTTTAAATCATTTAAATGATTATTTTTAATTAGTTAATGAAAATTAATTAATTAAAAATACATTTAGGTATTTAAAAATCACAAAAAAATTCATATGGCATTTCAAAACATTTAGAAACATTGTCCAACTCTCAAACCAAATTTCTTTTTTGTTCTTGATGCCTTTTGATCATTTTCATTGGAATTAATTTCATTTCAAGGCAATATTTTGGTTCAAACTTTGAAAATTTGTTTCTGCCTAACCATTGAGAGTTGGATGATGATTCTTTTTGCATTGCATCTTTTATATCATGTAGTTTATAGGATAAAATTGGCTTGATTTGATCTTGCCTTTTCAATTTGTTTTGCATTTTTCTTGACAAGGTACCTTAAAACCCTAGCAAATCTTAGGAAATTCATAACTTTCAATAGGTTAGGATTTAGAACCCCTCCTTTGGGCAGTGAGTTTGTATGGGTCTAGGGTGCCTTTGATAGCATTTTCAAATTTTTATCATGACATTTGCTTCTGCTTTTGAATTTTTGCTTTGTATGGTGCATGAAACCCAAATTTATGCCTTCCTTTGCATCCATCTTCCATTTGCTTGCATACCATGACTTTCCATGATATTTTGTGCATCCATTTGATTCATAGTACATCTTAGGACACATTAGAATCATGTTTGATCATTGCATCTTTCATTTGCCATGTTTTATGTCCTTTGCATTCCATAACTTTTCATGAACATTCATGGTTCAATGCACGCTTCATTTGCATCCTTGCTTGCTTCATCATTCTCATGTCTTGCCTCATGTTTGTATCATCTCTTAGCATCATTCACTTCATGATATTGCTCCTAATTTTGGTTTGCATCATCACATTTCGTCTCATTTGCATTGCATTTCATTTTCTTTTGCTAACATTTCAGGTGGTAAGTTGTTTGAGAAGTGAATTTGCCTTCACTTCTCACATTCTCTTTTCATCTCTTTCATACTTCCTTTGCTGCATTTTTGTATGTGTATTGGATTGAGCTTGCCTATTCTTGTTCATCTTACCTTCTTTCCTCAAGCAACTTGACTTCTTAAGTGAAGCAAGTTGTTTTGCTTCTCTTTGCTTCTTCCTCCTTTCATCTGCTTCCTTCCTGGTGGTTTCTCTGAAGATCTTCTTGCAAACCTCATTAACCCTAGGAATAACCAAGAATGATAATAATTAGGGTTTGATTAGTCCCCCATTTAGCTTTTACCTTTGTGTCATCTTTGAGTCTTCTCTTCTCCTCTCATAATCAGGGACTAAACCCCAAAGGCTTTAAGGCTTTGTGATTAAGCTTATGCCTGCATCCTTCTATTAGGATGGAGTGTATAACTTTAATCCTAAGTGTTAAACCCTTAATGTGTTTAAATACTTTAATTAATCCACTTAATAATCATTAATACATCAAGCTTGTAACTTGGGCCTTGCATTAGGGTTCTAATTCTTCCTTAATTGGTTAAGAAGGACTAACCCTAGTGTTAATGGACAAGTCCCCCTCAAGTTGTCTTTCAAACCCTAAAATTCTTTGCTTTATCTTACCATTAAATAAAATCCATTAATAAAGGCTTTGTTTTGTCATGAGGTTAATCCCTAATCATGGATTAAGTTGAGGAGTCTTTCTCAGCTTAAATGTTCTCATCTATTGTCCTTCTATTAGGATGCTGTAATGAGTCTGTTTAATCTTTGATTATGGCTTAATATCATTACTTAACACTAAACGAAAACAACAAAAACATCTAAATAATCACAAGTAGGTTAATGATCTTAATCCTACATCAGGGTGATTAAGTGTGAGATGTTGACTTCACACTTAAGGTATTCTAATTACCCCTAATCAGAGGGAAGATATGATGAGTTTACTAACCCATTGGTTTAGGCTTAAGCTCATTTTCTTATGACTAACTTCAAAAGCAATAAAAGACTGAAAACACAAAAACAAACAATAATCGTCTCCTTCGGGATTCTTTTCTCATCTCATTCACTTGCAAACGAGAACTTGCTTCTTCCGTCTAATGCAAGACAGTTTGCACCTGAGCCAGACAGGTCACACACTTGAGCATAGACAAGTAAGCAGTTCACAAGTCAATTTATCTTTCAGTCTCTTTGGGTCGAACTACGGTGTTCTGACTTCCTCATTGCACGAGAGGATACGTAGGCATAACTTAACAGTTATCGAACAAAAGTCTCTGTATATCCCCCCTCCTTCCTGTATCATTCTTTAAGCCTCATAGTCTTGAGCTTCATATTCTTTTCTTACACTGACACTTTTCTTATACACTTCACATTTCTTTTACACTGACACTTGCATTCTTTCCAGCTTTGATACACAAATTGCACTGACACTACCCCTTTAAAACACAAATCCTTTAAGCGTGGATCCCGTCGAGTACGGCGGACAATCTGGGTGCTAATACCTTCCCAGGTTGTAACCAACCCCCTTTCTCAGTCTCTCTGGTTCGCAACCGTTTTATCCATATCTTTTCTTAGGTCTATGCAGCATTACCTTTCCTACGGGATAAAAATGCCTAGCTGGAGACTCTATTCATTTCCCTTCCTCTTTTCGCCGACCGTTCGCGTCTGTACCCCTTCTGACCTTGAGGTGTCATTTGGTGGGAGCGACAACTATGCATAAAAAGAGACCCTCTAGGTTGACTGGCCTAGGCAAAAATAAGGGCATCCCGGCGAACCAAAAGGGTTCGGGAAAAAATTAGGGATATATATATTAAAAAAAATGTACACCCGGCAAGTCGAAAACCTGAAAGGGCGGCTTGGGCAAAAAAGGGCATCCCGGTGGATTGAAAACCTGAAAGGGCAATCCAGGCAAAAGTTAGGGATTAAAGTGTATGACTATGTCTCGTTTGGATCACTCATGTAACTTCAATTGATGGTGCTACCTAAATCAAGTTCAAACAGATAAAGATCAATCCAATCGTTTTCGTCTCAACAGCAGAAGATGAGATGCTTGAAGATAATGGCAATAGTAGAATTGAAACTCAATAGGATTATTTCTCACATAGCTGTTTTCTTTGTTTTGTAAAAATTTTATGACAAATTCCTCTTACTAGGATTTATGTCTCCTAGTACAAACTTGCCTCACTTTGTAATATAAATAAAATTTCATCTTTGAATCCAAATTTACTTTGACCCTATATACATAAGCGAAAACGTCCATTGGTTGTGTTTGAATGTATGTATGCTTTTGAATATGATTGATGTTTACCAGAAATGCATGAAATGCAGTAATAGTATTTAATAAGGACGAACGAGGATGGTAGTACAACGAAGCTTCGCCGGTTCATCCCCACAAGATAACTACAAATCCTCAGCAGAACAAATCTATATTTACAAGATACTTCGAGTTACGTCTCCCCTTGAATTTATGTCTATCTCTTTTATCCTCAGTCAGGATACTCAGGAATTTATTCCTTCAATAGAAATACGACGAACGAAGACGGGAAGATACAAATACTATACTATCAAACAAGACGGAAACGAGGTCTTCGTATTCTTCAGCAACGAATCAGGATTTATTTTTCCTAGCCAGCAGTTGTTATACAAAGATATCCAGACGCTTCAGGCTGCATGATTCATAAATACATCATTTATATCATACCATAACATATCCATAAATGCATAGTACATTTACATAGATGCACCATGTCATACATGCATGCACATTGAATAAACTAACATTTTCCTTGCATGATAGTTATATGCAGATAAAACAATATCAACAATCCACAACAGGTCAGAAAAGATCTATACATTACTCAAGATGTCCTCGGAGAGTAGGCAAACGGTCTGTACAAAGATCCATTCCCTAGTCCAGGATATTTTCAGGAGATTTAATCCTGACACTCTTTTGTCCTTGGATATTAGGCAAACGGTCTGTACAAAGATCCATTCCCTAGTACAGGATATTTTCAGGAGATTTAATCCTGACACTCTTTTGTCCTTGGATATTAGGCAAACGGTCTGTACAAAGATCCATTCCCTAGTCCAGGATATTTTTCAGGAGACTTGATCCTGACACTCTATTTGTTCTTGGATATTAGGCAAACAGTTTGTACAAAGATCCATTCCCTAGTCCAGGATACATTCAGAAGATTTAATCTATTTGGTCTTGAATAGTTGGCAAACGATCTGTACAAAGATCCATTCCCTAGTTCAAGATATTTTCAGAAGAATTAATCCTGATATTCTTTCGTCCTTGGAGAGTAGGCAAACGGTCTATACGAAGATCTATTCCCTAATCCAGGATATTTCCAGAAGAGATAATCGTCACAAAGATTTATTTCTACTGGTTTATTCAAACCATGTTGCATAAACGATTCAGAGACGGCCTATACAAAGACCTAGTACTGATATCCTGTATCAACATCAAGATATTATCACCTCCTGATATTATGGATGGCATCTCTAAGCCCATCTCCAGTTCCAAGTGGCATCTTCAAGCCCACTCAAGCATATACAACTAATCATCAGTGTTACCTTACGCACCGACGAGTGCAAATTTTTGGGCTTTTGTGTTCAATCCTCTTCAACCTTCCAGGTCACGAATGGCACATATACCAATCTAACCCCTCAGGTTTCAGAAAATTGAACAGGGGCAGCTGTTGCACCCCAAAATTTTCCCTCACCAAGACAATATATTGTGTACTAAGAGGCTCACAAGGTTCACAAGGTTCACAAGACATCTCATGAGGTTCACAAGGTTCACAATTAGTCAGAAAGTTTGACAATTCCCTCAGACAATGCATCCTCCTAAGCAATGCATCTTAAACTAGGGTTTTGACTTTCATCAGGCTAAATGGACTTCCAAGACTTCAAGTGAGCTTCATAGTATCCTATATGTGTCCAAGAATCCCCATGACAAGTTTCAAGACTTTCCCAAAAGATTTGCTCAGTCAGATAATCAGATAGGTTACAATCAGTCAAGGCAGTCAAAAAGTCAAACTGAGGTCAACTGTGGTTAAACCAAAGTCAAACTTCATGATTTTTTGCCAACATCAAGTATATGAAGTAAAATTCATCATTTGATCAAGGGTTGATCATGAATCATCAAGGAGATTTCAGATCATCAAGAATCAGGAGTTTCTAAATTAGGGTTTTCATATGAAAAGTCAACTGAACTTTGACCAGCCATAACTTTCACATGCTTCATCAAAAATTTTCCATACAAAGCTCATTTTGAAGGAAATTGAATTATCTACAACTTTGTGTCTCACAAGCCAAGCCCAAAAATGCTTCATTTTGAAGGTATGAGCTAAGACATTATAGGTTCTTTTAAAAGTCAACAAAAAGTCAACAACTTCCAAAGAGCATAACTTGAGAATGGTAAAAGATATGGACATGAGACCAAAGAGGTTGGTTAGAGGACTTTTTAATATTTCCAAAATGTCCAAGAAAACCTTAATAGCATTAAAATTGAAGGATTTATGCCCTTGCAAAGTTGGGAAATTTTTGGGAAGTTTATGAGGAAAATGAGGCCTTAAAACCAAATTTTGCTAAATGAGCCCACCAAATTACCATCCAATCTTTATAATATCACCAAGCACGACCCAACCCACACCTTTTATGATTTTTTACATTTTATTTAATATTTATTTGAATTTTATTCATTAAAATACATATTAAATCAAAATAAAATCAAAAAATCAATATTTAGACATGATTCTTCTTCTAGAAAATCATCAAAGCCAGTTAACATGATTAGATGCTATCCAAATTCTTGTAAGACAAAAATAGCAAGAGAATATTTGATTTTTGGACAATTATGGTGATGAGATTTCTTCCATATCAAGCAACCTCAAATCCATGAATAAGGCCCAGCTTTTCTGACCTAATTACACTCCTTATATATACCTAAGAGTGCAGCCATTCAAGGGGGACGAAAATTGGGCAAGAGGAGACACTTTCATATTAAAAAAAAACCCAAAGAAATTCAAGATTCGATTTACAAGTTTCAGGTGTTTTTCAGGTTGTTTAAGGATTGCAAATGGATCCTGGATGTTCCCATAACCTATTGCATTGATCCATACCATCAAAGTCATGACATATCACACTAACCGAACCTTGGTTTTTCATGTTTGTCATGAGTTTCGATTTCATATGTTACTCTTAATATAAATTGTTTTTGACGTTTGATTCGTGTTCAGGGCGTGATAACAATCGTTTCTGGATGTTTTATTTTGAATTTTGATGCAGGGATGAGGTTTCACCATGTTTAGGGTTTATGAGTTCAAATTTAGGAATCAAAGATAGGAGCAATTTCATGTGAAATCAATGCGCTTTGTGGACTTATAGACCTCATATTAACTTACTCGAACCCTTAAAATTAATTTATTCATGTTATTTGCATTGCTGGAATACGCAGGGGTTGTAGTGACGAACAAGAACTGTCACTAAAGCCTATAGCGACGGACAAGCGTAGCTAAAAGCTAACTAGACGGTCCAATGAAGAAAATGATCTTGCGCGCGAAAAATATAATTTGAAAAATTGAGTTTATTTTATTATGAGTTATTTATATTATATTTCACAAACATTGCAGTGGTTCAGCTGGTAAGGCATATGCGCATGTGAAGCTAGCGTCAAGGGTTCGAGTCTGGCCGAGAGAGATTTTTTGTTTTAATTTCATTTATTTTGCAGGATTATAACAAAACAATGTTGTTGTGTATAGCCATCAAGCGCGCGTAGTAGCTCAGCTGGTTTTGGAGCATGTTTGGTCAGGTAAAGGACCTAGGTTCAAATCCCAGGTCCTATCTTTTTTAGGTTTTTTTTAATTTCCATTATTTTGCTATTTTTTTGTTTTCTTTATTTAAATTAAATAAAATAGTTTCTAAAATAATAACTAATCATATTTTTATAAAACTTCATATTCTCTTAAAATTCATATTATTTTCTTTAAAAAAAAAATCTAATTAGTATATTTATTTTATTATATGTTTATATTATTAAATGTATTTATAATTTGTAAATAAATCAATTAGGATTTTAATTAAATATTCAAACCTTAATTTTATATTCAAACCCTAATTTCTAACCCTAGTTTTTTATTTAAACTTAATTAAATTTTTCTAATATCTAATTAAATAATTAATCATGTTTTTTTTGTAAATAAATTATTATATGGTTTATTATTATTATCCTTATTATTTTATTTTCATCTCAAAAATTCTTCAAAATTGATTATTTAATCTAAAAATATTCTCTTAATTTATATATATTTTGTGTATTAGTACTAACCTTTTTCTTCTTATGATTGTTTTATTACTAACCCTCTTTATTATTTATTTATATATTATTTAATTGTTTCTATATTTATGTAAATGCGAGAGCCTTGTAATAGTCGTAGGTTTATTTTTTGTCTTTATTTTATTATTTATAAATTTTCTTCCCAATGGTTAGTAATTATAGGGAGTGATAACATGTTTGTGCTTTAAAATTAATTTAGAATCACTTATTTAATAAGATAAATATATGAATAAGAACACTCACACACGTAAGTTGATCTTTGATCGCCATCTCTCACTTTCTAAGGGTATTCCTCATGTGGCCTAACTATAAGGTCAAGTAAGGTGTCTTAAAGCAAAGTCCCTTTTCATAAGATATCATCAAGTCCCTTTTAAGATAATAAGATCAAGTCCCTTCAATGTTGCCTACGGTAAATGATCTTGTCCCTTCGAATAAAAGATGATAAGTCCCTTCGTATTGCTAAAGACACCTTACAATTGCCTAAATACAGATGTCCCTTCATATGTCCCTTATCACATCCAAGGTAATGACTACCTATTCCTTAATAATAGGGATAGTCTTACCATTGAAAGAACATTTAAGAATAGTAAAGATTTAATTTAGGGTAGGTTCCTCTTAAGTACTTGCTAAGTTTTATTCAAAAATACTTCATTACACTTCACATTTCAAACAAATTTTCAAAAACAAAGTCTTTATATACATCCATACAAGGATCATTATAAAGTACTTAAGAAATTTTTTAACCACACACTACACTTCTCAAAATAGTTTAAAGTGAGCTAAGTAACTAAGAGCCCATGGATAACCATGGATATAAAGGGTGCTAATACCTTCCCTTTATATAACCTACCCCCTGAACCCACAAATCTTTTTAGGTCTTTCCTGTTCTTTTATGTCCTTTCCTTTTGGATAAAATAAAATTCGGTGGCGACTCTTGCTATCCGCAACATTTAACTAAAGTCAGTTCTCCCACCGTGTTACAGTATGCTTGTTCTATTATTCCATCTTGGAATGTAGTAGCAAGTACACATTCCATGGAAAAGAGTTTGAATTCACTTATTTGTGCCAAATTCATACAAAACTCTTAAAAAGCAAACAACAAACAATAAGCGACTTTCCTGCGGGAACTTCTCTTCTCATCTCATTCAATCTAAACGCGAACTTGCGGCAACTTGTCTCACATGCAAGACGGTAAACGCACTCGTACCAGACGAGCCTGCAACACCTGAGCATAGACATACGCAGTTCCAGTAGTAAAAAAACACAAACAAATAGTTCCCGACTTAGTTGGGCGAACTACATCGACTCTGATCCTCATTTTCCCAATGAGGTACGTAGGCATCGGTGTAGGGCCCGTTCGAGCACATTCTTTATTTTCCCTACATTTCCCCCTTCTGTTATTTCTCTTTTCCAGTTCCTTTCTCATTCCCATTCCAGTTAGCAGTTCTTATTCAGCAGCATCTTATTTCTCACCCTTTGAAACAAAACAAACAAGCATGGATCCCGTCGGGTACGGCGGACGGTCTGGGGTGTTAATACCTTCCCAGGTCGTAACTGACTCCTAAAACCATATCTTTGGTTTGCAGGACCTTGTCATTTCCTTCTTCCTTAGGTTTGTGCAGCATTACCTTTCCCGTTCCCTCGGGATAAAAATGCCTGGCCGACGACTCTACCTTTTCTGCGCCACTTTCGTGTTTGTACTAGGATGAAAATCCCGGGAGCAACAGCTGGCGACTCTGCTGGGGACCGAACCCAAAATCTTTGGTTTCCCTCGTAGAGTCAATCCTAGCGCCTGTTTGTTTTTATTTTCTTTGGGTGTTTATATGTGTGGGCTGTTGTGTTTATTTACTGTTTTCGTATACAGTTTACTTTACAGTTTTATTTACTACTTTCAATATTTATTTTCACATGCATCATAATGGACTGTGTTGGTTTCATTTTTTTTTCTGTGGAACGGGCTTTGTTACTGTGAGATAAGCCAAATACCCGGCTTGAGTGCTCCTAGGATTTAGACTGGTTCCACTTTAGCTTCATGGCATCTTGCTATGTTGGTATTAGTGAGTTCCACGCCTTGACATGCGACCTTCTCGGAAATGTATTGACGCCAGAATCTTTCTGGGGCAATACACTACCTTGATAGTTATGTGCAGTCAAGGGACTGATCATTGAGAACCTTTATGGAAACATCCCTCTCCAGTGATGACAGTGGCAGACCACATTTGTTGGCAAACCCACTCGCATCCGAGGGCCCACTGGGAACTCGCATAGGATGGTCTGGTTCTCTCATAGGAATCCAGTTAAGGCAAATTGTTCGTATAAAGATAGTATTGTACCCTTCAGGATGAATGTACTATTGTTTCTTGATTCAGTGCTTGAAGCTGAGGACTTATGAGGGATGCTTGTTTCCTTGGACTCAGCTGAGACCTCCCTGAGTAGTACATAATGCCAAATTGATTCCCTGATTTGGTCATGAGCCATTTCTCGGAAATGGTGAACGTATTATTGCTATTCGGCTTTGAGAGTCAGTGATGTTTGACCCGAGTAGCACACCCGTGAGATTGGGAAGGGTTTTGATGAACCCTAAACTTCAACATACACATTTATGCCAACACACTTCAGTGATATGATCTTGTTCTGCTAGTTATGAACTCCTGATCAGAAAGATACTTGTGATGATATTGTGGCCTTGCACAGACACTTGATTACCTGATTCACTACACAGACACATCATTTATCACATGCCTTACCTTGCATAACATCATAACATCATTAATCATTTTGTGTTCTTTTCATTCTCATGGTTCATTACCTCCTATTCCTGGTCATATTTGCTGCTTCAACATGGAGATCCCAAGGAAGAGAAATGTCCATTATACTTTCCCACATCCAGAGACAGATGGTATTCAGAAGATAATTGGCTTGATGGGTGACAAAGTGCTTGATGATTTCAGAAAAGAGTTTGGAAAGATCCTAGACTATGTGAATAATCCAACCACTGACCAGAGGGATAACTTGCATTCTCTACTGCAGTTCTATGATCCATAGCTGAGGGTCTTTGTTTTCCCTGACTACATCTTGGCTCCCACATTATAAGAGATATCCAGCATCCTCAGAATCCCCATAAAAATGGGGCTCATTACTATGGCTTAGAGAAGATGCCTTCATCCAAAGATATAGCTGATTCTTTTCTTCTGGACTTATCCAAGGTTAGCAGAAAAGTGGATGCCACCAAAGGTAAAGGAATCTTCTTAGATTTTCTTATCAAGGAAGCTCAGGATTTGGCCTCTGAAAACAAATGGGTTAAGTTCAGCATCTTACTTGCTTTGATAGTGTATGGGACCAATTTGTTTCAAGGCGAGAAGGGTTTAATCAATATGGAAGCTATCATTATATTTGCCAGAAGAAATCCAGTACCCACTTTGCTAGATGACTTTCATTATAGGGTTCACCATAGGAATGAAAAGAGGAAGGGACATGTAAGTTGTTGTGCTCCCCTATTTGCTGATTGGTTTGTAAGGCAACTCCCTAAATCAGGGCCTTTTCAGGATTTGAAACAATCTTGGAAATAGTCCAAAAGATTAATGGGCTTAACCTCAGCTGACATTTCATGGGGATGCAACAGGGACCTTGTGGGCAAATAAATATTGGTCAGTTGTGGTAGCTTCCCAAGTGTGCCTTTGATAGGAAGGAAAGTTGGGATCAATTACAATCCTATCTTGTCCAGGAAGCAGTTTGGTTATCCATTAAGAGTTGTGCCTTTGATTGAAGAGGCAAATGAATCTTTATACTTTCCAGTAGAAGGAAATCTCAAGAAGAGCATGTTGATATCCCAAGCTTTGGAGGTTAGAGTGATGAAAGGGAAGAAAGACTTTAGGAGAGTAGATCCCAACACTTATGATCCTTTTTCCAGCTGGTTGGGGGATTGTGTGAAGACCCTGTTGCTCCCATTTTCTAGAGAAACACCTCTCTACCCTAAGGAAGTAGCACCCACAACTTCAGTGCCTCTTCAAGAACATCAAAAGTTGGAAGCCTTGGTTCAACAACTTAGGTTGGAGAATCAAGAATATTACAATTCATGCCAGAAACTGAAGACGCAATATCAAAAATTGGAGGAAAGAGCTCACAAATATGAAGAGATGGTTAGGCTCAAGCAGCAAGACTTTCAGGAGAGAGAGCTCTACTTCAAGAAAAGGGGATTAACTGAAACTCACAAGGCGGCCCAACGTCGGAAGGAGAAGAAAGATTTGATTGAAGCTAATGAGGCTGTCACCTTATGGCAAGAAAAGTGGGAAGACAACTTGAGGAAGCAGAAGGAGCTGGAGATCAAGCACAAGCTAGAAGTCAAGAGTCTTCAAGATTCTTTGGATGGATAGAGAGATCTCCTTCAGAAGGCTTATCATCATTATAAGGGTCGTCTCCAAAGTTTAGTAGAAATTCAATAAGCAATAAAGGAAGCTCAGAAATAAATAGAAGATTTGAAGTTGAAAGTTGATGTCAAGAGAGCCAAGAATGATTCTATTACAAGCCAGGAAAGTGAAAAGGTGTTCCTACAGCAAATTGAGGAATTGCATGCCTCCTTTGACCTTATGGATATCTTAATTCAGAAGCTTATACAAGAGCTTACGCATCCGGATATACCTCAGATGTTGCAAAATGTCAAGCGCCTTAGTTGGAGATTACAGGATGTAGACCTTCCTAAGCTTTAGTTTTATATGCATATGACTTGGATTACCCGCAGGCTTGTTGTGGGAATCCCCTCTCTCTTGATTTACTTTTTTCTTTCTTAACATATGAATTTGTACCTTGTGAGGATCTTTGTTATTTCAATTGTCTTCTTCTTATTTACCTGAAGTCTCTGGTTGTTATCTGTTGCACGGACACAAAATAAATGCCACCACCTCAAGTTTGAATGCCACACGGGATTTTCTCAACACCAGAATGGGAAAGTAATTGAAGCCTTGGGAATAAAAGGAACACATTGCATTGCATACACATCATTTGCATTTCTTCTTTGTTTTGCAGGTTTACTACAGGTTGCTTAACTTATTTGCATTTCAGGCAAAGATTGCGAGGGCCACCAAGACCCGTCATCTTCGACAGAATATCTTGCATCATTACGCAACTCGCAACAACCAGAGGACAGTCATGGACTCTATGCAAACTGAGCTTAATGAGTTTCGCATCAAAATAGGAGAGTTCATGGTCATGATGCAATGGATGGCTCAGGGACAACAAGAGTTAAGAAATGAAATTCAGGGGCTCAACCTTCCTCAGACTAATCCTCCTGTAACCACTCTTGAAGTACAAATGACTCCTCCCAACACCAACAATGGCCCAAGTGGACTTCAAGTTCCAGAACATGGCGCAACAACATTCATTCCAGTACAAGACATGCAGGAGGATCAATTTCCTTCTCTTAACAATGATATGTGATTTGGTGGAGAAGGAAATCTTCAAGACTTTTTTATTCTTGCTGAGAAAGTCAAAGCCTTGGAGTGTATAGACACTTTGGGGATAGATTTGTCTGACATGGGTCTAGTCCCCGGGGTGGTTATTCTTCACAAATTCAGGCCACCTACTTTTGACAAGTATAACGGTAGCTCTTGCCCTAAAACTCACTTGCAGGCATTCTACAGGAAAATTGCTGCCCATACTAGGGATGAAAAGCTCTGGATGTACTACTTCCAGGATAGTCTCTCCAGAGGATCCTTGGAATGGTATATGAAGCTAGAGAGAACCTCTGTGAGAAGCTGGAAGGAATTGGGAGAAGCGTTCCTTAAGCAATATCAGTATAATATCGACATGGCGCCCATTCGCACTCAACTTCAAAGTCTGACTCAAAAGAACTACGAGAGCTTCAAAGATTACGCGCAAAGGTGGCGTGAAGTGGCTGCTAGAGTGCAACCACCTTTGTTGGAGAGAGAAATGGTGGACCTATTCCTAGATACCCTCCCTGGGCATTTCATGGAAAGGCTAGCTGGATGTTCCTCAATTGGGTTCTCAGATATCATCTTGACTTGCGAGAGGGTAGAAAGCTGGATCAAGCAAGGGAAGATTCAGAATGGGGCGCTTCAAGTTCTGGTGTCAAGAAGTCCTTCTTGAAGAGGAGAGAAGGATAGACTAGGGCAGTATATACGCATAGGGGAGGAAGGAATGGAGGATTTTACCAGCAAGTGGCCCCCATCACTATATCAGCTCAACCTGTTTAACAACAAGTCCAACCACCGCAGCCGCAACGGCAACAAGAGTATCAATAAAGAGCTCATATTCCATATTACCCCCAGAGGACCAGAGAAAGACATCTCGAAACTCCACCGATGTCTTATTCACAACTTTTGAAGAATCTCCTACAACTCCAGATGATTCAACTCCGAACTCTGCAACCCCCGAAGTCCGGCCAAATTCCCGAGGGTTTTGATACAAACGCCAGATGCGAATTTCATTCCGGAGCTCCCGGACATACCACAGAAAACTGCAAAGCTCTGAATCATGTTGTTTAAGACCTACTGGATTCTAAAGCGATTAATTTCGCTCCTACTCCCAATGTAATACAGAACTCCATGCCTCCTCATGGGGGTACAGTTGGAGTAGTTGACGATGGGGAGAATCTGAACTTGGTGTGTGATATCGACGACCTGCAAACTCCGTTGAGTGTTGTTAAAGGATGTTTGGCCCAGAGGGGTGTGTTTACAGGTTGTGGGAGTGATTGTCCAGGATGTGTTGAAATGCCAAGTGGTTGTGAGCAATTGAGAGCAGAGATCCAAGGTATGATTAATGAAGGAGTGTTGCAGTTTGACAAAGTTGTAAAGGAAAGTGAAGTCTCCATAGTAACCATTTTCTACGATTTATCTCAAGTTCCTACACAGGCCAGAGTGGCATCGATAACGATTACCACTGCAGGACCAGTAATGTATCAGAGTGATAAAGTCGTTCCCTGAAATTATGGCGGCGAAGTATATTGTAACGACCAGAAACAAGATTTGGCCACATCTATCATGACCCCAACTCAAGTAGAAAATGTTGGAGTAGGGGGCTTTACTAGAATTGGAAGACTATTTGCACCGGAAACACTAAGAAATAGTGTGATATCACCCAAAGACACCGCAGAAGCCCAGGCCAAGGCAAGAGGGAAGCAGCCAGTGGTTGTCGATGAGCCCACCCCAGTGACTGATCCAGACATTACATTTGATAAATACGTTGAAGAATTTTTGAGAATTATCAAAAAGAGCGATTACAAGATTCTGGACTATCTGCAGCAGACCCCGTCGAAAATTTCCATCTTGTCTTTGCTAAATTGTTCTGACTCCCACAGGAAAGCTCTCTTGAATATCCTGAACAAGGCCTATGTGCCTCGGGATATTTCAGTAAATCAGTTGGAAGCGGTGGTATCTAGTGTCAATGTCAGTCATGGATTGGGCTTTATGGACATGGATCTAACATCTGAAGGGTGTGCTCATAATCGGGCACTGCATATCTCTTTAGAATGTAAGGGTGCAGTACTTTCTCACGTGTTGGTAGATACTGGATCCTCGCTGAATGTTCTTCCTAAGAAGGCATTGATGAAGTTGGATTATGATGGGGTGGTTTTAAAGCCTAGCGACCTGGTGGTTAGAGCATTTGATGGGTCGAGGAGATCAGTATTCAGAGAGGTGTAATTACCAATTAAGGTATGTCCACACATCTTCAATACCACATTCTACATAATGGATATACAACCTACATACAGCTGTTTGCTGGGAAGACCTTGGATACATTCAACAGGAGAAGTATCATCCACACTTCATCAAAAACTAAAGTTCGTCTGGGAAGGCCAAATTGTAACAGTCAGTGGGGAAGAAGACATTTTCGTCAGTCATCTAGCTTCATTCAAGTATGTGGAGATGGATGGCAAGATAGTTGAAAGTCCATGTCAGAATTTTGAGCCCCTGAAAACTGAACAAGCATCTTCATTGGCAGCTTCTTTTGAAGAACCAAAGAAGGGGGTTTCCATAGCCTCTTATAAGCAAGCTCTTAAAGTGGTAGAAGCTAGGATATGAGAAGGCTGGGGCAGTCCAGTATAAGTGCCAGAAAAGAAAGATATGTTTGGGATTGGTTACCATCCTAGGCAGTCATCATCTGGACCAATTACTAGAGGTCGTCAAGGCCCAATTACTTTCACAAGTGCGGGAGTGGTGGATTATGGAAGCATCAGTGTCGTGCAAGACGATGTAGTTGATATTGATTGTGACTTAGATGAGTGGATCAGGCCTGTTGTTCCAGGGACTCAGCTTAGCAACTAGTCATCTGAAAGGCTTATCTCAGTCACCTCCTTCGAAGACTAATAATCTTTGTTTCTGTTTTTTCTGTACTCAAGCACTATGTCTTTCCCGGGGCATCGTTGCTTTTTGTAAGGGTTCTTTTGTTCCTAACACAATTCATAATCATAAATAAAGTTGACGTTTCACATTCATCCATGTTGTTCTTTGCCTTTCATTTTTTGCTTTTGTTTTTCAAAAAGAAAGAAAAGTTTTAAAATGGCAATGTTTATCATTTTCTCAAGCCTTTTCTAAATCCTTGCATGAATCACCATTCATGCAGGTGCTCGTCACCGGATCTTATCAATGATGACCCTGTGTCATACCCCAAATTTGTCCTACCCGCACCATTTTACTGTCTAAGCATTATCTCAAAAATTCAAAATGTGTACCGTTTTATTTCTTTGTCTAACTCTATTTCAATTTTTTTTTTGTTTACTCTAGTTTTATTTAAAGTTTTTTTTTAGTTTGTATCTCTTTATTTCAAAAAACATAAAAAGGGGAGAAAATAATATTGGTTTTTAAGTTTAGTCAAAAATATCCAAAATACGTATAACATTTCCATAATATAAATTATAAGATAATTTAATTCTCAATTATTCCATAATCCATATTTTTCATGTCCAAATATTTCTAAATTCCATTTCATTCCCAAATTTCTAAAAAATTAAAATCCATTTGTTAGTCATTCATAAACCATTTTCATATCTCCTAAATTCTCTTTTTTTTTTCTTCTATCCTTGAGATGTCCATTTTACATCATAAGCCCATTTCACAAAAGAAAATTGTTCATATTGTTCATATTCAATTTCTGCCACTATTTTTGCATATTACTATTTTTTATAGTTATTATTATTTCTATCAATATTATTATCATTTTTTTACCACTTTATTATTATTATCAAATCATTTTCCATTATCACCATTTATCATTAACTTTTATTTTTACATTTATTTCTATTATTATTATTACTGTACTTTCTATTATTATTATCTTCATTTACTTTTTATTATTGTTATTATTTATTATTATTACTTCTATTATATTTATTACTTATATTTTTTTCATTATTTTTTAACTTATTACTTTAATTCTTTATAAGATAAACACAAAGTTTGTTATTACACAGCTCATTTTTTTTCTTAATTCCACTAACATTTCCACTTACACATTGGTACAATTTCACAGCCTGTCAATATATGTGCACAAAATCCAATCCGCATCACCACCTCATTTTGTCACACAGCCTGTACAAGAAAAATCTTCCATACAAACACAAATCCACCCTCCAATTTGCTCCTCTATATAACCAACCTCATTTTCATTCTTCCTCCAAGCTTGGAAACTATAACAAATCCCTGCATAAATTTTTCAACTAAGCTTCACACAAAAATTCATAAACCTTTAACAATAGTGCAGAACATCTGAATCACTGTGAACCTTTATTCATACACTTTCATAGCAAAAACAATCTACATGTAATAAACTAGATTTACAAAAAAAAACCTTCAATAAAACTATCATACTCTGAAGCAACAAACCCTTTACTTCCAACACCAAATTCAAATCACTCTTCATCACGAACCGCCCCCTGTTTTCTTCATTTTCATCACTAAACCATCACCAACACAAAAAAATTGAAACGAAAAGAACCAAAACAAAAATGCTTGAAACTGAAACTCACCAAACCATGATAAACATCACCTTCACCGCAAACCACAACTTCCACCGTTGAAACTCGTTATCACCGAGCGAAATACTGAAACCGCACCTTAAACCCACACATCTCAACACACTCACCACAAATCGCCACCGCAACAACCCACCCGAAGCCGTGAGAAATCCGGCGGCCCAAACACCACCACTAAACTGAACCACCATGTGAACGAAATCCACGATCTGAACCGTCAAAATCAACCAAGCGAACCACCTTGCTTTTTTTTTTCTTCGAATCGCGTGTTACAGATTATAGGTTTTCGGGTTTATTCACTTTTGGTTTCCTACTGTTGCTTTCCTTTTTCTATTCTTTATTTATGACTTGTTTTTTATTTATTTAATGACTTATTTAAAAATAAACCCTTCATAGATTTCAGATTGGGCTTAGCCTGTATCATTTTTCTTTTTCACGCCAATGGCATATTAATGCTACTAACAACACACACTGAATCCAACACTGTCCCCTATTTTTTTTCTCTCTTCATTATTTCTTTTTTAAATTGTTAAATTCTCATTGTTTTCATTATTTTAATTTCTTTTTGTTTTTATTATTTTAGTTTCTTTATAATTTTTCTTTACTATAATCACTTGAAAAATATTATTTAAAAAAAATATATGTTAAATACTTATTTAATAATCTATCCTTTTATTTTATTTTCTTTTTTTATGGGCCTATGATAAGAATAGATGGTTATTGACATTTGACTTTGTCAACATTGTCTAAACCAATTTGAGGCCATTTTTTCTATTTCTTTATCATTTATCGATTTCTCGATTTATACTTTATTATTATGGGCCAATGATATACCAAAAAATTAAATTTGTTCCGATTTTATTAAGTCTAAACGTTTAATCAATATCAGGCCCTCCTTTTAGTTAGATTTTATTTTATTATTTTATTTTGACCAATAACATTTAATTTGATTTATTTTATTCATTATATCATTATAAATATTATAAATATTATCAATTCATTCAATTATTTGTATTTATTATTCTATTTTAATTTAATTTTCGCAATTCAATTTAATTTTATTTATTTATTTCCGTATTTCAAAAAATAACGATTTGACTCCTCATAGAACGATTTCATTAAATCGGCTCTAAGGCAGTTAACGAACCACATCTCGACGCGTCCGAAAAGGTCCAACACCTTCAAACAGTTGCATCTGAATAAAAAGGTCGAACGCCTTCGAACAGTTCAAAAACACTGCACACACGCTTTCTCTTGGGCGAATTACAACGAGACCCCTTTATTTCTTGCAATCCCCTGTAATTTATTTTGTATCCCTCCCCCATTTTATGTACACATTTTATTTTTTATTTTTTCATATTTTATTTCATTCGCGAACCCTTGGTCCAACGCCAAGCGGTTGCACTTGCACACTCACACTTTATTTTTCAGTTATCGTTTCATTTATTAGGATCCACCTCACCTTGCGAGCCGAGCGCATTGTGTCTCGCTAAACAAACCACAAAATAAACCTCCATTTGCATTCACCCTCTAACCTCAAAAAACCAAAACGATTCTGTTTAGATCCAAACCCTTGATCCCACGTCAATCGGTCATTAGGAAATAAAACACTTTAATAAACACTACGCCAAAAATGTTTTTTAACAGCGCATCTTAGACAGCGCTTTTAAAAGAAAGCATTGTCTAAGGTTAAAATTAAAATAAAACACGAAAAATGTTCTACAAAAATAATGAAAGCGTTGTCTAAGGGGGGGTCTTAGACAACGCTTTCTAAAAGCGCTGTCTAAGACCCCCCCTTAGACAGCGCTTTCTGAAAGCGCTTTTAAATATAGACCTTAGTCAGCGCTTTAGAGAAAGCGCTGTTTAAAGTCTTTCAATTAAAAAAAAATTAAAACCAAAAGCGCTGTCTAAGGGGGGGGGTTTAGAAAGCGCTTTTGGAAAGCGCTATCTAAGGCATATCTTAGATAGCGCTTTCCACAAAAGCGATGTCTAAGGTCTAATTAAAATTAAATTTCAGACTTCTATTTTTCGTTCTCTGTTCTTTTTGATTTCCCTCCTGCGAACAAACCCCTCCAGCGAACCCTAACAGCGAACTTGAATACATTGTAATCATTCGGTTTCAGTCATTGAAAGTGTTTGAAGAATCGGTTTCAGTTCGTCATTTCTACTGCGGTATGTTCTTCATTTCTGCATTTTTTCATTTCTGATTTTAGTTTGGTTTCAGTTCGTCATTTCTTAATTTTTTCATTCATTCGGTTTCAGGCATTGCAAGTGTTTGAAGAATCTTTCATTTCTGAAAGTGTTTGAAGAATCGTTCATTGCGGTTTGTTCTTCATTTTTTCATTTCTTCGGTTTCAGTTCTGATTTTTCATGCTCTGTTATTTAGGGAAATATCAGTATTTTGAGATTAAATGGTGATATAATGTTGGAAAGCAATCAAAAAGATTGTGTGATGACTAATAATTATAACTTGATGTTTTTTGGTTTAACTTTGTTGAGATGTTCAATATTGTTCAAACTTCATGTTTCCTTAGTGATTTTACTTGAAGATTGAATAGGTAGTTTTTTTTCTTTTTAACTGTGAAAGTGTTATTGGTAACAGTTCCAAGATAAAGTGGCAATTCCGGTCTAACGAGAAAAGTGAGTATGCAGTTGTTTTTTCTTGAAGGAGAATTAATATAACAAGTAGTCACATTCCATCATTATATTGGTTGTTGCCTCAGGCACACTCTCAAACGTATTCTTTACTCAAAATCTCAAATATATTTTTATAGATTAATGCTACAAAAGTATAATTATAGATTTATTTTGAAATCAAGATTCAATTATGGTTTATGTAAAATAGAAATAGATGTGAAATTGACAGGTTGATTAATACGTTAACATATCACTAGCATAGAGAACGAACTCTAATATAGTTATAGGTATAGTTATAGGTATATTGTAATAGAAAAAGTTTGATTCTTGTAATATAAAAAATGAAAGTGATGAGGTAATTAAAGTTGGTATATTGGCGTATCGGATATGTTATTGAAGTTTATATTAACATTGGTTATGTATACGTTATTGAAGTTTAAAATGAATTGAACTTTAAAATTGTTAGGATATTCAAAGATACTACCTTAGTTATGTATTTTCGTCTGGATTGTTTGTTTACTTTAATAAGTAGGAAAACCATAGATAAAACATGGATCTGTGCCGACCGAATGACCAAAGAGTACGAGAGTGGGGTTGCGGAATTCGTTAAGTATGTTGTTCAACACGCTGAAAACCCCAGACGAATGGATTGTCCTTTCTTGAGTTGTTGTTATATTGGTAAGGTTGACGCACATGGATTGAAATCGCATTTGCTGAGGCATGGAATTGATCAAAGTTATCAGTGTTGGATATTTCATGGTGAGAAAATTAACGAGAATGTTGAATCGAGTGGAAAAAGTAATACGACCTATGCTTCATACGACAAAGACACGGAAACATATGATTGTGATCGAGTTGAAGAGATTGTAGAAGCACTGGAAGAAGATCTTCATGATTGTCCTGAAATGTTTGAGAGGATGGTAAGCGATGCAGAGAAACCGTTGTACAAAGGTTGCACTAAATTCTCAAGACTTTCTGCGGTATTAAAGTTGTACAACTTAAAGGCGGGCAATGGATGGTCGGATAAAAGTTTCACAGAGTTGTTGGCCCTTATGAGAGAAATGCTACCGGATGATAATGTTCTTCCTAATCGAACCTATGAGGCAAAAAAAATGTTGTGCTCTATTGGCATGAGCTATGATAAGATACATGCTTGTCCTAACGATTGTATTTTGTTTCGTAACGAATATGTAATGTTAACTGAGTGCCCTAAATGCGGTTTGTCTCGATATAAGAAAAGATTATCTCCCGCAAAAGTCTTATGGTATTTTCCGATAATTCCGAGATTTAGGCGCATGTTTCATAGTGAAACTGATGCAAGACATCTTACTTGGCATGCAGATGAAAGAATTATTGATGGAAAGTATCGGCATCCGGATGATTCACCACAGTGGTCGAAGATTGATAATGATTATCCTGAGTTTGGATCAGAAGCAAGAAACCTTCGATTGGCATTATCTACTGATTGAATGAACCCACATGGTCTTCAAAGTATCTCACATACCACATGGCCTGTGATTCTTATGATTTATAACTTACCTCCGTGGCTATGTATGAAGCGTAAGTACATGATGTTATCTATGTTAATATCTGGGCCTAAACAACCAGGGAATGACATAGACGTATACTTGACACCTTTGATCGAAGATTTAAAGATTTTGTGGGAGAACGGTGTGGAGGTTTATGATGGATATAGGAAAGAAAGTTTCAATTTGAGGGCGATGTTGTTTGGCACAATTAATGATTTTCCAGCATATGGGAATCTATCTGGGTATAGCATTAAAGGTCAACGTGCGTGTCCTGTTTGTGAAGACGGAACCGATACGATTCGATTGGAACTTTGCCAGAAGAATGTGTTTCTCGGTCATCGTAGATTCTTACATTCTAAACATCACTACCGTGGGTGGAGAAAAGCATTCAATGGAGACACCGAACATCGTAGAGCTCCACCCGCATTGTCAGGTGAACAAGTTTTTGAAAAGGTGAAAGATGTGCGTACTGAGTTTGGCAAGCCTTTTGCACATAAGATTGTGAAAGGTGGGTGGAAGAAAAGGTCGATATTTTTTGAATTGCCATATTGGAAGTCTTTGTACGTGAGACATTTTCTCGATGTTATGCATATTGAAAAAAACGTATTTGAAAGTTTTATCGATACATTACTCAATATAAAAGGCAAGTCTAAGGATGACCTTAAAGCAAGGGAGGACATGTTAAAAATGGGAATGAGAACTGAATTAGCACCCGTGAAGAAAGGAAGACGAACATATCTACCACCTGCTGCTTTTACTTTATCTAGAAAGGAGAAAAAAATTTTGTGTAAGTCTCTGAGTGAAGTTAAGGTTCCAGAAGGATACTCATCTGATATCAGAAGACTTGTTTCTATGAAAGACCTCAAGTTGAAGAATTTGAAGACACATGATTGCCATGTTATAATGGAACATTTTCTACCGATAGGTATACGTTCTATTTTGCCAGAAAAATTAAGAAGTGCCATAACTAAATTGTGTTTTTTCTTTAGGTCAATTTGTAGTAAGGTGATCGATCCCGAGATCTTACCAACACTACAAAAAGAGATTGTAATTACCTTGTGTGAGCTTGAAATGTATTTTCCTCCGTCTTTTTTTGACATAATGGTTCATTTAGTTGTTCATCTTGTGAAAGAGACACAGTTGTGTGGACCAGCTTATATGAGATGGATGTACCCTGCTGAACGGTATATGAAAATATTAAAAGGGTACGTGAAATCCCGAAGTCGACCAGAGGGTTGTATTGTTGAACGATACATTGTTGAAGAAGCTGTTGAGTTTTGTACTGAATATTTGTCTAACGTTCAATCGATTGGACTCCCCAGAGCTCAGATTTTCGAAAAAATGGAAGGTAAAAAATTAATTGGGAATAAAATTGTGACAATATCAAGGGATGAATGGGATCAAGTTCATTTGTATGTTCTGCACAATAATAATGAGGTTGAGCCATATGTTGAAATGCATAAGGATGTACTCCGAAGGTTAAATCCGAACAGAAATGAAAATTGGATAGTTATAGAGCACAATCAAAGTTTCATACAATGGTTGAAGGATCATATTTATTTGAAGCGCTCTTCAGATCCTTCTTCGGTAACAGAAAGGTTGAGATGTTTGGCATATGGTCCAAGTTTGCATGTGTTTTCTCATAGCGCATACTCAATTAATGGATACACATTTTATACCAAAGAACAAGATGATAAGAGTACTATGCAAAATAGTGGTGTCACCGTGCTAGCTGAAGCAATGCATATATCAAGTATGAAGGACTTAAACCCCAAATATGCAAATTTGTCATATTTTGGAGTTATTGAGCACATTTGGGTGTTTGATTACGAGAAGTTTCAGATTCCCATCTTTGGTTGCAAGTGGGTGAATAGTAGTGGCATACGAATGGATAAGTCTGGATTTTTGCAAGTTGATCTTACTAGGGTGGGGTACAAAGATGAACCTTTTATTCTAGCATCTCAAGCTAAACAAGTGTTCTATGTGAATGACCCGAAGAGTACAAAATGGTCTATAATGCTTTTCTCTAACAAAGTGACTGATGATAGCGGTGTCGATCAATGTGATATTCATGTTGAGAATGAGTCATGAATTAGACGGAATGAGTTGAATAGAAATGATGAAGTTGAGGATCTTATACCGGATGAGTCATATATAAGAAACGGTCATAATGAGGGAATTTGGATTAATTCATCCGTACGCATTGCTAAGAAACAAGTGATTAATATTCCAACAAAGAAAAGAAAGAGACGTTAGTGACTGAGGTAAATTATGCATGGTTTCTTTATTTTTTTGTTTTCAATTGCTTTGGAATCCAAAAGTTTGATATCAACTGAAGAATGGGAAGCTTTCAAATCCAAAAGACAAGACCCAGTTTTTCAAAGAATAAGTGCCACAAATCGGGAAAGAGCATCAAGTCCCGCATATCCGTACCGAAAAGGACGTGTCGGATATGGACGCTTAGAACAATCCATGGTAAGTATTTATAAATTGCGATAACAAATTTGTTCATCATATATTAGTTTTATCTGATCAAATTGTATGACTTAATGTGTAGCTGCAGAAGGAGGAAAGTTCAGAAACATCTCTTCCTGCACATGTTTTGTGGAAGGAAGCCCGTGTGGGCAAATCTGGAGTTCCTCAAGAAGAAGTTTTACACGTATACCAAAAATGTGTAAGTATAACATTTTTTCATTAATTGAATAACATTTTTATACACAAATATTTGACAAGTATACGGTATTCATCTGATTTTTCAGGAGGAGCTATCTCAGTCTTTATCTCCCGATGATACTAGGAGCATACTTAGTCGGGCATTAGATGTCCCTGAGTATTCTGGTCGGGTGACGGGTAAGGGATTTGGAGTCACTCCGACCTCCCTGAGTATTAAAAAAGGAAAGGCTCCTAGTAATCGGGAGCTTCATGCAAGATTGGAAGCCATGCAAGCTGAGCTTGATGCATTGAGGAGAGAAAGAGAGGCTAGAGCCTCAAAATTATACAGAGATGCTTCGGACAAAGACAGTATCAATTGTACCTTTCAGCCGAACATTCTAGAGGTAATTACATATAATTGTCTTAAATTGAACTATTTGCTTAAATTATGTATTTGACATATATACACATTAACGATTTCTTGTTATTATTGGTTTTAGGGCATTTCCCATTGTCAGCTGTATTTGTCGTCACCATTCTATCGGATGGTTGGCAAGGGAAAAGTGCATAACGTTAGCGGAGTATTACTCCACACTAGAGAGCTCCCTGCTGGATGTTTGAAGGTATCAGTTGATATTGCAGTTGAGCCGAATGCAGCATTACCATATCCTAGCGATGATTCGGATGCAACAACGGTGCACGAAGCAGTAGGTTCGTTTGTTGCATGGCCGACAAACCTCATATGCGTAGGATATGAGGTATGCTTAAAACTTATGTTAAATTTAATATGTTTATTCAAAGTTTAAAATTTATGCTTAAAATTTTACGTACATATTTTCCTTGGTTATGTTAAATAGACTCCCACAAAATCCAAATCAAAAGATAATGCGATTCCGCGGCATACCGAGTCCACGGTTTCAAGAAAAGAGGTAATATACAATTATACGACATATATTCATGGAAGTTGTTACATTCTTAATTTGATCTAACTATTTATATGACATGTAGCTTCAAGAAAATGAGGTTAGCAATGCCTCCGCACAACAAAAAAAGGAGGTTAGCAACGCCTCCGCACAAGTAAAAAGTGCTAGTGCTAAGAAGACCGTAGCTAGGAAAAAACCTACCACCAAGTATAGGTCGTGCCTCAGGACATTTCTAGAGATGACCGATATACCGACCGGAGGTTTTCGGACTGTACATATAGAGGTAGGGATTTTCGGCTTTGATTACGACCAAATGATTGGTAATGAGGACTTCATGCAAGTTTTTGGTCGTGAAGAAATCGGCGTCACCGTTGTCAATACATATGTTAGGTAAATCCGGTCTACTTTGTTTTATTAATTAAACAACTTATGTTAATGATGTTTACTTTATGTTAATCCGGTTTACTTTATGTTTCACAAGAGGTGTGTAATGTTAATGATGTTTTTATATTAGGTTTTTGTATGACAAATTGATGCGCCCCAATGGTTTGGACGTGTCATTCGGATTCTTAGCACCCGCGACCGTCAACTTAGGTTTAATCTTAAGTAGACCGGATACTGTGACGGAGTACGTTCTTCGGATCCTCATGGACAATAAAGATGCGGAGAAGTTGTTTTTTATACCGTTTAATACCGGGTTAGAATTTCATTCTAAATTCATATATTATAATTATTTTCCAAGTTACCATCTAACATTTGCCTAATCATTACAGTGGACATTGGTTGTTGCTCGCAATCAATCCTATCCGAGAAATTATGTATTATCTTGACTCGTTAGGAAATGATTGGACAACATACCCGGATATGAAGGTCCTAATTGACACGTAAGTGAGAATGTTCAAAATTTTTCTTAGTTTATGTGAATTGTTCTAATTGCTTCATTTTTATTTTATTAGCATCCTACAAGCTTTTCGGGCCCAATGAGATATCCAAACCTCAAGGAGGGGCGCCAACTCCATTACATGGATTAAAGTGGCGGTATATTTTTAATTATCACATTTTTTATTATATTAGTGATGACAATTGATAAAACTTAGGATTTATAATCCATATTTTTTTTTCATATGTAGTGTCCTCAACAACGTAATCAAATAGATTGCGGGTATTTCATGTTGAGGTTTATGCGAGATACTCTTGTTTTGGGCCGATTAGAGATTCCCACCGATGTATGTATTTCTAACTTATGAGTTATTTTTATATTTACACATATCTCATATAATTAAATAGTTGAAATTAATTCAAACTATGTTATATTATTATGTAGTACTTTGATGAATTCAAGTGTGCATTTTATACAAAGGATCAAGTGGACGAAATCAAAGAGGAGTGGTGTCAATTCATGATAGAGCTCAATGTTTGTTCATAAATTTGTGTAATTATATTGTACATTTGTAGTATATGTAATGACTTGTAAATGTGTACATAAATTTGTATATATTTTGATACATTTAAGGCAAAATTGGTTTGAATTGGTATATATATATATATATATATATATATATATATATATATATATATATATATATATATATATATATATATTTGTTAGCCAAAAATTGGTAGAAAAAAGGCCAAAATGGTTTGAAATGGCATATATAAAATGTGATAATTGTCTGCCAAAATCTGGTTGAAAACAGGTAGAAATTCTGGTTTATAAACCTGGAAAAAATGTGGTTTAAAACAAAAGCTGCAAAAATTTCCGTATACCTTAGACAGCGCTTTTGGAAAAAGCGTTGTCTAAGGGGGGGCTTAGAAAGCGCTTTTGGAAAAAGCGCTGTCTAAGGGGGGGGCTTAGACAACGCTTTTGAAAAGCGCTGTCTAAGGTATACCTAAAAAAATTAAAATAGGAGGGGCTTAGAAATCGCTTTTGGCCAAAGCGCTGTCTAAGGGGGGGGGGGGGGCTTAGACAACGCTTTTGAAAAGCGCTGTCTAAGGTATACCTAAAAAATTTAAAATAAGAGGGGTTTATAAAGCGCTTTTGGCCAAAGCGCTGTCTAAGGGTGGGGGCTTAGACAGCGCTTTTAAGATTTAAAAAAGCGCTGTCTAAACCTTTACCAGCAGAGGTTTAGACAGCGCTTTAAAGCGCTGTCTAAGGCTAAAAAAAGCGTTGTCTAAGGTCTTGTTTGTTGTAGTGAAAAACGAGAAGAATTGTACGCCACGAGCCTTAAGCGGTAGAAAGGAGGATAACGATCTCTCGTTACTCGCTTCGATTATTTCGACGCAAGACGCTCGTCTTGTTGGAAGGAATAAACTATCCATAGTTTTTAGTGCATTTCAACTCCTAAACCCTTTCATCGAAGAAAGGTAATAAAATCAATAACCATCACCCGTAGTAGGCCGAACTACGAGGCTCTGACTTTCCCATTGCACACGGGAGTACGTAGGCACGAGGATCTCAATCCTTGTCGAGCACCTAGGATCAATCTAACTTATAATTCAACTCATTTCCCTCTAGCAAGCAATTCGTTTAAGCATAGACATCCTTTCGCGCGTGATAACATAGATGGTTCCCATCGAGTACGATGGATGTAGGGGGTGCTAATACCTTACCCCTGCATAACCGACTCCCGAACCCAGGCAATGGTTCCGTTGACCTTTGTCCTCATCCTTTTCTTCCCGGGTTGTATCTATATCTTCCCTTTCCCTCTTCGGGAATAAATAGAATTAGGTGGTGACACTTCAGTCCATTCGGCGCGCGGCTCTGTTCATTCGGATCGCGTGAGGTCGTATTTTTTGGGGTACGACAGCTGGCGACTCTGCTGGGGACTGGCTCACCCCTATGCGAGTCAAGCCTAGTCTAGGTTCCAGCGTTTGTTTGGATGTTTGCTTCTATGCCTTGCTTGTTTATTTTTATCGCTTTCTTTATCGCATTCCATTTTATATATCTTGTGGCTCCTTGGTACTATAATTTGGATCGATACTTTGCAAAAGAAACTTGAGGGAAAAGCTCTATACCCGGGCTTTCGAGTACGAACATAAGTTAGCGAGGTTGTGTAGTATGGGCTCCCGAGAGAACCACTCTCGTGGGTTGTCGATATGAAAACCTCACTTGGATTAGATTCTGATGAGAATACTGACAACCGTCAAGTCCTTGACGTGTGTGCTCAGCTGCTTTCATTAGAGTCATCAACTCTGAGGACCTTTAGAACCTTTTGGTCAAAACATCGGTTGATGGTTGCGTAGTATTGGGAACCAGGGTTCGCCCTCGCGTGGCTCAATACGAAAACCTCACTTGGAATAGACTTACTCAATGGAGTTGATTGACTGTCAAGAATGTATGAAATTGACACGTGCATCAAACAGTTGAGAAAGTTCCATAACTCCAGGACTTTGTTTTAAACCTCGTGTCGATGATCACGTAGTATGGAGCACCAAGAGATTTCCCTCTCGTGTGGCTCAATACGAAGATCTCACCCAAAATAGATTCATATGGCGGAGTCAATCAACCGGCATGCTTATGGCGTATGTGATGAACAACCATATGAATTGATAACTTTGGGGTCCCTAAACCTTAGAATCTACCCAGTAAGTTCCTGATCAGAGTATCTTCCGGCTGTACCTTGGAATCATGAGACCTTGATCTTGTGATCCTGGATTCTGGCATTGCATATCATTTCATTTGCATCCTTTATTCATCTTGCATTTCATTCCAAAAGCCAATAACTTATTTTCATGTTCCTCCATCTTCAGTAAATCAAGCTGGTTTCCCGACGCCCGTATCGTGCTAGACGCCCATACCTAACTCGAGCCAACACTAGAAGACTGATGGACGTGATTCAAGAAGAACAAGCTGCCATGAAGGAGGAGATTGACTCGATCAAGAACAAGATTGACCAGATTTATGAGACTTTGCAAGCTTTGGCAATAATGGAAGAACGTCGCGAAGCTGCTGCCGCAATGAACAATGCTCAAGTGCAAGGATCTACCTCACGAGCATTGCCTTCAGTTCCCGTTCCAAATGCTTTGGTCTACAGTTTGCCTCCAGGCTTCACTCCTGTTGTTGAAGAGGTCACTTCCCAGCCAATACCTGCTTCTGGTGTCACTATTGGTGCTATTCCTCAAGCTCAACCTATTCCAACTCAAGTCCAGTTTCCTCAAACTGAAGAGAATCATCAAGTTAAGTATGAGATGCATACTGCTGTTCCAATCACCAATCCTCATGTTGTTCAAGAATCTGAAGCTATGAAGATGTGTCGCGAGTTAGTTGAAAAACTCCGAATCATGGAAGGACACAACTCAACTTCTCTAAGTGCCTCAGACATGTGCTTAGTTCCAGATGTTGTGGTCCCTGCTAAGTTCAAACTGCCAGAATTCGAGAAATACAAAGGCCTCAGTTGTCCTGAGCTTCATTTGAGGATGTACTGCAGAAAAATGGCTGCTCACGCCAAAGATGATAAGCTTATGATCCATTGCTTCCAAGACAGCCTGTCTGGAGCGTCTCTAGAATGGTACATGCAGCTCGAACGCAACAATGTTCGTACTTGGCTTGATCTATCTAATGCATTCAAAAAGCAATACAAGTACAACACTGACTTAGCTCCTAACCGTACTCAACATCAGAGTATGTCTCAAAAGGAGAGCGAATCCTTTAAGGAGTACGCCCAACGCTGGAGAGATCTAGCCGCCAGAGTGCATCCTCCATTGGTTGACCGTGAATTGATCGACATCTTCATCGGTACCCTACAGGGGCAATACTACGAAAAGCTGATCAGTAGTGTATCTTCTGGATTTTCAGACATGGTAATGGTAGGAGAAAGAATTGAAGAAGGCTTGAAAAGTGGAAAGATCCAAGGAGGTTCCAGCAGCCAAAACAATGCCAAGAAACCTTTCAACGGGTATAAAAAGGGCGACACAAATTCCATTTCTGCTGCAAGTGGGAATTTTCAACAGAGTGCACCTGCACCAGTTCCCTACTATCAGTACCCGTATGTTGCTGCGGCACAATATACTCCTATGCCATATCAGCCAGTTCCTCCAATGCCGTATCAGCAGGCCTTTCAAGCTCTATTTCCGCCTCAGATGGCTCATCAACCACGTCCACCTCCTATGGTTGCAGTTGCGCAGTATGCGCCCAATCCATACCAGCAACCAGCTTATCCACCACGGCCTGGTCAACAGCAACATCGCGCTCCTCAACATCGTCCACCATATCAACCAAGAGGATATGATAGGCACATTGATCCCCTGCCTATGACATATACCGAAATCTTCAAACAGCTAACGGCAAAAGGACCTCTCACTTTGAGAGATATGCCACCTCAGACTGGCAATGCCCGGAACTATGATGCCAATGCTCGCTGTGAGTATCACAAAGGCGCTCCAGGTCACTCCATCGAGAACTGCCATGCCTTCAAACACTTGATTCAGGATATGATCAACTCTAAGGACCTCACTCTCACTCCGAGAAATCCAAATGTCCAGAACGATCCAATGTCGTCGCACGGTGCCAACAAGTGAAGACATGTGAAGGGGTTGTTGAAGACCAAGCTGAGTAGTCTCCAACGTTGAAGCATTCAAATCAAGAGAAGTTCAATTCCTCAAATCAAGGCAGCCAGTGCCATTTATGATTTCCACATTCCTGTTGTTTTGTAATGTTTGTTTAAGTACTATTTGCTCTGAACATTGTTATCGTTTGTACTTGGTTATGTTAATGTTATGTTTATACATGTTTTGAATCAATCTATTCACATTCTCTCATCATTTATCATTTATCACAAAAATCACAAAATTTTCCTCACTTCACTTTAGCAAATGTTTGAGGGAGGATGATGAAAACAAAATACCCATAACTGTTGCGGTATGCTTTCAGATAAAACCTCGTCAATGATGTACAGGCATTATTTCAAATCCTCAAACACTGGAGATACAAGGAGTTAATCCCTAGTCAACAACTTCGAGCCTAGAAGTAGGAGTTTCTTTCGGATACAACCCTTACAGTTAACCCGGGGCAGGGTAGTTGTTCAGTTAACCTGACTACACCTTCGAATCGCAAGATGAGACATCCCGTCAGAGGACCATCAACAAACGACTTGGCAGTCACGAAATACAAAAAAAAATAGGAAAGAAAAACTACTAAGTTGAGCACTCGAAGGGAGACTTAGTCGGAAAAAAAAAACAAATCAAAAAGAGGAACTCAAATCCTCAGCAAAAGCAAAACAAATATCAGTGACCACAAAATCAAAAATCAAAGGGTCACCAATAGCAAAATAAGATGACTGCCACTTCAAGCAAACTTTGAAGTTTCGTCTTCACTCTTACAAAGTCAAAACAAATGCATGTGTAAAGTCAATTGAACATAGGACTGGAGAACATTACGAAGAAGGGGTGGGTACAAATCATTTGAGCCTTATATCCTTTGTTTCTCAAAACCAGTAACCAGACCACGTTACAACCCACAAAAGTCCTAATTGAGGCAGGGTTTATTCTGAAAGCATGCTACCAACAAGGTTGCGTAAATTGACTCCCATATATTTGCTAATCTTTAATCTCGTTTACACATTGTCCTTGCTGCATCTTTCACGCACTTTCTAAATCAACACCTCGTTTGGGCTAACGGTCCATTCGTCACACTATCACAACATTCAAATAAATTGACTTTTTCAAAACTTGCATGAACTTTACATTAACATTACCATTCGTGTATGAATAATTTAATTGCAAATCAGTGCTCGACATCAGTGCAATCCCAAAAGGGGCAATCAAAAGAGAAACTTGAACTTTATCGCCAACATGAATCAAGACTACTTCAACAGTCCAATCAGGGACAAACCATCTTCAACAACCCAATCAGGGGCAATTTATTTCAAAATCAGCTCAATCAGGGGCAAGTCACCTTCAAAGGCTCAATCAAGGGCAGGCGCCTATCAAATCCAGATACTGGGGGAAAATCTTGCCATTGTCAAAGCTTCCCTACCAGATTTATTTCAAATACCCTACACACAGGGGCAAGCAAACAATGAGCGAGTCTCTCTCTCTTATCCCCAGCCGAACAGATAGTCCTCGCTAGACGTGGGTATTCATTCAAAGCAAAATCAGTCTTCATGTGTCAATTAAGTCGCTTCGCTCATCAGCAAGTGATCCAACTCGGAGCATTCAGATTTATCTTCTGATCATACATCGTCGAAGATCGAGTGTCGGGGAATCAAGCCCTCCACCCACCCAAAGTCCAATCATTATTGGCAACTACCAAACCAAAGTCCACCAAGATGGCACCTTTCAATCGCTCATATGCATCATTATGCATCATCCATGTCATAAGCATCATTTGAATCAATCATTTACAACATGTGCATCATGTGCATACCTTAAATAGATCAGACTTTTTATTTTCCCCAACCTTTTTTAACTTACATCTCAATGCATAAACATTTGCATCGTATCTCCATCCTTATGGAATACCATCTAAAACAATCAGCATACGTGCATAACTCAGGATACAGGATCAACCCATGTTTCTAGTCCTTCCCCCCAGTGAAAGTCAGGATCATATCAAACGAAGATTCCAGGCATCCTCTTGGCGGATTCAGTGGCCGTATTTAATTTTTATTCTCCTTATCTTCCTCTGTTGATAAGTGATTTTATTTTCTGTCATTCGCCTTATCTTCCTCTGTTGATAAGTGATTTTATTTTCAGTCTTTCGCGTTATCATCCTCTGTTGATAAGTGAATTTATTTTCAGTCTTTCCCCTTATCATCCTCTGTTGATAAGTGAGTTTATTTTCAATATTTCGCCTTATCTTCCTCTGTTGATAAGTGATTTTATTTTCAGTCTTTCGCCTTATCATCCTCTATTGATAAGTGAGTTTATTTTCAATCTTTCGCCTTATCTTCCTCTGTTGATAAGTGATTTTATTTTCTGTCTTTCGCCTTATCTTCCTCTGTTGATAAGTGATTTTATTTTCTGTTTTTCGCCTTATCATCCTCTGTTGATAAGTGAGTTTATTTTCAGTCTTTCGCCTTATCATCCTCTGTTGATAAGTGAGTTTATTTTCAGTCTTTCGCCTTATCATCCTCTGTTGATAAGTGAGTTTATTTTCAATTATTCGCCTTATCATCCTCTATTGATAAGTGAGTTTATTTTTCTGTCTTTCGCCTTATCATCCTCTGGTGATAAGTGAGTTTATTTTCAGTTATTCGCCTTGTCATCCTCTGTTGATAAGTGATTTTATTTTTCAATCTCTTGCCTTATCATCATCTGTTGATAAGTGAATTTATTTTCAGTCATTCGCCTTATTATCCTCTGTTGATAAGTGAGTTTATTTTCCGTCATTCGCCTTATCATCCTCTGTTGATAAGTGAGTTTATTTTCAGTCTTTCGCCTTATCATTCTTTGGTGATAAATGATTTATTGTGTCAATTTGTTTCTTGTTGTGTCACCCCTTATTCCCAGTTTATTTCATTTGCTATTTTTACAAATTCTTGCTTTGTCAGACAAATTCGGGGTCTGTTAATATCTAATTATCTTATACCTTGAAAGATTGAACGCGAGCCAGTTCATCTTACTCGGTCTAAGCCAATTCGATAGGGGCATCTGTCATACCCCAAATTTATCCTACCCGCACCATTTTACTGTCTAAGCATTATCTCAAAAATTCAAAATGTGTACCGTTTTATTTCTCTGTCTAACTCTATTCCAATTTTTTTTTTGTTTACTCTAGTTTTATTTAAAGTTTTTTTTTAGTTTGTATCTCTTTATTTCAAAAAATATAAAAAGGGGAGAAAATAATATTGGTTTTTAAGTTTAGTCAAAAATATCCAAAATACGTATAACATTTCCATAATTTAAATTATAAGATAATTTAATTCTCAATTATTCCATAATCCATATTTTTCATGTCCAAATATTTCTAAATTCCATTTCATTCCCAAATTTCTAAAATATTAAAATCCATTTGTTAGTCATTCATAAACCATTTTCATATCTCCTAAATTCTCTTTTTTTTTTCTTCTATCCTTGAGATGTCCATTTTACATCATAAGCCCATTTAACAAAAGAAAATTGTTCATATTCAATTTCTGTCACTATTTTTGCATATTACTATTTTTTATAGTTATTATTATTTCTATCAATATTATTATCATTTTTTTACCACTTTATTATTATTATCAAATCATTTTCCATTATCATCATTTATCATTAAATTTTATTTTTACATTTATTTTTATTATTATTATTACTGTACTTTCTATTATTATTATCTTCATTTACTTTTTATTATTATTATTCACTTTTTATTATTGTTATTATTTATTATTATTACTTCTATTATATTTATTACTTATATTTTTTTCATTATTTTTTTAACTTATTACTTTAGTTCTTTTTAAGATAAACACAAAGTTTGCTATTACACATCTCATTTTTTTTCTTAATTCCACTAACATTTCCACTCACACATTGGTACAATTTCACAGCCTGTCAATATATGTGCAAAAAATTCAATCCGCATCACCACCTCATTTTGTCACACAGCATGTACAAGAAAAATCTTCCATACAAACACAAATCCACCCTCCAATTTGCTCCTCTATATAACCAACCTCATTTTCATTCTTCCTCCAAGCTTGGAAACTATAACAAATCCCTGCATAAATTTTTCAACCAAGCTTCACACAAAAATTCATAAACCTTTAACAATAGTGCAGAACATCTGAATCACTGTGAACCTTTATTCATACACTTTCATAGCAAAAACAATCTACATGTAATAAACTAGCTTTAAAAAAAAAAACCTTCAATAAAACTATCATACTCTGAAGCAACAAACCCTTTACTTCCAACACCAAATTCAAATCACTCTTCATCACGAACCGCCCCCTGTTTTCTTCATTTTCATCACTAAACCATCACCAACACAAAAAAATTGAAACGAAAAGAACCAAAACAAAAATGCTTGAAACTGAAACTCACCAAACCATGATAAGCATCACCTTCACCGCAAACCATAACTTCCACCGTTGAAACTCATTATCACCGAGTGAAATACTGAAACCGCGCCTTAAACCCAAACATCTCAACACACTCACCATAAATCGCCACCGCAACAACCCACCCGAAGCCGTGAGAAATCCGGCGGCCCAAACACCACCACTAAATTGAACCACCATGTGAACGAAATCCACGATCTGAACCGTCAAAATCAACCAAGCGAACCACACTCTGCCACCTTCGTCCGCAGAAATCCGGCCGCCTGTCGAACGCACAACATCGTCGTTAACCGTGTGAAATGCGTCTGAAGCCTTGATCCAAATCGTGAAACCAACAACCGTAGACAGAATCAATACGAAAACGAGCAAAACCGAGTGAGAACCGCTGTCACCACCGTGTGAATCGTTTGGGTGGGTTTCCTTGCTTTTTTTTCTTCGAATCGCGTGTTACAGATTATAGGTTTTCGGGTTTATTCACTTTTGGTTTCCTACTGTTGCTTTCCTTTTTCTATTCTTTATTTATGACTTGTTTTTTATTTATTTAATGATTTATTTAAAAATAAACCCTTCATAGATTTCAGATTGGGCTTAGCCTGTATCATTTTTCTTTTTCACGCCAATGGCCTATTAATGCTACTAACAACACACACTGAATCCAACACTGTCCCCTATTTTTTTTCTCTCTTCATTATTTCTTTTTGAAATTGTTAAATTCTCATTGTTTTCATTATTTTAATTTCTTTTTGTTTTTATTATTTTAGTTTCTTTATAATTTTTCTTTACTATAATCACTTGAAAAATATTATTTAAAAAAAATAAATGTTAAATACTTATTTAATAATATATCCTTTTATTTTTTCTCTTTTTTTATGGGCCTATGATAAGAATAGATGGTTATTGACATTTGACTTTGTCAACATTGTCTAAACCAATTTGAGGCCATTTTTTCTATTTCTTTATCATTTATCGATTTCTCGATTTATACTTTATTATTATGGGCCAATGATATACCAAAAAATTAAATTTGTTCCGATTTTATTAAGTCTAAACGTTTAATCAGTATGAGGCCCTCCTTTTAGTTAGATTTTATTTTATTATTTTATTTTGACCAATAACATTTAATTTGATTTATTTTATTCATTATATCATTATAAATATTCTCAATATTCTCAATTCATTCAATTATTTGTATTTATTATTCTATTTTAATTTAATTTTCGCAATTCAATTTAATTTAATTTATTTATTTCCGTATTTCAAAAAATAACGATTCGACACCTCATAGAACGATTTCATTAAATCGGCTCTAAGGCAGTTATCGAACCACATCTCGACGCGTCCGAAAAGGTCCAACGCCTTCGAACAGTTGAATCCGAATAAAAAGGTGGAACGCCTTCGAACAGTTCAAAAACACTGCACACACGCTTTCTCTTGGGAGAATTACAACGAGACCCCTTTATTTCTCGCAATCCCCTGTAATTTATTTTGTATCCCTCCCCCATTTTATGTACGCATTTTATTTTTTATTTTTTCGTATTTTATTTCATTCGCGAACCCTTGGTCCAACGCCAAGCGATTGCACTTGCACACTCACACTTTATTTTTCAGTTATTGTTTCATTTATTAGGATCCACCTCACCTTGCGAGCCGAGCGCATTGTGTCTCGCTAAACAAACCACAAAATAAACCTCTATTTGCATTCACCCTCTAACCTCAAAAAACCAAAACGATTCTCTTTAGATCCAAAACCTTGATCCAATGTCAAGCGGTCATTAGGAAATAAAACACTTTAATAAAAACGAAAAGAATTGTACGCCACGAGCCTTAAGCGGTAGAAAGGAGGATAACGAGCTCTCGTTACTCGCTTCGATTATTTCGATGCAAGACGCTCGTCTTATTGGACGGAAAAAACTATCCATAGTCTTTAGTGCATTTCAACTCCTAAACCCTTTCATCGAAGAAAGGTAATAAAATCAATAACCATCACCCGTAGTAGGCCGAACTATGAGGCTTTGACTTTCCCATTGCACACGGGAGTACGTAGGCACGAGGATCTCAATCCGTGTCGAGCACCTAGGATCAATCTAACTTATAATTCAACTCGTTTCCCTCTAGCAAGCAACTCGTTTAAGCATAGACATCCTTTCGCGCGTGATAACTTAGATGGTTCCCATCGAGTACGATGGATGTAGGGGGTGCTAATACCTTCCCCCTGCATAACCGACTCCCGAACCCAAGCAATGGTTTCGTTGACCTTTGTCCTCATCCTTTTCTTCCCGGGTTGTATCTATATCTTCCCTTTCCCTCTTCGGGAATAAATAGAATTAGGTGGCGACTCTTCAGTCCGTCCGGCGCGCATTTCCGTTCATTCGGATCGCGTGAGGTCGTATTTTTCGGGGTATGACTCCATGTTATGGCTAAGTATGACTTTGACAATCCAATTTATCAAGCTGATGAGGAAGGTGAAGAAGATTGTGAACTACCTGAAGAGTTATCCAGACTGCTTAAATAGGAGGAAATGATGATTCAGCCGCACGAAGAGGCCATCGAAGTGATAAACCTGGGTACCGAAGAAGACAAGAAAGAAGTTAAGATCAAAGTTGCGTTAGAAGAATCCATCAAGACTAGGCTAATTGCCATGCTTCGAGAATATATGGATGTCTTCGCTTGGTCTTACCAGGATATGCCTGGTTTAGACACTGACATTGTGGTGCACAAGCTGCCTCTGAAAGAAGACTGCCCGCCAGTGAAGCAAAAGTTGAGACGCACGCGCCCTGATATGGCGATCAAGATAAAAGAGGAAGTACAAAAGCAATTTGATGTTAGTTTCTTGGCCGTGACTAGTTACCCTCCGTGGGTTGCCAATATTGTGCCAGTCCCTAAAAAAGACGGTAAGGTCAGGATGTGTGTAGACTACATGGATTTGAACAGGGCCAGCCCCAAAGATGATTTCCCTCTGCCTCACATAGATGGCTTATTGATAATACTGCTAAGTTTTCTAAGTTCTCTTTCATGGACGGGTTTTTCAGGTTATAACCAGATTAAGATGTCACCCGATGATATGGAAAAGACTACCTTCATCATGCCTTGGGGCACTTTTTGTTACAAGGTCATGCCGTTTGGTCTGAAGAATGTTGGGGCCACTTACCAACGGGTGATGGTGACACTATTTCACGACATGATTCATCATGAAATTGAGGTTTATGTTGATGATATGATAGCAAAATCCCAAACAGAAGAAGAGCACTTGGTCAATCTAGCAAAGTTGTTTGACAGACTCCAGAAGTTCAGATTGAGGTTGAATCCAAACAAGTGCACCTTTGGGGTCCGTTCTGGCAAGCTACTTGGCTTCATTGTTAGTGATTGGGGAATTGAGGTTGATCTAGCCAAAGTAAAAGCCATCCAAGAGATGCCTGAGCCAAAGACTTAAAAACAAGTGCGTGGTTTCTTAGGGAGACTAAATTACATTTCACGGTTTATCTCTCACCTAACAGCCACGTGTGAGCCCATCTTTAAGCTTTTGAGGAAGAATCAGGCAATTAAATGGAATGAAGATTGTCAGCAAGCCTTTGAACGAATCAAGGAATACCAGCTAGAACCTCCAATTCTCATGCCTCCAGTGCCAGGGAGACCCTTTATCATGTATATTACTGTGCTAGAAGGATCAATGGGATATGTGTTGGGTCACCAAGACGAGTCTGGCAAAAAGAGAACGCCATTTATTACCTTAGAAAAAAGTTTACCGACTGTGAGACACGCTACTCACTACTCGAGAAAACTTGTTGCGCTTTGGCATGGTCTTCTCGCCGACTAAGACAGTACATGCTAACCCATACCACTCTCTTGATTTCCAAGATGGATCCTGTGAAATATATTTTTGAGAAGACAGCTCTGACAGGAAGGGTAGCCCAATGGCAGATGATACTAACAGAGTATGATATCCATTACACTTCGCAAAAAGCAATCAATGGAAGTTTATTGTCAGAATACTTGGCTCAACAACCAATCGACGATTATCAACCCATGAAATTCGAGTTTCCGGATGAGGACATCATGTTCCTCAAGTTGAAAGACTATGAAAAACCACTTCCGGAGGAGGGGCCAGACCCTGAATCCAAATGGAAGTTGATGTTTGACGGAGCTGTGAACATGAACGAAAGCGGAGTAGGTGTTGTTATCATCTCACCAGAAGGGGTCCATACACCTTTAGCTCCTCGGTTGACTTTCGAATGCACTAACAATGAAGCAGAATACAAAGCTTGCATCATGGGGGTTGAAGAAGCAATCAACTTGCGAGTCAAGAACCTCGAGATCTTCGGAGATTCTGCTCTGGTAGTGAACCAAGTCAATGGCAAATGGTTAGTTCATCAACCTCACTTGGTTCCTTACAGGGATTATATCAGGAGGCTGTTAACTTTGTTCACCATGGTTAAGTTGAATTAGGTTCCTCGAGATGAAAACCAGTTCGCTGATGCTCTAGCAACTTTGTCATCTATGATTAATGTTTTTCAAGAGAATTTCGTGCCTCGAATCATGGTTTCTCGTCTTGAAAGACCGGCTTATGTCTTTGTAGTTGATAGTGGTGAAGATAACAAACCTTGGTATCATGATATCAAGCAATTCTTGAAGACTCGAGAATACCCGGTTCGGGCATCCAATAAAGACAAGAAAACCCTCAGAAGACTAGCAGGTGGTTTCTTCTTGAATCAAGATGGTGTGTTATACAAGCGAAACTTCGACATGGTTATGCTCAGATGCGTGGATAGACACGAAACAGACCTGTTGATGCAAGAGGTTCATGAAGGCTCCTTTGGTACCCAAGTTGGAGAATATGCTATGTCCAAGAAATTGTTGAGATCAGGATATTATTGGATCACCATGGAATCCGATTGCTGTAAATACTCCCGTAAATGTCACAAGTGTCAGATTTATGCCGATAAGGTCCATGTGCCTCCGAATCCATTGAACGTCATGTCTTCACCATGGCCTTTCACCATGTGGGGCATTGATATGATTGGCAAGATCGAGCCAACAGCTTCCAACAGTCACCGCTTCATCCTGGTTGCTATAGATTATTTCACGAAGTGGGTCGAAGCGGCATCTTACGCCAATGTTACTAAACAAGTGGTAGCCCGGTTTATTAAAAGAGACATCATTTGCCGGTACGGAATTCCCGAAAGAATCCTTACTGATAATGGTTCTAATCTCAACAACAAGATGATGGCTGACTTGTGTCGGGATTTCAAAATAGAACATCACAACTCTTCTCCATATCGCTCGAAAATGAATGGCGTCGTCGAGGCGGCTAACAAGAACATCAAGAAGATCGTGCAGAAGATGGTTGTGACATACAAGGAGTGGCATGAGATGCTACCATTCGCTTTACATGGGTACAGAACGTCAGTGTGTACCTCAACAGGGCCAACCTCGTTCTCACTGGTATATGGTATGGAGGCAGTCTTACCAATTGAAGTGGAAATCCCTTCGTTGAGGTTAATGATAGATATTAAGCTAGATGAAGCTGAGTGGCTCTGATCCAGATATAATCAATTGAGCCTCATTGAAGAAAAACGTCTAGCAGATGTATGCCATGGGCAGTTGTATCAACGACAGATGAAGCAGGCTTTTGACAAGAAGGTACGGCCACAAAGGTACATACCAGGTGACCTGGTGCTGAAAAGGATTCTTCTTCCTCTTAACGATCACAGGGGTAGGTGGACACCTAACTATGAAGGGCCATTCGTGGTTAAAATGGTTTTCTCAGGTGGAGCCTTGATGCTAACAACCATGAATGGAGAAGATTTCCAATCCCCTGTCAACGCAGACGCAGTAAGAAAATACTTCGTGTAAAAAAGGACCCACTAGATAAAAACAGAATAACAATCCAGGCAAAAATGGGCATCCCGGCGAGCCAAAAATAGAATAAAAGGCTCGGGAAAAAATTAGGAAAATCTTGAAAAAAAATGTACACCCGCTGAGTTGAAAAGCCACATCGGAAAGCTCAGGCAAAAAAGGGTATCCAGGTGGATTGAAAACCCGAAAGGGCGATCCACGCAAAAGAGGGACTAACACGAACGAATGCAATCTGTGAAATTCGTAACCCATCTGGAACTGAGGGTTGAAAACCAGTTAAATTACCTTTTTCAAGGGGCAGAGTGAACGAATAGTCTTGAAGATATACTAGTCATAACCGAGTTGGAACTTGATGAGATCCATTTTTCACATTGCCAATAGGATAGTTTGTTTTCCTTTTTGGGCTATTTCCTCTTTCCAGGGAATTGCTTCCATTGTAATGCCTATTCATGGCCATTTTTCAAATCAATAAAATTCAATTTCAGTCAACTTGTGACTATTTTGTTTTTGTTTTTGTTCATCTAGCATTGATTGATTGTGAAAACGTCCAACAAATTATGATGTATATTGTGTTGCGAATATTTGAATGCTTTCTAACTGATGCAGGAGGACAAAAACATTTAATACAACTCTAAAAGGATGTCAAGATGCCCAGATGATGATTCATGTTATGAGCCTAGGGCATACAGGTCCAAACTAACTCTCTATGTTGCAAGCACTATCAATTGTGTTTACGCAGGTATAGGTACAGGTGTTGCTAACAGAGCTAAAACAGATTTCCAGGAGGAACATTTCATTATACTTGAACAAGAACATGTGTTTTCCCGGGTGTCTCCAGTCATCCCCGATAGAGTTGGAAGTTGAACTCTCCCCCAGCAAGGCAGTAGAAGGTTGGTGTCCTCCCCAAGCAGAGACTTCCCTTCAACACAGGGGAAATTCTCAGCAGTATAAGGAGTGTCTTTCCTTCCCAGCAGGTCGCTTCTTCAGCAGTTTCATACTTCTAATTCCCAGCCTAGTCAGAGGATTTTCACATTCCCACCAGAGTGCAAGAAGGATCCATCTCCAGCAGGGTTTTGGTTCCCTAATCTCAAAGTCCAATTTATTTTTGGCAGTGGCGGCTGTTCAGAGCCAGTGTATCATTAACAACGTTCCCCGCAGAGTTGTTTCCTCTCACGGAAATCAACCAGATCAATGCAATGATCACCAGTTCTTCCCAGTCAAGCTGCCTGGGATACTTGCAGTCTCCTTATATGGAGATCTCTTTGCATTTTCATTTAGTAATCATCATTACATTTGCATCCTCCAAAGCATAGCATTTCCATCATTATGGAGCATTACACCATAAAATCCAAACATATGCATGGGCCAGTTTTGAGGTACATTACATATGACCTATAACACCTTCTCAACCTGAAGTACTCCCCACAGAAGATACTTATACCATCTGCCATACATCTTTGTCTTTCCAAGTCAATGTTGTCATTTTTCTTTGTGGCTTGATTCGCTCAGCAGTCACATCTTCGAGTTCCACTTTGTACAATGGTCTCGTTCAAAGCCCTGTTTTGTACAACAGGCCCCCCTTTGGCTTGGATCGCTCAGCAGTCACATCTTCGAGTTCTGTTTTGTACAATGGTCTTGTTCAAAGCCCTGTTTTGTATAACAGGCCCCCTTTGTGGGTTGATTCGCTCAGCAGTCACATTTCTGAGTTTTTTTTTGTACAATGATCTCGTTCAAAGCCCTGTTTTGTACAACAGGCCCTTCCTTTCCGTGGCTTGATTCGCTCAACAGTCACGTCGCAGGTTACCGTTTTATACACGGTCTTGTTTGCCTGGGCTCTCGTTTATGTACAACGATCCCGTTCCACCTTGTTCTTTCCCCGTTACCTATTCAGAGGTCAAAACAAAAAAAAATATAAAAATAAAAAGCAGATGGAATTTCTATTATCCACCGAGTTCAAATTTCCAGGTTTTATTCGATTATTCAATCGCTCCATACCTTGAATGTCTAAAAGCTTTTGTAATTACTCATTCAAGCTTGCAGATGATTGAATAGGGGCAGCTGTAATACCTCCAAATTTGCCCTATCATATCCTCAACATTTTTCATATCATTTAGCATACATAAGTTCATAAAAATAACCAAAAACATTGCATCATGTGTAGTATAGTTGAGGCATAGGTATGTGGTCAATGACTTGAGCAACTGAAGGATATACAAAGGAAATAAAATGGCCACAAAGCTTCGCAATCATGTGCAAGGGGTCTACAACATCCCACAAGTCTCCATTTGAATTCTCAAGTCTTGGAAAGAAGTGAATGGCTCCAAGGAATGCAAGCAGTGCAACATCTACTGAGGAAATGGCCAAATTAGGGTTTCATTTCTACTGGGCTTCCCCGTGAATTTTTTAGCAAAAGTGGATTCCATTGTGTTCTATATGAAAAAAGTGTATAGGGTTCAAATTTCATCCACAAATTCATTTTGGAAGAGGTTCAATTGGTCAGATGATTGAAAATCAGGAATTTGGGGAAAAGTCAACCATGCTGAAGAAAAAGTCAACTCCTGACTGTTTGAGATCAAAATCATGAAATTAGGGTTACAAGGATCCTATGTTTCAAATTTGATCAAGAAATGATGGAGGAATCAAGAGAAATCAAGAAAACCAAAACTTACCATTTTTGGAAAATTAGGGTTTCCAAAAATGGCAATTTTTAGTCATTTTTGCAGCTACTTTGAATGAGGCATTCTCCCAAAATATAAAAGATATGAAAATTATACTTGGAGCCAATTAAAGAGGGCATCCTGATCTTCGAATCCATAGGTGGAACTCTTCTATATCATAAAAAATGAGAGAGATATGATCTTGCAAAGTTGGAGCAAACTAGGGCAAAATTAGGTCATAGGCGAGGCAGGAAGTTGGCCAGCGTGCGTGCCCTTCCGGGAAATTCAACAAACATGTGATGGTCAGAATTTCAAGCCAATTTTCTTTGCCAAAAATATTTCAAATGAATTTTTGGTGAACTACAAAGTTGTTCCTTGATGTAATCCCTACAAGATTGGTGTTCAAAGAGTTTTCATTTGAGCAAGTCTTCTTAGTCTATTTAGGGGTCAAAGTGGAGAGGTTGCAACTGGTCAGCCATAGGCCCATGGGCACAAGGCATGCCAAATTCGTGCAGGCCAATATGCAGCTTATTGGCATGATATTCAATGACCATTTTAAGATGATTAGGGGTCATCATTCATCATGACATCAACATCAAAGTTGTTATACATATTGCCAACTTCAATTTGAGTCTAAGAACCACTTGCATTGATGGCTTGAGCTACAAGAAATCTCCCATTGAGGATCATGATTCTCAACTGGTTTTCTTGTGTGATAAGGCATTGCATAGCACCCAAACTTCAAGTTCAATTCCTGAGGTTGGCATCATTCAACATGCTTGACCATGATGCATTGCATTGGAGTGCACATAATTCTATGATTGCTTGCATACCACAGCTGCTATGATCCATCAAATATCCAAGACAATGATCATTGTGCATTGCCTCAATTCACATCAGAATGCATCTTACCATGAGGACCATGTCCATGAGTGTAGTGAATAATTTCATTTCATTTTCAAGCACCTAAGGCAAGCTGCATTCGAGGAACACCATAAGAGCATGAACTATGCAGCATGGGATGGAATCCAATTGAAGAAATTTCTAGATGGTCCAGCTGGCATAACTGCCATAACAACCTCACTCACTTCACCTGACTCACTCAGATAACTCAAGGGATAAGTAACCATGGTTAAGAGCCCTATAAATTGAGATCACCAATTCATTTGGCAGCTTGGCTTCATTCTCACAAAATTCTCACTCCATTGAATCTCTGCATTTTTCTTCGAGACACCTTCTTCTTCATCATTTCAATCTCCATTTCCCTCAATCCATCTTCATTATCATCTTCAGCATAACCTTCATGGATGGCATAGCTTGAAGCCTCAGGAATCATCAACTGCATTATTGAGTTCACATTGCAAATTTAAGTGAAACCTCTCAATCCTCGTCTCTCTAGCTTCAATCTTATCCAATTCATCATCAGCTTTGTGCTAGCTTAATTTCTATGGCTTGATCACCTCAATTCTTCAAAGAATCTTCACTGCACGATTGTGGAGCTTCTTCTGCAATTTCTTCAATCCCTAAAGGTTCATCAAGTACATAGTGTTTATTACACTTTTGGTGAGTTAAAGCAAGATCAAGAAATCCTTGGAACCTCCTCTCTGGTCTTCTAGCAACATATTGATCACACTGCAATTCAGGTATGCTCTGAAAACTTGCTTGATCGAATTGATTGCTTTTCATTGTTTTCATGTCAAGTGAAGCTTGATAGAAGCAATGGAACATATGGCTAGTTGATAGGCATGCTAGATGCTTATATCCAGTTTTAGGTTGGTTAATGTTTGCCTTCGATTTGATCATTTTAGGAACCATAAATGAGTTTTGAGGATATATTAGTGATCAGTGAGAGGAGAGGAGTGAGATGATACCTTTGGATTTTATTTTCATGGTGAATTGAGAAAGCCCTAGCAGAGCATGGCCGGAGAAAATGACCGGAATTCATCTCCGGTCATCTGAACAATAACCCTAATTATTTCTAAATTTAAGTCCCAGCCATTGGATGAGTCTGATCCAAGAGTTCACAAACTGCCATTACATTAATGAGTTTGTGCCTTGCACATGTCACCAAGTCAACATAAAAGTCAATCAGTTGATATTCACACCCCATGCGTTTTTACACTCAGCCCATTCATGTTGTTTTCTGTTCTCTTAGCACCCCCAAGGCCCAATTCACATTATTTCTTTTTATTGCATTTTATCATTTTATTCCAATTTCGTTTCTCATTTTTAAAAATAGTAAAAAGCCTCCAAAAATTCCCAATTAATTCATGGACATTCCTCACATTTTTCTTTAATTTTCAATCATTTTAGATTTTATTTTTGTTCATTTTTGAGATCAGAATTAATTTCTCATTTGAATTAATTCCATTTTTCTCATATTTTGACCAATCACCTTGTATAATTTCTTCCTCTCAAACTATAAAACATAAATGGTCCATTCTTTTTGCATTCTTTTAAGAGTTCATTAAACTTCCCCAAAATATGTTTCTCTTAATTTTTAGGTCTTTGTTTGGGTCTTTTGAGTCCATGTGTTTCCACATTGATCACATAAACCCTAATTGTGTTCCAATGAGCCTTTCAGCACTCAAAAGTAGGAATTTTCAAGAGATTTTTTGTACACATGCTATTCTCTGGATTTTGTATTGAGTTGTTAAATTTAATAATTTTCTAGGTCATTTGATATTTTTTCAAGTTACTTAAGGCCTTAAGTCATTTTTTGTCCCTTTTAGAAACCTCCCTCATTCCTTTTGAATAATTCATTCATTCCATTTGTCTAAGGTCTTGTTTCTGATTCTTTTGAGTCATATTATAGGTCCTCTAACATTGAAAGCCATCCTTGGGTCCTTACCTTTAATTTTTAGGGTTTTACTTGAGTCCTAAGTCATACATGTCCCATCTTAACCTAATCTTCCTTCTCTTTCCATCTTAAGCACTTCAAAATCCTTTTGTACACAATTTAACTTCATCTTGTCATTGCTTTGAGTCTTATAAGTGTTTTGTGATCATCCATACTTGTTCATCTCCTTTTAGAACTAATTTGTTTCCTTTTGAACTCCATTTGTCACTTAAAGGACTTTAGAAACCCTAATTTGAACACCTAGCCTTAGGATGCTTTTTAACCCACCATTTGTGAACATTTTCCAAGTATAATCTCCATTTTATTTTATGGTCAAGCCCCTGGTTTTTGTATGGGGAAGTCAAGTCCCTTTGGTTATTTTTTAATATTTTCCTAAGTCATTTTTGTTTCATCTTTAAAACCATGCTTCTATATGCTTCCTCTCCCCTTTCAATCTCATATACTTGAATATCTTTAACTTGGATCTCTTCTTTCTCATTAAATATATTCATTTCCTTCACTTCCACCCAAGTCTAAGTTCTGGATTTTTCACTTATCTTTGAGTTTAAGAGTTTTTTTGGTTTAGTAAAGACTTAGGTTGTCTTTCTAACCTCATCCTTAGGGTTTAGTGGTACTTTAGGACATAGTTTGACTTTAATCCAATTAATTCCTTTAGAAACTTTTGAGTTAGTTTAGCTACTGACTTTTTAGGTTTTCTATCTTGCAAGATGCTTTAGGCTTAGGTATTAACCTTAGAGGCTCACTAATCTTTTCCTTAGATAGTGTGGATTGTTGTTGAAAATTGCCATGTAATAATTGTTCATACTTCTCCATCATGCTAACTCTTGTTTTGTAGGGGGTAAAGATGAGGTAATTACTTCATTCTTTATCTATTATGTATGCATTTATTTGTTTTGCCTTAGCACCTTTGTGTTTTGTTCATAAGTTCCCTTTCCTCTCTTTAGATTCAACTTAACTTCCTTAGGAAGTAAGTTGAATTCTAACTTGTTATTTCTTCTCCTTAGATTAGAATACCTCATTAACCATAGGACCTCTTTGTACATAATAAGATGACTTAGGGTTGTGTCATAGTCCCACATTAGCTTTGACCTTTGCCTTTTGAGTCTTTCTCTTCTCATCTTCAAACAAAAATCCAAAAAGATTTAATAAATGTATGAAATGATCCCTTGTGTATAGCCTTATTCCATGGGGAACTTGCATTCATTCCATCTTAGAGTGTTGTAAGCTTGTCTAGAATGATGCACAAGTCTCATCAAGGGGTTGTTTCACAAAGAAAATTTTAAAGACATTTCTTTACAAAAGCTACAAAAACACTTAATAAAGTTCAACAAGCTAGTGAACTTAAACCCAATTCATGGAAATAAGTCTTGGATAAATTCTCCTTGCTTGGTATGCTTGTTCTATTATTCCATCTTGGAATGTAGTAGCAAGTACACATTCCATGGAAAAGAGTTTTAATTCACTTCTTTGTGCCAAATTCATACAAAACTCTTAAAAAGAAAACAACAAACAATAAGCGACTTTCCTACAGGAACTTCTCTTCTCATCTCATTCACTCTAAACGCGAACTTGCGACGACTTGTCTCGCATGCAAGGCGGTAAACGCACTCTTACCAGACGAGCCTGCAACACCTGAGCATAGAAATATTATTGCACCCCAAAATTTTCCCTACCACAATCAATACAACCTCTCTCAAGACTTCTAGATGATCATACGATCCTCAAGACTCCCAATTGATCAAGAAGTGTGGAAGTTTCCCCAGACAATGCCTCCTCCTAAGCAAAGTGTCCAAAACTAGGGTTTTGTGTTTCCTCAGGTTAAAATGATTTCCAAGGCCTCAAGTGAGATTCATAACATACCACATGTATTCAAGAATCCCCATGTCAAGTTTCAAATCTTTCCCAAAGAGCTTTCCCAGTCAGATGATCAGATATGCAAAAATCAGTCAAAGTAGTTAAAAAGTCAAACTGAGGTCAATTATGGTCAAATCAAAGTCAAACTTCAAGATTTTTGGCCAACATCAAGTTTATGAAGTAAAATTCATCATTTGATCAAGGGTTGATAATGATTCCTCAAGGAAGTTTCAGATCATCAAGAATCAGGAGTTTCTAAATTAGGGTTTTCTAAGGAAAAGTCAATTGAACTTTGACCAGCCATAACTTTCACACGCTTCATCACAAATTTCCCATCCAAAGCTGATTTTGAAGAAAATTGAATTCTCTACAACTTTTTGTTTCACAAGCCAAGCCTAAAAATGCTTCATTTGGAAGGTATGAGCTAAAACATTACAGGTCATTTCAAAAGTCAACAAAAAGTCAACATCTTCCAAAGGGCATAATTTGAAAATGGTAAGAGATATGGACATGGGACCAAATAGGTTGGTTATAGGACTCTTTAAGCTTTACAAAATGTCCAAGTACACCTTCATAGCATTAAAACCAAATTTTTCCAAATGAGCCTATCATTTTGCAATCCAATCTTTACATTGACATCATACACGACCCAATGCTTGTTTGTTTATATTTTTATAATTTATTTTATATTTATTTGGATTTTATTCATTAAAATTCAATTTAAATATATATAAAATATGAAAAATCAAGTAAAGCATGAAATCTTTGATTTAAAGTCATTTAACTCATGTTTAAGAAGATTGGAAACCAAATAAAATCAGATTGGATCAAAATTGGAAAGGATGGATGAGATTTTTTGAATATTTGAAAGTGAGAAATCTTCACACTCAAGTTACTTCATAAGCCCATAAATCCACAAGTTTTTGACCTAAATTGATTCCATACAAGTAGACAAACCTAACACAAACACAAGGACACAAATTTCTGCCTCCAAGAACAAGAACAAAGTCATAAAATTTCAACAAAAAGTGACATTCCGTTTTGGATTTAAAGAGGATTTTAGGTCATTCTAAGGGTTGCAATACATTCTCCAATGATCACTGAACATGTATCGATCATTTGCATCATCAAGAACACCCTCACACGACCTAACCAAATCACATTGTCTTTTTATTTTCAATTTTTCGATTCTCATTATATATGCACTGTCAATGAATTCTAACCAGATATTGTTAATCCTGATGTTGTTTAGATTGATTCTGCACGTTTTCTTGAAGTTTCGAAGCCGAATGACATAATTGCCATTGTTAGGGTTTGATAGCTCGTTTTAGGGTTTTACGTGTGAAGCGATATAAATCCTTTAAAAGACCATGGCTAGACTATATAGGTCCTAAGGATCACATTAACCAAATTAATTTGATGAAATTATAGGTCTGGCTATGAGATACGATTTTCGCAGGTTCTGAATGTGAGAAAATTCGCAGGAAAATTCGTATATAAATTCACAGGTGTTTTCGCAGGAATGAAGGTTGAAGATGGCCTGAAGGCGCCAACTTCAGGATTCAAAAATATGTCTTTATTTTTATATTATTGTTTGTATATTAAGATTTGAATGGTGCATTGGTTCAGTTGGTTGAAGCATGTGTTTGGTATTGAGATAAACGTGGGTTCGAATCCGGTTGTAGGCCTTTTTTTTTTAAATTTCCATTTGTTTTGCAGGCATAATATATAATTGTCAATACTCATCAGATGTTCACAAATCGTAACTGGCCTGGTGGAAGGGAGGCTGGACTAAGATTATGAAAGCTTAGGGCGTGGGTTCGAATCCCAGCCCCAGGTATTTTGTTTTTTTTTCAATCTTTTCTTGTTTGTTTATTCATATATATTTTTCAACTTATTTAATTTCTTTATAAAAAATAAAAATAGAACTTACTTAATATCCCACTATTATTTTATATAATTAATACGTATATAAATAAAAATATTTTCTTTATTATTTTGTATATATTATACTTTTGTGTATTATAATTTTCTTTAATTAAAAAATATAAATGTAACATAAAACTTAATTTATTTTCACTAATCATATTTTTCTAAACTCAATTGTCCTTAACCCTAAATAAATATTAATTTTGCTTATATAATAATTTTTCTTTTTATATATATTTTATAATTGGTACAATAAAATTTTAACATATTTTTATTTATTTATTACTACTATTACTAAATTAATTTCTAAAAATTATAATTAACCTAAATTATTTTCTTTTTAATACTAATCCTTATTATTATCATTGATTTATTATATTTATTATTATTATTGTTATTATTATTGTTTGTTTATTATGTATATTATTATTGTTTTTTATCCGGTTATTTTGTATCTGCCCATAAGCCTTGTAATAGTTTAGAATTTTCTTTTCGCTTCTTTTTTTTTTATTAACTGCTTGGTTAGTAAATAGGGTGTGGAAACTTATTTGTATTTAAATAATTTAGATAATTAATTTAAAAAAGATAAATATTTAAAAATGTACACTCACACACGTAAGTCGATCTTTGATCGCCATCTTGCACTTCCTAGGGTATTCCTCTTGGTTTCCTTTAAATGGTCAAGTCTCTCGAATATAGGGGTGTCTTAAGCAAAGTCCCTTCAAGTATAAATCATCATAGTCCCTTCAATTAAAAGATCAAGTCCCTTCGAGGTTGCCTACGGAATAATGATCTTGTCCCTTCGAATAAATGATGATAGTCCCTACGAATTGCTAAAGACACCCCTACCTGTTGCCTTCTATGACCATACGATGACCCTATGCATGTCCCTTAACAAATCCAAGGTAATGACTACCTATTCCTTAATAATAGGGATAGTCTTACCCTTGAAAGAACATACAAGAACATGAAAGACTAGTCTAGGGTAGGTACCTCATAGTTACTTGCTCACTCTTCAAAAATACTTTTCACACCTCACAATATTTTCAAAACATTTTCAAACAAGGCTTTGTATACATCCATACGAGGATCATTACAAAGTACTTAGAAAATTTCTAATCACACACTACACTTTCCAAAAACAATTTAAGTGAGCTAAGTAACTAAGAGCCCATGGATAACCATGGATATAAAGGGTGCTAACACCTTCCATTTGTATAACCTACCCCTCGAACTCAAGTCTTTTAAAATAGGTATTTCCTGTTCTTTTATGTCCTTTCCATTTGGATAAAATAAAAGTCGGTGGAGACTCTTGCTATCCATAACATGACTAAAAGTCAGTTCTCCCACCGTGTTACACATACGCAGTTCCAATTGTAAAAAAACACAAACAAATAGTTCCCGTCTTAGTTAGGCGAACTACGTCGACTCTGATCCTCATTTTCCCGATGAGGTACGTAGGCAGCGGGGTAGGGCCCGTTCGAGAACATTCTTTATTTTCTCTACATTTTCCCCTTCTATTATTTCTCTTTTCCAGTTCCTTTCTCATTCCCATTCCAGATAGTAGTTCTTATTCAGCAGCATCTTATTTAACACCCTTTGAAACAAAACCAACAAGTGTGGATCCCGTCGGGTACGACGGACAGTCTGGGGTGCTAATACCTTCCCAGGTCGTAATTGACTCCCGAACCCAGATATTTGGTTCGCAGGACCTTGTCCTTTCCTTCTTCCTTAGGTTTGTGCAGCATTACCTTTCCCGTTTCCTCGGGATAAAAATGTCTGGCTGGCGACTCTACCTTTTCTGCGCCACTTTCGCGTTTATACTAGGATGAAAATCCCGGGAGCGATAGTTATTATTATGGAATTCAGTCAATGGTTGACTCTACCAGGACCCTTAGATAAATCTTACGTGCATCCAAGTCAAAGTAAATCAAACACATGGATTAGATTGAGAGACATGTGATAGAGAGGGTGGAAAACACACGTGTGAACACTCAGGCCAATATAATAATCACGTGATTTGCGAATGGTTCATTAACGCGTTGGCGGAATTATGGACACACGATTGAAATGATCCAAGGGCAGTGTTTTAATATAACCAAAAATTTTAGGGTACTGTTACGGCCACCGGAGAAGACCTCCGGCCATCTTCTACGATGAGCTCAGGTTAGGGCATATGTGAAATCTCCATGAAAAAGAAATATGAAGTTATCAAAATGTTCGCAATGTTTAGTACATCCCTAATCCAGGTCCAAATCTCACTAATCATGCACACACAATGCAAATCAAAGCAAATAAAGTCTATCTTAAAACCTGCATCTAAGCACTTATGGTGCCTATCAACTAGCCAACTTCAATATTGCTTCTATCAAGCTTCACACAATATAAAACCAACAAGAAATCAAAAAATCAAGCACTCAAAAGCAGAGATAAACCTGAAGTGCAAAGCTTCAATTGTTGAAGAAAATCCAGAGGTGAGGTTCCAAAGTTTGAGGAAATTCACTTTTGACCTTCAATGGAGTGAAATAAACACTCTAAGAAGCTTGAATGCTTGATGATGAGAAAAATACAAAAATGCAGTGGAAGCTTGTTCTCGATCTTCAAATGAATTGAGCTATGGAGAATGATCCCAAGGTGATGATGATAATGAATAAAGGAATATTGATAAGTGTAGATGAATAATGGAGCAATGTTAAAGCAAAATGCAGAATAATCTCTTCAAACCCAGAGCTAAATCAGAAAGAGAAAGAGTGAGATTTTTGGTGCAGTTTCGAGCAAATGAAATTGTGTGCATTTCTGTTATAGCTTTGGCTTTTATATGTGAAGTTAAGCTCCTAACCCACTGCAGTTAACAGTTGTAACCATAGTCAACTAAGTTAAGTTTGTTTAGCTCGAGCTTGATCCCTTGTATGGAGAAGAGCATGATAATTATGCTGACGTTTAATGTAATGGTATGAAATTGATCAATGCAGCTTGAATACAAAGTAAGTTCCTCATCTTTGTTTGATTCTCAAAGGGATGCATAGAAGCATGAGGTGTATGTGGATACATGGGATGACTTGCACTCTAAGTATGAACTTTGGTGATTAATGCATAATGAGTAAAGTTTACAAACTTGAACTGCACAAATTTTGATCGTGTTTCAGCCAATAACCAATGCCTTAGCATCCAAGAAAACCAGATGAGATTCATGATCTTTAATGAAATGAACCTTCAAGAACAAGGCATCAAACTATGAAGTTCTTAGGCTCAATTTGAAGTATATGTTGCATACAACAAGTTTGTAGTTCAATCAATCATGGAATGAGATCTCTAAGTATCTCAAATGTATCATTGAACATCATGTCATATGGCTTCATTTTTTTCCTGCATGAGATACGCTTTCCTAGAAAGATGCCCAAGGCAATTTCAGTTTTCACAACCCTCACTTTGACCCCTTTTATGACCATGATAAATTTATCAAATAAAAAAATGTCCAACATCAATCTTGAAGAAAACATAGAGATGAACAACTTTCATGTTGGAAGATTTTTCATTTGAGGTCATCTTCATGGATAAAAATGACCATACTTGTGACACACCATCTGTTTGACAAAACTCCTTGCCTGGCGCATGCAGGATGCAAGGCATGACTTGATTTTTTCCCTAATTTAGGATGTCCTCTTTTAAACAGCCCAAGTGGAATTTTCATTTGACTTTTATTTTGCGAGAATGTCTCTCTTATACTTGATTTCTAATGATACCTCCATCATTTCTTGATCAAATTTGGTCCATAGTCTCCTTGTAACCTCAATTTCATGAATTTGACCTCAAAAAATCAGGAGTTAACTTTTTCCTCAGCCTGGTTGACTTTTCCCCAATTCCTTGATTTTCAAGTAACTGATCAATTGAAGACCCTCTAAAATGATTCAATGGATGAAATTTTAACCTTAACCACTTAATATCATGTGGAAAACAATGAAATCAAGTTTGAACCAAAATTTCACTAGGAAGCTCATTTAATCAGAAACCCTAATTTCACCCCCTTTTGTTAGGAGGTGTTGCACTGCTTGAATTGCTTGATCAATCCACTTCTTTTTGAGACTTGGGGAACCAAATGAGATCTTGTGGGATGTTGTGAGCCCTTTGCACAATGTTGAGAAGCCATGTAGCCCTTTGATTACCTTTGGTTGACCATCAATTTCTTCAGTCATTGATCACTAGCCTTATGCCTCAGCTATTGTTATGATGCAATGCTTTAGGCCATGATATAGAATTGTGTATGCAATATGATATGCTAAATGCCATGAAAAAGGAGAGGGAAAATTTTGGGGTGTTACAGCTGCCCCTATTCAATATTTGTAGACCTGAACGGATAATAGCAATGGCTTTTAAAATTTCAAGGTATGGAGCGATTGAATACTCGAATAAACCGAAAAATTTGTACTCTATAGGAAATAAAATAGATTGGGAAAAATGTAATTCTTGGAAGACGAAGCAAACGAAACTCGCTATGAGTGGATCAGAAAAGAAACCATCATGACTTGGATGATAGCTCAAGGACACGAAACCGAACTTGGCGGAATCAAAAAGTACCTATCCTACGTGGGAGATATGATCTGAAAAGAGACTATCATAACACGGATGATAGCTCGAACAAACGAGGCCGAATGTGGCGGAATCGACAAGAATTTATCCCATGTGGGAGATAAAACCCCGAACAGATACTATCATAATATGGATGATAGCTCAAACAAACAAGACCGAACATGGCGGAATCGACAAGACTTTATCCCGCATGGGAGATAAAACCTTGAAAAGAGACTATGATAACATGGATGATAGCTCGAACAAACGAGACCGAACATGGCGGAATCGACAAGAATTTATCCCGCGTGGGAGATAAAACCCTGAAAAGAGACTATCATAACATGGATGATAACTCGAACAAACGAGACCGAACATGGCGAAATCGACAATAATTTATCCCACGTGGGAGATAAAACCCTGAAAAGAGACTATCATAACGAGGATGATAACTCGAACAAACGAGACCGAACATGGAGGAATCTACAAGAATTTATCCCACGTGGGAGACAAAACCCTGAAAAGAGATTATCATAACATGGATGATAACTTGAACAAACGAGACCGAACATGGCGGAATCGACAAGAATTTATCCCGCGTGGCAGATAAAACCTTAAAAAGAGACTATCATAACATGGATGATAACTCGAGCAAACGAGACCGAACATGGCAGAATCGACAAGAATTTATCCCGCATAGGAGATAAAACCCTGAAAAGAGACTATCATAATGTGGATGATAACTCGAACAAACGAGACCGAACGTGGCGGAATCGACAAGAATTTATCCCGTGTGGGAGATAAAACCCTGAAAAGATACTATCATAACATGGATTATAGCTCGAACAAACGAGACCGAACATGGCGGAATTGACAAGAATTTATCTCACGTGGGAGATAAAACCCATAAAAGAGACTATCATAACGTGGATGATAACTCAACTGGGGAAAGTAAGCATTGACTTGTAAAAGATAACAGTACTGAGGAATGAACTTGGCACTCTCTGTGGGGAAAATCTCACGTTGAAAAGATGTTATGGGCGTTTGTGCAAGGTACCCAAAACTGGCCTATGCTGGTATGTATATGTTTGAATTTTTCCATGGAGTAATGATCCATAATGATGGAAATGCTACCCTTTTGAGAATGCAAATGTAATGGTGATTACTAGATGCAAATGCAAGGGGATCTCCTGATGAGGAGATGACAGTTATCCTGACAACTTCGCTGGGGAAGAAACCATTGTTGCGTTGATTTAATGAATCCCTGTGGGAATAAAGCAACTTTACAGGGGATATTGTTAATGATACACTGGTTCTGAACTACCGTCAGTGCAAAAAATAAATTGGACTTTAAGATTGGAGAGCAAAGACCCTGTTGGGGATGAACTTGATTTGAGAGGTACGCTACCCGTTGAACTCCGTTGGGGAAGTGATACTCTTCTTACTCGGCTGGGGAACCAGATGTGTGAATGCTCTGCTGAGGAAGTAACTTTCTAGGGAATCCCTCAAATTCAAAATATTCTACTTGGGTAAGAGATGCCAATGAGGATTGGACTTTAATTATTGAATTTGCTTGGGAAATTGCTAACAACTACTGTGTAAGAAATCAAACCCTCAAGTTTGTCCCTATCTTCACCTCTGCTAGGGAATGATGAATTCTCCTATATTGCTGGGGATATGAAGACTCTGGTTGGGGATATTTCTTCGTTGAAGGACAAATATCAGCTTGGGGAGAACATCATCAGCTTTCTATTACCTTTTTGGGGAAGATTTCAAGTTTCACTCTACTGGTGATGTCAAATGAGAATACTCCCTGTTAAAGCTACAAGTTTTGATCAGCTCTTGCTGGGAAGGAGAGGTAATAAGTGTCTCATGTTGGGGATGAGAGACAATGATACCCTTCTGCTCGGGAAATATCATTCTTTTTTATGTTGCTCGGCTGGAGAGGAGATGGTCTGATGAGACTTGCTGAGGAGTCATGCTTCAATATCTGTCGAGGCAAAGCTTCCTGAAGCTCTATGCCGGAGATTGCCTCGCTAGAAACGCCCGTACCCGCATGTTAATGAACACAACTAATAGTGCCTGCGAAATGAAGAGTTAGTTTGGCATGCATGCCCCGGGTTTATGGTCTGAATCACCATCCCAATCACCCAACACATCAGATGTGTGTCAAATGTTTTTACTCTCCTGCGTGTGTTATAAGGCATTCATGTGTTTACAATGCAATATTTATCACAATTTGTTGGACGTCTTTGCAATCAATCAATGGTAGATGAAAAACAAAATCATATGGAAACAAATTATGAATGAAATTGAACGTTTATTGATTGACGAAAAGGCCATGAATAGGTATTACACTGGGAAGCAATCCCTGGAAAGAGGAAACTACATAAAAGGAAAATAAATTATCCTAATGGCAATGTACAAACAAATCTCATCGAGCTTCGACCCGACTTTGACTTGTATATCCTCAAGATTCTCCGCTTGCTTCGCTTCTAGGAAGATGATTGAATTGATCTTCAACCTTTGGATTACCTTTGATTGCAAGTGACGAATCACAGATCTCGCTGACCGCAGTTGTTCGTTTTAGTGCCTCTTTTGCGTGGATTTCTCTTTCGGGTTTTTAGTCCACCGGGATACACTTTTTTGCCTGAGCTGTCCAATGTGGCTTTTCAACTCAGCGGGTGTACATGTTTCTCAAGATACTTCCCTAATTATTTCCCGAGCTTTTTCTTCTATTTTTTGCTCGTCGGGATGCCCAATTTTTCCTGGACTCTTATTCTGTTTTAGTCCGACGGGTCTCTTTATACGAAGTATTTTCTAACTGCGTCTGTGTTGACAGGGGATTGGAAGTATTCACCATCTGTGGTTGTTAACATCACGGCTCCTCCCAAAAAGACCTTTTTAACCACGAACGTACCTTCATAGTTGGGTGTCCACTTGCCCCTGTAATTTGTATTAGGAGTAAGAATCATTTTCAGCACTAAGTCACCGGGTATATAGCGATGAGGTCGTACTTTCTGGTCGAAAGCCTGTTTCATTCGTCGTTGATACAACTGTCCATGGCACATAGCTGCTAGGTGTTTCAATTCAATGAGGCTTAACTGATTGTACCTGGATCGGACCCACTCAGCTTCATCAAACTTGACATCCATCATTATTCTTAGCGAAGGGATCTCGACTTCAACCGGTAGAACTGCCTCCATACCGTACACAAGTGAGAACGAGGTTGCCCCTGTAGAAGTGCACACTAACATTCGGTACCCATGCAACGCGAACGCTAGCATCTCATGCAAATCTTTGTATGTCACAACCATCTTCTGAACGATCTTCTTGATGTTCTTGTTGGCCGCCTCGACGAAGCCATTCATCTTAGGACGATACAACGAAGAGTTATGATGTTCAATCTTGAAATCCCGACATAGATCTGCCATCATCTTATTGTTGAGATTAGAACCATTGTCAATAATAATTCTTTCAGGAATTCCATAATGGCAGATGATATCCCTTTTGATGAACCGGGCTACCACTTGTTTAATGACATTGGCTTAAGACGCAGCTTCGACCCACTTCGTGAAATAGTATATGGAAACTAGGATGAAGCAGTGACCGTTAGAAGTAGTTGGTTCAATCTTGACAATCATATCAATGCCCCACATGGAGAATGGCCAAGGTGAAGACATGACACTCAATGGATTTGGGGGTACATGAACCTTATCAACATAGATTTGGAACTTGTGGCACTTGCAGGAGTATTTACAGCAATTGGATTCCATAGTGATCCAATAATACCCCAATCTGAGAAGTTTCTTTGTCATAGCATTCCCTCCAGCATGGGTACAAAAGGAGCCTTCATGAACTTCTTGCATCAACAGGTCTGCTTCGTGTCTATCCATTCATCTGAGCAAGACGATGTCGAAGTTTCGTTTGTAGAGCACATCATCTTGATTTAAGAAGAATCCGCCTGCCAGCCTCCTAAGGGTCTTCTTGTCTTTTCTTGATGTCCCTGTCGGGTATTCCTGAGACTTCAGAAATTGTTTGATATCGTAATACCAGGGTTTTTTATCGTCAATACCTTCAACTGCAAATACATAAGCTGGTCTCTCAAGACGAGATACATCAATTCTAGGCACATAGTTCTTTTGATGAACCTTGATCATGGAAGACAAGGTTGCCAAAGCATCAAAAATTTGATTCTCATCCTGAGGTATATAGTGTAATTTGACCTTTGTGAAGAGAGTTAACAATCTCCTGGTATAGTCCCTTTAAGGAGTCAAATGAGGTTGATGAACCAGCCATTTGCCGTTAACTTGGTTGATGACTAGAGCCGAATCACCAAAGATCTCGAGGTTCTTGATTCTCAGATTAATTGCTTCCTCGATCCCCATTATGCATGCTCCGTACTCTGCTTCATTGTTAGTGCATTCGAACGTCAATCGGGCAGTAAAGGGCATATGGATCCATTCCGGAGAGATAATGACAACACCAACTCCACTTTCGTTCATGTTAACGGCTCCGTCAAACATTAGACTCCATTTGGATTCGGGGTCCGGCTCCTCCTCCAGGAGTCGTTCTTCACGGTCTTTCGACTTGAGGAACATGATGTCATCATCCGGAAATTCGAACCTCATTGGCTGGTAATCATCAATTGGCTGTTGGGCCAGATAATCTGACAACACACTTCCCTTGATGGCTTTTTATGAAGTGTATTGGATATCGTATTCCGTCAGAATAATTTTCCATCGGGCTACTCTTCCGGTTAGAGCTGGCTTTTCAAAGATGTACTTTACAGGGTCCATCTTGGAAATCAGTTGGGTGGTGTGAGTCAGCATGTACTATCTTAGTCGGCGAGCAGCCCATGCCAAAGCGCAATAAGTTTTCTCAAGCAATGAGTAGCGAGTCTCACAGCCGGTACACTTTTTGCTAAGGTAATAAATTCCTTGCTCTTTTCGACCACCCCTGAAACCAACCCCATATCAGAAACATCGATACCAAGAGTCTCTTTCAATTCCAAAGCTCGCACCTTCTCAACCAGCATTTGGAAATCTTGATTATTAGCTCTAGTACCAAATCCCATTTTTTTGTTGACTAGGGTGAACTGGTCTTCTTGACGGTCATATACGGAGACAGGAGTAGGGCCACCAGTTTCTAGAGTTGGAGATCCATCTCCTCTGTTGCTGATTGCGTTTCCTTGAGCGTCCAAAGTGACCAACGGAGGATCTGTCAGTGGGGGGTTGAGATTTGCATATCAGCCCTCATCTCTTGTTGTCCCAGGGCTATACCCTGCATCATTGTCATGAACTCCCCCATCCGAGTGCGAAGTTCGTTCAGCTCGGTTTGTACTGTATCCATGACGTGTCTTTGATTTCTGCAAGTAGCGTACACCTGTGAAGGGATATCGTTCCTGAGAAGACGAGTCTTTGAGGCTCTCACAATCTTTCCTAAAAAAGCATATAACTTAAGAAACCCAGATAACCTGTAAAAAATGCAAATGATATGAATGCATGCAATGTTGTGTTCTTTTCATTCTCAAGGTTTTTTACTTATTATTTTATTATTTATTCCCATTCCGGTATTTGAGAATTCATATAGCCTATTTTTTTAGGGAAGAAGACCCCGCATAACGTCCAGATAAGATGACAATCATGGAGAAATGATGTTTAGTACCCCATGTCAGTCTAAGAGATAACAACCAGAGATTCCAACCAAGTAGAACATATCGTAAACTGAGAACTGAAGATAACAACGTCCCCAAAGGGTTCCAATCCATATTGTCTCTCCCCGGATTTCCATCCTGGTACAAACGCGAAAGTGGCGCGGAAAGAGGTAGAGTCGCCAGCTAGGCATTTTTATCCTGAGGAACGGGAATGGCAATGTTGCACAAACCAGAAGAAAGAAGAGGAAGGACACGGGTCCTGCGAACCAAAGAGACTGAGTTCGGGAGTCGGTTACGACCTGGGAAGGTATTAGCACCCCAGATCGTCCGCCGTACCCGACGGGATCCACGCTTGCAAAGAAACTGTTTCAAAGGGGGAAGAAATGAAAGCTGCTGCAAAACTGAAACTGAAACCGGATAAAAGAAAAGGGAACTGAAAAAGAAATGAAAAGGAAAAATGTATGGAAAATAAAGATTATGCTCGAACGGGCCCTACCCCGCTGCCTACGTACCTCATCGGGAAAATGAGGATCAGAGTCGCCGTAGTTCCCCTAACTAGGGGTGGAAAAGATTGCTTGTGTCTTAAGGCTTGAACTGCCTATGTCAATGCTCAGGTGTTGCAGGCTCGGACGACGAGTGTGTAACCGTCTTGCAAAATGACAAGTAGGAGCAAGTTCGCGGACGAAGCGAAGGAGATGAGAAAAGAATTCCCGAAGGAAAGACGATTATTGTTTGTTTGTATTTTTTAGAAGCTTTTTATGAGTGTGTCACAAGGAAGTGAACTCAAGCTCTTTTCCATGGAATGTGTACTTGCTACTACATTCCAAGATGGAATAATAGAACAAGCACACTCAAGTAAGGAGAAGATCCCCAAAACTTGACTCCAGAGATTAGGGCTTAGGCTCACTAACTCATTGAATTTATTAAGTGTTTTTGTAACTTAAATGAAGAAGTCTTTTTTATGATTTTCTTGATGAAGATGGCATCCTGATCAGACTTGTGCATCATGATGACAAGCTTGTACTATCCCAAGATGGGAAAACTACAAGTGTTTCATGGAATAAGGCTATTGTACAGGAGACCACTTCAAACCTTATTAAGTGCTTTTTAGGGTTTTTGTTTTGAGATGAGAAGAGAAAGAGAACCAAAGGATCTTAAAGGTAAAAGTCTAATGGGGGACTAATGAATCCTAATTGTTATCATGCAAAGGAAATCCTAGGTTGGTGAGATTTGAATTCTATCTAAAAGAAGGAAGAGATAAGAAGAGAAAGAGATGAATGAAGAGGAGAAGAAGAAAGGAAGGCCTAAGCCCTAACAATCACAAGTAAGAGAATGAAAAGAGGAGAGATAAGAATTGGAGATGTGGGAATCACATCCACACCTCTCACTTACCAAAGCCCCTGAAATGGTTAGTAACATAAGAATAAATGCAACACAAAATGGGCATAAGATCAAGCCAAAGCAACACAATCAGAAGTGGAGTCTCAATTACAAATGTCAAATGCAAACACACAACACAAGAATGAGAAAGGGACTATATAATTCAACATGAAGCATTATGGATTATCATGACAAATCAAAACAAATGTGAGATAACACAAAGAAAACTAAGCAAACCAACATCATAAACCCCAAGACCAGAACCCTAACATGTCAAAAATGTGCCTAACCAACACAAGGGATGAAGAGTAGATGCATACCAACTCAAGCATTAACATCAAGAGAAGCAAAGAAGCATAAGAGGTTAGGTGAGCATGCACATAAGTGAATGAATTTCAAAGGCAAACAAACACAAAATTTCTCAAAGTACAAACATCAACTCAAGACCAGAGAAGGATCCACATCCTAAAATTTTCTAAACAACCTAAGGAAGTTGGCACAAGTGCCCTCCTAACCTAAGGATTAAACATATGACCAAAAAGGATGCAAAAGAAGATAAGCAAAGAACAAAATTCAAATCAAATCAAGCACACATCCAAAAATTCCACAAACTTTCACAAAGACTCCTCAAATATACAATATTATCATGCCAAAAGGAGAGAATCAAAATCAGAATCTAAACAAGTCAAGTATGGGCTTAAACAAGGATTAGGGTTAGGAGACTTCATGTACAAGCTAAGGACCAAAAATAGTCAAGCGAACTTCTAAAAATCAGGAGAAAAATTATCAACAAACTACATTTCAACATGAATCCAGAGCAAAAAGAATCAATTCAAAATTCATATTAGTGATCATGATAGAAATTGTACAAGACAACATGCATTAAAAGTGAAATAAAAGCAATTAATAAAAGAGGAAATTAATTCCAGCGTGAAAAATGAAAATAAATGAAAAATAAAAATGTCACAAATTAGAGAAAACTCAAAATATCATTCATGAATATTTTGGAATTTTTATGAACTTATTTCTATTTTTAAAAATTAAAAATCAAACTGTAAATAAACTGAAATAATAAAATGATTAAATGAGGCCAGGGGTGCAATTAGTGATAAAAACAATTCCATTCGCTTGGGCTTACAACACAGGGGGTGGGAATAGCAAGGGAGGCCCATTGCATTCTCAGCGCAAGACACAATACTATGGTGGAAATTCAAAAATATAGGGAAAAAAAAGAGCCAATGTATCTAGTGAATGCTTCAGATCAAGTCAATCATTAAAACAAGTTATCAAATCAACAACCAGCGTGTGAGTGCATGGTAATTACAGTGAGGTGCGTCACACCAAGACTAATCAGATTCAAATTATAAAACACAAAACACGTGAGGTAGAGGCTGCCAATTTAATGTGTTATCACACTCACAACCATCCAGATCAAACATCCAACGGCTCACACATCATCTTCTTCATTTATCACATTCCAGAATCCGGTGACGGAGCCCTAGCTCCGGTCACCGGAAAATTCAACAGCAAGAACAAATCATCACCAAAATCAATCAAAAACTCCAGATCAACTCATTAAGACATGCTGATTACTAATATATCAATGAAATTCACAATAGATCAAAGATTATATCAGATCGAAGACAAACAATTTTGAACATCAAATTTCAGATCAACATAAAACACTCAATATTCAATCATTTTTGAATGTAATCATCACAGAATCATCAGCACAATAAGAAAATCACAATGCACATAATTAAAATCAATTCTAGATCCACGAATTTGAAACTAACCTGAAACTTGCAGAGCTCAAATTAGGTCAAAAGAAAGCTTCCAATGTTGCAGATCTACCTCCTTTAACCTCTTCTTGCAAAATAGATGCAAGAGAGAGCTTGAATTGCTCTAGATCTTGAAATTCGAATTGAACTGCACCTTGTGAAATCTTGAGTTTCAGCTTGAATTGATGGTGGATTGTTGATCTTGAGAGCTCAAGGATGAAGAATATGAAGTTTGTTTGGTGAATGAGTGAAAGAATCAGAGGATTCGAGGAGAAATGAAAAAGATGCAAAATTTGAGAGTGATGAAATTGTGATGAATCTGATCAAACTATAAACCCTAGCTGCTTATATATGATGTTAAATGAACACTGATGCAAAATGGGAGGGAATGCACGTGAGGAATGAGTGGGAGAAAGAATTTGCAAAATTGGCATGAAGAGTGTGATGAGGTGATTTGCTCGTGATATCTTCCCATCCTTTGCACATGCTGATCCCTTGTGATTCACTAATCTAAAAATGGAACAATCCTGGCCCTTGGATGAATGCACCATGCTTTTCATGTGATCTTGCATTTTTTCACTTTATGAAAATATTCACTTCCCATGCACGGATTTAGTGACTTATTTGGAAAAAATGCCTCTTATGCAATTCCTTGTAATGTTGTGACCTCATCTTGTCCATAAAACAGCTTGGAAATGACTTGCATGAGTTTTTGCACTTGGTGGAAACTTGAATTTTAAGGTAAACCCTAAAAATCAAGTGAACTTTCGAAAGCCATATCTCATGATCCATGAAGGCTATGAAAATGTACTTGTACTTTCTGAAAATGGGAGAACCTACCCTACAACTTTCATGTTTATTGGAAGTTCATTTGAAGTCTTTCTCACCATGGAATAAGAGCCTTTGAAAATTAGGGCAAAAGTTGCCAAAAATGGAAAGTTTCATAACCAACCATATGCCAAAAATGGAAACTTCTTCAAAACCCTTTGATTCTTGATCTTTGACTTTGCCAAACCTCTTCTAAGGTCTTAAGGACATCCCTTGACTTGAAAAATAGGGTTGGACCCCTTGAATTCTCACAGTTGACTTCTAAAATGCATAGTTGACCAATTTCTTCTTTTGCAAGCAACTGATGAAATAACTGACTTCCACAAGGCGTTTTCTCACCAAATTTCATCCCTAGGATCCTCTTATCATATAAAAGACTTTTCCCAGATGAAATGGCCAAAGTCACAAAGAAATCATGCTTGAAAGTGAAACCCTAATTTGGGAACCACTGTGTAGGAGCTTGCCCTAGATTGGATTCCCTGATGATCTCCCAACCTTCTGAGCTTTTGTAAAGGGTCTTGAACTTGTGAATGTCATGTAGACTCTTCATGGGACTTGGAAAAGTCCATTGGGCCTCTTGCTATAGCTTGTAATGCCTTAAATCCACCAACAATTGATCATATGCCTAATGCTAGAACATGAGAATGTTATGCTTTACTTTTCCATGCAAAGATGCCAAGGATATGATATGCTTATGATGATTATGATATGATGATGATGCTCAAAAAGAAGAGGGAAAATTTAGGGTGTTACACATATATCAAGAAAATATCAAAGTAAAGTAAAGAGGAATCCCATAACAAGCCTGTGGGTGATCCAGGTACAAGATTACGAGACTAAACCCTAGGAAGCTCCATGTCTTGCAGCCTCCAACTAAGACGCTTAACATCCTGGAACAACTGGGCTACATTTGGATGATCCGACTCTTGGATAAGCTTCTGGATAAGAAGATCCCTTATATCAAAGGAAGCATGCAATTCATCAATTTTCTATAGGAGTATCTCTTCATTTTCTTTGCCAAGGCTTGACTCGGTCTTGACTTTCTTGACATTGGCCTGAAGCTTCAGCTCTTCTACCTCCTTTTGGATGTCTTCAGCCGCTTGTTAACTCTTTGCCATCTTCTAAAGGTAATCCCTTCGTTGCTCATGGGCTTTCTAGAGCAGTTCTCCCTGCTCATCCAGAGTCTCTTAAAGACTTTTAATCTTCAACTTATTGTTGCACCCCAAAATTTGCCCTCATAATACAAGACTTTGTGTGCTAAGAAGGTTCACAAGGTTCACAAGTTTCTCAACATTTCCATAACCTTTCATGAGGTTCATGAAGTCTACAAATCACTTATTGAAGGTTCACAAGGTTCACAAGTTTCTTAAGATTTCCATAACCTTTCATGAGGTTCATGAAGTCTACAAGTCACTTCTTGAAGGTTCACAAGGTTCACAAGTTTCTCAACATTTCCATAACCTTTCATGAGGTTCATGAAGTCTACAAATCACTTCTTGAAGGTTCACAAGGTTCACAAGTTTCTTAACATTTCCATAACCTTTCATGAGGTTCATGAAGTCTACAAGTCACTTCTTGAAGGTTCACAAGGTTCACAAGATTCACAATGATTACAAACCTTTCATGAGGTTCATGAAGTCTACAAGTCACTTCTTGAAGGTTCACAAGGTTCACAAGATTCACAATGATTACAAAGCTCTCCTGAGGTTCATGGGGTCTACAAAGTCACTTCATGAGGTTCACAAGGTTCACAAGATTTACAATACTTCCCATGAGGTTCACAAGACATTTTATGATGGTTCACAAGGTTCACAAAGTTCATAATTGGTCAAAAGAGTTGACAATTCCCTCAAACAATGCACCTCCTAAGCAGTGCATCCAAAACTAGGGTTTTGACTTTAATCAGGCTAAATGAATTTCCAAGACTTCAAGTGAGTTTCATAACATCTTATATGTATATTAGAATCCCCATGACAAGTTTCAAGACTTTTCTCAGAAGTTTGCTCAGTCAGATGATCAGATAAGTCAAAATCAGTCAATGCAGTTAAAAAGTCAAACTGAGGTCAACTGTGGTCAAACCAAAGTCAAACTTCATGATTTTTTGCCAACATCAAGTATATGAAGTAAAATTCATCATTTGATAAAGGGTTGATCATGATTCATCAAGGAGATTCCAGATCATCAAGAATCAGGAGTTTCTAATTTAGGGTTTCCTTAGTAAAATTCAACTGAACTTTGACCAGCCATAACTTTCACATACTTCATCACCAAGTCTCCATCCAAAGCTCATTTTGAAGGAAATTGAAATCTCTACAACTTTGATCTTGAAAGTTAATCCCAAAAATGCTTCATTTGGAAGATATGAGCTAAGACATTATAGGTCATTTCAAAAGTCAACAAAAAGTCAACAACTTCAAAAGGGCATAACTTGAGATTGGTAAATTATATGGACCTGAAACCAATGGGGTTGTTTAGAGGACTCTTCAAGCTTTACAAAATGTCCAAGAAAACCCTCATACCTTTAAAATTGAGGGAGATATGCCCTTGAAAATTGGGAAATTTTGTGATGGTTTATGTTGAAAATGGAGGTTTAAAACCACTTCTTTCCAAATGGGCTGGCCAAATTGTGATCCAATCCATACATTAGTACTATGCACGACCCAAACCATTTAAAATCTGATTTTTATTATTTTTATTTCTATTTATTTTGATTTAAATCATTAAAAATCATTTTAAATAAAAATAAAATATGAAAATAAGAGATTTTATTTGGATAATGCTTCTAGAAAGTCTTAATTGATGATTGGAATTAAAGAGGAAGGGAATCATGAGATTGGTACAAAAATAGTAAGCTTTCATGAGCAAATATTGAAATTTCAAAGCATGATCAATCTCAATCTTTTTAAATCAATTCTTGCACACAACCAATGAAGTTTTTGACCTAGAATCATTCACATATAAGTATCAAACATAATGCAAACCCTCATTCACGAATTCCAGCAGCCAAAAGTAAGTTTCAAAACCTCAAAAATTCATCAAAAGTTCATATTCGGATTCTTCAATCCAGGGCACAAAAAGGTAAAATAAGAACATGGAGATGTTCTTTAGACATCACTGAAGCTAAAGCATCACTCATATGCATCCCATGTGCACCATATTGGCTAACCCGAGCTCACTTTTACCTTGAATAAATTTTTTTCGATTCCATTGATTGGTTGTGTTTTATTGAAATTTGTTTACATAATCTTGTTTGTGACATTGTATAGATTGTTTCTGGACCAATGGATTGAAGCTTCCTTGCCTAAAACAGATTCGGCCATTGTTAGGGTTTAACTCTTGAAATTAGGGTTTGGTGATTTAGTAAGTTTAAATGAATTCTGGACACATAGGAATGTTCTATGAATCACCAGGATCACAAAACATTAACCAATTTAATGAATCGATGATGTTTTGCTTGAGTTTCATTTTCGTAGGTTTTGAACATTGAGAAATTCGCAGGAAAAGTTGTAAGTGATTTCGCAGGAAAAAGTGCAGGTATGAGGAAGAAGATGATGCTGATGGCGCGCTCAGGACAAATTCAAATCATGTTAAAATATTTTATGTTGTTTTTGTTATTTTGTTATCACAACAGCTTCGTTGTCCCGGTGGAAAGGCTTGTACGCGTTTGATCAAAGGGGAGGGGATCGAATCCTGCCTCCAGCCAATGTTTTGATATTTTCTCATTTTAATTGTATTCTTAATATATTATTATTGGTGATTGTTTGACTATCAGTTAGGCTCTCCCAGCCAGGCGGATACGCGTGCATGCTTGTAATCAGAAGGTCCTGGGTTCAAGTCCCACCCCAGGCCTTTTGTTTTCATTATTTTTCTGGATTTTCTAGATGAAGCACAAAACAAATTTCACGCTCTCACTTATTGCCTGCGTACACAGTGGCCTGGTGGTTGTTCTTCTTGCTGGAAAACAGGCTGATCTGGGTTCAAACCCCAGTCAGGTAAGTTTTCACACTTTTTCTTCTTTTCTTTGTTTTAGGCATTATGATATTAAATTAATATAATTTTATGGATCTATGTTTCTAAATAATAAAAAATGATAATAAAGCATGTTTTTTTTTTTTTTAAATTTCTAAAATATATAAATATTCTTAAATTATTTTCTTTATCTTGTGATTAAATTATAAATATATGTATATTATAAATTAAACCCTAAAAATATTTTTTCTAACAAAACCCTAATTTATTTTCTAAATACCTATTAAAACCTAATTGTTTATTTTCTAATTTGTGATATAATTATTATTGTACATGTTTATTTAGAAATAATTATAACTTATTTGTAAATATATTTATAATCCCAATTATTTTTCTTTTAATATATGTTTAGAAACAATTTAACTTATAATAATTATATTTTTGTATATGTTTAAAATAATTTGTAAATATAATAACTAATAAAAATTAAAATTTATAAATATGATTAATTTTGTGAATATGATATTTAAAACTTATTTTCTCCTTATAATGTGTAAATAATTGTTTTTTGAATAAATGTTAATATATGTTTAAAAATGATTAAATTTGTAATAATTAAAATTTATAATTATATTATGTTATAGTAATTATTTAATTATTCATGTTTCTAAATAAATGCTTATATATTAAAATCCTATTTTGTGTTTATTATTTTAATCATGTCATTATAATATTTTTCTATTTAATTATTGTTGCTAACCATATTATTATTTATTATTTTTGTTTATTATTATTATCTTATATTCTCATTTCTCTAACCTTGTTTATTCTTCTAATTATTATTATTTCACTAAATTTATCTATTTTATTTTTACTAACCTTATTTTAATTATATTTATCACTAACCCCTATTTATTTATTTTTATATTTGCTTATTTATTTATATTTTGCTAATTATTTATTTGCTATTTATTTTAATTTGCTTATTATAATTATTATGTAATTGCTCCTGGATGTAATGTTGTAAATATTTAATTATTTAATTTATTGCTATGGTTAGTAATTTAAGGAGTGTAAACATGTATTCAACTTAAAAATAAATTTAGCTCATTTTAATTAAAGATAAATAATATTGAACACTCACACACGTAAGTCGATTTTTTAATCGCCGTCTCACTTTCTAAGGCTATCCCTCAAGTTGCCTAAATCATAAGGTCAAGTGGGGTGTATAAAGCAAGTCCCTTTAAAAGAAAAAATCATCAAGTCCCTAATGGTTGCCTTTAAAGATCAAGTCCCTTCGAATAATGATGATAGTCCCTCCTATATGCTTATTACACCCCACAGTTGCCTTCATAAAACAGAATGTCCCTCTCATGTCCCTTACATCCAGGGTAATGACTACCTACTCCTTAATAGTAGGGATAGTCTTACCAATTAAAGGATAAAGAACAAGAAAGACTTAAAACTTTAGGGTAGGTTCCTCTTATGTACTTGCTCACTTCAAAAACTTTTCAAACTTTCCACAATTTCAAACAAATTTTCAAAAACAAGTTTTTACGCATCCGTACATGGATCATTATCAACTCATATGAAAATTTTTCTATTCACACACTACACTTTCAAAAACAATTCAAAAGTGAGCTAAGTAACTAAGAGCCCATGGATAACCATGGATGTAAAGGGTGCTAACACCTTCCCTTTACATAACCTACCCCCCGGACCCAAAAACATCTCTTAAGGTCTTTCCTGTTCTTTTATATCCTTTCCTTTTTTGGATAAAATAAAAGTCGGTGGCGACTCTGGCTATCCGCAACATAACTAAAGTCAGTTCTCCCACCGTGTTACAGAACTGGTGACTCTGCTGGGGACTTAATATTAAAGAGGGGTACCCTTAGGAATTAAGATCACTTTAATATTGTTTGATTTGTTTGCTTTATTATTATCTTGTTGGGGTGCTCTTATGTGTGAAAGGTCCTAACCCGGATCTAGTGTACCTTAGGTAAATGGCAATAGACCAAGGAAACTGTACGACGTATATCGATACGGTTGATCTGGTGGCCATAGTTAGTGCGACTTCTTGGTTGGTGCTTATGTTCCTTAAGTCAAGTTGAGGATAATATGAGGCTTCCATATGTTGTCAATGCACTAACTAACTTTTAGAACCCTAGTTAACTCATCTTGGCCTTTAGAAAGTAGTGAGGTAACCGGCTTTGGTACAGACCGAATTGGTTGACACTCGATACTACGCTCATTGAGATCTTAAACTTGGAGGGTTTTGGTTGGCAAGTAAGTTGCCTTCTGAACAACCACCCTTGTGAAGGATCAATGATATTGAGATCCCTTAGAACCTGGTTACTTTTGTAGGACAGGATGAACCAACTAACTTCAGGGGAGGGTACTTACCTTAAACCTCATGCAAGCCTTTAAACCTAGGGCTATTGTGTGACTTGCTTGTGTGTGCCACATGTTTGTGATTGAGCATAACATCATGACATCATCATGCATCATAAGCATAGCATTTTCCCTAACCATTTCAAGGACCAAGGGATTTATCTTTGTTCTTTGTTGCAGGTCATGGCTTCTGCTCGTAGAAACACCATCAGGATCAACTTTGTGGGTATACCTGCTAAGCTTAAAGAGTTAGTTTCTCAAGTGTCTGATCACTCCCAGTTCATCAAGAGACATGGTCACCTATTGGATCTAGTCACTTAAGGGTTCAATGAAGACATGATGAGTGTTCTGTTTCAGTTCTTTGACCCTAAGCACCATTGCTTCACATTCCCTGATTATCAGCTGGTTCCAACCATAGAGGAGTTCTCTAAACTTCTGGGTATACCTGTTCTTGATCAAAGACCCTTCACAGGCTTGGAGAAGGAACTCAAACCCGAGGTTATTGCTGCAGCTCTACATCTGAAGAAGTCTGACATTGTTCTAGAAACGAGAAGCGGAGTCAAGGGTATTCTTGCCAAGGTGCTAATGGATAAGGCTCAAATGTTCTTGAAGGCCATGAGCTATGATGCTTTTGAGGAGATCTTAGCCTTGTTGATATATGGCTTAGTATTATTCCCCAATCCAGATCAGTTCATAGATGTTCATGCCATCAACATTTTCCTGAGTCACAATCCAGTGCCTACATTGCTTGGAGATATCCTACATTCTCTTCATACCCGTACTACAAGGGCAAGAGGGACTTTGATGTGTTGCATACCTTTACTTTCTAGGTGGTTTATTTCTCACCTTCCTCGCTCAGTAATGAAGAATGAGCAAGGGTTCAGATGGTCCAAGAGGATCATGTCACTTTCTCACTCAGATATCCATTGGTGCTCCAGATCTATGGAGAATGTCACCATCATTGACCGTTGTGGGGAGTTTCCTAATGTGCCACTTCTAGGCATAAGAGGAGGCATCACCTACAACCCCTCTCTAGCTTTACGATAGTTTGGTTATGCTCGGAGCGATGGCCCACATGACATGTTGATTCAGGGCATTGTGTTTGATTACGACAACGATCTTCAGGGTTACCGTCAGAAATTCATACGAGCTTGGGGAAAGGTAAACAGGGTTGACAGCAAGACACTGGAGCCTAAGTACACTATTCCTATGGAGGCTTATCTCAGATGGGTACGATCTCGTGCTCAGACACTCATGATGCCATATCCTGCCGTCCTACCAGTTACCATGGAACCTGTTGCGGAAGGAGACACAGCTTATACCATCCTTCACCCAGACATGCCTATTGATATGGAAGACTTGCAGAGATCATGGATCCAACTGAAGGAGCAAAGGGATACTTTCGAGGCTCATTACAAAGCAAGCCAAACAAGAATCCTAGAGTTAACAAAGCAACTTCACGAGGAACGAAACCTCAACTCATACCTCAATACAAAGAGGAAACGTCCATGGGAGACTTAAAACCCCATCTTTTGTACTTATTTCATTTTCATTTTTTGTAAGCCTAAAAGGCAAAACAATTTATTACTAATAAAGTTTACTTTCGTGTTTGTCTAAGCAAATTTAAATCCTGCGGTCCTTGAAAACATTGCATATGCATTCCCATATCATTTCATTGCATCACAGGTTTATAATTGTGCACAGGTTTCTCATCTTCTCGCTGTTTATTTCAGCAACGGCTCTTGAACAATCGGTTAAGGATCTCCAGGCACAAAATGCACAGTTCCAAGAGCTGATCTTGAACCTGTCCAAGGGGCAAGATGAATTGAAGGCACTGCTGGCCAAGAAGACTAAGAAGACTAGAAGGGCTGCTGGGTTGATTAACATGGGAAGAAGGTTCAAAGGTCTTGCCAAGACCAAAGAACCAGCTGAAGACTATGAATCTGAGGAATCTGAGCAAGAGGTAGGCAGTCTCCACCATACAATGGGGGACTCTGACTCTGAGGCTAATTACTACCATGAGCCTAATGAAGACAAATTCAAGATGCTGGTGGATAGGATGGATGCCATGGAGTTGCAGAAGTCATCTGGGCTGGATTTTGAGGATTTGAGTCTGATATCTGGGGTAGTCATACCCATTGGTTTCAAGGTTCCAACATTTGTTGTCTATGATGGGGTCTCTTGTCCCAAGCTGCATCTGAGGTCCTATGTCAGAAGGATTCAACCCCACACTGCTGATAAGAAGTTGTGGATCCACTTTTTTCAAGAGAGCTTATCTGGAGCTCAGTTGGAGTGGTATTATCAGTTGGAGAGTGTTAACATCAGAGACTGGAATGATCTTGCTGAAGCTTTCTATAAGCAGTATCAATACAATGCTGACTTGGCCCCCACTCGCATGCAGCTTCAGAGCATGTCTATGGGTGCCAAAGAGAGTTTTAAAGAGTATGCTCAGAAGTGGAGAGATTTAGCTGGAAGAGTTCAAACCCCTTTGACTAACAGGGAGTTGGTTGATATGTTCATGTGTACGCTGAATGGTCCGTTCTACAGTCATCTCATTGGAAGCTCATCATCTGGCTTCACTGAGTTGATCATGACAGGAGAGCGAGTAGAGAATGGTATAAAGAATGGTAAGATCCAAGTGGGTGCTTCCTCATCAGGTGCTGCAAAGAAGCCTCCCACTGGGAAGAAAGAATCCAATGTTGTTTATGGTCAACCTGATCGTAACAGAAAGCATCAGTCTGTTAGTGCAGTGCATATTTCAAATCCAACTCCTGCACCAACAGAGCAGCCACAGGGCAACCAACAGAGGGCTAGAAGACATTTCACAAAGATCAACATGTCAATGGCTCAGGCATTGCATCACTTGTTGAAGGCTGAACTCATTACCTTGAAAGAGGCTCCTCAGAATCCCAATGTTACCTCTCCCAGGTACAATCCCAATGCACGATGTGCATATCATTCAAACTGTCAGGGACATGATACCAATAACTGCTGGATCTTGAAGAACAAAATTCAAGATATGATTGATGCTGGAGAAATTGAGTTTGATCCTCCGGGTACTCCCAATGTGATTACTGCTCCAATGCCAAATCACGAGAAGGCTGTCAATGTTATTGATGAAGATCTACATGTTTATTCAGTTATGGAGTTGACCACACCATTGTCTGTTATCAAAAAGAGGTTAGTACAAGCTGGGATCTTTCCAGGTTGTCGTGAAGATTGTTTGTATTGTACCTATAAGCCGGATAGTTGCTTCATATTGAGAGATGGAATTCAACGTCTCATGGATAAGTATACTATAGTGTTTGAGAAGACTCCGTCGTCTGTAGAAAGTATGGTGGATCATCTGACTCAAGGTAAGAAGACTGAAGAGGTTGACATGGTTGACAAAGTGCCAATAAGAATCACTTCAAAGGGTCCCATTAAAATCACTCATCAGGGTCCAATCAAGATTACTGCTGAAGGTCCCGTGAAAGTTGTTGCTGAAGCCAGAGTAGCTCCTGTGGTCATTACTACTCCTGGTCCTATTCCGTATACGTCTGACAAAGTTGTACCTTGGCATTATGGATCTGATGTTTACATCCATGGTGTTAAGCAAGAGCCTTTATCTGATGTGCCTGTTGATGTTAACAATATTGCTAGATCTAGCAAGATCACTCGTAGTGGAAGAGTTTTCTCTCCTCCAGTTGCTTCTAAGAATGCAGTTACTCCTGCTGCTACCTCCACCACTGATGCTAGGGGCAAGGGTCCTGTTATTGAGCCTGTATCTACTGATGTGCCAGCTGCTGATGATCTCTCTAAGCAGATGGAAGAAGTATTGAAAATCATTCGCAAGAGTGATTATGACATTGTGGATCAGTTGGGGCATACTCCCTCAAAGATTTCTATGTTGTCCTTGTTGTTATGTTCTGAGGCTCATGCCAAGTCCTTGATCAAGTTTCTGAAGACTACTCATGTACCCAGTGCAATTTCTGTTGACCAATTTGAAAACTGTGTTGCCCACCTGACCTATGACAATGGGTTAGGGTTTTCTGATGCTGACTTGACCCCTGCCAAGAGGGATCATAACAGGGCCTTGCATATTTCAATTGAATGCATGGGCACTACCTTGTCACATGTGCTGATAGATAATGGATCCTCTTTGAATGTGTTGCCTAAGGAAGTCCTGAACAAGCTGAGTCCTGAAGATGCTGTGTTGAAGCCCAGTAACATTGTGGTGAAGGCTTTTGATGGTTCTAGAAGAGTAGTACATGGGGAAATTGATCTTCCAATCAAAGTTGGCTCCCAGGTGTTTACTGCTACATTTTTTGTGATGGATATTCGCCCTTCGTACTCTTGTCTGCTTGGTCGTCCTTGGATCCATGGGGCAGGTGCTGTAACCTCTACATTGCACCAAAAGTTGAGATATCCGGTGGATGGAAAGGTTGTTACTGTCTATGGAGAAGAAGAATACTTTGTCAGCCATGTCAATACCTTCAAGTATCTGGAAATGGAAGGTGAATACATTGAGACTCCGTGTCAGACGTTTGAAGTGGTTCCCTGGGTTGTTAATGATTATGTAGCTCCTCCTGTTGTGAAGAAAGTTCCTGTGGTCACCAGAAAGCCTCCAACAATGGCAATGGCCTCCCTCAATGATGCTAGAGCTGTGGTGGATGAAGGTGGTTGTACTATTTGGGGTCAGCTTCCTGATATTCCATACAAGTCTGACAAGTTTGGTTTGGGTTTCACTGTAGAGTCCCAGAAGGCTGTTCGTCGTGCTCGTGCTGCTCGTATCACTAGTCAAGGGGTTGTGAAGGACCAGATTAACGCTGTGGGAGATCTAGATGAAGACTACAACTTGGATGCATGGATTTTTCCTACTGTGGGTGCTGGACTTAATAATTGGAAAGCTGAAGATGTTATCCCTATCTCCTTTAGTCAGGAGTAAATACTATTACTGTGTTGTTATATTTTAAATTTGTAATTTCTTGAACAATAAAACTTTCAAGCCATGTGCCTTACCCGGGGCACAATGGTATGCTTGTTACGGGCTGTCATTTCATTTGCATACTTCATTCAATAAAATCAGTGGACGTTTCGTTTTCGTAAATATTGTGTTCCTTGTCTTTCTTTTCTTTTATTTTTGTTTTATCAGCTATGTGTTCTTACACACACCCACATCACTAAAATGCAGATCCTCATCCACTCTGGATCCTGTTGATAACAGTTCTACTATTGCCAATTATAATTTCGAGAATCCGATCTATCAAACTGAAGACGGAAATGAGGACGATTGTGAAATACCTGTAGAGCTTGCTAGGTTGTTACAACAAGAAGAGAAGGCTATACAGCCACATGAAGAGCCAGTCGAAGTTGTGAATCTGGGAACTGAAGAAAACAGAAAAGAGGTCAAGATAGGGGCTGATTTAAAGGACAGTGTCAAGAGCAGGTTGATTCAGATGTTACGTAACTATGTAGAGATCTTCGCTTGGTCTTATGAAGATATGCCAGGATTGGATACAGACATTGTGGTTCACCGTTTACCAGTGAAAGAAGATTGTCGTCCAAAGAAGCAGAAGGTTCGTCGTATGCGTCCTGAAATGTCAGAAAAGATCAAGGCAGAGGTAATGAAACAGTTCAATGCAGGGTTCTTAGCAGTGACTTCTTATCCTCAGTGGGTTGCAAATGTGGTGCCAGTTCCTAAGAAAGATGGTAAGGTGCGTATGTGTGTAGACTACAAAGATTTGAACAAGGCTAGCCCTAAAGATGACTTTCCACTCCCTCATATTGATATTCTGGTAGACAACACTGCTCAACATAAGGTATTCTCTTTTATAGATGGTTTCTCTGGTTACAATCAAATCAAGATGGCACCTGAAGATATGGAGAAGACAACATTTGTGACACAGTGGGGCACCTTTTGCTATAAGGTAATGCCATTTGGTTTGAAGAATGCAGGGGCAACATATCAGCGTGCTATGGTGGCTTTGTTTCATGATATGATTCATCATGAGATAAAGGTATATGTAGATGATATGATAGCCAGGTCTCAGAATGAAGAGCAACATCTTGATCATCTGCACAAGTTGTTTGAGAGGTTGAAGAAATACAAGTTGAGATTGAATCCAAACAAGTGTACTTTTGGAGTTAGATCTGGAAAGCTCTTGGGTTTTATTGTCAGTGGAAAAGGTATTGAAGTGGATCCTGCAAAAGTGAAAGCTATACGAGAGATGCCAGCTCCCCGTACTGAGAAGGAGGTTAGAGGTTTCCTGGGACGTTTGAATTACATTGCAAGATTTATTTCCCAGTTAACTACCACCTGTGAGCCAATCTTCAAGTTGTTGAAGAAAGATCAGGTGATGGAATGGAATGATGAGTGCCAGACTGCCTTTGATGAAATCAAGAGATACCTGCTAGAACCACCAATTTTGATGCCACCAGTTGATGGAAGACCCTTGATTATGTACTTAACAGTGTTAGACAACTCAATGGGGTGTGTGTTGGGGCAACATGACGAGTCTGGTCGAAAAGAGCAGGCAATATACTACCTTAGCAAAAAGTTTACCGACTGTGAAACAAGATACTCACTGCTCGAGAAAACTTGCTGCGCTTTGGCATGGGCTGCTCTCCGACTAAGACAGTATATGTTGACCCATACTACCTTATTGATTTCGAAGATGGATCCAATCAAGTACATATTTGAGAAACCTGCTCTCTCCGGAAGAATTGCAAGATGGCAAATGATCTTGACAGAATATGACATACAGTATACTACTCAGAAGGCCATTAAAGGAAGTGTTGTTGCTGATCATTTGGCTCATCAAGCAGTGGATGATTATCAGTCAATGAATTTTGAGTTTCCTGATGAAGACATTATGATTATTACCAAAGAACCTGGACAATATGACGGACCTGAACAAGGATCCCGATGGACTATGGTTTTTGATGGTGCCTCTAATGCACTTGGTAATGGTGTTGGTGTTGTGATTAGTTCCCCTGAAGGTTGTCATACCCCGATTACTGCTAGACTTTGTTTCCATTGTACCAATAACATGGCTGAATATGAGGCATGTATCCTGGGTATTAAAGCTGCTATTGATATGAAGATCCAGTTCCTTGATGTGTATGGAGATTCAGCCCTGGTAGTAAGTCAGATTAAAGGAGATTGGGATACCAAGCATGATAACCTCATTCCTTACAGAGAGCATGTGTTGTCTTTGATCCCACATTTCAAAGAGATTACTTTTGGACATATTCCACGAAGAGAGAATCAGTTGGCAGATGCATTGGCCACCATGGCATCTATGTTTGAGATCAGTTGGGATGATGAAGCTCCCAAGATTACTATTGATAGATTTGAAAAGCCTGCATATTGCAATGAGATTGACACAGAAGGGGCAGAGGAGAAGCCTTGGTTCTATGAAGTAAAAAGATATCTTGAAGCTCAGGAATTCCCTGAAGGGGCATCTGTCAAAGATAGGAAGTTTCTGAGAAGGTTTTCTGCCAAGTTCTTCTTGAGTAATGGCATTCTGTACAAGCGCAATCATGATTCAACGTTGCTTCGTTGTGTGGATAAGAAGGAAGCAGCTGAGATTATGGAAGACATGCATGATGGGATCTTTGGCACTCATTCTAGTGGACATACCATGGCAAAGAAGATATTGAGAGCAGGTTACTATTGGTCCACCATGGAAGCTGATTGTTATCAACACTCCAGAACATGTCACAAGTGTCAAATTTATGCTGATAAAGTTCATATACCTCCATCACCATTGAATGTGTTGACTGCTCCTTGGCCCTTTGCCATGTGGGGCATTGATATGATTGGTGAGATCAAGCCTACTGCTTCCAATGGGCATCGTTTCATCCTGGTTGCTATTGATTATTTCACGAAGTGGGTAGAGGCAGCTTCATTTGCATCTGTTACCAAGAATGTTGTGGCTCGATTCATTAAGAACAATCTCATATGTAGGTATGGCATCCCTGAGAGGATTATCACTGACAATGGCTCTAATCTGAACAACACTATGATTACTGATCTCTGCACGCAGTTCAAGATTAAGCATCACAATTCTTCTCCGTATCGTCCAAAGATGAATGGGGCAGTTGAAGCTGCTAATAAGAACATTAAGAAGATTGTACAGAAGATGACTGTTACTTACAAGGGTTGGAATGAGATGTTACCATTTGCTCTTCATGGTTATCGTACTACAATACGTACTTCAACAGGGGCAACCTCATTCTCCTTGGTCTATGGTATGGAAGCAGTTCTACCCATTGAAGTTCAGATTCCCTCCTTAAGAATTATGAAGGATGCAGGCTTGGATGAAGATGAGTGGATTCAGACTCGACTGGACCAATTAAATTTGATTGATGAAAAGAGGCTAGCAGCAGTTTGTCATGGCCAGATGTACCAGAAACGAATGATTAAAGCTTTTAACAAGAAGGTTAAGCCAAAGGTATATCAGACTGGTGACTTGGTAATCAAGCGTATCATATTACCACAGGGTGATCCTAGGGGCAAGTGGACTCCAACATACGAAGGACCATTTGTAGTCAAGACAGTGTTTTCAGGAGGTGCCATGATACTCACTACAATGGATGGTGAAGACTTTCCACAGCCTGTGAACGCAGACATAGTTAAAAAATACTACGCATAAAAAGAGACCCGCTAGGTTGACAGGCCTAGGCAAAAATAAGGGCATCCCGGCAAACCAAAAGGGTTTGGGCAAAAATTAGGGATATATATAAAAAGATGTACACCCGGCAAGTCGAAAACCTGAAAAGGCGGCTTGGGCAAAAAAGGGTATCCCGGTGGATTGAAAACCCGAAAGGGCAATCCAGGCAAAAGTTAGGGATTAAAGCGTATGACTATGTCTCGTTTGGATCACTCATAAAACTGCAACCAGTTGTACTACTTATTCAAGCTCGAACAGATAAAGCTCAATCCAATCGTTTCTGTCTCAACAGCAGAAGATGAGATACTTGAAGATAATGGCAATAGTAGAATTGAAACTTAATAGGATTGTTTCCCACATAGCTGATTTTCCTTGTTTTGTAAAAACTTTATGACAAAATCCTCTTACTAGGGTTTATGTCTCCTTGTACAAACTTACCCGTGTATGGGTCACTTTTTGATATAAATAAATTCCATCTTTTGAATCCAGATTTACTTTTACCCTATTTACATAAGCGAAACGTCCATTGGTTGTGTTTGAATGTATGTATGCTTTTGAATATGATTGATGTTTACCAGAAATGCATGAAAATGCAGTAATAGTATTTACTAAGGACGAACGAGGGAAGGATTTCAACGAAGCTTCGCCGGTTCATCTTTACAAGACAGTTACAAACCCTCAGTAGGACGAATCCATCTTCATAAAGTCTCATCTCCCCTGGAATTTATATCCATCTCTTTTATCCTCATGTGGATATACGGGAATTTACTTTCCAATAAGGGTACGACGAACGAAGACGGAGGTGATATCTATCCTACTATCAGACGAAGACGGGAGGTTATGTATACCTTACTATCCCCAGCATACGGAAGGTTACATATACCTTACTATCCCCGACGGACGGGAGGTTATATATACCTTGTTATCCCCAGCATACGGGAGGTTATCTATACCCTGTTATCCCCAGCAGACGTAAGGTTATGTATAATATATTCTTCAACAATGAATCGGGATTTATTTTCCCTGGCCAGCAGTTGTTATACGAAGATATCCAGGCGCTTCCGGCAGTATCATATCATACATACACCATTTACATCATACCATAACATACATATACATGAATGCATAATACATTACCTAAGTGCATCATATTATACATGCATACATAATGCATAAACTAATATTATTATACAGAATGTTACCTTGTTTTCAGGGTAATTATCCAACAAACAAACTTATGATCATCAGGATTGCTCTATCCTCCTAAAGACATGCTGTTACATCAGGATCACTCCAGTCTCCTGAAAGCATATCATATTATGTCCTCACGATTACTCCAGTCTCCTGACAGTTATCATCATTACCTCAGGATTGCTTTATCCTCCTGACAACTTCTCATTGCTTCAAGACTGCTTTAGAGTTATCATTATGGATTGCTCTATCCTCCTGAAGACATGCTGTTACATCAGGATTACTCCAGTCTCCTGAAAGCATATCATCAATCTCTCAAGATTGCACTATCCTCTTGAAATTATATTGTTACCTCAGGACTGCTCCAGCCTCCTGATAGCTTCTCATATATCAATATTGCTTTATCCTCCCTGAAGACATGCTGTTACATCAGGATTACTCTAGTCTCCTGAAAGCATATCATCAATACCTCAGGACTGCTCCAGACTCCTGACAGCTTTCATTATACCTCCATATTTTGGACTGCTTTATCTTCCAAGAAATATACCTGAAGAACTTTCCCCTAGTGGCATCTTTAAGCCCACTCAAGCATATACAACCAACCATCAATATCACTCTATGCACTGGTGAGTGCAAATTTTTGGGCTTTTGTGTTCAATCCCCTTCAACCTTCCAGGTCATGACTGGCAAATATACCAATCTAACCCCTCAGGTTTCAGAAAATTGAACAGGGGCAGCTGTTGCACCCCAAAATTTGCCCTCATAATACAAGACTTTGTGTGCTAAGAAGGTTCACAAGGTTCACAAGTTTCTCAACATTTCCATAACCTTTCATGAGGTTCATGAAGTCTACAAATCACTTCTTGAAGGTTCACAAGGTTCACAAGTTTCTTAACATTTCCATAACCTTTCATGAGGTTCATGAAGTCTACAAGTCACTTCTTGAAGGTTCACAAGGTTCACAAGTTTCTCAACATTTCCATAACCTTTCATGAGGTTCATGAAGTCTACAAATCACTTCTTGAAGGTTCACAAGGTTCACAAGTTTCTTAACATTTCCATAACCTTTCATGAGGTTCATGAAGTCTACAAGTCACTTATTGAAGGTTCACAAGGTTCACAAGATTCACAATGATTACAAACCTTTCATGAGGTTCATGAAGTCTACAAGTCACTTCTTGAAGGTTCACAAGGTTCACAAGATTCACAATGATTACAAAGCTCTCCTGAGGTTCATGGGGTCTACAAAGTCACTTCATGAGGTTCACAAGGTTCACAAGCTTTACAATACTTCCCATGAGGTTCACAAGACATTTTATGATGGTTCACAAGGTTCACAAAGTTCATAATTGGTCAAAAGAGTTGACAATTCCCTCAAACAATGCACCTCCTAAGTAGTGCATCCAAAACTAGGGTTTTGACTTTAATCAGGCTAAATGAATTTCCAAGACTTCAAGTGAGTTTCATAACATCTTATATGTATATAAGAATCCCCATGACAAGTTTCAAGACTTTTCTCAGAAGTTTGCTCAGTCAGATGATCAGATAAGTCAAAATCAGTCAATGCAGTTAAAAAGTCAAACTGAGGTCAACTGTGGTCAAACCAAAGTCAAACTTCATGATTTTTTGCCAACATCAAGTATATGAAGTAAAATTCATCATTTGATCAAGGGTTGATAATGATTCATCAAGGAGATTCCAGATCATCAAGAATCAGGAGTTTCTAAATTAGGGTTTCCTCAGTAAAAGTCAACTGAACTTTGACCAGCCATAACTTTCACATACTTCATCACCAAGTCTCCATCCAAAGCTCATTTTGAAGGAAATTGAATTCTCTACAACTTTTATCTTGCAAGTTAAGCCCAAAAATGCTTCATTTGGAAGATATGAGCTAAGACATTATAGGTCATTTCAAAAGTCAACAAAAAGTCAACAACTTCAAAAGGGCATAACTTGAGATTGGTAAATGATATGGACCTGAAACCAATGGGGTTGTTTAGAGGACTCTTCAAGCTTTCCAAAATGTCCAAGAACACCCTCATACCTTTAAAATTGAGGGAGATATGCCCTTGCAAAGTTGGGAAATTTTGTGATGGTTTATGTTGAAAATGGAGGTTTAAAACCACTTCTTTCCAAATGGGCTGGCCAAATTGTGATCCAATCCATACATTAGTACTATGCACGACCCAAGCCATTTAAAATCTGATTTTTATTATTTTTATTTCTATTTATTTTGATTTAAATCATTAAAAATCATTTTAAATAAAAATAAAATATGAAAATAAGAGATTTTATTTGGATAATGCTTCTAGAAAGTCTTAATTGATGATTGGAATTAAAGAGGAAGGGAATCATGAGATTGGTACAAAAATAGTAAGCTTTCATGAGCAAATATTGAAATTTCAAAGCATGATCAATCTCAATCTTTTTAAATCAATTCTTGCACACAACCAATGAAGTTTTTGACCTAGAATCATTCACATATAAGTATCAAACATAATGCAAACCCTCATTCACGAATTCCAGCAGCCAAAAGTAAGTTTCAAAACCTAAAAAATTCATCAAAAGTTCATATTCGGATTCTTCAATCCAAGGCACAAAAAGGTAAAATAAGAACATGGAGATGTTCTTTAGACATCACTGAAGCTAAAGCATCACTCATATGCATCCCATGTGCACCATATTGGCTAACCCGAGCTCACTTTTACCTTGAATAAATTTTTTTCGATTCCATTGATTGGTTGTGTTTTATTGAAATTTGTTTACATAATCTTGTTTGTGACATTGTATAGATTGTTTCTGGACCAATGGATTGAAGCTTCCTTGCCTAAAACAGATTCGGCCATTGTTAGGGTTTAACTCTTGAAATTAGGGTTTGGTGATTTAGTAAGTTTAAATGAATTATGGACACATAGGAATGTTCTATGAATCACCAGGATCACAAAACATTAACCAATTTAATGAATCGATGCTGTTTTGCTTGAGTTTCATTTTCGTAGGTTTTGAACATTGAGAAATTCGCAGGAAAAGTTGTAAGTGATTTCGCAGGAAAAAGTGCAGGTATGAGGAAGAAGATGATGCTGATGGCGCGCTCAGGACAAATTCAAATCATGTTAAAATATTTTATGTTGTTTTTGTTATTTTGTTATCACAACAGCTTCGTTGTCCCGGTGGAAAGGCTTGTACGCGTTTGATCAAAGGGGAGGGGATCAAATCCTGCCTCCAGCCAATGTTTTGATATTTTCTCATTTTAATTGTATTCTTAATATATTATTATTGGTGATTGTTTGACTATCAGTTAGGCTCTCCCAGCCAGGCGGATACGCGTGCATGCTTGTAATCAGAAGGTCCTGGGTTCAAGTCCCACCCCAGGCCTTTTGTTTTCATTATTTTTCTGGATTTTCTAGATGAAGCACAAAACAAATTTCACGCTCTCACTTATTGCCTGCGTACACAGTGGCCTGGTGGTTGTTCTTCTTGCTGGAAAACAGGCTGACCTGGGTTCAAACCCCAGTCAGGTAAGTTTTCACACTTTTTCTTCTTTTCTTTGTTTTAGGCATTATGATATTAAATTAATATAATTTTATGGATCTATGTTTCTAAATAATAAAAAATGATAATAAAGCATGTTTTTTTTTTTAAAAAAATTTCTAAAATATATAAATATTCTTAAATTATTTTCTTTATCTTGTGATTAAATTATAAATATATGTATATTATAAATTAAACCCTAAAAATATTTTTTCTAACAAAACCCTAATTTATTTTCTAAATACCTATTAAAACCTAATTGTTTATTTTCTAATTTGTGATATAATTATTATTGTACATGTTTATTTAGAAATAATTATAACTTATTTGTAAATATATTTATAATCCCAATTATTTTTCTTTTAATATATGTTTAGAAACAATTTAACTTATAATAATTATATTTTTGTATATGTTTAAAATAATTTGTAAATATAATAACTAATAAAAATTAAAATTTATAAATATGATTAATTTTGTGAATATGATATTTAAAACTTATTTTCTCCTTATAATGTGTAAATAATTGTTTTTTGAATAAATGTTAATATATGTTTAAAAATGATTAAATTTGTAATAATTAAAATTTATAATTATATTATGTTATAGTAATTATTTAATTATTCATGTTTCTAAATAAATGCTTATATATTAAAATCCTATTTTGTGTTTATTATTTTAATCATGTCATTATAATATTTTTCTATTTAATTATTGTTGCTAACCATATTATTATTTATTATTTTTGTTTATTATTATTATCTTATATTCTCATTTCTCTAACCTTGTTTATTCTTCTAATTATTATTATTTCATTAAATTTATCTATTTTATTTTTACTAACCTTATTTTAATTATATTTATCACTAACCCCTATTTATTTATTTTTATATTTGCTTATTTATTTATATTTTGCTAATTATTTATTTGCTATTTTTTTTAATTTGCTTATTATAATTATTATGTAATTGCTCCTGGATGTAATGTTGTAAATATTTAATTATTTAATTTATTGCTATGGTTAGTAATTTAAGGAGTGTAAACATGTATTCAACTTAAAAATAAATTTAGCTCATTTTAATTAAAGATAAATAATATTGAACACTCACACACGTAAGTCGATTTTTTAATCGCCGTCTCACTTTCTAAGGCTATCCCTCAAGTTGCCTAAATCATAAGGTCAAGTGGGGTGTATAAAGCAAGTCCCTTTAAAAGAAAAAATCATCAAGTCCCTAATGGTTGCCTTTAAAGATCAAGTCCCTTCGAATAATGATGATAGTCCCTCCTATATGCTTATTACACCCCACAGTTGCCTTCATAAAACAGAATGTCCCTCTCATGTCCCTTACATCCAGGGTAATGACTACCTACTCCTTAATAGTAGGGATAGTCTTACCAATTAAAGGATAAAGAACAAGAAAGACTTAAAACTTTAGGGTAGGTTCCTCTTATGTACTTGCTCACTTCAAAAACTTTTCAAACTTTCCACAATTTCAAACAAATTTTCAAAAACAAGTTTTTACGCATCCGTACATGGATCATTATCAACTCATATGAAAATTTTTCTATTCACACACTACACTTTCAAAAACAATTCAAAAGTGAGCTAAGTAACTAAGAGCCCATGGATAACCATGGATGTAAAGGGTGCTAACACCTTCCCTTTACATAACCTACCCCCCGGACCCAAAAACATCTCTTAAGGTCTTTCCTGTTCTTTTATATCCTTTCCTTTTTTGGATAAAATAAAAGTCGGTGGTGACTCTTGCTATCCGCAACATAACTAAAGTCAGTTCTCCCACCGTGTTACACTTATACCTAATCTCCATCTCCTTTTGTTTTCTCAAATGGTCCTCCCACTCCTCTTGCCAAAGGGTTACAACTTGATTGGCTTTATCTAAAGCTTTATTATCTTTCCGGTGATGACTCGCCTTGTGGATCTTAGCGAAACCCTTTTTCTTGAAGTAGAGCTCTCATTCTTCGAAGTCCTGCTACTTGAGCCTAACTGCCTCTTCAGCCTGAGGAGCTCTCTCTTCTAGCTTCTGGTTTTGAATCATCGACTTCTGACAAGAATTGTCATCCTTTTGATTTTCTACTCTAATCTATAGGACCAAAGCTTCCAACTTCTGGTATTCCTCCAATGGTACAATTGTAGGAGGTAGAACTGTGCAGAGAAAGGGATTAGGGACACTTGAGCTTTCTCCCTTATCCAGGCTTCGAACGCTGGGAACATTTAATTGTTTCTTTTACCCAAGAACGTTGTTCCTTTCCTTATGATCAGTTTCTAGGAGCCTGCAACTTTCTTAACCAATGGAAGATTATCCTTCACCGAGAAATAGAAGTTCTGGAATAACTTTGATTCATTAGGGACCTCTTTGAGAGCGTATCCCAACTGTCTTCTTAAAAAAAATGGGGTTGTAATTGATACCCCGTGATACTCCTAACAAAGGCACATTGAGATAGTTTCTGTAGCTAGCGATGAAGTTCTTCCCTTTCATCCTCAAGGTAAACCTTCTAATGTCTCTGGCAGACATCATACTTAGCTTCTGGGCCCAAACAGTATTGGGATCAGTGAAGACCTCAGTGGTAGGTAGGTTTGTCAAAAACCATTTGTAGAATAGGGGAGCACAACACCTAACTAGGTCACCCGCTTCCTCTCGTTCTTGTAATGCACTGAATAATATAGTTCACCTAAGAGAGTGGGTACCAGATTCTTAAGTACAAACAAATGGATGGCTGTAACACGGTGGGAGAACTGACTTTCTATAAATGTTGCGGATAGCAAGAGTCTCCACCGACTTTTATTTTATCCATAAGGAATGGACATAAAAGAACAGGAAAGACCATTTTGAAAATACTTGGGTTCGGGGGGTAGGTTATATAAAGGGAAGGTATTAGCACCCTTTATATCCATGGTTATCCATGGGCTCTTAGTTACTTAGCTCACTTAAATTGTTTTTGAAGAGTGTAGTGTGTGATTAGAAATTTTCTAAGTACTTTGTAATGATCCTCGTATGAATGTATACAAAGCCTTGTTTGAAAATGTTTGAAAATATTGTGATGTGTGAAAAGTATTTTTTAAAGAGTGAGCAAGTAACTATGAGGTACCTACCTTAGACTAAGTCATTCATGTTCTTATATGTCCTTTCAAGGGTAAGACTATCCCTATTATTAAGGAATAGGTAGTCATTACCTTGGATTTATTAAGGGACAGGTGTAGGGTCATCGTATGGTCAATGAAGGCAACTTAAGGGGTGTCTTTAGCAATTCGTAGGGACTATCATCATTTATTCGAAGGGACAAGATCATTATTCCGTAGGCAACCTCGAAGGGACTTGATCTTTTAAATCTATAGGGACTTGATGATTTATACGTTAAGGGACTTTGCTTAAGACACCTCTATATTCGAGGGACTTGACCATTGAAATAAGGCAACCAAGAGGAATACCCTAGGAAGTGTAGACGGGGATCTTAGATCGACTTACGTGTGTGAACGATTTATTTCAAATATTTATCTTATTTAATTAATTATCTAAATTAATTTAATCATAAGTAGATTTTCACACCCTATTTACTAACCACGCAATAAATATTTACAAAGAAAAATAAAGACGGAAAAATAAATCTACAAATTATTACAAGACTTTGGCAGATACATAATAGTCGGATAAAAATGAATTATAAAGCAATAATAATAGATATAATAAAATAATAAATAAACAAATAGTAATAACGTAATAGAAATAATAATAATAATAATAATAATAAAGTAATAATAAAAAGAAATTAAGATTAGAATTTAAAAGAGAAATAATTTTAGGTTAGGCAAAATTATAAATTTTTTATAAGTTATTAAGAAAAATATAAGTTTAAATAATTTAGTAATAATAATAAAAGAATAAGATGTTATAAAAAAAATATTATTAATGTACAAATTATAAAATAAAAAAAGTTATAGTATAAAAAAAAATTAAGTTAGTATTTATAAAAATAATAAAAGTAATAGAAAATCATAAATTATTAAATTAATCATGAATTATGAAAGAGATATTATATTTATCATTATTATTTAATTAGAATAAAAATTGGTTAATTAGATTTTATTTACAAAATTATCATTATAAGAAAAGAAAAAAAAACAATTAAGATAAATATTAGTTTTAAAAAAAAAAATATTTGAGAGATTAAATTAATAGTTAATATTTAAATATTGTTTTATAGTTTAATTAGAAAAAGAAAACAAAATAGTATAAATTAAAAAAAAACAAAGAAAAGGAAGCTAATAAACAAAATTAAGGGACCTGGGATTTGAACCCAGACCTTGTACCTCATGGATGCTTCACAAAACCAGCTGAGCTGTGCGCGCGCTGATGAAAGAAATTGGCAACGAATTCATTATATTTTAAGCTTGAGGAAATTCCAATGAATTAAAAAAAATTGCTTTAACCAGGATTTGATCCCCCAACCTCACGTATGCCAACCAATCCTCTAACCATCAAGCCACATGGGGCGCATCTGTTAACATAATAGCAACAAATCATTATATATTAAACATGCTAAATATCTAAGAAATGAGAAAAAGGAATGGCCTCACCCTTGCCCTTCTGCTCACGTGCATATGCTCTGGCCACTGGGCTAACAAATGTTTGTTGAAATTAAATAGAAACAAACAATAAAATATTAAATTGAGAATTTAAATTTCCCTGCGCGCCAAATGACTTCGTCTTATTCCTCTTACCTACAAAAATACCTGCAAAAACTGTTGCGAAGTTTCCTGCGAATTAAGATTCATAGGAAAACACGTGTTTCTTTAAACACCATGAAACCTGTAAAATCTCATCAAATTGATCACGTTATTATGATCACCATATCACATACAGTTCATTGATGTCATTATAATTTATTTATGTTGGTTTAATTAAGAAAGCCTAAACTGAAACTATAAACCCTAACAATGGCGTTTTCATGATTAAGCCATGAATCTCCACACAAACTGTCCAAAAAGCATCTATAGGAACATACAAACATTATTAGTTAAAAAAAAATCAAGGAAAACACCATGAATAATCGTAATTGAAAAATCAAGAAAATGTTATTAATATGCAATCGGTTCAACCATTACAACATGATTTTGATGCTTATGAGTATTGAATCATGATCAGTGAAGACCAAGGAAGTTATTGCAACCTTTGAAACACTTGGAAAATGTATACAAATCAAAATCCAATCTTGACTTTCTTTGGAAATCTTTTAGGTTGTTCTTATTGTTCTTGGCTGCAAAATTCGTCCCCTCATGTTTGTGTTATGTCTTGAACTTATAGTGAGTCAATTTAGGTCAAAAAACATATGGTTTTGTGGGCTTATGGATACCTTGAGTGTGAAGAAATCTCCTTGCCAATTTAGTCAAAAAAATAAAATATATTCATGCCATAATGCTTTTGCACGAAATTGGAACCTCTCAATCAATTTTAAATGATCTTTAAGAGTTTCTAGAAGAAGGATCAAATCAAATATTTGTATTTTTATATTTTATTTTGATTTAAAATGAATTTTAATGAATAAAATACAAATAAATAATAAATAAATTATAAAAATCAGAAATTATTTGAATTGGGTCGTGCTTGATGTTATTGTTAAGATTGGATTGCAAAATGATAGGCCCATTTGGAAAAATTTGGATTTAAGACCTTATTTTCTTCATACACCTCTTGAAAATATTCGAACTTTGACAAGGCATAAATCCCTAAATTTTAAGGCTATGAAGATTTTCTTGGACCTTTTCGAAAGCTTTAAGAGTCCTCTAACAAACCTCTTTTGTATCATGTCCATATCTTTTACCGTTTTCAAATTATGCTCTTTGGAAAAAAGTTGACTTTTCGTTGACTTTTGAAATGACCTGTAATGTTTTAGCTCATACCTTCCAAATGAAGCATTTTTAGGCTTGTCTTGTGAGGCACAAAGTTGTAGAGAATTCAATTTCCTTTAAAATGAGCTTTGGATGGGAAATTTTTGATGAAGCATGTGAAAGTTATGGCTGGTCAAAGTTCAGTTGACTTTTACTATGAAATCCTATTTTAGAAACTTCTTGATTCTTGATGATCTGAGACTTCCTCGATGAATCATGATCAACCCTTGATCAAATGATGAATTTTACTTCATAAACTTGATGTTGGAAAAAATATTGAAGTTTGACTTTAATTTGACCACAATTGACCTCAGTTTGACTTTTTAACTACATTGATTGATTTTTGCATATCTGATCATCTGACTGGACAAACTTATTGGGAAAGCCTTGAAACTTTCATGGGGATTCTTTAATACATGTGGGATGTTATGAAGCTCACTTGAGGCCTTGAAAATCATTTTAACCTGAGGAAACTCAAAATCCTAGTTTTGGACACTTTGCTTAGTGGGAGGCATTGTTTGGGGAAACTTCCACACTTCTTGATCAATTTGGAATCTTGAGAACCTTATGATCATTTAGAAGTATTGAGAGATATTGTATTGATTGTGGGAGGTCATATTTTGGGGTACAACATCTGCCCCTGTTCAATTTTCTAAAATCTGAGGAGTTAGATTGGCGTGTACGTCATTCGTGACTTGAAGGTTGAAGATGATTGAACACAAAAGCCCAAAAATTTGCACTCGCCAGTGCTTATAATGATAATGTTGGTTGGTTGTGATGCTTGATTGGGCTTAAATATTCCATTCAGAGAAAAAGTCTTCAGATATATTTCTTTGAGAGGGAAGCAATCCCAAATATGAAGATCTAGCCTTTGGGTGGATAAACAACGACCCAAGGTGATCATATGTCTTTTGAGAAGAATAAACAACGTCTCAAAATAACCTTTGGGAATAATAAACGACGTCCCAAAATAATGAGATAACCTTCGGGAAGAATAAACGACGGCCCAAGGTAATGATATGGCTTTTGAGAAGAATAAACGACGTCCCAAAATGAGGTAATCTTCAAGAAGAATAAACAACGGCCTGAGGTAACAAAATGGATTTTGAGAAGATAATCGACGTCTCAAAATAGCTTTTGGGAAGAATAAACGACAGCCCAAAATGAGATAACCTTCGGGAAGAATAAACGACAGTCCGAGGTAACAAAATGGCTTTTGAGAAGATAATCGACGTCTCAAAATAGCTTTTGGGAAGAATAAACGACGACCCAAAATGAGATAACCTTCGGGAAGAATCAACAAAGGCCCGAGGTAACAAAATGGCTTTTGAGAAGATAATCAACGTCTCAAAATAGCTTTTGGGAAGAATAAACGATGACCCAAAATGAGATAACCTTCAGGAAGAATAAACGAAGGCCCGAGGTAACAAAATGGCTTTTGAGAAGAATAATTGACGTCTCAAAATAGCTTTGGGGAAGAACAAACGACGGTCCAAAATGAGATAACCTTCGGGAAGAATAAACGACGGCTTGAGGTAACAAAATGGCTTTTGAGAAGATAATCAACGTCTCAAAATAACTTTTGGGAAGAATAAACGACGGCCCAAGGTAATGATATGGCTTTTGAGAAGAATAAACGACGTCCCAAAATGAGGTAATCTTCAAGAAGAATAAACAACGGCCCGAGGTAACAAAATGGATTTTGAGAAGATAATCGACGTCTCAAAATAGCTTTTGGGAAGAATAAACGACAGCCCAAAATGAGATAACCTTCGGGAAGAATAAACGACGGCCCGAGGTAACAAAATGGATTTTGAGAAGATAATCGACGTCTCAAAATAGCTTTTGGGTAGAATAAACGACGGCCCAAAATGAGATAACCTTCGGGAAGAATAAGCGACGGCCCGAGGTAACAAAATGGCTTTTGAGAAGAATAATTGACGTCTCAAAATAACTTTTGGGAAGAATAAACGACGGCCCAAAATGAGATAACCTTCGGGAAGAATAAACGACGGCCCGAGGTAACAAAATGGCTTTTGAGAAGATAATCGACGTCTCAAAATAACTTTTGGGAAGAATAAACGACGGCCCAAAATGAGATAACCTTCGGGAAGAATAAACAACGACCCGAGGTAACAAAATGGCTTTTGAGAAGATAATCAACGTCTAAAAATAGATTTTGGGAAGAATTAATGACGGCCCAAAATGATGAGATAACCTTCGGGAAGAATAAACGACAGCCCAAAGTAAGTTGTTGATGAAGTTTGTCTGCTGGAGAATTAACCTGAAAAACAAGGTTAGTTCGATGCAAATATCATGACATATATAACATTCTGCAAGATAATATTTTATGAGAATGCGTATAATATTATTTGATATGATATGATGTATGTATAAATTATGTAGTTGAAGCGTATAAGTAGCTTCGTAGAACAACTACTGACAGGGTAAAATAAATCATGATTCATTGTTGAGGAGTATGAAGACTTCGTTCCCGTCTTGTTTAAGAACATCGTACTTAGAACCTCCCATTTTTTGTACTTTATTGAAGGATTAAGTTCCTGAATGTCCTGACTGAGGATAAATGAGATGGACATTGATCCGGGAGACTTATCCGGTCAAATATCAATTCTTCGGAGCATATGAAACTGTTTGGAGACTTCGCAGAGTTGGAAGTATAAGATATTACTTGAAGTATTCCGTAAATATATCCATAACGATTAATCTGAAGGGATGAACCGAGAAAGATCCATTGAATTCCTACCTCCGTTTGTTCTTAGTAAATGCTATTATTGTATTTTATGCATTTCTGGTAAACATCAATCATATTCAAAAGCATATATACATTCAAACATAACCAACAGACGTTTCTCGCTTTTGTAAAAGGGGAAAAGTAAACCTGAATTCGGAAAACATTTCTTCCTTGAATAAAGAGGAAAAAGTAAACCTGAACTCGAAAACAGAATCATTTCAACTTTGAGAGTGTATAACCAATTGGATATAGAGCTTCTAAGGTTCTTAACTTTCCTGAATAATTTCCCAGAAATTCTCATGGCTAGATCCGAAGACATAATACTAACACCATCTGATACCACTGGCATAGACAGTTAATTTCCACAATGGCTTCTGATGAGAATCCAATTTCAAGGTAATACAATGAGAGGAACGTGCCTTCAGATTGTGATGGACCATATACGCTCTGAGTATTAGATTTGGAAAGAGAGCGTTGCCCCTTGGTTGAGGATGAATTGTCCCATAATGGAAGTATCTGAAAGGAGTTACCTCAAGAGAAATAAGCAGAATGCCCCACAAACATATGCCCTGGCCTCGTGAACTCTGTGATGTTACCTTTGGTAATTCAGATAGAAGAGGAGACCTTCCCCTGGCTAATTAAGCATAATTGAATCTTGACCTGACTGCCCCAAATGAATTAGGCAGTATCATGGCATGCCTCTTTGTATACCTGGGCTTTGATCCAGGAAGCAATTTTGTTTATTGGAAATACCTTGGTTTATTGAACATTCATCCTGTAAGTTTCTCTGTATGTCAAACACTCAGTTACATGCATCAATGATATTCAAAAATGTAATGCTTATGTTTGTCTTGATGTTTTGAAAAAGAGTTATTTTAGTAAAACAATGTTTGTAAAAACTGTGATATTAACTCGAGATTTATAATAAGCCCTAAAGGAGTCAGGATACCTTTTTGTAGCAGTATGCTTTCGAACTAACCATACTTCATTTAGGACTTTTAAAGGGTTATAACGTGGCTTGGTTCACGGTTTAAGAAACAAATGATAAAAGGCTCAAATTTATTTGTACCCAACCCATTCTTCATGATGTTCTTCAGTCCTATGTTTGGTTAACTTATGCATTGAGGCTCCAAAGAAGTTTGGAATTGTAACACTGACATTTGTGATGATTCAGGAACCAAAAATTTATTTGAAAATTCAGTCGTCTTTCTTTATTGAGGATCTATAGTGACCTATTTTTTATTTTGACTTTATTATCCCTTCCTTTGCCTGAACTGTTTGATTCATGGTTACAATCAGCGAGATTTCTCAATTTTTTTACTAAGTCTCCTTCATAGGTTTTGACTTAGGGAGCTTTTATTTTGCTAGATATTGAATGTCAGGTTTAATGATTACAAGGAACCATCATTAGTTTTGTACAACGCAGATAATTGGAATAACTGAGTTAACCAAGTAACTACCCTGCCCCAGGTTATGAATAAGGGTTTTAATTTGCATGAGATTGAAAACTCCTACTTCATAGGCTCAAAAGGGTTGACTAAGGATTAACTTCCTTATATCTCCACTGTTTAGGAATTGAAATAATGCTTGTACATTGTCATCATAGTCTGTTCAAAAGCATACTGCGTAAGCTTACGGTATTATTTTCGTCATCCTCCCTCTACAGGCTTATAGCTTTATCAGGAGTTAAATATCACAAATTATAAATATGAAGCATAGTTCAAAATATAGTGAAACAAATGGATTAATTCAAGACAAACATATGCAATGCATTAATGAAAACAAAAGTTTGACATATTAGTAAGTGTTTAAACCAACAAAAGAAATTACAAATGAAAATTCAAATATTCTCAAAGCCTCTTCCTCTAAACTAGTTACTCCAGATGTCTGGGCGCTTTGATGTTTGATGGGCGATAGAAGAACTCAATCTGGCCTTCTGGTGTAACATCGAGGATTCCTTCGTCAATCAGGTCTTAAATCCTTTTCTTCAATGTCCAACAACTATTAGTATCGTGTCTGGGACAGTTGGAGTGATACATACACCTTACCTTGGGATTATAGCGAGGAGAGGAAGTATTAGGATTTTGAGGAGGATTTTCCAAGGAAATTAGCTTCATCTCCAACAAGCATTGCAAAACTTGCAACATTGGAGTGTTAAATTTAATAAACTGTATTTTACAATCCTTGTGTTGAGGTGGATTAACCTTACAAGGTCTTTTTTCTTCAACTGAAGAACAATCAGTGGTAGCCTGTTTCTTTCCTTCTCTTATCCTTATCTTCCTTTCAACCAAATGAGATTGTTTTATCGGAGGTTGACTGATGATTAGATTCCCGACTCCATTACTTTGAAGTTTGTGGACAAAGGTTCTCAGCTCTTCTTGCCCCTGAGCTAAACTTTGGATAAGAGCCACCTAGCCATTCATATGGATCCTCATTTCTGCCATCCCAGCTTGCAATTGTTCCAACTGACCATTCTTGTTATCTTCATGATTTTCAGAGAGGAGTGCTTTCAGTTCTTCTTGCCCCTTGGACAAATTCAGGATCACTTCTTGGAACTGAGCATTATGAGCCTGGAGATCCTTGACAGTTTGTTCGAGAGCCATTTCTGTTGAAATAAACAGTGAGAAGATTGAGAAACCTGTTATAGAAACCTGTCATGTAATGATATGGTATGTAGATGCATATGCAATCTTTTCAAGGACCGCAAGATTTAAATTTGTTTAAAGAAAAACAAAAACAATTTTTTATTAGTACATATTTAATATAATTTTTCCCCTTGGGCTTACAATGAAAGGAAATAACAATAAAATACAAAAATAAATATGGGGTTTTAAGTCTCCCATGGACGCTTCCTCTTGGTGTGGAGATATTTGTTGAGGTTCCACTCCTCGTGAAGTTGCCTTATCAGCTCCAGAATTCTTTCTTGGCTTGCTCTGAAATGAGTCTCAAAAGTATCCCTTTGCTCCTTCAATTGGATCCAAGACTTTTTCAGCCCCTCTAGATCAGTAGGCATATCAGGATGAAGAATAGTATAAGGAACATCCCCTTTAGCAACATGCTCCATAATGACTGGTAGAACAACAGGATATGGCATCATAAGAGTCTGAGCACGAGATTGCACCCATCTGAGATAAAGCTCCATAGGAATAAAATACTTTGGCTCTAAAGTCTTGCTATCAATCTTATCCACCTTGTTCCAAGCTTGTATAAACCTTTGATGGTAACCCTGAAGATCATTGTCATAGTCAAACATAATACCCTGAATAAGCATGTCATAAGGACCATTACTCCGAGCATAACCAAAATGACGTAGAGCTAAAGAAGGGTTGTAAGTAATGCCCCCTCTTATGCCAAGGAGTGACACATTAGGGAACTTCCCACAACAATCAATGATAGTAACATTCTCCATAGATTGAGAGCACCAATGAATTTCTCCTCTTAGACCACCTTAACCCTTGTTCATTCTTCATCACTGATCGAGGAAGGTGAGAAATAAACCACCTAGCCAGTAAAGGTATGCAACACACAGAGTTCCCCTCGCCTTCGTAGTACGAGTGTGAAGAGAATGTAAGTTGTCTCCAAGTAATGTAGGCACTGGATTATGAGTCAGAAATATGTTGATGGCGTGTATGTCTATGAACTGGTCTGGATTAGGGAACAACACTAAGCCATAGATCAATAGGGCTAGGATCTCCTCAAAAGAATGATAACTCATAGCCTTCAAGAATACTTGAGCTTTCTCCATCAATACCATACTAAGAATACCCTTAACTCTACTTCTCGTTTCTAGGACAATGTCTGATTTCTTGAGATGTAGGGCTGCAACAATGACTTCAGGTTTAGGGTCTTTCTCTAAGCCTGTGAAGGGTCTCTGATCAAGGATAGGTATACCCAGTAGTTTGGAGAACTCTTCCATTGTAGGAACCAGTTGATAGTCGGGGAATGTGAAGCAATGATGCTAAGGATCAAAGAACTGAAATAGGAAACTCATCATGTCTTCATTGAACCCTGAAGTGACTAGATCCAGTAGGTGACCATGTCTCTTGATGAATTGGGAGTTTTCAGAAACTTGAGAGACCAATTCCTTAAGCTTAGAAGGTATTCCTACAAATTTGATCCGAATAGTATTCCTACAAGTAGAAGCCATGACCTGCAACAAAGAACAAATATAAATCCTTTGGTCCTTGAAATGGATAGTGAAAATGCTATGCTTATGATGTCATGATGTCATGATGTTATGCTCAATCACAAACGTGTGGCATATACAAACAAGTCACACAATAGCCCTAGGTTTGAAGGCTTGCATGAGGTTTAAAGGTAAGTACCCTCCCCTGAAGTTTAGATGGTTCATCCTGTCCTACAAAAGTAACCGGGTTCTAAGGGAAATCAATATCACCGATCCTTCCCAAGGGTGGTTGTTCAGTAGGCAACTTACTTGCCAACCAAAATCCTCCAAGTTTAGGATCTCAATGAGCGTAGTATCGAGTATCAACCAAGTTTAGACTTCTCCAAAGTCAGCTATCTCACTACTTTCTAAAGGCCAAGATGGGATGACTAGGGTTCTAAAGGTCAGTTAGTGTCTTGACAACATATGGCAGCCCCATATTATCCTTAACTTAATTAAGGAACATAAGCACCAACCAAGAAGTCACACTAACTATGGCCACCAGATCAACCATATCGGTATACGTCGTACAATTTCCTTGGTCTATTGCCATTTACCTAGGGTACACTAGATCCGGGTTAGGATCTTTCACACAAAAATCCCAACAAGTAATATAAAGCAAACAAAGCAAACAATTAAGTGATCTAATTCCTAAGGGTACCCCTCTTTAAGTACTCCCCAGCAATGTCGCCTGTACTGTAACACAATGGAAGAACTGACTTTCTATAAATGTTGCGGATAGCAAGAGTCGCCACCGAATTTTATTTTATCCATAAGGAATGAACATAAAAGAACAGGAAAGACCGTTTTGAAAAGACTTAGGTTCGGGGGGTAGTTTATATAAAAGGAAGGTATTAGCACCCTTTATATCCATGGTTATCCATGGGCACTTAGTTACTTAGCTCACTTAAATTGTTTTTGAAGAGTGTAGTGTGAAATTAGAAATTTTCTAAGTACTTTGTAATGATCCTCGTATGGATGTATACAAAGCCTTGTTTGAAATTGTTTGAAAATATCGTGAGGTGTGAAAAGTATTTTTTTAAAGAGTGAGCAAGTAACTATGAGGTACCTACCTTAGACTAAGTCATTCATGTTCTTATGTGTCCTTTCAAGGGTAAGATTATCCCTATTATTAAGGAATAGGTAGTCATTACCTTGGATTTATTAAGGGACAGGTGTAGGGTCATTGTATGGTCAATGATGGCAACTTAAGGGGTGTCTTTAGCAATTCATAGGGACTATCATCATTTATTCGAAGGGACAAGATCATTATTCCGTAGGCAACTGTAAACACCCCAAATTTTCCCTCACCCATTCACATCATGGCTTGTGATCATTTCATATGCATAAACTCAATCATACCATCTCATGTCTCATTTTTGGTTCACTGCATTGGTTCTAAGTCATCTGCATCTAGGGTTTGTGATCTGAGCAATCCAGGAGCTTCTTGAGCCACTCCAAGGGCCATCAATCACTTAAAATGGATCCATGTGTGTTCTTACATCATATTACATCCTCTCAAAGTCAAGAATGCCAAAGAATCACAAGAACTGGGATTGGTGTGGAGGCAGAGCCAGGTTTGACTGCACAGTTGACCTAAAATTAGGGTTTTGGTTTCAGAGGCCATAACTCCAAATTTTTTGGTCATTCTTGTTTCTATTGGTCTCTATATGGTATAGGGGGTATGCATATCAATTTTCATGAAGAAATTCCATGGGGAAGTCATCTGATCAAAGGTTGACTTTCTAGACAAGTCAGTACAAAATCAGGGCATCTGAGGCCCCCAATGACCCAACCAAGGAGTGATCTTCATCATTTTGAGTGTATATGATCTTTATTTGATCATGAAAGAAGGTTGAAGTTCACAAAATTCAAGAATTACAAGTTTTTGCAAAGTTGACTTTTTAGGGCATGGTTGACTTTTCATGAAATGTCATTTTATGCCACTTTTTCAACCCTTGCTTTTTGATCCAAAAATGCTTCAAATGGAAAAACTTTGGTCATGAAAGTTGTAGATTAGATCTTTCCCTTTTCAAAAAGTACAAGAACATGATCTAATTCATTTTGGATCAAAAGTTATGGTGTGTCAAAGTTGGCAAAAATCATTAATTTTCAAGTTATGCCTCAAATGAGAAACTTGCAATTTCATGTACCAAGCATTCTTGTGACTTCTAATTGACATCAAACCATTACACAAGCATCATGTAAGTCCTAAATTTCATATTGGACCAAGATTTCCTCATGTTTTATGGCTTGTGGGACAAGAAAGTTTCATATGAACCAAAAGTGAACAACTTGCAAAAACCATCATCACACCTCACCCCTTTGTTGCCTTGGCTGCTGAACCATTCTAGCATCACTCACACACCATGTTGCGCCAGCCCATACACATGTACTAGCCTAGGGCTCAACCCATGCTTTCCTTACACCAAAGTTGACATTTTGCAAAAGTGAACTTACCTATCACAGCAGGCCAGGTCACATCATCTGACCAAGGAGATTATTTTATGCAAGCCAAATGCTAACCATTCCACATAACAAGCAAGGCTGAAGCTCACCACAAGAACACATTCACAAACTCACTCCCTAAAGCAAAACCCTTTGAATCTCTCTCCACAGCTCACAAACACACAAGCAAACTTCATAAACCTCTTCAACATCCCTCCCTGATCACTAAGCACCCTTCAAAACATCCCAAAGCTCAAGGAATCAGAAACACGATTCTTACACCATCCTGAACAGAACTTGTTCAAGTTGCCAAACCAGCCACATTCCAAGTTGTCCAAGCATTGCAAACTCATCAGGAAGGCCATTAGGAGCTTTTTGCACCAAGGAAGCAGCCAGTAAGCTCAAAGGGTGAAAGCTCCATCTCAGGTAGCCTTCCAAATCAATTTTTCCAGGACCTCTATTTTATGTTACAAATTGATTAAGCATGCCTCACTGATCACACTGAACTAAAAATTATTGAAAATGGTTGAGAGGTGAAGTTGTATTGCTTGTCTGAAATTTTGGCAGTTTTTGTTCTTAGCTTCGATTCTTGGTTATGGTTGGAAATAAATGAGAAATGAGGGTGGGGTTGAGTTTAGGAGGGTGAAAGGAGCAAATCTGGAGCTTTAGAGCTCCAGAAATGACCTAGGGAAGGATTTGGAAATTCTCAGGGAGGGAGGTCACCGGAGAAGACGACCGGAGCTCGTCTCCGGTGACCTGAAAGTCATTAGTCATTTAATTAGGGTTAGGGCAAATTTTAAATGTGGACCCTTGGATCTGGCTTCCCGCGCGCGTGTGTGTGGTCTGGATCATGTCATTAGTTCATAATTAGGTTTAATTTGTTTAATTAATTAAAATTAGGAAGTTTGAACCTGGGCCGTCCAGATGCGCGCCCAGTCAAACCTTTTGAAACCCAGAATCAATCTCAGCCTCTCCTTCAGCTTACTTCCATTTATTTACTTTTTATTTTCATTTTCTTTGTATTTAACTTCCATAATTTATTTAAAATAGCAAAATTGTTTTAAAAATTATGAAACTTTTTGTCAAGAGTTTCATTAAATTTTAAAACACAAAAATATTTTTTTATTTTCATTTTTAGCATTAAAAAAGTATTTTTAATTATTTAAAAGTTTATTTTTAATTGATTAATGAAAATTAATTTATTAAAAATACTTTTAGGTATTTAAAAATCACCCAAAAATTCATGAAATGTTCTAAGACATTTAGAAACATTGTCCAACCTTCAAACCAAATTTATTTTTTGATCTTGATGCCTTTTGAGAATTTTCCATTGAATTAAAATCATTTTTATGCATTAATTTGATCCAAAGTTCCAAAAATCATTTCTGCCTATCCATAAGGAGTTGGACATTGATTCTTTTTGCATTGTATTGTGTTTAGCATGTAGTTTGTGAGATTAAATGGCCTTGATTTGATCTTTCATTTTCCATTTGTTTGATAATTTTCTTGTTTAGGAACCCTAAAACCCTAGAAAGCTTAGAAAAATCATAACTTGAATTTGGTTAGGAGTTGAGACCTCTCCTTTGGGCATTAAGTTAGTATAGGATTAGGGGTCCTTTGAGTGGCATTTTCAATTTTTTATCTTAGGGTTTGCTTCTGATTTTGATTTTTGTTTGATGTATTGTTCATAAACCCTAATTTGGGGCTTTCATATGCATCCATCTTACATCTTCTTGCATAACATGACTTGCCATGACATTCCATGCCTCCATTTGATTCATTTAACATCATAAGGCATATTGAAAGCATGTTTGATCATTGCATCATGTATTTGCCAGGTGGTATGTCATGTGCACTTCATAACTTTTCATGTATGTCCTTGCTTATTAACTTGCTTCATTTGCATTCATGAACTTGTATGATCATTTCCATGTGCTGCCTCATGTTTGTAGCATCTCATAGCATCATTAGCATCATGTATATGCTTCTGGTTTTGTTTCTCATCATGTCATATCATCCCATTTTGCATTGCATTGCATTTCTTTCCTAACCTTTCAGGTGGTAAGTAACTTTGAGAAGTGAATTTGCCTTCACTTCTCATAACTTCTCTTCATCTCTTTTCATGCATCCTTGCTGCATTTTTGTATGTGTTTGAGTTTGAGCTTGCTCATTCTTCCTCTTCCCACTTTCTTTCTTCAAGTGACTTGACTTCTTGAATGAAGCAGGTTACTTTGCTTCTCCTGATCCTTTCATCTGCTTCCTGGTGGTTCCATTGAAGACTTCTCTTGAAAACCTCACAAACTTTAGGAACAACCAAGCATGACAATGATTAGGATCTTGATTAGTCTCCCCTCTTAGTTTTACCTTTGTGTCTATTTTGAGTCTTCTCTTCTCATCTCATAATCAGGGACTAAACCCTAAAGGCTTTAAGGCTTTGTGATTAAGCTTATGCCTGCATCCTTCTCTTAGGATGGAGTGTATAACTTTAATCCTAAGTGTTAAACCCTTAATGTGTTTAAATCTCTTAATCAATTCACTTAATAATCATCAAGACACCACACTTGTAACTTGGGCCTTGCATTAGGGTTCTAATTCTTCCTTAATTGGTTAAGAAGGACTAACCCTAGTGTTAATGGACAAGTCCCCCTCAAGTTGTCTTACAAACCATAAAATCCACTTCATCATCATACCATTAAATAAAATCCAACTAATCAAAGGCTTGTTTTGTCATGAGTTTAATCCCTAATCATGGATTAAGTTGAGGAGCTTTCCTCAGCTTAAACATTCTCATCTATTATCCTTCTATTAGGATGGTGTAATGAGTCTGTTTAATCCTTGATTATGGCTTAACCTCATTACTTAACACTAAACAAAAACAACAAAAACATCTAAATAATCACAAGTAAGATAATGATCTTAATCCTACACCGTGGTGATTAAGTGTGAGAAGCTGACTTCACACTTAAGGTATTCTCATTACCCCTAATCAGAGGGAAGATGTGATGAGTTTACTAAATCCATTGGTTTAGACTTAAGCTCATTAACTTATGACAAAACCCAAAAAGCAATAAAAGACTGAAAACACAAAAACAAACAATAATCGTCTCCTCCGGGATTCTTTTCTCATCACCTTCACTCACAAACGAGAACTTGTTTCTTCCGTCTAATGCAAGACAGTTTGCACCTGAGCCAGACAGGCCATACACTTGAGCATAGACAAGTAAGCATTTCACAAGTCAATTCATCTTTCAGTCTCTTTGGGTCGAACTACGGTGTTCTGACTTCCTCATTGCACGAGAGGATACGTAGGCATAACTTAACAGTTATCGAACAAAAGTCTCTGTATATTCCCCCTCTTTCCAGCTTTATTCTTTTAGCCTCATGATCTTGAGCATCCTATTCCTGTTCTTACACTGGCACTGTATATATCACACTTTGCACTTCTTTTGCACTGACACCTGTACATCTTTCCAGCTCATTTATACACAAATTGCACTGACACTACCCCTTTAAAACACAAATCTTTTAAGCGTGGATCCCATCGAGTACGGCGGACAATCTGGGTGCTAATACCTTCCCAGGTTGTAACCAACCCCCTTTCTCAGTCTCTCTAGTTCGCAACCGTCTTATCCATTTCTTTCTAGGTCTATGCAGCATTGCCTTTCCTCCGGGATAAAAATGCCTAGCTGGCGACTCTATTCATCTCCAGTGAGTTCACGGCTGTGTGTTCTCATTTTCCCTCTCGCCGACCATTCGCGTCTGTACCTTTATCTGGGTCATTCCCCATTTATCGGGAGCGACAACTTGGCGACTCTGCTGGGGATCCTTATACTGCAACCAGGGCTTCTGGTTCTTTTTGTGGGTTCCTCCTAGCGCTTGTTTGATTTGTGTTTACTGGGGTGTTATGTGCTTATTTGTGTTTATATTTGTATTTATTTTTTCTTTATGTACAGTTGTTTATTTGCTTTCTTTACTGCTTTACATATATCATACTGTCATGCTGTCTGGCTGGATCTGGTTTTGCTCTGGTGGGTGGGGTTCTATTGAGAGTTAAGGTCCTATACCTGGGACCTGAGTGACACCTAGGCTAGAGTGGTTCATATTCTTTCCCATTCCATCTCGGTCTGGTGCGGGAATATGAAACACGATTCAGATATGGGTTTCTTCTTGAGAACTCTGTATTGCAGATTTCCTGCAGTGCTAGGGCTATCTGGGAAGCCTGCTAAGTCTGGATGACCTTTAGTATTGACCTTCAGAAACTGGGGTGAATTAGAGGAGGTACTTTTATGGTTATTGTAAACACTGTACCTCCGGGTTAGAAGTGTTTACACTTCTCATAACTGATCCAAGTCTGAGGATCCTTGTTTTAGAACACCACCTGTGAGGGGGTTGGGCTGTTTACAGGTTTGCAGGTACCCTTGGCCTCAGAATACCCTATTACTTTGTTTGTTTAAGAGTACTTCATTTTGGGACAGTTCTTGTGATTCTAAAACCCTGGACATGTGGCTCTTTATTTGAGCCCCCCACCTTGGTTACTGGATTTATAGACCTCCATCTGGATTTCTTGGACATATTTGGACCTACATCAGGGCATTTGATCAGATCCATCTCAGTCACAAATCCTTGCATATCATTTGCATACATAGTCATTGCATCATATTGACATTTGCTTATTTGTGTTTCAGGGTATCCGTCTACATTTGGTTTTGGTTTTGACCCCATCTTCAGTATTGACCCATCTTCATCAGCATCTGCTTCGGTTATCAGCTACCTGCTTCAGTCACCTGCACCAGCCATTCAGTGGCCCATTCTTCAGTGTTATCATCAGCACCTGTCTCTACTCATCTTCAACATCATGGCTCCTAAAAAGAGCAACATCACCTACCACTTCTTCCAGCCAGAGCTATCTGCCATCAGGAGGATTCAGACCCTGATCACTCCAAATCACATACCATTGTTCAGGGAACATTATGGAGATATACTTGATATGGTTATGGATCTGGACCCTTCACAGAGAAGCCTGATCCACACTTGCATTCAGTTTTATGATCCCCCACTGAGGTGTTTTACTTTTCAGGACTTTCAACTGGGCCCTTTATTGGCAGAATACTCATCATTGGTTGGTATACCTATCAGGGGTGGAATCCCTTTCAACCCTGAGATGGTCTTTCCTGGTAATGAAGAAGTAGCAAAGGCTTTGTATCTGGAACCTGTTCTGATTGAGCAGCATATGACTTCTAAGGCTGGAATCCCTGGTTTCCATCTGGATTTCTTAATCTCTCAAGCTACCCTTAAAGCTTCCTTAGGAGAGTGGAAAGCTGTCTGTGCTTTGATGGCCCTGAGCATATATGGGATCATATTATTTGCAGATGAGCCTCGATTCATCAGCAAAAATGAAATCCATCTATTCATTCAGAGGAACCTAGTGCCCACTTTATTGGGGGATCTTTACTATTCAGTGCATCAGAGGAATGAAAAGCAGAGGGGAAGATTAGTGAGGTGTTGTGCTCCTTTGTTCCATACTTGGCTTCTCAGGCATTTACCCAAGACAGATGCATTTTTGAACCTTCATCAGCAGAGAAACTGGGCTAAGAGACTCACTGCTCTAACTTCAGCTGACATCAGGTGGTGCACTCAAAGCACAAAGGGCAGGGATATCATCACCAGCTGTGGGCATTTTCCCAATGTGCCCCTGATAGGAGTTAAGGGTAGCATCAATTACAACCCTCTGCTGTTCAAAAGACAACTGGGCTATGCATTGGTCCACACTCCTAAGGCACATGACTTGGTTGAGACTCTTTATTGTGAGAACAAGCCTAATCTGGCTATTGTTAGGCAGGCTGCCTGGGCCTGGGATAATGTTCAAACCAAGGGAGTAACCATTCTGGGGAAGTGCAACAATGTGGCATCAGCACAATATTATGAGTGGTCCCATGCCAGGGCTCAATTCTCTGGAATGCCCTTTACCATGGAGGATATGCATGGATCATCCTCAGCACCACCCCCTGCCACTGTCAGTCTGGAGGAGTTTGAGGGCTTGAAAGAAAGAAATGAGAAGTTGACTCAGGCTTTGCAGAAGACCCTTCGAGAGAGGAGTGATGGTAGGTTGGACATTGAGAGGCTGGAAAAGTTGAGAGTGGAGCATCTGGCTAAGATTGAGAAGTCTGGGGATTATATCAAAAAGTTTAAGGCTGGAGAACAAATTCTGAAGAATGCTTGCAAGGAAGCCCAGTTCCAGAGAGCAAGGACAGACTTGTATCTGAAGGAGAGTCAGGCTAGGTGGGTCAGGATCACCGAGGCTCGTACTCTGGAAGATAAGAGGGTCCAAGACAAGATGGGGCAACTGGAAGCCAGTGCAAAAGAGCAGCAAGAAGCCCTGACAGCAGCCCAGAAGGAGATATCAGAGCTGAAGATCAAAGCTGGAGTGAAGAGGTCAAAGGATCAAAGTCAGCACAAGAAGCTAACTGCAGCTGTTACGACCCGGAATCTCCTTATTAGGAATCTCACGGAGCGTCCGGCTGATCCTGTGACCGAAGCACTTCTCAAGGAAGTTCGGGAAGATGAGTTTGGTTTTGGTGTTTGACCATTTGCTTGTTGTTGCTTTCATTCCATGTACTTTTTTTTTTCTTGTAATATATTTTGGCCCCTCAGAGGGCTTGTATTTGTAAACGAACTATGTACCATTTTGCTTGTTATAATATATGTATTAGTTTGTTCCATCCGAGTTTACTTCGAAAGCAACATCAACAGCATCTTCAAGGGCCTGGAAGGGTCAAAACTGAATGCCAAGCCGGATACCTTGAAAACAAATAAGCATACTGCATTGCATGCTAACCTTTTGTTTTGTTTTGCAGGCTTTTGTTTTATTGTTGCTAACTCTGTTGTGATATTCAGGAACTATTGCTCGACGCCGGGTATTTCCCCTCAACCGTCAGCACCGATATCCAACCCGTAACAACCTTCCGGGCATACAAATGGATCAGGTACAGCAGGACCTTGCAGAGGTCAGAAATCAAATGGTAAACGAAAGATTGGAAATGAGAACCCAAATGACTCAGTTTATGGAAGTGATGAACAACATGGCTCAGAGCCAAGAAAGATTGAGAGCCATGGTGGAAAGGCAGAATCAAGAAGATCCACATATAGGGACTGCCGGCACCAGCAACAATGAAAGGATCCAACCTCATGTTAACCCCCCTGTATTTGGCCCCCACCTTCATCCAGAGGTTAATATTCCTGCAAATGTTCAGGGGACTGCCACTGCAGGCAGGGTACTGCAAGAGGACCCCCAAGAGGATCAGTTCACAGTAATGGGTGTTGGGGAGGAAGCTTATGATAGAAGGCTGGATGAGATAGCTGAGAAGTTAAGATCCTTAGAGTCTCAAAACTCTTTGGGTTTCGATGTCATGGACATGGGCTTGGTAGACGGGGTCAGGATTCCCCATAAGTTCAAGCCTCCTTGTTTTGAAAAATACAACGGGACTTCATGCCCCCGGACTCATTTACAATCATTTCTGGGAAGGCTGAAGGCCTATACTATGGATGAGAAGCTCTAGATGTTCTATTTTGAAGACAGCTTGACGGGAGCTTCAAGAGAATGGTACTCTCATATGACGAGAGCAACTATCAGGTGTTGGAAAGACCTGGCAGAGGCCTTCATCAGACAGTATCAGTACAACTTAGATATGGCGCCCAACAGGACCCTCCTAATGGGAATGTCACAGTCGTCAAGGGAAAGTTTCTGAGAATATGCCCAGAGATGGAGGCAATTGGCTGCTGCTGTTCAGCCACCTATGTCCGAGAGGGAAATGGCAGATATGTTTATGAATACCCTCCAGGGAACATATATTGACAGGCTGACCGCTTTCTCTTCCACTAGCTTCGCAGATGTTGTCATAGCTGGGGAGAGAATTGAGAGCCTGTTGAAGATGGGCAAGATCTCTGATAATGGTGCCAGCTCGTCCAGCAATACAAGGAAGCCTTTTGCAGGCCCAAGAAGAACTGGCGAGACCAATGCCATCCACACCAACAGGGGCAGACCTCAATATGTTCACAGGTCTGTGGCAGCAGTCACCATTCCCGCTCCAGCTCATCCACAACCAGCTTATCAACCTCCGCAGCAAAACTATCAGCAACAACCTCAGTACCATCAACAAACTCAGTATCCTCCGAGAAACTACAACAACACTAACAACAACAATCAGCAAAGACCATTCCAACAGAGGCCGTCTCAAGCCAATAGGGTGATCGATCCGATCCCAATGCCCTATGCAACATTACTGCCACAACTCCTGAAACTCAACCTAGTTGAGCTAAGGACGTTGGCACCTCCGGATCCTAATAGTCTACCCAGGAATTATGACTCCAACGCCAGATGTGCTTTTCACTCAAATGCACCTGGCCACAGTACAGAAAAGTGCAGAGCCTTGCACATGAAGGTACAAGACCTGGTAGACTCTAAGGCCCTGAATTTCGCACCACCACCCAATGTTAATAAGAACCCTATGCCACACCACAGAGGTCCCAGAATCAATGCTATTGAAGAAGACAAGCCGTCTTATTTAATAACCAGTGTGGGTCAGATTCGGACACCGTTGGTAGAGATTAAGGCTCAACTCCTCGAATGTCAAATGTTCCCGGGGTGTGAGTTAGGGTGTGCTTACTGCAACATTTCAGTAAATGGGTGTGATAACTTGAGGGATGGCATAGATGGTCTCATCCAGAGTGGCCTACTTCAAATTACAACATCAATTCCAACAAATCCAGGAATCTCATCAGCAACAATTCCAGTGTCTCCTACAACTGCAACAACCATTATTCCCGACAACTCTTCGGTTTCATCAACAAATGCTTCATCTGTCATTTCAACTGACCAGATGTCAATGAACATTCCTTCTACAAATCCAGCACCACTGCACTTTGAATCTCCTACAACAACAACACCCATCCTTCCGACAATGTCTCCTACAACATCAGCAACAAACCATGAAGATGTCTCAACAGTTACGATTTATTATGATCCCGAAAACAACTCCGCATACAACTCACAAAGTGCTGCTCCCATCAGAGCACCAGTCACGATATATTACGATCCACAGACTATCATAATTCCTTCCGCAGCTGCAATCAGTCCAGTCACTATCACAGTGCCTGGACCAGTACCTTATGAAAGCAGTAACGCCATCCCTTGGCATTACGGCTCTGACCTGTACTGTGAAGGACAAAAAATCACTTTTGAATCATCAACCCCTGCACCACAAGTAGATAATGTGGGAGGAGGCGGAGGCTTCACTCGAAGCGGACGTCTCTTTGCTCCACAAATTCAAAGACCCACTGCCGAAGCAGAAGCTGCTGCCAAGGCAAAAGGGAAAAGCTTGGTGCAGGAGGAGCAGACTGTTAAAGAAGCTTTGAGAACACCTTTTGATCAAGAGGTTGATGAGTTCATGCGAATCATCAAAAAGAGTGATTATAAAGTAGTGGATCAGCTTCATCAGACGCCTTCCAAGATTTCAATCCTATCATTGCTTATGTGCTCCGAAGCCCATCGGAACGCACTACTCAAAGTTTTGCACGCAGCTTATGTGCCTGAAGAGATCACTGTCAATCAGTTGGAAGCTGTATTTGGAAATGTTAATGCTAGTCATGGACTAGGGTTCACCAACACTGATTTGACCGCGGAAGGCCGCAACCATAACAAGGCATTGCACATAACCATGGAGTGTAAAGGGGCAGTCCTTTCCCATGTGCTGGTGGACACGGGGTCATCCCTCAATGTCTTACCTAAAAAAGCCCTTGTGAAGCTAGAGTATGACGGATTGGCGTTGAGACCCAGAAACCTGGTGGTGAGAGCCTTTGATGGTTCAAAGAGATCGGTTCTGGGAGAGATTGAGTTGCCCATAACGATTGGCCCGCAAACCTTTAAAATGACCTTCTACGTGATGGATATACAGCCTGCCTACAGCTGTCTATTGGGTAGGCCATGGATTCACGCCGCTGGTGCCGTGACCTCTACCCTTCACCAGAAGTTAAAATTCGAGTGGGAGGGTCAAGTCGTTACTATCTGTGGAGAAGAGGATATTTTTGTTAGCCACCTGGCTACCTATAAATACATCGAGATGGATGGGGAGATACATGAAACAATGAGCCAAGGTTTCGAAGCCTTGAATATAAATGAAACATCTGTTGTACCTGGAACTTCGATGACATCATACCAACAAGCCCGGAAGGTTATTGAGGAAGGAAATGCCCAAGGCTGGGGCAAACTGCTACCGGTGGAAAAGAAAGAGGATAAATTTGGGTTGGGTTACAAACCAACTCAACAAGATCAAGCAGAGGCTGCAGAAGAGCCCAACTTTGTGAGTGGGGGGATGCTCACCCCTGATGCTGTCAACTGTCTGGAAGACGAGCTGGAAGAAGAACGCAACCTGGAAAGCTGGATTCGTCCAAAGATCCCGGGGAGCAGTATCTCAAACTGGTCTTCCCAGGAAATTATAAGAGTTACTCATGCAGAGTAATTATTATTTCCTGTATTTTATAGCATGCATCAAAGTCTTGCATCTTGCCCAAGATGACAAGACTCATTTTGTAATCGGGCCATCTGTACTTTTTGTGCAACAAGATTAATCAATGAAATATCAGACATCTTTTTGCAAATGAGTCTTTTCTCTTCTTTCTGTTCACTGTTTTTCCATTTTTCTTTTTGTACAAAAAATAAATGGCAGTATTTTCAAAATGACAATTTTATTTCACTTTTCTAAAACAAGATTAAAATCAAATCACTAAAATGAACAAACTGAACCCTTGCAGAATGTGCCTTCCAGACAGCACCGACAACAGCACGGCTATGACTTCGTATAACTTTGACAATCCAATCGATCAAGCTGATGAAGGGGTTGAAGAAGAATATGAGCTTCCTGAAGAGCTAGCCAGGTTGTTGAGACAAGAGGAAAAGGTTATTACTCCTCACCAGGAGGAGGTTGAAACGATCAATCTTGGTACAGATGAAGACGTGAAAGAAGTTAAAATCGGGGCCCGCCTACAAGACTCAGTGAAGAGACAATTGATTGACCTGCTTCAAGAGTATGTGGACGTGTTTGCTTGGTCTTATCAAGATATGCCAGGGTTGGACACCGACATTGTTGTGCACAAGCTGCCTTTAAGAGAAGAATGCCCACCGGTTAAACAGAAACTGCGCCGTACTCGTCCGGACATGGCAATGAAAATCAAGGAAGAGGTACAGAAGCAATGGGACGCCGGATTCCTTGCCGTGACTAGCTATCCACCGTGGGTTGCTAACATAGTACCTGTGCCCAAGAAAGACGGCAAAGTAAGGATGTGTGTTGACTACCGGGATCTGAACAGAGCTAGCCCGAAAGATGACTTCCCTTTACCTCACATTGATGTATTGGTGGATAACACGGCTCAGTTCTCGGTATTCTCCTTCATGGACGGATTTTCAGGATACAATCAGATTAAAATGTCACCTGAAGACATGGAGAAGACAACCTTCATCACACCCTGGGGCACGTTCTGCTACAAGGTAATGCCATTTGGGCTCAAGAATGCCGGTGCAACATATCAACGGGCTATGGTGACATTATTCCACGATATGATCCATAAGGAAATCGAGTGTTATGTGGATGACATGATTGCCAAGTCCCTCACTGAAGAAGATCACCTGGTAAATCTGCTGAAGTTGTTCAAACGTCTGAGGAAGTATCAACTGAAGTTGAACCCCAACAAATGCACATTCGGGGTGCGATCTGGTAAGCTGCTGGGTTTTATTGTAAGCGAGAAAGGGATTGAAGTTGACCCTGATAAAGTCAAAGCCATCCAAGAGATGCCTGCACCAAAGACAGAGAAAGAAGTTCGAGGGTTCTTAGGTCGATTGAACTACATCTCCAGGTTCATATCTCACCTTACAGCAACCTGTGAACCCTTGTTCAAGTTGTTGAGAAAGGAACAGACGGTCAGGTGGAATGAAGACTGCCAGAAGGCATTTGACAAGATCAAGGAATACTTACAAGAGCCTCCAATCCTTATGCCACCAGTTGAAGGAAGACCTCTGATAATGTACCTGACAGTATTAGAAGAGTCAATGGGGTGTGTGCTGGGCCAGCATGACGAGTCTGGTCGAAAAGAGTATGCAATATACTACCTAAGCAAAAAGTTTACCGACTGTGAACAACGTTATTCACTGCTCGAGAAAACTTGCTGTGCTTTAGCGTGGGCTGCTCGCCGACTGAGACAGTATATGTTGACCCACACTACTTTATTGATCTCAAAGATGGACCCAGTTAAGTACATATTTGAGAAGCCAGCTCTTACCGGACGGGTTGCAAGATGGCAAATGATCCTTACAGAATATGACATCCAATACACATCTCAGAAAGCCATCAAGGGCAGTGTATTGTCTGAATATCTTGCTGAGCAACCTATTGATGATTACCAGCCTATGAGATTTGACTTCCCTGATGAAGACATAATGTTCATAAAAGCAAAAGGTCACGAAGAGCCTGTTCACACTGAAGAGCCTGTTCACACTGATGGGGCCGTTAATATGAATGGTCGTGGTGTTGGTGCAGTACTCATTACACCTAAAGGAGTTCACATGCCTTTCTCGGCAAAGCTCACTTTCAACTGCACTAACAACGAAGCTGAATACGAAGCTTGCATTATGGGTCTTGAGGAAGCCATTGACCTCAGGATCAAGACATTGACCGTATTCGGAGATTCAGCTCTGGTAATCAATCAGACCAACGGCAAATGGTACACCCACCAGGATCATCTGGTACCTTACAGGGATTATACAAGGAGGTTATTGACTTTCTTTACAACAGTCAAGCTTGAGTATATCCCTCGGGACGAGAACCAGTTTGCAGATGCTCTGGCTACCATTTCGTCCATGATCAAAGTTCAGGCTGCTAACTTTGTACCTCAAATCTCAGTGTCCAGACTTAACAGACCAGCATATGTGTTCGCAGCAGACGTTGTCAAAGATGATAAGCCTTGGTTCCACGACATTAAGTGCTTCTTGGAGGATCAAACATACCCACCTGGGGCATCTTCCAATGATAAGAAGACCTTGAGAAGGCTTGCTGGTAGTTTCTTTCTGAACACTGATGGGTCTTTATACAAAAGAAACTTTGATATGGTACTTCTCAGATGCGTTGATAGGACAGAAGCAGACTTGTTGATGCATGAAGTGCACGAAGGATCCTTTGGTACCCATGCTGGAGGGCATGCCATGGCTAAAAGGTTGCTAAGATCAGGTTATTACTGGATCACAATGGATGCAGACTATTGTGCCTATGCCAGAAAATGCCACAAATGCCAGATCTATGCAGATAAGGTGCATGTGCCTCCCAATCCGTTGAACATAATGTCTTCACCCTGGCCCTTTGCTATGTGGGGCATTGACATGATTGGTAAGATTGAGCCAACTGCTTCAAATGGCCACAGATTCATCTTGGTTGCCATTGACTATTTTACCAAGTGGGTTGAAGCAGCCTCATACGCAAACGTTACAAGGCAAGTGGTAGCCAGATTTCTGAAAAGAGATATCATCTGTCGATATGGAGTGCCCGAGCGTATCATTACTGACAATGGTTCCAACTTGAACAACAAAATGATGGCAGAGCTGTGCCGGGACTTCAAAATTCAACATCACAATTCTTCTCCTTACAGGCCAAAGATGAATGGCGCTGTTGAGGCAGCAAATAAGAATATCAAGAAGATTGTGCAGAAGATGGTAGTCACCTACAAAGACTGGCATGAAATGCTGCCATTTGCCTTGCATGGGTACCGCACGTCAATCAGAACGTCCACTGGGACAACACCGTATCAGCTTGTGTATGGTATGGAAGCAGTCCTACCTGTTGAAGTTGAATTACCCTCTCTGCGGGTACTAATGGATGTTAAACTGAGTGAAGCAGAATGGGTTCGGGCCCGATACGAACAACTGAGTCTGATCGAAGAGAAAATATTGGCTACAATCTGTCATGGGTAGTTATATCAGAAGAGAATGAAGAAAGCCTTCGATCAGAAAGTCAGGCACCGAGAGTACCAAGTAGGAGATCTTGTGCTGAAAAGAATCCTCCCTCCGCATACAGACCACAGGGGCAAATGGACTCCAAATTATGAAGGGCCATTCGTGGTAAAGAAAGTTTTCTCTGGTGGAGCACTGATGCTCAGCACCATGGATGGCGAAGATTTCCCGTCCCCTGTGAATTCAGATGCAGTTAAAAAATACTTCGCATAAAATGACCCGCTGGACATAAAAACAGAATGTAAGTCCAGGCAAAAATAGGGCATCCCGGCGAGTCAAAAACAGAATAAAAGACTCGGGCAAAAGTAAGGGAAAATAGACAAAAAATGTACACCCGCTGAGTTGAAAAGCCGCATTGGACAGCTCAGGCAAAAATGGGTATCCCGATGGATTGAAAACCCGAAAGGGCGATCCATGCAATATAAGGGAATAAGCGAACAACTGCATTCTGAATTCGTCTGTATCATTTACAACTTGGTGAGCCTCGAAAGGATCAAGCTTCAATAAGAATCAACATTTTTCAGAAAGCAAGATGAGAAGAACGTCAAAAGTCATACGAGTCATAGTGGAAGGGGAAGCTCCTTAAAGCGTCATCAACACTGCCAGCATTTTGTTTCTCAATTTGTAACAATCTCCTCATTTCAGGGGATTTGTTTCTTTGACTGTATCTCGCCAATGCAGGGCATAAGAATTAATAAAATCAGATTTTCAGTCATGTCTCGTTTTGTACATTTTATTTGCAAAAAAATGTCTGATGTCTAAAAGAAACACTGATTGCATAAAATACAGATGTTTATCTTCAAATAAAACATGCTTGCAGGAAATATACTTACTCTCAAAAGTGCCTAACTCCTATGACGGGATCCAGTAAAGGATACCTCGGGATTATTTGTGCGTTTCTTTGTCTTTTCAGGATTGCAGGGATCCAGAACGCAACTTGGGGCATGTAAGCTTCATCCCAGCGAGCTGGCAAATCAACACTCAATCTCAGCACCCGAAGTGCTCTCTCCCCAGCTGAGTTGCCTCTCATGACTCCCCCAGCTGAGCTGCCACTTGCTACTGCTCCCAGCCGAGTTGCCATTTCATCCTCAGCCGGAGTACAAAAGTCAGGGAACCATCTCCACACAGAGCTCCAGCCTCTATCCAGAAGAGAAACGCACGAAGAATCACAACAGAGTGAAGAAAGCTTCTTCAAACCCCAGCTGGGTCCATCATTACCAGGATAGGTTCATCAATGACCTATATCCCCAAGCAATAGCATCTCATCAGATCTGCCAATGATCTCATCCCCAGCTGGGATGTCCATTTCAAGCAGATCGGCCAGAGACCTTCGCGGCAACGGGATCCGAATCCCGGTTGGGTATCTTTGCATAATCATAGCATTCGCATCATATTCACCCGCAAAGCGTAGCATTCCATATAATACGGAGCATTATGGCAAGAATCAAACATATAGCATATTCATAAGCCATGTTTTGAATCAACACTTGTGAATAATGACAGTTCATCAACGTACAGAAAAATCCCCACCAGAGTCCCTAGCAAAAGCAGCTGCCTCACAATCCACAAACACTAGTATATACTCATTTGGACACCCGTCCGTGCCATTTTTCCCCAGTAAAGTCGCCTGAACACTCCTTGCAAACAACACCACCCGTATTACAGATACTTCCTGACACCCGTCCGTGTCATACTCCCAGCAGAAAGCCAAAGACATCCTCTTTGCACTCACATGTACTTACATACACAATCCTTTGGCACCCGTCCGTGTCATATCCCCAGCACAGTCACCTACACTTTGTATATCAGATACTTGTTCATATTACACTCTTCTCCTTTTGACACTCGTCCGTGTCGCTCTCCCCAACAGTTAAATACTCATCTATATACCAATCACTCTTATACAGATACTCGTCCGTGCCTTGTACATATCACTCAAATCCCCTCAGATTCAACAATAGTCCTTGTTCTTTGTTAACTCGTTGGTACTCGTCTGTACCGTCATCTCAGAACATACGTCTAGAGTTTGTTTCTACATGATACTCGTCCGTATTATAGTCTTAAGGATGCTCGTCCGCATCTTTAATCCATACACTGTGTTAAACACTTTTGTCTTCTTGAATATAGATACTCGCCTGTGTCTACTATTCCCCAGAAGAGTCCTCTCAGATTCAACACTCGTCCGTGTTCTCTGTTAACCAGATGATACTCGTCCGTATCACCATCTTTGAACACGTGTCAGTATTTGTTTCTACTCGATACTCGTCTGTATCGTAGTCTTAAGGATGCGCGTCCGCATCTTTAGTCTATACACAAAACATCTAAACACTTATACCTTTTGTTTCTTGGATGTAAACACTCGTCCGTGTTTACTACTCCCCAGTAGATTTCCAACAAAGCAAATTTTCTTCTTTATCTGACACTCGTCCTGTGTTATGATAAACCCTGAGAGCAGCCGTACCCTGCTAGGTGGTCGTCCTCCACCTCTTGATGGTCGTCCTCCATCATGCTCATCCGATGGCCGTCCCCATCGTTGATATTTAGCAGCCGTCCCCTGCTAGGTGGTCGTCCTCCACCTTTTGATGATCGTCCTTCATCATTTTTATCCAATGGCCGTCCCCATTGTTGATTTTTGGTTATTTGACATTCGTCCTATGTCATGATAAACCTTGAGAGCAGCCGTCCCCTGCTAGGTGGTCGTCCTCCACCTCTTGATGGTCGTCCTCCATCATGCTCATCCGATGGCCGTCCCCATCGTTGATATTTTCGGCAGCCGTACCCTGCCAGGTGGTCGTCCTCCACCTTAGATGACCGTCCCTCATCTTAACCCAACAAGAGCAGCCGTCCCCTGCTAGGTGATCGTCCTTCACCTTTGGTGACCGTACCCCATCATCTATTTATTTCATTTATTCTTTAACCCGATGGTTGTCCCCGTCGTGGTCCCTTTTTTCTTTCCTGATGATCGTCCTTCATCAGTTTAGCCCGATGGTCGTCCCATCGTTGGTTACTTTACTTTATGAACTTGATGGCCGTCCCCGTCATGTTTCATTAACTCCCATAGAATCTTACAACTCTATCTTGATGGCCGTCCCCATCATAATCTTATTTTTCCAGCTAGTCGGCCGTCCCCGTCTTGGCTTTACCTTTTGTCCCCAGCATGTCGGCCGTCCCCGTCATTGCTCTTTACCCAGCAGTCGTCCTCTGCTCGACGGTCGTCCTCCGTCGCCCACACTTTACAATATACTTTATTTTCTTTTACAATCCATATCCCTTTTCTTCTTCATTCTGTGAGTGCAAATTTTGGACTGTCTTTGGTATTCAACCACAAGTTATCTTGTTTGCCTGTTAAGCCGTCGCTTACATCCTGCACAACTAACTCATGTTTGAATAGGGGCAGCTGTAAACACCCCAAATTTGCCCTCACCCATTCACACCATGGCTTGTGATCATTTCATATGCATAAACTCAATCATACCATCTCATGTCTCATTTTTGGTTCACTACATTGGTTCTAAGTCATCTGCATCTAGGGTTTGTGATCTGAGCAATCCAGGAGCTTCTTGAGCCACTCCAAGGGCCATCAATCACTTCAAAGGGATCCATGTGTGTTCTTACATCATATTACATCCTCTCAAAGTCAAGAATGCCAAAGAATCACAAGAACTGGGATTGGTGTGGAGGCAGAGCCAGGTTTGACTACACAGTTGACCTAAAATTAGGGTTTTGGTTTCAGAGGCCATAACTCCAAATTTTTTGGTCATTCTTGTTTCTATTGGTCTCTATATGGTATAGGGGGTATGCATATAAATTTTCATGAAGAAATTCCATGGGGAAGTCATCTGATCAAAGGTTGACTTTCTAGACAAGTCAGTACAAAATCAGGGCATCTGAGGCCCCCAATGACCCAACCAAGGAGTGATCTTCATCATTTTGAGTGTATATGATCTTTATTTGATCATGAAAGAAGGTTGAAGTTCACAAAATTCAAGAATTACAAGTTTTTGCAAAGTTGACTTTTTAGGGCATGGTTGACTTTTCATGAAATGTCATTTTATGCCACTTTTTCAACCCTTGCTTTTTGATCCAAAAATGCTTCAAATGGAAAAACTTTGGTCATGAAAGTTGTAGATTAGATCTTTCCCTTTTCAAAAAGTACAAGAACATGATCTAATTCATTTTGGATCAAAAGTTATGGTGTGTCAAAGTTGGCAAAAATCACTAATTTTCAAGTTATGCCTCAAATGAGAAACTTGCAATTTCATGTACCAAGCATTCTTGTGACTTCTAATTGACATCAAACCATTACACAAGCATCATGTAAGTCCTAAAGTTCATATTGGACCAAGATTTCCTCATGTTTTATGGCTTGTGGGACAAGAAAGTTTCATATGAACCAAAAGTGAACAACTTGCAAAAACCATCATCACACCTCACCCCTTTGTTGCCTTGGCTGCTGAACCATTCTAGCATCACTCACACACCATGCTGCGCCAGCCCATACACATGTACTAGCCTAGGGCTCAACCCATGCTTTCCTTACACCAAAGTTGACATTTTGCAAAAGTGAACTTACCTATCACAGCAGGCCAGGTCACATCATCTGACCAAGGAGATTATTTTATGCAAGCCAAATGCTAACCATTCCACATAACAAGCAAGGCTGAAGCTCACCACAAGAACACATTCACAAACTCACTCCCTAAAGCAAAACCCTTTGAATCTCTCTCCACAGCTCACAAACACACAAGCAAACTTCATAAACCTCTTCAACATCCCTCCCTGATCACTAAGCACCCTTCAAAACATCCCAAAGCTCAAGGAATCAGAAACACGATTCTTACACCATCCTGAACAGAACTTGTTCAAGTTGCCAAACCAGCCACATTCCAAGTTGTCCAAGCATTGCAAACTCATCAGGAAGGCCATTAGGAGCTTTTTGCACCAAGGAAGCAGCCAGTAAGCTCAAAGGGTGAAAGCTCCATCTCAGGTAGCCTTCCAAATCAATTTTTCCAGGACCTCTATTTTATGTTACAAATTGATTAAGCATGCCTCACTGATCACACTGAACTAAAAATTATTGAAAATGGTTGAGAGGTGAAGTTGTATTGCTTGTCTGAAATTTTGGCAGTTTTTGTTCTTAGCTTCGATTCTTGGTTATGGTTGGAAATAAATGAGAAATGAGGGTGGGGTTGAGTTTAGGAGGGTGAAAGGAGCAAATCTGGAGCTTTAGAGCTCCAGAAATGACCTAGGGAAGGATTTGGAAATTCTCAGGGAGGGAGGTCACCGGAGAAGACGACCGGAGCTCGTCTCCGGTGACCTGAAAGTCATTAGTCATTTAATTAGGGTTAGGGCAAATTTTAAATGTGGACCCTTGGATCTGGCTTCCCGCGCGCGTGTGTGTGGTCTGGATCATGTCATTAGTTCATAATTAGGTTTAATTTGTTTAATTAATTAAAATTAGGAAGTTTGAACCTGGGCCATCAAGATGCGCGCCCAGTCAAACCTTTTGAAACCCAGAATCAATCTCAGCCTCTCCTTCAGCTTACTTCCATTTATTTACTTTTTATTTTCATTTTCTTTGTATTTAACTTCCATAATTTATTTAAAATAGCAAAATTGTTTTAAAAATTATGAAACTTTTTGTCAAGAGTTTCATTAAATTTTAAAACACAAAAATATTTTTTATTTTCATTTTTAGCATTAAAAAAGTATTTTTAATTATTTAAAAGTTTATTTTTAATTGATTAATGAAAATTAATTTATTAAAAATACTTTTAGGTATTTAAAAATAACCCAAAAATTCATCAAATGTTCTAAGACATTTAGAAACATTGTCCAACCATCAAACCAAATTTATTTTTTGATCTTGATGCATTTTGAGAATTTTCCATTGAATTAAAATCATTTTTATGCATTAATTTGATCCAAAGTTCCAAAAATCATTTCTGCCTATCCATAAGGAGTTGGACATTGATTCTTTTTGCATTGTATTGTGTTTAGCATGTAGTTTGTGAGATTAAATGGCCTTGATTTGATCTTTCATTTTCCATTTGTTTGATAATTTTCTTGTTTAGGAACCCTAAAACCCTATAAAGCTTAGAAAAATCATAACTTGAATTTTGTTAGGAGTTGAGACCTCTCCTTTGGGCATTAAGTTAGTATAGGATTAGGGGTCCTTTGAGTGGCATTTTCAATTTTTTATCTTAGGGTTTGCTTCTGATTTTGATTTTTGTTTGATGTATTGTTCATAAACCCTAATTTGGGGCTTTCATATGCATCCATCTTACATCTTCTTGCATAACATGACTTGCCATGACATTCCATGCCTCCATTTGATTCATTTAACATCATAAGGCATATTGAAAGCATGTTTGATCATTGCATCATGTATTTGCCAGGTGGTATGTCATGTGCACTTCATAACTTTTCATGTATGTCCTTGCTTATTAACTTGCTTCATTTGCATTCATGAACTTGTATGATCATTTCCATGTGCTGCCTCATGTTTGTAGCATCTCATAGCATCATTAGCATCATGTATATGCTTCTGGTTTTGTTTCTCATCATGTCATATCATCCCATTTTGCATTGCATTGCATTTCTTTCCTAACCTTTCAGGTGGTAAGTAACTTTGAGAAGTGAATTTGCCTTCACTTCTCATAACTTCTCTTCATCTCTTTTCATGCATCCTTGCTGCATTTTTGTATGTGTTTGAGTTTGAGCTTGCTCATTCTTCCTCTTCCCACTTTCTTTCTTCAAGTGACTTGACTTCTTGAATGAAGCAGGTTACTTTGCTTCTCCTGATCCTTTCATCTGCTTCCTGGTGGTTCCATTGAAGACTTCTCTTGAAAACCTCACAAACTTTAGGAACAACCAAGCATGACAATGATTAGGATCTTGATTAGTCTCCCCTCTTAGTTTTACCTTTGTGTCTATTTTGAGTCTTCTCTTCTCATCTCATAATCAGGGACTAAACCCTAAAGGCTTTAAGGCTTTGTGATTAAGCTTATGCCTGCATCCTTCTCTTAGGATGGAGTGTATAACTTTAATCCTAAGTGTTAAACCCTTAATGTGTTTAAATCTCTTAATCAATTCACTTAATAATCATCAAGACACCACACTTGTAACTTGGGCCTTGCATTAGGGTTCTAATTCTTCCTTAATTGGTTAAGAAGGACTAACCCTAGTGTTAATGGACAAGTCCCCCTCAAGTTGTCTTACAAACCATAAAATCCACTTCATCATCATACCATTAAATAAAATCCAACTAATCAAAGGCTTGTTTTGTCATGAGTTTAATCCCTAATCATGGATTAAGTTGAGGAGCTTTCCTCAGCTTAAACATTCTCATCTATTATCCTTCTATTAGGATGGTGTAATGAGTCTGTTTAATCCTTGATTATGGCTTAACCTCATTACTTAACACTAAACAAAAACAACAAAAACATCTAAATAATCACAAGTAAGATAATGATCTTAATCCTACACCGTGGTGATTAAGTGTGAGAAGATGACTTCACACTTAAGGTATTCTCATTACCCCTAATCAGAGGGAAGATGTGATGAGTTTACTAAATCCATTGGTTTAGACTTAAGCTCATTAACTTATGACAAAACCCAAAAAGCAATAAAAGACTGAAAACACAAAAACAAACAATAATCGTCTCCTCCGGGATTCTTTTCTCATCACCTTCACTCACAAACGAGAACTTGTTTCTTCCTTCTAATGCAAGACAGTTTGCACCTGAGCCAGACAGGCCATACACTTGAGCATAGACAAGTAAGCAGTTCACAAGTCAATTCATCTTTCAGTCTCTTTGGGTCGAACTACGGTGTTCTGACTTCCTCATTGCACGAGAGGATACGTAGGCATAACTTAAAAGTTATCGAACAAAAGTCTCTGTATATTCCCCCTCTTTCCAGCTTTATTCTTTTAGCCTCATGATCTTGAGCATCCTATTCCTGTTCTTACACTGGCACTGTATATATCACACTTTGCACTTCTTTTGCACTGACACCTGTACATCTTTCTAGCTCATTTATACACAAATTGCACTGACACTACCCCTTTAAAACACAAATCTTTTAAGCGTGGATCCCGTCGAGTACGGCGGACAATCTGGGTGCTAATACCTTCCCAGGTTGTAACCAACCCCCTTTCTCAGTCTCTCTGGTTCGCAACCGTCTTATCCATTTCTTTCTAGGTCTATGCAGCATTGCCTTTCCTCCGGGATAAAAATGCCTAGCTGGCGACTCTATTCATCTCCAGTGAGTTCACGGCTGTGTGTTCTCATTGTCCCTCTCGCCGACCGTTCGCGTCTGTACCTTTATCTGGGCCATTCCCCATTTATCGGGAGCGACAACAACCACGAAGGGACTTGATCTTTTAAATCAATAGGGACTTGATGATTTATACGTGAATGGACTTTGCTTAAGACACCTCTATATTCGAGGGACTTGACCATTGAAATAAGGCAACCAAGAGGAATACCCTAGGAAGTGTAGACGGCGATCTTAGATCGACTTACGTGTGTCAATGATTTATTTCAAATATTTATCTTATTTAATTAATTATCGAAATTAATTTAATCACAAGTAGATTTTCACACCCTATTTACTAACCACGCAATAAATATTTACAAAGAAAAATAAAGATGGAAAAATAAATCTACAAATTATTACAAGGCTTTGGCAGATACATAATAGTCGGATAAAAATGAATTATAAAACAATAATAATAGATATAATAAAATAATAAATAAACAAATAGTAATAAAGTAATAGCAATAATAATAATAATAAAGTAATAATAAAAATAAATTAAGATTAGAATTTAAAAGATAAATTATTTTAGGTTAGGCAAAATTATAAATTATTTATAAGTTATTAAGAAAAATATAAGTTTAAATAATTTAGTAATAATAATAAAAGAATAAGATGTTATAAAAAAAATATTATTAATGTACAAATTATAAAATAAAAAAAAAAGTCATAGTATAAAAAAAAATTTAGTATTTATAAAAATAATAAAAGTAATAGAAAATAATAAATTATTAAATTAATCATGAATTATGAAAGTGATATTATATTTATCATTATTATTTAATTAGAATAAAAAATGGTAAATTAGATTTTATTTACAAAATTATCATTATAAGAAAAGAAAAAAAACAATTAAGATAAAGATTAGTTTTTAAAAAAAAAATATTTGAGAGATTAAATTAATAGTTAATATTTAAATATTGATTTATAGTTTAATTAGAAAGAGAAAACAAAATAGTATAAATTAAAAAAAAACAAAGAAAAGGAAGCTAATAAACAAAATTAAGGGAACTGGGATTTGAAGTCAGGCCCTGTACCTCATGGTTGCTTCACAAAACCAGTTGAGCTGCGCGCGCGCTGATGAAAGAAATTGGCAACGAATTCATTATATTTTAAGCTTGAGGAAATTCCAATGAATTAAAAAAAAATTGCTGCAACCAGAATTTGATCCCCCAACCTCACGTATGCCAACCAATCCTCTAACCATCAAGCCACATGGGGCGCGTCTGTTAACATAATAGCAACAAATCATTATATATTAAACATGTTAAATATCTAAAATATGAGAAAAAGGAATGGCCTCACCCTTGCCCTTCTGCTCACGCGCGTATGCTCTGGCCACTGGGCTAACAAATGTTTGTTGAAATTAAATAGAAACAAAAAATAAAATATTAAACTGAGAATTTGAATTTCCCTGCGCACCAAATGACTTCATCTTTTTCCTCTTACCTGCGAAAATACCTGCAAAAACTGCTGCGAAGTTTCCTGCGAATTAAGATTCATAGGAAAACCTGTGTTTCTTTAAACACCATGAAACTTGTAAAATCTCATCAAATTGATCACGTTATTGTGATCCCCATATAACATACAGTTCATTGATGTCATTATAATTTATTTATATTGGATTTATTAAGAAACCCTAAATGACAACTATAAACCCTAACAATGGCGTTTTCACGATTAAGCCATGAATCTCCACACAAATTGTCCAGAAAGCATCTATAGTAACATAAAAACATTATTAGTTAAACAAAAACAAGCAAAACACCATGAATAGTCGTAATCGAAAAATCAAGAAAATGCTATGAATATGCAATCGGTTCAAGCATTATAACATGATTTTGATGCTTATGAGTATTGAATCATGATCAGTGAGGACCAAGGAAGCTATTGCAACCTTTGAAACACTTGGAAATTGTATACAAATCAAAATCCGATCTTGACTTTCTTTGGAAATTTTTGAGGTTGTTCTTAGTGTTCTTGGATGCAAAATTTGTTCCCTCATGTTTGTGTTATGTCTTGAACTTATAGTGAGTCAATTTAGGTCAAAAAAACATATGGTTTTGTGGGCTTGTGGATACCGTGGGTATGAAGAAATCTCCTTGCCAATTTGATCAAAAAAATCAAATATATTCATGACATAATGCTTTTGCACGAAATTGGAACCTCTCAATCAATTTTAAATGATCTTTAAGAGTTTCTAGAAGAAGGATCAAATCAAATATTTGTATTTTTATATTTTATTTTGATTTAAAATGAATTTTAATGAATAAAATCCAAATAAATAATAAATAAATTATAAAAATCAGAAATTATTTGAATTGGTTCGTGCTTGATGTTATTGTTACGATTGGGTTGCAAAATGATAGGCCCATTTGAAAAAAATTGGATTTAAGACCTTATTTTCTTCATACACCCCTTGAAAATATCCCAACTTTGAAAAGGCATAAATCCATCAATTTTAAGGCTATTAAGGTGTTCTTGGACTTTTTGGAAAGCTTAAAGAGTCTTCTAACAAACCTTATTGGTCTCATGTCCATATAATATACCATTTTCAAATTATGCTCTTTGGAAAAAGTTGACTCTTTGTTGACTTTTGAAATGACCTGTAATGTTTTAGCTCATACCTTCCAAATGAAGCATTTTTAGGCTTGGGTTATGAGACACAAAGTTATACATAATTGAATTTCCTTTTAAATGAGCTTTGGATTGGAAATTTTTTATGAAGCATGTGAAAGTTATGGCTGGTCAAAGTTCAGTTGACTTTTACTATGAAATCCTATTTTAGAAACTTCTTGATTCTTGATGATCTGAGACTTCCTTGATGAATCATGATCAACCCTTGATCAAATGATGAATTTTAATTCATAAACTTGATGTTGGCGAAAAATATTGAAGTTTGACTTTAATTTGACCACAGTTGACCTAAGTTTGACTTTTTAACTGCATTGATTGATTTTTACATATATGATCATCTGACTGGTCAAACTTATTGGGAAAGCCTTGAAACTTGACATGGGGATTGTTGAATACATGTGGGATGTTATGAAGCTCACTTGAGGCCTTGAAAATCATTTTAACCTGAGGAAACTCAAAACCCTAGTTTTGGACACTTTGCTTATGAGGAGGCATTGTCTGGGGAAACTTCCACACTTCTTGATCAATTGGGAATCATGAGAACCTTATGATCATTTATAAGTCTTGAGAGATATTGTCTTGATTGTGGGAGGGAAAATTTTGGGTTACAACAATGGAATTTATGTCCACGAATTTATCCATATCAGCAAACAAGATGATCCCATATATGGACAATGCTAGGATGGAACAAACTAAATCCCATTGATTTGCCACAACAAGTTCTCCAGCTCTTCTAACCAGAAACTCCAAAGGAAAGCCAAGTACCCTAGCTTTAGTAGCAGTAAGACTATCAAATACCTCTGATGAGCCCAAATAAAGAGCTTTGGCGATGTCAGAATGAGTTGGTCTGATCATCTTTGAATTGAAAGGAACCTGATCTTAGATTGGCACCCCCAAAATCTCAGCATACTTTTCACGTAGAGGGCCTAACTGAAAGTCGTGAAAGGTGAAACATCTGAGTCGTAGGTCATAGTACTTCAATAAAGTATGAATGACTCTCCTTTGAAAACTATCCAAATCAACTACCAAATCCAGAATATCCCCATATTTCTCCTTGAAGTATCCCAAATGACCCGGGGTAATAAGAGACACCATCTGGTTGATCAGATCCACTTTGGTATCAAAGAATTTATAGTGCACAGTCCTTTTTTTGACGTCTTCCATTCTGAAGTAGTAATATGATCGGGAATCAGGAATAGTATAAACCCTGAGAATGGAAAAGAACACAAATGATTAATGATATTATGATGCTTATGCAAGGCAAGGCATGTGATCAGTGACGTGTCTGTGATATGTTGTAAACACCCCAAATTTGCCCTCAATTTTTCTCACACCATGGCTTATGATCTTTCATATTGCATTTGCATAAGCATATCATCTCACATTGCATATTTTGTTTCACTGCATAGGTTGCACAATTAGGGTTTGTGATCAGGAGAATCTAAGAAGTCATCTGAGCCATCTCAAAGGCCTTGAAGCTTGTCAAGAAGGTCCATATGTGTTCTATGATCATAATAAGCTCCCTAGGGTTCTTAAAATTCAAAATGTCTCAAAGCATTGCAAAGGTGTTCAAGCAGACTGAACAATTTCTACACAAATGACCTGAAATTAGGGTTTTTGGTTTGAGGCCCTTAATCTCATTTTTTTTGGTAATTATTGATTCTAATGGTCTATATATGGTATAAGGAGCATTTGTACCAAATTTGATGAAGAAATTCACTGTGGAAGTTATCTGATCAACTGGTAATTTGTTGTGCAAGAAAAGTCATAATCAGGGCATCTGAGGCCTCCAACAAGGGCATCAAAGGGTCATCTTCATCATTTTTAGGTTCTATGATCTTTATTTGATCTTAGAAGTGGTTAGAAGTTCACAATATTGAAGAATTTCAAGCCATTTGCAAACTTTCCATTTTTAGACATGACTTGTAATGAAAACTTTCCATTTTGGGAAAGATTTTCAACCTCCTCTTTCTTGATCAAAAAGGCTTCAAATGAAAAATCTTTAAACATGAAAGTTGTAGATTGTATCTTCCCATTTTAAAAAAGTACAAGAACTCCTCTTGATTCATCCTAGAACTCAAGTTATGGTGTTTCAAAGTTGGGAAAAATCACATAATTTTCAAGTATGTGCCAAAGAGGGATTTTTGCAAAACCAAATTTTAAGACTTCTTGTGACCTCTAATGCATATCTAAGTATCATAACATGATAATGCAACATTGCTTGATCAAAAATATTCCTTGGATTACAAGTTTCCATGGATCATTTTCACAAAATTTTCAAAGAGGCAAAAATGCAAAAGTTATGCAATCTCATGAATCAAGTGTCACAACTCATCAAATTCAATCCAAGGTCTCTCCACAATGCTAGCTGAAGAAGATCCACCCTTTGGATCTTCTCTGACCCGTTCCATGCTTGTGTATCGCTCCTGAAAAAGACACTAGGTCCCACGGTGCAAACGCGAACGGTCGGTGAAAGAGAAAAGGGTTGAATTAAATAGAGTTGCCAGTTAGGCATTTTTATCCCGAAGGAAAGATAATGCTGAATAAACCTGGACAGAGATGGATAAGACGGTTACAAACCAAAGAAACTGAGAAAGGGGGTTGGTTACGACCTGGGAAGGTATTAGCACCCATATCGTCCGTCGTACTCGACGGGATCCACGCTTACAAGATTGTGTTTAAAAGGGGTATGTGTAAATGCTATCTGTGTGAAAAAGCTAGGGAAAGAAAGTACATGTGTCAGTGAAAAAGGGTGAATTGCTCAGGAACTAAGGCTTAAAAAGAATGCTGAAAGAGGTGGAAGACACGTAGACTTTTGTTTGATAACCGTTAAGTTATGCCTACGTATCCTCACGTGAAATGAGGAAGTCAAAACACCGTAGTTTAACTCAAAGAGACTTAGTGATTTGACTATGAACTGCTTGCTTGTCTATGCTCAAGTGTATGACTCGTCTGGCTCGAGTGCTAACTGTCTTGCATTAGACGGAAGAAGCAAGTTCTCGTTTGTGAATGAGTGTGATGAGAAAATAATCATATAGGAGACGTTTATTGTTTGTTTTTGTGTTTTCAGTTTTTTATTGTTTTTGGTGTTGTGCATAGGATAATGAGCTTAAGCCTTAATCAAGGGTTTGTAAACTCATTATATCACCACTGATTAGGGATAATGAGCCTACTTAAGTGTGAGATAAGCATCTCAACTTAATTACCTTAATGATGAAGGATTAAGATCATTAACCTAATTGTGTTTATTAAGATGTTTTTGGGTTTTTGTTTAGTGTTAAGTAATGAGTTTAATCTCTAATCAGGGATTAGTGAACTTATTACACCATCCTAAAAGAAGGATGATAGATGAGAACACTTAAGTTGAGGAAGATACCTCAACTTAATCCATGGTTAGGGATTAAATTCATTATATAACAAACCTTTATTAAATGGATTTTAGTTAAAGGGTGAGATTAAGAAGTGGATTTTATGGTTTGGAAGACAACTTGAGGGGGACTTGTCCATTAAACACTAGGGTTAGTCCCTCTTAACCATTAGGAAGAGATAGAACCCTAATGTAAGGCCCAAGTTATAAGATAAAGTCTTAGTGATTATTAATGTGTTTTGATTAAGTGATGTAAACAAATTAAAGGTTTAACACTAAGGATTAAGGTTATACATTCCATCCTAAGATAAGGATGCAGGCATAACCCTAATTCAAAGTCCTAAAGCTTTAAGTGTTTAGCCTCTGATTATGAGATGAGAAAAAGAGACTCAAGGAGACTCAAAGGTAAAAGACTAAGGGGGACTATAAACAACCCTAAATTTTATCATGCTTGGATATCCTATGGTTTGTGAGGCTTAAGATAAAAGATCTTCAAGGCCACCAAGGAAGAAGCAGATGCAAAAGAGAAGGAGGAAGAAGAACAAGTTACTTACTTCCTGAAGAAGATAAGTAACTTGAAAGAAAGAAAGTAAGAAGGAGAGAACATAAGTGAAGCAAATTCACTTCAAACACAAATAATAATTCATATGAGGAGATGAGAAGGGGTGAGAGGTGAAGGCAAATCTACCTCCCAGAAAACCTTCTGTCGCTCCCACCAAATGACACCGGGTCAGACGGGGTACAAACACGAACGGTCGGTGAAAGGAGAGAACATGAAGATGAACTGAAAAGAGTCGCCAGCTAGGCATTTTTATCCCAAAGGAAAGGTAATGCTGCATAAACCTAGGAAATGATGGATAAGACGGTTGCGAACCAGAGAAACTGAGAAAGGGGGTTGGTTACAACCTGGGAAGGTATTAGCACCCAGATTGTCCGTCGTACTCGACGGGATCCACGCTTGACAGTTTGTGTTTAAAGGGGTAGTGTCAGTGCTATTTTGTGTGCAAAAGCTAGAAAGGAATGCAAGTGTCAGTGTAAAAGAAATGTGGAGTGAGATGAAATAGTGTCAGTGCAAGAAAAGAGTACAAAGCTCAAGACTGTGAGACTTAAAGAATAATGCTGGAAGAGGGGGGATTACACAAAGACTTTTGTTCGATAACTGTTAAGTTATGCCTACGTATCCTCTCGTGCAATGAGGAAGTCAGAACACCGTAGTTCGACTGAAAGAGACTGAAAGATAAATTAACTGATGAACTGCTTACTTGTCTTTGCTCAAGTGTATGACCTGTCTGGCTCAGTTGCTAATTGTCTTGGATTAGACGGAAGAAGCAAGTTCTCGGTTGTGAGTGAATGAGATGAGAAAAGAATCCCAGATGAGGCGATTATTGTTTGTTTTTGTTCTTTCAATCTTTTATTGCTTTTTGAATTTTTCATAAGAAAATGAGCTTAAGCCTAATCCAAGGGTTAGTAAACTCATCACATCCTCCCTCTGATCAGGGGTAATGAGAATACCTTAAGCATGAAGTAAACACCTCACACTTAATCACCATGATGTAGGATTAAGATCATTAACCTACTTCTAATTATCTAGATGTTTTTGGAGTTTTTGTTTAGTGTTAAGTAATGAGTTTAATCCATAATCAAGGATTTAATGAACCCATTACACCATCCTAATAGAAGGATGATATATGAGAACATTTAAGCTGAGAAAGGCTCCTCAACTTAATCCTTGATTAGGGATTAACCTCATGACAAAACAAAGCCTTTATTAAAGTGGATTTTAGTTAATGGTGAGATTAAGAAGTGAATTTTATGGTTTGTAAGACAAATTGAGGGGGACTTGTCCATTAACACTAGGGTTAGTCCTTCTTAACCAATTAAGGAAGAATTAGAACCCTAATGCAAGGCCCAAGTTACAAGCTTGATGTCTTAGTGATTATTAGATGAATTGATTAAAGGATTTAAACACATTAAGGTTCTAACACTTAGGATTAAAGTTATACACTCCATTCTAAGAGAAGGATACAGGCATAACCCTAATCACAAGGCCTTAAAGCCTTAAGGGTTTTGTCCTTGATTATGAGATGAGAAGAGAAGACTCAAAAGATGACACAAAGGTAGAACTAAAGGGGGGACTAATCAACCCTAATTGTGATCATGCTTGGGTAGTCCTAGGGCTTATGAGGCTTGCAAGATATCTTCAAGAAGAGCCACCATGGCAGAAGCAGGATGGAAGGAGGAGAAGCAGAAAGAAGCAAGACAACTCACTTCACTTAAGAAGACAAGTTGCTTGAAGAAAGAAAGTGAGGAGGGAACATGAATGAGAAAGCTCACTCTAATACACATAAAAAATGCAGCAATGGATTCATAAGATATATGAGAAGAGATTATTAGAAGTGAAGGCAAATTCACTTCTCAAACACTTACCACCTGAAAAGTTAGCAAAGGGAAATAAAATGAAAATGAAAATGAAATGAATTGAAAAGATAAAGCTAAAGTCAGAAGCATGTTCATGATGCTAATGATGAAAAAAGATGATACAAATGTATGTCATGAGATGGAGATGATCATACAAAGGATGGGAATGCAAATGAAGCATACAAGAGGCATGAAAGTCCATGAATGCATATGACATCAAATGAAAGCAAAAACATGGAAAATGGATGATGCAATGATCAAACATGATTCTAATATGTTTTATATGTCATGTGGATGCACAAAATGTCATGACAAGTTCATATATGCAAGCTTATACAAGATGGATGCAAATGAAGATGCAAATTAGGGTTATATGATCATATGAGATGCACAATTCAAAAACAGAAGCAAGACATGAGATAAAAAATTGAAAATGGGCTCAAAGGGACCCTAAACCTACACAAGTTCACTGTCCAAAGGGGAAGGTCAGAGGCTAAACCCTAAGGGACTTATGAATTTTCTAAGTTTCTAGGGTTTTAAGGGTGATCCTAAAGGTAAAATTCCAAACAAATTGAACATTCATTATAAAAATGAAACAAAAATGCTTTTAGGAACTTGAAGTCATGCATAACACAATGCAAATAGAATCATTCACAAACTCACTTTGGTTCAAAAGTTATGAATTTTTGAAGTTAGGGTTAAAAATATTCAAACTTAAGAACCCTAATTCACTTGAAAAATGTGAAAGTATGATCAAAACCAAAAAGAAATTTGTGTTATGAGTTTGTAAATGTTTGTAAATGTTTGAAAAGGCTCTCTGAATTTTTTTGGGATTTTTAAATACCTAAATGTATTTTTAATTAATTAATTCTCATTAACTAATTAAAAATAAACATTTAAATGATTTAAAAATATTTTTTAATGCAAAAAATAAAAATAAAAATATTTTTGGGTTCTAAAAATTAATTAAAGCTTGGATAAAAAATTTCAGAATTTTTAGACCTTTTTTACTATTTTTAATAAAATGTGCAAAATTAAATAAATAAAATGAAATAAAAATGAATAAAATGGGAAGTATGCTGGATGGAAGGCTGGGATGCAATCTGGGCTTTGGGAGGGTTGACTGGGCACGTATTTGGATGGCCCAGGTTCAAACTTTCTAAACCTAATTAATTCATTAATTAAATCAGATTAGGGTTTTAATCACTCAATCCAGACCATCCAAACGCGCGGGCAATCAAGATCCTACGGCCTCAATTCAAACTAACCCTAATTACACTGATTATGCCCTAATTGCCCTCAGGTGACCGGAACACTGTTCCGGTCATCTTTTCCGGCAGTTCCCTCACTCAATCTCTCTCAAAACGCCATAAAAACAAACCAAACTCTCCAGAATCAAACCTTAACTCATTCTAAACAAGATTCAGCCAACAAAAATCATTTATTTCACATGAACATCAAGATTCGAAGCAAAAAGGAAAATTACTCAGAAATTTCAGAAGCTTCATACATGCTTAATACTCAATCATTTTCAAAACCAAAGGGTGCAGTGTGATCAGTGAAGCATTGAAAACAATCTAAGAACTTAAAAAATCATTTCTGGAAAATTTGTTCTTGGAGTTACTTGAAATGGAGCTTTCGAAAATGGCACTATCTGGGCTTTCTTTTGGTGCTTTCCCACTCCTCTTGACTCCCTCTTGCTTTTGGAATGCTTGGCTTAAGTGTTTGTGAACTCCTCTTGAAGTTTGATGGAGTTCAGTTCTAAGGGGGTTAAAATCGTGTTTTGGGTATGGTGGCTTTTAGGTATTTTTAATGGGTGGGAAATGATCAGTGATGAATTTGAAGATGAATGGTGGAAGAAGTTTTGAGAATTAATGGCTGAGTTGTGTGTTTCGAAAGAAAATGCAAAGAGGGAGATTTTTGTGAACTATGGTGATGCTGATGATTCTGGCATGCTTCTTGTGGGAAATGGCTTGTATTTGGTCCATGTATCAAACTGTGATAGGCTTGTGGGGTTGGTGTGGGCTATGCTGATTGGTATGGCTTGTTTTGCAAAAAGTCAAGGTTATGTGTCCTTTGAGGTATGGGCAAGTTCAGACCAAGGACAAGGGCATGTCCTGCGCAGCATGATTCATGGGCAACCATGGAAATGAGATTGAGGCAAATCAGCAAGTGGATTGAAGTTTATGGGGGGTTTTACAATTTTTGCAAAGTTTGATCCTTTCTTGATTCTTCATGTACAAGTCATGAAATGGGATGATTCAAAGCACAAATCTGACTTTTAGGCATTGCACAGAGTTTGTATGGTGATTAGAAGTCAATTTGAAGTCACAAATTTGCTTGGCATGAGGTTTTGCAAAAATCCCTCTTTGGTATGAAACTTGAAATTAAGTGATTTTTGCCAACTTTCGAAAGCCATAACTTGAGTTCCAAAATGAATTAGATCTTGTTCTTGTACTTTTTGAAAAGGGAATGATCCAATATACAACTTTCATGACCAAGAATTTTTCATTTGAAGCATTTTTGGTTGAGAAAGAGGAGGTTGAAAAACTTTCCCAAAATTGAAAGTTTACATTACAAGTCATTTCCATATTTGGCAACTTTTGGTTTAGCCCACTTTTCTTCAAATTTGTGAACTTCTAAGCACTTAAATGATCAAATAAAGACCATATAACTTCATTTTGATGAAAAATCCACTTTGGTTCCATGTTGGGGGGCCTCATATGCCCTGATTTTGCTCTGACTTGCTCAAGAAGTTATCTAATGATCAGATGACTTCCACAATGAATTTTTCCATCAAACTTGGTATGTATAATCCTTATAGCATATAGAGACCAATAGAAACAAGAATGACCAAAAAATTTGGAGTTATGGCCTCTGAAACCAAAACCCTAATTTTAGGTCATCTGTGCAGTTAAACCTGGCTCTGCTTCCATGCCTTGCCGGTTCTTGTGATTTTCTGAATTCCTTGATCTTGGGAGGATATAATATGATGATTGAACACACATGGACCCTCTTGAGATGATTGAAGACCTTTGGAGTGGCTCATATGGCTCAAGGATTGCTCAGATCACAAACCCTAGATGTAGATGACTTTGAACCAATGCAGTGAAGCAAAAAATGCAATATGATATGATATGATTGAGCTTATGAAAATGAAAAGATCACAAGCCATGGTGTGATGAGTGAGGGAAAATTTGGTGTGTTTACATCGGCCCTTATTCAAACATGAGTTAGCTGTGCAGGATGTAAGCGACGGGCTTAACAGACGAACAAGATAACTTGTGATTGAATACCAAAGACAGTCCGAAATTTGCACTCACTGGGTGTGAAGAAGAAAAGGGATATAGATTGTAAAAGGAAGTAAAGTATGATTATAAAGATGTGGGCGATGGAGGATGACCATCAAGCAGAGGACGACTGCTGGGGATAAAGCAATGACGGGGACGACCGACATGCTGGGGAAATGGTGGTATCATGATGGGGACGAACATCAAGCAAAATAACAAGATTTTCTAGGGATTAAAGGTAGAGGCAATGATGGAGACGACCATCAGATTTGAAAAGTAGTGATGAGGTACGGTTATCAAAGGTGAAGGACGATCACCTAGCAAGGGACGGCTGCTCTGTTGGGGATAAAGATGAGGGACGGTCATCCAAGGTGAAGGACGATCACCTGGCAGGGTACGGCTGCCGAAAGTATCGTGACATAGGACGAATTTTAGATAGAAAAGGTCGACGATGGGGACGACCATCGGATAAGCATGATGAAGGAAGATCATCAAGAGGTGAAGGACGATCACCTAGCAGGGTACGACTGCTCTCGGGGTTTATCATGACATAAGACGAATGTCAGATAATAAGATCGACGATGGGGACGACCATCGGATAAAATGATGAAGGATGATCATCAAGAAGGTGAAGGATGATCACCTTGCAGGGGACGGCTGCTAGATATCACGACATAGGACGAATGTCGGATATGAAAGGGTTCCAATAATGGAGACTCCATTGGGAGAAAGATGAGGGACGGTCATCTAAAAGGTGAAGGACGATCACCTGGCAGGGTACGGTTGCTGAAAGTATCATGACATAAGACGAATGTCAGATAGAAAAGAAATAATTTACTAGGGATTTGCTGGGGAATCTTCTGGGGAATGGTAGACACAGACGAGTGTCTATATTCAAGAAAGGAAAGGTATAAGTGTTTGATACTGTGTATAGATTAAAGATGCGGACGAGCATCCTTAAGACTACGATACGGACGAGTATCGGTAGAAACAAACGCTGACACATGTTCAGAGATGATGATACGGACGAGTACCAACTGGTTAACAAAGAACACGGACGGGTATTGAATCTGAGAAAAGATAAGTGGTGTATACAAGATATAGACGAGTATCTGTATGAGTGAAAAATAAACATGAGTGAGACACAGACGAGTGTTCAACCTGCTGGGGAGAATATGACACAGACGAGTATCATAAGAGAAAGTGTACAAGTTATGAACTTATAAGTGTAAAAGATATCTGGTGATCTGTGGGAATCGGATGACACAGACGGATGTCAATGAGAGTGTATTATAAACAATGTTTGGTTTACAATAAGTGTTTAGGCAACCATGCTGAGGAATAGTGACACGGAAGAGTGTCCAAAGAGTGTATAGATATCTGTTTATGGTTTATATTTGCATGGGAGTATATGACACAGACGAGTGTTGGAAAGAGTATATACTAATATGCATCAGTGAGTGCAAAGGGGATGCTTTGGCTTTTTGCTGTGACTGTGGGTCCTTATATATATTGCTGACGGAATGTTGGTATACACAGGTGTTTGATTCAAAACATGACTTGTGATTATGCAATATGTTTGATTTTTGCCGTAATGCTCTGTATTAGACGGAATGCTACGCTCTGAGAGGGAAGTATGATGTGAATGCTATGATTATACAAAATATACCGATCCGGGATTCAGATCCCGCTGTTGAAAATCTCTGACCGATCTGCTTGAAAGAATATCCCAGCTGGGGATGAGATCATTGGTAGATCGGATGTGACTTTGCTTGGGGAAATAGGTCACTGATAGACCTATCTTAATAGTGAGGAGCCCATCTGGGGCTGTGGATACTTTTATCACTTTGTTATGAGATTTTCAGACACTGCTCTTCTAAATAGAGGTTGGAGCTCTGTGGGGAGATGGTTCCCTGTCTAGCACTCGGCTGGGAAGGAACGATCACTGAAAGATCTTCCTAGAGATTTCTGTGGGGATCCTGCTGAGGATGATACTATCTGAAAACTCCGTTGGGGAAATGAACACCTTCTGATGGGGAAAAAGCAGCTCTGGTGCTGTTTAGAAGATGTGCTGAGGAAATAATGATTTGGCAGCTTGTTGGGGAGAAGCTTTCATGCCCCATGTTGCACTTTGAATACCTGCAATCCTGTAATGACAAAAGAAACGCACAAGTATCCCGAGGTATCCCTTATTGGATTCCGTCATAGGAGTTTAGACACTCCGGGAGTGAGTAATATATTTCCTGCAAGCACGTGATTAGAAAAGCGCATCTGTTTTTATGCAAACATTATACCAAGAATATCATACATTTTTCAAAATAAAGTAAAAGTGCACAAGACGAAGTGTGACTGAAAATCTGATTTTATTAATTTGTGTTCCCTGATTTGGCAATTACAGTCAAAGAAACAGATCCCCTGAAATGAGGAGATTGTTACAAAATTGAGAAACAAAAAGGTGCTGGCAATGTTGATGACGCTTCAATGAGCTTCCCTTTTGCTATGACCCGTATGACATTGACGCTCTTCTCATCTTGCTTTCTGAAGAACGCTGATTCTGACCGATACTTTAACCTTTCAAATTTTGTCGTGTTGTAAGTGATACAGACGAATTCAGAATGCAATTGTTTGCTTATTCCCTTATTTTGCGTGGATCGCCCTTTCGGGTTTTCAATGCACCGGGATACCCATTTTTTCCTGAGCTGTCCAATGCAGATTTTCAACTCAGCGGGTGTACATTTTTCTTTTTATTTTCCCTTATTTTTGCCCGAGTCTTTTATTTTGTTTTTGACTCGCCGGGATGCCCTATTTTTGCCTGGACTTACATTCTGTTTTTATGTCTAGCGGGTCATTTTATGCGAAGTATTTTTTAACTGCATCTGAATTCACTGGGGACAAAAAATCTTCACCATCCATAGTGGTGAGCATCAGTGCTCCACCAGAGAATACTTTCTTTACTATGAATGGACCATCGTAGTTTTGAGTCCACTTGCCCCTATGGTCTGTATGAGGAGGAAGAAGTCTTTTCAGCACAAGATCTCCCACTTGGTATTCCCGAAGCTTGACTTTCTGATCGAAGGCTTTCTTCATTCTCTTCTGATATAACCGCCCAGGACAGATCGCAGCTAATCTCTTCTCTTCGATCAGACTCAACTGGTTGTATCGGGATCGGACCCATTCTGCTTCATTCAGCTTAACATCCATCAGTACTCGCAAGGAAGGTAATTCAACTTCAACAGGTAGGACTGCCTCCATACCATACACAAGCGGATACGGTGTTGCCCCAGTGGATGTTCTGATTGAGGTGCGGTACCCATGCAAGGCAAATGGTAGCATTTCATGCTAGTCTTTATAGGTTACCACCATCTTCTGCACAATCTTCTTGATATTCTTGTTAGCTGCCTCTACGGCGCCATTCATCTTTGGCGTGTAAGGAGAAGTATTGTGATGTTGGATCTTGAAGTCCCGACACAGTTCTGCCATCATTTTATTGTTCAAATTGGAACCATTATCAGTAATGATTCGCTCGGGCACTCCATACCGACAAATGATGTCCCTCTTGAGGAATCGGGCTACCACCTGCCTGGTGACATTTGCATACGAAGCTGCTTCAACCCATTTGGTAAAATAGTCAATGGCTACCAGGATGAATCTGTGGCCATTTGAAGCAGTTGGTTCAATCTTGCCAATCATATCAATGCCCCACATGGAAAAGGTCCAAGGTGAAGACATCACATTCAAAGGATTCGGAGGCACATGCACTTTATCTGCATAAATCTGGAATTTGTGGCACTTTCTGGCATAAGAACAACAGTCTGCATCCATTGTGATCCAGTAGTAGCCGGATCTTAACAATTTCTTTGCCATTGCATGTCCTCCAGCATGGGTACCAAAAGATCCTTCATGCACCTTGTGCATTAGGAGGTCTGCCTTTGTCTTATCCACACATCTGAGAAGTACCATATCAAAGTTTCTTTTGTACAAGGAACCATCAACATTTAGGAAGAAACTACCAGCTAGCCTTCTTAGTGTCTTCTTATCATTGGACGATGCCCCGGGTGGGTATGTTTGATCCTCCAAGAAGCATTTGATGTCATAGAACCAAGGATTATCATCTTTAGCAAGGTCTGCTGAGAATACATACGCTGGTCTGTCAAGTCTGGACACTAAAATCTGAGGCACAAAGTTGGCAGCTTGAACTTTGATCATGGATGAAATGGAAGCCAGAGCATCTGCAAACTGATTTTCATCTCGAGGGATATACTCAAGCTTTACTGTGGTGAAGAAAGTTAGTAATCTCCTCGTATAGTTCCAGTATGGAATCAGATGCTCCTGGTGAGTGTACCATTTGCCGTTGGTTTGATTGATTACTGGAGCTGAATCTCCAAATACAGTTAAAGTTTTGATCCTGAGGTCAATTGCTTCCTCAAGACCCATGATACAAGCTTCGTATTCAGCTTCGTTGTTAGTGCATTTAAAGGTGAATTTTGCCGAGAAAGGCATGTGAACTCCCTTAGGTGTAATGAGTATTGCACCAACACCACGACCATTCATATTAATGGCCCCATAAAACATCATTGTCCATTCTTCTTCTGGGTCAGGCCCTTCAATGTGAATAGGCTCTTCATAATCTCTTGCTTTTATGAACATGATGTCTTCATCAGGGAAGTCAAATCTCATAGGCTGGTAATCATCAATGGGTTGCCCAGCTAGATAGTCAGACAATACACTGCCTTTGATAGCTTTTTGAGATGTGTACTGAATGTCATATTCTGTGAGAATCATTTGCCATCTTGCAACCCGTCTGGTAAATGCTGGCTTCTCAAATATGTACTTGACTGGATCCATCTTGGAGATCAACAAAGTAGTGTGGGTCAACATATACTGCCTTAGTCGGCGAGCAGCCCACGCTAAAGCACAACAAGTTTTCTCGAGCATTGAATAACGTTGTTCACAGTCGGTAAACTTTTTGCTTAGGTAGTATATTGCATACTCTTTTCGATCAGACTCGTCATGTTGGCCCAACACACACCCCATTGACTCTTCTAATACTGTCAAGTACATTATTAGAGGTCTTCCTTCAACTGGAGGCATAAGGATTGGAGGTTCTTGTAAGTATTCCTTGATTTTGTCAAAAGCCCTTTGGCAGTCTTCATTCCACCTGACCGTTTGTTCTTTTCTTAACAACTTGAACAAGGGCTCACAGGTTGCTGTAAGATGAGATATGAACCTTGAAATGTAGTTCAATCTACCTAGGAACCCCTGAACTTCTTTTTCTATCTTTGGTGCAGGCATTTCTTGAATGGCTTTGACTTTGTCAGGGTCAACTTCAATTCCCTTTTCACTTACAATAAATCCCAGCAATTTACCGGACCGCACCCCGAATGTGCATTTGTTGGGGTTTAGCTTCAGCTGATACTTTCTCAGACGCTTGAACAGCTTCAACAGATTCACCAGGTGGTCTTCTTCTGTGAGGTACTTGGAAATCATGTCATCAACATAACATTCAATTTCTTTGTGAATCATGTCGTGGAATAATGTTACCATAGCCCGTTGATAGGTGGCACCAACATTCTTCAGTCCGAATGGCATTACCTTATAACAGAATGTGCCCTAGGGTGTGATGAAAGTTGTCTTCTCCATGTCTTCAGGTGACATCTTGATCTGATTATATCCCGAAAATCCATCCATGAAGGAGAATACCGAGAACTGAGTCGTATTGTCGACCAATACATCAATGTGAGGTAATGGGAAGTCATCTTTCGGGCTGGCTCTGTTCAGATCCCGGTAATCCACAAACATCCTCACTTTGCCATCTTTCTTAGGCACAGGTACAATGTTAGTAACCCACGGCGGGTAACTAGTTACAGCAAGGAAACCGGCGTCCCACTGTTTTTGTACCTCTTCTTTTATCTTCATGGCCATATCCGGGCAAGTACGGCGCAACTTCTGTTTTACTGGAGGATAGTCTTCCTTTAGAGGCATCTTGTGCATAACAATGTCGGTATCCAGACCTGGCATGTCCTGATAAGACCAAGCAAAAACATCCACATATTCCCGAAGCATGTCAACAAGTTGCTCTTTTACTGAATCTTGCAGACGGGCCCCAATTTTCACTTCTTTTAAAACTTCTTTTGTACCAAGATTAACCGTCTTCACTTCCTCCTGATGAGGAGTAAAAATCTTCTCCTCTTGTCTAAATAACCTGGCTAGTTCTTCAGGTAGCTCGTAATCTTCTTAAACCCCTTCATCGACTTGATTAATCGGATTGTCAAAGTCATACAAAGTCATAGCGGTGTCGTTGTCGGTGCAGTCTAGAGGGCACTCTCTGCAAGGGTTTAGATTGGTTCATTTTAGTGATCAGTTTTATCTTGCTTCGAAAAAGTGAAAATGAAGTTATTATTTTTGAAAAACATTGCCATTTTATTTTTGTACAAAAAATAAAGAATGAAAAACAGTGTGCGGAAAAAGAAAAGACTCATTTGCAAAAGATGTCCTGATATTCATTAATTGATCGTTTGCACAAAATACAAGATGGCCCGATTACAAAATGAGCCCTGACATCTCGGGCAAGATGTAGGACTTGATGCATGCTTAAATACAGGAAATAATAATTACTCTGCAGGAGTAACTCTTATAATTTCCTAGGAAGACCAGTTTGAGACTTGGTTCCCCGGGATCCTTGGATGTATCCAGTTTTCCAGGTTGCGTTCATCTTCTTCCTCGTCTTCCAGACTGTTCACATCATCCGGGGTGAGCATTCCCCCGCTGACAAATTTGGGCTCCATTGCAGCCTTAGGTTGATCTTGCCGAGTTGGTCTGTAACCCAACCTGAATCTGTCTTCTTTCTTTTCAACTGGCAGCAGCTTGCCCCAGCCTTGAGCGGTACCCTCCTCAACAACCTTTCGGGCCTGTTGATATGACGTGATGGAAGTCCCAGACACAGCAGATGCTTCATTAACATTAAGGGCCTCAAACCCTTGACTCATGGTCTCATGGATCTCCCCATCCATTTCTATGTACTTGTACGTAGCCAGTTGGCTAACAAAGATGTCCTCTTCCCCACAGATGGTGATGATTTGGCCTTCTCACTCGAATTTTAACTTCTGGTGAAGGGTAGACGTAACAGCGCCAGCAGCGTGGATCCAGGGTCTACCCAACAGACAACTGTAGGCCGACTGTATGTCCATCACAAAGAAAGTAGTTTTGAAGGTCTGCGGGCCAATCAACACAGGCAGATCAATCTCCCCAATCACTGATCTTTTAGAGCCGTCAAATGCTCTCACCATCAAATTACTCGGGCGCAATGCCAAACCATCATACTCCAACTTCACCAAGGCTTTCTTTGGCAGGACATTGAGCGAGGACCCAGTGTCTACTAGCACATGAGAAAGAACAACACCTTTGCATTCTAAGGTGATATGTAGATCCTTGTTATGATTGCGTCCCTCCGTCGTTAAATCAGCATTTGTGAAGCCCATTCCATGACTGGTGTTAACATTTGCAACCACGGTCTCTAACTGATTAACAGTAATCTCCTCCGGCACATATGCTGCATGCAGGACCTTCAACAATGCATTCCTGTGAGCTTCGGAACACATTAACAGTGATAATATGGAGATTTTGGAGGGTGTTTGGTGAAGCTGGTCCACCACCTTGTAATCACTTCTTTTTATTATTCTCATGAACTCGTCTACATCTTGCTCAAAAGATGTCTTCTGAGTGTCTTTGGCAGTTGGCTCTTCGGATACCACATTCTTTCCTTTTGCCTTAGCAGCAGCTTCTGCTTCAGCATTAGGTCTTTGTGTTTGTGAGGCAAAAAGGCGTCCGCTTCTGGTGAAGCCTCCGCCTCCCCCAACATTGTCAATTTGTGGTGAAGAGGTTGATGAAACAAGAGTGATTTTCTCCCCATTGCAGTAGAGATCAGAGCCGTAGTGCCAAGGTACGGCATTACTGCTTTCATAAGGAACAGGCCCAGGTACCGTAATGGTAACTAGACTGATTGTTGCAGAGGAAGGTACTGTAATGGTGTGCGGATCATAGTCAATAGTGACCGGAGATTTGGCAGGAGGTGTTGTAGCTTGTGGTTGGAAATTATTGTTGTTGTGAACATTTGATGTGTCATAGTAGATTGTGACTGTCGAGACATCTTCATTAATTTCTACCGGTGTTGTAGAAGATTTTGTTGATAAAATGGATGTTGACGTTGTAGAAGAAAAAGTTGTTGAACTTTGACTTGTTAAAATAATGGACGGAGTAATTGCTGGTGTTGTTGATGAATCATTAGGAATGATTGTTGTTGTTGTTGTAGGAGAAACTGTTGAAAGAAGAATTGTTGGTGTCATAGGAGGATCCATGGTTGTTGAAACAAGAGTTGCCGAAGGAGCTATTGAAGTAATTTGTAAGATTCCATCTTTGATAAGGCCATCTATGCCCATCCTTAGCTTCTCACAACCATTACTAGTTGTCTTACAAAATTCGAAGCAGGCCCCACAACCCGGGAACACTTGGCATTTTAAAAGTTGAACTTTGACTTCAGCCAGTGGTGTTTGAATCTGTGCAACATTTTCAATTAGTGTAGATGGTTGGTCCTCTTCAATGGCATTAATCCTAGGCCCACCATGATTAGGCATAGGATTTCTGTTAATGTTCGGAGGAGGTGCGAAATTGAGAGCTTTGGAATCGACCAAATCCTGAACCTTCATCTATAAGGCTCTACATTTCTAAGTATTGTGACCAGGTGCGTTGGAGTGAAAGGCACACCTGGCATTAACATCATAATTCTTTGGGAGATTGAGAGGATCTGGTGGTGCTAACGTCCTTAACTCAACCAGGTTGAGCTTCAGGAGTTGTGGCAATAAGGCAGCATAAGGCATAGGGATAGGGTCAATCACCCGATTTACCTGAGATGGCCTCTGTTGGAAGGGACGCTGTTGTTGGTTGTTATTGTTGTTATACGTTCTTTGTTGTGGAAAATGAGATGGTTGCTGATAGTGTTGCTATTGTTGAGGATATAATGGTTGTTGTGGAACCGGAGCTGGGATGGTAACAACTGCTACTGACCTATGAGAATATTGGGGTCTGCCCCTGCTTGCGTGAATAGCATTCGTTTCACCTTCCCTTCGGGGTCCTGCAAAAGGTTTTCTGGGGTTGCTGGAGGAACTTGCACCGTTGTCAGAGATTTTTCCCATCTTCAAGAGACTCTCAATTCTCTCACCAGCTATAACTACATCAGCAAAACTGGTAGAGGAGAAAGCAGCAAGTCTATCAATATAAGTCCCTTGCAAGGTGTTCATGAACATGTCAGCCATTTCTCTTTCTAACATGGGTGGCTGGACAGCAGCAGCAAGCTGTCTCCACCTCTGAGCATAATCCCGAAAGCTCTCCCTTGAAGATTGAGACATGCCCATTAGAAGAGTTCTATTGGGAGCCATGTCTAGGTTGTATTGGTATTGCCGGATGAAAGCCTCGGCCAAATCCTTCCAACATCTTACAGTGGCCCTTGTTAAATGCGAATACCATTCTCTTGAAGCTCTAGTCAGACTGTCCTCAAAGTAGAACATCCATAACTTCTCATCCATGGTATAAGCCTTGAGTCTCCCTAAGAAGGATTGTAGATGAGTACGCGGGCATGAGGTACCATTATATTTTTCAAAGCAGGGGGGTTTGAATTTGTGGGGAATTCTCACCCCATCTACCAGCCCCATATCCATCACGTCGAAACCCAAAGAATTCTGAGATTCTAAAGATCTTAATTTTTCAGCAATCTCATCCAATCTTCTATCATATACATCATCTCCAGCCCCAATAACAGTAAATTGTTCCTCTTGGGGATCCTCTTGCAGGATTCTGCCCCCAGCAGTATTACCTTGAACGTTTCTTGGGATATTAACATCTGGATTCAAATGGGGTCCATATTCTAGAGGGTCAATACGAGGCTTCCCCCGTTCATTATTGCTGGTTCCCCCTGTTCCAAGATGGGGCTCCTCAGGTGTCTGTCTTTCTACCAGCTCTCTCAGTCTTTCTTGGCTCTGGGCTAAGCCAGTCATGATATCCATAAATTGAGACATCTGGTTTCTCATCTCTACTCTCTCGTTTGCCATCTGATTTCTGACCTCATTCAGGTCCTGCTGTACCTGCTCCATTTGAATGTCGGGAAGGTTGTTATGAGTAGGGTACCGGTGTGTGCGGTTGACAGGGAACACTCGGCGACGAGCAATGTTTCCTGAGATTACAACAAAGTTAGAAACAATAATAACAAAAACCTACAAAAAAAGACAAAGTTAGTATGCAATGCAGTATGCTTATTTGTTTTCCAAGGTATCCGGTTTGGTTCTTGGTTTTGACCTTTCCAGACCTCGAGGGAGATGCTTGATGTTGTTGAGAGAAATCCCAAATAAAAACAAATTAAATATATTACAAATGATGAAAAATACATAGTCTGTTTTACAACACAAGCCCATGGAGGGTCAAAAATACAACAAAAAGAAAAGTACATCAAAAGGAAAGAACAACAAGCAAAGAGGAATCAGACATCCAATCCATAATCATCTTCCCTGACCTCCTTCGGGAGTGCCTCAGTCATCGGACCAGCTGGGTGCTCTGTAATGGTCCTAATGAGGAGGTTCCTAGTGGCAATGGCAGTAGTCAACTTCTTATGCTTGTCCTGGTCTTTTGATCTCTTTAACCCTGCTCGAAGCTTCAATTCTGATATCTCCTTCTGAGCTGCCAACAAAGCTTCTTGCTGCTTCTTCTCATTGGCCTCCAACTGTTCAATCTTGGCCTGAGTCCTCTGGTCTTCTTGTGCACGGGCTTCGGTGATCCTGACCCACCTAGCCTGGCTCTCTTGCTGATAGTGCTCAGCCCTAGCTTTCTGAATCTTGGCCTCCTTGATGGCATTCTTCAATATCTGTTCCCCAGCCCTTGCTTTCCTTATGTAGTCCTCTGTCTTTTCAATCTTAGTCAGATGCTCAATCTTGAGCTTTTCCAATCTCTCAATGTCCAGACGACCATCAATTCTTTCCCAAAGAGTCTTCTTCAAGGCTTGAGATAGCTGCTCATTCTTTTCCTTCAACTTTTCAAATTCCGTCAGGCTAACTGTTGTTGCAGGCTGTACTGTGGATGGTCCAGGTATGTCTTCCAAGGTGAAAGGCATTCTGGTAATCTGAGCTCTAGTACGGGACCAGTCTGTGTTCTGAGCTGAAGCAACATTGTTACATCTTCCAAGGATAGCTATCCCTTTTGTCTGGATGTTGTCCCAAGCCCAAGCAGCTTGCCTGACAACAACTGAATTAGGTTGCACTTCACAATATAGGGTTTAAGCTAAATCTTGTCCTCTGGGAGGGTGAACTAAGGCATAGCCCAATTGTCTCTTAAACAGTAAAGGATTGTAATTGATGCAACACTTTACTCCTACCAGAGGCACATTTGGGTATTGTCCACAACTGGTGATAATGTCCTTGCCCTTGGTGCTTTGGGTGCACCATCTGATATCATCTTAAGTCAAGGCAATGAACCTATTGGCCCAATTCTTCTACTAGTGTGGGTTCAAGAAAGCATCTGATTTAGGTAGGTGTCTGAGCAGCCAAGAATGAAACAAAGGAGCACAACATCTTACCAACTTCCCCCTTTGCTTTTCATTCCTCTGATGAATAGAATAGTAGAAATCCCCTAGCAATGTAGGCACTGGGTTCTTCAGAAGAAATAAATGGATGGCATTCTTACTGACAAATTTAGGCTCATCTGCAAACAGTATAGCCCCATATATGCTGAGGGCTAAGAGTGCACAGACTGCCCTCCACTCTCCCAATGAAGCTTTCAGGATGGCCTGAGAAATCAAGAAGTCCAAATGTAGACCAGGAATCCCAACTTTTGTTGTCATACTTTTCTCAATAAGGGCAGGTTCCAAGTACAATGCCCTTGCTATTTCTTCACTTCTGGGAGCAGTCATCTCTGGGTTGAATGGGTTCCCACCTCTAATAGGCACTCCAATCAATAAAGAGAACTCTTCCAACAAAGGTCCCATCTGAAAGTCAGGAAAGGTGAAGCATCTCAGTGGAGGGTGTAAACACCCCAAATTTGCCCTCACCCATTCACACCATGGCTTGTGATCATTTCATATGCATAAACACACTCATATCATCTCATATCTCATTTTTTGATTCACTGCATAGTTTTTAAGTCATCTGCACCTAGGGTTTGTGATCTGAGCAACCCAAAAGCTTCTTGAGCCACTCCAAAGGTCATCAATCACTTCAAAGGTGTCCATGTGTGTTCAAGCACCATATTATATCCTCTCAAAGTCAAGAATTCCAAAGAATCACAAGGACTGGGATTGGTGTGGATGCAGAGCCAGGTTTGACTGCATAGTTGACCTAAAATTAGGGTTTTGGTTTCAGAGGCCATAACTCCAAATTTTTTGGTCATTCTTGTTTCCATTGGTCTCTATGTGGTATAGGGAGTATGCATATCAATTTTCATGAAGAAATTCCATGGGGAAGTCATCTGGTCAAGGGTTGACTTTCTGGACAAGTCAGTGCAAAATCAGGGCATCTGAGGCCCCCAATGACCCAACCAAGGGGTGATCTTCATCATTTTGAGTGTATATGATCTTTATTTGATCATGGAAGAAGGTTGAAGTTCACAAAAATCAAGAATTACAAGTTTTTGCAAAGTTGACTTTTTAGGGCATGGTTGACTTTTCAAGAATATGTCATTTTATGCCATTTTTCAAGCCTTGCTTTTTGATCCAAAAATGCTTCAAATGAAAAAACTTTGGTCATGAAAGTTGTAGATCACATTTTTCCCTTTTCAAAAAGTACAAGAACATGACCTAATTCATTTTGGATCAAAAGTTATGGTGTGACAAAGTTGGCAAAAATCACTAATTTTCAAGTTATGCACCAATTGGAAAATTTGCAAAATCATGAACCAAGGCAAATTGTAACTTCTCATTGACATCAAACCATTACACAAACATCACATGTGACCTAAAAATCAGAATGGGCCAAGGGTTTCTCATTTGTTTGGCCTTTGGAGCAAGATATTTTCATGAAGATTCAAAAGCAAGCAAGTTGCAAAAACTCATGATCACTTCCATCCACTTGCTGCCTAGCCTGCTGACCACTCCTAGCCTTTCTCCCTCACCTTGCTGCGCAGCCCACACCTCTTGTACTTGGCTGAAACATGACCCATGCCTCTCTTACAAGAAGTTGACATTTTGGCAAAAGTAGCTACACCTATCACAAAAGGGCATGTCACATCTTCTGACCAATCCAAATTGTTTATACTAATCAAATGCAAGCCAAACAACATAACACAAGAGCCTGAAACCAGCAGAAACAACACACTCTCATTTTTCACCCTTGAAGCAAAAGCACTCGAAACTCAGCATACAAGCCAGAAACACTCAAACAAACTTCACAGACCTTCTCAACTCATCATCCTGAGCACAAAGAACCCCTCACCCTTGCCTGAAACTGCCTAAATCCAAAACACGATTCTCACTAGAGCTGGAGCAGAACCTGTTCAAACTATCAAACCAGCCAACATAAACTCTTTCTAAGCATCCAGACATCATCAAGGGACCAAGAGGAGTGGATAGCACAAAGGAAAGCACCCAGAAAGCTGTGAACTGAAAACTCAGGTAGCTCAAGAACATTTTTTCCAGAAGTCCTTTTTTAAGTTCTAAATAGATTCTATATGTTCTCCTGGTCATCCTGATGTCTTTAGTTTTGAAAATGGTGGAGAGATGAGAGTTTAATCGTGTTCTGAAATTTTTGCCCTAGAAACTGTTTTGATTCGATTCTCTTTGATTTTGAATGATAAATGATGTTTGAGTGAGGGGTTTGAATCGTTTTAAGGTGGGGATGATTTCTGGATAGTTAGTTTTCATTTTCATAGCTTGTAGAGAGACTTAGCATTTGAGCTCGCCGGAGAAGATGACCGGAACCACTGTTCCGGTCATCTGAAAGTCATTAGGGCAAAATTAGGGCTTAATCAGTGTAATTAGCAAGTTTGAATGTAGGCCGTCCAGATGCGCGCCTAGTCAATTCCCGCGTGTGTGACTTTGAATCCAGGCCTTAGGATCTGTTGACTTTTCCATTTTCAGCTTTTATTTCATTTAATTTTCATATTTAATTCATTTGTTTTGCATAATTTATTAAAAATAGCAAAATTGTTTTAAAAATTATGAAACTTTTTCTCAAGAGTTTCATTAATTTTTAAAACACAAAAATATTTTTATTTTCATTTTTAGCATTTAAAAAGTATTTTAAAATATTTAAAAGTTTATTTTTAATTGATTAATGAGAATTAATTTATTAAAAATACTTTTAGGTATTTAAAAATCACCAAAAAATTCATGAAATGTTCTAAGACATTTAGAAACATTGTCCAACCCTCAAACCAAATTTATTTTTTGATCATGATGCATTTTAAGAATTTCTCATTGAATTAAAATCATTTTTGTGCATTATTTTGATCCAAAGTTCAAAAAATCATTTCTGCCTATCCATGAAGAGTTGGACATTGATTCTTTTTGCATTACATTGTGTTTAGCATGTAGTTTGTGAGATCAAATGGCCATGATTTGATCTTTCATTTTCAATTTGTTTGGCATTTCTTTTGTTTAGGAACCCTAAAACCCTAGCAAACTTGTAAAAATCATAACTTGAGATTGGTTAAGAGTTGAGACCTCTCCTTTGGGCATTGGTTTAGTATAGGATTAGGGGTCCTTTGTGTTGCATTTTCATTTTTTTATCTTAGGGTTTGCTTCTGATTTTGGTTTTTGTTTGATGTATTGTTCATAAACCCTAATTTGGGCTTCCATATGCATCCATCTTGCATTCTCTTGCATAACATGACTTGCCATGACATTTCAAGCATCCATGTGATTCATTTGACATCATAAGACATGTTGAAAGCATGTTTGACCATTGCATCATGTATTTTCCATGTTGTATGTCATGTGCACTTCATAACTTTTCATGTATGTTCATGGTTCCTAGCTTGCTTCATTTGCATTCATGAACTTGTATGATCATTTCCATGTGCTGCCTCATGTTTGTAGCATCTCATAACATCATTAGCATCATGTATGTTCTTCTGGTTTTGTTTCTCATCATGTCATCTCATCCCCATTTTGCATTGCATTGCATTTCTTTTCTAACCTTTCAGGTGGTAAGTGATTTTGAGAAGTGAATTTGCCTTCACTTCTCATAACTTTTCTTTTCATCTCTCTTGCATCCATTGCTGCATTTTTATATGTGTTTGAGTTTGAGCTTGCTCATTCTTCTTCCTCCCACTTTCTTTCTTCAAGTGACTTGACTTCTTGAATGAATCAAGTTGCTTTGCTTCTCTTGATCCTTTCATCTGCTTCCTGGTGGTTCCATTGAATATCTTCTTTTGCAAACCTCACAAACCTTAGGAACAACCATGTATGACAATGATTAGGGTTTTGATTAGTCTCCCCTCTTAGTTTTACCTTTGGGTCTCTTTTGAGTCTTCTCTTCTCATCTCATAATCAGGGACTAAACCCTAAAGGCTTTAAGGCTTTGTGATTAAGCTTATGCCTGCATCCTTCTCTTAGGATGGAGTGTATAACTTTAATCCTAAGTGTTAAACCCTTAATGTGTTTAAATCCCTAAATCAATTCACCTAATAATCATCAAGACATCACACTTGTAACTTGGGCCTTGCATTAGGGTTCTAATTCTTCCTTAATTGGTTAAGAAGGACTAACCCTAGTGTTAATGGACAAGTCCCCCTCAAGTTGTCTTACAAACCATAAAATTCACTTCTTCACCATGTCATTAAATGAAATCCACTTAACCAAAGGTTTGTTTTGTCATGAGTTTAATCCCTAATCATGGATTAAGTTGAGGAGCTTTCCTCAGCTTAAACATTCTCATCTATTATCCTTCTATTAGGATGGTGTAATGAGTCTGTTTAATCCTTGATTATGGCTTAACCTCATTACTCAACACTAAACAAAAATCGAAAAAACAATAAAAGACTGAAAACTCAAAAACAAACAATAATCGTCTCCTCCGGGATTCTTTTCTCATCATCTTCACTCACAAACGAGAACTTGCTTCTTCCGTCTAATGCAAGACAGTTTGCACCTGAGCCAGACAGGTCATACACTTGAGCATAGACAAGTAAGCAGTTCGCAAGTCAAGTCCCTTTCAGTCTCTTTGGGTCGAACTACGGTGTTCTGACTTCCTCATTGCACGAGAGGATACGTAGGCATAACTTAACAGTTATCGAACAAAAGTCTCTGTATATTCCCCCTCTTCATAGCCTCATTCTTTTAGCCTCATGATCTTGAGCATTTCACTCCTGTTCTTACACTGACACTTCACTTATATACTTCACTTTTCTCTTACACTGACACCTGTACATCCTTTTCCAGCTCTTTTATACACAAATTGCACTGACACTACCCCTTTAAAACACAAATCTTTTAAGCGTGGATCCCGTCGAGTACGACGGACAATCTGGGTGCTAATACCTTCCCAGGTTGTAACCAACCCCCTTTCTTAGTCTCTCTGGTTCGCGACCGTCTTATCCATATCTTTCTAGGCCTATGCAGCATTGCCTTTCCTCCGGGATAAAAATGCCTAGCTGGCGACTCTATTCATCTCCAGTGAGTTCACGGCTGTGTGTTCTCATTGTCCCTCTCGCCGACCGTTCGCGTCTGTACCTTTATCTGGGGCCCAGTCCCATCTATCGGGAGCGACAGAGGGTCATAGAACTGCAAGCATGTGTGGATCATGCTTCTCTGAGAAGGATCAAGATCCATAACCATATCCAAGATACCCCCATAGTGCTCTCTGAACAGTGGGATGTGGTCAGGTGTGATGAGTGACTGGACCTGCCTGATACCAGTCAAAACAGGCTCAAAAAAGTGATAGGATATGTTGCTCTTCCTGGGAGTAGCCATGAGTGCTGCTGAAGAAACTGAAGACAAAAGCTGATGAAGATCACAGACTGGTGCTGGAAGTAAACCTCTGACAGACTGATGCTGGTGAGGATGGAGATAACTGAAGCAGATAACTAATGAAGACAGCTGAAGCAGAGGTCTAAACTGAAGAAGGGGTCAAAACCAAAACCAAGATACAATGAGGTGGATACCCCGAAAAACAAATAAACAAATGTCAAATGATGCAATGATGATACATGCAAATGATATGCAAGGGTTTGTGATCAAGAGTTGGATCTGATTATCTGTCTTGATATAAGGTCCATGTATGTTCAAAGGTTCAGATGGAGGCTTAGAAATCCAGTAACCAGGGTGGGGGACTCAAATAAAGAGTCACATATCCAGGGTTAATCACAAGAACTGTCCAAACTGGAGTATTCTTAAACAATACAGTAACAGGGTATGATGTGGCCAAGGGTTTCTGCAAACCTGTAAACAATCCAACCCCCTCACATGTAATGTTCTAGAATAAGTATCCTCAGACTTGGATCAGTTATGAGGAGTGTAAACACTTTCTAACCTGGAGTTACAGTGTTTACAATAACCATAAAGGATCCTCCTCTAATTCACCCCAGATTATGTATGTCATAATAAAGGTCATCCAGACTTAGCAGGCTTCCCAGATAGCCCTAGCACTACAGGAAATCTGTAGCACAGAGTTCTCAAGAAGAAACCCACATCTGAACCGTGTTTCATATTCCCGCACCAGACCGAAATGGAATGGGAAAGAATATGAACCACTCTAGCCTAGGTGTCACTTAGGTCCCAGGTATAGGACCTTAATCTCTAAATGGAACCCACCTACCAAATCAGAAAACCAAATCCAGCAATGACAGTATGAAATATGCATAAGACTGTAAAGAAGGCAATAAATAAAGCTGTACATAAAGCAATAAATAAAGCAAATAAATAAACATAATTAGCACATAACACCCCAGTAAACACAAATCAAACAAGCGCTAGGAGGAACCCACAAAAAGAACCAGAAGCCCTGGTTGCAGTATAAGGGTCCCCAGCAGAGTTGCCAAGCTATCGCTCCCACCAAATGACACCGGGTTAGACGGGGTACAGACGCGAACGGTCGGCGAAAGGAGAGAACATGAAGATGAACTGAAAAGAGTCGTCAGCTAGGCATTTTTATCCCAAAGGAAAGGTAATGCTGCATAAACCTGGGAAAGGATGGATAAGAAGGTTGCGAACCAGAGAAACTGAGAAAGGGGGTTGGTTACAACCTGGGAAGGTATTAGCACCCAAATTGTCCGTCGTACTCGACGGGATCCACGCTTGACGGTTTGTGTTTAAAGGGGTAGTGTCAGTGCTATTTTGTGTGCATAAGCTGGAAAAGAATGCAAGTGTCAGTGTAAAAGAAATGTGGAGTGAGATGAAAGAGTGTCAGTGCAAGAAAAGAGTACAAAGCTCAAGACTGTGAGACTTAAAGAATAATGCTGGAAGAGGGGGGGGGGGGAATACACATAGACTTTTGTTTGATAACTGTTAAGTTATGCCTACGTATCCTCTCGTGCAATGAGGAAGTCAGAACACCGTAGTTCGACTCAAAGAGACTGAAAGATAAATTGACTGATGAACTGCTTACTTGTCTATGCTCAAGTGTATGACCTGTCTGGCTCAGGTGCTAACTTTCTTGCATTAGACGGAAGAAGCAAGTTCTCGGTTGTGAGTGAATGAGATGAGAAAAGAATCCCGGAGGAGACAATTATTGTTTGTTTTTGTGATTTCAATCTTTTATTTCTTTTTGAATTTTTCATAAGAAAATGAGCTTAAGCCTAATCCAAGGGTTAGTAAATTCATCACATCCTCCCCCTGATTAGGGGTAATGAGAATACCTTAAGCATGAAGTAAACACCTCACACTTAATCACCATGATGTAGGATTAAGATCATTAACCTACTTGTGATTATCTAGATGTTTTTGGAGTTTTTGTTTAGTGTTAAGTAATGAGTTTAAGCCATAATCAAGGATTTAATGAACCCATTACACCATAGTAATAGAAGGATGATAGACGAGAACATTTAAGATGAGAAAGGCTCCTTAACTTAATCCATGATTAGGGATTAACCTCATGACAAAACAAAGCCTTTATTAAAGTGGATTTTAGTTAATGGTGAGATTAAGAAGTGAATTTTATGGTTTGTAAGACAACTTGAGGGGGACTTGTCCATTAACACTAGGGTTAGTCCTTCTTAACCAATTAAGGAAGAATTAGAACCCTAATGCAAGGCCCAAGTTACAAGCTTGATGTCTTAGTGATTATTAGATGAATTGATTAAAGGATTTAAACACATTAAGGTTCTAACACTTAGGATTAAAGTTATACACTCCATCCTAAGAGAAGGATACAAGCATAACCCTAATCACAAGGCCTTAAAGCCTTAAGGGTTTAGTCCTTGATTATGAGATGAGAAGAGAAGACTCAAAAGATGACACAAAGGTAGAACTAAAGGGGGACTAATCAAACCCTAATTGTGATCATGCTTGGGTATTCCTAGGGCTTATGAGGCTTGCAAGAGATCTTCAAGAAGAGCCACCATGGAAGAAGCAGGATGGAAGGAGGAGAAGCAGAAAGAAGCAAGACAACTCACTTCACTTAAGAAGAAAAGTTGCTTGAAGAAAGAAAGTGAGGAGGGAACATGAATGCGCAAGCTCACTCTAATACACATACAAAATGCAGCAATGAATGCATAAGAGAGATGAGAAGAGATTATGAGAAGTGAAGGCAAATTCACTTCTCAAACACTTACCACCTGAAAAGTTAGCAAAGGGAAATAAAATGAAATGAAAATGAAATGAAATGCAAAGATAAAGCTAAAGTCAGAAGCATGTTCATGATGCTAATGATGCAAAAAGATGATACAAATGTATGTCATGAGATGGAGATGATCATACAAAGGATGGGAATGCAAATGAAGCATACAAGAGGCATGAAAGTCCATGAATGCATATGACATCAAATGAAAGCAAAAACATGGAAAATGGATGATGCAATGATCAAACATGATTCAAATATGTCCTAAGATGTTTTATATGTCATGTGGATGCATAAAATGTCATGACAAGTTCATATATGCAAGCTTATACAAGATGGATGCAAATGAAGATGCAAATTAGGGTTATATGATCATATGAGATGCACAATGCAAAAGAAGAAGCAAGACATGAGATAAAAAATTGAAAATGGGATCAAAGGGACCCTAAACCTACACAAGTTCACTGTCCAAAGGGGAAGGTCAGAGGCTAAACCCTAAGGGACTAATGAATTTTCTAAGTTTCTAGGGTTTTAAGGGTGATCCTAAAGGTAAAATTCCAAACAAATTGAAAATTCATTATAAAAATGAAACAAAAATGCTTTTAGGAACTTGAAGTCATGCATAACACAATGCAAAAAGAATCATTCACAAAATCACTTTGGTTCAAAAGTTATGGATTTTTGAAGTTAGGGTTAAAAAATTCAAACTTAAGAACCCTAATTCACTTGAAAAATGTCAAAGTATGATCAAAACCAAAAAGAAATTTGTGTTGTGAGTTTGTAAATGTTTCTAAATGTATGAAAAGGCTCTCTGAATTTTTTTGAGATTTTTAAATTCCTAAATGTATTTTTAATTAATTAATTCTCATTAACTAATTAAAAATAAACATTTAAATGATTTAAAAATATTTTTTAATGCAAATAATAAAATAAAATATTTTTGGGTTCTGAAAATTAATTAAAGCTTGGATAAAAAATTTCAGAATTTTTAGACCTTTTTTACTATTTTTAATAAAATGTGCAAAATTAAATAAATAAAATGAAATAAAAATGAATAAAATGGGAAGTATGCTGGATGGAAGGCTGGGATGCAATCTGGGCTTTGGGAGGGTTGACTGGGCGCGTATCTGGATGACCCAGGTTCAAACTTACTAAACCTAATTAATTCATTAATTAAATCAGAATAGGGTTTTAATCACTCAATCCAGACCACCCAAACGCGCGGGCAATCAAGATCCTACGACCTCAATTCAAACTAACCCTAATTACACTAATTATGCCCTAATTGCCCTCAGGTAACCGGAACAGTGTTCCGGTCATCTTCTCCGGCAGCTCCCTCACTCATTCTCTCTCAAAACGCCATAAAAACAAACCAAACTCTCCATAATCAAACCTTAACTCATTCTAAACAAGATTCAGCCAACAAAAATGATTTATTTCACATGAACATCAAGATTCGAAGCAAAACGGAAAATTACTCAGAAATTTCAGAAGCTTCATACATGCTTAATACTCAATCATTTTCAAAACCAAAGGGGTGATCAGTGAAGCATGGAGAACAATCTAAGAACTTAAAAAATCATTTTTGGAAAATTTGTTCTTGGAGTTACCTGAAATGGAGCTTTCGAAAATGGCACTATCTGGGCTTTCTTTTGGTGCTTTCCCACTCCTCTTGACTCCCTCTTGCTTCTGGAATGCTTGGCTGAAGTGTTTGTGAACTCCTCTTGAAGTTTGATGGAGTTCAGTTCTAAGGGGGCCAAAATCGTGTTTTTGGTATGGTGGCTTTTAGGCTGTTTTAATGGGTGGGAAATGATCAGTGATGAATTTGAAGATGAATGGTGGAAGAAGTTTTGAGAATGAATGGCTGAGTTGTGTGTTTCGAAAGAAAATGCAAAGAGGGAGGTTTTTGTGAACTATGGTGATGCTGATGATTCTGGCTTGCTTTTTGTGTGAAATGGCTTGTATTTGGTCCATGTATCAAACTGTGATAGGCCTGTGGGGTTGGTGTGGGCTATGCTGATTGGTATGGCTTGTTTTTGCAAAAAGTCAAGGTTATGTGTCCTTTGAGGTATGGGAAAGTTCAGACCAAGGACAAGGGCATGTCCTGTGCAGCATGATTCATGGGCAACCATTTAAATGAGATTGAGGCAAATCAGCAAGTGGATTGAAGTTTTTGGGGGGTTTTGCAATTTTGGAAAAGTTTGGTCCTTTCTTGATTTCTTCATGTACAAGTCATGAAATGGGATGATTCAAAGCACAAATCTGACTTTTAGGCATTGCACAGAGTTTGTATGGTGATTAGAAGTCAATTTGAAGTCACAAATTTGCTTGGCATGAGGTTTTGCAAAAATCCCTCTTTGGTATGAAACTTGAAATTAAGTGATTTTTGCCAACTTTGGAAAGCCATAACTTGAGCTCCAAAATGAATTAGATCTTGTTCTTGTACTTTTTGAAAAGGTAATGATCCAATCTACAACTTTCATGACCAAGAATTTTTCATTTGAAGCATTTTTAGTTGAGAAAGAGGAGGTTGAAAAACTTTCCCAAAATGGAAAGTTTACATTACAAGTCATTTCCATATTTGACAACTTTTGGTTTAGCCCACTTTTCTTCAAATTTGTGAACTTCTAAGCACTTCAATGATCAAATAAAGACCATATAACTTCATTTTGATGAAAAATCCACTTTGGTTCCATGTTGGGGGGCCTCAGATGCCCTGATTTTGCTCTGACTTGCTCAAGAAGTTATCTAATGATCAGATGACTTCCACAATGAATTTTTCCATCAAACTTGGTATGTATGATCCTTATAGCAAATAGAGACCAATAGAAACAAGAATGACTAAAAATTTTGGAGTTATGGCCTCTGAAACCAAAACCCTAATTTTAAGTCATCCGTGTAGTTAAACCTGGCATTGCTTCCATGCCTTGCCAGTTCTTGTGATTTTCTGACTTCCTTGATATTGAGAGGATATAATATGATTATTGAACATACATGGACCCTCTTGAGATGATTGAAGACCTTTGGAGTGGCTCAGATGGCTCAAGGATTGCTCAGATCACAAACCCTAGATGCAGATGACTTTGAACCAATGCAGTGAAGCAAAAAATGCAATATGATATGATATGATTGAGCTTATGCAAATGAAAAAATCACAAGCCATGGTGTGATGAGTGAGGGCAATTTTGGGGTGTTTACACTTACCAAACGTTCCTGAAATGTTAGCATGAATGCATAAGACATAAAGCAAGAGGAAATGAGATCAAATGAGATGCAAAGACCAAAGTTAGAAGTGAATAAGAAATGTAAATGGCATATGAGATGATGCAAAGTCATACAAGATGTATATGAATGATCATACAAGGATGAGATGCAATGGAAGCATGTTTAGAAGCATGAAAACAGATGGATGTTTATGAAATGAAATGAATGCAAATCATACCAAAATGATGCAACAATGATCAAGAAAAGTTTCAAACATGTCCTAAGATGTTTAAGATGACATACAAAAGAATGTAATGGCATGGAAAGTTCATAAGTTCATGAAATTAAAAGTAGAATGCAAATGAAGATGCAAAATTAGGGTTTTAAGACAACATGAGATGCATATGACCAAAACAAAAGCATACACCATGATAAAAAATTGAAATTGAACTCAAAAAACCATAATCCCATATAAGATCACACACCAATGGAGAAGACCAGAAGCTTAACCTAGTGGAAGTTATGAAATTTATAAGTTTGCTAGGGTTTTTGGATGCTTCTAAAGGGAAAATGCAAATCAAATTGAAAATACAAGATAAAATCATGAGATAAATAACTTAGAAACTATATGCAATTTATGAAACAATGCAAAAAGAATCAATTTCAAACTCATCATGGTTAGGACGAAGTGAATTTTTCAAGTTAGGGTTAAAAAGTGTGATTTTTAAGAACCCTAATTCAAAGAAAATTGTAAAAATGTAATCAAACCTAAAAAGAAATTTGTATGGTGAGTTTGAAAATGTTTCTAAATGTATTGGGATGCTTCATTAATTTTTTGGTGATTTTTAGAAACCCAAATGCATATTTAATTAATTAAAATCAATTAATTAATTAAATATAAAATTTAAATATTTTAAAAATATTTTTTTAATGCAAAAACTAAAATAAAAAATGTTTTCAGGTCAAGAAAAATATTTGAAACAAAAATCCAAAGTTTGACAATTTTTTGATGTTTTTTGCTATTTTAAATAAAATGAACAAAAGAAATGAAAAGAAAATGAAATAAAAATGAAATAAATGAAAGTAATCTGATCCAGTGGCCAGGATTCAAACTGGGGAGGGAAATGTTGACTGCGCGCGTAATCCTAGGGTCAGGATTCAAACTAGCTAATTGATTTTAATTAAATTAATTAATTATGGATTAACATTAATGATGCAATCTCGGCCACTCAATTACGCGCTAACCCTAAGATCCAAGGGCCCAGATTCAAACTGACTAATTAAACCCTAAACATTTTCAGGTGACCGGAGCAAGCTCCGGTCATCTTCTCCGGCGAGCACCTCACCCCAACTTCTTCCCTAGGCTGCCCCAGACCCCCAAATTCTCCAGAAACAATCCTCAAACCATTCTAAACAAGATTTATGCCATAAAAATCATTTATCATGCATCAAAGTGGTGAATCGAAGAAAAACATTTTTAGGTCAAAAATTTCAAATCAAGCATACATCCTGGTTTCTTAACCGTTTTCAAAACAAATCATATCAGCATGATCAGGGAGACACATAGAATCATTTAAGAACTTAAAAGAAAGGTTCTGGAAAATTTATTCTTGATGGTTACCTGAGATGAAGCTTTCTCAATCTAAGTTTTCTGGACCTCTCCTTGATGCTAATCCACCCCAATGAACTCCCTGAAGCTTCTGAAAGGCTTAGAGCAAGTTTGTATGGCTTGGTTTTAGTGTTTCAGTTCTGATAACTCAGAAATCGTGTTTCTGATTGAGAGGTTTTTAGGCCATGGCAAGGGCTGGGAAATGATCCATGAGTTATGTGGAGTTGAATGGTGAAAGAAATTTTGAGTTTTGATGGCTGGTTTGAGAGAATCGAAGAAGGGATGTTTTTTTTTTATTTTCTTGCAATATGACTTGTAAAATGTTTTAGGCTTGTGGATTATGTGAAATGAGGTCCATAAGAGTCGTATAGGCCAATGAGAGTGATCAGAAATTGGGTGGTGGCATAGTGTGATTGGTATTGGCCAAGTTGAAAAAATGTCAACATTGTGTACTTAAGGTATGGGCATGGTGCAAAGCTGGCTTTAGGGGTGTCTTGGCCTCAGCTTGATTCATGGATGGCTCTAGGATGAAGTTTATGCAGCTGGCACAAGTGGATGAAGATTTTCAATAGGTTTTGCAAAGTTTATGCATAATTGCCATTTTGAGATTTCTTATGAATCAAGCCATGAAAACCATGCATTCTTGGGCCAATTATGATGTTTTGAAGTTTCTTTGACATGTTATGGTACATAGAAGCTGATTAGAGGTCATGAAATGGTTTAGAACTTGAATTTGCAAAAATCCCTCTTTTGCATGAACTTGAAAATTATAGGATTTTTGCCAACTTTGAAAGGCCATTTCTTGAGTTCTAGGATGAATAAAGACATGTTGTTGTACTTTTTGAAAATGGGAAGACATAATCTACAACTTTCATTCCCAAGAATTTTTCATTTGAAGCATTTTTGGTCATGAAAGAATAGGTTTAATATCTTTCCCAAAATGGAAAGTTTCCATTACAAGTCATTTCCAAAACTAGCAAGTTTGCATTTGGCTCAAAATTCTTCAATTTTATGAACTTCCAACCACTTCTAAGATCAAATAAAGATAATAGAGACTCAAATTTATAATGATGACCCTTATGTACCCTTGATGGAGGCCTCAGATGCCCTAATTTTGACTTTACTTGCTCAAGAAGTTACCCAATGATCATATGACTTCCACAGTGAATTTCTTCATCAAATTTGGTGCACATGATCATTATAACATATTAAGACCATTAGAAACAAGAATGAAAAAAATAAATGGGATTAAGGCCTCTGAAACCAAAACCCTAATTTTAGGTCATCTGTGCAGGAAATTTTCAGTCTGCCTCTATGCCTTTGCCATGCCTTGTGATCTCTTTACTTTTATGAACTTTGGGAGACATATTATGATCATGGAACACACATGGACCCTATTGGAAAGCTTCGAGACCATTGGGGTGGCTCAGATCACTTCTTGGATTGCTCAGATCACAAACCCTAGATGCAGATGAAATGAAACTATGTAGATGAAACAAATATACAATATGAGATGGTATGCTTATGCAATGATAAAAATGAAAGATCACAAGCCATGGTATGAGAAAAAGTGAGGGCAAATTAGGGGTGTTCACAGCCGCCCCTATTCAAGAATGAGTTAGCTGTGCAGGATGTAAGCGCCTGGCTTAACAGAAAAAACAATATAACTTGTGGTTGAATACCAAAGACAGTCTGAAATTTGCACTCGCTGGGAAGAAGAAGAAAAGGGATATAAATTGTAAAAAGTAGCATAGTATGAGTATCAAATGAAAGAGATGGAGGACGGCCATCGAGCAGAGGACGACTGTTGGGGGGTAAACGGTAAGCAAGCAATGACGGGGACAACCATCATGTTGGGAAATAATGAAACCGCGACGGGGACGACCATCGGGTAAGGAGATAAAAATATCTGGGGATTTAGAAAAGCATTGATGGGGGCGGCCACCAGGCAAGAAAGTAAAGTAAACAACGATGGGGACGACCATCAGGCTAAACTGATGAAGGACGATCATCGGGAAAAAGAAAAGGGACCACAACTGGGACGACCATCAGGTTAAATAATAGATGAAATATTTGATTAGGGACGGTCATCAAAGGTGAAGGAAGATCACCTAGAAGGGTACATCTACTCTTTATCTAGACATAGGACGAATGCCGGATAGAAAAGGTCAATGATGGGGACGGCCATCGGATAAGCATGACGAAGGACGATCATCAAGAGGTGAAGGACGATCACCTAGCAGGGTACGACTGATCTCAGGGATTTCGTGACATAGGACGAATGTCGGATAACAAAGATCAACCATGGGGACGGCCGTTGGATAAATGATGAGGGACGGTCATCATAAGGTGAATGACGATCACCTAGAAGGGGACGGCTGCTAAAAAGATATCACGACATAGGAAGAATGTCGGATAAAAAGGTTCCAATAATTGGGATTCCACTGGGGAAAGGATGAGGGACGGTCATCCAAAGGTGAAGGACGATCACTTGGTAGGGGACGGCTTCCGAAAGTATCATGACATAGGACGAATACCGAATAGAAGAAGTTGTTTTGTTGATGACTTACCGGGGAATGGTAAACACGGACGAGTGCTTACTCTTTGAAATAAAAGGTATAAGTGTTTGATAGTGTGTATAGACTAAAGATGCAGACGAGCATCCTTAGGACCCCGATACAGACAAGTATTGATAGAAACATACATCGACGTGCGTTTAAGAATGATGATACAGACTAGTATCAATCGGCTGAGCAAAGAACAAGGACGAGTGTCGAATCTACTGAGGGGTGATATATACAAGATACAGACGAGTATCGAAGATTTCTGTATAAGTATGTAAAAACATGATCTGCTGGGGACATATGTGCAAGACACGTACGAGTGCCAAAATATTGAGCAAGGGACACGGACGAGTGTTTGACTTGTTGGGGAAGTATGACATGGGAGAGTGTCAACAAAGAAATGTACAAGTACGACCAAGAGTTTGAGAACTCTGAAGGTTTTATGGCGACCTTACTGGGGAAAGATGACATGGACGAGTGTCGAGAAAGAGCATGTATAAATATAAACAGGTATCTGTATTTGAGAGTGCAAAGGGTATGGTTTAGCTTTTATCTACAGGGAAAATGAGTTTTGTATATTCCTGGTGAAGTGATATTGATATTTGTAGGTGATTGGCTCGAACCTAGCTTATGATCATGCAAATGTTTGATTTTTGCCGTAATGCGCCGTATTAGACGGAATGCTACGCTTATTTTTGTGAAAAATGATGCGAATGCTATGATTATGCAAATGAGAAACCCGATCTGAAATCCAGATCCTGCGGGGAGAAAGATCTATGGGCGATCTGTCTGGAGGGAGAACTCAGTTGGGGAAAGAGATCATTGGATGATCTGCCCGGAGGGAGAACTCTGTTGGGGATGAGGAAGTTTCAGCAATTCTGCTAGGGACGTATTTCGGGCATTGCTCTACTAGGGAGGCAACTCTATGAAGCAATTCCACCAACACTGATGAGGATGAGAGAATCCTGGCAACTCTGTGGGGAATAGAAAGTTCCTAACCACTTTGCTGGGGAAAAGCCGTCAAGCATTTCTCGGGAGATCCTGCATGGGGAGGAGATAACTTCTGGGAAGTAATATGCTGCTATTCCTTCGTTCAAGCAACATGCTGGGGATTGATGAATTCCTCAAGGGATCCTCGAGGAAATACTTCTTGTCAAGGAGTCTTGCTGATGATGTGATTGTTAGTTTGGCTGGGGATACTATACTTGATATGCCCCATGCTGTGAAAGATTGTCCGCCTTGAGTACCTACAACCTGTTAAGACAGAGAAAAACGCACAAGTGTCCTGAGGTATCCTCAACCGGATTTCGTCATAGGAGTTAGATTTGTCCGAGAGCAACATATTTCCTACAAGTATTTATTAAAATCGCTCATATGTTTTCATGCAATTATTGTACTATGAACTTTGGACATTTTGCAAACGAAACAAAAAGTAAGAACAAAGTGTAACTGAAAATTCTGATTTTATTGATGTGTGTGCCCTGAATAGGCAAGTACAGTCAAAGAAGTGAATCCCATGAAAGGAGGAGATAAAAGTGCTGGCAGTGTTGAAGATGACGCTCCCGTGAGCTTCCTTTGCTATGACCTGTATGACCCTGACGTTCTTCTTATCTTGCTTTCTGAAGAAGGTTGATTCTGACCGACGCTTTATCCTTTCGAAGCTTTCCATGTTGTGAGTGATACAGACGAATTCAGAATGCAGTTGTTCGCTTATTCCCTGATTTTGCGTGGATCTCCCTTTCGGGTTTTCAATCCACTGGGATACCCATTTTTGCCTGAGCTGTCCGATGATGCAAAGTATTTTTTAACTGCATCTGAATTCACAAGAGATAAGAAATCCTCGCCATCCATAGTAGTGAGCATCAGTGCTCCACCAGAGAAGACTTTCTTTACTAAGAATGAGCCTTCGTAGTTTGGTGTCCATTTGCCCCTATGGTCTGTATGAGAAGGAAGAAGTATTTTCAGAACGAGCTCTACCACTTGGTATTCCCAAGGTCTGATTTTTTGATCGAAGGATTTCTTCATTCGCTTCTGATATAGCTTCCCATGACAAATAGCTGCTAATCTCTTTTCTTCAATCAGACTCAGTTGATTATATCGAGATCGGACCCATTCAGCTTCATCCAGTTTTACATCCATCATTACCCGTAAGGAGGGTAGTTCAACTTCAACATGTAGGACAACTTCCATACCATACACAAGCTGATAAGGTGTTGCCCCAGTAGATGTTCTGATAGAGGTTCGGTACCCATGCAAGGAAAATGGTAACATCTCGTGCCAGTCTTTGTAGGTGACTACCATCTTCTGCATAATCTTCTTAATATTCTTGTTAGCGGACTCAACAATGTCATTCATCTTTGGCCTGTAAGGAGAAGAGTTGTGATGTTGAATCTTGAAGTCCCGACAAAGCTTTGCCATCATCTTGTTGTTTAAATTGGAACCATTATCAGTAATGATTCGTTCGGGAACTCCATACCAATAGATGATATCCCTTTTCAGAAATCTAGCAACCAATTGTCTGGTGACGTTTGCATATGAAGTTGCTTCAACCCATTTGGTGAAGTAATCAATGGCTACCAGGACGAATCTGTGACCATTTGAAGCAGTCGGTTCAATCTTTCCAATCATATCAATACCCCACATGGAGAAGGGCCAATGTGAAGACATTACATTCAAAGGATTCGGAGGCACATACACTTTATCCGTGCAGATCTGGAACTTGTGGCATTTTCTGGCATAGGCACAATAGTCTGCATCCATTGTGATCTAGTAGTAACCTGATCTTAATAACTTCTTTGCCATTGCATGTCCTCCAGCATGGGTACCAAAAGAACCTTCATGTACTTCATGCATTAGGAGGTCTGCTTCCTTCTTGTCAACACATCTGAGCAAGGCCATGTCGAAGTTTCGCTTGTACAAAGAACCGTCAGTATTGAGGAAGAAACTGCCGGCTAGCCTTCTTAATGTCTTCTTATCATTCGATGATGCCCCAGGTGGGTATGTCTGAGTTTCCAAGAACCATTTGATGTCATGGTACCAAGGCTTGTTATCAGTAACAGTGTCCACAGAGAATTCATATGTCGGTCTGTCTAATCTGGATACCAAAATCCGGGGTACATAATTAGCAGCTTGTACTTTGATCATGGATGAAATGGTAGCCAAAGCGTCTGCAAACTAATTCTCAGCTCGAGGGATGTATTCAAGCTTGACTGTTATGAAGAAGGCCAATAATCTCCTCGTATAGTCACGGTAGGGAATCAAGTGCTCCTGATGAGTGTACCACTTGTTGTTGGTCTAGTTGATTACCAAAGCTGAATCTCCGAATACATTCAAGGTTTTCATCCCGAGGTCAATGGCTTCCTCAAGACCCATGATACAAGCTTCGTATTCTGCTTCGTTGTTAGTGCAGGCAAAGGTGAGTTTTACTGAGAAAGGCATATGAACCCCTTTGGGTGTAATGAGCACTGCACCAACTCCACGACCGTTGCAATTAACTGCCCCATCAAACATCATGATGAGTGTACCACTTGTTGTTGGTCTAGTTGATTACCAAAGCTGAATCTCCGAATACATTCAAGGTTTTCATCCCGAGGTCAATGGCTTCCTCAAGACCCATGATACAAGCTTCGTATTCTGCTTCGTTGTTAGTGCAGGCAAAGGTGAGTTTTACTGAGAAAGGCATATGAACCCCTTTGGGTGTAATGAGCACTGCACCAACTCCACGACCGTTGCAATTAACTGCCCCATCAAACATCATAGTCCATGCTTCTTCTGGGTCAGGCCCTTCAGTGTGAATAGGCTCTTCGCAATCTTTTGCTTTCAAGAACATGATGTCTTCATCAGGGAAGTCAGACAATACACTGCCCTTGATGGCTTTTTGAGAGGTGTACTGAATGTCATATTCTGTTAGAATCATTTTCCATCTTGCAACCCTTCCGGTAAGTGGTGGCTTCTCAAATATGTACTTGACTGGGTCCATCTTTGAGATCAATAAGGTAGTATGAGTCAACATATACTGTCTTAGTCGGCGAGCAGCCCACGCTAAAGCACAACAAGTTTTCTCGAGCAATGAATAACATTGTTAACAGTCGGTAAACTTTTTGCTTAGGTAGTATATCGCATACTCTTTTCGACCAGACTCGTCATGCTGGCCCAACACACACCCCATTGACTCTTCTAATATTGTCAGGTACATGATTAGAGGTCTCCCCTCAACTGGAGGAATGAGAATTGGAGGTTCTTGCAGATACTCCTTGATCTTGTCAAAAGATTTCTGACAATCATCGTTCCACATGACTGTTTGTTCCTTTCTTAGAAGTTTGAACAAGGGCTCGCAGGTTGCAGTGAGATGAGATTGAACCTTGAGATGTAGTTCAATCTACCTAAGAACCCTTGAACTTCTTTCTCAGTCTTAGGTGCAGCCATCTCCTGAATGGCTTTCACCTTGTTGGGATAAACCTCAATTCCTTTTTCACTTACAATAAATCCCAGCAGCTTACCAGAACATACCCCGAATGTGCACTTGTTGGGGTTCAACCTCAACTGATACTTCCTCAGACACTTGAATAGTTTTAGTAGATTCACCCGATGATCTTCCTCTGTAAGGGACTTGCCAATCATATCATCCACATATCACTCGATTTCTTTGTGGATCATATCGTGGAATAATGTTACCATAGCCCATTGATATGTTGCACCGACATTCTTCAGACCAAAAGGAATTACCTTGTAACAAAACGTGCCCCAAGGTGTGATGAAAGTTGTCTTCTCCATGTCTTCAGGTGACATCTTAATCTGATTGTATCCAGAAAATCTATCCATGAAAGAAAATATCGAGAACTGAGTTGTGCTATCCACCAATACATCAATGTGAGGTAATGGGAAATCATCCTTCGGGCTAGCTCTGTTCAGATCCCGGTAATCCACACACATACGCACCTTTCCATCCTTCTTAGGTATGGGTACAATGTTAGCAACCCACGGTGGGTAACTAGTTACAGCGAGAAACCGACATCCCACTGCTTTTGTACTCCCTCTTTGATTTTCATGGCCATGTCTATGCGAGTACGGCATAGCTTTTGTTTGGTCGGCAAACAATCTTCTTTTAGTGGCAATTTTTGCATGACAATATCCATATCCAGACCTGGCATATCTTGATAGGACCAGGAAAAGACGTCAACATATTCCCGAAGCATCTGATGAGCTGTTCTTTCACTGGAGCTTGCAGACTAGCCCCGATCTTCACTTCCTTCACATCTTCCTCGGTACCAAGATTGATAGTTTCAACCTCCTCCTGATGAGGAGCAATCACTTTTTCCTCTTGCCTCAACAACCTAGCCAACTCTTCAGGAAAATCATAGTCTTCATCAACCCCTTTATCTGCTTGATTAATCAGATTGTCAAAGTCATACGAAGTCATAGCAGTGTTGTTGTCGGTGCAATCTGGAGGATTATCTCTGAAGGGGTTGATATTTGTTCATTTTAGTGATTGATTTTAATCTTGTTTAGAAAAAATGTGAATGGAGTTTTAATTGAAAAACATTGCCATTTATTTCTTTGTGCGAAAATAACAAAAATGAAAAACAGTGAGCGACAAAAAAAGATTGTTTGCAATAGATGTCCATTTGTTTATTAATCATTCATTTGCACAAAATACAAATATGGCCCTATTACAAAATGAGTCCTGACACCTTGGGCAAGATGCAAGACTTGATGCATGCTTAAACAGGAAATAATAATTACTCTACAAAAGTAATCCTTATAGTTTCCTAGGAAGACCAGTTAAGGACTTAATGGCCTAGGACCCTTGGATGAATCCAGCTTTCCAGGTTGAAGTCACTTTCAGCCTCGTCTTCCACATTGTTGATTGCATCCGGGGTTAGCATTCCCCCACTAATAAACTTGGGAGCTTTAACAGCCTCCTCTTGGACCTGTCGGGATGGTTTGTAACCTAACCCGAACTTGTCTTCCTTGACTTGAACTTGCAGTAGCTTGCCTCAGCCCTGGGCATTCCCGTCTTCAACAACCTTCCGAGCTTGCTTATAAGAGGAGATCGAAGTACCAGACACTTCAGCTGTTGCTTCATTGACATTGAGGGCCTCAAACCCTTGGCTCATTGTCTCATGGATCTCTTCGTCCATCTCAATATACTTGTAAGTATCTAGATGACTAAAGAAGATATCCTCCTCCCCACAGATTGTGATTACTTGACCTTCCCATTTGTATTTTAACTTCTGGTGGATGGTCGACGTTACAGCGCCAGCGGCAAGAATCCATGGGCGACCCAACAAACAGCTATAGGCAGGCTTAATGTCCATCACGTAGAAGATAGTTTTGAAGATCTGTGTTCCAATCACTACAGGCAGCTCAATTCCCCCAAGAACCGATCTTTTAGAACCATCAAAGGCTCTCACTACTGTCGCTCCCAGGATTTTCATCCTAGTACAAACGCGAAAGTGGCGCGGAAAAGGTAGAGTCGCCAGCCAGACATTTTTATCCCACAAGGAATGGGAAAGGTAATGTTGCACAAACCTGAGGAAGAAGGAAAAGGACGAGGCCTTGCGAACCAAAGATCTGGGTCTGGGAGTCGGTTACGAATCGAGAAGGTATTAGCACCCCAATCCGTCCGCCGTACCCGACAGGATCCACGCTTAAAAGTCTGTTTTCAAAGGGTGAGAAATGATATGCTGTTTGAGTGAAAGAATGATTATCTGGAATGGAAATGAAATGAGAAAAGAAAAGGAATTAACAAATGGGAATAAAAGGGGAAAATGTAGGGAAAAAGAAAGATTGTGCTCGAATGGGCCCTACCCCACTGCCTACGTACCTCATCGGGATAAATGAGGATCAGAGATGCCGTAGTTCGTCTAACTAAGGCTTACACTCGTTTGTGGTTTTTAGGATGACGTTGCCATAGCTCTAGCTCAGGTGTTACCGGCTCTGACTCGAGGGTGTTTACCGTGTCGCTGTTTGAACTGTCGAGACAAGTCATGTTCGTCCGCAAAGAGTATGAGATGAGATGAGAAGACGTGACTTCTTGGTTTGTTGTCTTTTAGAAGAAATGTTTTGAATTTGTGTTTATTGAATGTACAACACTAAAGACTATGACACAGGAGCGAATACTTTCCAAGATCGCCCCCAATGGAACGTTTGTAAAGCATCCTAGAAGAGTGAAGGAGACCTCCACTAGTCATTTCCCGTATAGCTTAAGGCTCGTGGCGCATTGTACACCTTTCCTTTATTAAATGTTTTTGATTTTATTTAAAGATGAGAAGTGAGACTCAAATTGTAAAAGGAAAAAATTCTAAGGGAAACTAGACTTACCCTAAGTTAGTTGAATTCATGGATAACCTATGGTTAATGAGGTTTGAAATATTAAATCTACCTAAAGATATAAGACTACAAATGAGAATACAAGTGTTAATAGTGAACAATATGGTCCTCCTAAGTCATGGTGGGTATACACGGTATGAAATGTAAATGAGATGAAACAATGGATCGGGTGGGACGGTTGCGTGGTGCTAAGACGCACGACTTATGGTGTGAAACATACAAGGCTTGCTTTTGGTTGAATGAAGTGGAACGATGGTAATCGAGGAACCCTAAAGTCACATGCAACTTTATTTATTTATTTGAAAATTTACTCGACGTTGGATCGAGTTTTATTTATTTCATTTTTTTGAGATTTGGTTTTCTATCGATTCATTTTATCTTTTCTAACCTAGTTATAAAAACTATACAAGCATACAAGTATTACACTATTACATCACAAAGCATACAAACATAATTGAAGCATAAAAATATCCAAATCCATAAGCCAATCCTTTGAACACATACCTTGCACAAAAAAACAAATAGTTAGTGAATGATATGAAGCATGAATATGCATAATATGATGGAATGAATTAAAATGACAAAAATATCACAAGTCATGGAAAAAATGTGAAATTAATTCCCTTGGGTCTTAAACCTGATTATAACACTATGTTAAAAAATATCTTAAAAATTCTAATCCTAACTATGTCAAATGGTCATCTAAACTTACCTAAAGTTTAATCACAATTTTGTACAAATCACCATACCAAAACAGTGGAAAAAATGTCCTAAAAAATTCACCAAAAATATTATAGGTACTTCTACTTGTCCTTTAATCATAGCAAAAAGAATGGGCAAAAATTGTTATGGGAAGTGGTAGAAATAAATTGTACAAATTTATATGTCTAAGTGGAAATTCAATATAAGCCAATTAAATTAAAAAATCGAAATTAAATCGAAAATTGATTAAATTCAGAAAATAAAAATTGGGACAAGTTCAAAAATGGTTTAATATTCTACTTATGATTTTTAGGGATTTTTATTAAGGGTTTTAACGTTTATTCATGAATTAATTTGAAATGGCATAGAATAGCAATTAAAATGGAAGAGAACTTGGATGGGGTGAGAATAGAAATTTCTTTTAAGTTAAAAACCAGATTGGGCCTACAAATGAGGTGTAAATAGCAATTTTATTGGGCCCATATGCGCTGGGCCTGGAGGCTCATAAAAACCTCATCCTACTTTATCTCTTCTAATCAAAATTGATGATGGATTAATGGGAGATTATGACCCTTTTTTATTATTATCTTTTTCTAACGGTACCAATTAAGATTTCCATTGTTGCCATAAAACGAAATTAACTCCTAATTAAAACTATTAATCAGCATTATATTCTTCTTAAAATAATAATAATAATCAAATAATAAAGAAAAAAAGGAAAGAAGACCTCTCTCTTATCCCCCTCCTACGAATTCTTTCGTCTCCCTCACACACACCTTCATGCCATCATCTTCAACAACCCTAGCCGCCGCCGTCCTCATCCCTCCATCTTCTTCGCCCAAAACCTAATTCCGCCGCCGGTCTACCCTTTCTGTTCATCAAACTCAAACCACTAACCCTTCTTGCTTCGTGTTCCCCCTTTCTTCTACTCTCATCTCTCTCAAGTTCTTCTTCTCCAAAAACCCTCATCTATCTTCTTCCTCCCTTAATTTAGCGCCGCCGGCACCTCACCGGCTACCGCCAGCCTACAACCTCCAAATGCCAAACCACTAACACAAACCCTAGCTTATTCTCCTCTCCCAACTCGAATCCGAGACTAGATTTTCCCAATTCTCAGCCACACAACCGGATCGTACAAATCCGAAACCAAAAAAAACAAAATGCCGGTTTCACAAACAACACGAACACGCTAGATTTCTACGATCTAAAGGCCATTTCTAACAGATTGTGGATCAAGATGCGTGTACCTGTAACCAACAAAACGACGGTCTAGTCGATGTGATTCGCGGTGACGGAAACGATTGATGAATGTCCAAGAAGGTCTTCGAAGTGTGAGGAGGAAGGAGTTTCGAAGTTCTCCGTCGTGGTGAAAGTCTCTTCTTCTTCGCGCGATGCCGTCGTAACCATACTGTGTGTTTGATATCAGTTTACCACAAACAGAATGAATGGTAATACCTTGCTCCTCTCCTTATTCTGAATTTGTTGTTGACGATTCGGGTGTTATCTTTGTTTCTGAATCTTTCCTCTTCGGTTCAAGCCGTTACGAATTGTCGCGAAGCCCTTCCATGTGAATCATTTGATTAGCTGAGGATTATTGAGTATTGATGTGTTCATGGAATTACGTTTCGATCAAATAAGGTGATGAATTCAATCCACAAATTCATGAAGATTTGTAGTGAGGTAGTGATTTCTTTCTATCGATCCGTTCCGCGATTTTGTTGTCAATTCACAATTCTGACCGATGTTCTTGATTCTGTTGCGAAGTTGTTGATCATTCTTGACTTTTGCAGGTTGAATATCCTTGTTTGAAGGCTCTTTCTTTTTTCTGAATTTTCAGTGAAGGTCGTGATGAGGAAGCTACGACATTGCGATGCGGACAAAGCTGATTCGATGGCCAAAGGTATTGAAAATGCAGAGGTTGAAGAGGTTATGAAGGTACGAGATCTTCCCCTTTACACTTCACATTCTTGAGTTTTCTGGTTTTGAAACGCTGTGGTTATTGCTTGTGTAAATTGCAGGTCGAAGGTTGAAGACTGAAGATTGATGGTGATGGTAAATCATGGAAGAAGTTGCAGATTGAAGGGAGATTGATGAGTTATGATAATGGTCCGGTTATGGTGACTGATGAAGATTGGAGAAGAAGGAATGGCGGAAAAATGGTGGAATGGTGGAGAGGGATCAATGAAGAAGAAGTTGGAGAAAAAATGAAGAAGAATCAAGGAAATGGTGAAGAAGAATAGCTGTTCATTTTATGGATGATTCTCTCAGGTAAACTCTTGTTAAATCAGTTATGATTTCGGTTACGAGTTAGTTACGGTTAGTTAAAATTCTATTATGTTGTTAGTTTAGAATTTGGTTCTGATTTTTTATTATTCCCTTTCTCCAATTTTCTTCTGGCTTTCTGTTTTCATCTGGTGTAAAACACTAAACCGATGCCCTGTTGGTTTTTGATATATCAGCTTAGAGGTTGGAGTTTTTTGCGGTTATTGATTCCTATTGTTTTTCTTTGCAGGTCTGTATTGCCGAAACCGGGTTTAGAGATTGAAAGCCAATTATATATATATTAACGAATATGACAGCTCAATGGTGTCGAAGTTAATCGAAGGACTTTGAAGCAAGCTGCAGAATCATTGCGGATCGGTGAAGAACTTGATGATTTCCGCCTTTTCCTTTGGCATTACAACTGCTCTTTTGTTATTAGTTGTTAGAATTTATCTGTTCTGTATTTTCTGGTGTGAAGCTCTGAGTCGAATTCTGTCCTTGTTTTCAGTTGTATCAGGTTTTTTGTAACCGAATTTTTTATGAGTTTCTTGTAACTGTTATTGGAGTATATTGTGATTATTGATGGACTCCAATAAATGATGGACTCCAATAGATGAAGAAATGAAATATAATTTCCATAGAATTTATTCTGTCAAGTTTCCTTTAGAGATTTTCCACTATTTTCCTTTTGAATGGATTGGTGTTATAATAAGAAGTAATAAAAATGGCTCTCCCTTTTGGTCTCTAATTATATGAAGGAAAAAAAAGAATTCTCTTAGCATATACTCGGAAGGCCCAATCCTCATGATTTTTGGCACCACGTATTCAATAAATGTATGCCTCTCATTTTCTTTCTTCACATCTTCCTCTTTCACTTCAACCCCCTTTTATTCATATTTTCATAATAAAATTAGATAACAAGAGGTAAATGCTTCTTATAACACGCGTCATGTGTCTAAATCGTGGCGTGGGTTTTGGACTTAAACTTTGGAATTGAATTTGGAAAAAGATGAAATGTACAATTTTAAATTGCAATTTGGAGATGAATATGAAATTGGATAATGGTTGTAACTAGACAAAGAATATTTTGGATTTGATTTGTAGACTCGTGAATCTTGGTTTCGCTTGAAAATTTTGGATTTAGAACAAGAGTGAGTATTTGAAGTATAGGTAAATGATAAAAATAATCTAATAGATTAAAAGGGATATTGACTAATGGTTAAATTTTTGATAAAATGGACTTGAAATAACCCAATTGTAGACGTGAATGAAACGGGTAGCGAGCAACTATTAATCATGAGAAAAGGTTATCGGAATCCCGTAACCCATATGACTAGTTTTAGTATGCTTAATCCAGTTCACAACTCCAATCCAAGTCACATTTGTATCCTCAACGAACTCTTGATGTTCAGTCAATTTTTTTTTGAATTCAAACCCAAAGGACTTGTATTATAAGCAACAAACTGCTAAGAGGACCATCCTACTCTGATTATTGCATGCTTGAGACTTGATCCCTTGTATCCTGATCCAGTGCTTGGTCATTTTATACACATATGCCTTGCTTCGACCACAAATCCTTGAGAAAACCTTGAAGAGCTGAGATCTATAACAAATTATTTGTTAGATATGACCTATTGGAAAATGCAAGTGGATGCGAAACATAATTCAGTTGGAAGGTAATAAATATGAGGGCAAATTTTGGGGTGTTACAGCTACCAGGTTACTTGGACGCAGTGCAAGACCATCATATTCCATCTTGACCAAGGCTTTCTTTGGAAGAACATTGAGTGAGGACCCAGTGTCAACCAATACATGAGAGAGAATAGCACCTTTACACTCCAAGGTGATATGTAAAGCCTTATTATGGTTACGACCCTCCGCAGTTAGATCAACATCTGTAAAACCTAGCCCATGGCTAGTATTGACATTTGAAACCACTGTTTCTAGATGATTAACTGTAATCTCTTCTGGCACGTAAGTTGCGTGCAGGACTTTGAGAAGTGCATTATTGTGGGCTTCGGAACATATTAGCAGTGATAGAATAGAGATTTTGGAGGGTGTCTGATGGAGCTGGTCCATAACCTTATAGTCACTCTTCTTGATTATTATCATGAACTCGTCTAAATCCTGGTCAAAGGATGTCTTCTGAGTTTCCTTGGTAACAGGCTCTTCAGGCACCACACTCTTGCCCATAGCCTTGGCAGCAACTTCTGCTTCAGCATTAGTTCTTTGGAATTGTGAGGCAACGAGACGTCCGCTTCGAGTGAAGCCTCCGCCTCCCCCCACATTATCAATTTGTGGTGTACCAGTGTCAAGAGTGTCTTTCTTTCCGTCGCAATATAAATCTGATCCATAGTGCCAAGGCCCGACACTGCTGTTGTCATATGGAACTGGTCCTGGTACCATGATAGTAACCGGACTGATTGCTGTGGAAGAAGGAATTGAGACAGTCTGAGGTTCATAATAAATTGTAACAGGGGGTCTGACCGGAGATGGTGCTGGTGATGAAGGTTGCTGATGTTGATGAAAATGTTGTTGTGAGTTGCTGGAAGAATCTGGAACGTGAATTGTTGTCGGATCGTAGTAAATGGTAACTGTGTGTTGCACCCCAAAATTTGCTCTCACAATACAAGACTTTGTGTGCTAAGAAGGTTCACAAGGTTCACAAAACCTTTCATGAGGTTCATGAAGTCTACAAGTCACTTTATGAGGTTCACAAGGTTCACAAGATTCACAATACTTACAAAACCTTTCATGAGGTTCATGAAGTCTACAAGTCACTTTATGAGGTTCACAAGGTTCACAAATTTCACAATGCTTACAAGACCTTTCATGAGGTTCATGAAGTCTACAAGACACTTTATGAGGTTCACAAGGTTCACAAGACCTCCCATGAGGTTCACAAGGTTCACAAGACCTCCCATGAGGTCCACAAGGTTCACAAGACCTTCCATGAGGTTCACAAGGTTCACAAGACATCTTATGATGGTTCACAAGGTTCACAAAGTTCACAATTGGTCAGAAGAGTTGACAATCCCCTCAGACAATGCACCTCCTAAGCAGTGCATCCAAAACTAGGGTTTTGACTTTAATCAGGCTAAATGAACTTCCAAGACTTCAAGTGAGCTTCATAACATCTTATATGTGTGTAAGAATGCCCATGACAAGTTTCAAGACTTTTCTCAAAAGTTTGCTCAGTCAGATGATCAGATAAGTCAAAATCAGTCAAAGCAGTTAAAAAGTCAAACTGAGGTCAACTGTGGTCAAACCAAAGTCAAACTTCATGATTTTTTGCCAACATCAAGTATATGAAGTAAAATTCATCATTTGATCAAGGCTTGATCATGATTCATCAAGGAGATTTCAGATCATCAAGAATCAGGAGTTTCTAAATTAGGGTTTCCTCAGTAAAAGTCAACTGAACTTTGACCAGCCATAACTTTCACATGCTTCATCACCAAGTCTCCATCCAAATCTCATTTTGAAGGAAATTGAATTCTCTAAAACTTTTTGTCTCACAAGCCAAGCCCAAAAATGCTTCATTTGGAAGGTATGAGCTAAGACATTATAGGTCCTTTTGAAAGTCAACAAAAAGTCAACAACTTCAAAAGAGCATAAATTGAGAATGGTAAATGATATGGACATGAAACCAGTGGGGTTGGTTATAGGACTCTTCAAGCTTTCCAAAATGTCCAAGAACACCCTCATAGCATTAAAATTGAGGGATGTGTGCCCTTGCAAAGTTGGGAAATTTTTGGTTGGTTTATGAAGAAAATGGAGGTCTAAAACCAATTTTTTCTAAATGGGCTTGCCATATGATGACCCAATCCATACTATAACCTCATGCACGACCCAAGTCAACAAAAATCATATTTTTTATCATTTTATTTTGATTTATTTTGATTTAATTCATTAAAAATCATTTTAAATTAAAATAAAATATAAAAGTCTAAGATTTAAAAAAGATTAAGCTTCTAGAAATTCATAAATATGATTGGAATCAAAGAGGTAAGAGGATCATGATGATTGGCCTAAAATAGCAAGTGTTTATGCAAAAATATTTGATTTTCAAAGCTTATCTTTTTGAATCTTTTTTGATCAAATTTTTCACACAAGCATTGATCTTTTCTGACCTAATTGATCATAATATAAGTACATGAGGTAACCCTAACAAGAGCAGACGAATTCCTGCCTCCCAAGAGTAAGTTTCAAAAACCAAAAATCATCCAAAAACCAATTTTAGGATTCTTCATTTGAGGGCATTTGAAGGTATTCTAAAGACATATCAATGATCCCTAGGCTTCACTGAATGTGTATCAATGATCATTTGCATTCAAAACCACTCATATGGCATAAACCGAATCAAGATTTGTTCTTGAATATGAGTTTTTCGATTTCACATGTTTGCTTGATTTAAATGAAATTTGATGATTGTTTGATGTTTGTGATGAAGCTAGGAATGTTTCTGGACAGCTATCTTGAAGTTTGGTACCCCCAATCGTATTTCACCATTGTTAGGGTTTGAATGGCCAATTTAGGGTTTTACGATTTAGACAATATAAATAAATTCTAACAACGTGGATTGATTGTATGAATCATAAGGAATTCATTGGTATAAACAATTTGATGTAATTGTACCATTTGCTTGATGTTTGAATTTCGCAGGACATGAACATAGAAGAACTTGCATGAAATTTCGCAGGAAAAGTTGTATCAATTTTCGCAGGTATCATGAAGAAGATGAAGACCCCTGCGCGCGAATTTCAAATTTAAACTTTTGTTTTAAAATATTATGAATTGTGTCTGTTTTTATTTCACAAGCTTGCGCTTGTCCCAGTGGTGAAGCATGCGCGTATATTGTAGGAGGGCAGGAGTTCGAATCCTGGCTTCAACCCCTTTTGCTTATTTTTCCAGATATTTAGCCATTTTAATATATTATGAATTATGGTGAGGTTATGTACAGGTGCGCTCTCCCAGCTGGATTGGTTAAGGTGTTTGTGTGATTGCTTGAAGGTCCTGGGTTCGATTCCCCCCAGGCCTTTTGCTTTTTCTTTCTTTTTTCTGATTTTCAGGTTTAAGGCATAAAACAAATTCCTCTCCTTTCCTTGTCACCCGCGCGCTGGTAGCCTGGTGGTGGATGTTGCTGGTTTGAGTGCATGAAGGCAAGAGGTGCTGGGTTCAAATCACAGCCAGGTAAGTTTTCTTTTTTTTTTCTTTCTTTTTGTTTTCTATTTGTTTTGATTATTATTAATGTTAAATAATTAAAATTATAATCTTAATTTAATCCTAATAATATGTTTTAAAATAAATTGTTTTCTTTTATTAATATGTATATATTATAATTTATTTAATTAAATTAATATTTAACGTTTAACATTTTTTTTATAAAACCTAATTTATTTTTAAAACCCTAAAAAATATATTCTTTTCAAAACCCTAATTTTCTTCTTTTATTTATATTCTTAAACTTCATTAAAATTCTTGAATTAATATTTGTTAATATATAAATTGTTTATAACTCAAATTTTTGTATGTAAGTATAATTTAAAATTAAAATGCTTAATTTATTTTTTATAATATGAAAATATTCTCTAATTGTTTATATTTCAATTTTTGCATGTAAATAATTTTTATTATATGTTTAAAAATATGTAAAAATTGCTAATTTAATTTCTATAATTATAATTTATTTTTCATAATATGTTCATAATTGATTTAGTTTTTATAATTTACATATAACTTCAAATTTTATAATAATTAATATAATTGTTCAAATTTTCTTATTAATCTTTAAAAATTTTGTTTATTATAATATCTTTATTTGTTTCATTATTATTATTAATTATGTTTATATGATTATTACTAACCCCATTAATTTGTTATTATTTATTATTATTATTATTATTATTTTCACTAACCCAATTTTTATTATTATTATTATTAATATTTTGCTTATTTATTTAAATTGCTTTTATTATTATTATTGTAATTGCTCCTGGATGTAATATTTTATAATGTTTAAATTATTTATTTTATGCCATGGTTAGTAAGAATAGCGAGTGTACCATGTATGTTTATTTAAAATTAATTTAGGTCGTTTAAATTTAAAGATAAATATTAAACTGTACACTCACACACGTAAGTCGATCTTTGATCGCCATCTCACTTTCTAGGGTTACCTCTCATTGTTGCCTCATCAAAAGGTCAAGTGGGGTGTACAAAGCAAAAAGTCCCTCAAAGTAAAGTCATCTAGTCCCTTAACAGATAAAAGATCAAGTCCCTTTCGAATGTTGCCTTCGTAATGATCTTGTCCCTTCCGAATAAAGATGACAGTCCCTCCAAAATTGCTTAATACACCCTACAGTTGCCTACATTAAATAGATGACCCTTACTTGTCCCTCACATCCAAGGTAATGACTACCTATTCCTTAATAATAGGGATAGTCTTACCATTTAAAGGATTCAAGAACAGAAAAGACTTAAACTCAGGGTAGGTTCCTCTTAGATACTTGCTCACTCTTCAAAACATTTCAAACACTTCATACATTTTCAAACAATTTTCAAAAACAAAGGTTTTATACGCATCCGTACATGGATCATTATAAAACACTTAAGAAAATTTCTATTCACACACTTCACATTTCAAAAACATTTTAAAGTGAGCTAAGTAACTAAGAGCCCATGGATAACCATGGATGTAAAGGGTGCTAACACCTTCCCTTTACATAACCTACCCCCCGGACCCAAAAATCTTTTTAAAAGGTCTTTCCTGTTCTTTTATGCCTTTCCTTTGGATAAAATAAAAGTCGGTGGCGACTCTTGCTATCCGCAACATAACTAAAGTCAGTTCTCCCACCGTGTTACAGAACTGGCGACTCTGCTGGGGATTTAATAAAAGAGGGGTACCCTTAGGAATTAGATCACTTTAAAATTGTTTGCCTTGTTTGCTTTATACTTACTTGTTGGGCTCTTATGTGTGAAAGGTCCTAACCCGGATCTAGTGTACCTTAGGTAAATGGCAATAGACCAAGGAAACTGTACGGCGTATACCGATATGGTTGATCTGGTGGCCATAGTTAGTGTGACTTCTTGGTTGGTGCTGATGTTCCTTAAGTCAAGTTGAGGATAATATGAGGCTTCCATATGTTGTCAATGCACTAACTAACTTTTAGAACCCTATTTATCCCATCTTGGCCTTTAGAAAGTAGTGAGATAACCGGCTTTGGTGCAGACTGAAGTTGGTTGATACTCGATACTACGCTCATTGAGATTCTAAACTTGGAGGGTTTTGGTTGGCAAGTAAGTTGCCTACTGAACAACCACCCTTGTGAAGGATCAATGATATTGAGATCCCTTAGAACCTGGTTACTTTTGTAGGATAGGATGAACCAACTAACTTCAGGGGAGGGTACTTACCTTTGAACCTCATGCAAGCCTTCAAACCTAGGGTTGTTGTGTGACTTGTTTGTGTGTGCCACATGTTTGTGATTGAGCATAACATCATGACATCATCATGCATCATAAGCATAGCATTTTCACTAACCATTTCAAGGACCAAAGGATTTATCTTTGTTCTTTGTTGCAGGTCATGACTTCTGCACATAGAAACACCATCAGGATCAACTTTGTGAGCATACCTGCTAAGCTTAAAGAGTTGGTTTCTCAAGTGTCTGATCATTCCCAGTTCATCAAGAGACATGGTCACCTATTGGATCTAGTCAATTCAGGGTTCAATGAAGACATGATGAGTGTCCTATTTCAGTTCTTTGATCCTAAGCACCATTGCTTCACATTCCCTGACTATCAGCTGGTTCCTACAATGGAAGAGTTCTCTAAACTTCTGGGTATACCTGTTCTTGATCAAAGACCCTTCACAGGCTTGGAGAAGGAGCTTAAACCAGAGGTTATTGCTGCAGCGCTACATCTGAAGAAGTCTGACATTGTTCTAGAAACGAGAAGCGGAGTCAAGGGTATTCTTGCTAAGGTGTTGATAGAGAAGGATCAAGTGTTCTTGAAAGCTATGAGCTATGATGCTTTTGAGGAGATCTTAGCTTTGCTGATTTATGGCTTAGTATTGTTCCCCAATCCAGATCAGTTCATAGACGTTCATGCCATCAACATATTCCTGAGGCACAATCCAGTGCCTACATTGCTTGGAGACATTCTACATTCTCTTCACACCCGTACTACAAGGGCAAGAGGAACTTTGATGTGCTGCATACCTTTGCTTTCTAGGTGGTTTATTTCTCACCTTCCTCGCTCAGTAATGAAGAATTAGCAAGGGTTCAGGTGGTCTAAGAGGATCATGTCACTCTCGCATTCTGATATCCATTGGTGCTCCAGATCTATGGAGAATGTCATTATCATTGACCGTTGTGGGGAGTTTCCTAATGTGCCACTTCTAGGCATAAGAGGAGGCATCACCTACAACCCCTCTCTAGCTTTAAGACAGTTTGGTTACGCTCGGAGTGATGGCCCACATGACATGTTGATTCAGGGCATTGTGTTTGACTACGATAACGATCTTCAAGGTTACCGTCAGAGATTCATACGAGCCTGGGGAAAAGTAAACAGGGTTGACAGCAAGACACTGGAGCCTAAGTACACTATTCCTATGGAGGCTTATCTCAGATGGGTACGATCTCGTGCTCAGACTCTCATGATGCCATATCCTGCTATCCTGCCGGTTACCATGGAACCTGTTGCTGAAGGAGATACTGCTTATACCATCCTTCACCCAGACATGCCTACTGACATGGAAGACTTACAGAGATCCTGGATCCAGTTGAAGGAGCAAAGGGATACTTTCGAGGCTCATTACAAAGCAAGCCAAGAGAGAATCTTGGAACTAACAAAGCAACTTCACGAGGAACGGAATCTCAATTCATACCTCAACACAAAGAGGAAACGTCCATGGGAGACTTAAAACCCCATCTCTTGTATTTATTTCATTTCATTTTTTGTAAGCCCAAGAGGCAAAACAAATTTATTACTAATAAAAGTTTACCTTCTTGTTTGTTTAAACAAATTTAAATCCTGCGGTCCTTGAAAACATTGCATATGCATCCACATATCATTTTATTGCATCACAGGTTTATAATTGTGCACAGGTTTCTCATCTTCTCGCTGTTTATTTCAGCGATGGCTCTTGAACAAACAGTTAAGGATCTCCAGACACAAAATGCACAGTTCCAAGATCTGATCCTGAACCTGACCAAGGGGCAGGATGAATTGAAGACACTGCTGGCCAAGAAGACTAAGAAGACTAGAAGGTCAGGTGGCCTGATCAACATGGGAAGAAGGTTCAAAGGTCTTGCCAAGACCAAAGAACCAGTTGAAGACTATGAATCTGAAGAGTCTGAAAAAGAGGGAGGCAGTCTCCACAACACTATGGGGGACTCTGATTCTGAGGCTAATTACTACCATGAGCCTAATGAAGACAAATTCAAGATGCTGGTGGATAGAATGGATGCTATGGAGTTGCAGAAGTCATCTGGGCTGGATTTTGAAGATTTGAGTCTGATATTTGGGGTAGTCATACCCATTGGTTTCAAGGTTCCTACTTTTGTTGTTTATGATGGGGTCTCTTGTCCCAAGCTGCATTTGAGGTCTTATGTCAGGAGAATTCAACCCTACACTGCTGATAAGAAGTTATGGATCCATTTCTTCCAAGAAAGCTTATCTGGAGCTCAATTGGAGTGGTACTATCAATTGGAGAGTGTCAACATCAGGGATTGGAATGATCTTGCTAAAGCTTTCTATAAGCAGTATCAATACAATGCTGACTTAGCTCCCACTCGCATGCAGCTGCAAAGCATGTCTATGGGTGCCAAAGAAAGTTTCAAGGAGTATGCTCAGAAGTGGAGAGACTTAGCTGGAAGAGTACAACCCCCTTTAACTGACAGGGAATTGGTTGATATGTTCATGTGTACGCTGAATGGTCCTTTTTACAGTCATCTCATTGGAAGCTCATCATCTGGCTTCACTGAGTTGATAATGACAGGGGAGCGCGTGGAAAATGGTATAAAGAGTGGTAAGATCCAAGTGGGTACTTCTTCATCAGGTGCTGCTAAGAAGCCTCCCACTGGGAAGAAAGAATCCAATGCTGTTTATGGTCAACTTGATCGTAATAGAAGGCATCAGTCTGTGAGTGCAGTTCATATTTCAAATCCAACTCCTGCAACAACAGAGCAGCCACAGGGCAACCAACAGAGGGCTAGAAGGCAGTTCACTAAGATCAACATGTCAATGGCTCAGGCATTGCAACACTTGTTGAAGGCTGAACTTATTACTCTGAAAGAGGCTCCTCAGAACCCCAATGTTACCTCTCCCAGGTACAATCCCAATGCACGATGTGCATATCATTCAAACTGTCAGGGACATGATACTAATAGTTGCTGGGTCTTGAAGAACAAAATTCAAGATATGATTGAGGCTGGAGAGATTGAGTTTGACCCTCCGGGTACTCCAAATGTGATTACTGCTCCCATGCCAAATCATGAGAAGACTGTCAATGCAATTGATGAAGATTTACATATTTATTCAGTTGCAGAGTTGACCACACCATTGTCTGTTATCAAGAAGAAGTTAGTACAAGCTGGGTTCTTTCCAGGTTGTCGTGAAGATTGTTTGTATTGTACCTATAAGCCGGATAGTTGTTGGAGATTGAGAGATGGAATTTAACGTCTCATGGATAAGTATACCATAGTGTTTGAGAGGACTCCATCGTCTGTAGAGAGTATGGTGGATCATATTACTAAAGGTAGGAAGATTGAAGAGATTGACATGGTTGACAAAGTGCCGGTAAGGATCACTTCTAAGGGACCTGTTAAAATCACTCATAAGGGTCCAATCAAGATTACTGCTGAAGGCCCTGTGAAGGTTGTTGCTGAAGCCAGAGTGGCTCCTATGGTCATTACCACTCCTCGTCCTATTTCGTATACGTCTGATAAAGCTGTGCCTTGGCATTATAGGTCTGATGTTTATATCCATGGTGTTAAGCAGGAACCCTTAGCTGATGTGCCTGTTGATGTTGATAATATTGTTGGGTCTAGTAAGATCACACGAAGTGGAAGGGTCTTCTCTCCTCCAGTGACTTCCAAGAATGCAGTTACTCCTGCTGCTACTTCCACCACTGATGCTCGGGGCAAAAGTCATGTTATTGAGCCTATATCTACTGATGTGCCAGCTGCTGATGATCTCTCTAAGCAGATGGAAGAAGTATTGAAAATCATTCGCAAGAGTGATTATGACGTTGTTGATCAGTTGGGGCATACTCCCTCCAAGATTTCTATGTTGTCCTTGTTGTTATGTTCTGAGGCTCATGTCAAAGCTTTAATCAAGTTTCTGAAGACTGCTCATGTACCCAATGCAATTTCTATTGACCAATTTGAGAATTGTGTTGCCCACCTGACTTATGATAATGGATTAGGGTTTTCTGATGCTGATTTGACCCCTGCCAAGAGGGATCATAACAGGGCCTTGCATATCTCAATTGAATGCAGGGGCACTACCCTGTCACATGTATTGATAGACAATGGTTCCTCTCTGAATGTGTTGCCCAAAGAAGTCCTGAATAAGCTGAGTCCCGAAGATGTTGTGATGAAGCCCAGTAATATAGTGGTGAAGGCTTTTGATGGTTCGAGAAGAGTGGTGCATGGAGAAATTGATCTCCCGATCAAAGTTGGTTCTTAGGTTTTTAATGCTACATTTTATGTGATGGATATTCGTCCTTCGTACTCTTGTTTGCTTGGTCGTCCCTGGATCCATGGGGCAGGTGTTGTAACCTCTACATTACATCAGAAGCTGAGATATCCGGTAGAAGGAAAAGTTGTTATTGTCTATGGAGAGGAAGAATATTTTGTCAGCCATGTTAACACCTTCAAGTATCTGGAAGTGGAAGGTGAATATGTTGAAACTCCGTGTCAGACATTTGAAGTGGTCCCTTGGATTGTTAATGATTATGAAGCTCCTCCGGTTGTCAAGAAAGTGCCTGTGGTCACCAGAGTACCTCCAACAATGGCCTCCCTCAAAGATGCTAGAGCTGCAGTGGATGAAGGTGGTTGTACTATTTGGGGTCGGCTTCCCGATATCCCATACAAGTCTGACAAATTTGGTTTGGGTTTCACTGCAGAGTCCCAGAAGGTTGTTCGTCGTGCTCGTGCTATTCGTATCACCAATCAAGGGGTTATGAAAGATCAGATCAATGTTGTGGGTGACTATGATGAAGACTACAATCTGGATGCTTGGATTTTTCCTACTGTGGGTGCTGGACTCAATAATTGGAAAGCTGAAGATGTTATCCCTATCTCCTTTAGTCAGGAGTAAATACTATTACTGTGTTGTTGCTTTTTAAAGTTTGTAATTTATTGAACAATTAAAAATCTCAAGCCTTGTGCCTTACCCGGGGCACAATGGTGAGCTTGTTACGGGCTGTCATTTCATTTGCATACTTCATTCAATAAAAATCAGTGGACGTTTCGTTTTCTTAAATACTGTGTTCCTTGTCTTTCTGTTCTTTTATTTTTGTTTTATCAGCTATGTGTTCTTACACACACCCACATCACTAAAATGCAGATCCTCATCCACTCTGGATCCTGTTGATAACAGTTCTACTATTGCCAATTATAATTTCGAGAATCCGATCTATCAAACTGAAGACGGAAATGAGGACGATTGTGAAGTACCTGTAGAGCTTGCTAGGTTGTTGCAACAAGAGAAGAAAGCTATACAGACACATGAAGAGCCAATCGAAGTTGTGAATCTGGGAACTGAAGAAAACAGGAAAGAGGTCAAGATATGGGCTGATTTAGAGGATAGTGTCAAGAACAGATTGATTCAGATGCTACGTGACTATGTGGAGATCTTTGCTTGGTCCTATGAAGATATGCCAGGGTTGGATACAGACATTGTGGTTCACCGTTTACCAGTGAAAGAAGATTGTCGTCCAAAGAAGCAGAAGGTTCGTCGTATGCGTCATGAGATGTCAGAAAAAATCAAAGCAGAGGTAATGAAACAGTTTGATGCAGGGTTCTTAGCTGTGACTTCTTATCCACAGTGGGTTGCAAATGTGGTGCCGGTACCTAAGAAAGATGGTAAGGTACGTATGTGTGTAGACTACAGGGATTTGAACAAGGCCAGCCCCAAAGATGACTTCCCACTTCCTCATATTGATGTTCTGGTAGACAACACTGCTCAACACAAGGTATTCTCTTTTATGGATGGTTTCTCTGGTTACAATCAAATCAAGATGGCTCCTGAAGATATGGAGAAGAGAACATTTGTTACACAGTGGGGCACCTTTTGCTATAAGGTGATGCCATTTGGTTTGAAGAATGCAGGGGCAACATATCAGCGTGCTATGGTGGCTTTGTTTCATGATATGATTCATCATGAAATAGAGGTATATGTGGATGATATGATAGCTAGGTCCTAGAATGAAGAGCAACATCTTGATCATTTGCATAAATTGTTTGAGAGGTTGAAGAAATACAAGTTGAGATTAAATCCAAACAAGTGTACTTTTTGAGTTAGATCTAGTAAGCTCCTGGGTTTCATTGTCAGTGGAAAAGGTATTGAAGTGGATCCTGCAAAAGTGAAAGTTATACGAGAGATTCCAGCTCCCCGTACTGAGAAGGAAGTTAGAGGTTTCTTGGGACGATTGAATTACATTGCAAGATTTATTTCCCAATTAACTGCCATCTGTGAGCCAATCTTTAAGTTGTTGAAGAAAGACCAGGTGATGGAATGGAATGATGAATGCCAGACTGCCTTTGATGAAATCAAGAGATATCTGCTAGAGCCTCCAATTTTGATGCCACCAGTTGATGGATACCCTTGATTATGTACTTAACAGTATTAGACAACTCAATGGGGTGTGTCTTGGGGCAACATGACGAGTCTGGTCGAAAAGAGCAGGCAATATACTACCTTAGCAAAAAGTTTATCGACTGTGAAACATGATACTCACTGCTCGAGAAAACTTGCTGCGCTTTGGCATGGGCTGCTCGCCGACTAAGACAGTATATGTTGACCCATACTACCTTGTTGATTTCAAAGATGGATCCAATCAAGTACATATTTGAGAAACCTGCTCTCTCCGGAAGAATTGCAAGATGGCAAATGATCTTGACAGAATATGATATACAGTATACTACTCAGAAGGACATTAAAGGAAGTGTTGTGGCTGATCATTTGGCTCATCAAGCAGTGGATGATTACCAGTCAATGAGTTTTGAGTTCCCTGATGAAGACATTATGATTATTACCAAAGAACCTGGACAATATGAAGGACCTGAACAAGGATCCCGATGGACTATGGTTTTTGATGGTGCCTCTAATGCACTTGGTAATGGTGTTGATGTTGTGATTAGTTCTCCTGAAGGTTGTCATACCCCGATTGCTGCCATACTTTGTTTCTATTGTACCAATAACATGGCTGAGTATGAGGCATGTATCCTGGGTATTAAAGCTGCTATTGATATGAAGATTCAGTTCCTTGATGTGTATGGAGATTCAGCCCTGGTAGTAAGTCAGATTAAAGGAGATTGGGATACCAAGCATGATAATCTCATTCCTTACAGAGAGCATGTTTTGTCTTTGATCCCACATTTCAAAGAGATTACCTTTGGACATATTCCACGAAGAGAGAATCAGTTGGCAGATGCTTTAGCCACCATGGCATCTATGTTTGAGATCAGCTGGGATGATGAAGCTCCCAAGATTACTATTGATAGGTTTGAGAAGCCTGCATACTGCAATGAGATTGACACTGAAGAAGCAGAGGAAAAGCCTTGGTTTTATGAAGTGAAAAGATATCTTGAAGTTCAGGAGTTCCCTGAAGGGGCATCTGTCAAAGATAGGAAATTTCTGAGAAGGTTTTCTGCTAAGTTCTTTTTGAGTAATGGCATTTTGTACAAGCGCAATCATGATTCAACTTTGCTTCGTTGTGTGGATAAGAAGGAAGCAACTGAGATTATGGAAGATATGCATGATGGGATCTTTGGCACTCATTCTAGAGGTCATACTATGGAAAAGAAGATATTGAGAGCAGGTTATTATTGGTCTACCATGGAAGCTGACTGCTATCAACATTCCAGAACATGTCATAAGTGTCAAATCTATGCTGATAAAGTAAATGTACCTCCATCACCATTGAATGTGTTGACTTCTCCTTCGCCCTTTGCCATGTGGGGCATTGATATGATTGGTGATATCAAGCCTACTACTTCTAATGGGCATCGTTTTATCCTGGTTGCTATTGATTACTTCACGAAGTGGGTGGAGGCAGCTTCATTTGCATCTGTTACCAAGAATGTTGTGGCTCGATTCATTAAGAATAATCTCATATGTAGGTATGGCATCCCTGAAAGGATTATTACTGCAATGGCTCTAATCTGAACAACACTATGATTACTGATCTCTGCACGCAGTTCAAGATTAAACATCACAACTCTTCTCCGTATCGTCCAAAGATGAATGGGGCAGTTGAAGCTGCTAATAAGAACATTAAGAAGATTATACATAAGATGACTGTTACTTACAAGGATTGACATGAGATGTTACCGTTTGCTCTTCATGGTTATCGTACCACAATACGTACTTCAACAGGAGCAACCCCATTCTCCTTAGTCTATGGTATGGAAGCAGTTCTGCCCATTGAAGTTCAGATTCCCTCCTTAAGAATTATGAAGGATGCAGGCTTGGATGAAGATGAGTGGATTCAGACTCGACTTGACCAGATAAATTTGATTGATGAGAAGAGGTTAGTAGCAGTTTGTCATGGCCAGATGTACCAGAAACGAATGATCAATGCTTTTAACAAGAAGGTTAAGCCAAAGGTATATCCGGCTGGTGACTTGGTAATCAAGCGTATCATATTACCACAGGGTGATCCTAGGGGCAAATGGACTCCTACATATGAAGGACCATTTGTAGTCAAAACAGTATTCTCAGGAGGTGCCATGATATTTACTACTATGGATGGTGAAGACTTTCCGCAGCCTGTAAACGCAGACATAGTTAAAAAATACTATGCATGAAAAGATACCCGCTAGGTTGACTGGCCTAGGAAAAAATAAGGTCATCCCGGCAAACCAAAAGGGTTTGGGCAAAAATTAGGGATATATATAAAAAGATGTACACCCGGCAAGTCGAAAACCTGAAAAGGCGGCTTGGGCAAAAAAAGGGTATCCCGGTGGATTGAAAACCTGAAAAGGCAATCCAGGAAAAAGTTAGGGATTAAAGCGTATGACTATGTCTCGTTTGGATCACCCATGAAACTGCAACTAGTTGTGTTACTTACTCAAGCTCGAACAGATAAAACTGAATCCAATCGTTTCCGTCTCAACAGCAGAAGATAAGATACTTGAAGATAATGGCAATAGTAGAATTGAAACTCAATAGGATTATTTCCCACATAGCTGATTCTCTTTGTTTTATAAAACTTTATGACAAAATCCTCTTACTAGGGTTTACGTTTCCTTGTACAAACTTACCCATGTATGGGTCACTTTTTGATATGAATAAAATTCTATTTTTGAATCCAGATTTACTTTTACCCTATTTACATAAGCGAAATGTCCATTGGTTGTGTTTGAATGTATGTATGCTTTTGAATATGATTGATGTTTACCATAAATGCATGTATGCTCGATATGATTGATGTTTACCAGAAAGGCATGAAAATGCAGTAATAGTATTTACTAAGGACGAACGAGGGAAGGATTTCAACGAAGCTTCACCGGTTCATCTCTACAAAATAGTTACAAACCCTCAGTAGGGAAAATCCATCTTCATAAAGTCACATCTCCCTTGGAATTTATATCCATCTCTTTTATCCTCATACAGATATTCGGGAATTTACTTTCCAATAGGAGTACGACGAACGAAGACGGGAGGTTATATATACCCTACTATCGAACGAAGGCGGGAAGTTATGTATACCTTGCTATCCCCAGCAGACGTAAGGTTATGTCTAATATATTATCAAACATGACGGGACTAAGTTCCTCATATTCTTCAACAATAAATCGGGATTTGTTTTCCCTGGCCAGCAATTGTTATACAAAGATATCCAGACGCCTCGGGCAGTATCATATCATACATACATCATTTACATCATACCATAACATACATATCCATAGATACATTACTTAAGTGCATCATATCATACATGCATACATAATGCATAAACTAATATTACCATACAGAGTGCTACCTTGTTTTCAGGTTAATTCTCCAGCAGACAGACTTGTGACTATCAGGACTGCTTTATCCTCCTGAAAGTTATCAATCCATCAGGACTGCTTTATCCTCCTGAAAACTTCTTATACCTCAGGACGTTGTTATCCTCCTGAAAGCATATTATCTCCTCGGGACGTTGTTTACCTTCCTGAAATCATATCACTACTTCCTCAGGACGTTGTTATCCTCCTGAAAGCATATTATTACTTTGAGCCGTTGTTATCTTCCCAAAGGTTACCACTTCCTCAGAACGTTGTTTATCTTTCTGAAAGCATATCATTCCCTCAGGACTGCTTTATCCTCCTGAAAGCATATTATTACCTCAGGACTGCTTTATCCTCCTGAAAGTATACTATTACCTCAGAATGTTGTTTATCTTTCTGAAAGCATATCATTCCCTCAGGACTGCTTTATCCTCTTGAAAGCATATTATTACCTCAGGACTGCTTTATCCTCCTGAAAGTTATCATTATACCTTCATATTTTGGACTGCTTTATCCTCCAAGAAATGTACCTGAAGAATTTTTCTCCAAGTGGCATCTTTAATCCCACTCAAGCATATACAACCAGTCATCAATATCATTCTACGCACCGGTGAGTGCAAATTTTTGGGCTTTTATGTTCAATCCCCTTCAACCTTCCAGGTCACGACTGGCACAGATACCAATCTAACCCCTCAGGTTTCAGAAAATTGAACAGGGGCAGCTGTTGCACCCCAAAATTTGCTCTCACAATACAAGACTTTGTGTGCTAAGAAGGTTCACAAGGTTCACAAAACCTTTCATGAGGTTCATGAAGTCTACAAGTCACTTTATGAGGTTCACAAGATTCACAATACTTACAAGACCTTTCATGAGGTTCATGAAGTCTACAAGTCACTTTATGAGGTTCACAAGGTTCACAAAGTTCACAATGCTTACAATACCTTTCATGAGGTTCATGAAGTCTACAAGACACTTTATGAGGTTCACAAGGTTCACAAGACCTCCCATGAGGTTCACAAGGTCCACAAGACCTCCCATGAGGTCCACAAGGTTCACAAGACCTCCCATTAGGTTCAAAAGGTTCACAAGACATCTTATGATGGTTCACAAGGTTCACAAAGTTCACAATTGGTCAGAAGAGTTGACAATCCCCTCAGACAATGCACCTCCTAAGCAGTGCATCCAAAACTAGGGTTTTGACTTTAATCAGGCTAAATGAACTTCCAAGACTTCAAGTGAGCTTCATAACATCTTATATGTGTGTAAGAATCCCCATGACAAGTTTCAAGACTTTTCTCAAAAGTTTGCTCAGTCAGATGATCAGATAAGTCAAAATCAGTCAAAGCAGTTAAAAAGTCAAACTGAGGTCAACTGTGGTCAAACCAAAGTCAAACTTCATGATTTTTTGCCAACATCAAGTATATGAAGTAAAATTCATCATTTGATCAAGGTTTGATCATGATTCATCAAGGAGATTTCAGATCATCAAGAATTAGGAGTTTCTAAATTAGGGTTTCCTTAGTAAAAGTCAACTGAACTTTGACCAGCCATAACTTTCACATGCTTCATCACCAAGTCTCCATCCAAAGCTAATTTTGAAGGAAATTTAATTCTCTACAACTTTGTGTCTCACAAGCCAAGCCCAAAAATGCTTCATTTGGAAGGTATGAGCTAAGACATTATAGGTCCTTTTGAAAGTCAACAAAAAGTCAACAACTTCAAAAGAGCATAAATTGAGAATGGTAAATGACATGGACATGAAACCAGTGGGGTTGGTTAGAGGACTCTTCAAGATTTCCAAAATGTCCAAGAACACCCTCATAGCATTAAAATTGAGGGATGTGTTCCCTTGCAAAGTTGGGAAATTTTTGGTTGGTTTATGAAGAAAATGGAGGTCTAAAACCAATTTTTTCTAAATGGGCTTGCCATATGATGACCCAATCCATACTATAACCTCATGCACGACCCAAGTCAACAAAAATCAGATTTTTTATCATTTGATTTTTATTTATTTTGATTTAATTCATTAAAAATCATTTTAAATTAAAATAAAATATAAAAGTCTAAGATTTAAAAAAGATTAAGCTTCTAGAAATTCATAAATATGATTGGAATCAAAGAGGTAAGAGGATCATGATGATTGGCCTAAAATAGCAAGTGTTTATGCAAAAATATTTGATTTTCAAAGCTTATCTTTTTGAATCTTTTTTTATCAAATTTTTCACACAAGCATTGATCTTTTCTGACCTAATTGATCATACTATAAGTACATGAGGTAACCCTAACAAGAGCAGACGAATTCCTGTCTCCCAAGAGTAAGTTTCAAAAACCAAAAATCATCCAAAAACCAATTTTTGGATTCTTCATTTGAGGGCATTTGAAGGTATTCTAAAGACATATCAATGATCCCTAGGCTTCACTGAATGTGTATCAATGATCATTTGCATTCAAAACCACTCATATGGCATAAACCGAATCAAGCTTTGTTCTTGAATATAAGTTTTTCGATTTCACATATTTGCTTGATTTAAATGAAATTTGATGATTGTTTGATGTTTGTGATGAAGCTAGGAATGTTTCTGGACAGCTATCTTGAAGTTTGGTACCCCCAATCGTATTCCACCATTGTTAGGGTTTGAATGGCCAATTTAGGGTTTTACGATTTAGACAATATAAATAAATTCTAACAACGGGGATTGATTGTATGAATCATAAGGAATTCATTGGTATAAACAATTTGATGTAATTGTACCATTTGCTCGATGTTTGAATTTCGCAGGACATGAACATAGAAGAACTTGCATGAAATTTCGCAGGAAAAGTTGTATCAATTTTCGTAGGTATCATGAAGAAGATGAAGACCCCTGCGCGCGAATTTCAAATTTAAACTTTTGTTTTAAAATATTATGAATTGTGTCTGTTTTTATTTCACAAGCTTGCGCTTGTCCCAGTGGTGAAGCATGCGCGTATATTGTAGGAGGGCAGGAGTTCGAATCCTGGCTTCAACCCCTTTTGCTTATTTTTCCATATATTTAGCCATTTTAATATATTATGAATTATGGTGAGGTTATGTACAGGTGCGCTCTCCCAGCTGGATTGGTTAAGGTGTTTGTGTGATTGCTTGAAGGTCCTGGGTTCGATTCCCCCCAGGCCTTTTGCTTTTTCTTTCTTTTTTCTGATTTTCAGGTTTAAGGCATAAAACAAATTCCTCTCCTTTCCTTGTCACCCGCGCGCTGGTAGCCTGGTGGTGGATGTTGCTGGTTTGAGTGCATGAAGGCAAGAGGTGCTGGGTTCAAATCCCAGCCAGGTAAGTTTTTTTTTTTCTTTCTTTTTGTTTTCTATTTGTTTTGATTATTATTAATGTTAATTAATTAAAATTATAATCTTAATTTAATCCTAATAATATGTTTTAAAATAAATTGTTTTCTTTTATTAATATGTATATATTATAATTTATTTAATTAAATTAATATTTAACGTTTAATATTTTTTTTATAAAACCTAATTTATTTTTAAAACCCTAAAAAATATATTCTTTTCAAAACCCTAATTTTCTTCTTTTATTTATATTCTTAAACTTCATTAAAATTCTTGAATTAATATTTGTTAATATATAAATTGTTTATAACTCAAATTTTTGTATGTAAGTATAATTTAAAATTAAAATGCTTAATTTATTTTTTATAATATGAAAATATTCTCTAATTGTTTATATTTCAATTTTTGCATGTAAATAATTTTTATTATATGTTTAAAAATATGTAAAAATTGCTAATTTAATTTTTATAATTATAATTTATTTTTCATAATATGTTCATAATTGATTTAGTTTTTATAATTTACATATAACTTCAAATTTTATAATAATTAATATAATTGTTCATATTTTCTTATTAATCTTTAAAAATTTTGTTTATTATAATATCTTTATTTGTTTCATTATTATTATTAATTATGTTTATATGATTATTACTAACCCCATTAATTTGTTATTATTTTTTATTATTATTATTATTATTTTCACTAACCTAATTTTTATTATTATTATTAATATTTTTCTTATTTATTTAAATTGCTTTTTTTTTATTATTATTGTAATTGCTCCTGGATGTAATATTTTATAATGTTTAAATTATTTATTTTATGCCATGGTTAGTAAAAATAGGGAGTGTACCATGTATGTTTATTTAAAATTAATTTAGGTCGTTTAAATTTAAAGATAAATATTAAATTGTACACTCACACACGTAAGTCGATCTTTGATCGCCATCTCACTTTCTTGGGTTACCTCTCATTGTTGCCTCATCAAAAGGTCAAGTGGGGTGTACAAAGCAAAAAGTCCCTCAAAGTAAAGTCATCTAGTCCCTTAACAGATAAAAGATCAAGTCCCTTTCGAATGTTGCCTTCGTAATGATCTTGTCCCTTCCGAATAAAGATGACAGTCCCTCCAAAATTGCTTAATACACCCCATAGTTGCCTACATTAAACAGATGACCCTTACTTGTCCCTCACATCCAAGGTAATGACTACCTATTCCTTAATAATAGGGATAGTCTTACCATTTAAAGGATTCAAGAACAGAAAAGACTTAAACTCAGGGTAGGTTCCTCTTAGATACTTGCTCACTCTTCAAAACATTTCAAACACTTCATACATTTTCAAACAATTTTCAAAAACAAAGGTTTTATACGCATCCGTACATGGATCATTATAAAACACTTAAGAAAATTTCTATTCACACACTTCACATTTCAAAAACATTTTAAAGTGAGCTAAGTAACTAAGAGCCCATGGATAACCATGGATGTAAAGGGTGCTAACACCTTCCCTTTACATAACCTACCCCCCGGACCCAAAAATCTTTTTAAAAGGTCTTTCTTGTTCTTTTATGCCTTTCCTTTGGATAAAATAAAAGTCGGTGGCGACTCTTGCTATCCGCAACATAACTAAAGTCAGTTCTCCCACCGTGTTACACTGTGGAAACATTTTCATTAATGGATGTTGTTGTTGTAGAAGGATATGTTGAACTGATATCTGTTGAAGTCGAAGAAGGGATGGTTGTTGATGTTGTAGAAGAATCTGTTGGAATGATTGTTGTTGAAGTTGTAGGAGTGATACTTGTTACATCTGATGAAATGACATATGCTGGAGTTGTAGGAGGAATGGTTGTTGATGTTGTAGGAGCTAGAACTGTTGAAGTGATCTGTAAAGTGCCTTCCTTGATAAGATTGTTGATACCGGTCTTCAAATTTGCAGAACTGTTGATGGAAATCTTACAGGCTTCGCAATGGGCCTCACAACCTGGGAACACCTGGTACTTTAAAAGCTGGGCTTTAACCTCGGCCAAAGGTGTTTGAATACCTGTAACACTTTCAATTTGGTTCATCGGTTGATCCTCCTCAATGGAATTTATCCTAGGCCCACCATGTCTAGGCATGGGATTCTTGGTAACACTTGGAAAGGGTGCAAAGTTGACTGCCTTAGAATCAATCAAATCCTGAACCTTCATGTGTAAGGCTCTGCACTTTTCTGTTGTATGGCCAGGTGCATTTGAGTGGAAGGCACACCGGGCATTAACATCATAGTTTCTTGGAAGGTTCTAGGGATCTGGGGGAGCCAGAGTCCTCAATTCAATCAAGTTGAGCTTTAATAAATGTGGAAGTAAGGCAGCATAGGGCATCTAAATGTGATCGATAACCCTGTTGATTTGTGAAGTACTTTGTGGAAACGGACGCTGTTGCAGATTGTTATTGTTGAAAGATCTCTGTTGAGCAAATTGTTGTTGTTGTGGGAAGTGTTGTGGTTGTGGAGGATACTGTTGTTGAGGTGTTGGAACTGGAATGGTGACAACAACTACTGATCTTGGCATGTATTGAGGCCTACCTTTTCCCATATGTACTAAGCTGGTCTCACCTGTCCTGCGAGGTCCTGCGAAAGGTTTCCTTGTATTGCTTGAACTAGCACCATTGTCAAAAATTTTGTCCATCTTCAGAAGACTCTCAATTCTTTCCCCAGCTATAACTACATCCGCAAAGCTGGTGGACGAGAATGCAACAAGTATGTCAATGTATGTCCCCTGTAGGGTGTTCATAAACATGTCGGCCATTTCTCTCTCAGACATTGGAGGTTGGATAGCAGTAGCAAGCTGTCTCCATCTTTGGGCATATTCCCTGAAGCTTTCTCTTGAAGACTGAGACATACCCATTAGGAGAGTCCTGTTGGGAGCCATGTCTAAGTTATATTGATATTGGCGTATGAAATCTTCGGCCAAATCCTTCCAATTCCCGACTGTTGCTCTGGATAGGTGAGAATACCATTCATGGGATGCCCCGGTCATACTGTCTTCGAAGTAGAACATCCACAAATTTTCGTCCATGGTATAAGCTTTCAGTCTCCCCAGAAAGGAATGCAGGTGAGTACATGGACAAGAGGTACCATTATATATCTCAAAGCAAGGAGGCTTGAATTTGTGAGGAATCCTGACTCCCTCAACTAAACCCATGTCCATAACATCAAACCCTAGAGAGTTTTGGGACTCCAAAGATCTCAACTTCTCCGCTATTTCGTCTAGACGACGATCATATGCTTCATCCTCAACACCAATTACTGTAAACTGTTCCTCTTGTGGGTCCTCTTGCAAGGCACGACCTCCAGTGTTTCCTTGGGTATTTCTGATAGCATTGACTTCAAGATTGAGGTGAGGCCCAAAATCTGGCGCATCTGTTCGTGGCTGCCCGTGATCATTGTTACTAGTACCTCCTGTACCTGGATGATTCTCTTCTGGAGCCTGCCGCTCGACCAACTCTCTTAATCTTTCTTGGCTTTGGGCCAACCCAGTCATTACTGCCATGAACTGGTCCATCTGAGCCCTCATCTCAGTTCTCTCATTAGCCATCTGAGTTCTCATGTCAGTTAAATCTTGCTGAACTTGGTCCATCTGTAAGCTCGGAAGGTTGTTTCTTGTAGGATACCGGTGAACTCTGTTGATGGGGAAAACCCTCCTACGAGCAATGTTTCCTGAAACCACAACAAAATGAGAAACAACAACAAAAACACCTACAAAAAAAAATGAGGTTAGTATGCAATGCAGTATGTCTATTTGTCTTCCAAGGGTATCTGGTTTGTTTCTTTGGTTTTGACCTTCCAGACCTCTAGGAATGAAGATGTTGAAGAGAAATCAAAGCCCACCAGAAAATCCAAGTAATACATAAACCATATATTACAAATGCAAAATATACATAGTTTATGATTACAACAAGTTCCCATGGTGAGTCAAAATACAATCAATCCAAGAAATACAACAGAATCACCATGAGAAATAAAGTAAAACCAAAATAAAATACAAGTACAAAGAAATCAAACATCCAGTCCAAAGTCATTCTCCTTGACTTCCTTCCTGAGAGCATCAGTCACTGGTCCAACTGGATGCTCTGTGATGGTCCTGATAAGAAGGTTCCTGGTGGCAATGGCACTTGTCAACTTCTGGTACTTGTCTTGGTTCTTTGATCTCTTCAACCCCGCCAGAAGTTTCAACTCGGAGATTTCCTTTTGTGCTGCTAACAAGGCTTCCTGTCTCTTCTTCTCATTAGCCTCCAGCTGCTTTACCCTAGCTTGGGTCCTCTGATCTTCTTGTAAACGAGCTTCGATGATCCTGATCCATCTAGCCTGACTCTCTTCCAGGTAATGCTCAACTCTGGCCTTCTGAATCTTAGCTTCTTTGCAAGCATTCTTCAATACCAATTCCCTTGCTCGGGCTTTTCTAATGAAATCCTTCGTCTTTTCTATCTTGGTCATATGCTCGATCCGGAGCTTCTCTAACCTCTCAATGTCCAGACGACCATCATTCCTTTCCCAAAGGGTCTTCTTCAGAGCTTCATAAAGTTGGGTATTCCTTTCTTTCAGCTTCTAAAACTCTTCCAAACTGACTGTAGATATAGGCTCAACTGCTGATAGTCCTGGAACATCTTCCAGGGTGAATGGCATGCGGGTGATCTGTCCTCTGATGTGATACCAATCAATGTACTGAGCTGAAGCTATGTTGTTACACTTTCCAAGAATAGCAGTCCCTTTTGTTTGTATGTTATCCCAAGCCCAGGCTGCTTGTCGGATGATGGCATGATTATTTTGAATGTCACAGTAAAGGGTCTCTGCTAAATCCTGCTCTCTTGGTGGATGTACCAAGGCATACCCTAGCTGCCTTTTGAAAAGCAAAGGATTGTAGTTGATGCAACCCTTCACTCCAATAAGAGGTACATTGGGATACTGCCCACAGCTTGTAATAATGTCCCTGCCCTTGGTGCTCTGAGTACACCACCTGATGTCTTCTGAAGTGAGAGCAATCATTCTCTTAGCCCAATTTCTTGACTGATGAGGATTCAGGAAAGCTTCTGTTTTTGGAAAGTGTCTCAATAAACAACAGTAGAAGAGAGGTGCACAACATCTGACTAGTCTTCCCCTCTGCTTCGCATTTCTTTGATGCACTGAGTAGTAGAAATCCCATAGCAAGGTAGGAACTAGATTCTTCAGCAGGAAGCTTTGGATAGCATTCTTTCTTACAAACTTAGGCTCGTCTGCAAACAAGATAATCCCATATATACTAAGAGCCAGGAGAGCACAAACAATTTCCCACTTCCCAACTGCAGCATGACTGGTGGCCTGAGAGATCAAGAAGTCCAAATGGAGGCCTGGGATTCCAGCCTTGGTGGTCATATGCTGATCAATGATAGCGGCTTCCAAATGTAAAGCCTTAGCTATATCTTCATTCCTAGGAGTATTCATCTCAAGGTTGAAAGGGATCCCCCTCTTGATGGGGACACCCAACAACATGGAAAACTCTTCCAACAAAGGACCCATCTGAAAGTCTGGGAAAGTGAAACATCTGAGAGGAGGGTCATAGAACTGAAGGCAAGTGTGGATCATGCTCCTCTGTGATGCATCCAAGTCCATGATCATGTCCATAATACCACCATAATGTTCCCTGAATAAAGGGACATGATCAGGAGTGATAAGTACCTAAATCTGCCTGATGCCTGCTAGAGAGGGCTCAAAGAAATGGTATGTAATGTTGCTCTTCCTGGATGAGTCCATACTGACAATGGATGCTGAAGGGAAATACCGATGAAGACAACTGGAGAAGATATCAAGCTGAAGAAGATCTTTGAGGAAGATAACTGATGAAGATGCCAACTGAAGAAGATCTCTGATAACTGATGAAGATGGCTGAGCAAAAGAATAGTCAAAACCAAACCAAAGATGAATTGGATACCCTGTAAAACAAATAAACAAATGTTAAAATGATGTATGAAGAATGATATGCAAGGGTTTGTGATCAGGTGCTGGATTTTCCATTTGCTTTGATAGGGTCCATGAGTGTTCAGAAGTCCGGATGAAGGTTAGAGAACCAGTAACCAGGTGGGGGACTCAAATAAAGAGTCACAAGTCCAGGGTTTCATAAGATCAATCCAAAGTAGTGTAAACTTAAAACAATATCAGTAACAGGGTATGTTGAGGCCAAGGGTTATTGCAAACCTGTAAACATCCCAACCCACTCATAGGTATTGTTCTAGAACAAGGATCCTCAGACTTGGATTTATTATGAGAAGTGTAACCGCTTCTAACCCGGAGGTATAATGTTTATATTAATCATAAAGAATCCTCCTCTAAGTCACCTCAGATGCTGAAGGTCATCTAAAAAGGTCATCCAGACTTAGCAGGCTTCCCAGATAGCCCTAGCACTACAGGAGATCTATAGCACAGAGTTCTCATGAAGAAACCCGTGTCTGAACCGTGTTTCATATTCCCGCACCAGACTGAAATGGACTGGGAAAGAATATGAAGCCACTTTAATCCTATGTGTCACTCAGGCTCCCGGTGTGGAACCTTGCTCACAGAAGTATCCCTCCCACCAAGGCAAACCAACAAATCCAGCACATGATATGATGACAATAATATGAAATGCATAAAACAGTAAATGAAAGCAATAAATAAAGCTGTACAAAAAGCAATAAATAAAGCAATAAATAAAAAGCACACATATCTCATAACACCCCTAGTAAACATAAACAAACAAGCGCTAGGAGAAACCCACAAAAGAACCAGAAGCCCTATTTACAAAGATAATTCCCCAACAGAGTCGCCAAGCTGTCGCTCTCGGAAAAGACATTAGGTCCCACGGTGCAAACATGAACGGTCGGCGAAAGAGAAAATGGTTGAATTGAATAGAGTCGCCAACTAGGCATTTTTATTCCGAAGGAAAGGTAATTCTGCATAAACTTGGAAAGAGATGGATAAGACGGTTGCGAACCAAAGAAACTGAGAAAGGGGGTTGGTTATGACCTGGGAAGGTATTAGCACCCAGATCGTCTATCGTACTCGACGGGATCCACGCTTACAAGATTGTGTTTAAAAGGCGTAGGTGTAAATGCTATCCGTGTGCAAAAGCTAGGGAAAGAAAGTACAGGTGTCAATGCAAAAGGGTAAATTGCTCAGGAACTGAGGCTTAAAAAGAATGCTGAAAGAGGGGGAAGACACAAAGACTTTTATTCGATAACCGTTAAGTTATGCCTATGTATCCTCACGTGCAATGAGGAAGTCAAAACACCTTAGTTCGACTCAAAGAGATTTAGTGATTTGACTGTGAACGACTTACTTGTCTATGCTCAAGTGTATGACTCGTTTGGAACGAGTGCTAACTGTCTTGCATTAGACGGAAGAAGCAAGTTCTCGTTTGTGAATGAGTGTGATGATAAAATAATCCCGGAGGAGACATTTATTGTTTGTTTTTGTGTTTTCAATTTTTTATTATTTTTAGTGTTTTGCATAGAATAATGAGCTTAAGCCTTAATCAAGGGTTTGTAAACTCATTATATCACCCCTGATTAGGGATAATGAGCCTACTTAAGTGTGAGATAAGCATCTCAACTTAATTACCTTAATGATGAAGGATTAAGATCATTAACCTACTTGTGATTATTAAGATGTTTTTGGATTTTTGTTTAGTGTTAAGTAATGAGTTTAATCTCTAATCAGGGATTAGTGAACTCATTACACCATCCTAAGAGAAGGATGATAGATGAGAACACTTAAGCTGAGGAAGATACCTCAACTTAATCCATGGTTAGGGATTAAATTCATTATATAACAAACCTTTATTAAATGGATTTTAGTTAAAGGGTGAAATTAAGAAGTGGATTTTATGGTTTGTAAGACAAATTGAGGGGACTTGTCCATTAAACACTAGGGTTAGTCCCTCTTAACCATTAGGAAGAGATAGAACACTAATTCAAAGTCCTAAAGCTTTAAGTGTTTAGCCTCTGATTATGAGATGAGAAAAAGAGACTCAAGGAGACTCAAAGGTAAAAGACTAAGGGGGACTTTAAACAACCCTAAAATTTATCATGCTTGGATATCCTATGGTTTGTGAGGCTTAAGAGAAAAGATCTTCAAGGCCACCAAGGAAGAAGCAGATGCAAAAGAGAAGGAGGAAGAAGAACAAGTTACTTACTTCCTGAAGAAGATAAGTAACTTGAAAGAAAGAAAGTAAGAAGGATAGAACATAAGTGAAGCAAATTCACTTCAAAGACAAATAAGAATGAATATGAGGAGATGAGAAGGGGTGAGAGGTGAAGGAAAATCCACCTCCCAGATAACTTACCAAAAGTTCCTGAAATGTTAGCATGAATGCATAAGACATAAAGCAAAAGGAAATGAGATTAAATGAGATGCAAAGACCAAAGTCAGAAGTGAATAAGCAATGTAAATGGAATATGAGGTGATGCAAAGTCATACAAGATGTATATGAATGATCATACAAGGATGAGATGCAATGGAAGCATGTTTAGAAGCATGAAAACACATGGATGTTCATGAAATGAAATGAATGCAAAGCATACCAATATGATGCAAAAATGATCAAAAAAAGTTTCAAACATGTCCTAAGATGTTTAAGATGACATACAAAAGAATGGAATGGCATGGCAAGTTCATAAGTTCATGAAATGCAAAGGAGAATGCAAATGAAGATGCAAAATTAGGGTTTTAAGACAACATGAGATGCATATGACCAAAACAGAAGCATACACCATGATAAAAAATTGAAATTGAACTCAAAAAAACCTTAATCACATATAATATCACATCCCAAAGGAGAAGGTCAGAAGCTTAACCCAGTGGAAGTTATACAATTTCTAAGTTTGCTAGGGTTTTTGGATGCTTCTAAAGGGAAATGCAAATCAAATTGAAAATGCAAGATACAATCATGAGATAAATAAACTAGAAACTATATGCAATTTATGAAACAATTCAAAAAGAATCAATTTCAAACTCATCATGGTTAGGCAGAAGTGAATTTTTCAAGTTAGGGTTAAAAAATGTGATTTTTAAGAATCCTAATTCAAAGAAAATTGTGAAACTGCAATCAAACCTAAAAAGAAATTTGTATGGTGAGTTTTAAAATGTTTCTAAATGTATTGGGATGCTTCATCAATTGTTTGGTGATTTTTAGAAACCTAAATGCATATTTAATTAATTAAAATCAATTAATTAATTAAATAAAACATTTAAATATTTTAAAAATATTTTTTTAATGCAAAAAAAAAAAAAATTCAGGTTAAGAAAAATATTTGAAACATAAATGCAAAGTTTGAGAATTTTTTGATGTTTTTTGCTATTTTAAATAAAATGAACAAAATAAATGAAAAGTAAATGAAATAAAAATGAAATAAATGAAAGTAATCTGATCCAGTGGCCAGGATTCAAACTGGGGAGGGAAACGTTGACTGCGCGCGTAATCCTAGGGTCAAGATTCAAACTGGCTAATTGATTTTAATTAAATTAATTATGGATTAACATTAATGATGCAATCTCGGCCACTCAAATATGCGCTAACCCTAAGATCCAAGGGCCCAGATTCAAACTGACCAATTAAACCCTAATTAAACCATAAACATTTTTAGGTGACCGGAGCAAGCTCCGGTCATCTTCTCCGGCGAGCACTTCACCCCAACTTCTTCCCTAGGCTGCCCCAGACCCCCAAATTTTCCAGAAACAATCCCCAAACCATTCTAAACAAGATTCAGGCCATAAAAATCATTTATCATTCATCAAAGTGGTGAATCGAAGAAAAACATTTTTAGGTCAAAAATTTCAGAGCAAGCATACATCCTGGTTTCTCAACCATTTTCAAAACAAATCATATCAGCGTGATCAGGGAGACACATAGAATCATTTAAGAACTTAAAAGAAAGGTTTTGGAAAATTTGTTCTTGATGGTTACCTGAGATGAAGCTTTCTCAATATGAGCTTTATGGACCTCTCCTTGATGCTAATCCACCCTAATGAACTCCCTGAAGCTTCTGAAAGACTTAGAACAAGTTTGTATGGCTTGGTTTTAGTGTTTCAGTTCTGGTAACTCGGAAACGGTGTTTCTTATTGAGAGGTTTTTAGGCCATGGCAAGGGGTGGGAAATGATCCTTGAAGTATGTGGAGTTGAATGGTGAAAGAAATTTTGAGTTTTGATGGCTGGTTTGAGAGATTCGAAGGGAAGTTTTTTGTGATTTTCTTGCAATCTGACTTATAGAATGTTTTAGGCTTGTGGGTTATGTGAAATGAGGTCCATAACAGTAGTATAGGCCAATGAGAGTGATCAGAAAGTGGGTGGTGGAATAATGTGATTGGTATGGGCCGAGTTGCAAAAATGTTAACATTGTGTACTTGAGTTATGGACATGGTGCAAAGCTGGCTTTAGGGGTGTCTTGGCCTCATCTTGATTCATGGATGTCACTAGGATGAAGTTTATGCAGCTGGCACAAGTGGATGAAGAGTTTCAATAGGTTTTGCAAAGTTTATGCATAATTGCCATTTTGAGATTTCTTGTGAATCAAAGCATGAAATGGTGTCTGGGCCAATTCTGATGTTTTGAAGTTGCTTTGACATGTTATGGTACATAGAAGCTGATTATAGGTCATGAAATGGCTTAGAACTTAAATTTGCAAAAATCCCTCTTTGGCATGAACTTGAAAATTATAGGATTTTTGCCAACTTTGAAAGGCCATATCTTGAGTTCTAGGATGAATCAAGACATGTTCTTGTACTTTTTGAAAATTGGAAGACATAATCTACAACTTTCAAGCCCAAGAATTTTTCAATTGAAGCATTTTTGGTCATGAAAGAATAGGTTGAATATCTTTCCCAAAATGGAAAGTTTCCATTACAAGTCATTTCCAAAAATAGCAAGTTTGCATTTGGCTCAAAATTCTTCAATTTTATGAACTTCCAACCACTTATAAGATCAAATAAAGATCATAGAGACTCAAAATGATGATGATGACCCTTTGGTACCCTTGATGGAGGCCTCAAATGCCCTGATTTTGAATTTAGTTGCTTAAGAAGATACCCAATGATCAAATGACTTCCACAGTGAATTTCTTCATCAAATTTGGTGCACATGATCCTTATAATATATTAAGACCATTAGAAACAAGAATGACCAAAAAAATTGGGATTAAGGCCTCTGAAACCAAAACCCTAATTTTAGGTCATTTGTGAAGGAAATCTTCAGTCTGCCTCTATGCCTTTGCCATGCCTTGTGATCTCTTGACTTTTATGAACTTTGGGAGACATAGTATGATCATGGAACACACATGGACCCTCTTGGAAAGCTTAAAGACCATTGGGGTTGCTCATATCACTTCTTGGATTGCTTAGATCACAAACCTTAGATGCAGATGAAATGAAACTATGCAGATGAAACAAATATGCAATATGAGATGGTATGCTTATGCAATGCTAAAAATGAAAGATCACAAGCCATGGTATGAGAAAAAGTGAGGGTAAATTTGGGGTGTTTACATTGTTGTACAACAACTTTGACTTTTTTACAAATTAACCCATACCAATCAAACTGAGCCACAACAACTCTCTGAACCAATCACAACATCTTTTACAAACCCTAAGGACTCAAAAGAACACAACACACAAGCCTGAAAGCTCTCACACGTTCAGAATCACAAAAAACCTCAAAAAAAGATTCATCTCTTCGAAACTCAACACAGAACCATCAAAACTTCAAACTTCTTCCACCAATCAACTCAAAAACACTCAACGATCATTTCCCACCCATTGCCATGACCTAAAAACTCCCATAACCAAAACACGATTTCTACTTTAGAAGAACTAAAACTCTTAAAGGAGGTCATTTAAGCTCTTGCAAAGCTTCTCAATAGCACCAGGAGACTCAAGGGAGTGGGTTTGCACAAGGAAGAGGTCCAAAAAGCTCAAAGTTAGAAAGCTTCATCTCAGGTAGTCATCTCAAATCATTTTTCCAGAACGTTTTTTTTAGGTTACAAATTGATTCTACATGATATGCTGGTTATTGTGATATGTTTATTTTTGAAAATGGTTAAAAATTAAGCATGTATGAAGCTTCTGAAAGTTTGACCTAAAATATGTTCTTGTTCGATTCTTGATTTTGATGCATGATAAATGTTTTTGGTGGCTGGATTCTTATTCTATGTTGTTTGATGATCTATTCTGGAGATTTTGGGGGCTTGGGGTGATGTTTTAAGTGAGCTCAGGTGAGGGACACGCCGGAGAAGACGACTGGAGTTCTTCTCCGGCCACCTGAGTTTAACTAGGGCTAATCCTAATTAATTAGCCAGTTTAAATTAGGACCTTTGGATTTGTTTAACCGCGCACAATGAATGGCCCGGATTTTTCCATTAAACCCTAATCACTTTAATTAGATTAATTTATAATTAATTTAGTCAGGATTAATCCCAGCCACAGGATCATGCGCCAAACTTAGTTTTAAATCTGGACCATTACATATCCCTACCCCTGGTCTTGCTGACTTCACATCTCAGCCTCTCATCCACTCAACTTTCAATCTGATGCGTCCCTTATAATTACTTTTTATTTTAATTTTATTTTATTACATTTATTTTCATATAATTATTTAAAATAGCAAAAATATTTTTAAAATCATCATTTTCTGCATTTTCATTTCAAATATTTTTCTAAACTCAAAAACATTTTTATTTTTAATTTTTGCATTAAAAATGTATTTTTAAATCATTTTAATGTTTTATTTAATTAATTGATCGATTTTAATTAATTAAAAATACATTTAGGTATCTAAAAATCACAAAAACATTCATGAAGCATCCTCATACATTTAGAACATTTTACAAACTCATCACACAAATTTATTTTTAGGTTTGATCATGTTTTCATAATTTACTTTGAATTAGGGTTTCGAAAATTCACATTTTTCTACCCCTAACTTTCAAAAATCATTTCTGATCAACCATGATGAGTTTGCATTTGGTTCTTTTTTAAATTATTTCATACTTTGCATCTAGTAAATAGGTTATTTAACTCATAATTTTGCATTTCATTTTCAAATTGTTTTTCATTTTTCATGAAGAACCACCCAAAAACCCTAGTTAACTTAGAAAAACCATAACTTGACTTTGGTATAGCTTCTGACCTCCATCTTTGGGGAGTGATTTTGAGTGTGTTTAGGATTTGTTTGATTTCATTTTCAAATTTTTATCATGATGTATGCTTCTGTTTTGATCATGTACATCTCATAAATTCATAAAACCCTAATTTCTCATGTTCATTTGCATTCATCTTTGCATATCTCAATCACAAGAACTTGCCATGACATTCCATGCACTTGTATGTCATCCTGGACATCTTAGGACATGTAAGAGCATTGCTTGATCATTTCTTCATTCATTTGGAATGCTTTTCATTCATTGCATTTCATGTGCATCCATGTGTTTCTAAGCTTCTAACATGCCTTGTTTTGCATCTCATCCCTTGTATGAACATTCATAAGCATCTCACATGTCTTTGCATCATTCCATAACACATTTGCATAGCATATTCACTTCTGGTCTTGATCATTGCATCTTCATTTGCTTTATTTCCTTTTGCTTTGCATTTTATGCATTCACACTAACTTTTCAGGGGCTTATGGTAAGTTGTTTGGGATGTGGATTTGCCTCCACATCCTACCTTCTTCTTATCTCTTTATTTTCATATTCTATTTGTCTTTGAAGTGATCTTGCTTCACTTGTGCTCTCTTGCTACTTTTCATTTCTCTTATGTTACTTATCTTCTTCAGGAAGTAAGTAACCTATCTCCTCTCTCTTCTCTTTTTCATCTGTTTCTCCATCCTTGGTGGCCTTCTGAAGATCTTCTCTTTATGCCTCACAAACCATAGGAACATCCAAGCATGATAATTTTAGGGTTATATATAGCATCCCCTGGATTTTTACCTTTGAGTCTCCTTGATTCTCTCTTCTCATCTCATAATCAAGGCTAAACACTTAAAGCTTTAGGACTTTGAATTAGGGTTATGCCTGTATCCTTATCTTATGATGGAGTGTATAACTTTAATCCTTAGTGTTAAACCTTTAATTTGTTTACACCTCTTAATCAAAACACATAATAATGATTAAGACTTAAGCTTGTAACTTGGGCCTTATATTAGGGTTACATCTCTTCCTTTTGGTTAAGAGGGACTAACCCTAGTGTTCAATGGACAAGTCCCCCTCAAGTTGTCTTACAAACATAAAAATCATTTCTTAATCCCACCTTTAATTAAAATCTACTTAATAAAGGCTTGTTATATAATGAATTTAATCCCTAACCATGGATTAAGTTGAGGAGTCTTTCTTAGCTTAAGTGTTCTCATCTATCATCCTTCTCTTAGGATGGTGTAATGAGTTCACTAATCCCTGATTAGATATAAAACGCATTACTTAACACTAAACAAAAACCCAAAAACACTTAATAATTACCAAAATAGGTTAATGATCTTCATCCTATATCATTACGGTAATTAAGTTGAAATCTTCATCTCATGCTTAAGTAGGCTCATTATCCCTAATCAGGGAGGATATAATGAGTTTACAACTTATGATTTAGGCTTAAGTTCATTATCTTATACAAAACAGCAAAAACAATAAAAAACTGAAAACACAAAAACAAACAATAAACGTCACCTTCGGGATTCTTTTCTCATCACACTCACTCTGAAAACGAGAACTCGCTTCTCCCTTCTAATGCAAGACAGTTAGCACTCGAGCCAGACGAGTCACACACTTGAGCATAGACAAGTAAGCAGTTCACAACAAATCACCCAGTCTCTTTGAGTCAAACTACGGTGTTCTGACTTCCTCATTGCACGAGAGGATACGTAGGCATAACTTAACAATTATCGAACAAAAGTCTCTTTGTATTCCCCCTCTCCTCCTCCCATTTTCTTTTCCTAGCCTCAGTCTTGAGCATTCACTATCTTTTGCACTGACACTCTGTACATCCTTTTCTCCCTAGCTTTTCATGCACAGTTTAGCACATACAATATCCCCTTTTAAACACAATCAAGTAAGCGTGGATCCCGTCGAGTACGACGGACGATCTGGGTGCTAATACCTTCCCAAGTCGTAACCAACCCCCTTTCTCAGTTTCTCTGGTACGCAACCATTTAATCCACACCCTTCCAGGTTTATGCAGCATTACCTTTCCTTTGGGATAAAAATGCCTAGCTGGCGGCTCTATTCAACCTCAACCTCCAACATCGCCGACCGTTCGCGTTTGCACCGGGACGAAATTCTGGGAGCGACAGCTTGGCGACTCTGCTGGGGAACTTTGCAACCAGGGCTTCTGGTTCTTTTGAGGGTTTCTCCTAGCGCTTGTTTGTTTGTGTTTATGGGGGTGTTATGTGCTATATGTATTTTTGTCTTTGCTTTATTTATTGCTTTCTGTACAACTTTATTTACTGCATTTACTTTATCGCTTTCATTTACCACTTTATGCATTTAATTTTATTATCATATCATCTGTGTTGGTTTGCTGGTTTTCCTTGGTGGGAAGGGTATTCTAGTGAGAAAGGTCCAACACAAAGGCCTGAGTGACAGACATAGGATTAGAGTGAATTCATATTCTTTCCCATTCCATTTCGGTCTGGTGCGGGAAAATGAAAACACGGTTCAGACATGGGTTTCTTCTTGAGAGCTCTGTGCTACAGATCTCCTGTAGTGCTAGGGCTATCTGGAAGCCTGCTAAGTCTGGATGACCTTTTTAGATGACCTTCAGCATCTGAGGTGAATTAGAGGAGGATCCTTTATGATTAGGGTAAACACAGTACCTCCGGGTTAGAAGTGTTTACACTTATCATAATAGATCCGAATCTGAGGATCTTTTTTCTAGAACAATACCTGTGAGTGGGTTGGGTTGTTTACAGGTTTTCAGGAAACCTTGACCTCATCATACCTTGCTACTGGATTATTTTTTAAGGTTAAACTATTTTGGACTAGTTCTTTGAAACCCTGGACAACTGACTCTTTATTTGAGTCCCCCACCTAGTTACTGGTTCTCAGACCTTCATCCAGAATTCTGAACACTCATGGACCCTACCAAGAGCAACAGATAATCCAACACCTGATCACAAACCCTTTCATATCATTCAACATACATCATATTGCATCATTTAACATTTGTCTATTTGTTTTACAGGGTATCCGTCTCTTCTTGGTTTGGTTTTGACCGTTCGGTTTTCTCATGGACTTTGTCTGCTTCAACATCTTGATTTCCCAGAGGTCTGGAAGGTCAAAACCAGGAACCAAACCGGATACCCTCTGAAGACAAATAGACATATTGCATTGCATGCTAACCTCATCCTCATTTGTTTTGTAGGTGTTTTGTTGTTGTTTTCTCACTTTGCTGCTTGTTTCAGGAAATATTGCTCGCAGGAGGGTCTTTCCCGTCAATCGCATCCACCGGTATCCGACCAGAAACAAGCTTCCAGGCTTATAGATGGATCAACTCCAATAAGAACTGAGAGATGTGAGGACTCAGATGAATGATGTGAGGACAAAAGTGAGGACTCAGATGAATCAATTCATGGTTGTGATGACTGGGCTGGCACAGACCCAAGAAAGATTGAGGGAGTTAGTCGAGCGGAAAACTCCAGAAGATAACCATGCAGGCACTGGAGGTACTAGTAATAACGCGCGCGATCAGCCGCAAACAAATCCATCAGAGTTTGGGCCCCACATCAACCCTGAAGTCAATGTTATTGGAAATACCCAGAGAAACACTAGAGATCGTGTTCTATAGGAAGACCCTCAGGACGAGCAGTTTACAGTGTTAGGTGTTGGGGCTGATGAAGTTTATGATCATCGTTTGGACGAAATATCTAAGAAGCTGAGATCTCTGGAATCCCATAACTCTTTGGGATTTGATGTGATGGATATGGGTTTAGTGGAAGGAGTCAGGATCCTCCACAAGTTCAAACCTCCATGCTTTGAAAAGTATAATGGTACTTCCTGTCCTCGTACCCATCTTCAATCTTTTCTGGGGAGATTGAAAGCTTATACCATGGATGAGAAATTGTGGATGTTTTACTTTGAAGACAGTTTAATCAGGGCATCCAGAGAGTGATATTCACACCTATCAACGGCTACTGTCAGACACTGGAAGGACTTAGCCGAGGCCTTTATACGCCAATATCAATACAACTTGGATATGGCTCCCAATAGGACCCTCCTGATGGGTATGTCTCAATCTTCAAGAGAAAGTTTCCGTGAATACGCTCAAAGGTGGAAACAACTCGTTGCCGCTGTTCAACCATCTATGTCTGAAAGGGAAATGGATGATATGGTTATGAACACCTTGCAAGGAACCTACATTGATCCGCTTGCTGCTTTTTCTTCTACCAATTTTGTTGATGTGGTTATAGCTAGTGAGAGAATTAAAAGTCTTTTTAAGATGGGTAAGATCTCTGACAACGGTGCTAGCTCCAGTAATGCAAATAAACCTTTCTCTGGGCCTAGAAGAATGGGTGAAACCAATTCAATACATATGGGCAGAGGTAGGCCTCAATACTTGCAAAGATTAGTAGTTTCTCTCACTATCCCTACTCCAGCACCCCAACCACAACACTTCCCACAGCAACAACAGTTTCCTCAACAACGGAGATCTTATAGAAACAACAACAATAACCACTAACAACGTCCATTCCAACAAAGGACTTCACAAATCAACAGGGTTATCGATCCCATCCTGATGCCCTATGCAGCTCTACTTCCACAGTTATTGAAGCTCAACCTGATTGAATTGAGAACCCTGACTCCACCAGATCCTCTGAATCTCCCAAGGAACTATGATGTCAACGCTAGATGTACCTTCCACTCCAATGCACCTGGCCATACAACAGAGAAATGTAGGGCATTGCACATGAAAGTTCAAGATTTGATTGACTCCAAGGCTTTGAATTTCGCACCTCTACCAAATGTCACAAAGAATTTGTTGCTCCTCCGAAAAGATACCAGGGTCCCAGGGTGCAGATTTGAATGGTATGCGAAACGAGAAAATGAAATGAAGTGAATAGAGTCGCCAGCTAGGCATTTTTATCCCGAAGGAAAGGTAATGATGTATAAACCTAGAAAGAGATGGATAAGACGGTTGCGAACCAGAGAAACTGAGAAAGGGGTTGGTTACAACCTAGGAAGGTATTAGCACCCAGATTGTCCGTCGTACTCGACGGGATCCACACTTAAAATATTGTGCTTAAAGGGGGTAGGTGTATGTGTTATTTGTGTGCAAAAGCTAAGAAAAGAATATACAAGTGTTAGTGCAAAAAGAAGTGAAATGCTCAGGACTGAGGCTTAGAAAAAGATGCTGGAAGAGGGGGAAGACAAAGAAACTTTTGTTCGATAACTGTTAAGTTATGCCTACGTATCCTCTCGTGCAATGAGGAAGCCAGAACACCGTAGTTCGACTCAAAGAGACTGGAAAAAAAATTGATTGTGAACTGCTTACTTGTCTATGCTCAAGTGTATGACTCGTCTGGCTCGAGTGCTAACTGTCTTGCATTAGACGGAAGAAACAAGTTCTCGTTTGTGAGTGAGTGTGATGAGAAAAGAATCCCGGAGGAGCCGATTATTGTTTTTTTTGTGTGTTTTCAGTTTTTTATTGTTTTTGGTGTTTTGCATAAGTTAATGAGCTTAAGCCTAAATCAAAGGTTATAAACTCGTTATATCCTCCCTGATTAGGGATAATGAGCTTAATTAAGCATCTCAACCTAATTACCATGATGATGTAGGATTAAGATCATTAACCTACTTGTGATTATTTAGATGTTTTTGGGTTTTTTGTTTAGTGTTAAGTTATTAGTTTAACTCTAATCACAGATTAGTGAACACATTACACCAGCCTAATAGAAGGATGATAGATGAGAACACTCAAGTTGAGGAAGATACCTCAACTTAATCCATGGTTAGGGATTATATTCATTATATAACAAGCCTTTATTAGATGGATTTTAATTAAGGAATGAGATTAAGAAGTGGATTTTATTGTTTGTAAGACAACTTGAGGGGGACTTGTCCATTAAACTCCTAACTTTAAGAGTTTAGTCTCTAATTAAGAGATGAGAAGAGAGAATCAAGGAGACTCAAAGGTAAAAAGTTAGGGGGGACTATATACAACCCTAAAAGTTATCATGCTTGGATATCCTATGGTTTGTGAGGCTTAAGAGAAAAGATCTTCAAGAAGGCCACCATGGAAGAAGCAGATGAGAAAAGAAGGAGGAAGAAGAATAAGTTACTTACTTCATGAAGAAGATAAGTAAATTAAAAGAAAGAGAGTAATAATGAGAGATCATAAGTGAAGCAAGTTCACTTCAAAGACAAGTAAGAATGCATATGAAGAGAAAAGGAAAGGTGGGAAGTGAAGGCAAATCCACCTCCCAGATAACTTACCAAAAGCTCCTGAAATGTTAGTATGAGTGCATAAGATCAAAGTCATAAGTGATTATGCAATGCTAATGTGTTATGAGATGATGCAAAGTCATACAAGATTCATATGAATGATCATACAAAGATGATATGCAATGGGAGCATGCTTAGAAGCATGAAAACACATGGATGTTCATGAAATGTAATGGATGCAAAGCATAAAAAATGAATGAAGAAATGATCAAGAAATGTCCAAACATGTCTTAAGATGTCTAAGATGTCATACAAATGATCGAAATGTCATGGCAAGTTCATATGATGATGATATGCAAAGATGAATGCAAATGAAGATGCAAAATTAGGGTTTTAAGGCAACATGAGATGCATATGACCAAAACAGAAGCAATCAACATGATAAAAAAATTGAAATCAAGCTCAAACAAACCCTAATCCCATATAAGATCACACCCCTAAGGAGAAAGTCAAAACCTTAACCTAGTGAAAGTTATGAAATTCCTAAGTTTGCTATGGTTTTTGGGTGATTCTTAAGGGAAAATGCAAATCAAATTGAAATGCAAGATAAAATCATGAGAATAATAACCTAGAAACTATATTCAATATGTGAAACAATGCAAAAAGAATCAAGTTCAAACTCATCATGGTTAGGCAGAAAAGAATTTTTCAAGTTAGGGTTAGAAAATATGATTTTTAAGAACCCTAATTCAAACAAAATTGTGAAATTAAGATCAAACCTAAAAATAAATTTGTATGATGAGTTTGACAATGTTTCTAAATGTATTGAAATGGTTCATGAATTTTTTGGTGATTTTTAGAAACTTAAATGCATTTTTAATTAATTAAAATCCATTAATTAATTAAAAATAACATTTAAATATTTTAAAAATGCTTTTTAAATGCAAAAAATAAAATAAAAATTATTTTTGAGTTGAGAAAAATATTTAAAATCAGAATGCAAAGTCAACTGATCTAAAGGCTGGGATTTGAACAAGGGAAGACTGCGCGCATGAATGTGGGGCTAGGATTGAATTTGGCTAATTAAAATTAATTAATTTAAATAATTAGGATTAGGGTTAACTGAAATGATCTGGGCCACTCGTATGCGCGGGTAAACATGATCATATGGTCAGAATTTAAACTGGCTTAATTAACCCTAAATCAAACCCTAATCACTCTCAGGTGACCGGAGAGAGCTCTGGTCATCTTCTCCAGTCACCCCAAAACCTCAACTTCCTTCCTAAGCCACCCCAAGCCCTAAAAACTGCCCAAAATCAAACCCCAAACTTCATGGAACACGAATCAGCAAACAAACAACATTTATTTTACATGAATCATGAGAAACGAATCAAAACGGAAAACACACAAAAATTTCAGAAGTCAAATACATCCTACACACTCAACCATTTTCAATGATTCAAAGCTCAAAATGATCAGTACATCACATAGAATCAATTTATAACTTAAAACAAGAGTTTTGGATAAATTGTTCTTCATGATACCTGAGATGAAGCTTTGCAATTTTTGAGCTTTTTGGGCCTCTCCCTTGTGCAATCCATTCCCTTTTGACCTCCTGAGGCTATTGGCAAGCTTGAATGAAGCTTAGAGTGGCTGGTTTGTGTGCGTCAGTTCTGACAAAGCAGAGATCGTGTTTCTTGTGTGATGTGTTTTCGGCTATGGTGATGGGTGGAAATTAATACTGAGGTTATATGGAGTTGATTGGTGGAAGAATTTGTGGTTTTTGCTGGATATGGAACGAGTTTCGAAGAGATGAAGGTGTTTGAGGCTTTTTGTGATTCTGAGCTTGTGTGAGGTTTCAGCCTTGTGTGTGTTGTGTAATGAAGTCCATGATGCTAGCATAGGCCAATGGGATTGATCAGAAAACTGTTGTGGCACAGGCTGATTGGTATGGGAAGTTTTTGCAAGAAGTCAAGATTGTGTACTATGAGGTATGGGCACGGGTCAGAGTTGGCTTGGGGGCTTGTCCTGCCTCAGCTTGCATCAAGGATGGGCATGGGATTGGATTTGAGGATCTGGATGGCATGATACAAGAGTTATCACATGTTTTGCAAATTTCCCTCTAAAATTTCTTGGATCACAAGCCATGAAAACCTTAGGTCCAATGCCCAATTCTGATACAGACAAGTGGTGTGATGTTGTAAGGATGTTTAGAAGTCAATTAGAGGTCATGAAAGTGCTTAGAACTTGAATTTACAAAAATCCCTCTTTGGCATGAAACTTGAAATTATGTGATTTTTGCCAACTTTGAAAGGCCATATCTTGAGTTCTAGGATGAATCAAGACATGTTCATGTACTTTTTGAAAAGGGAAAGACCTAATCTACAACTTTCATGCCCAAGAATTTTTCATTTGAAGCATTTTTGATCATGTAAGAGGAGGTTGGAAATATTTCCCAAAATGGAAAGTTTGCATTTCAAGTCATTTCCAAAAATGGCAAGTTTGCAATTAGCTCCAAATTCTTCAATATTGTGAACTTCCAACCACTTATAAGATCAAATAAAGATCATAGAACTTCAATTTGATGAAAATGACCCTTTGGTTCCATTGTTAGGGGCCTCAGATGCCCTGATTTTGACTTAACTTGCTCAGGAAGTTACCCAATGATCAGATGACTTCCACAATGAGTTTCTTCATCAAACTTGGTACACATGATCCTTATAACATATTAAGAACATTAGAAACAAGAATGACCAAAAAAATAGAGTTAAGGCCTCTGAAACCAAAACCCTAATTTTGGTCATCTGTGTAGTGAAAACCCTAGCTCTGCTTCTATGCCTTTGCCATTCTCTGTGATTTCTTGACTTTCATGAACTTTGGGGAGCATAATATGATTATAGAACACACATGGACCCTCTTGGAAATCTTTGAGACCTTTGGGATGGCTCAGATTGATTCTTGGATTGCTCAGATCACAAACCCTAGATGCAGATGAAATTGAACTATGCAGTGAAGCAAACATGCAATATGAGATGTAATGCTTATGTTAAAACAAAAATGAAAGATCACAAGCCATGGTGTGAGAAAAAGTGAGGGCAAATTTGGGGTGTTTACAGCTGCCCCTTTTCAAACATGAGTTAGCTGTGCAGGGTGTAAGCGCCTGGCTTAACAGACAAACAAGATAACTTGTGGTTGAATACCAAAGACAGTCTGAAATTTGCACTCGCTGGATAGAAGAAGAAAAGGGATTTAAATTGTAAAAGGTAGTGTATAAAGATTAACAATCAAAGATGATGGAGGACGAACATCAAGCAGAGGACGACTGTTGAGGGATAAAGTGGTAAGCTAAGCAACGACGGGGACGACCGACAAGCTGGGGAAATAAAGAGACCACGACGGGGACGGCCATCAGATAAGGAAATAAAACTCTCTGGGGATTAAAGTAATGAGAAAAGAAATGATGGGGACGGCCACCAGACTTTAGAAAATAAAGTAAACAATGATGGGGATGGACATCGGGTTAAAGAATAGATGAAATAATGATGAGGGATGGTCATCAAAGGTGAAGAACGATCACCTAGCAGGGGACGGCTGCTCTTTATCATAACGTAGGTCGAATGTTGGATAGAAATGGCTAACGATGGGGACGGCCATCGGGTAAGCATGATGAAGGGCGATCATCAAGAGGTGTAGGATGACCACCTAGCAGGGTACGACTGCTCTTGGGGATTATCACGACATAGGATGAACGTCAGATAACAAGATCAACGATGGGGACGACCATCGGATAAATGATGAGGGATGATCATCAAAAGGTGAAGGATGATAACCAAGCAGGGGACGACTACTACAAACATCACGACATAGGACAAATGCCGGATAGAAGGTTCCAATAATGGAGATTCCCCTGAGGAGAAAGGATGAGGGACGGTCATCCAAAGGTGAAGGACGATCACCTGGTAGGGGACGGATGCCGAAAATATCACGACATAGGACGAATGTCGGATAGGAGAGAGTTGTTTTATTGATGACTTACTGGGGAGTGGTAAACACAGACGAGTGTTTACGCTTTCAAGAAAAAGATATAAGTGTTTGAATACGTGTATAGATTAAAGATGCGGACGAGCATCCTTAGGACCATGATACGGACGAGTATCAGTAGAAACAACGTTGACGCGTGTTTAAGGATGATGATATGGACGAGTATCAGTCAGTTAAGCAAGGAACACGGATGAGTGTTGAATTTGTTGAGGCGTGATATATACAAGATACGTATGAGTATCAAAAGACTTCTATATAAGCATGCACAAGTATTGATCTGCTGGTGAGGTATGTGCAAGACACGAACGAGTGTAGGAAGATTGGGCAAGGGACATAGACGAGTGCTTGACTTGCTAGGGAAGTATGACACGGGCGAGCGTCAACAAGAATATGTATAAATATTAACAGGCATTTGCATTGAGAATGCAGAAGGTATTTTGGCGATATGTTGGGGAATAAGATGACACGGACGAGTGTCGAGAAGAGCATGTTATGAATAAGTATTTGTTTGCAGAAGGTATTCTGGCGACCTTGCTGGGGAAGGATGACATGGACGAGTGTAAAAAAGGATACGTATAGGTGTCTGTATTTGAGAGTGTAAAGGGGACGCTTTGTCCTTTATCTGCAGGGGATATGAGTTTTGTATATTACAGGTGGAGTGATGATGGTATTTACAGGTGACTGGCTCGAACCTGGCTTATGATCCTGCAAATGTTTGATTTTTGCCGTAATGCTCCGTATTAGACAGAATGTTACGCTTATTTTGGTGAATATGATGCGAATGTTATGTTTATACAAGTGAGAAGTCCGATCCGAGATCCGGATCCTGCGGGGAGAGAGATCTCTGGTCTATCTGTTTGAAGGAATAACCCGGCTGAGGGAAGAGATCATTGATGGCTCTTTCCGGAGGGGTAACCCTGCTTGGGGAAATAGATCATTGGTAGATCTATCTAGAGAGAGAATTCCTTAGTGGGGAAGTTCTAGCAACTCAGATGGGGATATGCTTCAGGTATTGCCCTTTCGGGGAGGCAACTCTATGGGGAATCGGTTCCATCAACTCTATTGAGGATGAGAGAAATTTGGCATCTCTGGTGGGGAACAGAAAGTTCTTGACCACCTTGCTATGGAAGAGGCTGTCATGCATTGCTCGGGAGATCCTGCTCGGGTGAGGAGATAACTTCTAGGAAGTGGCATGCTGGGGATTTAATGCTCGATATTCCCCATGTTGCAGAAGATTGTCTGTCTTGAGTACCTGCAACTTGTTAAGATAAAGGAAAACGTACAAGTGTCCCGAGGTATCCTTAAGAGGATTCCTTCATAGGAGTTAGATTTACCTGAAGTTAATATATTTCCTGCAAGCGTTTCATAAAAATGGCTCATATTTTTTATGCAAGTGTTGTATTATGAACATTGGACATTTTGCAAACGAAACAAAAATGTACAAAACAAAGTGTGACTGAAAACTCTGATTTTATTAATTTGCGTGCCCTGAATTGGCAAGTACAGTCAAAGAAGCAAATCCCCTGAAATTAGAAGATTGTTGTAAATTGAGAAAATAAAAGTGTTGGCAACGTTTGAAGATGACGCTCCAGTGAGCTTCCTTTGCTATGACCTGTATGACCTTGACGTTCTTCTTATCTTCCTTTTTGAAGAAGGTTGATTCTCACTGACACTTTATCCTTTTGAAGCTTTCCATGTTGTGAGCGATACAGACGAATTTAGAATGCAGTTGTTCGCTTATTCTCTGATTTTGCGTGGATCGCCCTTTCGGGTTTTCAATCCACCGGGATACCCATTTTTTCCTGAGCTGTCCAATGCGGCTTTTCAACTCAGCAGGTGTACATTTTTTTGATTTTTCCATTCTTTTTGCCCGAGTCTTTTATTCTGTTTTTGACTCGCCGGGATGCCCTATTTTTTCCTGGACTTACATTCTGTTTTTTTGTCCAGCGGGTCATTTTATGCGAAGTATTTTTTAACAGCATCTGAATTCACCGGAGACGGGAAGTCTTCACCATCCATGGTTGCGAGCATCAATGCTCCACCTATGAAGACTTTGGTTATGACATAGGGACCTTCATAATTTGGTGTCCACTTGCCCCTGTGGTCTGTATGAGGAGAAAGGATTCTCTTCAGAACAAGCTCTCCTACTTGGTATTCCCAAGGTCTGACTTTCTGATCAAAGGCTTTCTTCATTCGCTTCTGATATAACTGCCCATGACAGATTGCAGCTAGCCTTTTCTCTTCAATCAGATTCAGTTGATTGTACCGATACCGGACCCATTCCGCTTCATCCATCTTCACATCCATCATTACCCGTAAGGAGGGTAGTTCAACTTCAACAGGTGGGACAACTTCCATACCGTACACAAGCTGATAAGGCGTTGCCCCAGTAGATGTTCTGATTGAGGTTCGGTACCCATGCAAATCAAATGGTAGCATTTCATGCCAATCTTTATAAGTAACCACCATCTTCTACACAATCTTTTTGATGTTCTTGTTAGCCGCTTCAACAACGCCATTCATCTTTGGCCTGTAAGGAGAAGAATTGTGGTGCTGAATTTTGAATTCCCGACACAGTTTTGCCATCATTTTGTTGTTCAAATTGGAACCATTGTTAGTAATGATTCGCTCGGGAACTCCATACCGACAGATGATGTCTCTTTTCAGAAATTTGGCTACCACTTGTCTGGTGACGTTTGCATACGAAGTTGCTTCAACCCATTTGGTGAAGTAATCAATGGATACCAGGATGAATCTGTGCCCATTTGAAGCAGTCGGTTCAATCCTTCCAATCATGTCAATGCCCCATATGGAAAAGGGCCAAGGTGAAAACATCACGTTCAAAGGATTTGGAGGCACATGCACTCTATCCGCGTAGATCTAGTACTTGTGGCATTTTCTGGCATAGGAATAACAGTCTGCATCCATTGTGATCCAGTAGTAACCTGATCTTAACAATTTCTTTGCCATTGCATGTCGTCCGACGTGGGTACCGAAAGAACCTTCGTGCACCTCGTGCATCAGCAAGTCTGCTTCTTTCTTGTCAACACATCTTAGCAGGACCATGTCGAAGTTTCGCTTGTATAATGAACCATCAGCATTGAGGAAGAAACTGCCAACCAACCTTCTTAATGTATTCTTATCATTAGATGATGCCCCAGGTGGGTATGTCTGATTCTCTAAGAAGCATTTGATGTCATATAACCAAGGCTTATCATCACTAGCAATGTCCACGGAGAATACATATGCTGGTCTATCTAGTCTGGATACCAAAATCCGAGGCACATAATTGGCAGTTTGAACTTTGATAATGGAGGAAATGGTAGCCAAAGCGTCCGCAAACTGATTCTCATCTAGAGGGATGTACTCAAGTTTGACTGTTGTGAAGAAAGTCAATAATCTCCTCGTATAGTCACGGTATGGAATCAGATGCTCCTGATGAGTGTACCATTTGTCGTTGGTCTGATTGATTACCAAAGCTGAATCTTCGTATACATTCAATGTTTTGATCCTGAGGTCAATGGCTTCCTCAAGACCCATGATACATGCTTCGTATTTTGCTTCGTTGTTAGTGCAGGCAAAGGTGAGTTTTGCCGAGAAAGGCATATGAACTCCTTTAGGTGTAATGAGCACTGCACCAACTCCACGACCATTCATATTGACAACCCCGTCAAACATCATAGTCCATTCTTCTTCGGGATCAGGCCCTTCAGTGTGAACTGGAACTTCACAATCTTTTGCTTTTATGTACATGATGTCCTCATCAGGGAAGTCAAATCTCATGGACTGGTAATCATCAATGGATTGCTCAGCTAGATAGTTAGACAGTACACTGCCTTTGATGGATTTTTGAGAGGTGTATTGAATGTCATACTCTGTCAGAATCATTTGCCATCTTGCAAGCCTTCCGGTAAGTGCTGGCTTCTCAAATATGTACTTGACGGGGTCCATTTTTGAGATCAACAAGGTAGTGTGAGTCGGCATATACTGTCTTAGTCGGCGAGCAGCCCACGCTAAAGCACAAAAAGTTTTCTCGAGCAGTGAATAACGTTATTCACAATCGGTAAACTTTTTGCTTAGGTAGTATATTTCATACTCTTTTCGACCAGACTCGTCATGCTGGACCAACACACACCCCATTGACCCTTCTAATACTGTCAGGTACATTATTAGAGGTCTTCCTTCAATTGGAGGCATGAGAATTGGAGGTTCTTGTAGGTACTCCTTGATCTTGTCAAAAGCCTTCTAACAATCTTCGTTCCACCTGACTGTTTGTTCCTTTCTTAACAGCTTGAATAAGGGTTCACAGGTTGTAGTGAGGTGAGATATGTAACTTGAGATGTAGTTCAATCTACCTAAGAACCCCCGAACTTCTTTTTCAGTCCTAGGTGTAGGCATTTCCTGAATGGATTTGACTTTGTCGGGATCAACCTCAATTCCCTTTTCACTTACAATAAATCCCAGCAACTTACCAGAACGTACCCCGAATATGCATTTGTTGGGGTTCAACTTCAGCTGATACTTCCTCAGACGCTTAAACAACTTCAGCCGATTCACTAGATGATCTTCTTCAGTAAGGGACTTGGCAATCATGTCATCCACGTAGCATTCAATTTCTTTGTGGATCATATCGTGGAATAACGTTACCATAGCCCATTGATATGTTGCACCGGCATTCTTCAGTCCAAAGGACATTACCTTGTAACAAAAAGTTCCCCAAGGTGTGATGAAAGTTGTTTTCTCCATGTCTTTGGGTGACATCTTGATATGATTGTATCCGAAAAATCCATCCATGAAAGAGAATACCGAGAACTGAGTTGTGTTGTCGACCAATACATCAATATGAGGTAATGGGAAATCATCCTTCGGGCTAGCTCTGTTCAGGTCCCGGTAATCCACACACATGCGCACCTTGCCATCCTTCTTAGGCACGGGTACAATGTTAGCAACCCACGGAGGGTAACTAGTTATAGCAAGGAAACCAACGTCCCACTGTTTTTGTACTTCCTCCTTAATCTTCATGGCCATATCTGGGCGAGTGCGGCGCAACTTCTATTTGACTGGAGGGCAATCTTCTTTCAAGGGTAGCCTGTGCATGACAATATCTGTATCTAGACCTGGCATGTCTTGATAGGACCAAGCAAAGACGTCGACGTATTCCCGAAGTATACTGATAAGCTGTTATTTTACTGGAGCTTGCAGACTGGCCCCAATCTTTACTTCTTTCAAATCCTTCTCGGTACCAATATTAACAGTTTCAATTTCCTCCTGATGAGGAGTAATCACTTTCTCTTCTTGCCTCAACAACCTGGCTAACTCTTCAGGCAACTCATAGTCTTCATCAACCCCTTCATCTGCTTGATTAATTGGATTGTCGAAGTCATACAAGGTCATAGCAGTGCTATTGTTGGTGCAATCTGGAGGATTATCTCTGCAAGGGCTGAGATTTATTCATTTTAGTGATTAATTTTAATCTTGTTAAAAAAAGTGTAAATGAAGTTATTATTTTGAAAACATTGCCATTTTATTGTTTTGTACAAAAATGAAAAATTAAAACACAGTGAGCGAAAAAAAGGAAATTGTTTGATAAAGATGTCCAATATTCATTGATATTCCATTTGCACAAAATACAAATATGGCCCTATTACAAAATGAGTCCTGACACCTTGGGAAAGATGCAGGACTTGATGCATGCTAAAAAAGCAGGAAATAATAATTACTCTGCAGGAGTAACTCTTATAATTTCCTGAGAAGACCAGTTAAGGACTTGTTGGCCCGGGATCCTTGGACGAATCCAGCTTTCCAGGTTGAGGTTGCTTTCCACCTCGTCTTCCACGTTATTGACAACATCTGGGGTTAGCATCCCCCACTTATGAATTTGGGCTCCTTAGCAGCCTCTGCTTGATCTTGTCGGAATGGTTTATAACCCAAACCGAATCTGTCCTCCTCCTTCTCCACCAGTAGCAGCTTTCCCCAGCCTTGGGCGTTTCCATCTTCAACAACCTTCCGAGCTTGTTGATAGGAGACAATTGAAGTACCCATCCTATCCTCCTGGGATGCAACAAATACTTCAGTTGTCGCCTCATTGACGTTCAGTGCTTCGAAACCTTGGCTCATGGTCTCGTGGATTTCACCATCCATCTCAATGTATTTGTAACCAGACAAACAGATGGCTAACAAAACCAGACAAACAGGTTTCATTTTCTGGTGAAGGGTCGACGTAACTGCGCCAACGGCGTGAATCCATGGTCGACCCAACAAAAAGTTGTAGGCCGGCTGAATGTCCATCACGTAGAAAGTTGTTTGAAATACCTGCGGGCCAATTATCACAGGAAGCTCCACCTCTCCAAGAATAGACCTCTTGGAACCATCAAATCTCTTACCACCAGATTGCTTGGTCGGAGAGCTATACCATCATACTCAAGCTTAACAAGGGCTTTCTTTGGCAAGACATTGAGTGAAGACCTAGTGTCAACTAGAACATGTGAAAGCACAACCCCTTTACACTCTAGAGTGATGTGTAAAGCTTGGTTGTGGTGACGACCTTCCGTTGTCAAATCAGAGTTGGTGAAGCGTTGCCCATGGCTAGTATTAACATTAGAAACCAATGTCTCTAGCTGATTCACCGTGATCTCCTCAGGCATGTAGGCTGCGTGCAAGACTTTAAGTAATTCATCCCGATGAGCTTCATAACACAATATCAATGATAAAATGGAGATCTTGGAAGGAGTCTAGTGGAGCTGATCCACAACCTTGTAGTCGCTTCTCTTGATTATCCTCATAAATTCATCCACATATTGACAAAGGATGTTTTATGGGCTTATTTCAGAACTGGTTCTTTCGGCACCACATTTTTACCTTTGGCTTTGGCAGCAACCTCTTCCTCAGTATTAACTCTTGGAATTTGTGACGCGGAGAGGCGTCCGCTTCGGGTGAAGCCCCCGCCTCCCCCGACGTTATCCACCTGTGGTGTATGAGCTGAAGAATCAAGAAGGACTCTCTCTTTGTTGCAGTAAAGGTCTGAACCATAGTGTCATGGTACAACATTATCTTTTTCATACGGAATGGGTCCAGGTACCGTGATGGTGACTGGACTGACTTCAGAGGAAGTAGGAACTGTTATCATCTATGGATCATAAAATATGGTGACAGGACTTCTGATTGATGGTGGTGGTGATTGACTGAAGCTGTGTTGTTGTTGAGATTGTTGCTGAAAATTGTTGGAAACGGGGACCATTGTTGGGTCGTAGTATATGGTGACTGTGGAGACTTCGTTGTTAATGGTTGCTGTAGTTGTAGAAGCGGATGCGGTTGAACTGGCGTTTGTTGAAGTGGTGGAAGAGATGGTTGTTAACTTTGTAGACGAGTCTGTTGGGACAATTGTCTTTGAAGTTGTAGGAGGAGTACTTGTTGTTGCTATAAAAGGAGTTGTTGATATTGTAGAAACCGCTGATGTTATCTGTATGATACCTTCTCTGATAAGGCCATTGATGCCATTTCTCAAGCTTGCACACCCATTGACGCAAACTTTGCAAGATTCACAGCAGGCCACACAGCCTGGGAACACCTAGCATTTTAAAATCCGAACTTTAACCTCTACCAAAGGTGTTTGAATGCTTGCAGTATCTTCAATTAAGTTCATGGGTTGATCCTCCTCAATTGCATTTATCTTGGGCCCACCATGGCTGGGCATAGGATTCTTCATGACATTAGGAGGTGGTGCAAAGTTTAAGGCCTTTGAATTAACTAGATCCTGGACCTTCATGTGCAAAGATCTGCACTTTTCTGTGGTGTGGCCAGGTGCATTAGAATGGAAGGCATATCTGGCATTGACGTCGTAATTTCTCGGAAGGTTCTGAGGATTTGGTGGAGCCAGAGTCCTTCATTCGACAAGATTAAGCTTCAGAAGTTGTGGTAACAAAGTTTCATAGGGCATTGGTATAGGCTCAATTACCCTGTTGACTTGAGATGGCCTTTACTGGAAAGGTCATTGTTGGTTGTTGTTGTTGTAGTTATAGGACCTTTGTTGAGGAAAATGTTGTTGAGGGAACTGTTGTGGTTATGGAGTGTATTCTTGTTGAGGAGGTGGAGTAGGAATTGTGACAGCGGCAATTGATCTTGGCATATATCGGGGCCTTCCTCTGCCCATGTGTATTGAGTTTGTTTCACCGGACTTGCGAGGCCCTGCAAATTGTTTCCTTGTGCTGCTTGAGCTGGCGCCGTTATCAGAAATCTTTCCCATTTTTAATAAACTCTCAATCCTTTCTCCAGCTATGACCACATCTGCAAAGCTAGTGGAAAAGAAAGCAGCCAACCTATTAATGTATGTTCCCTGGTGGGTGTTCATAAACATATCTGCCATTTCTCTTTTCGACATTGGAGGTTGAACAGTAGCATCTAATTGCCTCCATCTCTGAGTATACTCTCTGAAGCTTTCCTTGGAGGATTGTGACATACCCATTAGAAGTGTTCTGTTAGGAGCCATGTCTAGATTGTATTGATATTGGTGAATGAAAGCCTCAGCCAAATATTTCCAATTTCTTACTGTGGCCCTAGTCAGAAGAGAGTACCACTCACGGGACGCCCCGATCAAGCTATCCTCAAAATAAAACATCCATAGCTTTTCATCCATAGTGTAGGCCTTTAATCTTCCCAGGAAAGATTGAAGATGGGTGCGAGGGAAAGATGTTCCATTATATCTTTCGAAGCAGGGAGGTTTGAATTTGTGAGGAATTCTAACTCCCTCTACCAGCCCCATATCCATAACATCAAATCCTAAGGAGTTTTGGGACTCCAGGGATCTCAGCTTTTCTATTATCTCGTCCAGCCGACGATCATAAACTTCATCTCCAGCTCCAACTACAGTGAGTTGTTCCTCCTGAGGGTCCTCTTGCAAGGCACACCCTCCAGTATTACCCTGGGTATTCATGATAGCATTAATGTCAGGGTTAAGATGAGGTCCAAACTCCGGGGGATCATTACGAGGTTGTACATGATCATTGTTGCTGGTACCCCCTGTACCTGGGTGGTTTTCTTCAGGAGTTTGCCACTCGACCAACTCTCTTAATCTTTCCTGGCTTTGATCCAACCCAGTCATTACTGCCATGAACTGGTTCATCTGAGCACTCATTTTAGTTCTTTCATTAGCCATTTGGGTTCTCACGTCAGTCAGATCTTGTTGAACCTGGTCCATCTGTAAGCTCGGAAGGTTGTTTCTTGTTGGATACCGGTGAACTTTGTTGTTGGGGAAGACTCTCCTACGAGCAATGTTTCCTGAAACCACAACAAAGTGAGAAACAACAAAAACAAATACCTACAAAACAAATAAATGAGGTTAGTACGCAATGCAGGATGTCTATTTATCTTCCAAGGGTATCCGGTTTGGTTCTTTGGTTTTGACCTTCTAGACCTTGAGGAATGATGATGTTGAAGAGAAACGAAGCCTAAAGGATAACACAAACCATATATTACAAAATGTAAATATACATAGTTTTGATTACAACAAATCCTCATGGTGAGTCAAAATACAACAACAAAAACAAAAGTACAAACAAAATGAAGTACAAAGAAATCAAACATCTAGCCCATAATCATCCTCTCTGACTTCCTTCAGGAGAGCATCAGTCACTGGGCCAACTGGATGCTCTGTGATGGTCCTGATAAGAAGGTTCCTGGTGCCAATAGCATTTGTCAACTTCTTATACTTGTCTTGGTCTTTTGATCTCTTCAACCCCGCCCGGAGTTTCAATTCAGAGATTTCCTTCTATGCTGCTAACAAGGCTTCCTGATTCTTCTTCTCATTATCTTCTAGCTGCTCTATCATAGCCTGGGTCCTCTGATCTTCCTGCGAATGAGCCTCAGTAATTCTGATCCATCTAGCCTAACTCTCTTCCAAGTAGTGCTCAACTCTGACCTTCTGAATCTTGGCTTCCTTGCAAGCATTCTTCAATACTAACTCCCCTGCTCTAGCTTTTCTGATGTAATCATCTGTCTTCTCAATCTTGGACATATGCTTGATTCAGAGCTTCTCTAACCTCTCATTGTCCAGACGACTGTCATTCCTCTCCTAGAGGGTCTTCTTTAGGGCTTCAGAAAGCTGAGTATTCCTTTCCTTCAACTTCTCAAACTCTTCTAAGCTGACTGTAGCTACATGCTCTACTGCTGATGGTCTAGGCACATCGTCTAGGGTGAATGAAATATGGGTGATCTGTCCTCTGATACGAGACCAATCAAGATATTGAGCTGAAGCTATGTTGTTGCACTTACCAAGAATGGCAGTCCCTTTTGTCTGAATGTTGTCCCAAGCCTAGGCTACTTGTCAGGCAATGGCATGGTTATGCTGAATGTCACAGTAAAGGGTTTCTGACAAGTCCTGCTCTCTTGGTGGATGTACCAAGGCATACCCTAATTGTCTTTTGAACAACAAAGGATTGTATTTGATGCAACCCTTCACTCCAATCAGAGGTACATTGGGATACTGCCCACAACTGGTGATTATGTCTCTACCCTTGGTGCTCTGAGTGCACCATCTAATGTCTTCTGAAGTGAGAGAAATCATTCTCTTTGCCCAATTTCTTGACTGATGAGGATTCAAGGAAGCTTATAACTTTGGAAAGTTCCTTAATAGCCAACAGTAAAAGAGAGGTGCACAACATCTGACTAATCTTCCCCTCTGCTTCTCATTGCTCTGATGCACTGAGTAGTAAAAGTCCCCAAGCAAGGTAGGGACTGGATTCTTCAACAGGAAGAGGTGGATAGCAATATTTCTTACAAACTTAGGCTCCTCTGCAAACAAGATGATACCATATATGCTAAGGGCCAAGAGAGCACAAACAGTGTCCCATTTCCCTGCTGCAACATGAATGGTGGCCTGAGTAACCAAGAAGTCCAAATGGGGTCCTGGGATCCCAGCCTTGGTGGTCATTTTCTGATCAATGAGGGTGGATTCTAAGTACAGGGCCTTAGCTATATCTTCATTCCTGGGAGCAATCATCTCAGGGTTGAAAGGAATCCATCTCCTGATGGGGAACCCCAACAACATGGAAAACTCATCTAACAAAGGGCCTAGCTGAAAGTCCGAAAAGGTAAAACATCTGAGAGGAGGATCATAGAACTGAAGGCAGGTATGTATCATACTCCTCTGTGATGCATCCAAGTCCATGATCATGTCCATGATACCACCATAATGTTCCCTGAACAAAGGTACTTGATCAGGAGTGATGAGTGTCTGAATATGCCTGATACCTGCTAGAGAGGGCTCAAAGAAATGATAGGTAATGTTGCTCTTCCAGGATGGGTCCATGTTGACAGTGAATGCTGAAGGAAACAACTGAGGAGAACTGCTGATGAAGGAAACTGAAGAAGATGTTGAAGAGAATCTTTGATGAAGGTGGCTGATGAATATGGCTGATGCAGATGAACAGTCAAAACCAAAACCAAATAAGACGTGGATACCCTGTAAAACAAATAGACAAATGTTAAAATGATGCAAAATGATGTATGTAAAATGATATGCACGGGTTTGTGATCAAGTGTTGGATCTGTTATCTTCCTTGATAGGGTCCATGTGTGTTCATAAGTCCGGATGAAAGCTTAGAGAACCAGTAACCAGGTGGAGGACTCTAAAGAGTCACAAGTCCAGGGTTTCACAAGAATAGTCCAAAATGGTGTAACCTTAACAAATCTAGTAACAGGGTATGATGAGGCCAAGGGTTCCTGCAAACCTATAAACATTCCAAACCCCTCACAGGTATTGTTCTAGAACATGGATCCTCGGACTTGGATCAGTTATGAGAAGTGTAAACACTTCTAACCCGGAGGTACATTGTTTACAATAACCATAAAGGATCCTCCTCTAATTCACCTCAGATGCTGAAGATCATAAAAGGTCATCCAGACTTAGCAGGCTTCCCAGATAGCCCTAGTACTACAGGAAATCCGTAGCACATAGTTCTCAAGAAGAAACCCATGTCTTAATCGTGTTTCATATTCCCGCACCAGACCGAAATGGAATGGGAAAGAATATGAAGCCACTCTATCCTATGTGTCACTCAGGTTCCCGGTATGGAACCTTACTCACTGAATATCCCTCCCAATCAAGGCAAAAAAAGATCCAACACATGATATGATGACAATAGTATGAAATTCATAAAAATAGTAAATGAAAACAATAAATAAAGCTGTACATAAAGCAATAAATAAAGCAACAAACAAAAAGCATAAGTAGCACATAACACCCCCATAAACATAAATCAAACAAACGCTAGGAGAAACCCACAAAACGAACCAGAAGCCCTGGTTGCAAGATAGGTTCCCCAACAGAGTCACCAAGCTGTCGCTCCCCCGAAAAGACACCAGGGTCCCAGGGTGCAGACGCGAACGGTCGGCGAAAGGAGAAAATGAAATGAAGTGAATAGAGTCGCCAGCTAGGCATTTTTATCCCGAAGGAGACGTAATGCTGCATAAACCTATAAAGAGATGGATAAAACGGTTGCGAACCAGAGAAACTGAGAAAGGGGGTTGGTTACAACCTGGGAAGGTATTAGCACCCAGATTGTCCGTCGTACTCGACGGGATCCACGCTTAAAATATTATGCTTAAAGGGGTAGGTGTATGTGCTATTTGTGTGCAAAAGCTAAGAAAAGAATATACAAGTGTCAGTGCAAAAAGAAGTGAAATGCTCAGGACTGAGGCTTAGAAAAAGATGCTGGAAGTGGGGGAAGACAAAGAAACTTTTGTTCGATAACTGTTAAGTTATGCCTACCTATCCTCTCGTGCAATGAGGAAGTCAGAACACCGTAGTTCAACTTAAAGAGACTGGAAATAAAATTGATTGTGAACTGCTTACTTGTCTATGCTCAAGTGTATGACTCGTCTAGCTCGAGTGCTAACAGTCTTGCATTAGACAGAAGAAGCAAGTTATCATTTGTGAGTGAGTGTGATGAGAAAAGAATCCAGGAGGAGACGATTATTTTTTTTTTTTTGTGTTTTCAGTTTTTTATTGTTTTTGGTGTTTTGCATAAGTTAATGAGCTTAAGCCTAAATAAAGGGTTCTAAACTCATTATATCCTCCCTGATTAGGGATAATGAGCTTAATTAAGCATCTCAACCTAATTACCATGATGATGTAGGATTAAGATCATTAACCTACTTGTGATTATTTAGATGTTTTTGGGTTTTTTGTTTAGTGTTAATTAATGATTTTAAGCTCTAATCACAGATTAGTGAACTCATTACACCATCCTAATAGAAGGATGATAGATGAGAACACTCAAGCTGTGGAAGATAACTCAACTTAATCCATGGTTAGGAATTAAATTCATTATATAACAAGTCTTTATTAGATGGATATTAATTAAGGAATGAGATTAAGAAGTGTATTTTATGGTTTGTAAGACAACTTGAGGGGGACTTGTCCATTAAACACTAGGGTTAGTCCCTCTTAACCATAAGGAAGAGATAGAACCCTAATGTAAGGCCCAAGTTAAAAGATAAAGTCTTATTGATTATTAAAGTGTTTTGATTAAGAGGTGTAAATAAATTAACGGTTTAACACTAAGGATTAGAGTTGTACACTCCATCCTAAAATAAGGATGCAGGCATAACCCTAATTCAAAGTCCTAAAGCTTTAAGAGTTTAGTCTCTGATTAAGAGATGAGAAGAGAGAATCAAGGAGACTCAAAGGTAAAAAGTTAGGGGGGACTATATATAACCCTAAAATTTATCATGCTTGGATATCCTATGGTTTGTGAGGCTTAAGAGAAAAGATCTTCAAGAAGGCCACCATGGAAGAAGCAGATGAAAAGAGAAGGAGGAAGAAGAATAAGTTACTTACTTCATGAAGAAGATAAGTAACTTAAAATAAAAAGAGTAATAAGGAGAGATCATAAGTGAAGCAATTTCACTTCAAAGACAAGTAAGAATTCATATGAAGAGAAAAGGAAAGGTGGGAAGTGAAGGCAAATCCACCTCCTAGATAACTTACCAAAAGCTCCTGAAATGTTAGCATGAGTGCATAAGACCAAAGTCAGAAGTGACTATGCAATGCTAATATGTGATAAGATGATGCAAATTCATACAAGATGCATATGACTGATCATACAAAGATGAGATGCAATGGGAGCATGTTTAGATGCATGAAAACACATGGGTGTTCATGAAATGTAATTGATGCAAAGCATAGCAAATGAATAAAGAAATGATCAAGCAATTTTCAAACATGTCTTAAGATGTCTAAGATGTCATAAAAATGCTCGAAATGTCATGGCAAGTTCATATGATGATGATAGGCAAAGATGAATGCAAATGAAGATGCAAAATTAGGGTTTTAAGGCAACATGAGATGCATGTGACCAAAACAGAAGCAATCAACATGATAAAAAATTGAAATCAAGCTCAAATAAACCCTAATCCCATATAAGATAACACCCCAAAGGAGAAAGTCAAAAGCTTAACCTAGTGAAAGTTATGAAATTCCTAAGTTTGCTAGGGTTTTTGAGTGATTCTTAAGGGAAAATGCAAATCAAATTGAAAATGCAAGATAAAATCATGAGAAAAATAACCTTAAAACTATATGCAATATGTGAAACAATGCAAAAAGAATAAATTTCAAACTCATCATGGTTAGGCAGAAAAGAATTTTTCAAGTTAGGGTTAGAAAATATGATGTTTAAGAACCCTAATTCAAATAAAATTGTGAAATTAAAATCAAACCTAAAAATAAATTTGTATGATGAGTTTGACAATGTTTCTAAATGTATTGGAATGGTTCATGAATATTTTGGTGATTTTTAGAAACCTAAATGCATTTTTAATTAATTAAAATCCATTAATTAATTAAAAAGAACATTTAAATATTTAAAAAATGATTTTTAAATGTAAAAAATAAAATAAAAATTATTTTTGAGTTTAGAAAAATATTTAAAATCAGAATGCAAAGTTTCATATTTTTGTGATGAGTTTTGGTATTTTAAAATAAATATGCAAAAGAAATGAAATAAAAATAAATAAAATGCAAAGTCAACTGATCCAAAGGCTGGGATTTGAACAAGGTGTCGCTCCCGATAAATGGGAAATGGCCCAAATAAAGGTACATACGCGAACGGTCGGCGAAAGGAACAATGAGAACACACAGCAGTGAACTCACTTGAAAATAAAAGAGTCGCCAGCTAGGCATTTTTATCCCGGAGGAAAGGTAATGCTGCATAGACCTAGAAAGATATGGATAAGACGGTTGCGAACCAGAGAGACTGAGAAAGGGGGTTGGTTACAACCTGGGAAAGTATTAGCACCCAGATTGTCCGCCGTACTCGACGGGATCCACGCTTAAAAGATTTGTGTTTCAGAGGGGTAGTGTCAGTGCAATCTGTGTGTAAAAGAGCTGGAAAAGGATGTACAGGTGTCAGTGTAAAAGAAGTGTGAAGTGTGATATATACAGTGTCAGTGTAAGGACAAAGAATGAGATGCCCAAGATCATGAGGCTAAAAGAATAAGGCTAGAAAGAGGGGGAATATACAGAGACTTTTGTTCGATAACTGTTAAGTTATGCCTACGTATCCTCTCGTGCAATGAGGAAGTCAGAACACCGTAGTTCGACCCAAAGAGACATGAAAGGTAAATTGACTTGATGAACTGCTTGCTTGTCTATGCTCAAGTGTATGACCTGTCTGGCCCAGGTGCAAACTGTCTTGCATTAGACGGAAGAAGCGAGTTCTCGTTTATGAGTGAATGAGATGAGAAAAGAATCCCGAAGGAGACGATTATTGTTTGTTTTTGTGTTTTCAGTCTTTTATTGCTTTTGAAGTTTGTCATAAGTTAATGAGCTTAAGCCTAAACCAATGGGTTAGTAAACTCATCACATCTTCCCTCTGATTAGGGGTAATGAGAATACCTTAAGTGTGAAGTCAGCTTCTCACACTTAATCACCTTTGATGCAGGATTAAGATCATTAACCTACTTGTGATTATTTATATGTTTTTTGTTGTTTTTGTTTAGCGTTAAATAATGAGGTTAAGCCATAATCAGGGATTAAACAGACTCATTACACCATCCTAATAGAAGGATAATAGATGAGAATGTTTAAGCTGAGGAAAGCTCCCCAACTTAATCCATGATTAGGGATTAAACTCATGAAAAAACAAGCCTTTGGTTAAGTGGATTTTAATTAATGATATGATGATGAAGTGAGTTTTATGATTTGTAAGACAACTTGAGGGGGACTTGTCCATTAACACTAGGGTTAGTCCTTCTTAACCATTTAAGGAAGAATTAGAACCCTAATGCAAGGCCCAAGTTACAAGTGTGATGTCTTGATGATTATTAGGTGGATTGATTAAGAGATTTAAACACATTAAGGGTTTAACACTTAGGATTAAAGTTATACACTCCATCCTAATAGAAGGATGCAGGCATAAGCTTAATCACAAAGCCTTAAAGCCTTTAGGGTTTAGTCCCTGATTATGAGATGAGAAGATAAGACTCAAAAGAGACACAAAGGTAGAAAGCTAAGTGAGAAACCAAACCAGAAGCATATATGAGATGATAATGATGATATGAGATGCTGCAAACATGAATCAAGGCATGGAGATGATCACATGAACAAATGGATGCAAATGGAGCAAGCTAAGAACCATGAACATACATGAAAAGTTATGAGATGCAAATGACATACAACATGGCAAATACATGATGCAATGATCAAACATGCTTTCAATATGTCTTAAGATGATCAATGAATCAAAAGAATGCATAAAATGCTATGGCAAGTCATGTTATGCAAGCAAATGCAAGATGGATGCATATGGAAGCCCAAATTAGGGTTTATGATCAAAGCATCAAACACAAACCAAAATCAGAAGCAAACATCAACATAAAAAATTGAAAATGCACTCAAAGTATCCCTAAACCTATACTAACTCACTGCCCAAAGGAAAAGTTCCAACTCTTAACCTAATTCAAATTATGATTTTCCTAATTTTCCTAGGGTTTTAGGGTTCCTTAACAAGAAAAATGCCAAACAAATGAAAAATGCAAGATCAATTCATGCCAATTTAATATCACAAACTACATGCTAAACACAATGCAATGCAAAAAGAATCAAGGTCCAACTCTCAATGGTTAGGCAGAAATGGTTTTTGGAAGTTTGGATCAAAATAATGCCTAAAAATGATTTTAATTCCATGAAGAATTCTCAAAATGCATCAAGATCAAAAAAGAAATTTGGTTTGAGGGTTGGACAATGTTTCTAAATGTTTTTAAATGTTTCATGAATTTTTTGGTGATTTTTAAATACCTAAAAGTATATTTAATTAATTAATTCTCATTAATTAATTAAAAATAAACTTTTAAATATTTAAAAATATTTTTAAAATGCAAAAAATAAAAATAAAAATGTTTTCTGATTAAGAAAAATATTTGAAACAAAAATGCAAAGGGAAATATTTTTAGGATTTTTCTAACTATTTTAAAATAAATATGAAAGATAAATGAATAAAAATGAAATAAAAATGAAATTAAATGGAAAGTATGACAATCCAAAGGCTGAGATTTGAATGAAACACGCGCGAATTGACTAGCGCGTAAATGGAAGGCTCAGATCATTTCTGGCAAAATTCAAATTTAATCCCAATTAATTAATTTAAATAATCAGGATTAGGGTTTAATGAAAGATCTGGGCCATTGGTTCACGCGGGAGTCAACTAAAGTCAGCCAGATCAAGGGTCCAAATTCAAACTACATTAATGACAGGGATTAAACCCTAATTATTTTCAGGTGGCCGGAGAAGACCTCCGGTCGTCTTCTCCGGTGGGAACCCCACCTGAAAATCCCTAAAACCTTCAAAACTTCACTAAAATGAAATCTATAAGAACAGAAATCATCCCCACATCCCCCTGAATCAAAACCCTAACACAAAACACATTTATCTTTCATCAATCACATGAATCGAAAGCAAACATTTTTAGGTCAGAAAAGTTTCAGAGTGAGATTAAATGCTTATTTCTCCACCATTTTCAAAACCAAGAACATCATAGTGATCAGTGAATCATGAAGAACAACTTAGGAACTTAAAAATCCATTTCTGGAAAAAATGTTCATGAAGCTACCTGAGTTTGAAGCTTTTCAGTCTGGCAATTTCTGACCTCTTTTCCTTGTGCAATCAACTCCTTTTATGCTACTGATGAACTCTTGATGCTTAGAAGGAGTTTGTGTTGGCTGGTTTGGAAGCTTGAACAAGTTCTGTTCAGTGCAGTGAAGGAATCGTGTTTGTGATTCTAGCAGTTTAAGGCAAGGATGATGGATGCTTTGTGACCAGGAAGATGAGTTGAGTTGATCTATGAAGTTTGTTTGTGTGTTTTTGAGCTGTGTGATGAGTTTCAAAGGGTTTTGCTCAAGAGGGTGAAAATGAGAATGTTGTCTTGTGGCTGGTTTCAGGCTTGCTTGTTATGTGCTTTGGCTTGCATTTGATTAACATAAACAAATGCCATTGGTCAGATGACATGACATGTCCTTTTGTGATAGGTATGGTTGCTTTTGCAAAATGTCAACTTTTGTGTAAGAAGGGCATGGGCAACTTGCTAGCCTAGTACAACAAGGGGGTGCTGCGCAGCATGATGTGAGGGAGAGGCTAGGATGGTTCAGCAACCTAGGCAACAAGTGGATGAGATGTTATCATGAGTTTTGCAAATTGCCTTGCCTTTGGTTTTCATGAAGGAAACTTGATCCATGGGCCATAACACATGTGATTTCTTGGGTGCATTCTGAAATTTAGATGTTGTGTGATCATGTTGTGTGGATTAGAAGCCCATTTGATGACTTAATTGGCCTTGAGAAGTGAATTTGCAACTTTGCCTCTTTGGTGCATGACTTGAAATTTAGTGATTTTTGCCAACTTTGACAAGCCATAACACTTGATCAAAAATGAATTAGGTCATGTTCTTGTACTTTTTGAAAAGGGAATGATCTATTCTACAACTTTCATGACCAAAGTTTTTCCATTTGAAGCTTTTTTGAATCAAAAAGTAAAGGTTGAAAAAGTTGCCTAAAATGACAATTTCATCAAAAGTCAAACTTGCCCAAAAAGTCAACTTTGCAAAAACTTGAAATTCTTGAACTTTGTAAGCTTCAAACATCTTCCATGATCAAATAAAGATCATATACAATCAAAATGATGAAGAATGCCCTTTGGTTGGGTCACTGGGGGCCTCAGATGCCCTGATTTTGCACTGACTTGCTTGAAAAGTCAACTCTTGTTCAGATGACTTCCCCATGGAATTTCTTCATGAAAATTTATATGCATACTCCCTATACCATATAGAGACCAATAGAAACAAGAATGACCAAAAAATTTGAAGTTATGGCCTCTGAAACCAAAACCCTAATTTTAGGTCATCTGTGCAGTCAAGCCTGGCTCTGCTTCCATACCAATCTCAGTTCTTGTGATTTTTTGGAATTCTTGACTTTGAGAGGATATAATATGATACTTGAACACACATGGACCCCTTTGAAGTGATTGTTGACCTTTGGAGTGGCTCAAGAAGCTCATGGATTGTTCAGATCACAAACCCTAGATGCAGATGACTTAGAACCAATGCAGTGAATCAAAAATGTGATATGAGGTGCTATGATTGAGTTTATGCATATGAAATGATCACAAGCCATGGTGAATGGGTGAGGGCAAATTTGGGGTGTTTACAGCTGCCCCTATTCAAACATGAGTTAGTTGTGCTGGTTGTAAGCAACGGCTTAGCAGGCAAACAAGATAACTTGTGGTTGAATACCAAAGACAGTCCAAAATTTGCACTCACGAAATGAAGAAGAAAAGGGATATAGATTGTAAAAGAAAAATAAAGTATATTGTAAAGTGCGGGCGACGGAGGACGACCGTCGAGCAGAGGACGACTGCTGGGTAAAGAGCAATGACGGGGACGGCCGACATGCTGGAAAAGTGCGAGAAATAAAGCAATGACGGGGACGGCCGACATGCTGGGGATAAAAAGAATCATGACGGGGACGGCCATCAAGATAAGGTTGTAAAATTCTCTTGGGGATTAATGAAACATGACGGGGACGAACATCAAGTTCACAAAGTAAAGTAACCAACGATGGGGACGGCCATCGGGCTAAACTGAAAGGAAAAGGGACCACGACGGGGACGGCCATCGGGTTAAAGAATAAATGAAATAAACAGATGATGAGGTACGGTCATCAAAGGTGAAGGACGATCACCTAGCAGGGGACGACTGCTCTGTTGGGTTAAGATGAGGGACGGTCATCTAAGGTGGAGGACGACCACCTGGCAGGGTACGGCTGCCGAAAATATCACGACATAGGACGACTGCCGGATAAAAAGGTCAACGATGGGGATGGCCATCGGACGAGCATGATGGAGGACGACCATCAAGAGGTGGAGGACGACCACCTAGCAGGGGACGGCTGCTCTCAAGGTTTGTCCTGACATAGGACGAATGTCAGATAACCAAAATCAACAATGGGGACGACCATTGGATAAAATGATGAAGGACGATCATCAAGAGGTGGAGGACGACCACCTAGCAGGGGACGACTGCTAAATATCATGACATAGGACGAATGTCGGGTAGAAAATCAACGATGGGGACGGCCATCGGATGAGCATGATGGAGGACGACCATCAAGAGGTGGAGGACGACCACCTAGCAGGGTACGGCTGCTTTCAAGGTTTATCATGACACAAGACGAATGTCAGATAAAAAGAAAATTTGCTTTGCTGGCGATCTACTGGGGAATAGCAAACACAGACGAGTGTTTATATCCAAGAAAAAAGTATAAGTGTTTGGATGTTTGTGTATAGATTAAAGATGCGGACGAGCATCCTTAAGACTACGAGTATCAGGTAGAAAAAAATACTGACACGTGTTCAGAGATGATGATACGGACGAGTATCAACTGGTTAACAGAGAACACGGACGAGTGTCGAATCTGTGGGGGTATTCATGGTGTATATAAGATACGGACGAGTATCTGTATAAGTGTGAGTGGTGTATAGATAAGTGTTTAATCTGCTGGGGAGAGTGACACGGACGAGTGTCAAAAGGAGAAGAGCATAGTATAAACAAGGATTTGATATACAAAGTGTTTATGTTACTGTACTGGGAAAATCACACGGACGGATGTCAAGGAAATTATAAGTATATGTGAGTGCAAAGAGGATGTCTTTGGCTTTCTGCTGGGGGTATGATACAGACGGGTGTCAAAGAGTATCTGTAGTACGAGTGGTACTGTTTGCACAGAGTGTTCAGGTGACTTTACTGGGGAGTATTGACATGGACGGGTGCCAAAGAGAGTATATACTGGTGTTTGGGAATGCAAAGCAACCGTGTCTGCTGGGGAATCTTTGCTGGGGATTTGGGGGGAGTTCTTCTGTACATTGACGGATTGTTATTATTCACAAGTGTTTGATTCAGACCAAGGCTTATGATTATGCAATATATTGGATTTTTGCCGTAATGCTCCGTATTAGACGGAATGCTACGCTTTGTGGGTGAATATGATGCGAATGCTATGATTATGCAAAGGTACTAAATCGGGATTCGGATCCCGATGCTGCGGAGATCTCCGGTCGATCTGCTTGAAATGGACATCCCAGCTGGGGGTGAGGTCTTTTGATAGATCTGATGAGATGATATCTGCTTGGGGATTCAGGTCACTGATAGACCTGTTTCAAATAATGAGGGGACCCAGCTGGGGTTTGTAGAAGCTTTCGTCGCTCTGTTGTGATCCCAATGCGCGTTGCTCTTCTGGATAGAGGCTGAAACTCTGTGGGGAGATGGTCCCTTGACTTTTGTACTTGGCTGAGGAGGAAATGGCAACTCGGCTGGGGAGAAAGAGAGATCACTGAAAGATCTTCTGTTGAGGAGGGTTCTTGACTCAGCCAGGGATATGGGCGCCTTCTGGTACTGCCTTGTTGGAGAAGTGATGCCAGGCAACTCTGATGGGGAGAGGTAATAAGTGGCAACTCGGTTGGGGAGAAAACACCTCGAGTGTTTTAAGACTGAGTGTTGATTTGTCATTTTGCTGGGATGAAGCTTACATGCCCCAAGTTGCATCCTAGATACCTGCAATCCTGCGAAGATATAGAAACGCACAAATAATCCCGAGGTATCCCATACCGGATTCCGTCATAGGAGTTTAGACACTTCTTAGAGTAAGTATATTTCCTGCAAGCACGTGTTTTTATTTTATATCTTTTGAAGATGAGCATCTGTATTTATGCAATCAGTTTTTTCTTAAAACATCAGACATTTTTGCAAATAAAATGTACAAGACGAAACATGACTGAAAATCTGTTTTTATTAATTCATGTGCCCTGAATTGGTGAGGTACAATCAAGGAGACATATCCCCTGCAATGAGGAGATTGTTACAAATTGAGAAACAAAATGCTGGCAATGTTGACGACGCTTTAAGGAGCTTCCTCTTTTACTATGACTCGTATGACTTTTGACGTTCTTCTCGTCTTGCTTCTTGAAGAAGGCTGATTCTGAAAGAAGCTTGATCCTCTCGAAGCCTACCAAGTTGTAAGTGATACAGACGAATTCAGAATGCAGTTGCTCGCTTATTCCCTTATTTTGCATGGATCGCCCTTTCAGGTTTTCAATCCATCGGGATACCCATTTTTGCCTGAGTTGTCCAATGCGGATTTTCAACTCAGCGGGTGCACATTTTTGTTTATTTTTCCCTTATTTTTGCCCGAGTCTTTTATTCTGTTTCTGACTCGCCGGGATGCCCTATTTTTTCCTGGACTTACATTCTATTTTTATGTCCAGCGGGTCATTTTATGCGAAGTATTTTTTAACTGCATCTGAATTCACAGGAGACGGGAAGTCTTCAACATCTATGGTGCTGAGCATCAGTGCTCCACCAGAGAAAACATTCTTTACTACGAATAGTCCTTCGTAGTTTGGAGTCCATTTGCCCCTGTGGTCTGTATGAGGAGGGAGGATTCTCTTCAGCACAAGATCTCCTACTTGGTACTCTCGGTGCCTGATTTTCTGATCGAAAGCTTTCTTCATTCTCTTCTGATATAACTGCCCATGACAGATTGCAGCCAATCTTTTCTCTTCAATCAGACTCAGTTGTTCGTATCGGGATCGGACCCATTCGGCTTCGTTCAGCTTAACATCCATCAGTACTCGCAGGGAGGGTAATTCAACTTCAACATGTAGGACTGCCTCCATACCATACACAAGTTGATACGGTGTTGCCCCAGTGGAAGTTCTGATGGACGTGCGGTACCCATGCAAGGCAAATGGTAGCATTTCATGCCAGTCTTTATAGGTGACTACCATCTTCTGCACAATCTTCTTGATATTCTTATTTGCTGCCCAACAACGCCGTTCATCTTTGGCCTGTAAGGAGAAGAATTGTGATGTTGGATCTTGAAGTCCCGACACAGTTCTGCCATCATTTTGTTGTTCAAGTTAGAACCATTATCAATAATGATTCGCTCGGGAACTCCGTATCGACAGATGATATCTCTCTTTAGAAATCTGGCTACCACTTGCCTCGTAACATTTGCATATGAAGCCGCTTCAACCCACTTGGTGAAATAGTCAATGGCAACCAGGATGAATCTGTGGCCATTCGAAGCAGTTGGCTCAATCTTGCCAATCATATCAATGCCCCACATGGCAAAGGGCCAGGGTGAAGACATTATATTCAAAGGATTAGGAGGCACATGTACTTTATCCGCATAAATCTGGAATTTATGGCATTTTCTGGCATAGGTACAACAGTCGGCATCCATTGTGATCCAATAAGAGCCCGATCTTAGCAGCTTCTTAGCCATGGCATGCCCTCCAGCATGGGTACCAAAAGATCCTTCATGCACTTCGTGCATCAACAAGCCTTCTTCTGTTCTATCAACGCATCTGAGGAGTACCATATCAAAGTTTCTCTTATACAGGGAACCATCAGTGTTCAGGAAGAAACTACCATCAAGTCTTCTCAAAGTCTTCTTATCATTGGAAGATGCCCCAGGTGGGTATGTTTGATGCTCCAAGAAGCACTTAATGTCATGGAACCAAGGCTTATCATCCTTAACAACATCTGCTGCGAATACATATGCTGGTCTGTCAAGTCTGGACACTGAAATTTGAGGTACGAAGTTGGCATCTTGAACTTTGATCATTGATGAAATGGTAGCCAGAGCATCTGCAAACTGATTTTCGTCTCGTGGGATATACTCAAGCTTGACCGTTGTAAAGAAAGTCAATAACCTCCTTGTATAATCCCTGTAAGGTATCAGATGATCCTGGTGGGTGTACCATTTGTCGTTGGTTTGATTGATTACCAAAGCTGAATCTCCGAATACAGTCAATGTCTTGATCCTGAGGTCAATGGCTTCCTCAAGACCCATAATGCAAGCTTCGTATTCAGCTTCGTTGTTAGTGCAGTTAAAGGTGAGTTTTGCCGAGAGAGGCATATGAACTCCTTTAGGTGTAATGAGTACTGCACCAACACCACGACCATTCATATTAACATCCCCATCAAACATCATAGTCCATTCTTCTTCCGGGTCGGGCCCTTCAGTGTGAACAAGCTCTTCATGATCTTTTGCTTTTATGCACATGATGTCTTCATCAGGGAAGTCAAATCTCATAGGCTGGTAATCATCAATAGGTTTCTCAGCAAGATATTCAGACAATACACTGCCCTTGATGGCTTTCTGAGATGTGTACTGGATGTCATATTCTGTAAGGATCATTTGCCATCTTGCAACCCGTCCGGTAAGTGCTGGCTTCTCAAATATATACTTGACTGGATCCATCTTTGAGATCAATAAAGTGGTGTGGGTCAACATATACTGTCTCAGTCGGCGAGCAGCCCACGCTAAAGCACAGCAAGTTTTCTCGAGCAGTGAATAACGTTGTTCACAGTCGGTAAACTTTTTGCTCAGGTAGTATATTGCATACTCTTTTCGACCAGACTCGTCATGTTGGCCCAGCACACACCCCATTGACTCTTCTAGTACTATCAAGTACATTATTAGAGGTCTTCCTTCAACTGGAGGCATAAGGATTGGAGGCTCTTGTAAGTACTCCTTAATCTTGTCAAAAGCCTTCTGGCAGTCATCGTTCCACCTGACCGTCTGTTCTTTTCTCAGCAGCTTGAACAAGGGTTCACAGGTTGCTGTAAGGTGAGATATGAACCTTGAGATGTAGTTCAACCTACCTAGAAACCCTCGAACTTCTTTTTCAGTTTTCGGTGCAGGCATCTCTTGAATAGCTTTGACTTTGTCGGGGTCTACTTCAATCCCCTTTTCACTCACAATAAATCCCAGCAGCTTACCGGATCGCACCCCAAATGTGCATTTGTTGGGATTCAACTTCAGCTGGTACTTCCTCAGACGCTTGAACAGTTTTAGCAGATTTACCAGGTGGTCTTCTTCAGTAAGGGACTTGGCAATCATGTCATCCACATAACATTCTATTTCTTTATGGATCATATCGTGGAATAATGTTACCATAGCCCTTTGATATGTTGCACCGGCGTTCTTCAGTCCAAATGGCATCACCTTGTAACAGAATGTGCCCCAGGGTGTGATGAAGGTTGTCTTCTCCATGTCTTCAGGTGACATCTTGATCTGATTGTATCCTGAAAATCCGTCCATGAAGGAGAATACCGAGAACTGAGCCGTGTCATCCACCAATACGTCAATGTGAGGTAATGGGAAATCATCCTTCGGGCTGGCTCTGTTCAGATCCCGGTAGTCAACACACATTCTTACTTTGCCGTCTTTCTTAGGCACAGGTACAATATTAGCAACCCACGGTGGGTAGCTAGTTACAGCAAGGAACCCGGCGTCCCACTGCTTTTGTACCTCTTCTTTGATCTTCATTGCCATGTCTGGGCGAGTACGACGCAGTTTCTGTTTAACCGGCGGGCATTCTTCTTTTAAAGGCAGCTTGTGCACAACAATGTCGGTGTCCAACCCTGGCATATCTTGATAAGACCAAGCAAACACGTCCACATACTCTTGACGCAGGTCAATCAATTGTCTCTTCACTGAGTCTTGTAAGCAGGCCCCAATTTTAACTTCTTTCACGTCTTCATCTGTACCAAGATTGATCGTTTCTACCTCCTCCTGATGAGGAGCGATAACCTTTTCCTCTTGTCTCAACAATCTGGCTAGCTCTTCAGGAAGCTCGTAATCTTCTTCAACCCCTTCATCAGCTTGATTGATCGGATTGTCAGTCATACGAAGTCGTAGCCGTGTTGTTGTCGGTGCAGTCTGGAAGGCACTCTCTGCAAGGGTTCAGTTTGTTCATTTTAGTGATTGATTTTAATCTTGTTTTAGAAAAGTGAAATAAAGTTGTCATTTTGAAAACATTGCCATTTATTTTTTGTACAAAAAGAGAAATGGAAAAACAATGAGCGGAAAAGAAAAAGACTCATTTGCAAAAGATGTCTGATATTTCATTGATTAATCTTGTTGCACAAAAATTACAGATGGCCCGATTACAAAATGAGTCTTGTCATCTTGGGCAAGATGCAAGACTTGATGCATGCTATAAAAATACAGGAAATAATAATTACTCTGCGGGAGTAACTCTTATAATTTCCTGGGAAGACCAGTTTGAGATACTGCTCCCCGGGATCTTTGGACGGATCCAACTCTCCAGGTTGCGGTCGCTTTCATCCTCGTCTTCCAAATTGTTGACAGCATCAGGGGTAAGCATTCCCCCACTAACAAAGTTGGGCTCCTTGGCAGCCTCTGCTTGATCTTGTTGAGTTGGTTTGTAACCCAACCCAAATCTGTCCTCTTTCTTCTCCACAGGTAGCAATTTGCCCCAGCCTTGGGCAGTTCCTTCTTCAACAACCTTTCGGGCTTGTTGATAAGATGTCATTGAGGTTCCAGGTACAGCAGATGTTTCATTTATGTTCAAGGCCTCAAACCCTTGACTCATAGTTTCGTGGATCTCCCCATCCATCTCAATATATTTGTAGGTAGCCAGGTGGCTAACAAAAATATCTTCCTCTCCACAGATAGTAACGACTTGACCCTCCCACTCGAATTTTAACTTCTGGTGAAGGGTTGAGGTCACGGCGCCAGCGGCGTGAATCCATGGCTTACCCAATAGACAGCTGTAGGCAGGCTGTATATCCATCACGTAGAAGGTAGTTTTGAAAGTTTGTGGGCCAATCGTTATAGGCAACTCAATTTCTCCCAGAACTGATCTCTTAGAACCGTCAAAGGCTCTCACTACCAGGTTGCTGGGCCGTAATGCCAATCCATCATACTCTAGCTTCACAAGGGCTTTTTTAGGTAAGACATTGAGGTATGATCCTGTGTCTACCAGCACATGGGAAAGAACTGTACCTTTACACTCCATGGTAATGTGCAAAGCCTTGTTATGATTGCGGCCTTCCGTAGTCAAATCAGTGTTGGTAAATCCTAGTCCATTGCTAGTAGTAACATTTCCAACCACAGCTTCCAACTGATTGACGGTGATCTCTTCTGGCACATAAGCTGCGTGCAAGACTTTTAGTAGTGCATTCCGATGAGCCTCGGAGCACATAAGCAATGATAGAATAGAGATCTTGGAAGGCGTCTGGTGAAGCTGATCCACTATTTTGTAATCACTTTTCTTGATGATTCTCATGAATTCATCAACTTCTTGATCAAAAGGTGTTTTCAAAGCTTCTTTAACAATTTGCTCTTCTTGCACCAAGCTCTTCCCTTTTGCCTTGGCAGCAGGTTCTGCTTCAGCAGTGGGTCTTTGAATTTGTGGAGCAAAGAGACGTCCGCTTCGAGTGAAGCCTCCGCCTCCTCCCATATTATCTATTTGTGGTGCAGGGGTTGATGATTCAAGAGTGATTTTTCGTCCTTTGCAGTATAGATCAGAGCCGTAATGCCAAGGGATGGCGTTACTGCTTTCATAAGGTACTGACCCAGGCATTGTGATAGTGACTGGACTGATGGCAGCTGCAGAAGGGACCATGATAGTTTGTGGATCATAGTATATTGTGACTGGTGCTCTGATGGGAGTGGCATTTCGAGAGTTGTAAGCAGAATCATTTTCAGGATCATAATAAATTGTAACCGTTAAGACATTTGCTGCTGAAGTTGTAGGAGACTTTGTTGGAAGGATGGGTGTTGTTGCTGTAGGAGATTCTGAATGAAGGGGTGCTGAAGTTGTAGAAGGGATGTTTGCTGATATCTGGTCCGTTGAAATAACAGATGAAGCACTTGTTGATGAGATTGAAGAGTTGCTTGGAACAATGGTTGTTGTATTTGTAGAAGACTCGGGGATTGATGTTAAGGAGATTGCTGGATTGGTAGGAATTGATGTTGTGATTTGAAGCAGGCCACTCTGGATGAGACCATCTATGCCATCTCTCAAGTTATCACAACCATTCACTGAAATGTTGCAATAAGCACACCCTAGCTCACATCCCGGGAACATTTGACATTCGAGGAGTTGAGCTTTAATCTCTACCAACGGTGTCCGAATCTGACCCACACTGGTTATCAAGTAAGACGGCTTGTCTTCTTCAATAGCATTGATTCTGGGACCTCTGTGGTTTGGCATAGGGTTCTTGTTAACATTTGGTGGTGGTGCAAAATTCAGAGCTTTAGAGTCTACCAAGTCTTGTACCTTCATGTGCAAAGCTCTGCACTTCTCTGTACTATGGCCAGGTGCATTTGAGTGAAAAGCACATCTGGCGCTGGCGTCATAATTTCTGGGTAGACTGGTGGGATCTGGAGGTGCCAACGTCCTTAGCTCAACCAGGTTGAGTTTCAGGAGTTGTGGCAGTAATGTGGCATATGGCATAGGGATCGGATCGATCACCCTATTGGCCTGAGAAGGTCTCTGTTGGAACAGTCTTTGCTGATTGTTGTTGTTGGTGTTGTTGTAGTTTCTCTGAGGAGGATACTGATTTTGTTGTTGATAACTTTGTTGCTGTGGTTGATAAGCCGGTTGTGGATGAATTGGGGCGGGAATGGTGACTGCTGCCACAGACCTATGAACATATTGGGGTCTGCCCCTGTTGGTATGGATAGCATTGGTCTCACCAGTTCTTCTTGGGCCCACAAAAGGCTTCCTTGTGTTGCTGGATGAGCTGGCACCGTTGTCAGAAATCTTGCCCATCTTTAATAGGCTCTCAATCCTTTCTCCAGCTATAACAACATCTGCAAAGCTGGTAGAAGAAAAGGCAGCTAGCCTGTCAATGTATGTTCCTTGGAGGGTATTCATAAACATATCAGCCATCTCCCTCTCTGACATAGGTGGCTGGACAGCAGCAGCCAACTGCCTCCACCTCTGGGCGTACTCGCGGAAGCTTTCCCTGGATGACTGTGACATCCCCATCAGGAGGGTCCTGTTGGGTGCCATATCCAAATTATACTGGTATTGTCTAATGAAGGCCTCTGCCAAATCCTTCCAACACCTAATGGTTGCTCTAGTCAGATGTGAGTACCATTCCCTTGAAGCTCCTGTTAAACTATCCTCAAAATAAAACATCCATAGCTTCTCGTCCATGGTATATGCCTTCAGCCTCCCCAGAAAGGATTGTAAGTGGGTCCGTGGGCAGGAAGTCCCGTTGTACTTTTCAAAGCACGGAGGCTTAAACTTATGGGGAATCCTGACCCCGTCCACTAAGCCCACGTCCATAACATCAAAACCCAAAGAGTTTTGAGACTCCAAGGATCTTAATTTTTCAGCAATTTCGTCCAGCCTTCTGTCATAGGCCTCATCCCTAGCTCCCATCACTGTGAACTGATCCTCCTGGGGGTCTTCTTGCAGCACTCTGCCTACAGTGGCAGTCCCTTGTACATTGGCAGGAATGTTGATCTCTGGATGAAGGTGGGGTCCAAATACAGGGGGGTGACATGAGGTTGGACCCTCTCATTGTTGCTTGTCCCAGCAGTCCCTAGATGGGGATCTTCCTGATTCTGCCTTTCCACCATTGCTCTTAATCTCTCTTGGCTTTGAGCCATATTGATCATCACCTCCATAAATTGTGTCATCTGAGCCCTCATTTCCAATCTTTCATTGGCCATTTGGTTCCTGACCTCTGTAAGGTCCTGTTGTACCTGGTCCATCTGTATGCCCGGAAGATTGTTGCGGGTTGGATATCTATGTGGACGGTTGAGTGGGAACACCCGTCGGCGAGCAATAGTTCCTGAGTTCACAACAGAGTTAGTAACAAAAACAAAACAAACCTACAAAACAAAACAAGGGTTAGTATGCAATGCAGTATGCTTATTTGTTTCCAAGGTATCCGGCTTGGCACTTGGTTTTGACCTTTCCAGACCCCTGAAGATGCTGTTGATGTTGCTTGAAGAAATCAGATGGAACAAACTGATACATATATTACAAAAAGCAAATGATACATAGTTTGTTCTTTACAAAACATGCCCTCTGAGGGGTCAAAATACAACATAGGAAAATAAAAGTACATGAAATGAAAGCAACAACAAGCAAAAGTCAGACACCAAGACCAAACTCATCCTCCTGAACTTCCTTGAGAAGTGCTTCAGTCACAGGATCAACTGGACGCTCTGTGAGATTCCTGATAAGGAGATTTCTGGTAGTTACAGCTACAGTTAGCTTTTTGTGTTGACTCTGGTCCTTTGACCTCTTTACACCAGCTCTAATCTTCAACTCTGAGATCTCCCTCTGGGCTGCTGCCAGGGCTTCCTGCTGCTTCTTTGCACTAGCTTCCAGCTGCTTAATCTTGTCCTGAGTCCTTTTATCTTCCAGAGTACGAGCTTCGGTGATCCTGACCCACCTAGCTTGACTCTCCTTCAGATACAAATCAGTCCTGGCCTTCTGGAACTGGGCTTCCTTGCAGGCATTCTTCAAGATCTGTTCTCCAGCCCTAGACTTCTTGATATAATCCTCTGACTTCTCAATCCTAGCCAGATGCTCCACCTTCAACTTTTCCAACCTTTAAATATCCAACCTACCATCACTCCTCTCCCAGAGGGTCTTCTGTAGAGCCTGAGTCAACTTCTCATTTCTTTCCTTCAAACTCTAAAACTCCTCCAGACTGACAGTGGCAGGAGGTGGTGCTGAGGATGGTCCAGGCATATCCTCCATGGTGAAGGGCATCCCAGAAAATTGAGCCCTGGCACAGGACCACTCATAGTACTGTGCTGAGGCCACATTGTTGCACTTCCCCAAAATGGTTACTCCTTTAGTTTGAACATTGTCCCAGGCCCAGGCTGCTTGCCTGACAATAGCCAGATTAGGCTTGTTCTCACAGTAAAGAGTCTCAGCCAATTCTTGTGCCTTAGGAGTGTGGACCAATGCATAGCCCAGTTGTCTTTTGAATAGCAAAGGGTTGTAGTTGATGCAACCTTTAACTCCTATCAGGGGTACATTGGGAAACTGCCCATAACTGGTAATGATGTCCCTGCCTTTTGTGCTTTGAGTGCACCATCTGATATCAGCTGAAGTCAAAGCAGTGAGTCTTCTAGCCCAGTTCCTCTGCTGATGAGGATTAAAAAATGCATCTGTCTTGGGCAAATGCTTGAGCAGCCAAGTATGGAACAAAGGGGCACAGCACCTCACTAATCTACCCCTCTGCTTTTCATTCCTTTGGTGGACAGAGTAGTAGAAATCTCCTAGTAAGGTGGGCACTGGGTTCCTCAGGATGAAAAGATGGATTGCATTCTTACTAACAAACTTAGGCTCATCTGCAAATAAAATAATCCCATATATGCTCAAGGCCAATAAAGCACAGACTGCCTTCCACTCTCCCAAAGAAACCTTCAGGGTGGCCTGAGATATCAAGAAATCCAAATGCAGGCCAGAGATTCCAGCCTTAGTGGTCATATTTTGCCCAATCAGTACTGGTTCCAAAAACAATGCCTTTGCTATCTCCTCATTACTTGGAAAAGCCATCTTAGGGTTGAAGGGGACTCCACCCCTGATAGGTATACCAACCAATGATGAATACTCCTCTAATAAAGGGCCCAACTGAAAATCCTGAAAAGTAAAACACCTCAGAGGGGGATCATAGAATTGCAGGCAAGTATGAATCAGGCTCCTCTGTGAAGGGTCCAAATCCATAACCACATCAAGTATGCCTCCATAGTGTTCTATGAATAGTGGTATATGGTCTGGAGTAATCAGGGTCTGAATCCTCCTGATGTCAGCTAGCTCAGGCTGAAAGAAATGATAGGAGATGTTACTCTTCTTAGGTGCCATGTTGCTGAAGGAAAGCTGAGACAGATGCTGATGATGGAGAATAGCACTGAAGATGGGCCACTAGCTGGCTGGTGCAGGTGACTGAAGCAGATAGCTGATAGCTGAAGTAGATGCTAATGAAGATAGGTCTATGCTGATGATGGGGTCAAAACCAAGCCAAAGATAAAGGATGGATACCCTGAAAAACAAATAAGCAAATGTCAAAATGATGCAATGATGATGTATGCAAATGATATGCAAGGGTTTGTGACTGAGCTGGATCTGATCAAGTGCTCTGATATAAGTCCAGGTATGTTCAAGAAATCCAGATGGAGGTCTATAAGTCCAGTAACCAAGGTGGGGGGACTCAAATAAAGAGTCACATGTCCAGGGTTAAAATCACAAGAACTGTTCCAAAATGGAGTACTCTTAATCAAACAAAGTAACAAGGTATGCTAAGGTCAAGGGTACCTGCAAACCTGTGAACAGCCCAACCCCCTCACAGGTGGTGTTCTAAAACAAGGATCCTCAGATTTGGATCAGTTATGAGAAGTGTAAACACTTCTAACCCGGAGGTACAGTGTTTACAATAACCATAAAAGTTCCTCCTCTAATTCACCTCAGTTTCTGGAGGTCAATACTAAAGGTCATCCAGACTTAGCAGGCTTCCCAGATAGCCCTAGCATTGCAGGAAATCTGCAACACAGAGTTCTCAAGAAGAAACCCATATCTGAACCGTGTTTCATATTCCCGCACCAGACCGAGATGGAATGGGAAAGAATATGAACCACTCTAGCCTAGGTGTCACTCAGGTCCCAGGTATAGGACCTTAACTCTCAATAGCACACCCACCCACCAAAGCAACAAATAGATCCAGCCAGCATAGTATGACAATATGATATATGCAAAGCTATAAAGAAAACAATAAAGCAACTGTACATAAAGCAATACATATACAAACACAATTAGCACATAACACCCTAGTAAACACAAATCAATCAAGCGCTAGGAGGAACCCACAAAAAGAACCAGAAGCCCTGGTTACAGTATAAGATTCCCCAGCAGAGTCGCCAAGCTGTCGCTCCCGATAAATGGGAAATGGCCCAAATAAAGGTACAGACGCGAACGGTCGGCGAAAGGAACAATGAGAACACACAGCAGTGAACTCACTGGAAAAGAAAAGAGTCGCCAGCTAGGCATTTTTATCCCGGAGGAAAGGTAATGCTTCATAGACCTAGAAAGATATGGATAAGACGGTTGCGAACCAGAGAGACTGAGAAAGGCGGTTGGTTACAACCTGGGAAGGTATTAGCACCCAGATTGTCCGCCGTACTCGACGGGATCCACGCTTAAAAGATTTGTGTTTCAGAGGGGTTGATGACGTGAAAATACATCGTTTATTTGACTTAATTAATGCATATTTTGTACTCGTTTTGACTTTCATTTGCACCATATTATGTTGGTATTCTGTTTATTTTGTTTATTTCAGGTATTCAACCATTTGAGAGTCGTATGCGACGAAAGGAAGCAAATCAGGAGAGAAATGGAACAATTCGCATACAAAAAGTAGTCTGACGAAAATGGCCATAACTTTTGAACCGTAAATCGAAATGACGCCCTGTTCGAAGCGCCGGAAAGCTAAGACTGAGATCTGAAACCTGAATCTGGAAATTGTGGGTGTCACGGTCGTGACACCCCTGTCACGACCGTGACAAAACAAAAGTGCAGAAAAAAATAATAATGGACGTAAAGTGAAAATCTATTCACCTCACGGTCGTAATGGACCTGTCACGACCGTGACTCCCCACTTTGAGGTCTCACGACCGTGACCCAATTGTCACGACCGTTACGACGCCAAAATCTGGAAAAACAAAACAGCGCCAACAGAAGCTTACGAAGTCCTCCACTTTTCCTATTTTTCCTTACACGTTCAACACTTCCTATTATTTCTCACATGACCAAGCATTACTTCCTATTATTTCTCACATGACCAAGCATTACGTAAACTTCTCAACAAAGTGGAGAAAGTGCTCCTAAAAATTATGCAACTTCCAAAGGGTCCCTGCAGTATAAATAGAGCTTATTAGAACTTGGAAAAGGGGGGGAGTTTTGGCTGCATAAACCATGCGGAAGCTCTACCCAATTGAAAACCAGTTTCTTTAATTTTCTATTTCCTTGTTTCATTCCTTTGTTTCTTCTACTGTCAATTATTTCCATTCATTTACCTTTAATAGTAATTTCCAATATTAGGGAATTACTATATTAGTTAGGATTTATTTCAAGCTTCAGATTTTCTATCTCAAATTTCCGAAGGTTCCAATCTTGCCGACTTGTGGAAGAGGGAGCTTGAAGGAATTAATTTCATTGTACCAGGTTTCAACCGAATTTAATTTAATTAATATTGTTTATGCTTAATTATTATTATTTATTCCATATGCATCTGTTACAGTATTTTAATTATTATTCTTGCTTTGTTTTAATATCCATGTCTAGCTAAATAGTTTAGAGTCTGGCGTATGAGGACCGTCGTTACCGACGGGACTTGGTAGAAAATAATAGGTGCGAATTAATAACTACAATTATGTTTTGGTTATAATTTCTATGTGTAATTTAATTAGCATTGTCATGAGAGTGAGATGTTAGTTAACATTGCTTTGTCATGAGAGTGAGAGGCATATAAAGGTTTGAGCCGAGATCCGCGAGAGCGTGAGGAGCGAACCGGATAGTAGAAATTAGGCAACTTATCTAAATACAGCGAGAGCGCTTTAGAGACGTTTAGGATATTATTAGCTTTCAAAACACGTTTCTTAGTTACCGGGCGAGCGAGAGCAAAATCTTGGGATTAGGAAGTGTGGCTTTAGTTAAGACCGCGAGAGCGTGAGGCGGAGTCTTTAAGCTGATATATTCTACGGAACTAGCTATAGTCGTAATTAGTACCGAATTCTATAAAGTCCTTTAGGAGCGCGGAATCCATATCCCGGCCTCGTTTTATTCCTATTTTCTTTCTTAGATTTATTTTAGTTTCAGTTCTAGATTCCCTTAAACCATAAAAATATCATTAGCCTTAGCTTTACAACGCAACGATAGATAACGGTAGGTTGACATTGGTCTTTGTGGGTTCGATATCTTTATTACTACGCGATAGGATGTGCACTTGCAGTTAGAAACCGTTAGACGTATAGTTTACCGCGATCAAGTTTTTGGCGCCGTTGCCGGGGACCAAAAGTCAATATTGTTACTCCGTTGTTGCACCGTATAGACTAAGGCATTTTCTTTCTTATTTCTTTAACTATGTTTCACCCAAACTCTTTCTACAATCCTCATTCCCAATATTTCGAGGAATCTCAAGGATACCATAATCCCAACCTCGAAATACATATGGAAAATTTCAATCCTTCGTCCACCCATTCTCACCCAAATAACCTCTATAACTATGAATTCCAAAAATTTGAGGAGCCGCACCCTAATTCTTTCTACAATTACCAACAACACAACTCCCAATACCTTGAGGAATCGCACCCAAATCTTCCCAATGATTACCATTCCCAATATTTTGAGGAACCCCAAGAGTCGTACAATTCCAATCTCGAAATACTAATGGAAGATTTCCACACGACACTATCTCATTTCCGCCCAAATTACCACTCTCAATATTTTGAAGAACCGCAAGAATCCGTTTAGTCCAACCTCGAAACGTTGATGGAGGATTTCATTGAAACATCGACCAATGCTAGAATAAAATCTATGATGGAGCACTTTGTGGACGCACAAACTATCCAGAATGAAGAACTTAAAAGACAACATATCGATAATCATGAAACCCTTAGGCGGTTGAACACGATGGTCGAGTCCCTCGTGACTCACACTGAGGCATTGGAGACCCAAACCTTACTGCTTGCACTGACACCTGTAGGTCCCTCCCTTGAGGATAATTCTTATGTTATAACAACCAGCAATGAAAACCAAATCGAATTTCCTGAGGAGAGTGATAATGAGGTTGATGAGAGTTATGGTGAGGAAAGAGTTGAGATTGAGACAAATTCACCAACACCATCCAAAAACGAGGTTGTCGAAGAGGTAGAGAATGAAGAGCGAATTGTTGATCACCCTCCATATACCCCACCATCTATTTTCCCGTATAAGTTTGCAGACTCTAAAACGTATGTGCATGTATGGAAAATTACCCATGCACCCTTGTCTGAGGTCTTACATAAAAAGAGAAAATTTGAAGACCAAACTAAGGAAGTCATTAGTGCTAAGAGGGTAAGGTTTGACTTTAAGGTGATGGATGAGATGACTAAACCCAAACGTGAAAAGCTAATGCTTAGCATAGATCCTGAACCACCACCGCAAGTTCAAAAGAATGAACCACCCCACAGAAGGAAGAAAAGGTAAGGTGAGGGATATGTGAGATGGCTTGATAAGTGGAAATGGAAACTGAAGAGTAACGCTCATAACCGTCGAGCTATCAACGTTAAACAAAACATTGCGTGGGCGGTAAACCACAAGCTTTTAATTTAATGTTTTCCTTTTATTGTTTATGTTTGCAGAAAATAAAGAATTGTATCGTTTGTCACGTCTCAGCTGCCATCAGGCGAAAGATCTCTAGACGACAACCCCTCAAGATGAGATGGTGCCCACGCACATTCCTTTGAATGTCGCTGCTGGTGGTGACGCCGATGTTGAGTATGATAGGAGATGGCATGTCTCTCCCGTCGATTACTCACCTTATCCTTGTTCTTTGCATGGTCTGGCTCTACCTGCACACACCGCACAATATTTTCCTAACATTTTTTGCAGGTACTTTCTTCGGAAATAGGCAATATGATGAGTGACTTCAGGAAAGTGAAGTTCAGCAAATTCAGATATCTCGTAGAACAAGACGTCGGAGAAGAAGTGATCAGCAAAGACAGTGACAACAAGGGAAGAATCAGAGCGAATTTGGCCGTGGTAGCAAACAAAGGCATCTATACAGGTTCTATCTTTCCTTTTCCACCTTTTATCAAAACATTGAGGACAATGTTTGGTTTAAGTGTGTGGGAGGAACTTTACCGTTTTCATTTTACTGTCTTCTAGCATATTCACTATTTTTTGTTTATTGCATGATGTTTTTCAGTTGTTATCAAATGTCCCCGAAATTTTAAAATTTTTCCATCAAAATATTTTCTTTTTTTTCGAGGCATGGCACACACTCTGAAAGTATATAGGTTGTCGCTTTAGGCTTGTTAGAGAAACTTGGGGACATTTCAATAATACGAATACTGTTTTGACACCCTAAACCCCCTTGTTATGTAAAATCAATTTGAGTAGACATTATGCTGAAACCTTAGTCTCCAAGCTTTCGAAAGTAGCTTCTAAGTAGTTTTTATTAGCAGTCGGCACCATCCTATGAACAAACTAAGTAAGTAACCAATGCAAATATGTGTATGGTATCTAAACATGAAAAATGATTGAATTAGAAAAGCAAATGATAGGATAAGTTCCTTTTAAGTTAGGTGGCCCTTACCCGACCATTTAGCCTAACGGAGCGGACTCTTTAAATTCGATGAATTAAGAAAAAGAAAAGAAATGAAAAAGAATGAAAAGACGAGATCATTAGACACTAACAGGTTAACTTACCATGTGCGAGCAAGGATAACGGGCTTAATGTGATTGCGCTCGAACGAAAAGGAGTGAAAGAGAGTAAGAGACTTAGGTTGAGTTATAATGGCATGATTCGAATTGGTCATCGTAATGATGGAGTTTTTGAAAATTGTGTCATTACGGTATCCTTGGTCTTGATTTGTCCAAATTGATTTGACATAGCCTAGTAGCCGCATACGATTAGAGTTCAGTGTGTTTGTGTTTCAAATTGCGCTTACCTTGATTTTTGATAAGTTGGTTTATTGCTTGAGGACAAGCAAAGGTTTAAGTGTGGGAGAGTTTGATAACGTGAAAATACATCGTTTATTTGACTTAATTAATGCATATTTTGTACTCGTTTTGACTTTCATTTGCACCATATTATGTTGGTATTCTGTTTATTTTGTTTATTTCAGGTATTCAACCATTTGAGAGTCGTATGCGAAGAAAGGAAGCAAATCAGGAGAGAAATGGAACAATTCGCATACAAAAAGTAGTCTAACGAAAATGGCCATAACTTTTGAACCGTAAATCGAAATGACGCCCCGTTCGAAGCGCCGGAAAGCTAAGACTGAGATCTGCAACCTGAATCTGGAAATTGTGGGTGTCACGGTCGTGACACCCCTGTCACGACCGTGACAAAACAAAAGTGCAGAAAAAAATAATAATGGACGTAAAGTGAAAATCTATTCACCTCACGGTCGTAATGGACCTGTCACGACCGTGACTCCCCACTTTGAGGTCTCACGACCGTGACCCAATTGTCACGACCGTTACAACGCCAAAATCTGGAAAAACAAAACAGCGCCAACAGAAGCTTACGAAGTCCTCCACTTTTCCTATTTTTCCTTACACGTTCAACACTTCCTATTATTTCTCACATGACCAAGCATTACTTCCTATTATTTCTCACATGACCAAGCATTACGTAAACTTCTCAACAAAGTGGAGAAAGTGCTCCTAAAAATTTTGCAACTTCCAAAGGGTCCCTGCAGTATAAATAGAGCTTATTAGAACTTGGAAAAGGGGGGTTAATTTTGGCTGCATAAACCATGCGGAAGCTCTACCCAATTGAAAACCAGTTTCTTTAATTTTCTATTTCCTTGTTTCATTCCTTTGTTTCTTCTACTGTCAATTATTTCCATTCATTTACCTTTAATAGTAATTTCCAATATTAGGGAATTACTATATTAGTTAGGATTTATTTCAAGCTTCAGATTTTCTATCTCAAATTTCCGAAGGTTCTAATCTTGCCGACTTGTGGAAGAGGGAGCTTGAAGGAATTAATTTCATTGTACCAGGTTTCAACCGAATTTAATTTAATTAATATTGTTTATGCTTAATTATTATTATTTATTCCATATGCATCTGTTACAGTATTTTAATTATTATTCTTGCTTTGTTTTAATATCCATGTCTAGCTAAATAGTTTAGAGTCCGGCGTATGAGGACCGTCGTTACCGACGGGACTTGGTAGAAAATAATAGGTGCGAATTAATAACTACAATTATGTTTTGGTTATAATTTCTATGTGTAATTTAATTAGCATTGTCATGAGAGTGAGATGTTAGTTAACATTGCTTTGTCATGAGAGTGAGAGGCATATAAAGGTTTGAGCTGAGATCCGCGAGAGCGTGAGGAGCGAACCGGATAGTAGAAATTAGGCAACTTATCTAAATACAGGGAGAGCGCTTTAGAGACGTTTAGGATATTATTAGCTTTCAAAACACGTTTCTTAGTTACCGGGCGAGCGAGAGCAAAATCTTGGGATTAGGAAGTGTGGCTTTAGTTAAGACCGCGAGAGCGTGAGGCGGAGTCTTTAAGCTGATATATTCTACGGAACTAGCTATAGTCGTAATTAGTACCGAATTCTATAAAGTCCTTTAGGAGCGCGGAATCCATATCCCGGCCTCGTTTTATTCTTATTTTCTTTCTTAGATTTATTTTAGTTTCAGTTCTAGTTTCCCTTAAACCATAAAAATATCATTAGCCTTAGCTTTACAACGCAACGATAGATAACGGTAGGTTGACATTGGTCTCTGTGGGTTCGATATCTTTATTACTACGCGATAGGCTGTGCACTTGCAGTTAGAAACCGTTAGACGTATAGTTTACCGCGATCAGGGGTAGTGTCAGTGCAATCTGTGTGTAAAAGAGCTGGAAAAGGATGTACAGGTGTCAGTGTAAAAGAAGTGTGAAGTGTGATATATACAGTGTCAGTGTAAGGACAAAGAATGAGATGCCCAAGATCATGTGGATAAAAGAATAAGGCTAGAAAGAGGGGGAATATACAAAGACTTTTGTTCGATAACTGTTAAGTTATGCCTACGTATCCTCTCGTGCAATGAGGAAGTCAGAACACCGTAGTTCGACCCAAAGAGACATGAAAAGTAAATTGACTTGATGAACTGCTTGCTTGTCTATGCTCAAGTGTATGACCTGTCTGGCCCAGGTGCAAACTGTCTTGCATTAGACAGAAGAAGCGAGTTCTCGTTTATGAGTGAATGAGATGAGAAAAGAATCCCGAAGGAGACGATTATTGTTTGTTTTTGTGTTTTCAGTCTTTTATTGCTTTTGAAGTTTGTCATAAGTTAATGAGCTTAAGCCTAAACCAATGGGTTAGTAAACTCATCACATCTTCCCTCTGATTAGGGGTAATGAGAATACCTTAAGTGTGAAGTCAGCTTCTCACACTTAATCACCTTTGATGCAGGATTAAGATCATTAACCTACTTGTGATTATTTATATGTTTTTTGTTGTTTTTGTTTAGCGTTAAGTAATGAGGTTAAGCCATAATCAGGGATTAAACAGACTCATTACACCATCCTAATAGAAGGATAATAGATGAGAATGTTTAAGCTGAGGAAAGCTCCCCAACTTAATCCATGATTAGGGATTAAACTCATGACAAAACAAGCCTTTGGTTAAGTGGATTTTAATTAATGATATGATGATGAAGTGAGTTTTATGATTTGTAAGACAACTTGAGGGGGACTTGTCCATTAACACTAGGGTTAGTCCTTCTTAACCATTTAAGGAAGAATTAGAACCCTAATGCAAGGCCCAAGTTACAAGTGTGATGTCTTGATGATTATTAGGTGGATTGATTAAGAGATTTAAACACATTAAGGGTTTAACACTTAGGATTAAAGTTATACACTCCATCCTAATAGAAGGATGCAGGCATAAGCTTAATCACAAAGCCTTAAAGCCTTTAGGGTTTAGTCCCTGATTATGAGATGAGAAGAGAAGACTCAAAAGAGACACAAAGGTAGAAAGCTAAGTGGGGGACTAATCAAAACCCTAATCATTGTCATGCTTGGTTGTTCCTATGGTTTGTGAAGTTTACAAGAGAAGTCTTCAATGGAACCACCAGGAAGCAGATGAAAGGATCAGGAAAAGCAAAGTGACTTGCTTCACTTAAGAAGACAAGTCACTTGGAGAAAGAAAGTGAGAAGAAGAAGAATGAGCAAGCCCAAACTCAAACACATAACAAAATGCAGCAAGAATGCATGAAAGAGATGAAAAGAAAATGTGGGAAGTGAAGGCAAATCCACTTCCCAAAGTTACTTACCACCTGAAAAGTTAGTGAGAGGAATGCAATGCAATGCAAAATGAAATGAAATGGCATGGTGAGAAACCAAACTAGAAGCATATATGAGATGATAATGATGATATGAGATGCTGCAAACATGAATCAAGGCATGGAGATGATCACATGAACAAATGGATGCAAATGGAGCAAGCTAAGAACCATGAACATACATGAAAAGTTATGAGATGCAAATGACATACAACATGGCAAATACATGATGAAATGATCAAACATGCTTTCAATATGTCTTAATATGTTCAATGAATCAAAAGAATGCATAAAATGCTATGGCAAGTCATGTTATGCAAGCAAATGCAAGATGGATGCATATGGAAGCCCAAATTAGGGTTTATGATCAAAGCATCAAACACAAACCAAAATCAGAAGCAAACATCAACATAAAAAATTGAAAATTCACTCAAAGGATCCCTGAACCTATACTAACTCACTGCCCAAAGGAAAAGTTCCAACTCTTAACCTAATTCAAATTATGATTTTCCTAATTTTCCTAGGGTTTTAGGGTTCCTTAACAAGAAAAATGCCAAACAAATGAAAAATTCAAGATCAATTCATGCCAATTTAATCTCACAAACTACATGCTAAACACAATGCAATGAAAAAAGAATCAAGGTCCAACTCTCAATGGTTAGGCAGAAATGGTTTTTGGAAGTTTGGATCAAAATAATGCCTAAAAATTATTTTAATTCCATGAAGAATTCTCAAAATGCATCAAGATCAAAAAAGAAATTTGGTTTGAGGGTTGGACAATGTTTCTAAATGTTTTTAAATGTTTCATGAATTTTTTGGTGATTTTTAAATACCTAAAAGTATTTTTAATTAATTAATTCTCATTAATTAATTAAAAATAAACTTTTAAATATTTAAAAATATTTTTAAAATGCAAAAAATAAAAATAAAAATGTTTTCTGATTAAGAAAAATATTTGAAACAAAAAATGCAAAGGGAAATATTTTTAGGATTTTTCTAACTATTTTAAAATAAATATGAAAGATAAATGAATAAAAATGAAATAAAAATGAAATTAAATGGAAAGTATGACAATCCAAAGGCTGAGATTTGAATGAAACACGCGCGAATTGACTAGCGCGTAAATGGAAGGCTCAGATCATTTCTGGCAAAATTCAAATTTAATCCCAATTAATTAATTTAAATAATCAGGATTAGGGTTTAATGAAAGATCTGGGCCATTGGTTCACGCGGGAGTCAACTAAAGTCAGCCAGATCAAGGGTCCAAATTCAAACTACATTAATGACATGGATTAAACCCTAATTATTTTCAGGTGGCCGGAGAAGACCTCCGGTCGTCTTCTCCGGTGGGAACCCCACCTGAAAATCCCTAAAACCTTCAAAACTTCACTAAAATGAAATCTATAAGAACAGAAATCATCCCCACATCCCCCTGAATCAAAACCCTAACACAAAACACATTTATCTTTCATCAATCACATGAATCGAAAGCAAACATTTTTAGGTCAGAAAAGTTTCAGAGTGAGATTAAATGCTTATTTCTCCACCATTTTCAAAACCAAGAACATCATAGTGATCAGTGAATCATGAAGAACAACTTAGGAACTTAAAAATCCATTTCTGGAAAAAATGTTCATGAAGCTACCTGAGTTTGAAGCTTTTCAGTCTGGCAATTTCTGACCTCTTTTCCTTGTGCCATCAACTCCTTTTATGCTCCTGATGAACTCTTGATGCTTAGAAGGAGTTTGTGTTGGCTGGTTTGGAAGTTTGAACAAGTTCTGTTCAGTGCAGTGAAGGAATCGTGTTTGTGATTCTGGCAGTTTAAGGCAAGGATGATGGATGCTTTGTGACCAGGAAGATGAGTTGAGTTGATCTATGAAGTTTGTTTGTGTGTTTTTGAGCTGTGTGATGAGTTTCGAAGGGTTTTGCTCAAGAGGGTGAAAATGAGAATGTTGTCTTGTGGCTGGTTTCAAGCTTGCTTGTTATGTGCTTTGGCTTGCATTTGATTAACATAAACAAATGCCATTGGTCAGATGACATGACATGTCCTTTTGTGATAGGTATAGTTGCTTTTGCAAAATGTCAACTTTTGTGTAAGAAGGGCATGGGTGTTGCTCCCAACAAATGAAAATGGATCATATGAAGGTACAGACGCGAACGGTCGGCGAGAGGGACAATGAGAACACACAGCCGTGAACTCACTGGAGATGAATAGAGTCGCCAGCTAGGCATTTTTATCCCGGAGGAAAGGCAATGCTGCATAGGCCTGGAAAGATATGGATAAGACGGTTGCGAACCAGAGAGACTGAGAAAGGGGGTTGGTTACAACCTGGGAAGGTATTAGCACCCAGATTGTCCGCCGTACTCGACGGGATCCACGCTTGAAAGATTTGTGTTTTAAAGGGGTAGTGTCAGTGCAATCTGTGTATAAAAGAGCTGGAAAAGGATGTACAGGTGTCAGTGTAAGTGAAGTGTATAAGTGAAGTGTCAGTGCAGGAATGAGCATAAGATGCTCAAGATCATGAGGCTTAAAAGAATGAGGCTGGAAAGAGGGGAAAGAGACAGAGACTTTTGTTCGATAACTGTTAAGTTATGCCTACGTATCCTCTCGTGCAATGAGGAAGTCAGAACACCGTAGTTCGACCCAAAGAGACTGAAAGATGAATTGACTTGTGAACTGCTTACTAGCCTATGCTCAAGTGTATGATCTGTCTGGCACAGATGCAAACTGTCTTGCATTAGACGGAAGAAGCAAGTTCTCGTTTGTGAGTGAATGAGATGAGAAAAGAATCCCGGAGGAGACGATTATTGTTTGTTTTTGAGTTTTCAGTCTTTTATTTCTTTTTGGAGTTTGTCATAGGATAATGAGCCTAAGTGTAAACCAATGGATTTAGTAAACTCATCACATCTTCCCTCTGATTAGGGGTAATGAGAATACCTTAAGTGTGAAGTCAGATTCTCACACTTAATCACCTTTGGTGTAGGATTAAGATCATTAACCTACTTGTGATTATTTAGATGTTTTTGTGATTTTGTTTAGTGTTGAGTAATGAGGTTAAGCCATAATCAAGGATTAAACAGACTCATTACACCATCCTAAAAGAAGGATAATAGATGAGAATGTTTAAGCTAAGGAAGACTCCTCAACTTAATCCATGATTAGGGATTAAACCCATGACAAAACAAGCCTTTATTAAGTGGATTTTATTGAATAGTATGATGATGAAGTGAATTTTATTGTTTGTAAGACAACTTGAGGGGGACTTGTCCATTAACACTAGGGTTAGTCCTTCTTAACCAATTAAGGAAGAAATAGAACCCTAATGCAAGGCCCAAGTTACAAGTGTAATGTCTTGATATTTATTAAGTGAATTGAGTAAAAGATTTAAACACCTTAAGGGTTTAATACTTAGGATTAAAGTTATACACTCCATCCTAAGAGAAGGATGCAGGCATAAACTTAATCACAAAGTCTTAAAGCCTTTAGGGTTTAGTCCCTGATTATGAGGTGAGAAGAGAAGACTCAAAAGAGACACAAAGGTAAAACTAATGGGGGAGACTAATCAAAACCCTAATTCATTATCATGCTTGGTTGTTCCTAAGGTTTGTGAGGTTTACAAGAGAAGATCTTCAATGGAACCACCAGGAAGCAGATGAACAGGATCAGGAGAAGCAAAGTGACTTGCTTCATTCAAGAGGTCAAGTCACTTGAAGAAAGAAAGTGGGGAGGAGAAGAATGAGCAAGCCCAAACTCAAACACATATAAGAATGCAGCAATGGATGCAAGAGAGATGAAAAGAAAAGTTATGAGAAGTGAAGGCAAATTCACTTCTCAAGTTTACTTACCACCTGAAATGTTAGAAACAAATGCAATGCAATGCTAAATGAAATGAAATGACATGATGTTAGGCCAAACCAGAAGCATGCACATGATGATTATGATGTTATGAAGTGCTGCAAGCATGAGGCAAGACAATAGGGATGTTCATACAATATTATGAATGCAAATGATGCAAGCTAAGGAGCATGAACAAACATGAAATGTTATGAAGCAAACAAGACAAATGACATGGCAAATATGTAATGCAATGATCAAACATGCTTTCTACATGTCTTAAGATGTCAAATGAATCATAAACATGTACAAAATGCAAAGACAAGTCATGTTATGCAAGAGAATGCAAGAAGGATGCAAGAGAAAGCCCAAATTAGGGTTCATGGATCAAACATCAAACACAAACCAAAAACAGAAGCAATCCTCATGATAAAAAATGGAAAATGGCATCTAAAGAAACCCTAGACCTATAATGGACCACTGCCCAAAGGGGAGCTCTCAACTCTCAATCAAACTCAAGATATGAATTTTCTAAGTTATTAGGGTTTTTTAGGGTTCTTGACAAAACAAATGCCAATCAATTAGGAAATGCAAGATCAAATCATGGCCTTTTTATCCTTGAAAATACATGTCAAATGGAAAACAATGCACAAAGAATCAATGCCTCGACCTTCACCAATAGGCAGAAATGAATTTTTAGACTTGTGATCAAAGTAATGCACAAAATATGATTTAATTCTATGAAAAATTCTTAAAATGCATCAAGATCAAAAAAGAAATTTGGTTTGAAGGTTGGACAATGTTTCTAAATGTCTTAGAACATTTCATGAATTTTTTTGTAATTTTTAAATACCTAAAAGTATTTTTAATTAATTAATTCCCATTAATCAATTAAAAATAATCTTTTAAATATTTAAAAATACCTTTTTTAATGATAAAAACAAAATAAAAATATTTTTGTGTCATAAAAATTAATAAAACCTTAAAGAAAAAGTTTCATAATTTTTATGAATTTTTAACTATTTTAAATTAAATATGCAAAACAAATGAGAAAGAAATGAATTAAAATTAAAATAAATGGGAAGTAATCAGATTGGATGGCTGGGATTGCTCCTGGATTCAAACACGTTGACTGCGCGCGCTAGTGGAGGGCCAGGATTGCTTCTGGTCAGATTAAATTAATTGTGGATTAATTAAACCTAACACGTGGATTAGGGCATAAACAGCTAATCTGGGCCATTCAAAAGAGAGGGAAGTCAGCCGGTCAACGCTCATCAACGCTCAGCATTCAAACTTGACTTAATTACGAAATTAGGGCATAAACACTCTCAGGTGGCCGGAGAAGACTTCCGGTCGTCTTCTCCGGCCAGAAGCTCACCTGAAAATCTCAAAACCTCTCAAAACGTAATATAAATGAAATCTATGAATTGGGAAACGTTTCTAACACCCTCACGAATCAAACCCCTAACCTAAAACAAATTTATCTTTCCTAAATCATCTGAATCGAAGAGGGAAAGTTCTAGGGTTCGTAAGCTTCAAACACAAATTAAATTCTCAAAACACAACCATTTCAAAAACTAAAAGCATCAGGATGATCAGGAGAGCATAAAGAACAAGTTTGTAACAAGAAAAATCATTTCTGGAAAAATTAATTTCGAGCTACCTGAGATTTGCAACTTTCAATTTAGGAACTTTCAGGCCTCTTCCTTCAGTGCAAGCTGCTCCTCTTGGTCCCCCAAGTGTGTTTGAATGCTCAAAATGAGTTTGTGTTGGCTGGAAAAGAAGATTCGAAAGGAACTGCTTCAGTTCAGTCAACAATGGCAGATGAGATTCTGGCACTCTCAGGCTGTGAAAAGGGGTGGTTTGTGATCTATGAAGTGTGTTGAGAAGGTTTGTGGTGTTGGTTGGTGTGTTTGTGAACTAGGATAAGAGTTCCGAATGAAACTGCAGTTTGAGGTGAATGATGGCAATGGAGTTTTCAGGCTTGTTTCAGGCTTATGCTTGGGGTGTTTCTTGTCTATGAGGTGTGGTGAGTTGAATGATGATGAGAGTTTGAATGTTTGATGGCTGTGGAGAGTGATTCGAATGAAGTTGCAATGAGGTGAGTTTTTGTGTAAGTGTTGAATGTGTGTGCTTCAGCCTTGGTTCTCATGTGTTATGGCCAGCAAACTGATTCAATAAACAATTGCAAGTGGCTGGTGGATGTGACCTGGCCTGCAGAGATAGGTGTGGCTACTTTTGCTCAAAGTCCACTTTTGTGTAAGATAGGGCATGGCTCAAGTTTAGGCAAGTACAAGTTGGGTTCTGGTGCAGCATGGTGAGTGTGAGAGGCTGGCTTGACTCAAGGATCAATGCAGCAAGTTGGTGAAAAGGTCATGAGTGTTTTGCAACTTGGTTAGCTTTATGGATTTTCATGAGAAAAGTCAAGTTACATGAACCAAACCATGAGCAAACTTGATCCAAATCTGATTTTTGTGACTTAGAGGATGTTTACATAATGGTTTGTCATGAATTAGAGGCTACATAATGCATTTGTTCAAGACTTTGCAAAATTTCCATTTGGTGCATAACTTGAAAATCAATGATTTTTGCTAACTTTGCAATGCCATAACTTTTGATCCATGAAGAGTTTGATCATGTTCTTGTACTTTTTGAAAAGGGAAAGATGAGATCTACAACTTTCATGACCAAAGTTTTTCCATTTGAAGCCTTTTTGGATCATGAATCAAGGCTTGAAAATTGACCTAAAATGAGGCATTCTTGAAAAGTCAACTATGCCTCAAAAAGTCAACTTTTGCAAAAACCCTAAATTCTTGATTTTATGCACTTCAACCTTCTTCCATGATCAAATAAAGATCATATACACTCAAAATGATGAAGATCACCCATTGGTTGGGTCATTGGGGGCCTCAGATGCCCTGATTTTGCACTGACTTGTCTGAAAAGTCAACTCTTGATCAGATGACTTCCCCATGGAATTTCTTCATGAAAATTGATATGCATATTCCCTATACCATATAGAGGCCAATGGAAACAAGAATGACCAAAAAAATTTGAGATTATGGCCTCTGAAACCAAAACCCTAATTTTAGGTCAACTGTGCAGTTCAAACTGGCTCTGCATCCACTCAAACCCTAGTTCTTGTGATTCCTCTGCAATTTTGACTTTGTGAGGATGTAACATGATACAAGAACACATATGGACCTCTTTGAGTTGATTGGTGGCCTTTGGAATGGCTCAAGAAGCATTGGGATTGCTCAGATCACAAACCCTAGGTGCAGATGCCTTAGAAGCTATGCAGTGAATCAAAAAAAAAAAAAAAATGAGATATGAGATGATATGATTGTGTTTATGCATATGAGATGATCACAAGCCATGGTGTGAATGGGTGAGGGCAAATTTGGGGTGTTTACAGCTGCCCCTATTCAAACATGAGTTAGCTGTGCAGGTTGTAAGCGACGGCTTAACAAGCAAACAGGATAACTTGTGGTTGAATACCAAAGACAGTCCAAAATTTGCACTCACAGAATGAAGAAGAAAAGGGATATAGATTGTAAAGGAAAAATAAAGTATGTTGTAAGGTGTGGGCGACGGAGGACGACCGTCGAGCAGAGGACGACTGCTAGGTAAGGTGGTATGTGAAGCAAAGCGATGACGGGGACGGCCGACAGGCTGGGGAAAGTGCAGGAAAATAAAGCAATGACGGGGACGGCCGACATGCTGGGGATTAAAGCTAAGACGGGGACGGCCGACTAGCTGGGGAAAATAAAATCATGATGGGGACGGCCATCACGATAAAACTGTAAAATTCCTGAGGATTAATGAAACATGACGGGGACGGCCATCAAGTTCATAAAAGGTAAAGTAACCAACGATGGGGACGGCCATCGGGCTAAAAGGAAAAGGGACCACGACGGGGACGGCCATCGGGTTAAAGAATAAGTGAAATAAACAGATGATGGGGTACGGCCATCAAAGGTGAAGGACGATCACCTAGCAGGGGACGGCTGCTCTGTTGGGAATAAAAAGTAAATATGATGGGGACGGCCATCAAAGGTGGAGGACGACCACCTGGCAGGGTACGGCTGCCGAAGATATCGACGATGGGGACGGCCATCGGATAGGAAAGGTCAACGATGGGGACGGCCATCGGATAGAAGAGGTCAACGATGGGGACGGCCATCGGATAGAAGAGGTCAACGATGGGGACGGCCATCGGACGAGCATGATGGAGGACGACCATCAAGAAGTGGAGGACGACCACTCAGCAGGGGACGGCTGCTCTCAAGGTTTATCGTGACATAGGACGAATGCCAGATAACCAAAATCAACAATGGGGACGGCCATTGGATAAAATGATGAGGGACGATCATCAAGAGGTGGAGGACGACCACCTAGCAGGGGACGGCTGCTAAAATCAACGATGGGGACGGCCATCGGATGAGCATGATGGAGGACGACCATCAAGAAGTGGAGGACGACCACTCAGCAGGGTACGGCTGCTCTCAGGGTTATCATAACACAGGACGAGTGTTAGATAAAAAGGAAAGATTTGCTTTGTTGGCGATCTACTGGGGAGATAGTAAACACGGACGAGCGTTTACATCCAAGAAACAAAAGGTATAAGTGTTTGGTATTGTGTATAGATTAAAGATGCGGACGAGCATCCTTAAGACCATGATACGGACGAGTATCACGTAGAAACAAACTGACATATGTTCAGAGATGATGATACGGACGAGTATCAACTGGTTAACAAAGAACACGGGCGAGTGTTGCATCTGAAAGGACTCTTCTGGGGAGAAGTAGACACGGACGAGTATCTATATCCAAGAAGACATAAGTGTTTGACACGGTGTACGGATTAAAGATGCGGACGAGCATCCCTAAGACTATGATACGGACGAGTATCATGTAGAAACAAACACTAGACGCAATGTTCTGAGATGATGGTACGGACGAGTACCGACTGGTTAACAAAGAACAAGGACTATTGCCGAATCTGTGGGGATATGGGTGGTGATGTATACAAGATACGGACGAGTATCTGTATAAGCGTACCGTGAGTAGTGAGTATATATAATGTATTGATGAGTGTATATCTGCTGGGGAGAATGACACGGACGGGTGCCAAGAGAGAAAAGTATAATATTAACAAGTATATGGGTTGCAAAAGTGTAAGCGACTGCGCTGGGGACATGACACGGACGGGTGTCAAGAAAGTGTATATACAAGTATGTGTGAGTGCAAAGAGGGTGTCTTTGGCTTTCTGTTGGTGATTTGACACGGATGGGTGTCAGGGAGTATCTGTAATACGGGTGATCTTGTTTGTTCAGGCGACTCTACTGGGGAACAATGGCGCGGACGGGTACCAAAAGGTGCATGCTGGTATTTGAATATGGGGCAAATGCTTTTGCTGGGATTCTGGGGGATTTTGGGGGGACTATTCTGTATAACGACGGATTGCCAATATTTACAAGTGTTTAATTCACAACATGACTTATGATTATGCTATGCGTTTGATTTTTGCCGTAATGCTCCGTATTAGACGGAATGCTACGCTTTGAGGGTATATTATGATGCAAATGCTATGATTATGCAAAGAAGCGCAGATCCGGGATTCGGATCTTGTTGCTGCGAAGATCTCTGGCTGATCTGCTGAGGAAGACATCCCAGCTGGGGATGAGATCATTGGTGTATCTGCTTGGGGGATATAGGTCACTGATCGACATATCCTTATAATATGGGGGACCCAGCTGGGGTTTGCAGAGGCTTTCTGTACTCTGTTGTGACTTCTTCGTGCGTTGCTCTTCTGAATAGAGGCTGGGGACTTTGTGGGGAGATGATTCCCTGATTTCTGCATTCTGCTGAGGAAGGATGGCAACTCGGCTGGGGAATGCTGTTGATAACTCAACTGGGGAAAGCAACAAGAGGCAACTCCGCTGGGGATAGAGCATTCTGAGTGTTAAGCTTGTTTGTTAACTTGGCAACTTTGCTGGGGAAGGCAATGGGGAGCTACTCAGCTGGGGGAAGAGCATTTCAGATGCTGAGATTGAGTGCATGCTGATTCGGCAGCTCCGCTGGGGAAATGGGCACCTTCTAGTGCCATGTGGAAGATAGACCAAGTTGATCATGATTCGCCTACCTGTTGAGACGTAACCTGCATGCCCCAGGTTGCGTTCTGGATACCTGCAATCCTGCAAAGATAATGAAACGTACAAAAGGTCCCGAGGTATCCCTTACTGGATTCCATCATAGGAGTTAAGTACTTTCGAGAATAATCACATTCCCTGTAAGCATGTGTTTTTTTTTTTTAGAGAAGGCATCTGTACTTATGCCATTGTTTTTTTTAGAGATATCAGACAACTCTTTGCAAATCGTAAATGTAAAAAGACGAAGCGTGACTGAAAATCTGATTTTATTAATTCATGTGCCCTGAATTGGCGAGATACAGTCAGGGAAACATATCTCCTGAAACGAGGAGATTGTTACAAATTGAGAAATAAAGTGCTGGCGGTGTTGATGACGCTTTGAGGAGCTTCCTCTCCTGCTATGACTCGTATGACAATGACGTTCTTCTCGTCTTGCTTTCTGGAGAGAGTTGATTCTGATTGAAGCTTGATCCTTTGAAGCTTACCAAGTTGTAGGTGATGCAGACGAACTCAGAATGCAGTTGTTCGCTTATTCCCTTATTTTGCATGGATCGCCCTTTCGGGTTTTCAATCCATCGGGATACCCATTTTTGCCTGAGCTGTCCAATGCGGCTTTTCAACTCAGCGGGTGTACATTTTTTTTCCAGTTATTTCCCTTACTTTTGCCCGAGTCTTTTATTCTGTTTTTGACTCGCCGGGATGCCCTATTTTTGCCTGGACTTACATTCTGTTTTTATGTCCAGCGGGTCGTTTTATGCGAAGTATTTTTTAACTGCATCTGAATTCACAGGGGACGGGAAATCTTCACCATCCATGGTGCTGAGCATCAGTGCTCCACCAAAGAAAACTTTCTTCACCACGAATGGTCCTTCATAATTTGGAGTCCATTTGCCCCTGTAGTCTGTATGAGGAGGGAGGATTCTTTTCAACACAAGATCTCCCACTTGGTATTCCCGGTGCCTAACTTTCTGATCGAAGGCTTTCTTCATTCTCTTCTGATATAGCTGTCCATGGCAGATCGCAGCCAATCTCTTCTCTTCGATCAGGCTCAGTTGTTCGAATCGGGACCGTACCCATTCTGCTTCACTCAGTTTAACATCCATCAAAACTCGTAGAGAGGGTAATTCAACTTCAACAGGTAGGACTGCTTCCATACCATATACAAGTTGGTACGGTGTTGCCCCAGTGGATGTTCTGATTGACGTGCGGTACCCATGCAAGGCAAACGGTAGCATTTCGTGCCAGTCTTTGTATGTGATTACCATCTTCTGCACAATCTTCTTGATATTCTTGTTAGCTGCCTCAACAGCGCCGTTCATCTTTGGCCTGTAAGGAGAAGAATTGTGATGTTGGATCTTGAAGTCCCGGCACAGTTCTGCCATCATTTTGTTGTTGAGATTGGAACCATTATCAGTAATGATTCGCTCGGGCACTCCATATCTACAGATGATATCTCTTTTCAAAAATCGCGCTACCACTTGCCTGGTGACATTTGCATATGAGGCTGCTTCAACCCACTTTGTGAAATAGTCGATGGCGACCAGGATGAATCTGTGGCCATTTGAAGCAGTTGGCTCAATCTTACCAATCATATCGATGCCCCACATGGCAAAGGGCCAGGGTGAAGACATTATGTTCAAAGGATTGGGAGGTACATGCACTTTATCTGCGTAGATCTGGCATTTATGACATTTCCTGGCATAGGCACAACAATCTGCATCCATTGTGATCCAGTAATAGCCTGATCTTAACAGCTTCTTAGCCATTGCATGCCCTCCAGCATGGGTACCGAAAGAGCCTTCATGCACTTCATGCATCAGTAGATCTGCTTCCGTCTTGTCAACACATCTGAGGAGTACCATATCAAAGTTCCTCTTGTATAAAGATCCATCAGCGTTCAGAAAGAAACTTCCAGCAAGCCTTCTTAAAGTCTTCTTATCATTGGAAGATGCCCCAGGTGGGTATGTTTGATCCTCCAAGAAGCATTTGATGTCGTGGAACCAAGGCTTATCATCTTTAGCAATATCTGCTGCAAATACATATGCTGGTCTATCAAGTCTCGATACTGAAATCTGAGGTACAAAGTTAGTAGCTTGAACTTTGATCATGGACGAAATGGTAGCAAGAGCATCCGCAAACTGATTCTCGTCCCGAGGGATATACTCAAGTTTGACTGTTGTGAAGAAAGTCAGTAACCTTCTTGTATAATCCCTGTAAGGTATCAGATGATCCTGGTGTGTATACCATTTTCCGTTGGTCTGATTGATTACCAAAGCTGAATCTCCGAATACGGTCAATGTCTTGATCCTGAGGTCAATGGCTTCCTCAAGACCCATAATGCAAGCTTCGTATTCAGCTTCGTTGTTAGTGCAGTTGAAAGTGAGTTTTGCCGAGAAGGGCATGTGAACTCCTTTAGGTGTAATGAGTACTGCGCCAACACCACGGCCATTCATGTTAACAGCCCCGTCAAACATCATGGTCCATTCTTCTTCTGGGTCGGGCCCTTCAGTGTGAATAGGCTCTTCGTGATCTTTTGATTTAATGAACATGATGTCTTCATCAGGGAAGTCAAATCTCATAGGCTGGTAGTCATCAATGGGTTGCTCAGCAAGATATTCAGATAGTACACTGCCCTTGATGGCTTTCTGAGATGTGTACTGTATGTCGTATTCTGTGAGAATCATCTGCCATCTTGCAACCCGTCCGGTAAGAGCTGGCTTCTCGAAAATGTACTTAACCGGATCCATTTTTGAGATTAATAAGGTAGTGTGGGTCAGCATATACTGTCTCAGTCGGCGAGCAGCCCACGCTAAAGCACAGCAAGTTTTCTCGAGCAGTGAATAACGTTGTTCACAGTCGGTAAACTTTTTGCTTAGGTAGTATATTGCATACTCTTTTCGACCAGACTCGTCATGCTGACCTAGTACACACCCCATTGACTCTTCTAGCACTGTCAAGTACATAATCAGAGGTCTTCCTTCAACTGGCGGCATGAGGATTGGAGGTTCTTGTAAGTACTCTTTGATCTTGTCAAAAGCATTCTGGCAATCTTCGTTCCACCTGACCGTTTGCTCCTTTCTTAACAGCTTGAACAAGGGTTCACAGGTTGCCGTGAGGTGAGATATGAACCGTGAGATGTAGTTCAATCGACCCAAGAACCCTCGAACTTCTTTTTCAGTTTTAGGTGCAGGCATTTCTTGAATAGCCTTGACTTTATCAGGGTCAACCTCAATCCCTTTCTCGCTTACAATAAAGCCCAGCAATTTACCAGATCGCACCCCGAATGTGCATTTGTTGGGGTTCAGCTTCAATTGGTACTTCCTCAGACGCTTGAATAATTTGAGCAGATTCACCAGGTGGTCTTCCTCTGTAAGGGACTTGGCGATCATATCATCCACATAGCATTCTATTTCCTTGTGGATCATATCGTGGAATAATGTCACCATAGCCCGTTGATATGTGGCACCAGCATTCTTCAGTCCGAATGGCATCACTTTGTAACAGAACGTGCCCCAAGGTGTAATGAATGTTGTCTTCTCCATGTCTTCAGGTGACATCTTGATCTGATTATATCCTGAAAATCCATCCATGAAGGAGAATACCGAGAACTGAGCCGTATTATCCACCAATACATCAATGTGAGGTAATGGGAAGTCATCTTTCGGGCTAGCTCTGTTCAAATCTCGGTAATCAACACACATTCTTACTTTGCCATCCTTCTTAGGCACAGGTACTATGTTAGCAACCCACGGCGGATAGCTAGTTACGGCAAGGAACCCGGCGTCCCATTGCTTTTGTACCTCTTCCTTGATTTTCATAGCCATGTCTGGGCGAGTTCGGCGCAGCTTCTGTTTGACCGGTGGGCATTCTTCTCTCAAAGGCAGCTTGTGCACAACAATGTCGGTATCCAACCCTGGCATGTCTTGGTACGACCAAGCAAACACATCAACATACTCTTGAAGCAGATCTATCAGTTGTCTCTTCACTGAGTCTTGCAGGCAGGCCCCGATTTTAACCTCTTTCACGTCTTCGTCTGTACCAAGATTAATCACTTCAACCTCCTCCTGGTGAGGAGTAATAACCTTTTCCTCCTGTCTCAACAACCTGGCTAGCTCTTCAGGAAGCTCATATTCTTCATCAACCCCTTCATCAGCTTGATTGATTGGATTGTCAAAGTCATACGATGTCATAGCCGTGCTGTTGTCGGTGCTGTCTGGAAGGCACTCTCTGCAAGGGTTAAGTTGGTTCATTTTAGTGATTGATTTTAATCTTGCTTTAGAAAAAGTGAAATGAAGTTATCATTTTGAAAACACCGCCATTTATTTTTTTGTACAAAAAGAAAAATGGAAAAACAGTGAGCATAAAAGAAAAAAAGACTTGTTTGCAAGAAGATGTCTGATATTTCATTAATTTAATCTTGTTTGCACAAAAGTACAGATGGCCCTGGTTACAAAATGAGTCTTGTCATCTTGGGCAAGATGCAAGACTTGGATGCATGCTACATAAAAATACAGGAAATAATAATTACTCTGCTCGAGTAACACTTATAATTTCCTGGGAAGACCAGTTCGAGACACTGCTCCCCGGGACCTTCGGACGAATCCAAATCTCCAGGTTGCGCTCCTCTTCCAGCTCGTCTTCCAGACAGTTGATAGCATCGGGGGTAAGCATCTCCCCACTGACAAAACCAGGCTCTCCAGCAGCCTTTGCTTGATGTTGAGTTGGTCTGTAACCCAACCCAAATTTGTCCTTCTTCTCCTCCACAGCTAAGACCTTGCCCCAGCCTCGGGCGGTTCCTTCTTCAACAACCTTCCGGGCTTGTTGGTAAGACGACATGGAGATCCCCGTCACAGCAGATGCTTCATTGACATTCAAGGCTTCAAAACCTTGGCTCATCGTTTCATGGATCTCTCCGTCCATCTCAATGTATTTATAAGTAGCCAGATGGCTAACAAAAATGTCCTCTTCTCCACAGATTGTGACAACTTGACCCTCCCACTCAAATTTTAACTTTTGGTGAAGGGTAGACGTTATTGCGCCGGCGGCGTGAATCCAGGGTCTACCCAACAAACAGCTGTAGGCGGGCTGAATGTCCATCACATAAAAGATAGTTTTAAAGGTCTGTGGGCCAATTGTCACGGGCAGCTCAATCTCTCCCAGAACCGATCTCTTCGAACCGTCAAAGGCTCTTACTACCAGGTTGCTGGGTCTCAATGCCAATCCATCATATTCAAGCTTCACCAGAGCCTTCTTTGGTAAGACATTCAGGGAAGAGCCTGTGTCCACCAGCACATGAGAAAGGACAGCTCCTTTGCATTCCATGGTTATATGCAGGGCTTTGTTGTGGTTGCGGCCATCCGCTGTCAAGTCAGAATTGGTAAACCCTAGCCCATTGCTAGCAGTAACATTTCCAACCACGGTTTCCAACTGGTTGACAGTAATCTCCTCAGGCACGTAAGCTGCGTGCAGGACTTTAAGTAGTGCATTCCGATGGGCTTCGGAGCACATAAGCAGAGAGAGGATGGAGATTTTGGATGGCGTCTGGTGAAGTTGATCCACAATTTTGTAATCACTCTTTTTGATGATCCTCATAAACTCATCAACTTCCTGATCGAATGGAGTCTTCAGGGTTTCTTTGGCAGCTGGATCTTCCTGCACCGGGCTTTTTCCTTTTGCCTTGGCAGCAGCTTCTGCTTCGGCAGTAGGTCTTTGGACTTGTGAAGCAAAGAGACGTCCGCTTCGGGTGAAGCCTCCGCCTCCGCCCACATTATCAATTTGTGGTGCAGGTGTTGATGTTTCAAGAGTGATTCTTTTCCCCTCGCAATACAAGTCGGAGCCATAGTGCCAAGGGACGGCCCTATCGCTTTCATATGGTACAGGTCCAGGCACCGTGACAGTGACCGGACTGATTGCTGCTGCTGAAGGGATTGTTATTGTTTGTGGATCATAAAAGATTGTGACTGGTGCTCTGGTGGGAGCAGCACCTTCTGAATGGTAGGCGGAGTTATTTTCTGGATCGTAGAATATGGTAACTGTGGAGACATCTTCATGATTGTTTGCTGGAGTTGCAGGAGGTACCGTTGGAAGGACTGTTGTTGTTGTTGATGGAGAGTCGAAATGGAATGAAGCTGAAGTTGTAGCAGGAGGAACTGTTGAAAACTGATCATTCGGAAGGACAGGTGAAGTACTTGTTGATGGTGCTGATGAATTGTCGGGAACAATAGTTGCTGCAGTTGTAGGAGGTTCTGAAACCGTTGTTGATGAAGTTGCTTGAGTTGCCGGAAATGATGTAGTGATCTGTAGCAGGCCACTCTTAATAAGGCTGTCAATGCCATTCCTCAAGTCTTCACACCCATTCCAAGAAATATTGCAGTAGGGGCACCCTAGTTCACACCCCGAAAATATATTGTTTTCACGGAGTTGAGCTTTGATTTCCACCAATGGTGTCCTGATCTGATCCACACTGGTTATGAAATAAGACGGTGTGTCTTCTTCAATTGCGTTAATACGGGGACCACCATGGTGTGGCATTGGGTTTTTGTTGACATTGGGCGGAGGTGCAAAGTTCAGAGCCTTGGAGTCTACCAAGTCTTGTACCTTCATATGCAGAGCTCTGCATTTTTCTGTACTATGACCAGGTGCGTTGGAATGAAAAGCACACCTAGCATTGGAGTCATAGTTTCTTGGTAGACTATTGGGATCCGGAGGTGCCAACGTTCTTAGCTCAACCAAGTTGAGTTTCAGAAGTTGTGGCAGCAAGGCAGCATACGGCATTGGGATCGGGTCGATCACTCTGTTAGCTTGGGATGGCCTTTGTTGGAATGGCCTCTGTTGATTGTTGTTGCTATTGTTGTTGTTGTAGTTGTTTCTTGGAGGATATTGATTCTGATGATACTGAGGTTGTTGTTGGAAATTTTGTTGAGGAGGTTGATAGACCGGCTGAGGATGAGCTGGAGCAGGGATTGTGACTGCTGCTATTGTCCTTGGAACATATTGGGGCCTACCCCTGTTGGTGTGAATGGCATTGGTCTCGCCAGTTCTTCTCGGGCCTGCAAAAGGCTTTCTTGTACTGCTGGACGAACTTGCACCATTATCAGATATTTTGCCCATTTTCAGCAGGCTTTCAATTCTCTCCCCAGCTATGACAACATCTGCGAAGCTGGTGGAAGAGAAAGCAGCTAACCTGTCAATATACGTTCCCTGAAGAGTGTTCATAAACATGTCTGCCATTTCTCTCTCAGACATTGGTGGTTGAACAGCAGCAGCCAGTTGCCTCCACCTTTGGGCATACTCTCGGAAACTTTCCCTCGAAGACTGTGACATTCCCATTAGGAGGGTCCTGTTGGGTGCCATATCTAGATTATACTGATACTGTCTGATGAAGGCTTCTGCCAGGTCCTTCCAGCATCTTATAGTTGCCCTTGTCAAGTGGGAATACCATTCCCTCGACGCTCCAGTCAAGCTATCTTCAAAGTAGAACATCCAAAGTTTCTCATCCATTGTATAGGCCTTCAGCCTTCCCAGAAATGATTGCAGATGAGTCCGGGGGCATGAAGTCCCATTATACTTCTCGAAACATGGAGGCTTGAACTTGTGGGGAATCCTAACCCCGTCTACCAGCCCCATGTCCATGACGTCGAAGCCCAAAGAGTTCTGAGATTCTAGGGACCTTAACTTCTCAGCTATTTCATCCAATCTCCTATCATAAGCATCCTCTCCAGCACCCATTACTGTAAATTGGTCCTCCTGAGGATCCTCTTGAAGTACTCTGGCTGCGGTGGCTGTTCCTTGAACGTTTGCAGGGATATTAATCTCAGGATGTAGGTGTGGACCAAACACAGGGGGATTCACATGTGGTTGCACCCTTTCATTATTACTGGTGCCTGCAGTTCCTACATGAGGCTCCTCTTGATTCTGCCTCTCCACCATGGCCCTCAGTCTCTCCTGGCTCTGAGCCATGTTGTTCATAACCTCCATGAACTGCGTCATCTGTGTTCTCATCTCTAACCTTTCATTGGCTAGCTGATTTCTGACATCAGCAAGATCTTGTTGAACTTGATCCATCTGAATTCCCGGAAGGTTGTTTCTAGTTGGATACCTGTGAGGCCTGTTGAGAGGAAATACCCGGCGGCGAGCAATAATTCCTGAACATCACAACAGAGGTTAGCAACAACAAAACAAAAACCTACAAAACAAACAAAGGGGTTAGCATGCAATGCAGTTGTGCTTATTTGTTCTCAAGGTATCCGGTTTGGTCTTCAGTTTTGACCCTTCCAGACCCTTGATGATGATGCTGTTGAAGTTGCTTTTGATGTGAACCCAGATAGAAACCAACACAGATATATTACAAGGGTGAAATAATACAATTTGTTCATTTTACAACACAAACCCTCAAAGGGGCCAAAATACATCACAAAAGCAAAAGTACATGGAAAAGGAACAACAACAAGCAAATGATCAAACTCCGAGGCCAAACTCATCCTCACGAACTTCCTTGAGAAGTGCTTCGGTCACAGGATCAGCCGGATGCTCCGTGAGACTTCTGATGAGAAGGTTTCTTGTTGCAACAGCTGCAGTCAATTTCTTGTTCTGACTTTGGTCCTTAGACCTCTTCAATCCTGCTTTGATTTTCAGCTCTGATATTTCTTCCTGGGCTGCTGCCAGGGCCTTTTCCATCTGCTCCATCTTGTCTTGAGCTCTCTTGTCTTCTAGAGTACGGGCCTCAGTGATCCGGACCCACCTGGCCTGACTCTCTTTCAAATACAAGTCTGTTCTTGCTCTTTGGAACTGGGCTTCTTTACAAGCATTCTTCAGAATCTGCTCACCAGCTTTAGACTTGTTGATATACTCCCCAGACTTCTCAATCTTGGTCAAGTGTTCTATCCTCAATTTCTCCAATCTCTCAATCTCCCTCACACCTTCACTCCTCTCCCGGAGGGTCTTCTGCAAGGCTTGGGTTAGCTTCTCATTTCTGTCCTTCAAGCTTTCAAACTCCTTCAAACTGATAGTGGCAGGGGGTGGTGCTGAAGATGACTCAGGCATGTCTTCTATGGTGAAGGGTAATCCGGAGAATTGGGCCCTGGCATGGGACCACTCATGATATTGGGCTGATGCCACATTATTGCACTTCCCCAGAATGGTGATTCCCTTGGTTTGAACATGATCCCAGGCCCAGGCAGCTTGCCTAACAGTTGCCAGACTAATCTTGTTCTCGCAGTAGAGGGTCTCCACCAAATCCTGTACCCTAGGAGCATGGACCAGTGCATAGCCTAATTGCCTCTTGAACAGCAGAGGGTTGTAATTGATACTTCCCTTAACTCCTATTAAAGGCACATTAGGAAAATGCCCACAGCTGGTGATCATGTCTCTGCCCTTGGTGCTCTGAGTACACCATCTGATGTCTGCTGCAGTTAGGACAGTGAGTCTCTTAGCCCAGTTGCTTTGCTGATGAGGGTTTAGAAATGCATCTGTCCTGGGTAGATGCCGGAGAAGCCAAGCATGGAATAATGGAGCACAACACCTCACTAACTTACCCCTCTGCTTCTCATTCCTCTGATGTACTGAGTAGTAGAGATCTCCCAACAAGGTTGGCACTGGGTTCTTCAGGATGAACAAATGGATTGCATTCTTGCTGATGAATCGGGGCTCATCTGCAAACAACACAATTCCATACACACTTAAAGCCAACAGAGCACAAACAGCTTTCCAATCCCCCAGGGAGGCCTTCAGACTAGCTTGAGAAATTAAGAAGTCCAGATGAAAACCAGGGATCCCAGCTTTAGAAGTCATATGCTGCTCAATCAAAGCAGGCTCCAGGTGCAAAGCTTTTGCTATCTCTCCATTGCTGGGAAAGACCATTTCAGGATTGAAAGGGACTTCCCTCTTGATAGGCAAACCAATCAAAGATGAGTATTCTTCTAACAGAGGTCCCAACTGAAAGTCTTTAAAGGTGAAACACCTCAAAGGGGGGGTCATAAAACTGAATACAGGTGTGGATCAAACTCCTCTGAGATGGGTCCAGATCCATGACCAAGTCAAGTATGTCCCCATAATGCTCTCTGAACAAAGGTATGTGATCTGGAGTGATCAGGGTTTGGATCCTCCTGATGTCTGATAAGTCTGGTTGGAAGAAATGATAGGTGATGTTGCTTTTCTTTGGAGCCATGATGCTGAAGACTGAGTAGGGTGCTGATGACAATGCTGAAGGAATGAGCCACTGATTGGCTGGTGCCAGTAACTGAAGTATATGGCTGACAAGCTGAAGCAAGTGCTGGTGGAGATAGGTCAGTACTACAGATGGGGTCAAAACCAAAACCAGATGAAAATGGATACCCTGAAACACAAATAAGCACATGTTAATATGATGCAATGAGTATGTATGCAAATGAAATGCAAGGGTCTGTGACTGAGCTGGATCTGGTCAAAATGCCCTGATATAAGTCCATGTGTGTTCAAGAATTCCAGATGGAGACCTATAAATCCAGTAACCAAGGTGGGGGACTCAAATAAAGAGCCACATGTCCAGGGTTTTAGAATCACAAGAACTGTCCAACATGGAGTATTCTTAACAAAGTCAAAGTAACAGGGTATTCTGAGGTCAAGGTACCTGCAAACCTGTAAACAGCCCAACCCCCTCACAGGTGGTGATCTAGAACAAGGGTCCTCAGACTTGGATCAGTTATGAGAAGTGTAAACACTTCTAACCCGGAGGTACAGTGTTTACAATAACCATAACAATTCCTCCTCTAATTCACCTCAGTTTCTGAAGGTCAATACTAAAAGGTCATCCAGACTTAGCAGGCTTCCCAGATAGCCCTAGCATTGCAGGAAATCTGCAACACAGAGTTCTCAAGAAGAAACCCATATCTGAACCGTGTTTCATATTCCCGCACCAGACCGAAATGGAATGGGAAAGAATATGATTCACTCTATCCTAGGTGTCACTCAGGTCCCAGGTATAGGACCTTAACTCTCAATGGAACACCCACCCACCAAAACAAGAAACCAGATCCAGCCAGCAATAATGACAGTATGATATATAAAAACAGTAAAGAAAGCAATAAATAATGCTGTACAGAAAGCAGTAAATAAAGCAAGTATACAAATAGCACATAACACCCCCAATAAACACAAATCAAACAAGCGCTAGGAGGAACCCACAAAAAGAACCAGAAGCCCTGGTTGCAGTATAAGATATCCCCAGCAGAGTCGCCAAGCTGTTGCTCCCAACAAATGAAAATGGATCATATGAAGGTACAGACGCGAACGGTCGGCGAGAGGGACAATGAGAACACACAGCCGTGAACTCACTGGAGATGAATAGAGTCGCCAGCTAGGCATTTTTATCCCGGAGGAAAGGCAATGCTGCATAGGCCTGGAAAGATATGGATAAGACGGTTGCGAACCAGAGAGACTGAGAAAGGGGGTTGGTTACAACCTGGGAAGGTATTAGCACCCAGATTGTCCGCCGTACTCGACGGGATCCACGCTTGAAAGATTTGTGTTTTAAAGGGGTAGTGTCAGTGCAATCTGTGTATAAAAGAGCTGGAAAAGGATGTACAGGTGTCAGTGTAAGTGAAGTGTATAAGTGAAGTGTCAGTGCAGGAATGAGCATAAGATGCTCAAGATCATGAGGCTTAAAAGAATGAGGCTGGAAAGAGGGGAAAGAGACAGAGACTTTTGTTCGATAACTGTTAAGTTATGCCTACGTATCCTCTCGTGCAATGAGGAAGTCAGAACACCGTAGTTCGACCCAAAGAGACTGAAAGATGAATTGACTTGTGAACTGCTTACTAGCCTATGCTCAAGTGTATGATCTGTCTGGCACAGATGCAAACTGTCTTGCATTAGACGGAAGAAGCAAGTTCTCGTTTGTGAGTGAATGAGATGAGAAAAGAATCCCGGAGGAGACGATTATTGTTTGTTTTTGAGTTTTCAGTCTTTTATTTCTTTTTGGAGTTTGTCATAGGATAATGAGCCTAAGTCTAAACCAATGGATTTAGTAAACTCATCACATCTTCCCTCTGATTAGGGGTAATGAGAATACCTTAAGTGTGAAGTCAGATTCTCACACTTAATCACCTTTGGTGTAGGATTAAGATCATTAACCTACTTGTGATTATTTAGATGTTTTTGTGATTTTGTTTAGTGTTGAGTAATGAGGTTAAGCCATAATCAAGGATTAAACAGACTCATTACACCATCCTAAAAGAAGGATAATAGATGAGAATGTTTAAGCTAAGGAAGACTCCTCAACTTAATCCATGATTAGGGATTAAACCCATGACAAAACAAGCCTTTATTAAGTGGATTTTATTGAATAGTATGATGATGAAGTGAATTTTATTGTTTGTAAGACAACTTGAGGGGGACTTGTCCATTAACACTAGGGTTAGTCCTTCTTAACCAATTAAGGAAGAAATAGAACCCTAATGCAAGGCCCAAGTTACAAGTGTAATGTCTTGATATTTATTAAGTGAATTGAGTAAAAGATTTAAACACCTTAAGGGTTTAATACTTAGGATTAAAGTTATACACTCCATCCTAAGAGAAGGATGCAGGCATAAACTTAATCACAAAGTCTTAAAGCCTTTAGGGTTTAGTCCCTGATTATGAGGTGAGAAGAGAAGACTCAAAAGAGACACAAAGGTAAAACTAATGGGGGAGACTAATCAAAACCCTAATTCATTATCATGCTTGGTTGTTCCTAAGGTTTGTGAGGTTTACAAGAGAAGATCTTCAATGGAACCACCAGGAAGCAGATGAACAGGATCAGGAGAAGCAAAGTGACTTGCTTCATTCAAGAGGTCAAGTCACTTGAAGAAAGAAAGTGGGGAGGAGAAGAATGAGCAAGCCCAAACTCAAACACATATAAGAATGCAGAAATGGATGCAAGAGAGATGAAAAGAAAAGTTATGAGAAGTGAAGGCAAATTCACTTCTCAAGTTTACTTACCACCTGAAATGTTAGAAACAAATGCAATGCAATGCTAAATGAAATGAAATGACATGATGTTAGGCCAAACCAGAAGCATGCACATGATGATTATGATGTTATGAAGTGCTGCAAGCATGAGGCAAGACAATAGGGATGTTCATACAATATTATGAATGCAAATGATGCAAGCTAAGGAGCATGAACAAACATGAAATGTTATGAAGCAAACAAGACAAATGACATGGCAAATATGTAATGCAATGATCAAACATGCTTTCTACATGTCTTAAGATGTCAAATGAATCATAAACATGTACAAAATGCAAAGACAAGTCATGTTATGCAAGAGAATGCAAGAAGGATGCAAGAGAAAGCCCAAATTAGGGTTCATGGATCAAACATCAAACACAAACCAAAAACAGAAGCAATCCTCATGATAAAAAATGGAAAATGGCATCTAAAGAAACCCTAGACCTATAATGGACCACTGCCCAAAGGGGAGCTCTCAACTCTCAATCAAACTCAAGATATGAATTTTCTAAGTTATTAGGGTTTTTTAGGGTTCTTGACAAAACAAATGCCAATCAATTAGGAAATGCAAGATCAAATCATGGCCTTTTTATCCTTGAAAATACATGTCAAATGGAAAACAATGCACAAAGAATCAATGCCTCAACCTTCACCAATAGGCAGAAATGAATTTTTAGACTTGTGATCAAAGTAATGCACAAAATATGATTTAATTCTATGAAAAATTCTTAAAATGCATCAAGATCAAAAAAGAAATTTGGTTTGAAGGTTGGACAATGTTTCTAAATGTCTTAGAACATTTCATGAATTTTTTTGTAATTTTTAAATACCTAAAAGTATTTTTAATTAATTAATTCCCATTAATCAATTAAAAATAATCTTTTAAATATTTAAAAATACCTTTTTTAATGATAAAAACAAAATAAAAATATTTTTGTGTCATAAAAATTAATAAAACCTTAAAGAAAAAGTTTCATAATTTTTATGAATTTTTAACTATTTTAAATTAAATATGCAAAACAAATGAGAAAGAAATGAATTAAAATTAAAATAAATGGGAAGTAATCAGATTGGATGGCTGGGATTGCTCCTGGATTCAAACACGTTGACTGCGCGCGCTAGTGGAGGGCCAGGATTGCTTCTGGTCAGATTAAATTAATTGTGGATTAATTAAACCTAACACGTGGATTAGGGCATAAACAGCTAATCTGGGCCATTCAAAAGAGAGGGAAGTCAGCCGGTCAACGCTCATCAACGCTCAGCATTCAAACTTGACTTAATTACGAAATTAGGGCATAAACACTCTCAGGTGGCCGGAGAAGACTTCCGGTCGTCTTCTCCGGCCAGAAGCTCACCTGAAAATCTCAAAACCTCTCAAAACGTAATATAAATGAAATCTATGAATTGGGAAACGTTTCTAACACCCTCACGAATCAAACCCCTAACCTAAAACAAATTTATCTTTCCTAAATCATCTGAATCGAAGAGGGAAAGTTCTAGGGTTCGTAAGCTTCAAACACAAATTAAATTCTCAAAACACAACCATTTCAAAAACTAAAAGCATCAGGATGATCAGGAGAGCATAAAGAACAAGTTTGTAACAAGAAAAATCATTTCTGGAAAAATTAATTTCGAGCTACCTGAGATTTGCAACTTTCAATTTAGGAACTTTCAGGCCTCTTCCTTCAGTGCAAGCTGCTCCTCTTGGTCCCCCAAGTGTGTTTGAATGCTCAAAATGAGTTTGTGTTGGCTGGAAAAGAAGATTCGAAAGGAACTGCTTCAGTTCAGTCAACAATGGCAGATGAGATTCTGGCACTCTCAGGCTGTGAAAAGGGGTGGTTTGTGATCTATGAAGTGTGTTGAGAAGGTTTGTGGTGTTGGTTGGTGTGTTTGTGAACTAGGATAAGAGTTCCGAATGAAACTGCAGTTTGAGGTGAATGATGGCAATGGAGTTTTCAGGCTTGTTTCAGGCTTATGCTTGGGGTGTTTCTTGTCTATGAGGTGTGGTGAGTTGAATGATGATGAGAGTTTGAATGTTTGATGGCTGTGGAGAGTGATTCGAATGAAGTTGCAATGAGGTGAGTTTTTGTGTAAGTGTTGAATGTGTGTGCTTCAGCCTTGGTTCTCATGTGTTATGGCCAGCAAACTGATTCAATAAACAATTGCAAGTGGCTGGTGGATGTGACCTGGCCTGCAGAGATAGGTGTGGCTACTTTTGCTCAAAGTCCACTTTTGTGTAAGATAGGGCATGGCTCAAGTTTAGGCAAGTACAAGTTGGGTTCTGGTGCAGCATGGTGAGTGTGAGAGGCTGGCTTGACTCAAGGATCAATGCAGCAAGTTGGTGAAAAGGTCATGAGTGTTTTGCAACTTGGTTAGCTTTATGGATTTTCATGAGAAAAGTCAAGTTACATGAACCAAACCATGAGCAAACTTGATCCAAATCTGATTTTTGTGACTTAGAGGATGTTTACATAATGGTTTGTCATGAATTAGAGGCTACATAATGCATTTGTTCAAGACTTTGCAAAATTTCCATTTGGTGCATAACTTGAAAATCAATGATTTTTGCTAACTTTGCAATGCCATAACTTTTGATCCATGAAGAGTTTGATCATGTTCTTGTACTTTTTGAAAAGGGAAAGATGAGATCTACAACTTTCATGACCAAAGTTTTTCCATTTGAAGCCTTTTTGGATCATGAATCAAGGCTTGAAAATTGACCTAAAATGAGGCATTCTTGAAAAGTCAACTATGCCTCAAAAAGTCAACTTTTGCAAAAACCCTAAATTCTTGATTTTATGCACTTCAACCTTCTTCCATGATCAAATAAAGATCATATACACTCAAAATGATGAAGATCACCCATTGGTTGGGTCATTGGGGGCCTCAGATGCCCTGATTTTGCACTGACTTGTCTGAAAAGTCAACTCTTGATCAGATGACTTCCCCATGGAATTTCTTCATGAAAATTGATATGCATATTCCCTATACCATATAGAGGCCAATGGAAACAAGAATGACCAAAAAAATTTGAGATTATGGCCTCTGAAACCAAAACCCTAATTTTAGGTCAACTGTGCAGTTCAAACTGGCTATGCATCCACTCAAACCCTAGTTCTTGTGATTCCTCTGCAATTTTGACTTTGTGAGGATGTAACATGATACAAGAACACATATGGACCTCTTTGAGTTGATTGGTGGCCTTTGGAATGGCTCAAGAAGCATTGGGATTGCTCAGATCACAAACCCTAGGTGCAGATGCCTTAGAAGCTATGCAGTGAATCAAAAAAAAAAAATGAGATATGAGATGATATGATTGTGTTTATGCATATGAGATGATCACAAGCCATGGTGTGAATGGGTGAGGGCAAATTTGGGGTGTTTACAATGGGCAACTTGCTAGCCTAGTACAACAAGGGGGTGCTGCGCAGCATGATGTGAGGGAGAGGCTAGGATGGTTCAGCAACCTAGGCAACAAGTGGATGAGATGTTATCATGAGTTTTGCAAATTGCCTTGCCTTTGGTTTTCATGAAGGAAACTTGATCCATGGGCCATAACACATGTGATTTCTTGGGTGCATTCTGAAATTTAGATGTTGTGTGATCATGTTGTGTGGATTAGAAGCCCATTTGATGACTTAATTGGCCTTGAGAAGTGAATTTGCAACTTTGCCTCTTTGGTGCATGACTTGAAATTTAGTGATTTTTGCCAACTTTGACAAGCCATAACACTTGATCAAAAATGAATTAGGTCATGTTCTTGTACTTTTTGAAAAGGGAATGATCTATTCTACAACTTTCATGACCAAAGTTTTTCCATTTGAAGCTTTTTTGAATCAAAAAGTAAAGGTTGAAAAAGTTGCCTAAAATGACAATTTCATCAAAAGTCAAACTTGCCCAAAAAGTCAACTTTGAAAAAACTTGAAATTCTTGAATTTTGTAAGCTTCAAACATCTTCCATGATCAAATAAAGATCATATACAATCAAAATGATGAAGAATGCCCTTTGGTTGGGTCACTGGGGGCCTCAGATGCCCTGATTTTGCACTGACTTGCTTGAAAAGTCAACTCTTGATCAGATGACTTCCCCATGGAATTTCTTCATGAAAATTGATATGCATACTCCCTATACTATATAGAGACCAATAGAAACAATAATGACCAAAAAATTTGAAGTTATGGCCTCTGAAACCAAAACCCTAATTTTAGGTCATCTGTGCAGTCAAGCCTGGCTCTGCTTCCATACCAATCTCAGTTCTTGTGATTTTTTGGCATTCTTGACTTTGAGAGGATATAATATGATACTTGAACACACATGGACCCCTTTGAATTGATTGTTGACCTTTGGAGTGGCTCAAGAAGCTCATGGATTGTTCAGATCACAAACCCTAGATGCAGATGACTTAGAACCAATGCAGTGAATCAAAAATGTGATATGAGGTGCTATGATTGAGTTTATGCATATGAAATGATCACAAGCCATGGTGAATGGGTGAGGGCAAATTTGGGGTGTTTACACAAGGGAAGACTGCGCACGTGAATGTGAGGCTAGGATTGAATCTGGCTAATTAAAATTAATTAATTTAAATAATCAGGATTAGGGTTAATTGAAATGATCTGGGCCATTCGTATGCGCGGGTAAACATGATCTTATGGTCAGAATTTAAACTGGCTTAATTAACCCTAAATTAAACCCTAATCACTCTCAGGTGACCGGAGAGAGCTCCAGTCATCTTCTCCGGTCACCCCAAAACCTCAACTTCCTCCCTAAGCCACCCTAAGCCCTAAAAACTGCCCAGAATCAAACCCCAAACTTCATGGAACACGAATCAGCAAACAAACAACATTTATTTTACATGAATCATGAGAAACGAATCAAAACGGAAAACACACAAAAATTTCAGAAGTAAAAAACATCCTACACACTCAACCATTTTAAATGATTCAAAGCTCAAAATGATCAGCACATCACATAGAATCAATTTATAACTTAAAACAAGAGTTCTGGAAAAATTGTTCTTCATGATACCTGAGATGAAGCTTTGCAAATTTTGAGCTTTCTGGGCCTCTCCCTTGTGCAATCCAGTCCCCTTTGACCTCCTGAGGCTATTGACAAGCTTGAATGAAGCTTAGAGTGGCTGGTTTGTGTGCTTCAGTTCTGACAAAGTAGAAATCGTGTTTCTTGTGTGATGTGTTTTCGGCAATGGTGATGGGTGGGAATTAATCCTGAGGTTATATGGAGTTGATTGGTGGAAGAATTTATGGTTTTTGCTGATTGTGGAACGAGTTTCGAAGAGATGAAGGGGTTTGAGGCTTTTTGTGATTCTGAGCTTGTGTGAGGTTTCAGCCTTGTGTGTGTTGTGTAATGAAGTCCATGATGCTAGTATAGGCCAATGGGATTGATCAGAAAGTTCGTTGTGGCACAGGCTGATTGGTATGGGAGGTTTTTGCAAGAAGTCAATATTGTGTACTATGAAGTGTGGGCACGGGTCAGAGCTGGCTTGGGGACTTAGCTTGCATCAAGGATGGCCATGCGACTGGATTTGAGGATCTGGATGGCATGATACAAGAGTTATCACATGTTTTGCAAATTTCCCTCTTTGAAATTTCTTGGATCACAAGCCATGAAAACCTTAGGTCCAATGCCCAATTCTGATCAAGGAAATTCGTGTGATGTTGTAATGATGTTTAGAAGTCAATTAGAGGTCATGAAAGTGCTTAGAACTTGAATTTGCAAAAATCCCTCTTTGGCATGAAACTTGAAATTATGTGATTTTTGTCAACTTTGAAAGACCATATCTTGAGTTCTAGGATGAATCAAGACATGTTCTTTTACTTTTTGAAAAGGGAAAGACCTAATCTACAACTTTCATGCCCAGTAAATTTTCATTTGAAGCATTTTTGGTCATGAAAGAGGAGGTTGAAAATCTTTCCCAAAATGGAAAGTTTGCATTTCAAGTCATTTCCAAAAATGGCAAGTTTACAATTGGCTCAAAATTCTTCAATATTGTGAACTTCCAACAACTTCTAAGATCAAATAAAGATCATATAACTTCAATTTGATGAAAATGACCCTTTGGTTCCATTGTTGGGGGCCTCAGATGCCCTGATGTTTACTTAACTTGCTTAGGAAGTTACCCAATGATCAGATGACTTCCACAATGAGTTTCTTCATCAAACTTGGTACACATGATCCTTATAACATATTAAGAACAGTAGAAACAATAATGACCAAAAAATATGGAGTTAAGGCCTCTGAAACCAAAACCCTAATTTTGGTCATCTGTGTAGTGAAAACCCTAGCTCTGCTTTTATGCCTTTCCCAATCTCTGTGATTTCTTGACTTTCATGGACTTTGGGGAGCATAATATGATTATAGAACACACATGGACCCTCTTGGAAAGCTTTAAGACCTTTGGTATGGCTCAGATTGATTCTTGGATTGCTCAGATCACAAACCCTAGATGCAGATGAAATTGAACTATAAAGTGAAGCAAACATGCAATATGAGATGTAATGCTTATGTTAAAACAAAAATGAAAGATCACAAGCCATGGTGTGAGAAAAAGTGAGTGCAAATTTGGGGTGTTTATAGAATCCAATATCGAATCACGGTGGACCGAGGATTAATGCTATTGAGGAAGACCAACCAACAATTCTGATTGATGACATTGCAAACATTCAAACACCACTGGCCAAAGTGAAAGCTCAACTATTGAAGTGCCAAGTGTTTCTAGGTTGTGAGGCCTGTTGTGAAGCTTGCAGGATATCTGCCAATGGTTGTGCAAATCTAAAGTTTGGTATCAGCAGTCTTATCAGGGAAGGCATCTTGCAAATCACTTCAACAGTTCCAACTCCTACAACTTCAACAAACATCTCTCCTACAACTCCAAAAAAACGTCTCTCCTACAACATCAACAAACATCATTTCAGAGGTATCTCCTACAACATCAGCAAACATCATTCCAACGGAGTCTACTACAACAACAAAAACCATCAATGAAGACATCTCAACGGTCACCATTTATTATGATCCAGCAACCATTCATGTTCCAGATTCTTTTGACAACAACTTTCAGCAACATCAACATCAACATCAACGACTTCTTGCACCTGTATCATCTTCAAACAGACCTCCTGTCACCATCTACTATGATCTTCAGACTTTCACAACTCCTTTTGTAGCAATCAGTCTGATTACTATCACGGTGCCTGGACCAGTTCCCTATGACAACAATAGTGTCGTGCCTTGGCATTACGGCTCAGATCTTTATTGCAACTGAAAAAAAGTCACTCTTGACTCTTCAACTTCTACGCCACAAATTGATATTGTCGGGGGAGGTGGAGGCTTTACTCGAAGCGGATGTCTCTTTGCTTCACAGGTTCCGAGAGTTAATGCTAAAGCAGAAGCTGCTGCCAAAGCAAAAGGCAAGAGTGTGGTGCCTGAAGAACCAATTGTCAAGGAAACTCAGAGGACATCCTTTGATCAGGATTTAGACGAGTTAATGAGGATTATCAAGAGAAGTGTCTACAAGGTTGTGGATCAGCTCCACCAGACACCCTCCAAGATCTCTATATTATCTCTACTCATGTGTTCCGAAGCTCACAGGAATGCATTGCTCAAGGTCTTGCACGCAGCTTACGTGCCTAAGGAGATTACAGTTAATCAGCTAGAGACGGTGGTTTCAAATGTCAACACTAGTCATGGAATAGGTTTTACTGATGCTGATATGATTACGGAGGGTCGTAACCACAATAAGGCTTTACATATCACCTTAGAGTGTAAAGGTGATGTACTTTCTCATGTTTTGTTGACATTGGGTCATCTCTCAATGTCCTTCCAAAGAAATCCTTAGTCAAGTTGGAATATGATGGTCTTGCACTCTGCCCGAGTAACCTAGTTGTGAGAGCCTTCGATGGTTCTAAGAGATTGGTTCTTGAAGAAATTGAGTTGCTTGTGGTAATTGGCCCCCAAATTTTCAAAACGACCTTCTATGTAATGGACATTCAGTCGGCCTACAACTGTTTGTTGGGTAGACCTTGGATTCATGCCGCTGGTGCAGTAACGTTTACCCTTCACCAGAAGTTGAAATACGAGTGGGAAGGCCAAATTATCCTCATCTGTGGAGAGGAGGACATCTTTGTCAGTCACTTGGCCACTTATAAGTATATAGAGATGGATGGAGAAATCCATGAAACAATGAGTCAGGTTTTTGAAGCTCTCAATGTCAATGAAGCAACACCCGAAGTGTCAGGTACCTCGATTGCTTCCTACAAACAAGATCGGAAGGTTGTTGAAGACGGGAATGCCCAAGGCTGGGGCAAACTGCTACAAGTTCAGAAAAAAGAAGACAAATTCGGTTTGGGTTACAGACCATCCCGACAGGTCCAAGAGGAGGCTGCTGAAGCTCCCAAGTTCATAAGTGGGGGAATGTTGACCCTGGATGCTATCAACAATGTGGAAGACGAGGCTGAAAGTGACTACAACCTGGAAAGCTGGATTCGTCCAAGAGTCTCAGGCCAACGAGTCCTCAACTAGTTTTCCCAGGAAATTATAAGGGTTACTGTTGCAGAAGATAGCCCTCCAGATTGCACCGACAACAACACTACTATGACCTCGTATGACTTCGACAATCCAATTAATCAAGCTGGTGAAGGGGTTGAAAAAGACTACGATTTACCTAAAGAGCTAGCCAGGTTATTGAGACAAGAGGAAAAAGTGATTGCTCCTCATCAGGAGGAGGTTGAGACAATCAATCTTGGTACCGAGGAAGAGGTGAAAGAGGTGAGGATCGGGGCCAGACTGCAAGCTCCAGTGAAAGAACAACTTATCAGTATGCTGCGAGATTATGTCGATGTCTTCGCTTGGTCCTATCAAGATATTCCGGGTTTGGATACAGATATTGTCATGCACAAGCTGCCATTGAAAGAGGATTATCCATCAGTTAAACAGAAGTTGCACCGTACTCGCCCAGACATGGCCATGAAAATCAAAGAAGAAGTACAAAAGAAGTGGGACGCCGATTTTCTTGTTGTAACTAGTTACCCTCTGTGGGTTGCTAACATTGTACTCGTACCTAAGAAGGATGGAAAGGTGTGTATGTGTGTGGATTACCGGGATCTGAACAGAGCTAGCCCGAAAGATGACTTTCCATTACCTCACATCGATGTATTGGTAGACAACACAGCTCAGTTCTCGGTATTTTCCTTCATGGATGGATTTTATGGATACAATCAGATTAAGATGTCACCTGAAGACATAGAGAAGACAACTTTCATCACACCATGGGGCACGTTCTGCTACAAAGTAATGTCGTTCGGTCTGAAGAACGCTAGTGCAACATATCAACGGGCTATGGTAACATTATTCCACGATATGATCCATAAAGAAATCGAGTGCTATGTGGATGACATGATTTCCAAGTCCCAAACAGAGGAAGAGCATTTGGTAAACCTATTGAAACTTTTCAAGCGTCTGAGGAAGTGTCAGTTAAGGTTGAACCCCAACAAATGCACATTCGGGGTATGTTCTGGTAAGCTACTGGGTTTTATTGTAAGTGAAAAAGGAATTGAGGTTAATCCCGATAAAGTCAAAGCTATTAAGGAAATGCCTGCACCTAAGACTGAGAAAGAAGTTCGAGGATTCTTAGGTAGATTGAACTACATCTCAAGGTTCATATCTCATCTCATTGCAACCTGCGAACCCTTGTTCAAGCTGTTAAGAAAATAGCAAACAGTCAGGTGGAATGATGACTGTCAGAGAGTTTTTGACAAGATCAAAGAATATCTGCAAGAACCTCCAATTCTCATGCCTCTAGTCGAAGGAAGACCTCTAATCATGTACCTGACAGTATTAAAAGAGTCGATGGGGTGTGTGTTGGGCCAGCATGACGAGTCTGGTCGAAAAGAGTATGCAATATACTACCAAAGCAAATAGTTTACCGACTGTGAACAAAGTTATTCACTACTCGAGAAAACTTGTTGTGCTTTAGCGTGGGTTGCTCGCCGACTAAGATAGTATATGTTGACTCATACTACCTTATTGATCTCAAAGATGGATTCAGTCAAGTACATATTTGAGAAGCCAACACTTACCAGAAAGGTTGCCAGGTGGCAAATGATTCTAACAGAATATGACATTCAGTACACCTTTCAAAAAGCCATCAAGGGCAATGTATTACCAGCCTATGAGATTTGACTTCCCTGATGAAGACATCATGTTCTTAAAGTCAAAATATTGTGAAGAGCCTGTTCACACTGAAGGGCCTGATCCAGAAGAAACGGACTATGATGTTCGATGGGGCAATTAATTGCAACGATGGTGGGGTTGGTGCAGTGCTTATTACACCTAAAGGGGTTCATATGCCTTTCTCAGCAAGGCTCACCTTTGCTTGCACTAACAACGAAGCAGAATACGAAGCTTGTATCATGGGTCTTTAGGAAGCCATTGACCTCAGGATCAAAACCTTGAATGTATTCGGAGATTCATCTTTGGTAATCAACCAGACCAACGGCAAGTGGTACACTCATCAAGAGCATCTGATTCCCTACCGTGACTATACGAGGAGATTGTTGACCTTCATCACAACAGTTAAGCTTGAATACATCCCTCGAGATGAGAATCAGTTTGCAGACGCTTTGGCTACCATTTCATCCATGATCAAAGTACAAGCTGCCAATTATGTACGTAGGATTTTTGTATCCAGACTGGACAGACCGGCGTATGTATTCCTTATGGACATTATCACTGATAACAAGCCTTGGTACCATGACATCAAATGCTTCTTCGAAACTCAGACATACCCACCTAGGCCATCGTCAAATGATAAGAAAACATTAAGAAAGTTAGCCGACAGTTTCTTCCTCAATAACGATGGTTCTTTGAACAAGCAAAATTTCGACATGGTCTTGCTCAGATGTGTTGACAAGAAGGAAGCAGACCTACTGATACACGAAGGACATGGTCTTTCGGTATCCATGCCGGAGGACATGCAATGGCAAAGAAGTTATTAAGATCGGGTTACTACTGGATCACAATGGATGCAGACTGTATTGCTTATGCCAGAAAATGCCACAAATGCCAGATCTACGCAGATAAAGTGCACGTGCCTCCAAATCCTTTGAATGTAATGTCTTCACCTTGGCCCTTCGCCATGTGGGGCATTGATATGATTGGAAAGATTGAACTGACTTCTTCAAATGGTCACAGATTCATCCTGGTATCCATTGATTACTTCACCAAATAGGTTGAAGCAGCTTCGTATGCAAATGTCATCAGGCAAGTGGTAGCTCGGTTTCTGAAAAGGGATATCATCTGTCGATATGTAGTTCCCGAGCGAATCATTACTGATAATGGTTCCAATTTGAACAACAAGATGATGGCAGAACTTTGCTGGGACTTCAAAATTCAACATCAGAACTCTTCTCCTTACAGGCCAAAGATGAATGGCGTTGTTGAGGCCGCTAACAAGAATATTAAGAAGATTGTGCAAAAGATGGTAGTCACCTACAAAGACTGGCACAAAATGCTACCATTTGCCTTGCATGGGTACCAAACCTCTATCAAAACATCTACTGGGGCAACACCTTATCAGCTTTTGTATGGTATGGAAGTTATCCTACCTGTTGAAGTTGAACTACCCTCCTTACGAGTAATGATAGATGTGAAACTGGATGAAGCAGAATGGGTCCGATCTTGATATAATCAAGTGAGTCTGATTGAAGAAAAGATATTAGAAGCCATCTATCATGGGAAGTTATATCAAAAGCGAATGAAGAAAGCCTTTGATTAGAAAGTCAGACCTCAGGAATACCAAGTGGGAGAGCTTGTTCTGAAAATACTTCTTCCTCCTCATACAGACCACAAGGGCAAATGGACACCAAACTACGAAGGCCCATTCATAGTAAAGAAAGTTTTCTCTGGTGGGGCACTGATGCTCACTACTATGGATGGCGAGGATTTCTTATCTCCTGTGAATTCAGATGCAGTTAAAAAATACTTCGCATAAAAGATCCGCTGGACATAAAAACCGAATGTAAGTCCAGGAAAAAATAGGGCATCCCGACGAGTTAAAAATAGAATAAAAGACTCGGGCAAAAATAAGGGGAAAATTAAAAAAATACACCCGCTGAGTTGAAAAGCCACATCAGACAACTCATGCAAAAATGGGTATCCCGGTGGATTGAAAACCCAAAAGGGAGATCCATGCACAATTTGGGAAAAAGCGAACAACTGCATTCTGAATTCATCTGTATCACTCACAACATGGCAAGCTTTGAAAGGATAAAGCGTCGGTCAGAATCAACCTTCTTCAGAAAGAAAGATAAGAACTTCAAGGTCATACAGGTCATAGCAAAGGAAGCTCACTGGAGCGCCAACTTCAACATTGCCAACACCTTTATTTTCTCAATTTACAGCACTCTCCTCCTTTCAGGGATTCGCTTCTTCACTGTACTTGCCCATTTAGGGCACACAAATCAATAAAATCAGAATATTCAGTCACACTCTGTTTTATACATGTTTGTTTCGTTTGCAAAATGTCCAAAGTTCATAATACAACACTTGCATGAAAACATATAAGCCATTTTCAATATATGCTTGCAGGAAATATGCACTCTTAAGCAAATCTAACTCCTATAACGGAATCCGGTTGAGGATACCTCGGGACACTTGTGTGTTTCTTTTTAACAGGTTGCAGGTACTCAAGACATACAATCTCACAGCATGGGGTATATCCAGCCTCGTATCAGCAGCCAAGTCAGCAATCACCTCATCAGCAGGGTTACTTGACAGGAGTTTCCCCCCACGAAGCTGTCATCCCCTCAGAGGATCCTTCGAGAAACTCATTAAATCCCCAGCGTGTTGCTTGGACGAAGGAGTTACAACAGATTACTTCCCAGAAGTTCTCTTCTCCCCAAGCAGGATCTCCTGAGCAATGCTTAAACTGTTGTTCCCCAGCAAGTTGCCAGAGTTTTCCTTTTCCTCAGCCAGTCGCCAGGACTTTCTGTTCCCTATCAGAGTTTCCAGTTCCTGCCCAGCGGAGTTGCCGAAGCCTCCTTATCCCCTACATGAGTCTCTTCAACAGAAGCTTCCCCAGCCGAGATCCCCACAGAGTTCCCTAGGAAGATCGTTCGGTGATCCTCTCTCCCCACAGATCGACCAATGATCTCTTTCCCCAGCGGAGTTCTCCCTCCAGACAGATCGCCCAGAGATCTTTCTCCCTGCAGGATCCGGATCTCGGATCGGTTCTCTCATTTTGCATAATCATAGCATTCGCATCATTTTTTCCAAAATAGGCGTAGCATTCCGTCTAATACGGAGCATTATGGAAAAAAATCAAACATTTGCATGATCATAAGCAAGGTTTGAGCTAATCACCTACAAACATCAGAATAACTTCACTAGAAATATACAAAACTTATCCCCTCACAGATAAAGCCAGAATAATTTTTGCACTCTCAATACATATACTTGTTCATACTTGTACATATTCTTTTTGACACTCGCCCGTGTCATACTTCCCCAGCAAGTCAAACACTCGTTCGTGTCCCATACTCAATCTTTTTGACACTCCTCAGCAGATCAACACTCGTCCGTGTTCCTTGCTTAACCGATTGATACTCGTCCGTATCATCATCCTTAAACACGTGTCAGCGTTTGTTTCTATCGATACTCATCCGTATCGTGGTCCTAAGGATGCTCGTCCGCATCTTTAGTCTATACACACCGTCAAACACTTATACCGTTTATTTTAAAGCGTAAGCACTCGTCCGTGTTTACCATTCCCCAGTAAGTCATCAACAAAACAAATTTTCTATCCATTCGTGATATTTTCGGCAGTCGTCCCCTGCCAGGTGATCGTCCTTCACCTTTGGATGATCGTCCCCCATCCTTTCTCCCAGTAGAATCCCCATTGTTGGAACTTTCTATCTGGCATTCGTCCTATGTCGTGATATCTTTTTAGCAGCCGTCCCCTGCTAGGTGATCATCCTTCACCTTATGATGACCATCCCTCATCATTTATCCGATGGTCGTCCCCATCGTTGATCTTTGTTATCCGACATTTGTCCTATGTTGAGATAATCCCCAACAGAGCAGCCGTCCCCTGCTAGGTGACCGTCCTTCACCTTATGATGATTGTCCCTCATCATTTATCCGATGGTCGTCCCCATCGTTGATCTTTGTTATCCGACATTTGTCCTATGTTGAGATTATCCCCAACGGAGCAGTCGTACCCTGCTAGGTGATCGTCCTTCACCTCTTGATGATCGCCCTTCATCATGCTTATCTGATGGCCGTCCCTATCTATGATCTTTTCTATCCGGAATTCGTCCTATGTCGTGATATTTTCAGCAGCCGTCCCCTGCTAGGTGATCATCTTTCACCTTTTGATGATCGTCCCTTATCATTATTACATTTATTCTTTTAACCTGATGGTCGTCCCCGTCAGTGCTTTCCTCATTCCTTTAATCCCCAGAGAGTTTTATTTCTTTACCTGATGGTCGTCCCCGTCGTGGTCTTTTCCTTTATCCTGATGATCGTCCTTCATCAGTTTACCCGATGGCCGTCCCCGTCGCAGTCTCTTTATTCCCTAGCATGATGGTTGTCCCCGTCATTGCTTTACTTACCATTTTTCATCCCCAGCAGTTGTCCTCGACATGATGGTCATCCTCCATCACTTTCATTTGATACTCATACTATATTTCCTGTTACAATTTATATCCCTTTCCTTCTTTTAATAAAGAGTGCAAATTTCAGACTGTCTTGGTATTCAACCACAAGTTATCTTGTTTGTCTGTTAAGCCAGGCGCTTACACCCTGCACAGCTAACTCATGCTTGAATAGGGGCAGTTGTAAACACCCCAAATTTTCCCTTACATTTTCTCACACCATGTCTTATGATCTTTCATATTGCATTTGCATAAGCATATCATCTCACATTGCATATTTTATTTCACTACATAGGTTGCACAATTAGGGTTTGTGATCAAGAGAATCCAAGAAGTGATCTGAGCCATCTCAAAGGAATTGAAGCTTGTCAAGAAGGTCCATGTGTGTTCTATGATCATAATATGCTCCCTAGGGTTCTTAAAAGTTAAAATGTCACAAAGCATTGCAAAGGTGTTCAAGCAGACTGAGTAGTTTCTACACAAATGACCTGAAATTAGGGTTTTTGATTTGAGGCCTTTAATCTCAATTTTTTTGGTCATTCTTGATTCTAATGGTCTATATATGTTATAAGGAGCATGTTTACCAAATTTGATGAAGAAATTCATTGTGGAAGTAATCTAATCAACTGGTAACTTGTTGTGCAAGAAAAGTCAAAATCAGGGCATCTGAGGCCTCCAACAAGGGCATCAAAGGGTCATCTTCATCATTTTGAGGTTCTATGATCTTTATTTGATCTTAGAAGTGGTTATAAGTTCATAAGATTGAAGAATTTCTAGCCATTTGCAAACTTTCCATTTTTGGACATGACTTGTAATGAAAACTTTCCATTTTGGGAAAGATTTTCAACCTCCTCTTTCTTGATAAAAAAGGCTTCAAATGAAAAATCTTTAAACATGAAAGTTATAGATTGTATCTTCCCATTTTTAAACAGTACAAGAACTCCTCTTGATTCATCCTAGAACTCAAGTTATGGTGTTTCAAAGTTGGGAAAAATCACATAATTTTCAAGTATGTGCCAAAGAGGGATTTTTGCAAAAACCAAGTTTTAAGACTTCTTGTGACCTCTAATGCATCTCTAAGTATCATAACATGATAATGCAACATTGCTTGATCAAAATTATTCCTTGGATTACAAGTTTCCATGGATCATTTTCACAAAATTTTCACAAAGAGGCAAAAAGAAAAAGCTATGCAATCTCATGAATCAAGTGTCACAGCTCATCAAATTCAATCCAAGGGCTCTCCACAATGCTAGCTGAAGCAGATCCACCCTTTGGATCTCCTCTGGCCCGTGCTATGCTTGTGGTACAACAACTTTGACTTTTTTTTTGCAAATTAACCCATACCAATCAAACTGAGCCATAACAACTCTCTAGACCAATCACAACATCTTATACAAACCCTAAGGACTCAAAAGAACACAACACACAAGCTTGAAAGCTCTCACACATTCAGAATCACAGAAAACCTCACAAAAACATTCATCTCTTCGAAACTTAACACACATCCATCAAAACATCAAACTTATTCCACCAATCAACTCAAAAACACTCAAAGATCATTTCCCACCCATTGCCATGACCTAAAAACTCCCATAACCAAAACACGATTTCTGCTTTAGCAGAACTGAAACTCTCAAAGGAGGCCATTTAAGCTCTTGCAAAGCTTCTCAATAGCACCAGGAGACTCAAGGGAGTGGGTTTGCACAAGGAAGAGGTCCAGAAATCTCAAAGTTGGAAAGCTTCATCTCAGGTAGTCATCTCAAATCATTTTTCCAGAACTTGTTTTTTAGGTTACAAATTGATTCTACATGATATGCTGGTTATTGTGATATGTTTATTTTTGAAAATGGTTGAAAATTAAGCATGTATGAAGCTTCTGAAAGTTTGACCTAAAATATGCTTGTTCAATTCTTGATTTTGATTCATGATAAATGTTTTTGGTGGTTGGATTCTTGTTCTATGTTGTTTGATTAATCTATTCTGGAGATTTTGGGGGCTTGGGCTGATGTTTTGAGTGAGCTCAGGTGAGGGACACGCCGAAGAAGACGACCAGAGTTCTTCTTCGGCCACCTGAGTTTAATTAGGGCTAATCCTAATTAATTAGCCAGTTTAAATTAGGACCTTTATTTTTGTTTTAACTGCGCGCAATGAATGGCCCAGATTTGTCCATTAAACCCTAATCACTTTAATTAGATTAATTTATAATTAATTTAGTCAGGATTAATCCCAGCCACAGGATCACGCGCCAAGTTTAGTTTTGAATCTGGACCATTAGATTGCCCTACCCCTGGTCTTGCTAACTTCACATCTCAGCCTCTCATCCACTCAACTTTCAATCTGATCCGTCCCTTGTAATTACTTTTTATTTTCTTTTTATTTTATTACATTTATTTTCATATAATTATTTAAAATAGAAAAAATATTTTTAAAATCATCATTTTCTACATTTTCATTTCAAATATTTTTCTAAACTCAAAAACATTTTTATTTTTAATTTTTGCATTAAAAATGTATTTTTAAATCATTTAAATGTTTTATTTAATTAATTAATAGATTTTAATTAATTAAAAATACATTTAGGTTTCTAAAAATCACAAAAAAATTCATGAAGCATCCTCATATATTTAAAACAATTTACAAACTCATCACACAAATTTCTTTTTAGGTTTGATCATGTTTTCACAATTTACTTTGAATTAGGGTTTTTAAAATTCACATTTTTCCAACCCTAACTTTCAAAAATCATTTCTGATCAACCATGATGAGTTTGCATTTGGTTCTTTTTTTCATTGTTTCATACTTTGCATCTAGTATCTTGGTTATTTAAATCATAATTTTGCATTTCATTTTCAAATTGTTTTGCATTTTTCATGAAGAACCACCCAAAAACCCTAGTTAACTTAGAAAAACCATAACATGACTTTGGTATAGCTTCTGACCTCCATCTTTGGGGAGTGATCTTGAGTGTGTTTAGGGTTTGTTTGATATCATTTTCAAATTTTTATCATGATGTATGCTTCTATTTTGATCATGTGCATCTCATACATTCATAAAACCCTAATTTCTCATGTTCATTTGCATTCATCTTTGCATATCTCAATCACATGAACTTTCCATGACATTCCATGCACTTGTATGTCATCCTAGACATCTTAGGACATGTAAGAGCTTTGCTTGATAATTTCTTCATTCATTTGGTATGCTTTGCATTCATTGCATTTCATGTGCATCCATGTGTTTCTAAGCTTCTAACATCCCTTGTTTTGCATCTCATCCCTTGTATGAACATTCATAAGCATCTCACATGTATTTGCATCATTCCATAACACATTTTCATAGCATATTCACTTCTGGTCTTAATCATTGCATCTTCATTTGCTTTATTTCCTTTTGCTTTGCATTTTATGCATTCACACTAACTTTTCAGGGGCTTATGCTAAGTTGTTTGGGATGTGGATTTGCCTCCACATCCTACCTTATTCTTATCTCTTTATTTGCATATTCTATTTGTCTTTTAAGTGAGCTTGCTTCACTTGTTCTCTATTTCTCCTTTTCTTTTCTCTTAGGTTACTTATCTTCTTTAGGAAGTAAGTAACCTATTCTCCTCTCTCTTCTCTTTTTCATTTGCTTCTCCTTCCTCGGTGGCCTTCTGAAGATCTTCTCTTTAAGCCTCACAAACCATAGGAACATCCAAGCATGATAATTTTAGGGTTGTATATATTCTCCCCTAGTTTTTTACCTTTAGGTCTCCTTGAGTCTCTCTTCTCATCTCATAATCAAGGCTAAACACTTAAAGCTTTAGGACTTTGAATTAGGGTTATGCATGTATCCTTATCTTAGGATGGAGTGTATAACTTTAATCCTTAGTGTTAAACCTTTAATTTTTTTACACCTCTTAATAAAAACACCTAATAATGATTAAGACTTAAGCTTGTAACTTGGGCCTTTTATTAGGGTTACATCTCTTCCTTTTGGTTAAGAGGGACTAACCCTAGTGTTCAATGGACAAGTCCCCCTCAAGTTGTCTTACAAACATAAAACTCATTTCTTAATCCCGCCTTTAATTAAAATCCACTTAATAAAGGCTTGTTATATAATGAATTTAATCCCTAACCATGTATTAAGATGAGAAGTCTTTCTCAGCTTAAGTGTTCTCATCTATCATCCTTCTCTTAGGATGGTGTAATGAGTTCACTAATCCCGGATTAGAGATTAAACTCATTACTTAACACTAAACAAAAACCCAAAAACACTTAATAATTACCAAAGTAGGTTAATGATCTTAATCCTATATCATCAAGGTAATTAAGTTGAGATCTTCATCTCATGCTTAAGTGGGCTCATTATCCCTAATCAGGGAGGATATAATGAGTTTACAACCTTTGATTTAGGCTTAAGCTCATTATCTTATGCAAAACACCAAAAACAATAAAAAACTGAAAACACAAAAACAAACAATAAACGTCTCCTTCGGGATTCTTTTCTCATCACACTCACTCTGAAAACGAGCACTCACTTCTCCCGTCTAATGCAAGACAATTAGCACTCGAGCCAGACGAGTCACACAATTGAGCATAGACAAGTAAGCAGTTCACAACAAATCACCCAGTCTCTTTGAGTCGAACTACGTTGTTCTAACTTCTTCATTGCACGAGAGGATACATAGGCATAACTTAACAGTTATCGAACAAAAGTCTCTTTGTCTTCCCCCTCTCCTCCTCCCAGTTTCTTTTCTTAACCTCAGTCTTGAGAACTTACTCTCTTTTGCACTGACACTCTGTACATCCTTTTCTCCCTAGCGTTTCATGCACAATTTAGCACATAGATTATCCCCTTTTAAACACAATCAAGTAAGTGTGGATCTCGTCGAGTATGACAGACGATCTGGGTGCTAATACCTTCCCAGGTCGTAACCAACCCCCTTTTTCAGTTTCTCTGGTTCGCAACCGTCTTATCCACACCCTTCCAGGTTTATGCAGCATTACCTTTCCTTCGGGATAAAAATAACTAGCTGGAAACTCTATTCAAACTCAACCTCCAACATCACCGACCGTTCGCGTTTGCACCGGGACGAAAGTCCGGGGAGCGACATATGTCAATCATATGTTTATGTGTCTGTGCAGGGTCACAATATCACCATAATAATTTCTCTGAATAGGAATTCCAGATCTCAGAACCAAGGAACCAAAGAACCAGATCATAATACTGAACAATACTGGCAAAGTGGGTATTTGGAAGTTTTACGGTTCCTGCAAACCTATAAACCCCTCCCATCTCACGGGTGTGCTACTCAGGTCAACATCACAGACTCTCAAAGACAAATAGAAATAATACGTTCACCATTTTCGAGAAATGGCTCATGACTAAATCAGGGAATCGGTTAGGCATTATATATTATTCAGGGAAGTCTCAGCCGAGTCCAAGGAAACAAGCATCCCTCATAATTCCCTAGCTTCAAGCACTGAATTGATAAACAATAGTACATTCATCCCTTGGGATACAATACTATCGTCATACGGACAATTTTCTTTAACTGGATTCCTATGAGAGAACCAGGCCATCCTATGTGAGTTCCCAGTGGACCCTCGGATGCGAGTGGGTTTGCCAACAAATATGGTCTACCACTGTCATCCCTGGAGAGAGGTGTTTGCACTAAGGTCCTCGAAGATCGGTCACCAGATGCATATAACTAACGAGGTCATACCCTGAAGTGGGGAAACACCCCCACACAGAATAGTCCCAAGACGGTCGCAATATGGGTGTGGAACACATCGCCACTAATCATGTAAACATGCGAGTACAATGTCTATCCATGTTAATCCTATGGTGCACCCAAGCTGGATAGTTGGCTTATCTCACAGTAACTCTGAACCCTCAGAAAAAACCAAGCTAGCATAGTCCAGTATATATGATGCATGGAAAATAAATACTGAAAGCAGTAAATAAATGTTGTAAAGTAAAGAACTGTAAATGAAAATAGTAAATAAACACACAATAGCACACATATAAACACCCAGAGAAATAAAGGAAAACAGGCGCTAGGATTGACTCTCAAAGGGGCAACCAAAGATTTTAGGTTTGATCCCCAACAGAGTCGCCAGCTGTCGCTCCCAGGATTTTCATCCTAGTACAAACACAAAAGTGGCGCGGAAAAGGCAGAGTCGCCAGCCAAGCATTTTTATCCCGAATGAATGGGAAAGGTAATGTTGCACAAAACTGAGAGAGAAGGAAAGGACAAGGTCCTACTGTCGTACCTCGAAAAATACGATCCTCGCGAATGCGGTCGCGGCTGGGCCGACTTGAGAGTCGCCACCTAATTTTGATTTATTCCCAAAGAGGGAAAGGGAAAATATAGATAAAACCCGGGAAAAAAGGATAAAGACAAGGTCGTCGGAACCATTGCCTAGGTTCGGAAGTCGGTTATGCAGAGGGAAGGTATTAGCACCCCCTACATCCATCGTACTCGATGGGAACCTTCTAAGTTGTCACGCGGGAAAGGATGCTTATGCCTAATGAATTACTTGCTAAAAGGGGAAAAGGGGTTAATTTTTATTATCTTTCTTCTAGGAGTCGAATTGTACTAAAGACTATGGGTAGCTTATTCCGAACTAACAAGCTAAGTGTCTTGCGACGGAATAATCAGAGCGAATAACGAGAACTCGTAATCCTCCTTTCTACCACTTAAGGCTCATGGCGTATAATTTTTCTCATATTATTAAAGTATTTTATTACTTAAGACCACTTGACGTTGGATCAAGGGTTTGGATTTAAAAGAATCATCTTGGTAGGTCGATTGCAAGGCATAAAGCGATCACGAAAGGTGAATGCAAAATGGAGGTTAAGGGTTAATTAATACGCGGAAACGATTCCTAATACTAAGCTAAGGTAGAGCCGTTGGAGCTCGAATTAAACCGAAAGCGTCGAAATTTAGCTCTTTAACTGTCTTAGAATCGATTCAAAGTTAGAATCATTCTATGAGAAGTCGAGCGTTACTTTACAATCAAGTAATTGTTTAAATAAAAGAAATGCGAAAAAAATAATACAATTGGTCCATATTGATCTAAATGACACCGATGTGTCGAAATCGAACATTTAAATCGTTTGTTATATCATCGATCATAAGAATAAGATGAAGTCGAAATAATAATAAAATAAGAGTTTGGCCTCATATTTAATTTAAATAACGTTGATTTATTTGAAATCGAATATTTAAATATTTATTCATTGGCCAGAATAAAATAAATTGAGATAATGAGAAATAATAAGAAAAATAAAAGTGTGGCCTCAAATTAGGGGATAACGTCGATTTATCGGAAATCGAATATCACCATTTATTATTGGCCGGATCGAATAATAAATTCGATAAATAATAATGGATCTAAAATTAATAAAAAAAACATAAGAAATAATAAGAAACGGTCTCATATCAATTTGGACAACGTCGCAAAGTGGAATGTCACAAATTGGATAATAATGTCATAGACCAAATAAAAATGCGAAATAAATCGATAAATCGATAAATAAATAAAAATAGAAAAATGGCCTCAAATCAGTTTAGATAACGTCGCTTAATGGAATATCGATAAACCGTATTTTTATCATAGGCTCCAAATAATGAATATAAAATAATGAGAAAATAATGAAATCGGTCTCAAATTAATGGATAACGTCGATTAAAATAATCGAATATCGCACTTTATCACTAACCGAATAAATCGAATAATCAATTAATAATAGCAAAATAAAAGTTGACCTCATACCGGTATCGATAACGTCGAATCAAAAATGATTGAATATCAATACCGTAAATATATCATCGGCCTCAAAATAATAGTAAAAAAAAGAAATAAAAGAAAGCGAAATAATAAGAGGATAACATGATATTAAAAAATTAATCACAATTACTAACAAATATTAAAAAAACAAAAGTCTAATAAATATATAAACAAAATCTAAGAAAAAATAGAAGATAATGGGGTGCTGTGAATCTACAGGCGCGTGATGTAGTAATATGGGATAATCCAACCAATCAACAACAACAATAAAAACCTTATAGTAAAAATAATTTTTTTTTTAAAAAGAAAGAACTAAATCAGCAACTAACAGGGTGAGTCGCAAACCCTTGTTCTTAGTCCAAACAAATATCAGACTCCTCTCTCAAAAAGTAAAACCGGGTTCTCAATTTTCAAAATCAACAAAAAATTGAGAAATAAGAGACAAAAAACAAAAGGGAAAGAAACTACCCACGGCGGCGGCGGTTCTCACTGTGTACGTTCTCTCTATCAACGACGGCGATTTGCGTTTCCCGGATATCTCTCTCGGATCTGCGTTCAAGGCGTCACGATTAGTCTCAGCGGCGACGGTAATCCGCGATTCTCATGGCCTGATCTCGCTCACTATTTCGATCTGCTTTTGTTTCTTATGGATATGTTCAAGGCGCAGAAGAATAGGTAACCGTCAAAGCTTAGCTTGAATCTTCTTCTTCTTCTTTGTTAAGTTTCTTCTGCTGTGTTGCGTTGTCGTAGCTGTGTTGTTTGATGTATATGAGCAATGTCTTTAAGCTCAAATTACTTCATAGTTTCAATGAGAAACTCTGAGTAATTCTTTGGAGAATGAGCTTTTTGATTGAATAGGGTTTTTCTGGGGAATTTGTGCAGAGATTTTTTTTGTTTGGGGTTTCTTTTGTGCCTCTTTTTAGTAGCTAGGGTTTTCCTCCTCTCTTTCTGCGCCAATCCTTGATGTTTTTGTAGAAGCATATTTAGGGTGAAGTTTATGTGAGAGGTTGTGTGGTTCTCAGAAGAAATTTGTTTGTACGTGTGAGTAAGGGCCGAAATTCCGTTAGGACGAATCTGTGGGATTTTGTATGGTGGGGACCAATTGGTGAGTCAGTAAATTTGTTTGTCTGTAGCGAGCTTCTAGATGGTATGTGGTCCCACTGTGAAGTTGATTTTCACTGAATTCTGCTTGACGTTTTTACTGCTATGTATTCTCTTCACTGCTAGTAAAACCTGTTTTCGCTGCTTGCTTATTTCACTGCTGGCTGGTTCACTATTTTTGTTGCACAAAACTGACTGGATGCATCTACTATGACAGGTTTTTGTGGCTTTTGCTTGGTCACAACTTTCTCTTCTGCTTGACAACTCCTGATTGATCAAATAGCACAATTGATACTAAGTTTTTCTCATCCCTGGTAACCCTACATTTGCAATGTTTCCAATATGACTTATGCCGATACCTTGACATTTGCAGATGAAAGAATACCCACCAACCATGATTTCGCAGCCAAGAAGTTCAAGTCATATATGGTGATGAGAGCAATGCGTGAGGTACATTTGGCTATTTATGAATAGAATTTGAAAAAGGATGGCTGAGATTTGTTATGCTCTCATTGGTGTAACCTTGTTCTTTTGTTTCTGTTTTTTTTGAAGTACAAGAATCATGCTAGAGCATGGAGTACGGTCCACGAATGGTATTTGAAACAACCCGTCTGTAGAAGAATCTTGAATGTAAGTGAAGTCTACTGAAATGAAGTTGTTGAATTAGCATTCTGCTGCACTGATATAGTTCTCTTGCTAACATCTGTTTCACCTTTTTTCATGCACATCTGGTTCTTAAATCAATGATATATCTAAACCTATTTTGAGATGATGAGTTAATGCAATGTGCATCAATTTCCGTTGTAATGTTGGAAGAATAGGTTACTCCCAGACTTTTTTGACAGGTTTCTCTTTGGTGTGCAGTTAGTTGCAGGCCCACTAGGAGATACAAGGATGGATGTTTTTTAGGTGTACCCTTGCTGGTAGACACGGTACTAGCAGCTGATAAGACTGGTCTTGAAGGCTCCACAAAAACATGATTGGCTTTCTCAGTTCACTTGGTAAGTTTTAATGATTCTATGCTCTGTACCTTCTCGCAGGGTCCATCTCCTGAGTTCTCTTTACAGGGTTCTGATACGAGGCTTCGGGCTGAGTGGTGGTTTTACTGATACCATATTTGTTTTTCAATGCTGATAACAAACATGAATTTGCTTTTATTGCTTCATGTTGTAAGCTGTTTTTTACTATGATGTGGATTTGATGTGGTACTTTACTTGTTTGTTGACTCTGAAAAATGCTTATGGCTTGCATTGTGAATGTTTTGAGAGAGATTATTCAAAATAGGTTCACATGTGCTTGAACTTGATTCACAGGTCGTGGTTGCCTTTGCTAACCTTAATCTCACTTTTCACATACACTCTTTAACTTCTTTTTTATAACTCAATATGACAGATATTTCAACTTGATGTGTGCTTAGTTTAATATGAACTGTAACATACTGAAACGGATTCATGTATGCTTGTTTTTTGTGATACAAAACAAAGTTTACTGCATTAGGTTTTAGCAACATTTCCATTTGACATTATGATTTTGTTTCCATCTTCTTTCTAGTCATGTTTCCTACTTGCATACCACCACGAAAACTTGAGACTATGCTCATGACCTTTGCCCTGTTTTCTCTTGCTTATTCGTCCCCTTGTTCGGTATTATGCAGGTTAACGACGTAGACGCGAGGGTAATTGTCACAATGAGGAGAGATATTATGGCTATGGCAAGATTTTTGGTAGCACACGAAGAAAGGCTTGAAGATATGAACAGTATGAATTGGATTTGACTGATTGTGATGTTGTCTCAATACGAAAGGACACTGACCTCTTATTAAATCTGAATTATATTCAATTTCATCATGAAAATTGCACTCTTGTTTTTTCTTTGTCATAATTTTCTTGGAATTGGTGCTTTCTCTTTTGACGTGAACATCCAGCCTTTGTATGTGTGATATGACTAGTACTGCAAAAGACGTCTTGATCATTGGTATTATTCAAATGGACTCTTTTGATGATGATGATGCATAGCTTTGCACTGACGTTTGATGTGACACCTATCTACAAGTGAAATTCAGGAACGCCACAGGCTAGCTGTCTATGAGGCCATGAATGATGCCGCAGATTTATTTCTTGGCGAGCTTGAATTTTGACATCTTAAATTTCTGACTTTATGAACATTCTGAAGCATGGCTTGACTTGGCAAGAGGATAAAGAGATTTTCCTTTGGAGCAGGTGGTATTGAGACTTGGATTAGGCTTGCTTGATTACTCATGATAGGATATGTGGCTATCCATAGATTTTCAAACCTTGTAGCAATAAGGACTCTGTATTTTATCACATGTACAAGCAACATTGTAAAGCTCTTCTTTTTTCGTTTCAAATTCATGAGGATTACTAATGGCACATCGGTTACACCGCTTGTATAAACAATACTATGCTTGAAATTGACTCCCTGCATTAAAAGTTCACCTATAGTTTCTCTTTTTTACCCTCTTTAAACTTTGTTTTGGATTTGTAACCAATTTGCAAATCTGCCCATTTATTTCGCTAATAACAAAATTGAAGCCATCTTAGAATCTTATGTTCACTTGACTTGAGAAACTCTTTCTTAAAACTGTGCCAACCAACATATTCTTGGAAAAATAATTGGGCTTTCCCTAGATCAACATCCTTAAAACAATTCTTGAGTATTCTCTTGTATTTTGATGAGACAAAAATGACAATTCTAGACTTCAACATAAGACCAAGTATGACCAACCAATTCATCCATTCAAACACCAAATTAAACATATGTAAATCTTGAATAAAACAAACATGCTCCTCATTAAGCTACAACTAACTAATAAACTTGTGAAAAGAAGCTTAATGAAGACGAAGTGGAAATATTTTACAAAATCAAACTCACAAGTACTCCGATAGCCAAAATTCAAAAGACCACACTAAAGAAAGGCTACTCAGATTATAAATGTTTAGAAAAAGAAAAAAAAATAAAAATAAAAATAAACAATAAACAATAAAAAAAATAGAATAGAAGGTAGGACAAATTTGGGGTATGACACCTACGAACCAAAGATTTGGGTTCAGGAGTCGATTACAACTTGGGAAGGTATTAACACACAAGACTGTCCCCCGTACCCGATAGAATCCACGCTTGTTAGTTTGTTTCAAAGGGTAAGAAATGAGTTGCTGCTGAATAAAACCGCTAACTGGAACTGGAATGAGAAAAGGAACTAGAAAAAGAGAACGAAAAGAAAGAATGGGGAAAATGTAGGGAAAATAGGAAATGTGCTCGAACGGGCCATAACCTTCCACCTACGTACCTCATCAGGGAAAGGAAGATCAAAGTTGACGTAGTTTGCATAACTAAGGCGGGAACTATTTATTTGTGTTTTTTTATGACGGGAACTGCTTATGTCTTTGCTCAGGTGTTGCAGGCCCGCCTTGAATGAGTGTGTTTACCATCTTGCAAATTAGACAAGTCGTCGCAAGTTCGCGTTGAGAGTGAGTGAGATGAGAGAAGAATTCCCGCAGGAAAAGACGAGTGTTGTTTGTTTACTGTCTTTTAAAGAAGTGTTTTCTGTTTATTGTTTGTGAAACATTCTCATACTAAGACTTATTCATCGTGGTAGATGCCTTACACCTCACCCCGAAATAGGATGTGTATAAGTAACCCATGGCAAAGTCTCCTGACGTACGAGAAAGCTCGACCTTTATTAGATGTTTTGTTGTTTATCTTTGAGATGAGAAAGAATGACCTCAAGTTGCAAAAGGAAAAACTAAGGGGGACTAAGACACAACCCTAAATTGTTTATTACATGCAAAAGGAGATCCTAATGGTTTGTGTGGTTTTCTATTCCTAAGGAGAAAAATAAAAGAAGAAAAGAAAATTAGAACTCAACTTACTTCCTAAGGAAGTTAAGTTGTTTCTAAGAAAGGGGAAGCCTATACAAGCAAAGCACAAAGTTCTAGGGAAAACACACTTAGAAAGTATAAATAAGATGAGGAAGAAGTAGTATGAACAAGGCTTACCTCAACCTCCCTACAAAACAAAGGTTAGCTTTACAAAGTATATTTAAAACATAAAGCATGACAAAAGCTCAAACTAGTTAAGAGAAAACACTAAGGACTTCCTAGGGTTAACACCTAAAGCTAAAGGATCCTAAAGGATAAAAAGTTTCTAAAGTCAGTATCTAAACCCTAAGAATGTGCTATAAGGTTACAAAGTTAAACAACATCTCAATTTATGTCCTAATGAAGTACTAAACCCTAATAGCAAACAAGGTGGAGTTAAAATGAAAAAGTTGAATGATTATGAAAAGAAAACTTGAATGAGGTCAAAGGTGAATGTTAAAAACAGAACCTAACACTAAATGAAAGTGTCTCAAGATGTAAACCAAAATTCGAAGAAAGAGATTCAAGTTAGAGAGATTCAAACATAAGATTGAAAGATGAAAGAATGGGAATTGAACATGTGTTTTCAAAGGAATAAAGGAACTTAGAAGCAAAAGTCAAACATGATCAATGAAATTTAAAATTCCCATAAAAAACCAGGGACTAAATGAAAAGTTAAGATGGATTTTTAACTCAAAAATTAGCCACAAAAGAACTATGATGAGTTGCATTAGGGTTAAGGAACAAACAAACTTAATTTTGAAGTCTTATGGTACCAAAGTAAGCTAAATGAAACACAAAGGCTTGTGAGATTAAGTGAAAACATAAAAATGGATGTGAGACACTTATAAGATGTATAAGAATGATATAAGATGACCATCATACTCACAAAGTTGATTTAGAAGCATGAAGATAGAAGAAGAATGAGAATTAGGTCAAAGATGGCATACATGAACACAAGTGAATCTTAAGTAATAAGTAAACCAAAAATTCTAAGTGTGATGACCTATAATGGATACAAGTGGTATAAAGACATCAAATGGGACCCTATGAACTAAAATTGAGAACTTCAAGTGAATGACATAAATGCCTTATCAAAATGGAATGAGAAGGATAAGAAAATAAGGACCAAAAAGTGACTTGTAACACAAGGGACTTAAAAAATACCAAATGGCATGGAAAAATTATGAAAATTGGGATTCAAGATCTTGAAACCTGGACTAACAAACCTCTAAAATAAAATGGAAATTGACTTGAAAATAAAATGGAAATTGAAAAGAATGAAATTGAGGAAGGGGTGCATAAAGAAACTAAAATCAGTACAAAGTCATTGGGATTATTGGCGTGGGGATGTGATTATCAAATTGAACCCAATCCAAAACATGCTGAGTACAAGTTCTTATTGTGGAATTCAGTCCATGGTTGAATCTACCTGGACCCTTAGATCAATCTCATACGTGCATCCAAGTCAAAGTAAATTAAACACATGGATGAGATTGAGAGACATATGATAGCAAGGGTGAAAAACACACATGTGAATACTCAGGCCAATAAAATTGTCACGTGATTTGCAAATGCTTCATTAATGCGTTATAGGAATTATGTAAATACGATTGAAACGATCCAAGGGCTGTGTTATAACCTAACCAAAAATTTTAGGGCACTGTTACAGCCACCGGAGAAGACCTCCAATCATCTTCTCTGGTGAGCTCAGGTTAGGGCATATATGAAATCTCCATGAAAAATAAATCTGAAGTTATCAAAATGTTCACAATGTTGAGTAAATCCCTAATCCATGTCCAAATCTCACTAATTATGCACACACAATGAAAATCGAAGCAAAGAAAGTCAATCCAAAAAACTGCATCTAAGCACTTATGGTGCCTATCAACTAACCAACTTCAATATTGCTTCTATCAAGCTTCACACAATATAAAACCTAGAAGAAACCAATGAAATCAAGCACTCAAAAGTAGAGATAAACCTGTAGTGCAGAGCTTCAATTGTTGAAGAAAATCCAGAGGTGAGGTTCCAAAGCTTGAGGAAATGCACTTTTGACCTTCAATGGACTGAAATAAACAATCTAAGATGCTTGACTGTTTGATGATGAGAAAAATGCAGAAATGCAGTTGAAGCTTGTTCTTGATCTTCAAATGAATTGAGCTATGGAGAATGATCCCAAGGTGATGATGATGATGATGAATAGAGGAATATTGAGAAGTGTAGATGAAGAATGGAGCAATGTTAAATCAAAATGCAGAAGAATCTCTTCAAACTCAGAGCTAAATCAGAAAGAGAAAGAGTGAGATTTTTGGTGCAATTTCGAGCAAATGAAGTTGTATGCATTTCTGTTATGGCTTTGGATTTTATATGTGAAGTTAAGTTCCTAACCCAATGCAATTAATAGTTGGAACAATAGTCAACTAAGTCAATTTTGTTTCGCTCGAAATAGATCCCTTGTATGGAGAAGAGCATGATAGTTATGCCAAGGTTTAGTGTGATGGTATGAAACTGATCAATGCAGCTTGAATACAAAGTAAGTTCCTCATTTTTGTTTGATTCTGAAAGGGATGCATAGCATCATGAGGTGTATGTGTATACATGGGATGACTTGCACTCTAAGTATGAATAATGGTGATCAATGCATAATGAGTGAGGTTTACAAACTTGAACTGCACAAAATTTGATCATCTTGCAGCCAATAACCAACGCCTTAGCGTCCAGGAAAACCATATGAGATTCATGATCTTTAATGAAGTGAACCTTCAAGAACAAGGGATCAAACTATGAAGTTCTTGGGCTCAATTTGAAGTATATGTTGCATACAACAAGTTTGTAGTTCAATAAATCATGGAATGAGACCTCTAAGTGTCTCAAATGTATCATTGAACATCATGTCACCTGGCTGCATTTTTTTCCTACATGAGATACGCTTGCCTAGCAAGATGCCCAAGGAAATTTCAGTTTTCACAACCCTCACTTTGACCCATCATATGACCATGATAAATTGATCAAATAAAAAAATGTCCAACATCAATCTTGAAGAAAACATGGAGATGAACAACTTTCATGTTGGAATATTTTTCCTTTGAGGTTATATTGATGGAGAAAAAGGACCATACTTGTGACACACCACCTGTTTGACAAAAGTCCTTGCCTAGCGCGTGAAGAATGCAAGGCATGACTTGGTTTTTTCCCTAGTTTTCTCAAACTTTGATTGATCGTAACTTCTTCATTTTTAATGCTATGAACAAGTTCCACTTATGGATTTAAAGCTTAGGATGCCCACTTTAAAACAGCCCAAGTGGAATTTTCATTTGACTTTTATTTTGGGAGTAGGCCTCTCTTGAACTTGATTTCTTGATTTCTAATTATCCCTCCATAATTTCTTGATCAAATTTGGTCAATAGACTCCTTGTAACCTCAATTTCATGAATTTGACCTCAAAAAGCCAGGAGTTGACTTTTTCCGCAGCCTGGTTGAGTTTTCCCCAATTCCTTGATTTTCAAGTAACTGATCAATTGAAGACCCTCTGAAATGATTAAATGGATGAAATTTTAACCCTGGACACTTAATATCATGTAGAAAACAATGAAATCAAGTTTGAACCAAAATTTCACTTGGAAGCTCATTTATTCAGAAACCCTAATTTCACCCCCTTTTGTTAGGAGGTGTTGCACTGCTTGAATTGCTTGATCAATCCACTTCTTTTTGAGACTTGGGGAACCAAATGTGATCTTGTGGGATGTTTTGAACCCTTTTCACAATGTTGAGAAGCCATGTATCCCTTTTATTATATTTGGATGACCATCAATTTCTTTAGTTATTGATCACAAGCCTTATGCCTCAGCTATGATTGTTATGATGCAATGCTTTGGGCCATGATATGGAATTGTGTATGAAATATGATATGATAAATTCCATGAAAAAAGAGAGGGAAAATTTTGGGGTGTTACAATTAGGTTCTAACTTAGTTGGTTGGTGATGTTTAGATCTTTATCTTTCCATGACTTGAACTTGTTTGAACTTCTGTTGCATTGTGGGAATACTTCTAAACATTTCAGGGGCTATAGTAACTATAGAGGTGTGGATGTGCCTCCACCTCTCAAACTTATTCCTCCACTTCTTTCAAGCTTTATCAACTTATGTTTATGATGTGCTTAGGCCATCAATGTTTAACTCCTTATTCATCCCCTTTAGGATCAACTTAACTTCTTTTAAGAAGTAAGTTGAATCCTTTTGATATCTTCTTCTTCTTTTTTTTTTCCTTCTTTCCTTCTTCTTCATTAATATAGAATTCAAACAACACTAACCTAGGATTCTTATGAATGATAAAATTAGGATTTGTTAGTCCCCCTTTAGTTTTTACCTTTGAGATCCTTTTGGTGCTCTCTCTTTCTCATCTTCAAACGAAAAACTAAAAAACACTTAATAATGGTTGAGGTGGTCTTTTGTGTATAGAATTATTCCATGGGGAACTTGTATTCATACCATCTTGGGATAGTACAAGCTTGTCTAGCATGATGTACAAGTCTAATCATGAGATTAATTTCACAAAGAAAATCATAAAAAACACTTCTTCATTTCAAATTACAAAAAAACTTAATGAATTCAACGAGTTAGTGAGCTTAGGCCCTAATATTTGGAAAAAAAATTTGGGGGTCTTATCCTTAAATGGTGTGCTTATTCCTAATTCTATCTTGGAATGTAGTAATAGGTGAACATTCCATGGAAAAGTACTTGAGTTCACTTTCTTGTTCCAAACTCATAAAATCCTCTAAAAACATTGAACAAGGAATAAGCGTTTCTCCTTTGGGACTTATTTTCTCATCACATTCACTCATAACGTAAGAACTTGCTCCTACTTGTCTCTTTGCAAGACGGTAACACACTCGTTCCAGACGAGCCTGCAACACCTGAGCATTGACATAAGCAGTTCAAGCTTTTAAAACACAAGCTATTTTCCTCCCTAGTTAGGGGAACTACGACGTCTCTGATCCTCATGTCCATATGAGGTATGTAGGAAGTCGTGTAGGGCCCGTTCGAGCACTCTTTTATTTTCCCTACATTTCCCCCTTTCTTTTCTTTTCTTATCCAGTTTCAGTCTTTCTTTTTGCAGCAGCTTTCATTTCTTTACCCTTTGAAACAGTCTTTTTGCAAGAATGGATCCTGTCGGGTACGGTGGACGATCTGGGGTTGTAATACCTTCCCAGGTTGTAACCGACTCCCGAACCCAGTTTATTTGGTTCGTAGGACCTTTGTCCTTCCTTTTATTTTCTTAGATTTGTGAAGCATTACCATTCCCGTCGCTTCGGGATAAAAATGTCTGGCTGGCGACTCTACCCTTTTCTGCACCACTTTTGTGTTGGTACCAGGATGGAAATCCAGGGAGCGACACAAATCAGCTGATCATATACCTTAGGCTTCAACTAGTGAATGAATGCTTTATTTCTTTTGATTTTTATACAATGCAATATATGAGGATGGTATGCCATATGCTATGAAAATGAGAAGGCAAGTTTCAGGGTGTTACACCTGCCCCTATTCAATCAAATGTAGACCTAAATGGATGATATCAATGGCTTTTAGACGTTCAAGGTATGGAGGGATTGAATACCCGAATAAACCAGAAAATTTGTACTCTGTGGGGAAAATAAAGTATAGTGAAATGAATGCTGACTTCGAGCTATACAACAAGGGAACACAAAAACAACAAAACCGACCTTGGACAATTGGAAAAGAATACCATTCTCGGATGATAATCCAAAATAAATGAAACATGGTCTATCATCCTCAAATGATAGCTGCAATAAACAAGACCAACCTCAGAAGGACTTGAAGAAGAGAATACCATCCTTGAATGACAACTCACAATAAGATCCTCAGATCTAACATGAAACCATCCTTGAATGGGATCGAAATCGTATACCGACCTTGGTCGATAACTATAAACACAAAGACTGAACTCAGACAGGCTTTGCAAAAGAGACATACTAACCTCAATCAATAGACTCAAAATGATCTACCATCCTCGAATGATAACCACAACAAAAATAACACCAACCTCAGAAGGACTTAAAAAAGAGAGTACCATCATGGAATGATAACTCACAATAAGATCTCCGGATCTAACATGAAACCATCCTCGAATGGGATTAAAATGGTGTACCAGCCTCGTTTGATAACTATAAACACAAAGACTGACCTCGGACATGCTTTACAAGAAGACATACTAACTTTAATCAATAGACTCAAAATGGTCTACCATCCTCGAATGATGGCTACAACAACAATAAGACCAACCTCATAAGGACTTAAAGAAGAGAGTGCCATCCTTGAATGACAACTCACAATAAGATCCTCGGATCTAACACGAAACCATCCCCAAATGGGATAGAAATGGTATACTAGCCTCGGTCAATAACCGTAAACACAAAGGCTGACCTCGGACAGGCTTTGCAAAAGAGACATACTGACCTTAATCAATAGACTCAAAATGGTTTACCATCCTCGAATGATAGCCACAACAATGACAAGACCAACCTCAGAAGGACTTGAAGAAGAGAGGTCCTCCTTGAATGACAACTCACAATACGAAAAATACCTCAGACAAAATCGAAAGGAACATGCTCATCGTTCTTAAATGATAACTCAAAAGAAATGAGATCATCGTACTTAGATGATAACTCTGCAGGGGACAACAAGTATTGCAAGAATGAGACCTTAACAATATTGAGGAATGAACTTGGCATTTTTCTTGGGGATACTTTGGACTGATTGAAGAAATAATGCTTCGGGCTTTGGTGCAAGGTGCCAAAGCTAGCTTATGCTTCGTATGCATATGTTCAAATGTTTCCATGGCGTGATGCTCCATAACGATGGGAATGATACACTTTAGAGGATGCAAATGTAATGTTGGTTACTAAAATGAAAATGCAAAGGAAATCTCCTGATGAGGAGATAACAGGTATCCCCGGTGACTTTACTGGGGAGAAATGATCACTGAATTGATTTCATACATCCCTGTGGGGAATAACATCTCTATTAGCAAGGTGATAATTATATATTGGATCTGAACTGCCACCATTGCCAAAAATAAATTGGACTTTGAGAAGATTGGAAAATGACGACCTTGATGGGAAAGTCCCCTCTGATAGGAATTTGATTTGGAGGTATGCCACTGGTAGAACTCTATTGGGGAAGTGATACCCTTCTGACCCGGTTGGGGAATAAGGTTTGTTGATACTCCACTGTGGAAGAATTATTCTTGGGAATAAGGACTCCTCTCCTACTGTTGGGGAACAAGAAGAATCTTACGAAGAATATATCTCTATTGAAGGAGGACTCTCTACTTGGGGATATCAACCTTCGATTTTCCTTCTGAGGAAGATTTCAATTTCCAAATCTACTAGGGATGATGGAAAACATCCATGAAAATGCTTCCTACTGTCAATAAGAGTTTTAGACCGCCTCTTGCTGGGGATAAGAGATGTAAAACATCACATTATAGGGATTAGAGATATAAAGCTTCTCTCTTAATAATGATACCCTTTGCTCGGGGAGTATTAAACCTCTCTGTTGCTCTGTTGGGGAACATACATTCTAATGTGACTTGTTGAGGAATCATAACCCGTGCATCCTGCTGAGGAAAAAGCTTCTTGATGCCTTGTGCTGGCAATGGCTTCATTTTCCCATACTTGCATATTAGTGAACCCAACTGATAGTTCCTGCAAAAGCGAAAGTTAGACAAGCCTATATAACCCAGGTTCATGGTCTGAATTGACCAACCCTGTTACTCAACAATTAACATGTATGTCAATTTTTTTACTCTTAAGCATGTATTTTAAAGCATCAATGTCATTGCAATGCAATATCTATCATAATTTTGGACGTTTTTGCAATCAATAATTATGGATGAAAACAAAATGAGATCTAATTGGATGAAGATGCATTTTATTGATTGAAAAGTGGCCATGAATAGGCATTACACCATAAAGAAATTCCTATAAAGAGGAAATTGCACAAAAGGAAAATAAATTATCCTAATGGCAATGTGAAATTGGATCTCATCAAGTTTCAACCCAACTATGACCCTTATGCCCTCGAGACTCTCCGCATACTTCGCTTTTTGAGGAAGATGATTGGAGTGATTCTTAACCCTCAGATTATCCTTGATTATAGGCAAAAAATCACAGATCATGCATATTACAGTTGTTAGTTTCAATCCATTTTTTGTGTGGATCGTCTTTTCGGGTTTTCAATCCACCGGGATACCCATTTTTGCCTGAGTTGTCCAATGTAGATTTTCAACTCAGCGGGTGTACATTTTTTGGTTTATTTCCCTAACTTTTTTTATTATTATCCTAGACTCTTTATTTTGTTTTTTTCCAGCGGGTCTCTTTTATACTGAGTATTTTTTAACTGTGTTTGCGTTGACAGGGGAGGAAAAGTATTCTCCACCCATGGTTGTTAGCATTAAGGCTCCACCTGAGAAGACCTTTTTAAACATGAATGGACCTTCATAATTGGGTGTCCACTTGCCCCTGTGATCTGTTTGAGGAGGCAATGTCGTTTTTAGAACCAATTCACCAAGTATGTAACATCGAGGTTGTACCGTTTGATCAAACGCCCGCTTCATTCTCTGTCGGTATAATTGTTTATGGCATACAGTTGTTAAACGTTTCTCCTTGATGAGGCTCAACTGGTTGAATCTGGACTAGAGCCATTCATCTTCATCAAGCTCAAAAGCTTTCTTCATACGCCTATGGTAAAGTTGTCCATGGCACAGTGCCGTCATACGCTTTTCTTCAATAAGATTAAGCTCATCAAACCTTGTTCGGACCCATTCTGCTTCGTCTAATTTAGCTTCCATCAGAACTCTCAATGAAGGAATTTCAACTTCTATTGGGAGAAAAACTTCCATGCCATATACCAAAGAATAAGGGGTTGCCCCTGTCGAAGTGCGTACTGAGGTACGGTAACCGTGCAACGCGAAAGGTAGCATCTCATGCCAATCCTTATACGTGACCACCATTTTCTGAATGATCTTCTTGATATTCTTGTTTGCAGCTTCGACAGCTCTGTTCATCTTGGGTCTGTATGGTGTTGAATGATGATGCTCAATCTTGAAACTGACACATAACTCTTCTATTGTCTTATTATTGAGATTTGACCCGTTATCAGTAATGATCCGGTGAGGAACCCCGTATCTACATATGATGTTATTCTTCAAGAAGCGAGCAACCACTTTCTTGGTAACATTAGCGTAAGAGGCGGCTTCGACCCACTTAGTGAAGTAGTCTATGGCAACAAGTATAAACCTATTCCCGTTTGAGGCCTTTGGTTCAATCATCCCAATCATATCTATTCCCCACATGGAAAAAGGCCATGGAGAAGTCAAGACGTTCAATGGAGTGGGAGGTACGTGCACCTTGTCAGCATAAATTTGGCATTTTTGGAATGTTCGGACATGAGCATAACAATCAACCTCCATCGTTAGCCAATAGTATCCTGCTCTAAGGATTTTTTTTGCCATGGTATGCCTACTCATATGGGTACCAAACAGTCCCTCATGTATCTCTTTTATGATTTGTTCTGCCTCATGCTCATCTACACATTGGAGTAGAATCATGTCATGATTTCTCTTGTACAAAACCTCTCCATTCAGAAAGAAATTTGAGGCCAATCTTCTTAGTGTTCTTTTATCCATACTCAAAGCACCTTCTGGATATTCCTTCTTCTCCAAGTAGCGCTTGATATCATAGAACCAAGGCTTCACACTTGATTCTTCTTCAACAGTCAGACAATGAGCAAGTTCTTCAAAACGCTTGAGATTAATGGAAGGTTGATGATTAGGCCAAATCAGTTGGTACATAGATGCCAGAGTTGCCAGAGCATCAGCCATTTGGTTTTCACTACGAGGCACATAGGTGAAAGTAATATCATTAAAACTAGGGAGTAACTTCAACACATAATCCCGATATGGGATCAGATGATCACATCTTACTTCCCAATATTCTGTAGTTTGATATATCACCAGAGCTGAGTCACCATATACATCGAGTGTTTTAATCCTCAGATTAATGGCTTCTTCTAGTCCCATAATGCATGCTTCATATTCAGCCACATTGTTCGTGCACGGAGAACAAAGCTTAGTTGTAAAAGGTACATGAAAATCCTTAAGAGATGTCAATACTGCCCCAATTCCACAACCACGATCATTAGCAGCACCATCGAACATGAGAGTCCATCGAGTCCCCTGGTTCAGGTCCTTCGTCAGGTCCAGGTTCTTCATGATCTTTAATCAACATGATATCCTCGTCCGGAAAGTCAAACATCAAGGGTTGGTAGTCCTCCACAGGCTGGTGGGCGAGATGATCTGCTAGTACGCAGACTTTGATGGCCTCTTGAGTGGCATATTGAATGTCATACTCTGACAAAAGCATTTGCCATCGGGCAATCCTACCAGTGAGAGCTGGTTTCTCAAATATATACTTAAGAGGATCTATCTTGGAAATAAAATATGTCGTATGGGTCAACATATATTGTCTGAGACGTTTGGCAGCCCATGCAATAACACATCAAGTCTTTTCCAGTGCCGAATACCTCGTTTCACAATAGTTGAACTTCTTAATTAGGTAATAAATGGCATGCTCCTTCTTGCCAGTCTCGTCTTGTTGCCCCAACACACAGCCCATGGACTCATCAAGAACTGTCATGTACATTATTAGAGGCCTTCCAGGTATGGGAGGTATCAATATTGGTGGTTCTTGCAAATATTCCTTAACTCTATCGAAGGCTATTTGACATTCATTATCCCATTCAATTTCTTGATCCTTTCTTAAAAGCTTGAAGATCGGTTTGCAAATAGCAGTGAGATGCGAAATAAATCTGGCAATGTAGTTCAATCTTCCAAGGAAACCTCTGACTTCCTTTTCAGTTCTTGGCGCAGGCATGCTCTGAATAGCTCTGACTTTGTCGGGATCAACCTCGATCCCCTTCTGACTCACAATGAATCCTAGCAACTTTCTGGATCGAACCCCAAATGTGCACTTATTCGGGTTAAGTCTGAGCTTGAACTCTCTTAATCGTACGAACAACTTTTGCAGGTTAACAATGTGTTCCTCCTCTGTTTGGGATTTAGCAATCATATCGTCAACGTAAACTTCAATCTCTTTATGAATCATATCATGAAAGAGTGTTATCATGGCACGTTGATATGTTGCTCCAGCATGTTTGAGTCCGAATGGCATCACCTTGTAGCAAAAGGTTCCCCATGGTGTGATGAACATGGTCTTCTCCATGTCTTCTGGATCCATTTTGATCTGGTTGTATCCGGAGAAGGCGTCCATAAAAGAGAACACTGAAAATTGAGCTGTATTATCCACCAATACATAGATATGAGGTAGTGGGAAATCGTCTTTAGGACTAGCTTTGTTCGGGTCTCTGATCGACACACATGTGGACCTTTCCATCTTTCTTTGGAACTAGTACGATAATGGCGATCCACTGTGGGTATTTAGCTACTGCCAGAAATCCAACGTCTAATTGCTTTCTTACTTCTTCTCGAATCTTGAGGGCCATGTGTAACAACCCGGGCCCCTCGCAAGACAATCCCGGCACTGCCACCTCACGATCTTCTCTACTCCCCTCACTAGTAGAGTTTTTGCCTTCCGTGGGAATCGAACCCTGTACCCTGGGGTTCAAGTACATGTTCATTCCATTCCCACTACCAATTGAGCTAGTAGCTCAAGTGGTAGTGGGAATGGAATGAACATGTACTTGAACCCCAGGGTACAGGGTTCGATTCCCACGGAAGGCAAAAACTCTACTAGTGAGGGGAGTATAGAAGATCGTGAGGTGGCAGTTCCGGGATTGCCTTGGGAATGGAATGAACATGTACTTGAACCCCAGGGCCCAGGGCATCATTGTGGATTTTTCATCAAATTGAAGTTATATGATCTTTTTTTAATCATTGAAGTGCTTGGAAGTTCACAAAATTGAAGAAAAATGAGCTAAACCAAAAGTTGCCAAAAATGGAAATGACTTGTAAAGTAAACTTTCCATTTTGGGAAAGTTTTTCAACCTCCTCTTTCTCAACCAAAAATGCTTCAAATGAAAAATTGTTGGTCATGAAAGTTGTAGATTGGATCATCCCCTTTTCAAAAAGTACAAGAACAAGTTCTAATTCATTATGGAACTCAAGTTATGACCTTGCAAAGTTGGCAAAAATCCTATAATTTTCAAGAATGCACCAAAGAGGGATTTTTGCAAAACCACTTGCCAAGCTATTTTGTGACCTCTAATACACTTCTATGCATCATAACAACATAGTTCATTGCCTTAAAGTTAGAATTGGCCCAAGAATCACTTCATTCTTTGCCTTAAACTTCATGAAATCACAATAGGGCCAAACTTCATGAAAATTGCAAAAGGGAACATAACTTCTCACAAACTTACTGAATTACCACACAATTCATTCCATGGCTCTCCTTGATCTTGGTTGAACCAGGACAAGCCAAAAATCCAGCTGCACAAGATCCCATACCTCAAGTACAAGCTTTATTGACTTTTTTTTGCAAAAAAAGCCCATACCAATCAGCTGCAGCTACCACCCACTCTCTGGCCTATCAGGACTTTACAAGCATGCTTCAAGGAGTTCATTTTCATAACATACACAAGCCAAGAGCTCCAAGAACTCAACATTCTCAAAAATCACCCCATTTGCAAAATCCATCGAAACTCTCAGCTCACTCACTCAAACTCTAAACTTCTTTCACCAAACACCTCAGCTTCATCAAATGGCCATTTCCCACCCTTCATTGCAACCAAAAACACTCCATAGCCAAAACACGATTTCTGACCAGCAAGAGTGAAAGCTCTCAAACCAGCCATAAAAAACTTCCTCCAAGCATCAAAGCATCACCAGGAGGATCATTGGAGTCGTTTTGAACCAAATAGGAGGCCAAACAGCTCAGTTTGAGAAAGCTTCACTTCAGGTAACCTCAAGAACAAATTTTCCAGAAATGAAATTTTAAGTTCTTAGATTGTTCCTTATGCTTTGTTGATGATCCTGATGTATTTAGTTTTGAAAATGATCAAGTATTGAGCATGTATTGAACCTCTGAAATTTCTATGTTATTTTCCGTTTGCTTTCGATTCTTGATTTTGGGTGAAATAAATGGATTTTGTTGGCTGAATCTTGTTTAGAGTGGTTAGTTGAGTGTTTCTGGAGAGTTAGGGGGTTTGGGGTGGCCTAGGGTGGAAGATAGGGTGAGGAGCTGACCGGAGAGGATGGCTGGAGGTCTTCTCCGGCCACCTGAAAGTAATTAAGGGGTTAATTAGGGTTAGGGCAGAGTTTAAACGTAGGCCTTTGGATCTTGTATGCGCGCGTGTTTTGGATGGTCCAGATTGATTATTAAAACCCTAATTCTGATTTAATTAAGTTAATTAATTAATTAATTAAAATCAACCCAGAGTGCATCTCAACCCTTCATTAACGCGCGTGGTCAATCCCCCCCAAATTTATTTGAATCTCAGCCACTGGATTTTCATACTTTCATTTAATTCAGTTTTTATTTCATTTTATTTCATTTGTTTTGCAAAATTAATTTAAAATAGTTAGAAAATTCCAAAAAATATTTTTTCTCTGCATTTTCAATTCAAATATTTTTCTCAACCAGAAAACATTTTTATTTTTATTTTTTGCATTAAAAGATAATTTTTAAAACATTTAAATGTTTATTTTAATTAATTAATGGAAATTAGAAACATTGTCAAACCATTCATACAAATTTCTTTTTGATTTTGAATCAATTTTGACATTTTTCTTGAATTTAGGGTTCATAAAATTCCCATTTTTGAACCCTAACTTCAAGAATTCTTTTCTGCCTAACCATGAATGGTATGACATTGATTCTTTTTGCATTGATCTTCATATAGCATGTAGTGTTTAGCATATTTTTGTCACAAATTTATCTTGCATTTTCTATTTGATTGGCATTTTCCCTCTTAAGGTACCTTAAAACCCTAGATAACTTAAAAAATCATAACTTCCTTTAGGTTAAGAGTTAGGTCTTCTCCTTTGGGGTATGATATCATATGTGGTTAGGGTTCCTTTGAATTCATTTGCAATTTTTTATCTTGTTATTTTCTTCTGTTTTTGACTTTTGCATCTCATGTTGCATTAAAACCCTAATTTCTCATGTTCATTTGCATACATCTTGCATAAGCATTCATACATGAACTTGCCATGACATTTCATGCATTCATATGGCATCTAAGACATCATAGGACACATTAGAATCATGCTTGATCATTTCTGCATTCATTTTCCATGATATGCATTCATTTCCTTCCATGAACTTTCAGGTGCTTTCATGCTTCCTACATGCTTCATTTGCATCCTCATCTCTTGTATGATCATGCATAACACTTGACATGCCTTTGCATCATATCATATCATCATTTGCATCATGTTTATGCTTATGGTTTTGGTTTGCATCCTTGTATACATTTCATTTTCATTTCATTTCTTTCTTTTATGCTAACCATTTCAGGTGGTAAGTGCTTTGAGAAGTGAATTTGCCTTCACTTCTCATTTCTCTTCTCACTCTTCTTATGCATCCTTGCTGCATTTTATTTTGCCTTAGAGTGAGCTTTCTCATTCATGTTCATCATTCACTTTCTTTCTTCAAGTAACTTATCTTCTTCAATGAAGTAAGTTAACTTGTTTCTTCTGCTTCTCCTCCTTTCATCTGCTTCTTCCATTGGTGGCTTCTCTGAAGATCTCTTGCAAGCCTCACAAACCATAGGAACATCCAAGGAGGACAATAATTATGGTTTTTATTAGTCCCCCTTAGTTTCTACCTTTGTGTCTTCTTTGTGTCTCTCTTCTCATCTCATAATCAGAGACTAAACCTTTAAGGTTTTAAGACTTTGTGATTAGGGTTATGCCTGCATCCTTCTCTTAGGATGGAGTGTATAACTTTAATCCTAAGTGTTAAACCCTTAATGTGTTTAAACCTCTTAATCAATTCATCTTAATAATCATTAAGACAATAGCTTGTAACTTGGGCCTTGCATTAGGGTTCTAATTCTTCCTTAATTGGTTAAGAAGGACTAACCCTAGTGTTAATGGACAAGTCCTCCTCAAGTTGTCTTACAAATCATAAAATTCACTTCTTAATCTTACCCTTAACTAAAATCCACTTAATAAAGGCTTGTTTTGTCATGAGGTTAATCCCTAATCATGGATTAAGTTGAGGTATCTTCCTCAGCTTAAATGTTCTCATCTATTATCCTTCTATTAGGATGGTGTAATGGGTCAATTAAATCCTTGATTATGGCTTAAACTCATTACTTAACACTAAACAAAACTCAAAAACATCTAAATAATCACAAGTAGGTTAATGTTCTTAATCCTACATCATGGTAATTAAGTGTGAGGTGTTTACCTCATATTTAAGGTATTCTCATTATCCCTAATCAAAGGGAGGATATGATGAGTTTACTAACCTTTTGGTTTAGGCTTAAGCTCATTAACTTATGACAAATACAAAAAAGCAATAAAAGATTGAAAACATCAAAAACAAACAATAATCGTCTCCTCCGGGATTCTTTTATCATCACCTTCACTCACAAACGAGAACTCGCTTCTTCCGTCTAATGCAAGACAATTAACACCTGAGCCAGACAGGTCATACACTTGAGCATATGCAAGCAAGTAGTTCACAAGTCAATTTATCTTTCAGTCTCTTTGAGTCGAACTATGGTGTTCTGACTTCCTCATTGCACGAGAGGATACGTAGGCATAACTTAACTATTATTGAACAAAATTATCTATCTCTCCCCCCTCTTCCAGCATTATTCTTTTTAAGCCTCATTCTTGAGCATTTCACTTCACATCTCTTTTGCACTGACACTTGTACATTTCTTTTCTAGCTTTTGCACACAGATAGCACACACACTACCCCTTTAAACACAAACTTTCAAGCGTGGATCCCATCGAGTACGATGGACAATCTGGGTGCTAATACCTTCCCAAGTTGTAACCAACCCCCTTTCTCAGTTTCTCTGGTTCACAACCGTCTTATCCATTTCTTTCCAGGTTTATGTAGCATTACCTTTCCTTCGGGATAAAAATGCCTAGCTCGCGACTCTTTTCATCTTCATTTTCATTCTCTCCTTTCGCCGACCGTTCACGTTTGTACCCTATCTGACCTGGTGTCACTTAGTGGGAGCGACAGCTTGGCGACTATGCTGGGGACCCTTATATTGCAACCAGGGCTTCTCGTTCTTTTTTGTGGGTTCCTCCTAGTGCTTGTTTGATTTATGTTTACGGGGGTGTTATGTGCTTCTTGTGCTTATTTATTTGCTTTATTTATTGCTTTATGTACAACTTTATTTACTGCTTTCCTTTACAGTCTTATGCATGTTCATACTGTCATTATCATGTGTTGGATCTGTATTCTTCCTTAGTGGGTGGGGTTTCATTAAGTTATTAAGGTCCTATACCTGGGACCTGAGTGACACATAGGCTAGAGTGGCTTCATATTCTTTCCCATTCCATTTCGGTCTGGTGCGGGAATATGAAACACGGTTAAGACATGGGTTTCTTCTTGAGAACTTTGTGCTACAGATTTCCTGTAGTACTGGGGCTATCTGGGAAGCCTGCTAAGTTTGGATGACCTTTATATGACCTTCAGCATCTGAGGTGAATTAGAGGAGGATTCTTTATGGTTATTAGAAACATTGTACCTCTGGGTTAGAAGTGTTTACACTTCTCATAACTGATCCAAGTCTGAAGATCCTTGTTCTAGAACATTACATGTGATGGGGTTGGGATGTTTACAGGTTTTGCAGGAACCCTTGGCCACATCATACCCTGTTACTAGTTTTGTTTTAAGAATGCCTCGCTTTGGACAGTTCTTGTGATTACCCTGGACTTGTGACTCTTTATTTGAGTCCCCACCTGGTTATTGGATTTCTAAAGCCTTCATCCGGACCTTTGAACATACATGGAATTTTACCAAGGTAGACAAACAGATCCAGCACTTGATCACAAACCCTTTGCATATCATTTGCATACATAATTTTTTGCATCATTTGGCATTTGCTTATTTGTTTTACAGGGTATCCATCTTTATATTTGGTTTGGTTTTGACTCCTTCTGCTGCTCAGACTGCTTTAGTTATCTTCTTCAGCACCTTCATCAGTTTGTCAGGGATTCATCTCCAGCTTGTCTTCATCAGAGACTTACCTCCAGCATCTCAGACAGTGATCTCCATCTGCAGTTACTCTCAGTTTCTTCACCAGCACCCATGGACACTTCAAGAAAGAGCAACATCTCTTACCACTTCTTTGAGCCCACCTTGACTGGCATCAGGCAGATCCAGTCCCTCATTACACCTGACCATATCCCACTATTCAGAGAGCATTATGGGGGCATATTGGACATGGTCATGGATCTAGATGCATCTCAGAGGAGCATGATCCATACTTGCTTGCAGTTTTATGATCCTCCACTCAGATGTTTCACATTCCCTAATTTCCAGATGGGACCATTTCTAGAAGAATTTTCCTTGTTGATTGGAGTTCCTATCAGGAGAGGTATCCCTTTCAACCCAGAGATGACTGCTCCCAGAAATGAAGACATAGCCAGGGCATTGTATTTGGAGCCTGCCCTCATTGGTCAGAACATGACAACCAAAGCTGGGTCCCAGGCCTTCACCTAGACTTCTTGATCTCCCAGGCCACCCTGAAGGCTGCAGTAGGAGAATGGAAGGCTGTCTGTGCACTTTTAGCCCTCAGGATATATGGGGTTATCTTGTTTGCATATGAGCCCAAGTTTGTGAGTAAGAATGCCATCCACCTGTTCTTGTTGAGGAACCCTGTTCCTACCTTGCTTGGAGACTTCTACTACTCAGTTCACCAGAGGAATGAAAAGCAAAGAGGAAGAATGGTCAGATGGTGTGCTCCTCTCTATTACTCTTGGCTGCTAAGACATTTGCCAAAGTCAGATGCCTTCTTGAACCCACATCAGCAGAAGAATTGGGCTAAAAGGTTCATTGCCTTGACATCAGATGACATCAGATGGTGCACTCAGAGCACCAAAGGCAAGGACATCATTACTAGTTGTGGGTAGTATCCTAATGTGCCTTTGATAGGATTAAAAGGTTACATCAACTACAACCCATTACTGTTCAAGAGACAATTGGGATATGCTTTGGTTCATCCTCCCAGAGGACAAGATTTGGCTGAAACTCTTTACTATGAAATCCAACCTAACTCTGTTGTTGTCAGACAAGCTTCCTGGGCTGGGAATAACATTCAGACTAAAGGGACAGTCATCCTTGGCAAGTGCAACAACATTGCTTCAACACAGTATTCTGATTGGTCCCGGACCAGAGCTCAGATCACCCGGATGCCTTTCACCTTAGAAGATGTACCTGGACCTTCTACAGTACAACCTGCAACAACTGTTAGTTTGGAAGAGTTTGAAAAGCTGAAAGAGAGGAACACTCAGCTAGCTGAAGCCCTGAAGAAGACTCTCTGGGAGATAAATGACAGCCGTCTGGATAATGAGAGATTGGAAAGGCTAAAGATTGAGCATCTGACAAAGATTGATAAGACGGATGACTACTTCAGGAAGGCAAGAGCAGGGGAGTCAGTACTGAAGAATGCTTGCAAGGAGGCAAAGACTCAGAAGGCTCGGGCAGAGCATTATCTGGAGGAAAGCCAGGCTAGGGGGATCAGGATCACTGAGGCCCATGCACAAGAAGACCAGAGTACTCAGGCTTAGATAGAACAGCTAGAGGCTAGTGAGAAGAAGCATCAGGAGGCTTTGTTGGCAGCTCGGAAGGAGATATCTGAATTGAAACTCCGGGCGGGGTTGAAGAGGTCAAAGGATCAAGATAAGCATAAGAAGCTGACAAGTGCCATTGCTACCAGGAACCTCCTCATCAGGACTATCACAGAACACCCAGTAGGGCCAGTGACTGAGGCCCTCTTGAAGGAAGTCAGAGAGGATGACTTTGGATTGGATGTCTGATTCTTTTGGTTGTACTTTTCTTTTTATTATACTTTTCTTTTGTTAATGTATTTTGACCCACCCTGGGGATGTTATTGTAATCAAACTATGTATTTTTATCCTTTGTAATATATCAGTTTGTATTATTTATGGTGGGTTGTATCTATCTCTCTTCATCATCAGCATTTCCTCGAGGTCTGGAAAGGTCAAAACCAAAGAACCAAACCGGATACCCTTGGAAGACAAATAAGCATATTGCATTGCATACTAACATTTTCTTTGTTTTGTAGGTTTTTGTTTTATTGTTGTTTCTCACCTTGTTGTGGTTTCAGGAAACATTGCTCGCAGAAGAGTGTTCCCTGTCAACAGAATACACCGGTACCCGATGAGAAACAACCTTCCGGGAATTCAGATGGATCAAATACAGCAAGACTTGAATGAAGTAAGGACCCAAATGGCTAATGAGAGGGTTGAGATGAGGAATCAGCTGACCCAATTCATGGCCGTAATGACTGGCTTAGCTCAGCGCCAGGAAAGACTAAGGGAGTTTGTGGAAAGACAAACTCCTGAAGAACACCATCCAGGTACAGGAGGTACCAGTAACAACGATCACGGGCAGTCTCGCACTGATCCACCAGAGTTTGGGCCTCATCTAAACCTAGAAGTTAATGTCATAAGGAATAGTCAGGGTAACACTGCTGGAGGTAGGATCTTGCAAGAGGATCCTCAAGAAGAGCAGTTTACAGTTGTTGGGGCTGGGGATGAAGTTTACGATCGTAGGCTGGATGAAATTGCTGAGAAGCTGAGGTCTCTTGAATTCCAGAACTCCCGTGCTTTGAAAAGAATAATGGCACATCCTGCCCACGCACCCACCTTCAATCATTCTTGGGAAGCTTAAAAGCATACACCATGGACGAAAAGATGTGGATGTTTTACTTTGAGGATAGTCTAATAGGGGCATCCCGAGAATTGTATTCTCACTTGACTAGAGCCAGAGTAAGAAACTGGAAAGACTTGGCTGAAGCCTTTATCCTTCAGTATCAGTACAACTTGGACATGGCTCCAAACAGGACCCTGTTAATGGGAATGTCTCAATCTTCCCGTGAAAGCTTCAGGGAATATGCTCAAAGGTGGAGGCAACTTGATGTTGCAGTTCAACCACCTATGTCTGAAAGGGAAATGGTAGACATGTTCATGAATACTCTTCAAGGGACATATATTGACAGATTGACTGCATTCTCTTCTACCAGTTTTGCTTATGTAGTAATAGTCGGGGAAAGAATAGAGAGCCTATTGAAGATGGGAAAGATCTCAGATAACGGTGCCAGTTCCAGCAGTATAAGAAAACCATTTGATGGGCCCCGTAGATCTGGAGAGACCAACTTTGTACACATGGGAAGAGGTAGGCCCCAGTACTTACCCAGAACAGTTGTTGTTGTTACCATCCCTGCTCCACCTCCTCGGTATGTTCAACCACCACAACACTTTCTGAAACAACAACAATTTCCACAACAGAGATCATACAACAACAACAAAAACAACAATCAACAACAACGCCCGTTTCAACAACGCCCATCTCAGGTCAACCGGGTGATTGATCCCATTCCTATGCCATATGCCACCCTATTTCCACAACTCCTAAAGCTCAATCTGGTTGAGTTGAGGACATTGGCTCCACCTGATCCTCAAAACCTTCCAAGAAAATACGATGTTAATGCTAGGTGTGCTTTTCATTCTAACGCACCTGGTCATTCTACAGAAAAATGCAGAGCCCTGCATATGAAGGTTCATGATCTGGTAGATTCAAAAGCCCTGAACTTTGCACCTCCTCCAAATGTGATGAAGAATCCTATGCCAAGCCACAGTAGGCCAAGGATTAATGTTGTAGAGGATGGTTCACCCTTGAGTTTGATAGAAGACATTGTATGTATTCAAACACCTCTAGAAGAGGTTAAAGCCCAGCTTTTAAAGTGCCAAGTGTTTCCAGGTTGTGAGGCCTGTTGCGAATCATGCAAACTTTCTAAGAATGGGTGTGCCAGCTTGAGGAAAGGCATCACTGATTTGATTAAAGAGGACATTCTACAAATTACAACCACAACTTCTACAACACCAACAACTCCTGATTCTTCTACAAATGCAACAACCATCTGTCCAAGTGATTCTCCTACAAATGCAACAACTATTGTTCCAACCGATTTAGCTACAACTTCAACAATCATTCCATCTATCACTTCAACATACAACAATTCATTTGCACCGGCTACTACAACTTCGACACCCCACAATGATGTTTCCACTGTCACAATTTACTATGACCCGACATCGGTCCCGAGTTCCAACAACTTTCAGCAAAATCAACAACAGTCTCAACAAAGCTTCAATTCACCTTCACCTACATCCACCAGAGGTCCTGTAATAATCTTTTATGATCCACAGACCATTGTAGTCCCAACAACAGCTGCAGTAAGCCCAGTCACTATCACGGTGCCCAGGCCGATCCCATATGACAAAGACAGTGCTATACCATGGCATTATGGTGCTGATCTATACTGCAATGGAGATAAAGTCCTTCTTGATTCTCGAGTTCTCACTCTCTAAGTGGACAATGTCGGGGGAGGTGGAGGCTTCACCCAAAGCGGACGTCTCTTCGCTTCACAAGTCCCTAGAACCAACACTGAGGCAGAAGCTTCTACCAGAGCAAAGGGGAAGAGTGTCATACCAGAAGAATCTGCACCAAAGGAAACTCATAAGTCATCCTTCGATCAAGATGTGGATGAGTTTATGAGAATCATCAAAAGAAGTGACTATAAAGTTGTGGACCAGCTCCACCAGACTCCTTCAAAGATCTCAATCCTATCATTGTTGTTGTGTTCCGAAGCCCATCGGGATGCACTTCTCAAAGTTCTGCACGCTGCCTACGTGCCAGAAGAGATCACTGTAAATCAGCTGGAAACAGTGGTATCAAATGTCAATACTAGCCATGGGCTAGGGTTCACTGATGCTGATTTGACATCTGAAGGACGTCTCCATAAAAAAGCTTTGCACATAACCTTGGAGTGCAAAGGAGCAGTCTTATCTCATGTGCTTGTAGACACTGGGTCCTCACTCAATGTCTTACCCAAGAAAGCCCTTGTCAAGCTAGAGTATGATGGGATAGCTCTCCGGCCAAGTAACCTTATGGTCCGGGCTTTTGATGGCTCTAAAAGATCTGTTTTGGGAGAGGTGGAGTTACCAGTGATAATCGGTCCACAAGTCTTCAAGACCATTTTCTATGTGATGGACATACAGCCTGCTTACAGCTGTTTGCTAGGTCGACCCTGGATTCACGCCACATGCGTAGTAACATCGACCCTTCACCAGAAACTGAAGTACGAATAGGAAGGACAGATTATCACCATCTGTGGTGAGGAAGAGATATTTGTTAGCCAGCTGGCTACTTACAAATATATTGAGATGGATGGTGAAATCCATGAGACAATGAGCCAAGGGTTTGAGGCCCTAAATGTTAATGAAGCTACAGGAGTATTGGCTGCATCCCAAGAGGACATAATGGGTACTTCAATCATCTCTTATCAGCAAGCCCGGAAGGTTGTTGAAGAAGGTACTGCTCAAGGCTGGGGCAAGCTGCTGCCATTGGAAAAGAAGGAAGATAGATTCAGGTTGGGTTACAGACCAATCCGACAAGATCAATCATAGGCTGCCAAGGAGCCCAAATTTGTCAGTGGGGGGATGCTCACCCCAGATGTCGTTAACAATATGGAAGATGAGGAGGAAAGCGACCGCAACCTGGAGAGCTGGATACATCCAAGGATCCCGGGGAACCAAGTCTCTAACTGCTCTTCCCAAGAAATTATAAGGGTTACTCCTGCAGAGTAATTATTATTTCCTATCTTTTTAGCATGCATCAAGTCATGCATCTTGCCCAAGGTGTCATGACTCATTTTGTAATAGGGCCACATTTGTAATTTTGTGCAAATGATTAATCAATGAATATCGAACATCTTTTGCAAACGAGTCCCTTTTTCGCTCACTGTCTTTTCATTTTTCACGTTTGTACAAAACAATAAAATGGCAATGTTTTCAAAATAAATAACTTCATTTTCATTTTCTAAGTAAGATTAAAAATGATCACTAAAACGAACCAATCTCAACCCTTGCAGAAATAATCCTCCAAATTGCACCGACAACAGCACTTCTATGACCTTGTATGACTTCGACAATCCAATTAATCAAGCTGATGAAGGGGTTGAAGAAGACTATGAGTTACCTGAAGAGTTAGCCAGGTTGTTGAGGCAGGAAGAGAAAGTGATTACTCCTCATCAGGAGGAGATTGAAACAATTAATCTTGGTACCGAAGAAGACTTGAAAGAAGTGAAAATTGGGGTCAGTCTGCAAGATTCAGTGAAGGAACAGCTTATTGACATGCTTCGAGAATACGTCGACGTTTTTGCTTGGTCCTATCAAGACATGCCAGGTTTGGCTACCGACATTGTTATGCACAAGCTGCCTTTGAAAGAAGATTGCCCTCCAGTGAAGCAAAAGTTACGCCGTACTTGTCCGGATATGGCCATGAAGATAAAAGAGGAAGTACAAAAATAGTGGGACGCCGGTTTCCTTGGTGTAACTAGTTACCCACTGTGGGTTGCTAATATTGTACCAGTGCCTAAGAAAGATGGCAAAGTACGGATGTGTGTGGATTACCGGGATCTGAATAGAGTTAGCCCGAAGGATGATTTCCCTCTACCTCACATTGATGTATTGGTTGATAACACAACTCAGTTCTCGGTATTCTCCTTCATGGATGGTTTTTCCAGATATAATCAGATCAGAATGTCACCCGAAGATATGGAGAAGACTAGCTTCATCACACCTTGGGGCATTTTTTGTTATAAGGTAATGCCATTTGAACTGAAGAATGTCGGTGCTACTTATCAACGGGCTATGGTAACATTATTCCACGACATGATCCACAAAGAAATTGAATGCTACGTGTGTCGCTCCCGGGATTTTCATCCTAGTACAAACGCGAAAGTGGCGCGGAAAGGTAGAGTCGCCAGCCAGACATTTTTATCCCGAAAGAATGGGAAAGGTAATGTTGCACAAACTTGAGGAAGAAGGAAAGGACAAGGCCTTGCGAACCAAAGATCTGAGTTCGAGAGTCGGTTACGAACTGAGAAGGTATTAGCACCCCAGATCGTCCGCCGTACCTGACGGGATCCACGCTTGCTTGTTTGATTCAAAGGGTGAGAAAAAATAACTGCTGCTGAATAAAACCGCTAACTGGAAATTGAAAAATGAAATGAGAAAGGAACTGAATAAGAATAAAAGGGGGAAATGTAGGGAAAATAAAGAATGTGCTCGAACGGGCCCTACCCCGCTGCCTACGTACCTCATCGGGATAATGAGGATCAGAGTCGACGTAGTTCGCCTAACTAAGGCGGGAACTATTTGTTTGTGTTTTTTATGCTGGAACTGCGCATGTCTATGCTCAGGTGTTGCAGGCTCGTCTGGTACGAGTGCGTTAACCGTCTTGCATGTGTGACAAGTCGTCGCAAGTTCGCGTTGTGAGTGAATGAGATGAGAAGAGAAGTTCCCGCAGGATAGTCGCTTATTATTTGTTTTTGTCTTTTTTAAAATAAGTGTTTTGAAGTTGTTTATTGAATGTACAACACTAAAGACTATGACACAGGAGCGAATACTTTCCAAGATCGCCCCCAATGGAACGTTTGTAAAGCATCCTAGAAGAGTGAAGGAGACCTCCACTAGTCATTTCCCGTATAGCTTAAGGCTCGTGGCGCATTGTACACCTTTTCCTTTATTAAGTGTTTTTGATTTTATTTTAAGATAAGAAGTGAGACTCAAGTTGTCAAAGGAAAACTTCTAAGGGAAACTAGACATACCCTAAGTTAGTTGAATTTGAAGATGACCTACGGTTAGTGAGGTTTGAAATTAAATCTACCTAAAAGATATTGAACTACAAAAGATAGCATAAAAGGCAATAATGAACAATATGGTCCTCCTAAGTCATGGTGGGAAAAAACATGCATGAAACATAAATGGGATAACATGATGGATCGGATGGGTCGGTTGCGTGGTGCTAAGACGCACGACTTATGGTGTGAAACATACAAGGCTTGCTTTTGGTTGGATGGAATGGAACGATGGTAATCGAGGAACCCTAATGTCACATGCAACTTTATTTATTTATTTGAAAACTTACTCGATGTTGGATCGAGTTTTATTTATTTCATTTTTTTGATATTTGGTTTTCTAACCTAATTAAAGAAACTATACAAACGTACAAGTTCTAAGCTATTACATCACAAAGCATACATCACAAGAGTACAATCGAGGCATAAAATAATATCCAAGTCCATAAGCCAAACCTTGAAAAAACACCTTGCACAAAAAACAACTAGTTAGTGAATGATATGAACCATGGATATGCATAATATGATGGAAATGAATTAAAATGACAAAAAATATCAAAAGGCATGGAAAAATTATAAAAAAATAAACCTTGGGGCCTAAAATTACCTATAACACTATACTAAAAAGAATCCTAAAAAATTCCTATTTTTTATATGCCTAAAAATTACTTATTTTCAGCTATGAATTAACTACTAATTTCTAACAAATTAACCTCTAAAACCTAAGATAAAATGTTCTAAAAAATCTACAAAAATTATCCTAAGTACTTTTATAAGTCTTCTAACTATAGTAAAAAGAATGGGCTAAAAAAGCTATTGGAAGTTACCAAAGTAAAATGAACAAGCTCAAGCACAATTAAAGGAAATTCAATATAAGCTAATTAAAAGAAAAATTAGAATTAAATCGAAAATAATGCAAAATTCAGAAAATAAAAGTACCAAAAATCTCTAAAATGGATTATTAACCTACTGGAATTTTTATAGAATTTTCTAGTGGATTTTACTATTTTTAATGAATTATTTATGAACTAATGGAAAATAAAAACTAAAATCTAAGAAAAATAAATGGGGTGAATTTAGTAAGTTATTCTAATGATTTTTGTAATGGGCCCAGAAAAGGGGTGTTAATAGCAAGTGGACATAAGCCCATGCGCAGGCTGATGAAGGGGAGGTGCAGTGAGTAATTGTTTTAAGTTGTTTTTTTATGGGCCTCAAAGTGGAGGTGTGAATAGCAATATGCCAGCAGGCCCATTCTCACAAGAAGCCTGGGGGGTGCAGGAAGCGAATTCTTTAGTTATTATTTTTCAATGGGCTTAATATGGGGTGTGATTAACGAAAATAGGAAAGATTACAAGGATTATGTGAAAATCACACAGATTAAGGAAATTAAATTGGGTTAAATTAACTTAAATAAATCTTAATTCTCTTTTTTCCTATCTTTCACATTAAAGTTCAATTAAAAAGATTAATAAGATTAAACTAACAAAACCCTAAAAATGAACCCTTCTTCTTTCCTAATTCACACCGCCGCCGCTTGGCTCCTTCCTCCCGTTTCGTCTTTCCCCTCCTCCTTCTAAGCTAACACCGCCATACTTCATCATCTTCTCGTCATTCTCAGCTTCTTCTAACCGGACACGAAACCTTACCTAAGCCAATCTTCAACTCAGAACCCTAACCTCTCCCTAATCCTCTTCTCTCCACCGCCGTCAAATGCCATCTTCTTCTTCTTCGCCATCACCATCCCCTTCATCCGTCTTCCGTCATCTCCCTTTTTAAACTAAATAAATCCCCTTTTCCCTTAACCTTAATCTTCAACACCGACTCGAAATTACGAACACATAAATGTAAATCCGACGAAGCTAACGGCATAACCGAACTAACATGACTAAATAAGAACAACTCAACCAGGGCTTGGATTTTGGTTCCTTGTCAATCGGAAACAGACAAGGTGAAATCTTGGTAAGGTCCCTTTCAATTTATCCTTGACTCTTTCATCTTTCCCTGCGAATTCTTGTAAACTAGTTGTGTTGATGACGAAATTCTTCGCAGGTTTGTGTTACTCCGATGATAAAGGGAGTTCGTTGAAAACAAGGATGCGGAGACGACGACGAGCGGTTGATGAAGGCAATAGCAATCCGCTGAAGGTGAAATTTCACAAGGATGCAGGTTACCGAATCAAGGACGCGTGGACAAGGCTTCAGCTTCTTTAACCCCGCCACATTGTGGAATTTAACCCTGGTAGGTTCAATTAAGCTTCAGCTTTGCCTATGATGCTTTAACTGTTAACTGTTCTTGATGAACTTGCATCATTGCTGATGAATCTAACAAATGTTGTTGGATTGTGGCAAGGTCCTTGGCGCAGTTTGGTAATGACTGGTACCGAGTGATGGTGATGATTGTGGAGTTTTCATGGAGAAGGGGGAAACAGGTTCCAAAAGAAGATTCAAGGAGAAGAATGATGTGAAGTCTTTTTTTCTTTTGTGATGGGGAAGAATTATAGTAGGCTGGCTCAAGAAAAAGAAGGAAGAATGGTTGAAGGGAGAAGTTATGCGATTGTGGAGTAAGAAGAAGATTGGATCAATGATTGGGGAAGGGTTTATGAAAAATTGTGGAAGAAAATGATTGATTGAGCAGCTACTGATTTATAGGGAATGCTTGAAGATGGTAGTTCTGGAGTTTTCTCAGGTAACTTCTAGAATTTTTTGTTATGGTTGCTATGAAATCAGTTGAAGAGTTAGTTACTTTCTGTTGTGAATCAGTTAAGATTCAGTTATACCTGTTATGTTCCTTTCTTGCTTTTTTTTGAATTATGAAGAACTAGTTGGATTGCATTTTGTTAGGGATGGATTTGTTTTCTCTTGAACTGGCAATTTCTGTTGTAGTTGTTGCTTCAAATCTCACTTCTGGTTTTCTGTTAATTCCTGCAGGGCCCCCAAATCAGTAGAGATACATGGCGGTCAGTAATGCCGAAGCTTACAGTTCCATCATCACCAACACTGATATTTCTCAAGCCACCAGTGTGCCTAGTCTCATACTTAGGGGCACCATATTCCTTCCCATTAGGATCTAAATGTGTTCCGGTGGAACCGCAGCCGTTTGGTATCCCCTCAAAATATGGATATGGAATCCATGAGAACCAGCTTTAAGACCAGCAAGAGTTCCAGTTACAGTAGCTGGGCCATTCCCCTTCTTGAATAAAATTGATAGTATTCGGGACTACGACACGGATGTGTAAACACCCCAAATTTGCCCTCACCCATTCACCATGGCTTGTGATCATTATCATATGCATAAACACAATCATATCATCTCATGTCTCATTTTTGATTCACTGCATAGATTCAAAGTCATCTGCACCTAGGGTTTGTGATCTGAGCAATCCAAGAGCTTCTTAAGCCACTCCAAAGGTCAACAATCACTTCAAAGGGATCCATGTGTGTTCATCTATCATATTACATCCTCTCAAAGTCAAGATTTCAAAAGAATCACAAGAACTAGGGTTTGAATGGATGCAGAGCCAGGTTTGACTGCACAGTTGACCTAAAATTAGGGTTTTGGTTTCAGAGGCCATAACTCCAAACATTTTTGGCCATTCTTGTTTCTATTGGTCTCTATATGGTATAGGGAGTATGCATATCAATTTTCATGAAGAAATTCCATGGGGAAGTCATCTGATCAAGGGTTGACTTTTCAGACAAGTCAGTGTAAAATCAGGGCATCTGAGGCCCCCATTGACCCAACCAATGGGTGATCTTCATCATTTTGAGTGTATATGATCTTTATTTGATCATGGAAGAAGGTTGAAGTTCATAGAAATCAAGAATTTGGAAGTTTTGCAAATGTTGACTTTTTGGGCATAGTTGACTTTTCAAGAATGCTTCATTTTAGGTCATTTTTCAAGCCTTGATTCTTGATCCAAAAAAGCTTCAAATGGAGAAACTTTGGTCATGAAAGTTGTAGATCTCATCTTTCCATTTCCAAAAAGTACAAGAGCATGATCAAACTCTTCTTGGATCAAAAGTTATGGTGTGACAAAGTTGGCAAAAATCATTGATTTTCAAGGCATGCTTCAAATGAGAATTTTGCAAGATCATGAACTAAGGCCAATTGCAACCTCTAATTCATTTCAAACCATGACACAAACATTCCTTAGGCCTTAAAAGTCAGAATTGGACCAAGAATGCCCATGGTTTATGTTTGGTTGGCCAAAGAAATCACATGTGAACCAAAGGTGTAACAAGTTGCAAAACCACTCATTTCACTTCCTACAACTTGTGACATTGGCTGCTGACTTTGGCTAGCCTTTCCCCTCACCCTTGCTGCGCAGCCCCATGCTTGTACTTGCCTAGATCATGAGCCATACTTCTCTTACACAAAAGGTGGACTTTGAGCAAAAGCAAACTTACCAATCACCATAGGCCAGGTCACATCATCTGACCTATAGGATTAAAATACAATATCTCTTTGCAAGCCATTCCATACATCTAGCAAGGCTGAAATCATTCACAAGGGGACATACACCAAAACACTCCATTTTGCATCTTCCTTCGATTTGGTTCTCTCAGCTTGCAAACACAAAAACCACTTCCATAGATCAGCTCACCATACTTCATAGACCTCAAACCACCAAGAGCCAGACCTGAAACAAGCAAGAACACCCCACTGCCATTTCTCACCTCAACTTGCAGTTTCATTCGAAACTCTTTCCACAGCACACAAACATCCAAACAAACACCACAAAGCTTCTCCACTCACCATCTGGATCACAAAGAACCATTTACAATGACCTGAAGCTGCCTGAAACTCCATTGCCATTTCTGACTGAGCTTGAGCAGAAGCTTGTCAATCTCCTCATCCAACCAACATAAATTCCTTTTGAGCATTCAAACATCATCTGGGGATCAAGTGGAGTGGATTGCACTGAAGGAAGTGGCCAGAAAGTCATCAGAGTGAAAGCTTCGAATCTCAGGTAGCTTGAAAAATATTTTTCCAGAAATCATTTTTCTTGTTCTAAACTTGCTCTTTGTGCCTTCCTGATCATGAATATGCTTTTAGTTTTTGAAATGGCTTTGAAATGAGTATTTAATTAGCTTCTGAAACTTGCGTGCCCTAGTTCTTATTTGCTTCGATTCAGCTTTGTTAGGGAAAATAAATTTGTTTTGAGTGAGGGTTTTGGTTCGTGAGGGTGTAAGGATCATTTCCCAATTCTTAGATTTCATTTTAGTTAGCTTTTTGGGGTTTTGGGGATTTTTCAGGGGAGATGCTGGCCGGAGAAGACGACCGGAAGTCTTCTCCGGCAGCCTGAAAGTGATTATGCCCTAATCTCAGTAATTAAGACCATTTGAATTTGGACCATTGGATGCGTTGAAAGTGTTGACCTCCCGCGTGAGTGTGTGGCCTGGATCTCTCTGATTAGCCCTAATCCACGTGTTTAATATAATTAATCCATAATTTAATTAATTAAGTCAGAAACAACCTGGACCCTTGGATGACGCGCGTGGTCAACAGATTCAAATCCAGACTCAATCTCATCCCTCCATTCTGATTACTTTCCCTTTTATTTAATTTTAATTCATTTTCTTTTCATTTTATTTGCACAATTATTTTAAAATAGTAAAAAATTTCTAAAAAATTATGAAACTTTTTCTTCTGAGTTTTATTAATTTTTATGACCCAAAAATATTTTTATTTTATTTTTTATCATTAAAAAAGTATTTTTAGATATTTAAAAGATTATTTTTAATTGATTAATGGAAATTAATTAATTAAAAATACTTTTAGGTATTTAAAAATCACCAAAAAATTCATGAAAAGTTCTAAGACATTTAGAAACATTGTCCAACCTTCAAACCAAATTTCTTTTTTGATCTTGATGCATTTTGAGAATTTTCCATTGAATTAAATCATTTTTGCTGCATTATTTTGATCATAAGTTCAAAAATTCATTTCTGCCTATCTAAGAAGAGTTGGACATTGGTTCTTTTTGCTTTGTTTTGTGTTTAGCATGTAGTTTCAAGGATTAAATGGCCATGATTTGTTTCCTCATTTTCAATTTGTTTGGTATTTCTTTTGTTTAGGAACCCTAAAAACCCTAATAACTTAGAAAAATCATAACTTGAGATTGGTTAAGAGTTGAGAGCCCCCCTTTGGACATTGGTTTAGTATAGGTTTAGGGTTTCTTTGGGTGGCATTTTCCATTTTTTATATTAGGTTTTGCTTCTGTTTTTGGTTTGTGTTTGTTGTTTGATCCATAAACCCTAATTTGGGTTTTCATTTGCATACCTCTTGCATTCTCTTGCATAACATGACTTGTCATGACACTTCAAGCATTCATGTGATTCATTTAACATCATAAGACATGTAGAAAGTATGTTTGATCATTGCATTACATATTTGCCATGTTGTATGCTTTGTATGCTTCCTAACTTTTCATGTATATCCATGCTTCTAAGCTTGCATCATTTGCATCCATGATCTTGTGAGAACATCTCCATGCCTTGCCTCATGTTTATAGCACTCCATAGCATCATTATCATCATCAACATGCTTCTGGTTTTGTTTAGCATCATACCATTTCATCCCATTTTGCATTGCATTGCATTTCTTTCTAACATTTCAGGTGGTAAGTAAACTTGAGAAGTGAATTTGCCTTCACTTCTCATAACTTTTCTTTTCATCTCCCTTGCATCCATTGCTGCATTTATATATGTGTTTGAGATTGAGCTTGCTCATTCTTGTTTCTCCCACTTTCTTTCTCCAAGTGACTTGACTTCTTGAATGAAGCAAGTCACTTTGTTTCTCTTGATCCTGTTCATCTGCTTCCTGGTGGTTCCATTGAAGATTGTTCTTGAAAACCTCACAAACCTTAGGAACAACCAAGCATGACAATGAATTAGGGTTTTGATTAGTCTCCCCTCATAGTTTTACCTTTGTGTCTCTTTTGAGTCTTCTCTTCTCATCTCATAATCAGGGACTAAACCCTAAAGGCTTTAAGGCTTTGTGATTAAGCTTATGCCTGCATCCTTCTCTTAGGATGGAGTGTATAACTTTAATCCTAAGTGTTAAACCCTTAATGTGTTTAAATCCTTTAATCAATCCACTTAATAGTCATCAAGACATCAAGCTTGTAACTTGGGCCTTGCATTAGGGTTCTAATTCTTCCTTAATTGGTTAAGAAGGACTAACCCTAGTGTTAATGGACAAGTCCCCCTCAAGTTGTCTTACAAACCATAAAACTCACTTCTTAATCTTACCATTAACTAAAATCCACTTAATAAAGGCTTGTTTTGTCATGAGTTTAATCCCTAATCATGGATTAAGTTGAGGAGCTTTCCTCAGCTTAAACATTCTCATCTATTATCCTTCTATTAGGATGGTGTAATGAGTCTGTTTAATCCCTGATTATGGCTTAACCTCATTACTCAACACTAAACAAAAACACCAAAAACATCTAAATAATCACAAGTAGGTTAATGATCTTAATCCTACACCAAAGGTGATTAAGTGTGAGAATCTGACTTCACACTTAAGGTATTCTCATTACCCCTAATCAGAGGGAAGATGTGATGAGTTTACTAACCCATTGGTTTAGGCTTAAGCTCATTAACTTATGACAAACTTTCAAAAGCAATAAGAGATTGAAAACACAAAAGCAAACAATAATCGTCTCCTTCGGGATTCTTTTCTCATCTCATTCACTCATAACCGAGAACTCGCTTCTTCCGTCTAATGCAAGACAGTTTGCACCTGAGCCAGACAGGTCATACACTTGAGCATAGACAAGTAAGCAGTTCACAAGTCAATTCATCTTTCAGTCTCTTTGGGTCGAACTACGGTGTTCTGACTTCCTCATTGCACGAGAGGATACGTAGGCATAACTTAACAGTTATCGAACAAAAGTCTCTGTATATTCCCCCTCCTTCCAGCTTCATTCTTTAGCCTCATTATCATGAGCATTTCACTTTTGTCCTTACACTGACACTGTACATTTGTACACTTTACATTTCTTCCAGCACTGACACCTGTACATCTTTTCCAGTTATTGTATACACAAATTGCACTGACACTACCCCTTTAAAACACAAATCTTTTAAGCGTGGATCTCGTCGAGTACGGAGGACAATCTGGGTGCTAATACCTTCCCAGGTTGTAACCAACCCCGTTTCTCAGTCTCTCTGGTTCGCAACCGTCTTATCCATCTTTTCCTAGGTTTATGCAGCATTACCTTTCCTCCGGGATAAAAATGCCTAGCTGGCGACTCTTTTCATCTCTAGTGAGTTCACGGCTGTGTGTTCTCATTGTCCCTCTCGCCGACCGTTCGCGTCTGTACCCTTATTTGACCTTGTCTCATTTATCGGGAGCGACAGCTTGGCGACTCTGCTGGGGACCCTTATACTGCAACCAGGGCTTCTGGTTCTTTTTGTGGGTTCCTCCTAGCGCTTGATTGATTTGTGTTTACTGGGGTGTTATGTGCTTATTTGTGTCTGTATATTTGTGTTTACTTTTACTTTAGGTACAGTTTGCTTTACTGCTTTCTTTATTGCTTTTGCATTATATTGTCATACTGTGCTGCTGGCTGGATCTGTTGTTTGCCTTGGTGGGTGGGGTTCTATTGAGAGTTAAGGTCCTACACCTGAGAACCCAGTGCCAACTTTATTGGGGGACCTTTACTATTCAGTGCATCAGAGGAATGAAAAACAGAGGGGAAGGTTAGTGAGGTGTTGTGCTCCATTGTTTCACACTTGGCTTCTCAAGCATCTACCCAGGACAGATGCATTTTTAAACCCTCATCAGCAAAGCAACTGGGCTAAGAGACTCACTGTTCTAACTTCAGCAGATATCAGATGGTGCACTCAGAGCACCAAGGGCAGAGATATCATCACCAGCTGTGGGCATTTTCCTAATGTGCCTTTGATAGGAGTTAAGGGTAGTATCAATTACAACCCTCTGCTGTTTAGACGACAATTGGGCTATGCACTGGTCCACACTCCTAGGGCACAGGACTTGGTTGAGACCCTCTATTGTGAGAACAAGATTAGTTTGGCTGTTGTTAGGCAGGCTGCCTGGGCCTGGGATAATGTTCAAACCAAGGGAATAACCATCCTAGGGAAGTGCAACAATGTGGCATCGGCACAATATTATGAGTGGTCCCGTTCCAGGGCCCAATCCTCTGGGATGCCCTTTACCGTAGAAGACATGCCTAAGTCATCTTCAGCACCATCACCTGCCACTATCAGTTTGGAGGAGTTTGAGAGCTTGAAAGAAAGAAATGAGAAGCTAACCCAGGCTTTGCAGAAGACCCTCCGGGAAAGGAGTGAAGGTATGAGGGAGATTGAGAGGTTGGAGAAGATGAGAGTAGAACATCTGACTAAGATTGAGAAGTCTGGGGATTATATCAAAAAGTCTAAGGCTGGTGAACAAATTCTGAAGAATGCTTGCAAAGAAGCCCAGTTCCAGAGAGCAAGGACAGACTTGTATCTGAAGGAGAGTCAGGCTCGGTGGGTCAGGATCACCGAGGCTCGTACTCTAGAGGACAAGAGAGTTCAAGACAAGATGGAGCAACTTGAAGCCAATGCAAAAGAACAGCAAGAAGCCCTGGCAGCAGCCCAGAGGGAGATATCAGAACTGAAGGTCAAAGCAGGGGTGAAGAGGTCAAAAGAACAAACTCAGCACAAGAAGCTAGCAGCAGCTGTTACGACCCGGAACCTCCTCATCAGGAATCTCACGGAGTGTCCGGCTGATCCTGTGACCGAAGCACTTCTCAAGGAAGTTCGTGAGGATGAGTTTGGTCTTGGTGTTTGACCATTTGTTTGTTGTTGCTTTCTTTCCATGTACTTTTATTTTCTTGTAATGTATTTTGACCCCTTAGAGGGCTTGTGTTGTAAAATGAACAAGTTGTATTATTTCACCTTCTGTAATATATTTATGTTAGTGTGCTTCATCTGAGTTTTCTTCAAGCAACAACAACAATATCTTCAAGGGTCTGGAAGGGTCAAAACTGAATGCCAAACCGGATACCTTGAGAGCAAATAAGCATAACTGCATTGCATGCTAACCCTTTGTTTGTTTTGTAGGTTTTGTTTTATTGTTGCTAACCTCTGTTGTGATACCTCAGGAACTATTGCTAGGCGCCGGGTATTTCCCCTCAACCGTCCGCACCGTTATCCAACCCGAAACAACCTTCCGGGAATTCAGATGGATCAGATGCAGCAGGACCTTACTGAGGTCAGAAATCAAATGGCAAATGAAAGGCTAGAAATGAGGAACCAAATGACTCAGTTTATGGAAGTTATGAACAACATGGCTCAGAGCCAGGAAAGATTGAGGGCCATAGTGGAAAGGCAGAATCAAGAAGATCCACATATAGGGACTGCCGGTACCAGTAACAATGAAGGAGTCCAACCTCACGTCAACCCTCCGGTATTTGGGCCACACCTCCATCCTGAGGTCAATATTCCAGCAAATGTTCAAGGGACTGCCACTGCAGCCAGGGTACTTCAAGAGGATCCTCAAGAGGACCAATTCACAGTAATGGGCGCTGGTGAAGAAGCTTATGATAGAAGATTGGATGAGATAGCTGAGAAGTTGAGGTCCTTAGAATCTCAAAACTCTTTGGGCTTCGACGTTATGGACATGGGCTTGGTAGATGGGGTTAGGATTCCCCACAAGTTCAAGCCTCCATGTTTTGAAAAGTATAATGGGACTTCTTGTCCTCGAACCCATCTACAATCTTTTCTCGGGAGATTAAAAGCCTATACCATGGACGAGAAGCTCTGGATGTTCTATTTCGAAGACAGCTTAACTGGAGCGTCAAGAGAATGGTACTCTCACTTGACAAGGGCAACTATTAGATGCTGGAAGGACCTGGCAGAGGCCTTCATCAGACAGTATCAGTATAACTTAGACATGGCACCCAACAGGACCCTCCTAATGGGAATGTCACAGTCGTCAAGGGAAAGTTTCCGAGAATATGCACAGAGATAGAGGCAACTGGCTGCTGCTGTTCAACCACCTATGTCTGAACGGGAAATGGCAGATATGTTCATGAACACCCTTCAGGGAACATATATTGACAGGTTGGCTGCTTTCTCTTCCACTAGCTTTGCCAATGTTGTCATAGCCGGGGAGAGAATTGAAAGCTTGTTAAAAATGGGAAAGATCTCAGACAACGGTGCAAGCTCGTCCAGTAGTACAAGAAAGCCTTTTGTAGGCCCGAGAAGAACTGGCGAGACCAATGCCATCCATTCAAACAGGGGCAGGCCCCAGTATGTTCAGAGGTCAATAGCAGCAGTCACCATTCCTGCTCCAGCTCATCCTCAGCCAGTCTATCAACCTCCTCAGCAAAACTATCAGCCGCAACCTCAGTACCACCAGCAAAATCAGTATCCTCCAAGAAGTTACAACAACAGCAACACCAACAACAACAGTCAACAGAGGCCATTTCAGCAGAGGCCTTCTCAAGCTAACAGAGTGATCGATCCGATCCCAATGCCATACGCTACATTGCTGCCACAGCTTCTGAAACTCAACCTGGTTGAGCTAAGAACGTTGGCACCTCCGGATCCCAACAGTCTACCAAGGAACTATGACTCCAATGCTAGGTGTGCTTTTCATTCAAACGCACCTGGCCACAGTACAGAAAAATGCAGGGCTCTGCATATGAAGGTACAAGACCTGGTAGACTCCAAGGCTCTGAATTTCGCACCCCCACCCAATGTCAATAAGAACCCGATGCCAAACCATGGTGGTCCCCGAATTAACGCTATTGAAGAAGACAAGCCGTCTTATTTAATAACCAGTGTGGGACAGATCAGGACACCGTTGGTAGAAATCAAGGCTCAGCTCCTGGAATGTCAAATGTTCCCAGGGTGTGAGTTGGGTTGTGCTTACTACAATATCTCGGTAAATGGGTGCGATAATTTGAGGAATGGCATAGATGGCCTTATTCAGAGTGGCCAACTTCAGATCACCACATCATTTCCAACAAATCCAACAATATCATCAGCAACGGTTTCAGAACCTCCTACAACTGCAGCAACTATTGTTCCTGACAATTCTTCGGCTTCATCAACAAGTACTTCATCCATTATCTCAACTGGTCAGTTTTCAACAAATCTTCCTGCTACAACTTCAGCATCACTCCATTATGAAGCTCCTACAACGACAACATCCATTCTTCCACCATTGTCTCCTACAACTCCAGCAACAAATCATGAAGATGTCTCTACTGTCACAATATTTTATGATCCTGAGAACAATTCTGCCTACCATTCAGAAAGTGCTGCTCCCACCAGAGCACCAGTTACAATCTTTTATGATCCACAAACAATTACAGTCCCTTCAGCAGCAGCAATCAGTCCAGTCACTGTCACGGTGCCTGGACCAGTACCATATGAAAGCAATAGGGCCATCCCTTGGCACTATGGCTCAGACGTGTACTGTGAGGGAAAAAGAATCACTCTTGAAACATCAACACCTGCACCACAAGTAGATAATGTGGGGGGAGGCGGAGGCTTCACTCGAAGCGGACGTCTCTTTGCTCCACCAATTCAAAGACCTACTGCCGAAGCAGAAGCTGCTGCCAAGGCAAAGGGAAAGAGCCCGGTGCAGGAAGATCAAGCTGTTAAAGAAGCCTTGAAGACGCCGTTCGATCAAGAAGTTGATGAGTTTATGAGAATCATCAAAAAGAGTGATTACAAAATTGTGGATCAACTTCACCAGACGCCATCCAAGATCTCCATCCTCTCACTGCTGATGTGTTCCGAAGCTCATCGGAATGCATTACTCAAAGTCTTGCACGCAGCTTACGTGCCTGAAGAGATCACTGTCAACCAGTTGGAGACCGTAGTTGGAAATGTTACTACTAGCAATGGGCTAGGATTCACCAATACTGACTTGACAGCGGATGGCCGCAACCACAACAAAGCCTTGCACATCACCATGGAATGCAAAGGAGCTGTCCTTTCACATGTGCTGGTGGACACAGGTTCATCCCTGAATGTCTTACCAAAGAAGGCTCTGGTGAAGTTAGAATATGACGGATTGGCATTGAGACCCAGCAACCTAGTGGTAAGAGCCTTTGATGGTTCTAAGAGATCGGTTCTGGGAGAGATCGAGCTACCTGTGACAATTGGCCCACAGACCTTTAAAACTATCTTTTATGTGATGGACATTCAGCCCGCCTACAGCTGTTTGTTGGGTAGACCCTGGATTCACGCCGCCGGCGCAATAACGTCTACCCTTCACCAAAAGTTAAAATATGAGTGGGAAGGCCAAGTTGTTACAATCTGTGGGGAGGAGGATATATTTGTTAGCCATCTGGCTACTTATAAGTATATTGAAATGGATGGGGAGATCCATGAAACAATGAGCCAAGGATTTGAAGCCTTGAATGTCAATGAAGCATCTGCTGTATCTGGGATCTCCATGTCATCATACCAACAAGCCCGGAAGGTTGTTGAGGAAGGAACCGCCCTAGGCTGGGGCAAGGTTTTAGCTGTGGAGGAGAAGAAGGACAAGTTTGGGTTGGGTTACAAACCAACTCAACTTCAAGCAAAGGCTGCTGGAGAGCCTGGTTTTGTCAGTGGGGGGATGCTTACCCCTGATGCTATCAACTGTCTGGAAGACGAGCTGGAAGAGGAGCGCAACCTGGAAAGCTGGATTCGTCCAAAGATCCCGGGGAGCAGTGTGTCGAACTGGTCTTCCCAGGAAATTATAAGAGTTACTCATGCAGAGTAATTATTATTTCTTGTATTTTTATAAGCATGCATCAAAGTCTTGCATCTTGCCCAAGATGACAAGACTCATTTTGTAATCGGGCCATCTGTACTTTTTGTGCAAACAAGATCAATTAATGAAATATCAGACATCTTTTTGCAAACGAGTCCTTTTTCTTTTCGTTCACTGTTTTTCCATTTTTTTTCTTTTTGTACAAAAATGAATGGCGGTGTTTTCAAAATGATAACTTTATTTCACTTTTTCTAAGGCAAGATTAAAATTAATCACTAAAATGAACAAATTAAACCCTTGCAGAGAATGCCTTCCTGACAGCACCGACAACAGCACGGCTATGACATCATATGACTTTGACAATCCAATCAGTCAAGCTGATGAAGGGGTTGAAGAAGAATATGAGCTTCCTGAAGAGCTAGCCAGGTTGTTGAGACAGGAGGAAAAGGTTATTACTCCTCACCAGGAAGAGGTTGAAGTGATTAATCTTGGCACAGAGGAAGACGTGAAAGAGGTTAAAATCGGGGCTTGCCTGCAAGACTCAGTGAAGAGACAACTGATAGACCTGCTTCAAGAGTATGTAGATGTGTTTGCTTGGTCGTACCAAGATATGCCAGGGTTGGATACCGATATCGTCATGCACAAGCTGCCTTTGAGAGAAGAATGCCCGCCAGTTAAGCAGAAACTGCGCCGTACTCGTCCAGACATGGCTATGAAAATCAAGGAGGAGGTACAAAAGCAATGGGACGCCGGGTTCCTTGCTGTGACTAGTTATCCGCCGTGGGTTGCTAACATAGTACCTGTGCCTAAGAAAGACGGCAAAGTAAGGATGTGTGTTGACTACCGGGATCTGAACAGAGCCAGCCCGAAAGATGACTTCCCATTACCTCACATTGATGTATTGGTGGATAACACGGCTCAGTTCTCGGTATTCTCCTTCATGGATGGGTTTTCAGGATACAACCAGATCAAAATGTCACCTGAAGACATGGATAAGACAACATTCATCACACCTTGGGGCACGTTCTGTTACAAAGTGATGCCATTTGGGCTCAAGAATGCTGGTGCGACGTATCAACGGGCTATGGTGACATTATTTCATGACATGATCCACAAAGAGATAGAATGTTATGTGGATGACATGATTGCCAAGTCCCTTACGGAAGAAGACCATCTGGTAAATCTGCTCAAATTGTTCAAGCGTCTGAGGAAGTACCAACTGAAGTTGAACCCCAACAAATGCACATTCGGGGTGAGATTTGGTAAGCTGCTGGGTTTTATTGTAAGCGAGAAAGGGATTGAAGTTGACCCTGATAAAGTCAAAGCTATTCAAGAGATGCCTGCGCCGAAAACTGAAAAGGAAGTTCGAGGGTTCTTAGGACGATTGAACTACATCTCAAGGTTCATATCTCACCTTACAGCAACCTGTGAACCCTTGTTCAAACTGTTGAGAAAAGAACAAACGGTCAGGTGGAATGAAGATTGTCAGAAGGCATTTGACAAGATCAAGGAATACCTGCAAGAACCTCCAGTCCTTATGCCTCCAGTTGAAGGAAGACCTCTGATCATGTACTTGACAGTATTAGAAGAGTCAATGGGGTGTGTGCTGGGCCAGCATGACGAGTCTGGTCGAAAAGAGTATGCAATATACTACCTAAGCAAAAAGTTTACCGACTGTGAACAGCGTTATTCACTGCTCGAGAAAACTTGCTGTGCTTTAGCGTGGGCTGCTCGCCGACTGAGATAGTATATGTTGACCCACACTACCTTGTTAATCTCAAAGATGGACCCAGTCAAGTACATATTTGAGAAGCCAGCTCTTACCGGACGGGTTGCAAGATGGCAAATGATTCTCACAGAATACGACATCCAATACACTTCTCAGAAAGCCATCAAGGGCAGCGTATTATCTGAATATCTTGCTGAGCAACCCATAGATGACTACCAGCCTATGAGATTTGACTTCCCTGATGAAGACATCATGTTCATTAAATCAAAAGATCATGAAGAGCCTGTTCACACTGAAGGGCCCGACCCGGAAGAAGAATGGACTATGATGTTTGATGGGGCTGTTAACATGAATGGTCGTGGTGTTGGTGCAGTACTCATTACACCCAAAGGAGTTCACATGCCTTTCTCGGCAAAACTCACTTTCAACTGCACTAACAACGAAGCTGAATACGAAGCTTGCATTATGGGTCTTGAGGAAGCCATTGACCTCAGGATCAAGACATTGACCGTATTCGGAGATTCAGCTTTGGTAGTCAATCAGACCAACGGAAAATGGTACACCCACCAGGATCATCTGATACCTTACAGGGATTATACAAGAAGGTTATTGACTTTCTTCACAACAGTCAAGCTTGAGTATATCCCACGGGACGAGAATCAGTTTGCAGATGCTCTCGCTACCATTTCATCCATGATCAAAGTTCAAGCTGCTAACTTTGTACCTCAGATTTCAGTGTCGAGACTTGATAGACCAGCATATGTATTCGCAGCAGATGTTGTCAAAGACGATAAGCCTTGGTTCCATGACATTAAGTGCTTCTTGGAGGATCAAACATACCCCCCTGGGGCATCTTCCAATGATAAGAAGACTTTAAGAAGGCTTGCTGGAAGTTTCTTTCTGAATACTGATGGATCTTTATACAAAAGGAACTTTGATATGGTACTCCTCCGATGTGTTGACAAGACGGAAGCAGGTTTATTGATGCATGAAGTGCACGAAGGCTCCTTTGGTACCCATGCTGGAGGGCATGCCATGGCTAAGAAGTTGTTAAGATCAGGTTATTACTGGATCACAATAGATGCAGACTGTTGTGCTTATGCCAGGAAGTGCCATAAATGCCAGATCTATGCAGATAAGGTGCATGTGCCTCCCAACTCTCTGAACATCATGTCTTCACCCTGGCCCTTTGCTATGTGGGGCATTGATATGATTGGCAAGATTGAGCCGACTGCTTCAAATGGCCACAGATTCATCTTGGTCGCCATCGACTATTTTACCAAGTGGGTTGAAGCAGCCTCATATGCAAACGTCACAAGACAAGTGGTAGCCAGATTCCTGAAGAGGGATATCATCTGTCGATATGGAGTTCCCGAGCGAATCATTACTGATAATGGTTCCAATCTAAACAACAAAATGATGGCGGAACTGTGCCGGGACTTCAAGATCCAACACCACAATTCTTCTCCTTACAGGCCAAAGATGAATGGCGCTGTTGAGGCAGCAAATAAGAATATCAAGAAGATTGTGCAGAAGATGGTAGTCACCTACAAAGACTGGCATGAAATACTACCGTTTGCCTTGCATGGGTACCGCACGTCAATCAGGACATCCACTGGGGCTACACCGTATCAACTTGTATATGGTATGGAAGCAGTCCTACCTGTCGAAGTTGAATTACCCTCTTTACGGGTATTAATGGATGTTAAACTAAGTGAAGCAGAATGGGTTCGGGCCCGATACGAACAACTGAGTCTGATCGAAGAGAAAAGGTTGGCTGCAATCTGTCATGGGCAGTTATATCAGAAGAGAATGAAGAGAGCCTTCGATCAGAAAGTCAGGCATCGAGAGTACCAAGTGGGAGATCTTGTGCTGAAAAGAATCCTCCCTCCTCATACAGACCACAGGGGCAAATGGACTCCAAATTACGAAGGACCATTTGTGGTAAAGAAAGTTTTCTCTGGTGGAGCACTGATGCTCAGCACCATGGATGGTGAAGATTTCCCATCCCCTGTGAATTCAGACGCAGTTAAAAAATACTTCGCATAAAAATGACCCGCTGGACATAAAAACAGAATGTAAGTCCAGGCAAAAATAGGGCATCTCGGCGAGTCAAAAACAGAATAAAAGACTCGGGCAAAAATAAGGGAAATAAATAAAAAATGTACACCCGCTGAGTTGAAAAGCCGCATTGGACAGCTCAGGAAAAAATGGGTATCCCGATGGATTGAAAACCCGAAAGGGCGATCCATGCAAAATAAGGGAATAAGCGAACAACTGCATTCTGAATTCGTCTGTATTGTCAGCAACTTGGTAAGCTTCAACAAAGTCAAGCTTCAATCAGAATCAGCCTTTTCAGAAAGCAAGACGAGAAGAACGTCATTGTCATACGAGTCATAGCAGAAGAGGAAGCTCCTTAAAGCGTCATCAACACTGCCAGCACTTTGCTTCTCAATTTGTAACAATCTCCTCATTTCAGGAGATATGTTTCTTTGATTGTATCTTGCCAATTCAGGGGACATGAATTAATAAAATCAGATTTTTCAGTCATGTTTCGTTTTGTATATTTTTATTTGCAAAGGATGTCTGATGTCTCTAAAAAATCAATTGCATAAGTACAGATGCTTTCCTCCCAAAAATAGTAATAATAAAACACATGCTTACAGGGAATATACTTGCTCTCGAAAGTACTTAACTCCTATGACGGAATCCAGTAAAGGATACCTCGGGACCTTTTGTGCGTTTCCTTATCTTTGCAGGATCGCAGGTATACAGGACGCAACTTGGGGCATGCAAGCTACATCTCAGCAAGCTGGCAAATCGACAAAAGATCTCAGCATCCGAAATGCTCTATCCCCAGCTGAGTTGCCTCTTGTCACTCTCCCCAGCTGAGTTGCCTCTCATAATTCCTCAGCCAAGTTGCCATTTCATCTTCAGCTGAATGCAAAAGTCAGGGAACCATCTCCCCACAGATCTCCAGCCTCTATCCAGAAGAGCAGCGCCTAGAAGATCACAACAGGGTGAAGAAAGCTTCTACAAACCCCAGCTGGGTCCCATATTACCAGGATATGTCAATCGGTGACCTATATCACCAAGCAAATATCATCTTATTAGACCTACCAATGATCTCATCCCCAGCTGGGAGGTCCATTTCAAACAGATCAACCAGAGATCTTCACGGCAACGGGATCCGAATCCCGGTTTGATATCTTTGCATAATCATGGCATTAGCATCATATTATCCCCTCAGAGCGTAGCATTCCGTCTAATACGGAGCATTACGGCAAAAATCAAACGCATAGCATAATCATGAGCCATTTTCTAAATTAACACTTGTGAATAATAAACCATCTGTCAGTATACAGAATACAATACACAAAATCCCCACCAGAGTCCCCAGCAAAAGCAGTTGCCTCACAAATCACAAACACCAGTATATGCACCTCTTGACACCCGTCCGTGTCATCACTCCCCAGTAAAGTTGCCTGAATACACTTTGCAAACAAGGTTACCCGTATTACAGATACTTTCTTGACATCCGTCCGTGTCAAATCACCCGCAGAAAGCCAAAGACATCCGCTTTGCACCCCCATAGACCTATATACATCTTTCCTGACACCCGTCCGTGTCATATCCCCAGCGCAGTCGCTTACACTTCTACAACCCATATACTTGTTGATATTATTACACCTCCCTCTCTTGACACTCGTCCGTGTCACTCTCCCCAGCAATTTAAAACACTCATCTATACAATACAATACTCACTACTCATGTTACACTCATACTGATACTCGTCCGTATCTAATATACACCATCTATATCCCCACAGATTCGACAGTAGTCTGTGTTCTTTGTTAACCAGTTGATACTCGTCCGTATCATCATCTCAGAACATTGCGTCTAATGTTTGTTTCTACATACTCGCCCGTATCTTAGTCTTAAGGATGCTCGTCCGCATCTTTAATCCATACACTGTGTCAAACACTTTTGTCTTCTTGAATAAAGATACTTGTCTGTGTCTACTATTCCCCAGGAAAGTCTTTTCAGATACGACACTCGTCCGCGTTCTCTGTTAACCAGTTGATACTCATCCGTATCATCATCTTAGAACATGCGTCAAACGTTTGTTTCTACCCGATACTCGTCCGTATCGTAGTCTTAAGGATGCTCGTCCGCATCTTTAATCTATACGCAAACATCTAAACACTTATACTTTCTTTTCTTGGTTGTAAACGCTCGTCCGTGTTTACTATCCCCAGCAGATCACCAACACAACAAATTTTCCTTTTTATCTGGCACTCGTCCTGTGTCATGATAAACCTTGAGAGCAGTCGTACCCTGCTGAGTGGTCGTCCTCCACTTCTTGATGGTCGACCTCCATCATGCTCATCCGATGGCCGTCCCCATCGTTGTTTTTAGCAGCCGTCCCCTGCTAGGTGGTCGTCCTCCACCTTTTGATGATCGTCCTTCATCACCCTATCCGATGGCCGTCCCCATTGTTGATTTCGGTTGTCTAACATTCGTCCTGTGTTATGACAAACCTTGAGAGCAGCCGTACCCTGCTGAGTGGTCGTCCTCCACTTCTTGATGGTCGTCCTCCATCATGCTCGTCCGATGGCCGTCCCCATCGTTGACCTTTTCTATCCGATGGCCGTCCCCATCGTTGATATTTTCGGCAGCCGTACCCTGCCAGGTGGTCGTCCTCCACCTTTGATGGCCGTCCCCATCATACTTCCTTTATTCCCCAACAGAGCAGCCGTCCCCTGCTAGGTGATCGTCCTTCACCTTTGATGGCCGTACCCAATCATCTGTTTATTTCATTTATTCTTTAACCCGATGGCCGTCCCCGTCGTGGTCCCTTTTCCTTTAGCCCGATGGCCGTCCCCATCGTCGGTTACCTTGCTTTATGAACTTGATGGCCGTCCCCGTCATGTTTCATTAACTCCCAGAAAATTTTACAGCTTTATCCTGATGGCCGTCCCCATCATATTTTGACATTCCCCAGCTAGTCGGCTGTCCCCGTCTTGGCTTTACCTTTTATCCCCAGCATGTCGGCCGTCCCCGTCATTGCTTTGTTTTCCGCACTTTTACAACATACTTTATTTTCCTTTTACAATCTATATCCCTTTTCTTCTTCATTCTGTGAGTGCAAATTTTGGACTGTCTTTGGTATTCAACCACAAGTTATCTTGTTTGCCTGTTAAGCCGTCGCTTACATCCTGCACAGCTAACTCATGTTTGAATAGGGGCAGCTGTAAACACCCCAAATTTGCCCTCACCCATTCACCATGGCTTGTGATCATTATCATATGCATAAACACAATCATATCATCTCATGTCTCATTTTTGATTCACTGCATAGATTCAAAGTCATCTGCACCTAGGGTTTGTGATCTGAGCAATCCAAGAGCTTCTTGAGCCACTCCAAAGGTCAACAATCACTTCAAAGGGATCCATGTGTGTTCATCTATCATATTACAACCTCTCAAAGTCAAGATTTCAAAAGAATCACAAGAACTAGGGTTTGAATGGATGCAGAGCCAGGTTTGACTGCACAGTTGACCTAAAATTAGGGTTTTGGTTTCAGAGGCCATAACTCCAAAATTTTTTGGCCATTCTTGTTTCTATTGGTCTCTATATGGTATAGGGAGTATGCATATCAATTTTCATGAAGAAATTCCATGGGGAAGTCATCTGATCAAGGGTTGACTTTTCAGACAAGTCAGTGTAAAATCAGGGCATCTGAGGCCCCCATTGACCCAACCAATGGGTGATCTTCATCATTTTGAGTGTATATGATCTTTATTTGATCATGGAAGAAGGTTGAAGTTCATAGAAATCAAGAATTTGGAAGTTTTGCAAATGTTGACTTTTTGGGCATAGTTGACTTTTCAAGAATGCTTCATTTTAGGTCATTTTTCAAGCCTTGATTCTTGATCCAAAAAAGCTTCAAATGGAGAAACTTTGGTCATGAAAGTTGTAGATCTCATCTTTCCCTTTCCAAAAAGTACAAGAGCATGATCAAACTCTTCTTGGATCAAAAGTTATGGTGTGACAAAGTTGGCAAAAATCATTGATTTTCAAGGCATGCTTCAAATGAGAATTTTGCAAGATCATGAACTAAGGCCAATTGCAACCTCTAATTCATTTCAAACCATGACACAAACATTCCTTAGGCCTTAAAAGTCAGAATTGGACCAAGAATGCCCATGGTTTATGTTTGGTTGGCCAAAGAAATCACATGTGAACCAAAGGTGTAACAAGTTGCAAAACCACTCATTTCACTTCCTACAACTTGTGACATTGGCTGCTGACTTTGGCTAGCCTTTCCCCTCACCCTTGCTGCGCAGCCCCATGCTTGTACTTTCCTAGATCATGAGCCATACTTCTCTTACACAAAAGGTGGACTTTGAGCAAAAGCAAACTTACCAATCACCATAGGCCAGGTCACATCATCTGACCTATAGGATTAAAATACAATATCTCTTTGCAAGCCATTCCATACATCTAGCAAGGCTGGAATCATTCACAAGGGGACATACACCAAAACACTCCATTTTGCATCTTCCTTCGATTTGGTTCTCTCAGCTTGCAAACACAAAAACCACTTCCATAGATCAGCTCACCATACTTCATAGACCTCAAACCACCAAGAGCCAGGCCTGAAACAAGCAAGAACACCCCACTGCCATTTCTCACCTCAACTTGCAGTTTCATTCGAAACTCTTTCCACAGCACACAAACATCCAAACAAACACCACAAAGCTTCTCCACTCACCATCTGGATCACAAAGAACCATTTACAATGACCTGAAGCTGCCTGAAACTCCATTGCCATTTCTGACTGAGCTTGAGCAGAAGCTTGTCAATCTCCTCATCCAACCAACATAAATTCCTTTTGAGCATTCAAACATCATCTGGGGATCAAGTGGAGTGGATTGCACTGAAGGAAGTGGCCAGAAAGTCATCAGAGTGAAAGCTTCGAATCTCAGGTAGCTTGAAAAATATTTTTCCAGAAATCATTTTTCTTGTTCTAAACTTGCTCTTTGTGCCTTCCTGATCATGAATATGCTTTTAGTTTTTGAAATGGCTTTGAAATGAGTATTTAATTAGCTTCTGAAACTTGCGTGCCCTAGTTCTTATTTGCTTCGATTCAGCTTTGTTAGGGAAAATAAATTTGTTTTGAGTGAGGGTTTTGGTTCGTGAGGGTGTAAGGATCATTTCCCAATTCTTAGATTTCATTTTAGTTAGCTTTTTGGGGTTTTGGGGATTTTTCAGGGGAGATGCTGGCCGGAGAAGACGACCGGAAGTCTTCTCCGGCAGCCTGAAAGTGATTATGCCCTAATCTCAGTAATTAAGACCATTTGAATTTGGACCATTGGATGCGTTGAAAGTGTTGACCTCCCGCGTGAGTGTGTGGCCTGGATCTCTCTGATTAGCCCTAATCCACGTGTTTAATATAATTAATCCATAATTTAATTAATTAAGTCAGAAACAACCTGGACCCTTGGATGACGCGCGTGGTCAACAGATTCAAATCCAGACTCAATCTCATCCCTCCATTCTGATTACTTTCCCTTTTATTTAATTTTAATTCATTTTCTTTTCATTTTATTTGCACAATTATTTTAAAATAGTAAAAAATTTCTAAAAAATTATGAAACTTTTTCTTCTGAGTTTTATTAATTTTTATGACCCAAAAATATTTTTATTTTATTTTTTATCATTAAAAAAGTATTTTTAGATATTTAAAAGATTATTTTTAATTGATTAATGGAAATTAATTAATTAAAAATACTTTTAGGTATTTAAAAATCACCAAAAAATTCATGAAAAGTTCTAAGACATTTAGAAACATTGTCCAACCTTCAAACCAAATTTCTTTTTTGATCTTGATGCATTTTGAGAATTTTCCATTGAATTAAATCATTTTTGCTGCATTATTTTGATCATAAGTTCAAAAATTCATTTCTGCCTATCTAAGAAGAGTTGGACATTGGTTCTTTTTGCTTTGTTTTGTGTTTAGCATGTAGTTTCAAGGATTAAATGGCCATGATTTGTTTCCTCATTTTCAATTTGTTTGGTATTTCTTTTGTTTAGGAACCCTAAAAACCCTAATAACTTAGAAAAATCATAACTTGAGATTGGTTAAGAGTTGAGAACCCCCCTTTGGACATTGGTTTAGTATAGGTTTAGGGTTTCTTTGGGTGGCATTTTCCATTTTTTATATTAGGTTTTGCTTCTGTTTTTGGTTTGTGTTTGTTGTTTGATCCATAAACCCTAATTTGGGTTTTCATTTGCATACCTCTTGCATTCTCTTGCATAACATGACTTGTCATGACACTTCAAGCATTCATGTGATTCATTTAACATCATAAGACATGTAGAAAGTATGTTTGATCATTGCATTACATATTTGCCATGTTGTATGCTTTGTATGCTTCCTAACTTTTCATGTATATCCATGCTTCTAAGCTTGCATCATTTGCATCCATGATCTTGTGAGAACATCTCCATGCCTTGCCTCATGTTTATAGCACTCCATAGCATCATTATCATCATCAACATGCTTCTGGTTTTGTTTAGAATCATACCATTTCATCCCATTTTGCATTGCATTGCATTTCTTTCTAACATTTCAGGTGGTAAGTAAACTTGAGAAGTGAATTTGCCTTCACTTCTCATAACTTTTCTTTTCATCTCCCTTGCATCCATTGCTGCATTTATATATGTGTTTGAGATTGAGCTTGCTCATTCTTGTTTCTCCCACTTTCTTTCTCCAAGTGACTTGACTTCTTGAATGAAGCAAGTCACTTTGTTTCTCTTGATCCTGTTCATCTGCTTCCTGGTGGTTCCATTGAAGATTGTTCTTGAAAACCTCACAAACCTTAGGAACAACCAAGCATGACAATGAATTAGGGTTTTGATTAGTCTCCCCTCATAGTTTTACCTTTGTGTCTCTTTTGAGTCTTCTCTTCTCATCTCATAATCAGGGACTAAACCCTAAAGGCTTTAAGGCTTTGTGATTAAGCTTATGCCTGCATCCTTCTCTTAGGATGGAGTGTATAACTTTAATCCTAAGTGTTAAACCCTTAATGTGTTTAAATCCTTTAATCAATCCACTTAATAGTCATCAAGACATCAAGCTTGTAACTTGGGCCTTGCATTAGGGTTCTAATTCTTCCTTAATTGGTTAAGAAGGACTAACCCTAGTGTTAATGGACAAGTCCCCCTCAAGTTGTCTTACAAACCATAAAACTCACTTCTTAATCTTACCATTAACTAAAATCCACTTAATAAAGGCTTGTTTTGTCATGAGTTTAATCCCTAATCATGGATTAAGTTGAGGAGCTTTCCTCAGCTTAAACATTCTCATCTATTATCCTTCTATTAGGATGGTGTAATGAGTCTGTTTAATCCCTGATTATGGCTTAACCTCATTACTCAACACTAAACAAAAACACCAAAAACATCTAAATAATCACAAGTAGGTTAATGATCTTAATCCTACACCAAAGGTGATTAAGTGTGAGAATCTGACTTCACACTTAAGGTATTCTCATTACCCCTAATCAGAGGGAAGATGTGATGAGTTTACTAACCCATTGGTTTAGGCTTAAGCTCATTAACTTATGACAAACTTTCAAAAGCAATAAGAGATTGAAAACACAAAAGCAAACAATAATCGTCTCCTTCGGGATTCTTTTCTCATCTCATTCACTCATAACCGAGAACTCGCTTCTTCCGTCTAATGCAAGACAGTTTGCACCTGAGCCAGACAGGTCATACACTTGAGCATAGACAAGTAAGCAGTTAACAAGTCAATTCATCTTTCAGTCTCTTTGGGTCGAACTACGGTGTTCTGACTTCCTCATTGCACGAGAGGATACGTAGGCATAACTTAACAGTTATCGAACAAAAGTCTCTGTATATTCCCCCTCCTTCCAGCTTCATTCTTTAGCCTCATTATCATGAGCATTTCACTTTTGTCCTTACACTGACACTGTACATTTGTACACTTTACATTTCTTCTAGCACTGACACCTGTACATCTTTTCCAGTTATTGTATACACAAATTGCACTAACACTACCCCTTTAAAACACAAATCTTTTAAGCGTGGATCCCGTCGAGTACGGCGGACAATCTGGGTGCTAATACCTTCCCAGGTTGTAACCAACCCCCTTTCTCAGTCTCTCTGGTTCGCAACCGTCTTATCCATCTTTTCCTAGGTTTATGCAGCATTACCTTTCCTCCGGGATAAAAATGCCTAGCTGGCGACTCTTTTCATCTCCAGTGAGTTCACGGCTGTGTGTTCTCATTGTCCCTCTCGCCGACCGTTCGCGTCTGTACCCTTATTTGACCTTGTCTCATTTATCGGGAGCGACAGGATGCCGCAGCCTTCATCATTGTTCAATGCGACCTCCGGTAATCTCAACAACGAGTACAGAGAAGAGAAGATAGATGAAACGGAATCAGTCGAGAAGTGTATTAGTTGACGAATGAATGAAATATTTTCTTTCCCTTCTTTTTTTTTATGAGATTGAAGATTTTGATCTTGTTATTGTAAAGTAAAACACTGTCATGAATTATGTATATTTTGGAACTTGGTTTGTCATGATAAACATTCTCCTCTTTTCTTTGAAATTTCCTATGGTGTTTCTATTAATAACTGACAGTAGTCTTCAACATAAATAAGCGACAAATGCAAGTCTTGAAATTTCCTTTCGTACTTCCAAAAGAAAGATCATAGCAGTAACCTACCACTCCCATCGATTGCCTGTTGTAAACATTCCTCAACCACTCATAGTTTTCCACAATACATAGCTAATTTTCCTAACATTTAGACTCACCCCGTGCTTCTATATCAGTAGCTCTCGCGACCTCTAATCTTCCAAGCAGTATGGCAAGACCCAATCCATATTCAAGGTCAACAGCAACCTCAATGGCATCATCTTTCACGCCTCATGATTCCGGGAAAATGGGCCATACTATTAAGATGCCCTTCGGAGATTAATGGTAGAATTTCATTACCCCTTTCCAAATCACCACGCAACACAAGAGCTTTGTATTCAATCAAGCTTAAAGGAGTGTGTAGTCCACAACATCGAATTATTTGTCAATCGAGTAAACCCTACTTTTGGTTTGCAAGATATCCCCACAAGTACATAGGGCGGTCCAAATGAACCCTTATAATTACCTCCCCGTCCATACAACAATTAAGTCTGAAAACTTTTGCTAGGAATTTTAATTTTTGATGTACTATCTCTGACAACATGTTCTTTTGCGCATAGGGACTGGATATTTGCTTGCTTATGATGATCCAGCAAAATGTCCTTTTCTTGGATATACTTCTCAAGGTCACTCCCTGTTGGAGCTAATATATAGGATTGAAAGGAGAAGGATTTTGGAATTTGGGATTTAAAATGGGATCAATGAGGTGCAACAAGTGGACTAATGGATTCGAAAGGATTTTGACAAACAAGATTTAAAAATGGTTATGGGATAATTGGAAATGTTTTTATGAAAATGAGGACATAATCAATGACTGGATATAAAATCTCAATTTTAGCCCCGCGTCTATTTGAAGTTTTCTCTGCAAATCTATAAACATGACCACTTCTGAGCCATTGAATACTTTTCCATATTAGTCACAACTTTCTGAACCGTCTAAAACATGCCATGACCATTCGAATCCCGATGCATCCCTGATAAACTGGAGATTCAAAACAAACCTCATACCAAATACGGCTCGATAAACTGACGAATCTCAACACACGACAACCTGAACTTCAAATGCGTATTGTCTAAGAAAATAGACCAATGGCCCAAATAATCTCGCAATTGCAATAATCTTCTGATAATTTGGCCAAAATTAGGTCAAACTCCTATCCGGATTGAAACACAACTGAACAACCGCATTTGAATATTCTTCATCATTTCAATCCCTGATAGATATGGATAAGGTACAAAACCCTAACTTCCCCGAGCCCTGATCACATGCCTTATGAATCCATGAAATACACTAATATGAAGGAAATGCCTCAGTGAGAAATGAAGATGAATGCAAAGCAACGAACCAACAGAGGGGATAAATAAGAGGGCAAATTTTGAGGTATTACAGTTGCCCCTATTCAATCATCTGCAGACTTGGATGGATAATTGCAACAGCTTTTAGACGTTCAAGGTATGGAGTGATTGAATACTCGAATAAAGCCTGGAAATTTGCACACTGAGGGAAACAGAAATGCCATCTTCCCATTTATTTATCTATATATTTTTGAATAGGTAGCGAGAATAGAACCAGGCGGAAATATGCTGGGAAGAATGCCATCCTCGAACGACCACTCACACGGGATCCTCGGATCCGGTACTAAAACCATCCTCGAATAGAAACACGATGGTATACCGGCCGCAGGCGAATAACCATCAACAACAAAGACTGACCTCGGACAGACTTTGCAAAAGAGACAAACTGACCTCAATCAATAAGCTCAAAAAATGGACTACTATCCTCGCATAATAGCCACACAAAACAAAAACAAGACCAACCGTAGAAAGGCTTGAAGAAAAGAATGCCATCCTCGAATGACAATCCAAAAGATCCTCGGATCTGACATGAAACCATCCTCGAATGGAGACGCAAAGGTATACCAGCCTCGACTGATAACCAAACAAAGAAAATAGGATAAGATGGAAAGGGATCGTTGTACATAAACGAGAGCCCAAGCAAACATGATCATTGTACTTAAATGATAACCTGAGACGCGATCGTTGTACTTAAACGGAGACGCGAACAAATGAGACTGTTGTACTGAAACAAGACTCAAAAACGAGGCCATTGTACTTAAATGGAGACTCGAAAGGAACGGGATCATTGTACTTAAATGATAATCCAAGACGTGACCGTTGTACTGAAACAGGGACGCGAAAAAATGAGACTGTTGTACTGAAACAAGACTCAAAGATGAGGCCATTATACTTAAATGGAGACTCGAAAAGAACGGGATCATTGTACTTAAATGATAACCCGAGACGTGACCGTTGTACTGAAACGGGGACGCGAAAAAATGAGACTGTTGTACTGAAATAAGACTCAAAGATGAGGCCATTGTACTTAAATGGAGACTCGAAAAGAACGGGATCGTTGTACTTAAACGAGAGCCATAGACGCGACCGTTGTACTGAAACGGAGACGCGAAAAAATGAGATTGTTGTACTGAAACAAGACTCAAAGACGAGGCCATTGTACTTAAATGGAGACTCGAAAAGAGCGGGATCGTTGTACTTAAACGAGAGCCCAAGACGCGACCGTTGTACTGAAACGGAGACGCGAAAAAATGAGACTGTTGTACTGAAACAAGACTCAAAGACGAGGCCATTGTACTTAAATGGAGACTCGAAAGGAATGGGATCATTGTACTTAAATGAGAGCCCAAGACGCGACCGTTGTACTGAAACGGAGACGCGAAAAAATGAGACTGTTGTACTGAAACAAGATTCAAAGACGAGGCCATTGTACTTAAATGGAGACTCGAAAGGAATGGGATCATTGTACTTAAACGAGAGCCCAAAACGCGACCGTTGTACTGAAACGGAGACGCGAAAAAATGAGACTGTTGTACTGAAACAACACTCAACGACGAGGCCATTGTACTTAAATGGAGACTCGAAAAGAGCGGGATCGTTGTACTTAAACGAGAGCCCAAGACGCGACCGTTGTACTGAAACGGAGACGCGAAAAAATGAGACTGTTGTACTGAAACAAGACTCAAAGACGAGGCCATTGTACTTAAATGGAGACTCGAAAGGAACAGGATCGTTGTACTTAAACGAGAGCCCAAGACGCGACCGTTGTACTGAAACGGAGACGCGAAAAAATGAGACTGTTGTACTGAAACAAGACTCAATTGGGGATAACAACAAGACTTGGTGGAAGTAAACACCTTGGGAAACGAAGTTGCATTCTGCGGGTAATACTTCAATCTGATTGGAGATGTAACGGGTCTTATGTAATATACCTCAAAACTGGCCCATGCTGGTATGCATATGTTTGAATTTATGGCGTAATGCTCCATGATGATGGAAATGCTACTCTTTGGAAGATGCAAATGTAATGATGATTATGCACATGTAAATGCAAAGAGATCTCCTGATAAGGAGACTGCAGGTATCCCAAACAACTTGGCTGGGGAGAAACGATGATCACTGCATTGATCTGGTTCGTCCTGATAAGGAGGAAACAACTCTGCGGGGAAATCTGTTAATAATTCACTGGCTCTGAATAGCCGCCACTGCCAAAAATAAACTGGACTTTAAGGTTGGAGCGCCAAGACCCTGCTGGAGATGGACCCTTCTTGCACTCTGGTGGGGAAGTGAGGACCCCCTTGGCTTGGCTGGGAACCAAAGGCATGACATTGCTGAGGAAGCACCTGCTGGGGAGGAAAGAACTCCTTGTACTGCTGGGAACTGCCCTTGTCTGAAGGGAAGCTTCTGCTTGGGGATTGCACCCACTCTCTGCTACCTTGCTGGGTGAAATTTCAACTTCCACATGGCTGGGGATGATTTGAAACACCCTGGGAGATACCTGTTTCTGTTCAAACAAAAGGGAATGCCTATCCTGGATAATAATGGTTAGCTTTGTTAGCAACACCAGTACCTGTACCTGCACGAACACAATCAATAGTACCTGCAACATAGAGAATTAGTTTGGGACCTGCTTGCCCCAGGCTCGTAGCATGAATCATTATCTAGGTATCTCAACACCCTTTCAGAGTTGTATTAAATGTTTCTATTCTCCTGTACGAGTTAGAAAGCATTCAAATGTTCATAACACAATGTAAGTTACCATTTGCTAGACGTTTTCACAATCAATCAATGCTAGATGAAAAAAGCAAAAACAAAGAAGCAAAATAGTCAATTGACTGAAGTTGAATTCTTATTGATTTGGAAAGGTGGCCCTGAATAGGCAATACAAAGGAAGCAGTTCCCTGGAATGAGGGATCAACTAAAAAGAAAAACAAACTATCCTATTGGCAATGTGAGAAGTGAATCTCATCAAGTCTCAACCCAGTTATGACTCGTATGTCTTCAAGACGCTCCGCTCGCTCTGCCTCTTGAGAAAAAGTAAGTGAACTGATCTTCAACCCTCAGGATAGCCTCAACTGTAGGTAGGTCATGGATCTCGTAGATCGCAGTCGTTCGTGTGAATCCCTCTTTTGCGTGGATCGCCCTTTTAGGTTTTCAATCCACCGGGATACCCTTTTTTGCCTGAGTTGTCCGATGTGGCTTTTCAACTCAGCAGGTGTACATTTTTTTCAAGATTTCCCTAACTTTTTCCCTAGCCTTTTATTCTGTTTTTGGCTCGCCGGGATGCCCATTTTTGCCTGGATTATTATTATGTTTTTATCCAGCGGGTCCTTTTTACACGAAGTATTTTCTTACTGCGTCTGTGTTGATAGGGGATTGGAAGTCTTCTCCGTCCATGGTTGTCAGCATTAAGGCTCCGCCTGAGAAAACCTTTTTAACCACAAACGGTCCTTCATAGTTGGGCGTCCACTTGCCCCTGTGATCGTTGAGAGGAGGAAGAATCCTTTTCAGCACTAAATCTCCTGGCGTGTACCTCTGTGGTCGCACCTTCTTGTCAAAATCCTGCTTCATGCGTCGCTGATACAACTGTCCATGGCATACAGCTGCTAGACGCTTCTCTTCAATGAGGCTCAATTGATTATACCTGGATCGGAGCCACTCAGCTTCATCTAGCTTGATATCCATCATCAACCTCAACGAGGGGATTTCTACTTCGATTGGTAAAACTGCCTCCATACCATACACCAATGAGAATGGAGTTGCCCCAGTTGAAGTACGTACGGATGTCCTGTACCCATGAAACACGAATGGCAACATCTCGTGCCAGTCTTTGTACGTCACAACCATCTTTTGCACAATCTTCTTGATGTTTTTATTAGCCGCCTCGACAACGCCATTCATCTTCGGGCGATATGGAGAAGAGTTGTGGTGTTCTATCTTGAAGTCTTGACACAAGTCAGCCATCATCTTGTTGTTGAGATTAGAACCATTATCAGTAATGATCCTTTCAGGAACTCCGTACCGGCAGATGATGTCTCGCTTAATAAATCGAGCGACCACTTGTTTAGTGACATTGGTGTAGGATGCCGCTTCAACCCACTTCGTGAAATAATCAATAGCAACTAGGATGAAGCGATGACCATTAGAAGCTGTTGGCTCAATCTTTCCAATCATATCGATGCCCCACATAGAGAACGGCCATGGTGAAGACATGACACTCAACAGATTCGGAGGCACATGGACCTTGTCGGCATAAATTTGACACTTATGGCATTTGCGGGAGTACTTACAGCAATCAGATTCCATGGTAATCCAATAGTATCCCGATCTCAATAATTTCTTGGCCATGACATGTCCTCCAGCATGGGTACCAAAGGAGCCTTCGTGAACCTCCTGCATTAACAGGTCTGCTTCGTGTCTATCCACGCATCTGAGCAGCACCATGTCAAAGTTCCGTTTGTACAACACACCGTCTTGATTCAAGAAGAAGCCTCCTGCCAGTCTTCTAAGAGTTTTCTTATCCTTACTAGATGCCCCAGTCGGGTATTCTTGAGCCTTCAGGAATTGTTTGATGTCATGGTACCAAGGCTTGTTATCTTCACCATCACCAATTGCAAAGACATAAGCAGGTCTTTCAAGCCGGGAGATAGAAATTCGAGGCACGAAATTCTCTCGACAAACTTTAATCATGGACGACAAAGTTGCGAGAGCATCGGCGAATTGGTTTTCGTCTCTGGGAACATAGATCAGCTTGACTTTGGTAAAGAAAGTTAACAGCCTCCTGACATAATCTCTGTAAGGAATCAAACGAGCTTGATGAACTAGCCATTTGCCATTGACTTGATTTACCACCAAAGCAGAATCTCCGAAGATCTCAAGGTTCTTGACTCGCAAGTCTATTGCCTCTTCGATCCCCATGATACAAGCTTCATACTCTGCCTCATTGTTAGTGCATTCGAAGGTCAACCGAGCGGCTAGAGGTGTGTGGACTCCTTCTGGTGAGATAATAACAGCACCTACTCCACTCCCATTCATATTTACAGCCCCGTCAAACATCAACTTCCATCTGGATTCGGGGTCGGGCCCCTCCTCCGGAAGTGGTTCTTCATAGTCTTTCGACTTGAGGAACATGATGTCCTCATCCGGAAACTCAAACCTCATGGGTTGATAATCATCGATCGGTATCTGGGCCAAGTATTCTGATAACACGCTCCCCTTGATAGCTTTTTGTGAAGTGTATTGTATGTCATACTCCGTGAGTATCATCTGCCAACGGGCCACTCTTCCTGTCAAAGCCGGCTTCTCAAAAATGTATTTCACAAGATCCATTTTGGAAATTAAGAGAGTAGTGTGAGTCAGCATGTACTGTCTTAGTCGGCGAGCAGCCCATGCCAAAGTGCAGCAAGTTTTCTCGAGTAGTGAGTATCACGTCTCACAATCGGTAAACTTTTTGCTAAGGTAATAAATGGCGTGCTCTTTTCGACCAGACTCATCCTGCTGACCCAGCACACATCCCATCGATCCTTCAAGCACGGTAAGATACATAATCATAGGTCTCCCTGGCACTTGAGGCATAAGAATTGGTGGTTCTAACAAGTATTCTTTGATTCAGTCGAAAGCTTGCTGGCAGTCTTTGTTCCATTTAATGGCCTGATTCTTCCTCAGAAGCTTAAAGATGGGCTCGCACGTGGCCGTTAGGTGAGAAATAAACCGTGCAATGTAGTTTAGTCTCCCTAAGAAACCACGCACTTGCTTTTCAGTATTCGGCTCAGGCATTTCTTGGATAGCTTTCACCTTGGCTGGATCAACCTCAATTCCTCGTTCACTAACAATGAAACCGAGTAACTTGCCAGAACGAACCCCGAAGGTACACTTATTCGGATTTAACCTCAATCTGAACTTTCGAAGCCTATCAAACAATTTTGCTAGGTTGACCAAGTGCTCTTCCTCTGTCTGGGACTTTGCTATCATGTCATCAACATAAACCTCAATTTCATGATGGATCATGTCATGAAACAACGTCACCATTGCTCGTTGATAGGTAGCTCCTGCATTCCTTAAACCAAATGGCATGACCTTGTAACAAAAGGTGCCCCAAGGAGTGATGAAAGTTGTCTTTTCCATGTCCTCGGGAGCCATCTTGATCTGATTATAGCCTGAGAATCCGTCCATGAAGGAGAACACGGAAAACTGAGCAGTATTATCGACAAGTACATCTATGTGAGGTAGAGGGAAATCATCTTTGGGGCTAGCCCGATTCAAATCCATGTAGTCCACACACATCCTGACTTTGCCATCTTTCTTGGGAACCGGCACGATATTAGCAACCCACGGAGGATAACTGGTCACGGCCAAGAAGCCAGCATCGAACTGTTTTTGCACTTCTTCTTTTATTTTAATTGCCATGTCTGGACGCGTGCGCCTCAGCTTCTACTTTACCGGAGGACAACCTTCTCTGAGAGGTAGCTTGTGTACCACAATGTCAGTGTCTAAACCAGGCATATCTTGGTAGGACCATGCGAAGACGTCAACGTATTCTCGAAGCATAGCCATCAAACGAGTCTTGACAGATTCTTCTAATACAGCTCCGATCTTGACTTCTTTCTTGTCTTCTTCAGTACCCAGGTTTATCACTTCGACATCTTCTTCGTGCGGCTAAATCATCTTCTCCTCCTGTTTAAGCAGTCTGGCCAATTCTTCGGGTAAATCGCAATCCTATTCACCTTCCTCATCGGCTTGATAAATTGGATTGTCGAAGTCATACTCAGCCATAACAGGGTCGTCATTGATAAGATCCGGTGACGAGCACCTGCATGAATGATGATTCATGCAAGGCTTTAGCAACAACTTGAAAAAATGAGAAACATTGCCATTTTAAAACTTTTCTTTCTTTTTGAAAAACAAAAGACAGAGAACAACATGAATGAATGTGAAACGTCAATTTTATTCATGATTGTGTTAATGAACAAATGAACCCTTACAAAAAGCCATTATGCCCCGGGAAAGACATAGTGCTTTAATACAGGAAAAAAATAGAAACAAAACATTATTACTCTTCGAAAGAGGTGACCGAAATAAGCCTTTCCGATGTCCAGTTGCTAAGCTGAGTTCCTGGTGCGGCAGGCCTGATCCATTCATCTAGGTCACAATCACTATCGACAATGTCATCCTGCATAGCACTGATGTTTTCGTAGTCTACTACTCCCGCGCTTGTGAAAGTAACCGGGCTCTGACAACCTTTAGCACTTGGTTCAGACGAAGATCTTCCAGGGTGATAGCCAATCCCGAACATGTCTTTCTTCTCTGGCACTTCTACCGGACTGCCCCAGCCTTCTCGTATTCCAGATTCTACCAATTCAAGCGCTTGTTTATAAGAGGCTATGGAAACCCCTTTTTTCGGTTCTTCAGGAGAAGTTGCCACTACGGATGCTTTCTCAGACTTCAAGGGCTCAAAAGCCTGACATGAGGTCTCAACTATTTCACCATCCATCTCCACATATTTGAATGAAGCTAGATGACTAACAAAGATATCTTCTTCCCCACTGACAGTCACAATTTGACCCTCCTATATAAACTTTAGCTTCTGATGGAGTGTAGACGAGACCGCTCCTGCCGAATGTATCCAAGGTCTTCCGAGTAAACAGCTATATGCAGGTTGTATATCCATCACGTAGAACGTGGTATTGAAGATCTGCGGACCTACCTTGATAGGTAACTCCACCTCTCCAAACACCGATCTTCTCGACCCATCAAATGCTCGAACTACTAGATCACTGGGCTTTAGAACCACTCCATCATAGTCCAACTTCATCAGTGCTTTCTTGGGCAAGACGTTCAAAGAGGATCCAGTATCTACCAATACGTGGGAGAGTACTGCACCCTTACATTCCAGAGAGATATGCAATGCCCGATTATGAGCACGCCCGTCAGAAGTCAAATCCAAGTCTGTAAAACCCAATCCATGACTGGCATTGACGCTGGACACCACCGTTTCTAACTGATTTACAGAAATATCCTGAGGCACGTATGCCTTGTTCATAATATTTAGGAGAGCCTTCCTGTGGGAGTCAGAACACATGAGCAAGGACAAGATGGAGATCTTTGACGGCGTCTGCTGCAGATGGTCTACAATCTTGTAATCACTCTTCTTGATAATCCTCAGGAATTCTTCAGCTTCTTTATCAAAGGTGAGGTCTGGATCAGTTGATGGAGTTGGATCATTGACAACCACTGGTTGCTTCCCTCTGGCTCTAGCCTGGGCTTCGGCAGTATCTATAGGTGGTATCACATTGTTTCTCAGTGTTTCTGGCGCAAACAACCTTCCACTTCGAGTAAAACCCCCTACTCCAACATTTTCTACTTGAGATGGGGTTATACTAGTCGTGGCCAACTCATTCCTCTGGCCGTTGCAGTACATTTCACCACCATAATTCCAAGGAACAGCTCTGTCACTTTGGTACATTATGGGTCCAGCAGTGGTAATGGTTATTGGTGCCGCTCTGGCCCGTGAAGGAACTTGAGACGGGTCATAAAAGATAGTTATTGTGGAGACTTCACTTTCTTTTACGATCTTGTCAAACTGCAGCACTCCTTCATCAATCATGCCTTGGATTCCGGCCTTCAACCGTTTACAACCGTTGGTAGCTTCAGCACATTCCGAACAATCTCCCTTGCACCCAGGGAAGATACCTTTCTTCAACAAGCAAACCTTGATAGCAACCAATGAAGTCTGCAAGTCATCAACATCATCCACCAAATTCAAATTCTCCCCTTCATCAATTGCCCTAATTGTACCCCTGTGAGGAGGCATGGGGTTCTGAAGCACATTAGGAGAAGGAGCAAAATTGATCGCTTTAGAATCCAACAAGTCCTGAACAACATGCTTCAATGCTTTACAATTCTCAGTACTATGGCCGGGAGCTCCAGAATGAAATTCGCATCTAGCATTTAAGTCATAACCCTCAGGAATTTGGCCTGGCTTTGGAGGTTGCAAGGTTCGGAGCTGAATCATTTGAAGCTGTAGGAGATTCTTCAAAAGTTGGGAGTAAGACATTGGTGGAGCTTCAATATGTCTATCCTTCGGCCTCTGAGAGTAGTATGGACGAGGGGCTCTTGGCTGATACCCTTGTGAGAGCTGCGGCTGTGGAGGCTGGACCTGTTGTTGAACGGGTGGTGTTGAAATAGTGACAGGGGCCACTTGCTGATAATATCCTCGATTAATCATTCCCCTCTGTGCATATACTGCACCTGTTTCTCCTTCCCTCCTTTTCACAAAGGGTTTCTTGATACCCGACACCGAAGGGCCTCCATTCTGAATTTTCCCTTGTTTGAGCCAGCTTTCAATTCATTCTCCAGTCAAGATAATGTCCGAGAAACCACTTGAGGAACAACCAGCCAACCTTTCCATGAAATGCCCTGGGAGGGTATTCAGGAAAAGGTCGACCATCTCTCTCTCCAATAAAGGTGGTTGCACTCGGGCGGCTACCTCACGCCACCTCTGTGCATAATCTTTGAAGCTCTCCGAGCTCCTCTGTGTCAAGCTCTGAAGCTGAGTGCGACTGGGTGCCATGTCAATGTTGTATTGATATTGTCTGAGGAAAGCTTCTCCCAAATCCTTCCAACTTCTAATAGAGCTCCTCTCCAGCTTCATGTACCACTCCAAGGATCCTCCTGAGAGAATATCCTGGAATTAGTACATCCAGAGTTTTTCATCTCGCGTGTGGGCCGCAATCTTCCTGTAGAAGGCCTGTAGGTGAGTTTTTGGGCAGGAGCTGCCGTTGTATTTATCAAATGCTGGTGGTCTGAACTTGTGTGGAATGACCACCCCAGGTACTAAACCCATGTCTGACATGTCAATCCCCAAAGTGTCTTTGCACTCGAGGGCCTTGACCTTCTCCGCAAGCACCAAGAAGTCATTAAGATTTTCATCACCGCCGAAACCCATATCATTATTAAAATACCGGAACTGGTCCTCCTGCCTGTCGTGCACAGGAACGAACGTTGCCATAGCTGGATCTGGAACATGAGGTCCACCCGGGCCGTTGTTGGTGTTGGGAGGAGCCCCTAGCCCGCCGGAAATGGTTTCCTAAGCATTAGTATTAGGAGGAGTTAACCCTTGAATTGCATTTCTCAGCTCCTGCTGCCCCTGGGCCATCCCTTGCATCAGGGTCATAAATTCTGCCATCTTGGTACGAACTTCATTGAGTTCTGTCTGCATGGCGTCCATTGCTGTTCTTTGATTGATGCGGGTCGCGTACTGATGAGGGATATCTTGTCGAAGGTACCGGGTCTTGGCGGCCCTCGCAATTTTTGCCTGTTGAACACAGATAAATTAAACATCCCGTAGAAAAACCTGCAAAGACAAAAACAAAATGCAAATGATGCGTATGCAATGCAATGTTTTCCTTTTATTCCCGAGTCTTTTCCTATTTCTGGTCCTGGCATTAAGAAGATAAGAATTGGGAAGAAGACCCAAGTAATATTCAAACACAACGACGACTGTGGAGAATCGGTGCTCATTACCCCGTGTCGGTGCAACGAACAAGAAATTCAGAACAAATCAATCATATGAACTGGAGTTTGAAAATACAAAGTCCCCAAAGGGTGCCAATCACAATAACAACAAAAGTACATCAAATATAAGGGATCCCACAACAAGCCTGTGGGTAAAAATCTATGTTGCATCCCCAAGCAACGTCAGCTGAGGTTAAGCCCATTAATCTTTTGGACCACTTCCAAGATTGTTTCAAATCCTGAAAGGGTCCTGATTTTAGGGAGTTGCCTTACAAACCAATCAGCAAATATGGGAGCACAACAGTTTACATATCCCTTCCTCTTTTCATTTCTGTGATGAACCCCATAATAAAAGTCAGCTAGCAATGTAGGAACAGGATTTCTCTTGACGAAGATGGTGATGGCCTCCATGCTAATTAGCCCTTTCTCTCCTGGAAACAAACTGGTTCCATATACTATCATGGCTAACAGTGCTTTGAAGTCTGCCCACTTCTTTCCCTATACCATGACATGTGCCTCTGCAATAAGAAAGTCCAAAGGGATCCCTTTACTTTGGCCAGCCTCTAATCCCATATTGAGTCTGAGCATACTCAAATGACAAGCAATAGTGATATCCTCATGAGAAGGGATCCTCTCTGAAACATAATAAGGTATACCCTCCTTAACAGGAATATTCAGCATGCTAGAAACCTCCTCTAATGTAGGTGCCAGGATGTAATCAGGGAAAACAAAGATCCTCAGCTGTGGATCATAGAAATGCAACAAAGAATACAAGCTATCTTTCTGGTCGACTGTGGGCTTGCTCACATAATCCAGTATCTTGCCAAACTCTTTCCTGAAATCATCAAGGACTCGGTCATCCATCAAGCTAATCAAACCCTGAACACTCTTTGTCTCCGGCTGCGGGAAAGTATAATGAACATTTCTCTTCCTCTGAATCTCCATGCTGAAGTAGCAAATATGACCAGGACCTAGGAGGTAATGAACCCTGGGAATAAAAAGAAAACAAAATGATTAATGATGATATGATGCTTATGCAAGACAAGGCATGTGATCAGTGAAGTGTCTGTGATGTGCCAATCAAATAATCAGGTGTCGGTGCCAGGTCTCAAAATCCATATATCACAATAATCATCCCTCTGATCCGGGATCCATATCTTAAGAACAAAAATCCAGATCACAAAACTGAACCAAAAGGCAAAGTGGGTATGCTGAAGGTATCAGGGTTCCTGCAAACCTGTAAACCCCTCCCAATCTCACGGGTGTGCTACTCGGGTCAACATCACGGACTCTCAAAGCCGAATAGCAATAATACGTTCACCATTTCTGAGAAATGGCTCATGACCAAATTAGGGAATCGGTTTGGCATTATGTACTACTCATGGAGGCCTCAGCTGAATTCCGGAAAAATAAGCATCCCTCATAAGTTCCCGGCTTCAAGCACTGAAGTCGAGAAACAATAGTACATTCATCCCGAAGGGTACAATACTACCGTCATACGACCAGTTGCTTTAACCAGGTTCCTACGAGAGAACAAGGTCATCCTATGCAATTTCCTAGTGGGACCTCGGGTACGAATGGGTTTGCCACGAAATGTGGTCTGCCACTGTCACCACTGGAGAGGGTTGTTTCCACTAAGGTCCTCGATGATCGGTTCCCAGTGTTAGCAGCTCAAGTGGGAACATTCTATGGTCTGCCTAGGCAGTATAGAACATATCCCAAGAGAGCCTGATTTGGGTGTGGGACTCGTGAAAACTACACGTGCTCAAGACCACGCAAGCCACACGACTGCCCACTCTAAATCCTATGTGTATACTCAAGCCGGGTATTTGGCTTATCTCACAGTAACTCCCATCCCGCAGAAAAAATGAAAACCAGCACAGCCAAACAGTCCAGTATAATATGATGCATGGAAAATAAAATACTGAAAGCGGTAAATAAATGCGATAAAGTAAAGCTGTAAAGTAAAACTGTAAATAAAAACAGTAAAGCTAAACTAAAGCACATAGCAACAAACAAATATACACCAAAAGAAACAAAACCAAGCAGGCGCTAGGATTGACTCTACAAGGGAAACTGGAAGAATCAGGTTAAGTCCCCAGCAGAGTCGCCAGCTGTCGCTCCCGGGATTTTCATCCTAGTACAAACGCGAAAGTGGCGCGGAAAGGTAGAGTCGCCAGCCAGACATTTTTATCCCGAAAGAATGGGAAAGGTAATGTTGCACAAACCTGAGGAAGAAGGAAAGGACAAGGCCTTGCGAACCAAAGATCTGAGTTCGGGAGTCGGTTACGAACTGAGAAGGTATTAGCACCCCAGATCGTCCGCCGTACCCGACGGGATCCACGCTTGCTTGTTTGATTCAAAGGGTGAGAAAAAATAACTGCTGCTGAATAAAACCGCTAACTGGAAATTGAAAAATGAAATGAGAAAGGAACTGAATAAGAATAAAAGGGGGAAATGTAGGGAAAATAAAGAATGTGCTCGAACGGGCCCTACCCCGCTGCCTACGTACCTCATCGGGATAATGAGGATCAGAGTCGACGTAGTTCGCCTAACTAAGGCAGGAACTATTTGTTTGTGTTTTTTATGCTGGAACTGCGCATGTCTATGCTCAGGTGTTGCAGGCTCGTCTGGTACGAGTGCGTTAACCGTCTTGCATGTGTGACAAGTCGTCGCAAGTTCGCGTTGTGAGTGAATGAGATGAGAAGAGAAGTTCCCGCAGGATAGTCGCTTATTATTTGTTTTTGTCTTTTTTAAAATAAGTGTTTTGAAGTTGTTTATTGAATGTACAACACTAAAGACTATGACACAGGAGCGAATACTTTCCAAGATCGCCCCCAATGGAACGTTTGTAAAGCATCCTAGAAGAGTGAAGGAGACCTCCACTAGTCATTTCTCGTATAGCTTAAGGCTCGTGGTGCATTGTACACCTTTTCCTTTATTAAGTGTTTTTGATTTTATTTTAAGATAAGAAGTGAGACTAAAGTTGTCAAAGGAAAACTTCTAAGGGAAACTAGACTTACCCTAAGTTAGTTGAATTTTAAGATGACCTACGGTTAGTGAGGTTTGAAATTAAATCTACCTAAAAGATATTGAACTACAAAAGATAGCATAAAAGGAAATAATGAACAATATGGTCCTCCTAAGTCATGGTGGGAAAAAACATGCATGAAACATAAATGGGATAACACGATGGATCGGATGGGTCGGTTGCGTGGTGCTAAGACGCACGACTTATGGTGTGAAACATACAAGGCTTGCTTTTGGTTGAATGGAATGGAACGATGGTAATCGAGGAACCCTAATGTCACATGCAACTTTATTATTTATTTGAAAACTTACTCGACGTTGGATCGAGTTTTATTTATTTCATTTTTTTGATATTTGGTTTTCTATCGATTCATTTTATCTTTTCTAACCTAATTAAAGAAACTATACAAACGTACAAGTTCTAAGCTATTACATCACAAGAGTACAATCGAGGCATAAAATAATATCCAAGTCCATAATCCAAACCTTGAAAAAATCACCTTGCACAAAAAACAACTAGTTAGTGAATGATATGAACCATGGATATGCATAATATGATGGAAATGAATTAAAATGACAAAAAATATCAAAAGGCATGGAAAAATTATGAAAAAATAAACCTTGGGGCCTAAAATTACCTATAACACTATACTAAAAAGAATCCTAAAAAATCCTATTTTTTATATGCCTAAAAATTACTTATTTTCAGCTATGAATTAACTACTAATTTCTAACAAATTAACCTCTAAAACCTAAGATAAAATGTTCTAAAAAATCTACAAAAATTATCCTAAGTACTTTTATAAGTTTTCTAACTATAGTAAAAAGAATGGGCTAAAAAAGCTATTGGAAGTTACCAAAGTAAAATGAACAAGCTCAAGCTCAATTAAAGGAAATTCAATATAAGCTAATTAAAAGAAAAATTAGAATTAAATCGAAAATAATGCAAAATTCAGAAAATAAAAGTACCAAAAATCTCTAAAATGGATTATTAACCTACTGGAATTTTTATAGAATTTTCAAGTGGATTTTACTATTTTTAATGAATTATTTATGAACTAATGGAAAATAAAAACTAAAATCTAAGAAAAATAAATGGGGTGAATTTAGTATGTTTTTCTAATGATTTTTGTAATGGGCCCAGAAAAGGGGTGTTAATAGCAAGTGGACATAAGCCCATGCGCAGGCTGTGCAGTGAGTAATTGTTTTAAGTTGTTTTTCTAATGGGCCTCAAAGTGGAGGTGTGAATAGCAATATGCCAACAGGCCCATTCTCACAAGAAGCCTGGGGGGTGCAGGAAGCGAATTCTTTAGTTATTATTTTTCAATGGGCTTAATATGGGGTGTGATTAACGAAAATAGGAAAGATTACAAGGATTATGTGAAAATCACACAGATTAAGGAAATTAAATTGGGTTAAATTAATTTAAATAAATCTTAATTCTCTTTTTTCCTATCTTTCACATTAAATTTCAATTAAAAAGATTAATAAGATTAAACTAACAAAACCCTAAAAATGAATCCTTCTTCTTTCCTAATTCACACCGCCACCGCTTGGCTCCTTCCTCTCCCTTATTCCTCCCGTTTCGTCTTTCCCCTCCTCCTTCTAAGTTAACACCGCCATACTTCATCATCTTCTCGTCATTCTCAGCTTCTTCTAACCGGACACGAAACCTTACCTAAGCCAATCTTCAACTCAGAACCCTAACCTCTCCCTAATCCTCTTCTCTCCACCGCCGTCAAATGCCATCTTCTTCTTCTTCTTCGCCATCACCATCCCCTTCCTCCGTCTTTCGTCATCTCCCTTTTTAAACTAAATAAATCCCCTTTTCCCTTAACCCTAATCTTCAACACCGACTCGAAATTATGAACACATAAATGTAAATCAGACGAAGCTAACGGCATAACCGAACTAACATGACTAAACAAGAACAACTCAACCAGGGCGTGGATTTTGGTACCTTGTCAATCGGAAACAGACGAGGTGAAATCTTGGTAAGGTACCTTTCAATTTATCCTTGACTCTTTCATCTTTCCCTGCGAATTCTTGTAAACTAGTTGTGTTGATGACGAAATTCTTCGCAGGTTTGTGTTACTCCGATGATAAAGGGAGTTCGTTGAAAACAAGGATGCGGCGACGACGACGAGCGGTTGATGAAGGCAATAGCAATCCGCTAAAGGTGAAATTTCACAAGGATGCAGGTTATCGAATCAAGGACGCGTGGACAAGGCTTCAGCTTCTTTAACCCCGCCACATTGTGGAATTTAACCCTGGTAGGTTCAATTAAGCTTCAGCTTTCCCTATGATGCTTTAACTGCTAACTGTTCTTGATGAACTTGCATCATTGTTGATGAATCTAACAAATGTTGTTGGATTGTGGCAAGGTCCTTGGCGCAGTTTGGTAATGACTGGTACCGAGTGATGGTGATGATTGTGGAGTTTTCTTGGAGAAGGGGGAAACAGGTTCCAAAAGAAGATTCAAGGAGAAGAATGATGTGAAGTCTTTTTTTCTTTTGTGATGGGGAAGAATTATAGTAGGCTGGCTCAAGAAAAAGAAGGAAGAATGGTTGAAGGGAGAAGTTATGCGATTGTGGAGTAAGAAGAAGATTGGATCAATGATTGGGGAAGGGTTTATGAAAAATTGTGGAAGAAAATGATTGATTGAGCAGCTACTGATTTATAGGGAATGCTTGAAGATGGTAGTTCTGGAGTTTTCTCAGGTAACTTCTAGAATTTTCTGTTATGGTTGCTATGAAATCAGTTGAAGAGTTAGTTACTTTCTGTTGTGAATCAGTTAAGATTCAGTTATACCTGTTATGTTCCTTTCTTGCTTTTTTTTGAATTATGAAGAACTAGTTGGATTGCATTTTGTTAGGGATGGATTTGTTTTCTCTTGAACTGGCAATTTCTGTTGTAGTTGTTGCTTCAAATCTCACTTCTGGTTTTCTGTTAATTCCTGCAGGGCCCCCAAATCAGTAGAGATACATGGCGGTCGGTAATGCCGAAGCTTACAGTTCCATCATCACCAACACTGATATTTCTCAAGCCACCAGCGTGCCTAGTCTCATACTTAGGGGCACCATATTCCTTCCCATTAGGATCTAAATGTGTTCCGGTGGAACCGCATCCGTTTGGTATCCCCTCAAAACATGGATATGGAATCCATGAGAACCAGCTTTAAGACCAGCAAGAGTTCCAGTTACAGTAGCTGGGCCATTCCCCTTCTTGAATAAAATTGATAGTATTCGGGACTACGACACGGATGCCGCAGCCTTCATCATTGTTCAATGCGACCTCCGGTAATCTCAGCAACGAGTACAGAGAAGAGAAGATAGATGAAACGGAATCAGTCGAGAAGTGTATTAGTTGACGAATGAATGAAATATTTGCTTTCCCTTCTTTTTTTTATGAGATTGAAGATTTTGATCTTGTTATTGTAAAGTAAAACACTGTCATGAATTATGTATATTTTGGAACTTGGTTTGTCATGATAAACATTCTCCTCTTTTCTTTGAAATTTCCTATGGTGTTTCTATTAATAACTGACAGTAGTCTTCAACATAAATAAGCGACAAATGCAAGTCTTGAAATTTCCTTTCGTACTTCCAAAAGAAAGATCATAGCAGTAACCTACCACTCCCATCGATTGCCTGTTGTAAACATTCCTCAACCATTCATAGTTTTCCACTATACATAGCTAATTTTCCTAACATTTAGACTCACCCCGCGCTTCTATATCAGTAGCTCTCGCGACCTCTAATCTTCCAAGCAGTATGGCAAGACCCAATCCATATTCAAGGTCAATAGCAACCTCAATGGCATCATCTTTCACGCCATATGATTCCGGGAAAATGGGCCATACTATTAAGATGCCCTTCGGAGATTAATGGTAGAATTTCATTACCCCTTTCCAAATCACCACGCAACACAAGAGCTTTGTATTCAATCAAGCTTAAAGGAGTGTGTAGCCCACAACATCGAATTATTTGTCAATCGAGTAAACCCTACTTTTGGTTTGCAAGATATCCCCACAAGTACATAGGGCGGTCCAAATGAACCCTTATAATTACCTCCCCGTCCATACAACAATTAAGTCTGAAAACTTTTGCTAGGAATTTTAATTTTTGATGTACTATCTCTGACAACATGTTCTTTTGCGCATAGGGACTGGATATTTGCTTGCTTATGATGATCCAGCAAAATGTCCTTTTCTTGGATATACTTCTCAAGGTCACTCCCTGTTGGAGCTAATATATAGGATTGAAAGGAAAAGGATTTTGGAATTTGGGATTTAAAATGGGCTTAATGAGGTGCAACAAGTGGACTAATGGATTCGAAAGGATTTTGACAAACAAGATTTAAAAATGGTTATGGGATAATTGGAAATGTTTTTATGAAAATGAGGACATAATCAATGACTGGATATAAAATCTCAATTTTAGCCCCGCGTCTATTTGAAGTTTTCTCTGCAAATCTATAAACATGACCACTTCTGAGCCATTGAATACTTTTCCATATTAGTCACAACTTTCTGAACCGTCTGAAACATGCCATGACCATTCGAATCCCGATGCATCCCTGAGAAACTGGAGATTCAAAACAAACCTCATACCAAATACGACTCGATAAACTGACGAATCTCAACACACGACAACATGAACTTCAAATGCGTATTGTCTAAGAAAATAGACCAATGGCCCAAATAATCTCGCAATTGCAATAATCTTCTGATAATTTGGCCAAAATTAGGTCAAACTCCTATCCGGATTGAAACACAACTGAACAACCGCATTTGAATATTCTTCATCATTTCAATCCCTGATAGATATGGTTAAGGTACAAAACCCTAACTTCCCCGAGCCCTGATCACGTGCCTTATGAATCCATGAAATACACTAATATGAAGGAAATGCCTCAGTGAGAAATGCAGATGAATGCAAAGCGGCGAACCAACAGAGGGGATAAATAAGAGGGCAAATTTTGAGGTATTACAACGTGGCTGACATGATTGCCAAGTCCCTCACTGAAGAAGATTAACTGGTAAATCTGCTGAAGTTGTTCAAGCGTCTGAGAAAGTATCGGCTGAAGCTAAACCCCAACAAATGCACATTCGGGGTACGGTCCGGTAAGCTATTGGGATTCATTGTAAGTGAAAAGGGGATTGAAGTTGATCCTGACAAAGTCAAAGCCATCCAAGAGATGCCTGCACCAAGGACTGAAAAGGAAGTTCGAGGGTTCTTAGGTAGATTGAACTACATATCAAGGTTAATATCTCATCTTACTGCAACCTGTGAGCCCCTGTTCAAACTGCTAAGAAAGGAACAAACGGTCAGGTGGAATGAAGATTGTCAGAAGGCGTTTGACAAAATCAAGGAGAACCTACAAGAACCTCCAATTTTTGTGCCACCAGTTGAAGGAAGACCTCTAATAATGTACCTGACAGTATTAGAAGGATCAATGGGGTGTGTGTTGGGCCAGCATGACGAGTCAGGTCGAAAAGAGTATGCAATATACTACCTAAGCAAAAAGTTTACCGATTATGAACAACGTTATTCACTGCTCGAGAAAACTTGTTGTGCTTTAGCGTGGGCTGCTCGCCGACTAAGGAAGTATATGTTGACCCACACTACTTTGTTGATCTCAAAGATGGACCCCGTCAAGTACATATTTGAGAAGCCAGCACTTACCGGAAGGGTTGCAAGATGGCAAATGATTTTGAAAGAGTATGACATTCAATACACATCTCAAAAGGCCATCAAAGGCAGTGTACTGTCTGATTATCTAGCTGAGCAACCCATTGATGATTACCAACCAATGAGATTTGACTTCCCTGATGAAGATATCATGTTCCTGAAAGCAAAAGATCATGAAGAGCTTGTTCACACTGAAGGGCCTAACCTAGAAGAAGAATGGACAATGATGTTTGGCGGGGCTGTCAATATGAATGGTCGAGGAGTTGGTGCAATGCTCATTACACCTAAGGGAGTTCATATGCCTTTCTCGGCAAAAATCACATTTGCATGCACTAACAACGAAGCTGAATACGAAGCCTGTATCATGGGTCTTGAGGAAGCCATTGACCTCAGGATCAAGACATTAACTGTATTCGGAGATTCAGCTTTGGTAATCAATCAAACCAACGACAAATGGTACACTCACCAAGAGCATTTGATTCCATATCGTGACTATACGAGGAGATTATTGACTTTCTTCACAACAGTCAAACTTGAGTACATCCCTCGAGACGAAAATCAGTTCGCAGATGTTGTAGCTACCATTTCCTCCATGATCAAGGTTCAGACTGCCAATTATGTGCCTCGGATCTCAGTATCCAGACTAGACCGCACAACATACGTATTCTCTGTGAACATTGCTAAAGATGACAAGCCTTGGTTCTATGACATCAAATGATTCTTAGAGGATCAAACATACCCACCTGGGGCATCATCCAATGATAAGAAGACATTAAGAAGGCTGGCTGGTAGTTTCTTCCTTAATGCTGATGGTTCGTTATACAAGAGAAACTTCCACATGGTTCTTCTCAGATGTGTTGATAAGAAAGAAGCAGACTTGCTGATGCACGAGGTGCGTGAAGGATCTTTCGGTACCCATGCTGGAGGACATGCAATGGCTAAGAAATTGTTAAGATCAGGTTACTACTGGATCACAATGGATCCAGACTGTTGTGCCTATGCCAGGAAGTGTCATAAAGGCCAGATTTATGTAGACAAAGTGCATGTGCCTCCGAATCCTCTGAAAACAATGTCTTCACCTTGGCCCTTTGCAATGTGGGGCATTGACATGATTGGAAAGATCCAACCGACTGCTTCAAATGGGCACAAATTCATCCTGGTAGCCATTGATTACTTCACCAAATGGGTCGAAGCAGCTTCGTACGCAAACGTCACCAGACAAGTGGTAGCCAGATTTCTGAAAAGAGACATCATCTGTCGATATGGAGTACCCGAGCGGATCATTACTGATAATGGTTCCAACTTGAATAACAAGATGATGGAAGAACTGTGTCGGGACATCAAAATCCAACACCACAACTCTTCTCCTTACATGCCAAAGATGAATGGCGTTGTTGAGGCAACTAACAAAAATATCAAGAAGATTGTGGAGAAGATGGTGGTTACTTACAAAGATTGGCATGAGATGCTACCGTTTGCCTTCCATGGGTATCGTACCTCAATCAGAACATCCACTGGGGAAACACCGTATCAACTTGTGTATGGTATGGAGGCAGTCCTGCCATTTGAAGTTGAATTACCTTCCTTACGGGTACTGATGGATGTCAAGTTGAATGAAGCAGAATGGGTCTGATCTCGGTACAATAAGCTAAGTCTGATCGAAGAAAAGAGATTAGCTTCTATCTGTCATGGGCAGTTATATCAGAAAAGGATGAAGAAAGCCTTCGATCAGAAAGTCAGGCTTCGGGAATACCAAGTGGGAGATCTTGTGCTGAAGAGACTTATTCCTCCTCATACAGACCACAGGGGCAAGTGGACTCCAAACTACGACGGCCCATTCATAGTAAAGAAAGTTTTCTCTGGTGGATCACTGATGCTCACTACTATGGATGGTGAAGATTTCTTATCCCCTGTGAATTCAGATGCAGTTAAAAAATACTTCGCATAAAATGACCCGCTGGACATAAAAACAGAATGTAAGTCCAGGCAAAAATAGGGCATCCCGGCGAGTCAAAAACAGAATAAAAGACTCGGGCAAAAGTAAGGGAAAAAATAAAAAAAATGTACACCTGCTGAATTGAAAAGCCGCATTGGACAGCTCAGGTAAAAATGGGTATCCCGGTGGACAAGCTGCACAAGAGCCCATACCTCAAGTACAAGCTTTATTGACTTTTTTGCAAAAAAAACCCATACTAATCAGCTGCAGCCACCGCCCACTCTCTGGCCTATCAGGACTTTACAAGCATGCTTCAAGGAATTCATTTTCATTACATACACAAGCCAAGAGCTCCAAGAACTCAGCATTCTCAAAAATCACCCCATTTGCAAAATCCTTCGAAACTCTCAGCTCACTCACTCAAACTCTAAACTTCTTTCACCAAACACCTCAACTTCATCAAATGGCCATTTCCCACCCTTCATTTCAACCAAAAACATTCCATAGCCAAAACACGATTTCTGACCAGCAAGAGTGAAAGCTCTCAAACCAGCCATAAAAAACTTCCTCCAAGCATCAAAGCATCACCAGGAGGATCATTGGAGACGTTTTGACCCAAAGAGGAGGCCAAACAGATCAGTTTGAGAAAGCTTCACTTTAGGTAACCTCAAGAACAAATTTTCCAGAAATGAAATTTTAAGTTCTTAGATTGTTCCTTATGCTTTGCTGATGATCCTGATGTATTTAGTTTTGAAAATGATCAAGTATTGAACCTTTGAAATTTTTGTATTATTTTCCTTTTGCTTTTGATTCTTGATTTTGGGTGAAAATAAATGGATTTTGTTGGCTGAATCTTGTTTAGAGTGGTTAGTCGAGTGTTTCTGGAGTGTTAGGGGGTCTGGGGTGGCCTAGGGTGGAAGATAGGGTGAGGAGCTGGCCGGAGAAGATGACTGGAGGTCTTCTCCGGCCACCTGAAAGTAATTAAGGGGTTAATTAGGGTTAGGGCAGAGTTTAAACGTAGGCCTTTGGATCTTGTCTGCGCGCGTGTTTTTGATGGTCCAGATTGATTGTTAAAACCCTAATTCTGATTTAATTAAGTTAATTAATTAATTAATTAAAATCAACCCAGAGTGCATCTCATCCCTTCATTAACGTGCGTGGTCAATCCCCCCCAAATTTATTTGAATCTCAGCCACTGGATTTGCATACTTTCATTTAATTCAGTTTTTATTTCATTTTATTTCATTTGTTTTGCATAATTAATTTAAAATAGTTAGAAAATTCCAAAAAATATTTTTTCTCTGCATTTTCAATTCAAATATTTTTCTCAACCAGAAAACATTTTTATTTTTATTTTTTGCATTAAAAAATAATTTTTAAAACATATAAATGTTTATTTTAATTAATTAATGGAAATTAATTAATTAAAATACCATTTACGTTTCTACAAATTCCAAAAAAATTCACATTGCATCTTAGGACATTTAGAAACATTTTCAAACCATTCATACAAATTGCTTTTTGATTTTGAATCAATTTTGACATTTTTCTTGAATTTAGGGTTCATAAAATTCCCATTTTTGAACCCTAACTTCAAGAATTCTTTCTGCCTAACCATGAATGGTATGACATTGATTCTTTTAGCATTGATCTTCATATAGCATGTAGTGTTTAGCATATTTTTGTCACATAGTTATCTTGCATTTTCTATTTGATTGGCATTTTCCCTCTTAAGGTACCTTAAAACCCTAGTTAACTTAGAAAAATCATAACTTCCTTTAGGTTAAGAGTTAGGTCTTCTCCTTTGGGGTGTGATATCATATGGGGTTAGGGTTCCTTTGAGTTCATTTGCAATTTTTTTTATCTTGTGATTTTCTTCTATTTTTTACTTTTACATCTCATGTTGCATTAAAACCCTAATTTCTCATGTTCATTTGCATACATCTTGCATAAGCATTCATACATGAACTTGCCATGACATTTCATCCATTCATATGGCATCTAAGACATAATAGGACACATTAGAATCATGCTTGATCATTTCTTCATGCATTTTCCATGATAGGCATTCATTTCCTTCCATGAACTTTCATGTGCTTTCATGCTTCCTACATGCTTCATTTGCATCCTCATCTCTTATATGATCATGCATAACACTTGACATGCCTTTGCATCATCTCATAGCATCATATGAATCATGTTTATGCTTCTGGTTTTGGTTTGCATCCTTGCATACATTTAATTTTCATTTCATTTCTTTCTTTTATGCTAACCATTTCAGGTGGTAAGTGCTTTGAGAAGTGAATTTGCCTTCACTTCTCATTTCTCTTCTCACTCTTATTATGAATCCTTGCTGCATTTTCTTTTGCTTTAGAGTGAGCTTGCTCATTCATGTTCATCATTCACTTTCTTTCTTCAAGTAACTTATCTTCTTCAATGAAGTAAGTTAACTTGTTTCTTGTGCTTCTCTTCCTTTCATCTGCTTCTTCCATTGGTGGCTTCTCTAAAGATCTCTTGCAAGCCTCACAAACCATAGGAACATCTAAGAGAAGGATGCATGCATAACCCTAATCACAAAGCCTTAAAACCTTAAAGGTTTAGTCTCTAATTATGAGATGAGAAGAGAGACACAAAGAAGACACAAAGGTAAAGGCTAAAGGGGGGAGTAATCAAAACCCTTATTATTGTCATGCTTGGAGGTTCCTATGGTTTGTAAGGCTTGCAAGAGATCTTTAAAGAAGCCACCAATGGAAGAAGCAGATGAAAGGAGGAGAAGCAGAAGAAACAAGTTAACTTACTTCATTGAAGAATATAAGTTACTTAAAGAAAGAAAGTGAGATGAACATGAATGATCAAGCTCACTCTAAAGCAAAATAAAATGCAGCAATGATGCATAAAAGAGAATGAGAAGAGAAATGAGAAGTGAAGGCAAATTCACTTCTCAAAGTACTTACCACCTGAAATGGTTAGCATAAAGAAAGGAATGATATGAAAATGAAACAAATGCAAAGATGAAAACCAAAACAAGAAGCATAAACATGATGCAAATGATGTTATGAGATGATGCAAGAACATACCAAGTGTTATGAATGATCATACAAGAGATGAGAATGCAAATGAAGCATGTAGGAAGCATGAAAGTACATGAAAGTTCATGGAATGAAATGATGCACATCATGTCAAATGGATGAAGAAATGATCAAGCATGATTCTAATGTGTCCTATGATGTCTTAGAAGTCATGGCAAGTTCATATATGGATGCATATGCAAGATGAATGCAAATGAACATGAGAAAATAGGGTTTTATGACAACATGAGATGCAAAAGTCAAAAACAGAAGCAAATCATAAGATAAAAAATTGCTAATGAGCTCAAAGGAACCCTAACCCAATATGATATCACACCCCAAAGGAGGAGACCTAACTCTTAACCTAATGGAAGTTGTGAATTTTCTAAGTTATCTAGGGTTTTAGGGTACCTTAAGGGAGAAAATGCAAATCAAATCAAAAATGAAAGATAAATTTGTGAAAAAATATGCTAGATACTACATGCCATATGAAGTTCAATGCAAAAAGAATCAATTTCATACCATTCATGGTTAGGCAGAAAAGAATTCTTGAAGTTAGGGTTCAAAAATAGGATTTTTATTAACCCTAAATTCAAGAAAATTGTCAAGATTGAATCAAAACCAAAAAGAAATTTGTATGAATGGTTTGACAATGTTTCTAAATGTCCTAAGATGCAATGTGAATATTTTTGGGATTTTTAGAAACCTAAATGATATTTTAATTAAAGAAATTCCATTAATTAATTAAAATAAACATTTAAATGTTTTTAAAATGATTTTTTAATGCAAAAAATAAAAATAAAAATATTTTTGGGTGAAGAAAATTATTTGGATGCAAAATGCAGAAGAAAATATTTTTTGGGATTTTCTAACTATTTTAAATAAATGATGCAAAATAAATGAGAAAAAATGAAATAAAAACTAAATTAATGAGAAGTATGATGATCCAAGGGTTCAGATTTGAACTGGGGAGGATTGGGTTGACTGCACGCCACATCTAAAGGCTGGAATTCAAATTCAGTTAATTTTAATTAATCAATTAATTAATCCTGAAATTAAGTTAATGAACTAATCTAAACCATCCAAAAACGCGCTAACCTTAAGATCCAATGGCCAAAATTTAAACTCACCCTAATTACTCAGTTAACCCTAATTAGGGCAAACTAACCTCAGACGGCCGGAACAGTGGTTCCGGTCGTCTTCTCCGGCGAGCCCAAACCACAAACTTCTTCCCTAGGTTATTTCTGGATCTCTAAAGCTCCAGATCAACTCCTCTCACCTTCCTAAACACGAATCCACACTCAAAACAAATTTATCATGGCTCAAGAACAAGATACGAAGGAAAATTAAAAAATGGTAAAACTTTCAGAAGTTCATAAAATCCTTAATACACAACCATTTTCAAAAATGAAAGTATCAACATGATCAGCACAACATAAGGAACATTATAAGAACTTAAAATAGCATTTCTAGAAAAACGTTTGAAGAGGTTACCTGAGCTTGAGCTTCCTCAGTTTGGAGCTTCTAGACCTCCTCTCTTGTGCAAAAACACTCCAATGACCCCTCTGATGAAGCTTTGATGCTTGGAAGGAGTTTGTTTTGGCTGGTTTGTGTGATTGCACTTCAACTGGCCAAGAATCGTGTTTTGGCTATGGGGTGTTTTTGGCTGTTTTAATGGTTGGGAAATGTTCCTTTGATGAAGCTGAGTTGATTGGTGAAGAGAGTTTGAAGTTTGAGTGAGTGAGTTAGGAGTTTCGAATGCTTTTGCAAAATGGAGTGATTTTGGGAACTTGAGGATTCTGAGGTTTCAGCTTGACTTCTTGTGTGTTATGGCTTGGGTTTGATCCACATAACAAGTTGTGATAGGTCATAGAAGTGGTTGTGGCCTATGGTGATTGGTATGGGTGTTTTTGTACAAAGTCAATAAAGTTTGTACTTGAGGTATGGGCTGGTTCAGAGATGGTACAAGGGCATGTCTGGCCTCAGCTTTGATCAAGGAGAGCCATAGAATTGAAATTGAGGTGCTGCAGTAAGCTTGTGAGAAGTTATGTGCCCTTTTGCAAATTTGACAAAGTTTGGCCCTTTTGTGATTTCTTCATGGGCAAGGCATGAAAACTTGAGGTTCTTGGGACAATTCTAAGTTTTAGGCAATGCACTATGTTGGTATGTTTCTTAGAAGTGTGTTAGAAGTCACAAAATGGCTTGGCAAGTAGTTTTGCAAAAATTCCTCTTTGGTGCATTCTTGAAAATTATAGGATTTTTGCCAACTTTGGAAGATCATAACTTGAGTTCCATAATGAATTAGAACTTGTTCTTGTACTTTTTAAAAAGGGAATGATCCAATCTACAACTTTCATGACCAAAAATTGTTCATTTGAAGCATTTTTGGTTGAGAAAGAGGAGGTTGAAAAACTTTCCCAAAATGGAAAGTTTACATTACAAGTCATTTCCATTTTTGGCAACTTTTGGTTTAGCTCAATTTTCTTCAATTTTGTGAACTTCCAAGCACTTAAATGATCAAATAAAGATCATATAACTTCAATTTGATGAAAAATCCACTTTGGTTCCCATGTGGGGGCCTCAGATGCCCTGATTTTGCTCTGACTTGCTCAAGAAGTTACCTGGTGAACAGATGACTTCCACAATGAATTTCTTCATCAAACTTGGTAAACATGATCCTTATAACATATTGAGACCATTAGAAACAATAATGACCAAAAAAATTGGAGTTATAGCCTCTGAAACCAAAACCCTAATTTCAGGTCATATGTGTAGTGAAACCCTAGCTCTGCTTCCATGCTTTCCAAGTTCTTGTGATTCTTAGACTTCCTTGATCTTTGAGGGATATAATATGAAGATTGAACATACATGGACCCTCTTGGAATGATTGAAGACCTTTGGAGTGGCTCAGATGGATCCTTGGATTGCTCAGATCACAAACCCTAGATGCAGATGAACTTGAACCAATGCAGATGAAACAAAAATGCAATATGATATGATATGCTTAAACTAATGCAAAGATGAAAATCACAAGCCATGGTGTGAACTTAGTGAGGGAAAATTTGGGGTGTTTACAGCTTCCCCTATTCAAACATGAGTTAGCTGTGCAGGATGTAAGCGCCTGGCTTAACAGACAAACAAGATAACTTGTGGTTGAATACCAAAGACAGTCCAAAATTTGCACTCACTGGGGAGAAGAAGGAAAGGGATATAAATTGTAAAAGAAAGTATAGTATGATTATAAAGGCGATGGAGGACGACCATCGAGCAGAGGACGACTGATGGGGATAAAGCAATGACGGGGACAACCGACATGCTGGGGAAATAAAGAGATTATGATGGAGACGGCCATCAAGCAAAGTAACAATGTTATCTGGGGATTAGAAATAAAGGCAATGATGGGGACGGCCATCCGGTTTGCAAAGTAAAGGTGAACAACGATGGGGACGGCCATGGGTTCAAAGAATAAATGAAATATTGATGAGGGACGGTCATCAAAGGTGAAGGACGATCACCTAGCAGGGGACGGCTGCTCTTTATCACGACATAGGACGAATGTCGGATAGAAAAGGTCGACGATGGGGACGACCATCAGATAAGCATGATGAAGGACGATCATCAAGAGGTGAAAGATGATCATCTAGCAGGGTACGGCTGCACTCGGGGTTTATCATGACATAGGACGAATGTCAGATAACAAGATCAACGATGGGGACGGCCATCGGATAAAATGATGAAGGAAGATCATCAAAAAGGTGAAGGACGATCACCTAGCAGGGGACATCTGCCGAAAGTATCACGACATAGGACGAATGCCTGATAGAAGAAAAGTTACTTTGCTAGGGACTTACTGGGGAATAGTAAACACGGACGAGTGTTTACATCCAAGAAATAAAAGGTATAAGTGTTTGACGCTGTGTATAGATTAAAGATGCAGACGAGCATCCCTAAGACTATGATACGGACGAGTATCGGTAGAAAAAAACGCTGACGCGTGCTCTGAGATGATGATACGGATGAGTACCAACTGGTTAACAAAGAACACGGATAAGTGTCGAATCTGTGGGAAATGAGTGGATATAGGAGATACGAACGAGTATCTGTATAAGTATGAACAAGTATTTGTGAAGTATGAGCAAGACACGGACGAGTGTTCAACTTGCTGGGGAAGAGTATGACACGGACGGGTGTCATAATAGAAAGTGTATAAGTTATGAACAAACATTTGTATATGAGAGTGTAAAAGGTGTTTCAGCGACCTGTGGGGATAGGATGACACGGACGAGTGTCGAAAGGAGTATATTACAAACAAGTGTTCGGTTTGCCACAAGTGTTTGGGCAACCATGTTAGGGAGGGGTGACACGGACGGGTGTCAAAAGAGTGTATATAGGTATTTGTAATCACAGAGGATTTTTGTGGCTTATCTGCGGGGAATGATATGACACAGACGAGTGGCGGAAAGGGTATATATAAACATGTATCTGTGTTGGAGAGTGCAAAGGGGATGCTTTGGCTTTCTGTTGGGGAAATATGTTGTGGACAAGTATCTATTTGTAGAAAGTGTCCGGGCGACCTTGTTGGGGAAGGATGGCACAGACGTGTGTCAAAAGGGATATGTATAAGTATCTGTATTTGAGAGTGCAAAGGGGACGCTTTGGCTTTTATGTGCAAGAGATGTAAGCTTTTATATACATTGCTGATGAGATACTGTTGGTATTTACAGGTGACTGGTTCAAAACCTGACTTGTGATCATGCAATATGTTTGATTATTTCCGTAATGCTCCGTATTAGACGGAATGCTACGCTTTGCGGGGGAAAAATGATGAGAATGCTATGATTATGCAAAAGAAACCGATCCGGGATTCGGATCCCGCTGCCGTGAAGATCTCTGGCTAATCTGCTTGAAAGGATATCCCAGCTGGGGATGAGATCATTGGTAGATCTGATAAAACATATGGCTCTGCTTGGGGACTAGATCACTAATAGATCTATCCGGTAAGGAAATATCCCAGCTGGGGGTGAGGAAGCTTTCGTCACTTTGTTGTGTGAGAATTTTAGACATTGCTCTTCTGGGTAGAGGCTGGAACTCTATGGGGAGATGGTTCCCTTGTCTTTAGGAGACTTGGCACTCTGTTTGGGGGAGGAAAAATCACTGAAAGATCTTCCTAGAAACTTCTGTGATGATCCCGGCTGGGGACGAGGAGGCTTTGACGACTCTGTTGGGGAGAAAGCATTTCGGATGGTGCTTGGAGAAGATGTGATGGGGAAGTGATGCTGGCATGCCCCATGCTATGTATTGAATACCTGCAATCCTGTTAAGACAAAGAAACACACAAGTATCCTGAGGTATCCCTTTACCGGATTCCGTCATAGGAGTTAGATATTCCTGAGAGTAAATACATTTCCTGCAAGCATTTAATTAGAAAGGCACATCTGTTTTATGCAAATATTATATCATGGATACTGGACATTTTGCAAACGAAACAAAAATGTGCAAGACGAGGTGTGACTGAAAGTCTGATTTTATTAATCCGGGTGCCCTGAATTGGCAAATATAGTCAAAGAAACAAATCCCCTGAAATGAGGAGATTTCTACAAATTGAAAAAGTAAAAGGTGATGGAAATGTTGATGACACTCCGGTGAGATTCCTTTGCTATGACCTATATGACCTTGACGTTCTTCTTATCTTGCTTTCTAAAGAGGGTTGATTCTGACCGATGCTTTATCCTTTTGAAACTTGCCATGTTGTAAGTGATACAGACAAATTCAGAATGCAGTTGTTCGCTTATTCCCTGATTTTGCATGGATCTCCCTTTTGGGTTTTCAATCCACCGGGATACCCATTTTTGCCTGAGTTGTCCAATGCGACTTTTCAACTCAGCGGGTGTACATTTTTTCAATTTTCTCTTATTTTTTCCCGAGTCTTTTATTCTGTTTTTGACTCGTCGGGATGCCCTATTTTTGCATGGACTTACATTCTGTTTTTATATCCAGCGGGTCATTTTATGCGAAGTGTTTTTTAACTGCATCTGAATTTATAGAAGATACAAAATCTTCACCATCCATAGTAGTGAGCATCAGTGCTCCACCATAGAAAACCTTCTTTACTATGAATGGACCATTGTAGTTCGGAGTCCACTTGCCCATGTGGTATGTATGAGGAGGAAGAAGTCTTTTCAGCACAAGATCTCCCACTTGGTATTCCCGAAGCCTGACTTTCTGATTGAAGGCTTTCTTCATCCTTTTTTGATATAGCTGCCCATGAAAGATTGCACTAATCTCTTTTCTTCGATCAGATTCAGTTGATTGTACCGAGATCGGACCCATTCTGCTTCATTCAACTTTACATCCATCAGTACCCGTAAGGAGGGTAATTCAACTTCAACAGGTAGGACAACTTCCATACCATACACAAGCTGATACGGCGTTGCCCCAGTAGACGTTCTGATTGAGGTACGGTACCCATGCAAGGCAAATGGTAGCATTTCATGCCAGTCTTTATAAGTAACCACCATCTTCTGCACAATCTTCTTGATGTTCTTCTTAGCTGCCTCAACAGCGCCATTCATCTCTGGCCTATAAGGAGAAGAGTTGTGATGTTGGATTTTGAAGTCCCGGCACAGTTCTGCCATCATTTTGTTGTTCAAATTGGAACCATTATCAGTAATGATTCGCTCGGGTACTCCATACCGATAGATGATGTCTCTTTTTAAGAATCTGGCTACCACTTGCCTGGTGACATTTGCATACGACGCTGCTTCAACCCACTTGGTGAAGTAATCAATGGCTACCAGGATGAATATGTGGCCATTTGAAGCGGTTGGTTCGATCTTTCCAATCATGTCAATGCCCCACATGGAAAAGGGCCAAGGTGAAGACATCACATTCAAAGGATTCGGAGGCACATGCACCCTATCCGCATAGATCTGGCATTTGTGGCACTTCTTGGCATAGGCACAATAGTCTGCATCCATTGTGATCTAGTAGTAACCTGATCTTAGCAATTTCTTTGCCATTGCATGTCCTCCATCATGGGTACCGAAAGATCCTTCATGCACCTCGTGCATCAGCAAGTCTGCTTCTTTCTTATCAACACATCTGAGAAGAACCATGTCAAAGTTTCTCTTGTATAATGAGCCATCAACATTAAGGAAGAAACTACCAGCCAGCCTTCTTAATGTCTTCTTATCATTGGATGATGCCCCAGGTGGGTACGTTTGATCCTCTAAGAAGCATTTGATGTCATGGAACCAAGGCTTGTCATCTTTAGCGATATCCACGGAGAATACGTATGCTGGTCGGTCAAGTCTGGATACCGAAATCCGAGGCACATAATTGGTAGTCTGAACCTTGATCATGGAGGAAATGGTAGCTAAAGCATTCGCGAACTGATTTTCATCTCGAGGGATGTACTCAAGTTTGACTGTTGTAAAGAAAGTCAATAATCTCCTCGTATAGTCACGGTATGAAATTAGATGCTCTTGGTGAGTGTACCACTTGCCGTTGGTCTGATTGATTACCAAAGCTGAATCTCCAAATACAGTTAAGGTCTTGATCCTGAGGTCAATGACTTCCTCAAGACCCATGATACAGGCTTCATATTCAACTTCGTTGTTAGTGCATGCAAAGGTGAGTTTTGCCGAGAAAGGCATATGAACTCCTTTAGGTGTAATGAGCACTGCACCAACTCCACGACCATTCATGTTGATAGCCCCATCAAACATCATTGTTGTAGACACCCTAAATTTGCCCTCTGGTTTTTTTTTCTGCTTATCGTTTGCATATCATACGCATTTTTGCATTAGGTCATATCATTGGCATGAGCTCCTAAGACATGGGATCACATTTTTTGAAGAATTTGGGTTTCACATCTTTATCTGCGGACTATCAGAGAATTCAAAGTTTCAGCTATGCAGCCATCAGTGGTATCATTTTCCTCATGTCGCTGGATTAGGGTTTATTTACCTGAATCATTGATCCTCGAAGATATCACATCTGCAAATAATATTCACTGTGCATTTGGCTCGTCACCATGGATTTCTGCTTCATCAGGATATGTCTTCAGGATCAAATGTTGATTTGTGTGAGTTTAGTTGTGATTTGTTCAGTGGTAGCTGCATTATTATTAATCTTTGGTTTTCATGGAAATGGTGCAAGTTTGGTTTCAAGATGAAAATCGAGGTTGTGTGGTTGTGCGCATATGGATGGTGGTCGGTCCATTCCAAAGGATTAATTCATTCCAAGTTTTCACTTCATCATCATTTCATATCCATTATCCGATTCTTATTAATCACATTTCGATATCCGCTCAGTGTTCATTCAAATTCATATATCATTTTTTGTTCATTTACTTAATCCATTTTTATTCAAGTTTCGCCAATTACCAATTTTATTCATTAATATCTCTTTAATTCACTCCCAAATTTAACCCTTTGTCAATATCCACTTCATTGTCCACTTCATTGTCAATATCCACTTCATATCCAAATTTAATTCACTACTCACTTTCGATTATACAATTCACATCCATTCAAATTATATTATAAATATCCATTCTTTTTCTTCTTTTGCAATCCATGTCCATTTAGTTATTCATCAGGTTTAATTCCATTTTTCCCTCATCCATTTATGTGAGAAGTTCAAGTCCATTTCAATTTTAATCCACGAATGTCCTCATGTTGTCCATCAATTTTTTAAAAGAAAAGAGTCCATTACAAGGTAAATTCAATAATAGTCACAATCGTTGGAAAAAGTAGAAAAAAAAAAAGGAAACTTTATGAAGTCCAACTTGGAGCATTTTTTTTAATTTCTACAGCCACTTGATTCCTGGCCTATAACATCACGCACAACCTGCATCTTTATGCAGCTGTAACTTTACCAAATTTTCTCCAGCTCACTAACAACCACACTCACGAAACTCACACATGATCTTTACATTTTCTTCTGGCCCCACACTCATGCGTTTTCACAGCATACAATTCTTGAATATACAGCAACAATTTCCTCATTATTCACTCTCTCCCACCATACACTCACACCAACATTTCACGCCTCATTCACGCTGCTCACACACAAATCCATCACGCATAAAATACTAGGCAGAAAAACCTCCCCATCAACAGCTTCACATCTTCATTTTCAAAACACCAATATCTTCAATCCTTTCACAAAAACCTTCAACACCAGAACGGTAACACCCAAAAAAAACTCACACCAAAACCAATTCACACTCTTCTTCAACTCACGCAAACAACCTTCAACCCAATCACAACCATCACAGTGAAATCCTCCTTCATAATTTTCATGGCACCTTTGAACTCATCCTTCAAATCATAGCACTAATCCTTTCCGCTTCAACAACTTCTTGCAATCTTTCTCAACAACAACACAAAAAATTTCATCCTTCACCTACAAAGCAATTCCATCGAACCTCCATCTAAAATCACTCTACACAGCAACCATCATTCTCCATTTTCGTCACCATTCTCCACTCTAGAACTCATTGAAAACCTTTGTTCTTCTTTGATTTCAAATCACCATCACAGCAACTATTCAAACCTCCAAACCACAGAAACCAAATCAAAAAGCAGAGCATAGAATAAGAAGAAGATGAGGTGTTCAGATCGAATGAAAGAGGAGTGAGATCGCGATTAAGAGAGTTTCAGAACGTTCTGAACATAACAAATCCAGTACTCACCTTCATCCTTTTGTTACGATTTCGCGAAGACGGAGAGATGATGACGCGATTTGACGAAGCTCGGCCGGCGCTTTTGTGTTCTTCTCCGTCGAATCCGACGACGGCTTAAGCGAGAGCGAGACCATAAGGGAGAAACAAATTGGCACCGTGAAATTGAGGCGGAAGTGATTCGAGAGAGAGACTCGCCGTGGGAAATGTTGATGCTGATGTTCATTGTTTTGGAGAGGAGAATCCGGCGATGATTTTTCTTTTTACGATGGCGAGTCATGCGGCCATAGGGTTTTTCTTTTTGAGAATAAGGGAATCATGCTGCTGTTGATACCGTCCCTTTTCCTCTTTGTTTTTTATATATATTATTTGCTATTTTTGTTATTTTATATTTTTGTTTTTTAAAGTAGATCTGAGTATTATTAGTGATGGTGGGCTCAATCCAGTATGAGTTCGCTATTCACCATCCAATTCCTTGGCTTCACCCCCTTCCCCTTGTGCTATTTTCTTTTTTTTGTTGTTTAGTTCTTTTTGTTTGTTTTTTTTGTTTAGATAATTATAGTATTTGATCAATATTTGTTAGATTTCAGTCTAGATTTTGTTAAGCTTTTGTTAGAATTTGGTTTAGATGTATTAGCTTTTTATAGTTAATGTTAATTTAGCTTTGATTTTAATTTCATTTAGTTTGGTTTAATTAAATATAATTATGTTCAATTTTGGGTGTAGTTTGTGCTTGTTGCTTTGTAGGCTTATCGTTCTATTTCGGTGATAGCCTTGTGTGGGAATATTACTTGGACTTGAAGACTTGTCCTGATATCTTGTTAGTTCTGGTCCTATTTACTGGTCGGCTTGCATGAGGGAAGACGACATTTGACTTTTACTTGATACTTCTTCTTGAGTTTCTTTTGCAAATTGAAGAGGCAACGGACCTTCTTCGTTAGGTAACACTGAGGCCTGGTCTTATTGCATGCTGCTGCATCTGGAAGTCCTACTGGTGTAGGCTCTGTTTGTGCATTATTCATCTTATCTCCATATCGCATTCTCGTCTCTTTATCTTATTTCTTCTTCATATCGCATTCTCATCTTCTTATCTTATTTCTTATTCATCTTAATTTCTCCTTCCTCATCTTCTCTTATTCATTCTCGACTTGAGGTGTGCTTAGGCCACCATGGTGTTTCTCCTTTCATCTTCTTCTTTTATTTCTTCTTTAGGGTAGTGAGCCTCACTAACCTAGGACCATCCGAGCATGTGAATATTAGGATTAGATTTTTCCCGTTAGCTTTTACCTTTATGATCTTTTTTGGTTCTTCTTCTCTTCTCACCTCATAACTCCATAAAAGACACATTTAATAAGTTTGAAGTGATGCATTGATCCATATCCTTATCCCATGAGGTATGCTTGTAGTCTTCCCATCTTGGGATAGTACATGTTTACCTTGTGATGCACAAGTCTGATCAAGGTATCTTCTTCATAAAGAAAAGCATAAAAAACACTTCTTCATGTAAATAATCAAAACATCTAATAAGCAAACAAGTTAGTGAGCCTAAGCCCTAATCTTTGTGTTCAAGTTTTGGGGATCTTCTCCTTACTTGAGTGTGCTTGTTCTATTATTCCATCTTGGAATGTAGTGACAAGTGCACATTCCATTGATGAGAGCTTAAGTTCACTTCCTTGTGACACACTCATAAAAGCTTCTAAAAAACACCAAACAAACAATAAGCGTTTTTCCTTCGGGAATTCTTTTCTCACCTCCTTCGCTCCGTACGCGAACTTGCTCCTATTTGTCACTTTGCAAGACGGTAACGCACTCGTCGTCCGAGTCCGCAACACCTGAGCATTGGCATAGGCAGTTCAAGCCTTTAATTCACAAGCAATTTCTTTTCTACCCCTAGTTAGGGGAACTACGGCGTCTCTGATCCTCATTATCCTGATGAGGTACGTAGGCAGCGGGGTAGGGCTTGTTCGAGCACAATCTTTATTTTACCTACATTTTTCTCTTTGTTTCTTATTTCATTTCTTTTCTAGTTCCAGTTTCTTTTCATTTTCATTTCTTTTGCTGCAGTTTTCATACCCTCACCCTTTGAAACAGTTTCTTTTGCAAGCGTGGATCCCGTCGGGTACGGCGGACGATCTGGGTGCTAATACCTTCCCAGGTCGTAACCGACTCCCGAACTCAGTCTCTTTGGTTCACAGGACCTGTGTCCTTCCTTTTCTTTCTCCTGGTTTGTGCAACATTACCTTTCCCATTCATTCGGGATAAAAATGTCTGGCTGGCGACTCTATTCTTTTTCCGCGCCACTTTCGCGTTTGTACCAGGAAGGAAATCCGGTGAGAGACAGCTGGCGACTCTGCTGGGGATGCACACCAGAGTCTCTGGTTCCCCTGTGGGTCTCTCCTAGCGCTTGTGTGTTTCTGCTTCATTGGGTGATGTTTGTTTGCTGTGGCTTGTTGTATTTTATTGTTGTTTATTTACAGCTTTATTTACAGTTTCAGTATTTATTTTCTGCATCATGTATATATACTGGATTGTCTGGACTGGTTTTCTGTTTGGTGGGATGGGTGTTACTTGTTCCTGAGAGATGAGCCAAGTACCCGGCTCGAGTGCACCATAGGACTTAGAGTGGTTCCACTTTGGCCTCATGAGATCTTGTCATGGGGGTAGTAGTGAGTTCCACACCCAGGTTGCGATTGTCTTGGAAATGTCTTGATTTGGGGATCTTCCTCTCTCATTACATAACCCTGACAGTTATGTGCAGCTGGGGACCGATCACTGAGAACCTTGTGGAAACATCCCTCTTTAGTGATGACAGTGGCAGCCCACATTTTGTGGCAAACCCATTCGCATCCGAGGGCCCACCTGGGGATCGCATAGGATGACCTTGTGTCCTGGACTCAGCTGAGGCCTCCCTGCGTAGTACATAATGCCAAACCGATTCCCTGATCTGGTCATGAGCCATTTCTCGGAGATGGTGAAAGTATTATTGCTATTCGGCTTTGAGAGTCCGTGATGTCTGACCCGGAGCCTTTTACCAGTGAAAGTGGGAGGGGTTTACAGGTTTGCAAGAACCATGACCTCAACATACCCTCATTACTAGTGCAGTCTTATGTTTGATCTGGTCACTATGATCCTGAAGTTCTTGACCTTCGGTTCTCAGTTACTATTGTGGGTTATTATGCAAAGATCTTGTGGTTACAGACACTTGATTCTTGGCAGTATTCCAGATTCCAGGCAGTTTCCGGCTGGTGATCCCATGTCTTTGCATCTTTGCATCATCATACTGCATTTTGCATTTGCATCAGCATTGCATACCTTTTCCAGAGAGCTCATCCCTCCTCTTTTGTCCATGGCCAGCCAGCTGATTTCCCGGTACTCAGTTTGAACGAGTGGTAACCGTTGGAAGACGAAGTTATTTGAAGTTTGACTGAGTAGTGTCAAGAGGTAAAAGGTCTGATTTGAAGCCGTCAGTAGCTATGTCAGAGAGCAACCGTCAGAATGTTGAGTTTCCACCTGGTTTCACTTCGATGACCAATCCTTTGTATGGTCTTTCTTTTGATGAGGATCTTCCATAAGTGAACAATCTTGCTCAAGCTCAGCCTGCACAGATCCCGATCGTGAATCAAAGTGTACCTGAACCATCTGTTGTCCGAGGTGGACCTTCATCTTCTACCGATTCTACGGATTATCAAAGTTTTGCCTTCCCTATGCCAGACTTCCAAGGGGAAATCCCTCTTGTGAAAACCAAGGATCCACAAACTTTTGATCCTGCTGAAAGGTTTCGTGTGTTGGATGAGCAAATCAAAGCCTTAGCAGATCCTGATGCCTTTGGTTTTGATGCTCTAAACTTGTGTTTGGTGCCTGGTCTTGTCATTCCTCCAGACTTCAAGACTCCGAAGTTCGAGAAATACACTGGTGTCAGTTGCCCAAAGCGTCATTTGGTGATGTTTTGCAGAAAAATGACTTCTTATGCCTGCAACGATAAGCTGATGATTCACTGTTTCCAGGACAGTTTAAGTGGTGCATCCTTAAGTTGGTATATGGATTTGGAAAGTAGCCGTATCCAGTCATGGAATGATTTATCCAGAGCTTTCGTAAAGCAATACCAGTACAATGTGGACGTGGCGCCCAATCGCACGCACTTGCAGAGCCTATCTCAGAGGACTGGTGAATCTTTCAGAGAATATGCACAGCGGTGGAGAGAATTGGCAGCCCAAGTGCAACCACCACTTTCAGACAGAGAATTAGTGGACTTGTTCGTGGGCACGTTGCAAGGTCCGTACTTGGAAAGAATGAGTAGCATTTGGACATCAAGCTTCTCTGATTTGATAAAAGTTGGAGTACGCATCGAGAGCCTGCTCAAAAGTGGGAAGATCCAATACTCTTCGAATATCCCAGCTAGTGAAGATGAGTCTGTTGTTAGCTCCCAAGGGGAAGAAGGGTATGACATCAGTGCAGTCATGGCAAATATTGAATATTCTAGAACATCATCTTCTCAGAGATCATCTTTTCCTAGGTCTGCTTACTCTTATGGGCATTCGGAAATGCTCAGAGCACCGTATCAAAAGTCCTGGACTCCTCCTCGTCCAAATCTGCAAGCTCATGGTCGAAGACCTCAGAATCAACTTCAGAGCCAGCCTAGGCCTCGCAACAATCTGGAAAGAAGGAATGCTCCTCTTCATCCATTTCCCATGGCGTACAGTGAAATTTTGCCATATCTAATCCAGAGCTCCTTGGTGGTTCCTAAGCCTCTCAAGTCGTTTCCAGAGCCGTACCCTCCAGGGTATAATCCTCATGAGCTGTGTGGGTACCATGGTGGATCAATGGGGCATTCAACTGATGATTGCAAAGCTTTTCAAGCCAAAGTACAACAGTTGATCGATAAGGGGTACATATCCTTTCCAGAAGGAAGCTTGGTTATGCACGTCAACCTCTTTCCTAATTGAGTTCAAAGATTGTGGAGAAGCGTCTCCTGATTTCAGTGACTCATACAAGAATATGTCATCAGAGTTGGTGGTCATTGTATCCTTTTATTATTTGCATTTGTAGTTTCTTTCCTGTTAGCAGCTACTTGTCTTTTAAGCATTGTTATTTTGAATGGTAATGTTAATGTAGTGATCTTGCATTTTTGAATCAATTATGTCTCATTCGCTCATTTCTCTTTACTTGCATTGAAAAAAACAAAAAAAATTGCATCCATTTACCTCCCATTTATTTCACTGTTGTTTAGCAGGTTTGAGGGAGGATGATGACAACTGAATACCCATAATTGTTCAAAGTATGCTTTCAGAGTAGAACCTGCTGACGATGTACAAGCATTGTTTCAATTCCCAAACACCGGAGATATAAGGGAGATAGACCCTCGTCAACCCCTTTGAGCCTTGAAGTAGGAGTTTCTTTTCTAAACCGAAAAAAAACCCTCGCATTTAACCCGGGGCTGGGTAGTTATCAGTTAGTTTGACCGAGCGTTCAAATTTCCAAAGGAGTGTGCATCAGAGGACCCATTACCTTTATTCATTACACCTCAAGAGGTCAAGAGATGTGAAACCACAATGGTTATCCCTCACCAATAAAGGAATGAGGCAGTCAACCCTTTCAAGCAAGTCAGATAAACCAGTGTCACACGATTTGTTGAAAAAAAATCAAAGCAAAAAAAAAAGAGAAATAAAGCCCGCTAAGTCGGAAAAAAATGTGTGAATACAAATGACTTAGGCAAAAGTTAGGGCATCCCGCTGGACTTCAAAATTTCAAAAAAAATTCAGAAAGAATCAGTCCAGGCAAAAGTTAGGGAATAAAAATCAGAAAGAAAAAAGTTCCATAAGAACAAAGTCGTGTGACCAAACACAAAGTCAGAAGGGGTGACTGTTACTCCAAGAAACCTCATTGGTGCTTAAAACCGTCAACGTCTTTGGTTCCTCAACCATTACAAAGTCCTTTCGAGAGGCGAGCGCTTAGGGAAAATTAGCTGAGTATAGGATCGGAGAACATCAAGGAGAATGGGTGGGCACAGATAAACTTTGAGCCTTAAATATTTCTTTCTAAAACCGTGAACCAGGCCACGTTATAACCCTTGAAAGTCCTAATTGAATCAGGTTCAATTCTGAAAGCATACTACGACAAGGTTGCGTAAGCTGACTCCTAACGGTTTGCTAACTCAGCACTACGTTTGGACTAATCGTCCATTCATCACACACTGTCACATCATTCAAATAAATAAATTTTCAAAACTTGCATGTGCACTGCATTAGAATTACCATTTGTAAGTGAACAGTTTTAATTGCAAGTCAGTCTGTGTCACCAGGGAAGTTCTTACAAAGAGCAATCATGAGGGAACTTGATCATTCAACAATGATGACTAGAATCAAGAGCATCTTGTTATCCTTTGAATCAGGGGTATGTTATCCAGTGGTTTGTCGACCAAGGAATTTGGCAGTGTAAAGCAAGCTCCATAGCTTCAGTTGATTGAGGAACATCATTCAAAGTCAGTTGATCAGAGCTGGATCTACCAAACAGGGGCATGCCACCCGGAATTTCTGTGGACCAAGGATATTTTCTTCCAATGCTCAGTCAGAATGAGTCAAGTCGCCTCCACACTCATACCGGGGCAGGACACTTCCAGAGATCACTAACTGCAACTCTCTTCGAGAGAACATCCAAGTCTGTCATGCTGGGAATTGGATAATCAGAGTGACAGTCTGTTCAGAGACTCACCCAACAGGGGAAAACTTTAGCTATGCAAGGCAAGTATATCAGTGATCTCCAAGTTCAAGCCGAGTGTCGGGAAATCATGCTACCCACCGTCGCCTTTATCGCCCTTCTCACCAGAAGCCTGGTCACTAAGACCTTTCTTCCCATCCTTGGGAGATTTTCTAGCTGTTCATAAGCATTGCATAAATCATTTGCATACGTTATTCATGTCGCTCGAGCATATAGAACATACACATCATATTTGCATCAAGCATAACCCCCGTAACATCAGATCTCATCCAGGGCACCGTAACCCCAACAACTTATCAACATCTCAAAGTCCAGTTCTCGTCTGGCAAGCCAATTCAAAGTCCAGTTCTCGTCGGGCAAACATTTCAATGTCTAGTCCTCGTCTGGCAGACAAACCCAAAGTCCAGTTCTCGTCTGGAAAACCAACTTCAAATACCAGTTCTCGTCTGGTAGGTGAATCTTTTAACCAGTTCTCGTCTGGTCACCTTTTCATTCAGCCCATTGAACGCCAGTTCTCGTCTGGTGGTCATTCTTTTTAGAGTCAATTCCCGTTTGACAATGAACACCCAAGGAGTTAGTTCTCGTCTGACGACTTATTCTTTGCCCATCAGTTCTCGTATGTTGGCCTACCTTTAATAAACCAGTTCTCGTCTGGTAATTCACCTTCAAAGTCCAATTGCTTGGCAACCAAAAACAAAAATCACTATCAACCCGGCCTTACGCCCAACCATCCTTGTTTTAGCTCCCGTAGCTTGCATATTCATATTCTTAGCATCTTAAGCATACGTCTGTATCTTGCATCATTTGCATTGCATCTTCATACTGCGGGGTTTCTGTTCTATCTCTGGTGTGGAGCAAGGGAAGTTACAAGACGCAATCTGGGGCAGTTATCTCAGGATCTGTTGAATTTCTGCAAGAGTTTGAAGACACCGGGGCAATTCTGGATGCCATGTCTTCTGTAAAATCCTCTGAAGACGATCTTTTCATAGACGGTGCAGTCTGAGGCAATTGGAAGAGTAAAAGAAGTGCTTGGTCACTCATGATAATCAGTAGGCAACTATTGAGTTCAAAGATTTGAAGCACCGAGTTAATTTTTAGGGAATGTCTGGTATTTATTTTACCAGCAGGGCATTGGAAGTTTATTTCTTCCCTAGGCAAAGAATCTTCTTTCAGCCGACAAGGTTTGTTCGTGAGGAGTTGGTATTCTCTACGGTCAAAATCCAATTGGCATATCTTTCCAACACAGTCATCGTACTATACTTGGGGCATATCTTGACTTATTTGATTCTCCAGCAAAGCCTCTCCTCAGCAGAGCAGCACCAAATCTTTTTCTCAACCATGCCAGAAGGTTGACATCCCCAGCTGAGGTAGAGCAGATGATCTCCCCAGCAGAACTTCAAGGCTAATTGAATCGTTCTCATCCCCAAGCAGACTTATCTTTCCATAGTGAAGTTTTCCCAACAGGCAACTGAAGACCTTGTTTCCCCACAAAGTTAGAATTGTCAGAGCTCTCTCCCCAGCAAGAGTTATTTGACGAAGCATCTTCCCCAGCCAAGTCTGAAGATGATCTTTCCCCATAGAGTTCATATCTGATCTTCACTTCCGGCAGTGAAATATTTCCCAGCAAGTTGCCATTCTGTTGGTCATTTGATGATACAGTCAGGTATATATCACCTCAGTCAGAGATGGGTAGTCAGACCTCTAGACTTATCTTCCCCTGCAGAGTTGTAACTCTCGGTGGCCAATCAGGCATTTGTCTATCGCTCGTCTGCGTTTGTCAACACTCGTCTGTGTTAGCTCTGTGGTATTGCTCGTTTGCTTTCCCCAGTAGAGTCTATATCTACTAGCACTCGTCTGTGCTCGCATCTTTATTTGATGCTCATCCTCTTTCAACACTCGTTCGTGCCTTTTCCTCAGCAGATTCCTCTTTATTTGAGGTATTCCCCAGCACTCGTCCGTGCTAGCATCTTTATTTGATGACCGTCCGCAGCTCTCGGCACTCGTCCGTGCTTATTAGTCTTTGAAGTTATTTTCCAGCGAAGTTGCCTGTACTCGTCTATGCGCGCATCTTCATTTGGTGCTCGTCCGCATCCCTGCAGTACTCATCCGTGCATTTTATTTTCGATTCCTCTTTATTTGAGGCATATCCCCAAGAAAGTCGCCAGTACTCGTCCGTACTCGCATCTTTATTTGATGCTCGACCACATCTTTTAGCACTCGTACGTGCTTGTTACTCCTTGGAAGACTGCTCGTCCGCATCCTTCGACACTCTTCCGTGCCTATTATTTATCTAGTGCTCGTCTGCACGCCCCGACACTCGTCCGTGTTTGGTATTTTCTTTTGAAGATCGTCTGAAATAAGCTGATACTCGTCTGTATCTTTTCTGACACTCGACTGTGTTAGATTGTTCCCTATTGAAAATTCCAATGCTCGTCTGTGTTGGATTTCTGGTATTCGTCTATACCAGTGATTGACACTCGTCCGTGTTTCTTGGATCATCGTCCGGTACTCGTCCGTATCGTAGACTTATGACACTCTTCTGTGTTTCTTTGATGATCATTCCAATGCTCGTCCGCATTGAAGAGGTTGAAAATCCTGACGGTGGGATTAAAACGTCAAAACAATTTCCGGAACCTGCGTAAGGGTTATCCGAAGAAGACTCGTCCGTCTTATTCCACTTATCTGCGTAAGGATTCGTGAAGAGGATTCGTCCATCCTAGTATGTCTATCCCACAGACTTATATGCATTTCCGGAACCTGCGTAAGGGTTATCTAAAGAAGACTCGTCCGTCTTTTCCCACTTATCTGCGTAAGGATTAGTGAAGGAGATTCGTCTATCTCAGGTTACTTTGAAGATTCGTAAGGGCTCGTCCGCTCTCTGCACCTGGCGTCACAGGTCATTCGAAGACTCGTATGTCAACATGTTCTTGTTCCAGATATCAGTTTCAACTTGGAAGAAGCTCGTCTGCTTTTCCTCTCCTTCTTATCCCCAGAGCGTCATCTGGTTGGGTTTATTTCCCAGTGTTTCATTCTTCGTCAGAGTGCAAATTTTCGGGGTCTTTTTGGTATTCAATCACTATTTATCTCGAACGTCTAATAACCGTTGCTCTCATACTTTTCAGATTAACAGTTGATTGAATAGGGGCAGCTGTAGACACCCTAAATTTGCCCTCTGTTTTTTTTTTCTGCTTATCGTTTGCATATCATACGCATTTTTGCATTAGGTCATATCATTGGCATGAGCTCCTAAGACATGGGATCACATTTTCTGAAGAATTTGGGTTTCACATCTTTATCTGCGGACTATCAGAGAATTCAAAGTTTCAGCTATGCAGCCATCAGTGGTATCATTTTCCTCATGTCGCTGGATTAGGGTTTATTTACCTGAATCATTGATCCTCGAAGATATCACATCTGCAAATATTATTCACTGTGCATTTGGCTCGTCACCATGGATTTCTGCTTCATCAGGATATGTCTTCAGGATCAAATGTTGATTTGTGTGAGTTTAGTTGTGATTTGTTCAGTGGTAGCTGCATTATTATTAATCTTTGGTTTTCATGGAAATGGTGCAAGTTTGGTTTCAAGATGAAAATCAAGGTTGTGTGGTTGTGCGCATATGGCTGGTGGTCGGTCCATTCCAAAGGATTAATTCATTCCAAGTTTTCACTTCATCATCATTTCATATCCATTATCCGATTCTTATTAATCACATTTCGATATCCGCTCAGTGTTCATTCAAATTCATATATCATTTTTTGTTCATTTACTTAATCCATTTTTATTCAAGTTTCGCCAATTACCAATTTTATTCATTAATATCTCTTTAATTCACTCCCAAATTTAACCCTTTGTCAATATCCACTTCATTGTCCACTTCATTGTCAATATCCACTTCATATCCAAATTTAATTCACTACTCACTTTCGATTATACAATTCACATCCATTCAAATTATATTATAAATATCCATTCTTTTTCTTCTTTTGCAATCCATGTCCATTTAGTTATTCATCAGGTTTAATTCCATTTTTTCCCTCATCCATTTATGTGAGAAGTTCAAGTCCATTTCATTTTTAATCCACGAATGTCCTCATGTTGTCCATCAATTTTTTAAAAGAAAAGAGTCCATTACAAGGTAAATTCAATAATAGTCACAATCGTTGGAAAAAGTAGAAAAATATAAAAAGGAAACTTTATGAAGTCCAACTTGGAGCATTTTTTTTTAATTTCTACAGCCACTTGATTCCTGGCCCATAACATCACGCACAACCTGCATCTTTATGCAGCTGTAACTTTACCAAATTTTCTCCAGCTCACTAACAACCACACTCACGAAACTCACACATGATCTTTACATTTTCTTCTGGCCCCACACTCATGCGTTTTCACAGCATACAATTCTTGAATATATAGCAACAATTTCCTCATTATTCACTCTCTCCCACCATACACTCACACCAACATTTCACGCCTCATTCACGCTGCTCACACACAAATCCATCACGCATAAAATACTAGGCAGAAAAACCTCCCCATCAACAGCTTCACATCTTCATTTTCAAAACACCAATATCTTCAATCCTTTCACAAAAACCTTCAACACTAGAACGGTAACACCCAAAAAAAACTCACACCAAAACCAATTCACACTCTTCTTCAACTCACGCACACAACCTTCAACCCAATCACAACCATCACAGTGAAATCCTCCTTCATAATTTTCATGGCACCTCTGAACTCATCCTTCAAATCATAGCACTAATCCTTTCCGCTTCAACAACTTCTTGCAATCTTTCTCAACAACAACACAAAAACTTTCATCCTTCACCTACAAAGCAATTCCATCTAACCTCCATCTAAAATCACTCAACACAGCAACCATCATTCTCCATTTTCGTCACCATTCTCCACTCTAGAACTCACTGAAAACCTTTGTTCTTCTTTGATTTCAAATCACCATCACAGCAACTATTCAAACCTCCAAACCACAGAAACCAAATCAAAAAGCAGAGCATAGAATAAGAAGAAGATGAGGTGTTCAGATCGAATGAAAGAGGAGTGAGATCGCGATTAAGAGAGTTTCAGAACGTTCTGAACAGAACAAATCGAGTACTCACCTTCGTCCTTTTGTTACGATTTCGCGACGACGGAGAGATGATGACGCGATTTGACGAAGCTCGGCCGGCGCTTTTGTGTTCTTCTCCGTCGAATCCGACGACGGCTTAAGCGAGAGCGAGACCTTAAGGGAGAAACAAATTGGCACCGTGAAATTGAGGCGGAAGTGATTCGAGAGAGAGACTCGCCGTGGGAAATGTTGATGCTGATGTTCATTGTTTTGGAGAGGAGAATCCGGCGATGATTTTTCTTTTTACGATGGCGAGTCATGCGGCCATAGGGTTTTTCTTTTTGAGAAGAAGGGAATCATGTTGCTGTTGATACCGTCCCTTTTCCTCTTTGTTTTTTATATATATTATTTGCTATTTTTGTTATTTTATATTTTTTTTTTAAAGCAGATCTGAGTATTATTAGTGATGGTGGGCTCAATCCAGTATGAGTTCGCTATTCACCATCCAATTCCTTGGCTTCACCCCCTTCCCCTTGTGCTATTTTATTTTTTTTGTTGTTTAGTTCTTTTTGTTTGTTTTTTTTGTTTAGATAATTATAGTATTTGATCAATATTTGTTAGATTTCAGTCTAGATTTTGTTAAGCTTTTGTTAGAATTTGGTTTAGATGTATTAGCTTTCTATAGTTAATCTTAATTTAGCTTTGATTTTAATTTCATTTAGTTTGGTTTAATTAAATATAATTGTGTTCAATTTTGGGTGTAGTTTGTGCTTGTTGCTTTGTAGGCTTATCGTTCGATTTCGGTGATAGCCTTGTGTGGGAATATTACTTGGAATTGAAGACTTGTCCTGATATCTTGTTAGTTCTGGTCTTATTTACTGGTCGGCTTGCATGCGGGAAGACGACATTTGACTTTTACTTGATACTTCTTCTTGAGTTTCTTTTGCAAATTGAAGAGGCAACGGACCTTCTCCGTTAGGTAACACTGAGGCCTGATCTTATTGCATGCTGCTGCATCTGGAAGTCCTACTGGTGTAGGCTCTGTTTGTGCATTATTCATCTTATCTCCATATCGCATTCTCGTCTCTTTATCTTATTTCTTCTTCATATCGCATTCTCATCTTCTTATCTTATTTCTTATTCATCTTAATTTCTCCTTCCTTATCTTCTCTTATTCATTCTCGACTTGAGGTGTGCTTAGGCCACCATGGTGTTTCTCCTTTCATCTTCTTCTTTTATTTCTTCTTTAGGGTAGTGAGCCTCACTAACCTAGGACCATCCGAGCATGTGAATATTAGGATTAGATTTTTCCCGTTAGCTTTTACCTTTATGATCTTTTTTGGTTCTTCTTCTCTTCTCACCTCATAACTCCATAAAAGACACATTTAATAAGTTTGAAGTGATGCATTGATCCATAGCCTTATCCCATGAGGTATGCTTGTAGTCTTCCCCTCTTGGGATAGTACATGTTTACCTTGTGATGCACAAGTCTGATCAAGGTATCTTCTTCATAAAGAAAAGCATAAAAAACACTTCTTCATGTAAATAATCAAAACATCTAATAAGCAAACAAGTTAGTGAGCCTAAGCCCTAATCTTTGTGTTCAAGTTTTGGGGATCTTCTCCTTACTTGAGTGTGCTTGTTCTATTATTCCATCTTGGAATGTAGTGACAAGTGCACATTCCATTGATGAGAGCTTAAGTTCACTTCCTTGTGACACACTCATAAAAGCTTCTAAAAAACACCAAACAAACAATAAGCGTCTTTCCTTCGGGAATTCTTTTCTCACCTCCTTCGCTCCGTACGCGAACTTGCTCCTATTTGTCACTTTGCAAGACGGTAACGCACTCGTCGTCCGAGTCCGCAACACCTGAGCATTGGCATAGGAAGTTCAAGCCTTTAATTCACAAGAAATTTCTTTTCTACCCCTAGTTAGGGGAACTACGGCGTCTCTGATCCTCATTATCCTGATGAGGTACGTAGGCAGCGGGCTAGGGCCCGTTCGAGCACAATCTTTATTTTCCCTACATTTTTCTCTTTGTTTCTTATTTCATTTATTTTCCAGTTCCAGTTTATTTTCATTTTCATTTCTTTTGCTGCAGTTTTCATACCCTCACCCTTTGAAACAGTTTCTTTTGCAAGCATGGATCCCGTCGGGTACGGCGGACGATCTGGGTGCTAATACCTTCCCAGGTCGTAACCGACTCCCGAACTCAGTCTCTTTGGTTCGCAGGACCTGTGTCCTTCCTTTTCTTTCTCCTGGTTTGTGCAACATTACCTTTCCCATTCATTCGGGATAAAAATGTCTGGTTGGCGACTCTATTCTTTTTCCGCGCCACTTTCGCGTTTGTACCAGGATGGAAATCCGGTGAGCGACAATTGTCCATTCTTGTTCTGGGTCAAGCCCTTCAGTGTGAACAGGCTCTTCATGATCGTTTGCTTTTAGGAACATGATGTCTTCATCAGGGAAGTCAAATCTCATTGGCTGATAATCATCAATGGGTTGCTCAGCTAGATAATCAGACAGTACACTTCCTTTGACGGCCTTTTGAGATGTGTATTGAATGTCATACTCTGTCAGAATCATTTGCCATCTTGCAACCCTTCCGGTAAGTCTGGCTTCTCAAATATGTACTTGACGGAGTCCATCTTTGAAATCAACAAGGTATTGTGAGTCAACATATACTGTCTTAGTCGGCGAGCAGCCCACGATAAAGCACAGCAAGTTTTCTCGAGCAGTGAATAACGTTGTTCAAAGTCGGTAAACTTTTTTCTTAGGTAGTATATTGCATACTCTTTTCGACCAGACTCGTCATGCTGGCCCAACACACACCCCATTGATCCTTCTAATATTGTCAGGTACATTATTAGAGGTCTTCCTTCAACTAGAGGCATACGAATTGGAGGTTCTTGCAGATACTCCTTCATTTTTTCAAAAGCCTTCTGACAATCTTCATTCCACCTGACTGTTTGTTCCTTTCTTAACAATTTGAAAAGGGGCTCACAGGTTGCAGTAAGATGAGATATGAACCGCGAAATGTAGTTCAATCTACCTAAGAACCCCCGAACTTCTTTTTCAGTCCTAGGTGCAGGCATCTCCTGAATGGCTTTGACTTTGTCAAGATCAACTTCAATTCCCTTTTCACTTACGGTGAATCCCAACAACTTACCGGAACATACCCCGAATGTGCATTTGTTGGGGTTTAACTTCAGCTAATACTTTCTCATACGCTTGAACAACTTCAGCAGATTCACCAGATGGTCTTCTTCAGTGAGGGACTTGGCAATCATGTCATCCACGTAGCATTCAATTTCTTTATGGATCATGTCGTGGAATAATGTCACCATAAATGATATCTTATGGTGAGGGTTGTCAGAAGACTTAATTCTCAGAAGATATTGGCCAAAGGTCAAATGATATTTTAGAGATAAATTTAAAAAATAAGGTAGGACAAATTTGGGGTATGACAAAGTGTTTTTGGATTTTTGTTTTTTGTTAAGTAATGAGTTTAATCTCTAATTAGGGATTAGTGAACTCATTACACTATCCTAAGAGAAGGATGATAGATGAGGACACTTAAGATGAGGAAGACTCCTCAACTTAATCCATGGTTAGGGATTAAAATAATTATATAACAAGCCTTTATTAAAGTGGATTTTAATTAAAGGTGGGATTAAGAAATGGATTTTATGTTTGTAAGACTAAACCTAAGGGGGACTTGTCCATTGAACACTAGGGTTAGTCCCTCTGAACCAACAGGCAGAGATATAACCCTAATAAAGGTTTAACACTAAGTATTAAAGTTATACTCTCCATCCTAAGATAAGGATACAGGCATAACCCTAATTCAGAGCCCCAAAACTTTAACTGTTTAGCCTTGATTATGAAATGAGAAGTAGAGATTCAAGGAGACTCAAAGTTAAAAACTAGGGGAGACTATATAAAACCCTAAATTTATCATGCTTGGATATTCCTATGGTTTGTGAGGTTTTAAGAAAAGATCTTCAGATGGCCACAAAGGAAGAAGAAGCAGATGAAAAGAGAAGAGACATGAGAATAGGTTACTTACTTCCTGAAGAAGTTAAGTAACCTAAGAGAAAGAAAGGGAGAAAGCGAGAGCATAAGTGAGTCAAACTCACTTCAAAGACAAATAAATATGCAAATGAAGAGATAAGAAGAGGTGGGATGTGGAGGCAAATCCACATCCTAAACAACTTACCTGAAGCCCCTGAAAAGTTAGCATGAATGCATAAGATGTGAAACAAAAGGAAATAAGGCAAATGAAGATGCAATGATCAAGACCAGAAGTGAAAACATAATGCAAATGTGTTATGAAATGATTCAAAGACATGTACAATGTTTATGTATGATCATACAAGAGATGAGATGCAAAGGAAGGCATGTTAGAAGCTTGAAATTACATGAATACACATAAGAAGTAATGGATACAAAGCATACCAAATGGATGCAACAATGATCAACCAATGTTAACACATGTCCTAAGCTATCTAAGATGACATAAAAATGCATGAGATGTCATGACAAGTTCACATGATGAAGGTATGCAAATATGAATGCAAATGAACATGGCAAATTAGGGTTTTAAGAAAGTATGAGATGCATATGATCAAAACTGAAGAAAAACACATGATAAAAAATTGAAATTTCAACCAAATGAACCCTAAACACACATAAGATCACTCCCCAAAGATGGAAGTCAGAAGCTATACCAAATTCAAGTTATGGTTTTTCTAAGTTAGGCTAGGGTTTTGGGTACCTCTTCATGAAAAATGCCAAAACAAATGGAAAATGCATTGAAAAAATATGAGTTAAATATCCTAGATACTACATGAAAATTATGAAAGGATGCAAAAAGAACCATACACAAACTCATCTTGGTTGATCAGAAATGAATTTTTGAAGTTAGGGTTAGAAAAATAAGAAATTTGGAAACCCTAATTCATAGTTAATTGTGAAAACATGGTCAAACCCTAAAAGAAATTTGTAAAATGAGTTTGTAAATTGTTCTAAATATTTAAGAATGCTTCATGATTTTTTTTGTGATTTTTAAATACCTAAAAGTATTTTTAATTAATTAAAATGAGTTAATTAATTAAATAATACAATTAAATGATTTAAAAATAGATTTTTAATGCAAAAATTAAAAATAAAAATGTTTTTGATTTTTGAAAATTATTTAAAGTGAAAATGCAAAAGATTGGAATTTTATAAAATGTTTTGCTATTTTAAATAAATAAAGAAAACAAATGCAAAATAAATAAAAAGAAAATGAAAAGTAATTACAAGGAAAGGCCAGGATTGGTGAGAGATGGATCAAGGGCCAGGATTGCTAGTCAGCTTGACTTGAGGTAACCAGATCCTAAGGCTGTGATTCAAACTTGTGATACGCGTTCTATCCAATGGCTCATGTTCAATGTAGTTTAATTAATTAAAATTAACTTAATTAATTAAAATTAGGGTTAAATGATTTATCTGGACCGTTCACATGCAAGGCTAATCAAGATCCTACGGCTCACAATCAATCTGGCAAACAAAATCCTAATTAGCCCTAATGACTTTCAAGTGACCGGAGATAAGCTCTGGTCATCTTCTACGGCCAGCCAAATCCCCAACTTCCTCCCTAGGTCACTGAACAACATCAAATCTGCCCAAAAACATTCCCCAAACATCATAGAACACAAATACACAAACAAAAATCATTTATAACACATGAACAACAAGAATCGAATCAAAACATTTTCACAGGCAAATTTTCAGAACAACAATACATGATTGTTTCTACACCATTTTCAATTCCAAACACATCAGGATGATCAGTGCAACATATATAATCTTTTTATAACACGAAATCAAAGTTATGAGAAAAAAGTTCTTGATGGATAGCTGAACTGAAGGTCTTCAAACTGGAGCTTTCTGAGCCTTTCCTTGGTGCAAAATGGTATGCACTGTGGGATTGGTATGGTGCCATTGGCCAAAAAGTCAAAAGTTTGTATACTTGAGGCATGGGTTGGGACAGAGGTGATTTGAGGGTTTGGGCTTCCTCGTCTGGCTTCAAGGAGCACCCTTGGATCATTTGTAGTGAGCTGTAACATTTGGATCAGAAGTTTGAACATGTTTTGCAAGTTGCCAACTTTGAGAATTTTGTGAAAATTGGCCATGAAACTTGTGAAGCAAGGCATGATTTTTGTGCTTGAGATGATTCTCATAAATTTAATGCAATGTAGAAGTGAATTATAGGTCATTAGAATGCTTAGAAGTCAAAATTGCACATTTCCCTCTTTGACATGAACTTGAATATTACAAGATTTTTCCCAACTTTGACTTGCCATATCTTGAGTTCTAGGATGAATCAAGAGGAGTTCTTGTACTTTTTGAAAATGGGAAGATCAAATCTACAACTTTCATGTTTGAAGAAAATTCATTTGAAACCTTTTTTATCAAGAAAGAGAAGGTTGAAGATCTTTCCCAAAATGGAAAGTTTTCATTACAAGTCATGTCCAAAAATGGCAAGTTTTCAAATTGGTCAAAATTCTTCAATCTTGTGAATTTACAAGCATTCCTAAGATCAAATAAAGATCATAGGACCTAAAATTGATGATGATGACCCTTTGGAACCCTTGTTGGTGGTCTCAGATGCCCTGATTCTGACTTTTCTTGCACAACAAGTTACCATTTGATCATATGACTTCCCCAAGGATTTTTTGCTTCAAATTTGATACACATGCTACTTATAACATCTATAGGCCAATAGAATCAAGAATGGCCAAAAAATTTGAGTGTAAGGGCCTCAAACCCAAAACCCTAATTTCTGGTCATCTGTGTAGGAGCCCTGAGCCTGCCTGGGTGGCTCTGCAATCTCTTGTGATATTTTGACTTTCAATAACCCTTAGAGCCATAAAATGATCATAGAAAACTCATGGAACCTCTTGGCATGCTTCAAGTCCTTTAAGATTTCTCAGACCTCTTCTAAGATTCACCTGATCACAAACCCTAGCTATGCAGCTATGCAATGAGTTGCTAAAGGAAAAAAATGCAATGTGAGATGTGATGATATGTTATGCAGTATGAAGGATCACAAGCCAAGGTGTGAGAGAAAAAAAAAGAGGGCAAATTTGGGGTGTTTACACTCCCGAGCATAGACATAAGCAGTTCCAGCACATAAAAAACACAAATAAATAGTTCTCACCTTAGTTTGGCGAACTACGTTGACTTTGATCCTCATTTTACCGATGAGGTACGTAGGCAGTGGGGTAGGGCCCGTTCGAGCACATTCTTTATTTTCCCTACATTTTCCCCTTTCTTTTCGTTCTCTTTTCCCAATTGTCTTTCTCATTTCAGTTCCAATTCCAATAGTGGTTTTCATTCAGCAGCGCTTTATCCTTTTACCCCTTGAAACAAACAAACAAGCATGGATTCGGTCGGGTATGGAGGACGATCTGGGGTGCTAATACCTTCCCAGGTTGTAACCGACTCCCGAACCCAGATCTTTGGTTCGTAGGACCTTGTCCATCCCTTTTCTCTTAGGTTTGTGCCTCATTACCTTTCCCATTCATTCGAGATAAAAGTTCCTGGCTGGAGACTCTACCTTTTCCGTGCCACTTTCGTGATTGAACTAGGATGAAAATCCCGGGAGCGACAGTTGGCGACACTGCTGGGGATCGAACCCAAAATCTCTAATTTCCCCTTTGAGAGTCAATCCTAATGCATGTTTGCCTTTGTTTCTTTGGTTGTTTACATGTGCGTTGTTGTGTGTTTATTTACTGTTTTCATTTAAAATTTTCACTATTTATTTTCATGCATCATATATGATATTAGACTGTCTGGATTGTGCTGGTTTTCTTTTGGTGGGATAAGGAATTACTGTGAGATAATCCAAATACCCGACTTGAGTGCACCCTAGGATTCGTGTGGACACATTGTACTCACATGCGGCATGATGAGTGGCAATGTGTTTCACACCCAGACTACGACCGTCTTGGAAATATCTTGTGTGGGGATTTCCTCCACTTCGGGATAGGACCTTGATAGTTATGTGCATCTAACGACCGATCATTGAGAACATTTATTGAAACAACCCTCTCCAGTGGTGAGAATGGAAGACCACATTTCGTGGAAAACCCATTCGCACCCGAGGGTCCACTGGGATCTCACATAGGATGGTCTGGTTCTCTTATAGGAACTCATTCAAAGCATCTGGTCGTATCACGATAGTACTGTATCCTACGTGATGAATGTACTATTTTTTCTCGATTTCAGCGCTCGAAGCTGGGGACTTATAAGGGATGTTTGTTTCCTCAGACTCAGCTGAGACCTCTTTGAGTAGTATATAATGCCTAACCGATTCCCTGACCTGGTCATGAGCTATTTCTCGGAAATAGTGAATGTATTATTGCTATTCGGATTTAAGAGTTTGTGATGCTTGACCCAGAGCACACCCGTCAGTTTGGGAGGGGTTTACAAGTTTGCAGTTGACCTCATCATACCCTGTCACCAGTACAGTTTATGTGTTGGTCCGGTTACTTTAATCCTGGAGTTCTTGAGTGTTATCTGGTTCTGGTCCTTGATCTGGATTATCTGTGATTATCTGAGTTCTTATATATGGGTTGTTATCCATAGGATGTTGGGGGTTTCTGATCACTTGGCTCTGATATTCAGTTTCCAGACAGTTCCAGTTTGATCATATGTCCTTGCATTTGCATTGCATCATCCCATCATTAACCATGTTTTGTTTTCATTCTTAGGTTTAGCTTATTGTGTATGTTTCCGGTATATTTTTCAGAGATGGAAGACCCTCACAAACAGAACATTCATTTCAAGTTTTTCGACACTAAGGTTGGCCTGTTAAAGTATATGATGGATCTGATTATGCCCAATCATGTAGGAGAGTTCAGGAAATCTTACGGGAATATTATGGATGTGGCGATAGAGTTAGATCCCTCTGAGAGAAGTGCCATTCACAGTCTGCTCCAGTACTATGATCCTCAGCTTCGATGCTTCACATTTCCTGATTTTCAGTTAGGTCCTTTGTTGGAGGAGTATGCTTTGATCTTGGGAGTTCCTATTCAAGATCAGATCCCATTCAATACTGAAGTGGTTAGACCTGCACCTGAGGTAATTTCCAAGGCGCTTTATTTGATCCCTTCTGTGATGAGTTCTTTGACTATTACTAAAGGGGGTGTGCCTGGTTTTTCTTTGGAGGCCCTAGTGAAGAAGGCTGAAGAGCTTGCTATTGAAGCACAGTGGGATTCTGTGTATGCCATTCCGTCTCTCTCTATTTATGGCATCATTTTGTTTGCAGATCTAGAGAAGTTCATAGACATGAATGCCATACACATGTTCTTGCTGAAGAACCATGTGCCTACACTACTGGGATATTTGTATTACTCAGTGCATTATAAGACTGAAAGGAAACGAGGAGGTTTAGTTTGATGTTGCGCTCATTTATTCCATATGAGGTTCGTAAGGCACTTTCATAGTACCGGGGTGTTCAGTGATCATACTTTGGTTTGGTATCAGAAGTTGGAGAAGTTATTTGCTGGAGATATCAGATGGATTACTCAAAGGCTTCAGGATACACGTTTTATCACCAGTTGTGGGAGTTACCTCAGTGTACCTTTGTTGGGAGTGACTGGGGGAATCAACTACAACCCAATCTTATTGAGGAGATAATTGGGGTATGCTTTAAGAGATGTCCCAAAAGAATTAAAATTGGCTCCTACACATTATTTCCCGGTGAAAGGCAATATGCCTTTGGTGAGGAAAGTTGTTGGAGCTTGGAAGTGCATCAGAAGAGAAGGGGTGGCTAGCTTTGGAAAGTGTAACAATCATACTTTCCCGGAGTATGAGGCCTGGCTGAAGAATATAGCTCGAGCAATATTATTGACATTCTCCCCTCTAGTGCCTCTAGTGACTGAGCCTAAGACCACTATTCCCTTAGAAGACTACAAGAAGTTGGAAGCCCAACTGCAAGAGTCGAGGGTGGAAAATGTAGAGATGACTAGCTTGTACCATCAAATGGCTCATTCTAACACAATCCTAGAAGAGAAGCTGCATAAAATGGAGATAGCTCAGGAGACTAAGGAGAAGGAGTTTGCAGAAAGAGAGGCTTACTTCCAGAGAAGGGGTCTAATGGACATTAAGAGAGAGGAAGAATTCAGAAAGACCCGGAAGACTCTTAGAGAAGCCAAGCAATCTATCACTTGATTGCAAGATTAAAGTATTCAAGATCATAAGAAGCACAAGGAAAGGGAAGATTTCTATGAATTGCAGATGATTTCCAAGAAGGAATAGCTGGAGCAGAGTCAGGAGGCACTTGAAGTGGTACTCTAGGAGATAGAAGATCTTAAATTGATGGTTGGAATTAAGAGGGTTAGGTCCGAGAAGGGAGGGATCTAAGTCTTCAAGCACTAGCCTCGTTTTCTAGTTTGTTTCCTCTGTATTTGGATTACCTACATACATGTTGTAGGAATCTTGGTTTTGTATTTTGCCATATTTCCTTTTCCTTTTGTAAGACTTATACCCTACGGGGAATTCCGTTATTCTTGCCTTGTAGGCTGATCTATGTAACGCAAATTTTAGTTCTCTATTTCCTGTATGCACTGACACTTAGGCCATTACGTTCATCTGAATCTGACTTCTATGCGAAGGTCTTTTCAAAATCGGGGGTCGAAAGCCATCTGGATTTCTTTGTTAAATACTCGAACCTGGGCATAAATGACCTTGAGATTTAAAGCATAAAAAATTGCATTGCATACATATCACCCTATTTCTCTATCTTGCATGTACATTCCCATATTTCTAGCATCTATTCTGTTGTTGGCATTATTGCTACGAAGAAGGTTCACAGGTATCCTACTAAACAAAACAGAGTCGGGAATCATGGATCAGATGCAAGTTGAATTGACGGAGCTGCACAATCGTATGGACCAGTTCATGACCTTGGTACCTGGCATCAATCAGAACCAGGAGCATCTCCAGGAGATGATTGATAGAAATCATGATGGCAACGACAACAATGGGGGAGGTCCTAGAGGTACGGGTGCTCTGAGCGGTAACGGCGGCCCTCAACCTCAACCTGAGGTTATTGTTAATGTTGGTGGTGGTCTCGAACATGTTCGTATTCCTCAAGGAGATAATCAAGATGATCAGTTCACTATACTGGAGGATATGGAAGGACAGGGTGTTGAGGTCAATCGCCGTTTCGAGGAAATGGCAAAGCAAATTCGTTCTATTTAATCCCAGAAATCTTTGGGATTCGATATCACTAGCTTGGGTCTTGTTCTAGGGGTGAGAATTCCCCACAAGTTTAAAGCACCTACCTTTGATAAGTACAATGGTCTTCTTGCCCAAGGACCCATCTCAAGTTTTTTGTCGATAGAATTGCTGCTCATACCGATGATGAAAAGTTGTGGATGTACTATTTTCAGGATAGTCTCGTCGGGGCATCCCAAGAATGGTACATGAAGCTAAGTAGGGCTTCTATCAAGAGCTGGAAGGAATTGGCTGAAGCCTTTGTCGATCATTATCAGTATAATCTTGATATAGCTCCAAACTGTACATAGCTTCAGAGCATGTCGCATAATGCTAAAGAAAGTTTCAAAGAGTACGCTAGAGGTGGCGCCAATTAGCTGCAAGAGTGCAACCTCCTTTGCTAGAGAATGAAATGGCAGATGTGTTCATGAGTACTCTACAAGGGGTGTTTATCGACCTTTTAGCTTCCTGTGTAGCCACCAAATTTACTGATCTTGTCATTGCTAGTGAAAGAGTGGAAAATTTGTTAAAGATGGGGAAGATACAAGATACCGGTGCCAGTAGCTCATCTGGAGTGAGAAAACCCTTTTTCGGTCCCTAGAGGAAGAGGGAAGGCAAAACTAATGTTGTTTATAGTAGAGGTCGTGGCCAGGGTCTTCACAATTACCATGGTCAGGTGGCTGCAGTTACCATCCCATCAGGGAATGTTCAACCACAACCACAACAATAGAATCAGCGTCAACAAAGACCTTACCAACAGCGTTCACACCAATCTGATCGTGTCATTGAGCCTATTCTGATGACATATACTGCACTACTTCAGAGATTATTGGATATGAACATGATTCAGTTAAGGAAACTGCAACCCATCACTAGGGATTCTCTACCACCAAGCTACGATTCCAATGCCATATGTGATTTTCATTCAGGTTCCCTGGGGCACACAACTGAGAAGTATAGGGCTTTATAGCTGAAAGTCCAGGATTTGATTGATGCAAAAACCATCAACTTTGCACCACCGCCAAATGTTAATACTAACCCTATGCCCAATCATGGAGGGGCAAGGATCATTGCTATTGAAGACGGAAAAGTCCTGAATCTGATTTTGAATGTTAGTGAAGTTAAGACTCATTTGTCTGTTGTCAAAGAAATATTATTGAAAGGCCATGTGTTTCCTGGATGTAGAAAAGATTGTGAAGATTGTATGACTTCTAAGAACGGGTATAATAAACTGAAAATAGGTATCCAAGATTTGATCAATGAAGGCAAGCTGCAGTTTGATAAGGTAAACAATCAAAGCGACGATGTGTCTACTATCACTATACATTTTACTCCAGAAGAAATGCCTTCAAAACCAGCACCAGTTATTATCTATGTACCACAAGAGGTAAGGCTTGTTACAACAAGCCATGTAACCATCACGGTTCTTGGACCGATCCCTTATGAAAGTGAAAGAGCAGTGCCTTGGCATTATGGCTCAGATGTGTATGTTCAAGGGCAGAAGTTTGAAGACAAGTCTCTAGTTGTTATTGATCCAAGTGTTGTAAATGTTGGTGGAGTAGGGGGTTCACCAGGAATGGACGACTCTTCTCTCCACAAACTCTTCGAACAAACAACAAAGCTGAGGCTGCAGCACAGGCTAAAGGGAAACAGGTAGCCACAGAGGAAGTGGTGATTCCGTCGAAAGAGTAAAGTACCTTTGTAAAAGAGGTCGAAGAATTTATGCGGATCATTAAGAAGAGCAATTACAAAGTGGTTGATCAGTTGAACCAAACACCCTCAAAGATTTCGATATTGCCTCTACTTACGTGCTCTCCAGTGCAGCGCAAGGCATTATTGAAAGTTCTACAGATGGCTTATGTTCCGCATGAGATAACTGTGAAATAACTTGAAATTGTGGTTGCAAATGTCAATGCCAGTCATGGACTGGGTTTTACAGACAAAGACTTAACGTCAAAAGGGATAAATCATAACACGGTGTTGCACATCACTATGGAGTGCAAAGGTGCTATGTTATCTCATGTTCTAGTCGACACTGGCTCTTCTTTGAACGTACTTTCTAAGAAAACTTTGATGAAGTTGGAGATAGAAGGACTAATTCTGAGACCAAGTGACATGGTGATGAAAGCCTTTGATGGTTCTAGAAGATCGGACTTTGGTGAGGTTGAATTGTTGGTGAAGATAGGATCGCATGTATTCAAAAGCACATTGTACGTCATGGATATCCAGCCAGCTTACAATTACCTTCTGGGATGTCCATGGATCCATGTTGCAGGCGCGGTGGCGTCAACCTTGCACCAAAAGTTGAAATATATTTTTGATGGTCAAGTGATTAAAATGTGCGTGGATGAGGATATCTTCGTCAGCCATTTGTCTACATTCAAGTACGTTGAAATGGATGGAGAGATCCATGAAACTCTATGCCAAGCCTTTGAGGTTGTGAACGTCAGTATCGTTGCTCCCAACTCTGCAACCAAGAGCAGTGAGAGGGTAGGAACCTCTATATCTTCCTACAAGCAGGCCATAGAAGTGGTTGAAGCTGGAAATGCCCAGGGCTAGGGCAAGCTAGTCCAGGTGGATAAACAAGAAGACAAGTTTGGTATAGGCTACATCCCGGGGCAAGCAACAGGGTCTCAAAGCAAGGCAATCAGTTTCTCAAGAGGGGGAGTAATTAACCCAAATCAAATTTGTGTCGTTAAAGATGATGCTGATAGTGATTGTGACCTCGAAAAATAGGTATGCTCGTGTGTCCCAAGATAACAGCTAAAGAACTGGTTAGCAGAAGTCTTCATTCAAGTCACTTTCTTGTTAGAGTAATTTTCTTTGTTTTCTCATTATCATACGCATGTCAAAATCCTGCACTACGCCCAAGGTGAATGGATCCATTGTAGGGCCTCCTTGCATTTTATGCAATTTTATTTTATCATGAATAAAGGACTTTTTCATTCTAAATGTGTTCCCTTTCCTTCTTTTTAAAAAAAAATCACAACAAAAAACATTAAAAATGGAAATGTTTTTCTTTGTTTGTTTTGTTTTCATCATGAAAACAGATTCTGAAATAAGCACATCAATTATGCAGAACCAATCATTTGGATTTCTTTGATAACTCTTCTTCTATGACTAAGTATGACTTCGATAATACAATCTACCAAGCTAATGAAGGGGTTGAGGAAGATTATGAACTCCCTAAAGAATTGGCCAGGTTGTTAAAGTATGAGGAAAGAGTGATTCAACCTCATTTAGAAGAGATTGATGTCATCAACATCGGAACAGAAGATGCAAAGAAGGAAATTAAAATTCGGGCCAGTCTGCAGGTTAGAGTAAAAGAAGAGTTAGTTGGCATGCTTCGAGAATATATGGACATCTTCGCTTGGTCATGTCAGGATATGCCAGGTTTAGATACAGACATTGTGATGCATAAACTGCCACTGAGGAAAGACTTCCCTCCTGTTAAGCAAAAGCTTCGAAAAACTCGTCCTGAAATGGAGATGAAGATTAAATAAGACGTTTAGAAGCAGTGGGACGTCGGGTTCCTTGCCGTAACTAGTTATCCACCATGGGTAGTTAATATTATGCCAGTACCGTAGAAGAACGACAAGGTCCGGATGTGCGTTGACTACCGAAATTTAAAGAGAGCGAGCCCAAAAGATGATTTCTCATTACCTCACATCGATGTATTGGTTGATAATACAGCTCAATTCTCGATATTCCTTCATGGATGGCTTCTCCGGCTACAACCAGATTAAAATGGCTCCGGAGGACATGGAAAAGACAATGTTTATGACCCCTTAGGGTACATTTTGCTGCAAGGTCGTGCCTTTTGGTTTAAAGAACGTCGGGGCAGCCTATCAGCGGGCAATGGTTACACTATTTCATGATATGATCCACAAAGAGATTGAATGTTATGTGGACGACATGATCGCCAAGTCCCGAGACGAAGAAGAGCATTTGGTTAACCTCAAGAAGTTGTATGAACGACCGATAAAGTATCGTCTGAGGTTAAATCCTAACAAGTGCACCTTTGGGGTGCGTTCCGAAAAACTGCTGGGTTTTATTGTGAGTCAAAGAGGGATTGAGGTAGATCCTGCAAAAGTCAAATCCATACAAGATATGTCTGCATCGCGAACATAAAATGAAGTGTGTGGCTTCCTGGGTAGATTGAACTACATTTCACGGTTCATATCCCACCTCATAGCTACACGTGATTGTTAAGTGAGTTTCTCTAGGATCTGATTGGAATTTGGCACATAAACATACATTGTATAGAATATCTGGTCTAGATGCAGTTAGATAGAGGAGAGAGCCAATCATACCTCTGTAGATCTTCTGATCTACTTTCTTACTTACCTCTTCCTTCTCCAGAATACACGTGGGATGCATAGGAGTCTTAGAGATCTTACTTTCTGATAAGTCAAATTTCTTCAGAAGTTATTTGACATATTTGCTTTGATGGATATATGTTCCTTCTGATGTTTGATTGATTTGGATTCCCAGAAAGAACTTTAGTTCTCCCATCATGCTCATCTCAAATTCTGCTTGCATAGACTCAGCAAATTCCTTTCCCATAGCTCTTTTAGTAGAACCAAATATAATTTCATCTACATATATTTGGCATATCAAAATATCATTTTTAATATTTTTACTGAAAAGAGTTGTATCCACTTTCCCTCTGATGAAATTATTTTCCAGAAGAAAATTACTTAGTCTTTCATACCAAGCTCTGGGAGCTTGTTTTAGACCATATAAAGATTTTTCAAGTTTAAAAATATGTTCTGGAAAATTTGTATTTTCAAAACAAGAGGTTTGGTGCACATACACTTCTTCATCAATATAACCATTTAAAAATGCACTCTTGACATCCATTTGATATAGAATGATATTATGATTAACAACAAATGAAATTAGAAGTCTAATTGATTCTAACCTGGCGACTTGTGCATAGGTTTTTGTATAGTCTATTCCTTCTTGTTGACTATAACCTTGTGCAACCAGCCGTGCCTTGTTTATGACAACTTCTCCTTGTTCATTAAGCTTGTTTCCGAATACCCACTTGGTGCCAATGATGTTGAATCCTCTGGGTCTAGGTACTAAGTCCCACACATCATTTCTGGTGAATTGATTGAGTTCATCTTGCATTGCAAGTATCCAATCATTTTTTGAGAGAGCTTCTTCTACAGAAGTTGGTTCAATCAGAGAGACTAGTCCCATTAGAGATTCTTCAGAATTTTTGAATGATGACCTTGTTCTGATTGGATCATCCTTCTTTCCCAAGATATTATCTTCTGGATGATTCAACGTGCTTTTGGATTGTTTCTTCTGAGTGGGTTCTTCAGAACTTGTTGGAGTGATTGTTTTGTCTTGTTCTATAGATGGTTGTTCTTTAGATGTTCTGTCTGTAGTGATTTCAAATTCTATATCTGCAAGAGATTCATTATGCTTTGGTTTTTCAGAACCAAGCTTGTCATCAAATCTGACATAGATAGATTCTATGATAATTCGTGTTTTTGTATTGTATACTCTGTATCCTTTTGAACATTCAGATTATCCTAACATATAACACTTTTGTGCCTTATCAAACTTATTCATAGGATCATTAGTATTCAGAATAAAACAAGTGCATCCAAAGGGATGAAAATATGAAATGTTGGGCTTTCTGTTCTTCCACAATTCATAAGGAGTCTTTTCCAGAATAGGTCTTATAGATATTCTATTCTGGATGTAGCATGTTGTATTTACTGCTTCTGCCCAAAAGTGTTTAGCCATGTTAGTCTCATTGATCATGGTTCTGGCCATCTCTTGCAATGCCATGTTCTTACGTTCTACAACTCCATTTTGTTGTGGAGTTCCAGGGCAAGAGAAATTGTGAGAGATTCCATTTTCATTAAAAAATGATTCTAATTTTTTGTTTTCAAATTCTCCACCATGATCACTTCTAACTTTAACAATTCTAAACTCTTTTTCATTTTGAACTTGTTTGCAGAAGTTGGGAAATACATCAATTGACTCATCCTTGTGTCTAAGGAACTTTACCCATGTCCATCTGCTATAGTCATCTACGATCACTAATCCATACTTCTTGCTACTGACTGAAGCAGTTTTCACTGGTCCAAACAAGTCAATGTGCAGAAGTTCTAATGGTCTAGAGGAAGATACAACATTTTTAGCTTTAAAAGCAGGTTTTGAAAATTTTCCTTTCTGACATGCTTCACACAGAGCTTCTGAGTTGAACTTCAAATTTCGATGTCCTTTGACCAGATTGAGTTTGTTAATTTGAGATAATATTCTCATATTAACATGTCCCAATCTTCTGTGCCATACCCATTTCTCAGTTTCCACAAACATTAGACATTTTACATTCTGACTTTTCAGTTCAGAAAGTTTTATTTTAAATATGTTGTTCTTTCTCTTTCCACTAAAGAGGATTGTTCCATCTTTCTGACTAACAACTTTACAAAACTTTTGATTGAAGATTATGTCATAACCATTATCACTTAATTGACTTATGGATAATATATTATGCATTAATCCTTCTACTAATAGAACATTAGAGATAGAGGGAAGGGTGCCATTACCAACAGTTCCAGAGCCAATAATTTTTCCTTTTTGGTTGCCTCCAAAACCTACATAGCCTCCAGCTTTCAACTCAAGACTTTGGAACATATGTTTTCTTCCCGTCATGTGTCGTGAGCATCTAGAGTCCAGGTACCAAGATTGGTGTTTCAGTTTGGTTGTTAAAGACATCTGCAACATACACAATTTTATCTTTGGGTACCCATGTAACACCCCAAATCTACCCGGCGGAAATTCATAAATCAGAGTTTCAAAAATTCGACATCAAAACAGGATGCTACATTTTTCAACTTAAACAAATTCATTTAATTTCGTAAACATCGATACATAACACTTTCAATCAGGATGAAACCATAACGTCAACTCTCTTATTCATTTCTTTAAAATAAAGCAACTTTTACAAATAGGCAGCGGATTCACAATATTCAACTTTGCATCAGTTAACATCTTATTTAACCTACCAACTTAGTAATAACACATTTCGCGTTGAAACAACTTAACTCAACAACAACATAATATAATAACAAAACAACTAAGCGTTCATCCCCCCGAGTGTTACGTATCAGAGCGACGACACCGACTTGATTACGAAAGTAAGCAACTCTAAACTGGAATACCTGCACGTTACCAATCAAGGTAACATTCAACAACAAAAAGGGGTGAGATATCGAACCATATAAACAAGAGTATGATAATTACTACGCTAGATAGAATCATACATTTTTTTCACTATCCACAACAACGTTTTACTAAACACCCCAAACAACCAACATACTTTATCATCTTAATTCACACATCAACATAATCAATTTCAACTATAACCTTAGCATACAAACCTTCATCAACTTCGACGAACATTTACAACATATTCAACTTCTTCAATATCAACATAATCGACATTACAAACATAAATATATAAACAACTCAGGCAACATAATCCTATAATCAACTCATCCATCATGATAATATAATCAACTTAGCAACATAATCAACTTATCCAACATAATAATATAATCAACTTAGCAACATAATCAACTTGTCCAACATTATAATATAATCAACTTAACAACATAATCAACTTGTCCAACATAATAATATAATCAACTTAACGACATAATCCACCTAAATATACATAAACAACTTATTCAACTTGAGCAACGTACACAACTTTATCAATGTAAGCAACAAGAACAACTTTATCAACTCGTCAACACAAACAACACAAACAACATAATTAATGTGACACGAAATGTGACTCGACTGTGCTTATGCATGTGGTACCATTGGAGTAAAACTCCCAACTTAAAATATACCAGGTTATCGAGGTATATGCAAGGCATAAGCCTTCAACTTAATAAATTTGCCAATCCAGGCCAACGTGGTGAGCATCCGCTCCAACTTAGAAATGCAGTGTATGCCATGATACAACGACTCAACACATCACAACAATCAACTCCAACAACATACAACAAACAACATCACAACTTTAATTCAACACCGATTCAACTTTGTCCATAGGCCTACAACTTTCAGCGTTGGTCATACAACCTACAACTTGAACATCAACATTGGTCTTACGACCTACAACTCAAATAATCAACATGGGTCCTTCGATCTTTAACTTAAAAATGTTCCCAAACTGAGACAAAACAACATACGCAACTATACTCGAAAATACACACATTCAACACTAATTAACAAAGTACACCGACTAAAATCACTTATTTATTATTCCGAACTAACTCGACAATTTTCGTTAAATTCCGGACAACTAATTTTTCCGCTTAAATTCACTTATTCGGCTAAACAGACAAACTTTATTGTTTTATACAACATGACTATTACTAATCAATTTTATAAATTATGTTCAATTTCCAATACACCGACTAAAATCACTTATTTATTATTCTGAACTAACTCGACAATTTTCGTTAAATTCCGGACAACTAATTTTTCCGCTTAAATCGGCTAAACCGGCTAAATCGACACGACTTAACTTTCTGCCAAAACTACTCATAAACTCCACTATAATTAATACTTAGTATAATGTTATTATAATAATATTCCTTTAATTATATTCTTATTATAAAATTAGTAAAACTTTTATTATATTTATTTATTCCTTTAAGCAAAAAGGTAACAAGGTAACATAATATACATTAAACAAATAATAAGCCATGGCAAGGGCCGTGAGGTGTGGCCTGGGCCGTAGGCATGTGAGGTGGCCACATAACAAAGGGATGGCCTGCGCCATCCCCACCCCACAAATCCATGGCCTGCGCCATGATACAATTTCCAATGGGTGGCCTACGCCACCCTTCCCGAACAACGGGTCCCGTCCCCAAATTCTAGTTTTTTTTTTTTTTAGAATTCCCAAATTCAAGACAATTTCTCAACGATTAATTCCAACCACAATCATGCCAAATCAATTATTCTTAGCAATAATAAATCCACACAAACAACACACCAAAAATCATCACGGACAGTATAGGAATTATAAAATCCCAATCCCGCATAATAATTATCATAGTCCCGATTATAGAGTTTGAACCCCACCCTTACCTTAATCGATGGTCGCTTCGAATCTCCGATCGACTTTCCGATTGGGTTTCCGACGGTGACTTCTCGTAACCGTTTTCTCTAATTTTCCTCGTTCTCCAATTTCACGTTCCACTTTTTCCAACTTCTACTGATTCAACTTCTCCTCTTGACTAATTCTCCTTTTATTTTCTCTTTATTATTATAATAATAATAATAATAATCCAATTATAACTAATGGGCCTAACTGCAACACCCCCTTAATTTGTTATTTTAACACGGTTTCAAGCCCACTAATTAATCTACTACAACAACTATAATATTTACTCCGAAAATATTTCTACGGCTTCCGACTTATTTTCCCGACTTAACGACTTAAATTCACCACAACACCAAACTTTAATTTAATAAATCACTACTAATTATTTTCTCTAGACTTAATTAGATTATCTTACGATTATTAACCAAATGGTCCAAACAACCCGATCGACATATCCAATAATAAACGAAAATACTTCATATCTTCTTCCATAATTTATATCAACTTATTTAATTAAATTCGACCTAAACCAACTTATAATTATCAACACAACATTCCGATATTTTGGAAATCAACTTAAATACGCAAATCACCGCAAATCAACACAACACAATACACTTATATTTAATTAAATAATTAATTAAATAAACGGGCGTTACAACTCTCCCCCACTTAGGATATTTTTGTCCTCAAAAATTTATCCGATTCAATTACTCCAACTACTCATTTACTCCGACTAATCAACTTTCATCCTCGAAGGCAACCCCACTTATAATATAGACAACAATTATAACACCCACATTAACAACAACTCAAACGACAATCAAGAAATACACTTGACAACCATCAACACAACACAACGAGTAACCAAATTACAACTTAGAACACATCAACTCAAGAACATACAACTTAATCACAATGTTAATACAACCAAACTACCAACATCATTGTCATCCACGTACGAATGACGACACCACGCGCTCGCTACGCACTCTAATTACTTGCAATTTACAAAGTTTACCGAATCTAAATCCAACTTACAATTTATCAAAATCGACATATCCACAAAGCCCTTCGACTCAATCCTTTTGGAATTTTTCATTTCAACTGGTATTCTAACTCTTGTAGTTACCTAATAGTTACAAATTAGCTCCTTAAGATAACGCCTCTAAACATTCAACCAATTACAACTGCGACTACTTCCAAAATTTCGATAAAATATTCATATACTTCCATGAATTCCCAATTATCATCAACATAGACTACAACTTTACTATCTTTTAGCAACACGTCTTCGACAATCATTTTTAACCACACAACATCATTACACCAACATAAGGTACAAGGGTCCAACGAATCTCCACAAGATAACTCATACCCTTTGCCCCCAACTAATTCAAATCGTCGACTACTCGATCCTTACTCATATCGACACAACCTTTTATAGAGTCTTATCTGAATCAACACAACCAAACAACTCTTCTTATTCCAACCAAAACCTCTCTTTAATAAACCAACTTATAATTTCACTTTTAATACTTGCAACTCAATTATATCTGACATTCTTATCAAATTATCATTTCACATTCCCACCTACTTTCCTTTCTAATCATCTCAAGAAAGTTTCAAGTCTCAAGCTACTTAATTCATCACTAAACAACATTCAAATTATTCAGAGTTCAACTATGAGTTTCCTTATTACAATTCAATCCAAGCGCAATTTCATACTTCCCTCTTAAATTCCAACTAATACTCTCATATAATAACTTGCATCAACAAAACAAACAATACTCAAGCACTCGGCTTGACTTCAACCAATTCGACGTACATAATATACTAGCTGGCATGACACATCTATCCATCAATCATGATTACGTCTGCTATCAACAATAGATTAAGGGTGATCAGTTCCTCAATTTGTCAATAGACATCTGGCAACCAATAACAGTGGCATAAATCATCATTACCCAACATAATAGCATACTTCAACTTGTGCTCAGAGTCCGTAAGCATATTGCTCCACCAACTCTCTACGGCTTATCAACTCCTTCTTAGTCCCCTTAATTCCAACTTCATCAACGATACAAAACTTCCAAAAATCCAGTACGCATTCTCTTATGTACACACATATTACCACACGACTTTCAATATCCCTCTAACATTGGAATCATTACAACAAGTACCATTCAAAGTGGTTAGCTCAAATTACAACTTCCAACCAAGTTACGATTCTTAACAACACCAATCAACCATCCATCTTCCTCTCAACATTACCATCATCTAGAATAGGCACTTTAATCATTCTCATTACATATTTGTTCATTCTCCGAATACTTATGCATTCCCTTTAATACCAACATCTCATTATTATTTTTTCCAACATTTTCATTTTTCTAAAATTTCCAGCAACACACGCTCCACTTCGAACGCAATTATCTTCTTCAATACAGATCTCCAAATCACAAAATTATATTCTATTATGAAGATAAATTTGTGCAGATTCCAGAACTTCAAGGATCGCTCGAATCCGACTTACAAGTAAAAAGTTATCCTCCTTGCAATGGGGCTGGTTGACAATTCCCGCATGCAGAATTTTCCAAAAATCAGCAGCAAACCCAACTATTAAAATGCACTTATCTCCCTCATTACAAACCTCTTGAATTAAAATCTTATATGCAAACTGTAGGGAATTTCGTAAGCTCTCCAAAACGTCCAGAACCGCTTCAATCCGAATCACGGTTAAAAAGTTATGCCACTTCTCGTGACAGCTGCTCCAAGATTGCAAAAACCAGAATTTTTGAGATTGATGAATATAAATTCCATCTCTCTCCATCTTACTTACAAGTTCTACCAAAAATCTTGCTCTACATCCAACTTCAAAATTTAATCGACTTTAATCCAACTAACTCAAGGTGTAGCAATCTACCGACTTGATCCTTCAACTTGACCCATCAACTTGTCTTTTTAATTGGAATAAATCCTTCTTCTTAAGCAATCTCCTTCCATACATCCATGCACTTCTCAACCCGACCGATACGAATCCATGCTCTCACCGGTCCACAACAACGTCTCTTCAACAACCTTGCACTCTTGCAATCAACATCATTTTTGAACCAACTTCGACTTTCCAACACAGTCCGAGAGTCAAGCTTCTCCCCCACTTAATTCCAACTAACACCTGCAACAACGACTAGAAACTAACCACAAGTACCGACAGTGTTTCACACACATGTCGCGTACTAAGGAATTAACAACACTAGACAACATTGACCGGACGGACTGACCTGCTCTGATACCACTATTGTAACACCCCAAATCTACCCGGCGGAAATTCATAAATCAGAGTTTCGAAAATTCGACATCAAAAAAGGATGCTACATTTTTCAACTTAAACAAATTCATTTAATTTCGTAAACAACGATACATAACACTTTCAATCAGGATGAAACCATAACGTCAACTCTCTTATTCATTTCTTTAAAATAAAGCAACTTTTACAAATAGGCAGCGGATTCACAATATCCAACTTTGCATCAGTTAACATCTTATTCAACCTATCAACTTAGTAATAACACATTTCGCATTGAAACAACTTAACTCAACAACAACATAATATAATAACAAAACAACTAAGCGTTCATCCCCCCGAGTGTTACGTATCAGAGCGACGACACCGACTTGATTACGAAAGTAAGCAACTCTAAACTGGAATACCTGCACGCTACCAATCAAGGTAACATTCAACAACAAAAAGGGGTGAGATATCGAACCATATAAACAAGAGTATGATAATTAATACGCTAGATAGAATCATACATTTTTTTCACTATCCACAACAACGTTTTACTAAACACCCCAAACAACCAACATACTTTATCATCTTAATTCACACATCAACATAATCAATTTCAACTATAACCTTAGCATACAAACCTTCATCAACTTCGACGAACATTTACAACATATTCAACTTCTTCAATATCAACATAATCGACATTACAAACATAAATATATAAACAACTCAGGCAACATAATCCTATAATCAACTCATCCATCATGATAATATAATCAACTTAGCAACATAATCAACTTATCCAACACAATAATATAATCAACTTAGCAACATAATCAACTTGTCCAACATTATAATATAATCAACTTAACAACATAATCAACTTGTCCAACATAATAATATAATCAACTTAACGACATAATCCACCTAAATATACATATACAACTTATTCAACTTGAGCAACGTACACAACTTTATCAATGTAAGCAACAAGAACAACTTTATCAACTCGTCAACACAAACAACACAAACAACATAATTAATGTGACACGAAATGTGACTCGACTGTGCATATGCATGTGGTACCATTGGAGTAAAACTCCCAACTTAAAATATACCAGGTTATCGAGGTATATGCAAGGCATAAGCCTTCAACTTAATAAATTTGCCAATCCAGGCCAACATGGTGAGCATCCGCTCCAACTTAGAAATGCAGTGTATGCCATGATACAACGACTCAACACATCACAACAATCAACTCCAACAACATACAACAAACAACATCACAACTTTAATTCAACACCGATTCAACTTTGTCCATAGGCCTACAACTTTCAACGTTGGTCATACGACCAACAACTTGAACATCAACATTGGTCTTACGACCTACAACTCAAATAATCAACATGGGTCCTTCGACCTTTAACTTAAAAATGTTCCCAAACTGAGACAAAACAACATACGCAACTATACTCGAAAATACACACATTCAACACTAATTAACAAAGTACACCGACTAAAATCACTTATTTATTATTCCGAACTAACTCGACAATTTTCGTTAAATTCCGGACAACTAATTTTTCCGCTTAAATTCACTTATTCGGCTAAACAGACAAACTTTATTGTTTTATACTCCACGAATATTACTAATCAATTTTACAAATTATGTTCAATTTCCAGTACACCGAATAAAATCACTTATTTATTATTCCGAACTAAGTCGACAATTTTCGTTAAATTCCGGACAACTAATTTTTCCGCTTAAATCGGCTAAACCGGCTAAATCGACACGACTTAACTTTCTGCCAAAACTACTCATATATTCCACTATAATTAATACTTAGTATAATGTTATTATAATAATATTTCGTTAATTATATTCTTATTATAAAATTAGTAAAACTTTTATTATATTTATTTATTCCTTTAAGCAAAAAGGTAACAAGGTAACGTAATATACATTAAACAAATAATAAGCCATGGCAAGGGCCGTGAGGTGTGTCCTGGGCCGTAGGCATGTGAGGTGGCCACTTAACAAAGGGATGGCCTGTGCCATTCCCACCCTACAAATCCATGGCCTGCGCCATGATACAATTTCTAATGGGTGGCCTGCGCCACCCTTCCTGGACAACGGGTCCCGTCCCCAAATTCTAGTTTTTTTTTTTTTTTAGAATTCCCAAATTCAAGACAATTTCTCAACGATTAATTCCAACCACAATCATGCCAAATCGATTATTCTTAGCAATAATAAATCCACACAAACAACACACCAAAAATTATCACGGGCAGTATAGGAATTATAAAATCCCAATCTCGCATAATAATTATCATAGTCCCGATTATAGAGTTTGAACCCCACCTTTACCTTAATCGATGGTCGCTTCGAATCTCCGATCGACTTTTCGATTGGGTTTTCGAAGGTGACTCTCGTAACCGTTTTCTCTAATTTTCCTCGTTCTCCAATTTCACGTTCCACTTTTTCCAACTTCTACTGATTCAACTTCTCCTCTTGACTAATTCTCCTTTTATTTTCTCTTTATTATAATAATAATAATAATAATAATATTAATAATAATAATAATAATAATAATAATAATAATCCAATTATAACTAATGGGCCTAACTGCAACACCCCCTTAATTTGTTATTTTAACACGGTTTCAAGCCCACTAATTAATCTACTACAACAACTATAATATTTACTCCGAAATATTTCTACGGCTTCCGACTTATTTTCCCTACTTAACGACTTAAATTCACCACAACATCAAAGTTTAATTAAATAAATCACTACTAATTATTTTCTCTAGACTTAATTAGATTATCTTACGATTATTAACCAAATGGTCCAAACAACCCGATCGACATATCCAACAATAAACAAAAATACTTCATATCTTCTTCCATAATTTATATCAACTTAATTAATTAAATTCGACCTAAACCAACTTATAATTATCAACACAACATTCCGATATTTTGGAAATCAACTTAAATACGCAAATCACCGCAAATCAACACAACACAATACACTTATATTTAATTAAATAATTAATTAAATAAACGGGCGTTACAACCCATATTTTTTTGGGTCCTTGTTTGTTAGTTTTTACAAACTTCTGATTGATCTTGCGTTTCATATCAGAACTTGTAGAACAAGATGACTCACTAGTGTATATTAGATCATGATTATAACCATAGGTAAAATGAGAACTTAAAGGAGTATTAAATTTTATGACCATGTCATCAATATTTTTAAACTTCAGAGTTTCCTCTCCTTTGGTTTTCACATACCCTATACCTCTTCTACCATTTATGCTAACTTCGTAGATCATAGAGGCAAGTTTGCTTCTGTCTATGTTTTTAGCTAGAAATTTTTGAAAACTATAATCATATTGCTTTATGATACTATCAGAATTAAGCAGAACTTCTGATTCAGATTCCTTCTGAGCTTTAAGTTTTTCAAAATAATTTTTACATTCAAAAATATTTTCTTTCAGCTCAGAGTTTTTTTATTTAAGTTTTCTAATTTCTTCTAATTCAGATACTAGACTTTGTTTCATGTCTTTGTATTTGAATTGAAGCTTCTGATATTTTTCAAGAATTTCTGAGAGGCTGTATTCTAATTGAGATCTAGAAAATTTAGAGAATACCTCTTCTGTGTCAGAATCTGACTCTGATTCTGATACTTGAACATCTTCTGGTATTTTTGTCATTAATGCAATGTTTGCATGTTCATCTTCTGAGTCTGAATCATCTTTAGATGATTCTAAATCATCCCATGTTTCCATGAGATTCTTTTTGTTTTCTTTGTTGAATTTCTTTCTGGGTTTCTCTTTATGGATTTTTGGACATTCACTCTTGTAGTGTCCAGGATCTTTGCATTTGTAGCATATTACTTTTTTTCTTCTGGATTTTCTGTGACCAGAGGATGCTTCAGAGTGATTGCTAGATCTTCTGGTATTTCTGAGCTTCTTTTGACGATGCTTCCAGAGTTGTTGAACTCTTCTGGATAGGAGAGATAATTCATCTTCTTCCGATGAGCCTCCAGAGCTTTCTTCTTCTTCTGCCTGTAATGCTTTAGAATCAGATTTGTTAGATTTAAGAGCAACAGTCTTACCTTTCTTCTGGGGTTCATCTTCTTCTAGTTTTATCTCATGACTTCTCAAGGAGCTAATACCTTCCCATGTCGTAACCGACACCCAAACCCAGATCTTTGGTTTGTTGGACCTTGTCCTTTCCTTTTCTATTAGGTTTGTGCAGCATTACCTTTCCCATTCATTCGGGATAAAAATGTCTGGCTGGCGACTCTACCTTTTCTGCGCTACTTTCGCGATTGTACTAGGATGAAAATCCCGGGAGTGACAGTACACAATGCTCGAGAAAACGTGTTGCACTCTAGCTTGGGAAGCTAAACATCTTCGCCAGTATATGATTTGTCATACTACTTGGCTCATCCCGGAAATGGATTCGATCAAATATGTATTCGAAAAGCCTACATTAACAGGATGAATCACTCGTTGGCAAATGTTGTTATCAGAATACAACATTGAGTATCAAACACAGAAACCCATCAAAGGAACTATCCTAGCTGATCATTTGGCTCATCAGTCCATCACTAATCAGGATTCAGTCACATTTGACTTCCCAGATGAACAAATCATGTATCTTAAGATGAAATATTGTGACGAACCACTGCCAAACGAAGGACCTGAACCAAGATTCCTTTGAGGACTAATCTTCGACGAAGCAGTTAATTCTTATGGAAACGGGATTTGGGAAATCATTGTTGCTCCAAACGGAGCCCACATTCCATTCGCTACCAGATTGGCATTCAAATATGCAAACAAAGAGGCTGAGTATGAAGCTTCCATCATGGGTCTCGAAGAAGCAATTGATCTCAAGATCAAGAATTTACACGTGTAAACACCCCAAATTTTCCCTCACTCATTTCACACCATTAATTGTGATTCCTTTCATTTTCATAAGTTCAATCATGTCATCTCATATTGCATTTTTGCTTCATTGCATTGGTTCTAAGTCATCTGCATCTAGGGTTTGTGATCTGAGCAATACCTGAGCTATCTGAGCCACTCCAAAGTCCATCAATCATCTCAAGAGGGTCCATGTATGTTCAAGCACCATATTATATCCTATCAAGATCAAGGAAGTCAAAAAATCACAAGAGCTGAGAAAGGCATGGAAGCAGAGCCAAGCTTAACTGCACAGATGACCTAAAATTAGGGTTTTGGTTTCAGAGGCTATAACTCCAAATTTTTTGGTCATTCTTGCTTCTATTGGTCTCCATATGTCATAAGGATCATGCATACCAATTTTCATGAAGAAATTCAATGGGGAAGGCATCTGATCAATAGATGACTTCTTATGCAAGTCAGTGCAAAATCAGGGCATCTGAGGCCCCCAATCACCCAACCAAAGATTTTTCTCCATCATTTTGAATGTGTATGATCTTTATTTGATCTTAGAAGATGTTAGGAGTTCACAAAATTGAAGAATTTCAAGCCATTTACAAAGTTGCCATTTTGGGAAAGTGACTTGTAATGAAAACTTGCCATTTTGGGAAAGTTTTTCAACCTCCTCTTTTTGATCCAAAAATGCTTCAAATGAAAAATATTTGGTCATGAAAGTTGTAGGTTGGATCCTCCCATTTTCAAAATGTACAAGAACTCATTCTAACTCATTTTAGAACAAAAGTTATGACCTTGCAAAGTTGGGAAAAATCATGAAATTTCACTTATGCACCAAAGGGGGAAACTTGCAAAAACCCTTGCCAAACCAATTTGTGACCTCAAAATCACTTCTAAGCATTACATAAACATAATTCATGGTCCATAATTCAGATATGCCCAAAGAATTCCTCACTTTCATGCCTTGGATTCAAGTATCATAAGCCATTTTTCACAAAAGTCACAAAGAGGGAAATCTTGCAAGAATGGTTCTTAGGGTTTTGTTTGGTCTCTAATCAATCTCAAAGTGTCATAACAACATTATGTGGTACATTTCGCTGCATATTGCCCAAGGAACAAGACATGTCCATGACCAAAATCACAAAATGCAACAAGTTGCAAAAAGGAAAAACCTATGGCATCTCACCCTTCATCCATTTCAGATCACATCAATTCATCCCATGGCCATCCTTGAAGGCAGCTGAACTCAGAGAAGCCCTAAAATAGCCTCTGCCACAGCCCATGCCTCAAGTACACCTAACATTGACTTTTTGGCCAATTGCCCCATGCCATTTCCACAGACCTCTTCCAATAGTTTAGGGATATGCTATGGATCATAAAAACAGGCTGGACATAAGCTCAGAAGACACACACAACCAGCATTCACAAAACTTGCAAAATCCTTCCCTTCTTCGATTCTCTCAAACCAGCCATCAAACTTCCATTTTTCTTTCACCAACAAATCACATATCATCCATAGAACAAGAATCAACCCTCAAAACAGCCAAAAACATCACACACACAAACCTCCATTTCTGCTACACCAGAGCTGGAACTTCAAAACCAGTCATCCTCAAAGCTTTCTAAGCTTCGTATCATCTTCAGGAGGTTCATAGGAGTGGGTTTGCAACAAGGGAGAGCCCAGAAAGCCCAGAACCAGGAGGTTCCATCTCAGGTATGGCTCAAGAACGTTTTTATCAGAACCTTGTTTTTAAGTTCTTAATTGAATCCTTATGATGTGCTGATGATTCTGATATGTTTGCTTTTCAAAATGGTGGAATATTGAGTATGTATGAGTTGTCTGAAAGTTTCTGACCTAAATTTGTTTTGCTTCGATTTGCATTGTTGATGAATGAAAAATGATTTTTGTTTGGGGATTTTGATTCAGTGATGCGTGGGTTTCATTTCTGGCCAGAGAGATTTCATTTTCGTAGCCTGGGGAGTGAGATAGGGTTTTCTCAGGGGAGAAGTGGCCGGAGAAGATGACCGGAGGTCATTTCCGGCCACCTGAAAGTCATTAGGGCTTTTAATCAAGTTTAGGGTTTCGTTTGAATATGGGTCGTTAGATGGAGCTTCCCGCGCGTGTTTGTGTGGCCTGGAACTCATGATTAGTTTTTATTATAGGATTAACATTTAATTAATTAAGTTTAGGCATATTTGAATATGGGCCGTAGGATTGCGCGCCAGGTCAATGGATTTAAACCCAGAATCAATCTGATCCACCCATTCAGCATACTTTCCTTTATTTAATTTTTATTTCATTTTCTTTTCATTTAATTCGTTCATTTTATTTAAAATAGCAAATCATTTCTAAAAAATCCCATTTTTTGCATCATGACTTAAAATAGTTTTCTCATTCTGAAAATAATTTTTATTTTATTTTTTGCATTAAAAACTATTTTTAATTAGTTAATGAGAATTAATTGATTAAAAATACATTTAGGTATTTAAAAATTCCAAAAAAAATTCACATTGCATTTTAATACATTTAGAAACATTATCAAACTCTTCAAACAAATTTCTTTTTGATTCTTGACATATTTTGACATTTTTCTTTGGAATTAAAGTTCTTAAAAGGCAATATTTTTGTTCTAAGTTAGAAAATTTCATTCTGCCTAACCATGAAGAGTTTGATGTTGGTTCTTCTTGCATTGCATTCTTCATATCATGTAGTTTTTAGGGTAAAATTGGTTTGAATTTATCCTTCATTTTCAATTTGATGTGCATTTTTCCTTTTGAAGTGCCTTAAAACCCTAGCCAACTTGAGAAAATCATAACCCCCATTAGGTTAAGAGTTAGGTCCCCTCCTTAGGGCAGTGAACTTATGAAGGGTTAGGGTTCCTTTGTTCCCATTTTCTATTTTTTATCTTGTCATTTGCTTCTGACTTTGAATTTTGCATTGCATATTTTATGTAAACCCTAATTTTTTCCTTCATTTGCATCCATCTTCCATATACTTGCATTCATGAACTTGCCATGACATTTTGTGCATCCACATGACTTCTAAGACATCTTAGGACATATTAGAATCATGTTTGATCATTGCATCATTCATTTGTCGTGTTATGCATTCATTCCATTTCATAAACATTCTTGAACTTTTATGGTTCAAAGCATGCTTCATTTGCATCCTCATCCTTGTATGATCATCCACAACTCTTGACATGTGTTTGCATCACCTCTTAGCATCATTAACATCATGTTTATGCTTCTGGTTTTGGTTTGCACCTTTGCATCTTATCTCATCATCACTTCGTTTCATGTCCTTTGATTAACTTTTCAGGTGGTAAGTACTTGAGAAGTGAATTTGCCTTCACTTCTCATAATCTCTCCTCGTCTCTCTTATGCATCATTTCTGCATTTTACTTTTGTAATAGAGTGAGCTTGCTCATTCATGCTCCTTCTCCTCTTTCTTTCTTCAAGCAACTTATCTTCTTAAGTGAAGTAAGTTGTTTTTCTTCTTCTTGCTTCTCCTTCTTTCATTCTGCTTCTTCCTTGGTGGCTTTTCTCCTGGAGATCTTTTGCAAGCCTCATAAACCCTAGGAACAACCAAGCAGAATAACAATTAGGGTTTGATTAGTCCCCCATTAGTTTTAACTTTGTGTCATCTTTTTGTCTTCCCTTCTCATCTCATAATTTAAGGATTAAACCTTAAAGGTTTTAAGACTTTGTGATTAGGGTTATGCATGTATCCTTCTATTAGGATGAAGTGTATAACTTTAATCCTAAGTGTTAAACCCTTAATGTGTTTAAATCCTTTAATCAATCCACCTAATAATCACTAATACATCAAGCTTGTAACTTGGGCCTTGCATTAGGGTTCTAATTCTTCCTTAATTGGTTAAGAAGGACTAACCCTAGTATTAATGGACAAGTCCCCCTCAAGTTGTCTTACAAACCATAAAATTCATTTCTTAACCATATCATTAACTAAAATCCACTTTAATAAAGGCTTTGTTTTGTCATGAGGTTAATCCCTAATCATGGATTAAGTTGAGGAGCCTTCCTCAGCTTAAATGTTCTCATCTATTATCCTTCTATTAGGATGGTGTAATGAGTCCATTAAATCCCTTATTATGGCTTAAACTCATTACTTAACACTAAACAAAAACTCCAAAAAACATCTAAATAATCACAAGTAGGTTAATGATCTTAATCCTACATCATGGTGATTAAGTGTGAGGTGTTTACTTCATACTTAAGGCAGTCTCATTACCCTTAATCAGAGGGAGGATGTGATGAGTTTACTAACCCTTGGTTTAGACTTAAGCTCATTAACTTATGACAAACTCCAAAAAGCAATAAAAGATTGAAAACACAAAAAACAAACAACAATCGTCTCCTTCGGGATTCTTTTCTCAACTCATTCACTCATAAACAAGAACTTGCTTCTTCCGTCTAATGCAAGACAGTTTGCACCTGAGACAGACAGGTCATACACTTGAGCATAGACAAGTAAGGAGTTCATTAGTCAATTTACCTTTCAGTCTCTTTGAGTCGAACTACAGTGTTCTGACTTCCTCATTGCACGAGAGGATACGTAGGCATAACTTAACGGTTATCGAACAAAAGTCTCTGTATATTCCCCCCTCTTCCAGCATTATTCTTTAAGTCTCATAATCTTGAGCATTTCACTCTTGTTCTTACACTGACACTTCACATATTTCACTTCACTTTCTCTTAGCACTGACACTTACATTCTTTCCAGCTTTGATACACAAATGGCACTAACACTACCCCTTGAAAACACAAATCTTTCAAGCGTGGATCCCGTCGAGTACGGCGGACAATCTGGGTGCTAATACCTTCCCAGGTTGTAACCAACCCCCTTTCTCAGTTTCTCTGGTTCGCAACCGTCTTATCTATCTTTTCTAGGTCTATGCAGCTTTACCTTTCCTTCGGGATAAAAATGCCTAGCTGGCGAATCTATTATCTTGAGTTCACCCTTGTGTGTTCTCCTCTCTTTCGCCGACCGTTCGCGTCTGTACCCCTCTTGACCCGGGTGTCATTTGGTGGGAGCGACAGCTTGGCGACTCTGCTGGGGAACCTTATACTGTAACTAGGGCTTCTGGTTCTTTTTGTGGGTTCCTCCTTGCGCTTGTTTGATTTGTGTTTATTGGGGTGTTATGTGCTAATTGTGTTTATTTATTTGCTTTATTTATTGCTTTATGTATAGTTTTATTTACTGCTTTCTTTACAATTTCACATATTTCATATTGTCATTATCATTGCTGGATCTGGCTTCTGTTTTGGTGGGTAGGGTTCCATTGAGAGTTTGAGGTCCTATACCTGGGACCTGAGTGACACCTAGGCTAGAGTGGTTCATGTTCTTTCCCATTCCATTTCGGTCTGGTGTGGGAATATGAAACACGGTTCAGATGTGGGTTTCTTCTTGAGAACTCTGTGCTACAGATTTCCTGTAGTGTTAGGGCTATCTGCGAAGCCTACTAAGTCTGGATGACCTTTTATTATGACCTTCAGAAGTTGAGGTGAATTAGAGGAGGATCTTTTATGGTTATTGTAAACACTGTACCTCTGGGTTAGAAGTGTTTACACTTCTCATAACTGATCCAAGTCTGAGGATCCTTGTTCTAGAACATTACCTGTGAGGGGGTTGGGTTGTTTACATGTTTGTAGGTACCCTTGGCCACACCATACCCTGTTTATGTTTTGTTTAAGAGTATCTTATTTTGGACAGTTCTTGTGATTAACCCCGGACATGTGACTCTTTATTTGAGTCCCCCGCCTTGGTCACTGGATTTCTGAATCTCCATCTGGACCTTCTTTGAACATACATGGACTTATATCAAGACAGATAATCAGATCCAGCTTGATCACAAACCCTTGCATATCATTTGCATATATCATCATTGCATCATTTAACATTTGTTTATTTGTTTTTCAGGGTATCCACATTATATTTGGTTTGGTTTTGACCCCTTCTTCTGCATAGACCTCTGCTTCATCATTTATCTGCTTCAACTATTTTCATCATCAGCCTGTCAGTGGCTCACTTCCAGCATCAGTCTGTGACCTTCATCAGTACCAATTTTTAGTTTCTTCAGCATCATTCATGACTACTCCCAGGAAGAGCAACATATCCTACCATTTCTTTGAACCTATGTTGACTGGCATCAGGCAGGTCCAGTCACTTATCACACCAGATCACATCCCATTGTTTAGAGAACACTATGGAAGTATCCTAGATATGGTTATGGGCCTTGACCCTTCTCAGAGAAGCATGATCCACACCTGCTTGCAATTTTATGACACTCCTTTGAGATGCTTCACCTTCCCAGACTTTCAGTTAGGGCCTCTACTGGAAGAGTTTTCCTCATTGATTGGAGTACCTATCAGGGGTGGAATCCCTTTCAACCCAGAAATGCCAGCTCCCAGCAATGGAGAAGTAGCAAAAGCACTGTACCTGGAGCCTGCCTTGATTGAGAGAAATATGACAACAAAGGCTGGGATCCCTGGTTTGCATTTGGATTTCTTGATTTCTCAGGCCATCCTGAAAGCTTCATTGGGAGAAAGGAGGGCAGTCTGTGCACTGTTAGCCCTCAGCATATATGGGGTTATACTGTTTGCAGATGAGCCCAAATTTGTCAGCAAGAATGCCATCCATCTGTTTCTTCTGAAGAACCCAGTACCCACATTGCTAGGAGATTTCTATTATTCCATCCATCAGAGGAATGAAAAACAAAGGGGGAAGTTGGTAAGATGTTGTGCTCCTTTGTTCTACACCTGGCTTCTTAGACACCTACCTAAGTCAGATGCCTTCCTGAACCCTCACTAGCAGAAGAATTGGGCTAAAAGGCTCATTGCCTTGACTTCAGATGATATTAGATGGTGCACCCAGAGCACCAAAGGCAAGGACATTATCACCAGCTGTGGACAATACCCAAATGTGCCTCTGATAGGAGTAAAGGGTTGCATCAACTACAATCCTTTGCTGTTTAAAAGACAACTGGGCTATGCTTTGGTTCACCCTCCCAGGGTGCAAGTTTTAGCTGAGACCCTGTATTGTGAAGTGAAACCTAATTCAGCTGCTGTCAGACAAGCATCCTGGGCTTGGGACAATATCCAGACCAAAGGGATGGCTATTCTAGGGAGGTGTAATAATGTTGCTTCAGCTCAATACTATGACTGGTCCCGCACTAGAGCTCAGATTACTAGAATGCCTTTCACCTTGGAAGACATACCTGGACCATCTACAGTACAGCCACCAGCAACTGTCAGCCTAGAAGAATTTGAGAAGCTGAAGGAAAGGAATGAGAACCTATCTCAAGCTTTAAAGAAGACCCTTTGGGAGAGGAGTGATAGTCGTCTGGACATTGAGAGATTGGAGAAGCTCAGGGTGGAGCATCTTGCCAAAATTGAGAAGACAGAGGACTATATCAGGAAAGCAAGAGCTGGGGAACAAATATTGAAGAATGCCTGTAAAGAAGCCAAGATTCAGAAGGCTAGGACTGAACTCTATCTACAAGAAAGTCAGGCTAGGTGGGTCAGGATCACTGAGGCCCGTACACAGGAAGACCAGAAGACTCAAGCCAAGATTGAGAAGTTAGAGGCCAATGAGAAGAAGCAGCAGGAAGCTTTGTTGGCAGCCCAGAAGGAGATTTCAGAGTTGAAACTTAGAGCAGGATTGAAGAGATCAAAGGACCAGGACAGGCATAAGAAGCTGACCACTGCCGTTGCCACCAGGAACCTCCTCATTAGGACCATTACAGAGCATCCAGCTGGTCCAATGACTGAGGCACTTCTGAAGGAGGTCAAAGAGGATGAGTTTGGACTGGATGTCTAATTCTTTGGTTGTTGTTATTTCCATTTGATGTACTTTTTCTTTTTGATGTATTTTGACCCTCCTTGGGCATATGTTGTAAGACAGACTATGTACTGTTCACCATTTGTAATATATTTCAGTTTGTTTTCATTTGGGTTTTCTCTCAACAACATCAAGCATCTTCCTCGAGGTCTGGAAAGGTCAAAACCAAGAACCAAACCGGATACCTTGGAAAACAAATAAGCATACTGCATTGCATACTAACTTTTGTTTTGTTTTGTAGGTTCTATTATCATTGTCTCTAACTTTGTTGTGATCTCAAGAAACATTGCTCGTCGCCGAGTGTTCCCTGTCAACCGCGCGCACCGGTACCCGACTCGCAACAACCTTCCCGGTATTCAAATGGAACAAGTACAGCAGAATCTGACTGAGGTCAGAAATCAGATGGCTAATGAGAGAGTAGAGATGAGAAATCAGATGTCTCAATTCATGGCTGTGATGACTGGCTTAGCCCAGAGTCAAGAAAGGTTAAGAGAGCTGGTGGAAAGACAAACTCCTGAGGAGCCTCATCTTGGGACAGGAGGAACTAGCAACAATGAACAGGGCCAACCTCGTATTGATCAACCAGTATTTGGACCTCATCTAGATCCAGAAGCTAACATCCCGAGGAATGTGCAGGGTAATACAACTGGAGGGAGAATCTTGCAAGAGGATCCCCAAGAAGAACAGTTTACTGTTATGGGAGCTGGAGATGAAGTATATGACCGGAGATTGGACGAAATTGCTGAGAAATTAAGATCTTTGGAGTCACAGAATTCTCTGGGCTTCGATGTGATGGACATGGGGCTAGTGGATGGGGTGAGAATTCCCCACAAATTCAAACCCCCATGCTTTGAAAAGTACAATGGTACCTCCTGTCCTCGTACTCATTTGCAGTCTTTCCTGGGAAGACTTAAAGCTTACACTATGGATGAGAAGCTGTGGATGTTCTACTTTAAAGACAGTCTAACTGGGGCTTCAAGAGAATGGTATTCACACTTGTCTAGAGCCACTATAAGATGCTGGAAGGATTTGGCTGAGGCTTTCATCCGTCAATATCAATACAATCTGGACATGGCTCCCAATAGGACCCTCCTGATGGGAATGTCTCAATCCTCCCGAGAAAGCTTCAGGGAATATGCCCAAAGGTGGAGACAACTTGCTGCTGCTGTACAACCACCCATGTCAGAGAGGGAAATGGCTGACATGTTCATGAATACTTTGCAAGGAACCTATATTGATAGATTAGCTGCCTTCTCCTCTACCAGTTTTGCAGATGTGGTTATAGCTGGTGAAAGGATTGAAAGCCTTTTTAAGATGGGCAAGATTTCCGATAGTGGTGCAAGTTCATCCAGTAATCCCAGAAATCCTTTTATAGGACCCCGAAGAGCCGGTGAGACCAATTTTATTCATGCAAGCAGGGGCAGGCCTCAGTATGTGCACCGTTCAGTAGCAGTTGTTACTATTCCAGCTCTGATTCCTCAACAATCAGCATATCCTCAACAACAACAACCACAGTATCAACAACAAGTTCAATATCCGCCACAGAGACCCTACAACAACAACCAACAACAACGTCCTTTCCAACAAAGACCATCATAGGAAAACAGGGTAATTGACCCAATCCCAATGCCATATGCTGCACTCTTGCCACAACTCCTGAAGCTCAACCTAGTTGAGTTAAGGACATTGGCACCTCCAGATCCTTCCAATTTGCCAAAGAACTATGATGCAAATGCCAGGTGTGCATTCCACTCAAACGCACCGGGGCATAATACTGAGAAATGTAGGGCCTTACAGATGAAAGTCCAAGACCTGGTGGACTCAAAAGCTCTCAATTTTGCACCTCCTCCAAATGTCACAAGAAATCCAATTCCTAGTCACAACAGGCCTAGGAATAATGCTATTGAGGAAGGCAAACCATCCACCTTAATTACCAGTGTTGCACAAATTCGAACACCTTTGGTTGAAATCAAAGCTCAGCTGTTAGAGTGTCAGGTGTTCCCCGATGTGAGCTCAGCTGTGGGTATTGCAATATTGCAGTCAACGGGTGTGAAAGGCTGAGAGACGGCATATAAGGTCTTATTAAGGATGGTATCCTTCAGATTACGACAACGGCGCCTACAAATCCAACAATTCCTTCACTGGAAATCCCAGATACTCCTACAACGTCAGCAACCATTGTTCCAACGGATTCTACTACCACACCAACAACTGCTCAATCAATCACTTCAACGGACGCAAGTTCAGTCACCATTCCTGCCACAACTTCAACACCCATCCAGTCAACGGTACCTTCTACAACGCCAGCAACAATTGATGAAAGTGTCTCAACTGTTACAATATACTATGATCCTACAAATATTCCTACCAACAACTCACAAAATGTCACTCCTGCCAGAGCACCAGTCACCATATACTATGATCCACACACCATTGTGGTCCCTTATGCAGCTGCTATCAGTCCGGTCACTATCACAATGCCTGGGCCAGTTCCCTATGAAAGCGATAGTGCCGTCCCTTGGCATTATGGCTCAGATCTGTGCTGCGAGGGGCAGAGAATCACTTTGGAATCATCAACTTCTTCACCTCAAATTGACAATGTGGGGGGAGGCAGAGGCTTCACTAGAAGCGGACGTCTCTTTGCCTCGCAAATTCCAAGACCCATTGAAGAAGCAGAAGCTGCTGCTAAGGCAACAGGAAAGAGCATGGTGCAAGAAGAGCAAGTTGTCAAAGAAGCTTTGAAAACTCCTTTTGATCAAGAAGTTGATGAGTTCATGAGAATCATAAAGAAAAGTGATTACAAGGTGGTGGACCAGCTTCACCAAACACCTTCCAAGATCTCCATATTATCATTGCTAATGTGCTCCGAGGCCCATCGGAACGCACTATTGAAGGTCCTGCACGCAGCTTATGTGCCGGAGGAGATTACCGTCAATCAGTTAGAGGCTGTGGTTGGAAATGTTAACGCTAGTAATGGGCTAGGATTTACCAACACTGATTTGACAACGGAAGGTCGCAACCACAACAAGGCTTTGCACATTACCTTGGAGTGTAAGGGTGCAGTTCTTTCTCATGTATTGGTGGACACAGGGTCATCCCTCAATGTCCTGCCTAAGAAAGCCCTTGTGAAGCTGTAGTATGATGGATTGGCACTACGCCTGAGTAACTTGGTAGTGAGAGCCTTCGACGGTTCTAAAAGATCAGTTCTGGGAGAGATAGAATTACCAATAATGATTGGCCCACAAGTTTTCAAAATGACCTTCTTTGTGATGGATATACAGCCTGCCTACAGCTGTCTATCGGGTAGACCATGGATACATGCCGCCGGCGCCGTGACATCAACCCTTCACCAGAAGTTAAAATTCGAGTGGGAAGGCCAAGTCATTACTATTTGTGGGGAGGAGGATATTTTTGTTAGCCAGCTGGCTACTTTCAAATACATTGAGATGGATGGGGAGATCCACAAAACCATGAGCCAAGGGTTTGAGGCCCTTAATATTAATGAAACATCTGCTGTGCTTGGGACCTCCATCACGTCATATCAGCAAGCCCGGAAGGTTGTTGAGGAAGGTACCGCCCAAGGCTGGGGCAAGCTGCTTCCCGTGGAGAAGAAAGAAGACCGATTCGGGTTGGGTTATAGACCAACTCAACAAGATCAATTAGAGGCTGCAAAGGAGCCCAAGTTTGTCAGTGGGGGGATGCTCACCCCGGATGTTGTGAATAGCTTGGAAGATGAGTCAGAAGACGAGCGCAACCTGGAAAGCTGGATACGTCCAAGAATCCCGGGGAATCATGTCTCAAACTGGTCTTCCCAGGAAATTATAAGAGTTACTCCTGCAGAGTAATTATTATTTCCTGTATTTTTAAGCATGCATCAAGTCCTGCATCTTGCCCAAGATGTCAGGACTCATTTTGTAATCGGGCTATCTTGTATTTTGTGCAAAGATCAATTAATGAATATCAGGACATCTTTTGCAAACGAGTCTTTTCTTTTCCGCTCACTGTTTTTCATTTTTCATTTTTTGTACAAAAATAAAATGGCAATGTTTTTCAAAATAAACAACTTCATTTTAACTTTTTCTAAATAAAGATAAAACTGATCACTAAAATAAACCAATCTAACCCCTTGCAGAAAGTGTCCTCCAGACTGCACCGACAACAACACTGCTATGACTTTGTGTGACTTTGACAATCCAATCAATCAAGCTGATGAAGGGGTTGAAGAAGATTATGAGCTACCTGAAGAGCTAGCCAGGTTGTTGAGACAGGAAGAGAAGTTTATCACTCCTCATTAGGAGGAGGTTGAGACGATTAATCTTGGTACAGAAGAAGACCTGAAAGAAGTCAAGATCGGGGCCTACCTGCAAGATTCAGTGAAAGAGCAACTGATTGATATGCTTCGGGAATATGTAGATGTTTTTGCTTGGTCTTATTAGGATATGCCAGGGTTGGACACCGACATTGTGTGGCACAAACTACCACTGAAAGAAGACTTCCCAGCAGTAAAACAGAAGTTGCGCCGTACTCGCCCAGATATGGCAATGAAGATAAAAGAAGAGGTACAGAAACAGTGGGACGCCGGTTTCCTTGTTGTGACTAGTTACCCGCCGTGGGTTGCTAACATTGTACCTGTTCCTAAGAAGGATGGAAAAGTACGGATGTGTGTGGATTACCGGGACCTGAATAGAGCCAGCCCGAAAGATGACTTCCCTCTACCTCACATTGATGTATTGGTGGATAATACGGCTCATTTCTCGGTATTCTCCTTCATGGATGGATTTTCAGGATATAATCAGATCAAGATGTCACCTGAAGACATGGAGAAGACAACTTTCATCACACCCTGGGGCACATTCTGTTATAAGGTGATGCCATTCGGACTGAAGAATGCAGGTGCCACTTATCAACGGGCTATGGTAACCTTATTCCATGACATGATCCACAAAGAAATTGAATGTTATGTGGATGACATGATTTCCAAGTCCCTCACAGAAGAAGACCACCTGGTAAATCTGTTGAAGCTATTCAAGCGTCTGAGGAAGTACCAATTGAAGTTAAACCCCAACAAATGCACATTCGGGGTGCGATCCGGTAAGCTGTTGGGATTTATTGTAAGTGAGAAAGGGATTGAAGTTGACCCTGACAAAGTCAAAGCCATTCAAGAAATGCCTGCACCGAAGACTGAAAAAGAAGTTTGGGGGTTTCTAGGTAGATTGAACTACATTTCAAGGTTCATATCTCACCTTACTGCAACCTGTGAACCTTTGTTCAAGTTGTTAAGAAAAGAACAAACGGTCAGTTGGAACGAAGACTGCCAAAGGGCTTTTGACAAAATCAAAGAATACTTACAAGAGCCTCCAATCCTTATGCCTCCAGTCGAAGGAAGACCTTTGATAATGTACTTGACGGTATTAGAAGAGTCAATGGGGTGTGTGTTGGGCCAGCATGACGAGTCTGGTCAAAAAGAGTATGCAATTTACTACCTAAGCAAAAAGTTTACCGACTGTGAACAACGTTATTCACTGCTCGAGAAAACCTGTTGTGCTTTAGCGTGGGTTGCTCGCCGACTAAGGCAGTATATGTTGATCCACACTACTTTATTGATCTCCAAGATGGATCCAGTCAAGTACATATTTGAGAAGCCAACACTTACCGGACGGGTTGCAAGATGGAAAATGATCCTCACAGAATATGACATTCAATACACATCTCAAAGAGCCATCAAGGGCAGTGTGTTGTCTGATTATCTTGCTGAGCAACCCATTGATGATTACCAGCCTATGAGATTTGACTTCCCTGATGAAGACATCATGTTCATAAAAGCAAAAGATCATGAAGAGCCTATTCACACTGAAGGGCCTGACCCGGAAGAAGAATGGACTATGATGTTTGATAGGGCTGTTAATATGAATGGTCGTGGTGTTGGAGCAGTACTCATTACACCTAAAGGAGTTCACATGCCTGTCCCGGCAAAACTCACCTTCAATTGCACTAACAACGAAGCTGAATACGAAGCTTGTATTATGGGTCTTGAGGAAGCCATTGACCTCAGGATCAAAACGTTGACTGTATTCGGAGATTCAACTCTGGTAATTAATCAAACCAACGGCAAATGGTACACCCACCAAGATCATCTGATACCTTACCGGGATTATACAAGGAGGTTATTGACTTTCTTCACAACAGTCAAGCTTGAGTATATCCCTCGAGATGAAAATCAGTTTGCATATGCTCTGGCAACCATTTCATCCATGATCAAAGTTCAAGCTGCCAACTTTGTGCCTCAGATTTCAGTATCCAGACTTGACAGACCAGCATATGTATTCTCGGTAGACATTGCTAAGGATGATAAGCCTTGGTTCCATGACATCAAATGCTTCTTGGAGGATCAAACATACCCACCTGGGGCATCTTCCAATGATAAGAAGACTTTAAGAAGGCTAGCTGGTAGTTTCTTCCTGAATGCTGATGGTTCCCTGTATAAGAGAAACTTTGATATGGTACTTCTCAGATGTGTTGATAGGACAGAAGCAAACTTATTGATGCACGAGGTGCACGAAGGATCTTTTGTTACCAATGTTGGAGAGCATGCTATGGCTAAAAAGTTGTTGAGATCAGGCTATTACTGGATCACAATGGATGCAAACTGTTGTGCCTATGCCAGAAAATGCCATAAATGCCAGATTTATGCGGATAAAGTGCATGTACCTCCCAATCCTTTGAATGTGATGTCTTCACCTTGGCCCTTTTCCATGTCGGGCATTGATATAATTGGCAAGATTGAACCGACTACTTCAAATGGCCACAGATTCATCCTGGTAGCCATTGACTATTTTACCAAGTGAGTCGAAGCAGCTTCTTATGCAAATGTTACAAGGCAAGTGGTAGCCCGATTTCTGAAGAGAGATATCATTTGTCGGTATGGAGTGCCCGAACGAATCATTATTGATAATGGTTCCAACTTAAACAATAAAATGATGGCAGAACTGTGTCGGGACTTCAAGATCCAACACCACAATTCTTTTCCTTACAGGCCAAAGATGAATGGCGCTGTAGAGGCAGCTAACAAGAATATCAAGAAGATTGTACAGAAGATGGTAGTCACCTACAAAGACTGGCATGAAATGCTACCATTTTCCTTGCATGGGTACCGAACGTCAATCAGAACGTCCACTAGGGCAACACCGTATCAGCTTGTGTATGGTATGGAGGCAGTCCTACCTGTTGAATTTGAATTGCCCTCCTTGCGAGTACTAATGGATGTTAAGCTAAATGAAGCAGAATGGGTCCAATCCCGGTATGAACAACTTAGTCTGATCGAAGAAAAGAGATTAGCTGCAATCTGTCATGGGCAGCTGTATCAGAAAAGAATGAAGAAAGCCTTCGATCAGAAAGTCAGGCTCCGAGAATACCAAGTAGGAGATCTTGTGCTGAAAAGACTCCTACCTCCTCATATAGACCACAGGGGCAAGTGGACTCCGAATTATGATGGTCCGTTCATAGTAAAGAAAGTTTTCTCTGGTGGAGCACTGATGCTCAGTACTATGGATGGTGAAGACTTCCTGTCCCCTGTGAATTCAGAGGCAGTTAAAAAATACTTCGCATAAAAATGACCCGCTGGACATAAAAACAGAATGTAAGTCCAGGCAAAAATAGGGCATCCCGGCGAGTCAAAAACAGAATAAATGACTCGGGCAAAAATAAGGGAAAACAAATAAAAGAATGTACTCCCGCTGAGTTGAAAAGCCACATTGGACAACTCAGGCAAAAATGGGCATCCCGGTGGATCGAAAACCAGAAAGGGCGATCCACGCAAAATAAGGGAATAAGCGAACAACTGCATTCTGAATTCGTCTGTATCACTTACAACGCGGCAAGCTTCGAAAGGTTCAAGCATCGGTCAGAATTAGCCTTCTTCAAAAAGCAGGATGAGAAGAACGTCAATGTCATATGAGTCATGGCTAAAGGAAGCTCCTTGAAGCGTCATTAACATTGCCAGCATCTTTTTGTTTCTCAATTTGAAACAATCTCCTCATTTCAGGGGATTTGTTTCTTTGACTGTACTTGCCAATTCAGGGTACACAAATTAATAAAATCAGATTTTCAGTCATGTTTCGTCTCGTACATTTTATTTTCATTTGCAAAATGTCTGATATCCTTAAAATATTGATTGCATAAGTACAGATGCGTCTTTCCTAAATTACATGCTTACAGGAAATATATTTGCTCCCGGGAGTGTCTAAATTCCTATGATGGAGTCCAGTAGGGGATACCTCGGGGCACTTGTACGTTTCTTTGTCTTTACAGGATTGCAGGCAGTCAAAGCGCAACACGGGGCATGAAAGTTTCTCCCCAGCAAGCTGCCAGATCATTATTTACTCGGCACGTATTAGCACCAGAGATGCTTTATCGTCAACTGGGTCGCCAGTCATCATTCCTCCTCAGCCAAGTGTTAGACAGGGAATCATCTCCCCGAAGAACTCCAGCCTCTATCCAGAAGAGCAACGCCTGAAGATCTCACAACAAGGTGACGAAAGCTCCCGCAGACCCTAGCTGGGTCCCTCATTACCAAGATAGATCTATCAGTGATCTATTTCCTCAAGCAGAGTCAAATATCAGATCTGCCAATGATCTCTTCCCCAGCTGGGATATCACTTCAAGCAGACCGGCCAGAGATCTTCACCGCTACGGGATCCGAATCCCAGATCGGTATCTTTGCATAATCATAGCATTCACATCATATTTTCCCCCAGAGCGTAGCATTCTGTCTAATACGGAGCATTACGGAAAAAATCAAACATATTGCATAATCATGAGCCATGTGTCGAACCGAACGTTTGTAAAAGCTGACATTCCATCAACAATATACACAATACCCCTCAAATTCCCCAGCGGAAAGCCAAAACGTCCTCTTTGCACTCACAAAAAACAGATGCATGCTCCTTTTGGCACTCGTCCGTGTCATCATTCCCCAGTAAAGTCACCCGAACGTTCTCCATAGACAGATACATATATATATATACACTTCCCTGACACCCGTCCGTGTCACCTTCCCCAGCATAGTTGCCTAAACACTTTGTAAACCAAATACTTGTTTATAATACACTTCTTCCGACACCTGTCCGTGTCGTGCTCTCCACAGCAAGTTGGACATTCGTCTATGTCTCACTCACCGCTTTCTACTCATACGGATACCCGTCCGTATCTTGTATACACACTTAAATCCCCTCAGAATTGACACTCGTCCGTGTTCTTTGTTGACTAGTTGGTACTCGTCCGTATCATCATCTCTGAACATGCGCCAAGCATTTGTTTCTGTTGGTACTCGTCCATATCATAGTCTTAAGGATGCTCGTCTGCATCTTTAATCTATACATCGTGTCAGACACTTATGCCTTTGCTTTCTTGAAATTAGACACTCGTCTGTGTTTACCATTCCCCAGAAAAATTCCCGGCAAATCTTTATAAACTATTTCCTTTCTATCTGACATTCTTCCTATGTCATGATACCTTCCGGCAGCCATACCCTGCCAGTTGATCGTCCTTCACCTTTTTGATGATCGTCCTTCATCATCCCCAGCGGAGTCTCTATTCATTAGAACCCCTTCCTATCCGACATTCGTCCTATGTCGTGATATTTTTAGCAGCCGTCCCCTGCTAGGTGATCGTCCTTCACCTCCTAATGATCGTCCTTCATCATTTTATCCGATGGTCGTACCCATCGTTGATCTTGTTATCTGACATTCGTCCTATGTCATGATAAACCCCGAGAGCAGCCGGACCCTGCTAGGTGATCGTCCTTCACCTCTTGATGATCTTCCTTCATCATGCTAATCCGATGTCCGTCCCCATCGTCGACCCTTTCTATCCAGCATTCGTCCTATGTCGAGATACTTTCGGCATCCGTACCCTGCCAGGTGATCATCCTTCACCGTTAGATGACCGTCCCTCATCTTATCCCCAACAAAGCAGTCGTCCCCTGCTAGGTGATCGTCCTTCACCTTTGATGACCGTTCCTCATCATTTATTTCTTCAACCCGATGGTCGTCCCCATCATTTACCTTTAATCCCCAGAAAGTCTTGTTTCTTTGCTTGATGGCCGTCCCCATCATGATCTCTTTATTTCCCCAGCATGTCGGCCGTCCCCGTCATCGCTTTATCCCCAACAGTCGCCCCCTGCTCGACGGTCGTCCTCCGTCGCCCGTACTTTATAATCATACTTTACTTCCTTTTACAATCTATATCCCTTTTCTTCTTCATTCAGTGAGTGCAAATTTTGGACTGTCTTTGGTATTCAACCACAAGTTATCTTGTTTGCCTGTTAAGCCGTTGCTTACATCCTGCACAGCTAATTCATGTTTGAACAGGGGCAGCTGTAAACACCCCAAATTTGCCCTCACTCATTTCACACCATGAATTGTGATTCCTTTCATTTGCATAAGTTCAATCATGTCATCTCATATTGCATTTTTGCTTCACTGCATTGGTTCTAAGTCATCTGCATCTAGGGTTTGTGATCTGAGCAATTCCTGAGCTATCTGAGCCACTCCAAAGGCCATCAATCATCTCAAGAGGGTTCATGTATGTTCATGCACCATATTATATCCTCTCAAGATCAAGGAAGTCAAAAAATCACAAGAGCTGAGAAAGGCATGGAAGCAAAGCCAAGCTTAACTGCACAGATGACCTAAAATTAGGGTTTTGGTTTCAGAGGCCATAACTCCAAATTTTTTGGTCATTATTGATTCTATTGGTCTCTATATGTTTTAAGGATCATGCATACCAAGTTTGATGAAGAAATTCAATGGGGAAGGCATCTGATCACAAGATGACTTCTTGAGCAAGTCAGTGCAAAATCAGGGCATCTGAGGCCCCCAATCACCCAACCAAAGGGTGTTCTCCATCATTTTGAATGTGTATGATCTTTATTTGATCTTAGAAGATGTTATAAGTTCACAAAATTGAATAATTTCAAGCCATTTACAAAGTTGCCATTTTGGGAAAGTGACTTGTAATGAAAACTTGCCATTTTGGGAAAGTTTTTCAACCTCCTCTTTTTGATCCAAAAATACTTCAAATGAAAAATCTTTGGTCATGAAAGTTGTATATTGGATCCTCCCATTTTCAAAAAGTACAAGAACTCATTCTAACTCATTTTAGAACAAAAGTTATGGCCTTGCAAAGTTGGGAAAAATCATGAAATTTCACTTATGCACCAAAGAGGGAAACTTGCAAAAACCCTTGCCAAACAAATTTGTGACCTCAAAATGACTTCTAAGAATTACATAAACATAATTCATGGTCCATAATTCAGATATGCCCAAATAATTCCTCACTTGCATGCCTTGGATTCAAGTATCATAAGCCATTTTTCACAAAAGTCACAAAGAGGGAAATCTTGCAAGAATGGTTCTTAGGGTTTTGTTTGGTCTCTAATCAATCTCAAAGTGTCATAACAACATTATGTGGTACATTTCGCTGCATATTGCCCAAGGAACAAGACATGTCCATGACCAAAATCACAAAATGCAACAAGTTGCAAAAAGGCAAAACCTATGGCATCTCACCCTTCATCCATATCAGATCACATCAATTCATCCCATGGCCATCCTTGAAGGCAACTGAACTTAGAGAAGCCCTAAAATAGCCTCTGCCACAGCCCATGCCTCAAGTACACCTAACATTGACTTTTTGGCCAATTGCCCCATGCCATTTCCACAGTGCAAGTCACTTCCTCAGACCTCTTCCAATAGTTTAGGGATATGCTATGGATCATAAAAACAGGCTGGACATAAGCTCAGAAGACACACACAACCAGCATTCACAAAACTTGCAAAATCCTTCCCTTCTTCGATTCTCTCAAACCAGCCATCAAACTTCCATTTTTCTTTCACCAACAAATCACATATCATCCATAGAACAAGAATCAACCCTCAAAACAGCCAAAAACATCACACACACAAACCTCCATTTCTACTACACCAGAGCTGGAACTTCAAAACCAACCATCCTCAAAGCTTTCTAAGCTTCGTATCATCTTCAGGAGGTTCATAGGAGTGGGTTTGCAACAAGGGAGAGCCCAGAAAGCCCAGAACCAGGAGGTTCCATCTAAGGTACGGCTCAAGAACGTTTTTCTCAGAACCTTGTTTTTAAGTTCTTAATTGAATCCTTATAATGTGTTGATGATTCTGATATGTTTGCTTTTCCAAATGGTGGAATATTGAGTATGTATGAGTTGTCTGAAAGTTTCTGACCTAAATTTGTTTTGCTTCGATTTGCATTGTTGATGAATGATAAATGATTTTTGTTTGGGGATTTAGATTCAGTGATGTGTGGGTTTCATTTCTGGCCAGAGAGATTTCATTTTCGTAGCCTGGGGAGTGAGATAGGGTTTTCTCAGGGGAGAAGTAGCCGGAGAAGATGACCGGAGGTCATTTCCGGCCACCTGAAAGTCATTAGGGCTTTTAATCAGGTTTAAGGTTTCGTTTGAATATGGGCCGTTAGATGGAGCTTCCCGTGCGTATTTGTGTGGCCTGGATCTCATGATTAGTTTTAATTATAGGATTAACATTTAATTAATTAAGTTTAGGCAGATTTGAATATGGGCCGTAGGATTGCGCGCCAGGTCAATGGATTTAAACCCAGAATCAATCTGATCCACCCATTCAGCATACTTTCCTTTATTTAATTTTTATTTCATTTTCTTTTCCTTTAATTCGTTCATTTTATTTAAAATAGAAAATCATTTCTAAAAAATCCCATTTTTTGCAACATGACTTAAAATATTTTTCGAATTCTGAAAATAATTTTTATTTTATTTTTTGCATTAAAAATTATTTTTAAATATTTAAATGATTATTTTTAATTAGTTAATGAGAATTAATTGATTTAAAATACATTTAGGTATTTAAAAATTCCAAAAAAAATTCACATTGCATTTTAATACATGTAGAAAGATTATCAAACTCTTCAAACAAATTTCTTTTTGATTCTTGACATATTTTGACATTTTTCTTTGGAATTAAAGTTCTTAAAAGGCAATATTTTTGTTCTAACTTAGAAAAATTCATTCTGCCTAACCATGAAGAGTTTGATGTTGGTTCTTCTTGCATTGCGTTCTTCATATCATGTAGTTTCTAGGGTAAAATTGGTTTGAATTTATCCTTCATTTTCAATTTGATGTGCATTTTTCCTTTTGAAGTGCCTTAAAACCCTATCCAACTTGAGAAAATCATAACCCCCATTAGGTTAAGAGTTAGGTCCCCTCCTTTGGCAGTGAACTTATGTAGGGTTAGGGTTCCTTTGTTCCTATTTTCAATTTTTTCTTGTCATTTTCTTCTGACTTTGAATTTTGCATTGCGTATTGTATGTAAACCCTAATGTTTGCCTTCATTTGCATCCATCTTCCATATGCTTGCATTCATGAACTTGCCATGACATTTTGTGCATCCACATAACTTCTAAGACATCTTAGGACATATTAGAATCATTTTTGATCATTGCATCATTCATTTTCCATGTTGTGCATTCATTCCATTTCATAAACATTCTTGAACTTTTATGGTTCAAAGCATGCTTCATTTGCATCCTCATCCTTGTATGATCATCCACAACTCTTGACATGTGTTTGCATCACCTCTTAGCATCATTAACATCATGTTTATGCTTCTGGTTTTGGTTTGAACCTTTGCATCTTATCTCATCATCACTTCATTTCATGTCCTTTGATTAACTTTTCAGGTGGTAAGTACTTGAGAAGTGAATTTGCCTTCACTTCTCATAATCTCTCCTCATCTCTCTTATGCATCATTTCTGCATTTTACTTTTGTAATAGAGTGAGCTTTCTCATTCATGCTCCTTCTCCTCTTTCTTTCTTCAAGCAACTTATCTTCTTAAGTGAAGTAAGTTGTTTTGCTTCTTTTTGCTTCTCCTCCTTTCATTCTGCTTCTTCCTTGGTGGCTTTTCTCCTGGAGATCTTTTGCAAGCCTCATAAACCCTAGGAACAACCAAGCATGATAACAATTAGGGTTTGATTATTCCCCCATTAGTTTTACCTTTGTGTCATCTTTGTGTCTTCCCTTCTCATCTCATAATCAAGGATTAAACCTTAATGGTTTTAAGACTTTGTGTTTAGGGTTATGCCTGTATCCTTCTATTAGGATGGAGTGTATAACTTTAATCCTAAGTGTTAAACCCTTAATGTGTTTAAATCCTTTAATCAATCCACCTAATAATCACTAATACATCAATATTGTAACTTGGGCCTTGCATTAGGGTTCTAATTCTTCCTTAATTGGTTAAGAAGGACTAACCCTAGTATTAATGGATAAGTCCCCCTCAAGTTGTCTTACAAACCATAAAATTCATTTCTTAACCATATCATTAACTAAAATCCACTTTAATAAAGGCTTTGTTTTGTCATGAGGTTAATCCCTAATCATGGATTAAGTTGAGGAGCCTTCCTCAGCTTAAATGTTCTCATCTATTATCCTTCTATTAGGATGGTGTAATGAGTCCATTAAATCCCTGATTATGGCTTAAACTCATTACTTAACACTAAACAAAAACTCCAAAAAACATCTAAATAATCACAAGTAGGTTAATGATCTTAATCCTACATCATGGTGATTAAGTGTGAGGTGTTTACTTCATACTTAAGGCATTCTCATTACCCCTAATCAGAGGGAGGATGTGATGAGTTTACTAACCCTTGGTTTAGACTTAAGCTCATTAACTTATAACAAACTCCAAAAAGCAATAAAATATTGAAAACACAAAAAACAAACAATAATCGTCTCCTTCGGGATTCTTTTCTCACCTCATTCACTCATAAACGAGAACTTGCTTCTTCCGTCTAATGCAAGACAGTTTGCACCTGAGACAGACAGGTCATACACTTGAGCATAGACAAGTAAGGAGTTCATTAGTCAATTTACCTTTCAATCTCTTTGAGTCGAACTACGATGTTCTGACTTCCTCATTGCACGAGAGGATACGTAGGCATAACTTAACAGTTATCGAACAAAAGTCTCTGTATATTCCCCCCTCTTCCAGCATTATTCTTTAAGCCTCATAATCTTGAGCATTTCACTCTTGTTCTTACACTGACACTTCACATATTTAACTTCACTTTCTCTTAGCACTGACACTTGCATTCTTTCCTGCTTTGATACACAAATGGCACTGACACTACCCCTTTAAAACACAAATCTTTCAAGCGTGGATCCCGTCGAGTACGGCGGACAATCTGGGTGCTAATTCCTTCCCAGGTTGTAACTGTAAACACCCCAAATTTGCCCTCACTCATTTTCACCATGGCTTGTGATTCTTTTCATTTTGCAATCATATCATCCCATATTGCATTTTTGCTTCACTGCATAGGTTCTAATTCATCTGCACCTAGGGTTTGTGATCTGGGCAATCCATGAGCCATCTGAGCCACTCCAATGGTCATCAATCACCCCAAGAGGGTCCATGTATGTTCAAGCATCATATTATATCCTCCCAAGATCAAGAAAGCCAGAAAATCACAAGAACTAAGAAAGGTATGGAAGTAGAGCCAGGTTTAACTGCATAGATGACCTAAAATTAGGGTTTTGGTTTCAGAGGCCATAACTCCAAATTTTTTGGTCATTATTGATTCTATTGGTCTCTATATGTTTTAAGGATCATGCATACCAAGTTTGATGAAGAAATTCAATGGGGAAGGCATCTGATCACAAGATGACTTCTTGAGCAAGTCAGTGCAAAATCAGGGCATCTGAGGCCCCCAATCACCCAACCAAAGGGTGTTCTCCATCATTTTGAATGTTTATGATCTTTATTTGATCTTAGAAGATGTTATAAGTTCACAAAATTGAAGAATTTCAAGCCATTTGCAAAGTTGCCTTTTTGGGAAAGTGACTAGTAATGCAAACTTGCCATTTTGGGAATGTTTTTCAACCTCCTCTTTTTGATTCAAAAATGCTTCAAATGAAAAATCTTTGGTCATGAAAGTTGTAGATTGGATCCTCCCATTTTCATCAAGTACAAGAACTCATTCTAATTCATTTTAGATCAAAAGTTATGGCTTGTCAAAATTGGAAAAAATCACATAAATTTCACTTTTACACCAAAGAGGGAAACTTGCAAATTCTCATGCCAAGCATTTCTATGACTTCAAATGGACTTCTACACATCATAACATCATAACACATTGCCTAAAACTCAGAATTGGCCCAAGAATTTCCAAGTTTCATGACTTGTGCTTGAAGAAATCAAGAAAGGGCCAAACTTAATGAAAATTGCAAAACCCCCCATAAGTTTCAATCCACTTGCTGATTTTCCTCAATTTCATTTCCATGGTTATCCTTGAATCAAGCTGCAGCAGACATGCCTTTGTCCTAGGCCTGAAACAGCCCATACCTCAAAGGACACATAGCCATGACTTTTTGCAAAACAAGCCATACCAATCAGGATAGCCCACAATAACTCTCTGACCTATCACAACTTGATATGTGGACCAAATGGAACTCAAAACACACAAGAGGCAAGCCTGAAAAGACAACATCACCATAGTTCACAAAAATCCCTCTTTTGCATTTTCTATCGAATCTCATAGCTCAGTCACCCATTCTCAAAACTTCTTCCACCATTCATCCCCAAATGCATCACTGATCACAAACCACCCTTTACTTATCTTTAAAAGTCACCACACACCAAATACGATTTTTCTCCCTTTTGAACTGAACTGAATCAATCTCACAAATCAACCATAAGAAACTCCAAACAAGCTATGCAAACTCTTGAGGGAAGTCAGTAGAGGTGATTGGAAGCAAGGAACTGGCCAAAAGGCTCCAAAAGTGAAAGCTCCAATTCAGGTATCACCAAGAACAATTTTCCAGAACTTGTATTTTTTGTTATAGAGTTGTTCTCCATGCTTCACTGATCATGCTGCTTTTTTTATTTTTGAAAATAGTTGAGAAATGAACATGTTATGACTCTCTAAAACTTTGTCCGGTTTTCTGATTTTTCTTCGATTCTCCATGTATGCTTGCTATAAATCATGTTTGGATGATGGTTTGAGTTCGTTTTGAGTGGGGGATCATTTCTGGATAGTTAATTTAGGGTGGGGTGGCTTGTAGAGAGAGTTAGGGATTTGGTCTCGCCGGAGAAGACGACCGGAACCACTGTGCCGGTCGTCTGAAAGTAATTAGGGCACAGGATTAGGGTTTAATCATAATTAGTGAGATTTGAATTTCAGCCGTCCATTAGCGCGCGTAGTCAACTCCCGCCCCCCTAAATTTGAATCTTGGCCCTCAGATCAGCATACCTCCCATTTAATTCAATTTTATTTTCCCTTTTATTCATTTGTTTTGCATATTTTATTTAAAATAGTAAATCATTCCTAAAAAATCTCATTTTTTGCATCCAGCCTTAAAATATTTTTCTCTTTCTGAAAATAATTTTTATTTTATTTTTTGCATAATTTTCGTATTTTAAAAATATTTAAATGTTTATTTTAATTAGTTAATGAGAATTAATTAATTAAAATAGCATTTAAGTTTCTAAAAATCACAAAAAAATTCACATTACATTTTGACACATTTAGAAACATTATCAAACTCTTCAAACAAATTTCTTTTTGATTCTTGATGTATTTTGACATTTTTCATTGGAATAAAAGTTCTTAAAAGGCAATATTTTTGTTCTAACTTAGAAAAATTCATTCTGCCTAACCATGAAGAGTTTGATGTTGGTTCTTTTTGCATTGCATTCTTCATATCAATTAGTTTCTAGGGTAAAATTGGTTTGAATTTATCTTTCATTTTCAATTTAATGAGCATTTTTCCTTTTGAGGTGCCTTAAAACCCTAGCCAACTTGAGAAAATCATAACTTCTTTAAGGTTAAGAGTTAGGTCTCCCCCTTTGGACAGTGAACTTGTATAGGTTTAGGGTTCCTTTGGTCCCATTTTCAATTTTTTGTCATGTCATTTGCTTCTGATTTTGAATTTTGCTTTGAATCTTGTGCATAAACCCTAATTATTACCTTCATTTGCATCCATCTTTCATATGCTTGCATTAAAAAACTTGCCATGACATTTTAAGCATCAACATGACATATAAGACATCTTAGGACATATTATAATCATGCTTGATCATTTATTCATTCATTTGCCATGTTATGCATTCATTCCATTTCATAAACTTTCATGAACTTTCATGGTTCAAAGCATGCTTCATTTGCATCCTCATCCTTGTATGATCATCCACAACTCTTGATTTGTGTTTGCATTATCTCTTAGCATCATTGACATCATGTTCATGCTTCTGGTTTTGACTTTCATCTTTACATTCATTTCATTTTCATTTCATTTCATTTCTTTTGCTAACTTTTCAGGTGGTAAGTTGTTTTGAGAAGTGAATTTGCCTTCACTTCTCACAATCTCTTCTCATTTCTTTTATGCCTTCTTTTCTGCATTTTGTATGTGTATTAGAGTGAGCTTTCTCATTCATGCCTCCTTCTCACTTTATTTCTTCAAGCAACTTGTCTTCTTAAGTGAAGCAAGTTGTTTTGCTTCTCTCTGCTTCTTCCTCCTTTCATCTGCTTCTTTCCTGGCGGACACCCTCTTGAAGATTTCTTGCAAGCCTCACAAACCCTAGGAACACCCAAACATGATTACAATTAGGGTTTGATTAGTCCCCCCATTAGTCTTACCTTTGTGTCATCTTTGATTCTTCTCTTCTTACCTCATAATCAAGGACTAAACCTTAAAGGTTTTAAGATTTTGTGATTAGGGTTATGCCTGTATCCTTCTATTAGGATGGAGTGTATAACTTTAATCCTAAGTGTTAAATCCTTAATGTGTTTAAATCCTTTAATCAATCCACTTAATAAATCATTAAGACATCAAGCTTGTAACTTGGGCCTTGCATTAGGGTTCTAATTCTTCCTTGATTGGTTAAGAAGGACTAAGCCCAGTGTTAATGGACAAGTCCCCCTCAAGTTGTCTTACAAACCATAAAATCCACTTCTTAATCTTACCATTAATTAAAATCCACTTTAATAAAGTCTTGTTTTGTCATGAGGTTAATCCCTAATCATGGATTAAGTTGAGGAGCCTTCCTCAGCTTAAATGTTCTCATCTATTATCCTTCTATTAGGATGGTGTAATGGGTCCATTAAATCCATAATTATGGCTTAAACTCATTACTCAACACTAAACAAAAACTAAAAAAACATTTAAATAATCACAAGTAGGTTAATGATCTTAATCCTACATCATGGTGATTAAGTGTGAGGTGCTTACTTATGACAAACCTCAAAAGGCAATAAAAGATTGAAAACACAAAAACAAACAATGATCGTCTCCTTCGGGATTCTTTTCTCATCTCATTCACTCACAAACGAGAACTTGCTTTTTCCGTCTAATGCAAGACAGTTTGCACCTGAGCCAGACAGGTCATACACTTGAGCATAGACAAGTAAGCAGTTCATAAGTCAATTTATCTTTTAGTCTCTTTGAGTCGAACTACGGTGTTCTGACTTCCTCATTGCACGAGAGGATACGTAGGCATAACTTAACGGTTATCGAACAAAAGTCTATGTATATTCCCCCTCTTCCAGCATTATTCTTTAAGCCTCATATTCTTGAGCTTCACATTCTTTTCTTACACTGACACTCCATATATTACACTTCATTTTCTTCCAGCACTGACACTTGCATTCTTTCCAGCTTTGATACACAAACTGCACTGACACTGCCCCTTTAAAACACAAATCTTTCAAGCGTGGATCCCGTCGAGTACGGCGGACAATCTGGGTGCTAATACCTTCCCAGGTTGTAACCAACCCCCTTTCTCAGTTTCTCTGGTTCGCAACCGTCTTATCCATCTTTCTAGGTTTATGCAGCATTACCTTTCCTTCGGGATAAAAATGCCTAGCTGGCGACTCTTTTCTTTTGAGTTCACCCCTATGTGTTCTCATCCCTTTCGCCGACCGTTCGCGTTTGTACCCCTCTTGGCCCGGTGTCATTTGGTGGGAGCGACAGCTTGGCGACTCTGTTGGGGACCCTTATACTGTAACCAGGGCTTCTGGTTCTTTTTGTGGGTTCCTCCTAGCGTTTGCTTGATTTGTGTTTACTGGGGTGTTATGTGCTAATTGTGTTTGTTTATATGCTTTATTTACTGCTTTATGTACAACTTTATTTATTACTTTCTTTACAATTTTTCATATTTCATACTGTCATTATCATTGCTGGATCTGGCTTCTGTTTTGGTGGGTGGGGTTCCATTGAGAGTTTGAGGTCCTATACCTGGGACCTAAGTGACACCTAGGCTAGAGTGGTTCATGTTCTTTCCCATTCCATTTCGGTCTGGTGCGGGAATATGAAACACGGTTCAGATGTGGGTTTCTTCTTGAGAACGCTGTGCTACAGATTTCCTGTAGTGCTAGGGCTATCTGGGAAGCCTGCTAAGTCTGGATGACCTTTATTATGACCTTCAGAAACTGGGGTGAATTAGAGGAGGATCTTTTATGGTTATTGTAAACATTGTACCTCCGGGTTAGAAGTGTTTACACTTCTCATAACTGATCCAAGTCTGAGGATCCTTGTTCTAGAACACCACCTGTGAGGGGGTTGGGCTGCTTACAGGTTTGCAGGTACCCTTGGCCACAGCATACCCTATTTTTGTTTTGTTTAAGAGTACTCCACTTTGGACAGTTCTTGTGATTAACTCGGGACATGTGACTCTTTATTTGAGTCCCCCACCTTGGTTACTTGGATTTCTGAACCTCCATCTGGACCTTCTTTGAACATACATGGGCTTATATCAAGACAGATAATCAGATCCAGCTTGATCACAAACCCTTGCATATCATTTTCATATATCATCATTGCATCATTTAACATTTGTTTATTTGTTTTTCAGGGTATCCACATCATATCTGGTTTGGTTTTGACCCCTTCTTCTGCATAGACCTCTGCTTCATCAGTTATCTGCTTCAGCTATCTTCATCATCACCAGCATCAGCCTGTCAGTGGCTCATTTCCAGTATCATTCTGTGATCTTCATCAGCATCTATCTTCATCTTCTTCAGCAGCATTCATGACTACTCCCAGGAAGAGCAACATATCCTACCACTTCTTTGAGCCTGTGTTGACTGGCATCAGGCAGGTCCGGTCACTTATCACCCCTGACCACATCCCATTGTTTAGAGAGCACTATGGAGGAATCCTGGATATGGTTATGGACCTTGACCCTTCTCAGAGAAGCATCATCCACACATGCTTGCAGTTTTATGACCCTCCTTTGAGATGTTTCACCTTTCCAGACTTCCAGCTAGGACCTCTACTGGAAGAGTTTTCCTCATTGATTGGAGTACCTATCAGGGGTGGAATCCCTTTCAACCCAGAAATGCCAGCTCCCAGCAATGGAGAAGTAGCAAAAGCACTGTACCTGAAGCCTGCTTTGATTGAGCAAAATATGACAACAAAGGCTGGGATCCTTGGTTTGCACTTGGACTTCTTGATTTCTCAGGCCATCCTGAAAGCCTCATTGGGAGAATGGAGGGTAGTCTGTGCACTGTTAGCCCTCAGCATATATGGGGTTATACTGTTTGCAGATGAGCCCAAATTTGTCAGCAAGAATGCCATTAATTTGTTTCTTCTGAAGAACCCAATACCCACACTGCTGGGAGACTTTTACTACTCCATTCATCAGAGGAATGAGAAACAAAGGGGGAAGTTGGTGAGATGTTGTGCTCCTTTGTTTCACACCTGGCTGCTCAGACACCTGCCTAAGTCAGATGCTTTCTTGAATCCCCACCAACAGAAGAATTGGGATAAAAGGCTCATTGCCTTGACTTCAGATGATATTAGGTGGTGCACCCAGAGCACCAAGGGTAAAGACATTATCACCAGCTGTGGACAATACCCAAATGTACCTCTGATAGGAGTGAAGGGTTGCATTAACTACAACCCTTTACTGTTTAAGAGACAACTGGGTTATGCTTTTGTTCACCCTCCCCGAGTGCAAGATTTAGTTGAGACCCTGTATTGTGAAGTAAAACCTAATTCAGCTGCTGTCAGACAAGCATCCTGGGCTTGGGACAACATCCAGACAAAAGGGATGGCTATTCTTGGAAGGTGTAATAATGTTGCCTCAGCTCAGTATTATGACTGGTCCCGTACTAGAGCCCAAATTACTGGAATGCCTTTCATCTTGGAGGATATACCTGGACCCTCTACAGTACAACCAGCCGCAACTATCAGCCTAGAAGAATTTGAGAAGCTGAAGGAAAGAAATGAGAATCTATCTCAAGCTTTGAAGAAGACTCTTTGGGAAAGGAGTGATGGTTGTCTGGATATTGAGAGATTGGAGAAGCTCAGGGTGGAACATCTTGCCAAAATTGAGAAGACAGAGGACTACATCAGGAAAGCAAGAGCTGGGGAACAAATACTGAAGAATGCCTGTAAAGAGGCCAAAATTCAAAAGGCTAGGACTGAGCTCTATCTGCAAGAATGTCAGGCTAGGTGGGTCAGGATCACTAAGGCACGTACACAGGAAGACCAGAAGACTCAAGCCAAGATTGAGCAGTTAGAGGCCAATGAGAAGAAGCAGCAGGAAGCTTTGTTGGCAGCCCAGAAGGAGATTTCAGAGTTGAAGCTTAGAGCAGGATTGAAGAGATCAAAGGACCAGGACAGGCATAAGAAGCTGACCATTTCCATTGCCACCAGGAACCTCCTCATTAGGACCATTACAGAGCATCCAGCTGGTCCAGTGACTGACGCACTCCTGAAGGAAGTCAGAGAGGATGAGTTTGGACTGGATGTCTGACTTTTTTGTTTGTTGTTGTTTCCATTTGATGTACTTTTTCATTTTTGATGTCTTTTGACCCTCCATGGGCATGTGTTGTAAAACAGACTATGTATTGTTCACCATTTGTAATATATTTCAGTTTGTTTTCATTTGGGGGTTTTCTCTCAACAACATCAAGCATCTTCCTCGAGGTCTGGAAAGGTCAAAACCAAGAACCAAACCGGATACCTTGGAAAACAAATAAGCATACTGCATTGCATACTAACTTTTGTTTTGTTTTGTAGGTTTTATTATTATTGTCTCTAACTTTGTTGTGATCTCAGGAAACATTGCTCGTCGCCGAGTGTTCCCTGTCAACCGCACGCACCGGTACCCGACTCGCAACAACCTTCCCGGTATTCAAATGGAACAAGTACAGCAGGATCTGACTGAAGTCAGAAATCAGATGGCTAATGAGAGAATAGAAATGAGAAATCAGATGTCTCAATTCATGGCTGTGATGACTGGCTTAGCCCAGAGTCAAGAAAGGTTAAGGGAGCTGGTGGAAAGACAAACTCCTGAGGAGCCTCATCTTGGGACAAGAGGAACTAGTAACAATGAACGGGGCCAGCCTCGTATTGATCCACCAGTATTTAGACCTCATCTAGATCCAGAAGCTAACATCCCAAGGAATGTGCAGGGTAATACTGCTGGAGGGAGAATCTTGCAAGAAGATCCCCAAGAAGAACAATTTACTGTTATGGGGGCTGGAGATGAAGTTTATGACAGGAGATTAGACGAAATTGCAGAAAAGTTGAGATCTCTGGAGTCTCAGAATTCTTTGGGCTTCGATGTGATGGACATGGGGTTAGTGGATGGGGTGACAATTCCCCACAAGTTCAAACCCCCATGCTTTGAAAAGTACAATGGTACCTCCTGTCCTCGTACTCATTTGCAGTCTTTCCTGGGAAGACTTAAAGCGTATACTATGGATGAAAAGCTATGGATGTTTTACTTTGAAGACAGTCTGACTGGGGCTTCGAGGGAGTGGTGTTCACACTTGTCTAGAGCCACCATAAGATGCTGGAAGGATTTGGTTGTGGCTTTCATCCGTCAATATCAATACAACCTGGACATGGCTCCTAACAGGACCCTTCTGATGGGAATGTCTCAATCCTCCATAGAAAGCTTCAGGGAATATGCCCAAAGGTGGAGACAGCTTGCTGCTGCTGTCCAACCACCCATGTCAGAAAGGGAAATGGCTGACATGTTCATGAATACATTGCAAGGGACCTATATTGATAGATTGGCTGCTTTTTCCTCTACCAGTTTTGTTGATGTGGTCATAGCTGGTGAAAGGATTGAAAGCCTTTTGAAGATGGGCAAGATTTCCGACAGTGGTGCAAGTTCATCCAGTAATCCTAGAAAGCCTTTTGTGGGACCCCGAAGGGCCGGTGAGACCAATTCCATTCATGCAAGCAGGGGCAGACCTTAGTATGTTCACCGGTCAGTAGCAGTTGTTACCATTCCAGCTCCGATTTCTTAACAATCAGCATATCCTCAACAACGACAACAACCACAGTATCAACAGCAAGTTCATTATCCGCAACAGAGAACCTACAACAACAGCAACAACAACCAACAACAGCGTCCTTTCCAACAAAGACCATCACATGCAAACAGGGTAATTGACCCAATCCCAATGCCATATGCAGCACTCTTGCCACAACTCCTGAAGCTCAACCTAGTCGAGTTAAGGACATTAGCACCTCCAGATCCTTCCAATTTGCCAAAGAACTATGATGCCAATGCCAGGTGTGCATTCCACTCAAATGCACCGGGGCATAATACTGAAAAATGCATGGCCTTACAGATGAAAGTCCAAGACCTGGTAGACTCAAAAGCTCTCAAATTTGCACCTCCTCCAAATGTTACAAGAAATCCAATGCCTAGTCACAACGGGCCTAGGATTAATGCTATTGAGGAAGGCAAACCATCCACCATAATCACCAGTGTTGCACAGATTCGAACACCTTTGGTTGAAATTAAAGCTCAGCTTTTAGAATGCCATGTGTTCCCTGGGTGTGAGCTCGGCTGTGGATATTGCAATATTGCAGTCAATGGTTGTGAAGAGCTGAGGAACGGCATAGATGGTCTTATTAAGGATGGTATCCTTCAGATTACGACAACGGCACCTACAAATCCAGAAACTCCTTCACCGGCAATCACAGATACTCCTACAACGTCAGCAACCATTGTTCCAACGGATTCTACTACAACTCCAACAACTGCTCAATCAATCACTTCAACGGATACAAGTTCAGTCACCATTCCTGCTACAACTTCAACACCCATCCAGTCAACAGTACCTTCTACAACATCAGCAGCAATTGATGAAAGTGTCTCAACGGTTACCATATACTATGACCCTGCAAATGTCCCTGCCAACAACTCACAAAATGCTACTCCTGTCGGAACACCAGTCACCATATACTATGATCCACACACCATTGTGGTCCCTTCTGCAGCTGCTATCAGTCCAGTCATTACCACAGTGCCGGGACCAGTTCCTTACGAAAGCAATAGTGCCATCCCTTGGCATTATGGTTCAGATCTCTACTGTGAGGGGCAGAAAATAACTTTAGAATCATCAACTTCTTCACCTCATATTGACAATGTGGGGGGAGGCGGAGGCTTCACTAGAAGCGGACGTCTCTTTGCCTCGCAAATTCCAAGACCCATTGCCGAAGCAGAAGCTATTGCTAAGTGTCGCTCCCGATAGATGGGACATGGCCCAAATAAAGGTACAGACGCGAACGGTCGGCGAGAGGGACAATGAGAACACACAGCCATGAACTCACTAGAGATGAAAAGAGTCGCCAGCTAGGCATTTTTATCCCGGAGGAAAGGTAATGCTGCATAAACCTAGAAAGAGATGGATAAGACGGTTGCGAACCAGAGAGACTGAGAAAGGGGGTTGGTTACAACCTGGGAAGGTATTAGCACCCAGATTGTCCGCCGTACTCGACGGGATCCACGCTTAAAAGATTTGTGTTTTAAAGGGGTAGTGTCAGTCCAATCTGTGTATAGAGAGCTGGAAAGCAATATGTACAGGTGTCAGTGTAAAAGAAGTGAAGTGTGATATATACAGTGTCAGTGTAAGAATGGGAATGAATTGCTCATGATAATGAGGCTAAGAGAAAGATGCTGGAAAGAGGGGGAATATACAGAGACTTTTGTTCGATAACTGTTAAGTTATGCCTACGTATCCTCTCGTGCAATGAGGAAGTCAGAACACCGTAGTTCGACCCAAAGAGACTGAAAGATGAATTGACTTGTGAACTGCTTACTTGTCTATGCTCAAGTGTATGATCTGTCTGGCTCAGGTGCAAACTGTCTTGCATTAGACGGAAGGAGCGAGTTCTCGTTTGTGAGTGAATGAGATGAGAAAAGAATCCCGGAGGAGACGATTATTGTTTGTTTTTGTGTTTTCAGTCTTTTATTGCTTTTGAAAGTTTGTCGTAAGTTAATGAGCTTAAGCCTAAACCAATAGGTTAGTAAACTCATCACATCTTCCCTCTGATTAGGGGTAATGAGAGTACTTTAAGTGTGAAGTCAGCTTCTCACACTTAATCACCTTTGATATAGGATCAAGATCATTAACCTACTTGTGATTACTTAGATGTTTTTGGTGTTTTTGTTTAGTGTTAAGTAATGAGGTTAAGCCATAATCAAGGATTAAACAGACTCATTACACCATCCTAATAGAAGGATAATAGATGAGGGTGTTTAAGCTGAGGAAAACTCCTCAACTTAATCCATGATTAAGGATTAAACTCATGACAGAACAAAGCCTTTATTAAGTGGATTTTGATTGATGATATGATGATGAAGTGATTTTTAGGGTTTGTAAGACAACTTGAGGGGGACTTGTCCATTAATACTAGGGTTAGTCCTTCTTAACCAATTAAGGAAGAATTAGAACCCTAATGCAAGGCCCAAGTTACAAGTGTGATGTCTTGATGATTATTAAGTGAATTGATTAAGAGATTTAAACACATTAAGGGTTTAACACTTAGGATTAAAGTTATACACTCCATCCTAATAGAAGGATGCAGGCATAAACTTAATCACAAAGCCTTAAAGCCTTTAGGGTTTAGTCCCTGATTATGAGATGAGAAGAGATGACTCAAAAGAGACACAAAGGTTAAACTAAGTGGGGGGACTAATCAAAACCCTAATCATTGTCATGCTTGGTTGTTCCTAAGGTTTGTGAGGTTTACAAGAGCAATCTTCAAAGGAACCACCAGGAAGCAGATGAAAGGATCAGGAGAAGCAAAGTAACTTGCTTCATTCAAGAAGTCAAGTCACTTGAGGAAAGAAAGTAAGAAGAAGAAGAATGAGCAAGCCCAAACTCAAACACATACAAAAATGCAGCAAGGATGCATAAAAGAGATGAAGAGAAGTTATGAGAAGTGAAGGCAAATTCACTTCTCAAAGTCACTTACCACCTGAAAAGTTATAAAAGAAGATGCAATGCAATGCAAAATGAGATGAAATGGTATGATGAAAAACCAAACCAGAAGCACATACATGATGTTAATGATGCTATGAGATGCTACAAACATGAAACAACATATGGGGATGATCATGCAAGCTTATGAATGCAAATGAAGCAAGTTAAGACACATGAGCATACATGAAAAGTTATGAGATGCATATGGCATACAACATGGCAAATGAAAGATGCAATGATCAAACATGCTTACAAGATGTCTTGAGATGTTAAATGAATCACAAGGATGCATAAAATGCTATGGCAAGTCAAGGTATGAATGCAATTGCAAGATGGATGCATATGGAAGCCCAAATTAGGGTTTATGATCAATGCATCAAACAAAAACCAAAATCAGAAGCAAACAACATTACAAAAAATTGAAAATGCACTCAAAGGATCCCTAAACCTATACTAACTCACTGCCCAAAGGAGAGGTCTCAACTCTAAAACCTAGCTCAAGTTATGAATTTTCTAAGTTTTCTAGGGTTTTAGGGTTCCTTAACAAGAAAATTACCAAACAAATTGAAAATGAAAGATCAAATCATGGCCATTTAATCTCACAAACTACATGCTAAACACAATGCAATGCAAAAAAGAATCAAGGTCCAACTCTTTAGGGTTAGCCAGAAATGATTTTTGGAAGTTTGGATCAAAATAATGCATAAAAATGATTTTAATTCCATGGAAAATTCTCAAAATGCATCAAGATCAAAAAATAAATTTGGTTTTAGGGTTGGACAATGTTTCTAAATGTTTTTAAATGTTTCATGAATTTTTTGGTGATTTTTAAATACCTAAAAGTATTTTTAATTAATTAATTCTAATTAATTAATTAAAAAGAAACTTTTAAATATTTAAAAATACTTTTAAAATGCTAAAAATGAAAATAAAAATATTTTTGTGTTTTAAAAATTAATGAAACTCTTGACAAAAAATTTCATAATTTTTAAATGGTTTTTACTATTTTAAATAAATTGGACAAATTAAATGGAATAAAAAGAAAAGAAAATAATGGAAGGCTGAGATTGAAACTGGGAAGGAAAGGGTTGACTGCACGCGCAGATCAAAGGTCCACATTCAAACCTCCTAATTACAGGTTTATGAATTAATTAAATGAGATTAGGGTTTAATGAGTGCATCTGAGCCACACACACGCGCGCCAAGTCAACCAGGTCAACTGATCCAACGCACGAGATTCAAACTTCCTTAATTACAGGGATTAAAACCCTAATCATTTTCAGGTGGCCGGAGAAGACCTCCGGTCGTCTTCTCCGGTGGGAACCCCACCTGAAAATTCCTAGAATCCTCAAAACATAACTAAAATGAAATCTAAAAACACAGAAATGATTCCCACAACCCACTGAATCAAAACCCCAAGCTAAAACTCATTTATATTGCATCAAACACATGAATCGAAACAAAAGAAAAATTAGGGCAAGACTTTCAGAACACGATTACACCCTCATTTTTCCACCATTTTCAAAACCAATGACATCAGAATGATCAGGAGAACATATAGAATCTATTTAGAACTTAAAAAAGGATTTCTGGAAAAAATGTTCTTGAGCTACCTGAGTTTTGAAGCTTTCAGTTTTGCAACTTTCCGGCCTCTCCTCTTGATGCAATCCACTCCCTTTGATCCCCTGATGATGTCTGGATGCTTAGAAGGAGTTTTTGTTGGCTAGTTTGGGAGGTTGAACAAGTTCTGTTCAGTGAAGTGAAGGAATCGTGTTTTGGATTCAGGCTGTTTCAGGCAATGGTGAGGGGTTCTTTGTGATCAGGGTGATGAGTGGAGAAGGTTTGTGAAGTTTGTTTTTATGTTTGTGGCTTGTATGCTGAGTTTCGAAGGGTTTTGCCCTTGGGAGTGAAAATGAAGAAGTGAAGTTCTTGCTGGTTTCAGGCTCTTGTGTTATGTTGCTTGGCTTGCCATTTGTTTGTATAAACTAATGGGATTGGTCAGAGGATGTGACCTGTGCTTTTGTGATAGGTGTGCTAGCTTTTGCCAAAATGTCAACTTCTTGTAAGAGAGGGCATGGGCAACTTCTAGCCAAGTACAAAGGGCTTGTCTGGCGCAGCATGGTGTGAGGGAAAGGCTAGTGTGATTCAGTATCCAAGGCAGCAAGTGGATGAGGTGTGATGATGGTTTTTGCAACTTGCTCACTTTTAGTTCACATGGAAATATCTTGCTCCCAAGGCCATACAAACATGCAACTCTTTGGTTCAATCTGAAATTTAGATGTTACATGATCATGTTATGTGAATTATAAGTCCATTTGATAGCCTTAGAACACTTGATCAAGTCATTTTGCAAAATACCTCTTTGGTAGAAACTTTGAATTTTAGTGATTTTTGCCAACTTTGACAAACCATAACTTTTGATCCAAAATGAATTAGGTCATGTTCTTGTACTTTTTGAAAAGGGAAAGATCTAATCTACAACTTTCATGACCAAAGTTTTCCCATTTGAAGCATTTTTGGATCAAAAAGTAAGGGTTGAAAAGTTGCCTAAAATGACAAAATCCTTAAAAGTCAAACTTAACCCAAAAAGTCAACTTTGCAAAAACTTGTAATTCTTGAATTTTGTGAACTTAAACCTTCTTCCATGATCAAATAAAGATCAAATACACTCAAAATTATGAAGATCACCCCTTGGTTGGGTCATTGGGGGCCTCAGATGCCCTGATTTTGCACTGACTTGTCTAGAAAGTCAACCTTTGATCAGATGACTTCCCCATGGAATTTCTTCATGAAAATTGATATGCACACTCCCTATACCATATAGAGACCAATAGAAACAAGAATGACCAAAAAATTTGAAGTTATGGCCTCTGAAACCAAAACCCTAATTTTAGGTCATCTGTGCAGTCAAACCTGGCTCTGCTTCCATACCAAACCCAGTTCTTGTGATTCTTTGACATTCTTGACTTTGTGGGATATAATATGATGCTTTAACACACATGGACCCCCTTGAAGTGATTGATGACCCTTGGAGTGGCTCAAGAAGCTCTTGGATTGCTCAGATCACAAACCCTAGATGCAGATGACTTAGAATCTATGCAAAGACTCAAAATTGTGATATGAGATGTTATGATTGTGTTTATGCATATGAAATGACCACAAGCCATGGTGTGAATGGGTGAGGGCAAATTTGGGGTGTTTACAGCTGCCCCTATTCAAACATGAGTTAGCTGTGCAGGATGTAAGCGACGGCTTAACAGGCAAACAAGATAACTTGTGGTTGAATACCAAAGACAGTCCAAAATTTGCACTCACAGAATGAAGGAGAAAAGGGATATAGATTGTAAAAGAAAATAAAGTATATTTTAAAGTGTGGGCGACGGAGGACGACCGTCGAGCAGAGGACGACTGCTGGGCAAAGAGCAATGACGGGGACGGCCGACATGCTGGGAAAAGTGCGGAAAATAAAGCAATGACGGGGACGGCCGACATGCTGGGGATAAAAGAATTATGATGGGGACGGCCACCAAGATAAAGCTATAAAAATCTTTGGGGAATAATGAAACATGACGGGGACGGCCATCGAGTTCATAAAGTAAAGTAACCAACGATGGGGACGGCCATCGGGCTACACTGATGAAGGACGATCATCAGGAAAAAAGAAAAAGGGACCACGACGGGGACGGCCATCGGATTAAAGAATAAATGAAATAAACAGATGATGAGGTACGGTCATCAAAGGTGAAGGACGATCACCTAGCAGGGGACGGCTGCTCTGTTGGGGGTAAGATGAGGGACGGTCATCTAAGGTGGAGGACGACCACCTGGCAGGGTACGGCTGCCGAAAATATCACGACATAGGACGAATGCCGGATAAAAGGTCAACGATGGGGACGGCCATCGGACAAGCATGATGGAGGACGACCATCAAGAGGTGGAGGACGACCACCTAGCAGGGGACGGCTGCTCTCAAGGTTTGTCATGACATAGGACGAATGCCAGATAACCAAAATCAACAATGGGGACGGCCATTGGATAAAATGATGAAGGACGATCATCAAAAGGTGGAGGACGACCACCTATCAGGGGACGGCTGCTAAATATCAACGATGGGGACGGCCATCGGATGAGCATGATGGAGGACGACCATCAAGAGGTGGAGGACGACCACCTAGCAGGGTACGACTGCTCTCAGGGTTTATCGTGACACAGGACGAATGTCAGATAAAAAGAAAATTGCTTTGTTGGCGATCTCCTGGGGAGTAGTAAACACGGACGAGTGTTTACATCCAAGAAATAAAAGAGTAAGTGTTTAGATGTTTGTGTATAGATTAAAGATGCGGACGAGCATCCTTAAGACTACGATACGGACGAGTATCGGGTAGAAACAAATACTGACACGTGTTCAGAGAGGATGATACGGACGAGTATCAACTGGTTAACAGAGAACACGGACGAGTGTTGAATCTGAGAGGATTCTTCTGGGGGATAGCAGACACAGGCGAGTATCTATATTCAAGAAGACAAAAGTGTTTGACACAGTGTATGGATTAAAGATGCGGACGAGCATCCTTAAGACTATGATACGGACGAGTATCATGTAGAAACAAACGCTTGACGCATGTTCTGAGATGATGGTACGGACGAGTACCAACGAGTTAACAAAGAACAAGGACTAGTGTTGAATCTGCAGGGATATATAAGTGGTATATACAAGATACGGACGAGTATCTGTATAGAGTGAGTGGTGTACAGATGAGTGTTTAACTGCTGGGGAGAGCGACACGGACGAGCGTCAAAAGGAGAAGAGTGTAATATAAACAAGTATCTGATATACAAAGTGTAGGCGATTGCGCTGGGGATATGACACGGACAGGTGTCAAAGGATTGTCATATGTAAGTATATGTGAGTGCAAAGAGGACGTCTTCGGCTTTCTGCTGGGGTTATGACACAGATGGGTGCCAAAAGGAGTATATACTGGTGTTCGTGAATGCGGGGCAACTGATTTTACTGGGGAATCTCCGCTGAGGATTTTGGGGGAAGTATTCCGTATGTTGACGGATTGTCATTATTCACAAATGTTAATTCAAAACATGGCTTATGAACATGCTACATGTTGGAATTTTTCCGTAATGCTCCGTATTAAACGGAATGCTACGCTTTGTGGGTGAATATGATGTGAATGCTAGGATTATGCAAAAGGTACCAAACCGGGATCCGGGTCCCGTTACTGCGAAAATCTTCGGCCGATCTGCTTGAAATGGACATCCCAGCTGGGGATGGGATCATTGATAGATCTGATGAGATGCTATTTGCTTGGGGATATGGGTCGCTGATAGACCTGTCTCAGCAATGAGGGACCCAGCCGGGGTTTGAAGAAGCTTTCTTCACTCTGTTGTGATCCTTCATGCGTCGCTCTTCTGGATAGAGGCTGGAGCTCTGTGGGGAAATGGTTCCCTGACTTTTGTACTTGGCTGAGGATGAAATGGCAACTCGGCCGGGGAGAAAGAGAGATCACTGAAAGACCTTCCCAGAAATTCTGTTGAGGTGGATTCTTGACTCAGCCGGGGATATGGGCGCCCTCTGTGATGCCTGACAACTCTGATGGGGATAAGTAATAAGTGGCAACTCAGCTGGGGAGAAGATACTTTGGGCGCTGAGTGTCGATTTGTCAGCTTGCCGGAGTGAAGCTTTCATGCCCCAAGTTGCATTCTGGATACCTGCAATCCTGCAAAGATAGGGAAACGCACAAGTAATCCCGAGGTATCCTTTACTGGATTCCGTCATAGGAGTTTAGACACCTCTGAGAGTAAGTATATTTCCTGCAAGCACGTTTTTATTTGAAGATAAACATCTGTATTTTATGCAATCAGTGTTTCTTTTAGACATCAGACATTTTTTGCAAATAAAATGTACAAGACGAGACATGACTGAAAATCTGATTTTATTAATTCATATGCCCTGAATTGGCGAGATACAGTCAAAGAAACAAATCCCCTGGGATGAGGAGATTGTTACAAATTGAGAAACTAAATGCTGACAATGTTGATGACGCTTTAAGGAGCTTCCTCTTTACTATGACTCGTATGACTTTTGACGTTCTTCTCATCTTGCTTTCTGAAGAATATTGATTCTGATTGAAGCTTGATCCTTTTGAAGCTTACCAAGTTGTAAACGATACAGACGAATTCAGAGTGCAGTTGTTCGCTTATTCCCTTATTTTGCATGGATCGCCCTTTCGGGTTTTCAATCCATCGGGATACCCATTTTTGCCTGAGCTGTCCAATGCGGCTTTTCAACTCAGCGGGTGTACATTTTTTTGCTTATTTTCCCTTATTTTTGCCCGAGCCTTTTATTCTGTTTTTGACTCGCCGGGATGCCCTATTTTTGCCTGGACTTACATTCTGTTTTTGTGTCCAGCGGGTCTTTTATGTGAAGTATTTTTTAACTGAATCTGAATTAACAGGGGATGGGAAATCTTCACCGTCCATGGTGCTGAGCATCAGTGCTCCACCAGAGAAAACTTTCTTTACCACAAATGGTCCTTCATAGTTCGGAGTCCACTTGCCCCTGTGGTCTGTATGAGGAGGGAGGATTCTCTTTAGCACAAGATCTCCTACTTGGTACTCTCGGTGCCTGACTTTCAGATCGAAGGCTTTCTTCATTCTCTTCTGATATAACTGCCCATGACAGATTGCAGCCAATCTTTTCTCTTCGATCAGACTCAGTTGTTCGTATCGGGCCCGAACCCATTCTGCTTCACTCAGTTTAACATCCATTAGCACCCGTAGAGAGGGTAATTCAACTTCAACCGGTAGGACTGCCTCCATACCATAGACAAGTTGATACGGTGTTGCCCCAGTGGATGTTCTGATTGACGTGCGGTACCCATGCAAGGCAAATGGTAGCATCTCATGCCAGTCCTTGTAGGTGACTACCATCTTCTGCACAATCTTCTTGATATTCTTATTTGCTGCCTCAACAGCGCCGTTCGTCTTTGGCCTGTAAGGAGAAGAATTGTGATGCTGAATCTTGAAGTCCCGGCACAGTTCTGCCATCATTTTGTTGTTTAGATTGGAACCATTATCAGTAATGATTCGCTCGGGCACTCCATACCGACAGATGATGTCTCTTTTCAGAAATCTGGCTACTACTTGTCTTGTAACGTTGGCATAGGAAGCTGCTTCAACCCACTTGGTGAAATAGTCAATGGCAACCAAAATGAATCTGTGATCATTCGAAGCAGTTGGCTCAATCTTGCCAATCATGTCAATGCCCCACATAGCAAAGGGCCAAGGTGAAGACATCACATTCAGAGGATTGGGAGGCACATGCACCTTATCCGCATAAATCTGGCATTTATGGTATTTTCTGGCGTAGGCACAACAATCAGCATCCATTGTGATCCAGTAATAGCGCGACCTTAACAGCTTCTTAGCTATGGCATGCCCTCCCGCATGGGTACCAAAGGATCCTTCGTGCACTTCATGCATTAACAAATCTGCTTCTGTCTTGTCGACGCATCTGAGGAGTATCATATCAAAGTTTCTCTTATACAGGGAACCATCAGTGTTCAGAAAGAAACTACCAGCGAGCCTTCTCAAAGTCTTCTTATCATTGGAAGATGCCCCAGGTGGGTATGTTTGATCCTCTAAGAAGCACTTAATGTCATGGAACCAAGGCTTATTATCTTTAACAACATCTGCTGCGAACACATATGCTGGTCTGTCAAGTCTGGACACTGAAATCTGAGGTACAAAGTTGACAGCTTGAACTTTGATCATGGATGAAATGGTGGCAAGAGCATCTGCAAATTGATTCTCGTCTCGAGGGATATACTCAAGCTTGACTGTTGTAAAGAAAGTCAATAACCTCCTTGTATAATCCCTGTAAGGTATCAGATGATCTTGGTGGGTGTACCATTTGCCGTTGGTTTGATTGATTACCAGAGCTGAATCTCCGAATACGGTCAATGTCTTGATCCTGAGGTCAATGGCTTCCTCAAGACCCATAATGCAAGCTTCGTATTCAGCTTCGTTGTTAGTACAGTTGAAAGTGAGCTTTGCCGAGAAAGGCATGTGAACTCCTTTAGGTGTAATGAGTACTGCACCAACACCACGACCATTCATGTTAACAGCCCCATCAAACATCATAGTCCATTCTTCTTTCGGGTTGGGCCCTTCAGTGTGAACAGGCTCTTCATGATCTTTTGCTTTTATGAACATGATGTCTTCATCAGGGAAGTCAAATCTCAAAGGCTGGTAATCATCAATAGGTTGCTCAGCAAGATATTCAGACAATACACTGCCCTTGATGGCTTTCTGAGAAGTGTACTGGATGTCATATTCTGTGAGGATCATTTGCCATCTTGCAACCCGTCCGGTAAGTGCTGGCTTCTCGAATATGTACTTAACTGGGTCCATTTTGGAGATCAATAAAGTAGTGTGGATCAGCATATACTGTCTCAGTCGGCGAGCAGCCCACGCTAAAGCACATCAAGTTTTCTCGAGCAGTGAATAACGTTGTTCACAGTCGGTAAACTTTTTGCTTAGGTAGTATATTGCATACTCTTTTCGACCAGACTCGTCATGCTGGCCCAGCACACACCCCATTGACTCTTCTAATACTGTCAAGTACATTATCAGAGGTCTTCCTTCAACTGGAGGCATAAGGATTGGAGGCTCTTGTAAGTATTCCTTGATCTTGTCAAAAGCCCTTTGGCAGTCTTCGTTCCACCTGACCGTTTGTTCTTTTCTCAACAATTTGAACAAGGGTTCACAGGTCGCTGTAAGGTGAGATATGAACCTTGAGATGTAGTTCAATCGACCTAAGAAACCTCGAACTTCTTTCTCTGTCTTCGGTGCAGGCATCTCTTGAATGGCTTTGACTTTATCAGGGTCAACTTCAATCCCTTTTTCGCTTACAATAAAACCCAGCAGCTTACCAGATCGCACCCCGAACGTGCACTTGTTGGGGTTCAACTTCAGTTGGTACTTCCTCAGACGCTTGAACAACTTTAGCAGATTTACCAGGTGATCTTCTTCAGTAAGGGACTTGGCGATCATGTCATCCACATAACATTCTATTTCTTTATGGATCATGTCGTGGTATAATGTCACTATAGCCCGTTGATACGTTGCACCGGCATTCTTGAGTCCAAATGGCATTACCTTGTAACAGAACGTGCCCCAGGGTGTGATGAAGGTTGTCTTATCCATGTCTTCAGGTGACATCTTAATATGATTGTATCCTGAAAATCCGTCCATGAAGGAGAATACCGAGAACTGAGCCGTATTATCCACCAATACATCAATGTGAGGTAAAGGGAAGTCATCTTTCGGGCTGGCTCTGTTCAGATCCCGATAATCAACACACATTCTTACTTTGCCGTCTTTCTTAGGCACAGGTACTATGTTAGCAACCCACGGTGGATAGCTAGTCACAGCAAGGAACCCGGCGTCCCATTGCTTTTGTACCTCTTCCTTGATCTTCATTGCCATGTCCGGGCGAGTACGGCGCAGTTTCTGTTTAACCGGCGGGCATTCTTCTCTCAAAGGCAGCTTGTGCACAACAATGTCGGTGTCCAACCCCGGCATATCTTGATAAGACCAAGCGAACACATCCACATACTCTTGAAGCAGGTCAATCAGTTGTCTCTTCACTGAGTCTTGTAAGCAGGCCCCGATTTTAACTTCTTTCACGTCTTCATCTGTACCAAGATTGATCGTTTCTACCTCCTCCTGGTGTGGAGTGATAACCTTTTCCTCTTGTCTTAACAACCTGGCTAGCTCTTCAGGAAGCTCATATTCTTCTTCAACCCCTTCATCAGCTTGATTGATTGGATTGTCAAAGTCATACGAAGCCATAGTCGTGCTGTTGTCGATGCTGTCTGGAAGGCACACTCTGCAAGGGTTCAGTTTGTTCATTTTAGTGATTTGATTTTAATCTTGTTTAGAAAAGTGAAGTAAAGTTGTCATTTTGAAAACACTGCCATTTATTTTTTTGTACAAAAAGAAAAATGGAAAAACAGTGAGCGGAAAAGAAAAAAGACTCATTTGCAAAAGATGTCTGATATTTCATTGATTAATCTTGTTGCACAAAAAGTACAGATGGCCCGATTACAAAATGAGTCTTGTCATCTTGGGCAAGATGCAAGACTTGATGCATGCTATAAAAATACAGGAAATAATAATTACTCTGCATGAGTAACTCTTATAATTTCCTGGGAAGACCAGTTCGAGATACTGCTCCCCGGGATCTTTGGACGGATCCAACTCTCCAGGTTGCGGTCGCTTTCATCCTCGTCTTCCAAATTGTTGACAGCATCAGGGGTGAGCATCCCCCCACTAACAAAGTTGGGCTCTTTAGCAGCCTCTGCTTGATCTTGTTGAGTTGGTTTGTAACCCAACCCAAATCTATCCTCTTTCTTCTCCACAGGTAGCAGTTTGCCCCAGCCTTGGGCAGTCCCTTCTTCAACAACCTTCCGGGCTTGTTGATAAGATGTCATTGAGGTTCCAGGTACAACAGATGTTTCATTTATGTTTAAGGCCTCGAACCCTTGGCTCATTGTTTCGTGGATCTCCCCATCCATCTCAATGTATTTGTAGGTAGCCAGGTGGATGACAAAAATATCCTCCTTTCCACAGATAGTAACGACTTGACCCTCCCACTCGAATTTTAACTTCTGGTGAAGGGTTGAGGTCACGGCGCCAGCGGCGTGAATCCATGGTCTACCCAATAGACAGCTGTAGGCAGGCTGTATATCCATCACGTAGAAGGTCGTTTTGAAAGTTTGCGGGCCAATCGTTATGGGCAACTCAATCTCACCCAGAACCGATCTCTTAGAACCATCAAAGGCTCTCACCACCAGGTTGCTGGGTCGTAATGCCAGTCCGTCATACTCTAGCTTCACAAGGACTTTTTTAGGTAAGACATTAAGGGATGACCCCGTGTCTACCAGCACATGGGAAAGGATTGCGCCTTTACATTCCATGGTAATGTGCAAAGCCTTGTTATGGTTGCGGCCTTCCGTAGTCAAATCAGTGTTGGTGAACCCTAGTCCATGACTAGCATTAACATTTCCAACCACAGCTTCCAACTGATTGACTGTGATCTCTTCAGGCACATAAGCTGCGTGCAAGACTTTTAGTAGTGCGTTCCGATGGGCTTCGGAGCACATAAGCAATGATAGGATTGAGATCTTGGAAGGCGTCTGGTGAAGCTGATCCACTATTTTGTAATCACTTTTCTTGATGATTCTCATGAATTCATCAACTTCCTGATCAAAGGGTGTTTTCAAAGCTTCTTTAACAATTTGCTCTTCCTGCACCAAGCTTTTCCCTTTTGCCTTGGCAGCAGCTTCTGCTTCGGCAGTGGGTCTTTGAATTTGTGGAGCAAAGAGATGTCCGCTTCGAGTGAAGCCTCTGCCTCCTCCCACATTGTCTATTTGTGGTGCAGGGGTTGATGATTCAAAAGTGATTTTTTGTCCTTCGCAGTATAGATCAGAGCCGTAATGCCAGGGGATGGCATTACTGCTTTCATAAGGTACTGGCCCAGGCACTGTGATAGTGACTGGACTGATTGCAGCTGCGGAAGGGACTGTGATAGTCTGTGGATCATAGTATATCGTGACTGGTGCTCTGATGGGGGTAGCACTTTGTGAGTTGTAGGCAGAATCATTTTCAGGATCATAATAAATCGTAACTGTTGAGACATCTTCATGGTTTGTCGCTGATGTTGTAGGAGACATTGTTGGAAGGATGGGTGTTGTTGTTGTAGGAGATTCAAAATGAAGTGGTGCTGAAGTTGTAGAAGGAATGTCAGTTGATATCTGGTCAGTTGAAATGACAGATGAAACATTTGTTGATGAAGCTGAAGAGTTGTCGGGAACAATGGTTGTTGCAGTTGTAGGAGATACTGGAATTGTTGCTGATGAGATTGCTGGATTTGTTGGAATTGATGTTGTAATTTGAAGTAAGCCACTCTGGATGAGACCATCTATGCCATCCCTCAAGTTATTACACCCATTCACTGAAATGTTGCAGTAAGCACACCCTAATTCGCACCCCGGGAACATTTGACATTCGAGGAGTTGAGCCTTAATCTCTACCAACGGTGTCCGAATCTGACCCACACTGGTTATTAAATAAGACGGCTTGTCTTCTTCAATAGCATTGATTCTGGGACCACCATGGTTTGGCATAGGGTTCTTGTTAACATTGGGTGGTGGTGCGAAGTTCAGAGCCTTAGAGTCTACCAGGTCTTGTACCTTCATGTGCAAGGCTCTGGACTTTTCTGTACTGTGGCCAGGTGCATTTGAATGAAAAGCACATCTGGCGTTGGAGTCATAATTTCTGGGTAGACTATTAGGATCTGGAGGTGCCAACGTCCTTAGCTCAACCAGGTTGAGTTTCAGGAGTTGTGGCAATAGTGTTGCATAGGGCATAGGGATCGAATCGATTACCCTATTGGCCTGAGAAGGTCTCTGTTGGAATGGTCTTTGCTGATTGTTGTTGTTGGTGTTGTTGTAGTTTCTCGGAGGATACTGAGTTTGTTGCTGGTACTGAGGTTGCTGCTGATAATTTTGTGGCGGTGGTTGATAAACTGGTTGTGGATGAGCTGGAGCGGGATTGGTGACTGCTGCCACAGACCTATGAACATACTGGGGTTTGCCCCTGTTGGCATGGATAGCATTGGTTTCACCAGTCCTTCTTGGGCCTGCAAAAGGCTTTCTTGTGTTGCTGGATGAGCTGGCACCGTTGTCAGAAATCTTGCCCATCTTTAACAGGCTCTCAATTCTCTCTCCAGCTATGACAACATCTGCAAAGCTAGTGGAAGAGAAAGCAGCTAGCCTGTCAATGTATGTTCCTTGGAGGGTGTTCATAAACATATCTGCCATCTCCCTCTCTGCCATAGGTGGCTGAACAGCAGCAGCCAATTGCCTCCATCTCTGGGCATACTCTCGGAAACTTTCTCTTGATGACTGTGACATTCCCATTAGGAGGGTCCTGTTGGGTGCCATATCTAAGTTGTACTGATACTGTCTGATAAAGGCCTCTGCCAGGTCCTTCCAGCACCTGATAGTTGCTCTCGTCAGATGAGAGTACCATTCCCTTGACGCTCCAGTCAAACTATCCTCGAAATAAAACATCCATAGCTTCTCGTCCATGGTATATGCTTTCAACCTTCCCAAAAAGGATTGTAAGTGGGTCCGTGGGCAGGAAGTACCGTTGTACTTCTCAAAAAAAGGAGGCTTAAACTTATGGGGAATCCTGACCCCGTCTACCAAGCCCATGTCCATAACATCGAAACCCAAAGAGTTCTGAGACTCCAAGGATCTTAATTTCTCAGCTATCTCATCCAGCCTTCTGTCATAAGCTTCTTCCCCAGCACCCATTACTGTGAACTGATCCTCCTGGGGGTCTTCTTGCAGTACCCTGCCTGCAGTGGCAGTCCCTTGAACATTTACAGGAATGTTGATCTCCGGATGAAGGTGGGGTCCAAATACAGGAGGGTTGACATGAGGTTGGACCCTCTCATTGTTGCTTGTGCCAGCAGTCCCTATATGGGGATCTTCTTGATTCTGCCTTTCCACCATTGCTCTCAATCTTTCTTGGCTCTGAGCCATGTTGTTCATCACTTCCATAAACTGCGTCATCTGGGTTCTCATTTCCAATCTTTCGTTTGCCATTTGGTTTCTAACCTCTGCAAGGTCCTGTTGTACCTGATCCATTTGTATGCCCGGAAGGTTGTTACGGGTTGGATATCGGTGCGGACGGTTGAGGGGAAATACCCGGCGTCGAGCAATAGTTCCTGAGCATCACAACAGAGTTAGTAGCAATAAAACAAAAACCTACAAAACAAACAAAGGGTTAGCATGCAATGCAGTATGCTTATTTGTTTTCAAGGTATCCTGCTTGGCATTCAGTTTTGACCCTTCCAGACCCTTGAAGATGCTGTTGATGTTGCTTTTGAAGTAAACTTGGATGGAACAAAATGATACATATATCACAAAAGACAAATAGTACATAGTCTGTTTACAAATACAAGCCCTCTGAGGGGTCAAAATACATTACAAGAAAATAAAAGTACATGGAATGAAAGCAACAACAAGCAAATAGTCAAACACCAAGACCAAACTCATCCTCCTGAACTTCCTTGAGAAGTGCTTCAGTCACAGGATCAGCTGGACGCTCCGTGAGATTCCTGATAAGGAGGTTCCGGGCAGTAACAGCTGCAGTTAGCTTCTTGTGTTGACTTTGGTCCTTTGACCTCTTCACTCCAGCTCTGATCTTCAGCTCTGAGATCTCCCTCTGGGCTGCTGCCAGGGCTTCCTGCTGCTCTTTTGCACTAGCTTCCAGCTGCTCTATCTTGTCTTGGACCCTCTTATCCTCCAGAGTACGGGCTTCGGTGATCCTGACCCACCTAGCTTGACTCTCCATTAGATACAAGTCTGTCCTGGCTTTCTGGAACTGGGCTTCCTTGCAAGCATTCTTCAGAATTTGTTCTCCAGCCCTAGACTTCTTGATGTAATCCTCAGACTTCTCAATTTTAGCCAGATGCTCTACTCTCAGCTTCTCTAACCTCTCAATGTCCAACCTACCATCACTCCTCTCCCGGAGGGTCTTCTGCAAAGCCTGAGTCAACTTCTCATTTCTCTCTTTCAAACCCTCAAACTCCTCCAAACTGACAGTGGCAGGGGGTGGTGCTGAGGATGATCCAGGCATATCCTCCATGGTAAAGGGCATTCCAGAGAATTGAGCCCTGGCATGGGACCACTCATGGTACTGTGCTGATGCTACATTGTTTCACTTCCCCAGAATGGTTACTCCCTTAGTTTGAACATTTTCCCAGGCCCAGGCTGCCTGCCTAACAATAGCCAGATTAGGCTTGTTCTCACAATAAAGAGTCTCAGCCAAGTCTTGTGCCTTAGGAGTGTGGACCAGTGCATAGCCCAGTTGCCTTTTGAGCAGCAGAGGATTGTAATTAATGCTACCCTTAACTCCTATCAGGGGCACATTGGGAAAATGCCCACAACTGGTGATGATATCCCTGCCCTTTGTGCTTTGAGTGCACCACCTGATATCAGCTGAAGTCAGAGCAGTGAGTCTTCTAGCCCAGTTTCTCTGCTGATGAGGATTCAAAAATGCATCTGTCTTGGGCAAATGCTTGAGAAGCCAAGTATGGAACAAAGGAGCACAACACCTCACTAATCTTCCCCTCTGCTTTTCATTCCTCTGGTGCACTGAGTAGTAAAAATCCCCCAATAAAGTGGGCACTGGGTTCCTCAGGATGAAAAGATGGATTGCATTCTTGCTAATGAATCTAGGCTCATCTGCAAATAATACGATCCCATATATGCTCAAGGCCAATAAAGCACAAACTGCTTTCCACTCTCCCAAAGAAGCTTTCAGGGTAGCTTGAGAGATCAAGAAATCCAGATGCAGGCCAGGGATGCCAGCCTTAGTAGTCATATGCTGCCCAATCAGAACTGGTTCCAGATGCAATGCCTTTGCTACCTCTTCATTACCAGGAAAGACCATCTCAGGGTTGAAAGGGACCCACCCCTGATAGGTATACCAACCAATGATGAGTATTCCTCCAATAAAGGGCCCAGCTGAAAGTCCTGAAAAGTGAAACACCTCAGTGGGGGATCATAAAACTGAAGGCAAGTATGAATCAGGCTCCTCTGTGAAGGGTCCAAATCCATAACCACATCAAGTATATCTCCATAATGTTCCCTGAACAGTGGTATATGGTATGGAGTGATCAGGGTCTGAATCCTCCTGATGTCAGCTAGCTCAGGCTGGAAGAAGTGGTAGGAGATGTTACTCTTTTTAGGTTCCATGTTGTTGAGGATGAGTGGAGATATGGGCTGATGATGACACTGAAAATGGGCCACTGGCTGGCTGATGCGGGTGACTGAAGCAGATAGCTGATAACTGAAGCAGATGCTGATGAAGATGGTTCTATACTGATGATGGGGTCAAAACCAAGCCAAAAATGAAGATGGATACCCTGAAACACAAATAAGCAAATGTCAAAATGATGCAATGATTATGTATGCAGATGATATGCAAGGGTTTGTGACTGAGCTGGATCTGATCAAGTGCTCTGATATAAGTCCAGGGTATGTTCAAGAAATCCAGATGGAGGTCTATAAATCCAGTAACCAAGGTGGGGGACTCAAATAAAGAGTCACATGTCCGGGGTTTAGAATCACAAGAACTGTTCCAACATGGAGTATTCTTAATCAAATCAAAGTGACAGGGTATGCTGAGGCCAGGGGTACCTGCAAACCTGTAAACAGCCCAACCCCCTCACAGGTGGTGTTCTAAAACAAGGATCCTCAGACTTGGATCAGTTATGAGAAGTGTAAACACTTCCAACCCGGAGGTACAGTGTTTACAATAACCATAAAAGTTCCTCCTCTAATTCACCTCAGTTTCTGAAGGTCAATACTAAAGGTCATCCAGACTTAGCAGGCTTCCTAGATAGCCCTAGCATTGCAGGAAATCTGCAACACAGAGTTCTCAAGAAGAAACCCATATCTGAACCGTGTTTCATATTCCCGCACCAGACCAAGATGGAATGGGAAAGAATATGAACCACTCTAGCCTAGGTGTCACTCAGGTCCCAGGTATAGGACCTCAACTCTCAATAGAACACCCACCCACCAAAACAAACAAACAGATCCAACCAGCACAGTATGACAGTATGATAATGCAAAGCTATAAAGGAAGCAGTAAAGCAACTGTACATAAAGCAAAAATAAATACAAAAATACAAACACAAATAAGCACATAACACCCCAGTAAACACAAATCAATCAAGCGCTAGGAGGAACCCATAAAAAGAACCAGAAGCCCTGGTTGCAGTATAAGGGTCCCCAGCAGAGTCGCCAAGCTGTCGCTCCTGATAGGTGGGACATGGCCCAAATAAAGGTACAGACGCGAACGGTCGGCGAGAGGGACAATGAGAACACACAGCCGTGAACTCACTGGAGATGAAAAGAGTCGCCAGCTAGGCATTTTTATCCCGGAGGAAAGGTAATGCTGCATAAACCTAGAAACAGATGGATAAGACGGTTGCGAACCAGAGAGACTGAGAAAGGGGGTTGGTTACAACCTGGGAAGGTATTAGCACCCAGATTGTCCGCCGTACTCGACGGGATCCACGCTTAAAAGATTTGTGTTTTAAAGGGGTAGTGTCAGTGCAATCTGTGTATAGAGAGCTGGAAAGCAATATGTACAGGTGTCAGTGTAAAAGAAGTGAAGTGTGATATATACAGTGTCAGTGTAAGAATGAGAATGAATTGCTCATGATAATGAGGCTAAGAGAAAGATGCTGGAAAGAGGGGGAATATACAGAGACTTTTGTTCGATAACTGTTAAGTTATGCCTATGTATCCTCTCGTTCAATGAGGAAGTCAGAACACCGTAGTTCGACCCAAAGAGACTGAAAGATGAATTGACTTGTGAACTACTTACTTGTCTATGCTCAAGTGTATGACCTGTATGGCTCAGGTGCAAACTGTCTTGCATTAGACGGAAGGAGAGAGTTCTCATTTGTGAGTGAATGAGATGAGAAAAGAATCCCGGAGGAGACGATTATTGTTTGTTTTTGTGTTTTCAGTCTTTTATTGCTTTTGAAAGTTTGTCGTAAGTTAATGAGCTTAAGCCTAAACCAATAGGTTAGTAAACTCATCACATCTTCCCTCTGATTAGGGGTAATGAGAGTACTTTAAGTGTGAAGTCAGCTTCTCACACTTAATCACCTTTGATATAGGATCAAGATCATTAACCTACTTGTGATTACTTAGATGTTTTTGGTGTTTTTGTTTAGTGTTAAGTAATGAGGTTAAGCCATAATCAAGGATTAAACAGACTCATTACACCATCCTAATAGAAGGATAATAGATGAGGGTGTTTAAGCTGAGGAAAACTCCTCAACTTAATCCATGATTAGGGATTAAACTCATGACAGAACAAAGCCTTTATTAAGTGGATTTTGATTGATGATATGATGATGAAGTGATTTTTAGGGTTTGTAAGACAACTTGAGGGGGACTTGTCCATTAATACTAGGGTTAGTCCTTCTTAACCAATTAAGGAAGAATTAGAACCCTAATGCAAGGCCCAAGTTACAAGTGTGATGTCTTGATGATTATTAAGTGAATTGATTAAGAGATTTAAACACATTAAGGGTTTAACACTTAGGATTAAAGTTATACACTCCATCCTAATAGAAGGATGCAGGCATAAACTTAATCACAAAGCCTTAAAGCCTTTAGGGTTTAGTCCCTGATTATGAGATGAGAAGAGATGACTCAAAAGAGACACAAAGGTGAAACTAAGTGGGGGGACTAATCAAAACCCTAATCATTGTCATGCTTGGTTGTTCCTAAGGTTTGTGAGGTTTACAAGAGCAATCTTCAAAGGAACCACCAGGAAGCAGATGAAAGGATCAGGAGAAGCAAAGTAACTTGCTTCATTCAAGAAGTCAAGTCACTTGAGGAAAGAAAGTAAGAAGAAGAAGAATGAGCAAGCCCAAACTCAAACACATACAAAAATGCAGCAAGGATGCATAAAATAGATGAAGATAAGTTATGAGAAGTGAAGGCAAATTCACTTCTCAAAGTCACTTACCACCTGAAAAGTTATAAAAGAAGATGCAATGCAATGCAAAATGAGATGAAATGGTATGGTAAAAAACCAAACCAGAAGCACATACATGATGTTAATGATGTTATGAGATGATACAAACATGAAACAACACATGGGGATGATCATGCAAGCTTATGAATGCAAATGAAGCAAGTTAAGACACATGAGCATACATGAAAAGTTATGAGATGCATATGGCATACAACATGGCAAATGAAAGATGCAATGATCAAACATGCTTACAAGATGTCTTGAGATGTTAAATGAATCACAAGGATGCATAAAATGCTATGGCAAGTCAAGGTATGAATGCAATTGCAAGATGGATGCATATGGAAGCCCAAATTAGGGTTTATGATCAATGCATCAAACAAAAACCAAAATCAGAAGCAAACAACATTACAAAAAATTGAAAATGCACTCAAAGGATCCCTAAACCTATACTAACTCACTGCCCAAAGGAGAGGTCTCAACTCTAAAACCTAGCTCAAGTTATGAATTTTCTAAGTTTTCTAGGGTTTTAGGGTTCCTTAACAAGAAAATTACCAAACAAATTGAAAATGAAAGATCAAATCATGGCCATTTAATCTCACAAACTACATGCTAAACACAATGCAATGCAAAAAGAATCAAGGTCCAACTCTTTAGGGTTAGCCAGAAATGATTTTTGGAAGTTTGGATCAAAATAATGCATAAAAATGATTTTAATTCCATGGAAAATTCTCAAAATGCATCAAGATCAAAAAATAAATTTGGTTTGAGGGTTGGACAATGTTTCTAAATGTTTTTAAATGTTTCATGAATTTTTTGGTGATTTTTAAATACCTAAAAGTATTTTTAATTAATTAATTCTAATTAATTAATTAAAAAGAAACTTTTAAATATTTAAAAATACTTTTAAAATGCTAAAAATGAAAATAAAAATATTTTTGTCTTTTAAAAATTAATGAAACTCTTGACAAAAAATTTCATAATTTTTAAATGGTTTTTACTATTTTAAATAAATTGGACAAATTAAATGGAATAAAAATAAAATAAAATAAAATAAATGGGAAGTATGCAGGATGGAAGGCTGAGATTGAAACTGGGAAGGAAACGGTTGACTGCGCGCGCAGATCAAATGTCCACATTCAAACCTCCTAATTACAGGTTTATGAATTAATTAAATGAGATTAGGGTTTAATGAGTGCATCTGAGCCACACACACGCGCGCCAAGTCAACCAGGTCAACTGATCCAACGCACGAGATTCAAACTTCCTTAATTACAGGGATTAAAATCCTAATCATTTTCAGGTGGCCGGAGAAGACCTCCGGTCGTCTTCTCCGGTGGGAACCCCACCTGAAAATTCCTAGAATCCTCAAAACATAACTAAAATGAAATCTAAAAACACAGAAATGATTCCCACAACCCACTGAATCAAAACCCCAAGCTAAAACTCATTTATATTGCATCAAACACATGAATCGAAACAAAAGAAAAATTAGGGCAAGACTTTCAGAACACGATTACACCCTCATTTTTCCACCATTTTCAAAACCAATGACATCAGAATGATCAGGAGAACATATAGAATCTATTTAGAACTTAAAAAAGGATTTCTGGAAAAAATGTTCTTGAGCTACCTGAGTTTTGAAGCTTTCAGTTTTGCAACTTTCCGGCCTCTCCTCTTGATGCAATCCACTCCCTTTGATCCCCTGATGATGTCTGGATGCTTAGAAGGAGTTTTTGTTGGCTAGTTTGGGAGGTTGAACAAGTTCTGTTCAGTGAAGTGAAGGAATCGTGTTTTGGATTCAGGCTGTTTCAGGCAATGGTGAGGGGTTCTTTGTGATCAGGGTGATGAGTGGAGAAGGTTTGTGAAGTTTGTTTTTATGTTTGTGGCTTGTATGCTGAGTTTCGAAGGGTTTTGCCCTTGGGAGTGAAAATGAAGAAGTGAAGTTCTTGCTGGTTTCAGGCTCTTGTGTTATGTTGCTTGGCTTGCCATTTGTTTGTATAAACTAATGGGATTGGTCAGAGGATGTGACCTGTGCTTTTGTGATAGGTGTGCTAGCTTTTGCCAAAATGTCAACTTCTTGTAAGAGAGGGCATGGGCAACTTCTAGCCAAGTACAAAGGGCTTGTCTGGCGCAGCATGGTGTGAGGGAAAGGCTAGTGTGATTCAGTATCCAAGGCAGCAAGTGGATGAGGTGTGATGATGGTTTTTGCAACTTGCTCACTTTTAGTTCACATGGAAATATCTTGCTCCCAAGGCCATACAAACATGCAACTCTTTGGTTCAATCTGAACTTTAGATGTTACATGATCATGTTATGTGAATTATAAGTCCATTTGATAGCCTTAGAACACTTGATCAAGTCATTTTGCAAAATACCTCTTTGGTAGAAACTTTGAATTTTAGTGATTTTTGCCAACTTTGACAAACCATAACTTTTGATCCAAAATGAATTAGGTCATGTTCTTGTACTTTTTGAAAAGGGAAAGATCTAATCTACAACTTTCATGACCAAAGTTTTCCCATTTGAAGCATTTTTGGATCAAAAAGTAAGGGTTGAAAAGTTGCCTAAAATGACAAAATCCTTAAAAGTCAAACTTAACCCAAAAAGTCAACTTTGCAAAAACTTGTAATTCTTGAATTTTGTGAACTTCAACCTTCTTCCATGATCAAATAAAGATCAAATACACTCAAAATGATGAAGATCACCCCTTGGTTGGGTCATTGGGGGCCTCAGATGCCCTGATTTTGCACTGACTTGTCTAGAAAGTCAACCTTTGATCAGATGACTTCCCCATGGAATTTATTCATGAAAATTGATATGCACACTCACTATACCATATAGAGACCAATAGAAACAATAATGACCAAAAAATTTGAAGTTATGGCCTCTGAAACCAAAACCCTAATTTTAGGTCATCTGTGCAGTCAAACCTAGCTCTGCTTCCATACCAAACCCAGTTCTTGTGATTCTTTGACATTCTTGACTTTGTGGGATATAATATGATGCTTGAACACACATGGACCCCCTTGAAGTGATTGATGACCCTTGGAGTGGCTCAAGAAGCTCTTGGATTGCTCAGATCACAAACCCTAGATGCAGATGACTTAGAATCTATGCAAAGACTCAAAATTGTGATATGAGATGTTATGATTGTGTTTATGCATATGAAATGATCACAAGCCATGGTGTGAATGGGTGAGGGAAAATTTGGGGTGTTTACACTAAGGCAAAAGGGAAGAGCCTGGTGCAAGAAGAACAAGTTGTCAAAGAAGCTTTGAAGACTCCTTTTGATCAAGAAGTTGATGAGTTGATGAGTTCATGAGAATCATAAAGAAAAGTGATTACAAGGTGGTAGACCAGCTTCACCAAACACCTTCCAAGATCTCCATATTATCATTTCTAATGTGCTCCGAGGCTCATCGGAACGCACTTTTGAAGGTCCTGCACGCAGCTTATGTGCCGGAGGAGATTACCGTCAATCAGTTAGAGGTTGTGGTTGGAAATGTCAACGCTAGTCATGGACTAGGATTTACCAACACTGATTTGACAACGGAAGGTCGCAATCACAACAAGGCTTTGCACATTACCTTGGAGTGTAAAGGTGTAGTTATTTCTCACGTACTGGTGGGCACAGGGTCATCCCTCAATGTCCTGCCCAAGAAACTTGGTAGTAAGAGCCTTTGACGGTTCTAAAAGATCAGTTCTGGGAGAGATAGAGTTGCCTATAATGATTGGCCCACAAGTTTTCAAAACGACCTTCTTTGTGATGGATATACAGCCTGCCTACAACTGTCTATTGGGTAGACCATGGATACACGCCGCCGACGCTGTGACGTCAACCCTTCACCAGAAGTTAAAATTCGAGTGGGAAGGCCAAGTCATTACTATTTGTGGGGAGGAGGATATTTTTGTTAGCCAGCTGGCTACTTTCAAATACATTGAAATGGATGGGGAGATCCATGAAACCATGAGCCAAGGGTTTGAGGCCCTTAATATTAATGAGACATCTGCTGTGCTTGGGACCTCCATCACGTCATATCAGCAAGCCCGGAAGGTACCGCCCAAGGCTGGGGCAAGCTGCTGCCCGTGGAAAAGAAAGAAGACCGATTCGGGTTGGGTTACAAACCAACTCGACAAGATCAACTAGAGGCTGAAATGGAGCCCAAATTTTTCATCGGGGGAATGCTCACCCCGGATGCTGTGAACAGTTTGGAAGATGAGGAAGAAGACGAGCGCAACCTGGAAAGCTGGATACGTCCAATGATCTCGGGGAACCATGTCTCAAACTGGTCTTCCCAGGAAATTATAAGGGTTACTCTTACAGAGTAATTATTATTTCCTGTATTTTAAAGCATGCATCAAGTCCTGCATCTTGCCCAAGATGTCAAGACTTATTTTGTAATCGGGCCATCTTGTATTTTGTGCAAAGATCAATTAATGAATATCAGGACATCTTTTGCAAATGAGTCTTTTCTTTTTCGCTCACTGTTTTTCATTTTTCACTTTTTGTACAAAAATAAAATGGCAATGCTTTTCAAATAAATAACTTCATTTTCACCTTTTTCTAAATAAGATAAAACTGATCACTAAAACGAACAAATCTAAACCCTTGCAGAAAGTGCCCTCCAGATTGCACCGACAACAACACAGCTATGACTTCGTATGACTTTGACAATCCAAATAATCAAGCTGATGAAGGGGTTGAAGAAGATTATGAGCTGCCTGAAGAGCTAGCTAGGTTGTTAAGACAAGAGGAGAAGGTTATCACTCCTCATCAGGAGGAGGTTGAGACGATTAATCTTGGTACAGAAGAAGACTTGAAAGAAGTTAAGATCGGGGCCTGCTTACAAGATTCAGTGAAAGAGCAACTGATTGACATGCTTCGGGAGTATGTGGATGTTTTCACTTGGTCTTATCAGGATATGCCAGGGTTGGACACCGACATTGTCATGCACAAGCTACCTCTGAAAGAAGACTGCGCATCAGTAAAATAGAAGTTGCGCCGTACTCGCCCAGATATGGAAATGAAGATAAAAGAAGAGGTACAAAAGCAGTGGGATGCCGGTTTCCTTGCTGTGACTAGCTATCCGCCGTGGGTTGCTAATATTGTACATGTGCCTAAGAAAGACGGCAAGGTGAGGATGTGTGTGGATTACCGGGATCTGAACAGAGCCAACCCGAAGGATGACTTCCCTTTACCTTACATTGACGTATTGGTGGATAATACAGCTCAGTTTTCGGTGTTCTCCTTCATGGATGGATTTTCAGGATTCAATCAGATCAAAATGTCGCCTGAAGACATGGAGAAGACAACTTTCATCACACCCTGGGGCACTTTCTGCTATAAGGTGATGCCATTCGGCCTGAAGAATGCTGGTGCTACTTATCAACGGGCTATGGTAACATTATTCCATGACATGATCCACAAAGAAATCAAACGTTATGTGGATGACATGATTGCCAAGTCCCTCACAGAAGAAGACCACCTGGTAAACCTACTGAAACTATTCAAGCATCTGAGGAAGTACCAACTGAAGTTAAACCCCAATAAATGCACATTCGGGGTGCGATCCGGTAAGCTGCTAGGATTTATTGTAAGTGAGAAAGGGATTGAAGTTGACCCTGATAAAGTCAAAGCCATTCAAGAAATGCCTGCACCGAAGACTGAAAAAGAAGTTCGGGGTTTCTTAGGTAGATTGAACTACATTTCACGGTTCATATCTCACCTTACAGCAACCTGTGAGCCTTTGTTCAAGCTGTTAAGAAAAGAACAAACGGTCAAGTGGAACGAAGACTGCCAGAGGGCTTTTGACAAAATCAAGGAATACTTACAAGAGCCTCCGATCCTTATGCCTCCAGTCGAAGGAAGACCTCTAATCATGTACTTGACAGTATTAGAAGAGTCAATGGGGTGTGTGCTGGGCCAGCATGACGAGTCTGGTCGAAAAGAGTATGCAATATACTACCTAAGCAAAAAGTTTACCGACTGTGAACAACGTTATTCACTGCTCGAGAAAACTTGTTGTGCTTTAGCGTAGGCTGCTCGCCGACTGAGACAGTATATGTTGACCCACACTACTTTATTGATATCCAAGATGGACCCAGTCAAGTACATTTTTGAGAAGCCAGCACTTACCGGACGGGTTGCAAGATGGCAAATGATCCTCACAGAATATGACATTCAGTACACATCTCAAAAAGCCATCAAGGGCAGTGTATTGTCTGATTATCTTGCTGAGCAACCCATTGATGATTACCAGCCTATGAGATTTGACTTCCCTGATGAAGACATCATGTTTATAAAAGCAAAAGATCATGAAGAGCCTATTCACACTGAAGGGCCTGACCCGGAAGAAGAATGGACTATGATGTTTGATGGGGCTGTTAATATGAATGGTCGTGGTGTTGGTGCAGTACTCATTACACCTAAGGGAGTTCACATGCCTTTCTCAGCAAAACTCACCTTTAACTGCACTAACAACGAAGCTGAATACGAAGCTTGTATTATGGGTCTTGAGGAAGCCATTAACCTCAGGATCAAGACTTTGACTATGTTCGGAGATTCAGCTCTGGTAATTAATCAAACCAATGGAAAATGGTACACCCACCAAGATCATCTGATACCTTATCGGGATTATACAAGGAGGTTACTGACTTTCTTCACAACAGTCAATCTTGAGTATATCCCTCGAGATGAAAATCAGTTTGCAGATGCTCTGGCTACCATTTCATCCATGATCAAAGTTCAAGCTGCCAACTTTGTGCCTCGGATTTCAGTATCCAGACTTGACAGACCAGCATACGTGTTCTCAGCAGATGTTGTTAAAGATGATAAGCCTTGGTTCCATGACATTAAGTGCTTCTTGGAGGATCAAACATACCCACCTGGGGCATCTTCCAATGATAAGAAGACACTAAGAAGGCTGGCTGGTAGTTTCTTCCTGAATGTTGATGGTTCCCTATATAAGAGAAACTTTGATATGGTACTTCTCAGATGTGTTGATAGGGAAGAAGTCGACTTGCTGATGCACGAGGTGCACGAAGGATCCTTTGGTACCCATGCTGGAGGGCATGCTATGGCTAAAAAGTTGCTAAGATCAGGCTATTACTGGATCACAATGGACGCAAACTGTTGTGCCTATGCCAGAAAATGCCATAAATGCCAAATTTATGCAGATAAAGTGCATGTGCCTCCCAATCCTTTGAATGTGATGTCTTCACCCTGGCCCTTTACCATGTGGGGCATTGATATGATTGGCAAGATTGAACCGACTGCTTCAATTGGCCACAGATTCTTCTTGGTAGCCATTGACTATTTTACCAAGTGGGTCGAAGCGGCTTCTTATGCAAATGTTACAAGACAGGTGGTAGCCCGATTTCTGAAGAGAGACATCATCTGTCGGTATGGAGTTCCCGAGCGAATCATTACTGATAATGGTTCCAACTTGAACAACAACATGATGGCCGAACTGTGTCGGGACTTCAAAATCCAACACCACAATTCCTCTCCTTACAGGCCGAAGATGAATGGCGCTGTTGAGGCAGCCAATAAGAACATTAAGAAAATTGTGCAGAAGATGGTGGTCACCTACAAAGATTGGTATGAAATGTTACCATTTGCTTTAGATGGGTACCGTACGTCAATCCGAACATCCACTGGGGCAACACCGTATCAGCTTGTTTATGGTATGGAGGCAGTTCTACCTGTTGAAGTTGAATTACCCTCCTTGCGGGTACTAATGGATGTCAAACTGAATGAAGCAGAATGGGTCTGATCCCGATATGAACAACTAAGTCTGATCGAAGAGAAGAGATTAGCTGCAATCTGGCATGGGCAGCTATATCAGAAAAGAATGAAGAAAGCCTTCGATCAGAAAGTCAGGCTTCGGGAATACCAAGTAGGAGATCTTGTGTTGAAAATACTCCTCCCTCCTCATACAGACCACAGGGGCAAGTGGACTCCGAATTACGATGGTCCGGTCCCCTGTGAATTCAGATGCAGCTAAAAAATACTTGGCATAAATGACTCGCTGGACATAAAAACAGAATGTAAGTCCAGGAAAAAATAGGGCATCCCGGCGAGTCAAAAACAGAATAAAGAACTCAGGCAAAAATAAGGGAAAAATAAATAAATAAAAAGATGTACACCCGCTGAGTTGAAAAGCCACATTGGACAACTCAGGCAAAAATGGGTATCCCGGTGGATTGAAAACCCGAAAGGGCGACCCACGCAAAATAAGGGAATAAGAAAACAACTGTCTTCTGAATTCGTCTGTATCACTTACAACATGGTAAGCTCCGAAAGGTTCAAGCTTCGGACAGAGTCAGCTTTCTTTAGAAAGCAAGATGAGAAGAACGTCAATGTCATACGAGTCATAGCAAAAGGGAAGCTCCTTGAAGCGTCATCAGCGTTGCCAGCACCGTTTTGTTTCACAATTTTGTAACAATCTCCTCATTTCAGGGGATCTGTTTCTTTGACTGTATCTTGCCAATTCAAGGCACACAAATTAATAAAATCAGATTTTCAGTCATATTTCGTCTTGTACATTTTATTTTCATTTGCAAAATGTCCGATGTCCTTAAGATGTTGATTGGATAAGTACAAATGCGTCTTTTCTAAATTACATGCTTGCGGGAAATATATTTTCTCCCGGGAGTGTCTAAACTCCTATGATGGAATCCAGTAAGGGATACCTAGGGATACTTGTACGTTTCTTCGTCACGATAGTATTGCAAGTATTCAAAACGCAACATGGGGCATGAAAGCTTCTCCCCAGCAAGCTGCCAAATCATTACTTACTCGGCACGTCTTCCAAAGTAGCACCAGAGATGCTTTATCCCCTGCTGAGTTGCCAGTCATCATTCCTCCTCAGCCAAGTGTCAGGCGGGGAAGCATCTCCCCGCAGAGTCCCAACCTCTATCCAGAAGAGAAATACCTGAGGATCTCACAACAAAGTGACGAAAGCTTCTACGGACCCCAGCTGGGTACCTCATCACCCAGGATGGGTCTATCAGTGACCTATTCCCCCATACAGAGTTATATATATCAGATCTACCAATGATCTCATCCCCAGCTGGGATACCACTTCAAGCAGATCAACCGGAGATCTTCACAGCAACGGGCTTCGAATCCCTGATCGGTACCTTTGCATAATCATAGCATTCGCATCATGTTTTCCCCCAAAGCGTAGCATTCCGTCTAATATGGAGCATTACGGCAAAAATCAAACATATTGCATAATCATAAGCCGTGTTCTGAATCAAACAGCTGTGTATACCAACACTCCGTTTGCAAATATACAAAATACTTCTCAAACTCCCCAGCAGAATATCAAATCATTTCCTTTACACTCACAAATACAGATGCATGCTCCTTTTGGCACTCGTCCGTGTCATCATTCCCCAGTAAAAGTCGCCCGAACGTCCTCTACATACAGATACATACATATATATATATATATATATATATATATATATATATATATATATATATATATATATATACAATTCCCTGACACCCGTCCGTGTCACCTTCCCCAGTGTAAACACCCCAAATTTGCCCTCACCCATTTCATACCATGGCTTGTGATCTCTTCATGTGCATAAATTCAATCATAGCATCTCATACCACATTTTTGATTCACTGCATTGTTTCTAAGTCATCTGCATCTAGGGTTTGTGATATGAGCCATCCCTGAGCCATTTGAGCCACTCCAAAGGTCATCAATCACTTCAAAGGGGTCCATGAATGTTCAAGCATCATATTATACCCTCACAAGATCAAAGAAGTCAAATAATCACAAGAACTGAGAAAGGCATGGAAGCAGAGCCAGGTTTAACTGCACAGATGACCTAAAATTAGGGTTTTGGTTTCAAAGGCCATAACTCCAAATTTTTTGGTCATTCTTGTTTCTATTGGCCTCTATATGTTATGAGTATCATGCATATCAATTTTCATGAAGAAATTCAATGGGGAAGGCATCTGATCAATAGATGACTTCTTGAGCAAGTCAGTGCAAAATCAGGGCATCTGAGGCCCCCAATGACCCAACCAAAGGGTATTATCCATCATTTTGAATGTGTATGATCCTTATTTGATCATAGAAGATGTTAGAAGTTCACAAAATTGAAGAATTTCAAGCCATTTGCAAAGTTGCCTTTTTGGGAAAGTGACTTGTAATGAAAACTTGCCATTTTGGGAAAGTTTTTCAACCTCCTCAAATAGATTCAAAAATGCCTCTAATGAGAAAAGTTTGGTCATGAAAGTTGTATAGTGGATCCTCCCATTTTCAAAAAGTACAAGAACTCATTCTAATTCATTTTGGATCAAAAGTTATGGCCTTACAAAGTTGGGTAAAATCATTGAAATTTCCACTTTTGGCACCAAGGAGGGATTTTTGCAAATTCAAATTTCAAGCATTTTCAAGACCTCTAAGTGACTTCTTTGCATCATTATAACATGTTAAAACTTAGAAAAGTCAAATTTGTGCCAAGAATTTTTCATTTCCATGCCTTGGATTACAAGTTGTATAAGGCATTTTTCATAAAGACTTCAAATTTGAGACTTTGCAAAAGGGACCTCTCATGTTTGAATTGGACTCCAATTGGTATCAAACCAGCAAAACAATATTACATAACTCATTTTTGTCACATTTTGCCCAAAATATCACAAGTTTCCTTGCCTTGGTTCATGAGAAAATCCAAAGAGGGAAATGTGCAAGAACCTTGGAAACCCTTGATCAAGACTAGCCAGCTCACAAAGTCAGATCCAAAGGCCTTCCTTGACTCAAGATGAGGCAGGACAAGCCCTAAGATCTCCTCTGACCCGAGCCATACTCATAGTACACAAGATCTTGACTTTTTTCATTTTTGCCCATGCCAATCCCACAGTGCCACCACCAACTCTCTGCCCAATCAGAGTCAAATATGTGGACATCAAGCATCCCAAAACACGCCACACTCCAGCCAGAAAGCTCCCACATTCCAGCATCCACAAAAACTGTAAAAAACTTCTCCTCTTCGAATCTCTTTACACAGCCATCAAACCTTCATTTTTCCTTCACCAATGAATCATACACCTTCCATGGAACCAAAATCCACCATTGGAACAGCTTGAAACCTCACATATCCCAACTGTGAAACCTGCCATATCAGAACACAAACTCACAAATCAGCCACCAACAAAAGATTTTGGGCATTCCATTGATCTAAGGGGGTCCAGAGGTGACACTTTGCACAAAAGAGAGGCCTGAAAAGCTCATATTCACAGTTCATCATCTCAGGTAGCTTTAAACTTCAAACTTTTCAGAGCTTGTTTTTCTTGTTATAAAATGAAAGTGTATGTTATGCTGATCATGCTGATGTCTTTGGAATTAAAAATGGTGAAGAAATGATCATTTCATGGCTCTCTGAAATTTCACCCGCAAAACTTTTTTTCTTCGATTCCCTCTGTTCTTGGTTTAGAAATGATGTTTGAAGGGTGATTTGAATGGGGTTTGGGTAGAGGATCATTCCCCTGTGTTCAATTTGAGTTGGGGTGGCCTGTAGCATAATTTAGGGTTTTTGACCCGCCGGAGAAGATGACCGGAGCTTCCCTCCGGTCACCTGAAAGTCATTAAACCCTAACCTTAATTAGTTTGCCAGATGCATTCGTGGCCATTGGATTTGGATTAGATTAAGTTTTGAGTGGCCCAGATCATTTCATTAAACCCTAATCTATTTTTTTTAATTTAATAAATCACATTTAAGTTAATTAAGCCAGAAGAGATCCTGACCCTAAATTAGCGCGCACAGTCAACCATTGACCCCCAAGTTTGAATCTCAGCCATGGATCTTGCATACTTCTCATTTTTTCATTTTTTATTCATTTATTTTGTATTTAATTTGTACGAATTATTTAAAATAGCAAAACATATTTAAAAATTCTGAAAATTTTTGTCAAACATTTCATTAATTTTTAGAACCCAAAAATATTTTTATTTTTATTTTTTGCATTAAAAATTATTTTTAAATCATTTAAATGTTTATTTTTAATTAGTTAATGAATATTAATTAATTAAAAAAGCATTTAGGTATTTAAAAATTCCAAAAAAATTCACATTGCATTTTAAAACATTTAGAAACATTATCAAACTCTCAAAACAAATTTATTTTTGGTTATTGATGCATTTTAACAATTTTCATTGGAATTAAATTCATTTAAGGGCAATATTTTGGTTTAAACTTTGAAAAATCCATTCTGCTAACCCTTGAGAGTTTGATGATGGTTCTTCTTGCATTGCATCCTCCATAGCATATAGTTTATAGGATAAAATTGGTTTGAATTCATCTCCCATTTCCAATTTGTTTTGCATTTTTCATTGCGAGGTACCCCAAAACCCTAATTGACTTGAGAAATTCATAACTTTCACTAGGTTAAGAGTTAGGTCCCCTCCTTTGGGCAGTGAACTTGTGTAGGGTTAGGGTTCCTTTGATCCCATTTTCAATTTTTTGTCATGTCATTTGCTTCTGGTTTTGAATTTTTGCATTGCATGTTGTATGTGAACCCTAATTTTGTGCCCTCCTTTGCATCCATCTCTCATTTTCTTGCATTAAAGAACTTGCCATGACATTTTGTGCATCCACATGATTCATAATACATCTTAGGACATATTAGAACCATGTTTGATCATTACATATTTCATTTTCCATGTTATATGTTCATTGCATTTCATAAACATTCATGAATCTGTATGGTTCAAAGCATGCCTCATTTGCATCCTCATCCTTGTATGCTCACTCTCATCTCTTGTCATGTGTTTGTATCATCTCTTAGCATCATTAATATCATGTTTATGCTTCTGACTCTGGTTTGCATCATGACATTTCATCTCATTTGCATGGCATTTCATTTCTTTTGCTAACTTTTCAGGTGGTAAGTTGTTTTGAGAAGTGAATTTGCCTTCACTTCTCACAATCTCTTCACATCTCTCTCTTGCATCTTTGCTGAATTTTATCTTTGTATTATAGTGAGCTTGCTCATTCATGTTCATCTCTTACCTTCTTTCTTCATGCAACTTGCCTTCTTAAGTGAAGCAAGTTGTCTTGCTTCTCTCTGCTCCTTCCTCCTTTCATCTGCTTCTCTCCCTGGTGGCACTTTGAAGATCTCTCTCTCTCTTAAGCCTCATAAACCCTAGGATCTCCAAGTATGATAACAATTAGGGTTTGATTAGTCCCCCATTTAGGTTTTACCTTTGTGTCATCTTTGAGTCTTCCTTTCTCATCCCATAATTAAGGACTAAATCATAAAGGTCTTAAGGCTTTGTGATTAGGGTTATGCATGTATCCTTCTATTAGGATGGAGTGTATAACTTTAATCCTAAGTGTTAAACCCTTAATGTGTTTAAATCCTTTAATCAACCCACTTAATAATCATCAAGACATCAAGCTTGTAACTTGGGCCTTGCATTAGGGTTCTAATGCTTCCTTAATTGGTTAAGAAGGACTAACCCTAGTGTTAATGGACAAGTCCCCCTCATGTTGTCTTACAAACCATAAAAATCACTTCTTAATCTTATCATCAACTAAACTCCACTCCAATAAAGGCTTTGTTTTGTCATGAGGTTAATCCCTAATCATGGATTAAGCTGAGGAGCCTTCCTCAGCTTAAATGTTCTCATCTATTATCCTTCTATTAGGATGGTGTAATGAGTCCATTAAATCCTTGATTATGGCTTAAACTCATTACTTAACACTAAACAAAAACAACAAAAACATCTAAGTAAATACAAGTAGGTCAATGATCTTAATCCTACATCATGGTGATTAAGTGTGAGGTGTTTACTTCATACTTAAGGTATTCTCATTACCCCTAATCAGAGGGAAGATGTGATGAGTTTACTAACCCTTGGTTTAGGCTTAAGCTCATTAACTTATGACAAACTCAAAAAGAAATAAAAGATTGAAAACACAAAAACAAACAATAATCATCTCCTCCGGGATTCTTTTCTCACCTCATTCACTCACAAACGAGAACTTGCTTCTTTCATTTAATGCAAGACAGTTTGCACCTGAGCCAGACAGGTCATACACTTGAGCATAGACAAGCAAGCAGTTCACAAGTCAATTTATCTTTCAGTCTCTTTGAGTCGAACTACGGTGTTCTAACTTCCTCATTTCACGAGAGGATACGTAGGCATAACTTAACAGTTATCGAACAAAAGTATCTGTATATCCCCCCTCCTCCAGCATTATTCTTTTAGCCTCATTGTCTTGGGCATTTCATTCTTGTTCTTGCACTGACACTTCTCTTATACACCTCACATTTCTTTTACACTGACACTTGCATTCTTTCCAGCTTTGATACACAAATTGCACTGACACTACCCCTTTAAAACGCAAATCTTTCAAGCGTGGATCCCGTCGAGTACGGTGCACAATCTGGGTGCTAATACCTTCCCAGGTTGTAACCAACCCCCTTTCTCAGTCTCTCTGGTTCGCAACCGTATTATCCATATCTTTCTAGGTTTATGCAGCATTACCTTTCCCCCGAGATAAAAATGCCTAGCTTGCGACTCTATTCATTCCCTTCTCTCTTTCGCCGACCGTTCGCGTCTGTACCCCATTTGACTTAGCCTCATTTGGTGGGAGCGACAGCTTGGCGACTCTGCTGGGGAACCTTATACTGTAACCAGGGCTTCTGGTTCTTTTTGTGGGTTCCTCCTAGCGCTTGTTTGATTTGTGTTTACTGGGGTGTTATGTGCTAATTGTGTTTATATAATTGCTTTATTTATTGCTTTCTGTATAGCTTTATTTATTGCTTTCCTTTACAGTTTTTCATGTTTCATACTGTCATCATCATGCTGGATCTGGTTTCTGTTTTGGTGGGTGGGGTTCTATTGAGAGTTTAAGGTCCTATACCTGGGACCTGAGTGACACCTAGGCTAGAGTGGTTCATGTTCTTTCCCATTCATTTCGGTCTGGTGCGGGAATATGAAACACGGTTCAGATGTGGGTTTCTTCTTGAGAACTCTGTGCTACAGATTTCCTGTAGTGCTACGGCTATCTGGGAAGCCTGCTAAGTCTGGATGACCTTTATTATGACCTTCAGAAACTGAGGTGAATTAGAGGAGGATCTTTTATGGTTATTGTAAACACTATACCTCCGGGTTAGAGGTGTTTACACTTCTCATAACTGATCCAAGTCTGAGGATCCTTGTTCTAGAACACCACCTGTGAGGGGGTTGGGCTGTTTACAGGTTTGCAGGTACCATTGGCCACATCATAACTTGTTACTTGTTTTGATTAAGAGTACCTCATTTTGGACAGTTCTTGTGATTAACCCTGGACATGTGACTCTTTATTTGAGTCCCCCACCTTGGTTACTGGATTTCTGAACCCCCATCTGGACTTCTTGAACATACATGGACTTTATATCAAGAGAGATAGTCAGATCCAGCTTGATCACAAACCCTTGCATATCATTTGCACACATCATCATTGCATCATTTAACATTTGTTTATTTGTTTTTCAGGGTATCCACATCATATCTGGCTTGGTTTTGACCCATTCATCTGCATATACCTCTGTTTCATCAGCTATCTGCTTCAGCTATTCTCTTCAGTTGTCTGCTTCAGTCATCTTCATCATCACCAGCATCAGCCTGTCAGTGGCTCATCTCCAGTATCAGTTCTGATCTTCATTAGCAGATATCTTCATCATCTTCAGCAGCATTCATGGCTACACCCAGGAAGAGCAACATATCTTACCATTTTTTCGAGCCTGTATTGACTGGTATCAGGCAGGTCCAGTCACTTATCACTCCAGACCACATCCCTTTATTCAGAGAGCATTATAGAGGTATCCTTGATATGGTCATGGACCTATACCCTTCTCAGAGGAGCATGATCCACACATGCTTACAGTTTTATGACCCTCCTTTGAGATGTTTCACATTTTCAGACTTCCAGCTAGGACCTCTGTTGGAGGAATATTCATTATTAGTTGGAGTACCTGTCAGGGGTGGAATCCCCTTCAACCCAGAGATGACTTCTCCCAGCAATGGAGAAGTGGCAAAAGCACTGTACCTGGAGCCTATTTTGATTGAGCAGAATATGACAACAAAGGCTGGGATCCCTGGTTTGCATTTGGATTTCTTGATTTCTCAGGCCATCCTGAAGGCCTCCTTGGGAGAGTGGAGGGCAGTCTGTGCACTGTTAGCTGTAAACACCCCAAATTTGCCCTCACCCATTCACACCATGGCTTGTGATCTTTTCATATGCATAATTTCAATCATAGCATCTCATATTACATATTTGCTTCACTGCATTGGTTCCAAGTCATCTGCATCTAGGGTTTGCGATCTGAGCAATCCCTGAGCCACTTGGGCCACTCCAAAGGTCATCAATCACTTAAAAGGGGTCCATGTATGTTCAAACATCATATTATATCCTCTCAAAGTCAAGAATGTCAAAAAATCACAAAGAACTGGGAATGGCATGGAAGCAGAGCCAGGTTTAACTGCACAGATGACCTAGAATTAGGGTTTTGGTTTCAGAGGCCATAACTCCAAATTTTTTGGTCATTCTTGTTTCTATTGGTCTCTATATGGTATAAAGATCATGCATATCAATTTTCATGAAGAAATTCCATGGGGAAGTCATCTGATCAAGAGTTGACTTTTTGAGCAAGTCAATGTAAAATCAGGGCATCTGAGGCCCCCAATGACCCAACCAAGGGATGTTCATCATCATGTTGATTATGTATGATCTTTATTTTATCATATAAGATGTTAGAAGTTCACAAATTTGAAGAATTTCAAGCCATTTGCAAAGTTGACTTTTTGGGAAAGTTGACTTATAATGAAAATTGCCATTTTGGGAAACTTTTTCAACCCTTGCTTTTTGATTCAAAAATGTTTCAAATGGGAAAACTTTGGTCATGAAAGTTGTAGAGTGGATCATTCCCTTTTCAAAAAGTACAAGAACTTGACCTAATTCAATTTGGATCAAAAGTTATGGCTTGTCAAAGTTGGGAAAAATCACATAATTTCAAGTTTTCTACCAAAGAGGCAAAGTTGCAAAACCACTTACCAAGGCAAAATGTGCTATCAAATGGACTTCTAAACTTCATACAAGCATGCAACAATGTCTATAGATCAAAATTCACCAAGAGTTTGCTCATTTTGGTGACTTGTGGGGCAAGAAACTTCAAAAGGGCCAAAGATGAACCAAGTTGCAAAACCTCACTCAAACCCTAATCCACTTGCTTGCTGACTTCAGAATTGATCCTAGGGCTCTCCACACTTCTTGCTGCGCAGGACACCCCATTTGTCCTTGGCTAGCTATGAGCCCATACCTCTCTTACACAAAGTTTGACATTTTGGCCAAAGACCCATACCAATCAACATAGGCCAGCACCCACTCCCTGACCTATCACACTTCTTTATGTGGATCATTTGCAAGCAAAAGCACAAGACACACAAGGCTGAAACCTCCCACAAGAGAGGATTCACAAAAACCTCCCTCTTTGCAAAACCATTCGAAACACTCTCCACAAGCATCAAACACACAAACAAACTTCACAAAACATCTCACCACATCCTCCTAATCATTTCCCTGCCTTCATTCATCCCTGAAACCTCACATAAGCCAGATACGATTTCTGCCCCTCTTTGAACAGAACTCAAGCAAACTCTCAAACCAGCCCAAATAAACTTCAAACAAGCTTGGCAAACACTTGAGGGAGGTCATTGGAGTTGGTTGGAAGCAAGAAACTGGTCCAGAAGCTCTTGGGTTGAAAGCTTCGATTCAGGTAGCCATGGAAATTCATTTTTCCAGAACTCTTATTTCTTGTTTCTAAATGATAAAGCATGCTCTCTTGATCACACTGAACCTTTTATTTTTAAAAATGATTGAGTTTTGAGGTTGTATGGAAGTTCTGAAATTTTGTTCAGTTTTGAGTTTTTTTTCGAATCTTGTTGTTGATGATGAATAAATGAGATTTGATGCTGGATTCTTGTTCTAGGGGACTTGGGGATCATTTCTGGAGATTTGGGGGGTTTGATTTGACCTAGGGAGTGTTTTTGAGATTTTCAGGGAGGGAGGTCACCGAAGAAGACGACCGGAGCTCGTCTCCGGTGACCTGAGAGTAATTAAATGTTAATTAGGGTTAGGGCACTAGGTTTGAATGTGAGCCACTGGATACTGTTTCCCGCGCGTGTATGGAGGGCCTGGATCATTTCATTAACTCTTAATTATGGATTAAAAATTAATTAATTTAAATTAGGCAGGTTTGAACTTGGGCCGTCCAGATGCGCGCCCAGTCAAACGTTTTAAACCCAGATTGCATCTGAGCCTTCCATCCTGCATACTTTCTCTTTTTTTAATTTTTATTTTATTTTGTTTATTTGATCTTGTACATTTTATTAAAAATAGTAAAACTCATTGAAAAATTCTGAAAATTTTTATCAAAACTTTTATTAATTTTCAGAACACAAAAATATTTTTATTTTTATTTTTTGCATCAAAAATTATTTTTAAATCATTTAAAAGTTTATTTTTAATTAATTAATGAAAATTAATTAATTAAAAATACTTTTAGGTATTTAAAAATCACAAAAAAATTCATGTAACCTTTAAAAACATTTTAGAACATTGTCCAACCCTCAAACCAAATTTCTTTTTTATTCTTGATGCCTTTTGATCATTTTCAATGGAATTAATTTCATTTCAAGGTAATATTTTGTTTCAAACTTCAAAAATTCATTTCTGCCTAACCATTGAGAGTTGGATGATGATTCTTTTTGCATTGCACCTTGTATAGCATGTAGTTTATAGGATAAAATTGGCATGAATTGATCTTGCATTTTCAATTTGTTTGACATTTTTCTTGACAAGGTACCTTAAAAACCTAACCAACTTAGGAAATTCATAACTTACACTAGGTTAAGAATTGGATCCTCTCCTTTGGGCAGTGAGTTTGTATAGGTTTAGGGTTCCTTTGAATGCATTTTCAAATTTTTATAATAATGTTTGCTTCTGGTTTAGAATTTTGTTTTGTGTATTGATCATGAACCCTAATTTGGGCTTTCTTTTGCATTCATCTTACATTTGCTTGCATACCATGACTTGCCATGACCTTTTATGCATTCATTTGATCCATAATACATCTTAGGACATATTAGAATCATGTTTGATCATTGCATCTTTCATTTGTCATGTTACATGTCTTTTGCATTCCATAACTTTTCATGAACATTCATGGTTCAAAGCATGCTTCTCTTGCATCCATATGTTTGTATGATCATTCTAATGCCTTGCCTCATGTTTGCATCATCTCTTAGCATCATTAACATTATACTCATGCTTATGGTTTTGGTTTGCATCATCACATTTAATCTCATTTGCATTGCATTTCATTCCTTTTGCTAACTTTTCAGGTGGTAAGTTGTTTGAGAAGTGAATTTGCCTTCACTTCTTATAATCTCTTTTCATCTCTCTTTCACTTCCCTTGCTGCATTTTGTATGTGTTTGGATTGAGCTTGCTCATTCTTGTTCATCTTACTTTCTTTCTTCAAGCAACTTGTCTTCTTAAGTGAAGCAAGTTGTTTTGCTTCTCTTTGCTCCTTTCATCTGCTTCCTGGTGGTTTCTCTGAAGTTTTCTTTCTTAAACCCCACAAACCCTAGGAACAACCAAGCATGACAATAATTAGGGTTTGATTAGTCCCCCACTTAGCTTTTACCTTTGTGTCTCTTTGAGTCTTCTCTTCTCACCTCATAATCAGGGACTAAACCCTAAAGGCTTTAAGGCTTTGTGATTAAGCTTATACCTGTATCCTTCTATTAGGATGGAGTGTATAACTTTAATCCCAAGTGTTAAACCCTTAATGTGTTTAACTCCTTTAATCAATTCATCTTAATAATCATCAAGACATCAAGCTTGTAACTTGGGCCTTGCATTAGGGTTCTAATTCTTCCTTAATTGGTTAAGAAGGACTAACCCTAGTGTTAATGGACAAGTCCCCCTCAAGTTGTCTTACAAACCCTAAAAATCATTTCTTCATCATATCATTAACTAAAATCCACCTAATAAAGGCTTTGTTTTGTCATGAGGTTAATCCCTAATCATGGATTAAGTTGAGGAGTTTTTCTCAACTTAAACATTCTCATCTATTATCCTTCTATTAGGATGGTGTAATGAGTCTGTTTAATCCCTGATTATGGCTTAATCTCATTACATAACACTAAACAAAAACAACAAAAACATTTAAATAATAACAAGTAAGTTAATGATCTTGATCCTACATCAAAGGTGATTAAGTGTGAGATGCTGACTTCACACTTAAGGTATTCTCATTACCCCTAATCAGAGGGAAGATGTGATGAGTTTACTAACCCATTGGTTTAGGCTTAAGCTCATTAACTTATGACAAACTCTCAAAAGCAATAAAAGATCGAAAATACAAAAAACAAACAATAATCGTCTCCTTCGGGATTCTTTTCTCATCATCTTCACTCACAAACGAGAACTCGCTTCTTCCGTCTAATGCAAGACAGTTTGCACCTGAGCCAGACCGGTCATACACTTGAGCATTGACAAGCAAGCAGTTCACAAGTTAATTCATCTTTCAGTCTCTTTAGGTCGAACTACGGTGTTCTGACTTCCTCATTGCACGAGAGGATACGTAGGCATAACTTAACAGTTATCGAACAAAAGTCTCTGTACATTCCCCCTCCTTCCAGTATCATTCTTTAAGCCTCATAATCATGAGCATACTCTTTCCTTACACTGACACCTTCATACTTCACATCACTTATACTCTATACACTGACACTTGCATTCTTTCCAGCTTTGATATACAGATAGCACTGACACTACCCCTTTAAAACTCAAATCTTTTAAGCGTGGATCCCGTCGAGTACGGCGGACAATCTGGGTGCTAATACCTTCCCAGGTTGTAACCAACCCCCTTTCTCAGTCTCTCTGGTTCGCAACCGTCTTATCCATATCCTTCTAGGTTTATGCAGCATTACCTTTCCCCCAGGATAAAAATGCCTAGCTGGCGACTCTTGTCTTTTCTGAGTTCACCCTTGTGTGTTCTCTTCTCCTTTCGCCGACCGTTCGCGTCTGTACCCCTTCTGACCTGAGGTGTCATTTGGTGGGAGCGACATTAGCCCTCAGTATATATGGGGTTATACTGTTTGCAGATGAGCCCAAATTTATCAGCAAGAATGCCATTCATCTGTTTCTTTTGAGAAACCCAGTACCCACATTGCTTGGAGATTTCTATTACTCCATTCATCAGAGGAATGAGAAACAAAGGGGGAAGTTGGTGAGATGTTGTGCTCCTTTGTTTCACACCTGGCTGCTCAAACACCTACCTAAGACAGATGCCTTCCTGAATCCTCACCAGCAGAGGAACTGGGCCAAGAGGCTCATTGCTTTGACTTCAGATGACATCAGATGGTGCACCCAGAGAACCAAAGGCAAAGACATAATCACCAGTTGTGGGCAATACCCAAATGTACCTCTGATAGGAGTAAAAGGTTTTATCAACTACAATCCTTTGTTGTTTAAGAGACAACTAGGCTATGCTTTGGTTCACCCTCCTAGAGTGCAAGATTTAGCTGAGACCCTGTATTGTGAGATAAAGCCTAATCTAGATGCTGTCAGACAGGCATCCTGGGCTTGGGACAACATCCAGACAAAAGGGATTCCTATTCTTGGAAGGTGCAATAATGTTGCTTCAGCTCAGTACTATGATTGGTCTCATGCTAGAGCTCAGATTACTGGAATGCCTTTCACCATTTAGGGTATACCTGGACCATCCACAGCACAGCCAGCAGCAACTGTCAGCCTGGAAGAATTTGAGAAGCTGAAGGAAAGGAATGAGAATCTGTCTCAAGCTCTGAAGAAGACCCTCTGGGAGAGGTGTGATGGTCGTCTGGACATTGAGAGGTTAGAGAAGCTTAGGGTGGAGCATCTGACCAAAATTGAGAAAACAGAAGACTACATCAAAAAAGCAAGAGCTGGGGAACAAATATTGAAGAATGCCTGTAAAGAGGCCAAGCTTCAGAAGGCTAGGACTGATCTCTATCTGCAAGAAAGTCAGGCTAGGTGGGTCAGGATAACTGAAGCCCGGACACAAGAAGATCAGAGGACTCAAGCCAGGATTGAGCAGTTAGAGGCCAATGAAAAGAAGCAACAGGAAGCTTTGTTGGCAGCCCAGAAGGAGATTTCAGAGTTGAAGCTTAGGGCTGGATTGAAGAGGTCAAAGGACCAGGACAGGCACAAGAAACTGACCACTGCCATTGCCACCAGGAACCTCCTCATCAGGAACATCACAGAGCATCCAGCTGGTCCAGTGACTGAGGCACTTTTGAAGGAGGTTAAGGAGGATGAGTTTGGACTAGATGTCTGACTTTTGATTATTGTTGTTTTCTTTTGATGTACTTTTCTTTTGTGTTGTATTTTGACCCTTCAAGGTCATATGTTGTAAAACAAACTATGTATGATTCACCATTTGTAATATATTTTAGTTTGTTTCCATTGTGGGGTTTCCTTTTTCTCAACAACATCAAAGCATCTTCCTCAGGGTCTCGAAAGGTCAAAACCAAGAACCAAGCCAGATACCTTGGAAGACAAATAAGCATACTGCATTGCATACTAACTTTTGTTTTGTTTTGTAGGTTTTGTTATTAGTTTGTTGTTCCTAACTCTATTGTATCTCAAGAAATATTGCTCGCAGAAGAGTATTCCCTGTCAACCGTACGCACCGATACCCTACTCGCAACAACCTTCCTGGTATCCAAATGGATCAAGTACAGCAGGACCTGAATAAGGTCAGAACTCAGATGGCTAATGAAACAGTGGAGATGAGGAACCAAATGGCTCAATTCATGACTGTGATGACTGGCTTGGCCCAGAGTCAGGAAAGGCTAAGGGCATTGGTAGAAAGACAAACCCCCGAGGAACCTCATCCTGGGACTGGAGGGACTAGTAATAATGAGGGAGGCCAACCTCATGTTAACCCACCAGTATTTGGACCCCATCTAGATCCGGAAGTCAACATCCCAAGAAATGTACAGGGCAACACTGCTGTAGGCAGGGTCTTGCAAGAAGATCCTCAAGAGGAGCAGTTTACTGTAATGGGAGCTGGAGATGAAGTTTATGATAGGAGGTTTGATGAAATTGCTGAGAAGTTGAGATCTCTGGAGTCTCAAAATTCCTTAGGCTTCGATGTAATGGATATGGGGTTAGTGGATGGGGTGAGAATTCCCCACAAGTTTAAACCCCCGTGCTTCGAGAAATACAATGGAACCTCCTGTCCACGGACTCACCTGCAGTCTTTTCTGGGAAGACTTAAAGAATATACCATGGATGAAAAACTGTGGATGTTCTACTTTGAAGATAGCTTGACTGGAGCTTCAAGAGAATGGTATTCACACTTGACCAGAGCTACTATCAGATGCTGGAAAGACCTAGCTGAAGCTTTCATCAGACAGTACCAATACAATCTGGACATGGCTCCCAATAGGACCCTCCTAATGGGAATGTCTCAGTCCTCCAGAGAAAGCTTCAGGGAATATGCCCAGAGGTGGAGACAGCTTGCTGCTGCTGTCCAGCCACCCATGTCGGAAAGAGAAATGGCCGACATGTTCATGAATACCTTGCAAGGAACATATATTGACAGACTGGCTGCCTTTTCTTCCACCAGTTTTGTTGACGTAGTTATAGCTGGAGAAAGAATTGAAAGTCTATTAAAAATGGGCAAAATTTCTGATAATGGTGCAAGTTTGTCCAGTAATCCCAGGAAGCCTTTTGTGGGACCTCGAAGGACCGGTGAGACAAATGCCATTCATGCCAGCAGGGGCAGACCTCAGTATGTTGACAGATCAGTAGCAGCTGTCACTATTCCAGCTCCGATTCCTCAACAATCAGCATATCAACCACAACAACAACCACATTATCAACAGCAAGTTCAGTACCCGCCACAAAGAACCTACAACAACAACAACAGCAATCAACAACAAAGACCTTTTCAGCAAAGACCGTCACAGGCAAACAGGGTGATTGACCCTATCCCTATGCCTTATGCCGCCTTATTACCACAACTCCTGAAGCTCAACTTGGTTGAGTTAAGAACATTGGCACCACCAGATCCCTCCAATCTCCCAAGGAATTATGATGTCAACGCCAGATGTGCTTTCCACTCCAATGCACCTGGCCACAATACGTAAAAAATGTAGGGCCTTGCAAATGAAAGTGCAAGATCTGGTGGATTCTAAAGCCCTCAACTTTGCACCCCCTCCAAATGTCAACAAAAATCCTATGCCTAATCATAACGGGCCGAGGATTAATGCCATTGAGGAAGACATACCATCTACTTTGATCACCAGTGTTGCACAAATTCGGACACCTCTGGTCGAAATTAAAGCTCAGCTTCTAGAGTGCCAGGTGTTCCCCGGGTGTGAACTCGGTTGTGGGTATTGCAACATTGCAGTTAACGGGTGTGATAATTTGAGAAGCGGCATAGATGGTCTTATCAAAGATGGTATACTTCAGATCTCAACAACGGCGCCTACAAATCCAGCAATTCCTTTGACAACAATGCCTGAGTCTCCTACAACAGCAGCAACAATCATTCCTACCGATTCATCAATATCATCAGCAACGGCTCCGTCCATCACTTCCACAAATCAAGTTTAAGCAACCATCTCTTCTACAACATCATCATCCATTTATTCAGCAGAATCTTCTACAACACCAGCAAGAATTAATGAAGATGTCTCAGTAGTCACTATCTATTATGACCCATCAAATGTTCTTCCAGATAATAGCTTTCAACAACAAACAGTGGCACCTCCTACCAGATCACTAGTCACAATTTACTATGATCCGCACACCGTTACAGTACCCTCCTCTGCAGCAGTCAGTCCAGTTACTATTACGGTGCCTGGACCCGTTCCTTATGAAAGCAGTAATGCCATACCTTGGCATTACGGCTTTGATCATTATTGCAACAGGGAGAAAATCACTCTGGATTCATCGACCTCTTCTCCACAAATTGATAATGTTGGGGGAGGCGGAGGCTTCACCAGAAGCGGACGCCTTTTTGCCTCACAAACACAAAGACCTAATGTTGAAGTAGAGGCTGCTGCCAAAGCAAAAGGAAAGAGTGTGGTACCTGAAGAGCCGACTGCCAAAGAAACTCAGAAGACATCTTTTGAACAAGATGTAGACGAGTTTATTAGAATCATAAAAAGAAGTGATTACAAGGTGGTGGATCAGCTTCACCAAACTCCCTCCAAGATCTCCATATTATCACTGTTGATGTGTTCTGAAGCTCACAGGAACGCACTGTTGAAAGTCCTGCACGCAGCATACGTGCCAGAGGAGATCACTGTTAATCAGTTAGAAACTGTGGTTGCAAATGTCAATACCAGTTATGGACTGGGCTTTACCAATGCTGACTTAACAACTGAGGGACGTAACCACAACAAGGCTTTACATATCACCTTGGAATGCAAGGGTGCTGTTCTATCTCATGTGCTGGTAGACACTGGGTCCTCACTCAATGTTCTACCAAAGAAAGCCTTAGTGAAGCTGGAGTATGATGGCTTGGCACTGCGTCCGAGTAATTTGGTGGTGAGAGCATTCGATGGCTCTAAAAGATCAGTGCTTGGGGAGATTGATCTGCCTATGATGATTGGCCTACAGACTTTTAAAATTACCTTCTATGTGATGGACATTCAGCCGGCCTATAGCTGTTTGTTGGGTAGACCCTGGATCCATGCCGCTGGCGCTGTTACGTCTACCCTTCACCAGAAGCTGAAATTCGAGTGGGAAGGCCAGATCATCACCATCTGTGGGGAAGAAGACATCTTTGTTAGCCATCTGGCTACGTATAAGTACATAGAGATGGATGGAGAAATCCACGAAACCATGAGCCAGGGGTTTGAGGCCCTGAACATTAATGAAGCGTCTGCTTTACTGGGAACCTCCATGACGTCTTATCAGCAAGCCAGGAAGGTTGTCGAAGAGGGTACTGCCCAAGGCTGGGGCAAGCTGCTGCCCGTGGAGAAGAAGACAGATTTGGGTTGGGTTACAAACCAACTCAACAAGATCAATCAGAGGCTGCAAAAGAGCCCAACTTTGTCAGCGGGGTGTAAACACCCCAAATTTGCCCTCACCCATTCACACCATGGCTTGTGATATCTTCATATGCATAAGTTCAATCATAGCATCTCCTATTGCATTTTTGATTCACTGCATTGATTCTAAGTCATCTGCATCTAGGGTTTGTGATCTGAGCAATCCAAGAGCCTCTTGAGCCACTTCAAAGGTCATAAATCACTTCAAAGGGGTCCATGTATATTCAATCATCATATTTTATCCTCACCAAGTCAAGAAACTCAAAGAATCACAAGAACTGAGAATGGCATGGAAGCAGAGCCAGGTTTAACTACACAAATGACCTAGAATTAGGGTTTTGGTTTCAAAGGCGATAACTCCAAATTTTTTGGTTATTCGTGTTTCTATTGGTCTCTATATGGTATAGGGATCATGCATATCAATTTTCATGAAGAAATTCCATGGGGAAGGCATCTGATCACAAGATGACTTCTTGAGTAAGTCAGTGCAAAATCAGGGCATCTGAGGCCCCCAATGACCCAACCAAAGGGTGTTTTTCATCATTTTGAATGTGTATGATCTTTATTTGATCATAGAAGATGTTAGAAGTTCACAAGATTGAAGAATTTCAAGCCATTTGCAAAGTTGCCTTTTTGGGAAAATGACTTGTAATGGAAACTTGCCATTTTGGGAAACTTTTTCAACCCTTTCTTTTTGATTCAAAAATGCTTCAAATGGGAAAACTTTGGTCATGATAGTTGTATAATGGATAATTCCTTTTTCAAAAAGTACAAGAACTCATTCTAATTCATTTTGGATCAAAAGTTATGGCTTGTCAAAGTTGGGAAAATCACATAATTTCAAGTTATGTACCAAAGAAGCAAAGTTGCAAAACCACTTGTCAAGGCAAATTGTGCTTTCAAATGGACTTCTAATCTTTGTACAAACATAAACCAAGGCCTAAAATTCAGAATGCACTAAGAGTTTGTCCATTTTCATGACTTGTGGATCAAGAAATCACAAAAGGGGCAAAAAGTCACAAAGATGCAAAACATCATACAAACCCTAATCCACTTGCTAATTGGCTTCAAAACTGATTCCATGGTCCTCCTCATTCCTTGCTGCGCAGGACACCCCTATTGTCCTTGGCCTACTATTTACCCATACCTCTCTTACACAAAACTTGACTTTTTGCATAAATACCCATACCAATCACAATAGGGCACAACCACTCCTCTGACCTATCCAAGAGTGATAAGTGGACCAAATGCAATATAACACACCACACACACAAGCCTGAAACTCTCTCCAAGACATAGCTCCAAGCTTTGCCCTCTTATGAATTTTCATTCGAAACACATCACACAAGCATCAAACATAAAAACAAACTCCATAGAACATCTCAACATGTCTCACTGATCATCCTTGACCCTTCACCTTGCCCTAAAACTCCCTGAAATCAAAACACGATTTCCTCCCCTCTCTGAACAGAACTCCATCCATCTCACAAATCAGCCCAAATAAACTCCAACCAAGCTTCATAACTTCATCAAGAGGACCATTGGGACCATTTTGAGGCAAAGAGGCAAACAGAAAGCTCCTGGACAGAAAGCTCAATCTCAGGTAACATGATGAACAAATTTTCCAGAACTTTGATTTCTTGTTAGAATGTTGTTCTATATGTTTCCCTGATCATGGGGATCTATTTATTTTTGAAAATGAGCCAGAAACAAGCATGTTGTGATGTTCTGAAAGTTTGCCCGTAAAAATGTTTTTGCTTGTTTCCTTTGATTCATGAAAAATAAATGTTGTTTGTTTTAGGGTTTATGATTAGTGATGTTCATAGTTTGATTCTGGAGAGTTTTGTGAGGTTTTGATGCGTTTTGAGAGAGATTGAGATTTTGGCTTGCCGGAGAAGATGACCGGAACACTGTTTCGGTCATCTGAAAGTAATTAGGGTTTTGGATTAGGGCTTAATCATAATTACGTGAGTTTGAATTCTGGCCGTCCATTAGAGCGCGCAGTCAACTCCCGCCCCCTGGAATTTGAATCCTGGCCTTCAGATCATTTGACTTTCTCTTTTTTTTCATTTAAATTCATTTTATTTTCATTTGTTTTAGGTTTAATTTGTACGAATTTTTAAAAATAGCTAAAATCATTAAAAAATTATGAAAACTTTTGTCAAAAGTTTCATGAATTTTCAGAACACAAAAATATTTTTATTTTTATTTTTTGCATTAAAAATTATTTTTAAATCATTTAAATGTTTATTTTTAATTAGTTAATGAAAATTAATTAATTAAAAATACATTTAGGTATTTAAAAATCACAAAAAAATTCACATAGCATTTAAAAACATTTAGAAACATTGACCAACTCTCAAACCAAATTTCTTTTTTGTTCTTGATGCCTTTTGATCATTTTCATTGGATTTAATTTCATTTCAAGGCAATATTTTATTTCAAACTTCAAAATTTTATTTATGCCTAACCATTGAGAGTTGGATGATGATTCTTTTGGCATTGCATCTTGTATAGCATGTAGTTTATAGGATAAAATTGGTTTGAATTGATCTTGCATTTTCAATTTATTTAGCATTTTTCTTGGTGAAGTACCCCAAAACCCTAGCAATCTTAGAAAATTCATAACTTTCACTAGGTTAAGAATTGGATCCTCTCCTTTGGGCAGTGAGTTTGTATTGGTTTAGGATATCTTTTATTGCATTTTCAAATTTTTATCATGTCATTTGCTTCTGGTTTTGGATTTTTTCTTTGTGTGATGCATGTAACCCTAATTTATGCCTTCCTTTGCATCCATTTCTCATTTGCTTGCATACCATGACTTGCCATGACATTTTGTGCATTCATTTGATTCATAATACATCTTAGGACATATTAGAATCATGTTTGATCATTGAATCTTTCATTTGCCATGTTATTTTTCCTTTACATTGCATAACTTTTCATGTGCTTTCATGATTCAATGCATGCCTCATTTGCATCCTTATGCTTGTTTGATCATTCCCATGCCCTGCCTTATGATTGTATCATCTCTTAGCATCATTGAATTCATGTTCTTGCTCCTGGTTTTGGTCTCCCTCATCACATTTCATCTCATTTGCATTGCATTTCATTTCTTATGCTAACATTTCAGGTGGTAAGTTGTTTGAGAAGTGAATTTGCCTTCACTTCTCACATTCTCTTTTCATCTCTTTCATACTTCCTTTGCTGCATTTTTGGTATGTGTATTGGATTGGGCTTGCTCATTCTTGTTCATCCTACTTTCTTTCTTCAAGCAACTTGTCTTCTTAAGTGAAGCAAGTTGTTTTGCTTCTCTTTGCTTCTAGCTCTTTTCATCTGCTTCCTTCCTGGTGGTTTCTCTGAAGATCTTTCCCCTTTGAGCCTCATAAACCCTAGGAATGACCAAGCATGATAACAATTAGGGTTTTGATTAGTCCCCCATTTAGTTTTACCTTTGTGTCATCTTTGAGTCTTCTCCTCTCACCTCATAACCAGGGACTAAACCCTAAAGGCTTTAAGGCTTTGTGATTAAGCTTATGCCTGCATCCTTCTATTAGGATGGAGTGTATAACTCTAATCCTAAGTGTTAAACCCTTAATGTGTTTAAATCCTTTAATCAATTCACTTAATAATCATCAAGACATCAAGCTTGTAACTTGGGCCTTGCATTAGGGTTCTAATTCTTCCTTAATTAGTTAAGAAGGACTAACCCTAGTGTTAATGGACAAGTCATCCTCAAGTTGTCTTACAAACCATAAAAATCATTTCTTCATCTTACCATTAACTAAAATCCACTTAATAAAGGCTTTGTTTTGTCATGAGGTTAATCCCTAATCATGGATTAAGTTGAGGAGCTTTCCTCAGCTTAAATGTTCTCATCTATTATCCTTCTATTAGGATGGTGTAATGAGTCCATTAAATCCTTGATTATGGCTTAAACTCATTACTTAACACTAAACAAAAACAACAAAAACATCTAAATAATCACAAGTAGGTTAATGATCTTAACCCTACATCAGGGTGATTAAGTGTGAGATGCTGACTTCACACTTAAGGTATTCTCATTACCCCTAATCAGAGGGAGGATGTGATGAGTTTACTAACCCATTGGTTTAGGCTTAAGCTCATTAACTTATGACAAACTTTCAAAAACAATAAAAGATTGAAAACATCAAAAACAAACAATAATCGTCTCCTCCGGGATTCTTTTCTCATCTCATTCACTCATAAACGAGAACTCGCTTCTTCCGTCTAATGCAAGACAGTTTGCACCTGAGCCAGATAGGTCATACACTTGAGCATAGACAAGTGAGCAGTTCACAAGTCAATTTATCTTTCAGTCTCTTTGGGTCGAACTACGGTGTTCTGACTTCCTCATTGCACGAGAGAATACGTAGGTATAACTTAACAGTTATCGAACAAAAGTCTTTGTATATTCCCCCTCTTTCAGCCTTATTCTTCTAGCCTCATTATCATGAGCATTTCACTCTTTCCTTACACTGACACTTCTCTTATACACTTCACATTTCTTTTACACTGACACTTGCATTCTTTCCAGCTTTGATACACAGATAGCACTGACACTACCCCTTTAAAACACAAATCTTCTAAGCGTGGATCCCGTAGAGTACGGCGGACAATCTGGGTGCTAATACCTTCCCAGGTTGTAACCAACCCCCATTCTCAGTCTCTCTGGTTCGCGACCGTCTTATCCATATCTTTTCCCAGGTCTATGCAGCATTACCTTTCCTCTGGGATAAAAATGCCTAGCTGGCGACTCTTTGTCTTCTGAGTTCACCCCTGTGTGTTCTCATCCCTCTTTCGCCGGTCGTTCGCGTTTGTACCCCTTCTGACCTGAGGTGTCATTTGGTGGGAGCGACACGGGGGAATGCTCACCCCGGATGCTGTGAACAACTTGGAAGACGAGGAGGAAAGCGACTGCAACCTGGAGAGCTGGATACGTCCAAGGATCCCAGGGAGCGGAGTCCTTAACTGGTCTTCCCAAGAAATTATAAGGGTTACTCCTGCAGAGTAATTATTATTTCCTGTATTTTTAAGCATGCATCAAGTCTTGCATCTTGCCCAAGATGACAAGACTCATTTTGTAATCTGGCCATCTTGTAATTTTGTGCAAATGGATTAATCAATGAATATCAGACATCTTTTGCAAATGAGTCTTTTTCTTTTTCACTCACTGTTTTTCGTTTTTCTTTTTGTACAAAAATAAAATGGCAATGTTTTTCAAAATGATAACTTCGTTTCACTTTTTCTAAACAAGATTAAAATTGATCACTAAAATAAACCAATCTAAACCCTTGCAGAAAGTGCCTTTCAGACTGCACCGACAACAGCACAACTATGACTTCGTATGACTTTGACAATCCAATCAATCAAGCCGATGAAGGGGTTGAAGAAGACTATGAGCTACCCGAAGAGCTAGCCAGGCTGTTAAGGCAAGAGGAGAAGGTTATCACTCCTCATCAGGAGGAAATTGAAACAGTTAATCTTGGTACGGAAGAAGACGTGAAAGAGGTTAAGATCGGGGCCTGTCTACAAGATTTAGTGAAAGAGAAACTGATTGTCATGCTTCGAGAATATGTGGATGTTTTTGCTTGGTCCTATCAGGATATGCCAGGGTTGGACACCGACATTGTCATGCACAAGCTGCCTCTAAAAGAAGACTGCCCACCAGTAAAACAGAAGCTGCGCCGTACTCGCCCAGATATGGCAATGAAGATTAAAGAAGAGGTACAAAAACAGTGGGACGCCGGGTTCCTCGCTGTAACTAGTTACCCGCTGTGGGTCGCTAATATTGTACCTGTGCCTAAGAAGGACGGTAAGGTGAGAATGTGTGTGGATTACCGTGACCTGAACAGAGCCAGTCCAAAAGATGACTTCCCTTTACCTCACATTGATGTATTGGTTGATAATACGACACAGTTCTCGGTTTTCTCCTTCATGGACGGATATTCAGGATACAATCAGATCAAGATGTCACCTGAAGACATGGAGAAGACAACTTTCATCACACCCTGGGGCACATTCTGTTATAAGGTGATGCCATTCGGACTGAAGAATGCGGGTGCCACTTATCAACGGGCTATGGTAACATTATTCCATTACATGATCCACAAAGAAATTGAATGTTATGTGGATGACATGATTGCCAAGTCCCTCACAGAAGAAGACCACTTGGTGAATCTGTTGAAGTTATTCAAGCGTCTGAGGAAATACCAATTGAGGTTGAACCCCAACAAATGCACATTCGGGGTGCGATCCGTTAAGCTGCTGGGGTTTATTGTAAGTGAAAAAGGGATTGAAGTTGACCATGATAAAGTCAAAGCCATTCAAGAAATTCCTGCACCTAAGACTGAAAAAGAAGTTCGGGGTTTCTTAGGTAGATTGAACTACATTTCACGGTTCATATCTCACCTTACTGCAACCTGTGAGCCTTTGTTCAAGCTGTTAAGAAAAGAACAAACGGTCAGATGGAACGAAGACTGCTAGAAGGCTTTTGACAAAATCAAGGAATACTTACAGGAGCCTCCAATCCTGATGCCTCCAGTTGAAGGAAGGCCTCTAATCATGTATTTGACAGTATTATAAGTGTCAATGGGGTGTGTGTTGGGCCAGCATGACGAGTCTGGTCGAAAAGAGTATGCAATATACTGCCTAAGCAAAAAGTTTACCGACTGTGAACAACGTTATTCACTGCTCGAGAAAACTTGTTGTGCTTTAGCGTGGGCTGCTCGCCGACTGAGACAGTATATGTTGACCCACACTACTTTATTGATCTCAAAAATGGATCCAGTTAAGTACATTTTTGAGAAGCCAGCGCTTACCGGACGGGTTGCAAGATGGCAAATGATCCTAACAGAATATGACATTCAGTACACATCTCAGAAAGCCATCAAGGGCAGTGTATTGTCTGATTATCTTGCTGAGCAATCCATTGATGATTACCAGCCTATGAGATTTGACTTCCCTGATGAAGACATCATGTTAATAAAAGAAAAAGATCACGAAGAGCCTATTCACACTGAAGGGCCCGGCCCAGAAGAAGAATGGACTATGATGTTTGATGGGGCTGTCAACATGAATGGTCGTGGTGTTGGTGCAGTACTCATTACACCTAAGGGAGTTCACATGCCTTTCTCGGCAAAACTCACCTTTAACTGCACTAACAACGAAGCTGAATACGAAGCTTGTATTATGGGTCTTGAGGAATCCATTGACCTCAAGATCAAGACTTTGACTGTATTCGGAGATTCAGCTCTGGTGATTAATCAAACCAAAGGCAAATGGTACACTCACCAGGATCATCTGATACCTTACCGGGATTATACAAGGAGGTTGCTGACTTTCTTCACAACAGTCAAGCTTGAGTATATCCCTCGAGACGAAAACCAGTTTGCAGATGCTCTGGCTACCATTTCATCCATGATCAAAGTTCAAGCTGCCAACTTTGTGCCTCGGATATCAGTATCCAGACTTGACAGACCAGCATACGTGTTCTCAGCAGATGTTGTTAAAGATGATAAGCCTTGGTTCCATGATATCAAATGCTTCTTGGAGGATCAAACATACCCACCTGGGGCATCTTCCAATGATAAGAAGACACTAAGAAGGATGGCTGGTAGTTTCTTTCTGAATACTGATGGTTCCTTGTACAAGAGAAACTTTGATATGGTACTCCTCAGATGTGTTGATAGGACAGAGGCAGACTTATTGATGCACGAGGTGCACGAAGGATCTTTTGGTACCCATGCAGGAGGGCACGCAATGGCTAAAAGGTTGCTAAGATCAGGCTATTACTGGATTACAATGGATGCAGACTGTTGTGCTTACGCCAGAAAATGTCATAAATGCCAGATTTATGCGGATAAAGTGCATGTGCCTCTGAATCCTTTGAATGTGATGTCTTCACCTTGGCCCTTTGCCATGTGGGGAATTGATATGATTGGCAAGATTGAATCTACTGCTTCAAACGGCCACAGATTCATCCTGGTTGATATTGACTATTTTACCAAGTGGGTTGAAGCGGCTTCTTATGCAAATGTTACAAGGCAAGTGGTAGCCTGATTTCTGAAGAGAGATATCATCTGTCGGTATGGAGTGCCCGAGCGAATCATTTTTGATAATGGTTCCAATTTAAACAACAAAATGATGGCAGAACTGTGCTGGGACTTCAAGATCCAACACCACAATTCTTCTCCTTACAGGCCAAAGATGAATGGCGCTGTCGAGGCAGCTAATAAGATTATCAAGAAGATTGTGCAGAAGATGGTGGTTACCTATAAAGACTGATATGAAATGCTACCGTTTTCCTTGCATGGGTACCGCACGTCAATCAGAACATCCACTGGGGCAACATTGTATCATCTTGTTTATGGTATGGAGGCAGTCCTGCCTGTTGAAGTTGAATTACCCTCCCTGCAGGTATTAATGGATGTTAAATTGAATGAAGCAGAATGGGTCTGATCCCGATACGAACAACTGAGCCTGATTAAAGAAAAGAGGTTGGCTGCAATTTGTCATGGGCAGCTGTATCAGAAACGGATGAAGAAAGCCTTCGATCAGAAAGTCAGACTCCGAGAGTACCAAGTGGGAGATCTTGTGCTGAAAAGACTCCTCCCTCCTCATACAGACCACAGGGGCAAGTGGACTCCGAACTACGACGACCCATTCATAGTAAAGAAAGTTTTCTCCGGTGCAGCACTAATGCTCAGTACTATGGATGGTGAAGACTTCCTGTCCCCTGTGAATTCAGATGCAGTTAAAAAATACTTCGCATAAAATGACCTGCTGGACATAAAAACAGAATGTAGGTCCAGGCAAAAATAGGGTATCCCGGCGAGTCAAAAAACAGAATAAAAGACTCGGGCAAAAATAAGGGAAATAAATAAAAATGTGTACACCCGCTGAGTTGAAAAGCCGCATTGGACAACTCAGGCAAAAAAGGGTATCCCGGTGGATCGAAAACCCGAAAGGGAGATCCACGCAAAATAAGGGAATAAGCGAACAACTGCATTCTGAATTCATCTGTATCACTTACAACCTGGCAAGCTTCGAAGGGTTAGAGCTTCGGTCAGAATTAGCCTTCTTCAGAAAGCAGGATGAGAAGAACGTCAATGTCATACAAGTCATAGCAAAAGGGAAGCGCTGAAGCGTCATCAGCATTGCCAGCACCTTTTTGTCTCTCGATTTTGTAACGATTTCCTCATTTCAGGGGATCTGTTTCTTTGGCTGTATCTTGCCAATTCAGGGCACGTAAATTAATAAAATCAGATTTTCAGTCATATCTTGTCTCGTGCATTTTATTTTCGTTTGCAAAAAATGTCCAATGTCTTTAAGATATTGATTGCATAATACAGATGCTTCCCTTCTAAAAATACATGCTTACGGGAAATATATTTGCTCCTAAGATGGCCTAAACTCCTATGACGGAATCCAATAAGGAATATCTCGGAATGCTTGTACGTTTCTTTGTCTTTACAGGATTGCAGGTGTTCAGATCACAGCATGGGGCATGAAGGCTTCTCCCCAGCAAGCTGCCTAATCATTATCTACTCAGTCTATCTCCCAATTAGCACCGGAGGTGCTTTCTCCCCAGCTAAGTTGCCAATCGTCATTCCTCCTCAGCCAAGTGCAAAGACCGAGAATCATCTCCCCACAGAGTTTCAGCCTCTATCCAGAAGAGCAACGCCTGAAGATCTCACAACAGAGTGACGAAAGTTTCTACAAACCCCAGCTGGGTCCCTCGTTACTAAAGAAGATATATCAGTGATCTATTTCCCCAAGCAGAGTCATATGTGCCAGGTCTACCAATGATCTTATCCCCAGCTGGGAAATTCACTTCAAGCAGATCAGCCAGAGATCTCCACAGCAGCGGGATCCGAATCCCGGATCAGCATCTTTGCATAATCATAGCATTCGCATCATATTTTCCCCACAGAGTGTAGCATTCTGTCTAATACGGAGCATTACGGCAAAAATCAAACATATTGCATGATTATAAGCCATGTGTCGAACCGAACACTTGTAAAAGATGACCATCCATCAACAATATACAGAATATTTCCCAAATTCCCCACCAGAAAGCCAAAGTATTACACTCACAAATACAGCAAACAGATACTTTTTGACACTTGTCTGTGCCATATCCCCAGCGGAAAGCCAAAGCGTCCCCTTTGCACTTACAACACATGTGTACATATTTATACAATTCCCTGACACCCGTCCGTGTCACGTTCCCCAGCATAGTTGCCCAAACACTCTGAGAACTATATACTTTTTTATAATACACTTTTTCTGACATTTGTCTGTGTCTCACTCATTACTTTTTACTCATACAGATACTCGTCCGTATCTTGTATATACCACCTGGATTCTCTCAGAATCAACACTCGTCCGTGTTCCTTGTTAACCAGTTGATACTCGTCCATATCATCATCTCTGAACATGCGTCAAGCGTTTGTTTCTACTGATACTCGTCTGTATCATGGGCTTAAGGATGCTCGTCCGCATCTTTAACATCGTGTCAAACACTTATGTCTTCTTGAATTTAGACACTCGTCTGTGTCTACTGTTCCCCAGAAGAGTCCCAGCAAATCCCAGTGAATTATTTCCTTTCTATCTGACATTCGTCCTATGTCATGATACCTTTCGGCAGCCGTACCCTGCCAGGTGATAGTCCTTCACCTTTTTGATGATCGTCCTTCATCACCCCCAGTGGAGTCTCTATTCATTAGAACCCCTTGCTATCCGACATTCGTCCTATGTCGTGATTTTTTAGCAGTCGTCCCCTACTAGGTGATCGTCCTTCACCTCCTGATGATCGTCCTTCATCATTTTATCCGATGGCCGTCCCCATCGTTGATCTTGTTATCTGACATTCATCCTATGTCATGATAAACCCCGAGAGCAGCCGTACCCTGCTAGGTGATCGTCCTTCACCTCTTGATGATCTTCCTTCATCATGCTTATCCGATGGCTGTCCCCATCGTCGACTTTTTCTATCCGGCATTCGTCCTATGTCGTGATACTTTTGGCAACCATACCCTGTCAGGTGATCGTCCTTCACCTTAGATGACCGTGTCATCTTATCCCCAACAGAGCAGCCGTACCCTGCCAGGTGATCGTCCTTCACCTTTGATGACCGTACCTCATCATTTTTTTCAAATTTCCAGAGAGTCTTATAGCTTTACCTGATGGACTTCCCCATCATAATCTCTTACATCCCCAGCTTGTCGGTCGTCCCCGTCATTGCTTTGTTTCCCGCATCTTCCCCAGCATGCCGGTCGTCCCCGTCATTGCTTTATCCCCAGCAGTCGTCCTCTGCTTGACGGTCGTCCTCCGTCGCCCGCACTTTATAAATTTACTTTATTTTCTTTTACAATCTATATCCCTTTTCTTCTTCATTCTGTGAGTTCAAATTTTGGACTGTCTCTGGTATTTAACCACAAGTTATCTTGTTTGCTTGTTAAGCCGTTGCTTACATCCTGCACAGCTAACTCATGTTTGAATAGGGGCAGCTGTAAAAACCCCAAATTTTCCCTCACCCATTTCAAACCATGGCTTGTGATCTCTTCATGTGCATAAATTCAATCATAGCATCTCATACCACATTTTTGATTCACTGCATTGTTTCTAAGTCATCTGCATCTAGGGTTTGTGATCTGAGCCATACCTGAGCCATTTGAGCCACTCCAAAGGTCATCAATCACTTCAAAGTGGTCCATCAATGTTCAAGCATCATATTATACCCTCACAAGATCAAATAAGTCAAAGAATCACAAGAACTGAGAAAGGCATGGAAGCAGAGCCAGGTTTAACTGCACAGATGACCTAAAATTAGGGTTTTGGTTTCAAAGGCCATAACTCCAAATTTTTTGGTCATTCTTGTTTATATTGGTCTCTATATGTTATGAGGATCATGCATATCAATTTTCATGAAGAAATTCAATGGGGAAGGCATCTGATCAATAGATGACTTCTTGAGCAAGTCAGTGCAAAATCAGGGCATCTGAGGCCCCCAATGACCCAACCAAAGGGTATTCTCCATCATTTTGAATGTGTATGATCTTTATTTGATCATATAAGATGTTATAATTTCACAAAATTGAAGAATTTCAAGCCATTTGCAAAGTTGCCTTTTTGGGAAAGTGACTTGTAATGAAAACTTGCCATTTTGGGAAAGTTTTTCAACCTCCTCAAATTGATTCAAAAATGCCTCTAATGAGAAAACTTTGGTCATGAAAGTTGTAGAGTGGATCCTCCCATTTTCAAAAAGTACAAGAACTCATTCTAATTCATTTTGGATCAAAAGTTATGGCCTTACAAAGTTGGGTAAAATCATTGAAATTTCCACTTTTGGCACCAAGGAGGGATTTTTGCAAATTCAAATTTCAAGCATTTTCAAGACCTCTAAGTGACTTCTTTGCATCATTATAACATGTTACAACTTAGAAAAGTCAAATTTGTGCCAAGAATTTTTCATTTCCATGCCTTGGATTACAAGTTGTATAAGGCATTTTTCATAAAGGCTTCAAATTTGAGACTTTGCAAAAGGGACCTCTCATTGGTATCAAATTGAATTGAACTCCAATTGGTATCAAAGCAGCATAACAATATTACATAACTCATTTTTGTCACATTTTGCCCAAAATATCACAAGTTTCCTTGCCTTGGTTCATGAGAAAATACAAAGAGGGAAATGTGCAAGAACATTGGAAACCCTTGATCAAGACTAGCCATCTCACAAAGTCAGATCCAAAGGCCTTCCTTGACTCAAGCTGAGGCAGGACAAGCCCTAAGATCTCCTCTGACCCGAGCCATACTCATAGTACACAAGATCTTGACTTTTTACATTTTTGCCCATGCCAATCCCACAGTGCCACCACCAACTCTCTGCCCAATCAGAGTCAAATATGTGGACATCAAGCATCCCAAAACACACCACACTCCAGCCAGAAAGCTCCCACATTCCAGCATCCACAAAAACTGTCAAAAACTTCTCCTCTACGAATCTCTTTACACAGCCATCAAACCTTCATTTTTCCTTCACCAATGAATCATACACCTTCCATGGAACCAAAATCCACCATTGGAACAGCTTGAAACCTCACATATCCCAACTGTGAAACCTGCCATATCAGAACACAAACTCACAAATCAGCCACCAATAAAAGATTTTGGGCATTCCATTGATCTAAGGGGGTCCAGAGGTGACATTTTGCACAAAAGAGAGGCCTGAAAAGCTCATATTCACGGTTCATCATCTCAGGTAGCTTCAAACTTCAAACTTTTCAGAGCTTGTTTTTCTTGTTATAAAATGAAAGTGTATGTTATGCTGATCATGCTGATGTCTTTGGAATTAAAAATGGTGAAGAAATGATCATTTCATGGCTCTCTGAAATTTCACCCGCAAAACTTTTTTTCTTCGATTCCCTCTGTTCTTGGTTTAGAAATGATGTTTGAAGGGTGATTTGAATGGGGTTTGGGTAGAGGATCATTTCCCTGTGTTCAATTTGAGTTGGGGTGGCCTGTAGCATGATTTAGGGTTTTTGACCCACCGGAGAAGATGACCGGAGCTTCCCTCCGGTCACCTGAAAGTCATTAAACCCTAACCTTAATTAGTTTGCCAGATGCATTCGTGGCCATTGGATTTGGATTAGATTAAGTTTTGAGTGGCCCAGATCATTTCATTAAACCCTAATCTGTTTTTTTTAATTTAATAAATCACATTTAAGTTAATTAAGCCAGAAGAGATCCTGACCCTCAATTAGCGCGCGCAGTCAACCATTGACCCCCAAGTTTGAATCTCAGCCATGGATCTTGCATACTTCTCATTTTTTTCATTTTTTATTCATTTATTTTGTATTTAATTTGTACGAATTATTTAAAATAGCAAAACACATTTAAAAATTCTGAAAATTTTTGTCAAACATTTCATTAATTTTTAGAACCCAAAAATATTTTTATTTTTATTTTTGCATTAAAAATTATTTTTAAATCATTTAAATGTTTATTTTTAATTAGTTAATGAAAATTAATTAATTAAAAATGCATTTAGGTATTTAAAAATTCCAAAAAAATTCACATTGCATTTTAAAACATTTAGAAACATTATCAAACTCTCAAAACAAATTTATTTTTGGTTTTTGATGCATTTTAACAATTTTCATTGGAATTAAATTCATTTAAGGGCAATATTTTGGTTTAAACTTTGAAAAATCCATTCTGCCTAACCCTTGAGAGTTTGATGATGGTTCTTCTTGCATTGCATCCTCCATAGCATGTAGTTTATAGGATAAAATTGGTTTGAATTCATCTCCCATTTCCAATTTGTTTTGCATTTTTCATTGTGAGGTACCCCAAAACCCTAATTGACTTGAGAAATTCATAACTTGCACTAGGTTAAGAGTTAGGTCCCCTCCTTTGGGCAGTGAACTTGTGTAGGGTCAGGGTTCCTTTGATCCCATTTTCAATTTTTTGTCATGTCATTTGCTTCTGGTTTTGAATTTTTGCATTGCATGTTGTATGTGAACCCTAATTTTGTGCCCTCCTTTGCATCCATCTCTCATTTGCTTGCATTAAAGAACTTGTCATGACATTTTGTGCATCCACGTGATTCATAATACATCTTAGGACATATTAGAACCATGTTTGATCATTACATCTTTCATTTTCCATGTTATATGTTCATTGCATTTCATAAACATTCATGAATCTTTATGGTTCAAAGCATGCCTCATTTGCATCTTCATCCTTGTATGCTCACTCTCATCTCTTGTCATGTGTTTGTATCATCTCTTAGCATCATTAATATCATGTTTATGCTTCTGAATTTGGTTTGCATCATGACATTTCATCTCATTTGCATTGCATTTCATTTCTTTTGCTAACTTTTCAGGTGGTAAGTTGTTTTGAGAAGTGAATTTTCCTTCACTTCTCACAATCTCTTCACATCTCTCTCTTGCATCTTTGCTGCATTTTATCTTTGTATTAGAGTGAGCTTGCTCATTCATGTTCATCTCTTACCTTCTTTATTCATGCAACTTGCCTTCTTATGTGAAGCAAGTTGTCTTGCTTCTCTCTGCTCCTTCCTCCTTTCATCTGCTTCTCTCCCTGGTGGCACTTTGAAGATCTCTCTCTCTTAAGCCTCATAAACTCTAGGATCTCCAAGTATGATAACAATTAGGGTTTGATTAGTCCCCCATTTAGGTTTTACCTTTGTGTCATCTTTGAGTCTTCCTTTCTCATCCCATAATTAAGGACTAAATCATAAAGGTCTTAAGGCTTTGTGATTAGGGTTATGACTGTATCCTTCTATTAGGATGGAGTGTATAACTTTAATCCTAAGTGTTAAACCCTTAATGTGTTTAAATCCTTTAATCAACCCACTTAATAATCATCAAGACATCAAGCTTGTAACTTGGAGCTTGCATTAGGGTTCTAATTCTTCCTTAATTGGTTAAGAAGGACTAACCCTAGTGTTAATGGACAAGTCCCCCCCAAGTTGTCTTACAAACCATAAAAATCACTTCTTAATCTTATCATTAACTAAAATCCACTCCAATAAAGGCTTTGTTTTGTCATGAGGTTAATCCCTAATCATGGATTAAGTTGAGGAGCCTTCCTCAGCTTAAATGTTCTCATCTATTATCCTTCTATTAGGATGGTGTAATGAGTCCATTAAATCCTTGATTATGGCTTAAACTCATTACTTAACACTAAACAAAAACAACAAAAACATCTAAGTAAATACAAGTAGGTCAATGATCTTAATCCTACATCATGGTGATTAAGTGTGAGGTGTTTACTTCATACTTAAGGTATTCTCATTACCCCTAATCAGAGGGAAGATGTCATGAGTTTACTAACCCTTGGTTTAGGTTTAAGCTCATTAACTTATGACAAACTCAAAAAGCAATAAAAGATTGAAAACACAAAAACAAACAATAATCGTCTCCTCCGGGATTCTTTTCTCACCTCATTCACTCACAAACGAGAACTTGCTTCTTTCGTTTAATGCAAGACAGTTTGCACCTGAGCCAGACAGGTCATACACTTGAGCATAGACAAGCAAGCAGTTCACAAGTCAATTTATCTTTCAGTCTCTTTGAGTCGAACTACGGTGTTCTGACTTCCTCATTGCACGAGAGGATACGTAGGCATAACTTAACAGTTATCGAACAAAAGTCTCTGTATATCCCCCCTCCTCCAGCATTATTCTTTTAGCCTCATTGTCTTGGGCATTTCATTCTTGTTCTTACACTGACACTTCTCTTATACACCTCACATTTCTTTTACACTGACACTTGCATTCTTTCCAGCTTTGATACACAAATTGCACTGACACTACCCCTTTAAAACACAAATCTTTCAAGCGTGGATCCCGTCGAGTACGGCGGACAATCTGGGTGCTAATACCTTCCCAGGTTGTAACCAACCCCCTTTCTCAGTCTCTCTGGTTCGCAACCGTCTTATCCATATCTTTCTAGGTTTATACAGCATTACCTTTCCCCCGGGATAAAAATGCCTAGCTGGCGAATCTATTCATTCCCTTCTCTCTTTCGCCGACCGTTCGCGTCTGTACCCCATTTGACTTAGCCTCATTTGGTGGGAGCGACACCCAGCATAGTTGCCTAAACACTTTGTAAACCCAAATACTTGTTTATAATACACTTCTTCCGTCACCCGTCTGTGTCGTGTTCTCCACAGCAAGTTGGACACTCGTCTATGTCTCACTCATCACTTTTTACTCATACAGATACTCGTCCGTATCTTGTATACGCCACTTAAATCCCCTCAGAGTCGACACTCGTCCATGTTCTTTGTTAACTAGTTGGTACTCGTCCGTATCATCGTCTCTGGACATGCGTCAAGCGTTTGTTTCTATTGATACTCATCCGTATCATAGTCTTAAGGATGCTCGTCCGCATCTTTAATCTATACACCGTTTCAGACACTTATGCCTTTGCTTTCTTGAAATTAGACACTCGTCTGTGTCTACCATTCCCCAGAAAGATTCCCGGCAAATCTTGGTAAACTATTTCCTTCCTATCTGACATCCGTCCTATGTCATGATACCTTCCGGCAGCCGTACCCTGCCATGTGATCGTCCTTCACCTTTTTGATGATCGTCCTTCATCATCCCCAACGGAGTCTCTATTCATTAGAACCCCTTCCTATCCGACATTCGTCCTATGTCGTGATATTTTTAGCAGCCGTCCCCTGCTAGGTGATCGTCCTTCACCTCTTGATGATCGTCCTTCATCATTTTATCCGATGGTCGTCCCCATCGTCGATCTGGTTATCCGACATTCGTCCTATGTTGTGATAAACCCCGAGAGCAGTCGTACCCTGCTAGGTGATCGTCCTTCACCTCTTGATGATCGTCTTTCATCATGCTTATCCGATGGCCGTCCCCATCGTCGACTCTTTCTATCCGGCATTCGTCCTACGTCGAGATACTTTCGGCAGTCGTACCCTGCCAGGTGATCGTCCTTCACCTTGGATGACTGTCCCTCATCCTTATCCCCCAACAAAGTAGCCGTCCCCTGCTAGGTGATCGTCCTTCACCTTTGATGACCGTTCCTCATCATTTATTTCTTCAACCCGATGGTCGTCCCCATCATTTACCTTTAATCCCCAGAGAGTCTTGTTTCTTTGCTTGATGGTCGTCCCCATCATGATCCCTTTATTTCCCCAGCATGTCGGACGTCCCCTTCATTGCTTCATCCCCAGCAGTTGTCCTCCGTCGCCCGCACCTTATAATCATACTTTACTTCCTTTTACAATCTATATCCCTTTTCTTCTTCATTCAGTGAGTGCAAATTTTGGACTGTCTTTGGTATTCAACCACAAGTTATCTTGTTTGCCTGTTAAGCTGTTGCTTACATCCTGCACAGCTAACTCATGTTTGAATAGGGGCAGCTGTAAACACCCCAAATTTTCCCTCACTCATTTTCACCATGGCTTGTGATTCTTTTCATTTTGCAATCATATCATCCCATATTGCATTTTTGCTTCACTGCATAGGTTCTAATTCATCTGCACCTAGGGTTTGTGATCTGGGCAATCCATGAGCCATCTGAGCCACTCCAAAGGTCATCAATCATCCCAATAGGGTCCATGTATGATCAAGCATCATATTATATACTCCCAAGATCAAGAAAGCCAGAAAATCACAAGAACTAAGAAAGGTATGGAAGCAGAGTCAGGTTTAACTGCACAGATGACCTAAAATTAGGGTTTTGGTTTCAGAGGCCATAACTCCAAATTTTTTGGTCATTCTTGATTCTATTGGTCTCTATATGTTATAAGGATCATGCATACCAAGTTTCATGAAGAAATTCAATGGGGAAGGCATCTGATCACAAGATGACTTCTTGAGCAAGTCAGTGCAAAATCAGGGCATCTGAGGCCCCCAATCACCCAACCAAAGGGTGTTCTCCATCATTTTGAATGTGTATGATCTTTATTTGATCTTAGAATATGTTAGAAGTTCACAAAATTGAAGAATTTCAAGCCATTTGCAAAGTTGCCTTTTTGGGAAAGTGACTTGTAATGCAAACTTGCCATTTTGGGAAAGTTTTTCAACCTCCTCTTTTTGATTCAAAAATGCTTCAAATGAAAAAAATTTGGTCATGAAAGTTGTAGATTGGATCCTCCCATTTTCAAAAAGTACAAGAACTCATTCTAATTCATTTTAGATCAAAAGTTATGGCTTGTCAAAATTGGAAAAAATCACATAAATTTCACTTTTACACCAAAGAGGGAAACTTGCAAATTCTCATGCCAAGCATTTCTATGACTTCAAATGGACTTCTACACATCATAACATCATAACACATTGCCTAAAACTCAGAATTGGCCCAAGAATTTCCAAGTTTCATGACTTGTGCATGAAGAAATCAAGAAAGGGCCAAACTTAATGAAAATTGCAAAACCCCCCATAAGTTTCAATCCACTTGCTGATTTGCCTCAATCTCATTTCCATGGTTATCCTTGAATCAAGCTGCAGCAGACATGCCTTTGTCCTAGGCCTGAAACAACCCATACCTCAAAGGACACATAGCCATGACTTTTTGCAAAACAAGCCATACCAATCAGCATAGCCCACAACAACTCTCTGACCTATCACAACTTGATATGTGGACCAAATGGAACTCAAAACACACAAGAGGCAAGCCTGAAAAGACAGCATCACCATAGTTCACAAAAATCCCTCTTTTGCATTTTCTATCGAATCTCATAGCTCAGTCACCCATTCTCAAAACTTCTTCCACCATTCATCCCCAAATGCATCACTGATCACAAACCACCCTTTACTTTTCCTTAAAAGTCACCACACACCAAATACGATTTTTCTCCCTTTTGAACTGAACTGAATCAATCTCACAAATCAGCCATAAAAAACTCCAAACAAGCTTTACAAACTCTTGAGGGAAGTCAGTAGAGGTGATTGGAAGCAAGGAACTGGCCAAAAGGCTCCAAAAGTGAAAGCTCCAGTTCAGGTATCACCAAGAACAATTTTTCCAGAACTTGTATTTTTTGTTATAGAGTTGTTCTCCATGCTTCACTGATCATGCTGTTTTTTTTTATTTTTGAAAATAGTTGAGAAATGAACATGTTATGACTCTCTGAAACTTTGTCCAGTTTTCTGATTTTTCTTCGATTCTCCATGTATGCTTGTTATAAATCATGTTTGGATGATGGTTTGAGTTCGTTTTGAGTGGGGGATCATTTCTGGATAGTTAATTTAGGGTGGGGTGGCTTGTAGAGAGAGTTAGGGATTTGGTCTCGCCGGAGAAGACGACCGGAACCACTGTTCCGGTCGTCTGAAAGTAATTAGGGCACAGGATTAGGGTTTAATCATAAATAGTGAGATTTGAATTTCAGCCGTCCATTAGCGCGCGTAGTCAACTCCCGCCCCCTAAGTTTGAATCTTGGCCCTCAGATCAACATACCTCCCATTTAATTAAATTTTATTTTCCCTTTTATTCATTTGTATTGCATATTTTATTTAAAATAGTAAATCATTCCTAAAAAATCTCATTTTTTGCATCCAGCCTTAAAATATTTTTCTCTTTCTGAAAATAATTTTTATTTTATTTTTTGCATAATTTTCGTATTTTAAAAATATTTAAATGTTTATTTTAATTAGTTAATGAGAATTAATTAATTAAAATAACATTTAAGTTTCTAAAAATCACAAAAAAATTCACATTGAATTTTGACACATTTAGAAACATTATCAAACTCTTCAAACAAATTTCTTTTTGGTTCTTGATGTATTTTGACATTTTTCATTGGAATAAAAGTTCTTAAAAGGCAATATTTTTGTTCTAACTTAGAAAAATTCATTCTGCGTAACCATGAAGAGTTTGATGTTGGTTCTTTTTGCGTTGCATTCTTCATATCATGTAGTTTCTAGGGTAAAATTGGTTTGAATTTATCTTTCATTTTCAATTTAATGAGCATTTTTCCTTTTGAGGTGCCTTAAAACCCTAGCCAACTTGAGAAAATCATAACTTCTTTAAGGTTAAGAGTTAGGTCTCCCCCTTTGGACAGTGAACTTGTATAGGTTTAGGGTTCCTTTGGTCCCATTTTCAATTTTTTGTCATGTCATTTGCTTCTGATTTTGAATTTTGCTTTGAATCTTGTGCATAAACCCTAATTCTTACCTTCATTTGCATCCATCTTTCATATGCTTGCATTCAAAAACTTGCCATGACATTTTATGCATCAACATGACATATAAGACATCTTAGGACATATTAGAATCATGCTTAATCATTTATTCATTCATTTGCCATGTTATGCATTCATTCCATTTCATAAACTTTCATGAACTTTCATGGTTCAAAGCATGCTTCATTTGCATCCTCATCCTTGTATGATCATCCACAACTCTTGATTTGTGTTTGCATCATCTCTTAGCATCATTTACATCATGTTCATGCTTTTGGTTTTGACTTTCATCTTTACATTCATTTCATTTTCATTTCATTTCATTTCTTTTGCTAACTTTTCAGGTGGTAAGTTGTTTTGAGAAGTGAATTTGCCTTCACTTCTCACAATCTCTTCTCATTTCTTTTATGCCTTATTTGCTGAATTTTGTATGTGTATTAGAGTGAGCTTGATCATTCATGCCTCCTTCTCACTTTCTTTCTTCAAGCAACTTGTCTTCTTAAGTGAAGCAAGTTGTTTTGCTTCTCTCTGCTTCTTCCTCCTTTCATCTGCTTCTTTCCTGGCGGACACCCTCTTGAAGATTTCTTGCAAGCCTCACAAACCCTAGGAACACCCAAGCATGATCACAATTAGGGTTTGATTAGTCCCCCCATTAGTCTTACCTTTGTGTCATTTTTGAGTCTTCTCTTCTTACCTCATAATCAAGGACTAAACCATAAAGGTTTTAAGACTTTGTGATTAGGGTTATGCATGTATCCTTCTATTAGGATGGAGTGTATAAATTTAATCCTAAGTGTTAAATCCTTAATGTGTTTAAATCCTTTAATCAATCCACTTAATAAATCATTAAGACATCAAGCTTGTAACTTGGGCCTTGCATTAGGGTTCTAATTCTTCCTTGATTGGTTAAGAAGGACTAACCCCAGTGTTAATGGACAAGTCCCCCTCAAGTTGTCTTACAAACCATAAAATCCACTTCTTAATCTTACCATTAATTAAAATCCACTTTAATAAAGGCTTGTTTTGTCATGAGGTTAATCCCTAATCATGGATTAAGTTGAGGAGCCTTCCTCAGCTTAAATGTTCTCATCTATTATCCTTCTATTAGGATGGTGTAATGGGTCCATTAAATCCTTGATTATGGCTTAAACTCATTACTCAACACTAAAAAAAACTAAAAAAACATTTAAATAATCACAAGTAGGTTAATGATCTTAATCCTACATCATGGTGATTAAGTGTGAGGTGCTTACTTCACACATAAGGTATTCTCATTACCCCTAATCAGAGGGAGGATGTGATGAGTTTACTAACCCTTGGCTTAGGCTTAAGCTCGTTAACTTATGACAAACCTCAAAAGGCAATAAAAGATTGAAAACACAAAAACAAACAATGATCGTCTCCTTCGGGATTCTTTTCTCATCTCATTCACTCACAAACGAGAACTTGCTTCTTCCGTCTAATGCAAGACAGTTTGCACCTGAGCCAGACAGGTCATACACTTGAGCATAGACAAGTAAGCAGTTCATAAGTCAATTTATCTTTCTGTCACTTTGAGTCGAACTACGGTGTTCTGACTTCCTCATTGCACGAGAGGATACGTAGGCATAACTTAACGGTTATCGAACAAAAGTCTCTGTATATTCCCCCTCTTCCAGCATTATTCTTTAAGCCTCATAGTCTTGAGCTTCACATTCTTTTCTTACACTGACACTCCATATATTACACTTCATTTTCTTCCAGCACTGACACTTGCATTCTTTCCAGCTTTAATACACAAATTGCATTGACACTGCCCCTTTAAAACACAAATCTTTCAAGCGTGGATCCCGTCGAGTACGGCGGACAATCTGGGTGCTAATACCTTCCCAGGTTGTAACCAACCCCCTTTCTTAGTTTCTCTGGTTCGCAACTATCTTATCCATCTTTCTAGGTTTATGCAGCATTACCTTTCCTTCGGGATAAAAATGCCTAGCTGGCGACTCTTTTCTTTTGAGTTCACCCCTGTGTGTTCTCATCCCTTTCGCCGACCGTTCGCGTCTGTACCCCTTTTGGCCCGGTGTCATTTGGTGGGAGCAACAGTAACCAACCCCCTTTCTCAGTTTCTCTGGTTCGCAACCGTCTTATCCATCTTTTCTAGGTCTATGCAGCATTACCTTTCCTTCGGGATAAAAATGCCTAGCTGGCGACTCTATTCTCTTGAGTTCACCCTTGTGTGTTCTCCTCTCTTTCGCCGACCGTTCGCGTCTGTACCCCTCTTGACCCGGGTGTCATTTGGTGAGAGCGACAACACATGTACAGAGATTTTGCCTTAGTAATCAATTGGATCAAAGGAGAATGGGAAACACGATAGCAGAGATTGATCCCTTACCGAGATTATGCAAGGAGATTGCTGCCATTTTTCAATAGAGTTGAATTCCATCACATCCTTCATGAGGAAAATCACATGGCTTATGCTCTTGCTACTATGTCTTCCATGATCACAGTTGATCGATGGAATGACATCCCAAGATTTGACATTATGCGCCTAGACATAACATCTTACGTATTTATGATCGAAACTGCTAGTGATGGAATACCTTGGTATCACAACATTCAACAATTACTATAGAAAAGGTAATACCCATTTGGATCATCAAGAAAAGACAGGAAGACCCTCCGAAGACTGGCATGAAAATTCTTCCTCAACCAAGATATACTTTACAAGAGAAACTTCGACATGGTTCTACTCAGATATGTAGACGAGCGCAAAGTAAATATACTCATGAAAGTAATTCATGAAGGATCTTTTGGTACTCATACCAATGGATATATGATGGCAAGAAAAATACTCAGAGCAGGATACTACTTTCTCACAATGGAGACAGATTGCCGCAAGCATGCGATGAGATGTCATAATTGTCAAATTTATGTTGATAAGATTCATACGCCTTCGACACTTCTCAAGGCTCTCTCTTCACCATGGCCATTTTCAATATGGCGAATCGACATGATTAGAATGATTGAAGAGTGAATTAATTCAATTGTCATCAAATTCGAGGATTAAGTCAAGTGCGAAATTCAAGATTTATTTCATTAAGGAATGGATTTGCCAAATAGTCACATTTGAAGCCCATCAAGATTTACAATAAAATTCAGCATTAAGCCCAATTCAAGATCACAAACTAAATGGTTCATCTTGTTTTCTTCACATCATAAAGCCCATTTACCAAACAATGTATATAAAAAACAAAACAAAATGCTACAGTTCCAGCATTCATCACGTTTTCCCCAGCTTCATCACGTGATTCTTTATTCAGATTTTGATGAGCAACTTCAACACAAGGCACACGAACACAAACACAAAACGCATAAGCCGGGAGGAATAAGATGCAGAAATTAATGTGAACAAATCTTCATTGAAAAGTCCAGAAAAATCAATGAAAAATTAATTAGAAAACAAAAAATAAGAAGAAAACGAAAAATTATAAAACATAAAAATTCAGAATCAATGAGATTTTTTGTTTACACTAGAATGGAGGAAGAAGGACCTGAACGAAAAATTAGAAAGAAAAAGGGAAGAATAACCAAATTCTATTACAAAAAACTAATTCATCATTCTCCAATAATAACTGTTTTCCATCACTCTTCACTCAATCAACGTAACAAAGAAAACGGAGATCCATCATCACTCTTGAACGAGATCAATATAACAAAATTTTCTTCTTTCTTCTTGAGGATATAAAAAAAATGAAATCCATTCTTCCTCATCATCACAAAACCGAACTCGCTCTTCACCATCACTTCACCAGAAAATCAAAAAATTCATCATTGTTCTTCAAAACACAAAAAATTGAATTCTTCACTCTTCATCATCCGAACTGAGATCCGTCACCATTCTGGGTTGAAACCGAAAACAAGAATCACTATTCTTCATCATCATCCCGGATCGCACAATAACATTGTTCTTCATCATTCTTCATGAGAAACTGAATCTACATCACTCCTTTATCAACATCATCAACCATTAATCAATAGAATCAACAATCCGAAGCCGCAATTCACGAAGCAAGAGAGTGGAGGAAGAGCATGAAAAATAATCCAAGAACGAAGAGGCGAGAGCTTACGAATCGACGTCGTGTTGCTACGAATTTGATCGAATGCCGAACGAGATCGATGAAGAATAGGAATGCGATTAATATGCATCTGGGTGAGCTTGAGTGCACTCTAAGATAGGTAGGGCATAATTGAGATAGCTTGTTAGGAGTCCAATCCCGATAAGGTGAAACCTCAAAAGTCTCTGGATCAGTCTAGGTATCCGGTGTGAAATCGATGTTTATAGCGTAATCTACGAAAACATTATTCTGCAATTTCCAATCGGATTCTCATAACGCAAAAGATTTAGTAAACATTTACCCTTTGACCTTAACTTACATGATCTATAGGTACAAAAATCTTTAACGTAGTATAAACCTTTAGGAACTGGGAGAGCTCTGGCCTCATGACACCGAATCCTTAAACTCATGGTTTTGTGTGTTGCATTCATGCATTCATCAAAAGATAACATTTTTTTAAAAAAATCATCATTATTTTTCTCCTTTAAACAAACTGAACGAACGTCTATTTCATATTATCAGTTTTTTGAAAAATGGACTTTGGTCGACGAAAAACCCATAAGTTTACATTCAAGATTCCGAGATTGGATGGTCTGAGAAAGCTAGGAAAGCTTGTCACATATAGAGAAGCTTTTAGGGCAAAGTTTGGAGAACTTTTGTCCCTATTAAAAGTCAACATGGTAGAAGGTGCTCTTACTACATTGGTCCATTTCTATGACCCGGTGTACCACTGCTTCACATTTTCTGATTATCAGCTTTTCCCAACATTGGAAGAGTATTCTCAGTTGATAGAAATCCCTATTAATGAGAAAATATCATTCTCTAGGTTGGAAGGAATGCTGAGAGAATCAACAATTTCCAGGAATCTTGCTTTGGAAGAGTCAAAAGTTAAGGCTCATTGGACTACCAAAGGAGGAATCGAGGGTTTGACCTCCAAATTTCTGAATGAAAGAGCACTATACTTTGCAAGTATCGAAAATACTATAGTGTTCGAAGTCATCTTCTCATTGCTCATCTATGGGATTTTCTTATTTCCCAATGTAGAAAACTTTGTCGACATCAATACGATAAAGATCTTTCTCATCAGAAATTCAGTTCCTACACTGCTCGCAGATGCTTACCACTCTGTTCACCTGAGAAATTTATGCGGCAGAGTAATAATTACTTGTTATGTACCACTTCCCTATAATAATAATAATAATAATAATAATAATAATAATAAAAAAGGGAGATACTCATATGGTTGAAAAATGGAGAACTGTTTGTATAAAATAAAGTCTTAAAAAAATTATGATAACTAAGGTGTTGAGACCTCTTTTTTTATCCTTTCTGAAGCACTACTTCGTAATAATGCATGAACACATAATTAGTTCCCTAAGTATCATGATAAATTTACAACGTAGCTATCCACGATTTCCCACTACGTAACCCACTTTACTCAATTATATCCCTCAATGTCTCGTACTGTTAATAATTGTTGAAGGTTTTATCTATTGCAAATTTTCCTAATAAAAAACAAGTAATATTCTATGTCTAGAAATATTATAAGTTAAACAATTAAGTAGGATCAAATATTACAAGACACAAATAATTTCTTGTGCAAGTTGGAATCAGTTTACTTACCGACCAAATGAATAAAAAGATATTAAAAGTAATCTTTAATGAATAATAATTATTTTTATAATTATATGGAAAAAAAATCTGGTGAATTACATTGATAATTTTTTTAAATGGAAAATTAATATATAAGAGAAACTACATGCTTATAAAGTTATTAATCATAGCAATATACAAGAAAAAAGTATTGAATAATGTTACAATCAATGATCATCAACCTTCAGTCTCTTGCTAACAAAAGTTTTTTTTTCTTTTCGAACCATGATCCTCCCTTATAAAAATTAATATTTCCTCTATTAGAAGTATAACATTTATATGGACTCAAAATATTTAATGTAGATAGTGAACTTTTTGGGTTGAGAAAATATTAAGAAATAGCCCAAATTTACAATTCATTATTTAGTTTAAAAGTAATATACTCACTAGAATAATTAGTCTTTTTGATGAAACATTATGTATGAAATAATTACTTAATTAAATATAAAGACAAATTCTTAAAGAATTCGTAGTTAAGATTTACTATCATGAGACAATAATAGTGCATAAACAATAATATGCAATAGACGTATAATTATATCTTATAGTTCATTAATATGAAATATTAAGGCTTCACATAGGTACAAATTTCACAAAAAATATTTAAATTGGATGTAACAGTGATGTGAATACTATATATTTTATTATATAAGTATCATGTTATTCTCAAGATGATTATTGTGAGTCACTATTTGACTAGGTATCATTATGATTCTTATATGAGGAGTTGAGTGCATTGTTATCATTCAAATATTGTCAATAACAAGGTCATTATAAAATCGGTTAATGGGAACTCCACAAATCTTGTTAAGAGACATGAGTTACTTAAATGAAATTTTCCCTCTTATATAATAAAAGTAATATTTATGTAGCTTTTGATCAAGTGTCATTGTGAAATGCATGACTATACTTGAATAAATTAATATGAAATATTGAATACAATTTTGTTATTAAATATATTTAGATATCAAAGAATATAATATTGAATTATACAAAGACGATACATATCATATATTGATTGTCATCACGTTTAGTGATAAAATTGAAGATTGAGTTCATCACTTATTTTTATGGTTTTTAATTATTCAATAATTGGGTGAATTAATTTTAAAGTAACTAAGGAAGAAAATATGGTTATAAGCACTACAACAAAAATGACATTTAACAGCGCACCTTAGACAGCGTTTTCTTTAGGAAGCGTTGTCTAAGGTTAAAATTAATAGCAAACACGGAAACTGTTCAAAAAAAATTAAAAGTTGTTAAAAGTCCTACCTTAGACAGCGCTTTTGAAAAAGCGCTTTCTAAGATAGGCCTTAGACAACGCTTTTAGAAAGCGTTTTTAATGTAGGCCTTAGACATCGCTTTGTCAAAAGCGCTGTCTAAAGTCTTTCAATTTTAAAAAAATTAAAACCAAAAGCGTTGTCTAAGGGGGGGCTTAGACAACGCTTTTCAAAAGCGTTGTCTAAGACCTACCTTAGAAAGCGCTTTTAATTATATTAAAAATATACAATTCTATTTTCATTTCTTCCTTTCTCTCTCTTCTGCGAACGACGAACAGAAATCACCATTTTTCGCCCTAACGAGCTTCAACAGTCTTACCTCCACCGTCGTCCACCACATTCTACCTCCGTGAAGTCCACCGTCGTCCTCTGTCGTACACCCATCATCTTCCGTTCAAAAAGGTATGTGTTCTTCGTTCATGGTACTGTTCTTGTTCATGGTACTGTTCTTGTTCTTGTTTGTTGTATTGCTGAAAAGTTGCATAACCATGTATATAAACTGAGTTAGTTACTATGTATATACAGTATGAACCATAAGATTCATTGATGGATAATGTTTTTGTTCTTGTTCTTTTGTAGTTACTATGTATATACACTGAGTTTATATAAATATTAACACTGAGTTGTTGGCTTCATTACCTGAGAAGTTTTTTTGTTGAATCTGTAGACTGAGTTCGAAAAGCAATCGAGTTCTTCCATTTTCTTGACTGAGTTCGTCCGAGTTTGTCCTCTACTGAGTTCTCATAAGGTACATTGTTGTTGTTATGTTCAATAAGTCATAATATTTTTGTTATTTTCTTGACTGAGTTTTTGGTTATAATCTATGAAGCACGAATAAAACATTTAGGATACGGAGATACGTTAGTCATTGAAAAATTTAGGATACGATACGATTAAAATACGTATATAAAAAATTAAAATTAAACATTAGTGTTATGTTCGATAAGTCTAATATTGTTGTTATGTTCGATAAGTCTAATATTGTTGTTATATTGTTATAATGAAAGTGAACTTGAAAGTCTAATATTAGTGTTATGTTCGATAAGTCCAATATTAGTGGTATGTGCAATAAGTCTAAATTAAAATTAAACATTTAGGATACGGAGTTTTTGTTTAAAACATTTAGGATACGGAGATACGTTAGTCATTGGTGTTATGTTCGATAAGTCTAATATTGTTGTTATTATATGAAACTCTATTTTCAACTTCAATGATGTAAATATCTATTAAATGTGAGAAAATGAAGTGAACTTGAAAGTTGTTAGAATATTCGAAGATACTACCTTAGTTATGTATTTTCGTCTGGATTTAAATGGGTTATTGTCGTTTGGAGAAACATTGGTTATGTATACGTTATTGAAGTTGATATTGATTGTTTACCTTAATAAGTAGGAAAACCATGGATAAAACATGGATTTGTGTCGATCGAATGACCAAAGAGTACGAGAATGGGGTTGCAGAATTCATTAAGTTTGTTGTTCAACACGCTGAAAACCCCAGACGAATGCATTGTCCTTGCTTGCGTTTTTGTTATATTGGTAAGGTTGACGCAAATGGATTGAAATCACATTTACTGAGGCATGGAATTGATCAAAGTTATCAGTGTTAGATATTTCATGGTGAGAAAATTAACGAGAATGTTGAATTGAGTGGAAAAATTAATACGACCTATGCTTCATACGACAAAGACACGGAAACATACGATTGTGATCGAGTTGAAGAGATTGTAGAAGCACTTGAAGAAGATCTTTATGATTGTCCTGAAATGTTTGAGAGGATGGTAAGCGATGCAGAGAAACCGATGTACAAAGGTTGCACTAAATTCTCAAGACTGTCTGCGGTATTAAAGTTGTACAACTTAAAGGCGGGCAATGGATGGTCGGATAAAAGTTTCACAGAGTTGTTGGCCCTTATGAGAGAAATGCTACCGAATGATAATGTTCTTCCTAATCGAACCTATGAGGCAAAAAAATGTTGTTCTCTATTGGCATGAGCTATGATAAGATACATGATTGTCCTAACGATTGCATTTTGTTTCGTAACGAATATGCATCGTTAACTGAGTGCCCTAAATGCGGTTTGTCTCGATATAAGAAAAGATTGTCTCTCGCAAAAGTCTTATGGTATTTTCCCATAATTCCGAGATTTAGGCGCATGTTTCGTAGTGAAACCGATGCAAGACATCTGACTTGGCGTGCAGATGAAAGAATTATTGATGGAAAGTATCGGCATCCGGCTGATTCACCACAGTGGTCGAAGATTGATAATGATTATCCTGAGTTTGGATAAGAAGCAAGAAACCTTCGCTTGGTGTCGCTCCCGAAGATCTGTATCCCATTACAAGCGCGAACGGTCGACGAAAGGAGAAATGAGGTGAAGGTGAATAGAGTCGCCAGCTAGGCATTTTTATACCGAAGGAAAGATAATACTGCATAAACCTAGAAGAAGATGGATAAGACGGTTGCGAACCAGAGAAACTGAGAAAGGGGGTTGGTTACAACCTGGGAAGGTATTAGCACCCAGATTGTCCGTCGTACTCGACGGGATCCACGCTTGAAAGATTGTGTTTAAAGGGGTAGGTTATGTTCTATTTGTGTGCAAAAGCTGGAAAAGAAAGTACAAATGTCAGTGTAAAAGGTGAATTGCTCAGGAATGAGGCTTAAAAACGAATGCTAAAAGAGGGGGAAAACACAGAGACTTTTGTTCGATAACTGTTAAGTTATGACTACGTATCCTCTCGTGCAATGAGGAAGTCAGAACACCGTAGTTCGACTCAAAGATACTGAAAAATAAGTTGACTGGTGAACTGCTTGCTTGTCTATGCTCAAGTGTATGACTCGTCTGGCTCGAGTGCTAACTGTCTTGCATTAGACGGGAGAAGCAAGTTCTCGTTTATGAGTGAAGATGATGAGAAAAGAATCCCGAAGGAGACGATTATTGTTTGTTTTTGTGTTTTCAGTCTTTTATTGTTTTTGGTGTTTGTCATAAGTTAATGAGCTTAAGTCTAAACCAAGGGTTAGCAAACTCATCATATCCTCCCTTTGATTAGGGATAATGAGAATACCTTAAGTATGAGATAAACATCTCAACTTAATTACCATGATGATGTAGGATTAAGATCATTAACCTACTTGTGATTATTTAGATGTTTTTGAGTTTTTGTTTAGTGTTATGTAATGAGTTTAAGCCATAATCAAGGATTATTGAACCCATTACACCATCCTAATAGAAGGATAATATATGAGAGCACTTAAGCTGAGGAAGATACCTCAACTTAATCCATGATTAGGGATTAACCTCATGACAAAACAAGCCTTTATTAAAGTGGATTTTAATTAAGAGTGAGATTAAGAAGTGAATTTTATGGTTTGTAAGACAACTTGAGAGGGACTTGTCCATTAACAATAGGGTTAGTCCTTCTTAACCAATAAAGGAAGAATTAGAACCCTAATGCAAGGCCCAAGTTACAAGTTAATGTCTTAGAGATTATTAGATGGATTAATTAAGAGGTTTAAACAAATTAAGGGTTTAACACTTAGGATTAAAGTTATACACTCCATCCTAAGAGAAGGATGCAGGCATAACCCTAATCACAAAGTCTTAAAGCCTTAAAGGTTTGGTCTCTAATGATGAGGTGAGAAGAGAGACACAAAGAAGACACAAAGGTAAAAGCTAAAGGGGGACTAATTACAACCCTAATTATTGTCATGCTTGGATGTTCCTATGGTTTGTAAGGCTTGGAAGAGATCTTTAGAGAAGCCACCAATGGAAGAAGCAGATGAAAGGATGAGAAGCAAAAGAAACAAGTTACTTACTTCATTGAAGAAGATAAGTAACTTGGATAAAGAAGGTGAATGATGAACATGAATGAGCAAGCTCACTCTAAGGCAAAGAAAATGCAGCAATGATGCATAAGAAGAATGAGAAGAGAAATGATAAGTGAAGGAAAATTCATTTCTCAAGTTAATTACCACCTGAAAAGGTTAGCATAAAGAAAGAAATGAAATGAAAATGAAGCATATGCAAAGGTAAAAACCAAAACCAGAGTTATGAGACTGTTGAGACTGTTGAGACTATTGTTGAGATTGTTGAAAGTTGTTGGAGTTCGGGACCGTTGCCGGGTCATAGTAAATTGTGACAGTTGAAACATCATTGTTGGTTGTCGAAGTTGTAGGAGCTGGTGCAAATAAATTGTTGTGTGTTGAAGTGACAGATGGAATGATTGCTGAAGTTGTAGCTGAATCAGTTGGAACAATGGTTGTTGGAGTTGTAGAAGAACTAGTAGGAAAAATGGTTGTTGCATTTGTAGGAGATTCACTCGTTGTTGACAAAAGAGTTGTTGGTGTTGTAGAAGCGGTGGTTGTAATTTGCAGGATGCCTTCTCTGATCAAGCCATTAATTCCACTCCTTAAGCTAGCACACCCATTCTCAGAAAGTTTGCATAATTCACAACAGGCCTCACAACCTGGGAACACTTGGCACTTTAAAAGCTGGGCTTTAACCTCTGCCAGGGGTGTTTGAATATATGCAATGTCTTATATTAAACTCAAGGATGAGCCATCCTCTACAGCATTAATCCTTGGCCCATTGTGGCTTGGCATATGATTTTTCATTACATTGGGAGGAGGTGCAAAGTTCAGGGCTTTTGAATCTACCAGATCCTGAACCTTCATATGCAGAGCTCTGCATTTTTCCGTAGAGTGACCAGGTAGGTTAGAGTGAAAAGCACACCTAGCGTTGATATCATAGTTTCTTGGAAGGTTTTGAGGATCAGGTGGAGCCAATGTCCTTAACTCAACAAGATTGAGCTTTAAGAGTTGTGGCGGTAGTGTAGCATATGGCATTGGGATGGGGTGAATTACCCGGTTGACCTGAGATGGTCGCTGTTGAAAAGGGCGTTGTTGTTGATTGTTGTTATTATTGTTGTATGATCTCTGTTGCGGAAACTGTTGTTGTTGCGGAAAGTGTTGTGGCTGTTGAGTATACTGAGGAGGTGGAGCAGGGATAGTAACAACAGCAACTGTCCTGGGCAAGTATTGGGGTCTCCCTCTTCCCATGTGCACAGAGTTTGTCTCACCAGATCTACGGGGCCCAACAAATGGTTTCCTTGTACTGCTTGAACTGGCACCGTTATCGGAGATCTTTCCCATCTTCAATAGGCTCTATATTCTTTCCCTATCTATCACCACATCCGCAAAGCTGGTAGAAGAAAATGCAGCCAATCTGTCAATGTAGGTTCCTTGGAGGGTATTCATGAACATGTCTTCCATTTCCCTTTCAGACATAGGGGGTGAACTGCAGCAGCAAGTTGCCTCCACCTTTAACCATATTCCCTGAAGCTTTCACGGGAAGATTGAGACATCCCCATTAGGAGGGTCCTGTTTGGGGCCATGTCCAATTTATACTGATACTGACGGATAAAAGCTTCAGCCAAGTCCTTCCAGTTTCTTACTGTGGCTCTAGTCAAATGGGAATACCATTCTCGCGATGCCCTTGTCAGACTATCCTCGAAGTAAAACATCCACAACTTTTCGTCCATGGTGTATGCTTTTAATCTTCCCAAGAATGATTGAAGGTGGGTGCGTGGGCAGGATGTGCCATTATACCTTTCAAAACACGGGGGCTTGAACTTGTGAGGAATTCTCACCCCTTCCACCAGTCCCATGTCCATGACATCAAATCCTAGGGAGTTTTGGGATTCAAGAGACCTCAGTTTCTCTGCAATTTCATCCAGCCTACGGTCGTAAACTTCGTCCCCAACCCCAACAACTGTAAACTACTCTTCTTGAGGATCCTCTTGCAAGACCCTTCCTCCAACAGTGTTAGCCTGAGTATTTATTATGGCATTGATTTCTGGGTTTAGATGAGGCCCAAACTCTGGCGGATCAGTGTGAGGCTGCACGTGATCGTTGTTACTGGTACCTCCTGTACCTGGATGGTGTTCTTCAGGAGTCTGCCTTTCAACCAACTCCCTTAGCCTTTCCTGGCTTTAAGCTAAACCAGTCATTACAGTCATGAATTGAGTCATCTGATTCCTCATCTCAACCCTCTCATTGGCCATCTAGGCCCTTACTTCATTCAAGTCTTGCTGAACTTGATCCATCTGGATTCCCGGAAGGTTGTTTCTTGTCGGGTACCGGTGTATTCTGTTGACAGGGAACACTCTTCTGCGAGCAATGTTTCCTGAAACCACAACAAAGTGAGAAACAACAATAAAACAAAAACCTACAAAACAAAGAAAATGTTAGTATGCAATGCAATATGCTTATTTTCTTCCAAGGGTATCCGGTTTGGTTCTTTGGTTTTGACCTTTCCAGACCTTGAGGAAATGTTGATGATGGAGAGAGACAAATAAAGCCCACCAATAATACAAACTGATATATTACAAAGAGTGAAAATACATAGTTTGATTACAATAACATCCCCATGGTGGGTCAAAATACAACAAAAAAAGAAAAGTACAACAAAAGAAAAGTACAAGCAAAAGAGTCAAACATCTAATCCAAAGTCATCCTCTCTGACTTCCTTTAGGAGGGCCTCAGTCACTGGACCCACTGGGTGCTCTGTGATAGTCCTGATGAGGAGGTTCCTGGTAGAAATGGCATTGGTTAACTTCTTATGCTTGTCCTGATCCTTTGACCTCTTCAACCCCGCCCGGAGTTTCAATTTAGATATCTCTCTCTGTGCTGCCAATAAAGCCTCCTGATGCTTCTTTTTACTAGCCTCCAATTGCTCTATCTTAGCCTGAGTTCTCTGATCTTCCTGTACATGGTCTTCAGTGATCCTGATCCACCTAGCCTGGCTCTCCTCCAGATAGTGCTCTGCCCTAGCTTTCTAAGTCTTTGCTTCCTTCCAAGCATTCTTCTGTACCAACTCCCATGCCCTTGCCTTCCTGATGTAGTCATTCGTCTTCTCAATCTTGGTCAAGTGCTCAATCCTGAGCCTTTCCAATCTCTCATTATCTAGACGACTGTCATTTATCTCCCAGAGAGTCTTCTTCAAGGCTTAAGATAGCTTATTATTCCTCTCTTTCAGTTTCTCAAACTCTTCCAAACTGACAGTAGCTGCAGGTTGTACTGTTGAAGGTCCAGGTACATTTTCTAAAGTAAATGGCATCTGGGTGATCTGAGCTCTGGTACGAGACCAATCAGAATACTGTGCTGAAGAAATGTTGTTGCACTTGCCAAGGATGGTTGTTCCCTTGGTCTGAATGTTATCCCAAGCCCAGGCAGCTTGTCTGACAACAGCAGAGTTGGGTTGGATTTCACAGTAAAGAGTTTCAGCCAAATCTTGTCCTCTGGGAGGATGAACCAAAGCATACCCTAATTGTCTCTTGAAGAGCAAAGGGTTGTAGTTGATGCAACCTCTTACTCCTATCAAAGGCACATTAGGATATTTCCCACAGCTAGTAATGATGTCCTTGCCCTTGGTGCTATGAGTGCACCATCTGATGTCATCTAATGTCAAGGCAATAAATCTCTTAGCCCAATTCTTCTGCTGGTGAGGGTTCAAGAAGGTGTCTGACTTTGGCAAGTGTCTTAGCAGCCAGGAGTAATAAAGAGGAGCACAACATCTGACCAGTCTTCCTCTTTGCTTCTCATTCCTCTGATGTACTGAGTAGTAGAAGTCCCCAAGCAAGTTAGGAACTGGGTTTCTCAATAAGAACAGGTGTCGCTCCCGATAAATGGGACCAGGCCCAGATAAAGGTACAGACGCGAACGGTCGGCGAGAGGGACAATGAGAACACACAGCCGTGAACTCACTGGAGATGAATAGAGTCGCCAACTAGGCATTTTTATCCCGGAGGAAAGGTAATGCTGCATAAACCTAGAAAAAAGATGGATAAGACGGTTGCGAACCAGAGAGACTGAGAAAGGGGGTTGGTTACAACCTGGGAAGGTATTAGCACCCAGATTGTCCGCCGTACTCGACGGGATCCACGCTTGAAAGATTTGTGTTTTTAAAGGGGTAGTGTCAGTGCAATCTGTGTGTAAAATGGCTGGAAAGGAATGTACAGGTGTCTGTGCAAAAGAAGTGTGAAGTGCAGTATGTACAGTGTCAGTGTAAGGACAAGAATAAGATGCTCAAGATCATGAGGCTTAAAGAATAAGGCTAGAAAGAGGGGGAATATACAGAGACTTTTGTTCGATAACTGTTAAGTTATGCCTACGTATCCTCTCGTGCAATGAGGAAGTCAGAACACCGTAGTTCGACCCAAAGAGACTGAAAGATGAATTGACTTATGAACTGCTTACTTGCCTATGCTCAAGTGTATGACCTGTCTGGCTCAGGTGCAAACTGTCTTGCATTAGACGGAAGAAGCGAGCTCTCGTTTGTGAGTGAATGAGGTGAGAAAAGAATCCCGAAGGAGACGATTATTGTTTGTTTTTGAGTTTTCAGTCTTTTATTGTTTTTGAAAGTTTGTCATAAGTTAATGAGCTTAAGTCTAAACCAATGGGTTAGTAAACTCATCACATCTTCCCTCTGATTAGGGGTAATGAGAATACCTTAAGTGTGAAGTCAGCTTCTCACACTTAATCACCCTTTGATGCAGGATTAAGATCATTAACCTACTTGTTATTATTTAGATGTTTTTGGTGTTTTTGTTTAGTGTTAAGTAATGAGGTTAAGCCATAATCAGGGATTAAACAGACTCATTACACCATCCTAATAGAAGGATAATAGATGAGAATGTTTAAGCTGAGGAAAACTCCTCAACTTAATCCATGATTAGGGATTAAACTCATGACAAAACAAAGCCTTTATTGAGTGGATTTTATTTAGTGATAAGATGAAGAAGTGATCTTTTAGGGTTTGTAAGACAACTTGAGGGGGACTTGTCCATTAACACTAGGGTTAGTCCTTCTTAACCACTTAAGGAAGAATTAGAACCCTAATGCAAGGCCCAAGTTACAAGTGTGAAGTCTTGATGATTATTATGTGAATTAATTAGAGGATTTAAACACATTAAGGGTTTAACACTTAGGATTAAAGTTATACACTCCATCCTAAGAGAAGGATGCAGGCATAAGCTTAATCACAAAGCCTTAAAGCCTTTAGGGTTTAGTCCCTGATTATGAGATGAGAAGAGAAGACTCAATAAGAGACACAAAGGTAAAACTAAGAGGGGAGACTAATCAAAACCCTAATCATTGTCATGCTTGGTTGTCCCTAAGGTTTGTGAGGTTTGCAAGAACAATCTTCAATGGAACCACCAGGAAGCAGATGAAAGGATCAAGAGAAGCAAAGCAACTTGCTTCATTCAAGAAGTCATGTCACTGGAAGAAAGAAAGTGGGGAGAAGAAGAATGAGCAAGCTCAAACTCAAACACATATAAAAATGCAGCAAGGATGCAAGAGGGATGGAAAGAAAAGTTATGAGAAGTGAAGGCAAATTCACCTCTCAAAGTTACTTACCACCTGAAAGGTTAGAAAAGAAATGCAATGCAATGCAAAATGGGATGAAATGACATGATGCAAACCAAAACCAGAAGCACACACATGATGCTAATGATGCTATGAGATGCTACAAACATAAGGCAGTACATGGAAATGATCATACAAGTTCATGAATGCAAATGAAACAAGTTAAGAAACATGAACATACATGAAAAGTTATGAAGTGCACATGACATACAACATGGCAAATACATGATGCAATGATCAAACATGTTTTTTATATGTCTTATGATGTCAAGTGAATCACATAGAAGCATGGAATGTGATCAGTCACCATTTATGCTAGACATTCCACTATTTAACCGTAAATAAATCAGGTAAACTGTGTAAACTGAAGCATTTTTCGTTAGAAATAAGCTCAATTCCATGATAGTAAGTGTGTTGTTACTGATGAGTTTCTTGAGGATATTTTACATTTTTTGGTATGTCAGCAGGTAAAAAGCTAGTTTGGAAGCTCAGGGGATCAAACGTCAGATGATAAATCGAGCCCGAGCAAGAAAACGGAAGAAAAAGTCAATTTTTGGAGAACCTGCTGTCCATACGCGTATGACCTTACTAGATACGCGTATGGACCTTCCAGTACGCGTACCATACGCAAATGACCAGAGGGAAGGAAAATTCAGCCAAAATACAAGCTTCTGGTGATACGCGTAACAACTTGGGCAATACGCGTAACAGGCTGGCCAATACGCGTACCAGATGCTGTGTTACGTCCAATACGCGTTTCCTACTAGACAGTACGCGTATGGGACAGCGCAGTACGCGTATGGAGCAAAAATTCAGGAAAAATCCAACTGAATAGCTATTAAGAGGTCAGACCACAATTTTCCGGAGGTTGGAGATTTTTGGAGAGAAAATATACGCGTTTTGAGAGCTGGAGACTCAAGGAAGATCACGGGATTCATATGTTCAAGAGTTTTCCGACTATTGAAGATTGATTTCTCACGAAATTCTGTAATGACAACAATATTCATCTTTGTTTTTACTTTTATTATGAGTAGCTAAACCCCCCATTGCTAGGGGGTGACCCTGATTCTGAATGTGACAGTATTGATGTTTATGAAAGTATTGCTTATTTCTTCTTTTCCATTAATTTGTTCTTATCGCCGTTCTTTATGCGTTATTTGTCGGACCAACGAATGATGATTCTTATGAATAGTGTAAGCGGGACAGCAATTATTCATTGACCTGGATAAGAACTTTGGATAGTAAAAATAACCTAGGACTAGGGATTTTCTATCTGACCGGTAATTCTTGATATGTGAATGCTTGAGTATGAACCTAATTGTTTATGGACATAGTAATTAGGTTACATAATCAAAGGTCTATTACTAAGGACTTAAGAATAGATACCCTTGAGGACCGGAATTAATTTGACAGGAATAGCTCTACGCCGTCATAAATTATATCTGTTACAAGAAGTTTCATTCACCGAACCCTAGCAATCTTCTCTCATTTGTATCTCGTTCAACCTTTTTACTTGTTTTATTTATTCGCAATTGGTAGTATAATTACACCACAACGCAAAAAAAAAAACAAAGGCTTTTGTCTAATTGAAACAATCTATAAACTCTGTATCGTCAAGCAGTCCTTGAGATCGACAAACGGGGAATTTCCCTTTTATTACTACAGTGAGAAAAATAGTACACTTGCTATTTTCACATCAAGTTTTTGGCGCCGTTGCCGGGGACTGCCAAAGATAGTAGAGTTTATTAATTTATTTTCAATTAGAATTTTGTTGCTCTGCATCCAAAATTTTATTTATTGTTAATTTTATTTTTATTATTATAATAACTAACTTCTTCTAATCAGTGTATGCGAGGTAAGGCCTCAGCTCATTTTCATTTTGACGCAGAACCAGAGAGAACACTGCGCAAAAAGCTCAGAGAACCAAGAAGAAAGAAACTAGCCAATTCTGACACCGAAGAACCGGCCACACCTGTCACTCCAGTTTCTGTTCACTCCGAAAACATGGCTGCAGACCCACCTCCAGCAGAGAGACTTTTAGGTGATTATGGCAGACAGAATAACCCAGCAGTGCGGTTGACCATTGTTAACCAACCTGTTAATGTTGCTCACTTCCAGTTACATCCCTCAACCATCCGCCAGCTAGAAAGTAAACCTTTTGCAGGAAAAATCAATGAGGATGCAAACAAGCATCTGCAGAGGTTTCTGACTATGACCACATCATTAAAAATTGATGGGCATTCTGAAGAGGCAAAGAGATTGGTCATGTTCCCATTCACCTTATCTGAGGACGCTGAGGAATGGTTCTATTCCCTACCCGCAGGAAGCATTACTACTTGGCAACAAATGGAAACAACATTCTTGAACGAGTATTTTCCTGCTTCTGTGTATATCCGTAAGAGGTATGACATTGTGAATTTTAAACAGAAAGACGGAGAGACACTTGGAGATGCATACAAAAGATTCAAGAGATGTTTAGTTGCATGTCCTACACATAATTTGGATGAAACTGAACAAATGCAGAATTTTGTAAACGGGCTGAAAATGAAAACTAAGCAACTCATTGATACAGCTGCTGGTGGCTCATCTAATTTTTCAACAGCAACCGGTATCAAAAAGATCATCGAAGCTATTGCAGCAAATGAGCATTTGGAATTATATGACCGCACTGTGAATCAGCCGGAAGGAAAAATTGACTTGAAATTAGCAAATCAGGTAGTGAAAATGGAAGACCAAATTGCAGCTGAGGTTGAAAGAAGATTGAAAGCTATGAATATAGGTACCCAGACTGTTGCTCAAGTGCAACCGGTTCCGACCATGATTTGTGAGATTTGTAGTGGACCACATTTTACCATGCATTGTGTTGCAACCGCAGAACAAGTGCAAGCTATAAATTACCTGAGACAGAATAATCCCTACTCAAATACTTATAATCCGGGGTGGAAAAATCATCCTAATTTCTCTTGGATAGATCAGCAAGGTAATATTCAAGGACCTCCACAACAACAACCACCGTACCAACATCAACCTTATCAGCAACAGGTACCGAAGAAAGCGGATTGGGAGATTGCTATAGAGAAGATGGCAACTCATAATATGCAATTTCAGGAGGAAACCAGAAATAATCAGAAAATCACCAATGCATCAATTAAAAATCTGGAGATTCAATTGGGTCAGATAGCACAACAGATAACAAATTCCCAAATACCAGGCGCATTACCTAGTGCAACAGTGACAAATCCAAGGGAGCACAATAATGTGAGTGCGGTAACAACAAGAAGCGGAAAATCTGTTGAAGATCTTAAGAAGAAGGAGGAAGAAGAAGATACATTGTGTGAAGTGGACCTGGAAATCTTAGAGAATAAGACACCACCTGAGGAAGAAAGTGTGAAAATGCCGGTGGTACAAGAAAAGCTACCTGAACCAAAACCCATCATTAAGCTTCCTTTCCCACAAAGAAACAAAAAGAAGAAGCAAGATGAGAAATTTTTTCAGAAATTCATGGAATTGTTCAAGAAATTAGAAATCAATATTCCATTCTCTGAGGCACTCGAGCAGATGCCTATCTATGCGAAGTTCATGAAAGACATCATCTCCAAGAAGCGCACCACTGACGCTGACCCTGTTATATTAACTGAAACTTGTAGTGCTATTTTGCAGGGTATGAAGATTCCAGTAAAGAAGCCAGATAGAGGGTCTGTGACCATCCCGTGTACCATTGGAGATAGGTCTTTTAAAAGGGCGCTGATTGATTTGGGTTCTAGTGTTAGCCTTATGCGTTTGTCTATTTACAGGAAGCTGGGAATTGGCAATGTTCAAGATACCAGAATGACACTTCAGTTTGCTGACCACTCAGTGAAGAGACCTTTTGGGGTGGTTGAGGATGTTCTGGTCAAAGTTGATAAATTTGTTTTTCCTGTTGATTTTGTAATTTTGGAAATGCCAGAAGATGAAGAGATACCTCTGATTCTGGGAAGACCGTTCTTAGAAACAGGTAGATGCATGATAGACATTGAGGGAGGTACCTTGACCCTAAAGGTATATGATGAAGAGCTCAGAATTGATGTCCGGGATACTATGAAACATAAAGAGGAAATGTGTACAAACCACTTTGTTGATGTAATTGATCAAATAGTGACTAGCACAATGCAAAGAAAGTTTCCTGAATCACCATTGGAAAGAGTTCTGAGTCTGTCAGTTAGAGAGATTGAAGAGAATGATGATGAAAAAGAAAAAGAAGTGCTTGCCATGCTGGATACACAACCTCTTTGGATGAAATCCAAACCACGTCGGTGGGAGGACCTGAGATCTTCACCAGAATTAGAAAATGAAAAGGTACTAAAGAAGCATAAGAGTGCTATTGGGTGGACTATTGAGGATTTAAAAGGTATTAGCCCCACAGTATGCATGCATAAGATACTGATGGAGGATAATCAGAAACCGGTAGTGCAACCACAGAGGAGGTTAAACCCATACAATCCAGGTGAAAGTGGGCCAATTGAATCCGTTAAATTCCTCTGAGTATGAGGTGTCCCGTCGAGCCATGCGACGTTAAACGAAGCGCTGCTTGGGAGGCAACCCAAGGGAGGTTTGATTCTTTCTTTCGTTTGATTGTTGTTTCTGTACTTTTGGTTTTATTTGTTTAATTTTTTTTATTTTTTTTAGTTATGCAGTTTAATTTCTGTTGCTTTGATGTAACCACCTATTATGGGTTGGCGAATTCTAATGAATGTGATTTGGTTTATCTCAATTTTCCTGTTTATTTCCTTAGATACGTGACTATGTCTGGCTATTGGTTTCGCGATCACTTACACCAACTACTTGGGCATCCTCCCTTTCAGTCCCCTGACGTTAGATACTGTTGTTTATGATTGGACGCACTGGTTAAGATTAACATCAGAACCACGAGCATGAGCTTTGAACTCAGAGGTATGATAGAACAAGTCAGCTTAACCCGTCCTGGTGAGTTCATAAAAAGCCAAACACTTATTATCATATGAGCGATATCAGGTATGTCTTTATCAATCTTGGTTTGCGTACGTTCTTTTGTTATTATTAGCTGTACGAATACACACACTGAGGCATGTTTTTGTTATCACCTAGAGCCTTTCTAGCCATCCCATTATTATCATTATTATCCATTGTTTTACCCCGTTGAGCCTTTAATCATTTATTGTTGATATACCCGTTTTTTTTTCTAAACCCATGACCCTGGACCTATCTTACCCTGTTCAGAGTATGTGAGAAGTGATTTCATATCTACGTTTCTATCTAAGTTTGGGGTTGCTGTTGGTATAACAACCTTTAAGTTTGGGGTAGCTTTGCAGTCAATGAATAGTAAGTGAATGTCGTATAAAAAAAAAAAAAAAAAAAAAAGAAAAAAAAAGTAATAATAACCAAAAGAAAGAAAGAGAAAAGCGAAGAACAGCTTTTGAAAGATGCTACATTCACTAGAAATAAAAGGAAAAGAGGATTGCATAACCCTACAGGAATAATAACAAAGAAACGTAGTAAGAGAATGATTTCATGTACTCTGAACCAAAAAAAATAAAAAAATAAAAAAATAAATATAATAAACATAAACCTTAGGTTCCACCTTCATAGCCTACCTAAACCCAAGCCCAGTTACAACCCTAAAAGACCTCAAAAAGTGTGTGTGATTGTACATGTTGATAGGATGAGAGAATTTATTCAAACTGTTGATTTGATATTGCATATTGTGATTTGAGAGTGATAAAACTTTAACCCAGAGAGACTTGGTGAGAGTGTGATATAAGCTGACAGGTGAAGTCATATATCTGAGGGAAAGAGTTTCTAGCTCGTTGGCTATGTGGAAGAATCAGAAAACCTGAAAAACATCAAGAGGTCCAGTACGAAAGATTTCAGCAGTATTGTGGTAAGAACTGTTTTACAGTAAGTTTGGGGTGACATGATTTTTGAAGGTAATAAGATGTTACTTGAGGACAAGCAACAAGCTAAGTTTGGGGTTGTGATCAGTCACCATTTATGCTAGACATTCCACTATTTAACCGTAAATAAATCAGGTAAACTGTGTAAACTGAAGCATTTTTCGTTAGAAATAAGCTCAATTCCATGATAGTAAGTGTGTTGTTACTGATGAGTTTCTTGAGGATATTTTACATTTTTTGGTATGTCAGCAGGTAAAAAGCTAGTTTGGAAGCTCAGGGGATCAAACGTCAGATGAGAAATCGAGCCCGAGCAAGAAAACGGAAGAAAAAGTCAATTTTTGGAGAACCTGCTGTCTATACGCGTATGACCTTACTAGATACGCGTATGGACCTTCCAGTACGCGTACCATACGCAAATGACCAGAGGGAAGGAAAATTCAGCCAAAATACAAGCTTCTGGTGATACGCGTAACAACTTGGGCAATACGCGTAACAGGCTGGCCAATACGCGTACCAGATGCTGTGTTACGTCCAATACGCGTTTCCTACTAGACAGTACGCGTATGGGACAGCGCAGTACGCGTATGGAGCAAAAATTCAGGAAAAATCCAACTGAATAGCTATTAAGAGGCCAGACCACAATTTTCCGGAGGTTGGAGATTTTTGGAGAGAAAATATACGCGTTTTGAGAGCTGGAGACTCAAGGAAGATCACGGGATTCATATGTTCAAGAGTTTTCCGACTATTGAAGATTGATTTCTCACGAAATTCTGTAATGACAACAATATTCATCTTTGTTTTTACTTTTATTATGAGTAGCTAAACCCCCCATTGCTAGGGGGTGACCCTGATTCTGAATGTGACAGTATTGATGTTTATGAAAATATTGCTTATTTCTTCTTTTCCATTAATTTGTTCTTATCGCCGTTCTTTATGCGTTATTTGTCGGACCAACGAATGATGATTCTTATGAATAGTGTAAGCGGGACAGCAATTATTCATTGACCTGGATAAGAACTTTGGATAGTAAAAATAACCTAGGACTAGGGATTTTCTATCTGACCGGTAATTATTGATATGTGAATGCTTGAGTATGAACCTAATTGTTTATGGACATAGTAATTAGGTTACATAATCAAAGGTCTATTACTAAGGACTTAAGAATAGATACCCTTGAGGACCGGAATTAATTTGACAGGAATAGCTCTACGCCGTCATAAATTATATCTGTTACAAGAAGTTTCATTCACCGAACCCTAGCAATCTTCTCTCATTTGTATCTCGTTCAACCTTTTTACTTGTTTTATTTATTCGCAATTGGTAGTATAATTACACCACAACGCAAAAAAAAACCCAAAGGCTTTTGTCTAATTGAAACAATCTATAAACTCTGTATCGTCAAGCAGTCCTTGAGATCGACAAACGGGGAATTTCCCTTTTATTACTACAGTGAGAAAAATAGTACACTTGCTATTTTCACATCAGAATGTCATGGCAAGTCATGTTATGCAAGAGAATGCAAGATGGATGCATATGGAAGCCCAAATTAGGGTTTATGGATCAAACATCAAACACAAACCAAAACCAGAAGCAAAACCTAAGATAAAAAATTGAAAATTCCACACAAAGGATCCCTAATCCCATACTAAACCAATGCCCAAAGGAGAGGTCTCAACTCCTAACCAAATTCAAGTTATGATTTTTGCAAGATTTTAGGGTTTTTAGGGTTTCCAAACTAAAGAAATGCCAAACAAATTGGAAATGCAAGATCAAATCATGACAATTTTATCTCAAAAACTACATGCTAAACACAATGCAATGCAAGAAGAATCAATGTCCAACTCCTCATAAATAGGCAGAAATGATTTTTTGAACTTTGGGTCCAAATATTGCACAAAAATGATTTTAATTCAATGAAAAATTCTCAAAATGCATCAAGATCAAAAAATAAATTTGGTTTGAAGGTTGGACAATGTTTCTAAATGTCTTAAAACATTTCATGAATTTTTTGGTGATTTTTAAATACCTAAAAGTATTTTTAATAAATTAATTCTCATTAATCAATTAAAAACAATCTTTTAATTATTTAAAAATACATTTTAAATGCTAAAAATGAAAATAAAAATATTTTTGTGTCATAAAAATTAATAAAACTCTTGATAAAAAGTTTCATAATTTTTAAGACATTTTTGCTATTTTAAATTAATTATGCAAATAAAATGAAAAGAAATGAATTAAAAATTGAAATAAAAGAAAGTAAGCAGATCCAAGGGTGGAGATTTAAACTGGATTTGGGATGGTTGACTGGCGCGCAGATCCAAGGGCCATGGTTGGTTCAGGTTAATTAACTTAATTATGATTTAATTAATTAAAGAAAGTGGATTAGGGCTAAACAAAGTGATCTGGGCCCTTCATGCGCGCGGGAAGTCCATTGAGTCAACGGATCCTACGCTCCAAATTCAAACGGCAATTAATTGCAGGATTAAGCCCTAATGACTTTCAGGTGGCCGGAGAAAACCTCCGGTCATCTTCTCCGGTGGGAAGCCCACCTGAAAGTCCCTAAAACTCTCAAAACCTAACCAAAACGAAATCTAAAAACATGGAAATGATTCCCACTCACTCACGAACCAAAACCCCAACTCAAAACAAATTTATTCTTCCTGGAATGGCTGAATCGAAGCAAACAAGAACTAGGGCAAAAAAAGTTTCAGAGATCAATTAAATTCTCATTTCATCACCATTTTCAAAACTAAAAGCACCAGGACAATCAGTGAAGCATAGTGAACAAGTTTAGAACATAAAAAATGATTTCTGGAAAAATATTTCTTGAGCTACCTGAGATTCGAAGCTTTCACTCCAGCAACTTTCAGACCTCCCCTCCTTGTGAAATCCACTCCTTATGACCACTTGATGATGCTTGAATGCTTTGGAGAAGTTTATGCTGGCTAGATGAAGAGTTTGAACAGCTTCTGCTCAAGCTCAATTAAAAATGGCAATGGTGATGCAGGCAGTTTCTGGCAATGGTGAAGGGTTGTTTGAGGTCAGGATGATGAGGGGAGAAGGTTTGTAGAGTTTGTTTGAGTGTTTGTGAGCTGTGGAGTGAGTTTCGAATGAAATTGCAAGTTGGAGTGAAAATGGAGAAGCAATGTTTCTGTTTGATTCAGGCCTGGTTCTTTGTTGGTTTAGGCTTAATGGAGTATGGTGAGATGATTAGTGAAGCTGGTTTGAATGTTTGTGAGATGAGGAGGCAGATTCGAAAGAAAATGCAAATGGGGTGGTTTTTGTGAATGTGATGCTCTGGCCTCTTTCAGCTTGGCTTGGTGTTATGTTTGGCTAGCAAATGGAAAGTATAAACAATCCCAATTGGCCAGAGGATGTGACATGGCCTGCTGTGATTGGGATGTTTGCTTTTGCCAAAAGTCAACTTTTTGTAAGGAAAGGTATGGCTTGGTTCTAGGCTTGGTACAAGGGCTAGGGCTGGCGCAGCATGGTGAGGTGAGATGCTATGGCTGGTTCAGCATCCAAGAAATCAAGTGGGTGAGATGTCATGAGTGATTTTGCAAGTTGGCTCCTTTTGAAACTTCATGAAAAAGTCTTGTTACACAAACCATGATCATGAGAACTTTGGTCCAATTCTGATTTTTAGAACTCATGTGATGTTTGTACATTGGTTTGAAGTGAACTAGAAGTTACAAATGGCCTTGGTTCATGATTTTGCAAATTTCTCATTTGAAGCATGTCTTGAAAATAAGTGATTTTTGCCAACTTTGTCACACCATAACTTTTGATCCAAAATGAATTAGGTCATGTTCTTGTACTTTCTGAAAAGGGAAAAATGTATTCTACAACTTTCATGACCAAGGTTTTCTCATTTGAAGCCTTTTTGGATCAAGAATCAAGGCTTGAAAAATGGCACAAAATGACATATTCTTGAAAAGTCAAACATGCCCTAAAAAGTCAACTTTGCAAAAAACTTCAAATTCAAGATTTTTGTGAACTTCAAACTTCTTCCATGATCAAATAAAGATCATATACACTCAAATTGATGAAGATCACCCATTGGTTGGATCATTGGGGGCCTCAGATGCCCTGATTTTGCACTGACTTGTCCAGAAAGTCAACCCTTGATCAGATGACTTCCCCATGGAATTTCTTCATGAAAATTGATATGCATACTCCCTATACCATATAAAGACCAATGGAAACAAGACTGACCAAAAAATTTGGAGTTATGGCCTCTGAAACCAAAACCCTAATTTTAGGTCAACTGTGCAGTCAAACTTGGCTCTGCATCCACACCAATCCCAGTTCTTGTGATTCTTTTGCATTCTTGACTTTGAGAGGATGTGATATGATATAAGAACACTCATGGACCCATTTGAAGTGAATGATGGCCTTTGGAGTGGCTCAAGAGGCTCTTGGACTGCTCAAATCACAAACCCTAGATGCAGATGACTTAGAAACTAATGCAGTGACTCAAAAATGAGATATGAGGTGATATGATTGAAATTATGCATATGAAAAGATCACAAGCCATGGTGTGAATGGGTGAGGGAAAATTTGGGGTGTTTACAGCTGCCCCTATTCAAACATGAGTTAGCTGTGCAGGATGTAAGCGACGGCTTATCAGGCAAACAAGATAACTTGTGGTTGAATACCAAAGACAGTCCAAAATTTGCACTCACAGAATGAAGAAGAAAAGGGATATAGATTGTAAAAGGAAAATAAAGTATATTGTAAAGTGCGGGAAACAAAGCAATGACGGGGACGGCCGACATGCTGGGGATAAAAGGTAAAGCCAAGACGGGGACGACCGACTAGCTGGGAAAAATCAAATTATGATGGGGACGGCCATCAAGATAAAGTAAGATTCTCTGGGAATTAATGAAACATGACGGGGACAGCCATCAAGTTCATAAAGCAAAGTAACCAACGATGGGGACGGCCATCGGGCTAAAAGAAAAGGGACCACGACGGGGACGGCCATCGGGTTAAAGAATAAATGAAATAAACAGATGATGGGGACGGCCATCAAAGGTGAAGGACGATCACCTAGCAGGGGACGGCTGCTCTGTTGGGGAATAAAGGAATTATGATGGGGACGGCCATCAAAGGTGGAGGACGACCACCTGGCAGGGTACGGCTGCCAAAAATATCAACGATGGGGACGGCCATCGGATAAAAGGTCAACGATGGGGACGGCCATCGGACGAGCATGATGGAGGACGACCATCAAGAGGTGGAGGACGACCACCTAGCAGGGGACGGCTGCTCTTAAGGTTTGTCATGACATAGGACGAATGCCAGATAACCAAAATCAACAATGGGGACGGCCATTGGATAAAATGATGAAGGACGATCATCAAGAGGTGGAGGACGACCACCTAGCAGGGGACGGCTACTAAAATCAACGATGGGGACGGCCATCGGATGAGCATGATGGAGGACGACCATCAAGAAGTGGAGGACGACCACTCAGCAGGGTACGGCTGCTCTCAGGTTTTATCATAACACAGGACGAGCGTTAGATAAAAAGAAATACGCTTTGTGGGCGAACTACTGGGGAATAGTAAACACGGACGAGTGTTTATATCCAAGAAACAAAAGGTATAAGTGTTTGGTATTGTGTATAGATTAAAGATGCGGACGAGCATCCTTAAGACTACGATACGGACGAGTATCGGGTAGAAGCAAATACTGACACGTGTTCAAAGATGATGATACGGACGAGTATCAACTGGTTAACAAAGAACACGGACGAGTGTTGAATCAGAGAGGACTCTTCTGGGGAATAGTAGACACAGGCGAGTGTCTACTTTCAAGAGGACAAAAGTGTTTGACACAGTGTATGGATTAAAGATGCGGACGAGCATCCTTAAGACTATGATACGGACGAGTACCATGTAGAAACAAACGCTTGACGCATGTTCTGAGATGATGATACGGACGAGTACAAACTGGTTAACAAAGAACAAGGACTAGCATTGAATTTGTGGGGATATAAGAAGTGTATTCAAAATACGGACGAGTATCTGTATGAGTGTATAGATGAGTGTTTATCTGCTGGGGAAGGTGACACGGACGAGTGTCAAGAGAGAAAAGTATAATATGAACAAATATGTGGGTTGCAAAAGTGTAGATGACTGTGCTGGGGATATGACACGGGCGGGTGTCGAGAAAGTGTATATAGGTATATGTGAGTGCAAAGAGGATGTCTTTGGCTTTCTACTGGTGATATGACATGGACGGGTGTCATGATGTATCTGTAATACGGAGTGTTCAGGTGACTTTACTGGGGAGTAATGACACGGATGAGTGCCCAAAGGGAGTATATATATATACTGGTGTTTGGCAACTGCTTTTGCTGGGGACCCTGGTGGGGATTTTTCTGTACGTTGATGAACTGTCATTATTCACAAATGTTGATTCAACACATGGCTTATGATTATGTTATATGCTTGATTTTTGCCGTAATGCTCCGTGTTAAAACGGAATGCTACGCTTTGTGGGTGAATATGATGCGAATGCTATGATTGTGCAAAGACACCGAACCGGGACTCGGATCCCGTTGCTGCGAAGATCTCTAGCCGATCTGCTTGAAATGGACATCCCAGCTGGGGATGAGATCATTGGTAGATCTAATAAGATGATATTTGCTTGGGGATGTGGGTCATTGATAGACCTATTCTTATAAATGAGAGACCCAGCTGGGGTTTGTAGAAGCTTTCTTCACTCTGTTGTGATCTTCTATGCGCTGTTCTTCTGGATAGAGGCTGGAACTCTGTGGGGAGATAGCTTCCTGACTTTTATACTCGGCTGAGGGCGAGATGGCAACTCGGCTGGGGAGAAAGAGAGGAATCACTGAAAGACCTCCCTAAAGATTCTGTTGAAGAGGATCCTTGACTCAGCCGGGGATATAGGTACCTTTTGTAATACCTGCCCATTCTGATGGGGATAAGTAATAAGTGGCCGACTCAGCTGGGAGGAGTCATGAAGGGCAACTCAGCTGGGGAGAGAGCACTTCGGGTGCTAAAATTGAGTGTGGATTTGCCAGCTTGCTGGGATAAAGTTTACATGCCCCAAGTTGCGTTCTGGATATCTGCAATCCTGAAAAAGATAGAGAAACGCACAAGATAATCCCGAGGTATCCTTTACTAGATTTCGTCATAAGAGTTTAGATACATCCGGGAGTAAGTATATTTCCTGCAAGCATGTTTTTGTTTGAAGATAAGCATCTGTACTCTTATGCAATCAGTTTTTCTCTTTTAAGACATCAGACATTTTTTGCAAATAAAATGTACAAAACGAGACATGACTGAAAATCTGATTTTATTAATTCATATGCCCTGAATTGGCGAGATACAGTCAAAGAAACGAATCCCCTGGAATGAGGAGATTGTTACAAGTTGAGAAACAAAATGCTGGCAATGTTGATGACGCTTTGAGGAGCTTCCTCTTCACTATGACTCGTATGACTTTTGACGTTCTTCTCATCTTTCTTTTTGAAGAATGCTGATTCTGATCGAAGCTTGATCCTTTCGAGGCTTAACAAGTTGTAGACGATACAGACGAATTCAGAATGCAGTCGTTCGCTTATTCCCTTATTTTGCCTGGATCGCCCTTTCGGGTTTTCAATCCAGCGGGATACCCATTTTTGCCTGAGCTGTCCAATGCGGCTTTTCAACTCAACGGGTGTACATTTTTCATTTATTTTCCCTTATTTTTGCCCGAGTCTTTTATTCTGTTTTTGACTCGCCGGGATGCCCTATTTTTGCCTGGACTTACATTCTGTTTTTATGTCCAGCGGGTCATTTTTATGCGAAGTATTTTTTAACTGCATCTGAATTCACAGGGGACGGGAAATCTTCACCATCCATGGTGCTGAGCATCAGTGCTCCACCAGAGAAAACTTTCTTTACCACAAATGGTCCTTCATAATTTGGAGTCCATTTGCCCCTGTGGTCTGTATGAGGAGGGAGGATTCTTTTCAGCACAAGATCTCCTACTTGGTACTCTCGATGCCTGACTTTCTGATCGAAGGCCCTCTTCATTCTTTTTTGATATAACTGCCCATGACAGATTGCAGCCAATCTTTTCTCTTCAATCAGACTCAGTTGCTCGTATCGGGACCTAACCCATTCTGCCTCGTTCAGCTTAACATCCATCAGTACCCGGAGAGAGGGTAATTCAACTTTGATAGGTAGGACTGCTTCCATACCATACACAAGCTAATACGGTGTTGCCCCAGTGGATGTTCTGATTGACGTGTGGTACCCATGCAAGGCAAACGGTAGCATTTCGTGCCAGTCTTTGTAGGTAACTACCATCTTCTGCACAATCTTCTTGATATTTTTATTAGCTGCCTCAACAGCGCCATTCATCTTTGGCCTGTAAGGAGAAGAATTGTGATGTTGGATCTTGAAGTCCCGGCACAGCTCTGCCATCATTTTGTTGTTCAAGTTGGAACCATTATCAGTAATGATTCGCTCGGGAACTCCATATCGACAGATGATATCTCTCTTCATAAATCTGGCTACCACTTGCCTTGTAACATTAGCATATGAGGCTGCTTCAACCCACTTGGTGAAATAATCAATGGCAACCAGGATGAATCTGTGGCCATTCGAAGCAGTTGGCTCGATCTTGCCAATCATATCAATGCCCCACATGGCAAAGGGCCATGGTGAAGACATGATGTTCAGAGGATTGGGAGGCACATGCACCTTATCTGCATAAATCTGGCATTTATGGCATTTTCTGGCGTAGGCACAACAGTCTGCATCCATGGTGATCCAGTAATAGCCTGATCTTAACAATTTCTTAGCCATGGCATGCCCTCCAGCATGGGTACCAAAAGATCCTTCGTGCACTTCATGCATCAACAAGTCTGCTTCTGTCTTATCAACACATCTGAGGAGTACCATATCAAAGTTCCTCTTGTATAGGGAACCATCAGTGTTCAAGAAGAAACTACCAGCAAGCCTTCTCAAAGTCTTCTTATCATTAGAAGATGCCCCAGGTGGGTATGTTTGATCCTCTAAGAAGCACTTAATGTCATGGAACCAAGGCTTATCATCTTTATCAACATCTGCTGCGAACACATATGCTGGTCTATCAAGTCTGGACACTGAGATCTGCGGTACAAAGTTGGCAGCCTGAACTTTGATCATAGATGAAATGGTAGCCAGAGCATCTGCAAACTGATTCTCGTCCCGAGGGATATACTCAAGCTTGACTGTTGTGAAGAAAGTCAATAACCTCCTTGTATAATCCCTGTAAGGTATCAGATGATCCTGGTGGGTGTACCATTTGCCGTTGGTTTGATTGATTACCAGAGCTGAATCTCCGAACACGGTCAATGTCTTGATCCTGAGGTCGATGGCTTCCTCAAGACCCATAATGCAAGCCTCGTATTCAGCTTCGTTGTTAGTGCAGTTGAAAGTGAGTTTTGCCGAGAAAGGCATGTGGACTCCTTTAGGTGTAATGAGTACTGCACCAACACCACGACCATTCATATTAACAGCCCCGTCAAACATCATAGTCCATTCTTCTTCTGGGTCAGGCCCTTCAGTGTGAATAGGCTCTTCGTGATCTTTTGATTTTATGAACATGATGTCTTCATCAGGGAAGTCAAACCTCATAGGCTGGTAATCATCAATGGGTTGCTCAGCCAGATATTCAGATAGTACACTGCCCTTGATGGCTTTCTGAGAGGTGTACTGGATGTCGTATTCTGTGAGAATCATCTGCCATCTTGCAACCCGTCCGGTAAGTGCTGGCTTCTCGAAAATGTACTTGACTGGGTCCATTTTTGATATCAACAAAGTAGTGTGGGTCAACATATACTGTCTCAGTCGGCGAGCAGCCCACGCTAAAGCACAGCAAGTTTTCTCGAGCAGTGAATAACGTTGTTCACAGTCGGTAAACTTTTTGCTTAGGTAGTATATTGCATACTCTTTTCGACCAGACTCGTCATGCTGGCCCAACACACACCCCATCGACTCTTCTAATACTGTCAAGTACATTATCAGAGGTCTTCCTTCAACTGGAGGCATAAGGATTGGAGGTTCTTGCAGATATTCTTTGATCTTGTCAAAAGCCCTTTGGCAGTCCTCGTTCCACCTGACCGTTTGTTCTTTTCTCAACAGCTTGAACAAGGGTTCGCAGGTTGCTGTGAGGTGAGATATGAACCTTGAAATGTAGTTCAATCGACCTAAGAACCCTCGAACTTCTTTCTCTGTCTTCGGTGCAGGCATCTCTTGAATAGCTTTGACTTTATCAGGGTCAACCTCAATCCCTTTCTCACTTACAATAAATCCCAGCAGCTTACCAGATCGCACCCCGAATGTGCACTTGTTGGGGTTCAGCTTCAATTGGTATTTCCTCAGACGCTTGAACAGTTTCAGCAGATTTACCAGATGATCTTCTTCAGTAAGGGACTTGGCGATCATGTCATCCACATAACATTCTATTTCTTTATGGATCATATCGTGGAATAATGTCACCATAGCCCGTTGATATGTTGCGCCGGCATTCTTGAGCCCAAATGGCATTACCTTGTAGCAGAACGTGCCCTAGGGTGTGATGAATGTTGTCTTCTCCATGTCTTCAGGTGACATCTTAATCTGGTTGTATCCTGAAAATCCGTCCATGAAGGAGAATACCGAGAACTGAGCCGTGTTATCCACCAATACATCAATGTGAGGTAATGGGAAATCATCCTTCGGGCTAGCTCTGTTCAGATCCCGGTAGTCAACACACATCCTTACTTTTCCGTCTTTCTTAGGCACAGGTACTATATTAGCAACCCACGGCGGATAGCTAGTCACAGCAAGGAACCCGGCGTCCCATTGCTTTTGTACCTCCTCCTTGATCTTCATTGCCATGTCTGGACGAGTACGGCGCAGCTTCTGTTTAACTGGCGGGCATTCTTCTCTCAAAGGCAGCTTATGCACGACAATATCGGTGTCCAACCCTGGCATGTCTTGATAAGACCAAGCAAACACATCCACATATTCTTGAAGCAGGTCAATCAGTTGTCTCTTCACTGAGTCTTGCAGGCAGGCCCCGATTTTAACCTCTTTCACATCTTCATCTGTACCAAGATTAATCACTTCAACCTCCTCCTGGTGAGGAGTAATAACCTTTTCCTCTTGTCTCAACAATCTGGCTAGCTCTTCAGGAAGCTCATATTCTTCTTCAACCCCTTCATCAGCTTGATTGATTGGATTGTCAAAGTCATACGAAGTCATAGCCGTGCTGTTGTCGGTGCTGTCTGGAAGGCATACTCTGCAAGGGTTCAGTTGGTTCATTTTAGTGATTTGATTTTAATCTTGTTTTAGAAAAGTGAAATAAAGTTGTCATTTTGAAAACACTGCCATTTATTTTTTGTACAAAAAGAAAAATGGAAAAACAGTGAGCGGAAAAGAAAAAGACTCATTTGCAAAAAGATGTCTGATATTTCATTGATTAATCTTGTTTGCACAAAAAGTACAGATGGCCCGATTACAAAATGAGTCTTGTCATCTTGGGCAAGATGCAAAACTTTGATGCATGCTATAAAAATACAGGAAATAATAATTACTCTGCATGAGTAACTCTTATAATTTCCTGGGAAGACCAGTTTGAGATACTGCTCCACGGGATCTTTGGACGAATCCAGCTTTCCAGGTTGCGTTCCTCTTCCAGCTCGTCTTCCAGAAAGTTGATAGCATCAGGGGTAAGCATCCCCCCACTCACAAAATTGGGCTCTTTCGCAGCCGCTGCTTGATCTTGTTGAGTTGGTTTGTAACCCAACCCAAATCTGTCTTCTTTCTTCTCCACCGATAGTAGTTTGCCCCAGCCTTGGGCGTTTCCTCCCTCAACAACCTTCCGGGCTTGTTGGTATGATGATATTGAAGTACCAGGCACAGCAGATGTTTCATTGACATTCAAAGCTTCGAACCCCTGGCTCATCGTTTCATGGATCTCCCCGTCCATCTCAATATACTTATAGGTAGCCAGGTGGCTGACAAAAATATCCTCCTCTCCACAGATTGTAACGATTTGACCCTCCCACTCATATTTTAACTTCTGGTGAAGGGTAGAGGTCACGGCGCCAGCGGCGTGAATCCATGGCCTACCCAATAAACAGCTGTAGGCGGGCTGTATATCCATCACGTAGAAGGTAGTTTTGAAGGTCTGCGGGCCAATCGTTATGGGCAACTCGATCTCTCCCAGAACCGATCTCTTTGAGCCATCAAAGGCTCTCACCACCAGGTTGTTGGGTCTCAACGCCAATCCGTCATATTCTAGCTTCACCAAGGCCTTTTTAGGTAAGACATTGAGGGATGACCCCGTGTCTACCAGCACATGGGAAAGGACAGCACCTTTACATTCCATGGTTATGTGCAAGGCTTTGTTATGGTTGCGGCCTTCCGTTGTCAAATCAGTGTTGGTGAACCCTAGTCCGTGACTAGCATTGACATTTCCAACTACAGCTTCCAGCTGATTGACAGTGATCTCTTCAGGCACGTAGGTTGCGTGCAAGACTTTGAGTAGTGCATTCCGATGGGCCTCGGAGCACATAAGCAATGATAGGATTGAGATCTTGGAAGGCGTTTGATGAAGCTGATCCACTATTTTATAATCACTCTTTTTGATGATTCGCATGAACTCATCAACCTCTTGATCGAAGGGTGTCTTGAAGGCTTCTTTAACAGTCTGCTCTTCCTGCACCAAGCTTTTTCCTTTTGCCTTGGCAGCAGCTTCTGCTTCGGCAGTGGGTCTCTGGATTTATGGAGCGAAAAGACGTCCGCTTCGGGTGAAGCCTCCGCCTCCTCCCACATTGTCAATTTGTGGTGCAGGGGTCGATGGTTTAAAAGTGATTCTTTGTCCTTCACAGTACAGGTCAGAGCCGTAATGCCAGGGGATGGCATTGCTGCTTTCATAAGGTACTGGTCCAGGCACCGTGATAGTGACTGGACTGACTGCAGCTGCAGAAGGAATTGTGATAGTTTGCGGATCATAATAAATTGTGACCGGTGCTCTGAGGGGAGCAACACTTTCTGAGTTGTAGGCAGAGTTGCTTTCAGGATCATAGAATATTGTGACAGTTGAGACATCTTCATGATTTGTTGCTGGTGTTGTAGGAGACATTGTTGGAAGGATGGATGTTGTTGTAGTAGGAGTTTCAAAATGGAGTGGTGCTGGAGTTGTAGAAGAAAAATTTGTTGATATCTGATCAGTTGAAATGACAGATGAAGTACTTGTTGATGAAGCCGAAGAATTGTCAGGAACAATGGTTGTTGCAGTTGTAGGAGGTTCTGGAGTTGTTGCTGATGAGATTGCTGGATTTGTAGGAAATGATGTGGTGATCTGAAGTTGGCCACTCTGAATAAGACCATCTATGCCATTCCTCAATTTATCGCACCCGTTTACTGAGATATTGCAGTAAGCACACCCCAACTCACACCCCGGGAACATTTGACATTCGAGGAGCTGAGCCTTGATTTCTACCAACGGCGTCCGGATCTGGCCCACACTGGTTATTAAATAAGACGGCTTGTCTTCTTCAACAGCGTTAATTCTGGGACCACCGTGGTTTGGCATCGGGTTCTTATTAACATTGGGTGGTGGTGCGAAATTCAGAGCTTTTGAGTCTACCAGGTCTTGTACCTTCATATGCAGAGCTCTGCACTTTTCTGTACTGTGGCCAGGTGCATTTGAATGGAAAGCACATCTGGCGTTGGAGTCATAATTCCTGGGTAGACTGTTGGGGTCTGGAGGTGCCAGCGTCCTTAGCTCAACTAGGTTGAGTTTCAGGAGTTGTGGCAGCAATGTAGCATATGGCATAGGGATCGGATCGATCACCCTGTTGGCTTGAGAAGGCCTCTGCTGGAATGGCCTTTGCTGATTGTTGTTGTTGGTGTTGCTGTTGTTGTAATTTCTCGGAGGATACTGATTCTGTTGGTGGTACTGAGGTTGTTGCTGATAGTTTTGTTGCGGAGGTTGATAAACTGGTTGAGGAAGAGCTGGAGCAGGAATGGTGACTGCTGCCACTGACCTGTGAACATACTGGGGCCTGCCCCTGTTAGTGTGGATGGCATTGGTCTCGCCAGTTCTTCTCGGGCCTGCAAAAGGTTTTCTTGTACTACTGGACGAGCTTGCACCATTGTCAGAAATCTTACCCATCTTCAATAGGCTTTCAATTCTCTCTCCCGCTATAACAACATCTGCAAAGCTAGTGGAAGAGAAAGCAGCCAGCCTGTCAATATAAGTCCCCTGAAGGGTGTTCATGAACATATCTGCCATTTCCCTTTCAGACATAGGTGGCTGAACAGCAGCAGCCAATTGCCTCCATCTCTGGGCATATTCTCGGAAACTTTCCCTTGACGACTGTGACATTCCCATTAGGAGAGTCCTGTTGGGTGCCATGTCTAAGTTGTACTGATACTGTCTGATGAAGGCCTCTGCCAGGTCCTTCCAGCATCTGATAGTTGCCCTTGTCAAGTGAGAGTACCATTCTCTTGACGCTCCAGTCAAGCTGTCTTCGAAATAGAACATCCAGAGCTTCTCATCCATAGTATAGGCCTTCAGCCTCCCCAGAAATGATTGCAAATGAGTGTGGGGGCATGAAGTCCCGTTGTATTTTTCAAAACAAGGAGGCTTAAACTTATGGGGGATCCTGACCCCGTCTACCAAGCCCATGTCCATGACGTCGAAACCCAAAGAGTTTTGAGACTCTAAGGACCTTAACTTCTCAGCTATCTCATCCAGCCTCCTATCATAGGCTTCTTCCCCAGCACCCATTACTGTGAATTGATCCTCCTGGGGGTCTTCTTGAAGTACCCTGGCTGCAGTGGCAGTCCCTTGAACATTTGCAGGAATATTGACCTCTGGATGAAGATGGGGGCCAAATACAGGAGGGTTAACATGAGGTTGGACCCTTTCATTGTTGCTAGTGCCGGCAGTCCCTATATGTGGATCTTCTTGATTCTGCCTTTCCACCATGGCCCTCAATCTTTCCTGGCTCTGAGCCATGTTGTTCATCACTTCCATAAACTGAGTCATTTGATTCCTCATTTCTAGCCTTTCATTTGCCATTTGATTTCTGACCTCAGTAAGGTCCTGCTGCATCTGATCCATTTGAATGCCCGGAAGGTTGCTACGGGTCGGATAACGGTGCGGACGGTTGAGGGGAAATACTCGGCGCCGAGCAATAGTTCCTGAACATCACAACAGAGTTAGTGGCAATAAAACGAAATCCTACAAAACAAACAAAAGTGTTAGCATGCAATGCAGTATGCTTATTTGTTTTCAAGGTATCCGGTTTGGCATTCAGTTTTGACCCTTCCAGAGCCTTGAAGATGCTGTTGATGTTGCTTTTGAAGTGAAACCCGGATGGAACAAACCAATACATATATTACAAAAATCAAAAGGTACATAGTTTGTTTACAAATACAAGCCCTCTGAGGGGTCAAAGTACATTACAGGAAAATAAAAGTACATGGAGTGAAAGCAACAACAAACAAATGGTCAAACATCAAGACCAAACTCATCCTCACGAACTTCCTTGAGAAGTGCTTTGGTCACAGGATTAGCCGGACGTTCCGTGAGATTCCTGATGAGGAGATTCCGGGTGGTAACAGCTGCTGCTAGCTTCTTGTGCTGACTTTGGTCTTTTGACCTCTTCACCCCAGCTTTGATCTTCAACTCTGATATCTCCCTCTGGGCTGCTGCCAGGGCTCCTTGCTGCTCTTTTGCACTAGCTTCCAGTTGCTCCATCTTGTCTTGAACTCTCTTGTCCTCCAGAGTACGAGCCTCGGTGATCCTGACCCACCGAGCCTGACTCTCCTTCAGATACAAGTCTGTCCTTGCTCTCTGAAACTGGGCTTCTTTGCAAGCATTCTTCAGAATTTGTTCCCCAGCTTTAGACTTTTTGATATAATCCCCAGACTTCTCAATCTTAACCAGATGCTCCACTCTCAACTTCTCCAATCTCTCAATCTCCCTCACACCATCACTCCTCTCCCGGAGGGTCTTCTGCAAAGCTTGAGTTAACTTCTCATTTCTTTCTTTCAAACTCTCAAACTCCTCCAAACTGACAGTGGCAGGTGGTGCTGAAGATGATTCAGGCATATCTTCTATAGTAAAGGGCATCCCAGAGAATTGGGCCCTGGCACGGGACCATTCATAATATTGTGCTGATGCCACATTGTTGCACTTCCCCAAAATGGTTATTCCCTTGGTTTGAACATTATCCCAGGCCCAGGCTGCTTGCCTAACAATAGCCAGATTAATCTTGTTCTCACCATAAAGAGTTTCAACCAAGTCCTGCGCCTTAGGAGTGTGGACCAGGGCATAGCCCAGTTGTCTTCTGAACAACAGAGGGTTGTAATTAATACTACCCTTAACTCCTATTAGGGGCACATTGGGAAAATGCCCACAGCTGGTGATGATATCCCTACCCTTGGTGCTTTGAGTGCACCATCTGATATCGGCTGAAGTTAGGGCAGTGAGTCTCTTAGCCCAGTTGCTCTGCTGATGAGGATTGCATCTGTCCTGGGTAGATGCCTGAGAAGCCAAGTATGGAACAATGGAGCACAACACCTCACTAATCTTCCCCTCTGCTTTTCATTCCTCTGATGCACTGAATAGTAGAGATCCCCCAATAAAGTGGGCACTGGGTTCTTCAAGATGAAAAGATGGATTGCGTTCTTGCTAATGAATCGAGGCTCATCTGCAAACAATACAATTCCATATATACTCAAGGCCAACAAAGCACAGACAACTTTCCACTCTCCTAAAGAAGCTTTCAGGGTAGCTTGAGAGATCAGGAAATCCAGATGGAAGCCAGGGATTCCAGCTTTAGAGGTCATATGCTGCTCAACCAGAACAGGTTCCAAATGCAGAGCCTTTGCTACTTCTCCATTACCAGGAAAGACCATCTCAAGGTTGAAAGGGATCCCACCCCTGATAGGCAAACCAACCAATGATGAGTATTCTTCCAATAGAGGGCCCAACTGAAAGTCTTGGAAAGTGAAACATCTCAGTGGGGGATCATAGAACTGAATACAAGTGTGGATCAGGCTTCTCTGTGAAGGGTCCAGATCCATAACCATATCAAGTATATCCCCATAGTGTTCCCTGAACAATGGTATGTGATCTGGAGTGATCAAGGTCTGAATCCTCCTGATGTCAGATAGCTCTGGCTGGAAGAAGTTGAAATTCTGTGATCAGGTATGAGATGTCCTAAGAGATGTCCCAACACTTAATAGGACATTTGACAAATTTAACCAAAACTTAAACAGCAAGAAAAGTAAACAACACAGAAGTTTGTTAACCCAGTTCAGTGTATAACCACACCTACATCTGGAGGCTACCAAGCCAGGAGGAAATCCACTATTAGTAATATTAATTCTAGACTTAAACCACCCTGTTTAATCTATCACTTAATACTTACCCAATGCAATTTCTACCTAAGACTCACTTAGATAAGAGTACCCTACTCACTCCCCCTCAATCACACAATGATCAAGTTTACAAGTTTACAGAAATTGAAGACATCCTTCAAACAATACAGCTTGATCTTACTTCACAATTTCAATCAAGTCACAAATGCACTTTTGCTTAAAAGCTCATAAAGTGGTACATAAAACAACCTGCTATTAAAAACACTAGACACCCTATTTGGTCTTCTGAAATTCGTACTCAATTCTATGAGTTTATGTGGCTTAAATAGGTATCTGAATTTTGGGCTTTCTGTAGAATGATCCAGCCCTAATGTGTAGCAACTGTCACCTTGAATTTAGGGTTTGTTACCTCCTATATTCTGGGTGATTTAGGTCTTCTGTTTTAATCTGAATCTTCAATATAAAACACCCTACAGATGCGCCTTGTTCTGTTTTTATCCATCATTAATTAATTCCAGATACTTCTCCTTAAATATCTCTGATCAGTTAATCATTAATTAATTCTGGTAGCAGGTCTGAGATGTCTCAACATCTGTTGGGACATCCTGAAAAACTGAACTTAATTTATTCACACAATGTCCCAACATCTGATGAGACATCCTGAAATAAATTCACATACTCTGTTTGATAATGTCCCAACATCTGATAGGACATTCTGAACTGAATTTAACATTTCTTGTTTGGTCAAAAATTCTGCCAATTCTTAAACATCTACAAACTCCCCCTTTGGCTAATTTTTGGCTAACATCTTTTCTGGATTTCAGAGTGCAGCAGAAGTTCTTTTTATCAGAGTATAGCATTACTTTTCTGTTGAATCTTATTTGAGATTACTCCCCCTCAAACATATATGTATCCAATTTTGTTGCAACAGAAATACACACTGATTCAGTTCAGACAGAAACAAACAGATTTTTTTTTTCATTCATACTTAAAACAGCAATTACATTGTTGTTGTTCTCCCCCTTGGTAGGCACAAAATTAGGGGCCAAAGACACTATTACTGTCATTACATTTGCCTCACATACATTGATCACTCAGATTCATCACTCTCAGTTGCTTCCTCCACTTCAGTGTCTTCATCTTTATCAGCTTCACTTTCTTCATCAGCCTCACTATCTTCACCAGATGCAGCATTCTGATCTTCTTCACTTTCCAACCTTTTAATGATTTCCTCAAGCTTCTGCTTTCTAGCTTCAAGCTCTTTGCAGGTGCTTTTGAGTTCAGCAATTAAAGTCTTCCTGGAGATTGGATTCTTAGCAGTGGAGGGACCAGCAGATGTCCCAGAAGGTGCTTCAACATCTGCAGCATGGTGACTTAGGAATAATTTGTAGTGAAAAGCTAGGGGGCTCTCTCTCTTGCAGACTGTGTCCTTCTCATTTAAAATTCCAGGGTATTGACTTAGAACAATACCACACAGCAATGATGGAAAAGCTATTGGCAGCTTTGTTGCAGTAGAGATGGCATGCTTCATGGTTTGATCAAAGATGAAGGCTCCATAGTCCATCTTGGTTTGAGTTCCCACAGCATATATAAACCTGGCTAGACCAGTTGAGATTGAGGAAGTGTGGTTTGTAGGCACCCAATTAGCAGTTCCAATTCTGTTCAGCATGGCATACTTTCTGGTAAGCATGCTCACAGAGAGCTTTCCCTTCACAGGCCATGCCTTGACCTGGTTTGCAGTGATCACTTTACAGACTTGATTATCTGTCTTACCTAATTCATTGGGTCCATCTGTTTCTCTTCCTAGATACTCATTGATGATTTGAGGAGAAAACTGTACACATTTACCCCTAACGAAAACTTTTCTAAACTCAGAAGACTTACCATTTGAGCAATCCTCCTGAAGATTCACAATGAACTCTTTGACAAGAAGTTCATAGCAGGGAGATAGGTCTGAGACTGTCTTGAATAGTCCTGCAGCAGAGATGAGGTCTATCAGTTCTGTGCACTCAAGTGCATTGCTGCTTAGTTCTCTTTCCAAGGCAACCCTTCTTTGGTACACATATTTCCACCTGTTGACACTGGAGACATGGTGAAATGATATGTTGTCCAAGGGAGCTTCTGGTACAGCAGTTGAAGCTCTGGATGTTGCTGGTCTCTTCTTGGGAGGAGATGTTGGGACATCTGATCCAACATCTGAATCTGATGATGTGGCAGCTTTCCTTTTCTGAGTTTGGACTTTACTCCATTGTTTTGATGGCCCAAAAGTGACTTTAGCCTTCCCTTTCTTTGGAGAGGCTTTCTTCTTTTCAGGAATTGTTGCTTCAGCTTGCAGCTTGCCCTTCCTGGACCTGAGTCTTTTAGCAATGCTGGGTTTCACAGATGCTATGATCTCTGCATCAGAGTCCTGCTCCAGATTGACCACTGGAGGAGATTGAGCAGCCTCCTCTTCAGCTGGTTGATCAGCAGGGATTTGATCTTCATTTGAGCCTTGAGCATGTTCTTCAGAGACCTCTTCATCATTTTCTTTTGAGGCTTTGTCCTCAGTTTGTTCCAGATCAACATCAGATGAGTTCTTTTTCTTATCTTCAGATGTTCCAACATCTGTTGGGACATCTTGTTCTGCAGCAGTGTTCTCTGTATCTTGAGCTGGTTCTTCTTGAGGTGCAGGAATGGTGTTCAAAGGAACAGAGATCCCTCTCACCACTCTTTGTTCAGAGAAAACTTGGTTGACAATCTCCTTGATGGAATCATCAACATATTTGGAGTATTTTGAGGACATGTTAGCAGGAGAGGGAATGCCTTTAGCTTTGCTTCTGATTTGATCTTTACATCTCTTTGGTGTTCTTGCCTTTTTAGTGTGAGAGGCGCTTCCCCTGAGCTCGTCCAATGGTGTTGATGACATTGGCACAACAGAGATTGGAGTGGCATGAACCACGTCTTCCTTGTTGAGAATTTCCTCAGCTGTTTTAGGGTTTTGAGACATTGTTGAGGAAGATGAATGTGCAGCTTTAGGGTTTATGATTTCTGAAGGATTGAGAGTTAATGTGATTCGCTTGTGATGGTATGATGAGAATCTTGATAGCTGCTTATAAGTAGTTACTAAATAAGTAACCGTTACAATGCAAATGATGAGAGATGGAATTCCCAAGGATTCTGTCCAGACTAGTTTTGCCATCTGGACCTTATGCCATGCAATGTCATATGACATGTTGGCACATCTCATTAACTGCTAAATATCACATAAACAGATTCCAAGTTTGCCCCTTAAGTTCTCAAATTGTGTAGCATCCAATGCTTTGGTAAAGATATCAGCTAACTGCAGATTTGTAGCTACATGCTCCAATGAAATCACCTTTTCTTCTACAAGATCTCTAATGAAATGATGTCTGATATCAATATGCTTAGTCCTGCTGTGTTGAATGGGATTCTTTGATATGTTGATTGCACTTAAGTTGTCACAGTACAATGTCATGACATCCTGTGGGACATTGTACTCAGTGAGCATCTGCTTCATCCAAACCAACTGAGAACAACTGCTACCTGCTGCTATATACTCAGCTTCAGCTGTAGATAATGACACACAATTCTGTTTCTTACTGAACCAAGAAATCAGATTGTTTCCTAGAAAGAAGCATCCTCCTGAAGTGCTTTTTCTGTCATCAGCACTTCCATTAACATATTTAAGGATTCTCTTGACTTGATTGAGATGACTGACTTTTGGATCAGCTTGATATCTTGCACAAACTCCTACTGCAAATGCAATGTCTGGTCTGCTAGCAGTCAAGTATAACAAGCTTCCAATCATGCTTCTATATAAACTTTGATCTACATTCTCACCCTTTTCATCTTTAGTCAGCTTTAAATGTGTGGGAGCAGGAGTTCTTTTATGAGAAGCATTTTCCATTCCAAATTTCTTCACTATGTTCTTGGAGTACTTACTTTGGGAAATAAACATTGAGTCTTCCATTTGCTTTACTTGCAGACCAAGAAAGTAGGTTAATTCACCTACTAGACTCATTTCAAATTCAGATTCCATCTGCTTGACAAAATGTTTGACCATCTTATCAGACATCCCACCAAACACAATGTCATCAACATATATTTGTGCAATCATGACATTTCCTTCTTCATCTTTAACAAACAGGGTTTTATCAATCCCACCTTTTCTGTATCCTTGCTTGATAAGAAATGTGGTCAGTCTTTCATACCATGCCCTTGGAGCTTGCTTCAGACCATAAAGTGCTTTCTTTAATTTGTATACATGATTTGGACAGCTTGGATCAACAAATCCTTTAGGCTGTTCTACATATACCTCTTCATTAAGATAACCATTAAGAAAGGCACTTTTCACATCCATTTGAAATAGCTTGAACTTTAAGATACAAGCAATTCCCAACAGTAGTCTTATTGATTCAAGCCTTGCTACTGGTGCAAAGGTTTCATCAAAGTCTACCCCTTCAATTTGAGTGTATCCTTGAGCCACAAGTCTAGCTTTGTTCTTTGTAACAACTCCTTGTTCATTTGACTTGTTCTTATACACCCATTTTGTACCAATCACATTTATGTCATCAGGTCTAGGAACAAGATTCCACACTTCATTCCTTGTGAATTGACCTAATTCCTCTTGCATAGCACAAATCCAGTATTCATCAGTGAGAGCTTCCTTGACATTTTTAGGTTCTATTTTGGAAACAAAACAAGAACCTGAAATCACTTCTCTTGATCTAGTGCTTACACCTCTGTTGGGATCACCAATTATTAAGTCTTTGGGATGATCCTTCTGTATTCTGATGGAAGGAGGTTTGCTTGAATCTTCTGACCTTGTATCATTTTGAGTGAAGTTATATTGGTCATTCTTTTCTTCAGCTTCAATCTTGATATCAGCAGATGTTCCAACATCTTCTGGGACATCTGTAGAAGCATCATCAATTATCACATTTATGGACTCCATGATAACCTTTGTTCTGTAATTAAATACTCTATATGCTCTGCTGTTTATAGAGTATCCAAGGAAAATCCCTTCATCACTTTTAGGATCCATTTTTCTCCTTTGCTCCCTATCTGCTAGAATATAGCATTTACTTCCAAACACATGAAAGTACTTCACAGTGGGTTTTCTGCCCTTCCAGACTTCATATATTGTGGACAAAGTTCCTTTCCTTAAAGTAACTCTGTTATGGATGTAACAGGCAGTGTTCATAGCTTCAGCCCAAAAGTATAGAGGCAACTTTTTAGCATGGATCATAGCTCTTGCTGATTCTTGAATGGTTCTATTCTTCCTTTCAACAATCCCATTCTGTTGAGGAGTGATAGGTGAAGAATATTCATGATTGATTCCTTCTGAAGAGCAGAAATCTAAGAACTTTTGATTCTCAAATTCCTTTCCATGATCACTTCTAATTCTGATCACACAGCTGGATTTTTCCCTTTGTAATCTTTGACATAATTCTTTGAATACATCAAATACATCTGACTTTTCTTTGATAAAATTTATCCATGTATATCTTGAAAAGTCATCAACCACCACATAAGCATACCTCTTACCACCAAGACTTTCAACCTGCATAGGTCCCATAAGATCCATATGTAGAAGTTCCAAAACTTTGGAAGTTGTCAGATGTTGGAGCTTTGGATGGGACATCTTGGTTTGCTTGCCTATTTGACATTCACCACATATTTTGCCATCATCAATCTTTAGTTTAGGAATACCTCTTACAGCATCCATAGATATGATCTTCTTTATGCCTCTGAAATGAAGATGACCTAGTCTTTGATGCCACAGTTTCACTTCTTCTTCTTTAGCTAGAGAGCAGGTTGAAGTGAGACTGAGATTTTGGGATTCCCACATGTAACAGTTGTCTTTAGATCTGGCTCCTTTCATGACAACCTCTTGTTCTTTGTTAGTCACTATACATTCAGATTTGGTAAAGTTTACACTGTACCCTTGATCACATAACTGACTTATACTGATCAGGTTAGCAGTTAAACCTTTAACAAGCAGCACATCATCTAGTCTTGGAACATCTTGACAGTCCAAGGTTCCAACTCCCTTGATTTCTCCTTTAGCTCCATCTCCAAAGGTCACATACCTGGATGAATGTGATTTTAAGTTTACTAGCAAATTCTTCAATCCAGTCATGTGTCTTGAACATCCACTATCAAAGTACCAGTCTTCTTTAGCTGATACTCTCAGTGATGTATGTGCTATGTATGCAGTACTTTTCTTTGACCAGATGAGTTGAGATTTCTTTTGATGCCTCTGCCCTGTGTGTTGTTCAGCTGATCTCCAAGCTTGATTGTTGATCTGGTTCTTGGGTATGTGGATTTGATCAGTCTGAATGTCAGCTTTTGGTCTCCAAACCTTCTTGATGACCTCTGTCTTCTGCTTAGGAGGTTGCTGATTTCTTTGATGACTATGTAGCACTTTCTTGGTACCCTCTACTTTCTGTTTGGAAGGTTGCTGATATATCTGATTTGGATATCCATGTAGCTTATAACAGTGAGGTTTGATATGCCCAAATCTTCCACAGTGATGGCATCTCCATCTTTGATATTTTTTCTTCATTTTGTTCTTTCCAGAATGTTGAGACATCTGTTGGAACATTATGTTTGTCTTTGTGTTTTGATGTTGGAGCATCTGTTGGGACATCTTGTTTGACTGTGTAGTTTTTGAAGTAGTTTTGCTAGAGCTTGCTTCATCTCTGTTATATCCTAGTCCACTTTTGTCCCCTGAATGTTTATTATTGCTGAGAATAACATCCAGTGTGTTTGAGCTGTTGTTCAACATTCTAACAGATTTGGACATATGTTCCAACTTAGAGTTGAGAAGGCTTACTTCACTTTTTAAGGTTTCAATGATCTCCTGATCATTTGCTTTGTCATCTTCTAAAGTCTTATTCTGCTTCTTTAGCTTTATAACTTCACTGCATATTTCAGAGCTTCTTTTGTATAGATCTTTGAATGCTTGCTCAAGTTCTTCATAAGTAAGTTCTCCACAACTGGAATCACTATCATATTCACACAGTCCAGCTAAAGCAGTAATATGCTTAGCTGATTCTTCTTCTGAATCTCCTGAGTCTTCATCAAACCAGGTCACAGAGAGTCCTTTCTTTTGCCTCTTTAAGTAGGTAGGACATTCAAACTTGATGTGTCCATATCCTTCACATTCATGACATTTGACTCCTTTATCTTGACTGGTCTTTTCAGCATACTTTAATCTTTTGTTAGCATCATAAGATCTTCTGTTCTCAGAGTTTGTGTTTCTTCCACTAGGTTTGGATTTGCCTTCCATTCCTCTGAGAATCTGTTTGAATTGTCTTCCAAGCAAGGCAAGGTTTTCTGATAAGCTTTTATCATTTGCTGATTCATCATCTTCTTCTTCATCTGTATTTGACACCAATGCTATGCTTTTGTTCTTTTTGGCATTTGTGTCATTCATTCCCATCTCAAAAGTTTGAAGGGAACCAATGAGTTCTTCAACTTTCATGGAGCATATGTCTTGAGCTTCTTCTATTGCAGTGACTTTCATGTCAAATCTTTTTGGCAAAGATCTGAGAATCTTTCTTACAAGCTTTTCATCAGTCATCTTTTCTCCCAAAGCTCCAGAAGTATTGGCTATATCCAAGATGTTCATATAGAAGTCATGAATTGATTCATCTTCTTTCATTCTCAAGTTTTCAAACTTGGTGGTGAGAAGTTGAAGTCTTGACATTTTTACTTTTGATGTTCCTTCATGAGTTGTTTTGAGAGTATTCCAAACATCTTTGGCTAGTTCACAATGATGCACAAGTCTGAAAATGTTCCTATCAATGCCATTGAATAAAGCATTTAAGGCTTTTGAATTGCCTAGTGCTGAGTCTTCTTCCTCCTTACTCCATTCTTCTTCAGGTTTTAGCACTTTAGATCCATCTTTGGTGTCTTGGATAGGATGATCCCATCCAACATTGACTGCTCTCCATGCCCTGTTGTCAAGTGACCTTAAGAATGCAATCATTCTTGGCTTCCAGTAGTCATAATTAGATCCATCCAGAATAGGTGGTCTATTTACTGACCCTAAATCTCTGTCCATGTTACAGAATTTATATTACCTAGATCTCACCCAGTATAAACAGGCAGGGTGCCTGCTCTGATGCCAATTGAAATTCTGTGATCAGGTATGAGATGTCCTAAGAGATGTCCCAACACTTAATAGGACATTTGACAAATTTAACCAAAACTTAAACAGCAAGAAAAGTAAACAACACAGAAGTTTGTTAACCCAGTTCAGTGTATAACCACACCTACATCTGGAGGCTACCAAGCCAGGAGGAAATCCACTATTAGTAATATTAATTCTAGACTTAAACCACCCTGTTTAATCTATCACTTAATACTTACCCAATGCAATTTCTACCTAAGACTCACTTAGATAAGAGTACCCTACTCACTCCCCCTCAATCACACAATGATCAAGTTTACAAGTTTACAGAAATTGAAGACATCCTTCAAACAATACAGCTTGATCTTACTTCACAGTTTCAATCAAGTCACAAATGCACTTTTGCTTAAAAGCTCATAAAGTGGTACATAAAACAACCTGCTATTAAAAACACTAGACACCCTATTTGGTCTTCTGAAATTCGTACTCAATTCTATGAGTTTATGTGGCTTAAATAGGTATCTGAATTTTGGGCTTTCTGTAGAATGATCCAGCCCTAATGTGTAGCAACTGTCACCTTGAATTTAGGGTTTGTTACCTCCTATATTCTGGGTGATTTAGGTCTTCTGTTTTAATCTGAATCTTCAATATAAAACACCCTACAGATGCGCCTTGTTCTGTTTTTATCCATCATTAATTAATTCCAGATACTTCTCCTTAAATATCTCTGATCAGTTAATCATTAATTAATTCTGGTAGCAGGTCTGAGATGTCTCAACATCTGTTGGGACATCCTGAAAAACTGAACTTAATTTATTCACACAATGTCCCAACATCTGATGAGACATCCTGAAATAAATTCACATACTCTGTTTGATAATGTCCCAACATCTGATAGGACATTCTGAACTGAATTTAACATTTCTTGTTTGGTCAAAAATTCTGCCAATTCTTAAACATCTACAGAAGTGATAAGTGATGTTGCTCTTTTTAGGAGCCATGATGCTGAAGATGAGTGGTGACAGGTACTGATGATAATACTGAAGAAAGGGCCACTGATTGGCTGATGCAGATAACTGAAGTAGATAGCTGAAGCAACTGCTGATGATGATAGGTCAGTACTGAAGATGGGGTCAAAACCAAAACCAAAGATGAGGAGGGATACCCTGAAACACAAACAAGCAAATGTCAATATGATGCAATGTTTATGTATGCAAATGATATGAAAGGGTCTGTGACTGAGCTGGATCTGATCAATAACTCTGATATAGGTCCATGTGTGTAAGAAATCCAGATGGAGGCTTATAAATCCAGTAACCAAGGTGGGGGACTCAAATAAAGAGCCACATGTCCAGGATTTTGGAATCACAAGAACTGTTCCAACATGAAGTATTCTTAATCAAATCAAAGTAGCAGGGTATTCTGAGGTCAAGGTACCTGCAAACCTGTAAACAGCCCAACCCCCTCACAGGTGGTGTTCTAAAACAAGGATCCTCAGACTTGGATCAGTTATGAGAAGTGTAAACACTTCTAACCCGGAGGTACAATGTTTACAATAACCATAAAAGTTCCTCCTCCAATTCACCTCAGTTTCTGAAGGTCAATACTAAAAGGTCATCCAGACTTAGCAGGCTTCCCAGATAGCCCTAGCATTGCAGGAAATCTGCAACACAGAGTTCTCAAGAAGAAACCCATATCTGAACCGTGTTTCATATTCCCGCACCAGACCGAGATGGAATGGGAAAGAATATGAACCACTATAGCCTAGGTGTCACTCAGGTCCCAGGTATAGGACCTTAACTCTCAATGGAACACCCACCCACCAAAGCAAAACCAGATCCAGCCAGCAGCATGACAATATGATATATGAAAAGCAATAAAGAAAGCAGTAAAGCAACTATACATAAAGCAAAAATAAATACAAATATACAAACACAAATAAGCACATAACCCCCAGTAAACACAAATCAATCAAGCGCTAGGAGGAACCCACAAAAAGAACCAGAAACCCTGGTTGCAGTATAAGGGTCCCCAGCAGAGTCGCCAAGCTGTCGCTCCCGATAAATGGGACCAGGCCCAGATAAAGGTACAGACGCAAACGGTCGGCGAGAGGGACAATGAGAACACACAGCCGTGAACTCACTGGAGATGAATAGAGTCGCCAGCTAGGCATTTTTATCCCGGAGGAAAGGTAATGCTGCATAAACCTAGAAAAAAGATGGATAAGATGGTTGCGAACCAGAGAGACTGAGAAAGGGGGTTGGTTACAACCTGGGAAGGTATTAGCACCCAGATTGTCCGCCGTACTCGACGGGATCCACGCTTGAAAGATTTGTGTTTTTAAAGGGGTAGTGTCAGTGCAATCTGTGTGTAAAATGGCTGGAAAGGAATGTACAGGTGTCTGTGCAAAAGAAGTGTGAAGTGCAGTATGTACAGTGTCAGTGTAAGGACAAGAATAAGATGCTCAAGATCATGAGGCTTAAAGAATAAGGCTAGGGCAAAAAAGAAGCAAACAAGAACTAGGGCAAAAAAAGTTTCAGAGATCAATTAAATTCTCATTTCATCACCATTTTCAAAACTAAAAGCACCAGGACAATCAGTGAAGCATAGAGAACAAGTTTAGAACATAAAAAATGATTTCTGGAAAAATATTTCTTGAGCTACCTGAGATTCGAAGCTTTCACTCCAGCAACTTTCAGACCTCCCCTCCTTGTGAAATCCACTCCTTATGACCACTTGATGATGCTTGAATGCTTTGGAGAAGTTTATGCTGGCTAGATGAAGAGTTTGAACAGCTTCTGCTCAAGCTCAGTTAAAAATGGCAATGGTGATGCAGGCAGTTTCTGGCAATGGTGAAGGGTTGTTTGAGGTCAGGATGATGAGGGGAGAAGGTTTGTAGAGTTTGTTTGAGTGTTTGTGAGCTGTGGAGTGAGTTTCGAATGAAACTGCAAGTTGGAGTGAAAATGGAGAAGCAATGTTTCTGTTTGATTCAGGCCTGGTTCTTTGTTGGTTTAGGCTTAATGGAGTATGGTGAGATGATTAGTGAAGCTGGTTTGAATGTTTGTGAGATGAGGAGGCAGATTCGAAAGAAAATGCAAATGGGGTGGTTTTTGTGAATGTGATGCTCTGGCCTCTTTCAGCTTGGCTTGGTGTTATGTTTGGCTAGCAAATGGAAAGTATAAACAATCCCAATTGGCCAGAGGATGTGACATGGCCTGCTGTGATTGGGATGTTTGCTTTTGCCAAAAGTCAACTTTTTGTAAGGAAAGGTATGGCTTGGTTCTAGGCTTGGTACAAGGGCTAGGGCTGGCGCAGCATGGTGAGGTGAGATGCTATGGCTGGTTCAGCATCCAAGAAATCAAGTGGGTGAGATGTCATGAGTGATTTTGCAAGTTGGCTCCTTTTGAAACTTCATGAAAAAGTCTTGTTACACAAACCATGATCATGAGAACTTTGGTCCAATTCTGATTTTTAGAACTCATGTGATGTTTGTACATTGGTTTGAAGTGAACTAGAAGTTACAAATGGCCTTGGTTCATGATTTTGCAAATTTCTCATTTGAAGCATGTCTTGAAAATAAGTGATTTTTGTCAACTTTGTCACACCATAACTTTTGATCCAAAATGAATTAGGTCATGTTCTTGTACTTTCTGAAAAGGGAAAAATGTATTCTACAACTTTCATGACCAAGGTTTTCTCATTTGAAGCCTTTTTGGATCAAGAATCAAGGCTTGAAAAATGGCACAAAATGACATATTCTTGAAAAGTCAAACATGCCCTAAAAAGTCAACTTTGCAAAAAACTTCAAATTCAAGATTTTTGTGAACTTCAAACTTCTTCCATGATCAAATAAAGATCATATACACTCAAATTGATGAAGATCACCCATTGGTTGGATCATTGGGGGCCTCAGATGCCCTGATTTTGCACTGACTTGTCCAGAAAGTCAACTCTTGATCAGATGACTTCCCCATGGAATTTCTTCATGAAAATTGATATGCATACTCCCTATACCATATAAAGACCAATGGAAACAAGACTGACCAAAAAATTTGGAGTTATGGCCTCTGAAACCAAAACCCTAATTTTAGGTCAACTGTGCAGTCAAACTTGGCTCTGCATCCACACCAATCCCAGTTCTTGTGATTCTTTTGCATTCTTGACTTTGAGAGGATGTGATATGATATAAGAACACTCATGGACCCATTTGAAGTGAATGATGGCCTTTGGAGTGGCTCAAGAGGCTCTTGGACTGCTCAAATCACAAACCCTAGATGCAGATGACTTAGAAACTAATGCAGTGACTCAAAAATGAGATATGAGGTGATATGATTGAAATTATGCATATGAAAAGATCACAAGCCATGGTGTGAATGGGTGAGGGCAAATTTGGGGTGTTTACAACAGGTGAAATGAATTCTTGCTCACAAATTTTGGCTCATCTGCAAATAAGATAACCCCATATATACTGAGGGCTAGAAGTGCACAAACAACTTTCCATTCCCCTACTGCAGCATTCAGGGTAGTCTAGGAGATCAAGAGGTCTAGGTGAAGGCCTGGAACTCCAACCTTGGTTGTCATGTTCCGATCAATAAGGGCAGGCTCCAAATGCAATGCCCTGGCTATGTCTTCATTTTTGGGAGCAGTCATCTCAGGGTTGAAAGGAATCCCTCTCCTGATAGGAACTCCTAACAACATGGAAAATTCTTCTAGCAAGGGTCCCAACTGGAAATCAGGGAATGTGAAGCATCTGAGTGGAGGATCATAAAACTGCAAGCAAGTATGGATCATGCTCCTCTGAGATGCATCTAAATCCATGACCATGTCCAATATGCCTCCATAATTCTCTCTGAATAGTGGGACATGGTCAGGAGTAATAAGGGACTGGATCTGCCTGATGCCAGTCAGGGTGGGATCAAAGAAGTGGTATGTGATGTTGCTCTTTCTTGAAGTGTCCATGGGTGCTGGTGAAGAAGCTGAGAGCAACTGCTGATGAAGGTCACTGACTGAGATGCTGGAGATGGGTCTCTGATGAAGATAGCTAGAGGAGAATCATTGACAAACTAATGAAGGTGCTGGAGAAGATAACTGAAGCAGTCTGAGCAGCAAAAGGGGTCAAAACCAAACCAAAGATAATATGATGGATACCCTGTAAAACAAATAAGCAAATGTTAAATGATGCAAAAATGATGTATGCAAATGATATGCAAAGGGTTTGTGACCAAGTGTTGGATCTGTTTATCTGCCTTGGTAAAAGTCCATGTATGTTCATAAGTTCGGATGGAGGCTTAGAAATCCAGTAACCAGGTGGGGGACTCAAATAAAGAGTCACAAGTCCAGGGTAATCACAAGAACTGTCCAAATATTACAACCTTAACAAATATAGTAACAAAGGGTATGATGAGGCCAAGGGTTCCTGCAAACCTGCAAATATCCCAACCCCCTCAAATGTAATGTTCTAGAACAAGGATCCTCAGACTTGGATCAGTTATGAGAAGTGTAAACACTTCTAACCCGGAGTTATAGTGTTTACAATAACCATAAAAGATCCTCCTCTAATTCACCTTAGATGCTGAAGGTCATAAAAAAGGTCATCCAGACTTAGCAGGCTTCCCAGATAGCCCTAGTACTACAGGAAATCTGTAGCACAGAGTTCTCAAGAAGAAACCCATATCTGAACCGTGTTTCATATTCCCGCACTAGACCGAAATGGAATGGGAAAGAATATGAAGCCACTCTAGCCTATGTGTCACTCAGGTCCTAGGTATAGGACCTTAATCACTCAATGAACCCCACCCACCAAAACAGAAAAGAGATCCAGCACATGATAATGACAATATGAAATGCATAAAAAACTGTAAATGAAAGCAATAAATAAAGTTGTACAGAAAGCAATAAATAAAGAAAATAAACAAGCACAAGTAGCACATAACACCCCTGTAAACACAAATCAAACAAGCGCTAGGAGGAACCCACAAAAAGAACCAGAAGCTCTGGTTGTAGTATAAAGGTTCCCCAGTAGAGTCGCCAAGATGTCGCTCCCGAAGATCTGCATCCCGGTACAAGCGCGAACGGTCGGCGAAAGGAGAAATGAGGTGAAGGTGAATAGAGTCGCCATTTAAGCATTTTTATCCCGAAGGAAAGGTAATGCTGCATAAACCTAGAAGAAGATTGATAAGACGGTTGCGAACCATAGAAACTGAGAAAGGGGGTTGGTTACAACCTGGGAAGGTATTAGCACCCAGATTGTCCGTCGTAATCGACGGGATCCACGCTTCAAAGATTGTGTTTAAAGGGGTAGGGTATGTGCTATCTGTGTGCAAAAGCTGGAAAAGAAAGTACAAGTGTCAGTGTAAAAGGTGAATTGCTCAGGAATGAGGCTTAAAAACGAATGCTGAAAGAGGGGGAAAACACAGAGACTTTTGTTCGATAACTGTTAAGTTATTCCTACGTATCCTCTCGTGCAATGAGGAAGTCAGAACACCGTAGTTCGACTCAAAGAGACTGAAAAATAAGTTGACTGGTGATCTGCTTGCTTGTTTATGCTCAAGTGTATGACTCTTCTGGCTCGAGTGCTAACTGTCTTGCATTAGACGGAAGAAGCAAGTTCTCGTTTATGAGTGAAGATGATGAGAAAATAATCCCGAAGGAGACGATTATTGTTTGTTTTTGTGTTTTCAGTCTTTTATTGTTTTTGGTGTTTGTCATAAGTTAATGAGCTTAAGTCTAAACCAAGGGTTAGCAAACTCATCATATCCTCCCTTTGATTAGGGATAATGAGAATACCTTAAGTATGAGATAAACATCTCAACTTAATTACCATGATGATGTAGGATTAAGATCATTAACCTACTTGTGATTATTTAGATGTTTTTGAGTTTTTATTTAGTGTTATGTAATGAGTTTAAGCCATAATCAAGGATTAGTGAACCCATTACACCATCCTAATAGAAGGATAATAGATGAAAGCACTTAAGCTGATGAAGATACCTCAACTTAATCCATGATTAGGGATTAACCTCATGACAAAACAAGCCTTTATTAAAGTGGATTTAATTAAGAGTAAGATTAAGAAGTGAATTTTATGGTTTGTAAGTCAACTTGAGAGGGACTTGTCCATTAACACTAGGGTTAGTCCTTCTTAACCAATAAAGGAAGAATTAGAACCCTAATGCAAGGCCCAAGTTACAAATTAATGTCTTAGTTATTATTAGATGGATTAATTAAGAGGTTTAAACAAATTAAGGGTTTAACACTTAGTATTAAAGTTATACACTCCATCCTAAGAGAAGGATGCAGGCATAACCCTAATCACAAAGTCTTAAAGCCTTAAAGGTTTAGTCTCTAATGATGAGGTGAGAAGAGAGACACAAAGAAGACATAAAGGTAAAAGCTAAAGGGGGACTAATTACAACCCTAATTATTGTCATGCTTGGATTTTCCTATGGTTTGTAAGACTTGGAAGAGATCTTCAGAGAAGCCACCAATGGAAGAAGTAGATGAAAGGAGGAGAAGCAAAAGAAACAAGTCACTTACTTCATTGAAGAAGATAAGTAACTTGGAGAAAGAAGGTGAATGATGAACATGAATGAGAAAGCTCACTCTAAGGAAAAGAAAAATGAGAAAAGAATGAGAAAAGAAATGAGAAAAGAATGAGAAAAGAAATGAGAAGTGAATGCAAATTCACTTCTCAAGTTACTTACCACCTGAAAAGGTTAGCATAAAGAAAGAAATGAAATGAAAATGAAGCATATGCAAAGGTAAAAACCAAAACCAGAAGCAAACACATGATTCAAATGATTCTATTAGATTATGCAAAGGCATACCAAGTGCTATGAATGTTCATACAAGAGATTAGAATGAAAATGAAGCATGTAGGAAGCATGAAAACACATGTATGTTTATGAAATGAAATGGATGCAAAGCATAGCAAATGTATGAAGAAATGACCAAGCAATGTTCAAGAAATGTCTTAAGATGTCTAAGATGGCATACAAGTGCTTAGAATGTCATGGCAAGTTCACATGTTCATGCAATGCAATGTAAGATGCAAGTATGGATGCAAGATTAGGGTTACATGAAAGGATGAGATGCAAATTTCAAAAACAGAAGCAAATCACAAGATAAAAATTTCAAATGAACTCAAAGGAACCCTAACCCCATATGATATCACACCCCAAAGGAGAAGGTCTAACTCTTAACCTAAAGAAAGTTGTGATTTTTCTAAGTAAACTAGGGTTTTAGGGTACCTTAAGAGGGAAAATGCAAATCAAATGGAAAATGCAAGATAAATTCATGACAAAATTATCCTAGGAACTACATGCTATATGGAAAACAATTCAAAAAGAACCATTGTCAAACCCTTCATGGTTAGGCAGAAAAGAATTTTCAAAGTTAGGGTTCCAAAAAGGGAATTTTATGAACCCTAAATTCAAGAAAAATGTCAAGATTGGATCAAAACCAAAAATAAATTTGTATGAATGGTTTGACAAGGTTTCTAAATGTCCTAAGATGCAACGTAAAGTTTTTTGGAATTTTTGGAAACCTAAATGATATTTTAATTAATTAATTTCCATTAATTAATTAAAATAAACATTTAAATATTTTTAAAATGATTTTTTAATGCAAAAAATAAAAATAAAAATCTTTTTGGATGAAGAAAAATATTTGAAGTCAAAATGCAGAAGAAAATATTTTTTGGAATTTTCTAAGTATTTTAAATAAAATGCACAAAATAAATTCTATTTATATAAAATTAAATTAAAATAAGAGAAAGTATAATGATTTGATGGACAGGATTTGAACTGGGGGGATTCTGTTTGACTACGCGCGCATCTCAATGGCCAAGAATGAATCTGACTTAATTAACTAATTAACTTAATTAATTAATATTTAAACTTAAGTGAAGTGATCTGGACCGTATACACGCGCGCGAAACTAAATCCTAGGGCTGACATTCAAACTGAGCCACTAAACCCTAATTAGGGTTCTAATCACTCTCAGGTGACCGGAGCTAGCTCCGATCATCTTCTCCGGCTAGCCAAACTTGCTATCTCACTCAAAATGCAACCTTAAGCTCTCAAACTTTCCAGAAATGATCCTCACATCACTCCAAACAAGAATCAACCAACAAAATTCATTTATTTATCATCAAGAACATGAATCGAAGCAAAACAGAAAACACATAAAAAATTTCAGAAGCTCAGTACATGCACGAAACTCAACCATTTTCAAAACAAACTACATCATGGTGATCAGGAGAGCTCATAGATTCATTTAGAAACAAGAAATGTAAGTTCTGGAAAAAAGATTGAGGGTGGCTACCTGAATTGAAGCTTTCACTTCTGGAGCTTTTGGACCTCTTCTTTTGTGCAAATCCTCTTTACTTGACCCCCTGATGATGTTGCAGTGCTTGGATGAAGTTTTGAATGGCTGGATTGAGTGGTTGCACTCTTGCTGCACCAGAATCGTGTTTTGTGTATAGGGGCTTTGAGGCTTATTTGATGGTTGGTTTATGATCTATGGATGATGGTGAGTTGGTTTATGAAGTTTGTTTGTGGTTTTAGTGGCTGGGCAGAGAATTTCAAAATCTTTTGCTTGAAGGTGATTTTTGTGGAACTTGGTGATTCTGAGGTTCCAGGCCTGTGTGTTGTATGTTATGAGTTGCTTTTGGTCCACATAACATTGTTTGATAGGTCAGAAAGTGGGTGGTGGTCTGTGGTGATTGGTATGGGCAAGTTGCCAAAATGTCAACATAACTTGTACTTGAGGTATGAGCTATGGCAGGGGTTGTTCAAGGGCATGTCTGGCCTCAGCATTGATCAAGGAGAGCCATGGGATTGAGATTATGCAGTTGGATGACTTAGAAGCAAAGATCTCATAGGTTTTGCAAGTGATATGTGATTTTCCCCCTTTGAGAAATCTTGAAGTGCAAGGCATGGAATGTTGTGATTCCTTGGGCAATTCTCAGCAAAATGAGTCATGTGATGTTGTTATGATGTTTAGAAGTCAATTAGAGGTCACTTAGAAGCTTGGCAAATAAATTTGCAAAAATCCCTCTTTGGCATGAATGTGAAAATTATGTGATTTTTGCCAACTTTGCAAGGCCATAACTTGAGTTCCATAATGAATTAGAACTTGTTCTTGTACTTTTTGAAAAGGGAATGATCCAATCTACAACTTTCATGACCAACAATTTTTCATTTGAAGCATTTTTGGTTGAGAAAGAGGAGGTTGAAAAACTTTCCCAAAATGGAAAGTTTCCATTACAAGTCATTTCCATTTTTGGTAACTTTTGGTTTAGCTCAATTTTCTTTAAATTTGTGAACTTCCAAGTACTTCAGTGATCAAATAAAGATTATATAACTTCAATTTGATGAAAAATACACTTTGGTTCCATTGTTGGGGGCCTCAGATGCCCTGATTTTGCTATGACTTGCTCAAGAAGTTACCTAGTGAACAGATGACTTCCATAATGAATTTCTTCATCAAACTTGGTACACATGATCCTTATAACATATTGAGACTATTAGAAACAAGAATGACCAAAAAATTTGGAGTTATGGCCTCTAAAACCAAAACCCTAATTTCAGGTCATCTGTGTAGTGAAACCCTAGCTCTGCTTCCATGCTTTCCAAGTTCTTGTGATTTCTTGACTTCCTTGATCCTTGAGGGATACAGTATGATGATAGAACACACATGGTCCCTCTTGGAATTATTGGAGACCTTTGGAATGGCTCAGATGGATCCTTGGATTGCTCTGATCACAAACCCTAGATGCAGATGAACTTGAACTATGCAGATGAAACAAAAATGCAATATGAGATGGTATGCGTATACTAATGCAAACATGAAAGATCACAAGACATGGTGTGAAGTTAGTGAGGGCAAATTTGGGGTGTTTACACTTGGCATTATCAACTGATGGAAATAACCTGCATGGTCTTCAAAGTATCTCACATACCACATGGCTTGTGATTCTTATGATTTATAACCTACCTCCATGGCAATGTATGAAGCGTAAGTACATGATGTTATTTATGTTAATCTCTGGGCCTAAACAACCAGGGAATGACATAAACGTATACTTGACACCTTTGATCGAATATTTAAAGATTTTGTGGGAGAACAGTGTGGAGGTTTATGATGGATATAGGAAAGAAAGTTTCAATTTGAGGGCGATGTTGTTTGGTACAATTAATGGTTTTTCCAGCATACATGAATCTATTTGGGTATAGCATTAAAGGTCAACGTTCGTGTCCTGTTTGTGAAGACGAAACCGATACGATTCAATTGGAACTTTGTCAAAAGAATGTGTTTCTCGGTCATCATAGATTCTTACATTCTAAACATCACTATCGTGGGTGGAGAAAAGCTTTCAATGGAGACACCGAACAGTGTAAAGCTCCACCCGCATTGTCAGGTGACCAAGTTTTTGAGAAGGTGAAAGATGTGCGTATTGAGTTTGGCAAGCCTTTTGCACATAAGGTTGTCAAAGGTGGGTGGAAGAAAAGGTCGATATTTTTTGAATTTCCATATTAGAAGTCTTTGTACGTGAGACATTTTCTCGATGTTATGCATATTGAAAAAAATGTATTTGAAAGTGTTATCGGTACATTATTCAATATAAAAGGAAAGTCTAAGGATGGCCTTAAAGCAAGGGAGGACATGTTAAAAATGGGAAGGAGAACTGAATTAGCACCCGTGAAGAAAGGAAAATGAACATATCTACCACCTGCTGCTTTTACCTTATCTAGAAAGGAGAAAAAAAATTTGTGTAAGTCTCTGAGTGAAGTTAAGGTTCCATAAGGATACTCATCAGTTATCAGAAGTGCCATAACTAAATTGTGTTTTTTCTTTACGTCAATCTTTAGTAAGGTGATCGATCCCGAGATCTTACCAACACTACAAAAAGAGATTGTAATTACCTTGTGTGAGCTTGAAATGTATTTTCCTCTGTCTTTTTTTGACATAATGGTTCATCTAGTTGTTCATCTTGTGAAAGAGACACAGTTGTGTGGACCAACTTATATGAGATGGATGTACCCTGCTGAACGGTATATGAAAATATTAAAAGGGTACGTGAAATTCCAAAGTCGACCAAAGGGTTGTATTGTTGAACGATACATTGTTGAAGAAGCTGTTGAGTTTTGTACTGAATATTTGTCTAACGTTCAATCGATTGGACTCCCCAAAGTTCAGATTTTTGAAAAAATGGAAAGTAAAAAATTAATTGGAAATAAAATTGTGACAGTATCAAGGGATGAACGGGATCAAGTTCATTTGTATGTTTTGCACAATGATAATAAGGTTGATCCATATGTTGAAATGCACAAGGATGTACTCCGAAGGTTAAATCCGAACAGAAATGAAAATTGGATAGTTAGAGAGCACAATCAAAGTTTGATACAATGGTTAAAGGATCGTATTTATTCGAAGCGCTCTTCAGATCCTTCTTCGATAACAGAAAGGTTGAGATTTTTGGCATATGGTCCAAGTTTGCATGTGTTTTCTCATAGCGCATACTCGATTAATGGGTACACATTTTATACTAAAGAACAAGATGATAAGAGTACTATGCAAAATAGTGGTGTCACCGTGCTAGCTGAAACAATGCATATATCAAGTATGAAGGACTTAAACCCCAAATATGCAAATTTGTCATATTTTGGAGTTATTGATCACATTTGGGTGTTTGATTACGAGAAGTTTCAGATTCCCATCTTTGGTTGCAAGTTGGTAAATAGTAGTGGCATACGAATGGATAAGTCTGGATTTTTGCAAGTTGATCTTACTAGGGTGGGGTACAAAGATGAACCTTTTATTCTAGTATCTCAAGCTTAACAAGTGTTCTATGTGAATGACCCGACAAGTACAAAATGGTCTATAGTGCTTTTCTCTAACAAAGTGGTTGATGATAGCGGTGTCGATCAATGTGATATTGATGTTGAGAATGAGTCATGCATTAGACGGAATGAGTTGAATAGAAATGATGAAGATGAGGATCTTATAGCGGATGAGTCATATATAAGAAATGATCATAATGAGGGAATTTGGATCAATTCATCCGTACGCATTGCTAAGAAATAAGTGATTAATATTCCATCAAAGAAAAGAAAGAGATATTAGTGAAAGAGGTAAATTATGCAAGTATATCCTTGGTTTCTTGATTATAAGTTATATTTGATCATGCACAGTTTCTTTATTTTTTTGTTTTCAATTGCTTTGATTATAAGTTATATTTGATCATGCATGGTTTCTTTATTTTTTTTGTTTTCAATTGTTTTGATTATAAGTTATATTTGATCATGCATGGTTTCTTTATTTTTTTTTGTTTTCAATTGCTTTGATTATAAGTTATATTTGATCATGCATGGTTTCTTTATTTTTTTTTTGTTTTCAATTGCTTTGATTATAAGTTATATTTGATCATGCATGGTTTCTTTATTTTTGTGTTTTCAATTGCTTTTATTATAAGTTATATTTGATCCTCCTTGGTTTCTTTATTACAGGTTAGACATGTCCACTAATGATGATAACCCACATGATGATCATTCGACACATGAAGGAGGTAGTAAAAAAGTATCAACTGAAGAAGAGATTCGAAGAGGTATAACGGTTATGAGAAGAGTGGTCAATGGAAGATCTCAAGGCATCATTCTAGATTTAAATTGGAGCCATCAGGGGCAGCTTATAGAACCTAATGGGAACACCTTAACTAGTTTCATCGGTGCACTAGTAAGGAATGAAGTTCCCATTACTTGTGATGATTGGAGAAACAAAGATCTGAATGACTCCAAAGAAAGAATTTGGAGTGATATAAAGGTACATTAATTATGTATTTAATTATGCGAATCAATTATGTTTTTTCAATTACCTGTACTAACACACAATCTGTATGTTTTTCTTAGCGGTGTTTTAACATCGAAGAAGAAAGAAGAGGTTTTTGTATGAAATTGGCCGGAAAGCTTTTACGAGGCTTTAGAACATTTTTATCATCCAAGTTCCTTAAGGATGCGGATGATAATTATGTTGATGCGGAGCTTCCTAAAAAATATGAAAGTTTGATATCAGCAGAAGAATGGGAAGCCTTCAAATCCAAACGACAGGACCCTGTATTTAAAAGACTAAGTGCCACAAATCGGGAAAGAGCGTCAAGTCCCGCATATCCGTATCGAAAAGGATGTGTCGGATATGGACGCATAGAACAATCCATGGTAAGTATTTATAAATTGCGATAACATATTTGTTCATCATATATTAGTTTTATTTGATCATATTGTATGACTTAATGTGTAGCTGCAGAAGGAGAAAAGTTCTCAAACATCTATTCCTCCACATGTTTTGTGGAAGGAAGCCCGTGTGGGCAAATCTGGAGTTCCTAAAGAAGATGTTTTACAAGTATACGAGAAATGTGTAAGTATAACATTTTTTCTTTAATTAAATAAAAACCTTATAAACAAATATTTGACAAGTATACGGTATTCATCTGATTTTCAGGAGGCGCTATCTCAGTCTTTACCTCCAGGTAATACTAGGAGCATACTTTGTATGACATTAGATGTCAGTGAGTATTCTGGTCGGGTGAGGGGTAAGGGTTTGGAGTCACTCCGACCACCCTGAGTATTAAAAAAAGAAAGGCTCCTAGTAATCGGGAGCTTCATGCAAAATTGGAAGCAATGCAAGCTGAGCTTGATGCATTAAGGAGAGAAAGAGAGGCTAGCGCCTCAGCATGTTTCAGACATGCTTCAGACAAAGATAGTATCAACTGTACCTTTAAGCCGAACATTCCAGAGGTAATTACATATAATTGTCTTAAATTTAACTATTTTCTTAAATTATGTATTTGACATATATAGACATTAACAATTTCATTTTATTATTGGTTTTAGGGCATTTCCCATTGTCAGCTTTATTTATCGTCACCATATTATCGGATGGTTGACAAAGGAAAAGTGCATAACATTAGTAGAGTATTACTTCAACTAGAGATCTCCCTGATGGATGTTTGAAAGTATCGGTTGATATTGCAGTTGAGCCGAATGCATCATTACCATATCCTAACGATGGTTCGGATGCAACAACGGTGGACGAAGCAGTAGGTTCGTTTGTTGCATGGCCGACAAACCTCATTAGCGTAGGATATGAGGTATGCCTAAAACCTTTGTTAACCTTAATGTGTATATTCAAAGGTTATACGGGAATTTTACGTACATTTTTTACTTGGTTATGTTAAATAGACTCCTACAAGATTCAAATCAAAAGATAATGCTATTCTGCGGCATACCGAGTCCGTGGTTTCAAAAAAACAGGTACAATACAATTATATGGCATATATGCATGGAAGTTATTAAATTCTTAATTTCATCTAACTATTTATATCATATGTAGCTTCGAGAAAAGGAGGTTAGCAACGTCTCCGCACAAAAAAAAAAGAGGTTAGCAAAGCCTCCGCACAACAAAAAAAAGGAGGTTAGCAACGCCTCCGCAAAACAAAAAAAGGTTGGTGCTAAGAAGACCGTAGCTAAGAAAAAACCTACCACCAAGTATAGGTCGTGCCTCCGGACATTTCTAGAGATGACAGATATTCCGATCGGAGGTGTTCGTCTTGTGCATATGGAGGAAGGTATTTTCGGCTTTGATTACAAACAAATGATTGGTAATGAAGACTTAATGCAAGTTTTTGGTCGTGAAGAAATTGGCGTCAGTGTTGTCAATATATATATCAGGTAAATCCGGTCTACTTTATTATATTAATTGAACAACTTATTTACTTTATGTTTCAAATGAGGCGTCTAATGCTAATGATGTTTTTATTTAAGATTTTTGTATGACAAATTGATGCGCCCCAATGGATTGGACGTAACATTTGGATTCTTAGCACCCGCGTCTGTCAACTTAAGTTTAATCATAAGTAGACCGGATACCGTGAAGGAGTACGTTCTCAGGATCATCATGGCCAACAAAGATGCGGAGAAGTTGTTCTTCATACCGTTTAATACCGGGTTAGAATTTCATTCTAAATTCATCTATTATAATTATTTTGTATTTTGACGTCGTGTAAAAAATTTACATCTAACATTTGTTTAGTCATACAGTGGACATTGGTTGTTGCTCACAATCAATCCTATCAGAGAAATCGTTTATTATCTTGACTCGTTAGGAAATGATTGGACAACATACCCGGATATGAAGGACACAATTGACACGTAAGTGAGATTGTTCTAAATTTCTTGTGTGTATTTATTAATTTATGTGAATTGTTCTAATTACTTCATTTTTATTTTATTAGCATCCTACAAGCTTTTCGAGCCCAACGAGATATCCAAACATCAAAGAGGAGAGCCAACTGCATTACATGGATAAAAGTGGCGGTATATTATTAATTATCACATTTTTTATTATATTAGTGATGATACTTGATAAAACTTAGGATTTATCCATATTTTCTTTTCATCTGTAGTGTCCTCAGCAACATAATCAAATAAATTGCGGATATTTCATATTGAGGTTTATGCGAGATACTCTTGTTTTGGGCCGATTAGAGATTCCCACCGATGTATGTATTTCTAACTTATGAGTTATTTTAATATTTACACATATCTCTCATATTATTAAATAGTTGAAATTAAATCAAACTATGTTATATTATTATGTAGTACTTTGATGAATTCAAGTGTGCATATTATACAAAAGATCAAGTGGACGAAATCAAAGAGGAATGGTGTCAATTCATTATAGAGTTAGGTGTTATGTGAGGTATAATATTGTACTCTTACTTTAATTGATGAGAATTTAAATATGTGTAACGTTGTAATTTCTATAATATTGTTTATTAATTGAATTACAATCTTTGTGTTTTTTCAGGACCTATGTATATTTGAAGCAATGCTTTGGATGGATTAGATATGTGTAATTATAATATGTACATTTGTAGTAAAATGCAATGACTTGTAATTATAATAGGCCAAAATGGTTTGGATTTATAATTTTGGTTCATAAATTGATATATAATTTGTGATATTTGTCTGCCAAAAATTGGTTGAAAACAGGTCAAAATTCTGGTTTAAAAACCTGGTAAAAAAAGTGGTTTCAAAAAAATTATTCAAAAATTTCCGTATACCTTACACAACGCTTTACACAAAAAGCGTTGTCTAAGGGGGGGATTAGAAAGCTCTTTTGGAAAAAGCGTTGTCTAAGGGGAGGGCTTAGACAGCGCTTTCCAAAAGCGTTGTCTAAGGTATACCTAAAAAAATTAAAATAGGAGGGGATTAGACAGCGCTTTCACCAAAAGCGTTGTCTAAGGTATACCTAAAAAAATTAAAATAGGAGGGGATTAGACAGAACTTACACCAAAAACGTTGTCTAAGGTATTCCTAAAAGCGCTGTCTAAGGGTACCTTAGACAGCGCTTTTAAGATTTAAAAAAGCGATGTCTAAACCTTTAGCAGTGGAGGTTTAGACAACGCTTTAAAGCGCTGTCTAAGTGAAAAAAAACGTTGTCTAAGGTCTTGTTTGTTGCAGTGAAGTAGGGATGAGAAGCACTAATACAAAAAAAGGTGTTTTTACCTTGAGCGGGAAATGCATAATATCTCAACTAAAGAAGCGAGGTAATGAAGGGTGGCATGAAAACTCGCCACTTATCATCTCGGTGGAATTAAAATCGAGAGGTAAAATTATATATGTTGAATTGTAATTCCTTGTGTCGAAGCAGGTTGCTTGACAAGGACAAGGAAGTTGTCGAATAGTCTAGTGTATGTGTGTGTGTGTGTGTGTGTGTGTGTGTGTGTGTGTCGAAACACCTAGTTGTCAAAGTGTCGAGGAGTTAGACTCGACATGGATTTTATCTTAAACCTAATTCTGTAGTGTTGGAAAAATTAGGTATTTTGGGATTTTATTTTTGGGTTTTGCTTATGGAGCAAGCAAACTAAATATATAAATAGGGAGTAACACCTATTGTTGTAATGTGATTCACTTGAATAAAATTGCATTTTTGAGAGCAGGTAGTAACTCTGCAGAAATTCTTCTTCTTCCCCATTTTCGTGAAAACCCTAAACCTCTTCTTCTTCCCCAATTCTATTTTATTTTATTTTTTTCATCACCATTTTGAAGCAATACAATCTTGCAACCAAGGTTGGTTGATTCACTCGAGTAAAGAGTCGAGAAAAAGAGGTAATTCGATCAGTGTGATTGAATCTTCATGATCAAGATTGATTTGGAATTACACAAAGTCTTGGGTTTAATTCCAACATCTGGTATCTAGAACACTGTATGAAAGATTCATAAGAAGAAAAACATGATGGCAATGGCGATGAATCAACGAATAAACATTTTTCTTCGATTTTCCCAACTCTGAAAGGTCAGAATTTTGAGAATTGGTGTAAATAGATGACGGTTGTTTACTGTTATCAAGATCTTTGAGATCTTGTGAAGGAATGAGTAACACCACTTGCAGAAAACATCACTACTACGGAAAACCCCTTTCAAAAACGGTATGGAAAAGGGGTGCCATCACACCGGTCATACAGTTGTTAAGTAGAGTTTTGTTGTAAGTTCGTTGTTTCTACCACGGTCTAGAAACCATTATCGAAAGGCAGGACGCCATATCATGATGGTTATGCTTATAAACCATTGTGATATATACACTAAGGTACTAGGTTCGAAACCCATCATTAGCAAATTATGTAAAACATAAATTACCTTTGATCTCGGTAACAATAGATAATCGTTTTTGAAAGGGAGTTTATCATCTTATATATAAATAGCTTATTTTCCATACACCTAACTAAAGAAATATAAGGATTCAAATTGATGATGAAGTCTATAATCTGAAAATTAAATAATTCTTGAAAACCAACTTAAAAAAACCATTGTTGTTTTTTATTGCATTTGTCTCATCGTGCACCTCACGTTGTATTACATATACTATGGTATAATGACCTGGCTCCTTAGATGCATCGCTGTCTTCGATTATAGTTAAACTTTCATAACAACAAGACATTATATAATCTGCTTCATTATCTCACTTATTATCGTAATTTTATAATCATAATGTTTACGATTATAAGTGTTAATGGTGAGGAAGATTATCCAATAAATTGTATTTAATGAAATTTAACTATAATCGAATACAACGATGCATCTAAGGAGCAAGATCATTATACCATAATATAACTAAAACAACATGAGATGAATGACAAGACGCATGCAATTCAGAAACATTGATTCATATAAGTTAGTTTTCAAATACAACTTAGTTTTCATATTATAAGTATCTATGTCAATTTAAATGAACGTATTTTAAGTGAGGATTAGTGAAACAAACAATCTACATATAATATAACAAACTCAAACAACTTCATACACCAGAACCAAATATTTAAAATTTATCAACAAAATTCTAACTGCATACAATATCACAAACTATATTAAACTATTTCAAGAATGCACCTTTTATAAAAAATTATTGTGGAACTATGAATATCATCTAGTTTGTGAAGCAATGAAAAATAAATACAAGGTGGATGAAGTTTCCACAATGAATTCATACTTCCTGTATTTTTTTCCATGGCTATACAAACCATATAAACATTATCAACTCATATTATACACTTGCTACCACCACCATCATCATCACCGTGTATCTTCCCTTTAATTTGCAAGGAAACACAACAAACTTCAACAGTGAGCATCTTTAGTTGAAACCAAACACTAAAACCATAATCTAGTGAAAATAAAGAGAGATCAAAATAGAGAGCAAGATAACATACCATATTCTCCGTCGTCGGAGTTTGGGATGAAAAAATGAGAACAATAAACAAAAATAACAAGCAACAATCGTGGAACTGTAACAAATCAAGATTATTAAGTTTATCTAATTTGTGTAGCCATGAAGAAGAAATACAAGGTGGATGAAGTTTCCACAATGACTTCATACTTCATGTATTTTTTTCAATTGCTACACAAACTATATGAACCTTTATCAACTTATACTATACGCTTGCTACCACCATCATCATCACCATGTATTATCCCTTTAATTTGCAAGAAAACACAACAAACTTTAACAATGAGAATCATCAATTGAAACCAAAACCTAAAACCATAATCCATTGAAGAGTAAAGAGAGATTCAAAGAGAGATCGGGAGAATATACCATCTTCGCAATCGTTAGAGTTTGGGCTGAAAAAATGAGAACAATCAACAAAAACAACATGCAACAATCGTGGAACAGTAACAAATCAAGATATATTAAGTTCATCTAATTTGTGTAGCCATGAAGAAGAAATATAAGGTGGATGAATTTTATAAAATAACTTCATACTTCTAATATTTTTCTCCATGGCCACAAAAAATTTAATGTATGAAGCACAAGATTCACAACTAATGGCAAAGAAGAAGAAGAAGAAAAAGAGAAAATATGGGTGATAGGGTTTCGTTGTGAAGGAAATTGCGCTACAGTCAATAAGTGAGAGTTTATTCGCTTATATATGAGTAAACTATTTCACAACCGTTAAGACTACCAACCACTTTGATAAGTATTTATTTATTATAAATATATCACAATGGTTAATTAGAAGCACCATAGAGATATCCCTTTTATTTGCGCCCTAACATTAAAGGAATATAATATTTTATGGCGCTAAGGACCAAACCCATGAAAGCTTGATGGTATCACCACGATTGGACATAAACTATTGTTATATACAAATAATTTTTAATCAAAATAAATATGATAGCGCCTTAGTTTAGATGTCACTACGGTGTAGGGAAGAACCGTGGTGACCATGGCTTTGTTGTTTACGCATTTTGTAGTAGTGCTTGTCGAATAAAAAACCTGCATACAAAGAATTGAAAAAAATATTATTAAGCTCTCTTTATAATTCATTAATGTGTTGATCCAGACATATTCGAAAAGGTCAGTAATGTAGAATCAACGAAAGAAGCATGGGATGTCTTGGAGAAATCATTTGGAGGTGCAGAGAAGGTGAAAGAGGTGAGGTTAAAAACTCACAAAAGGACATATAAATTGCTTTAAATGGAAGAAAGTGAAAGCATAACCAATTTTTTCACTAGGGTTATAAAAATAGTGAATCTAATAAAGGTATGTGGAGAAGTGTTGACATCAAGTGGTAGCCATAGGGTTGCAAATATCTCGAAGCCATTGGCTCCAAAATTCAACCACGTGGTAGTATCCATAGAAGAGTCAAAACATTTAAAAACATTGACAAAGGAAAAGCTTTAAGGGATGCTTGAACATGAACAAAGAATGGGTGAAAGAGTTGCAAGCAAGTCGAAGAGTGATGTGGCTTTGCAGACGTAATTAGAAGAGAAAAGAAAGGCAATGGGAAGTGGTTCGACAAAAAAAGGTAAAGGAAGATACACCGATTCTACCGGTTGAAATAAACAAGAAAGAGGTTGGTAAAATTAGAGAAAGTACTCATACCAAAGCAACCAAAGAGGTGGTGTAGGAAGTAGAGGAAGAGGTAGTGGTTGAAAACCTGACAAAAGCCACATTCAACGTTTCAATTATCAGAAGTATGGTCACTACTTTAGTGATTGTCCTGAAAAACAAAATAGCCAAGAAAATGATGTAAAGTTTGAAAAGTATGAAGAGGAAGAGATAGTGTTGATGGTCACAAAAAGAGATGAAGAAAGATTCTAGGACTAATGGTACTTTAACTTAGGATGTTCATCCAACACGAATTGTAGGAAGGATTGGCTTGTGAACATAAAACCCTCAATGAAGAACATGGTAAAATTTGCAAATGACAATACTCTAGCATATGAAGTTATTGGTGATGTTCTTATTATGAGGAAAGATGGAAAGAGGTCGGTAATTTCCAATGTATTGTACATCCTAGGAATGAAAAGTAATTTGCTCAGCATATGGAAGTTGGTCTAAAAGAACTACAAAGTGTCGATCAAAGACAAGATGATGAGAGTTCTTGACTCAGGAGGAAGGTTAATCTTGAAAGATCTCATGTCTCAAAATAGAACCTTCAAAGATTGAGCTTAATGTGATGGAGCACAAGTGTCTTGCAACTACAACTAGCAGGGATGAATGGATATGGCACTACAGACTTGGCCATCTCAACTGTAAATACATCAGAGATCAGAAGAAAATAAATATGTTTTCAGGGTTATCAGAAATCGGCATTTCAAATGAAGTGTGTGAAAAATGTGTGTTAGAGAATCAACGCAAAACAACTTCAACAAGGATGCAAGAAGAATGTTAAAGGCAGTTCTTGAATTCATATGCTCTGATGTGTGTGTGTAAACACCCCAAATTTGCCCTCACCCATTCACACCATGGCTTGTGATATCCTCATATACATAATTTCAATCATAGCATCCCATATTGCATATTTGCTTCACTGCATTGTTTCAAAGTCATCTGCATCTAGGGTTTGTGATCTGAGCAATCCAAGAGCCATTTGAGCCACTACAAAGGTCTTCAATCATTTCAAAGGGGTCCATGTATGTTCAAGCATCATATTATATCCTCTCAAAGTCAAGAATGTCAAAAAATCACAAGAACTGAGATTGGCATGGAAGCAGAGCCAGGTTTGACTGCACAGATGACCTAGAATTAGGGTTTTGGTTTCAAAGGCCATAACTCCAAATTTTTTGGTCATTCTTATTTCTATTGGTCTCTATATGGTATAGGTATCATACATATCAATTTTCATGAAGAAATTCAATGGGGAAGGCATCTGATCAAGAGTTGACTTCTTGAGCAAGTCAGTGCAAAATCAGGGCATCTGAGGCCCCCAATGACCCAACCAAAGGGTGTTCATCATCATTTTGATTATGTATGATCTTTATTTGATCATAGAAGATGTTAGAAGTTCACAAAATTGAAGAATTTCAAGCCATTTGCAAAGTTGACTTTTTGGGAAAATGACTTGTAATGGAAACTTGCCATTTAGGGAAACTTTTTCAACCCTTGCTTTTTGATTAAAAAATGCTTCAAATGGGAAAACTTTGGTCATGAAAGTTGTATAATGGATCATTCCCTTTTCAAAAATTACAAGAACTTGTCCTAATTCATTTTGGATCAAAAGTTATGGCTTGTCAAAGTTGGGAAAAATCACATAATTTCAAGTTTTCTACCAAAGAGGCAAAGTTGCAAAATCACTTGCCAAGGCAAATTGAGACCTCAAAGTGACTTCTAAACTTCACAAAAACATGAACTAATGTCTAAATGTCAGATTGCATCAAGAGTTTGCTCATTTTTATGACTTGTGGATCAAGAAACTTCAAAAGGGCCAAAGTTGAACAAAGTTGCAAAACCTCACTCAAACCCTAATTCATGTGCTGGCTGACTTCAAAATTGATCCTATGGTCCTCCTCACTTATTGCTGTGCAGGACACCCCTCTTGTCCTTGTCTAGCCATGATCCCATACCTCTCTTACACAAAGCTTGACTTTTTGGCAAAATACCCATACCAATCACAATAGGGCACACCAACTCCACAGACCTATCCATGAGTGATAAGTGGACAAAATGGAACTCAACACAACACACAACTCATGTTGAAACACTCTCCAAGCCAGCATTCTCATTTTCCACCTCTTATGCAACTTCCTTCGAAACTCATCATACAAGCATCAAACATAGAAACAAACTCCATAGGATCACTCAACACACTCCCCTGATCATTTCCATATCCTCATTCATCCCTGAAACCTCCTCAAACTAAATCATGATTCCTCCCCCCTCCTGAACAGAACTTCTGCAAACTCACAAACCAACCGTTATAAACTCCAACCAAGCTTCATAACTTCATCAGGAGGACCATTGAGATCATTTTGAGGCAAAGAGGCAAGCAGAATGCTCCTGGACTGAAAGCTCAAACTCAGGTAACATGATGAACAAATTTTCCAGAACTTTGATTTCTTGTTAGAATGTTGTTCTGTATGTTGCCCTGGTCATGGGGATCTAATTATTTTTGAAAATGAGTCAGAAACAAGCATGTTATGATGTTCTGAAAATTTGCCCGTGAAAATGTTTTTGCTTGTTTCCTTTGATTCACGAAAAATAAATGTTGTTTGTGTTAGGGTTTATGTTTAGTGATGATCATAGATTGATTCTGGAGAGTTTTGTGAGGTTTTGATACGTTTTGAGAGAGATTGAGATTTTGGTTGGTCGGAGAAGATGACCGGAACACTGTTCCAGTCACCTGAAAGTGTTTAGGGTTCAGATTAGGGCTTAATGACGTAATTAGGCAAGTTTGAATGTGAGTCGTCCATTAGCGCGCCAGGTCAATTCCCGCCCCTGTGAGTTTGAATCTCAGCCATCAGATTGGCTGACTTTCTTTTTTTTCATTTAAAATTCATTTTATTTTCATTTGTTTTGATTTATTTTGCACGAATTATTAAAAATAGCAAAAAATGTTTAAAAATTATGAAAATTTTTGTCAAGGTTTTCATTATTTTTCAGAACACAAAAATATTTTTATTTTTATTTTTTGCATTAAAAATTATTTTTAAATCATTTAAAAGATTATTTTTAATTAATTAATGAAAATTAATTAATTAAAAATACTTTTAGGTATTTAAAAATCACACAAAAATTCATGTAACATTTAAAAAAATTTAGAAACATTTTACAACTCTCAAACCAAATTTATTTTTTGTTCTTGATGCCTTTTGATTATTTTCTTTGGAATTAAATTCATTTTGAGGTAATATTTTGGTTCAAACTTTGAAAATTCATTTCTGCCTAACCTTTGAGAGTTGGATCATGATTCTTTTTGCATTGCATCTTGCATAACATGTAGTTTATAGGATAAAATTGGCATGAATTGATCTTGCATTTTCAATTTGTTTTGCATTTTTCTTGACAAGGTACCTTAAAACCCTAGCAATCTTAGAAAATTCATAACTCTCACTAGGTTAAGAGTTAGATCCCCTCCTTTGGGCAGTGAGTTTGTGTAGGTTTAGGGTTCCTTTGATTGAATTTTAAAATTTTTATCATGTCATTTGCTTCTGGTTTTGGATTTTGCTTTGTGTGTTGATCATAAACCCTAATTTATGCCTTCCTTTGCATCCATCTTCCATTTATTTGCATACCATGATTTTCCATGACATTTTGTGCATCCATTTGATCCATGATACATCTTAAGACATATTAGAATCATGTTTGATCATTGCATCTTTCATTTTCCATGTTATATGTCGTTTGCATTCCATAACTTTTCATGAACATCCATGGTTCAAAACATGCTTCTTTTGCATCCATATGTTTGTATGATCATACTAATGCCTTGCCTCATGTTTTCATCATCTCTTAGCATCATTAACATCATACTCATGCTTCTGGTTTCTGGTTTGCATCATCACATTTCATCTCATTTGCATTACATTTCATATCTTTTGCTAACTTTTCAGGTGGTAAGTTGTTTTGAGAAGTGGATTTGCCTTCACTTCTCACATTCTCTTTTCATCTCTTTCATACTTCCCTTGCTGAATTTTGTATGTGTATTGGATTGAGCTTGCTCATTCTTGTTCATCTTACTTTCTTCCTTCAAGCAACTTGTCTTCTTAAGTGAAGCAAGTTGTTTTGTTTCTCTCTGCTCCTTCCTCCTTTCATCTGCTCCTCTCCTTGGTGGTTCTTTGAAGATCTTTCTTTCTTAAGCCTCACAAACCCTAGGATCTCCAAGCATGATAACAATTAGGGTTTTGATTAGTCCCCCATTTAGTTTTACCTTTGTGTCATCTTTGAGTCTTCTCCTCTCATCTCATAATCAAGGATTAAACCCTAAAGGCTTTAAGGCTTTGTGATTAAGCTTATGTCTGTATCCTTCTATTAGGATGGAGTGCATAACTTTAATCCTAAGTGTTAAACCCTTAATGTGTTTAAGTCCTTTAATCAATTCACTTAATAATCATCAAGACATCAAGCTTGTAACTTGGGCCTTGCATTAGGGTTCGAATTCTTCCTTAATTGGTTAAGAAGGACTAACCCTAGTGTTAATGGACAAGTCCCCTTCAAGTTGTCTTACAAATCATAAAACTCACTTCTTCATCTTATCATTAACTAAAATCCATCTAATAAAGGCTTTGTATTGTCATGAGGTTAATCCCTAATCATGGATTAAGTTGAGGAGCTTTCCTCAGCTTAAACATTCTCATCTATTATCCTTCTATTAGGATGGTGTAATGAGTCTGTTTAATCTTTGATTATGGCTTAATCTCATTACTCAACACTAAACAAAAACAACAAAAACATTTAACTAATCACAAGTAGGTTAATGATCTTAATCCTACACCATGGTGATTAAGTGTGAGACACTGACTTCACACTTAAGGTATTCTCATTAACCCTAATCAGAGGGAGGATGTGATGAGTTTACTAATCCATTGGTTTAGGCTTAAGCTCATTAACTTATGACAAATTCCAAAAGCAATAAAAGACTGAAAACACAAAAACAAACAATAATCTTCTCCTCCGGGATTCTTTTCTCATCTCACTCACTCACAAACGAGAACTCGCTTCTTCCGTCTAATGCAAGACAGTTTGCACCTGAGCCAGACAGGTCATACACTTGAGCATAGACAAGCAAGCAGTTCATCAGTCAATTTACCTTTCAGTCTCTTTGGGTCGAACTACGGTGTTCTGACGTCCTCATTGCACGAGAGGATACGTAGGCATAACTTAACAGTTATCGAACAAAAGTCTCTGTATATTCCCCCTCTTTCCAGCCTTATTCTTTAAGCCTCATGGTCTTGAGCATTTCATTCTTGTTCTTACACTGACACTTCACATATTTCACTTCACTTTTCTTTTACACTGACACTTGCATTCTTTCCAGCTTTGATACACAAATTGCACTGACACTACCCCTTTAAAACACAAATCTTTCAAGCGTGGATCTCGTCGAGTACGGCGGACAATCTGGGTGCTAATACCTTCCCAGGTTGTAACCAACCGCCTTTCTCAGTCTCTCTGGTTCGCAACCGTCTTATCCATATCTTTCTAGGTTTATGCAGCATTACCTTTCCTCCGGGATAAAAATGCCTAGCTGGAGACTCTCTGTCTTTCTGAGTTCACCCCTGTTTGTTCTCTCTCCTTTCACCGACCGTTCGCGTCTGTACCCCTCTTGACCTTAGGTGTCATTTGGTGGGAGCGACAGCTTGGCGACTCTGCTGGGGACCCTTATACTGTAACCAGGGCTTCTGGTTCTTTTTGTGGGTTCCTCCTAGCGCTTGTTTGATTTGTGTTTACTGGGGTGTTATGTGCTAAGTGTGTTTGTATATTTGCTTTATTTACTGCTTTATGTACAGTTATTTATTGCTTTCTTTACAGCTTTATATATCATACTGTCATACTGTTATCTGGATGGATCTGGTTTATTGTTTTGGTGGGTGGGGTTCACTGAGAGTTTAAGGTCCTATACCTGGGACCTGAGTGACACCTAGGCTAGAGTGGTTCATGTTCTTTCCCATTCCATTTCGGTCTGGTGCGGGAATATGAAACACGGTTCAGATGTGGGTTTCTTCTTGAGAACTCTGTGCTACAGATTTCCTGTAGTGCTAGGGCTATCTGGGAAGCCTGCTAAGTCTGGATTACCTTTACTATGACCTTCAGAAACTGAGGTGAATTAGAGGAGGATCTTTTATGGTTATTGTAAACACTGTACCTCCGGGTTGGAAGTATTTACACTTCTCATAACTGATCCAAGTCTGAGGATCCTTGTTCTAGAACACCACCTGTGAGGGGGTTGGGCTGTTTACAGGTTTGCAGGAACCCTTGGCCACATCATACCCTGTTACTTATTGTGTTTAAGAATGCTTCACTTTGGACAGTTCTTGTGATTTAGCCCAGGACATGTGACTCTTTATTTGAATCCCCCACCTTGGTTACTGGACTTCTAGACCTCCATCTGGACTTCTTGAACATACATGGACCTTTATATCAAGGCAGTAATCAGATCCAGCTCAGTCACAGACCCTTGCATATCATTTGCATACTCATCATTTGCATCATTTAACATTTGTTTATTTGTTTTTCAGGGTATCCACATTATATCTGGCTTGGTTTTGACCCCTTCATCTGCATAGACCTCTGTTTCATCAGCTATCTGCTTCAGCTATCTTCATCAGTTGCCTGATTTAGCTACTTTTATCACCGGTCTCAGCCTAAGAGTGGCTCATCCCCAGTATCAGTCTTCATCATCAGCATCTGTTTTCAGCTCTTCATCAGCAGTCATGGCACCCAAGAAGAGCAACATTTCATACCATTTATTTGAGCCTGTGCTAGCTGGCATCAGGCAGGTCCAGGAACTTATCACTCCAGACCATATCCCATTATTCAGAGAACATTATGGAGGCATCCTTGATATGGTTATGGACTTAGACCCTTCTCAGAGGAGTTTGATCCACACTTGCCTACAGTTTTATGATCCTCCTTTGAGATGCTTCACTTTCCAGAATTTTTAGTTGGGACCTCTGTTGGAGGAGTTTTCATCATTGATTGGAGTACCTGTCAGGGGTGGTATCCCCTTCAACCCTGAAATGACTTTTCCCAGCAATGGAGAAGTGGCAAAGGCACTGTACCTGGAGCCTGTTTTGATTGAGCAGAACATGACAACAAAGGCAGGGATCCCTGGTCTGCACTTGGACTTCCTGACTTCTCAAGCCATCCTGAAGGCATCCTTGGGAGAGTGGAAGGCAGTTTGTGCATTGTTAGCCCTCAGTATATATGGGGTTATACTTTTTGCAGATGAGCCCAAGTTTATCAGCAAGAATGCTATTCATATCTTCCTTTTGAGGAACCCAGTGCCCACCTTGCTGGGAGATTTCTATTATTCTGTTCACCAAAGGAATGAGAAGCAGAGAGGGAGGTTGGTAAGGTGATGTGCTCCTCTATTTCACACTTGGCTGCTTAAACACTTACCCAAAACTGATGCCTTCCTGAACCCTCACCAACAGAAGAATTGGGCCAGGAGGCTTATTGCTTTGACCTCAGATGACATCAGGTGGTGCACCCTTAGCACCAAAGGCAGAGATATAATCACTAGCTGTGGGCAGTTCCCCAATGTACCTCTGGTAGGAGTGAAGGGTTGCATCAATTACAATCCTTTGTTGTTCAAGAGACAATTGGGCTATGCTTTGGTTCACCCTCCTAGAGTGCAAGACTTGGCTGAAACCATGTATTGTGAGATAAAGCCTAATCTAGCTGTTGTCAGACAAGCATCCTGGGCTTGGGACAACATCCAGACCAAAGGGATGGCCATTCTTGGGAGATGCAATAATGTGGCCTCAGCTCAGTATTATGAGTGGTCTCATGCTAGGGCTCAGATTTCTGGGATGCCTTTCACCATTGAGGATGCACCTGGACCATCCACAGCACCACCTCCAGCCACTGTCAGCCTGGAGGAATTTGAGAAGCTGAAGGAGAGGAATGAGAATCTGTCTCAAGCTCTAAAGAAGACCCTCTTGGAGAGGAGTGATGGTCGTCTAGACATTGAGAGGTTGGAAAAGCCTAAAGTGGAGCATCTAGCCAGGATTGAGAAATCAGAGGACTGCATCAAGAAATCAAGAGCTGGAGAGCAAATATTGAAGAGTGCCTGTAAAGAGGCCCAGTTTCAGAAGGCTAGGACTGATCTCTATCTGAAAGAAAGTCAAGCTAGGTGGGTCAGGATCACTGAAGCTCGTACTCAAGAAGATAAGAGGACTCAAACTAGGATTGAACAGTTGGAGGCTAATGAGAAGAAACAACAGGAGGCTTTGCTGGCAGCCCAGAAGGAAATCTCAGAATTGAAGCTTAGGGCTGGCGTGAAGAGATCAAAGGACCAGGACAGACACAAGAAGCTGACCACCGCTATTGCCACCAGGAACCTTCTTATCAGAAACATCACAGAGCATCCAGCTGGTCCTGTCACTGAAGCACTTTTGAAGGAGGTTAAGGAGGATGAGTTTGGCTTAGATGTTTGACTGCTTTGCTTGTTGATATTTCCATTTGATGTACTTTTCTTTTATGTTGTATTTTGATCCCTCATGGGCATATTGTTGTAAAAACAAAATATGTATGGTTCACTATTTGTAATGTATTTGTCAGTTTGTTTCATCTGAGTTCTCTTTCTCTCAAGTGTCGCTCCCCGGATTTTCATCCTGGTACAAACGCGAAAGTGGCGCGGAAAAAAGAATAGAGTCGCCAGCCAGGCATTTTTATCCCGAAGAAAGGGAATGGTAATGCTGCACAAACCAGAAGAAAGAAGAGGAAGGACACAGGTCCTGCGAACCAAAGAGACTGAGTTCGGGAGTCGGTTACGACCTGGGAAGGTATTAGCACCCAGATCGTCCGCCGTACCCGACGGGATCCACGCTTGCAAAAGAAACTGTTTCGAAGGGTGAGGGTATGAAAACTGCAGCAAAGAAATGAAAATGAAAAGAAACTGGAACTGGAAAAGAAACTGAGAAAAGCAATGAGTATGAAACAAAGAGGAAAAATGTAGGGACAATAAAGATTGTGCTCGAACGGGCCCTACCCCGCTGCCTACGTACCTCATCGGGATAATGAGGATCAGAGACGCTGTAGTTCCCCTAACTAGGGGTACCAAAAGGAAAATTGCTTGTGAATTAAGGCTTGAATTGCCTATGCCATTGCTCAGGTGTTGCAGGCTCGGACGACGAGTGCGTAACCGTCTTGCAAGATGACAAGTAGGAGCAAGTTCGCGGACGGAGCGAATGAGGTGAGAAAAGAATTCCCGAAGGAAAGACGCTTATTGTTTGTTTGTGTTTTTTATGAAGCTTTTATGAGTGTGTCACAAGGAAGTGAACTCAAGCTCTCATCAATGGAATGTGCACTTGTCACTACATTCCAAGATGGAATAATAGAACAAGCACACTCAAGTAAGGAGAAGATCCCCAAAACTTGAACCCAAAGATTAGGGTTTAGGCTCACTAACTTGTTTACTTATTAAGTGCTTTGGTTATTTACAAATGAAGAAGTGTTTTTTATGCTTTTCTTTATGAAGAAGATACCTTGATCAGACTTGTGCATCACAAGGTAAACATGTACTATCCCAAGATGGGAAGACTACAAGCATACCTCATGGGATAAGGCTATGGATCAATGCATCACTTCACATTTATTAAAGTGTTTTTTATGATTATGAGATGAGAAGAGAAAGAGAACCAGAGGAGAAAAAAGGGAAAACTAGGGGGAAGTTTCTATCCTAAGTTAGCATGCATGGAGTTCCTAGGGTTTGGTGAGGTTTCTATCCTAATGAAGAAGGAAGAAGAAGAAGAAGAAGATAGAAGAAGGGATGAACAAGGCCTAAGCCCAACAAGAAAATGGTTAGCTCAATAAAGAAATAAGAAGAGAAGATGAGAATTGGAGATGTGGAACTCAATTCCCACACCTCACACTTACCATAGCCCCTGCAAGGTTAGTATCAAGCATACAAATGAAACACAATGAACAAGATAACATGCTAACATCACACAATCATAAGTGAAATGGTATGAACAAATGCACAATGCATATGCAACTCCAAAGAATGAGATATGAAGCTTACAAGTCAACATGATGCAACATGGAACACATGTGTAAACAAATGCAAACTTAAGAAAGATGCAAGACAAAATGCACAAAACATGGACTCAATGCACAAGACCAGAACCAACACAAACCAAAGAAGAGCTTAAGAAACTAACAAGATGAAGAGAATGGATACACAAGACCAAACAAACACATAATAGGGTGAAAGAAGTAAGGAGATGAGAATGCAGAATGGAATAATCGAACAATGCACAAACAGAGCCTACTCCAGTAGGACTTCCAGATGCAACAGTATGCAATAATTAAAATTGGTCCTCAGTGGTACCTAACGGAGAAGGTCCGTTGCCTCTTCAATAGGCGCAAAAGAAATCCAGAATAAGTACCAAGGAGATCCACACAATTAATTCCAATAAGACTCGGGTGCTTTAACCTCGCGAATCAACAATCGAACTACCCAAAATATTCATTCAGGCAACTCTTCGATCTTAGGCAATAGTCCACTATTCGTCACAAATTGCATCAAAATTCCAAGAACATTAACAAGCTAACAATCCATGAACAAACAGTCATTGCGAGGCTATCGTCAAGTCAAATTCGCCATCCTTGAAATAAATCAATAAGCCTATAAAATATCAAACCAAACTAAAACCAAGATCAACCCAAAATTCTATTTAATGAAATGAAACTAAAGTTAAATTTAGATTAAGATTAAAGCTACAAAAAATAAAATAAAATAAAAATAAACTCTATATCCTTACTAAAATTTAATTAAAAATTAGTTAACAATTAATTGTACAAATTATAAATAAAATCTAATTAAAATAAAACAAGAAAACAAAATAATAAGGAGAAAGGGGTCCAACGCATGAATGAGGGTGTAGTCAGTCAAAAACAAAAGGCCTAAGAGTCAGGCCCAATAACCTGTCTCAAACTCCAAACAGAGGAGGTCTGGCTGCAAGACGCTGGTGGAAATAGCAATCTGGCGCGGGCTTATGGCCATAAGGCCCAACAACAGCATCAACAAAAGAAGCCCTTCTTAAACAAAACAAAAAGTGAAAAGCAAAACAAATATACGAAAAACAAATATCAGCAAATTTAATAATCAGAAATTGAAATAATAAATATATAAAAAAAAGTCATTAAAGAAAAAGAGGCTCAAGCAACACAGATTCTCCTCTCTTCTCCTAAAAACACAAAACGTGAAATGAGACCCGCCGCCGTCGCCGCAAGCATTTCGCAAGGTCGTCTTCTTCAAATCGTTGGTGCTTGAGTGTCAGTGCTGCGCTCTGAGGATGGTGTCAATTGCGTCGGGAGCACCATCTCCACACATGATTCTGAAATGTGAAAGGGAAGACGACCACCAATCATAACTCACAATCCGCCGTCAACTAAGTTTAAACTTGCGGTTCAAACTCCGGTCGCCATGATCTCGTTATCAACATCTCAGCGTCATCTTCTCACTGGTTTTCGTCCTTCGCGATTCCGTCATCATCAACGTCACCGGCGCCGGCTTCGAGCCTCCTCTCCCAAACCTTCTTCTCACGGCCTCTCCTTTGTGCATTTTGGTTTCAACTCTTTCACATACACACAAACGAAAACGACACCGGAGGAAAGCTCAACGTCACCGCGTCATCACCATCGCGACGACAACCGCGAAGTCTCTGGAAAAGCGATTTTCGCCGTCGAACCCTTGTCTTGCTCTCAACTTCTCTGATTCGTCTTCTTCTTCTATTTTCGTTTCTCTTTCGACTTTGATTTCTCTCTCAAACTCTATGTTTTTGGCTTGTGTTATGGTTGTTTGGTGTTCGAATGGAGGGTTTTGCTGTGATGGTTAGTGAAGAGTTCGAAGGAGGATTGGGTTTGCAGGTCATTGGTTGTTGAAGATTTACGTGATTCGCAGGAGGAAGGGCGATGCGGTTAAGGTTTGTTTTGGAGTTTTTACAGATGAAGGTTGAATGGTGTGTTGAGAGGGGGTTGTTCGGTAAGGGTGATTTGATGAGGTGAGCTGGGTTTGTTAAAAAAGAAGAGGAAAAATGTTGTTGTCGGAGGAGGAGGTTTCGGGTTGGATGAAGGGCTTCGGTGGGGAATAAGGTATTGTTGAAGATGATGTGCGGTGATGGTGAGGTTGTGATGAGTTTCTGGGTTGATGAATTTATAGTGATGAAGAAAATGGTTGGGTGGTTTATAAGGGTTGTTGAGTTTGGCGATGGTAATGGAGTGTGCTGGTTGGTTATTGTTGTTTGGATGAAGGAAGATAGTGTGAAGGTTGTAACAAGGTTGAAGAGAGAAGAATGAGCAGAAGGTGAGAAATGAGAGTGAGGATTTTTTGTTGCTTCAATTGTGTGCACCCAAACATTTTTGTGAAATGGTTGTAGTTTTGTGAGAGTGTGGGAGTACGGAAATGATGCTGAATCCGTTTTCTGCATTGTGCCAATTTGTTATGTGAAAAGTTGTTGCAGGTGGGGCCGCAAGAGTTAAGGATTTGTTGTGAAGAGAATGAGGGCAGCGTGTTGTACGAAAATTGTGAGCAGGATGTTGGTGGAATTTGTGTAAAGTGGGCCATGGTATTGAGAGGTTTGCGAGTGTGTGGGGTCCGAGTTTTGTTTGCTTCCTTAATTTTCTGTAATGTAACATAATGAACACACAAAATGAATGATGGGTCTATGGTTAATATGAGTTTAATTCTTTGGTAATTAATTTTTTTGGTATACATTGATAATGATAAGATGAAAGTGAATGTGAATAAAATAAAAAATAAAAAAGGCAAATGGGAAAAGAAAAATGGACTTAAAATGAATTGGTCTAAAAGGATTAAAAATGAGAAGAAGATTTTGAATATTGGATGGATAGAAATGGATAGAAATTGGTAAAAAAAATAAAACTTAAATTGCAAATGGACACGACTACGGTGCACACAGCCATAAACTTCAATTTTCAGCTCGCAACCAATCTTGCACCGCTTCCACACAAAAAAACCACTAGTTAAGAATGACACAACTACCACTGAATAATTTGTGACTGCAACAATGACCATCTGAATTAAACATCTTCTGAATTAAAATAAATTGAATCTGTTTGAAGTCTCCGGGAAAATAAATCCAACGAATAAGCACACTCTGAACTAATGAATTGTGACGAGCCTGATCTTGAAACTGAACCCCGCACAAATCACCGTTGGATATCCTGATGAATTCCACCCACAATCTGGACACACACAACCTGAGAAGTCCTGAAAAAGATAACCTTCACTTGAAGAAACTCCTGAATGTTTTGACCAAGATTAAGCCAAACACCCCTCTGAATTGACTCGCGACTGAGATATCGAGAAAGGAAAGTAGCCATGAGATACTGAGAAGACGAAACTATCCTTGTAACTTGATGAAGAAGAGAATAACCTGATGATGGGCCCAATACATAGTGAATAGTCCTTGCAGATGTGAAATTCTTGAAGACTGCTAAATCAGGGAAATAAACCCTAATGAGAGGATGATGCCACTGATGGCTGCATAGCCAAAAACCTTGAATCCTCTTGATAATCCCCAAATATGATATGAAACCCTAATTCCAACGAAAATAATGATCCCATGTCTTAAGAGCATATGCGAATGAATGAAAAATGGAAATGCAGATGATATGCAAACGAAAGGCAAAAAAGATAGAAAACCAGAGGGCAAATTTAGGGTGTCTACATCAAGCAACATCAAAGCATCTTCCTTAGGGTCTGGAAAGGTCAAAACCAAGTACCAAGCCGGATACCTTGGAAAATAAATAAGCATACTGCATTGCATACTGACTGTTGTTTTGTTTTGTAGGTTTGCCTTTACTTTATTTTGTTTCTAACTCTGTTGTGACTCAGGAATTATTTCTCACCGTCGGGCGTTCCCTCTCAACCGTCCGCACAGATATCCTACTCGCAACAACCTTCCTGGTATCCAGATGGACCAAGTACAGCAAGAGCTGACAAAGGTCAGAACCCAGATGGTTAACGAAAGGCGGGAGATGAGAAACCAAATGACCCAATTCATGGAGGTAATGAATGGCTTGGCCCAAACTCAAGAAAGGTTGAGGGCATTGGTAGAAAGACAAACCCCGGAAGAACCTCCTCTAGGAACTGGAGGAACGAGTAACAATGAAAGAGGTCAGCCTCATGTTAATCCACCAGTATATGGGCCTCATCTGCATCCGGAAGTCAACATCCCGGGTATTGTGCAAGGAAATACTACTGGAGGAAGGGTTTTACAGGAAGACCCCCAGGAAGAGCAGTTTACTGTGATGGGAGCTGGGGATGAAGTTTATGATAGGAGGTTTGATGAAATTGCTGAGAAGTTAAGATCTCTGGAGTCTCAAAATTCCCTAGGCTTTGATGTGATGGATATGGGGTTAGTGGACGGGGTAAGAATTCCCCACAAGTTTAAACCCCCGTGCTTCGAGAAGTACAATGGAACTTCCTGTCCACGAACTCACTTGCAGTCTTTTCTGGGGAGACTTAAGGCATACACCATGGATGAAAAACTATGGATGTTTTACTTTGAAGATAGTTTGACTGGGGCTTCAAGGGAGTGGTACTCTCACTTGACCAGAGCTACTATCAGGTGCTAGAAAGACCTAGCTGAAGCTTTCATCAGGCAGTACCAATACAACCTGGACATGGCTCCTAACAGAACCCTTTTGATGGGAATGTCTCAATCCTCCAGGGAAAGCTTCAGGGAGTATGCCCAGAGGTGGAGACAGCTTGCTGCTGCTGTCCAGCCACCCATGCCGGAAAGAGAAATGGCCGACATGTTCATGAACACTCTACAAGGGACATATATTGATAGGCTAGCTGCCTTTTCTTCCACCAGCTTCGCTGACGTAGTTATAGTCGGGGAAAGAATTGAAAGCCTTCTGAAGATGGGTAAAATTTCTGATAATGGTGCAAGTTCGTCAAGTAATCCCAGGAAGCCTTTTGTGGGACCTAGAAGAACCGGCGAGACATATGCCATTCATGCCGGCAGGGGCAGACCTCAGTATGTCCACAGATCAGTAGCAGTTGTCACTATTCCAGCTCCAATTCCTCAGCAACCAACATATCAACCACAACAGCAACCACACTATCAACAGCAAGTTCAGTATCCGCCACAAAGAACCTACAACAACAACAACAGCAATCAACAGCAAAGACCTTTTCAGCAAAGACCATCACAGGCAAATAGGGTGATTGACCCTATCCCTATGCCTTATGCTGCTTTATTGCCACAACTCCTGAAGCTCAACTTGGTTGAGTTAAGGACATTGGCACCTCCTGATCCTTCCAATCTTCCAAGAAATTACGATGTCAACGCCAGATGTGCTTTCCATTCCAATGCACCTGGCCACAATACAATGAAATGCAGGGCTTTACAAATGAAAGTACAAGATTTGGTAGATTCTAAAGCCCTCAACTTTGCACCCCCGCCAAATGTCAACAAGAATCCCATGCCCAATCATGGAGGACCAAGAATTAATGCTATTGAGGAAGATAAGCCATCTTTCTTAATCACCAGTGTCGGATAGATTCGGACACCTCTGGTAGAAATTAAAGCTCAGCTCCTAGAATGCCAGATGTTCCCCGGGTGTGAGCTCGGTTGTGGTTATTGCAACATTTCAGTCAACGGGTGTGATAACTTGAGAAGCGGCAGAGACGGTCTTATCAAAAGTGGTATCCTTCAGATCACAACATCAGCGCCTACAAATCCAGCAATCCCTTTGACAACAACTCTTGACTCTCCTACAACTGCAACAACAATCATTCCGACCAATTCATCAATATCATCAACAATGGTTCTGTCCATCACTTCAACAAACCAGATGTCAACAACCATTTCTTCTACAACATCAGCATCCATTTATTCAGCAGGATCTTCTACAACGCCAACAGAAATTAATGAAGATATCTCAGCAGTCACCATCTACTATGATCCGTCAAATGTTCCTCCAAACAACAACTTTCAACAACAAACAGTGGCACCTCCTGCCAGGTCACCAGTCACCATTTACTACGATCCGCACACCGTTACAATACCCTCCTCTGCAGCAATCAGTTCAGTTACCATCACGGTGCCTGGACCCGTTCCATATGAAGGCAGTAATGCCATCCCTTGGCATTATGGCTCTGATCTTTACTGCAACGGGGAGAAAATCACTTTGGATTCTTCAACCTCTTCTCCACAAATTGATAATGTTGGGGGAGGCGGAGGCTTCACCAGAAGCGGACGCCTTTTTGCCTCACAAACTCAAAGACCTAATGCCGAAGCAGAAGCTGCCGCCAAAGCAAAGGGGAAGAGTGTGGTATTTGAAGAACCGGCTGTCAAAGAAACTCAGAAGACATCTTTCGAACAAGATGTAGACGAGTTTATGAGAATTATAAAGAGAAGTGATTACAAGGTGGTAGATCAGCTTCACCAAACTCCCTCAAAGATCTCCATATTATCCCTGCTGATGTGTTCTGAAGCTCACAGGAATGCATTACTGAAAGTCTTGCACGCAGCATACGTGCCAGAGGAGATCACTGTTAATCAGCTAGAAACCATGGTAGCAAATGTCAACACTAGTCATGGACTGGGCTTTACCAATGCTGACTTAACAACTGAGGGGCGTAACCATAACAAGGCTTTACACATCACTCTAGTGCAAGGGTGCTGTTCTATCTCATGTACTGGTGGACACTGGGTCTTCACTCAATGTTCTACAAAAGAAAGCCTTGGTGAAGCTGGAGTATGATGGCTTGGAATTACGTCCAAGTAATTTGGTAGTGAGAGCATTTGATGGCTCTAAAAGATCAGTGCTAGGGGAGATTGATCTGCCTGTGATGATTGGCCTGCAGACTTTTAAGATTACCTTCTATGTGATGGACATTCAGCCGGCCTACAGCTGTTTGTTGGGTAGACCTTGGATCCATGCCGTTGGCGCAGTTACGTCTACCCTTCACCAGAAGTTGAAATTCGAGTGGGAAGGCCAGATCATCACCATCTGTGGGGAAGAGGACATTTTTGTTAGTCATTTGGCTACGTACAAGTATATTGAGATGGATGGAAAAATCCATGAAACCATGAGCCAGGGGTTTGAGGCCCTGAACATTAATGAAGCATCTGCTGTGCTGGGAACCTCCATGACGTCTTATCAGCAAGCCAGGAAGGTTGTTGAAGAGGGGACTGCCCAAGGCTGGGGCAAGCTGTTGCTTGTGGAGAAGAAGGAGGACAGATTTGGGTTGGGTTACAAACCAACTCAACAAGATCAATCAGAGGCTGCCAAGAAGCCCAACTTTATCAGTGGGGGGATGCTCACCCCGGATGCAGTGAACAACTTGGAAGATGAGTCGGAAGATGAGCGCAACCTGGAGAGCTGGATACGTCCAAGGATCCCGGGGAGCCGTGTCTCAAACTGGTCTTCCCAGGAAATTATAAGGGTTACTCCTGCAGAGTAATTATTATTTCCTGTATATTTTAAGCATGCATCAAGTCTTGCATCTTGCCCAAGATGACAAGACTCATTTTGTAATCGGGCCATCTTGTAATTTTGTGCAAACAGATCAATCAATGAATATCGGACATCTTTTGCAAATGAGTCTTTTTTCTTTCCCGCTCACTGTTTTTCCATTTTTCTTTTTGTACAAAAATGAAATGGCAATGTTTTCCAAAATGATAACTTCCTTTCACTTTTTCTAAACAAGATTAAAATCGATCACTAAAATGAACAATCTAAACCCTTGCAGAGAGTGCCTTTCATACTGCACCGACAACAGCACAGCTATGACTTCGTATGACTTTGACAATCCAATCAATCAAGCTGATGAAGGGGTTGAAGAAGATTTTGAGCTACCTGAAGAGCTAGCTAGGTTGTTAAGACAAGAGGAGAAGGTTATCACTCCTCATCAGGAGGAGGTCGAAACGGTTAATCTTGGTACGGAAGAAGATGTGAAAGAGGTTAAGATTGGGGCCTGCTTGCAAGACTCAGTGAAAGAACAACTGATTGATATGCTTCGGGAGTATGTAGATGTCTTTGCTTGGTCTTATCAGGATATGCCAGGGTTGGACACCGATATTGTCATGCACAAGCTGCCTTTAAAAGAAGACTGCCCGCCGGTAAAACAGAAACTGCGCCGTACTCGCCCAGATATGGCAATGAAGATTAAAGAAGAGGTACAAAAGCAGTGGGACGCCGGGTTCCTTGCTGTGACTATCTATCCGCTGTGGGTTGCTAATATTGTACCTGTGCCTAAGAAAGACGGAAAAGTGAGAATGTGTGTGGACTACCGGGACCTGAACAGAGCCAGCCCGAAAGATGATTTCCCTTTACCTCACATTGATGTATTGGTGGATAATACGGCTCAGTTCTCGGTATTCTCCTTCATGGACGGATTTTCAGGATACAATCAGATCAAGATGTCACCTGAAGACATGGAGAAGACAACTTTTATCACACCCTGGGGCACGTTCTGTTACAAGGTGATGCCATTCGGACTGAAGAATGCTGGTGCAACGTATCAACGGGCTATGGTAACATTATTCCATGACATGATCCATAAAGAAATTGAATGTTATGTGGATGACATGATTTCCAAGTCCCTCACAGAAGAATACCACCTGGTAAATCTGTTGAAGTTATTCAAGTGTCTGAGGAAGTACCAACTAAAGTTAAACCCCAACAAGTGCACATTCGGGGTGAGATCTGGTAAGCTGCTGGGATTTATTGTGAGTGAGAAAGGGATTGAAGTAGACCCTGATAAAGTTAAAGCCATTCAAGAAATGCCTGCATCGAAGACTGAAAAAGAAGTTCGAGGGTTTCTAGGGAGATTGAACTACATTTCACGGTTCATTTCTCACCTTACAGCAACCTGTGAACCCTTGTTCAAGCTGTTAAGAAAAGAACAAACGGTCAAGTGGAACGAAGACTTCCAGAGGGATTTTGACAAGATCAAGGAATACTTACAAGAGCCTCCAATCCTTATGCCTCCAGTTAAAGGAAGACCTCTAATCATGTACTTGACAGTATTAGAAGAGTCAATGGGGTGTGTGTTGGGCCAGCATGACGAGTCTGGTCGAAAAGAGTATGCAATATACTACCTGAGAAAAAAGTTTACCGACTGTGAACAACGTTATTCACTGCTCGAGAAAACTTGTTGTGCTTTAGCGTGGGCTGCTCGCCGACTGAGACATTATATGTTGACCCACACTACCTTATTGATCTCAAAGATGGACCCAGTTAAGTACATTTTTGAGAAGCCAGCACTTACCGGAAGGGTTGCAAGATGGCAAATGATTCTCACAGAATATGACATCCAGTACACATCTCAGAAAGCCATCAAAGGCAGTGTATTGTCTGATTATCTTGCTGAGCAACCCATTGATGATTACCATCCTATGAGATTTGACTTCCCTGATGAAGACATCATGTTCATAAAAGAAAAAGATCATGAAGAGCCTGTTCACACCGAGGGGCCTGACCCAGAAAAAGAATGGACTATGATGTTTGATGGGGCTGTTAATATGAATGGTCGTGGCGTTGGTGCAGTACTCATTACACCTAAGGGGGTTCACATGCCTTTCTCGGCAAAGCTCACCTTTAACTGCACTAACAACGAAGCTGAATACGAAGCTTGCATTATGGGTCTCGAGGAAGCCATTGACCTCAGGATCAAGACTTTGACTGTGTTCGGAGATTCAGCTTTGGTAATCAATCAAACCAACGGTAAATGGTACACGCACCAGGATCATCTGATACCTTACAGGGATTATACAAGGAGGTTATTGACTTTCTTCACAACGGTCAAGCTTGAGTATATCCCTCGAGACAAGAATCAATTTGCATATGCTCTTGCCACCATTTCATCCATGATCAAAGTTCAAACTGCCAACTTTGTACCTCGTATTTCAGTGTCCAGACTTGACAGACCAGCATATGTGTTCTCAGCAGACGTTGTTAAAGATGATAAGCCTTGGTTCCATGATATCAAGTGCTTCTTGGAAGATCAGACATACCCACCTGGGGCATCTTCCAATGATAAGAAGACTTTAAGAAGGTTAGCTGGTAGTTTCTTCCTGAATACCGATGGTTCCCTTTATAAGAGAAACTTTGATATGGTACTCCTCAGATGCGTTGATAGAACAGAAGCAGACTTGTTGATGCACGAGGTGCACAAAGGATCCTTTGGTACCCATGCAGGAGGGCATGCCATGGCCAAGAAGTTGCTAAGATCAGGCTATTACTGGATCACAATGGACGCCGACTATTGTGCCTACGCCAGAAAATGCCATAAATGCCAGATTTATGCGGATAAGGTGCATGTGCCTCCCAATCCTCTGAATGTGATGTCTTCACCCTGGCCCTTTGCTATGTGGGGCATTGATATGATTGGCAAGATTGAACCGACTGCTTCAAACGGCCACAGATTCATCCTGGTAGCCATTGATTATTTTACCAAGTGGGTTGAAGCAGCTTCCTATGCAAATGTTACAAGGCAAGTGGTAGCCCGATTTCTGAAGAGAGATATCATCTGTCGATATGGAGTTCCCGAGCGAATCATTACTGATAATGGTTCCAACTTGAACAACAAAATGATGGCAGAACTGTGTCGGGACTTCAAGATCCAACACCACAATTCTTCTCCTTACAGGCCAAAGATGAATGGCGCTGTTGAGGCAGCAAATAAGAATATCAAGAAGATTGTGCAGAAGATGGTAGTTACCTATAAAGACTGGCATGAAATGCTACCATTTTCCTTGTATGGGTATCGTACGTCAATCAGGACATCCACTGGGGCAACACCGTATCAACTTGTGTATGGTATGGAGGCAGTCCTACCTGTTGAAGTTGAATTATCCTCCTTACGGGTATTAATGGATGTTAAGCTGAACGAAGCAGAGTGGGTCCGGTCCCGATATGAACAATTGAGTCTGATTGAAGAGAAGAGATTGGCTGCAATTTGTCATGGGCAACTATATCAGAAGAGAATGAAGAAAGCATTTGATCGGAAAGTCAGGCTTCGAGAGTATCAAGTAGGAGATCTTGTGCTGAAAAGACTTCTCCCTCCTCATACAGACCACAGGGGCAAGTGGACTCCGAATTATGAAGGACCATTCGTAGTAAAGAAAGTTTTCTCCGGTGGAGCACTGATGCTCAGTACTATGGATGGTGAAGACTTCCCGTCCCCTGTGAATTCAGATGCAGTTAAAAAATACTTCGCATAAAATGACCTGCTGGACATAAAAACAGAATGTGAGTCCAGGCAAAAATAGGGCATCCCGGCGAGTCAAAAACAAAATAAGAGACTCGGGCAAAAATAAGGGAAAATGAAAAAAAATGTGTACACCCGCTGAGTTGAAAAGCCATATCGGACAACTCAGGCAAAAAAGGGTATCCCGATGGATTGAAAACCCGAAAGGGCGATCCATGCAAAATAAGGGAATAAGCGAACAACTGCATTCTGAATTCATCTGTATCGCTCACAACTTGGTAAAGCTTCAAAAGGATCAAGCTTCTTTCAGAATCAGCCTTCTTCAGAAAGCAAGACGAGAAGAACGTCGAATGTCATACGAGTCATAGCAAAGGGAAGCTCCTTAAAGCGTCATCAACATTGCCAACAATCTTTTGATTTCTCAATTTGTAACAATCTCCTCATTCTAGGGGATTTGTTTCTTTGACTGTATCTTGCCAATTCAGGGCACGTGAATTAATAAAATCAGATTTTTTCAGTCACATTTCGTCTCGTACATTTTATTTTCATTTGCAAGAATGTCCGATGTCTCTAAAATACTGATTGCATGAATGCAGATGCTTCTCTTCTAAAAAATACGTGCTTGCAGGAAATATGCTTACTCCCGGGAGTGTCTAAACTCCTATGATGGAATCCAGTAAGGGATACCTCGGGATTGCTTGTGCGCTTCTCTATCTTTTCAGGATTTGCAGGTATTCAGAACGCGGCATGGGGCATGAAAGCTTCATCCCAGCAAACTAGCAAATCATTACCTACTCAGTTTTAGCACCAGAGGTGCTTTCTCCCCAGCTGAGTTGTCTGTCATCATTCCCCCTCAACCAGGTGCAAAGACCGGGAATCATCTCCCCGCAGAATTTCAGCCTCTATCCAGAAGAGCAACGCCTGAGGATCCCACAACAGAGTGGAGAAAGCTTCTACAAACCCCAGCTGGGTCCCCCTTTACCAAAGATAGGTCTATCAGTGGCCTATATCACCAAGCAGAGTTCCATATGTCAGATCTACCAATGATCTCATCCCCAGCTGGGATGTTCACTTCAGACAGATCAACCAGAGATCTTCGTAGCAACGGGACCCGAATCCCGGATCGTTGTCTTTGCATAATCATAACATTCGCATCACATTCTCCCCGCAGAGTGTAGCATCCGTTTAACACGGAGCATTACGGCAAAAATCTAACATATTGCATAATCATAAGCCATGTTCTGAATCAACACTTGTGAATTTTGACAATTCATCAAAGATATACAGAAAACTCTCCAGATTCCCCGGCAGGAAGCCAAGGCATTTGCCTTACACTCATAAATACCAATGCACACTCCTTTTGGCACTCGTCCATGTCATGATTCCCCAGTAAAGTCGCACAGGCTTTCCTTACAAATAGACACTTATATATTACAAATACTTCTTGGCACCCATCCGTGTCATGATTCCCCAGTAAGGTCGCCCGAACATTCTTTGCAAACAGACACTTATATATATTACAGATACTTCCTGGCACCCGTCCGTGTCGTGTCCCCAGTAGAAAGCCAAAGCATCCCCTTTGCACTCACAGATACTTATACACAACTTCCTTTATAAACCATACACTTGTTTATAATATACTTTTCCCGACACTCGTCCGTGTCACCCTCCCCGACAAGTTTAAACACTCATGTACACCACTCATACTTATTACTCCTGTTTCACTCAATACAGACACTCGTTCGTATCTTGTATATACCACTTATACATCCTCAGATTCAATGCTCGTCCGTGTTCTTTGTTAACCAGTTGATACTCGTCCGTATCATCATCTCAGAACATGTGTCAGCGTTTGTTTCTACCTGATACTCGTCCGTATCATAGTCTTAGGGATGCTCGTCCGCATCTTTAATCCGTACACGTGTCAAACGCTCATGTCTTCTTGAATTTTGACACTCGTCTGTGTCTACTATTCCCCAGAAAAGTCCCCACAGAATCAACACTCGTCCGTGTTCTTTGTTAACTAGTTGATACTCGTCCGTATCATCATCTCTGAACATGTGTCAGTATTCGTTTCTACCTGATACTCGTCCGTATCATAGTCTTAGGGATGCTCGTCCGCATCTTTAATCTATACACCGTACCCAAACACAGATACCTCTCTTTTCTTGGATGTAGACACTCGTCCGTTTTTACTTGTCCCAGCAAATCCCAGTGAACTATGTCCTTTCTATCTGACATTCGTCCTATGTCATGATACCCCTTTTCGGCAGCCGTACCCTGCCAGGTGATCGTCCTTCACCTTTGGATGACCGTCCCTCATCCTTTCCCCAGCGGAGTCTCCTGTATTGGAACCCTTTTCTATCCGGCATTCGTACTATGTCGTGATTTTTAGCAGTCGTACCCTGCCAGGTGATCGTCCTTCACCTTTGGATGACCGTCCTTTATCATTTTATCCGATGGCCGTCCTCGTCGTTGATCTTGTTATCTGACATTCTTCCTATGTCATGATAAACCCTGAGAGCAGCCGTACCCTGCTAGGTGATCGTCCTTCACCTCCTGATGATCGTCCTTCATCATGCTTATCCGATGGCCGTCCCCATCGTCGACCTTTTATCCGGCATTCGTCCTATGTCGCGATATTTTTGGAAACCGTACCTTGCCAGGTGATCGTCCTTCACCCTTAGATGACCGTCCCTCATCTTATACCCAATAGAGCAGTCGTCCCCTGCTAGGTGATCGTCCTTCACCTTCGATGACCGTACCTCATCATTTATTTTTACCTATAATCCCCAGAGAATCTTTGTCACCTTATTTTGATGGCCGTCCCTATCATAATCTCTTATATCCCCAGCATGTCGGCCGTCCCCGTCATCACTCTTTCCCCAGCAAAGAATGGATGAAAGAGTTGCAAGCAAGTCGAAGAGTGATGTGGCTTTGTAGACGTAATTAGCAAGAGAAAAGAAAGGCAATGGGAAGTGGTTCGACAAAAAAAGGTAAAGGAAGATACATCGATTCTACCGGTTGAAATAAACAAGAAAGAGGTTGGTAAAATTAGAGAAAGTACTCATACCAAAGCAACCAAAGAGGTGGTGTAGGAAGTAGAGGAAGAGGTAGTGGTTGAAAACCTGACAAAAGCCACATTCAATGTTTCAATTATCAGAAGTATGGTTACTACTTTAGTGATTGTCCTGAAAAACAAAATAGCCAAGAAAATGATGTAAAGTTTGAAAAGTATGAAGAGGAAGAGATAGTGTTGATGGTCACAAAAAGAGATGAAGAAAGATTCTAGGACTAATGGTACTTTTGTTGGTGTAAGCCCTAGAGGCCAATACTTTTTGGTACTTGTATCGGATTATTCGTTTAATAATAAAAGGTATTTCTTTATTATGTTTGTCTTTCAGAATAATAAAGTCCCTAGAATAGTTAGTCTGTTTAATGAAATGTTAAGTGTGACTTAATCATGAGATCCCATTAAACATAAAGACATTATTCTTAAAATATCCGTAGTCAAGCTTTATTGCAAAGTGGGATAACATTAAAGCATTGAGACTATTATGAAGATAGACTGATGATCACATCTCATGGATCATGGATAAAGAGTTATCAAGTCTTGACATAGGTATAAATATTAGGAGTAATATTTATACCGGATTGACCCACTATGAGAATACTACATAGTATGTTATGCAAAGTGTCATAAGTTATTCTCATGGTGATAATGGTGTATTACCACCCTTCGACCTGAAACCACTATGGACCCTAGATGTAGAGTCGGGTGCTTTATTGCTGATCAAACATTATCCGTAACTGGATGATCATAAAGACAGTTGATGGGCACTCCACGAAGCATGCTGAGGGACATGAGTGTCCTAGATGGAATTTGCCAATCCTGCATAACAGGAGAAATGTCTAAGGGCCCAATATTGAACTGGACAAGGATGACACAGTGTATGCCTTGTGTTCAATATAGACATAGGGGCAAAAGGGTAATTGTACAAACATATATTATCACGAAAAAGGTTTTGTCAGATCACATGACATTTTCGTGACTTGGGTAGCAGTGATGTGTTGCTAGATACCGCTCACTGTTTATTATGTTAAATATATAATTTAATATAATTACCAACGTTACGAAATCCTACAGGGTCACACACATAAGGACAGTTTGATGAGAGATAGAGAAATCAAAGGAACACCGTAAGGTACGGTGCACTTAAGTGAAAAATAGAAATTCGGATAATATAATAATAATTATTGTTATTTTATAATGGTTATAAAATAATAATAAAATAAATATATTTATTATAATAATAGTTATTATAATAATATATAATATTATTATGGATCATGTGATTTGGGCTTTTAGCCCGCAGCCCACAAGAGAGTCTATAAAAGGAACCCTTGTGATGAAGCTTTTACTTGATGCAATTTCGTTTTTGATTCTCACTCAAATAATTCCGTTCGTAAGCAGCTAGCACTGTGACCGGAAGCTGTTCGTGTGGACTGAGTAGAGGCGTTGCACTTCATCAACGCTTGTGATCGCTGCATCAAAGATCTGAATCGTCACAAAGAGGTAACGATTCTATCACTGACCATGCTCATTCGTAAGGATCACTAAAGGAAAATTTTTGTTTTCCGCTGCGTTTAGATCGCAATTTTCCTTCAACTTTAACTTAGGATGTTCATCCAACACGAATTGTAGGAAGGATTGGCTTGTGAACATAAAACCCTCAATGAAGAACATGGTAAAATTTGAAAATGACAATACTCTAGCATATGAAGTTATTGGTGATGTTCTTATTATGAGGAAAGATGGAAAGAGGTCGGTAATTTCCAATGTATTGTACATCCTAGGAATGAAAAGTAATTTGCTCAGCATATGGAAGTTGGTCTAAAAGAACTACAAAGTGTCGATCAAAGACAAGATGATGAGAGTTCTTGACTCAGGAGGAAGGTTAATCTTGAAATATCTCATGTCTCAAAATAGAACCTTCAAAGATTGAGCTTAATGTGATGGAGCACAAGTGCCTTGCAACTACAACTAGCAGGGATGAATGGATATGGCACTACAAACTTGGACATCTCAACTGTAAATACATCAGAGATCAGAAGAAAATAAATATGTTTTCAGGGTTATCAAAAATTGGCATTTCAAATGAAGTGTGTGAAAAATGTGTGTTAGAGAATCAACGCAAAACAACTTCAACAAGGATGCAAGAAGAATGTTAAAGACAGTCTTGAATTCATATGCTCTGATGTGTGTGTGTAAACACCCCAAATTTTCCCTCACCCATTCACACCATGGCTTGTGATATCCTCATATACATAATTTCAATCATAGCATCCCATATTGCATATTTGCTTCACTGCATTGTTTCAAAGTCATCTGCATCTAGGGTTTGTGATCTGAGCAATCCAAGAGCCATTTGAGCCACTCCAAAGGTCTTCAATCATTTCAAAGGGGTCCATGTATATTCAAGCATCATATTATATCCTCTCAAAGTCAAGATTGTCAAAAAAATCACAAGAACTGAGATTGGCATGGAAGCAGAGCCAGGTTTGACTGCACAGATGACCTAGAATTAGGGTTTTGGTTTTAAAGGCCATAACTCCAAATTATTTGGTCATTATTGTTTCTATTGGTCTCTATATGGTATAGGGATCATACATATCAATTTTCATGAAGAAATTCAATGGGGAAGGCATCTGATCAAGAGTTGACTTCTTGAGCAAGTCAGTGCAAAATCAGGGCATCTGAGGCCCCCAATGACCCAACCAAAGGGTGTTCATCATCATTTTGATTATGTATGATCTTTATTTGATCATAGAAGATGTTAGAAGTTCACAAAATTGAATAATTTCAAGCCATTTGCAAAGTTGACTTTTTGGGAAAATGACTTGTAATGGAAACTTGCCATTTAGGGAAACTTTTTCAACCCTTGCTTTTTGAATCAAAAATGCTTCAAATGGGAAAACTTTGGTCATGAAAGTTGTATAATGGATCATTCCCTTTTCAAAAAGTACAAGAACTTGTCCTAATTCATTTTGGATCAAAAGTTATGGCTTGTCAAAGTTGGGAAAAATCACATAATTTCAAGTTTTCTACCAAAGAGGCAAAGTTGAAAAATCACTTGCCAAGGCAAATTGAGACCTCAAAGTGACTTCTAAACTTCACACAAACATGAACCAATGTCTAAAAGTCAGATTGCATCAAGAGTTTGCTCATTTTTATGACTTGTGGATCAAGAAACTTCAAAAGGGCCAAAGTTGAACAAAGTTGCAAAACCTCACTCAAACTCTAATTCATGTGTTGGCTGACTTCAAAACTGATCCTATGGTCCTCCTCACTTCTTGCTGCGCAGGACACCCCTCTTGTCCTTGGCTAGCCATGAGCCCATACCTCTCTTACACAAAGCTTGACTTTTTTGCAAAAGACCCATACCAATCACAATAGGGCACACCAACTCCACAGACCTATCCATGAGTGATAAGTGGACAAAATGGAACTCAACACAACACACAACTCATGCTGAAACACTCTCCAAGCCAGCATTCTCATTTTCCACCTCTTATGCAACTTCCTTCGAAACTCATCATACAAGCATCAAACATAGAAACAAACTCCATAGGATCACTCAGCACACTCCCCTGATCATTTCCATACCCTCATTCATCCCTGAAACCTCCTCAAACTAAATCACGATTCCTCCCCCCTCCTGAACAGAACTTCTGCAAACTCACAAACCAACAGTTATAAACTCCAACCAAGCTTCATAACTTCATCAGGAGGACCATTGGGATCATTTTGAGGCAAAAAGGCAAGCAGAAAGCTCCTGGACTGAAAGCTCAAACTCAGGTAACATGATGAACAAATTTTCCAGAACTTTGATTTCTTGTTAGAATGTTGTTCTGTATGTTGCCCTGGTCATGGGGAACCACCGTCCGCTGACCGGGCAGCGGAACCCCCGGCTAAGTCTGCAAAGTGTGATCAATCAGCCGAAATTTAATTTAGTTTATTTAATTATCGGAATTTTAAACTAATAATAAAAGTGTGTTTATTATTATTTATTTGTGGTGATCAGTTATGGCCTTAGTTTATCCTTTATTATTGTTTTGGGATTTTTAAATACGGCCTGTGAGTCGTGCCTCTCTCTCAATCTCTTTATGTAACTTCTTTTCTCATCTCACTCCCTCGTATGTAAAACGAGTTTTCTTATATGTAATGTAATATTATGTTATGAAGAAAAAGGAAGTATTCAATATTAAAGGAGGATAACCTTGGAGATCATGCTTGGAGAAGCTTAGATCGTTATTAGGTTAGCTTAGGTTCTCTCATTGGCTTGAGAGAACAATTGCGTTAGGGGCCATAATTGTATCTTTTTATATGTATGTTGATGCATGTAATTGTATGTTGATGCATGTGAGAGACGTTTTGCATGTTAAGCCGGTGAGATCAAACTAATAACAAATTCCCTCAAAATTAAATATTAAGTTTATGCTTTCCAATTTTTAGCACTCATCAAGACTAGTATCGAGCATTGTAGGTTTCGCCTACGCGAGGTGCATGTTCTATATTAGTAAGGTGTGATGGGATAATTGTAATATCCAATTGCTAAAACAATGGGTCAAACTTAACTAAAAAAATTATAATAAGATTATACATGTTTAGAAGCAAGAATTGGGAATGATTCATGTGATGGATCAGAATAAGGAGTTATTCACCCAATTGAAAATATTCGAGAGTTGTATGAGATACAATTGGAAGGAGTTCCTACCTAAATAACTTAGTTTTGTGTAATCAGCCTAACGCTGACTTAAAACAAAGTGAAACATGGATCTCGACCCACTAGAAAGTCTTCCAACGGGATTTTCCGAATCAAATGATGAGGGTCATTTGTTTTGAATAAAATAGTGGGAGCATATTTGATTAAAGGCCTAATTAAATATGTTGTTTTAATGATACTTATATTTTCATATTTCTCTTGTAGATTACCATGACAACAAACACATCGAACAATATTTTGCGATCCATCCTAGATAAGGAAAAATTGTCTGGGACAAATTTCCTGGATTGGCACCGTAATCTGAGGATTGTCCTCAAGCACGATAAGAAGCTGTATGTCTTGGAGACACCAGTTCCTGAGGAGGAACCTCCTAGTTCTGCACCAAAGGCAGAAAGAGATGCTTATAAGAAGCATTTCGATGATGCCAATGAAACCGCTTGCCTCATGCTTGCTACCATGAACTCTGAGTTGCAAAAGCAACACGAGAACATGTCTGCGTTCGATATGATCGGACATCTGAAAATGCTTTATCAAGAGCAAGCAAGAAATGAGAGGTTTCAGGTTTCAAAGTCCCTTTTTAACAGCAAGTTAGCTGAGGGAGCCCCTGTAAGTCCCCATGTACTCAAGATGATTGGGTATGTGGAGAACCTTGACAGATTAGGGTTTCCCCTTGGAAAAGAACTTGCGATTGATCTGATCTTGCAATCGTTGCCAGAGAGCTTCAGTCAGTTTGTCCTGAATTTCAATATGAATGACTTGGACAAAAGTCTTCCAGAACTGCTAGGCATGTTGAGAACTGCTGAGCAGAATATGAAGACAAAAGGGAAATCCATTCTGATGGTCAGTAATGGAAAGAAACAGAACAAGAGGCCCATCAAACAGGGTGGTAGAGGGAAAGGCAAGGAAGTTGCCAAACCCAAACCCACTCCTCCTGTTTTGAAGCCTAGTGGAGGAATAGCAAAGGAGGGCACTTGCTTCCATTGCGGTAAGACCGGACATTGGAAGAGAAATTGCCCAAAGTACCTGGAAGATAAGAAAAATGGAGTAGAGACTTCAAATTCAGGTATTTTTGTTATTGAAATTAATTTATCTACTTCTGCATCATGGGTATTAGATACTGGATGCGGTTCTCACATTTGTACTAATGTGCAGGGGCTAAAAAGGAGTAGAGATTTGGCAAAAGGTGAAGTTGACCTACGAGTTGGCAATGGAGCAAAGGTTCCTGCTTTAGCTGTAGGAACTTATGTTTTAACTTTACCTAGTGGTTTAATAATTCAGTTAGAGAACTGTTATTATGTACCTGCAATTAGCAGGAATATTATTTTCGTTTCTTGTTTGGACAAGTTTGGTTTTTCATTCATAATAAAGAACAATTGTTGCTCCATTTATTTGAATGATATGTTCTATGCTACTGCAAAAATGAATAATGGACTATATGTCCTTGATCTTGAAATGCCAATTTATAACATTAATACTAAAAGGTTGAAACCTAATGAGTTGAATCCAACTTACCTTTGGCATTGTCGATTAGGCCACATAAATGAGAAACGCATTTCCAAACTCCATAAAGATGGACTCTTGGACTCTTTTGATTATGAATCATATGAGACATGCAGATCTTGTTTAATTGGAAAGATGACAAAGTCCCCATTCACAGGAAAAGGTGAAAGGGCTAATGATCTTTTGGCACTCATACATACTGATGTATGTGGACCACTGAACATACCAGCCAGAGGAGGTTTTCAGTACTTCATCACTTTCACTGATGACTTCAGTAGATACGGATATGTGTATTTAATGAAACAGAAATCTGAGTCCTTTGAAAAGTTCAAGGAATTCAAGAATGAAGTACAAAACCAACTAGGGAAGAATATTAAAGTTCTTCGATCAGATCGAGGCGGTGAATATTTAAGCCTAGAATTTGATGACCATCTAAAAGAGTATGGGATTCTATCCCAACTTACTCCTCCTGGAACACCACAATGGAATGGTGTATCTGAGAGAAGAAATCGAACCTTGTTAGACATAGTCCGATCCATGATGAGTCACGCCGATCTTCCAAACTCCTTTTGGGGACATGCATTATTAACAGCAGCTTACACACTTAACCGTGTTCCATCCAAAAAGGTTGATAAGACACCATATGAGATATGGAGTGGTAAGAAACCACATATGTCTTACATGAAGATTTGGGGTTGCGAAGTTTACGTCAAACGACAAATTTCAACCAAGCTTGAGCCCAAATCTGACAAATGCTTATTTGTGGGATATCCTAAAGAAACAAGAGGATATTACTTCTAAAATCCTTCTGAGGGCAAAGTGTTTGTCGCTCGAATTGGAGTCTTTCTGGAAAGGGATTTTATTTCCAAAGGAAATAGTGGGAGGAAAATAGAGCTTGAAGAAATTCAAGAATCACAAAACATTGAAACACCTATGGAGGAACTAGAGCAGGAAACACAAGTAGTTGTGGAAGAGCAACCTGCTCAAGTAGAACAAGACCAGCGTAGGTCAAGCAGGACACGTCACCAACCTGAGAGATATGGATATCTCATAAGTGATCAGGGTGATGTATTACTCATGGATCAAGATGAGCCTGTGACCTACAAAGAGGCCCTAACTGGTCCTGAGTCTGAGAAGTGGCTAGAAGCCATGAAATCTGAAATGGATTCCATGTACACAAACCAGGTTTGGACCTTGGTAGAACCTCCTATAGGAGTTAACCCTATAGGATGCAAGTGGGTCTTCAAGAAGAAGACTGACATGGATGGTAAGGTACATACCTATAAAGCAAGACTGGTTGCAAAAGGATATAAACAAATTCATGGGGTTGACTATGATGAAACCTTTTCACCAGTTGCAATGCTTAAATCTGTTCGGATTTTACTTGCCATCGCTGCATATCATGATTATGAAATATGGCAGATGGATGTCAAAACTGCTTTCCTTAATGGGAATCTTCTTGAGGATGTGTACATGACACAACCTGAAGGATTTGACATACCACAAGATGCCCAAAAGATATGCAAGTTACAGCGATCAATCTATGGATTGAAGCAAGCTTCCAGAAGCTGGAATCTTCGTTTTGATGAAACCGTAAAACAATATGGATTCATCAAAAATGAAGATGAACCTTGTGTCTACAAGAAGGTTAGTGGGAGCATGATCGTGTTTCTGGTATTATATGTAGATGACATATTACTCATTGGAAACGATGTCCCTACCTTGCAACAAGTGAAGACTTGGTTAGGGAATTGTTTTTCTATGAAAGACCTAGGTGAAGCAGCCTATATATTAGGAATTAGGATCTATAGAGATAGATCACAAAAACTGCTTGGCCTAAGTCAGAGTACATACATAGATAAAGTGTTGAGATGCTTTAATATGCATGATTCCAAGAAAGGATTCATACATATGCAACATGGTCTGTGTTTATCAAAAACACAATCCCCTTCAACTAAGGAAGAAAGGGATCGCATGAATAAGATTCCATATGCATCTGCAATAGGATCTATCATGTATGCCATGTTATGTACTCGACCAGATGTCTCGTATGCATTAAGTGCAACGAGTAGGTACCAATCTGATCCCGGTGATGCTCACTGGGTAGCTGTCAAGAATATCCTTAAGTACTTGAGAAGGACTAAGGATTCATTCTTGATATATGGAGGTCAGGAAGAGCTTGATGTAATTGGTTACACTGATGCTAGCTTCCAGACAGATAAGGATGATTTTAGATCACAATCTGGTTATGTGTTCTGTCTCAATGGTGGCGCTGTGAGCTGGAAAAGTTCAAAGCAGGAAACAGTTGCTGATTCTACAACTGAGGCCGAGTATATTGCTGCCTCAAATGCAGCAAAGGAAGCTGTTTGGATCAAGAAGTTCATTAGTGAACTTGGCATAGTCCCTAGCATTGTGGATCCCATTGGTTTATATTGTGATAACAATGGTGCTATCGCACAAGCTAAGGAGCCTAGATCTCACCAACGATCCAAACACATACTTAGGCGTTATCACCTCATTCGAGAGATAATCGATCGGGGAGATGTGAAGATATGCAGAGTACCTACACTTGACAATATCGCTGACCCATTAACAAAGCCTCTTGCGCAACAGAAGCATGATGGTCATACTAGATCTATGGGTATTAAGGGTATGCCTAATTGGCTCTAGTGCTAGTGGGAGATTGTTGGTGTAAGCCCTAGAGGCCAATACTTTTTGGTACTTGTATCGGATTATTCGTTTAATAATAAAAGGCATTTCTTTATTATGTTTGTCTTTCAGAATAATAAAGTCCCTAGAATAGTTAGTCTGTTTAATGAAATGTTAAGTGTGACTTAATCATGAGATCCCATTAAACATAAAGACATTATTCTTAAAATATTCGTAGTCAAGCTTTATTGCAAAGTGGGATAACATTAAAGCATTGAGACTATTATGAAGATAGACTGATGATCACATCTCATGGATCATGGATAAAGAGTTATCAAGTCTTGACATAGGTATAAATATTAGGAGTAATATTTATACCGGATTGACCCGCTATGAGAATACTACATAGTATGTTATGCAAAGTGTCATAAGTTATTCTCATGGTGATAATGGTGTATTACCACCCTTCGACCTGAAAACACTATGGACCCTAGATGTAGAGTCGGGTGCTTTATTGCTGATCAAACATTATCCGTAACTGGATGATCATAAAGACAGTTGATGGGCACTCCACGAAGCATGCTGAGGGACATGAGTGTCCTAGATGGAATTTGCCAATCCTGCATAACAGGAGAAATGTCTAAGGGCCCAATATTGAACTGGACAAGGATGACACAGTGTATGCCTTGTGTTCAATATAGACATAGGGGCAAAAGGGTAATTGTACAAACATATATTATCACGAAAAAGGTTTTGTCAGATCACATGACATTTTCGTGACTTGGGTAGCAGTGATGTGTTGCTAGATACCGCTCACTGTTTATTATGTTAAATATATAATTTAATATAATTACCAACGTTACGAAATCCTACAGGGTCACACACATAAGGACAGTTTGATGAGAGATAGAGAAATCAAAGGAACACCGTAAGGTACGGTGCACTTAAGTGAAAAATAGAAATTCGGATAATATAATAATAATTATTGTTATTTTATAATGGTTATAAAATAATAATAAAATAAATATATTTATTATAATAATAGTTATTATAATAATATATAATATTATTATGGATCATGTGAATTGGGCTTTTAGCCCGCAGCCCACAAGAGAGTCTATAAAAGGAACCCTTGTGATGAAGCTTTTACTTGATGCAATTTCGTTTTTGATTCTCACTCAAATAATTCCGTTCGTAAGCAGCTAGCACTGTGACCGGAAGCTGTTCGTGTGGACTGAGTAGAGGCGTTGCACTTCATCAACGCTTGTGATCGCTGCATCAAAGATCTGAATCGTCACAAAGATGTAACGATTCTATCACTGACCATGCTCATTCGTAAGGATCACTAAAGGAAAATTTTTGTTTTCCGCTGCGTTTAGATCGCAATTTTCCTTCAACTTTAACTTAGGATGTTCATCCAACACGAATTGTAGGAAGGATTGGCTTGTGAACATAAAACCCTCAATGAAGAACATGGTAAAATTTGCAAATGACAATACTCTAGCATATGAAGTTATTGGTGATGTTCTTATTATGAGGAAAGATGGAAAGAGGTCGGTAATTTCCAATGTATTGTACATCCTAAGAATGAAAAGTAATTTGCTCAGCATATGGAAGTTGGTCTAAAAGAACTACAAAGTGTCGATCAAAGACAAGATGATGAGAGTTCTTGACTCAGGAGGAAGGTTAATCTTGAAAGATCTCATGTCTCAAAATAGAACCTTCAAAGATTGAGCTTAATGTGATGGAGCACAAGTGCCTTGCAACTACAACTAGCAGGGATGAATGGATATGGCACTACAGACTTGGCCATCTCAACTGTAAATACATCAGAGATCAGAAGAAAATAAATATGTTTTCAGGGTTATCAAAAATTGGCATTTCAAATGAATTGTGTGAAAAATGTGTGTTAGAGAATCAACGCAAAACAACTTCAACAAGGATGCAAGAAGAATGTTAAAGGCAGTTCTTGAATTCATATGCTCTGATGTGTGTGTGTAAACACCCCAAATTTTCCCTCACCCATTCACACCATGGCTTGTGATATCCTCATATACATAATTTCAATCATAGCATCCCATATTGCATATTTGCTTCACTGCATTGTTTCAAAGTCATCTGCATCTAGGGTTTGTGATCTGAGCAATCCAAGAGCCATTTGAGCCACTCCAAAGGTCTTCAATCATTTCAAAGGGGTCCATGTATATTCAAGCATCATATTATATCCTCTCAAAGTCAAGAATGTCAAAAAAATCACAAGAACTGAGATTGGCATGGAAGCAGAGCCAGGTTTGACTGCACAGATGACCTAGAATTAGGGTTTTGGTTTTAAAGGCCATAACTCCAAATTATTTGGTCATTATTGTTTCTATTGGTCTCTATATGGTATAGGGATCATACATATCAATTTTCATGAAGAAATTCAATGGGGAAGGCATCTGATCAAGAGTTGACTTCTTGAGCAAGTCAGTGCAAAATCAGGGCATCTGAGGCCCCCAATGACCCAACCAAAGGGTGTTCATCATCATTTTGATTATGTATGATCTTTATTTGATCATAGAAGATGTTAGAAGTTCACAAAATTGAAGAATTTCAAGCCATTTGCAAAGTTGACTTTTTGGGAAAATGACTTGTAATGGAAACTTGCCATTTAGGGAAACTTTTTCAACCCTTGCTTTTTGAATCAAAAATGCTTCAAATGGGAAAACTTTGGTCATGAAAGTTGTATAATGGATCATTCCCTTTTCAAAAAGTACAAGAACTTGTACTAATTCATTTTGGATCAAAAGTTATGGCTTGTCAAAGTTGGGAAAAATCACATAATTTCAAGTTTTCTACCAAAGAGGCAAAGTTGAAAAATCACTTGCCAAGGCAAATTGAGACCTCAAAGTGACTTCTAAACTTCACACAAACATGAACCAATGTCTAAAAGTCAGATTGCATCAAGCGTTTGCTCATTTTTATGACTTGTGGATCAAGAAACTTCAAAAGGGCCAAAGTTGAACAAAGTTGCAAAACCTCACTCAAACTCTAATTCATGTGCTGGCTGACTTCAAAACTGATCCTATGGTCCTCCTCACTTCTTGCTGCGCAGGACACCCCTCTTGTCCTTGGATAGCCATGAGCCCATACCTCTCTTACACAAAGCTTGACTTTTTTGCAAAAGACCCATACCAATCACAATAGGGCACACCAACTCCACAGACCTATCCATGAGTGATAAGTGGACAAAATGGAACTCAACACAACACACAACTCATGCTGAAACACTCTCCAAGCCAGCATTCTCATTTTCTACCTCTTATGCAACTTCCTTCGAAACTCATCATACAAGCATCAAACATAGAAACAAACTCCATAGGATCACTCAGCACACTCCCCTGATCATTTCCATACCCTCATTCATCCCTGAAACCTCCTCAAACTAAATCACGATTCCTCCCCCCTCCTGAACAGAACTTCTGCAAACTCACAAACCAACAGTTATAAACTCCAACCAAGCTTCATAACTTCATCAGGAGGACCATTGGGATCATTTTGAGGCAAAAAGGCAAGCAGAAAGCTCCTGGACTGAAAGCTCAAACTCAGGTAACATGATGAACAAATTTTCCAGAACTTTGATTTCTTGTTAGAATGTTGTTCTGTATGTTGCCCTGGTCATGGGGATCTAATTATTTTTGAAAATGAGCCAGAAACAAGCATGTTATGATGTTCTGAAAATTTGCCCGTGAAAATGTTTTTGCTTGTTTCCTTTGATTCACGAAAAATAAATGTTGTTTGTGTTAGGGTTTATGTTTAGTGATGATCATAGATTGATTCTAGAGAGTTTTGTAAGGTTTTGATACGTTTTGAGAGAGATTGAGATTTTAGTTGGCCGGAGAAGATGACCGGAACACTGTTCCGGTCACCTGAAAGTGTTTAGGGTTCAGATTAGGGCTTAATGACGTAATTAGGCAAGTTTGAATGTGAGTCGTCCATTAGCGCGCCAGGTCAATTCCCGCCCCTGTGAGTTTGAATCTCAGCCATCAGATTGGCTGACTTTCTTTTTTTTCATTTAAAATTCATTTTATTTTCATTTGTTTTGATTTATTTTACACGAATTATTAAAAATAGCAAAAAATGTTTAAAAATTATGAAAATTTTTGTCAAGGTTTTCATTATTTTTCAGAACACAAAAATATTTTTATTTTTATTTTTTGCATTAAAAATTATTTTTAAATCATTTAAAAGATTATTTTTAATTAATTAATGAAAATTAATTAATTAAAAATACTTTTAGGTATTTAAAAATCACAAAAAAATTCATGTAACATTTAAAAACATTTAGAAACATTGTCCAACTCTCAAACCAAATTTATTTTTTGTTCTTGATGCCTTTTGATTATTTTCTTTGGAATTAAATTCATTTTGAGGTAATATTTTGGTTCAAACTTTGAAAATTCATTTCTGCCTAACCTTTGAGAGTTGGATCATGATTCTTTTTTCATTGCATCTTGCATAACATGTAGTTTATAGGATAAAATTGGCATCAATTAATCTTGAATTTTCAATTTGTTTTGCATTTTTCTTGACAAGGTACCTTAAAACCCTAGCAATCTTAGAAAATTCATAACTCTCACTAGGTTAAGAGTTAGATCCCCTCCTTTGGGCAGTGAGTTTGTGTAGGTTTAGGGTTCCTTTGATTGAATTTTCAAATTTTTATCATGTCATTTGCTTCTGGTTTTGGATTTTGCTTTGTGTGTTGATCATAAACCCTAATTTATGCCTTCCTTTGCATCCATCTTCCATTTATTTGCATACCATGATTTGCCATGACATTTTGTGCATCCATTTGATCCATGATACATCTTAAGACATATTAGAATCATGTTTGATCATTGCATCTTTCATTTTCCATGTTATATGTCTTTTGCATTCCATAACTTTTCATGAACATCCATGGTTCAAAACATGCTTCTTTTGCATCCATGTGTTTGTATGATCATTCTAATGCCTTGCCTCATGTTTGCATCATCTCTTAGCATCATTAAAATCACACTCATGCTTCTAGTTTCTGGTTTGCATCATCACATTTCATCTCATTTGCATTACATTTCATCTCTTTTGCTAACTTTTCAGGTGGTAAGTTGTTTTGAGAAGTGGATTTACCTTCACTTCTCACATTCTCTTTTCATCTCTTTCATACTTCCCTTGCTGCATTTTGTATGTGTATTAGATTGAGCTTGCTCATTCTTGTTCATCTTACTTTCTTCCTTCAAGCAACTTGTCTTCTTAAGTGAAGCAAGTTGTTTTGTTTCTCTCTGCTCCTTCCTCCTTTCATCTGCTCCTCTCCTTGGTGGTTCTTTGAAGATCTTTCTTTCTTAAGCCTCACAAACCATAGGATCTCCAAGCATGATAACAATTAGGGTTTTGATTAGTCCCCCATTTAGTTTTACCTTTGTGTCATCTTTGAGTCTTCTCCTCTCATCTCATAATCAAGGATTAAACCCTAAAGGCTTTAAGGCTTTGTGATTAAGCTTATGTTTGTATCCTTCTATTAGGATGGAGTGCATAACTTTAATCCTAAGTGTTAAACCCTTAATGTGTTTAAGTCCTTTAATCAATTCACTTAATAATCATCAAGACATCAAGCTTTTAACTTGGGCCTTGCATTAGGGTTCTAATTCTTCCTTAATTGGTTAAGAAGGACTAACCCTAGTGTTAATGGACAAGTCCCCTTCAAGTTTTCTTACAAATCATAAAACTCACTTCTTCATCTTATCATTAACTAAAATCCATCTAATAAAGGCTTTGTTTTGTCATGAGGTTAATCCCTAATCATGGATTAAGTTGAGGAGCTTTCCTCAGCTTAAACATTCTCATTTATTATCCTTCTATTAGGATGGTGTAATGAGTCTGTTTAATCTTTGATTATGGCTTAATCTCATTAATCAACACTAAACAAAAACAACAAAAACATTTAACTAATCACAAGTAGGTTAATGATCTTAATCCTACACCATGGTGATTAAGTGTGAGACACTGACTTCACACTTAAGGTATTCTCATTACCCCTAATCAGAGGGAGGATGTGATGAGTTTACTAATCCATTGGTTTAGGCTTAAGCTCATTAACTTATGACAAATTCCAAAAGCAATAAAAGACTGAAAACACAAAAACAAACAATAATCGTCTCCTCCGGGATTCTTTTCTCATCTCACTCACTCACAAACGAGAACTCGCTTCTTCCGTCTAATGCAAGACAGTTTGCACCTGAGCCAGACAGGTCATACACTTGAGCATAGACAAGCAAGCAGTTCATCAGTCAATTTACCTTTCAGTCTCTTTGGGTCGAACTACGGTGTTCTGACTTCCTCATTGCACGAGAGGATACGTAGGCATAACTTAACAGTTATCGAACAAAAGTCTCTGTATATTCCCCCTCTTTCCAGCCTTATTCTTTAAGCCTCATGGTCTTGAGCATTTCATTCTTGTTCTTACACTGACACTTCACATATTTCACTTCACTTTTCTTTTACACTGACACTTGCATTCTTTCCAGCTTTGATTCACAAATTGCACTGACACTACCCCTTTAAAACACAAATCTTTCAAGCGTGGATCCCGTCGAGTACGGCGGACAATCTGGGTGCTAATACCTTCCCAGGTTGTAACCAACCCCCTTTCTCAGTCTCTCTGGTTCGCAACCGTCTTATCCATATCTTTCTAGGTTTATGCAGCATTACCTTTCCTCCAGGATAAAAATGCCTAGCTGGCGACTCTTTGTCTTTCTGAGTTCACCCCTGTGTGTTCTCTCTCCTTTCGCCGACCGTTCGCGTCTGTACCCCTCTTGACCTTAAGTGTCATTTGGTGGGAGCGACAGTGTGGACCTATCCAGATGGATTCGATTTGAGGTGATAAATACATTGTCACATTCATAGACGATTTCGGTTGAAAACTATGGACTTAGCTGATCAAGAAGAAAAATGAAGTGATCAATGTTTTGCCAAGTTTAAATCTATGGTTGAAAGAAAAATGGTCAAAATCTCAAGATTCGGAGGACTGGTGGTGGTGGAGAATATGTGTCAAAAGACTTCGACATATTGTGTGAGAAAGAATGGATTGTGCATGAGGTGGTTCCATGATACACTTCAGAATAGAATGCAACTAAAGAAAGGAAGAATAGAACCATAATGAATATGCTGAGAAGTGTGTTAAAAGGAAAGCATATATCTAAAGATTTATGGGGAGAAGCTATTTTGACTATAACATACATCTTGAAGAGATGTCTGACGAAAATGTTAGAAGGTATTGCGCCCAAAGATAGTTGGTCTAGTGTCAAGCCTAGCTTGAGTCATCTAAAGTTATTTGGATCTATAACACATATACATGTGCAAGCTCAGTTGAGAAGAAAACTTGATGACAATTCAAGTCAAATGATCCTACTAGGATATCATTTGACTGGAGGATATAAGTTGTTCTACCTAATGAAAAAGCAAGTAGTGATCCGCAGGGATGCAATCATAGATGAGCTTAAGGAAAGGGATTAGACTAAAAATGTAAAGAAGGATTTAGTGAGAATCTTATGTGAAGATCCATCAAGTGAGGTCGAAAGAGAAGTTCGACAGGAAGAACTCAGGGATCAAGCAAGCACAAGCATACCTCAAAGAATGAGACACATTCCTGCAAGGTTGCAAGAATAAGTTATTACATAAGATGACGTGGTCGATGATGAAGGTTATCTGGTACACTATGCTTTCTATGCAGATGTCAAACCAATCAATGCAGTTGAAACATTAAAGGATTCGAAGTGGGTAAAAGAAATAAACGAGGAATGGAAGTCCATTAAAGTCAACAAAATTTGGTCACTTATCGAATTTCCTTAAGATAAGAATGTAATTAATGTGAAGTGGGTATACAAGGTGAAGTTGAATCCAAAAGGAGAAGTAACTCGACACAAGGCAAAACTTGTCGCAAAAGGATTTCTTCAGAAAGAAGGAATCGACTTCGACAAAGTTTTTGCACCAATCACTAGGATCATAACAATAAAGTCTGTTGTTTGTATAACATACATTATAAACTGTAATATATGTTAGATGGATGTAAAATGTGCATTCCTGAATGACCCCTTAGATGAAAAAGTTTATGTTGCACAACTAGTTAGGTTAGTGAAACAAGGCGAAGAAAGAAAGGTGTACAAGATGCATAAATTCCTGTATGGACTTAAGAAATATCCAAGAGCTTGCAATGAGAAGACATATAGATTTATAAGAGAAAAGGAATTTATGAAGTGCACAACTAAGCATGTAGTATATGCAGGGACAAGCAATAGTGAATTTCATATACTATGTCTCTATGTCGATGACTTGTTAATAACAAGAAGTTGCAAGAAGGAAATCAAAGATTTCAAACATGACATAAGTGAGGAGTTTGAAATGTCAGACTTTGGAAATATCTCATACTTCTTTAGCATAAAAGTATAAAAGAGTATTAGAGGATTAATGATGCACCCAACTTCGACTCCATCTGAGCCTATAATGCAACTGTCAAAAGACATAGATGAGGATGTTATCGATCCAACGTAATACAGAGGACTCATTGGATCCCTTTGATACATTTATCAAATAAGGTTTGATCTAGAATATAGTGTAGGTATGTTAAGCATATTCATGCTGAAGCCAAATGTATCACACTGAGCAACAGCAAAAAGGATACTAAGGTATCTGAAAGGAACTGTCAACTATGGCATTTTGTTTCCCGCAGTTGATGAAGGAAAAAATGCAAGTGAGTGGGATACACTGACCCAAGTTGGTGTAGTGATGTTAAGGATAAAACATCCACAACTGGATACATGTTTATGCCAGGTGGTGCACCAAAATTGCTTGGAGTTCAAGAAAGGAACTAGTACCGACACTATCATCATGTGAAGAAGAATACATAGTTGTTTCTCTTTATGCATGGCAAGAAACTTGGATGGTGAATTTGGTCGAAGAGATTACATGGAAGAATCATGGAGAAATCCCCATAAAGATCGACAACATGTCATCTATCAATCTAGCGAAGAATCTGATAGCACATGGACTAAGCAAACACATTGAAATGAGGTTCCATTATCTTCGAGGGCAGGTAGAAAATTAGAATATGAACTTGGAACACTGCAGAAATGAGAATCAGATTGCATATATCATGAAGAAGGGAGTGAATGTTGAAGTGTTCAAGAAGTTAGGGTATATCATGAATACAAATAGCTTAAACACAATAAATTAGGTGGTGTGTTGAATTGTAATTCCTTGTGTCGAAGTAGGTTTTTCGACAGGGACATGGAAGTTGTCAAAATAGTCTAGTGTGTGTTTCAAAAAACCTAGTTGTCAAAGTGTCAAGTAGTTATCCTCGACATGGATTTTGTCTTAAACCTAATCTTGTAGTGTTTGCAAAACTAGGTATTTTTTGCATTTATTTTTGGGCTTTCTTAGGGAGAAAGCAAGCTAAATCTATAAATAAAGAGTAACCCTTGTTATTGTAATGTGATTCACTTGAATAAAATTACAGTTTTGAGAGCAGGGAGTTACTCTGCAGAAGTTCTTCTTATTCCCTATTTTTGTAAAAATCCTAAACCTCTTCTTCTTCCCCAATTAAATTTTCTTTTCTTGTATTTGTCACCATCGTGAATCAATAAAATCTTGCAACCAAGATTGTTTGATTCACTCAAGTGAAGAGTGAAGAACAAAAGGGAATTCTATCGGTGTCATTAAATTTTGTTCATCAAGATTGATTCGGAACTACTCAAAGTATTGAGTTTAATTCCAACAATATGCACATGGGTTTGAATCCCAATAACAACACTTTTACTATTTTCAAAATTAGAAATCTTATATCTCGGTTTATCTTGAAAATCAAGGGGTATGTTTTTTTTTTAAATTGTAACATTGTTTTCCTAGAATATTATATTGTTTATCCAAAATATTAAATTGTTTAAAATAAAAATAAAAATTCCCTAGATATCTAGGTAAAATTAAAGTTCCCTGAAGATCTAGATTTTAGATCTTCGAATTATTTAATCTTAGGAAGATCAAATGTTGGGTATAAGATTATTCTCTACAGATCTTGCATGCATTAGATTCTGAAGCAAAACATAATAAGGGTTAGATAAATAAAATCAATATTCAAATATAAGATTTTGTGCTCAAATATATATTTAAGAAAACAAACCTTAAACCCAAGTAATTTTCTGCTCTTGCAATCCATCTTAGAGAATTTTTTCAAACGTCTTTATATTTCAAGTACTTCATGTTTTATTTAGATTATATTTTCAGTATTCAACATGTTTTATAATAGATGTCCCTTAGGTTTCGTGTGGATCACTAATGGGAGATTCTTGAGCATTGATAAACATTAAATAAACATAAATATTTGCTTAAGAGCGTTCAACATAGTAAAAAAAAGCTTAAATATCCCCTTTGTCATGAAGAAAACCAAGCTGAATGATGACTCGATTTCGTATAGGTTATTTCGATTCATTTCGTGCATATTTAGTCGTATTTTTATCGATTCTTCATCGCATATTCTATCATTTACTTATATTTTTCTTTACTTTGTGTTTTCAGGACCAATATCAGCTTGAACGAAGAAAAGGACAAGAACCATGGCAAAAGAGCTTAAAAAGAAAAGAATTGGAGCTTTATGCCTTCCTCTAGAAGAATGGCGTTTGCCATTCCCTGAGGGGAACCAAATGGTGTTCTCCATTATCCCAAATTACAAGATTTCTCACCTTAGCCAAATGGCGTTCGCCATTGGCATATGGCGTTCACCGTGCATCACGAGAACTATTTTCCAAAAGCATATTTGATTAGTTGCACGCAGTTTGAATTCAAATCACCCAATTGTTTTGGAGCCTGTTTCTCTCTATTTATAGCACATTCCTGCCCTGCATTTCATCATCCATCTACACCCTGCGGAAGCTCTGTCGAATTTTCTCCAGAACCACAGATTACTAGCTATAGTGATAATTACTCACACTGAGTGATTATCACACCATTTGTTTCCCTTTTTTCATTTTGTTGCTGTATTTGGATCAAGTTCAAATTAATACAAGTTTATTTAAGTTTATTTCATCGCATTTTCAGGTAATTACTTTATTGTTTAATTTAATGTTTATTTCATTTTAATTCATTGCACTTGTATGAATGTATTAAAGCTTTTCATAAAAAAATCTAAGAACAAAATTTTATAAAAAAACCCAAGTAACATGTATGTTTTAAAATTCAGCAACATAAACATTTTAATATTAAGTTTAATTATGTCTGGCTAAATTTGCATGAGCCCGTCAATTTAGGACTGTCGTCTTGACGAGACTCTATAGGATAATCGACACTGCTTGTATGTTTGAAATTATGGTTTTGTTGTCTAAGTTAACTTTAGGTAGACTAGTCGTGACGACGAGAGGTTGCTTAACATCATTTAGTCACGACAGTGAGAAATACACTAAGAAGAGTCCAACAGAGCGAAAGTTTGACGTACACGTCAGATAGTAGACACAAGACACTGGATCCTGAACACAACGAGAGCGCTTTAGGTATTCTTTTTGGTCTTACCCATTTTCAAATAGCGCATTTTAATTACTGAGCAAGCGAGAGCAAAATCTAGGGATCATCAAGCGTGGTTTGGTCAATAGCGCAAGAGTGTGAGATTAAGCCTTTAGATCGGTATTTCCTTCAGAGCAACTTTAACATCCATTTCAGTCCCGAAACCTATAGAGTCCCTAAGAAGCCCGAAAATCATTATACAATCTCGTTTCCCTTATTTATTTTAAACCCTCTTATTTTAGTTATTTCTTTAACGCTTTTATCTGTGACAACCTCCTGTCTTAGCCTTACACCGCAATTATAGGACACTACCTTTTGACTATCGATCTTTGTGGGTTCGACAATCTTTTAAAACTACGTGATATCTTGTATGCTTGCAGTATCTATCCGACCAAACACGTAAAGTCGTGATCAGTGAATAAGCTATTTTTTTAAAATTACATTGTTTACACATAATATTAAAAATACATTATAAAATATGTTTCTGAATGAGAATTTTTATTTTTCATGTCCAGGGCTCATGAAAGATGCTAGAGATCTATTTCCCAATGAGAATTTTTATTTTTTGCACTTGCAATCCATCTCAGAGATCTGTAGTAGCAACTCATGATCAAATGGATGATAATATTTCCTCTCTTTGGGGCGGCTACATATAAGTTAGTCTTTATGTAAAATCTATTTGATAAGTGTTTTTATAATAAAATATGATTATTAAACACCTCCGATTTATTATAAAATCGAGGTGAATAATTTTTTTTTTGAAATAAAATTATTTACACAGAATATTAAAATAAATTATTTACAACAAAACTTTACTATTATTACTAAATATCTTCGCTGATAACCAGATTTAGTTGCATTCTCTTCTTTGTTGAAAGGTTAAGCTCCCTTCCTTGTCGGTTAAGTCCCTTTCTTTTTTGGTTAAGCTCCATACATTGTTTAACTTGAAGCAAAAATGATTTTTTGCACTTGCAATTTATCAACTGAGTACTCTTCAAAGGTTGAGCTCCCTTATTTACTTGAGAGTTATTCCAAAAATACAACAACGATAAAATCAACACCATTATGTTAAGATGGATAACAAGGGAAAAATGTTTTGATCAAGATAGAAGAACATATAAGATTTTTTATGTTTTGCAATCCATCACAAAATATGATGCTTACGAGTTTGGGACAACTTCATATTAGTAAGGATTAGGGCAAAATTTGTTTAACGAGTACTTTTATGGTAAAAGTTTATTATTTTATGCCTCGGTTAAATAGAAAATCAAAGGGTTATAACATTTTGTTTACACTTATAAACAAATAAAATCATAAATTGCGATAGTTGAGAATCAAAACTTATACTGAATTGTTTTTTCACCTCAGTTTTATGAAAAATCGAGAGAATTTATGATTTTTTATTTTTTTAAATATTAAAATATAGTTCGCCCTACCTTTAAACATATACTCAAGGCTATTTAAAAAATGCATACTAGATTGTAAATCGTTATTTTTTCACCTCAATTTTGTACTTAATTTTTTTTTCACCTCAGTTTTTTATTTTTTGTCATGAAAATCGTTATTTATTGTAATGAATGAGTTAAATTGACCAATATAAACATATACTCAAGCCTATTTAAATCTGCCCTAACCTAACTTGTTTAATAAAAAATGCAAGTTTTAAGTTTTTCTTAAAGGCTATTTAATTAAATAAGTAAAGTTTAACCTATTAAAAAAGCATATAAAACTTGATAAGTCAACCTATATATACTATCTATTAGAAAATAGGTCAAATAAATATAAAAGACCATATATTTTATTTAAAAAAATAAGTAAGATGGATTATTTGAAAGGTTTAATTAAATAGGCTTTAAGTCTTACAAGATTTTTTTAAATGTCACCCCAGATAAAATAAATAAATTATATAATAGACAATAAACCAAACTTATATTTAAACATTTATATTTATAATAGGTAGTAACAAGCATTCTAAGGTTTGATCTAACCTATTATCACCCATTTTTATAATGGGAAATTTCAATGTAGGAGTGATAGACATGCCCATTCCGTTTAGACCCGTCTCGAAGAAATGAGACGGTGTAGATGTAATTAATAAGGATACGAGTTTAAACTTTTAGCCCATTTTTCAAAATAGTGAGGATGAAGCATGTTGGACTTATTGTACATCTTAAAATTTTAATGGTGGTGCTTGCAAAAACTTACAAATATATATAACGACACAAAACATATATATTAGAGGGTGCAAAACTAAAATCCTAATTCATTCAAGTCTGTTTAGCGATACCTAATTCCATTATCACAAATTATTAACTCAAGTTCAAAGAACGTTTAGTTCACGGATTCTTGTGTACGTGTTTTGATGTATATAGTGAATAATGATAATATATATTCCTTGAGAAAGACATAGTCATCCCTTTAGATAATAAGAATAAATGAATATGAATATGTCCATTGAAAAAGACCTTGAAACATCATGGTTCTATAGTACAACAACTATATAATATACAATACACACAAAAAAATGATGCTTATCTTAATCAACTAATTTAAACTAAACAAATGGAAGGCCACTATCTAAACTCTAATTAAAATATCATTACTAAAGCTAATCCAAATTGTATGGACCACTTTCAAAAGCAAACAAATTAAAATTTAAACTATCAATTCCATGTGAAGGGCACACCTATAGTAGCACGATGATGCATGTTATTATCACTCTTCCACAAGCCACTTTTCACTCAGAGTAGGTTGAGATTGTTGCACACACATCTGTTGTCCTCTATGGAAAGCTTAATTAATCCAATTAGCTTTCACACTAAACTTTAATTAATTAATTTAATTCAATGCCAATTGAGCATTCCAATTATTTAAGTAGTATATTTAGCCGACCAAACTTGAAGTGTTCATGTGATTGATTATGATGGATTTGGAACCTTTCTTGTCATCTATGCATATGCTAGCAATGTGAGTTGGTAGCTCCATTCTTCCTCTTTTCAAGTGACATTTTATAAAACAATTGGTGGCATAATGTCAACGATTTTTCATGTATTTGATTGGTGGATGCAATTGTGTCTATCTTAAATTGTTTACTTTGAATACATTGAGTTACCTAGACAAATTTATGTCACATTTATAGTTGAGTCAACATTCAATGAGCTATAATGTAGATAAAATCTTCACATTTAAGAACTAAATAAATCTTGAAGTCGTTAATTAGATTTTGATTCATGTGTATTGAAGCATACTAGATTTAGGGATTTGGATTTTCTATTGTGAGACTAATCGAGCCATATTTTGTTCTATTAAAAACGTGTTAATGATATAGTTATAGATGGCATCCAGTGTCCATTCCAAAAATATTATTTCTAATTAATATTATTTTTATTATTTCTAATATATAATAAGAGTATTTCAATAAAAATATCATCCTTTCTTTTAAATGTTTTTTTTAAATGTGTGAAATGATCAATCAAATAAATTATTATAGGACGAAGGAGAATAGGACTGTTCAAAAAATCTATGAACCGTACTGAACCGTTAAACCGAACCGAATTGAAGTTAAAATAACTGAACAATTATGTTTGGTTAGTGAATCAAACAATTTATTTATTAACGGTTTTAGAACCAAACCAAACTAAGATTAATCAAACATAACTAATAGTGAATCATTAACTTATTAGAAATTTAGAACTATACTAAACTGAATTTGAAGTTCAAAAATGAAATAAGTGCTTTTAAAATAAGTTAAAAATAAGTATAACAGGGACATGATGAGAAGAAACAAATCAAAACAAGATATCATCAAAATTTGTTTCTTAAAATGGTTGATATATGTGGAAGGATCAATGAGAAATTTAAAATAGTTCAAAATCCGATCATTTTCTTTCTCTTGTCTTTGTTTCTTCAGATTCTGTAAAGAAAAAAACATGATATTCAAAACACATTATGTATAAATAAGAATAATGGTAAGTGTCACTGTAGCATCTAACTTCACTATTAAAAAAATAAGTGTTTTTAAACTAAGTTTAAAATAAGTGTTTTTAAATTAAGTTTAAAATAAGTGCTTTTAAAATAAATTTAAAATTAGTACTTTTAAAATAAGTTTAAAATAAATACTTTTAAAATAAGTATTTTTAAAATAAGTTTAAAATAAATATTTTTAAAATAAGTTTTAAATAAGTGATTTTAAATAAGTTTAAAATAAGTGCTTTTAAAATCATGTAAGTTGTGTCTAAAATGTTTTTTTTAAATAAGTTTAAAATGTTTTTTTAAATAATATAAAAAAAATAAAGTATAACGGTTCGATTTGGAAAATTTTGTCTTATAATGATTTGGTACAGATTGGAGTTCCAAACCGTTATAACAAACCAAAGTTTTTTATTGAGTTCAATTAATAGAAATAAAAACGATTCGGTTTAGTTTGAATGATCTTATATAATAATTCGGTTCGGTTCAATTTTCTCACAAAATCATATCATGAACAACTCTAAAAGATAGAGTAATATATATTGTAAAAACACAATCTATAAGTTGTCAAGTATGGAATTTTGATTGATTAAAAATTATCTTTCGAAATGATTGACCTAAGCGCTCAAAAATCTTGTACAATATGAATCATATTTAATAAAGCTTTCCAAGTGTCTTCCTTGTAATAGTAGATGATGACATCTTTAAGATTCATTAATGAGACCAAATAGGGCATGAATCATGTTGATAAGACAAATTTCTATATAAGTTTCAAATGCACTTTATATCATATTGTGATAAGTTCTGAGTAATAACTACAGTATGTCTTTCACAAATATAAGTCAGTTCAATTAGCGGAGTGGGAGGACACAGATTGATGTTCGAGTTCAAAAATCAAATGTGTCTCGTTTATTTATGCATTGATGGATTGGCAGGTCGGTCCGCTAAATTTTTTTTATAATTTGATTTGTTAAATAATTTACAAAATTGTTAGTCATTATCAAAAAAACCGGCAAATTTTAATAATGCATAGTAAAATTTTAAAAAGGCTTAGTATAATTGTCATATTTTTCGATATAAACAAACAACGTAACTATAATACCAAAAATTTAAAACAAAAACACTAAAACCCCAAAAATAAAATCTTTATTATCATAATGAGAAACAAACCCCTATGAGTAAAACTTATCTTATAACTTTAGAATCTGACTTCAATGACAATGACTAATAGAAAATAGAAAAGAATATATTCTCTATACTTTGCAATAAAGATTTTTCCTCTTATGAATAAAAATAAAGAACGAAGCAAATACCAATTAATATCTTCAACATACAGTGTATGTGATTATGTGAAAAATAAATACTAGAATTTGAAAAAATGAGAGTTGTTTTAAAAGTATATCTACTACCTATTATATTAATATTGATTTAATTTCAAGTAAAAAAAATATTTTTTCAATAAAAAATTTGTGGTTAAAAAATATATATTGTAAAATTATCAATACAAAATTTTCATACTATTTTAAAAAATAATTATTTTTGTGCAATATTATTCTTATATATAAAGAAAAAATATTTATTTAAAAACAGTTCAACTGGGTCCTACCTTAAAATTTTAATCCCGTAAATATATTGATTCAATGTCTTATCCGATTTTGAATTCCTTGAGAATTCAATGTCAAACTTGTAACTTCCAATACATGTCACTACTTTTATTTATGTCTTTTACATGATTTAGTATTGTTGGTTGTTAATTTGAGTTGTTAGAGTTAGTTAGGATCTGCAGATACTATAAATAACAACTTTGTAACTAATTTGCATTTAATTCAATCATTGATTCTAACCAATTGAGAATGTCAAATTTTATACTTTTATTCGCTTTTCTGTTATAGTTTCTCTTCATGAATAACTTCATGATGGTATCCGAACTCATTTAAGGTCTATTACGCATCGTTCATCATGGTTCATGGTGTCACAGATGTATTTTATTCTACCCTGGTAGTAAATCTTTCATAAACTCATGGAAATGTGTATCATGCTCATGCATCTTTGATTATCACCCATAGATTTCAAGGCAAAAGATGTGGTTCTTGTGTTTCTTCCTTCAATTAAATCCTTGTTTGTTAATTTTTTTCTTCCCCTTCTGTGTAACCTTCTTGCCTAATTTCTTTCTTGTTAATTTCTTATTATGATTTTGTTTGAGAAACCCCAATTTTGTTGTCCATGTTCTAAGTATATTCTACTCATATCCTGGCTAAATGCCAAAAGCCTTGTGATTTTCTAATTTTGTTTTCTTAGTGATTCTTGTCATTTTGCCCTCTGAATTATATTTAACCTTATTGTTGAAAGCACAGTAGTGTGAGTTTTTGTTATCGTTTATGCAGGGATTGTTGTGATATTTTCGTCGTTCTATAGTCTAAAAGTGATTAAAGTTAGGGTTTCAAAAGTATTTGGTTGATTCGTAACGGTTTGCATAAAAGTTAAGTTAAAAGGTAAAATGGATCGATTTTGAGAGATTTATAAAAACATGCCAAGATTAGGGTTTGATAATCCGTTTTGTACGTATTTACTCTATCAAGCTCGTGAACTTGTTTAACAATAGATACAATCACATATCCTCTCAACTTGTTTATCTCTAACACAAGTTGTGAGATTTACCACTTTGATCCTTAGATGATCTCTCACTCCAACTATCAAAATGGTAACATTAAAGTGTGATATTGTCATGAACATCAACTAACTTAGGTAATGTATTAGAACACATTTTTCAATCATGAACCAAAACAAAAGATAAACCATACAAAATAAAGTTTTTCACCATATATTTATCATCAACAAGTTCATAAGCATATATCAAGATCTATACATACAAAAGAAGGAAATATCTACCTTTAATCTTGACACAAAAGATGCTTAGCTACCCATTGACATGGTAGTTTGTTTGACAAGTAATCCAGAAATTTTTAGGAGCATCAATCTTCAAAGGCTCAAAGATTGAAGCATAAGAGCTTCTTGAATCAATGGAAATGGAGTTAAGATGAAATAGTTATCCTCTAAAGAGTTTTAGGTTACAAGACAGTCTAGGAAAAAGTATGAGTGTCTTTCAAAATATCTAAAAAAATGATCTAAATACTATCTTTGCCCAGACAAAATCATCGGGTGAAATGCTTGCTTCATCGGGCGAAGCCCTCAAAATCTGCACACGTGCATCAATAGTGTTGGCTTTGATCTCATAAATATCTGATTTCGATCGGGCGAAGCATTCAACCGTCGAGAAAACTCCAAAGAAGGTTGGGCGAAGCAAGAGGCCAAAAAGGCCAGTGACCAAGGGAACTTTGAATGAAAATATTCATTTGATATGCCGCTTAATTCGTTGGGCGAAGCAAGAGGCACGACTGACCAGTGGTCAGCAAGAACTATGAATGGATTTGTTGAGTTTTGACGTTTAGCATCTTACAGTATAGCGATTAACCAAGATAAATCGAACCGAATTCCATGAAATTTGAAAGGCGATTGGGAGACCCAAAGCACCTATGCATCAAACATTCATAAGTCTTTATTCTTAATGCAATATGATTGACCACTTTGGGATTACGCGATCAATAAGAGATCTGGTCCACGAAAGTGCAAGTACCCAATTAGATTTTTATTCCGAAGTCGGGACAAATTTAGGTCTATGTTAAGCAATCGCCGAGTAATTTTACGAAGTAATTACCTACAAATGAGGCCGCCCACCACCAATTAAGGTGCATAATGTTAGCGCTAATGCACGCGAGATAAACGATATGTAAATCACTATCCGGACGCGATACCGCACAAAACAAAAGGTGAATACCAAATTGAGCCGCACTCATGGTATTCTTCCATCCTTAAGTTCAATCACTCATCTCAGTGGATTCAAGCATGAAAATTTATCACTAATGCGAAGTAGCTTAAATGAATTGAATAATCCACTTAAAGGTATTTTTGAATTAATGAACATTAACTACTCTAATCTACACCCAAAGTTCATTGAAATTAAGGAGAAATCACTCCCAAAAGTGCTTCCCAAGGTAAAAATAAAAGGAGGAGGAAGAAGAAGAAAGAGGAACCAAAAAAGGGCTTGAAACAAGCAGAGAATTCAATTCTGACTTGCGTTAACCGGTTAATGCACATGGTTAACCGGTTAACGCTGAAGCAGGAACAGAAAATATGCAGAAATTCAGCATTGATCCATTTCCAAAACTCTTTCAAAACATTTAATGATCATGATCTGAATTTGCACGAATTTTAAAACCAAAATACAGTGGAACCCCTGCAATCAAACAACAAATAATGATCCAAAGGATCTAGGAACAAAGGCACCAAGGATCTACATTTTGAATGCTGATGGATGAATATGGGTTTATGGAGTGAGACGAATTACCAAAAGCTAGTCTTCAAATTGGACCAAACCAAGCTTAGATCTACTGAAATTGATGAACAAAAGAATGAAAAGATGAAGGTTTAGCTCAAGTTAGTCAAGAATTCAATGTGAATTCTTGATAACTTCAAAAGAAAGAAAGTGAGCTTTTGAGAATTTTGGTGTTGGGGGAGTATTTTGCAAGAGGTTTTGTGGCTATCAAAAGCTTGGTGAATGAATAAAATTGTGGTCCTATTTAAAAGCCTTAGGTATGTGAATTTGGTGGAATGGAGCTTTCTTTGGTAATTAAAATTAGGCTTGGTAATTGCAATTTTGGTGGGAAATGGAAAAGAGTGGTGATTAGTGAGGGTTTATGGTAGGAAATGATCAAAGTGATGTAGAGAAATAAGAAACCAATGGATCTTGAATATTCCCATTAAATCAATGATCTAAGGGTGCTGAATTTGAATAAAATATTCAAATTTCGCACTGGTTAACTGGTTAACGCATTTGGTTAACCGGTTAACGCATTTGGTTAACCGGTTAACCAAGCTGAAATTTGAATATTTTGTTCAAATATGACTGCTTGGTTGTTGTGGCCCGATTCTTTTTGTACGTCGAAGAAATAAACACACGAACCTTGTAAATCCTTTGAATGAATCAATTATCTTGGGAAATACTTGATCAGATAAATTGAATTATTTGCAGATCGTCTTCAACTTTTGTCTGTGAAATTTACTCGAGCTGCAGTACTGCTATTTTTGGCATTTTCAATGGTTCCTCTTCCTGAAAAAGGTTAGTAAAAGGAAACAAAAATATTTTTTTTTATTTTGATTAAAGGTTAGTAAACATAAACAAATAAAGTAATTAAAGACAACAGTGATCCCCTGCGAGGCATAAACCTAACCTGAGAAGAACCGAGCAACCAATGCGATCTTGTTTGTATGCAAGATGCAGATGAGATGCGAAAAAATCTTAGGATCAAAAATTAGGGTATGACAGGATGTTCTTGTTTGTTCTGATGTTTTCCCATAATCTTTTTTGAACCTCTATCTAATGTTGTTCTAGATATGTCAAACCTATATCTGTTGTTGTTCCAGATATGTTAAACCTTTATCCGATGTTATTCTGGATATTCTTGTTTGTTCAGATGTTTACCCGGAACTTTCACCTCTATCTAATGTTGTTCCAGATATGTTGAACCTTTATCTGATGTTTTGTAGATATATGGTATTCTGTGTTCTAATGTTTTCCCAGAACCTTTTTATGTCTATCTGATGTTATTCCATATACGATTAACCGTTTTCTAATGTTTTCTCGAAACCTTTTTTGTGTTTATCTTATGTTATTCTAGATATGATTAAACCCTTGTTTTGATGTTTTCCTGGAACCTTTTTGTGTGTATCTAATGTTAGTCCAGATATGATTAAACCCATGTTCTGATGTTTTTCCAAAACCTTTTTGTGTCTATCTGATGTTTTTCCATATATACCTTCTTCTGATGTTTTTCCATATATACATTGTTCTGGTTTTTTTCAGAACCTTTTCTTTGCCTATTATGTTTTTCCAGATATATTTGTCATTCTGACGTTCTTCCAGAACTTAATCTCATACACTCAATGATTTTATGGTTATTTCGTGTGTATATTTCAGATGTTATACCTTTTATTCGATGTCATTCTCAGATGTCCCTAGTGAAATCATCAATGTCATTCTTGAATGCTTCTGATATACTTTCCAGTATTTTTCTCACTTCATTCAATGCCGCTCTTGGATGTTATGATTATCTTTGTCCAATGCCATTCTTGGATGTATTTTCCTCAATTGAGCATTGTTGCGGTCTCCAACATGTTGTGTGTTATTTTCCCCATCAGAGCTTTATTCTCCTTTCTTCCCTAACATTTATTCTATTTCTTGTGTCGATATTTTCCCCCACAGATTTCTATGCATTCATTTCATTTCATTTCATTTTATATTTAAGTCTCTTCTATCTTGTCGAAATAAAGATGACAATCTTCATATCTCTGGATTGAAGAAACTTAAATAGGGGGCAACTGTAGCCCCTAATTTTTGACCCTAAGATTTTCCCTATTTTTCATTTGCATCATTACATACAAACAAGATCATGCATTAGTTCTTTTATCCTTCTCAGTTGCAAGTTTATGCCTCGCAGGGGATCAACTTTGCTTTTGTTTTCATTTTATTTGCTTATGTTTACTAATCATTAATCAAAATCCAAAAAAAAATGTTTTCCATCTTTTACTAACCATTTTCATCGGAACAAATCCCTTAGCTCGAACAAATTTCATCCGAACAAAGTCAAAGTTGATATGCAAACAATTCAAATTCATCTGATCAAGGATTTCGCAAGTTTTTATTGGTTATTATTTAAGGAATTCCAAGGTTTATGTGTTTATTTCCATGATTTCTTTGACAAGAAAAACAATCGAACCGGAGCCACAGTAGTACAACAAAAAGTAAATATTTTCTAATTTCTTACACTGAGTAACCGATTAACACATAGGCAGCAACTGGTTACCAGCGTGGAATTTTGAAAAATGGCATCAAATTCAAATGATGCAATTTTGGCACCAATTTCATTTTTGATCACATGTGCAATATTCTAGATCATCTCCATTTAATTCCCATACATCATCGAAATTAATTCCCACCATGTACCTGTTATCCCTGAATTTTGATGCTATCAATTAATGAGTTCATTTGGCTTAATAAAGAGTTTTCTCATTATGAGCTAAAAATGAGGTTTTCGACCTTACTCATTAAAAGGATGGGAGTCGAACGAACCTACTTACCAATCTGGTACTTAGAGAAATTCTAAGTTAAAATAGTTTCTAAGTGTTGGGATGATTCGACCATGTTGATTTTCAACGAAAATGGCAGTTACATGAGTTTAACACATTTAAGTTTGGAAGGAAGTTATGTAATTTTCAATTCAAATGTAGAGACAAGTGGCGCAAGATCAAGTTTCTTCAACACATTAGTGGTACATGTTTCATCATCTTAGGATAGTCTTAGGAATAGCCGTCGAAATAGTTACTTTGTAATGTATATAAATAACTTAGTCTAATGTTAGAATAAATGTGTGAAAATCATATGTACTAGTAACTCCGAATACTCAAAGTATCCGTGTGTAGAGAAAAGAGTGCAGTGAGAATGCACGTGATTGAAACACCACTAAATTTATCTTTAATGTCAAATTTATCTTGGAAGTCATTTATCTTTTACAAGTCTTTATTTTAAAGCATTTTTCTTTCAAAGTCATTTACCTTTTTAAGCACTTTTACTGCATTTTCTTTGCAATTCTTGCCTTTACTTTTCCATCACTTTAACATTTTGCCTCGCATTTATTTTCTCTTTACATTTTCAGTCATTTACGTTTCCAAGCCTTGCCTTTCTTTTATTTACTTTTGAAAGTTATTGCTTTACTTTATTTCTTTTATCTTTAAGCATCTTCTGAATCCTGTTGAAGGATTTAAGACCTTTTTTCCCAAAAACATTATAAAACCAAATCGACCTTTTTAGCACATGTCCTAGGATCAATATGGTCGATCCTACAAGTAACTGAGGGTATTTTGGTATCTTCAGAGGACCAGCGGTTGTTTACCAATTTTGGTGGTAAACAAATTGGCACGCCCAGTGGGACAATGCTGAAAAACGAATTTTTAGAAGTTTTTATAACTTCTCCTTTTTACGTAACTTCCTTTTCATAACTTCCTTGTTTCGTAATATCCTTCGCATGGACAATCTGGTCTAAAGAACGGTTACTTTGTTGCATGCATTTGAGAAGCGGGAAAGTAGCCAGTACAAACCATTATATCCCAGAAAGAAGAAACACGGGAAGATGGACTCTAGCCAAGGAAAGCCAAGTGATTCAATTCCCGCAACAAGTGGACAGTTCAAATGTTTGTAGTACAAATACACAAGATGGGCCAAGGATTGAGTCCATCCCAGTCTCCAATCCTTCGATAGGAGCTTCACCAACACCAAATGTGATATTAGAACCAACCCCTTCGACAGGACCAGGAAAAACAGTTAATAGATACTATACTCAGCCAGTGTTGGAGTATATTGGGCCAAATGCTCAAACTCTGCCGCCAAATTCGTCTACATTTAGATCCTACATGCCTACATCACTTTCTCAGGATTTTCCCAGAATCTTTGGTGCGTCAACCACCGCCATGGAAGGATTGAGAAATGCACCCCAGTCTACCTAGATAATGTTGTTCCTTCACCTTTGCAAGATTTTGGTTCTGTAATAAATATGAGAAGGAATACCCAAACTGGTGGCTTGGGGCATTTGAATCAGAGTCATGCTTTGACAAATGAGTCTGTGGCCTATTTAAGGCAACAAGTGGATGAAAGCAACATGCAAATGGTTCATACTATATCCCAAACTATGGGAGAGATTTTTCAGCCTCTGATTCAGAATACGACTCAGACTAATCAACAGATGGTGTCTCAAATGGCACGCATAGCAGAATTCATGGGAGTCCCAGCACCAGTTCAACAACCCAATTACGTACCAAATGTAGGGGAAGCTATGCAACCACCAAACCAAGAGAATCCACCTGTGGTCGAACCAATAGAAGTCGAACCCATCAGGAATCAAAGGTAAATGTCGATAGAAGATGAACCAAGGGTGATGATGGTGAATTGGAAGAAGAACATAGACCATGTGCTTCATCAAGTTCAACAAAATAATTTGGCAGCAGAAAATAATTTAGCAGCCCTTGTCGAACGAATAATGGCCATAAGCGGGATAAATACAGGTTTTGCAAGGCCAAACTTTACTTCACTAATAGAGGAATATATACTCCAATCAGATTTACCTCATAGGATGAAGTTTCCTAAGTTTACCAAGTTCTCAGAGGATAGAACTAAATCCATGGTCGAACATGTGGTGCTCTACATGGTAGAGGTTGGGGAAATTGCTAATGATGAAAGTCTAAGAATTAAATATATCCCTAGCTCCCTCAGCAAGAATTCTTTCACTTGGTTTACTACATTTCCACCTGGTTCGATATGTAACTGGACTCAATTAGAACTTTTGTTTCATGACCAGTTCTATATGGGTCAAACTAAGATTAGTTTGAAAGAACTAGCTAGTGTTAAACGAAAGTTCAACGAGTCCATTGATGATTACTTAAACAAATTTCGATTGCTTAAGGCCATATGCTTTACTCAAGTACCTGAGCGTGAATTGGTCGAAATGGTTGCCGGTGGCCTAGACTAATCCATCAGGAAGAAGCTGGATACCCATTACTTGACATATATGGCCCAATTAGAAGATAGAGTTCGACATCTTTAGTGTCTGAATGACGAAAAAGCTAAGGCGAACAAACATAAGAAGATAGCTTATGTCGAATATCAAGATGAGGTCGAAAATGTCTATGACGAAAATCTACCTCTAGATGATAATGAGATAGACCTAGCTGAACTTAAGCAGGGTCCTCCTTATTCTTGTAGACTGTTAGTTCCCTCGAATGGAAAGAATCCTATTGAAACTGAAAAGAATGACAGATTTCCAAAGAAAACATACACTTTCAATGTCACCAAGTGTGACAAAATGTTTGATTGATTAGTTAAGGATGAACAAATACTTGTACCTCCTGGTGCTAAAACACCACCTTTAGATCAAAGAAAGAAAAGAGGTTTTTGTAAATACCATAATTATTTGGGTCATAAAACTTCTCAATGTTTTCTTTTCAGGGATTTGGTGCAAAATGCAATCCAGGAGGGAAGACTCAAGTTTGGAGATAGGCCAGAGGCGTAGATGAAGATAGATACTGATCCTCTTCAGATGGCTGAGGCAAATTACACTAAACCTGCTGCAGTAAATTAGATTAAGATTACTGAGACATTTTCTGATGATGACGGTAACCCAAATTCAATTGAAGCGATAATGAATCCTGTGGTAGTTGAGGTTACTAAGAATCTCAGCGACGAGGCTATGCTGTTCAAACCCAATGAAGAGCTAACCAATGAGCACTGGGAACACTTGATATGCTAAGTTACTGAAAGATTCTTCAAGACATCACCAGATGTCGAAAGGTTCAATGCGAGAGTTATCATCGTTCCCCGTGAGGAGGTTGAAGAGTCAAGCCTCCCATTGATTACAAAAGATACTGCTGAGATTTCGTGAAGATGGATAAGGCCATTGATGGCTGTAAACACCCCAAATTTGCCTTATCTTTTTTCTCATACCTTGGCTTGTGATCCTTCATACTACATAGCATATCATCACATCTCACATTGCATATTTTTCCTTTAGCAACTCATTGCATAGCTGCATAGCTAGGGTTTGTGATCAGGTGAACCCAAGAAGTGGTCTGAGCAATCTCAAAGGCCTTGAGGCATGCCAAGAGGGTCCATGAGTTTTCTATGATCATATTTTACCTCCAAGATTGTTTTGAAGTCACAAAATCTCAGAGGATTGCACAGTTACCCAGGCAACCTCAAGACTCCTACACAGATGACCTAGAAATTAGGGTTTTGGGTTTGAGGCCCTTATACCCAAAAAATTTGGTCTCTCTTGATTATATTGGTCTATATATGGTATAAGGAGCATGTTTATGAAATTTGATGCAAAAATTCACCGTGGAAGTCATCTGATCAAGTGGTAACTTGTTGTGCAAGAAAAGTCAGAATCAGGGCATCCGAGGCCACCAACAAGGGTACCAAAGGGTCATATTCATCAATTTTAGGTCCTATGATCTTTATTTGATCTTAGGAATGCTTGGAAGTTCACAAGATTGAAGAATTTTGAGCCATTGCAAAAGTTGCCATTTTTGGACATGACTTGTAATGAAAACTTTCCATTTTGGGAAAAATCTTCAACCTCCTCTTTCTTGCTCAAAAAGGTTTCAAATGAATTTTCTTCAAACATGAAAGTTGTAGATTGGATCTTCCTATTTTCAAAAAGTACAAGAAATCCTCTTGATTCATCATAGAGCTCAATATATGGCAAGTCAAAGTTGGGAAAAATCACATAATTTTCCAGTTCATGTCAAAGAGGGAAATGTGCAAAATGGTATTTCAGGCCTTTATGTGACCTCTAATCCACTCAAATACATCATGCCATGATCAAACAACTAATAAAGATCAGAATTGGGCCAAGAACCTAGGGTTTTCACGACTTGCTCCTCAAGAAATGTCAAAGTTGGAAAATTTCAAAACCACTTCAATCTCATGATCCAAGCCATACAACTCACAACTTTCAATCCAAAGGCCCTCCTTGAAGCCAGCTTAGGCAGCCCAAACCCTCAAATCACTTTTGCACCATGCCATACCTCAAGTACACCAAACCTTGACTTTTTGCAATTTCTCCCATACTATTGGAATAGTGATCAGTAGCCTCTATAAACCTACTCCATGACCTATTCAAAGATTATGGGAGAGATATAGCAGCTCACTCCAGCCTTAGAACATACACACACTTCAGATTACACAAAATCAACTTCAAACTTCATCTCTTCGATTCTCACTCCTCAGCCATCAAACCTCAAATTTTCTTTCACCATTCAATCATACATAACCTAAGGGACATTTCCCACCCATCACCATGACCTGAAACAGCCTCAAACACAAACATGATTTCTGCCATATCAGAACTGAACCCTTCAAAATAGCCCAAATAAACTTCATCCAAGCATTCCATTAGCTTCAGAAGGACCAGAGGAGTCATTTTGCACCAAGGAAAGGCTCAGAAAGCTCTAGTTTGAAGAACTTCAGTTCAGGTATCCATCAAGAACGTTTTTCTCAGAACCTTGATTTCTTGTTACAAAATGAATCTATGTGTTGCATTGATCATCATGATGTGTTAAAAATTGAAAATGGTTGAGAAATAAGCATTTCATGATGTTCTGAAAGTTTAACCTAAAAAATGTTTTGATTCGATTCTTGCTGTTCATGTGTTATAAATGATTTTTGTTTGTGGATTTGTGTTCTATGATGTTTGGGGAACGTTTCTGGGCAGATTTGATGTTGTTTAGTGACCTAGGGAAGAAGTTGGGGATTTGGTTGGCCGGAGAAGATGACCGGAGCTTATCTTCGGTCGCCTGAGATTAATTAGGGTTTTGTTTACAGATTGATTGTGAGCCATAGGATCCTGATTAGCTTAGCGCGTGAACGGTCCAGATTAGATCATTAACCCTAATTTCATTTAATTAAGTTAATTTTATAATTAATTAAATCAGAATGAACCATAGCCATTGGATCACGCGCGAAGCCCAAATTTGAACCTGGACCTTTGATCCCTCATACCTCAAGTCAAGTTGACCTGCAATTCTGGCCTTTGATCCAGCCTCCACGCAATCTTGGCCCTTCCTTGTAATTACTTTTCATTTTATTTTCTTTTTATTCATTTTGTTTTCTTATATTTATTTAAAATAGCAAAACATTTTATAAAATTCCAATCCTTTGCATTTTCACTTTAAATAATTTTTCAGAAATCAAAAACATTTTTATTTTTAATTTTTGCATTAAAAATATATTTTTAAATCATTTAATTGTATTATTTAATTAATTAATTCATTTTAATTAATTAAAAATACTTTTAGGTATTTAAAAATCACCAAAAAAATCATGAAGTATTCTTGAACATTTAGAACAATTTACAAACTCATTTTACAAATTTATTTTAGGGTTTGATCATGTTTTGACAATTAACCATGAATTAGGGTTTCCAAATTTCCTATTTTTCTAACCCTAACTTCAAAAATCCTTTTATGATCAACCAAGATGAGTTTGCATATGGTTCTTTTTGCATTCTTCCATACTTTGCATGTAGTATCTAGGGACTTTAACTCATATTTTTGCTTTGTATTTTCTATTTGTTTGGCATTTTTCATGAAGAAGTACCCAAAACCCTAGCCTATCTTAGAAAAACCATAACTTGACTTTGGTATAGCTTTTGACTTCCACCTTTGGGTAGTGATCTTATGTGTGTTTAGGGTTCATTTGGTTGAAATTTCAAATTTTTATCATGTGTTTTGATTCTGTTTTGATCATATGCATCTCATAGTTTCTTAAAACCCTAATTTGCCATGTTCTATTGCATTCATCTTTGCACACCTTCATCATAAGAACTTTTCATGACATCTCATGCATTTGTATGTTATTTTAGAAACCTTAGGACATGTGTGAACATTGGTTGATCATTGTTGCATCCATTTGGTTTATTTTTCATTTATTACTTCTTATGTGCATTCATGTGATTTCAAGCTTCTAACATGCTTTCCTTTGCATCTCATCTATTGTATGATCATACATAAACATTGTACATGTCTTTGCATCATTTCATAACACATTTGAATTGTGTTTTCACTTATGGTCTTTATCATTTCATCTTCATTTGCCTTATTTCCTTTTGTTTCACATCTTATGCATTCATACTAACCATTTCAGGGGCTTCAGGTAAGTTGTTTAGGATTTGGATTTGCCTCCACATCCCACCTCTTATTATCTCTTAATTTGCATCTTTATTTGTCTTTGAAGTCATTTTGACTCACTTATGCTCTCTCTTGATCCCTTTCTTTCTCTTAGGTTACTTAAATTCTTCAGGGAGTAAGTAACCTATTTCCTTCCTCTTCTCTTTTCATCTGCTTCTTCTTCCTTGGTGGCCATCTGAAGATCTTTATCTAAGCCTCACAAACCATAGGAATATCCAAGCATGATAAATTTAGGGTTTTACATAGTCTCCCCTGGTTTTTACCTTTGAGTCTCCTTGAGTCTCTGCTTCTCATCTCATAATCAAGGCTAAACAGTTAAAGTTTTAATACACTGAATTAGGGTTATGCCTGTATCCTTATCTAAGGATGGAGTGTATAACTTTAATACTTAGTGTTAAACCTTTAAGTTGTTTTCACCTTATAATCAAAACACCTAATAATAACTAAGACTTAAGCTTGTAACTTGGGCCTTATATTAGGGTTACATCTCTACCTGTTGGTTCAGAGGGACTAACCCTAGTATTTAATAGATAAGTCCCCCTCAAGTTTAGTCTTACAAACATAAAATCCATTTCTTAATCCCACCTTTAGTTAAAATTCACTTTAATAAAGGCTTGTTATATAATTATTTTAATCCCTAAATATGGATTAAGTTGAGGAGTCTTCCTCATCTTAAATGTTCTCATCTATTATCCTTCTCTTAGGATGGTGTAATGAGTTCACTAATCCCTGATTAGAGATTAAACTCATTACTTAACACAAAACAAAAATCCAAAAAACACTTAATAATCACAAGTAGGTTAATGATCTTAATCCTACATCATTAGGGTAATTAAGTTGAGATTTTCATCTCATACTTAAGTAGACTCATTATCCCTAATCAGGGGTGATATAACGAGTTTGCAAATCCTTGATTAAAGGCTTAAGCTCATTATCCTATGCAAAGCATCAAAAAAGCAATAAAAAACTGAAAACATAAAAACAAACAATAAACATCTCCTCTGGGATTGTTTTCTCATCACACTCACTCTGAAAACGAGAACCCACTTCTTCCGTCTAATGCAAGAAAATTAGCACTCGAGGCAGACGAGCCATACACTTGAGCATAGACAAGCAAGCAGTTTACCATAAAAACATCTAAGTCTCTTTGAGTCGAACTACGGTGTTCTGACTTCCTCATTGCACGAGAGGATACGTAGGCATAACTTAACGGTTATTGAACAAAAGTCTCTTTGTCCCCCCTCTCCTCTTTCCAACTTTCTTTTCTTAGCATCATTTTGAGCACTCACTTTATTTTTGCACTGACACTCTGTACATCCTTCCCTCCCTAATTTTCTATGCACAGTTTAGCACATACACCATTCCCCTTTAAACACAATCAGGTATGCGTGGATCCCGTCGAGTACGAAGGACGATCTGGGTGCTAATACCTTCCCATGTCATAAGCTACCCCCTTACTCAGTCTCTTTGGTTCGCAACCGTCTTATCTATATATGAAATTCTGGGATCAGATACGTGATGTCGAACCAGATGTTTAAACACTTGAAATCTTAAACAAAAATTAATGAGCTGGTAAATTAAATGACACAGGAAATTGTTAACCCAGTTTAGTGTATCTCCACACTTACATCTGGGGGCTACCAAGCCAGGAAGGAAATCCAATATAAGTAATATTAATTATGGAGTTAAACCAACCAGTTTAATCCTTCACTTAATATCTACCCAAGGCAATTTCTACCTAAGACTCAACTTAGATATGAGTACCTACTCACTCCCCCTCAATCACACAGTGATCTTTTACAATGATTAATAAAATTGAAGTCACACTTCAAACACAACAGCTTGATCTTACTTAAAAGTTTCAATCAAGACACAATTCACTTTTTGCTTAAAAGCTCATAAAGTGACAAACAATAAAAACTTGCTTAAAATAACCAGCTTCACAAACACTTTTTACAGTCTTCTAAAATTCGTGCTCTTTTCTGAGAGTTTCAGTTCCTTAAATAGATGCTTGGTTTGTGGGCTTTTTGCAAATTATCCAGACCTTGATAAATCCCACAGTCATCACCTTGAATTAGGGTGAGTTAGTTTGTTCTCTCCTTGAATCAAGGTGAGTTAGTTATTCTGTTACACTGAAACCAGATAACTAAGCTTCCTAAAGATGCGCCTTGGAGAGCTTATCTTTTTATAATTAATTCCAAATAATTTCTCCTGAATTTACTCACTTCTGTTACGCATCATTTAAGTCAGATAGCAGGTTTACGATGTCACAACATTTGGTGTGACATCCTGATGTCTTGAACTAAGTTTATTAACTTTTACTTTGTTTGTCAATGTCACAACATCTGGTGTGACATCCTGAACTAAGTTCACTTATTCTTGTTTGTCAAAAATTCTGCCAATTCTTTAACATCTACAAACTCCCCCTTTGGCTAATTTTTGGCTAACACAATCTTCTGGTTTTATCAGAGAGCAGCAGAGTTCTTTTCTGTTGAATCATGTGAGAGCTAATAATTTGCTCCCCCTCAAACATGTATGTATACTGCTATGACTTGTTCAACAGACTTTGATATACCAATGAACATTCAAATATAACTTAGTTCAGAAGATATAAATATAACACCAGCATTGTTCAGATAGCAGGCATTAACAGCAGTAGGCATTGTTCAATACACTTCTCCCCCTTGTTAGACAGAAATTTGGGGCCAAACATTACATAAGCAGAGAAAAAAAAACATGAAAAATTACAAAGCAGACCAGGCAATGCATTTTCCACCACACTCAGCTTCACTCAGACTCAGCATACTCTGTATCTTCTTCATCCTCAGACTCAGCATCAAATTCATAACATTCTGAGCAACTTCTTCCAGCTCCAGCCTTTGAATTATGTCCTCAAGCTTTTTCTTCCTTTCATCCAGCTCTTTGCAAGTTGTCTTGAGCTCTGTAATTAGGGCTGCCTTGGATATAGGAGTCTTGACATTAGATGGTCCAGCAGATGTCCCACTTGGAGCTTCAACATCTGCAACATGATGGCTCAGAAACAGTTTGTAGTGAAAGGACAGTGGACTCTCCCTCTTACAGATAGAATCCTTGTCAGTAAGGATGCCTGGATATTGGTTGAGAATTACTCCACAAAGCAGTGAGGGAAAGGCTATTGGAAGCTTGATTGCTGAGGTTCCTGCATGCTTTAGAGTCTGGTCAAATATATATGCCCCATAGTCCAACTTGGTTTGGGTGCCTACAACACATATAAACCTCCCAAGCCCAGTAGCTATAGATGAGGTGTGGTTGGTGGGGACCCAGTTGACTGTTCCAATCCTGTGCAGCATAGCATACTTTCTGGTTAACAGGCTGATAGATAGTTTGCCTTTGACTGGCCATGACTTGACCTGGTTGGCTGTGATGATTTTGCAGACTTGGTTGTCAGTTTTGCCCAGCTCATTTGGTCCATCTGATTCTCTTCCTAGGTACTGATTTATCACCCTAGGAGAAAAATCAACACATCTCCCCCTGACATATACCTTCCTGAAATCCTCAGATTTCCCATCAACACACCCCTCTTGCAGATTAACTATAAACTCTTTGACCAGCAGTTCATAACAAGGAGAAAAGTTGGAGACAATTTTGAATAGACCAGCATTTGAGATTAAATCAATTACCTCAGTGCATTCTAAAGCATTACTACCCAGCTCTCTTTCCAAAGCCACCCTTGTTTGATAGACATACTTCCACTTGCTTACACTAGAGACATGGTGGAAGGACACATTGTCCAGGGGAGCTTCAGGAACAACAGTGGCAGTCCTGGGAGGTGCTGGCTTCTTCCTGGGTTGGGATGTTGGGACATCCTCCTCAACATCAAAGTCAGATGGAGTTGTAGCCTTCCTCTTCTGGGTGTTTACCTTACTCCATTGCTTAGTAGGTCCAAAGGCAACTTTGACCTTGTCCTTCTTGGGAGTTGACTGTTTCTTCTCAGGAGTTGCATGTGCAGCTGACTTCTTCTCCTTCCTAGCCCTAAGCCTCTTGGCTATGCTGGGATTAACAGAAGCTATGATCTCTGTGTCAGAGTCATCATCCAGATTTTCAACTGGTGGAGGTTGGGAAGCCTCTTTCTCAGCAGCTTGATCATCAGGGGCTTGATTATCAGTATCTTTATCATTAGTGGCTTTATCATCAGTATCTTGATCATTATCAGTTGGGGCTTTGTCCTGGCCCTCAGATGCTTCAACATTTCTTGGGACATCCTGTTGAGCAGGTATGTCCTCTTCAGCCTGGTTGCTTGGGTCATCTTAAGGAGCAGGCATATTGTTCAGGGGAACAGACACCCCAGGTACAACTCTTTGTTCAGCAAGGATCCTGTTTACAAGCTGTTTGATGGATGCGTCCACATAAGCAGAAGCTTTGGGGGTGCTGGAAGATGAAGGAGTTCCCTTGCTTTTGCTGAAAACTGGCTCCTTAGCTCTTCTTGCATGGGGAGTCCTGGGTTTTTGAGCAATAGGAATGCTTCCTCTGATCTCATTTATAGGAGTAGCATCCATTGGTACTATAGATATTGGAGTTGCGTGCACTACATCTTCTTGATTGAGACCCTCATCAATGGAGTTAGGGTTTTGATGTTGAGACATTTTTTCGATTGTAGTGGAAATGTGTAAAGGTTTGATAGATTTTGATGAGATTAGAGATTCAGCTGTAGCATGCAAAACATTTAGTGGAGCTAGTGGGAATGTGAGAAGCTGAGAGCACGTTTGTACATAAATAGAATCCGTTACTAGTGGAGTTTTTAAGATTGGAATACAAACAGTTATTGGCCAGACTGGTGCTGCCATCTGGTGATCATGCCACACGATGTCATGAGACATGCTGGCACTTCTCCATAATTGCTATATTTCACATATGCAGGTTCCTAATTTACCCCTTAGGTTTTCAAATTGGGTAGCATCCAAGGCCTTAGTAAATATGTCAGCTAATTGCAGCTCTGTGGCTACATGCTCTAATGTGATCACCTTCTCTTCCACAAGGTCTCTGATGTAGTGATGTATGATATCTATGTGCTTAGTTCTGCTGTGTTGGATAGGATTTTTGGAGATGTTAATAGCACTTAAATTGTCACAGTACAATGTCATGACATCTTTTGGGACATTGTATTCTGTGAGCATTTGTTTCATCCATACCAGCTGTGAACAACTGCTACCAGCTGCAATATATTCAGCTTCAGCAGTGGATAGGGACACACAATTTTGTTTCTTACTAAACCAAGAAATTAAATTGTTCCCTAGAAAGAAGCATCCTCCTGATGTACTCTTTCTATCATCAGCACTTCCAGCCCAGTCAGCATCACAATATCCAGTGAGGATTGGTTCACAACCATGAGAGTACATTATGCCATAGTCACATGTACCATTTACATATTTCAAGATCCTCTTAACCTGGTTTAGATGGCTCACTTTTGGTTCAGCTTGATACCTTGCACACACACCTACTGCAAAAGCTATATCTGGTCTGCTAGCTGTAAGATATAGTAGACTTCCAATCATGCTTCTGTATAAGCTTTGATCCACATTCTCACCTTTGTCATCCTTTGTCAGTTTTAAATGAGTGGGGGCAGGTGTTCTCTTGTGACTTGCATTGTCCATCCCAAACTTCTTGACAGTGTTCTTTGCATACTTGCTTTGGGATATGAACATGGAGTCCTCCATTTGCTTGATTTGCAGTCCAAGGAAGTAGGTTAGTTCTCCCACTAGGCTCATTTCAAACTCAGACTCCATTTGTGTAACAAAATTTTTAACCATCCTGTCTGACATCCCACCAAACACTATATCATCCACATATATCTGAGCAATCATAACCTTTCCCTCTTCATCTTTTACAAACAGGGTTTTGTCTATTCCTCCTTTTCTGTATCCATGTTTAATGAGAAAGGTGGTCAGTCTTTCATACCATGCTCTGGGAGCTTGCTTTAGACCATACAGAGCCTTCCTCAGCTTATATACATGATCTGGACAGCTTGGATCAACAAATCCCTTTGGTTGCTCCACATATACTTCTTCATTAAGGTACCCATTTAGGAAGGCACTTTTAACATCCATCTGAAATAGTTTGAACTTTAAGATGCAAGCAATTCCTAGAAGTAGTCTAATGGATTCAAGTCTTGCTAATGGTGCAAAAGTTTCATCAAAATCTACCCCTTCAATTTGTGTATACCCTTGAGCTACAAGTCTAGCCTTGTTTTTTGTAACTACTCCCTGCTCATTAGACTTGTTTTTATACACCCACTTAGTGCCAATCACATTAATGTCATCAGGCCTAGGAACAAGATCCCATACTTCATTCCTTGTAAACTGGCCTAATTCTTCCTGCATAGCAGAGATCTAGTACTCATCATTCAGAGCTTCCTTGATGTTCTTAGGTTCTATCTTTGAAACAAAGCAGGAGCTTGAAATAATCTCTCTTGATCTAGTGATGACACCACTATTGAGATCACCAAGTATCAGATCTTTAGGATGATCTTTCTGGATTCTGATGGAGGGAGGTTTGTTGGATTGCTCTGACCTTGCCTCAGTTAAAGTGAAGTCAAGATTATCATTTTCTATTTTAACTTCAGTTTGATTGTCAGCAGATGTTCCAACATCATCAGCAACATCTGTATAGGCATCATCAATAATCACATTTATTGACTCCATTATAACCTTGGTTCTGGAGTTAAATACTCTGTAAGCTCTGCTATTTATGGAGTATCCAAGAAATATCCCTTCATCACTCTTAGGGTCCATCTTACTTCTTTGATCCCTATCAGCCAGAATGTAGCACTTACTTCCAAACACATGAAAGTACTTGACTGTAGGTTTTCTACCCTTCCAGACTTCATAGATGGTGGATAAAGTTTCCTTTCTTAGTGTGACTCTATTGTGGATGTAACATGCTGTGTTCATAGCTTCAGCCCAAAAGTACATGGGTAACTTTTTAGCATGAATCATGGCTCTAGCTGACTCCTGAATAGTTCTGTTTTTCCTTTCAACAATCCCATTCTGTTGAGGGGTGATGGGAGAAGAATACTCACGATTGATCCCTTCTGAAGAACAAAAGTCTGAGAATTTTTGATTCTCAAACTCCTTTCCATGATCACTTCTTATTCTGAACACACAACTTGCTTTTTCTCTTTGGATTCTATGGCACAGATCTTTAAATACATCAAACACATCAGACTTTTCTTTGATGAAGCTTATCCAGGTATATCTTGAGAAGTCATCAACAACCACATAGGCATATCTTTTTCCACCAAGACTCTCTACCTGCATTGGTCCCATGAGGTCCATATGCAATAATTCCAAGACTTTGGAAGTTGTCAGAAGTTGGAGCTTTGAGTGTGACATCTTGGTTTGCTTGCCTATTTGACATTCACCACACACTTTACTTTCATCAATCTTAAGTCTTGGGATCCCTCTTACAGCCTCCATAGATATGATCTTCTTTATTCCTCTGAGATGGAGATGACCCAGTCTTTGATGCTACAACTTCACTTCTTCTTCTTTGGCTAAGGAACAAGTAGATGTGAGGCTGAAATCTTGGGGTTCCCACATATAGCAGTTGTCTTTTGATCTGGCTCCTCTCATGACAACTTTCTGTTTCTTATCAGAAACTATACACTCAGTTTTGGTGAAGTTAACACTGTAACCTTGGTCACATAACTGACTTATGCTGATCAAGTTAGCAGTTAATCCTTTTACCAACAACACACCATCTAGACTTGGTACACCTGAGCAGTCCAGGGTCCCATCTCCCTTGATTTCTCCCTTTGCTCCATCTCCAAAGGTTACATAGCTGGATGAGTGTGACTTTAAGTCTACCAAAAGATTCTTCAGACCAGTCATGTGCCTTGAACAGCCACTATCAAAATACCCGTCTTCCTTAGCAGATACTCTGAGAGATGTGTGTGCTATAGAGGTAACAACCTGCTTGGACCATTTGTGCCTGTTGTGAGGTTTCCTTTGATGCATCTGTCATGGGTAATGTTCATCTCTAGAGTTCCAATGTTGCTTGGTGAACTTGTTCTTAGGCATGTACTGGTAGCTTTGATCAGTATAAAGACTAGCTTTAGGTATCCAAATTTTCTTGGTGACCTCTATCTTCTGCTTAGGAGGTTGTTGAGAACTCTGATTGGGGTATCCATGCAGCTTGTAGCAAAAAGGTTTGATGTGACCAAACCTTCCACAATGATGGCATCTCCATCTTTGATATTTCTTTTTCATCATGTTTTTGTCATGATGTTGAGACATCTGCTTGAACATCTTGTTTGACTTCATGGGATTTGAAGTTGTTTGGCTGGTGCTAGCCTCAAAGATTTGAGCTTTATTAAAACCCAGCCCAGTCCTATCCCCTGAGTGCTTGTTGTTGTTGAGAATGACATCCAGTGTATTTGAACCACTTTTCAGCATTCTGACAGATTTGGACATATGCTCCATTTTGGAGTTGAGTAGGCTGACTTCACTTTTCAAAGTGTTAATGATCTCTAGATGACTTACCTTTTACGCCTTTAATTCCTCAATCTGCTTCTTCTGCTGTTTACTTCCATGCATACTTCAATGCTCCTTTTACACAGCATCCTGTAAGATGCTTCAAGCTCTTCAAATGTCAGATCCTCATCACTAGATCCCCCTTCAGTTTCACATACTCCAGCTAGAGCAGTGATGTGTTTTGCAGATTCTTCTTCTGACTCACTACCTGAGTCTTCATCTGACCAAGACACAGAGAGACCTTTCTTTTGCTTCTTTATATAGGTTGGGCATTCACTTCTAATGTGTCCATATCCTTCACATCCATGATATTGGATCCCTTTTCCTTGATTCGTCTTCTCATCATAGTTTGACCTTCTATTAGAGTCATAAGGTCTTTTATTCTCAGAGGTTGAGTTTCTTCCACTTGGTCTAGGCCTGTTGTCTATTATTTTGAGAATTTTGTTAAATTGTCTTCCAAGCATAGCAATTGATTCTGATAAGTTGTCGTCAGAGCTTGCTTCATGATTTTCTTCTTCTTTATCAGTGTTTGAGACCAGGGCTATGCTTTTGTTTTTCTTCACAATTGTATCATTCATTCCCATCTTAAAGGTTTGAAGGGAACCAATGAGCTCCTCAACCTTCATTGTGCAGATGTCTTGAGCTTCTTCTATGGCAATAACCTTCATGTCAAACCTCTTTTGCAGTGATCTGAGAATCTTCCTTACCAACTTTTCATCACTCATCTTCTCTCCCAAGGCACCAGAAGTGTTAGAAATCTCCAAGATGTTCATGTAAAACTCATGAATGATCTCATCTTCCTTCATCCTCAACTTCTCAAACTTGGTGGTGAGAAGTTGAAGTCTTGACATCTTCACCTTTGATGTTCCTTCATGAGTAGTTTTGAGAGTGTCCCAAACATCCTTGGCTAGCTCACAGTGATGCACAAGCCTAAATATGTTCCTGTCAATGCCATTGAATAGGGCATTTAAGGCTTTGGAATTTCCAAGTGTTGACTCTTCTTCCTCCTTGCTCCACTCTTCTTCAGGCTTCATCACTTTTTCCCCATCCTTATTGTCTTTGACAGGGTGCTCCCATCCTTTGTTAACTACTTTCCAAGCCCTGCTATAAAGAGATTTCAAGAATGCTACCATTCTTGGCTTCTAGTAATCATAGTTGGATCCCTCCAAGATAGGTGGTCGATTCACAGATCCTACATCTCTGTCCATGTTCCCAAAATTTGCAGTCCCTAGATCTCACCCAGATATACAGGCAGGGTGCCTGCTCTGATGCCAATTGAAATTCTGGGATCAGATACGTGATGTCAAACCAGATGTTTAAACACTTGAAATCAAACAAAAATTAATGAGCTGGTAAATTAAATGAGACAGGAAATTGTTAACCCAATTCAGTGTATCTCCACACTTACATCTGGGGGCTACCAAGCCAGGAAGGAAATCCAATATAAGTAATATTAATTATGGAGTTAAACTAACCAGTTTAATCCTTCACTTAATATCTACCCAAGGTAATTTCTACCTAAGACTCAACTTAGATATGAGTACCTACTCACTCCCCCTCAATCACACAGTGATCTTTTACAATGATTAATAAAATTGAAGTCACACTTCAAACACAACAGTTTGATCTTACTTAAAAGTTTCAATCAAGACACAATTCACTTTTTGCTTAAAAGCTCATAAAGTGACAAACAATTAAAACCTGCTTAAAATAACCAGCTTCACAAACACTCTTTACAGTCTTCTAAAACTCGTGCTCTTTTCTGAGAGTTTCAGTTCCTTAAATAGATGCTTGGTTTGTGGGCTTTTTGCAAATTATCCAGACCTTGATAAATCCCACAGTCATCACCTTGAATTAGGGTGAGTTAGTTTGTTCTCTCCTTGAATCAAGGTGAGTTAGTTATTTTGTTACACTGAAACCAGATAACTAAGCTTCCTAAAGATGCGCCTTGGAGAGCTTATCTTTTTATAATTAATTCCAGATAATTTCTCCTGAATTTACTCACTTATGTTACGCATCATTTAAGTCAGATAGCAGGTTTACGATGTCACAACATCTGGTGTGACATCCTGATGTCTTGAACTAAGTTTATTAACTTTTACTTTGTTTGTCAATGTCACAACATCTGGTGTGACATCCTGAACTAAGTTCACTTATTCTTGTTTGTCAAAAATTCTGCCAATTCTTTAACATCTACAATATCTTTCCAGGTTTATACAACATTACCCTTCCTTCGGGATAAAAATGCCTAGCTGGCGACTCTATTCAACCTCACCCTCCAACATCACCGACAATTTGCGTTTGCACCGGGATGAAAATCCGGGGAGCGACAACTTGGCGACTCTGCTGGGGAACCTTTGCAACCAGGGCTTCTGGTTCTCTTGTGGGTTTCTCCTAGCACTTGTTTGTTTGTGTTTATTGAGGGTGTTATGTGTTATTTGTGTTTATGTTTTTGCTTTATTTACTGCTTCCTGTATAGCTTTATTTTTTGCATTTACTTTATCACTTTTATTTACTACTTTCTGCATTTCATTTATTACTATCATATCATTGTGCTGGATTTCTGGTTTGCTTTGGTGGGAGGGGTATTCCAGTGAGAAAGGTCCAACACAAAGGCCTGAGTGACACATATGATTAGAGTGGTTTCGTATTCTTTCCCATTCCATTTCGGTCTGGTGCGGGAATATGAAAACACGGTTCAGACATGGGTTTCCTTTTGAGAACTCTGTGCTACGGATTTCCTGTAGTGCTAGGGCTATCTGGGAAGCCTGCTAAGTCTGGATGACCTTTTTTAGATGACCTTCAGCATCTGAGGTGAATTAGAGGAGGATCCTCTATGATTAGGGTAAACACTGTACCTCCGGGTTAGAAGTTTTTACACTTCTCATAATAGATCTGAATTTGAGGATCCTTGTTCTAGAACAATACCTGTGAGTGGGTTGGATTGTTTACAGGTTTGTAGGAACCCTCGACCTCAACATACCTTGCTATTGGAATTTTTTCTTAATGTTGTACTATTTTGGACTAGTTCTTTGAAACCCTGGATTATTGACTCTTTATTTGAGTCCCAAACCTGGTTACTAGTTCACAGACCTCCATCCGAAACTCTGAACACTCAAGGATCTTACCAAAGGCAACTGATAATCCAACACATGATCACAAACCCTTGCATATCATAAGCATACATCATATTGCTTCATTTAACATTTGTCTATTTGTTTTACAGGGTATCCATCTTCTCTTGGTTTAGTTTTAACCGTTCTTCTGCTCAGCTTATCTGCTTCAACACTTCTTCAGCGATCTTCTTCAGTTATCTCCTTTAGCACACATCTTCGACATGGATTCAACCAGGAAAAGCAACATCACCTACCACTTCTTTGAGTATCCTCTAGCAGGCATCCGACAGATACAGACCCTTATCACCCCTGATCATGTGCCCTTATTCAGAGAGCATTATGGTGGAATCCTGGACATGATCATGGACCTGGATGCATCACAAAGGAGAATGATTCACACCTGTCTTCAGTTTTATGACCCTCCTCTACGTTCCTTCACTTTCCCAAATTTTCAGATAGGTCCTTTGCTGGAAGAATACTCTAAGCTATTGGGTGTCCCTATCAGAAGAGGAATTCCTTTCAACCATGAAATGACTCATCCAAAGAATGAAAACATAGCCAAGGCATTACATCTGGAAGTAACCACCATTGATGAACACATGACTTCCAAAGCTGGAATCTTAGGCCTTCATCTGGATTTTTTGATCACTCAGGCTACAAAGCATGCTGTAGTAGGGAATTGGGAAACTGTCTGTGCTCTCCTAGCCCTCAACATTTATGGTATCATTTTGTTTGCAGACGAGCCTAAGTTTGTAAGCAAGAATTCCATTCACATTTTCATGCTAAAGAACCCGGTTCCTACCTTATTGGGAGACTTTTATTACTCAGTTCATCAAAGGAATGAGAAACAGAGAGGAAGACTGGTAAGATGTTGTGCACCTCTTTTCTACCGTTGGTTGATAAAGCATATGCCGAAGACGGAAATTTTCTTGAACCCACATCAGACAAGGAATTGGGATAAAAGGATGATTGCCCTTACTTCAGAATATATCAAATGGTGTACTCAGAATACCAAGGGTCGGGACATAATAACAAGCCGTGGGTAATACCCAAATGTGCCACTTATTGGAGTAAAGGGTTGCATCAACTACAATCCTTTACTTTTCAAGAGACAGTTGGGGTATGCCTTGATACATCCACCTAAGGAGCAGGACTTAGCAGAGTCTCTTTATTGTGCTATTCAGAACAATCATGCCATTATCCGACAAGCAGCCTGGGCTTGGGACAACATACAGACTAAGGGGATTGCTATTCTGGGGAAGTGCAACAACATAGCCTCTGCTCAGTACACTGAATGGTCGCGCGTCAGATGACAGATTACCCGTATGCCATTCACCCTGGAAGATGTACCAGGGCCATCAACAGTTGAGCCCATAGCCACAGTCAGTCTGGAAGAATTTGAGAAGATGAAAGAAAGAAACACCCAGCTGGCTGAAGCTTTGAAGAAGACCCTTTGGGAAAGGAATGATGGTCGTCTAGACATTGAGAGGTTAGAAAAGCTACGCATCGAGCATGTAACAAAAATTGAGAAGACTGAAGACTTCATTAGGAAAGCCCGAGTAGGGGAACTTGTGTTGAAGAATGCATGTTAGAATCAATCACCTCATATTAATCTGAATCGCTCTCTGGAAAAATAAATCCACAGATGCACACAATTGAATATATATAATCACAATAAGCCTGAATCTCTGAATCCAAAACCATCACATGAACCACTGCTTGGAAAACAGATGACCTCTGTATGCAACACGACCCGACTTTGAAACACGTCGCCTTACAACTAATCACAGGCACAAATAACTTGCAATTGAAGCAAACTCCTAATAGTTTGACCAAGATTAGGTCAAATGTCCATCTGAAACGAACCGCGAACTGAACAACCACACTCAACCAAAATCACGGCCAGCTCTATGTTATGCTATAGATGTTATGCTTCATTTTTCTATGCTAATGATGCAGTGCAAAATATGAAAATGATATGCTAAATGCTATGAATAAGAGAGGGTAAATTTGGGGTGTTACACATATATCCTTATCTTAGGATGGAGTGTATAACTTTGATCCTTAGTGCTAAACCTTTAAGTTGTTTTCACCTTCAATCAAAAACACCTAATAATCATTAAGACTTAAGCTTGTAACTTGGCCCTTATATTAGGGTTACATCTCTGCCTGGTGGTTCAGAGGGACTAACCCTAGTGTTCAATGGACAAGTCCCCCTCATGATAAAGTCTTGCAAACATAAAAAACACTTCTTCATCCAACCTTTAATTAAAATCCACTTAATAAAGGCTTGTTATATAATGAATTTAATCCCTAACCATGGATTAAGTTGAGGTAACTTCCTCAGTTTAAGTATTCTCATCTATCATCCTTCTCTTAGGATGGTGTAATGAGTTCACTAATCTTTGATTGGAGATTAAACTCATTTATTAACACTAAACAAAAACCCAAAAACACTTAAAAAATACCAAAGTAGGTTAATGATCTTAATCCTATATCATCATGGTAATTAAGTTGGGATCTTCATCTCATGCTTAAAGTAGGCTCATTATCCCTAATCAGGGAGAATATAATGAGTTTACTAACATTTGATTTAGGCTTAAGCTCATTTCCCTATGCAAAACACCAAAAACAATAAAAAATTGAAAGCAAAAAAAAAACAAACAATAAACGTCTCCTCCGGGATTCTTTTCTCATCACACTCACTCTAAAAACGAGAACTCACTTCTTCCGTCTAATGCAAGACAGTTAGCACTCGAGCCATACAAGTCATACACTTGAGCATAGACAAGTAAGCAGTTCACAGCAAAATCATATAAGTCTTTTTGAGTCGAACTACGGTGTTCTGACTTCCTCATTGCACGAGAGGATATGTAGGCATAACTTAACAGTTATCGAACAAAAGTCTCTTTGTCTCCCCCCTCTATCCTTCAATCTTTTATTTTCTTAAGCCTAATTTGAGCTCACACTTCTTTTTGCACTGACACTTTGTACATCCTTTTAACCCTATCTTTTTATGCATAATTTAGCACATACACTATCCCCCTTTAAACACAATCAGGTAAGGGTGGACCCCGTCGAGTATGACGGACAATCTGGGTGCTAATACCTTCCCAGGTCGTAACCATCCCCCTTTCTCAGTTTCTTTGGTTCGCAATTGTCTTATCCATACCCTTCCAAGTTTATGCAGCATTACCTTTCCTTCGGGATAAAAATTCCTAGCTGGCGTCTCTATTCAACCTCAACCTCCAACATCACCGACGGTTCGCGTTTGCACTGGGACGAAAGTCCGGGGAGCGACAGCTTGGCGACTCTGCTGGGGATCCTTTGCAACCAGGGTTTCTGGTTCTCTTGTGGGTTTCTCCTAACGCTTGTTTTTTTTGTGTTTATTGGGGTATTATGTGCTATTTTTGCTTATGTTTTTTCTTTATTTACTGCTTCCTGTACAACTTTATTTAATGCATTTACTTTATCGCTTTCATTTACTGCTTTCTGCATTTCATTATTTTTATCATATTATCTGTGCTGAATTTGGTTGGTTTGCCTTGGTGGGAGGGGTATTCCAGTGAGAAAGGCTCAACACAAAGGCCTGAGTGACACCTAGGATTAGAGTGGTTTTATATTCTTTCCCATTCCATTTCGGTCTGGTGCGGGAATATGAAAACACGGTTCAGACATGGGTTTCTTCTTGAGAACTCTGTGCTACGGATTTCTTGTAGTATTAGGGCTATCTGGGAAGCCTACTAAGTCTGGATGACCTTTTTAGATGACCTTCAGCATCTGAGGTGAATTAGAGGAGGGTTCTTTATGATTAGGGTAAACAATGTACCTCCGGGTTAGAAGTGTTTACACTTCTCATAATAAATCTGAATCTGAGGATCCTTGTTCTAGAACAATACTTGTGAGTGGGTTGGGTTGTTTACAGGTTTGCAGGAACCCTTGACCTCATCATACCTTGCTACTGGAATGTTATAAGGTTTTACTATTTTGGACTGATCCTTTGAAACCTTGGACTATTGACTCTTTATTTGAGTCTCCCACCTGGTTACTGGTTCTCAAGCCTTCATCTGAAACTCTGAATACTCATGGACCCTACCAAAGGCAACTGATAATCCAGCTTATGATCACAAACCCTTGCATATCTTAAGCATACATCATATTGCATCATTTAACATTTGTATATTTTTTTACAGGGTATCCACCTTCTCTTGGTTTGGTTTTTACAGTTCTTCTACTCAGCTTATCTGCTTCAACACTCCTTCAGCTATCTTCTTCAGCTTATCTGCTTCAACATTTCTTCAACTATCCTCTTCAGTTGTCTCCTTCCGCATGGATTCAACCAGGAAAAACAACATCACCTACCACTTCATTGAGTATCCTCTAGTAGGCATCAGGCAAATACAGGCTCTTATCACCTCTGATCATGTTCCTTTATTCAGAGAGCATTATGGTGGGATCCTGGACATGATCATGGATTTAGACACATTGCAGAGGAGCATGATTCATACCTGTCTTCAATTCTATGACCCTCATCTTCGTTGCTTCACTTTCCCAGATTTTCAAATAGGGCCTTTACTGGAAGAATACTCTATGTTATTGGGTATCCCTATCAGAAGAGGAATTCCTTTCAATCCTAAAATGACTCCTCCAAGGAATGAAGACATAGCCAAAGCACTACATCTGGAAGCAACTACCATTGCTGAGCACATGACTTCCAAGGCTGGAATCCCAGGCCTTCATCTGGATTTCTTGATCACTCAGGCTACAAAGCAAGCTGCAGTAGGGAATTGGGAAACTGTGTGTGCTCTCCTGGCTCTCATCATTTATGGTATCATTTTGTTTGCAGAAGAGCTTAAGTTTGTAAGCAAAAATGCCATCCACATCTTCATGCTAAAGAACCCAGTTCCCACCTTATTGGGGGACCTCTACTACTCAGTACATTAGAGGAATGAGAAACAGAGAGGAAGACTAGTAAGATGTTATGCACCTCTCTTCTACAGTTGGTTGATAAGACATATGCCGAAGACAGAAGCTTTCGTGAATCCACATCAGTTAAGGAATTGGGCTAAGAGGATGATTGCCCTTACTTCAGAAGATATCAGGTGGTGTACTCAGAACACCAAGGGCCGAGACATAATAACAAGCTGTGGGAAATACCCAAATGTGCAACTTATTGGACTGAAGGGTTGCATCAACTACAATCCTTTACTTTTCAAAAGAAAATTGGGATATGCATTAATACATCCACCTAGGGAGCGGGACTTAGCAGAGTCTCTTTACTATGCTTTTCAGAACAATCACGCCATTGTCCGACAAGCAGCCCGGGCTTAGGACAACATACAGACTAAAGGGACTGCCATTTTGGGGAAGTGCAACAACATAGATTCTGCTCAATACACTGAATGGTCTCGTATGCCATTTACCCTGGAAGATGTACCAGGGCCATCAGTGGTTGAGCCCATAGCCACAGTCAGTATAGAAGAGTTTGAGAATTTGAAGGAAAGAAATGCCCAGCTAGCTGAAGCTTTGAAGAAGACCCTTTGGGAAAGGAATGATGGTCTTCTGGACATTGATAGGTTAGAAAAACTACGCATCGAGCATGTAACCAAGATTGAGAAACTTGAAGACTACATCAGGAAAGCTCGAGCAGGGGAACTTGTGTTGAAGAATGCATGTAAGGAAGCAAAGATTCAAAAGGCAAGAGCTGAGCATTATCTGGAAGAAAGTTAGGACAGATGGGTCAGGATAACTGAGGCTCGCATGATAGAATATCAGAAGATGCAAGACAAAATAGAGCAGTTGGAAGCCAGTGAGAAAAGAAGCCAAGAAGCACTGCTGGCAGCTCAGAAGGAAATCTCAGAGCTGAAACTCCGGGCAGGGTTAAAGAGATCCAAAGAACAAGACAAGTATCAAAAGATGACAAATGCCATTGCAACTAGAAACCTTCTCATCAGGACCATTACAGAGCACCTAGTTGGACCAGTAACTGATGCTCTCCTGAAGGAAGTCAGAGAGGATGCTTTGGACTGGATGTTTGATTTTCTTTGCTTGTATCTATTTAATTGTATTTCAGCTCACCATGGCGATTTTATTTGTTGTATTCTTGAATTTAATTGTATTTTTGATTCACCATGGGAGTTTGTTTGGTTGTAATTCATGAACTATTTGGAAATACCACTTGTACTTTTATGATTATGTATTGGAATTTCTCATGGACTTTGTCTGCTTCAACATCTTCATTCCCCAGAGGTCTGTAAGGTCAAAACCAAGAACCAAACCGGATACCCTCTGAAGACAAATAGACATATTGCATTGCATGCTTACTTCATATTCTTTGTGTTGCAGGAGTATTATTGTTGTTTTCTCACTTTGCTGATTATCTCAGGAAATATTGCTCGCAGGAAGGTCTTTCCCGTCAATCGCATCCACAGATATCCAACCTGTAACGACCTTCCGAGTCTGCAAATGGATCAGTTACAGCAAGAACTGACAGAAGTGAGGACTCAGATGACTGATGTGAGGACAGAAGTGAGGACTCAAATGAATCAATTCATGGCTATGATGAATGGGCGGGCACAGACCCAAGAAAGACTAAGGGAGTTAGTCGAGCAGAAAACCCCAGAAGATAACCATGCAGGCACTGGGGGTACAAGTAACAACGCGCGCGATCAGCCACAAACAAATCCACCAGATTTTGGGCCCCACAACAACCCTGAAGTCAATGTTATTGGAATTACCCAGAGAAATCACAACAAGGCTTTGCATATCACTTTGGAATGTAAAGGTGTTATACTGTCTCATGTTCTTGTTGATACTGGATCATCGCTCAATGTGATACCAAAGAAGGCTTTAGTCAAGTTGGAGTATGATGGTCTTGCACTCCGCCCAAGCAACCTAGTTGTCAGAGCTTTCGATGGCTCTAAACGATTGGTTCTCGGAGAGATTGAGCTGCCTGTGATAATTGGCCGCAAGTTTTCAAAACTACCTTTTATGTGATGGACATATAGCCTGCCTACAACTGTTTGTTGGGCCGACCCTGGATTCATGCCGTTGGCGTCGTAACATCGACCCTTCACCAGAAGTTTAAATATGAGTGGGAAGGCCATATTATCACCATTTGTGTAGAAGAGGACATCTTTGTCAGTCACCTGGCTACATACAAGTACATAGAAATGGATGGAGAGATCCATGAAACCATGTGTCAGGGTTTCGAAGCTTTGAATATCAACGAAGCTACAACTGAGGTGTTTACTGCATCCCAAGAGGAAAGGATGGGAACCTCAATTTCTTCCTACAAACAGGCTCGGAAGGTTGTGGAAGAAGGGAATGCCCAAGGCTGCGGCAAGCTGTTGAAGGTGGAGATGAAAGAAGACAAATTTAGTTTGGGTTACAGACCATCCCGACAAGCTCCAGAAGAGGCTGCTGAAGCTCCCAAGTTCATAAGTGGGGGAATGCTGACCCCGAATGCTGTCAACCTTTGGAAGACGAGGCTGAGAGCGACTACAACCTCGAAAGCTGGATCCGTCCAAGAGTCCCGGGTCAACGAGTCCTCAACTGGTCTTCCCAGGAAATTATAAGGGTTACTGCTGCAGAGTAATTATTATTTCCTGTCTTAAGCATGCACCAAAGTCCTGTATCTTGCCCAAGATGTTTTGGAATCATTTTGTAATAGGGCCATATGTATTTTATGCAAATTGAATATTAATGAACAATGGACATCTTTTTGCAAACGGTCTTCTTTTTTCGCTCACTGTCTTTTCATTTTTGTTATTTTCGCACAAAACAATGAATGGCAATGTTTTTCTAAAATAATAACTTCATTCACTTTTTCTAAATAAGATAAAATCAATCACTAAAATAAACCAAATCTCAACCCTTGCAGAGATAGCCCTCCAGATTGCATCGACAACAACACTGCTATGACCTCGTATGAGTTTGACAATCCGATTAATCAAGCAGATGAAAGGGTTGAAGAAGATTACGATTTACCTGAAGAGTTAGCCAGGTTATTGAGACAAGAGGAAAAGGTGATTGCTCCTCATCAGGAGGAGGTTGAGACTATCAATATTGGTACCGAGGAAGATGTGAAAGAGGTGAAGATTATGGCTAGTCTGCAAGCTCCAGTAAAAGAACAACTTATCAGCATGCTGCGAGAATATGTCGATATAGTCGCTTGGTCCTATCAAGATATGTCGGGTTTGGATACAGATATTGTCATGCACAGGCTGCCATTGAAAGAATATCGTCCGCCAGTTAAACAGAAGTTGCACCGTACTCGCCCGGACATGGCCATGAAAATCAAAGAGGAAGTACAAAAGCAGTGGGACGCCGGTTTTCTTGCTGTAACTAGTTAACCACCGTGGGTTGCTAACATTTTACCCGTACCTAAGAAGGATGGCAAGGTGCGTATGTGTGTTGATTACCGGGATCTGTACAGAGCAAGCCCGAAAGATGACTTCTCATTACCTCACATTGATGTATTGATGGATAACACGACTCAGTTCTCGGTATTTTCTTTCATGGACAAATTTTCTGGATACAATCAGATCAAGATGTCACCTGAAGACATGGAAAATACAACTTTCATCACACATTGGGGTACATTCTGCTACAAAGTAATGTCGTTTGGTTTGAAGAACGCCGGTGCAACATATCAACGGGCTATGGTAACATTATTACACGTCATGATCCATAAAGAAATTAAGTGCTACGTGGATGACATGATTGCCAAGTCCCAAACAGAGGAAGAGCATTTGGTAAATCTATTGGAGTTGTTCAAGCGTCTGAGGAAGTATCGGTTAAGGTTGAACCCCAACAAGTGCACATTCGGGGTACGTTCTGGTAAGCTGTTGGGTTTTATTGTAAGCGGAAAAGGAATTGAGGTTGATCCCGACAAAGTCAAAGACTTTCAGGAAATGCCTGCGCCTAATACTGAAAAAGAAGTTTGAGGGTTATTAGGTAGATTGAACTACATCTCAAGGTTCATATCTCATCTCACTGCAACCTGCGAGCCTTTGTTCAAACTGTTAAGAAAGGAACAAACAGTCAGGTGGAATGATGATTGTCAGAAAGCTTTTGACAAGATCAAGGAGTATCTGCAAGAACCTCCAATTCTCATGCCTCCAGTTGAAGGAAGACCTTTGATAATGTACCTGACAGTATTAGATGAATCGATGGGGGTGTGTGTTGGGCCAACATGACGAGTTTGGTCGAAAAGAGTATGCAATATACTACCTAAGCAAAAAGTTTACCGACTATGAACAACGTTATTCACTTCTCGAGAAAACTTGTTGTGCTTTAGCGTGGGATGCTCGCCGACTAAGAAAATATATGTTTACTCATACTACCTTGTTGATCTCAAATATGGACCCAGTCAAGTACATATTTGAGAAGCCAACACTTACCGGAAGGGTTGCAAGATGGCAAATGATTCTAACAGAGTATGATATTCAATACACCTCTCAGAAAGCCATCAATGGTAGTGTATTGTCTGATTATCTGGCTGAGTAACCCATTGATGACTACCAACCTATGAGATTTGATTTCCCTGATGAAGATATCATGTTCTTAAAGTCAAAAGATTGTGAAGAGCTTATTTACACTAAAGAGCCTAATCTAGAAGAAGCATGGACTATGATGTTCGATAGGGCATTTAATTGTAACGGTCGAGGAGTTAGTGCAGTGCTTATTACATCTAAAGGAGTCCATATGCCTTTCTTAGCAAAGCTCACCTTTGCCTGCACTAACAATGAAGCAGAGTACGAAGCTTGTATCATGGGTCTTGAGGAAGCCATTGACCTCAGGATCAAAACCTTGAATGTATTCGGAGATTCGGCTTTGGTAATCAACCAAACTAATGGTAAGTGGTATACTCATCAAGAGCATTTGGTTCCCTACCGTGACTATACGAGGAGATTGTTGACTTTCTTCACAATAGTCAAGCTTGAATACATCCCTCGAGAAGAGAATCAGTTTGCAGACGCCTTGGCCACAATTTCATCTATGATCAAAGTACAGACTGCTAACTATGTACCTCAGATTTTAGTATCCAGACTAGACCGACCGGCGTATGTATTCTCTGTGGACATTGTCATTGACAACAAACCTTGGTTCCACGACATTAAATGCTTCTTGGAGACTCGGACATACCCACCTGGGGCATCGTATAATGATAAGAAGACATTAAGAAGGCTAGTCGGCAGTTTCTTCCTCAACACTGATGGCTCCTTATACAAGCGGAACTTCGACATGGTCTTGCTCAGATGTGTTGACAAGAAGGAAACAGACCTACTAATGCACGGAGTACATGAAGGTTCTTTCGGTACCCATGTCGGAGGACATGCAACGGCAAAGAAATTGTTAAGATCAGGTTACTACTGGATTACAATGGATGCAGACTGTTGTGCCTAGCTAGAAAATGTCATAAATGCCAGATCTACGCAGACAAGGTGCATGTGCCTCCCATCCTTTGAATGTATTGTCTTCACCCTGGCCCTCCGCCATGTGGGGAATTGATATGATTGGAAAGATCGAGAAAACTACTTCAAATGGTCACAGATTCATCCTGGTGGCCATTGATTACTTCACCAAGTGGGTCAAGGCAGCTTCGTATGCAAATGTCACCAAGAAAGTGGTAGCCCGATTTCTAAAAAGGGATATCATTTGTCGATATGGAGTTCACGAGCGGATCATTACTAATAATGGTTCGAACCTTAACAACAAGATGATGGTAGAACTGTGCCGAGACTTCAAAATTCAACATCACAACTCTTCTCCTTACAAGCCAAAGATGAATGGCGTTGTTGAGGCAGCTAACAAGAACATTAAGAAGATTGTGCAAAAGATGGTAGTCACATATAAAGACTGGCATGAAATGTTACCATTCTCCTTGCATGGGTACCGAACTTCCATCAAAACATCTACTGCGACAACACCTTATCAGCTTGTGTATGGTATGGAAGCAGTCCTACCTGTTGAAGTTGAATTACACTCCTTGCAGATAATGATGGATGTAAAACTGGACGAAGCAGAATGAGTCCGATCTCGTTATAACCAACTAAGCCTGATTGAAGAAAAGAGATTAGCAGCTATCTGTCATGGTCAGTTATATCAGAAACGGATGAAGAAAGCCTTCAATCAAAAAGTCAGACCTCAGGTATATCAAGTGGGAGAGCTTGTACTGAAAAGACTTATTCCTCCTTAACAAACCATAGAGGCAAATGGACGCCTAACTATGAAGGTCCCTTTGTGATAGACAAAGTCTTCTCAGGCGGAGCACTGATGCTCGCAACCATGGATGGAGAAAAGTTCTTGTCTTCTGTGAATTCAGATGCAATTAAAAAATACTTTGCATAAATGACCCGCTGGACATAAAAACAGAATGTCAGTCCAGTCAAGAATAGGGTATCCCCGCGATTCAAAAACTGAATAAAAGGCTTGGGCAAAAATAAGGGAAAAATTGAAAAAAAATGTACACCCGCTGAGTTGAAAAGCCACATCGGACAACTCAGGCAAAAAAGGGTATCCCGGCGGATTGAAAACCCGAAAGGGAGATCCACACAAAATCAGGGAATAAGCGAACAACTGCATTCTGAATTCGTCTGTATCACTCCCATAACATGGCAAGCTTCGAAAGGAAAAAGCGTCGGTCAGAATCAACTTTCTTTAGAAAGCAAGATAAGAAGAGCGTTTCGTTCATACAGGTCATAGCAAAAGGAAGATTGAAGCATCATCTTCAGCATTTCCAAATAGGACTTTTATTTTTGCAATTTTGTAGCAATATCCTCATTTCACGGATTAGCTTCCTCACTATACTCGCCTATTCAAGGAACACAAATAAATAAAGTCAAATATTCATTCACAATTTGTTTTACCTTTTTGTTTTGTTTGCAAAATGTCCAAAAGTTTGCAATACAACATTTGCATAAAAACATATAAGCCATTTGCTTGCAGGAAATATGTGCTCTTAAGCAAACCTAACTCCTATGATGGAATCCGGTTGAGGATACCTCAGGGCACTTGTGCGTTTCTTTATTTAAAAGGTTGCAGGTACTCAAGACGGGCAATTTTTCACAGCATGGGGCATATCAGGTATTATATCCCCAGCCAAGACAACAGTCACATCATCAGAAGGACTACTTGACGAAAGCATTCTCCCGTGAAGCTTTTTATCCCCTCAGAGCATCCCCCGCAAAGCGGATCCTCCGTTGGATTACTTCCCAGAAGTTCTCTCTTCCCCAAGCAGGATCTCCAAAGCGATGCCTGAATCACTTTTCCCCAGCAAATTGCCAGATCTTCTCATCCATTGGCTCCCCACAGAGTTCTTCCCCCAGGATTCTCCAGAATGATCATGCAGTGATCCTTTCTCCCCATAGATCGCCTAGTGATTTGTTCTCCCAATAGATTTCAGATCTCATATCCCGCTTCTCTCATTTGCACAATCATAGCATTCACATCATTCCTCCCCAAACAAAGTGTAGCATTCCATCTAATGCAGAGCATTACAGCAAAATCAAACATTTGCATGATCATAAGTCAGGTTTGAGCCAGTCACCTGCAAATACCAAGATCACTCTTCCAGCAATACTAAAAAACTTACCCCTGCAGATAAAAGCTGGAATACCCTTTTAAACTCTCAATAACAAAGACTTGCACATACTTATACACAATCCTTCTGATACTCGTCCGTATCCTACTCACAATTCTTTGATATTCGTCTGTATCTTATGCATCTCCCCAGCAGAACAACACTCGTTCGTGTTTCTTGTTCCAAACAGTTGATGCTCGTCCGTATCATCATTCCTTAAACACACGTCGTCGTTTGTTTCTATCAATACCCGTCCGTATCGTGGTCCAGAGGATACTCGTCTGTATCTTTAATCTATACACACTGTCGAAACACTTATACCATTTTGTTTTATGGGTTTAAACACTCGTCCGTGTTTATCTCTCCCCAGAAGTCGCCAACAAAACAACTTTCTATCCGACATTCGTCTTATGTCGTGATATCTTTTAGGTGATCGTCCTTATCCTCTTGATGACCGTCCCTCATCATTTATTTTGATGACCGTCCCTCATCATGTTATCCGATGGCCGTCCCCATCGTCGATCTTTTTTATCCGGCATTCGTCCAATGTCGAGATAATCCCCAACAGAGCAGCCGTCCCCTGTTAGGTGATCTTCCTTCACCTCTTGATGACCGTCCCTCATCATTTATTTTGATTACCGTCTCTCATCATGTTATCCGATGGCCGTCCCCATCGTCGATCTTTTTTTATCCGACATTCGTCCTATGTCGAGATAATCCCCAACAGAGCAGCCGTCCCCTGCTAGGTGATCGTCCTTCACCTCTTGATGATCGTACCTCATCATTCATAGGATGGTCGTCCCCATCATCGATCCTTCGATCCGACGTCCGTCCTATGTCGTGATCTTTTTGTTCGCTGTGATTTCTGACGAATAACCTCTGGTTAACCAATCTTTTACAGGACTAGGTTACTTGCAGGACCAACCAAACAAGTCCTAGGACACATGTGCAATTTTGTTGTCGAATTACTCTTAGTGTTGATAATTATTTGTGGTTTGCTTTGTCAATGATTTTAAAATCTTGAGTGTTTGAATGTAAAAGTAAAGTAAACTAAAAGTTGAACAAATGTAAATAAAAACGACAAAAAGAGTATAAATTTTGCAGGAAAGTAAAGAGACTAGAAGTAAAATAATTTGACGAAAAAGACTTTAATTTAAATAACTTAAATAAAGTTGGTGTTCAACAACATACATTTCTCTAGATATCAAACTCATTTCTCTCACACTGGGTACTTAGAGTATTTTACAGGATTATTGTACAAGTTTTTCACACACATGATTCTACAACAACTACCCTATTTATATACAAATAAAATAACTGCCTAAAATGGAAAAATCCTAACTAATTGACACTTGTCAATCTGCATGTATTCTTCTTTTCCCGAAGCTTCCACGCGTCCAACTGCCAAATGTTGTAACTTTTAAATTTGAATTCTTCCTCTTTCTGATGAAATGTTGCGTCTCTTCGTTTTGTCGAATTGTCGAAGAGAACAAAACTCTTCAAACCTTACAAGATAATGCTTTTGTCGAAACCTCTTCCAACCTATCTTCTGTCGAAGTGTCGAAAAACACACCAATTCTTCAAATTCTGACAAATGCTGAACTATAATAAAAGATCTTCAAAATTTGTTTGCTGAAACATTCTTTGTATTCCTGTCGAAGTACTTGAGCATCTGGTCTTGTCGAAAATATCAAAACTTCTGAACATCTTTATTTTCTTTCTCCTTTATCTGGTGACCATTTCCTTAGTAAAAAAAGATTTTACATCTTAAACTCATGGTGTTGAAATTATGTGCCTACAAATTGCCCCCCAGCAAAGATGTTTCGACTAACTCTGGAGAAATCATCCTTTGCTGTCGAAATCATTCTGACACCATGTCAGTTTCATTAATTGTGACGTGACTTTGTTAAGTCCCAAGAAAAAATATGATTTCACTTTCTCTGAAAACGTCTCATCTAGCCCACGTTTAGACACGATCTTCCATAACCCTACAACCTAGCTAATCATGGGTTTTCTCCAACCACCACTTCTTTGATCATCACCGTTGATCAACAGGACACGTACCCCATGATCAAAAACTGAAACGTTTTTTCTTCTTCTTTTACTTTATCATTTTTCTTCCAAAATATCTTTTTCCAAATCTTTTCACTTTTTTACACTCTTAAACTTCTTCTTCTTTACCAGACAAATATTTCCATTCCATTAATCCCTCTGCAACTCTAGCTCAAACTTCTCTCAACAATGGCTCCTCCAAAGAACGTTGTTGATCAAGGTGCTAAGATATCAAAAAGAACCACTGATCTTCCTCCTGCTCACATGCTACCTGGGCCAGTGCAGGTAAACCAACAACAATATATTCCAGAGCCTCCTAATGAGAGAGAAAAGGCCAGCATCTACCGATCCCAGGTACTTATCCCTGTTTTAATTTCTGGAGTCTGCCAAGCATTGTTAGGTCCACTCTATGATCCTAACGCTGACCAGGATCGTTTAAAAGATTTCTACCCTTCTTATTCTGCTTCAAAACCCATAGGTGCAGGTAAAAAACCCCAACCTACATAAACAAACTCCAAAAATCCTGAGACCCCTTTAGCTTCGACAGACCTAGATTTATCATATCTAAATCAAAATAGGATTTTTAGGAGCCCTCCATTGACAAAAGACCCCAAGGATTACCTAACTTGGTTAAATAGATTCGAAAGGGCTAAGGGAAAGTTTTGGAAGAAAACAGGCATTTATGACCTAATCCAACTGTCGAAAGAAGGACCACGTTACTGCCAGAACATGTTGTTGGCTTCCCTATATTTTTGGGACAGCACTTACAACAATTTTCACCTCCCTTGTGGGATGGTCACCCCAACCCTCTTTGATATAGCAGCCATCACAGGTCTTAGTCCTATAGGTGAAATTTTCAACCCTGAACATTTAAATAAAGACCCTATAGGCTTCGACACAAAACATGCTGGTTACTCCCTGTTCATTGCACACCACCAAGGTAAAGACACTGAAGAGGTCTCTGATAAAGAGCATGTGGCTTTCCTCACTCTGTGGCTAGCAAAATTCGTCTTCTGCACTAGATCTCTTCAAGTTTCCAGGAGTTACATCACCATTGCTAACCAACTTCATGCTGGAGTTACTTTTTGTCTAAGTGAAATGCTTCTGGCGAATCTTTATGAATCCCTTAGCGAAAGTGTAAACAACCTGAAAACTATCAAAGAAAAAGGAAATATCAGCCTGACAGGTCCTTTTTGGCTTCTACAACTGTGGCTGAATGCCACTTTTGAAACCTGCATTCCCATCAAGAACCTAATAGACGAAGAAGAGGTAAAGGACAGGCGTGTCGAATGGCCTAGGCTGGTCAAACTGACTCCAACTGATGAAGGGATAAGCCTTCGACAAGCCTTTACCAGCTACGTGATGATGTTTGCCAAATGTTACAAATTCACACCATCCATGGCACCCTTCGCCACCAGGACTGTAGGTCCCAAATGGTTCACCAGACAACTTCCTTTAGAACATCAGAAAGAAGAGGATTCATACATATCCATCTGGGAATCATTCCTCACACCAAGGCATCTCTTCTCTCACCATAGCCTGAATATCATAAAGATTTCTCTCATTGTCTATCAGCCTAATCTGGTGGCTAGACAATTTGGGTTAATCCAAACAAAATCCAAACCTATCTATCCTAAGAAAGGTTCCATTTTGTTTTACAATTCTTTTCACAATTTAGAAAAAAGTTTAGAACTGTATCACAAGTTTTTTGACGCAACCTTGGAAGTCAAACCTATAATTTTTCGACCAACCTATCTGTGCACTGAGGACTTCGACGTCTGGTGGAAAGAATACTACCTTACCAAATTCTTCGACGTAGCAACTTTTACAACACACCTGACGAACGCTTTTGCTTTTGTGCAGGACAAAAAGAAAAAAGGTACGGACAAACACATCAAAGAGATTCAAAATTTTCAAAAATATTTTGAAACCATTTACAGGCCAAATGATCTTCGTCGAACCATAGGCGAAGCAGCAGTGACCTTAAAACAGAAATTTTCAGAAAAAATGGATAAGTTGGAGTTGCCTCCATATATTCCATCACATGCACGCTATAATTTTTCTTTTACCACGTTTCCTCCAAGGTTTCCCCCACTTCCTTATGCAGAATTTGGTGTGGCCATGTGCCCTCCATTTCCAGATTGGTTTGTGTGTGGGTCTGACCTAAAGCTGCTTCGTGAGTCTCGCAAAACACTTTCTGATCGCGTGGTTCCGACGAAGTATCATTTGGACAACTTCCCAGGGCACCTTCATATTGGAATAGAACACGTTCGCGTGGAATCTCCTATTCTTGAAGGTGTCGAAGAAATACAACCTCTCTCCTTACTTCTAACTTTCTTATATGCTTTATATCCATGTTCATTTATTTTCTTTCTTTTCAGCTGTCAAGATAACTAGCAAGAAAACCCCTGGCGAAGGGACTTCCACCAAACAGGTCGAAAGATCACCTGTAGCTACAAAGAAGGTTTCGACATGCTAAAGTATTCCACCTTTCTCATATAAACTTTATTATTCTTAATGCTGAACAAATTTCTTTTTGTATGTCTCAGATAAATTGCACACCAGCAACCAAGAGGAAACAAGAAGAGAAGGAGGTGAGTGTCGAAGAGTCCGAAGACGAATCCCCTGAGCCACAGCCTCTCAAAAGGAAAAAGGGTATGAAAATAAAAACGGTAGCATCCCAGAGATCTATCGTCAACAGAAGAACTCCCCCTACCAGTCCAATCACCAAAACTCACTCAAAAAGTGAGAAGAGTGGGAATTCAAGCACCCATACTGAGATTCCTCAGGTATTTTTATTTCGACTGATAGTATTCAAAAAATATTTTTTACTTGCATTGTTTCTTTACTCAATTTCCTTTTGCTGTTGACCTCAGGTTGATCTCGACGTCGAAGGAACCTCCAAAGTCCAAGAAAAACTTATCCCCTCTGATTCTAAGAAAACTTTGGCTGAAGACTCCTGGGAGAAGCCACTCCAGACGCTGGTGCTTATGGACCTCAAACCAATAGTGACTTCGACATCAGTGACCAAGAATCCTCTAACAACAACTCCCCTGTTCGCCCAGAATTCACCGTGGAGGAAAAAACTAATAAGGACCAAGATGAACAAATGCAAGGGCCAATTGATACAGCTGAAGCTGACAAGAAGGTTGTCGAAGAAGAAAAAGATATGTCGAAACGATCAGATATTAGCTTGCATCCTGGAGGAAGTGCCCAACCTATTCCCATTCGAACAGATACTCCTCCAAACACGGGTTCGACAAGCTTATCTCATGAAGAGATTGAGAGCCTGAAAGTGAAAAAACCTCTAGAATATATGAAGGCTCTTCTCAGCTCTCGACATAACTTTCAGGATTCTTCCTACAGCAGTTCGACAACTTCTGGAGCTACCTCTGAAGTTCAATCAATTGATGTTGTCATGGCTGAGATCAAGACTAGAATCCTTGGCGTAGATTTGTTTAAAGTTCTGGTCGAAAAACCTTCTGCCCAATATGATTTGAAAAAACTTCTAAAACAGGCTAATCTCTTGGAGGCTTCTACTGAGGAAAGCCGTCTAGCAATGGATTTGATGTCTATGATTGACTCGGTGAGTGCTGACTTACTTTGTCAAAAAGAGTTTTCCCAAAACATCACAACTAAGTCTGAGAAACAAGTTTCAGAGTGGAATGCTGTAGCCTCTTCGACCGAAAAAATCTCAGAATTAAACAAACTTTCTGAAGACTACTCCAAAGCTGCTGCTGAATGTGAAAGCAAAATCCAGACTTTCCAGGCTCAAATTGTCGAACTCCAGAAGAAAATCCTTCAAGAGAAAGAACGTCAAGCCAATCTTCAACAACCTAACCAAGATGACATTGACAGAGAACTTCAAAAAGGGCTTCAACATGCAGAAATAGCTCAGCAACTCAATAGAGAAATTGACGAGTTGTCTGTTAGTAAAAGCCTTTGTGAACGTCGAATTCAACTTCAACAGAAGAAATTTGACGAACTCAAAGAAACTTTTCTTCGACAATAGTTTGTAATAGAAATTAGTTTTTGTATTTTTTTTCTTTGGCAGCCTTTCAAGGCTTTTATATGTAATGTTACCAACGCCATCTGTTTGGCAAAGACATATTTTGCAGTTTATGAATTTATTCCATTTCTATCTTTATTTCTTGCAATGTTGGCTTATATTTCTTCAAATACCTGCCATTTATTTTCAGTATCCTTTTATCCTTTTCTATTTCTTCGACTTCATACGCGCCATTTGAAAAAACTCTTAAGATTTGGAAAGGTCCTTCCCACTTAGGAGACCATTTTCCCATAAATCTATCTTTCTTGTCCATGGGCAAAATTACCTTCCAAACAAGATCACCAACTAAGAAGGCTTTAAATTTTACTTTCTTATTGTAAAACTTTTCGACTCTTTCTTTCTGCCTCTTTATCAACTCTAAAGCACGCAACCTCTCCTCATCTAAGTCAACTAACTCATCCATCATCATACTCCAATAAGTCTCAGATGGAATTTCATGACGCCTTTGAATTCGTATTGATTGTAAATAGATTTCAACTGAATCATGCCCATAAGTTAACTTAAATGGGGTAGAATTAGTTGCCTCTTTAGGAGACGTTCGACAAGCCCAAAGAATTTGATCCAGAGTCTTGTGCCAATTTCTAGGTTTTTTACCCACATGCTTCTTTATCAGATTTATCACAACTTTATTGGCTGCTTCGACCTGTCCATTTGCTTGAGCATAATAGGGTGTCGAAGTTAATAACTTAAAACCTGTTTCTTTTGCAAATGCCTGCATGGTTTTCCCAGTAAACACGGATCCCTGATCAGTGGTTATGGTTTCTGGTATTCCAAACCTATGAATTATGTGTTTCTGGATGAATTCTATAACTGCCTCCTGATCTACATTCGTCAGTGGTATAACTTCAATCCACTTAGTAAAATAGTCCACTCCAACCAAAATGTATCTTTGCCCCTTTGAATAAGCTAGTCGAATTTCTCCAACTAAATCTAAAGCCCAACCTCTAAACGACCAAGGCTTTATAATAGAGTGTAACTCATTTGCAGGTACATGAGGTATGCCTGCATGAATTTGGCATTCTTGTCACCCTTTTGCAAATTCGACACAGTCCTTTAACATTGTTGGCCAATACATCCCTTGTCGAAATAGTAACCACATCATCTTGTGACCTGTCTGGTGTGCACCACATGCACCACTGTGCACGTTTGACAAAGCTATATAAGCTTCAGTGTCACCTAAACATTTTAGTATGACTCCTTCTGCAGTCTTTTTAAATAACTCATTTCCAAAAAGTACATAGCTTAAAGCCCTATACTTTATTTTTCTTTCGACTGTCGGGTTTGGGTTTTGTAAATAATCCTTAATAGGTTTTCTCCAATCTCCCACCTCTGGATCATCTACATTAAAAATTTCAAAATTTTCTTCGTCACCATAACCCAATCTTATTGTTTCCAAATCTGACGGGGACAATTTGGTGTATAATACTTTTCCTCTTACTTCAATAGTTTTCTCCAAATTTTCTTTCGACACTTTGTAGCCTGATGCCAGTTGAGCCAAGTCATTTGCTTCCTGATTTTCCAATCTAGGAATGTGTTTAAAGGCTGCACTGTCGAATTTCTTGAGGAGTCTATTGGCTATTACAAAGTACATGATCAAATTCTCTTTGACACATTTGTATTCTTTTGTCAATTGCTTTATTACCAACTCAGAGTCACCCATTATTTCGACTCTTGTTGCCCCCAATTCCAACAATATTTCAAGTCCAGCAATCAAAGCCTCATATTCGGCTTCATTATTTGAACACAAGCCTTCTACTTTGTACTTGAATTTTGTTGGAATTTTATTAGGAGAAATAATCAACACCCCAACACCAGTTCCATTCTTGTGACTGGAACCGTCGAAATATAATGTCCAAGGTTCTACTTCAACATATTCATTTTCAATTATTGAGTGGTCAGCTATAAAATCAACAACCACTTGTCCTTTGACAGCTTTTAGAGGCATATACTTCAAAGAATATTCAGTTAATGCTAAGGCCCATTTCCCAATTCGACTATGTAGAATGGATTTAGATAACATGTGTTTTATTACGTCGAAATGAGAAGATACATATACATCAATGGGTTTTATATAATGCTTTAACTTTGTACAAGAGAAATATACACATAAACATAGTTTTTCTATTATACTATATCTAGTTTCAGCATCATTTAAGACTCTGCTGAGGTAATAAATGGCCCTTTCGACACCATATTCATCTTCCTGACAAAGCATGCTTCCCAATGTTCTGTCAGATGCTGAGATGTAAAGCCTCATACTTCTTTTTCGACAAGGAGACATTAGAACTGGAGGACTAGCCAGATATTCTTTGATTTTGTCGAAAGCATCTTGTTGCTCTTGCCCCCAAGTGAAATCTTCCTTCTTTAGTCGAAGTAGAGGTGAGAAAGCCTGTGTCTTTCCACTAAGGTTGGAGATGAACCTTCTAAGAAAGTTGATTTTCCCTAGTAGAGACTGCAATCCCTTCTTTGTCGATGGCGCTTTCGCTTCCATTATGGCTTTAGCTTTGTTCTCATTAATTTCGATCCCTTTCTTGTGGACCACAAAACCTAAGAAATCACCCACCTGCACACCAAAAGCACATTTAAGGGGATTCATTTTTAAACAAAACTTCCTCATCCTTTCAAAGGATTGTCGAAGATGGTCAATATGGTTTGAACCTGAGACAGACTTAATCACAATATCATCTATATAAATTTGCATAAATGTCTCAATGAAATCATGAAAAATATAATTCATTGCCCTTTGATAGGTGGCTCCAACATTCTTTAAACCAAAGGGCATGACTACCCATTCATATGTTCCTATTGCCCCTGGACAACGAAAAGCTGTCTTTGGAACATCTTCTTCAGCAATAAAAATCTGGTTATAGCCAGAGTATCCATTAAGCATACTCAAATACTCATTGCCTGCTGCAGAATCTATAAGCATTTCTGCTACTGGCATAGGATATTCAATCTTAGGGGTAGCTGAGTTTAAATCTCTAAAGTCAATGCATACCCAAAGCTTGCCCTTTTTCTTAATTACAGGAACAGTATTAGCAATCCATTCGACATACCTCGTTGTACGAATGAATTTGCATTTTAGAAGTCTTTCGACTTCTTCTTTAATTTTCGACAGGATCTCTGGTGCGAAGCGTCTGGGAGTTTGCTTTATTGGCTTTTTTCCCTCCATTATTGGCAACTTCAATTCGACCAAGTTCCTGTCTAAACCGGGCATTTCGTCATAATCCCATGCGAAGCAGTCTTTAAACTCATTCAGCAATTGGATTACTTCGACTCTGAACTGAGGATCCATCTTGGCACTGATGTAGGTTGGCCTTTTTTCTGCCCCCAGTCCTAAATTAACTTCTTCTAAGGGATCCTGCGCCACCATTTTCATATTTGTTGGGGCTGGATCTTTTTCAAACCCCAGGGGTTCGTTATCATAAATGGCGTCAAGCCTTTGATTTTGCCATTCGCCATTAAAGTTTTCTTCAATACTTTGTTTTGGACATTGTTCCCCAACATTCTCCTGAGGATGTTGTTCTTTGACAGTTTGTTGAGAATGTTATCTTTCGACAGTTCGTGCGTTGGCTTTAACAGCCATATATTTTACTTCGACCTCAAGGGTCGCTTTGAGTTTGTTTTCGGCTACATAAGCCGTAATCCTTTTCATTGTCGATGCTTCAGTCATTTTCACTAAATTCACTTCCCCACCCAGTTGGATTGACATGAGTGGTTCCCCAAGCATAATTCGTCTCTCCAATTATCTCTTTGTCCCACTGGAATCCATGCGTTGGGTGGAGATACATGGAACAATATTCATTGTCGGAGGCTGTCAAGTCGAACCCAGCAGGGTTGCAAGGTGCTATGTGAGCCAAGTTTTTGTCGAAATTACGACTATTAACGTTGTTCACGTCAGCCATGAAGTAACTTTGGTATGCCTCTATGTTCTCGACGATCCCATCTGGCCTCCAAATTGCTATCCTCTGATGCATGGATGAAGGTACGGCCCCAATCCCATGGATCCACTCTCTTCCTAGCAACAGATTGTAGTTTGCTCTTGATGCTATAACCACAAACATTGTAGGTCTGGTAATGGTTCCCACAGTTAGGTTCAACTGTATCACCCCAATGTTGTTCCTACCTTACCTTCATAATTAGATAACACCATGTTGTGAGGTTTTGTGTCTGAGTCATCTTTGCCAATCTTCTTTATCATATAATGAGGGATTAGATTGACGGCTGCTCCTCCGTCTATCAAGATCTTGTTTACACCCACATTCTCCACTTTCCCTTTTATAAACAAGGGCTTCAAATGGGCCTTCATTGCATCGTCTGGCTTTTCAAAAAACGCATTCTGCTCTTCGACGCAGCCATTATTCATTACATAGTAACACACAGGCTTAAGCCCTATGCTGTCATCTGCCATATCATCCTCTTCGTCCTCCACTTCCATTGTTCTGTCATAATCTCTAGGCAATACTGAAACCACATTGCATGTTCCGTCAAAGGACGCTTCAGAATCTGACTTGAAGTCATCAGTCACTTCTTCGTCTTCTGGCATTTTGTTGTTAGTCTTTTACATTTCTGTTATGTTGCTAGATTTGTTTTTCTGATAAGGCTCTTCTCTTGGCAGAGATTCTACTTTGCTTATTGCCTGCATAAACTTACTTGATTCAGCTTTATTTTTACCATCCCTGTTTTGTTCTGCAGTTTCTTTTTCGGCTCTCTTTTGCCTTTGAAACCTCCTCCATTGCGACCTTGACATGGGGTTCTTCCCCTTGTAATTTTCAGAGACGTATTTTGGATTTGGTTTATCTACTATCTTTTTTGCTTCTATCGAAGCACCCCTACTTACTTCAAAACTTTTCCACCTTTTCTGACCTTGGGCATTCCTTATGGGCTGGACCCACTTGTCATTATTTACCTTGTTGGATGGTTTATAGGTATTATGACGCCTTTCTCCCATTCTTTGTTTATGATGCTCCCTTTTTCTTGGATCAAACCTCTCATTTCTGACTGGTGGGACTGCTCCCCAGTTCCCTCTCTTTTTGGCCTTCTCTACTGCTTCCAGATTGTTGGCTGCTTTTCTGTCGAATACAGCACTACACCTTGGACAAAGCATGACCTCTGCATTCTTTTTCTGGCATCTTTGGATGAATTCCACCAGACTTTCGTCTTCTTTTGGATAAACAAACTTCTGATGTTCCTCTTGATGATTCTTTTTATTGGTATATGGTTGTGTTTTCTGAGTGACCTCCACCATATGAACGTCTGCATTCTGATCACTTGTAATCTTTAGTTTGTTCATCTTTTCGACTAGCATCATCTCCTCAGGGATATTCCCTTTTAACTGATCCAAACTGCTTTCTGGGCGTAAGCCTTTGTGGATGTACTTACAACATTGTGCAACTGACTTTTCTTTTGGATCTTCCATTATTCTACGCAGAATTCCATGAGGGGTGGGCTGCACGCAACTTTCAGCAGGATCTTCTTTAATTATGGTAATGCTTTTATTCACTGGTTCGACAGTGTAGACATTGTCAGCAATTCCTATTTCCTCAATTTTGTCATGACTAAGGCCTTCAGTGGCCTCTTTTTTGGTAATGAGGACCTTGTTATTTGTTTCCTCGTCAACATCTCTGAAGAAATCTCCCCATCCCGTGGGTTTGATTTCATTGATGTCAGTTTTAGAGCTTGGTGGTGCAGAATACTTCACCATGAAGTCAAACTTTCCACTGGGCTCTCCTAGAGTGTCCCAGACCACTCCATGCTCAGTACCTTTGTTGTTATTATTCTTGTCGAAGCCTTCACTAGCTTTGACTGTGTTCCCTCCGTCGAAGCCTTCAGTAGCTTTGATTATGTTCTCTTTGTCGAAGCCTTTAGTAGCTTTGACTTCTTCCTGGCTGTCGAAACTATCAGTAGTTTCTTCTGTGTTGGTGTAATTATTTATTTCTTTAGTGTCAAGATCCTCAGCAACCTTGATTATGGCTGGTTTTGCCACCGAGTCTTCAGATATTACCTCCTCAGTCTGATCGGTGAGATCATCAGCACCTTCTACCATGTTTACATGGGTGTCGAAGCCCTCAGCAGCCTCTATCATGGTGAAGTTGGTGTCGAAGCCCTCAATAGCTTCTATCATTTCAAAACTTCCTTCACACATTACCTCCATTTCGACCACATTCACCATCTCTGGTTCAGCATAGTTGGCCTCCACAACCTGCATGGGATTAGAGTCGATCCTCATCTGTTGCTTAGCTTTGTCTCCAAATTTCAGCCTTCCGTTTTGAATTGCATTCTGGACAAGATCCCTGAAAAGGTAACATTGAGAAGTTTTATGACCCAAGAAATTATGGTATTTGCAAAAACCTCTCTTTTTCTGTTGGTCTACAGGAGACTCTTTAGTGCCTGCTGGTTTTATCAATTGACCATCTTTAACTAATAAGTCGAAAATTTCATCACACTTGGTGATGTCGAATGTGTAAGTTCTTTTAGGGAACCTATCATTCCTTTCAATTTCGACTGGATTTTTTCCATTCGACGGTGCTAAAACTTTACACGAATACGGAGGGCCTTGTTTTAATTCTGCCAGATCAATTTCTTGTTCGTCGAAAATGACAGATTCATTTTCGTCATAATCTTCATCTTGACATATCCCTACATAGGCCACTCTTTCCTTTTTATTTTTATTTGATCTAAATTTCTCAGTTTTCAGCCTTTCTATTTGTCTTACTCTATCTGCTAGTTGTGCCATGTCTCTTAAATACTGGGTGTCCAATTTTTTCCTTATGGAATAATCCAGACCCCCTGCGGCCATTTCGACCAGTTCTTGCTCTGGCACTTGTGTAAAACATCTAGCCTTCAATAATCTAAACCTGTTTAGATAGTCATCTATAGGTTCAGAGAATTTTCTTTTGACACTTGCTAATTCTTTCAAACTTATCTTAGTTTTCCCCATATAGAATTGTTCATGGAACAATCTTTCTAATTGGGTCCATGTAAATATCGAAGTCGCAGGCAAGGAAGTAAACCAAGTGAAAGCATTTTTTGTCAAATAACTTGGAAAATATTTCATTCTTAAGTTCTCATTATTAGCTATTTCTCCTACTTCGATCAAATAACAAGCTATGTGCTCTATGGTGGATTCACTAGTATCCCCTGGAAATTTGGTGAATTTAGGGACTTTCCATCTTGGTGGTAATTCTTGTTGCAAAACGTATTCAGACAAAGGGGAAGTATAACTAGGCCTTTGTAATCCTACGTTCACCCCATTCCGCGCCATTATTCTTTCGACCATGGTTGCAATGTTATTTTCGACAGGCAAATTGTTACAACGCATTCTCTGCTGCAATATTTCATCAGCGTTTTGGTCTCTTTGAACTATTATTCTCCTAGGTTCCTGTCGAACGAGATTTTCTATACGAGGTTGTTCGACTACTACCTCTTGGCCCCTAGGATTTTCCTGAGGATTTCCTAATGGCCTTTGGTTTATGGTAAGCTCTTCTTCGACAGGCCTATTAGCAGGATTTTGATTTATTTGTATTCTTTGTTGCGTTTGAGGGACTCCAAAAAAACTAGCAATATGTGCCATTTGTTCTGCCAATATCTGGTTTATTTGGGTAGTGTTTTGTATTAAAGGGTTGAACACTTCCCCCATTTGTTGTGTCAATGCCTATACCATATCATGGTTACTTTCATCCATCTGTTGACGAATTACTTGCGCAGAATGGTTCGTAATAGTTGGAATTTGGAATCCTGGTGGAATCTGATTTAATCTACTCCCATTTCCACCATATCCTGACCCTTGTAATGGTGAAGACATTTGAACCATATCATCAGAAAATAATGGTGATGAATTATGTAAATTTGCCATCATTGAAGTTGGCATTCCGTATGGTTGTTCTCTACCAAACAGGGGCATGGAATAATTAGAGGATGGCCTAACGTTATTTCCTCCAGGAGGAGGTGTTCCCATATGCATTTGGTGTCCTATTGTGGAAGAAACAGGCGCATTTTGGGATCCTGAAACCGCTGGTATCGAATCTGATGATGAAGGCACAATCTGTTCTAAAACAGGGCCAGAACCTGCACCTCCTTGTGACGACGGGATAGGATTGGACACTGGAATGGTTTCGTTAGGATTGTTTGAAGTATTTGGCAGATTTGCCATCTTCCTTCCTCTTGTTGTTTTTGGTCTTTCTACGTCGGTTACGGCTAATTTACCGCTTCTAAGAATCCTACAACGCAGTAAGAAACTTTCTAACTAAGAGGATTTGTATTTACAATTGCACCGGTCCCACTGGGCGTGTCAATTTGTTCGTTGTGATTTCTGACGAACAACCTCTGGTTAACCAATCTTTTACAGGACTGGGTTACTTGCAGGACCAACCAAACAAGTCCTAGGACACATGTGCAATTTTGTTGTCGAATTACTCTTAGTGTTGATAATTATTTGTGGTTTGCTTTGTCAATGATTTTAAAATCTTGAGTGTTTGAATGTAAAAGTAAAGTAAACTAAAAGTTGAACAAAAGTAAAGAAAAACGACAAAAAGTGTATAAATTTTGCAGGAAAGTAAAGAGAATGGAAGTAAAATAATTTGACGAAAAAGACTTGTAATTTAAATAACTTAAATAAAGTTGGTGTTCAACACATACATTTCTCCTAACTAATTGACACTTGTCAATCTGCATGTATTCTTCTTTTCCCGAAGCTTCCACGCGTCCAACTGCCAAATGTTGTAACTTTTAAATTTGAATTCTTCCTCTTTGTGACGAAATGTTGCATCTCTTCGTTTTTTCGAATTGTCGAAGAGAACAAAACTCTTCAAACCTTACAAGATAATGCATTTGTCGAAACCTCTTCCAACCTATCTTCTGTCGAAGTGTTGAAAAACACACCAATTCTTCAAATTCTGACAAATGCTGAACTATAATAAAAGATCTTCAAACTTTGTTTGCTGAAACATTCTTTGTATTCCTGTCGAAGTACTTGAGCATCTGGTCTTGTCGAAAATATCAAAACTTCTGAACATCTTTATTTTCTTTCTCCTTTATCTGGTGACCATTTCCTTAGTAAAAAATGATTTTACATCTTAAACTCATGGTGTCGAAATTATGTGCCTACACTTTTTAGCAGTCTTCCCCTGCTAGGTGATCGTCCTTCACCTTTTGATGACCGTCCCTCATCATTGATTTATCTACTCTTCACCCGATGGCCGTCCCCGTCGCGGTTTCTTTATTCTTCAACCTGACTGTCGTCCCTGTTAGTGCTTTTAAATCCCCAGTAAAGTTACCTTTCTTTACCCGATGGTCGTCCCCGTCGCAGATTCTTTATTCCCCAGCATGATGGTCATCCCCGTCAGTGCGTTTCTCATCGTTTTTATCCCCAACAGTCGTCCTCTGCTCGATGGTCATCCTCCGTCACTACCATTTGATATTCAGTCTATGCTATCTATTACAATTTACATCCCTTTTCTTCTTTTCCCTAGTGAGTGCAAATTTTGGACTATCTTCGTAATCAACCACAAGTTATCTTGTTCGTCTGTTAAGCCTGGCGCTTACATCCTACACAACTAACTCATGCTTGAATTGGGGAAGCTGTAAACACCCCAAATTTGCCATCTCACTTTTATCACATCTTGACTTATGATTATCATCATTGCATAACCAATCAACACATTTCACAATGCATAATCACCCTTTAAACATTTCATCTGCATAGCTGCATCTAGGGTTTGTGATCAGATGAATCCTAGAAGTAATCTGAGCTATCTCCAAGGCCTTTAAGCATTTCAATAGGGTCCTTGAGTAGTCTATGATCATTTTATACCCCCATGGGTCCATTGAAGTCAAGATATGTCAAAACACTACAGAGGTATGGAAGTTAAGCTGAGGCTCCTACACAGATGACCTAAAATTAAGGTTTTGGTTTCAGAGGCCTTACACCTAATTTTTTTGGTTATTCTTATTTCTATTTGTCCATATGTGATATAAGGAGCATGTGTATCAAATTTCATGGAAAAATTTAATGTGGAAGTCATTTGATCAAGTGGTAACTTCCTGAGCAAGAAAAGTCAGATTCAGGGCATCTGAGGCCCCCAACAAGGGTACTAAAGGATTACCATCATCATTTTGAAGTCATATAGTCTTTATTGGATCATTGGAATGCTTGGATGTTCACAAAGTTGAAGAAAAATGAACAAAGCCAAAACTTGCCAAAAATGGAAATGACTTGTAACGTAAACTTTCTATTTTGGGAAAGATTTTCAACCTCCTCTTTCTTGATCAAAAAGGTTTCAAATGATATTTCTTCAAACTTGAAAGTTGTAGATAGGATCCTCCCATTTTCAAAAAGTACAAGAACTCATTCTAACTCTTCCTAGAACTCAAGTTATGGCCTTGCAAAGTTGGGAAATTTCTTGTAATTTCAAGTTCATGTTAAAGAGGGATTTTTGCATATTGGCATTTCAAGCTTCTAAGTGAACTCTAATGTGCACAAACACTTCATAACATGTCAATAAAACTTTCCTAGACCAGAATTGGCCCAAGAATTTGACATTTTCATGGCTTGATTCACAAGAAATTTCAAAGTGGCCAATATGCATAAACATTGAAATCTCTTCATCCAAGCATCACAACTCACTTCTATTGATCCAAAGGCTCTCTATGAAGCATGCTGAAGAGATCTAGCTACAGAAATCACCTCTGCACAAGCCCATACCTATGGTACACAATTCTTGACTTTTTTGCATTTTCTCCCATACCAATCACATAGTGCTAAACCAACAATCCTAACCAATGGTATGGCTCATACACACCCTCAAGGCTATAAATATGCAAGCTTCATGGCTGCAATGGACACACAACTTCAGAATCAAGAAATTGCTCCCAAACTTTAGCTCTTCGAATCTCTCAATCTAGCCACTCAAATTCAGAAATTCTTTCACCAATCAACTCCATATAACCTCAAGAACAATTCCCACCCATCACCATAGCCTGAAACAAGCCCAAATGTAAACACAATTTCTGCTTTGTGAGAACTGAAACACATAAACCAGCCACTCTAAGCTTTATTCAAGCTTGCCAATAGCCTTAGGAGGTCAAAAGGGACTGGATTGCACAAAGGAGAGGCCCGGAAAGCTCCATTTCAAAGAACTCCATCTCAGGTAACCTTCATGAACTTTTTTTCCAGAAGCATGATTTTAAGTTCTAGAATGAATCTACATGCTTCCCTGATCACACTGATATGATTAGAATTGAAAATAGGTTAGAAATGAGGATTTCATGATGTTCTGAAATTTTTGACCTAGAACTTTATTGCTTCAATTCAGCTTTATGATGCATGATAAATAAATTTCGTTTGTTGATTAGAGTTGTATGATGTTAGGAGAGTGTTTCTGGGCAAGAAATTTGAAGTTTAGATGATTGTGTGGTTCCCTCCGGTCACTTGAAAGTGATTAGCCCTAATTAGGGTTTAGCTGCCCAGATTGAACTTTGATCCTTAATGCTAAACCTTTAAGTTGTTTTCACCTTCAATCAAAAACACCTAATAATCATTAAGACTTAAGCTTGTAACTTGGGCCTTATATTAGGGTTACATCTCTTCCTGGTGGTTCAGAGGGACTAACCCTAGTGTTCAATGGACAAGTCCCCCTCATGCTAAAGTCTTGCAAACATAAAAAACACTTCTTCATCCAACCTTTAATTAAAATCCACTTAATAAAGGCTTGTTATATAATGAATTTAATCCCTAACCATGGATTAAGTTGAGGTATCTTCCTCAGCTTAAGTGTTCTCATCTATCATCCTTCTCTTAGTATGGTGTAATGAGTTCACTAATCTTTGATTGGAGATTAAACTCATTACTTAACACTAAACAAAAACCCAAAAACACTTAATAATTACCAAAGCAGGTTAATAATCTTAATCATATATCATCATGGTAATTAAGTTGGGATCTTCATCTCATGCTTAAAGTAGGCTCATTATCCCTAATCATGGAGGATATAATGAGTTTACTAACCTTGGATTTAGGCTTAAGCTCATTTCCCCATGCAAAACACCAAAAACAATAAAAAACTGAAAGCAAAAAAAAAACAATAAACGTCTCCTCCGGGATTCTTTTCTCATCACACTCACTCTAAAAACGAGAACTCGCTTCTTCCGTCTCATGCAAGATAGTTAGCTCTCGAGCCAGACGACTCATACACTTGAGCATAGACAAGTAAGCAGTTCACAGCAAAATCATATAAGTCTTTTTGAGTCGAACTATGGTGTTTTGACTTCCTCATTGCACGAGAGGATACGTAGGCATAACTTAACAGTTATCGAACAAAAGTCTCTTTGTCTCCCCCCTCTCTCCTTCCAGCTTTTCTTTTCTTAAGCCTAATTTGAGCTCACACTTCTTTTTGCACTGACACTTTGTACATCCTTTTCACCCTAGCTTTTTATGCACAGTTTAGCACATACACTATCCCCCTTTAAAAAAAATCAGGTAAGCGTGGATCCCGTCGAGTACAAAGGACGATCTGGGTGCTAATACCTTCCTACGTCGTAACCAACTTCCTTTCTCAGTTTCTTTGGTTCGCAACCGTCTTATCCATACCCTTCCAGGTTTATGCAACATTACCTTTCCTTTGGGATAAAAATGCCTAGCTTGCGACTCTATTCAACCTCAACCTCCAGCATCACCGACAGTTCGCGTTTGCACCTGGACGAAAGTCCGGTTAGTGACACGCTTTCAGGAAAAAGCGTTGTCTAATGTTAAAATTATAGGAAAACATTTAAAAGCGCTTTAAAAAGCGTTGTGTAAAGGGGAACAAAAGAGAGCGCTTTTTCAGACAAAAGTGCTCTCTAAAGGTGTATAAAAAATGAGTTAATATTGTTTTTGGTCCCTATAAATATCTCAAATTTTGACCTTTAGTCCCTGTAAAAAAAATTTGACTTTTAGTCCCAATAAAATTACTTTTGCATGTAGTTTTAGTCCCTTTACAAGGACTAAAACTGCATACAAAAGTAATTTTATAGGTATTAAAACTCTACTTTTTTTATAGGGACTAAAACCGAAGTTTGAGATATTTAGAGGGACCAAAAACATATTTAACCCTAAAAAAATTTATTATATATTATACGCATACTTTAGACAACGCTTTTTAAGGAAAAAGCGCCTTCTAAAAGCCCACATTAGACAACGCTTTTTCCCAAAAAGCACTATCTAAAGATATATACAAAAACTAATTAAAATTTTATATTTATATATTAGACAACGCTTTTAAGGAAAAAGCTCTTTTAAAGGGCTACATTAGACAATGCTTTCTACCTTCAAAGCGTTGTCTAAAGGTATATACAAAAATTAATTAAAATGTTTTAATTTTCTTCTTGTACCTACGACAGTGCAGGCTTAGACAACGCTTTTAAGCGCTCTTAAAGGTAAAATAAAAGTGTTGTCGTAGGTCTTGTTTGGCATAGTGTTTGTTGTTCCAATTTTATTCTTGTATAAACAATTACAATATTAATGAAATATCCCAATTCAATTGTGAATTGGGGGCAGAGTACTTCCAGCGAGGACGATGAAGGAACTGCTTAAACAAATCTCGTGTGTTCTTTGTTCGTTTCATTCTTTATATTTTTTGCATTACTTGAAGTTTCGTGGGTTGAAAAATTCTGCTTTGGTTTAGTGTGTGCACACCAACTATTTGTTAAATTGTTGCTATTAATTTTGACATCAACTTTGTAAAATTCTGCACTACACTAACATACAAATAACACTTTGTGTGAGTACATACCAAGTGTTTGAGAAAAAGTTAAAACACACTAATTCTGATTTCTTGTGCTTATTTCTCTTTCATACTTCATTGTTGAGAGTGGGTTATTAAATGTGTTGAAATTAAGTGATTAATTTGTATTGTTTTAATTCTTCTTATCATCTCTTATTTCCCATTCGGTTTCAAACGCATAACTGATCACCAATGACTTTATTTTGTTTTTAGACGTGTTTTTCGGGGAACTTCCGCAAAATATTTTTCAAAGTATTTTTGAAAAGTTAAATTTTAAAAAGGGATCTATTCAATCCCCCCTTCTAGATCCATGCCATCGTCTAACAATTAATTTAGGCGCAAAAGCTTCTCCACCCAATAAAGTGAATCGACCAAAATAAGATTTGAATAAGCACGTGTTTCACACCTGTACCGTCCACACAACAAACCTGGTTATCCTCAACACACATGTTCTAAAACATGGTCTGACATCCCACTACAACATGGTCCACAACCTCATCAAAATCCAAAATAAACCATAGATAGCAGCTTTATTCGATATAGCCTTTTGGATACACATGACACCCCTCATATGGATCACACCACAACTAAGTAATAAATGTTAAATCAAATCCCATACTTAGTAGCACATGTCACAACATGATGTGTAACATCATAGAACATGGTTAAGGTACTACTCCCCCTTAACTTCACAAAACCAGCTGCACATAATTGTAACACACTCCCCCTATCAAGGATATTACATGCTTCTCTATACTTTGATGAAAGGAAAACATAAGACGTATCTTCATATCTTCTAGAGCTTACCCTTTGTTCAATTCCCAATTGAATACATTAACTTCTAGTATCTAAGCACACATGATTGCTTCATGGTTTGTTGTTACCACAAACTACACAAGCTGAACATCTTCTTGCACGTAGGTCTTGACACTAGGCCTACATAACATCTTTATAGTCCTTTGGCCATACAATCCAGACAAAAATCATTCAAGATAATTCTGAAATTAGAATGAATGTACACAATCAGACTTCCAAGCAATCAATACCTGATCTACTTCAGTCTATTCTACATGTTTCTTCCAAGACAAATCATCTACTTCATCATTCTCTAATATGACTAGGTAGGCTAACATTAGAAACCATGTAGACAAACACCCCAGATAATTTCCTAACACCACGTAGAACATCTTCCAAACACCAAGACCTTATTACTAATAGTCTTGATGTGCTCCACCAACTGGACTTACTATAGCATAGTAATCCAAGAATTAAAAAACTTCAATATCACTGTGCCACCAGCTTGAATCAGAAATCCAGAAAGAGAGATAAACTCTTATCCACCTTCAAGAAGAACAAAAATCTTTGAGTCTTCAACTTATCACTCTTCTTCCCAAGAGTAACTTGTTCCAAGACAATCCTCAAGATCAACCAGCTGCCACACTCTGATTATCATGATTCTTTGAATCCACTATAGAGATCAACCAATTTCCATAGATTGATCACCTCATTTAGGAACCCTCATATGAAAAATCCAACTGCCACACTTTGTCTTCTTCACGTATATCAGAAATCTTTCAAAGATATCTTAATCAATAAAATTGATCTCTAGAAAGTTGTCAAGATAATAGTCCTTTTGAAGCATTCAATTCCTGTAGATCATTCTATCTTAAATTGATGTGCCACTTCACCAATTGAGATTCTGATGTTGAACTAGATGTTAGAACATTGTTACTTCACATCCAGTTGTTAAATTCAGCTCCTTCTTCTGCCACTTGAAAGAACTTCCTTCCTTAACAGAACAAGAGTTTCATGCTCTCATAGACTTGATTCATCAACCAAGTTTGAGTAGACAACCTCCATTATGTTGATTCTGTAGAAATTCCTATCAATATCACGTATTTTTAAGAAACTCCCACTATTTCTCCAAAATATTCAAACCTGCCACTATTTGAATCTTCAGAAGGAATAGTTCAAAACTACACCTTGAAGCTATATCGAGGATGACACTTCTCCTTATGTGAAGCAATCTTCACAAAGTCCTGATGATTTTATCAATTATAACTTCATGATTCTAACCACCTGCCTTGTCATGGGAAGAACATATAATCAAGCTGCACCTACCAAAAACAGTCTGCTCCCTTGCATCAATAGACCATATGTAGCACTTCTTAACTCCCCCTTGCAAGAACAACCAAAGCTCCTTCTGAGTATGAGTATTAGTTACTCAGTACACTTTCTGAACCATAAGATTTAGACTGCAAATATGCATAATTCTTAGATAAATATTAAGTCTTCCCATAAAAGTATCCACCTTTATGCATCACATAGAAAAATATCAAGTCTCCCATCAAGTTATTTACTCTAGGTCATATAAGATTACCTTCTCGCACATGGTAGGATAGTAGTCTGACTTCTTCTTCTTCTTCTGCAGGCATCTGAAAACTTCTGAGATGATGTTCTAACATTCTTTCAAACATCATTATTAGTCACATACACCTCCACATAAACATATGAAGGTGAACACAGGGGAATCAACCATCAGTAGTTGATCAGGCTCTCAGACCAAAACACGAACCAATGCAACAGCTGGAACACGTCAATAGACTTCTCCTTCGTACTCAGTATTCAAACTGTCTGATTTGAGATGTCTTCACACACAATATAGCAACTGATCATCTATATACACATTAGTCAACTCCACCAGTTGACACAGCTTGACCTCCATGTACAAAGAGTCTCTCTTAAATAATAATCCTTGAAGCTCAAGTACTTCACTCCTGCAGCAAGGACCAGAAATAAAATGTCCTCAGGAGAACAAACACATGTTGATCAATCCTTGATCAACACACATAGCTAAGAGAAGTTCCAGGGCCATAATCTTCTTAGACACACCATATAGATGCCTCCTCTTCCAGATCAGGAGTAGGTTCCAAACATGTGTAGTATAACAACAATAGTTTAGCACCCAAGCATCTATACAACCAGCTCTTAGATAGCAGAATCATGCCTAATTCTGATATGATGTTCTATCATGGGATAGGATATCATTCCAAGGATCACACAAATAGATCTACAGACAAAAGACAGGTCTGTTTAAAACAATCTTCAGATCTTTAAACAACCACTTCTCTTCACAGTGCCTTGAGTGGACTGAAAAAGAGTCTCCAAGTATCATTAGCACAGTTGACAGAAGCAGATATACATTTATCCCCAACACCAAAGGATATATCTCTAGAGAAGAGCAACCTTCTCAAACAAAAGGAGTTATCATATAGATAAGCAGTGGATACAAACTTCTCAGATACTTCAAGTGTCACAAAATATCCCTAGCAGTATCTCCGGGTGACACCAACAGCCATAGGTTTGAAAATAAATCAAACCTGTCACATCAGCAACACACCATCATGTTACCACAACAGAATAGTCCATCCTCCACTTCTAGGTACCATTCACACAACAAATAGATTTTCAGTAGAACACTTCTAACTTGACCATAAACCAGAAAGTATCCCCTTGGATCTCATCCAGAAACAAACTAGGATGCCTGCTCCAATACCAATTGAAATTCTGGTGTGACAAACTCAGATGTCGAATAAGATGTTGAGACATCTTATCTGTTACCTATAAACATGGCAAGGCACAAATAGCAGCACTTTTAAATTTTGATATATCAGATTCAAACATTCTTCAGAATGTTTAAACATCTTATATGACATTCAACACACATATTGCAAAAAACAAAACAAAACAGTTGTAAAGAACATATTCAAATTGTTAACCTAGTTCAATGCAAACTCATCTACTATGGGGGCTACCAAGCCAGGAAGGAAATCCACTATGTAGTACCAATTCAAAGACTTCTCAACAAACACCTACAGTTTACAGTCTTCTCACTTTATCAACTTCTACATAGGAACTCCTAAATATGAGAAACTCATACTCACTTCCAATCACCTAAGTGATGCCTCACAGTCCCAACAATCAGTTGTTGAGATTGACAACTCTTTACCTAACCAAAAATTCAAACCAGAAGACACACTTCCATGACAATATCTTAGAGTTGCTTACAAGCTTCCTCCAAGAACAATCCACCTCTTACTTAGAAACTTCGAGGTTTACAAACACAACAGCCACAACTTTGTTCTTTTTTTGCACATGGTTGCCACAAGAAAACAACCCTAATGATATGATCTTTACATCTTCGGTTGGTTACTTAAACCTAAGTTACAAGGTTTCTTTTTATAACCAATTCCCAACTGGTTTTGGGCCTAAAAAATACAGCATAACAACTGCTACAATAATGCAGAAAAATCCGCTACAAATAAAAAGATCTCCAAATAAATAACCTCCTAAAATATCTCTAAATATAGAAACTATATATTTATTCAATATTTGAAATTTGTCTTCAATGCAAATTTGATTCTTCATGATCTTTTAAAATCAGCGCCACTGGATTGCTTCATATCTTCTAAATATTTTGTTTTGGTTGAAACCATAACATAAACTTTAATCCATCTTCCGCAGTTCATGATGTCGAATGAACTATCTTGACATCTTTTTTGACATTTTGTTCCAAATGTTGAAACACTTCAACACAACATGTTCGGGCGCATAAAAGGACTCCTTGATTAAACTGTTCTTTAATTTGCAAAGTTCTTGTACATATTACACTGTTTCTATATTTGTTTTAAAAAATTACTGCTAATCTTAAAAATACAGAACTTACACAACATACTGATGATATCAAAAGGATGGCTGCAATATCCAGGCACCTCTGTTAGAACCCTTATGGTTTTCTACAGGTATAATGAAGACAAAACCCTAGTACATACCTTTGTGGATGGTGTTCTTATCCTTGACTTCATTCTTGTGACTCGGAACCTAGACTTGTGTGCTTTGTGTGATCTTGTTTGTTTTTGTTGCATACATGCACTCATGAATCCATGTGCCTTGTTCGCAAGATTTCAAGGGACTTATATGAATTTTTGCAAATATTTCAGATGTTTTTAGCTTTGAATATGAAAAGTATTTTTTCAAATGTGTTATCATTTTTATAAATATTTCAATTTACCTTATAGTCCTTTGAAATCCTTGCATTTGTGTTTTTGCATATCATGCATCATTCTTGCATCGGTCTGGCATTTTGAGAGTTCAATTGGGGTCTTATGGTGTTTCTCTTGGTCTTCATCCAGTGTGTTTGACAAGCTGACTCATTATTACGGTACTCGAGCTAATCAAAGAAGAAAGATGGAAACTTTGCAATAAGAGAATTGTGAGCTTGTGAAGAAATCACAACTCTAAAGGATAGTCTAGAGAGGTTAACTGCTATGATGGAAAGTCCGGTGGTTGCTCAGAATCAGCCACCATCACCACCTCTTCCTCCATAGATTCTTATGGTTTCGTCTGTTCGTCTTATGATGAGTATACCACCGTTTGTGGTTCACACTGATTCACAAATGGATAGGTTAGTTTTCAACACTGAGCCTAATGAAGATATTGGTATAAACAAAAGGCTCGGTGACTTTCAAGGTCAGTTTACTGAGATGTAGAAGGAAGTGAATGATCTAAGGAGTAAGGAATTATTTGGGAAGGATGCTCATGAATTATGCTTAGTTCCTAATGTCAGGATTCCTTATAAATTTACAGTTCCTAATTTTGATAAATACAAACGAAACTCCTGTCCTCAAAGTCACCTTGTCATGTATGCTAGAAAAATGTCAACCCAAGCGGATAATCACCAGTTGCTGATTCACTTTTTCTAAGATAGTTTGACTGGCGTTGCCTTTAAGTGGTACATGGGGCTTGATAGCACTCAAATACGTACATTCACTAACTTATGGGAGGATTTTGCGAAGCAATACAAGTATAAGATCAATATGGACCCTGATAGAGACAAGCTTCGTGCTATGTCTCAAAAGGACAAATAAACCTTTAAGGAGTACGCATAAAAGTGGTGTGAGATTGTTGCTCAGGTAATTCCTCCGTTGGAAGAAAAAGAGATGACCAAGATATTTTTGAAGACTTTGAGTCCTTTCTATTATGCAAAGATGTTTGCTAGTGAACCCACTGACTTTTCCGAGATGGTGAAGATGGGAATAAGATTAGAGGAATGTGTTCGTGAAGGACGGTTAACCAAAGAAGGAAGTTCTTCTAGATTCTATAAAAAGAATAAGGATGAAGCCAGTGTCGTATCCCAAGAAAAGCGTAAGGGAAGCAATCAACGTCATCAGGTGGCGTCGGTAATTTCTGTTGTTAAGAAGAACCTTGTTCAAAAGAAAGTGCAATTTGATCCAATTTCAATGTCCTATGAGGAATTATATCCCACTTTAATAGAGAAAGATTTGGTTCAAGCTAGGGATCCACCAGTTATTCCAAAGAAACTTCTATGGTGGTATAAGCCTAATCTTTGTTGTGCCTTCCATCAAGAGGCACCCAATCATGAAATTGAACATTGTATTCCTTTGAAAGCTGAAGTGCAAAAGCTAGTGCAAAGTGGTGTTCTGTCTTTTGAAGACAATGGAATTAATGTGCAAGCCAAGATCTTAAACCGGGATAGTCTCTCCAGATCCTTAGTTCATTTACTGCAACTTTATTTGTAATCTTTCATGATTGTTAATGCTTTATTTGCATGTAAGAGCTTGTTTATTTTGAATATTAATCATAATGTGATGTGTATGTTTATCTTGAAGTGATCCATTCGCTTTCACTCATTTAATTTGTTTTCTGCATTGCAATACCAACTTCTTGTCTAAACTCTTGGAGGGAGGATGATGAAGTGAAAACACAAAATTTCTGGTTGTGTGCTTTTGAATAAGACTATGTCGTTGATGTAAGGTATTGTTACAAATTTCCAAACACTGGAGATATAAAGAAGATAATCCCTTGTTGACTCCTTTGAGCCTTGAAGTATGAGTTTCTTTTCTAAATAAAAAAACCCTCACATTTAACCTTGGGGTAGGGTAGTCTTCAGTTAATTTGACTAAGTGTCCAAATTTCAAAAGGAATGTGCATCTAAAGAAAACCACAATAGTTATCCTTCATCCATGAAGGAAGGAGAGAATCACAATCTTTTTAAACAAAGTCAGATAAGCCAATGTCACATGATTTGTTAAAAAAAATGGGATAGAAAGAAAAAGAAAAAAAAGTCCGCTAAGTCGAAAAAATTAAAAATAAATGAGTTAGGAAAAATTGAGGCATCCCGCTAGACATAAAAAATTCAAAAAAAATTGTCCAGACAAAAGTTAGGGAAAATAAAAGAATGAGAATCGCGAAAAGCGAAAAGAAAGGATTGCAAATAAAAATCCTCAGAGAACAAATATATGTGACTACTAAGTCAAAAGATGAAAGAGTGATTGTTATATCCTGAAAATCCTCATTGGATCATAAATTGGAAAACGCATGGGTTCTTAAACCGTTAGTGTAATCCTTTTGAGAGATGAATCTTTGTGTTGAATTAGCTAAATATAGGACTGAAGGACATCACGGAGATGGGGTGGGTACAAATAAATTTTTGAGCCTAAAATTTGTTTTTTTGAAAACCGTGAACCAGACCAAATTATAACTCTCAAAAGACCCAATTGAAGCAGGGTTTATTTTGAAAGTGTACTTCAACGAGATAGCGTTCTTGACTCCCATGAGTTAAGCTTAAAATATCTTTCTTGGTATTGCATATGCATTAAAAAAACCAATGTCATATCTAAACTAGTGATTCACTCACAAGGTTTTGTGACATATTTTCAATAAAAACTTCAAGATAAACATATGTGTTGCATTAGAATTATCATTCTCATAATTAGCATTTTCTGCTTGCATACATATGTTTGACATCTGAAAGCTTACATATGAGCATCAGTGATCAGTTTAATCTTTTAAGGCCTGAAATTATGAAGAGTGATTGACAAGTTATCTCTGGAATGACCATATCCACGGGCATGTTGCTTGAAGACTTTGTTGAGTGTAATCAAGTTTGTTTCTTGGGGTGATGCTTTCATCAGAGGTAAATTTTGAAGACTCCGTTGATCAAAGAGTAAGCCAAGTTCAGTTAACCTGGAGCAGTTACGTCGAGATTCGATGAATCCCTCTAAGAATTCGAACACACTAGGGCATGTTATCTCAAGTCTTTATGGTACATAGTTTCCTCTCAGTGTAAAATCCTTTGTAGAATAAGTGGTCTGGTACAATCTTTATGTCAAGAAGGGTAAGGTCTTGAAGTGTATACCAGAGCAGGGTTTGATCTAGCTGTTTCCAAACAGAATTCCTGAGAAGTCCTGGCATTTTGATATTAGTGATGTTTTTCTCTCCAACAGCAAGTATGAGCAGGGATTGTTTGATGTATGAATATTCCCAATTTGAGTTCAATTTTCTTCCCTAGAAGAGTTGTTAGAAGTGATATTCTTGTCACATGAGTATCCTCAGCTGAGTTTTTGATCTCTTCCTCAGCAGATTATCTTCGACTTGAGAAGCATTGTTTATGTAGGGTAATCCTCAGCAGAGTCTTTGTTCCTCAGCTTTAGTTGGTTACATCCCCTAGCAGAAGTATTGATATAGCATTTAGTTGAAAGGTTTTCATTTAACTGGTGGTAGGTATTAATTTAAAATCCCTCGCAACTGTACTTTAACTATGATGTTAATTTCTAGTATCCCCATGTGGGTCGGCAAGTCTGAAATTTCCAATGATGAATGATCTCCATTGTCGCTCCGGAAAAGACTTACGTCCCCAATGTGTAAAACCCCAAATTTGCCCTCTTCATTTTAAGCATCATAATAAACCATTTGCATCATAAGCATATCATATATATAGCATTATAGCATAGAAAAATAAAGCATGACAAGCATCAAGCCCTGGCATGAGGCATATGGCCATCTGGGGAGGTGTTGAAGGCCATTTAATCCAAGACAAGGGTTCCAATGGATTTGTGAGAGGCCTATGATGAGTCTAGACTCCTTTGGCAAGGCCAAGTTCACTTGCAAAAGCTCAGAAGATTGCTTAATCATCACAAGTTTCAAGACAATGCAAGGCTCCTAGGCAGTGCGACCAAATTAGGGTTTTGGTTTCAAGGGCCTTAAACTCATAATTTTGGCCAAATCTTTTGGGCAATGTCTTCTATATGATAAGAGGTTCCTACATGTCAATTTTCATGGAAAACTTCCAAGTGGAAGTCAGTCATTGCCTCAGTTACTTGCAGATGAGGCAAAAAGTCAACTGGGCCCAGAAAAAGTCAATTATGCCATTCCAAGGGGTCCAACCCAACTTTTTTGGCCAAATGAGGTCTATTCAATGTTATAAGATGTTTGGTGAGCTTAAAGTCCAGGAAGTTTGGTGGTTTGAGGGGTTTTGGCAAAAGTGCACAAATTTGGTTATGGAAAAGTTACTATTTTTGGCTATTTTGACCTAAAACTTCACAAGGCCTTAACTTGATCAAAAAATATTCAAATGGACCAAAGGTAAACATGAAAGTTTGAGAGTAAGGGCTGCCATTTTCAAAAAGTACAAGAGAATTTTCTGGAGATTCATAGATTTTCCTCTAAGGCCTTCGAAAAATGGCTATCCTAGGGCAAAATTCAAAAAATTCAAGGCCAAGCCATTTGCACAAAGGCTCAAAAGTGGATAGTTTGCTATGCCATGTCCAAAGTAAGTTTACACAATCAAAATTCATCTCATTTAGGTCATTTGGCTCAAAGAAAAGTGGCAAAATTCGTGCACATGAGAAAGTTCCATAAAACTTGCATTTTACACTTGGATTTGCACAAGGCATGACAATTGTGTGATAGCTTACATCCAAGGGCTGAAATTGCTTGCTTTGAATCATTGGTGGGATGGTGAATGCACATGCAAAAGAGGCCAGCAAATCATGAGCTTGGCATGCTTATGGCACACTTGGGCCAAATTTGCATTTTCACAAAAAATCAGCTCTCTCTCACGTGCAATTGATCTAATACTTTTGCATTGCCTTATCCATTCCATAACAACCAGAATTAGGGTTAGAGGCAGCTAGAATACACACTCACTCTCTCATTCTCATCTCTTGTGCAAAATTGCTCATTCTCCACAAACTTTTGCCACAAGACTCCATTCACAAATCTCTTGCTAGATTCTTGATCCTCATCACTCATAGATCATTTCCATACCATTTGTTTGGGTTATTCTTCAAGAATCATCCATTTCCCATTTCTTGTGCACATTTGCATTTTGTGCCATAACTTTTGATCTAGGCAAGCTTTCTTCAATCCAAGACCATATCCATACTCCTTTCATCTCAAGGATCATTAAGCACCCATGGATCTAGATTTATAGTGGAGTTTGCTCAAATGGACATTTGAAGAGCTTTGGAGCACAAAGAGGCTTATTACTGGATTCACAAGCTTGCAAAGCCTTAGATGCATTTATTTTGCATCTAAGGGGATAAGGAGACCATTTGACATCATTTTATACCACTCTTGACTCCTAATTTTGGACAACACCTCAGGTATGCTCAAAATTCGCATCTCATAGAAATGTGTTTAATTGTGTGCTTTAGAATCCTCATGTTGCGCTGGTTATCCTGCTGTTTGTAGTTTGTGAAATGGTTAAGTATTCACAAAGTTATGTTGATTCAAAGTTTGGTGGACAATTTTGTTTTCACTCATATCTTGAGATTCTTTGAGTTTTGTTCCAATCCAAGCATGTGTTCGTGTTTAGGGATGTTAGATTATCCATTTTGGAAAGTTTGATGGCTTCTCGTGGTTTGGTTTGGGTTTTCGTATGGCTGGGGTTAGGGTTAGGGTTCATAGTTCATTAATGGTGGAGAAGCTTAGGTTTAGGGTTTGCATGAAGGAGAAGGTTCAGCAGCCATTAGTTCTATCCGCACCTCCCCTTCAAGGCCCATTGAGAATTTTAACTGAGCGCATCTGCTTTTAACACCCCCTGGCCCATTTGTTTATTTTTATTTCTTTTTTCTCTACCAATTTATTTCATTTCCTTTTAATTCATTTTAAATAATTCCTTAACTCTAAAAAATCCAAAAAAATTCATATACACTCCTTGATTCATCTAGTTTTTTATCATGATTTTTCCAAATTTTTATTTTCAACCCACGTGGCCAAGTAAATTCAACATTGAGCATTGCTTTCTTGTGAACTCTCACAGACCAATCTGCCTTGTCCAATTTCTATTTTTCTCATGCTTTAAGCTATGAACCCCATTATTTTTGCACTCAAATCCTAAGACACTCTACTATCTTCATGATTTATCTTGTATTTTTCACAAACTTCCTTGATGGACTTTGCTTGAGTTACTTGTGCCTTAAGTTTCAAAACCCTAAATGGTGATACCTTGCATCCTTGAGCTTCATTGACCTAGTTTGGTGCTGTATTTTTGCAAACCCTTTTGGATTCTCATTTCCTTGTGTTTGGAGAGTGATTTTCTGGTTGGGTAGAATTTATAAGTGCTTGGATATTTTTCTTGGGTATTTTCATCCTCACCTTGCCTTGTTTTGCATCCTTTGAGTCTTCTAGTCTCTTTTAAGCTTAGAAGGGCACTTGTGCCAACTTCTCTTCATCTTTTGGGGTCCTTTAGAGGTCTATGGTTGCTCCTGGTCTTAGGATACGGTTTGAATCTCCTTGAGTCTTGGTGTTGAGTCTCTTTTATGTGCTTTATTTCTTTAAATGTTATGCATGCCTTCTTTACACTTGTTTCACTTCTAATCATCTCAATATGATCTTGTGTTGCTTTGCTTATCATCTTGTGAACTCTTTGCCATGCCTATATGCTTGTGTAGCTTCTGACTTGTTGGTTTATGCCTTGATTTTATATTATTACACTAACCTTGCAGGGGCTATGGTAAGTTTGAGATGTGGGAATTGAGTTTCACATCTCCATTTCTCATCTCTTCTCATATTGTTTATATGGACTAACATCTTCTTGTTGGGATTAGGCCTTTCTCATCTCTCCTCTTATCTTCTTCTTCTTCTCTTGATATCTTTTTTAGGTTAGAAAGACCTCACAAACCCTAGGAACTTCATGCATGCTAACTTAGGATAGAAACTTCCCCCTAGTTTTTCCTTTTTGCTCCTTTGGTTCTCTTTCTCTTCTCATCTCATAACTCTTAAAAAACACTTTAATAACTTTGAAGTAATGCATTGATCCATAGCCTTATTCCATGAGGTATGCTTGTAGTCTTCCCATCTTGGGATAGTACAAGTTTACCTTGTGATGCACAAGTCTGATCAAGGTATCTTCTTCATAAAAGAAAAGCATAAAAAACACTTCTTCATCTGTAAATAACCAAAAGCAATTAATAATTAAGCAAGTTAGTGAGCTTAGGCCCTAATCTTTGGGTTCAGGTTTTGGGGATCTTCTCCTTACTTGAGTGTGCTTGTTCTATTATTCCATCTTGGAATGTAGTGACAAGTATACATTCCATGGAAAAGAGCTTGAGTTCACTTCCTTGTGGCACACTCCTAAAAGCTTTCTAAAAAACACAAACAAACAATAAACGTCTTTCCTTCGGAAATTCCTTTCTCACCTCATTCGCTCCGTACGCGAACTTGCTCCTACTTGTCACTTTGCAAGACGGTTATGCACTCGTCGTCCGAGTCTGCAACACCTGAGCAATGGCATAGGCAGTTCAAGCCTTTAATTCACAAGCAATTTTCCTTTGTTACCCCTAGTTAGGGGAACTACAGCGTCTCTGATCCTCATTATCCTGATGAGGTACGTAGGCAGCGGGGTAGGGCCCGTTCGAGCACAATCTTTATTTTCCCTACATTTTTTCCTCTTTGTTTCTTATTTCAGTTCTTTTCCTGTTCCAGTTTCTTTTCATTTTCATTTCTTTTGCTGCAGTTTTCATACCCTCACCCTTTGAAACAATTTCTTTTCCTGTTCCCAGGTCGTAACCGACTCCCGGACTCAGTCTCTTTGGTTCGTAGGACCTGTGTCCTTCCTCTTCTTTCTTCTGGTTTGTGCAGCATTACCATTCCCTTTATTCGGGATAAAAATGCATGGCTGGCGACTCTATTCTTTTTCCGCGCCACTTTCGCGTTTGTACCAGGATGGAAATCCGGGGAGCGACAACTGGCGACTCTGCTGGGGACCGAACCCAGAATCTCTGGTTCCCTTGAGAGTCTCTCCTAGCGCTTGTTTGTTGCTGTTTCATTGGGTGATGTTTGCTTGTTGTGGCTTATTGTATGTTATGGTTGTTTATTTACAGCTTTATTTACAACATTATTTACAGTTTCCAGTCTTTATTTATTGCATCATGTATATATACTGGACTGTCTGGACTGGATTTTCTGTTTGGTGGGATGGGTGTTACTTGTTCTTGAGAGATATGAGCCAAGTACCCGGCTCGAGTACACCATAGGACTTAGAGTGGTTCCACTTTGGCTTCATGAGATCTTGTCATGGGGGTAGTAGTGAGTTCCACACCCAGGTTGCGATTGTCTTGGAAATGTCTTGATTTGGGGATCTTCCTCTCTCATTACATGACCCTGACAGTTATGTGCAGCTGGGGACCGATCATTGAGAACTTTGTGGAAACATCCCTCTTTAGTGATGACAGTGGCAGCCCACATTTTGTGGCAAACCCATTCGCATTCGAGGGCCCACCTGGGGATCGCATAGGATGACCTTGTGTCCTGGACTCAGTTGAGGCCTCCCTGCGTAGTATATAATGCCAAACCGATTCTCTGATTTGGTCATGAGCCATTTCTTGGAAAAGGTGACAGTATTATTGCTATTCGGCTTTGAGAGTCCTTGATGTTTGACCCGGAGCCTTTTTACCCGTGAGATTGAGGGGTGTTTACAGGTGTGCAGGAACCCATGACCTCAACATACACTCATCTGTTCAGTGGTTCTTGCTATAATCTGTGGTCCTGTGATTATGATCTTTGGTTCTATGGTCCTATGGTTCTGGAGTTCTGGTTCTGGATTTCTGGTTTTCTTGATACTGGTTTTCTTGGTTCTGGACTTCTTGATATTGTGGTCCTGAAGTCTTCTTCAGTGAGTTGTGATTATCAGAGAGTGTGACTCAGTGGACTTTTGGGGTTTTCCAGTTATTCAGAGGGGCCCTTGTCAGTGTTCCAGTTCAGATGGTCCCAGTTGATCATATGCTTGCATTGCATTACATTTGCATCATTCTTTGCATCAACTCTTTTATGTTTCCCATTTTTCAGGTCATTTCTCACATCTGTTCCCAGTTCTGGTATTCTTATCTCCATGGCAGAGATCAGAAGAGATCCGAGAAAAAATAATGTGCATTATATCTTTCTTCAGCCGGAAGTTAAAAGTGTTCAGAGGTTAGTAGGTTTGATGAACAATCAAGTCTTAGGTAATTTCAAGAAAAGATATGGCCAGATACTGAAGTTTGTGGACAAGCCCACTGCAGACCAGAAAGACAGCTTGCATACCTTGTTGCAATTTTATGATCCCCTGCTGCGCTACTTTATTTTTCCAGGTTACATCTTAGCTCCGACATTAGAACAGATATCCAGCATGCTGAGTGTTCCGATCAGAGTGACATTGCCGTTCTACGGGTCAGAGGTTGTGCTCAGAGATGAAGACATAGCCAAGGTTTGTAGGTTGCCAATTGTTTCATTTAGAAAGGCTCTGCAAGAGAGTGAAGGAAGAGGTCTACCCTGGAGTGTGCTTATCCCAGAGGCTGAGAAGTATGCTACAGAGGCTAAGTGGAATGACTTTGGAGCTTTGCTTGCATTGATGGTATATGGGTCTAGCCTGTTTCCTGGAGAGAAAGAGTTTGTCAGCTTAGAGGTGATCTCAAACTTTGCAAAAGGCAATCCAGTGCCTACTTTATTGTGTGACTTTTATTTTAGTGTCCATTACAGAAACGAGAAAGGTAGAGGTGGTCCAGTGGTCTGTTGTGCTCCTTTGTTTGTCGAATGGTTTGCTAGACAGTTGCCTAAGTCAGGTGCCTTTAATGATATATGAGACGAATGGAGATGGTCCAGAAGACTGGTGGGATTGACTGAAGAAGACATTGCTTGGGGTTATGACAGGGATTTGCTAGGAAAGGAGTTGATGGTTAGTTGCGGAAGGTTTGCTGGAGTACCTTTGCTGGGAAGGAAAGGTGTCATCAGTTACTACCCAACATTAGCCAGAAAGCAGTTTGGCTACCCTTTGAAAGATTCTCCTCAGATGGAAATGTTTGCTGAATCTTTGTACTTTCCTGCTGACGGAAACAGAGAGTTAGTTCAACAAGCAGTCCAATCTTGGGCTCACAGGATAAAAAAGGGGAAGAAAGACTTCGGCCGAGTTGATCCCAAGACATATCCACCATATGCTGAATGGTTGCAAAGACATATCGAGTCAGTTCTCATGCCTTTTTCAGTCGAGGCTCCACTTTATCCCCGAGAGGTACCAAGTCAGAGCAGTACGGTTTCCTTGGAGGAATACAAGAAGCTAGAAGCTCAGCTGCATGAGGTCAGAGTAGAGAATATTGAGATGGTAAGCCTGTACCACCAGGCCAATAGAGCCAAGAAGGAAGCTGAAGACAAGCTGCAGAAGCTCCAAGCCTCTCTAGAAGACAAAGAGAAGGATTTTGCCGGTAGAGAAACCCATTTCCATAGATTGGGTATGATGGAATCTCAAAGAGAAGCTAAGCGCAAGGAGACTTTAAAGACTCTCAAAGGTGCTCGTCAGTCCATTGTTTGGCTGCAAGGCCAAAGAGATGAAGAGCAAAAGAAATTCAAAGAGAAGGAGGAGTTCTTTGAAATTCAGATGGCTTTCAAGAAGGAGGAAGTGGAACAAGCCCACGCCATCCGGAGAGAGAAGACCCAACAGCTAGCCCAAAGTCAATTATCCCTGGAGGAAGCAAGGAAAGAAATCGAAGAACTCAAGTTGAGAGCGGGTGTCAAGAAGAGTAGGGCAGAGATAGCAGATCCTGGGTCCTTGGCTTAGTTGTTTATTGTTCAGGCTACCTACAGGCTTGTTGTAGGAGTTTTGCTTTTATTTCATTTCTTTTGTCTTTATGTACTAGCATGTAACCCTTCGGGGAATATTTCTGGTTGTATTCTGACTCTTAGCCTACAGTGGTTTGTTCACATTCAGTATTAATGTGCAAATAATCATTCTGAATGTGCAAGACTCGTTTGTCTGGGTAATGCTAATGTCTGAACACTTATCAAAGAGAAGGTTTGAAAGCTAAGCACTGAAAGTGATTGTTTGAGATAGATGCCAGAACTGGGGCATGCCAAATGCTTAAAATTGGGAACATGGACAGTTACATTGCATTGCATATAACCTGTTTGTTTGTTTTGCAGGTGTTGTCTCAGTTACTAGGGTGTTTTGTGATCTCAGGCACTATAGCTCCTCGTAAAGTTCGGGGACAACCAGCAGTGCACAGATATCCAACCAAGATTAACAGAGAACGAGTCATGGACCAGATGCAAGCGGACTTGGCAGATCTGAGACAAAGGATGGATAATTTTATGACACTAATGGCTGGCATGGGGCAGAACCAAGAGCGTCTGTGGGAGATGGTTGAGAATCAGAACAGGAACACTGCGGCTGCTGCTACTGCTGACAATCGTACCGGTGCAGGCGCGCGTCAGGTTGAACCTCCTGTTGCACAGCCAGGAGTGACAATAATCAACGATGGGTTGAATAACCTTCAGATGGACAATCATGATGACCAGTTCACTCTACTTGATGAAGATGAAGGTCAAGGAGTAGAAATAAACAAGAGGTTCGAAGAGATGGCTGAGCAAATCAAAGTTATTCAATCCCAAAGCTCTTTGGGATTTGACATAATCGACTTAGGCTTGGTTCCTGGGGTTAGGATCCCGTATAAGTTCAAAGTTCCAACCTTTGAGAAGTATAATGGCACTGCTTGCCCGAAGACCCATCTGCAATCATTTGTTGGGAGAATTGCCACTCACACAGATGATGAGAAACTTTGGATGTATTATTTTCAGGATAGTTTGGTGGGAGCTTCTCTTGAATGGTACATGAAGCTCAGCAGGGTCAATATCAAGAGTTGGAAGGATCTAGCTGAAGCCTTTGTGAGGCAGTATCAATATAACATGGACATGGCTCCGAATCGCACGCGGTTGCAACACATGGCTCAGACGACAAAAGAAGGTTTCAAAGAATATGCCCAGAGGTGGCGCCAGCTAGCTGCCAGGGTGCAACCACCCATCTTAGAGAACGAAATGGCCGACATGTTTATGGGCACTCTCCAAGGTGTTTTTCTGGAGAGGTTGGCGTCTAGCTCGGCCACCAAGTTCAATGATATAGTGATTGCTGGAGAGAGAGTTGAGACTCTGCTAAAGATGGGGAAGATTCAGGACCCTAATACTGCTAGTAGCTCTGGAGGAGCGAGGAAAGCCTTTGGCAGACCTCCTAGAAGAAGAGAAGGGGAAGCTAACGCAGTATATGGCCGAGGCAGAGGCAGAGGTTATAGACGAGAATACAATCAGATAGCTGCAGTCACAATTCCCACTACACCAATTCAACCAGCTCAACATGCTCTACAACAGCCTCAGCAACAACAGCAGCGCAACTATCAACAGAGACCGTATCAGCAGAGGCAGCCACGCCAAGCTGATAGGGTTATTGATGTGATCCCAATGACTTACACAGCTTTACTCCAGAGATTGTTGGAACTGAACTTAATTCAACTGAGGACCTTGGCTCCACCTACTGGAACTCTTCCTCTAGGTTAAGACGCCAATGTTCAATGCGCTTTCCATTCTGGGGCACCCGGGCACTCAACGGAGAAGTGCAGGGCTTTGCACCATAAAGTTCAGGATTTGATCGACTCCAAAGCAATCAATTTTGCGCCGCCTCCGAATGTCACGACTAACCCTATCCCTAATCATGGGGAGCCAGGGTTAATGCTATTGAGATGGAGGAGAGGCTGAACTTGGTGGAGAGGGTTGAAGAAGTGAAGACCTCCTTGTTGCTGGTCAAGGAGAGATTGTTGAAGGGTCAGGTTTTCCCGGGTTGTGGGCTCGATTGTGAAGACTGTGCTGAGTCGAAGAATGGTTGTGACAGATTGAAGACTGGTTTACAGAGACTGATGGATGATGGGCTGTTACAGTTCGACAGGGCTGATAAAAGGACTGATGAAGTGTCAACGGTGACCATATACTATGATCCTGCTGAAATGCCAGCGCGAGGAGAGCCGGTTACTATTTATGTCCCGGAAGTAAGTCCCGTCACCATCACGGTGCCTGGGCCTATTCCGTATTCAGATGAGAAGGCTATTCCGTGGCATTACGGATCAGAAGTGTATGTCGGAGGACAGAAAGTGGAAGATAAGACAGTAACCATGGACCCAGCTGTGGTGAATGTTGGGGGAAGTGGAGGTTTCACGAGAAGTGGTCGCTTATTCGCTCCCCAGACTTTGAGAGGAGACACTGATGCTGAGGCTTCTACTAAAGCCAAAGGGAAGCAAATAGCAACTGACGATAATGCCACTCCCGCTACTGGTCAAAGTACTTTCGAGAAGGAAATAGAGGAGTTCATGAGGATTATTAAGAAGAGCGACTACAAGGTAGTCGAGCAGGTAAATCAAACTCCCTCCAAAATCTCTATCTTGTCACTGCTGATGTGCTCACCAGCTCATAGAGAAGCCCTTCTGAAGGTGTTGCAGATGGCGTATGTTCCTCAGGAGATTATTGTGAATCAGTTAGAAGCTGTGGTGGGAAGTGTAAATGTGAGCCATGGTCTGGGCTTTACTGATAGAGACCTTACTACTGAAGGGAGGAATCATAACAAGGCTCTCCACATCACAATTGAATGCAAAGGGGCTGTGTTGTCCCATGTCCTGGTTGATACTGGGTCATCTCTTAATGTCTTGCCGAAGAAGGCGTTAATGAAACTCAATGTGGAAGGGGTTGTTTTGAGGCCAAGTGATTTGGTGGTAAAGGCTTTCGACGGTTCTCGGAGGTCTGTCTTTGGAGAGGTTGAGTTGCCAATCAAGGTTGGGTCGCAAGTGTTTAAGAGCACGTTCTACGTGATGGACATCCAACCTGCTTATAGCTGTCTACTTGGTCGACCTTGGATTCATGCCGCAGGGGCTGTGACGTCAACCTTGCACCAGAAGCTCAAGTACGTAGCGGATGGTCAAGTTGTGACTGTGTGCGGTGAAGAGGACATATTTGTGAGCCATTTATCTACATTCAAATATGTGGAGATGGATGGTGAAATTCATGAAACCCTGTGTCAGGCATTCGAAGCAGTGAATGTTAATTCCTTGTCTCCTCTGAGTAGGGCTGAAGATAAAGAAGGTACGTCTATTACCTCCTACAAGCAGGCCAAGGAGGTTGTGCAATCAGGCAGTGCCTAGGGCTGGGGCAGACTACTGGAGCTGGAAAAGAAGGAAGACAAGTTTGGGCTTGGGTATCAGCCTGATGGGCTCGTCCTTTCATCAGACAACAAGAACATTACCTTTACTAGTGCTGGGTTGCTGGACCGCAACCATATCTGTGCTACCAGTGAAGACGGAGATAGCGAGTGCGATCTGGATAATTGGATCCACCCGTGTGCACCGGGAGAGGAGCTGCCCAATTGGTCTGCAGAAGACATCATCGAAGTCACTTGGATCACAAAGTAATTGTTTATTTGTCATTTTTCTACATACTGCATGTCAAACCCTGTACCCTGCCCAAGGTACAAGGATCCATTGTATGGGCCTCCATGTTTTGAAAGCATTTATTTGTCATAAATAAAGGACATTTTTCAATCAAATCATTCCTTTTCTTTCAATTTTAATTTTTGCACAAATAAAGAAAATGGCAATGTGTTTTTTTTCTTTCTTGCTTTTGGTGTGCGTTTTCTCTAAACAGATTCTGAATGAGCACATCACTTGTGCAGTGTTGATCAACCGGATTCCACTGACAACTCTCCTGCTATGACTGAGCATAACTTCGACAATCCAATCTACCAAGCTGATGAAGGGGTTGAGGAAGATTATGAACTCCCTGAAGAACTGGTCAGGTTGTTGAAGCAAGAGGAAAGAGCTATTCAGCCTCATCAGGAGGAAATCGAGGTTATCAACATCGGCACAGAAGAGGTTAAGAAGGAAATCAAGATAGGTTCCAGCCTGCAGACTAAAGTTAAGAAGGGGTTGATTGAAATGTTGCGTGAATATGTTGACATCTTTGCCTGGTCATATCAGGACATGCCAGGGTTGGATACAAACATAGTTGTGCATCGACTACCGTTAAAAGAAGACTGTCCTCCTGTTAAGCAAAAACTGAGAAGAACTCGCCCTGACATGGCGATGAAGATCAAAGAGGAGGTACAGAAACAGTGGGACGCCGGGTTCCTTGCCGTGACTAGTTACCCACCTTGGGTAGCTAACATTGTTCCAGTGCCAAAGAAGGACGGCAAGGTCCGGATGTGCGTCGATTACCGGGATCTTGTAAACACCCCAAATTTGCCCTCACCCATTCACACCATGGCTTGTGATCTTTTCATATGCATAAACACAATCATATCACCTCATATTACTTTTTTTGATTCACTGCATAGATTCTAAGTCATCTGCATCTAGGGTTTGTGATCTGAACAATCCAAGAGCCTCTTGAGCCACTCCAAGGGTTATCAATCATTTCAAAAGGGATCCATGTGTGTTCTTGTATCATATTACATCCACTCAAGGTCAAAAATGCAAAAGAATCACAGGAACTGGGATTGGTGTGGATGCAGAGCCAAGTTTGACTGCACAGTTGACCTAAAATTAGGGTTTTGGTTTCAGAGGCCATAACTCCAAATTTTTTGGTCATTCTTGTTTCTATTGGTCTCTATATGGTATAGGGAGTATGCATATCAAGTTTCATGAAGAAATTCCATGGGGAAGTCATCTGATCAAGAGTTGACTTTTCAGACAAGTCAGTGCAAAATCAGGGCATCTGAGGCCCCCAATGACCCAACCAATGGGCATTCTTCATCAATTTGAGTGTATATGATCTTTATTTGATCATGGAAGAAGTTTGAAGTTCACAAAAATCAAGAATTTGGAGTTTTTGCAAAGTTGACTTGTTAGGGCATGGTTGACTTTTCAAGAATATGTCATTTTGTGCCATTTTTCAAGCCTTGATTCTTGATCCAAAAATGCTTCAAATGAGAAAACCTTGGTCATGAAAGTTGTAGAATACATTTTTCCCTTTTCAAAAAGTACAAGAACATGATCTAATTCATTTTGGATCAAAAGTTATGGTGTGACAAAGTTGGCCAAAATCATTGATTTTCAAGATGTGCACTAAATGGAAAGTTTGCAAAATCATGAACCAAGGCTGTTTGTAACTTCTAGTTCACTTCAAACCAAGGTACAAACATCACATAAGTCCTAAAAATCAGAATTGGACCAAAGTTTCTCATGTTCATGGTTTGTATAACAAGACTTTTTCATGAAGTTTCAAAAAGAGCCAACTTGCAAAAACACTCATGACACTTCACCCACTTGTCACATTGGTTGCTGAACTTTCCCAGCATCACATACACACCATGCTGCGCCAGCCCTAGCCCTTGTACCAAGCCTAGCACCAAGCCATACCTTTCCTTACAAAAAGTTGACTTTTGGCAAAAGCAAACATCCCAATCACAGCAGGCCATGTCACATCCTCTGGCCAATTGGGATTGTTTATACTTTCCATTTGCTAGCCAAACATAATACCAAGCCAAGCTAAAACGGGCCAGAGCAACACATTCACAAAAACCACCCCATTGGCATTTCCCTTCGAATCTCTCTGCCCAGCTCAAAAACACTCAAACCAACTTCACCAATCATTTCACCATGTTCCATAGAGCATAAACCAAGCAAAGCCTAAGCCTGAAACCAGCAAGAACTCCACTTCTCCATTTTCACTCCAACTTGCAGTTTCTTTCGAAACTCACTCCACAGCTCACCAACATCCAAATAAACTCCACAAACCTTCTCTACTCATCATCTGGACCACGAACAACCCTTCACTAGTGCCAGAAACATCCTGAACCACCATCACCATTTTCAACTGAGCTTGAGCAGAAGCTGCTCAAACTCCTCAACCAGCCAGCTTAAACTCTTTCTAAGTATTCAAGCATCACTAGAGGGTCAAGTGGAGTGGATTACACCAAGAGGGAGGGTCAGAAAGTTGCTGGAGTGAAAGCTTCGAATCTCAGGTAGCTCAAGAAATATTTTTCCAGAAATCATTTTTTTAAGTTCTAAACTTGTTCTTCATGCTTCACTGATTGTTCTGATGCTTTTAGTTTTGAAAATGGTGATGAAATGAGAATGTAATTGCTTCCTGAAACTTTTTTTGCCCTAGTTCTTGTTTGCTTCGATTCAGCCTTTCATGGAAAAATAAATTTGTTTTGTTTGAGGGTTATGATTCGTGAGTGAGTGGGAAGCATTTCTGTTCATTTAGATTTCATTTTCGTAACGTGTAGAGTGAGTTTGAGGTTTTGGGTGAACGGAGAAGATGACCGGAACACTGTTCCGGTCATCTGAGAGTGTTTAACGGCGTAATTAGGGCATAAGCATTTAATTAGCTGATTTTGAATTTGAACCGTAGGATGTGGCGCTAGGTCTCTTCCCGCACGTGTAACTTTGAATCCAGGCCCTAGGATGTGTTGACTTTTATTTAATTCAGTTTAAATTCATTTTTAATTCATTTCTTTTCATTTTATTTGCATAATTAATTTAAAATAGCAAAAATGTCTTAAAAATTATGAAACTTTTTCTCAAGAGTTTTATTAATTTTTAAGACACAAAAATATTTTTATTTTCATTTTTAACATTAAAAAAGTATTTTTAAATATTTAAAAGTTTATTTTTAATTGATTAATGGAAATTAATTTATTAAAAATACTTTTAGGTATTTAAAAATCACCAAAAAATTCATGAAATGTTCTAAGACATTTAGAAACATTGTCCAACCTTCAAACCAAATTTCTTCTTTGATCTTGATGCATTTTGAGAATTTTTCATTGAATTAAAATCATTTTTGTGCATTATTTTGATCCATAGTTCAAAAAATCATTTCTGCCTATCCATGAAGAGTTGGACATTGATTCTTCTTGCATTGCATTTTGTTTAGCATGTAGTTTTTGAGTTTAAATGGCCATAATTTGATCTCTCATTTCCAATTTGTTTGGCATTTCTTTTGTTTGGAAACCCTAAAAACCCTAGAATCTTGTAAAAATCATAACTTAAGATTGGTTAAGAGTTGAGACCTCTCCTTTGGGCATTGGTTTAGTATGGGATTAGGGGTCCTTTGTGTGGAATTTTCAATTTTTTATAATGTTGTTTACTTCTGATTTTGGTTTGTGTTTGATGTTTGATTCATAAACCCTAATTTGGGCTTCCATATGCATCCATCTTGCATTCTCTTGCATAACATGACTTGCCATGATATTGTATGCATCCATGTGATTCATTTGACATCATAAGACATATTGAAAGCATGTTTGATCATTGCATCATGTATTTGCCATGTTGTATGTCATGTGCACTTCATAACTTTTCATGTATGTTCATGGTTCCTAACTTGCTGCATTTGCATTCATGAACTTGTGTGATCATTTCCATGTGCTGCCTCATGTTGTAGCATTCCATAGCATCATTATCATCATAAGTATGCTTCTGGTTTTGGTTTGAATCATGTCATCCCATCCCATTTTGCATTGCATTGCATTTCTTTTCTAATCTTTCAGGTGGTAAGTGACTTTGAGAAGTGAATTTGCCTTCACTTCTCATAACTTTTCTTTTCATCTCTCTTGCATCCATTGCTGCATTTCTTATATGTGTTTGAGATTGAGCTTGCTCATTCTTCTTCTCCCCACTTTCTTTCTTCAAGTGACTTGACTTCTTGAATGAAGCAAGTTGCTTTGCTTCTCTTGATCCTTTCATCTGCTTCCTGGTGGTTCCATAGAAGATTTTTCTTGATAAACCTCATAAACCTTAGGAACAACCAATCATGACAATGATTAGGGTTTTGATTAGTCTCCCCTCTTAGTTTTACCTTTGTGTCTCTCTTGAGTCTTCTCTCCTCACCTCATAATCAGGGACTAAACCCTAAAGGCTTTAAGGCTTTGTGATTAAGCTTATGCCTGCATCCTTCTCTTAGGATGGAGTGTATAACTTTAATCCTAAGTGTTAAACCCTTAATGTGTTTAAATCTCTTAATCAATCCATCTAATAATCATCAAGACATTACACTTGTAACTTGGGCCTTGCATTAGGGTTCTATTTCTTCCTTAATTGGTTAAGAAGGACTAACCCTAGTGTTAATGGACAAGTCCCCCTCAAGTTGTCTTACAAACCCTAAAACTCACTTCATCATCTTATCATTAACTAAAATCCACTTAATAAAGGCTTTGTTTTGTCATGAGTTTAATCCCTAATCATGGATTAAGTTGAGGAGCTTTCCTCAGCTTAAACATTCTCATCTATTATCCTTCTATTAGGATGGTGTAATGAGTCTGTTTAATCCTTGATTATGGCTTAACCTCATTACTTAACACTAAACAAAAACACCTAAATAATCACAAATAGGTTAATGATCTTAATCCTACACCAAAGGTGATTAAGTGTGAGAATCTGACTTCACACTTAAGGTACTCTCATTACCCCTAATCAGAGGGAAGATGTGATGAGTTTACTAAATCCATTGGTTTAGGCTTAAGCTCATTAACTTATGACAAACTTCAAAAGCAATAAAAGACTGAAAACACAAAAACAAACAATAATCGTCTCCTTCGGGATTCTTTTCTCATCTCATTCACTCATAAACGAGAACTCGCTTCTTCCGTCTAATGCAAGACAGTTTGCACCTGGGCCAGACAAATCATACACTTGAGCATAGACAAGCAAGCAGTTCATCAAGTCAATTTACCTTTCATGTCTCTTTGGGTCGAACTACGGTGTTCTGACTTCCTCATTGCACGAGAGGATACGTAGGAATAACTTAACAGTTATCGAACAAAAGTCTCTGTATATTCCCCCTCTTTCTAGCCTTATTCTTTTAGCCTCATGATCTTGGGCATCTCATTCTTTGTCCTTACACTGACACTGTATATATCACACTTCACACTTCTTTTACACTGACACCTGTACATCCTTTTCCAGCTCTTTTACACACAGATTGCACTGACACTACCCCTCTGAAACACAAATCTTTTAAGCGTGGATCCCGTCGAGTACGGCGGACAATCTGGGTGCTAATACCTTCCCAGGTTGTAACCAACCCCCTTTCTCAGTCTCTCTGGTTCGCAACCGTCTTATCCATATCTTTCTAGGTCTATGCAGCATTACCTTTCCTCCGGGATAAAAATGCCTAGCTGGCGACTCTATTCATCTCCAGTGAGTTCACTGCTGTGGGTTCTCATTGTCCCTCTCGCCGACCGTTCGCGTCTGTACCTTTATCTGGGCCCAGTTCCACTTATCGGGAGCGACAGCTTGGCGACTCTGCTGGGGACCCTTATACTGTAACCAGGGCTTCTGGTTCTTTTTGTGGGTTCCTCCTAGCGTTTGATTGATTTGTGTTTATTGGGGTGTTATGTGCTTATTTGTGTTTGTATATGTTTTATTTATTGCTTTATGTACAGTTTGTTTTATTACTTTCTTTACTGCTTTACATATATTATACTGTCATGCTGCCTGGCTGGATCTGGTTTTGCTTTGGTGGGTGGGTGTTCCATTGAGAGTTAAGATCCTATACCTGGGACCTGAGTGACACCTAGGCTAGAGTGGTTCATGTTCTTTCCCATTCCATCTCGGTCTGGTGCGGGAATATGAAACACGGTTCAGATATGGGTTTCTTCTTGAGAACTCTGTGTTGCAGATTTCCTGCAATGCTAGGGCTATCTGGGAAGCCTGCTAAGTCTGGATGACCTTTAGTACTGACCTTCAGAAACTGAGGTGAATTAGAGGAGGGTATTTTATGGTTATTGTAAACACTGTACCTCCGGGTTAGAAGTGTTTACACTTCTCATAACTGATCCAAGTCTGAGGATCCTTGTTTTAGAACACCACCTGTGAGGGGGTTGGGCTGTTTACAGGTTTGCAGGTACCTTGACCTCAGAATACCCTGTTACTTTGACTTGATTAAGAATACTCCATGTTGGAACAGTTCTTGTGATTCTAAAACCCTGGACATGTGACTCTTTATTTGAGTCCCCCACCTTGGTTACTGGATTTATAGACCTCCAACTAGAATTCTTGAACACACTTGGACCTATATCAGGGCATTTGATCAGATCCAGCTCAGTCACAGACCCTTGCATATCATTTGCATACATAAACATTGCATCATATTGACATTTGCTTATTTGTGTTTCAGGGTATCCACTTTCATCTTTGGTTTTGGTTTTGACCCCATCTTCAGCACTGACCTATCTTCATCAGCATTTGCTTCAGCTATCTACTTCAGTTATCTGCACCAGCCAACCAGTGGTTCATTCTTCAGTGTTATCATCAAGCACCTGTCTCTACTCAGTCTCAGCATCATGGCTCCTAAAAAGAGCAACATCACCTATCACTTTTTCCAGCCAGAGCTATCTGACATCAGGAGGATTCAGACCCTGATCACCCCAGATCACATACCATTGTTCAGGGAACACTATGGGGATATACTCGATATGGTTATGGATCTGGACCCTTCACAGAGAAGCCTGATCCACACTTGCATTCAGTTCTATGATCCCTCACTGAGATGCTTCACTTTTCAGGACTTTCAGCTAGGCCCTCTATTAGAAGAATACTCATCATTGGTTGGTTTGCCTATCAGGGGTGGAATCCCTTTCAACCCTGAGATGGTCTTTCCTGGTAATGGAGAAGTAGCAAAGGCTTTGCATCTTGAACCTGTCCTAATTGAGCAGCATATGACTTCTAAAGCTGGAATCCCTGGTTTCCATCTGGATTTCTTGATCTCTCAAGCTACCCTGAAAGCCTCTTTAGGAGAGTGGAAAGCTGTCTGTGCTTTATTGGCCTTAAGTATATATGGAATTGTATTGTTTGCAGATGAGCCTCGATTCATTAGCAAGAATGCAATCCATCTGTTCATCTTGAAGAACCCAGTGCCCACTTTATTGGGGGATCTCTACTATTCAGTGCATCAGAGGAATGAAAAGCAGAGGGGAAGATTAGTGAGGTGTTGTGCTCCATTATTCCATACTTGGCTTCTCAAGCATTTACCCAGGACAGATGCATTTTCGGACCCTCATCAGCAGAGCAACTGGGCTAAGAGACTCACTGCTCTAACTTCAGCCGATATCAGATGGTGCACTCAAAGCACCAAGGGTAGGGATATCATCACCAGCTGTGGGCATTTCCCCAACGTGCCCCTAATAGGAGTTAAGGGTAGTATCAATTACAACCCTCTGCTGTTTAGAAGACAACTGGGCTATGCCCTGGTCCACACTCCTAAGGCACAGGACTTGGTAGAAACTCTTTATTGTGAGAACAAGATTAATCTGGCTATTGTTAGGCAGGCAGCCTGGGCCTGGGATAATGTTCAAACCAAGGGAATAACCATTTTGGGGAAGTGCAACAATGTGGCATCAGCACAATATTATGAATGGTCCCGTGCCAGGGCCCAATTCTCTGGGATGCCCTTTACTATAGAAGATATGCCTGAATCATCTTCAGCACCACCTGCCACTGTCAGTTTGGAGGAGTTTGAGAGTTTGAAAGAAAGAAATGAGAAGTTAACTCAAGCTTTGCAGAAGACCCTCCGGGAAAGGAGTGATGGTATGAGGGAGGTTGAGAGATTGGAGAAGTTGAGAGTGGAACATATGGTTAAGATTGAGAAGTCTGGGGATTATATCAAAAAAGTCTAAAGCTGGAGAACAAATCCTGAAGAATGCTTGCAAAGAAGCCCAGTTCCAGAGAGCAAGGACAGACTTGTATTTGAAGGAGAGTCAAGCTCGGTGGGTCAGGATCACCGAAGCTCGTACTCTGGAGGACAAGAGAGTTCAAGACAAGATGGAGCAACTGGAAGCTAGTGCAAAAGAGCAGCAAGAAGCCCTGGCAGCAGCCCAAAGGGAGATATCAGAGTTGAAGATCAAAGCTGGGGTGAAGAGGTCAAAAGACCAAAGTCAGCACAAGAAGCTAGCAGCAGCTGTTACCACCCGGAATCTCCTCATCAGGAATCTCACGGAGCGTCCAGCTGATCCTGTGACCGAAGCACTTCTCAAGGAAGTTCGTGAGGATGAGTTTGGTCTTGGTGTTTGACCATTTGTTTGTTGTTGCTTTCGTTCCGTGTACTTTTATTTTCATGTGATGTATTTTGACCCCTCAGAGGGCTTGTATTTGTAAACAAACTATGTACCATTTTGGCTTTTTGTAATATATGTATTAGTTTGTCCCATCCGAGTTTCACTTCAAAAGCAACATCAACAGCATCTTCAAGGGTCTGGAAGGGTCAAAACTGAATGCCAAACCGGATACCTTGGGAGCAAATAAGCATAACTGCATTGCATGCTAACACTTTTGTTTGTTTTGTAGGTTTTTGTTTTATTGCCACTAACTCTGTTGTGATGTTCAGGAACTATTGCTCGGCGCCGAGTATTTCCCCTCAACCGTCTGCACCGTTATCCAACCCGTAACAACCTTCCGGGCATTCAAATGGATCAGATGCAGCAGGACCTTACTGAGGTCAGAAATCAAATGGCAAATGAAAGGCTAGAGATGAGGAATCAAATGACTCAGTTTATGGAAGTGATGAACAACATGGCTCAGAGCCAGGAAAGATTGAGGGCCATGGTGGAAAGGCAGAATCAAGAAGATCCACAAATAGGAACTGCCGGCACTAGCAACAATGAAAGGGTCCAACCTCATGTTAACCCCCCTGTATTTGGACCACACCTCCATCCTGAGGTCAACATCCCTGCAAATGTTCAAGGGACCGCCACTGCAGCCAGGGTACTTCAAGAAGACCCCCAAGAGGATCAATTCACAGTAATGGGTGCTGGGGAAGAAGCTTATGATAGAAGGTTGGATGAGATAGCTGAGAAATTGAGCTCCTTAGAGTCTCAAAACTCTCTGGGTTTCGACGTCATGGACATGGGCTTGGTAGACGGGGTCAGGATCCCCCATAAGTTTAAGCCTCCTTGTTTTGAAAAATACAATGGGACTTCCTGTCCTCGGACTCATTTACAATCATTTTTGGGGAGGCTGAAGGCCTATACTATGGATGAGAAGCTCTGGATGTTCTATTTTGAAGATAGCTTGACTGGAGCATCAAGAGAATGGTACTCTCACTTGACAAGGGCAACTATTAGATGCTAGAAGGACCTGGCAGAGGCCTTCATCAGACAGTATCAATATAACTTAGACATGGCACCCAACAGGACCCTCCTAATGGGAATGTCACAGTCGTCAAGGGAAAGTTTCCGAGAATATGCCCAGAGATGGAGGCAACTGGCCGCTGCTGTTCAGCCACCTATGTCTGAGAGGGAAATGGCAGATATGTTTATGAACACCCTTCAGGGGACTTATATTGACAGGATGGCTGCTTTCTCTTCCACCAGCTTTGCGGATGTTGTCATAGCCGGGGAGAGAATTGAAAGCCTATTGAAGATGGGAAAGATCTCAGACAATGGTGCAAGCTCGTCCAGTAGCACAAGAAAGCCTTTTGCAGGCCCGAGAAGAACTGGCGAGACCAATGCCATCCACACCAACAGGGGCAGGCCCCAATATGTTCACAAATCAGTGGCGGCAGTCACCATTCCCGCTCCAGCTCATCCTCAGCCAGTTTATCAACCTCCGTAGCAAAACTATCAGCAACAACCTCAGTACCATCAACAGAATCAGTATCCTCCGAGAAATTACAACAACAGCAACACCAACAACAATAACCAGCAAAGGCCTTTCCAATAGAGGCCTTCTCAAGCCAACAGGGTAATCGATCCGATCCCTATGCCATATGCTACATTGCTGCCACAACTCCTAAAACTCAACCTAGTTGAGCTAAGGACGTTGGCACCTCCAGATCCCAACAGTCTACCCAGAAACTACGATGTCAACGCTAGGTGTGCTTTTCATTCAAATGCACCTGACCACAGTACAGAAAAGTGCAGAGCCCTGCACATGAAGGTACAAGACCTGGTAGACTCGAAAACTCTGAATTTCGCACCACCACCTAATGTCAATAAGAACCCCATGCCAAACCACGGTGGTCCCAGAATTAACGCTATTGAAGAAGATAAACCGTCTTATTTAATAACCAGTGTGGGTCAGATCCGGACACCGTTGGTAGAAATCAAGGCTCAACTCCTCGAATGTCAAATGTTCCCGGGGTGTGAGTTAGGGTGTGCCTACTGCAATATTTCAGTAAATGGGTGCGATAATTTGAGGAATGGCATAGATGGTCTCATTCAGAGTGGCCAACTTCAGATCACCACATCATTTCCTACAAACCCAGCAACCTCATCAGCAACAACTCCAGAACCTCCTACAACTGCAACAACCATTGTTCCTGACAATTCTTCGGTTTCATCAACAAGTACTTCATCTATCGTCTCAACTGATCAGTTATCAACAAATTTTTCTTCTACAACTCCGACACCACTCCATTATGAAGCTCCTACAACAACAACATCCATCCTTCCACCGATGTCTCCTACAACACCAGCAACAAATCATGAGGATGTCTCAACTGTCACCATATTTTATGATCCAGAAAGCAACTCTGCCTACAACTCAGAAAGTGCTGCTCCCATCAGAGCACCAGTCACAATTTATTACGATCCACAGACTATCACAATTCCTTCCGCAGCTGCAGTCAGTCCAGTCACTATCACGGTGCCTGGACCAGTACCCTATAAAAGCAGTAATGTTATCCCCTGGCATTACGGCTCTGACCTGTATTGCGAAGGACAAAGAATCACTTTTGAATCATCAACCCCTGCACCACAAATTGACAATGTGGGAGGAGGCGGAGGCTTCACTCGAAGCGGACGTCTTTTCGCTCCACAAACTCAGAGACCCACTGCCGAAGCAGAAGCTGCTGCTAAGGACAAAAGGAAAAAGCTTGGTGCAGGAAGAGCATACTGTTAAAGAAGCCTTGAAGATGCCCTTCGATCAAGAGGTTGATGAGTTCATGCGAATCATCAAGAAGAGTGATTATAAAGTGGTGGATCAGCTTCATCAGACGCCTTCCAAGATCTCAATCCTATCATTGCTTATGTGCTCCGAGGCCCATCGGAATGCACTACTCAAAGTCTTGCACGCAGCTTACGTGCCTGAAGAGATCACTGTCAATCAGCTAGAAGCTGTAGTTGGAAATGTTAATGCTAGTCACGGACTAGGGTTTACCAATACTGATTTGACAACGGAAGGCCGCAACCATAACAAAGCCTTGCACATAACCATGGAATGTAAAGGTGCTGTCCTTTCCCATGTGCTGGTAGACATAGGGTCGTCCCTCAATGTCTTACCTAAAAAGGCCCTGGTGAAGCTAGAATACGATGGATTGGCATTGAGACCTAGCAACCTGGTGGTAAGAGCCTTTGATGGTTCAAAGAGATCGGTTCTGGGAGAGATTGAATTACCCATAACGATTGGCCCGCAGACCTTCAAAACTACCTTCTACGTGATGGATATACAGCCTGCCTACAGCTGTCTATTGGGTAGGCCATGGATTCACGCCGCTGGCGCCGTGACCTCTACCCTTCACCAGAAGTTAAAATACGAGTGGGAGGGTCAAATCGTTACAATCTGTGGAGAAGAGGATATTTTTGTCAGCCACCTGGCTACCTATAAGTACATTGAGATGGATGGGGAGATCCATGAAACAATGAGCCAGGGGTTCGAAGCTTTGAATGTCAATGAAACATCTGCTGTGCCTGGTACTTCAATATCATCATACTGACAAGCCCGAAAGGTTGTTGAGGGAGGAAACGCCCAAGGCTGGGGCAAACTGCTATCGGTGGAGAAGAAAGAGGACAGATTTGGGTTGGGTTACAAACCAACTCAACAAGATCAAGCAGAGGCTGCGAAGGAGCCCAACTTTGTGAGTAGGGGGATGCTCACCCCTGATGCTATCAACTGTCTGGAAGACGAGCTGGAAGAAGAACGCAACCTGGAAAGCTGGATTCGTCCAAAGATCCCGGGGAGCAGTATCTCAAACTGGTCTTCCCAGGAAATTATAAGAGTTACTCATGCAGAGTAATTATTATTTCCTGTATTTTTATAGCATGCATCAAAGTCTTGCATCTTGCCCAAGATGACAAGACTCATTTTGTAATCGGGCCATCTGTACTTTTTGTGCAAACAAGATTAATCAATGAAATATCAGACATCTTTTTTGCAAATGAGTCTTTTTCTTTTCCGCTCACTGTTTTTTCCATTTTTCTTTTTGTACAAAAAAATAAATGGCAGTGTTTTCAAAATGACAACTTTATTTCACTTTTCTAAAACAAGATTAAAATCAAATCACTAAAATGAACAAACTGAACCTTTGCAGAAGGTGCCTTCCAGACAGCACTGACAACAGCACGGGTATGACTTCGTATGACTTTGACAATCCAATCAATCAAGCCGATGAAGGGGTTGAAGAAGAATATGAGCTTCCTGAAGAGCTAGCCAGGTTGTTAAGACAAGAGGAAAAGGTTATTACTCCTCACCAGGAGGAAGTTGAAGTGATCAATCTTGGTACAGATGAAGACGTGAAAGAGGTTAAAATCAGGGCCTGCCTGCAAGACTCAGTGAAGAGACAACAGATTGACCTGCTTCAAGAATATGTGGACGTGTTCGCTTGGTCTTATCAAGATATGCCAGGGTTGGACACCGACATTGTTGTGCACAAGCTGCCTTTGAGAGATGAATGCCCGCCGGTTAAACAGAAACTGCGCCGTACTCGCCCAGACATGGCTATGAAAATCAAGGAGGAGGTACAAAAGCAATGGGACGCCGGGTTCCTTGCTGTGACTAGCTATCCACCGTGGGTTGCTAACATAGTACCTGTGCCTAAGAAAGACGGCAAAGTAAGAATGTGTGTCGACTACCGGGATCTGAACAGAGCCAGCCCGAAAGATGATTTCCCTTTACCTCACATTGATGTATTGGTGGATAATACGGCTCAGTTCTCGGTATTTTCCTTCATGGATGGATTTTCAGGATACAATCAGATCAAGATGTCTCCTGAAGACATGGAAAAGACAACCTTCATCACACCCTGGGGCACGTTCTGTTACAAGGTGATGCCATTCGGACTGAAGAATGCTGGTGCCACATATCAACGGGCTATGGTGACATTATTCCACGATATGATCCATAAAGAAATAGAATGTTATGTGGATGACATGATTGCCAAGTCCCTCACTGAAGAAGACCACCTGGTAAATCTGCTAAAGCTATTCAAGCGTCTGAGGAAGTACCAACTAAAGTTGAACCCCAACAAGTGCACATTCGGGGTGCGATCTGGTAAGCTGCTGGGCTTTATTGTAAGCGAGAAAGGGATTGAAGTTGACCCTGATAAAGTCAAAGCTATACAAGAGATGCCTGCACCGAAAACAGAGAAAGAAGTTCGAGGGTTCTTAGGTCGATTGAACTACATCTCACGGTTCATATCTCAACTTACAGCAACCTGTGAACCCTTGTTCAAGTTGTTAAGAAAAGAACAAACGGTCAGGTGGAATGAAGACTGCCAGAAGGCTTTTGACAAGATCAAAGAATACTTACAAGAACCTCCAATCCTTATGCCTCCAGTCGAAGGAAGACCTCTGATAATGTACTTGACAGTATTAGAAGAGTCGATGGGGTGTGTGTTGGGCCAGCATGACGAGTCTGGTCGAAAAGAGTATGCAATTTACTACCTAAGCAAAAAGTTTACCGACTGTGAACAACGTTATTCACTGCTCGAGAAAACTTGCTGTGCTTTAGCGTGGGCTGCTCGCCGACTGAGACAGTATATGTTGACCCACACTACTTTGTTGATATCAAAAATGGACCCAGTCAAGTACATTTTCGAGAAGCCAGCACTTACCGGACGGGTTGCAAGATGGCAGATGATTCTCACAGAATATGACATCCAGTACACTTCTCAGAAAGCCATCAAGGGCAGTGTATTGTCTGATTATCTTGCTGAGCAACCCATTGATGATTACCAGCCTATGAGGTTTGACTTCCCTGATGAAGACATCATGTTCATAAAAGCAAAAGATCATGAAGAGCCTGTTCACACTGAAGGGCCTGACCCGGAAGAAGAATGGACTATGATGTTTGATGGGGCTGTTAATATGAATGGTCGTGGTGTTGGTGCAGTACTCATTACGCCCAAAGGAGTTCACATGCCTTTCTCGGCAAAACTCACTTTCAATTGCACTAACAACGAAGCTGAATACGAGGCTTGCATTATGGGTCTTGAGGAAGCCATTGACCTCAGGATCAAGACATTGACTGTATTCGGAGATTCAGCTCTGGTAGTTAATCAAACCAACGGCAAATGGTACACCCACCAGGATCATCTGATACCTTACAGGGATTATACAAGGAGGTTACTGACTTTCTTCACAACAGTCAAGCTTGAGTATATCCCTCGAGATAAAAATCAGTTTGCAGATGCTTTGGCTACCATTTCATCCATGATCAAAGTTCAAGCTGCCAACTTTGTACCTCAGATTTCAGTGTCCAGACTTGACAGACCAGCATATGTGTTCGCAGCAGATATTGTCAAAGATGATAAGCCTTGGTTCCATGACATTAAATGCTTCTTGGAGGGTCAGACATACCCATCTGGGGCATCTCCCAATGATAAGAAGACTTTGAGAAGGCTTGCTGGTAGTTTCTTTCTGAACGCTGATGGGTCTTTATACAAAAGGAACTTTGATATGGTACTCCTCAGATGTGTTGATAAGACAGAAGCAGATTTGTTGATGCATGAAGTGCACGAAGGATCCTTTGGTACCCATGCCGGAGGGCATGCCATGGCCAAGAAATTGCTAAGATCAGGCTATTACTGGATCACAATGGATGCCGATTGTTGTGCCTATGCCAGAAAATGCCACAAATGCCAGATCTACGCAGATAAGGTGCATGTGCCTCCCAATCCCTTGAACATCATGTCTTCACCATGGCCCTTTGCCATGTGGGGCATTGATATGATTGGCAAGATCGAGCCAACTGCTTCAAATGGCCACAGATTCATCCTGGTCGCCATTGACTATTTCACCAAATGGGTTGAAGCAGCCTCATATGCAAACGTCACAAGACAAGTGGTAGCCAGATTTCTGAAAAGAGATATCATCTGTCGATATGGAGTTCCCGAGCGAATCATTACTGATAATGGTTCCAACTTGAACAACAAAATGATGGCAGAGCTGTGCCGGGACTTCAAGATCCAACATCACAATTCTTCTCCTTACAGGCCAAAGATGAATGGCGCTGTTGAGGCAGCCAATAAGAATATCAAGAAGGTTGTGCAGAAGATGGTAGTCACTTACAAAGACTGGCATGAAATGCTACCATTTGCTTTGCACGGGTACCGCACGTCAATCAGGACATCCACTGGGGCAACACCGTATCAGCTTGTGTATGGTATGGAAGTAGTCCTACCTGTTGAAGTTGAATTACCCTCCCTACGGGTACTGATGGATGTTAAACTGAGTGAAGCAGAGTGGGTTAGGGCCCGATATGAACAACTGAGTCTGATTGAAGAGAAGAGATTGGCTGCAATCTGTCATGGGCAGTTATATCAGAAAAGAATGAAGAAAGCCTTCGATCATAAAGTCAGGCACCGAGAGTACCAAGTAGGAGATCTTGTGCTGAAAAGAATCCTCCCTCCTCATACCGACCACAGGGGCAAATGGACTCCAAATTATGAAGGACCATTCGTAGTAAAGAAAGTTTTCTCTGGTGGAGCACTGATGCTCAGCACCATGGATGGTGAAGATTTTCCGTCCCCTGTGAATTCAGATGCAGTTAAAAAATACTTCGCATAAAAATGACCCGCTGGACACAAAAACAGAATGTAAGTCTAGGCAAAAATAGGGCATCCCGACGAGTCAAAAACAGAATAAAAGACTCGGGCAAAAATAAGGGAAAACGAATAAAAAATGTACACCCGCTGAGTTGAAAAGCCGCATTGGACAACTCAGGCAAAAATGGGTATCCCGATGGATTGAAAACCCGAAAGGGCGATCCATGCAAAATAAGGGAATAAGCGAACAACTGCACTCTGAATTCGTCTGTATCATCTGCAACTTGGCAAGCTTCGAAAGGATTAAGCTTCAATCAGAATCAACATTCTTCGAAAAGCAAGATGAGAAGAACGTCAAAAGTCATACGGGTCATAGTGGAGAGGAAGCTCCTTAAAGCGTCCTCAACGCTGCCAACATTTTGTTTCTCAATTTGTAACGATCTCCTCATTTCAGGGGATATGTTCCTTTGACTGTATCTCGCCGATTCAGGGCATATGAATTAATAAAATCAGATTTTCAGTCATGTCTCTTTTTGTACATTTTATTTGTAAAAAATGTCTGATGTCTTAAAGAAAAACTGATTGCATAAGAATACAGATGCCTGTCTTCAAATAAAAACATGCTTGCAGGGAATATGCTTACTCTCAGAAGTATCTAAACTCCTATGACGGAATCCAGTAAGGATACCTCGGGATTATCTTGTGCGTTTCTCTATCTTTTTCAGGATTGCAGGTATCTAGAACGCAACTTGGGGCATGTAAACTTCATCCCAGCGAGTTGGCAAGTCAACACTCAATTTTAGAACCCGAAGTGCTCTCTCCCCAGCTGAGTTGCCTTTCACGACTCCTCCCAGCTGAGTTGGCCACTTATTACTTATCCCCATCGGAATGGGCAGGTATCACAGAAGACGCCCATATCCCCGGCTGAGTCAAGAAGCTACCGCAACAGACTTTCTAGGGAGGTCTTTCAGTGATTCTTCTCTTTCTCCCCAGCCGAGTTGCCATTTCACCCTCAGTCAGGTACAAAAGTTAGAAAGCCATCACCCCACAGAGCTCCAGCCTCTATCCAGCAGAGCAACGCATGAAGAACTCACAACAGAGTGAAGAAAAGCTTCCGCAAACCCCAGCTGGGTCTCTCATTTATAAGGGTAGGTCTATCAATGACCCATATCCCCAAGCAGATATCATATCATCAGATCTACTAATGATCTCATCCCCAGCTGGGATGTCCATTTCAAGCAGATCGGCCAGAGATCTTCGCAGCAACGGGATCCGAGTCCCGGTTCGATGTCTTTGCACAATCATAGCATTCGCATCATATTCACCCACAAAGCGTAGCATTCCGTTTTAACGCGGAGCATTACGGCAAAAATCAAGCATATAGCATAATCATAAGCCCTGTTATGAATCTAACACTTGTGAATAATGACAGTTCATCAATGTACAGAAAAATCCCCACCGGAATCCCCAGCAAAAGCAGCTGCCTCTCAATCACAAACACCAGTATATACTCATTTTGGACACCCGTCCGTGCCGTTTTTCCCCAGTAAAGTCGCCTGAATACTCTTCGCGAACAACACCACCCGTATTACAGATACGTCCCGACACCCGTCCGTGTCATACCCCAGCAGAAAGCCAAAGACATCATCTTTGCACTCACCTACTTGTATATACACTTTCTTGACACCCGTCCGTGTCGCATCCCCAGCGCGGTCGCCTACACTTTTACAACCCACATACTTGTTCTCTTGACACTCGTTCGTGTCACTCTCCCCAGCAGTTAAACACTCATCTATACAATACTCATACTCATGTTACACCCATACAAATACTCGTCCGTATTTTGTATATACCTTACATATCCCCTCAGATTCAACACTAGTCCTTGTTCTCTGTTAACTCGTTGGTACTCGTCCGTACCATCATCATAGAACATGCGTCAAGCGTTTGTTTCTATCATGATACTCGTCCGTATCATATTCTTAAGGATGCTCGTCCGCATCTTTAATCCATACACCGTGTCAAACACTCATGTCTCCTTGAATTTAGACACTCGCCTGTGTCTACTTTTCCCCAGAAGAATCCCTTCAGATCCAGCACTCGTCCGTGTTCTTTGTTAACCAGTTGATGCTCGTCCGTATCATCATCTCTGAACACGTGTCAGTACTTGTTTCTACCCGATACTCGTCCGTATCGTAGTCTTAAGGATGCTTGTCCGCACCTTTAATCTATACACGAATATCTAAACACTTATACCTCCTGTTTCTTGGATGTGAACACTCGTCCGTGTTTACCATCCTCCAGTAGATCACCAACAGACAAATTTATTTTATCCGACACTCGTCCTGTGTTGTGATAAACCCTGAGAGCAGCCGTCCCCTGCTAGGTGGTCGTCCTCCACCTCTTGATGGTCGTCTTCCATCATGCTCATCCGATGGCCGTCCCCATCATTGATTTTAGCAGCCGTCCCCTGCTAGGTGGTCATCCTCCACCTCTTGATGATCGTCCTTCATCATTTTATCCAATGGCCGTCCCCATTGTTGATTTTGGTTATCTGACATTCGTCCTATGTCATGATAAACCTCGAGAGCAGCCGTCCCCTGCTAGGTGGTCATCCTCCACCTCTTGATGGTCGTCCTCCATCATGCTCATCCGATGGTCGTCCCCATCGTTGATATTTTCGGCAGCCGTACCTTGCTAGGTGGTCGTCCTCCACCTTTGATGGCCGTTACCCATCATATTTCCTGTATTCCCCAACAGAGCAGTCATCCCCTGCTAGGTGATCGTCCTTCACCTTTGATGGCCGTACCCCATCATCTGTTTTTTTTCATTTATTCTTTAACCCGATGACCGTCCCCGTCGTGGTCCCTTTTCCTTTTTAGCCCGATGGTCGTCCCCATCGTTGGTTACTTTGCTTTATGAACTTGATGGCCGTCTCCGTCATGTTTCATCAATTCCCGGAGAATCTTACTTTATCTTGATGGCCGTCCCCATCATAATTTGATTTTTCCCAGCTAGTCGGTCGTCCCCGTCTTGGCTTTACCTTTTATCCCCAGCATGTCGGCCGTCCCCGTCATTGCTTTGTTTCCCGCGCCTTTACAATATACTTTATTTCCCTTTTACAATCTATATCCCTTTTCTTCTTCATTCTGTGAGTGCAAATTTTGGACTGTCTTTGGTATTCAACCACAAGTTATCTTGTTTGCCTGTTAAGTCGTTGCTTACAACCTGCACAGCTAACTCATGTTTGAATAGGGGCAGCTGTAAACACCCCAAATTTGCCCTCACCCATTCACACCATGGCTTGTGATCTTTTCATATGCATAAACACAATCATATCACCTCATATTACATTTTTTGATTCACTGCATAGATTCTAAGTCATCTGCATCTAGGGTTTGTGATCTGAACAATCCAAGAGCCTCTTGAGCCACTCCAAGGGTTATCAATCATTTCAAAAGGGATCCATGTGTGTTCTTGTATCATATTACATCCACTCAAGGTCAAAAATGCAAAAGAATCACAGGAACTGGGATTGGTGTGGATGCAGAGCCAAGTTTGACTGCACAGTTGACCTAAAATTAGGGTTTTGGTTTCAGAGGCCATAACTCCAAATTTTTTGGTCATTCTTGTTTCTATTGGTCTCTATATGGTATAGGGAGTATGCATATCAAGTTTCATGAAGAAATTCCATGGGGAAGTCATCTGATCAAGAGTTGACTTTTCAGACAAGTCAGTGCAAAATCAGGGCATCTGAGGCCCCCAATGACCCAACCAATGGGCATTCTTCATCAATTTGAGTGTATATGATCTTTATTTGATCATGGAAGAAGTTTGAAGTTCACAAAAATCAAGAATTTGGAGTTTTTGCAAAGTTGACTTTTTAGGGCATGGTTGACTTTTCAAGAATATGTCATTTTGTGCCATTTTTCAAGCCTTGATTCTTGATCCAAAAATGCTTCAAATGAGAAAACCTTGGTCATGAAAGTTGTAGAATACATTTTTCCCTTTTCAAAAAGTACAAGAACATGATCTAATTCATTTTGGATCAAAAGTTATGGTGTGACAAAGTTGGCCAAAATCATTGATTTTCAAGATGTGCACTAAATGGAAAGTTTGCAAAATCATGAACCAAGGCTGTTTGTAACTTCTAGTTCACTTCAAACCAAGGTACAAACATCACATAAGTCCTAAAAATCAGAATTGGACCAAAGTTTCTCATGTTCATGGTTTGTATAACAAGACTTTTTCATGAAGTTTCAAAAAGAGCCAACTTGCAAAAACACTCATGACACTTCACCCACTTGTCACATTGGTTGCTGAACTTTCCCAGCATCACATACACACCATGCTGCGCCAGCCCTAGCCCTTGTACCAAGCCTAGCACCAAGCCATACCTTTCCTTACAAAAAGTTGACTTTTGGCAAAAGCAAACATCCCAATCACAGCAGGCCATGTCACATCCTCTGGCCAATTGGGATTGTTCATACTTTCCATTTGCTAGCCAAACATAATACCAAGCCAAGCTAAAACAGGCCAGAGCAACACATTCACAAAAACCACCCCATTGGCATTTCCCTTCGAATCTCTCTGCCCAGCTCAAAAACACTCAAACCAACTTCACCAATCATTTCACCATGTTCCATAGAGCATAAACCAAGCAAAGCCTAAGCCTGAAACCAGCAAGAACTCCACTTCTCCATTTTCACTCCAACTTGCAGTTTCTTTCGAAACTCACTCCACAGCTCACCAACATCCAAATAAACTCTACAAACCTTCTCTACTCATCATCTGGACCACGAACAACCCTTCACCAGTGCCAGAAACATCCTGAACCACCATCACCATTTTCAACTGAGCTTGAGCAGAAGCTGCTCAAACTCCTCAACCAGCCAGCTTAAACTCTTTCTAAGTATTCAAGCATCACTAGAGGGTCATGTGGAGTGGATTACACCAAGAGGGAGGGTCAGAAAGTTGCTGGAGTGAAAGCTTCGAATCTCAGGTAGCTCAAGAAATATTTTTCCAGAAATCATTTTTTAAGTTCTAAACTTGTTCTTCATGCTTCACTGATTGTTCTGATGCTTTTAGTTTTGAAAATGGTGATGAAATGAGAATGTAATTGCTTCCTGAAACTTTTTTTGCCCTAGTTCTTGTTTGCTTCGATTCAGCCTTTCATGGAAAAATAAATTTGTTTTGTTTGAGGGTTATGATTCGTGAGTGAGTGGGAAGCATTTCTGTTCATTTAGATTTCATTTTCGTAACGTGTAGAGTGAGTTTGAGGTTTTGGGTGAACGGAGAAGATGACCGGAACACTGTTCCGGTCATCTGAGAGTGTTTAACGGCGTAATTAGGGCATAAGCATTTAATTAGCTGATTTTGAATTTGAACCGTAGGATGTGGCGCCAGGTCTCTTCCCGCGCGTGTAACTTTGAATCCAGGCCCTAGGATGTGTTGACTTTTATTTAATTCAGTTTAAATTCATTTTTAATTCATTTCTTTTCATTTTATTTGCATAATTAATTTAAAATAGCAAAAATGTCTTAAAAATTATGAAACTTTTTCTCAAGAGTTTTATTAATTTTTAAGACACAAAAATATTTTTATTTTCATTTTTAACATTAAAAAAGTATTTTTAAATATTTAAAAGTTTATTTTTAATTGATTAATGGAAATTAATTTATTAAAAATACTTTTAGGTATTTAAAAATCACCAAAAAATTCATGAAATGTTCTAAGACATTTAGAAACATTGTCCAACCTTCAAACCAAATTTCTTTTTTGATCTTGATGCATTTTGAGAATTTTTCATTGAATTAAAATCATTTTTGTGCATTATTTTGATCCAAAGTTCAAAAAATCATTTCTGCCTATCCATGAAGAGTTGGACATTGATTCTTCTTGCATTGCATTTTGTTTAGCATGTAGTTTTTGAGTTTAAATGGCCATAATTTGATCTCTCATTTCCAATTTGTTTGGCATTTCTTTTGTTTGGAAACCCTAAAAACCCTAGAATCTTGTAAAAATCATAACTTAAGATTGGTTAAGAGTTCAGACCTCTCCTTTGGGCATTGGTTTAGTATGGGATTAGGGGTCCTTTGAGTGGCATTTTCAATTTTTTATAATGTTGTTTACTTCTGATTTTGGTTTGTGTTTGATGTTTGATTCATAAACCCTAATTTGGGCTTCCATATGCATCCATCTTGCATTCTCTTGCATAACATGACTTGCCATGATATTGTATGCATCCATGTGATTCATTTGACATCATAAGACATATTGAAAGCATGTTTGATCATTGCATCATGTATTTGCCATGTTGTATGTCATGTGCACTTCATAACTTTTCATGTATGTTCATGGTTCCTAACTTGCTGCATTTGCATTCATGAACTTGTGTGATCATTTCCATGTGCTGCCTCATGTTGTAGCATTCCATAGCATCATTATCATCATAAGTATGCTTCTGGTTTTGGTTTGCATCATGTCATCCCATCCCATTTTGCATTGCATTGCATTTCTTTTCTAATCTTTCAGGTGGTAAGTGACTTTGAGAAGTGAATTTGCCTTCACTTCTCATAACTTTTCTTTTCATCTCTCTTGCATCCATTGCTGCATTTCTTATATGTGTTTGAGATTGAGCTTGCTCATTCTTCTTCTCCCCACTTTCTTTCTTCAAGTGACTTGACTTCTTGAATGAAGCAAGTTGCTTTGCTTCTCTTGATCCTTTCATCTGCTTCCTGGTGGTTCCATAGAAGATTTTTCTTGACAAACCTCATAAACCTTAGGAACAACCAAGCATGACAATGATTAGGGTTTTGATTAGTCTCCCCTCTTAGTTTTACCTTTGTGTCTCTCTTGAGTCTTCTCTCCTCACCTCATAATCAGGGACTAAACCCTAAAGGCTTTAAGGCTTTGTGATTAAGCTTATGCCTGCATCCTTCTCTTAGGATGGAGTGTATAACTTTAATCCTAAGTGTTAAACCCTTAATGTGTTTAAATCTCTTAATCAATCCATCTAATAATCATCAAGACATTACACTTGTAACTTGGGCCTTGCATTAGGGTTCTATTTCTTCCTTAATTGGTTAAGAAGGACTAACCCTAGTGTTAATGGACAAGTCCCCCTCAAGTTGTCTTACAAACCCTAAAACTCACTTCATCATCTTATCATTAACTAAAATCCACTTAATAAAGGCTTTGTTTTGTCATGAGTTTAATCCCTAATCATGGATTAAGTTGAGGAGCTTTCCTCAGCTTAAACATTCTCATCTATTATCCTTCTATTAGGATGGTGTAATGAGTCTGTTTAATCCTTGATTATGGCTTAACCTCATTACTTAACACTAAACAAAAACACCAAAAACACCTAAATAATCACAAATAGGTTAATGATCTTAATCCTACACCAAAGGTGATTAAGTGTGAGAATCTGACTTCACACTTAAGGTACTCTCATTACCCCTAATCAGAGGGAAGATGTGATGAGTTTACTAAATCCATTGGTTTAGGCTTAGGCTCATTAACTTATGACAAAATCCAAAAAGCAATAAAAGACTGAAAACACCAAAAACAAACAATAATCGTCTCCTCCGGGATTCTTTTCTCATCACCTTCACTCACAAACGAGAACTCGCTTCTTCCGTCTAATGCAAGACAGTTAGCATCTGTGCCAGAAAAATCATACACTTGAGCATTGACAAGTAAGCAGTTCACAAGTCAATTCATCTTTCAGTCTCTTTGGGTCGAACTACGGTGTTCTGACTTCCTCATTGCACGAGAGGATACGTAGGCATAACTTAACAGTTATCGAACAAAAGTCTCTGTATATTCCCCCTCTTCCAGCATCTTTCTCTTAGCCTCATTATCATGAGAAATTCATTCTCATTCTTACACTGACACATCATTTATACACTTCACACTCCTTTTACACTGACACCTGTACATCCTTTTCCAGCTCATTTATACACAAATTGCACTGACACTACCCCTTTAAAACACAAATCTTTCAAGCGTGGATCCCGTCGAGTACGACGGACAATCTGGGTGCTAATACCTTCCCAGGTTGTAACCAACCCCCTTTCTCAGTCTCTCTGGTTCGCAACCGTCTTATCCATATCTTTCTAGGTCTATGCAGCATTGCCTTTCCTCCGGGATAAAAATGCCTAGCTGGCGACTCTATTCATCTCCAGTGAGTTCACTGCTGTGGGTTCTCATTGTCCCTCTCGCCGACCGTTCGCGTCTGTACCTTTATCTGGGCCCAGTTCCACTTATCGGGAGCGACAGATCTGAACAGAGCGAGCCCTAAAGATGATTTTCCTCTACCACACATTGACGTGTTGGTAGACAATACCGCTCAGTTCTCGGTGTTTTCATTCATGGATGGCTTCTCCGGTTACAACTAAGTCAAAATGGTACCGGAAGACATGGAGAAAACGACGTTCATTACCCCGTGGGGTACGTTTTGCTACAAAGTGATGCCCTTTGGACTGAAGAACGCAGGGGCAACTTATCAGCGGGCAATGGTCACGTTGTTCCACGACATGATTCACAAGGAGATTGAATGCTATGTGGACGACATGATCGCTAAGTCCCGTGATGAAGAAGAGCATCTGGTTAATCTCAGGAAGCTTTTTGATAGACTGATCAAGTACAAGCTGAGATTGAACCCGAACAAGTGCACTTTCGGAGTGAGTTCCGGGAAATTGTTGGGTTTCATTGTAAGTCAAAGAGGGATCGAGGTGGATCCTGAAAAAGTCAAAGCTATTCAAGAAATGCCTGCACCAAGGACCGTAAAAGAAGTACGTGGGTTCTTAGGGAGGTTAAACTACATTTCACGGTTTATCTCTCACCTAACGGCCACATGTGAGCCAATATTCAAGTTATTGCGCAAATAGCAAACGGTCAGGTGGAACGAAAACTGCCAACAAGCTTTTGACAAGATCAAAGAATACTTACAAACACCTCCGATTCTGATGCCTCCAGTTCCAGGACGGCCATTGATCATGTACTTGAACGTGCTAGACGGGTCGATGGGGTGTGTTCTCAGACAGCATGATGAGTCTGGTCGAAAAGAGCATGCAATCTATTACCTTAGCAAAAAGTTTACCGACTGTGAATCTCGTTATTCACTGCTCGAGAAAACTTGCTGCGCTTTGGCATGGGCTGCTCGCCGACTGAGACAGTACATGCTGACTCACACCACATTGCTAATTTCCAAGATGGACCCCGTCAAGTACATCTTCGAGAAACCAGCATTGTCCGGAAGGGTTACCCGGTGGCAAATGATTCTCACAGAGTATGGCATACAATATACTTCTCAGAAGGCCATCAAAGGAAGTGTATTGTCAGAATATCTTGCCGGGCAACCGCTTGATGACTATCAGCCAATGAAGTTTGACTTCCCCGATGAGGACATCATGTACCTCAAAGCTAAAGATTGCGAGGAACCACTTCCGGAGGAGGGGCCTGACCCTGAATCCAAATGGAAGTTGATGTTTGATGGGGCCGTCAACATTAATGGACGTGGAGTTGGTGCTGTACTTATTACTCCTGAAGGTGTTCATTTTCCCTTCGCTGCCAGAATCACTTTTGGCTGCACCAACAATGAAGCGGAATACGAGGCGTGTATAATGGGAATAGAGGAGGCTATTAATCTTCGGATTAAGACCCTCGATATATTCGGTGATTCAGCCCTCGTCATTAATCAGATTACCGGCAAGTGGTATACGCACCAAGAGCATTTAATTCCATACCGGGATTATGCTAGAAGATTGCTAACGTTCTTCACAACTGCTAAGCTGCAGTATATACCACGTGATGAAAATCAGTTTGCCGATGCATTGGCTACGCTCTCTTCGTCAATTAAAGTCTTGTGTTGGAATTATGTGCCCAGAATCGACATTTCTAGGCTTGACATACCGGCATATGTGTTCTCTGTAGACGCTGTGTCTGATGAGAAGCCATGGTATTTTGATATCAAGCGATTCCTGGAATGTAAAGAATATCCAGATGGGGCAACTTCCAACGACAAGAAAACCTTGCGACGACTTGCAGCAAGTTTCTTCTTAAACACAGACGGGGTCCTGTATAAGAGGAACTTTGATATGGTTCTGCTCAGATGCGTGGATAGACACGAAGCAGACCAGTTGATGCAAGAATTCCATGAAGGTTCTTTCGGTACCCATGTAGACGGACATGCCATGGCAAAGAAATTATTGAGATCGGGATATTACTGGCTTACAATGGATTCTGACTGTTGTACGTATGCCCGAAAGTGCCTCAAGTGCCAGATTTACGCAGATAAGGTGCATGTTCCTCCCAACCCACTCAATGTCATGTCCTCTCCTTGGCCCTTTTCTATGTGGGGCATTGACATGATCGGAAAAATAGAGCCAACGGCGTCAAATGGACATCGCTTCATCTTGGTTGCGATTGATTACTTCACCAAATGGGTAGAAGCTGCATCTTATGCCAATGTTACTCGCCAGGTGGTAGCAAAATTCCTGAAAAGAGATATCATATGCAGATATGGAGTGCCCGAGCGAATCATTACTGATAATGGTTCTAATCTGAACAACAAGATGATGGCAGAACTGTGCCGGGACTTTAAAATCCAGCATCATAATTCCTCTCCTTACCGACCAAAGATGAACGGTGCGGTAGAGGCAGCTAACAAGAATATCAAGAGGATTGTACAGAAAATGGTTATCACCTACAAAGATTGGCAAGAGATGCTACCGTTTGCGTTACATGGGTACCGAACGTCAGTCAGGACGTCAACTGGGGCAACCCCCTTCTCTTTAGTCTATGGCATGGAGGCAGTCTTGCCTGTTGAAGTGGAAATCCCTTCACTGCGGGTGTTGATGGATGTCAAGCTTGATGAGGCTGAATGGGTGCGTGCTCGATACGATCAACTATGCCTAATTGAGGAAAAGAGATTAGCAGTTATCTGTCATAGCCAGCTTTATCAAAGGAGAATGAAGCGAGCCTTCGACCAACGAGTACGTACTCGGGAGTACCAAGTAGGCGAGCTTGTACTCAAGAGGATCATTCCTCCCAGTTCAGATCACAGGGGCAAGTGGACCCCAAATTATGAAGGACCATTCATAGTGAAGAAAGTATTCTCAGGCGGAGCACTGATGCTCACCACTATGGATGGCGAAGACTTCCAATACCCTGTTAACTCGGACGCAGTTAAAAAATACTTCGCATAAAAGACCCGCTGGACACAAAAACAAAATTATAGTCCAGGCAAAAAAAGGGCATCCCGGCGAGCTAAAAACAGAATAAAAGCTCAGGCAAAAATTAGGGAAAAAATAAAAAAAAAATGTACACCCGCTGAGTTGAAAAGCCACATCGGACAACTCAGGCAAAAAAGGGTAGCCCGGTGGATTGAAAACCCGAAAGAGCGATCCATGCAAAATCAGGGAATAAGCGAACAACTGCGCTCCGGGTTATCTGAACCACATCACCGCTTCAAACAGCTTGACCATATCATAAGGGTAGAGATCAGCCCCCTCATTCTCTTCAGAAGGCCGAAGACGGAACGAAAAGTCTTGAGGATATGCCAGTCATAGCAGGAAGGAAACTCTTTGGAATGCCGTGCCATTTCCATTAGGATAGTTTCTTTTCTCAATTTTACAGTAGCTACCTCTTTCCAGGTGGTTACTTCCTGATGTAAAATTTTGCCTATTCAGAGGCCAATCAATAAAAAGAATATTCAGTCAAACACCGTGTTATGTTTATTTTGTTTGCAAAAATGTCCTGAATTTTTGACAAATAACATTGCATGTGAAACATGTTGCTTTTCAAACTGATAAAAATGACATTGCAGAGACACTTAACATCGCTTTGAGTGTCAGGTGACGGCAGATGAATAGATCAGGCCGTACCAATCTTTGTGCATACGTGTGTATTCTGTTATTGCAGGTTTTGCAGGTTATCACTGTATCTCCAACAGAAGCTTTCCTCAGCAGTTGTCAGAGCTGCAAAAGAATTTTCTTCCTCAGCAGTTGCTAGAGCTGCAAAAGAATTTTCTTCCTCAGCGGGCGCCGGAGCAAAAAAAAAAAAAAAAGATTTTACTCCTCAGCAAGTTACCAGAACTTTCAGAAGGAGAATTGTTTCCCAATAGTCACCAGGGCTGCAAGATCAAGCTGTCTCCCCAGCAGTTGCCAGAGCTGTACGAGCATTTGCCTCCCAGGGCAATCCTCAAGCAGAAGAGGGTTATTCTCCAAGCAGAGGTATTTCCCCGGCAGAGCGCCTGTCTACAAGTGACTTATTCTCAGCAGGTATCTGAACACCTTCACTCCCCAAAGAACGGGTCAATCCCCAGCAGGAGTTAGTAGAAGTCTCCCATCCTCAGTGGAGTTATCAGAAGTTTATTATCCACAACGGAATCGCTAGAAGTTCTCCTTGCCCAGCAGAGTGGCAGGTAACTTCATTTCCCCACAGAGTCATCGAGATTCTCATTTCCAGGGGAGTTCCCCAGCAGAACAAGAAGTAGTCTCTTCCCCGGTAGAGCAAGAAGAAATTCTCCCCAGTGGAGTCAGAGTAGGGTGATCAGATCCTCAGCAGATGTTCAAAGCAGTTGAACGAAGTATACCCTACGCAGAGTCTTCTTTCTTCCAGTGAAAGCCTCTCCAGCAAGCATCAGGTTGCCAGCACTTCGTTCCCATCAGAGTTAAAAGTTTTGAGTCCCCAGCAGGTTGCCGGAATCTTCTCCCACAGGTCGCCAGGACTTCATTCCCCAGCCAGAGTGGAATTGTCTACTTCCCCAACATAATCAACCCTTGTCTGTGTTGATGCTTATTCAGTGTTCGTTCGCACTCTTAGACACTTATCTGATGATTCAGTTTGCTCATCCGCAGTCTCCAGAAGAATTAGCACCTTGTGGCACTCGTCTGTGCACTTTCCCTAGTAGAGTCTATATCTACTAGCACTCGTTTGTGCTCGCATCTTTATTTGATGCTCATCCTCTTTCAGCACTCGTCCGTGCCTTTTCCTCAGCAGATTCCTCTTTATTTGAGGTATTCCCCAACACTCATCCGTGCTAGCATCTTTACTTGATGACCGTCCGCAGCTCTCGGCACTCGTCCGTGCTTATTAGTTCTTTGAAGTTTTTCCCCAGCGAAGTTGCCTGTACTCGTCTGTGCGCGCATCTTCATTTGGTGCTCATCCGCATCCCTCAGCACTCGTCCGTGCATTTTTATTTCCGATTCCTCTTTATTTGAGGCTTATCCCCAAGAAAGTCGCCAGTACTCGTCCGTGCTCGCATCTTTATTTGATGCTCGACCACATCTCTTAGCACTCGTACGTGCTTGTTACTCCTTTGAAGATTGCTCGTCCGCATCCTTCGACACTCTTCCGTGCCTATTACTTATCTAGTGCTCGTCTGCACGCCCCGACACTCGTCCGTGTTTGGTATTTTCTTTTGAAGATCGTCTGAAATAAGCTGATACTCGTCTGTATCTTTTCTGACACTCGTCTGTGTTAGATTGTTCCCTATTGAAGATTCCAATGCTTGTCTGTGTTGGATTTCTGGTATTCGTCTATACCAGTGATTGATACTCGTTCGTGTTTCTTGGATCATCGTCCGGTACTCGTCCGTATCGTCGACTTATGACACTCGTCTGTGTTCCTTTGATGATCATTCAAATGCTCGTCCGCATTGAAGAGGTTGAAAATCCTGACGGTGGGATTAAAACGTCAAAACAATTACCGGTACCTGCGTAAGAGTTATCCGAAGAAGACTCTTCTGTCTTATGCCACTTATCCGCGTAAGGATTCGTGAAGAGGGTTCGTCTATCCTATATTGTTGAACCTGGCGTCACAGGTTGTTGGAAGACTCGTACGTCTCAACTCATATATTTTCAGGAAATATATGTAGAGGATTCGTCTATCCTAGTTGCATGTCTATCCCACAGACTTATATGCATTTCCGGAACCTGCGTAAGGGTTATCCGAAGAAGACTCGTCCGTCTTATTCCACTTATCTGCGTAAGGATTAGTGAAGGAGATTCGTCTATCTCAAGTTACTTTGAAGATTCTTAAGGGCTCGTCCGCTCTCTGCACCTGGCGTCACAGGTCATTCGAAGACTCGTCCGTCTCATGATTCATCAGAACTTTTGGTTTCGTTGGAAGGAGCTCGTCTGCTCATCTCTCAGCTTAGTCGAAACGTCATTGGATTGGGTTTATTTCCCATTTCTTGTTTTCTGCATCAGAGCGCAAATTTCCGTTTTTCTTGGGTATTCAACCACAATTTATCTTGAACGGCCGAAAGCGGAAGCAATCGTCCTTTTTCAGATCAACAGTTTCTTGAATAGGGGCAGCTGTAAAACCCCAAATTTGCCCTCTTCATTTTAAGCATCATAATACACCATTTTCATCATAATCATATCATATATATAGCATTATAACATAGAAAAATAAAGCATGACAAGCATCAAGCCCTAGCATGAGGCATATGGCCATCTGGGGAGGTGTTGAAGGCCATTTAAGCTAAGACAAGGGTTCCAATGGATTTGTGAGAGGCCTATGATGAGTCTAGACTCCTTTGGCAAGGCCAAGTTCACTTGCAAAAGCTCAGAAGATTGCTTAATCATCACAAGTTTCAAGACAATGCAAGGCTCCTAGGCAGTGCGACCAAATTAGGGTTTTGGTTTCAAGGGCCTTAAACTCATAATTTTGGCCAACTCTTTTGGGAAATGTCTTCTATATGATAAGAGGTTCCTACATGTCACTTTTCATGGAAAAATTCCAAGTGGAAGTCAGTCATTGCCTCAGTTACTTGCAGATGAGGCAGAAAGTCAACTGGGCCCAGAAAAAGTCAAATGTGCCATTCCAAGGGGTCCAACCCAACTTTTTTGGCCAAATGAGGTCTATTCAATGTTATAAGATGTTTGGTGAGCTTAAAGTCCAGGAATTTTGGTGGTTTGAGGGGTTTTGGCAAAAGTGCATAAATTTGGTTATGGAAAAGTTACTATTTTTGGCTATTTTGACCTAAAACTTCACAAGGCCTTAACTTGATCAAAAAATCTTCAAATGGACCAAAGGTAAACATGAAAGTTGGAGAGTAAGGGCTGCCATTTTCAAAAAGTACAAGAGCATTTTCTGGAGATTCATAGATTTTCCTCTAAGGCCTTCGAAAAATGGCTATCCTAGGGCAAAATTCAAAAAATTCAAGGCCAAGCCATTTGCACAAAGGCTCAAAATTGGATAGTTTGCTATGCCATGTCCAAAGTAAGTTTACACAATCAAAATTCATCTCATTTAGGTCATTTGGCTCAAAGAAAAGTGGCAAAATTCGTGCACATGAGAAAGTTCCATAAAACTTGCATTTTACACTTGGATTTGCACAAGGCATGACAATTGTGTGATAGCTTACATCCAAGGGCTGAAATTGCTTGCTTTGAATCATTGGTGGGATGGTGAATGCACATGCATAAGAGGCCAGTAAATCATGAGCTTGGCATGCTTATGGCACACTTGGGCCAAATTTGCATTTTCACAAAAAATCAGCTCTCTCTCACGTGTAATTGATCTAATCCTTTTGCATTGCCTTATCCATTCCATAACAACCAGAATTAGGGTTAGAGGCAGCCAAAATACACACTCACTCTCTCATTCTCATCTCTTGTGCAAAATTGCTCATTCTCCACAAACTTTTGCTACAAGACTCCATTCACAAAGCTCTTGCTAGATTCTTGATCCTCATCACTCATAGATCATTTCCATACCATTTGTTTGGGTTATTCTTCAAGAATCATCCATTTCCCATTTCTTGTGCACATTTGCATTTTGTGCCATAACTTTTGATCTAGGCAAGCTTTCTTCAATCCAAGACCATATCCATACTCCTCTCATCTCAAGGATCATTAAGCACCCATGGATCTAGATTTATAGTGGAGTTTGCTCAAATGGCCATTTGAAGAGCTTTGGAGCACAAGGAGGCTTATTGCTGGATTCACAAGCTTGCAAAGCCTTAGATGCATTTATTTTGAATCTAAGGGGATAAGGAGACCATTTGCCATCATTTTATACCACTCTTGACTCCTAATTTTGGACAACACCTCAGGTATGCTCAAAATTCGCATCTCATAGAAATGTGTTTGATTGTGTGCTTTAGAATCCTCATGTTGCGCTGGTTATCCTGTTGTTTGTAGTTTGTGAAATGGTTAAGTATTCACAAAGTTATGTTGATTCAAAGTTTGGTGGACAATTTTGTTTTCACTCATATCTTGACATTCTTTGAGTTTTGTTCCAATCCAAGCATGTGTTCGTGTTTAGGGATGTTAGATTATCCATTTTGGAAAGTTTGATGGCTTGCCGTGGCTTGGTTTGGGTTTTCGTATGGCTGGGGTTAGGGTTAGGGTTCATAGTTCATTAATGGTGGAGAAGCTTAGGTTTAGGGTTTGCATGAAGGATAAGGTTCAGCAGCCATTAGTTCTATCCGCACCTCCCCTTCAAGGCCCATTGAGAATTTTAACTGAGCGCATCTGCTTTTAAAACCCCCCTGGCCCATTTGTTTATTTTTATTTCTTTTTTCTCTACCAATTTATTTCATTTGCTTTTAATTCATTTTAAATAATTCCTTAACTCTAAAAAATCCAAAAAAAATTCATATACACTCCTTGATTCATCTAGTTTTTTATCATGATTTTTCCAAATTTTTATTTTCATCCCACGTGGCCAAGTAAATTCAACATTGAGCATTGCTTTCTTGTGAACTCTCACAGACCAATCTACCTTGTCCAATTTCTGTTTTTATCATGCTTTAAGCTATGAACCCCATTCTTTTTGCAATCAAATCCTAAGACACTCTACTATCTTCATGATTTATCTTGTATTTTTCACAAACTTCCTTGCTGGACTTTGCTTGAGTTACTTGTGCCTTAAGTTTCAAAACCCTAAATGGTGATACCTTGCATCCTTGAGCTTCATTGACCTAGTTTGGTGCTGTATTTTTGCAAACCCTTTTGGATTCTCATTTCCTTGTGTTTGGAGAGTGCTTTGCTGGTTGGGTAGAATTTATAAGTGCTTGGATATTTTTCTTGGGTATTTTCATCCTCACCTTGCCTTGTTTTGCATCCTTTGAGTCTTCTAGTCTCTTTTAAGCTTAGAAGGGCACTTGTGCCAACTTCTCTTCATCTTTTGGGGTCCTTTAGAGGTCTATGGTTTTTCCTGGTCTTAGGATACGGTTTGAATCTCCTTGAGTCTTGGTGTTAAGTCTCTTTTATGTGCTTTATTTCTTTAAGTGTTATGCATGCCTTCTTTACACTTGTTTCACTTCTAATCATCTCAATATGATCTTGTGTTGCTTTTCTTATCGTCTTGTGAACTCTTTGCCATGCCTATATGCTTGTGTAGATTATGACTTATTGGTTTATGCCTTGATTTTATATTATTACACTAACCTTGCAGGGGCTATGGTAAGTTTGAGATGTGGGAATTGAGTTTCACATCTCCATTTCTCATCTCTTCTCATATTGTTTATATAGACTAACATCTTCTTGTTGGGCTTAGGCCTTTCTCATCTCTCCTCTTATCTTCTTCTTCTTCTCTTGAGATCTTTTTTAAGTTAGAAAGACCTCACAAACCCTAGGAACTCCATGCATGCTAACTTAGGATAGAAACTTCCCCCTAGTTTTTCCTTTTTGCTCCTTTGGTTCTCTTTCTCTTCTCATCTCATAACTCTTAAAAAACACTTTAATAGCTTTGAAGTGATGCATTGATCCATAGCCTTATTCCATGAGGTATGCTTGTAGTCTTCCCATCTTGGGATAGTACAAGTTTACCTTGTGATGCACAAGTCTGATCAAGGTATCTTCTTCATAAAAGAAAAGCATAAAAAACACTTCTTCATCTGTAAATAACCAAAAGCACTTAATAATTAAGCAAGTTAGTGAGCTTAGGCCCTAATCTTTGGGTTCAAGTTTTGGGGATCTTCTCCTTACTTGAGTGTGCTTGTTCTATTATTCCATCTTGGAATGTAGTGACAAGTATACATTCCATGGAAAAGAGCTTGAGTTCACTTCCTTGTGGCACACTCCTAAAAGATTTCTAAAAACACAAACAAACAATAAACGTCTTTACTTCGGGAATTCTTTTGCTGCAGTTTTCATACCTTCACCCTTTGAAACAGTTTCTTTTGCAAGCATGGATCCCGTCGGGTACGACGGACGATCTGGGTGCTAATACCTTCCCAGGTCGTAACCGACTCCCGAACTCAGTCTCTTTGGTTCGCAGGACCTGTGTCCTTCCTCTTCTTTCTTCTGGTTTGTGCAGCATTACCATTCCCTTTCTTTGGGATAAAAATGCATGGCTGGCGACTCTATTCTTTTTCCGCGCCACTTTCGCGTTTGTACCAGGATGGAAATCCGGGGAGCGACACAGTGCAGACGCGAACGGTCAGCGATGGTGGAGGTTGAGGTTGAATAGAGTCGCCATCTAGGAATTTTTATCCTGAAGGAAAGGTAATGCTGCATAAACCTGGAAAGGTATGGATAAGACGGTTGCGAACCAGAGAAACTGAGTAAGGGGGTTGGTTACGACCTGGAAAGGTATTAGCACCCAGATCGTCTGTCGTACTCGAAGAGATCCACACTTACTTGATTATGTTTAAAAGGGGTAGTGTATGTGATGACTATGTGCAAAAAGCTAAGGAGAAATGTACAGAGTGTCAGTGCAAAAAGAGAGAGTGAGATGCTCAAGACTGAGGCTTAGGAAATAATACTGAAAGAGGGGGATGACAAAGAGACTTTTGTTCGATAACTGTTAAGTTATGCCTACGTGTCCTCTCGTGCAATGAGGAAGTCAGTACACCGTAGTTCTCCTCAAAGAGACTGGATGAGTTGACTGTGAACTGCTTGCTTGTCTATGCTCAAGTGTGTGACTCGTCTGGCTCGAGTGCTAACTGTCTTGCATTAGACGAAAGAAGCGAGTTCTTGTTTATAGAATGAGTGTGATGAGAAAAGCATCCCGGAGGAGACATTTATTGTTTGTTTTTGTGTTTTCAGTTTTTTATTGTTTTTGGTGTTTTGCATAGGATAATGAGCTTACGCCTAAATCATGGGTTGTAAACTCATTATATCCTCCCTGGTTAGGGATAATGAGCCTACTTAAGTATGAGATAAGCATCTCAACTTAATTACCATGATAATGTAGGATTAAGATCATTAACCTACCTGTGATTATTAAAATGTTTTTGGATTTTTGTTTAGTGTTAAGTAATGAGTTTAATCTCTAATCACGGATTAGTGAACTCATTACACCATCCTAAGAGAAGGATGACAAATGAGAAAACTTAAGTTGAGGAAGATACCTCAACTTAATCCATGGTTAGGGATTAAATTCATTATATAACAAGCCTTTATTAAGTGGGTTTTAATTAAATATGAGATTAAGAAGTGGATTTTAAGTTTGTAAGACAACTTGAGGGGGACTTGTCAATTAAACACTAGGGTTAGTCCCTCTTAACCAAAAGGAATAGATGGAACCCTAATGTAAGGCCCAAGTTACAAGCTTAAGTCTTGACCATTATTAAGTTTTTTGATTAAGAGGTGTAAAAAAATTAAATATTTAACACTAAGGATTAAAGTTATGCACTCCATCCTAAGATAAGGATGCATGCATAACCCTAATTCAAAGTCCTAAAACTTTAAGTGTTTAGCCTCTGATTATGAGATGAGAAGAGAGACTCAAGGATACTCAAAGGTAAAAATCTAGGGGGGACTATATACAACCATAAAGTTTATCATGCTTGGATATCCTATGGTTTGTGAGGCTTAAAGAAAAGATCTTCAGAAGGCCACCAATGGAAGAGAGGCTGATGAAAAGGGAAGGAGAGAAAGAATAAGTTACTTATTTCCAGAAGAATATAAGTAACTTAAAAGAAAGAAAGTAGGAAATGAGAGCACAAGTGAATTAGATTCACTTCAAAGACAAGTAAATAATGCATATGAAGAGACGAGAAGAGGTGGGATGTGAAGGCAAATCCACATCCCAAACAACTTACCATAAGCCCCTGAAATATTAGTATGGATGCATAAGACATAAAGCAAAAGGAAATGAGATGAATAAAGATGCAAAAGCCAAAACCAGAAGTGTATATGCAAGGAAAATGTATTATGAGATGATGAAAAGTCATACATAATGCTTATAAGTGATCATACAAGGATGAGATGCAATGCAAGCATGTTTAGAAGCATGAAAACACATGGATGTTCATGAAATGTAATGAATGCAAAACATAGCAAATGAATGAAGAAATGATCAAGAAATGTTCAAGCATGTCATATGATGTCTAAGATGTCATACAAGTGCTTGAAATGTCATGGAAAGTTCATATGATTGAGCTATGCAAAGATGAATGCAAATGAACATGAGAAATTAGGGTTTTAAGACAACATGAGATGCATATGACCAAAACAGAAGCATACATCATGATAAAAATTTGAAATTGAACTCAAACAAACCCTAATCAAACACAAGATCACTACCCAAAGGAGAAGGTCAAAAGCTAAACCTAGTGAAAGTTATGGATTTCCTAAGTTAACTAGGGTTTTTGGATACTTCTAAGGGAAAAATGCAAATCAAATTGAAAATGCAATGTAAAATTATGAAATAAATAAACTAGATACTAGATGTAACATGTGAAATAATGAAAAAATAATCAAGTTCAAACTCATCAGGGTTAGGCAGAAATGATTTTCTCAAGTTAGGGTTAGAAAATGTGATTTTTAAGAACCCTAATTCAAATATAATTGTGAAAATGTGATCAAACCTAAAAAGAAATTTGTATGGTGAGTTTGAAAATGTTTCTAAATGCATTAGAATGCTTCATGAATGTTTTGGTGATTTTTAGAAACCTAAATGCATTTTTAATTAATTAAAATCAATTAATTAATTAAATAAAACATTAAAATGTTTTAAAAATACTTTTTAATGCAAAAATTAAAATAAAAATGTTTTTGAGTTAAGAAAAATATTTGAAATGAAAATGCAAAGTTTCATGATTTTAGAAAATGTTTTGATATTTTGAATAAATAGAACAAAAAAATGCAAATAAAAAAAAAGAAAATGCAAAGTAATCAGGATCTAAAGTTGAGATTTGAACTGGGGTTGACTGGCGCTCAGATGGAGGGTCAAGATTCGTTCTGATTAAATTAAATTAATTAAAACTAATTAAACTAATTAAAATGGATTAGGGTTTAATGAGGCAATCTGAGCCATCCAACACACGCGGGAAACACCCATCCTACGGCCCACATTCAAACTGGCATTAATTATGGATTAAACCCTAATCTTCTTCAGGCGACCGAAATAGTGTTTCAGTCGTCTTCTCCGGCAACACCAAATCCTTAAGTCTCTCTACAAGCTAACCCAAGCCCCTAAAATATCCAGAATCAACCCCCAAACAACATTAAACAAGAATCAAGCCACAAAATTCATTTACATTGCATCAATCAAGAGAATCAAACAAAAATATTTTTCAAGGGCAAAGTTTCAGAAGATCAATACATGCTTAATACTCAACCATTTTCAAAAGTAAACATATCACAATGATCAGCACATCATGTAGAATCAATTTATAACTTAAAAAACAAGTTCTGGAAAAATTGTTCTTGATGATTACCTGAGTTGAAGCTTTCTCAATCTGAGCTTTTTGGACCCTTATTTTGTGCAAAGCCACTCCACTTGGCCCCCGGATGCTTCTGAAAGGCTTAGATGGAGTTTATATGAGTTGGTTTGTGAGGTTTGGTTCTGATAACTCAAAAATCGTATTTTTGTTTGGGAGTGTTTCAGGTCATTTTGATGGTTGGTTTGTGATCCTTATGATGTGTGGAGATGATTGGTGGAAGAAGATTTGAGGTTTGATGCTTGTGTGTGGAGTTTCGAAGAAATGAAGATTTTGGGGATTTTTGGTGATTCTGAGTCTTGGCTTCTTTCAGGCTTGTGTGTCTTGTGTAATGAACTCCTTGATGTCTACATAAACAATGTTGATTGGCCAGAGAGTTGTTGTGGCACAAGCTGGTTGGTATAGGAGGTTTTGCAAAAAGTCAAGATTGTGTACTATGAGGTATGGGCTCGGGTCATAGCTGGCTTGGGGGCTTGTCCTGCCTCAGCATGCATTAAGGATGGCCATGGGATGGTTTAGAGTGATTAGAAGTGAATGAGTGGTGAGATTGCAATGGTTTTCCACATTTATAACTTTGTACATTCTTGAGAAATTGGCCATTGAAAACTTGTGATGCAAGGCTCAAATATGATCCAAATGTGTTGCATTATCTTGTAATGAAGCTTAGAGGTCAATTAGAGGTCATTAGAAGTCTTGAAACTTGATTTTGCAAAAATCCCTCTTTGGCATGAATTTGAAAATTATAGGATTTTTCCCAACTTTGAAAGATCATATCTTGAGTTCTAGGATGAATCAAGAGGAGTTCTTGTACTTTTTGAAAATGGGAAGATCCAATCTACAAATTTCATGTTTAAGGATTTTTCATTTGAAGCATTTGTTATCAAGAAAGAGGAGGTTGAAAACATTCCCAAAATGGAATATTTCCATTACAAGTCATGTCCAAAAATGGAAAGTTTGCAAATGGCTTGAAATTGGTACACATGATCTTTATAATATATTAAGAACATTAGAATCAAGAATGACCAAAAAAAATTGAGATTAAGGGCCTCAAACCCAAAACCCTAATTTTAGGTCATTTGTGTAGAAAACCCTAGCCTGCCTGGATCTCTGTGCACTCCCTTGTGATTTTGTGACTTCAAAGACTTATTGGAGATGTAAGATGATCATAGAACACTCGTGGATCCTCTTGGCATGATTCAAGTCCATTGGGATGGCTTAGATCACTTCTTGGATTGCTCAGATCACAAACCCTAGATGCAGATGAAATGAACTATGCAGTGAGATGTAATGAGATGTTTATGCAATGCAACATGGAAAGATCACAATCCATGGTATGAGAAAGAGTGAGGGAAATTTTGGGGTGTTTACATCCACATGTCTTTCTCCTAGATCACCAGTATATTTGCTTGTGATGGTTTCCAGCAGGTTCCTATTTAATCCTCAACAAGTCTTACACTCTTTTCCCAAGCAGAGTAGGTGTGGTGGGTTAATAATATCTCGCAGTGATTGATGTTTATTGAAATAAATGCTTGGAACCTACATCTTAACAAGAATTTTCTTTGTACCTAACAAGGATTGTGGAAATATTACCTTATCCCTGGCAGATTATTACCTTTCCCCAGCATTGTGGTATCCCTTTGCAGAGTTGATGTTTGACACTCCAATAGGCTATGCTTTATTTGCACTACTGGTAGGTTGATTTGTTTCCCCACATAGTTGTGAAGATATTTGTCCCCATAAGAATTTAACAGGGACACTTCCCTCTTTTCCCCAAAGAGTGTGGAAGATTTTATGTTGTTGATGTTTCTCCAACATGATTATCTTCTCAGAGTAGAATTATTGATGATTATCCTTTCATGGATTATTGAAGATTTCTTTGTGGATTGAATTCCATATAGTATTTCCTCAGTATGAGTTGAGCCTTATAGTAGGATTTTATTCCTTTGATGGATTTTGATTATTCCCTATAGTATTTCAAGTTGAATCTCCAGCAAGATTCCCAACATAGTTTCTTTGGGATTAGTCGAGCATCCGATTGTTGTGGTGTTTATTTCACATGTTTCTTATATTTATGCATATTTGTAGCACCCCAAATTTGCCCTCTTCTTTTTAAGCATCATATCATATCATATTCATCATGAACATATCATATTCTTGGCATCTTAGCATGGAAAGATGAGGCATAACATTCTCATGACCTATCATTAGGCGTATGATCATCTGTGGAGGTTTTTGAAGCATCACAAGCTATGACAAGGGGCCCATTGGATTTGTCCAAGTCCTATGAGGGTCTATGTTGCATTCACAAGTTCAAGATCATTTACAAAAGCTCAGGAGGTTGGAAGATCATCAGGGAATTCAAGCTAGGGCAAAGCTCCTACACAATGATCCCAAATTAGGGTTTGAGTTTCAAGCATGAAAACCTTGTGACTTTGGCCGTTTCATTTGGGAAAAGTCTCTCATATGTTAAGAGGATCCTAGGGATGAAATTTTGTGAGAAAATTCCTTGTGGAAGTCAAGTATTTCTTCAGTTGCTTGTAAATGAAGTAATTGGTCAACTGTGCATTCTGAAAGTCAACTGTGAGATTTCAAAGGGTCCAACCCCATTTTTCTAGCCAAGGTATGTTCTTATAACATTAGAAGAGGTTTTTCAAGATCAAGGATCAAGAATCATGAGGTTTTGAGGTGTTTTGCAAAATTGGCATAAGTGTGGTCATGGAAATTTCCATTTTTAGCAAGTTTTTGCCCTAATTTTCAAGTAAGCTTAACTTGGTGAAAAAAGATTCAAATGAACCAAAGCCAAACATGAAAGTTGAAGATTAAAGCCTCCCGTTTTCAAAAAGTACAAGAGCATTTTCATAGCCCTCATGGTTAAAGAGATAAGCCCCTCGAAAGTTGCATGAAATCTAGGGCATGGCATGAAATTCCAATCTTCCACAAATGCAAAAAGTCATGAAACTAAGGAAAATTTGCATGAACATGGGAAAAGTGTGATCCTCACATCCAAGGGCCAGATTAATTGCTGTTTTGAATCAAGGGTGAGATGTAAAAAACACATGGGCAAGGAATGAGAGCAAGGCACGAGTAGAATACCTCATCACACAAATCTTGCAAGTTTTGCAAATTCTCTCCCACACTCTCATCTCACGTGCTATTGCCCTCACTCTTTCAGCATTGCTTTTTTGAGTCATTTATAAGAAAATTAGGGTTTCATTTGAGGCCAGATCCATCTCATTTCATCACTTCAATGTTTTTGCACCAAGAGCAATTTCCTTCGAATCTCCTTATTCTCTCACTCTCTTCACAGACCAATCACATATGCTGAATCCTTGAGGCATAAGGATCACTAATACATCACTCATTCAAGATGAAAGTGGGAGATTAGAAAGGTGACATTCAAAGGAAGGTTGGTTCAAAGCTTCAGATTCAATCTCTCTCAAGCTTCCTCTTGCATTTATTTTGCAAGAGGAGATCAAAAGGAGTAGATCTGCAGCATCTGGAGTCTTATCTTGGTGGTTTTGAAGTGTCTTCATCTCTGGTAAGCTCTGAAACTTTTGGATCCGAAACTTGTATTTGTGGTATGCAATGTGATCTATGAACTTTGCTAATTGCTCTGCACTTTTTAGATTTGATTTTGGTGCATTATTGAGGATGTATTGATGATTTAAAGTTTCATGGTGAAATATGTTTTGCTTCGATCTGATTGATTCAGTGATCCTTTGTGAATTTGAATGCCATATTTGAAATCACCATGCCCTAATTATTCAATCTGGAGTGTTTGATTTATTTTTATTGAGGTTTGTTCATAGTCTGCGTTTTCCGGTGCCGGAGCCCTAGCTCCGGTCACCGGATTCTGGGTTGGTGTTCTTTAGGGTTTCAAGGAAGAAGACGATCCCTCAGCCATTGGATCTCCTATCTGAACGTCCCTCATACTGCCACCTCATAAATGAGACCTCATCCCCCTCACGTGTTTTGTGTTTCTGATTTAATGCCCCATGTGTCTGACCTCACAATAATTAATATGCTCCCTCACTGCCAACCAATGAAATTTATGACTTTGATTAATGAGTTGACCTATCATGTCTGTCCATTTGATCCTATGGTCCCTGTTTTTTTCCAGATTAATTGAATATCCATGATATTATTATATGTTGCACTGACCCTTTCCTGGGCCTTGACTACTATTCCCATCCCCCTGCGTTGAAGGCCCAATTTAATTGAACTGATCTTGTTTCTTTTTGAACCCCATGGCCATTTCGTTTTTATTTCTATTTCTTTTTTATTTCATTTTAATATCATTTTGATTTTTAATTTTTTAAAATAGTTTTAGGCATCCAAAAATTCTAAAAAAAATCATGAACGTTATTTTTAGTTTTCTTTAATTTTTGACATTTTTATTTTCCATTTATTTCTATTTGACACGTGTAAATTAATTGTTCATTGTAATTAATTCATTTTGAAGCATGCTGACTTGACCATTTTCCATCTTGATCATCATTTTGTATTTTTGGTTGGTTCTTTTTACTTTGGATTCATGATAGGATGTAGTTTCCTGGTGATTTTTGTTCTGAGTTTTTAGAACCTTGATTAATTGACTTTGGTCCTTGACTTGTGAGTGAAGCTTCTTAACCCTAGTTGATATTTGAACCCTCATTTGAATTGTTTAGCTTCTGAATTTCTTTCCCTCCTTTTGGCATGTTGTTATGCTATGTTTGAAGGTCATTTGTAAAAGGTTGTGGAATTTTTGGATGTACATTTGAATTGTTTTGAATTTTTGTTCTTAACTTGTCCCATTTTGCTTCTTTTTGATCATGTGCTCTCTCCTTAGCTTAGAAGGGCACTTGTGCCAACTTCTTCAACTTGTTTAGAGCCTCATTAGGATGATGATACCTCTCTGATCTTGGGTTTTTGTTTGTGTCTTAGGAATTTAGTGTGTGGTTGCCTTTGAAGTCTTTTCATTCTTATGCACTTCCTTTGCTTCTTTCTTCTCATGAGGTTACCACTTGACTGTGTACCCTTCTTCTCTTCATCTCCCATGCTCTTTAGACAATTTTCTAACATGATTAGGGTTCTGGTCTTGTACCTTGGGGTTATGATTTGTTCATTTTGTTTTGCATCTTCTCATGTTTGTTTTGATTTGTCATAAGTGTTTCATGTTGACTCATGTTTGGTTGTATGTTTCTTTTCCTATTCTTGTGACTTGTGTTTGCATTTGACATTTATGTGTATGACTTCACTTCTGGTTGCATGGTGTTGGTATGGCATTATGTTCATGTTGTATTGATTTTATACTTGTGTTACTAACCTTTTCAGGGGCTTTGGTAAGTGAGAGGTGTGGATGTGACTCCCACATATCAAAATCTTATCTCTTCTCTTCTTATCATTATTTGTTTTAACCTTGTGATTGTTGGCCTTAGGCCTTACCTCTCCTCCTCTTCTTCTTCTTCTTCTTCTTTTCATTCCTTCTTCTTCATTAGGATAGAATTCAAACCTCACTAACCTAGGTTCATCCATGCATGACAACATTTAGGATTCTAGTCTCCCTTAGATTTTTCACCTTTTGAGATCCTTTTGGTGCTCTCTCTTCTCATCTTCAAACTTAATTCCTAATCCACTCTAATAAAGGTTGAGTCTTCTCATGTGACAAGAGACTTTGCTATGAGATACTTGCACGCGTTCCGTTTCGGGGCGAGGTGTAAGTTATCCCTCGTGGTGGATAGGTCTTAGCATGACATTACCTCACAAAGAAAAACATAAAAAAAACACTTCTTAATCAAAAATCACAAAAACACTTAATAAATTCCAGTAGGTCAGTGTGTCTGAGCCTTCACTTGTGGGACTAGATGTGGGGATTTCCTCTATAGATAGGTGTGCCTCTTGCGCATTGCATTTCGGGATGATGTGAGACGTATACATCCCAATGAGTAAGACTTAGGTACACTTACCTATGCAAACTTCACTCATAAAAGCTCATAAAAAACACTAACAAACAATAAGAGTCTTTCCTTCAGGAATTCTTTTCTCATCTCCTTCGCTCCGTACGCGAACTTGCTCCTACTTGTCATTTTGCAAGACGGTTACGCACTCGTCGTCCGAGTCTGCAACACCTGAGCATTGACATAGGCAGTTCAAGCCTTAATTCACAAGCAATCTTTTCCACCCCTAGTTAGGGGAACTACGGCGACTCTGATCCTCATTTTACCGATGAGGTACATAGGCAGCGGGGTAGGGCCCGTTCAAGCACAATCTTTATTTTCCCTTTTCAGTTCCCTTTTCTTTTCTTTTATCCAGTTCCGTTCCTTTCCTTTTGCAGCAACTTTCATTTCTTCACCCTTTGAAACAGTTTCTTTGCAAGCGTGGATCCCGTCGGGTACGGCGGACGATCTGGGTGCTAATACCTTCCCAGGTCGTAACCGACTCCCAAACTCAGTCTCTTTGGTTCGCAGGACCCGTGTCCTTCCTTTCTTTTCTTCCGGCTTGTGCAGCATTACCATTCCCGTTCCTTCGGGATAAAAATGCCTGGCTGGAGATTCTGTTCTTTTCCGCGCCACTTTCGCGTTTGTACCAGGATGGAAATCCGGGAGCGGCAGCTGGCGACTCTGCTGGGGATCGAACCCAGAATCTCTGGTTCCCTTGAGAGTCTCTCCTAGCGCTTGCGTGTTTCTGTTTCTTTGGGTGTTAACTGTTTGCTGTTGTGTGTTGTATTTTACTGTTGTTTATTTATAGTTTTGGTTACAGCTTTATTTACAGTTTTCAGTATTTATTTTCCGCATCATATGTCATACTGGACTGTCTGGACTGGTTTTTTGTTTGGTGGGCTCGGGTGATACTGTTTCTGAGAGATAAGCCAAGTACCCGGCTTGAGTGCACTATAGGATTATAGTGGACATATTGTACTCACATGTGACATGATGAGTGGCGATGTGTTTCACGCCCAGATTGTGACCGTCTTGGAAATATCTTGTGTGGGGATTTCCTCCACTTCGAGATAGGACCTTGATAGTTATGTGCATCTTGGGACCGATCATTGAGAACCTTTGTGGAAACAACCCTCTCCAGTGGTGGCAGTGGCAGACCACATTTTGTGTCAAACCCATTCGCACCCGAGGGTCCACTGGGGACTCACATAGGATTGCCTGGTTCTCTTATAGGAACTCAGTCAAAGCATCTGGTTATATGACACTAGTACTGTATCCTACGGGCTGAATGTACTATTGTTTCTCGCTTTCAGCGCTCGAAGCTGGGAACTTATAAGGGATGCTTGTTTTTCCCGGACTCAACTGAGGCCTCCCTGCGTAGTACATAATGCCAAACCGATTCCCTAATTTGGTCATGAGCCATTTTTGGAAATGGTGAAAGTATTATGTCTATTCGGCTTTGAGAGTCCTTGATGTTTGACCCAGAGCACACCCGTGAGATTGGGCGGGGTTTACAGGTTTGTAGGAACCCTTGACCTCATCATACCCTTGTTACCAATACAGTCTCATGATCTGATACAATTACTTTGGTTCCAGAGTTCTTGAGTTTATCTGGTTCGTGATTGGGTGTATTTGAGATTATCTGAGTGTTTGTGGGTTGTTATCCAGAGATTTTGGGTTTCTGATCACTTGGCTTTGGCATCCAGATTCCAGACAGTCCCAGATTGATCATATGTCTTTGCATTTGCATTGCATCATTTTATCATTAATCATGTTTTGTTTTCATTCACAGGTTCATATCCTTGCTTTCGGTTCCGGTATCCTGTTCAGAGATGGAAGATCCTCGCAAGCAGAATATTCATTTCAAGTTTTTTGACACTAAGGTTGGCCTGTTAAAGAAGATGGTGAAACTGATCACACCCAATCATGTAGAGAGGTTCAGGAAGGCTTATGGGAGTATTCTGGATGTGGTGGTAGAATTAGATCCTTCTGAGAGAAGTGCCATTCACACCCTGCTTCAATACTATGATCCTCAGCTTCATTGTTTCACTTTTCCTGATTTTCAGTTAGGTCCTTTGCTAGAGGAGTATGCTTTGATTTTAGGAGTTCCTGTTCGAGACCAGATTTCGTTCAATGCTGAGATGGGAAGACCTGCACCTGAAGCTATTGCCAAAGCTCTTTATTTGAGCATTTCTGCTATGAATTCTATGACTATCATTAAGGGAGGTGTATCTGGGTTTTCTTTAGAAGCTGTAGTAAAGAAGGTGGAAGAGTTGGCTATTGAGAAGGAGTGGGATTCTGTCTGTGCTATCTTGGCTCTTTCTATCTATGGCATTATTTTGTTTGCAGATATGGAGAAGTTCATAGACATGAATGCCATACATCTCTTCTTGCTGAAGAATCCTGTGCCTACGTTGCTCGGAGATTTGTATTACTCGGTGCACTACAAGACTGAGAAGAAAAAGGGAGGTTTAGTTCGTTGCTGTGCTCCTTTATTTCATATGTGGTTCATGAGGCACTTGACTAGTACTGGAGTGTTTAGTGACCATACATTGGTGTGGGCTCAAAAGATGGAAAAGTTGCTTGCCAAAGATGTCAGGTGGATTACTCAGAGGCTTCAGGGTGCACGTTTCATCACTAGCTGTGGGAGCTATCTTAGTGTACCTTTATTGGGAGTGACTGGAGGGATCAATTACAACCCGATCTTGTTGAGAAGACAGTTGGGATATGCCTTAAGAGAGGTACCAGAAGAATTGAAGTTGACCCCTATTTTCTACTTCCTGGTAAAGGACAATATGCCTTTAGTGAGGAAGGCTGCTGGAGCTTGGAAGTGTATCAAGGGAGAAGGGATAGCTAGATTTGGAAAGTGCAACAATCAGACCTTCCCAGAGTATGAGGCTTGGTTGAAAGACAGATCCAGAAGGGTATTGCTGCCATTCTCACCTCCAGTTCCTCCAGCTGCTGAGTCTAACAATACTGTGTCTTTAGAAGAGTTCAAGAAGTTGGAAGCCCAACTGCATGAAGTCAAGGTGGAGAACACTGAAATGGTTAATTTGTACCATCTTGCCAACCGGGCCAAGAATGAAGCTGAAGAGAAATTGAAGAAGATGCAGATTACCTTGGAGGCTAAAGAGAAAGAGTTTGTTGGAAAGGAAGCTCACTTTCAAAGGCTAGGTCTGATGGAATCCAAAAGAGAAGCAGAACAAAAGAAGAATTCGAAGACTCTCAAGGAAGCTCGTCAGTCTATTGTCTGGTTGCAGGGCCAGAGAGAACAGGAGTTAAAGAGATATAAAGAAAAAGAAGAGTTTTTCGAAGTGCAAATGACTTTCAAGAAGGAAGAAGTGGAACAAGCCCACCAAATTCGAAGGGAGAAGACTCAGCAGTTAGCAGATAGTCAGCAAGCCCTAGAAGCAGCACTTAAAGAGATTGAAGACCTCAAGTTGATGGCTGGAGTCAAGAAGGCTAGGTCTGAGTTGGGACTTAGTGAGGGAGGTTCAGGGTCTTCAGGCAGTGGTCTTGCTTCTTAGTTTGTTTCTCTTGTATTTGGATTACCTACAGACATGTTGTAGGAATCCTGGTTGTTTGTTTTTCTTCTTAGAAACTTGTACCCTACGGGGAATTTTGTTCTTTTTGCCTAATAGGTTGATTTATGTTATGCAGTTTTTTCAGTTCATCTTTTTTTTTCTCTGTGCCTGCTGTTGTTTGAATGTGGTTTCCATGCGAAGGTTTCTGAAAGTCGAGGATCAGTATCCATCTGGTTTTCTTTGCTAAATACCGGAACCAGGGCATGAATGACCTCGGTTTGAAAGCATAAACAATTGCATTGCATACATATCACATGTTTTCTTGTTTTGCAGGTATGGCCACAAGTTTCTAATGTCTTTTCTGTTTCTGGCACTATAGCTCCCAGGAAAGTTCGAGAACAGCCAGTCGTACACAGATATCCCACAAGAGTCAACAGAGAAAGAGTCATGGATCAAATGTAGGCTGATTTAGCTGACTTGAGAGTGAGGATGGAAAATTTTATGACCCTTATGGCAGGAATGGGTCAGAATCAGGAACGTCTGCGTGAGTTGGTAGAAAATAGTCAAGCCAGGAACAACGGTACTGCTGATGGAGGTAATCGTAACGGTGCGGGCGCCCGTCAAATTTAAATCCTTGTAGCACAGCCAGGGGTCACCATTATCAATGATGGACTGAACAATGTACAGATGGACGGTCAAGACAAACAGTTTACATTGCTGGATGAAACTGAGGGCCAAGGGGCTGAAATGAACAGGAAATTTGAAGAGATGGCTGAACAGATCAGGGCTATTCAATCTCAGAACTCCTTGGGGTTCGACATTACTGACTTGGGCTTGGTTCCGGGGGTTAGAATCCCTTACAATTTAAAGGTCCCGACTTTCGAGAAGTACAACGGCACGGCGTGTCCAAAGACTCACCTTTAGTCCTTTGTAGGAAGGATTGCTGCCCACACTGATGATGAAAAGCTATGGATGTACTATTTCCAGGACAGCCTGATTGGGTCCTCTTTGTAATGGTATATGAAGCTAAGTAGAGTCAACATTAAGAGCTGGAAGGACTTGGCAGAGGCGTTCGTGAGGCAATACCAGTACAATTTGGACATGGCTCCAAATCGCACTCAACTGCAAAACATGTCTCAAACTACAAGGAGGGGTTTAAAGAGTATGCTCAAAGGTGGCGTCAGCTTGCTGCCAGAGTGCAACCACCCTTGCTGGAGAATGAGATGGCTGATATGTTCATGGGGACATTGCAAGGAGTGTTTATCGAAAGATTGGCGTCCTGTTCGGCCACCAAATTCAATGATATAGTAATTGCTGGAGAGAGGGTCGAGACTTTGTTAAAGATGGGAAAGATTCAGGATACAAGTGCAAGAAGTTAGAATGGCGTAAGAAAAGCTTTCAGCGGACCCCCGAGACGAAGGGAAGGTGAAACCAATGCTGTGTTTGGCCGAGGACGGGGCCGAGGATATAGAAGGTCGTATGAGCAAGTGGCAGCTGTCACTATCCCTTCCAGCCCTGTGCAGTAGGTACAGGCTCAACCTCAACAACAACAACAACAACCACAACGTAACAACTATCAACAAAGACCTTACCTGCCAAGACAAGCTCGTCCGGCTAATAGGGTGCTTGAGGCAGTTCCCATGACTTATATTGCATTGTTGCAGAGATTGCTGGACCTGAATTTGATACAACTGAGAACACTAGCACCACTACCACCTGGAGAGCTGCCAGTGGGGTACGATGCAAATGCTAGATGCGCTTTCCATTCAGGGGCACCCGGGCACTCAACTGAGAAGTGCAGGGCGCTACAGCACAAGGTTCAAGATTTGATCGACTCCAAGGCGATTAACTTTGCACCACCGTCGAATGTTACTTCAAACCCTATTCCGAACCACGGAGGGGCTAGAATAAATGTTGTTGATAGGTGAGAAGTTAAGTCTGATTCTGAGCATAGAAGAAGTGAAGACTCCGATGTTGGTAGTGAAGGAGAGGCTTCTAAAAGGACAAGCGTTTCCGGGATGCAGTTCTGATTGTGAAAAGTGTGTGAATTCAGTAAACGGTTGTGAAGACCTGAAGATGGGGTTGCAGAATCTAATTAATGAAGGGTCATTGCAGTTTGATAAAGTTGATAATGAAGTTGATGATGTGTACACTATAAGCATCTACTATGATCCAGCTGAAATGCCTGCTAGAAGAGAACCTGTGACCATTTATGCTCCTGAAGTCAGTCCTATGACTATCACTGTTCCTGGGCCTGTTCCTTATACAGATGATAAAGCCATTCCATGGCATTACAACTTAGATATGTACGTGGAAGGACAGAAGGTCGAGAGTAAGTCAGTAGTTATTGACTCGACTGTAGTGAACGTCGGAGGGATTGGAGGATTTACGAGAAGTGGTCGTCTATTTGCTCCCCCAGTTTTGAGAGGAGATCCTGAAGCTGAAGCTTCGGCAAAGGCTAAAGGGAAGCAAACAGCGACTGAAGAAACAACAACTCCTGCTGCTGGACAGGGTACCTTTGAGAAGGAAGTGGAGGAATTTATGCGAATAATTAAAAAGAGCGATTATAAGGTGGTTGAACAGTTGAATCAGACGCCGTCCAAAATATCAATTTTGTCTTTGCTGATGTGTTCTCCCGCACATAGAGAAGCCTTGCTGAAAGTGTTGCAGATGGCCTACGTTCCTCAAGAAATAACTGTTAATCAATTGGAAGCTGTAGTGGGCAGTGTGAATGCAAGCCACGGGCTGGGCTTTACAGATAGAGACCTTACTTCAGAGGGCCGTAACCATAACAAAGCACTGCATATTACTATGGAGTGTAAGGGTGCTGTTTTGTCGCATGTCCTGGTTGACGCAGGCTCTTCTCTTAATGTACTCCCGAAGAAAGCATTAATGAAGTTGAATGTTGATAGTATCGTCTTAAGACCCAATGATTTGATAGTTAAAGCTTTTGATGGGTCCAGAAGGTCAGTGTTTGGAGAAGTTGAGTTACCTGTGAAAATAGGGTCTCAAGTATTCAAAAGCACCTTCTACGTTATGGACATTCAGCCCGCGTACAGCTGCTTGTTGGGACGTCCATGGATTCACACTGCCGGAGCTGTAACTTCCACTCTGCATCAAAAGCTCAAGTACGTGGTTGATGGCCAGGTAATCACTGTGTGCGAAGAGGAAGACATCTTTGTGAGCCACTTATCAACTTTCAAATATGTGGAGATGGACGGAGAGATCCATGAGACTCTGTGTCAGGCCTTCGAAGCAGTTAATGTCAGCATTTTGACTCCAGTAGAGAAGAACAGCGAGAAAGAAGGTACCTCCATTCACTCTTACAAGCAGGCGGAGGAAGTGGTTCGGTCAGGAAGTGCCTAAGACTGGGGCAAATTGCTGGAATTAGAGAAGAAAGATGATAAGTTTAGTTTGGGTTATCAGCCTGGTGGGTCTAACTGGCCTCAGAGTGGTAAAGCTATTACTTTTGCAAGCGCTGGGATGCTCGACCGCAACCATATCTGTGCAATTAATGAAGAGGGAGACAATGATGGTGACTGGGACAACTGGATTCATCCGTGTGCGCCCGGAGAGGAGCTGAAGAACTGGTCTGCTGAAGACATCGTCCAAGTTACCTGGCAATCAGAGTAATTTATTTATTTCCTTTTCTTATCATGCTGCATTGTCAAATCCTGCACTCTGCCCAAGGTGCAAGGATCCATTGTATGGGCCACCATGTTTTGTATGCATTTATTTTACCATGAAATAAAGGACATTTTCAGAAAAATTGTGTTCTCTTTATTTCGTTTAAAATTTTTCACAAAAATAAAAAAATGGCAATGTCTTTTTCTTTTTGATTTTTGTGTTTGCGTCTCTTTTGAAAAATAAGCAGATTCTGAAATAAGCACATCATCTGTGCAGTGTTGATCATCCGAATTCCATTGGTAACGTTCCTGTTATGACCACGCATGACTTTGACAATCCTATCTACCAAGCTGATGAAGGGGTTGAGGAAGACTGTGAACTCCCTGAAGAATTGGTCAGATTGTTGAAACAAGAGGAACAGGTTATTCAGCCTCATCAGGAAGAAATTGAGATCATCAACATCGGCACTGAAGATGTGAAGAAAGCGATCAAGATTTGGGCCAGTCTGCAGGCCGAAGTAAAGAAAGAGTTGATTGGTATGCTGCGTGAGTATGTGGATATCTTCGCCTGGTCGTACCAAGATATGCCAGGGTTGGATACCGACATTGTTGTGCATAAGCTACCATTGAGAGAAGACTGTCCTCCTGTGAAACAAAAGTTGAGAAGAACTCGTCCTGACATGGAAATGAAGATCAAGGAGGAAGTTCAGAAGCAACGGGATGCCGGATTCCTTGCCGTAACTAGTTACCCACCTTGGGTAGCTAACATTATACCTGTACCAAAGAAGGACGGCAAGGTCCGGATGTGCGTTGATTACCGGGATCTAAATAGAGCAAGCCCAAAAGATGACTTTCCATTACCTCACATTGATGTGCTGGTAGATAACACTGCTCAATTCTCGGTATTTTCCTTCATGGATGGCTTCTCCGGGTATAACCAGATCAAAATGGCACCGGAAGACATGGAAAAAACAATGTTCATTACCCCGTGGGGTACATTCTGCTACAAGGTGATGCCCTTTGGTTTGAAGAACGTCGGGGCAACTTATCAGCGGGCTATGGTCACATTGTTCCACGACATGATACACAATGAGATAGAATGCTATGTGGACGATATGATTGCTAAGTCCCGAGATGAAGAAGAGCATCTGGTCAACCTTAAGAAGTTGTTTGATAGACTGATAAAGTATAAGCTGAGGTTGAATCCAAACAAGTGCACTTTCGGAGTGCATTCCGGAAAACTGTTGGGTTTCATTGTTAGTCGGAAAAGAATCGAGGTGGATCCTGCAAAAGTAAAAGCAATTCAAGATATGCCTGCACCGAAAACAGAAAAAGAAGTGCGCGGGTTTTTAGGGAGGTTGAACTACATTTCACGGTTCATATCTCATCTAACTGCCACGTGCGAACCAATATTCAAATTGCTAAGAAAGGAGCAAACGGTCAGGTGGAATGAGGACTACCAAAGAGCCTTTGACAAGATAAAAGAATATTTGCAGACACCTCTGACTCTAATGCCTCCAGTTCCAGGACGACCGCTCATCATGTACTTGACCGTGTTAGAAGGGTCAATGGGGTGTGTTCTAGGCCAACATGATGAGTCTGGTCGAAAAGAGTACGTTATTTATTACCTTAGCAAAACGTTTACCGACTGTGAATCTCGTTACTCACTGCTCGAGAAAACTTGTTGCACTTTGGTATGGGCTGCTCGCCGACTGAGGCAGTACATGTTGACTCATACCACACTGCTAATTTCCAAAATGGATCCTGTCAAGTATATCTTTGAGAAACCAGCGTTAACCGAAAGGGTTGCTAGGTGGTAAATGATCCTAACTGAGTATGACATATAACATACTTCTCAGAAAGCCATCAAGGGAAGTGTATTGTCGGAATACCTTGCACAACAACCTCTTGAAGATGATTATCAACCAATGAAGTTTGATTTCCCTGATGAGGACATCATGTACCTCAAAGCAAATGATTGCGAGGAACCACTTCCGGAGGAGGGGCCAGACCCTGAATCCAAATGGAAGTTGATGTTTGATGGGGCAGTCAATATCAATGGACGTGGAGTTGGTGCTATTCTTATTACTCTTAAAGGTGTTCACTTTCCCTTCACTGCCAGAATTACTTTTGGCTGCACCAACAATGAAGCGGAATAAGAGGCATGCATAATGGGAATAAAGGAGGCTATTAATCTTCGGATTAAGACCCTCGATATATTCGGAGATTCAGCCCTCGTTATTAACCAAATTACCGGCAAGTGGTATACGCATCAAGAGCACTTAATTCCTTACAGGGATTATGCCAGAAAACTGTTGACGTTCTTCACAACAGTTAAGCTTCAGTACATACCACGTGATGAGAATCAATTTGCCGATGCATTGGCTACTCTTTCTTCGTCTATCAAAGTCTTGTGTTGGAATTATGTGCCCAGGATTGACATTTCCAGGCTTGACGCACCAACTCATGCTTTCTCTGTAGACGCAGTGTCTGATGAGAAACCTTGGTATTTTGATATCAAGCTCTTCCTGGAAAAGCAAGAATACCCAGCTGGGGCATCTTCCAATGACAAGAAGACCTTAAGGCGACTTGCTGCTAGTTTCTTCTTGAATACAGACGGGGTGTTGTATAAGAGGAACTTTGACATGGTCTTTCTCAGATGCGTGGATAGACACGAAGCAAGCCTGTTAATGCAGGAAGTCCACGAGGGATCTTTCGGTACTCATGCAGGAGGGCATGCTATGGCTAAGAAGTTATTGAGATCGGGGTATTATTGGATGACAATGGATGCAGATTGTTGTTCATACGCCCGTAAGTGCCACAAGTGCCAGATTTACGCAGACAAGGTGCATGTTCCTCCTAGCCCACTCAACGTCATGTCATCTCCTTGGCCCTTTTCCATGTGGGGCATTGACATGATCGGGAAAATAGAGCCTACTGCTTCAAATGGTCATCGCTTCATCTTGGTCGCGATCGATTACTTCACTAAGTGGGTTGAAGCAGCATCTTATGCCAATGTCACCCGTCAAGTGGTAGCCATATTTTTGAAAAGAGACATCATTTGCAGATACGGAGTACCCGAAAGAATCATTACTGACAATGTTTCTAACTTAAACAACAAGATGATGGCAGAGTTGTGTCGGGACTTCAAGATCCAACATCACAATTATTCTCCTTACCGACCAAAGATGAATGGTGCAGTAGAGGCGGCGAACATGAATATCAAGAAGATTGTGCAAACGATGGTTGTCACTTACAAAGATTGGCATGAGATGTTACCATTTGTGCTGCATGGGAAACTCCCTTATCATTGGTATATGGTATGGAGGCAATCTTGCCTGTTGAAGTAGAGATTCCTTCATTGCGTGTGATGATGGATGTGAAGCTTGATGAGGCTTAATGGGTGTGTGCTCGATACAATCAGCTATGCTTAATTGAGGAAAAGAGATTAGCGGCTATCTGTCATGGTCAGCTTTATCAGAGGAGAATGAAGCGAGCATTCGACCAACGAGTACGTACTCGGGAGTATCAAGTAGGAGAGCTTGTGCTCAAGAGGATTGTTCCTCTAGGTTCAGATCACAGGGGCAAGTGGACCCCAAACTACGAAGGACCATTCATAGTGAAGAAAGTTTTCTCGGGAGGAGCACTGATGCTCACCACTATGGATGGAGAAGATTTCCAATCCCCTGTTAATTCGGACGCAGTTAAAAAATACTTCGCATAATAGACCCACTGGACACAAAAACAAAATTAAGGTCCATGCAAGAAAAGGGCATCTCGGCGAGCTAAAAACAGAATAAAAAGCTCGGGCAAAAGTTAGGGAAAATAAGTAAAAAAAATGTACACCCGCTGAGTTGAAAAGCCACATCGGACAGCTCAGGCAAAAAAGGGTATCCCGGTGGATTGAAAACCCGAAAGGGCGATCCACGCAAAACAAGGGAATAAGCGAACAACTGCGATCCGAGTAATCTAAACCAAATCATCGTTTCGTACAGCTTGACAATATCATAAGGATAGGAATCAGTCCCCTCGTCTTCTCAAAAAGCAAAGGCAAGAATGGAGAGTTTTGAAGACATGCTGGTCATAGCAGAAAGGGAACTTATTGAGATGTCGTGTCCATTGCCATTAGGATAGTTTATTTTCTCAATTTTATGGTAGCTACCTCTTTCCAGGTGGTTGCTTCCTGATGTAAAATCTTTTCCTATTCAGAGGCCTTTCAATAAAAGAGTATTCAGTCAAAAATCTGTGTTGTGTTTATTTTTGTTTTTGTTTGCAAAATGTCCTGAGTTGTTGGCAAAAAATAGCATTGCATTTAAAACATGGTGATAATTTGAAAGAAAAATGACATTGCAGGGAAACATTTGAAATCCTCTTTGAGTGTCGGGTGACGATGGATGAACAGATCATACCATGCAAGTCCCCGGGGCACACTTGTGTACTCTGTTGTTGCAGGTTTTGCAGGATGGCGTCACATTCTCCCAAGAAGAATTCTCCCCAGCTAAGTCATGGCAGATGGGATACCCAACAGTCTATTCTTCCCTAGTGGAGTATGCCCAGCAGGAGGCTGAATGCCTGATTTCCCCACAAGGTTCACATTTGGGTTTCACTCCCATCAGTGAAATATTCCCCAGAGAAGTCGCCAATTTATTTTTGGTCAATATGATGATACAAACAGTTATTCATCCCTCTAACAAAAGTTAAGTGTCAAAGCCTCTTGACTTGGTTCTCCCCTACAGAGTTGTAACTCTTGTTGCCAATCAGGCACTTGTTTGATGCTCGTCTGCACCTCCCCATACTCGTCTGTGTTCATACTTTATTGCCGCTCGTCTGCATTTCTCAACACTCGTATGTGTTATCACTTTGGTATTGCTTGTTTGCTTTCCCCAGTTGTTGCCCATAATCACTTTGCTATTGCTCGTCTGCACTTTCCAACACTCGTCTGTGTTTGAGATTTGCTATTGCTCGTCTGCACTTTCCAGCACTCGTCTGTGTTTGATATTTGTTGTTTCTCGTCTGCACCTCCCCACACTCGTCTGTGTTTGATATTTGTTGTTGCTTGTCTGCATTCCCCAGCACTCGTCTGTGATTATTATCTGTTTGAAGCTCGTCTGCATTTGTTTGGATACTCGTCTGTATCATCTCTCACACTCTTCTGTGTTAGCTTATATCCATGTGTTGATTTTGACAATTACCTTGGTACTCGTTTGTATTGCTACTCCAAATGCTCGTCTGTGTTTGAATTTCTGGTATTCGTCTGTACCAGTGACTGATATTCGTCTGTATCTTTGCTTGAAGCGTTCGTCTGTGTTTCTCGAATCATCGTCTAATATTCGTTTGTATCATTGACTTATGGCACTCATCTGTGTTTCTCTTGATGATCATCCAATACTCGTCTGTATTGAAGAGGTTTGAAATCCTGACTGTGGGAATAAATGTCAAAATGGTTACCGGTCTTGGCGTAACAGGTATGTCCGAAGGAGATTCGTCTGTCTCACACACCACTAATTTTTGTTGCACCTGGCGTAACAAGTTCGCTCAAAGAAGGCTCGTCTGTCTTAGACCATATATCCATGGATAATATATGAGGAGGGTTCGTCTACCTTGATTATGCATGTCTATCCCACAGACTTAAGTGCATCACCGGTCCTGGCGTAACAGGTATATCCGAAGGAGATTCGTCTGTCTCAAGTTATATGTCTTGCAAAGTATGTGAGGACTCGTATGTCCAGTTCCTGGCGTAACAGGATTGTTCAAAGAAGACTCGTCTGTCAAAGTATTCTTATCCCAAATAACAGTTTCAACTTGGAAGGAGCTTGTCTGCTTTCTCTCCACTTCAGTCACCAAAGCGTCATTTGGTTAGGTTTATTTCCCAGTTTTTGCGTTCTCCGGCAGAGTATAAATTTCAGGTCTTCTTGGTATTCAACCACAGTTTATCTTGAACGGTCGATAGCCCGTGCTACCGTCCTTTTCAGATTAACAGTTGTTTGAATAGGGGCAGCTGTAGCACCCCAAATTTTCTCTATTCTTTTTAAGCATCATATCATATCATATTCATCATGAACATATCATATTCTTGGCATCTTAGCATGGAAAGATGAGGCATAACATTCTCATGACCTAGCATTAGGCATATGATCATCTGTGGAGGTTTTTGAAGCATAACAAGCTATGACAAGGGGCCCATTGGATTTTTCCAAGTCCTATGAGGGGTCTATGTTGCATTCACAAGTTCAAGATCATTTACAAAAGCTCAGGAGGTTGGAAGATCATCAGGGAATTCAAGCTAGGGCAAAGCTCCTACACAATGATCCCAAATTAGGGTTTGAGTTTCAAGCATGAAAAACTTATGACTTTGGCCATTTCATTTGGGCAAAGTCTCTCATATGTTAATAGGATCCTAGGGATAAAATTTGGTGAGAAATTTCCTTGTGGAAGTCAAGTATTTCTTCAGTTGCTTGTAAATGAAGTAACTGGTCAACTGTGCATTCTGAAAGTCAACTGTGAGATTTCAAAGGGTCCAACCCCATTTTTCTAGCCAAGGGATGTTCTTATAACATTAGAAGAGGTTTGGCAAGATCAAGGATCAAGAATCATGAGGTTTTGAGGTGTTTTGCAAAATTGGCATAAGTGTGGTCATGGAAATTTCCATTTTTAGCAAGTTTTTGCCCTAATTTTTAAGTAAGCTTAACTTGGTGAAAAAAGCTTCAAATGAACCAAAGCCAAACATGAAAGTTGAAGATTAAAGCCTCCCATTTTCAAAAAGTACAAGAGAATTTTAATAGCCCTCATGGTTAAAGAGATAAGCCCCTCGAAAATTGCATGAAATCTAAGGCATGGCATGAAATTCCAATCTTCCACAAATGCAAAAAGTCATGAAACTAATTTTCAAGTTGTTTTATGGGCCAAATATGATCACAGTATTCCAACGCAATGCCAATAATCCATTTTTCTCCAAGAATAGTGTCAAATTCGTGCATGATAAGAAGGATATTTCGCAAGGTGCAAAATTTGCATGAACATGGGAAAAGTGTGATCCTCACATCCAAGGGCCAGATTAATTGCTGTTTTGAATCAAGGGTGAGATGTAAAAAACACATGGGCAAGGAATGAGAGCAAAGCACGAGCAGAATAACTCATCACACAAATCTTGCAAGTTTTGCAAATTCTCTCCCACACTCTCATCTCACGTGCTATTGCCCTCACTCTTTCAGCATTGCTTTTTTGAGTCATTTATAAGAAAATTAGGGTTTCATTTGAGGCTAGATCCATCTCATTTCATCACTTCAAAGTTTTTGCACCAAGAGAAATTTCCTTTGAATCTCCTTATTCTCTCACTCTCTTCACAAACCAATCACATATTCTGAATCCTTGAGGCATAAGGATCACTAATCCATCACTCATTCAAGCTGAAAGTGGGAGATTAGAAAGGTGCCATTCAAAGGCAGGTTGGTTCAAAGCTTCATATTCAAGCTCTCTCAAGCTTCCTCTTGCATTTATTTTGCAAGAGGAGATCAAAAGGAGTAGATCTGCAGCACCTGGAGTCTTATCTTGGTGGTTTTGAAGTGTCTTCATCTCAGGTAAGCTCTGAAACTTTTGGATCTGAAACTTGTATTTGTGGTATGCAATGTGATCTATGAACTTTGCTGATTGCTCTGCACTTTTTAGATTTGATTTTGGTGCATTATTGAGCATGTATTGATGATTTAAAGTTTCATGGTGAAATATGTTTTGCTTCGATCTGATTGATTCAGTGATCCTTTGTGAATTTGAATGCCATATTTGGAATCAGCATGCCCTAATTATTCAAAATGGAGTGTTTGATTTATTTTTATTGAGGTTTGTTCATAGTCTGCGTTTTCCGGTGCCGGAGCCCTAGCTCCGGTCACCGGATTCTGGGTTTGTGTTCTTTAGGGTTTCAAGGAAGAAGACGATCCCTCAGCCATTGGATCTCCCATCTGAACGTCCCTCATACTGCCACCACATAAATGAGACCTCATCCCCCTCACGTGTTTTGTGTTTCTGATTTAATGCCCCATATGTCTCACCTCACAATAATTAATATGCTCCCTCACTGCCAACCAATGAAATTGATGACTTTGATTAATGAGTTGACTTATCCTGTCTGTCCATTTGATCCTATGGTCCCTGTTTTTTCCAGATTAATTGAATATCCATGATATTATTATATGTTGCGTTGACCCTTTCATGGGCCTTGACTACTATTCCCACCCCCCTGTGTTGAAGGCCCAATTTAATTGAACTGATCTTGTTTCTTTTTGCACCCCGTGGCCATTTCATTTTTATTTCTATTTCTTTTTTATTTCATTTTAATATCATTTTGATTTTTAATTGTTTAAAATAGTTTTAGGCATCCAAAAATTCTAAAAAAAAATTATGAACGTTATTTTTAGTTTTCTTTAATTTTTGACATTTTTATTTTCCATTTATTTCTATTTGACACGTGTAAATTAATTGTTCATCGTAATTAATTCATTTTAATTCATTTTGAAGCATGCTGACTTGTCCATTTTCCATCTTGATCATCATTTTGAATTTTTGGTTGGTTCTTTTTGCTTTGGATTCATGATAGGATGTAGTTTCTTGGTGATTTTTGTTCTGATTTTTTAGAACCTTGATTAATTGACTTTGGTCCTTGACTTGTGAGTGAAGCTTCTTAACCCTAGTTGATATTTGAACCCTCATTTGACTTGTTTAGCTTCTGAATTTCTTTCCCTCCTTTTGCCATGTTGTTATGCTATGTTTGAAGGTCATTTGTGCAAGGTTGTGGAATTTTTGGATGTACATTTGAATTGTTTTGAATTTTTGTTCTTAACTTGTCCCATTTTGCTTCTTTTTTATCATGTTCTCTCTCCTTAGCTTAGAAGGGCACTTGTGCCAACTTCTTCAACTTGTTTAGAGACTCATTAGGGTAATGATACCTCTCTGATCTTGGGTTTTGGTTTGTGTCTTAGGAATTTTGTGTGTGATTTCCTTTGAAGTCTTTTCATTCTTATGCACTTCCTTTGCTACTTTCTTCTCATGAGGTTACCACTTGACTTTGTACCCTTCTCTCTTCATCTCTCATGCTCTTTAGACACTTTTCTAACATGATTAGGGTTTTGGTCTTGTACCTTGGGGTTGTGATTTGTTCATTTTGTTTTGCATCTTCTCATGTTTGTTTTGATTTGTCATAAGTGTTTCATGTTGCCTCATGTTTGGTTGTATGTTTCTTTTCCTATTCTTGTGACTCGTGTTTGCATTTGACATTTATGTGTATGACTTCACTTCTGGTTTCATGGTGTTGGTATGTCATTATGTTCATGTTGTATTGCTTTTATACTTGTGTTACTAACCTTTTCAGGGGCTTTGGTAAGTGAGAGGTGTGGATGTGACTCCCACATCTCCAAATCTTATCTTTTCTCTTCTTATCATTATTTGTTCTAACCTTGTGATTGTTGGGATTAGGCCTTACCTCTCCTCCTCTTCCTCCTCTTCTTCTTCTTCTTCTTCTTCTTCTTCTTCTTCTTTTCATTCCTTCTTCTTCATTAGGATAGAATTCAAACCTCACTAACCTAGGTTCATCCATGCATGACAACATTTAGGATTCTAGTCTCCCTTAGATTTTTCACCTTTTGAGATCCTTTTGGTGCTCTCTCTTCTCATCTTCAAACATAATTCCTAATCCACTCTAATAAAGGTTGAGTCTTCTCATGTGACACGAGACTTTGCTATGAGATACTGGCACGCGTTCCGTTTCGGGGCGAGGTGTAAGTTATCCCTCATGGTGGATAGGTTTTACCATGAGATTACCTCACAAAGAAAAACATAAAAAACACTTCGTAATCAAAAATCACAAAAACACTTAATAAATTCTAGTAGGTCAGTGTGTCTGAGCCTTCACTTGTGGGACTAGATGTGGGGATTTCCTCTATAGATAGGTGTGCCTCTTGCGCATTCCATTTCGGGATGATGTGAGACGTATACATCCCAATGAGTAAGACTTAGGTACACTTACCTATGCAAACTTCACTCATAAAAGCTCATAAAAAACACTAACAAACAATAAGCGTCTTTCCTTCAGGAATTCTTTTCTCATCTCCTTCGCTCCGTACGCGAACTTGCTCCTACTTGTCATTTTGCAAGACGGTTACGCACTCGTCGTCCGAGTCTGCAACACCTGAGCATTGACATAGGCAGTTCAAGCCTTAATTCACAAGCAATATTTTCCACACCTAGTTAGGGGAACTACGGCGACTCTGATCCTCATTTTACCGATGAGGTACGTAGGCAGCGGGGTAGGGCCCGTTCGAGCACAATCTTTATTTTCCCTACATTTTTCCTTTTCAGTTCCCTTTTCTTTTATTTTATCCAGTTCAGTTCCTTTCCTTTTGCAGCAACTTTCATTTCTTCACCCTTTGAAACAGTTTCTTTGCAAGCGTGGATCCCGTCGGGTACGGCGGACGATCTGGGTGCTAATACCTTCCCAGGTCGTAACCGACTCTCGAACTCTATCTCTTTGGTTCGCAGGACCCCTGTCCTTCCTTTCTTTTCTTCCGGTTTGTGCAGCATTACCATTCCCGTTCCTTCGGGATAAAAATGCTTGGCTGGCGACTCTATTCTTTTCCGCGCCACTTTCGCGTTTGTACCAGGATGGAAATCCGGGGAGCGGAAATATTCTGTTAGCATATTCATATGTATATTCATGCATTCACTTTATGCATAGCATCATATGTTTTCATTCTTGCATTCTTTGATACATCTTTGTTCTCTGCTCTTTGGTGTGAAGTTTCCCCCATTGAGTGTGTGTGTTGTTTTCCCTCAAGTTTAGAGTGTCAACCATTAAGCAGAAAGTGTTTATTCTTTATAAATCCCCATTGAGTTTGTTTTTCGTAGATGATTTTGATTCAGTTTCCTTTCCAGCTCATTATCTGGATGGCATTTTCCCTAGTTGAGATGTTTCCTCCTCGGGATGAGTCTTATTTTACCGTTTCTCTCTGACTTGTTCTTGGATTGAATTTTGGTCCCCCGGCTTATTAAATTTATTTAGATATCACTTGGTTGATGGTTAGGTAATATATTTTGGGTAGTTACCTTGTTGAGTTATCACTTGTATGGCAATTGGTATCATTTCCTTTCGGGCTTATTACCTTTGTTAAGCTATCAATCTGGTTAATAGATATGTAATATATCTTCCTATTCTTGGTTAGTTACCTTATTGAGATATCACTTTCATGATAATTGGTAATCTTTCCTTATGAGCTTATTACCTTTGGTGAGCTATCAATTTGGTTGATAGTTAAGTAACATTTCTTGTTATCTATGGTTAATTACCTTGTTGAGTTATAACATGCGTGATAATTGGTAATCTTTCCTTCTGAGCTTATTACCTTTGTTGAACTATAAATTTGGTTAGTAGTTAAGTAATATGTCTTGTTATCTCTGTTTAGTTACCTTGTTAAGTTATCACTTGCATGATAATTCGTAATCTTTCCTTCTGAACTTATTACTTTTGTTGAGCTATGAATTTGGTTGATAGTTAGGTAATATGTCTTGTTATCTTTGGTTAGTTACCTTATTTAGTTATCACTTGCGTGATAATTGGTAATATTTCTTTATGAGCTTATTACCTTTGTTGAGCTATCAATTTGGTTGATAGTTAGGTAATATGTCTTGTTATCTTTGGTTTGTTACCTTGTTGAGTTATTACTTGTGTGATAATTAGTAATTTTTCCTTCTAAGTTTATTACCTTTGTGTCGCTCCCAAATATTTGCATCCCGGTGCAGACACAAACAGTCGGCGAAAATAGAAAATGAAGGTGAATTGAATAGAGTCTCCAGCTAGGCATTTTTATCCCGAAGGAAAGGTAATGCTGCATAAACCTCGAAAGAGATGGATAAGACGGTTGCGAACCAGAGAAACTGAGAAAGGGGGTTGATTACAACCTAGGAAGGTATTAGCATCCAGATTGTCTGTCGTACTCGACGGGATCCACGCCTATAAGATTGTGTTTAAAAGGGGTAGGTGTATGTGTTATCTGTGTGCAAAAGCTAAAGAAGAGAATATACAAGTGTCAGTGCAAAAGGTGAATTGCTCTGGAACTGAGGCTTAAAAAGAATGCTGAAAGAGAGGGAAGACACATAGACTTTTGTTTGATAACTGTTAATTTATACGTACGTATCCTCACATGCAATGAGGAAGTCAAAACACCTTAGTTAGACTCAAAGAGACTAAAAATGATTGACTGTGAACTGCTTGCTTGTCTATGCTCATGTGTATGACTCGTCTGGCTCGAGTGCTAACTGTCTTACATTAGACGGAAGAAGCGAGTTCTCGTTTGTGAATGAGTGTGATGAGAAAAGAATCCCGAAGGAGACGATTATTGTTTGTTTTTGTGTTTTCAGTTTTGTTATTGTTTTTGGTGTTTTGCATAAGTTAATGAGCTTAAGCCTAAATCAAGGGCTTGTAAACTCATTATATCCTCCCTGATTAGGGATAATGAGCCTACTTAAGTATGAGATAAGCATCTCAACTTAATTACCATGATGATGTAGGATTAAGATCATTAACCTACTTGTGATTAATTAGATGTTTTTGGGGTTTTTGTTTAGTGTTAAGTAATGAGTTTAATCTCTAATCACAGATTAGTGAACTCATTACACCATCCTAATAGAAGGATAATAGATGAGAACACTTAAGCTGAGGAAGATACCTTAACTTAATCCATGGTTAGAGACTAAATTCATTGTATAACAAGCCTTTATTAAATGGATTTTAATTAAAGGATGAGATTAAGAAGTGGATTTTATGGTTTGTAAGACAACTCGAGGGGGACTTGTCCATTAAACACTAGGGTTAGTCCCTCTTAACCACAAGGAAGAGATAGAACCCTAATGTAAGGCCCATGTTACAAGATAAAGTCTTGGTGATTATTAATGTGATTTCATTAAGAGGTTTAAACAAATTAAAGGTTTAACCCTTAGGATTAAAGTTATACACTCCATCCTAAGAGAAGGATGTAGGCATAACCCTAATTCCAAAGTCCTAAAACTTTAAGAGTTTAGTCTCTGATTATTAAGATGAGAAGAGAGACTCAAGGAAACTTAAAGGTAAAAGACTCAGGGGGACTATACAACCCTAAAAGTTATCATGCTTGGATATCCAATGGTTTGTTAGGCTTAAGAGGAAAGATCTTCAAGGCCACCAATGGAAGAAGCAGATGAATAGAGAAGGAGAAAGAAGAACAAGTTACTTACTTCCTGAAGAAGATAAGTAACTTGAAGGAAAGAAAGTAAGAAAGATAGAACATAAGTGAACAAGTTCACTTCAAAGACATGTAAAAATGCATATAAATGAGATAAGAAGAAGTGGGAGGTGAAGGCAAATCCACCTCCCAAATAACTTACCAAAAGTTCCTGAAAAGTTAGTATGAATGCATAGTCATACAAGATGCATATGAATGATCATACAGAGATGAGATGTCATGAAAGCATGCTTAGAAGCTTGAAAACACATGGATGCTTATGAAATGAAATGAATGCAAGACATGGCAAATGAATGAAGAAATGATCAAGAAATGTTCTAACATGTCCTAAGATATCTAAGATGACATATGAATGCTTGAAATGTCATGGTAAGTTCACATGAGGATGCTATGCAAAGGAGAATGCAAATGAACATGAGAAATTAGGGCTTTATGAACATATGAGATGCAAATGAACAAAACAGAAGCATACAACATGATAAAATATTGAAACCAAGCTTAATCAAACCCTAAACCTATATTAAGTCACATCCCAAAGGAGAAGACCAGAAGCTAATCCTATTGAAAGTTATGATTTTTCTAAGTTTGCTAGGGTTTTTGGGTGATTCTCAAATGAAAATTAAAATCAATTTGAAAATTCAAGATAAATTCATGAGGAAAATAACCTAGAAACTACATGTAATGTGTGAAACAATGCAAAAAGAATCAAGTTCAAACTCTTCATTGTTAGGCAAAAATGATTTTTCAAAGTTAGGGTTAAAAAATATGATTTTTAAGAATCCTAATTCAAAGAAAATTGTTAAGTTATGATCAAAACTAAAAAGAAATTTGAATGAAGAATTTGAAAATGTTTCTAAATGTATTGGAATGGTTCATTATTTGTTTGGTGATTTTTAGAAACCTAAATGCATTTTTAATGAATTAAAATCCATTAAAACAGAAATGCAAGAAATCATATTTTTTGAAAGTGTTTTGATATTTTTTATAATTTAAACAAAAGAAATGAAAAAAAAAATAAAATTAAATGAATTAAAATAAAATAAAAAGAAAAGTCAGCGCATCCATTGGCTGAGATTTGAATGAAAAAGGTGGGAATTGACTGGTGCGCTATCCAAAGATCCACATTCAAACTAGCTAATTAAATATAATTGATTTAATTAATCATGATTAAATTTAAGTGAACTAATCTGAGCCTATGCGCGCTAACCCTAATTATGATCCAAAGGCCAGGAATGAATCTGGGCATCTAACCCTAATTAGGGTTCTAATGATTTTCAGGTGACCGGAGCTAGCTCCGGTCATCTTCTCTGGCCACTCAAAACCTCAACTTCTTCCCTAGGTCAAATTAAAAGCTCTAAAGCTCCAAAAATGATCTTCTAACCCCCCCTAAGTAAGAATCCATCATCATATAACATTTATATTTCATCAAAAGCAAGAATCGAATCAAACAAGATTTTCGGGCAAACTTTCAGAACAACCATACATGCTCATTTCTCAATCATTTTCAAAACTAAACATATCAGTGTGATCTAGAGAACATATAGAATCATTCTAAAACTTAAAAGAGTGTTTCTGGAAAATTTGTTCTTGAGGTATACCTAAGTTGAAGCTTTTCTGTTTGGAGCTTTCTGACCTTTCCTTTGATGCGAATCAACCTCAATGGACTCCTTGAAGTTAAAGAGAAGCTTAGAACAAGCTTGTGATGGCTATTTTGAAGTGTTTGGTTCTGGTTATGCAGAAATCGTATTTTTAATTTGGGAGGTTTCAGGCCATTTTGAGGGTTGCTTTGTGTTCTTTAGGTGATTTTGAGATGAATGGTGAAGTTTGTTCTGAAGTTTGATGGTTGTGTTTTGAGTTTCGAAAAAGGGAAGGTTTTTGCAATTTTTGTGAAATCTGAGCTCCCCAATGTTTCAGGCTTGAATGTCTTATGGAATGAGGTCCTTAGGGTTCACATAAGTCATTGTGATTGGTCAGAGAGTGGGTGGTGGCTCAGTTTGATTGGTATGGGAGGAAATGCAAAAATGTTAACTTATGTGTACTTGAGGTATGGGTCAATGCAGCAGAGGATTCTAAGCATAGATTTCCTCAACATGTTTCATGGAGGGCCCTTGGATCAAAGAAAGGCAGTTGTGATGCATAGATGAAGAGATAGCAAGTTTTATGCAATTTTCCAACTTTGATGTTTCTTGTGAATCAAGCCATGAAATGCTTCAATCCTTGGGCCAATTCTGATCTTGGCATGTTGCATTAACATGTTGTGACATAATTGAGTGGATTAGAGGTCACTTAGAATCTTGAAACTCAAAATTGCATAAATCCCTCTTTGACATGAACATGAAAATTATGTGATTTTTGCCAACTTTGAAAGGCCATATCTTGAGTTCTAGGATGAATCAAGACATGTTCTAGTACTTTTTGAAAAGGGAAAGACCTAATCTACAAATTTTATGTCCAAGAATTTTTCATTTGAAGCATTTTTGGTCATGAAAGAGGAGGTTAAAAATCTTTACCAAAATGGAAAGTTTCCATTACAAGTTATTTCCATAAATGGAAAATTTGCAATTGGCTCAAAATTCTTCAATCTTGTGAACTTTCCACCACTTCTAAGATCAAATAAAGATCATAGAACTTCAATTTTATGAAAATGATCCTTTGGTTCCCTTGTTGGAGGCCTCAGATGCCCTGATTTTGACTTAACTTGCTCAAGAAGTTACCCAATGATCAGATGACTTCCACAATGAATTTCTTCATCAAACTTGGTACACATGATCCTTATAACATATTAAGAACATTAGAAACAAGAATGACCAAAAAAATTGGAGTTAAGGCCTCTGAAACCAAAACCCTAATTTTGGTCATCTGTGCAGGAAAACCATAGCTCTGCTTCCATGCCTTTGTCAATCTTTGTGACCTCTTGACTTCCATGAAATTTGGGGAGCATAATATGATTATAGAACACACATGGACCCTATTAGAAAGCTTCAAGACCATTGGGATGGCTCAGATTGATTCTTGGATTGCTCAGGTCACAAACCCTAGATGCAGATGAAATGCAGTGAAACAAATATGCAATATGAGATGTAATGCAAAAATGAAAGATCACAAGCCATGGTGTGAGAAAAAGTGAGGGAAAATTTGGGGTGTTTACAGCTGACCCTATTCAAGCATGAGTTAGCTATGCAGGATGTAAGCGCCTGGCTTAACAGACGAGCAAGATAACTTGTGGTTGAATACCAAAGACAATCCGAAATTTGCACTCGCTGGGGAGAAGAAGAAAAGGGATATAAATTGTAAAATATAGTACAATATGATTATCAAATGAAGGCGATGGAGGACGACCATCGTGCAGAGGATGGCTGCTGGGGATAACGTGGTAAGTAAAGCAATGACGGGGACGGACGACAAGCTGGTGAAATAAAGAGATCATGATGGGGACGGCCATCGGGTATGGAAATAAGATTCTCTGGGGATTAAAGTAATGAGAAAAGCAATGATGGGGACGGCCACCAGGCTTGAAAAGTAAAGTAAGCAACGATGGGGACGGCCATCAGGTTAAAGAATAAATGAAATAATGATAAGGGACGGTCATCAAAGGTGAAGGACGATCACCTAACAGGGGAAGGTTGCTAAAAATATCACGACATAGGATGAATGACGGATATGAAAGGTCAACGATGGGGACGGCCATCAAATAAATGATGAGGGATGGTCATCAAAGGTGAAGGACGATCACCTAGCAGGGGACAGCTGCTGCAAATATCACGACATAGGAAGAATGCCGGATAGAAGGTTCCAATAATGGAGATTCCACTGGGGAAAAGGATGAGGGACGGTCATCCAAAAGTGAAGGACGATCACCTAGCAGGGGACGGCTGCCGAAAGCATCCCGACATAGGACGAATGTCGGATAGAAAAAATTTGTTTTGTTGGTGACTTATTGGGGGATGGTAAACACGGACGAGTGCTTACACCTCAAAAATAAAAGGTATAAGTGTTTGACAGTGTGTATAGATCAAAGATGTGGACGAGCATCCTTAGGACCATGATACAGACGAGTATCGGTAGAAACAAACGATGACGCGTGTTTAAGGACGATGATACAGACGAGTATCAATCGGTTAAGCAAGGAACACGGACGAGTGTTGAATCTGCTGAGGAATGATATATACAATGATACGAACAAGTATCAAAGGACTTCTGCATTGGAATGCACAAGTATTGATTTGTTGGTGAAGTATGTGCAAGACACGGACGAGTGTCGAAAGATTGGGCAAGGGACATGGACGAGTGTTTGACTTCCTGGGGAAGTATGACACGAATGAGTGCCAAAAAAAAGGACATGTACAAGCTATGAGCAAATATCCGTATTTGAGAGTGCGGAAGGTATTATGGCGATCTGTAGGGGATAAGGTGACACGGACGAGTGTCGAGAGCAGCGTGTTATGAACAAGTATTTGTGTGCAGAAGGTATTCTGGCGACCTTATTGGGGAAGGCTGAGAGCATGTAGGTATCTGTATTTGAGAGTGCAAAGGGGATGCTTTGGCTTTGATCTGCAGGGGATATGATTTTTGTATATTGCTGACGAAGTATTGATGGTATTAGCAAGTGACTGGCTCAAACCTGGCTCGTGATCATGCAAATGTTTGATTTTTGCCATAATGCTCCGTATTAGACGGAATTCTACGCTTATTTCGGTGTATATGATGTGAATGCTATGATTATGCAAATGAGAGAACTGATTTGAGACTCGGATCCCGTGGGGATAAAGATCTCTGGCTGATCTGCTTGGAGGGATAACTCTGCTTGGGGGGAATAGATCATTGGTAGATCTGTCAGGGGATGAGAAAGTTTTAGCAACTCTACTTGGGGAAAGTGGTCATTGATTGATTTATCTGGAGAGAGAACTCAGTTGGGGATATGTTTCAGGTATTGCTCTTCTGGGGAGGCAATCCTGTGAGGAATCAATTCCACTAACTCTGCTGAGGATGAGAGAAAACTGGTATCCCTGGTGGGGAAAAGAAAGTTCTTGAACCACTTTGCTGTGGAAGAGTTGCCAGGTACTGACCGGGAGATCCTGCTCGGGGAGGAGATAACTTCTGAAAAGTAGTGTGCTGGGGATTCGATGTTGATATGCCCCATGCTGTGAAAGATTGTCTGTCTTGATTGCCTGCAACCTGTTAAGATAAAGGAAAACGCACAAGTGTCCCGAGGTATCCTTAACCAGATTCCATCATGGGAGTTATATGTACCTAAGAGTAATATATTTCCTGCAAGCATTTTATTAAAAATGGCTCATATGTTTTATGAAATTGTTGTATTATGAACATTGGACTTTTTGCAAACGAAACAAAAATGTACAAAAGCAAAGTGTGACTGAAAACTCTGATTTTATTAATTTGTGTGCCCTGAATATGAAAGTACAGTCAAAAGAAGTGAATCCCCTGGAAGGAGGATATTGCTGTAAAATTGAGAAAATAAAGAGTGTTGGCAATGTTGAAGATGACGCTCCAGTGAGCTTCCTTTGCTATGACCTGTATGACCTTGACGTTCTTCTTATCTTGCTTTCTGAAGAAGGATAATTCTGACCGACGCTTTGTCCTTTCGGAGCTTGCCAAGTTGTGGGAGATACAGACGAATTCAGAATGCAGTTGTTCGTTTATTCCCTGATTTTACGTGGATCGCCCTTTCGGGTTTTCAATCCACCGGGATACCCATTTTTTCCTGAGCTGTCCAATGCAGCTTTTCAACTCAGCGGGTGTACACATTTTTTTGATTTTTCCCTATTTTTTGCCCGAGTCTTTTATTCTGTTTTTGACTCGCCGGGATGCCCTATTTTTTCCTGGACTTACATTCTGTTTTTATGTCCAGCGGGTCATTTTATGCGAAGTATTTTTAACTGCATCTGAATTCACAGGAGACGGGAAGTCTTCATCATCCATGGTTGCGAGCATCAGTGCTCCACCCGAGAAGACTTTAGTTATCACATAGCAACCTTCATAGTTTGGCGTCCACTTGCCCATGTGGTCTTTATGAGGAGGAAGAATTCTCTTCAGAACAAGCTCACCCACTTGGTATTCCCGAGATCTGACTTTCTGATCAAAGGCTTTCTTCATTCGCTTCTGATATAACTGCCCATGACAGATGGCAGCTAGCCTTTTCTCTTCAATCAGATTCAGTTGATTGTACCGAGACCAGACCCACTCTGCTTCATCCAGTTTCACATCCATCAGTACCCGTAAGGAGGGGAGCTCAACTTCAATAGGTAGGACAACTTCCATACCATACACAAGTTGATAAGGTGTTTCCCTAGTAGATGTTCTGATTGAGGTTCGGTACCCATGCAAAGCAAATGGTAGCATCTCATGCCAGTCTTTATAGGTAACTACCATCTTCTGCACAATCTTCTTGATGTTCTTGTTAGCAGCCTCAACAACGCCATTCATCTTTGGCCTGTAAGGAGAAGAATTGTGATGTTAGATTTTGAAGTCCCAACATAGTTCTGCCATCATTTTGTTGTTCAAATTGGAACCATTATCAGTAATGATTCGCTCGGGAACTCCATATCGACAAATGACGTCTCTTTTCAGAAATCTGGCTACCAATTGTCTGGTGACGTTTGCATATGAAGCTGCTTCAACCCATTTGGTGAAGTAATCAATGGCTACCAGGATGAATCTGTGACCATTTGAAGCAGTCAGTTCAATCTTTCCAATCATGTCAATGCCCCACATAGCAAAGGGCCAAGGTGAAGTATCACGTTCAAAGGATTTGGAGGCACATGCACTTTATCTGCGTAGATCTGGCACTTGTGGCATTTTCTGGCATAGGCACAACAATCTGCATCCATTGTGATCCAGTAGTAACCCGATCTTAATAACTTCTTTGCCATTGCATGTCCTCTGGCATGGGTACCGAAAGAACCTTCATGTACCTCGTGCATCAGTAGGTCTGCTACCTTCTTGTCAACACATCTGAGCAAGAGCATGTCGAAGTTTCGCTTGTATAAAGAACCATATGCATTGAGGAAGAAACTGCCAGCCATCCTTCTTAATGTCTTCTTATTATTAGATGATGCCCCAGATGGGTATGTCTGATCCTCTAAGAAGAATTTGATGTCGTGGAACCAAGGTTTGTCATCACTAGCAATGTCCACAGAGAATACATATGTCGGTCGGTCCAGTCTGGATACCAGAATCCGAGGCACATAATTGGAAGCTTGTACTTTGATCATGGAGGAAATGGTAGCTAAAGCATCTGCAAACTGATTCTCATCTCGAGGGATGTATTCAAGTTTGACTGTTGTGAAGAAGGTCAACAATCTCCTCGTATAATCACGGTATGGAATTAGGTGTTCCTGATGAGTGTACCATTTGCCATTGGTCTGATTGATTACCAAAGCCGAATCTTCGAATACATTTAAAGTTTTGATCCTGAGGTCAATGTCTTCCTCAAGACCCATGATACAGGTTTCGTATTCTGCTTCGTTGTTAGTGCAAGCAAAGGTGAGTTTTGCCGAGAAAGGCATATGAACTCCTTTAGGTGTAATGAGCACTGCACCAACTCCATGACCATTCATATTGACAGCCCCATCAAACATCAGAGTCCATGTTTCTTCTGGATCAGACCCTTCAGTGTAAACTGGCTCTTCACAATCTTTTTCTTTTAAGTACATGATGTCTTCATCACGGAAGTCAGATCTCATGGGCTGGTAATCATCAATGGGTTGCTCAGCCAGATAATCCGACAATACATTGCCCTTGATGGCTTTTTGAGAGGTGTATTGAATGTCGTATTCTGTCAAAAATCATTTTCCATCTTGCAACCCTTCCGGTAAGTGCTAGCTTCTCAAATATGTACTTGATGGGGTCCATTTTTGAGATCAACAAGGTAGTGTGAGTCAACATATATTGTCTTAGTCGGCGAGCAGCCCACGCTAAAGCACAACAAGTTTTCTCGAGCAGTGAATAATGTTGTTCACAGTCGTTAAACGTTTTGCTTAGGTAGTATATTGCATACTCTTTTCGACCAGACTCGTCATGCCGATCCAACACACACACCCATTGACCCTTCTAATATTGTTAGGTACATTATCAGAGGTCTTCCTTCAATTGGAGGCATGAGAATTAGAGGATCTTGTAGGTACTCATTGATCTTATCAAAATATTTCTGACAATCGTCGTTCCACCTGACTGTTTGTTCCTTTCTTAATAGCTTGAACAAGGTTTCATAGGTTGCAATGAGGTGAGATATGAACCTTGATATGTAGTTCAATCTACCTAAGAACCCCCGAACTTCTTTCTCAGTCATAGGTGAAGGCATTTCCTGAATGGCTCTGACTTTGTCGGGATCAACCTCAATTTCCTTTTCACTTACAATGAATCCCAACAACTTACCAGAACGTACCCCGAATATGCATTTATTGGGGTTCAACTTCAGCAGATACTTCCTCAGACGCTTAAACAACTTCAACAGATTCACCAGATGATCTTCTTCAGTAAGGGACTTGGCAATCATATCATCCATGTAGCATTCGATTTCTTTGTGGATCATATCGTGGAATAATGTTACCATAGCCCGTTGATACGTTGCACCGACATTCTTCAGTCCAAATGGCATTACCTTGTAACAAAATGTGCCCCAAGGTGTGATGAAAGTTGTTTTCTCCATGTCTTCGGGTGACATCTTGATTTGATTATACCCATAAAATCCATCCATGAAAGAAAATACCGAGAACTGAGCTGTGTTGTTGACCAATTCATCAATGTGAGGTAATGGGAAATCATCCTTCGGGCTAGCTCTGTTCAGATCCCGGTAATCCACACATATAAGCACCTTGCCATCCTTTTTAGGCACGGGTACAATATTAGTAACCCACGGCGGGTAACTGGTTACAGCAAGGAAATCGGCGTCCCACTGTTTTTGTACTTCTTCCTTAATCTTCATGGCCATATCTGGGCGAGTACGGCGTAGCTTTTGTTTAACTGGAGGGCAATCTTCTTTCAAGGGTAGCCTGTGCATGAAAATATCTGTATCTAGACCTGGCATGTCTTGATAGGACCAAGCAAAGACGTCGACGTATTCCCGAAGCATGCTGATAAGCCGTTCTTTTACTTTAGCTTGCAGACTAGCCCCAATCTTCACTTCTTTTAAATCTTCCTCGGTACCAAGATTAACAGTTTCAATTTCCTCCTGATGAAGAGTAATCACTTTCTCTTCTTGCCTCAACAACCTGGCTAACTCTTCAGGAAACTCATAGTCTTCATCAACCCCTTCATCTGCTTGATTAATTGGGTTGTCGAAGTCATACAAGGTCATAACAGTGCTATTATCGGTTCAATCTGGAGGATAATCTCTGTAAGGGTTGAGATTTGTTCTTTTTTAGTGATCAATTTTAATCTTGTTTAGAAAATGTGTAAATAAAGTTATTATTTTGAAAAATTGCCATTTATTATTTTGTGCGAAAAATAACAAAAATGAAAAGACAATGAGCGAAAAAGAAAATTGTTTGCAAACGATGTCCAATATTCATTGATATTCCGTTTGCACAAAATACAAATATGGCCCTATTATGAAATGAGCCATGACACCTTGGGCAAGATGCAGGACTTGATGTATGCTAAAGCAGGAAATAATAATTACTCTGCAGGAGTAACCCTTATAATTTCCTGGGAAGACCAGTTAAGGACTTGTTGGCCCGGGATCCTTGGACAAATCCAGCTCTCCAGGTTGATGTCACTTTCAGCCTCGTCTTCCACGTTATTGACAGCATCTGGGGTTAGCATTTCCCACTTATGAACTTGGGCTCCTTAGCAGCCTCTGCTTGATCTTGTTGGAATGGTTTGTAACCCAAACCGAATATGTCCTCCTTCTTCTCCACAGGTAGCAGCTTGCCCCAGCCTTGGGCATTTCCATCTTCAACAACCTTCCGAGCTTGTTGATAGGAGACAATTGAAGTACCCATTGTAGACACCCTAAATTTGCCTTCTGGTTTTTCGATCTTTGTCAGCTTTTCGTTTGCATTCATTCGCATCATCATTAGATAATTTAGCATTCATGTCATGTGCGTGAGACATGGGATCAAGATTTTCTGAGGATTAGGGTTTCACGTCATTATTTGCAGATTATCAGAGAATCTAAGGTTTCAACTATGCAGCCACTAGTGGCATCATCCTCTCTTTGTTCCTGTCACTAAATTAGGGTTTATTCCCTTGATTTAGCGGTATTCAGAGATTTCACGTCTGCAAGGACTATTCACTATGCATCTGGCTCGTCATTAGGCAATTTTCTCCTTCATCAAGTTACAAAGCTATTCTTATCTTCTCATTATCTCAGGAGCTTCTTCAATTGTGTATTGTTGGTTTTAGTGGACTATTTCTCAGCTAATGTGCATTTAAAGTCAAGTGTGTTGTATGAGATTTATCCGTGACGAAATTTTTAGTGGGCCAAGTATGTGTTCAGTAAAAGTTGTTGGAGTATTTTCAAGTGAAGCCTTTAGATCGAATCCATTCAAGGTGCATTAGTGAAAAATATTGGCGGAGAGTGTATTTGATTACTCATTAACCATTTCACATTAGCCAAATTTTCATTCTTCTAATCCTTTTCCGATTTTATTAATTCCATTATCCATTTATTATCAAACTAACTTCTAGAACCATTAGGTTTTTTTTTCCTATTAACTATTTTTATAAATCAATTTCCAAATCCATTTCAAGTAAACTTTCTTTTTTATCCATTTAAATCACATATTCAAAGCATAGTCATTTCTTTATTTATTTTAATTTTTGAGCCCATATCATTTATGCTACCAAAAGCCCATCGTTGCTAGCCATGAAGAAACAATAAAAAAAAATATACGGTACAAGCTGCTACATGAAAAAAATGAAAAAAAACTCAAAATACAAAGCATGCTACCAAAAAAAGTGATTCCAAGTATGGGATAGGTGCGGGCGCAATTCACAAATATACACACACATTGGTCTTTCTGCCAAATGAAAACGGACCCCACCACTCCACAAAAAAGGACACGCACAACAGAAAAAAGAGGACACACACGCCAGCCTCACATGACACTTTCCATTGGCAAATCCCGTCCTGCATAACAGTCTTCAAGCGTTGAAATGCACGCTGAATTTTGAATCCAGCAACAATGCAATTCCCCTCTCCATAAATTTTCTCGACACACACATACATTGAGAATTGCCTGCAAATTCCAAAGAAAAACCTCACTCACACAAAAATCCTCATCAATCTCATGCACAACAACCAACGTCCCCTTTCTTCAACTCAAACCCAGCAACCCACCAAACAACAAAACAACTCCTTCGAACCTAACCCCAAAACCGAAACCCCTTTCATTCACCCTTTAGACCAAACACGGATTGCATCAAACCGCAACATTTAACAGCACTCATACTAACTTATTTCAACTTGCCATCCTCCCTTCACCAATATTCATACCATAACACTAACCATCATCACCTCAAACAATACCCATCCTCTTCAAACAAACACAGAAACTTAATCACCCTTCTTCTTCAACAACCACCCTTCAATCACACACTCTTCAACCTTCCACGAACTTCATTCCGCCACCCTTATTCGCCAACCCACCCTTTAACTAAACAACACCGCTCGTCACCATTCACCAACCGTAACCTTCGTCCTAAACCACCACTAAACATCAACACCCTTATTCGTCAGCCTTCAACCAAACCCTCCGCCACCTTCTTCACATCACTCAACAACACTCAACCTTCTTCAACCACCCTATCACCACCTTCAACAAATCCATAACCTAACATCAACAATCACCACCGACCTTTTTGAACATCAAAACCCTCAACACAGTCGAAACAAATCAGAAACAAATAGAAGAAAGAAATGAAGAAGAGTTGAAATCGGTTTTCGAGACGCACACGAAGCCACGTTGTTGACGACGATTTGGAAGTCGCGATCTGAGAAGGCATCGCGAATCACCGGCAGCTTTTCGTAAGAGAGTCGTTGAGGCGGCGAGTGAAAGGGTCGAACAGGGTGGAGAGGTTAGAGACTTGCGGCGGCATCTTGAGAAGAGCAGAAGGATAGGTGAACAAGAAGAAGACGGACGTGTAGGAGTGGTTTCTCTGGATCGATTTGCTGAGCCCTGTTTTTGAGACTTTTGTTACTGATTTTCCATTGCCGCTTTTCGTTTATTTTGCTTTTTTTTTTTTAGTTGATTATTTTATTTAGGTCTTCTCTAAGTCGTGGGCCTTCTCATCACAATCTCCATTCATCTCCTTGTCATCACCTTATTTTTAGCGGCAGCCCCCCCAGACGATTGGTGTTGATGTTGGGCTAGGCCCATTTTGGATCGCACTTCTGCATTCCATTTCCCACGGCTTACACCTTCATTTCCTCTTTTGTTTTGTTATTTCTTTATTTGTCTTTGTTAACTTTTAAACTTTTTTTTTAATTAGATTCTTTTGTTATTATTTTGATTTAAGATTTGGTTAGGATTTTAATATAATTTTGTTATCTTCAATTATTTAATTCTAATTTAATTTTGGTTATAGTTTCAATTAACTTGGCTTAATTAAATAGAATTTTGATTTTGGTTTTAGTTTTTGGTTGATATTTTGTAGATTTGTTGCTCGATGTTGATGATGGCGGAGGATGCTTGATGAGGGCCTTATGGCTAATCGTTTATTCATGACTTGTTGATTTTGATAATGACCGTGAGATTCTTTATACAAGTTGTGACGTTTAGTGAATTATTTTCTTGGGTTTGATTGATGTTTGTGACAAGAATTTTAAGACTCCTTACGCATTGAAGAGGCAACGGACCTTCTCTGTTAGGTACCACTGGCCCAATTTGGCTTATTGCATGCTGTTGCATCTGGAAGTCCTATTGGTGTAGGCTCTGTTTGTGCATTGTTCGATTACTCCATATCGCATTCTCATCTCTTTATCTTTTCTTATTCTTTTCTTCTTCCTCATCTTCTCTTATTCTTTCTCGACTTGAGGTGTTCTTAGGCCACCATGGTGCTTCTCCTTTCATCTTTCTTCTTTTTCTTTTCTTCTCCTTCATTAGGATAGTGAGCCTCACTAACCTAGGACCATCCGAGCATGTGAATATTAGGATTAGACTTTTCCCGTTAGCTTTTACCTTTATGATCCTTTTGGTTCTTCTTCTCTTCTCATCTCATAACTAAAAAAACATCTTAATAAGTTTGAAGTGTTGCCTTGGTCCATAGCCTTATCCCACGAGGTATGCTTGTAGTCTTCCTATCTTGGGATAGTACAAGTTTACCTTGTGATGCACAAGTCTGATCAAGGTATCTTCTTCATCAAGAAAAGCATAAAAAAACACTTCTTCATCTGTAAATACCAAAAACACTTAATAATTCAACAAGTTAGTGAGCTTAGGCCCTAATATTTGGGTTCAAGTTTTGGGGATCTTCTCCTTACTTGAGTGTGCTTGTTCTATTATTCCATCTTGGAATGTAGTGACAAGTGCACATTCCATGGAAAAGAGCTTGAGTTCACTTCCTTGTGACACACTCATAAAAGCTTCATAAAAAACACCAAACAAACAATAAGCGTATTTCCTTCGGGAATTCTTTTCTCATCTCATTCACTTCTTACGCGAACTTGCTCCTACTTGTCACTTTGCAATACGGTTACGCACTCGTCGTCCAAGTCTGCAACACCTGAGCATTGGCATAGGCAGTTCAAGCCTTAAGACACAACCAATCTTTTCCACCCCTAGTTAGGGGAACTACGGCGTCTCTGATCCTCATTATCCTGATGAGGTACGTAGGCAGCGGGGTAGGGTCCGTTCGAGCACAATCTTTATTTTCCCTACATTTTTTATCTTTGTCCTCTTATTCAGTTCTTTTCCTGTTCCAGTTCAGTTTCTTTTCTTTTGCAGCAGCTTTCATTCCCTCACCCTTTGAAACATTTTCTTTGCAAGCGTGGATCCCGTCGAGTACGGCGGACGATCTGGGTGCTAATACCTTCCCAGGTCGTAACCGACTCCCGAACTCAGTCTCTTTGGTTCGCGGGACCTGTGTCCTTCCTTTTCTTTTCTTCGGTTTGTGCAGCATTATCATTCCCGTTCCTTCGGGATAAAAATGCCTGGCTGGCGACTCTATTTTTTTCCGCGCCACTTTCGCGTTTGTACCAGGATGGAAATCCGGGGAGCGACAACTGGCGACTCTGCTGGGGAAACGAGCCCAGAGTCTCTGGTTCCCCTGTAAGTCTCTTCTAGCGCATGTGTGTTTCTGTTTCCTTGGGTGATGTTTGTTTGTTGTGGATTGTTGTATTTTATTGTTTTTTATTTACAGCTTTATTTACAACTTTATTTACAGTTTTCAGTATTTATTTTCCGCATCATGTATATCATACTGGACTGTCTGGAGTGGTTTTCTGTTTGGTGGGCTCGGGTGATACTATTTCTGAGAGATAAGACAAGTACCCGGCTTGAGCGCATTATAGGATTAGAGTGGACATATTGTACTCACATGTGACATGATGAGTGGCGATGTGTTTCACGCCCAGATTGCGACCGTCTTGGAAATATCTTGTGTGGGGATTTCCTCCACTTCGGGATAGGACCTTGATAGTTATGTGCATCTGGGGACTGATCATTTAGAACCTTTGTGGAAACAACCCTCTCCAGTGGTGGCAGTGGCAGACCACATTTTATGGAAAACCCATTTGCACCCGAGGGTGCACTGGGGACTCGCATAGGATGGCCTGGTTCTCTTATCGGAACTCAGTCAAAGCATCTGGTCGTATGACAATAGTATTGTATCCTACGGGATGAATGTACTATTGTTTCTCGATTTCAGCGCTCGAAGCTGGGGACTTATAAGGGATGCTTGTTTTTCCCGGACTCAGCTGAGGCCTCCCTGCGTAGTACATAATGCTAAACCGATTCCCTGATTTGGTCATGAGCCATTTCTCGGAAATGGTGAAAGTATTATTGCTATTCGGCTTTGAGAGTCCGTGATGTTTGACCCGGAGCATACCAGTGAGATTGGGAGGGGTTTACAGGTTTGCAGGAACCCATGACCTCCACATACCCTCATTACCAGTGCATTCTTGTGTTTTGATCCGGTCACTATGATCCTGAAGTTCTTGACCTTTGGTTTTCGGTTACTGTTTTGGGTTGTTATACATAGATCTTGTGGTTACAGACACTCGATTCTTGGCTCAGTATTCCAGATTCCAGGCAGTTTCCGGCTTTGATCCCGTGTCTTTGCATCTTTGCATCATCATATTTCATTTTGCATTTGCATCTGCATTGCATTTCCTTCTTCCAGAGAGCTCATCCTTCCTCTTTTGTCCATGACCAGCCAGTTGATTTCCCGGTACTCAGTTGGAACAAGTTTTAACTGTTGGAAGACGACAGTGTTTGAAGGAAGATTGAGCAGTGTCAAGAGGTAAAAGGTCAGTTTGGAAGTCGTCAGTAGCTATGTCAGAGAACAACCGTCAGAATGTTGAGTTTCCACCTGGTTTCACTTCAATGACCAATCCTTTATATGGTCTTTCTCCTGATGAAGATCTTCCACAAGTGAACTACTTTACTCAAGCTCAGCCTGCACAGACCCCGATTGTGAATCAGAGTGTACCTGAACCATCTGTTGTCCGGGGTGGACCTTCATATTCTTCTGATACTACGGATTATCAGAGTTTTGCCTTCCTTATGCCAGACTTCCAAGGGGCAATCCCTCTTGTGAAGACCAAGAATCCACCAGCTTTTGATCCTGCTGAAAGGTTTCGTGTGTTGGATGAGCAACTCAAAGCCCTGGTGGATCCTGATGCCTTTGTTTTTGATGCTCTAAACCTGTGTTTGGTGCCTGGTCTTGTCATACCTCCAGATTTCAAGACTCCCAAGTTCGAGAAGTACACTGGTGTCAGTTGCCCGAAGCGTCATTTGGTGATGTTCTGCAGAAAGATGACTTCTTATGCACGCAACGATAAGCTGATGATTCACTGTTTTCAGGACAGTTTAAGCGGGGCATCCCTAAGTTGGTATATGGATTTGGAAAGCAACCGTATCCGATCTTGGAATGATTTATCCAGAGCTTTCGTAAGGCAATACCAATACAATGTGGACATGGCGCCCAGTCGCACGCATCTGCAAGACCTATCTCAGAGGAATGGTGAATCTTTCAGAGAATATGCACAGCGGTGGAGAGAATTGGCAGCCCAAGTGAAACCACCACTTTCTGACAGAGAATTAGTTGACTTGTTTGTGGGCACCTTGCAAGGTCCGTACTTGGAAAGAATGAGTAGCATTGGGACATCAAGCTTCTATGATTTGATAATAGTTGGAGTGTGCATCGAGAGCTTTCTCAAAAGTGGAAAGATCTAAGATGTTTCAAACATCCCAGCTAGTGAAGATGAGTCTGTTGTTAGATCTCAAGAGGAAGAATGGTATGACATCAGTGCATTCATGGAAAATATCGAATATTCTGGACCAACATCTTCTCATAGATCATCTATTCATGTGTCTGGTTACTCTTATGGGCATTCGGCAATGCTCAGAGCACCATATCAAAAACCCTGGACTCGGCCTCGTCTAAATCTGCAAGCTCATGGTCGAAGACCTCAGAATCAACTTCAGAGCCAACCTAGGCCTCACAACAACCTGGAAAGAAGGAATGCTCCTCTTAATCCAGTTCCCATGGCATACAGTGAACTATTGCCACATCTAATTCAGAGCTCAGTGGTGGTTCCTAAGCCTCTCAAGCCGTTACCAGAGCCGTACCCTCCAGAGTACAATCCTCATGAGTAGTGTAGGTATCATGGTAGATCAATGGGGCATTCAACTGAATATTGCAAAGCTTTTCAAGCCAAAGTACAACAGTTGATCGATAAGGGCTACATTTCCTTTCCAGAAGGAAGCTTGGTTGTGCACGTCAACCTCTCACCTGATTGAGTTCGAAGACTTCGGAGAAGCATCTCCTGACTTCAGTGGTCCGTACAAGAGATGTCATCAGAATTGGTGATCATTGTATCCTTTTTATCATTTGCATTGTAGTTTCTTTCCTGTTAGCAGCTACTTGTCTTTTAAGCATTGTTATTTTGAATGGTAATGTTAATGTAGTGATCTTGCATTTTTGAATCAATTATGTCACATACGCTCATTTTTCTTTATTTGCATTTAAAAAAAAAACAAAAAAAATTGCATCCATATACCTCCCATTTATTTCGCTGTTGTTTAGCAGGTTTGAGGGAGGATGATGACAACTGAATACCCATAATTGTTGAAGGTATGCTTTCAGGGTAGAACCTGCTGACGATGTACATGCATTGTTTCAATTCCCAAACACCGGAGATATAAGGGAGATAGACCCTCATCAACCCCATTGAGCATTGAAGTAGGAGTTTCTTTTCTAAACAGAAAAACCCTCACATTTAACCCGGGGCAGGGTAGTTATCAGTTAATTTGACCGAGCATTCAAATTTCCAAAGGAGTGAGCATCCGAGGATTCATTACCTTTTCTTCAGTACACCTCAAGAGGTCCAGGGACGTGAACCACAATGGTTATCCCTCCACAACAAAGGAATGAGGCAGTCAACCCTTTCAGCAAGTCATGGCAAGCCAGTGTCACACGATTTGTTCAAAAAGAAAAAAAATCAAAAGAGAAATAAAGCTCGCTGAGTCGAAAAAAGTGTGAAAACAAGTGACTTAGGCAAAAGTTAGGGCATCCCGCTGGACTTCAAATTCGAAGAAAAAAAAAAGAATCAGTCCAGGCAAAAATTAGGGAGTAAAAAAAAATCAGAAAGAAAAATCTTTCATAAGAGCAAAGTCTTGTGACTACAGACTCAAAGACAAAGGGGTGAGTGTTACTCCAAGAAACCTCATTGGGGCTTAAATCGTCAACGTCATTGGTTCCTCAACCATTACAAAACCCCTCCAAGAGGTGAGAGCTCAGGCCAAATTAGCTGAATATAGGACCGGAGAACATCAAGGAGAATGGGTGGGCACAGATAAACTTTGAGCCATAAATCTTTCCTTCTAAAACCGTGAACCAGACCACGTCATAACCCTTGAAAGTACTAATTGAATCAGGTTCAATTCTGAAAGCATACTACGACAAGGTTGCGTAAACTGACTCCTAACGATTTGCTAACTCAGCATTACGTTTGGACTAATGGTCCATTCATCACACACTGTCACAGCATTAAAACAAATAAATTTTCAAAACTTGCATGTGAACTGCATTAAAATTACCATTTGTGAATGAACATTTTTAATTGCAAGTCAGCCTGTGTCATCAGGGAAGTTCCTACAAAGAGCAATCAGAGGAGAACTTGATCATTCAACAATGATGACCAATATCAAGAGCATCCTGTTAGCCTATGAATCAGGGGCGTGTTATCCAGTGGCTTTGACAACCAATGAATCAGTCAGGGTAAAGCAAGTTCCCAAGCATCAGTTGACTGAGGAACATCATTCAAAGTCAGTTGTATAGAGTTGAATCTACCAAACAGGGGCAGGCCACCCGGTTGTTCTGTTGATTAAGGATGAATTCTTCCAATAATCAGTCAGAACGAGTCAAGTCTCTTCCACGCTCATACCGGGGCAGGACATTCCCAGAGTTCACTAGGTGCATTTCTCCTCGAGCATCCAAGTCTGTTATTCCAGAAATTGGATATTCAGTGACAGTTTGTTCAGAGACTCATCCGACAGGGGCAAGTTTAGCTACATAGAGCAAGTTATATCAGCAATCTCCGAGTTCAAGACGAGTATCAGGAAATCGTGCTACCCACCCTCGCCTTTTCTACCCTTCTCACAGAAGCCTTGTCATTAAGACCTTCTTCCCGCCTTGGGAGTTTTTCTAGCTTTTCATTAGCATTGCATAAATCATTTGCATACGTTACTCATGTCGCTCGAGCATATAGAGCATACACATCATAAGTGCATTAGGCATCCTACCCCAAACATCAGACTCACATCCAGGGCCTCGTAACCCCAACTTCTTGACCGTTCAAAGTCTAGTTCTCGTCTGGCAAACCTTTTCAAAGTCCAGTCCTCGTCTGGAAGACAAACCCAAAGTCCAGTTCTCGTCTGGCAAACCTTTTCAAAGTCTAGTCCTTGTCTGGAAGACAAACCCAAAGTCCAGTTCTCGTCTGGCAAACCAATTTCAAATACCAGTTCTCGTCTGGTAGGCGAGTCCTTTAACCAGTTCTCGTCTGGTCACCTTTTCATTTAGCCTGTTGAGCGCCAGTTCTCGTCTGGTAATCATTCTTTTTCAGAGTCAATTCCAGTTTGACAATGAACACCCCCAAGGAGTCAGTTCTTGTCTGACGACTTATTTCTTTGCCCATCAGTTCTTGTCTGTTGGTCCACCTTCAATAAACTGGTTCTCGTCTGGTATTCCACCTTTAAAGTCCAATTGCTTGGCAACCAAAACCAAAAATATATATATCAACCTGGCCTTACGCCCAACCATTCTTGTTTCATTTTCCGTGGCTTGCATGAGCATACGTCTGCATCTTAAATCATTTGCATTGCATCATCATACCGCATGGTTTCTGTTTTATCTCTGATGTGGAGCAGAATTGTTACAAGATGCAATCTGGGGCAGTTATCTCAAGATCTGTTGATTTTCTGCGAGAGTTTGAAGACACTGGGGCAATTTTGGATGCCATGTCTTCTGTAAAATCCTCTAGAGACGATCTTTATAGATGATGCAGTATGGCACGATTTCAGGAGTAATAGGTGCTTGTGCACTCATGATAATCAGTATGCAACTGTTGAGCGCATTAACTTGAAGCATTGTGTTAATTCTCGGGGAATGTCTGGTATTTATTTTCCCAGCAGGGCATTGGAAGTTTATTTCTTCCCCAAGCAGAGAATTTTCCTTCAGCCAACAAGATTTCCTCATGAGGAGTTGGGTATTCGCATTCAGTCAAAGTCCAGTTGGCATATCTTCCTAACACAGTCATCGTACTATATTTGGGGCATATTGTGACTTATTTGATTCTCCAGCAAGGTCTCTCCTCAGCAGAGCATTGCCAAACTTTGTTTCCCAGCCAGGCCAGAAGGTTGAAATTTCCCCAGCTGAGTTAGAGCAGGTGATATCTCCAGCAGAACTTCAAAGCTAACTGAATTCTCATCCCCAAGCGGAGTTATCTTTTTACCGTGAAATATTCCCAACAGGCAGCTGAAGGCCATTTCCCCACAGAGCTTAGAATTTTCAGAATTCTCTTCCCAGCAGGATTGTGTGATCAAGCATATTCCCCAGTCGAGTCTGAAGATGATCTATCCCCACAAAGTTTCATATTTAATTTTCACTTCTATCAGTGAAATATTTCCCAGAGAAGTTGCCAATTTATTTTTGGCCAATGTGATGACACAGACATTTATTCCTCTCCCCAGCCAGAGATAAGTTCCAAAACTATTGAACTGGTCATCCCCTGCAGAATTGAGGTTCTTGCTGCCAATCAGGGTACTTTGTTGTTGCTCGTCTGCATTTCCTGGCATTCGTCTGTGTTGGGCATTTGCTTTGTGCTTGCAGGCATCTCCCTAACACTTGTCTGTGTTTGATGGTTGCTTATTGCTCGTTCTCATTTCTCAACACTCATCTGTGTTATCACTTTGGTATTGCTCGTTTGCTTTCCTCAGCAGTTGCCCATGGTTGTACCTGTTGTTGCTCGTCTGCACTGCTCCAACACTCGTCTGTGTTCGATCTTTGGTATTGGTTGTTGCTCGTCTGCACTCTTCCAACATTCATCTGTGTTTGATATATAATCTTTGTTGTTGCTCGTCTGCAATTCTCAACACTCGTCTGTGTTTGATGCTTGATATTTGTTTGCTTGACACTCGTCTGTGTTTTGATGTTGTGATCTCTGTTGTTTGCTCGTCTTTAATCTTCCAACACTCGTTTGTGTTTGGTATCCAGTATCTGTTGTTGCTCGTCTACAAGTTCCAACACTCGTTTGTGTTTGGCATGTAATCTCTGTGGTTGCTCGTCTGCAATTTCCAACACTCATTTGTGTTGTGGTACCTTTTGAAGCTCGTCTGCTTTGTTTGGACACTCGTCTGTATCATCCCCAACACTCATCTGTGTTGTGGTGTTTATTACCTGTTGAAGCACGTCTGCTTTGTTTGGATACTCGTCTGTATCATCCCCGACACTTGTTTGTGTTAGATTCTATCTATGTGTGAGGATTTGCTGATTATCCTGGTATTCTTCTGTATTACTACTTCAAATACTCGTTTGTGTTTGAATTTCTGGTATTCGTCTATACCAGTGGCAAATGCTCGTCTGTATCATTTCCTGAAGCGCTCGTCTATGTTTCTCAGATCATCGTCTGATACTCGTCTGTATCATTGACTTTTGGTACTCGTATGTGTTATCTTGATGATCATCTAATACACGTCTGTATTGAAGAGGTTTAAAATCCTGACTGTGGGAATTAATGTCAAAATAGCTATCAGTCCTGGCGTAACAGGTAAATCCGAAGGAGGCTCGTCTGTCTCAGGCACCAATTATTGTTGTTGCACCTGGCGTAACAGGTTTTCTCAAAGAAGACTCGTCTGTCTTGTACCATATATCCACGGATAATATATGAGGAAGGTTCGTCTACCTTGATTATGCATGTTTATCCCACAGACTTTAATGCATCCCGGTCCTGGCGTAATAGGTATATCCGAAGGAGACTCGTCTGTCTCAAGTCATATGTTCTTGAAGTGTTTGAGGAACCGTCTGTGCAATTCCTGGCGTAACAGGATTGTTTGAAGAAGACTCGTCTATCTTAGTATTCTTATTCCAGATAACAGTTTCATTTTGGAAGAAGCTCGTCTATTTTCTTCCCGCTGCAATCCCCGAAGCGTCATTTGGTTGGGTTTATTTCCCATTTTTGCATTCTCCTGCAGAGTGCAAATTTTCGGGGTCTTTTGGGTATTCAATCACTGTTTATCTCGAACGTCTAATAACCTTTGCTCTCATCCTTTTCAGATTAACAGTTGATTGAATAGGGGCAGCTGTAGACACCCTAAATTTGCCTTCTGGTTTTTCGATCTTTGTCAGCTTTTCGTTTGCATTCATTCGCATCATCATTAGATCATTTAGCATTAATGTCATGTGCGTGAGACATGGGATCGAGATTTTCTGAGGATTAGGGTTTCACGTCATTATTCGCAGATTATCAGAGAATCTAAGGTTTCAGCTATACAGCCACTAGTGGCATCATCCTCTCTTTGTTCCTGTCACTAAATTAGGGTTTATTCCCTTGATTTAGCGGTATTCAGAGATTTCACGTCTGCAAGGACTATTCACTATGCATCTGGCTCGTCATTAGGCAATTTTCTCCTTCATCAAGTTACAAAGCTATTCTTATCTTCTCATTATCTCAGGAGCTTCTTCAATTGTGTATTGTTGGTTTCAGTGGACTATTTCTCAGCTAATGTGCGTTTAAAGTCAAGTGTGTTGTATGAGATTTATCTGTGACGAATTGTTTAGTGGGCCAAGAATGTGTTCAGTAAAAGTTGTTGGAGTATTTTCAAGTGAAGCCTTTAGATCGAATCCAATCAAGGTGCATTAGTGAAAAATATTGGCGGAGAGTGTATTAGATTACTCATTAACCATTTCACATTAGCCAAATTTTCATTCTTCTAATCCTTTTCCGATTTTATTAATTTCATTATCCATTTATTATCAAACTAACTTCTAGACCCATTAGGTTTTTTTCCCATTAACTATTTTTATAAATCAATTTCCAAATCCATTCCAAATAAACTTTCTTTTTTATCCATTTAAATCACATATTCAAAGCATAGTCATTTCTTTATTCATTTTAATTTTTAAGCCCATATCATTTATGCTACCAAAAGCCCATCGTTGCTAACCATGAAGAAACAATAAAAAAAATATATGGTACTAGCTGCTACATGAAAAAAATGAAAAAAACTCAAAATACAAAGCATGCTACCAAAAAAAGTGATTCCAAGTATGGGACAGGTGCAGGCGCAATTCACAAATATACACACACATTGGTCTTTCTGCCAAATGAAAACGGACCCCACCACTCCACAAAAAAGGACACACACAACAGAAAAAAGAGGACACACACGCCAGCCTCACACGGCACTTTCCATTGGCAAATCCCGTCCTGCATAACAGTCTTCAAGCGTTGAAATGTACTCTGAATTTTGGATCCAGCAACAAGGCAATTCCCCTCTCCATAAACTTTCTCGACACACACATACATTGAGAATTGCCTGCAAATTCCAAAGAAAAACCTCACTCACACAAAAACCCTCATCAATCTCACGCACAGCAACCAATGTCCCCTTTCTTCAACTCAAACCCAGCAACCCACCAAACAACAAAACAACTCCTTCGAACCTAACCCCAAAACCGAAACCCCTTTCATTCACCCTTTAGACCAAACACAGATTGCATCAAACCGCAACATTTAACAGCACTCATCACTAACTTATTTCAACTTGCCATCCTCCCTTCACCAATATTCACACCATAACACTAACCATCATCACCTCAAACAATACCCATCCTCTTCAAACAAACACAGAAACTTAATCACCCTTCTTCTTCAACAACCACCCTTCAATCACACACTCTTCAACCTTCCACGAACTTCATTCCGCCACCCTTATTCGCCAACCCACCCTTTAACTAAACAACACCGCTCGTCACCATTCACCAACCGTAACCTTCATCCTAAACCACCACTAAACATCAACACCCTTATTCGTCAGCCTTCAACCAAACCCTCCGCCACCTTCTTCACATCACTCAACAACACTCAACCTTATTCAACCACCCTATCATCACCATCAACAAATCCATAACCTAACATCAACAATCACCACCGACCTTTTTGAACATCAAAACCCTCAACACTGTCGAAACAAATCAGAAACAAATAGAAGAAAGAAATGAAGAAGAGTTGAAATCGGTTTTCGAGACGCACACGAAGCCACGTTGTTGACGACGATTTGGAAGTCGCAATCTGAGAAGGTATCGCGAATCACCGACAGCTTGTCGTAAGAGAGTCGTTGAGGCGGCGAGTGAAAGGGTCGAACGAGGCGGAGAGGTTAGAGACTTGCGGCGGCATCTTGAGAAGAGCAGAAGGATAGGTGAACAAGAAGAAGACGGATGTGTAGGAGTGGTTTCTCTGGATCGATTTGCTGAGCCCTGTTTTTGAGACTTTTGTTACTGATTTTCCATTGCCCCTTTTCGTTTATTTTGCTTTATTTTTTTTATTTTATATTTTTAGTTGATTATTTTGTTTAGGTCTTCTCTAAGCCGTGGGCCTTCTCATCACAATCTCCATTCATCTCCTTCTCATCACCTTATTTTTAGCAGAAGCCCCCCCAGACGATTGGTGTTGATGTTGGGCTAGGCCCATTTTGGATCGCACTTCTGCATTCCATTTCCCACGGCTTACACCTTCATTTCCTCTTTTGTTTTGTTATTTCTTTATTTGTCTTTGTTAACTTTTAAACTTTTTTTTTTAATTAGATTCTTTTGTTATTATTTTGATTTAAGATTTGGTTAGGATTTTAGTATAATGTTGTTATATTCAATTATTTAATTCTAATTTAATTTTGGTTATAGTTTCAATTAACTTGGCTTAATTAAATAGAATTTTGATTTTGGTTTTAGTTTTTGGTTGATATTTTGTAGATTTGTTGCTCGATGTTGATGATGGCGGAGGATGCTTGATAAGGGCCTTATGGCTAATCGTTTATTCATGATTTGCTGATTTTGATAATGACCGTGAGATTCTTTATACAAGTTGTGACGTTTAGCGAATTATTTTCTTGGGTTTGATTGATGTTTGTGACAAGAATTTTAAGACTCCTTACGCATTGAAGAGGCAACGGACCTTCTCCGTTAGGTACCACTGGCCCAATTTGGCTTATTGCATGTTGTTGCATCTGGAAGTCCTACTGGTGTAGGCTCTGTTTGTGCATTGTTCGATTACTCCATATCGCATTCTCATCTCTTTATCTTTTCTTATTCTTTTCTTCTTCCTCATCTTCTCTTATTCTTTCTCGACTTGAGGTGTGATTAGGCCACCATGGTGCTTCTCCTTTCATCTTTCTTCTTCTTCTTTTCTTCTCCTCCATTAGGATAGTGAGCCTCACTAACCTAGGACCATCCGAGCATGTGAGTATTAGGATTAGACTTTTCCCGTTAGCTTTTACCTTTATGATCCTTTTGGTTCTTCTTCTCTTCTCATCTCATAACTATAAAAACATCTTAATAAGTTTGAAGTGTTGCCTTGGTCCATAGCCTTATCCCACGAGGTATGCTTGTAGTCTTCCCATCTTGGGATAGTACAAGTTTACCTTGTGATGCACAAGTCTGATCAAGGTATCTTCTTCATCAAGAAAAGCATAAAAAAACACTTCTTCATCTGTAAATACCAAAAACACTTAATATTTCAACAAGTTCGTGAGCTTAGGCCCTAATCTTTGGGTTCAAGTTTTGGGGATCTTCTTCTTACTTGAGTGTGCTTGTTCTATTATTCCATCTTGGAATGTAGTGACAAGTGCACATTCCATGGAAAAGAGCTTGAGTTCACTTCCTTGCGACACACTCATAAAATCTTCATAAAAAACACCAAACAAACAATAAGCGTATTTCCTTCGGGAATTCTTTTCTCATCTCATTCACTCCTTACGCGAACTTGCTCTTACTTGTCACTTTGCAAGACGGTTACGCACTCGTCGTTCGAGTCTGCAACACCTGAGCATTGGCATAGGCAGTTCAAGCCTTAAGACACAAGCAATCTTTTCCACCCCTAGTTATGGGAACTACGGAGTCTCTGAACCTCAAAATCCTGATGAGGTACGTAGGCAGCGGGGTAGGGTCCGTTCGAGCACAATCTTTATTTTCCCTACATTTTTTCTCTTTGTCCTCTTATTCAGTTCTTTTCCTGTTCCAGTTCAGTTTCTTTTCTTTTGCAGCAGCTTTTATTCCCTCACCCTTTGAAACATTTTCTTTGCAAGCGTGGATCTCGTCGAGTACGGCGGACGATCTGGGTGCTAATACCTTCCCAGGTCGTAACCGACTCCCGAACTCAGTCTCTTTGGTTCGCGGGACCTGTGTCCTTCCTTTTCTTTTCTTCGGTTTGTGCAGCATTACCATTCTTGTTCCTTCAGGATAAAAATGCCTGGCTGGCGACTCTATTCTTTTCCGCGCCACTTTCGCGTTTGTACTAGGATGGAAATCCGGGGAGCGACACCCATCCTATCCTCCTGGGATGCAGCAAATACTTCAGTTGTCGCCTTATTGACGTTCAGTGCTTCGAAACCTTGGCTCATGGTCTCGTGGATTCCACCATCCATCTCAATGTATTTGTAGGTGGCCAGATGGCTAACAAAAATTTCCTCTTCACCATAGATTGTGATAATTTTCCCTTCCCACTCGTATTTTAATTTCTGGTGAAGGGTCGATGTAACTGTGCCAGCGGCGTGAATCCATGGTTGACCCAACAAACAGTTGTAGGTCGGCTGAATGTCCATCACATAGAAAGTAGTTTGAAAGACCTGGGGGCCAATTATCACAGGAAGCTCCACCTCTCCAAGAACAGACCTCTTGGAACCATCAAAAGATCTAACCACCAGATTTCTTGGTCGGAGAGCTATACCATTGTATTCAAGCTTGACAAGGGCTATCTTTGGCAAGACATTGAGTGAAGACCCAGTGTCAACTAGAACATGTGAGAGTATAGCCCCTTTACACTCCAGAGTGATGTGTAAAGCTTTGTTATGGTGACGACCTTTCGTAGTCAAATCAGCATTGGGGAAGCCTAGCCCATGGCTAGTATTAACATTAGAAACCACTGTCTCTAGCTGATTCACCGTGATCTCTTCAGGCACGTAGGCTGCGTGCAGGACTTTAAGTAATGCATCCCGATGAGCTTCGGAACACAATAACAATGATAAAATGGAGATCTTGGAAGGAGTCTGGTGGAGCTGATCCACAACCTTGTAGTCGCTTCTCTTGATTATCCTCATAAATTCATCCACATCTTGATCAAAGTATGTTTTATGGGCTTCTTTCAAAACTGGTTCTTCCGGCACCACATTTTTACCTTTAGCTTTGGTAGCAGCCTCTGCCTCAGTATTAACTCTTGGAACTTGTGACGCGAAGAGGCGTCTGCTTCGAGTGAAGCCTTCGCCTCCCCCGATATTATCGACCTATGGTGTATGAGTTGAAGAATTAAGAACGACTTTCTCCCTGTTACAATAGAGGTCTGAACCATAGTGCCATGGTATAACATTATCTTTTTCATATGGAATGGGTCCAGGTACCGTGATGGTGACTAGACTAACTACAGCGGAAGTAGGAACAGGATTTCTGACTGGTGGTGGTGGTGAATGACTGAAGTTGGGTTGTTGTTGATATTGTTGCTGAAAATTGTTGGAGTCAGGGACCGTTGTCGGGTCATAATATATGGTGACTGTGGAGACGTCGTTGTTAATGGTTGTTGTAATTGTAGAAGCGGATGCGGTTGAACTAGTGTTTGTTTAAGTGGTGGAAGAGATGATTGTTGATTTTGTAGACGAGTCTGTCGGAACAATTGTCTTTGAAGTTGTAGGAGGAATGTTTGTTGTTGTTGTAAGAGGAATTGCTGATGTTGTAGAGACCGTTGATGTTATCTGCAGGATACCTTCTCTGATAATGTCATTGATGCCACTTCTTAAGATTGCACACCCATTGACGGAAACTTTGCAAGATTCACAGTAGGCCTCACAACCTGGAAACACCTGGCATTTTAAAAGTTGAGCCTTAACCTCTGCCATAGGTGTTTGAATACTTGCAGTATCTTCAATTAAATTCGTGGGTTGATCCTCCTCAATTGCATTTATCTTGGTCCCACCATGGTTGGGCATAGGATTCTTCGTGACATTAGGAGGTGGTGCAAAATTTAAAGCCTTTGAATCAACTAGATCCTGGACCTTCATGAGTAAAGCTCTGCACTTTTATGTGGTATGGCCAGGTGCATTAGAATGGAAGGCACATCTGGAATTGACGTCGTAATTTTGTGGAAGGTTCTGAGGATCTGGTGGAGCCAGAGTCCTTAATTCAACAAGATTAAGCTTCAGAAGTTGTTGCAACAAAGTGGCATAGGGCATTGGTATAGGCTCAATTACCCTGTTGACTTGAGATGGCCTATGCTGAAAAGGACGTTGGTGTTGTTGTTATAGGACCTTTGTTGAGGAAAATGTTGCTGAGGGAACTGTTGTGGTTGCGGAGTGTATCGTTGTTGACGAGGTGGAGTAGGAATTGTGACAGCGGCAATTGATCTTGGCATATACTGGGGCCTACCTCTACCCATGTGTACTGAATTTGTTTCACCCGACCTGCGAGGCCCTACAAAAGGTTTCCTTGTGTTGTTTGAGCTAGCGTCGTTATCAGAAATCTTACCCATTTTAAACAAACTCTCAATTCTTTCTTCTGCTATGACTACGTCAGCAAAGCTAGTGGAAGAGAAAGCTGCTAGCCTATCAATGTATGTCACCTGTAGGGTGTTCATAAACATATCTACCATTTCTCTTTCCGACATTGGAGGTTGAACGGCAGCAGCTAATTGCCTCCATCTCTGAGCATACTCTCTGAAGCTTTCCCTGGAGGATTGTGACATACCCATTAGAAGTTTTATGTTAGGAGCCATGTCTAGATTGTATTGTTATTGGCGAATGAAAGCCTCGGAAAAATCTTTCCAATTTCTGATGGTTGCCCTAGTCAGATGAGAGTACCACTCACAGGATGCCCCTGTCAAGCTATCCTCAAAATAAAACATCCATAGCTTTTCATCCATAGTGTAAGCCTTTAATCTTCCCAGGAAAGATTGGAGATGGGTGTGAGGGCAAGATGTTCCATTGTATCTTTCAAAGCAGGGAGGTTTGAATTTGTGAGGAATTCTAACTCCCTATACCAGCCCCATATCCATAACATCAAACCCTAAGGAGTTTTGAGACTCCAGAGATCTTAACTTTTCTGATATCTCGTCCAGCCGACGATCATAGACTTCGTCTCCTGCCCCAACTACAGTGAATTCTTCCTCCTGAGGGTCCTCTTACAAGGCATGCCCTCCATTATTACCCTGGGTATTCCTGATAGCATTAAAGTCTGGGTTAAGATGAGGTCCAAACTCCGGGGGGTCAGTATGAGGTTGTACATGATCATTGTTGCTGGTACCCCCTGTACCAGGGTTATTCTCTTCAGGAATTTTCCGCTCGACCAACTCTCTTAATCTTTCTTGGCTTTGGGCCAACCCAGTCATTACTACCATGAACTGGTTCATCTGAGCCCTCATTTCAGTTCTTTCATTAGCCATTTGGGCTCTCACGTCAGTCAAATCTTGTTGAACCTGGTCCATCTGTAATCTCGGAACGTTGTTTCTTGTCGGATACCGATGAACTCTGTTGATGGGGAAGACTCTCCTATGAGCAATGTTTCCTGAAACCACAACAAAGTGAGAAACAACAACAAAAATACCTATAAAAAAAGAATGGAGTTAGTATGCAATGCAATATGTCTATTTGTCTTCCAAGGGTATCCGATTTGGTTTTTTTGGTTTGGACCTTCCAGACCTCGAGGAATGATGATATTGGAGAGAAATGAAGCCCACAAAATAACACATAAACCATATATTACAAAATGTAAAGATACATAGTTCATGATTACAACAAGTTCCCGTGATGGGTCAAAATACAACAAAACCAACAAAAGTACAAACAAAATGAAGTACGAATACAAAGAAATCAAACATCCAGCCCATAATTATCCTCTCTGACTTCCTTCAGGAGAGCATCAGTCACTGGGCCAACTGGATGCTCTGTGATGGTCCTGATAAGAAGGTTCCTGGTGGCAATAGCATTGGTCAACTTCTTATACTTGTCTTGGTCTTTTGATCTTTTCAACCCCGCTCGGAGTTTCAACTCTGAGATTTCCTTCTGTGCTGCTAACAAAGCTTCATGATTCTTCTTCTCATTAGCTTCCAAATGCTCTATCGTAGCCTGTGTCTTCTGATCTTCCTGTGAACAAGCCTCAGTAATTCTGATCCATCTAGCCTGACTCTCTTCCAAGTAGTGCTCAGCTCTGGCCTTCTGAATTTTGGCTTCCTTGCAAGCATTCTTCAATACCAACTTCCCTGCTCAGGCCCTTCTGATGTAATCATCTTTCTTCTCAATCTTGGTCATGTGCTCAATCCGGAGCTTTTATAACCTCTCATTATCCAGACGACTATCAGTCCTCTCCTAGAGGGTCTTCTTTATAGCTTCAGAAAGCTGAGTATTCCTTTCTTTCAACTTCTCAAATTCTTCTAAACTAACTATAGCTACAGGCTCTACTGTTGATGGTCCAGGCACATCCTCTAGGGTGAATGGCATGCGGGTGATATGTCCTCTGATACGTGACCAATCAAGATACTGAGTTGATATGTCCCTTTTGTCTGGATGTTATCCCAAGCCCAGACTGCTTGTCGGACTATAGCAAGATTATGTTGAATGTCACAGTAAAAGGTTTCTGACAAGTCCTACTCTCTTGGTGGATGTACCAAGGAATACCCTAATTGCCTTTTGAACAGCAAAGGATTGTAGTTGATGCAACCCTTCACTCCAATCAGAGGTACATTGGGATACTGCCCACAACTGGTAAATATGTCTCTGCCCTTGGTGCTCTGAGTACACCACCTGATGTCTTTTGATGTGAGGGCAATCATTCTCTTTGCCCAATTTCTTGAATGATGAGGATTCCAGAAAGCTTCTTTCTTTGGCAAGTGTCTCAATAACCAACAGTAGAAGAGAGGTGCACAACATCTGACTAATCTTCCCCTTTATTTCTCATTCCTTTGATGTACTGAGTAATAGAAATCCCCTAGCAAGGTGGGAACTGGATTCTTCAGTAAGAAAATATGGATAGCACTCTTTATTACAAACTTAGGCTCGTCTGCAAACAAGATGATACCATATATGCTAAGGGCCAAGAGAGTACAAACAGTGTCCCACTTCCCTACTGCATCATGAATGGTGGCTTGAGTAATCAAGAAGTCCAAATGGAGGCCTGGGATCCCAGCCTTAGTAGTCATATGATAATCAATGATGGTGGTCTCCAAATGCAGAGCCTTAGCTATATCCTCATTCCTAGGAGCAGTCATCTCAGGGTTGAAAGGAATCCCTCTCCTGATGGGGACACCCAACAACATGGAAAACTCCTCTAACAAAGGACCCAATTGAAAGTCTAGAAAAGTAAAACATCTAAGAGGAGGGTCATAGAACTGAAGGAAAGTGTGTATCATACTCCTCTGTGATGCATCCAAGTCCATGATCATGTCCATAATGCCACCATAATGTTCCATGAATAAAGGGACATGATTAGGAGTGATGAGTGTCTGAATCTGCCTGATGCCTGCTAGGGAGGGCTCAAAGAAATGATAAGTAATGTTGCTCTTCCTGGATGTGTCCATGCTGATAATGGATGCTGATGAAGATAACTAAGGAGAAACACTGATGAAGGTAACTGATGAAGGTGCTGAAGAGAATCTCTAATGAAGGTAGCGGATGAATATATGTGATGAAGATGTTTGAGCAGAAAAATAGTCAAAACCAAACCAAATAAGATGTGGATACCCTGTAAAACAAATAGACAAATGTTAAAATGATGCAAAATGATGTATATAGAATGATATGCAAGGGTTTGTGATCAAGTGCTGGATCTGTTATCTGCCTTGATAAGGTTCACGTGTGTTCATAAGTCTAGATGAAGGTTTTAGAGAACCAGTAACCAGGTGGGTACTCAAATAAAGAGCCATAAGTCCATGGTTTCACAAGAATAGTCCAAAATAGTGTAACCTTAACAATGTCAGTAACAGGGTATGATGAGGCCAAGGGTTCCTGCAAACCTGTAAATATCCCAACCCTCTCACATGTATTGTTCTAGAACAAGGATCCTCAGACTTGGATCAGTTATGAGAAGTGTAAACACTTCTAACCCGGAGGTACAATGTTTACATTAATCATAAAAGATCCTCCTCTAATTCACCTCAGATGCTGAAGGTCATAAAAAGGTCATCCAGACTTAACAGGCTTCCCAGATAGCCCTAGTACTACAGGAAATCCGTAGCACAGAGTTCTCAAGAAGAAACCCATGTCTGAACCATGTTTCATATTCCCGCACCAGACCGAAATGGAATGGGAAAGAATATGAAGCCACTATATCCTATGTGTCACTCAGGCTCCCGATATGGAACCTTACTCACTGAGTATCCCTCCCATCAAGGCAAACAGAAGATCCATCACATGATATGATGACAATAGTATGAAATGCATAAAAACAGTAAATGAAAGAAATAAATAAAGTTGTACAGAAAGCAATAAATAAAGCAATAAACAACAAGCACAAGTAGCACATAACACCCCCATAAACACAAATCAAACAAGCACTAGGAGAAACCCATAAAAAGAACCAGAAACCCTGGTTACAAGATAAAGTTCCCCAGCAAAGTCACCAAGCTGTCGCTCCCAAAGATTTGCATCTCGGTGCAGACGCGAATAGTCGGAGAAAAGAGAAAATGAAGGTGAATTGAATAGAGTCTCCAGCTAGGCATTTTTATCCCGAAGGAAAGGTAATGTTGCGTAAACCTAGAAAGAGATGGATAAGACGGTTGCGAACCAGAGAAACTGAGAAAGGGGGTTAATTACAACCTGGGAAGGAATTAGCACCCAGATTGTCCGTCGTACTTGACGGGATCCACGCTTATAAGATTGTGTTTAAAAGGGGTATGTGTATGTGCTATCTGTGTGCAAAGGCTAAAGAAGAGAATATACTGGAGGCATGAGAATTGGAGGTTCTAGCAGGTATTCTTTGATTCGGTCAAAGGATTTCCGACAGTCTTCATTCCATTTAATGGCCTGATTCTTCCTCAGAAGCTTGAAGATGGGCTCACACGTGGCCGTTAGGTGAGAGATAAACTGTGCAATGTAATTTAGTCTCCCTAAGAAACCACGCACTTTCTTTTCATTCTTTGGCTCAGGCATCTCTTGGATGGATTTTACTTTGGCTGGATCAACCTTAATTCCCTGCTCACTAACAATGAACCTAAGTAACTTGCCGGAACGGACCCCGAAGGTCCACTTGTTCGGATTCAACCTCAATCTGAACTTCCGTAGTTTGTCAAACAACTTTGCTAGATTGACCAAGTGCTCTTCTTCTGTTTGGGATTTCGCTATCATATCATCAATATAAACCTCAATTTCATGATGAATCATGTCGTGAAAGAGCGTCACCATCGCCCGTTGGTAAGTGGCCCCAACATTTTTCAGACCAAACGGCATGACCTTGTAACAGAAGGTGCCCCAAGGGGTGATGAAGGTGGTTTTTTCCATGTCCTCAAGAGACATTTTAATCTGGTTGTAACCTGAAAACCCATCCATGAAAGAGAACACGGAAAACTGAGCAGTATTATCCACAAGCACATCTATGTGAGGCAGAGGGAAGTCATCTTTAGGGCTGGCCCTGTTCAAATCCCTATAGTCTACACACATCCAGACTTTGCCGTCTTTTTTAGGGACCGACACAATATTAGCAACCCATGGAGGATAACTAGTCACAGCCAAGAAACCAACATCGAATTGCTTTTGTACTTCTTCTTTGATTTTGATTGCCATATCAGGGCGTGTGCGCCTCAACTTTTGCTTCACTGGAGGGCATTCTTCTCTCAAAGGCAACTTGTGTACCACAATGTCAGTGTCTAAACCAGGCATATCATGGTACGACCGAGCAAATACATCAACATACTCTGGAAGCATGGCAATTAGACGAATCTTGGTAGATTCTTCTAACACGGCCCCGATCTTAACTTCTTTCTTGTCTTCTTCGGTACCCAGGTTTATTGCTTCGATGGCCTCTTCATGCGGCTGAAACATCTTTTCCTCTTGTTTAAGCAGTCTGGCTAACTCTTCAGGTAGTTCGCAATCTTCTTCACCTTCCTCATTGGCTTGATAAATTGGATTGTCAAAGTCATACTTAGCCATAACAGGGTCATCATTGATAATCCGGTGACGAGCACCTGCATGAATGGTGATTCATGCAAGGCTTTAGAAAAAGCTTGAGAAAATGAGAAACATTGCCATTTTAAAACTTTTCTTTCCTTTTTTGAAAAACAAAAGCAAAAATAGAAGGCACATAACAACATGGATGAATGCAAAACGTCATCTTTATTTATGATTATGAATTGTGTTAGGAACAAAAGAACCCTTAGAAAGCTACTATGCCCTGGGCAAGACATAGTGCTTGAGTACAGAAAAGACAGAAACAAAGATTATTACTCTTTGAAGGAGGTGACTGAGATAAGCCTTTCAGACGACCAGTTTCTAAGTTGAGTCCCTGGAGCAGAAGGCCTGATCCACTCATCTAAGTCACAGTCACTATCAACTGTGTCATCTTGCGCGACACTGATGCTTCCATAATCTACCACTCTCGCACTCGTGAAAGTAATCGGGCCTTGACAACCTCTAGCACTCGGTCCAGATGATGACTGCCCAGGATGATAACCAATCCCAAACATATCTTTCTTTTCTGGCACATCTACTAGACTGCCCCACCCTTCTCGCATCCCCGACTCTACCACCTCAAGAGCTTTCTTATAAGAGGCTATGGAAACCCCCTTCTTTGGTTCTTCAGAATAAGCTGCCAATGCAGATGCTTGTTCAGTTTTTAGGGGCTCAAAATCCTGACATGGAGTCTCAACTATCTCGCCATCCATCTCCACATACTTGAATGAAGCTAGATGACTGACGAAGATGTCTTCTTCCCCACTAATTGTCACAATTTGGCCCTCCCAGACGAATTTCAGCTTTTGATGAAGTGTGGATGATACTGCTCCTACTGAATGTATCCAAGGCCTTCCCAGCAAACAACTATATGCAGGTTGTACATCCATCACGTAGAATGTTGTATTGAAGATTTGTGTACCTACTTTTATTGGTAAATCCACCTCCCCGAACACTAACCTTCTCGACCCATCAAATGCTCTAACCACCAGGTCGCTGGGCTTTAGAACTACTCCATCATAATCCAACTTCATCAATTCTTTCTTGGGCAGAACATTCAACGATGATTCGGTATCTACCAACACGTGAGAAAGTACTGCACCTTTACACTTTAAAGAGATATGCAGCTCCCGATTATGAGAACAACCTTCAGATGTTAGATCCATGTCTGTAAAACCCAATCCATGACATGCATTGACACTGGATACCACCGCTTCTAATTGATTTACCGAGATATCCTGAGGCACATAAGCCTTGTTCGGGATATTCAAGAGAACTTTCCTGTGGGAATCGGAACACATTAGCAAAGACAAGATGGAAATCTTCGATGGGGTCTGCTGCAGATGGTCCACAATCTTGTAATCGCTCTTTTTGATAATTCTCAAAAATTCTTCAGCTTATTTATCAAATGTAATGTCTGGATTAGTCACTGGCGTGGGCTCATTGACAACCATCGGATGCTTCCCTCTTGCCTTAGCTTGGGCTTCTGCGGTGTCTCTGGGTGGTATCACACTATTTCTTAGTGTTTCCAGCGCAAACAACCTTCAACTTCTAGTAAACCCCCCTACTCCAACGTTTTCTACTTGAGCTGGGGTCGTACTAGGCGTGGCCAACTCTTGCTTCTGGCCGTTACAATATACTTCTCCACCATAATTCCAGAGAATGGCTTTATCACTCTGATACATTACTGGTCCTGCAGTGGTAATCGTTATCGGTGTCACTCTGGCCCATGTAGGAACTTGAGATGGATCGTAGAAAATGGTTACTGTAGAGACTTCACTTTCCTTTACAACTTTGTGAAACTGCAACACTCCTTCATTAATCATACTTTGGATCTCTGTTTTCAAATGCTCACAACCATTTGGAGCTTCAACACACCCTGGACAATCACTTCCACATCCTGTAAACACACCCCTTTGGGCCAAACATGCTTTAACAACATTCAGCAGAGTTTGCAGGTCGTCGATATCACACACCAAGTTTAGATTCTCCCCATTGTCAACTGCCCCAATTGTACCCTCGTGAGAAGGCATGAGGTTCTGTATTACATTAGGAGTAGGAGCAAAGTTGATTGCTTTAGAATCCAATAGATCTTGAACAACATGCTTCAGAGCCTTGCAGTTTTCTGTGGTATGTCCAAGGGCTCCGAAATGAAACTCACATCGGGCGTTCGTATCATAACCCTCGGGGAGTTGGCCTGGCCTTGGAGGTTGTAGAGTTCGGAGTTGAACCATCTGGAGCTGTAGGAGATTCTTCAAATGCTGTGAGTAAGACATCGGCGAAGTTTCAAGATGTCTTTCAAGATGTCTTGCTGCTGTGGTTGTTGGACTTGCTGTTGAACAGGTTGAGCTGATATAATGACATGGGCCACTTGCTGATAAATCCCTATGTTACCTCCTCCCCTCTGCGCGTACACTGCCTCAGTCTCTCCTTCTCTCCTCTTCAAGAAGGGCTTCTTGACACCAGAACTTGAAGCGCCCCCATTCTGAATCTTCCCTTGCTTGATCCAGCTTTCTACCCTCTCGCCAGTCAAGATGATATTTGAGAACCCACTTGAGGAACATCCAACTAGCCTCTCCATGAAATGCCCAGGGAGGGTATCCAGGAACATGTCTACCATTTCTCTCTCCAACAAAGGTGGTTGCACTCTGGCGGCCACCTCACGCCACCTCTGTGTGTAATCTTTGAAGCTCTCGGAGTTCTTTTGAGTCAGACTTTGAAGTTGAGTGCGACTAGGCGCCATGTCAATATTATACTGATACTGCTTGAGGAATGCTTCTCCCAATTCCTTCCAGCTTCTCACGGAGCTTCTCTCTAACTTCATATACCATTCCAAGGATCCTCCGGAGAGACTATCCTGGAAGTAGTACATCCAGAGCTTTTCATCCCTAGTATGGGCATCAATTTTTCGGTAGAACGCCTGCAAGTGAGTTTTAGGGAAGGAGCTACCGTTATACTTGTCAAAAGTAGGTGTCCTGAATTTGTGAGGAATAACCACCCCGGGGATTAGACCCATGTCAGACACATCTAATCCCAGAGTATCTCTACACTCGAGGGCCTTGACTTTCTCAGCAAGCATCAGAAGTCTTAAAGATTTCCTTCTCCGTTGAACCCCATGTCGTTGTTAAAAGGAGGGAACTGATCCTCCTGTCTGTCTTGTACCGGGACGAAGGTTGTTGTGCCAGGCCCTGGAACTTGAGGTCCACCTGGGCCATTGTTGGTGTTGGGAGGAATCACTTGTACTTCAGGAGTGGTTACAGGAGGATTAGTATGAGGAGGGTTGAGCCCCTGAATTGCATTTCTCAAATCTTGTTGTCCCTAAGCCATCCCTTGCATCATGACTATGAATTCTCCCATTCTGGTGCAAAACTCATTAAGCTCATTTTGCATAGCATCCATGACTGTCCTCTGGTTTTTATGAGTTGCGTAGAAATGTGGGATATTCTTTCGGAGATGTCAGGTCTTGGCAGCTCTCGCAATCTTTGCTTGTAATACAAATAAGTTAAGCAACCTGTAGAAAACCTGCAAAAAAAACAAAGAAGAAATGCAAATGATGTGTATGCAATGCAATATGTTCCCTTTATTTCCAAGATTTCATTTACTTTCCCATTCTGGTGTTGAGAAAATATCCCTTGCAAGAAAATCTTGTGTGACATTCAAATTTGAAGTGGTGGCCTTTATTTTGTGTCTGTGCAACAGATATAAACAGAGATTTCAAGTAAACCAGAAGATAATTGAAACAGCAAAAACCCTCACAGGGTGCAAATTCATATGTCAATAGAAAAGTACATCAGGAGAGATGGGATTCCCACAACAAGCCTGTGGGTAATCCAAGTCATATGAATACAAGACTAAAGCTTAGGAATATCTACATCATGTAACCTCCAACTAAGGCGCTTAACACCTTGCAACAGCTGAGCTACATCTGGATGTGTAGGTTCCTATACGAGCTTCTGAATTAGGATATCCCTAAGGTCAAAGGAGGCATGCAACTTCTCAATTTGTTGTAGGAACAACTTTTCACTTTCCGGGCTTGTAATAGGATCAACCTTGGCTCTCTTCACATCAGCTTTCACTTTCAATTCTTCTATTTCTCTTTGAGCTTCCTTTACTGCTTGTTGGCTTTCTGCTAGACTTTGGAGACGACTCTTCTCTTGATGATAAGCCTTCTGAAGGAGCTCTCTCTGTCCATCCAAATAATCTTGAAGACTCTTGATTTCCAGCTTGTGCTTGACTTCCAGCTCTTTCTGCCTTTTCAAATTGTCTTCCCACTTCTCTTACCATAAAGTGATAGCTTCATTAACTTCATTCAACTATTTCTTCTCTTTCCGGCGTTGGGCCACCTTGTGAGTTTCAGCTAGTCTCCTTTTCTTGAAGTAGAGCTCTCTTTCTTGAAAGTCTTGCTGGTTGAGCCTGACCATTTCTTCAGCTTTGTGAGCTCTTTCCTCCAATTTTTGGTTTTGCATCTTCAATTTCTGGCATAAATTGTAGGATTTTTGATTCTCCAACCTGAGTTGTTGAACCAAGGCTTCCAATTTTTTATATTCCTGAAGAGGCACTGAAGTTATGGGTATTATCTCCTTAGGGTAGAGAGGTGTTTCCTTAGAGAACGGGAGCAACAGAGTCTTTACACGATCTTCCAACCAGCTGGCAAAAGGATCATAAGTATTGGGATCTACCCTCCCAAAGTCTTTCTTTCCTTTCATCACTCTAACTTCCCAAGCTTGGGATGCTAGTATGCTCATCTTGAAATTTCCTTCTGCTGGAAAGTATAAAGACTCATTTGTATCTTCAATCAAAGGTACATCTCTTAAAGGATAGCCGAATTGTTTCCTGGATAAGATAGGATTGTAGCTGATCCCACCTTTCCTTCCTATCAATGGCACATTTGGAAAGCTACCACAACTGACCAACATTTCTTTTCCCACAAGATCTTTGTTGCCTCCTCAAGCAATGTCAGCTGAGGTTAAGCCCATTAATCTTTTGGACCACTTCCAAGACTGTTTCAAATCCTGAAAAGGTCCTGATTTTATGAGTTGCCTTACAAACCATTCAGCAAATAGGGGAGCACAACAATTTACATGTCCCTTCCTCTTTTCATTCATGTGGTGAACTCCATAGTAGAAGTCAGCTAGCAATGTAGGTACAGGGTTTCTTTTGACAATGATAATGGCCTCCATACTAATTAGCCCTTTCTCTCCTGGAAATAAACTGATTCCATACACTATCATGGCTAATAATGCTTTGAAGTCTGCCCATTTATTTCCCAATGCCATGATATGTGCCTCTGTGATAAGAAAATCCAAAGGGATCCCCTTACTTTGGCCAGCTTCTAATCCCATATTGAGTCTGAGCATACTCAAATGACAGGCAGCAGTGATATCCTCATGAGGAGGGGTCCTCTCTGAAGCATAGTAAGGCATACCTTCTTTAATAGGGATATTTAGCATACTAGAAATCTCCTCTAATGTAGGTGCTAAGATATAATCAGCGAAAACAAATACCCTCAGTTGTGGATCATAAAACTGCAACAAAGAATGCAAACTATCCCTCTGGTCAAATGTGGGCTTGCTCACAAAATCCAGGATCTTGCCAAACTCTTTCCTGAAATCATCAAGGACTTTGTCACTCATCAAGCTAATCAATACCTGAATACTCTCTGTCTCCGGTTGTGGGAAAGTATAGTGGACATTTCTTTTCCTTGAATCTCCATGTTGAAGCAGCAAATATGACCAGAAATAGGAGGTAATGAATCCTGAGAATAAAAAGAACACAAATGATTAATGATGTTATGATGTTATGCAAGGCAAGGCATGTGATCAGTGATGTGTATATGTAGTGAATCAAGTGATCAAGTGTCTGTGCAAGGCCACAACATCATCACAAGTATCTCTGATCAGGAATTCATGACTTTAGAATCCATAATTAACAGAACAAGATCATATCACTGAATTGTGCTGGGATAATGGGTATGTTGAAATTTAGGGCTGCTGCAATCCTGTAAACCCCTCCCAATCTCACAAGTGTGCTACTCGGGTCAACATCACAGACTCTCAAAGCCGAATAGCAATAATATGTTCACCATTTCTGAGAAATGTCTCATGACCAAATCAGGGAATCGGTTTGGCATTATGTACTACTCAGGGAGGTCTCAAGTGAGTCCAAGGAAACAACCATCCCTCATAAGTCCCCAGCTTCAAACACTGAATCGAGAAAAAATAGCATATTCATCCTGAAGGGTACAATACTATCATCATATGATCAGTTTGCCTTAACTGGATTCCTATGAGAGAACCAGGCCATCCTATGCGAGTCCCTAGTGGGCCCTCAGATGCGAGTGGGTTTGCCAACAAATGTGGTCTGCCACTGTCATCACTGGAGAGGGATGTTTCCAAAAAGGTTCTCAATGATCGGTCCCCTGACTGCACATAACTATCAAGGTTGTGTATTTCCCCAGAAAGATTCCGGCATCAATACATTTCTGAGAAGGTCGCAAGTCAAGGTGTGGAACTCACTATTACTAACATAGCAAGATTCCATGAAGCCAAAGTGGAACCACTCTAAGTCCTAGGGTGCACTCGAGCCCGGGTTACGAGCTCATCTAACAGTAACCCCATCCCACAGAAAAAATGAAATCCAAACAGTCCAGCATATGATGCATGTGAAAATAAATACTGAAAGCAGTAAATAAAGCTGTAAAATAAACTGTAAACGAAAACAGTAAATAAGCACAATAGCAAACATATAAACACCCAAAGAAAGCAAAAACAAGCAGGCGCTAGGATTGACTCTACAAGGGAAACCAGAGATTTTGGGTTCGTTCCCCAGCAGAATCGCGAGCTGTCGCTCCCGGGATTTTCATCCTAGTGCAAATGCGAAAGTGGTGCGGAAAAGGTATAGTCGCCAGCCAGGCATTTTTATCCCAAAGGAACGGGAAAGGTAAGCTGCACACCAAAGATCTGGGTTCGGGAGTCGGTTACAACCTGGTAAGGTATTAGCACCCCAGACCGTCCGCCTTACCCGACGGGATCCACGCTTGCTCGTTTGTTTCAAAGGGTGAGAAAATAAAGTGCTGCTGAATAAAACTGCTACTGGAACTGGAATAGGAATGGAAATAAAGGATGGGGAAATGTAGAGAAAATAACAAATGTGCTCGAACAGGCCCTACCCCGTTGCCTACGTACCTCATCGGGAAAATGAGGATCAGAGTCGACGTAGTTCGCCTAACTAAGGCAGGAACTATTTGTTTATGTTTTTTATGGCTTGAACTGCGTATGTCTATGCTCAGGTGTTGCAGGCTCGTCTGGTACGAGTGTGTTTACCGTCTTGCATACGAGACAAGTCGTCGTAAGTTCGCGTTATGAGTGAATGATATGAGAAGTTCCCACAGGAAAGTCGCTTATTGTGTGTTTTTGTCTTTTATGAGAAATGTTTTGAATTTGTTTGTGAACATTCTCATACTAAGACCTATCCATCGTGGTAAATACTTACACCTCGCCCTGAAATAGGACGCGTATAAGCACTCCGCAACAAAGTCTCATGGCGTATAAGAACGTTCGATTTTTATTAAGTATTTTATTATTTTCTTTATGAGGTGAGAAAGAAATTACTCAAGTTGCAAAAGGCAAAAACTAAGGGGACTAAGACACAACCCTAAGTTATTTATTAAAATGGTGGTCCTAATGGTGAGTGAGGCTTTTCTAATCCTAAAGAGCAAAAGGAAAAGAGAGAAGAAAAATGATGCAACTTACTTCCTAAGGAAGATAAGTTGGTCCTAACAAAAGGGAAATCCTACCAATCACAAATATGGAAGTAAAAGGTGAAATAAATGCATAAAGAAGATGCATAAAAAATAAAATAAAAGGATAAGGTGTAAGGAAACATATCTTTCCCTCCCTACAAAACAAAGATTAGTTTGAATTTTATTAAAAATAATAAAGCAAACATACACCAATTAAATCCTAATGACTCTAGGACTCAATCTAAACTCTATCTTAATTCTAGAGGAACTAAAAAATGCTAAAACAAAAATTCAGCACCTACTGCAGCCTCTAAACTAAAAAACAGCTATGAAATGCAGCACACAAAGCAAACAGCATACTATAGCTATCAAACAGCATAAAAGTAGGTGTAAAAAGTCATATACAGCATGCAAACATAACAAACCACATGTATTTTACAACAACTATATTAACAAACAGCTATGAAAACATGGGACCGATTTGATCCTTTTTATTTATGTGCACAAAGTGAATGATAAACAACACATCAACATCAATTAACATGGATCTACATACACCACAAAATGAACTCAAACATGTGAATTTATTTACATCATTTATTTGATTAAAATGAACAATGATCAATAAGAATAACCACACTTTTCCATATTGCACAAAATAAGCATTTTATCATGAGATTGAACAAGTATCACTACAAGCATCAATTATTACATATGTATTGCATAAAAATCAGAATTGAACTCATGTTAAGATATAATCAATTAAGCACAAGAAACTTGCATGAACATGTGAAGTATTTTAATCACTTTTAAGCAAAAATCAACACATGGCATTTAATCATTTAATCAATCCAACAAGCAAAGATCATGATCATGAAGCACACATCAACTTTAAGTAAGCACTTAACATATGAAACAAATGATTAAAGAGTAGCAATACACATCAAGAATCAATTATAGCACATTTACACATTTTACACAAAATATGGAAAAGTGAACGGAATCATGTCGAAACGACTCGAAACCATGGAATCGGCTACTGGAAATAGACCCAAAAATTCTCTAAAATCAATACCTAAACATACATGAACCTTAGAAGCACTAGGAAGCAAGAACAAGCAAGCACATAAGCTAAAAAAACAAAAACTAACAGCGTTAACCGGTTAACCAAATTGGTTAACCCGTTAACGGGCAGAAAAATACAGCATTTTGACAAAAAATGCACGCGTTAACCGATTAACCAAATGCATTAACCGGTTAACACTGAACAGAAAGTGAAAAATTATTTTGAAATAAGTGCTTTTGGCCACAATCTTAATTCTAAACAACCCTAACCCCCACCTAATCATGCTAACACGAATTTCTACTCAATTAGGACTTATTGAAACATGCTAGAACCTATAACAAACTGCAACCTAACTTCTAATCCATCAAAAACCACAAATCACAAGCAAAATGAAACGAAAAACATAATCAACCATAAGTAATACGAAAAGCACTTAAAGAATCCCAAAATGGAAAGATGAAAAGAATAACTTAAAGGAAAAGTGATTTAGATCACCAACCTATGAAGCGGAGAAGTGCTTCGGTGGATGTTGCAAGAATCGGAGCTTGATCAAAGAGACAACCAAGAAAACCGCAAATCCGCAAAATAAATGCTTTCTTGATGCTTGAGCCTTCTTACACTTTCGATAAGTCAAAATCTTCACAAAAATCAGTAGCTTCTTCTTCTACAATCCATAATCAATGGAGGTTGGAGGCTAAGCTTTAAGATCTTCAAGTTTTAATGTGAAACTTAAAGAGCTTCTTCAAAAAGCTTTGGTGAAAAGGGAAATGGAGGAAAAGTGAGAGAGAAAAAGTGATTCTAGAAATTGTGAGAGAGTGAAAAAATTGGGAACCAAACTTTTTGGTAACCTTTTGCATTGAAGTGATTAATAATTATATAGGGGCTAGGTTTGGAGCTAAGTTTGGGAATGGAGTTAGGTTTAGGAATGGAGTTAGGTTTGTAGTTAGTTAAGGTTAGGGTTGGAGAAGGAATATTCCTTGGAATATTCCTTGGAATACTCTACAAGGTGGTAGAACATAGTAGAAGCATCCAAAGGAAATGGAGTGGAATTGAAGTGGAAAAATAAGAGGGAAAGAATGAAAGGAAATGTAGAAGGAAAGTGGAAGGAAAAGTGGAGGGAAAGTTGAAATCAACCATTTTTCAAATGAATTTTTCCCTTGATTTTTTATGATTCCTCCATCATTTCTTGACCAAATTTGAACCATATGATCATTGTAACCCTAATTTCATGATTTTGATCTTAAAAGTCAGGAGTCGACCTTTTTTACCTAGCTCGGTTACCTTTTCTCTGATTCCTCGATTTTCAGTCATATGGCCAATTGAACCTCTTCCAAAATGATTTTGTGGATGAAATTTGAACCCTAAGCACTTGACATCATATATAAGACAAAGGAATCCAATTTGAATCAAAACTTCATGGAGAAGTCCAGTAGAGGTGAAACCCTAATTTGGCCTTTTTCATCAGGAGATGTTGCACTACTTGCCTTCTCTGATTAAACCAAATCTTTCCATGGCTTGTTGCTTCAAATGAAGACTTGTAGGATGTTGTGAACCCTTTGCACAAGGTTGATAAGCTTTGTGGCCCTTTGATTTCCTTTGTAATGCCTTCAGTTACTCCAATCATTCATCACATACCTATGCCTCATCCATGCTACACATGATGCAATGTTTTTGGTTATTTTATGAATCTATGTATGCAAAATGCTATGCAAAATGTTGGGGAAATGAGAGGGAAAATTTTGAGGTATTACAAGCGAGCCTGGAAGTTTGTTATGTTTTATGTTTTACTTCATAACTTTTGTTTCGGGTGTCTATTTTTGGTGTTCCACATATCGTGTTGAGCCTAATAACATGTTCTATCTAATGAGACCGAGAAACATTTATTTGAGCTGACTTTTACCCGAGTTTTCTAATCAACAATAATTATGTTAGTTTGAGAATTTTGGTATTAGTCGATTTGTGGATTATGTGTTTAATCATGGGGATTGATTGAGAGTAGAGGCAATGAGATTATTGTGAGAATTGTTTAATGGTGATAATTGAACTAAAATGTTAGAATTATATGTTTGAAAACTATATAATTTAAAGCATCAAGAATGGAGAAAGAGTGAGGAAATCTTACCATAAACCAATAGAATGGCCTACTATTGTGACTAGGCTTTGTTATATGGTATAACTTGTGAGGTAAGTAGGTTTACCCTAGGTCTATACAAACTATTTTAGAGATGCGACAATGCTTAGATGCTGATACTCGAATAGTATCCTCGTGCTATATAGTTGTGAACGGATGGAGGTTATGTTCCCATTGCGTTAAAATCCTAATTTAATTATGTTTAGCTCATGTCGAGGTCCCACGAGGCGGGACGACCGGGGAGACATAAGTAATTTGTGGATTCGAAGCCCTTAATGGATGACTGTGACCCATGCTCGTTTGGTGTGGCTAGGCGGGGAAAGTTATCCATTAGGATAAGTAACGAGTGAACTGTGCCGAGATCTCTGTGTGTGGGATGGCCGGGGAAAGTTACTTTGTGGCAAGGTACCATGACCCTTGCTGAAGTGCCCTGGTGTGGCGGGGCAGGGAAAGTACCTTAGATAGATAATGAGTGACTCGTGATGTAGTGCCCTTGTGTGGATGGGTGGGGATGTTATCTATACGTTAAGGATTGAGTGACCCGTTCTCGTTACCCTTGGGGTGGTCGGGCAGGGAAAGATGCCTTAAAGCACTTTGTGCTCCATTTTTCATTATTGTCTCTACTTGTGTTGTGAACTCGAAGTCTAGGTTTTCCCCGAATTGGGTATTATTAGTTTGGAACCTTTAGAGCCGAGAGAACTCTAAGATAGGGAACCCACTGAGATGTTGTTATCTCACCCCACTATTGTTGTTGCTTTTCAGGTTTCTTTTGCAGGTTTGATTTACAAGTGGAGCTTTGCTCCGGATGTTTCAAGAGAAGCATGGATTTAGATTTCCGTTGTGTATTCATCTTTGTACCATCATGGATATTGTTTTGATCTTAGTATTTTTTATTTTAGTATAATTTCCCTGTCTTGTACCATTGTTGTATAGAATTTTAGAATTGGTCAAGAATGTGAATTATGCTATTAGGCACTTATGATGGTATCAGTACCAAAATAACACTTGTGTGATATTATTCTAGATATATATTGTATGGGTGTTACACAACATTCCACATGTAAGCTTGGATCTTTCGAGTCAATTGAGTCAAAGGTAGCACCAACATCGAAAAACCCATGATAAACTTCCTGTAATAACCTGCTAAACCCAGAAAACTTATGATCTCAGTAGCAGACTTAGGAGTCTCCCACTGCAACACTTCATCAATTTTCGTCGGATCAACATCAATTCCACAACTAGAAATTATATGTGTAAGAAAACTCACTTCTTGTAACCAGAACTCACACTTCAACAATTTAGCATATAACTTCTTTTCTCCGAACACTTGCAATACAATCCTCAAATGCTTTGCATGATCCTCTTCAGTTTTGGAATAAATCAGGATATCATCGATAAATACTACCACAAATTTATCCAGGTACTCATTAAATATTCTATTCATGTACTCCATGAACACACCGGGTGTATTGGATACACCGAACGCCATTACCGTATACTCATAATGACCATACCTTGTTCTGAAAGTTATCTTCGGAATATCATCAGACTTAACACGAATATGATGGTAACTAGATCGTAAATCAATCTTGCTAAACACATAAGCTCCTACCAACTGATCCATCAAATCGTCGATTCTCGGAAGTAGATACTTATTCTTGATAGTAACCTTGTTCAACTGCCGATAATCAACACACAATCTCATGCTACTGTCTTTCTTCTTAACCAATAACACTAGAGCACCCCATGGAGAAACACTAGGTCGAACAAACTTCTTCTCCAATAACTCTTCTAGTTCCTTCTTCAACTCACTCAAATCTACAACAGACATCTGATACGGAGCCATTGACACAGGACTAGTACTAGGTAATAAATCCATTATAAACTTAACTTCACGCTCTAGAGGTAAATCACTTATATCCTCCGGAAATACATCAGGAAAATCTTGAACAACTGGATAATCTCTGCTCGAAGTCTTCCCTTAGATTTTCAATGATGCAAACATTGCAAACATCTGAGCTTCGTCTTCTAATAATTCCTCTACTTGCTTAGCCTTCAAGAACAACAACTTACCATGATCGCCAATTTCAGGAAATTCAACCGTCTTCGCATTGCAATTGATATGCACAAAATTGAACTCTAACCAGTTCATTCCAAGAATAACATTAATTTGGTGTAAAGGAAAACACACCAGATCCATCAGGAAATCCTTTTTAAAAATTGTTAAAGGACACTTCAGACAAAGAAAAGTAGTAGTTATAACACCCCAAAATTTGCCCTCTTATTTATCACAAATTCCGAGTAGCGTATGCTTTGTTTTCGTGTCATCTTGCATATTCCCCCATACATTACAAGAAATAAAATAAAATTAAGAAATAAAATAAGTCATACATCATTGGTTGGCGCATAAGGCATGTGATCAAGGTTTACTCAATGGTTAAATCAACTATCCGAACTCAAGGTCGAAGCAGGCTCAGAACGGACGGTAAAGATGTATTTTGAGGGTTTCCCACAAAGAGGATGGAAAATTCATCTTTTTCTTTTGTTAACCGGTTAACACCAGGGGTTAACCGGTTAACACATGCGAATTTTTAGGAAAAATTTCAAAATTCAGTTGGGTGCTTCTCTCCCCTTTCCATATTCCACTTTGCTTTGTGTTCCCATCAAACTCTAGAACATTCCACATTCTTCCTAAGGAATATTCCAGAATATTCCAAGGAATATTCTAAGAATATGCCAAAGAATATTCTAGGAATATTTCCAACCGACCCTTAGTTTAGGATCCAAGCCTTGTGCCCTAACCTAAACCTAACTCCAAACCTAATACCTATATAAACCTTGTTCATCAAGCAAAAAAAAGATTGGCCATTTTTTCACAAGCTTCATCATTCTTACATTCTCAATTCTCTCATTTCCTTCCATTTTCCAAACTCACCAAAGCTTCATCATCAAGATTCTTCAAGTTTCGCATTGAAACTCGAAGAATCGGAAGCTAAGCCTTCATCATCTTCATCGATTCAGTGGATAATCGAAGAAATTGCTACGAGTGCGTGTTTATTTCACCATTTGGAAGCGTTTAGGATTCTCATCAATTGCTTTTATTTTTTACACTCGCGGATTGAAGCTTTGGACCTCCAGTATTCTCTTCGATCGTGTATTGATCAACATCGCAACAATTCCCAAAGCAAGTCTCCGCTTTGTAGGTTGGTGAATCCGAAATCACTTCTTGTTTTAACTTATTTCTATTCATCTTGCCTCGCGCATTCTTCGATTTTCTTAATTTTGGGATGCTTTGTTTGGTTTGGTCATTAGTAGCTAGAATCGTAGAGTGATCGTAGTGTTAATAGGTGTTAGAAGGTTATATTTAGGTGGCAATTTCGTGCTAGTATAGTGATGGTTGTATTAGGAGCTTTTGGAAATAAGCTGATAGCTAGAAGTTCTTTTTTCCTTACTGTTTTTCAATTCTGGTTTAGTGTTAACCGGTTAATGCCCAGGGTTAACCGGTTAACACAGTGTTTTTGCCCCTGTTTAACTGATTTTGAATTCATTAACCGGTTAACACCCAGGGTTGACCGGTTAACGTTGTGCTGGTTTGGGATTTTGTGTTGTTTTCTTGCATGTTTGTGCACCACTTCTTCTTTTATCATCATGGATCTTTAGATTATGATTTTAGGGAATTTTTATGAGCTGATTTAATGAAGGTGTATGTAGTTTCGATAACTTTTGACGTGCATTTCGTTAGATTCCGATTTTAGACATAAAGTGTTGCATATATGTTCGTAGCTTGTTATGATCATTTTTTAATTGATTTAACATCATCAATAGCATGTTAATAAGTGTTAATACTTCTGTTTTGCATCACATTTGAAATCCGTTCATGTTTTGGTCAATTGTGCGTATAAATGTAAAAATGCACATTGTTTAAAAGCACACGATTCGTATAGTTTGCATCCATTGATTGTATGATGATATGTTGCATTCCATTGTCGGTATCCATTTCATGTTGTTACATATAGGTGCATGATCATTGCATTGCATTTGTTTGCATTAAAACTCATGTTTTTGCATTTGAAAAATAATGAAAATCTGCCTTGTTCCCATTGTTGTATTTTGAAACAGGAGCTGTAAAAGCATGTTGCATTATTCTGTTTTGGTCTTTTTACACATATTTTCATGCTTCTTGGTAGTTGTAATAGGTTGTTTGTGTTATGCATTGCATTTAGTAGTTGTTTGTATAATAGGAAGTTGTAGTAGCTACTGAATTTAGGCTTTGCTTAGTTTTTAGGGTCCTAAGAATTTGGATTGAGTCTAGTTTAGGCCATAGTTGTATTAGAATATGTTTGATACTTGTTTACCTCATTCCTTTGATCATTCTAGCCTTATCCTACTAACCTTTTTTGTAGGGAGGTTGAGGTAAGCTTGTTCACACAACTTCTTCCTTTTATGTTCTTTATGCTTTCTAAGTGTGTCTTCCTTAGCACTTTGTGCTTTATTTGAATAGGCTTCCCCCTTTTTAGAAACAACTTAACTTCCTTAGGAAGTAAGTTGAGTTATGTCGCTCCCGAAGATTTGCATCCCGGTACAAGCGTGAACGGTCGGCGAGAGGAGAAATGAAGATGAAATGAATAGAGTCGCCAGCTAGGCATTTTTATCCCGAAGGAAAGGTAATGCTGCATAAACCTAGAAAGAGATGGAAAAGACAGTTGCGAACCAGAGAAACTGAGAAAGGGGGTTGGTTACAACCTGGGATGGTATTAGCACCCAGATTGTCCGTCGTACTCGACGGGATCCATGCTTGAAAGATTTGTGCTTAAAGGGGTAGTTCCAGTGCTATCTGTATGCAAAAGTAGGAAAAGAATGCAAGTGTCAGTGTAAAAGAGATGTGAAGTGCTCAGGAATGAGGCTTAAAAGAGAATGCTGAAAGAGGGGGAAGACACAGAGACTTTTGTTCGATAACAGTTAAGTTATTCCTATATATCCTCTCGTGCAATAAGGAAGTCAGAACACCGTAGTTCGACTCAAAGAGACTGAAAGATAAATTGACTAATGAACTGCTTGCTTGTCTATGCTCAAGTGTATGACTCGTCTGGCTCGAGTGCTAACTGTCTTGCATTAGACGGAAGAAGAAAATTCTCGTTTGTGAGTGAATGAGGTGAGAAAAGAATCCCGAAGGAGACGATTATTGTTTGTTTTTGTGTTTTCAGTCTTTTATTGTTTTTTTGTGTTTGTCATAAGTTAATGAGCTTAAGCCTAAACCAGGGGTTAGTAAACTCATTATATCCTCCCTCTGATAAGGGATAATGAGAATACCTTAAGTATGAAGTAAGCACCTCAAACTTAATTACCATGATGATGTAGGATTAAGATCATTAACCTACTTGTGATTATTTAGATGTTTTTTGGTGTTTTTGTTTAGTGTTAAGTAATGAGTTTAAGCCATAATCAAATATTTAATGGACCCATTACACCATCCTAATAGAAGGATAATAGATGAGCACACTTAAGCTGAGGAAGAGACCTCAACTTAATCCATGATTAGGGATTAACCTCGTGACAAAACAAACCTTTATTAAGTGGATTTTAATTAATGGTAAGATTAAGAAGTGAGTTTTATGATTTGTAAGACAACTTGAGGGGGACTTGTCCATTAACACTAGGGTTTGTCCTTCTTAACCAATTAAGGAAGAATTAGAACCCTAATGCAAGGCCCAAGTTACAAGCTAGTGTCTTAGTGATTATTAAAGTGGATTGATTAAGAGATTTAAACACATTAAGGGTTCAACACTTAGGATTAAAGTTATACACTCCATCCTAAGAGAAGGATGCAGGCATAACCTTAATCACAAAGCCTTAAAACCTTTAAGGTTTAGTCTCTGATTAAGAGATGAGAAGAGAGACACAAAAGAAGACACAAAGGTAAAACTAAGGGGGACTAATAAAAACCCTAATTGTTATCATGCTTGGGTGTTCCTATGGTTTATGAGGCTTGCAAGAGAGATCTTCAAGAATAGCCACCAAGGAAGAAGCAGATGAAAGGAAGAGAAGCAGAAGAAACAAGCTAACTTACTTCACTTAAGAAGATAAGTCACTTGAAGAGAGAAAGTGAATGAACATGAATGAGCAAACTCACTCTAAAGCAAAGACAAAATGCAGCAAGGATGCATAAAAGAAGAATGAGAAAAGAAATGAGAAGTGAAGGAAAATTCACTTCTCAAAGTACTTACCACCTAAAATGGTTAGCATAAAGAAAGAAATGAAATAAAAATGAAACAAATGCAAAGATGCAAACCAAAACCAGAAGCATGAACATGATGTAAATGATGCAAAAGCATACCAAGTGCAATGGATGATCATACAAGAGATGAGAATGCAAATGAAGCATGAAAGTTCATGAATGTTCATGGAATGTAATGAATGCATAACATGGCAAATGGATGAAGAAATGACCAAGCATGATTCTAATGTGTCCTAAGATGTATTAGATGTCATGTGGATGCAAGAAATGTCATGGAAAGTTCTTGAATGAATGCATATGCAAGATGTATGCAAATGAACATGAGAAATTAGGGTTTTAATGCAACATGAGATGCAAAAGTCAAAAACAGAAGCAAATCACAAGATAAAAAATTGAAAATGGACTCAAAGGAACCCTATCCCCATATGATATCACACCCCAAAAGGAGGAGACCTAACTCTTAACCCTAAGGAAGTTATGAATTTTCTAAGTTATCTAGGGTTTTAAGGTACCTAAGGGGAAAAAATGCAAATCAAATCAAAAATGCAGAAGAAATTTGTCACAAAATTATGTTAGATACTACATGTCAAATGAAGAACAATGCAAAAAGAACCAATGTCATACCATTCATGGTTAGGTAGAAAAGAATTCTTGAAGTTAGGGTTCAAAAATAATAATTTTATGAACCCTAAATTCAAGAAAATTGTCAAAGATTGCTCAAAACCAAAAAGAAATTTGTATGGATGGTATGACAATGTTTCTAAATGTCCTAAGATGCAATGTGGATTTTTTTTGGGATTTTCATAAACCTAAATGACATTTTAATTAATTAATTTCCATTAATTAATTAAAATAAATATTTAAATATTTTAAAAATGATTTTTTTATTCAAAAAATAAAAATAAAAATATTTTTGGGTGAAGAAAATTATTTTAAATGAAAATGCAGAATAAATTTTTTTTGGGGATTTTCTAGCTATTTTTAATAAATTGTGTAAAATAAATGAGAAAAAATAAAATAAAAATAAAATAAGACAGAAGTATGCGCATCCAAGGGTTTAGATTGATTCTGGGGGAATTAGGTTTGACCTGGCATGCAATCTAACGACTATAATTCAAATCCAGCTAATCCTAATTAATTAATAAATTAATCCAGATTAAAAGTTAATGAAAAGATCCTGATCGTTCAACACACGCGGGAAACTAAAATCCAAAGGCTCTCATTTAAACCTTGCCCTAACCCTAATTAACACATTAATCACTTTCAGGTGGCCGGAGAAGACCTCCGGTCATCTTCTCCGGCCAGACCCTCCCTGAGCAAACCCCAAACTCCAACCCTAGGTCATTTCTAAAGCTCTAAAGCTCCAGATCAACTCACCTCACTCTCCTGAACTCAAATCAACTCTCAAAACAAATTTATTATGGATCAATCACAAGATTTGAAGAGGAATTCAAAAACTGAAAAAGTTTCAGAGGTTCAGTAAATGCTCAAATCGCAACCATTTTCAAAACTAAAGGTATCAACATGATCAGCACAACATAATGAACATTTTAAGAACTTAAAATAACATTTATGGAAAAATGTTTGAAGAAGCTACTTGAGCTTGAGCTTCCTTAGTTTGGAGCTTTCTGGTCACCTCTCTTGTGCAAGCTGACTCCAATGACCTTCCTGAAGAAGCTTTGAGGCTTGGAAGGAGTTTGTTTTGGCTGGTTTGTGTGATTGCACTTCAACTGGCCAAGAATCGTGTTTTGTGTATGGGGTGTTCTTGGTTGTTTTAATGGTTGCTTTGTGTTCAGTGGATGATTTTGAGATGAATGGTGAAATTGGTTTGAAGATTGAGTGAGTATTCACAGGATTTCGAAGGAATTTGCAAGAGGGATGATTTTTGAGAACTTGAGGATGTTGAGGTTTCAGCTTGCAATGTTGTGTGTTATGGCTTGGGTTTGATCCACATAACATGCTGTGATAGGCTAGAGAGTGGGTGGTGGTTGTAGCTGATTGGTATGGGCTTCTTGCCAAAAAGTCAAAAGTTTTGTACTTGAGGTATGGGCAATGGTGCAGCTGGCTTCTTGGCTTGTCCATGCACAGCATGGATCAAGGAGGTCCATGGAAATGGTTTTGAGGCAATTCAGCAAGTTGAAACAAAGTTATGTGTCATTTTCCAATTTCATGAAGTTTTGGCCCCTTTGAGATTTCTTGATGTTCAAGGCATGGAATGATACAATTTTTTGGGAAATTCTGATATTTATGCAATGTGCTATGTTGGTATGATACATAGAAGTGTGTTTGAAGTCACAAAATGCCTTGGCAAGTGGTTTTGCAAAAATCCCCCTTTGGTGCATTCTTGAAAATTATGTGATTTTTGCCAACTTTGCAAGATCATAACTTGAGTTCCATAATGAATTAGGACTTTTTCTTGTACTTTTTGAAAAGGGAATGATCCAATCTACAACTTTCATGACCAACAATTTTTCATTTGAAGCATTTTTGGTTGAGAAAGAGGAGGTTGAAAAACTTTCCCAAAATGGAAAGTTTACATTACAAGTCATTTCCATTTTTGGCAACTTTTGGTTTTGCTCACTTTTCTTCAATTTTGTGAACTTCCAAGCACTTCAATGATCAAATAAAGATCATATAACTTCAATTTGATGAAAAATCCACTTTGGTTCCATGGATGGGGGCCTCAGATGCCCTGATTTTGCTCTGACTTGCTCAAGAAGTTACCCAATGAACAGATGACTTCCACAATGAATTTCTCCATCAAACTTGGTATGCATGATCCTTATAACATATTAAGACCATTAGAAATAATAATGACCAAAAACTTTGGAGTTATGGCCTCTGAAACCAAAACCCTAATTTCAGGTCATTTGTGTAGTAAAACCCTAGTTCTGCTTCCATGCTTTCCTAGTTCTTGTGATTCTTTGACTTCCTTGATCTTTGAGGGATATAATATGATGATTTAACATACATGGACCCTCTTGGAATTATTGAAGACCTTTGGAGTGGCTCAGATGGATCCTTGGATTGCTCTGATCACAAACCCTAGATGCAGATGAACTTGAACTATGCAGATGAAACAAAAATGCAATATGAGATGATATGCTTAAACTAATGCAAATATGAAAGATCACAAGCCATGGTGTGAACTTAGTGAGGGAAAATTTGGGGTGTTTACAAGTTCTAAGTCTTTCTTCTTCTTTTCCTTTTTCTCATTAGGATTATAAAAACCACACTAACCATTATGATCTCCTTTTGCACGCAATAAATAACTTAGGGTTATGTCTTTGTTCCCTCTTTCTCATCTCATAAAGAATATAGTAAAAAACACCTAAATAAAGGTTGAGCTTTCTCGTATGCCAAAAGATTTTACCATGGGTTACTTATATATGATGAACAAGTCTTAGTATGATAATGTTTCACAAACAACAAAAGAAAAACACTTATTTTAAAAGACAGTTCACAAACAACATACGTCTTTCCTGCGGGAATTCTCTTCTCATCACACTCATTTAACGAACGAACTTGCTATGACTTGTCTCTTTGTAAGACAGTAAACACAATCATACCAGATGAGCCTACAACACCTGAGCATAAGCATAAGCAGTTCAAGCTATAAAAGGCACAACCAAAGTTCCCGCCTTAGTTAGGCGAACTATGTTGACTCTGATCCTCATATTCCCGATGAGGTACGTAGGCAGCGGGGTAGGGCCCGTTCGAGCACACTATTTATTTTCCCTACATTCTTCCCGTGCCCTTTTAGTTCTCTTTTTTCTAGTTCCTTCTTTTATTCCAGTTCCAATAGCGGTTTTTATTCAACGGCAGTTTTATTTCTCACCCTTTGAAACAAACTTACAAGCATGGATCCTGTCGGGTACGGCGGGCGGTCTGGGGTGCTAATACCTTCCCAGGTCGTAACCGACTCCCGAACCCAGCTCTTTGGTTCGCAGGACCTTGTCCTTTCCTTTTTCCTTAGGTTTGTGCAACATTACATTTCCCATTCATTCGGGATAAAAATGTCTGGCTGGCGACACTACCTTTTCCGTGCCACTTTCGCGTTTGTACTAGGATGAAAATCTCGGGAGAGACAATAGTAACAGAACCATTAGCTGGCATAGCCCCAGTATCAATAATAGCAATCAACTCAACATTGTTAATGAAACAAGCACCTCGAATTAGATTGTCTGTGTGCTTTAGTTTAGTTTTACTGCTTTTATTTACAGCTTTACTTTATAGCATTTATTTACCACTTTTAGTATTTATTTTCCATGCATCATATATATTATTTGTACTGGTTTGGTTTTTTCTATGGGATGGGGGTTACTGTGAGATAAGCTACATACCCGACTTGAGTGCACCCTAGGACTAGCGTGGACAGACATTGTGATCGCATGGTATCATGATGATTGGCGGTGTGTTCCCCAATCAGACAACGACTGTCTTTGAACTATTATGTGTGGGGATTTCCTCCACTTCAGGGTACGACCTTGATAGTTATGTGCATCTGGGGACCGATCATCGAGGACCTTAGTAGAAACAACCCTCTTCAGTGATGACAGTGGCAGACCATATTTGTTGGCAAACCCACTCACATCCGAGGGCCCATTGGGAACTCGCATAGGATGGCATGGTTCTCTCATAGGAACCCAGTTAAAGCGAATTGTTTATATGACGATAGTATTGTATTCCAAGGGCTGAATGTACTATTGTTTCTCAATTCATTGCTTATAGCTGGGAACTTATGAGGGATGCTTGTTTTTCCCGGACTCAGTTGAGACCTCTCTGAGTAGAACATAATGCTAAACCAATTCCCTGATTTGATCATGAGCCATTTCTCGGAAATGGTGAACGTATTATTGCTATTCAACTTTGAGAGTCTGTGATATTTGACCAGGAGAACACCCATGAGATGGGAGGGGTTTACAGGTTTGCAGGAACCCTAAAAATTCCAACATACCCACTTTTCCAGTATTGTTCAGTGTTGTGATTGCTATTGTGACCCTACACATACACTTGATTATCTGATCAACACAGACACGTCACCGATCACATGCCTTGCTTTGCATAAGCATCATCACATCATTAATCATTTGTGTTCTTTTTCGTTCTCAGGGTTCATATTATTCCCAGTTCCCAGTCAGACTTCTGCTTCGGAGATGGAAGACGTCAGAAAGAAGAATGTGCACTACAAGTTCTTTGATACCAAAGTGGATCCGTTAAACCAAATGGTGTCTCTTATTACCCCGGTTCATGTGGGATACTTCAGAGAGAGTTATTGTGATATTCTGGATCTGGTGACTAACCTGGATAATTCTGAGAGGAGTGCAATTCATACCTTGCTACAGTATTACGATCCTCAGCTCAGATGTTTCACTTTTCATGACTTCCAGTTAGATCCTCTGCTTGAAGAGTATGCTATGATTTTGAGGGTCCCACTCAAAGACCAGATCCCTTTCAATTCAGAAATGACCAGACCAACTTATCTTGACATTGCCAAAGCTCTTTATTTGAGCTCAACTGAAGTGGAGGCAAACTTAACTGCTACCAAAGTCGGGGTACTTGGATTTTCTCTTGAATTCTTAGTTAGAAGATCTGGAGAACTTGCTACGGCTGCTCAGTGGGATTCAGTTTGTGTTATCTTAGCCTTATCCATCTATGGGATCATCATGTTTGCTGACATGGATAAATTTGTGGATGTGAATGCCATCCACTTGTTTGTACTGAAGAATCATGTGCCCACTCTTTTGGGTGATCTATATTATTCAGTACATTACAAAAATGAGAAGAAACAGGGTTGTCTAGTTCGGTGTTGTGCTCTTCTATTCTACAAATGTTTTATGAGACACCTACCCACTGCTAAAACTTTCACTGATCCCAATCTAATCTGGGCCCAAAAACCGAGCTTGTTATCTGCCAAGGACATCAGATGGTTTACCTTGAGGATGAACGGGAAGAACTTTATCATTAGTTGTGGAAGTTATCTCAATGTGCCATTATTAGGAGTAGCTGGGGCATCAGTTATAACCCCATCCTCTTGAGAAGACAATTGGGATTGCATTCAAAGATGTTCCCGAAGAATAAGAGTATTTCCAGGATTTTTACTTCCCTGCGAAAGATAACCTTCCTTTGCCCAGGAAAGCTGCAGGTTCCTAGAAGCTTATCAAAAGAAAAAGGGTAACATGTCTAGGCAGAAGCAACAATCAGATGTTCTCCGAGTATGAAGCTTGGATAAGGGAGAAAGCCCAAGAGGTCTTAATCCCCTTTTCTGCACCAGTTCCATATACTTCTATTGTTCCATTGGAGGATCATCAGAAGTTGGAGTCTTTGGTCCAACCACTTCGAGCTGAAAATCTAGAGGCCAATAATTCTTGCCAGAAGTTGATGATCCACAACAAGAAGCTAGAGGAAAGAACTCATCAAGCTGAAGAGATAGTCTGGCTCAAGAAAAAGGACTTTGAAGAAAGGGAGCTTTATTTTAAGAAGAAGATGTTGGATGAAACCCACAAGGCGAGTCAGCGCCGGAAGGACAAGAAGTCTTTAGGTGAAGCCAACGAATTTGTGACCCTTTGGCCAGAAAGATGGGATGACAATCTGAAAAAGAAAAAGGAGTTAGAGGTTGAGTACAAGTTGAAGATCAAAAACCTTCAAGAGCTCCTGGATGAACAGGAATAGCTACTTTAGAAAACCCATGAGCAACATGGAGACTACCTTCAGAGGATAGCCTAAGGTCAACAAGAAGTTGAAGATATCTAGAAAGAGGTAGAAGGGCTGAAACTCCGGGTTAATGTCAAGTCCTATTAAATAGAATGAAGAGGTGTTCCTGTAGCAAATCAACGAACTACATGCCTCTTTTGATTAGAGGGATCTCCTTATTCAGAAGCTCATCTGGGAGCCAGGTCATCCAGATATAGCTCAGTTATTCCAGGTGGTCAAGCGTCTTAGTTGGAGGCTGAAGGACATGGAGCTTCCTAGGGCTTAGTTTCATTTTCTTGTACCAGGATTACCCACAGGCCTATTGTGGGATTCCTCTTTACTTTATGCTTTGCTATTGTTGTATGAATTGGCACCCTTCGGGGAATGTGTTATCCTCAGATTTCAGTTTATGATAAAAGAATGCGTAGCACCAGTATCAATAATAGCAATCAACTCAACATTGTTAATGAAATAAGTACCTTGAATTAGATTGTCCCTCTTAGGAGCCCCAGAAATAGTCAAAGCAAACACTCTGTCATTGGTTTAAGCAGTAGTAGCAGTCTTCTTAGGCTTCTGACATTGGGTGCTAATATGTCCTTGTTCACCGAAATTAAAACAAGTTGGACCTTCATTCGGAAAATCACCTACCTTATGACCTTGCTTGCCACAACTATAGCATCACACCACCGGATTAGTGCAAACATTTGACTTGTGACCAGATTCACCATACAACTGGCTCCCCCACTCGGTTCCTTTGAAATAACCTTTCTCTCTCTTCTCACTCAGTTGCTTGTAGTGATTAGATCGAGCTCAGCTATCTTCATCATAGATTCCGCTCTTATCCACCGATTCAACATATCTTCGGATTTGTTGACATCCAATTCCTTGCTTGATCTCTGGTCTCAACCCACTCTAGAACTTACTTTGACAAATCAGCATCGGCACGGTTGTAGTGAGGACAATACTTTACCAACCTCTCAAACTTGGCAGCATACTCTGCTACCATCATACTTCCTTGTTTTAGCTCAAGGAATTCTACTTCCATCTTACCACGAGCATCTTCTGGAAAATACTTTCCCAGGAACTCCCTCCTGAACACTTCCCAAGTCACTGCAATACCAACATCCTCTAAACGCTGACGTGTATTATCCCACAAGTCTTCAACCTCTTCAGAAAACATATGTGTACCAAACTACACCTTCTGTGCATCCGTACACACCATCACCCTAAATATCTTCTCAATAGCCTTGAGCCACTTCAAAGCATTTATCGGTTTATGGTCACTTTCAAACACCGACAGACTGTTACTCTAGAATTTCTCCAAAGCACGAAACTCATCATGTTCATTGTTTCGAGAAGTACCCTCCACCAATGCCGCAATAGCTTCCGCAAGCGCACGCGTGTTGTTTCCAGCCATTCTGCACAACACTCACAACATAAGATAAGAATAATCGTTAATAATAAAGACCGACACAGACTAACAACGACGACACACGACCTGACAGACCGACCTGCTCTGATACCACTAATGTAACACCCTTTCTACCCACAACAAAATTAATCATATTAATTAAATAAAAATCAGAGTTCTACATAAAAAGGGAATCACATTTTCATCATAACATCATGTGAACAACAAGTATGTGTCTTGTGCCGTAACACGGGTTGCAACTTTAATTCATAAATAAAGTAAAACCTCAATTCATGGCAGCGGATCATTATTCAATATCTTAATTAATAAAGATAAAAAGGATTCAATTATAAATCAAACATCATCCTCAAGTGTTAAAACAACCGAAATGACAATTTTAAACCAAGCGTTCCCCACTATTACACGACATATAGCAGGACACCACCTAGACTCTATAATGACAAGAGATGCACTCTGAGCGACTTCCGATCATCGAACTATTCTCGAGAATCTTCAGGATGGCATAATAGACCATCACAAAAGGAAGGCAAGGTGAGTAATCCAAATTCAATAAAAATAATACAAGACATGAATCATAAGAACAATTAATCATACAGCAGCTACAACGAACTCACCCACATATAATAATCAACAAATACACATCATCCAACAACAAATGTGATCATGCTATGCCACATAGAATGAAATGCAACATCATAAATGCACGTGGTACCGGTTTCAACATGTGATGGACACTGGCCATCTACTCTTCACAAGGGATTACAACATAATCAACAACACCTCAATCCACACAATGGGATTGAAGCATAATTTCAACATAGGGGATGCCATGAATGCAAGATACACAAAACAACATCACCATCATCATCTTTCATCAAAACGTGTATCGGCATTCATCATTTATCATCATCATAAATTATTCATACTATCATTACATCATGTCATCATCACTACTATTAATTTTATCATACTTAAACATATAATAATTTTTTCCAGCAATAACTCAGCAACATGATACGACAAACTAGACATCAAAAATCACCCAACAGAAGAAACATCATTTTCTGGATTTATAAGGCTCGCTAAGCGACGAACTCCCTGACTCTTGCTCGTTAAGCAAGGAACGTGATTTGTTGAGTAAAACCCCTCGATTTCTGAAGAACTCAGACACACCTAAAACATCCCTAAACCTCACAAAACATCAGGAAGACAACAAAAATTGTCCAATTACCACATTATCATCGTAAATTCATCATTATTAACAACATATAACAACTAAATATCACTATCTACCAACAATAATCCCAAAACCTAGGTTTTCATCCTAAAACCCCTAATTCTCATAAAACATTCCTATATTATGATTATTGAACAAGAATTCTCCCCATACCTTAATCAATGTAGCTTTCTCTTCCTCTTTGATCACAATCCTTCTTTGCCTCCTTGTTCTTCTTGTTCTCCAGAGCAACCTTCACCTTCACCCAAAGCACGTTATGAGAATTTCATCGTGAACCTCCTTTAACATAAAGCACTCAAAAGACAACCTTGCCCCTTAGACCTCCAAACTATTTTTATTTTATTTTCTTAATAATAATATTAAATAATTCTCCAATATTATTATATCATTATCTTAAATAAAATAATTCTTTATTTTCCACAAAATGCAACTTATTTCCACCTATTCATAAATAGTTACTTAATTAATCAAATTATGAAATTAGGGTGTTACAACTCTCCCCCACTTTAGAAATTTTCGTCCTCGAAAATCTCACCTGAAACAAACAGAGTCAGATACAACTCCTTCATCTGATCTCCACATTCCCAAGTCCAACTTTCACCTGCTGGTCCACCCTATAACACCTTTACTAAGGCAATCTCTTTTCCTTGTAACCGCTTCATTTCTTGGCCATCTATCCGCAATGGTAAAACTTCAACAATCAGATTATCCCTTACCTGAGCATCATCAATCTGAATCACATGCGACGAATCGCACACATACTTCCTCAACTGTGACACATGGAACACATCATGCAAATTCGTAAGAGACGGTGGCAACGTAATCTGATATGTGACCTCTCCGATCCTTTGTGAAATCTGATATGGTCCAACAAAACACGGAGTAAGCTTCCTAGACTTCAAAGCTCTTCCGACACCCGTTATCGGAGTAACTCTCAAGAACACATGGTCTCCCTCTTGAAACTCAAATGTTTTCCTTCTCTTTTCATGATAACTCTTCTATCGACTTTGAGAAGCCTTCATTCTTTCTCGTACCATTTTAATCTTTCAGACGTCTCTTGCACAATTTTAGGTTCAAGTATTGCACTTTCGCCTCATTCATACCAATACAATGGAGTCCGGCATATTCTACCATACAATGCTCCGTACGTTGTCATTTCTATACTAGCATGATAACTATTGTTATAAGTAAACTCAATCAACGAAAAATGACTATCCCAAGATCCTACTTGATCCAACACACAAGCCCTTAGTAAATCCTCCAAAGATTGGATAGTCCTCTTAGTCTGACCGTCTATCTGCGGATGATAAGCAGAGCTCGTCCTCAACTTAGTACCCAAAGCATCTTGTAAACTCTTCCAAAATATCGAAGTAAACTGCGGATCTCTATCTGATACGATACTCGACGGTATCCCATACAACTTCACAATCTCTTCATTATACATATCATCTAGTTTCTGCATAGAATGATTAATCTTCATCAGCAAGAAATGGGACGACTTGGTCAATCTATCTATGATTACCCAAAGAGAATCATTTCCCTTAGCAGTCTTCGACAAAACTGTTACAAAATCCATGGAAATGTTATCACACTTCCACTATGGAATATTCAATGGTTGCATCATACCTAACGGTCTCTGATACTCAATCTTTGATTTCTGACAAGTCAAACACGCATACAAAAATTTAGCAACATCCTTCTTCATATTGGGCCACCAAAAGAATTTCTGCAAATCATGGTACATCTCTGTAGCACCAGGATGAATACTCAATCGACTACAATGTCCTTCTTCTAAAATACTCTTCTTAATTTCTGGAACATCAGAAATACAAACTTTATCCCGGAATCTCATCATATCATTCTCATCAACTCGGAATTCACCTCCATTACCTTGGTTAATCAAGATCAACTGATCAACCAACTTCAAGTCAGATTGTTGTCCTTCATGGATCCTTTCCACAATTTCATTTGTCAACTTCAACATTCCCAACTTTATAATTTCAGACGTAGTTTCACACAACAAACTCATATCTCGGAATTGTTCAATCATTTCAAGTTCCTTCACCATCAACATTGACATATGCAACGTCTTTCTACTCAAAGCATTTGCAACCACGTATGCCTTACCAGGATGGTAATTAAAATTAAAATTGAAGTCTTTCAACAATTCCAACCATCTTCTCTGCCTCATATTTAGTTCCTTCTGATCAAACAGGTACTTCAAACTCTTGTGATTAGACCGTTACCACTTTTTCTTTTAGTGTGACATGTTTTCGGAGGATGATCCATTATATCATCTCTCTAACATGTATGAGCACAAATATCGTTCACCTTAATTGGTATTGGCCGACCTCATTTGTAGGATAATTACTTCGTAAATTACTTGGCGATTGCTTAACATAGACCTAAATGTGTCCCAAATTCGGAATAAAAATTCAATTAGATACTTGCAATTTCGTGGACCAGACCTCGTATTGGTCGCGTAATCCCAAAGTGGTTAGTCTTTTGCGTTAAGATTCAAGACTTTTGAATTTTGATGCGTAGTTGCTTTGGATATCCCAATCTTCTTTCAAACTTCATTGAATTTGGATCTAACTGCCTCGATTAATCACTATAGTGTTAGATACTAAGCATAATCAGTTACTTTCTTTGGTTGTGGATGATTAAGTTCACCATACCATTATTATTTACATATTATTATTAATACTACTATATTACTATTCTATTGTTCTAATTTCATTTTATTGTTCGTTTATTTCTTTCTCGCTCCTTTATCATCTTTACTTTTATTATGCTTTATCATCCATTATCATGTTTAGAGTCTTGTTGTTATATTGTTGTGTTGATTTTTCTTTTGTCCATTTGGACACAAAAAATATTAATAAAAGGCTTAAACCATAAAAACTGAATTCTTCTCATCTTGGACTACTGGTTACTAGCCTATGTTTTGGACTGATTTACCTATGGGCTACCTTTGAAGTATTTATGGAACTTTTGGACTTAGAATTAGGACCTCTTATCCCTTTTCATGGAGTGTTAATTGTAGAAGATTTGCCTTTATTTGGCATTGATTATCTCGGCTTTAGCATGCTTAAGGATGAAATTCTTATTAATACTTTGAAGTGACTTCATTTCAGTTAAACCTTGACTTAGGCCAAGCGATTTTACATTTTTCTTTCATTTCTTAATAAATGCTAAACCACATAAGCATATTGAAACCTTTTTCAAAAGACCTTGAAAAATACAAAACTCATTCAATCCTTTTTGTGCCTTCGTGCTCTTTTCCATTTAACCATTTTCACAAGTTTAGATATGATTCATTCTTTCTAGCAGAATTCACTACAACAAACAAGACCTTAGACAGCGCTTTTTTTAGCCTTAGACAGCGTTTTAAAGCGCTGTCTAAACCTCCGCTGCTAAAGGTTTAGACAACGCTTTTTTAAATCTTAAAAGCGCTGTCTAAGCCCCCCCCCCCCCCCCTTAGACAGGGCTTTGGCCAAAAGCGCTTTATAAGCCCCTCTTATTTTAAATTTTTTAGGTATACCTTAGACAGCGCTTTTGAAAAGCGCTGTCTAAGCCCCCCCCCCCCCCTAGACAACGCTTTGGCCAAAAGCGCTTTCTAAGCCCCTCCTATTTTTATTTTTTTAGGTATACCTTAGACAACGCTTTTCAAAAGCGCTGTCTAAGCCCCCCCTTAGACAGCGCTTTTGCCAAAAGCGCTTTCTAAGCCCCCCCTTAGACAGCGCTTTTTCCAAAAGCGCTGTCTAAGGTATACGAAAATTTTTGCAGCTTTTGTTTTAAACCACATTTTTTCCAGGTTTATAAACCAGAATTTCTACCTGTTTTCAACCAAATTTTGGCAGACAATTATCACATTTTATATATGCCATTTCAAACCATTTTGGCCTTTTTTCTACCAATTTTTGGCTAACAAATATATATATATACCAATTCAAACCAATTTTGCCTTAAATGTATCAAAATATATACAAATTTATGTACACATTTACAAGTCATTACATATACTACAAATGTACAATATAATTACACAAATTTATGTACAAACATTGAGCTCTATCATGAATTGACACCACTCCTCTTTGATTTCGTCCACTTGATCCTTTGTATAAAATGCACACTTGAATTCATCAAAGTACCACATAATAATATAACATAGTTTGAATTAATTTCAACTATTTAATTATATGAGATATGTGTAAATATAAAAATAACTCATAAGTTAGAAATACATACATCGGTGGGAATCTCTAATCGGCCCAAAATAAGAGTATCTCGCATAAACCTCAACATGAAATACCCGCAATCTATTTGATTACGTTGTTGAGGACACTACATATGAAAAAAAAATATGGATTATAAATCCTAAGTTTTATCAAGTGTCATCACTAATATAATAAAAAATGTGATAATTAAAAATATACCGCCACTTTAATCCATGTAATGGAGTTGGCGCCCTTCCTTGAGGTTTGGATATCTTGTTGGGCCCGAAAAGCTTGTAGGATGCTAATAAAATAAAAATGAAGCAATTAGAACAATTCACATAAACTAAGAAAAATTTTGAACATTCTCACTTACGTGTCAATTAGGACCTTCATATCCGGGTATGTTGTCCAATCATTTCCTAACGAGTCAAGATAATACACAATTTCTCGGATAGGATTGATTGCGAGCAACAACCAATGTCCACTGTAATGATTAAGCAAATGTTAGATGGTAACTTGGAAAAAAATTATAATATATGAATTTAGAATGAAATTCTAACCCGGTATTAAACGGTATAAAAAACAACTTCTCCGCATCTTTATTGTCCATGAGGATCCGAAGAACATACTCCGTCACGGTATCCGGTCTACTTAAGATTAAACCTAAGTTGACGGTCGCGGGTGCTAAGAATCCGAATGACACGTCCAAACCATTGGGGCGCATCAATTTGTCATACAAAAACCTAATATAAAAACATCATTAACATTACACACAAATATAAAAACATAAAGTAAGCCGGATTAACATAAAGTAAACCGGATTAACATAAGGTAAACATCATTAACATAAGTTGTTCAATTAATAAAACAAAGTAGAACGGATTTACCTAATATATGTATTGACAACGCTGACGCCGATTTCTTCATGACCAAAAACTTGCATGAAGTCTTCATTACCAATCATTTGGTCGTAATCAAAGCCGAAAATCCCTACCTCCATATGTACAGTCCGAAAATCTCCGGTCGGTATATCGGCCATCTCTAGAAATGTCCTACGGCACTACCTATACTTGGTGGTAGGTTTTTTCCTAGCTACGGTCTTCTTAGCACCAACACTTTTTACCCGTGCGGAGGCGTTGCTAACCTCCTTTTTTTGTTGTGCGGAGGCATTGCTAACCTCATTTTCTTGAAGCTACATGTCATATAAATAGTTAGATCAAATTAAGAATGTAACAACTTCCATGAATATATGTCATATAATTGTATATTACCTCTTTTCTTGAAACCACGGACTCGGTATGCCGCGGAATCGCATTATCTTTTGATTTGGATTTTGTGGGAGTCTATTTAACATAACCAAGGAAAATATGTACGTAAAATTTTAAGCATAAATTTTAAACTTTGAATATACACATTAAAGTTAACATAAGTTTTAAGCATACCTCATATCCTACGCATATGAGGTTTGTCGGCCATGCAACAAACGAACCTACTGCTTCGTGCACCGTTGTTGCATCCGAATCATCGCTAGGATATGGTAATGATGCATTCGGCTCAACTGCAATATCAACTGATACCTTCAAACATCCAGCAGGGAGATCTCTAGTGTGGAGTAATACTCCGCTAACGTTATGCACTTTTCCCTTGCCAACCATCCGATAGTATGGTGACGACAAATACAGCTGACAATGGGAAATGCCCTAAAACCAATAATAACAAGAAATCGTTAATGTGTATATATGTCAAATACATAATTTAAGCAAATAGTTCAATTTAAGACAATTATATGTAATTACCTCTGGAATGTTCGGCTGAAAGGTACAGTTGATATTGTCTTTGTCTGAAGCATCTCTGACACATGTTGAGGCGATAGCCTCTCTTTCTCTCCTCAATGCATCAAGCTCAGCTTGCATGGCTTCCAATCTTGCATGAAGCTCCCGATTACTAGGAGCCTTTCCTTTTTTAATACTCAGGGAGGTTGGAGTGACTCCAAATCCCTTACCCCTCACCCGACCAGAATACTCAGGGACATCTAATGCCCGACTAAGTATGCTCCTAGTATCATCGGGAGATAAAGACTGAGATAGCTCCTCCTGAAAAATCAGATGAATACCGTATACTTGTCAAATATTTGTGTATAAAAATGTTATTCAATTAATGAAAAAATGTTATACTTACACATTTCTGGTATACGTGTAAAACTTCTTCTTGAGGAACTCCAGATTTGCCCACACGGGCTTCCTTCCACAAAACATGTGCATGAAGAGATGTTTCTGAACTTTCCTCCTTCTGCAGCTACACATTAAGTCATACAATTTGATCAGATAAAACTAATATATGATGAACAAATTTGTTATCGCAATTTATAAATACTTACCATGGATTGTTCTAAGCGTCCATATCCGACACGTCCTTTTCGGTATGGATATGCGGGACTTGATGCTCTTTCCCGATTTGTGGCACTTATTCTTTGAAAAATCGGGTCTTGTCTTTTGGATTTGAAAGCTTCCCATTCTTCAGCTGATATCAAACTTTCATATTTTTTAGGAAGCTCCGCATCCACATAATTACCATCCGCATCCCTAAGGAACTTGGATGATAAAAATGTTTGAAACCCTCTTAGAAGCTTTCCGGCCAATTTCATACAAAAACCTCTTCTTTCTTCTTCGATGTTAAAACATCGCTAAGAAAAACATACACATTGATAGTTAGTATCGGTAATTGAAAAAACATAATTGATACCGTATAATTAAGGGCCAAATGATTGTACCTTTATCTCACTCCAAATTTTTTCTTTGGACTCATTCAGCTCTTTGTTTCTCCAATCATCACATGTAATGGGAATTTCATTCCTTACTAGTGCACCGATAAAACTAGTTAAGGTATGCCCATTAGGTTCTATAAGCTGTCCCTGGTTTCTCCAATAGACATCTAGTATGATGCCTCGAGATCTTCCTTGGACCACCATTCTCATTGCTGTGATGCCTATTCGAATTTCTTCTTCCGCGGATACTTTTTTACTAACTTCCTCATGTTGGTCATCAGCCATGTCTAACCTGTAATAAACCAAGGAAACCATCAAATATCAAATATAACTTATAATCAAAGCAATTGAAAACAAAAAAATAAAGAAATCATGCATTATCAGATATAACTTATAATCAAAGCAATTGAAAACAAAAATATAACGAAATCATGCATTATCAGATATAACTTATAATCAAAGCAATTGAAAACAAAAAAATAAAGAAATCATGCATTATCAGATATAACTTATAATCAAAGCAATTGAAAACAAAAATATAACGAAATCATGCATTATCAGATATAACTTATAATCAAAGCAATTGAAAACAAAAAAATAAAGAAACCATGCATAATTTACCTCAGTCACTAACATCTCTTTCTTTTCTTTGTTGGAATATTAAGCACTTGTTTCTTAGCAATGCGTACGGATGAATTGATCCAAATTCCCTCATTATGATCGTTTCTTATATATGACTCATCCGGTATAAGATCCTCAACTTCATCATTTCTATTCAACTCATTCCGTCTAATGCATGACTCATTCTCAACATCAATATCACATTGATCGACACCGCTATCATCAGTCACTTTGTTAGAGAAAAGCACTATAGACCATTTTGTACTCTTCGGGTCATTCACATAGAACACTTGTTTAGCTTGAGATGCTAGAATAAAAGGTTCATCTTTGTACCCCACCCTAGTAAGATCAACTTGCAAAAATCCAGACTTATTCATTCGTATGCCACTACTATTCACCCACTTGCAACCAAAGATGGGAATCTGAAACTTCTCGTAATCAAACACCCAAATGTGCTCAATAACTCCAAAATATGACAAATTTGCATATTTGGGGTTTAAGTCCTTCATACTTGATATATGCATTGCTTCAGCTAGCACGGTGACACCACTATTTTGCATAGTACTCTTATCATCTTGTTCTTTGGTATAAAATGTGTATCCATTAATTGAGTATGCGCTATGAGAAAACACATGCAAACTTGGACCATATGTCAAACATCTCAACCTTTCTGTTACCGAAGAAGGATCTGAAGAGCGCTTCAAATAAATATGATCCTTCAACCATTGTATGAAACTTTGATTGTGCTCTATAACTATCCAATTTTCATTTCTGTTCGGATTTAACCTTCGGAGTACATCCTTGTGCATTTCAACATATGGCTCAACCTCATTATTATTGTGCAGAACATACAAATGAACTTGATCCCGTTCATCCCTTGATATTGTCACAATTTTATTCCCAATTAATTTTTTACCTTCCATTTTTTCGAAAATCTGAGCTCTGGGGAGTCCAATCGATTGAACGTTAGACAAATATTCAGTACAAAACTCAACAGCTTCTTCAACAATGTATCGTTCAACAATACAACCCTCTGGTCGACTTCGGGATTTCACGTACCCTTTTAATATTTTCATATACCGTTCAGCAGGGTACATCCATCTCATATAAGCTGGTCCACACAACTGTATCTCTTTCACAAGATGAACAACTAAATGAACCATTATGTCAAAAAAAGACGGAGGAAAATACATTTCAAGCTCACACAAGGTAATTACAATCTCTTTTTGTAGTGTTGGTAAGATCTCGGGATCGATCACCTTACTACAAATTGACCTAAAGAAAAAACACAATTTAGTTATGGCACTTCTTACTTTTTCTGGCAAAATAGAACGTATACCTATCGGTAGAAAATGTTCCATTATAACATGGCAATCATGTGTCTTCAAATTCTTCAACTTGAGGTCTTTCATAGAAACAAGTCTTCTGATATCAGATGAGTACCCTTCTGGAACCTTAACTTCACTCAGAGAATTACACAAAAAAAATTTCTCCTTTCTAGATAAAGTAAAAGCAGCATGTGGTAGATATGTTCGTCTTCCTTTCTTCACGGGTGCTAATTCAGTTCTCATTCCCATTTTTAACATGTCCTCCCTTGCTTTAAGGCCATCCTTAGACTTGCCTTTTATATTGAGTAATGTACCGATAACACTTTCAAATACGTTTTTTTCAATATGCATAACATCGAGAAAATGTATCACGTACAAAGACTTCCAATATGGCAATTCAAAAAATATCGACCTTTTCTTCCACCCACCTTTCACAATCTTATGTGCAAAAGGCTTGCCAAACTCAGTACGCACATCTTTCACCTTTTCAAAAACTTGTTCACCTGACAATGCGGGTGGAGCTCTACGATGTTCGGTGTCTCCATTGAATGCTTTTCTCCACCCACGGTAGTGATGTTTAGAATGTAAGAATCTACGATGACCGAGAAACACATTCTTCTGGCAAAGTTCCAATCGAATCGTATCGGTTCCGTCTTCACAAACAGGACACGCACGTTGACCTTTAATGCTATACCCAGATAGATTCTCGTATGCTGGAAAATCATTAATTGTGCCAAACAACATCGCCCTCAAATTGAAACTTTCTTTCCTATATCCATCATAAACCTCCACACCGTTCTCCAACAAAATCTTTAAATCTTCGATCAGAGGTGTCAAGTATACGTCTATGTCATTCCCTGGTTGTTTAGGCCCAGAGATTAACATAGATAACATCATGTACTTACGCTTCATACATAGCCACGGAGGTAGGTTATAAATCATAAGAATCACAAGCCATGTGGTATGTGAGATACTTTGAAGACCATGTGGGTTCATTCCATCAGTAGATAATGCCAATCGAAGGTTTCTTGCTTCTGATCCAAACTCAGGATAATCATTATCAATCTTCGACCACTGTGGTGAATCAGCCGGATGGCGATACTTTCCATCAATAATTCTTTCATCTGCATGCCAAGTAAGATGTCTTGCATCGGTTTCACTACGAAACATGCGCCTAAATCTCGGAATTATCGGAAAATACCATAAGACTTTTGCGGGAGATAATCTTTTCTTATATCGAGACAAACCGCATTTAGGGCACTCAGTTAACGTTGCATATTCGTTACGAAACAAAATGCAATCGTTAGTACACGCATGTATCTTATCATAGCTCATGCCAATAGAGCACAACATTTTTTTGCCTCATAGGTTCGATTAGGAAGAACATTATCATCCGGTAGCATTTCTCTCATAAGGGCCAACAACTCTGTGAAACTTTTATCCGACCATCCATTGCCCGCCTTTAAGTTGTACAACTTTAATACCGCAGAAAGTCTTGAGAAGTTAGTGCAACCTTTGTACAACGGTTTCTCTGCATCGCTTACCATCCTCTCAAACATTTCAGGACAATTATGAAGATCTTCTTCCAGTGCTTCTACAATCTCTTCAACTCGATCACAATCATATGTTTCCGTGTCTTTGTCGTATGAAGCATAGGTCGTATTACTTTTTCCACTCGATTCAACATTCTCGTTAATTTTCTCACCATGAAATATCCAACACTGATAACTTTGATCAATTCCATGCCTCAGCAAATGCGATTTCAATCCATGTGCGTCAGCCTTACCAATATAAAAACAACGCAAGCAAGGACAATGCATTCGTCTGGGGTTTTCAGCGTGTTGAACAACATACTTAACGAATTCCGCAACCCCACTCTCGTACTCTTTGGTCATTCGATCGGTACAGATCCATGTTTTATCCATGGTTTTCCTACTTATTAAAGTAAATAATCAATCCAGACGAAAATACATAACTGAGGTAGTATCTTTGAATATCCTAACAATTTTAAAGTTCAATTCATTTTAAACTTCAATAACGTATACATAACCAATGTTAATATAAACTTCAATAACGTATCCGATACGCCAATAAACCAACTTTAATTACCTCATCACTTTCATTTTTTATATTACAAGAATCAAACTTTTTCTATTACAATATACCTATAATTATATAAGAGTTCGTTCAATCATTTTATGGGAGAAATCTTGTTGCTTTAGAATGAAATGTTAGTGGACCTGTCATGTCCTCCATGGATTCTATCTTGTGATGTGGCAACTAAAAGTGAGATGAACAACACTTTCACAGTTAAAAAGAAAAAAAAACTACGTATTCAATCTTCAAGTAAAATCACTAAGGAAACATGAAGTTTGAACAATATTGAACATCTCAACAAAGTTAAACCAAAAAACATCAAGTTATAATTATTAGTCATCACACAATCTTTTTGATTGCTTTCCAACATTATATCACCAGAACCATAGTATGATAAATCAGAACTGTTAATCTCAAAATACTGATATCACCATTTAATCTCAAAATACTGATATTTCCCTAAATAACATAGCATGAAAAATCAGAACTGAAACCGAAGAAATGAAAAAATGAAGAACATACCGCAATGAACGATTCTTCAAACACTTTCAGAAATGAACGATTCTTCAAACACTTTCAATGTCTGAAACCGAAGGAATGAATAAATGAAGAAATGAAGAACTGAAACCGAACTGAAATCAGAAATGAAAAAATGAAGAAATGATGAACATACCGCAATGAAGAACAGTAGAAACGAACGATTCTTCAAACACTTTCAATGACTGAAACCGAAGGATGACAATGTATTCAAGTTCGCTGTAATGGGGTTCGCTGGTAGGGTTTGTTCGCAGGAGGGAAAACAAAAAGAACAGAGAACGAAAATAGAAGTCTGAAATTTAATTTTAATTAGACCTTAGACAGCGCTTTTGTGGAAAGCGCTTTCTAAGATATGCCTTAGACAGCGCTTTCCAAAAGCGCTTTCTAAACCCCCCCCCCTTAGACAGCGCTTTTGGTTTTAATTTTTTTTTTAAATTTAAAGACTTTAAACAGCGCTTTATCAAAAGCGCTGACTAAGGTCTATATTTAAAAGCGCTTTCTAAAAGCGCTGTCTAAGGGGGGGTCTTAGACAGCGCTTTTAGAAAGCGCTGTCTAAGACCCCCCCTTAGACAGCGCTTTCATTATTTTTTTAGAACATTTTCCGTGTTTTATTTTAATTTTAACATTAGACAGTGCTTTCTTTTAAAAGCGCTGTCTAAGATGCGATGTTAAAAAACATTTTTGGCGCAGTGATTATTTGCTAAAGAATGACGACTTATCTTTATATTTTAAAATCAATCCAACACATTAATTTTTTCACTATTTGTACCACGAACTACGAGATTTTGATCTCGCATTGCATATTGTTGGTACGTAGGCATGAGGTTGTAAACCTCTCGAAACACAAAAACATTAAAAATAAATTCTTTTCTCATCCCTCCACTCTCATTTACCAAATATTTTCAAACCATCAGCAATAATTTTTTCAAAGGGCTCCCGTGGAGTACCACGGACATTTTGGGTGCGTAAAACCTTTCCATTTTGTAACCTACCATCTTATCTATTTCTCTGCTTGTTTCTTTAGCTTTTTGCTTTTAGATTCATTATGATTTATTCGTTCTTTTTTTTTCCTTTTCCTTTTTGAATAAAATAAAAGCACGGACACGACTCTGTTTATTTTGAGTTAAGTTAACCAATAACTTACACTCATGATTTTACCGCTACAAATTAGTGTATCTTGATGGTGAGTTAACTTAAATCGATGATGTTGATCTCTGAAACGGTGGCTCAGATGAATCTACAAAGTTAACACTCCAACGCCTAAATCAATTTAGAATTCAAGATGAGTGTAGAAAAAAAAACTCAAATAATATACATCGAATGTGCTTTGTCTTGACTTTTATATATTTGGTCATTTTGAATAGATTTATATTGAATTGGCCTTTGGATTTTTTAATCTTTTGTTTGCTCATATATATATATATATATATATATATATATATATATATATATATATAAACCCACGGTTCAAAGTACATAACAAAATGGTGATAAAAATAAAATTTTGAAACAATGTATATTTAAATAAAGTATTGTTTAATTATATTTAAATTATTGATATAGGCTGATACACCTAGGGCCAGGGGAAATTAAAACGGATAAACATTTATTTAAAAAATTCAGTTCCAACATTTTTGGACGTGCATGCAATTATAGTTTAGAGACTTTCATGGGAAAATTTAAAAAGTTTTTTAGCAAAAAATTACTTTAGCTTTGTTGTAGCTTAGGAAACTTATATATAACGAACATATATTAAAATAAAATAACGGTGTTATGACACATTGGTGTTTAATAAAATAAAGGTGCTATAAAATTCACAAACACAATTAGAAGAATGATAACTTAGAAACATGACTTACTATAGAGAAGGTTATTTAATACAGTGTTGTTTAAGTTATCAATAAAAAGTGTTTTTCTTTTTTATATTAATAATAAATAAAATATTGCTATAAAAATATGTACTTTGAAAGGAATGATTTTTGGCAGAACCTAATAAACTCAATAGATTATTAAAGTTCAAGATACTAGTGAAATGTCACAATATATGGTATATATACTTTATTTAAAAATTACTTAAAGAAATGATGAAGATTCCACTTGTAAGATATAAAAACCATTGCTATTAAAGTATGTTTAATAAATTAGGTTTCAAATTCTTTAATTTAATTTAACGCTGTTAGATTGTGTGGAAGATCATAGTTCATAGTCCCTTTTATATATAAGTCTTGTCCCACGATGTCTTATCAAAGCAACCTAAACAAGTAAAAAAAGAAAAGTATGGATTTTTAATTAGAAAACATATCATGTTATTAACAAGTGTCTCCTGTGTAATTTTGTAAGAGTGAATAAATTAATATATGTTATGATAAATTAATATATGTTATGATATGGTGCAATGGCAGAGCTTATATACAATGTGAATTATTGTTCTTCTGATTGTGACCCTTCTTACAATGAAGTAGTGTGGTGATTATAGTATCAATTATGTGTTTATATTCACGATTGTTCCTTTTTATCTATTGGAAGTGAAGCAGAGATGGATCGAGGTGGCTATCAAAACAGACATGGATTCCAGAAATAAAGACCAATTATCATGGATGGATCAAGAGATATTAGATATAACTTTCATTTCCACCGGTAAAGGAAGCTTAGACGGTGCCTTCACCATCTCCTCCTTTGACTGTGGGTATTTTCCATGAAGAGGACCACAGATTTTGCGGAAGATATGAAGGGTATCTTTTTCTTCTTCGTGAATGCTTATTTTTTCGAGTAGGTCTCCAACTTTATTTTAATGACTTTGAGGCAGGATTCTTATTCACGTGGGGATTATTCCTTCGAAGTTGCATCCACTGAGTTAGGTCTACGTCGAAGCATTTCAAAATTGGTGTGATTGTAAACGGAGCTTGTCTGAAACGGCGCTTGTCTACTCGAACACTCTTCTTCCACATCTCCAACATGAATTTTGCCTGACGAGAACCTTGCTTCTCCTCTTTGAGAAGTCCTTCAAGTTATGTTATATTGTTGACCAAAATCGTAAAAGACCCGTGTCAGTTCATCTCCACTAAGAAAGGAGACATTTGGTTCATACGGGTGCACATCTTGGAACAATCCCTTTTAAAAATGTCAACTTTCACCTCAGTAAGAGTATAACGAGCCTTCAAAGACTCGACCTTTTGAGAAGAAGTATTAGGGATTAGAAATTCTTCATGACCAGACACAAACTGAGTCATAAGTGAAGTCTCCCACAACAATTGAAAGGCCACTCCGCCAACAAGCTGGACTTTCCTAATGCTTAAGCAACAAAAGGTCCAAATGTTTAAATAAGACAAATCGATAGTCAAACCTACAAAGAATAGATGAGTCGAAAATATCAGGAAAGCGAAAAGGGATTTGGGGGCAAAACTTACCTTTTATAATAAGGTCAGTTGATAATCAACAGTCTAGATCAAAAACATGAGGAAAATCTAAGGACAATAAGTCAATTGACCCATCAGGAGAAACGAAGAGCCAAAAACACTCAAGTACCTTAGGTAGGGGAATCATCCCTTAACCTATGCCCCTAGTATTACGTGTTGGTAGCAAAGGGAGAAACATTTCGACAATGAGAAAGCATTTAATGTGATTGTCCCCACTAATTTTTCAGCTGACTCCAAACGTTCCCTCTTCTATTTCGAGGCGAGCAACTTTCTTTAGGGTCGACCATGACAAGGCTTCCCTAGCTCCTTAACATCCAACAAGCCTTATGGACAAGTGTTCTGGGTCAGTCAAAGGCCCAAATTAATGTCAATTCACTCCATATGACCTAAGGTATAAAAACTCTTTCAGGTGAAATATAAGGTACATTTTTCTGATCCACTATGCAAAAATTAGCATTACACTGGCAACAAAAACAACGCTTTTTTCAAAAAGTGTTGCATAGGTCTTTGGAAAAATTCCCTCAGGAAAATTCTCTCTAAAGGGTCACCTTAGACACCATTTTTAGAAAACTCTTTCTAGGTGACCCTTTAGAGAGCGCTTTCTAAGGTGACCCTTTAGAGAACGTTTTTTTGAGAGAATTTTTCCAAAGACCTATAGCAACACTTTTTAACAAAAAGACTATCTTTGTTGTTTGGCACAATTATATTGAAAAATATCAAGAATCACAAAAAATGACAAAAAAAATGGGGGATCGAGCCCACGCCCTTTAGGTAGGGAAGAAATTTTAAATTATATTAATATATTAAATTATATTAATATATCAAATTATATTTAATATATTTAAATTATATTAAATTATATTTTAATTATTTTAAATTATATTTAAAATTATTCAAATAATATATTTAAATATATATGTTTTAAATACAAACATTTTAATTTATTTAAATTATATTTAATATATATATATATATATATATATATATATATATATATATATATATAATTTAAAATGTATTAATTTAAAATATATTTTAAATTATATTAATATATCAAATTATATTTAATATATTTAAATTATATTAAATTATATTTTGCCGCATCTAAAGGGATTTTGCCGGAAAAATAGTATGTTGCATCACAAGAAAGAGAAGTATATTTAAAGTGTTATTCTATGATTTTCTACTTTACCTAACTTATATGATTGTTAGGTTCTTGCTCAAGCTTCACAACAGGTCGTGAGTAAGAAAAAGGTTTCTGCAAGAACCATGCCGGCAAAAAGAGCTCCTACAATCACTTTTGGTTGTGTCTTGAGACATATGTGTCAGTATCAAATGTGATGCAAGGTTGTATTCGTCAAATAAACATGAATGATGGTGTTTTTGGTTTTCCTCATTCCGATATAATCGGAAGAGAGGACATGGAGCAGATTTTCAACCATCAAGCATTAGGCATCACTGTTATACATGTCTGCATCTGGTACTCTGATCAATCTATTATTATTTAGTTGAACAATTTATTTACACATTTCAATGAAAATAATCTATTTTTTATTATATATGTTTTTATTTAAGGTTCTTGTATGACAAAATATGTGCGAGACGCAATTGTCAAACTGATTTCGTTTCTCTACTTCCACCAGTGTCAATGCAACGACAATTGATTTGAATGCAATTTCAGTAAGAGACCACTTACTTGAGAGATTTACGGCGGCCAATAAAGAAAATTTATTTTTTTTGCCGTATAATACTGGACACAAGTAAGAATTTCATTCTAATCTTTGTATCTTTTGCCTAGAAATTATTCATCTTAACTTTTGTTATATTTTACAGTGGACACTAGTTGTTAGTTTCCATTAATCCTACAAAAGAAGTGGTCTATTATATGAACTCATTAGAGCATGATTGGTCAACATATCTGAGTATGAAGGAAGTGGATGATACGTAAGTGAGATTGTTCGAAATATTCGTGTGTATTTGTATATTTAATTATTTATGTGAGATTGTTCTAAATTTACGTTTTTCTTTTATAGATCTATACTAGTGTACCGAGCACAAAGAGATGCTCGAATAACACGGGTTAAAGTAAACATTATTTCATGATGCATATTTATCGTATATTATGTATATTATTGGATACTAACTAATGCATATTTTGTTTTGTTATGTAGTACTTTGAAGAATTCGCATGCCCTCATTACACGCCTTTAAAAGTTGGTGAAATTATGGAGAAATTGTGCGAATATATTATAGAAAAAAGAATATTTTAAGGTATACGATTATGTAAATGAAATTGAATCATTTATTGTAAATGACTTGTGGTATGTAAATGAAATGATTTATATTGTGATTTCCGGTGATAAATACTGAGAATGTTGAAATGATTTATATTGGTTTGGAATGGATTGAAATGAAATGAAATGGTTTATATTGTGAGTTGTAAATGACTTATGGTATATGTAAATGAAATTATTTATATTGGTTTGAAAAAATGGTTTGTAATGGATTGAAATGCTTTATACAGATTTATAAAAATGTTAATTATACATGTTTCTGCATAAAAAATATTATACAGGTTTTTGCATGAAAAATGGATAAAATGAGATTCTTAAAAAAATCATTAAAATTATGCATAAAGAAAAGACAACACTTTTAAGAAAAAACGCTCTCTATAGTCCACAAAAGAAAGTGTTTTCTCCAAAAAGCGGTCTTTAAAGTTATAGAAAAAAATAAAAATAAAATTATAGGTATACTTTAGAGAGCGCTTTTGAAAAGCGTTGTCTAAAGAGAGACCAAAGAAAATACTTTTTACCCAAAAAACGCTTTCTAAAGGTATGTAAAAAAAAATTAAAATTTTATACGTATACATTAGATAACACTTTAAAAGTCCTGTCTAAAGTCCTACTTTAGAGAGCGTTTTTTAAGGAAAAATGGCTTTTAAAGACCTACTTTAGAAAACGTTTTTCCTTTAAAAGCCATTTCTAAAGTAGGCTTTTAAAAACTTTTTTTTTCCTTAAAAAAAACCTTATTTTTTCCTACGACAGCGCAACCTTAGACAACGCTTTTAAGCGCTCTTATAGATAAAAAAAATGCTTTTTTTGTTCTCGTTTGTCATAATGATCTCTAATTTTGAATACATTCATCTTGAATCTTGAACTAACTTGGATGATGGAGTGCTAAGAGTGAGAAAAGAAAAAGAAATAAGCAGGAAATTATCTAGAAAATAAATTTTACTAGCATCAGCCTCGTTTTTTGTTAGATAGTCATTACAAATATTTTCTATTTTAAAAGTGTAAAATATTTGAACTTGTCATTTTCTAGATAGATGATATTTACTATCGTGAAGAATCGCTAGTGTTATCGTGTTATTATTGTTGGAATAAATTATAACCCTCTTATTTATGTAGGAAGCTTTTTGGTAACGATACAAAAATAAATCTTAAAAATTAACCACACAAAAAAGCATGGATATAACTATTCAGAAATACAGTACCAAATTTAATACTTCATCTCGTAATAATTTAAAATATATTTTGTATATTATAAATCATTAATAATGATGAAATATAAATGAATTATTTATTTGATTAATTAAAAATTAATTTGATATTACTGATTTTTAAATAAATTAAAATTTGAATTCATACAAATCATTTATTTAATTCGCCTGAAAAATCATACTAATAATTGATTTTCTCTAACATAATAAGTGATAAAGCCTTTTTAAAATGGGCCTATGCATGGCGTCATGCAAATGAGAGTTTCTTTTACCAGACGTCTCCACTGACATGCACCCTACACACTCTTATAATTTATTTATTTATTTTAATTATTTTAACCTTCTTATAATTTACCTTTCATAAATTTTGACATACTAAGAAAATTATTCAAAAAAAATTTATAAATGAAAAAATTAATATTTATATTAAAATTTGGATAGAAAATTGTTTTGTTATGCAAGTCTGCGTGTTTAACATTAATTCCAGGCAATTTAAAAAATATGGCAGTTATTTATTTCATCTTTTTTGAAAAACTAGTAAAAAATACTTGTGTGTGTATGCACGGTTTCTTGTCTGGATTTATTAATGGTTACTTTTTTTTGGTATATAAATCTTTTTTTTTAATATTGTGAATAAAAATATTTATATCAATAATATCTTTAGTCAATTTATAAAATAATTTGTATCAATGCTAAATTTTTTCATTTATAAAATTATTTATATCAATAATATATTTTTTCTCATTTATAAAAATATTTGTATCATCATTAAATTTATTCTCATTTATAAAAGTATTTATATTAACAATAAATCTTTTCCTATTTATAAAAGAGTTGTATAAACAATACATTTTTTCCGTTTATAAAAATATTTAGGCTAAATTACAGTTTTGATCCCCCTATTTTTGCAAACTCACGAAGAATTAATTATTGAAGAATTGTATAAACAATATATTTGTAAGATAGACAAACCTTCTTTTTGTTTCTTGTGAATTCAAATCGGGTGCAACCCAAGAAGAATTAATTCTTGGAATTTTCTAATCGAATTTTTTCTAAGAGATTGAATAGTTGGAGTGGCAGAAATCTATCTTTGGTCGATCGAATCATGTTGATTAACTTTGTTTTGTCTACTTTACCCATCTTTTGGTCGTCTTTCTATAGAATTTCGAGAGCTGTTTTGAGTTGGATTAACTCTATCAGAAAGCGTTTTCTATAGGGAGGTAGCCAGGAGAAATAAAAAATTCATTGTGTGTTAGGAGGTTGTTTGTAGGCCGAAAGTTTTGGGGGGCTTGGGCGTTATTAATCTAGCTGATTTTAACCAAGATCTTCTAGCTAAGTGGAAATGGAAGATTTTGGAGGATAAGAAATCCTTATGGAAGGATGTTTTAAAAAGTCGTTACAGTTTTATCAAAGGGAATGTGATGTTGGAGGATGGTAGAGTTCCAGCTGGTGGAAGGACTTATTCAAAAGGGGGCGATTTCTTCTAACTCTTTTTTCTCTTTTGCAGGTTGTATTCAACATATGTTAGGCGACGGGAATGCGATTCCTTTTTTGTCTGCTTCGTGGCTGACTTCGGATATGTTAAAGGATATTTACAAAATTTGTATGCTGCCAGCAATAGGAAGTTCGTATCAGTGATCGAGATGGGATTTTTCACTAATGGAATTTGGTCTTGGGGAGACGATTTACCCGAAACAATTTATTTGTCAGAGCCTGAAACTGTTTGGTATTTTGTGAATCTATTTGCTGACTACAGATTCTCTAGTGGTAAGCAGGATTCTATCCGTTGGAACATTAGCGAAGATTCAGAATTCATGATTCGTCGTGTTTACCAACTGTTGGAAGAGGCCAGGGAATGTGTGTAAGAACAAGATTTGTTATGTACATCATCTCTAGGTTTTCATGGTAACAAATAGTATTTGTGAAAGAACCTTTTATTTTCTAATGTGTGTTTACGTGCAGATCATATTCAGTGAAGATATTAGATCAAACAAACACCATCAAGATGTGCGCCAAAATGAAATATGCATGTTACTATGTGTGACATAAGTTGTAAAGCGTATTGTATAAGAAATAATGCTTTTGTATCTATTCACAGTCAGATAGATCCAAGGATGTTGTATATTTAGGTTGCAATGCTCCCGTGGACTCTGTTCTGAGAAGTAGTTCAGACTCTGAAGCTAGCAAAGCTTCTCAAGGTGTTAATCTTTTGAAGAACCAAGTACTGAAGACTCAAAGGTTCTGAAGATTAAGACTCTAAAGATCAAGTGTTGAAGACTCTGAAGACAATTTTCTTAGTGAACAAAGTGTTGAATACTTTGAAGACTTGAAGATTACGAAGATAAAAGGTTTGAAGAATAAAGTGCCGAAGTTCTGAGGATAAAACTCTGAGTGAGAAAGTTCTGAAGACTAAAGACTAAAGCTTTTAAAGACCTAAACCATAGTTTCTCTACTTATGTGTCGCTCCCGACAAATGAAACCGGATCAGATGAGGGTACAGACGCGAACGGTCGGCGAAAGGGACAATGAGAACACACAGCCGTGAACTCACTGGAGAATGAATAGAGTCGCCAGCTAGGCATTTTTATCCCGGAGGAAAGGCAATGCTGCATAAGCCTAGAAAAAGATGGATAAGACGGTTTGCGAACCAGAGAGACTGAGAAAAGGGGTTGGTTACAACCTGGGAAGGTATTAGCACCCAGATTGTCCGCCGTATTCGACGGGATCCACGCTTAAAATATTTGTGTTTTAAAGGGGTAGTGTCAGTGCAATCTGTGTGTAAAAGAGCTGGCAAAAGATGTACAGGTGTCAGTGTAAAAGCAGTGTGAAGTGTGTAAAAGAAGTGTCAGTGTGAGGAAAGAGTATGCTCATGATCATGAGGCTTAAAGAATAATTGCTGGAAGGAGGGGGAATATACAGAGACTTTTGTTCGATAACTGTTAAGTTATGCCTACGTATCCTCTCGTGCAATGAGGAAGTCAGAACACCGTAGTTCGACCCAAAGAGACTGAAAGATGAATTGACTTGTGAACTGCTTACTTGTCTATGCTCAAGCGTATGACCTGTCTGGCTCAGGTGCAAACTGTCTTGCATTAGACGGAAGGAGCAAGTTCTCGTTTGTGAGTGAAGATGATGAGAAAAGAATCCCGGAGGAGACGATTGTTGTTTGTTTTTGAGTTTTCAGTCTTTTATTGCTTTTGAAAGTTTGTCATAAGATAATGAGCTTAAGTCTAAACCAATGGGTTTAGTAAACTCATCACATCTTCCCTCTGATTAGGGGTAATGAGAATACCTCAAGTGTGAAGTCAGATTCTCACACTTAATCACCTTTGGTGTAGGATTAAGATCATTAACCTACTTGTGATTATTTAGATGTTTTTGGTGTTTTTGTTTAGTGTTAAGTAATGAGGTTAAGCCATAATCAGGGATTTAACAGACTCATTACACCATCCTAATAGAAGGATAATAGATGAGAATGTTAAGCTGAGGAAAGCTCCTCAACTTAATCCATGATTAGGGATTAAACTCATGACAAAACAAGCCTTTTATTAAGTGGATTTTATTTAATGGTATGATGATGAAGTGGATTTTAAGGGTTTGTAAGACAACTTGAGGGGGACTTGTCCATTAACACTAGGGTTAGTCCTTCTTAACCAATTAAGGAAGAATTAGAACCCTAATGCAAGGCCCAAGTTACAAGTGTGATGTCTTGATACTTATTAAGTGAATTAATTGAAGGATTTAAACACATTAAGGATTTAACACTTAGGATTAAAGTTATACACTCCATCCTAAGAGAAGGATGCAGGCATAAACTTAATCACAAAGCCTTAAAGCCTTTAAGGTTTAGTCCCCGATTATGAGATGAGAAGAGAAGACTCAAAAGAGACACAAAGGTAAAACTAAGAGGGGAGACTAATCCAAACCCTAATTATTGTCATGCTTGGTTGTTCCTAAGGTTTGTGAGGTTTTCAAGAGCAATCTTCAAAGAGAACCACCAGGAAGCAGATGAACAGGATCAAGAGAAGCAAAGTGACTTGCTTCATTCAAGAAGTCAAGTCACTTGAAGAAAGAAAGTAGGATGAAGAAAAATGAGCAAGCTCAAACTCAAACACAAACAAAAATGCAGCAATGGATGCAAGGGAGATGAAAAGAAAATTTATGAGAAGTGAAGGCAAATCCACTTCTCAAGTTTACTTACCACCTGAAATGTTAGAAAGAAAAGCAATGCAATGCTAGATGAGATGAAGTGACATGATGCTAAACAAAACCAGAAGCATGTTGATGATGATAATGATGCTATGGAATGCTACAAACATGAATCAAGGCATGGAGATGTTCATACAAGTTCAATGGATGCAAATGGTGCAAGCTTAGAAGCATGGATGCACATGAAAAGTGATGAAACATACATGGCATACAACATGGCAAATGCAAGATGCAATGATCACACATGCTTCCTATATGTCTTAAGATGCCAAATGAATCAAAAGGATGCTTGAAATGTCATGGCAAGTCATGTTATGCAAGAGAATGCAAGAAGGATGCAAATGAAAGCCCAAATTAGGGTTTATGAATCAAACATCAAACAAAAACCCAAAACAGAAGCAAACCCTAAGATAAAAAATGGAAAATTCCATCCTAAGAAACCCTAAACCTATACTAAACCCAGGTCCAAAGGGGAGGTCTCAACTCTTAACCAATCTCAAGTTATGATTTTTCTAAGTTATTAGGGTTTTTAGGGCTCCTAAACAAAAGAAATACCAAACAAATTGAAAATGAGGAAACAAATCATGGCCTTTTAATCCTAGAAACTACATGCTAAACACAAAATAAAGCAAAAAGAACCAATGTCCAACTCTTCTTAGATAGGCATAAATGAATTTTTGAACTTATGATCAAAATAATGCACCAAAAATGATTTAATTCAATGGAAAATTCTCAAAATGCATCAAGATCAAAAAAGAAATTTGGTTTGAAGGTTGGACAATGTTTATAAATGTCTTAGAACATTTCATGAATTTTTTGGTGATTTTTAAATACCTAAAAGTATTTTTAATTAATTAATTTCCATTAATCAATTAAAAATAATCTTTTAAATATTTAAAAATACTTTTTTAATGATAAAAATAAAAATAAAAATATTTTAGGGTCTTAAAAATTAATAAAACTTTTTAAGAAAAAGATTCATAATTTTTAAGATATTTTTGCTATTTTAAATTAATTATGCAAGTTAAATGAAATAAAATGAAATTAAAACTAAATAAAATGAAAGTCAACAGAAGGAAGGGCCAGGATGAGCTCTGAGTTTGAAATGGTTGACTGGCGCCAGATCCAGTGGCTGTGATTGATTCAGATCAAATTAATTTAATTAATGATTAATTAAGTTAAGTATGAGGATTAGGGCAAACGAAGAGATCTGGGTCATCCAAACTAGCGGGAAGTCAACAAGTCAAAGGGGATCTACGCTCCACATTCAAATGGCCATAATGACCTGAGTTTAGGGCTAAACATAATCAGGTGACCGGAGAGAAGCTCCGGTCATCTTCTCCGGCTGCACAAAAACCCTAGAACACGATTCAGGTACCTATTCTACAAATTAAGCACACCTAAATGATCCTCTAACTACCTAGGTCATGAATCCACCTTCAAACAACATTTAAATCCCAAGAATCATGCAAATCGAAGGAAATGAAATTCACGGGCAAAATTTCAGAGGGACCATACAAGCTCAATATTCACTCATTTTTGATTCTGAAACCAACCCCATGACCAGCAAGACATGAATAATCAATTTGCAACTCAAAAATCAAGCTTTGAGAGAAAAGTTTCCATGATCATACCTGAGCTGGAAAGCTTCAAAACTGAGCTTCCAGAGCTTTCCTTGCATGCAAATGGACTCCCTTGTATCCCCTGATGCTAATGGAAGGCTTCAAAGCTCTTGTGGATGGATGATTTGTGAGAACCAGTTCTGGTGTAGCAGGAAATGAGCTTTGTGTACAGGCTGCTTCAGCTCAAAGTAAAGGGTGGTTTTGACTCCTTTGAATGTTTCTGATTTGTTGGTGAAGAGAAATGATGTGTTTGTTGACTGGATAGTGAGATTCGAAGAGTTCTGGTTTTGAAGGGGAGGAATGGTGAAGCTCAGGTCAGGCTGGTTTCAGGCTTGAACTTTGGTGGTTTCTACTCAATGAAGCATGGCCAGATGATTGGTGAAGATGGTTTTTGTGTTTGTATGCTGTGGAGGCAGATTCGAAGGAATATGCAAAATGAAGTGTTTTTGTGAATGTCTTGAATGAGAGTGTTTCAGCCTTGCTAGATGTATGGAATGGCTTGCTCTTTGTCCACATAAACCTCTCTCATTGGTCAGATGACAAGACATGTGCTTTATTGATTGGTAAGTCACCTTTTGCAAAAAGTCAAATTTTGTGTAAGGCAAGTATGGCTTGATCTATAGCTAGTACAAGGCATGGTTCTGGTGCAGCATGATGTGTGTGTGAGGCTAGCTTGGTTCAGCAGCCAATGCATCAAGTGGTAGAAGTGTCATGAGTGTTTTTGCAAGTTGTTGCCTTTTTGTACCTCATGAAAGAAAGTCTTGTTACATGAACCATGAACATGTGATTTTGGTTCAATTCTGATTTGTATGACCTATAGAATGTTTGCATACTGGTTTGAAGTGAATTAGAGGTTACAATTGGCTTTGGATCATGATTTTGCAAAATTCTCATTTGAAGCATGCCTTGAAAATCAATGATTTTAGCCAACTTTGCCACACCATAACTTTTGATCCAAGAGGAGTTTGATCATGTTCTTGTACTTTTTGAAAAGGGAAAAATGTGATCTACAACTTTCATGACCAAAGTTTTTTCATTTGAAGCATTTTTGGATCAAGAATCAAGGCTTGAAAAATGACCTAAAATGAGGCATTCTTGAAAAGTCAACCATGCCCAAAAAGTCAACATTTGCAAAACTTCCAAATTCTTGATTTCTATGAACTTCAACCTTCTTCCATGATCAAATAAAGGTCATATACACTCAAAATGATGAAGATCACCCATTGGTTAGGTCATTGGGGGCCTCAGATGCCCTGATTTTGCACTGACTTGTCTGAAAAGTCAACCCTTGATCAGATGACTTCCCCATGGAATTTCTTCATGAAACTTGATATGCATACCCCCTATACCATATAGAGACCAATGGAAACAAGAATGACCAAAAAAATTTGGGGTTATGGCCTCTGAAACCAAAACCCTAATTTTAGGTCAACTGTGCAGTCAATCCTGGCTCTGCATCCACTCAAACCCTAGTTCTTGTGATTCCTTTGCATTTTTGACTTTGAGAGGATGTACCATGATGCTTGAACACATGTAGACCCCTTTGAATTGATTGATGGCCTTTGGAGTGGCTCAAGATGCCCTTGGATTGCTCAGATCACAAACCCTAGATGCAGATGACTTAGAAACTATGCAGTGAATCAAAAGTGGGATATGAGGTGATATGATTGTGTTTATGCATATGAGAATGATCACAAGCCATGGTGAATGGGTGAGGGCAAATTTGGGGTGTTTACAGCTGCCCCTATTCAAACATGAGTTAGCTGTGCAGGTTGTAAGCAACGGCTTAACAGGCAAACAAGATAACTTGTGGTTGAATACCAAAGACAGTCCAAAATTTGCACTCACAGAAATGAAGAAGAAAAGGGATATAGATAATAAAGTATATTGTAAAGTGTGGGCGACGGAGGACGACCGTCGAGCAGAGGACGACTGCTGGGTAAATAGCAATGACGGGGACGGCCGACATGCTGGGGATAAAAGGTAAAGCCAAGACGGGGACGGCCGACTAGCTGGGGAAATAAAATCATGATGGGGACGGCCATCAAGATAAAGCTGTAAAATTCTCTGAGGATTTAATGACACATGACGGGGACGGCCATCAAGTTCAAAAAAAAAAAAAAAAAAAAAGAAAAAGAAAGTAACCAACGATGGGGACGGCCATCGGGCTAAAAGAAAAGGGACCACGACGGGGACGGCCATCGGGTTAAAGAATAAATGAAATAAACAGATGATGGGGTACGGCCATCAAAGGTGAAGGACGATCACCTAGCAGGGGACGGCTGCTCTGTTGGGGATAAAAGAAATATGATGGGGACGGCCATCAAAGGTGGAGGACGACCACCTGGCAGGGTACGGCTGCCGAAAATATCAACGATGGGGACGGCCATCGGATAGAAAAGGTCAACGATGGGGACGGCCATCGGACGAGCATGATGGAGGACGACCATCAAGAAGTGGAGGACGACCACTCAGCAGGGTACGGCTGCTCTCAGGGTTTATCATAACACAGGACGAGTGTCAGATAACCAAAATCAACAATGGGGACGACCATTGGATAAAGTGATGAAGGACGATCATCAAAAGGTGGAGGACGACCACCTAGCAGGGGACGGCTGCTAAAATCAACGATGGGGACGGCCATCGGATGAGCATGATGGAGGACGACCATCAAGAAGTGGAGGACGACCACTCAGCAGGGTACGACTGCTCTCAGGTTTATCATGACACAGGACGAGTGTCAAATAAAAAAGAAAATGTTTTTTGTTGGCAATCTACTGGGGATATAGTGAACACGGACGAGCGTTCACAACCAAGAAAAGAAAGTATAAGTGTTTAGATGTTGTGTATAGATTAAAGATGCGGACGAGCATCCCTAAGACTACGATACGGACGAGTATCGGGTAGAAACAAACTGACACGTGTTCAGAGATGATGATACGGACGAGTATCAACTGATTAACAAGGAACACGGACGAGTACTGAATCTGATGGTTCTTCTGGGGGAATAGTAGACACGGACGGGCATCTATATTCAAAAAGACACAAGTGTTTAACATGTGGTATGGATTAAAGATGCGGACGAGCACCCTTAAGACTATGATACGGACGAGTATCATGTAGAAACAAACACTAGACGCAATGTTCTGAGATGATGGTACGGACGAGTACCAACTGGTTAATAAAGAACAAAGACTACTGTTGAATCTGTGGGTATATAACTGGTACATACAAGATACGGACGAGTATCTGCATAAGAGCGAGTGGTGTATAGATGAGTGTTTAACTGCTGGGGAGGGTGACACGGACGAGCGTCAAAGTATAATAATATTAGCAAGTATGTGGGTTGTAAAAGTATAAGCGACTGTGCTGGGGAAATGACACGGACGAGTGTCAGGAAAGTGTATATATAGGTATATGTGAGTGCAAAAAGGACGTCTTTGGCTTTCTGCTGGGGTATAACACGGACGGGTGTCAGGAAGTATCTGTAATACGGGTGATCTTGTTTGTAAATAGTGTTCAGGCGACTTTACTGGGGAGTGTTGATACGGACGGGTATCAAAAGGAAATATATACTGGTGTTTGTGATTTGTGAAGCAACTGCTTTGCTGGGACCCTGGTGGGGATTTCCGTACAATGATGATGGACGGTTATTATTCACAAATGTTAATTCAGAACATGGCTTATGATTATGCTATGCGTTTGATTTTTGCCGTAATGCTCCGTGTTAGACGGAATGCTACGCTTTGAGGGGATAATATGATGCAAATGCCATGATTATGCAAAGATATCAAACCAGGATTCGGATCCCGTTGCTGCGAAGATCTCTGGCTGATCTGTTTGAAATGGACCTCCCAGCTGGGGGATGAGATCATTGGTAGATCTAATAAGATGATACTTGCTTGGGGATACGGGTCACTGATAGACCTATCCTAATAAATGAGAGGCCCAGCTGGGGGTTGTAGAAGCTTTCTTCACTCTGTTGTGATCCTCCATGCGCTGCTCTTCTGGACAGAGGCTAGAACTCTGTGGGGAGATGGTTCCCTGATTCTTGCATCCTGCTGAGGAGGAATGATTGGTACTACGGCTGGGGAATTATGAGAGGCAAATCAGCTGGGGAGAGCAACAAGAGGCAACTTAGCTGGGGGAAGTCATGAGAGGCAGCTCAGTTGGGGATAGAGCATTTCAGATGCTGAGATTGAGTGTATGTTGATTTGGCAACTTCGCTGGGGAAATGGGCACCTTCCAGTGCCACATGGAAGATAGACCGAGTTGATGGTGATTTGCCAGCTTGCTGAGGGTGAAGCTTTCATGCCCTAAGCTGTGCTCTGGATACCCGCAATCCTGCAGAGACAAAGAAACGCACAAACGATCCCGAGGTATCCTTTACTGGATCCCGTCATAGGAGTTAAACGTTTTCGAGAGTAAGTATATTCCCTGCAAGCATGTTTCTTTATTTTCTTAGAGAAAAACATCTGTACTTATGCAATCAGTTTTTTTCTTTTTAAGACATCAGACATTTTTTACAAATGAAATGTACAAAACGAGACATGACTGAAAATCTGATTTTATTAATTCATATGCCCTGAATTGGAGAGATACAGTCAAAGGAACATATCCCCTGAAATGAGGAGATTGTTACAAATTGAGAAACAAAAATGCTGGCAGTGTTGACGACGCTTTAGGGAGCTTCCCCTTCTGCTATGACTCGTATGACAATTGACGTTCTTCTCACCTTGCTTTCTGAAGAAGGCTGATTCTGATCGAAGCTTGATCCCGTTGAAGCTTACCAAGTTGTAGATGATACAGACGAACTCAGAATGCAGTTGTTCGCTTATTCCCTTATTTTGCATGGATCGCCCTTTCGGGTTTTCAATCCATCGGGATACCCATTTTTGCCTGAGCTGTCCAATGCGGCTTTTCAACTCAGCGGGTGTACAAATTTTTTTTATTTTCCCTTATTTTTGCCCGAGTCTTTTATTCTGTTTTTGACTCGCCGGGATGCCCTGTTTTTGCCTGGACTTACATTCTGTCTTTATGTCCAGCGGGTCATTTTTATGCGAAGTATTTTTTAACTGCATCTGAATTCACAGGGGATGGGAAATCTTCACCATCCATGGTGCTGAGCATCAGTGCTCCACCAGAGAAAACTTTCTTTACTACAAATGGTCCTTCGTAGTTCGGAGTCCATTTGCCCCTGTGGTCTGTATGAGGAGGGAGGATTCTTTTCAGCACAAGATCTCCTACTTGATACTCTCGGTGCCTGACTTTCTGATCGAAGGCTTTCTTCATTCTCTTCTGATATAACTGCCCATGACAGATTGCAGCCAGTCTTTTCTCTTCAATCAGACTCAGTTGTTCAAATCGAGTCCTAACCCATTCTGCTTCGTTCAGCTTAACATCCATCAATACCCGTAGGGAGGGTAATTCAACTTCAACAGGTAGGACTGCTTCCATACCGTACACAAGCTGATACGGTGTTGCCCCAGTGGATGTTCTGATTGACGTGCGGTACCCATGCAAGGCAAACGGTAGCATTTCATGCCAGTCTTTGTAAGTGACTACCATCTTCTGCACAATCTTCTTGATGTTCTTATTTGCGGCCTCAACAGCGCCGTTCATCTTTGGCCTGTAAGGAGAAGAGTTGTGATGTTGGATCTTGAAGTCCCGGCATAATTCAGCCATCATCTTGTTGTTTAAGTTGGAACCATTATCAGTAATGATTCGCTCGGGCACTCCGTACCGACAGATGATATCTCTCTTTAGGAATCGGGCTACCACTTGTCTTGTAACGTTGGCATAGGAAGCTGCTTCGACCCACTTGGTGAAATAATCAATGGCGACCAGGATGAATCTGTGGCCATTCGAAGCAGTTGGCTCGATCTTGCCAATCATATCAATGCCCCACATGGCAAAGGGCCATGGTGAAGACATGATGTTCAAAGGATTCGGAGGCACATGCACTTTGTCTGCATAGATCTGGCACTTGTGGCATTTTCGGGCGTAAGCACAACAGTCTGCATCCATTGTGATCCAGTAATAGCCTGATCTTAACAACTTCTTAGCCATGGCATGCCCTCCTGCATGGGTGCCAAAGGAGCCTCCGTGCACTTCATGCATCAACAAATCTGCTTCTGTCTTGTCAACACATCTGAGGAGTACCATATCAAAGTTCCTTTTGTATAAAGACCCATCAGTGTTCAGGAAGAAACTACCAGCAAGCATTCTCAAAGTCTTCTTATCATTGGAAGATGCCCCAGGTGGGTATGTTTGATCCTCCAAGAAGCACTTAATGTCATGGAACCAAGGCTTATCGTCTTTGACAACATCTGCTGCAAATACATATGCTGGTCTATCAAGTCTCGATACTGAAATCTGCGGTACAAAGTTAGCAACTTGAACTTTGATCATGGATGAAATGGTAGCAAGAGCATCTGCAAACTGATTCTCGTCCCGAGGGATATACTCAAGCTTGACCGTTGTGAAGAACGTCAATAACCTTCTTGTATAATCCCTGTAAGGTATCAGATGATCTTGGTGTGTGTACCATTTTTCGTTGGTCTGATTGATTACCAAAGCTGAATCTCCGAATACGGTTAATGTCTTGATCCTGAGGTCAATGGCTTCCTCAAGACCCATGATGCAAGCTTCGTATTCAGCTTCGTTGTTAGTGCAGTTGAAAGTGAGTTTTGCCGAGAAAGGCATGTGAACTCCTTTAGGTGTGATAAGTACTGCACCAACACCACGACCATTCATGTTAACAGCCCCATCAAACATCATAGTCCATTCTTCCTCCGGGTCGGGCCCTTCAGTGTGAATAGGCTCTTCATGATCTTTTGCCTTAATGAACATGATGTCTTCATCAGGGAAGTCAAATCTCATTGGCTGGTAGTCATCAATGGGTTGCTCAGCAAGATATTCAGACAATACACTGCCCTTGATGGCTTTCTGCGAAGTGTATTGGATGTCATACTCTGTGAGAATCATCTGCCATCTTGCAACCCGTCCGGTAAGAGCTGGCTTCTCGAAAATGTACTTAACTGGGTCCATTTTTGATATCAACAAAGTAGTGTGGGTCAACATATACTGCCTCAGTCGGCGAGCAGCCCACGCTAAAGCACAGCAAGTTTTCTCGAGCAGTGAATAACGTTGTTCACAGTCGGTAAACTTTTTGCTTAGGTAGTATATTGCATACTCTTTTCGACCAGACTCGTCATGCTGGCCCAGCACACACCCCATTGACTCTTCTAATACTGTCAAGTACATGATCAGAGGTCTTCCTTCGACTGGAGGCATAAGGATTGGAGGCTCTTGTAAGTATTCCTTGATCTTGTCAAAAGCCTTCTGGCAGTCTTCGTTCCACCTGACCGTCTGTTCTTTTCTCAACAGTTTGAACAAGGGCTCACAGGTTGCCGTGAGGTGAGATATGAACCGTGAGATGTAGTTCAATCGACCCAAGAACCCTCGAACTTCTTTCTCTGTCTTCGGTGCAGGCATCTCTTGGATGGCTTTGACTTTATCAGGGTCAACCTCAATCCCTTTCTCGCTTACAATAAAGCCCAGCAACTTACCGGATCGCACCCCGAATGTGCATTTGTTGGGGTTCAACTTCAGTTGGTACTTCCTCAGACGCTTGAATAACTTGAGCAGATTCACCAGGTGATCTTCCTCTGTAAGGGACTTGGCAATCATATCATCCACATAACACTCGATTTCTTTGTGGATCATATCGTGGAATAATGTTACCATAGCCCGTTGATATGTCGCACCGGCATTCTTGAGCCCAAATGGCATTACTTTGTAGCAGAACGTGCCCCAGGGTGTGATGAATGTTGTCTTCTCCATGTCTTCAGGTGACATCTTGATCTGATTGTATCCTGAAAATCCATTCATGAAGGAGAATACCGAGAACTGAGCTGTGTTATCCACCAATACATCAATGTGAGGTAATGGGAAGTCATCTTTCGGGCTAGCTCTGTTCAGATCCCGATAGTCAACACACATTCTTACTTTTCCGTCTTTCTTAGGCACAGGTACTATATTAGCCACCCACGGCGGGTAGCTAGTTACAGCAAGGAACCCGGCGTCCCATTGCTTTTGTACCTCCTCCTTGATTTTCATAGCCATGTCTGGGCGGGTACGGCGCAGCTTCTGTTTGACCGGTGGGCACTCTTCTCTCAAAGGCAGCTTGTGCACAACAATGTCGGTATCCAACCCTGGCATGTCTTGATACGACCAAGCAAACACATCCACATATTCTTGAAGCAAATCGATCAGTTGTCTCTTTACTGAGTCTTGCAGGCAGGCCCCGATTTTAACCTCTTTCACGTCTTCCTCTGTACCAAGATTAATCACTTCAACCTCCTCCTGGTGAGGAGTAATAGCCTTTTCCTCTTGCCTTAACAACCTGGCTAGCTCTTCAGGAAGCTCATACTCTTCTTCAACCCCTTCATCAGCTTGATTGATCGGATTGTCAAAGTCATACGAAGTCATAGCCGTGCTGTTGTCGGTGCTGTCAGGAAGGCATTCTCTGCAAGGGTTTAATTTGTTCATTTTAGTGATCTGATTTTAATCTTTATTTAGAAAAGTGAAATGAAGTTGTCATTTTGAAAACACCGCCATTTATTTTTTGTACAAAAAGAAAAAATGGAAAAAACAGTGAACGAAAAGAAAAAGACTCGTTTGCAAAAAGATGTCTGATATTTCATTAATTGATCTTGTTTGCACAAAAAGTACAGATGGCCCGATTACAAAATGAGTCTTGTCATCTTGGGCAAGATGCAAGACTTTGATGCATGCTTATAAAAATACAGGAAATAATAATTACTCTGCTCGAGTAACTCTTATAATTTCCTGGGAAGACCAGTTCGAGACACTGCTCCCCGGGATCTTTGGACGAATCCAGCTTTCCAGGTTGCGCTCCTCTTCCAGCTCGTCTTCCAGGCAGTTGATAGCATCAGGGGTAAGCATCCCCCCACTGACAAAACCAGGCTCTCCAGCAGCCTTTGCTTGATGTTGAGTTGGTTTGTAACCCAACCCAAACTTGTCCTTCTTCTCCTCCACAGCCAAAACCTTGCCCCAGCCTAGGGCAGTTCCTTCCTCAACAACCTTCCGGGCTTGTTGGTATGATGACATGGAGATCCCAGATACAGCAGATGCTTCATTGACATTCAAGGCTTCAAATCCTTGGCTCATTGTTTCATGGATCTCCCCATCCATTTCAATATACTTATAAGTAGCCAGATGGCTAACAAAAATGTCCTCCTCTCCGCAGATTGTAACAACTTGGCCTTCCCACTCAAATTTTAACTTTTGGTGAAGGGTAGACGTTATTGCGCCGGCGGCGTGAATCCAAGGTCTACCCAACAAACAGCTGTAGGCGGGCTGAATGTCCATCACATAAAAGATAGTTTTAAAGGTCTGCGGGCCAATTGTCACGGGAAGCTCAATCTCTCCCAGAACCGATCTCTTTGAACCGTCGAAGGCCCTTACTACCAGGTTGCTGGGTCTCAATGCCAATCCATCATATTCTAACTTCACCAAAGCCTTCTTTGGTAAGACATTAAGGGACGACCCCGTGTCTACCAGCACATGAGAAAGGACTGCCCCTTTGCATTCCATGGTGATGTGCAAGGCTTTGTTGTGGTTGCGGCCATCCGCCGTCAAGTCAGTATTGGTGAACCCTAGCCCATTGCTAGCAGTAACATTTCCAACCACGGTCTCCAACTGGTTGACAGTGATCTCTTCAGGCACGTAAGCTGCGTGCAAGACTTTGAGTAATGCATTCCGATGGGCTTCGGAACACATCAGCAATGAGAGGATGGAGATCTTGGATGGCGTCTGGTGAAGCTGATCCACGATTTTGTAATCACTCTTTTTGATGATTCGCATAAACTCATCAACTTCTTGATCGAACGGCGTCTTCAAGGTTTCTTTAACAGCTTGATCTTCCTGCACAGGGCTCTTCCCTTTTGCCTTAGCAGCAGCTTCTGCTTCGGCGGTAGGTCTTTGAATTGGTGGAGCAAAGAGACGTCCGCTTCGAGTGAAGCCTCCGCTTCCCCCCACATTATCTACTTGTGGTGCAGGTGTTGATGTTTCAAGAGTGATTCTTTTTCCTTCGCAGTACACGTCAGAGCCATAGTGCCAAGGGATGGCCCTATTGCTTTCATATGGTACTGGTCCAGGCACCGTGACAGTGACTGGACTGATTGATGCTGCTGAAGGGACTGCAATTGTTTGTGGATCATAAAAGATTGTAACTGGTGCTCTGGTGGGAGCAGCACCTTCTGAATGGTAGGAAGAGTTGTTTTCAGGATCATAAAATATTGTGACAGTAGAGACATCTTCATGATTTGTTGCTGGTGTTGTAGGAGACATTGTCGGAAGAATGGATGTTGTTGTTGTAGGAGATTCAAAATGGAATGAAGCTGAAGTTGTAGCAGAAAAATTTGTTGAAAACTGATCTGTTGAGATGATAGATGAAGTACTTGTTGATGAAGCCGAAGAATTGTCAGGAACAATAGTTGCTGCAGTTGTAGGAGGTTCTGAAACCGTCGCTGATGATATTGTTGGATTTGTTGGAAATGATGTGGTGATCTGAAGTTGGCCGCACTGAATAAGGCCATCTATGCCGTTCCTCAAATTATCGCACCCATTTACCGAGATATTGCAGTAAGCACAGCCTAACTCACACCCTGGGAACATCTGACATTCCAAGAGCTGAGCCTTGATTTCCACCAATGGTGTCCTGATCTGTCCCACACTGGTTATTAAATAGGACGGCTTGTCTTCTTCAATAGCGTTTACCCGGGGACCACCATGGTTTGGCATGGGGTTTTTATTGACGTTGGGTGGTGGTGCGAAATTCAGAGCCTTGGAGTCCACCAGGTCTTGTACCTTCATATGCAGAGCTCTGCACTTTTCTGTACTGTGGCCAGGTGCGTTTGAGTGAAAAGCACACCTAGCATTGGAGTCATAGTTCCTTGGTAGACTGTTGGGATCCGGAGGTGCCAACGTTCTTAGCTCAACCAGGTTGAGTTTCAGAAGTTGTGGCAGCAAGGTAGCATATGGCATCGGGATCGGATCGATCACTCGGTTAACTTGAGATGGCCTTTGCTGAAATGGCCTTTGCTGGTTATTGTTGTTGCTGTTGTTGTAATTCCTTGGAGGATACTGATTTTGTTGATGGTACTGAGGTTGTGGCTGATAGTTTTGCTGAGGAGGTTGATAGACGGGTTGAGGATGTGCTGGAGCAGGAATGGTAACTGCTGCTATTGACCTTTGAGCATATTGGGGCCTGCCCCTGTTTGAATGGATGGCATTGGTCTCGCCAGTTCTTCTCGGGCCTGCAAAAGGCTTTCTTGTACCACTGGACGAGCTTGCACCGTTGTCTGAGATTTTGCCCATCTTCAACAGGCTTTCAATTCTCTCCCCGGCTATGACAACATCTGCAAAGCTAGTGGAAGAGAAAGCTGCCAACCTGTCAATATATGTTCCCTGAAGGGTGTTCATGAACATATCTGCCATTTCCCGTTCAGACATAGGTGGTTGAACAGCGGCAGCCAATTGCCTCCATCTCTGTGCATATTCTCGGAAACTTTCCCTTGACGACTGTGACATTCCCATTAGGAGAGTCCTATTGGGTGCCATGTCTAAGTTATACTGATACTGTCTGATGAAGGCCTCTGCCAGGTCCTTCCAGCATCTAATAGTTGCCCTTGTCAAGTGAGAGTACCATTCTCTTGACGCTCCGGTTAAGCTGTCTTCGAAATAGAACATCCAGAGCTTCTCATCCATTGTATAGGCCTTCAGCCTTCCCAGAAATGACTGTAAATGAGTCCGGGGGCATGAAGTCCCGTTGTATTTTTCAAAGCAAGGAGGCTTGAACTTATGGGGGATCCTGACCCCGTCTACTAAGCCCATGTCCATGACATCGAAGCCCAAAGAGTTTTGAGATTCTAAGGACCTCAACTTCTCAGCCATCTCATCCAATCTCCTATCATAAGCTTCTTCACCAGCGCCCATTACTGTGAATTGGTCCTCTTGAGGATCCTCTTGAAGTACCCTAGCTGCGGTGGCAGTCCCTTGAACATTTGCTGGAATATTGACCTCAGGATGGAGGTGTGGTCCAAATACCGGAGGGTTGACGTGAGGTTGGACTCTTTCATTGTTACTGGTACCGGCAGTCCCTATATGTGGATCCTCTTGATTTTGCCTTTCCACCATGGCTCTCAATCTTTCCTGGCTCTGAGCCATGTTGTTCATAACCTCCATAAACTGAGTCATTTGATTCCTCATCTCTAGCCTTTCATTTGCCATTTGATTTCTGACCTCAGTAAGGTCCTGCTGCATCTGATCCATTTGGATTCCCGGAAGGTTGTTTCGGGTTGGATAACGGTGCGGACGGTTGAGGGGAAAAACTCGGCGCCTAGCAATAGTTCCTGAGGTATCACAACAGAGGTTAGCAACAATAAAACAAAACCTACAAAACAAACAAAGGGTTAGTATGCAATGCAGTTATGCTTATTTGTTCTCAAGGTATCCGGTTTGGCCTTCAGTTTTGACCCTTCCAGACCCTTGAAGATGCTGTTGTTGTTGCTTGAAGAAAACTCAGATGAAGCAAACTAACACAAATATATTACAGAAGGTGAAATAATACAACTTGTTCATTTTACAGCACAAGCCCTCTAAGGGGTCAAAATACAGTACAAGAAAGTACATGGAAAGAAAGCAACAACAAACAAATGATCAAACACCAAGACCAAACTCATCCTCACGAACTTCCTTGAGAAGTGCTTCGGTCACAGGATCAGCCGGACGCTCCGTGAGATTCCTGATGAGGAGATTCCGGGTTGTAACAGCTGCTGTTAGCTTTTTGTGCTGAGTTTGGTCCTTGGACCTCTTCACCCCTGCTTTGATCTTCAGCTCTGATATCTCCCTCTGGGTTGCTGCCAGGGCTTCTTGCTGTTCTTTTGCACTAGCCTCCAGTTGCTCCATCTTGTCTTGAACTCTCTTGTCCTCCAGGGTACGAGCCTCGGTGATCCTGACCCACCGGGCTTGGCTCTCTTTCAAATACAAGTCTGTCCTTGCTCTCTGAAACTGGGCTTCCTTGCAAGCATTCTTCAGAATTTGTTCTCCAGCTTTAGACTTTTTGATATAATCCCCAGACTTCTCAATCTTAGTCAGATGCTCTACTCTCAACTTCTCCAACCTCTCAATCTCCCTCATACCTTCACTCCTCTCCCGGAGGGTCTTCTGCAAAGCCTGGGTTAACTTCTCATTCCTTTCCTTCAAGCTCTCAAACTCCTCCAAACTGATAGTGGCAGGGGGTGGTGCTGAAGATGACTCAGGCATGTCTTCTATGGTAAAGGGCATCCCAGAGAATTGGGCCCTGGCACGGGACCATTCATAATATTGTGCTGATGCCACATTGTTGCACTTCCCCAGGATGGTTACTCCCTTGATTTGAACATTATCCCAGGCCCAAGCAGCCTGCCTAACAACAGTCAAACTAATCTTGTTCTCACAATAGAGGGTCTCAACCAAGTCCTGTGCCCTAGGAGTGTGGACCAGTGCATAGCCCAATTGTCGTCTAAACAGCAGAGGGTTGTAATTGATACTTCCCTTAACTCCTATTAGGGGCACATTGGGAAAATGCCCACAGCTGGTGATGATATCCCTGCCCTTGGTGCTCTGAGTGCACCATCTGATGTCTGCTGAAGTTAGAACAGTGAGTCTCTTAGCCCAGTTGCTCTGCTGATGAGGGTTTAAAAATGCATCTGTCCTGGGTAGATGCCTGAGGAGCCAAGTGTGGAACAATGGAGTACAACACCTCACTAATCTCCCCCTCTGCTTTTCATTCCTCTGATGCACTGAATAGTAGAGATCCCCTAATAAAGTGGGCACTGGGTTCTTTAAGATGAACAGATGGATTGCATTCTTGCTAATGAATCGAGGCTCATCTGCAAACAATACAATTCCATATATACTCAAGGCCAGTAAAGCACAAACAGCTTTCCACTCTCCTAGAGAAGCTTTCAGGGTAGCTTGAGAGATCAAGAAATCCAGATGGAAACCAGGGATCCCAGCTTTAGAAGTCATATGCTGCTCAATCAGGACAGGTTCCAGATGCAAAGCCTTTGCTACTTCTCCATTAGCAGGAAAGACCATCTCAGGGTTGAAAGGGATTCCACCTCTGATAGGTATACCAACTAATGAGGAGTATTCTTCCAATAAGGGGCCCAACTGAAAGTCTTGAAAGGTGAAACATCTCAGTGGGGGATCATAAAACTGAATGCAGGTGTGGATCAGGCTTCTCTATGAAGGGTCCAGATCCATAACCATATCAAGTATATCTCCATAACTTTCCCTGAACAAAGGTATGTGATCTGGAGTGATCAAGGTCTGAATCCTCCTGATATCTGATAACTCTGGTTGGAAGAAATGGTAAGTGATGTTGCTCTTTTTAGGAGCCATGATGCTGAAGACTGAGTAGAGACAGGTGCTGATGATAATACTGAAGAAAGGGGCCACTGATTGGCTGATGCTGGTGATAACTGAAACAGATGCTGGTGAAGATAGGTCAGTACTGAAGATGGGGTCAAAACCAAAACCAAATGAAGATGGATACCCTGAAACAAATAAGCAAATGTCAACATGATGCAATGATTATGTATGCAAATGAAATGCAAGGGTTTGTGACTGAGCTGGATCTGATCAAAACTCTGATATAGGTCCAAGTGTGCTCAAGAATTCCAGATGGAGGTCTATAAATCCAGTAACCAAGGTAGGGGACTCAAATAAAGAGCCACATGTCCAGGGTTTTAGAATCACAAGAACTGTCCCAAATTGTAGTATTCTTAAACAATCAAAGTAACAGGTATTCTGAGGTCAAGGTACCTGCAAACCTGTAAACAACCCAACCCCCTCACAGGTGGTGTTCTAAAACAAGGATCCTCAGACTTGGATCAGTTATGAGAAGTGTAAACACTTCCAACCCGAAGGTACAGTGTTTACAATAACCATAACAATTCCTCCTCTAATTCACCTCAGTTTCTGAAGGTCAATACTAAAAGGTCATCCAGACTTAGCAGGCTTCCCAGATAGCCCTAGCATTGCAGGAAATCTGCAACACAGAGTTCTCAAGAAGAAACCCATATCTGAACCGTGTTTCATATTCCTGCACCAGACCGAAATAGAATGGGAAAGAATATGATTCACTCTAGCCTAGGTGTCACTCAGGTCCCAGGTATAGGACCTCAACACTCAATGAAATACCCACCCACCAAAGAAAACAACAGATCCAGCCAGCAACAATGACAGTATGATATATACAAATGCAATAAAGAAAGCAGTAAAGCAACTGTACATAAATCAATAAACAAAATAAATACAAGCACAAATAAGCACATAACACCCCAGTAGACACAAATCAATCAAGCGCTAGGAGGAACCCACAAAAAGAACCAGAAGCCCTGGTTGCAGTATAAGGTTCCCCAGCAGAGTCGCCAAGCTGTCGCTCCCGACAAATGAAACCGGATCAGATGAGGGTACAGACGCGAACGGTCGGCGAAAGGGACAATGAGAACACACAGCCGTGAACTCACTGGAGAATGAATAGAGTCGCCATCTAGGCATTTTTATCCCGGAGGAAAGGCAATGCTGCATAAGCCTAGAAAAAGATGGATAAGACGGTTTGCGAACCAGAGAGACTGAGAAAGGGGGTTGGTTACAACCTGGGAAGGTATTAGCACCCAGATTGTCCGCCGTATTCGACGGGATCCACGCTTAAAATATTTGTGTTTTAAAGGGGTAGTGTCAGTGCAATCTGTGTGTAAAAGAGCTGGCAAAAGATGTACAGGTGTCAGTGTAAAAGCAGTGTGAAGTGTGTAAAAGAAGTGTCAGTGTGAGGAAAGAGTATGCTCATGATCATGAGGCTTAAAGAATAATTGCTGGAAGGAGGGGGAATATACAGAGACTTTTGTTCGATAACTGTTAAGTTATGCCTACGTATCCTCTCGTGCAATGAGGAAGTCAGAACACCGTAGTTCGACCCAAAGAGACTGAAAGATGAATTGACTTGTGAACTGCTTACTTGTCTATGCTCAAGCGTATGACCTGTCTGGCTCAGGTGCAAACTGTCTTGCATTAGACGGAAGGAGCAAGTTCTCGTTTGTGAGTGAAGATGATGAGAAAAGAATCCCGGAGGAGACGATTGTTGTTTGTTTTTGAGTTTTCAGTCTTTTATTGCTTTTGAAAGTTTGTCATAAGATAATGAGCTTAAGTCTAAACCAATGGGTTTAGTAAACTCATCACATCTTCCCTCTGATTAGGGGTAATGAGAATACCTCAAGTGTGAAGTCAGATTCTCACACTTAATCACCTTTGGTGTAGGATTAAGATCATTAACCTACTTGTGATTATTTAGATGTTTTTGGTGTTTTTGTTTAGTGTTAAGTAATGAGGTTAAGCCATAATCAGGGATTTAACAGACTCATTACACCATCCTAATAGAAGGATAATCGATGAGAATGTTAAGCTGAGGAAAGCTCCTCAACTTAATCCATGATTAGGGATTAAACTCATGACAAAACAAGCCTTTTATTAAGTGGATTTTATTTAATGGTATGATGATGAAGTGGATTTTTAGGGTTTGTAAGACAACTTGAGGGGGACTTGTCCATTAACACTAGGGTTAGTCCTTCTTAACCAATTAAGGAAGAATTAGAACCCTAATGCAAGGCCCAAGTTACAAGTGTGATGTCTTGATACTTATTAAGTGAATTAATTGAAGGATTTAAACACATTAAGGATTTAACACTTAGGATTAAAGTTATACACTCCATCCTAAGAGAAGGATGCAGGCATAAACTTAATCACAAAGCCTTAAAGCCTTTAAGGTTTAGTCCCCGATTATGAGATGAGAAGAGAAGACTCAAAAGAGACACAAAGGTAAAACTAAGAGGGGAGACTAATCCAAACCCTAATTATTGTCATGCTTGGTTGTTCCTAAGGTTTGTGAGGTTTTCAAGAGCAATCTTCAAAGGGAACCACCAGGAAGCAGATGAACAGGATCAAGAGAAGCAAAGTGACTTGCTTCATTCAAGAAGTCAAGTCACTTGAAGAAAGAAAGTAGGATGAAGAAAAATGAGCAAGCTCAAACTCAAACACAAACAAAAATGCAGCAATGGATGCAAGGGAGATGAAAAGAAAAGTTATGAGAAGTGAAGGCAAATCCACTTCTCAAGTTTACTTACCACCTGAAATGTTAGAAAGAAAAGCAATGCAATGCTAGATGAGATGAAGTGACATGATGCTAAACAAAACCAGAAGCATGTTGATGATGATAATGATGCTATGGAATGCTACAAACATGAATCAAGGCATGGAGATGTTCATACAAGTTCAATGGATGCAAATGGTGCAAGCTTAGAAGCATGGATGCACATGAAAAGTGATGAAACATACATGGCATACAACATGGCAAATGCAAGATGAAATGATCACACATGTTGAATTTCCGATTGAAGATTCGATAAGGATTTTTTTATGAATTAGGAGGAATAAATTTTCCCTTTTCATTTAGCACTCAATCAAAAAAATTATTTTATAAAATAAAAAATTAATTAAAAAATATAATTAAAATGGTTTTTTGATAACTGTCGTGACAACTGTCGCAGTCCAGTCCCTAACTGTCGTGACAACCGTCACAATCCAAGAATAAGGACGGTTTTGCGATAACTGTCGCAGAAAATTTGCGACAGTTGACCCTAACTGTCATGGCAACTGTCGCAATCCAGGAATAATGACGGTTTTGTGATAACTGTCGCAACTCAAGTGTCGTAAATCTCCTTTTTTCTTGTAGTGTATGTAGAACAGCCTAAAGGATTTGTTGATCCAAGCTGTCCAAATCATGTATACAAACTAAAGAAGGCACTTTATGGGTTGAAGCAAGCTCCAAGGGCATGGTATGAAAGACTGACCACATTTCTTATCAAGCAAGGATACAGAAAAGGTGGGATTGATAAAACCCTGTTTGTTAAAGATGAAGAAGGAAATGTCATGATTACTCAAATATATGTTGATGACATTGTCTTTGGTGGGATGTCTGACAGGATGGTCAAACATTTTGTCAAGCAGATGGAATCTGAATTTGAAATGAGCCTAGTAGGAGAGTTAACCTACTTTCTTGGTCTGCAAATAAAGCAAATGGAAGACTCAATGTTCATTTCCAAAAGTAAGTACTCCAAGAACATAGTCAAGAAATTTGGAATGGAAAATGCTTCTCATAAAAGAACTCCTGCCCCCACACATTTAAAGCTGACTAAAGATGAAAAGGGTGAGAATGTAGATCAAAGCTTATACAGAAGCATGATTGGAAGCTTGTTATACTTGACTGCTAGCAGACCAGACATTGCATTTGCAGTAGGAGTTTGTGCAAGATATCAAGCTGATCCAAAAGTCAGTCATCTCAATCAAGTCAAGAGAATTCTTAAATATGTTAATGGTACTTGTGACTATGGCATAATGTACTTTCATGGCTGCAAACCAATTCTCACTGGCTTCTGTGATGCTGATTGGGCTGGAAGTGCTGATGACAGAAAAAGCACTTCAGGAGGATGCTTCTTTCTAGGAAACAATTTGATTTCTTGGTTCAATAAGAAACAGAATTGTGTATCCTTATCTACAGCTGAAGCTGAATATATAGCAGCTGGAAGCAGTTGTTCTCAGTTGGTCTGGATGAAGCAAATGCTCACTGAGTACAATGTCCCACAGGATGTCATGACATTGTACTGTGACAACTTAAGTGCAATAAACATATCAAAGAATCCTATCCAACATAGCAGGACCAAGCATATTGATATCAGACATCATTTCATCAGAGATCTTGTAGAAGAAAAGGTGATTTCATTGGAGCATGTAGCTACAGATCTGCAGTTAGCTGATATCTTTACCAAAGCTTTGGATGCTACACAATTTGAGAACTTAAGGGGCAAACTTGGAATCTGTTTATGTGATATTTAGCAGTTAATGAGATGTGACAACATGTCATATGACATTGTATGGCATAAGTTCCAGATGGCAAAACCAGTCTGGACAAGATCCTTGGGAATTCCATTCCTAATTATTTGCACTGTAACGGCTACTTATTTAGTAACTGTTTATAAGCAGCTATCAAGATTCTCATCTTACTATCACAAGCGAATCACATTAACTAGCTATCCTTCAGAAATCATAAATCCTAAAACTGTTCATCCATCTTCCTCAACAATGTCTCAAAACCCTAACACAACTGAAGAAGTTCTCAATCAAGAAGACGTAGTTCATGCCACTCCCATCTCTGTGGTACCAATGCAATCAACCCCATTGGACGAACTCAGGGGAAGCTCTTCTCACACTAAAAAGGCAAGAACTCCAAAGAGAGGTAAAGATCAAGTCAGAAGCAAAGCTAAAGGCATTCCCTCTCCTGTTAACATGCCCCCTAAATCTTCAAAATATGTGGATGATTCCATCAAGGAGATTGTCAACCAAATCCTCTTTGAACAAAGAGTGGTGAGTGGGATCTCTGTTCCTTTGAACACCATGCCTGCACCTCAAGAAGAACAAGCTCAAGCTGCAGAGGACACTCCTGCAGAACAAGATGTCCCAATAGATGTTGGAACATCTGAGGATGAGAAAAAGAACTCATCTGAAGCTGATGTGGAACAAACTGAGGACCAGAATAAGGCCTCAAATGAAAATGATAAAGAAGTCTCTGAAGATCAAATCCCTGCTGATCAAACAGCTGAAGAGGAGACTGCTCAATCTCCTCCAGTGGTCAACCAGGAGCAGGACTCTGATGCAGAAATCATAGCATCTGTTAAACCCAGCATAGCCAAAAGGCTCAGGTCCAGAAAAGGAAAGATGCAAGCTGAAGCAGAAATTCCTGAGAAGAAGAAAGCCTCTCCAAAGAAAGGCAAAGCTAAAGCCACTTTTGGGCCATCAAAACAATGGAGTAAAGTCCAAACTCAGAAAAGGAAAGCTGTCACCCCATCTGACTCAGATGTTGAATCAGATGTCCCAACATCTCCTCCCAAGAAGAGACCAGCCCCATCTAGGGCTTCAACAGCTGTTCCAGAAGCTCCATTAGACAACATATCTTTCCACCATGTCTCTAGTGTGAACAAGTGGAAGTTTGTGTACCAAAGAAGAGTTGCCCTAGAAAGAGAACTGAGCAGCAATGCACTTGAGTGCACTGAACTGATTGACCTCATCTCTGCTGCAGGACTATTCAAGACAGTCTCAGATTTCTCTCCCTGCTATGAACTTCTTGTCAAAGAGTTCATTGTTAATCTTCAGGAGGATTGTTCAAATGGTAAGTCCTCTGAGTTTCAAAAAGTTTTTGTTAGAGGTAAATGTGTAGAGTTTTCTCCTCAAATCATAAATCAGTACCTAGGAAGAGAAACAGATGGACCAAATGAGCTAGGCAAGACAGATAATCAAGTCAGTAAGGTGATCACTGCAAACCAGGTCAAGACATGGCCCGTGAAGGGAAAGCTCTCAGTGAGCATGCTTACCAGAAAGTATGCCATGCTGAACAGGATTGGTACTGCTAACTGGGTGCCTACCAATCACACTTCTTCAATCTCAACTGGTCTGGCCAGGTTCATCTATGCTGTGGGAACTCAAACCAAGATGGACTATGGAGCTTACATTTTTGATCAGACTATGAAGCATGCCATCTCTTCTGCAACAAAGCTTCCAATAGCTTTTCCATCATTGCTGTGTGGTATAGTGCTCAATCAATTCCCTGGAATTCTCACTGACAAGGATACATCATGCAAAAGAGAAAGCCCCCTGGCTTTTCACTACAAGTTATTCCTCAGTCATCATGCAGCAGATGTTGAAGCACCTTCTGGGACATCTGCAGGTCCTTCAACTGCTAAGAATCCAATCTCCAAGAAGGCTTTAATTGCTGAACTCAAAAGCACCTGCAAAGAGCTTGAAGCTAGAAAGCAGAAGCTTGAGGAAATCATTCAAAGGTTGGAGAGTGAAGAAGACTAGACAGCTGCCTCTGATGAAGCAAGTGAAGCTGAAACAGAAGATGAGGAAGCAACTGAGAGTGATGAATCTGAGTGATCTTTGTAGGTGAGGAAATTGTAATGACAGCACTGCTTTGTATTTCTGGATAATAGTGTCTTTGGCCCCAAATTTTGTGACTAACAAGGGGGAGAACAACAACAACAAATTGTACTGCTGTTTAATTATAAATGAAAAATCTGTTTGTTTCTGCCTGAACTGAATCAGTGTGTTTTGATGAATATTTCTGTTGAAACAAGACTGGACACATATATGTTTGAGGGGGAGTAATCTCAAATATGAATCAACAGAAAAGTAATGCTATACTCTGATAATAAGAACTTCTGCTGCACTCTGATAACCAGAAAAGATGTTAGCCAAAAATTAGCCAAAGGGGGAGTTTGTAGATGTTTAAGAATTGGCAGAATTTTTGACCAAACAAGAAATGTTAAATTCAGTTCAGAATGTCCTATCAGATGTTGGGACATTATCAAACAGAGTATATGAACTTATTTCAGGATGTCTCATCAGATGTTGGGACATTGTGTAAATAACTTAAGTTCAATTTTTCAGGATGTCCCAACAGATGTTGAGACATCTCAGACCTGCTACCAGAATTAATTATTGATTAACTGATCAGAGATATTTAAGGAGAATTATCTGGAATTAATTAATGATGGATAAAAACAGAACAAGGCGCATCTGTAGGGAGTTTTATATTGAAGATTCAGATTAAAACAGAAGACCTAAATCACCTAGAATCTAGGAGGTAACAAACCCTAAATTCAAGGTGGAAGCTGCTGTGCATTAGGGCTGGATCACTCTACAGAAAGCCCAAAATTCAGATACCTATTTAATCAACAGAAACTCATAGAATTGAGTACGAATTTCAGAAGACCAAATAGGGTGTCTAGTGTTTTTAATAGCAGGTGTTTTTATATGTACCACTTTATGAGCTTTTAAGCAAAAAGTGCATTTGTGACTTGATTGAAACTGTTGTCGCTCCCGATAAATGGGACTGGCCCAAATAAAGGTACAAACGCGAACGGTCGGCGAAGGGAACAGTGAGAACACACAGCCGTGAACTCACTGGAGATGAATAGAGTCGCCAGCTAGGCATTTTTATCCCGGAGGAAAGGCAATGCTGCATAGACCTAGAAAGACATGGATAAGACGGTTGCGAACCAGAGAGACTGAGAAAGGGGGTTGGTTACAACCTGGGAAGGTATTAACACCCAGATTGTCCGTCGTACTCGACGGGATCCACGCTTAAAAGATTTGTGTTTTAAAGGGGTAATGTCAGTGCAATTTGTGTATAAAAGAGCTGGAAAAGGATGTACAGGTGTCTGTGTAAAAGAAGTGCAAAGTGTGATATATACAGTGTCGGTGTAAGAATGAGAATGAATTGCTCAAGACTATGAGGCTTAAAGAAATAAGCTGGAAGAGGGGGAATACACAGAGACTTTTGTTCGATAACTGTTAAGTTATGCCTACGTATCCTCTCGTGCAATGAGGAAGTCAGAACACCGTAGTTCGACCCAAAGAGACTGAAAGATGAATTGACTTGTGAACTGCTTACTTGCCTATGCTCAAGTGTATGATCTGTCTGGCACAGATGCAAACTGTCTTGCATTAGACGGAAGAAGCGAGTTCTCGTTTATGAGTGAAGGTGATGAGAAAAGAATCCCGAAGGAGACGATTATTGTTTGTTTTTTGTATTTTCAGTCTTTTATTACTTTTAGATTTTGTCATAAGTTAATGAGCTTAAGTATAAACCAATGGATTTAGTGAACTCATCACATCTTCCCTCTGATTAGGGGTAATGAGAATACCTTAAGTGTGAAGTCAGATTCTCACACTTAATCACCTTTGGCGTAGGATTAAGATCATTAACCTACTTGTGATTATTTAGGTGTTTTTGTGGTTTTTGTTCAGTGTTGAGTAATGAGGTTAAGCCATAATCAGGGATTTAACAGACTCATTACACCATCCTAATAGAAGGATAATAGATGAGAATGTTTAAGCTGAGGAAAGCTCCTCAACTTAATCCATGATTAGGGATTAAACTCATGACAAAACAAGCCTTTGATTAAGTGGATTTTATTTAATGATATGATGATGAAGTGTTTTTTAGGGTTTGTAAGACAACTTGAGGGGGACTTGTCCATTAACACTAGGGTTAGTCCTTCTTAACCAATTAAGGAAGAATTAGAACCCTAATGCAAGGCCCAAGTTACAAGTGTGGTGTCTTGATGATTATTAAGTGAATTGATTAAGAGATTTAAACACATTAAGGGTTTAACACTTAGGATTAAAGTTATACACTCCATCCTAAGATAAGGATGCAGGCATAAGCTTAATCACAAAGCCTTAAAGCCTTTAGGGTTTAGTCCCTGATTATGAGATGAGAAGAGATGACTCAAAAGAGACACAAAGGTAAAACTAAGAGGGGAGACTAATCAAACCCTAATCATTGTCATGCTTGGTTGTTCCTAAGGTTTGTGAGGTTTTCAAGAGAAGTCTTCAATGGAACCACCAGGAAGCAGATGAAAGGATCAAGAGAAGCAAAGCAACTTGCTTCAATCAAGAAGTCAAGTCACTTAAAGAAAGAAAGTGGGAAGAAGAAGAATGAGTAAGCTCAATCTCAAACACATACAAAAATGCAGCATGGATGCAAGAGAGAGATAAGAAGAAAGCATGAGAAGTGAAGGCAAATTCACTTCTCAAAATCACTTACCACCTGAAAGGTTAGAAAAGAAATGCAATGCAATGCAAAATGGGATGGGATGACATGATGCAAACCAAAACCAGAAGCATACTTATGATGATAATGATGCTATGAGATGTTTCAAACATGAAACAAGGCATGGAGATGATCATACAAGCTTATGAATGCAAATGAAGCAAGTTAAGAACCAAGAACATACATGAAAAGTTATGAGATGCATATGGCATACAACATGACAAATGCAAGGTGCAATGATCAAACATGCTTATGATGTGTCCTATGATGTTAAATGAATCAAATGGAGGCATGGAATGTCTTGGCAAGTCATGTTATGCAAGAAAATGCAAGACGGATGCATATGAAAGCCCAAATTAGGGTTTATGATCAATGCAACAAACAAAAACCAAAACCAGAAGCAAACAACATTATAAAAAATTGAAAATGCACTCAAAGGACCCCTAATCCTATACTAGCTCACTGCCCAAAGGAGAGATTTCAACTCCTAATCAAATTCAAGTTATGATTTTCTTAAGATTTCTAGGGTTTTAGGGTTCCTAAACAAGAAAATTATCAAACAAATTGAAAATGAGAGATCAAATCAAGGCCATTTAATATCAAAAACTACATGCTAAACACAATGCAATGCAAGAAGAATCAATGTCCAACTCCTCATGAATAGGCAGAAATGATTTTTTGAATTTAGGATCAAAATAATGCACAAAAATGATTTTTATTCAATTAAAAATTCTCAAAATGCATCAAGATCAAAAAAGAAATTTGGTTTGAAGGTTGGACAATGTTTCTAAATGCCTTAGAACATTTCATGAATTTTTTGGTGATTTTTAAATACCTAAAAGTATTTTTAATAAATTAATTTCCATTAATCAATTAAAAATAAACTTTTAAATATTTAAAAATACTTTTTTAATGCTAAAAATAAAATAAAAATATTTTTTGTGTCATAAAAATTAATAAGACTCTTGAGAAAAAGTTTCATAATTTTTAGACAATTTCTACTATTTTAAATAAATTAAACAAATTAAATGAATTAAATATGAAAAAGAAATAAAAAAGACTGAAGTCAACCAAATGAAGGGCCAGGATTGAGTCTGGGAAAGGCCTTGTTGACTGCGCGCGCAGATCAAAGGCTGAAATTCAAACTTCTTAAAATCAATTAATTAAACTAATTAATCACAATTATGAACTAATGACATGATCCAGACCACACACACGCGCGTGGGAAGCCAGATCCAAGGGTCCACATTTGAAATTTGCCCTAACCCTAATTAGATGGTTAATGACTTTCAGGCTGCCGGAGAAGACTTCCGGTCGTCTTCTCCGGCCATCACCTCCCCTGAGAAATGCCAACTTTCACCCTAGCTCACTAAAATGAAATCTAAAAACATGGAAATGATCCCCACAACCTACTGAACCAAAACCCCATCACAAACAACATTTATATTTCCTCAAATTCATGAATCGAAACAAAGAAGATTTTAGGGCAAAACTTTCAGAAACCAAATAAACTCTCATCTCTCCACCATTTTCAAAACTAAAAGCATCAGCACAATCAGTGAAGCATGGAGAACAAGTTTAGAACTTAAAAATCCATTTCTAGAAAAAAAGTTCTTGAGCTACCTGAGATTCGAAGCTTTCACTCCAGCAACTTTCAGACCTCCCCTCCTTGTGAAATCCACTCCTTATGCCCTCTTGATGATGCTTGAATGCTTTGGAGAAGTTTATGCTGGCTAGATGAAGAGTTTGAACAGCTTCTGCTCAAACTCAGTTGAAAATGGCAATGGTGATGCAAGCAGTTTCAGGCCAATGTGAGTGGTTCTTTGTGGTCCAGATGATGAGTGGAGAAGGTTTGTGGAGTTTGTTTGGATGTTTGTGAGCTGTGGAAGGTGTTTTGAAGGTGTAAACACCCCAAATTTGCCCTCACCTATTCACACCATGGTTTGTGATCATCTCATATGCATAAACACAATCATAGCATCTCATGTCTCATTTTTGATCCACTGCATAGATTCAAAGTCATCTGCACCTAGGGTTTGTGATCTGAGCAATCTCAGGGCATCTTGAGCCACTCCAAAGGCCATCAATCACTTCAAAGGGATCCATGTGTGTTCAAGCATCATATCACATCCTCACAAAGTCAAAAATGCAAAGGAATCACAAGAACTAGGGTTTGGATGGATGCAGAGCCAAGTTTGACTGCACAGTTGACCTAAAATTAGGGTTTTGGTTTCAGAGGCCATAACTCCAAATTTTTTTGGTCATTCTTGTTTCCATTGGTCTCTATAGGGTATAGGGAGTATGCATATCAATTTTCATGAAGAAATTCCATGGGGAAGTCATCTGATCAAGAGTTGACTTTTCAGACAAGTCAGTGTAAAATCAGGACATCTGAGGCCCCCAATAACCCAACCAATGGGTGATCTTCATCATTTTGAGAGTATATGATCTTTATTTGATCATGGAAGAAGGTTGAAGTTCATAGAAATCAAGAATTTGGAAGTTTTGCAAATGTTGACTTTTTGGGCATAGTTGACTTTTCAAGAATGCTTCATTTTAGGTCATTTTTCAAGCCTTGATTATTGATCCAAAAATGCTTCAAATGGAAAAACTTTGGTCATGAAAGTTGTAGATCTCATCTTTCCCTTTTCAAAAAGTACAAGAACATGACCAAACTCTTCTTGGATCAAAAGTTATGGTGTGACAAAGTTGCCAAAAATCATTGATTTTCAAGTTATGCACCAAGTGTGAATTTTGCAAAATCATGAACCAAAGCCAATTGCAACCTCTAATTCATTTCAAACCATGACACAAACATTCCTTAGGACTTAAAAGTCAGAATTGGACCAAGAATGCCCATGGTTTATGGTTTGTTGGACAAGGAAATCACATGTGAACCATAAGGCAACAACTTGCAAAAGCACTCATCACACTTCCTACAACTTGTGACATTGGCTGCTGACTTTGGCTAGCCTTTCCCCTCACCCTTGCTGCGCAGCCCCATGCTTGTACTTGCCTAGATCATGAACCATACTTCTCTTACACAAAAGGTTGACATTTTGCAAAAGCAAACTTACCAATCACCATAGGCCAGGTCACATCATCTGACCTATAGGATTAAAATACAATATCTCTTTGCAAGCCATTCCATACATCTAGCAAGGCTGAAACTCACTCATCCATCACATACACCAAAACACTCCATCTTGCATCTTCCTTCGAATTTGTTTTCTGAGCTTGCAAACATAAAAACCATTTCCATAGATCAACTCACCACACTTCATAGACCTAAAACCACCAAGAGCCAGGCCTGAAACAAGCAAGAACACCCCATTGCCATTTCTCACCTCAACTTGCAGTTTCATTCGAATCTCTCTCCCCAGTACACAAACACCCAAACAAACACCACAGACTTTCTCTATTCATTGTCCTGATCACAAAGAACCATTCACAATGACCTGAAACTGCCTGAAACTCCATTGCCATTTTCAACTGAGTTGAAGCAGAAGCTGTCTAAACTCATCAACCAGCCAACATAAATTCCTCTTGAGCATTCAAACATCATCTAGGGATCAAGTGGAGTGGATTGCACAAGGAGAAGTGGCCAGAAAGTCATCAGAGTGAAAGCTTCGAATCTCAGGTAGCTTGAAAAATATTTTTCCAGAAATCATTTCTCTTGTTCTAAACTTGCTCTTTGTGCCTTCCTGATCATGAATATGCTTTCAGTTTTTGAAATGGTGATGAAATGAACATTTAATTGCTCTCTGAAGCTTGCGTGCCCTAGTTCTTATTTTCTTCGATTCATCTTAGTTAGGAAGTATAAATTTGTTTTGAGAGAGGGTTTTGATTCGTGAGTGGTTGGAGATCATTTCCCAATTCTTAGATTTCATTTTAGTTAGCTTTTTGGGGTTGTGGGGATTTTTCAGGGGAGATGCTGGCCGGAGAAGACGACCGGAAGTCTTCTCCGGCAGCCTGAAAGTGATTATGCCCTAATCTCAGTAATTAAGACCATTTGAATGTGGACCATTGGATGCGTTGAAAGTGTTGACCTCCCGCGTGAGTGTGTGGCCTGGATCTCTCTGATTAGCCCTAATCCACGTGTTTAATATAATTAATCCATAATTTAATTAATTAAGTCAGAAACAACCTGGACCCTTGGATGACGCGCGTGGTCAACAGATTCAAATCCAGACTCAATCTCATCCCTCCATTCTGATTACTTTCCCTTTTATTTAATTTTAATTCATTTTCTTTTCATTTTCTTTGCATAATTTATTAAAAATAGCAAAAATGTCTTAAAAATTATGAAACTTTTTCTTAAAAGTTTTATTAATTTTTAAGACCCAAAAATATTTTCATTTTATTTTTTATCATTAAAAAAGTATTTTTAAATATTTAAAAGATTATTTTTAATTGATTAATGGAAATTAATTAATTAAAAATACTTTTAGGTATTTAAAAATCACCAAAAAATTCATGAAATGTTCTAAGACATTTAGAAACATTGTCCAACCTTCAAACCAAATTTCTTTTTTGATCTTGATGCATTTTGAGAATTTTCCATTGAATTAAATCATTTTTTGGTGCATTATTTTGATCATAAGTTCAAAAATTCATTTCTGCCTATCTAAGAGGAGTTGGACATTGGTTCTTCTTGCATTGTTTTGTGTTTAGCATGTAGTTTCTAGGATTAAAAGGCCATGATTTGTTCCTTCATTTTCAATTTGCTTGGCATTTCTTTTGTTTAGGAACCCTAAAAACCTTAATAACTTAGAAAAATCATAACTTGAGATTGGTTAAGAGTTGAGAGCCCCCCTTTGGACATTGGTTTAGTATAGGTTTAGGGTTTCTTTGGGTAGCATTTTCCATTTTTTATATTAGGTTTTGCTTCTGTTTTTGGTTTTTGTTTGTTGTTTGATCCATAAACCCTAATTTGGGCTTTCTCTTGCATAACATGACTTGCCATACCATTCCATGCTTCCATTTGATTCATTTGACTTCATAAGACATGTAGAAAGTATGTTTGATCATTGCATTACATATTTGCCATGTTGTATGCTTTGTATGCTTCCTAACTTTTCATGTGTATCCATGCTTCTAAGCTTGCCTCATTTGCATCCATGAACTTGTGAGAACATCTCCATGCCTTGCCTCATGTTTATAGCACTCCCTAGCATCATTATCATCATCAACATGCTTCTGGTTTTGTTTAGCATCATACCATTTCATCCCATTTTGCATTGCATTGCATTTCTTTCTAACATTTCAGGTGGTAAGTGAACTTGAGAAGTGAATTTGCCTTCACTTCTCATAACTTTTCTTTTCATCTCTCTTGCATCCATTGCTGCATTTATGTATGTGTTTGAGATTGAGCTTGCTCATTCTTGTTCCTCCCACTTTCTTTCTTCAAGTGATTTGACTTCTTGAATGAAGCAAGTTACTTTGCTTCTCTTTGCTCCTTTCATCTGCTTCCTGGTGATTCCATTGAAGTTTGCTCTTGCAAACCTCACAAACCTTAGGAACAACCAAGCATGACAATGATTAGGATTTTGATTAGTCTCCCCTCTTAGTTTTTTCCTTTGTGTCTCTTTGAGTCTTCTCTCCTCATCTCATAATCAGGGACTAAACCCTAAAGGCTTTAAGGCTTTGTGATTAAGCTTATGCCTGCATCCTTCTCTTAGGATGGAGTGTATAACTTTAATCCTAAGTGTTAAACCCTTAATGTGTTTAAATCTCTTAATCAATTCACTTAATAATCATCAAGACATCACACTTGTAACTTGGGCCTTGCATCAGGGTTCTAATTTTTCCTTAATTGGTTAAGAAGGACTAACCCTAGTGTTAATGGACAAGTCCCCCTCAAGTTGTCTTACAAATCATAAAAATCACTTCATCATCATACCATTAAATAAAATCCACTTAATCAAAGGCTTGTTTTGTCATGAGTTTAATCCCTAATCATGGATTAAGTTGAGGAGCTTTCCTCAGCTTAAACATTCTCATCTGTTATCCTTCTCTTAGGATGGTGTAATGAGTCTGTTTAATCCTTGATTATGGCTTAACCTCATTACTCAACACTAAACAAAAACAACAAAAACATCTAAATAATCACAAATAGGTTAATGATCTTAATCCTATACCAAAGGTGATTAAGTGTGAGAATCTGACTTCACACTTAAGGTACTCTCATTACCCCTAATCAGAGGGAAGATGTGATGAGTTTACTAACCCATTGGTTTAGGCTTAAGCTCATTAACTTATGACAAACTTTCAAAAGCAATAAAAGACTGAAAACACAAAAACAAACAATAATCGTCTCCTTCGGGATTCTTTTCTCATCACCTTCACTCACAAACGAGAACTTGCTTCTTCCGTCTAATGCAAGACAGTTAGCACCTGAGCCAGACAGGTCATACACTTGAGCATAGACAAGTAAGCAGTTCACAAGTCAATTCATCTTTCAGTCTCTTTGGGTCGAACTACGGCGTTCTGACTTCCTCATTGCACGAGAGGATACGTAGGCATAACTTAACAGTTATCGAACAAAAGTCTCTGTATGTTCCCCCTCTTCCCAGCTTTATTCTCTTAGCCTCATGATCATGAGCATACTTTTTATCCTTGCACTGACACATCATTATACACTTTACACTTCTTTTACACTGACACCTGTACATCCTTTTCCAGCTCCCTTTTTATACACACATTGCACTGACACTCCCCCTTTAAAGCACAAATCTTTTAAGCGTGGATCCCGTCGAGTACGGCGGACAATCTGGGTGCTAATACCTTCCCAGGTTGTAACCAACCCCCTTTCTCAGTCTCTCTGGTTCGCTACCGTCTTATCCATATCTTTCTAGGTCTATGCAGCATTGCCTTTCCTCCGGGATAAAAATGCCTAGCTGGCGACTCTATTCATTCTCCAGTGAGTTCACGGCTGTGTGTTCTCACTATTCCCTTCGCCGACCGTTCGCGTCTGTACCTTCATCTGATCCTTTTTTCATTTGTCGGGAGCGACAGCTTGGCGACTCTGCTGGGGAACCTTATACTGCAACCAGGGCTTCTGGTTCTTTTTGTGGGTTCCTCCTAGCGCTTGATTGATTTGTGTTTACTGGGGTGTTATGTGCTTATTGGTGTTTGTATATTTGTGTTTACTTTTGTTTTATGTACAGTTTGCTTTACTGCTTTCTTTATTGCTTTTGCATTATATCATATTGTCATACTGTGCTGCTGGCTGGATCTGTTGTTTGCCTTGGTGGGTGGGGTTCTATTGAGAGATAAGGTCCTACACCTGGGACCTGAGTGACACCTAGGCTAGAGTGAATCATATTCTTTCCCATTCCATTTCGGTCTGGTGCGGGAATATGAAACACGGTTCAGATATGGGTTTCTTCTTGAGAACTCTGTGTTGCAGATTTCCTGCAATACTAGGGCTATCTAGGAAGCCTGCTAAGTCTGGATGACCTTTAGTATTGACCTTCAGAAACTGAGGGGAGTTAGAGGAGGAATTGTTATGGTTATTGTAAACACTGTACCTCCGGGTTGGAAGTGTTTACACTTCTCATAACTGATCCGAGTCTGAGGATCCTTGTTCTAGAACACCACCTGTGAGGGGGTTGGGCTGTTTACAGGTTTGCAGGTACCTTGACCTCAGAATACCCTGTTACTTTGTTCGTTAAGAGTACTCCATGTTGGACAGTTCTTGTGATTCTAAAACCCTGGACATATGGCTCTTTATTTGAGTCCCCCACCCTGGTTACTGGATTCATAGACCTCCATCTGGAATTCTTGAGCACACTTGGACTTATATCAGAGTTTTGGTCAGATCCAGCTCAGTCACAGACCCTTGCATTTCATTTGCATACATAATCATTGCATCATATTGACATTTGCTTATTTGTGTTTCAGGGTATCCATCTTCATTTGGTTTTAGTTTTGACCCCATCTTCAGTTTTGATTTGTCTTCATCAGCCATCTGCTTCAGTTACCACCTGCACCAGCCAGTCAGTGGCCCATTTCTTCAGTATTATCATCAGCACCTGTCTCTACTCAGTCTTCAACATCATGGCCCCTAAAAAGAGCAACATCACCTATCACTTCTTCCAGCCAGAATTGTCAGACATCAGGAGGATTCAAACCCTGATCACTCCAGATCACATACCTTTGTTCAAGGAGAGTTATGGAGATATACTTGACATGGTTATGGATCTGGACCCATCACAAAGAAGCCTGATCCACACCTGCATTCAGTTTTATGATCCTCCACTAAGATGTTTTACTTTTCAAGACTTTCAATTGGGCCCTCTTTTAGAAGAATACTCAGCATTGGTTGGTTTGCCCATCAGGGGTGGAATCCCTTTCAACCCTGAGATGGTCTTTCCTGCTAATGGAGAAGTAGCAAAAGCTTTGCATCTGGAACCTGTTTTGATTGAGCAGCATATGACCTCTAAAGCTGGAATCCCTGGCTTTCATCTGGACTTCTTAATTTCTCAAGCTACCCTGAAAGCTTCTTTAGGAGAGTGGAAGGCTGTCTGTGCCTTGTTGGCTTTGAGTATATATGGAATTGTATTGTTTGCAGATGAGCCTCGGTTCATTAGCAAGAATGCAATCCATCTGTTCATCTTGAAGAACCCAGTGCCAACTTTATTAGGGGATCTTTACTATTCAGTGCATCAGAGGAATGAAAAGCAGAGGGGAAGGTTAGTAAGGTGTTGTGCTCCATTGTTCCATACTTGGCTTCTCAGGCATCTACCCAGGACGGATGCATTTTTAAACCCTCATCAGCAAAGCAACTGGGCTAAAAGACTCACTGTTCTAACTTCAGCAGACATCAGATGGTGCACTCAGAGCACCAAGGGCAGGGATATCATCACCAGCTGTGGGCATTTTCCTAATGTGCCTTTGATAGGAGTTAAGGGCAGTATTAATTACAATCCTCTACTGTTCAGAAGGCAACTGGGCTATGCACTGGTCCATACTCCTAGGGCACAGGACTTGGTTGAGACCCTCTATTGTGAGAACAAGATTAGTTTGACTGTTGTTAGGCAGGCTGCTTGGGCCTGGGATAATGTTCGAACCAAGGGAATAACCATTCTAGGGAAGTGCAACAATGTGGCATCAGCACAATATTATGAGTGGTCCCGTGCCAGGGCCCAATTCTCTAGGATGCCCTTTACCATAGAAGACATGCCTGAGTCATCTTCAGCACCACCCCCTGCCACTATCAGTTTGGAGGAGTTTGAGAGCTTGAAGGAAAGAAATGAGAAGCTAACCCAGGCTTTGCAGAAGACCCTCCGGGAGAGGAGTGAAGGTATAAGGGAGATTGAGAGATTGGAGAAGTTGAGAGTGGAGCATTTGACTAAGATTGAAAAGTCTGGGGATTACATCAAAAAGTCAAAGGCTGGAGAACAAATTCTGAAGAATGCTTGCAAGGAAGCCCAGTTCCAGAGAGCAAGGACAGACTTGTATTTGAAGGAGAGTCAAGCCCGGTGGGTCAGGATCACCGAGGCTCGTACCCTGGAAGACAAGAGAGTTCAAGACAAGATGGAGCAACTAGAAGCAAGTGCAAAAGAACAGCAAGAAGCCCTGGCAGCAGCCCAGAGGGAGATATCAGAGCTGAAAATCAAAGCAGGGGTGAAGAGGTCCAGGGACCAAACTCAGCACAAGAAACTAGCAGCAGCTATTGCAACCCGGAATCTCCTCATCAGGAATCTCACGGAGCGTCCGGCTGATCCTGTGAACGAAGCACTTCTCAAGGAAGTTCGTGAGGATGAGTTTGGTCTTGGTGTTTGACCATTTGTTTGTTGTTGCTTTCTTTCCATGTACTTTTTATTTTCTTGTACTATATTTTGACCCCTTAGAGGGCTTGTGTTGTAAAATGAACAAATTGTATTATTTCACCTTCTGTAATATATTTGTGATAGTTTGTTCCATCCCAGTTCACTTCAAAAGCAACATCAACAGCATCTCCAAGGGTCTGGAAGGGTCAAAACTGAAGGCCAAACCGGATACCTTGAGAACAAATAAGCATAACTGCATTGCATGCTAACACTTTGTTTGTTTTGTAGGTTCTTTTTTTTTGTTGTTGCTAACCTCTGTTGTGATGCTCAGGAACTATTGCTAGGCGCCGAGTTTTTCCCCTCAACCGTCCGCACCGTTATCCAACCCGAAACAACCTTCCGGGAATTCAGATGGATCAGATGCAGCAGGACCTTACTGAGGTCAGAAATCAAATGGCAAATGAAAGGCTAGAGATGAGGAATCAAATGACTCAGTTTATGGAAGTTATGAACAACATGGCTCAGAGCCAGGAAAGATTGAGGGCCATGGTGGAAAGGCAGAATCAAGAAGATCCACATATAGGGACTGCCGGTACCAGTAACAATGAAAGAGTCCAACCTCACGTCAACCCTCCGGTATTTGGGCCACACCTCCATCCTGAGGTCAATATTCCAGCAAATGTTCAAGGGACTGCCACTGCATCCAGGGTACTTCAAGAGGATCCTCAAGAGGACCAATTCATAGTAATGGGCGCTGGTGAAGAAGCTTACGATAGAAGATTGGATGAGATAGCTGAGAAGTTGAGGTCCCTAGAATCTCAAAACTCTTTGGGCTTCGATGTCATGGATATGGGCTTGGTAGACGGGGTCAGGATCCCCCATAAGTTCAAGCCTCCTTGCTTTGAAAAATACAACGGGACTTCATGCCCCCGGACTCACTTACAGTCATTTCTGGGAAGGCTGAAGGCCTATACAATGGATGAGAAGCTCTGGATGTTCTATTTCGAAGACAGCTTAACTGGAGCGTCGAGAGAATGGTACTCTCACTTGACAAGGGCAACTATTAGATGCTGGAAGGACCTGGCAGAGGCCTTCATCAGACAGTATCAGTATAATCTAGACATGGCACCCAACAGGACCCTCCTGATGGGAATGTCACAGTCTTCAAGGGAGAGTTTCCGAGAATATGCCCAGAGATGGAGGCAACTGGCTGCTGCTGTTCAACCACCTATGTCTGAACGGGAAATGGCAGATATGTTCATGAACACCCTTCAGGGAACATATATTGACAGGTTGGCTGCTTTCTCTTCCACTAGCTTTGCAGATGTTGTCATAGCCGGGGAGAGAATTGAAAGCTTGTTAAAAATGGGAAAGATCTCAGACAACGGTGCAAGCTCGTCCAGTAGTACAAGAAAGCCTTTTGTAGGCCCGAGAAGAACTGGCGAGACCAATGCCATCCATTCAAACAGGGGCAGGCCCCAGTATGTTCAGAGGTCAATAGCAGCAGTCACCATTCCTGCTCCAGCTCATCCTCAGCCATTCTATCAACCTCCTCAGTAAAACTATCAGCCGCAACCTCAGTACCACCAGCAAAGTCAGTATCCTCCAAGGAATTACAACAACAACAACACCAACAACAACAGTCAACAGAGGCCATTTCAACAGAGGCCTTCTCAAGCTAACAGAGTGATCGATCCGATCCCAATGCCATATGCTACATTGCTGCCACAGCTTCTGAAACTCAACCTGGTTGAGCTAAGAACGTTGGCACCTCCGGATCCCAACAGTCTACCAAGGAACTATGACTCCAACGCTAGGTGTGCCTTCCATTCAAACGCACCTGGCCACAACACAGAAAAATGCAGGGCTCTGCATATGAAGGTACAAGACCTGGTAGACTCCAAGGCTCTGAATTTCGCACCACCACCCAATGTCAATAAGAACCCGATGCCAAACCATGGTGGTCCCCGGATTAACGCTATTGAAGAAGACAAGCCGTCTTATTTAATAACCAGTGTGGGACAGATCAGGACGCCATTGGTAGAAATCAAGGCTCAGCTCTTGGAATGTCAGATGTTCCCAGGGTGTGAGTTAGGCTGTGCTTACTGCAATATCTCTGTAAATGGGTGCGATAATTTGAGGAATGGTATAGACAGCCTTATTCAGAGTGGCCAACTTCAGATCACTACATCATTTCCAACAAATCCAGCAAACTCCTCAGCAACGGTTTCAGAACCTCCTACAACTGCAGCAACTATTGTTCCTGACAATTCTTCGGCTTCATCAACAAGTACTTCATCCATCATCTCAACTGATCAGTTTTCAACAAATCTTCCTGCTACAACTTCAGCATCACTCCATTATGAAGCTCCTACAACGACAACATCCATTCTTCCACCATTGTCTCCTACAACTCCAACAACAAATCATGAAGATGTTTCTACTATCACAATATTTTATGATCCTGAGAACAACTCTGCCTACCATTCAGAAGGTGCTGCTCCCACCAGAGCACCAGTTACAATCTTTTATGATCCACAAACAATTACAGTCCCTTCAGCAGCAACAATCAGCCCAGTCACTGTCACGGTGCCTGGACCAGTACCATATGAAAGCAATAGGGCCATCCCTTGGCACTATGGCTCAGACGTGTACTGCGAAGGAAAAAGAATCACTCTTGAAACATCAACACCTGCACCACAAGTAGATAATGTGGGGGGAGGCGGAGGCTTCACTCGAAGCGGACGTCTCTTTGCTCCACCAATGCAAAGACCTACTGCCGAAGCAGAAGCTGCTGCCAAGGCAAAAGGAAAGAGCCCGGTGCAGGAAGATCAAGCTGTTAAGGAAGCCTTGAAGACGCCGTTCGATCAAGAAGTTGATGAGTTTATGAGAATCATCAAAAAGAGTGATTACAAAATTGTGGATCAGCTTCACCAAACGCCATCCAAAATCTCTATCCTCTCACTGCTTATGTGCTCCGAAGCCCATCGGAATGCACTACTCAAAGTCTTGCACGCAGCTTACGTGCCTGAAGAGATTACTGTCAACCAGTTGGAAACCGTGGTTGGAAATGTTACTGCTAGCAATGGGCTAGGGTTCACCAATACTGACTTGACAGCGGATGGCCGCAACCACAACAAAGCCTTGCACATAACCATGGAATGCAAAGGAGCAGTCCTTTCTCATGTGCTGGTAGACACGGGGTCATCCCTTAATGTCTTACCAAAGAAGGATCTGGTGAAGTTAGAATATGATGGACTGGCATTGAGACCCAGCAACCTGGTGGTAAGAGCCTTTGATGGTTCTAAGAGATCGGTTCTGGGAGAGATTGAGCTGCCTGTGACAATTGGCCCACAGACCTTTAAAACTATCTTTTATGTGATGGAAATTCAGCCCGCCTACAGCTGTTTGTTGGGTAGACCCTGGATTCACGCCGCCGGCGCAATAACGTCTACCCTTCACCAAAAGTTAAAATTTGAGTGGGAAGGCCAAGTTGTTACAATCTGTGGGGAGGAGGATATATTTGTTAGCCATCTGGCTACTTATAAGTATATTGAAATGGATGGGGAGATCCATGAAACAATGAGCCAAGGATTTGAAGCCTTGAATGTCAATGAAGCATCTGCTGTATCTGGGATCTCCATGTCATCATACCAACAAGCCCGGAAGGTTGTTGAGGAAGGAACTGCCCTAGGCTGGGGAAAGGTTTTAGCTGTGGAGGAGAAGAAGGACAAGTTTGGGTTGGGTTACAAACCAACTCGACATCAAGCAAAGGCTGCTGGAGAGCCTGGTTTTGTCAGTGGGGGGATGCTTACCCCCGATGCTATCAACTGTCTGGAAGACGAGCTGGAAGAGGAGCGCAACCTGGAAAGCTGGATTCGTCCAAAGATCCCGGGGAGCAGTGTCTCGAACTGGTCTTCCCAGGAAATTATAAGAGTTACTCATGTAGAGTAATTATTATTTCCTGTATTTTTATAAGCATGCATCAAAGTCTTGCATCTTGCCCAAGATGACAAGACTCATTTTGTAATCGGGCCATCTGTACTTTTTGTGCAAACAAGATCAATTAATGAAATATCAGACATCTTTTTGCAAACGAGTCTTTTTTCTTTTCGTTCACTGTTTTTCCATTTTTTCTTTTTGTACAAAAAATGAATGGCGGTGTTTTCAAAATGATAACTTTATTTCACTTTTTCTAAGGCAAGATTAAAATTAATCACTAAAATGAACAAATTAAACCCTTGCAGAGAATGCCTTCCTGACAGCACCGACAACAGCACGGCTATGACATCGTATGACTTTGACAATCCAATCAATCAAGCTGATGAAGGGGTTGAAGAAGAATATGAGCTTCCTGAAGAGCTAGCCAGGTTGTTGAGACAGGAGGAAAAGGTTATTACTCCTCACCAGGAGGAGGTTGAAGTGATTAACCTTGGTACAGAGGAAGACGTGAAAGAGGTTAAAATCGGGGCCTGCCTGCAAGACTCAGTAAAGAGACAACTGATTGATCTGCTTCAAGAGTATGTGGACGTGTTTGCTTGGTCTTACCAAGATATGCCGGGGTTGGATACCGATATTGTCGTGCACAAGCTGCCTTTGAGAGAAGAGTGCCCACCGGTTAAACAGAAACTGCGCCGTACTCGTCCAGACATGGCTATGAAAATCAAGGAGGAGGTACAAAAGCAATGGGACGCCGGGTTCCTTGCTGTGACTAGTTATCCGCCGTGGGTTGCTAACATAGTACCTGTGCCTAAGAAAGACGGCAAAGTAAGAATGTGTGTTGACTACCGGGATCTGAACAGAGCCAGCCCGAAAGATGATTTCCCATTACCTCACATTGATGTATTGGTGGATAATACGGCTCAGTTCTCGGTATTCTCCTTCATGGACGGATTTTCAGGATACAACCAGATCAAGATGTCACCTGAATACATGGAGAAGACAACATTCATTACACCTTGGGGCACGTTCTGCTACAAAGTAATGCCATTTGGGCTCAAGAATGCCGGTGCGACGTATCAACGGGCTATGGTAACGTTATTCCACGATATGATCCATAAGGAAATCGAATGTTATGTGGATGACATGATCGCCAAGTCCCTTACAGAGGAAGATCACCTGGTGAATCTGCTCAAGTTATTCAAGCGTCTGAGGAAGTACCAACTGAAGTTGAACCCCAACAAATGCACATTCGGGGTGCGATCCGGTAAGCTGCTGGGCTTTATTGTAAGCGAGAAAGGGATTGAAGTGGACCCTGATAAAGTCAAAGCCATTCAAGAGATGCCCGCACCGAAACTGAGAAAGAAGTTCGAGGGTTCTTAGGTCGATTGAACTACATTTCAAGGTTCATATCTCACCTTACAGCAACCTGTGAACCCTTGTTCAAGCTGTTAAGAAAAGAACAAACGGTCAGGTGGAACGAAGATTGCCAGAAGGCTTTTGACAAGATCAAGGAATATCTGCAAGAACCTCCAATCCTCATGCCGCCAGTTGAAGGAAGACCTCTGATAATGTACCTGACAGTATTAGAAGAGTCAATGGGGTGTGTGTTGGGCCAACATGACGAGTCTGGTCGAAAAGAGTATGCAATATACTACCTAAGCAAAAAGTTTACCGACTGTGAACAACGTTATTCGCTGCTCGAGAAAACTTGCTGTGCTTTAGCGTGGGCTGCTCGCCGACTGAGACAGTATATGTTGACCCACACTACTTTATTGATATCCAAAATGGACCCAGTTAAGTACATTTTCGAGAAGCCAGCTCTTACCGGACGGGTTGCAAGATGGCAAATGATTCTCACAGAATACGACATCCAGTACACTTCTCAGAAAGCCATCAAGGGCAGTGTACTATCTGAATATCTTGCAGAGCAACCCATAGATGACTACCAGCCTATGAGATTTGACTTCCCTGATGAAGACATCATGTTCATTAAATCAAAAGATCATGAAGAGCCTGTTCACACTGAAGGGCCCGACCCGGAAGAAGAATGGACTATGATGTTTGATGGGGCTGTTAACATGAATGGCCGTGGTGTTGGTGCAGTACTTATTACACCCAAAGGAGTTCACATGCCTTTCTCGGCAAAACTCACTTTCAACTGCACTAACAACGAAGCTGAATACGAAGCTTGCATTATGGGTCTTGAGGAAGCCATTGACCTCAGGATCAAGACATTGACCGTATTCGGGGATTCAGCTTTGGTAGTCAATCAGACCAACGGAAAATGGTACACCCACCAGGATCATCTGATACCTTACAGGGATTATACAAGAAGGTTATTGACTTTCTTCACGACAGTCAAGCTTGAGTATATCCCACGGGACGAGAATCAGTTTGCAGATGCTCTCGCTACCATTTCATCCATGATCAAAGTTCAAGCTGCTAACTTTGTACCTCAGATTTCAGTGTCGAGACTTGATAGACCAGCATATGTATTCGTAGCAGATGTTGTCAAAGACGATAAGCCTTGGTTCCATGACATTAAGCGCTTCTTGGAGGATCAAACATACCCCCCTGGGGCATCTTCCAATGATAAGAAGACTTTGAGAAGGCTTGCTGGAAGTTTCTTTCTGAACACTGATGGATCTTTATACAAAAGGAACTTTGATATGGTACTCCTCCGATGTGTTGACAAGACGGAAGCAGATTTATTGATGCATGAAGTGCATGAAGGCTCTTTTGGTACCCATGCTGGAGGACATGCAATGGCTAAGAAGTTGTTAAGATCAGGCTATTATTGGATCACAATGGATGCAGACTGTTGTGCTTACGCCCAAAAATGCCACAAGTGCCAGATCTATGCAGACAAAGTGCATGTGCCTCCGAATCCTTTGAACATTATGTCTTCACCATGGCCCTTTGCTATGTGGGGAATCGATATGATTGGCAAGATTGAGCCAACTGCTTCGAACGGCCACAGATTCATCCTGGTCGCCATCGACTATTTTACCAAGTGGGTTGAAGCAGCCTCATATGCAAACGTCACAAGACAAGTGGTAGCCAGATTTCTGAGGAGAGATATCATCTGTCGATATGGAGTCCCCGAGCGAATCATTACTGATAATGGTTCCAACTTGAACAACAAAATGATGGCTGAGCTATGCCGGGACTTCAAGATCCAACATCACAATTCTTCTCCTTACAGGCCAAAGATGAACGGCGCTGTTGAGGCGGCAAACAAGAATATCAAGAAGATTGTGCAGAAGATGGTAGTCACCTACAAAGACTGGCATGAAATGCTACCATTCGCCTTGCATGGGTACCGCACGTCAATCAGGACATCCACTGGGGCAACACCGTACCAACTTGTGTATGGTATGGAGGCAGTCCTACCGGTTGAAGTTGAATTACCCTCGTTACGGGTATTGATGGATGTTAAACTGAGTGAAGCAGAATGGGTTCGGACCCGATACGAACAACTGAGTCTGATCGAAGGGAAAAGATTGGCTGCAATCTGTCATGGGCAATTATATCAGAAGAGAATGAAGAGAGCCTTCGATCAGAAAGTCAGGCACCGAGAGTACCAAGTAGGTGATTTTATGCTGAAAAGAATCCTCCCTCCTCATACAGACCACAGGGGCAAATGGACTCCGAACTATGAAGGACCATTTGTGGTAAAGAAAGTTTTCTCTGGTGGAGCATTGATGCTCAGCACCATGGATGGTGAAGATTTCCCATCCCCTGTGAATTCAGATGCAGTTAAAAAATACTTCGCATAAAATGACCCGCTGGACATAAAAACAGAATGTAAGTCCAGGCAAAAAATAGGGCATCCCGGCGAGTCAGAAATAGAATAAAAGACTCGGGCAAAAATAAGGGAAATAAATGAAAAATGTACACCCGCTGAGTTGAAAAGCCGCATTGGACAACTCAGGCAAAAATGGGTATCCCGATGGTTTGAAAACCCGAAAGGGCGATCCATGCAAAATAAGGGAATAAGCGAACAACTGCACTCTGAATTCGTCTGTATTGTCAGCAACTTGGTAAGCTTCGAAAGGATCAAGCTTCAATCAGAACCAACCTTTTTCAGAAAGCAGGACGAGAAGAACGTCATAGTCATATGAGTCATAGCGGAAGAGGAAGCTCCTGCAAAGCGTCGTCAACACCGCCAGCACTTTGTTTCTCAATTTGTAACAATCTCCTCATTTCAGGAGATATGTTTCTTTGACTGTATCTTGCCAATTTAGGGCACATGAATTAATAAAATCAGATTTTTCAGTCATGTTTCGTTTTGTATATTTTTATTTGCAAAGGATGTCTGATGTCTCTAAAAAATCAATTGCATAAGTACAGATGCTTTTCTCCCAAAAATAATAATAATAAAACACATGCTTACAGGGAATATACTTACTCTCGAAAATGCTTAACTCCTATGACGGAATCCAGTAAAGGATACCTCGGGACCTTTTGTGCGTTTCCTTATCTTTGCAGGATCGCAGGTATACAGGACGCAACTTGGGGAATGCAAGCTACATCTCAGCAAGCTGGCAAATCAACAAAAGATCTCAGCATCCGAAATGCTCTATCCCCAGCTGAGTTGCCTCTTGTTGCTCTCCCCAGCTGAGTTGCCTCTCATAATTCCCCAGCCAAGTTGCCATTGCATCCTCAGCTGAGTACAGAAGTCAGGGAATCATCTCCCCACAGAATCCTCAGCCTCTATTCAGAAGAGCAACACATGAAGGAGTCACAACAGAGTACAGAAGACTTCTACAAACCCCAGCTGGGTCTCGTATTACAAGGATATGTCAATCAGTGACCTATACCCCCAAGCAGATACATCTCTCCAGGTCTATCAATGATCTCATCCCCAGCTGGGATGTCCATTTCAAACAGATCAGCCAGAGATCTTCACGGCAACGGGATCTGAATCCCGGTTTGATATTTTTGCATAATCATGGCATTTGCATCATATTATCCCCCCAGAGCGTAGCATTCCGTCTAATACGGAGCATTACGGCAAAAATCAAACGCATAGCATAATCATGAGCCATTTCCTAAATTAACACTTGTGAATAATAAACCATATGTCAGTATACAGAATACAATACACAAAAATCCCCACCAGAGTCCCAGCAAGAGCAGTTGCCTCACAAATCACAAACACCAGTAAATACTCCTTTTGGCACTCGTCCGCGCCATCTTTCCCCAGTAAAGTTGCCTGAATACACTTTACAAACAAGGTTACCCGTATTACAGCTGCTTCCTGACACCCGTCCGTGTCATACCCCAGCAGAAAGCCAAAGACGTCCTCTTCGCACTCACATATACCTATATACGCTTTCCTGACACCCGGCCGTGTCATGTCCCCAGCGCAGTCGATTACACTTTTACAACCCGTATACTTGTTAATATTACACTCTTCTCCTTTTGACACTCGTTCGTGTCTCCCTCCCCAGCAGATAAACACTCATCTATACACCACTCGCTCTTATACAGATACTCGTCCGTATCTTGTATATACCAGCTATATACCCACAGATTCAACGGTAGTCTTTGTTCTTTGTTAACCAGTTGGCACTCGTCCGTACCATCATCTCAGAACATTGCGTCTAGTGTTTGTTTCTACATGATACTCGTCCGTATCATAGTCTTAAGGATGCTCGTCCGCATCTTTAACCCATACACCGTGTCAAACACTTGTGTCTTCTTGGATATAGATACTCGTCTGTATCTACTATCCCCAGAAGAGTTCTTTCAGATTCAACACTCGTACGTGTTCTCTGTTAACCAGCTGATACTCGTCCGTATCATCATCTCTGAACCTGTGTCAGTTTGTTTCTACCCGATACTCGTCCGTATCGTAGTCTTAGGGATGCTCGTCCGTGTCTTTAATCTATACACAACATCTAAACACTTATACTTTCTTTTCTTGGTTGTAAACACTCGTCCGTGTTTACTATTCCCCAGTAGATCGCAAACAAATTTTCCTTTTTATCTAACACTCATCCTGTGTTATGATAAGCCTTGAGAGCAGCCGTACCCTGCTGAGTGGTCGTCCTCCATTTCTTGATGGTCGTCCTCCATCATGCTCGTCCGATGGCCGTCCCCATCGTTGTTTTTAGCAGCCGTCCCCTGCTAGGTGGTCGTCCTCCACCTTTTGATGATCGTCCTTCATCACTTTATCCAATGGCCGTCCCCATTGTTGATTTTGGGTTATCCGGCATTCGTCCTATGTCATGAGAAACCTCGAGAGCAGCCGTACCCTGCTGAGTGGTCGTCCTCCACTTCTTGATGGTCGTCCTCCATCATGCTCGTCCGATGGCCGTCCCCATCGTTGACCTTTTCTATCCGATGGCCGTCCCCATCGTTGATATTTTCGGCAGCCGTACCCTGCCAGGTGGTCGTCCTCCACCTTTGATGGCCGTCCCCATCATAGTTCTTTTATCCCCACAGAGCAGCCGTACCCTGCTAGGTGATCGTCCTTCACCTTTGATGGCCGTACCCCATCATCTGTTTATTTCATTTATTCTTTAACCCGATGGCCGTCCCCGTCGTGGTCCCTTTTCCTTTTCTTTTAGCCCGATGGCCGTCCCCATCGTTGGTTACTTTACCTTTATGAACTTGGTGGCCGTCCCCGTCATGTTTCATTAACTCCCAGAAATTTTACAGCTTTATACTGATGGCCGTCCCCATCATAATCTGATTTTCCCCAGCTAGTCGGCCGTCCCCGTCTTGGCTTTACCTTTTATCCCCAGCATGTCGGCCGTCCCCGTCATTGCGTTGTTTCCCGCTTTACAATTGCTTTATTTTCCTTTACAATATATATCCCTTATCTTCTTCATTCTGTGAGTGCAAATTTTGGACTGTCTTTGGTATTCAACCACAAGTTATCTTGTTTGCCTGTTAAGCCGTTGCTTACATCCTGCACAGCTAACTCATGTTTGAATAGGGGCAGCTGTAAACACCCCAAATTTGCCCTCACCTATTCACACCATGGTTTGTGATCATCTCATATGCATAAACACAATCATAGCATCTCATGTCTCATTTTTGATCCACTGCATAGATTCAAAGTCATCTGCACCTAGGGTTTGTGATCTGAGCAATCTCAGGGCATCTTGAGCCACTCCAAAGGCCATCAATCACTTCAAAGGGATCCATGTGTGTTCAAGCATCATATCACATCCTCACAAAGTCAAAAATGCAAAGGAATCACAAGAACTAGGGTTTGGATGGATGCAGAGCCAAGTTTGACTGCACAGTTGACCTAAAATTAGGGTTTTGGTTTCAGAGGCCATAACTCCAAATTTTTTTGGTCATTCTTGTTTCCATTGGTCTCTATAGGGTATAGGGAGTATGCATATCAATTTTCATGAAGAAATTCCATGGGGAAGTCATCTGATCAAGAGTTGACTTTTCAGACAAGTCAGTGTAAAATCAGGACATCTGAGGCCCCCAATAACCCAACCAATGGGTGATCTTCATCATTTTGAGAGTATATGATCTTTATTTGATCATGGAAGAAGGTTGAAGTTCATAGAAATCAAGAATTTGGAAGTTTTGCAAATGTTGACTTTTTGGGCATAGTTGACTTTTCAAGAATGCTTCATTTTAGGTCATTTTTCAAGCCTTGATTATTGATCCAAAAATGCTTCAAATGGAAAAACTTTGGTCATGAAAGTTGTAGATCTCATCTTTCCCTTTTCAAAAAGTACAAGAACATGACCAAACTCTTCTTGGATCAAAAGTTATGGTGTGACAAAGTTGCCAAAAATCATTGATTTTCAAGTTATGCACCAAGTGTGAATTTTGCAAAATCATGAACCAAAGCCAATTGCAACCTCTAATTCATTTCAAACCATGACACAAACATTCCTTAGGACTTAAAAGTCAGAATTGGACCAAGAATGCCCATGGTTTATGGTTTGTTGGACAAGGAAATCACATGTGAACCATAAGGCAACAACTTGCAAAAGCACTCATCACACTTCCTACAACTTGTGACATTGGCTGCTGACTTTGGCTAGCCTTTCCCCTCACCCTTGCTGCGCAGCCCCATGCTTGTACTTGCCTAGATCATGAACCATACTTCTCTTACACAAAAGGTTGACATTTTGCAAAAGCAAACTTACCAATCACCATAGGCCAGGTCACATCATCTGACCTATAGGATTAAAATACAATATCTCTTTGCAAGCCATTCCATACATCTAGCAAGGCTGAAACTCACTCATCCATCACATACACCAAAACACTCCATCTTGCATCTTCCTTCGAATTTGTTTTCTGAGCTTGCAAACATAAAAACCATTTCCATAGATCAACTCACCACACTTCATAGACCTAAAACCACCAAGAGCCAGGCCTGAAACAAGCAAGAACACCCCATTGCCATTTCTCACCTCAACTTGCAGTTTCATTCGAATCTCTCTCCCCAGTACACAAACACCCAAACAAACACCACAGACTTTCTCTATTCATTGTCCTGATCACAAAGAACCATTCACAATGACCTGAAACTGCCTGAAACTCCATTGCCATTTTCAACTGAGTTGAAGCAGAAGCTGTCTAAACTCATCAACCAGCCAACATAAATTCCTCTTGAGCATTCAAACATCATCTAGGGATCAAGTGGAGTGGATTGCACAAGGAGAAGTGGCCAGAAAGTCATCAGAGTGAAAGCTTCGAATCTCAGGTAGCTTGAAAAATATTTTTCCAGAAATCATTTCTCTTGTTCTAAACTTGCTCTTTGTGCCTTCCTGATCATGAATATGCTTTCAGTTTTTGAAATGGTGATGAAATGAACATTTAATTGCTCTCTGAAGCTTGCGTGCCCTAGTTCTTATTTTCTTCGATTCAGCTTAGTTAGGAAGTATAAATTTGTTTTGAGAGAGGGTTTTGATTCGTGAGTGGTTGGAGATCATTTCCCAATTCTTAGATTTCATTTTAGTTAGCTTTTTGGGGTTGTGGGGATTTTTCAGGGGAGATGCTGGCCGGAGAAGACGACCGGAAGTCTTCTCCGGCAGCCTGAAAGTGATTATGCCCTAATCTCAGTAATTAAGACCATTTGAATGTGGACCATTGGATGCGTTGAAAGTGTTGACCTCCCGCGTGAGTGTGTGGCCTGGATCTCTCTGATTAGCCCTAATCCACGTGTTTAATATAATTAATCCATAATTTAATTAATTAAGTCAGAAACAACCTGGACCCTTGGATGACGCGCGTGGTCAACAGATTCAAATCCAGACTCAATCTCATCCCTCCATTCTGATTACTTTCCCTTTTATTTAATTTTAATTCATTTTCTTTTCATTTTCTTTGCATAATTTATTAAAAATAGCAAAAATGTCTTAAAAATTATGAAACTTTTTCTTAAAAGTTTTATTAATTTTTAAGACCCAAAAATATTTTCATTTTATTTTTTATCATTAAAAAAGTATTTTTAAATATTTAAAAGATTATTTTTAATTGATTAATGGAAATTAATTAATTAAAAATACTTTTAGGTATTTAAAAATCACCAAAAAATTCATGAAATGTTCTAAGACATTTAGAAACATTGTCCAACCTTCAAACCAAATTTCTTTTTTGATCTTGATGCATTTTGAGAATTTTCCATTGAATTAAATCATTTTTTGGTGCATTATTTTGATCATAAGTTCAAAAATTCATTTCTGCCTATCTAAGAGGAGTTGGACATTGGTTCTTCTTGCATTGTTTTGTGTTTAGCATGTAGTTTCTAGGATTAAAAGGCCATGATTTGTTCCTTCATTTTCAATTTGCTTGGCATTTCTTTTGTTTAGGAACCCTAAAAACCTTAATAACTTAGAAAAATCATAACTTGAGATTGGTTAAGAGTTGAGAGCCCCCCTTTGGACATTGGTTTAGTATAGGTTTAGGGTTTCTTTGGGTAGCATTTTCCATTTTTTATATTAGGTTTTGCTTCTGTTTTTGGTTTTTGTTTGTTGTTTGATCCATAAACCCTAATTTGGGCTTTCTCTTGCATAACATGACTTGCCATACCATTCCATGCTTCCATTTGATTCATTTGACTTCATAAGACATGTAGAAAGTATGTTTGATCATTGCATTACATATTTGCCATGTTGTATGCTTTGTATGCTTCCTAACTTTTCATGTGTATCCATGCTTCTAAGCTTGCCTCATTTGCATCCATGAACTTGTGAGAACATCTCCATGCCTTGCCTCATGTTTATAGCACTCCCTAGCATCATTATCATCATCAACATGCTTCTGGTTTTGTTTAGAATCATACCATTTCATCCCATTTTGCATTGCATTGCATTTCTTTCTAACATTTCAGGTGGTAAGTGAACTTGAGAAGTGAATTTGCCTTCACTTCTCATAACTTTTCTTTTCATCTCTCTTGCATCCATTGCTGCATTTATGTATGTGTTTGAGATTGAGCTTGCTCATTCTTGTTCCTCCCACTTTCTTTCTTCAAGTGATTTGACTTCTTGAATGAAGCAAGTTACTTTGCTTCTCTTTGCTCCTTTCATCTGCTTCCTGGTGATTCCATTGAAGTTTGCTCTTGCAAACCTCACAAACCTTAGGAACAACCAAGCATGACAATGATTAGGATTTTGATTAGTCTCCCCTCTTAATTTTTTCCTTTGTGTCTCTTTGAGTCTTCTCTCCTCATCTCATAATCAGGGACTAAACCCTAAAGGCTTTAAGGCTTTGTGATTAAGCTTATGCCTGCATCCTTCTCTTAGGATGGAGTGTATAACTTTAATCCTAAGTGTTAAACCCTTAATGTGTTTAAATCTCTTAATCAATTCACTTAATAATCATCAAGACATCACACTTGTAACTTGGGCCTTGCATCAGGGTTCTAATTTTTCCTTAATTGGTTAAGAAGGACTAACCCTAGTGTTAATGGACAAGTCCCCCTCAAGTTGTCTTACAAATCATAAAAATCACTTCATCATCATACCATTAAATAAAATCCACTTAATCAAAGGCTTGTTTTGTCATGAGTTTAATCCCTAATCATGGATTAAGTTGAGGAGCTTTCCTCAGCTTAAACATTCTCATCTGTTATCCTTCTCTTAGGATGGTGTAATGAGTCTGTTTAATCCTTGATTATGGCTTAACCTCATTACTCAACACTAAACAAAAACAACAAAAACATCTAAATAATCACAAATAGGTTAATGATCTTAATCCTATACCAAAGGTGATTAAGTGTGAGAATCTGACTTCACACTTAAGGTACTCTCATTACCCCTAATCAGAGGGAAGATGTGATGAGTTTACTAACCCATTGGTTTAGGCTTAAGCTCATTAACTTATGACAAACTTTCAAAAGCAATAAAAGACTGAAAACACAAAAACAAACAATAATCGTCTCCATCGGGATTCTTTTCTCATCACCTTCACTCACAAACGAGAACTTGCTTCTTCCGTCTAATGCAAGACAGTTAGCACCTGAGCCAGACAGGTCATACACTTGAGCATAGACAAGTAAGCAGTTCACAAGTCAATTCATCTTTCAGTCTCTTTGGGTCGAACTACGGCGTTCTGACTTCCTCATTGCACGAGAGGATATGTAGGCATAACTTAACAGTTATCGAACAAAAGTCTCTGTATGTTCCCCCTCTTCCCAGCTTTATTCTCTTAGCCTCATGATCATGAGCATACTTTTTATCCTTGCACTGACACATCATTATACACTTTACACTTCTTTTACACTGACACCTGTACATCCTTTTCCAGCTCCCTTTTTATACACACATTGCACTGACACTCCCCCTTTAAAGCACAAATCTTTTAAGCGTGGATCCCGTCGAGTACGGCGGACAATCTGGGTGCTAATACCTTCCCAGGTTGTAACCAACCCCCTTTCTCAGTCTCTCTGGTTCGCTACCGTCTTATCCATATCTTTCTAGGTCTATGCAGCATTGCCTTTCCTCCGGGATAAAAATGCCTAGCTGGCGACTCTATTCATTCTCCAGTGAGTTCACGGCTGTGTGTTCTCACTATTCCCTTCGCCGACCGTTCGCGTCTGTACCTTCATCTGATCCTTTTTTCATTTGTCGGGAGCGACAGAAGGAAACTGCAGTTTGGGGTGAAAATGGTGAAGTGATGTTATAGCTTGTTTCAGGCCTGGTTCTTTGTTGGTTTCTACTCAATGGGGCAAGGTGAGATGATTAGTGAAGTTTGCTTGAGTGTTTGTGAGCTGAGCAGAGAGTTTCGAAGAGAAATGCAAATGGGGTGGTTTTTGTGTATGTGATGCTAGGGCCTGTTTCAGCTTTTTTTCTTGATATGTTTTGCTTGCCAAGGGATAGTATAAACAATTCCAAGTGGCCAGAGGATGTGACATGGCCTGCTGTGATTGGGATGTTTGCTTTTGCCAAAAGTCAACTTTTTTGTAAGAGAGGCATGGGCTTGGTTCTAGCTTGGTACAATGGCTAGGGCTGGCGCAGCATGGTGTGGTGAGAGACTATGGCTGGTTCAAAGGCCAAGGCAGCAAGTGGGTGAAGTGTGATGAGTGATTTTGCAAGTTGTTCTCTTTTGAAACTTCATGAAAAAGTCTTGTTACACAAACCATGAACATGAGAAACTTTGGTCCAATTCTGATTTTTAGAACTTATGTGATGTTTGTACATTGGTTTGAAGTGAATTAGAAGTTACAAATGGCATTGGTTCATGATTTTGCAAAATTCACATTTGGTGCACATCTTGAAAATCAATGATTTTTGCCAACTTTGTCACACCATAACTTTTGATCCAAGAAGAATTAGATCATGTTCTTGTACTTTTTGAAAAGGGAAAGATGTATTCTACAACTTTCATGACCAAAGTTTTTCCATTTGACACCTTTTTGAATCAAAAATCAAGGCTTGAAAAATGACCTAAAATGACACATTCTTGAAAAGTCAACTATGCCCAAAAAGTCAACATTTGCAAAAACTTGTAATTCTTGATTTTTGTGAACTTCAACCTTCTCCCATGATCAAATAAAGATCATATACACTCAAAATGATGGAGATCAACCATTGGTTGGGTCATTGGGGGCCTCAGATGCCCTGATTTTGCACTGACTTGTCTGAAAAGTCAACTCTTGATCAGATGACTTCCCCATGGAATTTCTTCATGAAAATTGATATGCATACTCCCTATACCAAATAGAGACCAATGGAAACAAGAATGACCAAAATTTTTGAGGTTATGGCCTCTGAAACCAAAACCCTAATTTTAAGTCAACTGTGCAGTCTAGCCTGGCTCTGCTTCCATGCAAACCTCAGTTCTTGTGATCCTTTGGCATTCTTGACTTTGAGAGGATGTAATATGATATAAGAACACACATGGATCCCTTTGAAGTGATTGGTGGCCTTTGGGGTGGCTCAAGAGGCTCTTGGATTGCTCAGATCACAAACCCTAGGTGCAAATGACTTAGAAACTATGCAGTGGATCAAAAATGAGAGGTGAGATGATATGATTGTGTTTATGCATATGAAATGATCACAAGACATGGTGTGAATGGGTGAGGGCAAATTTGGGGTGTTTACAGCTGCCCCTATTCAAACATGAGTTAGCTGTGCAGGATGTAAGCAACGGCTTATCAGGCAAACAAGATAACTTATGGTTGAATATCAAAGACAGTCCAAAATTTGCACTCACAGAATGAAGAAGAAAAGGGATATAGATGATAAAGGAAAATAAAGTATATTGTAAGGCGCGGGAAACAAAGCAATGACGGGGACGGCCGACATGCTGGGGATAAAAGGTAAAGCCAAGACGGGGACGGCCGACTAGCTGGGGAAAATCAAATTATGATGGGGACGGCCATCAAGATAAAGTAAGATTCTCTGGGAATCGATGAAACATGACGGGGACGGCCATCAAGTTCATAAAGCAAAGTAACCAACGATGGGGACGGCCATCGGGCTAAAAAAGAAAAGGGACCACGACGGGGACGGCCATCGGGTTAAAGAATAAATGAAATAAACAGATGATGGGGTACGACCATCAAAGGTGAAGGACGATCACCTAGCAGGGGACGGCTGCTCTGTTGGGGAATACAGAAAATATGATGGGGAACGACCATCAAAGGTGGAGGACGACCACCTGGAAGGGTACGGCTGCCGAAAATATCAACGATGGGGACGGCCATCGGATAAAAGGTCAACGATGGGGACGGCCATCGGACGAGCATGATGGAGGACGACCATCAAGAGGTGGAGGACGACCACCTAGCAGGGGACGGCTGCTCTCAGGATCTATCATGACATAGGACGAATGCCAGATAACCAAAAATCAACAATGGGGACGGCCATTGGATAAAATGATGAAGGACGATCATCAAGAGGTGGAGGACGACCACCTAGCAGGGGACGGCTGCTAAAATCAATGATGGGGGAGGCCATCGGATGAGCATGATGGAGGACGACCATCAAGAGGTGGAGGACGACCACCTAGCAGGGTACAGCTGCTCTCAGGTTTTATCATAACACAGGACGAGTGTTAGATAAAAAGAAATATGAAATGCTTTGTTGGCAATCTACTGGGGAGTAGTAAACACGGACGAGTGTTTATATCCAAGAAACAAAAGGTATAAGTGTTTGGTATTATGTATAGATTAAAGATGCGGACGAGCATCCCTAAGACTACGATACGGACGAGTATCGGGTAGAAACAAGTACTGACACGTGTTCAAAGATGATGATACGGACGAGTATCAACTGGTTAACAGAGAACACGGATGAGTGTTGAATCTGAGAGGACTCTTCTGGGGAAAAGTAGACACAGGCGAGTATCTATATTCAAGAGGACAAAAGTGTTTGACACGGTGTATGGATTAAAGATGCGGACGAGCATCCTTAAGACTATGATACGGACGAGTATCATGTAGAAACAAACACTTGACGCATATTCTGAGATGATGATACGGACGAGTACCAACTGGTTAACAAAGAACATGAACCAACGTCGAATCTGTGGGGATATGTAAGTGGTACATACAAGATACAGACGAGTATCTGTATGAGTAGTGTGAGTATATATGGATGAGCGTTTATCTGCTGGGGAGAGTGACACGGACGAGTGTCAAGAGGGGAAAGTATAATATGAACAAATATCGGATGTACAAAGTGTAGGTGACTGCGTTGGGGATATGACACGGACGGGTGTCAAGAAAGTGTATATATATAAGCATATGTGAGTGCAAAGAGGATGTCTTTGGCTTTCTGCTGGGGATACGACACGGACGGGTGTCAGAATGAGTATATACTGGTGTTCTGATTTGTGAGGCGGCTGCTTTCGCTGGGACTTTGGTGGGGACTCTGGGGGAAAGTATTCTGCATTCTGATGAATGGTTACTAGTCACAAGTGCTGATTCAAAACATGGCTTATGATTATGCTATGTGTTGGATTTTTGCCGTAATGCTCCGTACTAGACGGAATGCTACGCTTTGTGGGTAAATATGATGCAAATGCTATGATTGTGCAAAGATACCCAACCGGGATTCGGATCCCGTTGCTGCGAAGATCTTCGATCAATCTGCTTGAAATGGACATCCCAGCTGGGGATGAGATCATTGGTAGATCTAACGAGATGCTATTGCTTGGGGATATAGGTCATTGATAGACCTATCTTAATAAATATAGGACCCAGCTGGGGTTTGTAGAAGCTTTCTTCACTCTGTTGTGATCTTCATGCACTGCTCTTCTGGATAGAGGCTAGAACTCTGTGGGGAGATGGTTCCCTGACTTTTGTGCTCCGGCTGAGGATAAAAAGGCAACTCGGCTGGGGGAAGTCATGGGAGGCAACTCAGCTGGGGAGAGAGCACTTCGGGTGCTAAAATTGGGTGTTGATTTGCCAGCTTGCTGGGATAAAGCCTACATGCCCCAAGTTGCATTCTGGATACCTGCAATCCTGAAAAGGATAGAGAAACGCACAAGATAATCCCGAGGTATCCCTTACTGGATTCCGTCATAGGAGTTAGGATACTTCTGAGAGTAAGCATATTTCCTGCAAGCATGTTTTTACTTTTGAAGATAGCATCTGTATTCTTATGCAATCAGTTTTTTTCTTTTAAGACATCAGACATTTTTGCAAATAAAATGTGCAAAACGAGACATGACTGAAAATCTGATTTTATTAATTCATATGCCCTGAATTGTCGAGATACAGTCAAAGGAACATATCCCCTGAAATGAGGAGATTGTTACAAATTGAGAAACAAAATGTTGGCAGTGTTGATGACGCTTTAAGGAGCTTCCCCTTTGTTATGACTCGTATGACTTTTGACGTTCTTCTCATCTTGCTTTTTGAAGAATGTTGATTCTGATTGAAGCTTGATCCTTTCGAAGCTTACCAAGTTGTAGGTGATACAGACGAATTCAGAATGCAGTTGTTCGCTTATTCCCTTATTTTGCATGGATCGCCCTTTCGGGTTTTCAATCCATCGGGATACCCATTTTTGCCTGAGCTGTCCAATGCGGCTTTTCAGCTCAGCGGGTGTACATTTTTGTTTATTTTCCCTTATTTTTTCCCGAGTCTTTTATTCTGTTTTTTGACTCGCCGGGATGCCCTATTTTTGCCTGGACTTACATTCTGTTTTTATGTCCAGCGGGTCATTTTTATGCGAAGTATTTTTTAACTGCATCTGAATTTACAGGGGACGGGAAATCTTCACCATCCATGGTGCTGAGCATCAGTGCTCCACCAGAGAAAACTTTCTTCACTATAAATGGTCCTTCGTAATTTGGAGTCCATTTGCCCCTGTGGTCTGTATGAGGAGGGAGGATTCTTTTCAGCACAAGATCTCCTACTTGGTACTCTTGGTGTCTGACTTTCTGATCGAAGGCTTTCTTCATTCTCTTCTGATATAACTGCCCATGACAGATTGCAGCCAATCTCTTCTCTTCAATCAGACTTAGTTGTTCGTATCGGGACCTAACCCATTCTGCTTCACTCAGTTTAACATCCATCAATACCCGGAGAGAGGGTAATTCAACCTCAACCGGTAGGACTGCTTCCATACCATACACAAGTTGATACGGTGTTGCCCCAGTGGATGTTCTGATTGACGTGCGGTACCCATGCAAGGCAAATGGCAGCATTTCATGCCAGTCTTTGTAAGTGACTACCATCTTCTGCACAATCTTCTTGATGTTCTTATTAGCCGCCTCAACAACGCCATTCATCTTTGGCCTGTAAGGAGAAGAATTGTGATGTTGGATCTTGAAGTCCCGACACAGTTCTGCCATCATTTTGTTATTTAGATTGGAACCATTATCAGTAATGATTCGCTCGGGCACTCCGTATCGACAGATGATATCTCTTTTCAGAAATCTGGCTACCACTTGTCTTGTGACGTTTGCATATGACGCTGCTTCAACCCACTTGGTGAAATAGTCAATGGCGACCAGGATGAATCTGTGGCCGTTTGAAGCAGATGGCTCAATCTTGCCAATCATGTCAATGCCCCACATAGCAAAGGGCCAGGGTGAAGACATTATGTTCAAGGGATTGGGAGGCACATGCACCTTATCTGCATAGATCTGGCATTTGTGGCACTTCCTGGCATAGGCACAACAGTCAGCATCCATCGTGGTCCAGTAATATCCTGATCTTAACAATTTCTTAGCCATGGCATGCCCTCCAGCATGGGTACCAAAAGATCCTTCGTGCACTTCATGCATCAACAAGTTTGCTTCTGTCTTATCAACACATCTGAGGAGTACCATATCAAAGTTCCTTTTGTATTAAGACCCATCAGTGTTCAGAAAGAAACTACCAGCAAGCCTTCTCAAAGTTTTCTTATCATTGGAAGATGCCCCGGGTGGGTATGTTTGATCCTCCAAGAAGCACTTAATGTCGTGGAACCAAGGCTTATCATCTTTAACAACATCTGCTGCAAACACATATGCTGGTCTGTCAAGTCTGGACACTGAAATCTGAGGTACAAAGTTGGCAGCTTGAACTTTGATCATGGACGAAATGGTAGCCAGAGCATCTGCAAACTGATTCTCGTCCCGAGGGATATACTCAAGCTTGACTGTTGTAAAGAAAGTCAATAACCTCCTTGTATAATCCCTGTAAGGTATCAGATGATCTTGGTGCGTGTACCATTTGCCGTTGGTTTGATTGACTACCAAAGCTGAATCTCCGAATACAGTCAATGTCTTGATCCTGAGGTCAATGGCTTCCTCAAGACCCATAATACAAGCTTCGTATTCAGCTTCGTTGTTAGTGCAGTTGAAAGTGAGTTTTGCCGAGAAAGGCATGTGAACTCCTTTAGGTGTAATGAGTACTGCACCAACACCACGACCATTCATATTAACAGCCCCATCAAACATCATAGTCCACTCTTCTTCCGGGTCAGGCCCTTCAGTGTGAATAGGCTCTTCATGATCTTTTGCTTTTATGAACATGATGTCTTCATCAGGGAAGTCAAATCTCATAGGCTGGTAATCATCAATGGGTTGCTCAGCAAGATATTCAGATAGTACACTGCCCTTGATGGCTTTCTGAGAGGTGTACTGGATGTCGTATTCTGTGAGAATCATCTGCCATCTTTCAACCCGTCCGGTAAGAGCTGGCTTCTCAAATATGTACTTAACTGGGTCCATCTTGGATATCAATAAGGTAGTGTGGGTCAACATATACTGTCTCAGTCGGCGAGCAGCCCACGCTAAAGCACAGCAAGTTTTCTCGAGCAGTGAATAACGTTGTTCACAGTCGGTAAACTTTTTGCTTAGGTAGTATATTGCATACTCTTTTCGACCAGACTCGTCATGCTGGCCCAACACACACCCCATTGACTCTTCTAATACTGTCAAGTACATTATCAGAGGTCTTCCTTCAACTGGAGGCATAAGGATTGTAGGTTCTTGTAAGTATTCTTTGATCTTGTCAAAAGCCTTCTGGTAGTCTTCATTCCACCTGACCGTTTGCTCTTTTCTCAACAGCTTGAACAAGGGTTCACAGGTTGCTGTAAGGTGAGATATGAACCGTGAAATGTAGTTCAATCGTCCTAAGAACCCTCGAACTTCTTTCTCTGTTTTCGGTGCAGGCATCTCTTGGATGGCTTTGACTTTGTCAGGGTCAACTTCAATCCCCTTCTCGCTTACAATAAAGCCCAGCAGCTTACCAGATCTCACCCCGAATGTGCATTTGTTGGGGTTCAACTTCAATTGGTACTTCCTCAAACGCTTGAATAGCTTCAGCAGATTTACCAGGTGGTCTTCTTCAGTAAGGGACTTGGCAATCATGTCATCCACATAACACTCAATTTCTTTATGGATCATATCGTGGAATAATGTTACCATAGCCCGTTGATATGTTGCACCGGCATTCTTGAGCCCAAATGGCATTACCTTGTAGCAGAACGTGCCCCAGGGTGTGATGAAGGTTGTCTTCTCCATGTCTTCAGGTGACATCTTAATCTGATTGTATCCTGAAAATCCATCCATGAAGGAGAATACGGAGAACTGAGCCGTATTATCCACCAATACATCAATGTGAGGTAATGGGAAGTCATCTTTCGGGCTGGCTCTGTTCAGATCCCGGTAGTCAACACACATCCTTACTTTGCCGTCTTTCTTAGGCACAGGTACTATATTAGCAACCCACGGTGGATAACTAGTTACAGCAAGGAATCCGGCGTCCCATTGCTTTTGTACCTCCTCCTTGATTTTCATAGCCATGTCGGGGCGAGTACGGCGCAGTTTCTGCTTAACTGGCGGGCATTCTTCTCTCAAAGGTAGCTTGTGCACAACAATATCGGTATCCAAACCTGGCATATCTTGATACGACTAAGCAAACACGTCCACATACTCTTGAAGCAGGTCAATTAGTTGTCTCTTCACTGAGTCTTGCAGGCAGGCCCCGATTTTAACCTCTTTCACATCTTCATCTGTACCAAGATTAATCACTTCAACCTCCTCCTGGTGAGGAGCAATAACCTTTTCCTCTTGCCTTAATAACCTGGCTAGCTCTTCAGGAAGCTCATATTCTTCTTCAACCCCTTCATCGGCTTGATTGATTGGATTGTCAAAGTCATACGAAGTCATAGCCGTGCTGTTGTCGGTGCTGTCAGGAAGGCATTCTCTGCAAGGGTTCAGTTTGTTCATTTTAGTGATTTGATTTTAATCTTGTTTTAGAAAAGTGAAATAAAGTTGTCATTTTGAAAACACTGCCATTTATTTTTTGTACAAAAAGAAAAATGGAAAAACAGTGAGCGAAAAAGAAAAAGACTCATTTGCAAAAAGATGTCTGATATTTCATTGATTAATCTTGTTTGCACAAAAAGTACAGATGGCCCGATTACAAAATGAGTCTTGTCATCTTGGGCAAGATGCAAGACTTTGATGCATGCTATAAAAATACAGGAAATAATAATTACTCTGCATGAGTAACTCTTATAATTTCCTGGGAAGACCAGTTTGAGATACTGCTCCCCGGGATCTTTGGACGAATCCAGCTTTCCAGGTCGCGTTCTTCTTCCAGCTCGTCTTCCAGACAGTTGATAGCATCAGGGGTGAGCATCCCCCCACTCACAAAGTTGGGCTCCCTTGCAGCCTCTGCTTGATCTTGCTGAGTTGGTTTGTAACCCAACCCAAATCTGTCTTCTTTCTTCTCCACCAATAGCAGTTTGCCCCAGCCTTGGGCGTTTCCTCCTTCAACAACCTTCCGGGCTTGTTGGTATGATGATATTGAAGTACCAGGCACAACAGATGTTTCATTGACATTCAAGGCTTCAAAACCCTAGCTCATTGTTTCATGGATCTCCCCATCCATCTCAATATACTTATAGGTAGCCAGGTGGCTGACAAAAATATCCTCTTCTCCACAGATTGTGACGATTTGACCCTCCCACTCATATTTTAACTTCTGGTGAAGGGTAGAGGTCACGGCGCCAGCGGCGTGAATCCATGGCCTACCCAATAGACAGCTGTAGGCAGGCTGTATATCCATCACGTAGAAGGTCGTTTTGAAGGTCTGCGGGCCAATCGTTATGGGCAACTCGATCTCTCCCAGAACCGATCTTTTTGAACCATCAAAGGCTCTCACCACCAGGTTGCTGGGCCTTAACGCCAATCCGTCATATTCTAGCTTCACCAGGGCCTTTTTAGGTAAGACATTGAGGGATGACCCCGTGTCTACCAGCACATGGGAAAGGACAACACCTTTACATTCCATGGTTATGTGCAAGGCTTTGTTATGGTTGCGGCCTTCCGTTGTCAAATCAGTATTGGTGAACCCTAGTCCGTGACTAGCATTGACATTTCCAACTACAGCTTCCAGCTGATTAACAGTGATCTCTTCAGGCACGTAAGCTGCGTGCAAGACTTTGAGTAGTGCATTCCGATGGGCCTCGGAGCACATAAGCAATGATAGGATTGAGATCTTGGAAGGCGTCTGATGAAGCTGATCCACTATTTTATAATCACTCTTCTTGATGATTCGCATGAACTCATCAACCTCTTAATCGAAGGGTGTTTTCAAAGCTTCTTTGGCAGTCTGCTCTTCCTGCACCAAGCTTTTTCCTTTTGCTTTAGCAGCAGCTTCTGCTTCGGCAGTGGGTCTCTGAATTTGTGGAGCGAAAAGACGTCCGCTTCGGGTGAAGCCTCCGCCTCCTCCCACATTGTCAATTTGTGGTGCAGGGGTTGATGATTCAAAAGTGATTCTTTGTCCTTCGCAGTACAGGTCAGAGCCGTAATGCCAGGGGATGGCATTGCTGCTTTCATAAGGTACTGGTCCAGGAACCGTGATAGTGACTGGACTGACTGCAGCTGCGGAAGGAATTGTGATAGTTTGAGGATCATAATAAATTGTAACTGGTGCTCTGATGGGAGCAGCACTTTCTGAGTTGTAGGCAGAATTGTTTTCTGGATCGTAGAATATTGTGACAGTTGAGACATCTTCATGATTTATTGCTGGTGTTGTAGGAGACATTGGTGGAAGAATGGATGTTGTTGTTGTAGGAGTTTCGAAATGAAGTGGTGCTGGAGTTGTAGAAGAAAAATTTGTTGATTGCTGATCAGTTGAGATAATAGATGAAGTACTTGTCGATGAAACCGAAGAATTGTCAGGAACAATGGTTGTTGTAGTTGTAGGAGGTTCTGGAGCTGTTGCTGATGAGATTGCTGGATTTGTTGGAAATGATGTGGTGATCTGAAGTTGGCCACTCTGAATGAGACCGTCTATGCCATTCCTCAGGTTATCGCACCCATTGACTGAAATATTACAGTAAGCACACCCCAACTCACACCCCGGGAACATTTGACATTCGAGGAGCTGAGCCTTAATTTCTACCAACGGTGTCCGGATTTGACCCACACTGGTTATTAAATAAGACGGCTTGTCTTCTTCAATAGCGTTAATTCTGGGACCACCGTGGTTTGGCATGGGGTTCTTATTGACATTGGGTGGTGGTGCGAAATTCAGAGCTTTCGAGTCTACCAGGTCTTGTACCTTCATGTGCAGGGCTCTGCACTTTTCTGTACTGTGGACAGGTGCGTTGGAATGAAAAGCACACCTAGCGTTGGAGTCATAATTCCTGGGTAGACTGTTGGGATCTGGAGGTGCCAACGTCCTTAGCTCAACTAGGTTGAGTTTCAGGAGTTGTGGCAGCAATGTAGCACATGGCATAGGGATCGGATCGATTACCCTGTTGGCTTGAGAAGGCCTCTGTTGGAATGGCCTTTGCTGGTTATTGTTGTTGGTGTTGCTGTTGTTGTAATTTCTCGGAGGATACTGATTTTGTTGATGGTACTGAGGTTGTGGCTGATAGTTTTGTTGCGGAGGTTGATAAACTGGTTGCGGATGAGCTGGAGCAGGAATGGTGACTGCTGCCACTGATCTGTGGACATATTGGGGCCTGCCCCGGTTGGTGTGGATGGCATTGGTCTCGCCAGTTCTTCTCGGGCCCGCAAAAGGCTTTCTTGTACTACTGGACGAACTTGCACCGTTGTCAGATATCTTACCCATTTTTAACAGGCTCTTAATTCTCTCCCCAGCTATGACAACATCTGCAAAGCTAGTGGAAGAGAAAGCAGCCAGCCTGTCAATGTAAGTCCCCTGAAGGGTGTTCATAAACATATCTGCCATTTCCCTTTCAGACATAGGTGGCTGAACAGCAGCAGCCAATTGCCTCCATCTCTGGGCATATTCTCGGAAACTTTCCCTTGACGAATGTGACATTCCCATTAGGAGAGTCCTGTTGGGTGCCATGTCTAAATTGTACTGGTACTGTCTGATGAAGGCCTCAGCCAGGTCCTTCCAGCATCTGATAGTTGCCCTTGTCAAGTGAGAGTACCATTCTCTTGACGCTCCAGTTAAGCTATCCTCGAAATAGAACATCCAGAGCTTCTCATCCATTGTATAGGCCTTCAGCCTCCCCAGAAATGATTGTAAATGAGTCCGGGGGCATGAAGTCCCGTTGTATTTCTCAAAACAAGGAGGCTTAAACTTATGGGGGATCCTGACCCCGTCTACCAAGCCCATGTCCATGACGTCGAAACCCAAAGAGTTTTGAGACTCTAAGGACCTCAACTTCTCAGCTATCTCATCCAACCTTCTATCATAAGCTTCTTCCCCAGCACCCATTACTGTAAACTGGTCCTCTTGGGGGTCTTCTTGAAGTACCCTGGCTGCAGTGGCAGTCCCTTGAACATTTGCAGGGATGTTGACCTCAGGATGGAGGTGTGGTCCAAATACAGGGGGGTTAACATGAGGTTGGACCCTTTCATTGTTGCTAGTGCCGGCAGTTCCTATATGTGGATCTTCTTGATTCTGCCTTTCCACCATGGCCCTCAATCTTTCCTGGCTCTGAGCCATGTTGTTCATCACTTCCATAAACTGAGTCATTTGATTCCTCATCTCTAGCCTTTCGTTTGCCATTTGATTTCTGACCTCAGTAAGGTCCTGCTGCATCTGATCCATTTGAATGCCCGGAAGGTTGCTACGGGTCGGATAACGGTGCGGACGGTTGAGGGGAAATACCCGGCGCCGAGCAATAGTTCCTGAACATCACAACAGAGTTAGTGGCAATAAAACGAAAACCTACAAAACAAACAAAAGGGTTAGCATGCAATGCAGTATGCTTATTTGTTTTCAAGGTATCCGGCTTGGCATTCAGTTTTGACCCTTCCAGACCCTTGAAGATGCTGTTGATGTTGCTTTTGAAGTGAAACTTGGATAGAGCAAACTAATACATATATTACAAAAGCAAAATGGTACATAGTTTGTTTTACAAATACAAGCCCTCGGAGGGGTCAAAATACATTACAGGAAAATAAAAGTACATGGAATGAAAGCAACAACAAACAAATGGTCAAACACCAAGACCAAACTCATCCTCACGAACTTCCTTGAGAAGTGCTTCGGTCACAGGATCAGCCGGACGCTCCGTGAGATTCCTGATGAGGAGATTCCGGGTTGTAACAGCTGCTGTTAGCTTCTTATGCTGACTTTGGTCTTTTGACCTCTTCACCCCAGCTTTGATCTTCAACTCTGATATCTCCCTCTGGGCTGCTGCCAGGGCTTCTTGCTGCACTTTTACACTAGCTTCCAGTTGCTCCATCTTGTCTTGAACTCTCTTGTCCTCCAGAGTACGAGCCTCGGTGATCCTGACCCACCGGGCCTGACTCTCCTTCAGATACAAGTTTGTCCGTGCTCTCTGGAACTGGGCTTCTTTGCAAGCATTCTTCAGAATTTGTTCTCCAGCTTTAGACTTTTTGATATAATCCCCAGACTTCTCAATCTTAACCAGATGCTCCACTCTTAACTTCTCCAATCTCTCAACCTCCCTCATACCATCACTCCTCTCTCGGAGGGTCTTCTGCAAAGCCTGGGTTAACTTCTCATTTCTTTCCTTCAAGCTCTCAAACTCCTCCAAACTGATAGTGGCAGGGGGTGGTGCTGAAGATGATTCAGGCATATCTTCTATAGTAAAGGGCATCCCAGAGAATTGGGCCCTGGCACGGGACCATTCATAATATTGCGCTGATGCCACATTGTTGCACTTCCCCAAAATGGTTATTCCCTTGGTTTGAACATTATCCCAGGCCCAGGCAGCTGGCCTAATAGTGGCCAGATTAATCTTGTTCTCACAATAAAGAGTTTCAACCAGGTCCTGTGCCTTAGGAGTGTGGACCAGTGCATAGCCCAGTTGTCTTCTAAACAGCAGAGGGTTGTAATTAATACTGCCCTTAACTCCTATTAGGGGCACATTGGGAAAATGCCCACAGCTAGTGATGATATCCCTGCCCTTGGTACTTTGGGTGCACCATCTGATATCGGCTGAAGTTAGAGCAGTGAGTCTCTTAGCCCAGTTGCTCTGCTGATGAGGGTTCAGAAATGCATCTGTCCTGGGCAGATGCCTGAGAAGCCAAATATGGAATAATGGAGCACAACACCTCACTAATCTTCCCCTCTGCTTTTCATTCCTCTGATGCACTGAATAGTAGAGATCCCCCAATAAAGTGGGCACTGGGTTCTTCAAGATGAACAGATGGATTGCATTCTTGCTAATGAATCGAGGCTCATCTGCAAACAATACAATTCCATATATGCTCAAAGCCAACAAGGCACAAAAAGCTTTCCACTCTCCTAAAGAAGCTTTCAGGGTAGCTTGAGAGATCAAGAAATCCAGATGAAAGCCAGGGATTCCAGCTTTAGAAGTCATATGCTGCTCAATCAGGACAGGTTCCAAATGCAGAGCCTTTGCTACTTCTCCATTACCAGGAAAGACCATCTCAGGGTTGAAAGGGATTCCACCCCTGATAGGCAAACCAACCAATGATGAGTATTCTTCTAATAGAGGGCCTAGCTGAAAGTCCTGAAAAGTGAAGCATCTCAGTGGGGGATCATAGAACTGAATGCAAGTGTGGATCAGGCTTCTCTGTGAAGGGTCCAGATCCATAACTATATCAAGTATATCCCCATAGTGTTCCCTGAACAATGGTATGTGATCCGGAGTGATCAGGGTCTGAATCCTCCTGATGTCAGATAGCTCTGGCTGGAAAAAGTGATAGGTGATGTTGCTCTTTTTAGGAGCCATGATGCTGAAGGTGAGTAGAGATAAATGCTGATGATAACACTGAAGAACTGGCCACTGATGGGCTGGTGCAGACAACTGAAGTAGATAGCTGAAGCAAATGCTGATGAAGATAGGTCAGTACTGAAGATGGGGTCAAAACCAGAACCAAATGAAGATGGATACCCTGAAACACAAATAAGCAAATGTCAATATGATTCAATGTTTATGTATGCAAATGATATGCAAGGGTCTGTGACTGAGCCGGATCTGATCAAATGCCCTGATATAGGTCCATGTGTGTTCAAGAATTCCAGTTGGAGGTCTATAAATCCAGTAACCAAGGTGGGGGGCTCAAATAAAGAGCCACATGTCCAGGGTTTTAGAATCACAAGAACTGTTCCAACATGGAGTACTCTTAAACAAACAAAGTAACAGGGTATTCTGAGGTCAAGGTACCTGCAAACCTGTAAACAGCCCAACCCCCTCACAGGTGGTGTTCTAAAGCAAGGATCCTCAGACTCGGATCAGTTATGAGAAGTGTAAACACTTCTAACCCGGAGGTACAGTGTTTACAATAACCATAAAAGTTCCTCCTCTAATTCACCTCAGTTTCTGAAGGTTAATACTAAAAGGTCATCCAGACTTAGCAGGCTTCCCAGATAGCCCTATCATTGCAGGAAATCTGCAACACAGAGTTCTCAAGAAGAAACCCATATCTGAACCGTGTTTCATATTCCCGCACCAGACCGAGATGGAATGGGAAAGAATATGATTCACTCTAGCCTAGGTGTCACTCAGGTCCCAGGTATAGGACCTCAACTCTCAATAGAAACCCCACCCACCAAGGTAAAACCAGATCCAGCCAGACAACATGACAGTATGATATATGAAAAACTGTAAAGAAAGCAATAAACAATTGTACATAAAGCAAAAATAAAACATACATAAGCACAAATAAACACATAACACCCCAGTAAACACAAATCAAACAAGCGCTAGGAGGAACCCACAAAAATAACCAGAAGCCCTGGTTACAATATAGGATCCCCAGCAGAGTCGCCAAGCTGTCGCTCCCGATAAATGGGACTGGCCCAAATAAAGGTACAGACGCGAACGGTCGGCGAAGGGAACAGTGAGAACACACAGCCGTGAACTCACTGGAGATGAATAGAGTCGCCAGCTAGGCATTTTTATCCCGGAGGAAAGGCAATGCTGCATAGACCTAGAAAGACATGGATAAGACGGTTGCGAACTAGAGAGACTGAGAAAGGGGGTTGGTTACAACCTGGGAAGGTATTAGCACCCAGATTGTCCGTCGTACTCGACGGGATCCACGCTTAAAAGATTTGTGTTTTAAAGGGGTAGTGTCAGTGCAATTTGTGTATAAAAGAGCTGGAAAAGGATGTACAGGTGTCTGTGTAAAAGAAGTGCAAAGTGTGATATATACAGTGTCGGTGTAAGAATGTGAATGAATTGCTCAAGACTATGAGGCTTAAAGAAATAAGCTGGAAGAGGGGGAATACACAGAGACTTTTGTTCGATAACTGTTAAGTTATGCCTACGTATCCTCTCGTGCAATGAGGAAGTCAGAACACCTTAGTTCGACCCAAAGAGACTGAAAGATGAATTGACTTGTGAACTGCTTACTTGCCTATGCTCAAGTGTATGATCTGTCTGGCACAGATGCAAACTGTCTTGCATTAGACGGAAGAAGCGAGTTCTCGTTTATGAGTGAAGGTGATGAGAAAAGAATCCCGAAGGAGACGATTATTGTTTGTTTTTTGTATTTTCAGTCTTTTATTACTTTTAGATTTTGTCATAAGTTAATGAGCTTAAGTCTAAACCAATGGATTTAGTGAACTCATCACATCTTCCCTCTGATTAGGGGTAATGAGAATACCTTAAGTGTGAAGTCAGATTCTCACACTTAATCACCTTTGGCGTAGGATTAAGATCATTAACCTACTTGTGATTATTTAGGTGTTTTTGTGGTTTTTGTTCAGTGTTGAGTAATGAGGTTAAGCCATAATCAGGGATTTAACAGACTCATTACACCATCCTAATAGAAGGATAATAGATGAGAATGTTTAAGCTGAGGAAAGCTCCTCAACTTAATCCATGATTAGGGATTAAACTCATGACAAAACAAGCCTTTGATTAAGTGGATTTTATTTAATGATATGATGATGAAGTGTTTTTTAGGGTTTGTAAGACAACTTGAGGGGGACTTGTCCATTAACACTAGGGTTAGTCCTTCTTAACCAATTAAGGAAGAATTAGAACCCTAATGCAAGGCCCAAGTTACAAGTGTGGTGTCTTGATGATTATTAAGTGAATTGATTAAGAGATTTAAACACATTAAGGGTTTAACACTTAGGATTAAAGTTATACACTCCATCCTAAGATAAGGATGCAGGCATAAGCTTAATCACAAAGCCTTAAAGCCTTTAGGGTTTAGTCCCTGATTATGAGATGAGAAGAGATGACTCAAAAGAGACACAAAGGTAAAACTAAGAGGGGAGACTAATCAAACCCTAATCATTGTCATGCTTGGTTGTTCCTAAGGTTTGTGAGGTTTTCAAGAGAAGTCTTCAATGGAACCACCAGGAAGCAGATGAAAGGATCAAGAGAAGCAAAGCAACTTGCTTCAATCAAGAAGTCAAGTCACTTGAAGAAAGAAAGTGGGAAGAAGAAGAATGAGCAAGCTCAATCTCAAACACATACAAAAATGCAGCATGGATGCAAGAGAGAGATAAGAAGAAAGCATGAGAAGTGAAGGCAAATTCACTTCTCAAAATCACTTACCACCTGAAAGGTTAGAAAAGAAATGCAATGCAATGCAAAATGGGATGGGATGACATGATGCAAACCAAAACCAGAAGCATACTTATGATGATAATGATGCTATGAGATGTTTCAAACATGAAACAAGGCATGGAGATGATCATACAAGCTTATGAATGCAAATGAAGCAAGTTAAGAACCAAGAACATACATGAAAAGTTATGAGATGCATATGGCATAAAACATGACAAATGCAAGGTGCAATGATCAAACATGCTTATGATGTGTCCTATGATGTTAAATGAATCAAATGGAGGCATGGAATGTCTTGGCAAGTCATGTTATGCAAGAAAATGCAAGACAGATGCATATGAAAGCCCAAATTAGGGTTTATGATCAATGCAACAAACAAAAACCAAAACCAGAAGCAAACAACATTATAAAAAATTGAAAATGCACTCAAAGGACCCCTAATCCTATACTAGCTCACTGCCCAAAGGAGAGATTTCAACTCCTAATCAAATTCAAGTTATGATTTTCTTAAGATTTCTAGGGTTTTAGGGTTCCTAAACAAGAAAATTATCAAACAAATTGAAAATGAGAGATCAAATCAAGGCCATTTAATCTCAAAAACTACATGCTAAACACAATGCAATGCAAGAAGAATCAATGTCCAACTCCTCATGAATAGGCAGAAATGAATTTTTGAATTTAGGATCAAAATAATGCACAAAAATGATTTTTATTCAATGAAAAATTCTCAAAATGCATCAAGATCAAAAAAGAAATTTGGTTTGAAGGTTGGACAATGTTTCTAAATGCCTTAGAACATTTCATGAATTTTTTGGTGATTTTTAAATACCTAAAAGTATTTTTAATAAATTAATTTCCATTAATCAATTAAAAATAAACTTTTAAATATTTAAAAATACTTTTTTAATGCTAAAAATAAAATAAAAATATTTTTTGTGTCATAAAAATTAATAAGACTCTTGAGAAAAAGTTTCATAATTTTTAGACAATTTCTACTATTTTAAATAAATTAAACAAATTAAATGAATTAAATATGAAAAAGAAATAAAAAAGACTGAAGTCAACCAAATGAAGGGCCAGGATTGAGTCTGGGAAAGGCCTTGTTGACTGCGCGCGCAGATCAAAGGCTGAAATTCAAACTTCTTAAAATCAATTAATTAAACTAATTAATCACAATTATGAACTAATGACATGATCCAGACCACACACACGCGCGCGGGAAGCCAGATCCAAGGGTCCACATTTGAAATTTGCCCTAACCCTAATTAGATGGTTAATGACTTTCAGGCTGCCGGAGAAGACTTCCGGTCGTCTTCTCCGGCCAGCACCTCCCCTGAGAAATGCCAACTTTCACCCTAGCTCACTAAAATGAAATCTAAAAACATGGAAATGATCCCCACAACCTACTGAACCAAAACCCCATCACAAACAACATTTATATTTCCTCAAATTCATGAATCGAAACAAAGAAGATTTTAGGGCAAAACTTTCAGAAACCAAATAAACTCTCATCTCTCCACCATTTTCAAAACTAAAAGCATCAGCACAATCAGTGAAGCATGGAGAACAAGTTTAGAACTTAAAAATCCATTTCTGGAAAAAAAGTTCTTGAGCTACCTGAGATTCGAAGCTTTCACTCCAGCAACTTTCAGACCTCCCCTCCTTGTGAAATCCACTCCTTATGCCCTCTTGATGATGCTTGAATGCTTTGGATAAGTTTATGCTGGCTAGATGAAGAGTTTGAACAACTTCTGCTCAAACTCAGTTGAAAATGGCAATGGTGATGCAAGCAGTTTCAGGCCAATGTGAGTGGTTCTTTGTGGTCCAGATGATGAGTGGAGAAGGTTTGTGGAGTTTGTTTGGATGTTTGTGAGCTGTGGAAGGTGTTTCGAAGGAAACTGCAGTTTGGGGTGAAAATGGTGAAGTGATGTTATAGCTTGTTTCAGGCCTGGTTCTTTGTTGGTTTCTACTCAATGGGGCAAGGTGAGATGATTAGTGAAGTTTGCTTGAGTGTTTGTGAGCTGAGCAGAGAGTTTCGAAGAGAAATGCAAATGGGGTGGTTTTTGTGTATGTGATGCTAGGGCCTGTTTCAGCTTTTTTTCTTGATATGTTTTGCTTGCCAAGGGATAGTATAAACAATTCCAAGTGGCCAGAGGATGTGACATGGCCTGCTGTGATTGGGATGTTTGCTTTTGCCAAAAGTCAACTTTTTTGTAAGAGAGGCATGGGCTTGGTTATAGCTTGGTACAATGGCTAGGGCTGGCGCAGCATGGTGTGGTGAGAGACTATGGCTGGTTCAAAGGCCAAGGCAGCAAGTGGGTGAAGTGTGATGAGTGATTTTGCAAGTTGTTCTCTTTTGAAACTTCATGAAAAAGTCTTGTTACACAAACCATGAACATGAGAAACTTTGGTCCAATTCTGATTTTTAGAACTTATGTGATGTTTGTACATTGGTTTGAAGTGAATTAGAAGTTACAAATGGCATTGGTTCATGATTTTGCAAAATTCACATTTGGTGCACATCTTGAAAATCAATGATTTTTGCCAACTTTGTCACACCATAACTTTTGATCCAAGAAGAATTAGATCATGTTCTTGTACTTTTTGAAAAGGGAAAGATGTATTCTACAACTTTCATGACCAAAGTTTTTCCATTTGACACCTTTTTGAATCAAAAATCAAGGCTTGAAAAATGACCTAAAATGACACATTCTTGAAAAGTCAACTATGCCCAAAAAGTCAACATTTGCAAAAACTTGTAATTCTTGATTTTTGTGAACTTCAACCTTCTCCCATGATCAAATAAAGATCATATACACTCAAAATGATGAAGATCAACCATTGGTTGGGTCATTGGGGGCCTCAGATGCCCTGATTTTGCACTGACTTGTCTGAAAAGTCAACTCTTGATCAGATGACTTCCCCATGGAATTTCTTCATGAAAATTGATATGCATACTCCCTATAACATATAGAGACCAATGGAAACAAGAATGACCAAAAGTTTTGAGGTTATGGCCTCTGAAACCAAAACCCTAATTTTAAGTCAACTGTGCAGTCTAGCCTGGCTCTGCTTCCATGCAAACCTCAGTTCTTGTGATCCTTTGGCATTCTTGACTTTGAGAGCATGTAATATGATATAAGAACACACATGGATCCCTTTGAAGTGATTGGTGGCCTTTGGGGTGGCTCAAGAGGCTCTTGGATTGCTCAGATCACAAACCCTAGGTGCAAATGACTTAGAAACTATGCAGTGGATCAAAAATGAGAGGTGAGATGATATGATTGTGTTTATGCATTTGAAATGATCACAAGACATGGTGTGAATGGGTGAGGGCAAATTTGGGGTGTTTACAACTGTGAAGTAAGATCAAGCTGTTTTGTTTGAAGTATGACTTCAATTTTATTAAACTTGTAAACAAGATCACTGTGTGATTGAGGGGGAGTGAGTAGGGTACTCTTATCTAAGGTGTGTATTAGGTAGAAATTGCATTGGGTAGTTATTAAGTGATAGATTAAACAGGGTGGTTTAAGTCTAGAATTAATATTACTTATAGTGGATTTCCTCCTGGCTTGGTAGCCTCCAGATGTAGGTGTGGTTATACACTGAACTGGGTTAACAAACTTCTGTGTTGTTTATTTTTCTTGCTATTTAAGTTTTGGTTAAATTTGTCAAGTGTCCTATCAAGTGTTGGGACATCTCTTAGGACATCTCATACCTGATCACAGAATTTCAAACCGGTTAACGCTTTTGGTTAACCAGTTAACCGCTGCGAATTTTGAATTCCTGCAGCAAGTTCAGCATGTGTGTTTTGGCTCATTTTCTCATTTTTCAGATTTTATTTCATTTGAATTATTTGTGAATTATGGTGAAGGATCTAGAGAGTTTACCAAGCCTAATTCCAAAGCTAGATCCTAATCACCTTTCTAAGCTAACTCCAAACCATTTTTTTGGACTCCAAACCAATTTTTTGGCCCCAAACCTAGATGCTATTTATCCCATTTCCATCCAAACCAAGAAAAAAAACTCTCTCTCATAATTCACACTTTTCATTTCTGAATTTTCACCACTCTCTCACTATTCTCTCATTTTCTCTCACAATTTCCAATCACTCAAAGTTCCTCTTCTTTGAAGATCATCAAATTTTGCCTTGAAGTTTGTTGATCTTGGAACTAGACCTTCATCCATTGCTTTCTTTGCATCTTTTTTCTGGTTTTACTATTGGTTGAGATCTAATTTGGTGGCTAGAAGTGCTTTTGGAACTAAGCTCTTGCATCAAGCTCCTTTACTTGCATTTATTTTGCATTGTTTGTGAAGAATAACACCGGATCTTCAAAGTTTTCCGCGAGATTCATCATTTCTAGCTTGAAAAACATTTACTAAAGCAGATCTCAGCTTTGTAGGTTGGTTAAGTTTAGATCCATCTCTGTTTTTGGCTTAGTTGCATGCTTGTGTTGTAGATCCACCATGTGTTTGTGCTAATTGCTTATTTTGCTTATGTTGTTTGGTTGATTTGTGATTGGATCTACATGTTAATGTTCATGAGCATATTTGTGTTTGATTAATGTGAATTTATCTTATTCTCTCGTGCATAATTGATCGCTGGACTGTTGGTGGATTATTGAAATAAGCTTGTTTGGACTGATTTTTTCTGCAGGTTTTGTTGCTGTACGCACAATGTTAACCGGTTAACGCTATAGGTTAACCGGTTAACGCGTCCTTTTTCTGACTTCTTTGCTGCAGGTTTAGGTTGGTTAACCGGTTAACGCTTTTGGTTAACCGGTTAACACTGAAGCAGAAGGACATTTTTGAGCTGATTTGATTTTGTTTGTTTCTCATACTTGCCATAATCACCATGGATCATTGTGTGATCATTTTACATGTTTGTTTAGAGTAGTTTGCTTGCTGGTTGATGTATGTTTTCATTCTCGATGCGTGAACTCATGTATTTTTAAAGTTTGGCATGTTTGATGACTTTGTTTTCTTGAAACTTTGAACATGTTAATTCCATGAATTGTGTTGATATGTTAGCATTTGATTGATTTGTTGAATATGTGCTGGAAATTTTGCTAACATTTGTAGGTGCAATGGTAAGTGAAGTGTGGATGTTATCCACATTTCAACTCTTCCTCTCTTTTCTTACTTTGCCTTCCATTTTGTGATTGTTGATGTGCCTTATGTCATCTTGTGATTCAACTTTTCTCATTCCCCCTTTAGAAGTAACTTGTCTCCTTTAGAGGAGTAAGTTGTTCTCTAACTTTCCTTTCCTCCTCTCTTCTTCTTCTTCTTCTTCTTATTTCTTAGGATAGTTTAAACCACACTAACATAGATTATCCAAGCATGCTAATATTATGATTAGTCTTTCCCCATTATACTTTTACCTTTAAGATCTTCTTTGGTTCTTCTCTTCCTCATCTCCATACAAAATCATAAAAAACACTTTAATAAAGTTAGAAGTGGCTTCTTGTGTATAGCCTTATTCCATGGGGCATATGTATTCATTCTATCTTGGAATAGTACACTTGTCTAGCATGATGCACAAGTTTGATCATGAGGTCATCTTCATCAAGAAATCCTAAAAAAAACACTTCTTCATTTTTATCACTAAGATACCTAATAACTTCAACAAGTTAGTGAGCTTAGGCCCTAGCCCTTGGAAACGAGTCTTGGATAAATTCTCCTTACTCGGTGTGCCTGTTCTATTATTCCATCTTGGAATATAGTAGCAAGTACACATTCCATGGAAAAGAGTTTGAGTTCACTTCCTTGTGCCACACTCTTAAAAAAACTTCTAAAAAACACAAACAAACAATAAGCGTCTTTCCTTCAGGACTTCTCTTCTCATCACATTCACTCTGAACGTGAACTTGCTACTACTTGTCACTTTGCAAGACGGTTACACACTCGTCGTCCGAGCCTGCAACACCTGAGCATTGACATAGGAAGTTCAAGCCTTAAGACTCAAGCAATATTTTCCACCCCTAGTTAGGGGAACTACGGTGACTCTGATCCTCATGTCCAGTGAGGTACGTAGGCAGCGTGGTAGGGCCCGTTCGAGCACTCTTTTATTTTCCCTACATTTTCCCCCATTTATTTTCTTTTCATTTCCAGTTCCAGTTTTTCTTTTTGCAGTAGTTTTCATTTCTTCACCCTTTGAAACAGTTTCTTTGCAAGCATGGATCCCGTCGGGTACGGGGGATGATCTAGGGTGCTAATACCTTCCCAGGTCGTAACCGACTCCCGAACCCAGTTTCTTTGGTTCGCAGGACCTTTGTCCTTCCTTTTATTTTCTTCTAGTTTGTGCAACATTACCATTCCCGTTCCTCCGGGGTAAAAATGCCTGGCTGGCGACTCTACCTACTTCCGCGCCACTTTCACGTTTGTACCAGGATGGAAATCCAGGGAGTGACAACTGGCGACTCTGTTGGGGACCTAACCCAGAATCTCCGGTTCCCTTGAGAGTCTCTCCTAGCGCTTGTTTGTTTCTATTTTATTGTGTGTTGATTATTTGTTGTTGTGTGTATATTTTGTTGTTGTTTATTTATAGTTTATTTACAACTTTATTTACATTTTTAGTATTTATTTTCATGCATCATATATTATATTGGACTGTCTGGACTGGTTTTTCTATTTGGCGGGACTTGGGTGTTACTTGTGTGTGGTGAGATGAGACTAGCCAAATAACCGGCTTGAGTGCACCATAGGATTTAGCGTGGACAATCACTTTGGCCATATGTCATCTTGTCATGGGAGTATTAGTGCGTTCACACCTAGATTCACGACCGTCTTGGAAATGTCTTGATATAGGTGTCTCTCCCCGGACTTTCGTCCCGGTGCAAACTCGAACTGTCGGCGAGAACGGTCGGATGTTGAAGGTTGAATAGAGTCACCAGCTAGGCATTTTTATCCCGAAGGAAAGGTAATGCTGCATAAACCTAGAAAGAAGTGGATAAGGTGATTGCGAACCAAAGAGACTGGGTAAGGGGTTCGGTTACGACCTGGGAAGGTATTAACTCCCAGATCGTCCATCGTACTCGACGGGATCCAAGCTTACCTGATTGTGTTTTAAAAGGGGGGGAAGTGTACGTGCTAACTGTGTATAAAAGAGATTGATGTACAAAGAGACAGTGCAAAAAGAACAGGAGTCTAAACTGGGGCTAATAAGAGAAGCTAGAAGGAGATGAGGGGGAAGACCTGGGGACTTTTATTCGATAATTGTTAGGTCATGCCTACGTATCCTCTCGTGCAATGAGGAAGTCAGAACATCGTAGTTCGACTCAAAGATAATTGGTGCTTTGGTGTGAACTGCTTGCTTGTCTATGCTCAAGTGTATGACTCGTCTTGCTCGAGTGCTGACTGTCTTGCATTAGACGGAAGAAGCGAGTTCTCGTTTTCAGAGTGAGTGTGATGAGAAAAGAATCCCAGAGGAGACGTTTATTGTTTGTTTTTGTGTTTTCAGTTTATTATTTGTTTTTTATGTTTTGCATAGGATAATGAGCTTAAGCCTTAATCAAGGATCGTAAACTCATTATATTAGCCCTGATTAGGGATAATGAGTCTACTTAAGTGTGAGATAAATATCTCAACTTAATTACCCTAATGATACCAGATTAAGATCATTAACCCACTTGTAATTATCAAGTAATTTTTTTTGGATTTTTGTTTTGTGTTAAGTAATGAGTTTACTCTCTAATCAGGGATTAGTGAACTCATTACACCATCCTAAGAGAAGGATGATAGATGAGGACACTTAAGATGAGGAAGATACCTCAACTTAATCCATGGTCAGGGATTAAAATCATTATATAACAAACCTTTATTAAAGTGGATTTTGATTAGAGGTTATATTAAGAAGTGAGTTTTATGTTTGTAAGACTAAACCTGAGGGGGACTTCTCCATTAAACACTAGGGTTAGTCCCTCTGACCCAGAGGCAGAGATGTAACCCTAATATAAGACCCAAGTTACAAGCTTAAGTCTTGATAATTATTAGGTGTTTTGATTAGAAGGTGAAAACAACTTAAAGGTTTAACACTAAGTATTACAATTATACACTCCATCCTAAGATAAGGATAAATGCATAACCCTAATACAGAGCCCCAAAACTTTAACTGTTTAGCCTTTGTTATTGAGATGAGAAGTAGAGACTCAAGGAGACTCAAAAGGTAAAAAACTAAGGGGAACTATTCACAACCCTAAAGTTATCATGCTTGGTAGTTCCTTTGGTTTGTGAGGCATAAAGAAAGTCTTTAGATTGGCCACCAAGGAAGGAGAAGCAGATGAAAAAGGAAGGAGGTAGAAGAATAGGTTACTCACTTCCTGAAGAAGTTAAGTAACCAAAGAGTGGGATAAGAGCAAGAGAGAACACAAGTGAATCAAATTCACTTCAAAGACAGGTAAAGATGCATATGAAAGGATAATAAGAGGTTGGATATGGATACACATCCACATCCTGATCAACTTACCTGAAGCACCTGAAAGGGTTAGTATGAATGCATAAGGTATGAAATAAGATAAAATGAAAGAAATGAAGGTGAAATGATCAACCAATGTTCTCACATGACCTAAGGTGTCTAATATGACATACATATGCATGAGATGTCATGACAAGTCCATATGATGAGGATATGAAAAGATGAATGCAAGTATACATGGAAAATTAGGGTTTTTAGAATGCATGTGATGTCCATGATCAAAATAGAAGCAAAACACATGATAAAAATTTGAAATTGCAACCAAAAAAACCCTAAACACACACAAGAACACTCCCCAAAGATGGAGGTCAGAAGCTATACAAAAGTCAAGTTATGGTTTTTCTAAGTTAGGTTAGGGTTTTGGGTACCTCTCAAAGAAAAATACATATCAAATTGAAAATGCAATGCAAAAATATGATTTAAATGTCCTAGATACTAGATGCAACATGAAGAAGAATGCAAAAAGAACCAAGTACAAATTCATTTATATTGATCATAAGTGAATTTTAGAAGTTATGTTGTGAAAAAGGGGATTTTGAAATTCCTAATTCAAGTTTAATTCTCAAAATAGAATCAAAACCTAAAATAAATGAGTGAAATTAGTTTGTAAATTGATTATAATGTTCAAGGATGCTTCATGATTTTTCTGGTTATTTTTAAATACCTAAAAGTATTTTTAATTAATTAAAATGAATGAATGAATTAAATAATACAGTTAAATGATTTAAAAATAAATTTTTAATTGCAAAAAATGAAAATAAATTTTTTTTTGGGTTTTTAAAATTAATTAGTGAAAGTGTAAAAAATCAGAATTTTTAAGTGTTTTACTATTTTTAATAAATAAAATAAAATAAAATGAAAATAATGGAAATAAAATGAAAAGTAATCAAAATGAAGGGCTCAGATTGTATGGAAGAGGGATCAAGGGTCAAGGGCGCAAGTCAGCTTGACTGGAGGTATGCTCATTCTAGGGTCCAGATTTAAACTCATTAAACACGCGTGATCCAAATGTCCAGATTAATTCTGAGGAAATTAATTATGATTTGTTTTAATTAATTAAAATTAGGGCTAATGATCAATTTGAATCGTCCATTTCTTAAGCTAAACAAGATCCAACGGCTCACATTCAATCTGGAAACCCTAATCCCACTTAAACCCTAATCACTTTCAGATGACCGGAACAGTGCTCCGGTCATCTTCTCCGGCGAGACCAAACAACCAACTTCTTCCCTAGGCCACTACAAACTCTCTAATCAACCCAAAATCAATCCCCATGCTCCAAGGAACTCAAATCAACCATCAAACATAATTTATAACACATAAACAAGCTGAATCGAAGCAAATCAAAAACACGGGCAAAATTTCAGAAGTACATAACATACTCATTTCTTCATCATTTTCAATTCTAAAGACATCTATGTGATCCCTAGAGCATGCATTTTCATTCTATGACAAGAAATTGAAGCTTTGAAACAAAAAGTTCTTGAGTATACCTGAGCTAGTGACCTACAAATATGAGCTTTCAAAGTCTCCCTCTTGTGCAAATGGCTTCCTTTGAACCTCCTGAGGCTAATGGAATGCTTGGAATTCTTTGAAAGTGGCTGGTTTGGGATGTCCAGTTCTGATGTAGCAGAAATGGATGTTTTGATATGTGATGTTTTAGGCCATTTTAATGGTTGATTCTTGTTCTATGAGTGATATGTGGTTGATTGGTGAAGGTATTTGTGACATTTGATGGCTGGATTGGGAGAATCGAAAAGAGGAAGTTTTGAGGGATTTTTGTGCAAACTGAGCATGGGATGGTTCTGAGCTCTTGTGTGTTCTCTTTTATGATGCTTAGGCATTGTATAAACAACTGAAATAAGTCAGAAGAATTTCTATGCACTGTGGGATTGGTATGGTTCAATTGGCCAAAAAGTCAAATTTTATGTACTTGAGGTATGAGCCATGGTAAAACTGATTTGAGGGCTTGAGCTGCTTCAGCTGGCTTCAAGAAGAGCCCTAAGATCAATTGTTATGAGCTGTAAGGCTTGGATCATGAGTTTTTATAGGTTTTGCAATTTTGCAACTTTGTGATTTCTTGAGAAACAAGTCATGAAATCCCTTGGTTCAAAGCCCAAATATGATCTTGAGATGTTGTTTGATCATGCCATGATGCATTTGAGTGGATTAGAAGTCACATAGAGGCCTGAAATTCACTTTTGCACATTTCCCTCTTTGGCCTAAACTTTAAAATTACAAGATTTTTCCCAACTTTGACTTGCCATATCTTGAGTTCTAGGATGAATCAAGAGGAGTTCTTGTACTTTTTGAAAATGGGAGGATCCAATCTACAACTTTCATGTTTAACAAAATTTCATTTGAAGCATTTTTGATCAAGAAAGAGGAGGTTGAAAATCTTTCCCAAAATGGAAAGTTTGCATTTCAAGTAATGTCCATTTTTGGCAACTTTTGACTTGGCTCAAAATTCTTCAATCTTGTGATCATCCAACCTCTCCTAAGACCAAATAAAGGTCGTAGTATTTCAAAATGATGGACATTAACCTTTGGAACCCTTGGTTGAGGCCTCAGATGCCCTAATCCTGACTTTTCTTGCACAACAAGTCACAGCTTGATCAGATGACTTCCTTAGTGAATTTTTGCATCAAACTTCATACACAAGCTCCCTATATCATATAATGACTAATGGAATCAAGAATGACCAAATTTCCTGGATAGCTTAGCAATACCTTGATATTTCTTGACTTCAAAGAAACTATAGGGGGTATAAAACAACCATAGAACACTCAAGAACCCTCTTGGCATGCTTCAAGGCCTCTAAGATTGCTCAAATCACTTCTTGGGTTCACCTGATCACAAACCCTAGTTATGAAGCTATGAAGTGAGTTGCTAAAGGATAAATATGCAATGTGATATGTAATTATATGCTATGCAATATGTGTGATCATAAGCCAAGGCATGAGAAAGTGAGAGGACAAATTTGGGGTGTTTACAGCTGCCCCTATTTTAGCATGAGTTAGTTGTGCAGGATGTAAGCGCCAGGCTTAGCAGGCAAACAAGATAACTTGTGGTTGAATACCAAGACAATCCAAAATTTGCGCTCTCTGGTATAAGAAGAAAAGCAATATAAATTGTTAAAAACAAGATGATGTAGATGGAGGACGACCATCGAGCAGAGGACGACTGGTAGGGGTTAAAAGGTGAGAAATACACTGACGGGGACAACCATCAGGCTAAAGAATAAAGAATCCATGATGGGGACGGTCATCAGGTAAATAATAAATGAAATAATGATGAGGGACGGTCATCATAAGGTGAAGAACGACCACCTAGCAAGGGACGACAACTTAAAATATCACGACATAGGACGAATGCCGGATAGAAGGATCAACAATGGGGACGGCCATCAGGTAAATGATGAGGGGCGATCATCATAAGGTGAAGGACGATCACCTAGCAGGGTACGAATGCTGGAAATATCACGACATAGGATGAATGCCGGATAGAAAGATCAACGATGGGGACGGCCATCAGATAAATGATGAGGGAATGTCATCATAAGGTGAAGGACGATCACCTAGCAGGGTACGACTGCTGAAAATATCACAACATAGGACGAATGTCGGATAGAAAGATCAACGATGGGGACGACCATCAGATAAATGATGAGAGACGGTCATCAATAGGTGAAGGATGATCACCTAGCAGGGTACGACTGCTAAATAATATCACGACATAGGACGGATGTCAGATAGAAAGTAGTTTTGCTGGAAAAGATAAACACGGACGAGTGTTTAAGCCCTAAAATAAAACAGTATAAGTGTTTCGACAATGTGTATAGACTAAAGGTACGAACGAGCATCTTTAGGACCACGATACAGATGAGTATTGATAGAAACAAACGCCGACGCGTGTTTTAAGGATGATGATACGAACGGGTACCAATTGGTTAAGTAAGGAACACATACGAGTGTTTGATCTGCTGGGGAGTAGTATATGCAAGACACAGACGAGTATCAAAAGAGAGTGCAAAAGGTATTCTGGCTTTATCTGTAGGGGAGACGCTCTTATATACTATTGGAGGAGTAATTTCGGTATCCACAAGTGAAAGGCTTGAACCTGACTTATGATCATTCAAATGTATGTTTGATTTTTGCCGTAACGCTCCGTATTAGACGGAATGCTACGCTTTGTTTTGGGGGATGATGTGAATTCTATGATTATGTAAAAGAGAGAGCCGATCCGGGATCTGAACTCTGCAGGGAGAAAGGATCACTGGACGATCTTTCTGGAGAAATCTGTGGGGATACTTAAGCAGGGGGTGAGGAAAGCCCCAAGTTGTTGGCAGTTGTCTTCGCTGGAGAAGAACAAATTTCAGTCATTGCTCGGGAAGTCCCGCTTGGGGAAAAGAGAACTTTTGGGAAGTCATCTGTTGTAATTCTTTCGTCTAGGCTGTATCCTGGGGGAATGATTAACTTCATGGGGATTATTCTTGTCAAGTGATCCTGCTGAGCATGTGACTACTGACTTGGCTGGGGGATATAATGCTTGATATGCCCCATGCTGTAAAAGATTATCTGCCTTGAGTACCTGCAACCTGCTAAATAGAGGAAACATACAAGCGACCTAAGGCATCCTCAAATGGATTCCATCATAGGAGTTAGATTCGCTTAAGAGCGCATATTTCCTGCAAGCATTTATTAAAATGGCCTATATGTCTTCCATGCAAATGTTGTATTACGAATTTTGGACATTTTGCAAACAAAAACGAAAAGGTACAAAACAAAGTGTGAATGAAAATTTGACTTTATTGATTTGTGTGCCCTGAATAGGCAAGTACAATGAAGAAGCTAATCCCTGAAATGAGAAGATTGTTGTAAAATTGAGAAAAATAATAGTGTCCTATTTGGCAATGCTGGAGTCGACGCTCCAATGAGCATCCTCTTTCTATGACCTGTATTGTGAGCAACCTTAGTTTTTGATTGATTATAAATTTTAAGTGTTTGTGTTTGTTTCATATTAAGAAATATGCTTGCTTTAGTTTTGGTTCTTTTGTTTTTCAATTTTTATGATCTTTTGGAAAATCACGCATAATGAATCGATACATTCTAGCTTGAATCGATTCATGATGTTTGAAGGTTTCTGGAATTCGCAAAATGAATCGATTCATCTTATGATGTATCGATTCATGCTGTTTAAATGATTCTGTTTTCTTAAAAATGATCAGTATGTATCGATTCATCAAAGCTTGAATCGATTCATAAATCTGTTTTTCTTCTAACAGAATTTGATATATATTTGTGAAGTGTTTCATTTAGAAAATATACAGATTACAGATCACAGAAAAATTAGATACGAATTTTCAAGGTGATAGAGCATTGAAGAACACATCAAGAAAGGGTTTTTTGTAGTGTTGGAACTTCAATATTGAGCAAGCTTGAAACCTAGAATCATATTCATCTTCATCATCTTCTCAAAGATCTTAATTCAAGAACATCAACAAGGAAGTGTTTGCTGTCCTGTGAATTGAAGGCTTTCGAGACAATGTTTAGTGGTACGATCGGAGATCCAGCTGAGTTGAAGATTGATAGAAGGTTTCAAGGAAAAACCAGCTGGGTTTTCCTTCAAGAACGGGCGTGTTCTTGAGGGTTTGTTAGTCACGTTTACAAGTCAGATTCAGCCGCAGCGAGAGTTTTGGAAATCGAGGATTTCGCAAATAGGTCGTGGTACCGGTGAATTGATTGTTTAACTTACAGGGAATCTTGATCGGGATCAAATCAAGTCGACGTTGATACAATAGGAAATTCTAGGAGTTTAGAATTCTGGTGTTTGTATTGGAACCTTGTAATCAACGGATTCAGCAATTTTGATATAAGAGTTCTCAATTTCGATTTGAAATTGAGAGGGAGACATACCCACACGCGAGGACGAACGTGGGGAACTTCCTTACCAAATCTCGGCGTATCGTATCTCTTCTCTATCTCTATTTACGTTTTAATTTGTTTTTCGATTCATTGGAAATAGCTTTAGTGATAGGTGCATTCAACTATTTTACATATTGTGTGTTTAATCCTTTATCATCGCAATCGTAAAATCCAGCACGTTATCGCTTGTTTGGTCTTCTAGTTGCCGGTTCAGAATAGACGCTTGTTTATTCGGGACCTTCATTTCCGTAATTCTTTGAAAACTCTGAAAAACGTTTTAAATCCTTGAAATCAAGGAGGTGATCCATTCACCCCCCTCTAGATCACTCGCCACAGCGTCTAACAAGTGGTATCAGAGCACCAGTTCGCTGGTGCTTTGTGGCTGCCTGTAACGTTATGGATTCTGAACCAAAGGGGGCGTACAATAGAGCTCTTGTTTTCAATGGTGAAATTTATGGCTACTGGAAAGACTTCATGCGTGTATATATAAATTCTGTTGATAGGCGCGTATGGGCTGCCATTCAAAATGGTCCTTTTCAAATTACCATGATGAATGAGGCAGGTGCCATGGTACCTAAACCAGAAGATGATTGGGATGAAAAAGATGAGAAAAAGTGGTCAAGTGATTGGAGAGCTCGAAATATGCTAATTTCAGCACTTAGTGCAGATGAGTATTATCGAGTTTCCCATTGCACGACTGCTAAAGAAATGTGGGATGCTTTAGAAATTGCACATGAAGGTACAACTGAAGTAAAACAGTCCCGCATTAACACACTTAATCAAGAGTTCGAACTCTTTCGCATGAAACAAGGAGAATCTATTCCCGACATGCAAAAGAGATTTGTTCATCTCATTAATCGTTTGGATGCACTTGGGAAACCTGTTTCCAATGATATTGCTACTAATAAAATTCTGAGATGTCTTAGCAGGGAATGGTAACCTAAAGTGACAGCTATCAAGGAAGCCAATGATCTAACGACACTCACAATGACTACTTTGTTTGGAAAGCTGGAGGAACATCAGCAAGAACTAGAAAGTCTAGAAAAGTTTGAAAACAAAAGTAAATAGGGAAAAGAGAAGAATAAAGACAAAGAAGGTGAGAAGAGGCCTATAGCTCTTATGGCTTCAAACTCAAATTCCTCACAAAAAGAGCTAAGCAACAATGAGTCAAGTAGTGACGAAGACTCCGGTGACGAAGAAATGGGACTTTTTGTTAGGAGATATAATAGATTCATTCGAAATAATGGAATCAAGCATTCCGAAAAAAATCTCATAAATTTTAGAAGACAATCTATGGATTCAAAACAGGAAGAGATTAAGAAGAATAGAGAAAGAGGGTCTTGCTTTAATTGTGGCAAGTCCGAACATTATAAAACGGATTGTCCTTTAAAGAAAAAGGATAAAGGAAAAGCTCCACCAAAAAGGTATAATAATAAGCAAAGAAGAGCTTACATTGCTTGGGAGAGTGATAGTGATTCATCAAGTACACAATGCACAAGTGATAGCGATGAAACCGCAAATTTGTGTCTTATGGCTCACACCAAAAATCAGTCCCACCATAAGAAGAAAAATGATGATAAAAAGGTAAAACAAGCTTATTATAACAACTTCTCTTCCATGTCTTTTTCTGAACTGAAAGTAGCTTTTGAAAAACTGCATAATGAAGCTAAAGAAGCATTTAAAAGGTTAGCTTCCAATAAAAGAATTTTTTCATACTTGGAAGGTAAAGTACAATATGCTGAAAAAGATTTAGAATGCTTGAAAGCTAGTATTGCAGAAAATTCAAAAGCTATTGATATTGATGGTTGTAGTAAAATTAGGCATTGTGAAAGGTGCCACATTTGGCAACAAGAGGTCATCTCTCTTAAAGCCAAATTGGAAAAAGCCTTGCAACCTAAGATTACTTATGCCGTTGATACTAGGTTGTTCAAAAAGTCATTAAATCCTCCATATGCAAAATATTCTTTTGTTCCAAAGGATTTAAGGACCAATAGTAAACATCATCATTATCGTAGTGTTTGTCATTATTATTGTCATGCTGGCCATACCATTGAGAAATGCAAGTTTAGAAGATTTCTTGTGCCTAAAGGCATTTATCAATGGAAGCCTAAAGACAACCATGTTATAACTTACCCACTTGGACCCAATAAAAATTGGGTACCTACCTCTCTCTTTTGATATTGTAGGATGAGTGTCTTGCATCCATGGAAAGAAGATGGTTTCTGGACAGCGGGTGTTCAAGGCACATGACGGGTGACATATCACTTTTTATTGACTTCAAAGCAAAGAAAAAGGGGTATGTTACTTATGGAGACAATAACAAAGGAGCAATACTTGGTAAAGGTAGTGTAGGTAATCCCTCTACCACTACTATTTCTGATGTACATCTTGTAGAGGGACTTAAACACAATTTGTTAAGTATAAGTCAACTATGCGACAAAGGTTATAAAGTATCTTTCACAAAAACATGTTGCAAAATTCAACATACCGAACAAAATGTTGTGTTTAAGGGTGTAAGAGTAAACAATATATATATGCTTGATCTTTTGAGTGTTTCCTTAACGAGCACTAAATGTCTAGTAGCCTTAAATGATGATTCATGGCTATGGCATAGACGCTTAGCGCATGTTAATTTCGACTTGCTTAACAAGGTTGTATCCAAGGATCTAGTAGTAGGTCTTCCAAAAATAAAGTTTTCAAAAGACCACCTATGTGATGCTTGCCAAATGGGAAAACAAACAAGGGTCTCTTTTAAATCAAAATATAATTTCAACATTAAGACCCCTTGAGCTTCTCCATATGGATCTCTTTGGACCATCTAGGACAAAGAGCTTAGGTGGAAACTATTATGGTTTCGTAATAGTAGATGACTACTCTAGATTCACTTGGACTATATTTCTTCATAGCAAAGATGAAACTTTTTCTGCTTTCAAAAGTTTTGCAAAGCTGTCCCAAAATAAAATGAATTCTAAAATAGTTACAATCCAAAGCGATCATGGAGGTGAATTTCAAAACCATCTCTTTGATAAGTTTTGTGACAAGTATGGCACTGAGCATAACTTTTCAGCTCCTCGAACTCCACAACAAAACGGTGTTGTGGAACGCAAAAATCGAGTTTTAGAGGAATTGGCAAGAACAATGCTCAATGAGGGTGGATTACCAAAATACTTTTGGGCCGATGCAATTAGTACGGCTTCTTATGTTCTAAATAGGATTTTAATTCGTCCTATTTTGAATAAAACCCCTTATGAAATTTTAAAAGGTAGAAAGCCCAACTTGTCTCATCTTCATGTGTTCGGTTGTAAATGTTTTGTTTTGAATAACGGTAAGGAAAATCTTGGGAAGTTTGATGCTAAAGCTGATGAAGGTATTTTTCTTGGTTACTCTCAATCAAGCAAAGCATATAAAGTGTATAATAGGCGTTTACTTTCTGTCGAAGAATCTGTCCATGTTTCTTTTGATGAGTCTTACCCAAAAATTGTCGGAAAAGGTATCTCTTTTAATGACGCAGGTGTATCTACAGAAGACATACTCAAAGAAGCTGGTTCGGAAATTGATCAATCTGAAGCGGTTGCTATTGAGAAGGAGGAAGATACATGTCATGAAAAAGATAAAGAGGAAGGAACATCTGAAGTGAATGACCTTCCACCAGCTTGGAAATCCTCTAAAGACCACCCAATAGACAATATATTGGGAGACATTTCAAAGGGAGTGTTGACTCGTTCTAAGATAAGTAATTTTTGTTCTCACTTCGCTTTTGTATCACAAGTGGAACCTAAAAATGCTAAAGAGGCCTTGGTTGATGAATTTTTGCTAATGGCCATGCAAGAAGAGCTAAATCAATTTAAAAGAAATGACATTTGGGAACTTGTCCCTCGTCCGCGAGATCATCACATCATAGGTACTAAATGGGTTTTTAGGAATAAACTTGATGAAAGCGGAGTGATAACTAGAAACAAGGCACGCTTGGTAGCACAAGGGTATAACCAAGAGGAGGGCATAGATTATGAGGAGACTTATGCTCCGGTTGCTCGCCTTGAAGCTATACGTCTTTTGCTTGCCTATGCGTGTTCTATGAATTTCAAGCTTTACCAAATGGATGTAAAGAGTGCGTTCTTAAATGATGTTATAAATGAAGAAGTATATGTTTCACAACCTCCCGGTTTTGAAAATTCTGAATATCTAGATCATGTTTACAAATTAAAGCGTGCTTTATATGGTCTTAAGCAAGCACCCCGTGTGTGGTACGAAAGACTTAGCAAATTTCTACTTGATCATGGATATTCTAGAGGTAAAGTGGATAATACACTCTTCATTAAACACAAAGGAAAGCATATTCTTTTAGTCCAAGTTTATGTAGACGATATAATTTTTGGTTCAACTAACATACACTTGGTCGAAGAATTTTCTAATGTTATGCAGGGTGAGATTGAGATGAGTCTCATGGGGGAGTTGAACTACTTTTTAGGCCTCCAAATAAAGCAACTTGATGAAGGTACAACAGTATGTCAAACAAAATACTATAGAGAGCTGCTCAAACGTTTTGGAATGAATAATTCTAAATCAATTGACACCCTTATGCCTACAAACGGAAACTTGGACAAAGATGAACTTGGTAAGTGCGTTGATGTCAAAAGGTATAAAGGTATGATTGGGTCTCTCTTGTATCTTACTGCTTCTAGACCAGACATCATGTTTAGTGTGTGTATGTGTGCAAGATATCAATCAAATCCTAAGGAATCTCACCTAAAATCAGTCAAGCGTATTGTCATACCCCAAATTTGTCCTACCTTCTCAACTTCGCATGATGTTTGGTAAATTGGTGAAAATTTTGCTATGAATCATCATTTGGCTTCCGACCATGATTTTCAAATCATGAAATTCTTGTTTGTGTTAAGGTAAAATGCGAATGGTGTGAAAAGTTGGTCATTTGGTTTCAAGATAATTCCCAAACTTTTACTCAGTTCTCAAGCTTCAAATTAAATGGTATCGTAAGCAGAGGATGTATCAAAACGCTTTTTAATCATGCTATGCGTTCAAATGATCAAGTTTTTTAATTCTAGAAGTTGTGAATAGTCTGAATTCGGGAATCAATTTGCACTATGGATATGACTAGGAGCTCGAGTTATAATAACTCATTTGTTAAAACTTCATTCATTTGCAAGTAATGTTGTGAGTTGGTTTCTAGCTATCATTTCCATTTGGTTTAATCCTTGGGATCAAATTAAGTCTTGGGTTTCCATAATCAATAATATTTAATTGCAAGTCATGGGTAGAAATGTCAAAACCGCATTTAGATTGATTCAAGATGTGAAGGTGTGAACTTGGTTCCAATTTATTCATCACTTTATTATTGGAGCCTTGTTCATCTTTATACAAACCCATACAATGTCTAAAGACCAACCAACGTGTCAAGAAACACTATGCTTTGTTTTTCTATTATGCTTTGTTTTTCTATCATGGAAATATTGAAGATTAAAGAAATTAATGGATCATTTGATCTCAAAAGCCATCATATTCTTCAAATTAGCAAGGCAAGTTTCGGTTGCAGGAAATTGGCCTATGGGATGCCAAGAATATATTGTTCAGTTAAGTCCAACATCTACAAGTTTCAAAATTCAAATGAATTACAAATGATGAAAATTGTGGAATTCTAATTGTTGCAAGAATGTTACAAACGTCCTAATCCTACCACTTTAAAGAGAATGAACATCAATCATCTTTGCTACACTAAGCTTCAGCTTCTTCACTTCTCACAAGCTTCGAAATTTTCGGTTCAGCTTTCCATAGACTATGTGACACTCCATGAATCTCCATTTTTACAAACAAGCAAAGCATCAACAGGTCGCAAACAAGGATGTCCACGGAATTTCCTTACGCCTGAACTTAAAGCATCATTTCTCCATCATCAAGTTGGAACAGTTTCGTCATGTTTCCTCAAGCTTCAAGATGATGTAAAGTTTCATTTATTGTTTCTACCTATAAAAAAAACAAAACAAAAGTTGCATAATTGCCGAATTATAGCACAGAAACAATGCAGCCAGAATTTCGATCAACAGGGGGAGAATCCAAAGTGGAATTCTCAGTAAGAAAATATGATGATGATGATGAGAACAAATTATACCAAGACTTGTGAACTTCCAAAGTTGCCATGTTCGTCAACAGTACAACTCCTACGTGTTGGAACTAATTCTTATCTGCAAGAACAAAATTTGTTGTATTGCACAAATTAGTAACCATAGGATGACATTGTGATAATTACAAAAGAAACAATGTGCAGCTATCTATGAAAGACAACGAGAAAGGACATTCAAAGCAAGATCATATCATATTTCAAAAGCTCTACAATGATCCAGAGGCAGCTGCAGTATGATAGCAATGCATAAAATTCACAACATGAAAAGCCTAGAATGCAAATTTCAATGGACATGTCAAGAGACCATACAATTCATGGTTGTACAAATGCCACAAGCTTGTCATTTTGGTATTGTTACCTGATTATCAGGCCATCACTTTGGTGCTAAATCTTCCTGCCAAAACTTCTAAGCCTTGAGGCCTTTATGCCGGAGTTTCAAACTCAAGCGGTTTCTCATCATTTTGACATTATCCTAGTTTCCCTCATGCCAAGTCTCCTTTAAATCTTCAAATCCAACTGGATTGTACATAAAAAAGAGAAAAATAAGCATTAGAATGGTGAATTAACATGTGCAGCAGCAGGTAATTAAAAAGGGTACATCATTCTGATAATGCGAGCTTGAACTTAGGTTGAGTAATCGGGCATCTGTGCACACATATTTTGAGCCGAAATGAAAAACACACTCAGCCAAGTTTATATGAATTCACTCTTCGGCAAGTTTCAGCTCCTGCAAATGAAGACACACAGAGCACTAGCAAGAAGGTTCAGGCGATTCCAAGAAAAATGAAGGGAAGTCTGGCAAAGATGACAAGAAAGATGAGTAAAGAAGTGAAAGAGAAGAAGAAATATGATGAACCTCCTCAGCACACACAAGCGGCAAACCACCATCAAGAAACAAATACCTCAAGGCCAAAGATAACAAAAGTTGATCCACCGTACAGCTCCTAACAAAAAGCGTTAACACAGATGTCAAAAGCTCCATATCAGAATTCTCAAGAGGGACATAATGTTAGACTTTCATGCTACCCTGCAAAATTCAGAAAAAAAACAAAGCTGTAACAATACATTGAGATAGTATAGTCACACAAAAAGGGTGAATGGAAAAGTTCACCTGAAAAAGTCACATTCTTAGACATCTGTTGCTCAAATTCCACACCAGTTACAACATGAATATTTGATCAAAGTGCAGACCTGCCAAAGCATTGACAACCATGTCATTTACTCTCAAACAAAGGGTCAATTTCATTTGCAGGATGTAGTGGCTTATGTTTGCAATAATACAACAGTAAAGATACAAATTCACGACAGTAAAAATCATGATTTTTCACAGTGGCCAGGACTTCAGCAAGAGTCAGCAAGGGGACCACACATTCTAGAAATCTTTCACTACAGACAAAGAATGCAACCTGGTCAGGACCCACACAATTTGGCTCAAAAACTCGCCCAACTGATTGAAATAGCCAGCTCATGATTTTCTCTCACGTACCAAATAACAACCTCACACAAATTCCTTTTAGCTCACACGTATGATCCTCATTTTTCCATTATAAAAGTCAATCATTGGCACAGAAAGAGAGGACACCTACAGACCTGAAGAAACCCTAGCAGAAAACGGTGGAAGCAAGAAGAACAATACTCACTAAACCCTAAAAATCACAAAAGCTCATAACCTAGGGCTCATTGAGTCTCACACCGAGACTCATTTAAGCTAAGCTATTGACCAATCTCAAGAGTTCGCAGAATCAGCAATCACTACAACAGCAAAGCAAACAGAGAAAGGATAGTAGTAGACGCAAATATTGAAGGCGAAGAGGGTAAAAGAACTTACACATCGTCGAAGTCTAAAAGGATCGTCGGATAATTTTCTTCGCTCTATTCAGGTAACTTCTCTATTACTTTCATTCCTACCTTGATCTTGTTGTGAAAATATTTTCCACCTTGATGTTATAAAAATGAGTCTAGGGTTTAGTCGTTCATCTGGTTGTTGAGGTATTTGAGCTATAGCCACAAATTATTGTGTCTCCAACGATGAACATCAGCTGATCTCTTCCATGGTTGGAGTTTGAGTCAAAGATTGAAGTTTCGAGTGAGTTGATGAGGGGGCTTGCTTACACGTTGGAGGGGTTTCTTTGATGATTTTGATTTACAATGAAGAAGATGAGAGTCGGGTATAGGAAGAGGAGACTCTGAGGATTTTTGACACCGCTAGGTTAGATTTCAAGATGTGAACATTGGTCTATGTGTAAGCCTTATTTGTTTTCTTTTTCGCAATTGACTGTTAGAGCATTTATCATGTGCCTTTTTACACTGCCCAAGGGTAACGTTACACTTTGGCTCTCTGTGTTGTCCATTGTTGATAGCAACACGCAGGGGTCAAGTACAGGTGTTGGTAATAGGGGCGGTGTCCCTTTAACTTCATGTAGGTTTTGCTTTGTTTCTCTAGAATTGTATTATTTGGACCATATGGGTGGGCCGGGTCCTGCTTGATACGGGTTGAAGCAGTTTATGGGTCTGTTCTGATTTGCATGGCTAGCCTAGGATTTGCTTCCTTTACCGCATACAACATGATACTCTCTCTGTTTATTTTTCTTGTTTTTATTATTTTATGTTTTGAATATTATTTTTGTTCTATGATTATTATTCTTTTGATTTATCATAAAAATATGTCTCAAAAAATATATTATAGAGAATTATTTAGTTTTCACATAAGGGCCAATGATATATTAAACGGTCGATTTTTTGCCCGATTTTCATCGGTGATGTTCGGTCAATATGAGGCCTTTCCTTTTTTTAATTTTATCTAATTATTTTATTTTAAACAAAATTTGTAATTTAATTCATTTATTATTCATATTTATTTTTCTATTCTAATATTCAATTCATTTATTTATTTTCGTATTTCAAATAATGTTCAACTCCTCATAGAACGATTTCATTAAATCGGCTCTAAGGCAGTAAACGAACCAAATTTCGCCGCGTCCCGAAAAGGTCCAACGCCTTCGAATAGTTGCGCTCGAAAAAGGTCCAACGCCTTCAAATAGTTGTGTCCCGATCAAACAGGCCGAACGCCTTCGAATAGTTCAAACACACTGCACACACGCTTCCTCTTGGGCAAACTACAATGATACCTTTTATTTCTCGCAATCCCCTGTATTTATTTTGTACCCCTCTCCCCTTACTTTGTACGCAATTTACTTTCCGTATTTATTTCCGAATCCTTGGTCCAACGCCAAGCGATTGCACTTGCACACTCGCACTTATTCAATTATCGTTTCGTTTAGGATCCATCTTACTTTGCGAGTCGAGCACATTGTGCCTCGCTAACAAAACCAACAAATAAACTTCCATTTGCATTCACCTTAAACTTCAAAAAACCGAAATGTTACTTCTTAGATCCAAACCCTTGATCCAACATCAAGCGGTCTCAGGAAACAAAAACACTTCAATAAATACGAGGAAAATTGCACGCCACGAGCCTTAAGCGATAGAAAGGGGGATAACGAGCTTTCGTTACTCGCTCCGATTATTTCGACGCAGGACACTAGTCTTGTTGGGCGAGATAAACTATCCATAGTCTTTAGTGCAAATGGACTCTTAAATCCTTTCATCGAAGAAAGGTAATAAAATCAACAACCATCACCTGTATCAGGCCGAACTACGAAGCTCTGACTTTCCCATTGCACAAGGGAATACGTAGGCACGAGGATCTCAATCCTTGCCGAGCCCCTAGGATCAACAAACCCTTTAGTTCAACAAGTAATCATAAGTATAGACATCCCTTCGCGCGTGACAATCTAGATGGTTCCCATCGAGTACGATGGATGTAGGAGGTGCTAATACCTTCCTCCTACATAACCGACTTCCGAACCCCGACAATGGTTTGCGATGACCTTGTTTTATCCCTTCTTGGTGGTTTTATCTATATTTTCCATTTCCCTCTTCGGGAATAAATAAAATTAGGTGGCGACTCTCAAGTCAGCCCAGCCACGACCGCGTTCTCGAGGGATCGTATTTTTCGAGGTACGACAGCTGGCGACTCTGCTGGGGATTGGTTCACCCCTATGCAAGTCGAGCCTAGTCTAGGTTTCCACGCTTGTTTGGATGTTTGATTATGTGTTACTTGTTTATCGCTTTCTTTATTGCTTTACATTTTATATCCTGATTGTGGATCTTTGGTACTGGATTGATACTTTGATCAAAACAACTTGAGGGAAAGACTCTATACCCGGGTCTATGAGTGTAAACATAAGTTAGCGAGGTTGTGTAGTATGGGCTCCCGAGAGAACCTCTCTCGTGGGTTGTCGATACGAAAACCTCACTCGGAGTAGATTTTAATGGAAATACTGACAACCGTCAAGCTTTTGGCGTGTGTGCTCAGTTGCTTTCATTAAAGTCATTGACTCCGAGGACCTTTAGAACCTTTTGGTTAAAACATCGGTTGATGGTTGCGTAGTATTAGGGCACCAGGGTTCGCCCTCGCGTGGCTCAATATGAAAACCTCACTTGGAATAGACTTACTCAATGGAGTTGATTGACTGTCAAAATTGGCACGTGCATCAAACATTTGAGAAAGTTCCATAACTCCAGGACTTTGTTTTAAACCTCGTGTCGACGATCACGTAGTATGGGGTACCAGGAGACTTCTCTCTTGTGTGACTCGATACGAAGATCTCACCCAAACGAAATTCATATGGTGGAGTCAATTAACCGTCATGTTAATGGTGTGTGTAATGAACATCCATATGAATTATTAACTTTGGTATCCTTAAACTGTAGAGGTCACCTGGTGAGATCCTTATGAGGAGAATAATCAAAGTATCCTCCATCCCATACCTTTGGTCCTATGATCCTAGATCCTGCATTTCATTTACACATCATTTCATACGCATTGCATATCATTTTCCCAGAACCAAAGAACTCATCCATCCTTTGTCCATAATCCAGAGTTTGATTTCTCGACATTTGTATCAGACTTAAAGTAGCTTTAAAGACCATGGATCCGTTGGAGCGAAGCCATGCTAATTTAAGAGGAGATGTAGACTCAATGAAGAAACAGGTGGAGCAACTTGTGGAGGCCATGATAGCTTTGGCAAAAAGAGAGGACAACATTCAACGAACGGCAGTTGGGGATTCTATTACACAAAAGTGTCACATTGTTAGGAATAAGAATTCTTCATCAGTTGACGCCATGGAGTATCATAGTTTTTCAATCTCCGCGCCTAATCCCAGAGGGTCAAACCTGGTATTGAATGCTGAACAACCTCAAAATCCTGAGTTTGCTGAAAGATGTCGTGTGTTGGAAGAGAAATTTGAGGCCTTAAAAGGACATGATGCTTTTGGTCTGAACGCTTCTGACTTATGTTTAGTGCCTGATGTGGTAATCCCTCCTAAGTTCAAAATGCCAAAATATGAAAAGTACGAAGGAGATAGTTGTCCAAAGAATCATTTGGTGATGTTCTGTAGAAAAATGACCACTCATACTAAGAACGATAAATTGATGATTCACTGTTTCCAAGACAGTTTGAGTGGAGCATCATTGAACTGGTATACACAGCTAAAAAGTAGCCACATCCAATCATGGTTGGACTTGTCCAGTGCTTTTATGAAGCAGTATGACTACAATCTCGACATGGCTCCAGACCGCATGCAACTGCAAGGGTTATCTCAAGAAAGCGATGAACCATTCAAAAAGTATGCTCAAAGATGGAGAGAGTTAGCTGCTTGTGTTCAACCACCAATTTTAGAGAAAGAGTTGGTTGGCTTATTTATGGATAGTTTGCAAAGTCCGTATATCGAAAGAATGATAGGCATCTCTTTTCCTGGCTTTTCACAATTGGTGTCAGTTGGAGAACGAATTGAGATTCTACTCAAGAGAAGAAAAGTACAGGACGTCTCAGACGTTCAGACTAGTGAAAGCGAATCAATTGTCAGTTCCCAAGAAACAGAGGAGGAAATTAATGCAGTCTGGGAAACTCTAAAAACCCCACCTCCAGTGCCTTACCAACAGCACCCGTGTAGAGGAACTCCTCAGTATCGACAACAGGTTGCACATCAAGAGCCAATGCAACAACAACGTACTCCGCAACGGCGTCCTTACTACGTTAAAAGACCAAAAAGGCATTTTGATCAATTGTTGATGCTTCACAGTCACATACTTCCACATTTGATTAATAGTGGATTGGTAGAGCCAAGGAAGATAGATACAATGCCTCTTCCACATCGACCGAACTTTGATCGTAATGCTTATTGTGGCTTTCATGCCAACTCACCGAGACATTCAACTGATGATTGCCAACAATTCAAAAATAAAGTCCAGGATCTGATTGATTCCAAGGTAATCTCATTCACACCTCAAGGAATTCAAATCCACAATCAGGCAGGCTCATCAATCCATGTCATGGAAGAAGTTGCTGAGAGTACATGCGAAGATGGTTCTCAAACTGATCTTGAAGAGCAATTCTGAATTAAGGATTCCCAACAGTAAATCAAAGCCCAGTTCCTCAACACTGGCAATCTTTAACTCATATCATTACTTTGCATTTGTATTTCCTTTTCTGTTTGGTGCTACTTGCTTTTAAGAATTGTTGTCTTTAATGGTAATATTAATGTAATGAACCTGCATGTTTTGAACGAATCCATTCGTATTCACTCACATTTTCCCACTTATTGCAAAAAATAAAAAAAAATAAAAAAATACACTTTACCTCCTTTATCACATTGTTAGCAAATATTTGAGGGAGGATGACGAAAAATACCCAAACTGTTGAATGATATGCTTTCCGAAAGAATCTTGCTTATGATATATAGGCATTGTTTCAAATTCCCAAACACTGGAGATATAAGGAGTTAATCCCTAGACAACCACTTCGAGCCTAGAAGTAGGAGTTTATTTCGAATATTCAAAACCCTTACGCTTAACCCGGGGCAGGGTAGTGTTCAGTTAACTTGACTTCACATCCAAACTACAGGGTGAAACATTCCAATTTGGAGATCCATCCATGACCAATGACTTGGCAGTTACAATCCTTCAACACAAAAAATCAGAAAAATAGAAGAGCCCGCTAAGTTGAGCATCCTAATAGGAGACTTAGGCAAAAGTTAGGGCAATCCCGATGGATTAAAAATTTCAAAAAAATTGTCCATGCAAAAATTAGGGATCAAAAGAAAAACAGTAGAAAGAGGTCCTCAAATCCTCAGCAAAAAAAAACAAAATAAGTTGCAGTGACCATCTTATCCAAAACCAAAAGGGTCACTAACATCCCAGAAAAATGAATAAGGTGACTGCCATTGTAAGAAAGGTCTTGAACAATCACCTTCAACCATTACACTTTCAAACTCTCTTAGGAGAGAAATGCGGGTGTCATTTAACTGAACGTAGGACTGGAGAACATCACGAAGTTGGGTGGGTACAAAATATTTGAGCCTATATCCTTTGTTTCATAAACCGTGAACCAGACCATGATACAACCCTCAAAAGACCTAATTGAAGCAGGGTTTATTATGAAGGCATATCTCAGCAAGGTTGCGTAAGCTGACTCCTAAAAGATTTGCTAATCTTCTCCTTGTTATTTCACAAATCACTTTCTAAATTAGCACTACGTTTGGACAACTGATCCATTCGTCACACACTATCACATCATCCAAATAAATGTTTTTTTTTCAAAACTCGCATGAATATTGCATTAAAATTACCATTTATGTACAAATAAATTTTAATTGCAAGTCAGTACTTAGCGTCTAAAGAAATTTCAAACAAGGAAAAGTCAAAGATGAGCTTGAGAATTCATTGGTGTTGACTCGAATCAAGATCACTCCATATCAGGGGCAAGACTTTCAATGACTATGTGGACCTGAGAATTGGTTGGTCGAAAATCAAATCTCCAAGCATTAGAACTAGACTATCCCAATTAGTAGCCTATCTGGGACAAATAATTCATGATCACCTAATTCGGGGCAAGTCCTTCTAAAGACTCAGACAGGGGCAACTCTCCATGAGACCCAGATACTGGGGCAACTTGTAAAGTGCTAGGATATGGCACAGTCATTCTCAAGGCTCCAATTTAAAGAAGATTCTTTCAAAGTCCCTACAGACTGGGGCAAGGCAGTTATAAAATGAGGCCTTAGGGTTAAGCCAAAGCATAATCAACATGCATTGATTATGTCGCTACGCTCATTTGAAAGTCATCATGGCATCAGTTAAATAAGTTGAAGTTCTCTTAGTAACTTACAACTTCAACAATAGATCATACTTGGGGACACCACAAATGGTCGCATCCATCCTCCGATCAGAGCATCGTCGGATACCAAGTGTCGAGAAGTCAATACCCTCCACTGCCCCAAAAAGTCCAATTATATTGGCAACCACCAAAAATCTTAAAGTCCAATTTCATTGGCACCCTCATAATTCCCAAAAGTCCACTATGGTGGCAACTACCAGAAAGTCAAAAGTCCAACCGTGTTTGGCACAACTTAAAAGTCCAAGTTCTCTTGGCATTTCTCACAATCCAATCTTATTCAACCCCGTGTTGATATCTTTTGCTTTTCAACTCTGTGTTGATATCTTTGTCTTTTCAACCCCGTGTTGATACCTCTTTGTCTTTTCAACCCCGTGTTGATACCTCGATGCCTTTTCAACCCCGTGTTGATATCTTTACCTTTTCAACCCCGTGTTGATATCTTTGCCTTTTCAACCCTGTGTTGATGATACCTTTTCAACCCCGTGTTGATATCTTTACCATTTCAACTCTGTGTTGATATCTATACCTTTTCAACTCTGTGTTGATACCTTGCCTTTTCAACCCCGTGTTGATATCTCTACCTTTGCAACTCTGTGTTGATATCTTTGTTTTCTCAACCCTGTGTTGATACCTTTCCTCTCTCAACCCCGTGTTGATACCTTTAGCTTCTCAACCCCGTGTTGATACCTTTAGCTTTTCAACCCCGTGTTGATACCTTTGATTTCTCAACCCTGAGTTGATACCTAGTGAGTCTTTTCACCCTTGCTTTCAAAACCATCAAAAAAAAACGAAAAGTCCACCCGTGGAGTGGCATCTTTCCAAAGTCCAATTTCGTTGGCATCTACCAAAAACCTTATATCGAGCATATCCAATCATTTGCATTGTCACATGCATGACATGCAACATTCTTGTCCGAAAACAAGAATGTCATCAAACACAATCATATTAATCATTAGCATATAACAAAGCATTTGCATAAGAATCATTTGTAATTTCATTTTCATAAGAATCATCGTGCATCATGCAATGTACGAGGGCACAGCTGAATAGAATAACAGGATCCAGGACATGCATCCAGGATTTTCCTTTCTCAAAGTTGACAGTATTCCTCTTAAAAGAGCTGATACTCCGCACATGCTTACGGATTTTATTCCCCAGCAAATCATTCTTCAAGCTCTATAGTTGATGATGATTTTGTCCACCATCTTCGTTGCTCTCCAAGCAAAGAGCATCCTGGAAGATTTGATTGAGATACTGCTTTGGAGCCCTCCGAAGAACCTTAATCGAAAAGGTACTGCTTCGCGAGACCCGAAGAATCTCATGTTCGGTAAAGACACTGTTCTAGTATCACTGAAGATCCTATGTTTAAAGAACTGCTTCGCATGATATGAAAATCTTACCCCATTTATTCGAGACATTGTTCTAATGTCCACAAAGAGCCTTCATTGGTAAGGTACTGCTTTGATGGACTAAAGAATCTCATGCTTTGTTAAGACACTTGTTCTAGAGTCATGGAAGAGTCCTGACCAAAGGAAACTGCTTCATATGACTTAGAAGGTATTATGCTTTTGTTGAGATGTTTCTCTGAGTATCAATGGAGAGCCTTAAGTGTGAGGAACTGCTTTGTTGGATCAGAGAACATCATTGATTAAGATACTGATTTGGGCATTCTTCGAGGAGCCTATATTGTTAAGGAACTGCTTCGCATGACCCAAATAATCACGTATTCTGTTAAAGTCTTGTCCTCGAGGAAACCCCAATTCATAAGGGACTGCTTTGTTAGACTTGGAGAAATTTATTCATAAAGTTGGGATACTGCTTTGTTAGTACGAAGAATCTCATACATTTTGTACAATTTTCCAATCTTATCTTCATACCCCTTTCAGTGGTGTCGCATTTTCTCTCTTGTCGGACAAATTTAGGGGTCTTTTTATATCTAATTGACTTGTACCCTAAAAAGATTGAACTCCATGCAGCAGTTCACTCCTTCGGGCTCAAGGCAATTAGATAGGGGCATCTGTCATACCCCAAATTTGTCCTACCTTCTCAACTTCGCATGATGTTTGGTAAATTGGTGAAAATGTTGCTATGAATCATCATTTGGCTTCCGACCATGATTTTCAAATCATGAAATTCTTGTTTGTGTTAAGGTAAAATGCGAATGGTGTGAAAAGTTGGTCATTTGGTTTCAAGATAATTCCCAAACTTTTACTCAGTTCTCAAGCTTCAAATTAAATGGTATCGTAAGCAGAGGATGTATCAAAACGCTTTTTAATCATGCTATGCGTTCAAATGATCAAGTTTTTTAATTCTAGAAGTTGTGAATAGTCTGAATTCGGGAATCAATTTGCACTATGGATATGACTAGGAGCTCGAGTTATAATAACTCATTTGTTAAAACTTCATTCATTTGCAAGTAATGTTGTGAGTTGGTTTCTAGCTATCATTTCCATTTGGTTTAATCCTTGGGATCAAATTAAGTCTTGGGTTTCCATAATCAATAATATTTAATTGCAAGTCATGGGTAGAAATGTCAAAACCGCATTTAGATTGATTCAAGATGTGAAGGTGTGAACTTGGTTCCAATTTATTCATCACTTTATTATTGGAGCCTTGTTCATCTTTATACAAACCCATACAATGTCTAAAGACCAACCAACGTGTCAAGAAACACTATGCTTTGTTTTTCTATTATGCTTTGTTTTTCTATCATGGAAATATTGAAGATTAAAGAAATTAATGGATCATTTGATCTCAAAAGCCATCATATTCTTCAAATTAGCAAGGCAAGTTTCGGTTGCAGGAAATTGGCCTATGGGATGCCAAGAATATATTGTTCAGTTAAGTCCAACATCTACAAGTTTCAAAATTCAAATGAATTACAAATGATGAAAATTGTGGAATTCTAATTGTTGCAAGAATGTTACAAACGTCCTAATCCTACCACTTTAAAGAGAATGAACATCAATCATCTTTGCTACACTAAGCTTCAGCTTCTTCACTTCTCACAAGCTTCGAAATTTTCGGTTCAGCTTTCCATAGACTATGTGACACTCCATGAATCTCCATTTTTACAAACAAGCAAAGCATCAACAGGTCGCAAACAAGGATGTCCACGGAATTTCCTTACGCCTGAACTTAAAGCATCATTTCTCCATCATCAAGTTGGAACAGTTTCGTCATGTTTCCTCAAGCTTCAAGATGATGTAAAGTTTCATTTATTGTTTCTACCTATAAAAAAAAACAAAACAAAAGTTGCATAATTGCCGAATTATAGCACAGAAACAATGCAGCCAGAATTTCGATCAACAGGGGGAGAATCCAAAGTGGAATTCTCAGTAAGAAAATATGATGATGATGATGAGAACAAATTATACCAAGACTTGTGAACTTCCAAAGTTGCCATGTTCGTCAACAGTACAACTCCTACGTGTTGGAACTAATTCTTATCTGCAAGAACAAAATTTGTTGTATTGCACAAATTAGTAACCATAGGATGACATTGTGATAATTACAAAAGAAACAATGTGCAGCTATCTATGAAAGACAACGAGAAAGGACATTCAAAGCAAGATCATATCATATTTCAAAAGCTCTACAATGATCCAGAGGCAGCTGCAGTATGATAGCAATGCATAAAATTCACAACATGAAAAGCCTAGAATGCAAATTTCAATGGACATGTCAAGAGACCATACAATTCATGGTTGTACAAATGCCACAAGCTTGTCATTTTGGTATTGTTACCTGATTATCAGGCCATCACTTTGGTGCTAAATCTTCCTGCCAAAACTTCTAAGCCTTGAGGCCTTTATGCCGGAGTTTCAAACTCAAGCGGTTTCTCATCATTTTGACATTATCCTAGTTTCCCTCATGCCAAGTCTCCTTTAAATCTTCAAATCCAACTGGATTGTACATAAAAAAGAGAAAAATAAGCATTAGAATGGTGAATTAACATGTGCAGCAGCAGGTAATTAAAAAGGGTACATCATTCTGATAATGCGAGCTTGAACTTAGGTTGAGTAATCGGGCATCTGTGCACACATATTTTGAGCCGAAATGAAAAACACACTCAGCCAAGTTTATATGAATTCACTCTTCGGCAAGTTTCAGCTCCTGCAAATGAAGACACACAGAGCACTAGCAAGAAGGTTCAGGCGATTCCAAGAAAAATGAAGGGAAGTCTGGCAAAGATGACAAGAAAGATGAGTAAAGAAGTGAAAGAGAAGAAGAAATATGATGAACCTCCTCAGCACACACAAGCGGCAAACCACCATCAAGAAACAAATACCTCAAGGCCAAAGATAACAAAAGTTGATCCACCGTACAGCTCCTAACAAAAAGCGTTAACACAGATGTCAAAAGCTCCATATCAGAATTCTCAAGAGGGACATAATGTTAGACTTTCATGCTACCCTGCAAAATTCAGAAAAAAAACAAAGCTGTAACAATACATTGAGATAGTATAGTCACACAAAAAGGGTGAATGGAAAAGTTCACCTGAAAAAGTCACATTCTTAGACATCTGTTGCTCAAATTCCACACCAGTTACAACATGAATATTTGATCAAAGTGCAGACCTGCCAAAGCATTGACAACCATGTCATTTACTCTCAAACAAAGGGTCAATTTCATTTGCAGGATGTAGTGGCTTATGTTTGCAATAATACAACAGTAAAGATACAAATTCACGACAGTAAAAATCATGATTTTTCACAGTGGCCAGGACTTCAGCAAGAGTCAGCAAGGGGACCACACATTCTAGAAATCTTTCACTACAGACAAAGAATGCAACCTGGTCAGGACCCACACAATTTGGCTCAAAAACTCGCCCAACTGATTGAAATAGCCAGCTCATGATTTTCTCTCACGTACCAAATAACAACCTCACACAAATTCCTTTTGGCTCACACGTATGATCCTCATTTTTCCATTATAAAAGTCAATCATTGGCACAGAAAGAGAGGACACCTACAGACCTGAAGAAACCCTAGCAGAAAACGGTGGAAGCAAGAAGAACAATACTCACTAAACCCTAAAAATCACAAAAGCTCATAACCTAGGGCTCATTGAGTCTCACACCGAGACTCATTTAAGCTAAGCTATTGACCAATCTCAAGAGTTCGCAGAATCAGCAATCACTACAACAGCAAAGCAAACAGAGAAAGGATAGTAGTAGACGCAAATATTGAAGGCGAAGAGGGTAAAAGAACTTACACATCGTCGAAGTCTAAAAGGATCGTCGGATAATTTTCTTCGCTCTATTCAGGTAACTTCTCTATTACTTTCATTCCTACCTTGATCTTGTTGTGAAAATATTTTCCACCTTGATGTTATAAAAATGAGTCTAGGGTTTAGTCGTTCATCTGGTTGTTGAGGTATTTGAGCTATAGCCACAAATTATTGTGTCTCCAACGATGAACATCAGCTGATCTCTTCCATGGTTGGAGTTTGAGTCAAAGATTGAAGTTTCGAGTGAGTTGATGAGGGGGCTTGCTTACACGTTGGAGGGGTTTCTTTGATGATTTTGATTTACAATGAAGAAGATGAGAGTCGGGTATAGGAAGAGGAGACTCTGAGGATTTTTGACACCGCTAGGTTAGATTTCAAGATGTGAACATTGGTCTATGTGTAAGCCTTATTTGTTTTCTTTTTCGCAATTGACTGTTAGAGCATTTATCATGTGCCTTTTTACACTGCCCAAGGGTAACGTTACACTTTGGCTCTCTGTGTTGTCCATTGTTGATAGCAACACGCAGGGGTCAAGTACAGGTGTTGGTAATAGGGGCGGTGTCCCTTTAACTTCATGTAGGTTTTGCTTTGTTTCTCTAGAATTGTATTATTTGGACCATATGGGTGGGCCGGGTCCTGCTTGATACGGGTTGAAGCAGTTTATGGGTCTGTTCTGATTTGCATGGCTAGCCTAGGATTTGCTTCCTTTACCGCATACAACATGATACTCTCTCTGTTTATTTTTCTTGTTTTTATTATTTTATGTTTTGAATATTATTTTTGTTCTATGATTATTATTCTTTTGATTTATCATAAAAATATGTCTCAAAAAATATATTATAGAGAATTATTTAGTTTTCACATAAGGGCCAATGATATATTAAACGGTCGATTTTTTGCCCGATTTTCATCGGTGATGTTCGGTCAATATGAGGCCTTTCCTTTTTTTAATTTTATCTAATTATTTTATTTTAAACAAAATTTGTAATTTAATTCATTTATTATTCATATTTATTTTTCTATTCTAATATTCAATTCATTTATTTATTTTCGTATTTCAAATAATGTTCAACTCCTCATAGAACGATTTCATTAAATCGGCTCTAAGGCAGTAAACGAACCAAATTTCGCCGCGTCCCGAAAAGGTCCAACGCCTTCGAATAGTTGCGCTCGAAAAAGGTCCAACGCCTTCAAATAGTTGTGTCCCGATCAAACAGGCCGAACGCCTTCGAATAGTTCAAACACACTGCACACACGCTTCCTCTTGGGCAAACTACAATGATACCTTTTATTTCTCGCAATCCCCTGTATTTATTTTGTACCCCTCTCCCCTTACTTTGTACGCAATTTACTTTCCGTATTTATTTCCGAATCCTTGGTCCAACGCCAAGCGATTGCACTTGCACACTCGCACTTATTCAATTATCGTTTCGTTTAGGATCCATCTTACTTTGCGAGTCGAGCACATTGTGCCTCGCTAACAAAACCAACAAATAAACTTCCATTTGCATTCACCTTAAACTTCAAAAAACCGAAATGTTACTTCTTAGATCCAAACCCTTGATCCAACATCAAGCGGTCTCAGGAAACAAAAACACTTCAATAAATACGAGGAAAATTGCACGCCACGAGCCTTAAGCGATAGAAAGGGGGATAACGAGCTTTCGTTACTCGCTCCGATTATTTCGACGCAGGACACTAGTCTTGTTGGGCGAGATAAACTATCCATAGTCTTTAGTGCAAATGGACTCTTAAATCCTTTCATCGAAGAAAGGTAATAAAATCAACAACCATCACCTGTATCAGGCCGAACTACGAAGCTCTGACTTTCCCATTGCACAAGGGAATACGTAGGCACGAGGATCTCAATCCTTGCCGAGCCCCTAGGATCAACAAACCCTTTAGTTCAACAAGTAATCATAAGTATAGACATCCCTTCGCGCGTGACAATCTAGATGGTTCCCATCGAGTACGATGGATGTAGGAGGTGCTAATACCTTCCTCCTACATAACCGACTTCCGAACCCCGACAATGGTTTGCGATGACCTTGTTTTATCCCTTCTTGGTGGTTTTATCTATATTTTCCATTTCCCTCTTCGGGAATAAATAAAATTAGGTGGCGACTCTCAAGTCAGCCCAGCCGCGACCGCGTTCGCGAGGGATCGTATTTTTCGAGGTACGACACGTATATTTAGGTATCTTAATGGAACACCTAAATATGGGCTTTGGTATTCCAAAGGAAGCGATTGCAGCTTAGTAGGTTATTCTGATTCTGATTTTGCTGGCTGCAAATCAGATAGGAAAAGCACTAGTGGCACATGTCATCTGTTTTCAAATTCTTTGATAAGTTGGCATAGTAAAAAGCAAGTATCCGTAGCTTTGTCTACTGCTGAAGCTGAGTATGTCGCAGCCGATAGCTGTTGTGCTCAAATTCTGTGGCTAAGACAACAACTACAAGACTTTGACATTGAACTTAAACGTATTCCAATTAAATGTGACAACACTAGTGCCATTAATCTCACTAAGAATCCTGTTTTACACTCACGCACCAAACATATTGAGATTAGACATCACTTTCTTCGCGATCATGTTGAAAAAAGAGATGTTGTGTTTGAACATGTTGATACTAAAAATCAACTTGCTGACATTTTCACTAAACCTTTGGCAACTGAACCGTTCTTCAACATCTGTCGTGAATTAGGGATTCTTGATCTCTCCGCATTGGTGTTTTAAGTTTGATTGATGTTGTTACTATTTATCTCATCGTATTTGTTAAGATTGTAGCCTTCACTCATACCTCATGAGTATACTACGTCGGAGGTAATATCGTTCCTCTCTTCACTTTGATAATAGTATATGATCAATGTATGTTTGAGAATTGATTACTTGTTTTGACGAACTTCTTTTCAATTGAATGTTTGAACATTGATGTTGTTATTTGTAAAGTATTCTTAAGCATGTATACAATGTTGTATTTCATTTTGCTGCATAATGGTTGTTTTGCTTCTTCATTAGTGTGTCAATTCTTACAATAACCACTGAAATTTCAAATTTTCGCATAATGAATCGATCCCAACATTCATGAATCGATTCATGTTGGTTTCATTTTAATTTCTATCAAACCAGTTACAGTATGTATTGATTCATAATTCTTGTATCGATTCATTGTCATCTGTAATTCAAAAATTCGCAAAATGAATCGATCCCAATCTGCTTGAATCGATTCATGATTTAAATTTAAATTTCTTTCAAAACCAGTTACAGTATGTATTGATTCATAGTGGATGGAATCGATACATAGCATTTTGACTCTTAAATTTTTTCGTGAAATGAATCGATACATACAAGGATGAATCTATTCATCCTGGCGCAAATTCAGTTTATTTTTTAATGAATCGACACATCAACAACTGCCATGTGTCGCTCCCACCAAATGACAACCGGGGCCAAGAGGGGTACAGACGCGAACGGTCGGCGAAAAGAGGATGTGAGAACACACAGGAGTGAACTCACAAGAAAAGAAAAGAGTCGCCAGCTAGGCATTTTTATCCCGGAGGAAAGGCAATGCTGCATAGACCTAGAAAGATATGGATAAGACGGTTGCGAACCAGAGAGACTGAGAAAGGGGGTTGGTTACAACCTGGGAAGGTATTAGCACCCAGATTGTCCGCCGTACTCGAAGGGATCCACGCTTAAAAGATTTGTGTTTTAAAGGGGTAGTGTCAGTGCAATTTGTGTACAAAAAGCTGGAAAATAATGATATACAGGTGTCAGTGTAAGAGGAGTGAAGTGTATAAGTGAAGTGTCAGTGTAAGGACAAAGTGAAATGCTCATGATAATGAGGCTAAAAGAATAAGGCTGGAAAGAGGGGGAATATACAGAGACTTTTGTTTGATAACTGTTAAGTTATGCCTACGTATCCTCTCGTGCAATGAGGAAGTCAGAACACCGTAGTTCGACTCAAAGAGACTGAAAGATAAATTGACTTGTGAACTGCTTGCTTGTCTATGCTCAAGTGTATGACCTGTCTGGCTCAGGTGGAAACTGTCTTGCATTAGACGGAAGAAGCAAGTTTTCGTTTGTGAGTGAACGAGGTGAGAAAAGAATCCCGGAGGAGACGATTATTGTTTGTTTTTGAGTTTTCAATCTTTTATTGCTTTTGAAAGTTCGTCATAGGATAATGAGCTTAAGCCTAAACCAATGGGTTAGTAAACTCATCACTTCCTCCCTCTGATTAGGGGTAATACCTTAAGTGTGAAATCAGTGTCTCACACTTAATCACCATGGTGTAGGATTAAGATCATTAACCTACTTGTGATTAGTTAAATGTTTTTGTTGTTTTTGTTTAGTGTTAAGTAATGAGACTAAGTAATGAGACTAAGACAACTTGAGGGGGACTTGTCCATTAACACTAGGGTTAGTCCTTCTTAACCAATTAAGGAAGAATTAGAACCCTAATGCAAGGCCCAAGTTACAAGCTTGATGTCTTGATGATTATTAAGATGAATTGATTAAAGGATTTAAACACATTAAGGGTTTAACACTTAGGATTAAAGTTGTACACTCCATCCTAATAGAAGGATGCAGGCATAAGCTTAATCACAAAGCCTTAAAGCCTTTAGGGTTTAGTCCCTGATTATGAGATGAGAAGAGAAGACTCAAAGAGACACAAAGGTAAAAGCTAAGTGGGGGACTAATCAAACCCTAATTGTTATCATGCTTGGTCATTCCTAGGTTTTGTGAGGTTTAAGAGAAAGATCTTCAGAGAAACCACCAGGAAGCAGATGAAAGGAGCAAAGAGAAGCAAAAAAACAACTTGCTTCACTTAAGAAGACAAGTTGTTTGAAGAAAGAAGGTAAGATGAACAAGAATGAGCAATCTCAATCCAAACACATACAAAATTCAGCAAGGGAAGTGAAAGAAAGATGAAAAGAGATTATAAGAAGTGAAGGCAAATTCACTTCTCAAACAACTTACCACCTGAAAAGTTAGCAAAAGGAATGAAATGCAATGCAAATGAGATGAAATGTGATGATGCAAACTAAAACCAGAAGCATGAGTATGATGTTAATGATGCTAAGAGATGATGCAAACATGAGGCAAGACATGAGGATGATCATACAAACATATGGATGCAAGAGAAGCATGCTTAGAACCATGAACATACATGAAAAGTTATGGAATGCAAATGACATATAACATGGTAAATGAGAGATGCAATGATCAAACATGATTCTAATATGTCTTAAGATGTCTTATGAATCAAATGAATGCACAAAATGTCATGAAAAGTCTTGGTATGCAAGCAAATGGAAGATGGATGCAAAGAAAGGCATGAATTAGGGTTTATGATCAATGCACAAAACAAAATTCAATACCAGAAGCAAACATCATGATAAAAATTTGAAAATGCATTCAAAGGAACCTAAACCTATACAAACTCACTGCCCAAAGGAGAGGATCCAATTCTTAACCTAGTGAAAGTTATGAATTTCCTAAGTTGGCTAGGGTTTTAAGGTACCTTGTCAAGAAAAATTTCAAACAAATTGAAAATGCAAGATCAATTCAAGCCAATTTAATCCTACAAACTACATGATTTGCAAGATGCAATGCAAAAAGAATCATTGTCCAACTCTCAATGGCTAGACAGAAATGAATTTTTGAAGTTTGAATCAAAATAATGCCTTGAAATGAAATTAATTCCATTGAAAATGGTCAAAAGGCATCAAGAACAAAAAAGAAATTTGGTTTGACAGTTGGAAAATGTTTCTAAATGTTTTTAAAGGTTACATGAATTTTTTGGTGATTTTTAAATGCCTAAAAGTATTTTTAATTAATTAATTTTCATTAATTAATTAAAAATAAACTTTTAAATGCTTTAAAAATAATTTTTTATGCAAAAAATAAAAATAAAAATATTTTTGGTTTCTGAAAATTAATAAAAGGTTTGATAAAGATTTTCAGAATTTTTCAATGTATTTTGCTATTTTAAATTAAATGAAAAAAATAAATGCAAAACAAATAAAAATAAAATGAATTTAAACTGAAAAATGAGAAAGTCAATAGATCAAAGGGCCAGGATTCAAACTGGGACGCGCGGGAACTGACTATGCGCGCATCTGGACGGCCAGAATTCAAATTTCCTTAATTATGATTAGTGCCCTAATCTGAACCCTAAACAAATTCAGGTGACCGGAACAGTGTTCCGGTCATCTTCTCCGACGAGTTCCTCTTTCAATCTCTCTCAATACGCCATGAAACCTCTCAAATCTCTCCAGAATCACTCATTAAACATCACTAAACCTAAACCCCACCCCAAAATCCATTTATTTCCACTGAATCATGAGAAACGAATCAAAACGGAAAACACACAAAAATTTCAGAGATCAAATACATCCTACACACGCAACCATTTTCAAAGGTTCAAAGCTCAAAATGATCAGCACACCACATAGAATCAGTTTATAACTTAAAACGCAAGTTCTGGAAAAATGTTTGAGATGGCTACCTGAGATGGAACCTCCTAGTTCTGGGCTTTCTGGCCTTTCCTTTGCTGCAAATCCACTCCTTTGAATCCTATGATGATGAAATGAAGCTTAGGAAGCTTTGAGGATGGCTAGTTTGGGAGATTGGCAAAGTTCTGTTCAAGGGGGGGAAGGAAATCGTGTTTTGGTTTCAGTGACTTTCAGGTTGTTTTAATGGTTGGTTTGTGATCAGTGAGGCATGTTTGTAAACACCCCAAATTTGCCCTCACCCATTCATACCATGGCTTGTGATCATTTCATATGCATAAACACAATCATATCACCTCATATCACATTTTTGAGTCACTGCATTGTTTCTAAGTCATCTGCATCTAGGGTTTGTGATCTGAGCAATCCAGGAGCTTCTTGAGCCACCCCAAAGGCCACTAATCACTTCAAAGGGATCCATGTATGTTCTTATATCATATTACATCCTCTCAAAGTCAAAAATGCCAAAGAATCACAAGAACTGGGATTGGTATGGATGCAGAGCCAAGTTTGACTGCACAGATGACCTAAAATTAGGGTTTTGGTTTCAGAGGCCATAACTCCAAATTTTTTTGGTCATTCTTGTTTCCATTGGTCTCTATATGGTATAGGGAGTATGCATATCAATTTTCATGAAGAAATTCCATGGGGAAGTCATCTGATCAAGGGTTGACTTTCTGGACAAGTCAGTGCAAAATCAGGGCATCTGAGGCCCCCAATGACCCAACCAAGGGGTGATCTTCATCATTTTTGAGTGTATATGATCTTTATTTGATCATGGAAGAAGGTTGAAGTTCACAAAATTCAAGAATTACAAGTTTTTGCAAAGTTGACTTTTTAGGGCATGGTTGACTTTTGAAGAATATGTCATTTTATGCCACTTTTCAAGCCTTGCTTTTGATCCAAAAATGCTCCAAATGGAAAAACTTTGGTCGTGAAAGTTGTAGATTAGATCTTTCCCTTTTCAAAAAGTACAAGAACATGATCTAATTCATTTTGGATCAAAAGTTATGGTGTGTTAAAGTTGGCAAAAATCACTAATTTTCAAGTTATGCACTAAAAGGAAAACTTGCAATTTCATGAACCAAGTATTCTAGTGACTTCAAATTGACTTCAAAGCTTCATCACATGATCATATATGACCCCAAAAACAGATTTGGCCCAAGGATTTTTGCATTGCTTGCCTTGATTTTCAAAGTTCCATAAGGCATGTTTCATAAGTATGCAAAAGGGGATTCTTGGCAAAAACCATTTTTTAGGAAGTTATGTGATCAATATCTGATTTCTAAACTTTGCCATGACTAAAGGAAGTGCTATGTTACAAAATTCAGCAAGGGATGTTTCATGTGTATGGCACAAAATCATGAGAAAACACAAGTTGTCAAGTTGCAAGATCACTCTCAATTCATGATCCACATGTTGCAGTCAGCTACAAACAATCCAAGGGCCCTCCTCAACTCAAGCTGGAGCAAGACATGACTTGAACCTGCTGTTGTCATGGCCCATACTCTAAAGGACACAAATTTGACCTTTTTGCAAAAAGCTCCCATACTCTTGGCACAGTAAACAGCCACCCTACTGACCTGCCCCACAGGCTATCCACACAAGTTGGAGATGATATAGCAAAGCATTGAGCATTGAAGCTGGCCAGAACACAACATATCCAAAAACCTGCAAAAACTTTCCTCTCTTCGAATCACCTTCCACAGTCATCAAACACTCATTCTACCTTCACCAATCAACCAGAAAACATCCATAGAACCAATACCACCCTTCACATTGATCTGAAACAGCCTATACACAAACTCCATTTTCTGATACACCAGAACTGGACTTCTCAAACTAGCTTGTTTAAGCTCATTTCAAGCCTTCCATTAGCACCAGGGGAGTCAGTAGAGCAAGCTTGCACCAAAGAACAGCTCTGAAAGCCCAGAAACAGGAGTCTCCATCTCAGGTATGGCTATGAACATTTTTTCTCAGAGCTTGTATTTTGAGTTATAAATTGGTTGCTTATGTCTTGCTGGTCATGGGGATGCTTTTAGAATCGAAAATAGATGAGAAATGAGTTTGTATTGTTACTCTGAAATTTCACCCGTGAAATTTGTTTCTTTCGATTTGCTTGATTCTGGATGTTTAAATGATGTTTGAAGGTAGATTCGTGACCTAGGTTGTTAGAGGATCATTTGGCTGTGCTTAATTTGATGTTTAGAGGCCTGAATCATGATTTAGGGTTTGGATGCTGCCGGAGAAGATGACCGGAGCTTCCCTCCGGTCACCTGAAAATGCTTATGCCCTAATCCCTGTCATTAAACTCATTTGAATCTGGAGCGTAGGATTAGTTGACCCCATTGACTTGCCGCGTGAATGACTGGCCCAGATTCACTCAATTAGCCCTAATCCCCTTTCATTAATTAAATAAATCACAATTAAGTTAATTTAATCAGGACCAACCACAGCCCTTGGATTCGCGCGCCAGTCAACCATCTCAAACCCAGTTCAAATCTCCACCATCAGATCTGAATACTTTTCATTTATTTACATTTTTATTTCATTTTCTTTCATTAATCTCCCATATTTTATTTAAAATAGCAAAATTGTTTTAAAAATTATGAAACTTTTTGTCAAGAGTTTCAATAATTTTTAAAACACAAAAATATTTTTATTTTCATTTTTAGCATTAAAAAAGTATTTTTAAATATTTAAAAGTTTATTTTTAATTGATTAATGAAAATTAATTTATTAAAAATACTTTTAGGTATTTAAAAATCACCAAAAAATTCATGAAATGTTCTAAGACATTTAGAAACATTGTCCAACCTTCAAACCAAATTTATTTTTTGATCTTGATGCATTTTGAGAATTTTTCATTGATTAAAAATCATTTTTATGCATTAATTTGATCCAAAAGTTCCAAGAATCATTTCTGCCTATCCATGAAGAGTTGGACATTGATTCTTTTTGCATTGCATTGTGTTTAGCATGTAGTTTGTGAGATTAAATGGCCATGATTTGATCTTTCATTTTCAATTTGTTTGATAATTTTCTTGTTTGGAAACCTTAAAACCCTAAGAAACTTAGAAAAATCATATCTTGAGTTTGGTTAGGAGTTGAAACCTCTCCTTTGGGCAGTGAGTGAGTATAGGATTAGGGGTCCTTTGAGTGCATTTTCAATTTTTTATAATGTTGTTTGCTTCTGGTTTTGGTTTTTGTTTGATGTATTGTTCATAAACCCTAATTTGGGCTTCCCATATGCATCCATCTTGCATTCTCTTGCATAATATGACTTGCCATGCCATTTCAAACATCCATTTGACTCATTTGACATCATAAGGCATATTGAAAACATGTTTGATCATTGCATCATGTATTTGCCATGTTGTATGTCATGTGCACTTCATAACTTTTCATGTATGTCCTTGCTTCTTAACTTGCTTCATTTGCATTCATGAGCTTGTATGATCATTTCCATGTGCTGCCTCATGTTTGTAGCATCTCATAGCATCATTAGCATCATGTATATGCTTCTGGTTTTGTTTCTCATCATGTCATCTCATCCCATTTTGCATTGCATTGCATTTCTTTCCTAACCTTTCAGGTGGTAAGTAATTCTGGGAAGTGAATTTGCCTTCACTTCTCATAACTTTCTTCTCATCACTCTCTTGCATCCATTGCTGCATTTTTTTATATGTGTTTGGGTTTGAGCTTGCTCATCCTTCTTCCTCCACTTTCTTTCTCCAAGTGACTTGACTTCTGGAATGAAGCAAGTTGCTTTGCTCCTCTTGATCCTTTCATCTGCTTCCTGGTGGTTCCATTGAAGATTTCTCTTGAAAACCTCACAAACCTTAGGGACAACCAAGCATGACAATGATTAGGGTTTTGATTAGCCTCCCCTCTTAGTTTTCACCTTTGTGTCTCTTTGAGTCTTCTCTCCTCATCTCATAATCAGGGACTAAACCCTAAAGGCTTTAAGGCTTTGTGATCAAGCTTATGCCTGCATCCTTCTCTTAGGATGGAGTGTATAACTTTAATCCTAAGTGTTAAACCCTTAATGTGTTTAAATCTCTTAATCAATCCACTTAATAAGTATCAATACACCACACTTGTAACTTGGGCCTTGCATTAGGGTTCTAATTCTTCCTTAATTGGTTAAGAAGGACTAACCCTAGTGTTAATGGACAAGTCCCCCTCAAGTTGTCTTACAAACCCTAAAAATCACTTCTTCATCATATCATTAACTAAAATCCACTTAAATAAAGGCTTTGTTTTGTCATGAGTTTAATCCCTAATCATGGATTAAGTTGAGGAGCTTTCCTCAGCTTAAACATTCTCATCTATTATCCTTCTATTAGGATGGTGTAATGGGTCTGTTTAATCCTTGATTATGGCTTAACCTCATTACTTAACACTAAACAAAAACACCAAAAACATCTAAATAATCACAAGTAGGTTAATGATCTTAATCCTACATCATGGAGATTAAGTGTGAAAAGCTGACTTCACACTTAAGGTATTCTCATTACCCCTAAACAGAGGGAAGATGTGATGAGTTTACTAACCCATTGGTTTAGGCTTAAGCTCATTAACTTATGACAAATTTCCAAAAGCAATAAAAGACTGAAAACACAAAAACAAACAATAATCGTCTCCTTCGGGATTCTTTTCTCATCTCATTCACTCACAGCCGGGAACTCGCTTCTTCCGTCTAATGCAAGACAGTTTGCACCTGAGCCAGACAGGTCACACACTTGAGCATAGAAAAGTAAGCAGTTCACAAATCAATTTATCTTTCAGTCTCTTTGGGTCGAACTACGATGTTCTGACTTCCTCATTGCACGAGAGGATACGTAGGCATAACTTAACGGTTATCGAACAAAAGTCTCTGTATATTCCCCCTCTTTCTAGCTTTATTCTTTAAGCCTCATTATCATGAGCATTTCATTCCTGGTCTCACACTGACACTGTATATATCACACTTCACTTCTTTTACACTGACACCTGTACATCCTTCTCCAGCTCTTTTACACACAGATTGCACTGACACTACCCCTTTGAAGCACAAATCTTTCAAGCGTGGATCCCGTCGAGTACGGCGGACAATCTGGGTGCTAATACCTTCCCAGGTTGTAACCAACCCCCTTTCTCAGTCTCTCTGGTTCGCAACCGTCTTATCCATTCTTTTTTCTAGGTCTATGCAGCATTGCCTTTCCTCCGGGATAAAAATGCCTAGCTGGCGAATCTATTCATCTCCAGTGAGTTCACGGCTGTGTGTTCTCATTGTTCTCCTTCGCCGACCGTTCGCGCTTGTACAAGGATGCAAATCTTCGGGAGCGACAATGTTGAGATCAATGGTGAAGTTTGTTTGTGTGTTTGATGCTTGTGGAGTTAGTTTCGAATGGTTTTGCAAGTTGGAGCAATTTTGATAACTATGGCTTGGAGTATGTTTCAGCATGAGTTGTATGGTGTGTTATGCTGGCTTTGGTCCACTTATCACAACTAGAGAGGTCAGAGGAGTTGGTGTGCCCTATTGTGATTGGTATGGGTCTTTGGCCAAAATGTCAAACTTTGTGTAAGAGAGGTATGGGCTCATAGCCAGCCAAGGACAAGAGGGGTGTCCTGCGCAGCAAGAAGTGTGGAGAGCCCTAGGATCAATTCTGAAGTCAGCAAGCAAGTGGATTAGGGTTTGAGTGAGGGTTTGCAACTTGGTTCATCTTTGGCCCTTTTGAAGTTTCTTGCCCCACAAGTCACAAAAATGAGCAAACTCTTGGTGAATTCTGATCTTTGGACATTGGTTCATGTTTGTATGAAGTTTAGAAGTCCATTTGATAGCACAATTTTCCTTGGCAAGTGATTTTGCAACTTTGCCTCTTTGGTGGAAAACTTGAAATTATGTGATTTTTCCCAACTTTGACAAGCCATAACTTTTGATCCAAAATGAATTAGAATGAGTTCTTGTACTTTTTGAAAATGGAATGATCCATTCTACAACTTTCATGACCAAATTGTTTTCATTTGAAGCATTTTTGAATCAAAATGCAAGGGTTGAAAAAGTTTCCCAAAATGGCAAGTTTCCATTACAAGTCATTTTCCTAAAAAGTCAACTTTGCAAATGGCTTGAAATTCTTCAATTTTGTGAACTTCTAACATCTTCTATGATCAAATAAAGATCATACACAATCAAAATGATGAAGAACACCCTTTGGTTGGGTCATTGGGGGCTTCAGATGCCCTGATTTTGCACTGACTTGCTCAAGAAGTCAACTCTTGATCAGATGCCTTCCCCATGGAATTTCTTCATGAAAATTGATATGCATGATCCCTATACCATATAGAGACCAATAGAAACAAGAATGACCAAAAAATTGGAGTTATGGCCTTTGAAACCAAAACCCTAATTCTAGGTCATCTGTGCAGTTAAACCTGGCTCTGCTTCCATGCCATTCTCAGTTCTTGTGATTTTTGACATTCTTGACTTTGAGAGGATATAATATGATGCTTGAACATACATGGACCCCTTTGAAGTGATTGATGACCTTTGGAGTGGCTCAAGTAGCTCTTGGATTGCTCAGATCACAAACTCTAGATGCAGATGACTTAGAACCAATGCAGTGAAGCAAATATGTAATATGAGATGCTATGATTGAACTTATGCACATGAGAAGATCACAAGCCATGGTGTGAATGGGTGAGGGAAAATTTGGGGTGTTTACAGCTGCCCCTATTCAAGCATGAGTTAGCTGTGCAGGATGTAAGCAACGACTTAACAGGCAAACAAGATAACTTGTGGTTGAATACCAAAGACAATCCAAAATTTGCACTCACAGGATGAAGAAGAAAAGGGATATAGATTGTAAAGGAAAGTGAAGTATATTTATAAAGTGCGGGCGACGGAGGACGACCGTCGAGCAGAGGACGACTGCTGGGGAAAGGGCAATGACGGGGACGACCGACATGCCGGGGATATAAGAGATTATGATGGGGACGGCCATCAAGTAAAGCTATAAGACTTTCTGGGGATTATAAGTAAAAATAAATGATGAGGTACGGTCATCAGGTTCATAAAGTAATGTAAACAACGGTGGGTATGACCATCGGGCTAAACTGATGAAGGACGATTATCAGGAAAAGGAAAAGGGACCACGACGGGGACGGCCATCGGGTTAAAGAATAAATGAAATAATGATGAAGGACGGTCATCAAAGGTGAAGGACGATCACCTAGCAGGGGACGGCTGCTCTTGGGGATAAGATGATGGACGGTCATCTAAGGTGAAGGACGATCACCTGGAAGGGTACGGCTGCCGAAAATATCGCGACATAGGACGAATGCCGGATAAAAGGTCGACGATGGGGACGACCATCGGACGAGCATGATGAAGGACGATCATCAAGAGGTGAAGGACGATCACCTAGCAGGGGACGGCTGCTCTCAAGGTTTATCATGACATAGGACGAATATCAGATAACAAGATCAACGATGGGGACGACCATCAGATAAAATGATGAAGGACGATCATCAAAAGGTGAAGGACGATCACCTAGCAGGGTACGGCTGCTAAAAATCACGACATAGGACGAATGCCAGATAAAAGGTTGACGATGGGGACGGCCATCGGACGAGCATGATGAAGGACGATCATCAAGAGGTGAAGGACGATCACCTAGCAGGGGACGGCTGCTCTCAAGGTTTATCATGACATAGGACGAATGTCAGATAGAAAAAGGTAGCTTTGCAGGCGACCTACTGGGGAATAGTAAACACGGACGAGTGTTTACATCCAAGAAATAAAAGGTATAAGTATTTTGACGTTGTGTATAGATTAAATATGCGGATGAGCATCCCTAAGACTACGATACGGACGAGTATCGGGTAGAAACAAATACTGACACGTGTTCAGAGATGATGATACGAACGAGTACCAACTGGTTAACAAGGAACACGGACGAGTGTTGATCCTGAGGGGACTCTTCTGGGGAATAATAGACACAGACGAGTGTCTACATTCAAGAAGACATGAGTGTTGTATGGATTAAAGATGCGGACGAGCATCCCTAAGGCTATGATACGGACGAGTATCAGGCAGAAACAAATGCTTGACACATGTTCTGAAATGATGATACAGACGAGTATCAACTGGTTAACAAAGAACACGGACGAGTGTTGAATCTAAGGGGATTTAAGTGATATATACAAGATATGGACAAGTATCTGTATGAGTGAGATAAGTATGAGTGATGTACAGGAGAGTTTAGCCTGCTGAGGGGGGTGACACGGACGAGTGTCAAAAGAGGAAAGTGTAGTATAAACAAGTATATGCTTTACAAAGTGTTTAGGCAACTGTGCTGGGGAAATCGACACGGACGGGTGTCAGGGAATTTGTATAAAGATGTATCTGTGAGTGCAAAGAGGACACTTTGGCTTTCTACTGGGGATATGACACGGACGGGTGTCAAGGAGTATCTGTAATATATAAGTGTCTGCTTTGTAAAGAAGGCTCGGGCGATTTTACTGGGGAATCATGACACGGACGAGTGCCAAAAGGAGTGTGTATCTGTATTTGTGAGTGTAAGGCAAATACTTTAGCTTTCTGGTGGGGAATTATGGGGAGTTTTCCACATATCTCTGATGAATTGTCAGTATTCACAAGTGTTTGATTCAGTACATGGCTTATGATTATGTAATATGTTTGATTTTTTCCGTAATGCTCCGTATTAGACGGAATGCTACGCTCTGTGGGGAGAATATGATGCGAATGCTATGATTATGCAAAGATACCGATCCGGGATTCGGATCCCGTTGCTAAGAAGATCTCTGGTTGATTTGCTTGAAGTGGACATCCCAGCTGGGGATGAGATCATTGGTAGATCTGATACATGGGACTCTGCTTGGGGATATAGGTCGCTGATAGACCTATCTTCGGTAATGAAGGACCCAGATGGGGTTTGTAGAAGCTATCTTTACTCTGTTGTGGGATCTTCAGACGTTGCTCTTCCGGGTAGAGGCTGAAGCTCTGTGGGGAGGTGGTTTCCTGGCTTTGTGCTTGGCTGCGGAGGAATAGTAGATGGCCACTCGGCTGGGGAAGAAGAAAGACCATGGGAAGGTCTTCCTGGATTTTTCTGTAGGGGTCCTGCTGAGGATGATACTGGACAAACTCAGCTGGGGAGAAAGCATCCCCGATGCTAATTGGGAGATAGACTGAGTAGATATTGATTTGCCAGCTTGCTGGGATGAAGCTTTCATGCCCCATGTTGTGCTTTGAATTACCTGCAATCCTGAAAAGACAGAGAAGCGCACAAGTAATCCCAAGGTATCCCTTACCGGATTCCGTCGTAGGAGTTCAGACACTCCCGGGAGTAAGTATATTTCCTGCGAGCACGTATTTTTAGAAGAAGAGCATCTGTATTTATGCAATCAGTATCTTAAGGACATCGGACATTTTGCAAATGAAGGTAAAGTGTACGAGACGAAATGTGACTGAAAAATCTGATTTTATTAATTCATGTGCCCTGAATTGGCAAGATACAGTCAAAGAAACAAATCCCCTAGAATGAGGAGATTGTTATAAATTGAGAAACAAAAGGTGTTGGCAATGTTGATGACGCTTCGAGGAGTTCCCCTTTGCTATGACTCGTATGACTTTTGACGTTCTTCTCGTCTTGCTTTCTGAAGAAGGTTGATTCTGAACGGCGCTTGAACTTTTCGAAGCTTACCAAGTTGTAAGTGATACAAACGAATTCAGAATACAGTTGTTCGCTTATTCCCTTGTTTTGCATGGATCGCCCTTTCGGGTTTTCAATCCATCGGGATACCCATTTTTTCCTGAGTTGTCCAATGCGGCTTTTCAACTCAGCGGGTGTACACATTTTTTTTGTTTATTTCCCTTATTTTTGCCCGAGTCTTTTATTCTGTTTTTTGACTCGCCGGGATGCCCTATTTTTGCCTTGACTTACATTCTGTTTTTATGTCCAGCGGGTCATTTTCATGCGAAGTATTTTTTAACTACATCTGAATTCACAGGGGACGGGAAATCTTCACCATCCATAGTACTGAGCATGAGTGCTCCACCGGAGAAAACTTTCTTTACTATGAATGGTCCTTCATAGTTCGGAGTCCATTTGCCCCTGTGGTCTGTATGAGGAGGGAGGAGTCTTTTCAGCACAAGATCCCCTACTTGGTATTCTCGGAGCCTGACCTTCTGATCGAAGGCCTTCTTCATTCTTTTCTGATATAACTGCCCATGACAGATTGCAGCCAATCTCTTCTCTTCAATCAGATTCAGTTGTTCGTATCGAGATCGGACCCACTCTGCTTCGTTCAGCTTAACATCCATTAATACCCGTAAGGAAGGTAATTCAACTTCAACAAGCAGGACTGCCTCCATGCCATATACCAGCTGATACGCTGTTGCCCCAGTGGATGTTCTGATTGACGTACGGTACCCATGCAAGGCAAATGGCAGCATTTCATGCCAGTCTTTGTAGGTGACCACCATTTTCTGTACAATCTTCTTGATATTCTTGTTAGCTGCCTCTACAACGCCATTCATCTTTGGCCTGTAAGGAGAAGAATTGTGGTGTTGGATCTTGAAGTCCCGGCACAGTTCTGCCATCATTTTGTTGTTCAAGTTGGAACCATTATCAGTAATGATTCGCTCGGGAACTCCATACCGACAGATGATATCTCTCTTCAGGAATCTGGCTACCACTTGCCTTGTAACATTTGCATAGGAAGCTGCTTCGACCCACTTGCTAAAATAGTCAATGGCTACCAGGATGAATCTGTGGCCGTTTGAAGCAGTCGGTTCAATCTTGCCAATCATATCGATGCCCCGCATGGCAAAGGGCCAGGGTGAAGACATCACATTCAGGGGATTGGGAGGCACATGCACTTTATCCGCATAGATCTGGCATTTATGGCATTTTCTGGCATAAGCACAACAGTCGGCATCCATTGTAATCCAGTAATAGCCTGATCTTAGCAACTTCTTGGCCATGGCATGCCCTCCCGCATGGGTACCAAAGGATCCTTCGTGCACCTCGTGCATTAATAGGTCTGCTTCTGTTCTATCGACGCATCTGAGGAGTACCATATCAAAGTTTCTCTTGTACAGAGAACCGTCAGTATTTAGGAAGAAACTACCAGCTAGCCTTCTTAAAGTCTTCTTATCATTGGAAGATGCCCCAGGTGGGCATGTCTGATCCTTCAAGAAGCACTTAATGTCATGGAACCAAGGCTTATCATCCTTAGCAACATCTGCTGCAAATACATATGCTGGTCTGTCAAGTCTGGACACTGAGATCCGAGGTACAAAGTTGGCAGCTTGAACTTTGATCATGGATGAAATGGTAGCAAGGGCATCTGCAAATTGATTCTCGTCCCGAGGGATATACTCAAGATTGACTGTTGTGAAGAAAGTCAACAACCACCTTGTATAATCCCTGTAACGTATCAGATGATCCTGGTGCGTGTACCATTTGCCATTGGTTTGATTGATTACCAGAGCTGAATCTCCGAACACAGTCAAAGTCTTGATCCTGAGGTCAATGGCTTCCTCAAGACCCATAATACAAGCTTCGTATTCAGCTTCGTTGTTAGTGCAGTTAAAGGTGAGCTTTGCCGAGAAAGGCATGTGAACTCCCTTAGGTGTAATGAGTACTGCACCAACACCACGACCATTCATATTAACAGCCCCGTCAAACATCATAGTCCATTCTTCTTCTGGGTCAGGCCCTTCAGTGTGAACAGGTTCTTCATGATCTTTTGCTTTAATGAACATGATGTCTTCATCAGGGAAGTCAAATCTCATAGGCTGGTAATCCTCAATGGGTTGCTCAGCAAGATAATCAGACAATACACTGTCCTTGATGGCTTTCTGAGATGTGTACTGGATGTCATATTTCGTGAGGATCATTTGCCATCTTGCAACCCGTCCGGTAAGTGCTGGCTTCTCAAAAATGTACTTAACTGGATCCATTTTGGAGATCAATAAAGTAATGTGGGTCAACATATACTGTCTCAGTCGGCGAGCAGCCCACGCTAAAGCACAACAAGTTTTCTCGAGCAGTGAATAACGTTGTTCACAGTCGGTAAACTTTTTGCTCAGGTAGTATATTGCATACTCTTTTCGACCAGACTCGTCATGCTGGCCCAGCACACACCCCATTGACTCTTCTAATACTGTCAAGTACATTATCAGAGGTCTTCCTTCAACTGGAGGCATAAGGATTGGAGGTTCTTGCAAGTACTCCTTGATTTTGTCGAAAGCCCTTTGGCAGTCTTCATTCCATCTGACCGTTTGCTCTTTTCTTAGCAATTTGAACAAAGGTTCACAGGTTGCTGTAAGGTGAGATATGAACCGTGAAATGTAATTCAATCTACCTAAGAACCCCCGAACTTCTTTCTCTGTCTTCGGTGCAGGCATTTCTTGAATGGCTTTAACTTTATCAGGGTCAACTTCAATCCCTTTCTCACTTACAATAAATCCCAGCAGCTTACCAGATCGCACCCCGAATGTGCATTTGTTGGGGTTCAATTTCAGTTGGTACTTCCTCAGACGCTTGAATAACTTCAACAGATTTAACAGGTGGTCTTCCTCTGTAAGGGACTAGGCAATCATGTCATCCACATAACATTCGATTTCTTTATGGATCATGTCATGGAATAATGTTACCATAGCCTGTTGATATGTTGCACCAGCATTCTTCAGTCCGAATGGCATCACCTTGTAACAGAACGTGCCCCAGGGTGTGATGAAAGTTGTCTTCTCCATGTCTTCAGGCGACATTTTGATCTGATTGTATCCTGAAAATCCATCCATGAAGGAGAACACCGAGAACTGAGCCGTATTATCGACCAATACGTCAATGTGAGGTAATGGGAAATCATCTTTCGGGCTGACTCTGTTCAGATCCCGGTAGTCCACACACATCCTCACTTTGCCGTCTTTCTTAGGCACAAGTACAATGTTATCAACCCACGGTGGATATCTCGTTACAGCAAGGAACCCCGGCATCCCACTGCTTTTGTACCTCTTCCTTTATCTTCATTGCCATATCTGGGCGAGTACGGTGCAGTTTCTGTTTTACTGGTGGGCAGTCTTCCCTTAAAGGCAGCTTGTGCATGACAATATCGGTGTCCAACCCTGGCATATCCTGATAAGACCAAGCAAACACATCCACATATTCACGAAGAAGGTCAATCAGTTGTTTCTTCACTGAGTCTTGTAAGCAGGCCCCGATTTTAACCTCTTTCACATCTTCATCCGTACCAAGATTAATCGCTTCGACCTCCTCCTGATGAGGAGTGATAACCTTCTCCTCTTGCCTTAACAACCTGGCTAGCTCTTCAGGAAGCTTATAATCTTCTTCAACCCCTTCATCAGCTTGATTGATTGGATTGTCAAAGTCATACGAAGCCATAGCTGTGCTGTTGTCGGTGCAGTCTGAAAGGCACTCTCTGCAAGGGTTTAGATTGTTCATTTTAGTGATTGATTTTAATCTTGTTTAGAAAAGTGAAACAAAGTTGTCATTTTGAAAACATTTCCATTTTATTTTTGTACAAAAAGAAAAATGGAAAAACAGTGAGCGGAAAAGAAAAAGACTCATTTGCAAAAGATGTCCGATATTCATTGATTGATCTGTTTGCACAAAATTACAGATGGCCCGATTACAAAATGAGTCTTGTCATCTTGGGCAAGATGCAAGACTTGATGCATGCTTAAAATATACATGAAATAATAATTACTCTGCAGGAGTAACCCTTATAATTTCCTGGGAAGACCAGTTTGAGATACGGCTCCCCGGGATCCTTGGACATATCCAACTCTCCAGGTTGCGCTCATCTTCCGACTCATCTTCCAAGTTGTTCACTGCATCCGGGGTGATCATCCCCCCGCTGACAAAATTGGGCTTCTTAGCATCCTCTGATTGATCTTGTTGAGTTGGTTTGTAACCCAACCCAAATATGTCCTCCTTCTTCTCCACAGGCAACAGCTTGCCCCAGCCTTGGGCAGTCCCCTCTTCAACAACCTTCCTGGCTTGCTGATAAGACGTCATGGAGGCTCCAAGTATAGCAGATGCTTCATTTATGTTCAGGGCCTCAAATCCCTGGCTCATGGTTTCATGGATTTCTCCATCCATCTCAATGTATTTGTATGTAGCCAGATGGCTAACAAAGATATCTTCTTCACCACAGATGGTGATGATCTGGCCTTCCCACTCGAATTTCAGCTTCTGGTGAATGGTAGACATAACTGCGCCAGCGGCATGGATCCAAGGTCTACCCAACAAACAACTGTAGGCCGGCTGAATGTCCATCACATAGAAGGTAATCTTAAAAGTCTGCGGGCCAATCATCACAGGCAGATCAATCTCCCCAAGCACTGATCTTTTAGAGCCATCAAATGCTCTTACCACCAAATTACTCGGACGTAATGCTAAGCCATCATACTCCAGCTTCACCAAGGCTTTCTTTGGTAGAACATTGAGTGAAGACCCAGTGTCTACCAGTACATGAGATAAAACATCACCCTTGCATTCTAGAGTGATGTGTAAAGCCTTGTTGTGGTTACGCCCCTCAGTTGTTAAGTCAGCATTGGTAAAGCCCAGTCCATGACTGGTGTTGACATTTGCCACCACAGTTTCTAGCTGATTAACTGTGATCTCCTCTGGCACGTATGCTGCGTGCAAGACTTTCAGTAATGCATTTCGGTGAGCTTCGGAACACATCAGCAGGGATAATATGGAGATCTTTGAGGGAGTTTGGTGAAGCTGATCCACCACCTTGTAATCACTTCTCTTTATAATTCTCATAAACTCGTCTACATCTTGCTCAAAGGATGTATTCTGAGTTTCTTTGATAGCCGGCTCTTCAAATACCACACTCTTTCCTTTTGCTTTGGCAGCAGCTTCTGCTTAAGCATTAGGTCTTTGAGTTTGTGAGGCAAAAAGGCGTCCGCTTCTGGTGAAGCCTCCGCCTCCCCCAACATTATCAATCTGTGGAGAAGAGGTTGAAGAGTCCAAAGTGATTTTCTTCCCGTTGCAGTAGAGGTCAGAGCCATAATGCCAAGGGATGGCATTACTGCTTTCATATGGAACTGGTCCAGGCACCGTGATGGTAACTGGACTGACTGCTGCAGAGGAGGGTACTGAAATGGTGTGCCGATCGTAGTAAATGGTGACTGGTGACCTGGCAGGAGATGCCACTGCTTGTTGTTGAAAATTGTTGTTTGGAGGAACATATGCTGGATCATAGTAAATGGTGACTGCTGAAATATCTTCGTCAATTTCTGTTGGCGTTGTAGAAGATTCTGCTGAATAAAGGGGTGCTGATGTTGTAGAAGAGATGGTTGTTGACATCTGACTTGTTGAAGTGATGGCTGGAGCCATTGTTAACGATATTGATGAATTGGTTGGAATGATTGTTGTTGCAGTTGTAGAAGAGTCAGGAATTGTTGTCAAAGGGATTGTTGGATTTGTAGGCACTGATGTTGTGATCTGAAGGATACCACTTTTGATAAGATCATCTATGCCGCTTCTCAAGTTATCACACCCGTTGACCGAAATGTTGCAATAACCACAACCGAGCTCACACCCGGGGAACATCTGGCACTCTAGAAGATGAGCTTTAATTTCTACCAGAGGTGTCCGAATCTTCCCAACACTGGTGATTAAGAAAGATGGCTTATCTTCCTCAATAACATTAATTCTTGGTCCTCCATGATTGGGCATGGGATTCTTGTTGACATTAGGCGGGGGTGCAAAGTTGAGGGCCTTGGAATCCACCAGATCTTGTACCTTCATTTGTAAAGCCCTGCATTTCTCTGTACTGTGGCCAGGTGCATTGGAGTGAAAAGCACACCGGGCGTTGACATCATAATTTCTTGGAAGACTGGCAGGATCTGGAGGTGCCAATGTCCTTAGCTCAACCAGGTTGAGTTTTAGGAGTTGTGGCAATAAAGCGACATAAGGCATAGGGATAGGGTCAATCACCCTATTTGCTTGCGATGGTCTTTGTTGAAAGGGTCTTTGCTGTTGATTGCTGTTGTTGTTGTTGTAGTTTCTTTGTGGCGGATACTGAACTTGCTGCTGATAGTGGGGTGGTTGTTGTGGTTGATATGCTGGTTGCTGAGGAATTGGAGCTGGAATAGTGACAGCCGCCACTGACCTATGAACATACTGAGGTCTGCCCCTGCTGGCTTGAATGGCATTTGTCTCACCGGTTCTTCTTGGTCCCACAAAAGGCTTCCTGGGATTACTTGACGAGCTTGCACCATTATCAGAAATTTTACCCATCTTCAGAAGGCTTTCAATTCTTTCTCCAGCTATGACTACGTCAGCGAAGCTGGTGGAAGAAAAGGCAGCTAGCCTGTCAATATATGTTCCTTGTAGAGTGTTCATGAACATGTCGGCCATTTCTCTTTCCGACATGGGTGGTTGGACAGTAGCAGCAAGCTGTCTCCACCTCTGGGCATATTCCCTGAAGCTTTCTCTGGAGGACTGAGACATTCCCATCAAGAGGGTCCTGTTAGGAGCCATGTCCAGATTGTATTGGTATTGTCTGATGAAGGCTTCAGCTAGGTCTTTCCAGCACCTGATAGTAGCTCTGGTCAAGTGAGAGTACCATTCCCTTGAAGCCCCAGTCAAACTATCTTCAAAATAAAACATCCATAGTTTCTCATCCATTGTGTATGCTTTAAGTCTTCCCAGAAAATACTGCAAGTGAGTTCGTGGACAGGAAGTTCCGTTGTACTTTTCGAAGCACGGGGGCTAAAACTTGTGAGGAATCCTTACCCCATCCACTAATCCCATGTCCATGACATTAAAACCCAAAGAGTTTTGAGACTCTAGAGATCTCAATTTCTCAGCAATTTCATCAAGCCTTCTATCGTAGGCTTCTTCCCCAGCTCCCATTACAGTGAATTGATCCTCTTGGGGGTCTTCCTGTAAGACTCTGCCCGCAGTAGCATTCCCTTGCACATTAGTAGGGATGTTGATCTCTGGATGAAGATGAGGCCCATATACTGGTGGCTTAACATGAGGCTGAACCCTCTCATTGTTACTTGTTCCTCCAGTCCCCAGATGGGGTTCTTCCGGGGTCTGTCTTTCTACCAATGCCCTCAATCTTTCTTGACTTTGAGCCAATCCATTCATCACTTCCATGAACTGGGTCATTTGGTTTCTCATCTCCAGCCTTTCGTTAACCATCTGGGTTCTGACCTCTGTCAGCTCTTGCTGTACTTGGTCCATCTGGATACCAGGAAGATTGTTGCGAGTAGGATATCTGTGTGGACGGTTGAGAGGGAACACCCGACGACGAGCAATAATTCCTGAATCACAACAGAGTTAGTAACAAACAAAACAAAAACTTACAAAACAAAACAAAAGTTAGTATGCAATGCAGTATGCTTATTTGTTTCCAAGGTATCCGGCTTGGCACTTGGTTTTGACCTTTCCAGACCCTGAGGAATATGCTTTGATGTTGCTTGAGAGAAAGAGAACTCAATGAAACAAACTAACAAATATATTACAAATGGTGAATCATACATAGTTTGTTTTTACAACATATGCCCCTGAGGGACCAAAATACAACACAAAAAGAAGAGTACATGAAATGGAAACAACAACAAGCAAATAAGTCAAACATCTAAGCCAAATTCATCCTCCTTAACTTCCTTCAAAAGTGCTTCAGTTATAGGACCAACCGGATGCTCTGTAATGCTTCTGATGAGAAGGTTCCTGGTGGTAATAGCAGCAGTCAGCTCCTTGTGCCTGTCCTGGTCCTTTGACCTCTTCACACCGGCCCTAAGCTTCAATTCTGAGATTTCCTTCTGGGCTGCTAGCAGAGCCTCCTGTTGTTTCTTTCCATTAGCCTCCAACTGCTCAATCCTGTCTTGAGTTCTCTTATCCTCCTGAGTACGAGCTTCAGTGATCCTGACCCACCTAGCTTGACTTTCTTTCAGATAAAGATCAGTCCTAGCCTTCTGAAACTGGGCCTCTTTACAGGCATTCTTCAAAATCTGCTCTCCAGCTCTTGATTTCTTGATGTAGTCCTCTGATTTCTCAATCCTGGCTAGGTGCTCCACCTTTAGCTTTTCCAACCTCTCAATGTCTAGATGACCATCACTCCTCTCCCAGAGGGTCTTCTGCAGAGCCTGAGACAGATTCTCATTTCTTTCCTTCAGCTTCTCAAATTCTTCCAGGCTAACAGTGGCTGGAGGTGGTACTGTGGATGGTCCAGGTGCATCCTCAATGGTGAAGGGCATCCCAGAAATTTGGGCCCTAGCATGAGACCATTCATAATACTGAGCAGAAGCCACATTGTTGCATCTCCCAAGAATGGCCATCCCCTTGGTTTGGATGTTGTCCCAAGCCCAGGATGCTTGTCTGACAACAGCTGGAATAGGCTTTATCTCACAATACAGGGTTTCAGCCAGGTCTTGTACTCTGGGAGGGTGAACCAAAGCATAGCCTAATTGTCTCTTAAACAGCAAAGGATTGTAGTTGATGCAACCCTTTACTCCTATCAGAGGTACATTAGGGAACTGCCCACAACTTGCAATTATATCCCTGCCTTTGGTGCTCTGGGTGCACCACCTGATGTCATCTGAGGTCAAAGCAGTAAGTCTTCTAGCCCAATTCTTCTGTTGGTGAGGATTCAAGAAGGCATCAGTCTTGGGTAAATGTTTAAGCAGCCAGGTATGAAATAGAGGAGAACAGCACCTCACCAACCTCCCTCTCTGCTTCTCATTCCTTTGGTGAACAGAATAATAGAAATCTCCCAGCAAGGTGAGCACTGGGTTCCTCAGAAGGAAGAGATGAATGGAATTCTTGCTAATAAACTTGGGCTCATATGCAAAAAGTATAACCCCATATATACTGAGGGCTAATAATGCACAAACTGCCTTCCATTCTCCCAAGGAGGCCTTCAGGATGGTCTGTGAAGTCAGAAAATCTAGGTGCAAACCAGGGATTCCTGCTTTTGTTGACATGTTCTTCTCAATCAGAATAGGTTCCAAACACAATGCTTTTGCCACTTCTTCATTGCTAGGAGAAGCCATCTCTGGGTTGAAGGGGATACCACCCCTGACAGGTACTCCAATCAGTGATGAAAACTCCTCCAACAGAGGTCCCAGCTGAAAGTTCTGGAGAGTGAAGCATCTCAAAGGAGGATCATAGAACTATAGGCAAGTGTGAATCAAACTCCTCTGAGAAGGGTCTAATTCCATAACCATATCAAGGATGCCTCCATAATGTTCTCTGAATAAAGGGATATGGTCTGGAGTGATAAGTGCCTGGACCTGCCTGATGCCAGCCAGCACAGGCTCAAAGAAATGATATGAAATGTTACTCTTCTTGGATGCCATGACTGCTGATGAAGAGCTGAAAATGACTGCTGATGATGAAGACTGATACTGGTGATGAGTCACTGACAGGCTGAGACTGGTGATGACAGTAGTTGAAGCAGGCAACTGATGAAGATGGCTGAAGCAGATAGCTGATGAACAAGGGTCTATGCAGATGAAGGGGTCAAAACCAAGGCAAAATATAATGTGGATACCCTGAAAAACAAATAAGCAAATGTTAAATGATGCAATGATGATGTATGTAAATGATATGCAAGGGGTTGTGATCAAGCTGGATCTGATTACTGTCTTGATATAAAAGGCCCATGTATGTTTAAGAAGTCCAGATGGAGGTTCAGAAGTCCAGTAACCAAGGTGGGGGACTCAAATAAAGAGTCACATGTCCAGGGTCAAATCACAAGAACTGTCCAAAGTGAAGCATTCTTAAACACAAAAAGTATCATGGCATGATGTGGCCAAGGGTACCTGCAAACCTGTAAACAGCCCAACCCCCTCACAGGTGATGTTCTAAAACAAGGATCCTCAGACTTGGATCAGTTATGAGAAGCGTAAACACTTCTAACCCGGAGGTACAGTGTTTACAATAACCATAAAATATCCTCCTCTAACTCACCTCAGTTTCTGAAGGTCATAATAAAGGTCATCCAGACTTAGCAGGCTTCCCAGATAGCCCTAGCACTACAGGAGATCTGTAGCACAGAGTTCTCAAGAAGAAACCCATATCTGAACCGTGTTTCATATTCCCGCACCAGACCGAAATGGAATGGGAAAGAACATGAACCACTCTAGCCTAGGTGTCACTCAGGTCCCAGGTATAGGACCTTAAACTCTCAGTAGAACCCCACCCACCAAGACAGAAAACAGATCCAGCCAGATACAGTATGACAGTATGATGTATATAAAGCTGTAAAGAAAGCAATAAATAACTGTACATAAAGCAATAAATAAAGCAACTATATACACACAATTGGCACATAACACCCCAGTAAACACAAATCAAACAAGCGCTAGGAGGAACCCACAAAAAGAACCAGAAGCCCTGGTTACAGAATAAGGTTCCCCAGCAGAGTCGCAAATGCTGTCGCTCCCACCAAATGACAACCGGGGCCAAGAGGGGTACAGACGCGAACGGTCAGCGAAAAGAGGATGTGAGAACACACAGAAGTGAACTCACAAGAAAAGAAAAGAGTCTCCAGCTAGGCATTTTTATCCCGGAGGAAAGGCAATGCTGCATAGACCTAGAAAGATATGGATAAGACGGTTGCGAACCAGAGAGACTGAGAAAGGGGGTTGGTTACAACCTGGGAAGGTATTAGCACCCAGATTGTCCGCCGTACTCGACGGGATCCACGCTTAAAAGATTTGTGTTTTAAAGGGGTAGTGTCAGTGCAATTTGTGTACAAAAAGCTGGAAAATAATGATATACAGGTGTCAGTGTAAGAGGAGTGAAGTGTATAAGTGAAGTGTCAGTGTAAGGACAGAGTGAAATGCTCATGATAATGAGGCTAAAAGAATAAGGCTGGAAAGAGGGGGAATATACAGAGACTTTTGTTCGATAACTGTTAAGTTATGCCTACGTATCCTCTCGTGCAATGAGGAAGTCAGAACACCGTAGTTCGACTCAAAGAGACTGAAAGATAAATTGACTTGTGAACTGCTTGCTTGTCTATGCTCAAGTGTATGACCTGTCTGGCTCAGGTGGAAACTGTCTTGCATTAGACGGAAGAAGCAAGTTTTCGTTTGTGAGTGAATGAGGTGAGAAAAGAATCCCGGAGGAGACGATTATTGTTTGTTTTTGAGTTTTCAATCTTTTATTTCTTTTGAAAGTTCGTCATAGGATAATGAGCTTAAGCCTAAACCAATGGGTTAGTAAACTCATCACATCCTCCCTCTGATTAGGGGTAATACCTTAAGTGTGAAATCAGTGTCTCACACTTAATCACCATGGTGTAGGATTAATATCATTAACCTACTTGTGATTAGTTAAATGTTTTTGTTGTTTTTGTTTAGTGTTAAGTAATGAGACTAAGCCATAATCAGGGATTAAACAAACTCATTACACCATCCTAATAGAAGGATAATAGATGGGAATGTTTAAGCTGAGAAAAACTCCTCAACTTAATCCATGATTAAGGATTAACCTCATGACAAAACAAAGCCTTTATTAAGTGGATTTTAGTTAATGATATGATGAAGAAGTGATTTTTAGGGTTTGTAAGACAACTTGAGGGGGACTTGTCCATTAACACTAGGGTTAGTCCTTCTTAACCAATTAAGGAAGAATTAGAACCCTAATGCAAGGCCCAAGTTACAAGCTTGATGTCTTGATGATTATTAAGATGAATTGATTAAAGGATTTAAACACATTAAGGGTTTAACACTTAGGATTAAAGTTGTACACTCCATCCTAATAGAAGGATGCAGGCATAAGCTTAATCACAAAGCCTTAAAGCCTTTAGGGTTTAGTCCCTGATTATGAGATGAGAAGAGAAAACTCAAAGAGACACAAAGGTAAAAGCTAAGTGGGGGACTAATCAAACCCTAATTGTTATCATGCTTGGTCATTCCTAGGGTTTGTGAGGTTTAAGAGAAAGATCTTCAGAGAAACCACCAAGAAGCAGATGAAAGGAGCAAAGAGAAGCAAAAAAACAACTTGCTTCACTTAAGAAGACAAGTTGTTTGAAGAAAGAAGGTAAGATGAACAAGAATGAGCAAGCTCAATCCAAACACATACAAAATGCAGCAAGGGAAGTGAAAGAAAGATGAAAAGAGATTATAAGAAGTGAAGGCAAATTCACTTCTCAAACAACTTACCACCTGAAAAGTTAGCAAAAGGAATGAAATGCAATGCAAATGAGATGAAATGTGATGATGCAAACCAAAACCAGAAGCATGAGTATGATGTTAATGATGCTAAGATATGATGAAAACATGAGGCAAGACATGAGGATGATCATACAAACATATGGATGCAAGAGAAGCATGCTTAGAACCATGAACATACATGAAAAGTTATGGAATGCAAATGACATACAACATGGTAAATGAGAGATGCAATGATCAAACATGATTCTAATATGTCTTAAGATGTCTTATGAATCAAATGAATGCACAAAATGTAATGACAAGTCTTGGTATGCAAGCAAATGGAAGATGGATGCAAAGAAAGACATGAATTAGGGTTTATGATCAATGCACAAAACAAAATTCAAAACCAGAAGCAAACATCATGATAAAAATTTGAAAATGCATTCAAAGGAACCCTAAACCTATACAAACTCACTTCCCAAAGGAGAGGATCCAATTCTTAACCTAGTGAAAGTTATGAATTTCCTAAGTTGGCTAGGGTTTTAAGGTACCTTTTCAAGAAAAATGTCAAACAAATTGAAAATGCAAGATCAATTCAAGCCAATTGAATCCTACAAACTACATGATATGCAAGATGCAATGCAAAAAGAATCATTGTCCAACTCTCAATGGCTAGACAGAAATGAATTTTTGAAGTTTGAATCAAAATAATGCCTTGAAATGAAATTAATTCCATTGAAAATGGTCAAAAGGCATCAAGAACAAAAAAGAAATTTGGTTTGAGAGTTGGACAATGTTTCTAAATGTTTTTAAAGGTTACATGAATTTTTTGGTGATTTTTAAATGCCTAAAAGTATTTTTAATTTATTAATTTTCATTAATTAATTAAAAATAAACTTTTAAATGATTTAAAAATAATTTTTTATGCAAAAAATAAAAATAAAAATATTTTTGGTTTCTGAAAATTAATAAAAGGTTTGATAAAAATTTTCAGAATTTTTCAATGTATTTTGCTATTTTAAATTAAATGAAGAAAATAAATGCAAAACAAATAAAAATAAAATGAATTTAAACTGAAAAATGAGAAAGTCAACAGATCAAAGGGCCAGGATTCAAACTGGGATGCGCGGGAACTGACTATGCACGCATCTGGACGGCCAGAATTCAAATTTCCTTAATTATGATTAGTGCCCTAATCTGAACCCTAAACAAATTCAGGTGACCGGAACAGTGTTCCGGTCATCTTCTCCGACGAGTTCCTCTTTCAATCTCTCTCAATACGCCATGAAACCTCTCAAATCTCTCCAGAATTACTCATTAAACATCACTAAACCTAAACCCCACCCCAAAATCCATTTATTTCCACTGAATCATGAGAAACGAATCAAAACGGAAAACACACAAAAATTTCAGAGATCAAATACATCCTACACACACAACCATTTTCAAAGGTTCAAAGCTCAAAATGATCAGCACACCACATAGAATCAGTTTATAACTTAAAACGCAAGTTCTGGAAAAATGTTTGAGATGGCTACCTGAGATGGAACCTCCTGGTTCTGGGCTTTCTGGCCTTTCCTTTGCTGCAAATCCACTCCTTTGAATCCTCTGATGATGAAATGAAGCTTAGGAAGCTTTGAGGATGGCTAGTTTGGGAGATTGGCAGAGTTCTGTTCAAGGGGGGGGGGGAAGGAAATCGTGTTTTGGTTTCAGTGACTTTCAGGTTGTTTTAATGGTTGGTTTGTGATCAGTGAGGCATGTTGAGATCAATGGTGAAGTTTGTTTGTGTGTTTGATGCTTGTGGAGTTAGTTTCGAATGGTTTTGCAAGTTGGAGCAATTTTGATAACTATGGCTTGGAGTATGTTTCAGCATGAGTTGTATGGTGTGTTATGCTGGCTTTGGTCCACTTATCACAACTAGAGAGGTCAGAGGAGTTGGTGTGCCCTATTGTGATTGGTATGGGTCTTTGGCCAAAATGTCAAACTTTGTGTAAGAGAGGTATGGGCTCATAGCTAGCCAAGGACAAGAGGGGTGTCCTGCGCAGCAAGAAGTGTGGAGAGCCCTAGGATCAATTCTGAAGTCAGCAAGCAAGTGGATTAGGGTTTGAGTGAGGTTTTGCAACTTGGTTCATCTTTGGCCCTTTTGAAGTTTCTTGCCCCACAAGTTACAAAAATGAGCAAACTCTTGGTGAATTCTGATCTTTGGACATTGGTTCATGTTTGTATGAAGTTTAGAAGTCCATTTGATAGCACAATTTGCCTTGGCAAGTGATTTTGCAACTTTGCCTCTTTGGTGGAAAACTTGAAATTATGTGATTTTTCCCAACTTTGACAAGCCATAACTTTTGATCCAAAATGAATTAGAATGAGTTCTTGTACTTTTTGAAAAGGGAATGATCCATTCTACAACTTTCATGACCAAAGTTTTCCCATTTGAAGCATTTTTGAATCAAAAAGCAAGGGTTGAAAAAGTTTCCCAAAATGGCAAGTTTCCATTACAAGTCATTTTCCTAAAAAGTCAACTTTGCAAATGGCTTGAAATTCTTCAATTTTGTGAACTTATAACATCTTCTATGATCAAATAAAGATCATACATAATCAAAATGATGAATAACACCCTTTGGTTGGGTCATTGGGGGCCTCAGATGCCCTGATTTTGCACTGACTTGCTCAAGAAGTCAACTCTTGATCAGATGCCTTCCCCATGGAATTTCTTCATGAAAATTGATATGCATGATCCCTATACCATATAGAGACCAATAGAAACAAGAATGACCAAAAAAATTGGAGTTATGGCCTTTGAAACCAAAACCCTAATTCTAGGTCATCTGTGCAGTTAAACCTGGCTCTGCTTCCATGCCATTCTCAGTTCTTGTGATTTTTGACATTCTTGACTTTGAGAGGATATAATATGATGCTTGAACATACATAGACCCCTTTAAAGTGATTGATGACCTTTGGAGTGGCTCAAGTAGCTCTTGGATTGCTCAGATCACAAACCCTAGATGCAGATGACTTAGAACCAATGGAGTGAAGCAAATATGTAATATGAGATGCTATGATTGAACTTATGCACATGAGAAGATCACAAGCCATGGTGTGAATGGGTGAGGGCAAATTTGGGGTGTTTACACCATGACATTTGTATCAGTTATAAGACCCCATTATCTCCATTATGTCTCTCTCATTATCTCATTTACATCATTTACATCATTTGCATCAAACCCTAACTGTCACAAAACCCCTCTTCTCTCAAACTCTAATCTTCCACCATGCCTCCAAGAGTTTTGATTCCAAGAGAAAGAGCCAAACGAAAAGGCAAGGAACCCGTTGGGTCTTCTCATCAGGCTGCAATTCCTGAAATTCCTCCATCCGGGACTGCAATTCTTCATCCGGCTGTTATTGAAGAATTTGAAGCTTCTTTTAAATCAAGGTTAGTAATGAAACCACATATTTTCGATACTAGTGATGTGCGTATTCTTAGTTTAGAAGAAGTGGTGTATTTAATCGACGCACAAAGTCTTGGATCCTTTTTATCTGTTAAAGATGAGTATCATGAAGATTTTATTCGTTCTTTCTATGATGGTGTGAAAACTGGAAAAGGCTATCTGTTTAAGTGTTCAATTGGGACAAGAACTTACCTTTTTGAGGTGGGAGACGGGTCTACAGTGTTCAGTTTGCCATCTGTACAGCCTGAATTGCAAATGTGGCATGACCAGAATTTTGAACCACAGTTTAAGTTGAAGGAATATTGTGCATCCATCTCTAAATTGGAGCGACCTCTTGCTGATGATGAGCCACTAACTTCAGGTATGATCAAAAGTGTTCCAAGAATTCTGCACTGGATCCTTTCTCATATCTTGCGTCCTAGGTCCGGTGGGCATTCTCGTTTGGACAAGCCGGACATCCATTTATTGTACATTTTGCAGAAGAAGATACCCTTAAACTGGGCAAATTACTTTGTCAAGCGTATCTTTCTTACGTGAAACAGCTCCAAAAACATCACCCTGGCCTATGCTGCTCAGATCATGCGGATTCTTAAGTTTTGGAAAGTTACTTTTCCTCCTGTGCCTCTCGTGTCAACCTCTAGTGTGCAAGAATTCAACAATGCCACACTCTCTCATATGGGTTATCAATGGGACATCGAGCGTCGCTGCTACTACTTCTTTGAACGCAGCACTCGAACCCGCATTTACAACTTTGATACTCCGGCTGAACACATTTATGTTGAAGAACAAAGGGATGAAGAAATCGAAGAAGCTGAAAATCCTCCTGATGCGCTTGCCAACACCGGATGGGGTGAGTGGATACCACAAAGGTGGTCTCCCACAAACTATGATCCCACTCCCTCATCGGCTCCACCGACTTCCTCTACTGCTGCTCCAGCCTATCTCACTGACATGTTTGCACAATTGGAAGTTGCAAACAATGCCCGGCATGAGGAAGCTCGTTCGTGGCATGTCCAGCAAACAGAATGGCATAAGGAGCATCGTGAATGGCATGATGAGCATACTCGAATGTACCATAATCAACATTCCTGGCATACTGAACTGGTTAAGTGGCATCAAGTGTTCTATAATGAGATGTCTGGATTTATGGATGATTGCCGTTCGCACCCGGGCATTATGGAAAGGTTTCAAAGCACCTAAGTTCAAAGGCGTTTCAGGCGTTATGCTTTCATGGGGTAGAATCCAGATGAAATGCCTCCTCCACCTCCTTCTCCAAGCTTCCGTGACCCTGATCGTGATGATGCGGAGTCGTGCGGTGGCCATTTCCCTCATTGAAGCATTTCATCATTGTGTGTTTCTTAAGTTTCTTTGTTTTTCTTGTTTGAACAATTTATGGTTTGGTTTGGTTATGTAATTCGCAACTTAATTTGACAATTTTACTGCCTATGATTATGTAATTTGCTTTTGTTTAAACTGTTTGCGCTTTATGCTTCATTCTTTGTGAGTGAACTTTGCCTCTGTATCTTAGTTCTGTTGTTTCTGTTTCTTCACCTATAACTCTTTCTTGTTGTTGACAAAGGGGGAGAAAAAGGCAAGTGTGAAAAGACAATGACAGTCACAAACTCAGGGGGAGTACTCTCTCACACTTCAAAATTTTGTCATCATCAAAAAGGGGGAGTTTGTGAGCAACCTTAGTTTTTGATTGATTATAAATTTTAAGTGTTTGTGTTTGTTTCATATTAAGAAATATGCTTGCTTTAGTTTTGGTTCTTTTGTTTTTCAATGTTTATGATCTCTTGGAAAATCACGCATAATGAATCGATACATTCTAGCTTGAATCGATTCATGCTGTTTGAAGGTTTCTGGAATTCGCAAAATGAATCGATTCATCTTATGATGTATCGATTCATGCTGTTTAAATGATTCTGTTTTCTTAAAAATGATCAGTATGTATCGATTCATCAAAGCTTGAATCGATTCATAAATCTGTTTTTCTTCTAACAGAATTTGATATATATATTTGTGAAGTGTTTCATTTAGAAAATATACAGATTACAGATCACAGAAAAATTAGATACGAATTTTCAAGGTGATAGAGCATTGAAGAACACATCAAGAAAGGGTTTTTTGTAGTGTTGGAACTTCAATATTGAGCAAGCTTGAAACTTAGAATCACATTCATCTTCATCATCTTCTCAAAGATCTTAATTCAAGAACATCAACAAGGAACTGTTTGCTGTCCTGTGAATTGAAGGCTTTCGAGACAACGTTCAGTGGTACGATCTGAGATCCAGCTGAGTTGAAGATTGATAGAAGGTTTCAAGGAAAAACCAGCTGGGTTTTCCTTCAAGAACGGGCGCGTTCTTGAGGGTTTGTTAGTCACGTTTACAAGTCAGATTCAGCCGCAGCGAGAGTTTTGGAAATCGAGGATTTCGCAAATAGGTCGTGGTACCAGTGAATTGATTGTTTAACTTGCAGGGAATCTTGATCGGGCTCAAATCAAGTCGAGGTTGATACAATAGGAAATTCTAGGAGTTTAGAATTCTGGTGTTTGTATTGGAACCTTGTAATCAACGGATTCAGCAATTTTGATATAAGAGTTCTCAATTTCGATTTGAAATTGAGAGGGAGACATACCCACACGCGAGGACGAACGTGGGGAACTTCCTTACCAAATCTAGGCGTATCGTATCTCTTCTCTATCTCTATTTACGTTTTAATTTGTTTTTCGATTCATTGGAAATAACTTTAGTGATAGGTGCATTCAATTGTTTTACATATTGTGTGTATAATCCTTTATCATCGCAATCGTAAAATCCAGCACGCTATCGCTTGTCTGGTCTTCTAGTTTCCGGTTCAGAATAGACACTTGTTTATTCGGGACCTTCATTTCCGTAATTCTTTGAAAACTCTGAAAAACGTTTTAAATCCTTGAAATCAAGGAGGTGATCCATCCACCCCCCTCTAGATCACTCGCCACAGCGTCTAACATGTATGACCTCAAACACTCTTCTTATCTTGCTTTCTGAGAAAATTTGATTCTGATCGACGCTTTGTCCTTTCGAAACTTGCCAAGTTATGTAAGTGTAATACAAACAAATTCAGAATGTAGTTGTTTGCTTGTTCCCTTATTTTGCGTGGATCGCCCTTTTGGGTTTTCAATCCACCGGGATACCCTTTTTTGCCTGAGCTGTCTGATGTGGCTTTTCAACTCAGCAGGTGTACACACATTTTTTCCCTTATTTTTGCCCGAGTATTTTATTCTGTTTTTGACTCGCCGGGATACCCTATTTTTGCCTGGACTTACATTCTGTTTTATGTCCAGCGGGTCATTTATGCGAAGTATTTTTTAACTGCATTTGAATTCACAGGAGATAGGAAATTTTTGCCATCCATGGTTGTGAGCATCAGTGCTCCGCCTGAGAAGACTTTAGTTATCACATAGGGACCTTCATAGTTTGGCGTCCACTTGCCTGTGGTCTGTATGAGGAGGAAGACGTCTTTTCAGCACAAGCTCTCCCACTTGATATTCCCGAGGTCTCACCTTTTGATCGAAGGCTCTTTTCATCCGTTTCTGATATAACTGACCATGCAAATAGCTGCTAATCTCTTTTCTTTAATCAGGCTTAGTTGATTATAACAAGATCGGACCCATTCTGCTTCGTCCAATTTCACATCCATTATTACCCGCAAGGAGGGCAATTCAACTTCAACAAGTAGATCGACTTCCATACCATACACAAGCTGATAAAGCATTACCCCGGTAGATGTTCTGATGGAAGTTCGGTGCCCATGTAAGGCGAATGGTAACATTTCGTGCCAGTCTCTGTATGTGACTACCATCTTTTGCACAATCTTCTTAATGTTCTTGTTAGCTTCCTCAACAACGCCATTCATATTTGGCATGTAAGGAGAAGAGTTGTGATGTTGAATCTTGAAATCCCAACATAGTTCTGTCATCATTTTGTTGTTAAGGTTTGAACCATTATCAGTAATGATTCGCTCGGTAACTTGATATCGACAAATGATATTCTTTTTCAGAAATCGGGCTACCACTTACTTGTTGACATTTGCATACGAAGCTGCTTCGACCCATTTGGTGAAGTAATCAATGGCTACCAGGATGAATCTGTGACCATTTGAAGCAGTTGGTTCGATCTTTCCAATCATATCAATGCCCCACTGTCGCTCCCGACAAATGAAAAAGGATCAGATGAAGGTACAGACGCGAACGGTCGGCGAAAGGGACAATGAGAACACACAGCCGTGAACTCACTGTAGATGAATAGAGTCGCCAGCTAGGCATTTTTATCCCGGAGGAAAGGTAATGCTGCATAGACCTAGAAAAAGATGGATAAGACGGTCGCGAACCAGAGAGACTGAGAAAGGGGGTTGGTTACAACCTGGGAAGGTATTAGCACCCAGATTGTCCGTCGTACTCGACGGGATCCACGCTTAAAAGATTTGTGTTTTAAAGGGGTAGTGTCAGTGCAATCTGTGTATAAAAGAGCTGGAAAAAAGATGTACAGGTGCCAGTGTGTAGTGTATAAGTGATATGAAATATGAAAGTGTCAGTGTAAGAAAGGAGTGAAATGCTCAAGATCATGAGGCTAAAGAATGAAGCTGAATGGAGGGGGAATAAACAGAGACTTTTGTTCGATAACCGTTAAGTTATGCCTACGTATCCTCTCGTGCAATGAGGAAGTCAGAACACCGTAGTTCGACCCAAAGAGACTGAAAGGTGAATTGACTTGTGAACTGCTTGCTTGTCTATGCTCAAGTGTATGACCTGTCTGGCTCAGGTGCAAACTGTCTTGCATTAGACGGAAGAAGCGAGTTCTCGTTTGTGAGTGAAGGTGATGAGAAAAGAATCCCGGAGGAGACGATTATTGTTTGTTTTTGAGTTTTCAGTCTTTTATTGCTTTTGAGAGTTTGTCGTAAGTTAATGAGTTTAAGCCTAAACCAATGGGTTAGTAAACTCATCACATCTTCCCTCTGATTAGGGGTAATGAGAATACCTTAAGTGTGAAGTCAGATTCTCACACTTAATCACCTTTGATGCAGGATTAAGATCATTAACCTACTTGTGATTATTTAGATGTTTTTTGTGATTTTTGTTTAGTGTTAAGTAATGAGGTTAAGCCATAATCATGGATTAAACAGACCCATTACACCATCCTAGAAGAAGGATGATAGATGAGAATGTTTAAGCTGAGGAAAGCTCCTCAACTTAATCCATGATTAGGGATTAAACTCATGACGAAACAAAGCTTTGATTAAGTGGATTTTATTTAATGATATGATGATGAAGTGATTTTTATGATTTGTAAGACAACTTGAGGGGGACTTGTCCATTAACACTAGGGTTAGTCCTTCTTAACCACTTAAGGAAGAATTAGAACCCTAATGCAAGGCCCAAGTTACAAGTGTGATGTCTTGATAATTATTAAGTGAATTGATTAAGAGATTTAAACACCTTAAGGGTTTAATACTTAGGATTAAAGTTATACACTCCATCCTAAGAGAAGGATGCAGGCATAAGCTTAATCACAAAGTCTTAAAGCCTTTAGGGTTTAGTCCCTGATTAGGAGGTGAGAAGAGAGGACTCAAAGAGAGACACAAAGGTAAAACTATGGGGGGGACTAATCAAAACCCTAATTCATTATCATGCTTGGTTGATCCTAAGGTTTGTGAGGTTTGCAAGAACAAATCTTCAGAGGAGCCACCAGGAAGCAGATGAATAAGATCAAGAGAAGCAAAGTGACTTGCTTCATTCAAGAAGTCAAGTCACTTGAAGAAAGAAGGTGGGAAGAAGAAGAATGAGCAAGCTCAAACTCAAACACATATAAAAATGCAGCAAGGATGCAAGAGAGATGAGAAGAAAAGTTATGAGAAGTGAAGGCAAATTCACTTCTCAAGTTTACTTACCACCTGAAATGTTAGAAAGAAATGCAATGCAATGCTAGATGAGATGGAATGGTATGATGCAAAGCAAAACCAGAAGCATGTTGATGATGATTATGATGTTATGAAGTGCTGCAAACATGAGGCAAGACATGGAGATGTTCATACAAGATTATGAATGCAAATGATGCAAGTTAAGGAGCAAGAATGAACATGAAAAGTTATGAAGCATACAAGACAAATGACATGGCAAATATGTAATGCAATGATCAAACATGCTTTCTATATGTCTTAAGATGTCAAATGAATCACAAGAATGCACAAAATGCAATGACAAGTCAAGTTATGCAAGGAAATGCAAGAAGGATGCAAAAGAAAGCCCAAATTAGGGTTCAATGGATCAAGCAACAAACAAAAACCCAAAACAGAAACAAACCCTAAGATAAAAAATGGAAAATGCTACCCAAAGAAACCCTAAACCTATAATAAACCACTGCCCAAAGGGGAACTCTCAACTCTCAACCAAACTCAAGATATGATTTTTACAAGTTATTAGGGTTTTTTAGGGTTCTTAACAAAATAAATGCCAAACAAATAGAAAATGCAAGATCAAATCATGGCTATTTTACCCTAGAATCTACATGCTAAACACAAATCAAAGCAAAAAGAATCAATGTCTCAACCTTCTCCAATAGGCAGAAGTGAATTTTTGAATTTAGGATCAAAATAATGCACAAAATATGATTTAATTCAATGAAAAATTCTTAAAGTGCATCAAGATCAAAAAAGAAATTTGGTTTGAAGGTTGGACAATGTTTCTAAATGTCTTAGAACATTTCATGAATTTTTTTGTAATTTTTAAATACCTAAAAGTATTTATAATTAATTAATTCCCATTAATCAATTAAAAATAATCTTTTAAATATTTAAAAATACTTTTTTAATGATGAAAAATAAAGTAAAAATATTTTTGTGTCATAAAAATTATTAAAACTCAGAGGAAAAAGTTTCATAATTTTTATGTATTTTTTGCTATTTTAAAATAATTGTACAAGTTTAATGAAATAAAATGAATTAAAAATCAAATAAAAAAGAAAGTCAAAGGAAAGGATGGCTGAGATTGATTCTGAGTTTGAAAGTGTTGACTGGCGCGTGAATGAAGGGTGTGGATTGCATCTGACTTAATTAATTTAATTACGAATTAATTAAAACTAATGAGAGAGATTAGGGCAAATGAAATGATCTGGGCCATCCAAAAGAGAGAGAAGTCAACAGGTCAACGCAAATCCATGGCTCAAATTCAAACTGGAGTTAATGACCTGAGATTAGGGTTTAATGACTCAGGTGGCCGGAGAAGACTTCCGGTCGTCTTCTCCGGCCAGCACCTCACCGGGAAACTCACCAACTCCCTCAAAACGTAACAAAAACAAAATCTATGAATTGGGAAATGATCTCCAACCTCTCACGAATCAAACCCCTCTCTCAAAACAAATTTATTCTTCCTAAACAAGCTGAATCGAAGAGAACAAGTTCTAGGGCACGCAAGCTTCAGAGACAAATTAAATACTCAAAACAAAGCCATTTCAAAAACTAAGAACATCAGGATGATCAGTGAATCACATAGAACAAGTTTGTAACAAGAAAAATGATTTCTGGAAAAATAATTTTCGAGCTACCTGAGATTTGGAGCTTTCAACTTGAGGACTTTCTGGCCACTTCTTTCAGTGCAAACCAATCCACTTGATCCCCAGAAGATGTTTGAATGCTCAAAAGAAGTTTGAGCTGGCTGGATAGTGAGATTCGAAAGCTCCTGCTCAAGCTTGGTCAGAAATGGCAATGGAGTTTCTGGAGGTTTCAGGCCATTGTGAATGATGGTTTGTGATCCTGAGGATGAATGGAGAAGGTCTGGAGTGTTTGTTGGTGTGTTTGTGGTTTGTGGAAGGAGATTCGATTGAAACTGCAAAATGAAGTGAGAAATGGCAGTGAGATGTTCAGGCTGTTTCAGGCTTGTGTTCTTGGTGCTGGGTGGTCTATGGAGCAAGGTGAGTTGAATGGTGAAGAGGGTTTGAATGTTTGCAAGCTGTGTAGGCAGGATCGAAGCAACTTGCAATTGGGAGTGTTTTTGTGAATGTGTTGAATGTGAGAGCTTCAGCCTTGCTTAGTGTTATGTTTAGCTTGCAAATTGTCCACATAACTCTCTCTCATTGGTCAGTTGATTTGACATGTGCTTTATGGATAGGTGAGGCCACTTTTGCAATTTGTCAACTCTTGTGTAAGAGAAAGTATGGCTCATGATCTAGGCAAGTACATGGGCATGGGCTGGCGCAGCAAGGTGAGGTGAGAGGCTAGCAAAGCTCAGCATCCAAGGCTGCAAGTTGTAGGGAGCATGATCATGAGTTTTGCAACTTGTTGTAACTTTGGTTCACATGTGATTCCTTTGCCTAAACAAACATAAACCATAGGCATTCTTGGTCCAAATCTGATTTTCATGACTTAGGGAAAGTTTGTGGACTGGTTTGAAGTGAATTAGAGGCTGCCATATGCATTGGTCCAAGACTTTGCAAAATTTCCACTTAGGGCATGCCTTGAAAATCAATGATTTTAGCCAACTTTGCATTGCCATAACTTTTGATCCAAGAGGAGTTTGATCATGTTCTTGTACTTTTTGAAAAGGGAAAGATGAGATCTACAACTTTCATGACCAAAGTTTTTTCATTTGAAGCATTTTTGGATCAATAATCAAAGCTTGAAAAATGACATAAAATGAAGCATTCTTGAAAAGTCAACTATGCCCAAAAAGTCAACATTTGCAAAAACCCTAAATTCTTGATTTCTATGAACTTCAACCTTCTTCCATGATCAAATAAAGATCATATACACTCAAAATGATGAAGATCACCCATTGGTTGGGTCATTGGGGGCCTCAGATGCCCTGATTTTACACTGACTTGTCTGAAAAGTCAACCTTTGATCAGATGACTTCCCCATGGAATTTCTTCATGAAAATTGATATGCATACTCCCTATACCATATAGAGACCAATGGAAACAAGAATGACCAAAAAAATTTGGAGTTATGGCCTCTGAAACCAAAACCCTAATTTTCAGTCAACTGTGCAGTTCATCCTGGCTCTGCATCCATTCAAACCCTAGTTCTTGTGATTCCTCTGCAATTTTGACTTTGAGGAGATGAAACATGATATAAGAACACATATGGACCACTTTGAGTTGATTAGTGGCCTTTGGAATGGCTCAAGATGCTTTGGGATTGCTCAGATCACAAACCCTAGGTGCAGATGCTTTAGAAACTGTGCAGTGAATCAAAAATGAGATGTGAGATGATATGATTGTATTTATGCATATGGGGATGATCACAAGCCATGGTGTGAATGGGTGAGGGCAAATTTGGGGTGTTTACACCCACATGGCGAAGGGCCAGAGTGAAGACAATACATTCAAAGGATTTGGAGGCACATGCACTTTGTCTGCGTAGATCTGACATTTATGGCATTTTCTGGCATAGGCACAACAGTCTGCATCCATTGTGATCCAATAGTAACCTGATCTCAACAATTTCTTCGCCATTGCATGTCCCCCGACATGGATACCGAAAGAACCCTCGTGTACTTCGTGCATCAGTAGGTCTACTTCCTTTTTGTCAACACATCTGAGCAAGACCTTGTCGAAGTTTCGCTTGTATAAGGAGCCATCAGTATTGAGGAAAAAACTGCCGGGTAGCCTTCTTAATGTCTTCTTATCATTAAACGATGCCCCAGGCGGGTACGTCTGAGTCTCCAAAAAACATTTGATGTCGTGGAACCAAGGTTTGTTGTCGATGATAGTGTCCACAGAGAAGATGTATGCCGATCGATTTAGTCTAGATACTAAAATCCGAGGTATATAGTTAGCAGTGTGTACTTTGATCATAGATGAAATAGTGGCCAAGGCGTCTGCCAACTGATTTTCATCTCAAGGGATGTATTCAAGCTTGATTGTTGTAAAGAAAGTCAACAATCTCCTCGTATAGTCACGGTAGGGAACCAGATGCTCTTGATGAGTATACCACTTGCCATTAGTTTGATTGATCACCAAAGCCGAATCTCCGAATACATTCAAGGTTTTGATCCTGAGGTCAATAGCTTCCTTAAGACCCATGATACAAGCTTCGTACTTCGCTTCATTGTTAGTGCAGGCAAAGGCGAGCTTTGTTGAGAAAGGAAAATGGACTCCTTCGGGTGTAATAAGCACTGCACCAACCCCACGACCGTTACAATTAACTGCCCCATCGAACATCATAGTTCATGCTCCTTCTGGATCCGACCCTTCAGTGTGGATAGGCTCTTCACAATCTTTTGATTTTAAGAACATGATGTCTTCATCAGGGAAATCAAATCTCATAGGCTGGTAATCATCAATGGGTTGTCCAGCCAGATAGTCAGACAACACACTTCCTTTGATGGCTTTTTGAGAGGTGTACTGAATCTCATATTTTGTCAGAATCATTTGCCATCTTGCAACTCTTCCGGTAAGTGATGGCTTCTCAAATATGTACTTGACTGGGTCCATCTTTGAGATCAACAAGGTAGTATGAGTCAACATATACTGTCTTAGTTGGCGAGCAGCCCACGCTAAAGCACAACAAGTTTTCTCGAGCAGTGAATAACGTTGTTCACAGTCGGTAAACTTTTTGCTTAGGTAGTATATTGCAGACTCTTTTCGACCAGACTCGTCATGCTGGCCCAACACACACACCCTCGATTCATCTAATACTGTCAGGTACATTATTAGAGGTCTTCCCTCAACTGGAGGCATGAGAATTGGAGGTTCTTTAAGATACTCCTTGATCTTGTCGAAAGTTTTCTGACAATCATCGTTCCACCTGACTGTTTGTTCCTTTCTTAGCAGTTTGAACAAGGGCTCGTAGGTTGCAGTGAGGTGAGATATGAACCTTGAAATGTAGTTCAATCTACCCAAGAACCCTCAAACTTCTTTCTCAGTCTTAGGTGCAGGCATTTCCTGAATTACTTTAACTTTGTCGGGGTCAACCTCAATTCCTCATCCGCTCAGAATAAACCTCAATAGCTTACCAGAACGTACCCCGAATGTGCACTTGTTGGGGTTTAATCTTAACTGATATTTCCTCAGAAGCTTGAAAAGTTTCAATAGATTTACCAAATGCTCTTCCTCTGTGAGGGACTTGGAAATCATGTCATCCACGTAGCACTCAATTTCTTTATGGATCATGTCGTGGAATAATGTTACCATAGCCCGTTGATATGTTGCACCGGCATTCTTCAAACCAAACGACATTACTTTGTAGCAGAATGTGCCCCATGGTGTGATGAAGGTTTTCTTCTCCATGTCTTCAGGCAACATCTTGATCTGATTCTATCCAGAAAATCCGCCCATGAAGGAAAATACTGAGAACTGAGCTGTGTTGTCTACTAATACATCAATGTGAGGTAATGGGAAGTCATCTTTCGGGCTTGCTCTGTTCAGATCCCGGTAATCGACACACATATGTACCTTGCCATCCTTCTTAGGTATGGGTACAATGTTAGCAACCCACGGCGGGTAACTAGTTACAGGAAGAAAACCGGCGTCCCACTGTTTTTTACTTCCTCTTTGATTTTCATGGCCATGTCCGGGCGAGTACGATGCAACTTTTGTTTGACCGGCGGGCAATCCTCTTTTAATGGAAACCTTTGGATGACAATATCTGTATCCAAACCCGGCATATCTTGGTAGGACCAAGCGAAGACATCGACATATTCTCATAGCATACTGATAAATTGTTCTTTTGCTGGAGTTTGCAGACTGGCTCCAATCTTCACTTCTTTCACAACTTCCTCGGTACCAAGATTAATAGTTTCAACCCCCTTTTATGAGGAGAAACCACATTTTCATCTTGTCTTAATAACGGTGCTAATTCTTCAGGTAAATCGTAGTCTTCTTCAACCACTTCATCTACTTGATTAATCGGATTGTCGAAGTCATACAAGGTTATAGCAGTGTCGTTGTCAGTGCAATCTGGAGGGCTATTTCTGCAAGGGTTGAGATTTGGTTCATTTTAGTGATTGATTTTATTTTGTTTTAGAAAAAGTAAGTAAATGAAGTTTTTATTTAAAAAAACATTTCCATTTATTGCTTTGTGCGAAAATAACAAAAATGAAAAGACAATGAGCGAAAAAGGTTGTTTGCAAAAAGATGTCCATTGTTCATTAATATTCAATTTGCACAAATACATATGGCCCTATTAAAAAATGAGTCCCGACATCTTGGGCAAGATGTAGGACTTTGATGCATGCTTAAAACAGGAAATAATAATTGCTCTGCAGCAGTAACCCTTATAATTTCCTAGGAAGACCAGTTGAGGACTTGTCGACCTGGGATTCTTGGACTGATCCAATTTTCTAGGTTGTAGTCGCTCCCAGCCTCGTCTTCCAGAGTGTTGACAATATCAGGGGTCAGCATTCCCCCACTTATGAACTTTGGCCCCCCAGCAGCCTCCTCTTGAACTTGTCGGGATGGTCTGTAACCCAAACCAAATTTGTCTTCTTTCATTTCCACCTTCAGCAGCTTGCCCCAGCCTTGGGCATTCCCTTCTTCCACAACCTTCCGAGCCTGCTTGTAGGAAGAAATTGAGGTACCCATCCTCTCCTCTTGGGATGCAGCAAACACCTCAGTTGTAGCTTCGTTGACATTCAAAGCTTCAAAACCTTGGCTCATAGTTTCATGGATTTCTCCATCCATTGCTATGTACTTGTACGTATCCAGGTGACTGACAAAGATATCTTCTTCTCCACAGATAGTGATAATCTGACCTTCCCACTCATATTTTAACTTCTGGTGAAGGGTTGACGATATCGCGCCGGCGGCATGGATCCATGGTCGACCCAACAAACAGCTGTAGGCAGGCTGTATGTCCATCATGTAGAAGGTAGTTTTGAAAACTTGTGGGCCAATTATCACGGGTAGCTCCACCTCTCCGAGAACTGATCTCTTAGAACCATCAAAAGCTCTTACAACTATATTGCTTGGATATAGGGCTAGACCATCATACTCTAGTTTGACTAAGGCTTTTTTTGGCAGGACATTGAGTGATGATTCAGTGTCAACAAGGACATGCGAGAGCACATCCATTAACATTCCAGAGTGATGTGTAATGCCTTGTTGTGGTTACGCCCCTCTATAGTCAAATCAACATCGGTAAAGCCTAGTCCATGACTAGTATTGACATTTGCGACTACTGATTCCAACTGATTGACAGTGATCTCTTCAGGCATATAAGCTGCATGCAGGACTTTGAGTAGTGCATTCCGGTGAGCCTCAGAACACATAAGTAGCGATAATATGGAGATCTTGGAGGGTGTTTGGTGGAGCTGATCCACGATTTTGTTGTCACTTCCAGGCTAGATGCACCAGCTTATGCTTTCTCTATAGACACAGTGTCTGATGAAAAACCTTGGTACTTTGATATCAAGCTCTTCCTAGAAAAACAAGAATACCCAGCTGGAGCATCATCCAACGACAAGAAGACCTTGAGACGACTTGCTGCTAGTTTCTTCTTGAATGCAGACGGAGTTCTGTATAAGAGGAACTTTGACATGGTCCTGCTCAGATGCATGGATAGACACGAAGCAGACCTGTTAATGCAGGAAGTCCACGAGGGATCCTTCGGTACCCATGCAGGAGGACATGCAATGACTAAGAAGTTAATGAGATCAGGGTACTATTGGCTAACAATGGATGCAGACTGTTGCTCGTACGCCCGTAAGTGCCACAAATGCCAGATATATGCAGATAAGGTGCATGTCCCTCCTAGCCCGCTCAACGTCATGTCATCTCCTTGGCCCTTTTCTATGTGGGGCATTGGCATGATAGGGAAGATAGAGCCTACTGCTTCAAATGGTCATCGTTTCATCTTGGTCGCGATTGATTATTTCACCAAATGGGTTGAAGCAACATCTTATGCCAATGTCACTCGCCAAGTGGTAGCCTGATTTTTGAAGAGAGACATCATTTGCAGATACAGAGTGCCCGAGCGAATAATTACTGATAATGGTTCCAATTGGAACAATAAGATGATGGCAGAATTGTGCCGGGACTTCAAGATTCAGCATCACAATTCTTCTCCTTACCGGCCAAAGATGAATGGTGCGGTGGAGGCAGCTAATAAGAACATTAAGAAGATTGTACAGATAATGGTTGTCACTTACAAATATTGGCATGAGATGTTAACATTCGCGCTGCATGGGTACCGAACGACAGTCAGAACGTAAACCGGGGCAACTCCTTTCTCCCTGGTATATGGCATGGAGGCAGTGTTTCCTGTTGAGGTGGAAATTCCTTCTTTACGTGTAATGATGGATGTGAAGTTTGATGAGGCTGAGTGGGTACATGCTCGATATAATAAGTTGTGCCTAATTAAGGAAAAGAGATTAGCGGATATCTGTCATGGTCAACTTTATCATAGGAGAATGAAGTGAGCTTTCGACCAACGAGTACGTACTCGAGAGTATCAAGTAGGTGAGCTTGTACTCAAAAGGATCATTCCTCCAGGTTCAGATCAAAGGGGCAAGTGGACCCCAAACTACGAAGGCCCATTCATAGTAAATAAAGTTTTCTCTGGTGGGGCACTGATGCTCACTACTATGGATGGAGAAGATTTCCAATCCCCTGTTAACTCGGACGTAATTAAAAAATACTTCACATAAAAGACCCGCTGGACACAAAAACAGAATTAAAGTCCAGGCAAGAAAAGGGCATCCCGAAGAGCTAAAAACAGAATAAAAAGCTCGGGCAAAAGTTAGGGAAAATAAATAAGTAAATGTGTACACCCTCTAAGTTGAAAAGCCACATTGGACAACTCAGGCAAGAAAGGGTATCCCGGTGGATTGAAAACCCGAAAGGGCGATCCACGCAAAACAAGGGAATAAGCGAACAACTGTGATTCGGGTAATCTGAACAAAATCACCGTTTTAAACATCCTGGCCATATCAGAAAGGTAGCAATCAGTCTCCTCTTCTTCTTCAGAAGGCAAAGGCAAGAATGGAAAGTCTTGAAGACATGTTGGTCATAGTAGGGAGGAAAATCTTTGGAATGTTGTGTACATTGCCATTAGGATAGTTTTTTTTCTCAATTTTATGGTAGCTACCTCTTTCAGGTAGTTTCTTCCTGATGTAAAACTTTTCCTATTCAGAGGCCACTCAATAAATGAATATTAATTCAAAAGTTGTGTTGTGTTTATTTTGTTTGCAAAAATGTCCTGAATTTTTGGCAAAAAGAACATTGCATTTGAAACATGGTGATTTTTCTAAAAAATATGACATTGCACGAAAACATTTAAAATTATCTTTGAGTGTCGGGTGGCAATGGATGAACAAATCATACCATGCAAGTCCCCGGGGCACATGTGTGTATACTATTGTTGCAGGTTTTGCAGGATGGTGTCATATTTTTCTAAGCAAAGAATGTTCCCCAGATGAGTTAGAGCAGGTGGAATCCCCAGCAAAACTCCAAGGCTAATTGAAGAGCCTTCATCCCCAAGCGAATAATCTTTCCACAAGTGAAGTGTTCCCAGCAGGCAGCTGAACGCTTGATTTCCCCACAGAGGTTCATGTTTGGGATTTGCTCCCATCATTGAAATATTCCCCAGAGAAGTAGCCAATTTATTTTTGACTAGTGTGATGACTCAAACAATTATTCATCCCCCTAACCAGAGTTAAGTGTCAAAGCCTCTTGACCTGGTTCTCCTCTGCAGAGTTGTGATTCTTGTTGCCAGTCAGGCATTTGTTGTTGCTCATATGCGGTCCCCGACACTCGTCTGTGTTTGATAGTTTCTTTTCCTCGTCTGCACTCCCCAACACTCGTCTGTGTTTGATTTGCTTGTTGCTCGTCTGCATTCCCCATCACTAGTCTGTGTTTTGTTTGAAGCCCATTTGCATTGTTTGGATACTCGTCTGTATCATCCTCCACACTCGTCTGTGTTGGTTTATATCCATATGTGTTGGATCTCTGGTACTCGTTTGTATTTCTACCCCAAATGCTCGTCTGTGTTGGATTTCTAGTATTCGTCTATATCAGTGGCTGATATTCGTCTGTATCATTGCCTGAAGCGTTCGTCTGCTTTCTTAGATCATCGTCTGATATTCATTCGTATCATTGACTTATGGCACTCATCTGTGTTCTATTGATGATCATCCAATACTCGTCTGTGTTGAAGAGGTTTGAAGTCCCGACGGTGGGATTAAACGTCAAAATGGTTACCGGTCCTGGCGTAACAGGTTATCCGAAGGAGGTTCGTCTGTCTCAAGCAGCACTTGTCTACGCAAGATTTGTTAAGAGGGTTCGTCCAATCCTAATGTCGCACCTAGCGTAATAGGTTTGCTCGAAGAAGACTCATTTGTCTTAGACCATATATCTACAGAGGATATATGAAAAGGGTTCGTCTATCCTGATTATGTATGTCTATCCCACAGACTTAAGTGCATCACCGGTGTTGGCGTAACGGGTTATCCGAAGGAGGTTCGTCTGTCTCAAGTCATATATTTTTGTAAAATGTATGAAGAGGGCTCGTCTGTCCAGGTCCTGGCGTAACAGGTGTGCTTGAAGAAGACTTGTCTGTCTAAGTTTTTCTTATCCGGCGTAACAATTTAATTTGGAAGGAGCTCGTCTGCTTTGTCTTCACTTTAGTCACCCAGAGCGTTATTTGGTTGGGTTTATTTCCCATTTTCTGCATTCTCCAGCAGAGTGCAAATTTCAGGTTTTCTTGGTATTCAACCACAATTTATCTTGAACGGTCGATAGCTCGTGCTATCATCCTTTTCAGATTAACAGTTTCTTGAATAGGGGCACCTGTAACACCCCAAATTTGCCCTCTTCTTTTTAGCATCATCATCATATCATAATCATCATAAGCATGTCATATCCTTAGCATTGTTGCATAGAAAAATGAAGCATAGCACTCACATGTTCTAGCATAAGGCATATGATAAATCATCTAGGAACTCATGATTTTATAGGTCAAAGTCAAGAGCCAAGTGACCTGGAAGGAAATTCACAGGGCATTTTATACAAGCTTCGTATCATGGTCAAAGCCCTAGGAGGATTGAGAATCAAGATCAGATTAGAACGGTTGGCACAAATGTATTCTTGGAGTTTCCCACCAAATGGAGGGAAAATTCAAAATTTCTCATGCGTTAACCAGTTAACGCTTTTGGTTAACCGGTTAACCGCTGCGAATTTTGAATTCCTGCAGCAAGTTCAAAATGTGTGTTTTGACTCCATTTTCTCATTTTTAGATTTTATTTCATTTGAATTATTTGTGAATTATGGAGAAGGATCTAGAGAGTTTACCAAGCCTAATTCCAAAGCTAGATCCTAATCACCTTTCTAAGCTAACTCCAAACCATTTTTTTGGACTCCAAACCAATTTTTTGGGGCCTAAACCTAGATGTTATTTATTCCATTTCCCTCCAAACCAAGAAAAAAACTCTCTCATAATTCACACTTTTCATTTCTGAATTTTCACCACTCTCTCACTATTCTTTCATTTTCTCTCCCAATTTCCAATCACTCAAAGTTCCTCTTCTTTGAAGATCAACAAATTTTGCCTTGAAGTTTATTGATCTTTGAACTAGACCTTCATCCATTGCTTTCTTTGCATCTTTTTTCTGGTTTTACTACTGGTTCAGATCTGATTTGGTGGCTAGAAGTGCTTTTGGAACTAAGCTCTTTCATCAAGCTCCTTTACTTGCATTTATTTTGCATTGTGTGTGAAGAATAGCACCGGATCTTCGAAGTTTTCCACGAGATTCATCATTTTCATCTTGAACAACATTTACCAAAACAAATCTCATCTTTGTAGGTTGGTTAAGTTTAGATCCATCTTTGTTTTTGGCTTAGTTGCATGCTTGTGTTGTAGATCCACCATGTATTTGTGCTAATTGCTTGTTTTGCTTGTGTTGTTTGGTTTATTTTTGATTGGATCTACATGTTAATGTTCATGAGCATATTTGTGTTTTATTAATGAGAATTTATCTTATTCTCTCGTGCATAATTAATCGCTGGACTGTTGGTGGATTATTGAAATAAGTTGGTTTGGACTGATTTTTTCTGCATGTTTTGTTGTTGTCCGCACAGTGTTAACCGGTTAACATTATAGGATAACCGGTTAACGCGTCCTTTTTCTGACTTCTTTGCTAAAGGTTTATGTTGGTTAACCGGTTAACGCTTTTGGTTAAGCGGTTAACACTGAAGCAGGAGGACATTTTTGAGCTATTTTGATTTTGTTTGTTTCTCATACTTGCCATAATCACCATGGATCATTGTGTGATCATTTTACATGTTTGTTTAGAGTAGTTTGCTTGCTTGTTGATGTATATTTTCATTCTCGATGGGTGAACTCATGTATTTTTAAAGTTTGGCATGTTTGATGACTTTGTTTTCTTGAAACTTTGAACATGTTAATACCATGAATTATGTTGATATGTTAGCATTTGATTGATTTGTTGAATATGTGCTGCAAATTTTGCTAACATTTGTAGGTGCAATGGTAAGTGAAGTGTGGATGTTATCCACATTTCAACTCTTCCTCTCTTTTCTTACTTTGCCTTCCATTCTATGATTGTTGATGTGCCATATGCCATCTTGTAATTCAACTTTTCTCATTCCCCCTTTAGAAGCAACTTGTCTCCTTTAGAGGAGTAAGTTGTTCTCTAACTTTCCTTTCCTCCTCTCTTCTTCTTCTTCTTATTATTATTATTATTATTTCTTAGGATAGTTTAAACCATACTAACATAGGTTTATCCAAGCATGCTAATATTAGGATTAGTCTTTCCCCATTAGACCTTTACCTTTAAGATCTTCTTTGGTTCTTGTGTATAGCCTTATTCCATGGGGCATATGTATTCATTCCCTCTTGGAATAGTACACTTGTCTAGCATGATGCACAAGTCTTATCATGAGGTCATCTTTATCAAGAAATCCTAAAAAAAACACTTCTTCATTTTTAATCACTAAGATACCTAATAACTTCAAAACATTAGTGAGCTTAGGCCATAACCCTTGGAAACGAGTCTTGGATAAATTCTCCTTACTCGGTGTGCCTGTTATATTATTCCATCTTGGAATGTAGTAGCAACTACACATTCCATGGAAAAGAGTTTGAGTTCACTTCCTTGTGTCATAATCCTAAAAAGCTTCTAAAACACACAAACAAACAATAAGTGTCTTTCCTTCGGGACTTCTCTTCTCATCACATTCACTCTGAACGCGAACTTGCTACTACTTGTCACTTTGCAAGACGGTTACGCACTCGTCGTCCGAGCCTGCAACACCTGAGCATTGACATAGGCAGTTCAAGCCTTAAGACACAAGAAATCTTTTCCACCCCTAGTTAGGGAACTATGGTGACTTTGATCCTCATGTCCAGTGAGGTACGTAGGCAGCGGGGTAGGGCCCGTTCGAGCACTCTTTTATTTTCCCTACATTTTCCCCCATTTCTTTTCTTTTCATTTCCAGTTCCAGTCTTTCTTTTTGCAATAGTTTTCATTTCTTCACCCTTTGAAACAGTTTCTTTGCAAGAGTGGATCCCATCGGGTACGGAGGACGATCTAGGGGGTTAATCCCTTCCCAGGTCGTAGCCGACTCCCGAACCTAGTTTCTTTGGTTCGCAGGACCTTTGTCCTTCCTTTTCTTTTCTTCTGGTTTGTGAAGCATTACCATTCCCGTTCCTTCGGGATAAAAATGCCTGGCTGGCGACTCTACCTTCTTTCACACCACTTTCGCGTTTGTACCAGGATGGAAATCCAGGGAGCGACATCTCTAAGGTATGATTTTATTTATCCATAACTTATTAGATCCTTTGATAACAGCGGTTCAACTGTTAAATGATGCATGAATTAAGTAAATCTCTGAAACATGAATCTTCAGATTAGTAGAAGCCTCATTAGTAAGAACATGCTCTCTCCAAGAGAAAATCTTTTGATTTAACGCTCTGGATTTTGAACAGTAACAACACTTAATGCTAAAATTGTGAAAGTTAATACAGTGACTTCTATCATAATCATTAACCATGCATAATCATGGTTTGACACCTTAGGTTTTGTAAGATGCATTAATATCTTTACACATTCTTTTATCTATGCATTCACTCATGATTAGACATATATCAAGATCTAATAGTCTCTAGTCATTTATTAGGAATCAATCACTATTTGTATCTTGTGACATTTGTGATCTCTTGATGGTCTTTGAAAGCATAGTCTACTCATTTAAATCACATTCCTAGTTAAAGTTAGTTCGTTGATCTTCTCTAGGTAATCATAACCCATCTAAGAAAGTTTTATCAATTCTCACAAATATCTATAAAAGAATACAATTCTTCTTCCACTTCCTCCCATCCCTATTATATTAAGTCTATTCAGTTAAACTTTACCCTGTTTTATCAACATGCCCTCAAGAACATTCCCAGGAAATCATACCCTCCTTGAACCCATTCCTGAAAAAATTACCTTTTTTATAAGCTTAGAACCGGGTTAGACATGAAAGGAGTAGTTATCTTCAGTAACAGTCAAGAAACTTTTCGCTGGTGTGACCAAAGAGTCCATAGTCGAACATGTGGCACGTTACCAGACTGAGTCTGGGGATATAGCCCATAATTAGGATTTAAAGATGAAGTATTTCCCTAGTTCCCTCACTAAGAATGTGTTTACATGGTTTACAACACTTCCCCATCAGTTTATTCACACATGGACTCAACTTGAAAGATTGTCCCACAAACAGTTTTATATGGGACAATCCAATATTAGCTTGAAGAATTGGCCAGCGTGAAACGAAAGATGGGTGAGTTCGTCGAACAATATCTAAACAGGTTCAGACTTCTAAAAGCTAGATGCTTTACTCAAGTCCCTGAACATGAGTTAGTCAAAATGTCCTCAGGTGGATTTGACTATTCTATTAGGAAGAAGTTAAACACTCAATACCTTAGGGACATGGATCAATTAGCAAATAGGGTTGGACATGTCGAAAGCCTAAAATCTGAGAAGTCTAAGGTTGGTCGATTCCATAAGAATGTTGCATATTTAGCAACCAAAAAGTACTCCTCTGACGACAGAGAGTTCCTCGACGAAAGTGAGGTTAATGTGGTTGAACTTAAGTTAGGACCTCCCTACCGATGCAAAGTATTGAAACCATCGAACGGAAAAGAACCTGTTGAAATAGGCAAATCCGACAAATATGTTACTAATACATACACTTTTGATATATCTAATTGCGACAAAAATTTTATTTAATAGTAAAAGATGGTCAAATTTTGGTTCCACCTGGTTTGAGAGATCCCCCTCTAGACCAAAAGAAAAAAAAGATGATTTTGTAAATTTCATAATTACCTTGGTCATAAAACTTCTCAATGTGTTCTTTTCAGGGATTTGGTGCAAAAGACTCTGAAGGATGACATGCTTCAATATGGCGAAAGGCCAAAGATGCAGGTCGACACTGACCCGCTGAAAGTTGAAGAAGCACTTTATTTAGAGTTGAATGAATGCTTGATGGTGGAAGTTACTAAAGATTTCCCCAACACATCTCATGTCGAGGACATGGAGTGTATGGTGGTTGACACTACTACTGAAGGTGAAAAAAAAGACATTGAGGAAAAAACCAGAAGCAGTTTACCCAAGGGCTGATGAAAGCTTGGATGAATTCCAAAGGAAATGCTAAGTGGGTGGATCAAGGGCAATGTTATGTCTAAGGTACAATACTGTGTTCAACGAGAAGGCAACTGAAAGATATGAAGTTGGCAAAAAAGAAATTGTAGTCGCTGAGGGGTCCCGTATTCCAAAGGTTGTGTTTAACCAAGGGGGTAACCTTCGTCGAAATGAAGAATTCCAAAGACAGACCATCTCCTCCAGGCCTAATACTTTTGTGCCACCATCTGACACCCCACGAGAGAAGTGGGTCGAACCACTTAATCAGAAGGGCGACAAAAGACCGAAATGGAGGGTGTTAGTCCTAGAGAAAGAGTCTGGGAAGAAAAATGAACCCAAGGGTTATGTGGTTTATCCCAACTACAAAGGAAGGAACCCAATGACTAGGACCTAGTGGAGGCGCTACCATAGAAATAAGAATCCCGAAAAAGGGGTCCCAACATTTCGATCAAGCCAAGGTGAGACCTATAGATCAAAAGAGCAGCGTCCAAAAAGCAACATGGGTCGAAAAAGGAAAGATAGTGGTGAACCAGACGCTGAATATTGGATCCTCTGAGAAAAAAAAGATTATATACAAACAAAAGGCAAAATGTATGCATGTTGTCAGAAAGGGGAAGGAACCCGAATACACTCCCCAATATGACGAGGAAGAACCCATATATTAACCTTAATCTGACGAGGAATATACCCCGTCACCACAAGATGACTTCGACACGGATACTAATGATGATACTTATGGGGAGGATTTCGTCATCAACTGTGGCATCGTGTCTGTGTTGTCAGCCGAATATGACATTGTCTCTGAAGTGTCTGAATCGGAAGAAGACTTTGTAGCAAATGAGATTCCTAAAGACAAACCCTTATGCTACTACGTCATGAACAATATGGTGGTCGAAGAAAAGAGAGCAGTGTTCGAAAGACCTAGCGATGACATGATGTATCATATGAAGCCTTTTTTCATAAAGGCAAGGGTCAACAGGATGGCGGTCAATAAAGTATTTGTCGATGGTGGGGGAGCTGTAAACTTAATGCCTACATTATTATCAATAAAATTGGGAAGACTGATGAAGACCATCGACAACACAACATGGTTTTGTCCAACTATGAAGACAAGACCATCAATATTCTGGGAGTGATTCAAGTCGGCCTGGCTGTGGGAACGACCATAAGGTCAACATTGTTCATGGTTATTAACTCTAAGGCTAATTTCAACCTATTATTGGGTAGAGAATGGATTCATGGTATAGGGGCAGTGCCTTCAACCCTACACCAAATACTTAGTATCTGGAGAAAAGATGGTATCATCGAGAACATCGAAGTTGACCAAAGTTATTACAAGGTTGACGACATCAAAGGATCTAAGAGGTCATTCGATCAACACTTAGCAAACGTGGCCCATTATGATGATGGATCTGGTTCTCACACCTCGTTCGAAACTGACCACATGTTGTACTTGAATCCAGATCATGGTTTTGTCTAGGATGACACTGACATACCAGAAGAGCCAAATGAATTGCCACCTACTAGGTGGTCTTAGGTCAACGAAAATGACCCCTGAGTAAGAAAGCATGACTCGAATTTCATCCTACCTGGCTGAAAACAAAAAAGAAATGGCTATGGAAAGTAGGGGGCGTCAGACCTTAATAGACAAAGCCATAAACTATGGTCAACTGAGCTATACAACAGCTTCGGAAAGCCGGAGGCTATATTGTATTTATGTCAATAGGATTTTGGGGTTCGAGAGGGACCCAACAAATAAGCTACAGAAAATGCAGGCTCAGGACCCACTCGAAGAGATTGATCTAAGGGATAAGATCACTAAGAGACCCATGTACATAAGTACGAAGATAGGGTCGAAAATGAAGGCTAATCTAGTCAAAGTATTGAAAGTTATACATAGAATATTTCTCCTAGGACTATGGAGAAATGCTTGGTCTAGGTCGAAGTATGGTGGAACACCGTTTACCTATATAGCCAGGCAAAAACCGAATCAAGCAGCAACCTCGTTAGTTTTCCCAGAGGTGACTGAAAAGATCAAACAAAAAATTGAGAGATTGCTCAAAATATGGTTCATCAGAACTGCAAGGTATGTCGAATGGATTGCCAATATAGTTCCTGTAATTAAGAAAAATGGTACACTTCGCGTTTGTATTGATTTCAGAGATCTCAATAATGAAACCCCAAAAGATGAATATGCAATGCCTGTGGTAGAGATGCTTGTCGATTCAGCCGTAAGTTTTGAGTATTTGAGTATGCTTGACGGATACTCGTGGTACAACCAAATCCTCATAGCGGAGGATGATGTCCCTAAAACGGTGTTTCGATGCCCAGGAGCCATAGGTACATATGAATGGTTGGTAATGCCCTTTGGATTGAAAAATCCCGGGGTTACATATCAAAGAGCCATGAACGCCATATTCCATGACTTCATAGAGAAGTTCATGTAAGTCTATATTGACGACATCGTGTAAACACCCCAAATTTGCCCTCACTTTTTATCACACCATGGCTTGTGATATCTTCATATTGCATTGCATAAGCATATCATCTCTCACTTTATAGTTCATTTTCACTGTATAGCTGCATAGCTAGGGTTTGTGATCAAGTGAACCCAAGAAGTGATCTGAGCCATCTCAATGGTATTGAAGCATACCAAGATGGTACATGAGTGTTCTATGATCATCTTATTCTCCCCAAAGTTCATAAAAGTCAAAATATCTCAAAGGATTGCACAGAGGCCCGGGCAGGCTAGGGTTTTCCTACACAGATGACCTAAAATTAGGGTTTTGGGTGTGAGGCCCTTAATCTCAAAATTTTTGGTCATTCTTGATTCTAATGGTCTCAATTTGTTATAATGATGATGTGTACCAAATTTGATGAGAAAATTCATTGTGGAAGTCATCTAATCAACTAGTAACTTATTGTGCAAGAAAAGTCATAATCAAGGCATCTGAGGCCACTACCAATGGTACCAAAGGGTCATCTTAATCATTTTAAGGTTCTATCATCTTTATTTGATCTTATAAGTGATTAGAAGTTCACAAGATATAATCATTTCAAGCCATTTGCAAACTTTCCATTTTTGGACATGACTTGTAATGGAAACTTTCCATTTTGGGAAAGATTTTCAACCTCCTCTTTCTTGATCAAAAATGCTTCAAATGAAAAATCCTTAAACATTAAATTTGTAGATTGGATCTTCCCATTTTCAAAAAGTACAAGTACTCCTTTTGATTCATCCTAGAAATCAAGATATGATGTTTCAAAGTTAGGAAAAATCTTGTAATTTTCAAGTATGTGCCAAAGAGGGATTTTTGAAAAATCAAGTTTCAAGACCTCTTTTGACCTCTAATTCACTTCTAAGCTTCATTACATGATAACACAACATTGCTTGACCAAAATTATGCCTTGTATTACAAGTTTCCATGGATCAAATTTCACAAAATTTCAAAGAGGGAAATTTGCAAAACATGTGATAATTCTTGATCCAAGTGCTGCAGATCATCACAATCAATCCCATGGCTCTCCATGAACTCAACTGAGGCAAGACACCCCTTGAAACAACCTCTGACCCATGCCATGCCTCAAGTACACATTCATTAACCTTTTTGAAACTTGGCCCATACCAATCAAACTATGCCACCACCAACTTTCTGACCAATCAAGACCTCTTATGCAAACCCTAAGGAGCTCATTTTCATATATGACACAAGCCTGAAACCTCTCAATACTCATATTGCACAAAAATCCTCCAAACCTTTAAGTATTTGATTCTCACGGCACAAGCCTCAAACATCCAAACTTCTTCAACCAATCATCTCAAAATCAATCATAGAACACAAACCAACCATTACAATGGCCTGAAACACCCCACAACACAAACACGATTTCTGAGTTATCAGAACCAAACATCTCAAACCAGCCAAAACAAACTTGTTCTAAGCCTTTCAGAAGCACAAGGGAGATCATTGGAGTGGGTTTACACAAGATAGGAGGTCAGAAAGCTCCAAACTGAAAAGCTTCAACTCAGGTAATCATCAAGAACATGTTTTCCAGAACTTGTTTTTTAAGTTATAAATTGATTCTACATGATGTGATGATCATTGTGATATGTTTAATTTTGAAAATGGTTGAGTTTTAAGCATTTCATAGCCTTCTGAAATTTTTCCCGTGAAATGTTTTTGCTTCGATTCTCTCTTTTGATGCATGATAAATGATTTTTATTGTTGGATTCTTGTTTAATGATGTCTAATGAGTGATTCTGGAGATTTTGGTGTGTTAGCATGGCCTAGGGAGTGAGTTCAGATGAGAGAGCTGCCGGAGAAGATGACCGGAGGTCTTCTCCGGCCACCTGAGAGTCATTAGCCCTAATTGCATTTAATTAGCCAGTTTGAATAATAGCTATAGGATTTGTGTTTCCCACGCGTGTTGGATGCCTCAGATTGCTTCATTAAACCCTAATCCCTTTTAATTAAATTAATTAGGATTAATTAAATTAATTTTTCCAGATTGAATCCTAGCCTTCCATTTGGGCGCCAGTCAACCCCAATTCAAATCTCAACCTTAGATCCTGATTACTTTGCATTTTCTTTATTTTATTTGTATTTCTTTTGTTCTATTTATTTAAAATATCAGAACATTTTCTAAAATCATGAAAGTTTGCATTTTCACTTTAAATATTTTTCTTAACCCAAAAGCATTTTTTATTTTAATTTTTGCATTAAAAAAGTATTTTTAAATCATTTAAATGTTTTATTTAATTAATTAATTGATTTTAATTAATTAAATATACATTTAGGTATTTAAAAATCACAAAAAAAATTCATGATGCATTCTCATACATTTAGAAACATTTACAAACTCACCATACAAATTTCTTTTTAGGTTTGATCACATTTTCACAATTATCTTTGAGTTAGGGTTCATAAATTTCACATTTTTTAACCCTAACTTTAAAAAATCACTTCTGATCAACCATAATGAGTTTGAACTTGATTCATTTTGCATTGTTTCATATATTGCATCTAGTATCTAGGTTATTTATCTCATATTTGTGCATTGCATTTTCAAATTGATTTGCATTTTCCCTTTAGAAGTACCCAAAAACTCTAGTTAACTTAGGAAATTCATAACTTTCACTAGGTTTAGCTTCTGACCTTCTCCTTTGGGGTGTGATCTTGTATGAATTTAGGGTTTGTTTGAGTTCAATTTAAATTTTTTTTCATTATGTATGCTTCTGTTTTGGTCATTTACATCTCATACATTCATAAAACCCTAATTTCTCATGTTCATTTGCATTCATCTTTGCATATCTCAATCATATGAGCTTGCCATGACATTCCATGATATTGTATGACATCTTAGACATCCTAGGACATGCTTGAAAATTGATTGATAATTTCTTCATTCATTTGGTATGCTTTGCATTCATTACATTTCATGAATATCCATGTGTTTTCAAGCTTCTTACATGCTTCCTTTGCATCTTATCTCTTGTATGATCATTCATATGCATCATGTATCGATTTGCATAATCTCATAACACATTTTCCTTGCATATACACTTCTGGTTTTGGTCTTTGCATCTTTATTCATCTCATTTCCTTTTGCTTTGCATCTTATGCACTCACACTAACATTTCAGGGGCTTATGGTAAGTTGTTTGGGATATGGATTTGCCTTCACATCCCACCTCTTATCATCTCTTCATATGCATTATTTACTTGTATTTGAAGTGAACTTTATTCACTTATGCTTTCTCCTTCTCTTTTCATATGCTTCTTCTTCCATGGTGGCTTCTTGAAGATCTTCTCTTATGCCTCACAAACCATAGGAACAACCAAGCATGATATTTTTAGGGTTGTATATAGTCTCCCTAGATTTTTACCTTTGAGTCTCCTTGAGTCTCTCTTCTCATCTCATAATCAGAGGCTAAACACTTAAAGCTTTAGGACTTTGAATTAGGGTTATGCCTGCATCCTTATCTTAGGATGGAGTGTATAACTTTAATCCTTAGTGTTAAATATTTAATTTGTTTACACCTCTTAATCAAAACACCTAATAATGGTTAAGACATAAGCTTGTAACTTTGGCCTTACATTAGGGTTCCATATCTTCCTTATGGTTAAGAGGGACTAACCCTAGTGTTTAATGGACAAGTCCCCCTCAAGATAAGTCTTACAAACTTAAACTTCACTTCTTAATATCACCCTTTAATTAAAATCCACTTAATAAAGGCTTGTTATATAATGAATTTAATCCCTAAACATGGATTAAGTTGAGGAGTCTTTCTCATCTTAAGTATTCTCATCTATCATCCTTCTCTTAGGTTAGCGTAATGAGTTCACTAATCCCTGATTAGAGATTAAACTCATTACTTAACACTAAATAAAAATCCAAAAACATCTTAATAATCACAAGTAGGTGTAACACCCCAAAATATGCCCTCATATTTATAATCATAACTGGCTTTCTGTTTCACATCCATTAGGTCATAACTAACAAATATCATATGTTTGCATGGAGCTACTAGAACATGGGATCAAGGTCCTCTGAGATTTAAGTTTTATTTCTGGTTCATGGTTTTCACCTCATTAAAGATTGTTAACTGGTTCCCTTAGGGATTAAGAAAATAAGGGTTTCATATTATAGTGGTGGTGTTTCTTTCTACGTTACAGATCTCTTCTGCAGCTACAAAGTTTTATCAGGATGTATTTTCATTGGTCGTCAGATCGAGATATTAGTGTATTGAGTGGTGAGGCATTAAATCATGGCGTGTGGGATCAAAGGGTGAACTCATACGAATATCAAGACATTGTGGTCCTCTTAATAGTTCATTACTGATAATACAAGTTAATGAGGTTTGGGTTTGAAACTTGATCGTAAAGTTGAGGATTCGTTGAAGATGCAAGATTGATTCAGATGGGAGGTTTCGAGTTGAAGTAAGCATGTTAGGATTGGTTGTATGGATTACTTGGACCCTTTTCATGATAATATTCTTTCCAGTTCTCTACTCTTTTTGTTCATGTTTTCTAGAAGCCCATCTCTTTTTACCTTTTTTTCACGAAATTAGATATCCACTTAACCCTTTTTACTAAAAAAAAAACATAAAACATAACCATTCTTCCACAAGCCCACATTTTAAATCCATGTCTTTTCATTCATATTCCCGAAGTCCACTTTTAATTTCAATTTTTACCTATACCCATGTCCTTTATTTCATATAACCAAGGTCCACTTTTAATTTCGATTTTTACTTATGTTAATACACCTTTTGTCATCCACTTTTTAGCATAAAGAAACTGGTTATATAGCAATACAGTCAAGGCCAATTCTTATCCATGTTTCAGACCAACTTCAAAATCCTTTTCTTGATCCATTCATGATCATGCTCACTTTACCAATAATCAATTTGTTAGTTTTTCATATCCATTTAGTTGTGTCTGTTAACATTTGAATTTCTAGAACCTACCAATTATATTAAAAAATAAACTCATCGCATGTGAATACTTCCCATAATAGCAAATGGCAAATATGTTGTTTTCCAAGTGCACTGAGTTCTAGTCAAAATATTTTGAAGACTTAATAAAATTAGTAAAAAAAAGAAACATATCCAAATGCTGAGAAAGATGAGGGGATCAAGTCCAATCCAGATTTTACTTTAATGGGCTGTGTTACATCCAAAATGGCAAACAAAAAAACTTCTTCGATTAACATGACAAAAAAAACACTAGAGTTATAAAAATCATAAGAAACAAGTCAGAAGGAAAAATTGGCTAGTACAGCAAAACGCAGCAGAAGAATGATTATAAAATTCAGAGAGGATTTAATAACCAAAAAAAATCTCAACACCAAAAAAGCAGTTACAAAATCCCTAACAGAAAATCTAACTACCTAACTGAATTTTCAATGGAAATCACTAGAATACCCTCTGGATTTCTTTATATAAAAACTAGACAGATCTTCATCTTCAGGGGCTGGTTTTTTGGATACACTTTATCTTCATATCTCACCCCTTCATATCTTCATCATCATTATTACAACCAATCCTTTATAATACAACTTCAAACAACTCAGAACCATCGGAGAAAACAGAGTTGGAAAGAAGGAGATTTATGAATCCAACAAGTTCAGATATGGGGAAAAGAAGAATGAAATCGGGATTTGGATGCTTACTGAAACGTGATACCGAGCCGGCAGCTTTCTTCTTCAACTGATGCTCCAATGTTGATCTTCATCACTATGCGACGGTGACTTGCAAATAATTCGGAGCAATATCATCAATCCAGCAAGCAATTGCAGATATTCCAAACCTACAAAGAGCCACAACATATTCAGCAAGAAATATCGGAAGAAGAAAAGATGAAGCCAAAGCGCATACCTGAGTGAAGTTCCGCATCGCTTTACATCGTACCATCGACGTCTTCATCGTCACACCCTTGCTGTTCGTCAATCAGAATCAGCCACCAATCCTGCGTCTTCATCTTCAATCTGAATTCTCGATGTTCATCTACATCATCAATCTTGAGTAAACTTGAATAACCTCAATTTCAATAGTCTTTATCGACACGCAAATCTTCATCATGGTCCATCGTCAATAACTTCACCAAATATACAACCTGCAAAATCGATCCGCAGAAGGTATCAATAATAATTTCAGCAGAAACTTTATCAGTTAACTCGAACCTGTAACGATTCAACAAGAACACAGAGAAACATCAATACTCCAGTCTTCACCATAACATCCACAACTACTCGGCTACACACGAGGTGGAGTCAAACAAGGAAGCACAGACGGAAGAGAAAAATAAAACTCGTAATAGACCATACCTGGAGCATCTTCAAGGGTTTTCAGAACAACCTTATTCTACTCTCCACCGTCAATTCTGTTTCGAGCTGCGAAGTCCGTTTTCAACGGAAGCCTCAAGACGGTTTACTTCCGTTGATTGTTTCTAATGGCCCGGTGGTGACGCGCGGTGGCCGTGGCGGATTGAAGTGGACGGTGGCTTCGCATCACAGCGATTTCCTCTATTTCAACTTCGCGAGCGTGAGACGTCAAATCCACCATCGCCAATAAGCCACAACATCACGAAGGCGTATGTTGCCTGAGTTTCGAAAGGAAATCAGCCAAAATGAGGTTTGAATCCGTAGTGCAAGGTTTCAGATTAAACGACACATGGAAGACTCGAACAATGGTGTTTGGAAGCTTTGAATCGGCGACGTGATTAGAATGGAAGAATGAAGAGCGATTAGATGGTATCAAGGACGAAGATGACGGTGGCGGAAAGGAAAAATGAAGGAGGTGAAGGGGACGACGGCAGCGGCGGGGGAAAGAGGAAAGCAAGGTTAGGGTTTTGTTTGTCTTATAAAGTGTTTCTGAATTCTTATAATTTGGCTGCTGTTTTTAATTTCAAGATTTTAATAAGGATATTAATTAGGAATTAAGTAATGTTAATATGTATTATTAATAAGAGTTAAAACTCATAACCAGGGATTAATTGCTCGTTTATGATTCTGAAACGGGTAATTGAAACTTTTATTAAGACTCCATAGCCATTGTTAATTCGGCAGAGATAAGGTTGGATTTGGGGTCCAATCCGGCGGTGACACGTGTCACCGTCCGGTTGGACCGTTTTTGTGATTTTATTTATTCCTCTTATGCGATTCCGGGCCTGGGTAATTCGCTATCAACACCTCCAACTCAGGCCCATTAGAATTTTAGTTTAAAAGCATTTCTTTTATCACCCCCCTCCAATTCCCTTTTCTTTTAATATCTTCTTTTGTATAGTTTTCATTTAAATCCATTAAAAATATTAAAATGAATAATAAAAATCCCCAAAAATTATATTAGAATTTTAAGCCAATTTAGAACTACTCCCAATTTTTACTTTCTGAATTTAATCATTTTTTAATTCAATTTCGATTTTCTATTTTAATTGATTTTAGATTGAATTCTTCATAAACACATAAATTTGTACATTTTATTTCTGCCACTTACTATAACATTTTTTGCCCATTCTTTTTGATATGATTAGAGGACAAATTAAAGTACCTAGAATATTTTTGGTGTATTTTTTAGGACATATTATCCACTGTTTTGGTAGTGTGATTTGTATAAGTTTGTGATTAAACCTTAGATAAGTTTAGCTGTAAATTTGACATAGTTATGATTAGAAATTTTTAAGAGATTTTTTAACACAATAATATAATCAGGTTAGAGACCCTAGGGAATTAATTTCACCTTTTTTCCATGACTTTTGATATTTTTGTCATTTTAATTCATTCCATCATATTATGCATATTCATAATTCATGTCATTCACTAACTATTTTCTTTCTTTGTGAAAGGTATTTTCCGAGAATTTGCTTATGGACTTGGATATTTTTATGCCTCAATTATGTTTCTGTGCTTTGTGATGTAATAGCTTAGAAATTGTATGTTTTTATAGTTTCTATAATTAGGGTAGAAAAGATAAAACAAATCGTTAGAAGACAAAAATCTCAAAAAAATGAAATAAATAAGATACTCGATCCAACGTCGAGTAAATTTTCAAAATAAACAAAGTTGCATGTGACTTCAGGATTCCTCGATTACCATCGTTCCACTACATTCAACCAAAAGCAAGCCTTGTATGTTGCACACCATAAGTCGTGCGTCTCAGCACCACACAATCGACCCCCCGATCCATCGTTTCATCCCATTTATGTTTCATTCGCATTTTTACCCACCATGACTTAGGAGGACCATATTGTTCATCATTAACTCTTGTACTTGCATTTCTAGTCTTATATCTCTTAGGTAGATTTAATATTTCAAACCTCACTAACCATAGGTCATCCATGAATTCAATTAACTTAGGGTAAGTCTAGTTTCCCTTAGAAGTTTTCCTTTTATAACTTGAGTCTCACTTCTCATCTTTAAAAGAAAAATAAAAAACAATTAATAAAGGAAAAGGTGTACAATGCGCCACAAGCCTTAAGCTATACGGGAAATGATTAGTGGAGGTCTCCTTCACTCTTCTAGGATGCTTTAAAAACGTTCCATTGGGGGCAATCTTGGAAAGTATTCGCTCCTGTGTCATAGTCTTTAGTGTTGTACATTCAATAAACAATCTCAAAACACTTCTTCTAAAAGACAGCAAACCAAGAAGTCACGTCTTCTCATATCATCTCATACTCTTTGCAGACGAACATGACTTGTCTCGACAGTTCAAACAGCGATACGGTAAACACCTTCGAGTCAGAGCCGGTAACACCTGAGCTAGAACTATGGCAATGTCATCCTAAAAATCACAAATGAGTTTAAGCCTTAGTTAGACAAACTACGGCGTCTCTGATCCTCATTTATCCCAATGCGGTACGTAGGCAGTGGGGTAGGGCCCATTCGAGCACAATCTTTCTTTTTCCCTACATTTTCCCCCTTTATTCCCATTTGTTAATTCCATTTCTTTCTCATTTCATTTCCATTCCAGATAGCCATTCTTTCATTTGAACAGCATATTATTTCTCACCCTTTGAAAACAGACTTATAAGCATGGATCCCGTCGGTTACATCGGACGGATTGGGGTGCTAATACCTTCTCAATTCGTAACCGATTTCCGTATCCAGATCTTTGGTTCGCAAGGCCTCGTACTTTTCCTTCTTCCTTAGGTTTGTGCAACATTACCTTTCCCGTTCCTTCAGGATAAAAATGTCTGGCTGGCGACTCTAACTTTTCCGCGCCACTTTCGCGTTTGTACCAGGATGAAAATCCCGGGAGCGACAGCTGGCGACTCTGCTGGGGATTTTTAGAAATTCTAATTTCCCCTTTGAGAGTCAATCCTAGCGCTTGAATGTTTTGTTTTCGTTGGGTGTTTATTCATTCGCTGTTATGCTTTAGTTTAACTTTACTGTTTTATTTACAGTTTATCGCTTTACTTTACAGCTTTATTTACAGCTTTCTGCACTTTACTTTACTATCGCATATACGGGCATATACTGTACTGGCTGTTTTGGTTTTCCTTGGCGGGATAGGATTATTGTGAGATAAGCCAAATACCCGGCTTGAGTATACACATAGGATTTAGAGTGGGCAGTCGTGTGGCTTGCATGGTTTTGAGCACGTGTAGTTTTCACGAGTCCCACACCCAGATCAGGCTCTCTTGGGATATGTTCTATACTGCCTAGCAGACCATAGAATGTTCCCACCTGAGCTGCTAACACTGGGAATCGATCATCGAGGATCTTAGTGGAAACAATCCTCTCCAGTGGTGACAGTGGCAGACCACATTTCGTGGCAAACCCATTCGCACCCGAGGGCCCACTAGGAAATCGCATAGGATGACCTTGTTCTCTCGTAGGAACCTGGTTAAAGCAACCGGTCGTATGACGGTAGTATTGTACCCTTCGGGATGAATGTACTATTGTTTCTCGACTTCAGTGCTTGAAGCCGGGAACTTATGAGGGATGCTTGTTTTTCCGGAATTCAGCTGAGACCTCCCTGAGTAGTACATAGTGCCAAACCGATTCCCTGATTTGGTCATGAGCCATTTTTCGGAAATGGTGAACGTATTATTGCTATTCGGCTTTGAGAGTCCGTGATGTTGACCCGTAGTAGCACACCCGTGAGATTGGAAGGGGTTTACAGGTTTGCAGGAACCCTAAAAACTTCCAACATACCCGCTTTTGCCAGTATTACTCCGTGTTATGATCCGGTCCTATATGATACTTGATTGAGAATTCTGGAACTTCTGCATAGAGATACTGATATCATGATCTTCACCAACACTTGGTTATCTGATCCACACCAGCGTCGGACCGCTGACCACATGCCAGTTGTATACATGACATCATAGCATTTTAGCATACATGTTCAGTTACTTCTAAGGATCCCATATTTGAATTATGTCGGATTTTTTCTGCACTAAAACTTGGATCAAAACAGATGGACTCCTTGGAAATAACTGAACATGGGATTTGCATACATCCTTGCATTTTTGACAGGTATTCAGGGACAACTTCTTATCCTGACTTGGTTTCTCTTCAGAATGGCCAATTTGAATCACGACTGTCAAGGTTTAGACATGGAACAACTCCGATCGGAGGTGATTGAGATGAAGGCCCAACTGGGGCATGTTGTAGTGGACATTCGAGCGTTGTCCCATGATCAGAAATTGCTGAGAGAAGAATACAACTTGATGAAGACTCAAATAAAGCTGCTTACAGGAATCATGAATGCTATGTCGAAAAAGGAAAATAGTTGTGTGTCTACTTTTCAGACAGAAGGTCGTGTTTCTCCCGTCTCTTTGGGATGCCCAATAAAGCAGGGTTCTTTAGATGGATTTCCTCTACATTTCGAATCTCTTCACCAGCAATCGCCACTCGGCAGTTAGGAAGAGCATCAGATAGAAACCAACTCCACATGTGAATTAAATGATCCTACACCAATCGTTACCAAAGAAGTGAGCACTTTCTTTCCTTATCAAGGATCCTCCTCAGCTGCTACGCCTTGGTTTCCAGGAGAAATACTTCAACCGATTTCGGCTATCGCTCCTCCATTGTTAGCAGCCCGTCATCAACAGGTTCAAGAAAGGGTTATTGATCTGATACCCATGTCTTATGCTGAATTATGTCCACACCTGCTCAAAAAGGGGTTGATTGAGTGTCACGAGCTAACTCCTCCTTCAGGCGTAATTACTTTTGGATTGACCGGGCCGGAAGTGTCGCAAGATAAAGCATGCAAGAATACAAAAGGGATGGTCAGTTTTCCTTCGTCCAGAATCATTGCTCAGGCCAAGTCTTTAAAGGGGCTACATCAACAATCTTCATTCACTCCTCGGCCGAATATGAGTAAGAGAGTACAGAGACATGTCAGGCGTCCAACGCAATGTCAACAACGAAGTTTTCAATCACGACCACAAGGTCAGCAACAACAGGTACAAAGACCGTTTCAGGAAAGAACAAGAGCGAGGAACCGCAGACTTGATCCTATCCCATGTCCATATGTTGTACTGCTTCCAGAGCTGCTGAAGTTGAACCTGGTTGAGCTCCGTACCATGAGGGCTCCTTTTGCTGATAATCTACCACCAAATTTTGATCCAAACTCCAGGTGCAAATTCCATTCAGGTGCCCAGGGGCACAGTATTGAGAAATGTTGGGATTTTCAGAACAAGGTACAAGACCTAGTTGAGTCCAAGGCAATCAATTTTTTCTCCTCATCCAAAGGTATTCCAGAATCCGATGCCTAATCACAACGGAGCCGGTGTCACGGTTATTCTACCAGATGGTCCACGTTAAGCTGAAGTCTTTGAGTTAATCACCCAGGACGCCAGGGTATTCATGAAGCAAATATAGCCAGTAGTGTTCAAATACTCTCAGTGATGGCATTCATGTGTTTTCCTTTCTTCATTGTTCATTTTCATCCCTATTAAGGGGAACTACGTCGCTCTGATTCTTCATTGGTCATCAGTCAATGGAGATACGTAGGCAAAAGATCGTCAGGTCTTTCCGAGCAACCTTATGGGGCATCTTTACTCCCCAGCTTCACTTCTCCCTTCAGATGTCTCGTGTCAGAGTCAGAATAACTACAAGAAGAGGTATGACTGCCATGGTTAGGTATACAACTGCGAATTGGAAATTACAAGTCTGTAAAAGAGCTATTGATCGCTGAAAGTATCCAAGACTGATAGGTCCAGACGGAGCCAAACCTCCTCAACTACGGCAATATTCAGTTTATTTACTGCATTTCCATTTGTAGTTTCTTTTATATGCTAAAACATTTGTCTACATGTATGAAATTTGTTTGCTTTTGAATGTTAGCAATAATAAAACTCACATGTTTTTCTTGAAGTAAATTCATTTGCATTCCCTTATAATTCTGCATGTGTACATCGCAATACCAATTGTCATGCTTAAATTCTATGAAGGAGGATGACGAAGCAAAAACACAAAATCTCTAATTGTGTGCTCTCGAGCAAGGCCCTGTTGACGATGTACAGGCTTAGTTTCAAATCCCTAAACACTGGAGATATAAGGAAGATAGACCCTTGCAAACCCCTTTGAGCCTTGAAGTAGGAGTTTCTTTTCACATGAAAAAACCCTCACATGTAACCCAGGGGCATGGTAGACACCAGCTAGTCGGACCAAGTGTTTAGGCTTTCATAAAGGAGTGTATTTGAAGATCCATTGCATTCTACTATGCTAATCAAGAGGTCCAAAGACCCGAAACCACAATGGTTACCCAAGTCAAAAGGTCCAAGGATTGAAAACCACAATGGTTATCCTTCGTCGACCAAAGAATGAGGCAGTCACAGCCCTCACGAAGCAATCAAGACAAACAGTGTCACATGACTTGTTCAAAATGCAAAAATAAAAAGAAAAGAAAAAATCACGCTAAGTCGAAACTTGAAAACAAGCGACTTAGGCAAAAGTTAGGGCATCCCACTGGACTTCACAATCAAAGATTCACAAGAATCAGTCCAGGCAAAAGTTAGGGATAAGCAAAATAACGCAAAAGCGAAAGACGGAAAGGATTACACAAGAAAGATACTCAAATGAGAACAAAGTCGTGTGGCACAGACACGAAAGGATAGAGGAGTGACTGACTCTCAACAATGACCTAATTGGTGCTTGAACCGATAGTAGCAATGGTTCCTCAATCAACGTGAAACCCTTATGAAAGGCGAATGATTGTCAAAACTAGCTGAATATAGGAATGGAGAACATAACGAAGAGTGGGTGGGCACAAATAAACTTCGAGCCTATATCCTTTGTTTTTATAACCGTGAACTAGGCCCCGATACAACCCTTAAAAGTCCTAACTGAAACAGGGTTAATTTGAGAGCATACTACCACGAAACCGTGTTTCTGACTCCTATGAGTTGTGCTAAAAGACATTTGTTGGTATTGCATGTACATACTTTCATTCAAAATAAGGTCGTATCTCAACCGGTGATTCGCTCACGAAGGTTAGCGATCCATTTTCAAAACATCAAGATTAACTTGTTTGTTGCATTATAATCTCCATTCTAAGAATAAACATTTTTTCTTGCATACATTTGTTTGGCATCATAAATGGTTCACATGCGGAATTCAATCCAGAAGCTCAAGCTTGCCAAGTTGAGAAGTCTAAAACTTCTGAAAGACAGTCAAGTCGAGGTGCACTTTTTCGAGAAAAGCTCCATTGAGTAAAGACTTTCCTAATTAGTCACGGTAAGAGCTAGCCAATCCGGGGCAGTTACGTCGAGCAATCTCTTTAAATTTCAGTCAAACTGGGGCAATCACCTCGAGATTCAAATCTCTCCAAGAGCGAAGATTAGTCAGTCAGGTGCAAAGCTATTCAAATACTCATACTGGGGCAGGCCACCCCAATAGTACGAGATTTCATTCTTTCCCGAAGACAGACGATCGAAGGCATTTACCCGAAGTTTAGAATACCGTGGTCACTTGTCAAGTCAACTATCTCGTTCAGCACTTCTGACAGGTACCAACTCATCTGCATTGGCAATGGTTACCTCCCCAGCAAGGTTGTTACGCTAATTCGCGCAGTCGCCACGATACCTAAGAGTTTAAAGACACCAAGTCTTTTGTAAAATCCTCTTGAGGTAAAGTCCGTACAGAAGCCACTGACCCCCAACACGAGACGACTTGAAATCTTTCCTCCTCAGCAGGATGTGTCTCGATTTTGGTTATCCCCAACAGACGAATGGAAGTTATCCTCACTAAAGTCAGCAGTTTTTCCTTCAGATGGTTTCCTTAATCTCGGTTCCTCAACAGATCTAAGGCAATTCCTATTCCCCTAGAGGATTTCAAATAAATCATTCTCCTCCCCAGCAGGTCCATAAGAGTGGATAATCCCCAATAGTCGAGGTATCCCTTGGCCCAGTCCTTAAATCTAAAGTCCAATTTATTTTTGGAAAAGGTGATAATTTGGGACAGATGAATTATTCACGCTCTTCTCCAACAGAGATGTTATCCCCACAGGACTTCTTGGGATCAAATACGCGATCAGTGTGTTTCCCCACAGAGTTAGCCGAGACTTATTACTTCCACGTCAGGAATTTCTTTTACATTCACACCAGTTCATTAACAATATTCAAGATATAACATCCCCAGTGTCATGGGGCAACATGCCATGCAATTCAACATATCCAAAGTCCAACCACAGACTGGCCAAAGTCCACACGCAGTGTGGCAAATCTCTAAAGTCCCCCGCAGTGGGCAAAAGCCTCCCGTAGTGAGCAAAAGTCTCCCGTAGTGAGCAAAAGTCCACCCGCAGTGGGCAAAAGCCTCCCGTAGTGAGCAAAAGTCTCCCGTAGTGAGCAAAAGTCCACCCGCAGTGTGGCAAATCTCTAAAGTCCCCCGCAGTGGGCAAAAGCCTCCCGTAGTGAGCAAAAGTCTCCCGTAGTGAGAAAAAGTCCACCCGCAGTGTGGAAAATCTCTAAAGTCCCCCGCAGTGGGCAAAAGCCTCTCGTAGTGAGCAAAAGTCTCCCGTAGTGAGCAAAAGTCCACCCGCAGTGTGGCAAATCTCTAAAGTCCCCCGCAGTGGGAAAAAGCCTCCCGTAGTGAGCAAAGGTCTCCCGTAGTGAGCAAAAGTCCACCCGCAGTGTGGCAAATCGCTAAAGTCCCCCACAGTGGGCAAAAGCCTCCCGTAGTAAGCAAAAGTCAACCCGCAGTGTGGCAAATCTCTAAAGTCCCCCGCAGTGGGCAAAAGTCTCCCGTAGTGAGCAAAAGTCTCCCGTAGTGAGCAAAAGTCCACCCGCAGTGTGGCAAATCTCTAAAGTCTCCCGTAGTGAGCAAAAGTCCACCCGCAGTGTGGCAAATCTATAAAGTCTCCCGTAGTGAGCAAAAGTCTCCCGTAGTGAGCAGAAGTCTCCCGTAGTGAGCAGCAGCCCCCGTAGTGTGGCAAGAAATCGAAAGTCCACCCACAGAGTGGCAAATTTCCAAAGTCCACCCGCAGTGTGGCAAATTGTCGAAAGTCCACCCACAGCGTGGCAAATCGTATCGTGAAGTCCAACCGTAGATTAGCAAAATTCCATCCTCAGGGTGGCAAAGTATCTTAAAATTCTATCGCAAGCTGGTGAAAGTCCACCCACAGCGTGGCAAGTCGTTATTCGTCTAACTCCATCCAATAATACATTATTAAGGTCTTGTTTCAGCCTATCAAAGTCCACTCGCATTATGGAAAGTCAGTAGCCATCTGACATCATTCGAAAGGCATCCCATGTTTACTATTCTTCCCATCATAATTATATCCACGCAGAGTTCATTCGGTTGAGTTTATTTCCTTGTTCTTCTGCCACATAGTGCAAATTTTCTGGTTGTTTCTAAGTATTCAATCCCTACATACTTCAAATGTCTGAAAGCAACTGCTATCATCCATTCACGTCTACAGTGATTGAATAGGGGCAGCTGTAACACCCCAAAATTTGCCCTCATATTTATAATCATAACTGACTTTCCGTTTCACATCCATTAGGTGATAATTAACAAATATCATATGTTTGCATGGAGCTACTAGAACATGGGATCAAGGTCCTCTGAGATTTAAGTTTTATTTCTGGTTCATGGTTTTCACCTCATTAAAGATTGTTAACTGGTTCCCTTAGGGATTAAGATAATAAGGGTTTCATATTATAGTGGTGGTGTCTCTTTCTACGTTACAGATCTCTTCTGCAACTACAAAGTTTTATCAGGATGTATTTTCATTGGTCGTCAAATCGAGATATTAGTGTATTGAGTGGTGAGGCATTAAATCATGGCGTGTGGGATCAAATGGTGAACTCATACGAATATCAAGACATTGTGGTCCTCTTAATAGTTCATTACTGATAATACAAGTTAATGAGGTTTGGGTTTGAAACTTGATCGTAAAGTTGAGGATTCGTTGAAGATGCAAGATTGATTCAGATGGGAGGTTTCGAGTTGAAGTAAGCATGTTAGGATTGGTTGTATGGATTACTTGGACCCTTTTCATGATAATATTCTTTCCAGTTCGCTACTCTTTTTGTTCATGTTTTCTAGAAGCCCATCTCTTTTTACCTTTTTTTCACGAAATTAGATATCCACTTAACCCTTTTTACTAAAAAAAAACATAAAACATAACCATTCTTCCATTTTTCTTTTTATTATCCATTTCAAATCCAATATCCAAGCCCACATTTTAAATCCATGTATTTTCTTTCATATTCCCGAAGTCCACTTTTAATTTCAATTTTTACCTATACCCATGTCCTTTATTTCATATAACCAAAGTCCACTTTTAATTTCGATTTTTACTTATGTTAATACACCTTTTGTCATCCAATTTTTAGCATAAAGAAATTATATAGCAATACAGTCAAGGCCAATTCTTATCCATGTTTCAGACCAACTTCAAAATCCTTTTCTTGATCCATTCATGATCATGCTCACTTTTCCAATAATCAATTTGTTAGTTTTTCATATCCATTTAGTTGTGTCTATTAACATCTGAATTTCTAGAACCTACCAGTTATATTAAAAAATAAACTCATCGCATGTGAATACTTCCCATAATAGCAAATGGCAAATATCTTGTTTTCCAAGTGCACTGAGTTCTAGTCAAAATATTTTGAAGACTTAATAAAATTAGTAAAAAAAAAAGAAACATATCCAAATGCTGAGAAAGATGAGGGGATCAAGTCCAATCCAGATTTTACTTTAATGGGCTGTGTTACATCCAAAATGGCAAACAAAAAAACTTCTTCGATTAACATGACATAAAAAACACTAGAGTTATAAAAATCAGAAGAAACAAGTCAGAAGGAAAAATTGGCTAGTACAGCAAAACGCAGCAGAAGAATGATTATAAAATTCAGAGAGGATTTAATAACCAAAAAAAATCTCAACACCAAAAAAGCAGTTACAAAATCCCTAACAGAAAATCTAACTACCTAACTGAATTTTCAATGGAAATCACTAGAATACCCTCTGGATTTCTTCATATAAAAACTAGACAGATCTTCATCTTCAGGGGCTGGTTTTTTGGATACACTTTATCTTCATATCTCACCCCTTCATATCTTCATCATCATTATTACAACCAATCCTGCATAATACAGCTTCAAACACCTCAGAACCATCAGAGAAAACAGAGTTGGAAGAAGGAGATTTATGAATCCAACAAGTTCAGATATGGGGAAAAGAAGAATGAAATCGGGATTTGGATGCTTACTGAAGAGAAAACTAAAAGTCGAAATCAACCATTCCTGGAGCATCTTCAAGGGTTTTCAGAACAACCTTATTCTACTCTCCACCGTCAATTCTGTTTCGAGCTGCAAAGTCTGTTTTCAACGGAAGCCTCGAGACGGTTTACTTCCGTTGATTGTTGCTGATGGCCCGGTGGTGACGCGCGGTGGCCGTGGCGGATTGAAGAGGACGGTGGCTTCCTATCACATTGATTTCCTCTATTTCAACTTCACGAGCGTGAGACGTCAAAGCCACCATCGCCAATAAGCCACAACATCACGAAGGCGTATGTTGCCTGACTTTCGAAAGGAAATCAGCTAGAACGAGGTTTGAATCCGTAGCGCAAGGTTTCGAATTAAACGACGCATGGAAGACTCGAACCATGGTGTTTGGAAGCTTTGAATCGGCGACGTGATTAGAATGGAAGAATGAAGAGCGATTAGATGGTATCAAGGACGAAGATGACGGTGGCGGAAAGGAAAAATGAAGGAGGTGAAGGGGACGACGGCAGCGGCGGGGGAAAGAGGAAAGCAAGGTTAGGGTTTTGTTTGTCTTATAAAGTGTTTCTGAATTCTTATAATTTGGCTGCTGTTTTTAATTTCAAGATTTTAATAAGGATATTAATTAGGAATTAAGTAATGTTAATAGGTATTATTAATAAGAGTTAAAACTCATAACCAGGGATTAATTGCTCGTTTATGATTCTGAAACGGGTAATTGAAACTTTTATTAAGACTCCATTGCCATTGTTAATTCGGCAGAGATAAGGTTGGATTTGGGGTCCAATCCGGCGGTAACACATGTCACCGTCCGGTTGGACCGTTTTTGTGATTTTATTTATTCCTCTTATGCGATTCCGGGCCTGGGTAATTCGCTATCAACACCTCCAACTCAGGCCCATTAGAATTTTAGTTTAAAAGCATTTCTTTTATCACCCCCCTCCAATTCCCTTTTCTTTTAATATCTTCTTTTGTATAGTTTTCATTTAAATCCATTAAAAATATTAAAATGAATAATAAAAATCCCCAAAAATTATATTAGAATTTTAAGCCAATTTAGAACCATTCCCAATTTTTACTTTCTGAATTTAATTGTTGTAAACACCCCAAATTTGCCCTCACCCATTCACACCATGGCTTGTGATCATTCTCATATGCATAAGTACAATCATGTCATCTCACATCTCATTTTTTATCCACTGCATAGCTTTCAAGGCATCTGCACCTAGGGTTTGTGATCTGAGCAATCCCAAAGCATCTTGAGCCATTCCAAAGGCAACCAATCAACTCAAAGTGGTCCATGTGTGTTCTTATATCATATTCCATCTCCTCAAAGTCAAAAATGCAGAGGAATCACAAGAACTAAGGTTTGAGTGGATGCAGAGCCAGGTTGAACTGCACAGTTGACTGAAAATTAGGGTTTTGGTTTCAGAGGCCATAACTCCAAATTTTTTGGTCATTCTTGTTTTCATTGATCTCTATATGGTATAGGGAGTATACATATCAATTTTCATGAAGAAATTCCATGGGGAAGTCATCTGATCAAGAGTTGACTTTTCAGACAAGTCAGTGTAAAATCAGGGCATCTGAGGACCCCAATGACTCAACCAATGGGTGATCTTCATCATTTTGAGTGTATATGATCTTTATTTGATCATGGAAGAAGGTTGAAGTTCCTAGAAATCAAGAATTTAGGGTTTTTGCAAATGTTGACTTTTTGGGCATAGTTGACTTTTCAAGAATGCATCATTTTAGGTCATTTTTCAAGCCTTGATTCTTGATCCAAAAAGGCTTCAAATGGAAAAACTTTGGTCATGAAAGTTGTAGATCTCATCTTTCCCTTTTCAAAAAGTACAAGAACATGATCAAACTCTTCTTGGATCAAAAGTTATGGTGTGGCAAAGTTAGCAAAAATCATTGATTTTCAAGTTATGCACCAAAGGCAAAAATTGCAAATTCTCCTTCCAAGGCCAATTCAGTCACCATATGGGTTTCTAATGCACTTAACATGATCATGTAACTTCTAAAAGTCAGATTTGAACCAAGGTGCCTCATTTTTCATGGCTTATGCAACAAGATTTTTCCATGTGAACCATAAAGCAAGCAACTTGTAAAAACTATCATCACATCTCACCCACTTGATTTCTTGGATGCTGAACCAGCCCTAGCTTCTCTCCATGCCATGTTGCGCCAGTCCATGTACTTATGCTAGCCTAGAACCAAGCCCATGCCTCTCTTACAACCAAGTTGACATTTTGCAAAAGTAAACATCCCAATCAATAAAGGGCATGTCAAATCAACTGACCAATGAGAGAGAGTCATGTGGACAATTTGCAAGCAAAACATAAGAAGGAGCAAGGCTGAAACCAACTCATTCCACACATACACAAAAACCTACCAAGTTGCAAGTTCCTTCGATTCTCTCTGCACAGCTCACAAACATCCAAACCATTCCCACACATCAACTCACCATGCCTCATTAAGCACAAAGCAACAAAGAACCAGGCCTGAAACAAGCCCTAACTCCATTTCACCATTTTCACTCCATAAAGCAAAAGCCTTCGAATCTGCTTCTACAAGCCATAAACACTCAAACAAATTCCACACATCAACTCACCTTGCTTCACTGACCAGAAACCACTCATTACTTTGGCCTGAAACCCTCCACAACTCAAATACGATTTTCACACTTCCTTGGTCAGAGCTTCTGCAAACTTACTCAGGAGGCTTTCTAAACTCTAACCAAGCATCCAAAGCTTCAAAGGGGGATTATTGTGACTTGTTTGAGCCAAGAAACTAGCCAGAAAGTGCCAGAGATCAGAGCTCCAGTTCAGGTGAGCTTCATGAACTTTTTTCCCAGGAGTTGTTTTTTAAGTTCTTAATTGGTTCTCTATGTTCCACTGATCATGATGGTATGTTTGGTTTCGAAAATCATTGAGTTTTGAGCATGTATGATGTCTCTGAAATTTTTTGACCTAAATCCCTTTTGATTCGATTCAGCCTGAATACGAAAAATAAATGCATTTTGTTTGTTGATTCATGTTGTATGCTGCTTGGGGATGAATTCTGGGCAGAAAGATTGTGTTTTAGATACCTAGGGAGTGAGATTGAGATTCTCAGGGGAGAGTGTGGCCGGAGAAGATGACCGGAGGTCACTTCCGGCCACCTGAAAGTCATTAGTCATTAAATTAGGGTTAGGGCAAGTTTTAAACGTGGACCCTTGGATCAGGCTTCCCGCGCGCGTTTGTGTGGTCTGGATCATGTCATTAGTTAATAATTGTGGATTAATATTTAATTAATTAAAATTAGGGAGGTTTGAATCTGGGCCGTCCAGATGCGCGCCCAGTCAAACCTTGTGAAGCCCAGAATCAATCTCAGCCTCTCCTTTTGATTACTTCCATTTATCTCAATTTTTATTTCATTTCTTTTCTTTTATTTTGCACAATTTATTTAAAATAGCAAAATTTGTTTAAAAATTATGAAATTTTTTATCCTGAGTTTCATTAATTTTTATGACACAAAAACATTTTTATTTTCATTTTTAGCATTTAAAATGTATTTTTAAATATTTAAAAGTTTATTTTTAATTGATTAATGGAAATTAATTTATTAAAAATACTTTTAGGTATTTAAAAATTACAAAAAAATTCATGAAATGTTCTAAGACATTTAGAAACATTGTCCAACCTTCAAACCAAATTTCTTTTTTGATCTTGATGCATTTTAAGAATTTTTCATTGAATTAAATCATTTTTTATGCATTATTTTGATCATGGATTCAAAAATTCATTTCTGCCAATTGGTGAAGGTTGAGACATTGATTCTTCTTGCATTGTCTTTTGTTTTGCATGTAGTTCCTAGGATAAAATGGCCATGAATTGTTCTTGCATTTTCAAATTGATTGGCATTTGTTTTGTTAAGAACCCTAAAAAACCCCTAATAACTTAGAAAATTCATATCTTGAGTTTGGTTGAGAGTTGAGAGCTCCCCTTTGGGCAGTGGTTCATCATAGGCCTAGGGTTTCTTTGGGTGCCATTTTCCATTTTTTATCTTAGGGTTTGCTTCTGTTTTGGGTTTTTGTTTGATGTTTGATCCACGAACCCTAATTTGGGCTTTCTCTTGCATCTTTCTTGCATTCTCTTGCATAACATGACTTGTCTTTGCATTTTGTGCATGCTTATGATTCATTTGACATCTTAAGACATATAGGAAGCATCTTTGATCATTTCATCTCATATTTGCCATGTCATTTGTCTTGTATGATTCATAACTTTTCATGCTTGTTCATGCTCCTTAGCTTGCATCATTTGCATTCATGATCTTGTATGAACATCCCCATTGTCTTGCCTCATGTTTGCAGCACCTCATAACATCATAATCATCATCAACATGCTTATGGTCTTGCCTTGCATCATATCATTTCATCTCATCTTGCATTGCATTGCATTTTCTTTCTAACATTGCAGGTGGTAAGTAAATTTGGGAAGTGGATTTGCCTTCACTTCTCATAACTCTTCTTTTCATCTCTCTTGCATCCATTGCTGCATTTTTACATGTGTTTGAGTTTGAGCTTGCTCATTCTCCTTCCTCCCACTTTCTTTCTTCAAGTGACTTGACTTCTTGAATGAAGCAAGTTACTTTGCTTCTCTTGATCCTTTCATCTGCTTCCTGGTGGTTCCATTGAAGATTGTTCTTGCAAACCTCACAAACCTTAGGATCAACCAAGCATGATAATGAATTAGGGTTTTGATTAGTCCCCCTCATAGTTCATACCTTTGTGTCTCTTTGTGTCTCTATTCTCATCTCATAATCAGGGACTAAACCCTAAAGGCTTTAAGACTTTGTGCTTAGGGTTATGCCTGCATCCTTCTCTTAGGATGGAGTGTATAACTTTAATCCTAAGTATTAAACCCTTGAGGTGTTTAAATCTCTTAATCAATTCATCTAATAATCATCAAGACATCACACTTGTAACTTGGGCCTTGCATTAGGGTTCTAATTCTTCCTTAAGTGGTTAAGAAGGACTAACCCTAGTGTTAATGGACAAGTCCCCCTCAAGTTGTCTTACAAACCATAAAAAACACTTCATCATCATACCATTAAATAAAATCCACTTAATTAAAGGCTTGTTTTATCATGGGTTTAATCCCTAATCATGGATTAAGTTGAGGAGTTTTCCTCAACTTAAACACTCTCATCTATCATCCTTCTTTTAGGATGGTGTAATGGGTCTGTTTAATCCTTGATTATGGCTTAACCTCATTACTCAACACTAAACAAAAAACACCAAAAACATCTAAATAATCACAAGTAGGTTAATGATCTTAATCCTGCACCATAGGTGATTAAGTGTGAGAATCTGACTTCACACTTAAGGTATTCTCATTACCCCTAATCAGAGGGAAGATGTGATGAGTTTACTAAATCCATTGGTTTAGGCTCAAGCTCATTAACTTATGACAAATTCTCAAAAGCAATAAAAGACTGAAAACTCAAAAACAAACAATAATCGTCCCCTCCGGGATTCTTTTCTCATCTCATTCACTCACAAACGAGAACTCGCTTCTTCCGTCTAATGCAAGACAGTTTGCACCTGAGCCAGACAGGTCATACACTTGAGCATAGACAAGTGAGCAGTTCACAGTCAATTTATCTTTCAGTCTCTTTGGGTCGAACTACGGTGTTCTGACTTCCTCATTGCACGAGAGGATACGTAGGCATAACTTAACAGTTATCGAACAAAAGTCTCTGTACATTCCCCCTCTTTCCAGCTCATTTCTTTAAGCCTCATAATCTTGAGCAATTCATTCTCATTCTTACACTGACACATCATTTATACATGTTACACTTCACACTCTTTTACACTGACACCTGTACATTCTTTCCAGCTATTTTATACACAGATTGCACTGACACTACCCCTTTAAAACACAAATCTTTTAAGCGTGGATCCCGTCGAGTACGACGGACAATCTGGGTGCTAATACCTTCCCAGGTTGTAACCAACCCCCTTTCTCAGTCTCTCTGGTTCGCAACCGTCTTATCCATCTCTTTCCAGGTCTATGCAGCATTGCCTTTCCTCCGGGATAAAAATGCCTAGCTGGCGACTCTATTCATTCTCCAGTGAGTTCACGGCTGTGTGTTCTCATTGTCCCTCTCGCCGACCGTTCGCGCTTGTACCAGGATGCAAATCTTCGGGAGCGACAGCTTGGCGACTCTGCTGGGGAATCTATATACTGCAACCAGGGCTTCTGGTTCTTTTTGTGGGTTCCTCCTAGCGCTTGTTTGATTTGTGTTTACTGGGGTGTTATGTGCTTGTTTGTGCTTGTATTTATTTCTGCTTTATGTACAGTTGCTTTACTGCTTTCTTTATTGCTTTTGTATATATCATACTGTCATTGTTGCTGGCTGGATCTGGTTCTTGTTTTGGTGGGTGGGTGTTTCATTGAGAGTTAAGGTCCTATACCTGGGACCTGAGTGACACCTAGGCTAGAGTGAATCATATTCTTTCCCATTCCATTTCGGTCTGGTGCGGGAATATGAAACACGGTTCAGATATGGGTTTCTTCTTGAGAACTCTGTGTTGCAGATTTCCTGCAATGCTAGGGCTATCTGGGAAGCCTGCTAAGTCTGGATGACCTTTTAGTACTGACCTTCAGAAACTGAGGTGAATTAGAGGAGGAATTGTTATGGTTATTGTAAACACTGTACCTCCGGGTTAGAAGTGTTTACACTTCTCATAACTGATCCAAGTCTGAGGATCCTTGTTCTAGATCACCACCTGTGAGGGGGTTGGGCTGTTTACAGGTTTGCAGGTACCTTGACCTCAGAATACCCTGTTACTTTGACTTTGTTAAGAATGCTCCATGTTGGATAGTTCTTGTGATTCTAAAATCTTGGACTTGTGGCTCTTTATTTGAGTCCCCCACCCTGGTTACTGGATTTTTAGACCTCCATCTGGAATTCTTGAACACACATGGATCTATACCAAGGCAGTTAATCAGATCCAGCTCAGTCACAAACCCTTGCATTTCATTTGCATACATACCCATTGCATCATATTAACATTTGCTTATTTGTGTTTCAGGGTATCCACCTTCATCTTTGGTTTTGGTTTTGACCCCATCTGCATCATTGACCTATCTCCACCAGCACTTGCTTCAGTTTGTCAGCCATACTTCAGTTACTTGCACCAGCCAGCCAGTGGCCCACTCCTCAGCATCTTCATCAGCACTTATCCTACTCAGTCCTCAGCATCATGGCTCCAAAGAAAAGCAACATCACTTATCACTTCTTCCAACCAGACTTATCAGACATCAGGAGGATCCAAACCCTGATCACCCCAGATCACATTCCTTTGTTCAGAGAGCATTATGGGGATATACTTGACTTGGTCATGGATCTGGACCCATCTCAGAGGAGCCTCATCCACACCTGTATTCAGTTTTATGATCCTCCACTGAGATGTTTTACCTTTCGAGACTTTCAGTTGGGGCCTCTTCTGGAAGAATACTCATCTTTGATTGGTTTGCCTATCAAGAGGGAAATCCCTTTCAACCCTGAAATGGTCTTTCCCAGCAATGGAGAGATAGCAAAAGCTTTGTATCTGGAGTCTGTTTTGATTGAACAGCATATGACCTCTAAAGCTGGAATCCCTGGTTTTCATCTTGACTTCCTGATTTCTCAAGCTAGTCTGAAGGCCTCCCTGGGGGAGTGGAAAGCTGTTTGTGCTCTGTTGGCTTTAAGTGTATATGGAATTGTGTTGTTTGCAGATGAGCCTCGATTCATCAGCAAGAATGCAATCCATTTGTTCATCCTGAAGAACCCTGTGCCAACTTTATTGGGTGATCTCTATTACTCAGTCCATCAGAGAAATGAAAAGCAGAGGGGAAGATTAGTGAGGATTTGTGCTCCATTATTCCATGCCTGGCTTCTCAGGCGTCTACCCAGGACAGATGCATTTCTAAATCCTCATCAGCAAAGCAACTGGGCTAAGAGGCTCACTACTCTCACTTCAGCAGATATCAGATGGTATACTCAGAGCACCAAAGGCAGAGATATGATCACCAGCTGTGGGCACTTTCCCAATGTGCCTTTGATAGGAGTTAAGGGAAGTATCAACTACAACCCTCTGCTGTTCAGGAGACAATTGGGCTATGCACTGGTCCACACTCCTAGGGTACAGGATTTGGTTGAGACCCTCTACTGTGAGAACAAGGTTAGTCTGGCAACTGTTAGGCAGGCTGCTTGGGCCTGGGATCATGTTCAAACCAAGGGAATCACCATTCTGGGGAAGTGCAATAATGTGGCATCAGTCCAATATTATGAGTGGTCCCATGCTAGGGCCCAATTCTCTGGAATGCCCTTTACCATAGAAGACATGCCTGAGTCATCTTCAGCACCACCCCCTGCCACTATCAGTTTGGAAGAGTTTGAAAGCTTGAAGGAAAGAAATGAGAAGTTAACCCAAGCCTTACAGAAGACCCTCAGGGAGAGGAGTGAAGGTGTGAGGGAGATTGAGAGATTGGAGAAGTTGAGGGTGGAACACTTGACTAAAATTGAGAAGTCTGGAGATTATATCAACAAGTCCAAAGCTGGTGAGCAGATTCTGAAGAATGCTTGTAAAGAAGCCCAGTTCCAGAGAGCAAGAACAGACTTGTACTTGAAGGAGAGTCAGGCCAGGTGGGTCCGGATCACTGAGGCCCGTACTCTAGAAGACAAGAGAGTTCAGGACAAGATGGAGCAGATGGAAAAAGCCCTGGCAGCAGCCCAGGAGGAAAAATCAGAGCTGAAAATCAAAGCAGGATTGAAGAGGTCTAAGGACCAAAGTCAAAACAAGAAATTGACTGCAGCTGTTGCAACAAGGAACCTTCTCATTAGAAGTCTCACGGAGCATCCGGCTGATCCTGTGACCGAAGCACTTCTCAAGGAAGTTCGTGAGGATGAGTTTGGCCTTGGAGTTTGATCATTTGCTTGTTGTTGTTCCTTTTCCATGTACTTTTGCTTTTTGTGATGTATTTTGGCCCCTTTGAGGGCTTGTGTTGTAATTTGGACAAATTGTATTATTTCACCTTTGTAATATATTTGTGTTGGTTTCTATCTGGGCTACTTCAAAAGCACCTTCAACAGCATCATCTTCAAGGGTCTGGAAGGGTCAAAACTGAAGGCCAAACCGGATACCTTGAGAACAAATAAGCATAACTGCATTGCATGCTGACCCTTTTTGTTTGTTTTGTAGGGTTTTGTTTTGTTGTTGCTAACCTCTGTTGTGATGTTCAGGAATTATTGCTCGCCGCCGGGTATTCCCCCTCAACAGGCCTCACAGGTACCCAACTAGAAACAACCTTCCGGGAATTCAGATGGATCAGATGCAGCAGGACCTTACGGAGGTCAGAAACCAGATGGCCAACGAAAGGTTGGAGATGAGAACTCAGATAACACAATTCATGGAAGTGATGAACAATTTAGCTCAAAGCCAGGAGAGGCTCAGAGTTTTGGTAGAAGGAAGGAATCAAGAGGAGCCCCATGTGGGAACTGCTGGCACAAGTAACAACGAGAGGGTCCAACCCCATGTCAATCCCCCAGTTTTTGGACCCCATCTCCATCCAGAGGCCAACATCCCAGTCAACATTCAAGGGACAGCCACAGCAGCCAGAGTACTTCAAGAAGATCCTCAGGAGGACCAGTATACAGTAATGGGTGCCGGAGAGGAAACTTATGATAGACGATTGGAAGAAATAGCTGAGAAGTTGAGATCACTGGAGTCTCAAAACTCTTTGGGTTTCGACGTCATGGACATGGGTTTGGTAGAAGGGGTCAGGATTCCCCACAAGTTCAAGCCTCCTTGTTTCGAAAAGTATAATGGGACTTCATGCCCCCGGACTCATTTGCAATCGTTTCTGGGAAGGCTGAAGGCCTATACAATGGATGAGAAATTGTGGATGTTCTATTTTGAAGATAGCTTGACTGGAGCTTCTAGGGAATGGTATTCCCATCTGACAAGAGCAACAATTAGATGCTGGAAGGACCTGGCAGAGGCCTTCATCAGACAGTATCAGTATAATCTAGATATGGCACCCAACAGGACCCTCCTAATGGGAATGTCACAGTCTTCGAGGGAGAGTTTCCGAGAGTATGCCCAAAGGTGGAGGCAACTGGCTGCTGCTGTTCAACCACCAATGTCTGAGAGAGAAATGGCAGACATGTTTATGAACACTCTTCAGGGAACGTATATTGACAGGTTGGCTGCTTTCTCTTCTACCAGCTTCGCATATGTTGTCATAGCTGGGGAGAGAATTGAAAGCCTGTTAAAAATGGGAAAGATCTCAGACAACGGTGCAAGCTCGTCCAGTAGTACAAGAAAGCCTTTTGCAGGCCCGAGAAGAACTGGCGAGACCAATGCCATCCACACCAACAGGGGTAGGCCCCAATATGCTCAGAGGTCAATAGCAGCAGTCACTATCCCTGCTCCAATTCATCCTCAGCCAGTCTATCAACCTCCTCAACAAAACTTCCAACAACAACCTCAGTATCAGCAGAATCAGTATCCTCCAAGGAACTTCAACAACAACAACTCCAACAACAACAATCAACAAAGGCCATTCCAACAAAGACCATCCCAAGCTAACAGAGTGATCGACCCGATCCCAATGCCGTATGCTGCCTTGCTGCCACAACTTCTGAAACTCAACCTGGTTGAGCTAAGAACGTTGGCACCTCCGGATCCCAACAGTCTACCAAGGAACTATGACTCCAATGCTAGGTGTGCTTTTCATTCAAACGCACCTGGTCACAGTACAGAAAAATGCAGGGCTCTGCATATGAAGGTACAAGACTTGGTAGACTCCAAGGCTCTGAATTTTGCACCTCCGCCCAATGTCAATAAAAACCCAATGCCAAACCATGGTGGTCCCCGAATTAACGCTATTGAAGAAGACCAACCGTCTTATTTGATAACTAGTGTGGATCAGATCCGGACGCCATTGGTGGAAATCAAAGCTCAACTCCGTGAAAACCAAATATTTCCGGGATGTGAACTAGGGTGTCCCTACTGCAATATCTCATGGAATGGGTGTGAGGACTTGAGGAATGGCATTGACAACCTTATTCAGAGTGGCTTGCTACAGATCACTACATCATTTCCGACAAATCCGGCAACGTCATCAACAACGGTTTCAGACCCTCCTACAACTGCAGCAACTATTGTTCCCAACAATTCATCAGCACCATCAACAAGTACTTCACCTGTCCTTCCAAATGATCAGTTTTCAACAGTTTCTCCTGCTACAACTTCAGCTTCATTCCATTTCGAATCTCCGTCAGCAACAACAACAGTCCTTCCAACAGTACCTCCTACAACACCAGCAATCAATCATGAAGATGTCTCTACTGTTACCATATTCTACGATCCTGAGAATAATTCCGCCTACCATTCAGAAGGTGCTGCTCCCGCCAGAGCACCAGTTACAATCTTTTATGATCCGCAAACAATTACAGTCCCTTCAGCAGCAGCAATCAGTCCAGTCACTGTCACGGTGCCTGGACCAGTACCATATGAAAGCAATAGGGCCATCCCCTGGCACTATGGCTCTGACTTGTATTGCGAAGGAAAAAGAATCACTCTGGAAACATCAACACCTGCACCACAAGTAGATAATGTGGGGGGAGGCGGAGGCTTCACTCGAAGCGGACGTCTCTTTGCTCCACCAATTCAAAGACCTACTGCCGAAGCAGAAGCTGCTGCCAAGGCAAAAGGAAAAGGCCCGGTGCAGGAAGATCCAGCTGCCAAAGAAGCCCTGAAAACTCCATTTGATCAGGAAGTTGATGAGTTTATGCGAATCATCAAAAAGAGTGATTATAAAATTGTGGATCAGCTTCACCAGACGCCATCCAAAATCTCTATCCTCTCACTGCTTATGTGCTCCGAAGCCCATCGGAATGCACTACTTAAAGTCCTGCACGCAGCTTACGTGCCTGAGGAGATTACTGTCAACCAATTGGAAACCGTGGTTGGAAACGTTACTGCTAGCAACGGGCTAGGGTTTACCAATTCTGACTTGACAGCGGATGGCCGCAATCACAACAAAGCCTTGCACATAACCCTGGAATGCAAAGGAGCTGTCCTTTCTCATGTGCTGGTGGACACAGGTTCTTCCCTGAATGTCTTACCAAAGAAGGCTCTGGTGAAGCTTGAATATGATGGATTGGCATTGAGACCCAGCAACCTGGTAGTAAGAGCCTTTGATGGTTCTAAGAGATCGGTTCTGGGAGAGATTGAGCTGCCTGTGACAATTGGCCCACAGACCTTTAAAACTATCTTTTATGTGATGGACATTCAGCCCGCCTACAGCTGTTTGTTGGGTAGACCCTGGATTCACGCCGCCGGCGCAATAACGTCTACCCTTCACCAAAAGTTAAAATTTGAGTGGGAAGGTCAAGTTGTCACAATCTGTGGAGAGGAGGACATTTTTGTTAGCCATCTGGCTACTTATAAATACATTGAGATGGATGGAGAGATCCATGAAACAATGAGCCAGGGGTTTGAAGCTTTGAATGTGAATGAAGCATCTGCTGTATCTGGTACCCCAATGTCATCATACCAACAAGCCCGGAAGGTTGTTGAAGAAGGAACTGCCCTAGGCTGGGGCAAGGTCTTAGCTGTGGAGGAGAAGAAGGACAAGTTTGGGTTGGGTTACAAACCAACTCAACATCAAGCAAAGGCTGCTGCAGAGCCTGGTTTTGTCAGTGGGGGGATGCTTACCCCTGATGCTATCAACTGTCTGGAAGACGAGCTGGAAGAGGAGCGCAATCTGGAGAATTGGATTCGTCCAAAGATCCCGGGGAGCAGTATCTCGAACTGGTCTTCCCAGGAAATTATAAGAGTTACTCATGCAGAGTAATTATTATTTCCTGTATTTTTATAGCATGCATCCAAGTCTTGCATCTTGCCCAAGATGACAAGACTCATTTTGTAACCAGGGCCATCTGTACTTTTGTGCAAACAAGATTAAATTAATGAAATATCAGACATCTTTTTGCAAACGAGTCTTTTTTCTTTTCTACTCACTGTTTTTCCTTTTTCTTTTTTGTACAAAAATAAATGGCGGTGTTTTCAAAATGATAACTTCATTTCACTTTTTTCTAAAAGCAAGATTAAAATCAATCACTAAAATGAACAAACTTAACCCTTGCAGAGAGTGCCTTCCAGACTGCACCAACAACAGCACGGCTATGACATCGTATGACTTTGACAATCCAATCAATCAAGCTGATGAAGGGGTTGACGAAGAATATGAGCTTCCTGAAGAGCTAGCCAGGTTGTTAAGACAAGAGGAAAAAGTTATTACTCCTCACCAGGAGGAGGTTGAAGTGATCGATCTTGGTACGAATGAAGACGTGAAAGAAGTTAGAATCGGGGCCTGCTTACAAGACTCGGTGAAGAGACAATTGATTGACCTGCTTCAAGAGTATGTGGACGTGTTTGCTTGGTCTTATCAAGATATGCCAGGGTTGGATACCGATATTGTCGTGCACAAGCTGCCTTTGAGAGAAGAATGCCCGCCAGTTAAACAGAAACTGCGTCGTACTCGTCCGGACATGGCAATGAAAATCAAAGAAGAGGTACAAAAACAATGGGACGCCGGGTTCCTTGCTGTGACTAGCTATCCACCGTGGGTTGCTAATATTGTGCCTGTGCCTAAGAAAGACGGCAAAGTAAGGATGTGCGTTGACTACCGGGATCTGAACAGAGCCAGCCCGAAGGATGATTTCCCATTACCTCACATTGATGTATTGGTGGATAACACGGCTCAGTTCTCGGTATTCTCCTTCATGGATGGATTTTCAGGATATAATCAGATCAAGATGTCACCTGAAGACATGGAGAAGACAACATTCATTACACCTTGGGGCACGTTCTGTTACAAAGTGATGCCATTCGGACTGAAGAATGCTGGTGCCACATATCAACGGGCTATGGTGACATTATTCCACGATATGATCCACAAGGAAATAGAATGTTACGTGGATGATATGATTGCCAAGTCCCTTACAGAGGAAGATCACCTGGTAAATCTGCTCAAGTTATTCAAGCGTCTGAGGAAATGCCAATTGAAGCTGAACCCCAACAAATGCACATTCGGGGTGCGATCCGGTAAGCTGCTGGGCTTTATTGTAAGCGAGAAAGGGATTGAAGTTGACCCTGATAAAGTCAAAGCTATTCAAGAAATGCCTGCACCGAAAACTGAGAAAGAAGTTCGAGGGTTCTTAGGTCGATTGAACTACATTTCAAGGTTCATATCTCACCTCACAGCAACCTGTGAACCCTTGTTCAAGCTGTTAAGAAAGGAGCAAACGGTCAGGTGGAACGAAGATTGCCAGAAGGCTTTTGACAAGATCAAGGAGTATCTGCAAGAACCTCCAATCCTTATGCCGCCAGTTGAAGGAAGACCTCTGATAATGTACTTGACAGTATTAGAAGAGTCGATGGGGTGTGTGATTGGCCAGCATGACGAGTCTGGTCGAAAAGAGTATGCAATATACTACCTAAGCAAAAAGTTTACCGACTGTGAACAACGTTATTCACTGCTCGAGAAAACTTGCTGTGCTTTAGCGTGGGCTGCTCGCCGACTGAGACAGTACATGTTGACCCACACTACCTTATTAATCTCAAAAATGGATCCAGTTAAGTACATTTTCGAGAAGCCAGCTCTTACCGGACGGGTTGCAAGATGGCAGATGATTCTCACAGAATACGACATACAGTACACCTCTCAGAAAGCCATCAAGGGCAGTGTACTATCTGAATATCTTGCTGAGCAACCTATTGATGACTACCAGTCTATGAGGTTTGACTTCCCTGATGAAGACATCATGTTCATTAAAGCAAAAGATCACGAAGAGCCTATTCACACTGAAGGGCCTGACCCGGAGGAAGAATGGACTATGATGTTTGATGGGGCTGTTAACATGAATGGCCGTGGTGTTGGTGCAGTACTCATCACACCTAAAGGAGTTCACATGCCTTTCTCGGCAAAACTCACTTTCAACTGCACTAACAACGAAGCTGAATACGAAGCTTGCATTATGGGTCTTGAGGAAGCCATTGACCTCAGGATCAAGACATTGACCGTATTCGGAGATTCAGCTTTGGTAGTCAATCAAACCAACGGGAAATGGTACACCCACCAAGATCATCTGATACCTTACAGGGATTATACAAGAAGGTTATTGACTTTCTTCACAACAGTCAAGCTTGAGTATATCCCTCGAGACGAGAATCAGTTTGCAGATGCTCTTGCTACCATTTCATCCATGATCAAAGTTCAAATGGCTAACTTTGTACCCCAGATTTCAGTATCAAGACTCGATAGACCAGCATATGTATTTGCAGCGGATGTTGTGAAAGATGATAAACCTTGGTTCCACGACATTAAGTGCTTCTTGGAGGATCAAACATACCCACCTGGGGCATCTTCCAATGATAAGAAGACTTTGAGAAGGCTTGCTGGTAGTTTCTTTCTGAACACTGATGGGTCTTTATACAAAAGGAACTTTGATATGGTACTCCTCAGATGTGTTGACAAAACGGAAGCAGATTTGTTGATGCATGAAGTGCACGAAGGATCTTTTGGTACCCACGCAGGAGGGCACGCCATGGCTAAGAAATTGTTAGGATCAGGCTATTATTGGATCACAATGGATGCAGACTGTTGTGCTTACGCCAGAAAATGCCACAAATGCCAGATCTACGCAGATAAGGTGCATGTGCCTCCTAATCCTTTGAACATCATGTCTTCACCATGGCCCTTTGCTATGTGGGGCATTGATATGATTGGCAAGATTGAGCCAACTGCTTCAAACGGCCACAGATTCATCCTGGTCGCCATCGACTATTTCACCAAGTGGGTTGAAGCAGCCTCATATGCTAATGTTACAAGACAAGTGGTAGCCAGATTTCTGAAAAGAGATATCATCTGTCGATACGGAGTGCCCGAGCGAATCATTACTGATAATGGTTCCAATTTAAACAACAAGATGATGGCAGAGCTGTGCCGAGACTTCAAGATCCAACATCACAATTCTTCTCCTTACAGGCCAAAGATGAATGGCGCTGTTGAGGAGGCAAATAAGAATATCAAGAAGATTGTGCAGAAGATGGTAATCACTTACAAAGACTGGCATGAAATGCTACCATTTGCCTTGCATGGGTACCGCACATCAATCAGAACGTCCACTGGGGCAACACCGTATCAGCTTGTATATGGTATGGAAGCAGTCCTACCTGTTGAAGTTGAATTACCCTCCTTACGGGTATTGATGGATGTTAAACTAAACGAAGCAGAATGGGTACGGTCCCGATACGAACAACTGAGTCTGATCGAAGAGAAGAGATTGGCTGCAATCTGCCATGGACAGTTATATCAGAAGAGAATGAAGAGAGCCTTCGATCAGAAAGTCAGGCACCGAGAATACCAAGTAGGGGATCTTGTGCTGAAAAGAATCCTCCCTCCTCATACAGACCACAGGGGCAAATGGACTCCAAATTATGAAGGACCATTCGTTGTAAAGAAAGTTTTCTCTGGTGGAGCGCTGATGCTCAGCACCATGGATGGTGAAGATTTCCCGTCCCCTGTGAATTCAGATGCAGTTAAAAAATACTTCGCATAAAAAGACCCGCTGGACATAAAAACAGAATGTAAGTCCAGGCAAAAATAGGGCATCCCGGCGAGTCAAAAACAGAATAAAAGACTCGGGCAAAAGTAAGGGAAATAAATAAAAAATGTACACCCGCTGAGTTGAAAAGCCGCATTGGACAGCTCAGGCAAAAATGGGTATCCCGATGGATTGAAAACCCGAAAGGGCGATCCATGCAAAATAAGGGAATAAGCGAACAACTGCACTCTGAATTCGTCTGTATCACCTACAACTTGGTAAGCTTCCAAAGGATCAAGCTTCAATCAGAATCAACTCTCTCCAGAAAGCAAGACGAGAAGAACGTCATTGTCATACGAGTCATAGCAGAAGAGGAAGCTCCTCAAAGCGTCGTCAACATCGCCAGCACTTTATTTCTCAATTTGTAACAATCTCCTCATTTCAGGAGATATGTTTCTTCGACTGTATCTTTGCCAATTCAGGGCACATGAATTAATAAAATCAGATTTTCAGTCATGTTTCGTCCTTTACATTTACGTTTTGCAAGGAGTTGTCTGATATCTCTAAAAATACAATTGCATAAGTACAGATGCCTTCTCTAAAAACAAAAACACATGCTTACAGGGAATGTGATTATTCTCGAAAGTACTTAACTCCTATGACGGAATCCAGTAAGGGATACCTCGGGACCTTTTGTACGTTTCCTTATCTTTGCAGGATTGCAGGTATCCAGAACGCAACTTGGGGCATGCAAGGTACATCCCAGCAAGCTGGCAAATCAACAAAAGATATCAGCATCCGAGATGCTCTATCCCCAGCAGAGTAGCTCCCCATTGCTTCCCCAGCAAAGTTGCCAAATCAACAATGCACTCAATCTCAGCATCTGAAACGCTCTATCCCCAGCTGAGTTGCCTCTTATTGCTCTCCCCAGCTGAGTTGCCTCTCACAATTCCCCAGCCGAGTTGCCATTCTTCCTCAACAGAATACAGAAATCAGGGAATCATCTTCCCACAGAGTTCCAGCCTCTATCCAGAAGGGCAAGGCATGAAGAGATCACAACAGAGTACAGGAAGCTTCTACAAACCCCAGCTGGGTCCCATATTATAAGGATATGTCAATCAGTGACATATATCCCCAAGCAGATGCATCATTAGATCTACCAGTGATCTCATCCCCAGCTGGGATGTTCACTTCAAGCAGATCAGCCAGAGATCTTCGCCGCAATGGGATCCGAATCCCGGATCCGTGCCCCTTTGCATAATCATGGCATTTGCATCATACTATCCCCCAGAGCGTAGCATTCCGTCTAATACGGAGCATTACGGCAAAAATCAAATACATAGCATAATCATAAGTCATGTTGTGAATCAAACACTTGTGAATAATAAACTGTTCATCATCACTGTACAAAAATCCCCATCAGAGTCCCAGCAAAAGCAGTTGCCTCACAAATCACAAACACCGGTATATACACCTTTGGCACCTGTCCGTGTCATCCTTCCCCAGTAAAGTCGCCTGAACACCCTTTACAAACAAATCACCCTCATTACAGATACATCCTGACACCCGTCCGTGTCAAATCACCAGCAGAAAGCCAAAGGCACCCTCTTTGCACTCACATATACTTATATACACTTTCTTGACACCCGTCCGTGTCGTATCCCCAGCGCAGTCGCCCAGATACTTGTTAATATTATACTTTTCTCTCTTGACACTCGTCCGTGTCACTCTCCCCAGCAGATAAACACTCATCTATACAATACAATACTCACTACTCATGTTACACTTATACAGATACTCGCCCGTATCTTGTATACATCATCACTCATATCCCCACAGATTCGACAGTAGTCCTTGTTCTTTGTTAACCAGTTGGTACTCGTCCGTACCATCATCTCATAACATTGCGTCTAGTGTTTGTTTCTACATGATACTCGTCCGTATCATAGTCTTAAGGATGCTCGTCCGCATCTTTAATCCATACACCGTGTCAAACACTTATGTTTTCTTGAATATAGATACTCGTCTGTGTCTACTATTCCCCAGAAGAATTCTTTCAGATGCAACACTCGTCCGTGTTCTTTGTTAACCAGTTGATACTCGTCCGTATCATCATCTCTGAACATGTGTCAGTTTGTTTCTACATGATACTCGTCCGTATCATAGTCTTAAGGATGCTCGTCCGCATCTTTAATCTATACACAATACCAAACACTTATACCTTTTGTTTCTTGGATGTAAACGCTCGTCCGTGTTTACTATCTCCACAGTAGATCGCCAACAAAACAATTTTCTTTTTATCTAACACTCGTCCTGTGTTATGATACCTTTGAGAGCAGCCGTACCCTGCTAAGTGGTCGTCCTCCACTTCTTGATGGTCGTCCTCCATCATGCTCATCCGATGGCCGTCCCCATCGTTGTTTTTAGCAGCCGTCCCCTGCTAGGTGGTCGTCCTCCACCTTTTGATGATCGTCCTTCATCATTTTATCCAATGGCCGTCCCCATTGTTGATTTTGGTTATCTGACATTCGTCCTATGTCATGACAAACCTCGAGAGCAGCCGTCCCCTGCTGAGTGGTCGTCCTCCACTTCTTGATGGTCGTCCTCCATCTTGCTCGCCCGATGGCCGCCCCCATCGTTGACCTTTTCTATCCGATGGCCGTCCCCATCGTTGATATTTTCGGCAGCCGTACCCTGCCAGGTGGTCGTCCTCCACCTTTGATGGCCGTCCCCATCATATTTCTTTTATTCCCAACAGAGCAGCCGTCCCCTGCTAGGTGATCGTCCTTCGCCTTTGATGGCCGTACCCCATCATCTGTTTATTTCATTCATTCTTTAACCCGATGGCCGTCCCCGTCGTGGTCCCTTTTCCTTTTAACCCGATGGCCGTCCCCGTCGTGGTTCCTTTTCCTTTTTAACCCGATGGCCGTCCCCATCGTTGGTTACTTGACCTTTATGAACTTGATGGCCGTCCCCGTCATGTTTCATTAATCCCCAGAGAACTTTGCAGCTTTATCTTGATGGCCGTCCCCATCATAATATCCTATTTTCCCCAGCTAGTCGGCCGTCCCCGTCTTAGCTTTATTTGTTTTTCCCAGCTAGTCGGCCGTCCCCGTCTTAGCTTTACTTTTTATCCCCAGCATGTCGGCCGTCCCCGTCATCGCTTTATTTCCTGCACTTTACCAGCATGTCGGCCGTCCCCGTCATCGCTTTGCTTCACATACCACTTTACCCAGCAGTCGTCCTCTGCTCGACGGTCGTCCTCCGTCTCCTACACCTTACAATATACTTTATTTTACTTTTACAATCTATATCCCTTTTCTTCTTCACTTCCGTGAGTGCAAATTTTGGACTGTCTTTGGTATTCAACCACAAGTTATCTTGTTTGCCTGTTAAGCCGTCGCTTACATCCTGCACAGCTAACTCATGTTTGAATAGGGGCAGCTGTAAACACCCCAAATTTGCCCTAACCCATTCACACCATGGCTTGTGATCATTCTCATATGCATAAGTACAATCATGTCATCTCACATCTCATTTTTTATCCACTGCATAGCTTTCAAGGCATCTGCACCTAGGGTTTGTGATCTGAGCAATCCCAAAGCATCTTGAGCCATTCCAAAGGCAACCAATCAACTCAAAGTGGTCCATGTGTGTTCTTATATCATATTCCATCTCCTCAAAGTCAAAAATGCAGAGGAATCACAAGAACTAGGGTTTGAGTGGATGCAGAGCCAGGTTGAACTGCACAGTTGACTGAAAATTAGGGTTTTGGTTTCAGAGGCCATAACTCCAAATTTTTTGGTCATTCTTGTTTTCATTGATCTCTATATGGTATATGGAGTATACATATCAATTTTCATGAAGAAATTCCATGGGGAAGTCATCTGATCAAGAGTTGACTTTTCAGACAAGTCAGTGTAAAATCAGGGCATCTGAGGCCCCCAATGACTCAACCAATGGGTGATCTTCATCATTTTGAGTGTATATGATCTTTATTTGATCATGGAAGAAGGTTGAAGTTCCTAGAAATCAAGAATTTAGGGTTTTTGCAAATGTTGACTTTTTGGGCATAGTTGACTTTTCAAGAATGCATCATTTTAGGTCATTTTTCAAGCCTTGATTCTTGATCCAAAAAGGCTTCAAATGGAAAAACTTTGGTCATGAAAGTTGTAGATCTCATCTTTCCCTTTTCAAAAAGTACAAGAACATGATCAAACTCTTCTTGGATCAAAAGTTATGGTGTGGCAAAGTTAGCAAAAATCATTGATTTTCAAGTTATGCACCAAAGGCAAAAATTGCAAATTCTCCTTCCAAGGCCAATTCAGTCACCATATGGGTTTCTAATGCACTTAACATGATCATGTAACTTCTAAAAGTCAGATTTGAACCAAGGTGCCTCATGTTTCATGGCTTATGCAACAAGATTTTTCCATGTGAACCATAAAGCAAGCAACTTGCAAAAACTATCATCACATCTCACCCACTTGATTTCTTGGATGCTGAACCAGCCCTAGCTTCTCTCCATGCCATGCTGCGCCAGTCCATGTACTTATGCTAGCCTAGAACCAAGCCCATGCCTCTCTTACAACCAAGTTGACATTTTGCAAAAGTAAACATCCCAATCAATAAAGGGCATGTCAAATCAACTGACCAATGAGAGAGAGTCATGTGGACAATTTGCAAGCAAAACATAAGAAGGAGCAAGGCTGAAACCAACTCATTCCACACATACACAAAAACCTACCAAGTTGCAAGTTCCTTCGATTCTCTCTGCACAGCTCACAAACATCCAAACCATTCCCACACATCAACTCACCATGCCTCATTAAGCACAAAGCAACAAAGAACCAGGCCTGAAACAAGCCCTAACTCCATTTCACCATTTTCACTCCATAAAGCAAAAGCCTTCGAATCTGCTTCTACAAGCCATAAACACTCAAACAAATTCCACACATCAACTCACCTTGCTTCACTGACCAGAAACCACTCATTACTTTGGCCTGAAACCCTCCACAACTCAAATACGATTTTCACACTTCCTTGGTCAGAGCTTCTGCAAACTTACTCAGGAGGCTTTCTAAACTCTAACCAAGCATCCAAAGCTTCAAAGGGGGATCATTGTGACTTGTTTGAGCCAAGAAACTAGCCAGAAAGTGCCAGAGATCAGAGCTCCAGTTCAGGTGAGCTTCATGAACTTTTTTCCCAGGAGTTGTTTTTTAAGTTCTTAATTGGTTCTCTATGTTCCACTGATCATGATGGTATGTTTGGTTTCGAAAATCATTGAGTTTTGAGCATGTATGATGTCTCTGAAATTTTTTGACCTAAATCCCTTTTGATTCGATTCAGCCTGAATACGAAAAATAAATGCATTTTGTTTGTTGATTCATGTTGTATGCTGCTTGGGGATGAATTCTGGGCAGAAAGATTGTGTTTTAGATACCTAGGGAGTGAGATTGAGATTCTCAGGGGAGAGTGTGGCCGGAGAAGATGACCGGAGGTCACTTCCGGCCACCTGAAAGTCATTAGTCATTAAATTAGGGTTAGGGCAAGTTTTAAACGTGGACCCTTGGATCAGGCTTCCCGCGCGCGTTTGTGTGGTCTGGATCATGTCATTAGTTAATAATTGTGGATTAATATTTAATTAATTAAAATTAGGGAGGTTTGAATCTGGGCCGTCCAGATGCGCGCCCAGTCAAACCTTGTGAAGCCCAGAATCAATCTCAGCCTCTCCTTTTGATTACTTCCATTTATCTCAATTTTTATTTCATTTCTTTTCTTTTATTTTGCACAATTTATTTAAAATAGCAAAATTTGTTTAAAAATTATGAAATTTTTTATCCTGAGTTTCATTAATTTTTATGACACAAAAACATTTTTATTTTCATTTTTAGCATTTAAAATGTATTTTTAAATATTTAAAAGTTTATTTTTAATTGATTAATGGAAATTAATTTATTAAAAATACTTTTAGGTATTTAAAAATTACAAAAAAATTCATGAAATGTTCTAAGACATTTAGAAACATTGTCCAACCTTCAAACCAAATTTCTTTTTTGATCTTGATGCATTTTAAGAATTTTTCATTGAATTAAATCATTTTTTATGCATTATTTTGATCATGGATTCAAAAATTCATTTCTGCCAATTGGTGAAGGTTGAGACATTGATTCTTCTTGCATTGTCTTTTGTTTTGCATGTAGTTCCTAGGATAAAATGGCCATGAATTGTTCTTGCATTTTCAAATTGATTGGCATTTGTTTTGTTAAGAACCCTAAAAAACCCCTAATAACTTAGAAAATTCATATCTTGAGTTTGGTTGAGAGTTGAGAGCTCCCCTTTGGGCAGTGGTTCATCATAGGCCTAGGGTTTCTTTGGGTGCCATTTTCCATTTTTTATCTTAGGGTTTGCTTCTGTTTTGGGTTTTTGTTTGATGTTTGATCCATGAACCCTAATTTGGGCTTTCTCTTGCATCTTTCTTGCATTCTCTTGCATAACATGACTTGTCTTTGCATTTTGTGCATGCTTATGATTCATTTGACATCTTAAGACATATAGGAAGCATCTTTGATCATTGCATCTCATATTTGCCATGTCATTTGTCTTGTATGATTCATAACTTTTCATGCTTGTTCATGCTCCTTAGCTTGCATCATTTGCATTCATGATCTTGTATGAACATCCCCATTGTCTTGCCTCATGTTTGCAGCACCTCATAACATCATAATCATCATCAACATGCTTCTGGTCTTGCCTTGCATCATATCATTTCATCTCATCTTGCATTGCATTGCATTTTCTTTCTAACATTGCAGGTGGTAAGTAAATTTGGGAAGTGGATTTGCCTTCACTTCTCATAACTCTTCTTTTCATCTCTCTTGCATCCATTGCTGCATTTTTACATGTGTTTGAGTTTGAGCTTGCTCATTCTCCTTCCTCCCACTTTCTTTCTTCAAGTGACTTGACTTCTTTAATGAAGCAAGTTACTTTGCTTCTCTTGATCCTTTCATCTGCTTCCTGGTGGTTCCATTGAAGATTGTTCTTGCAAACCTCACAAACCTTAGGATCAACCAAGCATGATAATGAATTAGGGTTTTGATTAGTCCCCCTCATAGTTCATACCTTTGTGTCTCTTTGTGTCTCTATTCTCATCTCATAATCAGGGACTAAACCCTAAAGGCTTTAAGACTTTGTGCTTAGGGTTATGCCTGCATCCTTCTCTTAGGATGGAGTGTATAACTTTAATCCTAAGTATTAAACCCTTGAGGTGTTTAAATCTCTTAATCAATTCATCTAATAATCATCAAGACATCACACTTGTAACTTGGGCCTTGCATTAGGGTTCTAATTCTTCCTTAAGTGGTTAAGAAGGACTAACCCTAGTGTTAATGGACAAGTCCCCCTCAAGTTGTCTTACAAACCATAAAAAACACTTCATCATCATACCATTAAATAAAATCCACTTAATTAAAGGCTTGTTTTGTCATGGGTTTAATCCCTAATCATGGATTAAGTTGAGGAGTTTTCCTCAACTTAAACACTCTCATCTATCATCCTTCTTTTAGGATGGTGTAATGGGTCTGTTTAATCCTTGATTATGGCTTAACCTCATTACTCAACACTAAACAAAAAACACCAAAAACATCTAAATAATCACAAGTAGGTTAATGATCTTAATCCTGCACCATAGGTGATTAAGTGTGAGAATCTGACTTCACACTTAAGGTATTCTCATTACCCCTAATCAGAGGGAAGATGTGATGAGTTTACTAAATCCATTGGTTTAGGCTCAAGCTCATTAACTTATGACAAATTCTCAAAAGCAATAAAAGACTGAAAACTCAAAAACAAACAATAATCGTCCCCTCCGGGATTCTTTTCTCATCTCATTCACTCACAAACGAGAACTCGCTTCTTCCGTCTAATGCAAGACAGTTTGCACCTGAGCCAGACAGGTCATACACTTGAGCATAGACAAGTGAGCAGTTCACAGTCAATTTATCTTTCAGTCTCTTTGGGTCGAACTACGGTGTTCTGACTTCCTCATTGCACGAGAGGATACGTAGGCATAACTTAACAGTTATCGAACAAAAGTCTCTGTACATTCCCCCTCTTTCCAGCTCATTTCTTTAAGCCTCATAATCTTGAGCAATTCATTCTCATTCTTACACTGACACATCATTTATACATGTTACACTTCACACTCTTTTACACTGACACCTGTACATTCTTTCCAGCTATTTTATACACAGATTGCACTGACACTACCCCTTTAAAACACAAATCTTTTAAGCGTGGATCCCGTCGAGTACGACGGACAATCTGGGTGCTAATACCTTCCCAGGTTGTAACCAACCCCCTTTCTCAGTCTCTCTGGTTCGCAACAGTCTTATCCATCTCTTTCCAGGTCTATGCAGCATTGCCTTTACTCCGGGATAAAAATGCCTAGCTGGCGAATCTATTCATTCTCCAGTGAGTTCACGGCTGTGTGTTCTCATTGTCCCTCTCGCCGACCGTTCGCGCTTGTACCAGGATGCAAATCTTCGGGAGCGACAATTGTTTTCTAATTTAATTTCGATTTTCTATTTTAATTGATTTTAGATTGAATTCTTCATAAACACATAAATTTGTACATTTTATTTCTGCCACTTACTATAACATTTTTTTCCCATTCTTTGTGCTATGATTAGAGGACAAATTAAAGTACCTAGAATATTTTTGGTGTATTTTTTAGGACATTTTATCCACTGTTTTGGTAGTGTGATTTGTATAAGTTTGTGATTAAACCTTAGATAAGTTTAGGTGTAAATTTGACATAGTTAGGATTAGAATTTTTAAGAGATTTTTTAACACAATAATATTATCAGGTTAGAGACCCTAGGGAATTAATTTCACCTTTTTTCCATGACTTTTAATATTTTTGTCATTTTAATTCATTCCATCATATTATGCATATTCATGATTCATGTCATTCACTAACTATTTTCTTTCTTTGTGCAAGGTATTTTCCAAGAATTTGCTTATGGACTTGGATATTTTTATGCCTCAATTATGTTTGTGTGCTTTGTGATGTAATAGCTTAGAACTTGTATGTTTTTATAGTTTCTATAATTAGGGTAGAAAAGATAAAACAAATCGTTAGAAGACAAAAATCTCAAAAAAATGAAATAAATAAGATACTCGATCCAACGTCGAGTAAATTTCAAAATAAACAAAGTTGCATGTGACTTTAGGATTCCTTGATTACCATCGTTCCACTCCATTCAACCAAAAGCAAGCCTTGTATGTTGCACACCATAAGTCGTGCGTCTCAGCACCACGCAATCGACCCCCCGATCCATCGTTTCATCCCATTTATGTTTCATTCGCATTTTTACCCACCATGACTTAGGAGGACCATATTGTTCATCATTAACTCTTGTACTTTCATTTCTAGTCTTATATCTCTTAGGTAGATTTAATATTTCAAACCTCACTAACCATAGGTCATCCATGAATTCAATTAACTTAGGGTAAGTCTAGTTTCCCTTAGAAGTTTTCCTTTTATAACTTGAGTCTCACTTCTCATCTTTAAAAGAAAAATCAAAAACACTTAATAAAGGAAAAGGTGTACAATGCGCCACGAGCCTTAAGCTATACGGGAAATGATTAGTGGAGGTCTCCTTCACTCTTCTAGGATGCTTTACAAACGTTCCATTGGGGCGATCTTCGAAAGTATTCGCTCCTGTGTCATAGTCTTTAGTGTTGTACATTTAATAAACAATCTCAAAACACTTCTTCTAAAAGACAGCAAACCAAGAAGTCACGTCTTCTCATCTCATCTCATACTCTTTGAAGACAAACATGACTTGTCTCGACAGTTCAAACAGCGATACGGTAAACACCCTCGAGTCAGAGCCGGTAACACCTGAGCTATAACTATGGCAATGTCATCCTAAAAATCACTAACGATTTTTAGCCTTAGTTAGATGAACTACGACGTCTCTGATCCTCATTTATCCCGATGAGGTACGTAGGCAGTGGGGTAGGGCCCATTCGAGCATAATCTTTCTTTTTCCCTACATTTTCCCCCTTTATTCCCATTTGTTAATTCCATTTCTTTCTCATTTCATTTCCATTCCAGATAGCCATTCTTTCATTTGAACAACATATTATTTCTCACCCTTTGAAAACAGATTTATAAGCGTGGATCCCGTCGGGTACGGCGGACGGATTGGGGTGCTAATACCTTCTCAATTTGTAACCGACTTCCGTATCTAGATCTTTGGTTCGCAATGCCTCATCCTTTTCCTTCTTCCTTAGGTTTGTGCAACATTACCTTTCCCGTTCCTTCAGGATAAAAATGTCTGGCTGACGACTCTAACTTTTCCGCGCCACTTTCGCGTTTGTACCAGGATAAAAATCCCGGGAGCGACAGTAGGTTAATGATCTTAATCCTACATTATCATGGTAATTTAGTTGAGATGCTTATCTCATGCTTAAGTAGGCTCATTATCCCTAATCAGGGAGGATATAATGAGTTTACAACCTTTGATTTAGGCTTAAGCTCATTATCCTATGCAAAACACCAAAAACAATAAAAAACTGAAAACACAAAAACAAACAATAATCGTCTCCTCCGGGATTCTTTTCTCATCATATTCACTCTGTAAACAATAATTCGCTTCTTCCATCTAATGCAAGACAGTTAGCACTCGAGCCAGACGAGTCACACACTTGAGCATAGACAAGCAAGCAATTCACAGTCAAAATCATTCCCAATCTCTTTGAGTCGAACTACGGAGTTCTGACTTCCTCATTGCACGAGAGGATACGTAGGCATAACTTAACAGTTATCGAACAAAAGTCTCTTTGTCATCCCCCTCTTTCAGTATTCTTTCCAAGCCTCAGTCTTGAGCATCTCACTCTCTTTTTGAACTGACACACATTCCTTTTTTCCCTAGATTTTATGCACAATGATCACATAAAATATCCCCCTTTTAAACACAATCAAGTAAGCGTGGATCCCGTCGAGTACGACGGACGATCTGGGTGCTAATACCTTTCCAGGTCATAACCAACCCCCTTTCTCAGTTTCTCTGGTCTACAACCGTCTTATCCATACCCTTCCAGGTTTATGCAGCATTACCTTTCTTTCAGGAGCGACAGCTTGGCGACTCTGCTAGGGAGTATGCAACCAGGGCTTCTGGTTCTCTTGTGGGTTTCTCCTAGCACTTGATTGATTATGTTTTGGGGGGTGTTATGTGCTTTGTGTGCTTTTGTTTTTGCTTTATTTATTGCTTTCTGTACAACTTTATTTACTGCATTTACTTTATCGCTTTCATTTACTGCTTTATGCATTTCATTTTATTATTATATCATGTGCTGGATTTTCTGGTTTTCTTTGGTGGGAGGGATAACAGTGTTTACACTTCTCATAATAGATCCGAACCTAAGGATCCTTGTTCTAGAACAATACCTGTGAGTGGGTTGGGTTGTTTACAGGTTTTCGGGAACCCTTGGCCTCAACATACCCTGTTACTGATATTGTTTTTAAGGTTACATCACTTTGGACTGATCTTATGAAACCCTGGACAAGTGACTCTTTATTTGAGTCCCCCACCTGGTTACTGGTTCTCAGACCTTCGTCCGGAATTCTGAACACTCATGGACCCTATCAGAAGCAACTGACAATCCAACACCCGATCATAAACCCTTGCATATCATTCAGCATACATCATATTTCATTATTTAACATTTGTCTATTTGTTTTATAGGGTATCAACATCTTCTTTGGTTTGGTTTTGACCGTTCTTCTACTTCAGCCATCTTCATCAGATATCTTCTTCAGTTGTTATCTTCTCCAGTTATATTCATCAACACCCATTGTCAGTATGGATTCTGTCGCTCCCACCAAATGACAACCAAGGTCAAGAGGGGTACAGACGCGAACGGTCGGCGAAAAGGAGGAGAGAACACACAAGGGTGAACTCAGAAAGACAAGAGTCGCCAGCTAGGCATTTTTATCCCGGAGGAAAGGTAATGCTGCATAGACCTGGGAAAAGATATGGATAAGACAGTTGCGAACCAGAGAGACTGAGAAAGGGGGTTGGTTACAACCTGGGAAGGTATTAGCACCCAGATTGTCCGCCGTACTCGACGGGATCCACGCTTAAAAGATTTGTGTTTAAAAGGGTAGTGTCAGTGCTATTCTGTGTGTAAAAGCTGGAAAAGAATGCAAGTTTCAGTGTAAAAGAAATGTGAAGTGAAGTAAAGAGTGTCAGTGTAAGGAAAGGATGAGATGCTCAAGACTAAGAGACTTAAAGAATAATGCTGGAAGAGGGGGAATATACAGAGACTTTTGTTCGATAACTGTTAAGTTATGCCTACGTATCCTCTCGTGCAATGAGGAAGTCAGAACACCGTAGTTCGATTCAAAGAGACTGAAAGATAAATTGACTGATGAACTGCTTGCTTGTCTATGCTCAAGTGTATGACCTGTCTGGCTCAGGTGCTAATTGTCTTGCATTAGACGGAAGAAGCAAGTTCTCGTTTGTGAGTGAAGATGATGAGAAAAGAATCCTGAAGGAGACGATTATTGTTTGTTTTTTTGTGTTTTCAATCTTTTATTGCTTTTTGAAGTTTGTCATAAGTTAATGAGCTTAAGCCTAAACCAATGGGTTAGTAAACTCATCACATCCTCCCTCTGATTAGGGGTAATGAGAATACCTTAAGTGTGAAGTCAGCATCTCACACTTAATTACCATGATGTAGGATTAAGATCATTAACCTACTTGTGATTATTTAGATGTTTTTTGTTGATTTTGTTTAGTGTTAAGTAATGAGTTTAAGCCATAATCAAGGATTTAATGGACTCATTACACTATCCTAATAGAAGGATAATAGATGAGAACATTTAAGCTGAGGAAGGCTCCTCAACTTAATCCATGATTAAGGATTAACCTCATGACAAAAAAAAGCCTTTATTAAATGGATTTTAGTTAATGATAAGATGAAGAAATGAATTTTATGGTTTGTAAGACAACTTGAGGAGGACTTGTCCATTAACACTAGGGTTAGTCCTTCTTAACCAATTAAGGAAGAATTAGAACCCTAATGCAAGGCCCAAGTTACAAGCTTGATGTCTTGATGATTATTAAGTGAATTGATTAAAGGATTTAAACACATTAAGGGTTTAACACTTAGGATTAAAGTTATACACTCCATCCTAATAGAAGGATGCAGGCATAAACTTAATCACAAAGCCTTAAAGCCTTTAGGGTTTAGTCCCTGATTATGAGATGAGAAGAGAAGACTCAAAGATGACACAAAGGCAAAACTAAATGGGGGACTAATCAAACCCTAATTATTATCATGCTTGGTTGTTCCTAGGGTTTATGAGGCTTAAGAGAGAAAGATCTTCAGAGAAACCACCAGGGAGGAAGCAGATGAAAAGAGCAAGAAGCAAAGAGAAGCAAAACAACTTGCTTCACTTAAGAAGACAAGTTGCTTGAAGAAAGAAAGAAAGAGATGAACATGAATGAGCAAGCTCACTCTAATACACATACAAAATGCAGCAAAGGAAGTATGAAAGAGATGAAAAGATAATGTGAGAAGTGAAGGCAAATTCACTTCTCAAACAACTTACCACCTGAAATGTTAGCATAAGAAAATGAAATGCAATGCAAATGAAATGAAATGTCATGATGCAAACCAAAGTCAGAAGCATTTACATGATGTTAATGATGCTAAGAGATGATACAAACATGAGGCAAGACATGAGGATGATCATACAAGGCAATGGATGCAGATGAAGCATGTTTTGAACCATGAATGTACATGAAAAGTTATTAAATGCAATGGGCATACAACATGGAAAATGAAAGATGCAATGATCAAACATGATTCTAATATGTCCTAAGATGTATTATGAATCATGTGGATGCACAAAATGTCATGGCAAGTCATTGAATGCAAGCAAATGAGAGATGGATGCAAAGGAAGGCACAAATTAGGGTTACATGCATCATGCAATGTAAAAATCCAAAACCAGAAGCAAATGACATGATAAAAATTTGAAAGTGCAATCAAAGATACCCTAAACCTATACAAACTCACTGCCCAAAGGAGGGGATCCAATTCTTAACCTAGTGAAAGTTATGAATTTCTTAAGATTGCTAGGGTTTTGGGGTACCTCACCAAGAAAAATGCTAAAAAAATTGAAAATGCAAGATCAAATCAAACCAATTTTATCATATAAACTACATGCTATGAAGAGTACAATGCAAGAAGAATCATCATTCAACTCTCAAAGGTTAGGCAGAAAAGAATTTTTAAAGTTTGAAGCAAAATATTGCCTTAAAATGAAATTAAATCCAATGAAAATGATCAAAAGGCATCAAGAACAAAAAAGAAATTTGGTTTGAGAGTTGGACAATGTTCCTAAATGTTTCTAAATGCTATGTGAATTTTTTTTGTGATTTTTAGATACTTAAATGTATTTTTAATTAATTAATTTTCATTAACTAATTAAAAATAATCATTTAAATGATTTAAAAATAATTTTTGATGCAAAAAATAAAAATAAAAATATTTTATGATTAAGAAAAATATTTGAAACAAAAATGCAAAGGGAAATATTTTTAGGATTTTGCTAACTATTTTAAAATAAATATGGAAGATAAATGAATAAAAATGAGATAAAAATGAAATTAAATGGAAAGTATGCAGGATCTAAGGCTGAGATTCAAATGGAAAAGGAGGGAATTGACTGGCGCGTCATCCAACGGATGTCATTCAAACTGACCAGATTAATTTAAAAACTTAATTAATTAGACTAATGACGTGGATTAGGGCTTAAGTGATGAATCTGGACCATTTGTTTGCGCGCGGGTCAATGCCAGTCAACTGGATCTACGACCTATATTCAAACTGAACCCTAAACCTAATTAAGACACTTAATCACTTTCAGGTCATCGGAGAAGAGCTACGGTCGTCTTCTCCGGTGACACCCTCCCTGAGAAATCTCAAACTCACTCTCCTGGTCATTTTAAAAGCTGTAAAGCTCCAGATCAAACCTCTCAACCTCCCTAAACATGAATCTATCCTCAAAACTCATTTCTTTTTACTCAAAACCAAGATTCGAATAAAAAACATAAAAATGGCCAAACTTTCAGAGATGCAGTACATGCTCAATACTCAATCATTTTAAAAAATACAAAGTGCAAAGCAATAAGGGGAACCTGTAGATCATTTCAGTAACTTAAAAAAAGGTTTCTGGAAAATATAATTTTTGAAGCTACCTGAAGTGAAGCTTTCAGTTTGGAGCTTTCAGCCTGCCTTCTTGCTTCAAAACTTCTCCAATGGACCTCCTGAAGATGCTTTGAGGCTTGGTTTGAGTGTATGGTGGCTGGTTTGTGAGATTGATCAAGTTCTGTTCAGTGAGGGGTGAGAATCGTGTTTTGATTTCAGGGGGTTTTAGGGCAAGGTGAAGGGCCAGGGATGATCAGTGGAACATGCTGAGATGTTCTATGAAGTTTGTTTTGGTGTTTGTGTCTTGTAGAGTGTGTTTCGAATGAAAATGCATAAGAGGTGAAAAATTCGAGCTATGGCTTGGAGGATGCTTCAGGCTTGTGTGTGTGTTGTGTTTTGTCTCATTTGGTCCACTTATCACAACTAGAGGGGTCAGAGAAGTTGGTGTGGCACAGGCTGATTGGTATGGGACAAGGTGTAAGAGAGGTATAGGTCAATGGTAGGCCAAGGACAAAGGGGTGTCCTGCGCAACAAGGAATGAGGAGAGCCATGGGATCAGTCTTGAAGCCAATTAGCAAGTGGATTAGGGTTTGTATGATGTTTTGCAACTATGTCCAATTTTGGCCCCTTTGTGATTTCTTGATCCATAAGTCATGAAAATGGGCAAACCTTTGGTGCATTCTGACTTTTAGGCATTGGTTTATGTTTGTGCAGAGATTAGAAGTCACTTTGAGGTTACAATTTGCCTTGGCAAGAGATTTTGCAACTTTGCCTCTTTGGTGCAAGACTTGAAATTATGTGATTTTCCCAACTTTGACAAGCCATAACTTTTGATCCAAAATGAATTAGAATGAGTTCTTGTACTTTTTAAAAAGGGAATGATCCATTCTACAACTTTCATGACCAAAGTTTTCCCATTTGAAGCATTTTTGAATAAAAAAGAAAGGGTTGAAAAAGTTTCCCAAAATGGCAAGTTTCCATTACAAGTCATTTTTCCAAAAAGGCAACTTTGCAAATGGCTTGAAATGCTTCAATTTTGTGAACTTTTACCATCTTCTATGATCAAATAAAGATCATACACACTCAAAATGATGAAGAACACCCTTTGGTTGGGTCAATGGGGGCCTCAGATGCCCTGATTTTACACTGACTTGCTCAAGAAGTCAACTCTTGATCAGATGCCTTCCCCGTGGAATTTATTCATGAAACTTGATATGCATGATCCCTATAACATATAGAGACCAATAGAAACAAGAATGGCCAAAAAAATTTGGAGTTATGGCCTCTGAAACCAAAACCCTAATTCTAGGTCATCTGTGCAGTTAAACCTGGCTCTGCTTCCATGCCATTCTCAGTTCTTGTGATTCTTTGGTTTCTTTGATTTTGAGAGGATATAATATGATGCTTGAACATACATGGACCCCTTTGAAGTGATTGATGACCTTTTGAGTGGCTCAAATAGCCCTTGGATAGCTCAGATCACAAACCCTAGATGCAGATAACCAAGAAGCAATGTAGTGAATCAAAAATGTGGTATGAGATGCTATGAGTGAATTATGCATATGAAAAGATCACAAGCCATGGTGTGAAAGGGTGAGGGAAAATTTGGGGTGTTTACAGATTCAACCAGGAAGAGCAACATCACCTACCATTTCTTTGAGTACCCCTGGCAGGCATCAGGCAGATTCAGGCCCTTATCACTCCTGGTCATGTCCCTTTATCCAGAGAACATTATGGTGGTATCCTGGACATGATCATAGACTTGGATGCATCACAGAGGAGCATGATTCACATTTACCTTCATTTTTATGACCCTCCTCTTCGTTGCTTCACTTTCCCAGATTTTCAGATAGGTCCTTTGTTGGAAGAGTTTTCCATGTTGTTGGGTGCCCCTATCAGAAGAGGAATTCCTTTCAACCCTGAGACGATTGCTCCTAAGAATGAAGAGATAGCTAAGGCTCTACATTTGGAAGCCAGCATCATTGATCAACATATGACCACCAAGGCTGGAATCCCAGGCCTTCATCTGGACTTCTTAATCACTCAGGCTACCAGTCATGCTGCAACAGGGAAGTGGGAAACTGTTTGTGCTCTCCTGGTTCTTAGTATATATGGTATCATCTTGTTTGCAGACTAGCCTAAGTTTGTAAGCAAGAATGCCATCCACATCTTTATGCTCAGGAATCCAATTCCTACCTTGCTAGGAGATTTCTATTACTAAGTGCATCAGAGAAATGAGAAATAGAGGGGAATACTGGTCAGATGTTGTGCACCTCTTTTCTACAAGTGGTTGATAAGACATATGTCGAAGATGGAAGCTTTCTTGAATCCACATCAGTCAAGGAATTGGGCTAAGAGAATAATTTCCCTTACATCAGAAGACATCAAGTGGTGTACTCAGAACACCAAGGGCAGGGACATAATTACAAGCTGTGGACAATATCCTAATGTACCTCTTATTGGAGTGAAGGGTTGCATCAACTACAATCCTTTACTTTTCAAAAGACAGTTGGGATATGCATTGATACATCCACCAAGGGAGAAGGATTTAGCAGAGTCCCTTTATTGTGCCTTTCAGAATAATCATGCCACCGTCCGACAAGCAGCCTGGGCTTGGGACCACATACAGACTAAAGGAACTGCCATTTTGGGGAAGTGTAACAACATAGATTTAGCTCAGTACATTGATTGGTCTCGCATCAGAGGACAAATCACTCGCATGCCATTCACCCTAGAGGATATACCAGGGCCATCAGCAGTAGAGCATGTAGCTACAGTGAGTTTGGAAGAGTTTGAGAAGCAAAAAGACAGGAATACCCAGCTTTCTGAAGCTCTGAAGAAGACCCTTTTGGAAAGGAATGACGGTCGTCAGAAGACCCTTTTGAAAGGTTAGAGAAGCTCCGTATTGAGCATGTGACTAAGATAGAGAAGACAAAGGACTTCATCAGAAAAGCCCGAGCAGGAGAACTGGTATTGAAGAATGCTTGTAAAGAAGCTAAGATTCAGAAGGCCAGAGCTGAGCACTACCTAGAAGAAAGTCAGGCTAGATGGATCCGGATCACTGAAGCTCGTTTGCAAGAAGATCAGAAGACATAAGCTAAGATAGAGCAGTTGGAAGCCAATGAGAAGAAGAGTTAGGAGGCTTTGTTAGCAGCACATAAGGAAATCTCCGAGCTGAAGCTCCGGGCGGGGTTAAAGAGATCAAAAGAACAAAAAAGTACCAGAAGATAACAAGTGCCATTGCAACTAGAAACCTTCTTATCAGGACCATCACAGAGCATCTAGTTGGACTAGTAACTGATGCTCTCTTGAGGGAAGTCGAGGAGGATGACTTTGGGCTGGATGTTTGATTTCTTTTGCTTGTATTCTATTTTGGTTGTACTTTAATTCTCCATGGTAATTTTGTTTGTATTCTTGATTTGATTGTATTCTGACCCACCATGGGAACTTGTTGTAATCATAAAACTATGTATTTTGGCATTTGTAATGTTATGGTTTATGAATTATTTGGATTTTCCGATGGGCTTTGATTACTTCAACATCATTCCCAAAGGTCTGGAAGGTCAAAACCAAAGAACCAAACCAGTATACCTTCTGAAGACAAATAGACATATTGCATTGCATGCTAACCTCATTCTTTGTTTTGTAGGTGTTTTGTTGTTGTTTTCTAACCTTGCTATTGTTTCAGGAAATATTTCTTGTAGGAGAGTCTTTCCCGTCAACCGCATCCACCAGTATCCAACCAGAAACAACCTTCCAAGCTTACAGATGGATCAACTTCAGCAAGAATTGACAGATGTAAGGACCCAGATGACTGATGTAAGGACATAAGTAAGTAATCAGATGAATCAATTCATGGTTGTGATGACTGGGCTAGCACAGACCCAAGAAAAATTGAGGGAGTTAGTCGAGCGGCAAACTCCAGAAGAGAACCATGGTGGTACTGGGGGTACAAGTAACAACGTGCACGACCAGCCGCAAGCAAATCCACCAGAGTTTGGGCCCCACATAGACCCTGAAGTCAATGTCATTGGTAACACCCAAAGAAACACTGGAGATCGTGTCCTGCAAGAAGACCCCAGGATGAGTAGTTTACAGTGTTAGGTTCTGGGGCTGATGAAGTTTATGACCGTCGTCTGGACGAGATATCTGAGAAGCTGAGATCCCTGGAATCACAAAACTCTTTGGGATTTGATGTGATGGATATGGGATTGGTAGAAGGAGTCAGAATTCCTCACAAGTTCAAACCTCCTTGCTTTGAGAAGTATAATGGTACCTCCTGTCCTCGTACTCATCTTCAATCTTTTCTGGGGAGATTGAAAGTGTATACCATGGATGAGAAACTGTGGATGTTTTACTTTGAAGATAGCATGACTGGGGAATCCCGTGAGTGGTATTCTCACCTATCCAGAGCAACAGTCAGAAACTGGAAGGACTTAGCCGAGGCCTTTATACGCCAATATAAGTACAACCTGGATATGGCACCCAACTGGACTTTGTTGATGGGTATGTCTCAGTCCTCAAGAGAAAGTTTCCGGGAATATGCCCAAAGGTGGAGGCAACTTGCTGCTGCTGTCTAGCCACCTATGTATGAAAGAGAAATGGCTGATATATTTTTGAATACCCTGCAAGGAACTTACATCGACCGGCTTGCTGCTTTCTCTTCTACTAGTTTTGCCGATGTGGTTATAGCTGGTGAGAGAATTGAAAGTCTTTTGAAGATGGGTAAGATCTCTGACAATGGTGCTAGCTCTAGCAATTGTCGCTCCCGACAAATGAAACCGGGTCAGATGAAGGTACAGACGCGAACGGTCGGCGAGAGGGAACAGTGAGAACACACAGCCGTGAACTCACTGGAGATGAATAGAGTCGCCAGCTAGGCATTTTTATCCCGGAGGAAAGGCAATGCTGCATAAGCCTAGAAAAATATGGATAAGACGGTTTGCGAACCAGAGAGACTGAGGAAGGGGGTTGGTTACAACCTGGGAAGGTATTAGCACCCAGATTGTCCGTCGTACTCGACGGGATCCACGCTTAAAAGATTTGTGTTTTAAAGGGGTAGTGTCAGTGCAATTTGTGTGTAAAATAGCTGGAACAGGATGTACAGGTGTCAGTGTAAAAGAAGTGAAGTGTATAAATGATGTGTCAGTGTAAGAATGAGAATGAATTGCTCATGACCATGAGGCTTAAAGAATGAGGCTAGAAGGAGGGGGAATATACAGAGACTTTTGTTCGATAACTGTTAAGTTATGCCTACGCATCCTCTCGTGCAATGAGGAAGTCAGAACACCGTAGTTCGACCCAAAGAGACTGAAAGATGAATTGACTTGTGAACTGCTTGCTTGTCAATGCTCAAGTGTATGACCTGTCTGGCTTAGGTGCTAACTGTCTTGCATTAGACGGAAGAAGCAAGTTCTCGGTTGTGAGTGAAGGTGATGAGAAAAGAATCCCGGAGGAGACGATTATTGTTTGTTTTGGAGTTTTCAGTCTTTTATTGCTTTTTGGATTTTGTCATAAGTTAATGAGCTTAAGTCTAAACCAATGGATTTAGTAAACTCATCACATCTTCCCTCTGATTAGGGGTAATGAGAATACCTTAAGTGTGAAGTCAGATTCTCACGCTTAATCACCTTGGTGTAGGATTAAGATCATTAACCTACTTGTGATTATTTAGATGTTTTTGTGGTTTTTGTTTAGTGTTGAGTAATGAGGTTAAGCCATAATCAAGGATTAAACAGACCCATTACACCATCCTAATAGAAGGATAATAGATGAGAAAGTTTAAGCTGAGGAAAACTCCTCAACTTAATCCATGATTAGGGATTAAACTCATGACAAAACAAGCCTTTGATTAAGTGAATTTTATTCAATGGTTATGATGATGAAGTGTTTTTTAGGGTTTGTAAGACAACTTGAGGGGGACTTGTCCATTAACACTAGGGTTAGTCCTTCTTAACCAATTAAGGAAGAATTAGAACCCTAATGCAAGGCCCAAGTTACAAGCTTGATGTCTTGATGATTATTAAGTGAATTGATTAAAGGATTTAAACACATTAAGGGTTTAACACTTAGGATTAAAGTTATACACTCCATCCTAATAGAAGGATGCAGGCATAAGCTTAATCACAAAGCCTTAAAGCCTTTAGGGTTTAGTCCCTGATTATGAGATGAGAAGAGAAGACTCAAAAGAGACACAAAGGTAAAAACTAAGAGGGGAGACTAATCAAAACCCTAATCCATTGTCATGCTTGGTTGTTCCTAAGGTTTGTGTGGTTTTCAAGAACAATCTTCAAAAGAACCTCCAGGAAGCAGATGAACAGGAGCAAAGAGAAGCAAAGTGACTTGCTTCATTCAAGAAGTCAAGTCACTTGAAGAAAGAAAGTGGGAGAAACAAGAATGAGCAAGCTCAATCTCAAACACAAACAGAAATGCAGCAATGGATGCAAGAGAGATGAGAAGAAAAGGTATGAGAAGTGAAGGCAAATCCACTTCTCAAGTTTGCTTACCACCTGAAATGTTAGAAAGAAAATGCAATGCAATGCAAGATGAGATGAAATGATATGATGCTAAGCAAAACCAGAAGCATGTTGATGATGATTATGATGTTATGAGGTGCTGCAAACATGAGGCAAGACATGGGGATGTTCATACAAGATCATGGATGCAAATGATACAAGTTAAGGAGCATGAACAAGCATGGAAAGTTATGAAGCATACAAGACAAATGACATGGCAAATATGTAATGCAATGATCAAACATGCTTTCTATATGTCTTAAGATGTCAAATGAATCACAAGAATGCACCAAATGCAAAGACAAGTCATGTTATGCAAGAGAAAACAAGGAGGATGCAAGAGAACTCCCAAATTAGGGTTTATGGAACAAACATCAAACAAAAACCTAAAACAGAAACAAAACCCTAAGATAAAAATGGAAAATGGCACTCAAAGAAACCCTAAACCTATAATGAACCACTGCCCAAAGGGGAACTCTCAACTCTTAACCAAACTCAAGATATGAATTTCCTAAGTTATTAGGGTTTTTAGGGTTCCTAACAAAACAAATGCCAAACAATTAGGAAATGAGGAAACAAATCATGGCCATTTTATCCTTGAAAATACATGCCAAACACAACACAATGCAAGAAGAATCAATGTCTCAACCTTCTCCAATAGGCAGAAATGAATTTTCAAACTTATGATCAAAATAATGCATAAAAAATGATTTAATTCAATGAAAAATTCTTAAAATGCATCAAGATCAAAAAAGAAATTTGGTTTGAAGGTTGGACAATGTTTCTAAATGTCTTAGGACATTTCATGAATTTTTTTGTAATTTTTAAATACCTAAAAGTATTTTTAATTAATTAATTCCCATTAATCAATTAAAAATAATCTTTTAAATATTTAAAAATACTTTCTTAATGATAAAAAATAAAATAAAAATATTTTTGGGTCATAAAAATTAATAAAACCTTAAGGAAAAAGTTTCATAATTTTTAAGATTTTTTTGCTATTTTAAAATAATTATGCAATTTAAATGAAAAGAAATGAAAATAAAAATTAAATTAAATGGAAGTAATCAGAAGGAGAGGTTGAGATTGATTCTGGGCTCAAAGGGTTTGACTGGGCGCGCATCTGGACGGCCCAGATTCAAACCTCTCTAATTCTAATTAATTAATTATTAATCCATAATTAAACCTTAATGAAATGATCTGAACCACTCATATGCGCGCGGGAAACACAATCCAAGGGCTCAAATTCAAACCTTGCCCTAATTAATTACACTTAACCCTAATCACTTTCAGGCTGCCGGAGAAGACTTCCGGTCGTCTTCTCCGGCCAGCTCTCACCTGAGAAACCTCAAACTTCCTAAAAACGCATCAAAAATGAAAAATAGAAACTGGGAAATGATCCTTACACTCTCACGAATCAAACCCCTCTCTCAAAACAAATTTATATTTCCTAAATCAACTGAATCGAAGAGAAAAAGTTCTAGGTCACGCAAGCTTCAGAAACAAATTAAATGCTCAAATCACAACCATTTTCAAAACCAATGGTACCAGAATGATCAGTGAAACAAATAGAACAAGTTTGTAACAAGCAAAATCATTTCTGGAAAAATAAATTTCAGGCTACCTGAGATTTGAAGCTTTCCACTTGAGGACTTTCTGGCCTTCTCTTTATGTGCAAACCACTCCTTAGGACCCCTTGATGATGTTTGAATGCCTTAGAACAATTTATGTAGGTTGGCTGATGAGTTTCGAAAGCTCCTGCTTCAAGCTCAGTCAATAATGGCTATGGTGATTCTGACTGATTCAGGCCACTGTGAATGATGGTTTATGGTCCAGATGATGTATGGAGAAGCTTTGCAAGGTTTGTTTGGCTGTTTGTGGGCTAGGGAGGGAGATTCGAATGAATCTGCAGAATGAGGGTGAAGAATGGCAGTGGGGTGCTTTGGCTGTTTCAGGCTTATGCTTTGGGTGGTTTCTACTCAATGATACATGGTGAGTTGAATGGAGGAAAAGGTTTTTGTGTTTGCAAGCTGTGGAGAGGAATTCGAAGCAAGTTGCCAATGGGAGTGTTTTTGTGAATGTGTGTAGTGTGATGGTTTCAGCCTTGCTTCTTGCTATGGCTGGCTTGCAAATTGATAACATAAACAAATCTGATTGGCTGGATGATGTGACTTGTGCTTTTGTGATTGGTAAGTTTGCTTTTGCCAAAAGTCAAAAATCTTGTAAGAGAAGCATGGGCTTGATACTAGCTTGGTACAAGGCTAGGTCTGGCGCATCATGGTGTGGTGAGAGAGCCAGCAAGGTCCAAAGGCCAAGGCAGCAAGTTGAGGGAGCATGATCATGAGTTTTGCAACTTGTTGCTTTATGGTTCACATGTGAAGAAAACCTTGTTACACAAACCAAACCATAGGCAAACTTGATCCAATTCTGATTTTCAGCACTTAGAGAATGTTTATGTGTTGGTTTGAAATGAATTAGAGGCTACATTTGGCTTTGGTTCAAGACTTTGCAAAATTTCCATTTGAAGCATGCCTTAGAAATTAATGATTTTTGCCAACTTTGCATTGCCATAACTTTTGATCCAAGAAGAGTTTGATCATGTTCTTGTACTTTTTGAAAAGGGAAAGATGGGATCTACAACTTTCATGACCAAAGTTTTTCCATTTGGAGCCTTTTTGGACCAAGAATCAAAGCTTGAAAATTGACCTAAAATGATGCATTCTTGAAAAGTCAACTATGCCCAAAAAGTCAACATTTGCAAAAACCCTAAATTCTTGATTTTTATGAACTTCAACCTTCTTCCATGATCAAACAAAGATCATATACACTCAAAATGATGAAGATCACCCATTGGTTGGGTCATTGGGGGCCTCAGATGCCCTGATTTTGCACTGACTTGTCCAGAAAGTCAACTCTTGATCAGATGACTTCCCCATGGAATTTCTTCATGAAAATTGATATGTATACTCCCTATACCATATAGAGATCAATGGAAACAAGAATGACCAAAAAATTTGGAGTTATGGCCTCTGAAACCAAAACCCTAATTTTCAGTCAACTGTGCAGTTCATCCTGGCTCTGCATCCACTCAAACCCTAGTTCTTGTGATTCCTCTGCAATTTTGACTTTGAGGAGATGGAATATGACATAAGAACACACATGGACCCCTTTGAGTTGATTGGTAGCCTTTGGAATGGCTCAGGATGCTTTGGGATAGCTCAGATCACAAACCCTAGGTGCAGATGAGTTAGAATCTGTGCAGTGAATCAAAAATGAGATGTGAGATGATATGTTTGTGTTTATGCATATGAGGTGATCACAAGCCATGGTGTGAAAGGGTGAGGGCAAATTTGGGGTGTTTACAGATGCCCCTATTCAAACATGAGTTAGCTGTGCAGGTTGTAAGCGACGGCTTAACGGGCAAACAAGATAACTTGTGGTTGAATACCAAAGACAGTCCAAAATTTGCACTCACAAAAATGAAGAAGAAAAGGGATATAGATTGTATATGAAAAATAAAGTATATTGTAAAGTGTGGGCGACGGAGGACGACCGTCGAGCAGAGGACGACTGCTGGGTAAATAGCAATGACGGGGACGGCCGACATGCTGGAAAAATGTGAAGTAAAGCGATGACGGGGACGGCTGACATGCTGGGGATAAAAGGTAGAGCTAAGACGGGGACGGCCGACTAGCTGGAAAAAGTAAGATATCATGATGGGGACGACCATCAAGTTCATAAAGCTGTAAAATTCTCTGGGGATTAATGAAACATGACGGGGACGGCCATCAAGTTCATAAAGGTAAAGTAACCAACGATGGGGACGGCCATCGGGTTAAAAGGAAAAAGGGACCACGACGGGGACGGCCATCGGGTTAAAGAATAAATGAAATGAACAGATGATGGGGTACGGCCATCAAAGGTGAAGGACGATCACCTAGCAGGGGACGGCTGCTCTGTTGGGGATAAAAGGAAATATGATGGGGACGGACATCAAAGGTGGAGGACGACCACCTGGCAAGGTACGGCTGCCGAAAATATCAACGACGGGGACGGCCATCGGATAGAAAAGGTCAACGATGGGGACGGCCATCGGACGAGCATGATGGAGGACGAACATCAAGAAGTGGAGGACGACCACTCAGCAGGGGACGACTGCTCTCGAGGTTTGTCATGACATAGGACGAATGCCAGATAACCGAAAATCAACAATGGGGACGGCCATTGGATAAAGTGATGAAGGACGATCATCAAAAGGTGGAGGACGACCACCTAGCAGGGGACGGCTGCTAAAATCAACGATGGGGACGGCCATCGGATGAGCATGATGGAGGACGACCATCAAGAAGTGGAGGACGACCACTCAGCAGGGTACGGCTGCTCTCAGAGGTATCATAACACAGGACGAGTGTTAGATAAAAAGAAAATTGTTTTGTTGGCGATCTACTGGGGAGTAGTAAACACGGACGAGTGTTCGCAACCAAGAAAGGAAAGTATGAGCGTTTGGTATTGTGTATAGATTAAAGATGCGGACGAGCATCCTTAAGACTATGATACGGACGAGTATCATGTAGAAGCAAACTGACACATGTTCAGAGATGATGATACGGACGAGTATCAACTGGTTAACAAGGAACACGGCTGAGTGTTGAATCTGAAGGGACTCTTCTGGGGAATAGTAGACACAGACGAGTATCTATATTCAAGAAGACATAAGTGTTTGACACGGTGTATGGATTAAAGATGCGGACGAGCATCCTTAAGACCTTGATACGGACGAGTATCATGTAGAAACAAACATTAGACGCACTGTTCTGAGATGATGGTACGGACGAGTACCAACTGGTTAACAAAGAACAAGGACTACGGTCGAATCTGTGGGGATAGTGATGATGTATACAAGATGCGGACGAGTATCTGTATAAGTGTACCATGAGTAGTGAGTACTGTATTGTATAGATGAATGTTTTAACTGCTGGGGAGAGTGACACGGACGGGTGTCAAAAGAGAAAAGTATAATATTAACAAGTGTATGGGTGATGAAGGTGTAAGCGACTGCGCTGGGGATATGACACGGGCGGGTGTCAAGAAAATGTATATACGAGTATATGTGAGTGCAAAGAGGATGTCCCTGGCTTTCTGCTGAGATATGACACGGACGGGTGTCATGATGTATCTGTAATACGGGTGATCTTGTTTGTAAAGAGTGTTCTGACGACTTTACTGGGGAGTGATGACACGGACGGGTGCCAAAAGGTGTATGTACTGGTGTTTAGGTTGGAGAGGCAACTGCTTTTGCTGGGACCCTGGTGGGGATTTCTGTACAATGGTGATGAATGGTTATTATTCACAAGTGTTCAATTCACAACATGACTTATGATTATGCTATGCATTTGATTTTTGCCGTAATGCTCCGTATTAGACGGAATGCTACGCTCTGAGGGGATAATGCGAATGCTATGATTATGCAAAGGAGCAAAGATCCGGGATTCGGATCCCGTCGCTGCGAAGATCTCTGGCTGATCTGCTTGAAACGGACATCCCAGCTGGGGATGAGATCAATGGTAGATCTAATGATGTATCTGTTTGGGGATATAGGTCACTGATTGACATATCCTTGTAATACGGGACCCAGCTGGGGTTTGTAGAAGCTTTCTCCCTCTCTGTTGTGATTTCTTCGTGCGTTGCTCTTCTGAATAGAGGCTGAAGATTCTGCGGGGAGATGATTCCCTGATCTTTGTACTCGGCTGAAGATGACAACTCGGCTGGGGAGAAAGAGAAATCATTGAGATCTCCCTAGGGATTCTGCTGAAGAGGATTCTTGACTCAGCCGGGGATATAGGTGCCTTCTGTGATGCCTGGCAACTCTGATGGGGGATGCTGTTGGTAACTCAGCTGGGGAGAGCGATGAGAAACAACTCAGCTGGGGATAGAGCATTTCATATGCTGAGATTGAGTGTATGCTGATTTGACAACTTTGCTGGGGAAATGGGCACTCTCCATTGCCACGTGGAAGATAGACCGAGTTGATAATGATTCGCCAACTTGCTGAGGCGTAACCCGCATACCCCAGGTTGCGTTCTGGATATCTGCAATCCTGCAAAGATAAGGAAATGCACAAAAGGTCCCGAGGTATCCCTTACTGGATTCCGTCATAGGAGTTTAAGTACTTTTGAGAATAATCACATTCCCTGTAAGCATGTGTTTTTTTTTTATATTTTTTAGAGAGAGGCATCTGTACTTATGCAATCGTATTTTTAGATCTATCAGACAATTCTTTGCAAAACATAAGCGTAAAAACGAGACATGACTGAAAATCTGATTTTATTAATTCATGTGCCCTGAATTGGCAAGATACAGTCACAGAAGCATATCTCCTGAAATGAGGAGATTGTTACAAATTGAGAAATAAAGTGCTGGCGATGCTGACGACGCTTTCAAGGAGCTTCCTCTTCTGCTATGACTCGTATGACAATGACGTTCTTCTCGTCTTGCTTTCTGGAGAGAGTTGATTCTGATTGAAGCTTGATCCTTTGAAGCTTACCAAGTTGTAGGTGATACAGACGAATTCAGAATGCAGTTGTTCGCTTATTCCCTTATTTTGCATGGATCGCCCTTTCGGGTTTTCAATCCATCGGGATACCCATTTTTGCCTGAGTTGTCCAATGCGGCTTTTCAACTCAGCGGGTGTACATTTCTTGTTTATTTCCCTTATTTTTGCCCGAGTCTTTTATTCTGTTTTTGACTCGCCGGGATGCCCTATTTTTGCCTGGACTTACATTCTGTTTTTATGTCCAGCGGGTCATTTTATGCGAAGTATTTTTTAACTGCATCTGAATTCACAGGGGATGGGAAATCTTCACCATCCATGGTGCTGAGCATCAGTGCTCCACCAGAGAAAACTTTCTTTACAACGAATGGTCCTTCATAATTTGGAGTCCATTTGCCCCTGTGGTCTGTATGAGGAGGGAGGATTCTTTTCAGCACAAGATCTCCCACTTGGTACTCTCGGTGCCTGACTTTCTGATCGAAGGCCTTCTTCATTCTCTTCTGATATAACTGCCCATGGCAGATTGCAGCCAATCTCTTCTCTTCGATCAGACTCAGTTGTTCGTATCGGGACCGAACCCATTCTGCTTCACTCGGTTTAACATCCATTAATACCCGTAACGAGGGTAGTTCAACTTCAACAGGTAGGACTGCTTCCATACCATATACAAGCTGATACGGTGTTGCCCCAGTGGATGTCCTGATTGACGTGCGGTACCCATGCAAGGCAAACGGTAGCATTTCGTGCCAGTCTTTGTATGTGACTACCATCTTCTGCACAATCTTCTTAATATTCTTATTTGCTGCCTCAACAGCGCCGTTCGTTTTTGGCCTGTAAGGAGAAGAATTGTGATGTTGGATCTTGAAGTCCCGGCACAGCTCTGCCATCATTTTGTTGTTTAGATTGGAACCATTATCAGTAATGATTCGCTCGGGCACTCCATACCGACAGATGATATCTCTCTTCAGAAATCTGGCTACCACTTGCCTAGTAACATTTGCATATGAGGCTGCTTCAACCCACTTGGTGAAATAGTCAATGGCGACCAGGATGAATCTGTGGCCATTTGAAGCAGTTGGCTCAATCTTGCCGATCATATCAATGCCCCACATGGCAAAGGGCCATGGTGAAGACATGATGTTCAAAGGATTGGGAGGCACATGCACCTTATCTGCGTAAATCTGGCATTTGTGACACTTTCTGGCATAGGCACAACAGTCTGCATCCATTGTGATCCAGTAATAGCCTGATCTTAGCAATTTCTTGGCCATGGCATGCCCTCCTGCATGAGTACCAAAAGATCCTTCGTGCACTTCATGCATCAACAAATCTGCTTCCGTCTTGTCAACACATCTGAGGAGTACCATATCAAAGTTCCTTTTGTATAAAGACCCATCAGTGTTCAGAAAGAAACTTCCAGCAAGCCTTCTCAAAGTCTTCTTATCATTGGAAGATGCCCCAGGTGGGTATGTTTGATCCTCCAAGAAGCACTTAATATCATGGAACCAAGGCTTATCATCTTTTACAACATCCTCTACAAATACATATGCATGTCTATCAAGTCTTGATACTGAAATCTGAGGTACAAAGTTAGCAGCTTGAACTTTGATCATGGATGAAATGGTAGCGAGAGCATCTGCAAACTGATTCTCGTCCCGAGGGATATACTCAAGCTTGACTGTTGTAAAGAAAGTCAATAACCTTCTTGTATAATCCCTGTAAGGTATCAGATGATCTTGGTGGGTGTACCATTTCCCGTTGGTTTGATTGATTACCAAAGCTGAATCTCCGAATACGGTCAATGTCTTGATCCTGAGGTCAATAGCTTCCTCAAGACCCATAATGCAAGCTTCGTATTCAGCTTCGTTGTTAGTGCAGTTGAAAGTGAGTTTTGCCGAGAAAGGCATGTGAACTCCTTTAGGTGTAATGAGTACTGCGCCAACACCACGGCCATTCATGTTAACAGCCTCATCAAACATCATAGTCCATTCTTCCTCCGGGTCAGGCCCTTCAGTGTGAACAGGCTCTTCGTGATCTTTTGCTTTAATGAACATGATGTCTTCATCAGGGAAGTCAAATCTCATAGGCTGGTAGTCATCAATGGGTTGCTCAGCAAGATAATCAGACAATACACTGCCCTTGATGGCTTTTTGAGAGGTGTACTGGATGTCATATTCTGTGAGAATCATCTGCCATCTTGCAACCCGTCCGGTAAGAGCTGGCTTCTCGAAAATGTACTTAACTGGATCCATTTTTGAGATTAACAAGGTAGTGTGGATCAGCATATACTGTCTCAGTCGGCGAGCAGCCCACGCTAAAGCACAGCAAGTTTTCTCGAGCAGTGAATAACGTTGTTCACAGTCGGTAAACTTTTTGCTTAGGTAGTATATTGCATACTCTTTTCGACCAGACTCGTCATGCTGGCCCAATACACACCCCATTGACTCTTCTAACACTGTTAAGTACATAATCAGAGGTCTTCCTTCTACTGGAGGCATGAGGATTGGAGGTTCTTGTAAGTACTCTTTGATCTTGTCAAAAGCCTTCTGGCAATCTCCGTTCCACCTGACCGTCTGTTCTTTTCTTAACAGCTTGAACAAAGGTTCACAAGTTGCTGTGAGGTGAGATATGAACCGTGAAATGTAGTTCAATCGACCTAAGAACCCTCGAACTTCTTTCTCAGTTTTCGGTGCAGGCATTTCTTGAATAGCCTTGACTTTATCAGGGTCAACCTCAATCCCTTTCTCGCTTACAATAAAGCCCAGCAATTTACCGGATCGCACCCCGAATGTGCATTTGTTGGGGTTCAACTTTAGTTGGTACTTCCTCAGACGCTTGAACAACTTCAGCAGATTCACCAGGTGATCTTCCTCTGTAAGGGACTTGGCGATCATATCATCCACGTAACATTCTATTTCCTTATGGATCATATCGTGGAATAATGTCACCATAGCCCGTTGATATGTTGCACCAGCATTCTTCAGTCCGAATGGCATCACTTTGTAACAGAATGTGCCCCAAGGTGTAATGAATGTTGTCTTCTCCATGTCTTCAGGTGACATCTTGATCTGATTATATCCCGAAAATCCGTCCATGAAGGAGAATACCGAGAACTGAGCCGTGTTATCCACCAATACATCAATGTGAGGTAATGGGAAGTCATCTTTTGGGCTGGCTCTGTTCAGATCCCGGTAGTCAACACACATTCTTACTTTGCCGTCTTTCTTAGGCACAGGTACTATGTTAGCAACCCACGGCGGATAGCTAGTCACAGCAAGGAACCCGGCGTCCCATTGCTTTTGTACCTCTTCCTTGATTTTCATAGCCATGTCTGGGCGAGTTCGGCGCAACTTCTGTTTGACCGGAGGGCACTCTTCTCTCAAAGGCAGCTTGTGCACAACTATATCGGTATCCAACCCTGGCATATCTTGATACGACCAAGCAAACACATCAACATACTCTTGAAGCAGATCTATCAGTTGTCTCTTCACTGAGTCTTGCAGGCAGACCCCGATTCTAACTTCTTTCACGTCTTCATCTGTACCAAGATTGATCACTTCAACCTCCTCCTGGTGAGGGGTAATAACCTTTTCCTCTTGCCTTAACAACCTGGCTAGCTCTTCAGGAAGCTCATATTCTTCATCAACCCCTTCATCAGCTTGATTGATTGGATTGTCAAAGTCATACGATGTCATAGCCGTGCTGTTGTCGGTGCTGTCAGGAAGGCACTCTCTGCAAGGGTTAAGTTTGTTCATTTTAGTGATTGATTTTAATCTTGCTTTAGAAAAAAGTGAAATGAAGTTATCATTTTGAAAACACCGCCATTTATTTTTGTACAAAAAGAAAAATGGAAAAACAGTGAGCAGAAAAGAAAAAGACTTGTTTGCAAAAAGATGTCTGATATTTCATTAATTTAATCTTGTTTGCACAAAAGTACAGATGGCCCTGATTACAAAATGAGTCTTGTCATCTTGGGCAAGATGCAAGACTTTGATGCATGCTATAAAAATGCAGGAAATAATAATTACTCTGCATGAGTAACTCTTATAATTTCCTGGGAAGACCAGTTCGAGACACTGCTCCTCGGGATCTTTGGACGAATCCAATTCTCCAGATTGCGCTCCTCTTCCAGCTCGTCTTCCAGACAGTTGATAGCATCGGGGGTAAGCATCCCCCCACTGACAAAACCAGGCTCTGCAGCAGCCTTTGCTTGATGTTGAGTTGGTCTGTAACCCAACCCAAATTTGTCCTTCTTCTCCTCCACAGCTAAAACCTTGCCCCAGCCTAGGGCAGTTCCTTCTTCAACAACCTTCCGGGCTTGTTGGTAAGATGACATGGAGATCCCCGACACAGCAGATGCTTCATTGACATTCAAGGCTTCAAAACCTTGGCTCATTGTTTCATGGATCTCTCCATCCATCTCAATGTATTTGTAAGTAGCCAGATGGCTAACGAAAATATCCTCTTCCCCACAGATCGTGACAACTTGACCCTCCCACTCAAATTTTAACTTTTGGTGAAGGGTAGACGTTATTGCGCCGGCGGCGTGAATCCAGGGTCTACCCAACAAACAGCTGTAGGCGGGCTGAATGTCCATCACATAAAAGATAGTTTTAAAGGTCTGCGGGCCAATTGTCACGGGCAGCTCAATCTCTCCCAGAACCGATCTCTTCGAACCATCAAAGGCTCTTACCACCAGGTTGCTGGGTCTCAATGCCAATCCATCATATTCTAACTTCACCAGAGCCTTCTTCGGTAAGACATTCAGGGAAGAACCTGTGTCCACCAGCACATGAGAAAGGACAGCTCCTTTGCATTCCATGGTTATGTGCAAGGCTTTGTTGTGATTGCGGCCATCCACTGTAAGGTCAGAATTGATAAACCCTAGCCCATTGCTAGCAGTAACATTACCAACCACGGTTTCCAATTGGTTGACAGTAATCTCCTCAGGCACGTAAGCTGCGTGCAGGACTTTAAGTAGTGCATTCCGATGGGCTTCGGAGCACATAAGCAGTGAGAGGATAGAGATTTTGGATGGCGTCTGGTGAAGCTGATCCACAATTTTATAATCACTCTTTTTGATGATTCGCATAAACTCATCAACTTCCTGATCGAATGGAGTTTTCAGGGCTTCTTTGGCAGCTGGATCTTCCTGCACCGGGCCTTTTCCCTTTGCCTTGGCAGCAGCTTCTGCTTCGGCAGTAGGTCTTTGAACTTGTGAAGCAAAGAGACGTCCGCTTCGAGTGAAGCCTCCGCCTCCCCCCACATTATCTACTTGCGGTGCAGGTGCTGATGTTTCAAGAGTGATTCTTTTCCCTTCACAGTACACGTCAGAGCCATAGTGCCAAGGGATGGCCCTATTGCTTTCATATGGTACTGGTCCAGGCACCGTGACAGTGACTGGACTGATTGCTGCTGCTGAAGGGACTGTTATTGTTTGTGGATCATAAAAGATTGTAACTGGTGCCCTGGCGGGAGCAGCACCTTCTGAATGGTAGGCGGAATTATTTTCAGGATTGTAGAATATGGTAACAGTAGAGACATCTTCATGATTGATTGTTGGTGTTGTAGGAGGTATTGTTGGAAGGACTGATGTTGTTGTTGCTGGAGATTCGAAATGGAATGAAGCTGAAGTTGTAGCAGGAGGAACTGTTGAAAACTGATCATTTGGGAGGACAGGTGAAGTACTTGTTGATGTTGCTGGTGAATTGTCGGGAACAATAGTTGCTGTATTTGTAGGAGGGTCTGAAACCGTTGCTGATGAAGTTGTCGGATTTGTCGGAAATGATGTAGTGATCTGTAGCAGGCCACTCTGAATAAGGCTGTCAATGCCATTCCTCAGGTCCTCACACCCATTCCATGAGATGTTGCAATAGGGACACCCTAGTTCACACCCCGGAAATATTTGGTTTTCACGGAGTTGAGCTTTGATTTCCACCAATGGCGTCCGGATCTGATCCACACTAGTTATTAAATAAGACGGTCTGTCTTCTTCAATAGCGTTAATTCGGGGACCACCATGGTTTGGCATTGGGTTTTTATTGACATTGGGCGGCGGCGCAAAATTCAGAGCCTTGGAGTCTACCAAGTCTTGTACCTTCATATGCAGAGCCCTGCATTTTTCTGTACTGTGACCAGGTGCGTTTGAGTGAAAAGCACACCTAGCATTGGAGTCATAGTTCCTTGGTAGACTGTTGGGATCCGGAGGTGCCAACGTTCTTAGCTCAACTAGGTTGAGTTTCAGAAGTTGTGGCAGCAAGGCAGCATATGGCATTGGGATCGGGTCGATCACTCTGTTAGCTTGGGATGGCCTCTGCTGGAATGGCCTTTGTTGATTGTTGTTGTTGTTGTTACTGTTGAAGTTTCTTGGAGGGTACTGATTCTGATGATACTGAGGTTGTTGTTGGAAGTTTTGTTGAGGAGGTTGATAGACTGGCTGAGGATGAGCCGGAGCAGGGATAGTGACTTCTGCTATTGACCTCTGAACATATTGGGGCCTACCCCTATTGGTGTGAATGGCATTGGTCTCGCCAGTTCTTCTTGGGCCTGCAAAAGGCTTTCTTGTACCACTGGACGAGCTTGCACCATTGTCTGAGATCTTTCCCATTTTTAACAGGCTTTCAATTCTCTCCCCAGCTATGACAACATTTGCGAAGCTGGTGGAAGAGAAAGCAGCCAACCTGTCAATATACGTTCCCTGAAGAGTGTTCATAAACATGTCTGCCATCTCCCTTTCAGACATAGGGGGTTGAACAGCAGCAGCCAATTGCCTCCACCTTTGGGCATACTCTCGGAAACTCTCCCTTGACGACTGTGACATTCCCATTAGGAGAGTCCTGTTGGGTGCCATGTCTAGGTTGTATTGATACTGTCGGATGAAGGCTTCTGCCAGGTCCTTCCAGCATCTCACAGTTGCCCTTGTCAAATGGGAATACCATTCCCTAGAAGCTCCAGTCAAGCTATCTTCGAAGTAGAACATCCAAAGTTTCTCATCCATTGTATAGGCCTTCAGCCTTCCCAGAAATGATTGCAAATGAGTCCGGGGGCATGAAGTCCCATTATACTTTTCGAAACAAGGAGGCTTGAACTTATGGGGGATCCTGACCCCGTCTACCAAACCCATGTCCATGACGTCGAAGCCTAAAGAATTTTGAGACTCCAGTGATCTCAACTTCTCAGCTATTTCTTCCAACCGTCTATCATAAGTTTCCTCTCCAGCACCCATTACTGTAAATTGGTCCTCCTGAGGATCTTCTTGAAGTACTCTGGCTGCAGTGGCTGTTCCTTGAACATTTGCAGGAATGTTAATCTCAGGATGTAGATGTGGGCCAAACACAGGGGGGTTAACATGGGGTTGCACCCGTTCATTGTTACTTGTGCCTGCAGTCCCCACATGGGGCTCCTCTTGATTCTTCCCTTCTACCAAAGCTCTGAGCCTCTCCTGGCTTTGAGCTAAATTGTTCATTACTTCCATGAACTGTGTTATCTGAGTTCTCATCTCCAACCTTTCGTTGGCCATCTGGTTTCTGACCTCCGTAAGGTCTTGCTGCATCTGATCCATCTGAATTCCCGGAAGGTTGTTTCTAGTTGGGTACCTGTGTGGCCTGTTGAGAGGAAATACCCGGCGGCGAGCAATAATTCCTGAATATCACAACAGAGGTTAGCAACAACAAAACAAAAACCTACAAAACAAACAAAAGGGTTAGCATGCGATGCAGTTATGCTTATTTGCTCTCAAGGTATCCGGTTTGGCCTTCAGTTTTGACCCTTCCAGACCCTTGAAGATGATGCTGTTGAAGTTGCTTTTGAAGTAACCCAGATGGAAACTAACACAAATATATTACAAAATGCGAAATAATACAACTTGTTCATTTTACAACACAAGCCCTTAAAGGGGTCAAAGTACATCACAAAAGCAAAAGTACATGGAATAGAAACAACAACAAGCAAATGATCAAACTCCAAGGCCAAACTCATCCTCACGAACTTCCTTGAGAAGTGCTTCGGTCACAGGATCAGCCGGACGCTCCGTGAGACCTCTGATGAGAAGGTTTCTTGTTGCAACAGCTGCAGTCAACTTCTTGTTCTGACTTTGGTCCTTAGACCTCTTCACTCCAGCTCTGATTTCTAGCTCTGATATTTCCTTCTGGGCTGCTGCCAGGGCTCTTTCCATCTGCTCCATCTTGTCCTGGACTCTCTTGTCTTCTAGAGTACGGGCCTCAGTGATCCGGACCCACCTGGCCTGACTCTCTTTCAGGTACAAGTCTGTTCTTGCTCTCTGGAACTGGGCTTCTTTACAAGCATTCTTCAGAATCTGTTCACCAGCTTTAGACTTGTTGATATAATCTCCAGACTTCTCAATTTTAGTCAAGTGTTCCACTCTTAATTTCTCCAATCTCTCAATCTCCCTCACACCTTCACTCCTCTCCCGGAGGGTCTTCTGCAAAGCCTGGGTTAACTTCTCATTTCTTTCCTTCAAGCTCTCAAACTCTTCCAAACTGATAGTGGCAGGGGGTGGTGCTGAAGATGACTCAGGCATGTCTTCTATGGTAAAGGGCATTCCAGAGAATTGGGCCCTAGCATGGGACCACTCATAATATTGGACTGATGCCACATTATTGCACTTCCCCATAATGGTGATTCCCTTGGTTTGAACATGATCCCAGGCCCAGGCAGCCTGCCTAACAGTTGCCAGACTAATCTTGTTCTCACAGTAAAGGGTCTCAACCAAATCCTGTACCCTAGGAGTGTGGACCAGTGCATAGCCCAATTGTCTCCTGAACAGCAGAGGGTTGTAGTTGATACTTCCCTTAACTCCTATCAAAGGCACATTGGGAAAGTGCCCACAGCTGGTGATCATATCTCTGCCCTTGGTGCTTTGAGTACACCATCTGATATCTGTTGAAGTTAGGACAGTGAGTCTCTTAGCCCAGTTGCTTTGCTGATGAGGGTTTAGAAATGCATCTGTCCTGGGTAGATGCCTGAGAAGCCAAGCATGAAATAATGGAGCACAACACCTTACCAGCCTTCCCCTCTGCTTCTCATTCTTCTGATGTACTGAGTAATAGAGATCACCCAACAAAGTTGGCACTGGGTTCTTCAGGATGAACAAATGGATTGCATTCTTGCTAATGAATCGAGGCTCATCTGCAAACAACACAATTCCATATACACTTAAGGCCAACAGAGCACATACAGCTTTCCACTCCCCCAAGGTGGCCTTCAGACTAGCTTGAGAAATTAAGAAGTCTAGATGAAATCCAGGGATCCCAGCTTTAGAGGTCATGTGTTGCTCAACCAAAACAGGCTCCAGATGCAAAGCCCTTGCTACCTCTCCATTGCTGGGAAAGACCATTTCAGGGTTGAAAGGGATTTCCCTCTTGATAGGCAGACCAATCAATGATGAGTATTCTTCCAAAAGAGGGCCCAACTGAAAGTCTTGAAAGGTGAAACATCTCAATGGGGGGTCATAAAACTGAATACAGGTATGGATCAGGCTTCTCTGAGATGGGTCCAGGTCCATGACCAAGTCAAGTATCTCCCCATAATGCTCTCTGAACAAAGGTATGTGATCTGGAGTGATCAGGGTTTGGATCCTCCTGATGTCTGATAAGTCTGGTTGGAAGAAATGATAGGTGATGTTGCTTTTCTTTGGAGCCATAAGTGCTGAGACTGAGTAGAGTAAGTGCTGATGAAGATGCTGAGGAGTGGGCCACTGACTGGCTAGTGCAAGTAACTGAAGTATATGGCTGACAAGCTGAAGCAAATGCTGGTGGAGATAGGTCAACAATGCAGATGGGGTCAAAACCAAAACCAGATGAAGGTGGATACCCTGAAACACAAATAAGCAAATGTTAATATGATGCAATGAGTATGTATGCAAATGAAATGCAAGGGTTTGTGACTGAGCCGGATCTGGTTAACTGCCTTGGTATAGATCCATGTGTGTTCAAGAATTCCAGATGGAGGTCTATAAATCCAGTAACCAGGGTGGGGGACTCAAATAAAGAGCCACATGTCCAGGGTTTCAGAATCACAAGAACTGTCCAACATGGAGTACACTTAACAAAGTCAAAGTAACAGGGTATTCTGAGGTCAAGGTACCTGCAAACCTGTAAACAGCCCAACCCCCCTCACAGGTGGTGATCTAGAACAAGGATCCTCAGACTTGGGTCAGTTATGAGAAGTGTAAACACTTCTAACCCGGAGGTACAGTGTTTACAATAACCATAACAGTTCCTCCTCTAATTCACCTCAGTTTCTGAAGGTCAATACTAAAAGGTCATCCAGACTTAGCAGGCTTCCCAGATAGCCCTAGCATTGCAGGAAATCTGCAACACAGAGTTCTCAAGAAGAAACCCATATCTGAACCGTGTTTCATATTCCCGCACCAGGCCGAAATGGAATGGGAAAGAATTTGATTCACTCTAGCCTAGGTGTCACTCAGGTCCCAGGTATAGGACCTTAACTCTCAATGAATCACCCACCCACCAAAGCAAACAACAGATCCAGCCAGCAATAATGACAGTATGATATATGTAAAGCTATAAATAAAGCAAATAAACAACTGTACATAAAGCAAAATAAATACAAATATACAAACACAAATAAGCACATAACACCCCAGTAAACACAAATCAAACAAGCGCTAGGAGGAACCCACAAAAAGAACCAGAAGCCCTGGTTGCAGTATAAGGGTCCCCAGCAGAGTCGCCAAGCTGTCGCTCCCGACAAATGAAACCGGGTCAGATGAAGGTACAGACGCGAACGGTCGGCGAGAGGGAACAGTGAGAACACACAGCCGTGAACTCACTGGAGATGAATAGAGTCGCCAGCTAGGCATTTTTATCCCGGAGGAAAGGCAATGTTGCATAAGCCTAGAAAAATATGGATAAGACGGTTTGCGAACCAGAGAGACTGAGGAAGGGGGTTGGTTACAACCTGGGAAGGTATTAGCACCCAGATTGTCCGTCGTACTCGACGGGATCCACGCTTAAAAGATTTGTGTTTTAAAGGGGTAGTGTCAGTGCAATTTGTGTGTAAAATAGCTGGAACAGGATGTACAGGTGTCAGTGTAAAAGAAGTGAAGTGTATAAATGATGTGTCAGTGTAAGAATGAGAATGAATTGCTCATGACCATGAGGCTTAAAGAATGAGGCTAGAAGGAGGGGGAATATACAGAGACTTTTGTTCGATAACTGTTAAGTTATGCCTACGCATCCTCTCGTGCAATGAGGAAGTCAGAACACCGTAGTTCGACCCAAAGAGACTGAAAGATGAATTGACTTGTGAACTGCTTGCTTGTCAATGCTCAAGTGTATGACCTGTCTGGCTTAGGTGCTAACTGTCTTGCATTAGACGGAAGAAGCAAGTTCTCGGTTGTGAGTGAAGGTGATGAGAAAAGAATCCCGGAGGAGACGATTATTGTTTGTTTTGGAGTTTTCAGTCTTTTATTGCTTTTTGGATTTTGTCATAAGTTAATGAGCTTAAGTCTAAACCAATGGATTTAGTAAACTCATCACATCTTCCCTCTGATTAGGGGTAATGAGAATACCTTAAGTGTGAAGTCAGATTCTCACGCTTAATCACCTTGGTGTAGGATTAAGATCATTAACCTACTTGTGATTATTTAGATGTTTTTGTGGTTTTTGTTTAGTGTTGAGTAATGAGGTTAAGCCATAATCAAGGATTAAACAGACCCATTACACCATCCTAATAGAAGGATAATAGATGAGAAAGTTTAAGCTGAGGAAAACTCCTCAACTTAATCCATGATTAGGGATTAAACTCATGACAAAACAAGCCTTTGATTAAGTGAATTTTATTCAATGGTTATGATGATGAAGTGTTTTTTAGGGTTTGTAAGACAACTTGAGGGGGACTTGTCCATTAACACTAGGGTTAGTCCTTCTTAACCAATTAAGGAAGAATTAGAACCCTAATGCAAGGCCCAAGTTACAAGCTTGATGTCTTGATGATTATTAAGTGAATTGATTAAAGGATTTAAACACATTAAGGGTTTAACACTTAGGATTAAAGTTATACACTCCATCCTAATAGAAGGATGCAGGCATAAGCTTAATCACAAAGCCTTAAAGCCTTTAGGGTTTAGTCCCTGATTATGAGATGAGAAGAGAAGACTCAAAAGAGACACAAAGGTAAAAACTAAGAGGGGAGACTAATCAAAACCCTAATCCATTGTCATGCTTGGTTGTTCCTAAGGTTTGTGTGGTTTTCAAGAACAATCTTCAAAAGAACCTCCAGGAAGCAGATGAACAGGAGCAAAGAGAAGCAAAGTGACTTGCTTCATTCAAGAAGTCAAGTCACTTGAAGAAAGAAAGTGGGAGAAACAAGAATGAGCAAGCTCAATCTCAAACACAAACAGAAATGCAGCAATGGATGCAAGAGAGATGAGAAGAAAAGGTATGAGAAGTGAAGGCAAATCCACTTCTCAAGTTTGCTTACCACCTGAAATGTTAGAAAGAAAATGCAATGCAATGCAAGATGAGATGAAATGATATGATGCTAAGCAAAACCAGAAGCATGTTGATGATGATTATGATGTTATGAGGTGCTGCAAACATGAGGCAAGACATGGGGATGTTCATACAAGATCATGGATGCAAATGATACAAGTTAAGGAGCATGAACAAGCATGGAAAGTTATGAAGCATACAAGACAAATGACATGGCAAATATGTAATGCAATGATCAAACATGCTTTCTATATGTCTTAAGATGTCAAATGAATCACAAGAATGCACCAAATGCAAAGACAAGTCATGTTATGCAAGAGAAAACAAGGAGGATGCAAGAGAACTCCCAAATTAGGGTTTATGGAACAAACATCAAACAAAAACCTAAAACAGAAACAAAACCCTAAGATAAAAATGGAAAATGGCACTCAAAGAAACCCTAAACCTATAATGAACCACTGCCCAAAGGGGAACTCTCAACTCTTAACCAAACTCAAGATATGAATTTCCTAAGTTATTAGGGTTTTTAGGGTTCCTAACAAAACAAATGCCAAACAATTAGGAAATGAGGAAACAAATCATGGCCATTTTATCCTTGAAAATACATGCCAAACACAACACAATGCAAGAAGAATCAATGTCTCAACCTTCTCCAATAGGCAGAAATGAATTTTCAAACTTATGATCAAAATAATGCATAAAAAATGATTTAATTCAATGAAAAATTCTTAAAATGCATCAAGATCAAAAAAGAAATTTGGTTTGAAGGTTGGACAATGTTTCTAAATGTCTTAGGACATTTCATGAATTTTTTTGTAATTTTTAAATACCTAAAAGTATTTTTAATTAATTAATTCCCATTAATCAATTAAAAATAATCTTTTAAATATTTAAAAATACTTTCTTAATGATAAAAAATAAAAAAAAAATATTTTTGGGTCATAAAAATTAATAAAACCTTAAGGAAAAAGTTTCATAATTTTTAAGATTTTTTTGCTATTTTAAAATAATTATGCAATTTAAATGAAAAGAAATGAAAATAAAAATTAAATTAAATGGAAGTAATCAGAAGGAGAGGTTGAGATTGATTCTGGGCTCAAAGGGTTTGACTGGGCGCGCATCTGGACGGCCCAGATTCAAACCTCTCTAATTCTAATTAATTAATTATTAATCCATAATTAAACCTTAATGAAATGATCTGAACCACTCATATGCGCGCGGGAAACACAATCCAAGGGCTCAAATTCAAACCTTGCCCTAATTAATTACACTTAACCCTAATCACTTTCAGGCTGCCGGAGAAGACTTCCGGTCGTCTTCTCCGGCCAGCTCTCACCTGAGAAACCTCAAACTTCCTAAAAACGCATCAAAAATGAAAAATAGAAACTGGGAAATGATCCTTACACTCTCACGAATCAAACCCCTCTCTCAAAACAAATTTATATTTCCTAAATCAACTGAATCGAAGAGAAAAAGTTCTAGGTCACGCAAGCTTCAGAAACAAATTAAATGCTCAAATCACAACCATTTTCAAAACCAATGGTACCAGAATGATCAGTGAAACAAATAGAACAAGTTTGTAACAAGCAAAATCATTTCTGGAAAAATAAATTTCAGGCTACCTGAGATTTGAAGCTTTCCACTTGAGGACTTTCTGGCCTTCTCTTTATGTGCAAACCACTCCTTAGGACCCCTTGATGATGTTTGAATGCCTTAGAACAATTTATGTAGGTTGGCTGATGAGTTTCGAAAGCTCCTGCTTCAAGCTCAGTCAATAATGGCTATGGTGATTCTGACTGATTCAGGCCACTGTGAATGATGGTTTATGGTCCAGATGATGTATGGAGAAGCTTTGCAAGGTTTGTTTGGCTGTTTGTGGGCTAGGGAGGGAGATTCGAATGAATCTGCAGAATGAGGGTGAAGAATGGCAGTGGGGTGCTTTGGCTGTTTCAGGCTTATGCTTTGGGTGGTTTCTACTCAATGATACATGGTGAGTTGAATGGAGGAAAAGGTTTTTGTGTTTGCAAGCTGTGGAGAGGAATTCGAAGCAAGTTGCCAATGGGAGTGTTTTTGTGAATGTGTGTAGTGTGATGGTTTCAGCCTTGCTTCTTGCTATGGCTGGCTTGCAAATTGATAACATAAACAAATCTGATTGGCTGGATGATGTGACTTGTGCTTTTGTGATTAGTAAGTTTGCTTTTGCCAAAAGTCAAAAATCTTGTAAGAGAAGCATGGGCTTGATACTAGCTTGGTACAAGGCTAGGTCTGGCGCATCATGGTGTGGTGAGAGAGCCAGCAAGGTCCAAAGGCCAAGGCAGCAAGTTGAGGGAGCATGATCATGAGTTTTGCAACTTGTTGCTTTATGGTTCACATGTGAAGAAAACCTTGTTACACAAACCAAACCATAGGCAAACTTGATCCAATTCTGATTTTCAGCACTTAGAGAATGTTTATGTGTTGGTTTGAAATGAATTAGAGGCTACATTTGGCTTTGGTTCAAGACTTTGCAAAATTTCCATTTGAAGCATGCCTTAGAAATTAATGATTTTTGCCAACTTTGCATTGCCATAACTTTTGATCCAAGAAGAGTTTGATCATGTTCTTGTACTTTTTGAAAAGGGAAAGATGGGATCTACAACTTTCATGACCAAAGTTTTTCCATTTGGAGCCTTTTTGGACCAAGAATCAAAGCTTGAAAATTGACCTAAAATGATGCATTCTTGAAAAGTCAACTATGCCCAAAAAGTCAACATTTGCAAAAACCCTAAATTCTTGATTTTTATGAACTTCAACCTTCTTCCATGATCAAACAAAGATCATATACACTCAAAATGATGAAGATCACCCATTGGTTGGGTCATTGGGGGCCTCAGATGCCCTGATTTTGCACTGACTTGTCCAGAAAGTCAACTCTTGATCAGATGACTTCCCCATGGAATTTCTTCATGAAAATTGATATGTATACTCCCTATACCATATAGAGATCAATGGAAACAAGAATGACCAAAAAATTTGGAGTTATGGCCTCTGAAACCAAAACCCTAATTTTCAGTCAACTGTGCAGTTCATCCTGGCTCTGCATCCACTCAAACCCTAGTTCTTGTGATTCCTCTGCAATTTTGACTTTGAGGAGATGGAATATGACATAAGAACACACATGGACCCCTTTGAGTTGATTGGTAGCCTTTGGAATGGCTCAGGATGCTTTGGGATAGCTCAGATCACAAACCCTAGGTGCAGATGAGTTAGAATCTGTGCAGTGAATCAAAAATGAGATGTGAGATGATATGTTTGTGTTTATGCATATGAGGTGATCACAAGCCATGGTGTGAAAGGGTGAGGGCAAATTTGGGGTGTTTACAGCAATGCCAGGAAACCTTTCTCTAGACCTAGGAGAACAGGTGAAACCAACTCAGTTCATATGGGCTGAGGTAGGCCTCAATACATGCAAAGATAAGTAAATGATGTCACCATTCCCACTCCAGCACCTCAGCAACAACAGTATTCTCAACAACAACACTTCCCACAGCAACAACAGTTTCCTCAGCAACCGAGATCTTACAACAACAACAATCAGCAACAACGTCTGTTCTAGTAAAGGACTTCACAAATCAACAGGGTTATCGATCCCATCCAGATGCCCTACGCAGCTCTACTTCCACAGTTACTGAAGCTCAATTTGATCGAATTGAGGACTCTGGCTCCACCTGATCCTCAGAATCTTCCAAGGAATTATGATGTCAACGCCAGATGTTCCTTCCACTCCAATGCACCTGGCCATACAACAGAGAAATGTAGGGCATTGCACATGAAAGTTCAGGACTTAGTTGACTCCAAAGCTTTGAATTTCTCACCTCATCCGAATGTCACAAAGAATCCAATACCGAATCACGATGAACCGAGGATTAATGCCATTGATGAGGACCAACCATCTTTTTTTATCGACAATGTTGCAAGTATTCAAACACCACTGGCCGAAGTTAAAGCTCAGCTATTGAAGTGCCAAGTGTTCCCGGGTTGTGAGGCCCATTGTGAAGCTTGCAAGATTTCTATCAATGGTTGTGCAAACTTGAGGATTGATATCAATAGTCTAATTAGAGAAGGCATCCTACAGATCACTTCAACGATTCCAACTTCTACAACTTCAACAAACATCTCTCCTACAACATCAGCAAACACCATTTCATAGGTATCTCCCACAAATACAACAAACATCATTCCAACGGAGTCTACTACAACAACAACAACCATCAATGAAGACATCTCAATGGTCACCATTTATTATGACCCAGCAACAATCCATGTTCCAGATTATTTCAACAACTCACAGCAACATCAACAGTCTCATCAACAACTTCCTACACCAACATCACCTACCATCAGATCTCTTGTCACCATCTATTATGATCCACAAATCATTACAACTCCTTCTTCCGCAACAATCAGTCCGGTAACCATCACGGTACCCGGACCAGTTCCATATGATAGCCGCAGTGTCGTGCCTTGGCATTACGGCTCAGATCTTTATTGCAACGGAAAGAAAGTCACTCTTGATTCTTCAACTTCTACACCACAAGTTGACAATGTCGGGGGAGGCGGAGGCTTCACTTGAAGCGGACGTCTTTTTGCGTCACAATTTCCCAGAGTTAATACTGAAGCAGAAGCTGCTGCTAAAGCTAAAGGCAAGAGTGTGGTGCCTGGAGAACCAATTGCTAAAGAAACTCAGAAGACGTCCTTTGATCAGGATGTAGATGAGTTCATGAGAATTATCAAGAAGAGTGACTACAAGGTTGTGGACCAGCTCCATCAGACTCCCTCCAAAATCTCTATTCTATCACTGCTCATGTGTTCCGAGGCTCACAGGAATGCACTTCTCAAATTCTTGCACGCAACTTATGTGCCTGAGGAGATTACAGTTAACCAGCTAGAAATGGTGGTTTCAAATGTTAATACTAGTCATGGACTAGGGTTCACCGATGCTGATCTGACTACGGAGGGCCGTAACCACAATAAGGCTTTACATATCACCTTGGAGTGTAAAGGTGCTGTACTTTATCATGTCTTGGTCGACACTAGGTCATCTGTCAATGTCCTTCTAAAGAAAGCCTTAGTCAAGATGGCGTATGATGGTCTTGCACTCTGCCCGAGTAACCTAGTTGTGAGAGCCTTTGATGGTTCTAAGAGATCGGTTCTTGGAGAAATTGAGCTGCCTGTGGTAATTGGCCCACATATTTTCAAAATTATCTTCTATGTGATGGACATTCAGCCTGCCTACAGCTGTTTATTGGGTCGACCCTGGATTCATGTCGCTGGTGCCGTAACATCGACCCTTCACCAGAAGTTAAAATACGAGTGGGAGGGCCAAGTTATCACCATTTGTTGAGAGGAGGACATCTTCGTCAGTCATCTAGCTACTTACAAGTATATTGAGATGGATGGGGAGATCCATGAAACAATGAGTCAGGGTTTCGAGGCTCTCAATGTCAATGAAGCAACAACTGAAATATCAGGTACTTCAATCTCTTCTTACAAACAAGCTCGGAAGGTTGTTGAAGACGAGAATGCCCAAGGTTAGGGCAAGCTACTGCAAGTTCAGATTAAAGAAGATAAATTTGGTTTGGGTTACAGACCATCCCGACAGGTCCAAGAGGAGGCTGCTGAAGCTCCCAAGTTTGTAAGTGGGGGAATGCTGACCCCAGATGCTGTCAACAATGTGGAAGACGAGGCTGGAAGTGACTACAACCTAGAAAGTTGGATTCGTCCAAGAATACCGGGCCAACAAGTCCTCAATTGGTCTTCCCAGTAAATTATAAGGGTTACTACTGCAGAGTAATTATTATTTCCTATTTTAGCATGCATCAAGTCCTGCATCTTGCCCAAGGTGTCAGGACTCATTTTGTAATAGGGACATATATGTATTTTGTGCAAACTGAATATTAATGAACAATGGACATCTTTTGCAAACGATCTTTTTTTCGCTCACTGTCTTTCATTTTTGTTATTTTTGCACAAAACAATAAATGGCAATGTTTTTTTAATAAACTTCATTCACTTTTCTAAATAAGATAAAATCAATCACTAAAATGAACCAAATCTCAACCTTTGCAGAGATAGCCTTCTAGATTGCACCGACAATGACACTGATATGACCTCGTATGACTTCGACAATCCGATTAATCAAGCAGATGAAGGGGTTGATGAAGACTATGATTTTCCTGAAGAGTTAGCCAGGTTGTTGAGACAAGAGGAAAAAGTGATTGCTCCTCATCTGGAGGAGGTTGAGACTATCAATCTTGGTACCGAAGAAAATGTGAAAGAGGTGAAGATCAGAGCTAGTCTGCAAGCTCCAGTGAAAGAACAACTCATCAGTATGCTTCGAGAATATGTCGATGTTTTCGCTTGGTCTTATCAAGATATGCCGGGTCTGGATACATATATCGTCATGCACAGACTGCCATTAAAAGAAGATTGTCCGCCAATTAAACAGAAGTTATGCCGTACTCGCCCAGACATGGCCATTAAAATCAAAGAGGAAGTAAAAAAGCAGTGGGACGCCGATTTTCTTGTTGTAACTAGTTACCCGCCATGGGTTGCTAACATTGTACCCGTACCTAAGAAGGATGGTAAGGTGCGTATGTGTGTGAATTACCGGGATCTGAATAGAGCTATCCCAAAAGATGACTTCCCGTTACCTCACATTGATGTATTGGTGGATAACACAGCTCAGTTCTCGGTATTTTCTTTTATGGATGGATTTTCTAGATACAACCAGATCAAGATGTCACCTGAAGACATGGAGAAGACAACTTTCATCACACCTTGGGGCACGTTCTGCTACAAGGTAATTTCGTTTGGTCTGAAGAACGCCGGTGCAACTTATCAACGGGCTATGGTAACATTATTCCACGATATGATCCATTAGGAAATCGAGTGCTATGTGGATGATATGATTGCTAAGTCCCTTACAGAGGAAGATCATTTGGTGAATCTGTTGAAATTGTTCAAGCGCCTAAGGAAGTATCAGTTGAATTTGAACCCCAACCAATGCATATTCGGGGTACATTCTGGTAAGCTACTGGGTTTTATTGTAAGTGAAAAAGGAATTGAGGTTGATCCCGATAAAGTCAAAGCTATTCAGGAAATGTCTGCACCTAAGACTGAGAAAGAAGTTCGAGGGTTCTTAGGTAGATTGAACTACATTTCAAGGTTCATATCGCATCTCACTGCAACCTGCGAACCCTTGTTCAAGCTGTTAAGAAAAGAGCAAACAGTCAGGTGGAATGATGACTGCCAGAGAACTTTTGACAAGATCAAAGAATATCTGCAAGAACCTCCAATTATTATGCCTCCAGTTGAAGGAAGACCTCTAATCATGTATCTGACAGTATTAGAATAGTCGATGGGGTGTGTGTTGGGCCAGCATGACGAGTCTGGTCGAAAAGAGTATGCAATATACTACCTAAGCAAAAATTTTACCGACTGTGAACAACATTATTCGCCGACTAAGACAGTATATGATGACCCATACTACCTTGTTGATCTCAAAGATGGACCCTGTCAAGTACATATTTGAGAAGCCAGCACTTACCGGAAGGGTTGCAAGATGGCAAATGATTTTGACAGAATATGACATTCAGTACACCTCTCAGAAAGCCATCAAGGGCAGTGTATTCTCTGACTATCTGGATGAGCAACCCATTAATGATTACCAACCTATGAGATTTGACTTCCCTGATGAAGACATCATGTTCTTAAAAGAAAAAGATTGTGAAGATCCTATTCACATTGAAGGTCCTAACCCAGAAGAAGCATGGACTATGATGTTTGATGGGGCAGTTAATTGTAATGGTCGTGGAGTTGGTGCAGTGCTTATTACACCTAAAGGGGTTCATATGCCTTTCTCAGTAAGGCTCACCTTTTCCTGCACTTACAACGAAGCAGAATACGAAGCTTGTATCATGGGTCTTAAGGAAGCCATTGATCTCGAGATCAAAACCTTGAATGTATTCGGAGATTCAGCTTTGGTAATCAACCAGACCAACGGAAAGTGGTACACTCATCAGGAGCATCTGATTCCCTACTGTGACTATACGAGGAGATTGTTGACCTTCTTCACAACAGTTAGGTTTGAATACATCCCTCGAGATGAGAATCAGTTTGCAGACGCTTTGGCTACCATTTCATCCATGATCAAAGTACAAGCTGCCAATAATGTACCTCGGATTTTGGTATCCAGATTGGACAGACCGACATAAGTTTTCTCTGTAGACACTGTCACTGATAACAAGCCTTGGTACCATGACATCAAATGCTTCTTGGAGACTCAGACATACCCACCCTGGGCATCGTCAAATGATAAGAAGATATTGAGAAGGCTAACCGTCAGTGTTTTCCTCAATACTGATGGTTCTTTGTACAAGCGAAACTTCGACATGGTCTTGCTCAGATGTGTTGACAAGAAGGAAGCAGACCTATTGATGCATGAAGTACATGAAGGTTCTTTTGGTACCCATGCCGGAGGACATGCAATGGCAAAGAAGTTATTAAGATCGGGTTACTACTGGATCACAATGGATGCAGACTGTTGTACCTATACCAGAAAATGCCACAAATGCTAGATCTACGCAGATAAAGTGCATGTGCCTCTGAATCCTTTGAATGTAACGTCTTCATCATGGCCCTTCGCCATGTGGGGCATTGATATTATTGGAAAGATTGAACTGACTGCTTCAAATGGTCACAGATTCATCCTGGTAGCCATTGATTACTTCACCAAATGGGTTGAAGCAGCTTCGTATGCAAATGTCACCAGGCAAGTGGTAGCTCGATTTCTGAAAAGGGATATCATCTGTCGATATAGAGTTCCCGAGCGAATCATTACTGATAATGGTTCAAACCTTAACGACAAGATGATGACAGAACTTTGTCGGGACTTCAAAATTCAACATCACAACTCTTCTCCTTACAGGCCAAAGATGAATGGCGTTGTTGAGGCCGCTAATAAGAATATTAAGAAGATTGTGCAAAAGATGGTAGTCACCTACAAAGACTGGCACGAAATGCTACTGTTTTCCTTGCATGGGTACCAGACCTCTATCAGAACATCCACTGGGGCAACACCTTACCAACTTGTGTATGGCATGGAAGTTGTCCTACCTGTTGAAGTTGAACTACCCTCCTTACGGGTAATGATGGATGTAAAGCTAGATGAAGCAGAATGGGTGTGATCTCGATATAATCAACTGAGTCTGATTGAAGAAAAGAGATTAGCGGCCATCTGTCATGGGCAGTTATATCAAAAGCGAATGAAGAAAGACTTCGATTAGAAAGTCACACCTCGGGAATACCAAGTGGGAGAGCTTGTGCTGAAAAGACTTTTTCCTCCTCATACAGACCACGGGGGAAAATGGACGCCAAACTACGAAGGCCCATTCATAGTAAAGAAATTTTTCTCTGGTGGAACACTGATGCTCACTACTATGGATGGAGAGGATTTCTTATCTCCTGTGAATTCAGATGCAGTTAAAAAATACTTCTCATAAAAGACCCGCTGGACATAAAAACAGAATGTAAGTCTAGGAAAAAATAGAGCATCTCGGCGAGTTAAAAACATAATAAAAGACTCGGGCAAAAATAAGGGAAAAATTGAAAAGAAAAAAAAATGTACACCCGCTGAGTTGAAAAGCCGCATCGGACAACTCAGGCAAAAATGGTTATCCCGGTGGATTGAAAACCCGAAAGGGCGATCCACGCAAAATCAGGGAATAAGCGCACAACTGCATTCTGAATTTGTCTGTATCACTCACAACATGGCAAGCTTTGAAAGGATAAAGCATCAGTCAGAATCAACCTTCTTCAGAGAGAAAGATAAGAAGAACGTCAAAGGTTATACATGTCATAGCAAAGGAAGCTCACTGTTGCGTCGACTTCAAACATTGCCAACACTTTTGTTTTCTCAATTTACAACAATCTCCTCCTTTCAGGGATTCACTTCTTCACTGTACTAGCCTATTTAGGGCACACAAATCAATAAAATAAGAATTTTCAGTCACACTTTGTTTTGTATATTTTCGTTTTCGTTGGTAAAATGTCCAAAGTCCATAATACAACACTTGCATGAAGACATATAAGCCATTTTCAATATATGCTTGCAGGAAATATGTTGCTCTCAAATAAATCTAATTCCTATGACGGAATCCGGTTGAGGATACCTCGGGACACTTGTGCGTTTCTTTTTTATAGGTTGTAGGTACTCAAGACAGGAAATCTTTCACAACATGGGGCATATCAGGCATTATATCCCTAGCCAAGTCAGCAATAACCTCATCAGCAGGGTTACTTGATAGAAATTTTCCCCCACGAAGCTGTTATCCCCTCAGAGGATCCTTCGAGAAACTCATTGAATCCCCAGCGTGTCGCTTGGACGAAGGAGTTACAACAGATTACTTCACAGAAGTGCTCTTCTCCCCAAGCAGAGTCTCCCGAGCAGTGCTTAAACCGTTGTTCCCCATCAGAGTTGCCAGGATTCTCTCACCCTCAATAGAGTCGGCATAATCACTTTCCCGTAGAGTTGCCGGTTTCTCCCCAGTAGATTTTCCAAGGTTTTCTGTTCCCCAACGAAGTTGCCAAAACCTCCCCATCCCCAGCATTAGTCTCTTCAACGAAATCTTCCCTGGCTGAGATCCCCGGAGAGTTCCCTAGGAAGATTGTTCGGTGATCCTCTCTCCCTACAGATCGGCCAATGATCTCTTTCCTCAGCGAAATTCTCCCTCCAGATAGATCGCCCAGAGATCTTTCTCCCTGCAGGATCTGGATCTCGAATCCGTTCTCTCATTTTGCATAATCATAACATTTGCATCATTTTCCCCAAACTAAGCGTAGCATTCCGTCTAATACGGAGCATTACGGCAAAAATCAAACATTCGCATGATCATAAGCCAGATTCGAGCCAATCACCTATAAACATCAGAATCACTTCGCCAGCAATATACAAAACTAATCCCCTACAGACAAAGCCAGAATACTTTTTGCACTGTCAATACAAATATTTATTCATACTTGTACATTTCCTTTTTGACACTCGCCCGTGTCATACCCTCCCAGCAAGCCAAACACTCGTCCGTGTCCCTTGCTCAATCTTTTCGACACTCGTCCGTGTCTTGCACATATTTCCTCAGCAGGTCAAACACTTGTACATATTTATACACAATCCTCTGATACTCGTCTGTATCTTGTATATATCACCACCTTGGCAGATCAAACACTCGTCTGTGTTCCTTGCTTAACTGATTGATACTCGTCAGTATCATCATCCCTAAACACGTGTCATCGTTTGCTTCTATCGATACTCGTCCGTATCATAGTCCTAAGGATGCTCGTTCGCATCTTTAATCTATACACACTATCAAACACTTATACCTTTATTTCAAAAGTGTAAGAACTCATTCGTGTTTACCATTCCCCAGTAAGTCACCAACAAAACAATCTCTTTCTATTCGACATTTGTCCTATGTCGCGATATCTTTTCGGCAGCCGTCCCCTTCCAGGTGATCGTCCTTCACCTTTTGATGACCATACCTCATCATTTTATCCGATGGCCATCCCCATCGTTGATCCTCTTATCCGACATTCGTCCTATGTCGCGATACTTTCGGCAGCCGTCCCCTGCCAGGTGATCGTCCTTCACCTTTGGATGACCGTCCCTCATCCTTTCCCCAGTGGAATCCCCATTGTTGGAACTTTCTATCCGACATTCGTCCTATGTCGAGATAATCCCCAAGAGCAGTCGTACCCTACTAGGTGATCGTCCTTCACCTCTTGATGATCGTCCTTCATCATGCTTATCCGATGGCCATCCCCATCGTTGATCCTTTTCTATCCGACATTCGTCTTATGCCGTGATATTTTCAGCAGTCGTCCCCTGCTAGGTGATCGTCCTTCACCTTTTGATGACCGTCCCTCATCATTATTTCATTTATTCTTTCACCCGATGGTGGTACCCGTCGCGGTTTATTTACCCTTTAACCTGATGGCTATCCCCGTCAATGCTTCCGTCATTTCTTTAATCCCCAGAGAGTTTTATTTCTTTACCCGATGGCCATCCCCTTCGTGGTCTCTTTATTTCCCAGCATGATGGTCATCCCCGTCATTGCTTTACTTACCGTTTTTCATCCCCAGCTGTCGTCGTCTACTTGATGGTCGTCCTCCATCGCTTTCATTTGATACTCATACTATAACGTCTGTTACAATTTATATCCTTTTTCTTCTTCTCCCCATTGAGTGCAAATTTCGGACTGTCTTTGGTATTCAACCACAAGTTATCTTGTTTGTCTATTAAGCCACGCGCTTACACCCTGTACAGCTAACTCATGCTTAAATAGGGGCAGCTGTAAAAACTCCAAATTTTCCCTCAATTTTTCTCACATCATGGCTTGTGATCTCTTCGTATTGCATTGCATAAGCATATCATCTCTCACTGCATAGTTCATTTTCACTGCATAGCTGCATAGCTAGGGTTTGTGATCAGGTGAACCCAAGAAGTGATCTGAGCCATCTCAATGGTCTTGAAGCATACCAAGAGGGTCCATGAGTGTTCTATGATCATCTTATGCTCTCCAAAGTTCATAAAAGTCAAAATATCTCAGAGGATTGTACAGAGGCCCAGGCATGTGTAAACACCCCAAATTTGCCCTAACTAATTTCACACCATGACTTGTGATATTTCATGTTTGCATTAGTTTAAGCATATCATATCATATTGCATTTTTGCTTCACTGCATTAGTTCAGGTTCATCTGCATCTAGGGTTTGTGATTTGAGCAATCCAAAGATCCATCTGAGCCACTCCAAAGGTCTCCAATCATTCCAAGAGGGTCCATGTGTGTTCTACTATCATATTATATCCCTCAAAGATCAAGGAAGTCAAGAAATCACAAGAACTTGGAAAGCATGGAAGCAGAGTTAGGGCTTCACTACACAAATGACCTGAAATAAGGGTTTTGGTTTCAGAGGCCATAACTCCAAATTTTTTGGTCATTCTTGTTTCTAATGGTCTCAATATTTTGTAAGGATCATGTGTACCAAGTTTGATGAAGAAATTCATTGTGGAAGTCATATGTTCACTGGGTAACTTCTTGAGCAAGTCAGAGCAAAATCAGGGCATCTGAGGCCCCCAACAATGGAACCAAAGTGGATTTTTCATCAAATTGAAGTTATATGATCTTTATTTGATCATTGAAGTGCTTGGAAGTTCACAAAATTGAAGAAAATTGCGCTAAACCAAAAGTTGCCAAAAATGGAAATGACTTGTAATGGAAACTTTCCATTTTGGGAAAGTTTTTCAACCTCCTCTTTCTCAACCAAAAATGCTTCAAATGAAAAATTGTTGGTCATGAAAGTTGTAAATTGGATCATTCCCTTTTCAAAAAGTACAAGAACAAGTTCTAATTCATTATGGAACTCAAGTTATGGATTGGCAAAGTTGGCAAAAATCACATAATTTTCACTTTCACACCAAAGAGGATTTTGTGCAAATTCACATACCAAGCCATTTTTTGACTTCTAATACACTTATAGTCATCATACAAACATAGTGCATTGCCTAAGAATCAAAATTGGCCCAAGAATCTCAAGTTTCTATGCCTTTAACTTCAAGAAATCCAAAAGGGGCCAAACTTCTTCAAATTTGCAAAAGAGCATAGAACTTCTCATACACTTGCTGCAGCACCCCAATATCAATTCCATGGTTCTCCTTGATCTTTGCTGAGCCAGGACATGCCAAAAGCCAGCTGCAACATGAGCCCATACCTCAAGTACAAGTTTTGTTGACTTTTTGCAAGAGAGCCCATATCAATCACCATAGGCCACAATAACTCTTTTGACCTATCAAAGCTTGTTATGTGGACAAAATGCAACTCATAACACACAACACACAAGGCTGAAACCTCAGAATCACTAAGTTCCCAAAAATCACCCCCAAAGCAAAAACCTTCAAAACTTTCTGTCCAGCCATCAAACTTCAAAACAAACTTCACTATTCATACAAAAATGATCCATAGAGCATAAACCAACCCTCAAACAAGACTGAAAGCCAGCCAAACAAAAATACTATTTCTGGCCAGTTGAAGTGCAACCACATAATCCAGCCATTCTAAGCTCCTTCCAAGCATTGCAGCTTCATCAGGAGGTCAAGAGGAGTGAGTTTGCACAAGAGAAGAGGTCCAAAAGCTTCAAACTTAGAAACCTCAAGCTCAGGTAACCTCAAGAACAAATTTTCCAGAAATGTAATTTTAGGTTATAGAATTGTTCCTTATGCTTTGCTGATCATCATGATCTATTTTGTTTTGAAAATGGTTGCGAAATGAGCATGTACTGACTGTCTGAAAGTTTCACCATTTTTGTGTTCTTCTTTGAATCTTGAGTTTGAGGCATAAGAAATTAGTTTAGGGGGTGGATTCATGTTTAGGGAGGGGAGAGAAGTTGATCTGGAGCTTTAGAGCTCCTGAAATGGCATAGGGAAGAAGTTGGGTTGAAGGTCTCGCCGGAGAAGACGACCGGAAGTCTTCTCCGGCCACCTGAAACTGATTAGGGTTAATGATGTGTTTAGGGCTAAGTTTGAATTTGGGCCGTTGGATGTGGATTAGGGTTAGGCAGTGGATGGCTCAAATTAGCTCATTAAGTTTTAATTGTGATTAATTAATTTTTTAATTAGGATTTAGTCAGTTTGAATTGTGGCCGTTGGATAACGCGCGTAGTCAAAGCAAATCCCCCCAGTTTAAATCATGTCTATCAGATCAGCATACTTTCTTTTATTTCAATTTTTATTTCATTTTATTCCATTTATTTTGTACAATTAATTTAAAATACTTAGAAAATTCCAAAAATATTTTTCTTCTGCATTTTGATTTCAAATATTTTTCTCCACCCAAAAACATTTTTATTTTTATTTTTTGCATTAAAAAATCATTTTAAAAATATTTAAATGTTTATTTTAATTAATTAATGGAAATTAATTAATTAAAATACCATTTAGGTTTCTGAAAATTCCAAAAAAATTCACATTGCATTTTAGGACATTTAGAAACATTGTCAAACCATTCATACAAATTTTTTTTTTGGTTTTGATTCAACTTTGACATTTTTCTTGAATTTAGGGTTCATAAAAATCCCTTTTTGGAACCCTAACTTCAAGAATTCTTTTCTGCCTAACCATGAAGGATTTGACATTGGTTCTTTTTGAATTGTTCTTCATATAACATGTAGTATCTAGCATATTTTTGTCACAAATTTATCTTTCATTTTCCATTTGATTTTCATTTTTCCTCTTAAGGTACCCAAAAACCCTAGCAAACTTAGAAAAATCACAACTTTCTTTAGGTTAAGAGTTAGAACTTCTCCTTTGGGGTGTGCAATCATATGGGGTTAGGGTTCCTTCGAGTTCATTTGCAATTTTTTATCTTATGATTTGCTTCTGTTTTTGACTTTTGCATCTCATCCTTTCATGTAACCCTAATCTTGCATCCATATTTGCATCTTACATTGCATTGCATGAACATGTGAACTTGCCATGACACTCTAAGAATTTGTATGCCATCTTAGACATCTTAAGACATTGCTTGAACTTTGCTTGATCATTTATTCATACATTTGCTATGCCTTGCATCCATTTCATTTCATAAGCATACATGTGTTTTCATACTTCAAAGCATACTTCATTTGCATTCCATCTCTTGTATGAACATTCATAACACTTGGTTTTCTTTTGAATCATCTCATGGCATCATTTGCATCATGCATTTGGTTCTGGTTTTGGTTTTCATCTTTGCATACATTTCATTTTAATTTCATTCCTTTCCTTATGCTAACATTTTCAGGTGGTAAGTAACTTGAGAAGTGAATTTGCCTTCACTTCTCATTTCTCTTCTCATTCTTCTTATGCATCATTGCTGCATTTTCCTTTGCTTTAGAGTGAGATTTCTCATTCATTTTCATCATTCACTTTCTTTCTCCAAGTTACTTATCTTCTTCAGTGAAGTAAGTAACTTGTTTCTTCTGCTTCTCCTACTTTTATCTGCTTCTTCCATTGGTGGCTTCTCTGAAGATCTCTTGCAAGCCTTAGAAACTATAGGAACATCTAAGCATGACAATAATTATGATTTTGATTAGTCCCCCTTTAGTTTTTACCTTTGTGTCTTCTTTGTGTCTCTCTTCTCACCTCATCATTAGAGACTAAACCTTTAAGGTTTTAAGACTTTGTGATTAGGGTTATGCCTGCATCCTTCTCTTAGGATGGAGTGTATAACTTCAATCCTAAGTGTTAAACCCTTAATTTGTTTAAACCTCTTAATCAATCCATCTTAATAATCACTAAGACAATAGCTTGTAACTTGGGCCTTGCATTAGGGTTCTAATTCTTCCTTTTTTGGTTAAGAAGGACTAACCCTAGTGTTAATGGACAAGTCCCTGTCAAGTTGTCTTACAAACCCTAAAATCCACTTCTTAATCTTATCCTTAATTAAAATCCACTTTAACAAAGGTTTGTTTTGTCATGAGGTTAATCCCTAATCATGGATTAAGTTGAGGTATCTTCCTCAGCTTAAGTGTGCTCATCTATTATCCTTCTCTTAGGATGGTGTAATGAGTTCACTAATCCTTGATTATGGCTTAAACTCATTACTTAACACTAAACAAAAACTCAAAAACATCTAAATAATCACAAGTAGGTTAATGATCTTAATCCTACACCATCATGGCAATTAAGTTGAGATGTTTATCTCATACTTAAGGTATTCTCATTATCCCTAATCAAAGGGAGGATATGATGAGTTTACTAACCCTTTGTTTAGGCTTAAGCTCATTAACTTATGACAAACTCCAAAAAAGCAATAAAAAACTAAAAACACAAAAACAAACAATAATCGTCTCCTATGGGATACTTTTCTCATCATCTTCATTCACAAACGAGAACTTGCTTCTTCCGTCTAATGCAAGACAGTTAGCCCTCGAGCCAGACGATTCATACACTTGAGCATAGACAAGCAAGCAGTTCACAATCAATTAATCTTTCAGTCTCTTTGAGTCGAACTACGGTGTTCTGACTTCCTCATTTCACGAGAGGATACGTAGGCATAACTTAACAGTTATCGAACAAAAAAGTCTCTGTGTCTTCCCCCTCTTTCAGCATTCTCTTTTAAGCCTCAGTTCCTGAGCATTCACCTTTTGCACTGACACCTGTACATTGCTTTTCCATCTTTTGCACACAGATAACACATACACTTGCCCCTTTAAACACAATCTTTTAAGCATGGATCCCGTCGAGTACGACGGACAATTTGGGTGCTAATACCTTCCCAGGTTGTAACCAACCCCCTTTCTCGGTTTCTCTGGTTCACAACCGTCTTATCCATATTTTCTTAGGTTTATGCAGCATTACCTTTCCTTCGGGATAAAAATGCCTAGCTGGCGAATCTTTTCAGTTCATCTTCATTCCCTCCTCTCGCCGACCGTTCGCGTCTGTACCCTATCTGACCCGGGTGTCTTTTAGTGGGAGCGACAACTTGGTGACTCTGCTGGGGATCCTTATATTGCAACCAGGGCTTTTGGTTCTTTTTGTGGGTTCCTCCTAGCGCTTGTTTGATTTGTGTTTACGGGGGTGTTGTGTGCTACTTGTGCTTATTTATTTGCTTTATTTATTGCTTTCTGTACAACTTTATTTATTGCTTTCCTTTGCAGTTTTATGCATTTCATACTGTCATTATCATGTGCTGGATCTCTTGTCTATTTTGGTGGGTGGGGATCATTGAGTGAGTAAGGTCCTATACCTGGGACCTGAGTGACACATAGGCTAGAGTGGCTTCATATTCTTTCTCATTCCATTTCGGTCTGGTGCGGGAATATGAAACACGGTTCAAACATGGGTTTCTTTTTGAGAACTCTGTGCTACAGATTTCCTGTAGTACTAGAGCTATCTGGGAAGCCTGCTAAGTCTGGATGACCTTTTTATGACCTTCAGCATCTGAGGTGAATTAGAGGAGGATCCTTTATGGTTATTGTAAACATTGTACCTCCGGCTTAGAAGTGTTTACACTTCTCATAACTGATCCAAGTCTGAGGATCCTTGTTCTAGAACATTACATGTGAGGGGGTTGGGATGTTTACAGGTTTGCAGGAACCCTTGGCCTCATGATACCTTGTTACTAGACTTGTTAAGGTTGTATTATTTGGACAGTTCTTGTGATTACCCTAGACTTGTGACTCTTTATTTGAGTCCCCCACCTGGTTATTGGATTTCTAAGCCTCCATCCAGACTTATGAACATACATGGACTTTTACCAAGGCAGATAAACTGATCCAGCACTTGATCACAAACCCTTTGCATATCATTTGCATACATCATTTTTGCATCATTTAAAATTTGCCTATTTGTTTTACAGGGTATCCATCATTTCATCCTTTGTTTGGTTTTGACCCCTTCTGCTGCCCAGACTGCTTCAACTATCTTCTCCAGCACCTTCACCGGTTTGTCAGTGATTTCTTCTCCAGCTATCAGAGACTTACCTCCAGCATCTCATTCAGTGACCTTCATTAGCAGTTGCTCCCAACTTCTTCACCAGCATCCATCATCAGCATGGGCACTTCAAGAAAGAGCAACATCACATACCACTTCTTTGAGCCCACCCTGACTGGCATCAGGCAGATCCAGTCCCTCATTACTCCTGATCATGTCCCACTATTCAGAGAGCATTATGGAGGCATACTAGACATGGTCATGGATCTAGATGCATCTCAGAAGAGCATGATCCATACTTGTTTGCAGTTTTATGATCCTCCACTCAGATGTTTCACTTTTCCTGATTTCCAGTTGGGACCTCTGTTAGAAGAATTTTCCATGTTGTTAGGAGTTCCTATTAGGAGAGGGATTCCTTTCAACCCTGATATGGTTGCTCCCATAAATGAAGACATAGCCAGGGCATTGCATTTGGAGGCTTCCCTCATTGATCAGAACATGACAACCAAGGCTGGGGTTCCAGGCCTTCACCTAGACTTCTTGATCTCCCAGGCTACCCTGCATGCTGCAATAGGGGAATGGAAGGATGTTTGTGCACTTCTAGCCCTCAATATATATGGGGTTATCTTGTTTGCAGATGAGACAAAGTTTGTGAGCAAGAATGCCATTCACCTGTTCTTATTGAGGAACCCAGTTCCTACATTGCTAGGAGACTTCTACTACTCAGTACATCAGAGGAATGAAAAGCAAAGAGGAAGACTGGTCAGATGCTGTGCTCCTCTCTATTACTCTTGGCTGCTAAGACACTTGCCAAAATCAGATACTTTCCTGAACCCCCATCAGCAAAAGAACTGGGATAAGAGATTTATTGCCTTGACAGCAGAAGACATTAGATGGTGCACTCAGAGCACCAAGGGCAAGGACATCATTACTAGCTGTGGGCAATATCCTAATGTGCCTTTGATAGGAGTCAAAGGTTGCATCAATTACAACCCTTTACTGCTTAAGAGACAATTAGGATATGCTTTGGTTCATCCTCCCAGAGGGAAAGATTTGGCTGAGACCCTCTACTGTGAAATCCAACCTAACTCTGCTGTTGTCAGACAAGCTGCCTGGGCTTGGGATAACATTCAAACCAAGGGAACAACCATCCTTGGCAAGTGCAATAACATTGCTTCAGCACAGTATTCTGATTGGTCTCGTACCAGAGCTCAGATCACCCGGATGCCATTCACTTTAGAAGATGTATCTGGACCTTCTACAGTACAACCTGCAGCTACTGTCAGTTTGGAAGAGTTTGAAAAGCTGAAGGAAAGGAATACCCAGCTATCTGAAGCCTTGAAGAAGACTCTCTGGGAGAGAAATGACAACCGTCTAGATAATGAGAGATTGGAAAAGCTCAGGATTGAGCATTTGACCAATATTGAGAAGACGGATGACTACATCAGGAAGGCTAGGGCAGGGGAATTAGTACTGAAGAATGCTTGCAAGGAGGCGAAGACTCAGAAGGCTAGGGCATATCATTATCTAGAGGAAAGCCAGGCTAGGTGGATCAGGATCACTGAATCCCGTGCACAAGAAGATCAAAGGACTCAGGATAAGATAGAGCAGTTGGAGGCTGTTTAGAAGAAGCATCAGGAGGCATTGTTGGCAGCTCAGAGAGAGATATCTGAATTGAAACTTCGGGCGGGGTTGAAGAGGTTGAAGGATCAGGATAAGCATAAGAAGTTAACCAGTGCCATTGCTACCAGGAACCTCCTCATCAGGACTATCACAGAGCACCCAGTAGGTCCAGTGACTGAGGCCATCCTGAAGGAAGTCAGAGAGGATGACTTTGGATTAGATGTTTGATTCTTTTGCTTGTACTTTTCCTTTGTTGTACTTTTCTTTTGTTGTTGTATTTTGACCCACCATGGGATGTTATTGTAATCAAACTATGTATTTTCACCGCTTTGTAATATATCAGTTTGTATTATTTCTGGTGGGTTTAATCTCTCAACATCATCAGCATTTCCTCGAGGTCTGGAAAGGTTAAAACCAAAGAACCAAACCGGATACCCTTGGAAGACAAATAGGCATCTTGCATTGCATACTAACATTTTCTTTGTTTTGTAGGTTTTTGTTTTATTGTTGTTTCTCACTTTGTTGTGGTTTCAGGAAATATTGCTCGCAGAAGAGTGTTCCCTGTCAACAGAATACACCGGTACCCGACGCGAAACAACCTTCTAGGACTCCAGATGGATCAACTATAGAAAGACTTGAATGAAGTAAGGACCCAAATGGCCATTGAGAGGGTCGAGATGAGGAATCAAATGACCCAATTCATGACTGTAATGACTGGCTAAGCTCAGAGCTAGGAAAGAATGAGAGAGTTGGTGGAGAGACAAACTCCTGAAGAGAGCTAGGGATGAAGTTTACGACCGTAGGCTGGATGAAATTGTAGAGAAACCGAGGTCTCTTGAATCCCAAAATTCCCTAGGATTTGATGTAATGGACATGGGACTGGTGGAAGGGGTGAGAATTCCTCACAAGTTCAAACCCCCGTGTTTTGAAAGGTATAATGGCACATCCTGCCCACGCACCCACCTTTAGTCATTCTTGGGAAGGTTAAAAGCATACACCATGAACATGAAGCTGTGGATGTTTTACTTCGAGGATAGTCTGACAGGGGCATCCCGAGAATGGTATTCCCACTTGAACAGAGCCACAGTAAGGAACTGGAAAGACTTGGCTGAAGCTTTAATCCGTCAGTATCAGTATAACTTGGACATGGCTCCAAACAGGACCCTTTTGATGGGAATGTCTCAATCTTCCCGTGAAAGTTTCAGAGAATATGCCCAAAGGTGGAGGCAACTTGCTGCTGCAGTTCAACCCCCCATGTCTGAAAGGGAAATGGCAGACATGTTCATGAATACTCTTCAAGGGACCTACATTGACAGATTGGCTGCATTTTCTTCTACCAGCTTTGCAGATGTGGTGATAGATGGGGAAAGAATAGAGAGCCTATTAAATATGGGAAAGATCTCCGATAATGGTGCTAATTCAAGCAGTACAAGAAAACCATTTGCTGGGCCCCGTAGATCTGGTGAGACAAACTCTGTACACAGGGGAAGAGGGAGACCCCAATACTTGCCCAGAACAATTGCTGTTGTTACTATCCCTGCTCCACCTCCTTAGTATGCTCAACAACCACAACATTTTCTGTAACAACAACAGTTTCCGCAACAGAGATCATACAACAACAATAACAATAATCAGCAACAACGCCAGTTTCAACAACGACCATCTCAGGTCAACCAGGTAATTGACCCCATTCCTATGTCGTATGCTACACTGCTGCCACAACTCCTAAAGCTCAATCTTGTTGAGTTGAGGACATTGGCTCCACCTGATCCTCAAAACCTTCCAAGAAACTACGATGTTAATGCTAGGTGTGCTTTTCATTCCAACGCACCTGGTCACTCTACGGAAAAATGCAGAGCCCTGCATATGAAGGTTCAGGATCTGGTAGATTCAAAAGCCCTGAACTTTGCACCTCCTCCCAATGTAATGAAGAAACCTATGCCAAGCCACAGTGGGCCAAGGATTAATGTTGTAGAGGATGGCTCACTTATGAGTTTAATAGAAGACATTGCATGCATTCAGACACCTCTGGCAGAGGTTAAAGCCCAACTTTTAAAGTGCCAAGTGTTTCCAGGTTGTGAGGCCTGTTGCGAATCATGCAAACTTTCTGAGAATGGGTGTGCTAGCTTAAGGAAAGGTATCAATGATTTGATTAAAGAAGGTGTTCTGCAAATTACAACCACAACTTCTACAACACCAACAACTCTTTTGTCAACAACAAATGTTTCTTCTACAACTGTAACAACCATTGTTCCAACCGATTCAGCTACAACTTCAGCAATCATTCCATTTGTCACTTCAACACACAACAATTCATTTGCACCAGCAACTACAACTTCAACCACCAACAATGATGTCTCCACTGTTACAATTTACTATGACCCGACAACGGTCCCGAACTCCGGCAACTTTCAGCAACCTCAACAACAGTCTCAACAAAGCTTCAATTCACCTTCACCAACATCCACCAGAGGTCCGGTTATTATCTTCTATGAGCCACAGACTATTGTAGTCCCAACAATAGCTGCAGTAAGCCCAGTCACTATCACAGTGCCGAGACCAATCCCATATGATAAAGGCAGTGCTATACCATGGCATTATGGTGCTGATCTATACTGTAACGGAGAGAAAGTCCTTCTTGATTCTCCAGTTCTCACTCCTCAAGTAGATAATGTTGGGGGAGGCAGAGGCTTCACCCAAAGCAGATGTCTCTTTGCATCACAAGTCCCTAGGACCAACACTGAGACAGAGGCTGCTGCCAGAGCCAAGTTGAAGAGTGTGATACCAGAAGAATCTGCACCAAAGGAAACTCATAAATCATCCTTCGATCAAGATGTGGATGAGTTTATGAGAATCATTAAGAGAAGTGACTATAAAGTTATGGACCAGCTCCACCAGACTCTTTCAAAGATCTCAATCCTATCTCTACTGTTATGTTCTGAAGCCCATCGGGATGCACTACTCAAAGTTCTTCACGCTGCATACGTGCCAGAAGAGATCACTATGAATCAGCTGGAAATATTGGTGTCGAATGTCAACACTAGCCATGGGCTAGGTTTCACTGATGATGATTTATCAACAGAAGGACGTCTCCACAACAAAGCCTTGCACATAACCCTGGAGTACAAAGGAGCTGTACTATCTCACATTCTTGTAGACACTGGGTCCTCACTCAATGTCTTACCCAAGAAAGCCCTTATCAAGCTAGAGTATGATGGGATAGCTCTCCGGCCAAGTAATCTTGTGGTTAGGGCTTTTGATGGCTCCAAAAGATCTGTTCTCGGAGAGGTGGAGTTGCCAGTGATAATCGGTCCACAAGTATTTAAGACCATTTTCTATGTGATGGACATACAGCCTGCTTACAACTGTTTGCTAGCTCGACCATGGATTCACGCCGCAGGCGCTGTAACGTCGACCCTTCACCAAAAAATGAAGTATGAATGGGAAGGACATATTATCACCAAGGAGGACATATTTGTTAGCCATCTGGATACATACAAGTATATTGAGATGGATGGTGAAATCCATGAGACAATGAGCCAAGGGTTTGAGGCCCTGAATGTCAATGAGGCTACTAAGGTATTTGCTGCATCCCAGGATGACAGGATGGGTACTTCAATCATCTCTTATCAGCAAGCCCAAAAGGTTGTTGAAGAAGGTACCGCTCAAGGCTGAGGCAAGCTGCTGCCAGTGGAAAAGAAGGAAGATAGATTCGGTTTGGGTTACAGACCATTCCGACAAGATCAATCAGAGGTTGCCAAGGAGCCCAAATTTGTCAGTGGGGGGATGCTCACCCCGGATTCTGTTAACAATCTGGAAGACGAGGCGGAAAGCGACCGCAACCTGGAGAGCTAGATACATCCAAGGATCCCGGGGAACCAAGTCTTTAACTGGTCTTCCCAGGAAATTATAAGGGTTACTCCTGCAGAGTTATTATTATTTCTTGTCTTTTTAGCATGCATCAAGTCCTGCATCTTGCCCAAGGTGTCAGGACTCATTTTGTAATAGGGCCATATTGTAATTTTGTGAAAATGATTAATCAATGAATATCAGACATCTTTTGCAAATGAGTCTCTTTTTTCGCTCACTGTCTTTTCATTTTTTACTTTTGTACAAAACAATAAAATGGCGATGTTTTCAAAATAAATAACTTCATTTTCACTTTTTTTTCTAAACAAGATTAAAACTGATAACTAAAACGAACCAATCTCAACCCTTGCAGAGATAATCCTCCAGATTGCACCGACAACAACACTACTATGACCTTGTATGACTTCGATAATCCGATTAATCAAGCTGATGAAAGGGTTGAAGAAGACTATGAGTTACCGGAAGAGTTAGCCAGGTTGTTGAGGCAAGAAGAGAAGGTGATTACTCTTCATCAGGAGGAGGTTGAAACAGTTAATCTTGGTACCGAAGAGGACTTGAAAGAAGTGAAGATCGGGGCCAGTCTGCAGGATTCAGTGAAGGAACAACTTATTGACATGCTTCGAGAGTACGTCGACGTCTTTGCTTGGTCCTATCAAGACATGTCAGGTCTGGACACAAACATTGTTATGCACAAGCTGCCTCTGAAAGAAGATTGTCCTCTAGTGAAACAAAAGCTACGCCGTACTCGTCCAGATATGGCCATGAAGATTAAGGAAGAAGTACAAAAACAGTGGGACGCCGGTGTCCTTGTTGTGACTAGTAACCCGCCGTGGGTTGCTAACATTGTACCAATGCCTAAGAAAGATGGAAAAGTACGGATATGTATGGATTACCGGGATCTGAACAGAGCTAGCCCAAAATATGACTTCCCTTTACCTCACATTGATGTATTGGTTGACAACACAGCTCAGTTCTCGGTGTTCTCTTTCATGGATGGATTCTTTGGGTATAATCAGATCAGAATGTCACCTGAAGATATGGAGAAGACTACCTTCATCACGCCTTGGGGTACTTTCTGTTACAAGGTAATGCCTTTCGGACTGAAGAATGCCGGTGCTACTTATCAACGGGCTATGGTGACATTATTCCACGACATGATCCACAAAGAAATTGAATTCTACGTGGATGACATGATTGCCAAGTCCCTCACTAAAGAAGATCATCTGGTAAATCTGCTGAAGTTGTTCAAGCGTCTGAGGAAGTATCAGCTGAAGCTAAACCCCAACAAATGCACATTCGGGGTACGGTCCGGTAAACTGCTGGGATTCATTGTAAGTGAAAAGGGGATTGAAGTTGATCCTGACAAAGTCATAGCAATTCAGGAGATGCCTGCACCTAGGACTGAAAAAGAAGTTCGGGGGTTCTTAGGTAGATTGAACTACATATCAAGGTTCATATCTCATCTTACTGCAACCTGTGAGCCCTTGTTCAAATTGTTAAGAAAGGAAAAAACAGTTAGGTGGAATGAAGATTGTCAGAAGGCTTTTAACAAAATCAAGGAGTACCTACAAGAACCTCCAATTCTTATGCCTCCAATTGAAGGAAGACCTCTAATAATGTACCTGACAGTATTAGAAGAATCAATGGGGTGTGTGTTGGGCCAGCATGACGAGTCTGGTCGAAAAGAGTATGTAATTTACTACCTAAGCAAAAAGTTTACCGACTGTGAACAACGTTATTCACTGCTCTAGAAAACTTGATGTGCTTTAGCGTGGGCTGCTCGCCGACTAAGACAGTATATGTTGACTCACTTTACCTTGTTGATCTCAAAAATGGATCCAGTCAAGTACATATTTGAGAAGCCAGCGCTTACCGGAAGGGTTGCAAGATGGCAAATGATTCTGACAGAGTATGACATTCAGTACACATCTCAAAAGGCCATCAAGGGCAGTGTACTGTCTGACTATCTAGCTGAGCAACCCATTGATGATTACCAACCAATGAGATTTGACTTCCCCGATGAAGACATCATGTTCCTAAAAGCAAAAGATCATGAAGAGCCTGTTCACACTGAAGGGCCTGACCCAGAAGAAGAATGGACAATGATGTTTGATGGGGCTGTCAATATGAATGGTCATGGAGTTGGTGCAGTGCTCATTACACCTAAAAGAGTTCATATGCCTTTCTCGGCAAAACTCACCTTTGTGTCGCTCCCCGGATTTCCATCCTGGTACAAACGCGAAAGTGGCGCGGAAAGAGGTTAGAGTCGCCAACCATGCATTTTTATCCCGAAGGAATGGGAATGGTAATGCTGCACAAACCAGAAGAAAAGAAGAGGAAGGACACGTGTCCTGCGAACCAAAGAGACTGAGTTCGAGAGCCGGTTACGACCTGGGAAGGTATTAGCACCCAGATCGTCCTCCGTACCCGATGGGATCCACGCTTGCAAAGAAACTGTTTCAAAGGGTGAAGAAATGAAAGTTGCTGCAAAAGAAAAGGAACTGGAACCGGAAAAGGAACTGAGAAAGAAAAGAAAAAGGAAAAATGTAGGGAAAATAAAAGAGTGTGCTCGAACGGGCCCTACCCTGCTGCCTACGTACCTCATCTGGACAATGATGATCAGAGTCGCCGTAGTTCCCCTAACTAGGGGTGGAAAAGATTGCTTGTGTCTTAAGGCTTGAACTTCCTATGTCAATGCTCAGGTGTTGCAGGCTCGGACGACGAGTGTGTTACCGTCTTGTAAAATGACAAGTAGGAGCAAGTTCGCGGACGAAGCGAAGGAGATGAGAAAAGAATTCCCGAAGGAAAGACGCTTATTGTTTATTTGTGTTTTTTTAGAAGCTTTTATTGGAGTGTGTCACAAGGAAGTGAACTCAAGCTCTTTTCCATGGAATGTGTACTTGTCACTACATTCCAAGATGGAATAATAGAATCAAGCACACTCAAGTAAGGAGAAGATCCCCAAAACTTGATTCCAGAGATTAGGGCTTAGGCTCACTAACTCATTGAACTTATTAAGTGTTTTTGTATTTTTGATGAAGAAGTCTTTTTTATGATTTTCTTGCTGAAGATGGTATCCTGATCAGACTTGTGCATCATGATGAGCTTGTACTATCCCAAGATGGGAAAACTACAAGTGTTTCATGGAATAAGGCTATTGCATAGGAGACCACTTCAATCTTTATTAAGTGTCTTTTATGATTTTGTTTTGAGATGAGAAGAGAGAGATAACCAAGGAGCAAAAGGAAAAAAATCTAATGGGGGACTAATGAATCCTAATTGTTATCATGCAAAGGAACACCTAGGTTAGTGAGGTTTACTATCCTATAGGAGGAAGAGATAAGAAGAGAAAGAGAAGAAGTTGAAAGGAGAAGAACCATGGTGGCCTAAGTGCACCTCAAGTTGAGAAAGAATAAAAGAAGATGAGGAAGAAGTTGAGATGAAAAAGAAATAAGATAAGGAGATGAGAAAGCAAAATGGAGTAACCGAACAATGCACAAACAGAGCCTACACCAGTAGGACTTCCAGATGCAAACAGTATGCAAAAGGTAAAATCGGGTCACAGTGATACCTAACAGAGAAGGTCCGTTGCCTCTTCAATGCGCACAAATAAAGCAAGTTAGACCTGTCAGAATATCATCAGGGCATCCATAAATATTAAACCAAACAGCCAGAACATTCATCAAGATAGGTCATCGTGTCCAGGAAATAATCCACTAAGCGTCACCACTTGCATCAGGAATTTCACAAACTTAAAGAAGAAGTCTACAAAATATCCATCAACACTAAAACCACAATTCTATTAATTAAACTAAATTAACAGAAACTAGAATAAAAAATAATAATAAAAAATTAACCAAATTTTGTTAATAATCTAGTAAAATTCTGAATCAAAATTCTAACAAAAGTTAACTAAAAACTAATTGCAACTAATTAAGAAAATTATAGAAAATAATAATTAGAAAATCAAAATAATAAAATAAAAATAAAGAGCCAAGGAAAGGGAGGTCAGGGCGCTGGAACGTATGGTCTGAATAACAATCCTCCATGGGCTTGGTCGATGTCCCAACAACAACAAGAAATAAAACCTGTCCTTATCAAAATTAACAAAAATATAATAAAGTAACAAAAATATAATAAAGTAAATAAAATAAAAAAATAAGAGCCACAAGGTTCTAATCCTTAGTCTTCTTCTTTCTCGAAACAAACCAACCCTGTTCGCACAACTCCCTCCTTCAAAAATCAAATCGCAAAAAAAAAAAAAACACACTGCCGCCACAGAGCAACGTGATCTTGTTCATTCTCCGACGTCGTTTCTGAAGCTTCATCATCGGTGTTTATTTTGTGATTGGCTCTGCACCGTCGCTTTGTTCTCTCGTATCGCCGATGTGGGAGATACTTCTCTTTCTCAACTCGTCAAGCGATCGATCGCGGTTTTGATTCAGATTTCTCAGTTTGTTCTTCTTCTGAGATTTTCGATCTCAGATCATCTCAAGTCTCTCTTCTTCAGCTTCGGTTTCACAATTTCACCTAGTGCACGAAGCTCTCTTCTCCGCTCTTGCAATCACGCTATTGTTTCTATTCGCTCGATGGAGTTCTTCGTCAAAATAAACATTGTTCCGCCGCTTGAGCCAACTTCTTCGTCTAAATTTCGTCACCCTTCCCCTGTTTTCACACAAATGTCACTATGTTGGTGCGATTTGATACAAGAGTGATGGTAAGGTTGTGGTTGTGAATCACTGTATGATGTTGTTGTTATATTGAAGGTTCAGATTTAGTGGTTGATTGTGTATTGCCTGTGATTTTCGTGAGGTGTTGGCGTCTATGTACGGGATTTTTGCAAGAATTGAATCCGTTGTGTGTTATGCGTGAAGGTGGGCCATGTTGTGGGTGGCATGTACCTGAATTTGTTATGCTGCCAAGGAAAAATATTCCCTTGTGAATGAGTTGTGCGTGTGTTTTCTGTGTGACTTGGTGGGGTAAGGTTGTGTGAGTAAAAATTGTTACTGAAAATTGGCCAACTTTAATGTATGGATGCTGGAATTTTGGTATTGGAATGTGGTGTGAAAAAAAATAATTCTATGTTAGAAACAAAAAAAAAATGGACTTGTGGTCTTTGGTTTTTATTGGAGATATTTGGTAAAGAAATGGATTAAAAACTAAATTATATTTTTTCAGATAATTGGAGAAATGGATTTTAAAATGGTATATATAAAAAAATGTAAATAAAATATGGACATTAAGAAATTAAATTAAGGATAAAAAGTAAAGAAATTAAGGATGATGAGTATTTGGATATTGGGTAGGAATTTACAATGGATACTTGTGGTTTAGAAAGAGAATAGGGAATTAAATGGGAATAAACCGGGTAAAAGGATTTAGAAACATAATAAAAATGGTCTAATGGGTTTAATTGGATAAAAATGAATAGAAATGGATATGGATAAAAATTGTGAAAATGAACAAAAGTTCAGAAAAATGGATTAAGATTTAAGAATTTGAACACATGGATATGGACATGGATATGACTTATGGAATTTCCTAATACGCATACAACCCTGAACTCCAGAATTTTAATTTGAGACAAACTGGCATTGTTTTCCACACACCACAAACAACATGAGCACAACTACCAATGAATGACTTGCAACTAAACCAACCGTCATCTGAATTATCTTGAAACATTAAATCCGTATGAATCAATCTCTGGGAAAATAAATCCACCGATGAACACGAATGAGCATGTGATGATCCTAACTTTGGCACTAAACTTCTCATGAATTATTGCTTGACAGCCTGATGAAGTCCACAACTCAACCTTGGATACACACTACTTGAGAAACGAACCATTTGAAACAAATAACTTGCACTTGAAGAAATCTCCTGATAGTTTGACTGAAATTAGACGAAACATCCGCCTGAACTAGATCGTAACAAACAAGCACACTTGAATTGAAATCAGATCTCTTTGAGGATGAAAATAGCCTGAGATGCTGAGAAGAGAGAGATAGCCTTGTCTTGATGAAGAAGAAACCTCTGATTCACACTTCAATGTTGATGATGAACTAGATGAATCAGTGAACAGTCTTCAAACGTGAAATCCTTGAATACCACTACATCAGGGAAATACACCCCAATTCAATGACAGGAGCATAAGAATATGACACCATTGATAATTGCATAGCTGAAACCTTGAATTCCTTGATAATCCACAAATAAGGACGTGAAACCCTAACTCCTCAGATGACCATGATCCCATGTCTTAGAAGCTTATGCAAATGGTATGACCTAATGCAAAATGTGTATGAATGCAAAACGAAAAGCCAGAAAACCAGGGGGCAAATTTTGGGTGTTACAGCTGCTCCTATTCAATCAACTGTTAATCTGAAAAGGAAGAGAGAAACGGCTATCAGACATTCAAGATAAACTGTGATTGAATACCATAAAGACCCTGAAAATTTGCACTCTGATGGAGAATGCAGGAATGGGAAATAAACCCAACCAAAGCGCTTTAGTGACTGAAGTGAAGGGAAAGCAGACGAGCTCTTTCCATAGTGAACTGTTACGCCAGATAAGGATACTTAGATAGACGAGTCTTCTTCAAATAAGCCTGTTACGCCAGGTGCTGGACATACGAGGCCTCATACGTTTAGCAGCATATAATCTGAGACAGACGAACCTCCTTCGGATAAACCTTTACGCTAGGACCGGTAATGCACTTATGTCTGTGGGATAGACATGCATAATCAGGATAGACGTACCCTCCTCATATATAATCCATGGATATATGATCTATGATAGACGAGCCTTCTTCAAGAAAACCCGTTACACCAGGTGCAACATTAGGATTTGACGAATCCTCTTCACAAATCTTGCGTAGATGCGTGGTATCTGAGACAGACGAACCTCCTTCGGATAAACTGTTACGCCAGTACCGGTAAACCTCATTCAGAGAACACATACGAGTGCCGAATATCAGACGATGATCTAAGAAACACAGACGAGTGCTTCAGGCAATGATACAGACGAATATCAGCCACTGGTACAGATGAATACCAGAACCCAACACAGAAGAGCGTTTGGAGTTGCAATACAGACGAGCAATCAGAGTAGCAATACAAACGAGTACCAGAAATCCAATACAGACGAGCAATCGGAGTAGCAATACAAACGAGTACCAGAAATCCAATACAGACGAGCAATCGGAGTAGCAATACAAACGAGTATTAGAGTGATTATCAAATCAACCCATAAGGATATAGGCTAACACAGACAGGTGTGAGGGATGATACAGACGTGTATACAACAACGCAAACGAGCTTCAAACGGATAACAAACACAGACGAGCGTTGGAAAATGCATACGAGCATTACCGAGTGTCGAGCACCAAAAAGAAGTTACACACAGACGAGTGCTGGGAATCGCAAACGAGCAACAAGATCTACCAACCATGGGAGACTGCTGGGGAAAGCAAACAAGCAATAACAAAATGCAAACACAGACGAGTGTTGGGGCGATGCTGGCGAGCAACTATCAAACATCAAACACAGACGAGCGTTGAGAAATGCAGACGAGCAAAAGCAAAGATCAAACACAGACGAGCGTTGACGAATGCAGAAGAGAAGTAAGCAACAGTCAAACACAGACGAGTGTTGAGGAAAGCAGACGAGCAACATCAAAGATCAAACACAGACGAGTGTTGCGGAATGCATACGAGCAACAGCAAAGCGCCCTGATTGGCAGCAAGAATCTCAATTCTGCAGGGGAGAACAAGGTCAAGATGCTTTGACACTGCTTAACTCTGGTTGGGGGGATGAATAACTATTTGTGTCATCACATTAGCCAAAAATAAATTGGCGACTTCTCTAGGGAACATTTCAATGATGGGAGTGAATCTCGACCATGAACTCTGTGGGGAAATGAGGTCTTCAGCTGACTACTAGGAATACTTCATTGTGGAAAGACAACTCCGCTTGGGGATGAGAACGATTAAATTAGTCTTGAAGTTCTGTTGGGGATATCATCTGCTCTACCTCAGCTTGGGAAATGTCAACCTTCTGGCATGGTTGAGAAACATATTTGGCAATGTTCTGCTGAGGAGAGAGACTTTGTTGGAGAATTAGAGATCAAAAAATAAGCTAAATTGCGCCCCAAGTATAGTATGACGACTGTGTTTGGAAAATATGCCAATTTAAATTGGACTTTGAATGAATGAGAATAACCAACTCCTCATGAGGAAACCTTGTCGGCTGAAGTAAAATTCTCTGCTCGGGGAAGAAATAAACTTCCAATGCCCTGCTGGGAAAAGACATACCAGACCATCCCTGAGAATTAACACAATGCTTCAAGCATCTGAGCTCAACTGTTGCATACTGATTATCATGAGTGCATAAGCATTCCTTTACTCCTGAAACTGTGTCATACTGCATCATCTATAAAGAGATCGGCTCTAGAGGATTTTACAGAAGACATGACATCCATAATTGTCCCGGTGTCTTCAAACTCTCGCAAAAATTCAACAAATCTTGCGGTAACTGCCCCAGGTTACGTCTTGTAACGGCTCTTGCTCCACACCAGAGAGAAAACAGAAACCATGCAGTATGAAGGTGCAATGCAAATGATGCAAGCTGCAGACGTATGCTCATGATGCTACGGATATGATGACATGCAAGATGCGGGAGCTAAAACAAGGATGGTTGGGCGTAAGGCCAGGTTGATATATATTTTTGTTTGGTTGTCAAGCAATTGGACTTTGAAAGTGAAATACCAGACGAGAACCAGATTATTGAAGGTAGGCCAACAGACGAGAACTGATGGGCAAAGAATGAGTCGTCAGACGAGAACTGACTCCTTGGGTTCATTGTCAAACGGGAATTGACTCTGAAAAAGAATGACTACTAGACGAGAACTGGCGTCCAAAAGGTATTGAAAAGGTGACCAGACGAGAACTGGTTAAAAGATTCGCCTACCAGACGAGAACTGGTATTTGAAGTTGGTTTTCCAGACAAGAACTGGAATTTGGATTGGTTTTCCAGGCGAGAACTGGACTTTGAAATATTGAGAAGTTGGGGTTACGAGGCCCTGGGTGTGAGACTGATGATACGGGGTTATGCCCAATGCACCTGATGCGTTTGCTCTAACGAAGCGACATGAATAACGTATGCAAATAATTTATGCAATGCTTATGAAAAGCTAGAAAAAATCCCAAGGTGGGAAAAAAGGTCTTATGCGGCAAGGCTTCTATGTTGAGAAGGGCGACACGGCGAGGGTGGGTAACACGATTTCCCGATACTCGTATTGAACTTTGAGATCACTGATATAACCTGCTCTGCGTAGCTAAAGTTGCCCCTGTTGGGTGAGTCTTTGAATAGACTACCTCTGATTATCCAACTCCTGGCATGGCGGACTTGGATGTTCTCTCGAGGAGAGTTGCAATTAGTGATCTCTGGAAGTGTCCTGCCCCGGTATGAGCGTGGAAGCGACTTGACTCATTCTGACTGAGCATTGGAGGAATATATCCCTGGTCGACAGAAAATTCAGGTGGCCTGCCCCTGTTTGGTAGATTCACTTCTGGTCAACTGACTTTGAACGATGTTCCTCAATCCACTGATGCTCGGGAACTTGCATTAGACTGACTGATTCCTTGGTAAACGAAATGACTGAATAACATGCCCCTGATTCATAGGCCTACACGATGCTCTTGATTTTGGTCATCATTGTGTAATGATCAAGTTCTCCTCTGATTGCTCTTTGTAGGAACTTCCCTGGTGTCGTAGAATGACTTGCAATTAAAACTGTTCATTTACAAATGGTAATTTGAATGTGATGCTCATACAAGTTTTGAAAATTTATTTATTTGAATGATATGACAGTGTGTGACGAATGGACCGTTAGTCCAAACGTAGTGCTGCATTAGCAAATCGTTAGGAGTCAGTTTACGCAACCTTGTCGTAGTATGCTTTCAGAATTGAACCTGATTCAATTAGGACTTTCAAGGGTTATAACGTGGCCTGGTTCACGGTTTTAGAAAGAAAGATTTATGACTCGAAGTGTATCTGTGCCCACCCATTCTCCTTGATGTTCTCCAGTCCTAATGTTCAGTTAATTCGGCCTAAACGCTCGCCTCTCGAAAGGGTTTTGTAATGGTTGAGGAACCAATGACGTTGACGGTTTAAGAACCAATGATGTTTTTGGAGTAACAGTCACCCCTTTTGACTTGGTGTCTGTAGTCACACGACTTTGTTCTAATGGAAGTTTTTTTTCTTTCTGATTTTTACTCCCTAACTTTTGCCTGGACTGATTCTTTTTTTTTTTTTGAATTTTTTTTCGATTTTGAAGTCCAGCGGGATGCCCTAACTTTTGCCTAAGTCATTTGTTTTCACTTCTCATTTTTTTGACTTAGCGGGCTTTTATTTCTCTTTTTTTCTTTTTCTTTGATTTTTGTTGAACAAATCGTGTGACACTGGTTTGTCTGACTTGCATGAAAGGGTTGTGACTGCCTCATTCCTTTGTTGTGAAGGGATAACCATTGTGGTTTCACATCCCTTGACCTCTGGAGGTGTGATGAATAAAGGTAATGGATCCTCGGATGCACACTCCTTTGGAAACTTGAACGCTCGGTCAAATTAACTGACGACTACCCTGCCCCGGGTTAAATGCGAGGGTTTTTTCGTTCAGAAAAGAAACTCCTACTTCAAGGCTCAAAGGGGTTGACGAGGGTTTATCTCCCTTATATCTCCGGTGTTTGGGAATTGAAACAATGCCTGTACATCGTCAGCAAGTTCTATCCTGAAAGCATACCTTCAACAATTATGGGTATTTAGTTGTCATCATCCTCCCTCAAACCTGCTAAACAACAGTGAAACAAATGGGAGGTATATGGATGCAAATTTGTTTTTTTTTTCAATGCAAGTAAAGAAAAATGAGCGAATGCGACATAATTGATTAAAAAATGCAAGATCACTACATTAACATTACCATTCAAAACAACAATGCTTAAAAAACAAGTAGTTGCTAACAGGAAAGAAACTACAAATGCAAATGATAAAAAGGATACAATGATCTCCGATGACATCTTGTCTGATCCACTAAAACCAGGAGACACCTATGCAAAGTCCTTGAACTCAATCCGGTGAGAGGTTGATGTGCACAAACAAGCTTCCTTCTGGAAAGGATACGTACCCTTTTTCGATCAACTGTTGGACCTTGGCTTGAAAAGCCTTACAATCTTCAGTTGAATGCCCGATCGATCCACTATGATACCCACACTGCTCATGAGGATTGTACTCTAAAGGGTATGGCTCCGACAATGGCTTGAGAGGCTTAGGAACCACCAATGAGCTCTGAACTAGATGTGGCAAGAGTTCACTGTATGCCATGGGGACTGGATGAAGAGGAGCGTTCCTTCTTTCCAGATTGTTGCGAGGCCTAGGTTGGCTCTGAAGTTGATTCCGAGGTCTTCGACCATGAGCTTGAAGATTTGAACGAGGAGGAGTCCAGAGTTTCTGATACGGTGCTCGGAGCATTGTTGAATGCCCGTAAGAGTAGCCAGACCTAGGAACGGATGATCTCTGAGAAGATGATGGTCTAGAATATTCGATATTGGCCATGACTGCACTGATGTCATACCCTTCTTCCCCTTGGGAGCTACCAATAGATTCACTTTCACTAGTTGGGATGTTCAAAAAGTCTTGGATCTTTCCACTTTTGAGCAGGCTCTCGATGCGTACTCCAAGTTTTATCAAATCAGAGAAGTTTGATGTCCCAATGCTACTCATTCTTTCCAAGTACAGACCTTGCAACGTGCCCACGAACAGGTCAATTAATTCTCTGTCTGAAGGTGGTGGTTGCACTTGGGCTGCCAATTCTCTCCACCGTTGTGCATATTCTCTGAAAGATTCACCAGTTCTCTGAGATAGGCTCTACAAGTGTGAGCGACAGGGCACCATGTCCATATTGTACTGGTATTGCTTTACGAAAGCTCTGGATAAATCATTCCAAGATCGGATACAACTGCTTTCCAAATCCATATACCAACTTAAGGATGCACCGCTTAAACTATCCTGAAAACAGTGAATCATCAACTCATCGTTGCATGCATAAGAAGTCATCTTTCTGTAAAAGATCACCAAATGACGCTTCGGGTAACTGACACCAGTGTACTTTTCGAACTTCGGAGTTTTGAAATCTGGAGGTATGACAAAACCAGGTACCAAACACAGGTTTAGAGCATCAAAACCAAAGGCATCAGGATCCGCCAAGGCTTTGAGTTGTTAATCTAACACACGAAATCTTTCAGCAGGATCAATAGCTGGTGGATCCTTGGTTTTCACAAGAGGGATTGCCCCTTGGAATTTCGGCATAGGGAAAGCAAAACTCTAATAATCTGGAGCATCAGAAGAAGATGAAGGTCCACCCCGGACAACAGATGGTTCAGGTACACTCTGATTCACGATCGGGGTTTGTGCAGGCTGAGCTTGAGTAATGTTGTTCACTTGCAGAAGATCCTCATCAGGAGAAAGAGCATACAAAGGATTGGTCATCGAAGTGAAACTAGGTGGAAACTCAACATTCTGACGGTTGTTCTCTGACATAGCTACTGACAGCTTCCAAACTGACCCTTTTAAATCTTGACACTACTCAGTCTAGCTTCAAACACTCTGTCGTCTTCCAATGGTTACCACTTGTTCAAACTGAGTACCGGGAAATCAGCTGGCTAGTCATGGACAAAAGAGGAGGGATGAGCTCTCTGGAAGAAGGATATGCAATGCAGATGCAAATGCAAAATGCAATATGATGATGCAAAAGATGCAAAGACATGGGATCAATGCTGGAAACTGCCCGGAATCTGGAATACTGCCAAGAATCAAGTGTCTGTAACCACAGGATCTCTGTATAATAACCCAAAATAGTAACCGAGAACCAAAGGTCAATCACTCCAGGATCATAGTGACTGAATCAAAACATAACACTGCACTATAAACCCCTCCCAATATCACGGGTGTGCTTCGGGTCAAATGATCGGAAAATTAGCAAGTGTACTATTTTTACCGATGTAGTAATAGAAGGGAGTTATCCCAAATATCGATCTCGAGGACTGCGTACCGAAATAAGTTTCAATGAATAGATTTCAATTGGACAAAAGTTTTGATTGATAGTTTGTTTTTCGATGAAATAGGATTAAAATTACTAAAATGTAAGCACAAACAGAAGTTGCACGAATATGAGAATAATGCCAGGGACGGTGTATAATTTGCAATGCAATGACTTAATAATTTCTCGACTCTACAGAGACATGCTTCAAACTTTATCTTTCCTATGTTCAATATTGTGTTTCCAAAATTCCTTTAAAGAAAAACCTTTGGTATTCTTCCTCGACCTTAATTCCTCAATGGCCAAGGAAGAATATCAAGCAATAATTCTGACATAAAAATGGTTTTCACAGGGTATTCCAATTCCTCGGTAATATTTACCGTGATAAAAATTACGCAACAAAGTTAGGATGGTTGGTCAGACCAAATCCTAACTACGGTCAATTATCAAATTTTCCAAAAAGATAAAGCATTAAGAACGTTGCATAAAATAAAGAACAGGTTTAAACGCATAATCTCAAAGATTAAGAATTCAAAATGTCATTACATAAAGCAAATCAGGGACACCCCCCTGGCATTTGGGGGTTTAGCCACTCATGTTCATAACAAAAATAAAAACTGAATAATAATATAGAGACATTACAATTAACGTTGGATCAGTTGGATCGTCAATCGCTTCTGCTCTTGATCAATCCTTCTTCCCCTCCTATCGTCAAATCCCAAAATCCCCAAATCAAAAGTAAAAACATATCTCAGTCTTAATCATCTAATATATCAGTCTTCTAAATACTCCGTGAAATGTCCATAATGCCCTCTGAAAATATCTCAGCATCATACAAATAGCAGGATTTTTTTCTGGTTGTCACAACACGGGCCGTGTTGTGCAACACGGGCACCCGTGTTGTGCCACTGAGTCTTCTCAAATGCTCATTTCCTTCAAAGGCCATGACACGGGCCGTGTTGTACAACACGGGCACCTGTGTCATACCTCTGGTTTGCTCCTTTTCATCCCCATACTTCCTCTTCAAAGGCCTTCACAACACGGGCCGTGTTGTGCAACACGGGCACCCGTGTTTAGCTTCTGATATCCCTATTTTGCTAGTTTTTTCAACACTCGGATCATCTTTGTGAAGGCTTCGAACAACCGATTAGATGTAGACCTGAAAACACATCAACAAAACAACTACATAACACATACCAAAGATAAAAATTGATAAAAAGACTAAAACTAGACTTGCATGCTAAATTAAGAAAACTACAACGAAAGCGTGAAAGAAACACTTCAAACAACCGAAAGTATACGCAAAGAACAACGAAAACGGCTTGAAAACTACGACTAAAGATCACTGATCAAACTCACCCGAACTTGAACTTTTGCTTGACCTCAAGCAAAGATCTTGCATTCACACATTCAAACACTGTCAACTCATTCAACACTAGCGAGATGAATTACTATACTCATACGTGGATTTTCGTTCCAAGTCACCCAACAAGTTATTTTGGTACTTCTCTCTCTGCAAAGGTATCACACAAACACTAAACTGCGGTAAACCCCGGACCTGAATCTCCTTTTCGGTAACCTCTCCGACTATGCTTCGGGCTTAGGTCTTCTGTTTCGATTTTCCACCCTTTTCATTCGGACAATCCTTTTTAAGGCTTCTTATGATTTTCACCGTGTGTACAAAATTGATCCCTTTTTTTTATTGGCACCGTTATCTTTTTGTCCCTTAAGGGAAACATTTATGTTCAACCGCCATTAGGTTGAATAACCGGGTGAGGGCTACCCAACTTAGAAGGATCGATCGTTCTAATGTTCTTATTCAATTTTTTTTTCTGGTGCCTTCATGCCTTTTTCTCTTTTTGATCAACTCTGCACACACAATTATTATAGATTAAGCCATATATGTCAGTAGAAACTACTTCGGGTTTACTTCTCAGATCAAAGTACCATGGTACGAATCTACATGTCAGACTCGTTCCTAATTCAGGAGACTCAATGTGTTCGTGTTGTACCTAAACATAAAAAATTTTCCATTTTCCTCATCGGGTTTCTTTTCACTCAATCCTATATACTTTCTCATTATTCACTCGCAACAACACACAATTAACAGGTCAATTCAGGGGTGTTTTTTTTTCAAATAACTTATAACCATAATTTTCAAGCCGACACTACTAGAAATAAAAACAAATAAACACAAAACAAAAGAAAAACATGAAAACTAAACCCCCCCACACTTGAACTCAACAGTGTCCACACTGTTGAAGAACCAATGTCGGAGGGAACTCACAAAAATCACTGAGGCGGGGGAAAGCCATGCAGCCTCATCTGCTGAATCCACTCATGCAACTCATCAATGAGGTCCCCTTGACGGGTCTTCTCTCTTATCATCTCATCCCATTCTTCCTTGGTCAAGCTCCACTGACCGGTCTCCTGATTTGATGAGCCGCCGACAGTTTGTACAGGGACCTCCTCAGCTTGGTACCCCTCATCATCCTCACCTGAAAAGAATTCATCATACTGCTCGTTGTCGCCCTGCAGAGGGTTCTCACACAACCAATTAGCTTTATTGTCAATGGTAATCAAATTGGGAGCAGGAAAAGATATCAAATGCCGGTTATGGGTAAGCACAGAGTAGTAATTATGAAAACTCTTAATGATAACTTGGTTGGTGAGGGTGTCTAAATCAATTTGATTCTTACCTACCACTGAAGGTACCTCAAGCAACCTCGGACCATAACCAAGTTTGTCAGCTATCTGCGTTATCATTCATCCTACAAAGATCTCACTAGAAGTGGCATTGGCTACCCGCTTGAGGTGATCTGCTGTGAAGGCTGCTACATTGATCAGTTAATTATTAGCCATACCATAGAGAAAGTACAGCTCTCTTTGTGTAGCTACTCCTGTGCTATCACCTCGGCAGAAAAGGGTATAAGCCAACCCCTTCTGAGCATACCTAAAATACGGGTTATGAATCCCCGAAGCCTTCGCCGCAGATGCGACATAGTCAGTACTGCCGGTAATGTCCCTCCGAAATTCTCCTGCAACAAATGTGATGGGCGATGCACCAGGCCCATAGATTGGAAGATCTAACATCTTTCCCAATTCAGCAACCGATAACACGTGATCAGTGTCAAAAAGGCGAAACTTCAAAGTACCGTAGTACTCTGTATCCGACCCAGTCCACCCGTGCTTAAGCTAAAATTGCAAAGAACTCAAAAATTCCAATGTTATGCGCTCGAAAGTCGGCACTTCATATAGCATAAAATTTAGCATACCAATATTGTGAAACATCCTATGTACCTCAAATTTCAGCCCTAGGTTTTCGAGAGTCTCATTACACATATATCTAGCCGGTATTAACTTACGCCTTACCAACTTAGAGTATTTTACCTGGTGCTCCGGATTCTCGAATAAAATGCCGTGGGCATTAGGCATGCGGTGTGCTCGCTTACGGGGGCGAGACGACTCAGCCACATTCTTTCCAGTATCTCTGCGAGGAGGCATTCTTATTTCCTGCACAAATACACACATAATTTGACAGAGGGATTAGTGAAATCAGTCACCGTAGAAGTGATAACGAAGACGAGGAGAACACTTTTTGTGAAGGGAGTAGGGTGTTTTAGTGAGTGGGTGTTGGAGAAATGGAAGCTTTTGTGAAGAAGAAAAATGGAGGTTAAGGGTTTTTAGAGGATGAGGGTTTGTAGAAGATGAATGATTAGGAGAAATATGTGGTAATGAGGCTAGTAATGATAAGTTAAGAGAATTAAATCGTGGGCCCCATATCATTAAAAATGTTTGGAAGTTGAAATTTTTTGAAAGAAAATGCCCACACTCCTGACACGGGCCGTGTTGCGCAACACAGGCACCCATGTCAGGCCCCTGTATTGCCACAAAAAAAATAAACAGCAGGTGGGTTATCAGGCTTTGCAACACGGGCTGTGTTGCACAACACGGGCACCCGTGTTACACCCCTGTATTTCTCAAAAACAACTCAAAAAACCAAGGGATATTCAGTCCTTGCAACACGGGCCATGTTGCACAACACGGGCACCCGTGTTGCACCCCTGCATTCCTCAAAATTTCAGTTAAATTCCATCTTCCTGACACGGGCCATGTCATGGGACACGGGCACCCGTGTCAGGGCCCTAATTTTCCACTTTTTCAGTCTTTCTTGATTTTTCTTGCTCGACTATCCAACTTCCCTTTTTCCTTAGCAGAATCTGTGATTTACAAAAACACATAACCTACAAAAACTGAAACAAACAAAAGTAATAATGAGAAAAATTGTGGGTTGCCTCCCACGTAGCGCTGCGTTTAACGTCGCATGGCTCGACGGTCTGTCGTCCTACTGAGTAAGACGAATGACATTCACATCACCAGTAGTTTGGCCTCTGAAGTAGGGCTTTAATCTCTGCCCATTCACCTTGAAAATATCTCCATTGGTCTAATTTTTAATTTCGACTGCTCCATGAGGAAATACCTTGTGAACTACAAAAGGTCCCGACCATTTAGACCGTAATTTTCCTAGAAATAGATTCAACCTTGAATTGTACAAGAGGACCAGTTGTCCTTCCCAAAACTCTTTTCTTTGAATCCTCTTGTCATGCCATTTTTTGGTTTGCTCTTTGTAAACCTTAGCATTCTCGTACACTCGATTCCTGAATTCTTCTAACTCATGAAGTTGAAGAATCCGAGAACTCCCAGCTTTTGACAAATCCATATTAAGATACTTAGACGCACAGAAAGCCTTGTGTTCAAGTTCCAATGGTAGGTGACATGCCTTTCCATATACCAGTTGATATGGTGACATACCGATAGGCGTTTTGAAAGTCGTTCGATACGCCCATAAAGCATCATCCAAATTAATCGACCAATCCTTTCGAGATGAATTCACTGTTTTTTCCAGAATTTGTTTTAGTTGTCTATTTGACACCTCTACTTGGCCGCTTGTTTGAGGGTGGTATGGAGTAGCTATCCGGTGTTTCACATTATACTTTTGCAGAAGCTTCTCCATGAGGTGATTCGGGAAATGCGTTCCTTCGTCGCTTATCAATGCTTTCGGAACACCAAACCTTGCAAAAATATTCTCTTTTAGGAAATGCGTTCCCCGATAGTCGTCCTCTGCTCGACGGTCGTTTATCCCTGGCAGTCGTCCTCTGCTCGACGGTCGTCCTCCATCGCCCGCACTTTATAATCATACTTTACTTCCTTTCACAATCTATATCCCTTTTCTTCTTCATACCCAGCGAGTTCAAATTTTGGACTGTCTTTGCTATTCAACCACAAGTTATCTTGTTTGCCTGTTAATACGTCGCTTACATCCTGCACGACTAACTCATGCTTGAATAGGGGCAGCTGTAAACACCCCAAATTTTCCCTCACTCATTTCACCATGGCTTGTGATCTTTTCATTTGCATAAGTTCAATCATACCATATCATGTTGCATTCTTGCTTCACTGCATTGGTTCAAAGTCATCTGCATCTAGGGTTTGTGATCTGAGCAATCCATGAGCTATCTGAGCCACTCCAAAGGTCTTAAATAATCTCAAGAGGGTCCATGTATGTTCAAGTATCATATTATATCCTCCCAAGATCAAGGAAGTCAGATAATCACAAGAACTGAGAAAGGCATGGAAGTAGAGCCAAGCATAACTGCACAGATGACCTAAAATTAGGGTTTTGGTTTCAGAGCCCATAACTCCAATTTTTTTGTTCATTCTTGTTTCCATTGGTCTCTATATGTTATAAGGATCCTACACACCAATTTTCATGAAGAAATTCAATGGGGAAGGCATCTGATCAATAGATAACTTCTTGAGCAAGTCAATGCAAAATCAGGGCATCTGAGGCCCCCAATCACCCAACCAAAGGGTCTTCTCCATCATTTTGGGTGTATATGATCTTTATTTGATCTTATAAGAGGTTAGAAGTTCACAAAATTGAAGAATTTCAAGCCATTTGCAAAGTTTCCATTTTGGGAAAGTGACTTGTAATGCAAAATTGCCATTTTGGGAAAGTTTTTCAACCTTCTCTTTCTCAACCAAAAATGCTTCAAATGAAAAATTCTTGGTCATGAAAGTTGTAGATTGGATCATTCCCTTTTCAAAAAGTACAAGAAATTGATCTAATTCATCCTAGAACTAAAGTTATGGCCTTGCAAAGTTGGGAAAAATCACTAAATTTTCACTTATGCACGAAAGAGGGAAACTTGCAAAAACTCATGTCAAGGCAAAATGTGACCTCTAATTGACTTATAAGCAATACACAAACATGATACATGACCTAAAACTCATAATTTCCATAAGAATCACTCATTTTCATGCCTTGATCATCAAGTAATTCAAAAGGGGCCAAAACTTCATGAATTTGCAAAATGGCACAAATCTTGATATCCACTTGTGCCAGCTCCTCAAATCAGTTTTCTTGGACCTCCCTAAAGCCAGCTGACTCGAGCCATGCCTCTAAGCCAACCTGCCATGAGCCCATACCTCAAAGGACAACTTTTTTGACTCTATGCAAAAGGGACCATACCAATCAGCATAGGCCACACCAACTCCACAGGCCTATCACAACTTGATAAGTGGACCAAAAGCAACTTAACACACACAAGAACCAGGCCTAAAACCTCATCATTGCCATAGTTCAAAGAAACTCTCCCTCTTGCATTTTCTATCGAATCTCACTACTCAGCCACCCAAACTTGATACTTTTTTCACCATTCGTCTCCACATTCATCACTGATCATTTCCCACCCTTCATTTTGCCTTGAAAGCCACTATACACAAAACACTATTTTCACCTCCCTTGACCTGAGCTTCACTGACTTTCAAATAAAGGCCATATAAACTCCAACCAAGCTTTGCAAACTCTTCAAGGGGGGCCATTGGGGTGATTTGAAGCAAAGAACTGCCCAGAAAGCTGCAAACTGAGGAAGCTCAAGCTCAGGTACCTCAAGAACTTATTTTCCAGAAATGAGTTTTTTAAGTTCCTAGATTGTTCCTTATGTTTTGCTGATCACTCTGATGCTTTTACTTTTTGAAATGGTTGAGAAATAAGCCTGTATCGAAGCTCTGAAACTTTTCCATATTTTATGTTTTGATCCATATCTTGAGTTGTAGGTAATAGAAATTTGTTTTGATGCTTGATTCGTGTTCAGGGTGATTAGGAGATGTGATCTGGAGCTTTAGAGCTCTTGATGTTGCCTAGAGAAGAAGTTAGGTTTTGTGCTCGCCGGAGAAGATGACCGGAACCACTGTTCCGTTCATCTGAAGGTGATTAAATTAGGGTTAGGGTTTAGGTGAGTTTGAACGTGAGCCGTTGATTCCCTTTTCCCGCACGCATCCAATGGTCCTGATTCCTTGATTAAGCCCTAATTCTGGATTAATAAGGAAAATTTAAATCCCAGAAATGATCTGAGCCCTCCATTCACGCGCGCGTCAACTCCCTCCCTTTTTGTTCAAATGCTGGCCATTGGATCTGTTGACTTCTCATTAAAATTCATTTATTTTCATATTTTTGTTATTTGTTTTGCATAATTATTTTAAAATACATAGAAAATCCAAAAAAATATTTTCTTTCTGCATTTTTATTCTAAATAATTTTCTTAACATAAAAACTATTTTTATTTTATTTTTTACATTTTTAAACTATTTAAAAAAATATTTAAATGATTATTTTAATTGATTAATGAAGATTAATTAATTAAAATAGCATTTAGGTTTCCAAAAATCACCAAAACATTCAGAAAACATTTCCAAACATTTAGAAACATTTACAAACTCACAACACAAATTTCTTTTTGGTTTTGATCATACTTTGGCTATTTTCATTTGAATTAGGGTTCTTTAATTTGAATATTTTTAACCCTAACTTCAAAAATTCATAACTTTTGATCCAAGTTGAGTTTGTGAATGGTTCTTTTTGCATTGTGTTATGCATTCTTTCAAGCATCTAAAAACATTTTTGTTTCATTTTTATAATGAATTTTCAATTTGTTTGGAATTTTCCCTTTAGGATCACCCCTACAACCTTAGGAATTTAGAAAACTCATAAGTCCCTTAGGGTTTAGCTTCTGACCTTCCCCTTTGGGCAGTGAACTTGTATAGGTTTAGGGTTCTTTTGGTTTCATTTTCAATTTTTTATCATATCATTTGCTTCTGATTTTGAATTTTGCATCTCAGGTTGTGCTTAAACCCTAATTTGCATCTTCATTTGCATCCATCTTGCATAAGCTTGCATACATGGACTTGTCATGACATTTTGTGCATCCACATGACATATAAGACATCTTAGGACATATTAGAATCATGTTTGATCATTGCATCATCCATTTGCCATGTTTTTGCTTTCATGTGATGTCATATGCATTCATGAACTTTCATGCCTCTTATTTGTCTCATTTGGATTTTCATCTCTTGTATGATCATCCCCATCTCTAGACATGCTTTTATACCATCTCATAGCATCATTTGCATCATGATTGTGCTTCTGACTTTGGCTTTCATCTTTGCATTTCATCTCATTTTCATTTCATTTCATTACTTTTTGCTAACTTTTCAGGTGGTAAGTGTTTGAGAAGTGAATTTGCCTTCACTTCTCATAACCTCTTCTCATTCTCTTTTATGCATCCATTGCTGCATTTTACTTGTGAATTAGAGCGAGCTTGCTCATTCATGTTCCCTCTTCACTTTCTTTCTTCAAGCAACTTATCTTCTTAAGTGAAGTAAGTTGACTTGCTTCTTTCGCTTCTTCTCCTTTCTTTCTGCTTCTTCCTTGGTGGCCTCTTCTTGAAGATCTATTGCAAGATTCATAAACCCTAGGAATACCCAAGAATGATCACAATTAGGGTTTGATTAGTCCCCCAATTAGTTTTACCTTTGTGTCATCTTTGTGTCTTCTCTTCTCACCTCATGATCAAGGATTAAACCCTTAAGGTTTTAAGGCTTTGTGATTAAGGTAATGCCTGCATCCTTCCCTTAGGATGGAGTGTATAACTTTAATCCTAAGTGTTAAACCCTTAATGTGTTTAAATCCTTTAATCAATCCATCTAATAATCACTAAGACATCAAGCTTGTAACTTGGGCCTTGCATTAGAGTTCTAATTCTTCCTTAATTGGTTAAGAAGGACTAACCCTAGTGTTAATGGACAAGTCCCCCTCAAGTTGTCTTATAAAGCATAAAAATCACTTCTTAATCTTACCATTAACTAAAATCCACTTTAATAAAGGTTTTGTTTTGTCATGAGGTTAATCCCTAATCATGGATTAAGTTGAGGAGCCTTCCTCATCTTAAATGTTCTCATCTATTATCCTTCTATTAGGATGGTGTAATGGGTCCATTAAATCCTTGATTATGGCTTAAACTCATTACTTAACACTAAAAAAAAACTCCAAAAACATATAAATAAATACAAATAGGTCAATGATCTTAATCCTACATCATGGTAATTAAGTTTGAGGTGTTTACTTCATACTTAAGGTATTGTCATTACCCCTAATCAGAGGGAGGATGTGATGAGTTTACTAACCCTTGGTTTAGGCTTACGCTCATTAACTTATGACACACAAAAAGCAATAAAAGACTGAAAACACAAAAACAAACAATAATCGTCTCCTCCGGGATTCTTTTCTCATCTCATTCACTCACAAACGAGAACTTGCTTCTTCCGTCTAATGCACGACAGTTTGCACCTGAGCCAGACAGGTCATACACTTGAGCATAGACAAGTAAGCAGTTCATCAGTCAATTCATCTTTTCAGTCCCTTTGAGTCGAACTACGGTGTTCTGACTTCCTCATTGCACGAGAGGATACGTAGGCATAACTTAACAGTTATCGAACAAAAGTCTCTGTATATTCCCCCTCTTCCAGCTGTGTTCTTTAAGCCTCATAGTCTTGAGCTTCACACTCTTTCCTTACACTAACACTCTTTCATTTCACTTCACACTTCTTTTGCACTGACACTTGCATTCTTTTTCCAGCTTTTTGCACACAAATAGCACTAACATTACCCCTTTAAACACAAACTCTCAAGCGTGGATCCCGTCGAGTACGACGGACAATCTGGGTGCTAATACCTTCCCAGGTTGTAACCAACCCCCTTTCTCAGTTTCTCTGGTTCGCAACCGTCTTATCCATCTTCTTTCTAGGTCTATGCAGCATTACCTTTCCTTCGGGATAAAAATGCCTAGCTGGCGTCTCTTTACAGTTCACCCTCGTGTTCTCCCCTTTCGCCGACCGTTCGCGTCTGTACCCTATCTGACCCAGGTGTCATTTGGTGGGAGCAACAATGGTCAGTGTAAACAATCACTTTTGAACCCAACAGATATTGCCTGAATTTATCGAAGGCATACACAACAGCTAGCAACTCCTTCTCGGTAGTTGCATAATTTATCTGTGCAGGGTTCAAAACGTGACTAGCATAATAAATCACATGAAGCAATTTTCCTCTTCGCTGTTCAAGAACAGCCCCTACTGCAATATCACTAGCATCGCACATAATTTCAAAGGGTAGGGACCAATCGGGAGCGATAACAATAGGTGCCGACACTAATTCTTTTTTAAGTATCTCAAAAGCATCGGTGCACTCCTTATCGAACACAAAAGTCTTATCTTTAACCAACAGAGTAGTTAAAGGTTTAGCTATCTTTGAGAAGTCTCTTATGAACCTGCGGTAAAAACCCGCATGTCCTAAGAAGCTTCTTATACCTTTCTCATTAATCGGTGGTGGTAGCTTTGAGATTACTTCCACTTTCGCTTGATCAACTTCGATCCCTTTTTGTGAGATCTTGTGACCAAGAACAATTCCTTCTTGCACCATGAAATGACATTTTTCCCAGTTCAAGATTAAATTACTTTCTTGACACCGCTGCAAAACAAGTGAAAGGTTAGATAAACAGTGATCAAATGAGGATCCGAACACGGAGAAATCATCCATGAACACTTCCATGTGCTTTTCTAACATGTCAGCAAAAATGGATGTCATGCATCTTTGGAATGTAGCGGGGGAATTACATAGCCCAAATGGCATCCTTCTATAAGCAAAAATGTCATAGGGACATGTAAACGCCGTCTTCTCTTGGTCCTCCGATGCAACTGCAATTTGATTGTAACCGGAGTAACCATCTAAAAAACAATAGTAATCATGTCCCGCTAGTCTCTCCAACATTTGGTTAATGAATGGCAACGGAAAATGGTCTTTTCTCGTAGCCAAGTTCAATCTTCTATAATCAATGCAAACTCTCCATCCAGTAACATTTCTAGTAGGAATCAACTCATTTTTTTCATTAGTTATTACTGTTGTTCCTCCCTTTTTGGGTACCACATGGACCGGACTCACCCAAGCACTATCGGATATAGGATAGATCAATCCCGCATCTAATAGCTTAACAACTTCCTTTCGCACTACCTCCTTCATCACCGGGTTCAATCTCCTTTGGGGCTGCACAACCGGTTTGTGATCTTCTTCCATTAGTATTTTGTGCATGCACACCGTAGGACTTATACCTTTAAGGTCTTCAATCTTCCACCCAATTGCTCCCTTAAATTTCTTGAGAACTCCAATTAACTTGTCCTCTTGCACACTTTTCAAATTAGCGCTAATAATAGCGGGACATTTTTCTTCAGTGTCGAGAAAGACATATTTGAGATTCTCGGGTAGTTGCTTCAATTCTGATATCTTTGGCTTGTCTTCGCCTTCATCAACCATTATAGGTTGTCTTAACTCTTCCCACCGGTGCATTCTAACTCTTTTCAGGATAGGTTGAGTTTCAAGCATAGCTACCACTTCCATATCACTACTTTCGACTTCCTTATCATCTTCAAAAATAGACATACTTAGTACTCTTTCTAGAGGCAATTGGGATACACTCTCTAAATGTTGACTAGCTTCCACTTGTTCTAACACTTATATGTTACTACTAGTGCCCACATCATCTTTATACTTCAAAGTGTTCCTAACATCAATTTTCAACTCTTCATCGTACACTTTCAAAGTGATTGTTTCCCCTTCCATATCCATCATGGCTCTCCCGGTTTCTAAGAAAGGTCTTCCCAAAATAAAAGGAATTTCTTCATCTCCAGGCATTTCAAGGATCACAAAGTCAACCGGAAACACAAATTTGTCCACTCTAACCAGGACATCATGGACTACTCCATATGGCCGCTTCATAGAATGGTCCGCAAACTGGAGAGTCATCCGAGTATCTTGAACAACACCAATACCCAACTTTTTGTAGATGGATAGAGGCATTAAACTGATGCTCGCTCCCAAATCAATGAGAGCTCTCTTGAATGACTGGTCACCGATGGTGCATGGAATGGTGACAGCTCCTCTATCTTTTTTCTTCACCGGAATCATTAGTCCCTGCAAAATAGCACTACAAGTTTCGGTTAGAATAATAGGTTCAGCTCCCATGGTCCTCTTTTTAGCAATGATATCTTTCATGAATTTGGCATTAGTGGGCATTTTCTCAAGTGCTTCAAGTAATGGAATATTCAGCTCTAGCTTCTTGAACAACTCCAGGAATTTCTCAAAATTCTTTTCTTGTTGCCCTTTCTTTTTGTTTCTTGTTGGATACAGAAGTTTGATCACCGATTTCGGTTCTACCGCTTTTTCTTTGATTTCCGGTGCTGGGGTAACTTCTTCCTCTTTTTCAACAACTTCATTCTCTTTTATTTCCAGTTCCACTTCAATCATTTGATTTTCACTCTCAGAATTTTCATTCACCTCTTCAATTGCTTTACCTCTTCGTGTTGTGACTGCATTGACTTTGTGATTATCTCTTGGATTTGTTACAGTAGCACTTGGAAGAGTCCCTGGAGTTTGGGGAATGGCGAGGTGTTGGGCAATTTGGCTCATTTGCACTTCAAGGTTCTTGATAGAGGCTCCAGTATTCTTGAAGTTGCTCCTCGTTTCTTCTTGGAATTGAGAATTGTGAGCTGCCATCTTTTCAATGGCAATTTCCCAATCAGCTTTTCTTGGAACTGGTGGCTGATATTGTTGTTGCTGGGGCTGATATTGTTGCTGTTGGGGCTGATATTGTTGTTGGCCTTGAACCTATTTTTGGATATTCCCTTGCTGATCTTTCCAAGAGAAATTAGGGTGATTTTTCCACCCCGGATTATACGTGTTAGCATACAAATTGTTCTGCCTCAACATATTAATCTGTTCAACCTGTTCTTGAGTTTCCAAACAGTGCATGGTGAAGTGTGGTCCACAACAGATCTCACAAATCACAGCTTGAACAGGTTCCACCTGAGCTACTGTCCGTGTGCCAAGATTCATCTTCTTTAGCCTTCTTTCAACTTCTGAAACAATTTGATCTTCCATTTTCACAACCTGCTCTGTCAGCTTTAAATCAATTTTACCATCTGGTTGACTCACTGTGCGATCATATAATTCAAGGTGTTCATTGGCAGCAATGGCTTCTATGATTCTTTTGATACCAGTGGCTGTTGAGAAGTTTGTTGAGCCACCTGCAGCGGTATCAATAAGCGGTTTTGTCTTGAGTCGCAACCCATTCACAAAGTTTTGCATCTGCTCGGTCGCGTCCATATTATGAGTAGGACACGCGGTCAAACACCTTTTGAATCTTTTATATGCATCTCCAAGTGATTCACCCTCTTTTTGTTTAAAATTGACAATATCATATCTCTTTCGGATGAACACTGAAGCAGGAAAATATTCATTAAAGAATGTTGTTTTTATCTCTTGCCATGTTGTGATACTCTCCGCTGGGAGAGAGTAGAACCACTCTTCTACATCATCAGTAAGTGTGAATGGAAACATCACAAGTCTTTTTGCCTCCTCTGAATGACCTTCGATCTTCAAAGAAGTGGTGGTGGTGGTGGTAAGGAATCTCTGAAGATGCTTATTTGCATCCTCATTGATCCTTCCGGAGAAAGACTTGCTCTCTAAATGGCGAATAGTGGATGGATGCAACTGAAAGTGTGCTACATTCACCGGTTGATTAACAATATTCATCCTGTTAGGTTGAGCATTTTCCCCTCCATAGTCCCCTAAAAGTCTCTCTGCAACAGGTTGATTCCCTGCCATGTTATCAAATCCTGGATCAGTCTCTCTGTCCGAGTCATAGTCACTATGCTCAGAGTACACAGATATGTCGTCCTCCGTTTCCTGATTCGGGACATTTGAACCGGTTTCAGCCAGTCTATCAACTCTTGCCTTGCGGCGTCTCTCGTGCAAAGCTCTTTCTGGTTCTGTGTCAAAAGAAAATTTAGCTGAGGCCTGACCTCGCATAAACAGTTAGAAACAAGTTAGATAACAAAATTTTAATAACACTAAAATAATAAACAGAAAACAATAAAATTTTAGTCGCAGAGCAACAAAATTCCAATTGAAATAATACAAGACAACTTAGATCTTTGGCAGTCCCCGGCAACGGCGCCAAAAACTTGATCGGAAAATTAGCAAGTGTACTATTTTTACCGATGTAGTAATAGAAGGGAGTTATCCCAAATATCGATCTCGAGGACTGCGTACCGAAATAAGTTTCAATGAATAGATTTCAATTGGACAAAAGTTTTGGTTGATAGTTTGTTTTTCGATGAAATAGAATTAAAATTACTAAAACGTAAACACAAACAGAAGTTGCACGAATATGAGAATAATGCCAGGGACGGTGTATAATTTGCAATGCAATGACTTAATAATTTCTCGACTCTACAGAGACATGCTTCAAACTTTATCTTTCCTATGTTCAATATTGTTTTTCCAAAATTCCTTTAAAGAAAAACCTTTGGTATTCTTCCTCGACCTTAATTCCTCAATGGCCAAGGAAGAATATCAAGCAATAATTCTGACATAAAAATGGTTTTCACAGGGTATTCCAATTCTTCGGTAATATTTATCGTGATAAAAATTACGCAACAAAGTTAGGATGGTTGGTCAGACCAAATCCTAACTACGATCAATTATCAAATTTTCCAAAAAGATAAAGCATTAAGAACGTTGCATAAAATAAAGAAACAGGTTTAAACGCATAATCTCAAAGATTAAGAATTCAAAATGTCATTACATAAAGCAAATCAGGGACACCCCCCTGGCATTGGGGGGTTTAGCCACTCATGTTCATAACAAAAATAAAAACTGAATAATAATATAGAGACATTACAATTAACGTTGGATCGGTTGGATCGTCAATCGCTTCCGCTCTTGATCAATCCTTCTTCTCCTCCTATCGTCAAATCTCAAAATCCCCAAATCAAAAGTAAAAACATATCTCAGTCTTAATCATCTAATATATCAGTCTTCAAAATACTTCGTGAAATTTCCAGAATGCCTTCTGAAAATATCTCAGCATCATACAAATAGCAGGATTTTTTTCTGGTTGTCACAACACGGGCCGTGTTGTGCAACACGGGCACCCGTGTTGTGCCACTGAGTCTTCTCAAATGCTCATTTCCTTCAGAGGCCATGACACGGGCCGTGTTGTACAACACGGGCACCCGTGTCATACCTCTGGTTTGCTCCTTTTCATCCCCAGACTTCCTCTTCAAAGGCCTTCACAACACGGGCCGTGTTGTGCAACATGGGGACCCGTGTTGTGCTTCTGATATCCCTATTTTGCTGGTTTTTTCAACACTCGGATCATCTTTGCGAAGGCTTCGAACAACTGATTAGATGCAGACCTGAAAACACATCAACAAAACAACAACATAACACATACCAAAGATAAAAATTGATAAAAAGACTAAAACTAGACTTGCATGCTAAATTAAGAAAACTACGACGAAAGTGTGAAAGAAACACTTCAAACAACCGAAAGTATACGCAAAGAACAACAAAAACGGCTTGAAAACTATGACTAAAGATCACTATTCATCAAACATCACAGACTATCAAAGCCGAATAGCAATAATACGTTCACCATTTCCGAGAAATGGCTCATGACCAAATCAGGGAATCGGTTCGGCATTATATACTACTCAGGGAGGCCTCAGCTGAGTCCGGGAAAACAAGGTCCTTCTATGCGAGTTCCAGGTGGACCCTCGAGTGAGAGTGGGTTTGTCACACAATGTGGTCTGCCACTGTCACCAATAGAGAGGGATGTTTCCACAAGGTTCTCAATGATTGGTCCCCAGCTGCATATAACTATCAAGGTTATGAAATGAGAGAGGAAGATCCCCAAATCAAGACATTTCCAAGACAGTCGCAAATCTGGGCGTGGAACTCACTACTACCCCCATGACAAGATCTCATGAGGCCAAAGTGGAACCACTCTAAGTCCTAAGGTGCACTCGAGCCTTGGTAATGAGCTCATCTCACAGAAACAGTATCACCCAAGTCCTATCAAACAGAAAATCTAGTCCAGACAGTCCAGTATAATATATGATGCGGAAAATAAATACTGAAAACTGTAAATAAAGCTGTAAATAAACTGTAAATAAACAACAGTAAAATACAACACGCAACAGAAAACAATCAACACCCAAAGAAACAGAAACATGCAAGCGCTAGGAGGGACTCTCAAGGGAACCAAAGATTCTCTGGTTTGAATTTTCCCCACCAGAGTCGCCAGCTGTCGCTCCCCGGATTTCCATCCTGGTACAAACGCGAAAGTGGCGCGGAAAGAAGTTAGAGTTGCCAGCCAGGCATTTTTATCCCGAAGGAATGGGAATGGTAATGCTGCAGAAACCAGAAGAAAAGAAGAGGAAGGACACGGGTCCTACGAACCAAAGAGACTGAGTTCGGGAGCCGGTTACGACCTGGGAAGGTATTAGCACCCAGATCGTCTGCCGTACCCGACGGGATCCACGCTTGCAAAGAAACTATTTCAAAGGGTGAAGAAATGAAAGCTGCTGCAAAAGAAATGGAACTGAAACTGGAAAAGGAACTGAGAAAGAAAAGAAAAAGGAAAAATGTAGGGAAACTAAAAGAGTGTGCTTCAACGGGCCCTACCCCGCTGCCTACGTACCTCATCTGGACAATGAGGATCAGAGTCGCCGTAGTTCCCCGCTGCTTGTGTCTTAAGGCTTGAACTTCCTATGTCAATGCTCAGGTGTTGCAGGCTCGGACGACGAGTGTGTTACCGTCTTGTAAAATGACAAGTAGGAGCAAGTTCGCAGACGGAGCGAAGGAGATGAGAAAAGAATTCCCGAAGGAAAGACGCTTATTGTTTGTTTGTGTTTTTTTAGAAGCTTTTATTGGAGTGTGTCATAAGGAAGTGAACTCAAGCTCTTTTCCATGGAATGTGTACTTGTCACTACATTCCAAGATGGAATAATAGAATCAAGCACACTCAAGTAAGGAGAAGATCCCCAAAACTTGATTCCAGAGATTAGGGCTTAGGCTCACTAACTCATTGAACTTATTAAGTGTTTTTGTATTTTTGATGAAGAAGTCTTTTTTATGATTTTCTTGATGAAGATGGTATCCTAATCAGACTTGTGCATCATGATGAGCTTGTACTATCCCAAGATGGGAAAACTACAAGTGTTTCATGGAATAAGGCTATTGCACAGGAGACCACTTCAATCTTTATTAAGTGTCTTTTATGATTTTGTTTTGAGATGAGAATAGAGAGAGAACCAAGGAGAAAAAGGAAAAAAATCTAATGGGGGACTAATGAATCCTAATTGTTATCATGCAAAGGAACACCTAGGTTAGTGAGGTTTACTATCCTATAGGAGGAAGAGATAAGAAGAGAAAGAGAAGAAGATGAAAGGAGAAGAACCATGGTGGCCTAAGCGCACATCAAGTTGAGAAAGAATAAAATAAGATGAGAAAGAAGTTGAGATGAAAAAGAAATAAGATAAGGAGATGAGAAAGCAAAATGGAGTAACGGAACAATGCACAAATAGAGCCTACACCAGTAGGACTTCCAGATGCAAGCAGTATGCAAAAGGTAAAATCGGGTCACAGTGGTACCTAACGGAGAAGGTCCGTTGCCTCTTCAATGCGCACAAATAAAGCAAGGAAGACCTGTCAGAATATCATCGGGGCATCCATAAATATTAAACCAAACATCCAGAACATTCATCAAGATAGGTCATCGTGTCCAGGAAATAATCCACTAAGCGTCACCACTTGCATCTGGAATTTCACAAACTTAAAGAAGAAGTCTACAAAATATCCATCAACACTAAAACCACAATTCTATTAATTAAACTAAATTAACAGAAACTAGAATAAAAAATAATAATAAAAAATTAACCAAATTTTGTTAATAATCTAGTAAAATTCTGAATCAAAATTCTAACAAAAGTTAACTAAAAACTAATTGCAAATAATTAAGAAAATTATAGAAAAATCGAATTAGAAAATAAAAATAATAAAATAAAAATAAAGAGCCAAGGAAAGGGAGGTCAGGGCGCTGGAACGTATGGTCTGAATAACAATCCTCCATGGGCTTGGTCGATGGCCTAACAACAACAAGCAATAAAACATGTCCTTATCAAAATTAATAAAAATATAATAAAGTAACAAAAATATAATAAAGTAAATAAAATAAAAAAATAAGAGCCACAAGTTTCCAATCCTCAATCTTCTTCTTTCTCGAAACAAACCAATCCTATTCGCACAACTCCCTCCTTCAAAAATCAAATCGCAAAAAAAAAAAAAACACACTGCCGCCACAGAGCAACGTGATCTTGTTCATTCTACGACGCCGTTGCTGAAGCTTCATCATCGGTGTTTATTTTGTGATTAGCTCTTCACCGTCGCTTTGTTCTCTCGAATCGCCGATGTTGGAGATACTTTTCTTTCTTAACTCGTCAAGCGATCGATCGCGGTTTTGATTCAGATTTCTCGGTTTGTTCTTCTTCTGAGATTTTCGATCTCAGATCGTCTCAAGTCTCTCATCTTTAGCTTCGGTTTCACAGTTTCACCTAGTGCACGAAGCTCTCTTCTCCGCTCTTGCAATCACGCTATTGTTTCTATTCGCTCGATGGAGTTCTTCGTCAAAAAAAACATTGTTCCGCCGCGTGAGCAAACTTCTTCGTCTAAATTTCGTCACCCTTACCCTGTTTTCACACAAATCTCACTGTGTTGGTGCGATTTGATACAAGAGTGATGGTAAGGTTGTGGTTGTGAATCACTGTATGATGTTGTTGTTATATTGAAGGTTCAGATTTAGTGGTAGATTGTGTATTGCCTGTGATTTTCGTGAGGTGCTGGCGTCTATGTACGGGATTTTTTGCAAGAATTGATGCTGGAATTTTGGTATTGGAATGTGGCGTGAAAAAAAATAATTCTATGTTAGAAACAACAACAAAAATGGACTTGTGGTCTTTGGTTTTTATTGGAGATATTTGGTAAAGAAATGGATTAAAAAGTAAATTATATTTTTTCAGATAATTGGAGAAATGGATTTTAAAATGGTATATATAAAAAAATGTAAATAAAATATGGACATTAAGAAATTGAATTAAGGATAAAAAGTAAAGAAATTAAGGATGATGAGTATTTGGATATTGGGTAGGAATTTACAATGGATACTTGTGGTTTAGAAAGAGAATAGGGAATTAAATGGGAATAAACCGGGTAAAAGGATTTAGAAACATAATAAAAATGGTATAATGGGTTTAATTGGATAAAAATGAATAGAAATGGATATGGATAAAAATTGTGAAAATGAACAAAAGTTCAGAAAAATGGATTAATATATAAGAATTTGAACACATGGATATGGACATGGATAGGACTTATGGAATTTCCTAATACGCATACAACCCTGAACTCCTGAATTTTAATTTGAGACCAACTGGCATTGTTTTCCACACACCACAAACAACATGAGCAAAACTACCAATGAACGACTTGCAACTGAACCAACCGTCATCTGAATTATCTTGAAACATTAAATCTGTATGAATCAATCACTGGGAAAATAAATCCACCAATGAACACGACTGAGCATGTGATGATCCTGACTTTGGCACTAAACTTCTCATGAATTATTGCTTGACAGCCTGATGAAGACCACAACTCAACCTTGGATACACACTACTTGAGAAACGAACCATTTGAAACAGATAACTTGCACTTGAAGAAATCTCCTGATAGTTTGACTGAAATTAGACGAAACATCCGCCTGAACTAGATCGTAACAAACAAGCACACTTGAATTGAAACCAGATCTCTTTGAGGATGAAGATAGCCTGAGATGCTGAGAAGAGAGAGATAGCATTGTCTTGATAAAGAAGAAACCTCTGATTCACACTTTAATGTTAATGATGAACTAGATGAATTAGTGAACAGTCTTCAGACGTGAAATCCTTGAATACCACTGCATCAGAGAAATACACCCCAATTCAGTGACAGGAGCATAAGAATATAACGCCATTGATAGCTGCATAGCTGAAACCTTCAATTCCTTGATAATCCACAAATAAGGACGTGAAACCCTATATCCTCAGATGACCATGATCCCATGTCTTAAAAGCTTATGCAAATGGTATGACCTAATGCCAAATGCGTATGAATGCAAAATGAAAAGCCAGAAAATCAGGGGGCAAATTTTGGGTGTTACACTTTTCATGCACTAACAACGAAGCTGAATATGAAGCCTGCATCATGGGTCTTGAGGAAGCCATTGACCTCAGGATCAAGACTTTAACTGTATTCGGAGATTCAGCTTTGGTAATCAATCAAACCAATGACAAATGGTACACTCACCAAGAGTATCTGATCCCATACCGTGACTATACGAGGAGATTATTGACTTTCTTCACAACAGTCAAACTTGAGTACATCCCTCGAGACGAAAATCAGTTCGCAAATGCTTTAGCTACCATTTCCTCCATGATCAAGGTTCAGACTGCCAATTATGTGCCTCGGATTTCGGTATCCAGGCTTTACCGACCGGCATACGTATTCTCTGTGGACATTGCTAAAGATGACAAGCCTTGGTTCCATGACATCAAATGCTTCTTAGAGGATCAAACATACCCACTTGGGGAATCATCCAATGACAAGAAGACATTAAGAAGGTTGGCTGTTAGTTTTTTCCTAAATGCTGATGGTTCATTATACAAGCGAAACATTGACATGGTTCTTCTCAGATGTGTTGATAAGAAAGAAGCCGACTTGCTGATGCACGAGGTGCATGAAGGATCCTTCGGTACCCATGCTAGAGGACATGCAATGGCAAAGAAATAGTTAATATCGGGATACTACTGGATCACAATGGATGTAGACTGTTGTGCTTATGCCAGAAAATGCCACAAATGCCAGATCTACGCAGATAAAGTGCATGTACCTCCAAATCCTTTGAACGTGATGTCTTCACCTTGGCCTTTTGCCATGTGGGGCATTGACATGATTGGAAAGATCGAACCAAATGCTTCAAATGGCCACAGATTCATCCTGGTAGCCATTGATTACTTCACCAAGTGGGTTGAAGCAGCTTCATATGCAAACGTCACCAGACAAGTGGTAGCCAGATTCTTGAAGAGAGACATCATCTGTCAATACGGAGTTCCCGAGCGAATCATTATTGATAATGGTTCCAATTTGAACAAAAAAATGATGGCAGAACTGTGTCGGGACTTCAAAATTCAACATCACAACTCTTCTCCTTACAGCCCAAAGATGAATGGCGCTGTTGAGGCAACAAACAAAAACATCAAGAAGATTGTACAGAAGATGGTGGTAACTTACAAATACTGGCATGAAATGCTACCATTTGCCTTGCATGGGTACCGTACCTCAATCAGAACGTCTATTGGGGCAACACCTTATCAACTTGTGTATGGTATGGAAGCAGTCCTACCTATTGAAGTTGAATTACCCTCCTTACGGGTAATGATGGATGTCAAGCTAAGTGAAGCAGAATGGGTCCGATCTCGGTACAATCATATGAATTTGATCGAAGAAAAGAGATTAGTTGCAATCTGTCATGGGTAGCTATATCAGAAAAGGATGAAGAAAGCCTTCGATCAGAAAGTTAGGCTTCGGGAATACCAAGTAGGAGACCTTGTTTTGAAAAGACTCCTTCCTCATCATACAGACCACAGGGGAAAATGAACTCTGAACTACGATAGCCCATTCATAGTAGAGAAGGTTTTCTCTGGTGGAGCGCTGATGCTCACTACTATGGATGGTGAAGATTTCTTATCCCCTGTGAATTCAGATGCAGTTAAAAAATACTTCGCATAAAATGACCCGCTGGACATAAAAACAGAATGTAAGTCCAGGAAAAAATAGGGCATCCCGGCGAGTCAAAAACAGAATAAAAGACTCGGGCAAAAATAAGGGAAAAATATAAAAAAAAATGTAAACCCGCTGAGTTGAAAAGCCACATTGGACAGCTCAGGCAAAAATGGGTATCCCGGTGGATTGAAAACCCAAAAGGGCGATCCGCACAAAATCGGGGAATAAGCGAACAACTGCATTCTGAATTCGTCTGTATCACTTACAACATGGCAAGCTTCGAAAGGATAAACATCGGTCAGAATCAACTTTCTTCGGAAAGCAAGATGAGAAGAACGTCAAGGTCATACGGGTCATAGCAAAGGAAGCTCGCCGGAGCGTCATCAACATTGCCAGTACCTTTATTTTTCTCAATTTTGTAACAATCTCCTCATTTCAGGGGATCTGTTTCTTTGACTGTATTTGCCAATTCAGGGCGCCCAGATTAATAAAATCAGATTTTCAGTCACACCTCGTTTCGTACATTTTTGTTTCGTCTGCAAAATGTCAAATATCCATGATATAATATTGCATAAAACAAATGAGCTGTTCTTAATAAATGCTTGCAAGAAATAATCTTACTTCCAGGAATATCTAACTCCTGTAAGGGAATCCGGTAAGGGATACCTTGGGATGCTTGTGCGTTTCTCTGTCTTAACAGGATGCAGGTACTCGATACGCAACATGGGGCATGCCAAGCATCACATCCTCCAAGAAGCCTCTGAAATGCTTTCTCCCCAACAGAGTTGTCAAAGCCTCCCCGTCCTCAGCCGGGATCCCCATAGATATCTTTAGGAAGATCGTTCAGTGATCTTTCCTCCCCCAGGTAGAGTGTCGGGTTTCAAAGACAGAGGAACCACCTCCCCGCAGAGCTCCAGCCTCTACCCAAAAGAACAACACCTGAAATTCTCATGCAACAAAGTGACGGAAGCTTCCTCATCCCCAGCTGGGTTTTCTCCTTACAGGATAGGTCTATCAATGATCTCTCCCCCCCCAAGAAAAGCCATAAATCTCATCAGATCTACCAATGATCTCATCCCCAGCTGGGATACTCCTCCAAATATATCAGCCAGAGATCTTCACAGCAGCGGGATCCAAATCCCGGATCGGTTTCTTTTGCATAATCATAGCATTCGCATCATCTTTCCCTGCAAAGTGTAGCATTCCATTTAATATGGAGCATTACGGCAAAAATAAAACATTTTTGCATGATCACAAGTCAGGTTCGAACCAGTCACCTGCAAATACCATCAGTAATGTATATAAAAACCCGCAAGCATAAAAGCCAAAGCGTCCCCTTGCACTATCCAATACAAATGTTTGTTTATATATACGCTTTCAACACTTGTCCGAGTCATATTATTCCCCTGCAGATATAAGCCACAAACATCCTCTTTGAATATAGAAACCTATATACACTCTCTTGACACCCGTCCGTGTCACCACTCCCCAGTACGGTTGCCCAATCACTTGTTGCAAACCGAACACTCCTTCGTAAATACACTCTTGTTGACACCCGTCTGTGTCATCCTATCCCCACAGGTCGCCGAAACACCTTTTACACTCTCATATGCAAATGATTGTTCATAACTTATACACCTTCTCTTTCGACACTCGTCCGTGTCAGACTTTCCCCAGCAAGTTGAACACTCGTCAGTGTCTTTCTCATACTCCGCATATAGATACTCGTCCATATCTTATATATACATATTTATTCCCGACAGATTCGACACTCGTCCGTGTTCTTTGTTAACCAGTTGGTACTCATCCGTACCATCATCTCTGAACATGAATCAGCGTTTGTTTCTACCGATACTCGTCTGTATCATGGTCTTAAGGATGCTCGTCCATATCTTTAATCTATACACAGCGTCAAAACACTTATACCTTTATTCCTTGAGCATAAGCACTTGTCCGTGTTTACCGTTCCCCAGTAAAAGTAACTTTTCTCTTATCCGACGTTCGTCCTATGTCGTGATACTTTCGGCAGCCGTACCCTGCCAGGTGATCGTCCTTCACCTTTGGATGACCGTCCCTCATCCTTCCCCCAGCGGAGTCTCCATTATTGGAACCTTTTTTCTATCCGGCATTCATCCTATGTCGTGATATTTAGCAGTCGTCCCCTGCTAGATGATCGTCCTTCACCTTTTGATGATCTTCCTTCATCATTTTATCCGATGGCCGTCCCCATCGTTGATTTTGTTATCTGAAATTCGTCCTATGTCATGATAAACCCCGAGAGCAGCCGTACCCTGCTAGGTGATCGTCCTTCACCTCTTGATGATCGTCCCTCATCATGCTTATCCGATGGCCGTCCCCATCGTCGACTTTTTCTATCTGACGTTCGTCATATGTCGTGATAAAGAGCAGCCGTCCCCTGCTAGGTGATCGTCCTTCACCTTTGATGACCGTCCCTCATCATTTATTTCATTTATTCTTTAAATCGATGGCCATCCCCATCATTGTTTACTTTACTTTGTAAACCTGATGGCCGTCCCCATCGTTGCCTTTATTTTTTAATCCCCAGAGAGCTTTGTTACTTTACTTTATGGCCGTCCCCATCACGATCTCCTTATTTCCCCAGCTTGTCGGTCGTCCCCGGCATCGCTTTATCCCTAGCAGTTGTCATTTGCTCGATGGTCGTCCTCCATCGCCCGCACTTTATAATCATACTTTACTTTCTTTTACAATTTATATCCCTTTTCTTCTTCTCCCCAGTGAGTGCAAATTTTAGACTGTCTTTGGTATTCAACCACAAGTTATCTTGTTTGTCTGATAAGCCCATCTCTTACATCCTACACAGCTAACTCATATTTGAATAGGGGCAGCTGTAAACACCCCAAATTTTCCCTCACTAATTTCACACCATGACTTGTGATCTTTCATGTTTGCATTAGTTTAAGCATATCATATCATATTGCATTTTTGCTTCACTGCATTAGTTCAGGTTCATTTGCATCTAGGGTTTGTGATTTGAGCAATCCAAGGATCCATCTGAGCCACTCCAAAGGTCTCAAATCATTCCAAGAGGGTCCATGTGTGTTCTACTATCATATTATATCCCTCAAATATCAATGAAGTCAAGAAATCACAAGAAGTTGGAAAGCATGGAAGCAGAGTTAGGGCTTCACTACACAAATGACCTGAAATTAGGGTTTTGGTTTCAGAGGCCATAACTCCAAATTTTTTGGCCATTCTTGTTTCTAATGGTCTCAGTATATTATAAGGATCATGTGTACCAAGTTTGATGAAGAAATTCATTATGGAAGTCATATCTTCACTGGGTAACTTCTTGAGCAAGTCAGAGCAAAATCAGGGCATCTGAGGCCCCCAACAATGGAATCAAAGTGGATTTTTCATCAAATTGAAGTTATATGATCTTTATTTGATCATTTAAGTGCTTGGAAGTTCACAAAATTGAAGAAAATTGAGCTAAACCAAAAGTTGCCAAAAATGGAAATGACTTGTAATGGAAACTTTCCATTTTGGGAAAGTTTTTCAACCTCCTCTTTCTCAACCAAAAATGCTTCAAATGAAAAATTGTTGCTCATGAAAGTTGTAGATTGGATCATTCCCTTTTCAAAAAGTACAAGAACAATTTCTAATTCATTATGGAACTCAAGTTATGGCTTGGCAAAGTTGGCAAAAATCACATAATTTTCACTTTCACACCAAAGAGGATTTTGTGCAAATTCACATACCAAGCCATTTTTTGACTTTTAATACACTTCTAGGCATCATACAAACATAGTGCATTGCCTAAGAATCAGAATTGGTCCAAGAATCTCAAGTTTCTATGCCTTGAACTTCAAGTTTTGTTGACTTTTTGCAAGAGAGCCCATACCTCAAGTACAAGTTTTGTTGACTTTTTGCAAGAGAGCCCATACCAATCACCATAGGCCACAACAACTCTTCTGACCTATCAAAGCTTGTTATGTGGACAGATTGCAACTCATAACACACAACACACAAGGATGAAACCTCAGAATCACTAAGTTCCCAAAAATCACCCCAAAGCAAAAACCTTCGAAACTTTCTGTCCAGCCATCAAACTTCAAAACAAACTTCACCATTCATTCAGAAATGATCCATAGAGCATAAACCAACCCTCAAACAATCCTGAAATCCAGCCAAACAAAAATACGATTTCTGGCCCGTTGAAGTGCAACCACATAATCCAGCCATTTTAAGCTCCTTCCAAGCATTGCAGCTTCATCAGGAGGTCAAGAGGAGTGAGTTTGCACAAGAGAAGAGGTCCAAAAGCTTCAAACTGAGAAAGCTCAAGCTCAGGTAACCTCAAGAACAAATTTTCCAGAAATGTAATTTTAGGTTATAGAATTGTTCCTTATGTTTTGCTGATCATCATGATCTATTTTGTTTTGAAAATGGTTGCGAAATAAGCATGTACTGACTGTCTGAAAGTTTCACCATTTTTGTGTTCTTCTTCGAATCTTGAGTTTGAGGCATAAGAAATTAGTTTTGGGGGTGGATTCATGTTTAGGGAGGGGAGAGGAGTTGATATGGAGCTTTAGAGCTCCTGAAATGGCCTAGGGAAGAAGTTGGGTTGAAGGTCTCGCTGGAGAAGACGACCGGAAGTCTTCTCCGACCACCTGAAACTGATTAGGGTTAATGACGTGTTTAGGGCTAAGTTTGAATTTGGGTCGTTGGATGTGGATTAGGGTTAGGCAGTGGAGGGCTCAGATTAGCTCATTAAGTTTTAATTGTGATTAATTAATTTTTTAATTAGGATTTAGTCAGTTTGAATTATGGCCGTAGGATAGCGCGCGTAGTCAAAGCAAATCCCCCCAGTTTAAATCATGTCCATCAGATCAGCATACTTTCTTTTATTTCAATTTTTATTTCATTTTATTCCATTTATTTTGTACAATTAATTTAAAATACTTAGAAAATTCCAAAAATATTTTTCTTCTGCATTTTGATTTCAAATATTTTTCTCCACCCAAAAACATTTTTATTTTTATTTTTGCATTAAAAAATCATTTTAAAAATATTTAAATGTTTATTTTAATTAATTAATGGAAATTAATTCATTAAAATACCATTTAGGTTTCTGAAAATTCCAAAATAGTTCACATTACATCTTAGGACATTTAGAAACATTATCAAACTATTCATACAAATTTCTTTAGGTTTTGATTCAACTTTGACATTTTTCTTGAATTTAGGGTTCATAAAAATACCTTTTTGGAACCCTAACTTCAAGAATTCTTTTCTGTATAACCATGAAGGGTTTGACATTGGTTCTTTTTGAATTGTTCTTCATATAACATGTAGTATCTAGCATATTTGTGTCACAAATTTATCTTGCATTTTCAATTTGATTTTCATTTTTCCTCTTAAGGTACCCAAAAACCCTAGCAAACTTAGAAAAATCACAACTTTCTTTAGGTTAAGAGTTAGAACTTCTCCTTTGGGGTGTGAAATCATATGGGGTTAGGGTTCCTTCGAGTTCATTTGAAATTTTTTATCTTGTGATTTGCTTCTGTTTTTGACTTTTGCATTTCATCCTTTCATGTAACCCTAATCTTGCATCCATACTTGCATCTTACATTGCATTGCATGAACATGTGAACTTGCCATGACACTCTAAGAATTTGTATGCCATCTTAGACATCTTAAGACATTGCTTGAACTTTTCTTGATCATTTCTTCATACATTTGCTATGCCTTGCATCCATTTCATTTCATAAGCATACATCTGTTTTCATACTTCAAAGCATACTTCATTTGCATTCCATCTCTTGTATGAACATTCATAACACTTGGTTTTCTTTTGCATCATCTCATGGCATCATTTGCATCATGCATTTGCTTCTAGTTTTGGTTTTCATCTTTGCATACATTTCATTTTAATTTCATTCCTTTCCTTATGCTAACATTTTCAGGTGGTAAGTAACTTGAGAAGTGAATTTGCCTTCACTTCTCATTTCTCTTCTCATTCTTCTTATGCATCATTGCTGCATTTTCCTTTGCTTTAGAGTGAGCTTGATCATTCATGTTCATCATTCACTTTCTTTCTCCAAGTTACTTATCTTCTTCAGTGAAGTAAGTAACTTGTTTCTTCTGCTTCTCCTACTTTTATCTGCTTCTTCCATTGGTGGCTTCTCTGAAGATCTCTTGCAAGCCTTACAAACTATAGGAACATCCAATCATGATAATAATTAGAGTTTTGATTAGTCCCCCTTTATTTTTTACCTTTGTGTCTTCTTTGTGTCTCTCTTCTCACCTCATCATTAGAGACTAAACCTTTAAGGTTTTAAGACTTTGTGATTAGGGTTATGCCTGCATCCTTCTCTTAGGATGGAATGTATAACTTCAATCCTAAGTGTTAAACCCTTAATTTGTTTAAACCTCTTAATCAATCCATCTTAATAATCACTAATACAATAGCTTGTAACTTGGGCCTTGCATTAGGGTTCTAATTCTTCCTTTATTGGTTAAGAGGGACTAACCCTAGTGTTAATGGACAAGTCCCCCTCAAGTTGTCTTACAAACCCTAAAATCCACTTCTTAATCTCACCCTTAATTAAAATCCACTTTAACAAAGGTTTGTTTTGTCATGAGGTTAATCCCTAATCATGGATTAAGTTGAGGTATCTTCCTCAGCTTAAGTGTGCTCATCTATTATCCTTCTCTTAGGATGGTGTAATGAGTTCACTAATCCTTGATTATGGCTTAAACTCATTACTTAACACTAAACAAAAACTCAAAAACATCTGAATAATCACAAGTAGGTTAATGATCTTAATCCTACACCATCATGGCAATTAAGTTGAGATGTTTATCTCATACTTAAGGTATTCTCATTATCCCTAATCAAAGGGAGGATATGATGAGTTTACTAACCCTTGGTTTAGGCTTAAGCTCATTAACTTATGACAAACTCCAAAAAAGCAATAAAAAACTAAAAACACAAAAACAAACAATAATCATCTCCTTCGGGATACTTTTCTCATCGTCTTCATTCACAAACGAGAACTTGCTTCTTCCGTCTAATGCAAGACAGTTAGAACTCGAGCCAGACGAGTCATACACTTGAGCATAGACAAGCAAGCAGTTCACAGTCAATTCATCTTTCAGTGTCTTTGAGTCGAACTACGGTGTTCTGACTTCCTCATTGCACGAGAGGATACGTAGTGTAACACCTCAAATTTGCCCTCTTCTTTTTAAGCATCATATCATAGCATATTCATCATACTCATATCATTTTGTCAGCATCGTATCATGGAAAGATGAAGCATAACATCCCTCATGTCCTAGCATCAAGCATATGGTCATCTGTGGAGGTCCTAGAAACCTTTCAAGCCATGACAAGGGTCCAATTGAGTTTTTAAAAGTTATATGGTGAGTCTACACTCCATTTACAAGATCAAGTCCATTGGCAAAAGCTCAGAAGACTGCATGATCATCAAAGATCTCAGGACAAGGCAAAGCTCCTATGCAAAGCACCCAAATTAGGGTTTGGAATTCAAGCATTAAGACCTCACAACTTTGGCCAATTCTTGTGATCCAAGTCTTCTACATGTTAAGAGGATCCTAGGTGTCAATTTTCATGAGAAAATTCCATGTGGAAGTCAGTCAATGCCTCAGTTGCTTGCAGATGAAGCAAAAAGTCAACAGTGCCCTTAAAAAGTCAACTGTGCAATTTCAAGGGGTCTAACCCAAATTTTTTGGCCAAGAGGGGTCCTTACAATGTTATAAGAGGGTTGGAATGATCAAAGTTCAAGAATTATGGAGATTTGAAGGGTTTTGCAAAAATGGCATAAAGTTGGTTTTAAAGATTTTCCAAATTTGGCAACTTTTGCCCTAATTTTCAAATGGCTTTAACATGACCAAAAATTCTTCAAATGAACCCAACCCAAACATGAAAGTTGAATACTAAGGCTTTCCATTTTCAAAAAGTAAAATTACATTTTCATGGGATTTATGGTTTGGGAGATAGGGCCTTCGAAAGTTTCATGTATTTTAGGGCAAAATCACATTTCCATGCATGCACCAAATGCAAGAGTGCTCAAAACTCATTTTCAAGTGTTGGAATGGATCAAGTGAGGTTACTAAGTTACAATGCAAGACATTTAGATGATTTTTCTCAAGAGAAATTCACATTTTAGTGCCAAGCAAGGAAGTGGCCTCAAAAATGCAAAATTAGCCAAATCATGAGAAGTATGTGATGGTTGGATCTAAGGGCCAGAGTTGTTTGTGTTTTGATTAAGGATTGGAAAAGGCTTGCACATGTGCTAAGAGGCCAAGCAAAGCATGAGGGTGGTATGCTTATCTCACACTTTTTCAAATTATGCAAAATCACAAAAAAGGCTCATGTATCCCCATTCCAAGTGCAAGGTGAGGCCACCATCTCTTTATTAATGACATATGAAGCTTTTGGCTCAAAAGAAATTGGAGGATTCAGGCATGGAATATGGTGCATTTCACAAAATGCAAATACATGGTCACATGAGATTTACATGGTCACATGAGATTTTAATCTCTACTAAGTGGCAAGTTGCCATGGAATGTATTTGCAAGCCCATTTGTGTACAATTTGAGATCACTACATCACAATGCATGTTATGAGAAGAGTTTGGCCCAAAAGAGGGTGCAAAACTCGTGCATGGAATGAGAGATATTCCATGAAGTGAATTTTGTCAAAATCACAAGAAAAGCATGCTGCATTCATCCAAGGGCCAGGCTTTTTCTATTTTTGAATTAATGGATCACAAAAGGTCAGCATGTGCAAAGGATGAGAAGAGGGCACGAGTAAATCACTTCATCACACACTTCATGCCATTTTGCAAAATCACCCCATGCACATTATTCTCACGTTCCTTTGCTTGCAAACCCTAATCACTGAAAGCTCACATCATATATAAGTGATATTACCCTTTGAATCAGATATTTGGATCATAATCTCATCACTCTCAAGTTTTGGCTCCTGCTGCATTTTCCTTCACATCTCTTCATCCATAGCTTCATTCACAAAACAAACCATAGATTCTTCTTCTTGAAGCTTCATAGGTCATAGATCAACCCTCATTTTAAGGTGGAGGAAGGTTTTTGCACCAGTTCAGTTCAGATCAGAATCCTTCACAGAGCAAGTTTCAGGCGGTTTTGAGGCCTCTTTCACATTTATTTTGTGAGTAGAGGTTGCAAGAGGATCATCTAGAGCTGGACTTTGGTTTTCTTGGTGAGATTTGGAGCTTTGTGATCTCAGGTATGCTTCAAATCCATGGATCTATAAATGATTTTTGTGGTGTGCATCATGATCTGCTTGCTGCTCTGAATATGTAGATCACTTTAGTTTCGAAAATGGTGTTGAATTGAAGTTAGTGTGAGGTTTCGAAATTTTTAGATCCAAATTGTTTTGCTTCTATTCAAGCTGTATGTGTTAGTTTGTGTGTTTGTGATGTTTGATTCATGTTATGCTTAGTCCAAGGATCATTTTGATGTTTGATTTGCGCAATTTCATGGAGAAATGATGGAGATATGTTGCTCTGCATTTGAGGTGGTGAAGCTGTGTTTGTGCCCTTGCTGCACGTGTTCCAGTTTTGGATGGAGGTTGAAGATGATGAGATGGAGTGTGATGATTGGCTGGTTTTTTTTGTTTTTGTCTTTTATGACTTAACCCTAGCATGACCGATTGATGCATGTTTACATGAGTTTGTTTTCTTTTTATTTTGAAGCATGGCATACATTATATAAAACCTGATGTTGTGTTAGTTGTTATTTTCGTTTGGGCCTAAGGCCAAATCACTACCTGCACCCCCTGTTGGGCCCAAGTGGCCAGTTGAACTGGATATCCTTACTCTTCACACTCCCACTCTCTTTCTTCATTTTTTAAAATTCTTTTTCTTTGATTCTTTTGTTTTTAATTATTAAAAATACTTCCAAATATCCAAAAATACCAAAATAATTCATGTGTGTTCATTTGAGTTTTCCTTAATTTTCTATATTTTTTTTTTCTGTTTTTTTCTAATTATCCAGGTGTCATTAAATTGTTCTTCTCCATTAATTCATTTTGAATCCTTTTTTGAGCAATCTGTCTTGTCCAATTTCCCTAGGGTTCATTATTTCAAGTTTTGTGTTGATTCTTTTTGATATGGATTCCTAAAGGGATGTAGTTCTTGTTTGTTTTTTTCCATGATTTTTAGAAACTTTTTCATTTGATTTTGATCCTTGGCTTGTCATTGAAGTTTTGTAACCCTAGTTCATGTTTAAGTTTTCATTTGACCTAGCTAGCTTCTGAATTTATCCCAATCCTTTTGGATCATTGTTATATCATGTTTAGGGATCATTTGTCCTGATTTGTGGAATTTTTAGGTGCTTTGTTGAATTGATGTGAATTTTTGTCCTTACCTTGTCCCATTTTGCTTCTTTGTGATCATTAACTCTTTTATAAGCTTAGAAGGGAACTTGTGCCAACTTCTTTCTCTCCTTTGGGATCTTTTTGGGGTATGGGAACCTTCCTGATCTTGGTTTAGGGTTTGTGGCCTAGACATTTTGTGTTACCTTTTGAGTTCATCTTTTCTTATGTGCTTTCACTTCATCTCTCCACTTCTTTCATCTCATATTGTGATTGTTGGATCTTGCACCTCTCTTTTCTTCATCTCTTTTGCTTCTTAAGCATGTCTTTGATTTGTTTTGGTGCTGGTTTGGTGCCTTGAGTCCATGTTTGTACATTTTTGCTTTGCATCTTCCTAAGTGTGCATTTGTTTGCCATTTGTTTCATGTTGCACCATGTTTGCTTACATGCTTCATTCCTCATTCCTATGAATTGCATATCCATTGAGCATTTGTATATATGACTTCACTTCTGTTTGTATGATGTTGGCATGTCATTAAGTTCATTTTGTTTCACTTGTGCATACTAACCTTGCAGGGGCTATAGTAAGTGTGAGATGTGGAAATTGAGTTCTACATCTCCAATTCTCATCTCTTCCTCTTATGTTTATGTGAACTAACCTTCTTTTGTTGGGCCTAGGCCTTTCTCATCCCTTCTTCTATCTTCTTCTTCTCTTCTTCATTAGGGTAGAAACCTCACCAACCCTTAGGACATCCATGCATGTTAACACTTAGGATTATTATTAGTTCCCTTTAGCATTTTTCCTTTGAGATCCTTTTGGTTCTTCTTCTCTTCTCATCTCATAACTCTAAAAAACACTTTAATAAGTTTGAAGTGATGCATTGATCCATAGCCTTATCGCATGAGGTATGCTTGTAGTCTTCCCATCTTGGGATAATACAAGTTTACCTTGTGATGCACAAGTCTGATCAAGGTATCTTCTTCATAAAAGAAAAGCATAAAAAACACTTCTTCATTTGTAAATAACCAAAACACTTAATAATTAAACAAGTTAGTGAGCTTAGGCCCTAATCTTTGGGTTCAAGTTTTGGGGATCTTCTCCTTACTTGAGTGTGCTTGTTCTATTATTCCATCTTGGAATGTAGTGACAAGTGCACATTCCATTGAAGAGAGCTTGAGTTCACTTTCGTGTGACACACTCATAAAAACTTCATAAAAAACACAAACAAACAATAAGCGTCTTTCCTTCGGGAATTCTTTTCTCATCTCCTTCGCTCCGTCCGCAAACTTGCTCATACTTATCATTTTGCAAGATGGTTACGCACTTGTCGTCCGAGTCTGCAACACCTGAGCAATGGCATATGCAGTTCAAGCCTTAATTCACAAGCAATTTCTTTTCTACCCCTAGTTAGGGGAACTACGGCGTCTCTGATCCTCATTATCCTGATGAGGTACGTAGGCAGCGGGGTAGGGCCTGTTCGAGCACAATCTTTATTTTCCCTACATTTTTCCCTTTGTTTCTTATTTCATTTCTTTCCAGTTTCAGTTTTCCTTTCATTTTCATTTCTTTAGCTGCAGTTTTCATACCTTCACCCTTTGAAATGGTTTCTTTTGCAAGCGTGGATCCCGTCGGGTACGGCGGACGATCTGGGTGCTAATACCTTCCCAGGTCGTAACCGACTCCCGAACTCAGTCTCTTTGGTTCGTAGGACCCGTGTCCTTCCTCTTCTTTCTTCTGGTTTGTGCAGCATTACCATTCCCGTCCCTTCGGGATAAAAATGCCTGGCTGGCGACTCTATTTTTCTTCTGCGCCACTTTCGCGTTTGTACTAGGATGGAAATCCGGGGAGCGACAGCTGGCGACTCTGCTGGGGACCGAACCCAGAATCTCTGGTTCCCCTGTGAGTCTCTCCTAGCGCTTGTTTGTTGCTGTTTCATTGGGTGATGTTTGTTTGATGTGGCTTGTTGTATGTTACTTTTGTTTATTTACAGCTTTATTTACAGCTTTATTTACAGTTTTCATTCTTTATTTACCGCATCATGTATATATACTGGACTGTCTGGACTGGTTTTCTTTGGTAGGATGGGTGTTACTTGTTATTGAGAGATATGAGCCAAGTACCCGGCTCGAGTGCACTATAGGACTTAGAGTGGTTCCACTTTGGCCTCATGAGATCTTGTCATGGGGGTAGTAGTGAGTTCCACACCCAGGTTGCGATTGTCTTGGAAATGTCTTGATTTGGGGATCTTCCTCTCTCATTACATAACCCTGACAGTTATGTGCAGCTGGGGACCGATCATTGAGAACCTTGTGGAAACATCCCTCTTTAGTGATGACAGTGGCAGCCCACATTTTGTGGCAAACCCATTCGCATCCGAGGGCCCACCTGGTGATTGCATAGGATGACCTTGTGTCCTGGACTTAGCTGAGGCCTCCCTGCGTAGTATATAATGCCAAACTGATTCCCTGATTTGGTCATGAGCCATTTCTCGGAGATGGTGGCAGTATTATTGCTATGTGGCTTTGAGAGTCTCTGATGCCTGACCCGGAGCCTTTTACCTGTGAGTTGGGGGGGTTGTTTACAGGTGTGCAGGAACCCATAACCTCAACATACACTCATTTGTTCAGTGATTCTTGTTATGATCTGTGGTCCTGTGATTATGATCCATGGTTCTATGATTTTATGGTTCCGGAGTTCTGGTTCTGGAGTTCTGGTTTTCTTGATATTGTGGTCCTGAGGTCTTCTTCAGTGAGTTGTGATTATCAGAGAGTGTGACTCAGTGGACTTTTGGGGTTTGCCAGTTATTCAGAGGGGCCCTTATCAGTGATCCAGTTCAGACAGTCCCAGTTGATCATATGCTTGCATTGCATTACATTTGCATCATTCTTTGCATTAACTGTTTATGTTTCCCATTTTTCAGGTCATTGCTCACATTTGTTCCCAGTTCTGGTATTCTTATCTCCATGGCAGAAATCAGAAGAGATCCGAGAAAAAAGAATGTGCATTATACCTTTCTTCAGCCGGAAGTTAAAAGTGTTCAGAGGTTAGTGGGTCTGATGAACGATCAAGTCTTGGGTAATTTCAAGAAAAGATATGGCCAGATATTGAAGTTTGTGGACAAGCCCACTGCAGACCAGAAAGACAGCTTGCATACCTTGTTGCAATTTTATGATCCTCTGCTGTGTTGCTTTGTTTTTCCAGGTTACATCTTAGCTCCGACATTGGAAGAGATCTCCAGCATGCTGAATGTTCCGATCAGAGAGACATTGTCGTTCTACGGGTCAGAGGTTGTGCTCAAAGATGAAGACATAGCCAAGGTTTGTAGGTTTCCAGTTGCTTCAGTCAGGAAGGCTCTGCAAGAGAGTGAAGGCAGAGGAATACCCTGGAGTGTGCTTATCCCAGAGGCTGAGAAGTATGCTACAGAGGCTAAGTGGAATGACTTTGGAGCTTTGCTTGCATTGATGGTATATGGGTCCAGTTTGTTTCCTGGAGAGAAAGAGTTCGTCAGCTTGGAGGTGATCTCAATATTTGCAAAAGGCAATCCAGTGCCTACTTTATTAGGGGACTTTTACTTCAGTGTCCATTACAGAAACAAGAAGGGTAGAGGTGGTCCAGTGGTCTGCTGTGCTCCTTTGTTTGCTGAGTGGTTTGCTAGACAGTTTCCTAAGTCAGGTGCTTTCAAGGAGATGCGAGACGAATGGAGATGGTCCAGAAGATTGATGGGATTGACTGTAGAAGACATTGCCTGGGGTTATGACTGGGATTTGCTAGGTAAGGAGTTGATGGTTAGTTGCGGAAGGTTTGCTGGAGTACCTTTGCTGGGAAGGAAAGGTGTCATCAGTTACTATCCAACATTAGCCAGAAAGCAGTTCGGCTACCCTTTGAAAGATCCTCCTCAGATGGAAATGTTTGCTGAATCTTTGTACTTTCCTGCTGACGGAAACAGAGAGTTAGTTCAACAAGCAGTCCAAGCTTGGGCTCACAGGATAAAAAAGGGGAAGAAAGACTTCGGCCGAGTTGATCCCAAGACATATCCACCATATGCTGAATGGTTGCAAAGACATATCGAGTTAGTTCTCATGCCTTTTTCAGTCGAGGCTCCACTTTATCCCCGAGAGGTGCCTAGTCAGAGCAGTACAGTTTCCTTAGAGGAGTACAAGAAGCTAGAAGCTCAGCTGCATGAGGTCAGGGTGGAGAATATTGAGATGGTAAGCCTGTACCACCAAGCCAACAAGGCCAAGAAGGAAGCTGAAGACAAGCTGCAGAAGTTCCAAGCCTCTCTAGAAGCCAAAGAGAAGGATTTTTCTGGTAGAGAAGCCCATTTCCACAGATTGGGTATGATGGAAGCTCAAAGAGAAGCTAAGCGTAAGATGACTCTAAAGACCCTCAAAGATGCTCGTCAATCCATTGTTTGGCTGCAAGGCCAAAGGGATGAAGAGCAAAATAAATTCAAAGAGAAGGAGGAGTTCTTTGAAGTTCATATGGCTTTCAAGAAGGAGGAAGTGGAACAAGCCCACGCCATCTGGAGGGAGAAGACCCAACAGCTAGCCCAAAGTCAATTAGCTTTGGAGGAAGCAAGGAAAGAAATCGAAGAGCTCAAGTTGAGAGTGGGTGTCAAGAAAAGCAGGGCAGAGATAGCAGATCCTGGGTCCTTGGCTTAGTTGTTTATTGTCCAGGCTACCTACAGGCTTGTTGTAGGAGTTTTGCTTTTATTTCATTTCTTTTGTCTTTATATACTAGCATGTAACCCTTCGGGGAATATTCCTGGTTGTATTCTGACTTTTGGCCTACAGTGGTTTGTTCATATTCAGTATTAATGTGCAAGTTATCATTTTGAATGTGCAAGACTCGTTTGTCTGGATACTACTAATGTCTGAACACTTATCAAAGAGAAAGTTTGAAAGCTAAACACTGAAAGTGATTGTCTGAGATTAGATGCCAGAACTGGGGCACATCAAATACTTAAAATCTGGGAACATGAACAATTACATTGCATTGCATATAACCTGTTTGTTTGTTTTGCAGGTGTTGTCTCAGTTACTAACGTGTTTTGTGTTACAGGCACTATAGCTCCTCGTAAAGTTCGGGAACAACCAGCAGTGCACAGATACCCAACCAAGATTAACAGAGAACGAGCCATGGACCAGATGCAAGCGGACTTGGAAGATCTGAGACAGAGAATGGATAACTTTATGACATTAATGGCCGGCATGGGGCAGAACTAAGAGCGTCTACGGGAGATGGTTGAGAATCAGAACAGGAACACTGTTGCTGCTGCTACTGCTGACAATCGTACCGGTGCGGGCGCACGTCAGGTTGAACCTCCTGTTACACAGCCAGGAGTGACTATTACCAACGATGGGTTGCACAACATTCATATGGACAATCATGACGACCAGTTCACTCTACTTGATGAAGCTGAAGGTCAAGGAGCAGAGATGAACAAGAGGTTCGAAGAGATGGCTGAGCAAATCAAAGCTATTCAGTCCCAAAGCTCTTTGGGATTTGACATAACCGACTTGGGTCTGGTTCCTGGGGTCAGGATTCCGTATAAGTTCAAAGTTCCAACCTTCGAGAAGTATAATGGCACTGCTTGCCCGAAGACCCATCTGCAATCATTTGTTGGGAGAATTTCCGCTCACACAGATGATGAGAAACTTTGGATGTATTATTTTCAAGACAGCTTGGTGGGAGCCTCTCTTGAATGGTACATGAAGCTCAGTAGGGTCAATGTCAAGAGCTGGAAAGATCTCGCTGAAGCCTTTGTGAGGCAGTATCAATATAACATGGACATGGCTCCGAACCGCAAGCAGTTGCAGCATATGGCTCAGACAGCAAAAGAAGGCTTCAAAGAATATGCCCAGAGGTGGTTCCAGCTAGCTGCCAGGGTACAACCACCCCTATTAGAGAACGAAATGGCCGACATGTTTATGGGCACTCTCCAAGGTGTATTTCTTGAAAGACTAGCGTCGAGTTCTGCTACTAAGTTCAACAATATTGTTATTGCGGGGGAAAGAGTTGAAACATTGCTGAAAATGGGGAAGATACAAGACCCAAGTGCTAGTAGCTCAAATGGAGCGAGGAAAGCTTTTAGTGGACCTCCTAGAAGACGAGAAGGCGAGACGAATGTTGTATTCGGTCGAGGCCAGGGTCGTGGTTATAGAAGACCTTATGAACATGTGGCTGCTATCACCATTCCTGCAGCTCCCGTACAACAGATGCTACCTCCACCACAACAACATCAACAACAACAACAACCTCGAACCAACTACCAGCAGAGACCGTATCAGCCGAGGCAGACTCGTCCGGCTAATAGGGTGATTGAGGCTATCCCAATGACTTATGTTGCCTTATTGCCAAGACTGTTAGATTTGAACCTGATTCAACTGAGAACTTTGGCACCACCACCTCTTGGAGAGCTTCCAGTTGGTTATGATGTCAACGCACGATGCGCTTTCCACTCTGGAGCACCCGGGCACTCGACTGAGAAGTGCAGGGCTTTGCATCACAAGGTTCAGGATCTTGTAGATTCCAAGGCAATCATCTTTGCGCCGCCGCCGAATGTTAACTCGAACCCTATGCCTAATCATGGAGGGGAAAGAGTCAATGCTGTTGAGGGTGATGACAAGTTGAGTTTGGTGCTGAGTATCGATGAAGTCAAGACACCTTTGAGGGTGGTGAAGGAGAGACTGTTGAAGGGTCAGGTATTTCCTGGTTGCTGTCTTGATTGTGGAGACTGTATGAGTGTTGTGGATGGCTGTGAGAAATTGAAGATGGGTTTGCAAGGGTTGATCGATGATGGGTCCTTGCAGTTCAGTAAAGTTAGTAATGAAGAGGCTGATGATGTGTCAACCATTACTATTTTCTATGATGAAGCTGATATGCCCGTCAGGCGAGAACCGGTTACAATCTATGCTCCTCAGATCAGTCCCGTAACTATTACTATACCTGGGCCAGTGCCGTACACAGATGATAGAGCCATTCCCTGGCATTATGGCTCCAATATTTATGTAGCTGGACAGAAGATGGAGAGCAAATCTGTTGCTGACCCGACTGTAGAGAATGTCGGAGGTGTTGGGGGTTTTACCCAAAGTGGTCGTTTGTTCGCTCCCCCTGCACTGAGAAAGGATCCTGAGGCCGAGGCTTCGTCCAAAGACAAAGGAAAGCAGGCTGCGAATGATGAGTCAACTACTCCTGTGGCTGGGCAGGGGAAGTTTGAAAAAGAAGTAGAGGAATTCATGAGGATTATTAAGAAGAGTGATTACAAGGTGGTTGATCAACTGAACCAGACGCCTTCAAAGATTTCTATCTTGTCACTGCTGATGTGCTCTCCCGCACACCGAGAAGCCTTACTGAAAGTCCTACAAATGGCATACGTGCCTCAGGAGATTACCGTCAACCAACTCGAGGCTGTTGTGGGAAGTGTCAATGCTAGCCATGGTTTAGGTTTTACTGACAGAGACCTCACTTCGGAGGGAAGGAACCACAACAAAGCACTACACATCACGATGGAGTGCAAGGGCGCTGTGTTGTCTCATGTTCTTGTAGACACAGGCTCTTCCTTGAATGTGCTTCCGAAGAAGGCTCTGATGAAGCTTAATATTGATGGGATTTTCCTAACGCCAAGTGATCTGGTTGTTAAAGCTTTCGATGGTTCAAGAAGATCAGTTTTCGGAGAGGTTGAGTTTCCCGTCAAGATAGGCTCTCAAGTCTTCAAAAGTGTTTTCTATGTTATGGACATTCAGCCTGCATATAGCTGTTTGTTGGGAAGGATATGGATACATGCTGTTGGAGCCGTCACCTCAACCCTGCATCAGAAGCTTAAATACGTGGTGGACGGCCAGGTCATCACAGTTTGTGGGGAAGAAGATATATTCGTCAGCCACCTGTCAACATTTAAGTACGTAGAAATGGATGGAGAAATTCATGAGACTTTATGCCAAGATTTTGAAGCAGATGTAAGTATCTTGACTCCTGTGAAGAAAAACAATGAGGGCACGTCCATTCATTCCTACCAGGAAGCAAAAGAGGTTGTTCAATCAGGTAGTGCTCAGGGCTAGGGCAAGTTGTTGGAGCTGGAAAAGAAAGATGATAAATTCGGCTTAGGGTATCAGCCTGGTGGGTCTACTCAGAGTGGTAAAGCTATCACGTTCACAAGTGCTGGGTTACTCAACCGCGATCAGATATGTACGGCAAGCCAAGATGGGGATAGTAACGGAGACTGGGACAACAATTGGATCCGCCCGTGTGCGCCCGGCGAGGAGCTAGGAAATTGGTCTGCTGAAGACATTGTTCAAGTCACCTGGCTCTCAGAGTAATTGTTTTGTTTCCTTTTATTAGCATACTGCATTGTCAAATCTAGCATTCTGCCCAAGATGCTTGGATCCATTGTATTGGGCCACCATGTTTTGTATTGCATCGTTACTTTGCTATGAAATAAAAGGACATTTTCAGACAAACTGTGTTCTCTGTCTTTGTTTTTAAAAAATTTTCACAAAAAATATAAAAATGGCAATGTGTTTTTTCCTTTTTTGTTTTGTATTAGCGTCTCTTTTTCAAAATAAGCAGATTCTGAATAAGCACGTCATCTGTGCAGTGTTGATCATCCGGATTCCACGGATAACGTTCCTGCTATGACTATGCATGACTTTGATAATCCAGTCTACCAGGCTGATGAAGGGGTTGAGGAAGACTGTGACCTCCCTGAAGAGTTGGTCAGATTGTTGAAACAAGAGGAACGAGTTATTCAGCCTCATCAAGAGGAGATTGATACTATCAACATTGGCAGTGAAGAAGCGAAGAAGGAAATCAAGATAGGGGCCAGTCTGCAGGCCGACGTCAAGAAAGAGCTGATCAGTATGCTGAGAGAGTATGTGGATATCTTTGCTTGGTCATATCTGTAAACACCCCAAATTTGCCCTCACCCATTCACACCATGGCTTGTGATCTTCTCATATGCATAAACACAATCATACCATCTCATATTACATTTTTGGTTCACTGCATTGGTTCTAAGTCATCTGCATCTAGGGTTTGTGATCTGAGCAATCCAAGAGCTTCTTGAGCCACTCCAAGGGTCACAATTCACTTCAAAGGGGTCCATGTGTGTTCAAGCATCATATTATATCCTCTCAAAGTCAGGAATTCCAAAGAATCACAAGAACTGGGATTGGTGTGGATGCAGAGCCAAGTTTGACTGCACAGTTGACCTAAAATTAGGGTTTTGGTTTCAGAGGCCATAACTCCAAATTTTTTGGTCATTCTTGTTTCCATTGGTCTCTATATGGTATAGGGAGTATGCATATCAAGTTTCATGAAGAAATTCCATGGGGAAGTCATTTGATCAAGAGTTGACTTTCTGGACAAGTCAGTGCAAAATCAGGGCATCTGAGGCCCCCAATGACCCAACCAAGGGATGATCTTCATCATTTTGAGTGTATATGATCTTTATTTGATCATGGAAGAAGGTTGAAGTTCACAAAAATCAAGAATTTGAAGTTTTTGCAAAGTTGACTTTTTAGGGCATAGTTGACTTTTAAAGAATATGTCATTTTAGGTCACTTTTCAAACCTTACTTTTTGGTCCAAAAATGCTTCAAATGGAAAAACTTTGGTCATGAAAGTTGTAGATTACATTTTTCCCTTTTCAAAAAGTACAAGAACATGACCTAATTCATTTTGGATCAAAAGTTATGGTGTGACAAAGTTGGCAAAAATCACTAATTTTCAAGATATGCCTCAAATGAGAAATTTGCAAAATCATGTACCAAGGCAAATTGTAACTTCTAGTTCACATCAAACCATTACACAAACATTCTATGTGACCTAAAAATCAGATTTGGACCAAGACTTCTCATGTTTCATGGCTTGTGGGACAAGATCTTTCCATATGAACCAAAAGTATACAACTTGCAAAACCATCATCACACTTTCACCAACTTGCTGCATTGGCTATTGGACCTTTCTAGCTTCACTTACACACCATGCTGCGCCAGCCCATGTACTTGTGCTAGCCTAGGGTTCAACCCATGCCTTCCTTACAACAAAGTGGACTTTTTTGCAAAAGTAAACATCCCAATCACAGCAGGCCAAGTCACATCCTCTGGCCACTTGGAATTGTTTATACTATCCATTTGCAAGCTAAACACATCATGAAGCCGGCCTGAAAACTCACCACAACACACATACACAAACTCACCCTAATCTGCATCTTCCTTCGAATCTGGTTCCACAAGCTACAAACATTCAAGCAAGTCTCACCATCATCCTCACCTTGTCTCACTGAACCTAAAACAACAAAGAAACAAGCCAGAAGCACACTAGAACACAACATTCACAAAAACACTCCAACCTGCATTTCCATTCGAATCACCTTCCACAGCCACAAAACATCCAAACTCTTTTCACCAACAAATCAAGCACATCAAAAGGAATCAAAACCACCCTTCACATTGATCTGAAACAGCCTATACACAGAGCTCATTTTCTGCTATATCAGATTGGAACCTCTCAAAATAGCTTGCTTAAGCTCATTCCAAGCCTGCCATTAGCACCAGGAGGATCAATGGAGTAAGTTGGCACCAAGAAGTAGTCCAGAAAGCCCAGAAATAGAATCTTCCATCTCAGGTATGACCGTAGAAACTTTTCTCTCAGAGCTTGATTTTTAAGTTACAAACTGATTATTCATGTCTTGCTGGTCATGAGGATGTTCTCAGAATAATAAATGAGCAAGAAATGAGCTTGTACTGATGCTCTGAAATTTCACCCGTGGATTTTGTTTTCTTCGATTTGCATGATTCTTGGGGTTTAAATGATGTTTGAGGGTGGATTCGTGTCCTAGGATGTTAGAGGATCCTTTAGATGTGTTTAATTTGTTGAATGGTTGCCTGAATCATGTTTTAGGGTTTTGGGGTCGCCGGGGAAGATGACCGGAGCTCCCCTCCGGTCACCTGAATCTGTTTTGCCCTAATCTCAGGTCATTAAGTTCATTTGAATATTGAGCGTTGGATTGGTTGACCTTGTGGACTTCCCGCGTGGATGGATGGCCCAGATCCTTTTGTTTAGCCCTAATCCATTTTATTTAGTTTAATTAATCTTAATTAAATAAATCTAATCAGAATCAACCACAGCCGTCCAGATGCGCGCTGGTCAATGTTTTCAAACCCAGGGTTAATCTCAGCCTCTCCTTTTGTTTACTTTTCCATTTTCTTTATTTTTATTCATTTATTTCATATTTGTTTTGTACAATTTATTAAAAATAGTTAAAATTGTTTAAAAATTATGAAACTTTTTCTCAAGAGTTTTATTAATTTTTAAGACACAAAAATATTTTTTATTTTCATTTTTAGCATTAAAAAGTATTTTTAAATATTTAAAAGTTTATTTTTAATTGATTAATGGAAATTAATTTATTAAAAATACTTTTAGGTATTTAAAAATCACCAAAAAATTCATGAAATGTCCTAAGACATTTAGAAACATTGTCCAACCTTCAAACCAAATTTATTTTTTGATCTTGATGCATTTTGAGAATTTTTCATTGAATTAAAATCATTTTTGTGCATTATTTTGATCCAAAGTTCAAAAATCATTTCTGCCTATCCATGAAGAGTTGGACATTGATTCTTCTTGCATTGCATTGTGTTTAGCATGTAGTTTTTGAGATTAAATGGCCATGATTTGATCTTTCATTTTCCATTTGTTTGACAATTTTCTTGTTTAGGAACCCTAAAAACCCTAGAATCTTAAGAAAACCATAACTTGAACTTGGTTAGGAGTTGAGACCTCTCCTTTGGGCATTGAGTTAGCATAGGATTAGGGGTCCTTTGTGTGGCATTTTCAATTTTTTATCTTAGGGTTTGCTTCTGATTTTGACTTTTGTTTGATGTATGGTTCATAAACCCCAATTTGGGTTTTCATATGCATCCATCTTGCATCCTATTGCATATCATGACTTGCCATGACATTCTAAGCATCCATTTGATTCATTTGACACCATAAGACATATGGAAAGCATGTTTGATCATTGCATCATGTATTTTCCATGTTGTATGCCATGTGCACTTCATAACTTTTCATGTTTGTTCATGGTTCCTAACTTGCTTCATTTGCATTCATGAACTTGTATGATCATTTCCATGTGCTGCCTCATGTTTGTAGCATCTCATAGCATCATTAGCATCATGTAAATGCTCCTGGTTTTGTTTCTCATCATGTCATCTCATCCCATTTTGTATTGCATTGCATTTCTTTTCTAACCTTTTCAGGTGGTAAGTGATTTTGAGAAGTGAATTTGCCTTCACTTCTCATACTTTCTTCTCATCTCTCTCTTGCATCCATGCTGCATTTTTATATGTGTTTGAGTTTGAGCTTGCTCATTCTTCTTCTTCCCACTTTCTTTCTTCAAGTGACTTGACTTCTTGAATGAAGCAAGTTACTTTGCTTCTCTTGATCCTTTCATCTGCTTCTTGGTGGTTCCATTGAAGACTTCTTCTTGAAAACCTCACAAACCTTAGGATTAACCAAGCATGACAATGATTAGGGTTTTGATTAGTCTCCCCTCTTAGTTTTACCTTTGTGTCTCTTTGTGTCTTCTCTTCTCATCTCATAACCAGGGACTAAACCCTAAAGGCTTTAAGGCTTTGTGATTAAGCCTATGCCTGCATCCTTCTCTTAGGATGGAGTGTATAACTTTAATCCTAAGTGTTAAACCCTTAATGTGTTTAAATCTCTTAATCAACCCACTTAATAACCATCAAGACATCACACTTGTAACTTGGGCCTTGCATTAGGGTTCTAATTCTTCCTTAATTGGTTAAGAAGGACTAACCCTAGTGTTAATGGACAAGTCCCCCTCAAGTTGTCTTACAAATCATAAAATTCACTTCTTCATCTCACCATTTAATAAAATCCACTTAATCAAAGGCTTGTTTTTCCATGAGTTTAATCCCTAATCATGGATTAAGTTGAGGAGTTTTCCTCAGCTTAAACATTCTCATCTATTATCCTTCTATTAGGATGGTGTAATGGGTCTGTTTAATCCTTGATTATGGCTTAACCTCATTACTTAACACTAAACAAAAACACCAAAAACACCTAAATAATCACAAGTAGGTTAATGATCTTAATCCTACATCAAAGGTGATTAAGTGTGAGAATCTGACTTCACACTTAAGGTACTCTCATTACCCCTAAACAGAGGGAAGATGTGATGAGTTTACTAAATCCACTGGTTTAGGCTTAGGCTCATTAACTTATGACAAATCCAAAAGCAATAAAAGACTGAAAACACAAAAACAAACAATAATCGTCTCCTCCGGGATTCTTTTCTCATCTTATTCACTCATAAACGAGAACTTGCTTCTCCCGTCTAATGCAAGACAGTTTGCACCTGAGCCAGACAGGTCATACACTTGAGCATAGGCAAGTAAGCAGTTCACAAGTCAATTCATCTTTCAGTCTCTTTGGGTCGAACTACGATGTTCTGACTTCCTCATTGCACGAGAGGATACGTAGGCATAACTTAACAAGTTATCGAACAAAAGTCTCTGTATATTCCCCCTCTTTCTAGCCTCATTCTTTTAGCCTCATGATCTTGAGCATTTCACTCCTGTTCTTACACTGACACTTCACTTATATACTCCACTTTTCTCTTACACTGACACCTGTACATTTTGTTTTCCAGCTCTTTTACACACAAATTGCACTGACACTACCCCTTTAAAACACAAATCTTTCAAGCGTGGATCCCGTCGAGTACGACGGATAATCTGGGTGCTAATACCTTCCCAGGTTGTAACCAACCCCCTTTCTCAGTCTCTCTGGTTCGCAACCGTCTTATCCATGTCCTTCTAGGTCTATGCAGCATTGCCTTTCCTCCGGGATAAAAATGCCTAGCTGGCGACTCTATTCATCTCCAGTGAGCTCACGGCTGTGTGTTCTCATTGTCCTTCTCGCCGACCGTTCGCGTCTGTACCCCATTTGACCCGGTTTCATTTGGTGGGAGCGACAGCTTGGCGACTCTGCTGGGGACCCTTATACTACAACCAGGGCTTCTGGTTCTTTTTGTGGGTTCCTCCTAGCGCTTGATTGATTTGTGTTTACTAGGATGTTATGTGCTTATTTGTGTTTGTGTATTTGTATTTATTTTGTACAGTTTTGTTTATTGCTTTCTTTATAGCTTTATGCATATTATCATATTGTCATACTGTGCTGGCTGGATTTGTTGTTTGCTTTGATGGGTGGGTGTTCCATTGAGAGTTAAGGTCCTATACCTGGGACCTGAGTGACACCTAGGCTAGAGTGAATCATATTCTTTCCCATTCCATCTCTGTCTGGTGCAGGAATATGAAACACGGTTCAGATATGGGTTTCTTCTTGAGAACTCTGTGTTGCAGATTTCCTGCAATGCTAGGGCTATCTGGGAAGCCTGCTAAGTCTGGATGACCTTTAGTTTTGACCTTTAGAAACTGAGGGGAATTAGAGGAGGAACTTTTATGGTTATTGTAAACACTGTACCTCCGGGTTGGAAATGTTTACACTTCTCATAACTGATCCAAGTCTGAGGATCCTTGTTTTAGAACACCACCTGTGAGGGGGTTGGGCTGTTTACAGGTTTGCAGGTACCTTGACCTCAGAATACCCTGTTACTTTGTTTGTTTAAGAGTACTTCATTTTGGGACAGTTCTTGTGGTTCTTAAACCCTGGACGTGTGGCTCTTTATTTGAGTCCCCCACCTTGGATACTGGATTTATAGACCTCCATCTGGTATTCTTGAATATATCTTGGACCTATATCAGAGCAAATTGATCAGATCCAGCTCAGTTACAAGCCCTTGCATATCATTTGCATACATAAACATTGCATCATAATGACATTTGCTTATTTATGTTTCAGGGTATCCACTCTCATCTTTGGTTTTGGTTTTGACCCCATCTTCAGCATTGACCTATCTTCATCAGCATCTGCTTCAGCTATCACCTACACCAGCCAATCAGTGGCCCATTCTTCAGTGTTATCATCAGCATTTGTCTCTACTCATCTTCAGCATCATGGCTCCTAAAAAGAGCAACATCACCTACCACTTCTTCCAGCCAGAGCTATCTGACATCAGGAGGATTCAGACCCTGATCACTCCAGATCACATACCATTGTTCAGGGAACACTACGGAGATATACTTGATATGGTTATGGACCTGGACCCTTCACAGAGAAGCCTGATCCACACTTGCATTCAGTTTTATGATCCCCCACTGAGATGCTTCACTTTTCAGGACTTTCAGCTAGGCCCTCTATTGGAAGAATACTCATCATTGGTTGGTATACCTATCAGGGGTGGAATCCCTTTCAACCCTGAGATGGTCTTCCCTGGTAATGGAGAAGTAGCAAAGGCTTTGCATCTGGAACCTGTCCTGATTGAACATCATATAACTTCTAAAGCTGGAATCCCTGGCTTCCATCTGGATTTCTTGATCTCTCAAGCTACCCTGAAAGCTTCTTTAGGAGAGTGGAAAGTTGTCTGTGCTTTATTGGCCTTGAGTATATATGGAATTGTATTGTTTGCAGATGAGCCTCGATTCATTAGCAAGAATGCAATCCATTTGTTCATCCTGAAGAACCCAGTGCCCACTTTATTGGGGGATCTCTACTATTCAGTGCATCAGAGGAATGAAAAGCAGAGGGGAAGATTAGTGAGGTGTTGTGCTCCATTGTTCCATACTTGGCTTCTCAGGCATCTACCCAGGACAGATGCATTTTTGAACCCTCATCAGCAGAGAAACTGGGCTAAGAGACTCACTGCTCTAACTTCAGCAGATATCAGATGGTGCACTCAAGGCACCAAGGGCAGGGATATCATCACCAGCTGTGGGCAGTTTCCCAATGTGCCCCTAATAGGAGTTAAGGGTAGTATCAATTACAATCCTCTGTTGTTCAAAAGGCAACTGGGCTATGCACTGGTCCACACTCCTAAGGCACAGGACTTGGTTGAAACACTCTATTGTGAGAACAAGCCTAATCTGGCTATTGTTAGGCAGGCTGCTTGGGCCTGGGATAATGTTCAAACCAAGGGAATAACTATTTTGGGGAAGTGCAACAATGTGGCATCAGCACAATATTATGAGTGGTCCCATGCCAGGGCTCAATTCTCTGGGATGCCCTTTACCATAGAAGATATGCCTGAATCATCTTCAGCACCACCCCCTGCCACTATCAGTTTGGAGGAGTTTGAGAGCTTGAAGGAAATAAATGAGAAGTTGACTCAGGCTTTGCAGAAGACCCTCCGGGAGAGGAGTGATGGCAGGTTGGATATTGAGAGGTTAGAGAAGTTGAGAGTGGAGCATCTGGCTAAGATTGAGAAGTCTGGGGATTATATCAAAAAATCTAAAGCTGGAGAACAAATCCTGAAGAATGCTTGCAAGGAGGCCCAGTTCCAGAGAGCAAGGACAGACGTGTATCTGAAGGAGAGTCAGGCCAGGTGGGTCAGGATCACCGAGGCTCGTACTCTGGAGGACAAGAGAGTTCAAGACAAGATGGAGCAACTGGAAGCTAGTGCAAAAGAACAGCAAGAAGCCCTGGCAGCAGCCCAGAGGGAGATATCAGAGCTAAAGATCAAAGCTGGAGTGAAGAGGTCAAAGACCAAAGTCAGCACAAGAAGTTAACAGCAGTTGTTACGACCCGGAACCTCCTCATCAGGAATCTCACGGAGCGCCCGGCTGATCCTGTGACCGAAGAACTTCTCAAGGAAGTTCGTGAGGATGAGTTTGGTCTTGGTGTTTGACCATTTGTTTGTTTTTGCTTTCATTCCATGTACTTTTATTTTCCTGTAATGTATTTTGACCCCTCAGAGGGCTTGTATTTGTAAAACAAACTATGTACCATTTTGTTTTTGTAATATATGTATTAGTTTGTTCCATCCAAGTTTCACTTCAAAAGCAACATCAACAGCATCTTCAAGGGTCTGGAAGGGTCAAAACTGAATGCCAAGTCGGATACCTTGAAAACAAATAAGCATACTGCATTGCATGCTAACCCTTTTGTTTGTTTTGTAGGTTTTTGTTTTATTGCCACTAACTCTGTTGTGATGTTCAGGAACTATTGCTCGGCGCCGAGTATTTCCCCTCAACCGTCCGCACCGTTATCCGACCCGTAACAACCTTTCGGGCATTCAAATGGATCAGATGCAGCAGGACCTTACTGAGGTCAGAAATCAAATGGCGAATGAAAGGCTAGAAATGAGGAATCAAATGACGCAGTTTATGGAAGTGATGAACAACATGGCTCAGAGCCAAGAAAGATTGAGAGCCATGGTGGAAAGGCAGAATCAAGAAGATCCACATATAGGGACTGCCGGCACCAGCAACAACGAGAGGGTCCAACCTCATGTCAACCCCCCTGTATTTGGCCCCCACCTCCATCCTGAGGTCAACATCCCTGCAAATGTTCAAGGGACTGCCACTGCAGCCAGGGTACTTCAAGAAGACCCCCAAGAGGATCAGTTTACTGTAATGGGTGCTGGGGAAGAAGCTTATGATAGAAGGCTGGATGAGATAGCTGAGAAATTAAGGTCCTTAGAGTCTCAAAACTCTTTGGGTTTCGATGTCATGGACATGGGTTTGGTAGACGGGGTCAGGATTCCCCATAAGTTCAAGCCTCCTTGCTTTGAAAAATACAACGGGACTTCATGCCCCCGGACTCATTTACAATCATTTCTGGGGAGGCTGAAGGCCTATACTATGGATGAGAAGCTCTGGATGTTCTATTTCGAAGACAGCTTGACAGGAGCTTCAAGAGAATGGTACTCTCACTTGACAAGGGCAACTATTAGATGCTGGAAGGACCTGGCAGAGGCCTTCATAAGATAGTATCAGTACAACTTAGACATGGCACCCAACAGGACCCTCCTAATGGGAATGTCACAGTCGTCAAGGGAAAGCTTCCGAGAATATGCCCAGAGATGGAGGCAATTGGCTGCTGCTGTTCAGCCACCTATGTCTGAGAGGGAAATGGCAGACATGTTTATGAACACCCTTCAGGGGACTTACATTGATAGGCTAGCTGCCTTCTCATCTACCAGCTTTGCAGATGTTGTCATAGCTGGGGAGAGGATTGAGAGCCTATTGAAGATGGGTAAGATATCTGACAATGGTGCAAGCTCGTCCAGTAGTACAAGAAAGCCTTTTGCAGGCCCGAGAAGAACTGGCGAGACCAATGCCATCCACACCAACAGGGGCAGGCCCCAATATGTTCACAGATCAGTGGCAGCAGTCACCATTCCCGCTCCAGCTCATCCTCAACCAGTTTATCAACCTCCGCAACAAAACTATCAACAACAACCTCAGTACCATCAACAAAATCAGTATCCTCCGAGAAATTACAACAACAGCAACACCAACAACAATAACCAGCAAAGGCCATTCCAACAGAGGCCTTCTCAAGCCAACAGGGTAATCGATCCGATCCCTATGCCATATGCTACATTGCTGCCACAACTCCTGAAACTCAACCTAGTTGAGCTAGGGACGTTGGCACCTCCGGATCCCAACAGTCTACCCAGAAATTATGATTCCAACGCCAGATGTGCCTTCCATTCAAATGCACCTGGCCACAATACAGAAAAGTGCAGAGCTTTGCACATGAAGGTACAAGACCTGGTAGACTCAAAAGCTCTGAATTTCGCACCACCACCTAATGTCAATAAGAACCCCATGCCAAACCACGGTGGTCCCAGGATTAACGCTATTGAAGAAGACAAACCGTCTTATTTAATAACCAGTGTGGGCCAGATCCGGACACCGTTGGTGGAAATTAAGGCTCAGCTCCTCGAATGTCAAATGTTCCCAGGGTGTGAGTTGGGGTGTGCTTACTGCAATATTTCAGTCAATGGGTGCGATAACCTGAGGAATGGCATAGACGGTCTCATTCAGAGTGGCCAACTTCAGATCACCACATCATTTCCTACGAATCCAGCAATCTCATCAGCAACAGCTCCAGAATCTCCTACAACTGCAACAACCATTGTTCCTGACAATTCTTCGGCTTCATCAACAAGTACTTCATCTATTATCTCAACTGATCAGTTATCAACAAATTTTTCTTCTACAACTCCAGCACCACTCCATTTTGAAACTCCTACAACAACAACATCCATCCTTCCACCAATGTCTCCTACAACACCAGCAACAAATCATGAAGATGTCTCAACTGTCACAATATTTTATGATCCTGAAAACAACTCTGCTTACAACTCAGAAGGTGCTGCTCCCACCAGAGCACCAGTCACAATTTATTACGATCCACAGACTATCACAATTCCTTCCGCAGCTGCAGTCAGTCCAGTCACTATCACGGTGCCTGGACCAGTACCTTATGAAAGCAGCAATGCCATCCCGTGGCATTACGGCTCTGACCTGTACTGTGAAGGACAAAGAATCACTTTTGAATCATCAACCCCTGCACCACAAATTGACAATGTGGGAGGAGGCGGAGGCTTCACTCGAAGCGGACGTCTTTTTGCTCCACAAATTCAGAGACCCACTGCCGAAGCAGAAGCTGCTGCTAAAGCAAAAGGAAAAAGCTTGGTGCAGGATGAGCAAGCTGTCAAAGAAGCCTTGAGAACACCCTTCGATCAAGAGGTTGATGAGTTCATGCGAATCATCAAGAAGAGTGATTACAAAATAGTGGATCAGCTTCATCAAACGCCTTCCAAGATCTCAATCCTATCATTGCTTATGTGCTCCGAAGCCCATCGGAATGCACTACTCAAAGTCTTGCACGCAGCTTACGTGCCTGAAGAGATCACTGTCAATCAGCTAGAAGTTGTAGTTGGAAATGTTAATGCTAGTCACGGACTAGGGTTCACCAATACTGATTTGACGACGGAAGGCCGCAACCATAACAAAGCCTTGCACATAACCATGGAATGTAAAGGTGCTGTCCTTTCCCATGTGCTGGTAGACACGGGGTCATCCCTCAATGTCTTACCTAAGAAGGCCCTGGTGAAGCTAGAATACGATGGATTGGCGTTGAGACCCAGCAACCTGGTGGTGAGAGCCTTTGATGGTTCAAAGAGATCGGTTCTGGGAGAAATTGAGTTGCCCATAACGATTGGCCCACAGACTTTCAAAACGATCTTCTACGTGATGGATATACAGCCTGCCTACAGCTGTCTATTGGGTAGGCCATGGATTCACGCCGCTGGCGCCGTGACCTCTACCCTTCACCAGAAGTTAAAATACGAGTGGGAGGGTCAAATCGTTACAATCTGTGGGGAGGAGGATATTTTTGTCAGCCACCTGGCTACCTATAAGTATATTGAGATGGATGGGGAGATCCATGAAACAATGAGCCAAGGTTTCGAGGCCTTGAACATCAATGAAACATCTACTGTGCCTGGAACTTCTATATCATCATACCAACAAGCCCGGAAGGTTGTTGAGGGAGGAAACGCCCAAGGCTGGGGCAAACTGCTATCGGTAGAGAAGAAAGAGGACAAATTTGGGTTGGGTTACAAACCAACTCAACAAGGTCCGACAGAGGCTGCGAAGGAGCCCAACTTCGTGAGTGGGGGGATGCTCACCCCTGATGCTGTCAACTGTCTGGAAGACGAGCTGGAAGAAGAACGCAACCTGGAAAGCTGGATTCGTCCAAAGATCCCGGGGATCAGTATCTCAAACTGGTCTTCCCAGGAAATTATAAGAGTTACTCATGCAGAGTAATTATTATTTCCTGTATTTTTATAGCATGCATCAAAGTCTTGCATCTTGCCCAAGATGACAAGACTCATTTTGTAATCGGGCCATCTGTACTTTTTGTGCAACAAGATTAATCAATGAAATATCAGACATCTTTTTGCAAATGAGTCTTTTTCTTTTCCGCTCACTGTTTTTCCATTTTTCTTTTTGTACAAAAAAAAATAAATGGAAGTGTTTTCAAAATGACAGCTTTATTTCACTTTTCTAAAACAAGATTAAAATCAAATCACTAAAATGAACAAACTGAACCCTTGCAGAGAGTGCCTTCCTGACAGCACCGACAACAGCACGGCTATGACTTCGTATGACTTTGACAATCCAATCAATCAAGCCGATGAAGGGGTTGAAGAAGAGTATGAGCTTCCTGAAGAGCTAGCCAGGTTGTTAAGACAAGAGGAAAAGGTTATTACTCCTCACCAGGAGGAGGTTGAAGTGATCAATCTTGGTACAGACGAAGATGTGAAAGAAGTTAAAATCGGGGCCTGCTTACAAGACTCAGTGAAGAGACAACTGATTGACCTGCTTCAAGAGTATGTGGATGTGTTTGCTTGGTCTTATCAAGATATGCCAGGGTTGGATACCAACATTGTCGTGCACAAGCTACCTTTGAGAGAAGAATTCCCACCGGTCAAACAGAAGCTGCGCCGTACTCGTCCGGACATGGCAATGAAAATCAAGGAAGAGGTGCAAAAGCAATGGGACGCCGGGTTCCTTGCTGTAACCAGTTATCCGCCGTGGGTTGCTAATATTGTACCTGTGCCTAAGAAAGATGGCAAAGTAAGGATGTGTGTTGACTACCGGGATCTGAACAGAGCCAGCCCAAAAGATGACTTCCCATTACCTCACATTGACGTATTGGTGGATAACACAGCTCAGTTCTCGGTATTCTCCTTCATGGACGGATTTTCAGGATATAATCAGATCAAGATGCCACCTGAAGACATGGAGAAGACAACTTTCATTACACCCTGGGGCACGTTCTGCTACAAGGTAATGCCATTTGGGCTCAAGAATGCCGGTGCGACATATCAACGGGCTATGGTGACATTATTCCACGATATGATCCATAAAGAGATAGAATGTTATGTGGATGACATGATTGCCAAGTCCCTTACAGAGGAAGATCACCTGGTGAATCTGCTGAAACTGTTCAAGCGTATGAGGAAGTACCAACTGAGGTTAAACCCCAACAAATGCACATTCGGGGTGCGATCGGGTAAGTTGCTGGGATTTATCGTAAGCGAGAAAGGGATTGAAGTTGACCCTGATAAAGTCAAAGCTATTCAAGAAATGCCTGCACCGAAGACTGAGAAGGAAGTTCGAGGGTTCTTAGGTCGATTGAACTACATCTCACGGTTCATATCTCACCTCACTGCAACCTGTGAACCTTTGTTCAAGCTGTTAAGAAAAGAACAGACGGTCAGGTGGAACGAAGATTGCCATAAGGCTTTTGACAAGATCAAGGAATACCTGCAAGAACCACCAATCCTTATGTCTCCAGTTGAAGGAAGACCTCTGATAATGTACCTGACAGTATTAGAAGAGTCGATGGGGTGTGTGTTGGGCCAGCATGACGAGTCTGGTCGAAAAGAGTATGCAATATACTACCTAAGCAAAAAGTTTACCGACTGTGAACAGCGTTATTCACTGCTCAAGAAAACTTGTTGTGCTTTAGCGTGGGCTGCTCGCCGACTAAGGCTGTATATGTTGACCCACACTACCTTATTGATCTCAAAGATGGACCCAGTCAAGTATATTTTTGAGAAGCCAGCGCTTACTGGACGGGTTGCAAGATGGCAGATGATTCTCACAGAATACGACATCCAATACACCTCTCAGAAAGCCATCAAGGGCAGTGTACTATCTGAATATCTTGCTGAGCAACCCATTGATGATTACCAGCCTATGAGGTTTGACTTCCCTGATGAAGACATCATGTTCATAAAATCAAAAGATCATGAAGAGCCTGTTCACACTGAAGGGCCTGACCCAAAAGAAGAATGGACTATGATAATTGATGGGGCTGTTAATATGAATGGTCGTGGTGTTGGTGCGGTACTCATTACACCTAAAGGAGTTCACATGCCTTTCTCAGCAAAACTCACCTTTAACTGCACTAACAACGAAGCTGAATACAAAGCTTGCGTTATGGGTCTTGAGGAAGCCATTGACCTCAGGATTAAGACATTGACTGTGTTCGGAGATTCAGCTTTGGTAATCAATCAAACCAACGGCAAATGGTACACCCACCAGGATCATCTGATACCTTACAGGGATTATACAAGAAAGTTATTGACTTTCTTCACAACAGTCAAGCTTGAGTATATCCCACGGGACGAGAATCAGTTTGCAGATGCTCTCGCTACCATTGCATCCATGATCAAAGTTCAAGCTGCTAACTTTGTACCTCAGATTTCAGTGTCCAGACTTGGTAGACCAGCATATGTGTTCGCAGCAGAAACTGTCAAAGATGATAAGCCTTGGTTCCATGACATTAAATGCTTCTTGGAGGACCAGACATACCCACCTGGGGCATCTTCCAATGATAAGAAGACTTTGAGAAGGCTTGCTGGTAGTTTCTTCTTGAACACTGATGGTTCTCTATACAAAAGGAACTTTGATATGGTACTCCTCAGATGTGTTGACAAGACGGAAGCAGACTTGTTGATGCATGAAGTGCACGAAGGATCCTTTGGTACCCATGCTGGAGGGCATGCCATGGCTAAGAAATTGTTAAGATCAGGTTATTACTGGATCACAATGGATGCAGACTGTTGTGCTTATGCCAGAAAATGCCACAAATGCCAGATCTATGCAGATAAGGTGCATGTGCCTCCCAATCCTTTGAATATAATGTCTTCACCCTGGCCCTTTGCTATGTGGGGCATTGATATGATTGGCAAGATTGAGCCAACTGCTTCAAATGGCCACAGGTTCATCCTGGTTGCCATTGACTATTTCACCAAGTGGGTTGAAGCAGCCTCATATGCAAACGTTACAAGGCAAGTGGTAGCCCGATTTCTAAAAAGAGATATCATCTGTCGATATGGAGTGCCCGAGCGAATCATTACTGACAATGGTTCCAACTTGAATAATAAAATGATGGCAGAGCTGTGCCGGGACTTCAAGATCCAACACCACAATTCTTCTCCTTACAGGCCAAAGATGAATGGCACTGTTGAGGCAGCTAATAAGAACATCAAGAAGATTGTGCAGAAGATGGTAGTCACTTACAAAGACTGGCATGAAATGCTACCATTTGCCTTGCATGGGTACCGCACGTCAATCAGAACATCCACTGGGGCAACACCGATCAACTTGTGTATGGTATGGAGGCAGTCCTACCTATTGAAGTTGAATTACCCTCCTTACGGGTACTGATGGATGTTAAACTGAGTGAAGCAGAATGGGTTAGGTCTCGATACGAGCAACTGAGTCTGATTGAAGAGAGAAGATTGGATGCAATCTGTCATGGGCAGTTGTATCAGAAAAGAATGAAGAAAGCCTTCGATCAGAAAGTCAGGCACCAAGGATACCAAGTGGGAGATCTTGTGCTGAAAAGAATCCTCCCTCCTCATACAGACCACAGGGGCAAATGGACTCCAAATTATGAAGGACCATTTGTAGTGAAGAAAGTTTTCTCTGGTGGAGCACTGATGCTCAGCACCATGGATGGTGAAGATTTCCCGTCCCCTGTGAATTCAGATGCAGTTAAAAAATACTTCGCATAAGAATGACCCGCTGGACATAAAAACAGAATGTAAGTCCAGGCAAAAATAGGGCATCCCGGCGAGTCAAAAACAGAATAAAAGACTCGGGCAAAAATAAGGGAAAATAAACAAAAATGTACACCCGCTGAGTTGAAAAGCCGCATTGGACGACTCAGGCAAAAATGGGTATCCCGATGGATTGAAAACCCGAAAGGGCGATCCATGCAAGATAAGGGAATAAGCGAACAACTGCATTCTGAATTCGTCTGTATCATTTACAACTTGGTGAGGTTTGAAAGGATCAAGCTTCAATCAGAATCAACATTCTTCAGAGAGCAAGATGAGAAGAACGTCAAAAGTCATGCGAGTCATAGTGAAGAGGAAGCTCCTTAAAGCGTCATCAACACTGCCAGCATTTTTGTTTTTCAATTTGTAACAACCTCCTCATTTCAGGGGACTTGTTTCTTTGACTGTATCTCGCCAATTCAGGGCATATAAATTAATAAAATCAGATTTTCAGTCATGTCTCGTTTTGCACATTTTATTTGCAAAAAATGTCTGATGTCTAAAAAACTGATTGCACAGAATACAGATGTTTTATCCTCAAATAAAAAGCGTGCTTGCAGGAAATATACTTACTCTCAGAAGTGCCTAACTCCTATGACGGAATCCAGTAAGGGATACCTTGGGATTATCTTGTGCGTTTCTCTATCTTTTTCAGGGTTGCAGGTATCCAGAATGCAACTTGGGGCATGAAGGCCTCATCCCAGCAAGCTGACAAATCAACACTTAATTTTAGCACCCGAAGTGCTCTCTCCCCAGCTGAGTTGCCTCTCATGACTTCCCCCAGCTGAGTTGTCATTTCCCCATCAGAGTTACCATGCATCACGGAAGGCACCTATATCCCCGGCAGAGTCAAGGATCCTCTTCAGCAGAATCCCTATGGAGGTCTTGCAGTGATCTCTCTCTCCCCAGCCCAGTTGCCATTTCACCCTCAGTCGGGTACAAAAGTCAGAGAGCCATCTCCCCACAGAGTTCCAGCCTCTATCCAGAAGAGCAGCGCATAGAAGATCACAACAGAGTGAAGAAAGCTTCTACAAACCCCAGCTGGGTCTCTCATTTATAAGGATAGGTCTATCAATGACCCATATCCCCAAGCAGATAGCATCTCGTCAGATCTACCAATGATCTCCTCCCCAGCTGGGATGTCTACTTCAAACAGATCGATCGAAGATCTTCGCAGCAACGGGACCCGGATCCCGGTTTGGTATCTTTGCACAATCATAGCATTCGCATCATATTCACCCACAAAGCGTAGCATTCCATTTTAACGCGGAGCATTACGGCAAAAATCCAACACATAGCATGATCATAAGCCATGTTTTGAACCAACACTTGTGAATAATGACAGTTCATCAACGTACAGAAAAATCCCCACCAGAGTCCCCAGCAAAAGCAGCTGCCTCGCAATTCACAAACACCAGTATATACTCATTTTAACACCCGTCCGTGTCATCACTCCCCAATAAAGTCACCTGAACACTCTTTACGAACAAGATCACCCGTATTACAGATACGTCCTGACACCCGTCCGTGTCATACCCCAGCAGAAAGCCAAAGACACCCTCTTTGCACTCACATATACCTATATACACTTTCTTGACACCCGTCCGTGTCGTATCCCCAGCGCAATCGCCTACACTTTTACAACCCATATACTTGTTGATACTATTATTTTCTCTTGACACTCGTCCGTGTCACCCTCCCCAGCAGATAAACACTCATCTATACACTCATACAGATACTCGTCCGTATTTTGAATACACTTTTTATATCCCCACAGATTCAACACTAGTCCTTGTTCTTTGTTAACCAGTTGGTACTCGTCCATATCATCATCTCAGAGCATACGTCAAGCGTTTGTTTCTACATGGTACTCGTCCGTATCATAGTCTTAAGGATGCTCGTCTGCATCTTTAATCCATACACTGTGTCAAACACTTTTGTCTTTTTGAATATAGATACTCGCCTGTGTCTACTATTCCCCAGAGAAGTCCCTTCAGATTCAACACTCGCCCGTGTTCCCTGTTAACCAGATGGTACTCGTCCGTATCATCATCTTTGAACGCGCGTCAGTATTTGTTTCTACCCGATACTCGTCTGTATCGCAGCCTTAAGGATGCTCGTCCGCATCTTTAATCTATACACAAATACCTAAACACTTATACCTTTTGTTTCTTGGATATAAGCACTCGTCCGTGTTTACTATTCCCCAGTAGGTTACCGACAAACAAATTTTCTTTTCATCTGACACTCGTCCTGTGTCATGATAAACCTTGAGAGCAGTTGTGCCCTGCTAGGTGGTCGTCCTCCACCTCTTGATGGTCGTCCTCCATCATGCTCATCCGATGGCCGTCCCCATCGTTGATTTTTAGCAGCCGTCCCCTGCTAGGTGGTCGTCCTCCACCTTTTGATGATCGTCCTTCATCATGTTATCCAATGGCCGTCCCCATTGTTGATTTTGGTTATCTGACATTCGTCCTATGTCATGATAGACCTTGAGAGCAGCCGTCCCCTACTAGGTGGTCGTCCTCCACCTCTTGATGGTCGTCCTCCATCATGCTCGTCCGATGGCCGTCCCCATCGTTGACTTTTTATCCGGCATTCGTTCTATGTCGCGATACTTTCGGCAGCCGTACCCTGCCAGGTGGTCGTCCTCCACCTTTGATGGCCGTCCCCATCATATTCCTTTTATTCCCAACAGAGCAGTCGTCCCCTGCTAGGTGATCGTCCTTCACCTTTGATGACCGTACCTCATCATCTGTTTATTTCATTTATTCTTTAACCCGATGGTCGTCCCCGTCGTGGTCCCTTTTCTTTTTAGCCCGATGGCCGTCCCCATCGTTGGTTACTTTACTTTATGAACTTGATGGTCGTCCCCGTCATGTTTCATTAAATCCTCAGAGAATTTTACAACTTTATTTTGATGGCCGTCCCCATCATAATTCTTTTATCCCCAACATGTCGGCCGTCCCCGTCATTGCTTTATTTCCCGCACTTTTCCCAGCTAGTTGGTCGTCCCCGTCTTGGCTTTACTTTTTATCCCCGTCATTGCTTTTACCCAGCAGTCGTCCTCTGCTCGACGGTCGTCCTTCGTCGCCTACACTTTACAATATACTTTATTTTCCTTTACAATCTATATCCCTTTTCTTCTTCATTCCGTGAGTGCAAATTTTGGACTGTCTTTGGTATTCAACCACAAGTTATCTTGTTTGCCTGTTAAGCCGTTGCTTACAACCTGCACAGCTAACTCATGTTTGAATAGGGGCAGCTGTAAACACCCCAAATTTGCCCTCACCCATTCACACCATGGCTTGTGATCTTCTCATATGCATAAACACAATCATACCATCTCATATTACATTTTTGGTTCACTGCATTGGTTCTAAGTCATCTGCATCTAGGGTTTGTGATCTGAGCAATCCAAGAGCTTCTTGAGCCACTCCAAGGGTCACCAATCACTTCAAAGGGGTCCATGTGTGTTCAAGCATCATATTATATCCTCTCAAAGTCAGGAATTCCAAAGAATCACAAGAACTGGGATTGGTGTGGATGCAGAGCCAAGATTGACTGCATAGTTGACCTAAAATTAGGGTTTTGGTTTCAGAGGCCATAACTCCAAATTTTTTGGTCATTCTTGTTTCCATTGGTCTCTATATGGTATAGGGAGTATGCATATCAAGTTTCATGAAGAAATTCCATGGGGAAGTCATCTGATCAAGAGTTGACTTTCTGGACAAGTCAGTGCAAAATCAGGGCATCTGAGGCCCCCAATGACCCAACCAAGGGATGATATTCATCATTTTGAGTGTATATGATCTTTATTTGATCATGGAAGAAGGTTGAAGTTCAAAAAAATCAAGAATTTGAAGTTTTTGCAAAGTTGACTTTTTAGGGCATAGTTGACTTTTAAAGAATATGTCATTTTAGGTCACTTTTCAAACCTTACTTTTTGGTCCAAAAATGCTTCAAATGGAAAAACTTTGGTCATGAAAGTTGTAGATTACATTTTTCCCTTTTCAAAAAGTACAAGAACATGACCTAATTCATTTTGGATCAAAAGTTATGGTGTGACAAAGTTGGCAAAAATCACTAATTTTCAAGATATGCCTCAAATGAGAAATTTGCAAAATCATGTACCAAGGCAAATTGTAACTTCTAGTTCACATCAAACCATTACACAAACATTCTATGTGACCTAAAAATCAGATTTGGACCAAGACTTCTCATGTTTCATGGCTTGTGGGACAAGATCTTTCCATATGAACCAAAAGTATACAACTTGCAAAACCATCATCACACTTTCACCAACTTGCTGCATTGGCTATTGGACCTTTCTAGCTTCACTTACACACCATGCTGCGCCAGCCCATGTACTTGTGCTAGCCTAGGGTTCAACCCATGCCTTCCTTACAACAAAGTGGACTTTTTTTGCAAAAGTAAACATCCCAATCACAGCAGGCCAAGTCACATCCTCTGGCCACTTGGAATTGTTTATACTATCCATTTGCAAGCTAAACACATCATGAAGCCAGCCGGAAAACTCACCACAACACACATACACAAACTCACCCTAATCTGCATCTTCCTTCGAATCTGGTTCCACAAGCTACAAACATTCAAGCAAGTCTCACCATCATCCTCACCTTGTCTCACTGAACCTAAAACAACAAAGAAACAAGCCAGAAGCACACTAGAACACAACATTCACAAAAACACTCCAACCTGCATTTCCATTCGAATCACCTTCCACAGCCACAAAACATCCAAACTCTTTTCACCAACAAATCAAGCACATCAAAAGGAATCAAAACCACCCTTCACATTGATCTGAAACAGCCTATACACAGAGCTCATTTTCTGCTATATCAGATTGGAACCTCTCAAAATAGCTTGCTTAAGCTCATTCCAAGCCTGCCATTAGCACCAGGAGGATCAATGGAGTAAGTTGGCACCAAGAAGTAGTCCAGAAAGCCCAGAAATAGAAGCTTCCATCTCAGGTATGACCGTAGAAACTTTTCTCTCAGAGCTTGATTTTTAAGTTACAAACTGATTATTCATGTCTTGCTGGTCATGAGGATGTTCTCAGAATCAAAAATGAGCAAGAAATGAGATTGTACTGATGCTCTGAAATTTCACCCGTGGATTTTGTTTTCTTCGATTTGCATGATTCTTGGGGTTTAAATGATGTTTGAGGGTGGATTCGTGTCCTAGGATGTTAGAGGATCCTTTAGATGTGTTTAATTTGTTGAGTGGTTGCCTGAATCATGTTTTAGGGTTTTGGGGTCGCCGGGGAAGATGACCGGAGCTCCCCTCCGGTCACCTGAATCTGTTTTGCCCTAATCTCAGGTCATTAAGTTCATTTGAATATTGAGCGTTGGATTGGTTGACCTTGTGGACTTCCCGCGTGGATGGATGGCCCATATCCTTTTGTTTAGCCCTAATCCATTTTATTTAGTTTAATTAATCTTAATTAAATAAATCTAATCAGAATCAACCACAGCCGTCCAGATGCGCGCTGGTCAATGTTTTCAAACCCAGGGTTAATCTCAGCCTCTCCTTTTGTTTACTTTTCCATTTTCTTTTATTTTTATTCATTTATTTCATATTTGTTTTGTACAATTTATTAAAAATAGTTAAAATTGTTTAAAAATTATGAAACTTTTTCTCAAGAGTTTTATTAATTTTTAAGACACAAAAATATTTTTTATTTTCATTTTTAGCATTAAAAAGTATTTTTAAATATTTAAAAGTTTATTTTTAATTGATTAATGGAAATTAATTTATTAAAAATACTTTTAGGTATTTAAAAATCACCAAAAAATTCATGAAATGTCCTAAGACATTTAGAAACATTGTCCAACCTTCAAACCAAATTTATTTTTTGATCTTGATGCATTTTGAGAATTTTTCATTGAATTAAAATCATTTTTGTGCATTATTTTGATCCAAAGTTCAAAAATCATTTCTGCCTATCCATGAAGAGTTGGACATTGATTCTTCTTGCATTGCATTGTGTTTAGCATGTAGTTTTTGAGATTAAATGGCCATGATTTGATCTTTCATTTTCCATTTGTTTGACAATTTTCTTGTTTAGGAACCCTAAAAACCCTAGAATCTTAAGAAAACCATAACTTGAACTTGGTTAGGAGTTGAGACCTCTCCTTTGGGCATTGAGTTAGAATAGGATTAGGGGTCCTTTGTGTGGCATTTTCAATTTTTTATCTTAGGGTTTGCTTCTGATTTTGACTTTTGTTTGATGTATGGTTCATAAACCCCAATTTGGGTTTTCATATGCATCCATCTTGCATCCTCTTGCATAGCATGACTTGCTATGACATTCTAAGCATCCATTTGATTCATTTGACACCATAAGACATATGGAAATCATGTTTGATCATTGCATCATGTATTTGCCATGTTGTATGCCATGTGCACTTCATAACTTTTCATGTTTGTTCATGGTTCCTAACTTGCTTCATTTGCATTCATGAACTTGTATGATCATTTCCATGTGCTGCCTCATGTTTGTAGCATCTCATAGCATCATTAGCATCATGTAAATGCTCCTGGTTTTGTTTCTCATCATGTCATCTCATCCCATTTTGTATTGCATTGCATTTCTTTTCTAACCTTTTCAGGTGGTAAGTGATTTTGAGAAGTGAATTTGCCTTCACTTCTCATACTTTCTTCTCATCTCTCTCTTGCATCCATGCTGCATTTTTATATGTGTTTGAGTTTGAGCTTGCTCATTCTTCTTCTTCCCACTTTCTTTCTTCAAGTGACTTGACTTCTTGAATGAAGCAAGTTACTTTGCTTCTCTTGATCCTTTCATCTGCTTCTTGGTGGTTCCATTGAAGACTTCTTCTTGAAAACCTCACAAACCTTAGGATCAACCAAGCATGACAATGATTAGGGTTTTGATTAGTCTCCCCTCTTAGTTTTACCTTTGTGTCTCTTTGTGTCTTCTCTTCTCATCTCATAACCAGGGACTAAACCCTAAAGGCTTTAAGGCTTTGTGCCTGCATCCTTCTCTTAGGATGGAGTGTATAACTTTAATCCTAAGTGTTAAACCCTTAATGTGTTTAAATCTCTTAATTAACCCACTTAATAACCATCAAGACATCACACTTGTAACTTGGGCCTTGCATTAGGGTTCTAATTCTTCCTTAATTGGTTAAGAAGGACTAACCCTAGTGTTAATGGACAAGTCCCCCTCAAGTTGTCTTACAAATCATAAAATTCACTTCTTCATCTCACCATTTAATAAAATCCACTTAATCAAAGGCTTGTTTTGCCATGAGTTTAATCCCTAATCATGGATTAAGTTGAGGAGTTTTCCTCAGCTTAAACATTCTCATCTATTATCCTTCTATTAGGATGGTGTAATGGGTCTGTTTAATCCTTGATTATGGCTTAACCTCATTACTTAACACTAAACAAAAACACCAAAAACACCTAAATAATCACAAGTAGGTTAATGATCTTAATCCTACATCAAAGGTGATTAAGTGTGAGAATCTGACTTCACACTTAAGGTACTCTCATTACCCCTAAACAGAGGGAAGATGTGATGAGTTTACTAAATCCACTGGTTTAGGCTTAGGCTCATTAACTTATGACAAATCCAAAAGCAATAAAAGACTGAAAACACAAAAACAAACAATAATCGTCTCCTCCGGGATTCTTTTCTCATCTCATTCACTCATAAACGAGAACTTGCTTCTCCCGTCTAATGCAAGACAGTTTGCACCTGAGCCAGACAGGTCATACACTTGAGCATAGGCAAGTAAGCAGTTCACAAGTCAATTCATCTTTCAGTCTCTTTGGGTCGAACTACGGTGTTCTGACTTCCTCATTGCACGAGAGGATACGTAGGCATAACTTAACAAGTTATCGAACAAAAGTCTCTGTATATTCCCCCTCTTTCTAGCCTCATTCTTTTAGCCTCATGATCTTGAGCATTTCACTCCTGTTCTTACACTGACACTTCACTTATATACTCCACTTTTCTCTTACACTGACACCTGTACATTTTGTTTTCCAGCTCTTTTACACACAAATTGCACTGACACTACCCTTTTAAAACACAAATCTTTCAAGCGTGGATCCCGTCGAGTACGACGGATAATCTGGGTGCTAATACCTTCCCAGGTTGTAACCAACCCCCTTTCTCAGTCTCTCTGGTTCGCAACCGTCTTATCCATGTCCTTCTAGGTCTATGCAGCATTGCCTTTCCTCCGGGATAAAAATGCCTAGCTGGCGACTCTATTCATCTCCAGTGAGCTCACGGCTGTGTGTTCTCATTGTCCTTCTCGCCGACCGTTCGCATTTGTACCCCATTTGACCCGGTTTCATTTGGTGGGAGCGACAATATCAAGATATGTCGGGTTTAGATACCGATATCGTGATGCATAAGCTACCTCTGAGAGAAGACTGTCCTCCTGTAAAGCAAAAATTGAGAAGAACTCGCCCTGACATGGCGATGAAGATTAAGGAGGAGGTTCAGAAGCAGTGGGATGTCGGGTTCCTTGTTGTGAATAGTTACCCACCTTGGGTAGCTAATATTGTACCTGTACCGAAGAAGGACGGCAAGGTCCGGATGTGCGTTGACTACCGAGATTTGAATAGAGCAAGCCCAAAAGATGATTTTCTGTTGCCACACATTGATGTGTTGGTAGACAATACTGCTCAATTCTCGGTGTTTTCCTTCATGGATGGCTTCTCCGGTTATAACCAGATAAAGATGGCGACGGAAGACATGGAGAAGACAACGTTCATTACCCCGTGGGGTACATTCTGCTATAAGGTCATGCCCTTTTGTTTGAAGAACGCCGGGGCAACTTATCAACGGGCGATGGTCACATTGTTCCATGACATGATCCACAAGGAGATTGAATTTTATGTGGACGATATGATTGCAAAGTCCCGAGACGAAGAGGAGCATCTGGTCAACCTGAAGAAGCTTTTTGATAGACTGATCAAGTACAAGCTGAGGTTGAATCCGAACAAGTGCACTTTCGGAGTGCGTTCCGGGAAACTGCTGGGTTTCATTGTAAGTCAAAGAGGAATTGAGGTAGATCCTGCTAAAGTAAAAGCTATTCAAGATACGCCTACACCAAGGACAGAAAAGGAAGTGCGCGGTTTTTTAGGGAGGTTGAACTACATTTTTCGGTTCATATCTCACCTAACGGCCACATGCGAGCCAATATTCAAATTGCTAAGAAAAGAGCAAACGGCCAGGTGGAATGATGATTGCCAAAGAGCTTTCGATAAAATAAAAGAATATTTGCAGGAGCCTCCAATTCTAATGCCTCCAGTGGAAGGAAGACCATTAATCATGTACTTGACCGTGCTAGAAGGGTCAATGGGGTGTGTGTTAGGCCAACATGACGAGTCTGGTCGAAAAGAGTACGCCATTTATTACCTTAGCAAAAAGTTTACCGACTGTGAATCCCGATACTCACTGCTCGAGAAAACTTGCTGCGCTTTGGTATGGGCTGCTCGCCGACTGAGACAGTATATGTTGACTCATACCACATTGCTCATTTCAAAAATGGATCCTGTCAAGTACATCTTTGAGAAACCAGCGTTAACCGGAAGGGTTGCTAGGTGGCAGATGATTTTAATTGAATATGACATCCAATATACTTCTCAGAAAGCCATCAAGGGAAGTGTATTGTCGGATTACCTTGCACAGCAACCCCTTGAGGATGATTATCAGCCAATGAAGTTTGATTTCCCTGATGAGGACATCATGTACCTCAAAACAAACGATTATGAGGAACCACTTCCGAAGGAGGGGCCTGACCCTGAATCCAAATGGAAGTTGATGTTTGATGGGGCCGTCAATATCAATGGTCGTGGAGTTGGTGTCATACTCATTACTCCTGAAGGTGTTCACTTACCCTTCGCTGCCAGAATTACATTCGGCTGCACCAACAATGAAGCGGAGTACGAGGCATGTATAATGGGAATAGAGGAGGAAATTGATCTTCGGATTAAGAACCTCGATATATTCGGAGATTCAGCCCACGTCATTAACCAAGTTACCGGCAAGTGGTATACGCATCAAGAGCATCTAATTCCATACAGGGATTTATGCTAGAAAACTGTTGACGTTCTTCACAACAGTTAAACTTCAATTCATACCACGTGATGAAAATCAGTTTGCCGATGCATTGGCCACTCTCTCTTCGTCAATCAAAGTATTGTGTTGGAATTATGTGCCCAGAATATATATATCCAGGCTTGACGCTCCAGCTTATGCCTTCTCTGTAGACGCCGTGTCTGATGAGAAACCTTGGTATTTTGATATCAAGTTATTCCTGGAAAAGCAAGAATACCCAACTGGGGCATCTTCCAACGACAAAAAGACCTTGAGGAGACTCGCTGCTAGTTTCTTCTTGAACACAGATGGAGTTTTGTACAAGAGAAACTTCGATATGGTCTTGCTCAGATGCGTGGATAGACACAAAGCAAGCCTGTTGATGCAGGAAGTCCACAAAGGATCTTTTGGTACCCATGCAAGAGGGCATGCTATGGCAAAGAAATTGCTGAGATCAGGGTATTACTGGATGACAATGGATGCAGACTGTTGTTCATTTGCTCGTAAGTTCCACAAGTGCCAAATATATGCAGACAAAGTGCATGTACCTCCAAGCCCGCTCAACGTCATGTCATCGCCTTGGCCCTTTGCTATGTGGGGCGTTGACATGATCGGGAAGATAGAGCCAACTGCCTCTAATGGCCATCGCTTCATCCTGGTCGCGATTGATTACTTTACCAAATGGGTAGAAGCAGCGTCTTATGCCAACGTCACTCATCAGGTGGTGGCAAGATTTCTGAAAAGAGATATCATATGCAGATACGGAGTGCCCGAAAGGATCATTACTGACAATGGTTCTAATATCAACAATAAGATGATGGCAGACTTGTGTCGGGACTTCAAAATACAGCATTACAATTCTTCTCCTTACCGACCAAAGATGAATGGTGCGGTAGAGGCTGCAAACAAGAATATCAAGAAGATTGTGCAGAAAATGGTTGTCACCTACAAAGATTGGCATGAGATGCTACATTTTGCTTTGCATGGGTACTGAACGTCAGTCAGGACGTCGACAGGGGCAACTCCCTTCTCTCTGGTATATGGCATGGAAGCAGTCCTGCCTGTTGAATTAGAGATTCCTTCACTGCGCGTGATGATGGATGTCAAGCTGGATGAGGCTGAATGGGTGCGTGCTCGTTACAATTAGCTATGTCTAATTGAGGAAAAGAGATTAGCGGCTATCTGTCATGGTCAGCTTTATCAGAGGAGAATGAAGCGTGCATTCGACCAACGAGTCTGTACTCGAGAGTATCAAGTGGGAGAGCTTGTATTGAAGAGAATCGTTCCTCCAGGTTCAGATAACAGGGGCAAGTGGACCCCAAACTACGAAGGACCATTCATAGTGAAGAAGGTCTTTTCAGGAGGAGCATTGATGCTCACCACTATGGATGGAGATGACTTCCAATCCCCTGTTAACTCGGACGCAGTTAAAAAATACTTCGCATAAAGAGACCCGTTGGACCCAAAATCAGAATAAAAGTCCAGCCAAGAAAAGGGCATCCCGACGAGCTAAAAACAGAATAAAAAGCTCGGGCAAAAGTTAGGGAAATGAATAAAAATAAATGTACACCCGCTGAGTTGAAAAGCCACATTGGACAGCTCAGGCAAAAAAGGGTATCCCGGTGGATTGAAAACCCGAAAGGGCGATTCACGCAAAACAAGGGAATAAGCGAACAACTGTGATCCGAGTTATCTGAACCACATCATCGTTTCGTACAACTTGACAATATCAGAAGGATAGGAAACAGTCCCCTCGTCCTCTCAGAAAGCAGAAGCAGAATGGAGAGTCTCGAAGACATGCAGGTCATAGCAGAAATGGAACTCCTTGGAATGTCGTGTACATTGCCATTAGGATAGTTTTTTTTCTCAATTTTTATAGTGGCTACCTCTTTCCAGGTGGTTGCTTCCTGTTGTAAAATTTGCCTATTCAGAGGCCATTCAATAAAAATAATATTCAGTCAAAAAGCTGTGTGTGTTTATTTTTGTTTGCAAAATGTCCTAAATATTTAGCAAAAATAGCATTGCATCTAAACATGGTGATAACTTTGAAAAGAAAATTGACATGCAGGGAAACTGTAACCCTCTTTGAGTGTCGGGTGATGAGGGATGAACAGATCATTCCATGCAAGTTCTCGGGGCACACGTGCGTTTTCTGTTGTTGCAGGTTGCAGGATGGCGTCACATTCTCAAGTAATTTACTCTACCCCAATAGAGTACCCCCCAAACATAAATTTCTTCCTCCAGCAGGTATCTGAAAGCCTGACCTTTCCAGCAGAGATTTCCTCCAACCAAGCCTTGGCAGTAACCCAAGCAGGTTCTTCTTCCCCAGTGGATTAGCAGTGCATGTCTCCCCAGCAGAGTATGCCCAGCAGGTATCTGAAAGCCTGACGTTATCAGTATTCTATTCTCGGTAAGAGTCCCCTCAGAGTCTTGAATCGGCATATGCTCTCCCCAGCCAGAGTATTATCCAAGCAGCTTCCCCAGCCAAGTCTGAAGATGACCCTGTCCCCACAGAGTTCATATTTGATTTTCACCTCCGTCCGTGAAATATTTTCCCCAACAAAGTTTCCATACTGGTGGGTATTTGATGATACAGCCAGGTATTCATCACCTCAGTCTGAGTTGAGTGTCTAGACCTCTTGACTAGTCTTCCCTTGCAGAGTTGTATCTCTTGCTGCCAATCAGGCATTTGTCTACCGCTCGTCTGCGTTTGTCAACACTCGTCTGTGTTATCCCTAAACAGAGGTCTCCCCAACATTGGTATTATTGCTTTATTGTTGCTCGTCTGCATCTTTCAACACCCGCCTGTGTTGGCTCTGTGGTATTGCTCGCCTGCTTTCCCCCAGCATTGGCTTATGATTACCTTGATATTGCTCGTCTGCAATTTTCCAACACTCGTCTGTGTTTGGTCATGATAGTTGCTGTTGCTCGTCCGCAACTCCTCAACAATCTTCTGTGTTCTGATATGATATTTGTTGTTGCTCGTCTGCAACCTCCCAACACTCGTCTGTTTTTGGGTATTGGATCCTTTGTTGCACTCGTCCGTTCCTTGATATGTATTCTCTGCTGTTGCTCGTCTGCAACTTTCCAGCACTCGTCCGTGTTTGCGTGAAGCTCGTCTGCTTTTATTCCCCAGAAGTCGTCTGTGTTCTGAAGCTCGTCTGCTTTGCTTGGATACTCGTTTGTATCATCCCCAGCACTCGTCTGTGCTAGTTTACATCTGTATGTGAGGATTTGCTGGTTACCCTGGTATTTCTGTATTGATACCTCAAATGCTCGTCTGTGTTTGAATTGCTGGTATTCGTCTATACCAGTGACTGATACTCGTCGGTATCATTGCTTGAAACGCTCGTCCGTGTTTCTCAGATCATCGTCTGATACTCGTCTGTATCATTGACTTATGGCACTCATCCGTGTTATCTTGATGATCATCCAATACTCGTCTGTATTGAAGAGGTTTCAAATCCTGACAGTGGGAATTAATGTCGAAATGGTTACCGGTCCTGGCGCAACAGGTAAATCCGAAGGAGGCTCGTCTGTCTCAGGCACCAATTATTGTTGCTACACCTGGCGTCACAGGTTTACTAAGAATACTCGTCTGTCTTGTACCATATATCCACGGATAATATATGAAGAAGGTTCGTCTACCTTGATTGCATGTCTATCCCACAGACTTAAGTGCATTACCGGTCCTGGCGTAACAGGTAAATCTGAAGGAGACTCGTCTGTCTCATGCTATATGCAGTTTTGAGGACTCGTATGTCCAGTTCCTGGCGTCACATGATTTTTTTGAAGACTCTTCTGTCTCAGATTGTTGTATTGCAGCGTTTGAGGACTCGTATGTCCAACTCCTGACGTCACAGGATCGTTTGAAGACTCGTCTGTCAACATGTTCTTACTCCAGATATTAGTTTCAACCTGGAAGAAATTCGTCTGCTTCTTTCTCCCTTCAGTCCCTAGAGCGTCATCTGGTTGGATTTATTTCCCAGGGTTGCATTCCTCGTCAGAGTGCAAATTTCCGGTCTTCTTGGTATTCAATCACAGTTTATCTTGAATGGTCGATAGCCTGTACTATCGCCCTTTTCAGATTAACTGATGGTTGAATAGGGGCAGCTGTAACATCTCAAATTTTCCCTCTTCTTTTTAAGCATCATGTCATAGCATATTCATCATACTCATATCATTTTGTCAGCATCATATCATGGAAAGATGAAGCATAACATCCCTCATGTCCTAGCATCAAGCATATGGTCATCTGTGGAGGTCCTAGAAGCCTTTCAAGCCATGACAAGGGTCCCATTGAGTTTGTACAAGTTCTATGGTGATTCTACACTCCATTTACAAGATCAAGTCCATTGGCAAAAGCTCAAAAGACTGCATGATCATCAGAGATCTCAGGACAAGGCAAAGCTCCTATGCAAAGCACCCAAATTAGGGTTTGGAATTCAAGCATTAAGACCTCACAACTTTGGCCAATTATTTTGATCCAAGTCTTCTACATGTTAAGAGGATCCTAGGTGTCAATTTTCATGAGAAAATTCCATGTGGAAGTCAGTCAATGCCTCAGTTGCTTGCAGATGAAGCAAAAAGTCAACAGTGCCCTTAAAAAGTCAACTATGCAATTTCAAGGGGTCTAACCAAAATTTTTGGCCAAGAGGGGTCCTTACAATGTTATAAGAGGGTTGGAATGATCAAAGTTCAAGAATTATGGAGATTTGAAGGGTTTTGCAAAAATGGCATAAAGTTGGTTTTAAAGATTTTCCAAATTTGGCAACTTTTGCCCTAATTTTCAAATGGCTTTAACATGACCAAAAATTCTTCAAATGAACCCAACCCAAACATGAAAGTTGAATTCTAAGGCTTGCCATTTAGGGCAAAATCACATTTCCATGCATGCACCAAATGCAAGAGTGCTCAAAACTCATTTTCAAGTGTTGGAATGGATCAAGTGAGGTTACTAAGTTACAATGCAAGGCATTTAGATGATTTTGCTCAAGAGAAATTCACATTTTAGTGCCAAGCAAGGAAGTGGCCTCAAAAATGCAAAATTAGCCAAATCATGAGAAGTATGTGATGGCTGGATCTAAGGGCCAGAGTAGTTTGTGTTTTGATCAAGGATTGGAAAAGGCTTGCACATGTGCTAAGAGGCCAAGCAAATCATGAGGGTGGTATGCTTATCTCACACTTTTTCAAATTATGCAAAATCACAAAAAAGGCTCATGTATCCCCATTCCAAGTGCAAGGTGAGGCCACCATCTCTTTATTCATGACATATGAAGCTTTTGGCTCAAAAGAAATTGGAGGATTCAGGCATGGAATATGGTGCATTTCACAAAATGAAAATACATGGTCACATGAGATTTACATGGTCACATGAGATTTTAATCTCTACTAAGTGGCAAGTTTCCATGGAATGTATTTGCAAGCCCATTTGTGTACAATTTGAGATCACTACATCACAATGCATGTTATGAGAAGAGTTTTTCCCAAAAGAGGGTGCAAAACTCGTGCATGGAATGAGAGATATTCCATGAAGTGCATTTTGGCAAAATCACAAGAAAAGCATGCTGCATTCATCCAAGGGCCAGGCTTTTTCTATTTTTGAATTAATGGATCACAAAAGGTCAGCATGTGCAAAGGATGAGAAGAGGGCATGAGTAAATCACTTCATCACACACTTCATGCCATTTTGCAAAATCACCCCATGCACACTATTCTCACGTGCCTTTGCTTGCAAACACTAATCACTGAAAGCTCACATCATATATAAGTGATATCACCCTTTGAATCAGATTTTTGGATCATAATCTCATCACTCTCAAGTTTTGGCTCCTGCTGCATTTTCCTTCACATCTCTTCATCCATAGCTTCATTCACAAAACAAACCCTAGATTCTTGTTCCCGAAGCTTCATAGGTCATAGATCAACCCTCATTTTAAGGTGGAGGAAGGTTTTTTGCACCTGTTCAGTTCAGATCAGAATCCTTCACATAGCAAGTTTCATGCGGTTTTGAGGCCTCTTTCACATTTATTTTGTGAGTAGAGGTTGCAAGAGGATCATCCAGAGCTGGACTTTGGTTTTCTTGGTGAGATTTGGAGCTTTGTGATCTCAGGTATGCTTCAATTCCATGGATCTATAAATGATTTTTGTGGTGTGCATCATGATCTTCTTGCTGCTCTGAATATGTAGATCACTTTAGTTTCGAAAATGGTGTTGAATTGAAGTTAGTGTGAGGTTTCGAAATTTTTAGATCCAAACTGTTTTGCTTCTATTCAAGCTGTGTGTGTTAGTTTGTGTGTCTGTGATGTTTGATTCATGTTATGCTTAGTCCAAGGATCATTTTGATGTTTGATTTGCGCAATTTCATGGAGAAATGATGGAGATATGTTGCTCTGCATTTGAGGTGGTGAAGCTGTGTTTGTGCCCTTGCTGCACGCGTTCCAGTTTTGGATGGAGGTTGAAGATGATGAGATGGAGTGTGATGATTGGCTGGTTTTTTTTGTTTTTGTCTTTTATGACTTAACCCTAGCATGACCGATTGATGCATGTTTACATGAGTTTGTTTTCTTTTTATTTTGAAGCATGGCATACATTATATAAAACCTGATGTTGTGTTAGTTGTTATTTTCGTTTGGGCCTAAGGCCAAATCACTACCTGCACCCCCTGTTGGGCCCAAGTGGCCAGTTGAACTGGATATCCTTACTCTTCACACTCCCACTCTCTTTCTTCATTTTTTAAAATTCTTTTTCTTTGATTCTTTTGTTTTTAATTATTAAAAATACTTCCAAATATCCAAAAATTCCAAAATAATTCATGTGTGTTCATTTGAGTTTTCCTTAATTTTCTATATTTTTATTTTCCTTTTTTTTTCTAATTATCCACGTGTCATTAAATTGTTCTTCTCCATTAATTCATTTTGAATCCTTTTTTGAGCAATTTGTCTTGTCCAATTTCCCTAGGGTTCATTATTTCAAGTTTTGTGTTGATTCTTTTTTATCTGGATTCCTAAGGGGATGTAGTTCTTGTGTGTTTTTTTCCATGATTTTTAGAAACTTTTTCATTTTATTTTGATCCTTGGCTTGTCATTGAAGTTTTGTAACCCTAGTTCATGTTTAATTTTTCATTTGACCTAGCTAGCTTCTGAATTTATCCCAATCCTTTTGGCTCATTGTTATATCATGTTTAGGGATCATTTGTCCTGATTTGTGGAATTTTTAAGTGCTTTGTTGAATTGATGTGAATTTTTGTCCTTACCTTGTCCCATTTTGCTTCTTTGTGATCATTAACTCTTTTATAAGCTTAGAAGGGCACTTATGCCAACTGCTTTCCCTCCTTTGGGGTCTTTTTGGGGTATGGGAACCTTCCTGATCTTGGTTTAGGGTTTGTGGCCTAGAAATTTTGTGTTACCTTTTGAGTTCATCTTTTCTTATGTGCTTTCACTTCATCTCTCCACTTCTTTCATCTCATATTGTGATTGTTGGATCTTGCACCTCTCTTTTCTTCATCTCTTTTGCTTCTTAAGCATGTATTTGATTTGTTTTGGTGCTGGTTTGGTGCCTTGAGTCCATGTTTGTACATTTTTGCTTTGCATCTTCCTAAGTGTGCATTTGTTTGCCATTTGTTTCATGTTGCACCATGTTTGCTTACATGCTTCATTCCTCATTCCTATGAATTGCATATCCATTGAGCATTTGTATATATGACTTCACTTCTGTTTGTATGATGTTGGCATGTCATTAAGTTCATTTTGTTTCACTTGTGCATACTAACCTTGCAGGGGCTATAGTAAGTGTGAGATGTGGAAATTGAGTTCTACATCTCCAATTCTCATCTCTTCCTCTTATGTTTATGTGAACTAACCTTCTTTTGTTGGTCCTAGGCCTTTCTCATCCCTTCTTCTATCTTCTTCTTCTCTTCTTCATTAGGGTAGAAACTTCACCAACCCTTAGGACATCCATGCATGTTAACACTTAGGATTATTTTTAGTTCCCTTTAGCATTTTTCCTTTGAGATCCTTTTGGTTCTTCTTCTCTTCTCATCTCATAACTCTAAAAAACACTTTAATAAGTTTGAAGTGATGCATTGATCCATATCCTTATCCCATGAGGTATGCTTGTAGTCTTCCCATCTTGGGATAGTACAAGTTTACCTTGTGATGCACAAGTCTGATCAAGGTATCTTCTTCATAAAAGAAAAGCATAAAAAACACTTCTTCATTTGTAAATAACCAAAACACTTAATAATTAAACAAATTAGTGAGCTTAGGCCCTAATCTTTGGGTTCATGTTTTTGGGATCTTCTCCTTACTTGAGTGTGTTTGTTCTATTATTCCATCTTGGAATGTAGTGACAAGTGCACATTCCATTGAAGAGAGCTTGAATTCACTTCCATGTGACACACTCATAAAAGCTTCATAAAAAACACAAACAAACAATAAGCGTCTTTCCTTCTGGAATTATTTTCTCATCTCCTTCGCTCCGTCCGCGAACTTGCTCCTACTTGTCATTTTGCAAGACGGTTACGCACTCTTCGTCCGAGTCTGCAACACCTGAGCAATGGCATAGGCAGTTCAAGCCTTAATTCACAAGCAATTTCTTTTCTACCCCTAGTTAGGGGAACTACGGCGTCTCTGATCCTCATTATCCTGATGAGGTACGTAGGCAGCGGGGTAGGGCCCGTTCGAGCACAATCTTTATTTTCCCTACATTTTTCCCTTTGTTTCTTATTTCATTTCTTTCCAGTTCCAGTTTTCTTTTCATTTTCATTTCTTTAGCTGCAGTTTTCATACCCTCACCCTTTGAAATGGTTTCTTTTGCAAGCGTGGATCCCGTCGGGTACGGCGGACGATCTGGGTGCTAATACCTTCCCAGGTCGTAACCGACTCCCGAACTTATTCTCTTTGGTTCGTAGGACCCGTGTCATTCCTCTTCTTTCTTCTGGTTTGTGCAGCATTACCATTCCCGTCCCTTCGGGATAAAAATGCCTGGCTGGAGACTCTATTTTTCTTTCGCGCCACTTTCGCGTTTGTACTAGGATGGAAATCCGGGGAGCGACACGTAGGCATAACTTAACAGTTATCGAACAAAAAAGTCTCTGTGTCTTCCCCCTCTTTCAGCATTCTCTTTTAAGCCTCGGTTCCTGAGCATTCACCTTTTGCACTGACACCTGTACATTTCTTTTCCAGCTTTTGCACACAGATAGCACATACACTTGCCCCTTTAAACACAATCTTTTAAGCATGGATCCCGTCGAGTACGACGGACAATCTGGGTGCTAATACCTTCCCAGGTTGTATCCAACCCCCTTTCTCAGTTTCTCTGGTTCGCAACCGTCTTATCCATATTTTCTTAGGTTTATGCAGCATTACCTTTCCTTCGAGATAAAAATGCCTAGCTGGCAACTCTTTTCAGTTCATCTTCATTCCCTCCTCTCGCCGACCATTCGCGTCTATACCCTATATGACCCGGGTGTCTTTTAGTGGGAGCGACAGCAGGCTAGGGCTTTCCTACACAGATGACCTAAAATTAGGGTTTTGGGTTTGAGGCTTTTAATCTCAAATTTTTTGGTCATTCTTGATTATAATGGTCTCAATATGTTATAAGGATCATGTGTACCAAATTTGATGAGAAAATTCATTGTGGAAGTCATCTGATCAACTGGTAACTTATTGTGCAAGAAAGGCCAGAATCAGAGCATCTGAGGCCACTACCAATGGTACCAAAGGGTCATCTTCATCATTTTAAGGTTCTATGATCTTTAATTGATCTTAGAAGTGATTATAAGTTCACAAGATCGAATAATTTCAATCCATTTGCAAACTTTCCATTTTTGGACATGACTTGTAATGGAAACTTTCCATTTTGGGAAAGATTTTCAACCTCCTCTTTCTTGATCAAAAATTCTTCAAATGAAAAATCCTTAAACATGAAAGTTGTAGATTGGATCTTCCCATTTTCAAAACGTACAAGAACTCCTCTTGATTCATCCTAGAACTCAAGATATGATGTTTCAAAGTTGGGAAAAATCTTGTAATTTTCAAGTATGTGCCAAAGAGGGATTTTTGCAAAATCAAGTTTCAAGACCTCTTTTGACCTCTAATCCATTTCTAAGCTTTATTACATGATAACACAACATTGCTTGACCAAAATTATGCCTTGGATTATAAGTTTCCATGGATCAATTTTCACAAAATTTCAAAGAGGGAAATTTGCAAAACATGTGATAATTCTTGATCCAAGTGCTGCAGATCATCACAATCAATCCCATGGCTCTCCATGAACTCAGCTGAGGCAAGAAACCCCTTGAAATAACCTCTGACCTGTGCCATTCCTCAAGTACACATTCATTGACTTTTTAGCAACTTGGCCCATACCAATCAAACTATGCCACCACCAACTTTCTGACCAATCAAGACCTCTTATGAAAACCCTAACGAGCTCATTTTCATACATGACACAAGCCTGAAACCTCTCAATACTCAGATTGCACAAAAATCCTCCAAATCTTCAATCCTTTGATTCTCACTGCACAAGCCTCAAACATCCAAACTTCTTCCACCAATCATCTCAAAATCAATCATAGAACACAAACCAACCATTACAATGGCCTGAAACACCCCACAACACAAACACGATTTCTGAGTTATCAGAACCAAACATCTCAAACTAGCCAAACAAACTTGTTATAAGCCTTTCAGAAGTACACGGGGATCATTGGAGTGGTTTTTCACAAGAGAGGAGGTCAGAAAGCTCCAAACTGAAAAGCTTCAACTCAGGTAATCATCAAGAACACTTTTTCCAGAACTTGTTTTTTAAGTTACAAATTGATTCTACATGATGTGCTGATCATTGTGATATGTTTACTTTTGAAAATGGTTGAGTTTTAAGCATTTTATAGCCTTCTGAAATTTTTCCCGTGAAATGTTCTTGCTTTGATTCTCTCTTTTAATGCATGATAAATGATTTTTATTGCTGGATTCTTGTTTAATGATGTCTAATGAGTGATTCTGGAGATTTTGGTGTGTTATCATGGCCTAGGGAGTGAGTTCAGATGAGAGAGATGTCGGAGAAGATGACTGTAGGTCTTCTCCGGCCACCTGAGAGTCATTAGCCCTAATTGCATTTAATTAGCCAGTTTGAATAATAGCCATATGATTTGTGTTTCCCGTGTGTGTTGGATGGCTCAGATTGCTTCATTAAACCCTAATCCCTTTTAATTAAATTAATTAGGATTAATTAAATTAATTTTTCCAGATTGAATCCTAGCCTTCCATTTGCGCGCCAGTCAACCCCAGTTCAAATCTCATCCTTAGATCCTGATTACTTTGCATTTTCTTTATTTTATTTGCATTTCTTTTGTTATATTTATTTAAAATATCAGAACATTTTCTAAAATCATGAAAGTTTGCATTTTCACTTTAAATATTTTTCTTAACCCAAAAACATTTTTTATTTTAATTTTTACATTAAAAAAGTATTTTTAAATCATTTAAATGTTTTATTTAATTAATTAATTGATTTTAATTAATTAAAAATACATTTAGGTATTTAAAAATCACAAAATAAAACTCATGATGCATTCTCATACATTTAGAAACATTTACAAACTCACCATACAAATTTCTTTTTATGTTTGATCACATTTTCACAATTATCTTTGAATTAGGGTTCATAAATTTCACATTTTTAACCCTAACTTAAAAAAATCACTTCTGATCAACCATAATGAGTTTGAACTTGATTATTTTTATATTGTTTCATATATTGCATCTAGTATCTAGGTTATTTATCTCATATTTTTTGCATTTCATTTTCAAATTGATTTTCATTTTTCCTTTAGAAGTACCCAAAAACCCTAGTTAACTTAGGAAATTCATAACTTTCACTAGGTTTAGCTTCTGACCTTCTCCTTTGGGGTATGATCTTGTATGAATTTAGGGTTTTTTAGTCCAATTTAAATCATAAAACCCTAATTTGGTCATTTGCATCTCATACATTCATAAAACCCTAATTTCTCATGTTCATTTGCATTCATCTTTGCATATCTCAATCATATGAGCTTGCCATGACATTCCATAATCTTGTATGACATCTTAGACATCCTAGGACATTCTTGAACATTGCTTAATCATTTCTTCATTCATTTGGTATGCTTTGAATTCATTGCATTTCATGAATATCCATGTGTTTTCAAACTTCTTACATGCTTCCTTTGCATCTCATTTCTTGTATGATCATTCATATGCATCATGTATGGATTTGCATCATCTCATAACAGATTTTCCTTGCATATACACTTCTGGTTTTGGTCTTTGCATCTTTATTCATCTCATTTCCTTTTTCTTTGCATCTTATGCATTCACACTAACATTTCAGGGGCTTATGGTAAGTTTTTTGGGATGTGGATTTGCCTTCACATCCCACCTCTTCTCATCTCTTCATATGCATTATTTACTTGTCTTTGAAGTGAACTTGTTTCGCTTATGCTCTCTCATTCTTACTTTCTTTCTTTTAGGTTACTTATCTTCTTCAGGAAGTAAGTAACCTATTCTTCTTTCTCCTTCTCTTTTCATCTGCTTCTTCTTCCATGGTGGCTTCCTGAAGATCTTCCCTTATGTCTCACAAACCATAGGAACAACCAAGTATGATAATTTTAGGGTTGTATATAGTCTCCCTAGCTTTTTTACCTTTGAGTCTCCTTGAGTCTCTCTTCTCATCTCATAATCAGAGGCTAAACACTTAAAGCTTTAGGACTTTGAATTAGGGTTATGCCTGCATCCTTATCTTATGATGGAGTATATAAATTTAATCCTTAGTGTTAAATCTTTAATTTGCTTACACCTCTTAATCAAAACACCTAATAATGGTTAAGACATAAGCTTGTACTTGGGCCTTACATTAGGATTCCATCTCTTCCTTATGGTTAAAAGGGACTAACCCTAGTGTTTAATGGACAAGTCCCCCTCAAGATAAGTCTTACAAACTTAAAATCCACTTCTTAATATCACCCTTTAATTAAAATCCACTTAATAAAGGCTTGTTATATAATGAATTTAATCCCTAACCATGGATTAAGTTGCGGAGTCTTTCTCAGCTTAAGTATTCTCATCTATCATCCTTCTCTTAGGATGGTGTAATGAGTTCACTAATCCCTGATTAAAGATTAAACTCATTACTTAACACTAAACAAAAATCCAAAAACATCTTAATAATCACAAGTGGGTTAATGATCTTAATCCTACATCATCATGGTAATTAAGTTGAGATGCTTATCTCATGCTTAAGTAGGCTCATTATCCCTAATCAGGGAGGATATAATGAGTTTACAACCTTTGATTTAGGCTTAAGCTCATTATCCTATGCAAAACACCAAAAACAATAAAAAACTGAAAAACACAAAAACAAACAATAATCGTCTCCTCCGGGATTCTTTTCTCATCATATTCACTCTAAAAATGAGAATTCGCTTCTTCTGTATAATGCAAGACAGTTAGCACTCAAGCCAGACGAGTCACACACTTGAGCATAGACAAGCAAGCAGTTCACAGTCAAAATCATTCCCAGTCTCTTTGAGTCGAACTACGGTGTTCTGACTTCCTCATTCCATGAGAGGATACGTAGGTATAACTTAACAGTTATCGAACAAAAGTCTCTTTGTCATCCCCCTCTTTCAGCATTCTTTCCAAGCCTCGGTCTTGAGCATCTCACTCTCTTTTTGAACTGACACACATTCCTTTCTTCCCTAACTTATATGCACAGTCAACACATACATTATCCCCCTTTTAAACACAATCAAGTAAGCGTGGATCCCGTCGAGTACGACGGACGATCTGGGTGCTAATACCTTCCCAGGTCGTAACCAACCCCCTTTCTCAGTTTCTCTGGTCCGCAACCGTCTTATCCATACCCTTCCAGGTTTATGTAGCATTACCTTTCCTTCGGGATAAAAATGCCTAGCTGGCGACTCTATTCAACCTTCAACCTCTTTCACCGACCGTTCGCGTCTGCACCGGGACGTAAGTCTTTCAGGAGCGACACATCATAATAAAGTCCTCGTAGGAGAGGAAATATAGATTAAAAATGAATCTATTAAAATATGCTTTTGGTGTACATGCATGAGATTTTATGAGCTTCATCATCCACAAAAGAGATCAATCAAAACAAGATGAAGGCTATTAGATCTCAAGCCTCCTTCGACAAGGAAACAACTTCAATCGTTATTGGGAAAAATCAACTTCTTGAGAAGGTTCATCTCCAACGTAAGTGGAAAAACCAAAGTGTTCTTGCCATTGCTGATGATCAAGAAGGATAGTGAGTTACATTGGGGAGAGAAGCAACAAGAGGCGTTCGACGCAATCAAAGACTATTTGTCGAAGCCTCATATGTTATTGTCACCTAGTATAAATAAAAACATGAGATTCTATATTGTTGCATCAGATACGACCATAGGAAGTATGTTAGCACAAGAGGACAATAATGGTGTTGAAAGACCCATTTATTACCTCAGTAGAATGTTGATAGATGTTGAAATAAGGTATACTATGATTGAAAAGTTATTCATGTATTTGTACTTCTCATGTATGAAATTAAAGCAATATATAAAGCCTATTGACGTTTATGTTTCTTCTCATTGTGATGTCATCAAACATATGTTATCTAAACCCATTATGCATAGTCGAATAGGTAACTGGGCACTAGCGTTAACAGAGTTTTCATTAACTTACCAACCCTTAAGGGCTATGAAAGGTCAGATAATGACCGACTTTATCATCGACCATGCCGTGGTCGAACCCCATGTACTCGTAATCAACGTGAACCCGTGGAGACTACATTTCGATGGGTCAAGCCATAAGCATGGAACATGTGTAGGGGTAATGATAATCTCCCCACAAGGTCTCCCGACATGATTCAAATGTAGGTCAAAGGGAATTGTTTCAACAATGAGGCAGAGTATGAAGCCTTGATTACTGGATTAAGGATATTAAGGAAGCTAGGAGCATAGAGAGTGGAGGTTAAAGGTGACTCAGAGCTGGTAGTAAAGCAACTCACGCGAGAGTACAAATATATCAAAGAATATCAACTAGCCTACTTTGTTATGGCAAAGAAATTATTGGAGAAGTTCGACGTAGCAAGTATTGTACATATGCCTAGAATGGAGAACCATGAAGAAAATGATCTGGCGCAGATTGTGTCAGGGTATAAAGTGTCGAAGGACAATCTATAATACTTTATTGAGGTCTAAGAGAAAATGGTGAAAAATGCGCCACAATTACCAACTTCTGATGATTTAGAAGCCAAAGAAACATGGTGTAGAGAGGTCCTTGTCATCGATGGATTGTTGACGTCGGATTGGAGGCGACCCATCATATAGTACTTAGAAAATCCTGTCGGGGAAACTGATAGGAAGACAAAATATAGGGCTCTGAGGTATGTGTTAATGAGAATCGAGCTCCTGAAGAAAACCTCATAGGGGGTTTTACTCAAGTCTATAGGGGACTCTGAAGCATATCTCTCTATATCAGAGGTACATGGTGGGGCTTGTGGAGCCCATCAAATAGGCCATAAAATAAAATGGTTACTGTTTAGACAGGGAATTTATTGGCCAAGCATGCTCATAGATTGTATATACTTTGCTAAGGGATTTCAAGAATTTCAAGAATACGCTAATATCCAACACGTCCCAGCCAGCAAATTACACGCTATCGTGAAACCATGGTCGTTTATAGGATGGGCTTTGGATGTGATAGGTGAAATTAGACTTGCATTGTCGAAACAATAAAAATTCATCTTGGTGGGGATAGATTACTTCACTAAATGGATAGAGGATATGCCTTTGGTGAAAGTGGACCAGTAAGTTGTTATCAAGTTCATCCAAGACCATATAATATATAGGTTTGGGATTCCCAAAACCATAACCATCGATCAAGGTTCAGCGTTTATGGCTCAAAAGATGCAGGAGTTTGCAGTAGAAATAGGATTTAAGCTCGTCACATTGACACCATACTACACACAAGCGAATGGGAAGGTCGAGGCTGCAAACAAAGTGGTGATTAGGCTTATTAAAAACATGTTGTCCAAAAACCAAGAAACTGACACAATACTCTGGATTAAATCCTATGGGCATGTCGAACATCCCCAAAAGAGTCAACAAACTCGACATCGTTCCGTTTGACTTTTGGCCACGACGTCGTCCTACCTTCAGAAATTGGCGTTCAAACGATAAGGGTTCAACATCAATTTGTGATCCTGTCGGAACAATATCGCAAAATGATGTTCGACAAGATCACATACTTGGACGAAGAGAGGTTAAGGGCGATATACGTGTTGTTGCATCAAAAGGAGAGAGTGGCGAAGACTTATAAGAAGGTAAAGGCAAAGACCTTTAAAGTTGGTGATTATGTATGGAAGGTCGTCTTGTCCATGGACATGCGAGATCGAACCTTAGGAAAGTGGTCACCCAATTGGGAAGGACCGTTCAAAGTAAGCCAAGCCTTTAGCAACAACTCCTATAAGATAAAAGAGATAGGCTTTGATGAGAGAATCTTGAGAGTAAATTGGAATTATCTAAAACGATACAAACCTATGCTACAAGAAGTTCACATTCACGCATAAAAAAGGAATTTTCATTAATAATAGTCATAACAGACCAACAACCAAAAATGGCATACAAATAAGGATTAATGCGTTATAATATTAAACATTAAAATGTCGTAGGCCTACAAAGTGCAAAAAATGAAATGCACAAACATCCAAATAGATTTTGGAAAAAAACTAGTTATTCATCCATGCCTCTCCAAGCTCCCGAGTTGAGGAAGTTCATCCAGTCTTCATCAACATTTGGGTTTAAGTCGAAAATTTGAGGCAGCCACTTCTTGGGAGGTTTCATCTGGGTCACTGAGGTTTTTCCAACTATTTTAGCCCCAGTCTCCGACGCAGGAGCCTTGGAAGTGGTTGCTTTGGGGGGGGTTCTAGATCTTTCTCAACCTCCTTCTTGGTTGCAAGGGAATTTGAAGAATAGTTCATTTGAATGGGTGTAGCGAAAAGGCGCATGTATCCCACCTTTTATAAGAGCAATATTCCTCAAACGAAGCACCAGGAAGTAGGGTAGGCGTGCAGTCAGTCTTGGAAAAAGAGTGCCGCCCAAAAAAAAGTCCTTTCGAGGTCTTGGAAACAATGCCTTTGTTATTCCAAATTAATGTGAGGAACCGGTTTCGAGGAAAGAGATTCAGGCCATTATCGCCGCTCTAATTACAAATTAATAAAAGGGGATGATATTTATACCCAAGGCCATACGACGCAAGTGGTCTTCTAGGGTTTTGAATTATTTTAGTGGGAAGATGGAAGACCCCCACGTCTTAAGAAAGTTGTGACATCAAAAATGGAATCATGATGGATGTGACAGGTTGTCTCATTCCGACAGAATGTGAATAGTTAATTGAGGCAAATCAACAGTTGAAGAAAGTATCGAAATCACTCGGGAAAATCTAAAAGGCCAAGCTTCTTTGGTCGTCTACCTCCCTGTCGAAATTAGCCTTTGGGGGGAAATTTGTTTGCAAGAGACTTCGACTTGTTCAGAAAACGAGTCTTAAGAAGCAAACTTTGAGAAGGCCAGAGGGAAAGGGTTCGACCCATCCAAAAGAAAGAAAGTTAGCTATTGGTCGATGCGCAGAAGCCAGAAGTCATAAGGGTTTCGAAGAGCTTCGACACGCCCACAAAGACCATCTGTTGAAGGCATTTCGACAAGTCCATTCAGGAAGACATGGAAAAGAAACTGCTCCAAGTAGTGGGACAAAGTAGTGGGTGGTTACTAGAAAAAAGGATTGACAAGTATGAAAGTCTGATTTGTTGGGCAAGTGTCCTACAATTATTTTATTTTTCTATATAAGTAGATTTCAAATTTAGTAATAAAGGTGCATTTCTTCACATTTTAAAGGGACACACTCAAAGTAACGAGCGTCAGAGAAACAAGTTAACTCATATTCAAATGTATGATAGAGTCCAAAAATCCTTTGTATTTTAAGTCATTTTCAATTCCAAGTTAATTTAAAATACTTGTCGTTCATCTGCATCTTTTTACTTTTGCTTTATTCGCTTTTATCGTCCTTTCATTCAAGCATTTCATGTGCGTCTGCTATAAACACAAAAAATACCAAAAAGATACGCAAAGAACCCTCATTACCATTCTACATTACTAGAGTTTGCATCATAACTAATTGGACAGAGTAGTCCTGGGACTTGTTTGGTCGGTCCCGAAAGTAAACCTCGAGTGTAAGAAGCTAGCGGAATGTTCGCGCGAAATCCATGTGCAAACAATATGCTATATGATGAATATGATGAATTATTATGTTAATGTTGATGCAATTTGATGATTTTGTTGACTATGTTGATGTTCTTGCATCGTTGCATTGATGGAATATTATGTTGGGACTTCGGTCCATTGATGATGTTGGGACTTCGCTCCATTAATGATGTCGGGACTTCGCTCCATTGTTGGCTTCAATCCCATTGTGTGGATTGGAGTGATTATGTTGTGCTCCCTTGTGGAGGGTTAATGGCCCCAATGTCCATTTATGTTGATTGGTACCACATGCATGTTCCGATTAGGTTGCATTTCATATTAAATGTTATTGCATGTGAATGATGTGAATTGTGATTGGTTGCATGCGATTCTTTGATAATGATATGATGATGTTGATATTGTCTCGTTTATGTTATTTTCTTTATATATTTTATAATGAATTGTGAATACTCACCCTATCTGTTTGAATGTTGCATCCATGTGGGTAACGAACAGGTGATCATGATTAGCTATTTTGGTGCACGGAGACTTAACGTTGGAGTCTTTCTAGTTCTGTTGATTTAGATGGTGTCTTGCTCTAATATGTAACATCGGGTAGGGGAACACTTAATTGAATACTATGTTATCTTGTTAGAATTATTTTATGAGTTTTCTATATGCCGATTTTATTTGATGACGATATTGACAATGACCTAAAGGGTCTTGATGTTTTGATGATATAAATGAAGTTTTTTTTAGATTATGATTTCACTGTGAAGTCCGAATTTAATTGTCACAACTATAAAACGTGCATTTATCGATGCCAGGTTTACAACAGATTCGTATCCCACCGTTGTAATAGGTTAAAAATTTTGTAGCTGATTTATAACGCCAGATCCAACGACAGTTAAATTAAAAACCGTTGTAATAGAGTCATGTTCTCAGCAAGTACATTTTTTTCATTTGTTTAAATTTTAAACATATATTTTATTTCATTTTATAGTGTTATGGAGACTTTAACCTCAAAACACAATATTCATCTTTGTTTTTCTATTTTTAAGTGAAAGACAATATTTTGATCAAAACTTCTTAAAAATTCATCTTTGTTTTTCTATTTTCAATTAATTCATTTTTTATTGTTAACCTCTAAACTTCATTTAAAAAAAGTGAAAGAGACATGTATATATATCAAAGAAAATTCATTATAATTCCAATAAAAAAAGAGAGTATATATATATATATATATATATATATATATATATATATATATATATATATATATATATATATATATATATATATTATCAATTGTCCTAGCCCATAGCAACAAAAGCATCTTCCCAGTCAGGGACTCTCTCCTCACTTCCCTCATCAGAATTATAAAAAAAAGTTCTCCTCTGCTTCTTTGTCTTCTTCTCCAGCTTCTTCTTCTTCTTTTTGGCCTTCCTCACCCTTAAGGTCGTATCCCTGACAACCAAGGATCCAGATGGTGGGCATCCCTCATCTTGACAAAGTCGTTGTTCATTTGCGACCTCATTTGTGATGTTTGTGTTAGCATTCTCATTTGTTGAAACCATTTTTACGAAGAATGTATAATTAAGAGATGTAAAACTGCCTATTTATAGATGAGGCTGAAAATGAAAAGTCTGATATTTAGGTGCTTGCAATGATGATAAATTGTAATGGATGATATTCTCGAACGATATTTTTTGAAAAACAGAGAAAATCATAAATCATTATTATATTTGGGATGATTGTTTCTCTCTTCTGGGAAGAGCAAAGGTTATAATATTACAAAAGTTTGTTATTATAACCGTTGTGATATATTATGTAAAATTGATTAAAAAAAATTGTTATCAGGAATCGAACCTTGTACCATATAAAAAGGGTATCACTACGGTTCTTATATTTAACCGTTGTGATATATTATCTAAAATTGATTAAAAAAAATATTGTCAGGAATCGAACCTTGTACCATATAAAAGGGCTATCTCTATGGTTTTTATATTTAACTGTTGTGATATATTTATAATATAAATATATGTATCATTATGGTTGTTTGCGTTAACCATTGTGAAATATTTACCCATATAAGCGAATTAAGTGACTGTGGCTCCCCGGACTTTTGTCCCGGTGCAGACGCGAACGGTCGGCGATGTTGGAGGTTGAGGTTGAATAGAGTCTCCAGCTAGGCATTTTTATCCCAAAGGAAAGGTAATGCTGCATAAACCTGGAAGGGTATGGATAAGACGGTTACGAACCAGAGAAACTGAGAAAGGGGGTTGGTTACGACTTGGGAAGGTATTAGCACCCAGATCGTCCATCGTACTCGATGGGATCCACGCTTACTTGATTGTGTTTAAAAGGGGTAGTGTATGTGCTGATTATGTATAAAAAGCTAGGGAGAAAAGAATCTACAGAGTGTCAGTGCAAAAGGAAAGGGTGAATGCTCAAAGACTGAGGCTTTAGAAAAGAAAGCTGGAAGGAGAGAGGGGGAGACCTGGGGACTTTTGTTCGATAACCGTTAAGTTATGCCTACGTATTCTCTCGTGCAATGAGGAAGTCAGAACACCGTAGTTTGACTCAAAGAGACTGGATGATTTGTTGTGAACTGCTTACTTGTCTTTGCTCAAGTGTGTGACTCGTCTTGCTCGAGTGCTAACTATCTTGCATTAGACGAGAGAAGCGAGTTCTCGTTTTCAGAGTGAAGGAGATGAGAAAAGAATCCCAGAGGAGACGTTTATTGTTTGTTTTTGTGTTTTCATTTTTTTATTGTTTTTGGTGTTTTGCGTAAGATAATGAGCTTAAGCCTAAATCAAGGGTTGTAAGCTCATTATATCCTCCCTAATTAGGGATAATGAGCCTACTTAAGCATGAGATGAAGATATCAACTTAATTACTATGATGATATAGGATCATTAACCTACTTTGGTAATTATTAAGTGTTTTTGAGTTTTTGTTTAGTGTTAAGTAATGAGTTTAATCTCCAATCAAAGATTAGTGAACTCATTACACCATCCTAAGAGAAGGATGATAGATGAGAACACTTAAGCTGAGGAAGACCCCTCAACTTAATCCATGGTTAGGGATTAAATTCATTAGATAACAAGCCTTTATTAAAGTGGATTTTAATTAAAGGATGAGATTAAGAAGTGAGTTTTATGTTTGTAAGACTATCTTTAGGGGGACTTGTCCATTAAACACTAGGGTTAGTCCCTCTTAACCAAAAGGAAGAGATGTAACCCTAATATAAGGCCCAAGTTACAAGCTTAATTCTTAATAGTTATTAGGTGTTTTGATTAAGAGGTGTAAACAAATTAAAGGTTTAACACTAAGGATTAAATTTATACACTCCATCCTAAGATAAGGATACAGGCATAACCTTAATTCAAAGTCCTACAGCTTTAAGTGTTTAGCCTCTGATTATAAGATGCGAAGAGAGACTCAAGGAGACTCAAAGGTAAAAGACTAGGGGGGACTATATACAACCCTAAATATTATCATGCTTGTATGTTCCTATGGTTTGTGAGGCTTAAAAAGAAGGATCTTCAAATGGCCACCAAGGAAGAAGAAGTAGATGAAAAGAGAAGGAGAAAGAGAATAGGTTACTTACTTCCTGAAGAAGATAAGTAACCTAAGAGAGAAGAAAAGGAGCAAGAGAGCACAGGTGAAGTAAGTTAACTTCAAAGACAAATAAGATATGCAAATGAAAAGATGAGAAGAGGTGGGATGTGAAGGCAAATCCACATCACAAACAACTTACCATAAGCCCCTGAAATGTTAGTGTGAATGCATAAGATGCAAAGAAAAAGGAAATAAAGAAAATGAAGATGCAATGATCAATTCCAGAAGTGTAAACATGATGAAAATGTGTTATGCTATGAGGCAAAGACATGTGAGATGCTTATGAATGTTCATACAAGGGATGAGATGCAAAACAAGGCATGTTAGAAGCTTAGAAACACATGGATAGACATGAAATGCAATGAATTCAAAGCATACCAAATGAATGAAGAAATGATCAAGCAATGTTCAAATGTCTTAAGATGTCGAAGATGTCATACAAGAGCATGGAATGTCATGGAAAGTTCATATGATTGAGATATGCAAAGATGAATGCAAATGAACATGAGAAATTAGGGTTTTATGAATGTATGAGATGCACATGACCAAAATAGAAGCATACATCATGATAAAAATTTGAAAATGAACTCAAACAAACCATAAACACACACAAGAACACTCCCCAAAGATGGAGGTCAGAAGCTAAACCTAGGCAAAGATATGAATTTCCTAAGTTAACTAGGGTTTTTTGGATACTTCTAAGGGAAAAATGAAAAACAAATTGAAAATGCAATGCAAAATTATGAGTTAAATAACCTAGATAGTAGATGCAAAGTATGAAACAATGCAAAAAGAACCAAATGCAAACTCATCATGGTTGATCAGAAATGATTTTTTAAGGTTAGGGTTAGAAAAATATGAATTTTAGAAACCCTAATTCATGATAAATTGTGAAAACATGATCAAACCTAAAAAGAAATTTGTGTGTTGGGTTTGTAAATTGTTCTAAATGTATGAGAATGCGTCATGAATTTTTTTTTGTGATTTTTAGATACCTAAATGTATTTTTAATTAATTAAAATCAATTAATTAATTAAATTAAATATTTAAATGATTTAAAAATACATTTTTAATGCAAAAATTAAAATTAAAAATGTTTTTGAGTTTAGAAAAATATTTAAAATGAAAATTCAGAAAATGAAATTTTTATAAACATTTTTACTATTTTAAATAAATGTATGAAAATAAATGTACAGAAAATAAAAAGAAAAATGAAAGTAATGCAAAGGGACGGCTGTGATTGAAAGTTGTGTGGATGAGAGGCTGAGATGGAAAGTCTGCTTGACCTAGGGTTTGGAAATCCAAGGGCTATGGTTTAAAATTCTAACTGGCGCGCTATCCTATGGTCCAGAGTCAACCTGACTAATTTAAATTAATTAAACTAATTAATTAGGTTTAGGGTTTTAATGAAGTGATCTGGGCCGTTCACGTACGCGGGTAAAACATGATCCAAGGGTCCTAATTTAAACTGGCTAATTAATTAGGATTAGGGCTAAACACTTTCAAGCGACCGGAGAAGAGCTTTGGTCGTCTTCTCCAGCGACACCCTCATTCTAACTCTCTCCACAGGCCATGAAAACATCCCAAAATCTCCATAATCAACCCTCTAACAACATTAAACAAGAATCAAGCCACAAAAACAATTTATTTTGCACATACAAAGAGAATCGAATCAAACAAGTTTTACGGGCAAAATTTCAAAAGCTTCATACATCCTTATTTCTCAGCCATTTTTAAAAGTAAAAACATCACAATGATCAGAGGAGCATTTAGATTCATTTTATAACATAAAAGAAAGGTTCTGGAAAAAATGTTTGAAGAAGCTACCTGAGCTGGAGCTTTCTAAACCTGAGTTTTCTGGCCTTTTCCTTTGTGCAAATCACTTCCAATGATCACCCTGATGCTATTGAGAAGCTTGAATGGAGCTTAAATGGATTGGTTTGTGTGTTTCAGTTCTGATAGTGCAGGAATCGTGTTTTGGTTTGAGTGGCTTTTAGGTCATTGTGAGGGTGCTTTGTGTTCCTTGAGTGATTTTGAGATGAATGGTGAAGAAATAATTGAGTTTCGATGATTGTATAGTGAGAATCGAAGACTTGAAGGTTTGGAGGATTTTTGTGATTCTGAATGTGTGGATGGTTTTAGGCTTGTATGTTGTGTGAAATGAGGTCCTTGATGTCCACATAAGTCATTGTGATTAGTTCAGGGAGTTGGTGTGGCACAGCTTGATTGGTATGGGCCAATTTGCAAAAAAAAGTCAAAAGTTTTGTACCATAAGCATGGCACGGGTCAGAGGAGATTTCTGGCTTGATTTTGCTTCAGCTTCATTCAAGGATGGCCCTTGGATCAGATTTCATGAACTGAAGCACTTGGATCATGTGATAGCAGGGCTTTTGCATTTTTCCCTCTTTGAGATTTTTGTGAAAATGGTCCATGGAAACTTGTAATCCAAGGCATAATTTTGGTCTTGAAATGTTGCATTATTTTGTTATGGATTGTAGAAGTCAATTAGAGGTCATTATAATGCTTAAAACTTGGTTTTGCAAAAATCCCTCTTTGGCACATACTTGAAAATTACAAGATTTTTTCCAACTTTGAAACATCATATCTTGAGTTCTAGGATGAATCAAGAGAAGTTCTTGTACTTTTTGAAACGGGAAGATCCAATCTACAACTTTCATGTTTGAATATTTTTCATTTGAAGCTTTTTTGATCAAGAAAGAGGAGGTTGAAAATCTTTCCCAAAATGGAAAGTTTTCATTACATGTCATGTCCAAAAATGGAAAGTTTGCAAATGGCTTGAAATTATTCAATCTTGTGAACTTATAACCACTTCTAAGATCAAATAAATATCATAGAACCTCAAAATGATGAAGATGACCCTTTGGTACCATTGGTGGTGGCCTCAGATGCCCTGATTCTGACTTTTCTTGCACATCAAGTTACTAGTTGATCAGATGCCTTCCACTGTGAATTTTCACATCAAATTTGGTACACATGATCCTTATAACATATAAAGACTATTAGAATCAAGAATGACCAAAAACATTGAGGTTAAGGGCCTCAAACCCAAAACCCTAATTTTAGGTCATCTGTGTAGGAAATCTTTAGTCTGCCTCTATGCCTTTGCAATGCTTTGTAATATCTTGACTTTAATGAAGCTTGGGGAGCATACAATGATCATATAACACTCATGGACCCTCTTGGAAAGCTTCAAGGCCTTTGAGATGGCTCAGATCACTTCTTGGACTCTCCTGATCACAAACCCTAACTATATAACTTATGTAGTGAAATAAACTATGCAATATGAGATGGTATGATTATGTAAATACAATATGAAAGATCACAATCCATGATGTGAGAAAAAGTGAGGGCAAATTTGGGGTGTTTACAGCTACGCATTATCGCTGTTTCATACACAGCAAAACCCTAGCACCCATTTTTCCTCTTGCGCTTCATACATTAAGGTATTCTTCTTCCATTAATGTATTTACATATTTCCCATTAAGATATTCCTCATTATATGTTTTGTTACAAGTTTTTTATTATTATTCTTCTTCTTCTTCCATCTTAAGCAGTAAACTTCGTCAAGTCTTAGAAACAATGAAAAGAAATATAAGAAGTATGAAGCTTTTTTGTAAGCTTCTTCCTCTTTGTATTTATTTTTCATTGCTTCACAGCAAAACCCTAGCACCCATTTTTCCTCTACATTTATGGTAACAAGTCTTCATCTTTTTTTAGAATCTACAAAAAGGAATACAAGAAGTATGAAGCTTTTTATTTAGGCTTCTTCATCCTGTATGCCTTCTTGTAGAGTCTAAAACTAAATGAACATGGTGATGATGTAGGCGCTAGCAAGCGTAATGTACATATTATTTATGGAAAATAAGGTATTCTTCAAGGGTTTTGTTTCAACTTTTGTTTGTTTTGTTTTGAATACTAATTAATTTTTTTCATTGCTTTCCATTTCTTAAGGTTTTATTTCACATGGTGGATGATGATAGTGGTAGCAAGCTTATATTATGAGTTGATATATATATATATATATATATATATATATATATATATATATATGTATATATGTATATATATATATATGTATATATGTATATATATATATATATATATATATATATATATATATATATATATATATATATATATATATATATATACGAAAATAAGGTATTCTTCTACTTCATTTTTTTGTTAGATAGTTCCCATTTTCTCGTTTGTTACATGTTGTTTTTGCTGATTGTTCTCATTTTTTCGGATATGTGTAGTAAACGAGGAAACAACTGTGGCAACAAATCTTACCTATTTTTAGAAACAATAAAAAGAAGTATAAGAAGTATGAAGTCATTGTGGTTAAAAGGTATGTTCTCTTGTAACAATTTAATATAGTCTGTGATAAATTATAGTATCTGGTTTTGGTGTATGATAAATAATAGTATATGGTTATGATATCTGATGTTGTTTGAGTTTATTATAATTTATATAGATTGTTTGTTTCACTAATATGTCTCACTTAAAATATATTTATTTAAATTGATGTAGATACTTATAATGTGTAAATTAAGTTATATTTGAAAACTAAGTTAAACAAACCATTGTTGTTTTTGGATTAGCATCCTTCTCGTCATTCATCTCACGTTGTTTACATTTATTATGGTATAATAATCACACACCTCTGATGCATAGCTTAATTTGTTTATAGTTAAAATTTCATAAGAAAATTTGATCGGATAGTCCACCTCCTCCTCATTTATAATCGTAAAAAAATTAACAAAATTAGAAGAAACAATCATCGACAATGTACACACACGAGTCAACTGACAGAGGACTGACAACAACAAGACTTGGTCGGACAGACTGACCTGCTCTAATACCACTAATATAACACCCTTCTAACCCCACACAAATTATGTGATAAAATAATAATTTAAATTAGAGTGCAACATATAAAGGCTTCACATTTTCTTCTTTAAAATATTATAATAATTAATTCTGCTTCGTAACACAGGTTTTTCAAACTTTTTAATTCAAAACATCGCAACGGAGTTAGTCTTATTTCAACAAAATCAAAACTCCAAAAACATCACAAATAAAATCATAACAAATAGTCAACTCAACAAAAGAAAATAGAACTCGAAGGTTCACAACATTCTCGACCCGATGTTACATAATCAGAGTAAGACACCCTCTAAACAATAGAAATGAAAACTGACTCCAAAGCTAACTCTTCACGCACCACGAGCTAATATTGGTTATCTGCATGTTACCCATGTGGAGGCAACATTCAAATAGGCAGGGTGAGTATTCACAATTCATTATAAAAGATATAAAGAAAATAATATAAATGGGACATCATCAACATCATCATAATATCATCAATAAATCACATACCATCAATCACAATTCACATCATTTACACGCAATGTCATTTAGTATGAAATACAACAACATCGGAACATGCATGTGATATCAATCAACATAAACAGACACTGGGGCATTTAACCCTCCACAAGGGAGGACAACATAATTACTTCAATCCACACAATGGGATTGAAGCCAACAACAATAGACCGAAGTCCTAACATAGTATGCCATGAATGCAATGATGCAACAACATCAACATAATTATCAACCTAAGTCACCATGTTTACATCATTCATCCATGTCTTAATTGTATCAATCACCCTAAAGCATGTATACATCAACTAAACACCTCATAGTCACCCAATGCCACTAGTACAACAACATATTCATCATAATAACCTCAGGACAATCATCACAACATCAAAGTATAAACATATCATCAACCCCACAATTATCCCAAAAATTAATCTGACATTTTCTTACATTTGATACTGGGAAAATAGTTCTATTTTCTAATTTTATTTTACCAAAATAAAGTTCATATTGTCAACATTCCAACGCTTCGAACGATGCTAAAAGTGCTAAAATCGGACATACAGATTAAAAGTTACGAATTTTAAAAGTTTTCAAAATATTTTATTTCAGTGGTAACTGGTTACTCAAAACATGGTAACCAATTACGACCTTTGTTCTAGACCAAAAGAGCGCAAATTTTCAAAGGGTAACCGGTTACCACAGATTGACTAACCAGTTACTCACGCGTCAGTGGCAATTTGCTGCTGTTTTACGAATTCTACACTAAAACTCCCAATTTTTCCACATGAAGTTAGTCTTATACATACCCAAAACCCCATTAATTCATCATAAAATCATATACAACAACACATTATTTTATGCAACACATTCATCATTCTAAATCAAAAACACATCATAATTTTATCACTTCCTACCTATTTCATCTAGAACTCATCATAAACCCCAAAACCCCAAACCTATCTATAATCAGAATATTATTTCAATCATAATGAAAATTATACTCCTCATACCTTATGATCAAAATCTGAAAACTCTTTCTCTTGAATTCTGCAGCAACCTTCAAGATCCATATCTTCTCCCTCTTATGCCTCAGAGCACTTCTCACCAAAAAGATACAATCAAAATTTAGAATGACTTCTCACTTTCTATTCTATTTGATCAAATACCCTTAATAATTGTTTCCCAATTTTACCCTCTCTTACTCCCTTCAAAATACCACCTTTCCCTTCTTATTATTTTAATTAATAATAATAATTTAAAAAATAATGTAAATTCAATTATTATTAATAATTAAAATAAACTATATTATTCCGATATTCTTCCAAAACATATCCAACATCACATAAACTCACAAAATCCCATTAAATCATTTAAATAACTAATTAAAAAATTAAATTTAGATTTTCGGGGTGTTACAAAATTCACCTCTGGTATAAGAGGAAAAGAAATCCCTTCGTGATGTTACATGGAATGATGCACCTGAATCAACGACCCAACATGTTTCTTGTGATGTCAAATTAACATGACCATCATCACAAATAATGATTACCTCATTTCCTTAAAAAATGGTAGCGACTATGTTACTCGCGTCACCATTTTCTTGCTGCTCTCTTTTGAGCTCCCTACATTCTCTATCCATGTGACCTTTCTCGTGACAATAAAAATATTCAACGTATTTTCTTGACCACGATCTTCCATTGAACTTATCTCTAGACTTACCTCTTGACTTGTCTCTATTATTGAACTTCCTGTGGATACTTCTTCCACGATACTTTGTGACAAGTACCTCAGACTCTGACGACATTCCTAGTTCCTTCCGTCAAGATTCTTCATTGAACATGCTATCTTTTACTATGTCCAAAATTAGAACACCTTATGGTGTCGAGTTACTAAATGAAACCACAAGTGTATCTCAATTGTTTGGCAATGAACTTAATAATAACAATGTTTGTAATTCATCTTCAAACATCATCTTCATATCGGTGAGTTGATTTATCAATCTTTGAAAATCGCTCAAGTTTTCAGAAACACTTCGGGTTTCTCTATATTTGAGGTTCACCAATTGCCGAATAGTAGAGGCTTTATTCTGGGATGTCTTTCTCTCGTACAATGCTTCTAGTTTCGTCCATAATGTGTACGGAATTGTTTCTTGCACAACATGATAAAAGACACTTCAATATATTCATTTTCGAATTTGTCCAACGGTTTTCCTGTTCAGGGTCGGCCCAAGAAACTCGGAGACCCCGTTCTAATTTTAAAAATGGGTCCAATTTTTTTAAAAAAAATACAATTAAAGTAATTGAAAATAACATATAAAAATATAATTATATATTAATTAAAAAAAATTATTATAATTATTTTGACATTTGATAAATTTCATTTTTGTATATATTAAATTTTTATCATAGCATTTTTTTAATTAAATTTTGTGTTTATTAATATTAATAAAAAAAAGGAAAATGTTAACCAGTACCCTCAAGACACTTTTTAAGAACTTTAAATATTAAATTTTTATAAAAGTATGTGCAATAATGTATAATAATGTCCATTGGAAATTGAACTGTTGGAATTTGTTAAAGAATAATTTCTAATTATGGAATACTTAAATAGTGCCCTGAGGGCACTAGTTAGAAAGACCGATAAAAAAATTGGCAATTTATTTTAAATTTGGGGTCCTCTAATATTTAGGACCCTGTGCAGTAGAGCTTGTTGCTCTTGCACAGAGCCGGCCATGTTCTTGTTCATCACATTGCAATCTTCATCCGACTTGTCAGTTAGCTTCGTCCCTTTATCTTGCAAAGATTGATACAAATCTTTGCAATAAAGTATGTCTTCTACTCTAGACTTCCAAATGGAGTAGTTTGAAGAGGTTAACTTAATAATCGTTGATGATCTCGTCGAAGTTACCTCGTCCATTATGATAATATAAATTAAAATGTATGGTGAGCCGAAGCTCTAATATCACTTGTTGAGAAAAATAACACTTAAAACGCCTAATAAGATACCAGCAGTTGATTATCCCAGGATCAGACTTTTTCCACAATTTAATAATAACAATGGAACAAAACTTCAAAATGAATAACTTCAAAATGATTATTATAACAATTCTCACCAACCGGTATAGATGGGAAAATTAAGGAAACATAGAACAAGGTGCAAACATGCTAACTCGAGCCAAATTTATGTATTTAAGAGACAAAATTGACATCCCTTATTGTAGGGGTGTAATTAGATAACAATCAAATAACAATTATGCCAAAGTTGGCAATTGAGCATGTGCAGCTGTCTATCAATATAATATACATTGTTAAAATAATTAGCTTGTAGATGTAATTATAGAAATTAAATTTCAGAGACAATATTGCCTATTTTGTAGCAATTAGTTTGATGTCTGATTACCCTTTATAATTATAAACTAGAACATTTAATTCAAAAAATATTTTTAGAGTGAAGATAAATTGTTATAATGAATTAAATATCGAGCATGTTATTAATATATAAGAAAAAGAAACAACTTCATTATCCACCATAAAAAATTGGTAATGTATCTTCTATCAATCAACTAATGCCGCATCATTTTATTCTATTTAAGTATTTATTTAATAATTTAAATTTTGTAAATTTCCAATATTGTATTTAAATTTCTGTAATGTAATTTTATAATCAAATGTTAAAATCAAATCGACTTTTTGTAAGAGTATTTTTTATGTAAATAGTATTTTTTATCAAAAAGAGAAAATTATATAAAGAAAAAGAAAGAAGTACAATGAGGGGGACCAAAACTAAAACCCTCCAAGAATTAACAATAGTGAAAAGAGGGGATTTTTAATCTATCTCGAACCAAATGATCAAAAACAGATACTAGAGTTTCATTCCACCAAACAAAACCATGAATGATAAGACCTAATAAAGCTAGAGTGTTTACATTTTGGTTCACTTCTGTATAAATATGAGATAACCAGAAATTCATATTCCTACAACGATAAATGCAATTTAGTCAACTATTTTTATTGTCACAGGAACAAATTGAGGATTAGAAACGGTCATCGAAACTATTTACGACTCCATTTTGATCCAAAGGTTTCTCTAATTGTTGTTATAGGCTATTTCAATAGCCCTTATAACTCCGGAAAACTCAGCAAAAAATGTGAGATTATACCCGAGATTTTCAGCGAAACACCCTAACAGTTTAGAGTTATGATCCATGAATAGAATTCCACATGTCGCCTTACCAGGGAGACCGAGAGCAACACCATCAGTATTGTATTTCAACCAAGACTGAAGGGGAGGCGACCAAACAACCTCAACAAATCTGAAAAGCAGAAGCGGTTTCACTAGAACATTGAAAGCTTTCAAGTCTTGAAAATCAACAATAATGCATGAAGAAACTACCTTGGCTAAATTCTCAACCAAATTGACATTAGCAATCATCAAATTAATTACAAATTTATAGTGCATACTTTTATTATTATATTTTTTTCATGTTCCTGCAATGCCATATGCGCTGTCGCTCCCTGGATTTCCATCCTGGTACAAACGCGAAAGTGATGCGGAAAGAGGTAGAGTCGCCAGCCAAGCATTTTTATCTCGAAGGAACGGGAATGGTAATGATGCACAAACCAGATGAAAAGAAAAGGAAGGACACGGGTCCTGCGAACCAAAGAGACTGGGTTCGGGAGTCGGTTATGACCTGGGAAGGTATTAGCACCCCAGATCGTCCGCCGTACCCAACGGGATCCACGATTGCAAAGAAACTGTTTCAAAGGGTGAAGGAATGAAAGCCGCTGCAAAAAGAAAATGAACTAGATAAGAAAATAAAATAAAGAGGGAAAATTTAGGGAAAATAAAAGAGTGTGCTCGAACGGGCCCTACCCCGCTGCCTACGTACCTCATCTGGACAGTGAGGATCAGACTCATCGTAGTTCCCCTAACTAGGGGTGGAAAGGATTGCTTGTGAATTAAGGCTTGAACTGCCTATGTCAATGCTCGGGTGTTGCAGACTCGGACAACGAGTGCGTTACCGTCTTGCAAAATGACAAGTAGGAGCAAGTTCGCGGACGGAGCGAAGGAGGTGAGAAAAGAATTCCCGAAGGAGAGATGTTTATTGTTTCTTTGTGTTTTTTATGAGCTTTTTATGAGTGTGGCACAAGGAAGTGAACTCACGCTCTTTTCCATGGAATGTGTACTTGCTACTACATTCCAAGATGGAATAATAGAACAAGAACACACAAGTAAGGAGAAGATCCCCAAAACTTGGTTCCAGAGATTAGGGCCTAAGCTCACTAACTCATTGAATTTATTAAGTGTTTTTGTAATTTTTGTGAAGAAGTCTTTTTTATGATTTTCTTTGTGAAAGTAGTCTCATGATCAGACTTGTGCATCATGATAGACAAGCTTGTACTATCCAAAGATGGGAAGACTACAAGTGCTCCATGGAATAAGGCTATTGCACAAGAGACCACTTCAATCCTTATTAAGGTGTTTTTAGGTTTTGGTTTTTGAGATGAGAAGAGAAAGAAACAAAAGGATCTTAAAGATAAAATCTAATGGGGAATGTCTAATCCTAAAGTTATCATGTAAAGGTGGTCCTAAGGTTAGTGAGGCTTTAACTATCCTAAAGAAGAAGGATATAAGGAAAGAATAAAGAGAAAGAATAAGGACTAGAAGAAGAAAAGAGAAGCAGAGCACCAACTTACTTCTCCTAGACAAGGTAAGTTGTTCCCTAAGGAGGAAGGGAAGAAAATAAGCAAGGGATGGCATAAGGCACATCCTAAACACAAATGAAAAAGCATATTGAAAGAAGAAAAGAAAAGAGTTGGAGATGTGGGAATCCCATCCACACCTTTCACTTACCAAGTCCCCTGAAATGGTTATAAACATAAACAAGTAACATGACAAAAACAAGTAAGACCAAATGAGATACCAATGAACAAAATATCAAGCCAAGACATCACAACCAAAATTGAAACTTCATTCACAAGGGCCAAGATCAAGCATACAACATAGGATGAAAAGTGGATCAAACAACTCAACATAAAGCATTACAAATCACCATGCCAAAACAAAACACTTATGAGATAAGACAAAGCATTCAAAGTAAACAAACATCATACACTTCAAGACCAGAACCTTAACATGCCAAGAATGTGCCTAAGCAACACAAGATATCAAGAAAGGAAGCATACAAGCTTAATCATTGTCAACATGAGAAACACATAAGCATAAGAGGTGAAGTGAACATGTATATAATTGTATAAGCTTCAAACACAAGCAACCACAAAAATTCTCAAAGCATAAATATCAATCAAGGACCAGGGAGGTATCTTCATCCTAAAAGGGCTCTAAACAACCTAAGGGAGTTGACACAAGTGCCCTCCTAGCCTAAAGAATAAGCACATGACCAAAAAGGATGCAAAAAGAGAGAGGCAAACAAGAAAGTTCACATTAAATAAAGAGTTCATCCAAAAATTCCACAAATTGACACAAGGGCTCCTCAAACATCTAATATTAACATGCCAAAAGGATAAGATCAAAACCAGAAGCAAAGTGGGTTAAAGGGATGTCTAAACATGGATTAGGGTTATGAGACTTCACACACAAGTTAAATACCAAAAATGATCAAGAAAGCTTCTAAAAATCAGTATAAAAATCACCAACAAACTATATCTCAATATGAATCCAGTGCAAAAAGAATCAACTCAAAATTCCCAAGGATGATTAAGATATGAAATTCACAAGTCAGCATGTTTTCAAAATGAATTAAGAATAATTAATAAAAGAAACAATTAATTCCAACGTGGAAAATGAAAATAAATGAAAAATAAAAATACCAAAAATTAAAGAAAACTCAAAATAAAATTCATGAATTTTTGTGGAATTTTTATGAACTCCTAAATATTTTAATTAATTAAAAAGCAAACTGAAAATCAAAAAAAGAAATAAAATAGAAAACATGGGCCAGAGGTGCATTAAGCAAGGGAATCTAGTTAATTCTATTGGGCTCAAAAATGAGAGGGGTGAGAATAGCACCTAAGGCCCACAAGTCCTGCGTAGGCTTATGACACTAATCATGGAAAATCAAATAAAACTGGAAAAAACACCAGCCAATGGATTGAAACAACGCACAGGATCAAGTCAAGGGTTAAAGCCAAGTCAACCAAATCAACCAATCAACGTGTGTGTGTGTGTGTGTGTACCATAGCTATGGTGTGATGACAAACATATGGCATTATTGTGAAATATGAAAGCACGTGAGGGACACCCTCTCATTTTAATGTGCTGGCACAACATCCACCATCCAGATCAAAGATCCTACGGCCATGGCATCAGCTTCTTCAATCACCTGCAATCTCAACATTTCCAGAATCCGGTGACGGAGCCCTAGATCCGGTCACCGGAAAACTCATACGCAAGAACAAACTTGCACATAAATAAGTAAAACACTTCAGATCAATCAATTCAACCATGCTGAGTTCAAATATGGCAATGGAAATCCCAAATGATCAGTGAATAAGCCAAATCGAGCAAGAACAAAATCATACACCAAACTGAAATTTAACATATTTCACTTAATAGCCAAGCATTTTCAAAACCAACAAGCTCAGTGCAATCAGCATACCACACAGATCAAGAAGCACACTTAAAATTACATTTACAGATCCAAAAGTTTTAGAGCATACCTGAGATTGGAGATCTTGAAATAAGCCAAAAGAATGCTTCCAAAGGTGCAGATCAACCCCTTTTAACTTCTATTTGCAAAATAAATGCAAAAGAAGCCTTGAATCTTCTTAGATCTAGAGGTGTGACAACAACTGCACTTTTATGGCCATGGGAGAAAACCTTGCTTTCAGCTTGAGTGAATGGTGGCTTTGTGTTCCGTATGCTGTAAGGATTCAGGATATGTAATTTGTTTTAGCAATGAGTGAGTGTGTGATGATATTCGAAGAGAAATGCTTGAGGTGCAAAAACTTGAGAGTGGTGAAATGGTGAGAGAGCTGCAGCAAATGAAACCCTAGATGCTTTATAAATGATGTCAATGATCCATGCTGAAGAAATGGGAGAGAATGCACGTGAGGAATTGGTGGGAGGATCATTTTGCAAAAAATTCAAGAGTGGTGTGAAGTGGTGAAATGCTCGTGCCCTTTCCTTCCCACGTGCACATGCTGATCTCAATTAATCCCTTGATTACCCTTGAATCAATCTTGGCCATTGGATGTAAGTGGATCATGCTTTGTGAATGCTTTTGCATTTTTGCACTTAGTGAGATAACTCATATTCCATGCACGATTTTGGTGAGATTTCTTGAGCCAAATGACTTTCATGCCATGTATTGTGATATAGTGACTCAAATTTGTCCATAGGATATTTTAGGATTGAAGTAGATAAGCTTTTGTAAACGATGGAAACTTGAAATAATGGTAAAACCCTAAAAACAAGTGAACTTCAAAAGACCATAACTTTTGATTCATGAAGGCTATGAAAATGCACTTGTACTTTATGAAAATGGGAGACCATACCCTACAAATTTCATGTTTAATGGAAATTCATTTGAGGTGATCTTGGCCATGAAAGAATAGTTTGAAGATTAGGGCAAAACTTGCCAAAAATAGAAACTTTCATTACAAGCCATATGCCATAAAAGGAAAGTTCTTCAAAACCTCTTAATTCTTGATCTTTGACTTTGCCAAACCTCTTATAAGACCTTAAGGACATCCCTTGGCTTGAAAAATGGGCTTGGAACCATTGAATTGTCACAGTTGACTTTTCAAATGATTAGTTTGAACAATTTCTTCTTATGCAAGCAACTAATGAAATAACTGCCTTCCACAAGGAAATTTCTCACCAAATTTCATCCATAGGAACCTCTTATCATATGAAGGACTTTGCCCGCATGAAATGGCCAAAGTCACAAAGAATTCCTGCTTGAAAGTGAAACCCTAATTTGAGAACCAATGTGCAGGAGTTTGCCATAACTTGGATTCTCTGATGACCTCCCAACCTTTTGGGCTCTTGTAAAGGATCTTGAGCTTGTGAATGTCATGTAGACTCTTCATGGGACTTGGACAAGTCTACTTGGCCTCTTGTTATGTCTTGTAAGACCTCAAATACACAAATAGTTGATCATATGCCCAATGCTAGAACATGAGAGATTTATGCTTTATTTTTCCATGCAAAGATGCCAAGAATATGACATGCTTATGATGATTATGATATGATGATGATGCTAAAAAGAAGAGGGCAAATTTGGGGTGTTACAGCTGCCCCTACTCAAGCAACTGTTAATCTGAAAAGGACGAGAGCGTCGGTTGTCGGCCGTTCAAGATGAACTGTGGTTGAATACCAAGAAGACCCGAAATTTGCACTCTGCTGGAGAACGCAAGCAATGGGAAATAAACCCAACCAAATGACGCTTTGGTGACTGAAGTGGTGAGAAAGAAGACGAGCTCTTTCCAAGTTGAATTGGAACTTCGGATAGTAAAACTTAGACAAACGAGTCTTCTTCGAACAAACCTGTTACACCAGGTGCTGGACATACGAGCCCTCATACGTTTTGCAACATATGATCTGACACAGACGAACCTCCTTCGGATAAAACTGTTACGCCAGGACCGGTAATGCACTTAAGTCTATGGGATAGACATGCATAATTAGGATAGACGGACCCTCTTCATATATTATTCGTAGATATATGGTATAAGACAAACGAGTCTTCTTCAGATAACCTATTACGCCAGGTGCAACAATAGGATTTGACGAACCCTCTTCACAAATCTTGCGTAGATGAGTGGTCTCTGAGACAGACGAAGCTCCTTCGGATAAACCTGTTACGCCAGGACCGGTAACCATTTTGACGCTTAATCCCACCGTCAGGACTTTAAACCTCTTCAACACAGACGAGTATTGGATGATCATCAAGAGAACAAAAACGAGTGCCAGAAGTCAATGATACAAACGAATATCAGATGATGATCCAAGAAACGCAGACGATCGCTTCAGGCAATGATACAGACGAATATCAGCCACTGGTACAGACGAATACCAGAAACCCAACACAGACGAGCATTTGGAATAGCAATACAGACGAGTACCAAAGATCCAACACAGACGGGCAATTGGAGTAGAAATACAGACGAGTACCAGAGATCATTATCAAATCAACACATATGGATATAAGCTAACACAGACGAGTGTGAGGGATGATACAGATGAGTATCCAAACAATGTAAACGAGCTTCAAAAGGATAACAAACACAGACAAGCGTTGGGGAATGCAGACGAGCAACAAGCAAATATCAAACACGAATGAGTGACGGGGCATGCATACGAGCAAAAGCAACTATCAAACACTGACAAGTGTTGGGGAGTGCATACGAGCAAAAACAACTATCGAACACCGATGAGTGTTGGGGAGTGCAAACGAGCATCAAACAAATGCCTGATTGGCACTAAGAATCACAACTCTGCAGGGGAGAAACAGGTCAAGAGGCTTTGACACTTAAATCTGGTTTGGGGGATGAACAACTGTCTGTGTCATCACAGAAGCCAAAAATAAATTGGCGACTTCTCTAGGGAATATTTCAATGATGAGAGTGAAACCCAAACATGAACTCTGTGGAGAAATCAGGCATTCAGCTTCCTGCTGGGCATACTTCACTTGTGGAAAGATAATTCGCTTGGGGATGAAAGCTCTTCAATTAGCCTTGGAGTTCTGTTGGGGATTCCACTTACTCTAACTCAGCTGGGGAACATCCTGCTTGGGGAAACAAAACATGCAACAATAATATACACACATGTGCCCTGGGGACTTGCATGGTATGATCTGTTCATCCATTGTCGCCCGACACTCAAAGATGGTTTTAAATGTTTCCCTGCAACGTCGTTATTTTAGAAAAATCAACATGTTTCAAATGCAATGTTCTTTTTGCCAAAAATTCAGGACATTTTTGCAAACAAAGTAAACAAAACACGACACCGCTTTTGACTGAATATTCATTTATTGAGAGGCCTCTGAATAGGCAATATTTTACATCGGGAAGCAACTACCTGGAAAGAGGTAGCTACCGTAAAAACAATGAGAAAAGAAACTATCCTAATGGCAATGTGCACAACATTCCAATGAGTTTCCTTCTTGCTATGACCAGCATGTCTTCAAAACTTTATGTTCTTGCCTTTGCTTTTTGAAGAAGATGGGGGGACTGATTCGTATCCTTTTGACATTGTCAGGCTGTACGAAACGGTAATTTGGTTCAGATTACCTGGATCGCAGTTGTTCGCTTATTCCCTTGTTTTGCGTGGATCGCCCTTTCGGATTTTCAATCCACCGGGATACCCTTTTTTGCCTGAGCTATCCGATGTGGCTTTTCAACTCAGCGGGTGTACATTTTTTTTATTTGTTTTCCCTAACTTTTGCCCGAGCCTTTTATTCTGTTTTTAGCTCGCCGGGATGCCTTTTTCTTGCTTGGACTTTAATTATGTTTTTGTGTCCAGCGGGTCTTTTTATGCGAAGTATTTTTTAACTGCGTCCGAGTTAACAGGGGATTGGAAATCTTCTCCATCCATAGTAGTGAGCATCAACACCCCACCTGAGAAAACTTTCTTCACTATGAATGGGCCTTCGTAGTTTGGGGTCCACTTGCGCCTGTGATCTGAACCTGGAGGAACGATCCTCTTGAGCATAAGCTTGCCTACTTGATACTCTCGAGTACGTACTCGTTGGTCGAATGCTCGCTTCATTCTCCTCTGATAAAGCTGACCATGACAGATAGCCGCTAATCTCTTTTCCTCAATTAGACACAATTGATTATATCGGGCACGAACCCACTCAGCCTCATCAAGCTTCACATCCATCATCACACGCAATGAAGGAATTTCTACCTCAACAGGCAAAACTGCCTCCATGCCATATACCAATGAGAAAGGAGTTGCCCTAGTTGACGTCCTGACTAACGTTCGGTACCCATGCAACGCAAACGGTAACATCTCATGCAAATCCTTGTAGGTGACGACCATCTTCTGCACAATCTTCTTAATATTCTTATTTGCTGCTTCCACCGCACCATTCATCTTTGGTCGATAAGGAGAAGAATTATGATGCTGAATCTGGAAGTCCCGACACAATTCTGCCATCATCTTGTTGTTCAAATTGGAACCATTATCAGTAATGATTCGCTCGGGCACTCCGTATTTGCAAATAATGTCTCTTTTCAAAAATCTAGCTACTACCTGACGAGTGACATTGGCATAAGATGCTGCTTCAACCCACTTAGTGAAGTAATCGATCGCCACCAAAATGAAACGATGACCATTTGAAGCAGTAGGCTCTATCTTTCCGATCATGTCAATGCCCCACATAGAAAAAGGGCCAAGGAGATGACATGACGTTGAGCGGTCTGGGAGGAACATGCACCTTGTCTGCATAAATTTGGCACTTATGGCACTTACGGGCGTACGAACAACAGTCTGCATCCATTGTTAGCCAATAGTACCCCGACCTCAACAACTTCTTAGCCATAGCATGTCCTCCTGCATGAGTACCGAAAGATCCCTTGTGGACTTCCTGCATTAACAAGTCTACTTCATGTCTATCCACGCATCTGAGCAAGACCATGTCAAAGTTCCTCTTATACAGAACTCCGTCTGTGTTCAAGAAGAAACTAGAAGCAAGTCGTCTTAAGGTCTTCTTGTCATTGGGTGACGCTCCAGCTGGGTATTCTTGTTTTTCCAGGAAAAGCTTAATATCAAAGTACCAAGGTTTCTCATCAGACACTGCATCTACAGAGAAAGCATAAGCTGGTGCGTCAAGCCGGGAAATGTCAATCCTGGGCACATAGTTCCAACACAAGACTTTGATGGACGAAGAAAGAGTAGCCAATGCATCGGCAAATTGATTCTCATCTCGTGGTATATACTGAAGCTTAATCGTTGTGAAGAACGTCAACAGTCTTCTGGCATAATCCCTATAAGGAATTAAGTGTTCTTGATGTGTATACCACTTGCCGGTAATCTGATTGATAACGAGGGCTGAATCTCTGAATATATCGAGGGTCTTAATCTGAAGATTAATAGCCTCCTCTATTCCTATTATGCACGCCTCGTATTCCGCTTCATTGTTGGTGCAGCCAAAAGTAATTCTAGCAACAAAGGGAAAATGAACACCTTCGGGGGTGATAAGAAATGCACCAACTCCACGTCCGTTAATATTGATTGCCCCATCAAACATCAACTTCCATTTGGATTCAGGGTCTGGCCCCTCCTCCGGAAGTGGTTCCTCGCAATCTTTTGCTTTGAGGTACATGATGTCCTCATCAGGGAACAAATCAAATTTCATTGGCTGATAGTCGTCTTCAAGTGGCTACTGTGCAAGATAATCTGACAATACACTTCCTTTAATGGCTTTCTGGGAAGTATATTGTATGTCATACTCTGTTAAGATCATTTTCCACCTTGCAACCCTTCCGGTTAATGCTTGTTTCTCGAAAATATACTTGACAGGGTCCATTTTTGAGATTAGCAATGTGGTATGGGTCAACATGTATTGTCTCAGTCGGCGAGCAGCCCATGCCAAAGCGCACCAATTTTTCTCGAGCAGTGAATAACGGTATTCATAGTCGGTAAACTTTTGGCTAAGGTAGTAAATTGCATGCTCTTTTTGACCAGACTCGTCATATTGGCCTAGCACACACCCCATCGACCGCTTTAACACAGTCAAGTACATGATAAGTGACCGTCCTGGAACTGGAGGCATTAGAATCAGAGGTGTCTGCAAATATTCTTTTATCTTTTCAAAGGCTCTTTGACAGTCCTCATTCCACCTGACCGTTTGTTCTTTTCTCAACAGTTTGAATATTGGCTCACACGTGGCAGTTAGATGAGATATAAACCGTGAAATGTAGTTCAATCTCCCTAAAAACCCACACACTTCTTTTTCTGTTTTCGGTGCAGGCATATCTTATATTGCTTTTATCTTTGCAGGATCCACCTCGATTCCTTTTTGGCTAATAATGAAACCCAGCAGTTTACCGGAACATACTCCGAAAGTACACTTGTTTGGATTTAACCTCAATTTGTACTTTATCAATCTATCAAACAGCTTTCTGAGATTAACCAGATGCTCTTCTTCGTTCCGAGATTTGGCGATCATGTCGTCCACGTAGCATTCAATTTCTTTGTGTATCATGTCGTGGAACAATGTAACCATAGCCCGCTGATACATTGCCCCGGTGTTCTTCAATCCAAAGGGCATCACCTTGTAACAGAATATACCCCATGGGGTAATGAACATTGTTTTCTCCATGTCTTCCGGTGCCATCTTGATCTGATTATACCCGGAGAAGCTATCCATGAAAGAAAATACCGAGAACTGAGCGGTGTTATCTATCAGCACATCAATGTGAGGTAATGGAAAGTCATCCTTGGGACTTGCTCTGTTTAGATCCCGATAATCAACGCACATCCGAACCTTACTGTCTTTATTTGGTACGGGCATAATGTTAGCTACCCAAGGCGGGTAACTAGTTATGGCAAGAAATCTGGCATCCCACTGCTTCTGGACTTCCTCCTTGATCTTCATCGCCATGTCAGGACGAGTTCTTCTCAGCTTTTGTTTCACCGGAGGACAGTCTTCTCTTAGTGGCAGCTTGTGCACAACAATGTCAGAATCTAGTCCTGGCATATCTTGATACGACCAGGCGAAGATATCCACATATTCACATAACATACCAATCAAATCCTTCTTTACCCCGACCTGCAGACTGGCCCCAATCTTTATCTCTCTCTTTACGTCTTCAGTCCCGATATTGATGATCTCTATTTCTTCCTGATGAGGCTGAATGACCCTTTCTTCTTGTTTCAACAATCTGACCAATTCTTTCGGGATTTCACAGTCTTCCTCAACCCCTTCATCTGCTTGGTAGATAGGATTTTCAAAGTCATGCATGGTCATAGTAGGAACGTTATCATTGGAATCCGAATAATCAACACTGCACAGATGATGTGCTTATTTCATAATCAGTTCTTTTCAAAAGAGACGCAAACACGCAAAACACAAGAAGAAAAATAAAATCATTGCCATTTTATTTTTTGTGAAAAATTTTAAAACGAAGGAAAGAGAACATAATTTTGCTTGAAAAAATGTCCTTTATTTCATGGAAAAAGTAAATGCATTAAAAGCATGGTGGCCCTACAAATGGATCCATGCACCTTGGGCAGAGTGCAGGATTGACATGCAACATGATAAAAAAAGAAACAAGTAAATTACTTTGACTGCTAAGTAACTTGAATGAAATCTTTAGCAGACCAGTTCCGGAGCTCTTCCCCAGGTGCACATGGGTGAATCCAGCTATCCCAGTCACAGTCACTATCCCCCTCTTCACTTGTTGCACATATATTGTTACGATCGAGCATCCGGCACTCGTGAAAGTTATGGCCTCACTACCCTGAGGCCAGTTGGACCCACCAGGTTGGTAACCAAGACCGAACTTGTCATCCTTCTTTTCCATCTCTAGTAACTTGCCCTTGCCCTGGGCACTTTCGGATTGGACCACTTCCTTGGCTTTCTTGTAGGAGTAGATAGAAGTCCCTTCCTTCTTGTTGCTCTGGATTGTCGAAGACAAAGTACCAACATTGTCTGTCTCAAAAGCTTGACACAACGTTTCATGAATCTCCCCGTCCATTTCCACGTACTTGAAAGTCGAAAGATGACTTACAAAAATATCCTCTTCTCCACATACAGTGATCACCTGGCCGTCTACCACATACTTCAGCTTCTGATGCAACGTGGAGGTCACTGTGCCCGCAGCATGAATCCAGGGACGTCCCAGCAAACAACTATAAGCGGGTTGAATATCCATGACATAGAATGTACTTTTGAACACTTGGGACCCAATCTTCACAGGTAGCCCATCCTCCCCGAACACAGATCTCCGGGACCCTTCAAAGGCTTTTACAATTAAATCACTGGGTCGTAAAACAATGTCATCAATATTCAGCTTCATCAAGGCCTTCTTAGGGAGCACATTAAGAGAAAAGCTTGTATCAACCAGGACATGTGACAGGAAAACACCTTTACACTTCATGGTGATGTGCAGGGCCTTGTTATGATTGCGGCCTTCAGAAGTAAGATCTCTATCCGTGAATCCCAATCCATGGTTGGCGTTTATGCTGCCTACCACAACCTCCAACTGGTTAATAGTTATCTCCTGTGGTACATATTCCATTTGTAATACTTTCAGCAGAGCTTCCCGATGAGCCGAAGAACACATTAACAAGGACATAATAGATATCTTGGATGGAGTTTGATTCAGCTGTTCAACCACCTTATAGTCGCTTTTCTTAATTATCCTCATGAACTCTTCAACTTCTTATTCAAAAGTGCCTTGACTCGGGGCAGAAGTTGTCACCTCTTCAGTTGCTATCTGCTTGCCCTTAGCTTTTGCAGCAACCTCAACCTCAGGATCACCTCTTAGAGTTTGAGGAGCAAATAAACGCCCACTCCTTGTAAATCCACCAACTCCTCCGAAATTCACCACAGTCGGGTCAATTGTTACTATTTTATTCTCCACCTTCTGACCGTCTACATACACGTCCGATCCATAGTGCAAGGGAATGGCCTTATCATCAGTATAAGGGACTGGTCCTGGAACAGTAATGGTAACAGGACTCACTTCTGGAACATAGATAGTCACAAGTTCTCTCTGGACAGGAACCTCAGCAGGATCAAAATAAATTGTTATGGTGGACACCCAATTTCCTCTATCATTAACCCTATCAAACTGTAGCTACCCCTCGTCAATCAAATATTGTAGCCCATCCTTCAGATCCCCACAGCCATTAATTGAACTCAAACACCCCTTACAGTCACGACCACACCCTGGGAATACTTGGCCTTTTAGCAATCTGTCTTTCATGACCACCAACGAAGTCTTCACTTCCTCCACGTTCAAGATCAAGTTTAACCTCTCACCGCTATCAACAACATTTATCATGGCCCCTCCATGATTTGGAATGGGGTTTGATGTAACATTTGGAGGTGGTGCGAAGTTAATTTCTTTTGAGTCAATCAAATCCTGGACCTTATGCTGTAATGCCCTGCACTTCTCTGTTGAGTGCCCGGGAGCTCCTGAATGAAATGCGCATCTTGCATTAGCATCATACCCCACTGGAAGCTCTCTAGGTGAAGGTGGTGCTAATGTCCTCAATTGAACCAAGTTCAAATCTAACAATCTTTGAAGTAGTGTCGTGTATGTCATTGGGATGGCTTCAAGCACCCTATTAGCTGGACAAGCTTATCTCGGTTGATATGGTCTCTATTGATAATTATTGCCCTGTGGCTGTTGTTGTTGTTATTGTTGCTATTATGGTTGAGTTTGTTGCACAGGACTTGATGGAATAGTGACAGCTGCAACTTGCTCATAGGATCCTCTGTACCCACGGCCCCGACCTCAGCCGTACACATCATTAGTTTCTCCCTCCCTTCTACTTGGAGGTCCATTAAAATCTTTTCGAACACCACTGGAGCTACCTGCCCCAGTGTCTTGGATTTTCCCCATCTTTAACAGAGTTTCAACCCTCTCTCCCGCTATCACAATGTCATTAAACTTTGTTGCTGAACAAGATGCCAACCTCTCAATAAACACACCTTGTAGTGTTCCCATGAACATGTCCGCCATTTCATTTTCCAACAAGGGAGGTTGTACTCTAGCAGCAAGTTGACGCCACCTCTGAGCATACTCCTTGAACCCTTCTTTAGCATTCTGAGACATGGTCTGCAACTGGGTACGATTTGGAGCCATATCCAAATTATACTGATACTGTTCCACAAATGCCTCAGCTAAATCCTTCCAGCTTCAAATATTAACCCTGCTCAGCTTCATGTACCACTCCAAGGAGGCTCCCACAAGACTATCCTAGAAGTAATACATCCACAGTTTCTCATCGTCCGTGTGCGCAACAATTCTTCCTACAAAAGACTAGAGGTGAGTTTTCGGGCACGCCGTGCCGTTGTACTTATCAAAAGTAGGAACCTTGAACTTGTAAGGAATCCTAACCCCCGACACCAAGCCCAAGTCAGTGATATCAAACCCCAGAGAACTCTGAGATTGAATGGCACGAATTTGCTCAGCCATCTCTTCGAACCTTCTGTTCATGTCAATTCCTTGGCCTTATGCCTCATCCAACAAAGTGAATTGTTAATCCTGCCCATCCATCTGCACGTTATTCACTCCATCATTGACAATAATAACTCCTGGTTGCACCACAGGGATTTCTACGTGACGGGTGCCAGCCCCATTGCGATTACCTCCATCTGTTGTCCCATTATTCCTGACTTGATTGTTCTCCACCATTTCGCGCAGACGCTCTTGAGTTTGACCCATCCCAGCCATAAGTGTCATGAAATTATCCATTCTTGTCCTTAGGTCATCCAGATCCGCTTGCATCTGATCTATTACTCTCTCTCTGTTTACTTTCATAGGGTATTTGTGCACCGTTGGCTGTTCACGAACCTTCCTGGGAGCTATAGTGCCTGAAATGACATAAACATTAGAAAACTGATGAACTACATGAAAAAACAACAAACATGTTATATGCATGCAATGTAACTATTCATGTTTCCAGGTTCAGGCATTAATATGCCCCCAGTTCTGGCTTTTTTGACAAAAATGCTCCAGATAGCCCTTTTGAGAATTAATTTTCAAACTCTCCTTTTGAAGAGTGTTCAGATCCTAGCAGCCTCAAACAAAAAAGCTTTGCGTACTCAGAACTGGTAACTGGAACTTAATATTGCATAACATGGATAACCTACTGGCAGCTAAAGTTAGAACACAAACAAATTCCCCGGAGGGTTACAAGTCAATACATGAACAAAACGATAAAGCAAGACTCCTACAACAAGCCTGTAGGTAGTCTGGATAACAATAAACTAAAACTCTAGGCTAAAGGAAAGACTCAGGTTCTTCTTCTGCAGCTATCACCTCTGTCCGGTTCTTCTTCACGCCTGCTCTCAACTTAAGATCTGCAATCTCCTTCATTGCCTCCTCCAAGGCTATCTGGCTTTGTACCAATTGTTGAGTCTTTTCCCTTCGTATTTTATGAACTTGTTCTACTTCTTCTTTCTTGAAGGCCATTTGTACCTCAAAGAACTCTTCCTTTTCTTTGTACTTCTCCTGCTCCTGTTCCCTTTGGCCCTGTAACCAAGAAATGGATTGGCGAGCTTCTTTAAGAGTCTTCAAAGTCTTCTTATGCTCCGCTTCTCTTTTTGATTCCATTAGACCCAATCTCTGAAAATGAGCTTCTCTCCCAGCAAACTCCTTTTCTTTAGCTTCTAATGTGACCTGTATCCTTTGTAGCTTTTCCTCCACTTCATTCTTAGCACGATTGGCAAGGTGATACAGGTTAACCATTTCAGCATTCTCTACCTGGACCTCGTGCAAGTGAGCTTCCAACTTCTTATAATCTTCAAGAGACATAGTGTTCTGACATGGCACTTCTTTGGGATTCAAGGGGGCTTCCACTGAAAACGACATGAGCAATTCCTCTACGCGCTTCTGTAACCATATAGCAAAAGGAGGGTATGTTTTGGGATCCACCCTTCCAAAATCCTTCTTACCTTTCTTCAGCCTGTGAGCCCAAGCCTGAGATGCCTGTATGACTAACTCTTTGTTTCCCTCCATAGAAAAGTACAAAGACTCAGTTATTTCTTCAATACCTGGTGGATTCCTCAGAGGATAGCCAAATTGTTTCCTGGCTAAAACTGGATTGTAACTGATCACACCCTTTCTCCCTAGAAAGCGTACATTTACAAAACTCCCACAACTAACAAGTAACTCCTTTCCTAACAAATCCTTGTTATAACCCCAAGCTATATCCTCAGAAGTTAATCCCATTAGTCTCCTAGACCACCTCCATTCTTCTCTCATTTCTTTGAAAGGACCTGACTTTGGTAATTGCTTAGCAAACCAATCAGCAAATAATGGAGTACAACAACTCACCGGTCCACCTCTGCCTTTCTCATTCCGATAATGAACATTATAATAGAAATCTCCCAACAAGGTTAGTATAGGGTTGCCTTTAGCAAAAATGGAGATCCCTTCCAAACTCACAAACTCCTTTTCTCCCAGGAAAAGACTAGATCCATATACCATCAGGGCCACCACAGCACCGAAATCTCCCCACTTACTCTCTTTGGCATATCCTACAGCTTCTGGTATAAGCACATCCCAGAGAAGTCCTCTACCTTCACTAACCTGTAAAGCTTTCTTATCCTTAGCAGCTGGTACACGACAAACTCTGGATATGTCTTCTTCCTTGAGAACTATCTCTGATCTATAGTAAGGCAAAGTATCTCTGACAGGAATACCCAAAATACTAGCAATCTCCTCCAAAGTAGGAGCCAAGATATAATCTGGAAATACAAAACACTGCAGCAGGGGGTCATAGAACTGAAGCAAAGTGTGCAAGCTATTCTTCTGGTCTGCAGTAGGTTTATCCATGTACTTCAAAATCTGACCATACCTCTTTCTGAAGTTTCCTAAGACTTGATCATTCATCAGCCCTGCTAGTTTCTGAACACTCTTGACTTCTGGTTGAAGAAAAGTTTAATGGACATTTCTCTTTCTTGTAATTTTCTTAACTGCTGCCATCTGGAAAACTTACAATTACCAGAACTGGGTGCTAAACTGTAAACAAAAACCTGAAAATGGAAACACAAATAGTTAATGCGAGTATGATGCGATGCAAATGCAATGTAGGCATATGATCAATCTGGAACCATCTGGATACTGGATATTATGGGCCCAAGTGACTGAAAACCAAGATTCTCTGAACCATAACCATCTGATAGGAACCCTCAAAACCAAAGATTAAGAAATCCAGAACCATAGTGACCAAATCACAACAGAGAGCATACTGATAATGAGGGTATGTGGGGGTCAAAGGGTTCCTGCAAACCTGTAAACCCCTCCAAATCTCACGGGTGTGCTCCGGGTCAAACATCACGGACTATTAAAGCCGAATAGCAATAATACTTTCACCATTTCCAAGAAATGGCTCATGACCAAATCAGGGAATCAGTTTAGCATTATGTACTACTCAGGGAGGTCTCAGCGTGAGTCCGGGAAAACAAGGTCATCCTATGTGAGTTCTAGGTGGGCACTCGGGTGCGAGTGGGTTTGCCACACAATGTGGTCTGCCACTGTCACCACTAGAGAGGGATGTTTCCACAAGGTTCTCAATGATCGGTCCCCAGCTGCACATAACTATCAAGGTTATGAAATGAGAGAGGAAGATCCCAAAATCAAGACATTTCCAAGACGGTCGCAAATCTGGGCATGGAACTTACTACTACCCTCATGACAAGATCTCATGAGGCCAAAGTGGAACCACTCTAAGTCCTAAGGTGCACTCGAGCCTTGGTAATGAGCTCATCTCACAGTAACAGTATCACCCAAGTCCCACCAAACAGAAAAAATCCAGTCCAGACAATCCAGTACATATATCTTGCATGAAAATAAATACTGAAAACTGTAAATAAAGTTGTAAATAAAATTGTAAATAAACAATAGTAACATAAAACACACAACATCAAAGAATCAACACCCAACGAAATAGAAACAAACAAGAACTAGGAGAGACTCTCAAGGGAACCAGAGATACTCTGGTTAGGAAATCCCCAGCAGAGTCGCCAACTGTCGCTCCCTGGATTTCCATCCTGGTACAAACGCGAAAGTGGCGCGGAAAGAGGTAGAGTCGCCAGCCAGGCATTTTTATCTCAAAGGAACGAGAATGGTAATGCTGCACAAACCAGAGGAAAAGAAAAGGAAGGACACAGGTCCTGCGAACCAAAGAGACTGGGTTCGGGAGTCGGTTACGACCTGGGAAGGTATTAGCACCCCAGATCATCCGCCGTACCCGACGGGATCCACGCTTGCAAAGAAACTGTTTCAAAGGGTGAAGGAATGAAAGCCGCTGCAAAAAGAAAATGAACTGGATAAGAAAATAAACGAAAGAGGGAAAATGTAAGGAAAATAAAAGAGTGTGCTCGAACGGGCCCTACCCCGCTGCCTACGTACCTCATCTGGACATTGAGGATCAGAGTCGTCGTAGTTCCCCTAACTAGGGGTGGAAAGAATTGCTTGTGAATTAAGGCTTGAACTACTTATGTCAATTCTCAGGTGTTGCAGGCTCGGACAATGAGTGTGTTACCGTCTTGCAAAATGACAAGTAGGAGCAAGTTCGCAGACGGAGCGAAGGAGGTGAGAAAAGAATTCCCGAAGGAGAGACGTTTATTGTTTGTTTGTGTTTTTTATGAGCTTTTTATGAGTGTGGCACAAGGAAGTGAACTCACGCTCTTTTCCATGGAATGTGTACTTGCTACTACATTCCAAGATGGAATAATAGAACAAGAACACACAAGTAAGGAGAAGATCCCCAAAACTTGGTTCTGGAGATTAGGGCCTAAGCTCACTAACTCATTGAATTTATTAAGTGTTTTTGTAATTTTTGTGAAGAAGTCTTTTTTATAATTTTCTTTGTGAAAGTAGTCTCATGATCAGACTTGTGCATCATGATAGACAAGCTTGTACTATCCCAAGATGGGAGGACTACAAGTGCTCCATGGAATAAGGCTATTGCACAGGAGACCACTTCAATCCTTATTAAGGTGTTTTTAGGTTTTTGTTTTTGAGATGAGAAGAGAAAGAAACAAAAGGATCTTAAAGATAAAATCTAATGGGGAATGTCTAATCCTAAAGTTATCATGTAAAGGTGGTCCTAAGGTTAGTGAGACTTCAACTATCCTAAAGAAGAAGGAGATAAGGAAAGAAGAAAGAGAAAGAATAAGGACTAGAAGAAGAAAAGAGAAGCAGAGAACCAACTTACTTCTCCTAGAGAAGGTAAGTTGTTCCCTAAGGAGGGAGGGAAGAAGATAAGCAAGGGATGGCATAAGGCACATCCTAAACACAAATGAAAAAGCATTTTGAAAGAAGAAAAGAAAATAGTTGGAGATGTGGGAATCCCATCCACACCTCTCACTTACCAAGGCCCCTGAAATGGTTATAAGCATAAACAAGTAACATGACAAAAACAAGTAAGACCAAATGAGATAACAATGAACAAAATATCAAGCCAAGACATCACAACCAGAATTGAAACTTCATTCTCAAGGGCCAAGATCAAGCACACAACATAGGATGAAAAGTGGATCAAACAACTCAACATAAAGCATTACAAATCACCATGCCAAAACAAAACACTTATGAAATAACACAAAGCATTCAAAGTAAACAAACATCATACACTTCAAGACCAGAACCCTAACATGCCAAGAATGTGCCTAAGCAACACAAGAGATCAAGAAAGGAAGCATAAAAGCTTAATCATTGTCAACATGAGAAACACATAAGCATAAGAGGTGAAGTGAACATGTATATAAGTGTATAAGTTTCAAAGACAAGCAACCACAAAACTTCTCAAAGCATAAACATCAATCAAGGACCAGGGAGGTATCCTCATCCTAAAAGGGCTCTAAACAACCTAAGGGATTTGCCACAAGTGCCCTTCTAGCCTAAAGACTAAGCACATTACCAAAAAGGATGCAAAAAGAGAGAGGCAAACAAGAAAATTTACATTAAATAAAGAGTTCATCCAAAATATCCACAAATTGACACAAGGGCTCCTCAAACATCTAATATTAACATGCCAAAAGGATAAGATCAAAATCAGAAGCAAAGTGGGTTAAAGGGATGCCTAAACATGGATTAGGGTTATGAGACTTCACACAAAAGTTAAAGACCAAAAATGATCAAGAAAGCTTCTAAAAATCAGTATAAAAATCACCAATAAACTATATCTCAATATGAATCCAGTGCAAAAAGAATCAACTCAAAATTCCCAAGGATGATCAAGATATGAAATTCACAAGTCAGCATGTATTCAAAATGAATTAAGAACAATTAATAAAATCAACAATTAATTCCAACGTGGAAAATGAAAATAAATGAAAAATAAAAATACCAAAAATTAAAGAAAACTCAAAATAACATTCATGAATTTTTGTGGAATTTTTATGAACTCCTAACTATTTTAATTAATTAAAAAGCAAACTGAAAATCAAAAAAAGAAATAAAATAGAAAACATGGGCCAGGGGTGCATTAAGCAAGGGAATCCAATTAATTCTATTGGGCTCAAAAATGAGAGGGGTGCGAATAGCACCTAAGGCCCACAAGTCCTGCGCAGGCTTATGACACTTATCATGGAAAATCAAATAAAACTGGAAAAAACACAAGCCAATGGATTGAAACAACGCACATGATCAAGTCAAGGGTTAAAGCAAAGTCAACCAAATCAGCCAATCAACGTGTGTGTGTACCATAGCTATGGTGTGATGACAAACATATGGCATTATTGTGAAATCAGAAAGCACGTGAGGGACACCCTCTCATTTTAATGTGATGGCACAAAATCCACCCTCCAGATCAAAGATCCTACGGCCATGTCATCATCTTCTTCAATCACCTGCAATCTCAACATTTATAGAATCCGGTGACGGAGCCCTAGCTCCGGTCACCGGAAAACTCATTCGCAAGAACAAACATGCACAGAAATAAGTAAAACACTCCAGATCAATCAATTCAACCATGCTGAGTTCAAATATGGCAATGGAAATCCCAAATGATCAGTGAATAAGCCAAATCGAGCAAGAACAAAATCATACACCAAACTGAAATTTAACATATCTCACTTAATAGCCAAGCATTTTCAAAACCAACAAGCTCAGTGCAATCAGCATACCACATAGATCAAGAAGCACACATAAAATTACATTTCCAGATCCAAAAGTTTTAGAGCATACCTGAGATTGGAGATCTTGAAACAAGCCGAAAGAATGCTTCCAAAGGTGCAAATCAACCCCTTTTAACTTCTATTTGCCAAATAAATGCAAAAGAAGCCTTGAATCTTCTTAGATCTAGAGGTGTGACAACAACTGCACTTGAATGGCCATGGGAGAAAACCTAGCTTTCAGCTTGAGTGAATGGTGACTTTGTGTTCCTTATGCTTCAAGAATTCATGATATGTAATTTGTTTTAGCAATGAGTGAGTGTGTGATGAGATTCGAAGAGAAATGCTTGAGGTGCAAAAAATTGAGAGTGATGAAATGGTGAGAGAGTTGCAGCAAATGAAACCCTAGATGCTTTATAAATGATGTCAATGATCCATGCTGAAGAAATGGGAGAGAATGCACGTGAGGAATGGGTGGGAGGATCATTTTGCAAAAAATGCAAGAGTGGTGTGAAGTGGTGAAATGCTCGTGCCCTTTCCTTCCCATGTGCACATGCTGATCTTCATTCATCCCTTGATTACCCTTGAATCAATCTTGGCCATTGGATGTAAGTGGATCATGCTTTGTGAATGCTTTTGCATTTTTGCACTTAGTGAAATAACTTATATTCCATGCACGATTTTGGTGAGATTTCTTGAGCCAAATGACTTTCATTCCATGTATTATGATATAGTGACTCAAATTTGTCCATAGGATATCTTAGAATTGAAGTAGATAAGCTTTTGCAAACGGTGGAAACTTGAAATAATGGTAAAACCCTAAAATCAAGTGAACTTCAAAAGACCATAACTTTTGATTCATGAAGGCTATGAAAATGCACTTATACTTTCTGAAAATGGGAGACCATAACCTACAAATTTCATGTTTAATGGAAATTCATTTGAGGTCATCTTGGCCATGAAAGAATGGTTTGAAGATTAGGGCAAAACTTGCCAAAAATAGAAACTTTCATTACAAGCCATATGCCAAAAAAGGAAAGTTCTTCAAAACCTCTTAATTCTTGATCTTTGACTTTGCCAAACCTCTTCTAAGACCTTAAGGACATCCCTTGGCTTGAAAAATGGGGTTGTAACCCTTGAATTGTCACAATTGACTTTTCAAATGATCAGTTTGAACAATTTCTTCTTATGCAAGCAACTGATGAAATAACTGCCTTCCACAAGGAAATTTCTCACCAAATTTCATCCATAGGAACCTCTTATCATATGAAGAACTTTGCCCACATGAAATGGCCAAAGTCACAAAGAGTTCTTGCTTGAAAGTGAAACCCTAATTTGAGAACCAATGTGCAGGAGTTTGCCCTAGCTTGGATTCTCTGATGACCTCCCAACCTTCCGGGCTCTTGTAAAGGATCTTGAGCTTGTGAATCTCATGTAGACTCTTCATGGGACTTGGACAAGTCTACTTGGCCTCTTTCTATGGCTTGTAAGACCTCAAATACACCAATAGTTGATCATATGCCCAATGCTAGAACATGAGAGAGTTATGCTTTATTTTTCCATGCAAAGATGCCAAGAATATGACATGCTTATGATGATTATGATATGATGATGATGCTAAAAAGAAGAGGGAAAATTTGGGGTGTTACAGCAGGAAAAGGTATATATAATGGCAGCTATCAAAACCAATTGTGGATGCCTCGACTGAAAGTGTGAACAAACATCCCAAATCTCTTTGAAGTTATAATTTAGAGTACTAAAAAGTAGAGCTGTTAAAATGGGCTACCCGATCCTAAAGGGGTCGGCCCTGATGGACTCGGGTTTTTTAGGCATGGACCAAAAAAGCTCTTTTCTAATATGGGCTCGAAAATTACTACTCGAGCCCGACCCTAGATGGACTTCGGGCTACCCGACCCTAAATAGGTTTTATTAAATAAAAAATAAAATTAAAATGTCATAATATTTATTATAATTAAAATTAAATATTATATTATTTTAAACATATAAGTACTATATTATCTTTTATAAATACTATAATGTATTTTAAAATACAATACATGTCTAAATTGTATAAAATAATTCTCAAATATTTAATATAAGATAAACTAATATTAAATATGAGAAAATAAATATTGATTATATTAATGTATAATATTCAAAAGAAAAATAAAGAATAAAATAAAGAGAAAATTTAGTGAGGTGAGAAAAATCAGTGTGTTATTTTGGAGTAAGACAATATGAATATTAATATAGTTTTTTAAAATTTATATCGATATGGACCAAATAGGCTACCCATGACCCATTTGGGTTAGCCCAAATGGATAGCAGATTTTTGAAGACTTTACCATATACCCCCACAATTAGAATTATACCCCTACACAATTTTTTTTTGGACTAAAATGCCCTCGTATAAATAGTTAAAAGATAAAATTTTCTTTCCATTTTTACTTTTCAGCCAAAGTTACCGCAAAAGAGACAAAAAACACACATTCAGCTAAAGTTACCGGAAGACATACAAGTAAGTCTTTCGGTTTGAATTTTTAATGCACCGGAAGTCTTTTTCCAAGTCTTCCGGTATGGAAATTTTTTGTGGTACATACCGGAAGAGTTTATGAAAGTGTTCCGGTTTGAAGTGTTTTTAGAAAAAGACCTCCGAAAGAATTGGAAAAAGTGTTCCGGTTTGATATGTTTATTTAAAATGACTTCCGGAAGACTTGGACAAAGTGTTCAGGTTTGAATGTTTTTGAAAAAGCCTTCCGGAAGACTTAGAAAAAGTGTTCCGGTTTGGTTATGCAGAAAATGTGTATCGGAAGTCTTTTTTCAAGTCTTCCGGTTTTGAATTTTTTTTTATTAAATTATTTATTTATTAATTATTTTTATTTTTATTTTTTTTTCTTCAGTGGTGCGCTCACGAGACAGGGATGGTAGGATACCGATTCGATCTATGGGACGAGGCGATACGTCTAGAAGGACACGAGAAGATGATGTCGGTACATCTGCAGCTGCAGCAGATCCAGTTGGATATCCTGGAGGTTCGTACGATACCAGTGTTTTGGTTAAGTACGAGCATCATGTTTCCAGACGGTTATGGTTCGGTGAGGTAAGTAAATTATAATTTTTTATTACTGAATAAAAATTGAAATTATAATTATTTAGTATTGAATAAAAATTGAAATTATAATTATCTATTGTATAATTTGTTTAATTTTATTTGTTTTTAGGAGAGAGGTGCGAAGAAGGAGTTGAATGTTGCAGGACATGAATTGAAGTTTACTCATATGGTTCCACATCAGCTTCCACCAGAGATTGAGGCTTTCATATCTAGGTCCGGTTTAGCTTCCCTACAGAGAACCAGTTTGAAGAAGATAGATGCAAACTTGGCTTCTATATTTTTTGAGAGGTGGCATCTAGAGACATCTTCATTTCACATGCCGTGTGGTGAAATGACGATTACTTTGGATGACATTGCATGTTTGCTTCACCTGCCCATCAGGGGGTATTTTGGACCCCTCAACCCATCAGTGAAGACCTAGCTGTTGAGTGGGCCGTTGACTACCTAGGAGTGTCACCGGGAGTGGCATTATACCAGGTCAGTGAGTGCAGGGTTCATATTACATGCTTGAGTGGTTATATGATTGATTCGTAGAGCATCGAGCTACATCATCGTGGGCATATGTGACCAGATGTTATTTGATAATGTTAGTGGGTTGCACGATCTTTGCGGATAAGACGTTTACACTTGTTGAGGCACGATACCTGACACTATTTAGGGACTTGGATGGGTTGTCGAACTATAGTTGGGCAGCAGTTGCATTGGTGACCTTGTATAGGTATCTTGGAGATGCGTCCATGTTTAGTTGTAAACAACTCAATGGTTACCCGACTCTCTTACAGGTATATGTTTAAATTTAATTTATTGGTTGTTTTTATTTGAAGTCTAATATTTTTTTATTATGTTCATTATGTTAAACTTAATTATTATATTTTTTTATTTGAAGTCTAATTTTTTTTATTATGTTCATTATGTTAAACTTAATTATTATATTATAATTTTTTTAACAGTGCTGGATTAATGAATATTTTCCAACTCTTGGAAAAAAAAGGAGAGAATTGGATACCAGCTCAGAATTGTGGTCTCCCACGAGCGATGAGATGAACATACAAACAAGGCGCGTTTAAGGTGGATGAGTTGCGACCTATTCTGGATGAGCTGACACCGACCGATGTCATATGGAGACCATTCGAGGATCATAGAGTTCATCGTCATTTTGATGAGATTCCTCTATATAGGGGTTGTTTGAGGTGGGGTGACACTATTCTTCCATATATGCCTGACAGGTGTCTTCGACAGTTTGGATACCGTAAGTATATTCCACCTGTACCTATTGATTATACGATGGCTGGTGATATTGATGTTGAATGGATTAGTTACATCCAGAGTGTTGGGCAGGTGATTCGTTCGACAGCACTGGTGACTATCCCATTTGAAGCAGATGATGGATATCTTGAGTGGTATTATCGTGTTTCGCATCCTCGATTGGTACCACCTAGCCATGATGAGCCGAGAGTTGCATTTGTTCCTGAGTACAATGCGGGACCATCTGATCCTGCCTGGGGTTGTGTGTCTACATTTATTCATCGTTACCTTCAGCAGAATGCGACTGAAGAGGATGATCCATATTTTGCTGATCTGTTTGCAGCTTTACGTATTGCTCGTTCACAGTGATTTATAGTTATGTTTATGTTAATGTATTAACATTTGAACTTATATGTACAATGTTATTTATGTTATATGTTATTGATAATTTTTAGACTTAAAAATTGAAATTAAAATTGAATTACATAGATTATAATTCATAAAGTGTTGCAAACATATAATATAATTCATGAATAAAAATGAATCACATAGTTTATAATTCATAATGTGTTGGTAATATAGGCGTAAGTTGTTTCCAATGTTGTAGACGTGCTGCAAATCCTACCATCCATGATGTTGCTGTTGGATAACGTAAGTTCTTCCAATCTGTTGTCTTTTTCATACCCACCTCTGATTCCTTATCTAAGTCTTCTTCCAACTTAATTTCCATGCTTAGTTTCCTCCAATGAACATGCACAACGTCAATTGGTATCAGAATACCACTAATTTTATACCCTGCCAACTCACACACGCAAGGTAATCCATAGGTTTCTCTAAGAGTACAGCGACATCTATCCTTGTTCGTTCCAATATAATCAAATCTTGTTAACTCTTCAGCAATACACCTCAATGCAGCTCGCGACACTGAAGTACGTAAATATGTGTAAAATGGACTTGAATACACATGCGCAACTTCATACACACACTTTTTAAAAAGAAGCTCTAATGTTGCTAATTTGTATCTTTAAGTTGTCATTCATGGCCTCCCAACATTTGACCATGTCACCGATACTGTTACCCAACATCTGCTTAACTTCCAATGAGCAGACTCAACCCTATAATAATACATATTTAAACTAAGTAAGAAAAATACAAAATTTACAAAAATTAAATTTTGGGATCTAAAACAAAACATACCGATTAGTCGTCGTGCTACCCATATGTAGGACTCGATTAATCCATGCGCAAACAAATCTCTGTCAATGTGGTGTCAACCATGTGTCGTTCATGTACTAAAAAAATTTAGGACAATCAGCACACGCTTGCTCAAGTTCTTTTAAATGTTGAGCATACTCAACCTCATCACTAGCCCATACATCATCCGTCCATAATTTGCCAATTGACTCTTGCATATCACGAGCCACTAATAGTTTCCTTTTTGCACCAACATTTTTGTTAATGTGAAACTGGCATAGCAAATTATTTGTCCTTGGAAACATAGTCTCAACGGATTTCATCAAAGCAAGATCTCTATTTGTCATCATCACTTGTGGAAACAAATCTTTCTTGACAAACAATTGTTTAAGCTTATCTAACACCTAACAAAAAGTCTCAATCTGCTCAGACTCAATATACGCAAATGCAACAGCAAAAGTCAACTCGGTTGATGTCATGCCAACAATTTCAAACAAATGTTGTCTGTATTTGTTTGTCTTGTAAGTGCTATCCATAACTAACACAATAGGAAAAATATTCAACAACTTATCTGAATCTGGATGAGCCAAAAATATATCTTTAATAACTTTACAGTCGTCTCTTTTTCTACTCCAATAAACATAACCTGAAGTCTCAATAAGCTTAAGCAAATGTTGTATCTCACTTCTAGGACCTCTTATCTCTTTTTCTATCATACTCTTCTAATTGTATATTTGCGTGATCCGAGTGACACAATCTGGATCTTGCTCGTGTAAGGAATGCAATATATTTCTAGGAGCAACCTTTCTCTTTGTTAAATCAGCAACATGTTGCTTCTGATCCGCTGTCAACCTACCAACAAATGAGTGACCTTCTAATCTATCAGGTAAATCATGGTTATGAACCCCGCATTTTACATCAATCTTCCATCCAGATCCATCTTTCGTCGGAGTCGGCCTGATCTTAAATGGACATCCACATTTTTTCGTCGCACTTTCGATTCCACTATGAATATCCTTGTATTTCCCACATTTATCACAACCAAATATTATTTTGTTACTTCTTCCTCTCTTGCCTGTTTGTGTATCTGAACGAGTGATGATAACCGTCACTTTATTTCGTAATCCGGTGTCTTTAACCCATGTTATCACCTCATCTCATGTACCAAATCTCTCTGACGTTGTAAAAACATCTGACATATTCACACATATCGGTTCCTTTTTGTATATAGGTACCGCCCCTACACAATAAAAATATTTTTAATAACAAATTATAAAGAAAAATTTTAAAAAAAAATTTAAAAAAAAAAACACAAACCTAAACACTTTATGTAAGTCTTCCGGTATTGTACTTGATACAAACTTGAACACTTATATGAAGAGTTCTGGTACAACGAAACATGTCTATCGGAAGTCTTAAAGGTTGTGTTCCGTACCAGAACACTTCTCTTAAGTCTTCCGGTTAACAAAAATAACAAAACGGAAGACTTTCCCTAAGTCTTCCGGTTTGAGAAAAAACATACCGGAACTCATTTTTAAAGTCTTCCGAAACGTGATTTTTTGGGTTAATTTTTCAGAACTCTGACGGTCTGACATGAATGGTAAAAAATAAAATAATAAAATAATATCAGGGTTATAATCGGTATTTTGAAAATTTTGTAGGGGTATAAGTTTAATTGTGGAAGTATATGGTAAACTCTTCCAGATTTTTTAGTACTGGACTAAAAAACCCTAAAAAATATGTGTTTAAATTTTAAGACCCAAACCTTACGATTTTAAGGGTCTAGCAGGTCAGTCCATGTGAACTAGCCCATTTTGACAGCTGTACTAAAAATAAAAAAGGACCCTGTTAGCCAATTTTAAAGGTGCTGAGCAAAAGAGCTTAACCACAAAAGATGTTCATTGAATTCAGAATTGCAGCCACAAAGACACAAATGAAAGGAAACTAAATACCTCTTTTGGCTAGAGCCTCATCTGTAGCTACTTTGGACTGAATTAGCTTCCAGACAAAAACAGATATTGATGGAGGTATGGAAGCACTGCAGATCCTATGTAAATAGTATGAAAAAGTTCTTTAATGTTAAATTTTTAAAATAGAAAGAATCTATAATTATTTTAGAGAAATTATAATGAAAATATATCAAAATTTCTTATCTTTTATTTTTGTTATTGAAATATAATTGCAAGAAAAATATAAATGTTGTGCTAAAAGTTTTATGAAAATTATGTTTACTTAAGTAATTATTAGATTAATATTTTCTTATATTTATCAGAAATTGAATTCGTGATTTTAAATAAAGACTCACTATATAATTTTGTCTTTAAGATGGATTGTGATTTCAAGATAAGACTCACTGAATAATTTTGTCTTTTTTTTTGACAAAAACTGTCTTTTTTTTTAAAGTTGCAAAAACATATCCAACCTGTTGGGCATATTTATTTTAACCGTATTTTGATGCAGTGCAGACCAAGGATTTAGACTCCATCTCTAAAGTGTTAGTCTTGTTTCGTCCTATTTTTTTCGCGGATTTTTACAGACATACATATTTATTTAAATTTTTGTATTTTTAAATTTAAAAAGTACAATACTCTACTCTCACTTTTTTACGGAACAGACTTAAATTTTAAACACACATCCTCAATTTTGACTGTATGCTATGCTCCATTATTTTGCGGACTATTATATAACGGACATGCATGTTTACCGCACTATTAAAAAATAGAGATAGATTTGGAAAATATCACATAAAATTATAAAATTATGGATGATGTAGCACAGATTAAGATGAAATATTAATTTAAGAGTGTTAGGTTCCATTTAATATATTATAAATAGAATAGATATACTCTTATATTCATATTCACATTAAAAAATCAATACAAACATACCATTTGCTTAAACCTCATCTTATGGGAGGTAAATTGAGACTATTATGTGCCAAACTAGAGTCGAGACCATTAACCACATAAATCACTGTTGGCGTACACAGCTTTTAGAAAAACAACACTTATGTTTACACCACTAGCACATGTATTACAAAACAACCTAATTAATGTTTAAGAGGATAAGTATATGAGATGTTCACGTAACCTGTTCCATGTTGTCTAAGGTCCAAGTCAGTGACGATTGAAGATGATATGTTTCACCTTCAAATAATGTTTTTTATAATCTCAACTCTCCAACAAGGCCAAACATTATGATTACTTTACTGTTTAAAAATCTCAAGCTCAAAATTGTTATCAGACATAAACAATTGACACGAGGCAAGAAAAACATGTTGACAATGAACTATTAGCAAATAACAACAAACAAACAAAAAAAAAAACTATTCATTGGAAAATAAGAAAGGACAACCCATGATAAGAAAAACAAAAACTTATTTCGTTTGCCATTGAGGTATTGTGGGCTTTCACTAAACTCCTAAGTTCTCTTGGCATATTGTTAAATGAATGGTACCTTTCATTGTTCTTGGTTTCTCTATCAAGCCACAAAGACAGGCTACCAAATTGACAATATAATTACACCTTAAAGAATTTCTCCAAAATTCTATAAATGTCTGGAAAAATTTTAATCTGAAAATTGACTTTCAAACGCATCTCGAAATCATAAAATATGTTTATACGATTTCACTCGATAATTGAATAAGAAGTCTGTCTATAAATTAAAATTCAGATATCATTATCTGCGAAAGTATCTAGAGATATATTCGCAAGAAAATTATAAATTGAAAAATTTTTAATTAAAAAAAAATTACATAGAAAATTACTTATGATATTTGAAATTTAAGTTCCAGATGCACTCTAAACTGCTTTAAACTTCTTACATTATTATTTGTGAAAATAATGCAAGTATATTAGTAATACCTATAAAATCGGTTGCAAAATATTGTGGCAAAATAGCTACTTTGGATTTTTAAAGAATTTCGAAAAAAGTTATTAAAGAAGAGATTAATTATTATACATCATCCATATAAAAAAAATTAAATTACTAATTATGTATTTGACAAGTATTTTTTCAACAATGACAACAAAAAAAAAAAACATAAATAAAAAGGAAGTAAAAAAATGTACAAAGTAGGAAGAAAAAAAAAACATGATAACCCTATTTTGAAGCTCTAAATTTGAAGTCCTATTTGCATCATAGATTTAAACTCTTGAAAATCAACAAAGCCATCTCCATTTTTATCAACCCCTTGAATCATACGTTTACAATCTGTTAAACCACAATTCTGACATCCAAGATTAACCAAAACTCTCCTCAATTCCTTAGGTGAGATCAATCCATTGTTATCATTATCAAACACAAGAAAAGCATCCATTAAGTAGTCATCAAGATCACACTCTTTTCCTTTTCCATAATTCTCTTCTTTCATTACAAACATGAACTCATCAATGTCCACAAATCCATCTCCATTGAAATCCAAAACGCTTATCATGCTCTCGGCTTCTTTGGCAGCTGTGTAGGTGTTGTATCCTAGACATGAAAGCACTTCACTTAGTTCTTTTGTGGAAATCTTTCCGTCGTTGTTCGTGTCGATGAGTTTGAAGACTTGTCGGAATTGGCCGGAGACTTCGTTGTGGATGAATGAAGTGATTGATATGTCGGAGGTGGAACATAGTTTGTTGTTGGATTGTGTTTTTGGTTTGTTGAAGAGAGATTTGGTGTTGTTAAGGAAGGGAAAACAAGTGGTGAAATGTTGGAACATATCTTGGGGGAGAGTGAGAGTGAGAGAAAGTGGTTGGAGAGTTGGATACATAAATGAAATGATGAGAGGAAAAAGGAAAGTATTGAAAGTATATGAATGCTTAAAAGGATAAAAATGGAAAGGGGAATGTTATAAGCGCATAAGTTAAAAAGAGAAATATAATTTTTTTATAGAAAAAACTGTTTTTTAATTCAAATTTTTTATTTATGGATTTTTTAACATGTGCTTAAAGACACAAGTTATTCTTCCTTCCGTCTCAAAATAAAAGTTTTTTAATTAAGAAAATAATAATTAAATAATTAAATGTAACAATTTTACAAAATTATTCTTAATTATTATTGATTGTCATAAAGGTTAACGTGATGTAATATATTAAAAGTAGTGTAAATAATATTTATTAAAGGTAAAATTGGTAAAAACTAAATAATATTTTATTAGAAATGTAGAAAAATTATTATTTTGGGACAACTTTTTTTTATCTGAAAAAACTATTATTTTGGAATAGAGTATTATCTAGATTGAAAATAATTGTATTTCCAATAAGTATCTTTAAAATATAGTTTCTTTTTGTACTTTAATATCATTTGAACGGGTGTTCGACACATCTGACTGAATTTCTACAAGATGTCAAATCAAATAAATTGTTCGGAAATGCTCGTATAGAATGCGTTTTACATTTTTTAAAATTTTAAATTTTTTTTTGTGTGTGTTTAGAATTGTATCTTTGGACGGATCTAAAATCACACAAATTTTCGTAATTTATGAAAGGCATCTATTTTAAATAAAATATAATCCAAAGATGTATGTTTGAATATTATTTGGAATGCATTCGGAGATCCATTTCCAGAAAACCCCTCTGAATAGTTTCAAGACCGTAACATTGTCTCAATAATTAAATTTTGTGAGATCAACTAAAATTTTAAGTCATTTTATGCTAACTTAAAAACGGATGCATTAATTTATTCAAACATGCTACATATACATTAAGAAAGTCACACATTAATTAAAGTAAAATCAAAATGTATCGACCATACATAACTTGTTCAGAAAGTATAAAAAACAATACAATCAAACATAAATTATTGAGTATGTTTAAGCCTTCGGCTTCTCTGCCTGTACTTCAAGACATTCCGAGCCTCAACAATAAAATCTTCTAAGATGACCAACTAGGGGTTGCCTTCCTAAAAAAAGTCTTGTTTTTATGCTCGATTCGCCATATCCATAATACGCTGACAAACGCTCCTTACATCCTGGGTGTGATCATTTATAGCCTTAAGTACCTTCTGATTAGATAAACTAGGTTGTCTTCCAGAAGTGTATTGCGTCATGATAAGGTGTGACACTCTATAGAACCATGTCATGTAGTTATTTGTATAACCCTAATGTACAAGAGTTAGCACCCTGCGATACTTCTCTAGTATCAAATGACTCTCAAAATCCTCAAGTATCACATCATGATCTCTGCGACGGACGGTGGGAGGAGCGTACTCTGAAGGGTATCTCAGAATAATCTGCAAATACCAAAACTAACGTATCACTCGCTCAAGCAGATACAAATATATCAGACTTGACTCACAAGTTAGTCATTCAGAGTATAACAAAATGAGGTCCAACTGACGCGTTAAGTAGTGACCGTCATATAGTGCGGTTAAGATAAACGTCGTACAGACACGTGTTTGGACACACAACCAAGCCTAATTTTGTCCAGGTTGTTTTCATCCATTGCACTTGTCATAAAACTAGACAGTCACATCAAAATTCAACCAAATGCAGTTAGGCACAAACCCGGAGATACATCTCAGAAAATAGTTCAGACATAATCTGAAGATATGCATCTCCGGATGAACTTGTGATTTTAATCAATGGCAGAACTCCATTGATGTCATAACCTCCAACCAAATGATAATGCATATCTATATCAGCAACCTATTTCAACTGTACTACTATCTAATGCAACTTAAACAACCTATGTTACCTAAAACAACATTCAAAACACACACAAAAAGAATGAAATGAGATACTTAGAATATTAGAGTTTTGTATGAAAAGCTTAAATGAAGTCAGTAAAAATGGAGTGAAATGCAACAAATGAACTAAAATGAAGTAAGTGAAGCTTGATGAAACTTGCTCAAATAGGGTTTGGAAATGGTTTGCAACTGTAACACCCCAAAATTTCCCCTCTTATTTTCATAACATTTGGCATACTCTTCTCATACATTGCATTGCATTTAAATCAAAAGAAAATAAAGCATACATTCATTGATTGAAGCCTAAGGCATGTGGTTAGTGGTTCATCAAAGTGTATGATCATCCAGGGCCAAGAACAAGAGCCAAGTGTCTCAACAAGTATCAAGGGTCTCTCACATCCCATACAACCTCAAGTGATACTTCAAGTCACCAGAAGAAATGGTTGATCAAAACGTCCGAGCAATGCAACATCTCTTAACACTTGGCCCAAATTAGGGTTTTTGTTCAAAGGGGTATCTTGAAGGATTTTTGTTTCTAACTTGTCCCTATGGTCTCCTAATATGTTAAGATTTCCATCGTTCATCAAGAATCATGACTTAGGGCAAAATTTACTAAAAATGGAAATGACTTGTAATTTGAACTTTCCATTTTTGGATATTTTTAAGCCACATTCTACTTGACTTTTTCATCATAAAAAATGCTTCAAATGAAAATTTTCCAAACATGAAAGTTGAAGATCATTATCTCTCATTTTCAAAAAGTACTAGATCACTTTCATATCATTTGTGAATCTCAAGTTATGATCAAAAGACCTCAAGGTGGTTTTAGGGTTTTTTCACATGCACCAAATCTTCCACTTTTGCAAAAAGGCCTCTAAGTCACTTGTATTGATTTCAACTTACCAATTCAGTGCATAAAATTCAAGTAAATCTCATTTGGAGCAAAATTGGCCTTTGAATCAATCAATTCCATGGCTTATTTCTTATGAAATTATCAAATGGCCAAAATGCGAGATGATTCAAAACATACAAACCAAGCAACCACAAGCCATGCATTCAATCCAATGCTGGTCAGGGATTAATATGGAAGCTTACCATGCACATGATCATGCTCATGCACATGTGATTAGCCATGAACACTCCAAGTTGCATTTTTGCAAAATCACTCTAAACTAAATAACCATGGATCCAATGGATATGTAACCATGGTTAGGCCCAAAATTCACTGAATAAAAGCTCTTAACCCCACTGGTTAGAGCTAGAGTTCAACAGATTTTCAGATTTCACAAAAATTGCACAAACTTTCTCTTCTTTGATTCTTTCTCATCACAAGGTTTTCTTGTGTTTTCTCTTCACATTCATGATCAGTGAAGTCCATTGAACAAGAATCAATCATCACATGCAACTCTAATCAAGGATTTCACCAAGTCAAGTTCAAGACCCTCTTCTTTCAAATCTCAAGATTCAAGCCACATTCAAGCTCTAATTGCATTTATTTTGCAATTAGAGGTTCAAAGGACTTGATCTGCATCTTCCAGAGGGATTTCTTGGAGTATTTTCACTTCTGCAAGCTTCAGGTTGTTGGAATTTTTGAACTCATGGATCTTGAATTTTATGTGTGCATTGTGTTCATGATAATGTGTTGATCATGCTGATATGTTTAGAATTTATTTTGGACGTGTATCATGGATGTTATATGGATCTGAAATTTTTCAGATCAAACTTTTTCTCTTTGATTTGTCTTATCCATGCATTATTTGAGAAATTGAATGTGATATTTGGACTCAGGAAATGATTTAGAGTTGATCTATGGTAGAATCTTTGATTTCTGGGAAATTTTGGTAGGATGTTCACCTGAGAAGGTGAGTGGAGCTAGGGCTCTGGTATCAGAACTTGTTACAGTTGAATGGAGGTCCAAAGGTTGAAGATATAATATGGACCTTCCATTTACGTGATCCAAAGGCTTATAACATGCCAGCGCATTAAAATCTCACATGTTGATCACATGGCTCAACTATGATAATCAATCAGATTGTGTGCTTCCCTAGATTAATTAGTGTACACGTGGTAATCTGAACCATAGATATAGATTACTTCTTGATATTGATTGAATGATGGTGATGCATTGGATTGATCAAATGGTGTAGTGTGAGTCTTTCAGTTGACTGAGTTCCACAATTATTTGTTGACTTGCGCTTTGGTTTGGATTGGGCTCAGACTTCTATCCCCACCCCCTTGGTTGAGCCCATGGCCATTTTTAACATGATATTTTCTATTCCTGAACCCCCTGCTTGGTTTTCATATTTTTTTCATTTCATTTTCATATAGTTTCACATTTTAATTTCTAAAATCATCTAAAATCATTCAAAAATCCTATAAAAAATCAGGAAGCATGTTCAAACGTTTAAATAATTTTGTGCATTTTTATCCCTGATTTTTTGCATTTTTTGTATTATTTTGGTATTTTATTGTATTTTCTTTTTCATTGGTTTCTACCTTGACACATCAAATTCAAAGATTTATTTTACATAGAATATTAAACATTTTTCAATGGTTCTTTTTGCATTCATTCAATTACACATTGAACTTAATAAAAAATATTTTTGCATATTTTTTAAATCCGTTTTAATTACATTTTGGTCCTTGTACTCTGTATACTTGTTCATTGTTCTTACTTGACCTTTACGCCATTGTTTGAAATAGTTTGATCTTGAAATTTTGTATAAACTTTTGGTGAGTGATTAGTCCCTGACTTAGGTCATTTTAGGTTGAATTTGGTAATTTTTTAATATGTTTTGATATATAGTTGATTTCTTGCAAATGAAGTTACTTTTCATGAACTTTATTCATCACTTCCTTAACTCTAATTGCTTGAAGGCATTTATGCCATTATTTGTGGTCACTTGTAGGGGTTTTCTATGTTCGTTTAGATGCTTATAGGTCTTGTGTTATCATTTATAGGTCTATTTGGATTATGTTTACCTTTTGGTTTGTATGATGCATCACTTGTACATGTTTGACATAATTCTCCATGGCTTTTATTTTATGATTCTTATGCTAATTTGTATGCTTCTAACATGTCCATATCTTCATCTCATTTGCATTATACATCAAGTATGCCTCTGACTTCATGCATAAGCATTCATATTTGTATGACATATTGCATCTTTTGTCATTCATTTAAAGTATGAAACATCTTTATATTATGTGAATTCCTTTTACATGTGTGATAACTTGTTTGAACTTGTTTGCCATGTGAACTTGACAGGATTGTATGTAGATTCTTAATATGTCATCCTCATCATGTGCTACTAACCTTCATCATCTTATGATCATTCTTACTCATTTGACTTTCATCTTAACTTGTGTTCCTTTTTACATGATACATGCTTACTTCTTCTTACTTCTTCTCCATCTTAATCCCTCAATCACTTAAGTGCTTCTTCACATGACTTGTATGTTCATTAATAGGAACTATAATACATTAATAAGTGATGTATGCTACTGACTTCCCTCATCTCATGCCATCTTTTCACATTTGATGTTCACTTTTTCTTTACTTGTTTCTTCTCTTATGACAGTGTGATTACCTTCTTCTCATTATCTCTCACTCTATCATCAACTAATCCATAAAGTTTGATGTGATCATTTAGGATAACATTAGACATTCTAATTTGATATAACATTATGAATTCGGTGTTTCTCATGTGCTTTCATCCATTTTTTTACTCTTTTGTATCCTTACTTCTTCATGTGTGGTTCCTTTGAACTTCTTTGCCACTTTAGTGATTCTTAGCACTTATTTGTTTTAGTTTGAGTTTGTTGAGCTTCTTAAAGTTCATTTAGGGTTTGGTTCTGACTTGTAAGGTTCATAGGCATTTAGATTCATTTCATTTGTTTCCATTATGTGATTAGCTTTTATTTCATGTTTTATAAACTATGGTGTTTCATTTGCTAACCTTGTAGGGGCTTTGGTAAGTCTTAGGAGTGAGGAAATGCTTCTACATTACAACCTATATCTCTCCTTTATATTTCAATATTGTGTTTGCGTAAGCATCTAAGATGCTTTGATTTACATAATTTCTCACTTCCCCCTTGGAAGAAACTTCACTTCCATCATGGAAGTAAGTTGTCTTCTAATCCTCTTCTTCTTCTTCTTCTTCTTCTTCTTCTTCTTCTTCTTCTTCTTCTTTCTTCTTCTTTTCTTTCCTTCTTCTTCATTAGAATAGAGATCATAAAACATCACTAACCTATATTATCCAAGCATGACAACTTACTTAGGTTTGGTCTCCCTTAGACTTTTTACCTTTTGAGATCCTTTTGGTGTCTTCTCTCTCTCTCATCTCAAAATAAAAGGCAAAAAATTTAACAAAGGATAAAGCTTCTCCATGTGCCAAGAGACTTTGCCATGGGATACTTTCACACATTCCATATGGGAATGAGGTGTAGGGTATCTATCATGATGAACAAGTCTTAGAATGAGGATGTTTCACAAACATAAACTAAGAAAACACTTCTTAAACCAAAAACAACAAAAACACCTAACAAGTAAAGAAGGCTAGTGTGTTTGAGCCTCAAACTTTGGAACTAGGTTTGGAGGTATTCCCCTTACTAGGTATGCTTCTTATCCATTACATTTCAGGGTGATGTAAGAATTACATACCCATTTGAAGGAGACTTGAATACACTATCTTATGCAAACTTTTCAATAAAATGCTTCTAAAAAGCTCCAAACCAATAACAAGCGTCTTTCCTGTGAGAATTATCTTCTCATCTTCTTCACTATAAACGAAAGAGATTGATCGACTTTTCTTTTACAAGACGGTAAATGCACTCGTACCAGACGAGCTTTCAACACCTAAGCATATGCATAAGCAATTCAATCATAAAAAACACAAACAAACAAACTTTTCCTCCCTAGTTAGGGGAACTATGTTGACTCTGATTCTCATTCCTGATGAGATACGTAGGCAGTGTGGTAGGGCCCATTCGAGTACATTCTTTATTTTCCCTACATTTTTCCCATTCCTTCTTTCTTTCTAGTTCAGCAGTAGATGAAGCAGATGTTCTTACCATTTGAAACAGTTCAAACAAGCGTGAATCATGTCGGGTACGACAGACGATCTGAGGTGTTAATACCTTTCTAGTTTGTAACTGACTCCCGAACCCAGTCTCTTTGGTTCACAAGACCTCGTTCTTTATTTTTCCTCGGTTTATGCAGCATTACCTTTCCCTTTTAGTGGGATAAAAATGCCTGGCTGGCGGCTCTTCTTCTTTTTCCGAGCCACTTTCTCGTTTGTACTAGGATGAAAATCCCGGGAGCGACGGTTGGCGACTCTGCTGGGGATCTCCCAACCAGAGTTTCTCTGGTTCCCTATGCGAGTCAATCCTAGCATTTGTATGTTTCTTTTCTTTGAGTGTTTATCTGTTTGTTGTTATGTGTTTTAGTTTAGCTTTACTACTTTATTTACAGCGTTACTTTACAGCTTTATTTACCGCTTTCCGCATTTAATTTTCATGCATCATTATGCTGGACTATCTGGTTTTCTTTGGCAGGATAGGGTTACTACGAGATAAGCCCAAGACCAAGGCTCAAGTGCACTCTAGACTTTAGCATGGATAGACATTGTACTTCCATGATATATCATCATGATGAGTGGCAGTGTGTTCCACACCCAGATTGTGGTTGTCTTGGAAATATTTTGTGTGGGGGTTTGCTCCACTTTAGGATATGATCTCGATAGTTATTTGCATCTGGTGACCGATCATTAAGGACCTTAGTGGAAACAACCCTCTCCAGTGGTGACAGTGGCAGGCCACATTTGTTGGTAAACTCACTCGCACTCGAGGGCCCACTGGGAACTCACATAAGATGGCCTTATTCTCTCGTAAGAACTCAGTCAAAGCACTTTTCGTATGAAGATAGTATTATACCTTTCAATATGAATATATTATTGTTTCTCAATCTCAGTGCTCGAAGCTGGGAACTTACGGGGGATGCTTGTTTTTTAGGACTCAATTGAGACCTCCTCTTTGAGTGTATAATTCCAAACTGGAAACGGTGACCGTATTATCACTACTCGACCTGAGAGTCTGTGATGTTGACCCTTGGTAGCTCACCTGTAAGATGGGGGATTGTTTACAGGTTTGTAGGAACCTTGACTTTCAACATACCCACTTCATCAGTGACTGTTTTATGGTTTGATCTAGTCCTATGTGTTTCTATGGTTCTCAATTATGGGATTCTATACAGAGATGATTCTATTATTGTGACTCTACACAGACACTTCTATACAAAAACTTGGCTCACATGCTCAACACCAACACAAACACATATCATTGATCACATGCCCTGAATTGCATCATAACATCAGTAACCATTTGTGTTTTTTCATTCTCAGGGTTTACATATTGTTCCCGGTTCCGGTCAGATTTCTTGTTCAGAGATGGAAGATTCCATGAAGAAGAATATTAATTACAAGTTCTTTAACACTAATATTAATATACTAAACAAGATGGTGGCTCTATCACTCCAGGTCATATTGAGGACTTCCGGAAGGTTCATGGGGATATTCTAACTATGGTTGTAGATTTGGATGATTATGAGAGAAGTGTTATCCATACTTTGTTGCAATACTATGACCCCCAACTGAGATGCTTTACATTCCATGACTTTTAGTTAGGCCCTTTGTTAGAAGAGTATGCTTTGATCTTGGGGGTAGCTCTTCAAGATCAAATTCCCTTCAACTCCGAGATGGCTAAACCTACACATGTTGATACTGCCAAGGCTCTTTATTTGAGCACATATGTGGTAACTGCAAATCTAAGTACCACCAAAGGAGGAGTGTATGGTTTTTCTCTGGAGTTCTTGGTGAAGAAAGCTGAGGAACCTATTGCTGAAGCTCAGTGGGACTCTGTTTATGCCATTCTGGCCCTTTTCATTTATGGGATTATTCTGTTTGTGGACCTCAACAAGTTTGTAGACATGAATTCCATTCATCTCTTCATACTGAAGAACCCAGTGCACACTCTTTTAAGGGATATCTATTACTCAGTGCACTACAAAAATGAGAAGAAAAAAAGGGGTTTAGTACGTTGTTGCGCTCATTTGTTTTACATATGGTTTATGAGACACTTGTCAAGCACTGAAGCCTTCTTTGATCCTAGCTTGATTTGGTCCCAAAGATTAAGTAGGTTATCTGCTAAGGACCTCAACTGGATTACCATGAGGTTGAAGTGGAAGAACTTCATCACTAGTTGTGGGAGTTACCCGAACGTGCCACTCTTAGGAGTAACCGGGGGAATCAATTATAACCTGATTCTTCTAAGAAGGAAACTAGGGTATGCATCAAAAGATATTCCTGAGGAGTCAGAGTTAACCTAGACTTTATACTTCCTAGTAAAAGACAACCTTCCACTAGTTAGAAAAATTACTGGTTCTTGGAAGCTTATATGGAGAAGAGGTGTAGCATGTTTGGGTAAGAGCAACAACTAGACGTTTTCCGAGTACGATGCATGGTTGAAGAAGAAAACCCAGGTGGTTCTACTACCTTTCTCTACTCAAGCTCCCCCTTCATTAGTTGAACCTAGTGCTATTGTACCCTTGGAAGAGTTTCAAAAGTTAGAAGCCCTAGTTCAATAACTCAGGGTAGAGAATGAGGAGGTTCATAGTTCTTATCAGAAGATGGTGCACCTTAATCAGAAGCTGGAAGAAAAAGTTTAGAACACTGAGAAGATGGTGAAGGCAAAGCAAAAGGAGTTTGCAAACATAGAAATCTACTTCAAGAAAAAGGGTTTGGTTGAGATCAGCAAAGCAAATGAGCGTTGAAGGACCAAGAAGTCTTTAGCTGAGGCCAGTGAAGCTATAACCCTCTGGCAAGAACAATGGGAGATTAATAAGAAAAAGAAGAAGGAGTTAGAAAAAGAGTACAAGCAGAAGATTGAAGATCTATCGGTACAATTGGAAAGTTGGATCAAAGAACTTCAAATAGCCTACAAGCATCGTAGGGGTTATCTTCAAAATCTAGAGCAAGGTCAGAAGTCAATGGAGGATGCTCAGAAAGAAATAGAAAAACTTAAAATTCGTGCAGAGACTAAGAAGGCCAGATCAAAGCCAGGTTCCAGTAGGGTGAATGAAGAGGTATTCTTGCAAAAAATTAGTGAGTTGCATGCTTCTTTCGACCAAAGATATATTCTCATTTAGATGCTCATTGAAGATCCAAGTCATCCAGATGTCTCCCACCTATTCGAGGCTGTCAAGAAGTTTAGTTGGAGGCTGAAGGATATGGAGTTTCATAGGGCCTAGTTTCCTTTGATTGTACTAGATTACCCACGGGTTTGTTGTGAGAATCTTATATACTTCTTCTGTTTTTTTCCTTATTGTAAGAACTTATAACCTTTCGAGGAGATCTTTTTCCAATCTTGAGTTTGTTCTTATGTTATGTAATCTTGTTTATCTTTTTTATTGTTGTCTATGCACCGACACGTGTTCCAATCACCACTTTTTCACAACCATCTTATCTGATATTTGTGTGTTTGTTTCTTCCCAAAAGTCAAAGTCCCAAAGGCCATCTGGATTTTCATATTCTTGAATACCAAAATTGGGACATAAACGGCCTTGAGAATGAAAAAAACATAGCATTTGCATATAATGCATATCATTTTTGCATTTTTACAGGTAATTCGGGTTTCCTAACTTATTTGATTATTCAGGAAGGATTGCAGACCATCATCTTCATAGGTACGCCACCCGAAAGAATCAACGAAACGTCATGGATGTTGGTCAAACTGAATTGGCCGAGCTCCGTCTATGCATGAACGAGTTCATGAATATGATTCAATGGGTTGCCTTGGGAGAAAGAAGAGATGCATGTTGTGGTTCAAAGGCTTGATGCGCCACAAGTGGAGGTTCCGAGTACCGGAGCCAACTTAGATGCACAAGGGAATCCTGTTAACGCCACTGGTGCGCATGCAGGAGTTGAAAGACCCCCTACCCCGGTGGGTATTCCTATTCCAATTACCCATGGGGAAGATAACCAAGATGACTAGTTCTCAATGCTGAATGAGGACATGGGATTTAGTGTTAGGGGTAGTCATCGTAATTTCCAGATGTTGGCCGAAAAAGTTCGGGCTCTTGAATGCAAGGATACCTTAGGGATGGATGTCTCAAACATGGGGTTTGTACAGGGGCAGGTGATCCCAAGAAATTTCAAAGCTCCTAGATTTGATAAGTATAATGGAAGTTCTTGTCCCAAAACCCACCTTCAAGCTTACTACCGTAAAATGGTTGCTTACACCAAAGACGAGAAGCTCTGGATGTAATTCTTCCAGGACAACTTGTCTGGTGGATCTCTTGAGTGGTACATGAAGCTGGAAAGAACTTCCATCTGTAACTGAAAGTAACTCGGGGAGGAATTCCTAAAAAAATACCACTACAACATTAATAGCCCCTAGCATGACCCAATTGCAAAGCCTTTCACAGAAGAATTCAGAAAGCTTTAAAGAATATGCGCAAAGGTGGAGCGAGATAGCTGCTAGAGTTCAACCACCTCTGCTCGAGAGACAAATGGTAAACTTGTTCATGGATACCCTCCCGAGGCATTTCATGGAGTGCCTTGCGAGGTGTTCACCAAGTGGTTTCTCTGACATCATAATGATAGGGGAAAGGATCGAGAACTGGATGAAGCAAGGAAAGATCCAAAATAATGGTGCTTCCACGTCCGGAACCAAAAAGTCATTCTTGAACGGACATAAGAGAAGGGACGGGAAAGCTGGGGCAGTATACGCCCAACAAAAGAGGGGAAATCAGAGTCCATATTATCAGGCTGCGACTGTCACCATTCTAGCTACAACTAATCAACTTGCACCATAATAACAACAATAACAAAGTCAACAAAACTATCAACAACAACAAACTCCTAGACAGTGCTATCCATCAAGGCCGAAGAATAGATAGTTTGAAACACCGCCAATGTAATACTCTCAACTGTTGCAGAAGCTTCTGCAGCTTCAGATGATTCAACTTCAAACTTTACAACCACCAAGCCCCAGACAAATCTCGAATGAGTATGATGATAATTCCCATTGCGAGTTTCACTCTAGAGCTCCGGGTGATACCACCGAGAACTGCAAGGCTCTTAAACATTTTATCCAGGATATATTAGATTCGAAGGCTATCAATTTTTCTCCCACTCCAAATAGAAAGGATCTGAAAATGCTCCGTATCCAGTTGAAGACGGTGACATATTGAACTTGCTTTGTGATGTCAACTCCTTGAAGACCCCATTGTTAACATTAAAGAATTGTTTATCGAAGAAGGGTCTCTTACCAGGTTGTGGGGAGGTGTGTTAAGAGTGTGAAACTTATACCAATGATGTGAAAGATTGAAGACGGGTATTCAGAAACTGATTGATGATAGATGTATTCAGTTTGATCAAGTGTCTAAGGAAGAGGACAAGATCTCCACGGTGACTTATACTTCACCCCTGTTGAAATTTCAATGCCTATTGTAAACACCCCAAATTTGCCCTCACCCATTCACACCATGGCTTGTGATCTTCTCATATTCATAAACACAATCATACCATCTCATATCACAATTTTGAGTCACTGCATAGTTTCTAAGTCATCTGCATCTAGGGTTTGTGATCTAAGCAATCCAAGAGCTTCTTGAGCCACTCCAAAGGCCACCAATCACTTCAAAGGGATCCATGTGTGTTCTTATATCATATTACATCCTCTCAAAGTCAAAAATTCCAAATAATCACAAGAACTAGGGTTTGAATGGATGCAGAGCCAAGTTTGACTGCACAGTTGACCTAAAAATTAGGGTTTTGGTTTCAGAGGCCATAACTCCAAATTTTTTGGTCATTCTTGTTTCCATTGGTCTCTATATGGTATAGGGAGTGTGCATATCAATTTTCATGAAGAAATTCCATGGGGAAGTCATCTGATCAAGGGTTGACTTTTCAGACAAGTCAGTGTAAAATCAGGGCATCTGAGGCCCCCAATGACCCAACCAATGGGTGATCTTCATCATTTTGAGTGTATATGATCTTTATTTGATCATGAAAGAAGGTTGAAGTTCATAGAAATCAAGAATTTGGAAGTTTTGCAAATGTTGACTTTTTGGGCATAGTTGACTTTTCAAGAATGCTTCATTTTAGGTCATTTTTCAAGCCTTGATTATTGATCCAAAAATGCTTCAAATGGAAAAACTTTGGTCATGAAAGTTGTAGATCACATTTTTCCCTTTTCAAAAAGTACAAGAACATGATCAAACTCCTCTTGGATCAAAAGTTATGGTGTGGCAAAGTTGGCTAAAATCATTGATTTTCAAGGCATGCTTCAAATGAGAATTTTGCAAAATCATGATCCAAAGCCAATTGTAACCTCTAATTCACTTCAAACCAGTATGCAAACATTCTACATGTCCTAAAAGTCAGAATTGGATCAAGGTTTCTCATGTTTTGGTTCATGTAACAAGACTTTTCTTCATGAAGTTCAAAAAGCAAGCAACTTGCAAAATCATCATGATCACTTCCTACAACTTGCTGCATTGGTTACTGCACTTTGCTAGCCTCTCACCTCATCTTGCTGCGCAGCCCCATGCTTGTACTTGCCTAGATCATGAACCATACTTCTCTTACACAAAAGGTTGACATTTTGCAAAAAGCAAACTTACCAATCACCATAGGCCAGGTCACATCATCTGACCTATAGGATTAAAATACAATATCTCTTTGCAAGCCATTCCATACATCTAGCAAGGCTGAAACCATTCACAAGGACATATACACCAAAACACTCCATCTTGCATCTTCCTTCGAATTTGTTTTCTCAGCTTGCAAACATAAAAACCATTTCCATAGATCAACTCACCATACTTCATAGACCTCAAACCACCAAGAGCCAGGCCTGAAACAAGCAAGAACACCCCACTGTCATTTCTCACCTCAACTTGCAGTTTCATTCGAAACTCTTTCCACAGCACACAAACATCCAAACAAACACCACAAAGCTTCTCCACTCACCATCTGGATCACAAAGAACCATTTACAATGACCTGAAGCTGCCTGAAACTCCATTGCCATTTCTGACTGAGCTTGAGCAGAAGCTTGTCAAACTCCTCATCCAACCAACATAAATTCCTTTTGAGCATTCAAACATCATCTGGGGATCAAGTGGAGTGGATTGCACTGAAGGAAGTGGCCAGAAAGTCATCAGAGTGAAAGCTTCGAATCTCAGGTAGCTTGAAAAATATTTTTCCAGAAATCATTTTTCTTGTTCTAAACTTGCTCTTTGTGCCTTCCTGATCATGAATATGCTTTTAGTTTTTGAAATGGCTTTGAAATGAGTATTTAATTAGCTTCTGAAACTTGCGTGCCCTAGTTCTTATTTTCTTCGATTCAGCTTTGTTAGGGAAAATAAATTTGTTTTGAGTGAGGGTTTTGGTTCGTGAGGGTGTAAGGATCATTTCCCAGTTCTTGGATTTCATTTTAGTTAGGTTTTTGGGGTTTTGGGGATTTTCAGGGGAGATGCTGGCCGGAGAAGACGACCGGAAGTCTTCTCCGGCCACCTGAAAGTAATTTGTGCCCTAATCATGTCATTAACTCAAGTTTGAATCTGGAGCGTACGATCCCTTTGACCAGTTGACCTCCCGCGTGTGTGTGTGGCCTGGATCTTCCTGATTAGCCCTAATCCACGTGTTTTATTTAATTAATCAATAATTAATTTAATTAAGTCAGAAGTAACGTGGACCATTGGATGACGCGCGTGGTCAACCAATTCAAACCCAGACTCAATCCCTGCCTTCCATTTTGTTGACTTTTCCCTTTTATTTAATTTTAATTCATTTTCTTTTCATTTTATTTGCATAATTTATTAAAAATAGCAAAAATGTCTTAAAAATTATGAAACTTTTTCTTAAAAGTTTTATTAATTTTTAAGACCCAAAAATATTTTTATTTTATTTTTTATCATTAAAAAAGTATTTTTAAATATTTAAAAGATTATTTTTAATTGATTAATGGAAATTAATTAATTAAAAATACTTTTAGGTATTTAAAAATCACCAAAAAATTCATGAAATGTTCTAAGACATTTAGAAACATTGTCCAACCTTCAAACCAAATTTCTTTTTTGATCTTGATGCATTTTGAGAATTTTCCATTGAATTAAATCATTTTTGGTGCATTATTTTGATCATAAGTTCAAAAATTCATTTCTGCCTATCTAAGAGGAGTTGGACATTGGTTCTTCTTGCATTGTTTTGTGTTTAGCATGTAGTTTCTAGGATTAAAAGGCCATGATTTGTTCCTTCATTTTCAATTTGCTTGGCATTTCTTTTGTTTAGGAACCCTAAAAACCCTTATAACTTAGAAAAATCATAACTTGAGATTGGTTAAGAGTTGAGAGCCCCCCTTTGGACATTGGTTTAGTATAGGTTTAGGGTTTCTTTGGGTGGCATTTTCCATTTTTTAAATTAGGTTTTGCTTCTGTTTTTGGTTTTTTGTTTGTTGTTTGATCCATAAACCCTAATTTGGGCTTTCATTTGCATACCTCTTGCATTCTCTTGCATAACATGACTTGTCATGACATTTCAAGCATTCATGTGATTCATTTAACATCATAAGACATGTAGAAAGTATGTTTGATCATTTCATTACATATTTGCCATGTTATATGCTTCCTAACTTTTCATGTGTATCCATGCTTCTAAGCTTGCCTCATTTGCATCCATGAACTTGTGAGAACATCTCCATGCCTTGCCTCATGTTTATAGCACTCCATAGCATCATTATCATCATCAACATGCTTCTGGTTTTGTTTAGCATCATACCATTTCATCCCATTTTGCATTGCATTGCATTTCTTTCTAACATTTCAGGTGGTAAGTAAACTTGAGAAGTGAATTTGCCTTCACTTCTCATAACTTTCCTTTTCATCTCTCTTGCATCCATTGCTGCATTTATGTATGTGTTTGAGATTGAGCTTGCTCATTCTTGTTCATCTTGCTTTCTATCTTCAAGTGACTTGACTTCTTGAATGAAGCAAGTTGCTTTGCTTCTCTTGATCTTGTTCATCTGCTTCCTGGTGGCTCCTTTGAAGATTGTTCTTGAAAACCTCACAAACCTTAGGAACAACCAAGCATGACAATGAATTAGGGTTTTGATTAGTCTCCCCTCATAGTTTTACCTTTGTGTCTCTTTTGAGTCTTCTCTTCTCATCTCCTAATCAGGGACTAAACCCTAAAGGCTTTAAGGCTTTGTGATTAAGCTTATGCCTGCATCCTTCTCTTAGGATGGAGTGTATAACTTTAATCCTAAGTGTTAAACCCTTAATGTGTTTAACTCCTTTAATCAATCCATCTAATAACCATCAGGACATCACACTTGTAACTTGGGCCTTGCATTAGGGTTCTAATTCTCCCTTAATTGGTTAAGAAGGACTAACCCTAGTGTTAATGGACAAGTCCCCCTCAAGTTGTCTTACAAATCATAAAATTCACTTCTTCATCTCACCATTAAATAAAATCCACTTAATCAAAGGCTTGTTTTGTCATGAGTTTAATCCCTAATCATGGATTAAGTTGAGGAGCTTTCCTCAGCTTAAACATTCTCATCTATTATCCTTCTATTAGGATGGTGTAATGAGTCTGTTTAATCCCTGATTATGGCTTAATCTCATTACTCAACACTAAACAAAACCACAAAAACATCTAAATAATCACAAGTAGGTTAATGATCTTAATCCTACATCAAAGGTGATTAAGTGTGAGAATCTGACTTCACACTTAAGGTATTCTCATTACCCCTAATCAGAGGGAAGATGTGATGAGTTTACTAACCCATTGGTTTAGGCTTAAGCTCATTAACTTATGACAAACTTCAAAAAGCAATAAAAGACTGAAAACACAAAAACAAACAATAATCGTCTCCTCCGGGATTCTTTTCTCACCTCATTCACTCATAAGCGAGAACTTGCTTCTTCCGTCTAATGCAAGACAGTTTGCACCTGAGCCAGACAGGTCATACACTTGAGCATAGACAAGCAAGCAGTTCACAGGTCAATTTATCTTTCAGTCTCTTTGGGTCGAACTACGGTGTTCTGACTTCCTCATTGCACGAGAGGATACGTAGGCATAACTTAACAGTTATCGAACAAAAGTCTCTGTATATTCCCCCTCTTTCCAGCATCTTTCTCTTAGCCTCATTATCATGAGTATTTCACTTTTGTCCTTACACTGACACTGTATATATCACACTTCACACTTTTCTCACACTGACACCTGTACATCCTTTCCAGCTCTCTTTACACACAAATTGCACTGACACTACCCCTTTAAACACAAATCTTCTAAGCGTGGATCCCGTCGAGTACGACGGACAATCTGGGTGCTAACACCTTCCCAGGTTGTAACCAACCCCCTTTCTCAGTCTCTCTAGTTCGCAACCGTCTTATCCATCTTTTCCAGGTCTATGCAGCATTACCCTTCCTCCGGGATAAAAATGCCTAGCTGGAGACTCTATTCATCTCCAGTGGGTTCACGGCTGTGTGTTCTCATTGTCCCTCTCGCCGACCGTTCGCGTCTGTACCCTTATTTGACCTTGTCTCATTTATCGGGAGCGACAGCTTGGCGACTCTGCTGGGGAACCTTATATTGCAACCAGGGCTTCTGGTTCTTTTTATGGGTTCCTCCTAGCGCTTGATTGATTTGTGTTTACTGGGGTGTTATGTGCTTATTTGTGCTTGTATTTATTTTGCTTTATGTACAGTTGTTTACTGCTTTCTTTATAGCTTTGCATATTATCATACTGTTGCACTGTACTGCTGGCTGGATCTGTTGTCTGCTTTGGTGGGTGGGTGTTCCATTGAGAGTTAAGGTCCTATACCTGGGACCTGAGTGACACCTAGGCTAGAGTGAATCATATTCTTTCCCATTCCATTTCGGTCTGGTGCGGGAATATGAAACACGGTTCAGATATGGGTTTCTTCTTGAGAACTCTGTGTTGCAGATTTCCTGCAATGCTAGGGCTATCTGGGAAGCCTGCTAAGTCTGGATGACCTTTAGTATTGACCTTCAGAAACTGAGGTGAATTAGAGGAGGAATTGTTATGGTTATTGTAAACACTGTACCTCCGGGTTGGAAGTGTTTACACTTCTCATAACTGATCCAAGTCTGAGGATCCTTGTTCTAGAACACCACCTGTGAGGGGGGTAGGGTTGTTTACAGGTTTGCAGGTACCTTGACCTCAGAATACCCTGTTACTTTGTTTGTTAAGAGTACTCCATGTTGGATAGTTCTTGTGATTCTAAAACCCTGGACATGTGGCTCTTTATTTGAGTCCCCCACCTTGGTTACTGGATTTATAGACCTCATCTGGAATTCCTGAACACACTTGGACCTATATCAGGGCATTTTGATCAGATCCGGCTCAGTCACAGACCCTTGCATTTCATTTGCATACATAATCATTGCATCATAATGACATTTGCTTATTTGTGTTTCAGGGTATCCATCTTCATTTGGTTTTGGTTTTGACCCCATCTTCAGTTTTGACTTGTCTTCATCAGCTATCTGCTTCAGTTATCACCTGCACCAGCCAGTCAGTAGCCCACTTCTTCAGTATTATCATCAGCACCTGTCTCTATTCAGTCTCAGCATCATGGCTCCTAAAAAGAGCAACATCACCTATCACTTCTTCCAGCCAGAATTGTCAGACATCAGGAGGATTCAAACCCTGATCACTCCAGATCACATACCTTTGTTCAAGGAGAGTTATGGAGATATACTTGACATGGTTATGGATCTGGACCCATCACAAAGAAGCCTGATCCACACCTGCATTCAGTTTTATGATCCCCCACTAAGATGTTTTACTTTTCAAGACTTTCAATTGGGCCCTCTTTTAGAAGAATACTCAGCATTGGTTGGTTTGCCCATCAGGGGTGGAATCCCTTTCAACCCTGAGATGGTCTTTCCTGCTAATGGAGAAGTAGCAAAGGCTCTGCATCTGGAACCTGTCCTGATTGAGCAGCATATGACCTCCAAAGCTGGAATCCCTGGTTTTCATCTGGATTTCTTGATCTCTCAAGCTACTCTGAAAGCTTCTCTGGGGGAGTGGCAAGCTGTTTGTGCTTTGTTGGCCTTGAGTGTATATGGAATTGTGTTGTTTGCAGATGAGCCTCGATTCATTAGCAAGAATGCAATCCATCTGTTCATCCTGAAGAACCCAGTGCCAACTTTATTGGGGGACCTTTACTATTCAGTGCATCAGAGGAATGAAAAACAGAGGGGAAGGTTAGTGAGGTGTTGTGCTCCATTGTTTCACACTTGGCTTCTCAAGCATCTACCCAGGACAGATGCATTTTTAAACCCTCATCAGCAAAGCAACTGGGCTAAGAGACTCACTGTTCTAACTTCAGCTGACATCAGATGGTGCACTCAGAGCACCAAGGGCAGGGATATCATCACCAGCTGTGGGCATTTTCCTAATGTGCCTTTGGTAGGAGTTAAGGGTAGTATTAATTACAACCCTCTGCTGTTTAGACGACAACTGGGCTATGCACTGGTCCACACTCCTAGGGCACAGGACTTGGTTGAGACCCTCTATTGTGAGAACAAGATTAGTTTGACTGTTGTTAGGCAGGCTGCCTGGGCCTGGGATAATGTTCAAACCAAGGGAATAACCATCCTAAGGAAGTGCAACAATGTGGCATCAGCACAATATTATGAGTGGTCCCGTGCCAGGGCCCAATTCTCTGGGATGCCCTTTACCATGGAAGACATGCCTGAGTCATCTTCAGCACCACCCCCGGCCACTATCAGTTTGGAGGAGTTTGAGAGCTTGAAGGAAAGAAATGAGAAGTTAACCCAGGCTTTGCAGAAGACCCTCCGGGAGAGGAGTGAAGGTATGAGGGAGATTGAGAGGTTGGAGAAGATGAGAGTAGAACATCTGACTAAGATTGAGAAGTCTGGGGATTATATCAAAAAGTCTAAGGCTGGTGAACAAATTCTGAAAAATGCTTGCAAAGAAGCCCAGTTCCAGAGAGCAAGGACAGACTTGTATTTGAAGGAGAGTCAAGCCCGGTGGGTCAGGATCACCGAGGCTCGTACCCTGGAGGACAAGAGAGTTCAAGACAAGATGGAACAACTAGAAGCTAGTGCAAAAGAACAACAAGAAGCCCTGGCAGCAGCCCAGAGGGAGATATCAGAATTGAAGGTCAAAGCAGGAGTGAAGAGGTCAAAGGACCAAACTCAGCACAAGAAACTAGCAGCAGCTATTGCAACCCGGAATCTCCTCATCAGGAATCTCACGGAGCGTCCGGCTGATCCTGTGACCGAAGCACTTCTCAAGGAAGTTCGTGAGGATGAGTTTGGTCTTAGTGTTTGACCATTTGTTTGTTGTTGCTTTCTTTCCATGTACTTTTATTTTCTTGTACTGTATTTTGACCCCTTAGAGGGCTTGTGTTGTAAAATGAACAAGTTGTATTATTTCACCTTCTGTAATATATTGGTGTTAGTTTGCTTCATCTAAGTTTTCTTCAAGCAACAACAACAGCGTCTTCAAGGGTCCGGAAGGGTCAAAACTGAATGCCAAACCGGATACCTTGAGAACAAATAAGCATAACTGCATTGCATGCTAACCCTTTGTTTGTTTTGTAGGTTTTTGTTTTATTGTTGCTAACCTCTGTTGTGAATCTCAGGAACTATTGCTAGGCGCCGAGTATTTCCCCTCAACCGTCCGCACCGTTATCCAACCCGAAACAACCTTCCGGGAATTCAGATGGATCAGATGCAGCAGGACCTTACTGAGGTCAGAAATCAAATGGCAAATGAAAGGCTAGAAATGAGGAACCAAATGACTCAGTTTATGGAAGTTATGAACAACATGGCTCAGAGCCAGGAAAGATTGAGGGCCATGGTGGAAAGGCAGAACCAAGAAGATCCACATATAAGGACTGCCGGTACCAGCAACAATGAAAGAGTCCAACCTCACGTCAACCCCCCGGTATTTGGGCCACACCTCCATCCTGAGGTCAATATTCCTGCGAATGTTCAAGGGACTGCCACCGCAGCTAGGGTACTTCAAGAGGATCCCCAAGAGGACCAATTCACAGTAATGGGTGCAGGGGAAGAAGCTTATGATAGGAGATTGGATGAGATAGCTGAGAAGTTGAGGTCCTTAGAATCTCAAAACTCTTTGGGCTTCGATGTCATGGATATGGGCTTGGTAGAAGGGGTCAGGATCCCCCATAAGTTCAAGCCTCCTTGCTTTGAAAAATACAACGGGACTTCATGCCCCCGGACTCACTTACAATCATTTCTGGGAAGGCTGAAGGCCTATACAATGGATGAGAAGCTCTGGATGTTCTATTTCGAAGACAGCTTAACCGGAGCGTCAAGAGAATGGTACTCTCACTTGACAAGGGCAACTATAAGATGCTGGAAGGACCTGGCAGAGGCCTTCATCAGACAGTATCAGTATAACTTAGACATGGCACCCAACAGGACCCTCCTAATGGGAATGTCACAGTCATCAAGGGAAAGTTTCCGAGAATATGCACAGAGATGGAGGCAACTGGCTGCTGCTGTTCAACCACCTATGTCTGAACGGGAAATGGCAGATATGTTCATGAACACCCTTCAGGGAACATATATTGACAGGTTGGCTGCTTTCTCTTCCACTAGCTTTGCAGATGTTGTCATAGCCGGGGAGAGAATTGAAAGCTTGTTAAAAATGGGAAAGATCTCAGACAACGGTGCAAGCTCGTCCAGTAGTACAAGAAAGCCTTTTGCAGGCCCGAGAAGAACTGGCGAGACCAATGCCATCCATTCAAACAGGGGCAGGCCCCAGTATGTTCAGAGGTCAATAGCAGCAGTCACCATTCCTGCTCCAGCTCATCCTCAGCCAGTCTATCAACCTCCTCAGCAAAACTATCAGCCGCAACCTCAGTACCACCAGCAAAGTCAGTATCCTCCAAGGAATTACAACAACAGCAACACCAACAACAACAGTCAACAGAGGCCATTTCAGCAGAGGCCTTCTCAAGCTAACAGAGTGATCGATCCGATCCCAATGCCATACGCTACATTGCTGCCACAGCTTCTGAAACTCAACCTGGTTGAGCTAAGAACGTTGGCACCTCCGGATCCCAACAGTCTACCAAGGAACTATGACTCCAATGCTAGGTGTGCTTTTCAATCAAACGCACCTGGCCACAGTACAGAAAAATGCAGGGCTCTGCATATGAAGGTACAAGACCTGGTGGACTCCAAGGCTCTGAATTTCGCACCACCACCCAATGTCAATAAGAACCCGATGCCAAACCATGGTGGTCCCCGAATTAACGCTATTGAAGAAGACAAGCCGTCTTATTTAATAACCAGTGTGGGACAGATCAGGACACCGTTGGTAGAAATCAAGGCTCAGCTCCTGGAATGTCAAATGTTCCCAGGGTGTGAGTTGGGTTGTGCTTACTGCAATATCTCGGTAAATGGGTGCGATAATTTGAGGAATGGCATAGATGGCCTTATTCAGAGTGGCCAACTTCAGATCACCACATCATTTCCAACAAATCCAACAATATCATCAGTAACGGTTTCAGAACCTCCTACAACTGCAGCAACTATTGTTCCTGACAATTCTTCGGCTTCATCAACAAGTACTTCATCCATTATCTCAACTGGTCAGTTTTCAACAAATCTTCCTGCTACAACTTCAGCATCACTCCATTATGAAGCTCCTACAACGACAACATCCATTCTTCCACCATTGTCTCCTACAACTCCAGCAACAAATCATGAAGATGTCTCTACTTTCACAATATTTTATGATCCTGAGAACAATTCTGCCTACCATTCAGAAAGTGCTGCTCCCACCAGAGCACCAGTTACAATCTTTTATGATCCACAAACAATTACAGTCCCTTCAGCAGCAGCAATCAGTCCAGTCACTGTCACGGTGCCTGGACCAGTACCATATGAAAGCAATAGGGCCATCCCTTGGCACTATGGCTCAGACGTGTACTGCGAAGGAAAAAGAATCACTCTTGAAACATCAACACCTGCACCACAAGTAGATAATGTGGGGGGAGGCGGAGGCTTCACTCGAAGCGGACGTCTCTTTGCTCCACCAATTCAAAGACCTACTGCCGAAGCAGAAGCTGCTGCCAAGGCAAAGGGAAAGAGCCCGGTGCAGGAAGATCAAGCTGTTAAAGAGGCCTTGAAGACGCCGTTCGATCAAGAAGTTGATGAGTTTATGAGAATCATCAAAAAGAGTGATTACAAAATTGTGGATCAACTTCACCAGACGCCATCCAAGATCTCCATCCTCTCACTGCTGATGTGTTCCGAAGCTCATCGGAATGCATTACTCAAAGTCTTGCACGCAGCTTACGTGCCTGAAGAGATCACTGTCAACCAGTTGGAGACCGTAGTTGGAAATGTTACTGCTAGCAATGGGCTAGGATTCACCAATACTGACTTGACAGCGGATGGCCGCAACCACAACAAAGCCTTGCACATCACCATGGAATGCAAAGGAGTTGTCCTTTCACATGTGCTGGTGGACACAGGTTCATCCCTGAATGTCTTACCAAAGAAGGCTCTGGTGAAGTTAGAATATGACGGATTGGCATTGAGACCCAGCAACCTGGTGGTAAGAGCCTTTGATGGTTCTAAGAGATCGGTTCTGGGAGAGATCGAGCTACCTGTGACAATTGGCCCACAGACCTTTAAAACTATCTTTTATGTGATGGACATTCAGCCCGCCTACAGCTGTTTGTTGGGTAGACCCTGGATTCACGCCGCCGGCGCAATAACGTCTACCCTTCACCAAAAGTTAAAATATGAGTGGGAAGGCCAAGTTGTTACAATCTGTGGGGAGGAGGATATATTTGTTAGCCATCTGGCTACTTATAAGTATATTGAAATGGATGGGGAGATCCATGAAACAATGAGCCAAGGATTTGAAGCCTTGAATGTCAATGAAGCATCTGCTGTATCTGGGATCTCCATGTCATCATACCAACAAGCCCGGAAGGTTGTTGAGGAAGGAACTGCCCTAGGCTGGGGCAAGGTTTTAGCTGTGGAGGAGAAGAAAGACAAATTTGGGTTGGGTTACAGACCAACTCAACATCAAGCAAAGGCTGCTGAGAAGCCTGGTTTTGTCAGTGGGGGGATGCTTACCCCCGATGCTATCAACTGTCTGGAAGACGAGCTGGAAGAGGAGCGCAACCTGGAAAGTTGGATTCGTCCAAAGGTCCCGGGGAGCAGTGTCTCGAACTGGTCTTCCCAGGAAATTATAAGAGTTACTCATGCAGAGTAATTATTATTTCCTGTATTTTTATAAGCATGCATCAAAGTCTTGCATCTTGCCCAAGATGACAAGACTCATTTTGTAATCGGGCCATCTGTACTTTTTTGTGCAAACAAGATCAATTAATGAAATATCAGACATCTTTTTGCAAACGAGTCTTTTTCTTTTCTGCTCACTGTTTTTCCATTTTTTTTTCTTTTTGTACAAAAAATAAATGGCGGTGTTTTCAAAATGACAACTTCATTTCACTTTTCTAAATAAGACTAAAATCAAATCACTAAAACGAACAAACTTAACCCTTGCAGAGAGTGCCTCCGTGACAGCACCGACAACAGCACGGCTATGACTTCGTATGACTTTGACAATCCAATCAACCAAGCTGATGAAGGGGTTGAAGAAGAATATGAGCTTCCTGAAGAGCTAGCCAGGTTGCTAAGACAAGAGGAAAAGGTTATTACTCCTCACCAGGAGGAGGTTGAAGTGATCAACCTTGGTACAGATGAAGACGTGAAAGAAGTTAGAATCGGGGCCTGCCTGCAAGACTCCGTGAAGAGACAACTGATAGACTTGCTTCAAGAGTATGTAGATGTGTTTGCTTGGTCGTACCAAGACATGCCAGGGTTGGATACCAATATTGTCATGCACAAACTGCCTTTGAGAGAAGAATGCCCGCCGATCAAACAGAAACTGCGTCGTACTCGTCCAGACATGGCTATGAAAATCAAGGAGGAGGTACAAAAGCAATGGGACGCCGAGTTCCTTGCTGTGACTAGTTATCCGCCGTGGGTTGCTAACATAGTACCTGTGCCTAAGAAAGACGGCAAAGTAAGGATGTGTGTTGATTACCGGGACCTGAACAGAGCCAGCCCAAAAGATGATTTCCCTTTACCTCACATTGATGTATTGGTAGATAACACGGCTCAGTTCTCGGTATTCTCCTTCATGGATGGATTTTCAGGATACAACCAGATCAAGATGTCACCTGAAGACATGGAGAAGACAACCTTCATCACACCCTGGGGCACGTTCTGTTACAAGGTGATGCCATTCGGACTGAAGAATGCTGGCGCAACATATCAACGGGCTATGGTAACATTATTCCACGATATGATCCACAAAGAAATCGAGTGTTATGTGGATGATATGATTGCCAAGTCCCTTACAGAGGAAGATCACCTGGTGAATCTGCTGAAGTTGTTCAAGCGTCTGAGGAAGTACCAACTGAAGTTGAACCCCAACAAATGCACATTCGGGGTGCGATCTGGTAAGCTGCTGGGTTTTATTGTAAGCGAGAAAGGGATTGAAGTGGACCCTGATAAAGTCAAAGCCATTCAAGAGATGCCTGCACCGAAAACTGAGAAAGAAGTTCGAGGGTTTTTAGGTCGATTGAACTACATTTCACGGTTCATATCTCACCTTACAGCAACCTGTGAACCCTTGTTCAAGCTGTTAAGAAAGGAACAAACGGTCAGGTGGAATGAAGACTGCCAGAAGGCTTTTGACAAGATCAAGGAATATCTGCAAGAACCTCCAATCCTTATGCCACCAGTTGAAGGAAGACCTCTGATAATGTACTTGACAGTATTAGAAGAGTCAATGGGGTGTGTGCTGGGCCAGCATGATGAGTCTGGTCGAAAAGAGTATGCAATATACTACCTAAGCAAAAAGTTTACCGAATGTGAACAACGTTATTCAGTGCTCGAGAAAACTTGCTGTGCTTTAGCGTGGGCTGCTCGCCGACTGAGGCAGTATATGTTGACCCACACTACTTTGTTGATATCAAAAATGGACCCAGTTAAGTACATTTTCGAGAAGCCAGCTCTTACCGGACGGGTTGCAAGATGGCAAATGATCCTTACAGAATACGACATACAGTACACATCTCAGAAAGCCATCAAGGGCAGTGTATTGTCTGAATATCTTGCTGAGCAACCCATTGATGATTACCAGCCAATGAGATTTGACTTCCCTGATGAAGACATCATGTTCATTAAATCAAAAGATCATGAAGAGCCTATTCACACTGAAGGGCCCGACCCGGAGGAAGAATGGATTATGATGTTCGATGGGGCTGTTAACATGAATGGCCGTGGTGTTGGTGCAGTACTCATTACACCTAAAGGAGTTCACATGCCTTTCTCGGCAAAACTCACTTTCAACTGCACTAACAACGAAGCTGAATACGAAGCTTGCATTATGGGTCTTGAGGAAGCCATTGACCTCAGGATCAAGACATTGACCGTATTCGGGGATTCAGCTTTGGTGGTCAATCAGACCAACGGAAAATGGTACACCCACCAGGATCATCTGATACCTTACAGGGATTATACAAGGAGGTTATTGACTTTCTTTACAACAGTCAAGCTTGAGTATATCCCTCGGGACGAGAATCAGTTTGCAGATGCCTTGGCTACCATTTCGTCCATGATCAAAGTTCAAGCTGCTAACTTTGTACCTCAGATTTCAGTGTCGAGACTTGATAGACCAGCATATGTATTTGCAGCAGATGTTGTCAAAGACGATAAGCCTTGGTTCCATGACATTAAGTGCTTCTTGGAGGATCAAACATACCCCCCTGGGGCATCTTCCAATGATAAGAAGACTTTGAGAAGGCTTGCCGGAAGTTTCTTTCTGAACACTGATGGATCTTTATACAAAAGGAACTTTTATATGGTACTCCTCCGATGTGTTGACAAGACGGAAGCAGATTTGTTGATGCATGAAGTGCACGAAGGCTCCTTTGGTACCCATGCTGGAGGACATGCAATGGCTAAGAAGTTGTTAAGATCAGGCTATTACTGGATCACAATGGATGCAGACTATTGTGCTTACGCCAGAAAATGCCATAAATGCCAGATCTATGCGGATAAGGTGCATGTGCCTCCCAATCCTTTGAACATCATGTCTTCACCATGGCCCTTTGCCATGTGGGGCATTGATATGATTGGCAAGATCGAGCCAACTGCTTCAAATGGTCACAGATTCATCCTGGTCGCCATTGACTATTTCACCAAGTGGGTTGAAGCAGCCTCATATGCAAATGTCACAAGGCAAGTGGTATCCCGATTCCTAAAGAGAGATATCATTTGTCGGTACGGAGTTCCCGAGCGAATCATTACTGATAATGGTTCCAATCTAAACAACAAAATGATGGCAGAGCTATGCCGGGACTTCAAGATCCAACACCACAATTCTTCTCCTTACAGGCCAAAGATGAATGGCGCTGTTGAGGCAGCAAATAAGAATATCAAGAAGATTGTGCAGAAGATGGTAGTCACCTACAAAGACTGGCATGAAATGCTACCATTTGCTTTGCATGGGTACCGCACGTCAATCAGGACATCCACTGGGGCAACACCGTACCAGCTTGTGTATGGTATGGAAGCAGTCCTACCTGTTGAAGTTGAATTACCCTCTTTGCGGGTATTAATGGATGTTAAGCTGAGCGAAGCAGAATGGGTCAGGGCTCGTTACGAGCAACTGAGTCTGATCAAAGAGAAAAGATTGGCTGCAATCTGTCATGGGCAGTTGTATCAGAAAAGAATGAAGAAAGCCTTCGATCAGAAAGTCAGGCACCGAGAGTACCAAGTGGGAGATCTTGTGCTAAAGAGAATCCTCCCTCCTCATACAGACCACAGGGGCAAATGGACTCCGAATTATGAAGGGCCATTCGTGGTGAAGAAAGTTTTCTCTGGTGGAGCACTGATGCTCAGCACCATGGATGGTGAAGATTTCCCGTCCCCTATGAATTCAGATGCAGTTAAAAAATACTTCGCATAAAAATGACCCGCTGGACATAAAAACAGAATGTAAGTCCAGGCAAAAATAGGGCATCCCGGCGAGTCAGAAACAGAATAAAAGACTCGGGCAAAAATAAGTGAAATAAATGAAAAATGTACACCCGCTGAGTTGAAAAGCCGCATTGGACAACTCAGGCAAAAATGGGTATCCCGATGGATTGAAAACCCGAAAGGGCGATCCATGCAAAATAAGGGAATAAGCGAACAATTGCATTCTGAATTCGTCTGTATCACTTACAACTTGGAAAGCTTCAAAAGGATCAAGCTTCAATCAGAATCAGCCTCCTTCAGAAAGCAAGACGAGAAGAACGTCATTGTCATGCGAGTCATAGCAGAAGAGGAAGCTTCTTAAAGTGTCATCAACACCGCCAGCATTTTGTTTCTCAATTTATGACAATCTCCTTATTTTAGGAGATTTGTTTCTTTGACTGTATCTTGCCAATTCAGGGCACATAAATTAATAAAATCAGATTTTTCAGTCATGTTTCGTTTTGTGTATTTTTATTTGCAAAGGATGTCTGGTGTCTCTAAAAATCAACTGCATAAGTACAGATGTTTTTCTCCCAAAAATAATGATGATAAAACACATGCTTACAGGGAATATACTTACTCTCGAAAGTACTTAACTCCTATGACGGAATCCAGTAAAGGATACCTCGGGGCCTTTTGTGCGTTTCCTTATCTTTGCAGGATCGCAGGTATACAGGACGCAACTTGGGGCATGTAAGCTTCATCCCAGCAAGCTGGCAAATCAACAAAAGATCTCAGCATCCGAATCCCCAGCTGAGTTGCCTCTTGTTGCTCTCCCCAGCTGAGTTGCCTCTCATAATTCCCCAGCCTTAGTACCAATCATTCTTCTTCAGTAAGATACAGAAGTTAGGGAATCATCTCCCCACAGAGTTCCAGCCTCTATCCAGAAGAGCAGCGCATAGAAGATCACAACAGAGTGAAGAAAGCCTCTACAAACCCCAGCTGGGTCTCTCATGTCAAAGGATATGTCAATCGGTGACCTATATCCCCAAGCAAATATTATCCTATTAGATCTACCAATGATCTCATCCCCAGCTGGGAGGCCCATTTCAAACAGATCAGCCAGAGATCTTCGCAGCAACGGGATCCAAATCCCGGTTTGATATCTTTGCATAATCATGGCATTTGCATCATATTTTCCCCTCAGAGCGTAGCATTCCGCCTAATGCGGAGCATTACAAAAAAAAAAAAAAAAAAAAAAAAAAAAAAAATCAAATGCATAGCATAATCATGAGCCATGTTATGAATCAACACTTGTGAATAATAGTAGTTCATCAACATACAGAAGAAAAAATCCCCACCAGAGTTACCAGCAAGAGCAGTTGCCTCACAAATCACAAACACCAGTATATGCACCTCTTGACACCCGTCCGCGTCATCACTCCCCAGTAAAGTTGCCTGAATACACTTTGCAAACAAGGTTACCCGTATTACAGATACTTTCTTGACATCCGTCCGTGTCAAATCACCCGCAGAAAGCCAAAGACATCCGTTTTGCACCCCCATATACCTATATATACATCTTTCCAGACACCCGTCCGTGTCATATCCCCAGCGCAGTCGCTTACACTTTTATAACCCATATACTTGTTGATATTATTACACCTCCCTCTCTTGACACTCGTCCGTGTCACTCTCCCCAGCAATTTAAAACACTCATCTATACAATACAATACTCACTACTCATGTTACACTCATACAGATACTCGTCCGTATCTAATATACACCATCTATATCCCCACAGATTCGACAGTAGTCCGTGTTCTTTGTTAACCAGTTGATACTCGTCCGTATCATCATCTCAGAACATTGCGTCTAATGTTTGTTTCTACAAGATACTCGTTCGTATCTTAGTCTTAAGGATGCTCGTCCGCATCTTTAATCCATACACTGTGTCAAACACTTTTGTCTTCTTGAATATAGATACTTGTCTGTGTCTACTATTCCCCAGGAAAGTCTTTTCAGATACGACACTCGTCCGTGTTCTCTGTTAACCAGTTGATACTCATCCGTATCATCATCTTAGTGTAATACCTCAAAATTTGCCCTCTCATTTTCATGTCATTTAGCATATCCTTTCATACATTGCATTGCATTTAGATCACAATTGCATCATAAACATACATGAATATACATCTCCATTTGAGCTTTCACAGGTTGCGACTGGCCTTTATTTTTTCATGCGGAACGTGCACAAGAATCTTAGAAGAAACCAAAAGTTCTCGGTTGATTCAAAGGAGTTTAAGCAGAATATCAGTTTTATGGTGCAGTTTTCAAAAGTTGTAACTTATGCTCGGAAACCCATTTTGGCTTAAAACTCAATAGTTTAGACTATTTCGGTATTCTCTACAACTTTTGTGTTCGGCTCGGAGGCCAATTCATCAAGGAAAATGACGGGAATTATTTGTTTTTTGAAATTTCGGTTTCGCCGATTAACTGTGCTAGCGGTATTCAAGAGTTCGTAACTTCTGATTGGGTCAACATGTCTGAGAGATTCATATGCCAAAAGTTCTGTCTTGATATCCTTTCTAACTTTTGGGTTTTGGCCGAGAACTAATTCTTTGAAGAAGATCTCAGAATGTGCGAGTCTTTAGAGTCGACATAGTGAAAAACAGTGCTGAACCGGTGAGTTTTGAACACTAAAAAATTCATAACTCTTGGCTCGTTCATCGAATTGATGTTGTTTCGGTGCCTAAAATTCCGTTTAGATGTTATCTTCATTATGTGAATTCAGTTTGGGTTAGGTCCGAGCGGAAGGATCTCGAAAATGCGAATTACCAGTAAGGTTCTTTGATGCAGTGCACTGTCTGTCAGATTTTGTAAAATTCATAACTCGGTCAATTTTCATCAGATTTCACCCGTTCTTGAAGCGTTGGTTCACAAATTTTATCCTCTTCAAGTTCAAAGACAAACGCGAGTTCGAACCGTGCTCCAAAGATTGCCGTTTTGGTTTATTTCACAAAACTGAAGTGCTGAACCGAAGGAAAATGCTGAAAGTGGTTTCACGAGAAAATTCATATCTCCCTCGTAGTTTGTCCGGTTGAGCTTAGATTTTAACACCAGGTCACTGACTCATAGATCTACAACTTTGATGACAAAGTCGAGTCGATATTATGCTCCGAAGAGGTTAGCCTCGTCACATTTTCGAGTAGCGGACACCAAATAAGCCGAAAAAACAACTTATTCAGTGACGTCTTGCAGCTTAAACGTATCGATCGCACTCGATTTTGATCGTACGACGTTCGTTATTTTTGCATTGCAACCGTGATTCAGAGGCGGACGATGTTGTAGAAGGTTCAGAGTCGAAATTTCTTGCCGAAGATATTGTTATTTTCACTTAAGCCGAAATTCTACCTTTTGCCTTTCATTTTACACTCCACTATATATTCTTTTGACCCACAATTTGTCTCATAACTTCAATCATAATTTACAAACACCAAAAAACTCTCACAAACTCTCTCTAAAGGATCAAAGTTCATTCTCTCAACTCTTTCTCAAGAACACAACAACAACTTCATCAAGAACTCAAGAACACAACAATTCCGATCAAGCTTCCGGTAGCCGAGCCGCCACGAACCACCACCTCCGGTGAACTTCACCATCGCGCGACCACCATCTTCCGCCGCCGGCAGCCACGCGGCCTCTCCTCCTCTCCTCCGTTCATGATCGCGTCTCACTTCCTTCGGATTCGCAATTTCTTCGTCGATTCTTCATTCGGTAAGCTTCTTAAACTTTAATTCATGAATAATTGTTGAATTGTTTCTTGAATTGAATTTTGAAGTTGAATTAATCTTGTGGAGATTATGTGCATTGATTCATGATTTGATTATTGATTGATTCTTGATTAATTTATCCTAATAATTGTTGTGGTGCATGATTGAAAAGGCTTGGTAAAGTTGACATAGAATAATCGGTGAATGTTAGGTGTTTGAAAAAATTCCTAAGAGAGCTAATTATTATAACTTGATATTGATTGAAGTGCTTGACTTTTAAATTCATGCTTGTTTCAATGTGCAAATTTGAAATAGGATAGGTTGAGGCTTAATTGTTGATGTTGTTCATGTGTCGCGTGTCGATAAGTGCGTTTTGGTCATAACTTCCTAACCGTAACGCGTTTTCGCGAATGTGAATAGTGTAAATTGACTTTGTTGATTATTCCGGAGCCAATGGTAAACTTTTTAGTCGATTTCGGACAAATTTTTTCGGCTATTTCGCTACTGCCAGCCGATAAAATCGGCCAAAAAGTACCACTTCCGAGCGGAATTTTCAAAATCCGATTGCATATTTGAATCCGTTGGCACGTTTGCAAGTTACCATGTGATTTTCGTTCAATTCCGAGTCGGTGATTTTTGACGCGTTTTTTCGTTTTAAGGCTTTTTAAGTTCGGTTTGGTGCAATTTTGATGCATTGATCTTGTTTTGACTTGTACTTATGTTTGTTGATCATTTTCCATTCATTGCATGTAAATTTATTTGATTTTGGTTTGAATTTGCATGTTGTTTATGTTAGAGCATAAGTGCTGCCCCGTTTTGAAACGTAAATTTCAATGCATGTCCATGACTCGTACATTCATCTTTCTATTTGATTTTGAGTTGTGAGACATAGGTGCAACTTCCGGTTGCACCTCTTTTTTGTTTCTAATGTGTTTGTTGAGTTCATGCAAGGTTCTCGCAAAGATCTTAACGACGGTCGTTTGGTTGGTATTCCACTTTATTTGTGGGATACCTTTGGATTCAAATGATATTTTGTGCCGTTGTTTTTGTTTCGATTATGGGGGATCTTCACAAAGCAATTATGGAAGATGAGCATTTATTTTGCTCATGGGATATTACAAGGCTTGACTTGAAGTTTTTTTTGGATTTCTTTTATGTGAAAGAATCGGCACTTCGACCAAGTAAGTAATCTCGATTCTCTACTTTAATGTATCATTCTAGTTGTATGCGACTTAGGATCATATAACTTAAGGTGCATATTGAGCCCTCCCACCTGAGGCATTGGATTTATTTGTGATATATATTGATATATGTCGATTTCGGAACTTAGGGAGTAGGTTACGAACCATTAGGATCGATTCCTTTCACTTCCCCTTAAAATCCACCTTTTTGCCCGTTTCGTCGCAATTATTAAAAATAGTTTTAGGTGTGATAAAATTCTGGAAAAATTCATGAGTGATCCTCATCCTCTTAATTAATTTTTCATATTTTTTGTTTCCAGATTTGGGTGATTTCAATATTTTATTTGGATTTTAGATCACAAGCTGTCCCAAAAAGGAAGGTTTTGGCATAAGGGACCGAAATCGTTTTTTCCCCATAGGTGTGAGACCTATTTTTTGTGTATGATTAATTACTGTAATTTGTGACATTTTTATGCTATTTAGGCATTTTTTTCATAATTTTTAGTGCCCTTTTTGATCCACTTTGTGGAGTTGTGTTTGGGTGACGATTCATTGCTACCTTGCTAATCAAGGAATTGTTTTGGCACTTTGGTGCATAATTTTGTGGAATCCTTTTGGACAATGTGAGATAATGACTATATCATTCCAGGTATTTAATTTCATAATTTTTAAAGGCTTTTTGCTATTTTTCCATGTCACCTAGATCCTAGGTTGATTCATGTGTCTATTTGCTCCATAACTTAAATGATAAGAAGACATTCATGCCATTCTCTTGAGGGAATTTTTGGTAACTTTTATGAGTTGATTATAGGTCATTTTTATGTCTTTAATTACAGTTATAGACCACTTTTTGAACCATACTCATTTGGTTTGTTTTAGTGTTTCAAAGTGCATACTTATGTGAACTAGTTTAACTTAAACGGGTTGCTAATCTCTTCTCATGTTTAACTTGAATTATGTGGAATCATTAATGCCTATTCATGCATTCTCTTTGCATTTCACATCTTGTATGCTACTGACCCACAATCATTTCATTCATATTCACATGCCATTCTTCCTTAGTTTGCATCATTTGCGATCTTATGCGATGTTTATTCCATTTCATCTCACATATTCTTCTCCTTGCTCCATATGCCTAATCCATTGCATCCATGATTGTATATTCATTCATCCATCTTCATAAGCATTCACTACTGACTTTTATGTTCATTTCATGTACTAATTCATGTTTGTAAGCCATATGCATTCATACTTCATCCATGAGTCCTAACTTGCATTTAGGTGAATTTATGTGAACTTTTTGTACATAGTTTGACATAGTTTGATCTTGTGAGATATCCTAGCATACTTAGGGACCTATATCATGTAGCTACTGACTTTAGAAGTCATGTGACCTTTAGGTACCTTCACCTTTAGACTTAGGTCTTATTGTGAACCCTAGTTCCATTCTAGGATGTTTATGGTACTTAATCGCTTTCATGCTTCGATTTTACTTTCAATATGCATTGTCATGCTAATCTTTGTTTTGTAGGGGGGAAGGTTGAGGTAAGCCTCACTTCATTCCTATCTTTTATGCATTCTAAATGTGTTTTCCTTAGCACTTGGTGCTTGCTTATAGGTTTTCCCTCTCTTTAGAGACAACTTAACTTCCTTAGGAAGTAAGTTAGTTTCTAACTCTCTTTTAGTTTTTTCCTTTTCTTCCTTAGGATTAGAATACCTCATTAACCATAGGACCTCTCTTGTAAATAAACAAATAAAATTAGGGTTGTGTCTTAGTCCCCTTAGTTTGTCCTTTTATCAACTTGAGTCTTTCTTTCTCCCTTTAAAAGAAAAGCAATAAAACACTTAATAAAAACCGAACAATCTTGTACGACACGAGACTTTGTTGCGGAGTGTTTATACGCGTCCTGTTTCGGGGCGAGGTGTAAATACTTCCCGCGATGGATAGGTCTTAGTACAAGACCGTTCACAAAAAAATTCAAAACACTTCTTTTAAAAAGACAAAAACACATAATAAACGACTATCCTGCGGGAACTTCTCTTCTCATCTCATTCACTCACAACGCGAACTCGCGACGACTTGTCTCGCATGCAAGACGGTAAACGCACTCGTACCAGACGAGCCTGCAACACCTGAGCATAGACATACGCAGTTCCAGCTGTAAAAAACACAAACAAGCAGTTCCCGCCTAGGTTAGGCGAACTACGTCGACTCTGATCCTCATTATCCCGATGAGGTACGTAGGCAGCGGGGTAGGGCCCGTTCGAGCACATTCTTTATTTTCCCTACATTTCCCCTTTTTTTCCATTCTCTTTTTCCAGTTCCTTTCTCATTTCTCATTCCAGTTCCAATAGCAGTTTTATTCAGCAGCATTCTTTATTTCTCACCCTTTGAAACAAGCAAGCAAGCGTGGATCCCGTCGGGTACGGCGGACGATCTGGGTGCTAATACCTTCCCAGGTCGTAACCGACTCCCGAACTCAGATCTTTGGTTCGCAAGGCCTTGTCCTTTTCCTTCTTCCTCAGGTTTGTGCAACATTACCTTTCTCATTCTTTCGGGATAAAAATGTCTGGCTGGCGACTCTAATCTTTCCGCGCCACTTTCGCGTTTGTACTAGGATGAAAATCCCGGGAGCGACAGCTGGCGACTCTGCTGGGGACGAACCTGATTCTTCCGGTTTCCCTTGTAGAGTCAATCCTAGCGCCTGTTTGGTTTTGTTTCTTTGGGTGTTTATTTGTTTGTTGTTATGTGCTTTAGTTTAGCTTTACTGTTTTTATTTACAGTTCTTTACAGCTTTACTTTACCGCATTTATTTACCGCTTTCAGTATTTTATTTTTCGTACATCATATTATACTGGACTATCTGGCTGTGCTGGTTTTCATTTTTTCTGTCGGTTGGGAGTTACTGTGAGATAAGCCAAATACCCGGCTTGAGTGCACCATAGGATTAGCGTGGACACGTTGTACTCGCATGGTATCTCATCATGATGGGTGGCGATGTGTTCCACACCCAGGTTGCGACCTTCTTGGAACTATCTCGTGTGGGGGTTTTGCCCCACTTCGGGATACGACCTTGATAGTTATGTGCAGCTGGGGACCGATCATTGAGAACCTTAGTGGAAACAACCCTCTCTAGTGATGACAGTGGCAGACCACATTTGTTGGCAAACCCACTCGCATCCGAGGGCCTACTGGGAACTCGCATAGGATGACCTGGTTCTCTCATAGGAATCCAGTCAAGGCAAACTGTTCGTATGACGGTAGTATTGTACCCTTCAGGATGAATGTACTATTGTTTCTCGATTCAGTGCTTGAAGCTGAGGTCTTATGAGGGATGCTTGTTTCCTTGGACTCAGCTGAGGCCTCCCTGAGTAGTACATAATGCCAAACTGATTCCCTGATTTGGTCATGAGCCATTTCTCGGAAATGGTGAACGTATTATTGCTATTCGGCTTTGAGAGTCCGTGATGTTGACCCGAGTAGCACACCCGTGAGATTGGGAGGGGTTTACAGGTTTGCAGGAACCCTAAACTTCAACATACCCGCTTTGCCAGTGTTGTTTTATGATATTATCTGGTGCTATATGGTTCTTTGATTCTGAGATCCGGGATTTCTATTCAGAGAGATTGTTACTGTGATTACCATGGTGACCCTGATATTGTGACTGCTATTATGACTCTCCACAGACACTTGGCTCGTTGTTCAGCTTCAACACCATCAGTGATTATGCTATTATGTGATCCAGTTTTACAGTTATTGGGTTCTCAGTTATGGGATTCTATACAGAGATGGTGCTACTATTATGGTTCTATTCAGACAGTTGGTTCACTGCTCAACACCAACATTAGACCATTGATCACACGCCTGTTGCATACATGACATCATAGCATTTCTACACACATGTTCAGTTATTTCCGAGGATCACATATCTGAATCATGCTGTTGGATCTTTCTGTATCAAAATTTGAATCAAAGCAGATAGATTCCTTAGAAATAATTGAACATGGCATTTGCATACATCCTTGCATTCTTGACAGGTGTTCAGAGACACATTCTTTTCATGACTTGATTTCTCATCAGAATGGACAACTTGAATCACATTTGAAGCAACTCCGGGCGGAGGTAATCGAAGGAAGACCCAGCTGAGGCCATTCAGGACAGAGGTGTAAACCTTACTTCAGAATCAGAAGTTGTTGAAAGAGGAAGTCAACCAGATGAAGACTCAGATGAGCTTGGTTATGGAAATTCTGAACAAAGTTATTTTCATCCCTATTGAGGGGAACTACGCTGCTCTGATTCTCCATTGGTCAATGGAGATACGTAGGCAGGAGATCGTGCAAGATCTTTCCGAGCAACTTTATTTATCAACTTCATTTATCAACCTCTTCCCTCCAGACGTCATTTGTCGGCATCCAATTTCAGCTTCCCAAGAGAGTGCAGCAGGCAGAGCATAAGTTTGATCATATTCTGATGACGTACGTGCAACAAGTTTCCTTATTTACGCAAATTCGAAGTGGTTGAGCTAATTGCATCAGGATCATCTCTGACAAAGCTTCCTTTGGGGTTTCAATGCCAAGTATGATTACCATTCTGGGGCACCCGACCTTTTAATTGAAGATTGCAAGTCTTTCAGAGGCAAAGGTGAAGACAAGGTCCCGAAGTTGATCGATTCAAAGGTCATCATGCCAGAAAGTCTGCTCACATATTAAAGTCTCCTCATCAAATGGGTCTCCCAATATGCAAAGGCATCTTCAGAAGCAATAAGTCCATACGGAGTCAAGTCTCCTCAATGACGGCAATGTTCAGCTTCTTTACTGCATTTTTCATTTGTAGTTTATATTGTTTGTTTAAACATTTGTATGCATGCATGAAACTTATTTGTTTTTGAATGTTAATCATAATATAACGCACATGTTTTTCTTGAAGTAATCCATTCGTATTCACTCATGATTTTGTGTATGTGCATTGCAATACCAACTGTTGAGCTTAAACTCTATCAGGGAGGATGACGAAATGAAAATGCATGAATCTCTAATTGTGTGCTTTTGAGAAAGACCTTGTTGACGATGTACAGGCATTGTTTCAAATCCTAAACACCGGAGATATAAGGGAGATAGACCCTCGCCAACCCATTTGAGCCTTGAAGTAGGAGTTTCTTTTTGCATGAAAAAACCCTCGCACTTAACCCAGGGGCAGGGTAGGCGTCAGTTAGTTTGACCGAGCATTCAAATTTCAAAAAGGAGTGCAAATCTGAGGATCCATTACCTTTCGTTGTACCAAATCAAGAGGTCCAATGACCAGAAACCACAATGGTTATCCCAATCAAGAGGTCCAAAGACCGGAGACCACAATGGTTATTCCTCAACAACAAAGGAGTGAGACAGTCACGACCCTCGCAAAGCATTCAAGACAAACAGTGTCACACGATTTGTTCAAAAAAAAGAATTGAAAAAAAATGAATGAGAAAGCCCGCTAAGTCGAAACTTGAAAACAAGCGACTTAGGCAAAAATTAGGGCATCCCGCTGGACTTCACAATCAAAGATTCACAAGAATCAGTCCAGGCAAAAGTTAGGGATGAGAAAAATAATGCAAAAGCGAAAGACGAAAAGGATTTCACAAGAAAGATCCTTAAAAAAGAACAAAGTCGCGTGGCACAGACACCAAGGATAAGAGGGGTGGCTGGCTCCCAATGACAACCTAATTGGTGCTTAAACCGTTAGTGTAATTGGTTCCTCAACCATCACAAAACCCTTTTTGAGAGGTGAGTGCTTGTGAAAGCTAGCTGAACATAGGAATGGAGAACATCACGAAGATGGGTGGGCACAAATAAACTTCGAGCCTATATCCTTTGTTTTTATAACCGTGAACCAGGCCACGATACAACCCTCAAAAGTCCTAACTGAAAGAAGGTTATTTTTGAGAGCGTACTACCACGAGACCGCGTTCCTGACTCCTATGAGTGGTGTTGAAAGATCTTTGTTGGTGTTGCATGTGCATGCTTTCTATTATTCAAAAAAAAAATTTTAATGTCGTATCTTAACTAGTGACTCGCTCGCGAAGGTTTGCGACATCTTTTTCAGTAAAACTTCAAGATTAACATGTGTGTTGCATTAGAATTTTCATTCTTAGAATAAACATTTTCTGCTTGCATACATCTGTTTGGCATCATAAAAAGTCCACATATGGAATCTCAGTTCAAAAGCTTAGTCTTGCCAAGTTGAGAAGTCTGAAACGTCCGAAGGACAATCTGTCGAGGTGCACTTTTCAAGAAAACTCCATTGAGTAGGGACTTTCCCAACGATCGCGATAAGAGCCGACCAATCTGGGGCAATAGCTTCGAGATCCAAATCTCTCAAAGAGCCATTAGTCGGAGGCATTCATTCAAATTTTTGCCAATCTGGGGCAATCACTTCGAGATTCAAATCTCTCCAGGAGTATGTAGTATGGATATTTTCTTCAAAGCACAAGTCAGTCATAGATGATCACTTCAAGGGCATGAGAAGTCACTCTCTCCCGAAGACCGTCAATTCAAAGCGCCTATCCGAAGTTCAAAATACTGGGGCAGAATATCTCACAGTGATATGAGGCTTTTCATGAATCCTTGCGAGGCAAATTCTTGCACAGACCATGCAGTCTGGGGCAGTTATTTCGAGATCCGACGAATCTCTCCAAGAGTTTGAAGACACTGAGGCATTTCATATGCCATGTTTTCTGTAAAATCCTCTTGAGACATTTACTTCTGACGGACCTTAATCTGAGGCGAGTTGAAAATTGCAAAGAACCATTGTTCACTCATGATTAGTTGACAACCTATCAACCCGGGGCTAGGGGCAAAGCCATTGTCAGCACATTACTTCAAGAGTTATTTCATCAGCAAGCTTCATTGATCAAAATTCCTTAGCAAGTCTCATTAGACAATCCCTTCTCCAGTAGTGCGGCAAATGGAAGATTACTTCTTGAGCAGAAGGATATCATCGTCTCTCATCCCCAGCATGAGACGCCTTACATCTCTCATTCCCAACATGAGAGGATTTATCTTTTATCCCCAGCAAGTGGCAACTTGAGCTCTTATCTTCAGCGGGAAGCTTTATCATTGACATTATCTGTCATCCCCAGTAAAGTGGAAGTTGAAATCTCTCCCAGCAAGGCAGCAGAATGTGGGTGTCATCCCCAAGTAGAAGTTTCCCTTCAGACAGGGGCAATCCTCAACAGTACAAGGAGTTCTTTCCTCCCCAGCAAGGTGTTTCCTCAACAGTGTCATGCCTTTGGTTCTCCGCCAAGTCAGGAGGTCCTCACTTCCTCACCAGAGTTCAAGAAGAGTCCATCTCCAGCAGGGTCTTGGCACTCCAATCTCAAAGTCCAATTTATTTTTGGCAGTGGCGGCTATTCAAAGCCAGTGAATTATTAATAACTTTCCCCGCAGAGTTGTTTCCTCCTCATCAGGACAAACCAGATCAATGCAGTGATCATCGTTTCTCCCCAGTCAAGCTATCTAGGATACCTGAAGTCTCCTTATCAAGATATCTCTTTGCGTTTGCATACGCATAATCATCATCACATTTGCATCCTCCAAAGTGTAGCATTTCCATCGTCATGGAGCATTACGCCATAAATTCAAACATATGCATACCAGCATGGGCCAGTTTTGAGGTATATTACATAAGACCCGTTACATCTCCAATCAGATTGAAGTGTTCCCCACAGAATGCAACTTCGTTTCCCAGGGTGGTTACTTCTACCACGTCTTGTTGTTATCCCCGGTTGAGTCTTGTTCCAGTACAACAGTCTCATTTTTTCGCGTCTCCGTTTCAGTACAACGGTCGCGTCTTGGGCTCTCGTTTAAGTACAACGATCCCGTTCGTTTCGAGTCTCCATTTAAGTACAATGGTCTCGTCTTTGAGTCTTGTTTCAGTACAACAGTCTCATTTTTTCGCGCCTCCGTTTCAGTACAACAGTCGCGTCTTGGGCTCTCGTTTAAGTACAACGATCCCGTTCCTTTCGAGTCTCCATTTAAGTACAATGGCCTCGTCTTTGAGTCTTGTTTCAGTACAACAGTCTCATTTTTTCGCGTCTCCGTTTCAGTACAACGGTCGCGTCTTGGGCTCTCGTTTAAGTACAACGATCCCGTTCCTTTCGAGTCTCCATTTAAGTACAATGGTCTCGTCATTGAGGTTTGTTTCAGTACAACAGTCTCATTTCTTTTCGCGTCTCCGTTTCAGTACAACGGTCGCGTCTTAGGCTCTCGTTTAAGTACAACGATCTCGTTCCTTTCGAGTCTCCATTTAAGTACAATGGTCTCGTCATTGAGGTTTGTTTCAGTACAACAGTCTCATTTCTTTTCGCGTCTCCGTTTCAGTACAACGGTCGCGTCTTGGGCTCTCGTTTAAGTACAACGATCCCGTTCCTTTCGAGTCTCCATTTAAGTACAATGGCCTCGTCTTTGAGTCTTGTTTCAGTACAACAGTCTCATTTTTTCGCGTCTCCGTTTCAGTGCAACGGTTGCGTCTTGGGCTCTCGTTTAAGTACAACGATCCCGTTCCTTTCGAGTCTCCATTTAAGTACAATGGTCTCGTCTTTGAGTCCTGTTTCAGTACAACAGTCTCATTTTTTTCGCGTCCCCGTTTAAGTACAACGGTCGCGTCTCGGGTTATCATTTAAGTACAATGATCCTGTTTTTCTTGGTTATGGATCGGTTGATACCATCTCCATGTTAGATCGGTTGATCTTATTTGAGTCATGAATCGGTGGATATCATTTCTCTTCGAGTTGTAAATCGGATGATATTACATTCTCGCTTTCCGGGGTGGATCGATTGATACCATCTCCGTGTTTGATCGGTTGATATTATGTGAATCGCAAATCGGTTGATGTTGCGTTAAGTCCTGTTTCGCCAACAGACACCCTCGTTGTGGTTTTGATTCGTTCAGTAATCGCAGTGATTGCATTGATTCTATTCCACCTGGTTCTATCCCCGTTACCTATCCAGAGGTCAAAATAAAAAAAAATATAAATAAATAAATGGGCAGATGGCATTTCTGTTGCCCTCAGTGTGCAAATTTTCAGGTTTTGTTCAAATATTCAATCACTCCACACCTTGAACATCTAAAAGTTGTTGCAATTATTCATTCAGGTCTGCAGATGATTGAATAGGGGCAGCTGTAATACCTCAAAATTTGCCCTCTCATTTTCATGCCATTTAGCATATCCTTTCATACATTGCATTGCATTTAGATCACAATTGCATCATAAACATACATGAATATACATCTCCATTTGAGCTTTCACAGGTTGCGACTGGCCTTTATTTTTTCATGCGGAACGTGCACAAGAATCTTAGAAGAAACCAAAAGTTCTCGGTTGATTCAAAGGAGTTTAAGCAGAATATCAGTTTTATGGTGCAGTTTTCAAAAGTTGTAACTTATGCTCGGAAACCCATTTTGGCTTAAAACTCAATAGTTTAGACTATTTCGGTATTCTCTACAACTTTTGTGTTCGGCTCGGAGGCCAATTCATCAAGGAAAATGACGGGAATTATTTGTTTTTTGAAATTTCGGTTTCGCCGATTAACTGTGCTAGCGGTATTCAAGAGTTCGTAACTTCTGATTGGGTCAACATGTCTGAGAGATTCATATGCCAAAAGTTCTGTCTTGATATCCTTTCTAACTTTTGGGTTTTGGCCGAGAACTAATTCTTTGAAGAAGATCTCAGAATGTGCGAGTCTTTAGAGTCGACATAGTGAAAAACAGTGCTGAACCGGTGAGTTTTGAACACTAAAAAATTCATAACTCTTGGCTCGTTCATCGAATTGATGTTGTTTCGGTGCCTAAAATTCCGTTTAGATGTTATCTTCATTATGTGAATTCAGTTTGGGTTAGGTCCGAGCGGAAGGATCTCGAAAATGCGAATTACCAGTAAGGTTCTTTGATGCAGTGCACTGTCTGTCAGATTTTGTAAAATTCATAACTCGGTCAATTTTCATCAGATTTCACCCGTTCTTGAAGCGTTGGTTCACAAATTTTATCCTCTTCAAGTTCAAAGACAAACGCGAGTTCGAACCGTGCTCCAAAGATTGCCGTTTTGGTTTATTTCACAAAACTGAAGTGCTGAACCGAAGGAAAATGCTGAAAGTGGTTTCACGAGAAAATTCATATCTCCCTCGTAGTTTGTCCGGTTGAGCTTAGATTTTAACACCAGGTCACTGACTCATAGATCTACAACTTTGATGACAAAGTCGAGTCGATATTATGCTCCGAAGAGGTTAGCCTCGTCACATTTTCGAGTAGCGGACACCAAATAAGCCGAAAAAACAACTTATTCAGTGACGTCTTGCAGCTTAAACGTATCGATCGCACTCGATTTTGATCGTACGACGTTCGTTATTTTTGCATTGCAACCGTGATTCAAAGGCGGACGATGTTGTAGAAGGTTCAGAGTCGAAATTTCTTGCCGAAGATATTGTTATTTTCACTTAAGCCGAAATTCTACCTTTTGCCTTTCATTTTACACTCCACTATATATTCTTTTGACCCACAATTTGTCTCATAACTTCAATCATAATTTACAAACACCAAAAAACTCTCACAAACTCTCTCTAAAGGATCAAAGTTCATTCTCTCAACTCTTTCTCAAGAACACAACAACAACTTCATCAAGAACTCAAGAACACAACAATTCCGATCAAGCTTCCGGTAGCCGAGCCGCCACGAACCACCACCTCCGGTGAACTTCACCATCGCGCGACCACCATCTTCCGCCGCCGGCAGCCACGCGGCCTCTCCTCCTCTCCTCCGTTCATGATCGCGTCTCACTTCCTTCGGATTCGCAATTTCTTCGTCGATTCTTCATTCGGTAAGCTTCTTAAACTTTAATTCATGAATAATTGTTGAATTGTTTCTTGAATTGAATTTTGAAGTTGAATTAATCTTGTGGAGATTATGTGCATTGATTCATGATTTGATTATTGATTGATTCTTGATTAATTTATCCTAATAATTGTTGTGGTGCATGATTGAAAAGGCTTGGTAAAGTTGACATAGAATAATCGGTGAATGTTAGGTGTTTGAAAAAATTCCTAAGAGAGCTAATTATTATAACTTGATATTGATTGAAGTGCTTGACTTTTAAATTCATGCTTGTTTCAATGTGCAAATTTGAAATAGGATAGGTTGAGGCTTAATTGTTGATGTTGTTCATGTGTCGCGTGTCGATAAGTGCGTTTTGGTCATAACTTCCTAACCGTAACGCGTTTTCGCGAATGTGAATAGTGTAAATTGACTTTGTTGATTATTCCGGAGCCATTGGTAAACTTTTTAGTCGATTTCGGACAAATTTTTTCGGCTATTTCGCTACTGCCAGCCGATAAAATCGGCCAAAAAGTACCACTTCCGAGCGGAATTTTCAAAATCCGATTGCATATTTGAATCCGTTGGCACGTTTGCAAGTTACCATGTGATTTTCGTTCAATTCCGAGTCGGTGATTTTTGACGCGTTTTTTCGTTTTAAGGCTTTTTAAGTTCGGTTTGGTGCAATTTTGATGCATTGATCTTGTTTTGACTTGTACTTATGTTTGTTGATCATTTTCCATTCATTGCATGTAAATTTATTTGATTTTGGTTTGAATTTGCATGTTGTTTATGTTAGAGCATAAGTGCTGCCCCGTTTTGAAACGTAAATTTCAATGCATGTCCATGACTCGTACATTCATCTTTCTATTTGATTTTGAGTTGTGAGACATAGGTGCAACTTCCGGTTGCACCTCTTTTTTGTTTCTAATGTGTTTGTTGAGTTCATGCAAGGTTCTCGCAAAGATCTTAACGACGGTCGTTTGTTTGGTATTCCACTTTATTTGTGGGATACCTTTGGATTCAAATGATATTTTGTGCCGTTGTTTTTGTTTCGATTATGGGGGATCTTCACAAAGCAATTATGGAAGATGAGCATTTATTTTGCTCATGGGATATTACAAGGCTTGACTTGAAGTTTTTTTTGGATTTCTTTTATGTGAAAGAATCGGCACTTCGACCAAGTAAGTAATCTCGATTCTCTACTTTAATGTATCATTCTAGTTGTATGCGACTTAGGATCATATAACTTAAGGTGCATATTGAGCCCTCCCACCTGAGGCATTGGATTTATTTGTGATATATATTGATATATGTCGATTTCGGAACTTAGGGAGTAGGTTACGAACCATTAGGATCGATTCCTTTCACTTCCCCTTAAAATCCACCTTTTTGCCCGTTTCGTCGCAATTATTAAAAATAGTTTTAGGTGTGATAAAATTCTGGAAAAATTCATGAGTGATCCTCATCCTCTTAATTAATTTTTCATATTTTTTGTTTCCAGATTTGGGTGATTTCAATATTTTATTTGGATTTTAGATCACAAGCTGTCCCAAAAAGGAAGGTTTTGGCATAAGGGACCGAAATCGTTTTTTCCCCATAGGTGTGAGACCTATTTTTTGTGTATGATTAATTACTGTAATTTGTGACATTTTTATGCTATTTAGGCATTTTTTTCATAATTTTTAGTGCCCTTTTTGATCCACTTTGTGGAGTTGTGTTTGGGTGACGATTCATTGCTACCTTGCTAATCAAGGAATTGTTTTGGCACTTTGGTGCATAATTTTGTGGAATCCTTTTGGACAATGTGAGATAATGACTATATCATTCCAGGTATTTAATTTCATAATTTTTAAAGGCTTTTTGCTATTTTTCCATGTCACCTAGATCCTAGGTTGATTCATGTGTCTATTTGCTCCATAACTTAAATGATAAGAAGACATTCATGCCATTCTCTTGAGGGAATTTTTGGTAACTTTTATGAGTTGATTATAGGTCATTTTTATGTCTTTAATTACAGTTATAGACCACTTTTTGAACCATACTCATTTGGTTTGTTTTAGTGTTTCAAAGTGCATACTTATGTGAACTAGTTTAACTTAAACGGGTTGCTAATCTCTTCTCATGTTTAACTTGAATTATGTGGAATCATTAATGCCTATTCATGCATTCTCTTTGCATTTCACATCTTGTATGCTACTGACCCACAATCATTTCATTCATATTCACATGCCATTCTTCCTTAGTTTGCATCATTTGCGATCTTATGCGATGTTTATTCCATTTCATCTCACATATTCTTCTCCTTGCTCCATATGCCTAATCCATTGCATCCATGATTGTATATTCATTCATCCATCTTCATAAGCATTCACTACTGACTTTTATGTTCATTTCATGTACTAATTCATGTTTGTAAGCCATATGCATTCATACTTCATCCATGAGTCCTAACTTGCATTTAGGTGAATTTATGTGAACTTTTTGTACATAGTTTGACATAGTTTGATCTTGTGAGATATCCTAGCATACTTAGGGACCTATATCATGTAGCTACTGACTTTAGAAGTCATGTGACCTTTAGGTACCTTCACCTTTAGACTTAGGTCTTATTGTGAACCCTAGTTCCATTCTAGGATGTTTATGGTACTTAATCGCTTTCATGCTTCGATTTTACTTTCAATATGCATTGTCATGCTAATCTTTGTTTTGTAGGGGGGAAGGTTGAGGTAAGCCTCACTTCATTCCTATCTTTTATGCATTCTAAATGTGTTTTCCTTAGCACTTGGTGCTTGCTTATAGGTTTTCCCTCTCTTTAGAGACAACTTAACTTCCTTAGGAAGTAAGTTAGTTTCTAACTCTCTTTTAGTTTTTTCCTTTTCTTCCTTAGGATTAGAATACCTCATTAACCATAGGACCTCTCTTGTAAATAAACAAATAAAATTAGGGTTGTGTCTTAGTCCCCTTAGTTTGTCCTTTTATCAACTTGAGTCTTTCTTTCTCCCTTTAAAAGAAAAGCAATAAAACACTTAATAAAAACCGAACAATCTTGTACGACACGAGACTTTGTTGCGGAGTGTTTATACGCGTCCTGTTTCGGGGCGAGGTGTAAATACTTCCCGCGATGGATAGGTCTTAGTACAAGACCGTTCACAAAAAAATTCAAAACACTTCTTTTAAAAAGACAAAAACACATAATAAACGACTATCCTGCGGGAACTTCTCTTCTCATCTCATTCACTCACAACGCGAACTCGCGACGACTTGTCTCGCATGCAAGACGGTAAACGCACTCGTACCAGACGAGCCTGCAACACCTGAGCATAGACATACGCAGTTCCAGCTGTAAAAAACACAAACAAGCAGTTCCCGCCTAGGTTAGGCGAACTACGTCGACTCTGATCCTCATTATCCCGATGAGGTACGTAGGCAGCGGGGTAGGGCCCGTTCGAGCACATTCTTTATTTTCCCTACATTTCCCCTTTTTTTCCATTCTCTTTTTCCAGTTCCTTTCTCATTTCTCATTCCAGTTCCAATAGCAGTTTTATTCAGCAGCATTCTTTATTTCTCACCCTTTGAAACAAGCAAGCAAGCGTGGATCCCGTCGGGTACGGCGGACGATCTGGGTGCTAATACCTTCCCAGGTCGTAACCGACTCCCGAACTCAGATCTTTGGTTCGCAAGGCCTTGTCCTTTTCCTTCTTCCTCAGGTTTGTGCAACATTACCTTTCTCATTCTTTCGGGATAAAAATGTCTGGCTGGCGACTCTAATCTTTCCGCGCCACTTTCGCGTTTGTACTAGGATGAAAATCCCGGGAGCGACACTTAGAACATGCGTCAAGCGTTTGTTTCTACCCGATACACGTCCGTATCGTAGTCTTAAGGATGCTCGTCCGCATCTTTAATCTATACGCAAACATCTAAACACTTATACTTTCTTTTCTTGGTTGTAAACGCTCGTCCGTGTTTACTATCCCCAGCAGATCACCAACACAACAAATTTTCCTTTTTATCTGGCACTCGTCCTGTGTCATGATAAACCCTGAGAGCAGCCGTACCCTGCTGAGTGGTCGTCCTCCACTTCTTGATGGTCGACCTCCATCATGCTCATCCGATGGCCGTCCCCATCGTTGTTTTTAGCAGCCGTCCCCTGCTAGGTGGTCGTCCTCCACCTTTTGATGATCGTCCTTCATCACCCTATCCGATGGCCGTCCCCATTGTTGATTTCGGTTGTCTAACATTCGTCCTGTGTTATGACAAACCTTGAGAGCAGCCGTACCCTGCTGAGTGGTCGTCCTCCACTTCTTGATGGTCGTCCTCCATCATACTCGTCCGATGGCCGTCCCCATCGTTGACCTTTTCTATCCGATGGCCGTCCCCATCGTTGATATTTTCGGCAGCCGTACCCTGCCAGGTGGTCGTCCTCCCCCTTTGATGGCCGTCCCCATCATACTTCCTTTATTCCCCAACAGAGCAGCCGTCCCCTGCTAGGTGATCGTCCTTCACCTTTGATGGCCGTACCCCATCATCTGTTTATTTCATTTATTCTTTAACCCGATGGCCGTCCCCGTCGTGGTCCCTTTTCCTTTAGCCCGATGGCCGTCCCCATCGTCGGTTACCTTGCTTTATGAACTTGATGGCCGTCCCCGTCATGTTTCATTAACTCCCAGAAAATTTTACAGTTTTATCGTTATGGCCGTCCCCATCATATATTTCATATTCCCCAGCTAGTCGGCCGTCCCCGTCTTAGCTTTACCTTTTATCCCCAGCATGTCGGCCGTCCCCGTCATTGCTTTATTTTCGGCACTTTTCTCAGCATGTCGGTCGTCCCCGTCATTGCACTTTACCCAACAGTCGTCCTCTGCTCGACGGTCGTCCTCCGTCGCCCACACTTTACAATATACTTTATTTTCATTTTACAATCTATATCCCTTTTTCTTCTTCATTCTGTGAGTGCAAATTTTGGACTGTCTTTGGTATTCAACCACAAGTTATCTCGCTTGCCTGTTAAGCCGTTGCTTACAACCTGCACAGCTAACTCATGTTTGAATAGGGGCAGCTGTAAACACCCCAAATTTGCCCTCACCCATTCACACCATGGCTTGTGATCTTCTCATATGCATAAACACAATCATACCATCTCATATCACAATTTTGAGTCACTGCATAGTTTCTAAGTCATCTGCATCTAGGGTTTGTGATCTGAGCAATCCAAGAGCTTCTTGAGCCACTCCAAAGGCCACCAATCACTTCAAAGGTATCCATGTGTGTTCTTATATCATATTACATCCTCTCAAAGTCAAAAATTCCAAAGAATCACAAGAACTAGGGTTTGAATGGATGCAGAGCCAAGTTTGACTGCACAGTTGACCTAAAAATTAGGGTTTTGGTTTCAGAGGCCATAACTCCAAATTTTTTGGTCATTCTTGTTTCCATTGGTCTCTATATGGTATAGGGAGTGTTCATATCAATTTTCATGAAGAAATTCCATGGGGAAGTCATCTGATCAAGGGTTGACTTTTCAGACAAGTCAGTGTAAAATCAGGGCATCTGAGGCCCCCAATGACCCAACCAATGGGTGATCTTCATCATTTTGAGTGTATATGATCTTTATTTGATCATGAAAGAAGGTTGAAGTTCATAGAAATCAAGAATTTGGAAGTTTTGCAAATGTTGACTTTTTGGGCATAGTTGACTTTTCAAGAATGCTTCATTTTAGGTCATTTTTCAAGCCTTGATTATTGATCCAAAAATGCTTCAAATGGAAAAACTTTGGTCATGAAAGTTGTAGATCACATTTTTCCCTTTTCAAAAAGTACAAGAACATGATCAAACTCCTCTTGGATCAAAAGTTATGGTGTGGCAAAGTTGGCTAAAATCATTGATTTTCAAGGCATGCTTCAAATGAGAATTTTGCAAAATCATGATCCAAAGCCAATTGTAACCTCTAATTCACTTCAAACCAGTATGCAAACATTCTACATGTCCTAAAAGTCAGAATTGGATCAAGGTTTCTCATGTTTTGGTTCATGTAACAAGACTTTTCTTCATGAAGTTCAAAAAGCAAGCAACTTGCAAAATCATCATGATCACTTCCTACAACTTGCTGCATTGGTTACTGCACTTTGCTAGCCTCTCACCTCATCTTGCTGCGCAGCCCCATGCTTGTACTTGCCTAGATCATGAACCATACTTCTCTTACACAAAAGGTTGACATTTTGCAAAAAGCAAACTTACCAATCACCATAGGCCAGGTCACATCATCTGACCTATAGGATTAAAATACAATATCTCTTTGCAAGCCATTCCATACATCTAGCAAGGCTGAAACCATTCACAAGGACATATACACCAAAACACTCCATCTTGCATCTTCCTTCGAATTTGTTTTCTCAGCTTGCAAACATAAAAACCATTTCCATAGATCAACTCACCATACTTCATAGACCTCAAACCACCAAGAGCCAGGCCTGAAACAAGCAAGAACACCCCACTGCCATTTCTCACCTCAACTTGCAGTTTCATTCGAAACTCTTTCCACAGCACACAAACATCCAAACAAACACCACAAAGCTTCTCCACTCACCATCTGGATCACAAAGAACCATTTACAATGACCTGAAGCTGCCTGAAACTCCATTGCCATTTCTGACTGAGCTTGAGCAGAAGCTTGTCAAACTCCTCATCCAACCAACATAAATTCCTTTTGAGCATTCAAACATCATCTGGGGATCAAGTGGAGTGGATTGCACTGAAGGAAGTGGCCAGAAAGTCATCAGAGTGAAAGCTTCGAATCTCAGGTAGCTTGAAAAATATTTTTCCAGAAATCATTTTTCTTGTTCTAAACTTGCTCTTTGTGCCTTCCTGATCATGAATATGCTTTTAGTTTTTGAAATGGCTTTGAAATGAGTATTTAATTAGCTTCTGAAACTTGCGTGCCCTAGTTCTTATTTTCTTCGATTCAGCTTTGTTAGGGAAAATAAATTTGTTTTGAGTGAGGGTTTTGGTTCGTGAGGGTGTAAGGATCATTTCCCAGTTCTTGGATTTCATTTTAGTTAGGTTTTTGGGGTTTTGGGGATTTTCAGGGGAGATGCTGGCCGGAGAAGACGACCGGAAGTCTTCTCCGGCCACCTGAAAGTAATTTGTGCCCTAATCATGTCATTAACTCAAGTTTGAATCTGGAGCGTACGATCCCTTTGACCAGTTGACCTCCCGCGTGTGTGTGTGGCCTGGATCTTCCTGATTAGCCCTAATCCACGTGTTTTATTTAATTAATCAATAATTAATTTAATTAAGTCAGAAGTAACGTGGACCATTGGATGACGCGCGTGGTCAACCAATTCAAACCCAGACTCAATCCCTGCCTTCCATTTTGTTGACTTTTCCCTTTTATTTAATTTTAATTCATTTTCTTTTCATTTTATTTGCATAATTTATTAAAAATAGCAAAAATGTCTTAAAAATTATGAAACTTTTTCTTAAAAGTTTTATTAATTTTTAAGACCCAAAAATATTTTTATTTTATTTTTTATCATTAAAAAAGTATTTTTAAATATTTAAAAGATTATTTTTAATTGATTAATGGAAATTAATTAATTAAAAATACTTTTAGGTATTTAAAAATCACCAAAAAATTCATGAAATGTTCTAAGACATTTAGAAACATTGTCCAACCTTCAAACCAAATTTCTTTTTTGATCTTGATGCATTTTGAGAATTTTCCATTGAATTAAATCATTTTTGGTGCATTATTTTGATCATAAGTTCAAAAATTCATTTCTGCCTATCTAAGAGGAGTTGGACATTGGTTCTTCTTGCATTGTTTTGTGTTTAGCATGTAGTTTCTAGGATTAAAAGGCCATGATTTGTTCCTTCATTTTCAATTTGCTTGGCATTTCTTTTGTTTAGGAACCCTAAAAACCCTTATAACTTAGAAAAATCATAACTTGAGATTGGTTAAGAGTTGAGAGCCCCCCTTTGGACATTGGTTTAGTATAGGTTTAGGGTTTCTTTGGGTGGCATTTTCCATTTTTTAAATTAGGTTTTGCTTCTGTTTTTGGTTTTTTGTTTGTTGTTTGATCCATAAACCCTAATTTGGGCTTTCATTTGCATACCTCTTGCATTCTCTTGCATAACATGACTTGTCATGACATTTCAAGCATTCATGTGATTCATTTAACATCATAAGACATGCAGAAAGTATGTTTGATCATTGCATTACATATTTGCCATGTTATATGCTTCCTAACTTTTCATGTGTATCCATGCTTCTAAGCTTGCCTCATTTGCATCCATGAACTTGTGAGAACATCTCCATGCCTTGCCTCATGTTTATAGCACTCCATAGCATCATTATCATCATCAACATGCTTCTGGTTTTGTTTAGCATCATACCATTTCATCCCATTTTGCATTGCATTGCATTTCTTTCTAACATTTCAGGTGGTAAGTAAACTTGAGAAGTGAATTTGCCTTCACTTCTCATAACTTTCCTTTTCATCTCTCTTGCATCCATTGCTGCATTTATGTATGTGTTTGAGATTGAGCTTGCTCATTCTTGTTCATCTTGCTTTCTATCTTCAAGTGACTTGACTTCTTGAATGAAGCAAGTTGCTTTGCTTCTCTTGATCTTGTTCATCTGCTTCCTGGTGGCTCCTTTGAAGATTGTTCTTGAAAACCTCACAAACCTTAGGAACAACCAAGCATGACAATGAATTAGGGTTTTGATTAGTCTCCCCTCATAGTTTTACCTTTGTGTCTCTTTTGAGTCTTCTCTTCTCATCTCCTAATCAGGGACTAAACCCTAAAGGCTTTAAGGCTTTGTGATTAAGCTTATGCCTGCATCCTTCTCTTAGGATGGAGTGTATAACTTTAATCCTAAGTGTTAAACCCTTAATGTGTTTAACTCCTTTAATCAATCCATCTAATAACCATCAGGACATCACACTTGTAACTTGGGCCTTACATTAGGGTTCTAATTCTCCCTTAATTGGTTAAGAAGGACTAACCCTAGTGTTAATGGACAAGTCCCCCTCAAGTTGTCTTACAAATCATAAAATTCACTTCTTCATCTCACCATTAAATAAAATCCACTTAATCAAAGGCTTGTTTTGTCATGAGTTTAATCCCTAATCATGGATTAAGTTGAGGAGCTTTCCTCAGCTTAAACATTCTCATCTATTATCCTTCTATTAGGATGGTGTAATGAGTCTGTTTAATCCCTGATTATGGCTTAATCTCATTACTCAACACTAAACAAAACCACAAAAACATCTAAATAATCACAAGTAGGTTAATGATCTTAATCCTACATCAAAGGTGATTAAGTGTGAGAATCTGACTTCACACTTAAGGTATTCTCATTACCCCTAATCAGAGGGAAGATGTGATGAGTTTACTAACCCATTGGTTTAGGCTTAAGCTCATTAACTTATGACAAACTTCAAAAAGCAATAAAAGACTGAAAACACAAAAACAAACAATAATCGTCTCCTCCGGGATTCTTTTCTCACCTCATTCACTCATAAGCGAGAACTTGCTTCTTCCGTCTAATGCAAGACAGTTTGCACCTGAGCCAGACAGGTCATACACTTGAGCATAGACAAGCAAGCAGTTCACAGGTCAATTTATCTTTCAGTCTCTTTGGGTCGAACTACGGTGTTCTGACTTCCTCATTGCACGAGAGGATACGTAGGCATAACTTAACAGTTATCGAACAAAAGTCTCTGTATATTCCCCCTCTTTCCAGCATCTTTCTCTTAGCCTCATTATCATGAGTATTTCACTTTTGTCCTTACACTGACACTGTATATATCACACTTCACACTTTTCTCACACTGACACCTGTACATCCTTTCCAGCTCTCTTTACACACAAATTGCACTGACACTACCCCTTTAAACACAAATCTTCTAAGCGTGGATCCCGTCGAGTACGACGGACAATCTGGGTGCTAACACCTTCCCAGGTTGTAACCAACCCCCTTTCTCAGTCTCTCTGGTTCGCAACCGTCTTATCCATCTTTTCCAGGTCTATGCAGCATTACCCTTCCTCCGAGATAAAAATGCCTAGCTGGCGACTCTATTCATCTCCAGTGGGTTCACGGCTGTGTGTTCTCATTGTCCCTCTCGCCGACCGTTCGCGTCTGTACCCTTATTTGACCTTGTCTCATTTATCGGGAGCGACACCTATCACTTTTACTACTCCAGGGCATGTGCCATACCAGAGTGAGAGAGTCGTCCCGTGGCATTACAGGGCAGAAGTCTATTGTAACGAGCAGAGGCAAGATACAATTACTTCATGAATGATGCAATATCAGGTTGAAAATGTAGGGGTTGGAGGATTTATAAGAAGCGAGAGGTTGTTTGCACCACAAACACCGAGGAGTAGTGGGGCACCACCAAGTGAAAATGTAAAAGCCCTAGCTAAGGCCAAGGGTAAACAAGTTGTGTTTGATGACGTCCCTACTCTTGGCCCTGACATCACTTTTGATAAGGAAGCTGAGGAGTTCCGAAGAATCATCAAGAAGAGTGACTACAAGATAGTCTACCATCTTCATCAGACTCCTTCCAAAAGCTCCATCATGTCCTTGCTTATGTGCTCAGAATCCCACAGGAATGCCTTGTTGAGAATCTTGAATAATTCCTATGTTCCTCAATAGATATCTGTGAACCAGCTCGAGATGGTTGTTGCCAGTGTAAATGCCAGTCACGGGTTGGGACTTACAGATTTTGATCTGACTACAGAAGGGCGCAATGACAATAGAGCTTTGCATATTTCAATGGAGTGTAAAAGAGCGGTGCTTTCACATGTACTCGTTGATACATGGTCTTATTTAAACGTGCTCCTGAAAAAAGGCCTTGATTAAGTTGGACTATGATGGCGTAGTGCTCCGACCCAGTGTTCTGGTGGTCAAAGCATTCGATGGTTCGAAGAGATCCGTTTTCTGAGAGGTATAACTCCCGATCAAGGTGGGCCCTCAAGTTTTGAACATGACCTTATACTTAATGGATATTCAGCCTACCTATAGTTGTCTGTTGGGACACCCTTGCATTCATGCGGTTGGGGAAGTATCTTCTACTTTACATCAGAAGCTGATGTTCGTCATGGACGGACAAATCATCACAGTATGTGGAAAATAGGACATCTTTATAAGCCATTTATCTTCCTTCAAGTACGTGGAAATGGATGGTGAAATATACGAGACTCCACATCAAGCTTTCGAGCCAGTCAAAATTGAAACAGCGTCATCATCAACATCACTCTCTAAGGAGAAAAAGAATGGAGTATCCATTGTGTCCTACAAACAGGCTCTCAAGGTAGTTGAATCGGGAAATAGTGAATGTTGGGGCAAGATGATCGAAGTTCCTAAAAAGGAAGATATGTTTGGAGTCGGTTATTTCCCTACTCAAGTAACATCGACACAGAATTCCAGAGGTCATAAAGGTGATCCACGCAAAAGAGGGATTGAAACGAACAATTGTGATCTGCATGATATGTGTTTCATCATTTACAACAAAGGATAATTTGAGATTTAAGAATCAGTCCAATTGTCTTCCTCAAAAAGCTAAGTATACGGAGAGTCTCAAGGACATACGGGTCATAGCCGGGTTGGAACTTGATGGGATCCAATTTCATATTGCCATTAGGATAGTTTATATTTCCTTTTGTGCAATTTCCTCTTTCTTGGAATTTCTTCCTGGTGTAACGCCTATTCACGACCACCTTTCAATCAATAAAATGCATTTTCATCCAAATAGCTTTTGTTTGTTTTTGTTTTCATTTACCATTGTTGATTGCAAAAACGTCCAAATATGGTGATAGATATTGGATTGTGAAGACATTGATGCCTTATAATACATACTTAAGAGTAAAACACTTGACATATATCTTAATTGTTGAGTAACAGGGATGGTAAACTCAGACCGTAGACATGGGCATTCAGGCTTGTCTAATTTTCTCTTTTGCAGGAACTATCAGTTGCATTCACTAATTTGCAGGTATGGAGTAAAAACAAAGCCATTACTAGCATGAGACATCAAGAAGCTTTTTCCTCAATAGGCTTCATTGATCATTCTTCCTCAGCAGGTCTCAGTGGATTGCTTTCCTCCAACAGAGCAACAAATGGGGTTGGTGCTCCATGGGCAAAGGGTATCATTATTAAGAGACGCTTTATATCTCTTATCCCTAGCAGGAGGCGACTTAAAACTATTATCCTCAACAAAACATCATTCTCATTGATGTTCTCCATCATCCCCAATAGAGTTGGAAATTGAAATCTTCCTTAGCAGAGCAACAAAAGGTTGATATTCCCTAGAAGAGAGTCCTTCTTCACAAAAGTATTATTCACAAGAGTCTTCTTATTCCTAGTAGTATATGAGGACTCCTTATTCCCTCACAGATCCCTCATCAGAGTATTAGCAAACACTTTCCTCACCCAAGTTAGAGGGTTATCATTTCCCCAACAGAATTCTACGGGTGGCGTACCTCCCAATCAAATTCCTGTCAGATGAGATCTTCCCCAACAGGGTCATCATTATTCAACATCTCAAAGTCTAATTCATTTTTGGCAATGGTGGCAATTTAGAGCCAGTATATCATTAGCATTCATGCTAGTAGAGATGTTATTCCTTGCAATGATTCATAAAATCTATTTAGTGATTATTTCTTCCCTAGATACCTGTTACATCCTCACTAGGAGATCCTAATTCATTTGCATTTAGTAAGCATCATTACATATGCATCCTCAAAAACATAACATTTCCATCATTATGGAGCGTTATGCCATAAAAATTCAAACATGCATACATACACCAGAAATTCCTCAACAGTTTCTTTTCGATCATACCTGGGTGTGAAGATCTGTAAATCTTTTTGGTGTCCCATCCTTCCCCAGTCGAGTCTTTTGGCTTATTCCCCTGTGGAAAATTTTTATTTGAGTTATCATTTGAGGATGGTTTTCTCTTTCGATTCCATTCGAGGGTGGTTTCGTGTTAGATCTGAGGATCTTATTTTGAATTATCATACGAGGATGGCATTCTCTTATTTGCAATCCTTTTAAGGTTGGTCTTGTTATTGTGGCTATCATTCGAGGATGGTAGACCATTTAGAGTTTATTGATCGAGGTCAATATTTCTCTTTTGCAAAGTTTGTCTGAGGCTAGTTTTTGTGTCTCTAGTTATCGACCGAGGCTGATATACCATTTCGATTCTGTATGTGGTCAGTTTCATATTTTGAGTTGTCATTTGAGGCATGAATTCTCTTTTCAAATCCTTCCGAGGTTGGTCTTGTTGTTGTGGCTATCATTCGAGGATGGTAGACAATTTGGAGTTTAATGATCGAGGTCAATATTTCTCTTTTGCAAAGTCTGTCTGAGGTCATTCTTTGTGTTTCTGTTTATCGACCGAGGCTGATATATCATTTTGATTCCATTCGAGGATAATTTAGTGTTAGATCCGAGGATCTTATTGTGAGTTGTCATTCGAGGATGGTGTAACACGGTGGGAGAATTGACTTTTTTTGTTTTGTTTTCGCAAAACATGTTGCGGTTAGCAGGAGTGGCCACCGACTTTTATTTTATCCAATTTTATTAGACAAGGCATAAAAGAACGGGAAATACCTTTTTTAAAGATTTTTGGGTCCGGGGGGTAATTATTCAAAGGGAAGGTGTTAGCACCCTTTTGTATCCATGGTTATCCATGGACTCTTAATTGATTGCTCACTTTAATTTGCTTTTTAAAATGTGTTGTGTGTTTAGAAAATATTTCGTAAAAAAAGTTTAACTTTGTAATGATTCTCGTATGAATGTATAAAAAGTGTTTATTTATGAAAATATTTAAAAGTATGAGGTGTGATAAGTATTTGTTTTTGAGTCGTGAGCAAGCATTTAAAAGTTACTTACCCTTAATTTGTAAGGTCTTTCTCGTACTTATCATTTTCCTTGAGAGATAGTACTATCCATACCATTAGTGGGTTGGTAGTCCTATCTATTGGATGTGGAGGGACATCGAAGGGTCATGGTCATAGAAGGCAACATGTAAGGATACCTTAGAAATTCAAAGGGACTAACATCATTTTTTCCGTAGGGTCATCGAGGGACAATATCATCTTTTTGTAGGCAACTCGAAGTGTCATAGAGGGACTATGATCTTTATTTCAAAGGGATTATGATGATTTATTCGTAAGCGTCTTTTGCTAAGATATCCCTACGTTTGAGGGACATGGCCAATTTGTTAAAAGGAAACAAGAGAGGTTACCCTAGAGGTGTGAGAGTGCAAAATGTGTTCAATTTAGTTATATTTATCTTGGAGGTTAGGGTTATCTACCGATTAATTTTATCTTTCCATACAAGCCTAATTACTACACAATTATATATATAAGCCTACAATTATAAGGGCAGACAGATAAATATCCTACGCTATTACATGGATTTGGGGTAGTTATAATATTTGATAAAATTTGTGAGAAATTAAATCTATTGCTATTACAATATTTGTACATCCTATACAATTTGTCTAATAAAATAAATGGCGAAAATAAATACGTATGTGTAAACACCCCAAATTTTCCCTCACTAAGTTCACATCATGGCTTGTGATCTTTCATAGTTGCATTAGTTCAAGCATACCATATCATATTGCATTTTTGTTTCACTGTATTAGTTCAAGTTCATTTGCATCTAGGGTTTGTGATCTGAGCAATCCAGAGATTCATCTGAGCCACTCAAAAGGCCTCCAATCATTCCAAGAGGGTCCATGCATGTTCAATCATCATTTTATATCCCTCAAGGATCAAGGAAGTCAAAGAATAACAAGAACTTGGAAAGCATGGAAGCAGAGCTAGGGTTTCACTACACAGATAAACTGAAATTAGGGTTTTGGTTTCAGAGGCCATAACTCCAAATTTTTTTGTCGTTCTTGTTTCTAAGGGTCACAATATGTTATAAGGATCATGTGTACCAAGTTTGATGAAGAAACTCATTGTGGAAGTCATCTGATCACTGGGTAAATTCTTGAGCAAGTCAGAGCAAAATCAGAGAAAAATCCCCCATCAATGGACCCAAAATGGATTTTTCATCAAATTGAGGTTATATGATCTTTATTTGATCATTGAAGTGCTTGGAAGTTCAAAAAATTGAAGAAAAGTGAGCTAAACTAAAAGTTGCCAAAAATGGGAATGACTTGTAATGTAAACTTTCCATTTTGGGAAAGTTTTTCAACCTCCTCTTTCTCAACCAAAAATGCTTCAAATGAAAAATTGTTGGTCATGAAAGTTGTAGATTGGATCATTCCCTTTTCAAAAAGTACAAGAACAAGTTCTAATTCATCATGGAACTCAAGTTATGGCTTGTCAAAGTTGGCAAAAATCACATACTTTTCAAGAATGCACCAAAGAGGGATTTTTGCAAAACCTCTTGCCAATTCATTTTGTGACTAACACACTTCTAATCATCATACAAACATAGCACATTGTCTAAAACTCAGAATTGCCCAAGGAATTTCAAGATTTCATGCCTTGCCCATGAAGAAATCTCAAAGGGGCCAAACTTTCTCCAAATTGCAAAACAACACATAACTTTGTTTCCACTTGCTGAATTGCCTCAAGACTAATTCCATGGATCTCCTTGATCCATGCTACGCATGGACAAGCCAAGAAGCCAGCTGCACCATTGCCCATACCTCAAGTACAATTTTTTTGACTTTTTGGCAAGAAGCCCATACCAATCAGCTGCAGCCACCACCCACTCTCTGCCCAACCAGAACTCTACAAGCATGCCTCAAGGATCATTTTTCATAACACACACAAGCAAAAACTTCCAAGAACTCAGCATTCCACAAAATCATCCCTCTTGAAAATTCCTTCGAAACTCATTGAATACTCACTCAATCTTCAAACAAATTTCACCATTCATCTCAAAATTATTCACTGAACACAAAGCAACCATCAAACAAACCTCAAAGCACCTTTAACTTGAAACACGATTCTTGGCCAGTTGAGTTGCTACAACACAAACCAGCCACTCTCAAAGCTTTTGAATCTTTCCATTGGTCTCAGGAGGGTCAAAGGAAGCTTTTTGCACAAAGTAAGAGGTCATAAAGCTCAAGTGTGGAAAGCTTCATCTCAGGTAGTCATCTCAAATCATTTTTCCAGAACTCCTATTTTAAGTTCCAATGTGAAAGAGCATGCTCCACTGATCATTTTGTGCTTTGTATTTTTGAAAATGGTTGTATATTGAGCATTTACTGAGCTTCTGAAACTTTTGTCGTTTTTGATTTTTCCTTCGAATCTTGTTTATGAGCAATTAGAAATCTGTTTTGAGGTTAGATTCGTGTTTAGGAAGATGAGAGGGGTTGATCTGGAGCTTTAGAGCTCCATAAATGACCTAGATGTGAGGTTTTGAGATTTTCAGGGGGGGAGGCTGCTGGAGAAGACGACCGGAGCTCTTCTCCAGTGGCCTGAAAATGATTAATGTGTTAATTAGGGTTAGGGCAAGTTTTGAATGTAGGTCGTTTGATTTAGGTTTCCCGCGTGTGATAGACGATCCAGATCATTTCATTAACTTAATTTCCGGATTATTTAATTAATTAATCAAGATTAGATAAGTTTGAATTAAAACCTTTGGATTTGGCGCGTGGTCAACCCTAATCTCCTCAGAATCAGTCTGGACCCTTAGATCATCCTACTTCTGTTTTATTTAATTTTTATTTCATATTTTATTTATTTTGCACAATTTATTAAAAATACCTAGAAAATCCTAAAAAATATTTTCTTCTGCATTTTGCATCTAAATAATTTTCTTCACCCAAAAATATTTTTATTTTTATTTTTTGCACTAAAAAATCATTTTTAAAATATTTAAATGTTTATTTTAATTAATTAATGGAAATTAATTAATTAAAATATCATTTAGGTTTCTAAAAATCCCAAAAAAATTCACATTGCATCTTAGGACATTTAGAAACATTGTCATATCATCCATACAAATTTCTTTTTGGTTTTGAACAATCTTTGACAATTTTCTTGAATTTAGGGTTCATAAAATTCTTATTTTGGAACCCTAACTTCAAGAATTCTTTTCTGCCCAACCATGAATGGTATGACTTTGATTCTTTTTTGCATTGATCTTCATTTGACATGTAGTATCTAGCATAATTTTGTCACAAATTTCTTCTGCATTTTTTATTTGATTTGCATTTTTTCCCTTTAGGTACCTTAAAACTCTAGATAACTTAGAAAAATCATAACTTTCATTAGGTTAGGAGTTAGGTCTTCTCCTTTGGGGTGTGATATCATATGGGGTTAGGGTTTCTTTGAGGTCATTTTCAATTTTTTATCTTGTCATTTGCTTCTGTTTTTGACTTTTGCATCTCATGTTGTATGAAAACCCTAATTTCTCATGTTCATTTGCATACATCTTGCATATGCATTCCTTTAAGAATTTTCCATGACATTTCATGCATTCACATGACTTCTAAGACATCATAGGATACATTATAATCATGCTTGATCATTTCTTCATCCATTTTCCATGTTATGCATTCATTTCATTCCATGGACTTTCATATGCTTTCATGTTTCCTACATGCTTCATTTGCATTCTCATCCCTTGTATGATCATCCATAGCTCATGACATACATTTGCATCATCTCTTAGCATCATTTACATCATTAATATGCTTCTGGTTTTGGTTTGCATCTTTGCATTTGCTTCATTTTCATTTCATTTCTTTCTTTTATGCTAACCCTAGTGTTAATGGACAAGTCCCCCTCAAGTTGTCTTACAAACCATAAAATTCATTTCTTAATCTTATCATTAACTAAAATACACTTTAATAAAGGCTTTGTTTTGTCATGAGTTTAATTCCTAATCATGGATTAAGTTGAGGTATCTTCCTCAGCTTAAATGTTCTCATCTATTATCCTTCTATTAGGATGGTGTAATGAGTCCATTAAATCTTTGATTATGGCTTAAACTCATTACTTAACACTAAAAAAACACAAAAACATCTAAATAATCACAAGTAGGTTAATGATCTTAATCCTACATCACGGTAATTAAGTTTGAGGTGCTTACTTCCTACTTAAGGTATTCTCATTACCCTTATCAAAGGGAGGATGTGATGAGTTTACTAACCCTTGGTTTAGGCTTAAGCTCATTAACTTATGACAAATACAAAAAGCAATAAAAGATTGAAAACACAAAAAACAAACAATAATCGTCTCCTCCGGGATTCTTTTCTCATCATCTTCACTCACAAACGAGAAATTGCTTCTTCCGTCTAATGCAAGACAATTAGCACCTGAGCCAAACAGGTCATACACTTGAGCATAGACAAGTAAGCAGTTCATCAGTCAATTTATCTTTCAGTCTCTTTGAGTCGAACTACGGTGTTCTGACTTCCTCATTGCACGAGAGGATACGTAGGCATAACTTAACTGTTATCGAACAAAAGTCTCTGTCTCTTCCCCCCTTTTTCAGCATTATTCTTTAAGCCTCATTCCTGAGCACTTCACTTCACATTCTTGCACTGACACCTGTACATTCTCTTCTAGCTTTTGCACACAGATAACACTGACACTACCCCTTTAAACACAAACTTTCAAGCGTGGATCCCGTCGAGTACGACAGAAAATCTAGGTGCTAATACCTTCCCAGGTTGTAACCAACCCCCTTTCTCAGTTTCTCTGGTTCGCGACCGTCTTATCCATATCTTTCTAGGTTTATGCAGCATTACCTTTCCTTCGGGATAAAAATGCCTAGCTGGCAACTGTTTTCAGTTCACCTTCATTTCCTCCTTTCGCCGACCGTTCGCGTTTGTACCCTATCTGACCTTGGTGTCATTTGGCGGGAGCGACAGCTTGGCGACTTTGTTTGGGATCCTTATACTGCAACTAGGGCTTCTAGTTCTTTTTGTGGGTTACTCCTAGCGCTTGTATATTTATGATTACGGGGGTGTCATGTGCTACTTGTGCTTGTTTAGTTGCTTTATTTATTGCTTTATGTACAACTTTATTTATTGCTTTCTTTTACAGTCTTATGCATATTTCATACTGTCATTATCACTGTGTTGGATCTGGTTTTCCTTGGTGGGTGGGGTTTCATTTAGTGATTAAGGTCCTATACCTGGGACCTGAGTGACACCTAGGCTAGAGTGGCTTCATGTTCTTTCCCATTCCATTTCGGTCTGGAGCGGGAATATGAAACACGGTTCAGATGTGGGTTTCTTCTTGAGAACTCTGTGCTACAGATTTCCTGTAGTGCTAGGGCTATCTGGGAAGCCTGCTAAGTCTAGATGACCTTTATATTGACCTTCATAATCTGGGGTGAATTAGAGGATGATCTTTTATGGTTATTGTAAACACTGTACCTCCGGGTTAGAAGTGTTTACACTTCTCATAACTGATCCAAGTCTGAGGATCCTTGTTCTAGAACATTACATGTGAGGGGGTTGGGATGTTTACAGGTTTTGAAGGAACCCTTGACCACATCATACCCTGTTACTGTTTTGTTTTAAGAATGCTTCACTTTGCACAGTTCTTATGATTACCCCGGACTTGTGACTCTTTATTTGAGTCCCCCACCCTGGTTACGGGATTTCTAAGCCTCCATCTAAACTTTTGAACATACATGGACTTTTACCAAGGGAGATAATCAGATCCAGCTCTTGATCACAAACCCTTTGCATATCATTTGCATATATCATTTCTGCATAATTTAACATTTGCTTATTTGTTTTACAGGGTATCCATCTTCATATTTGGTTTGCTTTTGACCCCTTCTGCTACTCAGACTGTTTCAGCTGTCTTCTCCAGCTCCTTCACCAGTTTGTCAGAGACCCATCTCCAGTTTTGTCTTCATCAGAGACTTACCTCCAGCCATCCTTAGCTTCTCAGCCAGTGACCTTCATCAGCAGTTGTTCTCAGCTTTTTCATCAGTACCCATTATCAGTATGGATACTTCAAGAAAGAGCAACATCTCTTACCACTTCTTTGAGCCTACCTTGACTGGCATCAGGCAGGTCCAGTCCCTCATCACACCTGACCACATCCCACTATTCAGAGAGCACTATGGGGGCATATTAGATATGGTCATGGATCTTGATGCATCTCAGAGGAGCATGATCCATACATGCTTGCAGTTCTATGATCCTCCACTCAGGTGTTTCACATTCCTGATTTCCAGATGGGACCACTGCTAGAAGAGTTTTCCTTGTTGATTGGAGTTCCTATCAGGAGAGGGATCCCTTTCAACCCAGAAATGACTGCTCCCAAAAAAGAAGAGATAGCCAGGGTATTGCATTTGGAGCATGCCCTCATTGAGTAGAACATGACAACCAAAGCTGGAGTTCCAGGCCTCCACCTAGACTTCCTGATTTCCCAGGCCACCCTGAAGGCTGCAGTAGGAGAATGGAAGGTTGTCTGTGCACTGTTAGCCCTCAGTATATATGGGGTTATATTGTTTGCAGATGAGCCCAAGTTTGTGAGTAAGAATGCCATCCACCTGTTCTTGTTGAGGAACCCTGTTCCTACCTTGCTGGGAGACTTCTACTACTAAGTACATTAGAGGAATGAAAAACAAAGAGGAAAGTTAGTCAGATGTTGTGCTCCTCTGTACTACTCTTTGCTGCTCAGACACTTTCAGAAATCAGATACCTTCTTGAACCCCCATCAGCAGAGGAATTGGGCTAAGAGGTTCGTTGCCTTGACATCAGATGACATTAGATGGTGCACCCAGAGCACCAAAGGCAAGGATATTATTACCAGCTGTGGGCAGTACCCTAATGTGCCTCAGATAGGAGTGAAAGGTTGCATCAACTACAACCCTTTACTGTTTAAAAGGCAATTGAGATATGCTTTGGTTCATCCTCCCAGAGGACAAGATTTGGCTGAGACTCTCTACTGTGAAATTCAACCCAACTCTGCTATTGTCAGACAGGCTGCCTGGGCTTGGGACAACATCCAGACTAAAGGGACAGCCATCCTTGGAAAGTGCAACAATATTGCCTCAACCCAGTATTCTGATCGGTCCCGTACTAGAGCTCAGATCACCCGGATGCCTTTCACTTTGGAAGATACACCTAGACCTTCTACAGTTTAACCTGCAACAACTGTCAGCCTGGAAGAGTTTGAAAAGCTAAAAGAGAGGAACACTCAGCTAGCTGAAGCCCTGAAGAAGACTCTCTGGGAGAGAAATGACAGCCGTCTGGATATTGAGAGATTGGAAAGACTCAAGATTGAGCAACTGGCCAAGATTGAGAAAACAGATGACTACATCAGGAAGGCATGAGCAGGGGAGTTGGTTTTGAAGAATGTCTGCAAGGAGGCAAAGATTCAGAAGGCTAGGTAAGAGCATTATCTGGAGGAGATCCAGGCTAGATGGATCAGGATCACTGAAGCCCGTGCACAAGAAGACCAGAGGACTCAGGCTAAGATAGAGCAATTGGAGGCTAGTGAGAAGAAGCAACAGGAAGCTTTGTTGGCAGCTCAGAAGGAAATATCTGAATTAAAACTCCGGGTGGGGTTGAAGAGATCAAAGGATCAGGACAAGCATACGAAGCTAACTAGTGTTATCACTACCAGGAACCTCCTCATCAGGACCATTACGGAGCACCCAACGGGGCTAGTGACTGAGGCCCTCCTGAAGGAAGTCAGGGAGGATGACTTTGGATTGAATGTCTGATCCTTTTTGCTTGTATTTCTTTATTTTGATGTACTTTTCTTTTGATTGTTGTATTTTGACCCACCATGGGGATGTATTGTAATCAAACTATATGTTTTCTCCTTTTTGTAATATATGTGGTTTGTTTTATTTTGGTGGGCTTTATCTCTCAACATCATCAGCATTTCCTCGAGGTCTGGAAAGGTCAAAACCAAAGAACCAAACCGGATACCCATTGGAAGACAAATAAGCATATTGCATTGCATACTAACATTTTTCTTTGTTTTGTAGGTTTTTTTTATTGCTATTTCTCACTTTGTTGTGGTTTCAAGAAACATTGCTCGCAGAAGAGTGTTCCCTATCAACAGAATACACCGGTACCCGACGCGAAACAACCTTCTGGGCATTCAGATGGATCAGGTACAGCAAGACCTGAATGAAGTAAGGAACCAAAAGGCAAACGAAAGGGTTGAGATGAGAAATCAAATGACCCAATTTATGGATGTGATGACTGGCTTAGCTCAGAGTCAGGAAAGGCTAAGAGAGCTGGTGGAAAGGCAAACTCCTGATGAGCACTATCCTGGTGTTCGTTATGGTTTCTGACGAACAACCTCTGGTTAACCAATCTTTTGCAGGACTGGGTTACTTGCAGGACCAACCAAACAAGTCCTAGTACACATGTGCAATTTTGTTGTCAAATTACTCTTAGTGTTTGATAATTGTTTGTGGTTTGTTTTGTCAATGATATTAAAATCTTGAATGTTTGAATGTAAAAGTAAAGTAAACTGAAAATTGAACAAAAGTAAAGAAAAATGGCAAAAAGACTATAAATTTTGCAGAAAAGTAAAGAAACTGGAAGTAAAAGAATTAAAACGAAAAAGACAGGTGATTTAAATAACTTGAATAAAATTGGTGTTCAACACGTACATTTCTCCAAATATCAAACTCATTTCTCTCACACTGGGTACTTAGAGTATTTTCACAGGATTATTGTACAAGTTTTTCACACCCATGATTCTACAACAACTACCCTATTTATATACAAATAAAATAACTTCCTAAAACGGAAAAAATCCTAACTAATTAACACTTGTCAATCTGCATGTATTCTTCTTTTCCTAAAGCTTCCACGCGTCCAACTGCCAAATATTGTAACTTTGAATTTGAATTCTTCCTCTTTGTGATGAAACGCTGCATCTCTTTGTTTTGTCGAATTGTCGAAGAGAACAAAACTCTTCAAACTTTATAGGATAATGCCTTTGTCGAAATCTCTTCCAACCTATCTTCTGTCGAAATGTCGAAAAACACCAATCCTCCAAATTTTGTCAAATGCTTAACTATAATGAAAGTCCTTAAAACTTTGTCTGCTGAAATATTCCTCATATTCCTGTCGAAGTATTTGAACATCTGGTCTTGTCGAAAATATCAAAACTTCTGAACATCTTTATTCTCTTCCGCCTTTATCTAGTGACCATTTCCTTAGAAAAAACATAATTTTACATCTTAACTTATGGTGTCGAAATTATGTGCCTACAAATTGCCCCCCAACAAAGATGTTTCGACTAACTTCTGGAGAAATCATCCTTTGCTGTCGAAATTATTCTGACACCATGTCAGCTTCATTAATTGTGATGTGACTTTGTTAAGTCCCAAGAAAATCCATGATTACACTTTTCTGAAAACGTCTCACTTATCCCACGTTTTAGACACGATCCTCCATAACCCTACAAACTAGCTAATCATGGGTTTTCTCCAACTACCAACTTTTGATCATCACCGTTGATTAACATGACACGTACCCTATGATCATCACAAAAAACTGAAACGTTTTTTCTTCTTCTTCTTTTTACTTTATCATTTTTCTTCCTATAAATACTTATTTTACCAATCTTCTCACTTTTTTTACGCTCTTTGAACTTCCTCTTCTTCATCAAATCAATACTTCAATTCCATTACTTCCTCTGCAAATTTTGCTCAAACTTCTCTCAACAATGGCTCCCCTAAAGAACATTGCTGACCAAGGTGATAAGAAAGCAACAAGAACAACTGATCTTCCTCCTGCTCACACGCTACCTGGGCCAGTGCAGGTAAACCAACAACAATATATTCCAGAGCCTCCTAATGAGAGAGAAAAGGCTATCATCTATCGATCTCAGGTACTTATCCCTGTTTTAATCTCTGGAGTTTGCCAAGCACTGTTAGGCCCACTCTCTGATCCTAACGCTGATCAGGACCGTTTAAAAGATTTTTACCCTTCTTACTCTGCTTCAAAACCCATAGGTGCAGGTAAAAAATCTCAACCTACGGAAACAACCTCCAAAAAACCTGAAAACCCTTTAGCTTCGACAGACCTAAATTTATCATATCTAAATCAAAATAGGTTTTTTAGGAGCCCTCCACTGACAAAAGACCCCAAGGATTACTTAGCTTGGTTAAATAGAGTCGAAGGGGCTAAGGGAAAGTTTTGGAAGAAAATAGGCATTTATGACCTAATCCAATTGTCGAGAGAAGGACCACGTTATTACCAAAACATGTTGTTGGCTTCCCTATATTTTTGGGACAGTACTTACAACAACTTTCACCTCCCTTGTGGGATGGTCACCCCAACCCTTTTTGATCTAGCAGCCATCACAGGTCTTAGTCCTATAGGTGAAATTTTCAACCCTAAGCATTTAAATAAAGATCCTATAGGCTTCGACACCAAACATGCTGGTTACTCCCTGTTCATTGCGCACCACCATGGTGAAGACACTGAAGAGGTCTCTGATAAGGAACATGTGGCTTTCCTAACTTTGTGGCTAGCAAAATTCGTATTCTGCACTAGATCTCTTCAAGTTGCCAAGAGTTACATCACCATTGCTAACCAACTTCATTCTGGAGTTAATCTTTGTCTAAGTGAAATGATTCTGGAGAATCTTTATGAATCCCTTAGTGAAAGTGTAAACACCCTGAAGACTAGCAAAGAAAAAGGAAATATCAGCCTGACAGGTCCTTTCTGGCTTCTACAATTGTGGCTGAATGCTACTTTTGAAACCTGCATTCCCATCAAGAACCAAATAGATGAAGAAGAGGTAAAGGACAGGCGTGTCGAATGGCCTAGGCTGGTCAAACTGACTCCAACTGATGAAGGGGTAAGCCTTCGACAAGCCTTTACCAGCTACGTGATGATGTTTGCCAAACGCTACAAATTCACACCATCCATGGCACCTTTCGCCAACAGGACTGTAGGTCCTAAATGGTTCATCAGACAACTTCCTCTAGAACGTCAGAAAGAAGAGAATTCATACATATCCATCTGGGCATCATTCCTCACGCCAAGGCATTTATTTTCTCACCATAGCCTGAATAACACAAAGATTTCTCTCATTGTCTATCAGCCTAATTTGGTGGCTAGACAATTTGGGTTAATCCAAACAAAAACCAAACCTATCTATCCCAAGAAAGGTTCTATTTCATTTTACAACTCTTTTCACAATTTAGAAAGAAGTTTAGAGCTGTATCATAAGTTTTTTGACGAAACCTTGGAAGTTCAACCTGTAATTTTTCGACCAACCTATTTGTGCACTGAGGACTTCGACATCTGGTGGAAAGAATACTATCTTACCAAATTCTTCGACGTAGAAGCTTTTACAACACACATGACGAACGCTTTTGCTTTTGTGCAGGACAAAAAGAAGAAAGGTACAGACAAACACATCAAAGAGATTCAAAATTTTCAAAAATATTTTGAAACCATTTACAGGCCAAATGATCTTCGTCGAACCATAGGCGAAGCAGCAGTGACCCTAAAACAAAAGTTTTTAGAAAAAATGAATAAGGTGGAGTTGCCTCCATATATTCCACCACGTATCCTCCAAAGTTTCCCCCACTTCCTTCTACAGAATTTGGTGTGGCCTTGCGCCCTCCATTTCCAGATTGGTTTGTGTGTGGGTATGACTTAAAGCTGCTTCGTGATTCTAGCAAAAAACATGCTGATCGTGTGGTTCCGACGAAGTATCATTTGGACAACTTCCCAGGGCACCTTCATATTGGAATAAAACACGTTCGCGTGGAATCTCCTATTCTTGAAGGTGTCGAAGAAATACAAATTCTCTTCTTATTCCTAACTTTCTTATATGTTTTATATCCATGTTTATTTATTTTTCTTCCTTTCAGCTGTCAAGATTGCTAGCAAGAAAACCCCTGGCGAAGGGACTTCCACCAAACAAGTCGAAAAATCACCTGTTGCTGCTGTCGTACCCCGAAAAATACGACCTTACACGATCCGAAAGGACGGAGCCGCGCGCCGGACGGACTGAAGAGTCGCCACCTAATTCTATTTATTCCCGAGGAGGGAATGGGAAGATATAGATACAACCCGGGATGAAAAGGATGAGGACAAAGGTCAACGGAACCATTGCCTGGGTTCGGGAGTCGGTTATGCAGGGGGAAGGTATTAGCACCCCCTACATCCATCGTACTCGATGGGAACCATCTAAGTTATCGCGCGCGAAAGGATGTCTATGCTTAAATGGATTGCTTGCTAGAGGAAAATGAGTTGAATTATAAGTTAGATTGAACCTAGGTGCTCGGCAAGGATTGAGATCCTCGTGCCTACGTACTCCCGTGTGCAATGGGAAAGTCAGAGCCTCGTAGTTCGGCCTACTACTGGTAATGGATGTTGATTTTATTACCTTTCTTCGATGAAAGGGTTTAGGAGTTGAAATGCACTAAAGACTATGGATAGTTTATCTCGCCCAACAAGACGAGTGTCCTGCGTCGAAATAATCGGAGCGAGTAACGAGAGCTCGTTATCCTCCTTTCTATCGCTTAAGGCTCGTGGCGTACAAATCTTCTCGTATTATTAGAATATTTTATTTCCTAAGACCGCTTGACGTTGGATCAAGGGTTTGGATCTAATCGAAACATTTTGGTTTTTTGAGGTTTAGAGGGTGCATGCGAATGGAGGTTTGTTTTTGTGGTTTGTTAGCGAGGCACGAAGCGCTCGGCTCGCAAGGATATGAGGATCCTAATAAACGAAATGATAACTGAAAAATAAAGTGCAAGTGTGCAAGTGAGATCGCTTGGCGTTGGACCAAGGATTCGGAAATAAAATGCGAGAAATAAAAGTGCGTACAAATTAATGGGAGAGGGGTACAAAATAAATACAGGGGATTGCGAGAAATAAAGAGGTCTCGTTGTAGTTAGCCCAAGAGGAAGCGTGTGTGCAGTGTTTTTGAACTATTCGAAGGCGTCCAGCCTGTTTAATCGGGACACAACTATTCGAAGGCGTTGGACCTTTTTTCGAGCGCAACTATTTGAAGGCGTTGGACCTTTTCGGGACGCGACGAAATTTTGTTCGGGAACTGCCTTAGAATCGATTCAAAATCGGAATCATTCTATAAGGAGTCGAAACGATACCTTTTTTTTTTAAATGCGAAAAATAAATAAATTAAATGAATTGAATTGTTAGAATCAAAAATAAAATAATGAATATAAATAATAAATGAATTAAACAATATTAAGAATAAATTAAATTAATGTTTGTTTATCGAAATAACAAAATAATGAAAAATTAATTACAATGAGGGCCTCATATTGACCAAAAATCACCGATTAAAATCGGGCGAAAAATTGGCCTTTTATGATATCATTGGCCCTAAAAAATAAAATTATTAACGCATATTTTTTTAAAGATTTTTTTTTAAATAAAGAGACTATTTTAACAAATAAAGATTAGGAAAAGAATTATAAGAATAAAATAAAAACAAGACAATAATAATAAATAAATAGAATAGAATAGAAATGGGAGATTCAACGTGTAATCTGGTGAGTGTGTGTAGTACGAAACCGGATCATGGGCTTAGCCCATTAAACTATCATAAAAAGTTTAAAAAAAGAAACTTGAAATAGAGGGTTTGTATGTGTGATCAGTGTGTGTAAAGAGTGAAATCGGATCCAAGGCCCAACAAAGAAACCCAGTAACAAATAAAATGAAAAAAAGGTAAACCAAGCAACAGGTAAACATGATGCATATCCTTTTCCTCAAACAAGATTCAAAAATGGAATACCCACCCTCTCGCGATGAACAGAAAGTTCCTCCGTCTCCCTCACTGTCTCAATCACTGTTTCGTTTCTTGGGTTTCTGCGGTGGTGTTTTACTTTTGTAACGGTGGTGGTTTAGGCTTTTGTTTAGTCGCGGATGGTTTCGTTTGACGCGGCGGCTAGGTCTGTGCGGGTTGAAGTGTGGTGATGAACAATGGAGGGTTTCGGTGATTGTGAGGTTAGGTCGGCGCGGGTTGAAGTGTGGTGATGAACAATGGAGGGTTTCGGTGATTGTGAGGTTAGGTCGGCGGTGAAGTACGGCTTGGAAGGGTTGAGATTATGTTCGGCGAAAAGGTTTCATTTTCGGAAGTCAGAGGTCTGTTTGGATGGTATTTTGAATCAATTTCTTCTTAGAAATCTCAGCGGCGAGAGTTTAAGGGTGTTGGTGAAGGTCTGTGATTTTTTGTGCGATTTTGAAGAAAGGATGAAGAAGGTGGGTTTTCGGTTCAATGGTTTGTGAGTGATTCTGGTTCAATAAAGGTGAATTGCGTTTATTTTCTTTTAGGGTAAATGTTTTGGCTGCTTTTCTTTTCTACTAGGTTTTTTTTTCCTATTGCTAATGATTGAACTGCTTTTATAGGCTGATTTAGGGTGAAGGTCATATGTGTGAAGGTTGTGAATCATGTGAGGAAGTGTGTTGCGTATCGTTAGGAAGAAATCCTTTAGGAGATACTGTGTGGGGACCTCATGTGACAGGCTGTGAAGTTTGTTTGTAGTGAGGAGTAGAGGTTCTAGAAGCATAAGGTTTTTACTGAGCTTTCACTGCTGTAACTATTATTTTACTGATGTTAAGTCCTTGTGACTTTTGCTCTTAACACTTTTTCTTTCATAATCCTGATATTCAATTTCTGCTCTGTTTTTCTTTAGTGACTTGTGCTTTTCTTTATCTCAGGAATAGTACCACGGATTTTTGCTTGAACTCGAATTGGTTTCCTCGCGCCTGATGTTCTACAGGTCGTTGGTTTGTTTCCATGAGCATGATACCTGCACCTTATTTTTCTGCTTGTAACCTATATGGACTGGTGACCTGTTGATGATGTTTTTTGCTTTTGCAGGTATTGCTTCCTCCATAGGTTTGCTCGGAATTAGTGGTGTCTCAATGATTTGTGAGATGTAGCAGCTTGCCTTGCTTTCATTGATCGAACTTGTTCTGGTGTTGTTGCATATCTGTATGTTACGACTTCTTGCTTGTTGCATAGATCCTGCTTGTAAGTTTGCAAATACTTTTGTCATGGGGACTGATACACAGCTGCTCGTATACATGGCTGGGAGTCTGAAGAGATATTCGCAACTTGATGAAGAGCTAGAATCCATTTTAGCATGAACTGTAGTTGAGATTTATTGATTTTGAACCAGGTGAATTTACTGCTTGTGATACAAAGTCATTGCAGTAGAGTTTAATTGCATTATCTTCTAACATCCTGATCTTTTATTTCAATTCTCTTTTGTTATAGATTTCAGGTCCCATGAATTACGTTCAATGGCTTCCGTCTTATGCAACATAAATGATTCTGATCTCATGGCAAGTGCACATAGATGATTCTCCTGAGCTTTTACATTGTCTCTGAGTTCAAATGAAGAAGTTTGTTAGCTGAGAACCCTTGGGTGAAAGAAAAATGTTACCGTCCGTGCTTAACATCAAGGTAATCAACTCTTGTGATCATTTAACATTTGCTGCATAATACTCTGAAAATTCTGACTTTGACTCGGTTTCTGGTTTGATGTCTCAGGCTACCGTATACGGCTTTATCCACCTCATGTCAACATTCTTTATTCCGTCATGTATACGGTCTTCTTGGTGTTGGTGTACGTACAGGGTGAGGACATTTGAAGATTATGGCATCAAATCGAAAATTGATGAAGCCTGAAGCATAGAGTGTGACGGAAAAGCCGTGGTAGCAAGGTATGATTTAATGGCTGTCATAGATTATGGGTAGGCTCACACACCAATAGGAGGGATTCTGTCAACTAGAAAGTGCATGAATTATGATATATGCAGCTCTGTATCATGTGTGAATCTTCAAAAAATACATATCAACTATGTTTATGACTTTGGAATCTTAAAGCATGGTTAATACGTCTAAACTTTCCTAGGATACATCTCATGTGATGGCTTATTGTTTTTTGAATCATTGTGTTTGTAAATCTTACTTGCAGTGCTTTGTTTGTACATCATACTAACCATGTGCTCTTTTTATGTATGCATGACACGAGACGCTCACTGTGTTGCAAGAATGCCCATGGTACCTATCACATATGAAGCCTATGCATGGGAAGATTGAATGTTTCTTGGAATGGAAGAACCCGCAGCCTTGAACTATGGAAAGCGACCCCTTGCTGCTGCAATTTTCTTAGGCTCGAGTTGACTTGTGGATCACTATGAAGCACCATAAACAATACTGGCGAGAGTTTGGAACACAGTAGAATTTCACAACTCTGTATTCATTTAAATCACCTGCTGCACATGGTATGCTAATGACACTTCCTTTTTCATCTTTTTCTTTGAAAACTCCATGAGGCTTAAGAATTTCTAACTGTGTGATGTATATTGTCATGATTACGTTATTTCAACTCTTTCTTCAGGTCTGAGTATACTCCCCGTTTCAAACCTTCTCTTTTTTGAAGAAACTTGCGCTGTAGCGGCACCATGGCCTTTGGAGTTTCAAAGAACCAGCTAGATTGGTATCATGAACTATGTATAATGGTGGTTGCCATGAAATCCCTTGGAACTGAGTCCGGGTGCTCGTGAATTACCCACTGAATTTTAAAGGATGTCGTAGGAATCCAGGTGCGAAGCACGACGACCTGCGTGACGGAAACTGCAGCCTGGCTTTTGCAAACTGAAGTACCATGTGTCATTACTCTTGTTATGCAAATTGGTTTTTATGTGAATCAGATCTGCATAAATACTTGTGAAAGTTTCTCATGTAATATTTGAAATCTGAATTCCATGGCATTTCTCCCTTTTCCGAAACAAAATCTTTTTATATACTCCACAACATCAACCTGTTTTTTATAATGTGGATTTTCTTGTTTGCCATTTCCTTTGTTTTAATATGTTACGTGATATTGGTAAAAACAATAAAACAAGCGAACCAAGGTCCACCTACAATCATGCAGTCCAGCTTGAACTTAACCTTGAATTCCTCAAACAATCTTGAAACCGCTTGAAACCAATCCACCATTAATTAATTAAAATAATTTGTCATTTTCGCTTGAAACTCCTTGATTATAGTTGACAATAGACTTGAATTAAATCCCAAACTTGTCCTGATAATGTTAACCTAACCATGATTTATTCTTGCCATATGTGATATTTGATAACAAGAAAATATAAGCAACATGCACATATTTTTGATTTGTTTTTAGTAAAGGTAGGTAACAAAACATATACAACAAAAAGAAATACTGTAATAGGTAGGAAAAATTTGGGGTATGACAGATGCCCCTATCGAATTGGCTTAGACCGAGTAAGATGAACTGGCTCACGTTCAAACTTTCAAGGTATAAGATAATTAGGTACTAACAGACTCCAAATTTGTCCGATAAAAGAAAATGTGCAGTAAATCTATGGTTAAACTTGGAAAATGAAGGTGATGCGAAACAAAACAGGTTGATAGAAAACTAAATAATCGCTTACCACCACAAGGATGATAATGCGAACTCGGCACTCGAGCTAGGTCGATATGGATGCCGAAAGACAGAAAATTAAAATAATCGCTTACCACCGCAAGGATGATAATGCGAACTCGGCACTCGATGCTAGGTCGATATGGATGCTGAGTAACAGAAAAAAAATAATCGCTTACCACCGCAAGGATGATAATGCGACCCCAGCACTCGAACTAGGTCGATATGGATGCTGAGTAACAGAAAAATAAATAATCGCTTACCACCGCAAGGATGACAATGCGACCCCAGCACTCGAACTAGGTCGATATGGATGCCGAAAGACAGAAAATTAAAATGATCGCTTACCACCGCGAGGATGATAATGCGACCCCAGCACTCGATGCTAGGTCGATGCTGAGCAGCAGAAAATTTAAATAAACTGGAAGAGAAATATCCAACGGGGACGCCCACTGAATAGCACCTTAGGAGAATCTTCGATCGACCCTGGATCCTGACTTCCGCTGGGGGAAGTCCTGGAATCTTGGATTGATCCTGGATCTTGACTTATGCACGTATGCTTGATTGTTTTGAAATGGTATTCCATAAAGGTGGAGATACGATGCAAATGTTTATGCACTTGAGATGTAAGTTAAAACTGCTGGGGAAAATAAAAAGCTAATTTATTTAGGCATGCATATGTTGCAAATGATTGATGTAAATGATGCGTATGACTTTGATGATGCATAATGATGCATATGAGTGATTGAAAGGTGCCAGCTTGGTGGACTTTTGGTCTGGTAGTTGCCAATAATGATTGGACTTTGGGTGGGTGGAGGGCTTGATTCCCCGACACTCGATCTTCGACGATGCATGATCAGAATATGGGTCTGAAAGCTCCCGATTTGGTTATCTGCTGGTGAGAGAAGCGACTTAATTGCCGCATGAAGACTGATTTTGCTTTGAATGATTGCCAGCGTCTAACAAGGACGGCCTGTTCAGCTGGGGAGAAGAAATAGGAAGATTTGCTCCTTGTTTGCTTGCCCCTGTCTGCAAGGTATTTGAAATAAATCTGGTGGGGAAGCTTTGACAATGGCCACGACATGACCTGCCCCTGATTGAGCCTTTGAAGGTGATCTTGCCCCTGATTAAGCTGATTTTGAAATAAATTGCCCCTGATTGGGCCGTTGAAGATGGTTTGTCCCTGATTGGACTGCTGAGGTAGTCTTGATTCATGTTGGCAATGAAGTTCAAGTTTCTCTTTTGATTGCCCCTTGTTGGGATTGCACTGATGTCAAGCGCTAAATTGCAATTAAATTATTCATACACAAATGGTAGTGTTAATATAAAGTTCATGTAAGTTTTGAAAAAGTCAATTTATTTGAATGATTGTGATAGTGTGACGAATGGACTATTAGTCCAAACGAAGTGCTGATTTAGAAAGTGTGTAAAATATGCAGCAATAATAATGTGCAAACAAGTTGAATATTAGCAAATATACGGGAGTCAATTTACGCAACCTTGTTGGTAGCATGCTTTCAGAATAAACCGTTCCTCAATTAGGTCTTTTGAGGGTTGTAACGTGGTCTGGTTAATGGTTCTGAGAAATAAAGGTATAAGGCTCAAAGTTTGATTTGTACCCAACCCTTCTTCGTAGCGTTCTCCAGTCCTATGTTCAGTTGACTTTACAAATGCATTTGTTTTCGACGTTGCAAGAATGAAGATGAAGCTTTAAAGTTTGCTTGGAAATGGCAGTCATCTTTTTGCTAGTGACCCTTTGATTCTTGATTTGGTGGTCACTGATATTTGTTTTGCTTTTGCTGAGGATTTGAGTTCCTCTTTTGATTTGTTTTTTTTTCCGACTAAGTCTCCCTTTGGGTGCTCAACTTAGTGGTTTTTTCTTTTCTTTCTTTTTTGTTTGAATATTGTGACTGCCAAGTCATTTGTTGATGGTCCTCCGACGGGACGTCTCATATTGCGATTTGAAAGTGTAGTCAGGTTAACTAAACAACTACCCTGCCCCGGGTTAAATGTAAGGGTTGTATCCGAAAGAAAATCCTACTTCTAGGCTCGAAGTGGTTGACTAGGGATTAACTCCTTATATCTCCAGTGTTTCGGGATTTGAAAGAATGCATGTACATCATTGACGAAGTTTTATCCGAAAGCATACCGCAACAGTTATGGGTATTTCGTTTTCATCATCCTCCCTCAAATATTTGTTAAAGTGAAGTGAGGGAAATATTTTTGTGATTTTTATGATAAATGATAAACGATGAGCGAATGCGAATATATTAATTCAAAACATGCATAAACATAACATCAACATAACCAAGAACAGATGACAATGTTCAGAGCAAATAGTATTTAAACAAACATTACAAAACAACATGAATGCAGAATAAATGGCAATGGCTGCCTTGATTTGAGGAATTGAACTTCTCTTGATTGAATGCTTCAAAGTTGGAGACTACTCATCTTGGTCTTCAACGACCCCTTCAAATGTCTTCACTTGTTGGCACCGTGTGACGGCATTGGATCGTTCTGGACATTTGGATTTCTCGGAGTGAAGGTAAGATCCTTAGAGTCGATTAGATCTTGGACTGTGCTTGAATAACCTGCAGTTGTCAATTGTGTGACCTGGAGCACCCTTGTGATACTCACAGCGAGCATAGACATCCTTTCTCGCGCGTTAACTTAGATGGTTCCCATCAAGTACGATGGATATTCAATTTCTGCTCTGTTTTTCTTTAGTGACTTGTGCTTTTCTTTATTTCAGGAATAGTACCACAGATTTTTGCTTGAACTCGAATTTGTTTCCTCGCGCCTGATGTTCTACAGGTCGTTGGTTTGTTTCCATGAGCATGATACCTGCACCTTATTTTTCTGCTTGTAACCTATATGGACTGGTGACCTGTTGATGATGTTTTTTGCTTTTGCAGGTATTGCTTCCTCCATAGGTTTGCTCGGAATAAGTGGTGTCTCAATGATTTGTGAGATGTAGCATCTTGCCTTGCTTTCATTGATCGAACTTGTTCTGGTGTTGTTGCATATCTGTATGTTACGACTTCTTGCTTGTTGCATAGATCCTGCTTGTAAGTTTGCAAATACTTTTGTCATGGGGACTGATACACAGCTGCTCGTATACATGGCTGGGAGTCTGAAGAGATATTCGCAACTTGATGAAGAGCTAGAATCCATTTTAGCATGAACTGTAGTTGAGATTTCTTGATTTTGAACCAGGTGAATTTACTGCTTGTGATACAAAGTCATTGCAGTAGAGTTTAATTGCATTGTCTTCTAACATCCTGATCTTTTATTTCAATTCTCTTTTGTTATAGATTTCAGGTCCCATGAATTACGTTCAATGGCTTCCGTCTTATGCAACATAAATGATTCTGATCTCATGGAAAGTGCACATAGATGATTCTCCTGAGCTTTTACATTGTCTCTGAGTTCAAATGAAGAAGTTTGTTAGCTGAGAACCCTTGGGTGAAAGAAAAATGTTACCGTCCGTGCTTAACATCAAGGTAATCAACTCTTGTGATCATTTAACATTTGCTGCATAATACTCTGAAAATTCTGACTTTGACTCGGTTTCTGGTTTGATGTCTCAGGCTACCGTATACGGCTTTATCCACCTCATGTCAACATTCTTTATTCCGTCATGTATACGGTCTTCTTGGTGCTGGTGTACGTACAGGGTGAGGACATTTGAAGATTATGGCATCAAATCGAAAATTGATGAAGCCTGAAGCATAGAGTGTGACGGAAAAGCCGTGGTAGCAAGGTATGATTTAATGGCTGTCATAGATTATGGGTAGGCTCACACACCAATAGGAGGGATTCTGTCAACTAGAAAGTGCATGAATTATGATATATGCAGCTCTGTATCATGTGTGAATCTTCAAAAAATACATATCAACTATGTTTATGACTTTGGAATCGTAAAGCATGGTTAATACGTCTAAACTTTCCTAGGATACATCTCATGTGATGGCTTATTGTTTTTTGAATCATTGTGTTTGTAAATCTTACTTGCAGTGCTTTGTTTGTACATCATACTAACCATGTGCTCTTTTTATGTATGCATGACACGAGACGCTCACTGTGTTGCAAGAATGCCCATGGTACCTATCACATATGAAGCCTATGCATGGGAAGATTGAAAGTTTCTTGGAATGGAAGAACCCGCAGCCTTGAACTATGGAAAGCGACCCCTTGCTGCTGCAATTTTCTTAGGCTCGAGTTGACTTGCGGATCACTGTGAAGCACCATAAACAATACTGGCGAGAGTTTGGAACACAGTAGAATTTCACAACTCTGTATTCATTTAAATCACCTGCTGCACATGGTATGCTAATGACACTTCCTTTTTCATCTTTTTCTTTGAAAACTCCACGAGGTTTAAGAATTTCTAACTGTGTGATGTATATTGTCATGATTACGTTATTTCAACTCTTTCTTCAGGCCTGAGTATACTCCCCGTTTCAAACCTTCTCTTTTTTGAAGAAACTTGCACTGTAGCGGCACCATGGCCTTTGGAGATTCAAAGAACCAGCTAGATTGGTATCATGAACTATGTATAATGGTGGTTGCCGTGAAATCCCTTGGAACTGAGTCCGGGTGCTCGAGAATTACCCACTGAATTTTAAAGGATGTCGCAGGAATCCAGGTGCGAAGAACGACGACCTGCGTGACGGAAACTGCAGCCTGGCTTTTGCAAACTGAAGTACCATGTGTCATTACTCTTGTTATGCAAATTGGTTGTTATGTGAATCAGATCTGCATAAATACTTGTGAAAGTTTCTCATGTAATATTTGAAATCTGAATTCCATGGCATTTCTCCCTTTTCTGAAACAAAATCTTTTTATATACTCCACAACATCAACCTGTTTTTTACAATGTGGATTTTCTTGTTTGCCATTTCCTTTGTTTTAATATGTTACGTGATATTGGTAAAAACAATAAAACAAGCGAACCAAGGTCCACCTACAATCATGCAGTCCAGCTTGAACTTAACCTTGAATTCCTCAAACAATCCTGAAACCGCTTGAAACCAATCCACCATTAATTAATTAAAATAATTTGTCATTTTCGCTTGAAAATCCTTGATTATAGTTGACAATAGACTTGAATTAAATCCCAAACTTGTCCTGATAATGTTAACCTAACCATGATTTATTCTTGCCATATGTGATATTTGATAACAAGAAAATATAAGCAACATGCACATATTTTTGATTTTTTTTAGTAAAGGTAGGTAACAAAACATATACAACAAAAAGAAATACTGTAATAGGTAGGACAAATTTGGGGTATGACAACTGCAAAGAAGGTTTCGACACGCAAAAGCATTCAACCTCTTTTATATACACTTTATTATTCTTAAACTGAACAAGTTTCTTTTCTGTATGCCTCAGATAATTCGCACTCCAACAACCAAGAGGAAACAAGAAGAGACAAAGGTGGGTGTCGAAGAGTCTAAAGACGAATCCCCTGAGCCACAGCCTCTCAAAAGAAAAAAGGGTGTAAAAATAAAAACGGTAGCATCTCAAAGATCTATCGTCAAACCTAGAAAAACTCCCCCTACCAGTCCAATCACCAAACCTCACTCAAAAAGTGAAAAGAGTTGGAATTCAAGTACCCATACTGAGATTCCTCAGGTATTTTTACTTCGACTGACAGTATTCGAATTTTTACTTGCATTGTTTCTTCTTTTAATTTCCTTTTTCTGTTGACTTCAGGTTGATCTTGATGTCGAAGGGACTTCCAAAGTCCACGAAATACTTATGTCTCCTGACTCTGAAAAAAATTTGGATGAGCGACTCCTGGAAGAGGCCTCTCCAAGCACTGGTATTTATGGACCTCAGACCAATAGTGACTTCGACATCAGTGACCAGGAACCTTCTGACAACGATTCCCCTGTTCGCCCAGGATTTACTGCGGGAGAAAAAACTGATAAGGACTAAGACGAACAGACGCAAGAGCCAATTGATATAGCTGAAGATGACAAGAAGATTGTCGAAGAGGAAGAAGATATGTCGAAACAATCATATATTAGCTTGAATCCTGAAGGAAGTTCCGAACCTATTCCCATTCAAACAGAAACTCCTCCCACAATGGGTTCGACAAGCTTATCTCATGAAGAGATTGGGAGTCTGAAGGTGAAAAAACCCCTGGAATATCTGAAGGCTCTCCTCAGTTCTCGACATAACTTTCAAGGTTCCCCCTATAGCAGTTCGACAACTTTTGGAGCTACCTCTGAAGTTCAATCAATTGATGTTGTCATGGCTGAGATCAAGACTAAAATTCTTGGCGTAGATTTGTTTAAAGTTCTGGTCGAAAAACCTTCTGCTCAATATGATTTGAAAAAACTTCTAAAACAAGCTAATCTTTTGGAGGCTTCTACTGAGGAAAGCCGTCTGGTAATGGACTTGATTTCTATGATCGACTCGGTGAGTGTTGACTTACTTCGCCAAAAGGAGTTTTCCCAGAACATCACAACTAAGTCTGAGAAACAAGTTTCAGAGTGGAATGCTGTAGCTTCTTCGATCGAAAAAATCTCAGAACTGAACAAACTTTCTGAAGACTACTCCAAAGCTGTTGCTGAATGTGAAAACAAAATCCAGACTTTCCAGGCTCAAATTGTCGAACTCCAGAAGAAAATCCTTCAAGAGAAAGAACGTCAAGCCAACCTTCAACAACCTAACCAAGAGGACATTGACAGAGAACTTCAAAAGGGGCTTCAACATGCAGAAATAGCTCAACAACTTAATCGAGAAATTGACGAATTGTCTGTTAGTAAAAGCCTTTGTGAACGTCGAATTCAACTTCAACAGAAGAAATTTGACGAACTCAAAGAAAATTTTCTTCGACAATAATTTGTGATAGAAATAGGCTTTTACATTCGTTTCGTTTTGGCAGCCTCTCAAGGCTTTATTTGTAATGTTACCAACGCCATATGTTTGGCGAAGACATGTTTTTTAGTTTATGAATTTATTCCATTTCTATTTTTATCTCTTGCAATGTTGGCTTATATTATTTCAAATACCTGCCATTTATTCTCAGTATCCTTTTATCTTTTTCTATTTCTTCGACTTCATATGCACCATTCGAAAAAACTCTTAATATTTGGAAAGGTCCTTCCCATTTTGGAGACCATTTTCCCATTAATCTATCTTTCTTGTCCATGGGTAAAATTACCTTCCAAACAAGATCACCAACTAAAAAGGCTTTAAATTTTACTTTCTTATTGTAAAACTTTTCGACTCTTTCTTTCTGCCTCTTTATCAATTCCAAAGCACGCAACCTCTCCTCATCTAAGTCAACTAACTCATCCATCATCATACTCCAATAAGTCTCAGATGGAATTTCATGATGCCTTTGAACTCGTATTGATTGTAAATAGATTTCAACTGGTAATATTGCGTCATGCCCATAAGTTAACTTAAATGGGGTAGAATTAGTTGCCTCTTTAGGAGACGTTCGACAAGCCCAAAGAATTTGATCCAGAGTCTTGTGCCAATTTTTAGGTTTTTTACCAACATGCTTTTTTATCAGATTTATTACAACTTTGTTGGCTGCTTCGACCTGTCCATTTGCTTGGGCATAATAGGGTGTCGAAGTTAACAACTTAAAACCTGTTTCTTTTGCAAATGCCTGCATGTTTTTCCCAGTAAACACAGATCCTTGATCAGTGGTTATGGTTTCTGGTATTCCAAACCTATAAATTATGTGTTTCTGGATGAATTCTATAACTTCCTCCTGATCTACATTCGTCAGTGGTATAACTTCAATCCACTTAGTAAAATAGTCTACTCTAACCAAAATGTATCTTTGCCCCTTTGAAGAAGCTGGTCGAATTTCCCCAACTAAATCTAAAGCCCAACCTCTGAATGGCCAAGGCTTTATAATATAGTGTAACTCATTTGCAGGTACATGAGGTATGCCTGCATGAATTTGGCATTCTTGACACCCTTTTGCAAATTCGACACAGTCCTTTAGCATTGTTGGCCAATACATTCCTTGTCGAAGTAGTAACCACTTCATCTTGTGACCTGCCTGGTGTGCACCACATGCACCACTGTGCACGTTTGACAAAGCTATATAAGCTTTACTCTCACCTAAGCATTTTAGTAAGACTCCTTCTGTAGTCTTTTTAAATAATTCATTTCCGAAAAGTACGTAGCTTAAAGCCCTATACTTTATTTTTCTTTCGACTGTCTGGTTTGGTCTTGTAAATAATCCTTAATAGGTCTTCTCCAATCTCCTACCTCTGGATCATCTACATTAAAAATTTCAAAACTTTCTTCGTCACCATAACCCAGTCTTATTGTCTCCAAATCTGATGGGGACAATTTGGTGGATAATACTCTTCCTCTTACTTCAATAGCTTTCTCGAAATTTTCTTTCGACACTTTGTAGCCTGATGCCAATTGAGCTAAGTCATTTGCTTCCTGATTTTCCAATCTAGGAATGTGTTTAAAGGCTACACTGTCGAATTTCTTGAGGAGTCTATTGGCTATTACAAAGTACATGATCAAATTCTTCTTGACACATTTGTATTCTTTTGTCAATTGCTTTATTACCAACTCAGAGTCACCCATTATTTCGACTCTTGTTGCCCCCAATTCCAACAATATTTCAAGTCCAACAATCAAAGCCTCATATTCTGCTTCATTATTTGAGCATAAGCCTTCTACTTTGTACTTGAATTTTGTTGGAATTTCATTAGGAGAAATAATCAACATCCCAACACCAGTTCCATTCTTGTGACTGGAACCGTCGAAATATAATTTCCAAGGTTCTATTTTGACATATTTTATTTCACTTTCATTTATTGAGTGGTCAGCTATAAAATCAGCAACCACTTGTCCTTTGACAGCCTTTAGAGGCATATACTTCAAAGAATATTCAGTTAATGCCAAGGCCCATTTCCCAATTCGACTATGTAAAATGGATTTAGATAACATATATTTTATTACGTCGAAATGAGAGGATACATATACATTAATGGGTTTAATATAATTCTTTAGCTTTGTACAAGAGAAATATACACATAAACATAGTTTCTCTATTATACTATATCTAGTTTCAGCATCATTTAAGACTCTGCTGAGGTAATAGATGTCCCTTTCGACGTCATCTTCATCTTCCTGACAAAGCATGCTTCCCAATGTTCTGTCAGATGCTGAGATGTAAAGCCTCATACTTCTTTTTCGACAAGGAGACATTAGAACTGGAGGGCTAGCCAGATACCTTTTGATTTTGTCGAAAGCATCTTGTTGCTCTTGCCCCCAAATGAAATCTTCCTTCTTCAGTCGAAGTAGAGGTGAGAAAGCCTGTGTCTTTCCACTATGGTTGGAGATGAACCTTCTAAGAAAGTTGATTTTCCCTAGTAGAGACTGCAATCCCTTCTTTGTCGATGGCGTTTTCGCTTCCATTATGGCTTTGGCTTTGTTTTCATTAATTTCGATCCCTTTCTTGTGGACCACAAAACCTAAGAAATCACCCGCCTGCACACCAAAAGCACATTTAAGGGGATTCATTTTTAAACCAAACTTCCTCATCCTTTCAAAGGATTGTCGAAGATGGTTAATATGGCTTGAACCTGAGACAGACTTAATCAGAATATCATCTATATAAATTTGCATAAATGTCTCAATGAAATCATGAAAAATAGAATTCATTTCCCTTTGATAAGTGGCTCCAGCATTCTTTAAACCAAAGGGCATTGCTACCCATTCATATGTTTCTATTGCCCCAGGACAACGAAAAGCTGTCTTTGGAACATCTTCTTCTACAATAAAAATCTGGTTGTAGCCAGTGTATCCATCAAGCATACTCAAATACTCATGGCCTGCTGTAGAATCTATAAGCATTTCTGCCACTGGCATAGGATATTCATCCTTAGGGGTAGATGAGTTTAAATCTCTAAAGTCAATGCATACCCTAAGCTTGCCATTTTTCTTAATCACAGGAACAATATTAGCAATCCATTCGACATACCTCGTTGTACAGATGAATTTGCATTTTAGAAGTCTTTCGACTTCTTCTTTAATTTTCGATAGGATCTCTGGTGCGAAACGTCTGGGAATTTGCTTTACTGGCTTTTTCCCTTCCATTATTGGCAACTTTAATTCGACTAAGTTTCTGTCTAAACTAGGCATTTCGTCACAATCCCATGCGAAGCAGTCTTTAAACTCATTCAACAATTGGATTACTTCGACTTTGAACTGAGGATCCATCTTGACACTGATGTAAGTTGGCCTTTTTTCTGCCCCCAGTCCTAAATTAATTTCTTCTAACGGATCCTGCGCCACTATCTTCATATTTGTTGGTGCTGGATCTTTTTCAAACCCCAGGGGTTCGTCATCATAAATGGAGTCAAGCCTTTGATTTTGCCATTCACCATTTTGGTTGTCATTAACGCTTTCTTCAATACTTTGTATTGGAAATTGTTCCTCAATATTCTCTTGAGGATGTTGTTCTTTGACAGTTTTTTGAGGATGTTGTCCTTCGACAATCTGTGCGTTGGCTTCGATAGCCATATATTTTACTTCGGCCTCCAGAGCCGCTTTGAGTTTGTTTTCGGCTATATAAGTCGTAATCCTTTTCATTGTCGATGCTTCAGTCATCTTCACTAAATTCACTTCCCCACCCAGTTTAACCTACGTGAGTGGTTCCCTAAGCATAATTCGTTTCTCCAATTATCTCTTTGTCCCATTGGAATCCATGCGTAGGGTGGAGATACATGGAACAATATGCATTGTCGGAGGCTGTCAAGTCGAACTCAGCAGGGCTGCAAGGTGCTATGTAAGCCAAGTTTTTGTCGAAATTACGACTATTAATGTTGTTCACATCAGCAATGAAGTAACTTTGGTCTGCCTCTATGTTTTCGACGATCCCGTCTGGCCTCCAAATTGCTATCCTCTGATGCATGGATGAAGGTACAGCCCCGATCCCATGGATCCACTCTCTTCCTAGCAACAGATTGTAGTTTGCTTTTGATGCTATAACCATAAACATTGTAGGTCTGGTAATGGTTCCCACAGTTAGGTTCAACTGTATCACCCCCATTGTCGTTCCTACCTTACCTTCATAGTTAGATAACACCATGTTGTGAGGTTTGGTGTTTGAGTCATCTTTGCCAATCTTCTTTATCATATAATGAGGGATTAGATTGACAGCTGCTCCTCCGTCTACCAAGATCTTGTTTACACCCGCATTCTCTACTTTCCCTTTTATAAACAAGGGTTTCAAATGGGCCTTCATTGCATCATCTGGCTTTTCAAAGAACGCATTCTGCTCTTCGACACAACCATTGTTCATTACATAGTAACACACAGGCTTAAGTCCTATGCTGTCATCTGCCATATCATCCTCTTCGTCATCCACTTCCATTGTTCTGTCATAATCTCTAGGCAATACTGAAACCACATTGCATGTTTTGTCGAAGGATGCTTCAGAATCTGACTTGAAGTCATCAGTCACTTCTTCGTCTTCTGGCATTTTGTTGTTAGTCTTCAACATTTCTGTTATGTTGCTTGATTTGTTTTTCTGAGAAGGCTCTTCTTTTGGCAGAGACATTCCTTGGCTTATTTCCTGCATAAACTTACTTGATTCATCTTTATTCTTATCATCCATGTTCTGTTTCGCAGTTTCTTTTTCGGCTCTCTTTTGCCTTTGAAACCTCCTCCATTGAGACCTTGACATGGGGTTCTTCCCTTTGTAGTTTTCAGAGATGTATTTTGGTTATAGTTTTTCTACTTCCTTTTTTGCTTCTATCGAAGCACCCCTATTCACTTCAAAATATTTCAACCTTTTCTGACCTTGGGCATCCCTTATAGGCTGAACCCACTTGTCATCATTTGCCTTGTTGGATGGCTTATAGGTATTGTAACGCCTTTCTCCCATTTTATGGTTATGGTGTTCCCTTTTTCTCGGATCAAACCTCCCATTTCTGACTGGTGGGACTGCTCCCCAATTTCCTCTCTTTTTGGCCTTCTCTACTGCTTCCAGATTGTTGGCTGCTTTTCTGTCGAATACAGCACTACACCTAGGACAAAGCATGACCTCTGCATTCTTTTTCTGGCATCTTTGGATGAAATCCACCAGACTTTCGTCTTCTTTTGGATAAACAGACTTCTGATGTTCCTCTTGATGCTTCTTTTTATTCGTATCTGCTTGTGTTTTCTGAGTGACCTCCACCATATGAACGTCTGCATTCTGATCACTTGTAATCTTTAGTTTGTTCATTTTTTCAATTAACATCGTCTCCTCAGAGATAACTCCTTTTAACTGATCCAAACTGCCCTTTGGGTGTAAGCCTTTGTGGATGTAATTACAACATTGCGCAACTGACTTTTCCTTTGGATCTTCCATCATTCTGCGCAGAATTCCATGAGGGGTGGGCTGCACGAAACTTTCAGCAACATCTTCTTCAATTTTGGTAACGCTTTTATTCACTGGTTCGACAGTGTTGGCATTGTCAGCAATTTCTATTTCCTCAATTTTGTCATGACTAAAACCTTCAGTGGCCTCTTTTTTGGTAATGAGGACCTTGTTATCTGTTTCCTCGTCAACATCTCTGAAGAAATCTCCCCATCATGTGGATTTGATTTCATTGATGTTAGTTTTAGAGCTTGGTGGTGCAGAATATTTCACCATGAAGTCAAACTTTCCACTGGGATCTCCTAGAGTGTCCCAGACCACTCCATGCTCATCACCTTTGTTGTTATTCTTCTTATCGAAACCTTCACTAGCTTTGACTGTGTTCCCTCCGTCGAAGCCTTCAGTAGCTTTCATTACGTTCTCTCTGTCGAAGCCTTCAGTAGCTTTGACTTCTTCCTGGCTGTCGAAACTATCAGTAGTTTCTTCTGTGTTGGTGTAATCATTTATTTCTTTACTGTCAAGATCCTCAGCAACCTTGATTATGGTTGGATTTGCCACAGAGCCTTCAGATACTACCTCCTTAGCCTGCTCAGTGAGATCATCAGCACCCTCCACCATGTTTACATGGGTGTCGAAACCTTCAGCAGCTTCTATCATGGCGAAGTTGGTGTCGAAGCCCTCAGTAGCTTCTACCATTTCAAAACTTCCTTCAGCCATCACTTCCATTTCGACCATGTTCACCATCTCTGGTTCAACATAGTTGGCTTCCACAACCTGTATGGGATTAGAGTCGATCCTCATCTGTTGCTTAGCTTTGTCTCCAAATTTCATCCTTCCGTTCTGAATTGCATTCTGAACAAGATCCCTGAAAAGGTAACATTGATAAGTTTTATGACCCAAAAAGTTATGGTATTTGCAAAAACCTCTCTTTTTCTTCTGATCTACAGGAGGTTCTTTAGTGCCTGCTGGTTTTATCAATTGACCATCCTTAACTAATAAGTCGAAAATTTCATCACACTTGGTGATGTCGAATGTGTAAGTTCTTTTAGGGAACCTATCATTCCTTTCACTTTCGACTGGATTTTTCCCATTCGACGGAGCTAAAACTTTACACGAATACGGTGGGCCTTGTTTTAATTCTGCCAAATCAATTTCTTGTTCGTCGAAAATGACGGATTCATTTTCGTCATAATCTTCGTCTTGACATATCCCTACATAGGCCACTCTTTCCTTTTTAATTTTATTTGATCTAAATTTCTCAGTTTTTAGCCTTTCTATTTGTCTTACTCTATCTGCTAGTTGTGCCATGTCTCTTAAATACTGGGTGTCTAATTTCTTCCTTATGGAATAATCCAGACCCCCTGCGGCCATTTCGACTAATTCTTGTTCTGGCACTTGTGTGAAACATCTAGCCTTCAATAATCTAAACCTATTTAGATAGTCATCTATGGGTTCAGAGAATTTTCTTTTGACACTTGCTAATTCCTTCAAACTTACCTTAGTTTGTCCCATATAGAATTGTTCATTGAACAATCTTTCTAATTGGGTCCATGTAAATATTGAACTTGCAGGAAAGGAAGTAAACCAAGTAAAAACATTTTTTGTCAAAGAGCTTGGAAAATATTTCATTCTTAAGTTCTCATTATTGGCTATTTCCCCTGCTTCGATCAAATAACGTGCTATGTTCTCTATGGTGGATTCACTAGTATCCCCTGAAAATTTGGTGAATTTAGGGACTTTCCACCTTGGTGGTAGTTCTTGTTGCAAAACGTATTCAGACAAAGGGGAAGTATAACTAGGCCTTTGTAATCCTACGTTTACCCCATTTTGCGCCATTATTCTTTCGACAATGGCTACAATGTTATTTTCGGCAGGCAAATTGTTACAACGCATTCTTTGCTGCAATACTTCATCAGCGTTCTGGTCTCTTTGAACTATTATTCTCCTAGGTTCCTGACGAACATGATTTTCTACACGAGGCTGTCCGACTACTATCTCTTGGTTCCTAGGATTTTCCTGAGGATTTCCTAATGGCCTTTGGTTTATGGTAGGTTCTTCTTCGACAGGCCTATTAACATGAATTTGATTTATTTGTATTCTTTGTTGTGTTTGAGGAACTCCAAAGAAACTAGCAATACGTGCCATTTGTTCTGCCAATATCTGGTTTGTCTGGGTAGTGTTTTGTATTAAAGGGTTGAACACTTCTCCCATTTTTTGTGTCAATGCCTATACCATACCATGGTTACTTTCATCCATTTGTTGACGAATCACTTGGGCAGAATGATTCGTAATAGTTGGCATTTGGAATCCTGGTGGAATCTGATTTAATCTACTCCCATTTCCACCATATCCTGATCCTTGTAATGGTGAAGACATTTGAACCATAGCATCGAAAAACAATGGTGATGAATTATGTAAATTTGTCATCATTGAAGTTGGCATTCCGTATGGTTGCTCTCTACCAAACATGGACATGGAATAATTAAAGAATGTCCTAGAGTTACTTCCTCCAGGGGGAGGCGTTCCCATGGGCATTGAGTGTCCTATTGTGGAAGCACCAGGCGCATTTTGGGATCCTGAAACCGCTGGTATCGAATCTGCTGATGAAGGCACAATCTGTTCTAAAACAGGACCAGATCCTGCACCTCCTTCTGACGAAGGGATAGGATTTGATACTGGAATGGTTTCATTAGGATTGTTTGAAGTATTTGGAAGATTAGACATCTTTCTTCCTCTTGTTCTTTTTGGTCTTTCTACGTCGGTTACGGCTAATTTACCGCTTCTAAGAATCATACAATGCAGTAAGAAACTTTCTAACTAAGAGGATTTGTATTAATTTTTCAATTGCACTGGTCCCACTGGGCGTGCCAATTTGTTTGTTGTGGTTTTTGACGAACAACCTCTAGTTAACCAATCTTTTGCAGGACTGGGTTACTTGCAGGACCAACCAAACAAGTCCTAGGACACATGTGCAATTTTGTTGTCAAATTACTCTTAGTGTTTGATAATTGTTTGTGGTTTGTTTTGTCAATGATATTAAAATCTTGAATGTTTGAATGTAAAAGTAAAGTAAACTGAAAAATGAACAAAAGTAAAGAAAAATGGCAAAAAGACTATAAATTTTGCAGAAAAGTAAAGAAACTGGAAGTAAAAGAATTAAAACGAAAAAGACTGGTGATTTAAATAACTTGAATAAAATTGGTGTTCAACACGTACATTTCTCCAAACATCAAACTCATTTCTCTCACACTGGGTACTTAGAGAATTTTCACAGGATTATTGTACAAGTTTTTCACACCCATGATTCTACAACAACTACCCTATTTATATACAAATAAAATAACTGCCTAAAACGGAAAAAAAATCCTAACTAATTAACACTTGTCAATCTGCATGTATTCTTCTTTTCCTAAAGCTTCCACGCGTCCAACTGCCAAATATTGTAACTTTGAATTTGAATTCTTCCTCTTTGTGACGAAATGTTGCATCTCTTCGTTTTGTCGAATTGTCGAAGAGAACAAAACTCTTCAAAATTTATAGGATAATGCCTTTGTCGAAATCTCTTCCAACCTATCTTCTGTCGAAATGTCGAAAAACACCAATCCTCCAAATTTTGTCAAATGCTGAACTGTAATGAAAGTCCTTCAAACTTTTTCTGCTGAAATATTCCTCATATTCTTGTCGAAGTATTTGAACATCTGGTCTTGTCGAAAATATCAAAACTTCTGAACATCTTTATTCTCTTCCTCCTTTATCTAGTGACCATTTCCTTAGTAAAAACATAATTTTACATCTTAACTTATGGTGTCGAAATTATGTGCCTACACCTGGTACAGGAGGAACAAGTAATAATGATCGCGGGCAGCCTCACATCGATCCACCAGAGTTTGGGCCTCATCTAAACCCAGATGCTAATGTCCTAAGGAACCCTCAAGGAAACACTGCTGGAGGCAGGATCTTGCAAGAGGATCCTCAAGAAGAGCAGTTCACAGTTATTGGGGCTGGGGATGAAGTGTACGACCGAAGGCTGGATGAGATTGCTGAGAAACTGAGGTCTCTTGAATCCCAGAATTCCCTAGGCTTTGATGTAATGGATATGGGGCTTGTAGATGGGGTGAGAATTCCTCACAAATTCAAACCCCTGTGCTTTGAAAAATATAATGGTACCTCCTGCCCGCGTACTCATCTGCAGTCTTTCTTGGGGAGACTCAAAGCTTATACCATGGACGAGAAGTTATGGATGTTCTATTTTGAGGACAGCCTGACTGGAGCATCAAGAGAATGGTATTCGCATCTGACCAGGGCCACTATAAGATGTTGGAAAGACTTGGCCGAAGCCTTCATCCGGCAATACCAGTACAACCTAGACATGGCTCCCAATAGAACCCTTCTAATTGGCATGTCTCAGTCTTCAAGGGAAAGCTTCCAGGATTATGCTCAGAGGTGGAGACAGCTTGTTGCTTCTGTCCAGCTACCCATGTCTAAACGAGAAATGGCGGACATGTTTATGAATACCTTGCAGGGAACTTATATCGACCGACTTACTGCGTTCTCCTCCACTAGCTTTGCTGATGTAGTCATAGCTGGGGAGAGAATAGAAAGTCTTCTGAAGATGTGCAAAATCTCTGACAACGGTGCAAGTTCCTCCAACAATACAAGAAAACCTTTTTCTGGACCCCGAAGGACGGGTGAAACAAATGTTATTCATGCAGGCAGGGGTAGACCCCAATACTCTCACAGATCAGTAGTAGCCGTTACTATCCCGACTCCAGCTCCACAACAGCCACTTTTTCCTCAACAACAACAACACTATTAGCAACAACCGCATTTTCCACAACAAAGATCGTACAACAATAACAACAACAACCAACAGCAGCGCCCCTTTCAACAGAGGCCATCTCAAGAAAATAGGGAGATTGACCCCATTCCTATGCCTTATGCCACCCTACTGCCACAACTCCTGAAGCTCAACCTGGTTGAGTTAAGGACGTTGGCTCCACCAGATCCTCTCAACCTCCCAAAGAATTATGATGCCAATGCTAGGTGTGCCTTTCATTCCAACGCACCTGGTCACAATACTGAGAAGTGTAGAGCCTTGCAAATGAAGGTTCAGGATCTGGTCGATTCCAAAGCTCTCAACTTCGCACCTCCTCCAAATGTTACCAGAAATCCTATGCCTAGTCATGATGGGCCCAGAATTAATGCCATAGAGGGGGACCAACCATCTGCACTGATTGATAGTATTGCACATATTCGAACGCCGCTGCCAGAAGTCAAAGCTCAACTCTTAAGATGCCAAGTATTCCCAGGTTGTGAGGCCTGCTGCGAATCGTGCAAGACTGCTATTAATGATTGTGAGAGGCTAAGGCTTGGCATAGATGGCCTTATCAGAGATGGAATTTTGAAAATTACCGCAACAGCGTCTACAACATCAACAACTCTTTCTTCAGCAACAACAGATCCTCCTACAACTGCAACAACCATTACTCCCACTGATTCATCCACAACTCCAGCAATCACTCCATCCATTATTTCAACAAACCAATGTTCAGTTACGCTTACTTCTACAACATCAACACCCATCTTATCAATGGAATCGCCAACAACACTAACAAACGCTAACAAAGATGTCTCAACGGTCACAATCTATTATGACCCGTCAACTGTTCATCCCAACAATAATTTTCAACAACAAACTGCAACACCTACTGTCAGATCTCCAGTCACAATCTATTACGACCCGCATACCATCACAGTTCCTTCCGCTGCAACAATCAGTCCAGTCACCATTACGGTACCTGGACTCGTTCCTTATGAAAGCAGTAATGCCATACCTTGGCACTACGGCTCTGATCTCTACTGCGACGGAAATAAGATCACTCTAGATTCATCAACCTCTTCACCACAAGTTGACAATGTTGGGGGAGGCGGAGGCTTCACCAGAAGCGGACACCTTTTTGCCTCACAAATACCGAGACCCAATGCTGAAGCAGAGGCTGCCGGTAAAGCAAAAGGGAAGAATGTGGTACTTGAAGAGCCAACTGTTAAAGAAACTCCGAAGAAGTCTTTTGACCAAGAAATAGACGAGTTTATGAGAATAATCAAAAAGAGTGATTACAAAGTGGTGGACCAGCTTCATCAGACGCCCTCCAAAATCTCTATCTTGTCATTGTTAATGTGTTCCGAAGCCCATAGGAATGCACTTTTGAGGGTCCTGCACGCAGCCTACGTGCCGGAAGAGATTACGGTTAATCAGCTGGAAACAGTGGTTGCGAATGTTAACACCAGTCATGGACTGGGCTTCACAAATGCTGATTTAACGACGGAGGGACACAATCATAACAAGGCTTTACACATTACCTTAGAGTGCAAAGGTGCTGTTCTTTCTCATGTGCTGGTAGACACTGGGTCCTCGCTCAATGTTCTCCCAAAGAAAGCCTTGGTGAAGCTGGAATATGATGCTTTGGCATTACATCCAAGTAACTTGGTGGTAAGAGCGTTTGATGGCTCTAAGAGATCAGTGCTTGGAGAGACTGAATTACCCGTGATGATTGGCCCACAAGTCTTCAAAACTACTTTCTTCGTGATGGACATTCAGCCGGCCTACAGCTGTTTGTTGGGTAGACCCTGGATTCATGCTGCTGGCATTGTTACATCTACCCTTCACCAGAAATTAAAATTTGAGTGGGAAGGCCATATAATCACAATTTGCGGGGAGGAAGACATTTTCATTAGCCAGTTGGCTACTTATAAGTACATAGAGATGGATGGGGAGATCCACGAGACTATGAGCTAGGGGTTTGAGGCCCTTAACATCAATGAAGCAACTGCTGTGTCTGGAACTTCCATCGCTTTATATCAGCAGGCCCGAAAGGTTGTTGAGGAAGGGAACGCCAGAGGCTGGGGAAAACTGTTGTCGGTAGAGAAAAAAGAAGACATATTCGGGTTGGGTTACAGACCAATCCGACAAGATCAATCAGAGGCTGCCAAGGAGCCCAAATTTGTCAGTGGGGGAATGCTTACCCCAGATGCTGTGAACAATCTGGAAGACAAGGACGAAGGCGACCACAACCTGGAGAACTGGATACGTCCAAGGATCCCGGGGAACCAAGTCTCTAACTGGTCTTCCCAGGAAATTATAAGGGTTACTCCTGCAGAGTAATTATTATTTCCTGTCTTTTAGCATGCATCAAGTCCTGCATCTTGCCCAAGGTGTCAACACTCATTTGTAATAGGTCCATCTTGTATTTTGTGCAAATGATTAATTAATGAATATCAGGACATCTTTTGCAAACGAGTCTCTTTTCCGCTCACTGTCTTTTTCATTTTTCACTTTTGTACAAAACAATAAAATGGCAATGTTTTCAAAATAAACAACTTCATTTTCACTTTTTCTAAACAAGATAAAACTGATCACTAAAACGAACCAATCTCAACCATTGCAGAGATTATCCTCCAGACCGCACCGACAACAACACTACTATGACTTCGTATGACTTCGACAATCCAATTAATCAAGCTGATGAAAGGGTTGAAGAAGACTATGAGCTACCTGAAGAGTTAGCCAGGTTGTTAAGGCAAGAGGAGAAGGTAATCACTCCTCATCAGGAGGAAGTTGAAACAGTTAATCTCGGTACCAAAGAAGACTCGAAAGAAGTGAAGATCGGGGCCCGTCTACAAGATTCAGTGAAGGAACAACTTATTGACATGCTTCGAGAGTACGTTGATGTCTTTGCTTGGTCCTAACAAGACATGCCGGGTCTAGATACCGACATTGTTGTGCACAAGCTTCCTTTATAAGAAGACTGTCCTTCAGTGAAGCAGAAGCTACGCTGTACTCATCCAGATATAGCCATGAAGATTAAAGAAGAGGTACAAAAACAGTGGGATGTCGGTTTCCTTGCTGTGACTAGTTACCCTCCGTGTGTTGCTAATATTGTACCAGTGCCTAAGAAGGATGGAAAAGTATAGACGTGTGTGGATTACCGGGATTTGAACAGAGCTAGCCCGAAGGATGATTTCCCTTTACCTCACATTGATGTATTGGTCGACAACACAAATCAGTTCTCGGTATTTTCCTTCATGGACGAATTTCCGGGGTATAATCAGATCAAAATGTCACCCGAAGACATGGAGAAGACTACCTTCATTACACCTTGGGGCACATTCTGTTATAAGGTGATTCCATTTGGATTGAAGAATGTCGGGGAAACTTATCAACGGGCTATGGTGACATTATTCCACAATATGATCCACAAAGAAATTGAATGCTACGTGGATGATATGATTGCCAAGTCCCTCACTGAATAAGACCATATGGTAAATCTGATGAAGTTATTCAAGCGTATGAGAAAGTATCAGCTGAAGCTAAACCCCAACAAATGCACATTCGGGGTACGATCCGGTAAAATGCTGGGATTCATTGTAAGTGAAAAAGGAATTGAAGTTGATCCTGACAAAGTCAAAGCCATTTAAGAGATGCCTGCACCTAGGACTGAAAAGGAAGTTCGAGGGTTCCTAGGTAGATTGAACTACATATCAAGGTTCATATCTCACCTTACTACAACTTGTGAGCCCTTGTTCAAATTGTTAAGAAAAGAACAAATGGTCAGGTGGAATGAAGACTTCCAGAAGGCTTTTGACAAAATCAAGGAGTACTTACAAGAACCTCCAATCCTTATGCATCTAGTAGAAGGAAGACCTCTAATAATGTACTTGACAGTATTAGAAGGATCAATGGGGTGTGTGATGGGCCAGCTTGACGAGTCTGGTCGAAAAGAGTATGCAATTTACTACCTAAGCAAAAAGTTTACCGATTGTGAACAACGTTATTCACAGCTCAAGAAAACTTGTTGTGCTTTAGCGTGGGCTGCTCGCCGACTAAGGTAGTATATGTTGACCCACACTACCTTGTTGATCTCAAAGATGGATCCAGTCAAGTACATATCTGAGAAGCCAGCACTTACCGGAAGGGTTGCAAGATGGCAAATGATTCTGACAGAATATGACATTCAGTACACATCTCAAAAAGCCATCAAGGGCAGTGTGCTGTCTGACTATCTAGTTAAGCAATCCATTGATGATTACCAGCCAATGAGATTTGACTTCCCTGATGAAGACATCATGTTCCTGAAAGCAAAAGATCATGAAGAGGTTGTTCACACTGAAGGGCCTGACCCAGAAGAAGAATGGACAATGATGTTTGATGGGGCTATTAATATGAATGGTCGGGGAGTTGGTGCAGTGCTCATTACACATAAAGGAGTTCACATGCCTTTCTCGGCAAAACTCACCTTTGCAAGCACTAACAACGAAGATGAATATGAAGCCTATATCATGGGTCTTGAGGAAGCCATTGACCTCAGGATCAAGACTTTAACTGTATTTGGGGATTCAGCTTTGGTAATCAATCAGACCAACGACAAATGGTACACTCACAAAGAGCATCTGATTCCATACCGTGACTATACGAGGAGATTATTGACTTTCTTCACAACAGTCAAACTTGAGTACATCCCTCGAGACGAAAATCAGTTCGCAGATGCTTTTTCTACCATTTCCTCCATGATCAAGGTTCAGACTGCCAACTTTGTGCCTCGGATTTCAGTATCCAGACTTGACCGACCAACATACGTATTCTCAGTGGACATTGCTAAAGATGACAAGCCTTGGTTCCATGACATCAAAAGCTTCTTAGAGGATCAGATATACCCACCTGGGGCATCATCCAATGATAAGAAGACATTGAGAAGGTTGGCTGTTAGTTTCTTCCTGAATGCTGATGGGTCACTATAAAAGCGAAACTTTGACATGGTGCTTCTCAGATGTGTTGATAAGAAAGAGGCAGACTTGCTGATGCACGAGGTGCATGAAGGATCTTTCGGTACCCATGATGGAGGACATGCAATGGCTAAGAAATTGTTAAGATCAGGTTACTACTGGATCACAATGGATGCAAACTATTGTGCCTATGCCAGAAAGTGCCACAAATGCCAGATTTATGCAGACAAAGTGCATGTGCCTCCGAATCCTTTGAACGTAATATCTTCACCTTGGCCCTTTGCCATGTGGGGCGTTGACATGATTAGAAAGATTGAACCAACTGCTTCAAATGACCACAGATTCATCCTGGTAGCCATTGATTACTTCACCAAATGGGTTGAAGCAGCTTCGTACGCGAACGTCACCAGACAAGTGGTAGCCAGATTTCTGAAAAGAGACATCATCTGTCAATATGGAGTACCCGAGCGAATCATTACTGATAATGGTTCCAATTTGAACAACAAAATGATGGCAGAACTGTGCCACGACTTCAAGATTCAACATCACAACTCTTCTCCTTACAGGCCGAAGATGAATGGCGCTGTTGAGGCAGCTAACAAGAATATCAAGAAGATTGTGCAGAAGATGGTGGTTACGTACAAAGACTGGCATGAGATGCTACCATTTTCCTTACATGGGTACCGAACCTCAATCTGAACATCTACTAGGGCAACACCGTATCAGCTTGTGTATGGTATGGAAGCGGTCCTACCTGTTGAAGTTAAATTACCCTCTTTACGGGTACTGATGGATGTCAAGCTGAATGAAGCAGAGTGGGTCCGTTCTCGGTACAATCAACTGAGTTTGATCAAAGAAAAGAGATTAGCTGCAATCGTTCATGGGCATTTATACCAGAAAAGAATGAAGAAAGCCTTCGATCAGAAAGTCAGGCTTCGGGAATACCAAGTAGGAGATCTTGTGCTGAAGAGACTTCTTCCTCCTCATACAGACCACAGGGGCAAATGGACTTCGAACTACGATGGTCCATTCATAGTAAAGAAAGTTTTCTCTGGTGGAGCATTGATGCTCACTACTATAGATGGCGAAGATTTCTTATCCCCTGTGAATTCAGATGCAGTTAAAAAATACTTCGCATAAAATGACCCGCTGGACATAAAAACAGAATGTAAGTCCAGGAAAAAATAGGGCATCTTGGCGAGTCAAAAACAGAATAAAAGACTCGGGCAAAAATATGGGGGAAAAATGTACACCCGCTGAGTTGAAAAGCCGCATTGGACAGCTCAGGAAAAAATGGGTATCCCGGTGGATTGAAAACCTGAAAGGGCGATCCACGCAAAACAAGGGAATAAGCGAACAACTACATTATGAATTCGTCTGTATCACTTACAACACGAAAAACTTCGAAAGGTTAAAGCATCGGTCAGAATCAACTTTCTTCAGAAAGCAGGATGAGAAGAACGTCAAGGTCATATGAGTCATAGCAAAGGGAAGCTCGCTGAAGCGTCGTCAACATTGCCAGCACCTTTATTTTTCTCAATTTGTAACAATCTCCTCATTTCCGGGATTTGTTTCTTTGACTGTATTTTCCAATTCAGGGCACCCAGATTAATAAAATCAGAGTTTTCAGTCACACTTCGTCTTGTACATTTTTGTTCCGTTTGCAAAATGTCCAATATCCATGATATAATATTTACATAAAAAAAGATGTGCCTTTCTAATTACATGCTTGCAGGAAATGTATTTACTTCTAGGAATATCTAACTCCTATGACGGAATCCGGTAAGGGATACCTCGGGATACTTGTGCGTTTCTTTGTCTTAACAGGACTGCAGTATCTGGAAAGTTTTTCCCCAGCGAAGTTGCAAGTATCACTTCACCAACACATCTTCAAGCAGCATCAGGAAATGCTCATTTCCCCAGCTGAGTTGTAAAGTCTCCTCATCCTCAGAAGGATCCTCACAGAAATCTCTAGGAAGATCATTCAGTGATCTTTCCTCCCCCTAACAGAGTGTTAAGGATGAGGGGAACCATTTCCCCACAGAGCTCCAAACTCTATCCAGAAGAGCGATGCCTGAAGTTCTTACACAACAAAGTGACAGAAGCTTCGTCATCCCCAGCTGGGATATCTCCTCACCAGGTAGATCTATTAGTGATCTACTTCCCCAAGAAGAACTATAGGTTTTATCAGATCTACCAATGATCTCATCCCAGCTGGGATATCACTTCAAGCAGATCAGCCAGAGATCTTCACAGCAGCGGGATCTGAATCCCGAACCGGTTTCTTTTGCATAATCATAGCATTCACATCATTTTTCCCCCAGAGCGTAGCATCCCGTCTAATACGGAGCATTACGGCAAAAATCAAACATATTGCATGATCACAAGTCAGGTTCGAGCCAGTCACCTGTAAACACCAACAATACCTCATCAGCAATATACAAAATACATCCCTTGCACATAAAATCCAAAGCGTCCCCTTTGCACTCCCAAAATATAGACACATGCTCCTTTTGACACTCGTCTGTGTCACCCTTCCCCAGTAAAGTAGCCAGAACACTTTCTACAAACAGATGCTTATACATAACATGTTCTTCTCGACACTCGTTTGTGTCACCTCATATTTCCCCACAGAAAGCCAAAGCGTCCCCTTTGCACTCACAAATACATGATCATATACACTCTTTCGACACTCGTCCGTGTCATATCATCCCCCAAAGATATAAACCAAACCAATGCTTATACACTCTCCTGACACCCGTTCGTGTCACCTATTCCCAGCACAGTTGCCCAAACACTTGTTTATAATACTTCTTTTGACACTCGTCCGTGTCATCCCATCCCCACAGCTTCAAAACACCTATACCTTTTATTCCTTCTATCCGACATTCGTCTTATGTCGTGATACTTTCGGCAGCCGTACCCTGCCAAGTGATCGTCCTTCACCTTTGGATGACCATCCCTCATCCTTTCCCCAGCGGAGTCTCCATTATTTGAACCCTTTTCCATCCGATATTCGTCCTATGTCGTGATATTTAGCAGTCGTCCCCTGCTAGGTGATCGTCCTTCACCTTTTGATGGTCGTCCTTCATCATTTTATCCGATGGCCGTCCCCATCGTTGATCTTGTTATCTGACATTCGTCCTATGTCATGATAAATCCTAAGAGCAGCCGTACCCTGCTAGGTGATCGTCCTTCACCTCTTGATGATCGTCCTTCATCATGTTTATCCGATGGCCGTCCCCATCGTCGACCTTTTTTATCCGACATTCGTCTTATGTCATGATAAATCCTGAGAGCAGTCGTACCCTGCTAGGTGATCGTCCTTCACCTCTTGAAGGTCGTCCTTCATCATGTTTATCTGATGGCCATCACCATCGTCGACCTTTTTTATCCAACATTCGTCCTATGTCGCGATAAGGAGCAGCCGTCCCCTGCTAGGTGATCGTCCTTCACCTCTGATGACCGTCCCTCATCATTATTTCATTAAACCGATGGCCGTCCCCATCGTTGTTTACCTTACTTTGTAGAACCTAATGGTCGTCCCCGTCATTGCCTTTACTTTAATCCCCAGAAAATCTTGATGGCTGTCCCCATCATGATCCCTTTGTTTCCCCAACATGTCGGCCGTCCCCATCATTGCTTGATTTACCGTTTATCCCCAATAGTCGTCCTCTGCTCGATGGTGGTCCTCCATTGCTCGCACTTTGATAATCATGCTATAATTTCCTTTTACAATTTATATCCCTTTTCTTCTTCTCCCCAGTGAGTGCAAATTTTGGACTGTCTTTGGTATTCAACCACAAGTTATCTTGTTTGTCTGATAAGCCAGGCGCTTACATCCTGCACAGCTAACTCATGCTTGAATAGTGGCAGCTGTAAACACCCCAAATTTTCCCTCACTAAGTTCACACCATGGCTTGTGATCTTTCATAGTTGCATTAGTTCAAGCATACCATATCATATTGCATTTTTGTTTCACTGCATTAGTTCAAGTTCATCTGCATCTAGGGTTTGTGATCTGAGCAATCCAGAGATTCATCTGAGCCACTCCAAAGGCCTCCAATCATTCCAAGAGGGTCCATTTATGTTCAATCATCATTTTATATCCCTCAAGGATCAAGGAAGTCAAAGAATCACGAGAACTTGGAAAGCATGGAAGCAGAGCTAGGGTTTCATTACACAGATGACCTGAAATTAGGGTTTTGGTTTCAGAGGCCATAACTCCAATTTTTTTGGTAATTCTTGTTTCTAAGGGTCTCAATATGTTATAAGGATCATGTGTACCAAGTTTGATGAAGAAACTCATTGTGGAAGTCATCTGATCACTGGGTAACTTCTTAAGCAAGTCAGAGCAAAATCAGGGCATCTGAGGCCCCCATCAATGGACACAAAATGGATTTTTCATCAAATTGAGGTTATATGATCTTTATTTGATAATTGAAGTGCTTGTAAGTTCACAAAATTGAAGAAAAGTGAGCTAAACCAAAAGTTGGCAAAAATGGAAATGACTTGTAATGTAAACTTTCCATTTTGGGAAAGTTTTTCAACCTCCTCTTTCTCAACCAAAAATGCTTCAAATGAAAATTTTTTGGTCATGAAAGTTGTAGATTGGATCATTCCCTTTTCAAAAAGTACAAGAACAAGTTCTAATTCATTATGGAACTCAAGTTATGGCTTGTCAAAGTTGGCAAAATTCACATAATTTTCAAGAATGCACCAAAGAGGGATTTTTGCAAAACCTCTTTCCAATTCATTTTGTGACTTCAAACACACTTCTAATCATCATAAAAACATATCACATTGTCTAAAACTCAGAATTGCCCAAGGAATTTCAAGATTTCATGCCTTGCCCATGAAGAAATCTCAAAGGGGCCAAACTTTCTCCAAATTGCAAAACAACACATAACTTTGTTTCCACTTGCTGACTTGCCTCAAGACTAATTCCATGGACCTCCTTGATCCATGTTGCACATGGACAAGCCAAGAAGCCAGCTGCACCATTGCCCATACCTCAAGTATAAAACTTTTGACTTTTTGGCAAGAAGCCCATACCAATCAGCTGCAGCCACCACCCACTCTCTGCCCAACCAAAACTCTACAAGCATGCCTCAAGGATCATTTTTCATAACACACACAAGCAAAAACCTCCAAGAACTGAGCATTCCATAAAATCATCCCTCTTGCAAATTCCTTCGAAACTCACTGAATACTCACTCAATCTTCAAACAAATTTCACCATTCATCTCAAAATCATTCACTTAACACAAAGCAACCATCAAACAAACCTCAAAGCACCTTTAACCTAAAACACGATTCTTGGCCAGTTGAGTTGCTACAACACAAACCAGTCACTCTCAAAGCTTTTGAAGCTTTCCATTGGTCTCAGGAGGGTCAAAGGAAACTTTTTGCACAAAGTAAGAGGTCATAAAGCTCAAGTGTGGAAAGCTTTATCTCAGGTAGTCATCTCAAATCATTTTTCCAGAACTCCTATTTTAAGTTCCAATGTGAAAGAGCATGCTCCACTGATCATTTTGTGCTTTGTATTTTTGAAAATGGTTGCATATTAAGCATTTACTGAGCTTCTGAAACTTTTGCCGTTTTTTTATTTTTCCTTTGAATCTTGTTTATGAGCAATTAGAAATCTGTTTTGAGGTTAGATTCGTGTTTAGGAAGATGAGAGGGTTTGATCTGGAGCTTTAGAGCTCCAGAAATGACCTAGAGGTGAGGTTTTGAGATTTTCAGGGGGGGAGGCTGCCGGAGAAGACGACCGGACCTCTTCTCCGGTGGCCTGAAAGTGATTAATGTGGTAATTAGGGTTAGGGCATGTTTTGAATGTAGGCCGTTTGATTTAGGTTTCACGCGTGTGATAGATGATCCAGATCATTTCATTAACTTAATTTCAGGATTATTTAATTAATTAATCAAGATTAGATAAGTTTGAATTAGAGCCTTTAGATTTGGTGCGTGGTCAACCCTAATCTCCTCAGAATCAGTCTGGACCCTTAGATCATCCTACTTCTGTTTTATTTAATTTTTATTTCATATTTTCTCATTTATTTTGCACAATTTATTAAAAATACCTAGAAAATCCTAAAAAATATTTTCATCTGCATTTTGCATCTAAATAATTTTCTTCACCCAAAAATATTTTTATATTTATTTTTTGCACTAAAAAATCATTTTTAAAACATTTAAATGTTTATTTTAATTAATTAATGGAAATTAATTAATTAAAATATCATTTAGGTTTCTAAAAATCCCAAAAAAATTCACATTGCATCTTAGGACATTTAGAAACATTGTCATATCATCCATACAAATTTATTTTTGGTTTTGAACAATCTTTGACAATTTTCTTGAATTTAGGGTTCATAAAATTCTTATTTTGGAACCCTAACTTCAAGAATTCTTTTCTGTCCAACCATGAATGGTATGACTTTGATTCTTTTTTGCATTGATCTTCATTTGAAATGTAGTATCTAGCATAATTTTGTCACAAATTTCTTCTACATTTTTGTTTTGATTTGCATTTTTTCCCTTTAGGTACCTTAAAACCCTAAATAACTTAGAAAAATCATAACTTTCATTAGGTTAGGAGTTAGGTCTTCTCCTTTGGGGTGTGATATCATATGGGGTTAGGGTTCCTTTGAGGTCATTTTCAATTTTTTATCTTTTCATTTGCGTGTGTTTTTGACTTTTGCATATCATGTTGTATGAAAACCCTAATTTCTCATGTTCATTTGCATATATCTTGCATATGCATTCCTTCAAGAATTTTCCATGACATTTCATGCATTAACATGACTTCTAAGACATCATAGGATACATTAGAATCATTCTTGATCATTTCTTCATCCATTTGCCATGTTATGCATTCATTTCATTCCATGGACTTTCATATGCTTTCATGCTTCCTACATGCTTCATTTGCATTCTCATCCCTTGTATGATCATCCATAGCTCATGACATACATTTGTATCATCTCTTAGCATCATTTACATCATTAATATGCTTCTGGTTTTGGTTTGCATCTTTGCATTTGTTTCATTTTCATTTCTGTCTTTTATGTTAACCATTTCAGGTGGTAAGTACTTTGAGAAGTGAATTTGCCTTCACTTCTCATTTCTCTTCTCATTCTCTTTTATGCATTCATGGCTGCATTTTGTTTTTGCTTTAGAGTGAGCTTTCTCACTCATGTTCATCATCCACTTCTTTCTTCAAGTAACTTATCTTCTTAAGTGAAGTAAGTTAGCTTGTTTCTTCTGCTTCTCTTCCTTCCATCTGCTTCTTCCTTGGTGGCTATTCTTGAAGATCTCTTGCAAGCCTCATAAACCCTAGGAACACCCAAGCATGATAAAAATTAGGGTTTTGATTAGTCCCCTTTAGTTTTACCTTTGTGTCTCTCCTCTCATCTCATAATCAGAGATTAAACCTTTAAGGTTTTAAGGCTTTGTGATTAAGATTATGCCTTAATCCTTCTCTTAGGATGGAGTGTATAACTTTAATCCTAAGTGTTAAACCCTTAATTTGTTTAAATCTCTTAATCAATCCATCTTAATAATCACTAAGACAATAGGCTTGTAACTTGGGCCTTGCATTAGGGTTCTAATTCTTCCTTAATTGGTTAAGAAGGACTATTCCTAGTGTTAATGGACAAGTCCCCCTCAAGCTGTCTTACAAACCATAAAATGTATTTCTTAATCTTATCATTAACTAAAATCCACTTTAATAAAGGCTTTGTTTTGTCATGAGGTTAATTCCTAATCATGGATTAAGTTGAGGTATCTTCCTCATCTTAAATGTTCTCATTTATTATCCTTCTATTAGGATGGTGTAATGAGTCCATTAAATCTTGGATTATGGCTTAAACTCATTACTTAACACTAAACAAAAACACAAAAACATCTAAATAATCACAAGTAGGTTAATGATCTTAATCCTACATCATGGTAATTAAGTTTGAGGTGCTTACTTCATACTTAAGGTATTCTCATTACCCCTAATCAGAGGGAGGATGTGATGAGTTTACTAACCCTTGGTTTAGGCTTAAGCTCATTAACTTATGACAAACACAAAAAGCAATAAAAGATTGAAAACACAAAAAACAAACAATAATCGTCTCCTCCGGGATTCTTTTCTCATCATCTTCACTCACAAACGAGAACCTGCTTCTTCCGTCTAATGCAAGACAGTTAGCACCTGAGCCAGACAGGTCATACACTTGAGCATAGATAAGTAAGAAGTTCATTAGTCAATTTATCTTTCAGTCTATTTGAGTCGAACTACGGTGTTCTGACTTCCTCATTGCACGAGAGGATACGTAGGCATAACTTAACTATTATCGAACAAAAGTCTCTGTCTCTTCCCCCTTCTTCCAGCATTATTCTTTAAGCCTCATTCCTGAGCACTTCACTTCACATTCTTGCACTGACACCTGTACATTTTCTTCCAGCTTTTGCACACAGATATCACTGACACTACCCCTTTAAACACAAACTATCAAGCGTGGATCCCGTCGAGTACGATGAACAATCTGGGTGCTAATACCTTCTCAGGTTGTAACCAACCCCCTTTCTAAATTTCTCTGGTTCGCGACCGTCTTATCTATATCTTTCTAGGTTTATGCAGCATTACCTTTCCTTCGGGATAAAAATGCCTAGCTGGCGACTCTTTTCAGTTCACCTTCATTTCCTCCTTTCACCGACCGTTTGCGTCTGTACCCTATCTGACCTTGGTGTCATTTGGAGGGAGCGACAGTATGTTAGAAAAAAAATACCTTTGAAGCCCTAAGATTCAAAAGCGTCAAAAGTTGTTTCTTTTGTTTTTGTAATTTTTGGAATTAATTTGATGTTAGGAAAGAATTGATTATCTAATTTTAAAATAATTACAAAAATTTATTAAAAAAACTAAGTCTAATGAAATTAAATTAGAAGTGATTTAAAAAATTTAAAGATAGTTAAGTAAAACCTAAATCTATTTTTTTTAATTTCATGGGGTTTTTGTTTATTGGTTTAATTAAATATAAAATAAAAAATTAATTAATTAAAAAAAAAGTTAGAACTGAAAAAAAAAACAAATGTATGGGGTGGAGCTTGAACCCACCCCCTTTATCTCATGGACACTCTTCCTTTTCTCTGGGCTACGTTGTTGTTGTGTGAACCAAATGAGAATCAAATAACATAACATAAACTAGCACGTTAGTTGAATAAGAAAATAAAAGAAAACAAATGGTAAATGATGATCTTCACGTCAAAGCTTGCGTTTTCTAACCCTAACCTATTCTAAACATGATTATAAAGCATTCTGGGCAATTAACAATTAGTAACAACGTATGAAAAAAATGATTGAAAAAAAGTAAATCGTAAAGAGTGAGTATGTTTGTTTCAGATACCAACGATCATGTTTTTTGATCTGATTATACCTTTGGATGCTTCAGGAAGAGTTTGTAATGGATGGATTGGACTGAAACCAACTGGACTGGACGAAACCTTTGAAATTTAGTTTGGAAGCCACCTCTTTCTCCTTTTTTCTCCTCCTTTTCTCCCCCTTTTCTATGTGTAATAGTCGCCTTATCTATTTATAAGCTTGTAGAAGTATGGAAAGAAAACATGGCATTCATGCGGCTATCAAAACAAAATAAAAACATATTTTTTACCATTCCTTTTTTGAAGATTTTTATCCACACACGTTCATGAACTTGCCAAAACATCAAGATATTTCCCTCTAGTGGTTTTGCACGGTTTTGTAATGTCTTAGCATGAGATTTTGGCCCTTGGATGATCCAAATGTGAAACATTCATATTTAAACTTATTTATTTACTATTTTAATTTAATTCTTTTGCATAAATTAAATAAAAATTGAAATAAATGGAAATAAAAATTATGGCCACGTACCAATGGATTTAAAGGTCCTCCCACATGTTATAAACACGTTTGAACCATAAAGGTTAGGTCCATTAGCACAAAAGTTCAAAATTGTTCAATGTAGGTTTCATGCATTTCTCAAAATTTGCTCAAATTGCACCAATCACAACTCTCTCATTTTTTGTCATATGAAGGTGATCTTGAACTTTTTGGAAAGCTCAAGACATCCCATGTAACTTCATGCTGATCATTTTTCCATTTTAAGTTTTTATCTTGATGTAAATTGCTTTGAGAAAAAATGTCTTTTTTGTTGACTTTCAAAATGCCATGTAAAGTTTTGGCTCATATCTCTCGAATAAGGCATTTTTGGATTTGAGCTTAGAGAGACAAAGTTGTAAGGAATTGAATTTCCTTCGAAATAAGCTTTGGTTGAGGAATTTCTGATAAAGTATGTGAAACTTGTGCATGGTCAAAGTTTGGTTGACTTTTCCTTAAGAAAACCCTAATTTAATAACTTTTGACTTTTGAGCAAATGTTGAGTTTTCTTGATGAATCATTATCAAACCTTGATCAAATGATGAATACAATTTTAAAATCTTAATGTTTGCCAGAAATGATGAAGTTTGATTATAATTTGGTCAAAGTTGACTTTTGGTCCAATACAATCGACTGTTGATCATTTGAGCAATTGACTGAGCAAACTTGTGAGGCAAGGATTAAGACTTGGAATGACGATACCCTAGAGCACATAGAGACCCGTGAAGTCCATCTGAGGTATTAAGATCCCAATTCCCTTTGAGGAAAACAAAACCTTAGTTATAGGTTTATTTCTTAGGAGGAGAGCTTGAATGTTCCATCCTTGAATAGTCTTTGAGCTTTTGAGACTCCTATGAGCATGGGGATACCTTTTTGACACAAATTGTCTTGAATATGTGAGGGAAAATTTAAGGGTGCAACAGCTACCCCTATTCAATCTTCTTAAACCTGAAGAGTTAGATTGACATATCTGCCTTTCATGTTCTGGAGGTAGAAGAGGATTGAATACTCGTAAGTGCCCAGAAATTTGCACCCACAGGTGCATGAAGCAAAATTGCTGGTTGATTTGTATCAGGAATGGGCTTAAAGATGCCATTCGGAGAAATGTCGGGTGGTCGTCGGAGATGGGCTTAAAGATGCCATCTGGAGTAAATGCTTTCTTTGAATAAGAATATTTGAGTGAGCCCATGTTAGCATGATCCCATTCCCAATTGCATCTGCCATTTGTAGTACATTAAACTCGTTACAGGGATTTGCAAGTAAATGTCTGGTTCTAAGAGTTGAAGTAAATAATACTCGACCTGTTACAAGAGTTGAACCTATAAATACCCATCTGTACCTGGAATTGAAATACTTCTTATTCATGTAGATAGAAACGTCTTGTCGTCTCAGTGTTTAGTCTTATATCCTTTTGTGAAACATTTCATCGTCGTGAAATTTTAGTCTCGTCCTTTTGAAACATCCCGTCGTCTTGGTTTTTAGTCTCATATCTTTGCAGAATATCTCGTCGTCCCAGAGTTTAATCCTGTCTTTTGTGAAACATTCTGTCTTCTCAGGGTTTAGTCCCATCTTGTAGAATATAACAACGTCTCGGGGCTTAATCTTGTTTTTACAGAATATATCGTTGTTTTGGGGCTTAACTTTGTCTTTTTGAAACATCCCGTCGTCTCGGGGCTTAATCTCAAATTTTTAGAAGATTTTGTTGATAATATCTATCTACTTGTGAACTGACTTGAAAGAATATAGTTAGTTCCATGCAATATCATGATGTATGGAAATGTTTTTTTTTATGATGCTCTCAAAATAAATGAGGATGTTACGTGTGTTATGTATGCATATGCCATGATATATTATATGAATATCATGTATGAATGTGAATGTTGTTGGAGATAGCAATAGCAATGTCTAGCATAGGTAAAATAAATCCCTGGTTGTTGCCGGGGATGAAGATTATAAGTCTTCAACTTCTGCTTGACTTTATTGGATATTTCCCTTTCGGGGATATTCCGCTGGGGATCTTCGACTTCTGTTTGGGGAAGGGATGCATTTTGGAATGTTGATGGCTCATTGTCTTCCCATTAGGGAAACTTCGGTCTTTATATACTCTTCTTGAGGATAAAATAGGTGGACACAATTACCATCAAAATCAAGTTTAAGGGGTCCATATATTAGAGGATTTATTTTGACAGTGTGGTCATCATGGATGTACACTACAAGCGCTTGCAATGAGCGTTTGTGCGTCATGGATAGTCTTAAGACCAAGTAAACTCATCCATAATTCTCCGATGTATTATCTTACCAAGTTTCCGGCATGGATAACCCTGACTGAGGATTAGAACCCTGAAAGAAAACTGTTGGGGAGTCTGGTAGTGTGGGAGAAATAAACTCCGCTGTGGGGACTATGTTCCACATAATATGTTGGGGAACCACCTCTACTGAAGGACAAACCTCCATAGGGAAATAACTTTGTTGAAGAATAAACCCTAATGGGGAAGTACCTCTGAAGAGACTTTGTCGGGAAATTTGCATTGCTGGCGAAATAAACTCAACTGGGGCATTAAACTGCATTGAGGAAATAACTATGATGGAAAAGGAGAATTATGTAGATTACGCTGAGGAAGTTTCTTCTATGTTGGGGGAAATGATCAACTTCTTTATTCTGCTAGACGATCTACTGGGGAATATGATCATATCAGGTTATCCACTGGATATATGGAGGTGAATTGCTGGAAGATGTCTTTCTCCTTGCTTAACTCAGTTGGGGATGGTATCTTTATCAGGGAATAGTTCTGTGAGGATCCTTGCTTCTGAAGTGCCACAAGATTCACATTGTCCAAACTCATGACCAAATCCCATATTGGTACAAACTCATATGGGGAGTGTATCCCTGTTGGGGAGCTTTGTGGAGACGATTATGTGGCGATTTGCCGAATACAAGACTTTCTAGGGATTCCAACCTTCAAGGACCTATAATAACTACCATTTATGTCTTTCATGTATATATTTTTTGGTAAACATCAATCATGTTCAAATGCATATGCTCATTCAAAATGACCATTGGACGTTTTTGCTACAAAACAAGAAAAAAAACAAAAACAACTTTGTAATGGAAATTGTATTCTATTTATTTTTTGAAAGTTTGCATATACCAGGCATTTTCGTACAAAGAGACATAAATCCTAGTAAGAGGAAATTGTTCCAATTATTTTGGAAATAAAAAACAAGAAATAATAGCTATGTAAAAATGATCCCATTGGGTTCCAACCCTGCTACTGCCCCTATGTCTTCAAGAATCTCATCACTTTTGTTGTTAGAAGAAAATTATTGGGTTGATTCGTTCCATTCGAACTTCATATTGATAGTCAATCTAGCTACCTTGCAAATAAATGATCCAACGGGACATAGTTATACGCCTTAATCCCTAACTTTTTCCTGGACCGCCCTTTCAAGTTTTCAGTCCAACGGGATACCCTTTTTTGTCCAAGCCGCCTTTTAAGGTTTTCGACTTGCCGAGTGTACTATTTTTTCATATATATCCCTAATTTTTGCCCGAACCATTTTGGTTCGTTGGGATGCCCTTATTTTTTCCTAGGCCAGTCAACCTAGCGGGTCTCTTTTTATGCATAGTATTTTTTGAATATGTCTGCATTCACAGGGTGTGGAAACTCTTCGTCGTTCATAGTGGTAAGCATCATAGAACCACCATAAAATATCTTTTTAACTACAAATGGCCCTTCTTATGTGGGAGTCCATTTTCCCCTGGGATCACCTTGCGGTAGGATGATGCACTTTATTACCAAATCACCAGCCGAATACATCTGATGTCTAACTTTATTGTTGAAGGCCTTGATCATGCGCTTCTGATACATCTGACCATGACAAATAGTCGTGAGTCTCTTTTTGTCAATCAGATTTATTTGGTCAAGTCGAGTCTGAATCCGTTCTTCTTCATCTAAACCTACGTCTTTCATAATCCTTAAGGAAGGAATATGGACGTCAACATGTAAGACGAACTCCATACTATAAACAAGAGAGAACAACATTGCCTCGGTTGATGTACGTACTGAAGTGAGGTAACCATGAAGAGAAAATGGTAACATCTCGTGCCAGTATTTATATGTCACAGACATTTTCTGCAAGATCTTCTTGATATTTTTGTTGGTGGCTTCCACTGCATCATTCATCTTTGGTATGTATGGAGAAGAATTGTGTTGCTTAATTTTGAATTGCGTGTAGAGTTCGGTGATCATAGTATTTTTGAGGTTGGTACAATTATCTGTGATAATCCTTTCGGGGATGCCATACCGACAAATCAGATTATGCTTAATAAATCGAGCCATAACAGTCTTGGTAAAAGAAGCAAACAAAGCTGCCTCTACCCACTTTATAAAGTAATCAATGGTCATAAGGGAGAAACGGTGTCCATTGTAAGAAGTAGGTTTGATCTCATTGATCATGTCAATGACCCACATTGGAAAAGGCCATGGAGCTGTCAGCACATTCAAAGGAACCGGCGGTACATGTACTTTGTCAGCATAGATCTGGCACTTGTGACAGGTTCAGGAATGACTGTAACACCCAAATTTCCCACGATAATATTAATAAAAATCAGAGTAAAATTTTTCAACTTTTTATTCGAGTGTCACAATCAACTACAAAACACAATAAATTGCTCAATGATACATTTTCAAAACTAATATTCAACATGCAGCGGACATAATTTTCAAATTAACTTCAATCAACTTCAATTACAAAAAGTGTTTTTCAAAAGAAGTAATAGATAAAAGCAACATCGTCCCAACTCCCAAAGCGATGTATCAGAGCCGACACCCTAAACATGAAGTACACCGACTTCACTGGCCCCCACTCGACTTATCCTGCTCACCTGCATGTTACCAACATAGGGGTAACATTCAAACAGAAGGGGAGAGATACTTACATCATAAAGAGTAATGTAATAGAAATTAAGCAAGTATCAGAAAACAATACCCCACTTCTCGACAACGATTATTTAATAACATCACATACAACAACAACACATATACCACAACATCATATACTACCACAACAACAACAACAATCCTGCCATGAGACTCAACTTGACTTTATGCATGCGGTACCATATTCGATCTCTATTTCAAGATCTCGTTCCCATCAAAACTCTCGACCCCTCTTTCATGGTCCAATATGATCCCTATTTCATGATCACACCCTCGACCCCTATTTTATGGTCACATACAATCTCTATTCCATGACTGCACCAACATCACAACAATGACATACCCCACCTTGGTATGTTATTCAACTATGCAACATGTCATGCAACATCAATGACATACATGCATACTCACAATAACTACATCATACAAGATCAACGACAACAACCACCTATTGCAACATCGATCAATACACTGCTAATCATTATCATCGCAATTATCATGCGTTTCATAACATCTATTCACATAATTCAACTCATACCACGAAAACGCAACAAAATATGTACTACAACATACCACATACTCATATATCATTAATAAGCATATGAAACATATCAACACAACACTACTCGTCACGAAAACAACCTTAACATCAACGAACATATAGATTATGTCTATCCAAATTACACTAATTATCCATACGATTTTGTCTATAAGCCTTCCTTCACCACTTCCATCTACCCACATCAATTCCTAAGCATTACTAAGCAATTAAATAATTTTCAGTAATATTTTGGAATTAAAAATTAATTTTTTACACTCCAGGGCTTGCTAAGTGAGGGTTATAGCTCTCTAAGTGCCGAACTCCCTAACTCTGCTCACTAAGCGAGCTCCAGCTCGCTAAGTGGGCTCTGCAATTTTGCAAATCGCACTCTGTGCTCAACACCTTAAACTTGCTACAAATTCTTCCCAACAAATCACCAATTAACAGCCAAAATTTACAGAATATTGCATCTAATCATCTAACTAACACCAATTATTAACTAATAACAACATTCAACAACAAATCAATACGATTTTTCCCCAATTCATCCCAACACCAATCCCTAATCCTCCACCTATCCAATTCCCATTATAAAACCCTTAAGATGGAAGAATCCCACCCTTACCATAGATTTTTGTCGAGAATCTTCTTCTTTGCAAACTCTCTTCACGATTAAGCCCTTTCCTCTTCCTCTCCTCTTCACAACTTCCACGATCGTTCTTGTTCTCCCTAACACAATTATGTTTTCCCTTTTTCCTTATTTCCAACATAACCCCTAAAACCAAACTTATGATCTTCCAATTTTACCCTTATTACTTTCACCAATTGACCACCTCGTCCTTATCTCTTATTTATTCCATTTATTTTATTTATCACATAATAACACAATTATCCACCACAATATAATTTTCATTCACAATTATATTCGATAATATATATTATTCTATACAGACCAACACACAATAATCCAAATAAATAATTTAAATAAAATTCGGGGCGTTACAACTCTCCCCCACTTAAAAGGTTTCCGTCCTCGAAAACTTACCTACAACAAAAAGACTCGGATATGACTTTTGTATCCTACTTTCCAATTCCCAAGTCGCATGACCACTGGCAGCTCCTCCCCAAACAACTCACACAAGGACAATCTCATTTCCTTTCAACTGCTTTACCTCCCGATCATCAATTTGTTCTGGTAATGCTTCAACCGTAAGATTATCTCTTACCTCAACTTCATCCATTGGTATCATATGTAACGGATTCGGGACATACTTCCGAAGCTGTGACACATGAAATACATCATGCAACACCGATCACTAGAGTAACCCTAGAAAATACTTGGTTTCCTTCTTGAAACTCAATATCCTTTCTTCTCTTATCATGGTAACTCTTCTGCCTACTCTGTGAAGTCTTCATCTTATCTCTAATCAACTTCACCATCTCAGTAGTCTGTTGCATAATATCTGGTCTAAGTACAACCCTCTCACCTGACTCATGCCAACACAAAGGTGTCATACATCTTCGACCTTACAAGGCTTCAAACGGTGCCATTCCGATACAGGAATGATAACTATTGTTATACATAAACTCAATCAACGGAAAGTGACTATCCCAAGCGCCTCCTTGTTCAAGCATACAAGCCTTCAACAGATCCTCCAAAGATTATATCATCCTCTCTCTCTCTCTCTGTTATAATACCCTAAAATTTGCTCTCTTAATTTATTGCCAACCTCAAGTGGTTTATGCTTCATTCATTCTGCATAATCGTCCAAGCATCACATTGCATTGAAAAAAATAATAAAAATAATAGATGAATCATGAGCATTTGCATGTGCATGAGGCGTGTGATTGGGTAAGGCTTGTCAATATTTGGAGCTCAAGAGAAGAAAAAAAATGCACAAAAATAATCCAATCCATTTCCATGTTAACCCACCAAAGAAAAGAAAAATTGAAGATTTTCTACCGTTAACCGGTTAACGCATTTGGTTAACCGGTTAACGAGCGTGAAATATGGGCAAAAAGTTTGAAAATTGGTTGGTTCTTCACTTGCCTCCACTTTATTCTTCTCCATTTTGTTTCACACTTCACTACACTCCATTTCACCTTGGAAATTCTACCATCTTCTAGACTTTTCTAGCATATTCCAAGGAATATTCTAGAACTCCAACTAACTCCAACTAAATCCAAACCTAACCTAAAGCCTAAGAAAGCTCCATTTCCAAACCTCATGCCATGCCTAATCTCTATATAAGCGCTAATCATTCCAAAGCAAAGGGTTGGAACCTCATTCGCACCATTTTCATCTTCAATCTCTCATTTCTCTCTAAATTCTCCCACTTTTTCACCAAATTCCTTAAAGCTTCTTCATAGAAGTTTTTCAAATTCTTCATTGGAATTTGAAGAACATGAAGTTAAAACTTCATCAATCATCAATTGTGGAGCTTATTTGAAGAAGCAATTCTGTTTTTTGATTGATTTTGAGCATTGTAAGTGATTAATCAAGAAGCATCAAGATCGAATCGCATTTATTTTGCATTCGCAGATCTTCAGTTTTCTTCTTCGCTTGCATTCTGATTGACACCGCAACACTCACTGAAGTAATCCTCCGCTTTGTAGGTTGGTGATCTAAAACCACTTATCGCTTTAACTTATTCTCTTCATCTCGCTGTAACGGCATTCTTTGCATGATTATTGATTGTATGTGCGTTTTACCGTTCAATTACGTTTTGATTGTGATTTGAGCATTTCGATTGTTATAAGCTAGATTTGTAGCTTAATCTAGGTCTTAATAGGTGTTAGAGAACCTCCTTTAAGTAGAAAATTCGAGTTAACATGTTCATATATGTGTTAGGAGTCCTTAGAAGTAGGTTCATGGCCATAAGTTCTTATTTCTCAACTTTTTTCACCATTCTGTTCAGTGTTAACCGGTTAACGCATTTGGTTAACCGGTTAACACATTAAAAAACGTCTCTGGAATTGAAAAATTGAAGGTGTTAACCGGTTAACCTATAGCGTTAACCGGTTAATGTTGTTCTAGAAGTGAAAAATATTTTGTTTCATGGCATGTTTGCATTGTTTCATTCCTTTAAACTTCATGTAGTAATAGATCATGATTTTAGGGAATTTTTAAGACCACTTTTGGTATCTCATTCCATCGTTTAGAGTCGTTTCGACATGTTTCCGTTACTTTTGCATATTTTGTGCTTATTTGTTCATTAGTGCATAAAGTGTTTAGTGCATGTTGTTTCTATGTTCAAATACATCATTTAGCATGTGAATGATTGTTCCATACTTCGTTTTCGCATCCCTTGCAGGTTCATTAATTTGTATGCATAATTGCATGGCATATCTTGTGTTGCATTCTTGAAAATACACAACCATAAATGTACATGTTCTTGCATTTTGTTTACATGTTTGATCGCACTTGCATATTAACCCAATTCTGATTTTTGCATCTAGTTGCATGTCATTTTTGTTGTTCTATGTTGATGCATAGTCATAATTCAAATTCATGTTTATGTGCCATACTTGAATGCATACTTGTTTTATATTTGTCATTTGGTGCATTCCTTCATAATCCCTCATTAAAAATAATCATGTTTGTTTAATCATGTGTTTTGATTCCATTTAATCATGTTGCATGTTAATTGTGCATTTTTCCATTGGCTTTGTGCATAAAAAATGAAAATAAGCAAATCTGCCTTTTGCATTTCATAGTTGTTTTTCACATGGTAGCTATAAAATCTATGCTGATTGTTGCATTGTCACACTTTTTACACCTGTTTTGCATGTTGATTGTGAGCTATAAAAAGTTGTGTGCATTATACATTGCATTTCATTGATGTTTGTGCATTTAGGGGCTGTAATAGGTTGATGGATTTTTGCTTTGCATTATTTATAGGTCCTCTAAACTTAGGATTGAGTCTAGCTTAGGTTCTAGATGCATTAGGATTTAATTGGTATTTTTTTTGCCTTATTATTTTAGATAATATGCAATACTAACCCTTGTTTTTGTAGGGAGGTTAAGGTAAGTTCTTCACAACTTATTCCTTTTACTTTCTTTATACATTTAATTTTCATAATACCTTACTTTCATACTTGTGTTTGTTAGGTTTTCTCCCTTTGTTAGAATCAACTTATCTTCCTTAGGAAGTAAGTTGCATTCTAACTTTTCTTTTCCTTTTCTCATTAGGATTAGAAAGCCACACTACCCATTAGGACCTCCATGGAATAAACAGTTTAGGGTTGTATCTTAGTCCCCTAGTTTTTCCTTTTGCAACTTGAGTCCTTCTTTCTCATCTCATGAAGAAAATAACAAAAACACCTAATAAAGGTTGATATTCTCGTACGATACGAGAATTTTCTGTGGGTTACTTATACATGTCCCATCTTAGGGCGAGGTGTAAGAAATCTACCACGATCAACAAGTCTTAGTACGAGAAGGTTCACAAACAATAAACAAGAAAACATTTCTTTAAAAGACAAAACAACAAAGAAGAATCGTCTTTTCCTTCGGGAATTCTTTTCTCATCTCACTCACTCTTAACGCAAACTTGCGATGACTTGTCTCATTTACAAGACGGTAAACGCACTCGTTCAAGGTGAGCCTGCAACACCTAAGCATAGACATACGCAGTTCCAGCGCATAAAAAACACAAATACATGGTTCCCGCCTTAGTTAGGCGAACTACATCGACTCTGATCCTCAATTTCCCGATGAGGTACGTAGGCAGCGGGGTAGGACACGTTCAAGCACATTCTTTATTTTCCCTACATTTTCCCCATTCTTTCTTTTCATTATCTTTTCCATTTCCCTATCTCACTTCCATTTCAGTTAGCAGTTCTTATGTTCAGCAGTAGCTTTATTTTTCTCACCCTTTGAAACAGACAAACAAGCGTGGATCCTGTCAGATACATCAGACGATCTGGGGTGCTAATACCTTCCCAGGTCGTAACAGACTCCCGAACCCAGATCTTTGATTCGCAGGACCTTGTCCTTTCCGTTTCTCTTCGATTTGTGCAACATTACATTTCCCACTCATTCGGGATAAAAATGCCTGGCTGTTGACTCTACCTTTTCCGCGCCACTTTCGCGTTTGTACTAGGATGAAAATCCCAGGGAGTGACAACTGGCGACTCTGCTGGGGGTCGAACCTAGAATCTCTGGTTTCCCTCGAGAGTTAATCCTAGCGCCTGTTTGCTTTTGTTTCTTTGGGTGTTTATGCGTGTGTTGGTGTGTGTTTATTTACTATTTTCATTTACAGTTTTTACTTTACCACATTGTTTTACTGCTTTCAGCATTTATTTTCACATGCATTATATATATTGGACTGTGTTGGTTTCCATTTTTTTTGTGGGATGGGAGTTACCGAGAGATAAGCCAAACACTCGACTTGAGTGCACCATAGAATTAGCATGGACACGTTGTACTAGCATGGTTACATGATGAGTGGCGATGTGTTCCACACCTAGACTACGACCGTCTTGGAAATATCTTGTGTGGGAATTTCCTCCACTTCAAGATAGGACCTTGATATTTATGTGCATCTGGGGACTGATCATTGAGGACCTTAGTGGAAACACCCCTCTCCAGTGATGACAATGGCAGACCACATTTGTTGGCAAACCAACTCGCATCTGAGGGTCCACTGGGAACTCGCATAGGCTGGCCTGGTTCTCTCATAATAATCCAATTAAAGCAAATTGTCCGTATGAAGATAGTAATGTATCCCAAGGGTTGAATGTACTATTGTTTCTCGATTCAGTGCTTGAAGCTGGGGACTTATAAGGGATGTTTGTTTCCTTGGACTCAGCTGAGACCTCCCTGAGTAGTACAAAATGCCAAAACAATTCCCTGATTTGGCCATGAGCCATTTCTCAAAAGTGGTAAATGCATTATTGCTGCTCGGCTTTGAGAGTCCGTGATGTTGACCCGAGTAACACACCCATGAGATGGGAGGGGTTTACAGGTTTGCAGGAACCCTGAGACTTCCAACATACCCACTTTGCCAGCATTGTTCAGTATTGTGATCTTATGATTTGTTTCCTTGATTTTGAAATCTGGAATTCTTGTTCAAAGAAACAATTGTTGTGATGTTGTGACCCTGCACAAACAAATGATTATATGATTGACACATCACAGACACGTCTGATCACATGCCTGCTGCATACATAACATCATGGCATTTTAGCATACATGTTCGGGTATTTCCAAAGATCCCATATCTGAACCATGCCATTATATGTTCCTATATCCAAACTTGAATCAAAGCAGATGAATTCCTTGGAAATAATCGAACATGGCATTTGCATGCATCCTTACACTCATTACAGGTGTCAGGGAAAGATTCTCATCTTAATTTGGTTACTCTCTAGAATGGCCAATTTGAATCACAATCATCAAGAGATGGACATGGAGCAATGCCAAGCAGAGATAGCTGAAATGAAAATCTGAATGGAACAACTCTGGGGGGCATGCAGACCTTGTGTCATGGACACATGCTATTGATAAAGAAACAAGAGAACCAGACCCTGTAAGCCCTAGAGGTAGTACTCAAAGAAGGGCACCATGTCCCCGTTGTTGCTACTGAAGTTGTTGTTCCTCCCCATTCAGCGGGGTTGTTCCAAGATCAGGAAGTGTTTCACGGACATTCTCCCCAACTTTGGGATCCTACGCCTCTCAACTTGCAGGCGTTTCCATCTCACCAAAGGAAGGTTAAAGGCAAAAACTGCAAACAAAGGCCGAATAAGCCTGAAGCTAAGTTTGATTTGATTTCGGTGTCATATGCGCAGCTGCTTCCTTGTTTGCTCGAGCTTAATCTGATTGAACTTGTCACCATGACAACCATGCCCAAAAAGCTTCCTCTAGATTTTGACGCTAGTGCTAGGTGTTTTTTCCATTATGCGGCACCTGGTCACTATGTGGAGAACTGTAAGAGGTTCAAATACCAGGTTCAAGAGGTCATTGATTCAAAGATGATTGAGTTTGCACCAATCAGTGGGGATGTGTCAAGGGATATCATATCAGTGGTGGCAAAAGAAGGGACTCTTCCTTTCTCTACCGCAAAGATAATCCCAAATCAAGGGTGTGTCCCTCCACTATGGGTCGTAAAGACATCATGCCAACCACCTTTTGGGAAGAAAGTGCAGAATGACTTCGGGTGTTTGAATTCATCTCAGCATCAAAGTTATCAACAACAGGGAAGACTCAAACTCAAGCAGCCTGAAGGAGTGTTTACTCCCAGTCTCAGCCCTCCTAGCCAAGTGTTTGCCTGTTTGCTCGAGAATTCTTTGATTCAGCCAAGGAATGCATTGCCAATGCCATACCCCCATTCCCCCAGATTACAATATGGGAGTTACGTGTGAATTCCACTCCGGAACATTTGGGCATACCATTGACGAGTGCAAAGCGTTCAGGCACAATGTCCAAGATCTAATTGATTCAGGGATCATTACACCAGAAGGGGACTTCAAGAGTTGAAGCCTCTTGAGCCAGCTAGCCATGCAGACTGCACGCGCGTCTTTAGAAGCTCAAGTCGGGAGATGTAGATTTCTTTTATGCATATGTATTTCTTTATTGTATTCTGAGATTACCTTCAGAGTTGTTGATGGAATCTCTTGTTTTTCTATTGTTGATTATGACCTTTTCCTGTACTTCGGTATTATTGACATTGGTTGTATAACTTTTCGCACGTTTGCGCATTATTGCTTTATGGAAGTTTTCGGGTGCCATTGTTTCAACTTTTCTATCCTGGAAATTTTATTTTGATATTGAACTCCCAACGCTCAACACGTTCTCAGCACACACTCACCCAACACTTTATCTGATAGTGTGGCACTTTGTGAGGTATCTGTCCCCCCATCTGAATGAAGTGGGTGTTAGCCGGTGTGGCTAGTGATCTAGAGGGGGGGTGAATGGATCACCTCCTTGTTAACAAGGTTTTAAAAGATTTTTCAGAGCTTTTAAAGCTTAGCGGAAAAACATGGTCCCTAATCGACTTCCATCTATTCTGGACCAGCCACTAGAAAACCGGACATGTGATAAAGTGTTGGATTTGCAATTGAGATGTTAAAGACTTAAACACACAAGCTGTAAAAGTATTGAATGCACTTATCACAAAAACTATTTCCAATGAATCAAAACCGATTAAAAACGTAAATAGAGATAGAGAAGGAATACAATACACAGAGATTTGGTAAGGAAGTTCCCCACGTTCGTCCTCGCGTGTGGGTACGTCTCCCTCTCAATTTCAAACCGAAATTGAGAACTTTTATATCGATATTGCTGAAATCATCGTTTACAAGGTTTCTATACAAAAACCAGAAATCTATACACCTAGATCTTCCTATTGTATGAACCTTCACTTGATCTGAGCCAAATCAAGATTCCCTTGCAAGTAATACAAACAATTCACCGGTTCCATGATCTATTTGCGAAATCTCCCAATTTCCAAACCTTACGCTGCGACTGAATCTGTTTTGTAAACATGACTGACAAACCTTCAAGAACACACCCGTTCTTGAAGGACAAACCATATGGTTTTTCCTTGAAACCTTCTTTCACTCTTCAACTCAGCTAGATCATCGATCGTTCCACTGAACGTTGTCTCTTGATCCTCTAATTCACAGAACATCAATGATTATGTGTTGATGTTCTTGAATCACAGTGATTGAGAAGATGATGAAGATGATTTTTCTCTTAGGTTTCAACCCTGCTCACAATTGAATGCACACCCAAAAACTTCTTTTCTTGATTGTGTTCTTCAATTTTCTTGACCTTGAATTCACTTACGATTTCTGTAACCTTCACTGCACTAACATAAACATATATATACTTGACAAAGTCTGTTAGAAATAGAAACAGATTAATGCATCGATACGAAGTGCGAATGTATCGATACATGATGGTTTTTACACTGTTATGTATCAATACTTAATGGAATGAATCGATACATACTAAACCAATGCAAAAGAAATAGAGAAATGAAAACATAATGAATCGATGCATGTTGCGAATGTATCGATACATAGCAGATATTCCAGAATCATATCTACAGCATGTATCAATGCATGTTGCGAATGTATCGATACATAGTAGATATCACAGACGCATACCTACAGCATGTATCGATGCATTTGACTTAATTCAGAACTTCAAGGAAATTATGTATCTATACATCTTGCGAATGAATCGATACATACAGAGGCAAAAGTCATATTTTTTGTTTAAAACAAGACATGTGTTGATACAAAAACTCATGTATCAATGCATACATGGATAAGGTATATTTTTTAAGCTTGCAATGTCAATTCAATACAAAGTGTATGTTAAAAGCACAAAAGCATAAAATTTACTATCATACAAAACTAAAGAGTTGCTCACAAACTCCCCCTTTTTGATGATGGCAAATTTTTGCAGAAGTGTGAGAACCACTCCCCCTGAGTTTGTGCATGCTGTCATTTTTCACACTCAAGCCTTTCTCCCCCTTTGTCAACATCAAAAAAAATTGTATAGGTGAAGCAATATTCAGCAATAAGAAGATATATAAGCTAATCACTCACAAAGAGTGAAACATAAAGGGCAAACCAATTAATCGTAAACAACAAACAAGAATAGGCATTTAATTGGTCTAGTAGAGTTAAGAATTACAAAAGCAAACCAAACGCATACAATGTTTAAACATAAAATCAAAAGAAACTTAAGCATCAAGGAAAAAAGGAAATGATGTAATGCAATTATGAAATGTTGCATTAGTGAGGATTGTAGCCACCACAGGACTCAGCATAATCTCTATCGGGATCTCTGAAACTTGGAGGAGGAGGTGGAGGAGGCATCTCATCAGGATTTTGCCCCATGAAGTTGTAATGCCTGAACCGATTCTGAACCTCGGTGCTTCTGAATCTGTCCATAATACCCGGATGTGCACGACAATCATGCATGAAACCGAACATCTCATTGTAGAAGACTTGATGCCACTTGACCAAGTCTGTGTGCCATGAATATTGGTTATGATACATCCTAGTGTGTTCATCATGCCACTCCCGGTGCTCTTTGTGCCACTTCGTTTGTTGTACATGCCACGCACGGGCTTCTTCATGTCGGGCATTATTGGCAATTTCCATTTGCTCAAACATTTGAGTTAGATATGCAGGAGGTGTAGCAGATGATATTGGTGGAACAGATGGAGGAACCGGTTCATAGTTAGTAGGAGACCACCTTTGTGGCACCCACTCACCCCAAGCAGTGTTGACATTTGCTTTAGGGGGATTTTCTTCATTTACATCCTCCATATTTTCATCTCTTTGTTCTTCAACAACAAAAATATGTTCAGAAGGTGTATCAAAGTTATAAATTCTGGTTCTAGAGCTGCGTTCAAAGAAGTAATAGCATCGACGCTCTATGTCCCACCTATATCCCATATGAGAAAGTGTAGCACTATTGAATTCTTGAACAGTAGATGAAGATAAGAGAGGAACAGGGGGTATGACCACCTTCCAGAACTTAATGATTCTCATATTTTGTGCGGCATAACCAAGAGTGATGTTCTTCGAACTATTCCTTGTAAGAAAAATACGCTTCACAAAATAATCGGGCCAATTCAACGGAATCTTCTTCTGCAGAATATATAAGAGATGTATGTCTGGCTTATCCAATCTAGAGTGCCCACCGGACCTCGGACGTAAAATATGCGAGAGAATCCAATGTAGAATTCTGGGGACACTCTTAATCATTCCCGAAGTTAAATGCTCATCATCACCTAGAGGCCTTTCCATTTTTGAAATAGATGCACAATATTCCTTTAGATTAAACTTAGTTTCAAATTTATGATCATGCCACATCTACAACTCAGGCGTCGGGGATGGCATTTGGAACACCTTGTTCCAATCACCAGCCTCAAAACAATAAGTCCTTGTTCCAATAGAGCACTTGAACATGTACCCTTTACCAGATTTCACACCCGCATAAAAGGCACGAATGAAGTCCTCATGATAGTCATCATTAGCAGTTAAAAAAGACCCAAGTTTTTGTGCGTCAATCAAATCAGCAACTTCATCTAAGCAAATAATACGCGCATCTTGAGTATTGAAGACATGGGGTTTCATGACTAACCTTTTCTTGAAGGAAACCTCAAACTCTTCAGCAATGGCAGGATGGAGAATGGATGACCCAGTTGGAGGAATTTCTAGAGCAGGAGGAGCTTGGTGTGAAACCTCAACAGGTTCTTTCCCTTTACCTCTACCTTTAGCTCTAGGAAGCATGATTCTTGGAGGCATGATTATGAAGTTAGGGTTTTGGAGGAAAAAGGGTTTTGTGGTGTTAGGGTTATTTAACCGTTAATGATGCAAATGGGATGAAGAAGGAGATAAAATAGAGATTATGACTGTTACAAATTGCATAACTAATGCTGATGTGTCAAAACGAAAAAAAGAAAAGGATTTTATATCAGTATGCATCGATACATAACCGTATGTATCGATTCATGTTGCGAAATTTTTGGATTTTCAAGTTGCTATGTATCGATACAAACCACGAATGTATCGATACATACTGTAACAATTTTGACAAATTTAAAAGAAATTGAACATGAATCGACACAAAATGGATATGCATCGATACATAGACCTTATGTATCAATACATGAGACTAAAAAAAAATTAATGCAGAATGCAGAGTGAATCATAACATTTTAATGATGCTTAAGAATACTTTACAAAATAATTATTAATGCTCAAACAATCATATGTAAAGAAGTACATATAAGCGAGAAATAATTGCTCAAACATACATTTATCACACAATATCAACAAGATGTAGAGAGGAACAATGTTACCTCCGTCGTAGTAATCTCATGAAGTACGAGTGAAGTCTACATTCAAATCTCAGTAAACACGATGAGATAAATATAAACTAGATCAAACAAACTTAAGACACCAATGCGGAGAGATCAAGAATCCCTAATTCACGACGAATGTTGAAGAATGGTTCAGTTGCCAATGGTTTAGTGAAAATGTCAGCAAGTTGATTTTTAGTATCAACATGCTCAAAAACAACATCTCCTTTTTCAACATGATCGCGAAGGAAGTGATGTCTAATCTCTATATGTTTGGTGCGTGAGTGTAAAACAGGATTCTTAGTGAGATTAATGGCACTAGTGTTGTCACACTTTATTGGAATACGTTTAAGTTGAATATCAAAATCTTGTAGTTGTTGTCTTAGCCAAAAAATTTGAGCGCAACAGCTACCGGTGTAACATACTCAGCCTCTGTAGTAGACAACGCCACGGATACTTGCTTTTTGCTATGCCAACTTATTAAAGAATTTGAAAAAAGATGACATGTACCACTAGTGCTTTTCCTATCTGATTTGCAGCCAGCAAAATTAGAATCAGAGTAACCTACTAAGCTGCAATCGCTCCCTTTGGAATACCAAAGCCTGTATTTAGGTGTTCCATGAAGATACCTAAATATACGCTTGACTGATTTTAAGTGAGATTCCTTAGGATTTGATTGATATCGTGCACACATACAAACACTAAACATGATGTCCGGTCTAGAAGCAGTGAGATACAAGAGAGACCCAATCATACCTCTATACCTTTTGACATCAACACACTTACCATGTTCATCTTTGTCCAAGTTTCCGTTGGTAGGCATGGGAGTGTCGATTGATTTAGAATTATTCATTCCAAAGCGCTTGAGCAGTTCTCTGCAGTATTTTGTTTGACATACTGTTAAACCTTCATCGAGTTGCTTTATTTGGAGGCCTAAGAAGTAGTTCAACTCCCCCATAAGACTCATCTCAAACTCACCCTGCATAACATTAGAAAACTCTTCGACCAAGTGTATGTTAGTTGAACCTAAAATTATATCGTCTACATAAACTTGAACTAAAAGAATGTGCTTTCCTTTATGTCTAATGAAGAGTGTATTATCCACTTTACCTCTAGAATATCCATGATCAATTAGAAATTTGCTATGTCTTTCGTACCACACACGAGGTGCTTGCTTAAGACCATATAAAGCACGCTTTAATTTGTAAACATGATCTAGATATTCAGAATTTTCAAAACCGAGAGGTTGTGAAATATATACTTCTTCATTTATGACACCATTTAAAAACGCACTCTTTACGTCCATTTGGTAAAGCTTGAAATTCATAGAACACGCGTAAGCAAGCAAGAGACGTATAGCTTCAAGGCGAGCCACTGGAGCATAAGTCTCCTCATAATCTATGCCCTCCTCTTGGTTATACCCTTGTGCTACCAAGCGTGCCTTGTTCCTAGTTATCACTCCGTTTTCATCAAGTTTATTCCTAAACACCCATTTAGTACCTATGATATGATGATCTCGCGGACGAGGGACAACTTCCCAAACGTCATTTCTTTTAAATTGATTAAGCTCTTCTTGCATGGCCATTAGCCAAAATTCATCAATCAAGGCCTCTTTAGCATTTTTAGGCTCTACTTGTGATACAAAAGCGAAGTGAGAACAAAAGTTACTTATCTTAGAACGAGTCAACACTCCCTTTGAAATATCTCCCAATATATTGTCTATAGGGTGGTCTTTAGAGAATTTCCAAGCTGGTGGAAGTTCATTCACTTCAGATGTTCCTTCCTCTTTATCTTTTTCATGACTAGTATCTTCCTCCTTCTCATTTTCAGCAGTTTCAGATTGATCAATTTTCGTAACAGCTTCTTTGAGTATGTCTTCTGTAGATACACCTGCATCATCAAAAGAGATACCTTTTCCGACATTTTTTGGATAAGACTCATCAAAAGAAACATGGACAGATTCTTCAACAGAAAGTAAACGCCTATTATACACTCTATATGCTTTACTTGATTGAGAGTATCCAAGGAAAATACCTTCATCAGCTTTGGCATCAAACTTCCCAAGGTTTTCCTTACCATTATTTAAAACAAAACACTTACAACCGAACACGTGAAGATGAGACAAGTTTGGCTTTCTACCTTTTAAAATTTCATAAGGGGTTTTAACCAAAATAGAACGAATTAAAATCCTGTTCAGAACATAACAAGTTGTGCTAATTGCATCAGCCCAAAAATATTTTGGTAATCCACCCTCATTGAGCATTGTTCTTGCCAATTCCTCTAAAACTCGATTTTTGCGCTCCACAACACCGTTTTGTTGTGGAGTTCGAGGAGCTGAAAAGTTGTGCTCAATGCCATACTTGTCACAATACTTATCAAAGAGATGGTTTTGAAATTCACCTCCATGATCGCTTCGAATTGTAACTATTTTAGAATTCATTTTGTTTTGGGAAAGTTTTGCAAAACTTTTAAAAGCAGAAAAAGTTTCATCTTTGCTATGAAGGAATATAGTCCAAGTGAATCTAGAGTAGTCATCTACTATTACGAAACCATAATAGTTTCCACCTAAGCTCTTTGTCCTAGATGGTCCAAAGAGGTCCATATGGAGAAGCTCAAGGGGTCTTGAAGTTGAAATTATTTTTTTAGATTTAAAGGAGACCCTTGTTTGTTTTCCCATTTGGAAAGCATCACATAGGTGGTCTTTTGAAAATTTTATTTTTGGAAGACCTACTACTAGATCCTTAGATACAACCTTATTAAGCAAATCGAAATTAACATGCGCTAAGCGTCTATGCCATAGCCATGAATCATCATTTAGGGCAACTAGACATTTAGTGCTTATTAAATATACATCCAAAAGATCAAGCATATATATGTTGTTTACTCTTACACCTTTAAACACAACATTATGTTCAGTATGTTCAATTTTGCAACAAGTTTTTATGAAAGAAACTTTATAACCTTTGTCGCATGATTGACTTATACTCAACAAATTGTGTTTAAGTCCCTCTACAAGATGGACATCAGAAATAGTAGTGGTAGAGGGATTACCTACACTACCTTTTCCAAGTATAGCTCCTTTGTTATTGTCTCCATAAGTGACATACCCCTTCTTCGTTGCTTTGAAGTCAATAAAAAGTGATATGTCACCCGTCATGTGCCTTGAACACCCGTTGTCCAGAAACCATCTTCTTTCCACGGATGCAAGACACTCATCCTACAATATCAAAAGAGAGAGGTAGGTACCCAATTTTTATTGGGTCCAAGTGGGTAAGTGGTAACATGGTTATCTTTAGGCTTCCATTGATAAATACCTTTAGGCAATAGGAATCTTCTAAATTTGCATTTTTCAATGGTATGGCCAGCATGACAACAATAATGACATACACTACGACAATGTTGTTGTTTATGTTTGGTCCTTAAATCCTTTAGAAAAAAAAGAGTATCTTGCATATGGTGGATTTAATGACTTTTTAAAAAACCTAGTGTCAATGGCATAAGTAATATTAGGTTGTAAAGCTTTTTCCAATTTGACCTTAAGAGAAATGACCTCTTGTTGCTGTAGATGTTTAGAATTGGCAGAATATTTGACCAACAAGAAATGTTGCATTCAGTTCAGGATGTCCCATCAGATGTTGGGATATTATCAAACAGAGTATAAGTAAATGAACTTAATTCAGGATGTCACACCAGATGTTGGGACATTGTATCAGTTAATGATATAAGTTCAGTTTACAGGATGTCATATCAGATGTTGTGACATTATATCAGTAAATGAAGTAAGTTCAGTTTTTCAGGATGTTCCAACAGATGTTGTGACATCTCAAACCTGCTACCAGAATAAATTAATGACTAACAGAACTGAGTAAATTAAGGAAAGTTATCTGGAATTAATTATGGATGGACAAAACACAATAAGGCGCATCTGTAGGGAGAGTTGTTATGTGACTTCAGCATAATCAGAAGAACTGAATCACCTAGAATATAGGAAGTAACAAACCCTAATTCAAGGTGGAAGCAGCATGCATTTCAGGATTGGATAAACCTACAGAAAGCCCAAAATCCAAACACCTATTTAAGCAACAGAAACACTCAGAATAGAGTACGAATTTCAGAAGACCAAATAGGGTGTTTTGTGTTTTAATAGCAGGTTGTTTTTATTGTACCACTTTATGAGCTTTTAAGCAAAAGTGTATTTGTGTCTTGATTGAAACTGTGAAGTAAGATCAAGCTGTTTTGTTTGAAGTATGACTTCAATTTTATTAAACTTGTAAACAAGATCACTGTGTGATTGAGGGGGAGTGAGTTGGTACTCATATCTAAGTTGTGTCTTAGGTAGAAATTGCATTGGGTAGATATTAAGTGAAAGATTAAACTGGGTGGTTTAAGTCTAGAATTAATATTACTTATAGTGGATTTCCTCCTGGCTTGGTAGCCTCCAGATGTAAGTGTGGTTATACACTGAACTGGGTTAACAAATTCCTGTGTTGTTTATTTTTCCTGCACTTTAAGTTTTGGTCAAGTTGTCAAGTGTTTAAACATCTCATTCGACATCTCGTACCTGATCACAGAATTTCAATTGGCATCAGAGCAGGCACCCTGCCTGTTTATACTGGGTGAGATCTAGGGAATACAAATTCTGGAAACATGGACAGAGATGTAGGATCAGTAAATAGACCACCTATACTGGATGGATCTAATTATGACTACTGGAAGCCAAGAATGATTGCATTCTTAAGATCACTTGACAATAGGGCCTGGAAAGCAGTCAACAATGGATGGGAACACCCTGTCCAAGACACCAAAGATGGAGCAAAAGTGTTGAAACCTGAAGAAGAATGGAGTAAGGAGGAAGAAGATTCAGCACTTGGCAACTCCAAGGCCTTAAATGCTTTATTCAATGGCATTGATAGGAACATCTTTAGACTTGTGCATCACTGTGAGCTGGCCAAAGATGTTTGGGACACTCTCAAAACAACTCATGAAGGAACATCAAAGGTGAAGATGTCAAGACTTCAACTTCTCACCACCAAGTTTGAAAACTTGAGAATGAAGGAAGATGAGACAATTCATGAATTCTACATGAACATCTTAGAAATAGCCAATACTTCTGGAGCTTTGGGAGAAAAGATGACTGATGAAAAGCTTGTAAGAAAGATTCTCAGATCTTTACCTAAAATATTTGACATGAAGGTCACAGCAATAGAAGAAGCTCAAGACATATGCAAAATGAAAGTTGAAGAGCTCATTGGTTCCCTTCAAACATTTGAGATGGGAATGAATGACACAATTGTAAAGAAGAACAAAAGCATAGCCTTGATGACAAATACTGATAAAGAAGAAGAAAATGATGAATCAGAAACTGATGAAAACTTATCAGAAAACATTGCTATGCTTGGAAGACAATTCAAAAAGATTCTCAGAAGGATGGAAGACAAGTCCAGACCAAGTGGAAGATACATAAACTCTTCTGAGAACAAAAGACCTTATGATGCTAATAAAAGGTCAAATTATGATGAAAAGACCAGTCAAGAAAAAGGAATTAAATGCCATGGATGTGAAGGATATGGACACATCAGAAATGAATGTCCTACCTATTTAAAAAGGCAAAAGAAAGGTCTCTCTGTAACCTGGTCTGATGAAGACTCAGGAGGTGATTCAGAAGAAGAATCAGCTAAGCATATCACTGCTCTAGCTGGATTATGTGAATCTGAAAGTGAATCCAGTGATGGGGAGCTTACTTTTGAAGAACTTGAGTAATCATACAGAGAACTAGTCAAAAGAAGCACTGAAATATGCAGGGAGAGTATAAAGCTAAAGAAGCAGATTGAGGCACTAAAGGATGAAAAAGCAAGTGATCTAGAGATCATTGACACCTTGAAAAGTGAAGTAAGTCTTCTCAACTCCAAGTTGGAACATATGTCCAAATCTGTTAGAATGCTGAACAGTAGCTCAAGCACACTGGATGTTATTCTCAACAACAATAAGCATTTAGGGGATAAAAGTGGACTGGGATTTAACAATGTTCATAAGGTTGAAGCTAGCTCTAGCAAAACTACTTCAAAGTCCATACAGTCAAACAAGATGTCCCAACAGATGCTTCAACATCATGAAAAGAACACAAAGTCAAACATAATGTTCCAACAGATGTCTCAACATCCTGAAAAGAACATAATGAAGAAGAAGTATCAAAGATGGAGATGTCATCATTGTGGAAGATTTGGACATATCAAACCTCATTGCTACAAGTTGCATGGATATCCAAATCAGATGTATCAGCAACCTCCTAAGCAGAAGATAGAAGTTACCAAGAAAGTGCTGCATAGACATCAAAGAGATCAGCAACCCCCTAAGCAGAAGACAGAGGTCATCAAGAAGGTATGGGTACCAAAAGCTAGTCTTCATGCTGATCAAAGCTACATGCCCAAGAACAAGATCAACAAACAACCTTGGAGCTCTACTGATGAACAATGCACAGGGCAGAGGTATCAAAAGAAATCTCAACACAAATGGTCAAAGAAAGGTGTTGCATATATAGCTCATACATCACTAAGAGTATCAGCTAAAGAAGACTGGTACTTTGACAGTGGATGTTCAAGACACATGACTGGATTGAAGAATCTTCTAGTAGACTTAAAGTCATATTCATCCAGATATGTAACCTTTGGAGATGGAGCTAAAGGAGAAATCAAGGGAGTTGGGACCTTGGACTGTCCAGATGTACCAAGACTAGATGATGTGCTGCTGGTAAAAGGTTTAACTGCTAACCTGATCAGCATAAGTCAATTATGTGATCAAGGGTACAGTGTAAACTTTACCAAAACTGAATTCATAGTGTCTAACAAAGAACAAAAGGTTGTCATGAGAGGAGCCAGATCTAAAGACAACTGTTACATGTGGGAACCTCAAGACTTCAGTCTCACTTCAACTTGCTCTTTGGCTAAAGAAGAAGAAGTGAAACTATGGCACCAAAGACTAGGTCATCTTCATTTCAGAGGCATAAAGAAAATCATATATATGGAAGCTGTGAGAGGTATTCCTAAACTGAAGATTGATGATGGCAAAATATGTGGTGAATGTCAAATAGGCAAGCAAACCAAGATGTCCCATCCAAAGCTCCAACATCTGACAACTTCCAAAGTTTTGGAATTATTGCATATGGATCTTATGGGACCTATGCAGGTTGAGAGCCTTGGTGGTAAGAGGTATGCCTATGTGGTGGTTGATGACTTTTCAAGGTATACATGGATAAATTTCATCAAAGAAAAGTCTGATGTATTTGATGTATTCAAAGACTTATGCCAAAGAATACAAAGGGAAAAAGCCAGCTGTGTGATCAGAATAAGAAGTGATCATGGAAAAGAATTTGAGAACCAAAAATTCTTAGATTTCTGTTTTTCAGAAGGAATCAATCATGAATACTCTTCACCAATCACTCCTCAACAGAATGGGATTGTTGAGAGGAAGAATAGAACTATTCAAGAATCAGCAAGAGCTATGATCCATGCTAACAAGTTACCTTTGTACTTCTGGGCTGAAGCTATGAACACAGCTTGTTACATCCATAACAGAGTTACTCTAAGGAAAGGAACTTTGTCCACAATCTATGAAGTCTGGAAGGGCAGAAAACCCACAGTTAAGTACTTCCATGTGTTTGGAAGTAACTGTTATATTCTGGCAGATAGGGAGCAAAGAAGAAAAATGGATCCTAAAAGTGATGAAGGGATTTTTCTTGGATACTCTATAAACAACAGAGCATATAGAGTATTTAACTCTAGAACCAAAGTTATCATGGAGTCCATAAATGTGATCATTGATGATGCTCCTACAGATGTTACAGAAGATGTTGGAACATCTGCTGACAGCCAAACTGAAGCTGAAGAAAAGAGTGATCATTCTGACTTCACTCAATCTGATGCAAGGACAGAACAATCCAGCAAACCTCCCTCCATCAGAATCCAGAAGGATCATCCCAAAGATTTGATAATTGGTGATCCCAACAGAGGTGTAAGCACTAGATCAAGAGAAGTGATTTCAGGTTCCTGTTTTGTTTCAAAAATAGAACCTAAAAACATCAAGGAAGCTCTTACTGATGAATATTGGATTTGTTCTATGCAAGAGGAATTAGGTCAATTCACAAGGAATGAAGTGTGGAATCTTGTTCCTAGACCTGATGACATAAATGTGATTGGCACTCAATGGGTGTATAAGAACAAGTCAAATGAACAAGGAGTTGTTACAAAGAACAAAGCTATACTTGTAGCTCAAGGATACACACAAATTGAAGGAGTAGACTTTGATGAAACCTTTGCACCAGTAGCAAGGCTTGAATCAATCAGACTACTTTTAGGAATTGCTTGTATCTTGATGTTCAAGCTATTTCAAATGGATGTGAAAAGTGCCTTTCTAAATGATATCTTAATGAAGAGGTATATGTAGAACAGCCTAAAGGATTTGTTGATCCAAGCTGTCCAAATCATGTATACAAACTAAAGAAGGCTCTTTATGGTTTGAAGCAAGCTCCAAGAGCATGGTATGAAAGGCTGACTACTTTTCTTATCAAGCAAGGGTACATGAAAGGTGGAATTGACAAAACCTTGTTTGTTAAAGATGAAGAAGGAAATGTCATGATTGCTCAAATATATGTAGATGACATTGTTTTTGGTGGGATGTCAGACAAGATGGTTAAACATTTTGTCAATCAGATGGAATCTGAATTTGAAATGAGCCTAGTAGGAGAATTAACCTACTTTCTTGGACTGCAAATAAAGCAAATGGAGGACTCCATGTTCATTTCCCAAAGCAAGTATGCTAAGATCATAGTCAAGAAATTTGGGATGGACAGTGCTACTCATAAGAGAACTCCTGCCCCCACACATTTAAAGCTGACTAAAGATGACAAGGGTGAGAATGTAGATCAAAGCCTATACAGAAGTATGATTGGAAGCTTGTTATATCTGACTGCTAGCAGACCAGACATAGCATTTGCAGTAGGTGTATGTGCAAGATATCAAGCTGATCCAAAAGTTAGTCATCTTAACCAAGTCAAGAGAATTCTGAAATATGTTAATGGTACTTGTGACTATGGCATAATGTACTTTCATGGATGCAAACCAATTCTCACTGGCTTCTGTGATGCTGATTGGGCTGGAAGTGCTGATGACAGAAAAAGCACTTCAGGAGGATGCTTCTTTCTAGGAAACAATTTGATTTCTTGGTTCAGTAAGAAACAAAATTGTGTATCCTTATCTACTGCTGAAGCTGAATATATTGCAGCTGGAAGTAGTTGTTCACAGTTGGTTTGGATGAAGCAAATGCTCACTGAGTACAATGTCCCACAAGATGTCATGACATTGTACTGTGACAACTTAAGTGCTATTAACATATTAAAGAATCCTATCCAACATAGCAGGACCAAGCATATTGATATCAGGCACCATTTCATCAGAGATCTTGTAGAAGAAAAAGTGATCTCATTGGAACATGTAGCTACAAATCTGCAATTGGCTGATATATTTACTAAAGCCTTGGATGCTACCCAATTTGAAAACCTAAGGGGTAAATTGGGAATCTGTTTGTGTGAAATTTAGCAGTTATGGAGATGTGCCAACATGTCATATGACATCGTGTGGCATGATCACCAGATGGCAACACCAATCTGGTTAAGCACCATATGTATTCCACTCCTAGAAATTCTCCAAGTAACGGCTCTTATAAGAATATCAGCTCACATTCAGCTATTCATCTTCTCATCATTCTCTCACAACAACTTGCTTGCTATAGCTAACTCTCAGAGATCATCAAACTCAACCAATCTCAATCTCTTTCTTCACCACATTCTCAAAATGGATCATCACCAAAACCCTAACATTTCTGAAGAAATCCTCAACAAGGAAGATGTGGTGCATGCAACCCCCATTTCTGTGGTACCCATGGATTCAACTCCAATGGACGAAATCAGAGGAAGTGTTCCTCTGGCTCAAAAGCCAAGAACTCCTACTGTAAGAAGGGCAAAGGAACCTGTTGTTAGCAAAGCCAAAGGGAAGCCCTCATCATCAAACACCACTCCAAAAGCTTCTGAATACGTGGATGATTCCATAAAGGAGCTGGTAAACAGGATCTTATCTGAGCAAAGAGTGGTAAGTGGCATATCTATCCCTCTAAACACCATGCCAGCTCCACAAGAAGATCAACAAACTCAGGCTGAAAAGGACACTCCTGCTCAACAGGATGTCCCAATAGATGTTGAAACATCTGAAGACCAGCAAAAGGCCTCCACTGATAGTGATGAAGAAACATCTGAGGACCAGCACAAGGGCTCCATTGAAGAGAAAATCTCTGTTGATCCACCAGCTGAAGAGGAGAATGCTCAACCTCCTCCTGTTGTGAACATAGAGCATGATTCTGATACAGAAATCATTGCTTCTGTCAACCCTAGCATAGCCAAAAGGCTTAGAACTAGGAAAGAAAAGATGAATGTAGGACATGCAACTCCTGAGAAGAAGCAAGTTACACCAAAGAAGGACAAAGCTAAAGCTGTCTTTGGTCCAACAAAACAATGGAGCAAGGTGCAAACACAAAAGAGGAAAGCTGTCACCCCTCCAGATTCAGATGTTGAAGAAGATGTCCCAACATCTCCACCAAAGAAGAAACCAGCACCATCAAGGTCATCAACTGCTGTTCCAGAAGCTCCTCTGGACAACATCTCCTTTCATCATGTTTCAAGTGTGAATAGATGGAAGTTTGTTTATCAAAGAAGGGTAGCACTTGAAAGAGAGCTGAGCAGTAATGCACTTGAGTGCACAGAGGTAATTGATCTCATCTCTTCTGCTGGCCTTTTCAAAACTGTCTCCAACTTCTCTCCTTGCTATGAGCTGCTTGTCAACGAATTCATAGTCAACCTCCAAGAAGATTGTGCTGATGGTAAGTCTGCTGAATTTAGAAAAGTATATGTAAGAGGAAGGTGTGTAGACTTCTCTCCTAGGGTTATCAACCACTACCTTGGAAGAGAATCTGATGGTCCAAATGAGTTAGGGAAGACTGATAACCAGGTTTGCAAGGTTATCACTGCTAATCAGGTCAAGACTTGGCCAGTTAAAGGGAAGCTCTCAGTTAGCATGCTGACAAGGAAATATGCCATGCTGAATAGGATTGGCACTACAAACTGGGTCCCTACCAACCATACATCCTCCATATCAACTGGATTGGGCAGGTTCATATATGATGTGGGCACCCAAACAAAGCTGGATTATGGGGCCTATATATTTGATCAGACATTGAAGCATGCTGGATCATCTGCAACTAAGCTGCCAATTGCCTTTCCTTCCTTGCTGTGTGGAATAATGATGAGTCAGTATCCTGGTATCCTCACTGAGAAGGACACAATTTGCAAAAGAGAAAGCCCTCTGGCCTTCCACTACAAGCTGCTCTTGAGTCATCATGCAGCTGATGTTGAAGCTCCCTCTGGGACATCTGCTGGTCCTTCAAAGGCAAAGTCTCCAATCTCCAAAGCTGCATTAATTGCTGAGCTGAAGATCACATGCAAAGAACTGGATGCAAGGAAGCAGAAGCTTGAGGAGATTATCCAAAGGCTGGAGATTGAAGAAAGTGCTCAGAAAGCTGCTGCTTCTGATGAGGAGACTGAGGAAGAGGAAGAAACTGATTATGAGGAGTCTGAGTGAAAATTGTATGTGAGGAAAATGTAATGACTGTTGCATTGTAATTTTGAATTAGTAACTTTGGCCCCAATTTATGTCTAACAAGGGGGAGAACTGAACAACAACAACAATGTATGATCCAAATTACTGATTAATGAAAAAATTCTGTTTGCTTCTGAACTAAAGTTGTGATTTAATGAAAATTTCTGTTGCAACAAAACTGAATACATGTATGTTTGAGGGGGAGTAAACTCACACATGACTCAACAGAAAAGAACTGATGTACTCTGATAAAAGAACTTCTGCTGCACTCTGATAACCAGAAAAATATGTTAGCCAAAAATTAGCCAAAGGGGGAGTTTGTAGATGTTTAGAATTGGCAGAATTTTTGACCAACAAGAAATGTTGAATTCAGTTCAGGATGTCCCATCAGATGTTGGGACATTATCAAACAGAGTATAAGTAAATGAACTTAATTCAGGATGTCACACTAGATGTTGGGACATTGTATCAGTTAATGATATAAGTTCAGTTTACAGGATGTCACATCAGATGTTGTGACATTGTATCAGTAAATGAAGTAAGTTCAGTTTTTCAGGATGTTCCAACAGATGTTGTGACATCTCAAACCTGCTACCAGAATAAATTAATGACTAACAAAATTGAGTAAATTAAGGAAAGTTATCTGGAATTAATTATGGATGGACAAAACAGAATAAGGCGCATCTGTAGGGAGAGTTGTTATGTGACTTCAGCATAATCAGAAGAACTGAATCACCTAGAATCTAGGAAGTAACAAACCCAAATTCAAGGTGGAAGCAGCATGCGTTTCAGGATTGGATAAACCTACAGAAAGCCCAAAATCCAAACACCTATTTAAGCAACAGAAACACTCAGAATAGAGTACGAATTTCAGAAGACCAAATAGGGTGTTTTGTGTTTTAATATCAGGTTGTTTTTATTGTACCACTTTATGAGCTTTTAAGCAAAAGTGTATTTGTGTCTTGATTGAAACTGTGAAGTAAGATCAAGCTGTTTTGTTTGAAGTATGACTTCAATTTTATTAAACTTGTAAACAAGATCATTGTGTGATTGAGGGGGAGTGAGTTGGTACTCATATCTAAGTTGTGTCTTAGGTAGAAATTGCATTTGGTAGATATTAAGTGAAAGATTAAACTGGGTGGTTTAAGTCTAGAATTAATATTACTTATAGTGGATTTCCTCCTGGCTTGGTAGCCTCCAGATGTAAGTGTGGTTATACACTGAACTGGGTTAACAAATTCCTGTGTTGTTTATTTTTCCTACACTTTAAGTTTTGGTCAAGTTGTCAAGTGTTTAAACATCTCATTCGACATCTCGTACCTGATCACAGAATTTCAGTTGCCAAATCTGACAAGCTTCACAATAACTCATTTTACTACAACCATCAATATCAATAGCTTTTGAATTTTCTGCAATGCTAGCTTTCAAGTACTCTAGATCTTTTTCAGCATGGAGTACTTTACCTTCCAAGTATGAAAAAATTCGTTTATCGGAAGATAATCTTTTAAACGCTTCTATAGCTTCATTATGCAGTTTTTCAAAAGCTATTTTCAATTCAGAAAAGGACATAGAAGAGAAATTGTTATAGTAAGCTTGTTTTACCCTTTTATCATCAATTTTCTTCTTGTGGTGGGACTGATTTTTGGTGTGAGCCATAAGACACAAATTTGCGGTTTCATCGCTATCACTTGAGCCTTGTGTACTTGATGAATCACTATCACTTTCCCAAGCAATATAAGCTCTTCTTTGCTTATTGTACCTTTTTGGTGGAGCTTTTCCTTTATCCTTTTTCTTCAAAGGACAATCCGTCTTATAATGTCCGGACTTACCACAATTAAAACAAGACCCTCTTTCTCTATTCTTCTTAATATCTTCCTGTTTTGAATCTATAGATTGTCTTCTAAACTTTATGAGATTTTTGTCGGAATGCTTGATTCCATTCTTTCGAATGAATCTATTATATCTCCTAACAAAGAGTCCCATTTCTTCGTCACCGGAGTCTTCGTCACTACTTGACTCATTGTTGCTTAGCTCCTTTTGTGAGGACTTTGAGTTAGAAGCCACAAGAGCTATAGGCCTCTTCTCACCCTCTTTGTCTTTATTCTTCTCCTTTCCCTTTTTACTCTTGTTCTTAAACTTTTCTAGACTTTCTAGTTCTTGCTGATGTTCCTCCAGCTTTCCAAACAAAGTAGTCATTGAGAGTGTCGTTAGATCGTTGGCTTCCTTGATAGTTGTTACTTTAGGTTGCCATTCCCTGCTAAGACATCTCAGAATTTTATTAGTAGCAATTTCATTGGAAACAGGTTTTCCAAGTGCATTCAAACGATTGATGAGATGAACAAATCTCTTTTGCATGTCGGGGATAGATTCTCCTTGTTTCATGCAAAAGAGTTCGAACTCTTGATTAAGTGTGTTAATACGGGACTGTTTTACTTCAGTCGTACCTTCATGTGCAATTTCTAAAGCGTCCTACATTTCTTTAGCTGTCGAGCAATGGGATACCCGATAATACTCATCAGCACTAAGCGCTGAAATTAGCATATTTCGAGCTCTCCAATCACTTGACCACTTTTTCTCATCTTTATCATCCCAATCATCTTCTGGTTTAGGTACTAAGGCACATGCCTCATTCATCATGGTGATTTGAAAAGGACCATTTTGAATGACAGTCCATACGCGCCTATCCACAGAATTTATGTGAACTTGCATGCAGTCTTTCCAGTAGCCATAATTTTCACCATTGAAAACAGGAGCTCTATTATACGCCCCCTTTGGTTCAGAATCCATATCGTTACAAGCAGCCACAAAGCACCAGCGAACCGGTGCTCTGATACCACTTGTTAGACGGTGTGGCTAGTGATCTAGAGGGGGGGTGAATGGATCACCTCCTTGTTAACAAGGTTTTAAAATATTTTTCAGAGTTTTTAAAGCTTAGCGGAAAAACACGGTCCCTAATCGACTTCCGTCTATTCTGGACCAGCCACTAGAAAACCGGACATGTGATAAAGTGCTGGATTTGTAATTGAGATGTTAAAGACTTAAACACACAAGCTGTAAAAGTATTGAATGCACTTATCATAAAAACTATTTCCAATGAATCAAAACCGATTAAAAACGTAAATAGAGATGGAGAAGGAATACAATATACAGATATTTGGTAAGGAAGTTCCCCATGTTCGTCCTCGCGTGTGGGTACGTCTCCCTCTCAATTTCAAACCGAAATTGAGAATTTTTATATCGATATTGCTGAAATCGTTGTTTACAAGGTTGCTATACAAAAACCAAAAATCTATACACCTAGATCTTCCTATTGTATGAACCTTCACTTGATCTGAGCCAAATCAAGATTCCCTTGCAAGTAATACAAACAAATCACCGGTTCCACAATCTATTTGAGAAATCTCCCAATTTCTAAACCTTACGATGCGGCTGAATCTGTTTTGTAAACGTGACTGACAAACCTTCAAGAACACACCCGTTCTTGAAGGACAAACCATATGGTTTTTCCTTGAAACCTTCTTTCACTCTTCAACTCAGCTAGATCATCGATCGTTCCGCTGAACGTTATCTCTTGATCCTCTAATTCACAGAACAGCAATGATTATGTGTTGATGTTCTTGAATCACAGTGATTGAGAAGATGATGAGGATGATTTTTCTCTTAGGTTTCAACCCTGCTCACAATTGAATGCACACCCAAAAACTTCTTTTCTTGATTGTGTTCTTCAATTTTCTTGACCTTGAATTCACTTACGATTTCTGTAACCTTCACTGCACTAACAGAAACATATATATACTTGACAAAGTCTGTTAGAAATAGAAACAGATTAATGCATCGATACGAAGTGCAAATGTATCGATACATGATGGTTTTTACACTGTTATGTATCAATACATAATGGAATGAATCGATACATACTGAACCAATGCAAAAGAAACAGAGAAATGAAAATATAATGAATCGATGCATGTTGCGAATGAATCGATACATAGCAGATATTCCAGAATCATATCTACAACATGTATCGATGCATGTTGCGAATGTATCGATACATAGCAGATATCACAGACGCATACCTACAGCATGTATCAATGCATATTAAGAATGTATCGATGCATTTGACTTAATTCAGAACTTCAAGGAAATTATGTATCGATACATCTTGCGAATGAATCGATACGTACAGAGGCAAAAATCATATTTTTTGTTTAAAACAAGACATGTGTTGATACAAAAACTCATGTATCAATGCATACATGGATAAGGTAGATTTTTTAAGCTTGCAATGTCAATTCAATACAAAGTGTATTTTAAAAGCACAAAAGCATAAAATTTACTATCATACAAAACTAAAGAGTTGCTCACAGTGGGATCAGTAACATGGCATTTTCATGCATATCATTTTTGCATACTAATGGGTTACCCGAATTTCCTAATTTATTTGACCATTTCAGGAAAAGTGTCGTCCACACCAGTACGCTACTCGCCATAATCAAAGGAATTTCATGGACTCAGTGCAGATCGAACTGAACGAACTCCGCACCCGGATGGGAGAGTTCATGACAATGATGCAGGGTATAGCACTAGGACAACAAGAGATGAGGGCTGCTATGCAAAGAATTAACCCCCCACAAACTGATCCTCTAGTGGTTACCTTGGATGCCCAAGGTAATCCAGTTGATAACACTGTTATTCCACCTGGGGGGAATAGATCTCCAAATCCAGAGGGTGGTGGTCCAATTCCTATTCATGTGGTAGACTATCAGGAGGATCAACTCACATTGGTCAACAAAGATATGGGGTTTGGTACTGGAGATAACAATCAGGATTTCCAAATGTTGGTAGAGAAGGTGAGAGCCTTGGAATGCAAGGATACTCTCGGTATCGACGTTTTTAATATGGGTCTGGTTTCAAAAGTGGTCATCCCTCTGAAGTTTAGACCACCAGGTTTTGACAAGTATAAAATGAACTCTTGACCGAAGACTCAATTGCAGGCCTTCTATCGCAAAATTGCTGCACATACCAAAGACGAGAAGCTTTGGATGTATTACTTCCAGGACAGCCTGTCTGGGGCTCGCTAGAGTGGTACATGAAACTGGAGAAGAATTATGTTCGTAACTGGAAGGAGCTTGGGGAAGCTTTTCTTAAGCAGTACCAATACAATATTGACATGGCTCCCAACCGGACTCAGCTACACAGCCTGTCTCAAAAGAACTCCGAGAGCTTTAAGGAGTACGCATAGAGGTGGCACAAAGTCGCAGCTAGAGTACAACCACCATTGCTGTAAAGAGAAATGGTGGACCTTTTCATGGATACTCTTCCTGGGCACTTTCGGTTAGCAGGATGTTTGTCCAACAGTTTCTCTAATGTGATACAGACTGGTGAAAGAGTTAAAAATTGGATGAAACGAGGAAAAATTCAGAACAACGGTGCCTCTACTTCTGGAACCAATAAGTCATCTTGAAGCGGGCAAAAAAGACAGTACGAAGAAGCCGGGGCAGTCTATGGTCAGCGAAATAGGAGAAATCAAGGTTCATATTACCAAACAGCATTCGTGATCCTCCCAAGGGCAACCCAGTTGCAACAGCAAAATCGTCACCAGCATAACCCTCAACAGGGTCATCAGCATCCACAAAGGAGGGAAAGAGTTTTCTACCCTTTGCCAATGTCTCATACCAACCTACTACAACACTTTCTTCAGTTGAAACTAATTGAGCTTCGCAAGCTGTCCCCACCTCCTTTCCAACTACCAGATGGATAGGATGCCAACGCCCACTGTGATTTTCATTCCAGGGCACCAGGGCATCATATAGACGGATGTAAAGGTTTTCACCACAAGGTGCATGATTTAATCGACTCAAAAGTTGTCAACCTTTCACCAAACAGATGAGGGAAAGGGCATCCTAATACTCCCAGTAATGGCATTGTTTCTTTCAAAGCATTTTCATCCCTATTGAGGGGAACTACGTTGCTTTGATTCTTCATTGGTCAATGGAGATACGTAGGCAGAAAATTGTCAGGTCTTTCCGAGCAACCTTATGGGGCAACTTTCTTCCCCAGCTTTACTATTTCCTCTATACTTCTCGCGCCAGAATAATTGGAAGAAGATGTATGATTTCCATGTTGGGCATGCGGCCATTCGATTGAAGATTACAAGTCCATGAACAAGCTACTGGTCACTCAAAGCGTCCAAGACTGATCAGTCCAGAGGGAAACAAGTCTCCTTAATGATGGCAATGTTCAGCTTCTTTACTACATTTCTAGTTGTAGTTTCTTATGTTTGTTTAAACATTTGTATGCATGCATGAAACTTGTTTTTTTAATGTTAATCTTAATAAAATGCATATGTTTTTCTTGAAGTAATCCATTCGTATTCACTCATGATTTTGTGTATGTGCACCGCGATACCAACTATTATGCTTAAACTCCATGAAGGAGAATGACGAAATGAAAACGCAAAAATCTCCAATCATGTGCTCTTGAATAAGACCCTGTTGACGATGTACATGCATTGTTTCAAACCCTAAACACTGGAGATATAAGGGAGATAGACCCTCTCTAACCCCTTTGAGCCTTGAAGTAGGAGTTTCTTTTTGCATGAAAAAACCTTACATTTAACCCAAGGGCAGGGTAGGCGTTAGTTAGTTTGATCGAGCGTTCAGACTTTCATAAAAGAGTGCATCTGAGGATCCATTACCTTTCGTTGCACCAAATCAAGAGGTCCAAAGACCAGAAACTACAATGGTTATCCAGATCAAGAGGTCCAAAGACTGGAAGCCATAATGGTTATCCTTCACACGATTTGTTCAAAACAAAAAGAAGTATAAAAAAAGCCCGCTAAGTCGAAACTTGAAAACAAGCGACTTAGGCAAAAATTAGGGCATCCCGCTGGACTTCGCAATCAAAGATTCACAAGAGTCAATTCAGGAAAAAGTTAGGGATAATAAAAATAATGCAAAAGCGAAAGATGAAAAGGATTACACAAGAGAGATCCTTGAACAATAAAAAAGTCATGTGATACATACACAAAAGACAAAGGGGTGACTGACTCCAAACGACAACCTGATTGGTGCTTAAACTGTCAGTGTCATTGGTTCCTCAACCATCATAAAACCCTTTCTGAGAGGTGAGTGCTTGTGAAAGCTAGTTGAACATAGGAATGGGGGACATCACGGAGAGGGGTGGGTACCTATAAACTTAGAGCCTATATCCCTTGTTTCTATAACCGTGAACCAGGTCACGATACAATCCTCAAAAGTCCTAATTGAAGCAAGGTTATTTTGAGAGTGCACTACCACGAGACCGTGTTCCCAACTCCTATGAGTTATGCTAGAAGATCTTTGTTGGTATTGCATGTACATTCTTTCTTCAAAAACAATGTCGTATTTTAACCAGTGAATCATTCATGAAGGTTTGCGATATCATTTTCACTAAGACTTCAAGATTAACATGTGTGCTACATTAGCATTTTCATTCTCAGAATAAAACATTTTCTGCTTGCATACATTCGTTTGACATCATAGAAGTTCACATATGGAACCTCAGTCCAGAAGCTTAATCTTGCCAAGTTGAGAAGTCTGAAACTTCCGAAAGACAATTAGGTCGAGAGGCACTTTTTCAAGAAACTCCGTGGAGTAGGGACTTTCCCAACAATCGTAGTAAGAGCTAACTAGTTTGGGGTAATCACTTCGAGATCAAATCTCTCAGAGAGCCAACTCATATGGGGAAATCACTTCGAGATCAAATATCTCAGAGAGCCAACTAATCTGGGGCAATCACTTCGAGATCAAATCTCTCAAAGAGCCATGAGTCTGAGGCATTCATTCAAATTCAATCAAACTGGGGAAATCACTTTGAGGGTCAAAACTCTCAAAGAACAATTGGTTCAGGTATTCACTCAAAGATCATCCATTCAGGGGAAATTACTCAAAGGCTCATACTGGGGCATGCCATCCCAAGAGCACTAGAAATTACTCTCTCTCGAAGACGATCAATCAGAAGCACCTACCCAAGGTTCGGATACTGGGGCATAATATCTCACAGTGATATGAGGTTTTTCATGAATCCTCATGAGGCAAAATTCTTGCATAGACCATGTAGACTGGGGCAGTTATTTCGAGATCCGACACATCTCTCCAAGAGTTTGAAGACACTGATGCATCTCGGATGCCATGTTTTTTGTAAAATCCTCTTGAGACAATTTCCCCCGATAGACCACAGTCTGAAATGAGTTGAAGATCACAAGGAACCATTGTTCACTAATGATTAGTAGGAAATCGATCAGTCCAAAGACTGGAAGCAAAGTCATTGCCAGCAGGGGACATCAAGGAGTTGTTTCTTCAGCGGATTTCATTGAGCGTGACTCCTCAGCAAGTCCCGTCAGATCATCCCCTCTCCAACAGAGCAACAACAAAGAGAATGGTATCTTCTGGGCATAAAAGTATTGTTATCTCTTATCCCCAGCGGAGGACGTCTTCCACTTCTCATCTTCAGCGTGAGACACGTCCTACCCCTCACTCCCAACAAGGGGCGATCAAACTCTTATTTCCAGTAGGGAGTATCCCCAACTAAGTTCTCCATCCTCCCCAGCATGATTGGAAATGGAAGTTTTCTCCAGCATATCGGCAAAAGGAAGGATACTTCTCGAATGGAAGAACGTCATAATCTCATCCCTAGTGTGAGGCTTCCTTCTCCTTATCTCCAGATGGAGATGATTCAAGACTATCAGTTTCAGCAGAAAATGTCCATCCCGGGGCATTCTCCATTATCCCCAGTAGAGTCAAAATTGGAAAAAGGCAAGCATTCTCCCCAAGCAGAGAGCCTTCTTCCAAAAAAGAAATATTCCCCATCAGAGTCTTCTTATTCTCAGCAGCACGGGAGAATTCATCATTCCCTAGTAGAGATGAAGATACATAAGAGTTCTATTCTCTTTTCTACCTAGCAGTGTTCGCCATCCTCCCCAGCGGGTTAGCTGGACGGATTCCCCAACAAATCTCTTCCCCAAGCAGAAGATGTTGCTCTTAAGGGATTCCCCCAGCATGTCTCTCCCTCAGAAGAGTATTGATACATCTGATTCCTCAGTCGGTTCAGAGGAGTATCTCTTCCCCAACGGAGGTCGACGTGTAGCATACCTTTCAAGTTAGGTTAATTTCCAATAGAGTCTTGGCTCTCCAATCACGAAGTTCGATTTATTTTTGGCGATGATGCCAGTTCAAGGGCCAGTGTGTCATTAACACCATCCCCGCATAGTTGCTTTCCCCCACAGGGATTCATTGCGATCAATGCAACAATTAGTCCTTCCCCAATGAAGCCGTCATGGATGCCCTTTATCTCCGTATTAGGATATCCCTTGCATTTTCATTTAGTAATCATCATTGCATTTGCATCCTCAAAAGTGTAGCATTTCCATCTTTATTGAACATTATTCCATGGAAAAATTTGAACATATGCATATGAAGCATAAACCAGTTTTGGTACCTTACACAAAAGCCTGAAACAACAGTTCTTCAATCAGACCGAAGTATCCGCACAGAATGCCGAGTTCATTTCCCGGTGTGGTTATTTATACCAAGTCTTGTTTAACGTCCCCAGTCGAGTCTCCATTTTAGTACAATGGTCTCGTTGTTAAGTCTCGTTTCAGTACAACGATCTCTCTCTTTTTTTTAGTCTCCATTTAAGTACAATGGCCTTGCAGTTGAGTCTTGTTTAAGTACAATAGTCTCAATTTTTTCGCGTCTCCGTTTAAGTACAACGTGTAGCGGTAAAATCATGAGTGTAAGCTATTAGTTAACTTAACTTAAAGTTAACAGAGTCGCCACCACACTTTTATTTTATTCCAAGAGGAAAAGGAAAAAAGAGCGAATAAATCCTAATGAATCTAATGGCAAAAAGCTAAAGAAACACAACAGAGAAACAGGTAAGGGGATAGGTTACACAATGGGAAGGTTTTACGCACCCAAAATGTATGTGGTACTCCATGGGAGCCCTTTGAAAAATTTACTACTTTTGGTTTGAAAGATATTTGTTAAATGAGAGTGGAGGGATGAGAAAAGAATTATTTTTTAATATTTTTGTATTTGGAGAGGTTTACCACCTCATGCCTACGTACCCACAAAGTGCAATGCGGGCTCAAAACCCCATAGTTCATGGTACAAATAGTGAAAAGGGTTGGTTATGATTGAATTTATTAAGTGAAGAGAATTTGTCATCTTCAAGTGGATGACCAAACAAACTACCATGAGAATGAAGGCATGGACTCATACATCATTATGGGGAGGGCGCAAACTCGGATAAAATCAACGAGTATGCCACTAAACCCCCACATATGACAAGAGACTCAATTACATCAAACTACAACACATCTATCGACACTCTTTTTAAAGAAAATAAACAAAAGTGCACAAAGGCACAAAACAACTTGAATGAGTATGATTCTTTTTATTTTTTGAATTAAGGTCATAATGATTAGATTCATTGATTTTAAAAGAAAAGAAAAAGGGTAAAAGTCCACTTGACAAATTCAAGGTTTTGTATATTAAAGAGGTGATGATTTAAAAAGAAAGAATCCTTTGAAAAAAGGAGAAGATTTTGAAAATTAAAGAAGGGGAGGAGATGAAGGGACTATCCTAAAAAAAGAAAATAAGGAGATAAGGGAAGAAAGATCTAACCAAACTTGATGATACTTCAAATTATGAGCATAAGAGTTCCATCCTTATAAGCTAGCAAATGGCCAAATAAAGGCAAGTTCCAACTTCATGAAGGTCAAGGCAACGGAAATGTGTCCTAAGAATCTAAGTCCAAATCTTCATTCCAAAGCCAGGGATAGTAACTAATAGTCCACAAATTAAAGTCACGAGTTTTTTAGAAGTTTAATCATTTATTAATGTTTTTGTGTCCAAATGGACAAATGGAAAATCAACAACAAAATAAGTGCAAATAATAAACATGATATGGATGAATAAAGTATAATAAAGAAAAATAAAATAAAACAAACAATAAAAGTGCAAGAAATTAAATGTTAGTAGCAAAAGAAATTAAAGTGCAAGAATCCAAAATGTTAATAATAATATTATAATAATATTTACATAAGAGTGGTATGGCGAACTTAACAAACCAAAACCAAAAGAGTAACCAAAATCAGAAGGTAACAAGATCTGCTTAGCATCTTACACTATAGCGATTAATCAAGGAAAACCGAATCAAATTCAATAAAATTTGAAAGGCGATTGGGAGACCCAAAGCACCTACGCATCAAAAATTCATAAGTCTTGATTCTTAATTGTAACACCCCAAATTTTCCCTCTTGTTTCTAGCCTCATCTTCATGTCATAATCATCATAAGCATGGCATATTTTTAGCATATTTGCATAGAAAAATGAAACATAACATTCTCATGTTCTAGCATTGGGCATATGATCAATCAATGGTGCATGTGAAGGCTTACAAGTCAAAGCAAGAGGTTAATGGACCTTAGACAAGTCTCACAAGGTGTTCTTATGTCTTATACAAGCTCAAGATTCTTTACAAGAGCCCCAAGGGTTTGGAGGTTATCAGATGATCCAAGGAAGGGCAAGCTCCTACACAAATGATATTCAGATTAGGGTTTCTTGTCAAGCAGGGATTCCTTGTGACTTTGACCATTTCATGAGGGCAAAGTCCTTCATATGATATTGTAGCGGTAAAATCGTGAGTGTAAGCTATTGATTAACTTAACTCGATGTACACAGAGTCGCCACCGCGCTTTTGTTTATTTCCGAATGGAAAAAGGTAAAAGAACGAATAAAAACCTAGGAGTCTAAAAGCAAAAGCTAAAAGAAACAAACAGAGAATGGGTAAGGGGATTGGTTACGAACCGGGAAGGTTTTAGGCACCCGACTCGTCTGTGGTACTCCACGGGAGCCCTTTGAAATATTTAATGCTCTTTGGTCTGAAATTGGTTTGCTTAAAAAGATGGAAGAGATGAGGAGAAGAATTTTTTTTAATGATTTTGTGTTTGATAAGGTTTTAACGCCTTATGCCTACGTACCCACAAAGTGAAATGCGAGATCAAAACCTCGTAGTTCGTGGTACAAAATTTGAAAAGAAAAAAATGAGTTGAATTGATTTTAGAATGTAGAGATAAGTCGTCATCCTTTAGCGAATAATTCCGCTAAAAAAGATGAATCATATCTAAACATGTGAAAAGAAAAAGTGCACAAAGGCACAAAAACAATTGAGTGAGTTTTGAGTTTTTTAAAGTATATGAGAAAAGATTTCAATATATTTACATGACTTAACATTTGTTTAAGAAACAAGGTGAAAAAAGATTAAAAATCGCTTGACCTAAATCAAGGTTTGTTTATGAAAGTGTTTGAAGTTTAGAAAACAAGAAGATTTTTGAAATAGGGAGAAGTTTTGAAAATTTAAGAATGGGGAAGAGATTAAGGGACTAATCCTAGTACTTGAATTAAAAGTTAAGGAAAGAGTTTATCAAACCATAATATGCACAATTCTTCAAAGTTCGGAGTTCCCTCTTCAAAGGCTAATGAAATAACTTGAGGCCGAGGTTTCTAATCCATTCCAACTTGAGCAAGGGGGAAGATCTTAAAGTCTAGTCCATACTCCAAAGCAAGGGATAGTAACCATAGTCCAAAATTAGAAGTCACAAGTCTTTTAAGTGTTTAATCCTTTATTAGTGTTTTGATATCCAAATGGATAAAATAGAAAAAGACAAGTAACAATATAAACATAAACAAACAATATATGATATAATATGATAAAGCATAATAAAGGAGATAAAGGAGCAAGAGATTAAAATAAAAGGTTAAGGTGCGAGAGATTAAATTTAAACGGATTATATTCACAATATTATAATATTTACAATATAAGTGGTATGATGAACTTAATCAAGCATAACCACGAAAAGAAAAATAAAATCGAGGCAACCGGATCCAAGTGGATCTTTAATTCGGATCGGGACAACTTTAGGTCTATGTTAAGCAATCGCCGAGTAATTTACGAAGTAATTACCCTACAAATGAGGCCGGCCACCACTAATTAAAGTGGAAAATATTCGTGTTAATACATGTTAGAGAAACGATATAATGGATCGTTCTCCGAAAACATGCCACACTAAAAGAAAAAGGATGGTCTAATCTTAATCGAGATTTTCGTTGATTTTATCGAAAAGCAACCTATCACGATCTCAAAGTATGGAGAATGATTCAAATGATCATTCATCCATAGATTTGAAATAATGAAGATTAAAATAATCGGAAATCAACAATCCCGAATCGGAGATTGTCATCGACCAAAATTAAAAAAGATGAAGAAAATGGATCTAAAAGGAATAGATCCAAAAAAGAAATAGAAAAATATTTTTTTTAAACCTTTTCTTAAAAATTCTTTTCTAAATTGTTTATAAAACATCTTTTCTAATTTTTTTCCAAAATATACTTTAGAATATTTTTTAAAAAAAATGTAATATAACAAAAACAATGAAAATTGGAAAAGAATAAAAGAAAAGAAAAAAATAAAAAAAAGGAGGGGAAGATATAGGATACGCAGATGGCATGCATAGCAAGATCAACAAATGGCCTCAGGCCCAATTCCACATATCAGCTTTCTTCTTCTTTTATCAAAAGTGATCAAACAAATTAATAAAAATAAAAGCAAAAGAAACAAAGGCTCTTCTTCCTCTTCTACGCGCAGTAACGGTGAGACAAACAGGGGAAACAAAAGGAAGCTCAAATCGCGGCGAGAAAAAAAAATCTCCTCCTCACCTTCTTAAAACAAAACCGAAACAGAGCTTATCCTCTCTTCTCTCACGCCGATTCTTCTTCTTCCTCACTTAATTTCGCGATCTTCTCCCTCTTTCAGTTTGATTTCTTCTTCTTCTTGCACAAATCCCTCTCTCTCTCTAAATGTTTTCCTCTTTTTTGTTTCAGATTTGAAGCTTAATGGAAAGGTTTGGATGAAAGTAGAAGATCGGTTTATCAAGGTTTGGCTTCGAATTTTGGCAGAGGTTCAGAGGCTATTTTAAGCTTAAGATTTGGAATGAGGAGGGGAAAGTTTAAATAGGAGAAGAGATGAGATTTTGTTCTGCGTTTTGAAAGAAATGGGGTTGCGTTTTGGAAGCTTCACGAAATTCTCGTGTTCGCTTTTCAATTCAATTTTTCTTGCTGCGTTTTGGGCTTTATCAATTTGCGTTTTGATTATGCTTTTGTGATTTCAAATGCGTTTTTTGGTTTTATTTCTCAGGTGAAGGATTCGTGCGTGTGGGCCTGCTTCGGTTGTATGCGGTATGTGGCTTGGATTGTGTATTTGTACGGCTGAATGCGTGCAGGAAAGGCCTGTGGGGGAAGCTTCGGCTTGTTATTGCTGTCTGGGAGTTTGGAGTTTCATGAGGTTGGCTGAGTAATTGAGGAACTGGGCCGGTAATGTGAAGTCAAACAAGAATTGGGCCTGTGAGCTGTTGCTTGTTTCATTTTGTTGCTGCGGCGTGAAGCTTATTGCTTCGGCTTGGAGATTCATGGCTTGAAGAGTTTTGTTGTTGATGCGCGTTGGCTTGCGGATAGCTGAGACTTGTGGATGCGCGCGGATGACGTGATAAATGGCTGGTACGGCTTGTTGAAATGTTGCTTTTGCTTGCGGTATGTTGACTTGGGATGTGGGGAAGCTGGATGCCTTGGATGATTGATGGGCGTGTGGGGCCTGGTGATGTGCAAGTTGGCTGGTGTTATTTTTATTGTTGGCTGCGGGATGGAATGTGTGGGGCCTGGGAAAGGCTTGGCTTATGCAGCTGAGTGATTGGATTGAGGATGGCGTACGGGACTGCTGGCTGTGAAGTTGTGTGGCAAGCTGGACAAAAGGCTTGAGGTGATGGATTGTGGGGCAGGATGTGGATTTGCTTTGCAAGGCTGAAGTTAGGCTTGGATAGTGTTTGGCTGATAGGAAATTAGGGATGGGCCAATGGGCCTCATCTCCCTTGCACATTTATTTTTTTAAGATTTGTTTTGTATAAAAAAAAGATGGGCTTTCTTTTTTCTATGTTTTTGTGGTATATATAATAAAAAAAATGAGAATGGATTAGAAAAAAGAATTATATTAAAAAATGACTAATGGTTTTTGTTTTAATATGATAATGGGAATATTGGGATTATAAAAAATGGATATTATGGAGGTTTAGAATTTGAAAGAAAAATGAATTTGATTAAAATGGATATTTGAATAAAAATCGAGGATGGATAGAAATTGAATAATTTGGATATTGAATTGGAATTAAAAATATGGGAAAAGAAAATGATAATAGAATTTCTAGAAAGATGGATGATGGAAAAAAAATCGAAGTATGGATAATGGTTGGAATTTGGTTTTCAAGCCCACAACAAATCTCGATTTTTCTTGCACAAGCCTCTGATAAAATGAATACATCCAACACAGACCCAACTGAATATTTCGCAACTTAAGCCAACTGTCATCTGAAAACTGTCTGATTACATGCCCTGATGATTCGAACCCAAACTGAGGAAAATAAATCCTCAGATGAATTACTGATGAACTGATGAACCGATGAACTGATAAACACTGAAGATTCAAACCAATCTTCGCACAAAACACTGTCACTCAAACCAACTTGTACTTTGAAAACGCATTGTCCGAGAAATGAACCATTGGCACACACAACTTGCAGTCGACACAATATTTGATAGTTTGACCAGTAATAGGTCAAACATCCACTTGAAATCAAATTGTGACTGAACAAACGCATGTGAATTAAAATCATTGCCCTGTCTTTGAAATCCTACAACACAGAGAAGAAGAAAAATACTGCAACATATTTTTTGTATTTTGGTTAGTGATCAGTAAATAAATAAATAAAAATAATGGTGATCCCCTGCGAAGCATAGACCTACATCTGAGGAGAAACTCAAAACCAGTGTGATCTTGTTTGTATGCAAAATGCATATGATATGAGAAGAAATCTTAGGGCAAAAATTAGGGTGTTACAGCTGCCCCTATTTAAGTTTCTTCAATCCGGAGATATGAAGATTGACATCTTCGTCTCTACAAGATGGGAGAGACTTAAATACAGAAAACCCAATTTTTGTCTTAAGAGAACAAATGATATGATATGAATATGATATGCAAACCCAAGATCTCTGTGGGGAAAATATGACCACCAGAGGAAAGTAAAAACTTGGGGACACAGAAGAAAATCCCGCTGGGGAAACAACAAACAGACAACCAAAGAGTTACCAGGAAAATAAATCACTGGATAACAGACTCCACTTGGGAAAAGATATGAAATAATCAAGATACAAGATTCAACAAGGGAAGATAAACACCCTGCCAGGAACATCAATCAAACAAACATTTGAATCCAAGAATGGAGAAATACTGAGTTAGAAAAGAAATCATCAACTACCTGTTTACTGGGTAGGAAATATAACAGACTCGACTATCAATTTACTGGATAGGAGCAAAATACAGAGGAATATCCTCAATCACCTTTTTACTAGGTAAGGTACATAAAGAACTCGACTACCAATTTACTGGATAGGAGTATGATCCACTACCTGATTTACTGGGTAGGAACTCATTCAAATGGAAACAGTTTCTATTACCTTTTTACTGGGTAAGAAGAAAAGTATCTCGATTCTATTACCTTTTTACTGGGTAAGAGGAAAATAACTTGACTACCGGATTTACTTGGTAGAAAAATTCTCAACTACCTGATTTACTGGGTAGGAGCTAAATCAAAGAAGAACAAACTCAATTACCTTTTTACTGGGTAAGAGGATAAGATCTCGACTACCGAATTTACTGGGTAGGAGTACAAGTAAAAGAAACTTGACCAATTTGGTAATATTACCCACTATCGATTACTGATAGCTTAATTCCAAAGTAATATACTCAAGATGGAGAAAATGTTGCCCACTATCAAACAATGACAGCTTAATTCCAAAGCAATATATTTACAAAAGGGGACCAAAGTTCAATCCAAGAACAATTTTGAGAGAAACGGTCAAACAAGACTCATCCCGAGGAGGAAATATCTCAACTGGGGAAAATTCCATCCAGATAATAAACTGGGGAGGAAACTGAATCAACATCATCCACGAGAAACAAACTCAGTGGGGAATTAGAAAGGATTAACACTTTCTGCTTAATGGTCGACACTCTAAACTTGAGAGGAAGACGACACACACACTCTGTGGGGAAAGTCCACACCAAAACGCAGATAACAATGATAAACGCAAGAATGCAAGCAAACAATGCCATGCTTATGCGTATGAATATGCTTATGAATATGCTGACAAAACAGACATAAAGATAAGAGACAGGTGACATAAACACCACAACAACCAGATACTCGACTAATCCCAAGGCAACAATGCAGGGAAACATGCTGGAGATTCAACTTGAAATCTGCAGGGGACTGTCATAAGCCATCAAAGGAAAACAATCATATTACAAGGCTTAAATCATGAAGAGACAACATCTGCTAGGAATACAATCCTTCTGAGAAAAGGTAATAATCTGCTGAGGATGGAAATATTCTTGATAAAAATCAAACTTCACGAGGAATAACTGTCATACAACTCCTGGTCCACTTGGGGATAGAGTGCAAGACCTGCTAAAAATCACATAGGAACCTGCTGGCAATCAACACATGCAGACCTACTGGGGATCCATATGGGGATATCAGAAGTTAACATCATAGCCAAAACACAGTTACGAGGGATTTTAAATCTATACCCAACATCAGGTAAAAGAAAACCTCTAAACTGACTACTATATCAATACTTCTATATTCAAAGATGCAAACAAATCAAGATGAGGAACATGAGCTCAGCTGGGGATTCCCAATACTTCTCAATTCAAAGATAACTTGCTGAGGAAAAGATCAAAACTCAGCTAGGGATTCTTAAGAACATCCCTTCCAACAACTCTTCTGGGGAAAACATACAATCTCTATTCAACATCATTGTTGGGGAACGAAATATCATTAACATCAACCTATCAAGACTATCCAGGAACTTCGCATGGATACAACCGAATCAAACCCTGCTTTGGGAGAGACGATTTACACACATCCAGACTTTACCATTCTTGGAATCACTATCGATATCCTTTCTTTGTTCATATATCAAAATAAAAATGTTTTTAAAATCTACAAAAAATTTAAAATTTATTAAATTTGTTTCAAAAATCATCATCAACAATAAATTGAAATTTTGTAAACAGAAACAATATAAAGAATTGCAATCAATTGGACAAAAGCTCAAATTCATTGATAGAATGGTAGTCAGCAAATGGCATGACTCCGTGGATCATTACAAGTTTGAAAAATGGTAAATACATGGAAAAGGGCTACATTGAGATACAATGATCACTATTCTCCCTATCAACTTTGAACTCCATTGTGTCCGAAACTTCAGTCAAGGATGAGTGAATGAGAGTCTTTGATGAATAATTCTTCTGAGGGATAGAATCTGAAATCCTCGGTTGCTACAAGTGATCCAGTCTGTCGACGCAGTTACTTGCCATGATCCCTAACTTTTTCCTAGATTGCCCTTTCGGGTTTTCAATCTACCGGGATAATTATTTCTGTTTTTGTCTCTAATTTTTGCCTGGACCGCCTTTCGGGTTTTCAATCCACCGAGACGCTCATTTTTGCCTAAGCCTCCCTTTTGAGTTTTCTACTTAGCGAGCTGTTCTTTTATTTTTTAGGCGAAGTATTTCTTGACTGCATCCGCATTCACAGGGCGAGTGATCTCCTCACCATCTATAGTTGCAAGAATTAATGAACCGCCAGAGAAGGCTTTCTTAACAACATATGGTTCATCATAGTTCGGAGTCCACTTGCCCCGAGAATCTTTAAGGAAAGACTGAATCTTTTTGAGCACGAGGTCGCCTTCTCTGAATACACGAGGTTTGACCTTCTTGTCAAAAGCTTTCTTCATTCTTTGCTGGTACAACTGACCATGACACAAAGCTTTTATTCTCTTTTCTTCAATCAAATTCAACTGATCAAATCTACTTTGACACCATTCAGCCTCAGTCAACTTGGCTTCCATCAGAACCCTCATTGATGGGATCTCAACTTCGACGGGGAGCACTGCTTCTGTACCATAAACAAGTGAGAAAGGGGTTGCCCCTGTTGAAGTGCGGACAGATGTACGATGCCCATGCAAAGAAAAAGGGAGCATCTCATGCCAGACCTTGTACGTCACAACCATCTTCTGAATGATCTTCTTAATATTCTTGTTCGCAACTTCAACAGCCCCATTCATCTTCGGTCTATAAGGAGAGGAATTATGGTGTTGAATCTTGAAATCTTCACAAAGCTCTTTCATCATCTTGTTGTTCAAGTTCGAACCATTATCAGTAATGATTCTATTAGGAACACCATATCTGCAGATAATATTATTCTTGATAAACCGAACCACAACTTGCTTGGTCACATTAACATACGATGCCGCTTCAACCCACTTGGTGAAGTAGTCAATTGCCACGAGAATAAAACGATGTCCATTCGAAGCCTTGGGTTCAATCATGCCAATCATATCAATTCCCCACATGGAGAAAGGCCATGGGGAAGAAATCACATTGAGATAAGCTGGTGGCACATGAATCTTATCAGCATACACCTGAAACTTATGGCACTTTTTCACATACTTGCAACAATCAGATTCCATTGTCAGCCAATAGTAACCTGCTCTCAACATCTTTTTATCCATTGCATGCCCATTGGCATGAGTGCCAAAAGATCCTTCATGAATTTCTTTCATCAACATGTCTGCTTCGTGTCTATCGACGCATCTGAGCAAGACCATGTCAAAATTTCTCTTGTAAAGCACATTTCCATTTAAGAAGAAATTACCTGCCAACCTCCTCAAAGTTCTCTTATCTTTATCGGATGCCCCAAGCAGGTATACCTGAATCTGGAGGAAACATTTAATATCGTGATACCAAGGCTTGTCATCATGGACCTCTTCAACTGCAAACACATGAGCTGGTCTTTCAAGTCGCATCACACTGATCATGGGAACATCATTCCACTGGTGCACTTTTATCATAAAAGCTATGGTCGCTAAAGCATCTGCCATCTGATTCTCATCACGAGGAACATAATGGAACTCAACTTTGGCGAAGAAAGTTGATATCTTCCTGGCATAATCTCTATAGGGGATCAAGTGAGGTTGATGAGTTACCCACGTGCCCTGGATCTGATTAATTACCAAGGCAGAATCTCCATACACATCAAGATGTTTAATCCTCAAATCAATGGCTTCTTCAAGACCCATAATCCAGGCTTCATACTCAGCTTCATTGTTGGTACAAGGAAAAGTCAATCTTGCGGCAAAAGGAATATGTGAACCATGGGGAGTAATGATCATTGCCCTAATTCCTCTTCCACGTGCATTCACAGCACCATCAAAAACTAAACCCCATCGAGATCTAGGCTTAGGCCCTTCCTCAATCAAAGGTTCATCACAATCTTTTACTTTCAAAAACATCACATCTTCATCTGGAAAATCAAACTTGATTGGTTGGTAATCATCAATCGATTGATGTGCCAAATAGTCAGCCAGGATACTACTTTTTATAGATTTTTGAGTTCGGTACTCGATATCATATTTTGATAATAACATTTGCTAACGAGCAATCCTCCCAATTAAAGCAGGCTTTTCAAATATATACTTGATTGGATCCATTTTAGAGATCAACCAAGTCGTATGATTCAGCATATACTGGCGAAGACGCTTTGCAGCCCAAGCTAAGGCACAACATGTTTTTTCAAGCATGGAGTACCGAGACTCACAATCAGTGAATTTCTTACTCAAGTAGTAAATTGCATGTTCTTTTCTTCCTGTTTCATCTTGCTGACCAAGCACACAACCCATGGAATCTTCCAACACAGTCAAGTACATGATCATCGGTCTACCTTCCACTGGAGGAGACAAAATAGGAGGTTCAAGCAGATATTCTTTAATACTTTCAAAAGCTTTCTGACAATCATCTGTCCAGACACAACCTTTATCTTTCCGAAGAAACTTGAAAATTGGAGCACATGTGGCAGTCATGTGAGAAATAAACCTCGAAATATAGTTCAAGCGGCCCAAGAATCCTCTTACTTTCTTTTCAGTTCTTGGAGCAGGCATTTCCTGAATAGCTTTCACTTTATCAGGATCAACTTCGATGCCTCTTTGGCTAACAATGAAACCTAGCAACTTTCCAGAACGTACACCAAAAGTGAACTTGTTCGGATTCAAACGAAGCTTATACTTCCTTAATCTCTGAAACAACTTCAGTAAATGTTCAACATGATCCTCTTCAGTCTTTGACTTGGCGATCATATCATCAACATATACTTCGATCTCTTTATGCATCATATCATGGAAAAGTGTAGTCATAGCTCTTTGATACGTCGCACCAGCATTCTTCAATCCAAAGGGCATCACTCTGTAGCAGAATGTTCCCCATGGTGTAATAAATGTGGTCTTTTCCATGTCCTCGGGCGCCATCTTTATTTGATTATAACCGGAAAATCCGTCCATAAAAGAGAACACATCAAACTTAGCCGTATTATCTACCAACATATCAATGTGTGGCAATGGAAAATCATCTTTCGGACTGGCTTTGTTCAAATCTCTGTAATCTATGCACATTCGGACTTTTCCGTCTTTCTTCGGAACAGGAACAATATTGGCCACCCATTCAGGATATATTGATGTCACAAGAAAACCTGCATCAATCTGCTTTTGAACCTCCTCTTTGATTTTTACTGCCATGTCTGGATGAGTTCTTCTCAGCTTCTGCTTCACGGGTGGTCATTCAGGCTTCAACGACAATCTATGCTCCACAATATGAGTATCAAGACCTGGCATGTCTTGATAAGACCAAGCAAATACATCAACATATTCTCTGAGAAGTTCAACAATCCTCCTCTTAACATCAGGACCAAGCAATGCTCCAACTTTGACTTCTTTCTTTTCATTTTCAGAACCCAAGTTGACCATCTCTATAGACTCTCCATGAGGCTGAATAATCTTCTCCTCGTGCTCAAGCAACCGAGAAATTTCATCAGGAATCTCTTCATCATCCTCTTCCTCAGCTTCAAACACAGGAAATTCAAAGTTGGGAGAGGGCATAGGATCATTGTTTTCAATGGGTTTATCAATCAATCTGCACAATGATTTTATTTTTATTTTAGAGTATGAACAAAAGTGCAAACAATATGCAGATAAAAAATCATTATATTTTTGGGTTTTTTATGTTACCATTTTTCAGAATAAAGCAAAAAGGAAAAAACACATATGGAAATAACAAAATAACATTTTATTGATGATGATAAAATTTGAAACAAAGCCCGACAAACATCACTTTCACCTTGGGCAGAGTGAAAGGATTTTTGAAAGAAAATGAAAACAAATTACTTTGAAGAGTGAACAATAAAAGGAACATCAACAGCAATCCAATTCTGGCAAATCTTTCCATGCGTAACGAAGTCAGGCATTTCTTCATCTTCATCATCATCAATGATGGCAGCAGCGGAATGATCATTGATAAATCCAGCACTTCGGAAGCCTTCTTGAATAGTCTTTGGATCTTTGATAACTGCACCAGGTGCAAAGCCGATACCGAAACCTTCCTTGTTGTCGACAGCATCAATAATTCGCCCCCAACCATCAGACTGACCAGCTTCAATCACTCGCAGAGCATCTTTGAAAGAAGACACGGGCATGGCATTCTTCTTAGCAACATTATCCACAACAGAAAAAGCTTGAAACGACGTTCCCACCTCTTCCTCGGCATCAATATAAGAGAAAGAAGACAAATTGCTCACAAGCATCGCCCTCTCACCCTCAATGGTCACCAATTTCCCCTCTCTCACGAACTTCAACTTCTGATGAAGAGTGGATGTCACAGCTCCTGCCTCGTGGATCTAGGGTCTTCCGAGGAGACAACTGTATGCGGGACGTATATCCATTACTTGAAAAGTAATCTTGAATATAAACGGTCTGATAAGAATCGGAAGATCCACCTCTCCAATTACTGTCTTTTTCGACCCATCAAATGCTTTCACTATAATCCCACTGTGCCTCATGGGAGCACCTTGAAACGCAAGCTTTGACAAAGTCGATTTTGGCATAACATTCAGAGACGATCCGGTATCAACTAGCACCTTGGACATAGCATCTTCTTGACAATTCACCGAAATGTGCAACGCCAAGTTATGATTTCTTCCTTCTTCAGGCAGATCGTCATCACAAAATCTCAAATTATTGCATGACGTGATATTCGCTACAATACTATCAAATTGATCAACAGTCACATCATGGTCAACATAAGCTTGATCCAGGATCTTCTGCAATGACTGCCTATGAGCCACAGAACTCATCAAAAGAGACAAAACTGATATCTTCGAAGGAGTCTGCAATAACAGCTCAGTGATATTATATTCACTCTTCTTTATCAATTTTAGCACTTCATCTTCACTATTACCAGATTGGCCTGACTAGACAACAGCATCCATAATCTGCTTACTCGCATTTGTATCTTCGACTCTCTTCGGAGGATCTGAAGCATACACTCTACAGCTTCGAGTGACCATCGTCACATCAGCAATGCTAACCACAGACTTTGGAGTAGGAAGAGGAACTTCCCTACCATTCTCTATCATCGTAGTATTATACCGGTACGAAACAGCTTTATCAGACTCATAAGGCATTGGACCAGGCACATTAATCACCAATGGAGTAACAGCAGTCTTGCGACTATCGAAAGAAATAACCACCCTCTCAGGAGCAACCCTATCAGGAAGATTGAACTGAGGCATAATAACATTCACTTCATTCTCATATTCATCTCTTTTCGCTGTTACTTCAATCAGCTTATCGTCCATCATCTTCTGAATATCTCTTTTAACAATCACGCAACCACGAGGATTCACCGAGCAGATACAACATCCAGCATAATCGTGATCAATATCGTGATATTCACTCAAGAAAGCATGCATCTCAACCAAAGATCTTCGAATATGACGGACCTCATAGATCTTGAACAAACCAGGACAACCATCAACCATATTCACAGACGCATTACCATGCTTTGGCAACGGATTCTTCTGCACATTTGGGTTAACATCATTGAAATACAGAACATTGTTCCTCATCAATTTCTGTACTTCAAACTTCAATGGATAACAATTCTCAACATCGTGCCCCGGGGCACCTTGATGAAAAGCACAACGAGCCTCTGGTTTATACCACCATGGAATAGTCTCTGGAACTGGAGGTGGAGGACGAGTTTGCACAAGATTCTTTGCAATCAAAGACGGAAGCAAGTCCGCATACGGCATCGGAATAGGATCAAAACTTGGCTTAGCCCGAGCTTGTTGATTACCACATTGTTGCACAGAAGGTTGCTGATAACGAGGTTGATACTTTGGAACAGCTGGCACAGTTGGAGCCACGTTAATCATCGGTGTTACAGAAGCTACATGCTGCGAATGGTGATTCCCACGACTGTGAGGTCTTCTATAACTTTCACGGGATACTGCATTAGTCTCATTTTCTTTCTTTTTCCCGAAGTTGAACCTTCTAGAGCTTGAACCATTACCATTCTCTTGACTCAACCGTCCCTCACGGACACCTTCTTCTAAACGCATCCCCATGCTCACCATCTTAGTGAAATCGGAAGGAGCGCTTGCTATCATCCTCTCGTAATAAAAAGAACCCAACGTCTTCAAGAAGATCTTCGTCATTTCTTTTTCTTTCAACGGAGGAACAATCTGGGCTGCCAGCTCACGCCATCTCTGCGCATATTCTTTAAAAGTCTCTTTGTCCTTCTGGGACATAGCACAAAGTTGATCTCTATCAGGCGCCATATCAACGTTGTACTTGTACTGCCTCACAAAAGCTTCTCCCGAATCATTGAAGGTCTTGATTTGGCTATTATCCAGACTCATATACCACCTCATGGGTGCACCGGTCAAACTGTCCTGGAAATAGTGAATCAGCAGCTTATCATTATCGGTCTGAGCAGAAATCTTCCTTGCATACATCGTCAGATGGCTCAACGGACAAGTGTTGCCTTTGTACTTCTCAAACTCAGGCAGCTTGAATTTGTAAGGAACTTTAACATTTGGGACCAGACAAAGGTCATAAGCATCTTTTCCGAACAAATCCTTATGCTTCAAAGCTCTCATCTCCCTCTGAATCTCAACAAAGCGTCCCTAGAAATTATCAAGTCTTTCAGCAACTCCAGCACCTTCACTGGGCTCAGCATGGTAAATCATTTCATCATGGTGCGGAATAGTGTGCACCACAGGCGGTACAGTAGTCACAACTGGAGGAAGAGTAGTCCACACAGGTGGTGGGAGAGTATTAAATGCAACAGTCTCCTGATGATGAGGAGGACGGTATCTAGCAGGAATAAAATCAACTGGCATGCCCCAGGGTGTGCTAGCAGGCATACGATAGCGAGGAGAAATAACAGTCTCAACAGGAATGGATGCAATAACAACCTCAGATATGACAGTATTCTGAACAGGAGAAGGAGGTGGCTGATTCTGAGCAGCCACCAAACTTTCCATCATAGCAGACACTCTTTCCAAGCTTTCCCTCAGATAAGTAACCTCTTCGCACAGCTCGCGATTTTCTTGTTGCAAAGTTTCCATCACTCTTCTCCGATTAGCTCGAGTATCAAAACGGTGAGTCAGCTTGACAGGAGAACTGAATGAAGACCAGAAAACAACAATAAGATCCCTGGAGAACACTCAAAAAGCAAAACAAATGCGAGTATGATGCATGTTATGCGTATGCAAATGCAAAGATTTCAAAGGATTATAAGTTAACTTGCAATATTCATAAAGAAACATTTTTGAAATACTTAAAAACTCATTCTCATTAAGATCAAAGTGAGGATTACAAATGAAGTACAAACATCAATAATCCTAATACATAAGAGGAAGAGTAAACTAGGCCTAGGGAATCATATCCGAAGAAGTCCCGAATCCTGGCTGATACTTCATACGAATCCTCTTGATCTCTTTCTTGTACCTATCTTCCATATCTTCCTTATCCTTCACCAGCTTATCAACAATGGCCTTCCAAGCACCGGAAGTAGGAGGAATAGTAGCTGGAGTACTAGAGGAAAATATATCCTCTCTCGGCCTCTTCGCGACACGCCGCTTAAGTAGCTCAATAAGATCATCCTTCTCCTTAAGCTGCTCCTGCATAGTAGTCCTCTCAAGTAACCAATCTTCTTTCTCTTTCTTCATCTTCTCTAACTCTTCTTGAAGAACCAACTTCTCATCAACGGGAGGTAGAAAAGCAGACAATGGCAATATGGGAAACATAGGCTCCTCAGGTGGATAAGGCATCTTGAGCTTGGAAGCTCTAGATTGAACCCACTGAATATAACAATCGGAAGGAGGAAGGTGTTATCTACCCAATTGACCTTTCTCTTTCCTATGAACAGCATGCCAAGAATGAGCAATCCTTTTCTTCATCTCTATATGATCAGAACCATTAAGAAAGAAGAAACGGGATAAGGAAAGATTGTTTGGAACATCCTTCAAACAATAACCGAACTGTCGTCTAGCCAGAATGGGGTTGTAGCTAATTCCCCCACGTGTACCAAGAAGAGGTACATTAGGAAATTCTCCACAACTGTCAATAAGAACTCCAGTGTCATAATGAGAACTATACCATGTCATGTCCTTATGAGAAAGCGACATCAACCTTTGAGACCATCTTCGATTCTCTCTATTGTCCTTGAAAACATTCGACTTCGGTAGGTGCGAAATAAACCACCTATAAAGAAGAGGCGCACAACATACAATCTCTCCGTCACCTTTGGAAGTCCTATAGTGAAAAGCATGATACATATCTCCAAGCAAAGTAGGAATCGGGTTCTTCTTCAAGAAGATCTGAATAGCATTCTCATCCACAATACCATCCAAGTTCGGAAACAAGACAATCTCGTAAATAAGCAAAGCAAGAATAGCCTCAAATGCATCCTTATGACCCAAAGTAAGTGAAGTAGAAGCCTTTCCCATCAAGAACTTAGCATTAATACCACGAACACTCCCCTTTGGAAGAAACTTCCCATTAAGATCGGATTCCTTAAGAAACAGTGCCTTGGCGATGACCTTGATAGTAAGCTCCTTCTCTAAACTAGTGAAAAGAAACTCCTTGTCCAGAATAGGCAAACCTAACCAATGAGAATACTCCTCCAAAGTCGGCACAAGCTGATACTCCGGGAAAGTAAAACAATTATGCAACGGGTCATAAAACTGAGCTAAAGTAGGGAGAATCCCCTCAGGTACATCGGTATCCAATATATACAAAAGCTTCCCATGACATCTTTGGAACTCTTGGGTATCAACAACCAAAGCTCCTAGCTTTCTCAACTCTACAACATTAGGATTCTTGAAAGTGTACTTCTTTGTGTTCCTCCTTTCAAAAGTCAAAGCCATGGACATCTGAAATTTTGCAAAAATTCCTTATAAGTCCTTTGAAATCTTACGAACAATGCTCATGAATGTATGATGGCATGTATGCAACAAAAACAAACAAGATCACACAAGGCACATGGGCTTAGGTTCCGAGTCACGAGCATGAAGTCAAGGTAACAGAACACCAACCCACACAGGTAAGTACTAAGGTTTTGTCTTCATTGTACCTGCAGAAAACCAAAAGGGTGATAACAGAGGTGCCCAGAGTTAACAGCCATCTTTAGAATATCACCGGTACGTTGGATTACTCCCCAACCGATAACATTCTTAAAATAGACCTCGTCCGAGTGTAGTATCGCGTGACAACCGCCTTAGGTTTACAGCCAGACAGTTTCCGCACTATGTTCCTAAATTGGCTTAGATGGGTTAAGGGTTCTACGGTCCTCAGTATGATCAGCTCAAGGTCGGAAAATAATGCCACGTACAATTACTCGTCATGACATTGATAGTCCAAGAGAGCCTAACCGAGTGGAGATTATCAAATTGATATTGCTTTGGACTACTCCATCGCATATCGCTTCGAATATCGCTGTCCTATCATAAGTTTCAACTCAGATCCGGGTTAGAATCTATCTCACACAGAGGATCACCAAAACTAAAACAGAACAACCAAATAACAAACAAATCAAACCAAAGCAATAAATAAATCAAAGTAGGCTGAATCCGCTTAGAGATTACTCCCCAGCAGAGTTGCCATTTTTCTGTAGCGGTAAAATCGTGAGTGTAAGCTATTGATTAACTTAACTCGATGTACACAGAGTCGCCACCGCGCTTTTGTTTATTTCCGAATGGAAAAAGGTAAAAGAACGAATAAAAACCTAGGAGTCTAAAAGCAAAAGCTAAAAGAAACAAACAGAGAATGGGTAAGGGGATTGGTTACGAACCGGGAAGGTTTTAGGCACCCGACTCGTCCGTGGTACTCCATGGGAGCCCTTTGAAATATTTAATGCTCTTTGGTCTGAAATTGGTTTGCTTAAAAAGATGGAAGAGATGAGGAGAAGAATGTTTTTTAATGATTTTGTGTTTGATAAGGTTTTAACGCCTTATGCCTACGTACCCACAAAGTGCAATGCGAGATCAAAACCTCGTAGTTCGTGGTACAAAATTTGAAAAGAAACAAATGAGTTGAATTGATTTTAGAATATAGAGATAAGTCGTCATCCTTTAGCGAATAATTCCGCTAAAAAAGATGAATCATATCTAAACATGTGAAAAGAAAAAGTGCACAAAGGCACAAAAACAATTGAGTGAGTTTTGAGTTTTTTAAAGTATATGAGAAAAGATTTCAATATATTTACATGACTTAACATTTGTTTAAGAAACAAGGTGAAAAAAGATTAAAAATCGCTTGACCTAAATCAAGGTTTGTTTATGAAAGTGTTTGAAGTTTAGAAAATAAGAAGATTTTTGAAATAGGGAGAAGTTTTGAAAATTTAAGAATGGGGAAGAGATGAAGGGACTAATCCTAGTACTTGAATTAAAAGTTAAGGAAAGAGTTTACCAAACCATAATATGCACAATTCTTCAAAGTTCGGACTTCCCTCTTCAAAGGCTAATGAAATAACTTGAGGCCGAGGTTTCTAATCCATTCCAACTTGAGCAAGGGGGAAGATCTTAAAGTCTAGTCCATACTCCAAAGCAAGGGATAGTAACCATAGTCCAAAATTAGAAGTCACAAGTCTTTTAAGTGTTTAATCCTTTATTAGTGTTTTGATATCCAAATGGACAAAATAGAAAAAAACAAGTAACAATATAAACATAAACAAACAATATATGATATTATATGATAAAGCATAATAAAGGAGATAAAGGAGCAAGAGATTAAAATAAAAGGATAAGGTGCGAGAGATTAAATTTAAACGGATTATATTCACAATATTATAATATTTACAATATAAGTGGTATGATGAACTTAATCAAGCATAACCACGAAAAGAAAAATAAAATCGAGGCAACCGGATCCAAGTGGATCTTTAATTCGGATCGGGACAACTTTAGGTCTATGTTAAGAAATCGCCGAGTAATTTACGAAGTAATTACCCTACAAATGAGGCCGGCCACCACTAATTAAAGTGGAAAATATTCGTGTTAATACATGTTAGAGAAACGATATAATGGATCGTTCTCCGAAAACATGCCACACTAAAAGAAAAAGGATGGTCTAATCTTAATCGAGATTTTCGTTGATTTTATCGAAAAGAAACCTATCACGATCTCAAAGTATGGAGAATGATTCAAATGATCATTCATCCATAGATTTGAAATAATGAAGATTAAACTAATCGGAAATCAACAATCCCGAATCGGAGATTTCATCGACCAAAATTAAAAAAGATGAAGAAAATGGATCTAAAAGGAATAGATCCAAAAAAGAAATAGAAAAATATTTTTTTAAAACCTTTTCTTAAAAATTCTTTTCTAAATTGTTTATAAAACATCTTTTCTAATTTTTTTCCAAAATATACTTTAGAATAGTTTTTTAAAAATATGTAATATAACAAAAACAATGAAAATTGGAAAAGAATAAAAGAAAAGAAAAAAATAAAAAAAAGGAGGGGGGAGATATAGGATCCGCAGATGGCATGCATAGCAAGATCAACAAATGGCCTCAGGCCCAATTCCACATATCAGCTTTCTTCCTCTTTTATCAAAAGTGATAAAACAAATTAATAAAAATAAAAGCAAAAGAAACAAAGGCTCTTCTTCCTCTTCTACGCGCAGTAATGGTGAGACAAACAGGGGAAACAAAAGGAAGCTCAAATCGCGGCGAGAAAAAAAAATCTCCTCTTCACCTTCTTAAAACAAAACCGAAACAGAGCTTCTCCTCTCTTCTCTCACGCCGATTCTTCTTCTTCCTCACTTAATTTCGCGATCTTCTCCCTCTTTCAGTTTGATTTCTTCTTCTTCTTGCACAAATCCCTCTCTCTCTAAATGTTTTCCTCTTTTTTGTTTCAGATTTGAAGCTTAATGGAAAGGTTTGGATGAAAGTAGAAGATCGGTTTATCAAGGTTTGGCTTCGAATTTTGGCAGAGGTTCAGAGGCTATTTTAAGCTTAAGATTTGGAATGAGGAGAGGCTTGTTTAAATAGGAGAAGAGATGAGATTTTGTTTTGCATTTTGAAAGAAATGGGGTTGCGTTTTGGAAGCTTCACGAAATTCTCGTGTTCGCTTTTCATTTCAATTTTTCTTGCTGCGTTTTGGGCTTTATCAATTTGTGTTTTGATTATGCTTTTGTGATTTCAAATGCATTTTTTGGTTTTATTTCTCAGGTGAAGGATTCGTGCGTGTGGGCCTGCTTCGGTTGTATGCGGTATGTGGCTTGGATTGTGTATTTGTACGGTTGAATGCGTGCGGGAAAGGCCTGCGGGGGATGCTTCGGCTTGTTATTGCTGGCTGGGAGTTTGGAGTTTCATGAGGCTGGCTGAGTAATTGAGGACCGGGGTCGGTAATGTGAAGTCAAACAAGAATTGGGCCTGTGAGATGTTGCTTGTTTCATTTTGTTGCTGTGGCGTGAAGCTTATTGCTTCGGCTTGGAGATTCATGGCTTGAAGAGTTTTGTTGTTGATGCGCATTCGCTTGCGGATAGCTGAGACTTGTGGATGCGCGTGGATGACGTGATAAATGGCTGGTACGACTTGTTGAAATGTTGCTTTTGCTTGCGGTATGTTGACTTGGGATGTGGGGAAGCTGGATGCCTTGGATGATTGATGGGCGTGTGGGGCCTGGTGATGTGCAAGTTGGCTGGTGTTATTTTTATTGTTGGCTGCGGGATGGAATGTGTGGGGCCTGGGAAAGACTTGGCTTATGCAGCTGAGTGATTGGATTGAGGATGGCGTACGGGACTGCTGGCTGTGAAGTTGTGTGGCAAGCTAGACAAAAGGCTTGAGGTGATGGATTGTGGGGCAGGATGTGGATTTGCTTTGCAAGGCTGAAGTTAGGCTTGGATAGTGTTTGGCTGATAGGAAATTAGGGATGGGCCAATGGGCCTCATCTCCCTTGCACATTTATTTTTTTAAGATTTGTTTTGTATAAAAAAAAGATGGGCTTTCTTTTTTCTATGTTTTTGTGGTATATATAATAAAAAAAATGAGAATGGATTAGAAAAAAGAATTATATTAAAAAAATGACTAATGGTTTTTGTTTTAATATGATAATGGGAATATTGGGATTATAAAAAAATGGATATTATGGAGGTTTAGAATTTGAAAGAAAAATGAATTTGATTAAAATGGATATTTGAATAAAAATCGAGGATGGATAGAAATTGAATAATTTGGATATTGAATTGGAATTAAAAATATGGGAAAAGAAAATGATAATAGAATTTCTAGAAAGATGGATGATGGGAAAAAAATCGAAGTATGGATAATGGTTGGAATTTGGTTTTCAAGCCCACAACAAATCTCGATTTTTCTTGCACAAGCCTCTGATAAAATGAATACATCCAACACAGACCCAACTGAATATTTCGCAACTTAAGCCAACTGTCATCTGAAAACTGTCTGATTACATGCCCTGATGGTTCGAACCCAAACTGAGGAAAATAAATCCTCAGATGAATTACTGATGAACTGATGAACCGATGAACTGATAAACACTGAAGATTCAAACCAATCTTCGCACAAAACACTGTCACTCAAACTAACTTGTACTTTGAAAACGCATTGTCCGAGAAATGAACCATTGGCACACACAACTTGCAGTCGACACAATATTTGATAGTTTGACCAGTAGTAGGTCAAACATCCACTTGAAATCAAATTGTGACTGAATAAACGCATCTGAATTAAAATCATTGCCCTGTCTTTGAAATCCTGCAACACAGAGAAGAAGAAAAATAATGCAACATATTTTTGGTATTTTGGTTAGTGATCAGTAAATAAATAAATAAAAATAATGGTGATCCCCTGCAAAGCATAGACCTATATCTGAGGAGAAACTCAAAACCAGTGCGATCTTGTTTGTATGCAAAATGCAGATGATATGAGAAGAAATCTTAGGGCAAAAATTAGGGTGTTACAGATATGATAATGCTATGGATGAAATTTGGTGAGAAAATTCATTAAGGAAGGTAGTTATTTCATCAGTTGCTTGCACAAGAAGAAATTGGTCAAACTAATCATTTGAAAAGTCAACTGTGGCAATTCAAGGGTTCCAATCCCATTTTTCAAGTCAAGGGATGTCCTTAAGGTCATATAAGAGGTTTGACAAGGCCAAAGATCAAGAATCAAAAGGTTTGGAGAGACTTTCCATTTTTGGCATGTGACTTGTAATGAAAGTTTCTATTTTTGGCAAGTTTTGCCCTAATCTTCAAGTGATTCTTACATGGCCAAATTAACTTCAAATGAATTTCCATTGAACATGAAAGTTGTAGAGTATGGTCTCCCATTTTTAAAAAGTACAAGTACATTTTCATAGCCTTCATGGTTCAATAGATATGGCCAATAGAAATTAATCTTTTTTTAGGATTTTCTCACATTTTCAAGTTTCCACTCTTTGCAAAAGGGCTTGTAATGCATTTTCAGGGCTTCTAATACACCAATGTTGGTCATCACATTCAATAGCAACTAACAACAAGTAAGTTTGCCCAAGGAATCCCAAGAATTCATGCATGATTTAAAGGATATTTCACAAAATGCATTTTTGCAAAATCACGAGGAATGCATGATTCACTTACATCCAATGGCCAAGATTGATCCAAGGGTGCTCATTGAATGAAAGGGAATCAGATCATGCACATGGGAAAGCCAATGCACGCACAAAGTAAGCAATCACACTTCTCATGCAAATTTTCAAAAACACCTCAACCTCATGATTCTCACGTGCTTCCTTTCAAAAACCCTAATCAGTCCTCTAGCATCATCATATATAAGCTAAACACAGGAATTTCAGAGGGAGAGAGGACTCAATTACTCCAATTCACAAAACTTGAAAATTCTTTCTTCTCTTTGAAACTCTTCATCCATAGAGTTTCAATGAGATTTCTTTCCATATTCTTGTTCAGTGAGCTCTAAGGAACACAAATCCATCACTTGTTTGGCTTGAAAGCAAGGATTTCACAAGGTTCAAATTCAGTGCAAGTTGATTCGGATTTCAAGATCTAGTCATTCTCAAGACTCTAATTGCATTTATTTTGCAATTAGAGTTCATTTGGAGTGGATCTGCAACTCCTCCTTGGATTTCTGAAGGTGTTTCCAGGTCTGCATAACTTCAGGTACCTTCAAATTTCATCATATTAGATCTTGTTTTTTTTGTATGCATTGTGATCTACATGTTCTCCTAAGTCTGATGATATGTTTTGTTTTGGAAATGGTGATGAAATGAGGCAAAACTATGGATCTGAAAGTTTTAGATCCAAACTTCTTCTCTTCGATTCAGCTTGTGTGTGTTAGACTATCTTATTTTGATGTTTGATTCGTGATATGCTTGGCCTGAGGATCATTTTGGTGTATGATTTGTTTGTTTTCATTGAGGTTTGTGGTTCTGCAACACGGGGCTCGCTGGAGAAGATGATCGGCGCTTCTCCGGCCGGTAGGGTTAATTAGGGTTTTAGATCTCTAGTTTTAATCCTGGCCGTTGGATTTATATTAATTAGGTTAATTGTCTTTTATTATTTTAATTAATCAGGTTTATGATAACTTTAAAATGTGACCCTTAGATTTCATTTAATTAGTAAGTTTGAATTTGGTGTGTTGGATCTGAAGACTTCTAGGTCTTGTTGACTTGTGTTTGTGGCCATTGATTGCACTGACTCTGATTGTGGACCATGGGGTTTACATACTTTTGACTTTGTTGACTTAAGTCTTGCTGACTTCACGCCCAAACCCTTGGATTTGATTACTTTTGCTCATAGCCTTTGGATCTGCATACTTTATTGTTTTTGTTTGAATGAGCGCCCATTGGGCTTGACTTGCTTCTTGCGCCCCCTTTTCACCAGGCCCATTTTTTTTAACTAAATCCATTGCTGACTGCACCTCTCTCTTTGTTACCTTTTATTTTTATTTTATTTTTATTTCAGTTTGGTTTTTAATTTTTAAAAATAGTTATAAGTTCTCAAAAATTACAAATTAATTCATGACTAATCCTTTTAATTTTATCTAATTTTTGATATTTTTACTTTTCATTTATTCTTATTTTCCACGTAGGAATTAATTTTCCCTTTCATTAATTCTTTTTAATTCATTTTAAATGCATGCTGACTTGTAGAATTTATATCTTGAGCATCAATTTGAATTTTGACTTGGTTCTTTTTGAATTTGATTCATATTAAAGTTTAGTTTAGGGATGATTTTTCTTCTGATTTTTAGAATCTTGTGTGAATATTTTTGAGTGTTGACTTGTGTGTGAAGCTTCAAAACCCTAATGAGTGTTCTTGAGGTCCTTTGACCTAGTTGCCTATTGATTCTGACTTTGGCTTTTTTACATGATGATATCACTTAATTAATGAATACTTGTGTTTATTTTCATAATTTTTGCATGAGTTTTTCATTTGATTTGAATTTTCGTATGAGATTGCTTTAGTTTTGCTTCTTCTTGTTGGCATGCTTAGTTCTTAAGCTAGGAGGGCACTTGTGCCAACTCCTATAGGTTGTTTAGTGTCCCTTTTGTGTGAGATTTGATCCCTGGTCCTTATATGATGTTTTAATCTTGACTTGCTTTGGAGTCCTTGTCTTTGAAGTTTCTCACAAAAGCATGTATGTTCACTTCACTTTCTTTCTTCATTTGCTCTCCATGATGCTTATGTTTGAGGTGGTATGCTTCTTCCCCATGTTTGATCTTGTTTCCTAGGCACATTTTAACATGCTTAGGTTCCTAGTTTTGAAATAATTCCTATGTCTTGATTTGATGATCATTTGTTATTCTTACACTCATGCACATATTCACTTCACTTCTCATGCTTATGATGATTATGTTTGAACTTGTTTGACCCTTTCCTTGATATTTTGTGTTGTTTGTGCTCTTGCTTGTGGTGATATGATTCTGGTCTTGAGGTACATGATGATTGTTAGGCTTGAATGATGTGTTTGATCTCATGCATGCTTTATTCTTTCATAAGTAGTTCATGTGAACTTGGAATGCCCTGCTTCTCCTTCTTCCTCTTTGGTTTTGTTTGAATCATTTTAGTATGAAAAGTAAGGTGAATCACTTCTGGTTGTGATGGGTGGAGTTGATATTTTGCTTGTTTATGCCTCACTTGCTCTTGTTTGATTTTGTCTTGTCATATGTGCTTAGTTCTAACCATTTCAGGGGCTCATGGTGAGTGAAGTGTGGATGTGATCCACATTTCAATTCTTTATCTCCTCTCTTACTTTGTTTTCTATTTTGTAATTGTTGATGTGCCTTGGGGCCATCTTGTGCTTTCTTCTTTCTTCTTCCTTTAGAAGCAACTTACCTCCTTTAGAGGAGTAAGTTGTTCTCTAATTCTTTCTTCCTTCTTTTTTCTTCTGTTCCTTTTTCTTAGGATAGAACTCAAACCTCATTAACCATAGGACCACCTTTGCATGATAACTTTAGGATTATACTTCCCCTTTAGTTTTACCTTTGAGATCCTTTTGGTGCTCTCACTTTCTCATCTTCATACAAACCATAAAAAGCACTAATAACAGTTGAGGTGACCTTCCCTTTTGTCATCCTCTCAAAGAAAAGCATAAAAAACACTTCTTCACTTTAATCCATCATAGCACTTAATAATACAAACAAGTTAGTGAATTTAAATCCTAATCTTAGGAAACAAGTTTGAGGATCTTCTTCATTCTTGATGGACTTGTTAATCATTCTATCTTGGCATGTGGTAATAAGGACATGTCCTTAGAAAAGGCTTTACCTTCACTTCCTTGTGTCACACTTCTAAAAGACTTCTAAAAACACCAAACAAACAATAAGCGTCTTTCCTTCGGGAATTCTCTTCTCATCTCATTCACTCCTTACGTACGAACTTGCTCCTACTTGTCATTTTGTAAGACGGTAACGCACTCGTCGTTCGAGCCTGCAACACCTGAGCATTGACATAGGCAGTTCAAGCCTTAAGACACAAGCAATCCTTTCCACCCCTAGTTAGGGGAACTACGGCGACTCTGATCCTCATTATCCAGATGAGGTACGTAGGCAGCGGGGTAGGGACCGATCGAGCACAATATTTATTTTCCCTACATTTTTCCTTTTCCTTTCTTTTATCCAGTTTAGTTCCTTTTCTTTGCAGCAGCTTTCATTCCTTCACCCTTTGAAATAGATTTCTTTGCAAGCGAGGATCCCGTCGGGTACGGCGGACGATCTGGGGTGCTAATACCTTCCCAGGTCGTAACCGACTCCCGAACTCAGTCTCTTTTGTTCGCAGGACCTTTGTCCTTCCTTTTCTTTTCTTCGGTTTGTGAAGAATTACTATTCCCGTTCCTACGAGATAAAAATGTCTGGCCGACGACTCTACCTCTTTCCACGCCACTTTTGTGTTTGTACCAGGATGGAAATCCAGGGAGCGACAGCTGACGACTCTGTTGGGGATCGAACCCAGAATCTCTGGTTCCCTTGAGAGTCTCTCCTAGCGCTTGCGTGTTTCTGCTTCTCTAGGTGTTGATTCTTTTTTGTTGCCTGTGTATTTTACTGTTATTGTATTTACAGTTTTATTTACAGCTTTATTTACAGTTTTCAGTATTTATTTTCATGCATCATTTATTATACTGGACTGTCTGGACTGGTTTTCTGTTTGGCGGGACTTGGGTGTTACTTGTGTGTGGTGAGATGAGACTAGCCAAATACCCGGCTTGAGTGCACCATAGGATTTAGCGTGGACAATCACTTTGGCCCTATGTCATCTTGTCATGGGGGTATTAGTGTGTTCACACCCAGATTCACGACGTCTTGGAAATGTCTTGATATAGGGATCTTCCCTACTTCATTACACAACCTTGATAGTCATGTGCGGCTGAGGACCGATCATTGAGAACCTTGTGGAAACATCCCTCTCCAGTGGTGACAGTGGCAGACCACACTTTATGGCAAACCCATTAACACCCGAGGGCCCACTTGGAACTCACATAGGATGGCCTGGTTCTCTTATAAGAACTCAGTCAAAGCATCTGGTCGTATGGAGATAGTATTGTACCCTTCGGGATGAATGTACTATTGTTTCTTGATTTCAGCGCTCGAAGCTGGGGACTTATAAGGGATGCTTGTTTTTTTCAGGACTCAGTTGAGGCCTTCGTGAGTAGTACATAATGCCAAACCGATTCCCTGATTTGGTCATGAGCCATTTTTTCAGAAATGGTGAAAGTATTATTGCTATTCGGCTTTGAGTGACCGTGATGTTTGACCCGGAGCACACCAGTGAGATTGGGAGGGGTTTACAGGTTTGCATGAACCCTTTTAACCTCATCATACCCACTTCCAGTACAGTTGCATATGTTGATCTGACATTTTGACCTGTGGAGTTCTTGATATAGATGGTTTGGTAGTTTGATCTGAGGATATTTGTGACTCCTTAAAGAGTATATGGGTTGTTATCCAGAGGACTTATAATTTGTGATCACTTCACTCTTGTAGACAGTACCCAGACAGTTCCTGATTGATCATACTTGCCTTGCATTTGCATCTGCATCATATCATAACATCCTTAACATCTTAGTGTTTTCTTTTTTCAGGTTACATTTGCACACCTTGTTCTGGTATTTATCTCATATCCAAATGGAAAGCATCATCACAGTTCTCAAAAAGAATAATGCACATTATACATTTCCACAACTAGAGGTGAAGAAACTACACCAGCTGAAGGGACTGATGAATGATAAGATTCTAGGAGATTTCAGGGTCAGGTTTGGGCAGATTCTCAGGTACATGGACAAGCTAACAGAAGCCCAAAGGGATAGCATCCACACTCTACTTCAGTTCTATGATGCTCCATTGCACTGTTTTGTATTCCAAGATTATGTCCTAGCACCTACACTGGAAGAAATTTCTATTTTGCTGCATGTTCCCCTTAGTGGAAGACAACCTTACTACAACTCAGGGAAAGTACTCCTGGAAGATGAGATTTCTCAAAGGTGTCACTTGCCTTTAAGCAAAGTAGAGCAGAGCTTGAGGAGTAGCAAAGGGAAGGGATTGTCTTGCAATATGCTGATTTAGGAAGCTTTGGTATATGCTCAGGATGATCAATGGGCACAGTTCAGTGTACTTTTGGCTTTGATGGTTTATGGAATCAGTATCTTTCCAAGTGACCAAGGAATGGTAAGTCTGGAGGTTGTTTCCATTTTCTTCAGAAGGAATCCCACACCTACTTTTTTAGGTGACTTTTATTATGGGGTTCACTACAGGAATGAGAAGAAGGGAGGTCATGTAAGCTATTGTGTACCTCTGTTTGCTGACTGGTTTACTAGGCAGTTGCCTAAAGTGGGACCCTTTAAGGATTTGAGAGGAGAATGGAAATGGTCCCGAAGATTGATGGGATTGACTGCAAGTGATATAAGCTGGGGGTATGATAGGGATGTGTTAGGAAAGGAAATGATTGTAAAGTGTAACTGGTTTCCTAATGTCCCTTTGATTGGTAGGAAGGGAATGATTAATTATAATCCAATTCTGGCAAGAAGGCAGTTTGGATATCCTTTGAGAGAGTCCCCTTCTGATGAGGATGTGAGAGAATCCTTGTATCTTCCTATTGAAGGGAATGTTGACATGGCCATCCAGGTATTCCAAGCTTGGGATATCAGGACTCGAAAGGGAAAAAAAGAGTTTGGGAGGGTAGACCCCAATATGTATGAGCCTTTTGCATCATGGCTAAAGAAGCGTGTCAAGATTACTTTGCTTCCTTTTTCTTTGGAGCTTTCCCTCTATCCAAAGGAAGTAATTTCACAGATTCTTGTAGCTCCAAGTATTGTTCCTTTAGAAGACTATCAAAGGCTTGAGGCTCAGCTGAAAGAGTTGAAGTTGGAACACACATAAATGGTTAGATTGCATCATCAGCTAACACTCTCCAAGTTGACTATAGAAGAGAAGCTGCACAAGGTACAGGTAGAACAAGAGGCTAAGGACAAGGAGTTAGCAGAAAGAGAGGCTTACTTCCAAAGAAGAGGGTTGATGGACATCAAGAGAGAGGAATCATTCAATAAAAATAAAAAGGCTCTCAGGGATGCTAGGCAATCTCTTACTTGGGTGTATGGTCAAGGAGAGCAAGATCAGGCAGAGTACAAGAAGAAAGAAGAGATGTTAAAGCTGCAGATTGGGGCTCAAGGAAAAGAGTTAGAACAAGCTTACAGGAGGCAACATGAGGTGTCTCAGCAGCTGCACGAGGCTCTTGAAGAGGTAGCAGATCTTAGAAGAAGAGCAGATGTGAAGAGAACTCGAGTAGAGATGGGGGAAGATCCAGAATCTTCTTTTAGCTTGGAGTTCGAGTTTTTCTTCGTATTTCTGATCACCTACATAATTGTTGTAGGGATCTCGTTTGATTACTGTTTTGTGCTATGTTAAACTTTAAACCCTACGGGGATGTTGTTTGTGCCTTGGGGACTTTATCTTATTGCATCTTTCTTTTGTCAAAATTCTTCGAGCTGTATGTTTCCTTTTCATAGCTTGGTTATGGAAATGGTGTGGAAAATAGTGAAAGAAATGATCATAACAGGTTGATTCCCAGGGCCATCTGGATTCCTCATGAGATACCAGAACTAGGGGCAATAGGGGCTTGATAATAAAAACATGAAGATTGCATTGCATATAACGTGTTTGTTTGTTTTACAGGTAGTTCATCAGTTTTATAACGTTTATATCAATTTCAGGCACTATAGCTCCTAGGAAGGTTCAGAAACAGCCAATGGTGCACAGATACCCTACAAAGGTGAACAGAGAGAGAGCAATGGATCAGATGCAAGCGGATCTGGCTGACCTAAGGACAAGAATGGACAACTTCATGACCGTCATGGCTGGGATGGGTCAAACTCAAGAGCGCCTGCGCGAGATGGTAGAAAACAATCAAGTCAGGAATAATGGGACATCAGAGGGAGGTAATCACAACGGGGCTGGCGCCCGTAACGTTGAAATCCATGTGGTTTAACCAGGGGTTACTATTGTCAATGATGGAGTGAATAATCTGCAGATGGATGGGCAGGATGAACAATTCACTTTGCTGGACGAGGCAGAAGGCCAAGGAGTTGATATGAATAGAAAGTTCAAAGAAATGGCTGAGCAGATTCATGCCATTCAATCTCAGAGTTCTCAGGGGTTTGACATCACTGACTTGGGCTTGGTGCCGGGGGTGGGAATTCCCTACAAGTTCAAGGTCCCTACTTTTGATAAGTATAACGGCACAGCTTGCTCGAAAACTCACCTCCAGTCTTTTGTGGGAAGGATTGTCGCACATACAAACAATGAGAAGTTGTGGATGTATTACTTCCTAGATAGTCTTGTAGGAGCCTCCTTGGAGTGGTACATGAAGTTGAGTAGGGTTAATATTCAAAGCTGGAAGGATTTAGCTGAGGCATTTGTGAAACAGTATCAGTATAATTTGGATATGGCTCTAAATCGTACTCAGTTGCAGACCATGTCTCAGAATGCTAAAGAAGGGTTCAAAGAGTATGCTCAGAGGTCGCGTCAACTTGCTGCTAGAGTGCAGCCTCCATTATTGGAAAATGAAATAGCAGACATGTTCATAGGAACACTGCAGGGTGTGTTTATAGAGAGGCTGGCGTCTTGTTCAGCAACAAAGTTTAATGACATCGTGATAGCCGGAGAGAGGGTTGAAACTCTTCTGAAGATGGGGAAAATTCAAGACACTGGGGCAGGTAGCTCAGGTGGTGTTCGAAAGGATTTTAATGGACCTCCAAGAAGAAGGGAAGGAGAAACTAATGTTGTGTACGGCCGAGGTCGGGGCCGTGGATACAGAGGACCCTATTAGCAAGTTGCAGTTGTCACTATTCCATCAAGTCATGTGCAACAAACCCAACAATAGCAACAACAACAATAACCACAGCGCAATAACTATCAGCAAAGACCATATCAACAGAGACAAGATCGTCCAGCTAACAGGGTGCTTGAGGCCATCCCAATGACATACACGACACTACTTCCAAGATTGTTAGATTTGAACTTGGTTCAATTGAGGACATTACACCATCACCACCTGGAGAGCTTCCCGTGGGGTATGATGCTAATGCAAGATGCGCTTTTCATTCAGGAGCTCCTGGGCATTCAACGGATAAGTGCAGGGCACTGCAGCATAAGGTCAAAGACTTGATTGACTCAAAAGCAATTAACTTCGCACCGCCTCCAAATGTTACATCCAACCCCATTCCAAATCATGGAGGGGTGAGAGGTTAAACTTGATCTTGAATGTGGATGAAGTGAAGACTTCATTGCTGGTTGTGAAAGATAGATTGCTGAAAGGGAAAGTATTCCCAGGGTGTGATTATGACTGTGAGGGGTGTTTGAATTCGATTAATGGTTGTAGGGATTTGAAAGTAGGAGTGCAATGTTTGATTGACGAGGGGTCGCTACAGTTTGATAGAGTTGACAATAGAAGCAATTGTGTGTCTACCATAACATTTTATTTTGATCCTGCTGAGGTTCCTGTCCGGAGAGAACCTATGACTATCTATGCTCCAGAAGTGAGTCCTGTTACCATTACTGTTCCGGGACCAGTCCCTTATACTGATAACAAGGCCATTCCTTGGCACTATGGCTCGGACGTGTATGTATATGGTCAGAAGGTGGGGAATGAAACAGTGATAATTGACCCGACTGTGGTGAATTTCCGAGGAGTTGGTGGATTTACAAGGAGTGGGCGTCTCTTTTTCCCCTCAAGCTCTTAGAGGTGATCTTGAAGCTGAGGTTGCTGCAAAAGCTAAGGGTAAACAAATAGTGACTGAAGAGGTGACAACTCCTACTCCTAGTCAAGGCACTTTTGAAAAAGATGTTGAAGAGTTCATGAGGATAATTAAGAAAAGCGACTATAAAGTGGTTGAACAGCTGAATCAGACTCCGTCCAAGATATCTATCCTGTCATTGTTAATGTGTTCTCAGGCTCACCGGGAGGCTCTGCTGAAAGTTTTACAAATCGCATATGTACCACAGGAGATAACTGTTAACCAGTTGGAGGTTGTGGTAGCCAGTGTGAATGTCAGCCATGGGTTGGGATTCACAGATAGAGATCTCACTTCTGAAGGACGCAATCACAACAAGGCCCTAAACATCATTGTAGTGGTAAAATCATGAGTGTAAGCTATTTATTAACTTAACTCAAGGTAAACAGAGTCGCCACCGCTCTTTTATTTTATTCCAAAATGGAAAAGGGAAAAAGAGCGAATAAAATCTTATGAATCTAAAAGCTAAAAGCTAAAAGAATCGAACAGAGAACAGGTAAGGGGATAGGTTACAAATTGGGAAGGTTTTACGCACCCAAAATGTCTGTGGTACTCCACGGGAGCCCTTTGAAATATTTATTGCTTTTTTGGTTTGAAAATGGTTTGTTTGAAAGAGATTGAAGAGATGAGAAGAGAAATGTTTTTTAATATTTTTGTGTTTGAAGAGACGATTGTCTCATGCCTACGTACCCACAAAGTGCAATGCGAGATCAAAACCTCGTAGTTCGTGGTACAAAATGTGAAAAGAAACAATGAGTGGGATTGATTTTAAAATGTAAAGATAAGTCGTCATTCTTTAGAGAATAATTCCGCTAGAAAGAATGAATCATATCTAAACATATGAAAAGAAAAGTGCACGAGGGCACAAAAACAATTGAATGAGTTTTGAATTTTTTAACATTTTTAAGAAGAAAGTTTTGATATGCTTATGTGGTTTAGCATTTATTAAGAAACGAAATGAAAAGGTAAAATCGCATGACCTAAGTCAAGGTTTGATTGTGAAAACGTTTGAAGTTTGAAAACAAAGAAGATTTGAAAATAGGGAGAAGATTTGAAAATTTAAGAAGTGGGAGGAGATGAAGTGACTATCCTAAGACTCGAATGTAAAAGTTAAAGGAAGAACGATCAAACCGTATAGTGAATATTCTTCGAAACAATAGGACTTCCATATTCATAAGCAAATGAACCAAATAGGCTAAGGTCTCCAATCCATAATAGTTCAAGCAAAGGAATGATCCTAGAATCTAAGTCCAAATTCCAAGTCCAATGCTAAGGATAGTGGCCATAGTCCGAAATTAAAATCACAAGTCTTTTTAGATGTTTAATCCGTTATTAATGTTTTTGTGTCCAAATGGACAAAAGAAAAATCACAAGCATAACAATATAAACATAAACAACATGATGGATGATATAGTACAATAAAAGCATAATAAAAGAGATAAGGAGCGAGAGATTGAAATAAAGAGGATAAGGTGCGAGAATGAATTAAAATGTTAGTATATTAATAGTATAATAATATTTACATAGAAATGGTATGATGAACTTAATCAAACACAACCACAAAAAGATAACCAAAATCGAGAGGCAACCGGATCCAATTGGATCTTATTCCAACTTCGGGACAAGTTTACGTCTATGTTAAGCAATCGCCGAGTAATTTACGAAGTAATTACCCTACAAATGAGGCCGGCTACCACCAATTAAGGTGGAAAATATTTGTTCTAATACATGTTAGAGAAATGATATGATGGATCATTCTCCGAAAACATGTCGCACGAAAAGAAAAGCGGTAACGGTCTAATCTTAATCGAGATTTCACATTGAATCATCGAAGGCAACCTATCACCATTCCAAAGTATGGAGACTGATCCAAATGATCATTCATCCATAGATTTGAAATAATGAAGATTAAACATCTTCGAAAACCAATAATCATCGAATCGGAGATCTCATCGACCAAAAGTGAAAATAAGAAGAAGAAATGGATCTAAAATAGAATCCACTCAAAAATCAAGAAGAGATCAGAACAAAAAAAAAGTTACTAAAACATTTTTAAAACTTTTCTCCATTAACTCTTTTCAAAATCTTTAAAAAAAGTAAATAGCAAAAAGAAAATATAAAAACATGATACTAGGCTTTTTTATGAAGAAATTGAAGTTTTTAGAATTTTTTTTAAGAAAAAGAAATAAAACCATAAACACCAAAAATATAAGAAAATATAAGGAAAATAATAAATAAAAAAATAAAACAAAGTATAAAGGGGGGAGTGACGTTGGAATGGGAGTGTGAAAAGAAATTCAAATGGATTAAGGTACAAAGGCCCAAACCACACATGTTTATTAACTAAAAGAAAAACAAAAACGAAAAAACTCATAATATGCAAAGTAAAAAAACAGGTCCTTCTTCTTCTTCCAAACGCGTCGTTGTTCATCTGAGAGGGAAATCGGCGGAGCTCCGCCCAATCGGAGCGCTGGAGCTCCATTAAACTATCAACGCGAACGTGAGAGTGCAAGGGTCAATAATATATCAATGATTTCAACCGTCAAAGCTTGTAGGCGACGAATTTCGGAGACGAAAGCGTGTCGGTAAAACTTCAAATACCTTCAATAATGGATCCGAAATCACTCTACTCTTCCTTTTCTCCTCTGAAACTTTGTAATTCGTTGATGTTGTTTTCAATTGAAGCTGAGGCTTGTACCTTTTTGAAACTTGTGGACTTACAGGTTAGGATTTATTTCGAAGGATTAATGGAGATTGGCGAAGAACGGAGAAAATGGTGTTGAAGCTTTGATATGATTTTGGCAGGGGTTTTGTGGCTTTGAAAACATGAAGAAATTTGAGAGGGAATTGTTGTTTAAATAGAAGGAATTTGGAGGGAATTGAATGTCATTTTGAATCGATTTGGGGGCGTTTTAAAGCTCACGGGTTCTACGTATTTTGAGTATTTTTCTTCTTTAATTTCATTTTTTCTTCTGCGTTTTATGTTCACAACCTATTGTGTTTTGCTCATGCTGTGTATTGATGCTGGTCCTTGCGTTTCATGCTTTGAATTTGAATCTTTGTTGTGTTTTACTTTGCGGAACAGAGTCGTTTTGCAGGTGCTTTGTTCACTTGAAGCGGTGCGTTTTATTCATGAGAAGACTGTGTTTTGTTGTGAGGTGAAGTTGCATTTTGTGCAGCTTGAAGGCTTTGTGTGTGACGTCTTGCGTTTTGGTTGGTTATGCGGCGTGTGAAGCTGCATTTTGGAAGTGGGTCATGAAAATGCATTGCAGCTTGGCTTGGAAAAGTGTTTCACGTGCTTGAGGATGTACGGCTGGAAAGTAAGTGATGGCTTTTGCTTCATGTGGCTGAAATGTTGAAGTCAACGTATAATAGTTGGGATGGGTAGGTGTATGCTGCAAATGGCTTGAGAAATATTGGCTTGGGCAACTTGTTGTTTTAATTTTTTTCAATTTTTTTTTGTATAGAAACTAAAATGGACCAATGGGCCTTGTTTCCCTATTTTTTTATTTTTGAAAGGTGAATGGATTATAAGAAATGAATAAGAAAAAAAAATGAATTAGGCTTATAGAAAAATGGGATAAAAAAAGAGAATTAGTAATGGAAATTAAAAATAAAAGTGGATGGAATAATCGGGAATCGAAAAATGGTTAATGAATTAAATTTGGAAGAAAGAATTGAATTTGGAATAATGGAAATGGTTATTGAAAAGGGAATACGGGTGAATAAATGGATATAAAAAAATGGTTTAATCGAAAAATGAATAATGGATATGAAAACTTGATTTTAGCCCAAAACTAATCTTGATTTTTCTTGCACAAGCCACTGATAAGAATGAATACAGTCATCACTGAACCACTGAACCACTTGCAAATTAAGCCACGACCAATTAAATCTTCTGAAATTTGCCTCGATTATTTGAATCCATACTGAGTAAAATAAATCCTTAGATGAATCAATAATAGACTGATGAATCTCGACACACGACAACTCGAACTTTGAAAACGCACTGTCTGAGGAATAGACCATTGGCACCAATAACTTGCAGTTAAAACAATCTTCTGATAGTTTGACCAAGATTAGGTCAAACGTCCATCTGAATCGAATCATAACTGAACAACCACATCTGAATTGAAATCACTATTTTGTCTTTAAAGACCTGCAACACAGAGAGAAGAAGAAGAAAACTGCCACATATTTTTTATTTTGGTTAGAATTTAGAAAGTATAAACAAATAAAAGCAAGTGAAAACACGGTGATCCCCTGCGAAGCAAAGACCTAAAACTGAGAAGGATAAACGAACCAGTGTGTGATCTTGTTTGTATGCAGAATGCAGATGAGATGCGAAAAATCTTAGGGTCCAAAATTAGGGTATGACAGATGCCCCTATTTAAGTTTCTTCAATCCAGAGATAATGAAAATTGAAATCTTCGTTTCGACAAGATGGAAGATACTTAAATATCAAAAACCCAAATTTTTGATCCTAAGATGCCAAAAAATGGAATGAAATGAAATGAAACGAACGATATGAAATGATACAAAAATAATATGCGAACATATGGAATTGTTATGAAATGATATGAAAATGTTATGAAAGCACATGAAATATGATGAGAATATTATGAGATGATATGAAATGTATATGAAATGCAGAGAAATCCGTGAGGAACAAAACGACACATGAAAAAGAATAAACGCTGGGGATAAGGAGCATAAAACTCCAACGGGGAAAAGCAGCATGCTAGAGACCAACACATGGCTCAGATAAGGTGAAAATGTCCAAGAATGGCAATTGGACAGAACGAATCACAACATCCAAGAATGGAACTGAATGAAGTGAGAAAAGTCCTGAAAAAGTACACCAGAAACATCCAAGGGTGACGTTACTTACTTTACTAGGGATATCCGAGAATGGCAATCAGGAAAAGGTAACCACAACATCTGAGAATGGCAATCAGACGAAAATGTGAATCACAACATTCAGGAACAGAACTGAATGAAATGAGAAAAGTTCTGAAAAATACATCAACTTAATGATGACTCCATCATGGAAATTCGAGAATGGAAATCGGAAGGAAAGTGATCATAACATCCAAGAATAGCAATCAGATAAATTGTGAGTCACAACATTCAGGAACAAAACTGAATGAGATGGGAAAAAGGTCCGGGACAGTACATCAAATCAATGATGACTTCACTATGGACATCCGAGAATGGCAATCAGAAGGAAAGTGATCACAACATCCAAGAATAGCAATCAGATAAAATGTGAATCACAACATTCAGGAACAGAACTGAATGAGATGGGAAAAGGTCCGAGACAGTACATCAAATCAATGATGACTTCACTATGGACATCCGAGAATGGCAATCGGAAGGAAAGGGTGTAATATCTGAGAGAAACAACAAGTATATGAAGAAAACGTTATGGAGAGACAAAGATAAATGCCAAGTAAGTTGGACTTTGATCACAAGGTAAGATGTTGAAAACAGCAGGACCTCGAGAAATGCATATGAGGACTAAAACACTCATATATGCCAACGAAAGTGGGGAATAACACCCAGGAAAATGCATAATGAGGAATAACACGCTCAAATATGTGAAGTTATACGAAAATGGGGAATAACACACCCAAGAAAACGCATAATGAGGAATAACACACTCATCTCGAAAGGACAAAGCGTCGGTCAGAATCAGCCTTCTTCAGAAAGCAAGATAAGAAGAACGTCAAGGTCATACAAGTCATAGCAAAGGAAGCTCACTGGAACGTCATCTTCAACATTGCCAACACTTTTATTTTTTCAATTTACAGCAATCCCCTCCTTCTAGGGGATTTTCTTCTTTGACTGTACTTGCCAATTCAGGGCGCACAAATTAATAAAATCATAGTTTTCAGTCACATTTTGTTGGTACATTTTTTGTTTACGTTTGCAAAATGTCCAATGTTCATAATACAACACTTGCATAAAACTTATAGGCCATTTTTATAAAATGCTTGCAAGAAATATATTACTTTCAGATAAATCTAACTCCTATGACGAAATCCGGTTAAGGATACCTAGGGACACTTATGTGTTTTCCTTTGTCTTAACAGGTTGCAGATATTCAATATAGACAATCTTTCGCAACATGGGGAATGTCAAGCAGTGAATCCCCAGCATACTACTTCCCAGAAGTTATCTCCTCCCCGAGCGGGACCTCCCGAGCAGTGCCTAACAGCCTATTCCACAGCAAGATGGGCAAGGAATTTCCTACCCCCCACCAGAGTTCCAGATTTCTCTCATCCTCAGCAGAGTTGATGGAACTAATTCCCCACAGAGTTGGCTCCCTAGTAGAGCAGTACCTGAAGCACATCCCCAGCTGAATTACAAGAACTTCTTTATCCCCATTAAGGAATTTTCTCTCCAGATAGATCTACCAATGGTCTATTTCCCCAAGCAGAGTTACCCCTTCGGACAGAGCCATCAATGATCTCTTCCCCCGATCGGGTTATTCTCCCAAATAGATCAGCCAGAGATCTTTATCTCCGCAGGATCCGAGTCTCGGATCAAGCTTCTCATTTGCATAATCATAGCATTTGCATCATACCCACCGAAATAAGCGTAGCATTCTGTCTAATACGGAGCATTACGGCAAAAATCAAACATTTGCATGATCACAAGCCAGGTTCGAGCTAGTCACCTGCAAATACCATCAATATTTCATCAAGCAATATACGAAACTCATATCTCGTGCAGATAAAAGCCAAAGCATCCTCTTTGCACCCTCAAATACAGATATTTGTTCATAACTTGTATGTATTCCTTTTGACACTCGTCCGTGTCATACTTCCCCAGCAAGTCAAACACTCGTCTGTGTCTTACACATACTTCACCAACAGATCAATACTTATACATACTTATACATAAGTCTTTTGATACTCATACATATCTTGTATATATAACTCCTCAGCATATTCGACACTCGTATGTGTTCCTTGCTTAACCGGTTGATACTCGTCTGTATCATCATCTTTGAACACGTGTCAGCGTTTGTTTCTACTGATACTCGTCCGTATCATGGTCCTAAGGATGCTCGTTCGCATCTTTAATCTATACACACCGTCAAACACTTATATCTTTTATTCTTGAAAGCATAAGCACTCCTCCGTGTTTACCGTTCCCCAGTAAGTCGTCAACAAAACAACTTTCTCCTATCCGACATTCGTCCTATGTTGTGATACTTCCGGCAGCCATCCCCTGCCAGGTGATCGTCCTTCATCTTTGGATGACCGTCCCTCGTCCTTTTCCCTAGTGGAATCCCCATTGTCGGAACCTTCTATTCAGCATTCATCCTATGTCGTGATAAAGAGCAGCCGTCCCCTGCTAGGTGATCGTCCTTCACCTTTTGATGACCGTCCCTTATCATTTATCCGATGGCCATCCCTATCGTTGATCTTGTTATCCTACATTCTTCCTATGTCGTGATAAATCCCTGAAAGCAGTCGTACCCTGCTAGGTGATCTTCCTTCACCTCTTGATGATCGTCCTTCATCATGTTTATCCGATGGCCGTCCCCATCGTTGATCTTTTTCTATCCGGCATTCGTCCTATGTCGTGATATTTTCTGCAGCCGGTCCCTGCTAGGTGATCGTCCTTCACCTTTGATGATTGTCCCTCATCATTATTTCATTTATTCTTTCACCCGATGGTCGTCCCCATCGTTGATTACTTTACTTTCCAAACCTGATGCCCGTCTCCATCAGTGATTTCCTCATTACTTTAATCCCCAGAGAATTTTATTTCTTTACCCGATGGTCGTCCCTGTCGTGGTCTCTTTATTTCCCCAGCTTGTCGGCCGTCCCCATCATTGCTTTGCTTACCACTTTATCCCCAGCAGTCGTCCTCTGCTCGATGGTCGTCCTCCATCACTTTTATTTGATAATCATACTATACTACCTTTTACAATTTATATCCCTTTTCTTCTTTTCCCTAGCGAGTGCAAATTTTGGACTATCTTTGGTATTCAACCAGAAGTTATCTTATTTTGTTTGTTAAGCCACGCGCTTACATCCTGCACAACTAACTTATGTTTGAATAGGGACAGCTGTAAACACCCCAAATTTGCCCTCACTTTTTCTCACACCATGGCTTGTGATCTTTCATTTTTGTTTTAACATAAGCATTACATCCCATATTGCATATTTGTTTCACTGCATGGTTCAATTTCATATGCATCTAGGGTTTGTGATCTGAGCAATCCAAGAATCAATTTGAGCCATCCCAATGGTCTTTAAGATATCCAAGAGGGTCCATGTGTGTTCTATGATCATATTATGCTCCCCAAAGTTCATGGAAGTCAAGAAATCACAAGGATTGGCAAAGGCATGGAAGCAGAGCTAGGGTTTTCACTACACAGATGACCAAAATTAGGGTTTTGGTTTCAGAGGCCTTAACTCCAATTTTTTTGGTCATTTTTGTTTCTAATGTTCTTAATATGTTATAAGGATCATGTGTGCCAAGTTTGATGAAGAAACTCATTGTGGAAGTCATCTGATCATTGGGTAACTTCTTGAGCAAGTTAAGTCAAAATCAGGGCATCTGAGGCCCCCAACAAGGGAACCAAAGGACCATTTTCATCAAAATGGAGTTCTTTGATCTTTATTTGATCTTAGAAGTGGTTGGAAGTTCACAAGATTGAAGAATTTTGAGCCAATTGCAAACTTGCCATTTTTGGAAATGACTTGTAATGGAAACTTTCCATTTTGGGAAAGATTTTCAACCTCCTCTTTCATGACCAAAAATGCTTCAAATGGAAAATTCTTGGACATGAAAGTTGTAGATTAGGTCTTTCCCTTTTCAAAAAGTACAAGAACATGTCTTGATTCATCCTATAACTCAAGATATGGCCTTTCAAAGTTGGCAAAAGTCACATAATTTTCAAGTTCATGTCAAAAGGGAATTTTGCAATTTCACTTGCCAAGCATTCTAATGACCTCTAATTGATCTCTAAGCATCATAACAACATCACATAAATTACATTGATAAAAATTGTGCCTTGGATCACAAGATTTCATGCCTTGCTTTTCAAGAAAATCCAAAGTGGGAAAATTGCAAAACCACTTCAAACTCTTGCATCAAGTGTTACAGCTCATCAAATTTAATCCAAAGGTTCTCCATGAATCACGCTGAGGCAGGACAATCCATAGAAACTCCTACGACCCGTGCCATACCTCAAGTACACATAAGTTGAAATTTTTGCATTTCCTCCCATACCAATCAAACTGAGCCACCACCCACTCTCTGACCAATCACAACCTCTTATGCAAATCCTAAGGACCTCATTCCATAACACATTCAAGCCAGAAACATTGGAGAGCTCAGATTTCACAAAACAATTGCCAAAACCTTCCCTTCTTCGAAACTCAAAACACAACCATCAAACTTCACCAATCATCTTCAAATCACTCATAGAACACAAAGCAACCCTCAAAATGGCATGAAACCTCCCAAATCAAAAACACGATTTCTGAATTATCGGAACCAAACATCTCACACCAGCCAAAACAAACTTTTTCTAAGCCTTTCAAAAGCACAAGGGGGATCATTGGAGTGGTTTTGCACAAGAGAGGAGGTCAGAAAGCTCCAAACTAAAAAGCTTCAACTCAGGTATACCTCAAGAACAAATTTTCCAGAAACCTTCTTTTAAGTTTTAGAAATGATTCTATATGTTCTCTAGATCACTCTGATATGTTTAGTTTTGAAAATGATTGAGAACTGAGCATGTATGGTTGTTCTGAAAGTTTGCCCGAAAATTTTGTTTGATTTGATTCTTACTTTTGATGAAATATAAATGTTATATGATGATGGATTCTTGTTTAGGGAGGGTAGTAGATCATTTCTGGAGCTTTAGAGCTTTTAATTTGACCTAGGAAAGAAGTTGAGATTTTGAGTGGCCGGAGAAGATGACCGGAGCTAGCTCTGGTCACCTGAAAATCATTAAAACCCTAATTAGGGTTAGCTGCCCAGAATGAATTCCCACCCTTGGATCTTGTTTAAGTTAGCGTGCATACGGCTCAGATTAGTTCACTTAAGTTTAATTTTGATTAATTAATTTAATTAAAATCAATTAGCCAGTTTGAATGTGGACCATTGGATAGCGCGCCAAGTCAATTCCCACCTTTTTCATTCAAATCTCAGCCATTGGATGCGCTGACTTTCTCTTTTATTCAATTTTAATTCATTTTATTTTCTTTTCTTTTCATTTCTTTTATTTAATTTATAAAAAATACCAAAACACTTTCAAAAAATATAAAACTTGGGTTAGCTTCTGACCTTCTCCTTTGGGTTGAGAATTTGTATGGGTTTAGGGTTTGTTTGAGCTTGATTTCAATTTTTTATCATGTTGTATGCTCTTGTTTTGTCCATTTGAATCTCATATGTCCATAAAACCCTAATTTCTCATGTTCATTTGCATTCACCTTGCATATTCATGATCATGTGAACTTGCCATGACATTTCAAGTATTCATATGTCACCTTGGACATCTTAGGACATGTTAGAACCTTGCTTGATCATTTCTTCATTCATTTGCTATGTCTTTCATTCATTTCATTTCATAAACATCCATGTGTATGATCATTTCATATGCACATTGTATGACTTTGTATCATCTCATATGCCATTTGCATTGCATAATCACTTCTGACTTTGGTCATTTCATCTCATTTCATTTCATTTCTTCATGCCTTATGTCTTATGCATTCATACTAACTTTTCAGGAGCTTTTGGTAAGTTATTGTGGGAGGTAGATTTGCCTTCATTTCCCACCTCTTCTTATCTCATTCATATGCATTTTAATTTTTCTTTGAAGTGAACTTGCTTCACTTATATTCTCTCCTTCTTACTTTCTTTCTTTTAAGTTACTTATCTTCTTCAGGAAGTAAGTAACTTATTCTTCTTCCTCCTCCTCTTTTCATCTGCTTCTTCCATTGGTGGCCTTGAAGATCCTTTCTCTTAAGCCTCACAAACCATAGGATATCCAAGCATGATAACTTTTAGGGTTGTGTATAGTCACCCCTTAGTCTTTTTCCTTTGAGTCTCCTTGAGTCTCTCTTCTCATCTCAATAATCAGAGACTAAACTCTTAAAGTTTTAGGACTTTGGAATTAGGGTTACGCCTGTATCCTTCTCTTAGGATGGAGTGTATAACTTTAATCCTAAGTGTTAAACCTTTAATTTGTTTAAACCTCTTAATCAAAACACATTAACAATCACCAAGACTTTATCTTGTAACTTGGGCCTTACATTAGGGTTCTATCTCTTCCTTATGGTTAAGAGGGACTAACCCTAGTGTTAAGAGGGACTAACCCTTAGGGTACAGACGCGAACGGTCGACGAAAAGAGAAAATGAAAATGAAGGCGAATAGAGTCGCCAGCTAGGCATTTTTATCCCGAAGGAAAGGTAATGCTGCATAAACCAAGAAAAAAGATGGATAAGACGGTTGCGAACCAGAGAAACTGAGAAAGGGAGTTGGTTACAACCTAGGAAGGTATTAGCACCCAGATTGTTCGTCGTACTTGACGGGATCCACGCTTAAAAGATTGTGTTTAAAGGGGTAGTGTATGTGCTATCTGTGTGCAAAAGCTGGAAAAAAATATACAAGTGTTAGTGTAAAAGATGAATGCTCAGGAACTGAGGCTCAAAAGAGGAAGCTGAAAGAGGGGGTGACAAAGAGACTTTTCTTCGATAACAGTTAAGTTATGCCTACGTATCCTCTCGTGCAATGCGGAAGTCAGGACACCGGAGTTCGACTCATAATGACTTAAAGATAAATTGACTGTGAACTGCTTGCTTGCCTATGCTCAAGTGTATGACTCAAGTGCTAACTGTCTTGCATTAGACGGAAGAAGCAAGTTCTCATTTATGAATGAGGATGATGAGAAAAGAATCCCGAAGGAGACGATTATTGTTTGTTTTTGTGTTTTAAGCTTTTTATTGTTTTTGGTGTTTTGCATAAGTTAATGAGTTTAAGCTTAAATCAAGGGTTTGTAAACTCATTATATCCTCCCTAATTAGGGATAATGAGCATACTTAAGTATGAGATAAGCATCTCAACTTAATTACCATGATGATGTAGGATTAAGATCATTAACCTACTTGTGATTATTTAGATGTTTTTTGGGTTTTTGTTTAGTGCTAAGTAATGAGTTTAATCTTTGATCACAGATTAGTGAACTTATTACACCATTCTAATAAAAGGATAATAGATGAGAACACTTAAGCTGAGGAAGATGCCTCAACTTAATCCATGGTTAGGGATTAAATTCATTATATAACAAAGCCTTTATTAAGTGGATTTTAATTAAGGGATGAGATTAAAAAATGAGTTTTATGGTTTGCAAGACAACTTGAGGGGGGACTTGTCCATTAAACACTAGGGTTAGTCCTTTTTAACCATATGGAAGAATTAGAACCCTAATGTAAGGCCCTAGTTATAAGATGAAGTCTTAGTGATTATTAAGATGATTTGATTAAGAGGTTTAAACAAATTAAAGGTTTAAAACATAGGATTAAAGTTATACACTCCATCCTAAGAGAAGGATACAGGCATAACCCTAATTCCAAAGTCCTAAAACTTTAAGAGTTTAGTCTCTGATTAAGAGATGAGAAGAGAGACTCAAACAAGACTCAAAGGTGAAAGACTAAAGGGGGACTATATACAACCCTAAAGTTATCATGCTTGGATGTTCCTATGTTTTGTAAGTGAAATTCTGGGATCAGATATGTGATGTCGAACCAGATGTTTAGACACTGATATCCCAAACAATAAATTAATAAGCTAGTGAATTAAATAACACAGGAAATTGTTAACCCAGTTCAGTGTATCTCCACACTTACATCTGGGGGCTACCAAGCCAGGAAGGAAATCCAATATAAGTAATATTAATTATGGAGTTAAACCAATCAGTTTAATCCTTCACTTAATATCTACCCAAGGCAATTTCTACCTAAGACTCTACTTAGATATGAGTACCTACTCACTCCCCCTCAATCACACAGTGATCTTTAACTTACAATTATTAATAAAATTTGAAGTCACCCTTCAGATACACCAGCTTGATCTTACTTAAAAGTTTCAATCAAGACACAATTCACTTTTTGCTTAAAAGCTTATAAATTGACTAACAAACAATTAAAACCTGCTAGCTTCACTAACACCCTTGACAGTCTTCTTAAATTCGTTAGGTTTACTTGAGTGTATCAATTCCTTAAATAGATGCTTAGTTTTTGGGCTTTTTGCAAATTATCCAGACTTTGATAAATCCCACATATATCTCCTTGAATTAAGGTGAGTTAGTTTGTTATCTCCTTGAATCAATGTGAGTTAGTTTTTCTGTTTCCTTTACACTGGAACCAGATAACTAAGCTCCTAAAGAGGCGCCTTGGAGTGCTTATCCTTTTACAATTAATTCCAGATATTTACTCCTGATTTTATGCACTTCTGTTACGCATCATTTAAGTCAGATAGCAGGTTTGCGATGTCACAACATCTGGTGTGACATCCTGATGTCCTGAACTAAGTTTATAACTTTTACTTTGTTTGTCAAAAATTCTGCCAATTTCTAACATCTACAAACTCCCCCTTTGGCTAATTTTTGGATAACATATTCTTCTGGTTTTGTCAGAGAGCAGCGGAGTTCCTTTCTATTGGATCATGTGAGAGCTAATAATTTGCTCCCCCTCAAACATATATGTATACTGCTATGACTTGGCCCAACAGACTTTGATATAACAATGAAAATTCAAATTCAACTTAGTTCAGCAGACAGACATTAACAGCATTGTTCAAGCATTGTTCAATACACTTCTCCCCAGCATTGTTCAAGCATTGTTCAATACACTTCTCCCCCTTGTTAGACATAAATTTGGGGCCAAACATTACAGAAACAGAAAAAAAACATTCAGAATTACCATGCAGAACAGACAATACATTTTCCACCAACACACAGCTTCACTCAGATTCTGTATCTTTTGTATCCTCTGTATCCTCAGAATCATCTTCAGATCCATCAACATTCCCAGCAACCTCTTCCAGCTCCAGTCTTTGAATTAGGTCCTCAAGCTTCTTCTTCCTTTCATCCAGCTCTTTGCAGGTTGTCCTGAGCTCTGCAATTAGGGCTGCCTTTGATATAGGTGTCTTGACAGCAGATGTCCCACCTGGTGCTTCAACATCTGCAGCATGATGACCTAGAAACAGCTTGTAATGAAAGGACAGTGGACTCTCCCTTTTACAGACAGAATTCTTGTCAGTAAGGATTCCTGGATATTGATTGAGAATCACCCCACACAGTAGTGATGGGAAGGCTATTGGAAGCTTGATGGCTGAGGTTCCTGCATGCTTGAGAGTCTGGTCAAAAATATATGCCCCATAATCCAGCTTGGTTTGGGTGCCTACAGCACAGATAAACCTCCCAAGCCCAGTAGCTATAGATGAGGTGTGGTTGGTTGGGACCCAGTTGACTGTTCCAATTCTGTGCAGCATGGCATACTTCCTGGTTAACAAGCTGACTAAGAGTTTTCCTTTGACTGGTCATGTCTTGACTTGGTTAGCTGTGATTATTTTGCAAACTTGATTGTCAGTCTTGCCAAGCTCAGTTGGCCCATCAGCTTCTCTCCCCAGGTACTGATTTATCACCCTAGGAGAAAAGTCTACACATCTTCCCCTGACATACACTTTCTTGAAATCCTAAGATTTCCCATCAGCACACCCTTCTTGTAAGTTAACTATGAATTCTTTTACCAGCAGTTCATAACAAGGAGAAAATTTGGAGACAGTCTTGAACAGTCCAGCATTGGAGATTAAATCAATTACCTCAGTGCATTCCAAGGCATTGCTACTCAGCTCTCGTTCCAGAGCCACCCTTCTCTGATAGACATATTTCCACTTGCTTACACTGGAGACATGGTGGAAGGACACATTATCCAGGGGTGCTTCAGGGACAGCAGTGGCAGTCCTAGGAGGTGCTGGCCTCTTTCTGGGTTGGGATGTTGGGACATCCTCCTCAACATCAAAGTCAGATGGAGTTGTGGCCTTCCTCTTCTGTGTGCTGACCTTACTCCATTGCTTTGTAGGTCCAAAAACAGTTTTGACCTTGTCCTTCTTGGGAGTTGACTGTCTTTTCTCAGGAGTTGCATGAGCAGCTGGCTTCTTATCCTTCCTAGCCCTAAGCCTCTTGGCTATGCTAGGATCAACAGATGCTATAATCTCTATGTCAGAATCATCATCCAGGTTTTCAAATGGTGGAGGTTGGGAAGTCTCATTCTCAGCAGCTTGATCATCAGTAGCTTGATCATCAGTAGCTTGATCATTATCATTTGGGGCTTTGTCCTGGCCCTCAGTTGTTTCAACATTGCTTGGGACATCCTGTGGAGCAGGTATATCTTCTTCAGCTTGGTTGCTTGGGACATCTTGTGGAGCAGGCATACTGTTCAGGGGAACTGACACCCCAGGCATAACCCTTTGTTCCGCCAGGATCCTAGTTACAAGCTTTTTGATTGATGCGTCCACGTAAGTAGAAGCTTTGGGGGTACTGGAAGATGAAGGGGTTCCCTTACTTTTGCTGAAGACTGGCTCCTTGGGTCTTCTTGCATGGGGAGTCCTGGGCTTTTGAGCAATGGGAATGCTTCCTCTGATCACATTTATAGGTGTAGCATCCATGGGTACTACAGGCAATGGAGTGGCGTTCACTACGTCTTCCTAAATGAGACCCTCATCAATGGAGTTAGGGTTCTGATGTTGAGACATTTTTTCGATTGTAGTGGAAATGTGTAAAGGTTTGATAGATTTGGATGAGTTTAGAGATTCAGCTGTAGCATGCAAAAGGTTCAGTGGTGCTAATGAGAATGTGAGAAGCTGAAAGCACGTTTGTACATAAATAGAACCCGTTGCTATTGGAATTTTTAAGATTGGAATACAAATAGTTATTGGCCAGACTGGTGCTGCCATCTGGTGATCATGCCATACGATGTCATGAGACATGTTGGCACTTCTCCATAATTGTTATATGTCACATGTGCAGATTCCCAATTTACCCCTTAGGTTTTCAAATTGGGTAGCATCCAAAGCCTTGGTAAATATGTCATCTAATTGCAGCTCTGTGGCTACATGCTCCAATGTGATCACCTTCTCCTCCACAAGGTCTCTGATGAAGTGATGTTTGATATCTATGTTCTTATTCCTACTGTGTTGGATAGGATTTTTGGAGATATTAATAGCACTTAAATTGTCACAGTACAATGTCATGACATCTTGTGTGACATTGTATTCTGTGAGCATTTGTTTCATCCATACCAGCTGTGAACAACTGCTACCAGCTGCAATATATTCAGCTTCAGCAGTGGATAAGGACACACAATTATGTTTCTTACTGAACCAAGAAATTAAATTGTTCCCTAGAAAGAAGCATCCTCCTGATGTACTCTTTCTATCATCAGCACTTCCAGCCCAGTCAGCATCACAAAACCCAGTGAGGATTGGTTCACAACCATGAGAGTACATTATGCCATAGTCACAAGTACCATTTACATATTTCAATATCCTCTTAACCTGGTTTAGATGGCTCACTTTTGGTTCAGCTTGATACCTTGCACACACACCTACTGCAAAAGCTATATCTGGTCTGCTAGCTGTAAGATATAGTAGACTTCCAATCATGCTTTTGTACAAGCTTTGGTCCACACTCTCACCTTTGTCATCCTTTGTCAGTTTTAGATGAGTGGGAGCAGGTGTTCTCTTGTGACTTGCATTGTCCATCCCAAACTTCTTGATAGTGTTCTTTGCATACTTGCTTTGGGATATGAACATGGAGTCCTCTATCTGTTTGATTTGCAGTCCAAGGAAGTAAGTTAGTTCTCCCACTAGGCTCATTTCAAACTCAGACTCCATTTGAGTCACAAAATGTTTAACCATCATGTCTGACATCCCACCAAACACTATGTCATTCACATATATCTGAGCAATCATAACCTTCCCTCTTCATCCTTTACAAACAGGGTTTTGTCTATTCCTCCTTTCCTGTATCCATGTTTAACGAGAAAGGTGGTCAGTCTTTCATACCATGCTCTGGGAGCTTACTTTAGACCATACAGAGCCTTCCTCATCTTATATACATGGTCTGGATAACTTGGATCAACAAATCCCTTTGGTTTCTCCACATATACTTCCTCATTAAGGTACCCATTTAGGAAGGCACTTTTAACATCCATCTGAAATAGTTTGAACTTTAGGATGCAAGCAATTCCTAGGAGTAATATGATGGATTCAAGTCTTGCTACTGGTGAAAAAGTTTCATCAAAATCCACCCCCTCAATTAGAGTGTATCCTTGAGCCACAAGCCTAGCCTTGTTTTTTGTAACTACTCCCTGATCATTAGACTTGTTTTTGTACACCCACTTAGTGCCAATCACATTAATGTCATCAGGCCCTAGGAACAAGATCCCATACTTCATTCCTTGTAAACTGGCCTAATTCTTCCTGCATAGCAGAGATCCAATACTCATCATTCAGAGCTTCCTTGAGGTTCTTAGGTTCTATTTTTGAAACAAAGCAGGAGCCTGAGATCATCTCTCTTGATCTAGTGATGACACCACTGTTCAGATCACCAATTATCAGTTCTTTAGGATGATCTTTCTGGATTCTGATGGAGGGAGGTTTGTTGGATTGCTCTGACCTTGCCTCTGTTAAAGTGAAGTCAAGATTATCACTTTCAATTTCAACTTCAGTTTGATTGTCAGCAGATGTTCCAACATCATCAGCAACATCTGTCTTTGCATAGGTATCATCAATAATCACATTTATTGACTCCATTATAACCTTGGTTTTGGAGTTAAATAATCTGTAAGCTCTTCTATTTATGGAGTATCCAAGAAATATCCCTTCATCACTCTTAGGGTCCATCTTCCTTCTTTGATCCCTATCAGCCAGAATGTAGCGCTTACTTCCAAATACATGAAAGTACTTGACTGTAGGTTTTCTACCCTTCCAGACTTCATAGATGGTGGATAGAGTTCCCTTTCTTAGTGTGACTCTGTTGTGGATGTAGCATGTTGTGTTCATAGCTTCAGCCCAAAAATACAGGGGTAACTTCTTGGCATGAATCATGGCTCTAGCTGACTCCTGAATAGTTCTGTTTTTTCTTTCTACAATCCCATTTTGTTGAGGGGTGATGGGAGAAGAATACTCATGTTTATCCCTTCTGAAGAACAGAAGTCTGAGAATTTTTTATTCTCAAACTCCTTTCCATGATCACTTCTTATTCTGACCACACAGCTTGCCTTTTCTCTTTGGATCCTATGGCACAGATCTTTAAATACCTCAAACACATCTGACTTTTCTTTGATGAAGCTTATCCAGGTATATCTTGAGAAGTCATCAACAACCACATAGGCATATCTTTTTCCACCAAGACTCTCTACCTGCATTGGTCCCATAAGGTCCATGTGCAATAATTCCAAGACTTTGGAGGTTGTCAGATGTTGAAGCTTTGGGTGTGACATCTTGGTTTGCTTACCTATTTGACATTCACCACATACTTTTCTTTCATCAATCTTAAGTCTTGGGATCCCTCTTACATTCTCCATAGAGATGATCTTCTTTATTCCTCTGAGATGGAGATGACCCAGTCTTTGATGCCACAACTTCACTTCTTCTTCCTTGGCTATGGAACAAGTAGATGTGAGGCTGAAATCTTGGGGTTCCCACATATAGCAGTTATCTTTTGATATGGCTCCTCTCATGACCACTTTCTACTCTTTATCAGAAACTATGCATTCAGCTTTGGTGAAGTTGACATTGTAACCTTGGTCACATAACTGACTTATGCTGATCAAGTTAGCAGTTAATCCTTTTACCAACAGCACACCATCTAGACTTGGTACACCTGAGCAGTCCAAGGTCCCAACTCCCTTGATTTCCCCCTTTGCTCCATCTCCAAAGGTTACATAGCTGGATGAGTGTGACTTTAAGTCTACCAGCAGATTCTTCAGTCCAGTCATGTGCCTTGAGCAGCCACTATCAAAATACCAGTCTTCCTTAGCAGATACTCTGAGAGATGTGTGTGCTATTGAGGCAACAACCTGCTTGGACCATTTGTGCCTGTTGTGAGGTTTCCTTTGACTCATCTGCCCTGGGTAGTGTCCATCTCTAGAGTTCCAAGGTTGCCTGGTGAACTTGTTCTTCTGCTTAGGCATGTACTGGTAGCTTTGATCAGTATAAAGTCTAGCTTTAGGTATCCAAATTTTCCTTGTGACCTCTGTCTTCTGCTTAGGAAGGTGCTGGGAACTCTGATTGGGGTATCCATGTAGTTTGTAGCAAAAAGGTTTGATGTGACCAAACCTTCCACAGTGATGGCATCTCCATCTTTGATATTTCTTTTTCATCATGTTTTTCTCATGATGTTGAGACATCTGCTTGAACATCTTGTTTGACTTCATGGGATCTGGAGTTTTTTGGCTGGTGCTAGCCTCAGAGTTTTGAGCTTTATTAAATCCCAACCCAGTCCTATCCCCTGAGTGCTTGTTGTTGTTGAGAATGGCATCTAGTGTGTTTGAGCCACTGTTCAGCATTCTGACAGATTTGGATATATGCTCCATTTTGGAGTTGAGTAGGCTGACTTCATTTTTCAAAGTGTCAATGATCTCTAGATGACTTGCCTTTTCAGCCTTTAATTCCTCAATCTGCTTCTTCTGCTGTTTACTTTCCATGCATACTTCAGTGCTCCTTTCACACAGCATCCTGTAAGATGTTTCAAGATCTTCAAATTTCAGATCCTCATCACTGGATCCCCCTTCAGTTTCACATACTCTAGCTAGAGCAGTTATGTGCTTTGCAGACTCTTCTTCTGACTCAATACCTGAGTCTTCATCTGACCAGGACACAGAAAGACCTTTCTTTTGCTTCTTTAGATAGGTTGGGCATTCACTTCTAATGTGTCCATAACCTTCACATCCATTACATTGGATCCCTTTTCCTTGGTTAGTCTTCTCATCATAGTTTGACCTTCTATTAGAGTCATAAGATCTTTTATTCTCAGAGGTTGAGTTTCTTCCACTTGGTCTGGGCCTGTTGTCCATTCTTTTGAGAATTTTGTTAAATTTTCTCCCAAGCATAGCAATTGAATCTGATAAGTTGTCCTCAGAGCCTGCTTCATGACTTTCTTCTTCCTTATCAGTGTTTGAGACCAGGGCTATGCTTTTGTTTTTCTTCACAATAGTATCATTCATTCCCATCTCAAAGGTTTGAAGGGAACCAATGAGCTCCTCAACTTTCATTGTGCAGATGTCCTGAGCTTCTTCTATGGCAGTGACCTTCATGTCAAACCTCTTTGGCAGTGATCTGAGAATCTTCCTTACCAACTTTTCATCACTCATCTTCTCTCCCAAGGCACCAGAAGTATTAGCAATCTCTAGGATGTTCATGTAAAACTCATGAATGGTCTCATCTTCCTTCATCCTCAAGTTCTCAAACATTATGGTGAGAAGTTGAAGTCTTGACATCTTCACCTTTGATGTTCCTTCATGAATAGTTTTGAGGGTGTCCCAAACATCCTTGGCTAGCTCACAGTGATGCACAAGCCTAAATATGTTCCTGTCAATTCCATTGAACAAGGCATTTAAGGATTTGGAATTTCCAAGTGCTGACTCTTCTTCCTCCTTGCTCCACTCTTCTTCAGGCTTCATCACTTTTGCCCCATCCTTATTGTCTTTGACAGGGTGCTCCCATCCTTTGTTAACTGCTTTCTAAGCCCTGATATCAAGAGATTTCAAGAATGCTACCATTCTTGGCTTCCAGTAATCATAGTTGGATCCATCCAAGATAGGTGGTCGATTCACAGATCCTACATCTCTGTCCATGTTCCGAAAATTTGCAGTCCCTCGATCTCACCCAGTTATACAGGCAGGGTGCTGCTCTGATGCCAATTTAAATTTTGGGATCAGATATGTGATGTCGAACCAGATGTTTAGACACTGATATCCCAAACAATAAATTAATAAGCTAGTGAATTAAATAACACAGGAAATTGTTAACCCAGTTCAGTGTATCTCCACACTTACATCTAGGGGCTACCAAGCCAGGAAGAAAATCCAATATAAGTAATATTAATTATGGAGTTAAACCAATCAGTTTAATCCTTCACTTAATATCTACCTAAGGCAATTTCTACCTAAGACTCTACTTAGATATGAGTACCTACTCACTCCCCCTCAATCACACAGTGATCTTTAACTTACAATGATTAATAAATTTGAAGTCACACTTCAGATACACCAGCTTGATCTTACTTAAAAGTTTCAATCAAGACACAATTCACTTTTTGCTTAAAAGCTTATAAAGTGACTAACAAACAATTAAAACTTGCTAGCTTCACTAACACCCTTGACAATCTTCTTAAATTCGTTAGGTTTACTTGAGTGTATCAGTTCCTTAAATAGATGCTTAGTTTTTGGGCTTTTTGCAAATTATCCAGACTTTGATAAATCCCACAGATATCTCCTTGAATTAAGGTGAGTTAGTTTGTTATCTCCTTGAATCAAGGTGAGTTAGTTTTTCTGTTTCCTTTACACTGGAACCAGATAACTAAGCTTCCTAAAGAGGCGCCTTGGAGTGCTTATCCTTTTACAATTAATTCCAGATTTTTACTCCTGATTTTATGCACTTCTGTTACGCATCATTTAACTCAGATAGCAGGTTTGCGATGTCACAACATCTGGTGTGACATCCTGATGTCCTGAACTAAGTTCATAACTTTTACTTTGTTTGTCAAAAATTCTGCCAATTTCTAACATCTACAGTAAGGCTTGAGAAAGATCTTCAAAGAAGCCACCAATGGAAGAAGCATATGAAAGGAGGAGGAAGCAGAAGAATAAGTTACTTACTTCATTGAAGAAGATAAGTAACTTAAAGAAAGAGAGTGTGAAAGAAGGAACACAAGTGAACAAGTTCACTTCAAAACAGCAAGATGCAAATGAAATAGATAAAGAAGAATGATAAGTGAAGGCAAATTCACTTCTCAAAGTAACTTACCACCTGAAAATGTTAGCATGAATGCATAAGATATAAAGCATAAAGAAATGGAATGAAATGAGATGAGATGAGATGAAATGACCAAAGTAAGAAGTGTTTATGCAATGTTAATGTCATGTGAGATGATGCAAAGGCATACAAAGTGCATATGTATGATCATACAAAGATGAGATGTCATGTAAGCATGCTTTGAAGTTTGAAAGTCCATGAAAGTTAATGAAAGGAAATGAATGCAAATCATGGAAAATGAATGAAGGAATGATCAAGCATGATTCTAACATGTCCTAAGATGCCTAAGATGACATATGAATGCTTGAAATGTCATGGCAAGTTCATGTATGGATGCATATGCAAGACGAATGCAAATGAACATGTGAAATTAGGGTTTTATGGACGTATGAGATGCACATGACCAAAACAGAAGCAATATACAAGATAAACAACTGAAAATTCACTCAAAGGAACCCTAAACCTATACTAGGTTACCATCCAAAGGGGGAGGTCAGAAGCTAAACCTAGAAGGAGTTATGAATTTTCTAAGTTACCTAGGTTTTTTGGGTGATCTTCAATGTAAAATGCCAAACAAATTGAAAATGCAGGATAAGAATGAAACAAAAATGTTTTTTAGAAACTAGAGGCCATGTATGAAACAATGCAAAAAGAATCATGTACAAACTCATCTTGGTTTAAAGGTTACGAATTTTTGAAGTTAGGGTTAGAAAATAGGTCATTTTAGGAACCCTAATTCAATGAAAAATGTCAAAGCATGATCAAAACCAAAAAGAAATTTGTATGATGAGTTTGTAAATGTTTATAAATGCTCTCTGAATTTTTTGGTGATTTTTAAATACTTAAATGTATTTTTAATTAATTAAAATGAATTAATTAATTAAATAAAACATTTAAATGATTTAAAAATATTTTTTAATGCAAAAAATAAAAATAAAAATATTTTTGGTTTCTGAAAATTAATAAAAGTCTTGACAAAAAATTTTCAGAATTTTTAAATGGATTTTGCTATTTTAAATAATTATATGAAAATAAATATGAAGAAAATGAAATAAAAATAAAATAAAGGGGAAGTAATCAGATCCTATGGCTAAGATTTGAACTGGGGGGAATGGGGTTGACCAGCGCGTCATCCAATGGTTGGGATTAATCCTGGCTAATTAATTTTATTTAGTTTTAATTAATTAGGATTAGGGCTAATGAAATGATCTGGACCTTTGAAACACGCGCGGGAACTCAAATCTAAGGGCTCACATTCAAACTTCACTAATTACACGTTATTAACCCTAACAAATTTCAGATGACCGAAACAGTGCTCCGGTCATCTTCTCCGGCGATCAAAAACACTATCTCTCTCCCTAAGCCTCTAAAACTCAATCTCTCTGCCCAGAATCAAACACCAAACATCATACAACAAGAATCATCCAACAAAACACATTTATTTCACGTATTAAAGCTGAATCGAAGCAAATTAGTTTTAGGTCAAAACGTTTCAGAGGCTTCATACATGCTCAATGTTCAACCATTTTGAAAAATAAATACAACAGGATCATCAGCACATCATAAGGATTCATTTAAGAACTTAAAAATGCATTTCTGGAAGAAAAAAAGTTCTTGATGGCTACCTGAGTTGAAGTTCTTGAAGCTGGAACTTTCTAGGCCCTTCTTTAGTGCTAATCCACTCCACTTGATCCCCTTATGCTTCTGGAATGCTTGAAAGGAGTTTATGTAGGCTGTTTTGAAGGTTTCAGTTCAGAGGAAGCTGAAATCGTGTTTTTGTTTGAGATGGTTTCAGGTCAATGTGAGGGGTGGGAAATGATCATGGGGTTGTGTGGAGATGATTGGTGAAAGACTTTTGAAGTTTTGATGGCTGAGTTGGGAGATTCGAAGAGATGAAGTTTGAGAGGGATTTTGTGAAATCTGAGCTTGGGTGTGTTTCAGGCTTCAAGCCTTGTGTGTTTGTGTTCCATAATGTTAGTATATGCAACTGTGATTGGTCAGAGGAGTTGGTGTGGCATAGTGTGATTGGTATGGGGTGATTTGCAAAAAAGTCAAGAATGTGTACTTGAGGTATGGTCATGGTGAAGGCCTGAGTTTATGGGGTTTCTGGCCTCAGCATGGATCAAGGAAGGCCATAGGATTGAAAGATTGCAGCTGAAACACTTGATGCTAGGGTTTCTATGCATTTTGCATATTTTCCCTCTTTGGTGTTTCTTGTGATTCAAGCCATGAAACCTTCCAATTCTTGGGCCAATTCTGATGCTTTTAAGTTGTTTTATCATGTCATGAAGTATTTGTACACATTTGAAGTCATTAGATGCCTTGGCAAGTGGTTTTGCAAAAACCCCTCTTTGGTGCATTCTTGAAAATTATAGGATTTTTGCCAACTTTGAAGGATCATAACTTGAGTACCATAATGAATCAAGACATGTTCTTGTACTTTTTGAAAAGGGAAAGACCTAATCTACAACTTTCATGACCAAGAATTTTTCATTTGAAGCATTTTTGGTTGAGAAATAGGAGGTTGAAAAACTTTCCCAAAATGGAAAGTTTCCATTACAAGTCATTTCCATTTTTGGCAACTTTGCAAATGCCTCAAAATTCTTCCAACCTCTTATAATATCAAATAAAGATCATAGAACTTCAATTTGATGAACTTTGGTTCCATTGTTGGGGGCCTCAGATGCTCTGATTTTGACTTAACTTGCTCAAGAAGTTACCCAGTGAACAGATGACTTAACTTGGTACACATGATCCTTATAACATCTTAAGAATATTAGAAACAAGAATGACCCAAAAATTTGGAGTTAAGGCCTCTGAAACCAAAACCCTAATTTTGGTCATCTGTGGAGTGAAAACCCTAGATTTGCTTCCATGCTTTTCCAGTTCTTGTGATCTCTTGACTTCCATGAACTTTGAGGGACCTAATATGATGATTGAACACACATGGACCCTCTTGGAACATCTTGAAACCTTTGGGATGGCTCAGATTGATCCTTGGATTGCTCAGATCATAAACCCTAAATGCATATGAACTTGAACTATGCAGATAAAACAAATATGCAACATGAGGTAGTATGCTTATGCAAACATTAAAGATCACAAGCCAAGGTGTGATAAAAAGCGAGGGCAAATTTGGGGTGTTTACAGTCCCCCTCAAGTTTGTCTTACAAATAATAAAATCCATTTCTTAATTTCACCCCTTAATTAAAATCCATTTTATCTAATGAATTTAATCTCTAACCATGGATTAAGTTGAGGTATCTTCCTCAGCTTAAGTGTTTTCATCTATTATCCTTCTATTAGGATGGTGTAATGAGTTCACTAATCTATGATTAGAGATTAAACTCATTACTTAACACTAAACAAAAACCCAAAAACATCTAAATAATCACAAGTAGGTTAATGATCTTAATCCTACATCATCATGGTAATTAAGTGGAGATGCTTATATCATACTTAAGTAGGCTCATTATCCCTAATCAGGGAGGATATAATGAGTTTGCAAGCCCTTTGATTTAGGCTTAAGCTCATTAACTTATGAAAAACACCAAAAAAACAATAAAAAATTGAAAACACAAAAACAAACAATAATCGTCTCCTTAGGAATTCTTTTTCTCATCACACTCATTCATAAACGAGAACTTGCTTCTTCCGTCTAATGCAAGATAGTTAGCACTCGAGCCAGACGAGTCGTACACTTGAGCATATACAAGTAACAGTTCACAGTCAATTTATCTTCAGTCTCTTTGAGTTGAACTACGGTGTTCTGACTTCCTCATTGCACGAGAGGATACGTAGGCATAACTTAACTATTATAGAAGAAAAGTCTTTGTGTCATCCCCCTCTTTCAGCATTCCTTTTAAGCCTCAGCCCTGAGCATTTCACTTATTTTTTGCACTGACACCTGTACATTCATTCCTAGCTTTTGCACATAGATAGCACATACACTTACCTCTTTAAACACAATCTTGTAAGCGTGAATCCCATCGAGTACGACGGACAATCTGGGTGCTAATACATTCCCAGGTTGTAACCAACCCCCTTTCTTAGTCTCTCTGGTTCGCAACCGTCTTATCCATTTCTTTCCAGGTTTATGCAGCATTACCTTTCCTTCGGGATAAAAACGCCTAGCTGGCGACTCTATTCACTTCACTTTCATTTTCTCTTTTCACCGACCGTTCGCGTCTGCACCGGGATGCAAATCTTTGGGAGCGACAGCTTGGCGACTTCACTAGGGACTTTATCTTGCAACCAGGGCTTCTGGTTGTTTTTGTGGGTTTCTCCTAGCACTTGTTTGATTTGAGTTTATGGGGGTGTTATGTGCTACTTGTGCTTTTTATTTATTGCTTTATTGCTTTCTGTACAACTTTATTGATTGCTTTCATTTACTGTTTTTATGCATTTCATACTACTGTCATCATGTCATGTGTTGGATCTCTTATTTGTCTTGGTGGGAGGGATATTCAGTGATTAAGGTTCCACACCGGGAGCCTGAGTGACACATAGGATAGAGTGGCTTCATATTCTTTCCCATTCCATTTCGGTCTGGTGCGGGAATATGAAACACGGTTCAAACATGGGTTTCTTCTTGAGAACTCTATGCTATGGATTTCCTGTAGTACTAGAGCTATCTGGGAAGCCTGCTAAGTCTGGGTGACCTTTTTATGACCTTCGGCATCTGAGGTGAATTAGAGGAGGATCCTTTATGATTAATGTAAACACTGTGCCTCCGGGTTAGAAGTGTTTACACTTCTCATAACTGATCCAAGTCTGAGGATCCTTGTTCTAGAACAATACATGTGAGGGGGTTGGGATGTTTACAGGTTTGCAAAAACCCTTGGCCTCATCATACCCTGTTACTGATATTGTTAAGGTCACATTATTTTGGACTATTCTTGTGAAACCCTGAATTTGTGACTCTTTATTTAAGTCCCCCACCTGGTTACTAGTTCTCTAGACTCCATCCGGACTTCTGAACACACATGGACCTTATCAAGACAGATAACAGATCCAGCACTTGATCACAAGCCCTTGCATATCATTCTGTATACATCATTTTGCATCATTTTAACATTTTTATATTTGTATTACAGGGTATCCACATCTTATTTGGTTTTGGTTTTGACTGTTCTTCTGCATCAGCCACCTTCATCAGCTATCTTCATTAGATACTCTCTTCAGCACCTTCATCAGTTACCTCCACCAGTGTTTCCCTTCACTCATCTTCATCAGAATCCATTGTCAGCATGGACCCATCCAGGAAGAGCAACATTACTTATCATTTCTTTGAGCCCTCTCTAGCTGGCATCAGGCAGATTCAGACACTTATCACTCCTGATCATGTCCCTTTATTCAGGGCACATTATGGTGGTATCATGGACATGATCATGGACTTGGATGCATCACAGAGGAGTATGATCCACACTTGCCTTCAGTTCTATGACCCTCCTCTCAGATGTTTTACCTTTCCAGATTTCTAGTTGGGCCCTTTGCTAGAGGCGTTTTCCATGTTGTTGGGTGTCCCCATCAGGAGAGGGATTCCTTTCAACCCTGAGATGATTGCTCCCAGGAATGAAGACATAACTAAGGCTCTGTATTTGGAAGCCACCATCATTGATCAGAATATGACCACAAAGGCTGGAATCCCAGGCCTCCATTTGGACTTCTTGATTACTCAGGCCACCAGTCATGTTGCAGTAGGGAAGTGGGAAATTGTTTGTGCTCTATTGGCCCTAAGCATATATGGTATCATCTTGTTTGCAGACGAGCTTAAGTTTGTAAGAAAGAATTCTATCTATCTCTTCTTGCTGAAGAATCCAGTTCCTACCTTGCTAGGGGATTTCTATTACTTAGTGCACCAGAGAAATGAGAAGCAGAGGGGAAGATTAGTCAGTTGTTATGCACCTCTCTTTTACTGTTGGCTATTGAGGCACTTGCCAAAGTCAAAAGCTTTCTTGAATCCTCATCAGTCAAGAAACTGGGCTAAGAGAATGATTTCCCTTACATCAGAAGACATCAGATGATGCACTCAGAGCACCAAGGGCAGAGACATAATCACCAACTGTGGGCAGTATCCCAATGTACCCCTGATTGGAGTAAAGGGTTGCATCAACTAAAATCCTTTATTGTTCAAAAGGAAATTAGGGTATGCCTTGGTACATCCACCAAGAGAGCAGGACTTATCAGAAACCTTTACTGTGATATTCATCATAACCATGCCATTTCCCAACAAGCAGCTTGGGCTTGGGACAACATTCAGACAAAAGGGAGTGCCATTCTTGGCAAGTGCAACAATATAGCTTCATCTCAGTATCTTGATTGGTCACGTATCGAAGGACAAATCACCCGCATGCCATTCACCTTAGAGGATGTGCCTAGACCATCAGCAGTAGAGCCTGTAGCTACAGTCAGTTTAGAGGAGTTTGAGAAGTTGAAAGAGAGGAATACCCAGTTGTCTGAAGCTCTAAAGAAGACCCTCTGGGAGAGGAATGAGAGTCGTCTGGACAATGAGAGGTTAGAGAAGCTCTGGATCGAGCGTATGACCAAGATTGAGAAGACAGATGATTACATCAAAAGGGCTAGAGCAGGGGAGTTAGTGTTGAAGAATTCTTGCAAGGAAGCCAAGATTCACAAAAGGCCAGAGCTGAGCACTACTTGGAAGAGAGTCAGGCTAGATGGATCAGAATTATTGAGGCTCGTTCACAGGAAGATCAGAGGACCCAGGCTAAGATAGATCAGCTAGAAGCTAATGAGAAGAAGAATCAAGAAGCCTTGTTAGCAGCACAGAAAGAGATCTCTGAATTGAAACTCCGGGCGGGGTTAAAGAGATCAAAGGACCAAGACAAGTATAAGGAGTTGATAAATGCTATTGCCACCAGGAACCTTCTTATCAGGACCATCATAGAGGATCCAGTTGGCCCAGTGGCTGATGCTCTCCTGAAGGAAGTCATAGAGGATGATTATGGGTTGGGTGTTTGATTTCTTTGTATTTGTACTTCATTTTGTTTGTACTTTTGTTGATTTTGATGTATTTTGACCCATCATGGGGACGTGTTGTAATCATGAACTATGTATCTTCACATTTTGTAATATATGGTTTGTGTTATCTTTTGAGCTTCGTTTCTCTTCAACATCATCATTCCTCGAGGACTGGAAGGTCAAAACCAAAGAACCAAACCGGATACCCTTGGAAGACAAATAAACATCCTACATTGCATACTAACCTCATTTCTTTGTTTTGTAGGTTTTTTTTTTGTTGTTTCTCACTTTGTTGTGGTTTCAGGAAACATTACTCGTAGGAGAGTCTTCCCCATCAACAGAATTCACTGATATCCTACAAGAAACAACCTTCCGAGCTTACAGATGGACCGGGTTCAGCAAGATCTGACTGACGTGAGAACCCAGATGGCTAATGAAAGAACTGAAATGAGGGCTCAGATTAACCAGTTCATGGCAGTAATGACTGGGTTGGCCTAAAGCCAAGAAAGATTAAGGGAGTTGGTCGAGCGGAAAACTCATGAAGAAAACCACCCAGGTACAGGAGGTACCAGCAACAATGATCATGTACAACCTTGTACTGATCCCCCGGAGTTTGGACCTCATCTCAACCCTGACATTAATGTTATCAGGAATACCCAGGGTAACACTGGAGGGCGTGCCTTGCAAGAGGACCCTCGGGAGGAACAATTCACTGTAGTTGGGGCAGGAGATGAAGTCTATGATCGTCGGCTGGACGAGAGAGCAGAAAAGCTAAGATCTCTAGAGTCCCAAAACTCCTTAGGGTTTGATGTTATGGATATGGGGCTAGTGGAGGGAGTAAGAATTCCTCACAAATTCAAACCTCCCTGCTTCGAAAGATATAATGGAACATCTTTCCCTCGCACCCATCTTCAATCCTTTCTGGGAAGATTAAAGGCTTACATTATGGATGAAAAGCTATGGATGTTTTATTTTGAGGATAGCTTGATCGGGGCATCCCGTGAGTGGTACTCTCATCTGACTAGGGCAACAATCAGAAATTGGAAAGATTTGGCCGAGGATTTCATACGCCAATACTAATACAATATAGACATGACTCCTAACAAAACACTTATAATGGGTATGTCACAATCCTCCAGGGAAAGCTTCAGAGAGTATGCTCAGAGATGGAGGCAATTAGCTGCTTTCGTTCAACCTCCAATGTCGGAAAGAGAAATGGCAGATATGTTTATGAACACCCTCCAGGGGACATACATTGATAGGCTGGCTGCTTTCTCTTCCACTAGCTTTGCAGATGTGGTCATAGCTGGAGAAAGGATTAAGAGTTTATTGAAAATGGGTAAGATTTCTGATAACGACACCAGCTCTAGCAGCACAAGAAAACCATTTGCAAGGCCTTGCAGGTCCGGTGAAACAAACTCAATACACATGGGCAGAGGAAGGCCCCAGTATATGCTAAGATCAATTGTCGTTGTCACAATTCCTACTCCACCTCCTCAACAACAATACACTCCGCAACCACAACAGTTTCCTCAGCAACATTTTCCTCAAAAAAGGTCCTATAACAACAACAACAACCAACAGCAACGTCATTTCCAGCAAAGGCCATCTCAGTCAACAGGGTAATTGAGCCTATACAAATGCCTTATGCCACTTTGTTGCCACAACTTCTGAAGCTTGATCTTTTTGAATTAAGGACTCTGGCTCCACCAGATCCTCAGAACCTTCCGAGAAATTACGACATCAATGCTAGATGTACCTTCCATTCTAATGCACCTGGCCATACCACAGAAAAGTGCAGAGCTTTGCACATGAAGGTCCAGGATCTAGTTGATTTAAAGCCTTTAAATTTTGCACCACCTCCTAACGTCACGAAGAATCCTATGCCCAGCCATGGTGGGCCCAGTATAAATGCAATTGAGGAGGATCAATGTAACGCCCCGAAAATCTAAATTTAATTATTTAATCATTTATTTAATTAATTTAGAAAAATTGGAGAGTTTGGATTATTTTGAGAATTTTGGAGAAAATGAGTATTTTTATATAATAAGGATAAATAGTGTTTTATTATGCTATTTTATTATTATTATTAAAAATATATTAAAGAAAAGGGTAAGGTAGTCTTTTTGTGAAATTATGAGGGTAAGATGGGAAAAGGCTAAACTGGGATAATATATCCAAAGAAGAGAATACGATCAGTTTCTCATATTTTGTTTTCTATCGTGTTTGGGAAGTGCTCTGAAGAAAGGAGAAGCTCAGAGTCAGGAGGTTGTGGAGAACCCCAGAGAAGAGTGTAAAGCATTGAAATACTCTAAGGTATGGGGAGTTTTCATAATCTATGATAAATGTATAGGAAATGGAATATGAATGGATTAGAATGGTATGAGTTTAGGGGTTTTTGGGGTTTTGAGTTAGGTTGAGTTTTTATGAGAAATCTTGATAAATTAGAGCTATTAGAATGAGTTATAATCGTATATTTGTCTGTATAATTGTTGTCTGGATGTTGTTGAGGTTTAATTGATGTTTTTGAATGATTTTTGGGTGTTATGATGTGAAATTCGTAATGGGGTTTTGGGAGTTTTTGGAATTGGAACAGTCTACAATTGTATAGCAGAGAACTGCTGGAAAACGTGCGTTAACCGGTGTCGCTCCCACCAAATGACACAGGGCCAAGAGGGGTATAGCCGCGAACGGTCGGCGAGAGGGGAGAGAACACACAAGGGTGAACTCAGAAAGAAAAGAGTCGCCAGCTAGGCATTTTTATCCCGAAGGAAAGGTAATGCTGCATAGACCTAGAAAGATACGGATAAGACGGTCGCGAACCAGAGAGACTGAGAAAGGGGGTTGGTTACAACCTGGGAAGGTATTAGCACCCAGATTGTCCGTCGTACTCGAAGGGATCCACGCTTACAAGATTTGTGTTTTAAAGGGGTAGTGTCAGTGCAATTTGTGTATCAAAGCTGGAAAGAATGGAAGTGTCAGTGTAAAAGAAATGTGAAGTGTGTAAGAGAAGTGTCAGTGTAAGGACAGGAGTATGAAACTCAAGACTATGAGGTTTAAATGACAATGTTGGGAAGAGGGGGAATATACAAAGACTTTTGTTCGATAACTGTTAAGTTATGCCTACGTATCCTCTCGTGCAATGAGGAAGTCAGAACACCGTAGTTCGACCCAAAGAGACTGAAAGATGAATTGACTTGTGAACTGCTTACTTGTCTATGCTCAAGTGTATGACCTGTCTGGCTCAGGTGCAAACTGTCTTGCATTAGACGAAGGAAGCGAGTTCTCGTTTGTGAGTGAATGAGATGAGAAAAGACTCTCGGAGGAGACGATTATTGTTTGTTTTGGTGTTTTCAATCTTTTATTGATTTTTTGAAGTTTGTCATAAGTTGATGAGCTTAAGTCTAAACCAAGGGTTAGTAAACTCATCACATCTTCCCTCTGATTAGGGGTAATGAGAATACCTTAAGTGTGAAGTAGACACCTCACACTTAATCACCATGATGTAGGATTAAGATCATTAACCTACTTGTGATTATTTAGATGTTTTTGTTGTTTTTGTTTAGTGTTAAGTAATGAGTTTAAGCCATAATCAAGGATTTAATGGACCCATTACACCATCCTAATAGAAGGATAATAGATGAGAACATTTAAGCTGAGAAAGACTCCTCAACTTAATCCATGATTAGGGATTAACCTCATGACAAAACAAAGCCTTCATTAAATGGATTTTAGTTAATGATAAGATGAAGAAGTGAATTTTATGGTTTGTAAGACAACTTGAGGGGGACTTGTCCATTAACACTAGGGTTAGTCCTTCTTAACCAATTAAGGAAGAATTAGAACCCTAATGCAAGGCCCAAGTTACAAGCTTGATGTCTTGATGATTATTAGGTGAATTGATTAAAGGATTTAAACACATTAAGGGTTTGACACTTAGGATTAAAGTTATACACTCCATCCTAATAGAAGGATGGAGGCATAAGCTTAATCACAAAGCCTTAAAACCTTTAGGGTTTAGTCCTGATTATGAGATGAGAAGAGAAGACTCAATGATGACACAAAGGTAAAAGCTAAAAGGGGGACTAATCAAAACCCTAATTGTGATCATGCTTGGTTATTCCTAGGGTTAATGAGGTTTACAAGAAGATCTTCAGAGAAACCACCAGGAAGCAGATGAAAGGAGAAAGAAACAGAGAGAAGCAAAACAACTTGCTTCACTTAAGAAGACAAGTTGCTTGAAGAAAGAAAGTAAGAGATGAACATGAATGAGCAAGCTCACTCTAATACAAATATAAAATGCAGCAAGGATGCAAGAGAGATGAGAAGAGATTGTGAGAAGTGAAGGCAAATTCACTTCCCAAAACAACTTACCACCTGAAAAGTTAGCAAAAGAAATGAAATGCAATGCAAATGAGATGAAATGTCATGATGCAAACCAAAGTAAGAAGCATAAACATGATGTTAATGATGTTAAGAGATGACACAAACACATGACAAGAGATGAGAGTGATCAAACAAGCATAAGGATGCAAATGAGGCATGCTTTGAACCATGAATGTTCATGAAAGTTTATGAAATGATGTGAATGCATAACATGGAAAATGAAAGATGCAATGGTAAAACATGATTCTAATATGTCCTAAGATGTCTTATGAATCATGTGGATGCACAAAATGTCCTGGCAAGTTATTGGATGCAAGCAAATGAAAGATGGATGCAAAGGGAGGCACAAATTAGGGTTTACAAACAACATGCAAAGCAAAACTCAAAACCAGAAGCAAATGATATGACAAAAAATTGAAAATTCAATCAAAGACACCCTAAACCTATACAAGTTCACTGCTCAAAGGAGGGGATCTATCTCTTAACCTAGTGAAAGTTATGAATTTCTTAGGATTACTAGGGTTTTAAGGTACCTTATTAAGAAAAATGAAAAAAAAATTGAAAATGGAAGATCAATTCAAACCAAATTTATCCTATAAACTACATGCTATGAAGGATGCAATGCAAGAAGAATCATCATCAAACTCTCAAGGGTTAGGCAGAATGAATTTTTCAAAGTTTGAACCAAAATATTTCCTTAAAATGAATTTAATACCAATGAAAAGGATCAAAAGGCATCAAGAACCAAAAAGAAATTTGTTTTGAGAGTTGGATAATGTTTCTAAATGTTTTTAAATGCAATGTGAACTTTTTTTGTGATTTTTAAATACCTAAATGCATTTTTAATTAATTAATTTTCATTAACTAATTAAAAATAAACATTTAAATAATTTAAAAATGATTTTTAATGTAAAAAATAAAAATAAAAATATTTTTGGGTTCTGAAAATTAATAAAAGATTTGATAAAAATTTTCAGAATTTTTTAATGTATTTTGCTATTTTAAATAATTCGTGCAAATTAAATGAAAAGAAAATGAAATTAAAATGAAAATGTGAGAAGTATGCAGATCCAGAGGCTGAGGTTCAAACAAAATTGGAGGGAATTGACCCGCGCCACATCCAATGGCTGTAATTCAACCTGACCAAATTAATTTAAACTGAATTAATTAATCTAATTAATTAGGATTAGGGTTTTAATGAGAGATCCAGGCCATTCATATGCGCGGGAGTCAACGAAAGTCAGCCAGATCTATGGTCCAAATTCAAACTTTGCCCTAAACGTGATTAATGCGCTAATGACATTCAGGTGGCCGGAAATGACCTCCGGTCATCTTCTCCGGCCACACCTCCCCTGAGAATTTCCCAAATCACTCCCCAGGCCATTTCTGGAGCTCTAAAGCTCCAGATCACTTCCTCTCACCTCCCTAAACTCATCCCTGACCTCAAAAACAATTTATTTCTAAGCATGAACCAGATTCGAAGCAAGATACAAAAATGGCAGAAATTTCAGACAAGCCATACACACTCATTTCTCAACCATTTTCGAAAATTTAAAGTTCAGTGTGACCAGGAAAGCAAGCTTAATCATTTAGAAACTTAAAACAAGAGTTTTGGAAAAATGTTTTCACATGGCTACCTGAGATAGAGCTTTCAATCCAGGAGCTTTTTGACTGCTTCCTTGCTTCAAAATGAACCCAATGAACCTCCTGAGGAGTTTGCAAAGCTTGTATGGAGTTTATTTTGGCTGGTTTGTGAGATTGATGAAGTTCTGCTCAGAGAGGGGGGGAAATCGTGTTTGAGTTTCAGGGACTTTTAAGGCAAGGTGAAGGGTGGTTTATGCTCTATGAAGCTTTTCTGAATGAATGGTGAAGTTGGTTTTGAGGTTTGATGATTGTGTGATAAGATTCGAAGGAAAGTGCATAAGAGGAGAGTTTTGTGAACTATGGCTTATGAGAGAGATCATGTTGTGTTATGTTATGTGTTGAGTCTCATTTTGTCCATGTATCACACTGTGATAGGTCTGTGGAGTTGGTGTGGCCTAGCTTGATTGGTATGGGTCATTTTGCATAAAGTCAACTTTTTGTGTAAGAGAGGTATGGGTCAATGGCAGGCCAAGGACAAAGGGGTGTCCTGCGCAGCAAGGATTGAGGAGGGCCATAGAATCAGTCTTGAGGCCAATTAGCAAGTGGATTAGGGTTTGTGAGAGGTTTTGCAACTTTGTGATCTTTTGGCCCTTTTGTGATTACTTGAAGCATAAGTCATGAAAATGGGAGGTTTTTTTGTGCAATCTGATTTTTAGGCCATGATCCATGTTTGTGTAATGCATAGAAGTCCATTTGAAGTCACATTTTGCCTTGGCATGAGGTTTTGCAACTTTGCCTCTTTGGTGCAAAACTTGAAATTATGTGATTTTTCCCAACTTTGACAAGCCATAACTTTTGATCCAAAATGAATTAGAATGAGTTCTTGTACTTTTTGAAAAGGGAATGATCCATTCTACAACTTTCATGACCAAAGTTTTCTCATTTGAAGCATTTTTTAATCAATTTGAGGAGGTTGAAAAACTTTCCCAAAATGGCAAGTTTCCATTACAAGTCACTTCCCCAAAAAGGCAATTTTGCAAATGGCTTGAAATTCTTCAATTTTGTGAGCTTCTAACATCTTCTATGATCAAATAAATATCATAAACATTCAAAATGATGAAGAACACCCTTTGGTTGGGTCATTGGGGGCCTCAGATGCCCTGATTTTACACTGACTTGCTCAAGAAGTCATCTATTGATCAGATGCCTTCCCCATGGAATTTCTTCATGAAAATTGATATGTATGATCCCTATACCCTATAGAGACCAATAGAAACAAGAATGACTAAAAAATTTGGAGTTATGGCCTCTAAAACCAAAACCCTAATTTTAGGTCATCTGTGCAGTTAAACCTGGCTCTGCTTCCATGCCTTTCTCAGTTCTTGTGATTCTTTGACTTTCTTGACTTGGTGAGGATATGATATGATGTTTGAACATACATGGACCCCTTTGGAGTGATTGAAGACCTTTGGAGTGGCTCAAATGGCCCAGGGATGGCTAAGATCACAAACCCTAGATGCAGATGACTTGGAAGCAATGCAGTGAAGCAAAAATGCAATATGAGATGCTATGATTGAACTTATGCATATGAGAAGATCACAAGCCATGGTGTGAATGGGTGAGGGAAAATTTGGGGTGTTTACAACCGGTTAACGCTATGGGTTAACCGGTTAACCATTGTAATTTTTGGGAAATTCTGGAAATTCGTCGGCGTTAACCGGTTAACGCTATGGGTTAACCGGTTAACACTGTTGGGATAGCAAATTTTATTTCTTTAAAAATTCATATCTTTTAAACCGTAAGTCCGATTCGTATTCCGTTTGAAGCGTCGAAACGAGTACAAACTGAACTTTATTTTGATGAATAGAAACGAGAAAAATGCAACAGTTTTTGATAAATGAATTTGTGAAATAACCTTATAATTACCTTATAAATTACCAAGTACGGGTTAATTCTTGATGTGTCAGAGTGGTTAGGAAACCAGTGTTCAGGGAAATAAAGTAATGATGGGGACGGCCGACAAGCTGGGGATATAAGAGATTATGATGGGGACGGCCATCAAGACTTTTTGGGGATTATAGGTAAATGATGGGGACGACCATCGGGTTGAAGAAATAAATGACATAAATGATGAGGTACGGTCATCAAAGGTGAAGGACGATCACCTGGCAGGGGACGGCTGCTTAGTTGGGGATAAGATGAGGGACGGTCATCTAAGGTGAAGGACGATCACCTGGCAAGGTATGGTTGCCAAAAAGTATCACGACATAGGATGAGTGCCGGATAAAAAGGTCGACGATGGGGACGGCCATCGGATGAGCATGATGAAGGACGATCATCAAGAGGTGAAGGACGATCACCTAGAAGGGTACGGCTGCTAAAAAGTCACGACATAGGACGAATGTCGGATAGAAAGGGGTTCTAATGAATAGATACTCCACTGGGGGTGATGAAGGACGATCATCAAAAAGGTGAAGGACGATCACCTGGCAGGGTACGGCTGCCGAACGGTATCATGACATAGGACGAATGTCAGATAGAATAGGATCAACGATGGGGACGGCCATCGGATAAAATGATGAAGGACGATCATCAGGAGGTGAAGGACGATCACCTAGAAAGGGACGGCTGCCGAAAAGGTATCATGACATAGGACGAATGTCAGATAGAAAGGAAATAATTTATGGGATTTGCTGGGACTCTTCTGGGGAATGGTAGACACAGACGAGTGTCTAAATTTAAGAAGACATAAGTGTTTGACATGGTGTATAGATTAAATATGCGGACGAGCATCCTTATGATACGGACGGGTATCAGGTAGAAACGAACGCTTAACGCATGTTCAGAGATGATGATACGGACGAGTACCAACTGGTTAACAAAGAACACGGACGAGTGTCAGATCTGAGGGGATTTAAGTGGCATATACAAGATACGGACGATTATCTGTATGAGTAAAGAGATGATAAGTAACAAGTATGAGTGAAACACGGACGAGTGTTTAACTCGCTGGGACGGGTGTCGAAAAAAGTGTGTTATAAACAAGTGTTTGATTTACAGAGTGTTTAGGTAACTATGCTGGGGGGTGACACGGACGGGTGTCAGGGAATTGTATAGGTATGTACACATATGTTGTGAGTGCAAAGGGGACGCTTTGGTTTTCCGCTGGGGATATGGAACAGACGAGTGTCAAGAAGTATTTGTTTGCTCGGGCAATTTACTGGGGAATGATGACACAGACGAGTGCCAAAGGGTATGTATCTGTATTTGTGAGTGTAAGGCAAATGCTTTGGCTCTCTGGTGGGGAATTGTGAAATATTCTGTGTACTGTTGACGGATGGTCAGTATTTACAAGTGTTTGATTCAGAACATGGCTTATGATTATGCAACATGTTTGATTTTTGCCGTAATGCTCCATATTAGACGGGATGCTACGCTCTGTGGGGAAAATATGATGTGAATGCTATGATCATGCAAAGATACCGATCCGGGATTCGGATCCTGTTACTAAGGAGATTGTCGGCTGATCTGCTTGAAGTGGATGTCCCAGCTGGGAATGAGATCATTGGTAGATCTGACGTTCATTACTTTGTATGGGGAAGTAGGTCATTGATAAACCTAACTTGGTAACGAGGGACCCAGCTGGTGTTTGTAGAAGCTTTCGTCACTCTGTTGTGAGATCTTCAGGTATTGCTTTTCTGGATAGAGGTTGAAACTCTGCGGGGAGATAATTCCCTGTTTAGCACTCGGCTGGGGAAGAAGAAAGATCACTGAAAGATCTTCCTAGAGATTTCTGTGGGGATCCTGCTGAGGATGATACTTGACAACTCAGCTGGGGAATATGAACACCTTCTGGTGCTGCCCTTTGAAGGAAATGTTAGAGAAGTGATGCCTGGAAACTCTAGTGGGGAGAAAGCATCTTTGGTGCTGTTTGGAAGGTGTGCTGAGGAAACAAAGATTTGGTAGCCTACTGGGAAGAAGTTTTCATGCCCTATGTTGCGCTTTGAATTACCTGCAATCCTGTAAAGGCAAAGAAACGCATAAGTACCCCGTGGTATCCCTTACTGGATTCCATCATAGGAGTCTAGACACTCCAGGGAGCAAGCATATTTCCTGCAAGCATGTAGTTTTAGGAAAGACACATCTGTATTTATGCGATCAACAAATTAATGACATCGGACATTTTTGCAAATAAAAGAGTACGAGACAGTGTGTGACTGAAAATCTGATTTTATTAATTCATGTGCCCTGAATTGGCAAGATATAGTCAGAGAAACAGATCCCCTGAAATGAGGAGATCGTTACATATTGAGAAACAAAAAAAGATGTTGGCAATGTTGATGACGCTTCAAGGAGCTTCCCTTTTGCTATGACTCGTATGACATTTGACGTTCTTCTCGTCTTGCTTTCTGAAGAAGGCTGATTCTGACCGACGCTCGAACCTTTCGAAGCTTACCAAGTTGTAAGCGATATAGACGAATTCAGAATGCAATTGTTCGCTTATTCCCTTATTTTGCGTGGATCGCCCTTTCGGGTTTTCAATCCACCGGGATACCCATTTTTGCCTGAGTTGTCCAATGCGGCTTTTCAACTCAGCGGGTGTACATTTTTTTATTTTTTTCCCTTATTTTTGCCCGAGTCTTTTATTCTGTTTTTGACTCGCCGGGATGCCCTACTTTTGCCTGGACTTACATTCTGTTTTTATGTCCAGCGGGTCATTTTATGCGAAGTATTTTTTAACTGCATCTGAATTCATAGGGGACTGGAAATCTTCACCATCCATAGTACTGAGCATCAGCGCTCCATGAGAGAAAACTTTCTTTACTACGAATGGCCCTTCATAGTTCGGAGTCCACTTGCCCCTGTGGTCTGTATGAGGAGGAAGGAGTCTTTTCAGCACAAGATCTCCTACTTGGTACTCTCGGAGCCTGACTTTCTGATCGAAGGCTTTCTTCATTCTTTTCTGATACAGCTGCCCATGACAGATTGCAGCTAATCTCTTCTCTTCAATCAGACTCAGTTGTTCGTATCGGGATCGGACCCATTCTGCTTCATTCAGTTTAACATCCATCAATACCCGCAGAGAGGGTAGTTCAACTTCAACAGGTAGGACTGCTTCCATACCATACACAAGCTGATACGGTGTTGCCCCAGTGGATGTTCTGATTGACGATTGGTACCCATGCAAGGCAAACGGTAGCATTTCATGCCAGTCTTTGTATGTAACTACCATCTTCTGCACAATCTTCTTGATATTCTTGTTAGCTGCCTCAACAGCGCCATTCATCTTTGGCCTGTAAGGAGAAGAATTGTGGTGTTGGATCTTGAAGTCCCGGCACAGTTCTGCCATCATTTTGTTGTTTAAATTGGAACCATTATCAGTAATGATTCGCTCGGGCACTCCATACCGACAGATGATGTCTCTCTTCAGGAATCGGGCTACCACCTGCCTTGTAACGTTTGCATAAGAAGCTGCTTCGACCCACTTGGTAACATAATCAATAGCAACCAGGATGAATCTGTGGCCGTTCGAAGCAGTCGGTTCAATCTTGCCAATCATATCAATGCCCCACATGGCAAAGGGCCAGGGTGAAGACATCACATTCAAAGGATTCGGAGGCACATGCACTTTATCCGCATAAATCTGGCATTTATGGCATTTCCTGGCATAAGCACAACAGTATGCATCCATTGTGATCCAATAATAGCCTGATCTTAACAACTTTTTAGCCATTGCATGCCCTCCAGCATGGGTACCAAAGGATCCTTCATGTACTTCGTGCATTAACAAGTCTGCTTCTGTCCTATCAACGCATCTGAGGAGTACCATATCAAAGTTTCTCTTATATAGGGAACCATCAGTATTCAGGAAGAAACTACCAGCTAGCCTTCTTAATGTCTTCTTATCATTGGAAGATGCCCCAGGTGGGTATGTCTGATCTTCCAAGAAGCACTTAATATCATGGAACCAAGGCTTATCATCTTTGACAATGTCTGCTGAGAATACATATGTTGGTCTGTCGAGTCTGGATACTGAAATCCGAGGCACGAAGTTGGAAGCTTGAACTTTGATCATGGATAAAATGGTAGCCAGAGCATCTGCAAACTGATTTTCATCTCGAGGGATATACTCAAGCTTGACTGTTGTGAAGAAAGTCAATAACCTTCTTGTATAATCCCTGTAAGGTATCAGATGATCTTGGTGGGTGTACCATTTGCCGTTGGTTTGATTGATTACCAGAGCTGAATCTCCGAACACAGTCAAAGTCTTGATCCTGAGGTCAATGGCTTCCTCAAGACCCATAATGCAAGCTTCGTATTCAGCTTCGTTGATAGTGCAGTTAAAGGTGAGTTTTGCCGAGAAAGGCATGTGAAATCCTTTAGGTGTAATGAGTACTGCACCAACACCACGACCATTCATATTAACAGCCCCATCAAACATCATAGTCCATTCTTCTTCTGGGTCAGGCCCTTCAGTGTGAACAGGCTCTTCATGATCTTTTGCTTTTATGAACATGATGTCTTCATCCGGGAAGTCAAATCTCATAGGCTGGTAATCATCAATAGGTTGCTCAGCAAGATAATCAGACAATACACTGCCCTTGATGGCTTTTTGAGATGTTTACTGAATGTCGTATTCTGTGAGGATCATTTGCCATCTTGCAACACGTCCGGTAAGTGATGGCTACTCAAAAATGTACTTAATTGGATACATCTTTGAAATCAACAAGGTAGTGTGGGTCAACATATACTGCCTTAGTCGGCGAGCAGCCCACGCTAAAGCACAACAAGTTTTCTCGAGCAGTGAATAACGTTGTTCACAGTCGGTAAACTTTTTGCTTAGGTAGTATATTACATACTCTTTTCGACCCGACTCGTCATGTTGGCCCAGCACACACCCCATTGATTCTTCTAATACTGTCAAGTACATGATTAGAGGTCTTCCTTCAACTGGAGGCATAAGGATTGGAGGCTCTTGTAAGTACCCCTTGATTTTGTCAAAAGCCCTCTGGCAGTCTTCGTTCCACCTGACCGTTTGTTCTTTTCTTAACAGCTTGAACAAAGGCTCACAGGTTGCTGTAAGGCTAGATATGAACCTTGAAATGTAGTTCAATCTACCCAGGAACCCCCGAACTTCTTTTTCAGATTTTGGTGCATGCATTTCTTGAATGGCTTTGACTTTATCAGGGTCAACTTAAATCCCTTTCTCGCTTACAATAAATCCCAGCAACTTACCGGATCGCACCCCGAATGTGCATTTGTTGGGGTTTAACTTCAGCTGATATTTCCTCAGATGCTTGAATAACTTCAACAGATTCACCAGGTGGTCTTCTTCTGTGAGGGACTTGGCAATCATGTCATCCACATAACATTCGATTTCTTTATGGATCATGTCATGGAATAATGTTACCATAGCCTGTTGATAAGTTGCACCAGCATTCTTCAGTCCGAATGGCATCACCTTGTAACAGAATGTGCCCCAGGGTGTGATGAAAGTTGTCTTCTCCATGTCTTCAGGTGACATTTTGATCTAATTGTATCCTGAAAATCCATCCATGAAGGAGAACACCGAGAACTGAGCCGTATTATCCACCAATACATCAATGTGAGGTAAAGGGAAGTTATATTTCGGGCTGGCTCTGTTCAGATCCCGGTAATCCACACACATTCTCACCTTGCCGTCTTTCTTAGGCACAGGTACAATATTAGCAACCCACGGCGGATAGCTAGTTACAGCAAGGAAACCAGCGTCCCACTGCTTTTGTACCTCTTCTTTAATCTTCATTGCCATATCTGGGCGAGTACGGCGCAGTTTCTGTTTTACTGGTGGGCAGTCTTCTTTTAAAGGCAGCTTGTGCATGACAATATCGGTGTCCAACCCTGGCATATCCTGATAAGACCAAGCAAAGACATCCACATACTCCCGAAGCATGTCAATCAGTTGCTCTTTTACTTAATCTTGTAAGCAGGCCCCGATCTTAACTTCTTTTGCGTCTTCTTCCGTACCAAGATTAACCGTTTCGATCTCCTCCTGATGAGGAGTGATAACCTTCTCCTCTTGCCTTAATAACATGGCTAGCTCTTCAGGAAGCTCATAATCTTCTTCAACCACTTCATCAGCTTGATTGATTGGATTGTCAAAGTCATACGAAGTCATAGCAGTGTTGTTGTCGGTGCAGTCTGAAAGGCACTCTCTGCAAGGGTTTAGATTGGTTTATTTTAGTGATCAATTTTAATCTTGTTTAGAAAAAGTGAAATGAAGTTATCATTTTGGAAAACATTGCCATTTTATTTTTGTACAAAAAGAAAAATGAAAAACAGTGAGCGGAAAAGGAAAAGACTTATTTGCAAAAGATGTCCGATATTCATTGATTGATCTGTTTGCACAAAATTACAAGATGGCCCGATTACAAAATGAGTCCTGACATCTTGGGCAAGATGCAAGACCTAATGCATTCTTAAAAATACAGGAAATAATAATTACTCTGCATGAGTAACCCTTATAATTTCCTGGGAAGACCAGTTAAGGACTTGGCTTCCCGGAATCCTTGGACGTATCCATCTCTCCAGGTTGCGGTCGCTTTCCCCCTCGTCTTACAAGTTGTTCACTGCATCTGGGGTGAGCATCCCCCCGCTGACAAAATTGTGCTTCTTGGCAGCCTCTGATTGATCTTGTTGAGTTGGTCTGTAACCCAACCCAAATCTGTCCTCTTTCTTCTCCATGGGCAGCAGCTTGCCCCAGCCTTGGGCAGTACCCTCTTCAACAACCTTCCTGGCTTGCTGATAAGACGTCATGGAAGTTCCCAGTACAGCAGATGCTTCATTAATGTTCTGGGCCTCAAACCCCTGGCTCATAGTTTCATGGATCTCCCTGTCCATCTCTATGTACTTATATGTAGCCAGATGGCTAACAAAGATGTCTTCTTCCCCACAGATGGTGATGATCTGGCCTTCCCACTCGAATTTCAGCTTCTGGTGAAGGGTAGACGTAACAGCGCCAGCGGCATGGATCCAAGGTCTACCCAACAAACAACTGTAGGCCGGCTGAATGTCCATCACATAGAAGGTAATTTTGAAGGTCTGCGGGCCAATCATCACAGGCAGATCAATCTCCCCAAGCACTGATCTTTTAGAGCCATCAAAAGCTCTCACCACCAAATTACTCGGACGCAGTGCCAAGCCATCATACTCCAGCTTCACTAAGGCTTTCTTTGGTAGAACATTGAGCGACGACCCAATGTCCACCAGTACATGAGATAAAACAGCACCCTTGCACTCTAGAGTGATGTGTAAAGCCTTGTTGTGGTTATGTCCCTCAGTTGTTAAGTCAGCATTGGTAAAACCCAGTCCATGACTGGTATTGACATTTGCCACCACAGTTTCTAGCGTATTAACGGTAGTCTCCTCTGGCACGTATGTTGCGTGCAGGACTTTCAGTAATGCATTCCTGTGAGCTTCAGAACACATCAACAGGGATAATGTGGAGATTTTTGAGGGAGTTTGGTGACGCTGATCCACCACCTTGTAATCACATCTCTTTATGATTCTCATAAATTCGTCTACATCTTGTTCAAAAGATGTCTTCTGAGTTTCTTTGACAGCTGGCTCTTCAGATACCACACTCTTTCCTTTTGCTTTGGCGGCAGCTTCTGCTTCAGCATTAGGTCTTTGAGTTTGTGAGGCAAAAAGGCGTCCGCTTCTGGTGAAGCCTCCGCCTCCCCCAACATTATCAATTTGTGGAGAAGAGGTTGAAGAATCCAAAGTGATTTTCTCCCCGTTGCAGTAAAGATCAGAGCCATAATGCCAAGGTATGGCATTACTGCTTTCATATGGAACTGGTCCAGGCACCATAATGGTAACTGGACTGACTGCTGCAGAGGACGGTATTGAAATGGTGTGTGGGTCGTAGTAAATGGTGACTAGTGATCTGGCAGGAGGTGTCACTGTTTGTTGCTGAAAGTTGCTATTTGGAGGAACAATTGACGGATCATAGTAGATGGTGACTGCTGAGATATCTTCATCAATTTCTGCTGGTGTTGTAGAAGATTCTGCTGATATAATGGATGCTGATGTTGTAGAAGGAATGGTTGTTGACATTTGATTTGTTGAAGTGATGGACGGAGCCATTGCTGATGATATTTATGAATCGGTAGGAATGATCGTTGCTGCAGTTGTAGGAGAATCAGGAATTGTTGTCAAAGGAATTGCTGGATTTGTAGGCGCCATTGTTGAGATCTGAAGTATACCGTCTTTGATAAGACCATCTATTCCACTTCTCAAATTATCACACCCGTTGACTGCGATGTTGCAATACCCACAACCGAGTTCACACCCGGGAAACACCTGGCACTCTAGAAGCTGAGCTTTAATTTCGACCAGAGGTGTCCGAATTTGTGCAACACTGGTGATCAAGGTAGATGGTTTGTCTTCCTCTATGGCATTAATCCTTGGTCCTCCATGATGAGGCATAGGATTCTTGTTGACATTTGGAGGGGGTGCAAAGTTGAGGGCTTTAGAATCCACCAGATCTTGGACTTTCATTTGCAAGGCCCTGCATTTTTCCGTATTGTGGCCAGGTGCATTGGAGTGGAAAGCACATCTGGCGTTGACATCATAATTCCTTGGGAGATTGGAGGGATCTGGTGGTGCCAATGTCCTTAATTCAACCAAGTTGAGTTTCAGGAGTTGTGGCAATAAGGTGGCATAAGGCATAGGGATAGGTTCAATCACCCTATTTGTCTGTGACGGTCTTTGCTGAAAGGGTCTTTGCTGTTGATTGTTGTTGTTGTTGTTGTAGGTTCTTTGTGGCGGGTACTAAACTTGTTGTTGATAATGTGGTTGTTGTTGTTGATATGCTAGTTGTTGAGGAATCGGAGCTGGAATAGTGACAACTGCCACTGATTTGTGAACATACTGAGGTCTGCCCCTGGTGGCATGAATGGCATTTGTTTCACCGGTTCTTCTAGGTCCCACAAAAGGCTTCCTGGGATTACTGGAAGAACTTGCACCATTATCAGAAATCTTACCCATTTTCAAAAGGCTTTCAATCCTTTCCCCAGCTATAACTACGTCAGCAAAACTGGTGGAAGAAATGGCAGCTAGCCTATCAATATATGTTCCTTGCAGAGTATTCATGAACATGTCGGCCATTTCTCTTTCCGACATGGGTGGTTGGACAGCAGCAGCAAGTTGTCTCCACCTTTGGGCATATTCCCTGAAGCTTTCTCTGGAGGATTGAGACATTCCCATCAAGAGGGTCCTGTTAGGAGCCATGTCCAGATTGTATTGGTATTGTCTGATGAAAGCCTCAGCTAGGTCCTTCCAGCATCTGATAGTAGCTCTGGTCAAGTATGAATACCACTCTCTTGATGCTCCAGTCAAACTATCTTCTAAGTAAAACATCCACAATTTTTCATCCATGGTATATGCCTTAAGTCTTCCCAGGAAGGACTGCAGGTGAGTTCGTGGACAGGAGGTCCCATTGTATTTCTCGAAGCACAGGGGTTTGAATTTGTGGGGAATTCTCACCCCATCCACTAACCCCATATCCATTACATCGAAGCCTAAGGAATTTTGAGACTCCAGAGATCTCAACTTCTCAGCAATTTCATCAAACCTCTTATCATAGACTTCATCCCCAGCTCCCATTACAGTAAACTGCTCCTCTTGAGGATCTTCTTGCAAGATCCTTCCTGCAGCAGTGTTGCCCTGTACATTTCTTGGGATGTTGACTTCCGGATCTAGATGAGGTCCAAATACTGGTGGGTTAACATGAGGTTGACCTCCCTCATTATTACTTGTTCCTCCAGTTCCAGGATGAGGTTCCTCGGGGTTTTGTCTTTCTACCAATTGTAAACACCCCAAATTTTCCCTCACCCATTTCACACCATGGCTTGTGATCATTTCATATGCATAAACTCAATCATACCATCTCATATCACATTTTTGATTCACTGCATAGGTTCTAAGTCATCTGCATCTAGGGTTTGTGATCTGAGCAATCCAAGAGCTTCTTGAGCCACTCCAAAGGTCATAAATCACTTCAAAGGGGTCCATGTGTGTTCAAGCATCATATTATATCCTCTCAAAGTCAAGAATGTCAAAGGATCACAAGAACTGGGATTGGTATGGAAGCAGAGCCAGATTTGACTGCACAGATGACCTAAAATTAGGGTTTTGGTTTCAGAGGCCATAACTCCAAATTTTTTGGTCATTCTTGTTTCTATTGGTCTCTATATGGTATAGGTAGTATGCATATCAATTTTCATGAAGAAATTCCAAGGGGAAGTCATCTGATCAAGAGTTGACTTTTCAAGCAAGCCAGTGCAAAATCAGGGCATGTGAGGCCCCCAATGACCCAACCAAAGGGTGTTCTTCATCATTTTGATTGCATATGATCTTTATTTGATCATGGAAGACATTGGAAGTTCATAAAATTGAAGAATTTCAAGTCTTTTGCAAAGTTGACTTTTTGGGCAAGTTTGACTTTTAATGGAAATGTCATTTTAGGCAACTTTTTCAACCCTTACTTTTTGATTCAAAAAAGCTTCAAATGAAAAAACTTTGGTCATGAAAGTTGTAGAATAGATCTTTCCCTTTTCAAAAAGTACAAGAACGTAACCTAATTCATTTTTGATCAAAAGTTATGGCTTGTCAAAGTTGGCAAAAATCACTAAATTTCAAGTCATGCACCAAAGAGGCAAAGTTGCAAATTCACTTCTCAAGGCCAATTAAGTCATCAAATGGGATTCTAATCCACACAACATGATCACACAACATCTAAAGTTCATAATGCACCCAAGGAATCACATGTTTCATGGCCCATGGATCAAGTTTCTTCCATAAGAACCAAAGTGAACCAAGTTGCAAAAGTCATCATATCTCCTCACCCACTTGCTGCCTAGTTTGCTGAACCATCCTAGACCTTTTCCCTCATCATGCTGCGCAGCACACCCTTGTTGTACTAGGCTAGCAAGTTTCCCATGCCCTTCTTACACAAAAGTTGACATTTTGCAAAAGCACCCATACCTATCACAAAAGGACATGTCATGTCATCTGACCAATAGCATTTGTTTATACAAATCAAATGCAAGCCAAACATAAGCACAAGCAAGCCTGAAACCAGCCATAACACAACTCTCTCATTTTCACCCCATTTGGCAAAACTCTTTGAAACACTCTCCTCAAGCCACAAACTCATAAACAAACTTCACAAACCTTCTCACCATGCTTCACTGAACCCAAACCAACCTTCAAAGCAGCCTGAAACTCAAAGAATCAGAAATACGATCCTCACTTGAGCTTGAACAGAACTTCTGTAAACTCTCAAACTAGCCCAAATAAATTTGTTCCAGGCCTTTCAGAAGCATAAGGGAAGTCATAGGAATGGTTTTGCAGAAGAGAAAGGGTCAGAAAGTTCCAGACAGAAAAGCTTCAAACTCAGGTAGCTTCATGAACTTTTTTTCCAGAAGCATGATTTTAAGTTCTTAATAGCTTCTACATGCTTCCCTGATCATGAATATGTGATTGTTTTCGAAAATGAGTGAAAAATGAGTATGTATGCAGTCTCTGAAACTTTTTGCCCTAAAACTATTTTGATTCGATTTGGCTGATTTAGGAATGATAAATGTTGTTTGAATGAGGGGTTTGATTCGTTTTTGAATGGGGATGAGTTCTGGATAGTTAGTTTTCATTTTCATTGCGTGTAGAGTGATGTAGCATTTTTTACTCGCCGGAGAAGATGACCGGAACCACTGTTCCGGTCATCTGAAAGTCATTAGGGCTGGATTAGGGCTTAATCATTAATTAGTGGAATTTGAATTTGGACCGTAGGATATGGCGCCAGGTCAAACGCGCGCGCAGCCAGTTTAAACTTGGACCATTAGATTTGATTACTTTTCTTTTTCAGCTTTAAATTCAATTTATTTTTCATATTATTTCACTTAATTTCTCCATTTATTTTAAAATAGTAAAACTTATTCAAAAATTCTGAAATTTTTTATACAAACTTTTATTAAATTTCAGAAACCAAAAATATTTTTATTTTTATTTTTAGCATAAAAAAATATTTTTAAATCATTTAAAAGTTTATTTTTAATTAAATAATGAGAATTAATTAATTAAAAATACTTTTAAGTATTTAAAAATCACCAAAAAATTCATGAAACCTTTAAAAATATTTAGAAACATTGTCCAACCCTCAAACCAAATTTATTTTTTGATCTTGATGTATTTTGAGAATTTTTCATGGAATTAAAATCATTTTTAGGCATTATTTTGATCCAAACTTCCAAAAATCATTTCTGCCTAACCATTGAGGGTTGGACCTTGATTCTTTTTGCATTGCATTGTGTTTAGCATGTAGTTTGTGAGATTAAATGGTCATGATTTGATCTTTCATTTTCCATTTGTTTGACATTTTTCTTGTTAAGGAACCCTAAAACCCTAGAAATTTTAGGAAATTCATAACTTGAATTAGGTTAAGAGTTGGAGCTTCTCCTTTGGGCAGTGAGTTAGTATAGGTTTAGGGATCCTTTGAATGCATTTTCAATTTTTTATCTTGATGTTTACTTCTGATTTTGGTTTTTGTTTGATGCATTGATTATAAACCCTAATTTGGGCTTCCATATGCATCCATCTTGCATTTGCTTGCATAACATGACTTGCCATAGCATTTTATGCATTCTTTTGATTCATTGAACATCTTAAGACATATTGAAAGCATGTTTGATCATTGCATCTTGCATTTGCCATGTTGTATGCCATTTGCACTTCATGACTTTTCATGTATGGTCATGTTTCTTAACTTGTTTCATTTGCATCCATGAGCTTGTATGATCATCCCCATGTGTTATTTCATGTTTGTAGCATCTCATAGCATCAATAGCACCATGTATGTGTTTCTGGTTTTGTTTCTCATCATGCCATTTCATTTCATTTTGCATTGCATTGCATTTCTTTTCTAACATTTCAGGTGGTAAGTAACTTTGGGAAGTGGATTTGCCTTCACTTCCCACATTTTCTTTTCATCTCTTTCATGCATCTTTGCTGCATTTTGTTATGTGTTTGAGATTGAGCTTGCTCATTCTTCTTCCTCTCACTTTCTTTCTTCAAGTGACTTGTCTTCTTAAATGAAGCAAGTCATTTTGCTTCTCCTGATCCTTTCATCTGCTTCCTGGTGGTCCCATTGAAGACTTCTCTTGTTAACCTCACAAACCTTAGGAACAACCAAGAATGACAATGATTAGGGTTTTGATTAGTCCCCCACTTAGTTTTTACCTTTGTGTCTCATTGAGTCTTCTCTTCTCACCTCATAATCAGGGACTAAACCTTAAAGGCTTTAAGGCTTTGTGATTAAGCTTATGCCTGCATCCTTCTATTAGGATGGAGTGTATAACTTTAATCCTAAGTGTTAAACCCTTAATGTGTTTAAATCCTTTAATCAATTCATCTAATAATCATCAATACATCAAGCTTGTAACTTGGGCCTTGCATTAGGGTTCTAATTCTTCCTTAATTGGTTAAGAAGGACTAACCCTAGTGTTAATGGACAAGTCCCCCTCAAGTTGTCTTACAAACCATAAAAATCACTTCATCATCTCACTATTAACTAAAATCCACTTAATAAAGGCTTTGTTTTGTCATGAGTTTAATCCCTAATCATGGATTAAGTTGAGGAGCTTTCCTCAGCTTAAACACTCTCATCTATTATCCTTCTATTAGGATGGTGTAATGAGTCTGTTTAATCCTTGATTATGGCTTAACCTCATTACTTAACACTAAACAAAAACCACAAAAACATCTAAATAATCACAAATAGGTTAATGATCTTAATCCTACATCAAGGGTGATTAAGTGTGAGAAACTGACTTCACACTTAAGGTATTCTCATTACCCCTAATCAGAGGGAAGATGTGATGAGTTTACTAAATCCATTGGTTTAGACTTAAGCTCATTAACTTATGACAAACTTCAAAAAGCAATAAAAGACTGAAAACTCAAAAACAAACAATAATCGTCTCCTTCGGGATTCTTTTCTCATCTCATTCACTCATAAACGAGAACTTGCTTCTTCCGTCTAATGCAAGACAGTTTGCACCTGAGCCAGACAGGTCATACACTTGAGCATAGACAAGTAAGCAGTTCACAAGTCAATTTATCTTTCAGTCTCTTTGGGTCGAACTACGGTGTTCTGACTTCCTCATTGCACGAGAGGATACGTAGGCATAACTTAACAGTTATCGAACAAAAGTCTCTGTATATTCCCCCTCTTTCCAGCCTTATTCTTTAGCCTCATTATCATGAGCATTTCATCTTTGTTCTTACACTGACACCGTATATATTGCACTTCACACTTCTTTTGCACTGACACCTGTACATCCTTTTCCAGCTTTTTATACACAGATTGCACTGACACTACCCCTTTAAAACACAAATCTTTTAAGCGTGGATCTCGTCGAGTACGGCGGACAATCTGGGTGCTAATACCTTCCCAGGTTGTAACCAACCCCCTTTCTCAGTCTCTCTGGTTCGCAACCGTCTTATCCATCTCTTTCCTAGGTCTATGCAGCATTACCTTTCCTCCGGGATAAAAATGCCTAGCTGGCGACTCTATTCATTCACTGTGAGTTCACTGCTGTGTGTTCTCACACCCTCTTTCGCCGACCGTTCACGTCTGTACCTTTATTTGGGCCAGTCCCATTTATCGGGAGCGACAGCTTGGCGACTCTGCTGGGGATCCTTATACTGCAACCAGGGCTTCTGGTTCTTTTTGTGGGTTCCTCCTAGCGCTTGTTTGATTTGTGTTTACTGGGGTGTTATGTGCTATTTGTGCTTATTTGTATTTATTTTTCTTTTTTTGCTTTATGTACAGTTTGTTTACTGCTTTCTTTATAGCTTTATACATATATCATACTGTCATTCTGTGCTGGCTGGATCTGTTTTGTTGCTTTGGTGGGTGGGTGTTCTATTGAGAGTTGAGGTCCTATACCTGGGACCTGAGTGACACCTAGGCTAGAGTGGTTCATATTCTTTCCCATTCCATCTCGGTCTGGTGCGGGAATATGAAGCACGGTTCAGATATGGGTTTCTTCTTGAGAACTTTGTGTTGCAGATTTCCTGCAATGCTAGGGCTATCTGGGAAGCCTGCAAAGTCTGAATGACCTTTAGTATTGACCTTCAGAAACTGAGGTGAATTAGAGGAGGATCTTTTATGGTTATTGTAAACACTGTACCTCCGGGTTAGAAGTGTTTACACTTCTCATAACTGATCCAAGTCTGAGGATCCTTGTTTTAGAACACTACCTGTGAGGGGGTTGGGTTGTTTACAGGTTTGCAGGTACCCTTGACCTCAGCATACCCTGTTACTTTGTTTTGATTAAGAGTACTCCATGTTGGAACAGTTCTTGTGATTTCTAACCCTGGACATGTGACTCTTTATTTGAGTCCCCCACCTTGGTTACTGGACTTATGGACCTCCATCTGGATTTCTTGAACATACCTGGACTTATATCAGAGCACTTGATCAGATCCAGCTCAGTCACAAACCCTTGCATATCATTTGCATACATCATCATTGCATCATTTTAACATTTGCTTATTTGTATTTCAGGGTATCCATACTTTATTTTTGGCTTGGTTTTGACCCCATCATCAGCATAGACCTGCTTTCATCAGTATCTACTTCAGCTATCTGCTACCTGTTTCAGCTACCTGCATCATCAGTCTCAGCCAGTCAGTGGCCCATTTTCAGTGTTATCATCAGCACCTGTCTCAACTCTTCTTCAAACAATATGGCACCTAAGAAGAGTAATATCTCCTATCACTTCTTTCAGCCTGAGCTAGCTGACATCAGGAGGATTCGGACCCTGATTACCCCAGACCATATACCACTGTTCAGAGAACACTATGGAGGCATACTTGATGTGGTTATGGATTTGGACCCTTCACAGAGGAGCCTGATTCATACTTGCCTGCAGTTCTATGATCCCCCTCTGAGGTGTTTCACTTTTCTGGATTTTCAGTTGGGGCCTTTATTAGAGGAGTATTCATCATTGGTTGGTATACCTATCAGGGGTGGAGTCCCCTTCAACCCTGAAATGGTCTTTCCTAGTAATGAAGAGGTGGCAAAGGCTTTGTATTTAGAACCAGTCCTGATTGGGCAAAATATGACTACTAAGGCTGGAATCTCTGGTCTACATCTGGACTTCTTGATCTCTCAAGCTACTCTGAAGGCTTCTTTGGGAGAGTGGAAAGCAGTCTGTGCTTTATTGGCCCTGAGCATATATGGGATTATTTTATTTGCAGATGAGCCTAAGTTTGTTAGTAAGAATGCAATCCATCTTTTCATCCTGAGGAACCCAGTGCCCACCTTACTGGGATATTTCTACTACTCAGTTCACCAGAGGAATGAAAAGCAGAGGGGAAGATTAGTGAGATGTTGTGCTCCCCTGTTCCATACTTGGCTGCTCAAGCATTTGCCTAAGACTGATGCATTTCTAAATCCTCACCAACAGAGAAACTGGGCTAGAAGACTCACTGCTTTGACCTCAGCTGATATCAGGTGGTGCACTCAAAGCACAAAGGGCAGGGACATCATTACCAGTTGTGGGCAGTTTCCCAATGTACCCCTGATAGGAGTTAAAGGTTGCATCAATTACAACCCTCTGCTATTCAAAAGACAACTGGGCTATGCATTGGTCCACATTCCTAAGGCACAAGATTTGGCTGAGACTTTTTACTGTGAGAATAAGCCTAATCTGGCTATTGTCAGGCAAGCTGCCTGGGCTTGGGACAATGTCCAGACTAAAGGAGTAACCATTCTGGGAAAATGCAACAATGTGGCATCAGCACAGTACTATGAGTGGTCCCATGCCAGGGTTCAATTTTCTGGGATGCCCTTCACCATGGAGGATATGCCTGGACCATCCTCAGCATCACCTCCTGTCACTGTCAGTCTGGAGGAGTTTGAGAAATTGAAAGAGAGAAATGAGAAGTTGACTCAGGCTCTACAGAAGGCCCTCTGGGAGAGGAGTGATGGTAGGTTGGATATTGAAAGGTTAGAGAAGCTGAAAGTGGAGCATCTGGCCAGAATTGAGAAGTCAAAGGATTATATCAAGAAGTCTAGGGCTGGAGAGCAGATCTTGAAGAATGCCTGCAAGGAGGCCCAGTTCCAGAAGGCCAGGACTGATTTGTATCTGAAAGAGAGTCAAGCTAGGTGGGTCAGGATCACCGAAGCTCGTACTCTGGAAGATAAGAGGACTCAGGACAAGATTGAGCAGTTGGAAGCTAGTGCAAAGGAGCAACAGGATGCCCTGGCAGCAGCCCAAAGAGAGATCTCAGAGTTGAAGATTAGAGCTGGAGTGAAAAGGTCAAAGGACCAGAGTCAACACAAGAAGCTAGCTGCAGCTGTTACTACCAGAAATCTCCTTATCAGGAATCTCACAGAGCGTCCAGCTGATCCTGTGACTGAAGCACTTCTCAAGGAAGTTCAGGAGGATGAGTTTGGTCTTGGTGTCTGACTTTTGCTTGTTGTTGATTTCATTTCATGTACTTTTACTTTCTTATGATGTATTTTGACCCCTCAGAGGGCATGTTTTGTAAAAAACAAATTATGTATCATTTACTCTTTTGTAATATATGTGCCAGTTTGTTCCATCTAAGTTTCTTTCAAAGCAACATCAACAGCCTCTTCAAGGGTCTGGAAGGGTCAAAACCAAGAGCCAAGCCGGATACCTTGGAAACAAATAAGCATACTGCATTGCATGCTAACCTTTGTTTGTTTTGTAGGTTTGTTTTTGTTACTAACTCTGTTATGATTTCAGGAACTATTGCTCGCCGACGGGTGTTCCATCTCAACCGTCCACACAGATATCCGACCCGCAATAACCTTCCGGGTATACAGATGGATCAGGTACAACAGGACCTTACAGAGGTCAGGAACCAAATGGCCAATGAAAGATTGGAAATGAGGGCTCAGATGACACAATTTATGGAGGTGATGAACAACATGGCTCAGAGCCAAGAGAGATTAAGAGCAATGGTAGAGAGGCAGAATCAGGAAGACCCCCATCTAGGGACTGCTGGGACAAGCAACAACGAGAGGGTCCAACCTTATGTCAACCCCCCTGTATTTGGACCCCACCTTCATCCAGAGATCAACATTCCTGCTAATGTGCAAGGGACTGCCACTGCAGGCAGGGTGCTGCAAGAAGACCCCCAGGAAGATCAGTTCACAGTGATGGGAGCTGGGGAGGAAGCCTATGACAGAAGGCTGGATGAAATTGCTGAAAAATTAAGATCCTTGGAGTCCCAAAACTCTTTGGGTTTTGATGTTATGGACATGGGCTTAGTGGATGGGGTCAGGATTCCCCATAAGTTTAAGCCTCCTTGTTTTGAAAAGTACAACGGGACTTCCTGCCCACGGACCCACTTGCAATCCTTTCTGGGGAGGTTGAAGGCATACACCATGGACGAGAAGCTATGGATGTTTTATTTTGAGGATAGCTTAACGGGAGCTTCAAGGGAATGGTACTCCCATCTGACTAGAGCAACCATCAGGTGTTGGAAGGACTTGGCAGAGGCCTTCATTAGACAATACCAGTATAATTTGGATATGGCACCCAACAGGACCCTCCTGATGGGAATGTCACAGTCATCCAGGGAAAGCTTCCGAGAGTACGCCCAGAGATGGAGACAGCTGGCAGCTGCTGTCCAGCCACCTATGTCAGAGAGGGAAATGGCAGATATGTTTATGAACACCCTCCAAGGGACGTACATTGATAGGCTAGCTGCCTTTTCTTCTACCAGCTTTGGAGATGTCGTTATAGCTGGGGAAAGGATTGAGAGCCTATTGAAGATGGGCAAGATTTCTGACAACGGTGCCAGCTCATCCAGCAACACAAGGAAGCCTTTTGTGGGCCCAAGAAGAACTGGTGAGACCAACGCTATCCATGCCAGCAGAAGCAGACCCCAATATGTTCATAGGTCTGTGGCAGCAGTCACCATTCCCGCTCCAATTCATCCACAACCAGTTTATCAACCAATGCAATAGAATTATCAGCAACAAACTCAGTATCCTCCTCAGAGAAACTACAACAACCCCAACAACAACAATCAGCAAAGACCGTTCCAACAGAGACCTTCTCAGGCCAATAGGGTGATCGATCCGATCCCTATGCCATATGCCACATTACTGCCACAACTCCTGAAACTCAACCTGGTTGAGCTAAGGACGTTGGCACCTCCGAATCCTGCCAGTCTTCCCAGAAATTATGACGCCAGCGCCAGATGTGCTTTTCATTCGAATGCACCTGGCCATAGTACAGAGAAATGCAGAGCTTTGCACATGAAGGTACAAGACCTGGTAGACTCTAAGGCTCTAAACTTCGCACCACCACCAAATGTTAATAAGAACCCTATGCCAAACCACGGAGGTCCCAGAATCAATGCTATTGAAGAAGACAAGCCATCTTACTTGATAACCAGTGTGGGTCAGATTCGGACACCGTTGGTAGAGATTAAAGCTCAACTCCTTGAATGTCAAATGTTCCCGGGATGTGAGCTAGGGTGTGCTTATTGCAACATTTCAGTGAATGGTTGTGATAACTTGAGAGATGGCATAGATGGTCTCATCCAGAGTGGCCTGCTTCAAATCACAACATCAATTCCTACCAATCCAGCAATCTCCTTAACTACACATCCCGAGTCTTCTACAAATGCAACAACCATTGTTCCAAGCAACTCTTCAATCTCATCAACAATTGCTTCATCTGTTACTTCAACGGACCAGATATCAGCAAACATCCCTTCTACAACTTCAGCACCCCTTCATTCAGAATCTCCTACAACAACAACACTCATCCTTCCAACAATGTCTCCTACAACTTCAGCAGCAAATGTCTCAACAGTCACAATTTATTATGATCCTGAAAATAATTCTGCTTACAACTCACAAAATGCCACTCCCATCAGAGCACCAGTCACAATATACTATGATCCACAGACTATCATGGTCCCTTCTACAGCTGCCATCAGTCCAGTCACTATCACAGTGCCTGGGCCAGTACCTTATGAAAGCAGTAATGCCATCCCCTGGCATTACGGCTCTGACCTATACTGCGGAGGACAGAAAATCACTCTTGAATCATCGACTTCTTCACCACAAATAGATAATGTGGGAGGAGGCGGAGGCTTCACTCGAAGCGGACGTCTCTTTGCTCCACAAATTCAAAGACCCACTGCTGAAGCAGAAGCTGCTGCCAAGGCAAAAGGGAAGAGCTTGGTGCAAGAAGAGCAGATTGTTAAAGAAGCTTTAAAAACACCCTTTGATCAAGAAGTTGATGAATTCATGAGAATCATCAAGAAAAGTGATTACAGGATAGTGGACCAGCTTCACCAGACGCCTTCCAAGATCTCTATTCTATCATTGCTTATGTGCTCTGAGGCTCATCGGAACGCACTACTAAAAGTCTTGCATGCAGCTTATGTGCCAGAAGAGATCACTGTCAATCAGTTGGAAGCTGTGGTTGGAAATGTTAATGCTAGTCATGGACTAGGGTTCACCAACACCGATTTAACTACGGAAGGCCGCAATCATAACAAGGCTTTGCACATTACCATGGAATGTAAAGGTGCAGTTCTTTCCCACGTGCTGGTAGACACAGGATCGTCCCTCAATGTCTTAGCTAAAAAAGCCCTTGTGAAGCTAGAGTATGAAGGATTGGCATTACGTCCCAGCAACCTGGTAGTGAGAGCCTTTGATGGTTCCAAGAGATCGGTTCTGGGGGAAATTGAGTTGCCTATAACGATTGGCCCACAAACTTTCAAAACGACCTTCTACGTGATGGATATACAGCCTGCCTACAGCTGTCTATTGGGTAGGCCATGGATTCACGCCGCTGGCGCCGTGACCTCAACCCTTCACCAGAAGTTAAAATTCGAGTGGGAGGGCCAAGTCGTTACTATCTGTGGAGAGGAAGATATTTTTGTTAGCCACCTGGCTACCTACAAATATATTGAGATGGATGGGGAGATCCACGAAACGATGAGTCAAGGGTTTGAGGCCTTGAACATAAATGAAACTTCTGCTGTACCTGGAACCTCAATGACATCATACCAACAAGCCCGGAAGGCTGTTGAAGAAGGAACTGCCCAAGGCTGGGGCAAATTGCTACCTGTGGAGAAGAAAGAGGATAGATTTGGGTTAGGTTACAAACCAACTCAACAAGATCAAGCAGAGGCTGCTAAGGAGCCCAACTTTGTTAGTGGGGGGATGCTTACCCCTGATGCTGTCAACAATTTGGAAGACGAGGATGAAAGCGACCGCAACCTGGAGAGTTGGATCCGTCCAAAGATTCCGGGGAGCAGTATCTCGAACTGGTCTTCCCAGGAAATTATAAGAGTTACTCATGCAGAGTAATTATTATTTCCTGTATTTTTATAGCATGCATCAAAGTCTTGCATCTTGCCCAAGATGACAAGACTCATTTTGTAATCGGGCCATCTGTAATTTTTGTGCAACAAGATTAATCAATGAAATATCAGACATTTTTTGCAAATGAGTCTTTTTTCTTTTCCGCTCACTGTTTTTTCCATTTTTCTTTTTGTACAAAAAAATAAATGGCAATGTTTTCAAAATGATAACTTTATTTCACTTTTCTAAACAAGATTAAAATCAAATCACTAAAATGAACAAACTGAACCCTTGCAGAGTGTGCCTTCCAGACTGCACCGACAACAGCACGGCTATGACTTCGTATGACTTTGACAATCCAATCAATCAAGCTTATGAAGGGGTTGAAGAAGAATATGAGCTTCCTGAAGAGCTAGCCAGATTGTTGAGACAAGAGGAAAGGGTTATCACTCCTCATCAGGAGGAGGTTGAAACGATTAATCTTGGTACAGACAAAGACGTGAAAGAAGTTAAAATCGGGGCCTGCTTACAAGACTCAATAAAGAGACAATTGATTGACCTGCTTCGAGAGTATGTGGATGTATTTGCTTGGTCTTATCAAGATATGTCGGGCTTGGACACCGACATTGTTGTGCACAAGCTGCCTTTAAGAGAAGAATGCCCACCGGTTAAACAGAAACTGCGCCGTACTCGCCCAGACATGGCAATGAAAATCAAAGAAGAGGTACAAAAGCAATGGGACGCCGGGTTCCTTGCCGTGACTAGCTATCCACCGTGCGTTGCTAACATAGTACCTGTGCCTAAGAAAGACGGAAAAGTAAGAATGTGTGTTGACTACCGGGATCTGAACAGAGCTAGCCCGAAAGATGACTTCCCATTACCTCACATTGATGTATTGGTGGATAATACAGCTCAGTTCTCGGTATTCTCCTTCATGGATGGATTTTCAGGATACAATCAGATCAAGATGTCACCTGAAGACATGGAGAAGACAACCTTCATCACACCCTGGGGAACATTCTGTTACAAGGTGATGCCATTTGGACTGAAGAATGCTGGTGCAACGTATCAACGGGCTATGGTGACATTATTCCACGACATGATCCATAAAGAAATAGAATGTTATGTGGATGACATGATTGCCAAGTCCCTTACTGAAGAAGATCACCTGGTAAATCTACTGAAGTTGTTCAAGCGTCTGAGGAAGTACCAACTGAAGTTGAACCCCAACAAGTGCACATTCGGGGTGCGATCTGGTAAGCTGCTGGGTTTTATTGTGAGCGAGAAAGGGATTGAAGTTGACCCTGATAAAGTCAAAGCTATTCAAGAAATGCCTGCACCGAAGACTGAAAAAAAAGTTCGAGGGTTTCTAGGTAGATTGAACTACATTTCAAGGTTCATATCTCACCTTACAGCAACCTGTGAGCCTTTGTTCAAGCTGTTGAGAAAAGAACAAACGGTCAGGTGGAATGAAGACTGCCAGAAGGCTTTTGACAAGATCAAAGAATATTTACAAGAACCTCCAATCCTCATGCCTCCAGTCGAAGGAAGACCTCTGATCATGTACTTGACAGTATTAGAAGAGTCAATGGGGTGTGTGCTGGGCCAGCATGACGAGTCTGGTCGAAAAGAGTATGCAATATACTACCTAAGCAAAAAGTTTACCGACTGTGAACAACATTATTCACTGCTCGAGAAAACTTGCTGTGCTTTAGCGTGGGCTGCTCGCCGACTGAGATAGTATATGCTGACCCACACTACTTTGTTGATCTCAAAGATGGACCCAGTTAAGTACATATTTGAGAAGCCAGCTCTTATCGGACGGGTTGCAAGATGGCAAATGATCCTCACAGAATATGACATTCAATACACATCTCAGAAAGCCATCAAGGGCAGTGTATTGTCTGAATATCTTGCTGAGCAACCTATTGATGATTACCAGCCTATGAGATTTGACTTCCCTGATGAAGACATCATGTTCATAAAAGCAAAAGATCATGAAGAACCTATTCACACTGAAGGGCCTGACCCGGAAGAAGAATGGACTATGATGTTTGATGGGGCGGTTAATATGAATGGTCGTGGTGTTGGTGCAGTACTCATTACACCTAAAGGAGTTCACATGCCCTTCTCGGCAAAACTCACTTTCAACTGCATTAACAACGAAGCTGAATATGAAGCTTGCATTATGGGTCTTGAGGAAGCCATTGACCTCAGGATCAAGACATTAACTGTATTCGGGGATTCAGCTCTGGTAGTCAATCAAACCAACGGCAAATGGTACACCCACCAGGATCATCTGATACCTTACAGGGATTATACAAGGAAGTTATTAACTTTCTTTACAACAGTCAAGCTTGAGTATATCCCTCGGGACGAGAATCAGTTTGCAGATGCCCTGGCTACCATTTAGTCCATGATCAAAGTTCAGGCTGCCAACTTTGTACCTCAAATTTCAGTGTCCAGACTTGACAGGCCAGCATATGTGTTCGCAGCAGATATTGCCAGAGATGATAAGCCTTGGTTCCATGACATTAAGTGCTTCTTGGAGGATCAAACATACCCACCTGGGGCATCATCCAATGATAAGAAGACATTAAGAAGGCTTGCTGGCAGCTTCTTCCTGAATACTGATGGTTCCCTATACAAGAGAAACTTTGATATGGTACTCCTCAAATGCGTTGATAGAACAGAAGCAGACTTGTTAATGCATGAAGTGCACGAAGGATCCTTTGGTACCCATGCTGGAGGACACGCAATGGCTAAAAAGTTGCTAAGATCAGGTTATTACTGGATCACAATGGATGCCGACTGTTGTGCCTATGCCAGAAAATGCCATAAATGCCAGATTTATGCGGATAAGGTGCATGTGCCTCCCAATCCTCTGAATGTGATGTCTTCACCTTGGCCCTTTGCTATGTGGGGCATTGACATGATTGGCAAGATTGAGCCAACTGCTTTGAATGGCCATAGATTCATCCTGGTTGCCATTGACTATTTCACCAAGTGGGTCGAAGCAGCTTCCTATGCCAATGTTACAAGACAAGTGGTAGCCAGATTTATGAAAAGAGATATCATCTGTCGGTATGGAGTGCCCGAGCGAATCATTACTGACAATGGTTCCAATCTGAACAACAAAATGATGGCAGAGCTGTGCCGGGACTTCAAGATCCAACATCACAATTCTTCTCCTTACAGGCCAAAGATGAATGGCGTTGTTGAGGCAGCAAATAAAAATATCAAGAAGATTGTGCAGAAGATGGTAGTCACCTACAAAGACTGGCATGAAATGCTACCGTTTGCCTTGCATGGGTACCGCACATCAATCAGAACATCCACTGGGGCAACACCGTATCAACTTGTGTATGGTATGGAAGCAGTCCTACCTGTTGAAGTTGAACTACCCTCCTTGCGGGTACTGATGGATGTCAAGCTAAACAAAGCAGAATGGGTTCGGGCCCGATACGAGCAACTGAGTCTGATTGAAGAGAAGAGATTGGCTGCAATCTGTCATGGGCAGTTATATCAGAAGAGAATGAAGAAAGCCTTCGATCAGAAAGTCAGGCACCGAGAGTACCAAGTAGGAGATCTTGTGCTGAAAAGAATCCTCCCTCCTCATACAGACCACAGGGGCAAGTGGACCCCAAACTACGAAGGACCATTCGTAGTGAAGAAAGTTTTCTCTGGTGGAGCATTGATGCTCAGCACTATGGATGGCGAAGACTTCCCGTCCCCTGTGAATTTAGATGCAGTTAAAAAATACTTCGCATAAAAATGACCCGCTGGACATAAAAACAGAATGTAAGTCCAGGCAAAAATAGGGCATCCCGGCGAGTCAAAAACAGAATAAAAGACTCGGGCAAAAATTAGGGAAAATAAACAAAAATGTACACCCGCTGAGTTGAAATGCCGCATTGGACAACTCAGGCAAAAATGGGTATCCCGATGGATTGAAAACCCGAAAGGGCGATCCAGGCAAAATAAGGGAATAAGCGAACAACTGCACTCTGAATTCGTCTGCATCACTCACAACTTGGTAAGCTTCGGATGGATCAAGCTTCTTTCAAAATCAGCCTTCTTCAGAAAGCAAGACGAGAAGAACGTCAAAAGTCATACGAATCATAGCAAAAGGGGAAGCTCCTCGAAACGTCGACAACATTGCCAGCTTTTTGTTTCTCAATTTGTAACAATCTCCTCATTTTAGGAGATATGTTTCCTTGACTGTATCTTGCCAATTCAAGGCATTTGAATTAATAAAATCAGATTTTCAGTCATGTTTCGTCTTGTACATTTTTATTTGCAAAAACGTCTGATGTTTTAAGAAAAACTGATTGCATAAATACAGATGCTTACCTCCAAAAATATATAATAAAACACGTGCTTGCAGGAAATATACTTACTCTCAGAAGTGTCTAAACTCCTATGACGGAATCCGGTAAGGGATACCTCGGGATTACTTGTGCGTTTCTATATCTTTGCAGGATTGTAGGTATCCAGAATGCAACTTGGGGCATGTAAGCTTCATCCCAGCAAGCTGGCAAATCAGTACTCACTCAGTCTCAACACTCAAAGTGTTTTCTCCCCAGCCGAGTTGCCACTTGTTGATTCTCCCCATCAGGGTTGCCAGGCATCACCTCTCCAACAGGGCAGTACCAAAAGACACCCATATCCCCGGCTGAGTCAAAGAGCCCTCCTCAACGGAATCTCTAGGGAGATCTTTCAGTGATCCCTCTTTCTCCCCAGCCGAGTTGCCATTTCATCCTCAGCCAAATACAAAAGTCAGGGAACCATCTCCCCACAGAGCTCTAGCCTCTATCCAGAAGAGCAGCGCATGAAGAAATCACAACAGAGTGACGAAAGCTTCCACAAGCTCCCAGTTGGGTCCCTCATTATTTGAGACAGGTCTATCAGTGATCTGTATCCCCAAGCAGATATTATCTCATAAGATCTACCAATGATCTCACCCCCAACTGGGATGTCCATTTCAAGCAGATTGGCCAGAGATCTTCGCAGCACCGGGATTTGAATCCCGGTTTGATATCCTCGCATAATCATGGCATTCGCATCATTTTCACCCACAAAGCGTAGCATTCCGTCTAGTACGGAGCATTACGGCAAAAATCAAACATATTGCATAATCATAAGCCATGTTCTGAATCAAACACTTGTGAATATTGACAGTCCATCAACATAAAACTCCCACTAAATCCCCAGCGGAGATTCCCCCAGCAAAAAACAGTTGCCTTACATTCACAAACACCAGTATATACTCTCTTTGGCACCCGTCCGTGTCAATATTCCCCAGTAAAGTCGCCTGAACACTCTGTGCTAACAGTACCACTTGTATTACAGATACTTTTTGACACCCGTCTGTGTCATATCCCCAGCAGGAAGCCAAAGACATCCTCTTTGCACTCACATATACTTATACAATTCCTTGACATTCGTCCATGTCATTTTCCCCAGTGCAGTAACATAAACACTTTGTACATCGGATACTTGTTTATACTATACTTTTCTCCTTTTGACACTCGTCCGTGTCACTCTCCCCAACAGTTAAACACTCGTCTATACATCACTCATACTTACTACTCATGTTACTCATATAGATACTCGTCCGTATCTTGTATACACCATTCATATATATCCCCACAGATTCGACACTCGTCCGTGTTCTTTGTTAACCAGTTGGTACTCGTCCGTACCTTCATCTCAGAACATGCGTCAAGCGTTTGTTTCTACCTGATACTCGTCCGTATCATAGTCTTAAGGATGCTCGTCCGCATCTTTAATCCATACACTGTGACAAACACTCATGTCTTCTTGAATATAGACACTCGTCTGTGTCTACTATTCCCCAGAAGAGTCCCCTCAGATTCAACACTCGTCCGTGTTCATTGTTAACCAGTTGATACTCGTCCGTATCATCATCTCTGAACACGTGTCAGTATTTGTTTCTACCCGATACTCGTCCGTATCGTAGTCTTAAGGATGCTCGTCCGCACCTTTAATCTATACACTTATACCTTTTGTTTCTTGGATGTAAACACTCGTCCGTGTTTACTACTCCCCAGTAGATCGCCAACAAAGCAAACTTTCTTTTTTATCTGGCATTCGTCATGTGTCATGATAAACCCTGAGAGCAGCCGTACCCTGCTAGGTGGTCGTCCTCCACCTCTTGATGGTCGTCCTCCATCATGCTCATCCGATGGCCGTCCCCATTGTTGATTTTCTATCCGACATTCGTCCTGTGTCGTGATATTTAGCAGCCGTCCCCAGCTAGGTGGTCGTCCTCCACCTCTTGATGATCGTCCTTCATCATTTTATCCAATGGCCGTCCCCATTGTTGATTTTGGTTATCTGACATTCGTCCTATGTCATGACAAACCCTGAGAGCAGTCGTACCCTGCTAGGTGATCGTCCTTCACCTCTTGATGATCGTCCTTCATCATGCTCATCCGATGGCCGTCCCCATCGTTGACTTTTATCCGGCATTCGTCCTATGTCGCGATATTTTCGGCAGCCATACCCTGCCAGGTGGTCGTCCTCCACCTTAGATGACCGTCCCTCATCTTAACCCAACAGAGCAGCCGTCCCCTGCTAGGTGATCGTCCTTCACCTTTGATGACCGTACCTCATCATCTGTTTATTTCATTTATTCTTTAACCCGATGGTCGTCCCCGTCGTGGTCCCTTTTCCTTTCAGTTTAGCCCGATGGCCGTACCCATCGTTGGTTACTTTACTTTGTGAACTTCATGGCCGTCCCCATCATAATACCTTTTATCCCCAGCATGTCGGCCGTCCCCGTCATTGCCTTATTTTCCGCACTTTTCCCAGCATGTCGGTCGTCCCCGTCATTGCTCTTTACCCAGCAGTCGTCCTCTGCTCGACGGTTGTCCTCCGTCGCCCGCATTTTTACAAATATACTTTACTTTCTTTTACAATCTATATCCCTTTTCTTCTTCATTCTGTGAGTGCAAATTTTGGACTGTCTTTGGTATTCAACCACAAGTTATCTTGTTAGCCTATTAAGCCGTTGCTTACATCCTACACAGCTAACTCATGTTTGAATAGGGGCAGATGTAAACACCCCAAATTTTCCCTCACCCATTTCACACCATGGCTTGTGATCATTTCATATGCATAAACTCAATCATACCATCTCATATCACATTTTTGATTCACTGCATAGGTTCTAAGTCATCTGCATCTAGGGTTTGTGATCTGAGCAATCCAAGAGCTTCTTGATCCACTCCAAAGGTCATCAATCACTTCAAAGGGGTCCATCTGTGTTCAAGCATCATATTATATCCTCTCAAAGTCAAGAATGTCAAAGGATCACAAGAACTGGGATTGGTATGGAAGCAGAGCCAGGTTTGACTGCACAGATGACCTAAAATTAGGGTTTTGGTTTCAGAGGCCATAACTCCAAATTTTTTGGTCATTCTTGTTTCTATTGGTCTCTATATGGTATAGGGAGTATGCATATCAATTTTCATGAAGAAATTCCATGGGGAAGTCATCTGATCAAGAGTTGACTTTTCAAGCAAGCCAGTGCAAAATCAGGGCATGTGAGGCTCCCAATGACCCAACCAAAGGGTGTTCTTCATCATTTTGATTGCATATGATCTTTATTTGATCATGGAATACATTGGAAGTTCATAAAATTGAAGAATTTCAAGTCTTTTGCAAAGTTGACTTTTTGGGCAAGTTTGACTTTTAATGGAAATGTCATTTTAGGCAACTTTTTCAACCCTTACTTTTTGATTCAAAAAAGCTTCAAATGAAAAAACTTTGGTCATGAAAGTTGTAGAATAGATCTTTCCCTTTTCAAAAAGTACAAGAACATGACCTAATTCATTTTTGATCAAAAGTTATGGCTTGTCAAAGTTGGCAAAAATCACTAAATTTCAAGTCATGCACCAAAGAGGCAAAGTTGCAAATTCACTTCTCAAGGCCAATTAAGTCATCAAATGGGCTTCTAATCCACACAACATGATCACACAACATCTAAAGTTCAGAATGCACCCAAGGAATCACATGTTTCATGGCCCATGGATCAAGTTTCTTCCATAAGAACCAAAGTGAACCAAGTTGCAAAAGTCATCATATCTCCTCACCCACTTGCTGCCTAGTTTGCTGAACCATCCTAGCCCTTTTCCCTCATCATGCTGCGCAGCACACCCTTGTTGTACTAGGATAGCAAGTTGCCCATGCCCTTCTTACACAAAAGTTGACATTTTGCAAAAGCACTCATACCTATCACAAAAGGACATGTCATGTCATCTGACCAATAGCATTTGTTTATACAAATCAAATGCAAGCCAAACATAAGCACAAGCAAGCCTGAAACCAGCCATAACACAGCTCTCTCATTTTCACCCCATTTGGAAAAACTCTTCGAAACACTCTCCTCAAGCCACAAACTCATAAACAAACTTCACAAACCTTCTCACCATGCTTCACTGAACCCAAACCAACCTTCAAAGCAGCCTGAAACTCAGAGAATCAGAAATACGATCCTCACTTAAGCTTGAACAGAACTTCTGTAAACTCTCAAACCAGCCCAAATAAATTTGTTCCAAGCCTTTCAGAAGCATAAGGGAAGTCATAGGAGTGGTTTTGCACAAGAGAAAGGGTCAGAAAGTTCCAGACAGAAAAGCTTCAAACTCAGGTAGCTTCATGAAATTTTTTTCCAGAAGCATGATTTTAAGTTCTTAATAGCTTCTACATGCTTCCCTGATCATGAATATGTGATTGTTTTCGAAAATGAGTGAAAAATGAGTATGTATGCAGTCTCTGAAACTTTTTGCCCTAAAACTATTTTGATTCGATTTGGCTGATTTAGGAATGATAAATGTTGTTTGAATGAGGGGTTTGATTCGTTTTTGAATGGGGATGAGTTCTGGATAGTTAGTTTTCATTTTCATTGCGTGTAGAGTGATGTAGCATTTTTGACTCGCTGGAGAAGATGACCGGAACCACTGTTCCGGTCATCTGAAAGTCATTAGGGCTGGATTAGGGCTTAATCATTAATTAGTGGAATTTGAATTTGAACCGTAGGATATGGCGCCAGGTCAAACGCGCGCGCAGCCAGTTTAAACTTGGACCATTAGATTTGATTACTTTTCTTTTTCAGCTTTAAATTCAATTTATTTTTCATATTATTTTACTTAATTTCTCCATTTATTTTAAAATAGTAAAACTTATTCAAAAATTCTGAAATTTTTTATACAAACTTTTATTAAATTTCAGAAACCAAAAATATTTTTATTTTTATTTTTAGCATAAAAAAATATTTTTAAATCATTTAAAAGTTTATTTTTAATTAATTAATGAGAATTAATTAATTAAAAATACTTTTAAGTATTTAAAAATCACCAAAAAATTCATGAAACCTTTAAAAATATTTAGAAACATTGTCCAACCCTCAAACAAAATTTCTTTTTTGATCTTGATGTCTTTTGAGAATTTTTCATGGAATTAAAATCATTTTTAGGCATTATTTTGATCCAAACTTCCAAAAATCATTTCTGCCTAACCATTGAGGGTTGGACCCTGATTCTTTTTGCATTGCATTGTGTTTAGCATGTAGTTTGTGAGATTAAATGGTCATGATTTGATCTTTCATTTTCAATTTGTTTGACATTTTTCTTGTTAAGGAACCCTAAAACCCTAGAAATTTTAGGAAATTCATAACTTGAATTAGGTTAAGAGTTGGAGCTTCTCCTTTGGGCAGTGAGTTAGTATAGGTTTAGGGATCCTTTGAATGCATTTTCAATTTTTTATCTTGATGTTTACTTCTGATTTTGGTTTTTGTTTGATGCATTGATCATAAACCCTAATTTGGGCTTCCATATGCATCCATCTTGCATTTGCTTGCATAACATGACTTGCCATAGCATTTTATGCATTCTTTTGATTCATTGAACATCTTAAGACATATTGAAAGCATTTTTGATCATTGCATCTTGCATTTGCCATGTTGTATGCCATTTGCACTTCATGACTTTTCATGTATGGTCATGTTTCTTAACTTGTTTCATTTGCATCCATGAGCTTGTATGATCATCCCCATGTGTTATTTCATGTTTGTAGCATCTCATAGCATCAATAGTGTCGCTCCCGATAAATGGGACTGGCCCAGATAAAGGTACAGACGCGAACGGTCGGCGAAAGAGGGGTGTGAGAACACACAGCAGTGAACTCACAGGGAATGAAAAGAGTCGCCAGCTAGGCATTTTTATCCCGAAGGAAAGGTAATGATGCATAAACCTAGAAAGATATGGATAAGATAGTTGCGAACCAGAGAGACTGAGAAAGGGGGTTGGTTACAACCTGGGAAGGTATTAGCACCCAGATTGTCCGCCGTACTCGACGGGATCCACGCTTAGAAGATTTGTGTTTTAAAGGGGTAGTGTCAGTGCAATCTGTGTATAAAGAGAGCTGGAAAAGGATGTACATGTGTCAGTGTAAAGGAAGTGAAAGTGTATAAAAGATGTGTCAGTGTAAGGGCAAGAATGAAATGCTCAAGATCATGAGGCTAAGAAAATAATGCTGGAAAGGGGGGGATTATACAGAGACTTTTGTTCGATAACTGTTAAGTTATGCCTACGTATCCTCTCGTTCAATGAGGAAGTCAGAACACCGTAGTTCGACCCAAAGAGACTGAAAGATGAATTGACTTGTGAACTGCCTGCTTGCCTATGCTCAAGTGTATGACCTGTCTGGTTCAGGTGCAAACTGTCTTGCATTAGACGGAAGAAGCAAGTTCTCGTTTATGAGTGAAGGTGATGAGAAAAGAATCCCGAAGGAGACGATTATTGTTTGTTTTTTTGTGTTTTTAGTCTTTTATTGCTTTTGAAAGTTTGTCATAAGTTAATGAGCTTAAGCCTAAACCAATGGATTTAGTAAACTCATCACATCTTCCCTCTGATCAGGGGTAATGAGAATACCTTAAGTGTGAAGTCAGCTTCTCACACTTAACCACCTTTGATGTAGGATTAAGATCATTAACCTACTTGTGATTATTTAGATGTTTTTGGTGTTTTTGTTTAGTGTTGAGTAATGAAATTAAGCCATAATCAGGGATTAAACAGACTCATTACACCATCCTAATAGAAGGATAATAGATGAGAATGTTTAAGCTGAGGAAAGCTCCTCAACTTAATCCATGATTAGGGATTAAACTCATGACAAAACAAGGCCTTTATTAAGTGGATTTTAGATAATGATATGATTAAGAAATGAGTTTTATGATTTGTAAGACAACTTGAGGGGGACTTGTCCATTAACACTAGGGTTAGTCCTTCTTAACCAATTAAGGAAGAATTAGAACCCTAATGCAAGGCCCAAGTTACAAGCTTGATGTCTTGATGATTATTATGTGAATTGATTAGAGGATTTAAACACATTAAGGGTTTAACACTTAGGATTAAAGTTATACACTCCATCCTAATAGAAGGATGCAGGCATAAGCCTAATCACAAAGCCTTAAAGCCTTTAGGGTTTAGTCCTTGATTATGAGGTGAGAAGAGAAGACTCAAAGGGACACAAAGGTAAAACTAAATGGGGGACTAATCAAAACCCTAATATTGTCATGCTTGGTTGTTCCTAAGGTTTGTGAGGTTAACAAGAGAAATCTTCAGAGGAACCACCAGGAAGCAGATGAAAGGAGCAAAGAGAAGCAAAGTAACTTGCTTCATTTAAGAAGTCAAGTCACTTGAAGAAAGGAAGTGAGAAGAAGAAGAATGAGCAAGCTCAAACTCAAACACATAACAAAATGCAGCATGGATGCATAAGAGGGATGAAAAGGAAATGTGGGAAGTGAAGGCAAATCCACTTCCCAAAGTTACTTACCACCTGAAATGTTAGTGAAAAGAATGCAATGCAATGCAAAATGGAGTGAAATGACATGATGAAAATCAAAACCAGAAGCATATATGAGATGACAATGATGCTTTGAGATGATGCAAACATGAAACAAAGCATGGAGATGATCACATGAACAAATGGATGCAAATGGGACAAGTTAAGAACCAAAAACATACATGAAAAGTTATGAGATGCAAATGACATACAACATGGCACATACATGATGCAATGATCAAACATGCTTTCAATATGTCTTAAGATGTTCAATGAATCAAAAGAATTCATAAAATGCTATGGCAAGTCATGTTATGCAAGCAAATGCAAGATGGATGCATATGGAAGCCCAAATTAGGGTTTATGATCAAAGCATCAAACAAAAACCAAAATCAGAAGAAAACATCAAGATAAAAAATTGAAAATGCATTCAAAGGATCCCTAAACCTATACTAACTCACTGCCCAAAGGAGAAGTTCCAACTCTTAACCTAGTTCAAGTTATGATTTTCCTATGTTTTCTAGGGTTTTAGGGTTCCTTAACAAGAAAAATGCCAAACAAATGGAAAATGGAAGATCAAATCATGCCAATTTAATCTCACAAACTACATGATATGCTAAACACAATGCAAAAAGAATCAAAGTCCAACTCTCAATGGTTAGGCAGAAATGATTTTTGGAAGTTTGGATCAAAATAATGCCTAAAAATGATTTTTATTCCATGAAAAATTCTCAAAATGCATCAAGATCAAAAAAGAAATTTGGTTTGAGGGTTGGACAATGTTTCTAAATGTTTTTTAATGTTTCATGAATTTTTTGGTGATTTTTAAATACCTAAAAGCATTTTTAATTAATTAATTCTCATTAATTAATTAAAAATAAACTTTTAAATATTTAAAAATATTTTTTGAATGCAAAAAATAAAAAATAAAAATATTTTTGGTTTCTGAAATTAAATAAAAACTTGTATAAAAAAATTCAGAATTTTTAAATTGATTTTGCTATTTTTAATAAAATGGAGAAAGAAATACAAAATAAATGAAATAGAAATTAAAGAAAATGAAAAGTATTCACATCCAACGCATCAGATTCAAAGTTGGGGGTCAGCTGTTGACTTGGCGCGTGAATCAAGGGTCAGGATGGACTCTGACTTAAATCAGGTTTTATAAATTAATTAAATGGGATTAATTAAGTTAATGGAGATTAGGGCAAAATGGATGCATTTGGGCCACACAAACACGCGCTAGTCAACCTAAGTCAAAGGATCCAACGCACCAGATTCAAACACCAATTAATTACAGGGATTAGGGTTAATGGTTCTCAGGTGGCCGGAGAAGACTTCCGGTCGTCTTCTCCGGCGAACCAAAACCCTAGATCATGATTCAGGCCACCACACTTCAAATTAAACACAGCAAAATGATCCTCTAACATCCTAGAACACAAATCATCCCTCAAACAACATTTAAACTTCAAGAATCAGGCAAATCGAAGCAAACACTTTTCACGGGAGAAATTTCAGAGCATCAATAAAACCTCATTTTTCACTCATTTTTAATTCTAAGCACATCATTATGATCAGCACAACATACACTTTCAATTTATGACAAGAAAAACAAGTTCTGAGAAAAAAGTTCTTGAGCTATACCTGAGGTGGAAGCTTCTGATTCTGGGCTTTCTGGGCTGTTCTTGGGTGCAAACTCACTCCAATGATCCCCCTTGTGCTAATGGCAAGCTTAGATGGAGTTTAAACAGGCTATTTTGAGAGGTCCAGTTCTGGTGTATCAGAAAATGGGGTTCTCATGTAGGCTGTTTCAGATCATTGTGAGGGGTGGTATTGGTTCTATGAATGTTTTCTGGTTGATAGGTGAAGATAGAATGAGTGTTTGATGACTGTGTAAGGAGATTCGAAGAGAGGAAAGTTTTGGCAGGTTTTGTGGTATGCTGTGTTCTAGCTTGCTTCAAGGGCCAATGTCTTACTATAACACTCCCACAATGTATGAATAGCCTGTGGAGCAGGTCAGTAGAGGTGGCTGCTTACTGTTCCAAGAGTATGGGGGTTTTGGCCAAAAAGTCAATGTGATTGGTACTTGCAGCATGGGCTATGGTAGCAGCTGTCTAAGGGCTTGTCTTGCCTCAGCTTGAGTTAAGGATGACCCTTAGATTGCTCATGAGTGACTGCAACATGTGGATCATGAGCTATGCTAGCTTTTGCAACTTGCCCACTTGGTGTTTTCTTATGATTTTGTGCCATGTACATGAGATACTCCTTGCTGAATTTTGTTGCATAATGTTCCATTTGATCATGGCAATGCATAGAAATCAGCTGGTGATCACATAATTCCTTGGAGGATGATTTTGCCAAAAATCCATCTTTGCATCCTTATGAAAAATGACTTAAGGATCTTTGAAAATCCAAGCACAAAAATGAAAAATCCCTTGGGCCAATTCTGTTTTTAGGTCATGTGTGATGTTTTTGTAAAGGTTTGACATCAATTAGAAGTCACAAATTGCCTTGGTACAAGAATTTGCAAGTTTTTCCATTTGGTGCATAACTTGAAATTTAGGGATTTTTGCCAACTTCGATGAGCCATAACTTTTGATCCAAAATGAATTAGGTCATGTTCTTGTACTTTTTGAAAAGGCAAAGATCTATTATACAACTTTCATGACCAAAGTTTTTTCATTTGAAGCCTTTTTGAATCAAAAAGTAAGGGTTGAAAAAGTTGCCTAAAATGCCATTTCCATTAAAAGTCAAACTTGCCCAAAAAGTCAACTTTGCAAAAACTTGAAATTCTTGAATTTTGTGAACTTCCAACTTCTTCCATGATCAAATAAAGATCATATACAATCAAAATGATGAAGAACACCCTTTGGTTGGGTCATTGGGGGCCTCAGATGCCCTGATTTTGCACTGACTTGCTTGAAAAGTCAACTCTTGATCAGATGACTTCCCCATGGAATTTCTTCATGAAAATTGATATGCATACTCCCTATACCATATAGAGACCAATAGAAACAAGAATGACTAAAAAATTTGGAGTTATGGCCTCTGAAACCAAAACCCTAATTTTAGGTCATCTGTGCAGTCAAACCTGGCTCTGCTTCCATACCAATCCCAGTTCTTGTGATTCTTTGACAATCTTGACTTTGAGAGGATATAATATGATACTTGAACACACATAGACTCCTTTGAAGTGATTGATGACCTTTGGAATGGCTCAAGAGGCTCCTGGATTGTTCAGATCACAAACCCTAGATGCAGATGACTTTGAATCTATGCAGTGAATCAAAATTGTGATATGAGATGTCATGATTGATTTATGCATATGAAATGATCACAAGCCATGGTGTGAAATGGGTGAGGGAAAATTTGGGGTGTTTACAGCTGCCCCTATTCAAACATGAGTTAGCTGTGCAGGATGTAAGCGACGGCTTATCAGGCAAACAAGATAACTTGTGGTTGTATACCAAAGACAGTCCAAAATTTTCACTCACAGAACGAAGAAGAAAAGGGATATAGATTGTAAAAGAAAATAAAGTATATTTTAAAGTGTGGGCGACGAAGGACGACCGTCGAGCAGAGGACGACTGCTGGGTAAAGAGCAATGACGGGGACGGCCGACATGCTGGGAAAAGTGCGGAAAATAAAGCAATGACGGGGACGGCCGACATGCTGGGGATAAAAGGAGTTATGATGGGGACGGCCATCAAGTAAAGCTATAAGATTCTCTGGGGATCAATGAAACATGACGGGGACGGCCATCAAGTTCATAAAGTAAAGTAACCAACGATGGGGACGGCCATCGGGCTAAACTGAAAGGAAAAGGGACAACGACGGGGACGGCCATCGGGTTAAAGAATAAATGAAATAAACAGATGATGAGGTACGGTCATCAAAGGTGAAGGACGATCACCTAGCAGGGGACAGCTGCTCTGTTGGGTTAAGATGAGGGACGGTCATCTAAGGTGGAGGACGACCACCTGGCAGGGTACGGCTGCCGAAAGTATCGCGACATAGGACGAATGTCGGATAGAAAATCAACGATGGGGACGGCCATCGGATGAGCATGATGGAGGACGACCATAAAGAGGTGGAGGACGACCACCTAGCAGGGGACGGATGCTCTCAAGGTTCATTATGACATAGGACGAATGTCAGATAACCAAAATCAACAATGGGGACGGCCATTGGATAAAATGATGAAGGACAATCATCAAAAGGTGGAGGACGACCACCTAGTAGGGGACGGCTGCTAAAAATCACGACATAGGACGAACGTCGGATAGAAGATCAACAATGGGGACGGCCATCGGATGAGCATGATGGAGGACAACCATCAAGAGGTGGAGGACGACCACCTAGCAGGGTACGGCTGCTCTCAGGGTTTATCATGACACAGGACGAATGTCAGATAAAAAAGAAAATTTGTTTTGTTGGCGATCTACTGGGGATATAGTAAACACGGACGAGTGTTTACATCCAAGAAATAAAAGGGTATAAGTGTTTAGATGTTTATGTATAGACTAAAGGTGCGGACGAGCATCTTTAAGACTACGATACGGACGAGTATCGGGTAGAAACAAAAACTGACACGTGTTCAGAGATGATGATACGGACGAGTATCAACGGGTTAACAGAGAACACGGATGAGTGTTGAATCTGAAAGGACTCTTATGGGAAATAGTAAATACAGACGAGTATCCATATTCAAGAAGACAAAAGTGTTTGACACAATGTATGGATTAAAGATGCGGACGAGCATCCTTAAGACTATGATACGGACGAGTATCATGTAGAAACAAACGCTTGACGCATGTTCTGAGATGATGGTACGGACGAGTACCAACTGGTTAACAAAGAACACGGACGAGTGTCGAATCTGCGGGGATATAAGGTGTATACAAGATACGGACGAGTATCTGCATAAGTAGTAAGTATGATGTACAGATGAGTATTTAACTGCTGGGGAGAGTGACACGGACGAGTGCCAAGGAGAAGAGTATAATATAAACAAGTATCAGATATACAAAGTGTTTATGTTACTGTACTGGGGAGAATGACACGGAAGGATGTCAAGGAAATGTATATATGAGTATTTGTGAGTGCAAAGGGGATGTCTTTGGCTTTCTGCTGGGGTATGACACAGACGGGTGTCAAAAAGTATCTGTAATACGAGTGGTACTGTTTGCACAGAGTGTTCAGGCGGCTTTACTGGGGAATATTGACACGGACGGGTGCCAAAGAGGGTATATACTGGTGTTTGTGAATGTGAGGCAACTGCTTTTGCTGGAAAATCTCCGCTGGGGATTTTGGGAGGAGTTTTCTGTATGTTGATGGATTGTCATTATTCACAAGTGTTTGATTCAGGATATGGCTTATGATTATGCAATATGTTTGATTTCTGCCGTAATGCTCCGTACTAGACGGAATGCTACGCTTTGTAGGTGAATATGATGTGAATGCTATGATTATGCGAGGATACCAATCCGGGACTCGGATCCCGTTTCCGCGAAGATCTCTGGCCGATCTGCTTGTAAAGGACATCCCAGTTGGGGATGAGATCATTGGTAGATCTGATGCGACGACATCTGCTTGGGGATAAGTCACTGATAGACCCATCCTGATAATGAGGGACCCAGCTGGGGTTTGTAGAAGCTTTCGTCACTCTGTTGTGATTCCTTCATGCGTTGCTCTTCTGGATAGAGGCTGAAGCTCTGTGGGGAGATGGTCCCCTGACTCAGCTGAGAAATGGCAACTCGGCTGGGGAGAAAGAGATATCACTGAAAGATTTCCCTAGGGATTCTGCTGAGGAGGATTTTTGACTCAGCCGGGGATATGTGCGCCTTCTGGTACTGCCCTGTTAGAGAAGTGATGCCTGGAAACTCTGATGGGGAGAAGTAACAAGTGGCAACTCAGCTGGGGAGAAGACACTTTGGGTGCTAAGGCTGAGTGAGTACTGATTTTCCAGCTTGCTGGAATGAAGCTTACATGACCCAAGTTGCATTCTGAATACCCGCAATCCTGCAAAGATATAGAAACGCACAAATAACCCCGAGGTATCCCTTACCGGATTCCGTCATAGGAGTTAGACACTTCTGAGAGTAAGTATATTACCTGCAAGCGCGTGTTTTCATTATTTTTGAAAATAAGCATCTGTATTTATGCAATCAGTTTTTTAGAGACATCTAGGGGTGTTCATGGTTCATGAATTGCACTGAACCAAACCATATTTATGGTTCAGTTCAGTTTACAGTAACTATTTCCATAAAAATATAGTTAACTGCTAAAATGGTTTCAATTCAATTTAAAACTAGTTTAGAACCAGTTTGTGTTTATAAACTAGTTTAGAACCAATTTGTGTTTAGAAACTAGTTTATAATCAGTTTGCAATTATAAACCAATTTTATAATTTGAACACTTTCAAAACCAATTTTTTTAAAATAATATTTTGAAATTTTTATTTAAATTTTTTTTATTTAGAAAAAAAAACTGAATTTTTTTTCAAAAAAAATAAATCAGAAAAAATCTTTTTTTTTCGGAAATAAATAATTTTTCATGAAAATAAATTTTTTCAAAAAAAAAATTTCAGAATACAAAATTTTTTAAATTGAAAATTTAGAGAATTTTTCTTTTATTCCGAAATTTTTATTTTTCAAAAGAAAAATTCCTGAAATTTTTTATCTAAAAAAAAATAATTTTTTTTTCAGAAAAAATATTTGTTTTTATTCTAAAATTTAAGTTTAAATTTTTTTTCAGAATTTTTTTATAAATTTATAAACCTATAAACTTAAATTTAACGAAGGCTTATAATATTAATTATTTGTTTTAATTATTTGTCCATTTTATTTCATAACCAATTTAACTTTAGTTGGATCTATATTTAAAATGTTTAAAATACTATTTGTAAAGTGGCTGCATGTTTAATTGTAAAATTAAATTGTTTTGCTTTTGACGATGATGTAAAGTTTGTGAATACCATTGAGTAATGAGGTATCTTCCTGGACGGAAATGGATTGCTCATGAAGTTCCAGTGCATGCGATAAATATTAAGTTACTTGTAATTTTATAATTTTTCTAATTGGTTATAAAATAATATATTTTATCCCTTAAGTCAATTTAATTGGTAACTTACGAGATAAAATCGAAATTGAGATTAAAATCTAATTTGAGTTTGAGAAAAAAGCGCTTTATGAAATTAATTTGAAATTCTTGAATTCACAATCATTGAAATCAAAATACTGGTTTGAAAAAAGAAAGGAACACATTATATTTGAAAATTGGACTAACCATTTATGTATTGGTTTTGAAAAGTGGATATTGGTTTTTTATGGTTTTAGTAAAATGGATCTGGGTTAGTTTTAAAACCAAATAATATGGACTTTTAAAATTGGTGCACCATATTTTTAAAAGTGGTTCTTATGAACCAATTTTTTTGCACACCCCTAGAGACATCAGACATTTTGCAAATGAAAAGGTACAAAACGAAACATGACTGAAAATCTGATTTTATTAATTCAAGTGCCCTGAATTGGCAAGGTACAGTCAAAGAAACATATATCCTAAAATGAGGAGATTGTTACACATTGAGGAACAAAATGCTGGCAATGTTGACGACGTTTTAAGGAGCTTCCTCTTTTGTTATGATTCGTATGACTTTTGACGTTCTTCTCATCTTGCTTTCTGAAGAAGGTTGATTCTGATTTGAAGCTTGATCCTTTCGAAGCTTACCAAGTTGTAAGAGATACAGACGAATTCAGAATGCAGTTGTTCGCTTATTCCCTTCTTTTGCATGGATCGCCCTTTCGGGTTTTCAATCCATCGGGATACCCATTTTTGCCTGAGCTGTCCAATGCGGCTTTTCAACTCAGCGGGTGTACATTTTTTATTCATTTTCCCTTATTTTTGCCCGAGTCTTTTATTCTGTTTCTGACTCGCCGGGATGCCCTATTTTTGCCTGGACTTACATTCTGTTTTTATGTCCAGCGGGTCTTTTTATGCGAAGTATTTTTTAACTGCATCTGAATTCACAGGAGATGGGAAGTCTTCACCATCCATGGTGTTGAGCATCAGTGCTCCACCAGAAAAAACTTTCTTCACTACAAATGGTCCTTCATAATTCGGAGTCCACTTGCCCCTGTGGTCTTTATGAGGAGGTAGGATTCTTTTCAGCACAAGATCTCCTACTTGGTACTCTCGGTGCCTGACTTTCTGATCGAAGGCTTTCTTCATTCTTTTCTGATATAACTGCTCGTGACAGATTGCAGCCAATCTCTTCTCTTCAATCAGGCTCAGTTGTTCGTATCGGGACCGAACCCATTCTGCTTCGTTTAACTTAACATCCATTAGTACCCGTAGAGAGGGCAATTCAACTTCGACAGGCAGGACCGCCTCCATACCATACACAAGTTGATACGGTGTTGCCCCAGTGGATGTCCTGATTGACGTGCGGTACCCATGCAAGGCAAATGGTAGCATTTCATGCTAGTCTTTATAGGTGACTACCATCTTCTGCACAATCTTCTTGATATTCTTATTTGTTGCCTCAACAGCGCCATTCATCTTTGGCCTGTAAGGGGAAGAATTGTGATGTTGGATCTTGAAGTCCCGGCACAGTTCTGCCATCATTTTGTTGTTTAAGTTAGAACCATTATCAGTAATGATTCGCTCGGGAACTCCGTATCGACAGATGATATCTCTCTTCAGAAATCTGGCTACCACTTGTCTTGTAACATTTGCATATGAAGCTGCTTCGACCCACTTGGTGAAATAGTCAATGGCAACCAGGATGAATCTGTGGCCATTTGAAGCAGTCGGTTAAATCTTGCCAATCATGTCAATGCCCCACATAGCAAAGGGCCAGGGTGAAGACATTACATTCAAAGAATTAGGAGGCACATGCACCTTATCCGCATAGATCTGGCATTTATGGCATTTTCTGGCGTAGGCACAACAGTCTGCATCCATTGTGATCCAGTAATAGCCTGATCTTAGCAACTTCTTGGCCATGGCATGCCCTCCAGCATGGGTACCAAAGGATCCTTCGTGCACTTCATGCATTAACAAGTCTGCTTCCGTCTTATCAACGCATCTGAGGAGTACCATATCAAAGTTTCTCTTGTACAGGGAACCATCAGTGTTCAGAAAGAAACTACCAGCAAGCCTTCTCAAAGTCTTCCTATCATTGGAAGATGCCCCAGGTGGGTATGTTTGATCCTCCAAGAAGCACTTAATGTCATGGAACCAAGGCTTATCATCTTTTACAATGTCTGCTGCGAATACGTATGCTGGTCTGTTTAGTCTGGATACTGAAATTTGAGGTACGAAGTTGGAAGCTTGAACTTTGATCATGGACGAAATGGTAGCCAGAGCATCTGCAAACTGATTCTCGTCCCGAGGGATATACTCAAGCTTGACTGTTGTGAAGAAAGTCAATAACCTCCTTGTATAATCCCTGTAAGGTATCAGATGATCCTGGTGGGTGTACCATTTGCCGTTGGTCTGATTGATTACCAGAGCTGAATCTCCGAATACGGTCAACGTCTTGATCCTGAGGTCAATGGCTTCCTCAAGACCCATAATGCAAGCTTCGTATTCAGCTTCGTTGTTAGTGCAGTTGAAAGTGAGTTTTGCCGAGAAAGGCATGTGAACTCCTTTAGGCATAATGAGTACTGCACCAACACCACGACCATTCATATTAACAGCCCCATCAAACATCATAGTCCATTCTTCTTCCGGGTCAGGCCCTTCAGTGTGAACAGGCTCTTCATGATCTTTTGCTTTTATGAACATGATGTCTTCATCAGGGAAGTCAAATCTCATAGGCTGGTAATCATCAATGGGTTGCTCAGCAAGATATTCAGACAATACACTGCCCTTGATGGCTTTTTGAGATGTGTACTGAATGTCATATTCTGTAAGAATCATTTGCCATCTTGCAACCCGTCCGATAAGCGCTGGCTTCTCGAATATGTACTTAACTGGGTCCATTTTGGAGATCAATAAAGTAGTGTGGGTCAACATATATTGTCTCAGTCGGCGAGCAGCCCACGCTAAAGCACAGCAAGTTTTCTCGAGCAGTGAATAACGTTGTTCACAGTCGGTAAACTTTTTGCTTAGGTAGTATATTGCATACTCTTTTCGACCAGACTCGTCATGCTGGCCCAGCACACACCCCATTGACTCTTCTAATACTGTCAAGTACATTATCAGAGGTCTTCCTTCAACTGGAGGCATAAGGATTGGAGGCTCTTCCAGGTATTCCTTGATTTTGTCAAAAGCCCTCTGGCAGTCTTCATTCCACCTGACCGTCTGTTCCTTTCTTAGTAATTTGAACAAGGGCTCACAAGTTGCTGTAAGGTGAGATATGAACCTTGAAATGTAGTTCAATCGTCCTAAGAACCCTCGAACTTCCTTTTCTGTCTTCGGTGCAGGCATTTCTTGAATAGCTTTGACTTTATCAGGGTCAACTTCAATCCCTTTTTCGCTCACAATAAAACCTAACAGCTTGCCGGATCGCACCCCAAATGTGCACTTGTTGGGGTTCAACTTCAGTTGGTACTTCCTCAGACGCTTGAACAACTTTAGCAGATTTACCAGGTGGTCTTCTTCAGTGAGGGACTTGGAAATCATGTCATCCACATAACATTTTATCTCTTTATGGATCATATCGTGGAATAATGTCACCATAGCCCGTTGATATGTTGCACCAGCATTCTTCAGTCCAAATGGAATTACCTTGTAACAGAACGTGCCCCAAGGTGTGATGAAGGTTGTCTTCTCCATGTCTTCAGGTGACATTTTAATCTGATTGTATCCTGAAAATCCGTCCATGAAGGAGAATACCGAGAACTGAGCCGTATTATCCTCCAATACATCAATGTGAGGTAATGGGAAGTCATCCTTCGGGCTGGCTCTGTTCAGATCTCGGTAGTCAACACACATCCTTACTTTGCTGTCTTTCTTAGGCACAGGTACTATATTAGCAACCCACGGTGGATAACTAGTTACAGCAAGGAACCCGACGTCCCATTGCTTTTGTACCTCTTCTTTGATTTTCATTGCCATGTCTGGGCGAGTACGATGCAGTTTCTGTTTAACCGGCGGACATTCCTCTCTTAAAGGCAGCTTGTGCATAACAATGTCGGTGTCCAACCCCGGCATATCTTGATAAGACCAAGCAAACACATCCACATACTCTTGAAGCAGGTCAACCAGTTGTCTCTTCACTGAGTCTTGTAAGCAGGCCCCGATTTTAACTTCTTTCACATTCTCGTCCGTACCAAGATTAATCGTCTCTACTTCCTCCTGGTGAGGATTGATAACCTTTTCCTCTTGTCTCAACAATCTGGCTAGCTCTTCAGGAAGCTCGTAATCTTCTTCAACCCCTTCATCAGCTTGATTGATTGGATTGTCAAAGTCATACGAAGTCATAGCCGTGCTGTTGTCGGTGCTGTCTGGAAGGCACACTCTGCAAGGGTTCAGTTGGTTCATTTTAGTGATTGATCTTAATCTTGTTTAGAAAGAGTGAAATGAAGTTATCATTTTGAAAACATTGCCATTTATTTTTTTGTACAAAAAGAAAAATGGAAAAACAGTGAGCGGAAAAGAAAAAAGACTCATTTGCAAAAGATGTCTGATGTTTCATTGATTAACCTTGTTACACAAAAATTACAGATGGCCCGATTACAAAATGAGTCTTGTCATCTTGGGCAAGATGCAAGACTTGATGCATGCTTAAAATATACAGGAAATAATAATTACTCTGCAGGAGTAACTCTTATAATTTCCTGGGAAGACCAGTTTGAGATACTGCTCCCCGGGATCTTTGGACGGATCCAACTCTCCAGGTTGCAGTCGCTTTCATCCTCGTCTTCCATATTGTTGATAGCATCAGGGGTGAGCATTCCCCCACTAACAAAGTTGGGCTCCTTAGCAGCCTCTGCTTGATCTTGTTGAGTTGGTTTGTAACCCAACCCAAATCTATCCTCTTTCTTTTCCACAGGTAGCAATTTGCCCCAGCCTTGGGTAGTTCCTTCTTCAACAACCTTTCGGGCTTGTTGGTAAGATGTCATTGAGGTTCCAGGTACAGCAGATGTTTCATTTATGTTCAAGGCCTCAAACCCTTGACTCATTGTTTCGTGGATCTCCCCATCCATCTCAATATATTTGTAGGTAGCCAGGTGGCTAACAAAAATATCCTCCTCTCCACAGATAGTAACGACTTGACCCTCCCACTCGAATTTTAACTTCTGGTGAAGGGTTGAGGTCACGGCGCCAGCGGCGTGAATCCATGGCCTACCCAATAGACAACTGTAGGCAGGCTGTATATCCATCACGTAGAAGGTCGTTTTGAAAGTCTGCGGGCCAATCGTTATAGGCAACTCAATTTCCCCCAGAACTGATCTCTTAGAGCCGTCAAAGGCTCTCACTACTAAGTTACTGGGGCGTAATGCCAATCCGTCATACTCTAGCTTCACAAGGGCTTTTTTAGGTAAGACATTGAGGGATGACCCTGTGTCTACCAGCACATGGGAAAGAACTGCACCTTTACACTCCATGGTAATGTGCAAAGCATTGTTATGATTGCGGCCTTCCGTAGTCAAATCAGTGTTGATAAACCCTAGCCCATGACTAGCATTAACATTTCCAACCACAGCTTCCAACTGATTGACTGTGATCTCTTCTGGCACATAAGCAGCGTGCAAGACTTTTAGTAGTGCATTCCGATGAGCCTCGGAGCACATAAGCAATGATAGAATAGAGATCTTGGAAGGCGTTTGGTGAAGCTGGTCCACTATTTTGTAATCACTTTTCTTGATGATTCTCATGAATTCATCAACTTCTTGATCAAAAGGTGTTTTTAAAGCTTCTTTAACAATCTGCTCTTCTTGCACCAAACTCTTCCCTTTTGCCTTAGCAGCAGCTTTTGCCTCGGCAGTGGGTCTTTGAATTTGTGGAGCAAAGAGACGTCCGCTTCGAGTGAAGCCTCCGCCTCCTCCCACATTATCTATTTGTGGTGCAGGGGTTGATGATTCAAAAGTGATTTTTTGTCCTTCGCAGTATAGATCGGAGCCGTAATGCCAGGGGATGGCATTACTGTTTTCATAAGGTACTGGTCCAGGCACTGTGATAGTGATTGGACTGATGGCAGTTGCAGAAGGGATTGTGATAGTCTGTGGATCATAGTATATTGTGACTGGTGCTCTGATAGGAGTGGCATTTTGTGAGTTGTAGGCAGAATCATTTTCAGGATCATAATAAATTGTAACTGTTGAGACATTTGCTGCTGGAGTTGTAGGAGACATTGTTGTAAGGATGGGTGTTGTTGTTGTAGGAGATTCTGAATGAAGGGGTGATGAAGTTGTAGAAGGGAGGTTTGTTGATATCTGGTCAGCTGAAGTGACAGATGAAGCATTTGTTGATGAGATTGAAGAGTTGTTCGGAACAATGGTTGTTGCAGTTGTAGAAGATTCGGGAACTGTAGTTGATGAGATTGCTGGATTGGTAGGAATTGATGTTGTGATTTGAAGCAAGCCACTCTGAATGAGACTATCTATGCCATCTCTCAAGTTACCACAACCATTCACTTAAATGTTGCAATAAGCACACCCTAGTTCACATCCCGGGAATATTTGAAATTCAAGGAGTTGAGCTTTAATCTCTACCAACGGTGTCCGAATCTGACCTACACGGGTTATCAAATAAGACGGCTTGTCTTCTTCAATAGCATTGATTCGGGGACCTCCGTGGTTTGGCATAGGGTTCTTGTTAACATTTGGTGGTGGTGCAAAGTTCAGAGCCTTAGAGTCTACCAAGTCTTGTACCTTCATGTGCAAAGCTCTGCACTTTTCTGTGCTATGGCTAGGTGCATTTGAATGGAAAGCACATCTGGCGTTGGAGTCGTAGTTTCTGGGTAGACTGGCGGGATCTGGAGGTGCCAACGTCCTTAGCTCAACCAGGTTGAGTTTCAGGAGTTGTGGCAGTAATGTGGCATATGGCATAGGGATCGGATCGATCACCCTATTGGCTTGAGAAGGTCTCTGTTGGAACGGTCTTTGCTGATTGTTGTTGTTGGTGTTGTTGTAGTTTCTATGAGGAGGATACTGATTTTGTTGCTGATAACTTTGTTGCGGTGGTTGATAAGCTGGTTGTGGATGAATTGGAGCGGGAATGGTGATTGCTGCCACAGACCTATGAACATATTGGGGTCTGCCCCTGTTGGTATGGATAGCGTTGGTCTCACCAGTTCTTCTTGGGCCCACAAAAGGCTTTCTTGTGTTGCTGGGTGAGCTGGCACCGTTGTCAGAAATTTTGCCCATCTTTAACAGGCTCTCAATTCGCTCTCCAGCTATAACGACATCTGCAAAGCTGGTAGAAGAGAAAGCAGCCAACCTGTCAATGTATGTCCCTTGGAGGGTGTTCATAAACATATCTGCCATCTCCCTCTCTGACATAGGTGGCTGAACAGCAGCAGCCAGCTGTCTCCATCTCTGGGCGTACTCGCGGAAGCTTTCCCTGGATGACTGTGACATCCCCATCAGGAGGGTCCTATTGGGTGCCATATCCAGATTATACTGATATTGTCTGATAAAGGCCTCAGCCAGGTCTTTCCAACATCTGATGGTGGCTCTAGTCAGATGGGAATACCATTCCCTCGAAGCTCCTGTTAAGCTATCCTCAAAATAAAACATCCATAGCTTTTCGTCCATGGTATATGCCTTCAACCTCCCCAGAAAGGATTACAAGTGGGTCCGCGGGCAGGAAGTCCCGTTGTACTTTTCAAAACAAGGAGGCTTAAACTTATGGGGAATCCTGACCCCGTCCACTAAGCCCATGTCCATAACATCAAAACCCAAAGAGTTTTGGGACTCCAAGGATCTTAATTTTTCAACAATTTCATCCAGCCTTCTGTCATAGGCTTCCTCCCCAGCTCCCATCACTGTGGACTGATCCTCCTGGGGGTCTTCTTGCAGTACTCTGCCTGCAGTGGCAGTCCCTTGAACATTAGCAGGGATGTTGATCTCTGGATGAAGGTGGGGTCCAAATACAGGGGGATTGACATGAGGTTGGACCCTCTCATTGTTGCTTGTCCCAGCAGTCCCTAGATGGGGGTCTTCCTGATTCTGCCTCTCTACCATTGCTCTTAATCTCTCTTGGCTCTGAGCCATGTTGTTCATCACCTCCATAAATTGTGTCATCTGAGCCCTTATTTCCAATCTTTCATTGGCCATTTGGTTCCTGACCTCTGTAAGGTCCTGCTGTACCTGGTCCATCTATATGCCCGGAAGATTGTTGCGGGTCGGATATCTGTGTGGACGGTTGAGTGGGAACACCCGTCGGCGAGCAATAGTTCCTGACATCACAACAGAGTTAGTAACAATAAAACAAAAACCTACAAAACAAAAACAAAAGGTTAGTATGCAATGCAGTATGCTTATTTGTTTCCAAGGTATCCGGCTTGGCACTTGGTTTCGACCCTTCCAGGCCCTTTGCAGATGCTGTTTGATGTTGCTTTGACAGAAACTCAAATGGAACAAACTGATACATATATTACAAAAAGGCAAATGATACATAGTTTGTTTACAAATACAAGCCCTCTGAGGGGTCAAAATATAACATAAGAAAACAAAAGTACATGAAATGAAAGCAACAACAAGCAAAAGTCAGACACCAAGACCAAACTCATCCTCCTGAACTTCCTTGAGAAGTGCTTCGGTCACAGGATCAGCTGGGCGCTCTGTGAGGTTCCGGATAAGGAGATTCCTGGTAGTAACATCTGCAGTTAGCTTCTTGTGTTGACTCTGGTCCTTTGACCTCTTCACTCCAGCTCTAATCTTCAACTCTGAGATCTCTCTCTGGGCTGCTGCCAGGGCTTCCTGTTGCTCTTTTGCACTAGCTTCTAGCTGCTCAATCTTGTCCTGAGTCCTCTTATCTTCTAGAGTACGAGCTTCGGTGATTCTGACCCACCTAGCTTGACTCTCCTTCAGATACAAATCAGTCCTGGCTTTCTGGAACTGAGCTTCCTTGCAGGCACTCTTCAAGATCTGCTCTCCAGCCCTAGACTTCTTGATGTAATCCTCATACTTCTCAATTCTGGCTAAATGCTCCACTTTCAGCTTTTCTAACCTTTCAATATCCAACCTACCATCACTCCTCTCCCAGAGGGTCTTCTGTAGAGCTTGAGTCAACTTTTCATTTCTCTCTTTCAATTTCTCAAACTCCTCTAAACTGACAGTGACAGGAGGTGGTGCTGAGGATGGTCCAGGCACATCCTTCATGGTGAAGGGCATCCCAGAAAATTGAGCTCTGGTATGGGACCACTCATAGTACTGTGTTGATGCCACATTGTTGCACTTCCCCAGAATGGTTACTCCTTTAGTTTGAACATTGTCCCAGGCCCAGGCTGCCTGCCTGACAATAGCCAGATTAGGCTTGTTCTCACAGTAAAGAGTCTCAGCCAAGTCATGTGCCTTAGGAGTGTGGACCAATGCATAGCCCAGTTGTCTTTTGAATAGCAGAGGGTTGTAGTTAATGCAACCCTTAACTCCCATCAGGGGTACATTGGGAAACTGCCCACAACTGGTAATGATGTCCCTGCCCTTTGTGCTTTGAGTGCACCACCTGATATCAGCTGAAGTCAGAGCAGTGAGTCTTCTAGCCCAGTTTCTTTGCTGGCGAGGGTTCAAGAATGCATCGGTCTTTGGCAAATGCCTGATCAGCCAAGTATGGAACAAGGGAGCACAGCATCTCACTAATCTTCCTCTTTGCTTTTCATTCCTTTGGTGGACAGAGTAGTAGAAATCCCCCAATAAAGTGGGCACTGGGTTCCTCAGGATGAAAAGATGGATTGCATTCTTACTAACAAACTTAGGCTCATCTGCAAATAAAATAATCCCATATATGCTCAAGGCCAATAAAGCACAGACTGCCTTCCATTCTCCTGAAGAAGCCTTCAAAGTAGCCTGAGATATCAAGAAATCCAGATGTAAACCAGAGACTCCAGCTTTGGTGGTCATATTCTGCCCAATCAGGACTGGTTCTAAATACAAAGCCTTTGCCACCTCTTCATTACTAGGAAAGACCATTTCAGGGTTGAAGGGGACTCCACCCCTGATAGGTATACCAACCAATGATGAGTACTTCTCCAATAAAGGGCCCAACTGAAAATCCTGAAAAGTGAAACACCTCAGAGGGGGATCATAGAACTGCATGCAAGTATGAATCAAGCTCCTCTGTGAAGGGTCCAAATCCATAACCACATCAAGTATGCCTCCATAGTGTTCTCTGAATAGTGGTATATGGTCTTGAGTAATCAGGGTCTGAATCCTCCTGATGTCAGCTAGCTCAGGCTGAAAGAAATGATAAGATATGTTACTCTTCTTAGGTGCCATGTTGCTGAAGAAGAGCTGAGACGGGTGCTGGAAAATACTGATGATGGGCCACTGACAGGCTGAGACTGATGATGCAGGTAGCTAATAGCTGAAGTAGTTGCTGATGAAGATAGGTCTATGCTGATGCTGGGGTCAAAACCAAGCCAAAATAAAGTATGGATACCCTGAAAAACAAATAAGCAAATGTTAAAATGATGCAATGACGATGTATGCAAATGATATGCAAGGGTTTGTGACTGAGCTGGATCTGATCAAGTTCTCTGATATAAGTCCAGGTATGTTCAAGAAATCCAGATGGAGGTCTATAAGTCCAGTAACCAAGGTGGGGGACTCAAATAAAGAGTCACATGTCCAGGGTTAAAATCACAAGAACTGTTCCAAGATGGAGTACTCTTAATCAAAACAAAGTAACAGGGTATGCTGAGGTTAAGGGTACCTGCAAACCTGTAAACAACCCAACCCCCTCACCGATGGTGTTCTAAAACAAGGATCCTCAAACTTGGATCAGTTATGAGAAGTGTAAACACTTCTAAACCGGAGGTACAGTGTTTACAATAATCATAAAAGTTCCTCCTCTAATTCACCTCAGTTTCTGAAGGTTAATATAAAAGGTTATCCAGACTTAGCAGGCTTCCCAGATAGCCCTAGTATTGCAGGAAATCTGCAACACAGAGTTCTCAAGAAGAAACCCATATCTGAACCGTGTTTCATATTCCCGCACCAGACCGAGATGGAATGGGAAAGAATATGAACCACTCTAGCCTAGGTGTCGCTCAGGTCCTAGGTATAGGACCTCAACTCTCAATAGAACACCCACCCATCAAAGCAACAAAACAGATCCAGCCAGCACAGTATGATAGTATGATATATGCAAAGCTATAAAGAAAGTAATAAACAAACTGTACATAAAGCAAAAATAAATACAAATATACAAGCACAGATAGCACATAACACCCTAGTAAACACAAATCAATCAAGCGCTAGGAGGAACCCACAAACAGAACCAGAAGCCCTGGTTACAGTATAAGGTTCCCCAGCAGAGTCGCCAAGTTGTCTCTCCCGATAAATGGGACTGGCCCAGATAAAGGTACAGACGCGAACGGTCGGCGAAAGAGGGGTGTGAGAACACACAGCAGTGAACTCACAGGGAATGAAAAGAGTCGCCAGCTAGGCATTTTTATCCCGAAGGAAAGGTAATGCTGCATAAACCTAGAAAGATATGGATAAGACGGTTGCGAACCAGAGAGACTGAGAAAGGGGGTTGGTTACAACCTGGGAAGGTATTAGCACCCAGATTGTCCGCCGTACTCGACGGGATCCACGCTTAGAAGATTTGTGTTTTAAAGGGGTAGTGTCAGTGCAATCTGTGTATAAAGAGAGCTGGAAAAGGATGTACAGGTGTCAGTGTAAAGGAAGTGAAAGTGTATAAAAGATGTGTCAGTGTAAGGGCAAGAATGAAATGCTCAAGATCATGAGGCTAAGAAAATAATGCTAGAAAGGGGGGGAATATACAGAGACTTTTGTTCGATAACTGTTAAGTTATGCCTACGTATCCTCTCGTGCAATGAGGAAGTCAGAACACCGTAGTTCGACCCAAAGAGACTGAAAGATGAATTGACTTGTGAACTGCCTGCTTGCCTATGCTCAAGTGTATGACCTGTCTGGCTCAGGTGCAAACTGTCTTGCATTAGACGGAAGAAGCAAGTTCTCGTTTATGAGTGAAGGTGATGAGAAAAGAATCCCGAAGGAGACGATTATTGTTTGTTTTTTTGTGTTTTCAGTCTTTTATTGCTTTTGAAAGTTTGTCATAAGTTAATGAGCTTAAGCCTAAACCAATGGATTTAGTAAACTCATCACATCTTCCCTCTGATCAGGGGTAATGAGAATACCTTAAGTGTGAAGTCAGCTTCTCACACTTAACCACCTTTGATGTAGGATTAAGATCATTAACCTACTTGTGATTATTTATATGTTTTTGGTGTTTTTGTTTAGTGTTGAGTAATGAGATTAAGCCATAATCAGGGATTAAACAGACTCATTACACCATCCTAATAGAAGGATAATAGATGAGAATGTTTAAGTTGAGGAAATCTCCTCAACTTAATCCATGATTAGGGATTAAACTCATGACAAAACAAGGCCTTTATTAAGTGGATTTTAGATAATGATATGATTAAGAAATGAGTTTTATGATTTGTAAGACAACTTGAGGGGGACTTGTCCATTAACACTAGGGTTAGTCCTTCTTAACCAATTAAGGAAGAATTAGAACCCTAATGCAAGGCCCAAGTTACAAGCTTGATGTCTTGATGATTATTATGTGAATTGATTAGAGGATTTAAACACATTAAGGGTTTAACACTTAGGATTAAAGTTATACACTCCATCCTAATAGAAGGATGCAGGCATAAGCCTAATCACAAAGCCTTAAAGCCTTTAGGGTTTAGTCCTTGATTATGAGGTGAGAAGAGAAGACTCAAAGGGACACAAAGGTAAAACTAAATGGGGGACTAATCAAAACCCTAATATTGTCATGCTTGGTTGTTCCTAAGGTTTGTGAGGTTAACAAGAGAAATCTTCAGAGGAACCACCAGGAAGCAGATGAAAGGAGCAAAGAGAAGCAAAGTAACTTGCTTCATTTAAGAAGTCAAGTCACTTGAAGAAAGGAAGTGAGAAGAAGAAGAATGAGCAAGCTCAAACTCAAACACATAAAAAAATGCAGCATGGATGCATAAGAGGGATGAAAAGGAAATGTGGGAAGTGAAGGCAAATCCACTTCCCAAAGTTACTTACCACCTGAAATGTTAGTGAAAAGAATGCAATGCAATGCAAAATGGAGTGAAATGACATGATGCAAATCAAAACCAGAAGCATATATGAGATGACAATGATGCTTTGAGATGATGCAAACATGAAACAAAGCATGGAGATGATCACATGAACAAATGGATGCAAATGGGACAAGTTAAGAACCAAAAACATACATGAAAAGTTATGAGATGCAAATGACATACAACATGGCACATACATGATGCAATGATCAAACATGCTTTCAATATGTCTTAAGATGTTCAATGAATCAAAAGAATGCATAAAATGCTATGGCAAGTCATGTTATGCAAGCAAATGCAAGATGGATGCATATGGAAGCCCAAATTAGGGTTTATGATCAAAGCATCAAACAAAAACCAAAATCAGAAGCAAACATCAAGATAAAAAATTGAAAATGCATTCAAAGGATCCCTAAACCTATACTAACTCACTGCCCAAAGGAGAAGTTCCAACTCTTAACCTAGTTCAAGTTATGATTTTCCTAAGTTTTCTAGGGTTTTAGGGTTCCTTAACAAGAAAAATGCCAAACAAATGGAAAATGGAAGATTAAATCATTCCAATTTAATCTCACAAACTACATGATATGCTAAACACAATGCAAAAAGAATCAAAGTCCAACTCTCAATGGTTAGGCAGAAATGATTTTTGGAAGTTTGGATCAAAATAATGCCTAAAAATGATTTTTATTCCATAAAAAATTCTCAAAATGCATCAAGATCAAAAAAGAAATTTGGTTTGAGGGTTGGACAATGTTTCTAAATGTTTTTAAATGTTTCATGAATTTTTTGGTGATTTTTAAATACCTAAAAGCATTTTTAATTAATTAATTCTCATTAATTAATTAAAAATAAACTTTTAAATATTTAAAAATATTTTTTGAATGCAAAAAATAAAAAATAAAAATATTTTTGGTTTCTGAAATTAAATAAAAACTTGTATAAAAAAATTCAGAATTTTTAAATTGATTTTGCTATTTTTAATAAAATGGAGAAAGAAATACAAAATAAATGAAATAGAAATTAAAGAAAATGAAAAGTATTCACATCCAACGCATCAGATTCAAAGTTGGGGGTCAGCTGTTGACTTAGCGCGTGAATCAAGGGTCAGGATGGACTCTGACTTAAATCAGGTTTTATGAATTAATTAAATGGGATTAATTAAGTTAATGGAGATTAGGGCAAAATGGATGCATCTGGGCCACACAAACACGCGCCAGTCAACCTAAGTCAAAGGATCCAACGCACCAGATTCAAACACCAATTAATTACAGGGATTAGGGTTAATGGTTCTCATGTGGCAGGAGAAGACTTCTGGTCGTCTTCTCCGGCGAACCAAAACCCTAGATCATGATTCAGGCCACCACACTTCAAATTAAACACAGCAAAATGATCCTCTAACATCCTAGAACACAAATCATCCCTCAAACAACATTTAAACTTCAAGAATCAGGCAAATCGAAGCAAACACTTTTCACGGGAGAAATTTCAGAGCATCAATAAAACCTCATTTTTCACTCATTTTTAATTCTAAGCACATCATTATGATCAGCACAACATACACTTTCAATTTATGACAAGAAAAACAAGTTCTGAGAAAAAAGTTCTTGAGCTATACCTGAAGTGGAAGCTTCTGATTCTGGGCTTTCTGGGCTATTCTTGGGTGCAAACTCACTCCAATGATCCCCCTTGTGCTAATGGCAAGCTTAGATGGAGTTTAAACAGGCTATTTTGAGAGGTCCAGTTCTGGTGTATCAGAAAATGGGGTTCTCATGTAGGCTGTTTCAGATCATTGTGAGGGGTGGTATTGGTTCTATGAATGTTTTCTGGTTGATTGGTGAAGATAGAATGAGTGTTTGATGACTGTGTAAGGAGATTCGAAGAGAGGAAAGTTTTGGCAGGTTTTGTGGTATGCTGTGTTCTGGCTTGCTTCAAGGGCCAATGTCTTACTATAACACTCCCACAATGTATGAATAGCCTGTGGAGCAGGTCAGTAGAGGTGGCTGCTTACTGTTCCAAGAGTATGGGGGTTTTGGCCAAAAAGTCAATGTGATTGGTACTTGCAGCATGGGCTATGGTAGCAGCTGTCTAAGGGCTTGTCTTGCCTCAGCTTGAGTCAAGGATGACCCTTAGATTGCTCATGAGTGACTGCAACATGTGGATCATGAGCTATGCTAGCTTTTGCAACTTGCCCACTTGGTGTTTTCTTATGATTTTGTGCCATGTACATGAGATACTCCTTGCTGAATTTTGTTGCATAATGTTCCATTTGATCATGGCAATGCATAGAAAACAGCTGGTGATCACATAATTCCTTGGAGGATGATTTTGCCAAAAATCCATCTTTGCATCCTTATGAAAAATGACTTAAGGATCTTTGAAAATCCAAGCACAAAAATGAAAAATCCCTTGGGCCAATTCTGTTTTTAGGTCATGTGTGATGTTTGTGTAAAGGTTTGACATCAATTAGAAGTCACAAATTGCCTTGGTACAAGAATTTGCAAGTTTTTCCATTTGGTGCATAACTTGAAATTTAGGGATTTTTGCCAACTTTGATGAGCCATAACTTTTGATCCAAAATGAATTAGGTCATGTTCTTGTACTTTTTGAAAAGGGAAAGATCTATTATACAACTTTCATGACCAAAGTTTTTTCATTTGAAGCCTTTTTGAATCAAAAAGTAAGGGTTGAAAAAGTTGCCTAAAATGTCATTTCCATTAAAAGTCAAACTTGCCCAAAAAGTCAACTTTGCAAAAACTTGAAATTATTGAATTTTGTGAACTTCCAACTTCTTCCATGATCAAATAAAGATCATATACAATCAAAATTATGAAGAACACCCTTTGGTTGGGTCATTGGGGGCCTCAGATGCCCTGATTTTGCACTGACTTGCTTGAAAAGTCAACTCTTGATCAGATGACTTCCCCATGGAATTTCTTCATGAAAATTGATATGCATACTCCCTATACCATATAGAGACAAATAGAAACAAGAATGACCAAAAAATTTGGAGTTATGGCCTCTGAAACCAAAACCCTAATTTTAGTTCATATGTGCAGTCAAACCTGGCTCTGCTTCAATACCAATCCCAGTTCTTGTGATTCTTTGACAATCTTGACTTTGAGAGGATATAATATGATACTTGAACACACATAGACCCCTTTGAAGTGATTGATGACCTTTGGAATGGCTCAAGAGGCTCCTGGATTGTTCAGATCACAAACCCTAGATGCAGATGACTTTGAATCTATGCAGTGAATCAAAATTGTGATATGAGATGTCATGATTGAGTTTATGCATATGAAATGATCACAAGCCATGGTGTGAAATGGGTGAGGGAAAATTTGGGGTGTTTACAAATAGCACCATGTATGTGTTTCTGGTTTTGTTTCTCATCATGCCATTTCATTTCATTTTGCATTGCATTGCATTTCTTTTCTAACATTTCAGGTGGTAAGTAACTTTGGGAAGTGGATTTGCCTTCACTTCCCACATTTTCTTTTCATCTCTTTCATGCATCTTTTCTGCATTTTGTTATGTGTTTGAGATTGAGCTTGCTCATTCTTCTTCCTCTCACTTTCTTTCTTCAAGTGACTTGTCTTCTTAAATGAAGCAAGTCATTTTGCTTCTCCTGATCCTTTCATCTGCTTCCTGGTGGTCCCATTGAAGACTTCTCTTGTTAACCTCACAAACCTTAGGAACAACCAAGCATGACAATGATTAGGGTTTTGATTAGTCCCCCACTTAGTTTTTACCTTTGTGTCTCATTGAGTCTTCTCTTCTCACCTCATAATCAGGGACTAAACCTTAAAGGCTTTAAGGCTTTGTGATTAAGCTTATGCCTGCATCCTTCTATTAGGATGGAGTGTATAACTTTAATCCTAAGTGTTAAACCCTTAATGTGTTTAAATCCTTTAATCAATTCATCTAATAATCATCAAGACATCAAGCTTGTAACTTGGGCCTTGCATTAGGGTTCTAATTCTTCCTTAATTGGTTAAGAAGGACTAACCCTAGTGTTAATGGACAAGTCCCCCTCAAGTTGTCTTACAAACCATAAAAATCACTTCATCATCTCACTATTAACTAAAATCCACTTAATAAAGGCTTTGTTTTGTCATGAGTTTAATCCCTAATCATGGATTAAGTTGAGGAGCTTTCCTCAGCTTAAACACTCTCATCTATTATCCTTCTATTAGGATGGTGTAATGAGTCTGTTTAATCCTTGATTATGGCTTAACCTCATTACTTAACACTAAACAAAAACCACAAAAACATCTAAATAATCACAAATAGGTTAATGATCTTAATCCTACATCAAGGGTGATTAAGTGTGAGAAACTGACTTCACACTTAAGGTATTCTCATTACCCCTAATCAGAGGGAAGATGTGATGAATTTACTAAATCCATTGGTTTAGACTTAAGCTCATTAACTTATGACAAACTTCAAAAAGCAATAAAAGACTGAAAACTCAAAAACAAACAATAATCATCTCCTTCGGGATTCTTTTCTCATCTCATTCACTCATAAACGAGAACTTGCGTCTTCCGTCTAATGCAAGACAGTTTGCACCTGAGCCAGACAGGTCATACACTTGAGCATAGACAAGTAAGCAGTTCACAAGTCAATTTATCTTTCAGTCTCTTTGGGTCGAACTACGGTGTTCTGACTTCCTCATTGCACGAGAGGATACGTAGGCATAACTTAACAGTTATCGAACAAAAGTCTCTGTATATTCCCCCTCTTTCCAGCCTTATTCTTTAGCCTCATTATCATGAGCATTTCATATTTGTTCTTACACTGACACCGTATATATTGCACTTCACACTTCTTTTGCACTGACACCTGTACATCCTTTTCCAGCTCTTTATACACAGATTGCACTGACACTACCCCTTTAAAACACAAATCTTTTAAGCGTGGATCCCGTCGAGTACGGCGGACAATCTGGGTGCTAATACCTTCCCAGGTTGTAACCAACCCCCTTTCTCAGTCTCTCTGGTTCGCAACCGTCTTATCCATCTCTTTCCTAGGTCTATGCAGCATTACCTTTCCTCCGGGATAAAAATGCCTAGGTGGCGACTCTATTCATTCCCTGTGAGTTCACTGCTGTGTGTTCTCACACCCTCTTTCGCCGACCGTTCGCGTTTGTACCTTTATTTGGGCCAGTCCCATTTATCGGGAGCGACACCAATGCCCTTAACCTCTCTTGACTTTGGGCCAAGTTAGTCATCACAGTCATGAATTGGGCCATTTGATTCCTCATCTCCACTCTTTCATTAGCCATCTGGGTCCTGACCTCAGTCAGGTCTTGCTGTACTTGATCCATTTGGATACCAGGAAGGTTGTTGCGAGTAGGGTACCGGTGCGTACGGTTGAGAGGGAACACCCGGCGGCGAGCAATATTTCCTGAGATCACAACAGAGTTAGAAACAAATAATAACAAAATCTACAAAACAAAACAAGGTTAGTATGCAATGCAGTATGCTTATTTGTTTTTCCAAGGTATCCGGCTTGGTTCTTGGTTTTGACCTTTCCAGACCCCGAGGAAGATGCTTTTGACTTTGTTGAGAGAAGAAATCCCAAAAATAGAAACAAACTAGAATATATTACAAATAATGAACAATACATAGTTTGTTTTACAACATGTGCCCCTGAAGGGTCAAAATACAACAAAAGAAAAGTACATCAAATGAAAACAACAACAATCAAAAGGTCAGACATCTAGTCCAAACTCATCCTCCTTAATCTCCTTCAAAAGTGCCTCAGTCACTGGACCAGCTGGATGCTCTGTGATGTTTCTGATAAGGAGGCTTCTGGTGGCAATGGCAGTGGTTAGCTTCTTGTGCCTGTCCTGGTCCTTTGATCTCTTCAAACCAGCCATGAGCTTCAACTCTGAAATCTCCTTCTGGGCTGCCAGCAAAGCCTCTTGTTTCTTCTTTTCATTGGCCTCTAACTGTTCAATCCTGGCTTGAGTTCTCTGATCTTATTTTTTCCGGGCTTCAGTGATCCTGACCCACCTAGCCTGACTTTCTTGCAGATAGAGATCAGTCCTAGCCTTCTGAAACTTGGCCACTTTGCAGGCATTCTTCAATATTTGCTCCCCAGCCCTTGCTTTTTTGATGTAGTCCTCTGTTTTCTCAATCTTGGCCAGATGCTCCACCTTAAGCTTCTCCAACCTCTCAATGTCCAGACGACCATCACTCCTTTCCCAAAGAGTCTTCTTCAGAGCTTGAGACAGATTCTCATTCCTTTCCTTCAGCTTTTCAAACTCTTCCAGGCTGATAGTGGCTGCTGGTTGTGCTGTGGATGGTCCAGGTATATCTTCAATGGTGAAGGGCATTCCAGTAATCTGAGCCCTAGCATGAGACCAGTCATAGTACTGAGCTGAAGCAACATTATTGCACCTTCCAAGAATAGCCATCCCTTTTGTCTGGATGTTGTCCCAAGCCCAGGATGCTTGTCTGAAAGCAGCTAGATTAGGTTTTATCTCACAATATAGGGTTTTAGCTAAATCTTGCACTCTAGGAGGGTGAATCAAAGCATAGCCTAGTTGTCTCTTAAACAGCAAAGGATTGTAGTTGATGCAACCCTTTACTCCTATCAGAGGTACATTTGGGTATTGCCCACAGCTGGTGATTATGTCTTTGCCTTTGGTGTTCTGGGTGCACCATCTAATGTCATCTGAAGACAAAGCAATAAGTCTCTTAGCCCAATTCTTTTGTTGGTGAGGATTCATGAAGGCATCTGTCTTAGGCAAGTGTTTGAGCAGCCAAGTGTGAAACAAAGGAGCACAACACCTTACTAACTTCCCCCTTTGTTTCTCATTCCTCTAATGAATGGAATAATAGAAATCTCCCAGCAATGTGAGTACTGGGTTCCTCAGAAGGAAAAGATGAATGGCATTCTTACTGATAAACTTGGGCTCATCTGCAAACAGTATGACCCCATATATGTTGAGGGCTAACAGTGCACAGACTGCCCTCCATTCTCCCAAGGAGGCCTTCAGGATGGCCTGAGAAATCAAGAAGTCTAAGTGTAAACCAGGAATCCCAGCCTTTGTTGTCATACTCTGCTCAATCAAAGTAGGCTCCAGGTACAGTGCTTTTTCCACTTCTCCATTGCTGGGAGAAGTCTTCTCTGGGTTGAAGGGGGTTCCACCCCTGACAGGTACTCCAATCAATGATGAAAACTCCTCCAAAAGAGGTCCTAGCTGAAAGTCTGGGAATGTGAAGCATCTCAAAGGAGGGTCATAAAACTGTAGGCAAGTGTGGATCATACTCCTCTGAGAAGGGTCTAGGTCCATGACCATATCAAGGATACCTCCATAATGCTCTCTGAATAATGGGATGTGGTCAGGGGTGATAAGTGACTGGACCTGCCTGATGCCAGTCAGCACAGGCTCAAAGAAATGGTATGAAATGTTGCTTTTCCTAGGAGGAGCCATGACTGCTAATTAAGAGCTGAAGACAAGTGCTGATGAAAATCAAGACTGGTACTGGAGATGGGCCACTGATAAGCTGACAATAATGAAGGTAACTGAAGCAAACAACTGATGAAGATAACTGAAGTAGATAACTGATGAAACAGAGGTCTATGCAGATGAAGGGGTCAAAACCAAGCCAGATACAATGTGGATACCCTGAAAGTGGAGCATTCTTAAACCAATCAAGTATCAGGGTATGATGTGGCCCAGGGTACCTGCAAACCTGTAAACAGCCCAACCCCCTCACAGGTGGTGTTCTAAAACAAGGATCCTCAGACTTGGATCAGTTATGAGAAGTGTAAACACTTCTAACCCGGAGGTACAGTGTTTACAATAACCATAAAAGATCCTCCTCTAATTCACCTCAGTTTCTGAAGGTCAAATAAAGGTCATCCAGACTTAGCAGGCTTCCCAGATAGCCCTAGCACTACAGGAAATCTGTAGCACATAGTTCTCAAGAAGAAACCCACATCTGAACCGTGTTTCATATTCCCGCACCAGACCGAAATGGAATGGGAAAGAATATGAACCACTCTAGCCTAGGTGTCACTCAGGTCCCAGGTATAGGACCTTATACTCTCAATGAAACCCCACCCACCAAGACAGAAGAACAGATCTAGCAATGATAATGACAGTATGAAATATGAAAAGGACTGTAAAGAAAACAATAAATAAGGTTGTACATAAAGCAATAAATAAAGCAACTACATAAACACAATTGGCACATAACACCTCAGTAAATACAAATCAAACAAGCTCTAGGAGGAACCCACTAAAAGAACCAGAAGCCCTGGTTACAATATAAGGTTCCCCAGCAGAGTTGCCAAGCTGTCGCTCCCACCAAATGACACAGGGCCAAGAGGGGTACAGACGCGAACGGTCGGCGAGAGGGGAGAGAACACACAAGGGTGAACTCAGAAAGAAAAGAGTCGCCAGCTAGGCATTTTTATCCCGAAGGAAAGGTAATGCTGCATAGACCTAGAAAGATACGGATAAGACGGTCGCAAACCAGAGAGACTGAGAAAGGGGGTTGGTTACAACTTGGGAAGGTATTAGCACCCAGATTGTCCGTCGTACTCGACGGGATCCACGCTTAAAATATTTGTGTTTTAAAGGGGTAGTGTCAGTGCAATTTGTGTATCAAAGTTGGAAAGAATGGAAGTGTCAGTGTAAAAGAAATGTGAAGTGTGTAAGATAAGTGTCAGTGTAAGGATAGGAGTATGAAACTCAAGACTATGAGGCTTAAATGACAATGTTGGGAAGATGGGGAATATACAAAGACTTTTGTTCGATAACTGTTAAGTTATGCCTACGTATCCTCTCGTGCAATGAGGAAGTCAGAACACCGTAGTTCGACCCAAAGAGACTGAAAATGAATTGACTTGTGAACTGCTTACTTGTCTATGCTCAAGTGTATGACCTTTCTAGCTCAGGTGCAAACTGTCTTGCATTAGACGGAGGAAGCGAGTTCTCGTTTGTGAGTGAATGAGATGAGAAAAGAATCCCGGAGGAGACGATTATTGTTTTTTTTGGTGTTTTCAATCTTTTATTGATTTTTTGAAGTTTGTCATAAGTTGATGAGCTTAAGTCTAAACCAAGGGTTAGTAAACTCATCACATCTTCCCTCTGATTAGGGGTAATGAGAATACCTTAAGTGTGAAGTAGACACCTCACACTTAATCACCATGATGTAGGATTAAGATCATTAACCTACTTGTGATTATTTAGATGTTTTTGTTGTTTTTGTTTAGTGTTAAGTAATGAGTTTAAGCCATAATCAAGGATTTAATGGACCCATTACACCATCCTAATAGAAGGATAATAGATGAGAACATTTAAGCTGAGAAAGACTCCTCAACTTAATCCATGATTAGGGATTAACCTCATGACAAAACAAAGCCTTCATTAAATGGATTTTAGTTAATGATAAGATGAAGAAGTGAATTTTATGGTTTGTAAGACAACTTGAGGGGGACTTGTCCATTAACACTAGGGTTAGTCATTCTTAACCAATTAAGGAAGAATTAGAACCCTAATGCAAGGCCCAAGTTACAAGCTTTATGTCTTGATGATTATTAGGTGAATTGATTAAAGGATTTAAACACATTAAGGGTTTGACACTTAGGATTAAAGTTATACACTCCATCCTAATAGAAGGATGCAGGCATAAGCTTAATCACAAAGCCTTAAAACCTTTAGGGTTTAGTCCTGATTATGAGATGAGAAGAGAAGACTCAATGATGACACAAAGGTAAAATCTAAAAGGGGGACTAATAAAAACCCTAATTGTGATCATTCTTGGTTATTCCTAGGGTTAATGAGGTTTACAAGAAGATCTTCAGAGAAACCACCAGGAAGCAGATGAAAGGAGAAAGAAACAGAGAGAAGAAAAACAACTTGCTTCACTTAAGAAGACAAGTTTCTTGAAGAAAGAAAGTAAGAGATGAACATGAATGAGCAAGCTCACTCTAATACAAAGATAAAATGCAGCAAGGATGCAAGAGAGATGAGAAGAGATTGTGAGAAGTGAAGGCAAATTCACTTCCCAAAACAACTTACCACCTGAAAAGTTAGCAAAAGAAATGAAATGCAATGCAAATGAGATGAAATGTCATGATGCAAACCAAAGTCAGAAGCATAAACATGATGTTAATTATGTTAAGAGATGACACAAACACATGACAAGAGATGAGAGTGATCAAACAAGCATAAGGATGCAAATGAGGCATGCTTTGAACCATGAATGTTCATGAAAGTTTATGAAATGATGTGAATGCATAACATGGCAAATGAAAGATGCAATGGTCAAACATGATTCTAATATGTCCTAAGATGTCTTATGAATCATGTGGATGCACAAAATGTTCTGGCAAGTTATTGGATGCAAGCAAATGAAAGATGGATGCAAAGGGAGGCACAAATTAGGGTTTACAAACAACATGCAAAGCAAAACTCAAAACCAGAAGCAAATGATATGACAAAAAATTGAAAATGCAATCAAAGACACCCTAAACCTATACAAGTTCACTGCTCAAAGGAGGGGATCTATCTCTTAACCTAGTGAAAGTTATGAATTTCTTAGGATTACTAGGGTTTTAAGGTACCTTATTAAGAAAAATGCAAAAGAAATTGAAAATGGAAGATCAATTCAAACCAAATTTATCCTATAAACTACATGCTATGAAGGATGCAATGCAAGAAGAATCATCATCAAACTCTCAAGGGTTAGGCAGAATGAATTTTTCAAAGTTTGAACCAAAATATTGCCATAAAATGAATTTAATTCCAATGAAAATGATCAAAAGGCATCAAGAACCAAAATGAAATTTGTTTTGAGAGTTGGATAATGTTTCTAAATGTTTTTAAATGCAATGTGAATTTTTTTGTGATTTTTAAATACCTAAATGCATTTTTAATTAATTAATTTTCATTAACTAATTAAAAATAAACATTTAAATAATTTAAAAATTATTTTTAATGCAAAAAATAAAAATAAAAATATTTTTGGGTTCTGAAAATTAATAAAAGATTTGATAAAAAAAATTCAGAATTTTTTAATGTATTTTGCTATTTTAAATAATTCGTGCAAATTAAATGAAAAGAAAATGAAATTAAAATGAAAATGTGAGAAGTATGCAGATCCAGAGGCTGAGGTTCAAACAAAATTGGAGGGAATTGACCCGCGCCACATCCAATGGCTGTAATTCAAACTGACCAAATTAATTTAAACTGAATTAATTAATCTAATTAATTAGGATTAGGGTTTTAATGAGAGATCCAGGCCATTCATATGCGCGGGAGTCAACGAAAGTCAGCCAGATCTATGGTCCAAATTCAAACTTTGCCCTAAACGTGATTAATGCGCTAATGACATTCAGGTGGCCGGAAATGACCTCCGGCCACACCTCCCCTGAGAATTTCCCAAATCACTCCCCAGGCCATTTCTGGAGCTCTAAAGCTCCAGATCACTTCCTCTCACCTCCCTAAACTCATCCCTGACCTCAAAAACAATTTATTTCTAAGCATGAACCAGATTCGAAGCAAGATACAAAAATGGAAGAAATTTCAGACAAGCCATACACACTCATTTCTCAACCATTTTCGAAAATTTAAAGTTCATTGTGACCAGGAAAGCAAGCTTAATCATTTAGAAACTTAAAACAAGAGTTCTGGAAAAATGTTTTCACATGGCTACCTGAGATGGAGCTTTCAATCCAGGAGCTTTTTGACTGCTTCCTTGCTTCAAAGTGAACCCAATGAACCTCCTGAGGAGTTTGCAAAGCTTGTATGGAGTTTATTTTGGCTAGTTTGTGAGATTGATGAAGTTCTGCTCAGAGAGGGGGGGAAATCGTGTTTGAGCTTCAGGGACTTTTAAGGCAAGGTGAAGGGTGGTTTATGCTCTATGAAGCTTTTCTGAATGAATGGTGAAGTTGGTTTTGAGGTTTGATGTTGTGTGATGAGATTCGAAGGAAAGTGCATAAGAGGAGAGTTTTGTGAACTATGGCTTATGAGAGAGATCAGGTTGTGTTGTGCTATGTGTTGAATCTCATTTTGTCCATGTATCACACTGTGATAGGTCTGTGGAGTTGGTGTGGCCTAGCTTGATTGGTATGGGTCATTTTGCATAAAGTCAACTTTTTGTGTAAGAGAGGTATGGGTCAATGGAAGTCCAAGGACAAAGGGGTGTCCTGCGCAGCAAGGATTGAGGAGGGCCATAGAATCAGTCTTGAGGCCAATTAGCAAGTGGATTAGGGTTTGTGAGAGGTTTTGCAACTTTGTGATCTTTTGGCCCTTTTGTGATTACTTGAAGCATAAGTCATGAAAATGGGAGGTTTTTTTGTGCAATCTGATTTTTAGGCCATGATACATGTTTGTGTAATGCATAGAAGTCCATTTGAAGTCACATTTTGCCTTGGCATGAGGTTTTGCAACTTTGCCTCTTTGGTGCAAAACTTGAAATTATGTGATTTTTCCCAACTTTGACAAGCCATAACTTTTGATCCAAAATGAATTAGAATGAGTTCTTGTAATTTTTGAAAAGGGAATGATCCATTCTACAACTTTCATGACCAAAGTTTTTTCATTTGAAGCATTTTTTAATCAATTTGAGGAGGTTGAAAAACTTTCCCAAATTGGCAAGTTTCCATTACAAGTCACTTCCCCAAAAAGGCAATTTTGCAAATGGCTTGAAATTCTTCAATTTTGTGAGCTTCTAACATCTTCTATGTTCAAATAAAGATCATACACATTCAAAATGATGAAGAACACCCTTTGGTTGGGTCATTGGGGGCCTCAGATGTCCTGATTTTACACTGACTTGCTCAAGAAGTCATTTATTGATCAGATGCCTTCCCCATGGAATTTCTTCATGAAAATTGATATGTATGATCTCTATACCCTATAGAGACCAATAGAAACAAGAATGACTAAAAAAATTGGATTTATGGCCTCTGAAACCAAAACCCTAATTTTAGGTCATCTGTGCAGTTAAACCTGGCTCTGCTTCCATGCCTTTCTCAGTTCTTGTGATTCTTTGACTTTCTTGACTTGGTGAGGATATGATATGATGTTTGAACATACATGGACCCCTTTGGAGTGATTGAAGACCTTTGGAGTGGCTCAAATGGCCCAGGGATGGCTCAGATCACAAACCCTAGATGCAGATGACTTGGAAGCAATGCAGTGAAGCAAAAATGCAATATGAGATGCTATGATTGAACTTATGCATATGAGAAGATCACAAGCCATGGTGTGAATGGGTGAGGGCAAATTTGGGGTGTTTACAACCGGTTAACGCTATGGGTTAACCGGTTAACCATTGTAATTTTTGGGAAATTCTGGAAATTCGTCGGCGTTAACCGGTTAACGCTATGGGTTAACCGGTTAACACTGTTGGGATAGCAAATTTTATTTCTTTAAAAATTCATATCTTTTAAACCGTAAGTCCGATTCGCATTTCGTTTGAAGCGTCGGAACGAGTACAAACTGAACTTTATTTTGATGAATAGAAACGAGAAAAATGCAACAGTTTTTGATAAATGAATTTGTGAAATAACCTTATAATTACCTTATAAATTACCGGGTACGGGTTAATTCTTGATGTGTCAGAGTGGTTAGGAAACCAGTGTTCATGGTGTAATGTCATGATGATATATATATATGAATATTTGATGGTTGTTTTTCTGATTGAAATGAATGATGCGAATTATTTTGGTGAATTTTTCGATGCAACGCATCATTGCATTTCATAACATTCACGATGGGGCTTCGGCCTATTTATTTGCATCAATCCCATTGTGTGGATTGAAGTGTCTCGATGATTATGGTGTGCTCCCTTGTGGAGGGTTGATGGTCATGTATCCATCTCATGATGAAAATGGTACCACATGCATATTGCATATCAGGATGTTAGAATTGCATATTTTGGATGAATTTCATGACTCTGTTGGTGTTGATCAATTTTATGATAGTGTTGTGGTTGTTGCTGAATTTTGAAGTTGACGATGTCGTGATATGTGTACTAATTTATTTATGATTCTATATTCTTGTAAGTTTATGAAATATTATGATTAAAAAACTCACCCTGCCTGCTTGGAAATGTTGCCTCCTTCGTGGGTAACTTGCAGATGTCGAAGAATAGTCCTGCAGTGCAATAGGAGTAATTCATGAGTCTCGGAGCGTGCTTTAGTGTTCTTTAGAAGTGGTTATGGTTTATGTGTCCTGCTCTGTGTCATGTAACACTGGGATGGGTTTTATTCTGTTAACTGTTTCAGTTATGTTATTATTGGATAAATGTTTTCCATTTTATGATGTTAAATTCAGGATGGTGAAAATGATTTTTTATGAAGTTTTGAATTATGAAGTAAAATTCCGCTGTGAAATGTTTATGATATTTTGATGTTGATTAACCCGTGTTACGGGACAGGACACTGTTGTGTTGATTTTGATGATATGTAATACCCTTTTTGATGATTACTCTGATATTATTTAAATATTATGTTTTGGGGTAGAAGGGTGTTACATTAGTGGTATCAGAGCAGTTCGGTCTGTCCGACCAAGTCTTGTTGTTGTTAGTTAGTTGTCAAGTCGTTATTTATTTAACGATTATTCTCTTATGATGTGGTAAGTGTTGTGCAGAATGGATGGAAACAACTCGTGTGCTCTCGTTGATGCTATTGCAGCTCTTGCTCAGACTGCTGCTCGAAACAATGCGCATGATGAGTTTCGTGCATTGGAGAAATTCCAGAGGAATAATCCACCTGTGTTTGAAGGAAATCGTGACCCGGCGAGCGCACAGAAGTGGCTCAAGGCAATTGAGAAGATTTTCAGAGTGATGGCGTGTGCTGATGCGCAGAAAGTTCAATTCGGAACTCATATGTTGTCAGAGGAAGTTGAAGAATGGTGGGATAATACTCGTCAGCGTCTTGAGGATGAGGCTGTTGTGGTGACTTGGACTGTATTTAAGGCGGAGTTCCTTAAGAAGTATTTTCCGGAAGATGCTCGTGGTAAGTTGGAGATAGAATTCCTTGAGCTGAAGCAAGGAAACTTGACTGTGGCAGAGTATGCTGCCAAATTTGAAAGGTTGGTGAAGTTTTGTCCTCACTACAACAGGGCAGATGCTGAACTTTCCAAGTGTCTTAAGTTTGAGAATGGGCTGAGACCTGAAATTAAGCAGGGAATTGGATGCCAACAAATTCGCAAGTATGCAGAGTTGGTGGATAAGAGCCGTATTTATGATGAGGACAGTCGAACTCGGTCAGCTCACTATAAACAGTTGAGCAAGAAGAAAGGCAAGAGTTAGTATAGAGGAAAACCTTATGTGACTACTGGTGATAAGGGGAAGAAGAAGGCATATGATGAGAAGAAGCAAAGTAGGGGAGCTGCTAATGTACCTGTTAAGTGTTACAAGTGTGGAGAGGCAGGTCATAAGGCCGATGTGTGTACCACCAGAGTTATGAAATGTTACCGTTGTGGCAAGCTTGGGCATAAGGTGAGTGATTGTCCTAATGAAGGCCCAACCTGTTACAATTGTGGTGAACAAGGGCATATCATCACCCAATGCCAGAAACCAAAGAAGAATGTTGCTACTACTTAGAATGCTGGAAGAGTTTTTGCATTAGCTGGTTCAGAAGCTCCAAAGAAGGACAACTTGATCAGAGGTACCTGTTTTATTAATAATATTAAGTTGATTGCTATTATCGACACTAGAGCTACACATTCATTTATTTCTCTTGAGTGTGCTAATAGATTGGGTTTAAAGTTGTCTAATATGAATGGTAATATGATAATAGAGACTCCTGCTAATGGTTCTGTAACTACCATGCTTGTCTGTTTGAAATGTCCTCTGACAATTTTCGAGAAGAATTTTGTGATGGATTTGGTGTGCCTACCATTACACCAAATCGATGTTATCCTTGGTATGAACTGGTTGGAATTCAATTATGTTCATATTAACTGTTATAGTAAGACGGTGTAGTTCCCTGATTTGAACGGGAATGGTGAGTTGATGTTTTTATCTGCTAAACAAGTGGATGAACTTGTTTTAGATGAAGCTTTGATGTTTGCAGTGTCTACCTCATTGCAAGTTGATGATAAGACTGTTAGTGCAGAGTTGCATGTGGTTTGTGAATTTCAAGATGTGTTTCCTGGTGATATAAGTGACTTACCACCGGAACGTGAGATTGATTTTTCTGTGGACTTAGTACTGGGTACGAGTCCTGTCTCGATGGCTCCTTATAGAATGTCGGCTTCAGAGTTGAATGAGTTGAAGAAACAATTAGAAGAATTGTTAGAGAAGAGGTTCATTAGACCCAGTGTTTCTCCTTGGGGTGCTCCGGTGTTACTTGTTAAGAAGAAGGATGGTAGTATGAGATTGTGTGTCGATTACCGACAGTTGAATAAAGTGACTATCAAGAATAAGTACCCACTTCCGAGGATCGATGATTTGATGGATCAGCTAGTAGGTGCTTGTGTCTTTAGTAAAATTGATCGGAGGTCTGGTTATCATCAGATTCGAGTTAAAGCTGAGGATATTCCGAAGACAGCTTTCAGGACGAGATATGGGCCTTATGAGTATACGGTGATGTCGTTTGGGGTTTCTAATACGCCTGGTGTGTTTATGGAATATATGAATAGAATCTTTCATGAGTATCTGGATAAGTTCGTGGTGGTTTTCATAGATGACATCTTGGTATATTCTAAATCAGAAGAGGAACATGTTGAGCATTTGAGAGTTGTGTTGCAAGTGTTGAGAGAAAAGAAATTGTTTGCTAAATTATCTAAGTGTGAATTTTGGCTAAGGGAAGTGAATTTCCTCGGCCATGTAATTTCAAGTGGTGGAATTTCGGTGGATCCTTCAAATATTGATGCGGTATTGCATTGGGAGACTCCGAAGTCAGCTACAGAAATTCGTAGTTTTCTTGGGTTGGCTGGTTACTATCGTAAGTTCATTTAAGTTTTTTCTAAGATAGCTTTACCGTTGACGCAATTGACTAGGAAGGGTCAAGCGTATGTGTGGGATGTTTCTTGTGAAGAGAGTTTCATAGAACTGAAGAAAAGATTAACGACCGCGCCAGTATTGGTCTTACCGAATCCAGATGAGTCCTTTGAAGTTTATTGTGATGCTTCCAAGATGGGTCTTGGTGGAGTTTTGATGCAGGATAATAAGGTGGTTGCTTATGCTTCTAGACAGTTAAGAGTTCATGAGAGGAACTATCCTACTCACGACTTAGAGTTAGCAGCTGTGGTGTTTGTGCTTAAGATTTGGAGGCACTACTTGTTTGGTTCGAAATTTGAAGTATTCAATGATTACAAAAGTTTAAGATACTTGTTTGATCAGAAAGAGTTAAATATGAGACAGAGACGGTGGCTTGATTTATTGAAAGATTTTGATTTTGATTTGAATTACCATCCGGGTAAGGCAAATGTTGTGGTTGATGCTTTGAGTAGGAAGTTGTTACATATTTCAATGCTTATGGTGAAAGAATTAGAAATGATCGAGAAATTCATAGATATGAGCTTGTTGTGTGAAACTACTGCTGATAGTGTGAAATTGGGAATGATAAAGCTGACCAGTGAGATTTTGGAAGAGATTCGTAAAGGTCAGAAATCTGATTTGAAATTAGTTGACCAATTGATGTTGGTTGATCAAGGTAATGCAGGTGACTTTCGAGTTGATGAAGATGGAGTTTTAAGATTCCGAGATAGAGTATGTGTTCCAGATATTGCAGGAATTAAAAAGAGTATTCTAGAAGAGGGGCACAAGAGTCGACTGAGTATTCATCCTGGTGCTACGAAGATGTATCAGGATTTACGCAGGTTGTTTTGGTGGTCGGGTATGAAAGAGACATTGCTGAATTTGTATATGCTTGTTTGACATGTCAGAAGTCAAAGATAGAACATCAGAGACCTTCAGGTATGATGCAACCATTGAATGTTCCTGAGTGGAAATGGGATAGTATTTCCATGGATTTCGTGACTGGGTTACCTAAGACTGCTAGAGGTAATGATTCGATTTGGGTAATTATTGATCGGTTAACTAAGTCGGCACATTTCTTGCCGGTGAGGATTAACCATTCCATGCAAAGGTTAGCTGAGATTTATATTGAGGAAATTGTGAAGTTACATGGTGTACCTTTAAGCATTGTATCGGATAGAGATCTGCGGTTTACATCGAGGTTTTGGAAGAGTTTGCAGGATGCTTTGGGTACTAAGTTGAGGATGAGTTCTGCTTATCACCCTCAAACGGATGGTCAGACGGAGAGAACAATCCAATCTTTAGAAGATTTGTTGAGAGCTTGTGTATTAGATCAAGGAGGGTCTTGGGATAGTCATTTGTCGTTGGTCGAGTTTACGTACAATAACAGTTTTCATGCTAGTATCGGGATGGCTCCGTATGAGGCGTTGTATGGTAGACGTTGTCGTACTCCATTATGTTGGTATGAGTCAGGAGAGAGTTTGGTGCTTGGGCCAGAGATTGTCCAAGAAACGACTGAAAAGATAAAAATGATTCAGGAAAGGATGAAAACATCGCAGAGTCGTCAAAAGAGTTATCACGATAAGAGAAGGAAAGCACTTGAGTTCCAAGAGGGAGATCACGTGTTCTTAAGAGTTATTCCTATGACTGGTGTGGGAAGAGCTTTGAAGTCTAGAAAGGTCACTCCATGTTTCGTTGGTCCGTATCAGATTATGCAGAGGATAGGGGAAGTGGCCTATCGGGTGGCTTTACCTCCCTCTCTTGCGAATTTACATGATGTATTCCATGTATCACAGTTGAGGAAGTACATTCCAGACCCGTCGCATGTAATTCAGATAGATGATGTTCAAGTGAGACATAATCTGACGGTTGAAGCTTTACCAGTGAGGATTGATGGTAGAGAATTGAAGCGACTTCGAGGTAAAGAAATTGCTTTAGTGAAAGTATTGTGGGGAGGACCAGCTGGAGAAAGTTGGACTTGGGAGCGGGAAGATCAGATGAGGGAGTCGTATCCGACTTTACTTACTTCAGGTAATTTTCGAGGACGAAAATTCTTTAAGTAGGGGAGAGTTGTAATGCCCCGAAAATCTAAATTTAATTATTTAATCAATTATTTAATTAATTTAGAAAAATTGGAGAGTTTGGATTATTTTGAGAATTTTGGAGAAAATGAGTATTTTTATATAATAAGGATAAATAGTGTTTTATTATGCTATTTTATTATTATTATTATTAAAAATATATTAAAGAAAAGGGTAAGGTAGTCTTTTTGTGAAATTATGAGGGTAAGATGGGAAAAGGCTAAACTGGGATAATATATCCAAAGAAGAGAATACGATCAGTTTCTCATATTTTGTTTTCTATCGTGTTTGGGAAGTGCTCTGAAGAAAGGAGAAGCTCAGAGTCAGGAGGTTGTGGAGAACCCCAGAGAAGAGTGTAAAGCGTCGAAATTCTCTAAGGTATGGGGAGTTTTCATAATCTATGATAAATGTATAGGAATTGGAATATGAATGGATTAGAATGGTATGAGTTTAGGGGTTTTTGGGGTTTTGAGTTAGGTTGAGCTTTTATGAGAAATCTTAATAAATTAGAGCTATTAGAATGAGTTATAATCGTATATTTGTCTGTATAATTGTTGTTTGGATGTTGTTGAGGTTTAATTGATGTTTTTAAATGATTTTTGGGTATTATGATGTGAAATCCGTAATGGGGTTTTGGGAGTTTTTGGAATTGGAACAGTCTGCAATTGTATAGCAGAGAACTGCTGGAAAATGTGCCTTAATCGGTTAACGCTATGGGTTAACCGGTTAACCATTGTAATTTTTGGGAAATTCTGGAAATTCGTCGGCGTTAACCGGTTAACGCTATGGGTTAACCGGTTAACACTGTTGGGATAGCAAATTTTATTTCTTTAAAAATTCATATCTTTTAAACCGTAAGTCTGATTCGCATTCTGTTTGAAGCGTCGGAACGAGTACAAACTGAACTTTATTTTGATGAATAGAAACGAGAAAAATGCAACAGTTTTTGATAAATGAATTTTTGAAATAACCTTATAATTACCTTATAAATTACCGGGTACGGGTTAATTCTTGATGTGTCAGAGTGGTTAGGAAACCAGTGTTCAGGGTGTAATGTCATGATGATATATATGAATATTTGATGGTTGTTTTGCTGATTGAAATGAATGATGCGAATTATTTTGGTGAATTTTTCGATGTAGCGCATCATTGCATTTCATAACATTCACGATGGGGCTTCGGCCTATTTATTTGCTTCATTCCCATTGTGTGGATTGAAGTGTCTCGATGATTATGGTGTGCTCCCTTGTGGAGGGTTGATGGTCATGTATCCATCTCATGATTAAAATGGTACCACATGCATATTGCATATCAGGATGTTAGAATTGCATATTTTGGATGAATTTTATGACTGTGTTGGTGTTGATCTATTTTATGATAGTGTTGTGGTTGTTGCTGAATTTTGAAGTTGACGATGTCATGATATGTGTACTAATTTATTTATGATTCTATATTCTTGTAAGTTTATGAAATATTATGATTACTCACCCTGCCTGCTTGGAAATGTTGCCTCCTTCGTGGGTAACTTGCAGATGTCGAAGAATAGTCCTGCATTGCAATAGGAGTAATTCATGAGTCTCGGAGCGTGCTTTAGTGTTCTTTAGAAGTGGTTATGGTTTATGTATCCTGCTCTGTGTCATGTAACACTGGGATGGGTTTTATTCTGTTAACTGTTTTAGTTATGTTATTATTGGATAAATGTTTTCCATTTTATGATGTTAAATTCAGGATGGTGAAAATGATTTTTTATGAAGTTTTGAATTATGAAGTAAAATTCCATTGTGAAATGTTTATGATATTTTGATGTTGATTAACCCGTGTTACGGGACAGGACATTGTTGTGTTGATTTTGATGATATGTAATACCCTTTTTGATGATTACTCTGATATTATTTAAATATTATGTTTTGGGGTAGAAGGGTGTTACAATCAACCCATAAACTTAAATGAAGATATTGCAAGCTTTCAAACACCTCTGGCAGAGGTTAAAGCTCAACTTTTAAAATTCCAGGTGTTCCCAGGTTATGAGGCCTACTGTGAATCTTGCAAAGTTTCCGTCAATGGGTGTGCAAGCTTAAGAAGTGGCATCAATAGCCTTATCAGAGAAGGTATCTTGCAGATAACATCAACGGTTTCTACAACATCAGCAATTCCTCTTACAGCAACGACAAACACTCCTCTTACAACTTCAAGGACAATTGTTCCGACAGACTCGTCTACAAAATCAACAATCATCTCTTCCACCACTTCAACAAACACTAGTTCAACCGCATCTGCTTCTACAACTACATCAACCATTAACAACGACGTCTCCACAGTCACCATATATTACGACCTAGCAATGTTCCCCGACTCCAATCATTTTCAGCAACAATCTCAACAACCCAACTTCAGTCCTCAACCACCACCACCAGTCAGAAGTCTCATTACCATATATTACGATCCACAGACAATCGCAGTTCCTGCCTCCACTGCAGTCAGTCCTGTCACCATCACGGTACCTGGGCCCATCCCATATGAAAAAGATAATGATGTACCATGGCACTATGGTTCAGACCCTTACTGCAACGGGGAAAGAGTCTCTCTTGATTCTTCAGATTACACACCACAGATCGATAATGTCGAGGGAGGCAGAGGCTTCACTAGAAGCGGACGTCTTTTTGCATCACAAGTTCCAAGAGTTAATACTGAGGCAGAGGCTGCTGCCAAAGCTAAAGGTAAAAATGTGGTGTCGGAAGAACCAGTTTTGAAAGAAGCCCACAAAACATCCTTTGATCAATATGTGGATGAATTTATGAGGATAATCAAGAGAAGCGACTACAAGGTTGTGGATCAGCTCCACCAGACTCCTTCCAAGATCTCCATTTTATCATTGTTGTTGTGTTCCGAAGCTCATCGGGATGCATTACTTAAAGTCATGCACACAGCTTACGTGCCCGAGGAGATCACGGTAAATCAGCTAGAGACAGTGGTGTCTAATGTTAATACTAGTCATGGGCTAGGCTTCACCAATGATGATTTGACAACGGAAGGTCGTCACCATAACAAAGCTTTACACATCACTCTGGAGTGTAAAGGGGTTGTGCTTTCACATGTTTTAGTCGACACTGGGTCTTCACTCAATGTCTTGCCAAAGAAAGCCCTTGTTAAACTTGAATATGATGGTATTGCTCTCCGACCAAGCAATCTGGTGGTTAGAGCTTTTGATGGTTCCAAGAGGTCTGTTCTTGGAGAAGTGGAGCTGTCTGTGATAATTGGCCCTCGGGTCTTTCAAACTACTTTCTACGTGATAGACATTCAGCCGGCCAACAGTTGTTTGTTGGGTCGACCATGGATTCACGCCGCTGGAGTAGTTACGTCGACCCTTCACCAGAAATTAAAATACAAGTGGGAAGGGCAAATTATCACAATCTGTGGTGAAGAGGATATTTTTGTTAGCCATCTGGTCACCTACAAATACATTAAGATGGATGGTGAAATCCACGAGACCATGAGCCAAGGTTTCGAAGCACTGAATGTCAATGAGGCGACAACTGAAGTATTTGTTGCATCCCAGGAGGATAGGATGGGTACTTCAATTATCTCCTACCAACAAGCTCGGAATGTTGTTGAAGATGGAAACGCCCAAGGCTGGGGAAAGCTGCTACCTGTGGAGAAGGAGGAAGACAGATTCGGTTTGGGTTACAAACCATTCCGACAAGATCAAGTAGAGGCTGCTAAGGATCCCAAGCTCATAAGTGGGGGGATGCTAACCCCAGATGTTGTCAATAATGTGGAAGACGAGGCGGAAAGCGACCTCAACCTGGAGAGCTGGATTCGTCCAAGGATCCCGGGCCAACAAGTCCTTAACTGGTCTTCCTAGGAAATTATAAGGGTTACTCCTGCAGAGTAATTATTATTTCCTGCTTTTAGCATGCATCAAGTCCTGCATCTTGCCCAAGGTGTCAGGACTCATTTTGTAATAGGGCCATATTTGTATTTTTGTGCAAATGGAATATCAATGAACAATGGACATCTTTTGCAAACAATTTTCTCTTTCGCTCACTGTCTTTTCATTTTTGTTATTTTTCGCACAAAACAATAAAATGGCAATGTTTTCAAAATAAATAACTTCATTTTTTCTGAACAAGATTAAAATTGATCACTAAAATGAAAAAATCTCAACCCTTGCATAGATAATCCTCCAGATTGCACCTACAACAGCACTGTTATGACCTTGTATGACTTCGACAATCCAATTAATCAAGCAGATGAAGGGGTTGAGGAAGACTACGAGTTTCCTGAAGAGTTAGCCTGGTTGTTGAGGCAAGAAGAGAAAGTGATTACTCCTCATCAGGAGGAAATTCAAACTGTTAATCTTGGTACTGAGGAGGATTTGAAAGAAGTGAAGATTGGGGCCAGCCTGCAAGCTCCAGTAAAGGAACAGCTTATCAATATGCTTCGAGAATACGTCGACGTCTTTGCTTGGTCCTATCAAGACATGCCAGGTCTAGATACAGATATTTTCATGCACAGGCTACCCTTGAAAGAAAATTGCCCTCCAGTTAAACAAAAGTTACGTCGTACTGGCCCAGATATGGCCATGAAGATTAAGGAAGAAGTACAAAAGCAGTGAGACGCCGGATTCCTTGCTGTAACTAGTTACCCGCCGTGGGTTGCTAACATTGTACCCATGCCTAAGAAGGATGGAAAGGTGCGTATGTGTGTGGATTACCGGGACCTGAACAGAGCTAGCCCGAAGGATGATTTCCCATTACCTCACATTGATGTATTGGTCGAAAATACAACTCAGTTCTCAGTGTTTTCTTTCATGGAAGGATTTTCTGGATACAATCAGATCAAGATGTCACCCGAAGACATGGAGAAAACCACCTTCATCACACCTTGGGGCACATTTTATTACAAGGTAATGTCGTTTGGACTAAAGAATGTCGGTGCAACGTATCAATGGGCTATGGTAACGTTATTCCACAATATGATCAACAAAGAAAACGAATGCTATTTGGATGATATGATTGCCAAGTCCCTTACTGAAGAAGATCATCTAGTAAATCTGCTGAAGTTGTTCAAGCGTCTGAGGAAATATCAGCTGAAGTTGAACCCCAACAAATGCACATTCGGGGTACGTTCTGGTAAGTTCATGGGATTTATCGTAAGTGAAAAGGGAATTGAGTTTGATCCCGACAAAGTCAAAGCCATTCAGGAGATGCCTGCACCTAGGACTGAAAAAGAAGTTCGGGGGTTCTTGGGTAGATCTAACTACATCTCAAGGTTCATATATCATCTCACTGCAACCTGTGAACCCTTGTTCAAACTGTTAAGAAAGGAACAAACAGTCAGGTGGAACGAAGATTGTCAGAAGGCTTTTGACAAGATCAAGGAGTATCTACAAGAGCCTCCAATTCTCATGCCTCCAATTGAAGGAAGAACTCTAATCATGTACCTGATAGTATTAGAAGGGTCGATGGGGTGTGTGTTGGGCCAGCATGACGAGTCTGGTCGAAAAGAGTATGCAATATACTACCTAAGCAAAACGTTTACCGAACGTGAACAAGGTTATTCACTGCTCGAGAAAACTTGTTATGCTTTAGCGTGGGCTGCTCGTCGACTAAGACAGTATATGCTGACTCACACTACCTTGTTGATCTAAAAAATGGACCACGTCAAGTACATCTTTGAGAAGCCAGCACTTACCGGAAGGGCTGCAAGATGGAAAATGATTCTAACAGAGTATGACATTCAGTACACATCTTAAAAAGCCATCAAGGGCAGTGTACTGTCTGACTATCTGGCTGAGCAACCCATTGATGATTACCAGCCCATGAGATTTGACTTCCCTGATGAAGACATCATGTACTTAAAAGCAAAAGATTGTGAAGAGCCAGTTCACACTGAAGGGCCTGATCCCAAAGAAGAATGGACTATGATGTTTGACGGGGCCGTCAATATGAATGGTCGTGGAGTTGGTGCAGTGCTCATTACACCTAAAGAAGTTCATATGCCTTTCTCGGCAAAACTCACCTTTGCCTGCACTAACAACGAAGAAGAATATGAAGCATGTATCATGGGACTTGAGGAAGCCATTGACCTCAGGATCAAAACTTTGAATGTATTCGGAGATTCAGCTTTGGTAATCAATCAGACCAACGGCAAATGGTACACTCATCAGGAGCATTTGATTCCATACCGTGACTATACGAGAAGATTATTGACTTTCTTCACAACAGTCAAACTTGAATACATCCCTCGAGACGAAAATCAGTTTGCAGATGCTTTAGCTATCATTTCCTCCATGATCACAGTTCAAACTGCCAATTATGTGCCTCGAATTTTGGTATACAGACTGGACAGACCAGCATATGTATTTTTTGTGGACACTGCTAGTGATGACAAGCCTTGGTTCCATGACATCAAATGCTTCTTGGAGAATCACACATACCCACCTGGGGCATCATCTAATGATAAAAAGACATTAAGAAGGCTGGCCGACAGTTTCTTCCTCAATGCTGATGGTTCATTATACAAGCGAAACTTCGACATGGTCCTGCTCAGATGTGTTGACAAGAAAGAAGCAGACTTCCTAATGCACGAGGTGCACGAAGGTTCTTTCGGTACCCATGTCGGGGGACATGCCATGGCTAAAACGTTATTAAGATCAGGTTACTATTGGATCACAATGGAAGCGGACTGTTGTGCCTATGCCAGAAAATGCTACAAGTGCCAGATCTACGCAGATAAAGTGCATATGCCTCCGAATCCTTTGAACGTGATGTCTTCAACTTGGCCCTTTGCCATATGGGGCATTGACATGATTGGAAAGATTGAACTGACTGCTTCAAATGGTCACCGGTTCATCCTGGTAGCCATTGATTACTTCACCAAATGGGTCGAAGCAGCTTCATATGCAAACGTAACGGAGCCAGATTTCTGAAAAAAGACAGCATCTGTCGATACAGAGTTTCCAAGCGAATCATTACTGATAATGAATCCAATTTAAATAACAAAATGATGGCAGAACTGTGCCGGGACTTCAAAATTCAACATCACAACTCTTCTCCTTACAGGCCAAAGATGAATGGCGCTGTTGAGGCGGCTAACAAGAACATCAAGAAGATTGTGCAGAAGATGGTGGTTACTTATAAAGATTGGCATGAGATGCTACCATTTGCTTTGCATGGGTACCGAACCTCAATCAGGACGTCCACTGGGGCAACGCCTTATCAGCTTGTGTACGGTATGGAAGTTGTCCTACCTGTTGAAGTTGAGCTACCCTCCTTACGGGTATTGATGGATGTAAAGCTGGATGAAGCAGAATGGGTTCGGTCTCGGTACAATCAACTGAATTTGATCGAAGAGAAAAGATTAGCTACCATATGTCATGGGCAGTTATCTCAGAAGCGAATGAAGAAAGCCTTCGATCAGAAAGTCAGGCCTCGGGAATACCAAGTAGGATAGCTTGTTCTGAAGAGAATTCTTCCTCCTCATACAGACCACAGGGGCAAGTGGACACCAAACTATGAAGGCCCCTATGTAATAACCAAAGTCTTCTCAGGAGGAGCACTGATGCTCGCAACCATGGATGATGAAGACTTCCTGTTGTCATACCCCAAATTTGTCCTATCCGCACTATTTTATTTTACTATCTAACCATTATTTCAAAAAAATCCAAAAAAATATGTGCTACTTTATTTTTCTGTCTGATAGTCAAAATTAAAAAAAAAAATAAAAAATATGTCACATTTTACTCCTGTTTAATTATGTTCTAAAAAGTCAAAAAAAAATTATGTTTATATTAGTATTATTTAAGTTTATTTGTATCTTCTTCATTTAAAAAATATATCAAAAAAAAGAAGGAAATAGTTTTTAGTTTATTCAAAAAATCATCAAAGTAAGTGCTTATTAGTTTTTATTTAAATTCATATGTCCATATCCTTTTTAAAATATATTAAAAGTATGTTTGTATCATTTCATTCAAAAAAGTCAAATATTAATTTCTTATTATGATTTCCTTTTATTATTGTTATTATTAAATATGTTTCCATTATTATTATTATTATTATTATTATTATTATTATTATTATTATTAGGTTTACCTTTAACACTATTATTACCATTATTATTATTTTTATAAAATTAATTTTCTTTTCAACATCACAAGCATAATACCCCATTGTCCATTATGTATATCAGTTTCTCTCATATCATGAAATATCATCAACATTAAATTTTGTTTCTTCTTGGGTCACCATGTGATTGCTTTTATCAGTACAAAACAAATGCATGTGCTCAGTCACAATTTCATCCCACTACCACACACAATACAAAACCGTTAGCCAGCTCATCCAATTATTTTCCAGCTGCATATTCTTTCCTCCCCAAATTACCCTGCATTTTTTCTATATAATTAGATTTCCTTCACTTTCATAAGGGCACCTCGTGAAGAAGTAAGAAATTTTTTGTATCAGACCCTAAAAAATCACAAGCTTCATTTTCATTTTCATCTTCAGTGAATACTTCACCAATAAACCACCATCACCACTTTCATAACACCACCACATAAAATCTCTTCATAAATTATCATTATTCCACCCACCAAAATCAAAAACTAAACAAAAAAAGAACGAACGATACATCACTAACTCAAACGCCCCCACCTTCCAAACACAGCCCAATGCACATTCACTCCCTTCAACAACTACAAACCCAACAAACTCAAAAAATCCAAATTTGGGTTCCCAAAACCTTTTGCAGATCCAAACTCAAAACCTCTTCTTCCGCCCAATACCCAAATCACCCACAGCCGCCAAAACCGTCCCAAATCGATTGAGTGTAAAACCAAACTCACACCTCACCAACCTTCTTCGCGAGTAAACCGTGAAACCACTTCCATCGCAAAATCAAACGCAAACACAGAAAACGAACAGCTTCAAAACCAAAAAACGTTGCGAACCTCAAAACACGAACACAAGCTAGATCGTGTGATTCCTTCGTGAGAGCGCGAGATCTTGAGAGGATGAACCAAAAAGCTTTAAAACCAGAAACCGCCGTGAGATGCCGCTTGTGAAAACCGCCACCGTGAGTGAGAGCTTTACCTGTCGCACGAGCTACCTGCGCCGCCGCTGTGAGGGAGGACCAAGTTAGAAGCCGAGTGCGAGAGAGAGCGAGAGAGTGAGTTGAATCGAAGAAGGAAACTAGATCGCGAAACTTGAACGAGATTGAACTGTGGGGTAGCGACTTTTTTTTTCTCTCGTTTTTCTACAATCGTGTTTTAATGAGCATTTTATTTTTTCTTATTTGTTTTCTGAACCGTGAATGAGTTTGACGATGGCCTTCCCTTGTTTTCTAAAACTTTTTTTTTTATTATATATTTATTATTACTACCTCATGTGGATCTAGGGCTTAGCCTAAGTTTGATTTTTTATCTGCAATCTAAATCCTGCACTGCACCTCCTCCCTATCTCCTATTTTATTTTATTTTTGTTTTCCTTATTATTATTCAATTTTGGTTTATTTACTTAAGTAAGGTTTATATTAACTTTGTTTTGCTATTTTTTTTTAGGAAAAATTTATAAAGTATTTTAAGGTTCATGTAATTCATTTCCATTTTATTGTCTATTTTACGGACAATGATATAAAAAACAAAGTTAATTTATTTTCAATATCCTTTAATTAGAAAATTTAATTAAAATATGAGGCCTCCTATTTTAACTATTATGAAATTCAAATTCGATAAATTAAATTTAATTCAATTTTTATTTTATCACATTATTTCGATTATTTAACACTTTATTAATTTCATTTAATTTATTCATTTATATATATTATTTCATTTCGATTTAATTGTCGCAAGTTAATTTATTTCTTTTTTTATCGCTTTAATCAATTTGAGAACCATGTAAGCCGAGCATCGCGCCTCGCCATCAATTTTTCTGAACTCGACAATTCGAATATTTTTCATAATCAAAATATCAGATAAACTGAATTCTGGAGTCTCGCATTCCTCGAATTCTTGAATGAACACTCCCGAGGCTCGCCCCACGGGATGAGGTTCATTCGACATTCCGTATTTAAAATTTTTAATCCACGCATTAAATAATGAAAGAATTGAATTCTGGAGTCTCGCATTCCTCGAATTCTCGAATAAATTCTCCTGAGGCCCGCCCCTCAGGACGCAGTTTATTTACCCTTTCATTCTTAAAAAAACACCAATTGAATCAAACTTTTTTAAGCGAACATTATTTAATCCTTTCTATCTCAAACAAGCTAGCGCTTCAGCCTCCTATCGCGAGCAGACAAGCCAACGCTTAGCAGTTAGAATGCGATTTAAATACTCGTTCATTAAACCAAACCGACCAACCTTAGTACCACGAACTACGAAGCTCTGACTTTCCCATTGCACAAGGGAATACGTAGGTACACGGATCTTACTCCTTGCCGAGCACCCTAGGAATAAAACAACCCATTTCCCCTATTAACCCCAGCTTATAATCGTTCGCATTTATTTTATTATTCGAAGAAAACAGAAAGCATAAGTTAACATTAGATCGCAAGTTAAACTAAGAGGTTCCCGTTGAGTACAACGGACGTAAGGGGTGCTAATACCTTCCCCTTACGGAATCGACTCCCGAATCTAGAATCTGGTTTCAAGGACCTTGTTCTATCCATTTTTCTAAAAAGGGTTTCTCGATATTTTCCCTTTCCTTAATTGGAATAAAATAAGTTCGGTGGCGACTCTGTTGTTTTAATTTTCATCCGCGGTAATTTTTTTTTTATCGCGAGGTCGTATTTTTCGAGGTGCGACAGCTGGCGACTCTGCTGGGGAAATTCAGAGAGTCAAGCCTAACTTAGTTTACTTTGCGATCAATTTCGACTTTGCTTATCTGTTTTCTTCATGCTTTTTTATTTATGCTTGTTTATTTTCTCTCTCTTTATTATGATCATTATCATACTTGGTTGTTGGATCCTGGGTTGGCATCTGAGCTCTGAAAAAGAAGAGGGAATACCCAGTTTAGATTTGGAAGTTATTAATGTTAGTCTCCAAGGACTCGCTCCTTGCAAGCCTAGCATGAAAGCTCCCCCAGAGAGTAGAACTATTCATAGATCTTGTCATAACACAGCTAGCCTATTACATGACTTGATTCATGAAAGGGCTGTGACTCTGGAACCGCTTTTAGAACCAGTTTCAATGTTGGTAGTTGTGTAGTGTTAGTCTCCGAGGACCCGCTCCTCATACGGCTAGCATGAGAACTCCACTCAAGGTAGATCTTATCGTTATCATCGTCATAATACAGTTAGCCTGTGGCAGGACGTTAGTACGATTAGCGTCCATGACCTTGAGTATCTTATCCATAACCGTAGAAACTATCCTATGAGTGGTTTTACGGGTAAAGAACTTAGAACAATCCTATAAGAGTCTACCTGTTAAGGTTACTTTTATCAAGAGATACCGGTTATTTACTCGTAACTATGGTTCACCTCAGAGCAGATTATACTCGTGATCCTGGATCTTACATTGTATCCATATGCATATTCATTTCATTGGCATTAACTGTTCATCTTGCATTTCATTCCAAAGCCATAAACTCATTCCCTGTTCTTCCATCTTCAGTAAATCAAGCTGGTTTCCCGACGCCCGTATCGTGCTAGACGCCTGTACCTAACTCGAGCCAACACTAGAAGACTGATGGATGTGATTCAAGAAGAACAAGCTGCTATGAGGGAAGAGATTGACTCGGTCAAGAACAAGATTGACCAGATTTACGAGACCATCCAAGCCTTGGCCAGGATGGAAGAACGTCGTGAAGCTGCTGCCGCAATGAACAATGCTCTAGTGCAAGGATCTGCCTCGCGAGCAATGCCTTCAGTTCCAGTTCCAAATCCTTTGGTCTATGGTTTGCCTCCAGGTTTCACTCCTGCCGTTGAAGAGGTCACTTCCCAACCAATACCTACATCTGGTGTTACTATTGGTGTTATTCTTCAAGCTCAACAAGATTGACCAGATTTACGCCCGTACCTAACTCGAGCCAACACTAGAAGACTGATGGATGTGATTCAAGAAGAACAAGCTGCTATGAGGGAAGAGATTGACTCGGTCAAGAACAAGATTGACCAGATTTACGAGACCATCCAAGCCTTGGCCAGGATGGAAGAACGTCGCGAAGCTGCTGCCGCAATGAACAATGCTCTAGTGCAAGGATCTGCCTCGCGAGCAATGCCTTCAGTTCCAGTTCCAAATCCTTTGGTCTATGGTTTGCCTCCAGGTTTCACTCCTACCGTTGAAGAGGTCACTTCCCAACCAATACCTACATCTGGTGTTACTATTGGTGTTATTCCTCAAGCTCAACCTATTCCAACTCAAGTCCAGTTTCCTCATGCTAAAGAGAATCATCAAGTTGAGTATGAGATGCATACTGCTGTTCTAATCACCAATCCTCATGTTGTGCAAGAATCTGAAGCTATGAAGATGTGTCGTGAGTTAGCAGAAAAAAATACGAATTATGGAAGGACACAACTCAACCTCTCTGAGTGCCTCAGACATGTGCTTAGTTCCAGATGTTGTGATCCCTGCTAAGTTCAAACTGCCAGAATTCGAAAAATACAAAGGCCTCAGTTGTCCTGAGCTTCATTTGAGGATGTATTGCAGAAAAATGGCCGCTCATGCCAAAGATGATAAGCTTATGATCCATTGCTTCCAAGACAGCCTGTCTGGAGCATCTCTAGAATGGTACATGCAGCTCGAACGCAGCAATGTTCGTACTTGGCTTGATCTATCTGATGCATTCAAAAGACAGTACAAGTACAACACTAACCTTGCTCCTAACCGTACCCAACTTCAGAGTATGTCTCAAAAGGAGAGCGAATCCTTTAAGGAGTACACCCAACGCTGGAGGGAGTTAGCTGCCAGAGTGCATCCGCCATTGGTTGACCGTGAATTGATCGACATCTTCATGGGCACCTTGCAAGGGCAATACTACGAGAAGCTGATCAGCAGCGTATCTTCTGGATTTTCAGACATGGTGATGGTCGGAGAAAGAATTGAAGAAGGCTTGAAAAGTGGAAAGATTCAAGGGGGGCTCTAGCAACCAAGCCAATATCAAGAAACCTTTAAACGGGTACAAAAAGGGCGAAACAAATGCCATTTCTGCTGCAAGTGGGAATTTTCAACAGGGTGCACCTACTCCAATTCCTTACTACCAGTACCCCTATGTTGCTGTTGCGCAATATGCTCTTATGCCATATCAGCCAGTTCCTCCAATGCCTTATCAGCAGTCCATTCAAGCTCCATTTCCACCTCATATGGCTTATCAACCACGCCTATATCCTCTAGTTGCAGCTGCGCAGTATGCGCCCAATCCGTACCAGCAACCGGCCTACCCACAACGGTATGGTCAACAACAACAACGCGCTCCTCAACAGTGCCCACCATATCAACAAAGAGGATATGATAGGCACATTGATCCCCTGCCTATGACATATTCTGAAATCTTTAATCAGCTGATGGCAAAAGGATCTCTTACTTTGAAAGATATGCCACCTCAGACTGGTAATGCCCGAAACTATGATGCCAATGCTCGATGTGAGTATCACAAAGGCGCTCCAGGTCACACAATTGAGAACTGCCATTACTTCAAACACATGGTTCAAGATATGATCAACTCTAAGGATCTCACCCTCACTCCGAGAAATGCAAATGTCCAGAACAATCCATTGCCACCGCACGGTGCCAACAAGTGAAGACATTTGAAGGGGTGTTGAAGACCAAGATGATTAGTCTCCGACTTTGAAGTATTCAATCAAGAGAAGTTCAATCCCTCAAATCAAGGCAGCCATCGCCATTTATGAGTTCTGCATTTCTGTTATTTTGTAATGTTTGTTTAAGTACTATTTGCTCTGAACATTATTATCTGTACTTGGTTATGTTAATGTTATGTTTATGCATGTTTTGAATCAATTTATTTGCATTCGCTCATTATTTATCATTTATCACAAAAATCACAAAAATATTTCCTCACATCACTTTAGCAAATATTTGAGGGAGGATGATGAAAACGAAATACCCATAACTGTTGCGGTATGCTTTCGGATAAAACCTCGTCAATGATGTACAGGCATTCTTTCAAATCCCCAAACACTGGAGATATAAGGAGTTAATCCCTAGTCAACCACTTCGAGCCTAGAAGTAGGAGTTTCTTTCGGATACAAACCCTTACATTTAACCCGGGGCAGGGTAGTTGTTCAGTTGACTTGGCTACACTTTCAAATCGCAAGATGAGACATCCCGTCGGAGGACCATCAACAAATGACTTGGCAGTCACGACATTCAAACAAAAAGAAAGAAAAACCACTAAGTTGAGCACCGAAGGGAGACTTAATCGAAAAAAGAAATCAAAAGAGGAGCCCAAATCCTCAACAAAAACAAAACAAAGATCAGTGACCCCCAAAAAAATCAAAAGGGTCACCAGCAAAATAAGATGACTGCCATTTCCAAGCAAACCCTAAAGCTTCATCTTCAACGTCAAAACAAATGCATGTGTAGAGTTAACCGAACATAGGACTGGAGAACATTACGAAGAAGGGATGGGTACAAATCAAACTTTGAGCCTTATATCCTTTGTTTCTCAAACCATTAACCAGACCACATTACAACCCTCAAAAGACCTAATTGAGACACGGTTTATTCTTAAAGCATGCTACCAACAAGGTTGCGTAAATTGACTCCCATATATTTGCTAATATTCGATCTTGATCGCACATTATTCTTGCTGCATCTCTCATGCACTTTCTAAATCAGCACCTCGTGTGGACTAACGGTCCATTCGTCACATTTTCACAACATTCAAATAAATTGACTTTTTCAAAACTCACATGAACGTTACATTAACATTACCATTTGTATATGAACAATTTAATTGCAATTCAGTGTTTGACATCAGTGCAATCCCAACAAGGGGCAAACTTGAACTTCGTTGCCAACATGAATCAAGACTATCTCAACAGCCCAGTCAGGGGAAAATCATCTTCAACAACCCAATCAGGGGCAAATTATCAAACAACTCAACCCGGGGCAGGCGTATACCAAATCCAGCAAACAAGGAGCAAATCTTCCTATCTCTACTCCCCAACTGAACAGGCAGTTCTTGCTACACGTTGTCAATCATTCAAAGCAAAATTAGTCTTCATGCGTCGCTCCGCTCATCAGCAAGTGACCAAAGCTTGGAGCTTTCAGATCCATCTTCTGACCATACGTCATCGAAGAACGAGTGTCGGGGAATTAAGCCCTCCACCCACCCAAAGTCCAATCGTTATTGGCAACTACCAGACCAAAAGTCCACCAAGCTGGCACCTTTTCATTCGCTCATATGCATCATTATGCATCATCAACGTCATAAGCATCATTTACTTCAATCATTTACAGCATGTGCATCATATGCATACCTAAATAAATCAGACTTTTTATATATCCCTGTCGCTCCCGAAGATTTGCATCCCGGTACAAGCGCGAACGGTCGGCGAAAAGAACAATGAGAACACACAGCCGTGAACTCACTAGAGATGAATAGAGTCGCCAGCTAGGCATTTTTATCCCGGAGGAAAGGCAATGCTGCATAGACCTAGAAAGATATGGATAAGACGGTTGCGAACCAGAGAGACTGAGAAAGGGGGTTGGTTACAACCTGGGAAGGTATTAGCACCCAGATTGTCCGTCGTACTCGACGGGATCCACGCTTAAAAGATTTGTGTTTTATAGGGGTAGTGTCAGTGCAATTTGTGTGTAAAAGGGCTGGAAAACAAAACGTACAGGTGTCAGTGCAAAAGAAGTGTAAAGTGTAATATATGTAGTGTCAGTGTAGGGACAAGAGTATGCTCATGATCATGAGGCTAAGAGAATGATGTTGAAAGAGGGGGAATATACAGAGACTTTTGTTCGATAACTGTTAAGTTATGCCTACGTATCCTCTCGTGCAATGAGGAAGTCAGAACACCGTAGTTCGACCCAAAGAGACTGAAAGATAAATTGACTGATGAACTGCTTACTTGTCTATGCTCAAGTGTATGACCTGTCTGGCTCAGGTGCAAACTGTCTTGCATTAGACGGAAGAAGCTAGTTCTCGTTTATGAGTGAAGATGATGAGAAAAGAATCCCGGAGGAGACGATTATTATTTGTTTTTTTGCATTCAGTCTTTTATTGCTTTTGAAAGTTTGTCATAAGTTAATGAGCTTGAGCCTAAACCAATGGGTTAGTAAACTCATCACATCTTCCCTCTGTTTAGGGGTAATGAGAGTACCTTAAGTGTGAAGTCAGATTCTCACACTTAATCACCTTTGGTGTAGGATTAAGATCATTAACCTACTTGTGATTATTTAGGTGTTTTTTGATGTTTTTGTTTAGTGTTAAGTAATGAGGTTAAGCCATAATCAAGGATTAAACAGACTCATTACACCATCCTAATAGAAGGATAATAGATGAGAATATTTAAGCTGAGGAAAGCTCCTCAACTTAATCCATGATTAGGGATTAAACTCATGACAAAACAAAGCCCTTATTAAGATGGATTTTAGATTAATGGTATGATGATGAATTGAATTTTATGGTTTGTAAGACAACTTGAGGGGGACTTGTCCATTAACACTAGGGTTAGTCCTTCTTAACCAATTAAGGAAGAATTAGAACCCTAATGCAAGGCCCAAGTTACAAGTGTGATGTCTTGATGATTATTAGGTGGATTGATTAAGAGATTTAAACACATTAAGGGTTTAACACTTAGGATTAAAGTTATACACTCCATCCTAAGAGAAGAATGCAGGCATAAGCTTAATCACAAAGCCTTAAAGCCTTTAGGGTTTAGTCCCTGATTATGAGATGAGAAGAGAAGACTCAAAAGAGACACAAAGGTAAAACTAAGAGGGGAGACTAATCAAAACCCTAATCATTGTCATGCTTGGTTGTTCCTAAGGTTTGTTAGGTTTTCCAAGAAGAAGCCTTCAATGGAACCACCAGGAAGCAGATGAAAGGATCAGGAGAAGCAAAGTAACTTGCTTCATTCAAGAAGTCAAGTCACTTGAAGAAAGAAAGTGGGAAGAGGAAGAATAAGCAAGCTCAAACTCAAACACATATAAAAATGCAGCATGGATGCAAGAGAGAGATGAGAAGAAAGTATGAGAAGTGAAGGCAAATCCACTTCTCAGAATCACTTACCACCTGAAAGGTTAGAAAGGGAATGCAATGCAATGCAAAATGGGATGGAATGACATGATGCAAACCAAAACCAGAAGCATATATGTGATGCTAATGATGTTATGAGATTCTACAAACATGAGGCAGCACATGGAAATGATCATACAAGTTCATGAATGCCAATGAAGCAAGTTATGAACCATGAACATACATGAAAAGTTATGAAGTGCACATGGCATACAACATGGCAAATACATGATGCAATGATCAAACATGCTTTCAATATGTCTTATGATGTCAAATGAATCAAATGGATGCTTGAAATGTCATGGCAAGTCATGTTATGCAAGAGAATGCAAGATGGATGCATATGGAAGCCCAAATTAGGGTTTATGAACAATGCAACAAGCAAAAACCAAAACCAGAAGCAAACAACATTATAAAAAATTGAAAATGCCACTCAAAGGACCCCTAATCCTATACTAACCCAATGCCCAAAGGAGAGGTTTCAACTCTTAACCAATTTCAAGTTATGATTTTTCTAAATTTCCTAGGGTTTTAGGGTTCCTAAACAAGGAAATTACCAAACAAATGGAAAATGAAAGATCAAATCATGGCCATTTAATCTCACAAACTACATGCTAAACAAAATGCAATGCAAAAAGAATCAATGTCCAACTCCTCATGAATAGGCAGAAATGATTTTTGGAACTTTGGATCAAATTAATGCATAAAAATGATTTTAATTCAATGGAAAATTCTCAAAATGCATCAAAATCAAAAAATAAATTTGGTTTGAAGGTTGGACAATGTTTCTAAATGTCTTAGAACATTTCATGAATTTTTTGGTGATTTTTAAATACCTAAAAGTATTTTTAATAAATTAATTTTCATTAATCAATTAAAAATAAACTTTTAAATATTTTAAAATACTTTTTGAATGCTAAAAATGAAAATAAAAATATTTTTGTGTTTTAAAAATTAATGAAACTCTTGACAAAAAGTTTCATAATTTTTAAAACAATTTTGCTATTTTAAATAAATTGTAGAAAACAAATGAAATAAAAGGAAAATAAAATGAATTTAAATGAATTATTGAAGAAGTCAACAGATCCTAAGGCCTGGATTCAAAGTCACACGCGCGGGAATTGACTTGGCGCCACATCCAAGGGCCAGAATTCAAAATCAGCTAATTAATGCTTATGCCCTAATCCTGCCGTTAATCACTTTCAGATGACCGGAACAGTGTTCCGGTCATCTTCTCCGTTCATCCCAAAAACCAAACTCTCTCCACACGCATCTAAAATGAATTTTAAAGACACAGGAATGATCCCCACTCACTCACGAATCAAAACCCCCAATCAAAACATATTTATCGTTCCAGAAATGGCTGAATCGAAGCAAACAAAATCTAGGGCAAAAAGTTTCAGAGACTGATTAAACTCTCAACTTTCCACCATTTTCGAAACTAAAGACATATCCATGATCAGGAAAGCATATAGAACAACTTAAGAACTTAAAAAATGATTTCTGGAAAAAATGTTCTTGAGCTACCTGAGTTTCGAAGCTTTCAATCCTGCAACTTTCTGCCCTCTTCCTTTGATGCAAACCAACCCCTTTAGTCCCTTGATGATGTTTGGATGCTCAGCAAGAGTTTAAGTTGGCTGGTTGAGGAGTTTGCACAGCTTCTGCTCAAGCTCAGGTGAACATGGTGTTGGTGATTCAGGCTGTTTCAGGCAAAGGTGAAGGGTTCTTCTTGACCAGGATGATGAATGGAGAAGGTTTATGAAGTTTGTTCAGGTGTTTGTGAGCTGTGGAATGAGGTTCGAAAGTTCTGGCTTTGAGAGTGAAAAATGGAAGAGTGATGTTCTTGCTTGGTTCAGGCCTAAGTCTTGCTGGTTTTGGCTTAGTGAAGCAAGGTGAGTTGATCAGTGAAACTAGTTTTTGTGTTTGTAAGCTATGGGAACAGATTCGAAGGAAAATGCAAGTGAGGGTGAGTTTGTGAATGTGTTGCTAGGGCTTGTTTCAGGATGGCTCCTTATGTGAAATGGCTAGCAAATGGATAGTATAAACAACTCCAATTGGTCAGATGATGTGACCTGGCCTGCTGTGATTGGGATGTTCACTTTTGCAAAAAGTCCACTCTTGTGTAAAAGAAAGTATGGGCAACTTCTAGGCTAGTACATGGGCTGTGTGATGCGTAGCAAGGTGAGGGGAGAGGGCTAGGGTGGTTCAGCATCCAAGGCAGCAAGTGGATGGAAGTGTGATGATGATTTTGCAACTTGATCACTTTTGGTTCTTATGAAACTATCTTGCCTTACAAGCCATAAAACATGAGGAAATCTTGGTCCAATCTGAACTTTAGGACTTACATGATGCTTGTGTAATGGTTTGATGTCAATTAGAAGTCACAAGAATGCTTGGTACATGAATTTGCAAATTTTCCTTTTAGTGCATAACTTGAAAATTAGTGATTTTTGCCAACTTTAACACACCATAACTTTTGATCCAAAATGAATTAGATCATGTTCTTGTACTTTTTGAAAAGGGAAAGATCTAATCTACAACTTTCATGACCAAATTTTTTCCATTTGAAGCATTTTTGGATCAAAAAGCAAGGCTTGAAAAGTGGCATAAAATGACATATTCTTTAAAAGTCAACTATGCCCTAAAAAGTCAACTTTGCAAAAACTTCAAATTCTTGAATTTTGTGAACTTCAAACTTCTTCTATGATCAAATAAAGATCATATACACTCAAAATGATGAAGATCACCCCTTGGTTGGGTCATTGGGGGCCTCAGATGCCCTCATTTTGCAATGACTTGTCCAGAAAGTCAACTCTTGATCAGATGACTTCCCCATGGAATTTCTTCATGAAAATTGATATGCATACTCCCTATACCATATAGAGATCAATGGGAACAAGAATGACCAAAAAATTTGGAGTTATGGCCTCTGAAACCAAAACCCTAATTTTAGGTCATCTGTGCAGTCAAACATGGCTCTGCATCCATACCAATCCCAGTTCTTGTGATTCTTTGGCATTTTTGACTTTGAGAGGATTTAATATGATATAAGAACATACATGGATCCCTTTGAAGTGATTAGTGGCCTTTGGAGTGGCTCAAGAAGCTCCTGGATTGCTCAGATCACAAACCCTAGATGCAGATGACTTTGAATCTATGCAGTGAATCAAAAATGTGATATGAGATATTATGATTGTGTTTATGCATATGAAATGATCACAAGCCATGGTGTGAATGGGTGAGGGCAAATTTGGGGTGTTTACAGCTGCCCCTATTCAAACATGAGTTAGCTGTGCAGGATGTAAGCAACGGCTTAACAGGCAAACAAGATAACTTGTGGTTGAATACCAAAGACAGTCCAAAATTTGCACTCACGAAATGAAGAAGAAAAGGGATATAGATTGTAAAGGAAAATAAAGTGTATTGTAAAGTGTGGGCGACGGAGGACGACCGTCGAGCAGAGGACGACTGCTGGGTAAAGAGCAATGACGGGGACGGCCGACATGCTGGGAAAAGTGCTGAAAGTGAAGCAATGACGGGGACGGCCGACATGCTGGGGATAAAAGAATTATGATGGGGACGGCCATCAAGTAAAGCTGTAAAATTCTCTGGGGATTAATGAAACATGACGGGGACGGCCATCAAGTTCATAAAGTAAAGTAACTAACGATGGGGACGGCCATCGGGATAAACTGAAAGGAAAAGGGACCACGACGGGGACGGCCATCGGGTTAAAGAATAAATGAAATAAACAGATGATGAGGTACGGTCATCAAAGGTGAAGGACGATCACCTAGCAGGGGACGGCTGCTCTGTTGGGTTAAGATGAGGGACGGTCATCTAAGGTGGAGGACGACCACCTGGCAGGGTACGGCTGCCGAAAATATCGCGACATAGGACGAATGCCGGATAGAAAATCAACGATGGGGACGGCCATCGGATGAGCATGATGGAGGACGACCATCAAGAGGTGGAGGACGACCACCTAGCAGGGGACGGCTGCTCTCAAGGTTTATCATAACACAGGACGAGTGTCAGATAACCAAAATCAACAATGGGGACGGCCATTGGATAAAATGATGAAGGACGATCATCAAGAGGTGGAGGACGACCACCTAGCAGGGGACGGCTGCCAAAAATATCAACGATGGGGACGGCCATCGGATGAGCATGATGGAGGACGACCATCAAGAGGTGGAGGACGACCACCTAGCAGGGTACGGCTGCTCTCAAGGTTTATCATAACACAGGACGAGTGTCAGATAAACAGGAAGATTTGCTTACTTGGCGATCTACAGGGGATATAGTAAACACGGACGAGTGTTTACAACCAAGAAAAGAAAGTATAAGTGTTTAGGTGTTGTGTATAGATTAAAGATGCGGACGAGCATCCTTAAAACTACGATACGGACGAGTATCGGGTAGAAACAAACTGACACGTGTTCAGAGATGATGATACGGACGAGTATCAACGGGTTAACAAAGAACACGGACGAGTGTTGAATCTGAAGGGACTCTTCTGGGGAATAATAGACACAGACGAGTATCTATATTCAAGAAGACATGAATGTTTGACACAGTGTATGGATTAAAGATGCGGACGAGCATCCTCAAGATTATGATACGGACGAGTATCATGTAGAAACAAACACTTGACACACATTCTGAGATGATGGTACGGACGAGTACCAACTGGTTAACAAAGAACATGAACCAAAGTTGAATCTGTGGGGATATAAATGGTATATACAAGATACGGAGGAGTATCAGTATAAGAGTGAGTGATGTATAGATGAGTGTTTCTGCTGGGGAGAGTGACACGGACGAGTGTCAAAAGGAGAAGAGTGTGATATGAACAAATATCTGGTATACAAAGTGTAGATGACTGCGCTGGGGATACGACACGGACGGGTGTCAAGAAAGTGTATATAGGTATACGTGAGTGCAAAGAGGATGTCTTTGGCTTTCTGCTGGGGTATGACACGGACGGGTGTCAGGAAGTATCTGTAATACAGGTGGTGTTGTTTGCAAGGAGTGTTCAGGCGACTTTACTGGGGAAAGGTGGCACGGACGGGTGTCAAAATGAGTATATACTGGTGTTTGTGGATTGTGAGGCAGCTGCTTTTGCTAGGGACTCTGGTGGGACTTTTCTGTACGTTGATAAATTGTCATTATTCACAAGTGTTGGTTTAAAACATGGCTTATGATTATGCTATGTGTTGGATTTTTGCCGTAATGCTCCGTGTTAAAACGGAATGCTACGCTTTGTGGGTGAATATGATGCGAATGCTATGATTGTGCAAAGATACTAAACCGGGATCCAGGTCCCGTTGCTGCAAAGATCTTTGATCGATCCGTTTGAAATGGACATCCCAGCTGGGGATGAGATCATTGGTAGATCTGACGAGATGCTATCTGCTTGGGGATATGGGTCATTGATAGACCTATCCTTATAAATGAGAGACCCAGCTGGAGTTTGTAGAAGCTTTCTTCACTCTGTTGTGATTCTTCATGCACTACTCTTCTGGGTAGAGGCTGCAACTCTGTGGGGAGAGCTCCTTGACTTGGCTGAGGATGAAACGGCAACTCGGCTGGTGGTAGTAGCAAGTGGCAGCTCAGCTGGGGGAGTCATGAGAGGCAACTCAGCTGGGGAGAGAGCACTTCGGGTGCTAAAATCGAGTGTTGATTTGCCAACTTGCTGGGATAAAGTTTTCATGCCCCGAGTTGCATTCTGGATACCTGCAATCCTGCAAAGATAGGGAAACGCACAAGTAATCCCGAAGGTATCCCTTACTGGATTCCGTCATAGGAGTTTAGACACTTCCGAGAGTAAGTATATTTCCTGCAAGCACGTTCTTATTTGAAGATAAACATCTGTATTTTATGCAATCAGTGTTTCTTTTAGACACCAGACATTTTTTGCAAACAAATGAAAATGTACAAGACGAGACATGACTGAAAATCTGATTTTATTAATTCATATGCCCTGAATTGGCGAGATACAGTCAAAGAAACAAATCCCCTGAAATTAGGAGATCGTTACAAATTGAGAAACAAAATGTTGGCAATGTTGATGATGCTTTAAGGAGCTTCCTCTTTATTATGACTCGTATGACTTTTGACGTTCTTCTCATCTTGCTTTCTGAAGAATGTTGATTCCGATTGAGGCTTGATCCTTTCGAAGCTTACCGAGTTGTAGGCGATACAGATGAATTCAGAATGCAGTTGTTCGCTTATTCCCTTATTTTGCATGGATCGCCCTTTCGGGTTTTCAATCCATCGGGATACCCTTTTTTGCCTGAGCTGTCCAATGTGGCTTTTCAACTCAGCGGGTGTACATTTTTTGCTTATTTTCCCTTATTTTTGCCCGAGTCTTTTATTCTGTTTTTGACTCGCCGGGATGCCCTATTTTTGCCTGGACTTACATTCTGTTTTTGTGTCCAGAGGGTCATTTTATGCGAAGTATTTTTTAACTGCATCTGAATTCACAGGGGACGGGAAATCTTCACCATCCATGGTACTGAGCATCAGTGCTCCACCAGAGAAAACTTTCTTTACCACGAATGGTCCTTCATAATTCGGAGTCCACTTACCCCTGTGGTCTGTATGAGGAGGGAGGATTCTCTTCAGCACAAGATCTCCTACTTGGTACTCTCGGTGCCTGACTTTCTGATCGAAGGCTCTCTTCATTCTCTTCTGATACAACTGCCCATGACAGATTGCAGCCAATCTCCTCTCTTCAATCAGACTCAGTTGTTCGTATCGGGCCCTGACCCACTCTGCTTCGTTCAGCTTAACATCCATTAGTACCCGTAGGGAGGGTAATTCAACTTCAACCGGTAGGACTGCTTCCATACCATACACAAGCTGATACGGCGTTGCCCCAGTGGATGTCCTGATTGACGTTCGGTATCCATGCAAGGCAAATGGTAGCATTTCATGCCAGTCTTTGTAGGTGACTACCATCTTCTGCACAATCTTCTTGATATTCTTATTAGCTGCGTCAACAGCGCCATTCATCTTTGGCCTGTAAGGAGAAGAATTGTGGTGTTGGATTTTGAAGTCCCGGCATAACTCAGCCATCATCTTGTTGTTTAGATTGGAACCATTATCAGTAATGATTCGCTCGGGAACTCCATATCGACAGATGATATCTCTCTTCAGAAATCTGGCTACCACTTGTCTTGTAACATTTGCATATGAGGCTGCTTTGACCCACTTGGTGAAGTAATCAATGGCGACCAAGATGAATCTGTGGCCATTTGAAGTAGTTGGCTCAATCTTGCCGATCATATCAATGCCCCACATAGCAAAGGGCCATGGTGAAGACATTATGTTCAAAGGATTTGGAGGCACATGCAGCTTATCTGCATAAATCTGGCATTTATGGCACCTTCTGGCATAAGCACAACATTCTGCATCCATTGTGATCCAGTAATAACCTGATCTTAACAATTTCTTAGCCATGGCATGCCCTCCTGCATGGGTACCAAAGGATCCTTCGTGTACTTCATGCATCAACAAGTCTGCTTCTGTCTTATCAACACATCTGAGGAGTACCATATCAAAGTTCCTTTTGTACAAAGACCCATCAGTGTTCAGAAAGAAACTACCAGCAAGCCTTCTCAAAGTTTTCTTATCATTGGAAGATGCCCCAGGCGGGTATGTTTGATCCTCCAAGAAGCACTTAATGTCATGGAACCAAGGCTTATCATCCTTGACAACATCTGCTGTGAATACATATGCTGGTCTGTCAAGTCTGGACACTGAGATCTGAGGTACGAAGTTGGCAGCTTGAACTTTGATCATGGACGAAATGGTAGCCAGGGCATCTGCAAACTGATTCTCGTCCCGAGGGATATACTCAAGCTTGACCGTTGTAAAGAAAGTCAACAACCTCCTTGTATAATCCCTGTAAGGTACCAGATGATCCTGGTGGGTGTACCATTTGCCGTTGGTCTGATTGATTACCAGAGCTGAATCTCCGAATACGGTCAATGTCTTGATCCTGAGGTCAATGGCTTCCTCAAGACCCATAATGCAAGCTTCGTATTCAGCTTCGTTGTTAGTGCAGTTGAAAGTGAGCTTTGCCGAGAAAGGCATGTGGACTCCCTTAGGTGTAATGAGTACTGCACCAACACCACGACCATTCATGTTAACAGCCCCATCAAACATCATAGTCCATTCTTCTTCCGGGTCAGGCCCTTCAGTGCGAACAGGCTCTTCATGATCTTTTGCTTTTATGAACATGATTTCTTCATCAGGGAAGTCAAACCTCATAGGCTAGTAATCATCAATAGGTTGCTCAGCAAGATATTCAGACAATACACTGCCCTTGATGGCTTTCTGAGATGTGTATTGGATGTCATATTCTGTAAGGATCATTTGCCATCTTGCAACCCGTCCGGTAAGTGCTGGCTTCTCAAATATGTACTTGACTGGGTCCATCTTTGAGATCAACAAAGTGGTGTGGGTCAACATATACTGCCTCAGTCGGCGAGCAGCCCACGCTAAAGCACAACAAGTTTTCTCGAGCAGTGAATAACGTTGTTCACAATCGGTAAACTTTTTGCTTAGGTAGTATATTGCATACTCTTTTCGACCAGACTCGTCATGTTGGCCCAGCACACACCCCATTGACTCTTCTAATACTGTCAGGTACATTATCAGGGGTCTTCCTTCAACTGGAGGCATAAGGATTGGAGGTTCTTGTAAGTATTCCTTGATTTTGTCAAAAGCCTTCTGGCAGTCTTCATTCCACCTGACCGTCTGTTCTTTTCTTAACAACTTGAACAAGGGTTCACAGGTAGCCGTAAGGTGAGAGATGAACCTCGAGATGTAGTTCAATCGACCTAAGAACCCTCGAACTTCTTTTTCAGTTTTTGGTGCAGGCATTTCTTGAATAGCTTTGACTTTATCAGGGTCAACTTCAATCCCTTTCTCACTTACAATAAATCCCAGCAGCTTACCAGATCTCACCCCGAATGTGCATTTGTTGGGGTTCAACTTCAGTTGGTATTTCCTCAGACGCTTGAACAATTTCAGCAGATTTACCAAGTGGTCTTCTTCAGTAAGGGACTTGGCAATCATGTCATCCACATAACATTCTATCTCTTTATGGATCATATCGTGGAATAATGTTACCATAGCCCGTTGATATGTTGCACCAGCATTCTTCAATCCGAATGGCATCACCTTGTAACAGAACGTGCCCCAGGGTGTGATGAAGGTTGTCTTCTCCATGTCTTCAGGTGACATCTTAATCTGGTTGTATCCTGAAAATCCGTCCATGAAGGAGAATACCGAGAACTGAGCCGTGTTATCCACCAATACGTCAATGTGAGGTAAAGGGAAGTCATCTTTCGGGCTAGCTCTATTCAGATCTCGGTAGTCAACACACATTCTTACTTTGCCGTCTTTCTTAGGCACAGGTACTATGTTAGCAACCCACGGCGGATAGCTAGTTACGGCAAGGAATCCGGCGTCCCATTGCTTTTGTACCTCTTCCTTGATCTTCATTGCCATGTCTGGGCGAGTGCGGCGCAGTTTCTGTTTGACTGGTGGGCATTCCTCTCTTAAAGGCAACTTGTGCACAACAATGTCGGTATCCAACCCTGGCATGTCTTGATAAGACCAAGCAAACACGTCCACATACTCTTGAAGCAGGTCAATCAGTTGTCTCTTCACTGAGTCTTGTAAGCAGGCCCCGATTTTAACTTCTTTCACGTCTTCATGTGTACCAAGATTGATCACTTCAACCTCCTCCTGGTGAGGAGTAATAACCTTTTCCTCTTGTCTCAACAACCTGGCTAGCTCTTCAGGAAGCTCATATTCTTCTTCAACCCCTTCATCGGCTTGATTGATCGGATTGTCAAAGTCATACGAAGTCATAGCCGTGTTGTTGTCGGTGCTGTCTGGAAGGCACTCTCTGCAAGGGTTCAGTTTGTTCATTTTAGTGATTTGATTTTAATCTTGCTTAGAAAAGTGAAATAAAGTTGTCATTTTGAAAACACTGCCATTTATTTTTTTTGTACAAAAAGAAAAATGGAAAAACAGTGAGCAGAAAAGAAAAAGACTCGTTTGCAAAAAGATGTCTGATATTTCATTGATTAATCTTGTTGCACAAAAAGTACAGATGGCCCGATTACAAAATGAGCCTTGTCATCTTGGGAAAGATGCAAGACTTTGATGCATGCTATAAAAATATAGGAAATAATAATTACTCTGCATGAGTAACTCTTATAATTTCCTGGGAAGACCAGTTTGAGATACTGCTCCCCGGGATCTTTGGACGAATCCAGCTTTCCAGGTTGCGTTCTTCTTCCAGCTCGTCTTCCAAACAGTTGACAGCATCAGGGGTGAGCATCCCCCCACTCACAAAGTTGGGCTCTTTCGCAGCCTCTGCTTGATCTTGTTGAGTTGGTTTGTAACCCAACCCAAATCTATCCTCTTTCTTCTCTACCGATAACAGTTTGCCCCAGCCTTGGGCGTTTCCTCCCTCAACAACCTTCCGGGCTTGTTGGTATGATGATATTGAAGTACCAGGCACAGCAGATGTTTCATTGACATTCAAGGCTTCAAAACCTTGGCTCATTGTTTCATGGATCTCCCCATCCATCTCAATATACTTATAGGTAGCCAGGTGGCTGACAAAAATATCCTCCTCTCCACAGATTGTAACGATTTGACCCTCCCACTCATATTTTAACTTCTGGTGAAGGGTAGAGGTCACGGCGCCAGCGGCGTGAATCCATGGCCTACCCAATAGACAGCTGTAGGCAGGCTGTATATCCATCACGTAGAAGGTCGTTTTGAAGGTCTGCGGGCCAATCGTTATGGGCAACTCAATCTCTCCCAGAACCGATCTCTTTGAACCATCAAAGGCTCTCACCACCAGGTTGCTGGGTCTTAACGCCAATCCGTCATACTCTAGCTTCACAAGGGCCTTTTTGGGTAAGACATTGAGGGATGACCCTGTGTCTACCAGCACATGAGAAAGGACTGCACCTTTACATTCCATGGTTATGTGCAAGGCCTTGTTATGGTTGCGGCCTTCCGTGGTCAAATCAGTGTTGGTGAACCCTAGTCCATGACTAGCATTAACATTTCCAACCACAGCTTCTAACTGATTGACGGTGATCTCTTCAGGCACGTAAGCTGCGTGCAAGACTTTGAGTAGTGCATTCCGATGGGCTTCGGAGCACATAAGCAATGATAGGATTGAGATCTTGGAAGGCGTCTGGTGAAGCTGATCCACTATTTTGTAATCACTTTTCTTGATGATTCGCATGAACTCATCAACCTCTTGATCGAAGGGTGTTTTCAAAGCTTCCTTGACAGTCTGCTCTTCCTGAACCAAGCTCTTTCCTTTTGCCTTGGCAGCAGCTTCTGCTTCGGCAGTGGGTCTTTGAATTTGTGAAGCAAAGAGACGTCCGCTTCGAGTGAAGCCTCCGCCTCCTCCCACACTGTCTATTTGTGGTGCAGGGGTTGATGATTCAAAAGTGATTCTTTGTCCTTCACAGTACAGGTCAGAGCCGTAATGCCAGGGGATGGCGTTACTACTTTCATAAGGTACTGGTCCAGGCACCGTGATAGTGACTGGACTGATTGCAGCTGCGGAAGGAGTTGTGATAGTTTGCGGATCATAATAAATTGTGACTGGTGCTCTGATGGGAGCAGCACCTTCTGAGTTGTAGGCAGAGTTGTTCTCAGGATCATAGAATATTGTGACAGTTGAGACGTCTTCATGATTTGTTGTTGATGTTGTAGGAGACATTGTGGGAAGGATGGGTGTTGTTGTTGTAGGAGTTTCAAAATGGAGTGGTGCTGGAGTTGTAGAAGGAACATTTGTTGATATCTGACTAGTTGAAATGGCAGATGAAATATTGTTGATGAAGCTGAAGAATTATCGGGAACAATGGTTGTTGCAGTTGTAGGAGTTGCTGGAACTGTTGCTGGTGAGATTGCTGGATTTGTTGGAAATGATGTGGTGATTTGAAGTTGGCCACTCTGAATGAGGCCGTCTATGCCATTCCTCAGGTTATCGCACCCATTTACTGAAATATTGCAGTAAGCACACCCTAACTCACACCCCGGGAACATTTGACATTCGAGGAGCTGAGCCTTAATTTCAACCAACGGTGTCCGGATCTGACCCACACTGGTTATTAGATAAGACGGCTTGTCTTCTTCAATAGCGTTAATTCTGGGACCACCGTGGTTCGGCATGGGGTTCTTATTGACATTGGGTGGTGGTGCGAAGTTCAGAGCTTTTGAGTCTACCAGGTCTTGTACCTTCATGTGCAAGGCTCTGCACTTTTCTGTACTGTGGCCAGGTGCATTTGAATGAAAAGCACATCTGGCGTTGGAGTCATAATTCCTGGGTAGACTGTTGGGATCTGGAGGGGCCAATGTCCTTAGCTCAACTAGGTTGAGTTTCAGGAGTTGTGGCAGCAATGTAGCATATGGCATAGGGATCGGATCGATCACCCTATTAGCTTGAGGAGGCCTTTGTTGGAATGGCCTTTGCTGGTTGTTGTTGTTGGCGTTGTTGTTGTTGTAATTTCTCAGAGGATACTGATTCTGTTGATGGTACTGAGGTTGTTGCTGATAGTTTTGCTGCGGAGGTTGATAGGCCGGTTGTGGATGAGCTGGAGCAGGAATGGTGACTGCTGCCACAGATCTATGAACATATTGGGGCCTGCCCCTGTTGGTGTGGATGGCATTGGTCTCACCAGTCCTTCTTGGGCCTGCAAAAGGCTTTCTTGCATTACTGGACGAGCTTGCACCGTTGTCTGAGATCTTTCCCATCTTCAATAGGCTTTCAATTCTCTCCCCGGCTATGACAACATCTGCAAAGCTGGTAGATGAGAAAGCGGCCAGCCTGTCAATATATGTTCCCTGGAGGGTGTTCATAAACATATCTGCCATTTCCCTCTCCGACATAGGTGGCTGAACAGCAGCAGCCAATTGCCTCCATCTCTGGGCATATTCTCGGAAACTTTCTCTTGACGACTGTGACATTCCCATTAGGAGGGTCCTGTTGGGTGCCATGTCTAAGTTGTACTGATACTGTCTGATGAAGGCCTCTGCCAGGTCCTTCCAACACCTGATAGTTGATCTTGTCAGATGAGAGTACCATTCTCTTGAAGCTCCCGTCAAGCTATCTTCAAAATAGAACATCCAGAGCTTCTCATCCATAGTATAGGCCTTCAGCCTTCCCAGAAATGATTGTAAATGAGTCCGGGGGCATGAAGTCCCGTTGTATTTTTCAAAGCATGGGGGCTTGAACTTATGGGGAATCCTGACCCCGTCTACCAAGCCCATGTCCATGACATCGAAACCCAAAGAGTTTTGAGACTCTAAGGACCTCAATTTCTCAGCTATCTCATCCAACCTTCTATCATAAGCTTCTTCCCCAGCACCCATTACTGTGAATTGATCCTCTTGAGGGTCTTCTTGCAGTACCCTGCCTGCAGTGGCAGTCCCTTGAACATTTGCAGGAATATTGACCTCTGGATGAAGATGGGGGCCAAATACAGGGGGGTTAACATGAGGTTGAACCCTTTCATTGTTGCTGGTGCCGGCAGTCCCTATATGTGGATCCTCTTGATTTCTCCCTTCCACCAGTGCTCTGAGCCTCTCCTGGCTTTGAGCCATGTTGTTCATTACCTCCATAAACTGTGTCATTTGGTTCCTCATTTCCAACCTCTCGTTGGTCATTTGGTTCCTGACCTCTGTAAGGTCCTGCTGCATCTGATCCATCTGTATGCCCGGAAGGTTGTTACGGGTTGGATAACGGTGCGGACGATTGAGGGGAAATACCCGGCGTCGAGCAATAGTTCCTGGACATCACAACAGAGTTAGCAACAATAAAACAAAAACAAACAAAACAAACAAAAGGGTTAGCATGCAATGCAGTATGCTTATTTGTTTTCAAGGTATCCGGCTCGGTATTCAGTTTTGACCCTTCCAGACCCTTGAAGATGCTGTTTGATGTTGCTTTCGAAGTAAACTCGGATGGAACAAACTAGTACATATATTACAAAAGGCAAATGGTACATAGTTTGTTTACAAATACAAGCCCTCTGAGGGGTCAAAATATATTACAGGAAAACAAAAGTACATGGAATAAAAGCAACAACAAACAAATGGTCAAACACCAAGACCAAACTCATCCTCCCGAACTTCCTTGAGAAGTGCTTCGGTCACAGGATCAGCTGGACGCTCTGTGAGATTCCTGATAAGGAGATTCCGGGTTGTAACAGCTGCAGTTAGCTTCTTGTGCTGACTTTGGTCCTTTGACCTCTTCACTCCAGCTTTGATCTTTAGCTCTGATATCTCCCTCTGGGCTGCTGCCAGGGCTTCCTGCTGCTCTTTTGCACTAGCTTCCAGCTGCTCTATCTTGTCTTGGACCCTCTTATCTTCCAGAGTACGAGCCTCGGTGATCTTGACCCACCTAGCCTGACTTTCCTTCAGATACAAGTCTGTCCTTGCTCTCTGGAACTGGGCTTCCTTGCAAGCATTCTTCAGAATTTGTTCTCCAGCCCTAGATTTCTTGATATAATCCCCAGACTTCTCAATTTTAGCCAGATGCTCCACTCTCAACTTCTCTAACCTCTCAACATCCATTCTGCCATCACTCCTCTCCCAGAGGGTCTTCTGCAAAGCCTGAGTCAACTTCTCATTCCTTTCTTTCAAGCTCTCAAACTCCTCTAAACTGACAGTGGCAGGGGGTGGTGCTGAGGACGGTCCAGGCATATCCTCCATGGTAAAGGGCATTCCAGAGAATTGAGCCCTGGCATGGGACCACTCATGGTATTGTGCTGATGCTACATTGTTGCACTTCCCCAGAATGGTTACTCCCTTGGTTTGAACATTATCCCAGGCCCAGGCAGCCTGCCTAATAATAGCCAGATTAGGCTTGTTCTCACAATAAAGAGTCTCAACCAAGTCCTGTGCCTTAGGAGTGTGGACCAGTGCATAGCCCAGTTGTCTTTTGAACAGCAGAGGGTTGTAATTGATATTACTCTTAACTCCTATTAGGGGCACATTGGGAAAATGCCCACAGCTGGTGATGATATCCCTGCCCTTGGTACTTTGGGTGCACCACCTGATATCAGCTGAAGTTAGTGCAGTGAGCCTCTTAGCCCAGTTTCTCTGCTGATGAGGGTTCAAAAATGCATCTGTCTTGGGTAAATGCCTGAGAAGCCAAGTGTGGAACAAAGGAGCACAACACCTCACTAATCTTCCCCTCTGCTTTTCATTCCTCTGATGCACTGAGTAATAGAGATCCCCCAATAAAGTGGGCACTAGGTTCCTCTGAATGAAAAGATGGATTGCATTCTTGCTAATGAATCGAGGCTCATCTGCAAACAATACAATTCCATATATGCTCAGGGCCAATAAAGCACAGACAGCTTTCCACTCTCCTAAAGAAGCCTTCAGGGTAGCTTGAGAGATCAAGAAATCCAGATGGAAGCCAGGGATTCCAGCTTTAGAAGTCATATGCTGCTCAATCAGAACAGGTTCCAGATGCAAAGCCTTTGCTACCTCTTCATTACCAGGAAAGACCATCTCAGGGTTGAAAGGGATTCCTCCCCTAATAGGCATACCAACCAATGATGAGTATTCTTCTAATAGAGGGCCCAGCTGAAAGTCCTGAAAAGTGAAACATCTCAGTGGGGGATCATAAAATTGAAGGCAAGTGTGGATCAGGCTCCTCTGTGAGGGGTCCAGATCCATAACCATATCAAGTATATCTCCATAGTGTTCCCTGAACAATGGTATGTGATCTGGAGTGATCAGGGCCTGAATCCTCCTGATGTCAGCTAGCTCTGGCTGGAAGAAGTGGTAGGTGATGTTACTCTTTTTAGGAGCCATGTTGTTGAGGCTGAGTAGAGACAGGTGCCGATGATGACACTGAAGAATGGGCCACTGATTGGCTGGTGCAGGTGACTGAAGTGGATGATTGATAACTGAGGCAGATGATGATGAAGATGGGTCAATACTGAAGATAGGGTCAAAACCAAACCAAAAATGAAAGTGGATACCCTGAAACACAAATAAGCAAATGTCAAAATGATGCAATGATTATGTATGCAAATGATATGCAAGGGTTTGTGACTGAGCTGGATCTGATCAAATGCTCTGACATAGGTCCAAGTATGTTCAAGAATTCCAGATGGAGGTCTATAAATCCAGTAACCAGGGTAGGGGGCTCAAATAAAGAGCCACATGTCCAGGGTTTAGAATCACAAGAACTGTCCCAACATGGAGTATTCTTAATCAAATCAAAGTAACAGGGTATTCTGAGGTCAAGGTACCTGCAAACCTGTAAACAGCCCAACCCCCTCACAGGTGGTGTTCTAAAACAAAGATCCTCAGACTTGGATCAGTTATGAGAAGTGTAAACACTTCTAACCCAGAGGTACAGTGTCTACAATAACCATAAAAGTTCCTCCTCTAATTCACCTCAGTTTCTGAAGGTCAATACTAAAGGTCATCCAGACTTAGCAGGCTTCCCAGATAGCCCTAGTATTGCAGGAAATCTGCAACACAGAGTTCTCAAGAAGAAACCCATATCTGAACCGTGTTTCATATTCCCGCACCAGACCGAGATGGAATGGGAAAGAATATGATTCACTCTAGCCTAGGTGTCACTCAGGTCCCAGGTATAGGACCTTAACTCTCAATAGAACACTCACCCACCAAAGCAAACAAACAGATCCAGCCAGACAGCATGACAGTATGATATATGTAAAGCAGTAAAGAAAGTAATGAAACAACTGTACATAAAGCAAAAATAAATACAAATATAAACACAAATAAGCACATAACACCCCAGTAAACACAAATCAATCAAGCGCTAGGAGGAACCCACAAAAAGAACCAGAAGCCCTGGTTGCAATATAAGGTTCCCCAGCAGAGTCGCCAAGCTGTCGCTCCCGAAGATTTGCATCCCGGTACAAGAGCGAACGGTAGGCGAAAAGAACAATGGGAACACACAGCCGTGAACTCACTGGAGATGAATAGAGTCGCCAGCTAGGCATTTTTATCCCGGAGGAAAGGCAATGCTGCATAGACCTAGAAAGATATGGATAAGACGGTTGCGAACCAGAGAGACTGAGAAAGGGGGTTGGTTACAACCTGGGAAGGTATTAGCACCCAGATTGTCCGTCGTACTCGACGGGATCCACGCTTAAAAGATTTGTGTTTTATAGGGGTAGTGTCAGTGCAATTTGTGTGTAAAAGGGCTGGAAAACAAAACGTACAGGTGTCAGTGCAAAAGAAGTGTAAAGTGTAATATATGTAGTGTCAGTGTAGGGAAAAGAGTATGCTCATGATCATGAGGCTAAGAGAATGATGTTGAAAGAGGGGGAATATACAGAGACTTTTGTTCGATAACTGTTAAGTTATGCCTACGTATCCTCTCGTGCAATGAGGAAGTCAGAACACCGTAGTTCGACCCAAAGAGACTGAAAGATAAATTGACTGATGAACTGCTTACTTGTCTATGCTCAAGTGTATGACCTGTCTGGCTCAGGTGCAAACTGTCTTGCATTAGACGGAAGAAGCTAGTTCTCGTTTATGAGTGAATATGATGAGAAAAGAATCCCGGAGGAGACGATTATTATTTGTTTTTTTGCATTCAGTCTTTTATTGCTTTTGAAAGTTTGTCATAAGTTAATGAGCTTGAGCCTAAACCAATGGGTTAGTAAACTCATCACATCTTCCCTCTGTTTAGGGGTAATGAGAGTACCTTAAGTGTGAAGTCAGATTCTCACACTTAATCACCTTTGGTGTAGGATTAAGATCATTAACCTACTTGTGATTATTTAGGTGTTTTTTGATGTTTTTGTTTAGTGTTAAGTAATGAGGTTAAGCCATAATCAAGGATTAAACAGACTCATTACACCATCCTAATAGAAGGATAATAGATGAGAATATTTAAGCTGAGGAAAGCTCCTCAACTTAATCCATGATTAGGGATTAAACTCATGACAAAACAAAGCCCTTATTAAGATGGATTTTAGATTAATGGTATGATGATGAATTGAAATTTATGGTTTGTAAGACAACTTGAGGGGGACTTGTCCATTAACACTAGGGTTAGTCCTTCTTAACCAATTAAGGAAGAAATAGAACCCTAATGCAAGGCCCAAGTTACAAATGTGATGTCTTGATGATTATTAGGTGGATTGATTAAGAGATTTAAACACATTAAGGGTTTAACACTTAGGATTAAAGTTATACACTCCATCCTAAGAGAAGAATGCAGGCATAAGCTTAATCACAAAGCCTTAAAGCCTTTAGGGTTTAGTCCCTGATTATGAGATGAGAAGAGAAGACTCAAAAGAGACACAAAGGTAAAACTAAGAGGGGAGACTAATCAAAACCCTAATCATTGTCATGCTTGGTTGTTCCTAAGGTTTGTTAGGTTTTCCAAGAAGAAGCCTTCAATGGAACCACCAGGAAGCAGATGAAAGGATCAGGAGAAGAAAAGTAACTTGCTTCATTCAAGAAGTCAAGTCACTTGAAGAAAGAAAGTGGGAAGAGGAAGAATGAGCAAGCTCAAACTCAAACACATATAAAAATGCAGCATGGATGCAAGAGAGAGATGAGAAGAAAGTATGAGAAGTGAAGGCAAATCCACTTCTCAGAATCACTTACCACCTGAAAGGTTAGAAAGGGAATGCAATGCAATGCAAAATGGGATGGAATGACATGATGCAAACCAAAACCAGAAGCATATATGTGATTCTAATGATGTTATGAGATGCTACAAACATGAGGCAGCACATGGAAATGATCATACAAGTTCATGAATGCCAATGAAGCAAGTTATGAACCATGAACATACATGAAAAGTTATGAAGTGCACATGGCATACAACATGGCAAATACATGATGCAATGATCAAACATGCTTTCAATATGTCTTATGATGTCAAATGAATCAAATGGATGCTTGAAATGTCATGGCAAGTCATGTTATGCAAGAGAATGCAAGATGGATGCATATGGAAGCCCAAATTAGGGTTTATGAACAATGCAACAAGCAAAAACCAAAACCAGAAGCAAACAACATTATAAAAAATTGAAAATGCCACTCAAAGGACCCCTAATCCTATACTAACCCAATGCCCAAAGGAGAGATTTCAACTCTTAACCAATTTCAATTTATGATTTTTCTAAATTTCCTAGGGTTTTAGGGTTCCTAAACAAGGAAATTACCAAACAAATGGAAAATGAAAGATCAAATCATGGCCATTTAATCTCACAAACTACATGCTAAACACAATGCAATGCAAAAAGAATCAATGTCCAACTCCTCATGAATAGGCAGAAATGATTTTTGGAACTTTGGATCAAATTAATGCATAAAAATGATTTTAATTCAATGGAAAATTCTCAAAATGCATCAAGATCAAAAAATAAATTTGGTTTGAAGGTTGGACAATGTTTCTAAATGTCTTAGAACATTTCATGAATTTTTTGGTGATTTTTAAATACCTAAAAGTATTTTTAATAAATTAATTTTCATTAATCAATTAAAAATAAACTTTTAAATATTTTAAAATACTTTTTGAATGCTAAAAATGAAAATAAAAATATTTTTGTGTTTTAAAAATTAATGAAACTCTTGACAAAAAGTTTCATAATTTTTAAAACAATTTTGCTATTTTAAATAAATTGTAGAAAACAAATTAAATAAAAGGAAAATAAAATGAATTTAAATGAATTATTGAAGAAGTCAACAGATCCTAAGGCCTGGATTCAAAGTCACACGCGCGGGAATTGACTTGGCGCCACATCCAAGGGCCAGAATTCAAAATCAGCTAATTAATGCTTATGCCCTAATCCTGCCGTTAATCACTTTCAGATGACCGGAACAGTGTTCCGGTCATCTTCTCCGTTCATCCCAAAAACCAAACTCTCTCCACACGCATCTAAAATGAATTTTAAAGACACAGGAATGATCCCCACTCACTCACGAATCAAAACCCCCAATCAAAACATATTTATCGTTCCAGAAATGGCTGAATCGAAGCAAACAAAATCTAGGGCAAAAAGTTTCAGAGACTGATTAAACTCTCAACTTTCCACCATTTTCGAAACTAAAGACATATCCATGATCAGGAAAGCATATAGAACAACTTAAGAACTTAAAAAATGATTTCTGGAAAAAATGTTCTTGAGCTACCTGAGTTTCGAAGCTTTCAATCCTGCAACTTTCTGCCCTCTTCCTTTGATGCAAACCAACCCCTTTAGTCCCTTGATGATGTCTGGATGCTCAGCAAGAGTTTAAGTTGGCTGGTTGAGGAGTTTTCACAGCTTCTGCTCAAGCTCAGGTGAACATGGTGTTGGTGATTCAGGCTGTTTCAGGCAAAGGTGAAGGGTTCTTCTTGACCAGGATGATGAATGGAGAAGGTTTATGAAGTTTGTTCAGGTGTTTGTGAGCTGTGGAATGAGGTTCGAAAGTTCTGGCTTTGAGAATGAAAAATGGAAAAGTGATGTTCTTGCTTGGTTCAGGCCTAAGTCTTGCTGGTTTTGGCTTAGTGAAGCAAGGTGAGTTGATCAGTGAAACTGGTTTTTGTGTTTGTAAGCTATGGGAACAGATTCGAAGGAAAATGCAAGTGAGGGTGAGTTTGTGAATGTGTTGCTAGGGCTTGTTTCAGGCTGGCTCCTTATGTGAAATGGCTAGCAAATGGATAGTATAAACAACTCCAATTGGTCAGATGATGTGACCTGGCCTGCTGTGATTGGGATGTTCACTTTTGCAAAAAGTCCACTCTTGTGTAAGAGAAAGTATGGGCAACTTCTAGGCTAGTACATGGGCTGTGTGATGCGCAGCAAGGTGAGGGGAGAGGGCTAGGGTGGTTCAGCATCCAAGGCAGCAAGTGGATGGAAGTGTGATGATGATTTTGCAACTTGATCACTTTTGGTTCTTATGAAACTATCTTGCCTTACAAGCCATAAAACATGAGGAAATCTTGGTCCAATCTGAACTTTAGGACTTACATGATGCTTGTGTAATGGTTTGATGTCAATTAGAAGTCACAAGAATGCTTGGTACATGAATTTGCAAATTTTCCTTTTAGTGCATAACTTGAAAATTAGTGATTTTTGCCAACTTTAACACACCATAACTTTTGATCCAAAATGAATAAGATCATGTTCTTGTACTTTTTGAAAAGGGAAAGATCTAATCTACAACTTTCATGACCAAATTTTTTCCATTTGAAGCATTTTTGGATCAAAAAGCAAGGCTTGAAAAGTGGCATAAAATGACATATTCTTTAAAAGTCAACTATGCCCTAAAAAGTCAACTTTGCAAAAACTTCAAATTCTTGAATTTTGTGAACTTCAAACTTCTTCTATGATCAAATAAAGATCATATACACTCAAAATGATGAAGATCACCCCTTGGTTGGGTCATTGGGGGCCTCAGATGCCCTGATTTTGCAATGACTTGTCCAGAAAGTCAACTCTTGATCAGATGACTTCCCCATGGAATTTCTTCATGAAAATTGATATGCATACTCCCTATACCATATAGAGATCAATGGGAACAAGAATGACCAAAAAATTTGGAGTTATGGCCTCTGAAACCAAAACCCTAATTTTAGGTCATCTGTGCAGTCAAACATGGCTCTGCATCCATACCAATCCCAGTTCTTGTGATTCTTTGGCATTTTTGACTTTGAGAGGATGTAATATGATATAAGAACATACATGGATCCCTTTGAAGTGATTAGTGGCCTTTGGAGTGGCTCAAGAAGCTCCTAGATTGCTCAGATCACAAACCCTAGATGCAGATGACTTTGAATCTATGCAGTGAATCAAAAATGTGATATGAGATATTATGATTGTGTTTATGCATATGAAATGATCACAAGCCATGGTGTGAATGGGTGAGGGCAAATTTGGGGTGTTTACAATCCCCAACATTTTAACTTTCACCAATGCATAAGCACTTACATCGTATCTCCATCTTTATGGAATACCATTTCAAAAACGAACAAGCATAGTTGCATAATTCAGGATCCAGGATCAACCTAGGTTTCTAGTCCTTTCCCCAGCGGAAGTCGGGATCATATCAAATCGAAGATTCCAGGCATCTCCTCGGCGGATTCAGTGGTCGTTCCCCATTGAATCTTTCCTCTTCAACTATTTTAATTTCCAGCCACTCGGTTTTCCCTTTAGTGACCGGAGTCGTTTTTAAATGTCACCCGCCTTATCATCCTTTGGTGATAAGTGATTTTATTTTCAGTCATTCGCCTATCATCCTCTGTTGATAGTGATTCTTTATTTTTCTGCCTTTCGCCTATCATCCTCTGTTGATAGTGATTCTTTTATTTTTTTGTCTTTCGCCTATCATCCTCTGTTGATAGTGATTCTTTTATTTTTCTGTCTTTCGCCTATCATCCTCTGTTGATAGTGATTCTTTATTTTTCTTTCTTTCGCCTATCATCCTCTGTTGATAGTGACTCTTTATTTTTCTGTATTTCGCCTATCATCCTCTGTTGATAGTGATTCTTTTATTTTTCTGTCTTTCGCCTATCATCCTCTGTTGATAGTGATTCTTTTATTTTTCTGTCTTTCGCCTATCATCCTCTGTTGATAGTGATTCTTTATTTTTCTTTCTTTCGCCTATCATCCTCTGTTGATAGTGACTCTTTATTTTTCTGTCTTTCGCCTATTATCCTCTGTTGATAGTGATTCTTTATTTTTTTGTCTTTCGCGTATCATCCTTTGTTGATAGTGGTTCTTTATTTTTCTGTCTTTCGCCTATCATCCTCTGTTGATAGTGATTCTTTATTTTTCTGTCTTTTACCTTATCATCTTCTGGTGATAAGTGATTTTATCGTTTAGTTATTAGCCTCCTCATCTTCTAAGCGATTTATTCTGTCAATTTGATTCTTGTTGTGTTACCCATCATTTCCAATTTTAATCATCTGTTATTTTCACTATTTCATTTCTTTTCGGACAAATTTGGAGTCTGTTAATATCTAATTATCTTATGCACTGAAAGATTGAACGCAAGCCAGTTCATCTTACTCGGTCTAAGCCAATTCGATAAGGGCATCTGTCATACCCCAAATTTGTCATATCCGCACTATTTTATTTTACTGTCTAACCATTATTTCAAAAAAATCCAAAAAATATGTGCTACTTTATTTTTCTGTCTGATAGTCAAAATTAAAAAAAAATATAAAAAAATATGTCACATTTTACTCCCGTTTAATTATGTTCTAAAAAGTCAAAAAAAAATTTATGTTTATATTAGTATTATTTAAGTTTATTTGTATCTTCTTCATTTAAAAAATATATCAAAAAAAAGAAGGAGATAGTTTTTAGTTTATTCAAAAAATCATCAAAGTAAGTGCTTATTAGTTTTTATTTAAATTCATATGTCCATATCCTTTTTAAAATATATTAAAAGTATGTTTGTATCATTTCATTCAAAAAAGTCAAATATTAATTTCTTATTATGATTTCCTTTAATTATTGTTATTATTAAATATGTTTCCATTATTATTATTATTATTATTATTATTATTATTATTATTATTATTATTATTATTATTATTTTTCTTATTATTATTATTAGGTTTACCTTTATCACTATTATTACCATTATTATTATTTTTATAAAATTAATTTTCTTTTCAACATCATAAGCATAATACCCCATTGTCCATTATGTATATCAGTTTCTCTCATATCATGAAATATCATCAACATTAAATTTTGTTTCTTCTTGGGTCACCATGTGATTGCTTTTATCAGTACAAAACAAATGCATGTGCTCAGTCACAATTTCATCCCACTACCACACACAATACAAAACCGTTAGCCAGCTCATATAATTATTTTCCAGCTGCATATTCTTTCCTCCCCAAATTACCCTGCATTTTTTCTATATAATTAGATTCCCTTCACTTTCATAAGGGCACCTCGTGAAGAAGTAAGAAATTTTTTGTATCAGACCCTAAAAAAATCACAGGCTTCATTTTCATTTTCATCTTCAGTGAATACTTCACCAATAAACCACCATCACCACTTTCATAACACCACCACATAAAATCTCTTCATAAATTATCATTATTCCACCCACCAAAATCAAAAACTAAACAAAAAAAGAACGATACATCACTAACTCAAACGCCCTCACCTTCCAAACACAGCCCAACGCACATTCACTCCCTTCAACAACTACAAACCCAACAAACTCAAAAAATCCAAATCTGTGTTCCCAAAACCTTTCGCAGATCCAAACTCAAAACCTCTTCTTCTGCCCAATACCCAAATCACCCACAGCCGCCAAAACCGTCCCAAATCGATTGAGTGGAAAACCAAACTCACACCTCACAAACCTTCTTCGCGAGTAAACCGTGAAACCACTTCCATCGCAAAATCAAACGCAAACACAGAAAACGAACAGCTTCAAAACAAAAAAACGATGTGAACCTCAAAACACGAACACAAGCTAGATCGTGTGATTCATTCGTGAGAGCGCGAGATCTTGAGAGGATGAACCAAAAAGCTTCAAAACTAGAAACAGCCGTGAAAGGCCTCCTGTGAAAACCGCCACCGTGAGTGAGAGCTTTACCTATCGCACGACCTACCCTCGCCTCCGCCGTGAGGGAGGACCAAGTGAGAAGCCGAGTGCGAGAGCGAGCGAGAGAGTGAGTTGAATCGAAGAAGGAAACTAGATCGCGAAGCTTGAACGAGATTGAACCGTGGGGTAGCGACTTTTTTTTTCTCTCATTTTTCTACAATCGTGTTTTAATGAGTATTTTATTTCTTCTTATTTGTTTTCTGAACCGTCAATGAGTTTGATGATGGCCTTCCCTTGTTTTCTAAAACTATTTTTTTTTATTATATATTTATTATTACTACCTCATGTGGATCTAGGGCTTAGCCCAAGTTTGATTTTTTTATCTGCAATCTAAATCCTGCACTACACCTCCTCCCTATCTCCTATTTTATTTTATTTTTGTTTTCCTTATTATTATTCAATTTTGGTTTATTTACTTAAGTAAGGTTTATATTAACTTTGTTTTGCTATTTTTTTTTGGAAAAATTTATAAAGTATTTTAAGGTTCATGTAATTCATTTCCATTTTATTGTCTATTTTACGGCCAATGATATAAAAAACAAAGTTAATTTATTTTCAATATCCTTTAATTAGAAAATTTTATCAAAATATGAGGCCTCCTATTTTAACTATTATGAAATTCAAATTCGATAAATTAAATTTAATTCAATTTTTATTTTATCACATTATTTCGATTATTTAATACTTTATTAATTTCATTTAATTTATTCATTTATATATATATTATTTCATTTCAATTTAATTGTCGCAAGTTAATTTATTTCTTTTTTATCGCTTTAATCAATTTGTGAACCATGTAAGTCGAGCATCGCGCCTCGCCATCAATTTTTCCGAACTCGACAATTCGAATATTTTTCATAATCAAAATATCGGATAAACTGAATTCTGGAGTCTCGCATTCCTTGAATTCTTGAATGAACACTCCTGAGGCTCGCCCCACGGGATGAGGTTCATTCGACTTTCCGTATTTAAAATTTTTAATCCACACATTAAATAATGAAAGAATTGAATTCTGGAGTCTCGCATTCCTCGAATTCTCGAATAAATTCTCCTGAGGCCCGCCCCTCAGGACGCAGTTTATTTACCCTTTCATTCTTAAAAAAACACCAATCGAATCAAACTTTTTTAAGCGAACATTATTTAATCCTTTCTATCTCATACAAGCTAGCGCTTTAGCCTCCTATCGCGAGCAGACAAGCCAACGCTTAGCAGTTAGAATGCGATTTAAATACTCGTTCATTAAACCAAACCGACCAACCTTGGTACCATGAACTACGAAGCTCTGACTTTCCCATTGCACAAGGGAATACGTAGGCACACGGATCTTACTCATTGTCGAGCACCCTAGGAATAAAACAACCCATTTCCCCTATTAACCCCAGCTTATAATCGTTCGCATTTATTTTATTATTCGAAGAAAACAGAAAGCATAAGTTAACATTAGATCGCAAGTTAAACTAAGAGGTTCCCGTTGAGTACAACAGACGTAAGGGGTGCTAATACCTTCCCCTTACGGAATCGACTCCCGAATCTAGAATCTGGTTTCAAGGACCTTGTTCTATCCATTTTTCTAAAAAGGGTTTCTCGATATTTTCCCTTTCCTTAATTGGAATAAAATAAGTTTGATGGCGACTCTGTTGTTTTAATTTTCATCCGCGGTAATTTTTTTTTATCGCGAGGTCGTATTTTTCGAGGTGCGACACCCGTCTCCTGTAAATTCAGACGCAGTTAAAAAATACTTCGCATAAAATGACTCGCTGGACATAAAAACAGAATGTAAATCCAGGCAAAACTAGGGCATCCCGGCGAGTCAAAAACAGAATAAAAGACTCGGGCTAAAATAAGGGGAAAATAAATAAAAAATGTACACCCGCTGAGTTGAAAAGCCGCATTGGACAGCTCAGGCAAAAATGGGTATCCCGGTGGATTGAAAACCCGAAAGGGAGATCCACGCAAAATCAGAGAATAAGCGAACAACTGCATTTTGAATTCGTCTGTATCACTCACAACATGGCAAGCTTCAAAAGGACAAAGTGTTGGTCAGAATCAGCCTTCTTCAGAAAGCAAGATAAGAAGAACGTCAAGGTCATACAGGTCATAGCAAAAGAAGCTCACTGGAACGTCATCTTCAACATTGCCAACACTTTTATTTTTTTAATTTACAGCAATCCCCTCCTTCTAGGGGATTTGCTTCTTTGACTGTACTTGCCAATTCAGGGCGCACAAATTAATAAAATCTTTCAGTCACATTTTGTTTGGTACATTTTTTGTTTACGTTTGCAAAATGTCCAATGTTCATAATACAACACTTGCATAAAACGTATAGGCCATTTTTATAAAATGCTTGCAGGAAATATATTACTTTCAGATAAATCTAACTCCTATGACGGAATCCGGTTAAGGATACCTAGGGACACTTATGCGTTTTCCTTTGTCTTAACAGGTTGCAGATATTCAATACAGACAATCTTTCGCAACATGGGGCATGTCAAGCAGTGAATCCCCAGCATACTACTTCCCATAAGTTATTTCCTCCCCGAGCGGGACCTCCCGAGCAGTGCCTAACAGCCTATTCCACAGCAAGATGGTCAAGGAATTTCTTACCCCCCACCAGAGTGCCAGATTTCTCTCATCCTTAGCAGAGTTGATGGAACTAATTCCCCACAGAGTTGGTTCCCCAGTAGAGCAGTACATGAAGCACATCCCCAGCTGAGTTACAAGAACTTCTTTATCCCCACTAAGAAATTCTCTCTCCAGATAGATCTACCAATGATCTATTTCCCCAAGCAGAGTTAGCCCTCCGGACAGAGCCATCAATGATCTCTTCCCCCAGCAGGGTTATTCTCCCAAACAGATCAGCCAGAGATCTTTATCCCCGCAGGATCCGAGTCTCGGATCAAGCTTCTCATTTGCATAATCATAGAATTTGCATCATACCCACCGAAATAAGCGTAGCATTCCGTCTAATATGGAGCATTACGGAAAAAATCAAACATTTGCATGATCACAAGCCAGGTTCGAGCCAGTCACCTGCAAATACCATCAATATTTCATCAAGCAATATACGAAACTCATATCCCGTGTAGATAAAAGCTAAAGCATCCTCTTTGCACCCTCAAATACATATATTTGTTCATAACTTGTACGTATTCCTTGTGACACTCGTCCGTGTCATACTTCCCCAGCAAGTCAAACACTCGTCTGTGTCTTGCACATACTTCACCAACAGATCAATACTTATACATAAGTCTTTTGATACTCGTACATATCTTGTATATATCACTCCTCAGTAGATTCGACACTCGTCTGTATCATCATCCTATGTCGTGATAAAGAGCAGCCGTCCCCTGCTAGGTGTTCATCCTTCACCTTTTGATGGTCGTCCCTCATCATTTATCCAATGGCTGTCCCCATCGTTAATCTTGTTATCTGACATTCTTCCTATGTCGTGATAAATCCCCGAAAGCAGTCGTACCCTGTTAGGTGATCGTCCTTCACCTCTTGATGATCGTCCTTCATCATGCTTATCTGATGGTCGTCCCCGTCGTTGATCTTTTTCTATCCGGCATTCGTCTTATGTCGTGATATTTTCAGCAGATGTCCCCTCCTAGGTGATCGTCTTTCACCTTTGATGACCGTCCCTCATCATTATTTCATTTATTCTTTCACCCGATGGCCGTCCCCATCGTTGTTTACTTTACTTTCCAAACCTGATGTCCATCCCTGTCAGTGCTTTCCTCATTACTTTAATCCCCAGAGAATTTGATTTCTTTACCTGATGATCGTCCCCGTCGTGGTCTCTTTATTTCCCCAGCTTGTCGGTCGTCCCCGTCATTGCTTTACTTACCACTTTATCCCCAGCAGTCATCCTCTTCTCGATGGTCGTCGTCCATCTATTTTATTTGATAATCATACTATACTACCTTTTACAATTTATATCCCTATTCTTCTTCTCCCCAGTGAGTGCAAATTTCGGACTGTCTTTGGTATTCAACCACAAGTTATCTTTGTTTGTTTGTTAAGCCACGCGATTACATCCTGCACAGCTAACTCATGTTTGAATAGGGGCACCTGTAAACACCCCAAATTTTCCCTCACTTTTTCTCACACCATGGCTTATGATCTTTCATTTTTGTTTTAACATAAGCATTACATCTCATATTGCATATTTGTTTCACTGCATGGTTCAATTTCATCTGCATCTAGGGTTTGTGATCTGAGCAATCCAAGAATCAATTTGAGCCATCCAATGGTCTTGAAGATATCCAAGAGGTTCCATGTTTGTTCTATGATCATATTATGCTCCCCAAAGTTCATGGAAGTCAAGAAATCACAAGGATTGGCAAAGGCATGGAAGCAGAGCTAGGGTTTTCACTACACAAATGACCAAAATTAGGGTTTTGGTTTCAGAGGCCTTAACTCCAATTTTTTTAGTAATTTTTGTTTCTAATGTTCTTAATATGTTATAAGGATCATGTGTTCCAAGTTTGATTAAGAAACTCATTGTGGAAGTCATCTGATCATTGGGTAACTTCTTGAGCAAGTTAAGTCAAAATCAGGGCATCTGAGGCCCCCAACAAGGGAACCAAAGGACCATTTTCATCAAAGTGAAGTTCTATGATCTTTATTTGATCTTATAAGTGGTTGGAATTTCACAAGATTGAATAATTTTGAGCCAATTGCAAACTTGCCATTTTTGGAAATGACTTATAATGGAAACTTTCCATTTTGGGAAAGATTTTCAACCTCCTCTTTCATGACCAAAAATGCTTCAAATCAAAAATGCTTGGACATGAAAGTTGTAGATTAGGTCTTTCCCTTTTCAAAAAGTACAAGAACATGTCTTGATTCATCCTAGAACTCAAGATATGGCCTTTCAAAGTTGGAAAAAATCACATAATTTTCAAGTTCATGTCAAAGAGGGAATTTTGCAATTTCACTTGCCAAGAAATCTAATGACCTCTAATTGATCTCTAAGCATCATAACAACATCACATAACTTACATTGATCAAAATTGTGCCTTGGATCACAAGATTTCATGCCTTGCTTTTCAAGAAAATCCAAAGACGGAAAATTGCAAAACCACTTCAAACTCTTGCATCAAGTGTTACAGCTCATCAAATTCAATCCAAAGGTTCTCCATGAATCAAGCTGAGGCAGGACAAGCCATAGAAACTCCTCTGACCCGTGCCATACCTCAAGTACACATAAGTTGACATTTTTGCATTTCCTCCCATACCAATCAAACTGAGCCACCACCCACTCTCTGACCAATCACAACCTCTTATGCAAACCCTAAGGACCTCATTCCATAACACATTCAAGCCTGAAACATTGGAGAGCTCAGATTTCACAAAACATTGCCAAAATCTTCCCTTCTTCGAAACTCAAAATACAGCCATCAAACTTCAAAACAAACTTCACCAATCATCTTCAAATCACTCATAGAACACAAAGCAGCCCTCAAAATAGCCTGAAACCTCCCAAATCAAAAACACGATTTCTGAGTTATCAGAACCAAACATCTCAAACCAGCCAAAACAAACTTGTTCTAAGCCTTTCAGAAGCACAAGGGGGATCATTGGAGTGGTTTTGCACAAGAGAGGAGGTTAGAAAGCTCCAAACTGAAAAGCTTCAACTCAGGTATACCTCAAGAACAAATTTTCCAGAAACCTTCTTTTAAGTTTTAGAATGATTCTATATGTTCTCTAGATCACTCTGATATGTTTAGTTTTGAAAATGATTGAGAAATGAGCATGTATGGTTGTTTTGAAAGTTGTCCCGAAAATTTTGTTTGATTCGATTCTTGCTTTTGATAAAATATAAATGTTATATGTTGATGGATTCTTGTTTATGGAGGGTAGTAGATCATTTATGGAGCTTTAGAGCTTTTAATTTGACCTAGGGAAGAAGTTGAGATTTTGAGTGGCCGGAGAAGACGACCAGAGCTAGCTCCGGTCACCTGAAAATCATTAAAACCCTAATTAGGGTTAACTGCCCAGAATGAATTCCCACCCTTGGATCTTGTTTAAGTTAGCGCGCGTACGGCTTAGATTAGTTCACTTAAGTTTAATTTTGATTAATTAATTTAATTAAAATCATTTAGCCAGTCTGAATGTAGACCATTAGATAACGCGCCAAGTTAATTCCCATCTTTTTCATTCAAATCTCAGCCATTGGATGCGCTGACTTTCTCTTTTATTCAATTTTAATTCATTTTATTTTATTTTATTTTCATTTCTTTTGTTTAATTTATAAAAAATACCAAAACAGTTTCAAAAAATATGAAACTTTGCATTCTGGTTTTAAATATTTTTCTCGACCTGAAAATGATTTTTATTTTATTTTTTGCATATAAAAATTATTTTTAAAATATTTAAATGTTATTTTTTTATTAATTAAAGTATTTTAATTAATTAAAAATGCATTTAGGTTTCTAAAAATCACCAAAAAAATCATGAACCTTTCCAATACATTTAGAAACATTTTCAAACTCTTCTTACAAATTTCTTTTTAGGTTTGATCATAATTTCTCAATTTTCTTTGAATTAGGGTTCTTTAAAAATCACATTTTTTAGCCCTAACTTTAAAAAATCATTTCTGCCTAACCAAGAAGAGGTTGAACTTGATTCTTTTAACATTGTTTCACATATTGCATGTAGTTTCTAGGTTATTCTTCTCATGAATTTATCTTGCATTTTCAAATTAATTTCCATTTTCTTTTGAGAATCACCCAAAAACCCTAGCAAACTTAGAAAAATCATAACTTTCAATAGGATTAGCTTCTGACCTTCTCCTTTGGGGTGTGACTTTGTATGGGTTTATGGTTTGTTTGAGCTTGATTTCAATTTTTTATCATGTTGTATGCTCTTGTTTTGTCCATTTGCATCTCATATGTCCATAAAACCCTAATTTCTCATGTTCATTTGCATTCACCTTGCATATTCATGATCATGTGAACTTGCCATGACATTTCAAGCATTCATATGTCACCTTGGACATCTTAGGACATGTTAGAACCTTGCTTGATCATTTCTTCATTCATTTGCTATGTCTTGCATTCATTTCATTTCATAAACATCCATGTGTTTTCAAACTTCCAAGCATGCTTTCATGACTTCCCATCTTTGTAAGATCATTTCATATGCACATTGTATGAATTTGCATCATCTCATATGCCATTTACATTGCATAATCACTTCTGACTTTGGTCATTTCATCTCATTTCATTTCATTTCTTCATGCCTTATGTCTTATGCATTCATACTAACATTTCAGGAGCTTTTGGTAAGTTATTGTGGGAGGTGGATTTGCCTTCATTTCCCACCTCTTCTTATCTCATTCATATGCATTTTAATTTGTCTTTGAAGTGAACTTGCTTCACTTATATTCTCTCCTTCTTACTTTCTTTCTTTTAAGTTACTTATCTTCTTCAGGAAGTAAGTAACTTATTATTCTTCCTCTTCCTCTTTTCATCTGCTTCTTCCATTGGTGGCCTTGAAGATCCATTCTCTTAAGCCTCACAAACCATAGGATATCCAAGCATGATAACTTTTAGGGTTGTGTATAGTCCCCCCTAGTATTTTTCCTTTGAGTCTCCTTGAGTCTCTCTTCTCATCTCAATAATCAGAGACTAAACTCTTAAAGTTTTAGGACTTTGGAATTAGGGTTATGCCTATATCCTTCTCTTAGGATTGAGTGTATAACTTTAATCCTAAGTGTTAAACCTTTAATTTGTTTAAACCTCTTAATCAAAACACATTAATAATCACCAAGACTTTATCATGTAACTTGGGCCTTACATTAGGGTTCTATCTCTTCCTTATGGTTAAGAGGGACTAACCCTAGTTTTTAATGGACAAGTCTCCCTCAAGTTTGTCTTACAAATCATAAAATCCATTTCTTAATCTCATCCCTTAATTAAAATCCAGTTAATAAAGGCTTGTTATCTAATGAATTTAATCCCTGACCATGGATTAAGTTGAGGTATCTTCCTCAGCTTAAGTGTTCTCATCAATTATCCTTCTGTTAGGATGGTGTAATGAGTTCACTAATCTATGATTAGAGATTAAACTCATTACTTAACACTAAACAAAAACCTAAAAACATCTAAATAATCATAAGTATGTTAATGATCTTAATCCTACATCATCATGGTAATTAAGTGGAGATGATTATCTCATACTTAAGTAGGCTCATTATCCCTAATCAGGGAGGATATAATGAGTTTACAAGCCCCTTGATTTAGGCTTAAGCTCATTAACTTATGCAAAACACCAAAAAAAACAATAAAAAATTGAAAACACAAAAACAAACAATAATCGTCTCCTTCGGGATTCTTTTTCTCATCACACTCATCCATAAACGAGAACTTGCTTCTTCCGTCTAATGCAAGACAGTTAGCACTCGAGCCAGACGAGTCGTACACTTGAGCATAGACAAGTACGCAGTTCACAGTCAATTTATCTTCAGTCTCTTTGAGTCGAACTACGGTGTTCTGACTTCCTCATTGCACGAGAGGATGCGTAGGCATAACTTAACTTTTATCGAATATAAGTCTTTGTGTCATCCCCCTCTTTCAGCATTACTTTAAAGCCTCAGCCCTGAGCATTTCACTTCTTTTTTGCACTGACACATGTACATTCATTCCTAGATTTTGCACACAGATAGCACATACACTTAACCCTTTAAACACAATCTTGTAAGCGTGGATCCCATCGAGTACGACGGACAATCTGGGTGCTAATACCTTCCCAGGTTGTAACCAACCCCCTTTCTCAGTCTCTCTGGTTCGCAACCGTATTATCCATCTCTTTCCAAGTTTATGCAGCATTACCTTTCCTTCGGGATAAAAATGCCTAGCTGGGGACTCTATTCACTTCACTTTCATTTTCTCTTTTCTTCGACCGTTCGCGTCTGCACCGGGATGCAAATCTTCGGGAGCGACAGCTGCTAGTCCATAAGATGAAAGTCAGGGTGAACCTGGATACATGGATGAAGTCAGAGAGAAATGTTTGACTCTTGATAAGAGGATAAAAGACTTAGAAGGAAAAGATGTCTTTGGTGCTGCTGCATTAGACATGTGTTTGATTTCTGATTTGGTTTTATCTAATAAGTTCAAAGTTCCTGATTTTTAGAAATACAAGGGGCATACTTGTCCAAAGATCCATCTGCTGATGTATTGTCACAAAATGGTTGCACATGCCAAGAATGACAAGCTGATTATTCATTGTTTTCAAGATAGTCTGAGTGGTGCTTCTATGAAATGGTATATGGGACTTGAGAAGAGTCACATCCAGAGCTGGAAGGATTTATCTGATGCTTTCATAAAGCAGTATAAGTATAATTTGGACATGGCGCCTGACCGTCATCAACTTCAAAACATGTCACAGAAAGAGAAAGAATCTTTCAAAGAGTACGCTTAACATTGGAGAGAGCTAGCTGCTCAAGTGGAGCCACCTTTGGCCGAAAAAGAATTAACTGGTTTTCTAATGGATACTCTTCAACCGTTATTTTGGGAGAAGATGGTAGGAAGTGTTTCATTTGGTTTTGCTGACCTAGTCATTGTTGGAGAAAGACAAGAAGAAGGTATCAAGAAGGGTAAGATTACCAATGATGAATCTTCTAATGTTGAAAGAAAGTCTCATGGGAACTTTCAAAAGAGAAGAGATGGTGATGCTTATGCTATTTCAAATTAAAGGAAACCTTATCGCCAGCAACAACGGTATGTTCAACCATACGTAGCTGCAGTTTCTCCTGTTGTTAAGGCTCTATCATCTCAAGCTCAGGCTCCTCGTCCTACTGTCGGACAAAATCAGTATCGCAATAGGCCAAACTTTGATCTTATCCCGATGACTTACACTGATTTGTATCCTTCCTTGATTAAGAGTGGTGTGATTACTACTAGGCCTCTGCCTCCTATTCCAAATCCTCTTCCAGCTAACTATAGAGCAGATCTTCATTGTGAGTTTCATCAAGGTGGAACTGGTCACGACTTGGAACACTGCTTTGCGCCGAAGGCTAAAGTGTAAGAGCTTATGAGAAACAACATCCTTTCCTTTCATAACACAAATCCTAATGTTGTCAGCAATCCTTTGCCAAATCATGAGAAATGAGTCTCCAGACAACTCCAATAATCAGATCATCTTCAAGGCCAGAATATCAGACAAGACAGCTCATCCTTGTTGTTGATGGATCACTAGGCCATTGTTTCTTTATGTTTGCAATTTTCTTCAATTGTATTGACTTGTTTTCTTTTAAACTTTTTTTGTACTTTCATATTGATTTTAATGAAATGAGAATTGCTTTGTTTTGATTCAATTTCATTTATTATTTGCATCTTTATGCTTTATATCCCAAGTTAATTTTTTCTTTCTCAAGCTTTTACAATGATTGGAGGAGAATGATGAAAATGAAAAACCCATAATTCTTGTTGGTATGCTTTCAATTGAGACTTGGTTGATGATATACAGGCATTGTTTCAAATCCCAAACACTGGAGAAATAAGGAAGTTAATCCCTTGTCAACCCCTTTGAGCCTTGAAGTTTGAGTTCCTTTCTATCCGAAAAAACCCGCAATTTTAACATGGGGATGGGTAGTTCTAAATTAATTCGAATGTGCATTCAAGTATAAGAGAATCATTCAAGACATCTTTCAATAAAGTTTGCAATCTCAAGCTTTCCTTCGCACACATCAAGAAGTGTTGAAGATGTCTCTCAATTCAAAAACCAATGATGGTTCGTCGTAATCATTAAGCCATGCAGTCATTATCTTTTAAAAAATGATATTGAAAAAAAATGATGATAAAAAAATCAAAGCCCACTAAGTCAAAACCTATAAAGGAGACTTAGGAAAAACCTGGGGCATCCCGCTGACTGTAAGTTCAAATGACAAAGTTCAGGAAAAAGTTACGGATAATAAAAAGAAAGATCAATCAAGAGGTCATCAAAATCCTCAGCAAAAATAAGATGAGTTGACCAAACTCCTCACCATAAACAAAAGGAAGAAATGACTGCAATCTCAAAAATCCTGTGGCTTATGAACCATCTTCATCTGTGCAATCCAAATTTCATGGAGCTTGAATGCATAGGCTGAATTAATTGAATGTAGGACTGGAGATCATCATGAAGTTGGGTTGGGTACAAATAAACATTGAGCCTATATCCTTTATTTCATAAACCGTGAACCAGACCACGTTACAACCTTCAAAAGTCCTAATTGAATCCAGGTTTCTTTTGAAAAGCATACTACAACAAGGTTGCGTAAACTGACTCCCAAGTTTGTTACCAATCATTTGTTTCTTACCTTTGCTTTATTTTTCATTTTTGTCTCAACCGTTGTGTTTTGACAATGTTTTCATTTACTTCACCTCAATAAATTTCATTCCAAAAAATGATTTTTGACTTCAAAAAATTTCATGAACTTTGCATTAAAATTACCAGGTTTGTACAAACACTTTTTATTTGCAAACAAACTTTCCTCGTCAAGGAATTTTCAAACAGATGAGAAACTTGGTGAGTGATTCTATCTCGGGCAAGTTCTTTCCAGATCCTATGATTCAATAGTTTTGTTGCTCAGTGCAAGTTATTCTCAGATTTGGTTTAATCAGAAGATCTCTTTCAAGATTCATATTGGGTTTATCTTCTCAACATTCATTTCAAGAACTGAAGCCATGATCGGTTTATTCTCTTGACAGTCAAGAACTAAATCCATTATCAGTTTACCCTCATCAGTCATTGAATTTAGGGAAATATTCTTCAAGAATATCCAAGCAACTTTGCATGACTTTTCTCAAAGGATTATTAACTTGATACAGTTTACCAGTGGGATAGAGATTTTTTCAACAGTAGCATCTCCAATCTCCAAACAGAATGGCAGTGATCTCCGTGTTGAGGAATCAGTCTTCCATCTTTACACTCCCCTAAGAGTCTAAACTGGTTGTCAAGCATTTTCTATCATATTATTTTCTTGGGTGTGTTACTCCCCATTTTTGTATATGATGGCATATTTGAGTGTGTTATTCCTCACTATGCATTTTCTCTGGTGTGTTATTCCCCATTCTCGTTTGTGTTTGCATATTTGAGTGTGTTATTCCTCATTATGCATTTTCTTAGGTCTGTTATTCCCCATTTTCGTATGTGTATGGATATTTGAGTGTTTCCCCATTTTCATATATGTTTGCATATTTGAGTGTGTTAGTCCTCATTATGCATTTCTCGAGGTCCTATTGTTTTCAACATCTTACCTAGTGATCTAAGTCTAACTTACTTGGCATTTATCTTTGTCTCTCCAGAATCTTTTCTTACCAGATGTTTTTCTCAAATATTACACCCTTTTATCTGATGCCATTCTCGGATGTCCATAGTGGAGTCATCATTGATTTGATGTACTTCCCCAGACTTTTTCCCATCTCATTCAGTTCTGCTCCTAGATGTTGTGATTCACATTTCTATCTGATTGCTATTCTTGGATGTTGTGATTATTTTGCCTCCGATTGCTATTCTCGGATGTCCATAACAGAGTCATCATTGATTTGATGTACTTTTCGGGACTTACCTCACTTCATTCAGTTTTGTTCCTGGATGTTGTGATTACCTTTTTTCGATTGCCATTCTCAGATATCCCTAGTAAAGTTATTAATGTCATTCTTGGATGCTTCTGATGTACGTTTTCGGTAATTTTCTCACTTCATTCAGTTCCATTCTCGGATGTTGTGATCTTTTCTATCCAATTGCCATTCTTGGACATTTTCGCCTCAGCTGAGCCATATGGTGGTCTCTAGCATGTTGCTTTTCCCTGTCGGAGTTTTATGCTCCTTATCCCCGACATTTATTCTATTTCATGTGTCGTTTTGTCCCTTATGGATTTATCTGCATTTCATATGCTTTTATAATATTCTCATAACATTTTCATAATATTTCATATGCTTTCATATCATTTTACATGTTTTCATATCGTTTGATTCATTTCATTCCATTCCAAATTTTTAGCATCTTAGGGCCAAAAATTGGGTTTTTGATATTTAAGTATCTTCCATCTTGACGAAACGAAGATGTCAATCTTCATATCTCTAGATTGAAGAAACTTAAATAGGGGCATCAGTCATACCCTAATTTTTTACCCTAATATTTTTCGCATCTCATCTGCATCTTGCATACAAACAAGATCACGCATTAGTTTGTTTATCCTTTTCAGTTGCAGGTTTATACCTCATAGAAGACCACCGTGTTTTTTACCTGCTTTTATTTGTTTATGTTTACTAACCATTAATTAAAAGCCAAAAATATTTTGTTTTCTTTCATTAACATTTTCAGGAAGAAGAACAAGTGAACATGCCAAAAATAGCAGTCCTGCAGCTCGAATGAAATTTCACAGATAAAAGTCAAAGTTGATCCGCAAATTATTCAAATTTATATGATCAAGGATTTCTCAAGTTAATTGATTTTTTCAAGGAATTCCAAGGTTCATGTGTTTATTTACATGCCTTCTTCAACGTGCAAAAGAATCGGGCCATAACAACCAAGCAATCACATTTAAACAAAATATTCAAATTTTAGCTTGGTTAACCAGTTAACCATATGCTTTAACAATGTTAACCAATGCGAAATTTGAATATTTTGTTCAAATTCAGCATACTTTGATCATTGATCTCATTTGGAATTTTCTAGATCCATTTCCCTCTGAATTCTCTACATCATTTTGATCATTTCTTACCATAAACCCTATCTAATCACCGCTCTTTTCCATTTCCCTCCAAATTTTCAATTATCAAGCCTAATTTGAATTACCAAAGCAAGCTCCATTCCACCAAATTCCCATACCTAAAGTCTTTAAATAGCACCCTAATTTCATTCATTGGACAAGCTTTTGAGAGCCAAATGCACCTTGCAAAAATTTCTTGAAGTTTTTTATAGCCAACAAATCTCTTGCAAAATATCCCCCCAAACCAAAAATTCACTAAAGATCTTCTTCCTTTATTTTGAAGTTATCAAGAATTCACATTGAATTCTTGATCAACTTAAGCTAAACCTTCATCCTACTTCTTTCTTGTTCATCAATTTCAGTAGATCAAGCTTGATTTGGTCCAATTTGAAGAAGTGATTTTGGTAACTCACTCTTTCCATGATTCCATCTTCATCATCAACATTCAATATGTAGATCTTTGGTGCCTTTGATTCTAGATCCATTGGATCTGAAATTATTGTTTGATTGTAGGGATTTCACTGTATTTTGGTCTTAAAATTTGTGCTAATTCAGCTCATGATCATCAAGTGTTTGAAAAAAGGTTTTGAAAGTGGATCATGCTGAATTTCAACATTTTTCTGCCACCGGTACAATGTTAACCAGTTAACCATTTCCAGTGTATTTTGGTTAACCGGTTAACCATTGTTATTTTGGCGCATGATTTGAAAACTGATTGTCTTAACAGGTTAACCTATTTGGTTAACCGGTTAACACAAGACCAAAAGCTTTTTTTGGTTTATTTTGAATTTATTTTTGGTTACTCTCTCTTCTTTTTCTTCCTCCTTTTTATTTTTACCTTGGGAAGTACTATTGGGAGTAATTTCTCTTTAATTTCAATGGACTTTGAGTGTAGATTAGAGTAGTTAATGTTCATTAATTCAAAACTACCTTTAAGTGAATTATTCAATTCATTTAAGGTACTTTGCATTAGTGAGACATTTTCATGCTTGAATCCACCAAAATGAGTTATTAAACTTAAAGATGGAAGAATACCATAAGTGTAACTCAATTTGGTATTCATCTTTAGTTTTGTATGGTATTGCGTTCGGGTAGTGATTTACATATCATTTATCTCGCATGCATTAGCACTAACATTGTTCACCTTAATTGGTGGTGGCCGACTTTATTTGTAGGGTAATTACTTCGTAAATTACTCGGCGATTTCTTAACATAGACCTAAATTTATCCCAAATTCGGAATAAAAATCCAATTGTATACTTGCACTTTCATGGGCTAGACCTCTTATTGGTCGCGTAATCCCAAAGCTATTGATCATTTTGCATTAATAACCAAGACTTATGAATGTTTGATGCATAGGTGCTTTGGGTCTCCTAATCTCCTTTCAAACTCCATTGAATTTGGTCCTATTTGCCTTGATTTATCACTATAGTGTATGATACTAAGCGGATCTGATTTCCTTTCGATTTTTGTTACTCTTTTGGTTATGGTTGATTAAGTTCACCATACCACTATTATGTAAATATTATTATACTATTGCTATTACTAATATTTTAGATTCTTGCACTTTAATTGCTTTTATTTTATTACTATTATGTAAATATTATTATACTATTACTATACTAACATTTTAATTCTTTCTCGCACCTTATCCTCTTTATTCTAATCTCTTGCTCCTTATCTCTTTTATTATGATTTATCATCCATTATCGTTTTTATATTTCTTGCTCTTATTATTGTTATGTTGATTTTCCTTTTGTCCATTTGGACACTAAAATATTAATAAAGGATTGAACCTCTAAAAAACTTGTGACTTTAATTCTTGGACTATTGGTTACTATCCTTAGCATCAGAATAGAGATTTTGGACTTAGATTTTAGGATACTACTCCTTTGCTTTGATCTTCATTAATTTGGTAGACTTGCCTTTATTTTGCCACTTTCTAGCATATAAGGATGGAATTCTTGTGCTCATAATGGGAAGCATCATCAATTTTGGTTAGATCTTTCCTCCTTTATCTCTTCTTTTTTTTAGGATAGTCCCTTCATCTCCTCCCCTTCTTTAATTTTCAAAACTTCTCCCTTTTCCCAAAATCTTCTTTGTTTTCAAACTTAAAACCGCTTTCATAATCAAACTTTGACTTAGGTCAAGCGATTTTTACCTTTTCTTTTATTTTCTTAATAAGTGTTAAATCATGTAAATATATCAAAACATTTTCCATAAGACCATAAAAAATACAAAACTCATCGAATATTTTTGTGCCTTTGTGCACTTTTCATTTTAACTTTTTCTTTACATGTTTAGATATGATTCATTCTTTCTAGCGGAATTATTCGCTAAAGAATGATGACTTATCTTTACATTTTAAAATCAATCTAACACATCAATTCTTTTCACCATTTGTACCACGAACTACGGGGTTTTGATCTCGTATTGCACTTTGTGGGTACGTAGGCATGAGGTGGTAAACCTCTCCAAACACTAAAATATTAAAAATTAATTTTTTTCTCATCCCTCCACTCTCATTTGCAAACCATTTTAAAACCAAAAGCATTTTTCACAGGGCTCTCATGAAGTACCACAGACATTTTGGGTGAGTAAAACCTCCCCATTGTGTAACCTATCCCCTTACCCGGTTCTTTGTTGTGTTTCTTTAGCTTTTTTCTTTTAGATTCATTAGGATTTATTTGCTCTTTTTTCTTTTTCCTTTTGAAATAAAATAAAAGTGCGGTGGCGACTCTGTTTACTATGAGTTAAGTTAACCAATAGGCTACACTCATGTTTTTACCGCTACAGCTTGCATAGTGTAACACCCCAAAATTTTCCCTCTCATTTCATATCATGGAGCATTCATGTCTTAGCATTTTGCATAGAAAGATGAGGCATGACATCCATAGTTACAAGCATAGGGCATGCGATCAGTCATCTAGCAAGTTATGATTCTTCAAATTCAAGTGGAGATCCAAGTGGTCTTGAAAGAATCCTACAAAGGATCCTCATATCTTATACAAGCTCAAATTCATCCTCAAAGCCCTGGGAGGAGTAGGATTCATCAGAAGCTCAACAGTGCAACATCCTCCTATGCAAAGAAACCCTAATTAGGGTTTTGCCTCAGATCCTCATATCCTCATAGATTTGACCAATTCATGTGGTCAAAGGCTTTCATATGATATACAAGGCATATGGATGAAGTTTGGTTCAAAAATTCATTGAGGAAGTCAGGCAATGGTCCAGTTACTTGTGTGTGAAGCAAAAAGTCAATTGTTCAGAAGAAAAGTCAAACATGAGATTGTTTAGGGTTTTTCTCATGTTCATCAACTTCATGAGATCATATTTAATCAAGGAATGGCTTGGATGGCTTCAAATATCAAAAATCAAGAATGTGCAAAAGTTACTAAATTTGGAAGTTTCAAGTTAGAAGTTTCTATTTTCGGAAGTATCTGCCCTAATCTTCAAGCTATTATTTCATGTGTAAAAAAGCTCCAAATGATTTTTCCTTGAACATGAAAGTTGTAGAGCATGATTTTCCCTTTCCAAAAATTCCAAGAGCACCTTCATAGGGTTTTTATAACTCAAGATATTATTTTTTGAATTTTTTAGGCATTTTAGGGTTTTAGGGTGCACATGTGTCATTGTTCCATTGGTCCATTTATTCTTGATATTTTATGCCACCTTTTACCATTTTTCCATAACTTTTTCTAATGGGTCTTGTTTCACTTCATGTGACCAAAGAAGTATGGATGTATCATCTTTTTGTTTTCATTGTTTTTGATATTTTATGTGAAATAATGCAAAAAGAAGATGGTACAATGAGGCACATGGAGTCAGCATAATACTACACAAGGCCACACGTTCTTTCTTTTCATTTATCTCCACTCACATTTTGTAGCACACACTCACACTTTTAGTGCAGCCAAGAAAGAAAGATCACATGGGAGTATCCCACCATGCAACTTTACCAAGTCACCTTTGTCACCATCTGATCTTGTTATCACCTCACCAGCCAATGATATAATAACAACACAAGGAGCCTCACCATTGTTATGATACACCACCACCATGTGATCAAATTTGAAAACAAATTGAGAGTTGAAGAGCACACGGAATACCTCTGCATCTGCATTTTCCACCTTCAAATTGCACTCCTCAAACCCTCCATATAAAAAGCCTTAGGTAACGAGTTCAGAAGGAGGAGGATCACACTTTGCATCATACACCAAATCACAACAAACTTCTCTCTCTCTCTCTCTCTACATATTCTCACATTCCCTCAAGATAAATTTAAATCTGAATCCATTAATGAATAACCTTCTTCAATTCAGTTGTGTATCACCATCAATATTATCTCATTCTCATCATCATATTTGGTTGGTGTTTGGCTTTGAAGTGGTGGTGTCATTGGAAGATTCAACATCACACTTTTGGATCCTTCATATATTTGTTCATCAAGCCTTTATTTGGCTTTAAATAGGTTCAAAGAGGTCAAGAAGTTCAGTGCATCTCTGGATTTCTCAACATTCTTCAAAAATCTTCATATTCAGGTTTCATGTTCAACTTGATTTTTCCTCGGTTTTGTTGTTTTCTGGCTTGTTTTGAATGAATCTTGCTTGATCTATGATGTATGAGACATGTAGAAGCTTTGAGATGTGTTAATTTGTGAATTTGATTTTTGTGATCTGAACTTTAGCTCTTAGAATCTCACTGGTTATGTGTTATTTGTGAATTTTATTAGTAGATTTGAGTTCTCCATAATGTCAGCTTTGATTTGATATAAAGTTTATATGTTTCTGGAAAATTTATGTGGTGATCTTCATCGGATCCAGCTGGAGAAGACGACCGGAGCTTCTTCGGCCGTCGATATTGGCTTGACTGGTTTGCTTCTTCATATTATAACGTGTCCGTTAGATTTAATTTCATCTTGTGGCCTAAAACGTGCCAGCGCATTAATGAGGATGGCGATGGTCACGTGATTTGTTTATGTGCTTGCGTACCATGCTTCATTGTGTTTACAGGTTGATTGTGAGCCCTTAGATCTGGAGGGAGTGGTAAGTTTGAATGTGAGCCTTCAGATGAGAATACATGTGTTTCCTATTGACTTGCGTGTGGATCTTTAGATTTGTTGACTGGTGCAAGTCTAAATCATAGTCATGAGATGTGATTACTATGGACCATAAATTTGTTGATTGATTTCTTTTTAAAATGCATTGGGCCTTAGTTGTTATTAGCACCCCTACTTGAGCGTGTTTCTTCCATTTCAACGTGTTTGGGCCTGTATTTTCACCTCCTTTGTTTTTTTATTTCATTTCATTTATTTTCTTTTCTAGTTTCATTTCAGAATTTTAAAAATAGTAAATCACTTTTAAAAATCCCAAAAAAAACCATGAACATTATTTTGAGTTTTATAAAATTTCTCAAAATTTTATTTTACATTTTTCCTTTATTTTTGTGTCCTAAATTAATTGTCCATTTATTTTCTTTCTTATTTTCTTTATAACATGCATACTTGATCTTGTAGAATTTCTATCTTGAGTTTCAAAGTATGTATGAGTCTGATTCTTTTTTCCATGCTTTGTTAACATGATGAAGTACCTTAGTATTTTTTTCATAATTTTTAGGCTTTGTTTTGCTGCATTTTGGCTTGTTTCTTTGTGTGAAAGTTAATGAAACCCTAATTGTGTTTTGACCATTTATTTGATTGTGCTTGCTTCTGATTTTGGTCATGTGACTTAGATTTGATGTTTGTGCATACTTGAAGTGTCTTGTTGCTTATTGGTATAATTTTTTAGACGTGTTCACTAATTGTTTGGAATTTGTTCTTTAACTTTCCTAATTTGAAGTATTTTTTATCCATGTTTGATTGTTTGAATAGAAAGGAACTTGTGCCATCTCTTAGGATCTTATTTGTGGATTGATAATATGTTATATGGTACCTGGTTTTAGTATGAGAGCTTTTCCTTTGCTTGTTTGATGTTAACTTGTGCACAAAGTAACACATTAACATGCATGTCTCACCTCACTTCAAACTTCTTCATGCCTCTTCTAATTGACCTAGTATGTGTCTGTATGCCTTAATTTATGTTTGAATCTTCTTCTTAGGAACTTCCTTAACATGTTTAGGTTCTGACCTTGATGATACCTGTTGATGTTTAACTTGTTTGCTTATCTTAATCTCAGGTCTTCATCTCACTTCTCCCTTATTGATTTGCTAATTGCGTGTGACTTCTTGCACTCTTCCTTGTGTGGTTTTTGTATGACTAATTATGTGATGTTTAGGTTCTTATTGTGATGATTTGTGGTGTTTAAATGTTATTTCTTCCATTGTTTGAGCTTATTTGATCTTATCTTATCATGTGTGAATGTTTCTAACACTTTCAGGGGCTATGGTAAGTAAGAGGTGTGGATGAGATTTCCACACTTCAAACTTCTTTCTCATTTTTATTTCATACTTTCTATTTGTGATTTTTGATGAGATTAGGCCATCATTTGTTCAACTTTTTTTATCCCCTTGAGAACAACTTAACTTCTTTAGAGAAGTAAGTTGTCTTCTAACTCCTTCTTTTCTTCTTCTTTTATTTCCCTTTCTTTTCTTTCCTTCATCTTTATTAGGATAGAATTAAAACCACACTAACCTAGGAATACCTATACATTACAACTTGTAGGATGGTTTAGTCCCTCATAGTTTTCTACCTTTGAGATCTTTTGGTGCTCAATCTTCACATCTTCAAACTTAATTTTAACTCATCTAATAACTGATAAGTCTTCTCATGTTCCACGAGACTTTGCCATGGGGTAATTTTACGCGTTCCATTTCGGGGCTAGGTGTAGGATATATATATATATCATGATGAATAGGTCTTAGCATGATATTACTTCACAAACAAAATCTAAAAAACACTTCTTAATCAAAAATCACAAAAACACTTAATAAAGTTCAATAGGCTAGTGTGCTTAAGCCTTCATTTGTGGGACTAGATTTGGGGATTTCCCCCATAGCTAGGTGTGCTTCTTGCTCATTCCATTCCGGGATTATGTAAGGAGTACACATCCCATTGAGTAAGACTTAGGTACACTCACATATGCAAACCTCAAATTAAAAACTCATAAAAACATTGAACAAAGAATAAGTGTCTCTCCTTCGGGACATCTTTTCTCATCACCTTCACTCATATCGTATGAACCTTCTCCTACTTGTCTCTTTGCAAGATGATAACGCACTCGTTCCAGAAGAGCCTGCAACACCTGAGCATTGACATAAGAAACTCAAGCTTTTAAAACACAAGCCATTTTCCTCCCTAGTTAGGGGAACTACGAAGACTTTGATCCTCATGTCCAGATGAGGTACGTAGGCAGCGGGGTAGGGCCTACTCGAGCACTCTTTTATTTTCCCTACATTTTCCCCTTTCTTTTCTTTTCTTATCCATATCTGGTTCCTTTTCTTTTACAACAACTTTCAGTTCTTCACCCTTTGAAACAGTTTCTTTGCAAGTGTGGATCCCGTCGGGTACGGCGGACGATCTGGGGTGCTAATACCTTCCCATATCGTAACCGACTCCTGAACCTAGTTCTTTGGTTCGCAGGACCTTGCCATTTCCTTTTCTTTATTCGGTTTGTGCAGCATTACCTTCCCGTTCATTCGGGATAAAAATGCTTGGATGGCGACTCTACCTTTTTCCGCACCACTTTAAGCGTTTGTACTAGGATGAAAATCCTGGGAACGACACATAGCAGCGGTAAGTGCAACATCATTCCTCCCAGCCATTCTAAATCTGTCACATACCCAACAAAATCCAACAACGATTTAGAATCAACAACAATAACACAACTACAGTGCATCAACAATGCTCAACACTCAACAACAGCACAACTCAACAACTCTACGACTCGATGACTCAACTACTTGGTCGGACGGACCGACCTTCCCTAATAACACTTTGTAACACCCAAATTTCCCCACGAGAATATTAATAAAAATCAGAGTAAAATTTTCAACTTTTTATTTGAGTGTCACAATCAACTACAAAACACCATAAATGGCTCAATGATACATTTTCAAAACAAATATTCAACATGCAGCGGACATAATTTTCAAATTAACATCAATCAACTTCAGTTACAAAAAGTGTTTTTTAAAAGAAGTAATAGATAAAAAGAAATGGTGTCCCGACTCCCAAAGCGACGTATCAGAGTCGACACCCTAAACGTGAAGCACACCAACTTCACTGACCACCACTCGACTTATCCTGCTCACCTGCACATTACCAACATAGGGGTAACATTCAAACATAAGGGGTGAGATACTTACATCACAAAGAGTAATATAATAGAAACTAAGTAAGTATCAGAAAACAATTCCCCACTTCTCGACAACGACTATTTAATAACATCACATACAACAATAACATATATACCACAACATCATATACTACCACAACATCATATACAACAACAACAACAATCATGCCATGAGACTCAACTTGACTCTACACATGCGGTACCATATTCAATCTCTATTTCAAGATCTCGTTCCCGTCAAAACTCTCGACCCCTCTTTCATGGTCAAGTGTGATCCATATTTCATGATCACACCCTCGACCCCTATTTCATGGTCACGTACGATCCCTATTTCATGACCACGCCAACATCACAATAATGAAATACCCCACCTTGGTATGTTATTCAACTATGCAACATGCCATGCAACATCAATGACATACATGCATACTCACAATAACTACATCATACAACATCAACAACAACCACCTATTGCAACGTCGATCAATACACTGCTAATCATTATCATCACAATTATCATGTGTTTCATAACATCTATTCACATAATTCAACTCATACCATGACAATGCAACAAAACATGTACTACAATATACCACATACTCATATATCATTAATAAGCATATGAAACATATCAACACAACACTACTCATCATGACAACAACCTCAACATCAACGAACATATAGATTGTGTTTAGCCAAATTACACTAATTATCCATACGATTTTGTGTATAAGACTTCCTTCACCACTTCCACCTACCCACATCAATCCCTAAGCATTACTAAGCAATTAAATAATTTTCATTAAATTTTCGGAATTAAAAATTAATATTTCACGCTCCAGGGCTCACTAAGCAAGGGTTATAGCTCGCTAAGCACCGAACTCCCTCACTTTGCTCGTTAAGCGAGCTCCAGATCGCTATGCAAGCTCTGCAATTTTACAAATCGCACTCTGCGTTAAGCACTGAAATTCTGTGATCAGGTATGAGATGTCCTAAGAGATGTCCCAACACTTAATAGGACATTTGACAAATTTAACCAAAACTTAAACAGCAAGAAAAGTAAACAACACAGAAGTTTGTTAACCCAGTTCAGTGTATAACCACACCTACATCTGGAGGCTACCAAGCCAGGAGGAAATCCACTATTAGTAATATTAATTCTAGACTTAAACCACCCTGTTTAATCTATCACTTAATACTTACCCAATGCAATTTCTACCTAAGACTCACTTAGATAAGAGTACCCTACTCACTCCCCCTCAATCACACAATGATCAAGTTTACAAGTTTACAGAAATTGAAGACATCCTTCAAACAATACAGCTTGATCTTACTTCACAGTTTCAATCAAGTCACAAATGCACTTTTGCTTAAAAGCTCATAAAGTGGTACATAAAACAACCTGCTATTAAAAACACTAGACACCCTATTTGGTCTTCTGAAATTAGTACTCAATTCTATGAGTTTATGTTGCTTAAATAGGTATCTGAATTTTGGGCTTTCTGTAGAATGATCCAGCCCTAATGTGCAGCAACTGTCACCTTGAATTTAGGGTTTGTTACCTCCTATATTCTAGGTGATTTAGGTCTTCTGTTTTAATCTGAATCTTCAATATAAAACACCCTACAGATGCGCCTTGTTCTGTTTTTATCCATCATTAATTAATTCCAGATACTTCTCCTTAAATATCTCTGATCAGTTAATCATTAATTAATTCTGGTAGCAGGTCTGAGATGTCTCAACATCTGTTGGGACATCCTGAAAAACTGAACTTAATCTATTCACACAATGTCCCAACATCTGATGAGACATCCTGAAATAAATTCACATACTCTGTTTGATAATGTCCCAACATCTGATAGGACATTCTGAACTGAATTTAACATTTCTTGTTTGGTCAAAAATTCTGCCAATTCTTAAACATCTACAAACTCCCCCTTTGGCTAATTTTTGGCTAACATCTTTTCTGGATTTTAGAGTGCAGCAGAAGTTCTTTTTATCAGAGTATAGCATTACTTTTCTGTTGATTCTTATTTGAGATTACTCCCCCTCAAACATATATGTATTCAATTTTGTTGCAACAGAAATACACACTGATTCAGTTCAGACAGAAACAAATAGATTTCATTCAAAAATTAAACAGCAGTACAAATTTGTTGTTGTTCTCCCCCTTGGTAGACACAAAATTAGGGGCCAAAGACACTATTACTGTCATTACATTGCTGTCATTACATTTGCCTCACATACATTGATCACTCAGATTCATCACTCTCAGTTGCTTCCTCCACTCCAGTGTCTTCATCTTTATCAGCTTCACTTTCTTCATCAGCCTCACTGTCTTCACCAGATGCAGCATTCTGATCTTCTTCACTTTCCAACCTTTTGATGATTTCCTCAAGCTTCTGCTTTCTAGCTTCAAGCTCTTTGCAGGTGCTTTTGAGTTCAGCAATTAAAGTCTTCCTGGAGATTGGATTCTTAGCAGTGGAGGGACCAGCAGATGTCCCAGAAGGTGCTTCAACATCTGCAGCATGGTGACTTAGGAATAATTTGTAGTGAAAAGCCAGGGGGCTCTCTCTCTTGCAGACTGTGTCCTTCTCATTTAAAATTCCAGGGTATTGACTTAGAACAATACCACACAGCAATGAAGGAAAAGCTATTGGTAGCTTTGTTGCAGAAGAGTTGGCATGCTTCATGGTTTGATCAAAGATGAAAGCTCCATAGTCCATTTTGGTTTGAGTTCCAACAGCATATATAAATCTGGCTAGACCAGTTGAGATTGAGGAAGTGTGGTTTGTAGGCACCCAATTAGCAGTTCCAATTTTGTTCAGCATGGCATACTTTCTGGTAAGCATGCTCACAGAGAGCTTTCCCTTCACAGTCTATGCCTTGACCTGGTTTGCAGTGATCACTTTACAGACTTGATTATCTGTCTTACCTAATTCATTGGGTCCATCTGTTTCTCTTCCTAGATACTCATTGATGATTTGAGGAGAAAACTGTACACATTTACCCCTAACAAAAACTTTTCTAAACTCAGAAGACTTACCATTTGAGCAATCCTCCTGAAGATTCACAATAAACTCTTTGACAAGAAGTTCATAGCAGGGAGATAGGTCTGAGACTGTCTTGAATAGTCCTGCAGCAGAGATGAGGTCTATCAGTTCTGTGCACTCAAGTGCATTGCTGCTTAGTTCTCTTTCCAAGGCAACCCTTCTTTGGTACACATATTTCCACCTGTTGACACTGGAGACATGGTGAAATGATATGTTGTCCAAGGGAGCTTCTGGTACAGCAGTTGAAGCTCTGGATGTTGCTGGTCTCTTCTTGGGAGGAGATGTTGGGACATCTGATCCAACATCTGAATCTGATGATGTGGCAGCTTTCCTTTTCTGAGTTTGGACTTTACTCCATTGTTTTGATGGCCCAAAAGTGACTTTAGCCTTCCCTTTCTTTGGAGAGGCTTTCTTCTTTTCAGGAATTGTTGCTTCAGCTTGCAGCTTGCCCTTCCTGGACCTGAGTCTTTTAGCAATGTTGGGTTTCACAGATGCTATGATCTCTGCATCAGAGTCCTGCTCCAGATTGACCACTGGAGGAGATTGAGCAGCCTCCTCTTCAGCTGGTTGATCAGCAGGGATTTGATCTTCATTTGAGCCTTGAGCCTGTTCTTCAGAGACCTCTTCATCATTTTCTTTTGAGGCTTTGTCCTCAGTTTGTTCCAGATCAACATCAGATGAGTTCTTTTTCTTATCTTCAGATGTTCCAACATCTGTTGGGACATCTTGTTCTGCAGCAGTGTTCTCTGTATCTTGAGCTGGTTCTTCTTGAGGTGCAGGAATGGTGTTCAAAGGAACAGAGATCCCTCTCACCACTCTTTGTTCATAGAAAACTTGGTTGACAATCTCCTTGATGGAATCATCAACATATTTGGAGTATTTTGAGGACATGTTAGCAGGAGAGGGAATGCCTTTAGCTTTGCTTCTGATTTGATCTTTAGATCTCTTTGGTGTTCTTGCCTTTTTAGTGTGAGAGGCGCTTCCCCTGAGCTCGTCCAATGGTGTTGATGACATTGGCACAACAGAGATTGGAGTGGCATGAACCACGTCTTCCTTGTTGAGAATTTCCTCAGCTGTTTTAGGGTTTTGAGACATTGTTGAGGAAGATGAATGTGCAGCTTTAGGGTTTATGATTTCTGAAGGATTGAGAGTTAATGTGATTCGCTTGTGATGGTATGATGAGAATCTTGATAGCTGCTTATAAGTAGTTACTAAATAAGTAACCGTTACAATGCAAATGATGAGAGATGGAATTCCCAAGGATTTTGTCCAGACTAGTTTTGCCATCTGGACCTTATGCCATGCAATGTCATATGACATGTTGGCACATCTCATTAACTGCTAAATATCACATAAACAGATTCCAAGTTTGCCCCTTAAGTTCTCAAATTGTGTAGCATCCAATGCTTTGGTAAAGATATCAGCTAACTGCAGATTTATAGCTACATGCTCCAATGAAATCACCTTTTCTTCTACAAGATCTCTAATGAAATGATGTCTGATATCAATATGCTTAGTCCTGCTGTGTTGAATGGGATTCTTTGATATGTTGATTGCACTTAAGTTGTCACAGTACAATGTCATGACATCCTGTGGGACATTGTACTCAGTGAGCATCTGCTTCATCCAAACCAACTGAGAACAACTGCTACCTGCTGCTATATACTCAGCTTCAGCTGTAGATAATGACACACAATTATGTTTCTTACTGAACCAAGAAATCAGATTGTTTCCTAGAAAGAAGCATCCTCCTGAAGTGCTTTTTCTGTCATCAGCACTTCCTGCCCAATCAGCATCACAAAAGCCAGTGAGAATTGGTTTGCAACCATGAAAGTACATTATGCCATAGTCACAAGTACCATTAACATATTTAAGGATTCTCTTGACTTGATTGAGATGACTGACTTTTGGATCAGCTTGATATCTTGCACAAACTCCTACTGCAAATGCAATGTCTGGTCTGCTAGCAGTCAAGTATAACAAGCTTCCAATCATGCTTCTATATAAACTTTGATCTACATTCTCACCCTTTTCATCTTTAGTCAGCTTTAAATGTGTGGGAGCAGGAGTTCTTTTATGAGAAGCATTTTCCATTCCAAATTTCTTCACTATGTTCTTGGAGTACTTACTTTGGGAAATAAACATTGAGTCTTCCATTTGCTTTACTTGCAGACCAAGAAAGTAGGTTAATTCACCTACTAGACTCATTTCAAATTCAGATTCCATCTGCTTGACAAAATGTTTGACCATCTTATCAGACATCCCACCAAACACAATGTCATCAACATATATTTGTGCAATCATGACATTTCCTTCTTCATCTTTAACAAACAGGGTTTTATCAATCCCACCTTTTCTGTATCCTTGCTTGATAAGAAATGTGGTCAGTCTTTCATACCATGCCCTTGGAGCTTGCTTCAGACCATAAAGTGCTTTCTTTAATTTGTATACATGATTTGGACAGCTTGGATCAACAAATCCTTTAGGCTGTTCTACATATACCTCTTCATTAAGATAACCATTAAGAAAGGCACTTTTCACATCCATTTGAAATAGCTTGAACTTTAAGATACAAGCAATTCCCAACAGTAGTCTTATTGATTCAAGCCTTGCTACTGGTGCAAAGGTTTCATCAAAGTCTACCCCTTCAATTTGAGTGTATCCTTGAGCCACAAGTCTAGCTTTGTTCTTTGTAACAACTCCTTGTTCATTTGACTTGTTCTTATACACCCATTTTGTACCAATCACATTTATGTCATCAGGTCTAGGAACAAGATTCCACACTTCATTCCTTGTGAATTGACCTAATTCCTCTTGCATAGCACAAATCCAGTATTCATCAGTGAGAGCTTCCTTGACATTTTTAGGTTCTATTTTGGAAACAAAACAAGAACCTGAAATCACTTCTCTTGATCTAGTGCTTACACCTCTGTTGGGATCACCAATTATTAAGTCTTTGGGATGATCCTTCTGTATTCTGATGGAGGGAGGTTTGCTTGAATCTTCTGACCTTGTATCATTTTGAGTGAAGTTATATTGATCATTCTTTTCTTCAGCTTCAATCTTGATATCAGCAGATGTTCCAACATCTTCTGGGACATCTGTAGAAGCATCATCAATTATCACATTTATGGACTCCATGATAACCTTTGTTCTGTAATTAAATACTCTATATGCTCTGCTGTTTATAGAGTATCCAAGGAAAATCCCTTCATCACTTTTAGGATCCATTTTTCTCCTTTGCTCCCTATCTGCCAGAATATAGCATTTACTTCCAAACACATGAAAGTACTTCACAGTGGGTTTTCTGCCCTTCCAGACTTCATATATTGTGGAAAAAGTTCCTTTCCTTAAAGTAACTCTGTTATGGATGTAACAGGCAGTGTTCATAGCTTCAGCCCAAAAGTATAGAGGCAACTTTTTAGCATGGATCATAGCTCTTGCTGATTCTTGAATGGTTCTATTCTTCCTTTCAACAATCCCATTCTGTTGAGGAGTGATAGGTGAAGAATATTCATGATTGATTCCTTCTGAAGAGCAGAAATCTAAGAACTTTTGATTCTCAAATTCCTTTCCATGATCACTTCTAATTCTGATCACACAGCTGGATTTTTCCCTTTGTAATCTTTGACATAATTCTTTGAATACATCAAATACATCTGACTTTTCTTTGATAAAATTTATCCATGTATATCTTGAAAAGTCATCAACCACCACATAAGCATACCTCTTACCACCAAGACTTTCAACCTGCATAGGTCCCATAAGATCCATATGTAGAAGTTCCAAAACTTTGGAAGTTGTCAGATGTTGGAGCTTTGGATGGGACATCTTGGTTTGCTTGCCTATTTGACATTCACCACATATTTTGCCATCATCAATCTTTAGTTTAGGAATACCTCTTACAGCATCCATAGATATGATCTTCTTTATGCCTCTGAAATGAAGATGACCTAGTCTTTGATGCCACAGTTTCACTTCTTCTTCTTTAGCTAGAGAGCAGGTTGAAGTGAGACTGAGATTTTGGGATTCCCACATGTAACAGTTGTCTTTAGATCTGGCTCCTTTCATGACAACCTCTTGTTCTTTGTTAGTCACTATACATTCAGATTTGGTAAAGTTTACACTGTACCCTTGATCACATAACTGACTTATACTGATCAGGTTAGCAGTTAAACCTTTAACAAGCAGCACATCATCTAGTCTTGGAACATCTTGACAGTCCAAGGTTCCAACTCCCTTGATTTCTCCTTTAGCTCCATCTCCAAAGGTCACATACCTGGATGAATGTGATTTTAAGTTTACTAGCAAATTCTTCAATCCAGTCATGTGTCTTGAACATCCACTATCAAAGTACCAGTCTTCTTTAGCTGATACTCTCAGTGATGTATGTGCTATGTATGCAGTACTTTTCTTTGACCAGATGAGTTGAGATTTCTTTTGATGCCTCTGCCCTGTGTGTTGTTCAGCTGATCTCCAAGCTTGATTGTTGATCTGGTTCTTGGGTATGTGGATTTGATCAGTCTGAATGTCAGCTTTTGGTCTCCAAACCTTCTTGATGACCTCTGTCTTCTGCTTAGGAGGTTGCTGATTTCTTTGATGACTATGCAGCACTTTCTTGGTACCCTCTACTTTCTGTTTGGAAGGTTGCTGATATATCTGATTTGGATATCCATGTAGCTTATAACAGTGAGGTTTGATATGCCCAAATCTTCCACAGTGATGGCATCTCCATCTTTGATATTTTTTCTTCATTTTGTTCTTTCCAGAATGTTGAGACATCTGTTGGAACATTATGTTTGTCTTTGTGTTTTGATGTTGGAGCATCTGTTGGGACATCTTGTTTGACTGTGTAGTTTTTGAAGTAGTTTTGCTAGAGCTTGCTTCATCTCTGTTATATCCTAGTCCACTTTTGTCCCCTGAATGTTTATTATTGCTGAGAATAACATCCAGTGTGTTTGAGCTGTTGTTCAACATTCTAACAGATTTGGACATATGTTCCAACTTAGAGTTGAGAAGGCTTACTTCACTTTTTAAGGTTTCAATGATCTCCTGATCATTTGCTTTGTCATCTTCTAAAGTCTTATTCTGCTTCTTTAGCTTTATAACTTCACTGCATATTTCAGAGCTTCTTTTGTATAGATCTTTGAATGCTTGCTCAAGTTCTTCATAAGTAAGTTCTCCACAACTGGAATCACTATCATATTCACACAGTCCAGCTAAAGCAGTAATATGCTTAGCTGATTCTTCTTCTGAATCTCCTGAGTCTTCATCAGACCAGGTCACAGAGAGTCCTTTCTTTTGCCTCTTTAAGTAGGTAGGACATTCAAACTTGATGTGTCCATATCCTTCACATTCATGACATTTGACTCCTTTATCTTGACTGGTCTTTTCAGCATACTTTAATCTTTTGTTAGCATCATAAGATCTTCTGTTCTCAGAGTTTGTGTTTCTTCCACTAGGTTTGGATTTGCCTTCCATTCCTTTGAGAATCTGTTTGAATTGTCTTCCAAGCAAGGCAAGGTTTTCTGATAAGCTTTTATCATTTGCTGATTCATCATCTTCTTCTTCATCTGTATTTGACACCAAGGCTATGCTTTTGTTCTTTTTGGCATTTGTGTCATTCATTCCCATCTCAAAAGTTTGAAGGGAACCAATGAGTTCTTCAACTTTCATGGAGCATATGTCTTGAGCTTCTTCTATTGCAGTGACTTTCATGTCAAATCTTTTTGGCAAAGATCTGAGAATCTTTCTTACAAGCTTTTCATCAGTCATCTTTTCTCCCAAAGCTCCAGAAGTATTGGCTATATCCAAGATGTTCATATAGAACTCATGAATTGATTCATCTTCTTTCATTCTCAAGTTTTCAAACTTGGTGGTGAGAAGTTGAAGTCTTGACATTTTTACTTTTGATGTTCCTTCATGAGTTGTTTTGAGAGTATCCCAAACATCTTTGGCCAGTTCACAATGATACACAAGTCTGAAAATGTTCCTATCAATGCCATTGAATAAAGCATTTAAGGCTTTTGAATTGCCTAGTGCTGAGTCTTCTTCCTCCTTACTCCATTCTTCTTCAGGTTTCAGCACTTTAGATCCATCTTTGGTGTCTTGGATAGGATGATCCCATCCAACATTGACTGCTCTCCATGCCCTGTTGTCAAGTGACCTTAAGAATGCAATCATTCTTGGCTTCCAGTAGTCATAATTAGATCCATCCAGAATAGGTGGTCTATTTACTGACCCTAAATCTCTGTCCATGTTACAGAATTTATATTCCCTAGATCTCACCCAGTATAAACAGGCAGGGTGCCTGCTCTGATGCCAATTGAAATTCTGTGATCAGGTATGAGATGTCCTAAGAGATGTCCCAACACTTAATAGGACATTTGACAAATTTAACCAAAACTTAAACAGCAAGAAAAGTAAACAACACAGAAGTTTGTTAACCCAGTTCAGTGTATAACCACACCTACATCTGGAGGCTACCAAGCCAGGAGGAAATCCACTATTAGTAATATTAATTCTAGACTTAAACCACCCTGTTTAATCTATCACTTAATACTTACCCAATGCAATTTCTACCTAAGACTCACTTAGATAAGAGTACCCTACTCACTCCCCCTCAATCACACAATGATCAAGTTTACAAGTTTACAGAAATTGAAGACATCCTTCAAACAATACAGCTTGATCTTACTTCACAGTTTCAATCAAGTCACAAATGCACTTTTGCTTAAAAGCTCATAAAGTGGTACATAAAACAACCTGCTATTAAAAACACTAGACACCCTATTTGGTCTTCTGAAATTAGTACTCAATTCTATGAGTTTATGTTGCTTAAATAGGTATCTGAATTTTGGGCTTTCTGTAGAATGATCCAGCCCTAATGTGCAGCAACTGTCACCTTGAATTTAGGGTTTGTTACCTCCTATATTCTAGGTGATTTAGGTCTTCTGTTTTAATCTGAATCTTCAATATAAAACACCCTACAGATGCGCCTTGTTCTGTTTTTATCCATCATTAATTAATTCCAGATACTTCTCCTTAAATATCTCTGATCAGTTAATCATTAATTAATTCTGGTAGCAGGTCTGAGATGTCTCAACATCTGTTGGGACATCCTGAAAAACTGAACTTAATTTATTCACACAATGTCCCAACATCTGATGAGACATCCTGAAATAAATTCACATACTTTGTTTGATAATGTCCCAACATCTGATAGGACATTCTGAACTGAATTTAACATTTCTTGTTTGGTCAAAAATTCTGCCAATTCTTAAACATCTACAAGCACCTTAAACTTGCTATGAATTCTTCCCAACAAATCACCAATTAACAGCCAAAATTCACAGAATATTGCATCTAATCATCTAACTAACACCAATTATCAACTAATAATAACATTCAACAAAAAAATCAATATAATCTTTCCCCAATTCATCCCAACACCAGCCCTTAATCCTCCACCTACCCAATTCCAATTATAAAACCCTTAAGATGGAAGAATCCCACCATTACCTTAGGTTTTTATCGAGAATCTTCTTCTTCTTCACGAACTTTCTTCACGATTAAGCCCTTTCTTCTTCCTCTCCTCTTCACAACTTCCACGATCGTTCTTGTTCTCCCTAACACGATTATGTTTTCCTTTTTTCCTTATTTCCAATATAACCCATAAGACCCAACTTATGATCTTCCACTTTTACCCTTATTACTTTCACCAATTGACCACCTCGTCCTTATCTCTTACTTATTCCAGTTATTTTATTTATCACATAATAATACAATTATCCACCACAATATAATTTTCAATCACAATTATATTCGATAATATATATTATTCTATACACACCAACACACAATAATATGAATAAATAATTTAAATAAAATTTGGGGCGTTACAATGACGATGACAATCTGTTTCCATGGTAGACCATTAGTAACCTGCTCTCAGAATCTTCTTAGCCATCGTATGTCCACTGGAATGAGTACCAAAGACACCTTCATGCATGTATTCCATAATCGCATCTGCTTCCTTTTTGTCTACACAGCGAAGCAAAGTTGAATCGTGGTTGCGTTTGTACAAGATACCATTACACAGAAAGAACTTGGTAGAGAACCTCCTTAGAAACCTCTTGTCATTGATAGATGACCCTTCAGGATACTCCTGAGCTTCGATATATCTTTTCACTTCATGGAACCAAGGTTTTTCCTCTATTTCATCAGTATCAATCTCACAATAGTGTGTCGGTTCGTCTAATTTGTCAATAGTAACTCGGGGAGCTTCGTTATCCCATCTTACCTTGAACATAGAGGACATAGTTGCTAAAGCATCTGCTAGTTGATTCTCCTCTCGTGGTATATGCTCGAAAGTAATCTCTTTGAAGTGTGGAATCAAAGTCATCACATGCTCTCGGTAAGGAATAAGAAGTGCATGCTTTGTGTCCCATTCTCCTTTAATCTGACTGATCACTAAGGTTGAGTCCCCATATACCTTTAAGAATTTGATCCCCATATCAATGCAAGCTTTGAGACCCATGATGCATGCCTCATACTCCGCCATGTTTTTGGCACGGTCAAAGCAGAGTCTAGCCGTAAACGGCGTATGAAAACCCTGAGGAGAGATAATTATTGCCCCAATTCCATTACCAAGTGAGTTGGAAGCTTTGTCAAAAACCATAGTCCATCGGGATTCCTGTTCAGGTCCTTCATACGGTCCAGGTTCTTTATAATCAGTAACAAGCATAATGTTCTCATCTGGGAATTCAAAACTCATGGACTGATAATCGTCTATTTCTTGATGAGTTAAATGGTCAGCCAACACACTCCCTTTAATGGCTTTTTGAGTAGTGTATTGAATATCATATTCTGATAAGACCATCTGCCATCTTTCTATTCTCTCAGAGAGAGCGGGCTTCTCAAATATGTACTTGATTGGATCCATCTTAGAAATCAACAAGGTAGTATGAGTCAACATATATTATCTTAGTCAGCGAGCAGCCCATGCCAAAGCGCAACATGTTTTCTCGAGCAGTGAGTATCTTTCCTCATAGTCGATAAATTTTTTGCTAAGGTAGTAGATTGCATGCTCTTTTCAGCCAAACTCGTCATGTTTCCCCAACACAAACCCCATTGAATTCTCTAATATTATTAAGTACATAATAAAAGGTCTCCTTTCAACCGGTGGCATCAGAATATGAGGCTCTTGGAGATACCTTTTGATCTTGTCAAAAGCTATTTGGAAATTGTCGTTCCGTTTCACTACTTGATCTTTCTTCAGTAACTTGAAGATTGGCTCACAAGTAAATGTTAAATGGGAAATAAATTTGGCAATATAGTTCAGACGTCCCAAGAAACCTCTGATTTCCTTCTCAGTACGCGGAGCGGGCATCTCTTGAATAGCTTTTACCTTTTCATGATCTACTTCAATACTTTTACTACTGATGACGAAACCCAAGAGTTTACCGGATCTTACTCCAAAGGTGCACTTGTTTGGATTCAGTCTCAGACAAAATTTCCTCAATCTGTCAAATAGATTTTGCAAATGGACGAGGTATTTTTCTTCGGTATTGGATTTTGCAATCATGTCGTTGACAAACACCTTAATCTCTTTGTGGATCATGTAATGGAAGAAATTTACCATTGCACACAGATATGTTGCTCTTGCATTCTTCAAACCAAACGGCATTACCTTGTAACAAAATGTTCCCCACGGTGTTATGAAAGTTGTATTCTCCATGTCTTCTGGTGCCATCTTGATTTGATTTTAACCAGAGAAGCCATCCATGAAGGAACACACTTTGCATTGTGCAGTATTGTTGACTAATACATCAGTGTGAGGTAGAGGGAAGTCATCTTTAGGGATTTCTTTGTTCAAGTCCCTATAGTCAACACACATCCTAACCTTTTCGTCTTTCTTGGGCGCAGGCACGATGTTTGCAATCCATGGCGGATAATTCACGACTTTTAGAAAGCCAACGTCAAATTGTTTCTCAACCTTGTCATGAATCTTCTTAGACATATCAGGCCTAGTCCTTCGAAGTTTCTTCTTAATTGGAGAACTGTCTTCCTTGAAAGGTAACTGATGCACAACAATATGTGTATCAAGACCAGGCATGTCTTCATACGACCAGGAAAAGATCTCAATATAGTCACGTAACATCTGAATTAACCTTTTCTTGACACTATCGTCCATCTCAGCTCCTATCTTGACTTCTCTTTTGTCTTCCTCGATACCCCGATTCACAACCTCGACCGGCTCTTCGTCCGGTTGTATGGTCTTCTCTTCTTATTGTAGCAGTCTAGTAAGTTGTCCAAGCACTTCTCAATCTTCCTCACCTTCATCCTCAACTTGGTAGATCGTATTTTTGAAGTCATAATGGGCAGTAGCAAAATTGTTATCAATGGGGTCCATAGTGGATATGGATCTGCAGTTTATTTAGTGTGTGTGTAAGAACACATAGCTATTTTAAACAAAGAAAAGTAAAAGCGAGATAGAGAGCGCAAAATTTGTATGAAAAACGTCCAAATGATTTTATTGAATGAGCGATGCAAATGACAATTATAAGCCCTTAACAAATGGATCTTTGTGCCCTGTGCAAGGCACGAGGTTTAAAATTGTTTATTTATTATATAATCCCAAAACAAACTTGAAAAACAACAAAACAGCAATTACTCCTGGAAGAAGGAGACTAGAATGAAGTCTGTAGAAGTCCAATTGTTGAGTCCTTCGGCAGCAGTTGGGTAGATCCAGTTTTTCGAGTCGTAGTCAATGTCTTCATATCCCATGACATTAACTTGATCCTTTGGAACTCCAGCGTTGGTAAAACGGATGGGTTGTCTTCTGGAGAAGGAACGAGCATGGAGAACCGCCTTCTGAGCTTGGGAAGTGAAGCCTAAACCAAACTTGTCAAACTTGTATGGGATGTCTGGAAGTTGGCCCTAATTAGTTCAACCATCATCTTCAATTGTAGCTTGTGCGTCCTTTAACGAGGCCATGGCATGAGGAATCCTGGAAACCTTGGGAACAGACAGAGCAACCTTGGGAATAGGAACCGATGGGGGAATAAGTTCAAAGATCTGACTGGGAGTCACATGAAATTCACCTTCAACTTCCACGTACTTGAATGAGTTGAGGTGATTGACCATATAATCTTCCTCACCACAGACAGTGATGATCTTCCCTTCAGCTAGGTACTTCAAATTTTGGTGCAAGGTCGAAGTGATTGCGCCTACCCCATGTATCCAAGGGCGTCCAAGTAGGAAAGAGTGTGTCGGACGGATACCCATGACGTGAAAGGTAGAATTAAAGACTTGGGCTCCCACCTTGATCGGGAGGTCAATTATACCATACTTTTTGAGCCATCGAAGGCTCTCACAACCATGTCACTAGGTTTCAGTGTCAAACCTTCGCCATTTATCTTGTCTAAAGCAAATTTAGGAAAAAAAATTCAACGATGAACCATTATCCACCAACACATGAGCTAAGGTGGTCCCTTTGCATTCATTAGAAACATGGAGAGCCTTATTATGGTTTCTTCCCGTGGGAGTCAAGTCAGCTTCGGAGAAACCTAAACCATTTTTGGTAGTCAGACTGGCTGCACAATTCTCAAATTGGTCCACCGAGATCTCTTGAGGTGCATGGGCGGATTTCAACAACTTAATCAATGCCCGAGTGTGAGCCTCATAACATAACAACAGAGACAACATGGATATCTTGGATGGGGTCTGCACCAACGGTTCCACGATCTTGTAATCACTTTTATTTATTATTTTTAAAATCTCCTGCATTTCTTGTTTAGAGAAATCAGCAACAACTTCTTTTTCAGGCGCCCCTATCTTAGCGGGCTCAACAACTTTTTGCTTACCTCGAGTCTCAGTCGTCAACTTGATGGCAGGAATCTGCATAGGTGCAGTAACTTTTGGAGAGATTTCCGGGGTGAAAATTCTTCCACTTCTTGTAATTTTGTTTGCCCCAACAATATTGTCAATATCAGGGTTAACTGTTTCAACATCTTCTTCATCAACAATCGATTGATCTTTCTTCACACCATGATAGTACACATCAGCTCCGTTGTTCTAGGAAATAGCGTTTTCCGAGGAATACGGAACTAGTCCAGGTGCAGTGATAATTAAGGGAATTGTCATGGGCTCAGCAGGAATCTTTACGGGAACCACTGGGAGGATCCTGATAGGAACCTTTGGGGTTGTCACAATAGACACATCTTCCAACTTCAAATCAGTCAAATCTTTACACAAGCCCCCCCCCCCCCCCCACACACACACACACACACACAAAAGGGGTTTTCTCAAAAAGAATCTGACGAACGTCACTCAACTTTTGAATTCCCTTATGTAACAACATACAACCATTGTGTTGAACCGCACAATAATGACAATCTTCAACATAGCCTGAAAATAAATTGGCATGTGGCAGCTCCTTTTTAACTGACATCAAGGGAAGAGTCAAATCATCGACAATAATAATGTAAATACCGTCATCAATAGCATTGATAACTTGGTCATGATTAGGTAATGGTGCAGTAGTCACATTTTGCGTTTTTGGTGGATCAAATTCAATTTCTCCAGCTTCAATCAAATCTTGTACCTTGTTTTTTAAGACCCAACAGTTGTTGGTGTCATGCCCCGGATTGTTCAAATGGAAGGCACACCTTGCATTCGGATTGTAGTAAGGAGAGGAGGTGTTGGGATTAGGATTGGGCTCCCTCAGTGTGATTTTCTCAAGTTTCAACAGTTGCTGGAGTACATGAGCTAAAGGTACATTGATCTTAGTGAACTGCCTCCTTGGTTTGTCTTACCTGCGTTGATTACCCTGTTGTTGTTGAGTTGGTGCAGGATTAGAAATTAACACAACTCCCGCAGTTGGTTGTCTATCATTCTTTCTTCGGCCCTTGGAAACCATATTCACTTCACCCGTCTTCTTATTACCCCCAAAAGACTTGCTGGAGGAAGCGGCAACTTGGATCTTTCTACTTTTGATACCACCTTCGACTTATTCCCCTGTTAGGATTAACTCGGTGAAACCTGCAGATGAACTTCCTAGAAAATGCTTGAAAAACATACTAGTCAGAGTGCCCATAAACATATCCACCATCTCCCTATCAGATAAAGGATGTTAGACTCTTCCAGCTAAATCTCTTCACTTCTGGGCATATTATTTGAAGCTCTCTCTAGACCCCATTGACATGCTTTAGAGTTGCATCTGAGTCGGCGCCAAATCGGAGTTATATTGGTACTTCTTGTAGAAGGCTTCAGCAAGATCATTCTAGGTACGAACATTGGTACTCTCAAGTTGATAGTACCACTCCAATTGAGTTCCATAGAAACTATCTTGGAATAAATGCATCCACAACTTTTTATCAGCAGTGTGTGGCTGGATTTTCCGAACATAAGATCTTAAATGTAGCTTTGGACACGAGACACCGCCATATTGAGCAAAAGAAGGTACCTTGAATTTTGGGAGAATAACAACTCCTGAAACCAAACCCAAGTCCTCAAAATCCAGACCAGGTATCCTCTGGACCTCCATAGCATTCAAAAGGTCTTCCAGCGACTTATATTTGTCATCATCAGCAAAGTCATAATAATAGTCGTCCTCTTGATCAGAAACCCCGTTAGTGCCATGGTGGCTACCTTCTTCATGTTAAAAGTATGGTTTGTCATTGTCTTCTGGAATAACCACCTCCTTAACAGACTTAGTGACACCTTTGAACCTCCTGCCCATGTTGATAAAGCCAAGTTTCTTCTTCCCCTTCTTTTCTTTCTTCGTCATGAGCACTTTCAGTTCCTCCTGCCCCTTGGCCAAGCTCGTGATTATTGCTTATAATTGGGTGTTTTGAGCTTGGAGATCCTTGGCGGTTTGTTCTAGTGCCATTTTCTGCTGAAATAATAGAGATAAGATGAGAAACTTGTTAAGCAATGCTATGAATGGTATGAAAATGTAATAATTTCAAGGACCTTGAGAATTTAAATTTGTTTAAACCAAAAGAAACAAGAAACTTTTATTAGTAAATATCAAATTATGGTTTATTATTTGCCACTTGGGCTTACATGAAAAGAAAGAAAAAACAAATAACAATTAATAAGAGCTCCTTAGGTCTCCTATGGACGCTTCCTCTTTTTACCAGTGTAGGCATTGATGCTCTGCTCCTCATGAAGTAGCTTGGTCAACTCTAACACTTTCTTCTCACTAGCATAGAACTGGGTTTCAAAGGTATCCCTTTTTTCCTTCAGTTCAATTCAGGACTTCTGTAGATCTTCGAGATCTGTAGGCATGTCTGAATGCAGAATAACTTGAGGATCGTCTCCTTCGAATTCAGGTTCAATAATTACTGGTAGAATGGCCTTATAAGGCATTACGAGATTCTGAGCATGAGTGCGCACCCATCTGAGATAAGGCTCTAAAGGAATGGGGTTCTTCTGTCCCAAATTCTTGCTATTAATTTTTTTCACCATGCCCCAAGCATGTATAAATTTTTGACGAAAACGTTGAGGATCGTCTTCATAATTTAATACAATACCCTGAATAATCATATCGTGAGGACCATCTCTCCTAGCATAACCAAATTGATGCAGAGCTAATGAAGGATTATAAGTGATACCTCCCCTTATACCTAGGAGTGGCACATTAGGGAATTTTCCACAATGGTCAATGATAATGACATCCTCCTAGGACCGGGGACACCAATAAATATCTAAAAGAGATAACGACATTACTCTTTGACACCGCTTTAATCCTAGCTCATTTTTCATCACTGATCGGGGAAGGTGCGAAATAAACCATTTGGATAGTAAGGGTATGCAACACATGAGAGTCCCTCGCTTCTTCATAGTATGAGTGTGAAGAGAATGCAGAATATCTCCCAGCAAAGTAGGTACGGGATTGTGAGTTAGAAATACTTGGATAGTGTGCACATCTATGATTTGGTTTGGGTTAGGGAATAATACCAAGCCATAGATCAACAAAGATAAAATCTCCTCGAAAGTGGAAAAACTCCTAGCCTTCAAGGACGGTTGGGCTTTCTCAAATAAAAACTTAACCAGAAAGCCTTTGACTCCACTCCTTGTTTCCCAATTAGATGCAAAGACTGACCTCTTCAAATGCAAGGCTACAGCAATAACCTCGGGCTTTGGAGAATTCTCTATACCAGTGAAAGGTACCCCGATCAAGGATAGGTATTCCAAGCAGCATAGAGAACTCCTTCATAGTAGGTACCAACTGGTAATCAAGGAAGGTGAAACACTGATGCTTTGGATCAAAGAATTGGAATATAACCCTCATCATTTCTAAATCAAATCCTGAGGTAACCAAGCTGAGAAGATAACCATGTTTTTCAGTGAATCGAGAACCCTAGGGAATCTTTGAGACCAATTTTTTAAGCTAAGAAGGTATGCTTACAAAGTGGACTCGGATAGTGTTTCTACGAGCGGAAGCCATAATCTGCAACAAAGATCAAAGATAAATTCCTAGATTCTTGAAATTGTTAGTGAAAAATGCTATGTTTATGATGTAATGATGTTATGATGTTATGTTCATATATAAAGCGGGTAATGGGCAAACAAGTCACACAAGAGCCTTAGATTTAAAGGCTTGCATGAAGTCCATAGGTAAGTACCCTCCCCACTGAAATTTTGTTGGTTCAACTTGTCCTAGAAAAGTAACCGAGTTCTAGGAATCTCATATCATGGATCTTTCTCGAAGGCATTATTTCAGCTCAGCGACTTTATCGCCAACTGAAAACACCCCTAAAGTCGGATCTCAATGAGTGTAGTTTCGAGTATCAACCAACTTTGGTCGAAACCAAATTCGGCCACCTCACTATTTTCTAATGGCCAAAGATGAGTTAACTAGGGTTCTAAAAGCAAATTAGTGCTAATGACACCACACGGGAGCCCAACTGTTATCCTTGATACAAGCCTCAAAGAACATTGGTATAACCCAAAGTTTCGCACTAATTGTAGCCATCAGTTGAACCATATCGGTCAACATCGTATAGTCTCCATGATCTTTTGCTACTTACCTAAGGTACAATAGATCCAGGTCTAGGATCTTTCACACAAGTATCTCTCAAACACAAATGTCCTTAAAAGTAAGGCATACAATTCAAGCAATAAAACTGTAAAGTGAGATAATTCTAAGGTAACCCCTCTTTAATTTTTTTAAGGTCCCCAGTAGAGTCGCCTGTTTTGTAACACGGTGGGAGAATTGACTCTTTTAGTTTTGTTTTCGCAAAACATGTTGCGGTTAGCAAGAGTCTCCTTCGACTTTTATTTTATCCAATTTTATTAGGAAAGGCATAAAAGAACAGGAAAGACCTTTTTTAAATATTTTTTGGTCCGGGGGGTAATTATACAAAGGGAAAGTGTTAGCCCCCCCTTTGTATCCATGGTTATCCATGGGCTCTTAATTGCTTGGTCACATTAATTTGCTTTTTGAAATGTGTTGTGTGTTTAGAAAATATTTCGTAAAAAAAGTTTAACTTTGTAATGATTCTTGTATGAATGTATAAAAAGTGTTTATTTTTGAAAATATTTGAAAGTGTGAGGTGTGAAAAGTATTTGTTTTTGAGTCGTGAGCAACCATTTAAAAGTTACTTACCCTTAATTTGTAAGGTACTTCTCGTACTTATCATTTTCCTTGAGAGATAGTACTATGCATACTATTAGTGGGTAGGTAGTCCTATCTATTGGATGTGGAGGGACATCGAAGGGTTATCGAATGATCATAGAAGGTAACATGTAAGGATACCTTAGAAATTCGAAGGGATTATCATCATTTTTATGTAGAGTCATCGAGGGACAAGATCATCTTTCCGTAGGCAACTCGAAGGGTCATCGAGGGACTATGATCTTTATTTTGAAGGGATTATGATGATTTATTCGTAAGCGCCTTTTGCTAAGATATCCCCATGTTCGAGGGACATGACCAATTTGTCGAAAGGCAACAAGGGAGGTTACCCTAGAGGTGTGAGTGTGCACAGTGTGTTCAATTTAGTTATATTTATCTTGAAGGTTAGGGTTATCTACCGATTACTTTTATCTTGCCATACAAGCCTAATTACTATATAATTATATATATAAGCGTACAATTATAAGTGCAGACAGATAAAGATCCTACGTTATTACATGGCTTTGGGGTAGCTACAATATTTGATAAAACTTGCGAGAAATTAAATCTATGGCTATTACAATATTTGTACATCCTATACAATTTGTCTAATAAAATAAATGGCGAAAATAAATAAGTATGTTAGAAAAAAATACCTTTGAAGCCCTAAGATTCAAAAGCGTCAAAACTTGTTTCTTTTTTTTTCGTAATTTTTGGGATTAATTTGATGTTAGGAAAGAATTGATTATATAATTTTAAAATAATTACAAAAATTAATTTAAAAAAAACTAAGTCTATGAAATTAAACTAGAAGTGATTTAAAAATTTTAAAGATAGTTAAGTAAAACCTAAATCTTTTTTTTTATTTCATGGGGTTTTTGTTTATTGGTTTAATTTAAAAAAAATAATTAAAAAAAAGTTAGAACTGAAAAAAACAAATGTATGGGGTGGAGCTTGAACCCACCCCATTTTATCTCATGAGCACTCTTCCTTTTCTCTGGGCTACGTTGTTATTGTGTGAACCAAATGAGAATCAAATAATATAACATAAATCTGAACGTTAGTTGAATAAAAAAATAAAAGAAAACAAATGGTAAATGTTGATCTTCACGTCAAGCCTTGCGTTTTCTAACCCTAACCTGTTCTAAACATGATTATAAAGCATTATGGGCAATTAACAATTAGTAACAACGCATGAACCAAAGGATTTAGAGGTCCTCCCACATTTATAAACACGTATGAACCTTAAAGGTTAGGTCCATTAGCCCAAAAGTTCAAAATTGTTCAATGTAGGTTTCATGCATTTCTCAAAATTTGCTCAAATTGCACCAATCACAACTCTCTCAATTTTTTTCATATGAAGGTGATCTTGAACTTTTGGAAAGCTCAATACATCCCCTATAATTTGGTCAAAGTTGACTTTTGGTCCAATACAATCGACTATTGATCATTTGAGCAATTGACTGAGCAAACTTGTGAAGTAAGAATTAAGACTTAGCATGAGGATACCCTAATGCACATAGAGACCCATGAAGTCCATCTGAGGTATTAAGAGCTCAATTCCCTTTAAGGAAAACAAAACCCTAGTTGTAGGTTGATTTCTTAGGAGGAGAGCTTGAATGTTCCATCCTTGAATAGTCTTTGAGCTTTTAAGACTCCTATGAGCATGAGGATAACTTTTTACACAAATTGTCTTGAAGATATGAGGAAAAATTTGAGGGTGCAACATATGGAATTCTCTTCTGCAAGCCCTTTTGAGGTTGGTCTTGTTATTGTGGCTATCATTCGAGGATGGTAGACCATTTGGAGTTTATTGATCGAGGTCAATATTTCTCTTTTGCAAAGTCTGTCCGAGGTTAGTCTTTTTGTTTCTGGTTATCGACTGAGGCTGATATACCATTTTGATTTTGTTTGCGGTCAGTTTCATATTTTGAGTTATCATTCGAGGATGCCATTCTCTTTGCAAGTCCTTCCGAGGTTGGTCTTGTTGTTATGGTTATCATTCGAGGATGGTAGACCATTTGGAGTTTATTGATCGAGGTCAATATTTCACTTTTGCAAAGTTTGTTTGTGGTCAGTCTTTATGTTTCTAGTTATCGATTGAGGCTGATAAACCATTTTTATTTTTTCTGCGGTCAGTTTCATATTTTGAGTTTTCATTATAGGATGGCATTCTCTTTGCAAGTCCTTCTGAGGTTGGTCTTGTTTGTTGTGGCTATCATTCGAGGATGGTAGGCCATTTTGAATTATTGATCGAGGTCAATATTTCTCCCTGCAGGGTCTGATCAAGGTCAGTCCTTGTCCCCTTTTTTATGTATCTTTCAATTTCGTCTGAGGTCGGTTTCGTTAATTTCGAGTTTATCATTCGAGGATGGTATTCATTTCCAATTTCGTCTGAGGTCGGTCTTGTCGCTTTTGTGTTTCCTTGTATTATTGATCAAGGTCAGCATTCATTCCCCGAGAGTTCATCTGAAGTCGTTCTTCTTTATCTTATCCCTAGTAGAGTCATCACTTTATAGCTTCTGTCAAGCATGTCCACCATATTTTCTTTTACCCACATAGTGTAAATATTTTTGTTTATTCGGGTATTCAATCCCTTCATACCTTGAACGTCTGAAAGAAATTGCTATCATCCATTCAGGTCTAAAGTTGATTGAATAGGGGCAGCTGTAACACCCCAAAATTTTCCCTCTCATTTTCATAACATTTGGCATACTCTTCACATACATTGTATTATATTTAAATCAAAAGAAAAGAAATCATACATTCATTGGTTGAAGCCTAAGGCATGTGGTTAGTGGTTCATCAAAGTGTATGATCATCCAAGGCCAAGAACAAAAGCCAAGTGTCTCAACAAGTCTCAAGGGTCTCTCACATCCTATACAACCTCAAGTGATACTTCAAGTCACCAGAAGAAGTGGGTTGATCAAAAAGTTCAAACAGTGCAATATCTCCTAACACCTGGCCTAAATTAGGGTTTTGGTTCAAAGGCGTGTCTTGAAGGATTTTTTGTTCTAACGTTTCCCCATAGTCTTCTATATGTTACCAAGTGTTCGTGAATTAAATTTGGTGCATTAGTTCCTTGAGGAAGGTTTTCAATTAGACAGTTACTTGTGATATAAGTAATAGTCAACTGTGGAGAAAGAAAAGTCAACTATGGATTCTTAAGGCCTAAACCATGATTTTCAAGGTCCTATATCTACATGTGGTCCTAAAATGTCAAGATTTCCATCATTCATCAAGAATCAAGACTTAGGGCAAAACTTACTAAAAATGGAAATGACTTGTAATTTGAACTTTCCATTTTTGGAAGTTTTTTAAGCCACATTCAACTTGACTTTTCATCATCAAAAATGCTTCAAATGAAATTTTTCCATACATGAAAATTGAAGATCATTCTCTCCCCCTTTTCAAAAATTACTAGATCACTTCCATATCATTTTTGAATCTCAAGTTATGATCAAAAGACCTCAAGGCGGTTTTAGGGTTTATTCACATGCACCAAATCTTCCACTTTTTCAAAAAGGCCTCTAAGTGACTTGTATTGATTTCAACTTGCCAATTTAGTGCATAAAATTCAAGTACATCTCATTTGGAGCAAAATTGCCCTTTGAATCAATCCATTATATGGCTTATTTCTCATGAAATTATCAAATGGCCAAAATTCAAGATGATTCAAAACTTACAAACCAAGCAACCACAAGACATGCATTCAATCCAATGTTGATCAGGGGTTAATATGGAAGTTTACCATGCACATGATCATGCCTATTCACGTGTGATTAGCCACGAACACTCCAAGTTGCATTTTTGCAAAATCAATCTAAACTAACTAACCATGGATTTAATGGATCTCTAACCATGGTTAGGCCCAAAATTCACCAAATAAAAGCTCTTAACCCCACTGGTTAGAGTTAGAGAGAGTTCAACAGATTTTCAGGTTTCATAAAAATTACACAAACTTTCTCTTCTTCGATTCTTTTTCATCACAAGGTTCTCATGAGTTTTCTCTTCACATTCATGATCAGTGAAGTCCATTAAACAAGAATCAATCATCACATGGAGCTCAAATCAAGGATTTCACCAAGTCAAGTTCAAGATCCTCTTCTTTCAAATCTATGGTAGAATCTTTGATTTTTGGGAAATTTTGGTAGGATGCTCACCTGAGAAGGTGACCGGAGCTAGGGCTCCGATACCAGAACTTGTTACAGTTGAATGGAGGTCCAAAGGTTGAAGATATAATATGGACCTTCCATTTGCGTGATTCAAAGGCTTATAACATGCCAGCGCATTAAAATCTCACATGGTGATCACGTGCCTCAGATATAACAATAAATTAGATTGTGTGTTTCCTTAGGTTACTTAGTATGCGCGTGGTAATCTGAACCATAGATCTAGCTTACTTATTGATATTGATTGACTGATGGTGATGCATTGGATTGACCAAATGATGTAGAGTGAGTCTTTCAGTTGACTGAGTTCCACAATTATTTGTTGACTTACGCTTTGGTTTAGGTTGGGCTCAGACTTCTATCCTCACCCCCTTGACTGAGCCCATGGCCATTTTTAGCATGATATTTGCTATTCTTGAACCCCCTGCTTGGTTTTCATATTTTTTCATTTCATTTTCATATAGTTTCACATTTTAATTTCTAAAATGATTCAAAAATCCTATAAAAAATCAGGAAGCATGTTCAAACATTTAACTAATTTTGTGCATTTTTTATCCCTGATTGTTTTGCATTTTTCATATTATTTTGGTATTTTTCTTGTATTTTGTTTTTCATTGGTTTCTACCTTGACACATCAACTTCAAAGATTTATTTTACATAGCATATTAAGCATTTTTCAATGGTTCTTTTTGCATTCATTCAACTACACATTGAACATAATAAAAGATATTTTTGCATATTTTTTAAACCCTTTTAATTGCATTTTGGTCCTTGTACTTTGCATACTTGTTCATTGTTCCTATTTGACATTTAAGCCATTGTTTGAAATAGTTTGATCTTGAATTTTTGTGTGAGCTTTTGGTGAGTGATTATTCCCTGACTTAGATCATTTTAGGTTGAATTTGGTCATTTTTAATATGGCTTGATATATAGTTGATTGCTTGCAAATGAAGTTACTTTTCATGAACTTTATTCATCATTTCCTTAACCCTAATTGCTTGAAGGCATTTATGCCATTATTTGGGGTCACTTGTAAGGGTTTGATATGTTTTTTTAGATGCTTATAGATCTTTTGTGATCATTTATAGGTCTATTTGGCTTATGATTACCTTTTGGTTTGTATGATTCATCACTTGTACATGTTTGACTTAATTTTCCATGGCGTTTCTTCTATGCTTATTATGCTAATATGTGTGGTTCTAACATGTCCATATCTTCATCTCATTTGCATTATACATCAAGTATGCATCTTACTTAATTCATAAGCATTCATATTTTCATGACATGTTGCATCTTTTTCCATTCATTTCAAGTATGAAACATCTTTACATTATGTGAATTCCTTTTACATGTGTGATAACTTGTTTGAACTTGTTTGCCATGTGAATTTGACATGATTGTATGTACATTCTTAATAAGGAATCCTCATCATGTGCTACTGGCCTTCATCATCTTATGATCATTCTCACTCATTTGACTTTCATCTTAACTTGTGTTCATTTTTACATGATACATGCTTACTTCTTCTTACTTCTTCTCCATCTTAATCCCTCAATCACTTAAGTGCTTATTTACATGACTTGTGTGTTCATTAATAGGCACTATAAGACATTAATAAGTGATGTATGCTACTGACTTCCCTCATCTCATGTCATCTTTTCACATTTGATGTTCACTTTTGCTTTCCTTGCTTATTCTATTATGAACATGTGATTGCCTTCTTCTCTTCATCTCTCACTCTATCATGAACTAATCCATGAAGTTTAATGTGATCATTTAGGATAATATTAGACATTCTAATTTGATATAACATTCTGAATTTGGTGTTTCTCATGTGCTTTCATCAATGTTTGTACTCTTTTGCATTCTTACTTCTTAATGTGTGGTTCCTTTGAACTTCTTTGTCACTTTGGTGCTTCTTAGCACTTATTTGTTTTAGTTTGAGTTCTTTGAGCTTCTTAAAGTTCATTTAGGGTTTGGTTCTGAATTGTAAGGTTCATAGGCCTTTAGATTCATTTCATTTATTTCCTTTGTGTGTTTATATTTTAATTCATGTTTTATGAACTATGGTGTTTCATTTGCTAGCCTTGTAGGGGCTTTGGTAAGTCTTAGGAGTGTGAAAATTCTTCTACATTCCAACCTTTCTCTCACCTTTTACATTTAAATATTGTGTTTGTGTAAACATCTAAGATGTTTTGATTTACATAATTGCTCACTTCCCCCTTAGAAACAACTATACTTCCATCATGGAAGTAAGTTGTCTTTTAATCCTCTTCTTCTTTCTTCTTCTTTTATCTCATTCTTCTTCATTAGGATAGAGATCATCAAACATCACTAACCTAGGTTATCCAAGCATGACAACTTACTTAGGTTTAGTCTCCCTTAGACTTTTTACCTTTGAGGTCCTTTTGGTGTCTTTTCTCTCTCTCTCTCTCTCTCTCTCATCTCAAAATAAAAGGCAAAACATTTAACAAAGGATAAAGCTTCTCCATGTGCCAAGGGACTTTGTCATGGAATACTTGCATACATTCCATATGGGGATGAGGTGTATGGTATCTATCATGATGAACAAGTCTTAGCATGAGGATGTTTCACAAACATAAACTAATAAAACACTTTTTAATCCAAAAACAACAAAAACACCTAAGCAAAGTAGGCTAGTGTGTGTGAACTAGGTTTGTTGGTCTTATCCTTACCTAGGTGTGCTTTTTATCCATTCCATTTCGGGGTGATGTAAGAAGTACATACCCCGTTGAAGGAGACTTGAATACACTATCTTATGCAAATTTTTCAATAAAAAGCTTCTAAAAAGCTCCAACCAATAACAAGCGTCTTTCCTGCGGGAATTCTCTTCTCATCTCCTTCACTCTAAATGAAAGAACTCGCTTCGACTTGTCTTTTGCAAGACGGTAAACACACTCATACCAGACGAGTCTACAACACCTGAGCATAAACATAAGCAGTTGAATCATAAAAAACACAAACAAACAAACTTTTCCTTCCTAGTTAGGGGAACTACGTTGACTCTGATTCTCATTCCTGATTAGATACGTAGGCATTGGGGTAAGACTCATTCGAGCACATTCTTTCTTTTCCCTACATTTTTCTCAATCCTTCTTTCTTTCCAGTTCAGCAGCAGATGTTCTTACCCTTTGAAACAATTCAAACAAGTGTGGATCCCGTCGACTACGATGGACGGTCTGAGTGCTAATACCTTCTCAGTTCGTAACCGACTCCCGAATCCAGTCTCTTTGATTCGCAAGACCTCGTTCTTTCCTTTTTCTCGGTTTGTGCAGCATTATCTTTCCCTTTTAGTGGGATAAAAATGTCTGGCTGGTGACTCTTCTTCTTTTTCCGCGCCACTTTCGTGTTTGTACTAGGATGAAAATCCCGGGAGCAACAACAGCAAAATAGCTCAAATGGAATTTTTTGAGTGATTTTTCAAAAAATAGAGGAGGAAGAGGGAAAGGTAAGTCGCGGGTTAGTGAATAAGACGTTTTCAGATATGCATCTCTATAAAACTACTTGAATTTTGACTTAAGAATGTTTACGGAGATGCATCCAGACTTACCTTTATGTTATATGAAGATACATCTTCGAATAAAATGTTGGCAAAATAAGAATGACTTATCCATTTGCACCGAAGAGTATGTAAAATAGATACGTCTAGACATACATACATCACAAAACAATATAAATAATTTTAACTTTTCACCTAGTTGGATAAGCACCCTATGAGATCTAATAGAGTAATTCCCTAAATGTCTTGGATACGTTTACAAATATATTAGTAATAGCATCAATTAAAAAATAAAGACATAATATTTTTGTATCAGAGAGTCTATATCGAGTCCTGTCCATATCAAAATCGGTGCTTTATAGATAATATCAATATCATTGTTCTGGATGACGATCATTTCCACCCAAAACATGTCTTGATCCAATGATTAATTCAATGGCTGATCCACCCACAGATTTTGAAATTCTAATAATCAAATAAGTTACACAAGCATATAAAGATGGTTTTAGAGGAATTGATTACTCATATCTGCCGGCAAAAAATCTGTTTTCTATTAAGTTAAGAAAAAATTACTATTCTATATAATACACGAGGTTGAATGCTTACCTTGTTTTAACCATGCATATTAACTATATAAGTCTCATTTCCAACATATACTACTCTTTGTTAATTCATTCGTGAAAAGAGAACATTTTTAAATTTTGTATTTTAATCTTGGTTATAAAATATTATTTATTTATTTAAAAATACAATGCAAACTTTTTTGTATCTCCACTGTTTCTTTTTATACAAAATATAAAAAAATAAAATAAAATAATATAAATGTTTAAAAACCTTCCCAGCTCTTGGCAACACAATGCAAACTCTTGGTATATTATGGACATGTAATGGGAAACAAGGGAATGCCGAAAACTATGAACAAAAGAGATTAATACAAAACATCCTCTACACATCTCAAAATGCAGGGTTAGTCTTGCTCAAATGATCAACATGACCGTAACAAAACAGGGCCAACTGATAAAGTAAGCATATCACAAAGGGCAAGTTGGACCTCATTTGACCCATGTTCACAACTTACCAAACTAGTGAGAAGAGGGAAAAAATGAGACAGGTTCTTCTCAAAAGAAATATCATCCAAGCTACAAATAGCCTGCAGAGTAGCCACAACAAGAGGCGCGCGTGCAGCTAATTCTCTCCGCTTCACAGAGCCTAAAGGAATTGACCAATGTGGCTTTCTCCTAAGAGAAGATTCTGATTTTTCTTCACAACCTGCAACTTCGATATAAAACTCCAAAACCTCCTGACAAAGCTGGACGAGATGAGATTCTACTTCTACTTCCTCATAACTAGGAGGCTTGTCAATAACAAGATTCTGTAAAAATGTAAGGCATATTTGGTATGACTCATTTTCAAGACGTAACAGTGGAGGGTCTTGCATTTGGGCCATAGAACCAAACTCTTGAAGCTTGGAACGCAATAGAGTATTATTGTTGATGTTGTGGGCATGTAATGATACACCATGCAAAGCATCAAATAGGAGTAGCATGGTTTTCGCTGAAAGGTGAGACCGAAACATGTTGTAGACCTCCAGCACAGCCTGCCAATTTCAAGAAGAGTTAACATCATTTTTCAACATCAAAAGCATCTATTTTTTAATGGAATACATACATATGTGAATATCAGTGCAAAAACATTCCAAGGATATGGTATTGAATGAGAAAAACACACCGTCTCCCTTCCAAATTCCAATGCATACTCCAAATACTATTACTATCCCGAATTTTAATGGCACAAATACTAAAAATCCAATCATAACAACATTAAAAGATCTTGACCAAGCAGTCCCTAACTCCCTGAATGATGTTAACTAAGGAAATGCCACAGCCACAACTCATGGGCTTGTTTATATTTCCTTTTCGGTAAGGAATTTCAACAAAATCTGGAGTTGGATACAAATTTTACCTGAATCAATAAAAGCTGAACAGCTGCTCGGCATTTCGCATCAGTTACATAAGCATAGAGACGACGAACTCTTTGGCTTTCTAAATCATCTGGTGACCCAGACTCAACAAGATCTCTGTCATGATCAACTACTAAAGCATGTTCTTCATTTCTAGCCACAAAGCCTTCACTTTCGAGCAATGAAAATTCAGGGAGTGTTGCATTTGCTGCTTCTTTTATCGATAAAACCACTTCTAACCATTTGTCATCAGAAAATAGCTCTCCAGCATTACTCACCAATCGAACAAATGCAGCAATACCTATGCCAGCAAGGCTTTGATGAAGGCGCTTTATGAAGCTTACTAGGAGCATCAGGACCTTTCTTAAAAGAGGATTGACAGTGTTGTAAAAGTTGACAAAAAGATCTACAACCAGTTGGAGGGCCACTGTGCATGTCTCATAAAGCCATCCATCTTGATCAAGCTCACCATTAGTCTCTACTTCATTGACCTGTGGACTACTCCCTGAAGGATCAATGGCATGTCGAACATAGTCAAATATAGGAAAGAGGACAGACTCAAATATTCTTTCCCATAAAGGTAGTGAAAAGTGATGGCCATGGTTGCGTAATGTTTCAAACAGGACATCTAGGGCACTCTTCCTAACCTCGGGCCTTGGGTCAAAGCTAAGCTCCGATAGACCTGCAGATAAATGAATAAGAACATTTGCAATATGTTAAGCTTCTTAAAGCATAAAGCAAGATGGTAACATGAAGCACTGATCACTTGACAGAGTTAAGAAACATCATCCTTGTCTAGAACACTTAATATAATGTCCTCACCTGACAATAAAGGAAACCAGAAATTGATATGATCAACCTTATCGGTGACCTCTCCATTATGTTGATTCCCATCTCTTCCTTTTAGAGGTGAAGTTGAGGAAATCTTTCCAGAAACTTCCTTATCTTTATTCCTGGATGATGATCCAAGATCTCCTTCAGCTAGCTTTGTTGCACAGAAACGAAGAAAACCAATGGCATTTAGGCTAATCTCTTGGTTGAACCTACTATTCGTGAATGCAATTAGACAATTAACACAATCAGTGAAGGTGGTGGTTTCAGTCTCAGTAATGTATGGAAAGTAATCCCGAATAATCTTCTCAATAATTTCAAAAGCCAAGAGTACAATGTTTTTGTGGTCATCATAAGCTGCTGTAGTAAAAACCTGAAATCAAGTCTATGAGCAATAAGTAGAGGCCGGGAACCAAAAGGGGGAAAAGAACTTCAACAGACAATCAATATAATAGTGTTAAATGAAGCTCTAGAGAAAAATGTTGATCAGCTCTACCATGAACATGCTCTTCCACCCCGATTTGACATTGTTTACGCGAGATAGAACCATTTGAGATACACATCTGATAATTAGTTCTCTAATTTCAACAGCATTACTCTTTCGCATAACAATGACAAAAGGCTTCATAAATTCATTTTGAAAATTATAATTCGCCAACTCTTCCCGCTCCAGGAATTTCATTGACAACTGCCGCAAGGAATCCATTGCAAAAATTGCAATTGAAAGGTTTGCAGAACATCCAATGGTTACAAAAAAATTAGAGAGAACATGCCAGATGCTTGACCACACAAGCCGGATGCGGTTCATATTATAGTGCCTGATCCACAATAATCATGAAAAACAAAATAATTTAGGCAGCAGTGTAAAAACATCAATCAGCCATGAAAGTAAATTTTATGCTTAATGCTATGCCCCAATTTTGGGTTTGTTTGATTACAGTTTTAATATAAAAAAATTAAAAAAAATTAAAAAAATCAAGTTCGTTTGTTTTCTATTTCTAAAAACAAGATCAACCTAAGCTGTTTTTGTTCACATTTTTTACTTTCACACCGTCTGACCCCATTAGGCCCCTGTCACTGCCCAGAACCCTCCATTAGCCACCACCAGCAACTTTCTGTAGCTTCAACTGCAGCTAATGCTACCAACACTGTCACCACCCAATACCAACTGCCGCTGCTGACTGCTGCCCAACACCCTTCACCACCGTCATTGCTGCTAGAAACGAACCACCACATCCCAAGACTGTCAAAATATGTTCGAAAAAATAAAATGACCCGTTTTTTTTTCTCCAAAACTGTTTTTAAAAATGAAAATAAAAAAACTGTTTTCAATCATACCACAGATATCTAGTTTCATTTTTTTATTTAAATATTTCTTTTATAGAATATATATGCAATCCTCTAAAAGATCATGAGCTAAGTGCGGTTAAGTTTGCTGCTTTAGAAATAGATCCTAACCCCTGAGCCCCAGCCGCCATGAGAAAAAATAAAATGAGTCAGAGGGAAAACAAAGAAGTAACATGTATGAAGTAGGTGAGTAATACACATACGCAATCTCAACCATCTTTGTAAGGCTGAAAACACGTGGATCAGATTGAGATCTTAGTTCCTCCATAGAGACCTTGCATAGGGCCTTAACAAAATCTATTATGGCCTCGCTGTTCAACTTCTGACTCCGAGTGAATATGCGATTCATTTCAGAGCTTCCAACTTGTTCCAACATATTCAAATTTGAAACCAGGTTATTCACCTGTTCTGACGTGACTGCTCCAGAAGCACTATTGCCAATTCCAGCACTATCGTATGAACCCCGCATCAATGTGCCAGCTGCATACAGCATCCTTCCAAGTCCCTTCTTTTTCAAAACAGGAAGAATAGTTGATTTAGCTTGCTTTGTTTGTTCCAAATCATTCTGAGGAAAGGCAAAAAAGGTAGCATCTGGTGGAGCCCCCTCTCCAAGAAGATGTAGATGCTCAAATCGGGAAACGCAAGTCAAGATATGCTCCCAAGCTTCTTGCAAATAATTTCCATCCTCATCAGCAATAATAATTATTTCCTAGACGATAAAGATGAAAATTTCAAAACCATGTCAGGCTATTAGCAAGATATAACATTGGTTTGGATGCCAATAACAATTACCATTTTTTTAAACAACTTTTAAATGTCCTCGGATATCTTTGCAGTGATTATTTTAAGCTAATGTGGCAAAATTCTCCAAAAACTCAAAAAAAATTAGTGATTATAACATTTGCGGGAGAAGGGAAGTCCAAACTATTTTTTTTCCTTTTTGGAATGCATTTTGTCATGATAGTGCTTCCAGTCTCTAGAGTGCATGGCTTTAGATAGGATAATTTTAAATAATGGAGAATAATGAAGAAGTATAAAACTATCAGTTAGAAAATATTATATTTTCAGTTTTATTATTGATATCTTTATTTGTCTTTATTTTCCCTTATTCTCCATTAAAGACAAAATCAATTGTATTAATTGTATCTTTTCTATATAAATCAGTTTAAGGCTGAGGAATAAAACACAACAGCTTTTACTTATTTTTTCCAATATGGTATCGAGAGCACTGGGTTAGGGGTTCCTGTAAAGCTTTCCCCAACAAAAAAAAATTATGTTCGACCCGCTTTTTTACCCGATCCGTTTAGTTTCCTATGGCGAATAACAACAACCGGTGGTCTTCCCCATCACAAGCCTACACTAGATCCAACCAAGGGGAACAACCGCAACCTGGGTCGGGCGTCGGCCGTAGAAACGGATGTGGCCGCAGAAACGGTGGTGGCTGCAGAATTGGTGGTGACCGCGGAGATGGCATATGAGAGGAATTGTTGGTGGTCACAAACAGTGACAGTAATGACAACAACAATGAAAACAATAACAATATTGTTTTTGAAAGTAATGGCAGCAACAATGGAAACAGGAACAATATTTTTTTTTATAGTAATGGCAGTAATGATCAAGAAGGTTCCTTATACTCCCTCAAGGTCAATATCCCTAAAATGAATGGGAATAACTATAATGAATGGGCTCAAACCGTTCGGTTGGTCTTAGATAGCAAAGGGAAACTTGGTTTCTTAACAGGAGCAGTAGCTGAACCGGCAACAGGAGATCCTCGTTACAACAATGGAAGTCGAAAAACTCTTTGATTATTGTGTGGCTGGTAAGCTCTATGAAAACTGGAATAGGTAAGCCTTACATGTTTTTACCTTCTGCAAAGGAAGTGTGGGAAGCTGTAAAGGAGACATACTCTGATATTCAAAACTCCTCCCAAATTTTTGGTTTAAAATCAAAATTATGGCATGCGAAACAAGGTGACAGGAGTGTAACTGCTTATTACAATGAGTTGTTAACACTATGGCAAGAGTTGGATCTCTATTAAGATGACAATTTGAGGTGTACAGAAGACGGTGTTTTGTTTCTCAAGAGGCAAGAAAATGATCGTGTATTCATGTTTCTAGCTGGACTCAATAAAGATCTTGATGAGGTAAGAGATAGAGTTTTAGGAAAAGTATCATTGCCAACTCTTCGTGAAATTTTTGCAGAAATAAGAAGGGAGAAGGCACGACAAGGAATTATGATGGGTAAGACACCACGGAGCTCTGAATCCAAAGGCTCAGCTCTGGCTACTAGGAACCTTGACGAGGGAAAAATGTCAGACAAAATTCTTTGGTGTGATACTGCAAGCGCAAATGGCATACACGTGAAACTTGTTTGAAGCTCAAAGACAAACCTCCTAACAAGAAGAAAGGTGGTCGTGCATTTCAGACTAGTAATTCTGATCAGGGGCAGCAATCCCCTCAAACTCAACTTCCATTCACTACGGAACAACTAGACAGACTGTACAAACTCCTCGAGTCTCCAACCCCTTCTTGCTCTATAGCAACAAAAGGTAATTCTGCATTTCTTAGTGTCAGTCCCAGTCATACTTGAATAGTAAATTCTGGTGCCTCTGATCACATGACAGGTGAATCTACTTTGTTCTCTTCATATAGTCCATGTGCAGGTAATCAAAAAATAAAAATTGTAGATGGCTCTTTTTCAGCCATTGCAGGTAAAGGGTCAATTGTGTTGTCTCCCTTGTTAACTCTTAAAAATGTCCTTCATGTTCCAAACTTATCGTGTAATCTAATCTCCGTAAGCAAATTAGCCCAAGATATAAATTATCAAACTAATTTTTTCCGATCTCACTGTGTCTTTCAGGATTTGAACTCGGGAAAAATGATTGGCAATGCTAAGGAGAGTGGAGGACTCTACTACCTTGACATTGGATCTGCATCACAACAACCTTCAAAACAATAAGTTTCTGCTTTGAGTCTTTTTTTGTTTTAAATAATAAAGATGACAACATTATGATATGGCATTTAAGATTAGGTCATCCTAGTTTTCGTTACTTAAAACACTTGTTTCCTAAGTTATTTCACAATAAAAACTTTTCTTCATTTAAATGTGAAGCATGTGATTTTGCAAAGCATCGTCGTTCTCAATTTTCAATACAGCCTTATAAACCATCAAAACCGTTTTCTATTATTCACAGTGATGTTTGGGGCCCTAACCGTACAAGTACACTCTCTCAAAAATGGTTTATCACATTTATAGATGACCATACAAGAGTATGTTGGGTGTACTTGTTAAGGGGAAATCAGATGTTTGTCCGACTGTAAATAATTTTTTTTTAATGGTGCAAAACCAATTTCAAACAAATATCAAAGTCTTTAGAAGTGATAATAGCAAAGAATATTTTAATACTATCATGGATGATATTTTTCTAAAAAATGAAATTGTACATCAAAGTTCATGTCCTAATACTCCTCAACAAAATGAAGTGGCCGAAACGAAAAATAGACATTTATTAGAGGTTGCTAGAGCTATACTTTTTTCAAATAAAGTACCAAATTATTTGTGGAGCGAAACTGTTTTAACAGCTGCTTATCTAATTAACAGAATGCCCTCAAAAATTCTCGATTTCAAACTCCAATTAATGTCTTCAAAGATTATTTTCCTAGTACTTGTGTTTTAACTTATTTGACTTTAAAAATCTTTGGTTAACACAGCCTTTGTTCATGAACATAAAAATGTTGGAAAACTTGAGCCACGTGCTATAAAATGTGTCTTTGTTGAATACTACCCAACCCAAAAAGGATATAAATGTTTTGATCCAAAAAATAAGAAAATGTTTGTCACTATGGATGTTACATTCTTTGAAAATAAATCTTTTTTTTTATGACACTCATCTTCAAGGGGGGAGATAAACGAAGACTCGTTTCAAATTGAGGACATGAGTTTTTTAAATAACTTATCTTTGTCAGTATCACAAAATTCGGACTTTTACACCTGCACCAACATAAAATGGCTATGATTCTTTATCTGATCCTACTCCTGTTATGAGTAAGGAGCCTTGTGAATCCGAGCCTACATTTTCTCTTGTAGAAAACAATGAGAATCCTGAAAATGATGATAATAATAATCTAATTGAAATGCCACAAAATAATAAGTCACTTCAAGAAAATAGATTTGAATTAGGAAGCATGACTTGGAAGGGAAAGGTTTTAGTGCAAAAACACCATAAAGGAAGGGATGAGTCCACGTCTCAACACTGCCAGGAATCTGAACCGGGGAATGATCAACCTCATAACAAACGGAAAGGTAAGTCTATCTCTGTTTCTGAGAGTCGTATTTTGTATCCTGATATAGATGATCTTGTTGCCATTAGAAAACCTGTCAAATCTTGCACTGAACACCCTATGTCCAATTTTATATCATATTCAAATTTGTCTTCATCTATGTCTGCGTTCACCTCAAAATTGTCTAGAGTAGAAATTCCAAAAAGTGTACAGGTTGCTCTAGAAATTCCAACATGGAGGGAAGTTGTACTTGAGGAGATGAAAGCTCTTGAAAAGAACAAAACCCGGAGTGTTATGTCACTACCAGATGGCAAGAAGACTGTTGGATGCAAAGGGTTGTTTACTGTGAAGTACAATTCAGATGGTTCAATTGAAAGGTACAAGGCTCGCTTGGTGGCTAAAGGCTTCACTCAGACCTACGATATAGATTACTCAGAGACATTTGCTCCTGTTGCAAAATTGAACACTATCAGAATTCTTTTATCTCTTGCTGCTAACCTGGACTGGCCCCTACATCAGTTAGATGTTAAAAATGTCTTTCTTAATGGAGATCTAGAAGAGGAAGTATATATGGACATTCCTCCTGGCTTTGAAAATAAATTTGGATCAAATGTGTGTAAACTAAATAAATCTTTGTATGGATTAAAGCAGTCCCCTAGAGCTTGGTTTGAAAAATTCACTCAGTCCATGAAGAAACAAATGGTACATCCAAGGACAAGCTGACCACACCTTGTTCACAAAGTTCTCCCACGATGGAAAAGTTGTTGTCCTGATGGTTTATGTTGATGATATTGTCCTTGCTGAAGATGATACAATGGAAATGGCAAGAGTAAAAGAGAAATTGGCAGTAGACTTTGAAATCAAAGACTTGGGATTCATGAGATATTTTCTAGGTATGGAGGTTGCTCGGTCAAAGAATGGTATTGTAGTTTCACAGCAGAAATATATTATAGATTTGTTGAAAGAAACAGGAATGAGTGGATGTCGTCCTGCAGATACCCCTATGGATCCAAATGCTAAACTTTGGGGGGAAGGTAATGTTCCTGTTGATACTGGAAGATATCAGAGATTGGTTGGAAAACTGATTTATTTGTCACACCCCCGACCTGATATTGTTTTTTCAGTTAGTGTAGTGAGTCAGTTTATGAATTCTCCTTTTGAAGAACATCTTGAGGCAGTCTATAGGATATTGAGATATTTGAAGGGAAATCCTGGAAAAGGATAATTTTTTAAGAAATCTAGTGAAAGAAATGTTTCTATCTTCACCGATGCTGATTGGGCAAGTTCAGTCACAGATAAAAGATCAACCTTTGGATATTGTACCTATGTTTGGGGTAATCTTGTGACATGGAGGAGTAAGAAACAAGGAGTTGTAGCAAGGAGTAGTGCAGAAGCCGAGTTTAGAGCTATGTCTCAGGGTATTTGTGAAGGATTATGGAACCTTAGAGTCCTAGATGAACTTAAGATGAAAATTGAGCTTCCATTGAAATTGTACTTTGATAGTAAAACTGCTATTAGCATTGCTCATAATCCAGTTCAACATGACAGAACCAAGCATATCGAGATTGATCGATACTTCATAAAGGAGAAGTTAGATGCTGGAATCATATGTCTACCCTTTGTGACTTCAAGTCAACAAACTGCGGGTATCCTTACCAAAAGTTTGGCAAAACCTACTTTTGAGCATTTGATAGACAAGTTGGGCATGATAGATGTCTATGCACCAACTTGAGGGGGGTGTTAGAAAATATTATATTTCCGGTTATTATTGATATCTTTATTTGTCTTTATTTTCCCTTATTCTCCATTAAGGAGAAAATCAATTGTATTAATTATATCTTTTCTATATATACCAGCTTAAGACTGAGGAATAAAACACAACAGTTTTTACCTATTTTTTCCAAATCTGTCTATTGTAAATAATGTATGTTTCTTTGATGAAATTGACAGGCACTTCATCAAAATCTGCACTCCTTATGTCTCTTTCCAAGGCAACCTTGCAGATCCTCTAATTAAAAGGTTGAACAACAATAGTTTTGAAAAGATTATTTCCAAACTGTGAATGATAGGATAGATATTCATTCAAGGGGTTGAACAACAATAGTTTTGAAAAGATTATTTCCAAACTGTGAATGATAGGATAGATATTCATTCAAGGGGTTGAACAACAATAGTTTTGAAAAGATTATTTCCAAGCTGAGAATGATAGGATAGATATTCATTCGCCCGCTTGAGGGGAAGTGTTGCAAATAACGTACTACATTATTAGTAATAGTAATTCGTATCCATCCCATTAGTCAATCATAAGTCATGATCATTAGGTTAAAATAGCCTCTATAAACCTCTATTATGCTTGTGCATTATTAATATTTGAAATATATTATTCAGCCTGCACACTGTTCATTAAAGAAAATGAGAAAAACATGGATTTGATTTTGAAATAATAAAATATACTATGGAAAGCAATGGATTTGAATACATCAAAACAATTGTGCATTTTGGAAAGGAGCATTGGCACTCGAGTAGGAAGTATTGTAGTAACACATAATAAGAGTAGTTAATTTATAATGATTTCAGCTTATTATATTGTTCATAAGCAATCTAGAAGAGAACGTGGATTTCACCAACCTTAATTGCATATACATTCTTCTGCTTAATATCTGCAGGAGAATGCAGAGAGGTAAACTTTGCTAATGAAGTCACAAAAGCATCTCTATGAGTCTTCATAGACATTACGGAAGTAACATGAATAGCATAGCGGAAGCCTTTAAGACAGAGACATATTACAACCTCATCGTCACTTTGATCAAGAGCTACACTAAAAGCAGCTAACATTGGTGCCCAACACACCTCTATCATGAATCTGAGGATTACAGCATCTGTCGCTGCATAATAAACTGACCTGCAAAATGCAAGCAACTACATATCAAGAAGAAAAAAGAGATAGGCTAGGGAGTTTATTTTCTCCCTCAAAACTAAGAGAAGAACCACAGAAAAACTAAATAAATAAATAAAAGATAAATAAATAAAAATTGTTGGAACATAAGAAAAAATATTTCATAATATCTGGATTGCATCTCAGAGTACTATAGGTTATCTTTTAAGATTAGTTTTCCATATTTCTTTATTTCTATCTTTATTTATAGGTTATCTTTTAAGATTAGTTTTCCATATTTCTTTATTTCTATCTTTATTTAATCTGAATCGGGAGTAGTATTAGTATAAAGGGTTAATAGTCATTTATCCTCTGTAATATAGGCATATTTTGATTTATCCCTCTGTAAAATATAATTTTTGGATTACCAGCTTAAATTTTTAAAATTCTAAGTCTTTTGCCCCCCAGGTGGAAAAATTACCCCCTGTAAAATATTTTTTTTATATATCCCCTGGTTTTTACACGCTTAGGGGGGTGTCCAAAAATTTCAGGGGGGTAATCCAAAAAAAAAAATTAAAGGGGGTAAATCAAAATTCACTTATTTTGCAGGGGGTAAATGACTATTAACCCTAGTATAAATGAGGAGTAGACCATAGTCTTCTTCGTCCTCGAAAAAACCACAATCATATTCAATGTCTTTATTCTTCCCTATTCCTTGGCCAATAATTTTAGCATTGTATCAAAACACTACAATCTTCCATATAATGCTAACATCTCCACAACTCTTTATCACATAATATTTAGGTTGTATTTTAGAGTAATTTATAATATCTATCTCTAAGAATAAAATTTCAGATATTTCTTTATATTTCTGGATCTGTTACCTTGTTTTATTAGAAGTCTAGTATATTAATATAAATAAGGGTTAAAGGGTTGGTGCTTAGTCAGTCTTTGTTTTTCTCTCCCCTCTTTCCTTATTTAATGCTCTATAATTTCAAAAAGAATAAGCTTCTATCAAACAAAGAACAAGTCAACTTCAAAATAGCAAATGAGTTACACAATTGGCTTTAAAATACTAAATGAAAAGAAAGGGAAAAAAACTACCATGAACATTTCAAAATGATACACACCATAATTCAAACATAAGGAATCGTGTTAAAAGCAGATAAATACTGGTAAAATGGTAGGATGCATAAAATAAGCTTAAGATTCATCAAACCAAAAACTAACTCAAGTCAAATGTACTACTCGGCCTGAAAAAAGAATTTGAAAGAATAATATCTTCTAGAAGAGGAGTGGATGAGTAAACATACTCAGTTTTGCGAGCTTTCTCTTTGAATTGTTCTTGCATATGACGGATAAGATCATCACTGGTTTCCATATGACTCTCATCCCCACGCTTACGTACCACAATATTCAAAATACTATCCAAGCCTAAAAGTTTATTTGGGTTCACAGCCTGCCTTTGTTGGGAAGCCATGTCATCTTCTTTCATTTTGATTTCATTTCTAGAAATTCTATCAAACAAGGACTTCAAGTATTCCTCAGGCAGATCTTTTCCATCATCAATGCCACGATTGTTTCTGATGAAGTCATCAGCAGACATCTGCATAACTCAACAACCAAAAAAAAGAAAATGAGACATCATGACTATCATAATTATTTGTACATCTAATCAAGAGAATTATTTGAGCCACCTTGTCCTTCACCATAGGATTGTGAGCATCTGTATTGAGCATTATCACTGAATAGGCAAGGACATATGCCGTGTCAGCACTGGAAAAGGCCTTAGGATTACATTTCCAATAACGTTCAGCAAACTTTTCCATTATCCTGTCAATCTTTTGTGCCTCGCCAGGTAGTCTAAATCCTTGAAGAAAGACCCGGATTGCCTCATCAAACTCCATCCCTTGAAAGTTAAAGGAATCTACATAGGCATGCATTACCTTCAAGGATAACTCTTCTCTTTCACCCAGATAATCACCAATCAAAATTTTGTCCAACCCAGATGCATCTTTAAGAAAAGTAGCTATATCTTCCGGTGAATCACCCACCTTGTTGGCATTAATAAGGAACTCAATTCCTTTTGTGGGCTTCCTATTAAAAAGTGATATACCTTCCTGGCATAAACTTGCATTAGATTATTTAATAAACAGCCAAAGCAAGAAAAAAGATATACTTCTTCTCAGAATTTTATTCCTTTCTTACCTGAAGTTCCAGTTTATAAGCCCGGCGCTGCTCGATAGTTGAAACACCAGATGCATCATTTTGGGTTTCAGAATGAGAATCAGATCCTTCACCTAGGTCTACTCCACTTCCATTTGCCATCACGAAACCTCTAACATCATAGCCATTATCAGCTGCTTCAACTTTCTTAGCTGAATAAGGATCTGGAATCCGCAATTGTTTGTTCATCCAGTCTCCCATTGATTTTAAAACACCAACCAAGCTTTTCATGGCTTCAAGTTTTAGTACCACTTCCTGAGGTGGCAAAAGTGTGGTTGTAACACCAGGAGGAACACCTTGAGCAGTTTTAAGAAGTCCATTAACCATCCTAAGAACATAATGATAAGATATAAAATATACAGTGCTATGAAACAATCAAGAACGTAGAAATGCGATTAAACTTGAGAATCATATTCTAAACAAGAAAATATTCAAATAGAAAATTAAAATATGTACCGAAAAAGTAAAATATAATAAAACATAACACACCTCTCAAATATGTTTGATGAATTGACATCACAGTCATAGTTGATAAAAATGTCAACCAATATCTGTGAATCAACACAGAGCTTTTCTAGAAATCGAAGAACTATCATCTTCTGCTGAAAATTAGGTTGAGAAACATTTTCTAGGACTCTAAGAACAATCATAGGGAAAAAAACTCCAATTTCTGCTTTCAATCCAGGCCTAAATCTTGATACCAGACTGATGAAAATGGAGCATGACAGCTGAAAAACAATCAAAAGAGTTGAAGCACTGTTCTTCAATAATGATAAACATAAGTACTGCTTGATGGCACCTAAAAACCTACACAATCACAATCAAACAACTGGAACCATCAGAATATCGAGAAGACTTAATTTAAAAAATAGAGAAGAAAATATTTGGCATTAGTTAACATATTATTTAAACTGATAAAACAATCACAACATAACAAGGGCAGAGAAATGGGTAATTGATAGAAACAATCAACGTGGACAATTATATCTGTTAGCATATTATCTAATATCATATAATATCAAAGATCTAGGAAGATTGCGGTATTTTCTTGGCATTGAGATAGCTCATTTTAAGGCAAAAGTTGTTATTTTCCAAAGAAAATCTGCTTTGGATATCTTGGAAGAAACTGGTATGCTAGAATGTAAGCCAATTGACACTCCTATGGATCCAAATGTCAAACTACTACCAAATCAAAGAGTCTTTTTCAGATCCTTGAAGGTATAGGAGGTTAGGTGGGAACTTATATCATTTGACCGTTAGGCCAGATAACGCATATGTTGTTAGTGTAGTGAGTCAATTTGTGAACTCTCCCTGTGATAGTCATTGGGATGCTGTGGTTCGAATCTTGAGGTACATTAAAGGAGCTCCTGGAAAAGGTCTCGTTTGCAAAGATAAAGGTAATATGGATATCGTTGCTTACACAGATTCCGCTTGGGTTGGATGTCCCTCTAATAGGCAACCCACATTTGGGTATTGTGTTTTTATTGGTGGAAATTTAATTTCATGGAAAAGTAAGAAGCAAAATGTCATCACTAGATCTAATGTTGAATCTGAATATCGAACATGTTAAGAGTCCCACATCGGACAATATATGGCTTGAACTTGTGTATATAAGTACGGGCAATTCTCACTCTACCAACCGGTTTTGTAGGGTTGAGTTAGGCCCAATCACATTTCTGAACATGGTATCAGAGCCTCGTTTAAGATCCGGTGGACCACCTTCTATGATTTCCGCTATCGGGCCGCCCACCATTTATTTCCACATTCCAGATGTCCAATCCTGGGTGTGAGGGGGTGTGTTAAGAGTCCCACATCGGACAATATATGGCCTGAACTTGTGTATATAAGTACTGGCAATCCTCACTCTACCAACCGGTTTTGTAGGGTTGAGTTAGGCCCAATCACATTTCTTAACAGAGCAATGGCACTTACTACCCAAGAGCACATATGGCTCGAACAACTTCTCTAAGAGTTGCGCTTTTGTAAAATAGGCACTATGAGTCTCATTTGTGATAATCAAGCAGCTTTACATATTGCCTCTAATCCGATCTTTCACGAGCAAGCTAAGTATATTGAGATTATTGTCATTTTATTCATAAAAAGATTGTATCCAGTGAGATTGTTACGCCATTTGTTGGTTCTAATGACCAATTGGCTAACATTTTCACAAAAGCCCTTCGAAGACCAAGAATAACTTACATATGTGACAAGCTTGGTGTCTACAATCCTAATGCTCCAGCTTGAGAGGGAAGCTTGGTGTCTACAATCCTAATGCTCCAGCTTGAGAGGGAAGCTTGGTGTCTACAATCCTAATGCTCCAGCTTGAGAGGGAGTGTTGAGACATGATATGATTTGGTTGAGATATGGTTGATAGTATATATAATTATTAGAATTGATATGTATTCATTAGGATTGATTGTGTATGGATTCATCTCTCTTAATCAAGGGATTCTCATTGTACTATACTCAATATAAATAAGACCAAGCTGACAGCTAATCTCTTAGTTCATTCAATATCAATTGCTTATTCTCAAGTATATTCAATCAATACTAAATAGGAAAAAGAATTTTCCTCCAAAGGCTTCCCCTTAAACAACTGACACATAGCTCTGTTTTCCAAAGTTACAAATCTGAATCTTCCCTCAATTTGTACACCCCATTTGTTAGAGTAGTCATGTTTATTATGTTTCTATGTTGTGTATGTTTAGTTCGGTCATGTTTTATGTGCCGTGCATAGTACTTCGCATCTGTTTTATCTTGTAATGTGATAGGACCCATTAAGAGAAATGCCCAAATGGTGAAATTGCATATCAACAGAACAGACTCACGGTTTGGAAATAATGATATGTCCTTTACAAAGAATATATATCTTCTTCACTAAGAATATATATCTTCTTTGCTAAGAAGATATTCTATGACAGCAAGTTATTCCATTCTAGCAAATGAATTAATTTCTGTTAATTCATTTGCCGGTATGCATTATAATGCCAGTAAATGGTAGTTAGTCTATATTGCTAGTCACTGAGCTGTAAATCTTCCAGTTCCTCGCTGTACCGGATATTTTTCATTTTCTCGCTCCGAGTCATTTCAAAGAATACCTCAATTATTTTATCTCGCCTGTCCAATCTGACTAACTTGCTTCTCTAACTACTCCTAAAAGATATCTCCTTTAACTTCTCTAACTATCCTCTTCCCTTTTGTTCTAATTGTGATAGTACACACTGAATAATATATAATAGAATGTGAAGAAACCTGCAATTATTGAACAGGAGGTTTAAAGAATTTAATCAGCTACTCTCTGCTTACTTCTGATGAATCAGTTATGACTCATTTGGACAGAAGGGGATATTGAGTGGTGTCTATGACATTATTCAAACAACTAGAATAACTATCCAAATTAGCAAATGATGTAAAATTGAAATTACCTTTTAACACAATTATCCAATCGTTCAGTTATTTTTAATAGTAGCTTGAAATAAAAATACTTGGTGAATGAACACATTTTGCCTGACCATGGTAACAATGCCTCAGAATTCTTAGAATTTAGGTTTGCCTATATTAACCCCATAAAATTGACTTTTAAGGTAAGGCTGACTGCCTCTTACAGCCACTATCCATGCCATGGCAATAAATATTGTGGGACCCTCAACATGCACCCCTCATGATCATGACTAGATATCTGGAGTTTGACCCGAGTAGTCTAATAATGGGTGGCTCAATGGATTATGAATAGACTCTGATAGACTGATACCATATTAGAATTACGGTTTGACCTAATTCAACCCTGCCAAATCGGTTTTTAAAGTGACGGTTACCTCACACTAAAAAGTTAAACCCATTATTCATGTCATATCACCATCCAATAGAATAATGCTTAAGATGCAGGAAATTCAAAAACCAAGACATGCAAAGCATAAACTACCGTGAAAAGAAACAAAATCGTAAGACATTGCAAGTAACTGATAGATGCAAGTAAAGCAAAATTACCAAAAGTCAATATCCACACGGGAAAATTTGAATAGCATATAGATTTCAATGTAGAAAATATTTTCTAAAAGCTAGCACCGAGATGCATGTTTTGCAGATGATACAATCCTACTTGGAAAGTCGAAGGAAGATTTAAATGAGAGATTGGAGACTTGGAAGAGCTTTAGAAACACATGGTATTGGCCTAAGCATAAGTAAGACGGAGTATATGGAATGTAAGTTCAGCAGAAGGAAAATTGTTTCTAACCTAGAGGTGGAAGTTGGAGACTATTCGTCCCATAGTAACGTTTCTTGTGCATTGAGATGGAAATACTACGAGTGAATACGAGTGGCAATTCTATCTGTATTTTATTTAAGTTGAAAATGAAAGACAATCTAACCGAGTATATTCAATTTACACAAAGGAATAGAATCTCAAATATGATAAGTAGCTTGCATTAAGTCCCGACTAAAAAGCTTTAAAGAAACGAATGTTCAGAAGGGATCGAGATGTCAACAGCAACAAAGATTCCACTACACAGACAACTACCAAATCACTTCAAATTTTATATTGAGCAGACGACCATCCCTACTGATGACCATATCAATCAACCCAAAATATAGTAGAGTACCCAGTAAAAGTAATATTCCAAGATTAGGTTTTGAACTGTATGAAATTTTGTAGTCTCGACCTACTCTATAAGAACGTTCAACTTAACAGACAGATTGATAAAATCCATCATGTATAACAGGTTATTAAAAAGTGTAAGTTAAGTGATAGGGAGCCTCATAGACATAGACCTAGGGCTAGGATCCTCATATAAACCTGGGGTGCGCTGACACTAATGTCAACATAACTATATTCATTCTTGTTTCTAAACCAATGGAAATGATTTTCATAGGATGAATTTTCTAAATAGTCTGCAGTCCTATTGAAAGTAAGTTTCTCACATATGCTCAAAAAGTTTTATATTAATCCAAGATTGTTTTTAACCGCCACCTTATATACTACGGAATAAAGTGATTTCAAAGCAATCAAAATATCCATAATAACTAGGTATAACTCAATAACCAAAGTGGCTATAATAATTTCCTGCATGGGAGTTATAAGTTACTAGATGTTGTAAGTACTGATTTCATTTTTATGTGTCAACAAATCAGTGTTATCAATGGTGGATGGTCGGCCATGGTGGAAAGTCATAAAATGCCATGCCACTGCTATTCTTCACAAATTGGCCATGGTGATTGTATAAAAAAGGCACCGTGATCCGTCATGGCCGATATTTTACAAAACTGCAACAGATTATAAATTCCTATATAATGTGGTCATCTTTACCGACTTTACAACTATATTTAATGCAAAAACTACAATTTCAGCGAAATTAGACAAAGACAGGTGTACATATTCTCCCTAAGTGACAAAAATATCAACCTCTAAATAAATCAAGTCCTAAAAAGAAACTCCAGTAAAATGAGATACCTTTCACTAGTCCTGAAGACAGCTCCAGCATTCTCCAGCAAAATCTTCAGTAACTCTAAAGCCACAATCTTCCCTTTCATCAACTGTGGATCCGTAGATGCCTCCTTAGGAGGTGTCTTCATCGACAATTTACAAAGCGCTCTAAACACCAAAAAAGCATCCCTCCTCAACTTGTTCCCAATCTGAACTTCCAAATCATCATCCCTTTCCACCAACTCCCCATCAACCAACTCCCCTTTCCTTCCCTCCAATGCTGTCTTGTACATGCTAATCTCCCAATACTTAGCATCCAACATATCCTTATCGGTAGAATCCAACAAATCAGTCGGGTTTGTAGTCTCCACTGTCGTGGTCTCAAATGCACCATCATGTCCACCTAACATAGAAACCTTACTATTAGGTGTAACGGGATTCAAAACTCCATCAATATCCTGCATTATCTTTGTGATAAACCCTTGCACAAACTGTGTCATGGAATTATCCACGTCGGATTTTTCTGCAGGAGCCATCAATTCAGCCACAACAATTGGCTGAATTGGAACAGTGGAAGAATCCGCTTCCATTCTCCTAAACACAATCACTAACATTTGAATCAAAGATGCCTTTGCCGTCGTTTGATTCACCATATTCTTACTTACAAGATATATATCATAACACGTTCTAACTATCAGAAGCAAACAATCACCGTGAATTCGTAGCGAAATCGAAGTTACCGCGGATAAGAGCGTCTTCAGAAGCTGCAATTCCATCGCCTCATCCCCGAAATTGTGGCATTTGCAAACTGATTCAATCATGTTGGAAAGCAACTTTGCCTCGCCGGCGGTACTGCCGGGATCTACTTCGCCACGGAGGTATCCGTGTGCTATAAGTTTCTGGATGGCGTCGACGGCAGGTTCAGCAATCTTGAGGAAGCCGGAACCTGCGGCATTGATGAGAGGAAGGAGAATCGATTCCGATTCGGCGAGCGAGTACTCAACCGAACCTCCGTCGTGGAGTGGACCAGGCGTTTCCAGTTCAGCATCGGAGGGAGAATCGGGAGGTAACTGTTGGTTGTTGAGACTGAGCCTCTCGAGGACAGATTTGCACTCGTGAGCGAGTTTCGCATGCTTTCGCCAGGAAGCATTCTTGATGATCTTGTCGAGTGCAGGAACGACAAGCTGACTCAGACGGGAATCGACTTCCGAAGAAGCCATTCCCGAGTTAAGAGCGAGGTGTGACTCGGTGATATTGCAAAGCTTGATATCTTCGGGAGAGACAGAATGCGTGCGAAATTTCCGTTAGGATCTTGATGCCATGAGCTCAGAGAGTTATCTGATGGAACTCGTTGTTGTAATTTGACAATGGCGGCGAGTTGACTCGGTGAGTTGGGAGGAAGCGAGTGAGGTTCCGGGATCTGAATTGCGGGAAAGGTTACTGAGTTTTGTATTGAGATCGCGTCTTTGGTTTGCTTGCTCGTTATGCAGTGAATTGACGTAAGAACCCCTTTCTTCGCTTTGATATAATACGCTAACTGGATAAAGTAAGATGAATAAATTAGGGATAGTTATGGTTTTTCACGTTAATGCAGATCACCGGAGAAATGGAGAGCTCATGTTTTTCAGTTTTTTTCGTACACGAGGGAAAACCGGATAATATATTTTAGTAAATGTATCACTAGTTGTCCAAAAAATATGTATCACTATATATTTTTTTTTGGAATAAATATCACTTTTATTAACTATCACAAGAATTATATATTTAATTTTGAAATGTTGAATTCTTGTTTTAATAATTAATAAAAAAAGTTTAAATTGTTAATTACTTTCAAAAAGATATTGAAGAATAATTCTTTAACATTTCATAAAAATAAAAATAGAAAAGTATAAATGAAACGTAAGATTTTACTAATTATAAAACACTTTCAAAACTTATAATTTAAAATTTAGAAGATTTCAATTTTCACCATCAATTTAATTTGGTTTGGGGTCAGTTCTAGTTTCAACCTAATCTCGATCACAGTTACGGGAGATCGAATCGTGGTCCTCTTACCAAATTTAGTGTCAATCATCACTGAACCAATTAACGATTGGTTTTATAAGATTTAAAAAAATTATATAAGTTTTTAAGATTTTAAATGACTAAAAACATCTAATCAAATAGGAATATTAAATTATTACAACACATTATATTTGATATATGTACTTTTTTCTTCGTTGAAATATAAATATTTTCATAAAATTCAATTTCACATATTTGAAAGTTATGATATTATTTCTAGTAGTAGCTCTAATAGTGATGAGAGCATCGATAATGGCATTGGTTTAGGATTTTCTTACCTAATACCAATGAGATTACTAATGGTGACTTTGGACAAAACTTTTGCCTGTTTTTATGACAAAGTGATGAATGTCGACTCCCTATTTAGTAAAGGTATTAGAAGGTGTCCTGTTGACGCCATGCTTAGAGGATGATAAGGTTTGCATGAGGCATCCACAAGAAGGTGAATGGAAAATATTTATTTAGGTACGCCTGCATTATATATGATATGAGGTGGAAATTTTTCATACCCTAAATTTTGATCCAAAGATATATATCTCATCAGAGGAAATTCACTAACCAAAGGACTGTGCCAGACTCGTTTGAACAGTATCCCCGCAATGGATCAGGATTCCTGAGTCCCTCGGTGAATTTAGGCAAAGGACCAATCATTAATACATAAGATTTTCAACCTTTCAATCACCAATCCAAGGATTGAGGAATCTAAAATGATGAATCATTCAAAGATTGTACAGAAAGTTCAGTGATCTGGGCTACGAGTCATCAGGACCACCAATTAGGGTTTTAGTCAACTAATCCCTCCAGATGAAATTTTTCATGGGAAAAGGAGCCAAGGCTTCCACATATCATCAATAAAGGTTGACATGACTTTGACAAGTCATTTATAAGTACAAAAGGTGCAGAGATCAAGGACAGCAAAATTAGGGTTTCACAATGCCCAGATTAGGGTTTCTGACTAATAGAGGATCCCAAAGTCAAGATTTTTATATGGATAAAAGTCAATGCCATAGGGAATGGTTTAAGTAACGCATATACATCATGGAAGTCCATTCATAAGGTCAAAATATCTCAGAGGATGTCCAGTCAAAAAATCAGAAAATCAGGGGTATCTAGTGCAATTTCCACTTGGACCAAAATGTCAAAGTTTGACTTTTTAACCTAAAATGATCCTCATGACCTATATTACAAGAATATATGGTCCATGAATGCTTTTGATCACAAAGCAAATCAGAAATTTGAAGATAACTTGTAAAAGGGGCAATCTTTGAAACTTAGAAAATTTTCCAAGTTATGGACAAAAATGTTCAAGTACCCTACTTCTAAGCATCATAACTTGTGATCCAAGCATCAGAGTTTGGTGAACCAAAGCTCAAATGAAAGATCTAATCATAAAATACAAATGATTCAACTACAAGAAACTCCAATTCTTCATGGATTTTAAATTATGATTGGATCAAAATCAAGGAAAATACTGATTATCAACACTTAGAGAAAATTTGTCTAAGTCAAAATCAGCAAAACACCAAAACTTGGAGGGATTTTTCACCTAGTTCCAAGCTGATTCAGATCCTTCTCAAAACACCAATATTGCTGCAAATGTTGCCAACAATTCAAAGAATCAGTTGGCATGAAAAGATCTTGCTTGTACATGAAGAAATCATGGATCAAAGTGACCATCCTAAACTGTTTTGCAAAAAATCGATTTTCCCAAACTTTTGAAATCTGGTTTTTTGAGTCAAAGGAAAATGGCAGATGGTCTTAAGCCTCTTAGCAATCATTACAAACCTGATCAAACCTTTAAATTCATGATTGCTCCAAGGAATTCCCATAAATGGCATTTATTAATTTCAACACTTATGCATTTTGATCAAAGGGTCACCAAACTCCAAAATGTCATATTCTTGGATATCTTGTTCAACAAGTAATATATGGACACAATCCAAGCATAAAACTTCTGAGGAATATGAATTGTACTGCTGCAATAGCTTAGTTATTTGAGAAGTTCATCATTTCATGTGTAAGAGATATTTTCACAAAGCATGACTCACAATTGTGACATCATCTCTTTAAGACTTAAGGGCTAAGTAATCTCAACATCTTTGCCATAAATAGAGACCACATTTGATCATAAAAATTACACTAAAGCCTCTGATCTCTAAGCTTTCTCTCATTCACTCCTAAAAGACTCAAAACTTGATATTTTGAGCAAACACTACTGGTTTTTGAGTTGTGGCCCCTATCAACTCAAACACATCACATATGATATTTATGAGGTGTTCAGACACTTAGATCACCTCTGAAACACCTCATACCCAAAACTACCCTTCAAAACCTCAAAGAAACCTTGTATCTACAACTTGAAGGCCACAACTTGATCCGCCCATTTGTAATTAAGTCTAAGTGTTCAAACACACTCCATATGATGTGGGGAAAATGTCCAGATCATCACAACATCTCTGGAACACCTCCAACTCAAAATCACATCTCCACGTGCGAGCTCAAGTTCAGGTAAGCCTCAAACTTGGCTAAATCATAATTCATGCATACTTCCTCGCACTATCTTTTTTCCACGTAATCATATTCTAAGTAATTCCCCTCAATCAATTTCACAAAATCATCATCATGTAGAATTTCATGAGGCTCGGGCCAAATTAGGGTTCTTTAGTGTTCATCACTGATTTTTCACTCTACACTAAATATAAATGAAATTAATTGTTACCTTGTTGTTCGTGAGTTAAAATCGAGCAAGATTGATGTTTATTTCATTTCATTTCACTACATATTCAGTGAGATATAAGAGTTTTGCAAAATCCTCATTTATGGGCAAGATGAAGAACACGTGTGTGTTATTCCTATGTTCTTAGCGCCCTTTTTCAAATTTTCAAATATTTGAATTTTGTGATTTTATTTAATTCAATCCAAAATTAATTTCTTTCTTAGTATTTTGAGTTTTGAAATGATTCTTTTTTCATTAATTCTCAAAAATGTTTAAATATTTTATTCCATGAAAAAATCACCAAAAAATATATATTTTTTAATATATTTAATATTTTCATAAAGAATTAATTTTATTTATTTCTAAACATTTTAAAATTCATTTCTTTCACTTGATTTTTCAAATATAAATGATATTCAAGTTATCGAATGGATAAAACACAATTTTTCAAACATTGATCCAAGATTTTAACTTGTTTTTCAATTGTGTTTGAAAATTATCAAAGTTTTAAATATTTTTAATATTTAAAATATCAAAAACTAGGATTTTGATTTTAATCATCCTCAAATTGTTTTTTATCACTCTTGGACCTCTATTAGAGTGTAAGACCCGCCCCTTTTTGAAAAATGAACCATTAGGGTTCATCTGATCCATTTTCATAAACTCGACGTGATCGTCTATTTCGACGCATTGAATTTTCATCTGTACAATTCTTTCTGTGAATATCTTTACACATAACCATTTATTTTCTAAAATGAATTGTCAAAATGTGTCATGATGAATCTTTTGTGTTTGGGGCTCATCTCTTACTGTTTTAAACTTTCTCTTATCTGTTTTTAAAACTCCGTCAGGCTTCCGTATAAGCCCTGAACCCACCAATTGTTTCTTAAACAGTTTTTAATCTCCTAAACAGAGATTCATGAGAATTTGTTTACAAATATCGTCTCCCTTTCTTTTTTTCATCTTTATGACTAAAGATTTAATACACCAGCAACTAGACTGAGCTTCACTCTGGTGAACTGCTTTCTAGGCTATAGGTAGCTTTTCAGCATCCAAGTCCTACTCCGTGTATAAAATCATCAGATAATTAATCAACAAAACAAATTTCATAGACATCCTTATGTTTAAGCCCTATTATTGGCTTCTGAGTCATCTTTTCTCCCTCTAACTTCTCGCTGTTTTCTGAAACTGTTGTTGCTTGTTAGAATAAAATTGTTTGCCAAAATTATCTTTCTTCACCTTATACAAAAGCAAAGATAATAAAAAAAACTTATTAATGACAAAGAGAATATAATGTATAAAACACATTTGTAATCTTTCTCCCTCAGGATTTTGGGCCTCTTCTTCCCAATGCAACTTCCAACATTATTCTTAAATAAAACATTTAAGAATACTCAAACCATAGCAAAGACATACTAAAAACTGTCAAACACATTCACTAACACCTTTTATATGTCTGCATACATCTTTACTGTATATATTTGCATCTCTGCTAGAATCTAAGCAATCGGGTTACTGTCACCATACCTAACTTTTGAATAACTAGAACCCTACTAGGGCAAAACATAACCTCTTCTTGGGCTTCATTCAAGTACCCTCAGACCTCTTTAAGTACCCTCAGACCTCTTTACTGTATATATTTGCATCTCTGCTAGAATCTAAGCAATCGGGTTACTGTCACCATACCTAACTTTTGAATAACTAGAACCCTACTAGGGCAAAACATAACCTCTTCTTGAGTTTTATTCAAGTACCCTCGGACCTCTTAAAGGTGCTTTCTCTCAGGCTTAGAAGTTACTTAGCCTTCCCCAACCTCCTCTTGCGCTTTGTTCAAAGACCCATGGGCCTCTTATAGGTAACTTATTCTCCTTTTGGGCTTAAACACAAGGACCCTCAAAGGCTTCCTAAACGCATAGGAACAAACCTTATAATCAAACACATACAGTAGTCTCCCTTTCCCTGATGGATGACCAAGCTAGCCTCCTCTTGGGCTTTGTACAATTGAACCTCCCTAGACAAATGAATGTTTGATGACCTTGTAACACCAAAAAAATTGCCCTTTTATAACCTTAACTAGCTTATGTCTCACATTCATCTGTATTTCTCCTTAGATTATAATACTCATCCTAAGATAGGAGATCAAAGCATTTTCTTGTGATTGGAATTTTCCTCTTCATAAGTGATTTATCTGGCCATTGCACTCAAGGTTGAGACCAAGGGTGAACTTTTACTACCAGGAACATCTTCTCAAGATACAAGTTGTCACGGATACTAGAGCTTCAATAAAGGTCGAGATTATGGTTTTATGACGAAGGTTTGCTTGGACATGCTTGTTGCTTTGATCGTGTATTCATCTTCAAAGTTTCCTCAAGACATTCGTTTTAAGATCATTAGCCATCGAGTTAGTGAATTGCAAGGCACGGATCATGACAAGAGATACGAAGGTGTGGATATCCTTTCAAAGCACGATGTTCTGCCTTTTGGATTTATTTTGATCAAGGGTTTCATTGGAGTTTGATTGATTAACTGATAGAGGATCTAAAGGTTATTTGGCGTTAAAATTTGAGTGAGTTTGTTCCTATTAGAAATTAATTTGGATTCATGGGCTCGAAAGAGGTTAAAAGTCGTTTGGCATGCAAGTTCATCCATTTTCTCTATGAAGTTACTACATTGTCCAAGTTCCATCAAAATCAAGGGATTCTTTCAAAGGTTGAAAATTTCAAATACTCCAAAGGTCAAATTTATATGAATGTCTTCACTCAAACTATTAAAAGTGCAGTACAAAAAGCTTCATTACAAGAACATCATTCACAAGGTTCCATTAAAAAAAAGGAAATTGGACTTAGGTTGACTTTTTGGTCAATTGTTGACCTTTGGGTCAAACAGTTGACCAGCGCCAACTTGACCTCTAGAACTTCATACCAGCTTGACCTCTCTTCATCTCTAAGCCATCATGGTTTTGCGGCATCCCAATAGTTTCATTATGAGAACTTCATACCAGCTTGCTACAAAAATTTGCAATTACCCAAATAATTGTGCAATTAACAACCATTCATTTATCCACATCAAAATAAATTCACAAATCACTACATCTGGTTACATGATAATCAATTATATGTTGTTGATCGTACCTGGAGATCAGGATCCGATATGGCTGGCGTTGAGCGTTGTTGAAGGACGGTGGATAAGGAGAGGAGTGGGGTGTACCTGCAAGGCACTCTGATGCTGAAGTAAGACACTGAGCAAAGAGTGAGCAAGTACAAGAATTAAGGTCAAAGAATTGAATACCTGACCTCTCAAATGAGAGGGTTTATATATTGGTCCAAGTGGATGATTATTGGTTCAAACCGTTGGGCGCGGATCGCGGAATCCGTACGAATAGGTAACGGTCAAAACTAGTCGTTGGAAGACTTCGTCCTGGTCGGTATGGCTTTGGTCGACAAAGACCATTATTCTTGACGTTGCTCGACGTCAAGCGTGCCACAAAGCCGGTTTGCTTGGCCCAATTCTGGGAGTTGGGCCTGCCCGGAACAGGAGCCCCCCAAGTCGTTGCTCCTGCGGAGGAGCGATGACTTAGTGATGGTTTCGTGTCCAAGGTGTATGCAGTGCGTCCGGTGTTTTTCGTGCGCGGACCAGGAAATTATCGTTGATGATCCTCGGTAGGCGGGCAGTTGTTTCGTCGCCCGACAAAAGGGGATATGAAACAAAAAATTGGCATGTCTGGGAATTCGCGCCTATTTAATATTCTGACGGCTAGCCTGGGGGCTAGAGCGTAGGTAATTATTGCCTAGGGGTAGGGGTCATGCGTCTCTGCACGTGTTCCCTTCCCTATAAATAGGAGCCCAAGGCTTTCTTGTAAGCTTTTTCGTTTCGCCTTCTTCTCCACTGCACTGCTCGTACGTCAGTCGTTGCTCTCAGTCGTCGACCACCGCTTTCATCCGTCGACCACCGCCTCCAAAGCTAATATTTTCTGCAAATGGCCTCCCAAGCTCCAGGTACGACTTTTATTTGCGTTTATACTAGTCATAGGCTTGATATTTAGCAATGTATGTGGCATAGGATAGAGTTTCCGGTAGTTTAGGCTTAAAATAAGTAGGTAAAAGATCTTCTACCACCGTTGTTCGTCGACTACGAACCCTAGTTCGTGGTCGATGATGGTTCTAGTCGACTTTGACTTGGGATCTGGCAAGTACCTAGGTTTAGATCGTATCATCGCTGATTTTGGGCGTTCGCCATTGCCTTGAACGGTGGTTAGCCGGGGGCTATGGCTCGGGATCTTATTCTTGGGCCGATGCACGCCCTTTCACTTGTCGAGCGGTGGAAGGGTGGATTTGATATTCTTAATCGAATTCACTGACGCCTTTCCTCTACTTTTCAGATGAGAATTCGCTTATGGACCTGCTTGATATCTCCTCGGAAGAGGTATCCTCGGAAGACTCTGGTTCTTCCGCATCTGTTCCCTCTGACTCCGGAAGCTCGTCGGGAGAATGAGATGCGACCACAATGGAAGAAAGAGCCCCTGACTCTGGAGAGACGATAGATTCCCCTCGATGTCCGGAAGACATAAGAACCGCGCCCGAAGAATGGATAGTGGAAGACCTGCTCGACAAAGTGTCGTCATTTTCGAGGCCTCGCGCAGAGCCATTGCCCACTATTGGTGACCCGGAGGATTGGGTCGTCACCTACCCGGGGGATGATAACCGTATCTTCTCAGACTTCAGCAGTCGCAAATTTTCAATGTACGAGTACGTGACTTCAGTCCTAGGGGTAACCTTGCCCTTCAGCGACCTGGTTTGCGTTGTGCCCGGGCACTTGGATGTGGCCCCGTCCCAGCTGCACCCCAACTCTTACGCGTTTCTGAGAGCGTTTGAGGTAATGTGTGCCCATCTGGGTGTTTGAGCCACGCTTCCCTTGTTCTTTCGTCTGTTCTCGCTGCAGCGCCAAGTAGGGCGGGGGACCGACCGAAAGGGATTTATTTCCTTCAAACAGCAGACCAAGATTTTCAAAGCTCACTTAGAGTCTATTCGGGCTTTCAAGACGGATTACTTTTTGATTAAACCGGCGAGCGCGGAAGCTGTGAGGGCACTGAGTTTCTTGGGGATAGACACTGATGAAAATGACGAGCCCAGACTCGATGATCAAGGACGGGTGATTCCGAGGAGGCTCTGGTTGTTTCCTTTCTCGTGGAGTTATGCTCACTACGGGCGACCGGTTAGTGAGTTTGTCTAAGTAGGGGGACTCCCTTAACGAGGATGATGCGGCCAACTTTGAGGCCTTTAGGAAATTGATAGCTTCTTTTACCCCGACTCCTCTGCTGGACGGAGAGGGTAAAATAGTGCTGGACCAGGATGGGGGAGAGGTTGTGGAGCGTCCTTTGATAGACGTCACATACCTGCTGGCGTGTAACACCGGGCAAGAAGTGTCTGAGTTTTTTGGTATTTGTTTTTATTTCTGCTTGTTACTATCTTTTGATAATTTTTTGTCGTCCGTGACTAATCTCGTGTGCTCTTTTTCTTTCCTTTACAGGCTCCCTATCGAACCCTCTTGACAAGATTCAGGAGCGCCTGCGTCAGCAACAGAAGAAGAGGTCGCGGGTCGTCCAAACCAAGCTGACTGAGACGAGCGGCTCTGGGTCGGGCTCCCTGGTTCAATGTTCTCCAAGCGCGTCTACCGGCTCGCTTATGAAAAAGCATAAGTCTGCAGCGACCGTGGACTTGACGGCCAATGCTCCCCCAAACCGAAACATGTGTTGCCGCCCTGCTTTGTGAAGCGAAATTATTTTGAAGGGACGAGCATGGAGGTTGACTGGGCGGACTCTCTGTTTGTCGAGGCAATGGATCGCCCTGCCCGACGTCTGTCTCTGGCTCAGGATGCGAGCGCGGTTATGCGGGTTTTGTCTAAGGCCTGGTTGACGGCCGAAGGAAACCCTGGGCAAGAAAGGGAGGTGGCGAGGCTGAAGGAGCTGTTGGCTGCTGCCGAGAGGAAGTTGACAGCGGCCTCTGAAAAAGCCACTGCCTCTGCTAATGAGCTTACTGAGCGAGGGAACTTCATCGCCAAGCTGGAGGTCGACAAGAGGAGGGCCTTAGAGCAGAGCAAAAAGCTGAAGGACGCCTTTTGCCCAAAGGAGGACCAGGGCCCAGTTCCTTGCTCGGATCGACCAGGACATGGAAGATCTGAACTCGTCGACTGAGCTCAGTTTCCAAAATGCTGTGGACCAGATACGAGCTCTTCATCCTGAATTGGCTTTGGATACCGGCCGGATCAGCTATCTCTACAAAGTCGAGGATGGCCAGATAGTGGTTCCCTCGGACTTGATCGCGGAGGATTCTCAGCCCGGGGTGACTGCTCAACTTGGCCAGTCAGAGGTGCAGCCGAACCAGGGCGAAGGTCAACCTGGTGCTTCGGAAAGGGGGGTAATTAGTTTTGGCCTGCGTGCCGTTACCTTGTAACTTATTGTGTTTTACCTGGGGACGTGGTCCCCTTTATATGTAACCATGAACAAGTCGGCCCTTCGGGGTTGCATTTTTGCAGTAAAATTTTATGTTCTTGATGGTCGTTTATTATTTTACAATGTTTTTTTGTTTAAATGTGTGTCCGTCGGAGGACTTTTCCCTTTATGTTTTTATAAACGCTAAGTGTTTGACGTCTTTGTAATGATTGGATGTGATTAAGCAAATACGGGGTGTGTGTCTGTGATCTGTTGGTTTGGGGGACCAACCAGATTTTGGAGTCTGGCTCCTGGTCGGTGCCCGGGCCAAGGTAGTGGCTCAGGCTCCGAGGCTTGAACGTCCCATCGCGAGCTGGGGTTCTTCCTGGTCGTGGTACGTAGGCAACGTCGGACTCGTTTGAGTATCCGCCCGTGCAACAGTTATCTCCTTCCCTTGGAAGAAGATCCTGACAGTCATGTTATTTTGGGCTGCCCTGCTTGTACCTGGGCACGCAGTTCATAGTCGGACCTATCGCTCCTCACTTGAGAGTCGAGCAAGGTGACTCTGTAACTTAACTGTAATATTGCTTGAGCTTCTCGGCATTCCACGGCCGAGCAAGTTCTTCCCCGTGTAGATTTTCTAAATAATAGGCTTAGTTTTCGGTCTTTGCCCGGACGCGGTATGGGACCTCCCAATTAGGCGTAAGTTTTCCTTCGCAGGAGTCTCTGTGATTTCCTCTTAGAACGAGACTGGCTACCTCAAATGCTCGTCTTATGACTTTAGAATCGTATCGGGCAGCTATTTTCTGTTTGAGAGTGGCCTCTCAGAGAGCAACTTCTGATCGGATTTCTTCGACCAGGTCAAGCTCGTCTCTCAAAGCTTCGGAGTTGGTGTCTTGGTCCATCGGTGACTCTGTTCGTCTGGATGGATGTGCATTTCCACAGGGATCACTGCTTCGGTCCCATATGCCAACCGGAATGGGGATTCTCCGGTCGTTGAGTGGGGAGTGGTTCTATACGCCCACAGCACGCTGTGCAATTCCTCGACCCAGTGTTTCTTGTGTTTGTCTAGTCTCCGTTTTAGACCTCTTAGGATTACTCTATTTGCAGCTTTTGCTTGTCCGTTAGTTTGGGGATTCTCCACGGAAGCGAAGTGTTGTTTTGTTCCTACTAACGCAACAAATTCTCTGAAATGTCTATCTGTAAATTGGGCACCGTTATCGGTTATAATGGCGAGCGGTACTCCGAACCGGGCGAGGATGCTCCTCTTGAAAAAGCGTAGTATGTTGAGTGCAGTAATTTTGGCCAAGGCCTCAGCTTCTATCCATTGGGTGAAATAATCGACGCCCACAATGAGGTATTTATTTTGGCCGGATCCGACGACGAATGGCCCTAAGATATCCATTCCCCACCACGCGAATGGCCACGAGGAAGATAGCGATTTTAGCTCGGTAGAGGGTGCTACGTGTACGTCCCCGTGACGTTGGCATTTGTCGCATCATTTTACATGTTCTTTCGCGTCGTGCTGGAGTGTAGGCCAATAGTATCCTGCTCGGAGAATCTTTCGGGCTAACGATCGTCCGTCCGGGTGCTGTGCATTAATTCCTTCGTGGACCTCTCTTAGTATGTGTGGGACGTTCTCTTCCTCTACGCACCTGAGGAGTGGTGTAGATAATCCTCGATGATACATATGTCCACCGACCAGAGAGTACGAGCACGACCTTCGATGCACGGTGCTGGCCGTTTTCAGGTCTGCCGGTAACTCTCCTTTGGTTAGGTAGTCAAACACTAGGGTCATCCAGCAGTTGGCGTTGCCTATGAGATTAATGTCTAGGTGGGTTGAAGATTGTCCAATGCTTGGTCGGGGGAGCACTTTTTTTTTAACAAATTTGTTGTTTCCTTTCTTTTTAGTGCTTGCCAACTTGGAAAGGACATCAGCTCGGGTATTATTCTCTCGCAGGACGTGTTTGACCTCCACGTTTGTGAATCGCTTTAGTTCGCCTCTTACAAGGGTCGGGTATTCGGCCATATTGTCGTTTTTGGCCTGGAAATCTCCTCGGACTTGGCTAGCGACCAGCTGGGAATCTGTGCAAATTGTGATCTCTTCTGCTTCCAGTTCGGTCGCGAGCCGTATGCCTGCCAAGAAGGCTTCGTATTCCGCCTGGTGTCGCTCCCGGGATTTTCATCCTAGTACAAACGCGAAAGTGGCGCGAAAAAGGTTAGAGTCGCCAGCCAGACATTTTTATCCCAAAGGAATGGGAAAGGTAATGTTGCACAAACCTGAGGAAGAAGGAAAGGACGAGGCCTTGCGAACCAAAGATCTGGGTTCGGGAGTCGGTTACGACCTGGGAAGGTATTAGCACCCCAGATCGTCCGCCGTACCCGACGGGATCCACGCTTGCTTGTTTTGTTTCAAAGGGTGAGAAAATAAAGATGCTGCTGAATAAAACTGCTGACTGGAATGGGAATGAGAAAGGAACTGGAAAAGAGAAATAACTGAAGAGGGAAAATGTAGGGAAAATAAAGAATGTGCTCGAACGGGCCCTACCCCGCTGCCTACGTACCTCACTGGGAATATGAGGATCAGAGTCGACGTAGTTCGCCTAACAAAGGCGGGAACTTGTTTGTATTTTTTAAGCTGACGTTGCCATAGCTCTAGCTCAGGTGTTACCGGCTCTGACTCGAGGGTGTTTACTGTATCGCTGTTTGAACTGTCGAGGCAAGTCGTATTCGTCCGCAAAGAGTATGAGATGAGAAGAGAAGACGCGATGTCTTGGTTTATTTTCTTTTATGAGAAGTGTTTTGGAGTTTATTTGTTTGTGAACATTCTCATACTAAGACTTATCCATCGCGGGAAGTACTTACACCTCGCCCCGAAACAGGACGCGTATAAGAACTCCGCAGCAAAGTCTCATGGCGTACAAGAATATTCGGTTTTTATAAAGTGTCTTTTAGATTTTGTTTGAAGATGAGAGAAGAAGACTCAAATCGAAAAAGGAAAAACTAAGGGGGACTAAGACCAACCCTAAGTTGTTTATTTTGCCACACTACGGGGGCTGCTGCTCGCTATGGGAGACTTCAGCTCACTACGGGAGACTTCTGCTCACTACGGGAGACTTTGGTTTCTTGCCACACTACGGGGGCTGCTGCTCGCTACGGGAGACTTTGGCTCACTACGGGAGACTTCTGTTCACCACGGGAGACTTCAAGAATTCACCACCCAGAGGATGGACTTTGGCCAATCTGCGGTTGGACTTTGAGAATTTGCCACACTGCGGGTGGACCTGTGGTAAATTGCCACGCTACGGGTGGACTTTGAGAATTGCCACGCTGCGGGTGGACCTGTGATAAATTGCCACGCTACGGGTGGACTTTGGATATCAACCTTGGATTTAATACACATGCTGAATTGTATGACATGATGCCCCATGACACTGGGGGATACGCACAAAGGGAATTCTTGACGCAGAAATAACAAATCTTTGCTGACTCTGTGGGGGGTACAGATGATTGTCGATATTTTTGATGGAGAAGAGTTTGGCTAGTCTGTCTCGACTTAATACCTTTGCCAAAAATAAATTGGACTTTAGATTTGAAGACCCTGCTAGGGGATGCCTCAACTGCTGGGGATTGAATCTCACCTCACCGATTTCGCTGGGGAATCAACAACTTTTTGACTTAGCTGAGGGAGAACTCTCTTGTCTACCTGAATTTTCCAAACCTCTGTGGGGAAGGGAACCATTCAGCTAACTGCCAGGGATTTCTTGATTCTTGTAAGAAGTGTTTCACTACGGGAAGACGAATCTTGCTAGAGATGATCCTTACTGCTCTGCTGGGGAAGAGAAGGATTTGGTTTGAGATCTGCTGGGAAATAAAATCAGGGAAACCTGCTGAGGAAAAATTTGACGACTTTACTGGGGATAACTTCCATGCGTCTGTTGGGGATAACGAAACTGAACCGCGTCCTGCTGAGGAGGAAAGATTTCAAGTAGTCTCGTGCTAGGGATAATTTGCTTTGATTCGGGCTTTACCTTAAGAGGATTTTACAAAAGACTTGGTGTCTTTAAACTCTTCAGGAGTATAATTGCCCCGGTATTCTGAACTTCCGATTATCTGTCTTCGGGAAAGAATGAATCCTCACGCGATTGGGGTGACTTGCCCCAGTATGAATCTTTGGTCAATTGCTTTAGGAGAGATCTGAATCTCGAGGTAATTGCCCCAGATTGACTGACTCTTGACATAACTGCCCCAAATTGGTTGTCTCTTACCATGAATGGTTGGGAACGTCCTTACTCAATGGCGTTTTCTCGGAAAAGTGCACTTTGAAGTGACTGTCTTTCAGAAGTTTTAGACTTCTCAACTTGGCAAGCTTAATCTTCTTGACTGAATTTTCGCTTATGAGCTTCTTATGATGCCAAACAGATGTATGCAAGCAGAAAAATGTTTATTTTGAGAATGGAAATTCTAATGCAATACACATGTTAATCTTGAAGTTTTGAAAAAGTGTCGCAAACCTTTGTGAACAAATCACTGGTTAATATACAACATTATTTGTGAATGAAAGTATGTACATGCAATACCAACAAGGTCTTTTAACACAACTCATAGGAGTCAGGAACGCCATCTCATGGTAGCAAGCTCTCAAAATCCTTGTTTCAGTTAGGACTTTTGAAGGTTGTATCGTGGCCTGGTTCACGGTTTATAGAAACAAAGGATATAGGCTCGAAGTTTATTTGTGCCCCCCACTCTTCGTGATGTTCTCCATTCCTATGTTCAGCTAATTTTCGCGAGCGTTCACCTTTCATAAGGGTTTCGTATCGGTTGAGGAACCATTGCTGCTATCGGTTCAAGCACCAATCAGGTTGTCGTTGGGAGTCAGTCACCCCTTTGTCTTTCGTGTTTGTGTCACACGACTTTGTTCTTGCTTAAGGATCTTTCTTGTGTAATCCTTTTTGCATTTTCGCTTTTGCGTTATTTTGCTTATCCCTAACTTTTGCCTGGACTGATTCTTGTGAATCTTTGATTGCAAAGTCCAGCGGGATGCCCTAACTTTTGCCTAAGTCACTTGTTTTCAAATTTCGACTTAGCGGGCTTTTCATTTCATTTTTTTTTCTGACCAAATCGTGTGACACTGTTTGTCTTGATTGCTTTGCAAGGGTTGTGACTGCCTCAATCTTTGGTCGATGAAGGATAACCATCGTGGTTTCCAGTCTTTGGACCTCTTGATTCGGATAACCATTGTGGTTTCGGGTCTTTGGACCTCTTGATTAGCATAGTAGAATGCAATGGATCTTCAAATACACTCCTTTATGAAAGCCTGAACGCTTGGTCCGACTAGCTGACATCTACCCTGCCCCTGGGTTACATGTGAGGGTTTTTCATGCGAGAAGAAACTCCTACTTCAAGGCTCAAGGGGGTTAGCAAGGGTCTATCTCCCTTATATCTCCAGTGTTTATAGATTTGAAACAAAGCCTGTACATCGTCAAAAGGGTCTTACTCGAGAGCACCTCATTAGAGATTTTTGCGCTTTTTGTTTCGTCATTCTCCATCATAGAGTTTGAGCACGACAATTGGTATTGCAATGTAAACATGCAAAATTAACTTGACAAATGAATTACTTCAAGAAAAACATGTGAGTTTTATTATTTATAACATTCAAAAGCAAACAAATTTCATACATGTATACAAATTTTTAGCAAATAAAAGAAACTACAAATGGAAATGCAGTAAAGAAGCTGAATATTGCCGTTGTTGAGGAGGCTTGACTCCGTCTGGACCTGTCAGTCTTGGATACTATCAGTGATCAATAGCTCTTTCACAGACTTGTAATCTTCTAGTTGCAGCCGTATACTCAACCATGGCAATCATACCTCTTCTTCTGGTTTATTCTAACTCTGATACGAGACGTCTGAAGTAAAAAGTGAAGCTGGGGAGTAAAGTTGTTCCATAAGGTTGCTCGGAAAGACCTGGAGATCTTCTGCCTATGTATCTCCATTGACTGATGACCAATGAAGAATCAGAGCGACGTAGTTCCCCTCAATAGGGATGAAAGTACATTGAAGAAAAACAAACAGTTGCCATTGCTGAGAGTATCTGGATACTGATGGCTTTATTTGCTTCCTGAAGATTCCAGCTTAACGTGGACCATCTGGTAAAATAACCGTGACACCGGTTCCGTTGTGATTAGGCATTGGATTCTGGAGTACATTTGGGTGAGGCGCAAAATTGATCGCCTTGGAGTCAATTAGGTCTTGTACCTTGTTCTGAAAAGCCCAACATTTCTCAATACTATGCCCCTGGGCGCCTGAATGGAATTCGCATCTGGCATTTGCATCGAAGTTCTGAGGTAGATTATCAGGAGCAGGGGCTCTCATGGTACGAAGCTCGACCAGGTTCAACTTTAGCAGCTCTGGGAGCAATACAGCATATGGGCATGTGACGGGATCAAGTCTGCGGTTTCTCGCTCTTGTTCTTTCTTGATTTGGTCTCTGTACCTGATATTGCTGACCTTGAGGTTGTGGTTGAACCTGTGGAGTAATAGTCACTGCAGCTGCTTGGTAGTAACCTTGAGGATGACCTCTATCTCGGCCCCTATACACGGCATTGGTCTCACCTTCTCTTCGCCTTTGGTCATTGCCAAAAGGTTTCTTCACACCAGATGAACTAGCACTGCTTGCATCCTGAATCTTACCTAATTTCAGGAAGTTTTCTATCCTTTCTCCAGCGATGACAATATCAGAAAAACCAATGGACGGGCAGGCGGCCAGACGATCCAAGTAAACACCTTGCAAGGTGCCCATAAACATGTCGGCCATTTCCCGATCCAGCAACGGGGGTTGAACCTGTGCGGCCAGCTCACGCCACCTCTGGGCATACTGCTTAAAATTTTCCTTGGGTCCTTGAGACAAGTTCTGCAACTGGGTGCGGTTTAGAGCCATATCAATATTGTATTGATACTGCTTGAGAAAAGCTTCAGCTAAATCTTTCCAGCATCGAATAGAGACCCGGCTTAGTTTCATGTACCAGCTCAATGAAGCTCCAGATAGACTATCTTGGAAGAAATGCATCCAAAGTTTCTCGTCATCAGTATGAGCCGAGATTTTTCCAAAGTATGCATGAATATGAGTTCTAGGGCACGTGCTGCCGTTGTACTTGTCAAATGATGGCACCTTGAACTTAGGAGGGATTCTGACTCCTGGCACTAACCCAAGATTGGTTACATCGATGCCCAGGGAATTCTGACATTCCATGGCCTTGATCTTCTCTGCCAGCTCTTCATACCTGCGATTGTTAATCTCATTCATGTTACCCATATCAGCATCTAGTAGAGTGAACTGGTCCTCTTGATTGTCTTCTAAACCTGCATTACGGGTTGTGGTCCTATTTGGATTAGGCTCCCCGTTACAGGCAGCATTAGAATCCACATTCTCAGCCGGTATTCCCGTATTAACATTCCTATGAGGTTGCTCAACCATCATCCGGAGACGCTCCTGGTTCTGGCCCATGCCAGTCATCATTTCCATGAACTGATCCATCCTCTGTCAGAGCTCATTGAGATCAGTTTGCATTCGTTCAGCCATCCTTACTCGCTTTCTTTTAGTCGGATATCGGTGAACACGTTGACCAGCTATATTGCCTGAAGTTGAATAAGTTAGGAAGTCCGAATGACCTGTAAAAATGCAAGATATGCAAATCATGCAGTAAATGCGTATGATATGTTCATGAGGATGCGACATGCGGCCCTGCAAATGAGTAAGCATGTGTTAGTAATGCAAGCATGAAGAGGATGTTATGCAATGCACTGGTGTGTGATCAAAGGTCTGGCGATCACTGGTCCGACTTTGGTGTCGAGAGAACATTCATGTGCTGGTGAATAGTCGTAATAACAGTACCACCGAAATCCTGAATTTCAAACCAAAGGACCGTGTGCTGGCAAAGTGGGGTATGTTGGAAGTTTTTAGGGTTCCTGCAAACCTGCAAACCCCTCCCATCTCACGGGTATGCTATACCGAGTCAACATCACGGACTCTCAAAGCCGGATAGCAATAATACGTTCACCATTTCCGAGAAATGGCTCATGACCAAATCAGGGAATCGGTTTGGCATTATGTACTAACCAGAGAGGTCTCAGCTGAGTACGGGGAAAACAAGCATCCCTCATAAGTCTCCAGCTTCAAGCACTGAGTCGAGAAACAATAGTACATTCATCCCGAAGGGTACAATACTATCGTCATACGAACAGTTTGCTTTAACTGAATTCCTATGAGAGAACCAGGCCATCCTATGCGAGTTCCCAATGGACCCTCGGATGCGAGTGGGTTTGCCAACAAATGTGGTCTGCCACTGTCATCACTGGAGAGGGTTGTTTCCACTAAGGTTCTCAATGATCGGTTCCCAGCTGCACATAACCATCAAGGTCGTATCCCGAAGTGGAGGAAATCCCCACACAAGATATTTCCAAGACAGTCGCAATCTGGGCGTGAAACACATCGCCACTCATCATGTCACATGCGAGTACAATATGTCCACTCTAATCCTAGAGTGCACTCAAGCCAGGTATTTGGCTTATCTCACAATGACTCCCAGCCCACAGAAAAAATGAAAACCAGCACAACCAGACAGTCCAGTATAATATGATGCATGGAAAATAAAATACTAAAAGCGATAAATAAATGCGGTAAAGTAAAGCTGTAAAGAACTGTAAATAAAAACAGTAAAGCTAAACTAAAGCACTCAGCATCAAATAGATAAACACCCAAAGAAACAAAACCAAACAGGCGCTAGGATTGACTCTACAAGGGAAACCAGAGATTCTGGGTTCGGTCCCCAGCAGAGTCGCCAGCTGTCGCTCCCGGGATTTTCATCCTAGTACAAACGCGAAAGTGGCGCGAAAAAGGTTAGAGTCTCCAGCCAGACATTTTTATCCCAAAGGAATGGGAAAGGTTAGAGTCGCCAGCCAGACATTTTCATCCTACCCCGCTGCCTACGTACCTCACTGGGAATATGAGGATCAGAGTCGACGTAGTTCGCCTAACAAAGGCGGGAACTTGTTTGTATTTTTTAAGCTGACGTTGCCATAGCTCTAGCTCAGGTGTTACCGGCTCTGACTCGAGGGTGTTTACCGTATCGCTGTTTGAACTGTCGAGGCAAGTCGTATTCGTCCGCAAAGAGTATGAGATGAGAAGAGAAGATGCGATGTCTTAGTTTATTTTCTTTTATGAGAAGTGTTTTGGAGTTTATTTGTTTGTGAACATTCTCATACTAAGACTTATCCATCGCGGGAAGTACTTACACCTCGCTCCGAAACAGGACGCGTATAAGAACTCCGCAGCAAAGTCTCATGGCGTACAAGAATATTCGGTTTTTATAAAGTGTCTTTTAGATTTTGTTTGAAGATGAGAGAAGAAGACTCAAATCGAAAAAGGAAAAACTAAGGGGGACTAAGACCAACCCTAAGTTGTTTATTATGCCAAAAAGGGAAGTCCTAATGGTTAGTGAGGTTTTCTAATCCTAAGGACCAAAAGGAAAAGAAAGAAGAAATAGGATACAACTTACATCCTAAGGAAGGTAAGTTGGTCCTAACAAAGGGGGATCCTACCAAAGACAAATATGGAAGGAAAAATGAATTTAAAATGCATAAAAGAAATGCATAAAAATAAAGGATTGGGTGAAGGAAACTTACCTCAATCTTCCCCACTACAAAACAAATGATTAGTGTGCATTTTATTACAAATAATAAAGCAAACACACAACAATTAAATCCTAAGGCTCTTGGACCTAAACTAGACTCAATCTTAATTCTAAGGGTGCCTACACTATGCTAAACCAAAATTCAGCAACTATTTACAGCACTCAAACACACAAACAACTATGAAAATAAAGCATAACACAAACAACATACTGCAGCTATCTTGCAACATGAAAAAGTAGGTGTAAAAGGTCAGATACAGCATGCACTATAAACAAACAGCACACATTTTACAGCACCTATATGCAACAACAGCTATGAAATGCAAAAATCCAGAATTGATTATTTTCATATTTTAATGCACAAACTCAATGAATAATGCACTAAATCCATCATGAACATACATTTGAACATGGATCATCATATAAAAATGCAAGAACATGAATATTTTGAAGATTATGCAAGAATTCATCACATGGTTTATTATGCAACAAGTAATGCAAAAGTATGGTACATGAATATGGTATCTGCACATGATGATTATTGATCATGAAATCAGCTGACGGGTCCTCTGTTCTCCCGCGGTTCACGGGAGCAATCATCCTTTCTTTTGTCTCCTCCCCGACGAGATGTCGAGGGTTCATCGACTCGGTAGGGCTTCGCGTCCTCGCGACGCCGGGCGTCTCGGACGGAGCTAGCTGCCTGCTTTTCCTCATATTGGATGTAAGCTTGGGCTTTCAACAAGAATGCGTCAAGGGTGGCCGGGGTCTTGATGCCAACCGCCCGGTGGAAATCGGTCGATGGGCGTAGTCGCCGTTCCAACAAGTACTTCTTCATGTCGTCCGTTGTGGACACCTGGACTGCTTCTTTATTGAACCTCTCAATATAGGTCCGCATAGGTTCGTCTTTTCCCTGGATGATCGCTTCGAGCGATGCTTCTGTCTTTGGGTGCCGCCTAGAGGTGGTGAAGTACCTGGAAAATGTGCGTCCGAGCTGTTTCCAGGAAGTGATGGACTCTGCTTCGAGGCTTTTGTACCACATCATCGCTCCATTCCTCAGAGTTGTAGGAAAGAGGCGACATTTGATCGCTCCTCGTACCCCTCGGTAGTCGAGCAAAGCATCAATATTCTCGATATGCTCGTCAGGATCTGTGGTCCCATCATATGAGCCTAATGGTGGAGGTTTTTCTAAACCCCTTGGGAGTTTAGCCGCCATGATTTCTGACGAGAGGGGGCCTCGGGTGTCCTCATCGTCGCTGGAATTGAATGAATGGGATCTGGGCGCGCGCTTCTTTGCTCGTCGAGGTGATGCGGATCTTGATCTGCTCCTTCTTGATTTTCTTGGAGGGGAAGATCGAGAAGGAGACGGGTGGGGCCGTTTGTCACCAGTAGATTCATCGATGCGTCCTTTCCTCTTCCTCCTGGGAGGAGAGGGACTACGCCTTCTTTAGTGTCTCGCGGGAGACCGGGGTCGACAATTATTGTCCTCGAGACGGGCAATCTTCTCGCCATGGGCGAGGAGCAACAAATTTGTCTGATTCAGAATTTCGACTAACGCTGCAAAATCAGATCCTAAAGGAGTCGGGGGAAAAGGAACTTCTGGGCGACTCTCCAGAGGTTGGTCGCGGTCGGGAGAAGGCGAGGTTGTCTTCCTGTCTGGGTGATATTGCACGGTTTCTTCGTGCGGAGGATGATGGATATTGCTCTCACGTTGCGTGAGGATCATGTCGTCGTTCGACCGGTTGTCCGGATTGTAGTCTCGAGCAGCCATGGATCTTGGTAAAAACTTTGGTTCTTGAAGACTTTGAGAGAGAAGAACGGGGAAATCAGATTCCCACAAACGGCGCCACCTGATCGTACTTGGAGATCAGGATCCGATATGGCTGGCTTCGAGCGTTGTTGAAGGACGGTGGATAAGGAGAGGAGGGGGGTGTACCTGCAAGGCACTCCGATGCTGAAGTAAGACACTGAGCAAAGAGTGAGCAAGTACAAGAATTAAGGTCAAAGAATTGAATACCTGACCCTCTCAAATGTGAGGGTTTATATATTGGTCCAAGTGGATGATTATTGGTTCAAACCATTGGGCGCGGATCGCGGAATCCGTACGAATAGGTAACGGTCAAAACTAGCCGTTGGAAGACTTCTTCCTAGTCGGTATGACTTTGGTCGACAAAGACCATTATTCTTGACGTTGCTCGACGTCGAGCGTGCCACAAAGCCGGTTTGCTTGGCCCAATTCTGGGAGTTGGGCCTGCCTGGAACAGTTGTGGTTCTAGACCAATTCACAAAGTTTTAGAAAGAAAAAAAAAAGAGAAATACAAAGATGAACATGATGAACATCCTTTTTGTTGAGAATTACGTCTTGCTACCGATACTTGTAATATGGGGGTTGATTATACACCAAGTGTCGAGCAATGTCACCATATGAACTCACTGAATCTTCATATTTCTAGCTGTCATACCCCAAATTTGTCCTACATGTACCATTTTATTTTTCTGTCTAACCATTATTAAGAAAAATCCAAAAATATATCATTTCTTTTCTTCAGGGTTTGTACGAGAAATCGGAGTTTGTTTGAGTTTGTCAGTTCATAGTGGGTGTGACGTGTTGTTCTCAGAATTCAGTATGTGTTGGTAAAATCGGTGGCAGTTCATTCATGTTTCAATTCCATAATCCATCCCATATTTCTTTTATTTTTATTCTAAAATTCATCATCCAAATTTGTTTTTAGGCTCATTACCCTTTTTTCTTTTAAGCTCATTTCTCATTTTCTACACAAAAACTAAAAAAATCCATTTATAAATTTCTTTTTTATTTCCTTTTTATTTTTTATCCATAATCACATTTTTATTTTTATTATTATTATTTTTTTATTATTGATCTTTCATTGATATTTTTTTCATTTTTATCTTTATCTCTTTTATTTTTATTATTATTAACTTTTTATTATTTATTATTATTATTATTATTATATTTTGTTATTATTATCATATTATTTCCCAAACAAATTCATTGACCACCATGTCAATTTTTTTTTCTTTTCTTCAGTTTTCTATGTAACATGTTTTCAGTTTTCTTATCTATATGTCATCACGTGACCCACCTTTTATTTTTTCTTCTTCTAGCACAAACACAACACCCATTAGCAACATTTCCTCCACACACAAAAGGAAAATCCAGCAATTTTGTTTTTTTTCCAGATGAACCCTACTACACAAGCCAAACGCACATGCCATGTACGAAATACAATATCACTTAATATACAATGCACCAATTTTACACTCAGCACTGCAACGCACAAAAACACCTCCACTCACCAATTTTATAATAACCATTTCACATCTCATTTTTGCTTAATCCTTATCCAATTTTCTCTCCAATTTCCATTATACCCTTCAACAATCTCACCTATAAAACCACTCTTCATTCATCATAATTCCAAGCTTGAACAACCTCATAAAACCCTGCTCAAATCCTTCCCAAACTCAAGCTTCAAAAAAATCAGAATAACAAAAAATTTCAAAACCAAACTGAATGAAAATGGTGATAGTGAGTGAGATATAGTGAAAAACAACCTCCACAGACCAAACACAAAACTAAAAAAATTTAACACCATTAAAAACCTTTCAAGCACAATCACCAATACAAACCTTTCAAGCACAAACACCATTACAAACCACCAAAAATCTGTGAAAACCAGAATTGCATCCTTTAACCTTCACCTTCTCAAATCCGCAGCCACACAAACACTTCACCAATATACATGACCAAAACCAGAAGAGATGAAACTCTATCAGAGAGGCAAACCGAACACTGAAACCACCGAAACTCATTGCCTCAAAACCACTGTGAGAACTCAAACATTCAAACCAAACAAACCTTGAAACCGCTGTAAACACCCCAAATTTGCCCTCACCCATTCACACCATGGCTTGTGATCTTTTCATATGCATAAACTCAATCATACCATCTCATATCTCAATTTTGATTCACTGCATAGGTTCTAAGTCATCTGCATCTAGGGTTTGTGATCTGAGCAATCCAAGAGCTTCTTGAGCCACTCCAAAGGCCACCAATCACTTAAAAGGGATCCATATGTTTTCTTATATCATATTACATCCTCTCAAAGTCAAAAATGCCAAAGAATCACAAGAACTGGGATTGGTATGGAAGCAGAGCCAAGTTTGACTGCACAGTTGACCTAAAATTAGGGTTTTGGTTTCAGAGGCCATAACTCCAAATTTTTTGGTCATTCTTGTTTCCATTGGTCTCTATATGGTATAGGGAGTGTGCATATCAATTTTCATGAAGAAACTCCATGGGGAAGTCATCTGATCAAGAGTTGACTTTCTAGACAAGTCAGTGCAAAATCAGGGCATCTGAGGCCCCCAATGACCCAACCAAGGGGTGATCTTCATCATTTTGAGTGTATTTGATCTTTATTTGATCATGGAAGAAGGTTGAAGTTCACAAAATTCAAGAATTACAAGTTTTTTGCAAAGTTGACTTTTTAGGGCATGGTTGACTTTTAAAGAATATGTCATTTTATGCCACTTTTCAAGCCTTGCTTTTTGATCCAAAAATGCTTCAAATGGAAAAACTTTGGTCATGAAAGTTGTAGATTAGATCTTTCCCTTTTCAAAAAGTACAAGAACATGACCTAATTCATTTTGGATCAAGAGTTATGGTGTGTCAAAGTTGGCAAAAATCACTAATTTTCAAGATATGCCTCAAATGAGAAACTTGCAAAAACTTTGTACCAAGGCATTTGTGACTTCTAGTTCATGTCTAACCAATGTGCAAGCATCATACAAGTTCTAAAAATCAGATTTGAACCAAAGTTTCTCATGTTTCATGGCTTGTGAGGCAAGATAGTTTCATAAGAACCAAAAGTGATCAAGTTGCAAAATCATCATCACACTTTCACCCACTTGTTGTCTTGGCTGCTGAACCATGCTAGCATCCCTCACACACCATGCTGCGCCAGCCCACATGCTTGTACTAGCCTAGGGTTCAACCCATGCCTTCCTTACACCAAAGTTGACATTTTGCAAAAGTGAACTTACCTATCACAGCAGGCCAGGTCACATCATCTGACCAATGGGAGTTTTTTATGCAAGCCAAATGCTAGCCATTTCACACATCAAGCAAGGCTGAAACACACAAGAGCATACCATTCACAAAAACACTCCCTTAAGCATTTCTCTTCGAATTCCTTTACACAGCTCACAAACACAAAAACCAAGTCCATTGATCAAATCACCATGCTTCACTGAGCCAAAACCAGCAAGACTCAGGCCTGAACTAAGCATGAACTGAGCTTCACCATTTTTCATCCTCAAAGCCAGAACTTTCGAATCTCACTTTCCAGCCATCAAACACCCCATTTCTCTTCACCAACAAGTCAAGCACACCCAAAGGAGCAAGAATCCATCATTGGAGTAGCCTAAAACCTCACCATTCCTGACTGTGAAGCCTGCTGCACCAGAACTTTCCTCTTCAAACCAGCCATCCACAAGAACTTTGAAGCTTCTCTTTGAGTTCAAGGGAATCAAAGGAGTTCATTTGCACGCAAAGGAGGCTCTGGAAGCTCAGTTTTGAAGCTTTCCAGCTCAGGTATGACCATGGATTCTTTTTCCTCAGAGCTTACATTTTAAGTTATAAATTGATTGCTCATGTCTTGCTGGTCATGGGGATGTTCTTAGAATCAAAAATAGATGAGAAATGAGTTTGTATGGTCACTCTGAATTTTCGCCCGTGAAATTTGTTCCTTGCGATTTGCTTGATTCTTGATGTTTAAATGATGTTTGAGAGTGGATTCGTGTCCTAGGATGTTAGAGGATCACTTGGCTGTGTTTAATTTGGTGTTTAGAAGCCTAAATCAGGATCTAGGGTTTTGTTATCACCGGAGAAGATGACCGGAGCTCCCCTCCGGTCACCTGAATTTGTTTAACCCTAATCCTGTAATTAATTGAGGTTTAAATCTTGAGCGTCGGATCAGCTGACTTTATTGACTTCCCGCGTGCATGAATGGCCCAGATCTGTTCATTTGCCCTAATCCCTTTTAGTTAGTTTAATTAATCATAATTAAATTAATTTAATCAGATGCAATCCTGGCCCTTTAAAAACGCGCGCGGTCAACCATTTCAAACCCAGGATCCATCCCAGCCCTCCATTCAGTTGACTTTCCCATTTTCTTTGTTTTAATTCATTTATTTCATATTTGTTTTATACAAATTATTTAAAATAGTTAAATTTGTTTAAAAATTATGAAACTTTTTGTCAAGAGTTTCATTAATTTTTAAGACACAAAAATATTTTTATTTTCATTTTTAGCATTTAAAAAGCATTTTAAAATATTTAAAAGTTTATTTTTAATTGATTAATGAGAATTAATTTATTAAAAATACTCTTAGGTATTTAAAAATCACCAAAAAATTCATGAAATGTTCTAAGACATTTAGAAACATTGTCCAACATTCAAACCAAATTTATTTTTTGATCTTGATGCATTTTGAGAATTTTTCATTGATTTAAAATCATTTTTATGCATTAATTTGATCCAAAGTTCCAAAAATCATTTCTGCCTATCCATGAAGATTTGGACCTTGATTATTTTTGCATTGCATTGTGTTTGGCATGTAGTTTGTGAGATTAAATGGCCATGATTTGATCTTTCATTTTCCATTTGTTTGGTAATTTTCTTGTTTAGGAACCCTAAAACCCTAGAAATCTTAAGAAAACCATAACTTGAATTTGGTTAGGAGTTGAAACCTCTCCTTTGGGCATTGGGTTAGTATAGGATTAGGGGCCCTTTGAGTGCATTTTCAATTTTTTATAATGTTGTTTGCTTCTGATTTTGGTTTTTGTTTGTTGTATTGTTCATAAACCCTAATTTGGGCTTCCATATGCATCCATCTTGCATTCTCTTGCATAACATGACTTGCCAAGACATTTCAAGCATCCATTTGATTCATTTAACATCATAAGACATATTGAAAGCATGTTTGATCATTGCATCATGTATTTGCCATGTTGTATGCCATGTGCACTTCATAACTTTTCATGTATGTCCATGCTTCTTAACTTGCTTCATTTGCATTCATGAACTTGTATGATCATTTCCATGTGCTGCCTCATGTTTGTAGTATCACATAGCATCATTAGCATCATGTAAATGCTTCTGGTTTTGTTTCTCATCATGTCATCTCATCCCATTTTGCATTGCATTGCATTTCTTTTCTAACCTTTCAGGTGGTAAGTGACTTTGAGAAGTGAATTTGCCTTCACTTCTCACAACTTCTCTTCATCTCTTTTTATGCATCCTTGCTGCATTTTTTGTATGTGCTTGAGATTGAGCTTGCTCATTCTTATCCTCCTTACCTTCTTTCCTCAAGTGACTTGACTTCTTGAATGAAGCAAGTCACTTTGCTTCTCTTGATCCTTTCATCTGCTTCCTGGTGGTTCCTTTGAAGATTGTTCTTGTAAACCTCACAAACCTTAGGAATAACCAAGCATGACAATGATTAGGGTTTTGATTAGTCTCCCCTCTTAGTTTTACCTTTGTGTCTTCTTTGAGTCTTCTCTTCTCATCTCATAATCAGGGACTAAACCCTAAAGGCTTTAAGACTTTGTGATTAAGCTTATGCCTGCATCCTTCTATTAGGATGGAGTGTATAACTTTAATCCTAAGTGTTAAACCCTTAATGTGTTTAAATCCCTTAATCAATTCACTTAATAATCATCAAGACATCACACTTGTAACTTGGGCCTTGCATTAGGGTTCTAATTCTTCCTTAAATGGTTAAGAAGGACTAACCCTTAGTGTTAATGGACAAGTCCCCCTCAAGTTGTCTTACAAATCATAAAACTCACTTCATCATCATATCATTAGGTAAAATCCATTTAATCAAAGGCTTGTTTTGTCATGAGCTTAATCCCTAATCATGGATTAAGTTGAGGAGTTTTCCTCAGCTTAAACTTCCTCATCTATTATCCTTCTATTAGGATGGTGTAATGAGTCTGTTTAATCCTTGATTATGGCTTAACCTCATTACTTAACACTAAACAAAAACACCAAAAACATCTAAATAATCACAAGTAGGTTAATGATCTTAATCCTACACCAAAGGTGATTAAGTGTGAGAAGCTGACTTCACACTTAAGGTATTCTCATTACCCCTAATCAGAGGGAAGATGTGATGAGTTTACTAAATCTATTGGTTTAGGTTTAAGCTCATTAGCTTATGACAAACTCTCAAAAGCAATAAAAGACTGAAAACTCAAAAACAAACAATAATCGTGTCCTTCGGGATTCTTTTCTCATCATCTTCATTCGCAAACGAGAACTTGCTTCTTCCGTCTAATGCAAGACAGTTTGCACCTGAGTCAGACAGGTCATACACTTGAGCATAGACAAGCAAGCAGTTCATCAGTCAATTCATCTTTCAGTCTCTTTGGGTCGAACTACGGTGTTCTGACTTCCTCATTGCACGAGAGGATACGTAGGCATAACTTAACAGTTATCGAACAAAAGTCTCTGTATATTCCCCCTCTTTCTAGCTTTATTCTTTAGCCTCATGATCTTGAGCATTTCACTCTGCTCTTACACTGACACCTTCATACTTCATATCACTTATACACTATACACTGACACCTGTACATCCTTTTCCAGCTCATTTATACACAAATTGCACTGACACTACCCCTTTAAAACACCAATCTTTCAAGCGTGGATCCCGTCGAGTACGACGGACAATCTGGGTGCTAATACCTTCCCAGGTTGTAACCAACCCCCTTTCTCAGTCTCTCTGGTTCGCAACCGTCTTATCCATATCTTTCTAGGCCTATGCAGCATTGCCTTTCCTCCGGGATAAAAATGCCTAGCTGGCGACTCTATTCATCTCCAGTGAGTTCACTGCTGTGTGTTCTCATTGTCCCTCTCGCCGACCGTTCGCGTCTGTACCTTTATTTGGGCCTGGTCCCATCTATCGGGAGCGACAGCTTGGCGACTCTGCTGGGGACCCTTATACTGTAACCAGGGCTTCTGGTTCTTTTTGTGGGTTCCTCCTAGCGCTTGATTGATTTGTGTTTACTGGGGTGTTATGTGCTTATTTGTGTTTGTATATTTGTACTTATTTTTGCTTTATGTACAGTTGCTTTACTGCTTTCTTTATTTCTTTTGTATATATCATACTGTCATACTGTTGGCTGGATCTGTTGTTTTCTTTGGTGGGTGGGTGATTCATTGAGAGTTAAGATCCTATACCTGGGACCTGAGTGACACTTAGGCTAGAGTGAATCATATTCTTTCCCATTCCATCTCGGTCTGGTGCGGGAATATGAAACACGATTCAGATATGGGTTTCTTCTTGAGAACTCTGTGTTGCAGATTTCCTGCAATGCTAGGGCTATCTGGGAAGCCTGCTAAGTCTGGATGACCTTTTAGTATTGACCTTCAGAAACTGAGGTGAATTAGAGGAGGAACTTTTATGGTTATTGTAAACACTGTACCTCCGGGTTAGAAGTGTTTACACTTCTCATAACTGATCCAAGTCTGAGGATCCTTGTTTTAGAACATCACCTGTGAGAGGGTTGGGCTGTTTATAGGTTTGCAGGTACCTTGACCTCAGAATACCCTGTTACTTTGATTTGATTAAGAATACTCCATGTTGGGACAGTTCTTGTGATTCTAAAACCCTGGACATGTGGCTCTTTATTTGAGCCCCCCACCTTGGTTACTGGACTTATGGACCTCCATCTGGATTTCTTACACACATGGACTTATATCATAGCATTTGATCAGATCCAGCTCAGTCACAAACCCTTGCATATCATTTGCATACATAATCATTGCATCATATTGACATTTGCTTATTTGTGTTTCAGGGTATCCATCTTCATTTGGTTTTGGTTTTGACCCCATCTTCAGTATTGACCTATCTTCATCAGCACTTGCCTCAGCTATCAGCTATCTACTTCATCCAACCAGTGGCCCATTCTTCAGTATCATCATCAGCATTTGTCTCTACTCAGTCTCAACATCATGGCACCTAAAAAGAGCAACATCACCTACCACTTCTTCCAGCCAGAGTTAGCTGACATCAGGAGGATTCAGACCCTGATCACTCCAGACCATATACCACTGTTCAGGGAATACCATGGAGATATACTTGATATGGTTATGGATTTGGACCCCTCACAGAGAAGCCTGATCCACACTTGCCTTCAGTTTTATGATCCCCCACTGAGATGTTTCACTTTTCAGGACTTTCAGCTGGGCCCCTTATTGGAAGAATACTCATCATTAGTTGGTATACCTATCAGGGGTGGAGTCCCTTTCAACCCTGAGATGGTCTTTCCTGGTAATGAAGAGGTAGCAAAGGCATTGCATCTGGAACCAGTCCTGATTGGGCAGCATATGACTTCTAAGGCTGGAATCTCTGGCCTGCATCTAGATTTCTTGATCTCTCAAGCTACCCTGAAAGCTTCTTTAGGAGAGTGGAAAGCAGTCTGTGCTTTATTGGCCTTGAGCATATATGGGATCATATTATTTGCAGATGAGCCTCGATTTATTAGTAAGAATGCAATCCATCTGTTCATCCTGAAGAACCCAGTGCCAACTTTATTAGGGGATCTCTACTATTCAGTGCATCAGAGGAATGAAAAGCAGAGGGGAAGATTAGTGAGGTGCTGTGCTCCATTGTTCCATACTTGGCTTCTCAGGCATCTGCCCAGGACAGATGCATTTTTGAACCCTCATCAGCAGAGAAACTGGGCTGGAAGACTTACTACTCTTACTTCAGCTGATATCAGGTGGTGCACTCAAAGCACAAAAGGCAGGGATATCATCACCAGCTGTGGGCATTTTCCCAATGTGCCCCTAATAGGAGTTAAGGGTAGTATTAATTACAACCCTCTACTGTTCAAAAGACAACTGGGCTATGCACTGGTCCACACTCCTAAGGCACAAGACTTGGTCGAGACTCTTTATTGTGAGAACAAGCTTAATCTGGCTATTGTTAGGCAGGCAGCCTGGGCCTGGGACAATGTGCAGACTAAGGGGGTAACCATCCTGGGAAAGTGTAACAATGTGGCATCAGCACAATACTATGATTGGTCCCATGCCAGGGCTCAATTCTCTGGGATGCCCTTTACTATAGAAGATATGCCTGGGCCTTCCACAACACCACCTCCAGCAACTGTTAGCTTAGAGGAGTTTGAGAAATTGAAAGAGAGAAATGAGAAGCTGACTCAAGCTCTACAGAAGACCCTCTGGGAAAGGAGTGATGGTAGGTTGGATATTGAAAGGTTGGAGAAGTTGAAAGTGGAGCACTTGGCTAGAATTGAGAAGTCTGAGGATTACATTAAGAAGTCTAGGGCTGGAGAACAGATTTTGAAGAATGCTTGCAAAGAAGCTCAGTTCCAGAAAGCCAGGACAGACTTGTATCTGAAGGAGAGTCAGGCTAGGTGGGTCAGGATCACCGAGGCTCGTACTCTGGAGGACAAGAGGGTCCAAGACAAGATAGAGCAGATGGAAGCTAGTGCAAAAGAACAGCAAGAAGCCCTGGCAGCAGCCCAGAGAGAGATATCAGAGCTGAAGATCAGAGCTGGAGTGAAGAGGTCAAAGGACCAAAGTCAACACAAGAAGCTAACTACAGCTGTTACTACCCGGAACCTCCTTATCAGGAATCTCACGGAACGTCTGGCTGATCCTGTGACTGAAGCACTTCTCAAGGAAGTCCGGGAGGATGAGTTTGGTCTTGGTGTTTGACCATTTGCTTGTTGTTGCTTTCATTCCATGTACTTTTATTTTCTTGTAATGTATTTTGACCCCTCAGAGGGCTTGTATTTGTAAACAAACTGTGTACCTTTGGCCTTTTGCAATATATGTATTAGTTTGTTCCATCCGAGTTTACTTCGAAAGCAACATCAACAGCATCATCTTCAAGGGTCTGGAAGGGTCAAAACTGAATGCCAAGCCGGATACCTTGAAAACAAATAAGCATACTGCATTGCATGCTAACCCTTTGTTTGTTTTGTAGGTTTTTGTTTTGTTGTTGCTAACTCTGTTGTGATGTTCAGGAATTATTGCTCGACGACGAGGGTTCCCACTCAATCGACCACACAGGTACCCCACCCGTAACAATCTTCCGGGCATACAGATGGATCAGATGCAGCAGGACCTTACAGAGGTCAGGAACCAAATGACCAACGAGAGGTTGGAAATGAGGAACCAAATGACACAGTTTATGGAAGTAATGAACAACATGGCTCAAAGCCAGGAGAGGCTCAGAGCACTGGTAGAAGGGAGAAATCAGGAAGATCATCAGCCAGGGACTGCTGGGACTAGCAACAATGAAAGAGTCCAACCTCATGTCAATCCCCCAGTCTTTGGACCCCACCTCCATCCAGAGGCCAACATTCCTGTCAATATACAAGGGACTGCCACAGCAGGGAGAGTACTGCAAGAAGACCCTCAAGAAGACCAGTTCACAGTGATGGGAGCCGGGGAAGAAGCTTATGATAGAAGGTTGGATGAGATAGCTGAGAAATTAAGATCCTTAGAGTCTCAAAACTCTTTGGGTTTTGATGTTATGGATATGGGCTTGGTAGACGGGGTCAGGATTCCCCACAAGTTAAAGCCACCATGCTTTGAGAAGTATAATGGGACTTCCTGTCCCCGGACCCATCTACAATCTTTTCTCGGGAGGCTAAAGGCCTATACCATGGACGAGAAGCTGTGGATGTTCTACTTTGAGGATAGCTTGACTGGAGCTTCGAGGGAATGGTATTCCCATCTGACAAGAGCAACTATTAGATGCTGGAAGGACCTGGCAGAGGCCTTCATCAGGCAGTATCAGTATAATCTGGATATGGCACCCAACAGGACCCTCCTAATGGGAATGTCACAGTCATCTAGAGAGAGCTTCCGAGAATATGCTCAAAGATGGAGACAGCTTGCTGCTGCTGTCCAGCCACCTATGTCAGAAAGGGAGATGGCTGATATGTTCATGAACACCCTTCAGGGGACTTACATTGATAGGCTAGCTGCCTTCTCATCTACCAGCTTTGCAGATGTAGTCATAGCCGGGGAGAGAATTGAAAGCCTATTGAAGATGGGAAAGATCTCAGACAACGGTGCAAGCTCATCCAGTAATGCAAGAAAGCCTTTTGCGGGCCCAAGAAGGACTGGTGAGACCAATGCCATCCACACCAACAGGGGCAGGCCCCAATATGCTCATAGATCTGTGGCAGCAGTCACCATTCCTGCTCCGGCTCATCCACAACCAGCTTATCAACCTCCGCAGCAAAACTATCAGCAACAACCTCAGTACCATCAACAAAATCAGTATCCTCCGAGAAATTACAACAACAGCAACACCAACAACAATAACCAGCAAAGGCCATTCCAGCAGAGGCCATCTCAAGCCAACAGGGTGATCGATCCGATCCCTATGCCATATGCTACATTGCTGCCACAACTCCTGAAACTCAACCTAGTTGAGCTAAGGACATTGGCACCTCCGGATCCCAACAGTCTACCCAGGAATTATGACTCCAACGCCAGATGTGCCTTTCATTCAAACGCACCTGGCCATAGTACAGAAAAGTGCAGAGCCTTGCACATGAAGGTACAAGACCTGGTAGACTCTAAGGCCCTGAACTTCGCACCACCACCCAATGTCAATAAAAACCCTATGCCAAACCACGGAGGTCCCAGAATCAACGCTATTGAAGAAGACAAGCCGTCTTATTTAATAACCAGTGTGGGTCAGATTCGGACACCGTTGGTAGAGATTAAGGCTCAGCTCCTCGAATATCAAATGCTCCCGGGGTGTGAGTTGGGGTGTGCTTATTGCAATATTTCAGTAAATGGGTGCGATAACCTGAGGAATGGCATAGATGGTCTCATTCAGAGTGGCCAGCTTCAGATCACCACATCATTTCCAACAAATCCAGCAATCTCATCAGCAACAATTCCGGTATCTCCTACAACTGCAGCAACCATTGTTCCTGACAATTCTTTGGCTTCATCAACAAGTACTTCATCTATCATCTCAACTGATCAGCTATCAACAAATTTTCCTTCTACAACTTCAGCATCACTCCATTTTGAATCTCCTACAACAACAACATCCATCCTTCCGACAATATCTCCTACAACATCAACAACAAATCCTGAAGATGTCTCAACTGTCACAATATTTTATGATCCTGAAAACAACTCTGCCTACAACTCAGAAAGTGCTGCTCCCATCAGAGCACCAGTCACGATTTATTATGATCCACAAACTATCACAGTCCCTTCTGCAGCCGCCATCAGTCCAGTCACTGTCACAGTGCCTGGACCAGTACCTTATGAAAACAATAGGGCCATCCCTTGGCACTACGGCTCCGATGTATACTGCGAAGGAAAGAAAATCACCCTTGAACCATCAACACCTGCACCACAAATAGACAATGTGGGAGGAGGCGGAGGCTTCACTCGAAGCGGACGTCTCTTTGCTCCACAAATTCAAAGACCCACTGCCGAAGCAGAAGCTGCTGCCAAGGCAAAAGGAAAGAGCCCGGTGCAGGAAGATCAAGCTGTTAAGGAAGCTTTGAAAACACCATTCGATCAAGAAGATTGATGAGTTCATGAGAATCATCAAAAAGAGTGATTACAAAATAGTGGATCAGCTTCACCAGACGCCATCCAAGATCTCTATCCTATCACTGCTTATGTGCTCCGAAGCCCATCGGAATGCATTACTCAAAGTCTTGCACGCAGCTTACGTGCCTGAAGAGATCACCGTCAATCAGTTGGAAACCGTGGTTGGAAATGTTACTGCTAGCAATGGGCTAGGGTTCACCAATACTGACTTGACGACGGAAGGCCGCAACCATAACAAGGCCTTGCACATCACCATGGAATGTAAAGGTGCAGTCCTTTCCCATGTACTGGTAGACACAGGATCATCCCTTAATGTCTTACCGAAAAAGGCCCTGGTGAAGCTAGAGTATGAAGGATTAGCATTGCGTCCCAGCAACCTGGTAGTAAGAGCCTTTGATGGTTCTAAGAGATCGGTTCTGGGAGAGATTGAGCTGCCTGTAACGATTGACCCACAAACCTTTAAAACGATCTTCTATGTGATGGACATTCAGCCTGCCTACAGCTGTTTGTTGGGTAGACCATGGATTCATGCCGCTGGCGCAGTAACGTCTACCCTTCACCAGAAGTTAAAATTTGAGTGGGAAGGCCAAGTCGTTACTATCTGTGGGGAGGAGGATATATTTGTTAGCCATCTGGCTACTTATAAGTATATTGAGATGGATGGGGAGATCCATGAAACAATGAGCCAAGGGTTTGAGGCCCTGAATGTTAATGAAGCATCTGCTGTATCTGGGATCTCCATGTCGTCTTACCAACAAGCCCGGAAGGTTGTTGAGGAAGGAACTGCCCAAGGCTGGGGCAAGGTTTTATCTGTGAAGGAGAAGAAGGACAAATTTGGGTTGGGTTACAGACCAACTCAACAAAATCAAGCGGAGGTGGCTGAGAAGCCCGGTTTTGTCAGTGGGGGGATGCTCACCCCTGATGCTATCAACAATTTGGAAGACGAGCTGGAAGAAGAACACAATCTGGAGAATTGGATTCGTCCAAAGATCCCGGGGAGCAGTATCTCAAACTGGTCTTCCCAGGAAATTATAAGAGTTACTCATGCAGAGTAATTATTATTTCCTGTATTTTTATAGCATGCATCAAAGTCTTGCATCTTGCCCAAGATGACAAGACTCATTTTGTAATCGGGCCATCTGTACTTTTTGTGCAAACAAGATTAATCAATGAAATATCAGACATCTTTTTGCAAATGAGTCTTCTTCCTTTTTCGCTCACTGTTTTTCCATTTTTCTTTTTGTACAAAAAATAAATGGCGATGTTTTCAAAATGATAACTTTAGTTCACTTTTTAAACAAGATTAAAATCAATCACTAAAATGAACAAACTGAACCCTTGCAGAGAGTGCCTTCCAGACAGCACCGACAACAGCACGGCTACGACTTCGTATGACTTTGACAATCCGATCAATCAAGCCGATGAAGGGGTTGAAGAAGAATATGAGCTTCCTGAAGAGCTAGCCAGGTTGTTGAGACAAGAGGAAAAGGTTATTACTCCTCACCAGGAGGAGGTTGAAGTGATTAATCTTGGTACAGATGAAGACGTGAAAGAGGTTAAAATCGGGGCCTGCCTGCAAGACTCAGTGAAGAGACAACTGATTGATATGCTTCAAGAATATGTGGACGTGTTTGCTTGGTCTTATCAGGATATGCCAGGGTTGGACACCGACATTGTTGTGCACAAGCTGCCTTTGAGGGAAGAGTGCCCACCGGTCAAACAGAAGCTGCGCCGTACTCGCCCGGACATGGCTATGAAAATCAAGGAAGAGGTACAAAAGCAATGGGACGCCGGGTTCCTTGCTGTGACTAGCTACCCGCCGTGGGTTGCTAACATAGTACCTGTGCCTAAGAAAGATGGTAAGGTAAGGATGTGTGTTGAATACCGGGATCTGAACAGAGCCAGCCCAAAAGATGACTTCCCATTACCTCACATTGATGTATTGGTCGATAACACGGCTCAGTTCTCGGTATTCTCCTTCATGGACGGATTTTCAGGATACAATCAGATCAAAATGTCACCTGAAGACATGGAGAAGACAACTTTCATCACACCCTGGGGCACGTTCTATTACAAGGTGATGCCATTCGGGCTGAAGAATGCTGGTGCAACATATCAACGGGCTATGGTGACATTGTTCCACGATATGATCCATAAAGAAATAGAATGTTATGTGGATGACATGATCGCTAAGTCCCTTACTGAGGAAGATCACCTGGTAAATCTGCTGAAGTTGTTCAAGCGTCTGAGGAAGTACCAACTAAAGCTGAACCCCAACAAATGCACATTCGGGGTGCGATCCGGTAAGCTGCTGGGATTTATTGTAAGTGAGAAAGGGATTGAAGTTGACCCTGATAAAGTCAAAGCTATTCAAGAGATGCCTGCACCGAAAACTGAGAAAGAAGTTCGAGGGTTCTTAGGTCGATTGAACTACATTTCACGGTTCATATCTCACCTTACAACAACCTGTGAACCCTTGTTCAAGCTGTTAAGAAAAGAACAGACGGTCAGGTGGAACGAAGACTGCCAAAGGGCTTTTGATAAGATCAAGGAGTACTTACAAGAGCCTCCAATCCTTATGCCTCCAGTGGAAGGAAGACCTCTGATAATGTACTTAACAGTATTAGAAGAGTCAATGGGGTGTGTGCTGGGCCAGCATGACGAGTCTGGTCGAAAAGAGTATGCAATATACTACCTGAGCAAAAAGTTTACCGACTGTGAACAACGTTATTCACTGCTCGAGAAAACTTGTTGTGCTTTAGCGTGGGCTGCTCACCGACTAAGACAGTATATGTTGACCCACACTACTTTATTGATCTCAAAAATGGACCCGTTTAAGTACATCTTCGAGAAGCCAGCCCTTACCGGACGGGTTGCAAGATGGCAAATGATTCTCACAGAATATGACATTCAGTACACATCTCAGAAAGCCATCAAGGGCAGTGTACTATCCGAATATCTTGCTGAGCAACCTATTGATGACTACCAGCCTATGAGGTTTGACTTCCCTGATGAAGACATCATGTTCATTAAAGCAAAAGATCATGAAGAGCCTATTCACACTGAAGGGCCCGACCCGGAAGAAGAATGGACTATGATGTTTGATGGGGCTGTTAATATGAATGGTCGCGGTGTTGGTGCAGTACTCATTACGCCTAAAGGAGTTCACATGCCGTTCTCGGCAAAACTCACTTTCAACTGCACTAACAACGAAGCTGAATACGAAGCCTGCATTATGGGTCTTGAGGAAGCCATTGACCTCAGGATCAAGACATTGACTGTATTCGGAGATTCAGCTCTGGTAGTTAATCAAACCAACGGAAAATGGTACACCCACCAGGATCATCTGATACCTTACAGGGATTATACAAGGAGGTTATTGACTTTCTTCACAACAGTCAAGCTTGAGTATATCCCTCGGGACGAGAATCAGTTTGCAGATGCTCTTGCTACCATTTCATCCATGATCAAAGTTCAGGCTGCCAACTTTGTACCTCAGATTTCAGTGTCCAGACTTGATAGACCAGCATATGTGTTCGCAGCAGATGTTGTCAAAGATGATAAGCCTTGGTTCCATGACATTAAATGCTTCTTGGAGGATCAAACATACCCACCTGGGGCATCTTCCAATGATAAGAAGACTTTGAGAAGGCTTGCTGGTAGTTTCTTTCTGAACACTGATGGGTCTTTATACAAAAGGAACTTTGATATGGTACTCCTCAGATGTGTTGATAAGACAGAAGCAGACTTGTTGATGCACGAGGTGCACGAAGGATCCTTTGGTACCCATGCTGGAGGACATGCCATGGCTAAGAAGTTGTTAAGATCGGGTTATTACTGGATCACAATGGATGCCGACTGTTGTGCCTACGCCAGAAAATGCCACATATGCCAGATCTACGCAGATAAGGTGCATGTGCCTCCCAATCCTTTGAACATCATGTCTTCACCATGGCCCTTTGCCATGTGGGGCATTGATATGATTGGCAAGATTGAGCCAACTGCTTCGAACGGCCACAGATTCATCCTGGTTGCCATTGATTATTTCACCAAGTGGGTCGAAGCAGCTTCCTATGCCAATGTTACGAGACAAGTGGTAGCCAGATTTCTGAAGAGAGATATCATCTGTCGGTATGGAGTTCCCGAGCGAATCATTACTGATAATGGTTCCAACTTAAACAACAAGATGATGGCCGAGTTATGCCGGGACTTCAAGATCCAACACCACAATTCTTCTCCTTACAGGCCAAAGATGAATGGCGCTGTTGAGGCAGCCAATAAGAATATCAAGAAGATTGTGCAGAAGATGGTAGTCACATACAAAGACTGGCATGAAATGCTACCGTTTGCCTTGCATGGGTATCGCACGTCAATCAGAACATCCACTGGGGCAACACCGTATCAGCTTGTGTATGGTATGGAAGCAGTCCTACCTGTTGAAGTTGAATTACCCTCCCTCCGGGTATTGATGGATGTTAAACTGAACGAAGCAGAGTGGGTTCGGTCCCGATACGAGCAACTGAGCCTGATTGAAGAGAAGAGATTGGCTGCAATTTGTCACGGGCAGCTGTATCAGAAAAGAATGAAGAGAGCCTTCGATCAGAAAGTCAGGCACCGAGAGTACCAAGTAGGAGATCTTGTGCTGAAGAGAATCCTCCCTCCTCATACAGACCACAGGGGCAAGTGGACTCCAAATTATGAAGGGCCATTCGTGGTAAAGAAAGTTTTCTCTGGTGGAGCACTGATGCTCAGCACCATGGATGATGAAGACTTCCCGTCCCCTGTGAATTTGGATGCAGTTAAAAAATATTTCGCATAAAAAAATGACCCGCTGGACACAAAAACAGAATGTAAGTCCAGGCAAAAATAGGGCATCCCGGCGAGTCAAAAACAGAATAAAAGACTCGGGCAAAAATAAGGGAAAATAAACAAAAAATGTACACCCGCTGAGTTGAAAAGCCGCATTGGACAACTCAGGCAAAAATGGGTATCCCGATGGATTGAAAACCCGAAAGGGCGATCCATGCAAAATAAGGGAATAAGCGAACAACTGCATTCTGAATTCGTCTGTATCACCTACAACCTGTTAAGCTTCGAAAGGATCAAGCTTCAATCAGAATCAGCCTTCTTCAGAAAGCAAGACGAGAAGAACGTCAAAAGTCATACGAGTCATAGCGGAAGAGGAAGCTCCTTAAAGCGTCGTCAACATCGCCAGCACATTGTTTCTCAATTTGTAACAAATCTCCTCATTTTAGGAGATATGTTTCTTTGACTGTATCTCGCCAATTCAGGGCATTTGAATTAATAAAATCAGATTTTTCAGTCATGTTTCGTCTTGTACATTCTTATTTGCAAAGAATGTCTGATGTCTCTAAAAAACTGATTGCATAAGTACAGATGCTTTTCTCTAAAAAATAAAAACACATGCTAGCAGGGAATATACTTACTCTCAAGAGTGTCTAACTCCTTTGACGGAATCCGGTAAAGGATACCTCGGGACCATTTGTGCGTTTCCTTATCTTTGCAGGATTGCAGGTATCCAGAACGCAACTTGGGGCATGCAAGTTACATCCCAGCAAGCTGGCAAATCAACACTCACTCTTGGCACCAGAGGTTTTTCCCCCCAGCTGAGTTGCCAACAACTTTCCCCAGTTAGTTGCCACTTGTCAATTTCCCCAGCCGTAGTGCCGATCATTCTTCCTCAGCAGAATGCAGAAATCAGGGAATCATCCCCCCACGGAATCCTCAGCCGCTATTCAGAAGAGCAACGCATGAAGGAGTCACAACAGAGTACAGAAGGCTTCTACAAACCCCAGCTGGGTCCTGTATTACAAGGATATGTCAATCGGTGACCTATATCCCCAAGCAAATATCATATCATCAGATCTACCAATGATCTCATCCCCAGCTGGGATGTCCACTTCAAACAGATCGACCAGTGATCTTCGCGGCATTGGGATCCGAATCCCGGTTTGGTATCTTTGCATAACCATGGCATTCACATCATATCCACCCACAAAGCGTAGCATTCCGTCTAATACGGAGCATTACGGCAAAAATCAAACACATAGCATAATCATAAGCCATGTTGTGAATCGGAAACTTGTGAATAATGACCATTCATCAATATACCGAAACTGTCCCCACCAGAGTCCCCCAGCAAAAGCAGTTGCCTCACAAATCACAAACACCGGTATATACTCCTTTTGACACCCGTCCGTGTCATCACTCACCAGTAAAGTCGCCAAACACTCTTTACGGACAAGATCACCCGTATTACAGATATTTCCTGACACCCGTCCGTGTCATATCCCCGGCAGAAAGCCAAAGACATCCTCTTTGCACTCACATATACCTATATATACACTTTCTTGACACCCGTCCGTGTCATATCCCCAGCGCAGTCACCTACACTTTTACAACCCATATACTTGTTGATATTATTATACTTTTCTCTCTTGACACTCGTCCGTGTCACTCTCCCCAGCAGATAAACACTCATCTATACAATACTCATGCTCACTACTCATGTTACACTTATACAGATACTCGTCCGTATTTTGTATACACCATTTATATCCCCGCAGATTCAACATTGGTTCATGTTCTTTGTTAACCAGTTGGTACTCGTCCGTGCCATCATCTCAGAATATGCGTCAAGTGCTTGTTTCTACATGATACTCGTCCGTATCATAGTCTTAAGGATGCTCGTCCGCATCTTTAATTCATACACCGTGTCAAACACTTTTGTCTTCTTGAATATAGATACTCGTCCGTGTCTACTATTCACCAGAAGAGTTCTTTCAGGTTCAACACTCGTCCGTGTTCTCTGTTAACCAGTTGATACTCGTCCGTATCATCATCTCTGAACACGTGTCGGTTTTTGTTTCTATATGATACTCGTCCGTATCATAGTCTTAAGGATGCTCGTCCGCATCTTTAATCTATACACAACATCCAAACACTTATACTTTCTTTTCTTGGTTGTAAACACTCGTCCGTGTTTACCATATCCCCAGTAGATCGCCAAGTAAGGAAATTTTCCTTCTTATCTGACGCTCGTCCTGTGTCACGATAAATCCTGAGAGCAGCCGTACCCTGCTAGGTGGTCGTCCTCCACCTCTTGATGATCGTCCTTCATCATGCTCATCCGATGGCCGTCCCCATCGTTGATTTTTAGCAGCCGTCCCCTGCTAGGTGGTCGTCCTCCACCTCTTGATGATCGTCCTTCATCATTTTATCCAATGGCCGTCCCCATTGTTGATTTTGGTTATCTGACACTCGTCTTGTGTCATGATAAACCTTGAGAGCAGCCGTACCCTGCTAGGTGGTCATCCTCCACCTCTTGATGGTCGTCCTCCATCATGCTCGTCCGATGGCCGTCCCCATCGCTGACCTTTTCTATCCGGCATTCGTCCTATGTCGCGATATTTTCGGCAGCCGTACCCTGCCAGGTGATCGTCCTTCACCTTAGATGACCGTCCCTCATCTTATCCCCAACAGAGCAGCCGCCCCCTGCTAGGTGATCGTCCTTCACCTTTGATGACCGTACCTCATCATCTGTTTATTTCATTTATTCTTTAACCCGATGGCCGTCCCCGTCGTGGTCCCTTTTCCTTTTCTTTTTAGCCCGATGGCCGTCCCCATCGTTGGTTACTTTACTTTATGAACTTGATGGCCGTCCCCGTCATGTTTCACCAATCCCCAGAGAATCTTACAACTTTATCTTGATGGCCGTCCCCATCATAATCTTATTTTTCCCAGCTAGTCGGCCGTCCCCGTCTTGGCTTTACTTTTGATCCCCAGCATGTCGGCCGTCCCCGTCATTGCTTTTCACCCAGCAGTCTTCCTCTGCTCGACGGTCGTCCTCCGTCGCCCACACTTTATAAACATACTTTATTTTCTTTTACAATCTATATCCCTTTTCTTCTTCATTCTGTGAGTGCAAATTTTGGACTGTCTTTGGTATTCAACCACAAGTTATCTTGTTTGCCTGTTAAGCCATCGCTTACAACCTGCACAGCTAACTCATGTTTGAATAGGGGCAGCTGTAAACACCCCAAATTTGCCCTCACCCATTCACACCATGGCTTGTGATCTTTTCATATGCATAAACTCAATCATACCATCTCATATCTCAATTTTGATTCACTGCATAGGTTCTAAGTCATTTGCATCTAGGGTTTGTGATCTGAGCAATCCAAGAGCTTCTTGAGCCACTCCAAAGGCCACCAATCACTTCAAAGGGATCCATATGTGTTCTTATATCATATTACATCCTCTCAAAGTCAAAAATGCCAAAGAATCACAAGAACTGGGATTGGTATGGAAGCAGAGCCAAGTTTGACTGCACAGTTGACCTAAAATTAGGGTTTTGGTTTCAGAGGCCATAACTCCAAATTTTTTGGTCATTCTTGTTTCTATTGGTCTCTATATGGTATAGGGAGTGTGCATATCAATTTTCATGAAGAAACTCCATGGGGAAGTCATCTGATCAAGAGTTGACTTTCTAGACAAGTCAGTGCAAAATCAGGGCATCTGAGGCCCCCAATGACCCAACCAAGGGGTGATCTTCATCATTTTGAGTGTATTTGATCTTTATTTGATCATGGAAGAAGGTTGAAGTTCACAAAATTCAAGAATTACAAGTTTTTTGCAAAGTTGACTTTTTAGGGCATGGTTGACTTTTAAAGAATATGTCATTTTATGCCACTTTTCAAGCCTTGCTTTTTGATCCAAAAATGCTTCAAATGGAAAAACTTTGGTCATGAAAGTTGTAGATTAGATCTTTCCCTTTTCAAAAAGTACAAGAACATGACCTAATTCATTTTGGATCAAGAGTTATGGTGTGTCAAAGTTGGCAAAAATCACTAATTTTCAAGATATGCCTCAAATGAGAAACTTGCAAAAACTTTGTACCAAGGCATTTGTGACTTCTAGTTCATGTCTAACCAATGTGCAAGCATCATACAAGTTCTAAAAATCAGATTTGAACCAAAGTTTCTCATGTTTCATGGCTTGTGAGGCAAGATAGTTTCATAAGAACCAAAAGTGATCAAGTTGCAAAATCATCATCACACTTTCACCCACTTGTTGTCTTGGCTGCTGAACCATGCTAGCATCCCTCACACACCATGCTGCGCCAGCCCACATGCTTGTACTAGCCTAGGGTTCAACCCATGCCTTCCTTACACCAAAGTTGACATTTTGCAAAAGTGAACTTACCTATCACAGCAGGCCAGGTCACATCATCTGACCAATGGGAGTTTTTTTATGCAAGCCAAATGCTAGCCATTTCACACATCAAGCAAGGCTGAAACACACAAGAGCATACCATTCACAAAAACACTCCCTTAAGCATTTCTCTTCGAATTCCTCTACACAGCTCACAAACACAAAAACCAAGTCCATTGATCAAATCACCATGCTTCACTGAGCCAAAACCAGCAAGACTCAGGCCTGAACTAAGCATGAACTGAGCTTCACCATTTTTCATCCTCAAAGCCAGAACTTTCGAATCTCACTTTCCAGCCATCAAACACCCCATTTCTCTTCACCAACAAGTCAAGCACACCCAAAGGAGCAAGAATCCATCATTGGAGTAGCCTGAAACCTCACCATTCCTGACTGTGAAACCTGCTGCACCAGAACTTTCCTCTTCAAACCAGCCATCCACAAGAACTTTGAAGCTTCTCTTTGAGTTCAAGGGAATCAAAGGAGTTCATTTGCACGCAAAGGAGGCTCTGGAAGCTCAGTTTTGAAGCTTTCCAGCTCAGGTATGACCATGGATTCTTTTTCCTCAGAGCTTACATTTTAAGTTATAAATTGATTGCTCATGTCTTGCTGGTCATGGGGATGTTCTTAGAATCAAAAATAGATGAGAAATGAGTTTGTATGGTCACTCTGAATTTTCGCCCGTGAAATTTGTTCCTTGCGATTTGCTTGATTCTTGATGTTTAAATGATGTTTGAGAGTGGATTCGTGTCCTAGGATGTTAGAGGATCACTTGGCTGTGTTTAATTTGGTGTTTAGAAGCCTAAATCAGGATCTAGGGTTTTGTTATCACCGGAGAAGATGACCGGAGCTCCCCTCCGGTCACCTGAATTTGTTTAACCCTAATCCTGTAATTAATTGAGGTTTAAATCTTGAGCGTCGGATCAGCTGACTTTATTGACTTCCCGCGTGCATGAATGGCCCAGATCTGTTCATTTGCCCTAATCCCTTTTAGTTAGTTTAATTAATCATAATTAAATTAATTTAATCAGATGCAATCCTGGCCCTTTAAAAACGCGCGCGGTCAACCATTTCAAACCCAGGATCCATCCCAGCCCTCCATTCAGTTGACTTTCCCATTTTCTTTGTTTTAATTCATTTATTTCATATTTGTTTTATACAAATTATTTAAAATAGTTAAAATTGTTTAAAAATTATGAAACTTTTTGTCAAGAGTTTCATTAATTTTTAAGACACAAAAATATTTTCATTTTCATTTTTAGCATTTAAAAAGCATTTTAAAATATTTAAAAGTTTATTTTTAATTGATTAATGAGAATTAATTTATTAAAAATACTCTTAGGTATTTAAAAATCACCAAAAAATTCATGAAATGTTCTAAGACATTTAGAAACATTGTCCAACCTTCAAACCAAATTTATTTTTTGATCTTGATGCATTTTGAGAATTTTTCATTGATTTAAAATCAATTTTATGCATTAATTTGATCCAAAGTTCCAAAAATCATTTCTGCCTATCCATGAAGATTTGGACCTTGATTCTTTTTGCATTGCATTGTGTTTGGCATGTAGTTTGTGAGATTAAATGGCCATGATTTGATCTTTCATTTTCCATTTGTTTGGTAATTTTCTTGTTTAGGAACCCTAAATCCCTAGAAATCTTAAGAAAACCATAACTTGAATTTGGTTAGGAGTTGAAACCTCTCCTTTGGGCATTGGGTTAGTATAGGATTAGGGGTCCTTTGAGTGCATTTTCAATTTTTTATAATGTTGTTTGCTTCTGATTTTGGTTTTTGTTTGTTGTATTGTTCATAAACCCTAATTTGGGCTTCCATATGCATCCATCTTGCATTCTCTTGCATAACATGACTTGCCATGACATTTCAAGCATCCATTTGATTCATTTAACATCATAAGACATATTGAAAGCATGTTTGATCATTGCATCATGTATTTGCCATGTTGTATGCCATGTGCACTTCAAAACTTTTCATGTATGTCCATGCTTCTTAACTTGCTTCATTTGCATTCATGAACTTGTATGATCATTTCCATGTGCTGCCTCATGTTTGTAGTATCACATAACATCATTAGCATCATGTAAATGCTTCTGGTTTTGTTTCTCATCATGTCATCTCATCCCATTTTGCATTGCATTGCATTTCTTTTCTAACCTTTCAGGTGGTAAGTGACTTTGAGAAGTGAATTTGCCTTCACTTCTCACAACTTCTCTTCATCTCTTTTTATGCATCCTTGCTGCATTTTTTGTATGTGCTTGAGATTAAGCTTGCTCATTCTTCTCCTCCTTACCTTCTTTCCTCAAGTGACTTGACTTCTTGAATGAAGCAAGTCACTTTGCTTCTCTTGATCCTTTCATCTGCTTCCTGGTGGTTCCTTTGAAGATTGTTCTTGTAAACCTCACAAACCTTAGGAATAACCAAGCATGACAATGATTAGGGTTTTGATTAGTCTCCCCTCTTAGTTTTACCTTTGTGTCTTCTTTGAGTCTTCTCTTCTCATCTCATAATCAGGTACTAAACCCTAAAGGCTTTAAGGCTTTGTGATTAAGCTTATGCCTGCATCCTTCTATTAGGATGGAGTGTATAACTTTAATCCTAAGTGTTAAACCCTTAATGTGTTTAAATCCCTTAATCAATTCACTTAATAATCATCAAGACATCACACTTGTAACTTGGGCCTTGCATTAGGGTTCTAATTCTTCCTTAAATGGTTAAGAAGGACTAACCCTTAGTGTTAATGGACAAGTCCCCCTCAAGTTGTCTTACAAATCATAAAACTCACTTCATCATCATATCATTAGGTAAAATCCATTTAATCAAAGGCTTGTTTTGTCATGAGCTTAATCCCTAATCATGGATTAAGTTGAGGAGTTTTCCTCAGCTTAAACTTCCTCATCTATTATCCTTCTATTAGGATGGTGTAATGAGTCTGTTTAATCCTTGATTATGGCTTAACCTCATTACTTAACACTAAACAAAAACACCAAAAACATCTAAATAATCACAAGTAGGTTAATGATCTTAATCCTACACCAAAGGTGATTAAGTGTGAGAAGCTGACTTCACACTTAAGGTATTCTCATTACCCCTAATCAGAGGGAAGATGTGATGAGTTTACTAAATCTATTGGTTTAGGTTTAAGCTCATTAGCTTATGACAAACTCTCAAAAGCAATAAAAGACTGAAAACTCAAAAACAAACAATAATCGTCTCCTTCGGGATTCTTTTCTCATCATCTTCATTCGCAAACGAGAACTTGCTTCTTCCGTCTAATGCAAGACAGTTTGCACCTGAGCCAGACAGGTCATACACTTGAGCATAGACAAGCAAGCAGTTCATCAGTCAATTCATCTTTCAGTCTCTTTGGGTCGAACTACGGTGTTCTGACTTCCTCATTGCACGAGAGGATACGTAGGCATAACTTAACAGTTATCGAACAAAAGTCTCTGTATATTCCCCCTCTTTCTAGCTTTATTCTTTAGCCTCATGATCTTGAGCATTTCACTCTGCTCTTACACTGACACCTTCATACTTCATATCACTTATACACTATACACTGACACCTGTACATCCTTTTCCAGCTCATTTATACACAAATTGCACTGACACTACCCCTTTAAAACACCAATCTTTCAAGCGTGGATCCCGTCGAGTACGACGGACAATCTGGGTGCTAATACCTTCCCAGGTTGTAACCAACCCCCTTTCTCAGTCTCTCTGGTTCGCAACTGTCTTATCCATATCTTTCTAGGCCTATGCAGCATTGCCTTTCCTCCGGGATAAAAATGCCTAGCTGGCGACTCTATTCATCTCCAGTGAGTTCACTGCTGTGTGTTCTCATTGTCCCTCTCGCCGACCGTTCGCGTCTGTAACTTTATTTGGGCCTGGTCCCATCTATCGGGAGCGACAACCGCAAGCCATAAAAGAGAGTGAAAAGCCACACAAAAAAACGAACCGAGACCTGAACCTTGATACAGAACCGAGAAGCATGCCTTAAGCCGCAGAATACTTCACCGACTAAAACCATCCGAAACCGAAAAATCCTCAAATAAAAAATACATAACAAAGATGAATCCGTGAAATTTGAGATTGAAGTTTGAGAACAAAGACGGAGACGAGACCACCACCGTGTGAACGAAAACCAGAAATTGCGACGAGGTGAGAAACCGAGAGCAAACCCGCCGATCCAAAATAAAACCCACGAGATGAAACTGAAATCGAAAAAGCATGAGGTCGGGAGAGTGATTAAGCGATATTCAGAACTTAAACACGAAATCACGAACCTGAGAGAGATAATCGCGAGAGAGAGGCGGTGAGCGGTTTATCGTTCTTCTAAAAAAGGCAAGACGGAAGTACCCCTCTGTGTTTTTATCATTACTGAATTTTATTTAAAATCCCTTTTATTTTCATTGGACTTGGGCTTAACCTATCTCCAACTGCTAAACACACCCCATATGCATATAACATGAATGAAAGTATACATGAATCATCAAATTCAAAATGATATGACATATTATAATTCCTAAGATGATACTAAATTAACATACCAAGATGCATGAGTTAGTTCATGATGGGAAGAGATGAAGAAGAGAAAATAATTTGATGTTCACATACGAAGAAAACACATCAAGTTAAAGATGTAGTTCAAATATGCAAATATGCATATGAAATGATGTAAGTCATTAGCATATGACCAAGATGACATTATGAACATTAAAAGATGATTATAACAAATTCACATGGTAAACAAGTCAAGACAATTCAAAATAACATGCAAAAAATGAACACATAAAGAAAGGATGTCACAGATACTTGAGATGCAAGATAAATGTGCAATATGACATACCAAGATGAATGCATATGCATGAGGTCAGTAGCATACATGACTTTAAATGCACATGAGATGGAGAGATGAACATACTTGATACATACAAGAAACATGTGAAGCATGAGAAGAGATGAGGTAAGAAGATTATGTTAAAGTTCAAACATGGATGCATAACACAAACCATTTTAATGTGATCCCAAATGTGATGAAGGCATATTTATGGGTTACTCCATAAACAACAGAGCTGATAGAGTCTTTAACTCTAGAACAAGATTCATGATGGAATCCATTTTAATGTGATTATTGATTATTTACATAAAGAAGTTGATTTTGTGTATGATGTTGGATCATTTTTTGATACACCAGCTGAAGTTCCTGAGAAAGAAAGTGATCAAAATCCAGTTGTTTCAAAATCGGAGTCAGAATCAACAAACAAGGGACCTTCTATCAGAATCCAAAAGGATCATCCTAAGGAGCTAATTATAGGTGATCCTAATGGTGGGGTTGTGACTAGATCAAGGGATGTCATCTCTAACTCTTGTTTTGTGTCAAAGATTGAACCTCAAAATGTCAAAGAAGCATTGACTAATGAATTTTGGTTTAATGTTATACAATATGAGCCGGAGAAGTTCAAAAGGATTGAAGTATGGGAGCTTGTACCAAGACCTGAAGGAACCAATGTTATTGGTACTAAATGGGTGTATAAGAATAAATCTGTTGAACAAGGAGTTGTGACCAGGAATAAAGCCAGACTAGTTGCTCAAGGATATACTCAAGTTGAAGGCATTGACTTTGATGAGACATTTGCACTTGTAGCTAGACTTGAATCATTAATATTTCTATTGGGAGTTGCATGTATTCTAAAGTTCAAATTGTTCCAAATGGACGTGAAAAGTGCCTTTTTGAATGGATACTTGAATGAGGAAGTTTATGTGGATGATATAGTGTTTGGTGGGATGTCAGATGAGATGGTTAAACATTTTGTCATACAAATGCAATCTGAATTTGAAATGAGTTTTGTTGGAGTAGTGCTGGCTCTGCAGACAACGTAGCCAGGGAACTGATTGCTATGGCGACTGAAGGTCAAGCTAGGGTTTATCCACTTTCAGGGGCAGGACATTCTAGAGCCCCAAGTGTGAGTCATCAAGAGCCTACAATGTCAAGCCGAGCGGAAATGCCAGCGGCGTCGATTGCTTTGGTACGGCGTCAACAACAAAGAATGGCCAATTTATCACTGCAGTGCTTCATGGAGTCAATTGGAGAGATGTCTTTGAGGGAGATGTGGAATTTTGAATTCTTTCTGGATTCGGTACTGGATGCTGCTCACAAAGAGGAATTTGATACAACAGCTTTTGTCCAGGCCGTTTGTATCATATTCGATTCGATACGTTAACCTTCTTTCTTAGCTTGCAAGTTAAACATATGGAAGACTCCATTTTTATCTCTCAAAGCAAGTATGCCAGGAACATTGTCAAGAAGTTTGGAATGGAGAGTGCCAGTTACAAAAGAACACCTGCTCTCACTCATCTTAAGATGACTAAAGATGAAAAAGGTGTAAGTGTTGCTCAAAGCTTGTATAGAAGCATGATAGGCAGTCTGTTGTATCTTACTACTAGCAGATCTGATATTGCTTTTACGGTTAGAGTATGTTCCAGATATCAAGCAGAACCTAAAGTCTCTCACATAAATCAAGTCATAAGAATACTAAAATATGTGAATGTGACTTGTGACTATGGCATGTTGTATTCTCATGGGAGTAACCTTGTCTTGTCTGGGTATTATGATGTTGATTGGGCTGGTAGCAGGTGATAGGAAAATTACTTCTGAAGGGTGTTTCTTTGTAGCCAACAATCTCATATCCTGGTTCAGCAAGAAGCAAAATTGTGTTTCCTTGTCCACAGTAGATGCTGAGTACATAGAAGCTGGTAGTAGTTGTTCTCAGCTTGTTTGGATGAAACAAATGTTGTCTGAGTATAAAGTCACACAAAATGTCATGACATTATATTGTGACAATCTCAGTGAAATCAATAATTCCAAGAATCATATTCAGCATAATAAGACAAAATATATTGATATTAGGCACCATTTCATCAGAGATCTCGTGGAAGATAAATTTATCAAGTTGGAACATGTTGCCACTGAGCTGCAGCTAGATGATATATTCACAAAGGCCTTGGATGCTAATAAATTTGAAAATCTAAGAGGCAAAATAGGAATTTGTCTTTATGAGGGGTTATAAAAAGAGGGAGCTAAATTTGGTTCTGATTAGGTTTTGTATGGATGGCTGCTGGTTTTGTCCATGAAGTTTTTTTTTCCTGGTTTTTCTATTTTAATTCCTAGCCTTTGAAGGCCATTTGTAATATTTTTGGATTTTTGGTATTGTATGTTGGGTTTCTAGTATAACCCTGGATTTATGATCTTCACGAGCTTTTGGTTTTAACAATTTTGTTTTAGTTCTATGATTATTTCTATGTTTGGCTCAATTTCTGGATAAAAAGGGGAGTAATTATAGATGGCTAGATGACATGTTATCTGACTATATACTATTTATTTTAGTATAGTCATACTGTTCTATGGAGAGCTTTATAGGATGAGGGGGAGATGAAATCTTACTTGGTGTGTTGTACTTTGATACATGTTTTGGTTGAGGGGGAGATAGTCTATCTCTCTGGTGTGTTTCTGCTATTGTTTGTGCTCTGAATAATGCTTAAATTGGTTTAGCCAAAAAAAATTCCGAAAGGGGAGTTTGTAGATGTTTTAGATTGACAATATTTTATGGTAAAACATGTTTTTGTTCCTGATTGTCATGTGTGATGTTATGACATGTGATTTAAGCATTCTTTAGGTGTGAAGGTTTAATGTATGCATCTATTTTATCAGGATATCAAGACTGATGTCATAACATCTCTGTCTGGTCCTGAAGACGTAGTTGAATCCTTATTTCATGTGCATGTTTTGCTGTTATTAAATGTGTGATTTGTTGAGCATTAATTGACACAATTTATTAGAAGGAAAGGATTCAACATGGAGTAATATTAGCAGAACATTTTATATGTTTCTATTTTAGTTCCTTTATTTTAGGAATTATCATATTTGATTGTGCAAGTTCAACAGGGCCTTGCCCATGATTCAGACTCAACAAAAAGGTTGCATTACCCTAGTTTGAATAGACACATATACAAAGAAAATAAGTATTGCAGTATTCAACATTTTTGTGTATGTTTTAGTTTTCTTGCGAGCCAAACAATTGTCATGTTGATGGTTTTTTTGGACTAGGTTTATCGAGTTGTATGTTGTCCACTCAAAGCTTTTAAGCAAGAGTGTTTATACTTGACTGAAGCTTTGAAGCAAGGTAAAGAATTTGTTTTTTGAAGTGTGACGTTTATTCTATTGATTCCGTGTTTGTTATCACTGTTGTGATTGAGGGGGAGTGAGAGGTGTCTCATATTTAGGAGTTCCTAGATAGAACTAGAATTGGGTAGTGATTAAGTGAAAAGGGTAAACTGGGTGGTTTAACTCTAAATTGATACTACTGATAGTGGAGTTCCTTCCTGGATTGGTAGCCTCCAGAGTAGGTGTGTTTGCATTGAACTGGGTTAACAATTCACTGTGTTCTTTACTTCTGCATTTGTTTATTTACCTTGTTACTTTTAACCTTGTTAGATATTAGTGTCGTGACATCTTATTAGACATCATATATTTTGCCAGAATTTCAAAATCAAACACAAACGAGTATCTGAAACAAAAGCCTTACATGAATGAGTATTAAACGCTGATACAGACGAGTATCAAAAGGTATGAACTTAAACACGGACGAGTGTTTAAAACAAAAGGCTAACACAGACGAGTGTTAAAAATGATATGAACGAGTATCAAAAGGTTTAAAATCAAACATGGACGAGTGTTTGACACAAAAGGTTAACACGGACGAGTGTTGAACATTGATACATACGAGTATCAAAAGGTACGAAATCAAACACAGACGAGTGCTTGAAACAAAAGGCTAACACGGACGAGTGGTAGAGATGACCGGATGACGATATAAACGAGTATCAAAAGGTTTAAAATCAAACACTGACTAATGTTTGAAACAAAAGTCTAACACAGACGAGTGTTAAAGACGTTAGCTGGTGATTGCATAACAATGCTCTGTGTGACGATGGTGTGTCTTTCTAGGGAAGATCTTGTCTGTAGAACTCCGCTGAGGATGAGAACGTCCTAACTGACATTCTATTGAGGAAGAAAAAAAGATACCTTGACGATTATCAGACTCTTGCTGAAGAACAAATGATCGTTGATTCGATCTCGAAAATCCCTGTGAGGATAACATCTTTATTGTAGAAGAATGTGAACAATCTGTCTACTTCGACTCGTCACACTTGCCAAAAATAAATTGGCTTTGACGTGAAGATCCTAATGGTGAATACTTCAATGGTTTGGGAATGAATCCCGATCAGGAAACTCTCTGTGAGGAATAGAATCAATCAATCGACTGTTGGGTGACTATGTGGGAAGACAAATCCGCTTAAGGATTATCACCTGTTCAACCATCTTTGGAGTTTTGATGGGGAAACCATCTTACCCTGACTCAGGTGGGGGTTTCAATCTTATCCCCCACTGAGGATGGTGTGTATGAACCACCATTTGTCAGAAAGCATCATTGGAAGTGCCTTTTGCTGGGAATAAGAGTTGTAAGGAGTCTTTCTCTTGGGATAAGAGACATAAAACATGTCGTGGCAAGAATAACCTCTACTTGGGGAATATCACCCTTTAAACCTTGCTCTGATAAGCACTTGATGATGATTGAAATCTATGCACTCTAATGGGGAAAAGATCTCCATAATGCTTTGTGCTGATCCTGACTCTGTTCTTTTAAGCCTCTGATTGTAAACCCTGCAACAGAAATGCACACACACGTCTCGGGGAATCACATGGCTTGAATTCACCATCTAATTATTAATCAACATTCAAAGCAATTTTAAATGTTTTTCCTACGCATGTTATTGTAAAGCCATAATGTTTTGAAATGCAATGTTTTTTTATAAAAAATTCAGGACATTTTTGCAAACAAAATAGTAAAATAAAAACAAAGATGAATAAGCTTTTTGACTGAATAAGTCATTTTATTGAAAGGCCCTGAATAGGAAAAGTACACCAGGAAGTAATCCACTAGAAAGAGATGATCGATGTAAATTGAGAAAAGAAATTATCCTAATGGCAATGAGAAAACGACATTTCCACTGAGTTTCAATTCTGCTATGACTAACATGTCTTCAAGATTTTCCGATTATCTTTTCTTTCAAAAGAGGAAGATTGGATTGATTCCTATCCTTTGGAGATTTCCAGATTGAGTGAAACGATGATATTATACAAATGACTCAGATCACAATCGTTCGCTTAATCCCTCTTTTGCATGGAACGCCCTCTTGGGTTTTCAATCCACCGGGATACCCTTTTTTGCCTGAGTTGTCCCTGCAGATTTTTAACTCACCGGGTGTACAATTTTTTTATTTATATCCCTAATTTTTGCCCAAACCTTTTTTTTCTGTTTTTGGTTCGTCGGGAAGCCCTTTTTTTCCTGGACTCTCTTTTTTGTCCAGCGGGTCTTTTTATGCGAAGTATTTTTTGACTATATCTGAGTTGACAGGGGATGGAAAGTCTTCGCCATCCATGATTGTAAGCATTAAGGCTCCGCCCGAGAAAACCTTTTTAACCACGAATGGACCGTCATAGTTGGGAGTCCATTTGCCCATGAGATCTGTACTGGGAGGAAGGATCCGTTTGAGCAACACTTCACCAACTTGATACTCCCGAGGATGTACTCTCTGATCAAATGCCTTTTCCTCCTTCTTTGATAAAGTTGACCGTGGCATATAGCTGCCAATCTTTTCTCCTCAATCGGGCTCAATTGGTTGAACCTGGCACAAACCTATTCGGCTTCATCAAGTTTGACATCCATCATCACCCGTAATGACAAATCTCGACTTCGACCGGTAGGACTGTGTAATACCCTAATTTTCCCCCTAAGTTTGTGTTTGTATTTGTATCATTTTGCATACAAACAAGATCGCACTGGTTTCTCGGTTCTTCTCGGGTGTAGGTTTATGCCTCACAGGGGATCACCATTGTTTTTATTTGCTTTTATTTGTTTACTAACCATTAATTAAAATCAAAAAAATATTTTTGTTTTCTTATTAATCTTTTTCAGGTCAAAAACGCAAAAAATAGTAGTCCCGCAACTCAAATAAATTTCAGATAAAAAGTCGAAGTTAATCCGCGAACAATTCAAATTTATTTGATCAAGGATTTCCCAAGTATTAATTGATTTACTCATGGAATTTCAAGGTTTATATGTTTATATTCATGCCTTCTTCGACGCGCAAAAGAATTGGACTGAAACAATCAAGCAATCAAAAAGAATAAAATATTCAAGTTTTGAAATGGTTAACCGGTTAACCAATGCTAAATTTGAATATTTTGTTCAATTTAAACACATCTTAACCATTGATCTCATTTGGAATATTCTAGATCCATTTCCCTCTTAATTCTCTACATCACTTTTATCATTTCCCACCATAAACCCTCACTAATCACCACTCTTTTATATTTCCCTCCAAATTTGAATTTCCATGTCTAATTTTGAATTTCCAAAGCAAGCTCCATTTTTCTAAATTCCTTATGCGTCCGTGTAACACGGTGGGAGAACTGACTTTCTATAAATGTTACAGATAGCAAGAGTTGCCACCGAATTTTATTTTATCCAAGTGTAAAGGACATAAAAGAACAGGAAAGACATATTTTAAAAAGACTTGAGTTCGGGGGGTAGGTTATATAAAGGGAAGGTGTTAGCACCCTGTATATCCATGGTTATCCATGGGCTCTTAGTTACTTAGCTCACTTGTTTTTGAAAAGTGTAGTGTGTGATTAGAAATTTTTCTAAGTACTTTGTAACGATCCTCGTATGGATGTATACAAAGCCTTATTTGAAAATGTTTGAAAAGTTGTGAGGTGTGAAAAGTATTTTTTAAAGGTGTGAGCAAGTAACTATGAGGTACCTACCCTAGACTAATGCATTTATGTTCTTATATGTACTTTCAAGGGTAAGATTATCCCTATTATTAAGGAATAGGTAGTCATTACCTTGGATTTGTTTAGGGGCGAGCGTAGGGTCATCGTACGGTCAACGAAGGCAACTATAGGTGTCGCTCCCTGGATTTCCATCCTGGTACAAACGCGAAAGTGGCGCAGAAAAGGTTAGAGTCGCCAGCCAGGAATTTTTATCCCAAAGGAACGGTAATGGTCATGTTGCACAAACCAGAGAAAAGAAAAGAAAGGACACAGGTTCTGCGAACCAAAAAGACTGGGTTCGGGAGTCGGTTACGACCTGGGAAAGTATCAGCACCCCAGATCATCCGCCGTACTCAACGGGATCCACACTTGCAAAGAAAAAGTTTCAAAGGGTGAAAAAATGAAGGCTACTGCAAAAAGAAAGGACTGAAACTGGAAAAGGAACTGAGAAAGAAAACAGAGAGGAAAAATGTAGGGAAAATAAGGATTGTGCTCGAACTGGCCCTACCCCGCTGCCTACGTACCTCACTCGACATGAGGATCAGAGTCGCCGTAGTTCCACTAACTAAGGGTGGAAAATATTGCTTGTGTCCTAAGGCTAAAACTGCTTATGTCAATGCTCAGGTGTTGCAGGCTCGAACGATGAGTGTGTTACCGTCTTGCAAAATGACAAGTAGGAGCAAGTTCGCACGTAAAGAGTGAAGGTGATGAGAAGAGAAGTCCAGAAGGAGACGCTTATTGTTTGTCCAGTGTTTTTTATGAGTTTTTTATGAGTGTGGCACAAAGAAGTGAAGGCAAATCCTTTTCTAAGGAACATGTCCTTATTACCACATCCCAAAATAGAATGAGTAACAAGTCCATCAAGAATGAAGAAGATCCTCAAACTTATTTCCTAAGATTAGGATTTAAATTCACTAACTTGCTTGTATTATTAAGTGTTTTTGTGGATTAAAGTGAAGAAGTGTTTTTTGGCTTTTCTTTGAGAGAGTGACAAAAGGGAGAAGACATCTCAACTATTATTAATGTTTTTTTGGTTTTTGTTTGAAGATGAGAAAGAGAGAGCACCAAAAGGATCGCAAAGGTAAAATATAATGGGGAAAGTCTAATCCTAAAGTTATCATGCAAAAGTGATCCTAAGGTTAGTGTGGTTTGAAACTTACCCTAAGAAGGAGTAGAAAAGAAGAGAAGAAAGAAGAAGAAGAGAAGAAGGAAATAGAATACAACTTACTCCTCTAAAGGAGATAAGTTGTTTCTAAAGGGGAAAGAAAGAGTTAGAACACATGATGGCATAAGGCTCATCAAAATCACAAAGGAAACAACATAATAAAAGAAGAGATGAAGAATTGAAACGTGGACATCATCCACACTTCACTTACCATGAGCCCCTGAAATGGTTAGAACATATTCACATGACAAAATGAACAAACTTAAACTAAATAAGATGCAAGCAAAGCAAAAGATCAATTCAAATCATTATAACCAGAAATAAGGCATTCCACTTATCATGCTAAGGCACACTAACAAAATCAAACAAAAGTTAAAGCAAGCAAGTCAATATAAAGCACTACAAGTTCTCACAAAGAAACAAAGCACAAATGAGGTACGAAGAAGTCATACAAGTTAGGCAAACATCCATAAAATTAAGACAAGAACCCTATCATGTTAAAAATGTGCCTAAACCACACAAAGATCCCAAGAAGAAGCATACAAGTTCAAGCATTATCAACCATGAGAAGCAAATGGACAAAGGAGGTGATGTGAACACACATACATTTGTGAGATCTTAAAGCATAAGTAAATCAAAGCAAATAGAATGGTGATCCACATATCAAGACCAAAGACATATATACATGTTAAAGGGACCTCAAAAACTTCCTAAAAGTTGGCACAAATGCCCTCATAACCCTAAAATGTAAGCATATGACACAAAGAGTTCAAATTAGGTCAAGCATGCAATGAAAAATCATAAAAAATGGAAATCACATTAAGAAAATACGAAATTAAACACCAGTGAGCCTTACACATATACAAACATCATGCCAAGAGGACAGGCTCAAAATCAGAAGCAATGTAGGTCAAAGAATTGCTTAAACATGAACTAGGTTTTGAAACTTACACACAAAGCAACTTATCAAAAGTATTCATACAAATTTCTAAAAATCAGGGGAAAAATCCATAGCAAACTACATTATATTACTAAACAAATGCAAAAAGAATCATATCAAAACTCCAATCCAAGATCAAGATAGAAAATGAGCAAGGCATCATGTGAATTAAAAGAAATAAAGAAAAGAAAATAAACCAAACAATTAAATCCAATGCGAAAAATAAAAATAAATGGAAAATAAAAACATACAAAATTAAAGAAAATTAAAATTGACTTCCATGAATTTTTGGTGAATATTTAAAAGCTTCTAGGTATTTTTTAAAATTTGAAAGTAAACAAATAAATGAAAATAAAATAAAAAATAAACACAAGGCCAGGAGGTGCAAACAGTAAGGATCTCAGTTAAAATTAAAGGGCTCACAAAGCAAGGGGGTGCAAATAGCGTACAAAGCCCAGTGGATCTGCGCAAGTTCACAACATTACCATGGATATTCAATTAAATCAGGGAAATACAATAACCACTAGATCAATCTAGCGCATGAGATTCAGTCAATCAAGCTAGCAAAGTCAATTAAACCAGGCATCAGATACGCGCGTGCATGATAGTTAAGGTAGGATGGCACACAAAACACATTATTCAAAAATAAAACAAAAATGAGATCACGTGGCAGGGACACTCCCTTTTTAATGTGCTATCATCACCACATCCGTCCAGATCAAGCAATCGTGTGGTTGTGGCTTCGTCTTCCTCAAATTCAAATTCAAATTAAATTCCATAAACCGGTGACCGGAGCCCTAGCTCCGACACCAGAAACTTCATCCTCAAGAACAAATCCTCACCAAAATTGATGAAACTTTCCAGATCAAACAAATAGAGTACGTAGATCACAAATATGTCATCAAAATTTCCAATAGATCAAAGAGCAGTGCAAATCGAATGCAAACAAAATCACACATCAAACTGGAAATTCAAATATCTCACTCAATAACCATTCATTTTCAAATCTAAACATATCAGGATTACTAGCAAAGCAAGTATATCATTTATCACACAACAAAATCAAGATCCAGATCTAAGGTTTGAGCACCTACCTGAAACTTGCAGTGCTCGAATTAGCTTGAAAGAAACCTCCAGGAGATGCAGATCTTCCTCTTTAAGCTTCCTCTTGCAAAATAAATGCAAGAGAGTGATGGATTTGGCCTGGATCTAGCTTTTCCACCTCAACTGCACACTTCTTACACTTGGTGAAATTTCGAGAATTAGCTTGAATGAGATATGGATTTGTGATCCTGAGCTCTCAAGGATGAAGAATATGCATATGTTTTTGGATATGAGTGAGTGTAGAGAGAGATTCGATGAGAAATGAAAGTAGTGCAAAAACTTTCAAATGAGAGAATGGTGATGAATCTGGGTAAATGGAAACCCTAGCTGCTTATATATGATGCCAATGATCACTGATGCAAGAATGAGAGGGAATGCACGTGAGGAATGAGTGAGAGGAGGGAATTGGCAAATTGGCAAAACTTGTGTGAGTGAATGATTTATGCGTGTTATCCCTCTCTCATGCACATGCTCAGCTTCAATTTCACTCATTAATGTTAACTGAATCAATCTTAAACCTTGTATTGCTTTGTATCATGCATTTTGAGTGATCTTGCGTTTTTGCCTATCATGTTTTCCACCCTTCCTCATGCACGAATTTTGAATTCTTTCTTGATACAAATGATCTTTGGGCCATGCCTTGTGATAATATGACTTTATTTTGCTCATTGATTGGCTTGGAAATGAGTTACATGAGGTTTTGCACCTTAAAAGCAAGTGACATTTCATGTAAAACCTTAAAATGTGCCAAACTTCAAATGGTCATAAGTTCTCAACCCTAAATGCTATGGATATGTTCTTGTAATTTTTGAAAATTGGAGATCATAATCTACAACTTTCATGTTCAAGGAAAATTCATTTGGAGTCATCTTGGTCATGAAATAATGCTTTGAATTTTAGGGCAAAACTTGCTAAATTTGGAAAGTTTCATTACATGCCACATGCCAAAAATAGAAACCTTTGCAAAACCTCTTTATTCTTGATTTTTGAACTTGTCAAACCTCTTTTATGACCTTAAACACATCCCTTGACTTGAAAAATTGGATTTGAACCTTTGAATGGCCACAGTTGACTTTTCAGATGCTCAATTTGACTAGTTTCTTCCTTTGCAAGTAACTGATGAATATACTGCCTTCTGTCGCTCCCCGGACTTCCGTCCCGGTGCAGACGCGAACCGTCGGTGATGTTAGAGGTTGAGGTTGAATAGAGTCGCCAGCTAGGCATTTTTATCCCGAAGAAAAGGTAATGTTGCATAGACCTGGAAGGGTATGAATAAGACGGTTGTGAACCAAAGAAACTGAGAAAGGGGGTTAGTTTCGACCTGGGAAGGTTTTAGCACCCAGATCGTCCTTCGTAATCGACGGGATCCACGCTTACTTGATTGTGTTTAAAAGGGGATAGTGTATGTGATGATTGTGTATAAAAAGCTAGGGATGAATGTACAGTGTCAGTGCAAAAAGAGAGTGAAAGTGCTCAAGAATGAGGCTTAGAAAAGAAAGCTGAAAGAGGGGGATGACAAAGAGACTTTTGTTCGATAACTGTTAAGTTATGCCTACGTATCCTCTCATGCAATGAGGAAGTCAGAACACCGTAGTTCGACTCAAAGAGACTGAGATGATTTTGGTGAACTGCTCTCTTGTCTATGCTCAAGTGTATGACTCGTCTGGCTCGAGTGCTAACTGTCTTGCATTATACGGAAGAAGCAAGTTCTCATTTATAGAATGAGTGTGATGAGAAAAGAATCTCGGAGGAGACGATTATTGTTTGTTTTGTGTTTTCAGTTTTTTTTTATTGTTTTTGGTGTTTTGCATAGGATAATGAGCTTAAGCCTAAATCAAGGGTTGTAAACTCATTATATCCTCCCTGATTAGGGATAATGAGGCCCATTAAGTGTGAGTTAAGCATCTCAACTTAATTACCATAATGATATAGGATTAAGATCATTAACCTACTTTGGTAATTATTAAGTGTTTTTGGATTTTTGTTTAGTGTTAAGTAATAAGTTTAATCTCTAATCAGGGATTAGTGAACTCATTACACCATCCTAAGAGAAGGATGATAGATGAGAACACTTAAGCTGAGGAAGACTCCTAAACTTAATCCATGGTTAGGGATTAAATTCATTATATAACAAGCCTTTATTAAGTGTATTTTAATTAAAGGGTGAGATTTAAGAAGTGGATTTTATGTTTGTAAGACTAGCTTGAGGGGGACTTGTCCATTAAACGCTAGGATTAGTCCCTCTAAACCATAAGGAAAAGATGTAACCCTAATATAAGGCCCAAGTTACAAGACTAAGTATTAATAGTTATTAGGTGTTTTGATTAAGATGTGTAAACAAATTAACGGTTTAACACTAAGGATTAAAGTTATACACTCTATCTTAAGAGAAGGATGCATGCATAACCCTAATTCAAAGTCCTAAAGCTTTAAGTGTTTAACCTCTGATTATGAGATGAGAAGAGAGACTCAAAGGTAAAAACCTAGGGGGGACTATATACAATCCTAAAAATTATCATACTTGGATGTTCCAATGGTTTGTGAGGCTTAAAGAGAAGATCTTCAGAAGGCCACCAAGGAAGAGAAGCAGATGAAAAAGAGAAGAGAGAGGAGAATAGGTTACTTACTTCCTGGAGAAGATAAGTAACCTGAAAGAAAGAAAGGAGCAAGAGCACAAGTGAAACAATTTCACTTCAAAGACAAATAATATATTCATATGAAGAGATGAGAAGATATAGGATGTGAAGGCAAATCCACATCCCAAACAACTTTACCATAAGCCCCTAAAATGTTAGTGTAAATGCATAAGGTATGAAACAAAAGGAAATAAGACAAATGAAGGTGCAATGACCAAAACCATAAGTGAGTATGCTATGAAAATGTGCTATATAATGATGCAAAGACATGTGAGATGCTTATGAATGATCATACAAAGGATGAGATGCAACAGATGGCAAGTTAGAAACATGAAAACACATGGATTCACATGAAAAGCAATGAATGCAAAGCATAACATATTAATGATGCAATGATCAAGCAATGTTAAAACATTTCTTAAGATGTCTAATATGGCATACAAGAGCATGGAATGTCATGGCAAGTTCATATGATTGAGATATGCAAAGATGAATGCAAATGAACATGAGAAATTAGGGTTTTATGAATGTATGAGATGCAAATGACCAAAACAGAAGCATACATCATGATAAAAATTTTAAAATGAACTCAAACAAACCCTAAACACATACAAGATCACTCACCAAAAATGGGGGTCAGAAGCTAAACCTAGAGGAAGTTATGAATTTCCTAAGTTAACTAGGGTTTTTGGGTGATTCTAAATGAAAAATTCTAAACAATTTGAAAATGCAATGCAAAATTATGAATTAAATAACCTAGATACTAGATGTAATGTGTGAAAGAATGCAAAAAGAACCAAGTTCAAACTCATCATGGTTGATCAGAAATGATTTTTTCAAGTTAGGGTTAGAAAAATGTGAAATTTATGAACCCTAATTCAAAGAAAATTGTGAAAACATGATCAAACCTAAAAAGAAATTTGTATGGTGAGTTTTTAAATTGTTCTAAATGCCTAAGAATGCTTCATGAATGTTTTGGTGAGTTTTAGATACCTAAATGTATTTTTAATTAATTAAAATCAATTAATTAATTAAATAAAACATTTAAATGATTTAAAAATACTTTTTTAATGCAAAAATTAAAAATAAAAATGTTTTAGAGTTCAGAAAAATATTTGAAATAAAAATGCAGAAAATGAGATTTTTAGAAATATGTTTTCTATTTTTAATAAATATATGAAAGAAATGTAAAGAAAATAAAATAAAAATGAAAATATGCAAAATCAAAGGTTTGGATTTAAAGTTGGGGGTTTGTCGCGTGAATGGGTGGCTGAGATTGAATCTGAGCTAATTAACTTAATTTAATCTAATCACTCATCCAATGGTCCAAATTAAATCTGGAGAACTAACCCTAATTATGCCCTAATCACTCTCAGATGACCGGAATAGTGCTCCGGTCATCTTCTCCGACTACCCCAAACACGCAACTTCTTCCATAGGCAAAATCAAGATCTCTAAACCACCCAGAAATGATCCTCACACTAAATGCAACTTAAATCAATCAACAAACATCATTTATGTTTCACAAACATGGAGAATCGAAGAAAAATAAAAATCTGGACAAACTTTCAGAAGCTCATGAAATGGTCATTTCTCCACCATTTTCAATTTTAAAGACATCATGATAAACCCCATAACATGTATTTTCATCTTGTAACAAGAAAATAAGGTTTTAAGAGAAAATGTTCTTGAGGTTACCTGAGCTGGAGGTCTTCGAATGTGGACTTTCAGAGCCTCTCTCTTGTTCAAAATGCCTCCTCTGGTCCCTCTGATGCTGATGGAATGCTTGGAAGGAGTTTACAATGGCTATTTTGTGAGTTTTGGTTCTGGTGTAACAGAAATAGTGCTTTTGGTTTATGATGTTTCAGACCATTTTGAGGGTGGGGGTTTGATCCTTAGGTCAAGTGGAGATGATTGATGAAAGAATTAGTGAGTTTTGTTGGCTGAAGAGGGAGATTCGAAGAGATGAAGGTTTTTAAGGATTTTTTTGATTATGAATGTATGAGAGGTTTCAGGCTTCAATGTTGTTATGTTTTGTGCTCCTTAGGGTTCACATAAACAATGCTGATTGGCCAGAGAGTTGTTGTGGCATATTGTGATTGGTATGGTGTGTTTTGCAAAAAGTCAAAGTTTGTGTCATAGAGAGCATGACACTGGTCAGAGGAGTTATCAAGGCTTGTCCTGTTTCAGCTTTATTCATGGAGAGCCCTTGGATAGATTGTGATGAGCTGTAACACTTGGATTGCAAGATAGCAAAACTTTTGCATTTTTCCCTCTTTGAGAATTTGTGAAAAATGAGACATGAATTCTTGTGAAGCAAGGAACAATTATGATCAAGGCAAGCCAGTTTATCATGTTATGATGCTTAGAGGTGGATTAGAGGTCATTAGAAGTCTTGAAACTTGATTTTGCAAAAATCCCTCTTTGGCACATACTTGAAAATTATAAGATTTTTCCCAACTTTGAAACATCATATCTTGAGTTCTAGGATGAATCAAAAGGAGTTCTTGTACTTTTTGAAAATGGGAAGATCCAATCTACAACTTTCATGTTTGAATATTTTTCATTTGAAGCATTTTTGATCAAGAAATAGGAGGTTGAAAATCTTTCCCAAAATGGAAAGTTTTCATTACAAGTCATGTCCAAAAATAGAAAGTTTGCAAATGGCTTGAAATTCTTCAAACTTGTGAACTTCTAACCACTTATAAGATCAAATAAAGATCATAGAACCTCAAAATGATGAATGTGACCCTTTGGTACCATTGGTGGTGGCCTCAGATGCCCTGTTTCTGACTTTTCTTGCACAATAAGTTACTAGTTGACCAGATGACTTCCACAATGAATTTCTTCGTCAAATTTGGTACACATGCTCCTTATAACATATAAAGACGAATGGAATCAATAATGACCAAAAAATTTGAGGTTAAGGGCCTCAAAGCCAAAACCCTAATTCTAGGTCATTTGTGCAGGAAATCTTCAGTCTGCCTCTATGCCTTTGCAATGCTTTGTGACATTTTGACTTTTAAGAACCCTTGGGAGCATAAGATGATCATGGACCACACATGGAACCTCTTGACAAGCTTCAAGGCCTTTGAGATGGCTCAGATCATTTCTTGGATTCTCTTGATCACAAACCCTAATTGTGCAGTCATGCAATGATTTGATGCAATGAGAGATGTAATGAGATGTTTATGAAAATGCAATATGAAAGATCATAAGCCATTGTGTGAGAAAAAGAGAGGTAAAATTTGGGGTGTTTACACCTTCCTCAATGTATTTTCTCACCAAATCTCATTTATAGGTTCCAAATACCATATAAAGAACTTTGACCACAATAATTGGTCAAAGATGCAAGAATCCTTGCTCAAAAGCAAAACCCTAATTCATGATTCATTTGTGTAGGGGATTGTGGCCTCTTTGATCCTCTGATGATCTTCACACCTTCTTGACTTTTGTAAATGATCTTGGGCCCTTGTATGACATGAGAACACCTTGTGGAACTCTTGCAATATCACTTGACCTCTTGTTTTGACTTGTAGATCTTCAAATCCCCAATTGATTGATCATATGCCCTATGCTAGAACATGAGAATGTTATGCTTCATTTTTCTATGCTGGATGCCAATGATATAATATGCTTATGATGATTATTATGTGATCATGATTGAAATTCTGTGATCAGGTATGAGATGTCCTAAGAGATGTCCCAACACTTAATAGGACATTTGACAAATTTAACCAAAACTTAAACAGCAAGAAAAGTAAACAACACAGAAGTTTGTTAACCCAGTTCAGTGTATAACCACACCTACATCTGGAGGCTACCAAGCCAGGAGGAAATCCACTATTAGTAATATTAATTCTAGACTTAAACCACCCTGTTTAATCTATCACTTAATACTTACCCAATGCAATTTCTACCTAAGACACACTTAGATAAGAGTACCCTACTCACTCCCCCTCAATCACACAGTGATCAAGTTTACAAGTTTACAGAAATTGAAGACATCCTTCAAACAATACAGCTTGATCTTACTTCACAGTTTCAATCAAGTCACAAATGCACTTTTGCTTAAAAGCTTATAAAGTGGTACATAAAACAACCTGCTATTAAAAACTCTAGACACCCTATTTGGTCTTCTGAAATTCGTACCCAATTCTATGAGTTTCTGTTGTTTAAATAGGTATCTGAATTTTGGGCTTTCTGTAGAATGGTCCAGCCCTAATATGCAGCAACTGTCACCTTGAATTTAGGGTTTGTTACCTCCTATATTCTAGGTGATTTAGGTCTTCTGTTTTAATCTGAATCTTCAATATAAAACACCCTACAGATGCGCCTTGTTCTGTTTTTATCCATCATTAATTAATTCCAGATACTTCTCCTTAAATATCTCTGATCAGTTAATCTTTAATTAATTCTGGAAGCAGGTCTGAGATGTCTCAACATCTGTTGGGACATCCTGAAAAACTGAACTTAAGTTATTTACACAATGTCCCAACATCTGGTAGGACATCCTGAAATAAGTTCACATACTCTGTTTGCTAATGTCCCAACATCTGATAGGACATTCTGAACTGAATTTAACATTTCTTGTTTGGTCAAAAATTCTGCCAATTCTTAAACATCTACAAACTCCCCCTTTGGCTAATTTTTGGCTAACATCTTTTCTGGTTTTCAGAGTGCAGCAGAAGTTCTTTTTATCAGAGTATATCATTACTTTTCTGTTGATTTTTATTTGAGATTACTCCCCCTCAAACATATATGTGTCCAGTCTTTATCCAGTCTTGTTTCAACAGAAAAACTTATTCAGTTCAGAAGCAAACAAACAGAATTTTTCATTCATTTAAACAGCAATTACATTTGATGTTGTTCTCCCCCTTGGTAGACACAAAATTAGGGGCCAAAGACACTATTTCTGTCATTACATTGCTGTCATTACATTTGCCTCACATACATTTGATCACTCAGATTCATCACTCTCAGTAGCTTCCTCCACTTCAGTGTCTTCATCTTTATCAGCTTCACTTTCTTCATCAGCCTCACTGTCTTCACCAGATGCAGCATTCTGATCTTCTTCACTTTCCAACCTTTTAATGATTTCCTCAAGCTTCTGCTTTCTAGCTTCAAGCTCTTTGCAGGTGCTTTTGAGTTCAGCAATTAAAGTCTTCCTGGAGATTGGATTCTTAGCAGTGGAGGGACCAGCAGATGTCCCAGAAGGTGCTTCAACATCTGCAGCATGGTGACTTAGGAATAATTTGTAATGAAAAGCCAGGGGGCTCTCTCTCTTGCAGACAGTGTCCTTCTCATTTAAAATCCCAGGGTATTGACTTATAACAATACCACACAGCAATGATGGAAAAGCTATTGGCAGCTTTGTTGCAGTAGAGATGGCATGCTTCATAGTCTGATCAAAAATATATGCTCCATAATCCATCTTGGTTTGAGTCCCCACAGCATAGATGAATCTGGCCAGACCAGTTGAGATTGATGAAGTGTGGTTGGTAGGCACCCAGTTAGCAGTTCCAATCCTGTTAAGCATGGCATACTTTCTGGTAAGCATGCTCACAGAGAGCTTTTCCTTCACAGGCCAAGCTTTGACCTGGTTTGCAGTGATCACCTTACAGATTTGATTATCTGTTTTCCCTAGCTCATTGGGTCCATCTGTGTCCCTTCCTAGATACTGATTAATGATTTGGGGAGAGAACTCAACACACTTACCTCTCACAAAAACCTTTCTGAACTCTGAGGACTTACCATTTGAGCAATCCTCCTGAAGATTCACAATGAACTCTTTGACAAGAAGTTCATAGCAGGGAGAGAACTCTGAGACTGTCTTGAATAGTCCTGCAGCAGAAATGAGGTCAATGAGTTCTGTGCACTCAAGTGCATTGCTGCTCAGTTCTCTTTCCAGGGAAACCCTTCTTTGGTACACATACTTCCATCTGTTGACACTAGAGACAAAATGGAATGATATGTTGTCCAAGGGAGCTTCTGGAACAGCAGTTGAAGCTCTTGCTGGTGTTGGTATTTTCTTGGAAGGAGATGTTGGGACATCTGATTCAACATCTGAATCTGATGGTGTGACAGCTTTTCTCTTCTGGGATTGGACTTTGCTCCAGGGTTTTGTTGGACCAAAGGTAGCTTTAGCTTTGCCTTTCTTTGGACTAGCCTTCTTCTTCTCAGGGATGACAGGTTCAGCTTGCATCTTTCCTTTCCTGGACCTTAGTCTTTTAGCAATGCTGGGTTTCACAGATGATATGATCTCTGCATCAGAATCCTGTTCCAGATTGACTACTGGAGGGGATTGAGCAGTCTCCTCATCAGCTTGTTGATCAGCAGAAGTTTGATCTTCATTTGAGTCTTTAGCCTGTTCCACAGAAACTTCTTTATCACTTTCACTTGAGGCCTCTTTCTTGTCCTCAGTCTGTTCAGTATCAGCATCAGATGAGTTTGCTTTCTCATCTGCAGATGTTCCAACATCTGTTGGGACATCTTGTTCTGCAGCAGTGTCCTTTGTATCTTGAGCTGGTTCTTCTTGAGGTGCAGGAATGGTGTTCAAAGGAACAGAGATGCCTTTCACTACTCTTTGTTCAGAGAAAACTTGGTTGACAATCTCCTTGATGGAATCATAAACATATTTGGAGTATTTTGCGGAGGAGGGAATGCCTTTAGCTTTGCTTCTGATTTGATCTTTACATCTCTTTGGAGTTCTTGCCTTTTTAGTGTGAGAAGCGCTTCCCCTGATCTCGTCCAATGGTGTTGATGACATTGGCACAACAGAGATTGGAATGGCATGAACCACGTCTTCCTTGTTGAGAATTTCCTCAGCTGTTTTAGGGTTTTGAGACATTGTTGAAGAAGATGAAGGAAAGACTTTAGGGTTTATGATCTCTGGAGAATAGCTGGTGAATGTGATTCGATTATGATAGTATGATGAGAATCTTGATAGCTGATTATAAACAGTTACTAAGAAAGTAGCCGTTACTGTGCAAATGATGAGAGATGGAATTCCCAAGAATCTTGTCCAGACTGGTTTTGCCATCTGGAACTTATGCCATGCAATGTCATATGACATGTTGGCACATCTCATTAATTGCTAAATCTCACATAAACAGATTCCAAGTTTGCCCCTTAAATTCTCAAATTGAGTAGCATCCAATGCTTTGGTAAAGATATCAGCTAATTGCAAATCTGTAGCAACATGCTCCAATGAAATCACCTTTTCTTCTACAAGATCTCTGATGAAATGATGTCTGATATCAATATGCTTAGTCCTGCTGTGTTGAATAGGATTCTTTGATATGTTGATTGCACTTAAGTTGTCACAGTACAATGTCATGACATCCTGTGGGACATTGTACTCAGTGAGCATCTGCTTCATCCAAACCAACTGTGAACAGCTGCTACCTGCTGCTATGTACTCAGCTTCAGCTGTAGACAAGGATACACAATTCTGTTTCTTACTGAACCAAGAAATCAGATTGTTTCCTAGAAAGAAGCATCCTCCTGAAGTGCTTTTTCTGTCATCAGCACTTCCTGCCCAATCAGCATCACAGAAGCCAGTGAGAATTGGTTTGCACCCATGAAAGTACATTATGCCATAGTCACAAGTACCATTAACATATTTAAGGATTCTCTTGACTTGATTGAGATGACTGACTTTTGGATCAGCTTGATATCTTGCACAAACTCCTACTGCAAATGCAATGTCTGGTCTGCTAGCAGTCAAGTATAACAAGCTTCCAATCATGCTTCTATATAAACTTTGATCTACATTCTCACCCTTTTCATCTTTAGTCAGCTTTAAATGTGTGGGAGCAGGAGTTCTTTTATGAGAAGCATTTTCCATTCCAAATTTCTTCACTATGTTCTTGGAGTACTTACTTTGGGAAATAAACATTGAGTCTTCCATTTGCTTTACTTGCAGCCCAAGAAAGTAGGTTAATTCACCTACTAGACTCATTTCAAATTCAGATTCCATCTGCTTGACAAAATGTTTGACCATCTTATCAGACATCCCACCAAACACAATGTCATCAACATATATTTGTGCAATCATGACATTTCCTTCTTCATCTTTAACAAATAGGGTTTTATCAATCCCACCTTTTCTGTATCCTTGCTTGATAAGAAATGTGGTCAGTCTTTCATACCATGCCCTTGGAGCTTGCTTCAAACCATAAAGTGCTTTCTTTAATTTGTATACATGATTTGGACAGCTTGGATCAACAAATCCTTTAGGCTGTTCTACATATACCTCTTCATTAAGATAACCATTAAGAAAGGCACTTTTCACATCCATTTGAAATAGCTTGAACTTTAAGATACAAGCAATTCCCAACAGTAGTCTTATTGATTCAAGCCTTGCTACTGGTGCAAAGGTTTCATCAAAGTCTACCCCTTCAATTTGAGTGTATCCTTGAGCCACAAGTCTAGCTTTGTTCTTTGTAACAATTCCTTGTTCATTTGACTTGTTCTTATACACCCATTTTGTACCAATCACATTTATGTCATCAGGTCTAGGTACAAGATTCCACACTTCATTCCTTGTGAATTGACCTAATTCCTCTTGCATAGCACAAATCCAGTATTCATCAGTGAGAGCTTCCTTGACATTTTTAGGTTCTATTTTGGAAACAAAACAAGAACCTGAAATCACTTCTCTTGATCTAGTGCTTACACCTCTGTTGGGATCACCAATTATTAAATCTTTGGGATGATCCTTCTGTATTCTGATGGATGGAGGTTTGCTTGAATCTTCTGACCTTGTATCAGTTTGAGTGAAGTTATATTGATCATTCTTTTCTTCAGCTTCAATCTTGATATCAGCAGATGTTCCAACATCTTCTGGGACATCTGTAGGAGCATCATCAATTATCACATTTATGGATTCCATGATAACCTTGGATCTAGAATTAAATACTCTATATGCTCTGCTGTTTATGGAGTATCCAAGGAAAATCCCTTCATCACTTTTAGGATCCATTTTTCTTCTTTGCTCCCTATCTGCCAGAATATAGCAGATACTTCCAAAAACATGGAAGTACTTAACTGTGGGTTTTCTGCCCTTCCAGACTTCATATATTGTGGACAAAGTTCCTTTCCTTAAAGTAACTCTGTTATGGATGTAACAGGCAGTGTTCATAGCTTCAGCCCAAAAGTATAGAGGTAACTTTTTAGCATGGATCATAGCTCTTGCTGATTCTTGAATGGTTCTATTCTTCCTTTCAACAATCCCATTCTGTTGAGGAGTGATAGGTGAAGAATACTCATGATTGATTCCTTCTGAAGAGCAGAAATCTAAGAACTTTTGATTCTCAAATTCTTTTCCATGATCACTTCTTATTCTGATCACACAGCTGGATTTTTCCCTTTGCAATCTTTGACATAATTCTTTGAATACATCAAATACATCTGACTTTTCTTTGATGAAATTTATCCATGTATATCTTGAAAAATCATCAACCACAACATAGGCATACCTCTTACCACCAAGACTTTCAACCTGCATAGGTCCCATAAGATCCATATGTAGAAGTTCCAAAACTTTGGAAGTTGTCAGATGTTGAAGCTTTGGATGGGACATCTTGGTTTGCTTGCCTATTTGACATTCACCACATATTTTGCCATCATCAATCTTCAGTTTAGGAATACCTCTTACAGCATCCATAGATATGATCTTCTTTATGCCTCTGAAATGAAGATGACCTAGTCTTTGATGCCACAGTTTCACTTCTTCTTCTTTAGCTAGAGAACAGGTTGAAGTGAGACTGAGATTTTGGGATTCCCACATGTAACAGTTGTCTTTAGATCTGGCTCCTTTCATGACAACCTCTTGTTCTTTGTTAGTCACTATACATTCAGATTTGGTAAAGTTTACACTGTACCCTTGATCACATAACTGACTTATACTGATCAGGTTAGCAGTTAAACCTTTAACAAGCAGCACATCATCTAGTCTTGGAACATCTTGACAGTCCAAGGTTCCAACTCCCTTGATTTCTCCTTTAGCTCCATCTCCAAAGGTCACATACCTGGATGAATGTGATTTTAAGTTTACTAGCAAATTCTTCAATCCAGTCATGTGTCTTGAACATCCACTATCAAAGTACCAGTCTTCTTTAGCTGATACTCTCAGTGATGTATGTGCTATGTATGCAGTATTTTTCTTTGACCATATGAGTTGAGATTTCTTTTGATGCCTCTGCCCTATGTGTTGTTCAGCTGATCTCCAAGCTTGATTGTTGATCTGGTTCTTGGGTATGTGGATTTGATCAGTCTGAATGTCAGCTTTTGGTCTCCAAACCTTCTTGATGACCTCTGCCTTCTGCTTAGGAGGTTGCTGATTTCTTTGATGACTATGCAGCACTTTCTTGGTACCCTCTACTTTCTGTTTGGAAGGTTGCTGATATATCTGATTTGGATATCCATGTAGCTTATAACAGTGAGGTTTTATATGCCCAAATCTTCCACAGTGATGGCATCTCCATCTTTGATACTTCTTCTTCATTTTTTTCTTTCCAGAATGTTTAGACATCTGTTGGAACATTATGTTTGCCTTTGTGTTCTGATGTTGAAGCATCTGTTGGGACATCTTGTTTGACTGTGTAGTTTTTGCAGTAGCTTTGCTAGAGCTGGCTTCATCTCTGTTATATCCCAGTCCACTTTTGTCCCCTGAATGTTTATTATTGCTGAGAATAACATCCAGTGTATTTGAGCTACTGTTCAACATTTTAACAGATTTTGACATATGTTCCAACTTAGAGTTGAGAAGAGTTACTTCACTTTTCAAGGTATCAATGATTACTTGATCACTTGCTTTTTCATCTTCTAATACCTCATTCTGCTTCTTTAGCTTTATAACCTCACTGCATATTTCAGAGCTTCTTTTGTATAGATCTTTGAATGCTTGCTCAAGTTCTTCATAAGTAAGCTCTCCACAACTGGAATCACTATCATATTCACACAGTCCAGCTAGAGCAGTAAAATGCTTAGCTGATTCTTCTTCTGACTCTCCTGAGTCTTCATCAGACCAGGTCACAGAGAGTCCTTTCTTTTGCCTCTTTAAGTAGGTAGGACATTCAAACTTGATATGTCCATATCCTTCACATTCATGGCATTTGACTCCTTTATCTTGACTGGTCTTTTCAGCATACTTTAATCTTTTGTTAGCTTCATAAGGTCTTCTGTTCTCAGAGCTTGTGTTTCTTCCACTAGGTTTGGATTTGCTTTCCATTCCTCTGAGAATTTGTTTGACTTGTCTTCCAAGCAAGGCAAGGTTTTCTGATAAGCTTTTATCATTTGCTGATTCATCATCTTCTTCTTCATCTGTATTTGACACCAAAGCTATGCTTTTGTTCTTTTTGGCATTTGTGTCATTCATTCCCATCTCAAAAGTTTGAAGGGAACCAATGAGTTCTTCAACTTTCATGGAGCATATGTCTTGAGCTTCTTCTATTGCAGTGACTTTCATGTCAAATCTTTTTGGCAAAGATCTGAGAATCTTTCTTACAAGCTTTTCATCAGTCATCTTTTCTCCCAAGGCTCCAGAAGTATTGGCTATATCCAAGATGTTCATATAGAACTCATGAATTGATTCATCTTCCTTCATTCTCAAGTTTTCAAACTTGGTGGTGAGAAGTTGAAGTCTTGACATTTTTACTTTTGATGTTCCTTCATGAGTTGTTTTGAGAGTATCCCAAACATCTTTGGCCAGCTCACAATGATGTACAAGTCTGAAAATGTTCCTATCAATGCCATTGAATAAGGCATTTAAGGCTTTTGAGTTGCCTAGTGCTGAGTCTTCTTCCTCCTTACTCCATTCTTCTTCAGGTTTCAGCACTTTTGATCCATCTTTGGTGTCTTGGACAGGATGATCCCATCCAACATTAACTGCTCTCCATGCCCTGTTGTCAAGTGACCTTAAGAATGCAATCATTCTTGGCTTCCAGTAGTCATAATTAGATCCATCCAGAATAGGTGGTCTATTTACTGACCCTAAATCTCTGTCCATGTTACAGAATTTGTATTCCCTAGATCTCACCCAGTATAAACAGGCAGGGTGCCTGCTCTGATGCCAATTGAAATTCTGTGATCAGGTATGAGATGTCCTAAGAGATGTCCCAACACTTAATAGGACATTTGACAAATTTAACCAAAACTTAAACAGCAAGAAAAGTAAACAACACAGAAGTTTGTTAACCCAGTTCAGTGTATAACCACACCTACATCTGGAGGCTACCAAGCCAGGAGGAAATCCACTATTAGTAATATTAATTCTAGACTTAAACCACCCTGTTTAATCTATCACTTAATACTTACCCAATGCAATTTCTACCTAAGACACACTTAGATAAGAGTACCCTACTCACTCCCCCTCAATCACACAGTGATCAAGTTTACAAGTTTACAGAAATTGAAGACATCCTTCAAACAATACAGCTTGATCTTACTTCACAGTTTCAATCAAGTCACAAATGCACTTTTGCTTAAAAGCTTATAAAGTGGTACATAAAACAACCTGCTATTAAAAACTCTAGACACCCTATTTGGTCTTCTGAAATTCGTACCCAATTCTATGAGTTTCTGTTGTTTAAATAGGTATCTGAATTTTGGGCTTTCTGTAGAATGGTCCAGACCTAATATGCAGCAACTGTCACCTTGAATTTAGGGTTTGTTACCTCCTATATTCTAGGTGATTTAGGTCTTCTGTTTTAATCTGAATCTTCAATATAAAACACCCTACAGATGCGCCTTGTTCTGTTTTTATCCATCATTAATTAATTCCAGATACTTCTCCTTAAATATCTCTGATCAGTTAATCTTTAATTAATTCTGGAAGCAGGTCTGAGATGTCTCAACATCTGTTGGGACATCCTGAAAAACTGAACTTAAGTTATTTACACAATGTCCCAACATCTGGTAGGACATCCTGAAATAAGTTCACATACTCTGTTTGCTAATGTCCCAACATCTGATAGGACATTCTGAACTGAATTTAACATTTCTTGTTTGGTCAAAAATTCTGCCAATTCTTAAACATCTACAATGATGATAAAAGAGAATAGGGAAAATTTGGGGTGTTACAACTGCCCCTATTCAAACATCGGTTGATCTGAAAAGGATGAAAGTCTAGGCTCTCGTCCGTTCAAGATGAACTGTGATTGAATACCCATAAGAACCAGAAATTTGCACTCTGTTGGAGAATAGGAAATGGAATGGGAAATAAACCCAATCCACTCCAAAAACTGCTCAGGACCCTTGCTGTGATGAAAAGTAACTAAAATCCAAAGTTTTGTGTAGATTCAATGTTGAACAGAGCAGACGAGCTTCCTTCAAACAAACCTATTATGCCAGGTGGATAAATAACAAACCTGTTACGCCAGGTAAAACAAAACCAGGACGAACGAGCCCTCTTCATACACCTTGCTCAGATATATGGCTTAAGACAGACGAGTCTTCTTCGGATAACCTATTACGCCAGGACCGGTGATGCACTTAAGCCTGTTGTAATACCTCAAAATTTGCCCTCTCATTTCCTCAACATTTTGCATAACATTTAATATACATAAGTTCATAAAATAACCAAAAACCTTGCATCATGTGTAGCATAGCTAAGGCAAAGGCACGTGGTCAAGTATTGAAGCAACTGAAGGCTATACAAAGGCAATTAAGAGGCTACAAAGCTCCTCAATCATGTACAAGGGGTCCACAACATCCCACAAGTCTCCATTTGAAGCCTCAAGTCTTGAAAAGAAGTGAATGGCTCCAAGGAAGGCAAGCAGTGCAACACCTCCTGATGAAATGGTTCAAATTAGGGTTTCATTTGTGAAGGACTTCTCCATGAATTTTTTAGCAAAAGTGGATTCCATTGTGTTTTATATGAAAACAAGTGTATAGGGTTCAAATTTCATCCACAAATTCATTTTGGAAGGGCTTCAATTGGTCAGATGATTGAAAATCAGTAATTTGGGGAAAAGTCAACCATGTTGAGGAAAAAGTCAACTCCTGACTTTTTGAATGAGGCCTTCTCCCAAAATATGAAAGATATGAAAATTCTACTTGGAGCCAATTAAAGAGGGCATCTTGAGCTTCAAATCCATAGGTGGAACTCTTCCATATCATAAAAAATGAGAAAGATATGATCTTGCAAAGTTGAGGAAAATCAAGGCAAAACTAGGTCATAGGCGAGGCAAGAAGCTGGCCAGCGCGCGTGCCCTGCAAGGCATTTAATCAAACAGGTGGAGGATCAAATGTCAAGTCATTTTACTTGGTCAAGAAGACTTCAAATCAAATTTTTTTGAACTACAAAGTTGTTGACGTACATGTTTACTACAACTTTCATGTTCAAGGTTTTTTCATAGGATCAATGGTTTGGAAGTTATGATGGGCTGAAGTAGAGAGGTCACAACTGGTCAAGCATATGCCATAAAAGGCATGCCAAGGAAAATTCGTGCAGGCTATTAGTGCAGTCTTGGATCATGTTTTTCAATGACAATTTCAAGCAACTTAGAGGACATATCCCATCATGGTTTGAACATCAAATTTTTTCTATGAATATCTCTCTTCAAATTGAGTATAAGAACTTCATCCATGGATGCCTTGATCATGAAGTTACACCTCATGGAAGATCACAACATACAATCTGTTTTCTTGCTGGCTAAGGCATAAGGGATCACACTTCAGTTCAGCTTACATGCTTCAATTCACATGTTATGATCACAAACTTCATGTCCATAAGCTCATTTGAGGGATGCATCATCACATGAGTACATGATCACCCCACTTGCCATGCACCCTCTTCAAATTTAAACCATAGGCATGTTGCATAAGTTGATCATGCTAGCCCCCTTTACACTTCACTCATCCTCATCATACTTTCCATGAATCTCACCTCATATGATTGGGCTCGTGCAGTGCCAATTCTAGAAGTTTCCATTTGCATAACAAACTTGACTAATTGCATAACCAACTCAACTCACTTAAACAAGCCATTTAACCATGGTTCTAACTGCTAACCCTTGGTTAAGGAGCTTATAAAAGAGAATCATCAACTGCATTGTGAGTCTCTCAGCCATTTTTCACTGCATTCACTCCATATAACTTCATCAAGCTCTCTCTGCATTTTGCTCCGAGCTACCTTCATCTTCATCAATTCAATCTCAATTTCCCTCAATTCATCTTCATCATCATCTTCAGCATAACCTCCATGGATGGCATAGCTTGAAGCCTCAAGAATCATCAACTGCATTATTGAGTACACATTGCAAATTAAAGTGAAACCTATCAATCATCATCTCTCCAGATTCAATCTTATTCAATTTATCATCATCTTTGTGTGTAGCTCCATTTTCATGGCTTGATCACCTTCAATTGTCAAGGAACTGGTTCTGCATAACTTTGATCCTCATTGCATTGTCCTTAATATCTCGAGATTCACAAGGTACAGAGTTTTTATCTCACTCTTGTTGTATCAAAGCAAGATCCAGCAATCCTTGGAACCTCCTCTCTGGTATTCTAACAACCTATTGATTACACTGTAATTCAGGTATGCTCTGAAAACTTGCGTGTTCGAATGGATTGTTTTTTCATGCATTCAAGTCAATTGAAGCTTAATAGAAGAAATGACACCTCTAGCTAGTTGATAGGCATATTAGATGCTTAGATACAGTTTTAGGCTGGTTAATGTTTGCTTTCGATTTGATCATTTTAGGAACCATAAATGAGTTTTGAAGATATATTAGTGATCAGTGAGAGGAGACGAGTGAGATGATGCCTTTAGATATCATTTTTGTGGTGAAATGGGAAAGCCTTAGCAGAGCATGACCGGAATTCATCTCCGGTCAACTGAACAATGATGCCCTAATTTCCTCAACTTTATAACGTAACCCTTGGATTAACTTGATCAAACGTCCACAAACGCGCCAACGCATTAAAACGCACATGCCAGTCACATGCTCAAGTCAACACAAAAAGTCTTCAGTTCTTATTGGCACCCCCTGCATATTTGACTTAAGCCCATTCATGTTGTTTTTTTCACTCTTTGCACCCCCAAGGCCCATCTCAGATTATTTCATTTTAATTCTTTTTTATCATTTATTCCATTTTCGTTTCTTATTTTTAAAAATATCAAAAAGCCTCCAAAAATTCCAGAATAATTCATGAACACTCTTCATAATATTTTTTAATTTTCCAAAATTTTAGATTTTATTTTTGTTCATTGTTTAGGTCATAATTAATTTTCACTTTATTTGTTTCTTAATTTCCACCATTCTTGATATGCTATCTTATGAATTATTTTTCTCCCAAACCATACATGATAAATGTGCCATTCTTTTTGTGTTGCCTTCTTATTCCATTATAATTCATCAAAAGATTTTTCTATGGATTTTTAGGTCATGATTGGATGATTTTTGAGTCCTTTCTTTCACTTATATTCACAAAAGGTGAATTTTGATGAGATTTTTTGTACACATGTTATTCTCTGGATTTTGTACTGATTTGACAAGTTTCATAATTTTTTAAGGTCATTTGGTATTTTTCTTGAGTTGCTTGAATTCTAAGTCATTTTGGTCCTTCATTTTGTATTCTCTTACTCCAAATGAATAAGGCATTTATGCCATTGTTCTAATATTTTGATTTTGGGTCTTATGTGTTGTAGTAGATGTCCTCTAACATTGAAAGCCATCCTTGGTCCTTTACTTTTGCTTTTAGGGTTTACTTGAACCTTAAGTCACCATTGTCTCCATTTTGACCTAATCTTCCTTCTCCTTCCATCTCAAACACCTCCAATGCCATTTTCACATGAATTAACTTCATCTTATCCTTGTTTGGAGTCTTATAAATGTTTTATGGTCATCCATACTTGTCCATCTCATTTTAGAATCTTTTTGCTTCTATTTGAACTTCATTTGTTCCTTAAAGAACTTTCAAAACCCTAATTTGAGCACTTAACCTTAGGATGCTTCTTAACCCATCATTTGTGAACATTTTCCAAGTATAATTTCCATTTTATTTTGTTGTTAAGCCCCTGGTTTTTGTATGGGGATTTCAAACCCCTTTGTTCATGTTTGAGTCTTACCTTAAGGTTTTGCTTCTCTTTGAAGTTTCACTTGCATTCCTTCTTATGTTCACACCATCACTCATATAGTTTGCATTTCTTTTACTTAGTTCTCTTCATCCCTTGTAGCATGACCTATTAGGAGACTTTAATAAGATGTTAGCCCCTGGATTTTCCATTCACTTTAGGGTTTAAGCCTTTTTAGATTACTTAATCCTTTAAGTTTCCCCATGTAACTTTACCTTAGATCTTATTAAGGTTTATATTTTTTTTAGGGATAGTTTGAAGTTGTCCACCTTTTTAGCTTTAGAAACTTTTGAATTGAATTAGCTGTTGACTTTTTAAGTTTTTTACCTTATAAGATGCTTTGGGCTTAGGTATTAACCTTGTAAGTTCACTAACACCTTTCCTTAGCTAGTGTGAGTTGTTATTGAAATTTGCCATGTCATAATTGTTCATACTTCTTCATCATGCTAACATTTGTTTTGTAGGGGGGAATATGAGGTAATTGCTTCATTATTTATCTCTTATGCATTAATTTGTTTTACCTTAGCACCTTTGTGCTTTGTTCATAGGTTCCCCTTTCTCTCTTTAGATTCAAGTTAACTTCCTTAGTAAGTAAGTTGAATTCTAACTTGTTCTTTCTTCTCCTTAGGTTTAGAATACCTCATTTACCATAGGACCACACTCTTTGTACATAATATGATGACTTAGGGTTGTGTCTTAGTCCCCCATTAGCTTTGACCTTTGCCTCTTGAGTCTTTCTCTTCTCGTCTTCAAACAAAAATCCAAAAAGACTTAATAAATGCATGAAAGGATCTCTTGTGTATAGCCTTATTCCATGGGACACTTGCATTCATTCCATCTTGGAATGGTGTAAGCTTGTCTAGCATGATGCGCAAGTCTTATCAAGGGGTTATTTCACAAAGAAAAACATAAAAGGTAGTTCTTCATAAAAGCTACAAAAATACTTAATAAGTTCAACAAGCTAGTGAACTTAGACCCTAATCCTTGGAAACAAGCCTTGGATAAATTCTCCTTACTTGGTGTACTTGTTCTATTATTCCATCTTGGAATGTAGTAGCAAGTACACATTCCATGGAAAAGAGTTTGAATTCACTTCCTTGTTCCAAATTCACACAAAAAACTCTTAAAAAGAAAATAACAAACAATAAGTGACTTTCCTGTGGGAACTTCTCTTCTCATCTCATTCATTCTCAACTCGAACTTGCGACAACTTGTCTCGCATGCAAGACGGTAAATGCACTCGTACCAGACGAGCCTGCAACACCTGAGCATAGACATACGCAGTTCCAGCATAAAAAACACAAACAAATTGTTCCCGCCTTAGTTAGGCGAACTACGTCGACTCTGATCCTCATTTTCCCGATGAGGTACGTAGGCAGCGGGGTAGGGCCTGTTTGAGCATATTCTTTATTTTCCCTACATTTTCTCCATCCTTTCTTTCCATTCCAATTCCAATTCCTTTTCTCATTTTCCATTCCCATTCCAGTTCCAGTAGCAGTTTTATTCAGCAGCACTTTATTTTCTCACCCTTTGAATCAAACAAACAAGCGTGGATCCCGTTGGGTACGGCAAATAATCTGGGGTGCTAATACCTTCCCAGGTCGTAACCGACTCCCGAACCCAGATGTTTGGTTCGCAGGACCTTGTATTTTCCTTCTTCCTCAGGTTTGTGCAACATTACCTTTCCCGTTCATTCGGGATAAAAATTCCTGGCTGGCGACTCTACCTTTTCCGCGCCATTTTCGCGTTTGTACTAGGATGAAAATCCCGGGAGCGACAGCTGGCGACTCTGCTGGGGACGAACCCAAAATCTCTGGTTTCCCTTGTAGAGTCAATCCTAGCGCCTGTTTGTTTTGTTTCTTTGGGTGTTTATATGCGTGTTGTATGCTGTTATGTTTATTTACTTTTTTCATTTACAGTTTACCTTGATAGTTATGTGCAATACACTACCTTGATAGTTATGTGCAGTCAGGGGACCGATCATTGAGAACCTTTGTGGAAACATCCCTCTCCAGTGATGACAGTGGCAGACCACATTTGTTGGCAAACCCACTCGCATCCAAGGGCCCACTGGGAACTCGCATAGGATGGTCTGGTTCTCTCATAGGAATCCAGTTAAGGCAAACTGTTTGTATGACGATAGTATTGTACCCTTCGGGATGAATGTACTATTGTTTCTCCATTCAGTGCTTGAAGCTGGGGACTTATGAGGGATGTTTGTTTCCTTGGACTCAGCTGAGACCTCACTGAGTAGTACATAATGCCAAACCAATTCCCTGATTTGGTCATGAGCCATTTCTCGGAGATGGTGAACATATTATTGCTATTCGGCTTTGAGAGTCCGTGATGTTTGACCCAAGTAGCACACCCGTGAGATGGGGAGGGGTTTACAGGTTTGCAGGAACCCTAAACTTCAACATACCCATATGCTAGCACACTTCAGTGATATGATCTTGTTCTGTTAATTATGGATTCTGAAATCATAAACTCCTGATCAGAAAGATACTTGTGATGATGTTGTGGCCTTGCACAGACACTTGATTACTTGATTCGCTACACAGACACATCATTGATCATATGCCTTGCCTTGCATAACATCATAACATCATTAATCATTTTGTGTTTTTTTATTCTCAGGGTTCATTACATCCTATTCCTGGTCATATTTACTGCTTCAACATGGAGATTCCAAGGAAGAGAAATGTTCATTATACTTTCTCACATCCAGAGACAAATGGTATTCAAAAGTTAATTGGCTTGATGGGTGACAAAGTGCTTGATGATTTCAGAAAAGAGTTTGGAAATATCCTAGACTATGTGAATAAGCCAACCACTGACTAGAGGGATAACTTGCATTCTCTATTGCAGTTCTATGATCCACAACTGAGGGTCTTTGTTTTCCCTGACTACATCTTGGCTCCCACATTAGAAGAGATATCCAGCATCCTCAGAATCCCCATCAAAAATGGTGCTCCTTACTATGGCTTAAAGAATATGCCTTCATCCAAAGATATAGCTGATTCTTTTCTTCTGGATTTATCCAAGGTTAGCAGAGAATTGGATGCCACCAAAGGTAAAGGACTTTTCTTAGATTTTATTATCAAGGAAGCCCATGACCTGGTCTCTGAAAACAAACGGGCTAAGTTCAACACCTTGCTTGCTTTGATAGTGTATGGGACCAGTTTGTTTCCAAGAGAGAAGGGTTTAATCAACATGGAAGCTATCACTATATTTTCCAGAAGAAATCCAGTACCCACTTTGCTAGGTGACTTTCACTATAGATTTCACCACAGGAATGAAAAGAGGAAGGGACATGTAAATTGTTGTGCTCCCCTATTTGTTGATTGGTTTGTGTAACACGGTGGGAGAACTGACTTTTAGTTATGTTGCGGATAGCAAGAGTCGCCACCGACTTTTATTTTATCCAAAGGAAAGGGCATAAAAGAACAGGAAAGACCTTTAAAAGATTTTTGGGTTCGGGGGGTAGGTTATGTAAAGGGAAGGTGTTAGCACCCTTTACATCCATGGTTATCCATGAGCTCTTAGTTACTTAGCTCACTTTAAAATGTTTTTGAAAAGTGTAGTGTGTGTTTAGAAATTTTCTTAAGTACTTTATAATGATCCATGTACGGATATATATAAAGACTTTGTTTTGAAAATTGTTTGAAATGTGAAGTGTTTTTTTGAAATGTTTTGAAAAGGTGAGCAAGTACATAAGAGAAACCTACCCTAAGTTAAATCTTTTATGTTCTTAAATATCCTTTAAGTGGTAAGACTATCCCTATTATTAAGGAATAGGTAGTCATTACCTTGGATGTATGAGGGACAAGTGAAGGGATATCTGTGATTAGGCAACTGTAAGGTGTATTTAGCAATTCGAAGGGACTTATCATCTTTATTCGAAAGGGACAAGATCATTTACGAAGGCAACCATGAAGGGACTTGATCTTTTTATCTTTTAAGGGACTAGATGATATGAGAGAAGGGACTTTGCTCTACACCTTACTTGACCTTTTTCTTTAGGCAACATGAGGGGTATTCTTAAGAATGTGAGATGGCGATCCAAGATCGACTTACGTGTGTGCGTGTACAAATTCAAGTATTTATCTTATAAATTAGTGATCTAGATTTAATTTTAAATACAAACATGTTTACACTCCCTATTTTACTAACCATGGCAATTTAATAATAAATAATAAGAAATTCTACAACCATTACATAGGGTGTACAATTACATTATAATAATTAAAATAATTAAAATAAATAAGTATATAGTAAATAAATAAATAAATTGGTTAGTAATAATAAACAAAATAAATAAATATAAGAAGGTTAGTATAACAATATAATATAGAAACAAATAAAAAGTTCAAGATTAAATAAATAATTATTTTTAAAAGAATTTTAATAAAAGAAATAAATAATAACAATTATATACTAATAAATATAACTTAATAGTCTAATTATTTAATTTTATATACATATTATAAAAATATCTGTTAATTATAATAAAAATAAGAAATTAAACTCATAAAATAAAGTTAGGGTTTTTAATTGCTTTAGAAGAAAATAAATTAGGATTAATTACTTAATCTAAACTTAGTTAAATTATTTATATAAAAAAAAAACTTACATGCAATAATAATATAAACAAATCACAAAATAAATATATACAATTAAAATTTACAAACAAATAAATTAATATTTATAATATAATTAGGGTTTATAAAGAAAATTAGGGTTTATATAAAAAATTAGGTTTTTTTACATATAAAATTTAGGGTTTATAAATTAATCTAAATATAATTAAATTATTTATACAAAACATATAATATATACAATAAAATAAATATTAGATAATTTTATTAATAAAGTTTAATTAATTTTTTTGAAAATATAAGTTTTGAATTATATACAAGAAAATAATATAACAATTTTATTTTAAACATTTATCATTTATTAAATTAATTATAATATAAACCAAAATCAAATAAAATAAAATGAATGAGAAAAAGAACTTACCTGGGACTGGGATTCGAACCCAGGCCCTAGGCTTTGCATCTCTAAGACCAGCATACTCTCCACCAGGCCAGCGCACGTTTGGTGATAGTGAATGAGTACGAAACATTATATTTTAAACCTAAAAAAATAAATGGATAAAACACAAAAAATTGGTGAAGCTGGGATTTGATCCCTTGACCCTTGCCTCACACGCGCATGACTCTTACCACTGGGCTAGCCATTGTTAACTGAAATAATACAGAAACATAACAATAAAATATTAATCTCAATTTTTAAATTCCAGCTTTGGCGCCATCTGACTTCATCTTCTCCAATTTTCCTGCGAATTCACCTGCGTTTTCTTCTACGAATTTACCTGCGAATCCAGTTTCGTAGGTTTTCCTAGCTTGCTTCAATGATCATCAAACCTGTAATAATTCATCAAATTGAAAGCACCAATGCATTCTATACAACAAACCCAGTTCAATTACGTTTTTAGAATTCATTTATATTCATTATTTCGCAAAACCCCAAATGAGGAGTATAAACCCTAGCCATGGCAGTTTATGATTCAGGTCATGAACCTTCAATCTAATTATCCAGAAAGTATCCTAGGATCATTACAAACACAAACCAGCCATTAGAATCAATTAATAATGCATCAAAGTATGAAATCAAAAAAATCATTAAACTTGAAAAAGAACGATTCGGTTAGGGCTTTTTAGCATGATTTTGATGCAAATAAGGATTGGGAAAGAATCAGTGAAGATCAAGGAATGTTTTGCAACCTTTAGAATGCCTTTAAATGCCCTGCAAAGATGAATCCGAATTTGAGTTTTTCTACCAAATTTTGAAAGTTTGAATGTTCTTCTTAGAGGCTGCAGTCCGTGTCTTGAGGCTGTGATGAGTTCTATACTTATAAGTGAACAAAATTAGGTCAAGAAAAGTGGTTGTTCTTTGGGCTTTTTGGATGCCTTGATGATGAAGAAATCTCATTCCAAATTTTGCCAAAAATCAAATCTTTTCATGCTCTAAAGAGTGTGCACGAATTTGGACAGTATAAACTCATGTTAAATGGTTTTTATGATTTTCTAGAAGAAGAATCATATTTAAATATTGATTTTTTGATTTTATTTTGATTTAATATGTATTTAAATGAATAAAATCCAAATAAATATTAAATAAAATAAAAAAAAATCAGAAATTGCATGGGTTGGGTCGTGCTTGGTGTTTTTGTAAAGATGGGATGGCAATTTGGTGGGCTCATTTAGCAAAAATTTGATTTTAGGCCTTATTTGCTTCATAAACTTCCCTAAAATTTCCCAACTTTGCAAGGGCACAAATCCTTCAATTTTAATGCTATGAGGGTGTTCTTGGACATTTTGGAAAGCTTAAAGAGTCCTCTAACCAACCCCATTGGTTTCATGTCCATATCTTTTACCATTCTCAAGTTATGCTCTTTTGAAGTTGTTGACTTTTTGTTGACTTTCAAAAGGACCTATAATGTCTTAGCTCATACCTTCCAAATGAAGCATTTTTGGGCTTGGCTTGTGAGACACAAAGTTGTAGAGAATTCAATTTCATTCAAAATTAGCTTTGTATGGTAAAAATTTGATAAAGCATGTGAAAGTTATGGCTGGTCAAAGTTCAGTTGACTTTTCCTAAGAAAACCCTAATTTAGAAACTCCTGATTCTTGATGATCTGAAATCTCCTTGATGAATCATGATCAACCCTTGATCAAATGATGAATTTTACTTCATATACTTGATGTTGGTAAAAAATCATGAAGTTTGACTTTGGTTTGACCACAGTTGACCTCAGTTTGACTTTTTAACTACTTTAACTGATTTTAACCTATCTGATCATCTGACTGAGCAAACCTTTGGGAAAAGTCTTGAAACTTGTCATGGGGATTCTTGAACACATATAAGATGTTATGAAGCTCACTTGAAGTCTTGTAAATCCATTTAGCCTAATTAAAGTTAAAACCCTAGTTTAGGATGCATTGCTTAGGAGGATGCATTGTCTGAGGGAATTGTCAAATCTTCTGACTAATTGTGAACTTTGTGAACCTTGTGAACCTCATGAGATGTATTGTGAACCTTGTGAGCCTCTTAGTACACAATGAATTGTCTTGTGGATGGCAAATTTTGGGGTGCAACAGTTTGTAAGGCAACTCCCTAAATCAGGACCTTTCCAGGATTTGAAACAATCTTGGAAGTGGTCCAAAAGATTAATGGGCTTAACCTCAGCTGACATTGCATGGGGATGCAACAGGGATCTTATGGGAAAAGAATTATTGGTCAGTTGTGGTAGATTCCCAAGTGTGCCTTTGATAGGAAGGAAAGGTGGGATCAGTTACAATCATGTCTTGTCCAGGAAGCAGTTGTGTTATCCATTAAGAGTTGTGCCTTTGATTGAAGAGGCAAATGAATCTTTATAATTTCCAGCAGAAGGAAATCTCAAGAAGAGCGTACTAGCATCCCAAGCTTGGGAGGTTAGAGTAGTGAAAGGGAATAAAGACTTTGGGAGAGTAGATCCCAATACTTATGATCCTTTTGCCAGCTAGTTGGAGGATCGTGTGGAGACCCTGTTGCTCCCATTTTCTAAGGAAACACCTCTCTACCCTAAGGAGGTAGCACCCATAACTTCAGTGCCTCTTCAAGAATATTAAAAGTTGGAAGCCTTGGTTCAACAACTCAGGTTGGAGAATCAAGAAGCTTACAATTCATGCCATAAATTGAAGATGCAAAATCAAAAATTGGAGGAAAGAGCTCACAAAGCTGAAGAGCTGGTTAGGCTCAAGCAGCAAAACTTTTAAGAGAGAGAGAGAGCTCTACTTCAAGAAAAAGGGATTAGCTGAAACTCACAAGGCGGCCCAGTGTCAGAAGGAGAATAAAGATTTGAATGAAGCTAATGAGGCTGTCACCTTATGGCAAGAGAAGTGGGAAGATAATTTGAGGAAGCAGAAAGAGCTGGAGATCAAGCACAAGATGGAAATCAAGAGTCTTCAAGATTATTTGGATGGACAGAGAGAGCTCCTTCAGAAGCCTTATCATCAAGAGAAGAGTCGTCTCCAAAGTCTAGCAGAAAGCCAACAAGCAGTAAAGGAAGCTAAGAGAGAAATATAAGAGTTGAAACTGAAAGCTGATGTCAAGAAAGTCAAAACTGTTTCCATTATAAGCCAAGAAAGTGAAAAGGTGTTCCTACAACAAATTGAGGAATTGCATGCCTCCTTTGACCTTAGGGATATCCTAATTCAGAAGCTTGTGCAGGAACCTACGCATCCGGATATAACTTAGATGTTGCAAAATGTCAAGCGCCTTAGTTGGAGATTACAGGATGTAGATCTTCCTAAGCTTTAGCTTTGTATGCATATGACTTGGATTACCCACAGGCTTGTTGTGGGAATCCCCTCTCTCTTGATTTACTTTTTATTTCTTGACATATGAATACCTTGTGAGGATCTTTGTTATTCCAATTGTCTTCTGATTTACCTGAAGTCTCTGGTTATATCTGTTGCACGAACACAAAATAAATGCCACCACTTCAAGTTTGAATGTCACACAGGATTCTCTTGCAAGGGATATTTTCTCAACACCAGAATGGGAACGTAAACGGAATCTTGAGGATAAAAGGAACACATTGCATTGCATACACATCATTTTCATTTCTTCTTTGTTTTGCAGGTTTTCTACAAGTTGCTTAACTTATTTGTGTTTCAGGCAAAGATTGCGAGGGCCGCCAAGACCCGTCATCTTCGACAAAATATCCCGCATTGTTACGCAACTCGCAACAACCAGAGGACAATCATGGATTCTATGCAAACTGAGCTTAATGAGTTTTGCACCAGAATAGGAGAATTCATGGTCATGATGCAAGGGATGGCTCAGGGACAACAAGATTTGAGAAATGCAATTCAGGGGCTCAACCCTCCTCAAACTAATTCTCCTGTAACCACTCCTGAAGTACAGGTGATTCCTCCCAACACCAACAATGGCCCAGGTGGACCTCAAGTCCCAGAACCTGGCACAACAACCTTCATTCCAGTACAAGACATACAGGAGGATCAGTTCCCTCCTTTTAACAATGATATGGGGTTTGGTGGAGAAGGAAATCTTCAAGACTTTTTGATGCTTGCTGAGAAAGTCAAAGCCCTAGAGTGTAGAGACACTTTGGGGATAAATGTGTCTAACATGGACCTAGTCCCTGGGGTGGTTATTCCTCAAAAATTCAGGCCACCTACTTTTGACAAATATAATGGTAGATCCTTCCCTAAAACTCACTTGCAGGCGTTCTACCGAAAAATTGCTTCCCATACTAGGGATGAAAAGCTCTGGATGTACTACTTCCAGGATAGTCTCTCCGGAGGATCCTTGGAATGGTATATGAAGCTAGAGAGAAGCTCCGTGAGAAGATGGAAGGAATTGGGAGAAGAATTCCTCAAGCAATACCAATATAATATTGACATGGCACCCAGTCGCACTCAACTTCAGAGTCTGACTCAGAAAAACTCGGAGAGCTTCAAAGATTATGCACAGAGGTGGCGTGAAGTGGCCGCCAAAGTGCAACCACCTTTGCTGGAGAGAGAAATGGTAGACCTGTTCTTGGATACCCTTCCTGGGCATCTCATGAAGAGGCTAGCTGGATGTTCCTCAAGTGGGTTCTCAGATATCATCTTGACTGGCGAGAGGATAGAAAGCTGGATCAAGCAAGGGAAGATTCAGAATAGGGGCGCTTCAAATTCTGGTGTCAAGAAACCCTTTTTGAAGAGGAGAGAAGGAGAGACTGGGGCAGTATACGCGCAGAGGGTAGGAAGTAACAGAGGGTTTTATCAGCAAGTGGCCCCTGTCACTATCTCAACTCAACTTGTTCTACAGCAAGTCCAACAACCACAACAACAACACCAACAAGGGTATCAACAAAGAGCTCCTCGTCCATACTAGTCTCAGAGGACCAGAGAGAGGCAATTTGAAACTCCGCCGATGTCCTATTCACAACTTTTGAAGAATCTCCTACAGCTCCAGATGGTTCAACTCCGAACTTTGTAACCCCCGAAGCCGGGGAAACTTCCTGAAGGTTACGATACAAATGCCAGATGAGAATTTCATTCCGGAGCCCCCGGACATACCACGGAAAACTGCAAAGCCTTGAAGTATGTGGTTCAAGACCTACTGGATTCTAAAGCGATTAATTTCGCTCCTACTCCTAATGTAATACAGAACCCCATGCCTCCTCACGGGGGTACATTTGGGGCAGTTGATGATGGGAAGAATCTAAACTTGGTATGTGATATCGACGACTTGCAAACTCCATTGATTGTTGTTAAAGCATGTTTGGCCCTAAGGATTGTGTTTGCAGGATGTGGAAGTGGTTGTCCAGGATGTGTTGAAACGCCAAGTGGTTGTGAGCAATTAAGAAAAGGGATCCAAAGTATGATTAATGAAGGAGTTTTACAGTTTGACAAAGTTGTAAAAGAAAGCGAAGTCTCCATAGTAACCATTTTCTACGATCCATCTCAAGTTCCTACACGGGCCAGAGTGACACCGATAACGATTACCATTGCAGGGCCAATAACGTATCAAAGTGATAAAGCCATTCCCTGGAATTATGGTGGCGAAGTATATTGTAACGTCCAAAAACAAGATTTGGCCACGTCTAGCACGACCCCAGCTCAAGTAGAAAACGTTGGAGTAGGGGGCTTTACGAGAAGTGGAAGGTTATTTGAGTCGAAAACACTAAGAAATAGTGTGATACCACCCAGAGACACTGCAGAAGCCCAGGCTAAGGCAAGTGGGAAACAACCAGTGGTTGTCAATGAGCCCACGCCAGTGACTGATCCAGACTTTACCTTTGATAAAGAAGCTGAAGAATTCTTAAGAATTATCAAAAAGAGCGATTACAAGATTTTGGACCATCTGCAGCAGACCCCATCGAAGATTTCCATCTTGTCTTTGCTAATGTGTTCCGACTCCAACAGGAAAGCTCTCTTGAATATCCTGAACAAGGCTTATGTGCCTCAGGATATTTCGGTAAATCAATTAGAAGCGGTGGTATCTAGTGTCAATGCCATTCATGGATTGGGTTTTACAGACATGGATCTAACATCTGAAGGGCGTGCTCATAATCGGGCACTGCATATATCTTCAGAATGTAAAGGTGTAGTACTTTCTCACGTGTTGGTAGATATCGGATCATCGCTGAATGTTCTTCCTAAGAAGGAATTGATGAAGTTGGATTATGATGGAGTAGTTCTAAAGCCCAGCGACCTGGTGGTTAGAGCATTTGATGGATCGAGAGGACCAGTGTTTGGGGAGGTGGATTTACCAATTAAAGTAGGTCCACAAATCTTCAATACCACATTCTACGTGATGGATATACAACCTGCATATAGTTGTTTGCTGGGAAGGCCCTGGATACACTCAGCATGGGCAGTATCATCCACACTTCATCAAAAGCTGAAATTCGTCTGGGAGGGCCAAATTGTAACAGTCAGTGGGGAAGAAGACATCTTCGTCAGTCATCTAGCTTCATTCAAGTATGTGGAGATGGATGGCGAGATAGTTGAGACTCCATGTCAGGCTTTTGAGCCCCTGAAAACTGAACAAGCATCTTCATTGGCAGCTTCTTCTGAATAACCAAAGAAGGGGTTTCCATAGCCTCTTATAAGCAAGCTCTTGAGGTGGTAGAATCGAGGATGCAAGAAGGCCAGGGCAGTCCAGTAGAAGTGCCAGAAAAGAAAGATATGTTTGGGGTTGGCTACCATCCTGGGTAGTCATCATCCGGACAGAGTGCTAGAGGTCGTCAAGGCCCAATTACCTTAACGAGTGCGGAAATGGTGGATTACAGAAGCATCAGTACCGTGTAGGATGACGCAGTTGATAGTGACTGTGACTTGGATGAGTGGATCAGGCCTTCTGTTCCAGGGACTCAACTTAGCAACTGGTCGTCTGAAAGGCTTATCTCAGCACTATGTCTTGCCCGGGGCATAGTAGCTTTTTGTAAAGGTTCTTTTGTTCCTAACACAATTCATAATCATAAATAAAGCTGACGTTTCACATTCATCCATGTTGTTCTCTGTCTTTCATTTTTGCTTTTGTTTTTAAAAAAAAAGGGAAGAAAAGTTTTAAAATGACAATGTTTCTCATTTTCTCAAACTCTTTCTAAAACCTTGCATGAATCACCATTCATGTAGGTGCTCATCACCAGATCTTATCAACGACGACCCTGTTAAGGCTAAGTATGACTTTGACAATCCAATTTACCAAGCCGATGAGGATGGTGAAGAAGATTGTGAACTACCTGAAGAGTTGGCCAGACTACTTAAACAAGAGGATAAGATGATTCAGCCGCATGAAGAGGCCATCGAAGTGAAAAACCTGGGTACCAAGGAAAACAATAAAGAATTTAAAATCGGGGTTGCGTTAGAAGAATCTATCAAGACTCGTCTAATTTCCATGCTTTGATAGTTTGTTGATGTCTTTGCTTGGTCTTACCAGGATATGCCTGGTTTAGACACTGACATTGTGGTGCACAAGCTGCCTCTGAAAGAAGACTGACCGCCAGTGAAGCAAAAGTTGAGGCGCACACGCCCTGATATGGCAATCAAAATAAAAGAGGAAGTACATAAGCTATTTGATGCTGGTTTCTTGGCCGTGACTAGTTACCCTCTGTGGGTTTCCAATATTGTGTCGGTCCCTAAAAAAGACAGTAAGGTCAGGATGTGTGTAGACTATAGGGATTTGAACAAGGCCAGTCCTAAAGATGATTTCCCTCTGCCTCACATAGATATGCTTGTTGATAATACTACTCAATTTTCTGTGTTCTCTTTCATGGACGGGTTTTCGGGTTATAACCAAATTAAGATGTCACCCAATGATATGGAAAAGACTACCTTCATTACGCCTTGGGGCACTTTCTGTTACAAGGTCATGTCATTTGGTCTGAAGAATGCTGGTGCCACTTACCAGCGGGCGATGGTGACGCTATTCCACGACATGATTCATCATGAAATTGAGGTTTATGTTGATGATATGATAGCAAAATCCCAAACAAAAGAAGAGCACTTGGTAAATCTAGCAAAGTTGTTTGACAGACTCCGGAAGTTCAGGTTGAGGTTGAATCCAAACAAGTGCACCTTTGGGGTCCATTCCGGCAAGCTACTTGGTTTCATTGTTAGTGAGCGGGGAATTGAGGTTGATCCAGCCAAAGTAAAAGCCATCCAAGAGATGCCTGAGCCAAAGACTGAAAAGCAAGTGCGTGGCTTCTTAGGGAGACTAAACTACATTGCACAGTTTATCTCTCACTTAACAGCCACGTGCGAGCCCATCTTCAAACTTCTGAGGAAGAATCAGGCCATTAAATGGAATGAAGACTGTCAGTAAGCCTTTGACCGAATCAAGGAGTACCTGCTAGAACCTCCAATTCTCATGCCTTCAGTGCTAGGGAGACCTTTAATCATGTATCTTACTGTGCTTGAAGGATCAATGGGATGTGTGCTGGGATAGCAAGACGAGTCTGGTCGAAAAGAGCACGCCATTTATTACCTTAGCAAAAAGTTTACCGATTGTGAGACACGCTACTCACTACTCGAGAAAACTTGCCGCCGACTAAGACAGTACATGCTGACTCACACCACTCTCTTAATTTCCAAGATGGATCCTGTGAAATATATCTTCGAGAAGCCGACTCTAACAGGAAGGGTAGCCCGATGGCAGATGATACTAACTGAGTATGATATCCATTACAATTTGCAAAAAGCAATCAAAGGAAGTGTATTGTCAGAATACCTGGCTCAGCAGCCGATCAACGATTATCAACCCATGAAATTCGAGTTTCCGGATGAGGACATCATGTTCCTCAAGTTGAAAGACTGCGAAGAACCACTTTCGGAGGAGGGGCCAGACCCTTAATCCAAATGGAAATTGATGTTTGACAGAGCTGTGAACATGAACGGAAGCGGAGTAGGTGTTGTTATCATCTCACCAGAAAGGGTCCATACACCTTTTGCTGCCCGGTTGACTTTTGAATGCACTAACAACGAGGCAGAGTATGAAGCTTGCATTATGGGAGTTGAAGAGGTAATTAACTTGCGAGTCAAGAACCTCGAGATCTTCGGAGATTGTGCATTGGTAATAAACCAAGTCAATGGAAAATGGTTAGTTCATCAACCTCACTTGGTTCCTTACAGGGATTATACCAGGAGGCTGCTAACTTTCTTCACCAAGGTCAAGTTGAATTATATCCCTCGAGATGAAAATCAGTTCGCTGATGCTCTAGCAACTTTGTCGTCTATGATTAAAGTTTGTCAAGAGAATTTTGTGCCTCGAATCATGGTCTCCCATCTTGAAAGACCTGCTTATGTCTTTGCAGTTGACAATAGTGAAGATAACGAACCTTGGTATCATGATATCAAGCACTTCTTGAAAACTCAAGAATACCCGGCTGGGGCATCCAGTAAAGACAAGAAGACCCTTAGAAGATTAGCAGGTGGTTTCTTCTTGAATCAAGGTGGTGTGCTATACAAGCGAAACTTCGACATGGTTCTGCTCATATGCGTGGATAGACACAAAGCAGACCTGTTGATGCAAGAGGTTCATGAAGGCTCCTTTGGTACCCTTGCTGGAGGACATGCTATGGCCAAGAAATTGTTGAGATCGGGATATTATTGGATCACCATGGAATCTGATTGCTGTAAATACTCCCGTAAATGTCACAAGTGTCAGATTTATGCTGATAAGGTCCATGTGCCTCCGAATCCTTTGAGTGTCATGTCTTCACCATGGCCGTTCGCCATGTGGGGCATTGATATGATTGGCAAGATCGAGCTGACAGTTTCCAACGGTCACCGCTTCATCCTGATCGATATAGACTATTTCACGAAATGGGTCGAAGCGGCGTCTTACGCCAACGTTACTAAGCAAGTGGTAGCCCGGTTTATTAAAAAAGACATCATTTTCCGGTACGGAATTCCCGAAAGAATCATTACTGATAATGGTTCTAATCTCAACAACAAGATGATGGTTGACTTGTGTCGGGATTTCAAAATAGAGCATCACAACTCTTCTCCATATCGCCCGAAGATGAATGGCGCTATCGAGGCGGCCAACAAAAACATCAAGAAGATCGTGCAGAAGATGGTTGTGACATACAAAGACTGGCATGAGATGCTACCATTTGCGTTGCATGGGTACACAACGTCAGTGCGTACCTCAACAGGGGCAACCCCGTTCTCACTGGTATATGGTATGGAGGCGGTCCTACCAATTGAAATGGAAATCCCCTCGTTAAGGTTAATGATAGACATTAAGCTAGATGAAGCTGAGTGGCTCCAGTCCAGATACAATCAACTGAGACTCATTGAAGAAAACCGTCTAGAAGTTGTATGCCATGGGCAGTTGTATTAGCGGCGGATGAAGCAGGCTTTTGACAAGATGGTACGACCACAAATGTACATGCCAGGTGATCTGGTGCTGAAAAGGATTCTTCCTCCTCTTAACAATCACATGGGCAAATGGACACCTAACTATGAAGGACCGTTTGTGGTTAAAAAGGTTTTCTCAGGTGGAGCCTTGATGTGACAACCATGGATGGAGAAGACTTCCATTCCCCTATCAACGCAGACGCAGTAAGAAAATACTTCGTGTAAAAAGACCTACTGGATAAAAACAAAATAAAGATCCAGGCAAAAATGGGCATCCCGGTGAGCCAAAAACAGAATAAAAGGCTCAGGCAAAAATTAGGGAAATATTGAAAAGAAATGTACACCCGCTGAGTTGAAAAGCCACATCGGACAACTTAGGCAAAAAAGGGCATCCCGGTGGATTGAAAACCCGAAAGGGCGATCCACGCAAAAGAGGGACTAACACGAACGACTGCATCTGCAAAATTCGTAACTCATCTGCAACTGAGGTCATTTCTAAAGGTTGAAGACCAGTTCAATCACCTTTCTCAAGGTGCAGAGCGAGCGGATAGTCTTGAAGATATACGAGTCATAACCGGTTTGAAACTTGATGAGATCCACTTCTCACATTGCCAATAGGATAGTTTGTTTTCCCTTTTGGCTATTTCCTCTTTCCAGGGAATTGCTTCCTTTGTAATGCCTATTCATGGCCATTTTTTTCAAATCAATAAAGTTCAATTTCAGTCAATTTGTGACTATTTTCTTCTTGTTTTTGTTTTTCATCTAGCATTGATTGATTGTGAAAAACGTCCAGCAAATTGTGATTTATATTGTGATTGTGAACATTTGAATGCTTTCTAACTCATGCAGGAGGACATAAACATATAATACAACTCTAAAAGGGCGTCGAGAGGCCCAGATAATGATTCATGCTCTGAGCCTGGGGCATACAGGTCCAAACTAACTCTCCGTGTTGCAGGCACTATCAGTTGTGTTTACGCAGGTGCATGTACATGTGTTGCTAACAGAGCTAAAGCAGATTTCCAGGGGGAACATTTCATTATACTTGAACCAGAACAGGTGCCTTCCCGTGTGTCTCTTGTCCTCCTCAAGCAGAAGTTTTCTTTCAACACAAGGGCAATCCCCAACAGTGCAAGGAGTGTCTTTCCTCTCCCAACAATTTTCTTCCTCAGCACAGCCATACCTCCGGTTCCCTGCCAAGTCAGGATGTCCCCACTTCCCCATCAGAGTTCGAGAGGAGTCCATCTACAACAGGGTCTTGGTTCTCCAATCTTAAAGTCCAATTTATTTTTGGCAATGGCGGCAGTTCAAAGCCGGTGCATCATTAACAACTTTCCTCGCAGAGTTGCTTCCTCCTTATCAGGATGGACCAGATCAGTGCAGTGATCATCATTTCCTCCCCAGTCAAGCCATCTGGGATACTTGTAGTCTCCTTCCAGGAGATCCTTTGCATTTGCATATGCATAATCATCATTACATGTGCATCCTCCAAAGCGTAGCATTTCCATCGTCATGGAGCATTACACCATAAACCCAAGCATATGCATGCCAGCATGGGCCAATTTTGAGGTACATTACATGTGACCCGGAGCATCTTCTCAACTTGAGATATTCCCCGCAGAAGATATTTATACCATTTGCCATACATCTTTGTCTTTCCAAGTTAGGGTTGTCATTTTTCTTTGTGGCTTGATTCGCTCAGCAGTCACATTGTTGAGTTCTGTTTCGCTAACGATCTCGTTAAGCCCTGTTTTGCCAACAGGCACCTTCCGTGGCTTGATTCGCTCAACAGTCGTGTTGTTTTCTTTGTGGCTTGGTCCGCCCAGCAGTCACATTGTCGAGTTTTGTTTCGCTAACGGTCTCGTTAAGCCCTGTTTCTCCAACAGGCACCTTCCGTGGCTTGATTCGCTCAGCAGTCGCGTGTTTTCTTTGTGGCTTGGTTTGCCCAGCAGTCATATTGTCGAGTTCTGTTTCGCTAACAATATCGTTAAGCCCTATTTCGCCAACAGGCACCTTCCGTGGCTTGATTCGCTCAGCAGTCGTGTGTTTTCTTTGTGGCTTGGTCCGCCCAGCAATCACATTGTCGAGTTCTGTTTCGCTAACGGTCTCGTTAAGCCCTGTTTTGCCAACAGGCACCCTCGTTGTGGCTTGATTCACTCAGCAGTCACAGTGCGGGTTATTGCATTGATTCTATTCCACCTGGTTCTATTCCCGCTACTTATTCAGAGGTCAAAACAAAAAAAATATAAATAAAAGGCAGATGACATTTCTCTTATCCACCGAGTTCAAATTTCCAGGTTTTATTCGAGTATTCAATCACTCCATACCTTGAATGTCTAAAAGCTTTCGCAATTATTCATTCAAGCTTGCAGATGATTGAATAGGGGCAGCTGTAATACCTCAAAATTTTCCCTCTCATTTCCTCAACATTAAGCATAACATTTAATATACATAAGTTCATAAAATAACGAAAAACATTGCATCATGTGTAGCATAGCTAAGGCAAAGGCATGTGGTCAAGTATTGAAGCAACTGAAGGCTATACAAAGGCAATCAAGAGGCCACAAATCTCCTCAATCATGTACAAGGGGTCCACAACATCCCACAAGTCTCCATTTGAAGCCTCAAGTCTTGAAAAGAAGTGAATGGCTCCAAGGAAGGCAAACAGTGCAACACCTCCTGATGAAATGGTTAGAATTATGGTTTCATTTGTGAAGGACTTATCCATGAATTTTTGAGAAAAAGTGGATTCCATTGTGTTCTATAACAAGTGTATAGGGTTCAAATTTCATCCACAAATTCATTTTGGAAGGGGTTCAATTGGTCAGATGATTGAAAATCAGGAATTTGGGGAAAAGTCAACCATGTTGAGGAAAAAGTCAACTCTTAACTTTTTGAGATCAAAATCATGAAATTAGGGTTACAAGGATCCTATGATTCAAATTTGATCAAGAAATGATGGAGGAATCAAGAAAACCAAAACTTACCATTTTTTGAAAATTAGGGTTTCCAAAAATGGCAAGTTTTGGCTATTTTTGCAGCTACTTTGAATGAGGCCTTCTCCCAAAATATGAAAGATATGAAAATTCTACTTGGAGCCAATTAAAGAGGGCATCTTGAGCTTAAAATCCATAGGTGGAACTCTTCCATATCATAAAAAATGAGAAAGATATGATCTTGCAAAGCTGAGGAAAATCAAGGCAAAACTAGGTCATGGGCGAGGCAAGAAGCTGGCCAGCGCGCGTGCCTTGCAAGTCATTTAATCAAACATGTGGATTATCAAATGTCAAGCCATTTTACTTGGTCAAGAAGACTTCAAATCAATTTTTTTGAACTACAAAGTTGTTCACCTACATGTTTACTACAACTTTCATGTTCAAGGTTTTTGCATAAGATCAATGGTTTGGAAGTTATGATGGGCTGAAGTAGAGAGGTCACAACTGGTCAAGCATAGGCCATAGAAGGCATGCCAAGGAAAATTCGTGCAGGCCATTGGTGCAGTCTTGGATCATGTTTTTCAATGACAATTTCAAGAAACTTAGAGGACATATCCCATCATGGTTTGAACATCAAATTTCTTCTATGATCTTCTCTCTTCAAATTGAGTATAAGAAATTCATCCATGGATGCCTTGATCATGAAGTTACACCTCATGGAAGATCACAACATACAATCTGTTTTCTTGCAGGCTAAGGCATAAGGGATCGCACTTCAGTTCAACTTACATGCTTCAATTCACATGTTATGATCACAAACTTCATGTCCATAAGCTCATTTGAGGGATGCATCATCACATGAGTGCATGATCACCCCACTTGCCATGCACCCTCTTCAAATTCAAACCATAGGAATGCTGCATAAGTTGATCATGCTATCCCCCTTTACACTTCACTCATCCTCATCGTAGTTTCCATGAATCTCACCTCATATGATTGGGCTCGTGCAGTGCCAATTCTAGAAGTTTCCATTTGCGTAACAAACTTGACTCATTGCATAACCAACTCAACTCACTTAACCAAGCCATTTAACCATGGTTCTAACTGCTAACCCTTGGTCAAGGAGCTTATAAAAGAGAATCATCAACTGCATTGTGAGTCTCTCAGCCATTTTTCACCGCATTCACTCCATAGAACTTCATCAAGCTCTCTCTGCATTTTGCTTTGAGCTACCTTCATCTTCATCAATTCAATCTCAATTTCCCTCAATTCATCTTCATCATCATCATCTTCAGCATAACCTCCATGGATGACATAGCTTGAAGCCTCAAGAATCATCAACTGCATTATTGAGTACACACTGCAAATTGAAGTGAAACCTCTCAATCCTCATCTCTCCAGCTTCAATCTTATTCAATTCATCATCAGCTTTGTGTGTAGCTCCATTTTCATGGCTTGATCACCTTCAATTGTCAAGGAACTGGTTATGCATAACTTTGATCCTCATTGGATTGTCCTCAATATCTAAATATTCACAAGGTACAAAGTGTTTATTTCACTCTTGTTGTGTCAAAGCAAGATCCAGCAATCCTTGGAACCTCCTCTCTGGTATTCTAGCAACCTATTGATCACACTGCCATTTAGGTATGCTCTGAAAACTTGCTTGTTCGAATGGATTGTTTTTTCATGCTTTCTTGTCAATTGAAGCTTGATAGAAGAAGTGGCACCTCTGGCTAGTTGATAGGCATATTAGATGCTTAGATACAGTTTTAGGCTGGTTAATGTTTGCTTTCAATTTGATCATTTTAGGAACCATAAATGAGTTTTGAAGATATATTAGTGACCAGTGAGAGGAGACGAGTGAGATGATGCCTTTAGATTTCATTTTTGTGGTGAAATGGGAAAGCCCTAGCAAAGCATGGCCGAAGAAGATGATCGGAATTCATCTCCGGTCATATGAACAGTGATGCCCTAATTTCCTCAACTTTATAACGTAGCCCTTGGATTGACTTGATCAAACGTCCACAAACGCGCCAACGCATTAAAACGCACATTCCAGTCACATGCTCAAGTCAACACAAAAAGTCTTCAGTTCTTATTGGCACCCCCTGCGTATTTGACTTAAGCCCATTCATGTTGTTTTCTTCACTCTTTGCACCTCCAAGGCCCATCTCAGATTATTTCATTTTAATTCTTTTTTTATCATTTATTCCATTTTCGTTTCTTATTTTTAAAAATAGCAAAAAGCCTCCAAACATTCCAGAATAATTCATGGACACTCTTCATAATATTCTTTAATTTTCCAAAATTTTAGATTTTACTTTTGTTCATTTTTGAGGTCAATTAATTTTCACTTTATTTGTTTCTTAATTTCCACCATTCTTGATATGCCATCTTGTGAATTTTTGTTCTCCCAAACCATACATGATAAATGTGCCATTATTTTTGTGTTGCATTTGTATTCCATTAAACTTCATCAAAATATTTTTCTCTGTATTTTTAGGTCATGATTGGATCATTTTTGAGTTCTTTCTTTCACTTGTATTCACAAAAACCCTAATTGAGTTCTAGCTTTCCATTAACCATTCAAAAAGATGAATTTTAATGAGATTTTTTGTACACGTGTTACTCTTTGGATTTTGTAGTGAGTTGTCAAGTTTCATAATTGTTTAAGGTTATTCGGTATTTTTCTTGAGTTGCTTGAATTCCAAGTCATTTTGGTCCTTCATTTTGTCTTCTCTTACTCCAAATGAATAAGGCATTTATGCCATTGTTCTAATGTTTTGATTTTGGGTCTTATGTGTTGTAGTAGATGTCCTATAGCATTGAAAGCCATCCTTGGTCCTTTACTTTTGTTTTTTAGGGTTTACTTGAACCTTAAGTCACCATTGTCTCCATTTTGACCTAATCTTCCTTCTCCTTCCATCTCAAACACCTCCAATGCCATTTGCACATGAATTAACTTCATCTTATCCTTGTTTGGAGTCTTATAAATGTTTTGTGGACATCCATACTTGTCCATCTCATTTTATAATATTTTTTCTTCTATTTGAACTTCATTTGTTCCTTAAAGAACTTTCAAAACCCTAATTTGAGCACTTAACCTTAGGATGCTTCTTAACCCATCATTTGTGAACATTTTCCAAGTATAATTTCCATTTTATTTTGTTGTTAAGCCCCTGGTTTTTGTATGGGGATTTCAAACCCCTTTGTTCATGTTTGAGTCTTACCTTAAGGTTTTGCTTCTCTTTGAAGTTTCACTTGCATTCCTTCTTATGTTCACACCATCAGTCATATAGTTTGCATTTCTTTTACTTAGTTCTCTTCATCCCTTGTAGCATGACCTATTAGGAGACTTTAATAAGATTTTAGCCCTTATATTTTCTATTCACTTTAGGGTTTAAGCCTTTTTATATTACTTAATCCTTTAAGTTTCCCCATGTAACTTTACCTTAGATCTTATTAAGGTTTAGATTCTTTTTAGGGCATAGTTTGAAGTTGTCCACCTTTGTAGCTTTAGAAACTTTTTAATTGAATTATCTACTTACTTTTTAAGTTTGTTACCTTATAAGATGCTTTGGGCTTAGGTATTAACCTTAGAAGTTCACTAACACCTTTCCTTAGCTAGTGTGAGTTGTTATTAAAATTTGCCCTGTCATAATTGTTCATACTTCTTCATCATGCTAACATTTGTTTTGTAGGGGGGAAGATAAGGTAATTGTGTAAACACCCCAAATTTTCCCTCACCCATTCACACCATGGCTTGTGATCTTTTCATATGCATGAATTCAACCATAGCATCTCATACCACATTTTTGATTCACTGCATTGCTTCTAAGTCATCTGCATCTAGGGTTTGTGATCTGAGCCATCCCTGAGCCATTTGAGCCACTTCAAAGGTCTTCAATCACTTAAAAGGGGTACATGTATGTTCAAGCATCATATTGTATCCTCACAAAGTCAATAAAGTCAAAGAATCACAAGGACTGAGAAAGGCATGGAAGCAGAGCCAGGTTTAACTGCACAGATGACCTAGAATTAGGGTTTTGGTTTCAAAGGCCATAACTCCAAATTTTTTGGTCATTCTTGTTTCTATTGGTATCTATATGGTATAGGGATCATGCATATCAATTTTCATGAAGAAATTCCATAGGGAAGGCATCTGATCAAGAGTTGACTTCTTGAGCAAGTCAGTGTAAAATCAGGGCATCTAAGGCCCCCAATGACCCAACCAAAGGGTGTTCTTCATCATTTTGAATGTGCATGATCTTTATTTGATCATAGAAGGTGTTATAAGTTCACAAAATTGAAGAATTTCAAGCCATTTGCAAAGTTGCCTTTTTGGGAAAGTGACTTGTAATGCAAAATTGCCTTTTTGGGAAAGTTTTTTCAACCCTTTCTTTTTGATTCAAAAATGCTTCAAATGAGAAAACTTTGGTCATGAAAGTTGTAGAATGGATCCCCCCATTTTCAAAAAGTACAAGAACTCATTCTAATTCATTTTGGATCAAAAGTTATGGCTTGTCAAAGTTGAGAAAAATCACATAATTTCAAGTTTTGCACCAAAGAGGCAAAGTTGCAAAACCCCTTGCCAAGGCAAATTGTGATCTCAAATGGACTTCTAACCTTTTCACAAACATAAACCAATGCCTAAAAATCAGAATGCACCAAGAGTTTGACCACTTTCATGACTTATGCTTCAAGTAATCACAAAGGGGCCAAAGATGTACCAACTTGCAAAACCTCATACAAACCCTAATCCACTTGCTAATTGGCCTCAAGACTGATTCTATGGCTCTCCTCAATCCTTGCTGCGCAGGACACCTCTTTGTCCTTGGCCTACCATTGACCCATACCTCTCTTACACCTAGACTTGACTTTTTGCAAAAACCCCCATACCAATCAGCCTGTGCCACCACCAACTCTCTGCCTTATCACAGTTTGATAAGTGGACAAAATGAAACTAAAACCACACAAGAGGCAAGCCTGAACACACACACAAGTCAGCATACACAAAAATCCCTCCCTTTGCATTTTCTATCGAATCTCTCAACTCAGCAACTCAAACTTAAAAATTCTTCCACCATTCATCTTAGAATGCATCACTGATCACAAACCACCCCTTACTTTGCCTTGGAAGCCATCATACACCAAATACGATTTTTCCCCTCTCTGAACAGAACTCCATCAAACTCACAAATCAGCCACTTTCCAATCCAACTAAACCTCAAAGCATCTTCAGGAGGTCCATTGGAGAAGCTTTGAAGCAGGGAGGCAGGCTGAAAGCTCCAAACTGAAAGCTTTACTTCAGGTAGCTTCAAAAATTATTTTTTCCAGAAGCCTTGTTTTAAGTTACTAAAATGATCTACATGCTCCCCTGATTGCTCTGCACTTTGTATTTTTTGAAAATGATTGATTATTGAGCATGTACTGCATCTCTGAAAGTTTGGTCATTTTTATGTTTTTGATTCGAATCTTGGTTTTGAGTAAAAAGAAATGGATTTTGAGGGTAGATTCATGTTTAGGGAGGTTGAGAGGTTTGATCTGGAGCTTTACAGCTTTTAAAATGACCAGGAGAGTGAGTTTGAGATTTCTCAGGGAGGGTGTCACCGGAGAAGACGACCGGAGCTCTTCTCCGGTGACCTGAAAGTGATTAAATGCTAATTAGGGTTAGGGCACCAGGTTTGCATCATGACATTTCATCTCATTTGCATTGCATTCCATTCTCTTTTGCTAACTTTTCAGGTGGTAAGTTGTTTCAAGAAGTGAATTTGCCTTCACTTCTCACAATCTCTTCTCATCTCTCTTGCATCTTTGCTGCATTTTACCTTGTGTATTGGATTTAGCTTGCTCATCCATGTTCATATTACTTTCTTTCTTCAAGCAACTTGTCTTCTTAAGTGAAGCAAGTTGTTTTGCTTCTCTTTGCTTCCTTCTCCTTTCATCTGCTTCTTTCCCTGGTGGTTTCTCTGAAAATCTTCTTGCAAACCTCATTAACCCTAGGAATAACCAAGCAAGATAACAATTAGGGTTTGATTAGTCCCCCATTTAGCTTTTACCTTTGTGTCATCTTTGGGTCTTCTCTTCTCATCTCATAGTCAAGGACTAAACCCTAAAGGTTTTAAGGCTTTGTGATTAAGCTTATGCCTGCATCCTTCTATTAGGATGGAGTGTATAACTTTAATCCTAAGTGTTAAACCCTTAACGTGTTTAAATCCTCTAATCAATCCACTTAATAATCACCAAGACATCAAGCTTGTAACTTGGGCCTTGCATTAGGGTTCTAATTCTTCCTTAATTGGTTAAGAAGGACTAACCCTAGTGTTAATGGACAAGTCCCCATCAAGTTGTCTTACCAATCATAAAATCCACTTCTTAACCTTATCATTAACTAAAGTCCACTTAATAAAGGCTTTGTTTTGTCATGAGGTTAATCCCTAATCATGGATTAAGTTGAGGAGTCTTTCTCAACTTAAATGTTCTCATCTATTATCCTTCTATTAAGATGGTGTAATGAGTCCATTAAATCCTTGATTATGGCTTAAACTCATTACTTAACACTAAACAAAAACAACAAAAACATCTAATTAATCGCAAGTAGGTTAATGATCTTAATCCTACATCATTGGTAATTAAGTTTGAGGTGCTTACTTCATACTTAAGGCATTCTCATTACCCCTAATCATAGGGAGGATGTGATGAGTTTACTAACCCATTGGTTTAGGCTTAAGCTCATTAACTTATGACAAGCATCAAAAAGCAATAAAAGATTGAAAACACAAAAACAAACAATAATCGTCTCCTCCGGGATTCTTTTCTCATCTCATTCACTCACAAACGAGAACTCGCTTCTTCCGTCTAATGCAAGACAGTTTGCACCTGAGCCAGACAGGTCATACACTTGAGCATAGACAAGTAAGCAGCTCACAAGTCAATTTATCTTTCAGTCTCTTTGGGTCGAACTACGGTGTTCTGACTTCCTCATTGCACGAGAGGATACGTAGGCATAACTTAACAGTTATCGAACAAAAGTCTCTGTATATTCCCCCTCTTCCAGCATTATTCTTCAAGCCTCATAGTCATGAGCATTTCACTCCTGTTCTTACACTGACACTTCACTTATACACTTCACATTTCTTTTGCACTGACACTTGCATTCTTTCCAGCTTTTGATACACAGATAGCACAGACACTACCCCTTTAAAACACAAATCTTTTAAGCGTGGATCCCGTCGAATACGACGGACAATCTGGGTGCTAATACCTTCCCAGGTTGTAACCAACCCCCTTTCTCAGTCTCTCTGGTTCGCAACCGTCTTATCCATATCTTTCTAGGTCTATGCAGCATTACCTTTCCTCCTGGATAAAAATGCCTAGCTGGCGGCTCTTGTCTTCTGAGTTCACCCCTGTGTGTTCTCTCATCCCTTTCACCGACCGTTCGCGTCTGTACCCCTTCTGACCTAGGTGTCATTTGGTGGGAGCGACAAATTGCTTCATTATTTATCTCTTATGCATAAATTTGTTTTACCTTAGCACCTTTGTGCTTTGTTTATAGGTTCCCCTTTCTCTCTTTAGATTCAACTTAACTTCCTTAGGAAGTAAGTTGAATTCTAACTTGTTCTTTCTTCTCCTTAGGTTTAGAATACCTCATTAACCATATGACCACACTCTTGTACATAATATGACGACTTAGGGTTGTGTCTTAGTCCCCCATTAGCTTTGATCTTTGCCTCTTGAGTCTTTCTCTTCTCATCTTCAAACAAAAATCCAAAAAGTCTTAATAAATGCATGAAAGGATCTCTTGTGTATAGCCTTATTCCATGGGACACTTGCATTCATTCCATCTTGGAATGGTGTAAGCTTGTCTAGCATGATGCACAAGTCTTATCAAGGGGTTGTTTCACAAAGAAAAACATAAAAGATAGTTCTTCATAAAAGCTACAAAAATACTTAATAAGTTCAACAAGCTAGTGAACTTAGACCCTAATCCTTGGAAACAAGCCTTGGATAAATTCTCCTTGCTTGGTGTACTTGTTCTATTATGCCATCTTGGAATGTATTAGAAAGTACACATTCCATGGAAAAGAGTTTGAATTCACTTCCTTGTGCCAATTCACACAATAAACTCTTAAAAAGCAAATAACAAACAATAAGGACTTTCTTGTGGGAACTTCTCTTCTCATCTCATTCATTCTTAACGCGAACTTGCGACGACTTGTCTCGCATGTAAGACGGTAAATGCACTCGTACCAGGCGAGCCTATAACACATGGGCATAGACATACGCAGTTCCAGCATAAAAAACACAAACTAATAGTTCCCTCCTTAGTTAGGCGAACTACGTCGACTCTGATCCTCATTTTCCCGATGAGGTACATAGGCAGCGGGGTAGAGCCCGTTCGAGCACATTCTTTATTTTCCCTACATTTTCCCCAAGATTTCTTTCCATTCCAATTCCCTTTCTCCTTTTCCATTCCCATTCCAGTTCCAGTAGCAGTTTTATTCAGTAGCACTTTATTTTCTCACCCTTTGAAGCAAACAAACAAGCGTGGATCCCGTCGGGTACGACAGACGATCTGGGGTGCTAATATCTTCCCAGGTCGTAACCGACTCCCGAACCCAGATCTTTGGTTCGCAGGACCTTGTCCTTTCCTTCTTCCTCAGGTTTGTGCAGCATTACCTTTCCCGTTCATTCAGGATAAAAATGTCTGGCTGGCGACTCTACCTTTTTCGCGCCACTTTCGCGTTTGTACTAGGATGAAAATCCCGGGAGCGACACTTGTGGGATAGACATGCATAAGTAGGATAGACGAACCCTCTTCATATACCTTGCGTAGATATATGGCTCTAGGACGAACGAGTCCCCTTCACAAATCCTGCTTAGATATGTGGTGCTTAAGACGGACGAGTCTTCTTTGGATAAACTGTTACGCCAGGGAACCGGTAAACATTTTGACGTTTAAACCCACCGTCAGGACTTTAAACCTCTTCAATACAGACGAGTATTGGATGATCATCAAGTAAACACAGACGAGTGACCTAAGTCAATAATACGGACGAACATCAGACGATGATCATAGAAACACAGACGAATGCTTCAGGCAATGATACAGACGAGTATCAGCCACTGATACGAATGAGTACCAGAAAAGACATCAAACACGAACAAGTGTTTGCCAAAAGATAACACAGACGAGTGTTAAAGACGATACATACGAGTATCAGAAAGGTATCAAACACGGACGAGTGTTTTTCAAAAGATAACACGGGTGAGTGTTAGAAATGATACAAACGAGTATCAGAAAGATATCAAACACGGACGAGTGCTAAAGATGATACAAACGAGTGTTAGAAATGATAAAAACGAGTATCAAAAAGATATCAAACACAGACGAGTGTTAAAGATGATACGAACGAGTACCGGAAAGGTATCAAACACGGACGAGTGTCTTTCAAAAGATAACACGGACGAGTGTTAGAAATGATACAGACGAGTATCAGAAAGATATCAAACACAGACAAGTGCTTGCCAAAAGATAACACAGACGAGTGTTAAAGACGATACGGACGAGTATCAGAAAAGTATCACTACATAGACAAGTGAATGAGAGCTAGAAGCTAACACAAACGAGTGCTTGGGGTGACACAGGCGAGTATCAATGAAACGCTTGATTTGAAAAGAGAGTAACAACTCTGTATGGGAGAATACTATCTGTAGAATATTCTACTGAGGAATGAGATCAAGATGCTCTGCCAATGCTTGACTATGGCTGAGGAAATGGGCACCTGTCTGAGTTGTCACAAGGGCCAAAAATAAATTGGCAACTTCCTGGGGAATATTTCAATGATGGACAAATTCCAAACATGAAACTCCGTGGGGAATACCATCTTCAAACATGGCTGGGGAAGATGCTTAGTTAAATAACCCTTTTGTGGGAAAGAATTCTGCCATCCTGTGGGGAAATAAGTCTTCAGCTTCCTGTTGGGAATACTTTACTGTAGGAAACCCTGCTTGGGGAAAAGAGTTGTTCAATTATCCTTGAAATTTTGTTGGGGAGTGTTATCTGCTCCCATTCAGCCATGTAGACCAAATGCTCACTATTTGTGCCTACAACAACAAAAGTGTGTAGATATGCCCCTAGACATTATATGCCATGAATTAATCATCCAAGGTTACTTGTCGTTCAAAGTATTTTTAGATGTTTTCCTGTTGCACATCATTCATAAAGCCAACAAACTTATATGCAATGTTCTTTTACCAAAAATTCAGGACATTTTTTGCAAGTAAAGTAAACAAACATAAGAAAAAAAGACTAGAATTCTGACTGAATATTCTTTATTGATAAGCCTCTGAATAGGCGAGAATTTACACCAGGAAGCAACCACCTGGAAAGAGGTAGCTACCACAAAATTGAGAAAAAGAAACTATCCTAATGGCAATGTACACGACATTCCAATGAGTTTCTTTTCTGCTATGACCAGTATATCTTCATGACTTTCCGTTCTTGCCTTTGCCTTCTGAAGAATAAAGTAAGATTGATTCCTCTCATTTGGATATGGCCATATTACTAGAGACGATGAGGTGGTACAGATTACCCAGATCACAGTCATTCGCTTATTCCCTTATCTTGCGTGGATCTCCCTTTCAGGTTTTCAATCCACCGAGATACCCTTTTTTGCCTGAGCTGTCCAATGTGGCTTTTCAACTCAGCGGGTGTATATTTTTTTTATTCATTTCCCTAACTTTTTCCCGAGCTTTTTTTATTCTATTTTTAGCTCGCCGGGATGCCCCTTTTTTGTCTGGACTTATAATTCTGTTTTTATGTCTAGCAGGTCTTTTATGCAAAGTATTTTTTAACTGCGCCCGAATTAACAAGGGATTGGAAGTCTTCACCATCCATAGTAGTGAGCATCAGTGCTCCTCCTGAGAAAACTTTCTTTACTATGAATGAGCCTTCATAATTTGGTGTCCACTTGCCTTGTGATCTGAACTTGGAGGAATGACCCTTTTGAGTACCAACTCACCAACTTGGTACTCTTGAGTGTGTACTCGTTGATCAAAAGCTCGCTTCATTCTCCTTTAATAAAGCTGCCCATAACACAACTACTAATCTCTTTTCACCAATTAGACACAATTGGTTATATCGGGCGCGCACCCATTCAGCCTCGTCGAGATTGACATCCATCATCACACGTAAAGAAGGAATTTCCACCTCCACTGGTAAGATTGCCTCCATGCCATATACAAGGGAAAACGGAGTTGCCCCAGTAGACGTCCTGACTGACGTATGGTACCCATGCAACGCAAATGGTAACATCTCATGCCAATCTTTGTAAGTGACGACATCTTCTGCACAATCTTCTTAATATTCTTGTTTGCTTCCTCGACCGCACCATTCATCTTTGGTCGATAAGGAGAAGTATTATGATGTTGAATTTTGAAGTCCCGACATAATTCTGTCATCATTTTGTTATTCAGATTGGAACCATTGTCAGTAATGATTCGCTCGGGAACTTCGTATCGATAAATGATATCTCTTTTCAGAAATTTGTCCACCACTTGGCGAGTCACATTGGCATATGACGCTGCTTCAACCCATTTGGTGAAATAGTCTATTGCGACCAAAATGAAACGATGGTCGTTTGAAGAAGTAGGCTCTATTTTTCCAATCATGTCAATGCCCCACATTGAAAAGGGCCAAGGAGATGACATGACGTTGAGCGAGCTTGGAGGTACATGCACTTTGTCTGCATAGATATGGCATTTATGACATTTACGGGCATATGAACAATAGTCTGCATCCATTGTCATCCAGTAATATCCTGACCTCAACAATTTCTTAGCCATTGCATGTCCTCCTGCATAGGTACCAAAAAATCCTTCATGGACTTCCTGCATTAACATGTCTACTTCCTGCTTGTCCACACATCTGAGCAAGACCATGTCAAAGTTTCTCTTATATAAAACACCATCGGTGTTTAAGAAGAAACTAGCAGCAGGTCGCCTTAGAGTCTTCTTGTCATTGGAAGTTGCCCTTGTTGGATATTATTTTCTTTCCAGGAATTTCTTGATATCATGATACTGTAACACCCCAAATTTTCCCTCTTCTTTGTAGCATCACCATCATATCATAAGCATCATAAGGATGACATATCCTTAGCATTTTGCATAGAAAAATGAAGCATAACAATCTCATGTTCTAGCATTGGGCATATGATCAATCATTGGTGCATTTGAAGCCTTACAAGTCAAAGCAAGAAGTCAAGTGACCTTATCCAAGTCCCATGAAGTGTCTCTAGGTCATGTGCAAGCTCAAGATCCTCTAAAAGAGCCCAGAAGGATGGGAGGTTATCAGATGATCCAAGGAATGGCAAGCTCCTACACAAATGGTCCTCAAAATTATGGTTTCATGTTCAAGCAGGGATTCTTTGAGACTTTGGCCATTTCATGTGGGCAAAGTCCTTCATATGATATGAGAATTCTATGGATGAAATTTGGTGAGAAGATTCATTGAGGAAGGCAGTTAATTCATCAATTGCTTGCATAAGAAGAAATTGGTCAAACTGATTATTTGAAAAGTCAACTATGGCAATTCAACGGTTCCAATCCCATTTCTCAAGCTAGGGGGGTTCTTAAGGTCAAATAAGAGGTTTGGCAAAGTCAAAGATCAAGAATTTAGGGTTTTGGCAAGTGTTTCTATTTTTGGCATATGGCATGTAACTAAACTTTCCAAATTTAGCAAGTTTTGCCCTAATCTTCAAGTGATTCTTACATGGCCAAGATGACTCCAAATGAATTTTCCTTGAACATGAAAGTTGTAGAGTATGATATCCCATTTCTAAAAAGTACAAGAACATGTTCATAGCCCTCATGGTTTGAAAGTTATGGCCAATCGAAAGTCACACTTTTTTAGGGTTTACATGAAATGCAAGTTTCTATAACTTTGCAAATTGCTTTGTAACTCATTCTTTGGTTATCCCATGTACCAATTCTGATCATAACATCACATTGCATTTCTCTAAGATCATTTGGCTCAACAAAAGTCATGGAATTAGTGTATGGATAAGTGAATATTTCATAAAGTGCAAAAATGCAAGATCATTCACAATGCATCACTCAAGCATTCAATGGCCAGGATTAAATCACTTTTGTATTGGTGAATCAAGCATGACCAGCATGTGCAAAGAGAGATGGAAACACACGATCAAATGAGGAGATCACACTTCTCATGCCATTTTGCAAAATCACCTTAACCTCATGGTTCCCACGTGCATCCTTTCAAAAACCCTAATCAGTGTGATACATGGATCATATAAAAGCTATTGCAAACAAACTTCAGCCCTAGTTCTCTCTCATTCATCAACTTCAAAGTTTTATGCACAAAAACAAAAGCCTCTGAATCTCTCTCTTCAGGATCTCATTCTCCAATCTCTTTCCATATTCTTGTTCAGTGATCTCTAAGGATCATAAATATACCATCAATTCAAGCTGAAAGCAAGGTTTTCTCCTGTCGCTCCCACCAAAATGAGGCCAGGCCAAATGGGGTACAGACGCGAACGGTCGGCGAAAAGAGAAATGAATAGAGTCGCCAGCTAGGCATTTTTATCCCGAAGGAAAGGTAATGCTGCATAAACCTAGGAAAAGATATGGATAAGATGGTCGCGAACCAGAGAGACTGAGAAAGGGGGTTGGTTACAACCTGGGAAGGTATTAGCACCCAGATTGTCCGCCGTACTCGGCGGGATCCACACTTGAAAGATTTGTGTTTAAAAGGGGTAGTGTCAGTGCAATTTGTGTATCAAAGCTGGAAAGAAGGCAAGTGTCAGTGTAAAAGAAATGTGAAGTGTATAAGAGAAGTGTCAGTGTAAGAACAAGGAGTGAAATGCTCAAGACCATGAGGCTTAAAGAATAATGCTGGAAGGAGGGGGATATACAGAGACTTTTGTTCGATAACTGTTAAGTTATGCCTACGTATCCTCTCGTGCAATGAGGAAGTCAGAACACTGTAGTTCGACCCAAAGAGACTAAAAGATAAATTGACCTGTGAACTGCTAACTTGTCTATGCTCAAGTGTATGACCTGTCTAGCTCAGGTGCAAACTGTCTTGCATTTAGGCGGAAGAAGCAAGTTCTCGCTTGTGAGGGAATGAGGTGAGAAAAGAATCCCGGAGGAGACGATTATTGTTTTTTTGTGTTTTCAATCTTTTATTGCTTTTTTGTGTTTGTCATAAGTTAATGAGCTTAAGCCTAAACCAAGGGTTAGTATACTCATCACATCTTCCCTCTGTTTAGGGGTAATGAGAACACCTTAAGTATGAAGTATACACCTCACACTTAATCACCATGATGTAGGATTAAGATCATTAACCTACTTGTGATTATTTAGATGTTTTTGTTGTTTTTGTTTAGTGTTGAGTAATGAGTTTAATCCATAATCAAGGATTTAATGGACTCATTACACCACCCTAATAGAAGGATAATAGATGAGAACATTTAAGCTGAGGAAAGCTCCTCAACTTAATCCATGATTAGGGATTAACCTCATGACAAAACAAAGCCTTTATTAAAGTGGATTTTAGTTAATGGTAAGATTAAGAAGTGATTTTTATGGTTTGTAAGACAACTTGAGGGGGACTTGTCCATTAACACTAGGGTTAGTCCTTCTTAACCAGTTAAGGAAGAATTAGAACCCTAATGCAAGGCCCAAGTTACAAGTTTGATGTCTTGATGATTATTAGATGGGTTGATTAAAGGATTTAAACACATTAAGGGTTTAACACTTAGGATTAAATTTATACACTCCATCCTAATAGAAGGATGCAGGCATAAGCTTAATCACAAAGTCTTAAAACCTTTAGGGTTTAGTCCTTGATTATGAGATGAGAAGAGAAGACTCAAAGATGACACAAAAGGTAAAATCTAAATGGGGGACTAATCAAACCCTAATTGTTATCATGCTTGGTTGTTCCTAGGGTTAACGAGGCTTGCAAGAAGATCTTCAGAGAAGCCACCAGGAAAGAAACAGATGAATGGAGAAAGAAGCAAAGAGAAGCAAAACAACTTGCTTCACTTAAGAAGACAAGTTGCTTGAAGAAATAAAGTAAGATGAACATGAATGAGCAAGCTCACTCCAAAGCACAAGATAAAATGCAGCAATGATGCATAAAAGAGATGAAGGGAGATTGTGAGAAGTGAAGGCAAATTCACTTCTCAAAACAACTTACCACCTGAAAAGTTAGCAAAAGAAATGAAATGCAATGCAAATGAGATGAAATGCAATGAGGGAAACCAAAATCAGAAGCATAAACATGATGTTAATGATGCTAAGGGATGATGCAAACACATGTCAAGAGATGAGAGTGATCAAACAAACATAAGAATGCAAATGAAGCATGCCTTGAACCAAAAAAATTCATGAATGTTTATGAAATGAAATGAACATATAACATGGCAAAGGAATGATGCAATGGTCAATCATGATTCTAATATGTCCTAAGATGTCTTATGAATCATGTGGATGTACAAAATGTCATGGCAAGTTATTAAATGCAAGCAAATGAGAGATGGATGCAAAGGAAGGCACAAATTAGGGTTTATGAACATGATTTAACACAAAATTCAAAATCAGAAGCAAATGACATGATAAAAAAATTGAAAATGGGATCAAAGGAACCCTAACCCTACACAAGTTCACTGACCAAAGGAGGGGACCTAACTCTTAACCTAGTGAAAGTTATGATTTTCTTAAATCAATTAGGGTTTTAAGGTACCTTATCATGAAAAATGCAAAACAAAATGAAAAATGGAAAATCAATTCAAACCAAATTTATCCTATAAACTACATGCTATGAAGGATGCAATGCAAGAAGAACCATCATCAAACTCTCAATGGTTAGGCAGAATGGATCTTTCAAAGTTTGAACAAAAATATTGCCTTTAAATGAATTTAATTCCAATGAAAAAGGTCAAAATAGTTCAAGAACCAAAAATAAATTTGTTTTGAGAGTTTGATAATGTTTCTAAATGTTTTGAAATGCAATGTGAATTTTTTGGTGATTTTTAAATACCTAAATGCATTTTTAATTAATTAATTTTCATTAACTAATTAAAAATAAACATTTAAATGATTTAAAAATAATTTTTAATGCAAAAAATAAAAATAAAAAATATTTTTGGGTTCTGAAAATTAATGAAATGCTTGTCATAAATTTTCAGAATTTTTAAATGTTTTTTACTATTTTAAATAATTCGTAAAAGATAAATCAAATAAAATGAAATAAAAATTAATAAAAAGGAAAAGTATGCAAGATCCATGGCTGAGATTCAAATGGGACGCGCGGGAATTGACTGGCGCCAGATCCTGTGGCCCAGATTCAAACTGGCTGGATTATATTAAACTTAATTAATTAATTTGATTAATTAGGATTAGGGTTTTAATGAGAGATCTGGTCAATTCAAACGCGCGGGAGTCAACACAAGTCAAACAGATCCATGGTCCAAATTCAAACTGAGCCCTAAACGCAATTAATGAACTAATGACTTTCAGGTGGCCGGAAATGACCTCCGGTCATCTTCTCCGGCCACACCCCTCCCTGAAAATTGCTATCTTCTTCCCTAGGCTTCTAAAATCCAATCTCTCTGCCCAGAAATGATCCCCATACATCATACATTAAGAATCAACAAACAAACAACATTTAAAAATCATCAAGAGTGAGAATCGAATCAAAACAGTTTTAGGTCAAAAAAATTTCAGAACATGAATACATACTCATTTATCAACCATTTTCAAAACAAAACACATCAACATGATCAGTGAAGCATAAAGAATTATTTAGTAACTTAAAAACAAGTTTCTGGAAATATTGTTCTTGAGCTCACCTGAAATGGAGCTTTCAATCCAGGAGCTTTCTGACTGCTTCTTTGCTTCAAAATGGCTCCAATGAATCCCCTGAGAAGCTTGCAATGCTTGGTTGGAGTTTAATGTGGCTGGTTTAAGAGTTTGATGGAGTTCTGTTCAAGGGAAGTGAAAAATCGTGTTTCTGTTTGTGGGCTTTTCAGGGCAAATTGGTGGTTGGGAAATGATCAGAGGATCATATTGAGTGGTTCTATGAAGTTGGTTTTGATGTTTGAAGCTTGTATGGAGAGATTCGAATGAAAATGCATAAGAGGTGAGTTTTGAGGATGCTGACTTGTGGGAGAGATTAGGCTGTGTTGTGTTATGTGTTGAGTCCCATTTTGTCCATGTATCAAGTTTGGATAGGTCAGAGAGTTGTTGCTGGCCTAGCTTGATTGGTATGGGCCATTTTGCATAAAGTCAACTTTTTGTGTAAGAGAAGGTATGGGCTATTTCAGTCAAGGTACAAGGGCATGTCTGCTGCAGCTTGAATCAAGGCTGTCCATGGAAATGAATTCGAGGCAATGCAACAAGTGGATTAGGGTTTATGTGAGGTTTTGCAATTTCACAAAGTTTTGGCCCTTTTGTGATTTCTTGAAGCACAAGTCATGAAACTTGGAGATTCTTTGATGCATTCTGACTTTTAGGTCATGGTTCATGTTTGTGTAATGCGTAGAAGTCCATTTGAAGTCACATTTTTCCTTGGCATGAGGTTTTGCAACTTTGCCTCTTTGGTACAAAACTTGAAATTATGTGATTTTGTCCAACTTTGACAAGCCATAACTTTTGATCCAAAATGAATTAGAATGAGTTCTTGTACTTTTTGAAAATGGGAAGATCCATTCTATAACTTTCATGACCAAAGTTTTCTCATTTGAATCATTTTTGAATCAATTTGAGGAGGTTGAAAAACTTTCCCAAAATGGCAAGTTTACATTACAAGTCACTTTCCCAAAATGGAAACTTTGTAAATGACTTGAAATTCTTCAATTTTGTGAACTTCTAACATCTTCTATGATCAAATAAAGATCATACACGTTCAAAATGATGAAGAACACCCTTTGGTTGGGTCATTGGGGGCCTCAGATGCCCTGATTTTACACTGACTTGCTCAAGAAGTCACCTCCTGACCAGATGCCTTCCCCATGGAATTTCTTCATGAAAATGGATATGCATGATCCTCATAACACATAAATACCAATAGAAACAAGAATGGCCAAAAAATTTGGAGTTATGGCCTTTGAAACCAAAACCCTAATTTTAGGTCATCTGTGCAGTTAAGCCTGGCTCTGCTTCCATGCCTTTCTCAGTTCTTGTGATTCTTTGACTTCCTTGACCTTGAGAGGATATAATATGATGCTTGAATATATATGGGCCCCTTTGAAGTGATTAATGACCTTTGGAGTGGCTCAAATGGCTCAGGGATGGCTCAGATCACAAACCCTAGATGCAGATGACTTAGAAACAATGCAGTGAATCAAAATGTGGTATGAGATGCTATGATTGAACTAATGCAAATGGAAAGATCACAAGACATGGTGTGAATGGGTGAGGGCAAATTTGGGGTGTTTACAGCTACCCCTATTCAAACATGAGTTAGCTGTGCAGGATGTAAGCAACAGCTTAACAGGCAAACAAGATAACTTGTGGTTGAATACCAAAGACAATCCAAAATTGCACTCACTGAATGAAGAAGAAAAGGGATATAGATTGTAAAAGGAAAATAAAGTATAATTATAAAGTGCGGGCGACGGAGGACGACCGCCGAGCAGAGGACGACTGCTGGGGACGAAGCAATGACGGGGACGACCGACATGCTGGGGATATAAGAGATTATGATGGGGACGACCATCAAGTAAAGCTATAAGACTCCCTGGGGATTATAGGTAAATGATGGGGACGACCATCAAGCTCAAGGCATAAATGAAATAAATGATGAGGTACGGTCATCAAAGGTGAAGGACGATCACCTAGCAGGGGACGGCTGCTCTTGGGGTTTATCATGACATAGGACGAATGCCAGATAACACGATCTAGGATGGGGATGACCATCAGATAGAATGATGAAGGACGATCATCAAGAGGTGAAAGACGATCACCTAGCAGGGGATGGCTGCCGAAAATATCACGACATAGGACGAATGTCGGATAGGAAGGGGTTCTAATGAATAGAGACTCCACTGGGTGTGATGAAGGACGATCATCAAAAAGGTGAAGGACGATCACCTGGCAGGGTACGGCTGCCGGAAGGCATCATGACATAGGACGAATGTCAGATGAAAGGAAATAGTTTAACAATATTTGTTGGGGATTCTTCTGGGGAAGGGTAGACACAGACGAGTGTCTAAATCCAAGAGATGAAGGTATAAGTGTTTGACACGGTGTATAGATTAAAGATGCGGACGAGCATCCTTAAGACTATGATACGGACGGGTATCAGGTAGAAACAAACGCTTGACGCATGTTCAGAGATGATGATACAGGCGAGTACCAACTGGTTAACAAAGAACACGGACGAGTGTCAAATCTGAGGGGGATTTAAGTGGTATATAAGATATGAACGAGTATCTGTATGAGTAAAAAGTGATGAGTGACACAATAGACGAGTGTCTAACTTGCTATGGAGAGCACGACACGGACGGGTGTCAGAAAAAGTGTATTATAAACAAGTATTTGGTTTACAAAGTGTTTAGGCAACTGTGCTGGGGAGGTGACACGGACGGGTGTCAAGGACTTGTGTATATATGTATCTGTGAGTGCAAAGGGGACGCTTTGGCTTTCTACTGGGGATATGACACAGACGGGTGTCAAGAAGTATCTGTACTGTATAGGCATCTGTTTGCTTCGGGCAATTTATTGGGGAATGATGACACGGACGAGTGCCGAAAGGAGCATGTATCTGTATCTTCAAGGGGAAATGCTTTGGCTCTCTGGTGGGGAAATGGGAAATACTCTGTATATTGTTGATGGATTGTCAGTATTTACAAGTGTTTGATTTACACATGGCTTATGATTATGCAATATGTTTGATTTTTGTCGTAATGCCCCGTATTGGACGGAATGCTTCGCTTTGTGGGAAAATATGATGTGAATGCCCCGTATTGGACGGAATGCCCCGTATTCGGATCCCATTGCTGCGAAGATCTTTGGCTGATCTGCTTGAAGTGGATATCCCAGCTGGGGATGAGATCATTGGTAGATCTGACATATATGACTCTGCATGGGGAAATAGATCACTGATAGACCTATCTCAGTAATGAGGGACCCAACTGGGGTTTGTAGAAGCTTTCTTTACTCTATTGTGAGATCTTCGGGCGTTGCTCTTCTGGATAGAGGCTGAAACTCTGCGGGGAGATGGTTCCCTGTCTGTCACTTGGCTGGGGAAGAAGAAAGATCACTGAAAGATCTTCCTAGAGATTTCTGTGGGGATCCTGCCGAGGATGATACTTGACGACTCAGTTGGGGATATGAACACCTTCTGGTGCTGCTCTTTGAAGGAAATGTTGGAGAAGCGGTGCCTGACAACTCTGGTGGGGAGAAAGCATCTCTGGTGCTAATCGGAAGATAGCCTGAGTGGATAATGATTTGACAGCTTACTGGGGAGAAGCCTTCATGCCCTATGTTGCGCTTTGAAAACCTGCAATCCTGTAGAGACAAAGAAACGCACAAGTACTCCGAGGTATCCCTTACTGGATTCCATCATAGGAGTTTATACACTCCTGGGAGTAAGTATATTTCCTGTAAGCACGTATTTTTAGAAGGGAAGCATCTGTATCTATGCAAGCAATATCTTAAGGAACACCGGACATTTTGCAAACGAAAATAAAATGTACGAGACGAATCATGACTGAAAATCTGATTTTATTAATTTATGTGCCCTGAATTGGCAAGATACAGCCTAGGAAACGGATCCCCTGAAATGAGGAAATTGTTACAAATTGAGAAACAAAAAGACACTGGCAACGTTGATGATGCTTCAAGGAGCTTCCCTTTTGCTATGACTCGTATGACTTTTGTCGTTCTTCTCATCTCGCTTTTGAAAGAGGCTGATTCTGACCTATGCTCGAACCTTTCGAAGCTTACCAAGTTGTAAGTGAAACAGATGAATTCAGAATGCAATTGTTCGCTTATTCCCTTATTTTGCGTGGATCGCCCTTTCGGGTTTTCAGTCCACCGGGATACCCATTTTTGCCTGAGTTGTCCAATGCGGCTTTTCAACTCAGCGAGTGTACATTTTTATTTATTTTCCCTTATTTTGCCCGAGTCTTTTATTCTGTTTTTGACTCGCCGGGATGCCCTATTTTAGCCTGGACTTACATTCTGTTTTTGTGTCCGGCGTGTCATTTTTATGCGAAGTATTTTTTAACTGCATCTGAATTCACAGGGGACAGGAAGTCTTCACCATCCATAGTGCTGAGCATCAGTGCTCCACCAGAGAAAACTTTCTTCACTACGAACGGCCCTTCATAGTTCGGAGTCCACTTGCCCCTATAGTCTGTATGAGGAGGGAGGAGTCTCTTCAGCACAAGATCTCCTACTTGATATTCTCGAAGCCTGACTTTCTGATCAAAGGCTTTCTTCATTCTTTTCTGATACAGCTGCCCATGACAGATTGCAACTAGTCTCTTTTCTTCAATCAGATTCAGTTGTTCGTATCGGGATCGGACCCACTCCGCTTCATTCAACTTAACATCCATTAGTACCCGTAGGGAGGGTAATTCAACTTCAACAGGTAAGACTGCCTCCATACCATACACGAGCTGATACAGTGTTGCCCCAGTGGATGTTCTGATCGACGTACGGTACCCATGCAAGGCAAATGGTAGCATTTCATGCCAGTCTTTATAGGTAACCACCATCTTTTGTACAATCTTCTTGATATTCTTGTTAGCTGCCTCAACAGCGCCATTCATCTTTGGACTGTAAGGAGAAGAATTGTGGTGTTGGATCTTGAAGTCCCGACATAATTCTGCCATTATTTTGTTGTTCAAGTTGGAACCATTATCAGTAATGATTCGCTCGGGCACTCCATACCGACAGATGATATCTCTTTTTAGAAATCGGGCTACCACTTTCCTGGTAACATTTGCATAAGAAGCTGCTTCAACCCACTTGGTAAAATAGTCAATGGCTACCAGGATGAATCTGTGTCCATTTGAAGCAGTCGGTTCAATCTTTCCAATCATATCAATGCCCCACATGGCAAAGGGCCAGGGTGAAGACATCACATTCAGAGGATTCGGAGGCACATGCACTTTATCCGCATAGATCTGGCATTTATGACATTTTCTGGCATAGGCACAACAGTCGGCATCCATTGTGATCCAGTAATAGCCTGATCTTAACAGCTTTTTAGCCATTGCATGCCCTCCTGCATGGGTACCAAAGGATCCTTCGTGCACTTTGTGCATTAACAAGTCTGCTTCTATCCTATCAACACATCTGAGGAGTACCATATCAAAGTTTCTCTTGTACAGGGAACCATCAGTATTCAGAAAGAAACTACCAGCTAGCCTTCTTAATGTCTTCTTGTCATTGGAAGATGCCCCAGATGGGTATGTTTGATCTTCCAAGAAAAGTTTGATATCATGGAACCAAGGCTTATCATCTTTGACAACATCTGCTGCAAATACATATGCTGGTCTGTCCAGTCTGGACAGTGAAATTCGAGGCACAAAGTTGGCAGCTTGAACTTTGATCATGGATGAAATGGTAGCCAGAGCATCTGCAAACTGATTTTCATCCCGAGGGATATACTCAAGCTTGACCGTTGTAAAGAAAGTCAATAACCTCCTTATATAATCCCGGTAAGGTATCAAATGATCTTGGTGGGTGTACCATTTGCCATTGGTTTGATTAACTACCAGAGCTGAATCTCCGAACACAGTCAAAGTCTTGATCCTGAGGTCAATGACTTCCTCAAGACCCATAATGCAGGCTTCGTATTTAGCTTCGTTGTTAGTGCAGTTGAAGGTGAGTTTTGCCGAGAAAGGCATGTGAACCCCCTTAGGCGTAATGAGTACTGCACCAACACCACGACCATTCATGTTAACAGCCCCGTCAAACATCATAGTCCATTCTTCTTCCGGGTCGGGCCCTTCAGTGTTAACAGGCTCTTCATGATCTTTTGCTTTTATGAACATGATGTCTTCATCAGGGAAGTCAAACCTCATAGGCTGGTAATCATCAACAGGTTGCTCAACAAGGTAATCAGACAACACACTGCCCTTGATGGCTTTCTGAGATGTGTATTGAATGTCATATTCTATGAGTATCATTTGCCATCTTGCAACCCGTCCGGTAAGTGCTGGCTTCTCAAAGATATACTTGACTGGGTCCATCTTTGAGATCAATAAGGTAGTGTGAGTCAACATATACTGCCTCAGTCGGCGAGCAGCCCACGCTAAAGCACAACAAGTTTTCTCGAGCAGTGAATAACGTTGTTCACAGTCGGTAAACTTTTTGCTTAGGTAGTAAATTGCATACTCTTTTCGACCAGACTCGTCATGCTATCCCAGCACACACCCCATTGACTCTTCTAATATTGTCAAGTACATTATTAGAGGTCTTCCTTCAACTGGAGGCATAAGGATTGGAGACTCTTGTAAGTATTCCTTGATTTTGTCAAAAGCCCTCTGGCAGTCTTCGTTCCACCTGACCGTTTGTTCTTTTCTTAACAGCTTGAACAAAGGTTCGCAGGTTGTAGTAAGGTGAGATATGAACCTTGAAATGTAGTTCAACCTACCTAGAAACCCCCGAACTTCTTTTTCTGACTTCGGTGCAGGCATTTCTTGAATGGCTTTGACTTTATCAGGGTCAACTTCAATCCCTTTCTCACTTACAATAAATCCCAGCAGCTTACCAGATCGCACCCCGAATGTGCACTTGTTGGGGTTTAACTTCAATTGGTACTTCCTCAGACGCTTGAATAACTTCAACAGATTCACCAGGTGGTCTTCTTCTGTGAGGGACTTGGCAATCATGTCATCCACATAACATTCAATTTCCTTATGGATCATGTCATGGAATAATGTTACCATAGCCCGTTGATAAGTGGCACCAGCATGCTTCAGTCCGAATGGCATCACCTTATAACAGAACGTGCCCCAGGGTGTGATGAAAGTTGTCTTCTCCATGTCTTCAGGTGACATCTTGATCTGATTATATCCTGAAAATCCATCCATGAAGGAGAATACCGAGAACTGAGCCGTATTATCAACCAATACATCAATGTGAGGTAAAGGGAAGTCATCTTTCGGGCTGGCTCTGTTCAGATCCCGGTAATCCACACACATCCTCACCTTGCCGTCTTTCTTAGGTACAGGTACAATATTAGCAACCCACAGCGGATAGCTAGTCACAGCAAGGAAACCGGCGTCCCACTGCTTTTGTACCTCTTCCTTTATCTTCATTGCCATATCTGGGCGAGTACGGCGCAACTTCTGTTTTACCGGCGGGCAGTCTTCTTTTAAAGGCAGCTTGTGCATGACAATATCGGTGTCCAACCCTGGCATATCCTGATAAGACCAAGCAATGACATCCACATACTCCCGAAGCATATTAATCAGTTGTTCTTTTACTGAATCTTGTAGGCAGGCCCCGATCTTAACCTCTTTCACGTCTTCTTCCGTACCAAGATTAACCGTTTCAATCTCCTCCTGATGAGGAGTGATAACCTTATCCTCTTGCCTTAACAACCTGGCTAGCTCTTCAGGTATCTCATAATCTTCTTCAACCCCTTCATCAGCTTGATTGATTGGATTGTCAAAGTCATACGAAGTCATATCAGTGTTGTTGTCGGTGCAGTCTGAAAGGCACTTTCTGCAAGGGTCCAGATTGTTCATTTTAGTGATCAATTTTAATCTTGTTTAGAAAAAGTGAAAATGAAGTTATTTATTTTAAAAACATTGCCATTTTATTTTTGTACAAAAAGAAAAATGAAAAGACAGTGAGCGAAAAAGAGTCTCGTTTGCAAAAGATGTCCGATATTCATTGATTGATCTATTTGCACAAAATTACAAGATGGCCCGATTACAAAATGAGTCTTGACATCTTGGGCAAGATGCAAGACTTGATGCATGCTTTAAAATACATGAAATAATAATTACTCTGCAGGAGTAACCCTTATAATTTCCTGGGAAGACCAGTTAAGGACTTGGCTCCCCGGGGTCCTTGGACGTATCCAGCTCTCCAGGTTGCGGTCGCTTTCCTCCTCGTCTTCCAAGTTATTCACAGCATCTGGGGTGAGCATTCCCCCGCTGACAAAATTGGGCTCTTTGGCAGCCTCTAATTGATCTTGTTGAGTTGGTCTGTAACCCAACCCAAACCTGTCTTCTTTCTTCTCCACGGGCAGCAGCTTGCCCCAGCCTTGGGCAGTACCCTCTTCAACAACCTTCCGGGCTTACTGATAAGACGTTATGGAGGTTCCTAGTACAACAGATGATTCATTAATATTCAGGGCCTCAAACTCTTGGCTCATAGTCTCATGGATTTCTCCATCCATTTCTATGTACTTGTACGTAGCCAGATGGCTAACAAAGATGTCTTCTTCCCCACAGATGGTGATGATCTGGCCTTCCCACTCGAATTTCAGCTTCTGGTGAAGGGTAGACGTAATAGCGCCTGCGGCGTGGATCCAGGGTCTACCCAACAAACATCTGTAGGCCGGCTGAATGTCCATCACATAGAAGGTAGTTTTAAAAGTCTGCGGGCCGATCATCACAGGCAGATCAATCTCTCCAAGCACTGATCTTTTAGAGCCATCAAATGCTCTCACCACCAAGTTACTCGGACGCAGTGCCAAGCCATCATACTCCAGCTTCACCAAGGCTTTCTTTGGTAGAACATTGAGCGAAGACCCAGTGTCCACCAGTACATGAGATAGAACAACACCTTTGCATTCCAAGGTGATATGTAAAGCCTTGTTGTGGTTACGTCCCTCAGTTGTTAAGTCAGCATTGGTGAAGCCCAGTCCATGACTGGTGTTGACATTTGCCACCACAGTTTCTAGCTGATTAACATTAATCTCCTCTGGCACGTATGTTGCGTGCAGGACTTTCAATAATGCATTCCTGTGAGCTTCAGAACACATCAACAGGGATAATATGGAGATTTTTGAGGGAGTTTGGTGAAGCTGATCCACCACCTTGTAATCACTCCTTTTTATGATTCTCATAAACTCGTCTACATCTTGCTCAAAAGATGTCTTCTGAGTTTCTTTGACAGTCGGCTCTTCAAATACCACATTCTTTCCTTTTGCTTTGGCAGCAGCTTCTGCTTCGGCATTAGGTCTTTGCACTTGTGAGGCAAAAAGGCGTCCGCTTCTGGTGAAGCCTCCGCCTCCCCCAACATTATCAATCTGTGGAGAAGAGGTTGAAGAATCCAAAGTGATTTTCTCCCCATTGCAGTAAAGATCAGAGCCATAATGCCAAGGTATGACATTACTGCTTTCATATGGAACTGGTCCAGGCACCATAATAGTAACTGGACTGACTGCTGCAGAGGAGGGTACTGTAATGGTGTGCGGATCGTAGTAAATTGTGACTGGTGATCTGGCGGGAGGTGCCACTGCTTGTTGTTGAAAGTTGTTGTTTGGAGGAACATTTGATGGATCATAGTAGATTGTGACAGCTGAGACATCTTCATTAATTTCTGTTGGTGCTGTAAAAGATTCTGCTGATAAAAAGGACGCTGATGTTGTAGAAGAAATGGTGGTCGAAATTTGACTCGTTGAAGTGATGTACGAAGCCATTGCTGATGATATTGATGAATCGGTTGGAATGATTGTTGTTGTTGTTGTCGAAGAATCAGGAATTGTTGTTAAAGGAATTGCTGGATTTGTAGGCGCCGTTGTTGAGATTTGTAGGATACCATCCTTGATAAGACCATCTATGCCGCTTCTCAAATTATCACACCCGTTGACTGCAATATTGCAATACCCACAACCGAGCTCACACCCGGGGAACACTTGGCACTCTAGAAGCTGAGCTTTAATTTCGACCAGAGGTGTTCGTATTTGTGCAACACTGGTGATCAAAGTAGATGGTTTGTCTTCCTCAATGACATTAATCCTCGGCCCACCATGATTAGGCATAGGATTTCTGTTGACATTCGGAGGCGGTGCGAAGTTGAGGGCTTTAGAATCCACCAGATCTTGAACTTTCATTTGCAATGCCCTGCATTTTTCCGTATTATGACCAGGTGCATTGGAGTGGAAAGCACACCTGGAGTTGGCATCATAGTTCTTCGGGAGATTGGAGGGATCTGGAGGTGCCAATGTCCTTAACTCAACAAAGTTAAGCTTCAGGAGTTGTGGCAATAAGGCAGCATAAGGCATAGGGATAGGGTCAATCACCCTGTTTGCCTGCGATGGTCTTTGTTGGAAGGGTATTTGTTGTTGATTGCTATTGTTGTTGTTGTAGGTTCTCTGTGGCGGATATTGAACTTGCTGCTGATAATGTGGTTGTTGCAGTTGTTGATATGCTGATTGCTGAGGAATCGGAGCTGGAATAGTGACAGCTGCTACTGATCTGTGGACATACTGAGGTCTGCCCCTGCTGGCATGAATGGCATTTGTCTCACCGGTCCTTCGAGGTCCCACAAAAGGCTTCTTGGGATTACTGGACGAACTTGCACCATTATCAGAAATTTTGCCCATTTTTAATAGACTTTCAATTCTTTCACCGGCTATAACTACATCTGCGAAGCTGGTAGAAGAAAAGGCAGCCAATCTATCAATATACGTTCCTTGCAAAGTATTCATTAACATGTCGGCCATTTCTCTTTCCGACATGGGTGGCTGGACAGCGGCAGCAAGCTGTCTCCACCTCTGGGCATATTCCCTGAAGCTTTCTCTGGAGGATTGAGACATTCCCATTAGGAGGGTCCTGTTAGGAGCCATGTCCAGGTTATATTGATATTGTCTGATGAAGGCCTCAGCTAGGTCCTTCCAGCATCTGATAGTAGCTCTGGTAAGGTGTGAGTACCACTCCCTTGTGTCGCTCCCGACAAATGAAACAGGGTCATATGAGGGTACAGACGCGAACGGTCGGCGAAGGGAACAGTGAGAACACACAGCCGTGAACTCACTGGAGATGAATAGAGTCGCCAGCTAGGCATTTTTATCCCGGAGGAAAGGCAATGCTGCATAGACCTAGAAAGAGACGGATAAGACGGTTTGCGAACCAGAGAGACTGAGAAAGGGGGTTGGTTACAACCTGGGAAGGTATTAGCACCCAGATTGTCCGTCGTACTCGACGGGATCCACGCTTAAAAGATTTGTGTTTTAAAGGGGTAGTGTCAGTGCAATTTGTGTATAAAGAGCTGAAAGCAATATGTACAGGTGTCGGTGTGAAAGGAGTGAAGTGTGATATATACAGTGTCAGTGTGAGATCAGGAATGAAATGCTCATGAAAATGAGGCTTAAAGAGTAAAGCTGGAAGGAGGGGGAATATACAGAGACTTTTGTTCGATAACCGTTAAGTTATGCCTACGTATCCTCTCGTGCAATGAGGAAGTCAGAACACCGTAGTTCGACCCAAAGAGACTGAAAGATGAATTGACTTGTGAACTGCTTACTTGCCTATGCTCAAGTGTATGATCTGTCTGGCACAGATGCGAACTGTCTTGCATTAGACGGAAGAAGCGAGTTCTCGTTTGTGAGTGAAGATGATGAGAAAAGAATCCCGAAGGAGACGATTATTGTTTGTTTTTGAGTTTTCAGTCTTTTATTGCTTGTGAAAGTTTGTCATAAGTTGATGAGCTTAAGCCTAAACCAATGGGTTAGTAAATTCATCACATCTTCCCTCTGATTAGGGGTAATGAGAATTACCTTAAGTGTGAAGTCAGATTCTCACACTTAATCACCTTTGGTATAGGGTTAAGATCATTAACCTACTTGTGATTATTTATATGTTTTTGTGGTTTTTGTTTAGTGTTGAGTAATGAGGTTAAGCCATAATCATGGATTAAACAGACCCATTACACCATCCTAAAAGAAGGATGATAGATGAGAATGTTCAAGCTGAGGAAAGCTCCTCAACTTAATCCATGATTAGGGATTAAACCCATGACAAAACAAGCCTTTGATTAAGTGGATTTTATTTTAATGATATGATGATGAAGTGATTTTTATGATTTGTAAGACAACTTGAGGGGGACTTGTCCATTAACACTAGGGTTAGTCCTTCTTAACCAGTTAAGGAAGAATTAGAACCCTAATGCAAGGCCCAAGTTACAAGTGTGATGTCTTGATGATTATTAGATGGATTGATTAAGAGATTTAAACACCTTAAGGGTTCAAGACTTAGGATTAAAGTTATACACTCCATCCTAAGAGAAGGATGCAGGCATAAGCTTAATCACAAAGCCTTAAAGCCTTTAGGGTTTAGTCCCTGATTATGAGATGAGAAGAGAAGACTCAAAGAGAGACACAAAGGTGAAAACTAAGTGGGGAGACTAATCAAAACCCTAATTCATTGTCATGCTTGGTTGATCCTAAAGTTTGTGAGGTTTTCAAGAGAAGAATCTTCAAAGGAGCCACCAGGAAGCAGATGAACAGGATCAAGAGAAGCAAAGCAACTTGCTTCATTCAAGAAGTCAAGTCACTTGAAGAAAGAAAGTGGGAAGAACAAGAATGAGCAAGCTCAAACTCAAACACAAATAGAAATGCAGCAATGGATGCAAGGGGGATGAAAAGAAAAGTTATGAGAAGTGAAGGCAAATTCACTTCTCAAGTTACTTACCACCTGAAATGTTAGAAAGAAATGCAATGCAATGCAGGATGAGATGAAATGGTATGATGCAAAGCAAAACCAGAAGCATGTTGATGATGATTATGATGTTATGAGGTGCTGCAAACATGAGGCAAGGTATGGAGATGCTCATACAAGATTATGAATGCAAATGATGCAAGTTAAGGAGCATGAACAAACATGAAATGTTATGAAGCATACAAAACAAATGACATGGCAAATATGCAATGCAATGATCAAACATGCTTTCTATATGTCTTAAGATGTCAAATGGATCACAAGAATGCACAAAATGCAAAGACAAGTCATGTTATGCAAGGAAATGCAAGAAGGATGCAAGAGAAAGCCCAAATTAGGGTTCATGGATCAAACATCAAACAAAAACCCAAAACAGAAGCAAACCCTAAGATAAAAAATGGAAAATGGCATCCAAAGAAACCCTAGACCCATGATAAACCACTGCCCAAAGGGGAGCTCTCAACTCTTAACCAAACTCAAGATATGAATTTTCTAAGTCATTAGGGTTTTTTAGGGTTCTTAACAAAAGAAATGCCAAACAATTAGAAAATGAAGAAACAAATCATGGCCATTTTATCCTAGAAACTACATGCTAAACATAAAACAATGCAAGAAGAATCAATGTCTCAACCTTCTCCAATAGGCAGAAATGAATTTTTGAATCCATGATCAAAATAATGCATAAAAAATGATTTAATTCAATGAAAAATTCTTAAAATGCATCAAGATCAAAAAATAAATTTGGTTTGAAGGTTGGACAATGTTTCTAAATGTCTTAGAACATTTCATGAATTTTTTTGTAATTTTTAAATACCTAAAAGTATTTTTAATTAATTAATTCCCATTAATCAATTAAAAATAATCTTTTAAATATTTAAAAATACTTTTTTAATGATAAAAAATAAAATAAAAATATTTTTGTGTCATAAAAATTATTAAAACTCAGAGGAAAAAGTTTCATAATTTTTATGTATTTTTTGCTATTTTAAATTAATTATGCAATTTAAATGAAAAGAAAATGAATTAAAATAAATGAAAATGAAAAGTAAAACAAATGGAAGGCTGAGATTGATTCTGGGTTTGAAAACGTTGACTGGCGCGCGAATGAAGGGTGTGGATTGCATCTGGATTAATTAATTTAATTACGAATTAATTAAAGCTAATGAGAGAGATTAGGGCAAATGAAATGATCTGGACCATCCAAAAGAGAGGGAAGTCAACAGGTCAACACACATCCATGGCTCAAATTCAAACTGGAGTTAATGACCTGAGATTAGGGTTTAATGACTCAGGTGGCCGGAGAAGACTTCCGGTCGTCTTCTCCGGCCAGCACCTCACCGGGAAACTCACCAACTCCCTCAAAACGTAACAAAAACAAAATCTATGAATTGGGAAATGATCTCCAACCTCTCACGAATCAAACCCCTCTCTCAAAACAAATTTATTCTTCCTAAACAAGCTGAATCGAAGAGAACAAGTTCTAGGGCACGCAAGCTTCAGAGACAAATTACATACTCAAAACAAAGTCATTTCAAAAACTAAGAACATCAGGATGATCAGTGAATCACATAGAACAAGTTTGTAACAAGAAAAATGATTTCTGGAAAAATAATTTTCGAGCTACCTGAGATTTGAAGCTTTCAACTTGAGGACTTTCTGGCCACTTCTTTCAGTGCAAACCACTCCACTTGATCCCCAGAAGATGTTTGAATGCTCAAAAGAAGTTTGAGCTGGCTGGATAGTGAGATTCGAAAGCTCCTGCTCAAGCTTGGTCAGAAATGGCAATGGAGTTTCTGGAGGTTTCAGGCCATTGTGAATGATGGTTTGTGATCCTGAGGATGAATGGAGAAGGTCTGGAGTGTTTGTTGGTGTGTTTGTGGTTTGTGGAAGGAGATTCGATTGAAACTGCAAAATGAAGTGAGAAATGGCAGTGAGATGTTCAGGCTGTTTCAGGCTTGTGTTCTTGGTGCTGGGTGGTCTATGGAGCAAGGTGAGTTGAATGGTGAAGAGGGTTTGAATGTTTGCAAGCTGTGTAGGCAGATTCGAAGCAACTTGCAATTGGGAGTGTTTTTGTGAATGTTATGAATGTGAGAGCTTCAGCCTTGCTTTGTGTTATGTCTAGCTTGCAAATGGATAGTATAAACTAATCCAATTGGTCAGAGGATGTGACTTGTGCTTTTTGGATAGGTGTAGCCACTTTTGCAAATATGTCAACTTCTTGTAAGATAGGGCATGGGAAACTTCTAGCCAAGTACAAAGGGCATGGTCTGCGCAGCAAAGTGAAGGGAAAGGCTAGGCTTGGTCCAACATTCAAGGCAGCAAGTTGGTAAAATGTTATGAGTGGTTTTGCAAGTTGTTGTAACTTTGGTTCACATGTGATTCTTTGTCCAACCAAACATGAAACCATGGGCATTCTTAGTTCATTTCTGATTTTTAGGACTTAGAGAAAGTTTGTGTGCTGGTTTGAAATGAATTAGAGGCTGCAATATGCATTGGTCCAAGATTTTGCAAAATTCTCACTTAGGGCATGCCTTGAAAATCAATGATTTTAGCCAACTTTGCATTGCCATAACTTTTGATTCAAGAAGAGTTTGATCATGTTCTTGTACTTTTTGAAAAGGGAAAAAATAGATCTACAACTTTCATGACCAAAGTTTTTCCATTTGAAGCATTTTTGGATCATGAATCATGGCTTGAAAAATGACCTAAAATGATGCATTCTTGAAAAGTCAACTATGCCCAAAAAGTCAACATTTGCAAAAACCCTAAATTCTTGATTTCTATGAACTTCCACCTTCTTCCATGATCAAATAAAGATCATATACACTCAAAATAATGAAGATCACCCATTGGTTGGGTCAATGGGGGCCTCAGATGCCCTGATTTTGCACTGACTTGTCTGAAAAGTCAACCCTTGATCAGATGACTTCCCCATGGAATTTCTTCATGAAAATTGATATGCATACTCCCTATACCCTATAGAGACCAATGGAAACAAGAATGACCAAAAAAATTGGAGTTATGGCCTCTGAAACCAAAACCCTAATTTTCAGTCAACTGTGCAGTTCATCCTGGCTCTGCATCCACTCAAACCCTAGTCCTTGTGATTCCTCTGCATTTTTGACTTTGAGGAGGTGAAATATGATATGAGAACACACATGGACCCCTTTGAGTTGATTGGTGGCCTTTGGAATGGCTCAAGATGCTTTGGGATTGCTCAGATCACAAACCCTAGGTGCAGATGCCTTAGAAACTATGCAGTGAACCAAAATGAGATATGAGATGATATTATTGTGTTTATGCATATGAGGATGATCACAAGCCATGGTGTGAATGGGTGAGGGCAAATTTGGGGTGTTTACAGCTGCCCCTATTCAAACATGAGTTAGCTGTGCAGGTTGTAAGCGACTGCTTAACAGGCAAACAAGATAACTTGTGGTTGAATATCAAAGACAGTCCAAAATTTGCACTCACAGAGATGAAGAAGAAAAGGGATATAGATTGTAAAAGGAAAATAAAGTATATTGTAAAGGTGCGGAAAACAAAGCGATGACGGGGACGGCCGACATGCTGGGGATAGAAGGTAAAGCCAAGACGGGGACGGCCGACTAGCTGGGGCAATAAAATCATGATGGGGACGGCCATCAAGATAAAGCTGTAAAATTCTTTGAGGTTTTAATGAAACATGACGGGGACGGCCGTCAGGTTCATAAAGGTAAAGCAAACAACGATGGGGAAGGCCATCGGGCTAAAAAGGAAAAGGGACCACGACGGGGACGGCCATCGGGTTAAAGAATAAATGAAATAAACAGATGATGGGGTACGGCCATCAAAGGTGAAGGATGATCACCTAGCAGGGTACGGCTGCTCTGTTGGGGATAAAAGGAATATGATGGGGACGGCCATCAAGATAAAGCTGTAAAATTCTCTGAGGATTAATGAAACATGACGGGGACGGCCATCAAGTTCATAAAGGTAACCAACGATGGGGACGACCATCGGGCTAAAAAGGAAAAGGGACCACGACGGGGACGGCCATCGGGTTAAAGAATAAATGAAATAAACAGATGATGGGGTACGGCCATCAAAAGTGAAGGACGATCACCTAGCAAGGTACGGCTGCTCTGTTGGGGATAAAAGAAATATGATGGGGACGGCCATCAAAGGTGGAGGACGACCACCTAGCAGGGGACGGCTGCCGAAAATATCAACGATGGGGACGGCCATCGGATAGAAAAGGTCAACGATGGGGACGGCCATCGGACGAGCATGATGGAGGACGACCATCAAGAAGTGGAGGACGACCACTCAGCAGGGGACGACTGCTCTCAAGGTTTATCGTAACACAGGACGAGTGTCAGATAACCAATATCAACAATGGGGACGGCCATTGGATAAAGTGATGAAGGACAATCATCAAAGGGTGGAGGACGACCACCTAGCAGGGGACGGCTGCTAAAATCAACGATGGGGACGGCCATCGGATGAGCATGATGGAGGACGACCATCAAGAGGTGGAGGACGACCACCTAGCAGGGGACGGCTGCTCTCAAAGGTATCATAACACAAGACGAGTGTTAGATAAAAAGAAAATTGTTGGTGATCTACTGGGGATAATGTAAACACGGACGAGCGTTTACATCCAAGAAACAAAAAGGTATAAGTGTTTGGTATTGTGTATAGATTAAAGATGCGGACGAGCATCCTTAAGACTATGATACGGACAAGTATCACGTAGAAACAAACTGACACATGTTCAGAGATGATGATACGGACGAGTATCAACGGGTTAACAAGGGACACGGACGAGTGTTGCATCTGAAAGAATTCTTCTGGGGAATAATAGACACGGACGAGTATCTATATTCAAGAAGACATAGGTGTTTGACACGGTGTACGGATTAAAGATGCGGACGAGCATCCTTAAGACTTATGATACGGACGAGTATCATGTAGAAACAAACACTAGACGCAATGTTCTGAGATGATGGTACGGACGAGTACCAACTGGTTAACAAAGAACAAGGACTACTGTCGAATCTGTGGGGATGTGAGTGATGATGTATACAAGATACGGACGAGTATCTGTATAAGTGTACCATGAGTAGGGAGTATTGTATTGTATAGATGAGTATTTTAACTGCTGGGGAGAGTGACACGGACGAGTGTCAAGAGAGAAAAGTATAATATTAACAAGTATAAGGGTTGATGAAAGTGAGCGACTGCGCTGGGGGTATGACACGGACGGGTGTCAAGAAAGTGTATATAAGTATATGTGAGTGCAAAGAGGATGTCTTTGGCTTTCTGCTGGTGATTTGACACGGACGGGTGTCAGGAAGTACCTGTAATACGGGTGATCTTGTTCGTAAAGTGTATTCAGGCAACCTGTTTGGGGAAGTGATGACACGGACGGGTGTCAGAAATATATACTGGTGTTTGGTGATTGGAGAGGCAACTGCTTTTTTTGTTGGGAACCCTGGTGGGGATTTTGTATAATGATGATGAACGGTTTATTATTCACAAGTGTTCAATTCACAACATGACTTATGATTATGCTATGCATTTGATTTTTGCCGTAATGCTCCGTATCGGACGGAATGCTACGCTTTAAGGGGATAATATGATGCGAATGCTATGATTATGCAAAGAGGCACCGATCCGGGATTCGGATCCCGTTGCTGCGAAGATCTCTGGCTGATCTGTTGGAAATGGACCTCCCAGCTGGGGAATGAGATCATTGGTAGATCTAATGATGTATCTGCTATGGGGACATAGGTCACTGATTGACATATCTTTACAATACGGGACCCAGCTGGGGTCTGTAGAAGCTTTCTCCCTCTCTGTTGTGACTTCTTCGTGCGTTGCTCTTCTGAATAGAGGCTGGAACTCTGTGGGGAGATGGTTCCCTGACTCCTGTACTCAACTGAGGATGAAATGGCAACTCGGCTGGGGAATTGTGAGAGGCAACTCAGCTGGGGATAACAACAAGAGGCAACTCAGCTGGGGATAGAGCATTTCGGATGCCGAGATTGAGCGTATGTTGATTTGGTAACTTTGCCGGGGAAGTGGGCATTCTCCAGTGCCACGTGGAAGATAGACCGAGTTGATAATGATTCGCCTGCTTCCTTAAGACGTAACTTGCATGCCCCAGGTTGCATTCTGGATACCTGCAATCCTGCAAAGATAAGGAAACGCACAAAAGGTCCCGAGGTATCCTTTACTGGATTCCGTCATAGGAGTCAAGCACTCTCAAGAGTAAGTATATCCCCTGCTAGCATGTGTTTTTATTTTTAGAGAAAGGCATCTGTACTTATGCAATTGTATTTTTAGAGATATCAGACAACTCTTTGCAAAACATAAATGTAAAAACGAAACATGACCGAAAATCTGATTTTATTAATTCATGTGCCCTGAATTGGCAAGATACAGTCAAAGAAACATGTCTCCTGAAATGAAGAGACTGTTACAAATTGAGAAATAAAGTGCTGGCGATGCTGACGACGCTTTCGAGGAGCTTCCTCCTTCTGCTATGACTCGTATGACAATGACGTTCTTCTCGTCTTGCTTTCTGGAGAGAGTTGATTTTGATTGAAGCTTGACTCTGTTGAAGCTTTCCAAGTTGCAAGTGATACAGACGAATTCAGAATGCAGTTGTTCGCTTATTCCCTTGTTTTGCATGGATCGCCCTTTCGGGTTTTCAATCCATCGGGATACCCATTTTTGCCTGAGTTGTCCAATGCGGCTTTTCAACTCAGCGGGTGTACATTTTTGTTTATTTCCCTTATTTTTGCCCGAGTCTTTTATTCTGTTTTTGACTCGCCGGGATGCCCTATTTTTGCCTGGACTTACATTCTGTTTTTATGTCCAGCGGGTCATTTTTATGCGAAGTATTTTTTAACTGCATCTGAATTCACAGGGGATGGGAAATCTTCATCATCCATGGTGCTGAGCATCAGTGCTCCACCAGAGAAAACTTTCTTTACAACAAATGGTCCTTCATAGTTTGGAGTCCATTTGCCCCTGTGGTCTGTATGAGGAGGGAGGATTCTTTTCAGCACAAGATCCCCTACTTGGTACTCTCGATGCCTGACTTTCTGATCGAAGGCCTTCTTCATTCTCTTCTGATACAATTGTCCATGACAGATTGCAGCCAATCTTTTCTCTTCGATCAGACTCAGTTGTTCGTATCGGGCCCGAACCCATTCTGCTTCACTCAGTTTAACATCCATCAATACCCGTAAGGAAGGCAATTCAACTTCAACAGGTAGGACTGCTTCCATACCATACACAAGCTGATACGGTGTTGCCCCAGTGGATGTTCTGATTGATGTGCGGTACCCATGCAAGGCAAACGGTAGCATTTCATGCCAATCTTTGTAAGTGATTACCATCTTCTGCACAATCTTCTTGATATTCTTATTTGCTGCCTCAACAGCGCTGTTCATCTTTGGCCTGTAAGGAGAAGAATTGTGGTGTTGGATCTTGAAGTCCCGGCACAGTTCTGCCATCATTTTGTTGTTTAAATTGGAACCATTATCAGTAATGATCCGCTCGGGAACTCCATACCGACAGATGATGTCTCTTTTCAGAAATCTGGCTACCACTTGCCTGGTGACGTTTGCATATGAGGCTGCTTCAACCCATTTGGTGAAATAATCAATGGCGACCAGGATGAATCTGTGACCATTCGAAGCAGTTGGCTCAATCTTGCCAATCATATCAATGCCCCACATAGCAAAGGGCCATGGTGAAGACATGATGTTCAAAGGATTGGGAGGCACATGCACCTTATCTGCATAAATCTGGCATTTATGACATTTTCTGGCGTAGGCACAACAGTCTGCATCCATTGTGATCCAGTAATAGCCTGATCTTAGCAATTTCTTAGCCATGGCATGCCCTCCTGCATGGGTACCAAAAGATCCTTCGTGCACTTCATGCATCAACAAATCTGCTTCCGTCTTGTCAACACATCTGAGGAGTATCATGTCAAAGTTCGTCTTGTATAAAGACCCATCAGTGTTCAGGAAGAAACTACCAGCAAGCCTTCTCAAAGTCTTCTTATCATTGGAAGATGCCCCAGGCGGGTATGTTTGATTCTCCAAGAAGCACTTAATGTCATGGAACCAAGGCTTATCATCTTTTACAATATCCGCTGCAAATACATACGCTGGTCTCTCGAGTCTTGACACTGAAATCTGAGGTACAAAGTTAGCAGCTTGAACTTTGATCATGGATGAAATGGTAGCAAGAGCATCTGCAAACTGATTCTCGTCCCGAGGGATATACTCAAGTTTGACCGTTGTAAAGAAAGTCAGTAACCTCCTTGTATAATCCCTGTAAGGTATCAGATGATCTTGGTGGGTGTACCATTTTCCGTTGGTTTGATTGACTACCAAAGCTGAATCTCCGAATACGGTCAAAGTTTTGATCCTGAGGTCAATGGCTTCCTCAAGACCCATAATGCAAGCTTCGTATTCAGCTTCGTTGTTAGTGCAGTTGAAAGTGAGTTTTGCCGAGAAAGGCATGTGAACTCCCTTTGGTGAAATGAGTATTGCACCAACACCACGGCCATTCATGTTAACAGCCCCATCAAACATCATAGTCCATTATTCTTCCGGGTCAGGCCCTTCAGTGTGAATAGGCTCTTCATGGTCTTTTGATTTAATGAACATGATGTCTTCATCAGGGAAGTCAAACCTCATTGGCTGGTAATCATCAGTGGGTTGCTCAGCAAGATATTCAGATAGTACACTGCCCTTGATGGCTTTCTGAGATGTGTACTGTATGTCGTATTCTGTAAGAATCATCTGCCATCTTGCAACCCGTCCGGTAAGAGCTGGCTTCTCGAAAATGTACTTAACTAGATCCATTTTTGAGATCAATAAGGTAGTGTGGGTCAACATATACTGTCTCAGTCGGCGAGCAGCCCACGCTAAAGCACAACAAGTTTTCTCGAGCAGTGAATAACGTTGTTCACAGTCGGTAAACTTTTTGCTTAGGTAGTAAATTGCATACTCTTTTTGACCAGACTCGTCATGCTGGCCCAGCACACACCCCATTGACTCTTCTAATACTGTCAAGTACATGATCAGAGGTCTTCCTTCAACTGGCGGCATGAGGATTGGAGGTTCTTGTAAATACTCCTTGATCTTGTCAAAAGCCTTCTGGCAATCTTCGTTCCACCTGACCGTTTGTTCTTTTCTTAGCAGCTTGAACAAGGGTTCACAGGTTGCTGTGAGGTGAGATATGAACCTTGAAATGTAGTTCAATCGACCTAAGAACCCTCGAACTTCTTTCTCAGTTTTCGGTGCAGGCATTTCTTGTATAGCCTTGACTTTATCAGGGTCAACCTCAATCCCTTTCTCGCTTACAATAAAGCCCAGCAGCTTACCGGATCGCACCCCGAATGTGCATTTGTTGGGGTTCAACTTTAGTTGGTACTTCCTCAGTCGCTTGAACAACTTCAGCAGATTCACCAGGTGATCTTCCTCTGTAAGGGACTTGGCAATCATGTCATCCACGTAACATTCTATTTCCTTGTGGATCATATCGTGGAACAATGTCACCATAGCCCGTTGATATGTGGCACCAGCATTCTTCAGTCCGAATGGCATCACTTTGTAACAGAACGTGCCCCAAGGTGTAATGAATGTTGTCTTCTCCATGTCTTCAGGTGACATCTTGATCTGATTATACCCTGAAAATCCATCCATGAAGGAGAATACCGAGAACTGAGCCGTATTATCCACCAATACGTCAATGTGAGGTAATGGGAAGTCGTCTTTCGGGCTGGCTCTGTTCAGATCCCGGTAATCAACACACATTCTAACTTTTCCGTCCTTCTTAGGCACAGGTACTATATTAGCAACCCATGGCGGATAACTAGTCACAGCAAGGAACCCGGCGTCCCATTGCTTTTGCACCTCTTCTTTGATTTTCATAGCCATGTCTGGGCGAGTTCGGCGCAGCTTCTGTTTCACTGGTGGGCATTCTTCCCTTAGAGGCAGCTTGTGCACAACAATGTCGGTATCCAACCCTGGCATGTCTTGATACGACCAAGCAAACACATCAACATACTCTTGAAGTAGATCTGTCAGTTGCTTCTTCACTGAGTCTTGCAGGCAGGCCCCGATTTTAACCTCTTTCATGTCTTCCTCCGTACCAAGATTAATCACTTCAACCTCCTCCTGGTGAGGAGTAATAACCTTTTCCTCCTGTCTCAACAACCTGGCGAGCTCTTCAGGAAGCTCATACTCTTCATCAACCCCTTCATCAGCTTGATTGATTGGATTGTCAAAGTCATACGAAGTCATAGCCGTGCTGTTGTCGGTGCTGTCTGGAAGGCACTCTCTGCAAGGGTTAAGTTTGTTCATTTTAGTGATTGATTTTAATCTTGCTTTAGAAAAAAGTGAAATGAAGTTATCATTTTGAAAACACCGCCATTTATTTTTGTACAAAAAGAAAAATGGAAAAACAGTGAACGAAAAGACTCGTTTGCAAAAAGATGTCTGATATTTCATTAATTTAATCTTGTTTGCACAAAAGTACAGATGGCCCTGATTACAAAATGAGTCTTGTCATCTTGGGCAAGATGCAAGACTTTGATGCATGCTATGAAAATACAGGAAATAATAATTACTCTGCATGAGTAACTCTTATAATTTCCTGGGAAGACCAGTTCGAGACACTGCTCCCCGGGATCTTTGGACGAATCCAATTCTCCAGATTGCGCTCCTCTTCCAGCTCGTCTTCCAGACAGTTGATAGCATCGGGGGTAAGCATTCCCCCACTGACAAAACCAGGCTCTGCAGCAGCCTTTGCTTGATGTTGAGTTGGTCTGTAACCCAACCCAAACTTGTCCTTCTTCTCCTCCACAGCTAAGACCTTGCCCCAGCCTAGGGCAGTTCCTTCCTCAACAACCTTCCGGGCTTGTTGGTAAGACGACATGGAGATACCAGATACAGCAGATGCTTCATTGACATTCAAGGCTTCAAATCCTTGGCTCATTGTCTCATGGATCTCCCCATCCATTTCAATATACTTATAAGTAGCCAGATGGCTAACGAATATGTCCTCCTCCCCACAGATTGTGACAACTTGACCTTCCCACTCAAATTTTAACTTTTGGTGAAGGGTAGACGTTATTGCGCCGGCGGCGTGAATCCAGGGTCTACCCAACAAACAGCTGTAGGCGGGCTGAATGTCCATCACATAAAAGATAGTTTTAAAGGTCTGTGGGCCAATTGTCACGGGCAGCTCAATCTCTCCCAGAACCGATCTTTTTGAGCCATCAAAAGCTCTTACCACCAGGTTGCTGGGTCTCAATGCCAATCCATCATATTCTAACTTCACCAGAGCCTTCTTTGGTAAGACATTCAGGGAAGAACCTGTGTCCACCAGCACATGAGAAAGGACAGCTCCTTTGCATTCCATGGTTATGTGCAGGGCTTTGTTGTGATTGCGGCCATCCACTATCAGGTCAGAATTGGTAAACCCTAGCCCATTGCTAGCAGTAACATTTCCAACCACGGTTTCCAATTGGTTGACAGTAATCTCTTCAGGCACGTAAGCTGCGTGCAAGACTTTAAGTAGTGCATTCCGATGGGCTTCGGAGCACATAAGCAGTGAGAGGATGGAGATTTTGGATGGCGTCTGGTGAAGTTGATCCACAACTTTATAATCGCTCTTTTTGATGATTCGCATAAACTCATCAACTTCCTGATCAAATGAAGTCTTCAGGGTTTCTTTGGCAGCTGGATCTTCCTGCACCGGGCCTTTACCCTTTGCCTTGGCAGCAGCTTCTGCTTCGGCTGTGGGTCTTTGAACTTGTGAAGCAAAAAGACGTCCGCTTCGAGTGAAGCCTCCGCCTCCCCCCACGTTATCTACTTGTGGTGCAGGTGCTGATGTTTCCAGAGTGATTCTTTTCCCTTCACAGTACACGTCAGAGCCATAGTGCCAAGGGATGGCCCTATTGCTTTCATATGGTACTGGTCCAGGCACCGTGACAGTGACTGGACTGATTGCTGCTGCTTGTAACACCCCAAATTTGCCCTCTTTTTGTTTAGCATCGTTATCATATCATAATCATCATGAGCATACCATATCCTTATCATTTAGCATAGAAAAATGAGGCATAACACTCGCATGTTCCAGCATAAGGCATATGATCGGTCATCTGGGAAAATCCGGACCTGCAAGTCAAAATCAAGAGCATGGTGATCTAGCAAGAATCTCACAGGATCATTTTGCACAAGCCTGGTATCATGTTCAGAGCCCTAGAAAGAGAAGATGGATCAAAATTTGCTTGAAACGGTTGGTGCAAGCCTATTTTTGAAGGTTCCCACCAAAGGGAGGGAAATTCAAATTTTCCATGCGTTAACCGGTTAACGCATATGGTTAACCGGTTAACAGCTGCGAAATTTGAATTTCCAGCAGCAATTTCAGCATGTGTGTTTTGGCCCCATTTTCCAATTTTCTGATTTTTATTCATTTGAATTAAATTTGAATTTGAGAGAAGGATCTAGAGCATTTATCCAAGCCTAATCCCATTGCTACATCCTAATCACACTACCCAAACCATAATTTTGGATCCCAAACCAAAATTTTGGGCCCCAAACCTAAATCATATTTATTCCATTTCCTTCCAAACCAAAGGGGCTCTCACTCATTTTTCACTCTCATTTTCTGAATTTTCATTCCTCTCACTCACAATTCTCTCACTTTTCTCTCCCAATTTTCCAAATCACTCAAAGTTCCTCTTTGAAGATCACACAACCTTGCCTTGAGGTGTGTAGATCTTGGAACTAAACCTCCATTCATAGCTTCTTTGCATCTTTTTGCTGGTTTTATTGGAGATTCAGATCTGGTTTGAGATCTAGAAGTGCTTTTGGATCCAAAATTCTGCATCAAGAGCTTGTTCTTGCATTTATTTTGCATGGAGTGTGGAGCTTAGCATCGGATCTTCAAAGTTTTGCGCGAGATCTACTGTTTTCAGCTCAATCAACAATTACCAAAGCATACCTCAGCTTTGTAGGTTGGTTAATTTCAGATCTAGCTCTGTTTTTAGCTTATTTGCATGCTTGTGCTTTAGATCCACCATGTGTTTGTGTATTTGATTGTGTTGCATGAATTGATTGGTTGATTTGTATCCGGATCCGAATGTTATTGTTCATGAGCTTAATGATATGGATTAATGTGAATTGATCTAATTTTTCCATGTATAATTGATTGCTGGTCTGGTGCAAGCTTATTTGAATAAGCTGTTTTGAGATGCTGTTTTCTGCAGGATTTGTTGCTGTTTTATCAGTGTTAACCGGTTAACGTATATGGTTAACCGGTTAACGCCCTTGTTTTATGCGTATTTTGTGCAGGTTTGAGCTGGTTAACCGGTTAACGCATATGGTTAACCGGTTAACACTGGAGCAGATTGACTTTTTAGTGTTGTTTTGAGCTTGTTTGATCCCTTTGCTTGTTCTAATTGCCATGGATCATTGCATGATCATTAAACATGAGATTTTAGGGTGATTTGCTTGCTGGTTGATGTATGCTTTCATGTTTTCGACGCGTAAGTCGTGTACTTGTAATGTTTGGCATGATGTTTGATTCTTGTTCACAAGAACCTTTGAGCATGATTAATTCCATGATTGTGTTGGTCAATTTGCTGGATTTTTGCTAACATTGCAGGGGCTATGGTAAGTGAGAGATGTGGGAATTGAGTTCCACATCTCCAATTCTCATCTTCCTCTTATGTTTATGTTACTAACCCTTTGTTGTTGGGCTTAGGCCTTTCTCATCCCTTCTTCTATCTTCTTCTTTTTTCCTTCATTAGGATAGAAACCTCACTAACCTTTAGGACTTCCATGCATGTGAATACTTAGGATTATTTTAGTCCCCCTTTAGAATTTTTCCTTTAAGATCCTTTGGTGCTCTCTTCTCATCTTCAAACTTAATTCTAATTCATTTAATAAAGGTTGAGTACTTTCATGTGACATGAGACTTTGCTATGAGATGCTCACATGCGTTCCATTTCGGGGCGAGGTGTGAGTCATCACTCGTGGTGGATAGGTCTTAACATGAGTACCTCACAAAGAAAAGCTAAAAAACACTTCTTAATCAAAACCACAAAAACACTTAATTATGATAATAGGTTAGTGTGCTTGAGCCTTCACTTGTGGGGCTAGCTTTGGGGATTTCCTCCATAGATAGGTGTGCCTCTTGCGCATTCCATTTCGGGATGATGTGAGATGTACACATCCCATTGAGTAAGACTTGGGTACACTTACCTATGCAAACTTTCACTCATAAAAGCTTCATAAAAATCTCAAACAAACAATAAGCGTCTTTCCTTCGGGAATTCTTTTCTCATCTCCTTCGCTCCGTACGCGAACTTGCTCCTACTTGTCATTTTGCAAGACGGTTACGCACTCGTCGTCCGAGCCTGCAACACCTGAGCAATGGCATAGGCAGTTCAAGCCTTAATTCACAAGCAATTTCCTTTTAGTACCCCTAGTTAGGGGAACTACGGCGTCTCTGATCCTCATTATCCCGATGAGGTACGTAGGCAGCGGGGTAGGGCCCGTTCGAGCACAATCTTTATTTTCCCTACATTTTTTTTTCCTTTTCATTTCTTATTTCAGTTCTTTTCTCAGATTCTTTCCCAGTTCATTTTCATTTCTTTTGCTGCAGTTTTCATACCCTCACCCTTTGAAATAGTTTTCTTTGCAAGCGTGGATCCCGTCGGGTACGGCGGACGATCTGGGTGCTAATACCTTCCCAGGTCGTAACCGACTCCCGAACTCAGTCTCTTTGGTTCGCAGGACCTGTGTCCTTCCTCTTTCTTTCTTCTGGTTTGTGCAGCATTACCATTCCCTTTCTTCGGGATAAAAATGCCTGGCTGGCGACTCTACCTTTTTCCGCGCCACTTTCGCGTTTGTACCAGGATGGAAATCCCGGGAGCGACAGCTTGGCGACTCTGCTGGGGACTGCGCACCAGAGATCTCTGGTTCCCCTGTGAGTCTCTCCTAGCGCTTGTGTGTTGCTGTTTCATTGGGTGGTGTTTGTTTGTTGTGGCTTGTTGTACTGTATTGTTGTTTATTTACAGCTTTATTTACAGCTTTATTTACAGTCTTCAGTATTTATTTTCCGCATCATATATATCATACTGGACTGTCTGGACTGGTTTTCTGTTTGGTGGGATGGGTGATACTATTTCTGAGAGGTAAGCCAAGTACCCGGCTTGAGTGCACCCTAGGATTAGAGTGGACATATTGTACTCGCATGTGGCATGATGAGTGGCGATGTGTTTCACGCCCAGATTGCGACTGTCTTGGAAATATCTTGTGTGGGGATTTCCTCCACTTCGGGATAGGACCTTGATGGTTATGTGCATCTGGGGACCGATCATTGAGAACCTTTGTGGAAACAACCCTCTCCAGTGGTGACAGTGGCAGACCACATTTTGTGGCAAACCCATTCGCACCCGAGGGTCCACTGGGAACTCGCATAGGATGGCCTGGTTCTCTTGTAGGAACTCAGTCAAAGCATCTGGTCGTATGGCATTAGTACTGTATCCTACGGGCTGAATGTACTATTGTTTCTCGATTTCAGCGCTTGAAGCTGGGAACCTGTAAGGGATGCTTGTTTTTCCCGGACTCAGCTGAGGCCTCCCTGCGTAGTATATAATGCCTAACCGATTCCCTGACTTGGTCATGAGCCACTTCTCGGAAATGGTGAAAGTATTATTGCTATTCGGCTTTGAGAGTCCGTGATGTTTGACCCGGAGCACACCCGTGAGATTTGGGATGGGTTTACAGGTTTGCAGGAACACTTGACCTCATCATACCCTTGTTATCAGTGCAGTTCATGTTATGATGCAGTTACTTTGGTTCCGGAGTTCTGGTTTTCTGGTTCTGGTATTCGTGATACTATGGTCCTGAGATTTTCTTCAGAGGGTTGTGGTTATCAGAGAGGGTGACTCAATGAACTTTTGGTTTGTCAGAGGGATTTTGTCAGTGGCCAGATTCCAGACAGTCTCAGATGACCATATGTCTTTGCATTTGCATCTGCATTGCATCATTGCATCATTAATCATTGTTTTGTTTTCATTCACAGGTTCATATTTCTGCTTCCGGTTCCGGTATTCTCTTCAAAGATGGAAGATCCTCGCAAGCAGAATATTCACTTCAAGTTCTTTGATGTCAAGATTGGTTTGCTGAAGAAGATGGTAAAGCTGATTACGCCCAACCAGGTAGAGAGATTCAGAAAAGCTTATGGGAGTATTCTTGATGTGGTGATAGAGCTAAATCCTTCAGAGAGGAGTGCCATTCATACATTGCTTCAGTATTATGATCCTCAGCTCCGTTGCTTCACCTTTCCTGATTTCCAGTTGGGCCCTATGCTGGAGGAGTATGCTTTGATCCTGGGTGTGCCAGTTCAAGATCAGGTTCCTTTCAACTCTGAGATGAGTAGACCAGCACCGGAGGCTATTGCTAAGGCTCTTTATTTGAGTCCTTCTACTGTGAAGTCTTTGACCATTATCAAAGGAGGTGTGTCTGGGTTTTCTTTGGAGGTTCTGGTAAAGAAGGCGGAAGAATTGGCTGTTGAAGAAGAATGGGATGCGGTCTGTGCTATCTTGGCTCTTTCTATCTATGGCACCATTTTGTTTGCTGATATGGAGAAGTTCATAGATATAAACGCCATACATCTCTTTTTGCTGAAGAATCCTGTGCCTACCTTACTCGGGGATTTGTATTACTCGGTTCATTACAAGACTGAAAAGAAGAGGGGAGGTTTGGTTCGTTGCTGTGCTCCATTATTTCACATGTGGTTCATGAGGCATTTGCCTGGTACGGGAGTGTTTAGTGACCATGGTCTGATATGGGCTCAGAAGCTGGAAAAGTTGCTTGCCAAGGATGTTAGGTGGTTCACTCAGAGGCTGCAAGGTGCACGTTTCATTACCAGCTGCGGAAGTTATCATAGTGTGCCTTTGTTGGGAATAACTGGAGGGATTAATTACAATCCAATCTTGTTAAGAAGACAATTAGGATACGCTTTGAGAGATGTGCCTGAAGATTTGAAGCTGACCCCCATTTTCTACTTTTCCGTGAAAGATAATATGCCCTTAGTGAGGAAGGTTGCGGGGGCTTGGAAAAGCATCAAAGGAGAAGGAATAGCTAGTTTCGGGAAGTGCAACAATCAGACGTTCCCAGGGTACGAAGCTTGGTTGAAAGACAGAGCCAGAAGAGTTTTGTTACCATTTTCAGCACCAGTTGCTGAGTCCATTGATACTGTGCCTTTAGAGGAATTCGAGAAGTTAGAAGCCCAGTTACATGCAGTTAGAGTTGAAAATACCGAGATGGTAAGCTTGTATTACCAAGCTAACAGGGCCAAGAAGGAAGCTGAGGAGAAGTTGCTGAAGATACAGACGACTTTGGAGGCTAAGGAGAAAGACTTTGCAGGAAAAGAAGCGCATTTCCGCAGGTTGGGGATGATGGAAGCCCAAAGAGAAGTTGAGCGTAAGAAGAAGTCAAAGACCCTTAGAGATGCTCGTCAGTCTATTGTCTGGTTGAAGGGACAAAGAGAGCAAGAGTTGAAGCAATATAAGGAAAAAGAGGAGTTCTTTGAGACTCAGATGGCTTACAAGAAAGAAGAGGTGGAGCAGGCCCACAAGATTCGCAGAGAGAAGACCCAACAGCTTGCAGACAGTCAACAAGCCCTCGAAGAAGCACTCAAAGAGATTGAAGACCTCAAGTTGATGGCAGGAGTCAAGAAGGTCAGGTCTGATGATGGAGTTTCAGGATCCTCAGGCGGCGGTTTTGCTTCTTAGTTTGTTTTCTTTGTATTTGGATTACCTACGGGCATGTTGTAGGAGTCCTAGTTGTTTGTTTATACTCTGTAAGAACTCGTACTCTATGAGGTATTCTGTTTTTACTGTGCCTAATGGGCTGATCTATGTTAAGATGTTTCTCACTATTTCTCGGTTTGCTTGCTATTATGGTTTGAATGTGGTTTCCCGCAAAGGTTTCTGAAAGTCGAGGATCGGTACCCATCTGGTTTTCTTTGCTAAATACCGGGGCCGGGGCATAAGTGACTTGTGTTTGGAAACATAAACAATTGCATTGCATCCATATAACCTGTTTGTTGTTTTGCAGGTAGTGTCTCGGTTACTAACGTATTTTGTGTTTCAGGCACTATAGCTCCTCGAAAAGCTCGGGGGCAGCCAACAGTACACAGGTACCCAACCAAGGTTAACAGAGAGCGGGCCATGGATCAAATGCAGGCAGATTTGGCAGACCTAAGGCAGAGAATGGATAACTTCATGACGTTAATGACCGGCATGGGGCAGAATCAAGAACGGCTGCGAGAGTTGGTTGAGAATCAGAACAGAAACGCTGCTGCCGCTGCTAATGCTGATATTCATACCGGTGCGGGCGCACGTCAGGGTGGACCTCATGTTATACAACCAGGGGCGACCGTAGTCAATGACGGGATGCATAACATTCATGTGGACCACCAGGAGGACCAGTTCACTTTACTTGATGAGACCGAGGGTCAAGGGGTCGAAATGAATAAGAGATTCGAAGAGATGGCCGAGCAAATCAAGGCTATTCAGTCCCAGAGTTCTTTGGGATTCGATATAACAGACTTGGGCTTGGTTCCGGGAGTCAGGATCCCGTATAAGTTCAAAGTTCCTACTTTCGAGAAGTATAACGGCACTGCTTGCCCAAAGACCCATCTGCAATCGTATGTCGGGAGAATTGCCGCGCATACAGACGATGAAAAACTGTGGATGTATTACTTTCAGGACAGCTTGGTGGGAGCTTCCCTTGAGTGGTACATGAAGCTCAGCAGGGTCAATGTTAAGAGCTGGAAGGATCTCGCTGAGGCCTTCGTGAAGCAGTACCAGTACAACATGGATATGGCTCCGAATCGCACCCAGTTGCAACATATGGCTCAGACAGCAAAAGAAGGCTTCAAAGAATACGCCCAGAGGTGGCGTCAGCTAGCTGCTAGGGTGCAGCCACCCTTGTTAGAGAATGAAATGGCCGATATGTTTATGGGTACCCTCCAGGGAGTATTTCTTGAAAGATTGGCGTCAAGTTCTGCTACAAAGTTCAACGATATTGTCATTGCGGGAGAAAGGGTCGAAACGCTGTTGAAAATGGGGAAGATACAAGACCCCGGTGCTAGTAGCTCAAATGGAGCGAGGAAAGCTTTTAGCGGACCTCCAAGAAGGCGAGAAGGAGAGACCAATGCTGTATTCGGCCGAAGCCAGGGTCGTGGTTACAGAAGACCTTATGAGCATGTGGCTGCTGTCACTATTCCTGCAGCTCCCGTACAACAGATGCTACCTCCACCACAACAACCACAACAACAACAACAACCTAGAGCCAACTACCAGCAAAGACCTTATCAGCCGAGGCAGACTCGTCCTGCTAACAGGGTGATTGAAGCTATTCCGATGACATATGCTGCCTTGTTGCCGAGACTACTAGACTTGAACCTTATTCAATTAAGGACTTTGGCACCACCACCTCCTGGAGAGCTTCCAGCTGGTTACGACGTCAACGCGCGATGCGCTTTTCATTCAGGGGCACCCGGGCACTCAACCGAGAAGTGCAGGGCGCTACATCACAAAGTTCAAGATCTCGTGGATTCAAAGGCAATCAACTTTGCGCCACCACCGAATATCAACTCGAACCCTATACCTAATCTTGGAGGGGCAAAAGTTAATGCTGTTGAGCGTGATGACAAGTTGAGTGTGGTACTGAGAATTGATGAAGTCAAGACGCCGTTGAAGGTGGTGAAAGAGAGACTGTTGAAAGGTCAAGTATTTCCTGGTTGTTCTCTCGATTGTGAAGACTGTATAAGTGTTGTGAATGGTTGCGAGAAATTGAAGACGGGTTTGCAAGAGTTGATTGATGTTGGGTCCCTACAATTTAGCAAGATTAGTAATGAAAAGGCTGATGATGTGTCAACCATTACTATCTTCTACAATGAAGCTGACATGCCCGTCAGACAAGAGCCAGTTACTGTTTACGCTCCTCAGATTAGTCCTGTGACTATAACTGTACCTGGGCCAGTGCCGTACACCGATGATAGAGCCATTCCGTGGCATTACGGTTCTGATGTCTATGTGGCGGGACAGAAGATGGAAAGTAGACCTGTTGCTGACTTGACCATTGAAAATGTGGGAGGTGTTGGAGGTTTTACTCGAAGTGGTCGTTTGTTTGCTCCCCCTGCACTGAGAAAGGATCCCGAGGCCGAAGCTTCGTCCAAAGACAAAGGAAAGCAGACTGCGAATGATGAGTCAGATACCCCCGTGGCTGGGCAGGGGACATTTGAAAAGGAGGTAGAGGAGTTCATGAAGATCATCAAAAGGAGTGACTATAAGGTGGTTGATCAACTGAATCAAACGCCTTCAAAGATTTCTATTTTGTCACTGTTGATGTGCTCTCCCGCGCACCGAGAAGCCTTGCTGAAAGTACTTCAAATGGCCTATGTTCCTCAAGAAATCACTGTTAATCAACTCGAAGCTGTTGTTGGAAGTGTTAATGCTAGCCATGGCTTAGGCTTCACTGACCGAGATCTCACCTCGGAGGGAAGGAATCACAATAAAGCACTGCATATCACGATGGAATGCAAGGGCGCTGTGTTGTCTCATGTCCTTGTAGACACAGGCTCTTCCTTGAATGTGCTCCCGAAGAAGGCGTTGATGAAGCTTAACATTGATGGGGTTATTCTGACGCCGAGTGATCTAGTGGTTAAAGCTTTCGATGGTTCAAGAAGATCCGTTTTCGGAGAGGTTGAGTTGCCTGTCAAGATAGGCTCTCAAGTCTTCAAGAGTGTCTTCTATGTCATGGACATCCAGCCTGCGTATAGTTGCTTGTTGGGCAGACCGTGGATACACGCAGCTGGAGCTGTCACCTCAACTCTGCACCAGAAGCTTAAATATGTGGTGGATGGCCAGGTCATCACAGTTTGCGGGGAAGAAGATATTTTCGTCAGCCACCTGTCGACGTTTAAATATGTGGAAATGGACGGAGAAATTCACGAGACTTTGTGCCAAGCTTTTGAGGCAGATGTCAGTATCTTGACTCCGGTGAAGAAAAACAATGAAGGCACGTCAATTCATTCCTACCGGGAAGCAAAAGAGGCCGTCCAATCAGGCAATGCCCAGGGCTGGGGCAAGCTACTGGAGGTGGAAAAGAAGGGTGATAAATTCGGCTTAGGGTATCAACCTGGGGGGTCTATTCAGAGTGGTAAAGCTATCTCATTCACAAGTGCTGGGTCGCTCGACCGCGATCAAATCTGTATGTCAAGCCAAGACGGGGATAGTGACAGAGACTGGGACAACAATTGGATCCGCCCGTGTGCACCCGGCGAGGAGCTAGGAAATTGGTCTGCTGAGGACATTGTCCAAGTTACCTGGCTCTCAAAGTAATTGTTTTGTTTCCTTTTATTAGCATACTGCATTGTCAAATCCAGCATTCTGCCCAAGATGTTTGGATCCATTGTACTGGGCCACCATGTTTTGTATTGCATCGTTATTTTTGCCATGAAATAAAAGGACATTTTCAGACAAATTGTGCTCTTTTTCTTTGTTTTTAAACTTTTTCACAAAAAACAATATAAAAATGGCAATGTGTTTTTTCATTTTTTTGCTTTGTGTTAGCGTCTCTTTTCAAAATAAGCAGATTCTGAATAAGCACATCATTTGTGCAGTATTGATCATCCGGATTCCACGGATAACGTTCCTGCTATGACTATGCATGACTTTGATAATCCAGTCTACCAAGCTGATGAAGGGGTTGAGGAAGACTGTGACCTCCCTGAAGAGTTGGTCAGATTGTTGAAACAAGAGGAACGGGTTATTCAGCCTCATCAAGAAGAGATTGAGACCATCAACATTGGCAGTGAAGATGCAAAGAAAGAAATCAAGATAGGAGCCAATCTGCAGGCCGACGTCAAACAAGAGCTGATCAGTATGCTGAGAGAGTATGTAGATATCTTTGCTTGGTCATATCAAGATATGCCAGGGTTGGATACCGACATCGTGATGCATAAGCTACCCCTGAGAGAAGACTGTCCTCCTGTAAAGCAAAAATTGAGAAGAACTCGCCCGGATATGGCGATGAAGATTAAAGAGGAGGTGCAGAAACAGTGGGATGCCGGGTTCCTTGCCGTGACTAGTTACCCACCTTGGGTAGCTAACATCGTACCAGTGCCTAAAAAGGACGGCAAGGTCCGGATGTGCGTTGACTATCGAGATTTGAACAGAGCGAGCCCAAAGGATGATTTTCCGTTGCCACACATTGACGTGTTGGTCGACAGTACTGCTCAATTCTCAGTATTCTCCTTCATGGATGGATTCTCTGGTTATAATCAGATAAAAATGGCGCCGGAGGACATGGAGAAGACAACGTTCATTACCCCGTGGGGAACATTCTGCTATAAGGTCATGCCCTTCGGTTTGAAGAACGCTGGGGCAACCTATCAACGGGCGATGGTCACGTTGTTCCATGACATGATCCACAAGGAGATCGAATGTTATGTGGATGATATGATTGCAAAGTCCAAAGACGAAGAGGAGCATTTGGTTAACCTAAAGAAGTTGTTTGACAGATTGATCAAGTACAAGTTGAGGTTGAATCCGAACAAGTGCACTTTCGGAGTGCGTTCTGGAAAGTTGCTGGGTTTCATTGTAAGTCAAAGAGGAATTGAGGTAGATCCTGCTAAAGTGAAAGCTATTCAAGATATGCCTGCACCAAAGACAGAAAAAGAGGTGCGCGGGTTCTTAGGTAGATTGAACTACATTTCTCGGTTCATATCTCACCTAACTGCCACGTGCGAACCGATATTCAAACTGCTAAGAAAGGAGCAGACGGTCAGGTGGAATGATGATTGCCAAAGGGCTTTCGACAAAATAAAGGAATATTTGCAGGAGCCTCCAATTCTGATGCCTCCAGTGGAGGGGAGACCGTTAATCATGTACTTGACCGTGCTTGAAGGGTCGATGGGGTGTGTGCTCGGCCAACATGACGAGTCTGGTCGAAAAGAGTACGCCATTTATTACCTCAGCAAAAAGTTTACCGACTGTGAATCCCGATACTCACTGCTCGAGAAAACTTGCTGCGCTTTGGTATGGGCTGCTCGCCGACTGAGGCAGTACATGTTGACCCATACTACACTTCTCATTTCCAAGATGGATCCTGTCAAGTACATCTTTGAGAAACCAGCATTGACCGGAAGGGTTGCTAGATGGCAGATGATTTTAACTGAATACGACATCCAGTACACTTCTCAGAAAGCCATCAAAGGAAGTGTATTGTCGGAATACCTTGCTCAGTAACCTCTTGAGGATGACTATCAACCGATGAGATTTGATTTCCCTGATGAGGACATCATGTACCTCAGAACAAGCGATTATGAGGAACCACTTCCGGAGGAGGGGCCTGACCCTGAATCCAAATGGAAGTTGATGTTTGATGGGGCTGTCAATATCAATGGTCGTGGAGTTGGTGCCGTACTCATTACTCCTGAAGGTGTTCATTTACCCTTCGCTGCCAAAATTACTTTTGGCTGCACCAACAATGAAGCGGAATACGAGGCGTGTATAATGGGAATAGAGGAGGCAATTGATCTTCGGATTAAGAACCTCGACATATTCGGAGATTCAGCCCTCGTCATTAACCAAATTACCGGCAAGTGGTATACACATCAAGAGCATCTAGTTCCGTACAGGGATTATGCTAGAAAACTGTTGACATTCTTCACGACAGTTGAGCTCAAATACATACCACGTGACGAAAATCAATTTGCCGATGCTTTGGCCACTCTCTCTTCGTCAATTAAAGTCCTATGTTGGAACTTTGTGCCCAGAATTGACATCTCCAGGCTTGACTCTCCGGCTTATGCTTTCTCTGTAGACGCCGTGTCTGACGAGAAACCTTGGTATTTTGATATCAAGTTGTTCCTGGAGAAGCAAGAATACCCAACAGGGGCATCTTCCAAAGACAAGAAGACCTTGAGACGACTTGCTGCTAGTTTCTTCTTGAACACAGACGGGGTTTTGTACAAGAGGAACTTCGACATGGTCTTGCTCAGATGCGTGGATAGACACGAAGCAAGCCTGTTGATGCAGGAAGTCCATGAAGGATCTTTTGGTACCCATGCAGGAGGGCATGCTATGGCAAAGAAACTGTTGAGATCAGGGTATTACTGGATGACAATGGATGCAGACTGTTGTTCATTCGCTCGTAAATGCCACAAGTGCCAAATATACGCAGATAAAGTGCATGTTCCTCCTAATCCGCTCAACGTCATGTCATCTCCTTGGCCTTTCTCTATGTGGGGCATTGACATGATCGGGAAGATTGAACCGACTGCTTCGAACGGTCATCGCTTCATCCTGGTCGCGATTGATTACTTTACCAAGTGGGTAGAAGCAGCGTCTTATGCCAATGTCACTCGTCAAGTGGTGGCAAGATTTCTGAAAAGAGATATCATATGCAGATATGGAGTACCCGAAAGGATCATTACTGATAATGGTTCTAATCTCAACAACAAGATGATGGCAGACTTATGTCGGGACTTCAAAATACAGCATCACAATTCTTCTCCTTACCGACCAAAGATGAATGGTGCGGTAGAGGCAGCTAACAAGAATATCAAGAAGATTGTGCAGAAAATGGTTGTCACCTACAAGGATTGGCATGAGATGTTACCGTTTGCTTTGCATGGGTACCGAACGTCGGTCAGGACGTCAACAGGGGCAACTCCCTTCTCTCTAGTGTATGGCATGGAAGCAGTCCTGCCTGTTGAAGTAGAGATTCCTTCACTGCGTGTGATGATGGACGTCAAACTGGATGAGGCTGAATGGGTGCGTGCTCGTTACAACCAGCTATGTCTAATTGAGGAAAAGAGATTAGCGGCTATCTGTCATGGTCAGCTTTATCAGAGGAGAATGAAGCGGGCATTCGACCAACGAGTACGTACTCGAGAGTATCAAGTGGGAGAGCTTGTATTGAAGAGGATCGTTCCTCCAGGTTCAGATAACAGGGGCAAGTGGACCCCAAACTACGAAGGACCATTCATAGTGAAGAAAGTCTTCTCAGGAGGAGCGCTGATGCTCACCACTATGGATGGAGAGGATTTCCCATCCCCTGTCAACTCGGACGCAGTTAAAAAATACTTCGCATAAAGAGACCCGCTGGACACAAAAACAGAATGTAAGTCCAGGCAAGAAAAGGGCATCCCGGCGAGCTAAAAACAGAATAAAAAGCTCGGGCAAAAATTAGGGAAAATAAACAAAAAAAAATGTACACCCGCTGAGTTGAAAAGCCACATTGGACAGCTCAGGCAAAAAAGGGTATCCCGGTGGATTGAAAACCCGAGAGGGCGATCCACGCAAAATAAGGGAATAAGCGAACAACTGTGATCCAAGTTATCTGAACCACGTCATCGTTTCGTACGGTTTGACAATATCGGAAAGATAGGAAACAGTCCCCTTGTCTTCTCAGAAAGCCAAAGCAGAATGGAGAGTCTTGAAGACATGCAGGTCATAGCAGAAATGGAACTCTTTGGAATGCCGTGTACATTGCCTTTAGGATAGTTTCTTTTCTCAATTTCTATAGTGGCTACCTCTTTCCAGGTGGTTGCTTCCTGATGTAAATCTTTGCCTATTCAGAGGCCATTCAATAAAAATAATATTCAGTCAAAAAGCTGTGTGTGTGTATTTTTGTCTGCAAAATGTCCTGAATTTTTGACAAAAAATAGCATTGCATCTAAACATGGTGATAATCTTGAAAAGAAAACTGACATGCAGGGAAACTGTAACCCTCTTTGAGTGTCGGGTGATAATGGATGAACAGATCACGCCATGCAAATCCCCGGGACACACGTGTGTTTTCTGTTGTTGCAGATTGCAGGATGGCGTCACATCGAGCGATTTACTCTCCCCCAGTAGAGTATCTCCCCAAGCAGAGATTTTTCTTCTCCAGCAGGTAGCTGAAAGCCTGACTTGTCTAAATAGATATTTTCCTCCAACTAAGTCTTGGCAGCAGCCCAAGCAGGTTCTTCTTCCCAAGTGAAGTAGTAGTCCATTCTTCCCCAGCGGAGTGTGCCTAGCAAGTACCTGAGAGCATGTCATCATCAGAGGTGGAATTAACAGTATTTTATCATCAGTAAGAGTCCTTCCCAGTAGGCGTGATTGAGGGCCGGATATCCCCTCAGAGTCTTGAATCATCGGATGCTCTCCCCAGCCAGAGTATTTGCCCAGGAAGCTTCCCCAGCCAAGTCTGAAGATGATCTGTCCTCCCACAGAGTTCATATTTGATTTTCACCTCCGTCCGTGAAATATTCCCCAGCAGATTTGCCCTATTGTTGGTTTATTTGATGATGCAGCCAGGTATTCATCACCTCAGTCGGAGTGGGTATCCAGACCTCTTGACTTTTTCTCCCCTGCAGAGTTGTATCTCTTGTTGCCGATCAGGCATTCGTTTATTGCTCGTCTGCAATCTTCAACACTCGTATGTGTTATCCCTAAGCAAGTTTCCCCAGCGAGGACATATCACTGCTTTATGGCTGCTCGACTGCATCTTTCAACACTCGTCCGTGTTAGCTCTGTGTTGCTGTTTGCTCGTCTGCAATTTCCAACACTCGTCTGTGTCATGATGCCTCCGTTGTTGCTCGTCCGCAACTCCTCAACACTCGTCTGTGTTCTGAGATGATATTTGCTGTTGCTCGTCTGCAACCTTCCAACACTCGTCTGTGTTTGGTATTGGATCCTTCGCTGCACTCGTCTGTGCCTTGATATGTATTCTCTGTTGTTGCTCGTCTTCAACTGTCCAGCACTCGTCTGTGTGTGTTTGAAGCTCGTCTGCTTTTATCCCCCAGAAGTCGTTTGTGTTCTGAAGCTCGTCTGCTTTGCCTGGATACTCGTCTGTATCATCCTCAGCACTCGTCTGTGCTAGCTTGCACCTGAATGTGAAGATTTGTCGTTCATCCTGATATCTCTGTGACTACTTCAAATGCTCGTCTGTGTTTGAATCTCTGGTATTCGTCTATACCAGTGGCTGATACTCGTCTGTATCATCGCCTGAAGCACTCGTCTGTGTTTCTCAGATCATCGTCCGATACTCGTCTGTATCTTTGACTATTGGCACTCGTCTGTGTTCTCTTGATGATCATCCAATACTCGTCTGTATTGAAGAGGTTTAAAATCCTGACAGTGGGAATTAAATGTCGAAATGGTTACCGGGCCTGGCGTAACAGGTAAATCCGAGGGAGGCTCGTCCGTCTCAAGCACCAATTATTATGGTTGCTGCACCTGGCGTAACATGTTTGCTCAGAAGACTCGTCTGTCTTATGCCATATATCCGCGGATAATATATGAAGAAGGTTCGTCTACCTTGATTGCATGTCTATCCCACAGACTTATATGCATTCCCGGAGCCTGCGTAAGGGTTATCCGAAGAAGACTCGTCCGTCTTATTCCACTTATCTGCGTAAGGATTAGTGAAGGAGATTCGTCCATCTCAGGTTACTTTGAAGATCCTTAAGGGCTCGTCCGCTCTCTGTACCTGGCGTCACAGGTCATGCGAAGACTCGTCTGTCAGCATGATAGTATTCCAGATATCAGTTTCAACTTGGAAGAAGCTCGTCTGCTTTTTCTCTCCTTCTTATCCCCGGAGCGTCATCTGGTTGGGTTTATTTCCCAGTGTTGCATTCTTCGTCAGAGTGCAAATTTCAGGTCTTCTTGGTATTCAATCACAGTTTATCTCGAATGTCTGATAGCCGTTGCTCTCATCCTTTTCAGATTAACAGTTGATTGAATAGGGGCAGCTGTAACACCCCAAATTTGCCCTCTTTTTGTTTAGCATCGTTATCATATCATAATCATCATGAGCATACCATATCCTTATCATTTAGCATAGAAAAATGAGGCATAACACTCGCATGTTCCAGCATAAGGCATATGATCGGTCATCTGGGAAAATCCGGACCTGCAAGTCAAAATCAAGAGCATGGTGATCTAGCAAGAATCTCACAGGATCATTTTGCACAAGCCTGGTATCATGTTCAGAGCCCTAGAAAGAGAAGATGGATCAAAATTTGCTTGAAACGGTTGGTGCAGGCCTATTTTTGAAGGTTCCCACCAAAGGGAGGGAAATTCAAATTTTCCATGCGTTAACCGGTTAACGCATATGGTTAACCGGTTAACAGCTGCGAAATTTGAATTTCCAGCAGCAATTTCAGCATGTGTGTTTTGGCCCCATTTTCCAATTTTCTGATTTTTATTCATTTGAATTAAATTTGAATTTGAGAGAAGGATCTAGAGCATTTATCCAAGCCTAATCCCATTGCTACATCCTAATCACACTACCCAAACCATAATTTTGGATCCCAAACCAAAATTTTGGGCCCCAAACCTAAATCATATTTATTCCATTTCCTTCCAAACCAAAGGGGCTCTCACTCATTTTTCACTCTCATTTTCTGAATTTTCATTCCTCTCACTCACAATTCTCTCACTTTTCTCTCCCAATTTTCCAAATCACTCAAAGTTCCTCTTTGAAGATCACACAACCTTGCCTTGAGGTGTGTAGATCTTGGAACTAAACCTCCATTCATAGCTTCTTTGCATCTTTTTGCTGGTTTTATTGGAGATTCAGATCTGGTTTGAGATCTAGAAGTGCTTTTGGATCCAAAATTCTGCATCAAGAGCTTGTTCTTGCATTTATTTTGCATGGAGTGTGGAGCTTAGCATCGGATCTTCAAAGTTTTGCGCGAGATCTACTGTTTTCAGCTCAATCAACAATTACCAAAGCATACCTCAGCTTTGTAGGTTGGTTAATTTCAGATCTAGCTCTGTTTTTAGCTTATTTGCATGCTTGTGCTTTAGATCCACCATGTGTTTGTGTATTTGATTGTGTTGCATGAATTGATTGGTTGATTTGTATCCGGATCCGAATGTTATTGTTCATGAGCTTAATGATATGGATTAATGTGAATTGATCTAATTTTTCCATGTATAATTGATTGCTGGTCTGGTGCAAGCTTATTTGAATAAGCTGTTTTGAGATGCTGTTTTCTGCAGGATTTGTTGCTGTTTTATCAGTGTTAACCGGTTAACGTATATGGTTAACCGGTTAACGCCCTTGTTTTATGCGTATTTTGTGCAGGTTTGAGCTGGTTAACCGGTTAACGCATATGGTTAACCGGTTAACACTGGAGCAGATTGACTTTTTAGTGTTGTTTTGAGCTTGTTTGATCCCTTTGCTTGTTCTAATTGCCATGGATCATTGCATGATCATTAAACATGAGATTTTAGGGTGATTTGCTTGCTGGTTGATGTATGCTTTCATGTTTTCGACGCGTAAGTCGTGTACTTGTAATGTTTGGCATGATGTTTGATTCTTGTTCACAAGAACCTTTGAGCATGATTAATTCCATGATTGTGTTGGTCAATTTGCTGGATTTTTGCTAACATTGCAGGGGCTATGGTAAGTGAGAGATGTGGGAATTGAGTTCCACATCTCCAATTCTCATCTTCCTCTTATGTTTATGTTACTAACCCTTTGTTGTTGGGCTTAGGCCTTTCTCATCCCTTCTTCTATCTTCTTCTTTTTTCCTTCATTAGGATAGAAACCTCACTAACCTTTAGGACTTCCATGCATGTGAATACTTAGGATTATTTTAGTCCCCCTTTAGAATTTTTCCTTTAAGATCCTTTGGTGCTCTCTTCTCATCTTCAAACTTAATTCTAATTCATTTAATAAAGGTTGAGTACTTTCATGTGACATGAGACTTTGCTATGAGATGCTCACATGCGTTCCATTTCGGGGCGAGGTGTGAGTCATCACTCGTGGTGGATAGGTCTTAACATGAGTACCTCACAAAGAAAAGCTAAAAAACACTTCTTAATCAAAACCACAAAAACACTTAATTATGATAATAGGTTAGTGTGCTTGAGCCTTCACTTGTGGGGCTAGCTTTGGGGATTTCCTCCATAGATAGGTGTGCCTCTTGCGCATTCCATTTCGGGATGATGTGAGATGTACACATCCCATTGAGTAAGACTTGGGTACACTTACCTATGCAAACTTTCACTCATAAAAGCTTCATAAAAATCTCAAACAAACAATAAGCGTCTTTCCTTCGGGAATTCTTTTCTCATCTCCTTCGCTCCGTACGCGAACTTGCTCCTACTTGTCATTTTGCAAGACGGTTACGCACTCGTCGTCCGAGCCTGCAACACCTGAGCAATGGCATAGGCAGTTCAAGCCTTAATTCACAAGCAATTTCCTTTTAGTACCCCTAGTTAGGGGAACTACGGCGTCTCTGATCCTCATTATCCCGATGAGGTACGTAGGCAGCGGGGTAGGGCCCGTTCGAGCACAATCTTTATTTTCCCTACATTTTTTTTCCTTTTCATTTCTTATTTCAGTTCTTTTCTCAGATTCTTTCCCAGTTCATTTTCATTTCTTTTGCTGCAGTTTTCATACCCTCACCCTTTGAAATAGTTTTCTTTGCAAGCGTGGATCCCGTCGGGTACGGCGGACGATCTGGGTGCTAATACCTTCCCAGGTCGTAACCGACTCCCGAACTCAGTCTCTTTGGTTCGCAGGACCTGTGTCCTTCCTCTTTCTTTCTTCTGGTTTGTGCAGCATTACCATTCCCTTTCTTCGGGATAAAAATGCCTGGCTGGCGACTCTACCTTTTTCCGCGCCACTTTCGCGTTTGTACCAGGATGGAAATCCCGGGAGCGACACTGCTGAAGGGACTGCTATTGTTTGTGGATCATAAAAGATTGTAACTGGTGTTCTGGCGGGAGCAGCACCTTCTGAATGGTAGGCGAAATCATTTTCAGGATCGTAGAATATGGTAACAGTGGAGACATCTTCATGATTGATTGCTGGTGTTGTAGGAGGTACTGTTGGAAGGACTGATGTTGTTGTTGATGGAGATTCGAAATGGAATGAAGCTGAAGTTGTAGCAGGAGAAACTGTTGAAAACTGATCATTTGGAAGGACAGATGAAGTACTTGTTGATGTTGCTGGTGAATTGTTGGGAACAATAGTTGCTGCATTTGTAGGAGGATCTGAAACCGTTGCTGATGAAGTTGTCGGATTTGTCGGAAATGATGTAGTGATCTGTAGCAAGCCACTCTGAATAAGGCTGTCAATGCCATTCCTCAGGTCCTCACACCCGTTCCATGAAATATTGCAGTAGGGACACCCTAGTTCACACCCCGGAAATATTTGGTTTTCGCGGAGTTGAGCTTTGATTTCCACCAATGGTGTCCTGATCTGATCCACACTGGTTATTAAATAAGACGGTCTGTCTTCTTCAATAGCGTTAATTCGAGGACCACCATGGTTTGGCATTGGGTTTTTATTGACATTGGGCGGCGGTGCGAAATTCAGAGCCTTGGAGTCTACCAAGTCTTGTACCTTCATATGCAGAGCCCTGCATTTTTCTGTACTGTGACCAGGTGCGTTTGAATGAAAAGCACACCTAGCATTGGAGTCATAGTTTCTTGGTAGACTGTTGGGATCCGGAGGTGCCAACGTTCTTAGCTCAACTAGGTTGAGTTTCAGAAGTTGTGGCAGCAAAGCAGCATACGGCATTGGGATCGGGTCGATCACTCGGTTAGCTTGGGATGGCCTTTGTTGGAATGGCCTCTGTTGAGTGTTGTTGGTGTTGTTGTTGTTGTAGTTTCTTGGAGGATATTGATTCTGCTGATACTGAGGTTGTTGTTGGAAGTTTTGTTGCGGAGGTTGATAGACTGGCTGAGGATGAGCTGGAGCAGGGATAGTGACTGCTGCTATTGTCCTTTGAACATATTGGGGCCTACCCCTGTTGGTGTGAATGGCATTGGTCTCGCCAGTTCTTCTCGGGCCTGCAAAAGGCTTTCTCATACTACTGGACGAGCTTGCACCGTTGTCTGAGATCTTTCCCATCTTTAACAGGCTTTCAATTCTCTCCCCAGCTATAACAACATCTGCGAAGCTAGTGGAAGAGAAAGCAGCCAACCTGTCAATATACGTTCCCTGGAGAGTGTTCATAAACATGTCTGCCATTTCTCTCTCAGACATTGGTGGTTGAACAGCAGCAGCCAGTTGCCTCCACCTTTGAGCATATTCTCTGAAGCTCTCCCTAGATGACTGTGACATTCCCATTAGGAGGGTCCTGTTGGGTGCCATGTCTAGATTGTATTGATACTGTCTAATGAAGGCCTCTGCCAGGTCCTTCCAGCATCTTACAGTTGCCCTTGTCAAATGGGAATACCACTCCCTCGAAGCTCCAGTCAAGCTATCTTCGAAGTAGAACATCCAAAGTTTCTCATCCATTGTATAGGCCTTCAGCCTTCCCAGAAATGATTGTAGATGAGTCCGGGGGCATGAAGTCCCATTATACTTTTCGAAACAAGGAGGTTTGAACTTATGGGGGATCCTGACCCCGTCTACCAAACCCATGTCCATGACGTCGAAACCCAAAGAATTTTGAGATTCTAAGGACCTCAACTTCTCAGCTATCTCTTCCAACCGTCTATCATATGTTTCCTCTCCAGCACCCATTACTGTAAATTGGTCCTCCTGAGGATCTTCTTGAAGTACTCTGGCTGCAGTGGCTGTTCCCTGAATGTTTGCAGGAATGTTAATCTCAGGATGTAGATGTGGGCCAAACACAGGAGGGTTAACATGGGGTTGCACCCGTTCATTGTTACTTGTGCCAGCAGTCCCCACATGGGGCTCCTCTTGATTCCTTCCTTCTACCAAAGCTCTGAGCCTCTCCTGGCTTTGAGCTAAATTGTTCATTACTTCCATGAACTGTGTTATCTGCGTTCTCATCTCCAACCTTTCGTTAGCCATCTGGTTTCTGACCTCCGTAAGGTCCTGCTGCATCTGATCCATCTGAATTCCCGGAAGGTTGTTTCTAGTTGGGTACCTGTGTGGCCTGTTGAGAGGAAATACCCGGCGGCGAGCAATAATTCCTGAGCATCACAACAGAGGTTAGTAACAACAAAACAAAAACCTAAAAAACAAACAAAAGGGTTAGCATGCAATGCAGTTATGCTTATTTGTTCTCAAGGTATCCGGTTTGGCTTTCAGTTTTGACCCTTCCAGACCCTTGAAGATGCTGCTGTTGGAGTTGCTTTTGAAGTAACCCAGATGGAAACTAACACAAATATATTACAAAGGTGAAATAATACAACTTGTTCATTTTACAACACAAGCCCTCAAAGGGGTCAAAATACATCACAAAAAGGCAAAAGTACATGGAATGGAAACAACAACAAACAAATGATCAAACTCCAAGGCCAAACTCATCCTCACGAACTTCCTTAAGAAGTGCTTCGGTCACAGGATCAGCCGGCCGCTCCGTGAGACTTCTGATGAGAAGGTTTCTTGCTGCAACAGCTGCAGTCAACTTCTTGTTCTGACTTTGGTCCTTAGACCTCTTCACTCCTGCTTTGATTTTCAGCTCTGATATTTCCTCTTGGGCTGCTGCCAGGGCTTTTTCTATCTGTTCCATCTTGTCCTGAACTCTCTTGTCTTCTAGAGTACGGGCCTCAGTGATCCGGACCCACCTGGCCTGACTCTCTTTCAAATACAAGTCTGTCCTCGCTCTCTGGAACTGGGCTTCTTTACAAGCATTCTTCAGAATCTGCTCACCAGCCTTAGACTTGTTGATATAATCCCCAGACTTTTCAATCTTAGTCAGATGCTCTATTCTCAACTTCTCCAATCTTTCAATCTCCCTCATACCTTCACTCCTCTCCCTGAGGGTCTTCTGCAAAGCCTGGGTTAGCTTCTCATTTCTTTCCTTCAAGCTCTCAAACTCCTCCAAACTGATGGTGACAGGGGGTGGTGCTGAAGATGACTCAGGCATGTCTTCTATGGTGAAGGGCATTCCAGAGAATTGGGCCCTGGCATGGGACCACTCATAATATTGGACTGATGCCACATTATTGCACTTCCCCAGAATGGTGATTCCCTTGGTTTGAACATGATCCCAGGCCCAGGCAGCCTGCCTAACAGTTACCAGACTAATCTTGTTCTCACAGTAGAGGGTCTCAACTAGGTCCTGCTCCCTAGGAGTATGAACCAGTGCATAGCCTAATTGCCTCCTGAACAGCAGAGGGTTATAATTGATACTTCCCTTAACCCCTATTAAAGGCACATTGGGAAAGTGCCCACAGCTTGTAATGATATCTCTGCCCTTGGTGCTTTGAGTACACCATCTGATGTCTGCTGAAGTGAGAGTAGTGAGCCTCTTAGCCCAGTTGCTCTGCTGATGAGGATTTAGGAATGCATCTGTCCAGGGTAGATGCTTAAGAAGCCAAGCATGGAATAATGGAGCACAACACCTCACTAGCCTCCCCCTCTGCTTCTCATTCTTCTGATGTACTGAGTAATAGAGATCTCCTAGCAAAGTTGGCACTGGGTTCTTCAAGATGAACAAATGGATTGCATTCCTACTGATGAATCGAGGCTCATCTGCAAACAATACAATTCCATATACACTTAAGGCCAACAGAGCACAAACAGCTCTCCACTCCCCCAGGGAGGCCTTCAGGCTAGCTTGGGAAATCAGGAAGTCAAGATGAAAACCAGGGATCCCAGCCTTAGAGGTCATATGCTGCTCAATCAAAGCAGGTTCCAGGTGCAAAGCCTTTGCTACTTCTCCATTAGCAGGAAAGACCATTTCAGGATTGAAAGGAATTTCTCTCCTGATAGGCATGCCAACTAATGAGGAGTACTCTTCCAATAAGGGGCCTAACTGAAAGTCTTGAAAGGTGAAACATCTCAATGGAGGATCATAAAACTGAATGCAGGTGTGGATGAGGCTCCTCTGTGAAGGGTCCCGATCCATAACTATGTCCAGTATATCTCCATAACTCTCCCTGAACAAGGGTATGTGATCCGGAGTGATCAGGGTTTGGATCCTCCTGATGTCTGATAAGTCTGGTTGGAAGAAATGATAGGTGATGTTGCTTTTCTTTGGAGCCATGATGCTGAAGACTGAGTAGAGTGCTGATGAAGATGCTGAAAGAATGAGCCACTGATTGGCTGGTGCTGGTGAAGATGGGTCAATACTGCAGATGGGGTCAAAACCTAAACCAGATGAAAATGGATACCCTGAAACACAAATAAGCAAATGTTAATATGATGCAATGGGTATGTATGCAAATGATATGCAAAGGGTTTGTGCCTGAGCTGGATCTGATTAACTGCCTTGATATAGGTCCAAGTGTGTTCAAGAATTCCAGTTGGAGGTCTAAAAATCCAGTAACCAGGGTGGGGGGGCTCAAATAAAGAGCCACATGTCCAGGGTTTTAGAATCACAAGAACTATCCAACATGGAGTATTCTTAACAAAGTCAAAGTAACAGGGTATTCTGAGGTCAAGGTACCTGCAAACCTGTAAACAGCCCAACCCCCTCACAGGTGGTGATCTAGAACAAGGATCCTCAGACTTGGATCAGTTATGAGAAGTGTAAACACTTCTAACCCGGAGGTACAGTGTTTACAATAACCATAACAATTCCTCCTCTAATTCACCTCAGTTTCTGAAGGTCAATACTAAAAGGTCATCCAGACTTAGCAGGCTTCCCAGATAGCCCTAGCATTGCAGGAAATCTGCAACACAGAGTTCTCAAGAAGAAACCCATATCTGAACCGTGTTTCATATTCCCGCACCAGACCGAAATGGAATGGGAAAGAATATGATTCACTCTAGCCTAGGTGTCACTCAGGTCCCAGGTATAGGACCTTAACTCTCAATGAAACACCCACCCACCAAAACAAAAACCAAATCCAGCCAGCAACAATGACAGTATGATATATATAAATGCAATAAAGAAAGAAGTAAAGTAACTGTACATAAAGCAATAAACAAAAATAAATACAAGCACAAACAAGCACATAACACCCCAGTAAACACAAATCAAACAAGCGCTAGGAGGAACCCACAAAAAGAACCAGAAGCCCTGGTTGCAGTATAAGGGTCCCCAGCAGAGTCGCCAAGCTGTCGCTCCCGACAAATGAAACAGGGTCATATGAGGGTACAGACGCGAACGGTCGGCGAAGGGAACAGTGAGAACACACAGCCGTGAACTCACTGGAGATGAATAGAGTCGCCAGCTAGGCATTTTTATCCCGGAGGAAAGGCAATGCTGCATAGACCTAGAAAGAGACGGATAAGACGGTTTGCGAACCAGAGAGACTGAGAAAGGGGGTTGGTTACAACCTGGGAAGGTATTAGCACCCAGATTGTCCGTCGTACTCGACGGGATCCACGCTTAAAAGATTTGTGTTTTAAAGGGGTAGTGTCAGTTCAATTTGTGTATAAAGAGCTGAAAGCAATATGTACAGGTGTCGGTGTGAAAGGAGTGAAGTGTGATATATACAGTGTCAGTGTGAGATCAGGAATGAAATGCTCATGAAAATGAGGCTTAAAGAGTAAAGCTGGAAGGAGGGGGAATATACAGAGACTTTTGTTCGATAACCGTTAAGTTATGCCTACGTATCCTCTCGTGCAATGAGGAAGTCAGAACACCGTAGTTCGACCCAAAGAGACTGAAAGATGAATTGACTTGTGAACTGCTTACTTGCCTATGCTCAAGTGTATGATCTGTCTGGCACAGATGCGAACTGTCTTGCATTAGACGGAAGAAGCGAGTTCTCGTTTGTGAGTGAAGATGATGAGAAAAGAATCCCGAAGGAGACGATTATTGTTTGTTTTTGAGTTTTCAGTCTTTTATTGCTTGTGAAAGTTTGTCATAAGTTGATGAGCTTAAGCCTAAACCAATGGGTTAGTAAATTCATCACATCTTCCCTCTGATTAGGGGTAATGAGAATTACCTTAAGTGTGAAGTCAGATTCTCACACTTAATCACCTTTGGTATAGGGTTAAGATCATTAACCTACTTGTGATTATTTATATGTTTTTGTGGTTTTTGTTTAGTGTTGAGTAATGAGGTTAAGCCATAATCATGGATTAAACAGACCCATTACACCATCCTAAAAGAAGGATGATAGATGAGAATGTTCAAGCTGAGGAAAGCTCCTCAACTTAATCCATGATTAGGGATTAAACCCATGACAAAACAAGCCTTTGATTAAGTGGATTTTATTTTAATGATATGATGATGAAGTGATTTTTATGATTTGTAAGACAACTTGAGGGGGACTTGTCCATTAACACTAGGGTTAGTCCTTCTTAACCAGTTAAGGAAGAATTAGAACCCTAATGCAAGGCCCAAGTTACAAGTGTGATGTCTTGATGATTATTAGATGGATTGATTAAGAGATTTAAACACCTTAAGGGTTCAAGACTTAGGATTAAAGTTATACACTCCATCCTAAGAGAAGGATGCAGGCATAAGCTTAATCACAAAGCCTTAAAGCCTTTAGGGTTTAGTCCCTGATTATGAGATGAGAAGAGAAGACTCAAAGAGAGACACAAAGGTGAAAACTAAGTGGGGAGACTAATCAAAACCCTAATTCATTGTCATGCTTGGTTGATCCTAAAGTTTGTGAGGTTTTCAAGAGAAGAATCTTCAAAGGAGCCACCAGGAAGCAGATGAACAGGATCAAGAGAAGCAAAGCAACTTGCTTCATTCAAGAAGTCAAGTCACTTGAAGAAAGAAAGTGGGAAGAACAAGAATGAGCAAGCTCAAACTCAAACACAAATAGAAATGCAGCAATGGATGCAAGGGGGATGAAAAGAAAAGTTATGAGAAGTGAAGGCAAATTCACTTCTCAAGTTACTTACCACCTGAAATGTTAGAAAGAAATGCAATGCAATGCAGGATGAGATGAAATGGTATGATGCAAAGCAAAACCAGAAGCATGTTGATGATGATTATGATGTTATGAGGTGCTGCAAACATGAGGCAAGGTATGGAGATGCTCATACAAGATTATGAATGCAAATGATGCAAGTTAAGGAGCATGAACAAACATGAAATGTTATGAAGCATACAAAACAAATGACATGGCAAATATGCAATGCAATGATCAAACATGCTTTCTATATGTCTTAAGATGTCAAATGGATCACAAGAATGCACAAAATGCAAAGACAAGTCATGTTATGCAAGGAAATGCAAGAAGGATGCAAGAGAAAGCCCAAATTAGGGTTCATGGATCAAACATCAAACAAAAACCCAAAACAGAAGCAAACCCTAAGATAAAAAATGGAAAATGGCATCCAAAGAAACCCTAGACCCATGATAAACCACTGCCCAAAGGGGAGCTCTCAACTCTTAACCAAACTCAAGATATGAATTTTCTAAGTCATTAGGGTTTTTTAGGGTTCTTAACAAAAGAAATGCCAAACAATTAGAAAATGAAGAAACAAATCATGGCCATTTTATCCTAGAAACTACATGCTAAACATAAAACAATGCAAGAAGAATCAATGTCTCAACCTTCTCCAATAGGCAGAAATGAATTTTTGAATCCATGATCAAAATAATGCATAAAAAATGATTTAATTCAATGAAAAATTCTTAAAATGCATCAAGATCAAAAAAGAAATTTGGTTTGAAGGTTGGACAATGTTTCTAAATGTCTTAGAACATTTCATGAATTTTTTTGTAATTTTTAAATACCTAAAAGTATTTTTAATTAATTAATTCCCATTAATCAATTAAAAATAATCTTTTAAATATTTAAAAATACTTTTTTAATGATAAAAAATAAAATAAAAATATTTTTGTGTCATAAAAATTATTAAAACTCAGAGGAAAAAGTTTCATAATTTTTATGTATTTTTTGCTATTTTAAATTAATTATGCAATTTAAATGAAAAGAAAATGAATTAAAATAAATGAAAATGAAAAGTAAAACAAATGGAAGGCTGAGATTGATTCTGGGTTTGAAAACGTTGACTGGCGCGCGAATGAAGGGTGTGGATTGCATCTGGATTAATTAATTTAATTACGAATTAATTAAAGCTAATGAGAGAGATTAGGGCAAATGAAATGATCTGGGCCATCCAAAAGAGAGGGAAGTCAACAGGTCAACACACATCCATGGGTCAAATTCAAACTGGAGTTAATGACCTGAGATTAGGGTTTAATGACTCAGGTGGCCGGAGAAGACTTCCGGTCGTCTTCTCCGGCCAGCACCTCACCGGGAAACTCACCAACTCCCTCAAAACGTAACAAAAACAAAATCTATGAATTGGGAAATGATCTCCAACCTCTCACGAATCAAACCCCTCTCTCAAAACAAATTTATTCTTCCTAAACAAGCTGAATCGAAGAGAACAAGTTCTAGGGCACGCAAGCTTCAGAGACAAATTACATACTCAAAACAAAGTCATTTCAAAAACTAAGAACATCAGGATGATCAGTGAATCACATAGAACAAGTTTGTAACAAGAAAAATGATTTCTGGAAAAATAATTTTCGAGCTACCTGAGATTTGAAGCTTTCAACTTGAGGACTTTCTGGCCACTTCTTTCAGTGCAAACCACTCCACTTGATCCCCAGAAGATGTTTGAATGCTCAAAAGAAGTTTGAGCTGGCTGGATAGTGAGATTCGAAAGCTCCTGCTCAAGCTTGGTCAGAAATGGCAATGGAGTTTCTGGAGGTTTCAGGCCATTGTGAATGATGGTTTGTGATCCTGAGGATGAATGGAGAAGGTCTGGAGTGTTTGTTGGTGTGTTTGTGGTTTGTGGAAGGAGATTCGATTGAAACTGCAAAATGAAGTGAGAAATGGCAGTGAGATGTTCAGGCTGTTTCAGGCTTGTGTTCTTGGTGCTGGGTGGTCTATGGAGCAAGGTGAGTTGAATGGTGAAGAGGGTTTGAATGTTTGCAAGTTGTGTAGGCAGATTCGAAGCAACTTGCAATTGGGAGTGTTTTTGTGAATGTTATGAATGTGAGAGCTTCAGCCTTGCTTTGTGTTATGTCTAGCTTGCAAATGGATAGTATAAACTAATCCAATTGGTCAGAGGATGTGACTTGTGCTTTTTGGATAGGTGTAGCCACTTTTGCAAATATGTCAACTTCTTGTAAGATAGGGCATGGGCAACTTCTAGCCAAGTACAAAGGGCATGGTCTGCGCAGCAAAGTGAAGGGAAAGGCTAGGCTTGGTCCAACATTCAAGGCAGCAAGTTGGTAAAATGTTATGAGTGGTTTTGCAAGTTGTTGTAACTTTGGTTCACATGTGATTCTTTGTCCAACCAAACATGAAACCATGGGCATTCTTAGTTCATTTCTGATTTTTAGGACTTAGAGAAAGTTTGTGTGCTGGTTTGAAATGAATTAGAGGCTGCAATATGCATTGGTCCAAGATTTTGCAAAATTCTCACTTAGGGCATGCCTTGAAAATCAATGATTTTAGCCAACTTTGCATTGCCATAACTTTTGATTCAAGAAGAGTTTGATCATGTTCTTGTACTTTTTGAAAAGGGAAAAAAGAGATCTACAACTTTCATGACCAAAGTTTTTCCATTTGAAGCATTTTTGGATCATGAATCATGGCTTGAAAAATGACCTAAAATGATGCATTCTTGAAAAGTCAACTATGCCCAAAAAGTCAACATTTGCAAAAACCCTAAATTCTTGATTTCTATGAACTTCCACCTTCTTCCATGATCAAATAAAGATCATATACACTCAAAATAATGAAGATCACCCATTGGTTGGGTCAATGGGGGCCTCAGATGCCCTGATTTTGCACTGACTTGTCTGAAAAGTCAACCCTTGATCAGATGACTTCCCCATGGAATTTCTTCATGAAAATTGATATGCATACTCCCTATACCCTATAGAGACCAATGGAAACAAGAATGACCAAAAAAATTGGAGTTATGGCCTATGAAACCAAAACCCTAATTTTCAGTCAACTGTGCAGTTCATCCTGGCTCTGCATCCACTCAAACCCTAGTCCTTGTGATTCCTCTGCATTTTTGACTTTGAGGAGGTGAAATATGATATGAGAACACACATGGACCCCTTTGAGTTGATTGGTGGCCTTTGGAATGGCTCAAGATGCTTTGGGATTGCTCAGATCACAAACCCTAGGTGCAGATGCCTTAGAAACTATGCAGTGAACCAAAATGAGATATGAGATGATATTATTGTGTTTATGCATATGAGGATGATCACAAGCCATGGTGTGAATGGGTGAGGGCAAATTTGGGGTGTTTACACCTTGAAGCCCCAGTCAAACTATCTTCAAAGTAGAACATCCACAGCTTTTCATCCATGGTATATGCTTTAAGTCTCCCCAGAAAAGACTGCAGGTGAGTTCGTGGACAAGAGGTTCCATTGTATTTCTCAAAGTACGGGGGTTTGAATTTATGGGGAATTCTCACCCCATCCACTAGCCCCATATCCATTACATCGAAGCCCAAGGAATTTTGAGACTCCAAAGACCTCAACTTCTCAGCAATTTCATCTAATCTCCGGTCATAGACTTCATCTCCTGCTCCCATAACAGTGAATTGCTCCTCTTGGGGGTCTTCTTGTAAGATCCTCCCCCCAGTAGTATTTCCTTGCACATTACCCGTGATATTGACTTCTGGATCTAGATGAGGTCCAAATACTGGTGGATTAACATGAGGCTGACCCCTCTCATTGTTGCTTGTTCCTCCAGTCCCAGGATGAGGTTCCTCGGGGGTTTGTCTTTCTACCAATGCCCTTAGCCTTTCTTGACTCTGGGCCAAGCCAGTCATCACAGTCATGAATTGGGCCATTTGGTTTCTCATCTCCACTCTTTCATTAGCCATCTGGGTTCTCACCTCTGTCAGGTCTTGCTGTACTTGCTCTATTAGGATACCCGGAAGATTGTTGCGAGTAGGATACCGGTGTGCACGGTTGACAGGGAACACTCTTCTGCGAGCAATATTTCCTGAAACACAACAGAGTTAGAAACAAACAAAATAATAACAAAACCTACAAAACCTACAAAACAAAACAAAATTTAGTATGCAATGCAGTATGCTTATTTGTTTTCCAAGGTATCCGGCTTGGTTCTTGGTTTTGAACTTTCTAGACCTCGAGGAAGATGCTTTGATGTTGTTGAGAAAAGAAACCCAAAATGAAAACAAACTAGATTATATTACAAATGTTGAATAATACATAGTCTGTTTTTACAACATATGCCCCTGAAGGGTCAAAATACAACACAAAAGAAAAGTACATCAAATGGAAATATCAACAATCAAAAAGTCAGACATCTAGTCCAAACTCATCCTCCTTAACCTCTTTCAGAAGTGCTTCAGTCACTGGACCAGCTGGATGCTCTATAATAGTCCTGATGAGGAGGTTCCTGGTGGCAATGGCAGTGGTCAGCTTCTTGTGCCTGTCCTGATCCTTCGACCTTTTCAAACCGTCCCTAAGCTTCAACTCTGAAATCTCCTTCTGGGCTGCCAGTAAAGCTTTCTGTTGCTTCCTTTCATTGGCCTCTAACTGCTCAATCCTGGCTTGGGTTCTCTTATCTTCTTGAGTACGGGCTTCAATGATCCTGACCCACCTAGCCTGACTTTCTTGCAGATAGAGATCAGTCCTAGCCTTCTGAAGCTTGGCCTCTTTACAGGCATTCTTCAATATTTGCTCCCCAGCTCTTGCTTTCTTGATGTAGTCCTCTGTTTTCTCAATCTTGGCCAGATGTTCTACCCTAAGCTTCTCCAACCTCTCAATGTCCAGACGACCATCACTCCTCTCCCAGAGGGTCTTCTTCAGAGCTTGAGACAGACTCTCATTCCTCTCCTTCAGCTTCTCAAATTCTTCCAGGCTGACAGTGGCTGTTGGCTGAGCTGTAGATGGTCCTGGTATATCCTCAATGGTGAAGGGCATTCCAGTAATCTGAGCTCTAGCATGAGACCAGTCATAGTACTGAGCTGAAGCAACATTATTGCACCTTCCTAGAATAGCCATCCCTTTTGTCTGGATATTGTCCCAAGCCCAGGATGCTTGTCTGACAGCAGCTACATTAAGCTTTATCTCACAATACAGGGTCTCAGCTAGATCTTGCATTCTAGGAGGGTGAACCAAAGCATAGCCCAGTTGTATTTTAAACAGCAAAGGATTGTAGTTGATGCAACCCTTCACTCCTATCAGAGGTACATTTGGGTATTGCCCGCAGCTAGTGATTATGTCCTTGCCCTTGGTGCTCTGGGTGCACCATCTGATGTCATCTGAAGTCAAAGCAATAAGTCTCTTAGCCCAATTCTTCTGTTGGTGGGGATTCAGGAAGGCATCTGTCTTAGGTAGGTGTTTGAGCAGCCAAGTGTGAAACAGAGGAGCACAACATCTCACCAACTTTCCTCTTTGCTTCTCATTCCTCTGATGAATGGAGTAATAGAAATCTCCCAGCAATGTGGGCACTGGGTTCCTCAGAAGGAAAAGATGAATGGCATTCTTGCTGATAAATTTGGGCTCATCTGCAAATAGTATAACCCCATATATACTGAGGGCTAACAATGCACAAACTGCCCTCCATTCTCCCAAAGAGGCCTTCAGGATGGCCTGAGAAATCAAGAAGTCTAAGTGCAAACCAGGGATCCCAGCCTTTGTTGTCATATTATGCTCAATCAAAGTAGGCTCCAGGTACAGTGCTTTTGCCACTTCTCCATTGCTGGGAGAAGTCATCTCTGGGTTGAAGGGGACTCCACCCCTGACAGGTACTCCAATCAATGATGAAAACTCCTCCAGCAGAGGTCCTAGCTGAAAGTCTGGGAAAGTGAAACATCTCAAAGGAGGGTCATAAAACTGCAAGCATGTGTGGATCATGCTCCTCTGAGAAGGGTCTAGGTCCATAACCATATCCAGGATACCCCCATAATGCTCTCTGAATAATGGGATGTGGTCAGGGGTGATAAGTGACTGGACCTGCCTGATACCAGTCAACACAGGCTCAAAGAAATGATATGAAATGTTGCTCTTCCTGGGTGTAGCCATGAATGCTGATGAAGAGTTGAAGACAAGTGCTAATGAGGATCAAGGCTGATACTGGAGATGAGCCACTGATAGGCTAGTGCTGGTGATGAAGGCAGCTGAAGCAGACAACTGATGAAGATAGCTGAAGCAGATAACTGATGAAGATAGCTGAAGCAGATAACTGATGAAACAGAGGTCTATGCAGATGAAGGGGTCAAAACCAAGCCAGATATAATGTGGATACCCTGAAAAACAAATAAACAAATGTTAAATGATGCAAATGATGAGTATGCAAATGATATGCAAGGGTTTGTGATCAAGCTGGATCTGATTTATCTGCCTTTGAGACAAAGTCCATGTATGTTCAAGAAGTCCATATGGAGGTCTAGAAAACCAATAACCAGGGTAGGGGACTCAAATTAAGAGTCACATGTCCAGGGTTAAATCACAAGAACTGTCCAAAATGAGGTACTCTTAAACCAAATAAGTAACAGGGTATGATGTGGCCAAGGGTACCTGCAAACCTGTAAACAGCCCAACCCCCTCACAGGTAGTGTTCTAAAACAAAGATCCTCAGACTTGGATCAGTTATGAGAAGTGTAAGCACTTCTAACCCGGAGGTATAGTGTTTACAATAACCATAAAAGATCCTCCTCTAATTCACCTCAGTTTCTGAAGGTCATAGTAAAGGTCATCCAGACTTAGCAGGCTTCCCAGATAGCCCTAGTACTACAGGAAATCTGTAGCACAAAGTTCTCAAGAAGAAACCCACATCTGAACCGTGTTTCATATTCCCGCACCAGACCGAAATGGAATGGGAAAGAACATGAACCACTCTAGCCTAGGTGTCACTCAGGTCCCAAGTATAGGACCTCAAACTCTCAATAGAACCCCACCCATCAAAACAACAAACCAGACCCAGCAAAATGACAGTATGACAGTATGATGTATAAAACTGTAAGGAAAGCAGTAAACAAGACTGTACATAAAGCAATAAAATAAATACATAAACACATATAGCACATAACAACCCCAGTAAACAAAAATCAAACAATCGCTAGGAGGAACCCACAAAAAGAACCAGAAGCCCTGGTTACAGTATAAGGGTCCCCAGCAGAGTCGCCAAGCTGTCGCTCCCACCTAAATGAGGCCAGGCCAAATGGGGTACAGACGCGAACGGTCGGCGAAAAGAGAAATGAATAGAGTCGCCAACTAGGCATTTTTATCCCGAAGGAAAGGTAATGCTGCATAAACCTAGGAAAAGATATGGATAAGACGGTCGCGAACCAGAGAGACTGAGAAAGGGGGTTGGTTACAACCTGGGAAGGTATTAGCACCCAGATTGTCCGCCGTACTCGGCGGGATCCACACTTGAAAGATTTGTGTTTAAAAGGGGTAGTGTCAGTGCAATCTGTGTATCAAAGCTGGAAAGAAGGCAAGTTTCAGTGTAAAAGAAATGTGAAGTGTATAAGAGAAGTGTCAGTGTAAGAACAAGGAGTGAAATGCTCAAGACCATGAGGCTTAAAGAATAATGCTGGAAGGAGGGGGATATACAGAGACTTTTGTTCGATAACTGTTAAGTTATGCCTACGTATCCTCTCGTGTAATGAGGAAGTCAAAACACTGTAGTTCGACCCAAAGAGACTGAAAGATAAATTGACCTGTGAACTGCTTACTTGTCTATGCTCAAGTGTATGACCTGTCTGGCTCATGTGCAAACTGTCTTGCATTTAGGCGGAAGAAGCAAGTTCTCGCTTGTGAGGGAATGAGGTGAGAAAAGAATCCCGGAGGAGACGATTATTGTTTGTTTTTGTGTTTTCAGTCTTTTATTGCTTTTTTGTGTTTGTCATAAGTTAATGAGCTTAAGCCTAAACCAAGGGTTAGTATACTCATCACATCTTCCCTCTGTTTAGGGGTAATGAGAACACCTTAAGTATGAAGTATACACCTCACACTTAATCACCATGATGTAGGATTAAGATCATTAACCTACTTGTGATTATTTAGATGTTTTTGTTGTTTTTATTTAGTGTTGAGTAATGAGTTTAAGCCATAATCAAGGATTTAATGGACTCATTACACCACCCTAATAGAAGGATAATAGATGAGAACATTTAAGCTGAGGAAAGCTCCTCAACTTAATCCATGATTAGGGATTAACCTCATGACAAAACAAAGCCTTTATTAAAGTGGATTTTAGTTAATGGTAAGATTAAGAAGTGATTTTTATGGTTTGTAAGACAACTTGAGGGGGACTTGTCCATTAACACTAGGGTTAGTCCTTCTTAACCAGTTAAGGAAGAATTAGAACCCTAATGCAAGGCCCAAGTTACAAGTTTGATGTCTTGATGATTATTAGATGGGTTGATTAAAGGATTTAAACACATTAAGGGTTTAACACTTAGGATTAAAGTTATACACTCCATCCTAATAGAAGGATGCAGGCATAAGCTTAATCACAAAGTCTTAAAACCTTTAGGGTTTAGTCCTTGATTATGAGATGAGAAGAGAAGACTCAAAGATGACACAAAAGGTAAAATCTAAATAGGGGACTAATCAAACCCTAATTGTTATCATGCTTGGTTGTTCCTAGGGTTAATGAGGCTTGCAAGAAGATCTTCAGAGAAGCCACCAGGAAAGAAACAGATGAATGGAGAAAGAAGCAAAGAGAAGCAAAACAACTTGCTTCACTTAAGAAGACAAGTTGCTTGAAGAAAGAAAGTAAGATGAACATGAATGAGCAAGCTCACTCCAAAGCACAAGATAAAATGCAGCAATGATGCATAAGAGAGATGAAGGGAGATTGTGAGAAGTGAAGGCAAATTCACTTCTCAAAATAACTTACCACCTGAAAAGTTAGCAAAAGAAATGAAATTCAATGCAAATGAGATGAAATGCAATGAGGGAAACCAAAATCAGAAGCATAAACATGATGTTAATGATGCTAAGGGATGATGCAAACACATATCAAGAGATGAGAGTGATCAAACAAACATAAGAATGCAAATGAAGCATGCCTTGAACCAAAAATATTCATGAATGTTTATGAAATGAAATCAACATATAACATGGCAAAGGAATGATGCAATGGTCAATCATGATTCTAATATGTCCTAAGATGTCTTATGAATTATGTGGATGTACAAAATGTCATGGCAAGTTATTAAATGCAAGCAAATGAGAGATGGATGCAAAGGAAGGCACAAATTAGGGTTTATGAACATCATTTAACACAAAATTCAAAATCAGAAGCAAATGACATGATAAAAAATTGAAAATGGGATCAAAGGAACCCTAACCCTACACAAGTTCACTGCCCAAAGGAGGGGACCTAACTCTTACCCTAGTGAAAATTATGATTTTCTTAAGTCAATTAGGGTTTTAAGGTACCTTATCATGAAAAATGCAAAACAAAATGAAAAATGGAAAATCAATTCAAACCAAATTTATCCTATAAACTACATGCTATGAAGGATGCAATGCAAGAAGAACCATCATCAAACTCTCAATGGTTAGGCAGAATGGATCTTTCAAAGTTTGAACAAAAATATTGCCTTTAAATGAATTTAATTCCAATGAAAAAGGTCAAAATAGTTCAAGAACCAAAAATAAATTTGTTTTGAGAGTTTGATAATGTTTCTAAATGTTTTGAAATGCAATGTGAATTTTTTGGTGATTTTTAAATACCTAAATGCATTTTTAATTAATTAATTTTCATTAGCTAATTAAAAATAAACATTTAAATGATTTAAAAATAATTTTTAATGCAAAAAATAAAATTAAAAAATATTTTTGGGTTCTGAAAATTAATGAAATGCTTGACAAAAATTTTCAGAATTTTTAAATGTTTTTTACTATTTTAAATAATTCGTAAAAGATAAATCAAATAAAATGAAATAAAAATTAATAAAAAGGAAAAGTATGCATGATCCATGGCTGAGATTCAAATGGGACGCGTGAGAATTGACTGACGCCAGATCCTGTGGCCCAGATTCAAACTGGCTGGATTATATTAAACTTAATTAATTAATTTGATTAATTAGGATTAGGGTTTTAATGAGAGATCTGGTCCATTCAAACGCGCGGGAGTCAACACAAGTCAAACAGATCCATGGTCCAAATTCAAACTGAGCCCTAAATGCAATTAATGAACTAATGACTTTCAGGTGGCCGGAAATGACCTCCGGTCATCTTCTCCGGCCACACCCCTCCCTGAAAATTGCTATCTTCTTCCATAGGCTTCTAAAATCCGATCTCTCTGCCCAGAAATGATCCCCATACATCATACATTAAGAATCAACAAACAAACAACATTTAAAACACATCAAGAGTGAGAATCGAATCAAAACAGTTTTAGGTCAAAAAAATTTCAGAACATGAATACATACTCATTTCTCAACCATTTTCAAAACAAAACACATCAACATGATCAGTGAAGCATAAAGAATCATTTAGTAACTTAAAAACAAGTTTCTGGAAAAATTGTTCTTGAGCTCACCTGAAATGGAGCTTTCAATCCAGGAGCTTTCTGACTGCTTCTTTGCTTCAAAATGGCTCCAATGAACCCCCTGAGAAGCTTGCAATGCTTGGTTGGAGTTTAATGTGGCTAGTTTAAGAGTTTGATGGAGTTATGTTCAAGGGAAGTGAAAAATCGTGTTTCTGTTTGTGGGCTTTTCAGGGCAAATTGGTGGTTGGGAAATGATCAGAGGATCATATTGAGTGGTTCTATGAAGTTGGTTTTGATGTTTGAAGCTTGTATGGAGAGATTCGAATGAAAATGCATAAGAGGTGAGTTTTGAGGATGCTGACTTGTGGGAGAGATTAGGCCATGTTGTGTTATGTGTTGAGTCCCATTTTGTCCATGTATCAAGTTTGGATAGGTCAGAGAGTTGTTACTGGCCTAGCTTGATTGGTATGGGCCATTTTGCATAAAGTCAACTTTTTGTGTAAGAGAAGGTATGGGCTATTTCATTCAAGGTACAAGGGCATGTCTGCTGCAGCTTGAATCAAGGCTGTCCATGGAAATGAATTCGAGGCAATGCAGCAAGTGGATTAGGGTTTATGTGAGGTTTTGCAATTTCACAAAGTTTTGGCCCTTTTATGATTTCTTGAAGCATAAGTCATGAAACTTGGAGATTCTTTGATGCATTCTGACTTTTAGGTCATGGTTCATGTTTGTGTAATGCGTAGAAGTCCATTTGAAGTTACATTTTGCCTTGGCATGAGGTTTTGCAACTTTGCCTCTTTGGTACAAAACTTGAAATTATGTGATTTTGTCCAACTTTGACAAGCCATAACTTTTGATCCAAAATGAATTAGAATGAGTTCTTGTACTTTTTGAAAATGGGAAGATCCATTCTACAACTTTCATGACCAAAGTTTTCTCATTTGAAGCATTTTTTAATCAATTTGAGGAGGTTGAAAAACTTTCCCAAAATGGCAAGTTTACATTACAAGTCACTTTCCCAAAATGGCAACTTTGCAAATGACTTGAAATTCTTCAATTTTGTGAACTTATAACATCTTATATGATCAAATAAAGATCATACACGTTCAAAATGATGAAGAACACCCTTTGGTTGGGTCATTGGGGGCCTCAGATGCCCTGATTTTACACTGACTTGCTCAAGAAGTCACCTCCTGACCAGATGCCTTCCCCATGGAATTTCTTCATGAAAATGGATATGCATGATCCTCATAACACATAAATACCAATAGAAACAAGAATGGCCAAAAAATTTGGAGTTATGGCCTTTGAAACCAAAACCCTAATTTTAGGTCATTTGTGCAGTTAAGCCTGGCTCTGCTTCCATGCCTTTCTCAGTTCTTGTGATTCTTTGACTTCCTTGAACTTGAGAGGATATAATATGATGCTTGAACATATATGGACCTCTTTGAAGTGATTAATGACCTTTGGAGTGGCTCAAATGGCTCAGGGATGGCTCAGATCACAAACCCTAGATGCAGATGACTTAGAAACAATGCAGTGAATCAAAATGTGGTATGAGATGCTATGATTGAACTAATGCAAATGGAAAGATCACATGACATGGTGTGAATGGGTGAGGGCGTATTTGGGGTGTTTACATCTCCCATTTCCATTCAAGTGCAGTTGGTGTTGAATCTCAAGATCTAGGAGGTTTCAAGGCTTCTTTTGCATTTATTTTGCAAATAGAAGTTAAAAGGAGTGGATCTGCAGCTGGAGGAGTATTTTCTTGGTGTTTTGAAGGATCTTCAACTTCAAGTATGCTCTGGAATTCTTTGATCTGGATTTGAAATTAAATGCTTGCAATGTGATCTACGTGCTATGCTGATGATTCTGATGTGTTTAGATTTTGATTTGAGTAAGAAATGAGCATGTTGTGTTGAATTTAAGTTTGATGTTTGAAACTGTTTGTCTTCGATTTGCATTATCTTTTGATCTATTGGAAAATCTGAGTTCATATTCTTGTTCTACGTGTTTGATTTGTTTGATATGGAGAGTTATAGCCATTTCTGTGTGGTTTTGTTCATATGTTTGAGTTTTCTGGCGCCGGAGCTAGGGCTCTGGTCGTCGGATTCTGGAATTTGTTTGAATGTTTGAATTGAAGAAGATGACTCCCTAGCCGTGCGATGCTTCAATCTGGATGGTCCTTAGCCTGCCAACGCATTAAAAAGACCTCCTCCCCTGCACGTGCTCTCTTTATGTTATATTTTCTGAATTAATCAATGTGTGTGGCTCCACATGATAGCTATGGTGCACTCAAATGCTGACGTATTATTTTGTTGACTTAGGATCTTTGTTGACTTGATCTTGTGTGTTCATATGATCCATTGGTTTATCATTTTCCCAGTTTTTATTGAATTTCCATGGTAATATTCATAAGCCTGCGCAGGTCATTGGGTCTCTCTTACTATTCTCACCCCTCCCTTTTATAAGCCCATTTGATTTGCACGGAAAGCCTTACTGACTGCACCCCTCCTTCATTTGTCTTTATTTTATTTTCATTTTATTTGCAATTTGGTTTCTAATTTTAAAAAATAGTAAAATGCATCCAAAAATTCCAAAATAATTCATGACTAATTCTTTTAATTTTCTTTAATTTTTGATATTTTTATTTTTCCATTTATTTTCATTTTCCACGTAAGAATTAATTTCCACTTTTATTAATTGTTTTTAATTCATTTTAAATGCATGCTGACTTGTGAATTTTATATATTGATCATCAATTTGAATTTCGAGATCTTTCTTTTTGAATTTGATTCATATTAAGGTGTAGTTTGTGGATGATTTTTCTTCTGATTTTTATAAGCTTGTGTGAATATTTTTGATAGTTGACTTGAGCTTGAAGTTTCAAAACCCAAATTGGTGTTCTTGAGGTCGTTTGACCTAGTTTGCTTATGATTCTGACTTTGTTCTTTTGACATGATGTTATCACTTGATTAATGAACATTTGTGCTTATTTGCATAATTTTTGCATGAGTTTGTGATTTGATTTGAATTTTCATGAGAGATTGCCTTGATTTTGCTTCTTCTTGCTAGCATGCTTAGTTCTTAGGTTAGGAGGGCACTTGTGCCCACTCCTATAGGATGTTTAGAGGTATTTTTATATGAGGTTTGATCCCTGGTCCTTGCTTAGTGTGTGTGCTTTGAGAATTTTCTTTGTTACTTGTCTTTAAAGTTTCTCACAAGTGTATGCATGTTCACCTCACCTCCTTTGTTCTTCCCTTCTCTTTGATGCTTATGATTGAGTTTGTGTGCTTCTCCCCCATGCTTGCTCATGCTTCTTAGGCACCTCTTAAAATGATTAGTCCCTGGTTTTTCACATGATGCTTATACCTTGATTTGGTTTGTGTTTGCTTGTCCTTACACTTGTTCACATGTCCACTCCATTTCCCATTCTTATATTGTTTGTGTTTGAACTTGCATGAACCTTTCTTTGGTCTCTTGAGTTGTTGGTGCATATTATTGTATGGATGTGATTCTGGTCTTGATGATTGTGAAGCATGTGTAGCTTGTGTGATCTTTTCTATTCCATGTTTGCTTTTGTTTCTTTCATGATAGCTTGTGTTGGTTTGTTGTGATTTGATTAATCCACTTCTCATCTTATGTTGTATGTTTGATCTTGGCACTTGAGGGTGACATTTCAATTCTGGTTGTGATGTTTTAGTACGACCTTTGGTTCATTTGTATCTCATTTGATTTCACTTGCTTTTGTCTTACCACTTGCTTATGCTACTAACCATTTCAGGGGCTCATGGTAAGTGAAGTGTGGATGTCATCCACATTTCAATTCTTCATCTCTTTTTTTTCTTTGTTTTCTGTTTTGTAATCATTGATGTGCCTTATGCCATCTTGTCATTCAATCCTCCTTCATCCCCCTTTAGATGCAACTTATCTCCTTTAGAGGAGTAAGTTGTTCTCTAACTTTCTTCCTCTCTTCTTCTTCTTTTCTCTTCTTCTTCTTCTTCTTCTTTCTTAGGATAGTTCAAACCTCACTAACCTAGGACCACCTTTGCATGATAACTTTAGGATTAGACTTTCCCCATTAGACTTTCACCTTTTAGATCCTCTTTGGTTCTCTTTCTCTTCTCATCTTCAAACAAAAAACCTAAAAAACATTTAATAAGGATTGAAGTGGTTTCTTGTGCAATAGCCTTATTCCACGAGGCATATGTATTCATTCCATCTTGGAATAGTACACTTGTCTAGCATGATGCATAAGTCTGATCATGAGGTCATCTTCATCAAGAAAATCCTAAAAAACACTTCTTCGCCTATTCACTAAGACACTTAATAAGTTCAACAAGTTAGTGAGCTTAGGCCATTGCCCTTGGAAACAAGTCTTGGATAAATTCTCCTTACTTAGTGTGCTTGTTCTATTATTCCACCTTGGAATGTAGTAGCAAGTACACATTCCATGGAAAAGAGCTTGAGTTCACATCCTTGTGCCACACTCATAAAAGACTCATAAAAAACTCATAAAAAACACAAACAAACAATAAGCGTCTCTCCTTCAGGACTTCTTTTCTCATCACCTTCATTCCTTACATACGAACTTGCTCCTACATGTCCTTTTGCAAGACGGTAACGCAGTCGTCGTTCGAGTCTGCAACACCTAAGCATTGACATAGGTAGTTCAAGCTTAAGACACAGGAAATATTTTCCAGCCATATTTAGGGGAACTACGACGACTCTGATCCTCATTTTCCCGATGAGGTACATAGGCAGCGGGGTAGGGCCCGTTCGAGCACAATCCTTACTTTCCCTACATTTTCCTCTTTGTTTCCTTTTTCAGTTCTTTTCTCATTCCAGTTTCAGTTTCAGTTTTGTAGCAGCTTTCATTCCTTCACCCTTTGAAACATTTTCTTTGCAAGCGTGGATCCCGTCGGGTACGGCGGACGATCTGGGGTGCTAATACCTTCCCAGGTTGTAACCGACTCCCGAACCCAGTTTCTTTGGTTTGCAGGACCTGTGTCCTTCCTTTTATTTTCTTCGGTTTGTGCAGCATTACCATTCCCGTTCCTTCGGGATAAAAATGCATGGCTAGCGACTCTACCTTTTCCACGCCACTTTCGCATTTGTACCATGATGAAAATCCAGGGAGCGACAGCTGGCGACTCTGCTGGGGATCTAACCCAAAATCTCTGGTTACCTTGAGAGTCTCTCCTAGCGCTTGCATGTTTCTGTTTCATTGGGTGTTGATTGTTTGTTGTTGCGTCTTTATTTTACTGTTGTTTATTTACAGTTTTATTTACAACTTTATTTACAGCTTTCAATATTTATATTCATGCATCATATATTATTACTGGACTGTCTGGCTATACTAGTTTTCTGGGTTGGGAACTGGTACTGAGAGATGGGCTCGTAATCGGGGCTCGAGTGCACCCTAGGACTTAGAGTGGTTCTACTTTGGCTTCATGGCATCTTGCTATGTTGGTATTAGTGAGTTCCACGCCCATACTTGCGACCATCTTAGGAATGTATTGATATCAGAATCTTTCTGGATCATTACAGGACCTTGATAGTTATGTACATATGGGGACCGATCATTGAGGACCTTTGTGGAAACATCCCTCTCTAGTGGTGACAGTGGCAGACCACATTTTGTGGCAAACCCATTCGTACCCAAGGGCCCACTGGAAACTCGCATAGGATGGCCTATTTCTTTTATAGGAACTTAGTTAAAAGCATCTAGTCGTATGACGATAGTATTGTACCCTTCAGGATGAATGTATTATTGTTTCTCGATTTCAGCGCTTGAAGCTGGGAACTTATAAAGGATGCTTGTTCTTCCCGGACTCACGCTGAGACCTCCCTGAGTAGTACATAATGCCAAACCGATTCCCTGATCTGGTCATGAGCCATTTCTCGGAAATGGTGAACATATTATTGCTATTCAGCTTTGAGAGTCCGTGATGTGTGACCCGGAGCACACCTGTGAGATTGGGAGGGGTTTACAGGTTTGCAGGAACCCTTGACCTCATCATACCTCATTTCCAGTACAGTCCTATGATTTGATTTGGTTACTTGGATTCTGGAGTTCTTAAGTCATCTGATATCTGATTTGGGGCTTATTTGAGAATGAGTTATTGTTCATGGGACTTTATTCAGAGGATTTTGGTTTTTGGTCACTTGGGTCCAGTTTTCAATATTCAGACAGTCCCAGTTGTTGATCATATGCCTGCATTGCATTTGCATCACATCATACTTGCATTAACTGTTTGTGTTTCCATTTCAGGTTATCATTTATCCGTTGTACCCAGTTCTGGTATTCATTTTATCTCCAGATGGAAGAATTCCAAGAGTTACCCAAAAAAAGAAATATGCAATACACTTTCCCACAACCAGAGAACGGGAGTATTCAGAAGCTGATAGATTTGATGACTGATAAGGTTTTAGCAAACTTCAGGAAGAAATTTGGGAAGGTTTTGAATTATGTAAGCAAGCCAACTGCTGACCAGAGGGATAGTCTCCATTCGTTACTACAGTTTTATGATCCTCAATTGCGAGTCTTCGTATTTCCAGATTACATCCTGGATCCTACCTTGGAAGAGATGGCTAGCATCTTGAAGATTCCTATTGGAAAGGGTATTCCTTATTATGTTTCAGGGAGAGCTCCCTCGCATGCAGACGTAGCCAGTTCCTGCCACCTTAGTGTGCTCAGGGTCAAAATGGGTTTAGAAGCTAGTGAAGGTGTCGCTCCCCCGAAAAGACACCAGGGTCCCAGGGTGCAGACGCGAATGGTCAGCGAAAGGGAGATGAAATGAACTGAATAGAGTCGCCAGCTAGGCATTTTTATCCCGAAGGAAAGGTAATGCTGCATAAACCTGGAAAAATATGGATAAGACGGTTGCGAACCAGAGAAACTGAGGAAGGGGGTTGGTTAAAACCTGGGAAGGTATTAGCACCCAGATTGTCCGTCATACTCGACGAGATCCACGCTTACAAGATTGTATTTAAAGGGGTAGTGTATGTGCTATCTGTGCGCAAAAGCTAAGGAATGAATGTACATGTGTCAGTGCAAAAAGGTGAATTGCTCAGGAACTGAGGCTTTAGAAAGAATGCTGAAAGAGGGGGATGACATATAGACTTTTGTTTGATAACTGTTACGTTATGCCTACGTATCCTCTCGTGCAATGAGGAAGTCAGAACACCGTAGTTCGACTCAAAGAGACTGAAAGATGAATTGACTGTGAACTGCCTACTTGTCTATGCTCAAGTGTATGACTCGTCTGGCTCGAGTGTTAACTTTCTTGCATTAGACGGAAGAAGCAAGTTCTCGTTTGTGAATGAGTGTGATGAGAAAAGAATCCCGGAGGAGATGATTGTTGTTTGTTTTTGTGTTTTCAGTCTTGTTATTGTTTTTGGGGTTTTGCATAGGATTATGAGCTTAAGCCTAAATCAAGGGCTTGTAAACTCATTATATCCTCCTGATTAGGGATAATGAGCCTACTTAAGTATGAGATAAGCATCTCAACTTAACTACCATGATGATGTAGGATTAATATCATTAACCTACTTGTGATTAATTAGATGTTCTTTGGGTTTTTTTTAGTGTTAAGTAATGAGTTTAATCTCTAATCACAGATTAGTGAATTCATTACACCATCCTAATAGAAGCCCTTGATTTAGGCTTAAATGCATTATATAACAGGCCTTTATTAAGTGGATTTTAATTAAAGGGATGAGAATAAGAAGTGGATTTTATGGTTTGTAAGACAACTTGAGGAGGACTTGTCCATTAAACACTAGGTTTAGTCCTTCTTAACCATAAGGAAGAGATAGAACCCTAATGTAAGGCCCAAGTTACAAGATAAAGTCTTGGTGATTATTAATGTGATTTAATTAAGAGGTGTAAACAAATTAAATTTTTAACACTTAGGATTAAAGTTATACATCCATCCTAAGAGAAGGATGCAGGCATAACCCTAATTCCAAAGTCCTAAAACTTTAAGAGTTTAGTCTCTGATTATTGAGATAAGAAGAGAGACTCAAGGAGACTCAAAGGTAAAAGACTAAGGGGAATTATACACAACCCTAAAAGTTATCATGCTTGGATATCCTATGGTTTGTTAGGCTTAAGAGAAAAGATCTTCAAGGCCACCAATGGAAGAAGCAGATGAAAAGAGGAGGAGAAAGAAGAACAAGTTACTTACTTCCTGAAGAAGATAAGTAACTTGAAAGAAATAAAGTAAGAAGAAAGGAACACAAGTGAAACAAGTTCACTTCAAATATAAGTAAATATGCATATGAATGATGAGAAGAGATGGGAAGTGAAGGAAAATCCACCTCCCAAATAACTTACCAAGAGTTCCTGTAAATGTTAGTATGAATGCATAAGACATAAAGTAAAAGGAAATGAAATGAAATGAGATGCAAAGACCAAAGTCAGAAGTGATTATGCTATGCAAATGGAATATGAGATGATGCAAAGTCATACAATATGCATATGAATGTTCATACAAAGATGAAATGTCATGAAAGCATGTTTAGAAGTTTGAAAACACATGGATGTTTATGAAATGTAATGAATACAAGACATGGAAAATGAATGAAGAAATGATCAAGCAATATTCTAACATGTCCTAAGATGTCTAAGATGTCATACAAATGCTTGAAATGTCATGGCAAGCTCATATGATGATGATATGCAAAGATGAATGCAAATGAACATGAGAAATTAGGGTTTTATGAATGTATGAGATGCAAATGATCAAAACAGAAACATACATCATGATAAAAAATGGAAATCAAGCTCAATCAAACCCTAATCCCATATAAGATCACACCCCAAAGGATAAAGTCAGAAGCTAATCCTATTGAAAGTTATGAATTTTCTAATTTTGCTAGGGTTTTTGGGTGATTCTTAAAGGAAAATGCAAATCAACTTGAAAATGTAATATAAATTCATGAGAAAAAAAACCTAGAAACTACATGCAATATGTGAAACAATGCCAAAAGAATCAAGTTCAAACTCATCATGGTTAGGCAGAAATGAATTTTTCAAGTTAGGGTTAGAAAATGTGATTTTAAAGAACCCTAATTCAAAGAAAATTGTGAAATTATGATCAAACCTAAAAAGAAATTTGTATGACGAGTTTGAAAATGTTTCTAAATGTATTGGAATGGTTCATGTTTTTGGTGATTTTTAGAAACCTAAATGTATTTTTAATTAATTAAAATCTATTAATTAATTAAAAATAACATTTAAATATTTTAAAAATACTTTTTTAATGGTAAAAATAAAATAAAAATCATTTTTGGGTTGAGAAAAATATATGGATTAGAAATGAAGAGATCAAATTTTTGTGAAGAGTTTTACTATTTTTAATAAAATGTGAAAGAAAATGCAAAGAAAAATGAAATAAAATAAAATAAAGTGAAAGTCAATGCATCCAAGGGTCCAGATTCAAACAAAAATGGAGGGAGTTGACTGGCGCGTTATTGTGTGGTCAGGATCTGATCTGGAAAATTTATTAATTAATCCAAATTGATTAACCTAATTAACTGATTAGGGTTTTAATGGAGCATCTGAGCCATCCATCTACGCGCGAAACCAAGACCTAAGGGCTAAAATTCAAACTAACCCTAAACCCTAATTAGAGCCCTAATGACTCTCAGGTGGCCGGAGAAGACCTCCGGTCATCTTCTCCGGCCAGCCCCCTCCCCTGAATTTCTCAAAACACCATAACAATGCACCAAAATCTCCAGAAATGATCCTTAAACAACACTAAACACGAATCAAACCTCAAAAATCATTTATCACTCAAGAACATCATGATTCGAAGCAAAACGGAAAAACGCATACAACTTTCAGAAGCTAAATACATGCTCATTTTTAACTTATTTTCAAAACAAAACACATCACAATGATCAGTGAGACATATAGATTGATATTGTAACTTAAATGGCAAGTTATGGAAAATTTGTTCTTGAGGATACCTGAGATGAAGCTTTTCAGTTTGGTGCTTTCTGGCCTCCTCTCTTGTGCAATCCAACCCCTTTGAGTCCCCTGGTGCTATTGAGAAGCTTTGCAAGAGTTTAAATGGCTTGGTTTGTGATGTTTGGTTCTGGTATGGCATAAATTGTGTTTTGGTTTAGGTAGCTTTTAGGCCATGAGAGTGGGTGCTTTGTGATCCTTATGAAGCGTATGATTGAATGGTGCCAAGAGTTTTGAGGTTTGTGGCTTGTGTTGAGAGAATCGAAGAGATGAAGTTTTTGAAAGTTTTTGTGAAAGCTGACTTGTGTTGTGTTTCAGGCTCCAAGAAGATATGAAATGAGGTCCATGAGGCTTGTATGTGATGTCTTGATTGGTCAGAAGAGTTGTTGTGGCTCAGCTTGATTGATATGTGAGGTTTTGCAAAAAGTCAATTTTGTGTACTTGGAGGTATGGCACGGGTCAGAGCCGCTCAAAGGGGTGTCTTGGCCTCAGCTTGCATCAAGGATGGCCATAGGATCAGATTACATGAGCTGGCACAAGTGGATGAAGCGTTTCCAAGCATTTTGCAACTTTTCCCTCTTTGAGAATTTCATGAAAATGTCTTGTGAAAACTTGCAATCCAAGGCACAATTTTGGTTCAAATGCATTGCACTATGTTTGTATGATGCCTAGCAATCAATTAGAGGTCATGAAATGGCTTGGAACTTGAATTTGCAAAAAATCCTCTTTGGCATGAACTTGAAAATTATAAGATTTTTGCCAACTTTGAAAGGCCATATCTTGAATTCTAGGATGAATCAAGACATGTTCTAGTACTTTTTGAAAAGGGAAAGACATAATCTACAACTTTCATGCCCAAGAATTTTTCATTTGAAGCATTTTTGGTCATGAAAGAGGAGGTTGAAAATCTTTCCCAAAATGGAAAGTTTCCATTACAAGTCATTTCCAAAAATGGCAAGTTTGCATTTGGCCCAAAATTCTTCAACTTTGTGAACTTTTAAACACTTCTAAGATTAAATAAAAATCATATAGACTCAAAATGATGATGATGACCCTTTGGTACCCTTGTTGGGGGCCTCAGATGCCCTGATATTGACTTTACTTGCTCAAGAAGTTACCCAATGACCAGATGACTTCCGCAATGAATTTCTTCATCAAACTTGGTACACATGATCCTTATAACATATTAAGACCATTAGAAACAAGAATGACAAAAAAATTGGAGTTAAGGCCTCTGAAACCAAAACCCTAATTTTGGTCATCTGTGCAGGAAAACCCCTAGCTCTGCTTCCATGCCTTTGCCATTCTTTGTGTTCTCTTGACTTTTATGAACTTTGGGGAGCATATTATGATCATGGAACACACATGGACCCTCTTGGAAACCTTTAAGACCTTTGGGATGGCTCAGATTGATTCTTGGATTGCTCAGATCACAAACCCTAGATGCAGATGAAAATGGAACTATGCAGTGAAACAAATATGCAATATGAGATGGTATGCTTATGTTAATGAAAAAATGAAAGATCACAAGCCATGGTATGAGAAAAAGTGAGGGCAAATTTGGGGTGTTTACAGCTGCCCCTATTCAAGCATGAGTTAGCTGTGCAGGGTGTAAGCGCTTGGCTTAACAGACAAACAAGATAACTTGTGGTTGAATACCAAAGACAGTCCACAATTTGCACTCGCTGGGGAGAAGAAGAAAAGGGATATAAATTGTAAAAGATAGTATAGTATGATTATCAAATGAAGGCGATGGAGGACGACAATCGAGCAGAGGACGACTGCTGGGGATTAAATGGTAAGTTAAGCAATGACGGGGACGACTGACAAGTTGGGGAAATAAAGAGACCACGACGGTGGCGACCATCGGGTAAGGAAATAAAACTCTCTAGGGATTAAAGAAATGAGGAAAACACTGACGGGGACGGCCATCAGGTTTGGAAAGTAAAGTAAACAATGATGGGGACGACCATCGGGTAAAAGAATAAATGAAATAATGATGAGGGATGGTCATCAAAAGGTGAAGGACGATCACATAGCAGGGGACGGCTGCTGAAAATATCACGAAATAGGACGAATGCCGGATAGAAAAGATCAATGATGGGGACGACCATCGGGTAAGCATGATGAAGGACGATCATCAAGAGGTGAAAGACGATCACCTAGCAGGGTACAACTGCTCTTGGGTAATATCACGACATAGGACGAATGTCAGATAACAAAATCAACGATGGGGATGGCCATCGGATAAATGATGAGGGACGGTCATCAAAAGGTGAAGGACGATCACCTAGCAGGGGACGACTTCTCTTTATCACGACATAGGACGAATGTCGGATAGAAGGTTCCAACAATGGGGATTCCACTAGGGAAAAGGATGAGGGACGATCATCCAAAGGTGAAAGACGATCACCTGGCAGGGGATGGCTGCCGAAAGTATCACGACATAGGAAGAATGCCGGATAAAAGGTTGTTTTGTTGGCGACTTACTGGGGGAATGGTAAACACGGACGAGTGCATACGCCTTTAAGGTAAAAGATATAAGTGTTTGACGGTGTGTATCGACTAAATATGCGGACGAGCATCCTTAGGATCACGATACGGACGAATATCGATAGAAGCAAACACTGGCACATGTTTAAGGATGATGATACAGACGAGTATCAATCGGCTAAGCAAGGAACACGGACAAGTGTTTAATCTGTCGGGGAGATATATATATATATATATATATATATATATATATATATATATACAAAATACGGACGGGTATCAAAGGATTGTATATGTACAAGTGTTGATCTGTTGGTAAGTATGTGCAAGACATGGACGAGTGTCAAAAAGATTGAGCAAGGGACACGGACGAGTGTTTGACTTGCTGGGGAAGGTTGTCGCTCCCCGAAAAGACACCGGGTCCCACAAGGTACAGACGCGAACGGTCGACGAAAAGAGAAATGAAATGAAGATGAATAGAGTCGCCAACTAGGCATTGTTATCCCGAAGGAAAGGTAATGCTGCATAAATCGAGAAAAAGATGGATAAGACGGTTGCGAACCAGAGAAACTGAGAAAGGGGGTTGGTTACAACCTGGGAAGGTATTAGCACCCAGATTGTCCGTCGTACTCAACGGGATCCGCGCTTAAAAGATTGTGTTTAAAGGGGTAGTGTATGTGCTATCTGTGTGCAAAAGATGGAAAAGAATGTACAAGTGTTGGTGCAAAAGGTGAATGCTCAGGAGCTGAGGCTTTAGAAAGAATGCTGAAAGAGGGTGAAGACACAGAGACTTTCGTTCGATAATTGTTAAGTTATGCCTACGTATCCTCTCGTGCAATGAGGAAGTCAGAACACCGTAGTTCGACTCAAAGAGACTGATAAAGAAATTGACTATGAACTGCTTGCTTGCCTTTGCTCAAGTGTATGACTCGTCTGGCTCGAGTGCTAACTGTCTTGCATTAGACGGAAGAAGCAAGTTCTCATTTGTGAATGAGTGTGATGAGAAAAGAATCCCGGAGGAGACGATTATTGTTTGTTTTTGTGTTTTCAGTTTTGTTATTGTTTTTGGTGCTTTGCATAAGCTAATGAGCTTAAGCCTAAATCAAGGGCTTGTAAACTCATTATATCCTCCCTGATTAGGGATAATGAGCATACTTAAGTATGAGATAAGCATCTCAACTTAATTACCATGATGATGTAGGATTAAGATCATTAACCTACTTGTGATTATTTAGATGTTTTTTGGGTTTTTGTTTAGTGTTAAGTAATGAGTTTAATCTCTAATCATGTATTAGTGGACTCATTACACCATCCTAATAGAAGGATAATAGATGAGAACACTTAAGCTGAGGAAGATACCTCAACTTAATCCATGGTTAGGGATTAAATTCATTATATAACAAAGCCTTTATTAAGTGGATTTTATTTAAGGGATGAGATCAAGAAATGGATTTTATGGTTTGTAAGACAACTTGAGGGGGACTTGTCCATTAAACACTAGGGTTAGTCCTTCTTAACCATAAGGAAGAATTAGAACCCTAATGTAAGGCCCAAGTTACAAGATAAAGTCTTAGTGATTATTAATGTGTTTTGATTAAGAGGTTTAAACAAATTAAAGGTTTAACACTTAGGATTAAAGTTATACACTCCATCCTAAGAGAAGGATGCATGCATAACCCTAATTCCAAAGTCCTAAAACTTTAAGAGTTTAGTCTCTGATTATTGAGATGAGAAGAGAGACTCAAGGAGACTCAAAGGTAAAAAGATAAGGAGGACTAATTACAACCCTAATCATTATCATGCTTGGATATCCTATGGTATGTGAGTCTTAAGAAATATCTTCACGGAAGCCACCAATGGAAGAAGCAGATGGAAGGAAGAGGAAGCAGAAGAATAAGTTACTTACTTCCTAAGAAGATAAGTAACTTAAAGGAAGAAAGTGAGAAGAAATGAACACAAGTGAATCAAATTCACTTCAAAGACAAGTAAGATGTATATGAAAAAGATAAGAAGAAGTGAGAGGTGAAGGCAAATCCACCTCCCAAAATAACTTACCAAAAGTTCCTGAAAAGTTAGTATGGATGCATAAGTTATAAAGCATAAAGAAATGAAGTGAAATGAGATGAAATGAGATGCAATGATCAAAGTAAGAAGTGTTTATGTTGTGAAAATGTCATGTGAGATGATGCTAAGGCATACAAAATGCATATGTGTGATCATACAAAGATGGATGCAAAAGAAGCATGCTTGGAAGTTTGAAAACACATGAAAGTTTATGAAATGAAATGAATGCTAAACATGGAAAATGTATGAAGAAATGATCAAGAAAGGTTCTAACATATCCTAAGATGTCTAAGGTGACCTATGAATGCAAGAAATGTCATGGCAAGTTCATGAAATGATGCATATGCAAGGTGAATGCAAATGAACACATAAAATTAGGGTTTTATGGACATGTAAGATGCAAAAGGATAAAACAGAAGCATATGACATGATACAAATTTGCAATCAAGCTCAAACAAACCCTAATCCCATATTAGGTCACACCCCAAAGGAGAAGGTCAGAAGCCTAACCTATAAAAAGTTATGATTTTCCTAAGTTTCCTAGGGTTTTTGGGTGGTTCAAAGGGAAAAATACAAATCAATTTGAAAATGCAAGATAAATTCATGAGGAAAATAACCTATAAACTACATGCAACGTGTAACACAATGCAAAAAGAATCAAGTTTAAACTCTTCTTGGTTAGGCATAAATGATTTTTCAAAGTTAGGGTTCAAAAATGTGATTTTTATGACCCTTAATTCAAAGAAAATTGGCAAACTATGATCAAACCTAAAAAGAAATTTGTGTGAAGAGTTTGAAAATGTTTCTAAATGCATTGGGATGATTCCTGATTTTTTTTGGTGATTTTTAGAAACCTAAATGTATTTTTAATTAATTAAAATACTTTAATTAATTAAAAATAACATTTAAATATTAAAAAAAAATACTTTTTTAATGCAAAAAATAAAATAAAAATTATTTTTGGAATGAGAAAAATATTTAAAGTCAGAATGCAAAGTTTCATATTTTTTGAATGCTTTTTGATATTTTAAATAAATTGTGCAAAAGAAATGGAAATAAAATGAATTAAAATGAATAAAATGAGAAGTATGTTGATCTGAAGGCTGGGATTCAAACTGGGGAAGGGGGAATTGACCACGCGCGCATCTGGACGACTCACATTCAAACTGACTAAATGGTTTTAATTAAATTAATTAATCCGTAATTAACTTAAATGATCTAATCTGGGTTGTACACACGCTAACCTAATCAGGATCCAAGGGCCACGAATGCATCTGGGCAGCTAACCCTAATTAAGGTTCTAAAGACTTTTAGGTGACCAGAGCTAGCTCCGGTCATCTTCTCCGGCCAACCTCTCATGCTATCTCTCTCAAAACGCCATAAAAATGCACAAAACTCTCTAGATTGACTCAACTAAACATCCTAAATAAGAATCCAACAACAATATCCATTTATTTTTCATGAATCAAGAGAAACGAACAAGAACATTTTCACGGGAAAATTATCAGAACATCATGAAATGCTTATTTCTCAACAATTTTCAAAAGTAAAGACGTCAGCATGATCAGGGAAGCATAAGGAATCATTTAGAAACTTAAAAAAGGAGTTCTGGAAAAAATGTTCATCATGGCTACCTGAGTTGAAACTTTGCAATCTGGAGCTTTCTGACCTCTTCCTTTGTGTAAAGTTCCTCCAATGACCCCTCTGATGCTTCTGGAAAGCTTGAATGGAGTTTAGATATCCTCCTTTGTGAGTTTCAGTTCTGAGGTTGCAGGAATCGTGTTTTTGCTTGAGAGTGTTTTAGGCTATGGTGATGGGTGGGAAATGATCCTGAGGTGTTTTTGAGTTGATTGGTGAAGGAAGTTTGAAGTTTTAGTGGCTGAGCTATGAAATTCGAAGAAGGGAAGTTTTTGATGGATTTTGTGAATTCTGGCTTGTGAGATGATTCAGGCTATTGTGTTGTATGAAATGTGATCCATGATGTTTGTTTAAGCTAATGGGATTGATCAGAAAGTTGTTGTGGCACAGACTGATTGGTATGGTGTGTTTTGTAAAAAAAAGTCGATTTATGTGTACTTGAGGCATGGGCCATGGCAGGGCTAGCTTTTTGGGGTGCCTGGCCTCAGAAAGATTCATGGAGAGCCATAGAATTAGTTTGATGCAGCTGGCACAAGTGGATGGAAGGATCCAAGGCATTTTGCAAATTTTGAGAGTTTTGGCCCTTTTGAAATTTCTTGAAGATCAAGTCATGAAAACAATGAAAACTTGGGCCAATTCGGGTGTTTAGAGGTTGTTTTGACATGTTGTGAAGTGTTTGTTCACATTAGAGGTCATTAGAATGCTTGGCAAGTGAAATTGCAAAATTCCCTCTTTGGAATGAACTTGAAAATTATGTGATTTTTGCCAACTTTGAAAGGTCATATCTTGAGTTCTAGGATGAATCAAGACATGTTCTTGTACTTTTTGAAAAGGGAAAGACCTAATCTACAACTTTCATGCCCAAGAATTTTTCATTTGAAGCATTTTTGGTCATGAAAGAGGAGGTTGAAAAACTTTCCCAAAATGGAAAGTTTGCATTTCAAGTCATTTCCAAAAATGGCAAGTTTGCAATTGGCTCAAAATTCTTCAATCTTGTGAACTTCCAACCACTTATAAGATCAAATAATGATCATTTAACTTCAATTTGATGAAAATACCCTTTGGTTCCATTGTTGGGGGCCTCAGATGCCCTAATTTTGACTTAACTTGCTCAGGAAGTTACCCAGTGAACATATGACTTCCACAATGAGTTTCTTCATCAAACTTGGTACACATGATCCTTATAGCATATTAAGAACATTAGAAACAAGAATGACCCAAAAATTTGGAGTTAAGGCCTCTGAAACCAAAACCCTAATTTTGGTCATCTGTGTAGTGAAAACCCTAGCTCTGCTTCCATGCCTTTGCCAGTTCTTGTGATCCCTTGACTTTCATGAACTTTGAGGAACATAATATGATGGTAGAACACACATGGACCCTCTTGGAAAGCTTTGAGTCCTTTGGGATGGCCCATATGGATTCTTGGATTGCTCAGATCACAAACCCTAGATGCAGATGAATTTGAACTTATGCAGTGAAGCAAATATGCAATATGAGATGTAATGTTTATGTTAATGCGAACATGAAAGATCATAAGCCATGGTGTGATAAAGAGTGAGGGCAAATTTGGGGTGTTTACAAAGGTATGACACAGACGAATGTCAAAGGATATGTATAAGCTATGAACCAATAACTGTATTTGAAAGTGCAAAAGGTATTCTGGTGACCTGCGGGGGATAGGATGACACGGATGAGTGTCGAGAAGAGCATGTTATGAACAAGTATCTGTACTTGAGAGTGCAAAGGGGATGCCTTGGTTTTTATCTGCAGGGGATATGAGTTTTGTATATTGCCAGTGAAATAACGATTGGTATTTGCAGGTGACTGGCTCGAACCTGGTTCGTGATCATGCAAATGTTTGATTTTTGCCGTAATGCTCAGTATTAGACGGAATGCTACGCTTATTTCGGTGAATATGGTGCGAATGTTATGATTATCCAAGTGAGAAACTTGATCCGATATTCGAATCCTGCGGATATAAAGATCTCTGGCCGATCTGCTTGGAGGGATAACCCAGTTGGGGGAAGAGATCATTGATAGATCTGTTCGGAGGGAGAACTCCTTAATGGGGGACGAGGAGGTTTTAGCAACTTCGCTGGGGATATTTTTTAGGTATTGCTCTACTGGGGAGGCAACTCTGTGGGGAATCAATTCCACCAACTCTGCTGAGGATGAGGGAAATCTGGCATCCCTGGTGGGGGATAGAAAGTTCTTTGACCACTTTGCTGTGGAAGAGTTGTTAGGCATTGCTCGGGAGATCCCGCTCGGGGCGGAGATAACCTCTGGGAAGTAGTATGTTGGGGATTCAATGCTTGATATGCCCCACATTGCGAAAGATTGTTTGTCTTGAGTACCTGCAACCAGTTAAGACAAAGGAAAACGCACAAGTGTCCTGAGGTATACTTAACTGGATTTCGTCATAGGAGTTAGATTTACTTGAGAGCAACATATTTCCTGCAAGCATTTGTTAAAAATGGCTCATATGTTTTATGCAAGTGTTGTATTATGAACATTGGACATTTTGCAAACGAAACAAAAATGTACAAAATAAAGTGTGACTGGATATTCTGATTTTATTGATTTGTGTGCCCTGAATAGGCAAGTACAGTCAAAGAAGCGAATCCCTTGGAAGGAGGAGATTGCTGTAAATTGAGAAAATAAAAGTGTTGGCAATGTTGAAGATGAAGTTCCATTGAGCTTCCTTTGCTATGACCTGTATGACCTTGACGTTATTCTTATCTTGCTTTCTGAAAAAGGTTGATTCTGACCGACGCTTTGTCCTTTCGAAGCTTGTTATGTTGTGAGTGATACAGACAAATTCAGAATGCAGTTGTTCGCTTATTCCCTGATTTTGCATGGATCGCCCTTTCAAGTTTTCAATCCACCGGGATACCTGTAGATGTTTAAGAATTGGCAGAATTTTTGACCAAACAAGAAGTGTTAAATTCAGTTCAGAATGTCCTATCAGATGTTGGGACATTAGCAAACAGAGTATGTGAACTTGGTTCAGGATGTCCTACCAGATGTTGGGACATTGTATAAATGACTAAGTTCAGTTTTGACAGGATGTCCCAACAGATGTTGAGACATCTCAGACCTGCTACCAGAATTAATTATTGATTAACAGATCAGAGATATTTAAGGAGAATTATCTGGAATTAATTAATGATGGATATAAAACAGAACAAGGCGCATCTGTAGGGAGTTTTAAATTGAAGATTCAGATTAAAACAGAAGACCTAATGCACCTAGAATATAGGAGGTAACAAACCCTAAATTCAAGGTGACAGCTGCTGCACATTAGGGCTGGATCATTCTACAGAAAGCCCAAAATTCAGAACCTATTTAAACAACAGAATCTCATAGAATTGAGCACGAATTTCAGAAGATAAAAATAGGGTGTCTAGTGTTTTAATAGCAGGTTGCTTTTATGTACCACTTTATGAGCTTTTAAGCAAAAGTGCATTTGTGACTTGATTGAAACTGTGAAGTAAAATCAAGCTGTTATTGTTTGAAGGATGTCTTCAATTTCTGTAAACTTGTAAACTTGATCACTGGGTGATTGAGGGGGAGTGAGTAGGGTACTCTTATCTAAGTGAGTCTTAGGTAGAAATTGCATTGGGTAAGTATTAAGTGATAGATTAAACAGGGTGGTTTAAGTCTAGAATTAATATTACTAATAGTGGATTTCCTCCTGGCTTGGTAGCCTCCAGATGTAGGTGTGGTTATACACTGAACTGGGTTAACAAACTTCTGTGTTGTTTATTTTTCCTGCTGTTTAAGTTTTTGGTTAAATTTGTCAAATGTCCTATTAAGTGTTGGAACATCTCTTAGGACATCTCATTACAGAATTTCAATTGGTATCAGAGTAGGCACCCTGCCTGTTTATACTGGGTGAGATCTAGGGAAAACAAATTCTGTATCATGGACAGAGATATAGGGTCAGTAAATAGACCACCTATACTGGATGGTTCTAATTATGACTACTGGAAGCCAAGAATGATTGCATTCTTAAAGTCACTTGACAACAGGGCATGGAGAGCAGTAATTGTTGGATGGAAACATCCTGTTAAAGACACCAAAGATGGATCAATAGTTCTGAAACCTGAAGAAGAATGGAGTAAAGAGGAAGAAGATTCAGAACTAGGCAACTCAAAAGCCCTAAATGCTTTATTCAATGGCATTGATAGAAATATTTTCAGACTGGTGCATCATTGTGAGCTGGCCAAAGATGTGTGGGATACCCTCAAGACAACTCATGAAGGAACATCAAAAGTAAAAATGTCAAGACTTCAACTTCTCACCACCAAGTTTGAAAACTTGAGAATGAAGGAAGATGAATCAATTCATGAGTTCTACATGAACATCTTGGATATAGCCAATACTTCTGGAGCCTTGGGAGAAAAGATGATTGATGAAAAGCTTGTAAGGAAGATTCTCAGATCTTTGCCAAAAAGATTTGACATGAAAGTCACAGCAATAGAAGAAGCTCAAGACATATGCTCCATGAAAGCTGAAGAACTCATTGGTTCCCTTCAAACTTTTGAAATGGGAATGAATGACACACATGCTAAAAAGAACAAAAGCATTGCCTTGGTTTCAAATGCAGATGAAGAAGAAGATGATAAATCAGCAAATGACAAAAGCTTATCAGAAAACCTTGCCTTGCTTGGAAGACAATTCAAACAGATTCTCAAAGGAATGGAAGGCCAATCCAAATCCAGTGGAAGAAACACAAACTCTGAGAACAGGAGAACATATGATGCTAACAGAAAGTCAAAGTTTGCTGAAAAGACCAGTCAAGATAAAGGAGTCAAATGCCATGAATGTGAAGGATATGGACACATCAAGTTTGAATGTCCTACCTACTTAAAGAGGCAAAAGAAAGGACTCTCTGTGACCTGGTCTGATGAAGACTCAGGAGAGTCAGAAGAAGAATCAGCTAAGCATATTACTGCTCTAGCTGGACTGTGTGAATATGATAGTGATTCCAGCTGTGGAGAGCTTACTTATGCAGATCTTGAGCAAGCCTTCAAGGATCTGTACAAGAGTAGTACTGAAGTATGCAGTGAGGTCATAAAGCTAAAGAAGCAGAATGAAGTACTAGAAGAAGAAAAAGCAAGTGATCAAGTAATCATTGATACCTTAAAAAGTGAAGTAACTCTCCTCAATTCTAAGCTGGAACATATGTCCAAATCTGTTAGAATGATGAACAGCAGCTCAAATACACTGGATGCTATTCTCTGCAATAATAAACATTCAGGGGACAAAAGTGGACTGGGATATAACAGAGATGAAGCCAGCTCCAGCAAAGCTACTTCAAAAATTACACAGTCAAACAAGATGTCCCAACAGATGCTTCAACATCAGAACACAAAGACTAACTTAATGTTCCAACAGATGTCTCAACATTCTGGAGAGAACAAAATGAAGAAGAAGTATCAAAGATGGAGATGCCATCACTGTGGAAGATTTGGGCATATCAAACCTCACTGTTATAAGCTACATGGATATCCAAATCAGATGTATCAGCAACCCTCCAAACAGAAAGTAGAAGGTACCAAGAAAGTGCTTAGACATCAAAGGAATTAGCAACCTCCTAAGCAGAAGACAGAGGTCATCAAGAGGGTTTGGAGACCAAAAGCTGACACTCAGACTGATCAAAGCCACATTCCCAAGAACCAGATCAACAATCAAGCTTTGAGATCAGCTGAACAACACACAGGGCAGAGGCATCAAAAGAAATCTCAACTCATCTGGTCAAAGAAAAGTACTGTATACATAGCACATACATCACTGAAAGTATCAGCTAAAGAAGACTGGTATTTTGACAGTGGATGTTCAAGGCACATGACTGGATTGAAGAATCTGCTAGTGAACTTAAAATCACATTCATCCAGGTATGTAACTTTTGGAGATGGAGCTAAAGGAGAGATCAAAGGAGTTGGAACCTTGGACTGTCAAGATGTTCCAAGACTAAATGATGTATTGCTAGTTAAAGGGTTAACTGCTAACCTTATCAGTATAAGTCAACTATGTGATCAAGGATACAGTGTAAACTTTACAAAAACTGAATGCATAGTGACTAACCAAGAGCAAGAAGTTATCATGAAAGGTGCAAGGTCAAAAGACAACTGTTACATGTGGGAGCCATTAGACTTCAGTCCCACTTCAACTTGTTCTCTAGCTAGAGAAGAAGAAGTAAAACTATGGCACCAAAGGCTAGGTCATCTTCATTTCAGAGGCATAAAGAAGATCATATCTATGGATGCTGTAAGAGGTATTCCCAAACTGAAGATTGATGATGGCAAAATATGTGGTGAATGTCAAATAGGCAAACAAACCAAGATGTCCCATCCAAAGCTCCAACATCTGACAACTTCCAAAGTTTTGGAACTTTTACATATGGATCTTATGGGACCTATGCAGGTTGAAAGTCTTGGTGGTAAAAGGTATGCCTATGTTGTGGTTGATGATTTTTCAAGATATACATGGATAAACTTCATCAAAGAAAAGTCAGATGTATTTGATGTATTCAAAGAATTATGTCAAAGATTGCAAAGGGAAAAATCCAGCTGTGTGATCAGAATAAGAAGTGATCATGGAAAAGAATTTGAGAATCAAAAGTTCTTAGATTTCTGTTCTTCAGAAGGAATCAACCATGAGTATTCTTCACCTATCACTCCTCAACAGAATGGGATTGTTGAAAGGAAGAATAGAACCATTCAAGAATCAGCAAGAGCTATGATCCATGCTAAGAAGTTACCTCTGTATTTCTGGGCTGAAGCTATGAACACTGCCTGCTACATCCATAACAGAGTTACCTTGAGAAAAGGAACCCTGTCCACAATATATGAAGTCTGGAAGGGCAGAAAACCCACTGTGAAGTACTTTCATGTGTTTGGAAGTAAATGCTATATTCTGGCAGATAGGGAGCAAAGGAGAAAAATGGATTCTAAAAGTGATGAAGGAATTTTCCTTGGATACTCTATAAACAGCAGAGCATATAGAGTATTTAACTATAGAACAAATGTTATCATGGAGTCCATAAATGTGATAATTGATGATGCTCCTACAGATGTCCCAGAAGATGTTGGAACATCTGCTGATATCAAGATTGAAGCTGAAGAAAAGAATGATCAATATAACTTCACTCAAAATGATACAAGGTCAGAAGATTCAAGCAAACCTCCCTCCATCAGAATACAAAAGGATCATCCCAAAGATTTAATAATTGGTGATCCCAACAGAGGTGTGAGCACTAGATCAAGAGAAGTGATTTCAGGTTCTTGTTTTGTGTCCAAAATAGAACCTAAAAACATCAAGGAGGCTCTCACTGATGAATACTGGATTTGTGCTATGCAAGAGGAATTAGGTCAATTCACAAGGAATGAAGTGTGGAATCTTGTTCCTAGACCTAATGACATAAATGTGATTGGTACAAAATGGGTGTACAAGAACAAGTCAAATGAACAAGGAATTGTTACAAAGAACAAAGCTAGACTTGTGGCTCAAGGATACACTCAAATTGAAGGGGTAGACTTTGATGAAACCTTTGCACCAGTAGCAAGGCTTGAATCAATAAGACTACTGTTGGGAATTGCTTGTATCTTAAAGTTCAAGCTATTTCAAATGGATGTGAAAAGTGCCTTTCTTAATGGTTATCTTAATGAAGAGGTATATGTAGAACAGCCTAAAGGATTTGTTGATCCAAGCTGTCCAAATCATGTATACAAACTCAAGAAAGCACTTTATGGTCTGAAGCAAGCTCCAAGGGCATGGTATGAGAGACTTACCACATTTCTTATCAAGCAAGGATACAGAAAAGGTGGGATTGATAAAACCCTGTTTATTAAAGATGAAGAAGGAAATGTCATGATTGCACAAATATATGTTGATGACATTGTGTTTGGTGGGATGTCTGATAAGATGGTCAAACATTTTGTCAAGCAGATGGAAGCTGAATTTGAAATGAGTGTAGTAGGTGAATTAACCTATTTTCTTGGTCTGCAAGTTAAGCAAATGGAAGACTCAATGTTCATCTCACAAAGCAAGTACTCCAAGAACATAGTGAAGAAATTTGGAATGGAAAATGCTTCTCATAAAAGAACTCCTGCTCCTACACATTTAAAGCTGACTAAAGATGAAAAGGGTGAGAAGGTAGATCAAAGTTTATATAGAAGCATGATTGGAAGCTTGTTATACTTGACTGCTAGCAGACCAGACATTGCATTTGCAGTAGGAGTTTGTGCAAGATATCAAGCTGATCCAAAAGTCAGTCATCTCAATCAAGTCAAGAGAATCCTTAAATATGTTAATGGTACATGTGACTATGGCATAATGTACTTTCATGGATCCAAACCAATTCTCACTGGCTTCTGTGATGCTGATTGGGCAGGAAGTGCTGATGACAGAAAAAGCACTTCAGGAGGATGCTTCTTTCTAGGAAACAATCTGATTTCTTGGTTCAGTAAGAAACAGAATTGTGTGTCATTATCTACAGCTGAAGCTGAGTATATAGCAGCAGGTAGCAGTTGTTCTCAGTTGGTTTGGATGAAGCATATGCTCACTGAGTACAATGTCCCACAGGATGTCATGACATTGTACTGTGACAACTTAAGTGCAATCAACATATCTAAAAATCCTATCCAACACAGCAGGACAAAGCATATTGATATCAGACATCATTTCATCAGAGATCTTGTAGAAGAAAAGGTGATTTCATTGGAGCATGTAGCTACAGATCTGCAGTTAGCTGATATCTTTACCAAGGCATTGGATGCTGCACAATTTGAGAACTTAAGGGGCAAACTTGGAATCTGTTTATGTGATATCTAGCAGTTAATGAGATGTGCCAACATGTCATATGACATTGCATGGCATAAGTTCCAGATGGCAAAGCTAGTTTGGACTAGATCCTTGGGAATTTCATTCCTAATCATTTGGACTGTAACGGCTACTTATTTAGTATTTCCTTATAAGCAGCTATCAAGAGTCTCATCACATCATCACAAGCGAATCACATTGACTAGTAATCCTTCAGAAATCTTAAACCCTAAAGCTGCACATTCATCTTCCTCAACAATGTCTCAAAACCCTAAAACAGCTGAAGAAGTTCTCAACCAGGAAGACGTGATTCATGCCATTCCTATTTCTATGGTGCCAATGCAATCAACACCATTAGACGAGCTCAAGGGAAATGCCTCTCACACTAAGAAGGCAAGAACACCAAAAAGAGGTAAAGATAAAATCAGAAGCAAAGCTAAAGAAATTCCTTCACATGTTAAATACTCCAAATATGTTGATGACTCCATCAATGAGATTGTCAATCAAGTTTTCTCTGAACAAAGAGTAGTGAAAGGAATCTCTGTTCCCTTGAACACCATTCCTGCACCTCAAGAAGAACCTGCTCAAGATACAAAGAACAATGCTGCAGAACAAGATGTCCCAACGGATGTTGGAACATATGCAGATGAGAAAGCAAACTCATCTGATGCTGATACTGAACAGACTGAGGACAAGAAAGAGGTCTCAAGTGAAAGTGACAAAGAAGTTTCTATGGAACAGGCTAAAGACTCAAATGAAGATCAATCTTCTACTGATCAACAAGCTGATGAGGAGACTGCTCAATCCCCTCCAACAGTCAATCTGGAACAGGATTCTGATGCAGAGATCATATCATCTGTGAAACCCAGCATTGCTAAAAGACTAAGGTCCAGGAAAGGAAAGATACAAGATGAACCTGTCATTCCTGAGAAAAAGAAGGCTAGTCCAAAGAAAGGCAAGGCTAAAGCCACTTTTGGTCCAGCAAAACCATGGAGCAAGGTTCAAACTCAGAAGAGAAAAGCTGCAGCACCATCAGATTCAGATGTTGGATCAGATGTCCCAACATCTCCTCCCAAGAAGAAACCAGCTTCAGCTAGAGCTTCAACTGTTGTTCCAGAAGCTCCCTTGGACAATATATCCTTCCATCATGTCTCCAGTGTCAACAGATGGAAATACGTGTACCAAAGAAGGGTTGCTTTGGAAAGAGAACTGAGCAGCAATGCACTTGAGTGCACAGAACTCATTGACCTAATCTCTGCTGCAGGACTGTTCAAGACAGTCTCAGAGTTCTCTCCCTGCTATGAACTTCTTGTCAAAGAGTTCATTGTGAATCTTCAGGAGGATTGCTCAAATGGTAAGTCCTCTGAGTTTAGAAAAGTTTTTGTTAGAGGTAAATGTGTACAGTTTTCTCCTCAAATCATCAATGAGTATCTAGGAAGAGAAACAGATGGACCCAATGAGCTAGGGAAAACAGATAATCAAATCTGTAAGGTGATCACTGCAAACCAGGTCAAAGCTTGGCCTGTGAAGGGAAAGCTCTCTGTGAGCATGCTTACTAGAAAATATGCCATGCTTAACAGGATTGGAACTGCAAACTGGGTGCCTACCAATCACACTTCATCAATCTCAACTGGTCTGGCCAGATTCATCTTTGCTGTGGGGACTCAAACCAAGATGGATTATGGAGCATATATTTTTGATCAGACTATGAAGCATGCCATCTCTACTGCAACAAAGCTGCCAATAGCTTTTCCATCATTGCTGTGTGGTATTGTTCTAAGTCAATACCCTGGAATTTTAACTGAGAAGGACATTGTCTGCAAGAGAGAGAGCCCCCTGGCTTTTCACTACAAATTATTTCTCAGTCACCATGCTGCAGATGTTGAAACACCTGCTGGGACATCTGCTGGTCCCTCAACTGCTAAGAATTCAATCTCCAAGAAAGAGTTAATTGCTGAGTTAAAGTGCACATGCAAGGAGCTTGAAGCTAGAAAGAAGAAGCTGGAGGAAATAATTAAGAGGTTGGAAAGTAAAGAAGATCAGACAGCTGCATCTGATGAAGACAGTGAAGCTGACAGTGAAGCTGATACAGATGAAGACACTGAGGTGGAGGAAGCTACTGAGAGTGATAAATCTGAGTGATCTTTGTATGTGAGGCATTTGTAATGACAGCAATGATTTGTATTTCTGGATAATAGTTCTTTGGCCCCTAATTTTGTGCCTACCAAGGGGGAGAACAACATCAAATGTAATTGCTGTTTAAATGAATGAAATCTGTTTGTTTGCTTCTGAACTGAATAAGTTTTTCTGTTGGAACAAGACTGGATAAAGACAGGACACATATATGTTTGAGGGGGAGTAATCTCAAATAAAATTCAACAGAAAAGTAATGATATACTCTGATAAAAAGAACTTCTGCTGCACTCTGAAAACCAGAAAAGATGTTAGCCAAAAATTAGCCAAAGGGGGAGTTTGTAGATGTTTAAGAATTGGCAGAATTTTTGACCAAACAAGAAGTGTTAAATTCAGTTCAGAATGTCCTATCAGATGTTGGGACATTAGCAAACAGAGTATGTGAACTTGGTTCAGGATGTCCTACCAGATGTTGGGACATTGTATAAATGACTAAGTTCAGTTTTGACAGGATGTCCCAACAGATGTTGAGACATCTCAGACCTGCTACCAGAATTAATTATTGATTAACAGATCAGAGATATTTAAGGAGAATTATCTGGAATTAATTAATGATGGATATAAAACAGAACAAGGCGCATCTGTAGGGAGTTTTAAATTGAAGATTCAGATTAAAACAGAAGACCTAATGCACCTAGAATATAGGAGGTAACAAACCCTAAATTCAAGGTGACAGCTGCTGCACATTAGGGCTGGATCATTCTACTGAAAGCCCAAAATTCAGAACCTATTTAAACAACAGAATCTCATAGAATTGAGCACGAATTTCAGAAGATAAAAATAGGGTGTCTAGTGTTTTAATAGCAGGTTGCTTTTATGTACCACTTTATGAGCTTTTAAGCAAAAGTGAATTTGTGACTTGATTGAAACTGTGAAGTAAAATCAAGCTGTTATTGTTTGAAGGATGTCTTCAATTTCTGTAAACTTGTAAACTTGATCACTGGGTGATTGAGGGGGAGTGAGTAGGGTACTCTTATCTAAGTGAGTCTTAGGTAGAAATTGCATTGGGTAAGTATTAAGTAATAGATTAAACAGGGTGGTTTAAGTCTAGAATTAATATTACTAATAGTGGATTTCCTCCTGGCTTGGTAGCCTCCAGATGTAGGTGTGGTTATACACTGAACTGGGTTAACAAACTTCTGTGTTGTTTATTTTTCCTGCTGTTTAAGTTTTTGGTTAAATTTGTCAAATGTCCTATTAAGTGTTGGAACATCTCTTAGGACATCTCATTACAGAATTTCAATACCCATTTTTGCCTGAGGTGTCCAATGCGGCTTTTCAACTCAGCGGGTGTACATTTTTCCCCCTTATTTTTGCCCGAGTCTTTAATTCTGTTTTTGACTCGCCGGGATGCCCTATTTTTGCCTGGACTTACATTCTGTTTTTATGTCCAGCGGGTCTTTTTATGCGAAGTATTTTTTAACTGCATCCAAATTCACAGGAGACGGGAAGTCTTCACCATCCATGGTTGTGAGCATCAGTGCTCCACCTGAGAAGACTTTAGTTATCACATAGGGACCTTCATAGTTGGACGTCCACTTGCCCCTGTGGTCTGTATGAGGATGAAGGATTCTTTTCAGAACAAGCTCTCCCACTTGGTATTCCCGATGTCTGACTTTCTAATCGAAGGCTTTCTTCATTCTCTTCAGATATAACTGCCCATGACAGAGGGCAGCTAATCTTTTCTCTTCAATCAGATTCAGTTGATTGTACCGAGACCAGACCCATTCTGCTTCATCCAGCTTCACATCCATCATTACCCGTAAGGAGGGTAGCTCAACTTCAACAGGTAGGACAACTTCCATACCATACACAAGCTGATAAGGCGTTGCCCCAGTAGATGTTCTGATTGAGGTTCGGTACCCATGCAAGGAAAATGGTAGCATTTCATGCCAGTCTTTGTAGGTAACCACCATCTTCTGCACAATCTTCTTGATGTTCTTGTTGGCTGCCTCAACAGCGCCATTCATCTTTGGCCTGTAAGGAGAAGAGTTGTGATGTTGAATTTTGAAGTCCCGACAAAGTTCTGCCATCATTTTGTTGTTCAAATTGGAACCATTATCAGTAATGATTCGCTCGGGAACTCCATATCGACATATGATATCCCTTTTCAGAAATCTGGCTACCACTTGTCTGGTGACGTTTGCATACGAAGCTGCTTCAACCCATTTGGTGAAGTAATAAATGGCTACCAGGATGAATCTGTGACCATTTGAAGCAGTCGGTTTAATCTTTCCAATCATGTCAATGCCCCACATAACAAAGGGCCAAGGTGAAGACATCACGTTCAAAGGATTTGGAGGCACATGCACTTTATCTGCGTAGATCTGGCACTTGTGGCATTTTCTGGCATAGGCACAATAGTCTGCATCCATTGTGATCCAGTTGTAACCCGATCTTAAAAACCTTTTTGCCATTGCATGTCCTCCGGTATGGGTACCGAAAGAACCTTCATGCACCTCGTGCATCTGTAGGTCTGCTTCTTTCTTGTCAACACATCTGAGCAGGACCATGTTGAAGTTTCACTTGTATAATGAACCATCAGTATTGAGGAAGAAATTGCCGGCCATCCTTCTTAATGTCTTCTTATCATTGGATGATGCCCCAGGTGGGTATGTCTGATTCTCTAAGAAGCATTTGATATCGTGGAACCAAGGTTTGTCATCACTAGCAGTATCTACAAAGAACACATATGTCGGCCGGTTCAGTCTGGATACCAAAATCCGAGGCACATAATTGGAAGCTTGAACTTTGATCATGGAGGAAATGGTAGCTAAACCGTATGCAAACTGATTCTCATCTCGAGGGATGTATTCAAGTTTGACTGTTGTGAAGAAAGTCAACAATCTCCTCGTATAGTCACGGTATGGAATCAGATGCTCCTGATGAGTGTACCATTTGTCGTTGGTCTGGTTGATTACCAAAGTTGAATCTCCGAATACATTCAAGGTTTTGATCCTGAGGTCAATGGCTTCCTCAAGACCCATGATATAGGCTTCGTATTCTTCTTCGTTGTTAGTGAAGGCAAAGGTGAGTTTTGCCGAGAAATGCATATGAACTCCTTTAGGTGTAATAAGCACTGCACCAACTCCACGACTATTCATATTGACAGCCCCGTCAAACATCACAGTCCATATTTCTTCTGGATCAGGCCTTTCAGTGTGAACTGGCTCTTCACAATCTTTTGCTTTTAAGTACATGATGTCTTCATCAGGGAAGTCAAATCTCATGGGCTGGTAATCGTCGATGGGTTGCTCAGCCAGATAATCAGATAATACACTGCCCTTGATGGCTTTCTGAGAGGTGTACTGAATGTCATATTCTGTTAGAATCATTTTCCATCTTGCAACCCTTTCGGTAAGTGCTGGCTTCTCAAATATGTACTTGACAGGGTCCATTTTCGAGATCAACAAAGTAGTGTGAGTCAACATATACTGTCTTAGTCGGCGAGCAGCCCACGCTAAAGCACATCAAGTTTTCTCGAGCAGTGAATAACGTTGTTCACAGTCGGTAAACATTTTGCTGAGGTAGTATATTGCATACTCTTTTCGACTAGACTCGTCATGCTGGCCCAACACACACCCCATTAATCCTTCTAATACTGTCAGGTACATGATTATAGGTCTTCCTTTGATTGGAGGCATGAGAATTGGAGGTTCTTGCAGATATTCTTTGATCTTGTCGAAAGCTTTCTGACAATCATCGTTCCACCTGACTGTTTGTTCTTTTCTTAACAGCTTGAAGAAGGGTTCACAGGTTGCGGTGAGATGAGATATGAACCTTGAGATGTAGTTCAATCTACCCAAGAACCCTTAAACTTCTTTCTCAGTCTTAGGTGCAGGCATCTCCTGAATGGCTTTGACTTTGTCGGGATCAACCTCAATTCCCTTTTCACTTACGATAAAACCCAGCAGCTTACCGGAACGTACCCCGAATGTGCATTTGTTAGGGTTCAACTTCAGCTGATACTTCCTCAGACGCTTAAACAATTTCAGCAGATTCACCAGATGATCTTCTTCAGTAAGGGACTTTGCAATCATATCATCCACGTAGCATTCGATTTCCTTATGGATCATATCGTGGAATAATGTTACCATAACCCACTGATAAGTTGCAACGACGTTCTTTAGTCCAAACGGCATTACCTTGTAACAAAATGTGCCCCAAGGTGTGATGAAAGTTGTTTTCTCCATGTCTTCGGGTGACATCTTGATCTGATTGTATCCAAAAAATCCGTCCATGAAAGAGAATACCGAGAACTGAGCTGTGTTATCTACCAATACATCAATGTGAGGTAATGGGAAATCATCCTTCGGGCTAGCTCTGTTTAGGTCCCAGTAATCTACACACATACGCACCTTGCCATCCTTCTTAGGTACGGGTACAATGTTAGCAACCCACGGCGGGTAACTAGTTACAGCAAGAAAAACCGACATCCCACTGCTTTTGCACTTCCTCTTTAATCTTCATGGCCATATCTGGGCGAGTACGGCGTAACTTCTATTTGACTGGCGGACAATCTTCTTTTAATGGCAGCCTGTGCATGACGATGTCCGTATCCAGACCTGGCATATCTTGAAAGGACCAAGCAAAGACGTCGACATACTCTCGAAGCATACTGATGAGTTGTTCTTTCACTGGAGCTTGCAGACTGGCCCCGATCTTCACTTCCTTAACATCTTCCTCGGTACCAAGATTGATGGTCTCAACCTCCTTCTGATGAGGAGCAATCAATTTTTCCTCTTGTCTTAACAACCTGGCCAACTCTTCAGGAAATCATATTCTTCATCAACCCCTTCATCTGCTTGATTAATTGGATTGTCGAAGTCATACAAAGTCATATCAGTGTTGTTGTCGGTGCAATCTGGAGGATTATCTCTGCAAGGGTTGAGATTTGTTCTTTTTAGGGATTAATTTTAATCTTGTTCAAAAAAAGTGTGAATGAAGTTATTATTTTGAAAACATTGCCATTTATTGTTTTGTGCGAAAAATAAAAAAAAAATGAAAAGACAGTGAGCGAAAGAGAAAATTGTTTGCAAAAGATGTCCATTGTTCATTGATATTCCATTTGCACAAAATACAAATATGGCCCTATTAAAAAATGAGTCCCGACACCTTGGGAAAGATGCAGGACTTGATGCATGCTAAAGCAGGAAATAATAATTACTCTGCAGGAGTAACTCTTATAATTTCCTGGGAAGACCAGTCAAGGACTTGTTGGCCCGGGATCCTTGGACGAATCCAGCTCTCCAGGTTGAGGTCGCTTTCAGCCTCGTCTTCCACGTTATTGACAGCATCTGGGTTAGCATTCCCCCACTTATGAACTTAGGCTCCTTAGCAGCCTCTTGATCTTGTTGGGATGGTTTGTAACCCAAACCGAATCTGTCCTCCTTCTTCTCCACAGGTAGCAGCTTGCCCCAGCCTTGGGCGTTCCCATCTTCAACAAACTTCCGAGCTTGTTGGTAGGAGACAATTGAAGTACCTATCCTATCCTCCTAGGATGCAACAAATACTTCGATTGTCGCCTCATTGACGTTCAGTGCTTCGAAACCTTGGCTCATGGTCTCGTGGATTTCACCATCCATCTCAATGTATTTGTAGGTAGCCAAATGGCTAACAAAAATGTCCTTTTCACCACAGATTGTGATAATTTTCCCTTCCCACTCGTATTTTAATTTCTGATGAAGGGTCGACGTAACTGCGCCAACGGCGTGAATCCATGGTCGACCCAACAAACAGCTGTAGGTCGGCTGAATGTCCATCATGTAGAAAGTAGTTTGAAAGACCTGCGGGCCAATTATCATAGGCAGCTCCACTTCTCCAAGAACAGATCTCTTGGAACCATCAAAAGCTCTAACCACCAGATTGCTTGGTCGGAGAGCTATACCATCATATTCAAGCTTAATAAGAGCTTTCTTTGGCAAGACATTGAGTGAAGACCCAGTGTCAACTAGAACATGTGAAAGCATGGCCCCTTTACACTCTAGAGTGATGTGCAAAGCTTTATTGTGATGACGACCTTCCACAATCAAATCAGCATTGGTGAAGCCTAGTCCGTGACTAGTATTAACATTAGAAACCACCGTCTCTAGCTGATTTACTGTAATATCCTCAGGCATGCAGGCTGCGTGCAAGACTTTAAGTAATGCATCCCGATGAGCTTCAGAACACAACAACAATGATAGAATAGAGATTTTGGAAGGAGTCTGGTGGAGCTGATCCACAACCTTATAATCACTTCTCTTGATTATCCTCATAAATTCATCCACATCCTGATCAAAGGACGTTTTATGAGCTTCTTTTACCACTGGTTCTTCAGGCACCACATTTTTGCCTTTAGCTTTGGCAGCAGCCTCTGCCTCAACATTTACTCTTGGAACTTGTGACACGAAAAGATGTCCGCTTCGAGTGAAGCCTCCGCCTCCCCCGACATTATCGACCTATGGTGTATAAGTTGATGAATCAAGAGCGACTCTCTCCCCATTGCAGTAGAGGTCTGAACCATAGTGCCATGGTACAACATTACCTTTTTCATACGAAATGGGTCCAGGTACCGTGATGGTGACTGGACTGACTGCAACGAAAGTAGGAACTGTTATTGTCTGTAGATCGTAATATATGGTGACAGGATTTCTGACTGGTGGTGGCGGTGGAAGACTCAAGCTGGGTTGTTGTTGAGATTGTTGCTGAAAATTGTTGGAAATGGGGACCATTGCTGGGTCGTAATATATGGTGACTGTGGAGATGTCATTATTAATGGTTGTTGTTGTTGTAGATGCGGATGCGGTTGAACTAATATTTGTTGAAGTGGTGGAAGAGATGATTGTTGACTTTGTAGACGAGTCTGTCGGAAAAATTGTTTTTAAAGTTGTAAGAGGGGTGCTTGTTGGTGCTGTAAGAGGAATTGCTGATGTTGTAGAAACCGTTGATGTTATCTGCAAGATACCTTCTCTGATAAGGCCATTGATGCCACTTTTTAAACTCGCACAACCATTGACGGAGACTTTGCAAGATTCACAGCAGGCCTCACAACCTAGGAACACCTGGCACTTTAAAAGCTGAGCTTTAACCTCGGCCAGAGGTGTTTTAATGCTTGCAGTATTTTCAATTAGGTTCACTGGTTGATCCTCCTCAATTGAATTTATCCTAGGCCCACCATGGCTAGGCATATGATTCTTCGTGACGTTAGGAGGAGGTGAAAAATTTAAAGCCTTTGAATCAACTAGATCCTGGGCCTTCATGTGCAAAGCTCTGCACTTTTTTGTGGTATGGCCAGGTGCATTAGAATGGAAGGCACATCTGGCATTGACGTCGTAATTTCTTGGAAGGTTCTGAGGATCTGGTGGAGCCAGAGTCCTTAATTCAACAAGATTAAGCTTCAAAAGTTGTGGTAGTAAAGTGGCATAGGGCATCGGGATATGATCAATTACCCTGTTGACTTGAGATGGCCTTTGCTGGAAAGGACGTTGCTGTTGGTTGTTGTTGTTGTTATAAGACCTTTGCTGAGGAAAATGTTGTGGTTGTGGAGTGTATTGTTGTTGAGGTGATGGAGTGGGAATTGTGACAACGGCTATTGATCTTGGCATATACTGGGGCCTACCTCTGCCCATATGTATTGAGTTGGTTTCACCCAACCTGCGAGGCCCTGCAAAAGGTTTCCTTGTGCTGCTAGAGCTGGCGCCATTATCAGAAATTTTACCCATTTTTAACAAACTCTCAATTCTTTCTCCTGCTATGACTACGTCAGCAAAGCTAGTGGAAGAGAAAGCAGTCAACCTATCAATGTATGTCCCATGTAGGGTGTTCATGGACATCTCAATTTCGCCTTGCATCATAAGAGAGAATTCTTCGCAAAGATCTTTGTTTGTTGAACCAAAGATGATGTCGTCGACATAGACTTGAACAAGTAAGGTGTTGCCCTTGAGATTCTTGATGAACAAAGTCTTGTCAACCTTTCCTTTCGTAAAACCTTTCTCACATAGGAAGTTGCTAAGGCGATCATATCATGATGCCCTTGGTGCATGCTTTAAGCCATAAAGAGCCTTCTTCAACTTGTAGACATGAGAGGGATTCTTGAAGTCTTCAAAACCCGGAGGTTGTTTGACGTAGACTTCTTCATTTATATAGCCATTTAGGAAAGCGCTTTTGACATCCATCCGGTACAACTGGAAATTCATTGAACAAGCGTAAGCAAGTAATAATCTAATTGCTTCTAACCTTGCTACCGGAGCGAATGTTTCATCAAAGTCGATTCCTTCTTCTTGGTTGTAGCCTTGTGCGACCAATCTTGCTTTGTTACGAATTATGATCCCATTCTCGTCAAGTTTGTTTTTGAACACCCATCTTGTGCCTATGATATGTTTGTTGTCTGGTCTTGGTACAAGAGTCCAAACTTGGTTCCTTTCGAATTGGTTGAGTTCTTCTTGCATAGCTATTATCCATTGATCATCGCCTAAGGCTTCATCGATTTTTATTGGTTCAATTTGAGATACGAACGCCATGTTGAGACAAGCATCCTTGAGATTAAGTCGAGTTGCAACGCCTTAGCTAATATCACCAATCACTTTATCTATCGGGTGATCTCTATGAGTTCTCCATTCTTTAGGAAGATCTTGATGTTCTTCAATGGTTGGTGAGTCATCTTCTTGTGATATTGCTTGTTCTTTTGATGTCTCCCTTTGTTGTTGTGATAGATCTACTACATCATCATCATCATCCACAATAATATTATCCTCTTTCGATGGGTTAGTCTCATCAAACAAAACATGTATAGATTCTTCAATGGTAAGTGTTCGTTTATTGAAAATTCTAAAAGCTTTACTTGATAGAGAATAGCCAAGAAATATACCTTCATCGGATTTCTCATCAAACTTACCAAGGTTGTCCTTGCCGTTGTTGAGAACGAAGCATTTGCATCCGAATATGTGGAAGAAAGATATGTTGGGTTTCCTTCCCTTGAACAACTCATATGGGGTCTTCTTGAGAATAGGTCGAATATTGACACAGTTACTTACAAAACAAGTCGTGCTAACCGCATCTTCCCAAAAATATTTAGGAAGATTTGAGTCGCTAAGCATTGTCCTTGCAAGTTCCACTAATGCCCTATTCTTCCTCTCTACGACACCATTTTGTTGAGGAGTCCTTGGTGCGGAAAAATTGTGAGAGATTCCATGCTCTTCACAAAAATCTTCAAATGATGAATTTTGAAATTCGCCACCATGGTCGCTTCTTATGGAAACTATTGAGAGTGACTTCTCGTTTTGAATTTGCTTGGCATACTTCTTGAATGCTTTAAAGGCATCACTTTTCTGCACTAAAAACAAAGTCCAAGTGTATCTAGAGAAATCATCAACAATAACTAAGGCAAAAACGTTACCTCCAAATCTTTTTGTCCTTGATGGACCGAAGAGATCCATATGTAACAATTGTAGTGGTCTTGAAGTAGATATCACTTTCTTGGTCTTTAAGGATGTTTTGGTTTGCTTCCCCTTTTGACATGCGTCACAAAGCTTATCCTTGATAAACTTTATCTTCGGAAGACCAACAACTAGATCATGCTTTATTAATTTGTTTAAATGCTCCATGTGAATGTGTGTAATCCTCTTATGCCAAAGCCATGCCTCGTTGTTGTTTGCCATTAAGCACTTCACCTTCAAGGAAGAGTCATCAAAAGAAATCATAAAAATGTTATTAAATCGTTTACCTTTTAGCAAGAGTTCATGAGTGACTTCGTGTTCTATCAAGCATTCCTCCTTTGTGAAGTTGATTCGGAACCTTTTGTCACACAAATTAATAAGATCAGGTCTTCAGTCACATTTTGTCTCGTACATTTTATTTTTATTTGCAAAAATGTCTGATGTCCTTAATATAATGGTTGCATAAATACATATGCGTCTTTTCTAAATTACATGCTTACAGGAAATATATTTGCTCCCGGGAGTGTCTAAATTCCTATGATGGAATCCAATAAGAGATACCTCGGGGTACTTGTAGTTTCTTTGCTATAACATGATTGCAGGTGCTCAAAGGGCAACATGGGGCATGAAAGCTTCTCCCCAGCAGGATGCCAAATCAGTACTTCTTCAGCACTTTCTCCAGGACAACATCAGGAGGGGCTCATTTCCCCAGCTAAGTCCATCATCCTCAGCAGGGCCTCTACAGAAATCTCTAGGAAGATCAATCAGTGATTATTCCTCCCCAGCCGAGTGCTGGATAGGGAACCATCTCCCCGCAGAGCTCCAACCTCTATCCAGAAGAACAATGTCTGAAGATCTCACAACAAAGTGACGAAACCTTCCACAAGACCCCAGCTGGGCTCCTCATTACCAAGATAGGTCTATCAGTGATTTATTTCCCCAAGCAAAATCATACATCAGATCTACCAATGATCTCATGCCTAGCTGGGATACCACTACAAGCAGATCAATCAGAAATCTTCACAGCAACGGGATCCGAATCCCGGATCGGTATCTTTGCATAATCATAGCATTCACATCATATTTTCCCCCCAGAGCGTAGCATTCCATCCAATACGGAGCATTACGGAAAAAGTCAAACATATTGCATAATCATAGGCCATGTTTTGAATCGAACACCTCTCTATACCAACAGTCCATCAGCAATATACGAATACCTCTCAATTTCCCCAACAAAAAGCCAAAGCGTCCCCTTTGCACTCTCTAACACAAGTATATATGCTCACTTGACACTCGTCCGTGTCATTTTCCCCAGTAAAGTCGCCAGAACATCCTCCACAAACAGATACTTATACATAACCTGCTCGTCCCGACACTCGGCCGTGTCATCTCATATTTCCTCAGCAGAAAGCCAAAGCATCCCCTTTGCACACCCCGACACGAATACTTGTTTATATGTTCTTTTCGACACTCGTCCGTGTCGTATCATTCCCCTGCAGATATAGACCACGAACATATATATTTTTCTTCCGACACCCGTCTGTGTCATCTTATCCCCACAGATATTCAGAATATCTCTTACATTTATAAATTCATAACTTATACACTTCCTTTTATGATACTCATTTGTATCATGCTCTCTCCAGCAAGTTGAACACTCGTGTGTGTCTCACTCATGCTTACTTTTTACTCATACAGATACTCGTCCGTATCTTGTATACATCACTTATCTTCCCCAGATTCGACACTCGTCCGTGTTCTTTGTTAACCAGTTGGTACTCGTCCGTACCATCATCTCCGAACATGCGTCAGCGTTTGTTTCTACCGATACTCGTCCGTATCATAGTCTTAAGGATGCTTGTCCGCATCTTTAATCTATACACACTGTCAAACACTTATACCTTTTCTTTCTTGAATTTAGACACTCGTCTGTGTCTACCATTCCCCAGAAGAGTCCCCAGCAAATCCCCAGTAAAAAGCAAAACTTCTTTTCTATCTGACATTCGTTCTATGTCATGATACTTTCGGCAAGCCGTACCCTGCCATGTGATCGTCCTTCACCTTTGATGACCGTCCTTCATCATTCCCCCAACGGAGTCTCCATTATTGGAACCCTTTTCTATCCGACATTCGTTCTATGTCGTGATATGTAGCAGCCGTCCCCTGCTAGGTGATCGTCCTTCACCCTTTTGATGATCGTCTTTCATCATTTTATCCGATGGTCGTCCCCATCGTTGATCTTGTTATCTGACATTCGTCCTATGTCATGACAAACCCCGAGAGCAGCCGTACCCTGCTAGGTGATCGTACTTCACCTCTTGATGATCTTCCCTCATCATGCTTATCCGATGGCCGTCCCCATCGTCGACCTTTCCTATCTGACATTCGTCCTATGTCGTGGTACTTTCGGCAGCCGTACCTTGCCAGGTGATCGTCCTTCACCAATAGATGACCGTCCCTCATCTTATCCCCAATAGAGCAGCCGTCCCCTGCTAGGTGATCGTCCTTCACCTTTGATTTCATTAACCCGGTGGCCGTCCCCATCGTTGTTTACCCATTACTTTATAAACCTGGTGGCCGTCCCCATCATGATACTTCCATCTCCCCAGCATGTCAGTCGTCCCCGTCATTGCTTTATCCCTAGTAGTCGTCCTCTGCTCGACGGTCGTCCTCCGTCGCCCGCACTTTATAATCATACTTTATTTCCTTTTACAATCTATATCCCTTTTCTTCTTCATTCAGTGAGTGCAAATTTTGGACTGTCTTTGGTATTCAACCACAAGTTATCTTGTTTGCCTGATAAGCCGTCGCTTACATCCTGCACAACTAACTCATGTTTGAATAAGGGCAGCTGTAAACACCCCAAATTTGCCCTCACTAAGTTCACACCATGACTTATGATCTTTTCATTTGCATATCATCTCATATTTCATTTTTGCTTCACTGCATTGGTTCAAAGTCATCTGCATCTAGGGTTTGTGATCTAAGCAATCCATGGGCCATCTGAGCCACTCCAAAGGTCTTCAATCATCTTAAGAGGGTCCATGTATGTTCAAGCATCATATTATATCCTCCCAAGATCAAAGAAGTCAGAAAATCACAAGAACTGAGAAAGGCATGGAAGTAGAGCCAAGCTTAACTGCACAGATGACCTAAAATTAGGGTTTTGGTTTCAAAGGCCATGACTCCATATTTTTTGGTCATTCTTGATTCTATTGGTCTCTATATGATATGAGGATCATGCATACCAATTTTCATGAAGAAATTCAATGGGAAAGGCATCTGATCAACAAATGACTTCTTGAGCAAGTCAGTACAAAATCAGGGCATCTGAGGCCCCCAATCATCCAACCAAAGGGTCTTCTCCATCATTTTGGGTGTATATGATCTTTATTTGATCTTATAAGAAGTTATAAGTTCACAAAATTGAAGAATTTCAAGCCATTTGCAAAGTTGCCATTTTGGGAAAGTGACTTGTAATGCAAACTTGCCATTTTGGGAAAGTTTTTCAACCTCCTCTTTTTGATTCAAAAATGCTTCAAATGAAAAATTCTTGGTCATGAAAGTTGTAGATTGGATCATTCCCTTTTCAAAAAGTGCAAGAACTTGATCTAATTCATCATAGAACTCAAGTTATGGCTTTGCAAAGTTGGGAAAAATCACAAAATTTCACGTATGTACCAAGGAGGGAAACTCGCAAAAACTCATACCAAGGAAAAATGTGACCTCTAATTGACTTCTAACTATTACACAAACATGATACATGACCTATAATTCATAATTGCCCAAAGAATTCTCAAGTTTCATGCCTTGATCATCAAGAATTTCAAAAGGGGCCAAAACCTTCACAAATTGCAAAATGCCCCAAATCTTGACATCCACTTGTGCTAGCTACAAAATCTGAATTCCATGGACCTCCCTAAAGCCAGCTGCGCAGGACATGCCCTTGTCCTTGGCCTTCCATGAGCCCATACCTCCAAAGAAAACTTTCTTGACTTTTTGCAAAATGAACCATACCAATCACACTGCTCCACAACAACTCTCTGACCTATCAAGGATTGATATGTGGACCTAAAGCAACTAAACACACACAAGAACACAAGCTGAATCCTCCCACAACTCAGCATTTACCAAAACTCCGCTCTTTGCATTTCTCTTCGAAACTCATAGCTCAGCCAACAAAACTCCAAACTTTTTCCACCATTCAACTCCACATTCATCACTGATCATTTCCCACCCTTCATTTTGCCTTTAAACACCCCATATCAAAAATACGATTTTCACCTCCCTTGACCTGAGCTTCAGCAAACTTCACATAGAGGCCATATAAACTCCAACCAAGCATCAAAGCTTCTTCAGGGAGATCATTGGAGGGGTTCTGAAGCAAAGAAGCAGCCAGACATTGCCATTTTCGAAAGCTTCAGTTCAGGTAACCTCAAGAACAAATTTTCCAGAAACTTGATTTTAGGTTATAGATTTGTTCCTCATGTTGCACTGATCATGCTGATGCTTTTCTTTTTGAAAATGGTTGAGTTTTAAGGATTTTATGTTGCTCTGAAACTTTGCCCGTAAAATGTGTTTTGATTCGATTCTCATGATTTACGAAAAATAAATGAGTTTTGTTGTGTGGTTTGTGTTTAATGATGTTCAAGGAATGATTCTGGAGAGTTTAATGAGTTTTTGTGGTGTTTTGAGAGAGATTGAATGAGAGGCTGGCCGGAGAAGATGACCGGAACACTGTTCCGGTCACCTGAAAGTCATTAGGGTTCAGATTAAGGCTTTAATCATAATTAGCGTAGTTTGAATGTCAGCCGTCCATTTGCGCGCGGGGTCAATTCCCTCCAATCTGACTTTAAACCTCAGCCCTAGGATTAGCTGACTTTCCCATTTTTTCTTATTTATTGAATATTTATTTCATTTGTTTCTATTTTATTTGAACGAATTTTTAAAAATAGCAAATGACATCAAAAAATTCTGAAGATTTTTATTAAACCTTTTATTAATTTTCAGAACCCAAAAATATTTTTATTTTTATTTTTTGCATTAAAAAGTATTTTTAAATCATTTAAATGATTATTTTTAATTAGTTAATGAGAATTAATTAATTAAAAATACATTTAGGTATTTAAAAATCCCAAAAAAATTCAGAGAGCATTTTGAAATATTTAGAAACATTTACAAACTCACAAGACAAATTTCTTTTTGGTTTTGATCATAATTTGATAATTTTCATTTGAATTAGGGTTCTTTAATTTGAATATTTTTAACCCTAACTTCAAAAATTCATAACTTTTGATCCAAGTTGAGTTTGTGAATGATTCTTTTTGCATTGTGTTATGCATACTTTCAAGCATCTAAAAACATTTTTGTAACATTTTTATCTTTCATTTTCAATTTGTTTGGCATTTTCCCTTTAGGATCACCCTTAAAACCCTAGAAATTTAGAAAAATTATAAATCCCTTAGGGTTTAGCTTCTGACCTTCCCCTTTGGGCAGTGAACTTGTATGGGTTTAGGGTACCTTTGATTCCATTTTCAATTTTTTATCTCATGTCTTGCTTTTGATTTTGAATTTTGCATTGCATCTTGTACATAAACCCTAATCTTTGCCTTCATTTGCATTCATTCCTCATATGCTTGCATACATGAACTTGCCATGACATTTTGTGCATCCACATGACATATAAGACATCTTAGGACATATTGAAATCATGTTTGATCATTGTATCATCCATTTTCCATGTTTTGCTTTCATTTCATTTCATATGCATTCATGAACTTTCATGCTTCTTACATGTCTCATTTGCATTCCCATCCCTTGTATGATCATCCCCATCTCATGACATACATTTATGCCATCTCTTTGCATCAATAGCATCATGAAAATGCCTATGACTTTGGCTTGCATCCTTGCATTTCATTTCATTCTCATTTCTTTTCATTTCCTTTTGCTAACTTTTCAGGTGGTAAGTGTTTGAGAAGTGAATTTGCCTTCACTTCTCATAATCTCTTCTCATCTCTTTTATGCATCATTGCTGCATTTTATCTATGTATTAGAGTGAGCTTGCTCATTCATGCTCCTTCCTCACCTTCTTTCTTCAAGCAACTTATCTTCTTAAGTGAAGTAAGTTGTCTTGCTTCTTTCTGCTTCTTCTCCTTCCATCTTTGCTTCTTTCTTGGTGGCTCATCTTGAAGACTTCTTGCAAGCCTCACAAACCTTAGGAATACCCAAGCATGATCACAATTAGGGTTTGATTAGTCTCCCATTAGTTTTACCTTTGTGTCATCTCTTGTGTCTCTCTTCTCACCTCTTAATCAAGGACTAAACCTTAAAGGTTTTAAGGCTTTGTGATTAAGCTTATGCCTGCATCCTTCTATTAGGATGGAGTGTATAACTTTAATCCTAAGTGTTAAATCCTTAATATGTTTAAATCCTTTAATCAATCTACTTTAATAATCACTAAGACATTAAGCTTGTAACTTGGGCCTTGCATTAGGGTTCTAATTCTTCCTTAATTGGTTAAGAAGGACTAACCCTAGTGTTAATGGAAAAGTCCCCCTCAAGTTGTCTTACAAACCATAAAATTCAATTCTTAATCTTACCATTAATCAATCCACTTTAATAAAGGCTTTGTTTTGTCATGAGGTTAATCCCTAATCATGGATTAAGTTGAGGTATCTTTCTCAGCTTAAATGTTCTCATCTATTATCCTTCTATTAGGATGGTGTAATGGGTCCATTAAATCCTTGATTATGGCTTAAAATCAATAATTAACACTAAACAAAAATACCAAAAACATCTAAATAAATACAAGTAGGTTAATGATCTTAATCCAATATCATGGTGATTAAGTGTGAGGTGCTTACTTGATACTTAAGGTATTCTCATTACCCCTAATCAGAGGGAAGATGTGATGAGTTTACCAACCCTTGGTTTAGGCTTAAGCTCATTAACTTATGACAAACACAAAAAGAAATAAAAGATTAAAAACACAAAAACAAACAATAATCGTCGCCTCCGGGATTCTTTTCTCACTCCATTCACTCACAAATGAGAACTCGCTTCTTCCGTCTAATGCAAGACAGTTTGCACCTGAGCCAGACAGGTCATACACTTGAGCATAGACAAGTAAGCAGTTCACAAGTCAATTCATCTTTCAGTCTCTTTGAGTCGAACTCCGGTGTTCTAACTTCCTCATTGCACGAGAGGATACGTAGGCATAACTTAACAGTTATCGAACAAAAGTCTCTGTTTATCCCCCCCCCCTCTTCCAGCTGTGTTCTTTAAGCCTCATTGTCTTGAGCTTTGCACTCCTTCCTTACACTGAAACTCCTTTTATTTCACTTCACATTTCTTTTACACTGACACTTGCATTCTTTTTCCAGCCTTTGCACACAGAATAACACTGACACTACCCCTGTTAAACACAAATCTTTTAAGCGTGGATCCCGTCGAGTACGGTGGACAATCTGGGTGCTAATACCTTCCCAGGTTGTAACCAACCCCCTTTCTCAGTTTCTCTGGTTCGCAACCGTCTTATCCATCTTTTCTTAGGTTTATGCAGCATTACCTTTCCTTCGGGATAAAAATGCCTAGCTGGCGACTCTTTTCAGTTCATCTCCTTCGCTGACCGTTCGCGTCTGTACCCCTTCTGACCAGGTGTCATTTGGTGGGAGCGACACCAGGTTGCTAAAGACACCCCTATATGTTGCCTTCATTGACCATAAGATGACCCTATGCCTGTCCCTTAAACAAATCCAAGGTAATGACTACCTATTCCTTAATAATAGGGATAGTCTTACCCTTGAAAGGACATATAAGAACATGAGTGACTTAGTCTAGGGTAGGTACCTCATAGTTACTTGCTCACTCTTCAAAAATACTTTTTACACCTCAATATTTTCAAACATTTTCAAACAAGGCTTTGTATACATCCATACGAGGATCATTACAAAATACTTAGAAAATTTCTAATCACACACTACACTTTTCAAAAACAATTTAAGTGAGCTAAATAACTAAGAGCCCATGGATAACCATGGATATAAAGGGTGCTAACACCTTCCCTTTATATAACCTACCCCCCGAACCCAAGTCTTTTCAAAACGGTCTTTCCTTTTCTTTTATGTCCCTTCCTTATGGATAAAATAAAAGTCGGTGGCGACTCTTGCTATCCGCAAAATTTATAGAAAGTCAGTTCTCCCACCGTGTTACACTCTGAATTGCTCAATCATTTCCAGTTCTCTCACCATAAGCATCGAAATATGCAATGACTTCCTACTCAAAGCATCAGCCACCACATTTGCCTTACTAGGATGGTAATTCAAATCAAAGTTAAAATCTTTTAATAATTCAAGCCACCGCCTCTGCCTCATATTTAACTCCTTCTGATCAAACAAATACTTTAAACTTTTGTGATCACTGAATACCTCAAATTTCGAACCAAACAAATAGTGCCTCCAAATCTTAAGCACAAATACTACAACTGCCAACTCTAAGTCGTGAGTAAGATAGTTCCTCTCATGAACTCTTAACTGTCTAGAAGCATAAGCAACAACTTTATTATCCTGCATCAAAACTCCACCAAGACCGATCTTGGAAGCATCACAATAGACTACAAAGGACTCATCTGGATTCGGTAAAACCAACACTGGCGCGATCGTTAACCTTTTCTTCAGTTCTACAAAACTCTCCTCACAAGAAACATCCCACACATACTCTTGACCTTTCCTAGTCAATTGCGTCAATGGTAAAGCTATCTTAGAAAAACCTTCAATGAACTTACGATAGTAACCAACCAACCCAAGAAAACTATGAATTTCTGTAGCCGACTTCAGAGTCTCCCACTGCGATACTGCATCAATCTACGAAGGATCTACAAATATCCCACCACTTGAAATTACATGGCCGAGGAAACTCACTTCCTTCAACCAGAACTCGCACTTGGATAATTTAGCAAAAAATTTCTTTTCTCTCAACACCTGCAACACAACCTTCAAATGCTCGGCATGTTCCTCTTCTGATTTAGAATATACCAAGATGTCATCTATGAAAACCACCACGAATTTATCAAGATACTCATGAAAGATCCTGTTCATATATTCCATAAACACACCAGGTGCATTAGAAACACCAAACGACCTCACCATATACTCGTAATGTCCATACCTCGTCCTAAAAGCTGTCTTCGGAATATCATCAGCTTTAACTCGAATCTGATGATATCCAGACCTCAGATTAATCTTACTGAATACACAAACACCTACTAGTTGATCCATCAAATCATCAATCCTTGGAAGTGGATACTTATTCTTGATAGTTACCTTATTCAACTATCGGTAATCGACACACAACCTCATACTACCATCCTTCTTCTTAACAAGCAATATCGGAGCACCCCAAGGAGAAACACTGGGCCTAATGAACCTTTTCTCTAACAATTCTTCTAATTGCTTCTTCAATTCATTCAACTCTAAAATAGACATTCTATAAGGAGCCATCGAGATAGGACTCGTACCCAATACTAAGCTCACAGAAAAATCAATCTCGCGTTCAGGAGGTAAGTCACTTATATCATCAGGAAACACATCATGAAATTCACAAACCACAGGAAACTCTGCACTGCCGGTTTTATCATCAACTTGCAATGACGCAAACACTGCAAACATCAAAGCTTCATCTAAAACAAGTTTATCCACTTACCTAGCAGATAAGAACATCAACTCACCATTTTCGCTCAATTCAAGGAACCTCACTATCTTGCTATAATAGTTAATATGAACGTAATTGAATTCCAACTAGTTCATACCGAGAATAACATTGATTTAGTGCAATGGTAGGCACACCAAATCCATCAAGAAATCCTTCTTAAAAATTGTTAGAGGACATTTCAAAAAAACAAGCATGGTAGTCATAAAACCATTAGCAGGAGTCTCTATTATCATATTACTATTCATATTAGACAACTTTAAACCCAATCTATTAGCACACTCAAGGGATATAAATGAATGTGTCGCTCCAGTATCAATAATAGCAATCAAATCAGTATTATTAATAAAACAGGTACGTCTAATCAAGTTGTCTTTCTTCGGAGAATCTGAACCAGCTAGAGCAAAAACTCTTCCAGCATTCTGAGTAGCAGTAACAACCTTCTTTGGTTTCTGTCATTGAGCACTGATATGCCCCTGTTCACCACAATTATAACAGGTTGGACCTTCATTAGTACAATCACTCATCTTATGCCCAAGCTTGACACAACGATAACACTTCAGAACTCTAGCGGTACACACATCGTCTTTATGACCTGCTTCGCACATTTGTAACACTTGAAAGGTACATTAGCAACTCCCCTACTTTGCTTCTTATCATATGATGCCTTCTGCTTCCCCTTATCACCATTAGTCACATACAACTTCCCTCTAAACTGACCATTGTCTTTCTTCTCACTCAGTTGTTTATAATGAGCAGAGCGAGCTCGGCTATCATCATCATAAATACGACTCTTGTCTACCAACACTGCATATCTACGAATCTATTGGCATCCAATTCCTTGCTTGATCTTAGGTCTCAGTCCATTCTCAAACTTAAGACACTTGGAAAGTTCAGCATCTGCCTTGTTGTAATGAGAACAAAACTTCACAAGCCTCTCAAACTTAGCAGCATACTCCGCCATGGTCATGTTCCCTTGTTTCAGCTCAAGGAACTCTACCTCCAACTTACCACGAGCATCTTCAGGAAAATACTTCTTAAGGAACTCTGCCTTAAACACAACCCAAATCACTACAACACCCTCATCCTCCAGACTCTGACCGGTATTATACCACCAGTCTTCAGCTTCCTCAAACAACATATGAGTCCCGAACTACACTTTATGCGCGTCAGCGCATGCCATCACTCTAAAAATATTCTCAATCGCCTTGAGCCATTTCCGCGCACTCACCGGGTCATGAGTCCCTTCAAACACATGTGGATTATTCCTCTGTAAGTTTTCCAATGCACGAAACTCATCCTGCGCATTATTTTGAGCAGTTGTCTGAGCAAGAGCTACAATAGCATCAGCGAGAGCACGCGTGTTGTTCCTAGCCATTCTGCACAACACTCATTACATCAGAAAAGATTACTCGTTAATAAATAACGACCGACACAGAGTGACAACGACAAAACCTGGTCGGACAGACCGACCTGCTCTGATACCACTAATGTAACACCCTTCTACCCCAAAATGAAATATTTAAAATAATATCAGAGTAATCAACAAGAAGGGTATCACATTTCATCATAACATCAAAATACAGTGTCCTATCCCGTAACACGGGTTAATCAACATCCTGAATAATATATAAACTTTTCGCAACGAAATTTAAACTTATAATTCAATCATAATTCTTTCCTCAAAACAAAATAATTCATCCGAAGTTAACATCATGAAACAAGAAATTATTCTCAAATGAAAACATAACTGAAGATCAAATAGTACTCAAAAACCCATCCCGGTGTTACATGACACATAGCATGACACATTCACTTCAAACCCCTTCTAAAGGAAACTAAGGTACGCTCCGAGACTCTGAAAAACTCATCTTGCATTGTAAGGCTAATCTTTATCATCTGCAAGTTACCCACGAAGGAGGCAACATTTCCAAGCAGGCAGGTGAGTAATCATAATATATCATAAACATACAAGAATATAGAATATAAATAAACTTAGAACAACATATTATAACATCATCAACAAATAAATTCAGCAATAAGTACAACACAATCATGAATTCATCCAGAATATGCAATTCTAACTATCCTGATATGCAATATGCATGTGGTACCAATTTCATCTTGAGATGGATACATGACCATCAACCCTCCATAAGGGAGCACATCGTAAATCATCGAGACACTTCAATCCACACAATGGGATTGAAGCAAATAAATAGGCCGAAGCCCCATCGTGAATGTTATGAAATGCAATGACGCGCTACATCGTAAAATTCATCAAAATAACTCGCATAATTTATTTCACACCAGCAAACCAACATCAATTATTCATCTATTTCATCCTGACAATACATCAAAAATGCTGGTTCTATAACCACTCCGATACATCGAGAATTAACCCGCACCCGGTAAAATTATGAGGCAATTTACAAGGTTATTTCAAAAATCCAGTTCCAAAAATTATTGCATTTTTCTCATTTTCATTCATCAAAATAAAGTTTAACTCATGCTCTTTCCGACGCTTCAAACGGAATGCGAATCAGACTCACGGTTTGAAAGTTACGGATTTTTCAAGAATTAAAATTTGCTACCCAAACAGTGTTAACCGGTTAACCCATAGCGTTAACCGGTTAACGCCTGCGAAACTTCAGAAAATCACCAAAATTGCAGTGGTTAACCGGTTAACCAATAACGTTAACCGGTTAACGCAAGTTTGATAGCAGAATTCTGCTACTTCGTACAGACTGTCCCAAAATCCCCAAAATCCTAATTTTTTCAATACGGGTTCATCTTAGTTCACCTCAAAATCACTCCAATACATCAATCAAAACACCATAAAATCAAAACAATCATTTATACCATCATTTATAGGATTCAACACATTTTTCCAACTCTATTTCATCAAGATTTCACTCATAAACTCAATCTAACTCAAAACCCCCAAAATCTCATAAAACTCATACAATCCTAACCTATTCATAAACCAATTCCTACACCTTTACAATAGATTATAAAAACTCCCCATACCTTAGAGAATTTCTCCGCTTTACACTCTCCTATGGGGTTCTCCACAGTCTCCTGACTCTGAGCTTCCTCTTTCTTCAGAGCACTTCACCAAACACGATAGAATAATGAGAAAACTGATTGTGTATTCCTTTTTACCAAAACACATCCCAGTTAAGTCTTTTCCCTCTTTACCCTCATATATTTCACAAAAGGAACACCTTACCCTTTTTCTTTAATATATTTTTAAAAATAATAATAAAATAGTATAATAAAACACTATTTATCCTTATTATATAAAAATACTCCTTTTCTCCAAAATTCTCTAATTAATCCAAACTCTCCCATTTTTTCTAAATTAATTAAATAAATGACTAAATAATTAAATTTAGATTTTCGGGGTGTTACAACCATCAAGTCCACCAGTTTCACATCTGACTTTTGACTTTCTCGAACACGATCAAGAAAATCATTGTTAACTTTCAGCATTCCCAACATCACACTATGAGGTGTCTGTTCATAAACCAAACTCATATCTCTGAATTATTCAATAAATCCAACTCTTTAGCCATCATAGCTGACATATTCAATGTCTTCCGGCTCAAGGCATCAATTACAACATTAGCCTTACCTGGATGATAATTCAAACTAAAGTCATAATCCTTCAGAAATTCTAACCAACGTCTCTGCCTCATATTCAACTCTTTCTGATCAAACAGGTATTTCAAACTTTTATGATCACTATAAACTTCAAACCTCAAACCATACAAGTAATGTCTCCAAATCTTCAAGACAAAAACCACAGCTGCTAACTCCAAATTGTGAGTAGGATAATTCCTCTCATGAATCCTCAACTGACGTGAAGCATACGCCACAACCTGACCATCTTGCATCAATACTCCACCTAGACCCATCAAAGAAGCATCATAATAAACCACAAATGTTTCATCTGCTTTCGGCAAAATCAAAAGTGGTGTAGTAGTCAACTTCTTCTTCAGCTCAATAAAACTCTTCTCACACTGAGAATCCTACACAAACACCTTATTCTTACAGGTCAATTGGGTCAACAGAAGTTCCAACTTCGAAAACCCTTCATTAAATCTTCGATAATAACCGGCCAATCCCAATAAAATTCTAATCTTTGTCACTGACCTTGGAGTCACCCATTGTAGCACTACATCTACTTTGGTTGGATCCATAGCAATCCCTCTTTCTGAAATCACATGACCAAGAAAACTTACCTCTTTCAACCAGAATTCACAGTTTGACAATGTCGCATATAGCTTCTTCTCTTTCAACACTTGCAACATAATTCTCAAATGTTCAGCATGCTCTTCTTCTGACTTAGAATAAATCAGAATGTCATATATTAAAACAACAACAAATTGATCTAAATACTCATGGAAAATATGATTCATGCATTCAATGAATACACTAGGTGCATTAGTAACTCCAAATGGCATCACGACATATTCATAGTGTCCATGTCGAGTCCTAAAAGCGGTCTTTTGAACATCTTCATCTTTCACTTTTATCTGATGATAACCCGATCGCAAATCGATCTTACTAAACACCCAAGCACCAACCAACTGATCCATCAGATCATCTATACTTGGAAGCGGATACTTATTCTTGATTGTCACCTTATTCAGTTTCCTGTAATTAATACACAACCTCATACTACCATCTTTCTTCTTAACCAACAATACCGGTGCTCCCCACGACGATACACTTGGTCTCACAAATTTCTTTTCTAACAGTTCCTCTAACTGTTTCTTCAACTCAGATAACTCGGAAGTTGACATACGATATGGTGCCATCGAAATAGGTCTTGTTCCTGGAACAAGATCAATAGTAAATTCCACCTCCCTCTTTGGCGGCACATCCACAACATCATCTGGAAACACTTTCGGAAAATCTCTCACCACTTGCAATTCACTAATTGCCATATCATTTTCCACCGGCAACGATGCAAATATCGCCAAAACTTGCTCTTCTTCATCCATAAGCTCTTTCAACTGTCGAGCAGAAAAATAACTAACTTCTTCTTCCTCTTCACCAGGAGTAAGAAACTGAATCAACTTACTGAATAAATTAATATGAACGTGATTATACTCCAATCAATTCATACATAGAATCACATTCATACCTCTCAATGACAAACAAATAAAATCCACGCCAAAGTCCTTACCATAAATTGATAACGAACAATTCAAACACACGAGAGAAGTAGTTAACGACCCATCAGCAGGAGTCTCGATAACCATCTCTCCTTGCATCAGAGAAACAACAAGTCCTAATTTCCTCACACAATTAAGAGAAATAAAATAGTGTGTCGCACTAGTGTCAATCATAGCAAACAATGGAATACTATTAATATGACAAATACCTCTGATCAAACGATCCTCGCTAGAAATATGTGTCCCTGTCAAAGCGAACACCTTTCCTCTAGTTGCAGCTTTCTTAGGCTTCTGACAACGTGTACAGATGTGACCTTACTCCTCAAAGTTTTAGCAAGTAACTATATTTACTTTGCACTCAGCAATCAAGTGTCCAGGCTGACCACACTTGAAACATTTCTTCACGTCACTCGTGCACTCACTGACACGATGACCCATCTCACCACATCTATAACACTTCAGCGAAGTAGGAGCGCCTCCCCTATTTGGACTTTTTCCTTCATTCTGTTTCTGCTTACCCTTATCAGCAAGAGCTTCATAAGGTTTCCCACAATTCATCTGTTTTTTACCTCTTATCTCAGCTAGACCTTTGAAATGGTCAGATCGAGCCTTGTTATCTTCCTCGAAGATCCTGCAAGAATCCACTAAATCTGGAAAACTTCGGATTTTATGATAACCAATATCTTGCTTAATCTCAGGCCTAAAACCATTCTCGAATTTGACACACTTCAAGAACTCAACATTTGCCTCACTATAATAAGGATAAAACTTCACCAAATCAATGAACTTCGCAGCGTACTCAGTCATAGACATGTTGCCTTGTTTCAACTCCAGGAAGTCGATTTCCTTATTTTCCCGAACATCTTTAGGAAAATACTTCCTCAAGAATTCTCTCTTGAATACATCCCAGGTGACTGCTTCACCAGATGCATCCAACCGCTGACGAATGTCAACCCACCAATCATCAGCCTCAACTACCAATCTGTGCGCACCCAATTGTTCCTTGCTTCCTCCCGAGCACTCTATCACTCTGAAGATCCTTTCAATCTCCTTGAGCCAATCTTGTGATCCATCAGGGTCATACTTCCCTTTGAAAATAGGGAGATCATTCTTCTTGAACTCATCACTTTCGTAATCCCCAACATTCATCGGATTTTGCACAGCCTGTGTCATCGCTTGCATAGTAGCGACAAGTGCATCATCGTTTCTCCCATCCAGTCTAAATCTGTCACACAACAACAATCCAACAACTATTTATAATCAACAACAAGATAACACAGCGCAACAACAATGCTCAACACTCAACAACAACACAACAACACAATAACACAACAACTCAACGACTCTACAACTCAACGACTCAACAACTTGGTCGGACGAACTGACCTGCTCTGATACCACTTTGTAACACCCAAATAACCCCACGAGTTTATATTGAGAGTCAGAGTTAATAATATCACAAAAAATATTCGAGTGTCACAATTCAACTCAAAACAACTCGGCTCAATGATACATATTCAAATAAGTATTCAACATGCAGCGGAAATATTTTTAAAACAACATCAATCAAACTTCGATTACAAAAAAAAAATTCTAAAAGAAATAAACAATTAAAAATAACTTCATCCCGACACACAAAGCGACGTATCAGAGTCGACATCCTAAGGGCAACATTCAAACAGAAGGGGGTGAGATACTTACATCATAAAGAGCAATATAATAAGAATCAAGCAAGTATCAAACATAAGGCACCTCTTCTCAACCACAACTATTTGACTACATTACATACACGACAACATCATACACATCAACAACATCATATACAGCAACTACATCATATCCAACAACAACATCATATCCAACAACAACAACAATCATGCAATGAGACCCTACTTGACTCTATGCATACAGTACCATATTCGATCTCTATTTCAAGATCCAGTTCCCGTTGGAACTCTAGACCCCTCTTTCATGGTCCAATATGATCCCTATTTCATGATCACACCCATCGAACCCTATTTCATGGTCCAGTATAATCCCTATTTCATGATCACACCCTCGTACGATCCCTATTTCATGATCGCACCAACATCACAACAACTAACATACCCCACCTTGGTATGTTAACCAACTGTGCAACTTGTCATGGAACATCAATGAAATACATGCATATATGCAACGATTACATTATACAACATCAACAACAACAACTTATATCCAACTACTCATCACAACACCATTCCACATACAACAATTCATTAACATCGCAATTATCATCAACATCATGCATTTCTAGCATACAACCACATAAATTAACTTCAACCACCACAACGCCACAACAACACATACCACATCATATCACATATACATATATCAACAACAATATGTAACTTATTACAACAATAATGACTCATATCAACAACTACAAACTAATACACATACCAATTATGTTTATACTCAAATTACACTAATTATCCCTACAATTTAAGTGTATAACTCCTATTTCACTACCTTCAACTACACCACAACGATTCATAAGCATCACTAACTCATATAAGTAATTTTAAGGAATTTTTCGGAATTAAAAAAAAATCATCAATTCACGCTTCAGGTCTCGCTTAGTGAGGGTCCATGCTCGCTAAGCGAGCAACTCACTGACTCTTGACATTTCCAAAACTAACTTGCTCGCTAAGTGAGTTCTGCGATTTTGCAAATCGCACCTCTGGATTTTGCACTCATTCTGCTACGAAAAACTATCTCATCAACACACCAATACCAGCCATAATTCACAACAATCACTAATTTTACCATCTAATTTTACGTAAATATCAACTAACAACATCAATTACTAACTAATTAACACAATTCTCCTTTAATCCACCGAAAGATCAATCCCTAATCCTCAACCTACCAATTCCCATCATATAACCCCTTAGAGATAGAAGAATGCCACCCTTACCTTGGTTTTTGACGAGAATTTCTCTTCCACACAGATTCTTCTTCACAATCAAGCCCTCTCGTCTTCTTCTCCTCTTCACAACTTTCACGATCGTTCTTCTTCTCTTTCAGAATACGATCCCTTTTCCTCTTTTTACAACTTAATCACTTAGACCAATTTAGGGACTTCCACTCTTACCCTCACTACATTCATCAAATGACCACCTTGCCCCTCACCTCATATTTTATTCCATTTATTTATTTTACTTAATAGTATAATTATCCACCACAATATAATGCTCACTTTAAAATTATATTCGATAATCTATTATTCTACACAGACCAACACACAATATACCGAATAAAATAATTAAATAAAAATCGGGGCGATACATTGGTCAAGCAACTAGCTATTAACAATCTTCAGTTTCAACAAAGAACTCAATCTAGTATTCAAACCTTACAGACACTGATTTGATAACTTTCCACCTCAATGAATGCCATATAAGTCCAAGGATCGCACCAACTTCCTTCCCAAACAGTTGTGAATTCAAAGGGTCCTAATTCTTATGCGAGTGCAATTTCCTTGCGATCCAGAAAGGTTACAAAACCAGCCCTAGAAAAATAAGAAAGATAAGGTCGCACCTAAACCTTCTGTTGTTGTTAAGCCTGGAAGAGAATATGTACCTTCGATCCCTTTCCCACAAAGAGTACAGAAAAATAGGAATATTCTTGAGGAAGACAAAGAGAGAAATATTCTAGATGTATTCAAGAAAGTGGAAGCAACTAGCTATTAACAATCTTCAGTTTCAACAAAGAACTCAATCTAGTATTCAAACCTTACAGACACTGATTTGATAACTTTCCACCTCAATGAATGCCATATAAGTCCAAGGATCGCACCAACTTCCTTCCCAAACAGTTGTGAATTCAAAGGGTCCTAATTCTTATGCGAGTGCAATTTCCTTGCGATCCAGAAAGGTTACAAAACCAGCCCTAGAAAAAATAAGAAAGATAAGGTCGCACCTAAACCTTCTGTTGTTGTTGAGCCTGGAAGAGAATATGTACCTCCGATCCCTTTCCCACAAAGAGTACAGAAAAATAGGAATATTCTTGAGGAAGACAAAGAGATAAATATTCTAGATGTATTCAAGAAAGTGGAAGTGAAAATTCCACTTCTTGATGTGATCAAGTAGGTTCCAAAGTATGCAAAAGCTCTGGAAGAATTATGCACCCACGAGAGTAGGATGAAGGGAAATGAGAGAGTGGACATGGGAAGAAATGTTTCAGCCTTCATTCAACCTAAACATGCACCTGAAAGGCTAATGCTTCAGCCCTCAATCATGCCATGTTACCCCAGAAATGCAAGGATTCAGGAACCTTTTCTATTCCATGTACCATTGGGGACAGTAAATTCAAAAATTGCATGTTAGACTTAGGAACTTCCATGAATGTTATGCCTACTTCCTTTTTTATAATAACCTTGAACTTGGACCTTTGCAGAATACATGTTTAATCATTCAGCATACAAACATAAGCAATACTCGTCCCATTGGAGTAATGGAAGATGTGCTTGTCCAAGTTAATGACTTGCTTTTTCCTGCAAATTTTTACATTCTAGACATGGATGGAGAAACAAATTCAAGCAGGTCACCAATCATTTAAGGAATACCATTTATGAAAACAAAAAAACAAAAATCGATGTTGATGATGGAACAATGTCCATGGAGTTTTGTGGTACCATTGCTAAATTTAACATTTTTGATGCTACGGAACATCCCGTGGAAGAACATTTTGTTTTTCACATTAGAGGTCTTCCTGATTCGGTTGATGATACTTATTCTAATTTATTTTCAACTGATATTCCATTAGTGTCTACTTTTGATAATACTTACTCATGTGATTCTTCCTTTGTTTTTGTTGAGATTAAGGTTTCCATGCAGGTTGACATTTCTCTTACAGGTGACGTTATAAATGAAGAAGTTGTTTATGTAGCTGAAACTCTCAATGTAACGCCTATATTTAATTAATTAATTAAATTAAATTTTATCGCGTATTTTCCCGATTATTTGTTGTTAAGTGTTGTTTTGTCGTTTGTGTCGTTAAGTTGTTTGAGTTGGTATTAAGTTGATGGTTAAGTCGTGTTTAGGTTGTTTAAAATTAATTAAGTCGGATAAAGAAAATAAGTATTATTGATATAATATTAAGTTGGGCTTAGTTGTAGTGTGAGAGTAGTAAAGTTGGGGGTGCTTATTTAGGTCCATTAGTAATTAAGCTAATTAGTGATGTTTTAGTAAAATTAGACTAAAAACCTAATTAGAGAATAATCAGAATTTTTGTAAGAGGAGAACAAGTCTTAGAGGAAGATCAACAAGAGGCTAGGTTTTTGGATTTTCGCGGAGATTTTTGCTGTGAATTCGAGTTGCCTTCAATCCAAGTTAAGGGTGGGGTTCGAATTCCATAACTGGGATTGGATAATCCATATGTAGGTTGGGTTTTCATATGATTTCATTGCTATGTTTTCGATTAAATTGTTGCTAGAATTTGTATTAATCTGATATGTATGATATGTTGTTCTTGTTGTATTGTTGTTCTGCAAATTATTTTGTTGTTGTAATAGTTGTTGTATACGCGTAACAAGAGGGGAAGTACACATAACATATCCCAGTTACGCATGCATTACGCGTAAAGGAAGGTTGAATTTTAGGCCCTCTGGCCATTTGTGTAGGATACACGTAAGGAGTTAAGGCATTACGCGTAATAGCTAAGGCATTACGTGTAAGAGATGGGGTAAAGGCAAGTTGTTACGCGTATGGGCAGAGTGGTGTGCAGAAAATGCAATTTTTGGCGATTCGTCCTATTTTCGCACTCGTTTCGAGTTGATTAAGCCGTAATTAGTCGTTTTCCATGTTGAAGTTGTATAAGTTGTTATAAGTTGTGTTGTCCCGATCTTGGGGAAAGTTATTAAGTTGCAGGTGTTTGAACAAGATTTTTGATTCTACCTTCTCTAATAAGTTTTGATGATAACAAATACTTTAAGAACAAAATATGCTATCTAAAAATATTAATTTTTGATATGTAATATTAGAAGTTATCATGAAGTGAAAGAAATTCTAAAGCAGCATCTTCTACTCTGAAGCATGAGTTCCACAACAAGAAGATCTGGTATATGTTCTTAGAAGATCTTACTCAACAATAATGCTCAGGTCAGCTGTGTAGCGCATAAATTCTGATACATGTATTAACGCAAGTTCTGATTCTCAGAATCAGACACATTTATTGAAGATCCGGAATTAATGGTTCCAGACATGATCTATATTTTTGGAAACTATTAATGGTGTTTATCATCATCCAAAAATAAGAAAGGTTGTCTCCAAACAGATCATTTTTAATAATATCTATATAAGGAGTCCACTGAAGAATTTTGAAAGCTCTCTCTTGCGCACATACAAGTCAAATCAAAATTCATAATCCTCATATTCTTTTCATTTGTAAGAACTATCACAGTTGTGATAACTGCTTTCTATAAGCACTACTTGTTACAAACTATTTTAATCAAATTGATTTATACCTTGAGTGAATAAGTGTAGTCAGTAGACTCAAGAAGACTTTGACAGTAGGTCATCGTGATTATAATCATTTTACTAATTAGTTGATTAATACCTCGTTGAGAGAGGCGAAATCACCTTGGCAGGTGGACTGGATGTAGCTTGAGTTCAAACGAACCAGGATAAATCAATTGTGTTAATTGCTTTTTTTTATAGAAAAACCTTAATTCAAACCCCCTTTCTTGTGTTTTCCTCTTTCAGCATGTCGTTTGACCAACGTTGATTCACGTTGTTGTGTTGTTAAGTTGTTGATTATGTTGTTGTTTGCCATTCATAGTTGCATACATTTGAATATCTTTAAGTTGGAGTGAATGCTCGATTCAAGTTGGCCTGGATTGGAAAATAAGTTGTTGATGCCTCGATAATCTGGCAAGATTTTCAAGTTGGGAGTTTACTCCAAATGGTACCATATGAATATATAGGTTGAGTCACATTTGAGTTGCATTTTATCTATGTTGTTAATTGTTGTTGGTTGTAAGTTGTACGTTGATGTTGCTCGTTGTGTGAAGTGGTGATTGTATGATTTCTTGCTTACATATTAATTATTGTAACACGGTGGGAGAACTGACTTTTAGCCATGTTGCGGATAGCAAGAGTCGCCACCGACTTTTATTTTATCCAAGTGGAAAGGACATAAAAGAACAGGAAAGACCTATTTTTAAAATACTTGAGTTCGGGGGGTAGGTTATATAAAGGGAAGGTGTTAGCACCCTTTATATCCATGGTTATCCTTGGGCTCTTAGTTACTTAGCTCACTTAAATTGTTTTTGAATAGTGTAGTGTGTGATTAGAAATTTTTCTAAGTAGTTTGTAATGATCCTCGTATGGATGTATACAAAGCCTTGTTTTGAAATATGTTTATGAAAGTGAGGTGTAAAAAGTAATTTTAAGATGTGAGCAAGTAACTAGGAGGTACCTACCCTAGACTAAGTCATTCATGTTCTTATATGTTCTTTCAAGGGTAAGACTATCCCTATTATTAAGGAATAGGTAGTCATTACCTTGGATTTGTTAAGGGACGGGTGTATGGTCATCGTATGGTCAATGAAGACAACTTAAGGGTGTCTTTAGCAACCTGTAGGGACTATCATCATTTATTCGAAGGGACAAGATCATTATTCCGTAGGTAACCTCGAAGGGACTTGATCTTTTAAATCTGTAGGGACTTGATGATTTATACGTGAAGGGACTTTGCTTAAGACACCCCTATATTCGAGGGACTTGACCATTTATTTTAAGGCAACTAAGAGGAATACCCTAGGAAGTGCAGATGGCAATCAAAGATCGACTTATGTGTGTGAGTGTTATTTTCAGATATTTTATCTTGTTTAATTAGATCATCTAAGTCAAGTTAATCACAAGTAGGTTTTCACGCCCTATTTACTAACCATACAGTTAAATATTTACAAAGGAAGTAAAAACGGAAAAATAGACCTACGAAATATTACAAGGCTTTGGGATAGATACAATATGATTATAATAAAACAATAATATAAACAAGCAATAATAATAATATAAATAAGAAAAGAAATAATATAAATATAAACAAAGCAATAATAATAATAATAATAAATGAGTTAAAAATTTAATTTAGGGTTAATTAGAAGTTATTAGGAAAACAAATGTAATTAATGATAATAATAAAAGAATTTTTTTATAAATAATTAAAATTTGATAAAAAGTTTTTTTTAAAAGAAAAATAGTAAGAAAATAAAGACTTAACTATATTGACAAAAATTAGAAATTGTTATAAAAAATTTTAAGTAAGATTATAATTGTGAAAAAATAATATTTACATTTATAAAAATAACAGGATTTGTTATGTACAAAATAATATAAGGATTAATATTTACAAAATAAATATTTAATGTTATAAATAGATAATAAAATGAAGTTTAGAAAAATAATTAGTATTTATTTACAAAAATATTTTATAATATTAACTATGTTATATACAAAAAAAATAAAAATTTGAATTATAATTACATACATAAAAATCAATAGATTTTTATTTATTTAGAAAGGTTTTAGTTAATTAATTATATTAATAATTATAATTATAATAAAATATATTAAAATGGTAAAAAATAGAAAAAAGAACAAAAACAACTTACCTGCTGGAGCCTGGGGTCGAACCCAGGACTCCATGCTCCCACAACAAGCCTTCCAACCAACTGAGCTAACGCACGCGTGTGTCTATGTGCTGGGCAACAATGATTATATATTAAACCTGTTAAAATCAATAAATAACAAAAAAATAATTGGTTTCAGTCAGACTCGAACCCAGGTCCTGGACATCACTTGCGCCGAGCCTCAGTACTCGGTCCAGAGTTAGAGATATGAACTGGAGTAGCAGCATTCTTTGAGGTGTCTTCTGGAGAGAAAATTCTTCCACTCCTGGTAACCTTACTGGATCCAGCAATATTATCCACATCAAGATTAACATCAGTAACAGGTGCATCAGTCAAAGGTTCTTTGTTTGACAGCATGGATATAAACATCAGAACCATAATTCCAAGGTATAGCCTTGTTAGAAGTGTATGGGATAGGACCATAAGTAGTAATAATCATTGGAGCCACCTTCGGTTAAGTAGTAATCTTCACAGGGCCCTTAGAAGTGATCCTCACTGGACCATTGGAAGTAATCTTCACATGAATCTTGTTAACTATAGCCACATCTTCAACTTTCAAGTCTTGAGCCAAACCTCCACATAGACTCTCTATAGAAGGGGTCCTCTCAAATAGTATAGTATAGTTATCTATCAGGCGTTGAATACCTGACCTCAACCTCCAACAACTATCAGGTTTATAGGCACAGTAAAAACAATCTTCCCTGCAACCCGGAAATAAACCGGCTTGCACAAGTTTCTTCTTGACAATAGCTAAAGGAGTAGTTATTTCAGCCACAGTACGAACATAAACAACCTCATCAACAACATTAACAGTCTTCTCATGTTTAGGCATAGGAGCAGTAATCACATTAGGAGTTTCTGGAGGGTCAAACTCAATTTCTCCATTCTCAAGCATATCCTGAATTTTGTTCTTCAATGACCAGCAACTGTTAGTATCATGGCCAGGGCTATTAGAATGGTATGCACACCTTGCATTGGGATTGTAAAGAGAAGAGGAAGTATTGATATTTTGTGGTGGGTCCTTCAAAGTAATCAATTCTCCTTTCAACATGTGTTGCAAAGCCTGAGCCAACGACATATTAAGCTTGGTAAATTGCCTCCTAGGCTTGGGATGACTATTCTGTTGCTGCTCTTATGGTGGAGGTGTAGGATTAGAAATCAAAACAGCTCCTACAAATTGGTTACGATCATTAAGACCATGTTGGCCTTACACAACATTGGATTCCGTCTTCCCATGAGGGGGCTTCTTGGTGATACTTGAAGAAGCAACTATCTGAATCTTTCCACTTCGTATCCCACTCTCCACATGTTCTCCAGTCATTATCAGCTCAGTGAAGCCAGATGATGAGCTTCCAATGAGATGACTATAGAAAGGACCAGTCAACGTACTCATGAACATATCAACCAATTCCCTTTCAGTAAAAGGGGGTTGAACTCTACTTGCCAGATCTCTCCATTTCTGAGCATACTCCTTGAAACTTTATTTGGCATCCATGGACATGCTTTGGAGCTGCATGCAAGTTGGTGCTAAATCAGAATTTTATTGGTACTGCTTATAGAAATCCTCAACAAGATCATTCCTGTTGCGAATGTTGGTACTCTCTAGTAGATAATACCATTCCAGTTGGGATCCAAACAAACTCTCTTGAAAGAAATGTATCCATAACTTCTTATCAGGAGTATGGGGTTGAATTCTTCTGACATAAGACCTCAAATGCAATTTTGGGAAAGACACACCATCATACACCACAAAAGTAGAAACCTTGAAGCCCATAGGGATGGAGACTCCAGAAATCAAACTCAAATCTTCAAAGTCAACCCCATAATTATTCTGTAATTCCATAACATTCATTTGGTCCACCAGCATCGTATACTTCTCTTCACTAGTAGGATCATGATAATAGTTCTCCTCAGAATCAGAATCTTCCACAGTATCATGGAGACTGCCTCCTTCTCTCTCAGAATTTTCAGACTCAAGATTCTCAACCTCTTCATTTGTCTTGACGGGACCTCTGAATCTTCTACCTAGGTTGATGAAGCCCATTGGTTTTCTGGTCTTCTTCTTTTTCTTGGTCAAAAGTGCCTTCAGCTCATCTTGTCCCCTGGACAAATTTAGAATCATTTCTTGAAATTGTGCGTTCTGAGTCTGGAGATCCTTAACAGTTTGTTCGAGAGCCATTTCTGCTGAAATAAACAGCGAGAAGATAAGATACATGTTTATATGAAACATATGATATAATGATATGGTATGTATATGTTTATGCAATGTTTTCAAGGACCGCAGGATTTAAATTTGTTTAAAGAAAACAAAAACAAAATTTTATTAGTAAATATTTTAATATAAGTTTGCCCCTTGGGCTTACAAAGAAATAAAAATAAAGTACAAAAGATAAAAATATGGGGTTTTAAGTCTCCCATGGACGCTTCCTCTCTGTGTGGAGGTACTTGTTGAGGTTTTGCTCCTCGTGAAGTTGCCTTGTTAGCTCCAGAATTCTTTCTTGACTAGCTTTGAAGTGAGTCTCAAAAGTATCCCTTTGCTCCTTCAACTGAATCCAGGACTTCTGCAATTCTTCCAAATCAGTGGGCATGTCTGGATGAAGGATGGTATAAGGAACACCTCCTTCAGCAACAGGCTCCATAGTGATTGGTAGAACAACAGGATATGGCATCACAAGAGTTTGAGCACGAGATTGCACCCATCTGAGATGAGGCTCCATAGGAATAGAATACTTTGGCTCCAAAGTGTTTCTATCAATTCTTTTCACCTTTTTCCAAGCTCGTATAAACCTTTGACGGTAACCCTGAAGATCGTTGTCGTAGTCGAACACAATACCCTGAATAAGCATGTCATGAGGACCATTACTTCGAGCATAACCAAACTGATATAATGCTAAATAAGGGTTGTAGGTAATGCCCCCTCTTATTCCTATAAGTGGAACATTAGGGAACTCCCCACAACGGTCAATGATAGTAACATTCTCCATAGATCGAGAGCACCAATGAATGTCTGAATGAGAAAGTGACATAATCCTCTTAGACCACCTTAACCCTTGTTCATTCTTCATCACTGAATGAGGAAGGTGAGAAATAAACCAACTAGACAATAAAAGTATGCATCACATCAGTGTTCCTCTCGCCTTCGTAGTACAAGCGTGAAGAGAATGTAAGATATCTCCAAGTAATGTAGGCACTGGATTGCGAGTCAGAAATATGTTGATGGCGTGTACGTCTATGAACTGGTCTAGATTAGGGAATAACACTAAGCCATAGATCAATAGGGCTAGGATCTCCTCAAAATAATCATAAATCATAGCCTTCAATAACACTTGAGCTTTATCCATCAATACCTTAGCAAGAATACCCTTAACTCCGCTTCTCGTTTCTAGGACAATGTCTGATTTCTTCAGATGTAGGGCTGAAGTAATTACTTCAAGTTTAGGCTCCTTCTCTAAGCCGGTGAAGGGTCTTTGATCAAGGATGGGTATACCTAGTAGTTTGTAGAACTCCTCCATTGTAGGAACCAGCTGATAGTCGGGGAATGTGAAGCAGTGATGTTTAAGATCAAATAACTAAAATAGGACACTCATCATGTCTTCATTGAACCCTGAAGTGACTAGATCCAGTAGATGACCATGCCTCTTGATGAATTGGGAGTTTTCAGATACTTGAGAGATCAATTCTTTAAACTTAGAAGGTATCCCTACAAAGTTGATCCGGATTGTATTCCTACGAGCAGAAGCCATGACCTGCAACAAAGAGCAAAGATAAATCCTTTGGTCCTTGAAATGGTTAGTGAAAATGCTATGCTTATGATGTCATGATGATGTTATGATGTTATGCACAATCACAAACATGTGGCACACACAAACAAGTCACACAATAGCCCTAGGTTTGAAGGCTTGCATGAGGTTTAAAGGTAAGTACCCTCCCCTGAAGTTTAGTTGGTTCATCCTGTCCTACAAAAGTAACCAGGTTCTAAGGGATCTCAATATCACCGATCCTTCCCAAGGGTGGTTGTTCAGTAGGCAACTTACTTGACAACCAAAACCCTCCAAGTTTAGGATCTCAATGAGCGTAGTATTGAGTATCAACCAACTTCAATCTTCACCAAAGCCAGCTATCTCACTACTTTCTAAAGGCCAAGATGGGACAACTAGGGTTCTAAAAGTTAGTTAGTGTATTGACAACATATGGCAGCCCCATATTATCCTTAACTTACTTAAGGAACATAAGCACCAACCAAGAAGTCACACTAACTATGGCCACCAGATCAACCATATCGGTATACGCCGTACAATTTCCTTGGTCTATTGCTATTTACCTAGGGTACACTAGATCCGGGTTAGGATCTTTCACACAAAAATCCCAACAAGTAATATAAAGCAAACAAAGCAAACAATTAAGTGATCTAATTCCTAAGGGTACCCCTCTTTTACTTAGTAACTCCCTAGCAGAGTCGCTAGTTCTGTAACACGGTAGGATAACTGACTTTTAGCCATGTTGCGGATAGTAAGAGTCACCACCGACTTTTATTTTATCCAAGTGGAAAGGACATAAAAGAACAGGAAAAACCTATTTTTAAAAGACTTGAGTTCTGGGGGTAGGTTATATAAAGGGAAGGTGTTAGCACCCTTTATATCCATGGTTATCCATGGGCTCTTAGTTACTTAGCTCACTTAAATTGTTTTTGAAGAGTGTAGTGTGTGATTAGAAATTTTTCTAAGTACTTTGTAATGATCCTCGTATGGATGTATACAAAGCATTGTTTTGAAAAATGTTTAAGAAAGTGATGTGTAAAAAGTAATTTTAAGATGTGAGCAAGTAACTAGGAGGTACCTACTCTAGACTAAGCCATTCATGTTCCTATATGTTCTTTCAAGGGTAAGACTATCCCTATTATTAAGGAATAGGTAGTCATTACCTTGGATTTGTTAAGGGACGGGCGTAGGGTCATCGTATGGTCAATGAAGGCAACTTAAGGGTGTCTTTATAAACCTGTAGGGACTATCATCATTTATTCGAAGGGACAAGATCATTATTCCGTAGGTAACTTCGAAGGGACATGATCTATTAAATCTGTAGGGACATGATGATTTATACGTGAAGGGACTTTGCTTAAGACACCCCTATATTCGAGGGACTTGACCATTTATTTTAAGGCAACCAAGAGGAATATCCTAGGAAGTGCAGATGGCGATCAAAGATCGACTTACGTGTGTGAGTGTTATTTTCAGATATTTTATCTTGTTTAATTAGATTATCTAAGTCAAGTTAATCACAAGTAGGTTTTCACGCCCTATTTACTAACCATATAGTTAAATATTTACAAAGGAAGTAAAGACGGAAAAATAGACCTACGAAATATTACAAGGCTTTGGGATAAATACAATATGATTATAATAAAACAATAATATAAACTAGCAATAATAATAATATAAATAAGCAAAGCAATAATATAAATATAAACAAAGCAATAATAATAATAAATGAATTAAAAATTTAATTTAGGGTTAATTAGAAGTTATTAGGAAAACAAATGTAATTAATGATAATAATAAAAGAATTTATTTATAAATAATTAAAATTTGATAAAAAGTTTGTTTTTAAGAAAAATAGTAAGAAAATAAAGACTTAACTATATTGACAAAAATTAGAAATTGTTATAAAAAAATTAAGTAAAATTATAATAGCGAGAAAATAATATTTACATTTATAAAAATAACAGGATTTGTTATGTACAAAATAATATAAGGATTAATATTTACAAAATAAATATTTAATGTTATAAATAGATAATAAAAGAAAGTTTAGAAAAATAATTAGTATTTATTTACAAAAATATTTTATAATATTAACTATGTTATATACAAAAAATATAAAAATTTGAATTATAATTATTAACATAAAAATAATTAGATTTTTATTTTTTTAGAAAGGTCTTAGTTAATTAATTATATTAATAATAATAATTATAATAAAATATATTAAAATGGTAAAAAATAGAAAAAAGAACAAAAATAACTTACCTGCTAGAGCCTGGGGTCGAACCCAGGACTCCATGCTCCCACAACAAGCCTTCCAACCAACTGAGCTAACGCACGCGTGTGTCTATGTGCTGGGCAACAATGATTATATATTAAACCTGTTAAAATCAATAAATAACAAAAAAGAATTGGTTTCAGTCAGACTCGAACCCAGGTCCTGGACATCACATGTGCGACCTGCTACCACTAGACCAACCAATTTTACTGAAATAAAATAGATCAATTTCTAAAAATATTATATAAATTTTTGATTTCTGGATTTCGCGCCAGCCTGCATCATCTTCTTCAATTTACCTACGGATTCATCTGCGTCTTTTCCTGCGAATTTACATGCGCGTGTTTTTAACCAGAGGAACCTATGTTTTTGAAACGTCAAGAAAATCATAAGAATAATAAGAATTATCAACCAAGATCAATTACACATAACTTATACATCATAGCCATGTCTTTAGAATGTTCAAAAACAAGGTAAAACGCAAAGCCCTAAATTGAAGGTTCAAACCCTAAGAATGAAGTTTAGCGTATTAGTCATGGTTTCTTCAATTTCTTTGCCCAGAAATCATCTAAACAACATCATAAACAATAAAACAAGCTCAAAACGTATTAGCAATGCATGAATAATCGAAATCAAAAAATTAATTTTCAAGAACAAAACGAATTTGGTTTGACTAATTTTGGATGTTTTGAATACAATGAATGGTTGGGATTGCATCAATGATGTTCAAAGAACATGTTTGAACCTTTAAAACAACTGGATATAGTCTCTAAGCAAAAATCCGATTTCCACTTTTCTTTGAATTTTTTGACTTTGTTCTTGTTCTTGGAGGCAGAAATTTGTGTCCTTGTGCATTAGGTTATGTCTTTAACTTATAGTAAATGAAATTAGGTCAAAAAAACATGTGGTTTTGTGGGCTTTTTGATAACTTGAGTGTGAAGGAAACCATGACCATAAATGTGGAAAAAATCAAATGATACTTTTCTAAATTGGTCTTGCACGAAATTGGAACCTTTCAATCAGTCTTAAATGATATTAGATTCATTCTCAAACCAATATTTGATCTAAATATTCACTTTTTATATTTTATTTTGATTTAAAATGAATTTTAAAGAATAAAATTCAAATAAATTATAAAAAAATTATAAAAATCAGAAAATTCTTGAATTGGGTCGTGCTTGATGTTATCATGAAGATTGGGTTGCATAATGATAGGCCAATTTAGAAAAAAATTGGATTTAATCCCTTATTTTCTTCATACACCCCTTGAAAATCTCCCAACTTTGACAAGGAAAAAATCCTTCAATTTTAAGTCTATGAAGGTGTTATTGGATATTTTGGAAAGCTTAAAGAGTCCTATAACAAACCTCTTTGGTCTCATGTCCATATCTTTTACCATTTTCAAATTATGCTCTTTGGAAGATGTTGACTTTTTGTTGACTTTTGAAATGACATGTAATGTTTTAGCTCATACCTTCCAAATGAAGCATTTTTAGGTTTGGCTTGTGAGACATAAAGTTGTAGAGAATTCAATTTCCTTCAAAATGAGATTTGGATAGGAAATTTTTAATGAAGCATGTGAAAGTTATGGCTGGTCAAAGTTTAGTTGACTTTTCCTTAGAAAACCCTAATTTAGAAACTCCTGATTCTTGATGATCAGAAACCTCCTTGATGAATCATGATAAACCCTTGATCAAATGATGAATTTTAATTCATAAACTTGATGTTTGCAAAAAAATCTTGAAGTTTGACTTTGATTTGACCACAGTTGACCTCAGTTTGACTTTTTAACTATTTTGACTGATTTTTGCATATCTGATCATCTGACTGGTCAAACTTATTGGGAAAGCCTTGAAACATGACATGGGGATTTTTGAATACATGTGGGATATTATGAAGCTCCCTTGAAGCCTTGAAAGTCATTTTAACCCGAGGAAACTCAAAACCCTAGTTTTGGACACTTTGCTTAGGAGGAGGCATTGTCTGGGGAAACTTCCACACTTCTTGATCAATTGGGAGTCTTGAAGACCTTATGATCATTTAGAAGTCTTGAGAGAGATTGTCGTGATTGTGGGAGGGAAAATTTTGGGGTACAACAGCTGCCCCTGTTTAATTTTCTGAAATCTGAGGAGTTAGATTGGCAGGTACGCCATTCGTGACTTGAAGGTTGAAGAGGATTGAACACAAAAGCCCAAAAATTTGCACTCACCGATGCGTATGATGATACCGTTGATTGGTTGTGATGCTTGAATGGGCTTAAAGATGCCATTCGGAGAAAAAATCTTCAGATATGTTTCCTTGAGAGGGAAGCAATCCCAAATATGAAGATAACTTTTTGGAAAGAATAAACGACGGCCCAAAAAAGGAGATTACCTTCGGGAAGAATAAACGACGACCCGAGGTAACAAGATAACTGATAACACTAAAATTCACCGTATTTCTGACTCCGATTTCGCATGCATTCTTAGCTTTTATTGTTATTTTGTTATGTTATTACTTTGTTTTCCTTTATTTTCAGGTTTTCTATGTAATCGGGGCCTAAATCGAGAAAAGGAGCGAAAAAGGAGTGGAAATGCACGAAAACCAAGAAATTCAGCTTTTTACACTTACGGCATCCGCCATGGCTGGCACCATGGGGTCTGCCATGATGTGGTCATGTCTAGAGACCACTCCACAACTGCCAAGACCCACGATCCCTACTCTCTTCTTCCCCATTGGTCTCATGGCAGGCGCCATGAGCCTGTGGCGGGCGCCACAAGGCTAAAACTTTTCCCTCCACTTTTTAGTGGAGGGGGCATCCTGGTCTTTTCTTGCTATTTGTTTTCCTATAAATAAGGGCCTTAGATTTTCGTTTTCAATCATCCAAACTTAGAATCTCTTAGGCATATATCAGTTTTAAAGTAGTTATCATTCCACATCGGGGTGTTACTGCAATCGAGTGATCGAGTCTGTATACGTCTGTGTGATCGAGTTTTGGAGCACTCTGGGAGGAAGTTAATCCTGCCGCCATTTTAATTCCAGTTCGTATTTTATTTTTCCGCATTGCTTTACTTTTATTTACTTTCCGCATTGCTTTACTTTCATTTATTTCCCGCACTCGCTTTAATTTATTTATTTCTCGCACTCGCACTACTTTGGTTTATTTTCCGCACTCGCTTTAAATACCTTTATTTCTCGCACTCGCACTACTTTTATTTACTTTCCGCACTCACACTACTTTTATTTACTTTCCGCACTCACACTAATTACTTTTATGAAAAATTATAAAAGAACTTTTACTTTACCATATCTAACTAAATCCATAAAGGTTAGAATGTAAGGATCGTAATTGAACTAGTAATCCGTACAATTGTTTGTAGAAACACTTAAGGGATATTTTAACTTTCAATATAAGTTTAATTGTTTTTAACTACCATCGGAAGAAGAAGTTCTATAGTGATGTGAGAAACTTCTATTGGGACGAACCATTTCTTTTCAAGAGAGGTAAAGATGGCATTTTCTGTCGTTGTGTTCCAGAAGAAGAGGTACATAATATAATTGAGCATTGTCAGTCTGCACCTTATGGTGGACATGCAAGCACATCTAAGACCTACGCCAAGATTCTTCAAGCTGACCTATTCTGGCCTACTATGTGGCGTGATGTCCATGCTTTCATTGTCAAGTGTGACAGATGCCAACGCACAGGAAATATTTCAAGACGTAATGAAATGCCTCTAAGAAATATCCAAGAAGTAGAACTCTTCGACGTATAGGGTATATACTTCATGGGACCGTTCCCACCATCTTTAGGAAATCAGTACATCTTAGTAGCTGTTGACTACGTGTCTAAATGGATTGAAGCTATCGCCGCACCCACGAATGACACCTCATCAAATTATTCAAAAACTATATATTTCCCAGGTTTTGAACCCCCCGTTTAGTCATAAGTGATGGAGGATCACACTTCATATCGAGAATATTTGATAAACTTTTAAGCAAGTATGGAGTTAAGCATAGAGTAGCAACACCATACCACCCACAGACCAATGGACAAGTGGAAGTATCTAATAGGGGGATCAAATAAATTCTTGAGAAGACTGTCTCTATATCTAGAAAAGATTGGTCGCAGAAACTTCAAGAAGCATTATGGGCCTATAGAACTGCTTTCAAAACCCCTATAGGAACAACCCCTTATCAACTGGTCTATGGAAAATCATGTCACTTACCTTTTGAGTTGGAGCATAAGGCCTATTGGGCCATCAAAACTTTGAATTTGGATTACTTGACTGCTGGTGAAAAACGTATCCTTGATATCCACAAATTAGAGGAGCTCAGACAATCTGCCTACGAAAATGCCATCATATACAAAGAAAGAACAAAAGCTTGACATGACAAAAGAATCATAAGGAAAGACTTCAAAATAGGCGATCCTGTTCTCCTGTTCGATTCTAGGTTACGACTTTTTCCAGGGAAGCTTCGTTCGAGATGGAATGGCCGTTTCGAAGTATCTAAGATTCTAAGATATGGTGCTATTGAAATCAAGAACCAAACATGTAAACCGTTCATCATCAATGGATAGAGGTTAAAGCCCTACGAAGGAGGCGACATCCCAACAACATACACCTGCCATACTCTGAGTGATCCACCATATCCTTCAACTGATGTATAAAATTCGGTCGTCGAGCTAACGACGTTAAACAAGCGTTGCATGGGAGGCAACCCATGGTTTTCTTATTTACGTACTTTTTATTTATTTTTATTTTATTTTAATTTGTTTACTTTATTATTATGTCAGGACTAACAATTGAATGTTTTATGTGATTTCAGGACTTGTTTGCTAACCTTGTGCAGAATGCAGAACCCCGATAACATGCACGTGGCCTTTATAGACGACGCACAGAGAGAGCGTTACTATGTCCACATGAGACGCCCTATGGCTCCTACCAGGTACCCTGACCAAGATTGCATGGATGCCTTGGGGATAGAGCCAAGCGTCAGATTCTTATGCCACCAACTCCAATGGGGCCAGTTTGACGATATGAACAACACTTACAGGAACTTGACTCTAGAGTTCCTCAGCTCGTTTCATTATGATCCTTAGGCTGGACCTGATGGACATGCTGTTTTCAGGTTGTTCGGGATTGACTACTCCTTCTCTCACAAAGAGTTTGGTGATTTACTAGGTTTTCAGATTACTCCTGATGCTATTCCAGAAACACCGATGGGGTATTTTATGAGAAGAGAAGTGGAAAAGTTTTGGTCAAACATCTCAGGTGGAGGGAGCCAAGATCCTTCCACTCAGTTTTCTCAGGTAATCCACAACCCTGTGTTAAGGTACTTCCAGATGATTCTAGCACACTTTTTCCTCGGTTTGCCAGATACAGAGACTCTGTTGAGTGAAGAGGAGATCTTCCTACTGTTTTGTGCGACTCAGTCTCGCCCAGTTGCTTGTGGAAACTTCCTGTTAAAGGGCCTTGCTAGTGTCGCCAGATCATTTGTAGGCATTATACATGTCGGTGGGATTGTTACGCAGATAGCTACTGCATTGGGTTTGTCTCGCAAATTATTGCACCTCAGCACCTTCTGTTGCTACACTACCCTGGATGTTGACTTTTGTCTTGACAGAGGACTGATGAGGAGGGCCTCTTTTGAGCCCAACACGTTTAGATTACTGATCGACGGCGAAGTGATACATTACTTTACATTACCAGACCCACTGATGACCAGTGACCACGACCCTGCTAATTGGAGTTATGCTTTAGAGGGTTATGAAGAGACTGTCGAAGAGCCGAAATCACCTCCCACCGCTGAGTACACTCCTACACCTCTTTCTCCCTGAATCACTGTTATGTCTAACAATATGTCTTTGCAGCCGCCTGATCTACAAACTCAGATTTATGAGCTCCGCAAGGAGACTGCCCTGCTCAAGCAGGAAGTAGCGGACTTGGAATTACAGATGCAGGTATCTGATCTCACTCATGCCTCAGAGGCCGATGCTCTATATCAGGAGATTGAAGAGCTTCGGAGAGAGATAGCTGAGATTCGTGGATCAAACTAGGAAGAGAAGCCTACCACATGATTTGTTTTACACTGACGTTATTACCCTAGTATTTAATTTCTTTTTCATGCTTTATTTTATTTCTCGCATCTCCATACATATATTATATTATTGCATCTATTACATTTTCTTTTCATGTACTTTGATTTTATCTTATATATTATTTCATGCACTAATCTCATTTTTTCTCTTTTGTTTTGTTTTATTTTATTTTATTTTTGTCGAGTAAAGAAAAAAAAATATATAAAGACAAAAATATTTTCATTTTTGTCTTCATAAAAAAAATGCAAGTTTCATGCCTTAGAAGAGAGAAGAAAACGCTATCCGGACCCCCCGAAGACCGAAGGTGCAAGAGGGCCCAAAAGAGGAATTGAAAATCCAAGGCCCAACAGGAATTGACCTTATGGCGGGCGCCATACCCCCTGTGGCGGGCGACACACCGTCCCACAACAAATACGGGGCTGATTCCCCAATTCCACCATTTTCACACCTTCAAACCTCAAAAACCCATTTTTCCAACTTCCAAAAACCCCATTGAACCCCATCAAAGCTCCCACATTTCCAAAACATTCACCATCTATAAAACCTATCCAAAATCCATTTTCATTTTCATCCACCACAAACCATAAAAATCAAACCTTTATCATTTCTCTCATAAACCATTTTTCACCACTTTTCACTTCTCAAGGAGCAACAACAATGGAGTTCAATGGATATCTTCTTCGCGATGGAAGACCGGGTGATAGGCAAAGGAAAATTATTCAAAAGCTTCAGAGTCGAGAAATTCTCTCGACTTGGTACGTCGATGATAACTGTCTTTATAATTTGGGTCTGTACGATAGTGTTTTTCATTTATTATATTTTTTAGGCTTGCATAATATTTTTGTTAACCAGGAACCTACCTATGAGAGGCTGACAGTTGAGTTTTTAAGTTCATTGATATACACTGTCAGTCCTAACACTTCTAGCACAGTCGCTACTGTTAATTTTAGACTGTTTGGAATTGAATACGAATACAGTACCGACGAACTAACAGGCTTGTTAGGAATCCCTCATAGGGAAGGTGCGATATGTGAGGCACCTTTGGATGCGGAATGGTCGGCCGAGGTATTTTCCTTCTGGAAAAGGCTGTCAAGTACTTCAATAAATTCTTTTGAAGGAATACTTGCATCGACCATCCATAACCCGGCCATAAGAGTTTTCAGATATCTTTTGGCATGTACTATTTTTGGCCGGGAGAGTCCAAATAAGGTAAACGCTAGAGAACTCCTATTTTTGCAAGGATGCCTCACTAGTACCCATATCAATCCGGTCCCGTTTATGCTTGCACACATGGCTTTAACTACTAATAAAACATGACCGATTGTTTTTGGAGGACTTGTTACGTCTATTGCTCGGGCTCTTGACCTGAACAATGAGATAGCTACACTTGAACCACTGCTTCCTCGCACAATTAATTTAAAATTTCTAAAAGACATGAAATTATGTCGAACAAGGAGAGAAGGTGGTTACGAGTTGATGGTTCATGGGGTAGCTATCCCATCTATTGCTTTACCTTGTAGTAGACATACTGATGTACGTAATGAAAAAAACTGGACCTATGATCTGAATGCTCCACCTGTTTTGGGTCCACTTCCTCCTAATATTCCTGATGGGGAGGCACATGACACTGATGAAGAATATGATCGGAGAGACCAGTCTCTCGTACCTCACATGTCCCCCCATCGTCCTTCACACTCACACACCGCACCATCTTCCTCTAACCATGTTGCAGGTGCTGCTCCTGGATTCTATGTCACTGAGGAGATGTGGCGTGATATGATGGCTAGAGAGGAAAAGCGAGACATCCTACTCTTTACTATTTCACAACAACTGATGGACAACATGAGTTTCATGCAACAATCGCAATCGGTTTCGGATCGTGCCTACAGTAACGTTTGTCGTACCTTGATCGTCATCACATCAGAGCAGGCCTGTCAGCGAGAAGTCAACCGTCGGCACTACCAGCTTATGGAGGCCACTCAGGGTTCCATCCTAGGTAACCTTCGAGAGGTCCGGGGTGCCCAGGCTGCCTTATCGGCATGACTTGACCGGAGGGACTAGCAGCGCAGTAGATCCCGTCGTTCCAGACCATCACAGCAGGACGGCGAGGGCACCAGTGCTCCTCCGCAGTAGTTTTTCAGGTTACCCTCCTTATCTTATTTCGAAACATTGGGGACAATGTTCGATTTAAGTGTGGGAGGGGATTTTATTGCTTTCTGTCATTTCCCTTTCTAGTTATTTATTTGCTTTCAGTTATTTCCCTTTCTAGTAAGTTATCTAGTTTAACTTTTCTTAGATAATGCATGAGTCTGACGAGTCACCAGTATAGTGTATTTTTAGTACATCCTCATTTTTTCCCATTTCCTTAGCCTTACCAAAAAATTTTAAAAAAGAAAACAATGTTGTTTCACATGTTTTTTGGGCTTTGAGTCAGGTTTGGATTAGGATGTGGTGACTTAGGTCAACTTTTTGAAATATCAGCACCATTGTAGCACCATAGACCTCTTGAATATAGGAATCACTCCTAAACCCCACACCATGGCCTTTATTATCATTTAAAAAATTGTCCTAAGTAGTTTATTCTAGCCGTTAGCTCCGGCCTAAACATGCTCTACGTAGGGGGCCGATGAACATAAGTGAATGATCCAGTGCTAATAAAAAAGAAAAAGGCAAACTCTGGGATAGGTGACCCTCAGAAAGTCATTTAAACTGGAAAAAAAAGAGAAGAAAAAATCTTTTTTGCCACAAAAAGAAAAAAAATTGCAAGTCACCTATTGTTAGTTGGTTCAGAGGTATCTGACACTGAACTTGGTAGGGTGGATTACGATCCGATCCCCCGCAGCTACATTTAGGTCAAATAAAACAGGTTTACACATGCTTATGTGCCAGAAACCTTATGTTATGGATCAGAATCACTAACCGGTCACTCTACTCTGAAGCATGTACGGATAACGGGCTTAATGTGATTGCGCCTGAATGAAAAGGACCCAAAAAGAGATGAGAAGATAGGCCTAGGTATTGTGGGATGACATGGGGTGGTTAATATAGGATTGAAGTTTGTGTCTGTGTTATTATGGTACCCTTGGTTCACTTAGTTAGTACCTGTCACTGCATCCTGACTGGAACTTAGAAGCCCTTTAGCCCAAACTTCACGTGTTAACATCAGTTTTCTTCATTTTTGAGCTTTAAATGTTTGCTTGAGGACAAGCAAATGTCTAAGTGTGGGAGGATTTGATAACACTAAAATTCACCGTATTTTTGACTACGATTTCGCATGCATTCTTAGCTTTTACTATTATTTTGTTATGTTATTACTTTGTTTTTCTTTATTTTCAGGTTTTCTATGTAATCGGGGCCTAAATCGAGAAAAGAAGCGAAAAAGGAGTGGAAACAGACGAAAACCAAGAAATTCAGCTTTTTACACTTACGGCATCCGCCATGGCTGGCGCCATGGGGTCTGCCATGAGGTGGCCACGTCTCGAGACCACTCCACAACTGCCAAGACCCACAATCCCCACTCTCTTCTTCCCTATTGGTCTCATGGCGGGCGCCATGAGCCTGTGGCGGACGCCACAAGGCTAAAACTTTTCCCTCCACTTTTTAGTGGAGGGGGCATCCTGGTTTTTTCTTGCTATTTGTTTTCCTATAAATAGGGCCTTAGATTTTCGTTTTCAATCATCCAAACTTAGAATCTCTTAGGCATATATCAGTTTTAAAGTAGTTATCATTCCACATCGGGGTGTTACTGCAATCGAGTGATCGAGTCTGTATACGTCTATGTGATCGAGTTTTGGAGCACTCTGGGAGGAAGTTAATCTTGCCGCCATTTTAATTCCAGTTCGTATTTTATTTTTCCCCATTGCTTTACTTTTATTTACTTTCCGCATTGCTTTAATTTCATTTATTTCCCGCACTCGCTTTACTTTATTTATTTCTCGCACTAGCACTACTTTCGTTTATTTTCCGCACTCGCTTTAAATACCTTTATTTCTCGCACTCGCACTACTTTTATTTACGTTCCGCACTCGCACTACTTTTATTTACTTTCTGCACTCACACTAATTACTTTTATGAAAAATTATAAAAAGAACTTTTACTTTACCATGTCTAACTAAATCCATAAAGGTTAGAATGTAAGGATCGTAATTGAACCAGTAATCCGTACAATTGTTTGTAGAAACACTTAAGGGCTATTTTAACTTTCAATATAAGTTTAATTGTTTTTAACTATTTCAAAAACAGTCAAAAGCGCTTTGTCAAGTTCATTAGGAGTTTTTAGATTAAAAAGAAAAGAGATTTTAAAACGATTTTCGGACGCGTTAAGAAGTTTAGAGTCTGGTTCGTGAGAACCTCTTTTTGCTAATAAATCCCGGTTAAAGTACTTTTCAACTTAGTTAAGATACTATATTTCTTAAAAATAGGTTTACTACTCTAACGCAGTATGCACCTTTTTATCCGTGACAATAGGAGGGATTGATTAGAGAGTACAACTCGGTTCTGAATACGCGAAAGCGACAGTTCCTGTTAAATTAGTTCTTTTCAAAGTAGAAAACATTGCCCATAAGTAGTTCTATTAACAAGTACCGAATTACCAATTGATTATGTGAATTACATTCGAGCCTGTCTTTATTAATTGTTTAAAATTATTATTTTATTTACCATTGCACACTCCTTAAAACCCTTATATTCAGTTGCCTTAGATACACACCATAACAACAGGTACGATAGATTGACACTTGGTCTCTATGGATTCGACAATCTTTTATATTACTCTGACGTGTTCGTACACTTGCGAAAAACACGCATCAAAAACATTTGGGAAGAATAAACGACGGCCCAAGGTATCAATATGGCTTTTGGGAAGAATAAACGACGGCCCAAAATGAGATAACCTTCGGGAAGAATAAACGACGACCCGAGGTGACAAGATAACCTTTGGGAAGAATAAACGACGACCCAAGGTATCAATATGGATTTTGGGAAAAATAAACGACGGCCCAAAATGAGATAACCTTCGGGAAGAATAAACGAAGGCCCGAGGTGATAAGATAACCTTTGGGAAGAATAAACGACGACCCAAGGTATCAATATGGCTTTTGGGAAGAATAAACGACGGCCCAAAATGAGATAACCTTTGGGAAGAATAAACGATGGCCCAAGGTAACAAGATAACCTTTGGGAAGAATAAACAACGGCCCAAGGTATCAATATGGCTTTTGGGAAGAATAAACGATGGCCCAAAATGAGATAACCTTCGGGAAGAATAAACGACGGCCCGAGGTGACAAGATAACCTTTGGGAAGAATAAACGACGGCCCAAGGTATCAATATGGCTTTTGGGAAGAATAAATGACGGCCCAAAATGAGATAACCTTCGGGAAGAATAAACGACGGCCCGAGGTGATAAGATAACCTTTGGGAAGAATAAACGATAACTCAAGGTACCAATATGGCTCTTGGGAAGAATACACAACGACCCAAAATGAGATAACCTTCGGGAAGAATAAACGACGGCCCGAGGTAACAAGATAACCTTTGGGAAGAATAAACGACGGCCCAAAATGAGATAACCTTCGGGAAGAATAAACGACGGCCCGAGGTAACAAGATAACCTTTGGGAAGAATAAACGACGACCCAAGGTAAATTGTTGATGAAGTTCATCTGCTGGAGAATTAACCTGAAAAACAAGGTTAGTTCGGTGCAAATATAATGATATATATAACATTATTCAAGATAATATTTTATGAGAATGCGTATAATATGATATGATATGATGTATGTATGAATTATGTAGCTGAAACGTATAAGTAGCTTCGTAGAACAACTGCTGACTGGGAAAAATAAATCCCGATTCGTTGCTAGGGAGTATGAAGACTTCGTTCCCGTCTTGTTTAAGAATATCGTACTTAGGAACTCCCATTTTTTTGTTCGTCGTACTTTTTATTGAAAGATTAAGTTCCTGAATATCCGGACTAAGGATAAAAGAGATGGACATTGATCCGGGAGACCTATGTAGTTGAGTATCAATTCTTCGGAGGATATGAAACTACTTGGAGACTTCGTAAAGCTAGAAATGTAAGTGTAGATGTCTTGAATTGGCAAAATTTTTGACCAACAAGAATTATTGAATTCAGTTCAGAATGTCCTATCAAATGTTGGGACATCATCAAACAGAGTATATGAACTTATTTCAGGATGTCTTACCAGATGTTGGGACATTGTGTAAATGACTAAGTTCAGTTTTTCAGGATGTCCCAACAGATGTTGAGACATCTCAAACCTGCTTCCAGAATTAATTATTGACTAACTAATCAGAGATATTTAAGGAGAGTTATCTGGAATTAATTAATGATGGATAAAAACAGAACAAGGCGCATCTGTAGGGAGTTTTATATTGAAGATTCAGATTAAAACAGAAGACCTAAATCACCTAGAATCTAGGAGGTAACAAACCCTAAATTCAAGGTGGAAGCTGCATGTGCATTAGGGCTGGATCATTCTACAGAAAGCCCAAATTACAGATACCTATTTAAGCAACAGGAACTCATAGAATTGAGTACGAATTTTAGAAGACCAAATAGGGTGTCTAGTGTTTTTAATAGCAGGTTGTTTTTAATTGTACCACTTGATGAGCTTTTAAGCATAAGTGCATTTGTGACTTGATTGAAACTATGAAGTAAGATCAAGCTGTATTGTTTGAAGAATGTCTTCAATTTTATTAAACTTGTAAACTTGATCACTGTGTGATTGAGGGGGAGTGAGTAGGGTACTCTTATCTAAGTTGTGACTTAGGTAGAAATTGCATTGGGTAGTTATTAAGTGATAGGTTAAACAGAGAGGTTTAAGTCTAGAATTAATATTACTTATAGTGGATTTCCTCCTGGCTTGGTAGCCTCCAGATGTAAGTGTGGTTATACACTGAACTGGGTTAACAAACTTCTGTGTTGTTTACTTTTCTTGCTATTTAAGTTTTGGATAAATCTGTCAAGTGTTGGGACATCTCTTAGGACATCTCATACCTGATCACAGAATTTCAATTGGCATCAGAGCAGGCACCCTGCCTGTTTATACTGGGTGAGATCTAGGGAATACAAATTCTGTAACATGGACAGAGATATAGGGTCAGTAAATAGACCACCTATTCTGGATGGATCTAATTATGACTACTGGAAGCCAAGAATGATTGCATTCTTAAGATCACTTGACAACAGGGCATGGAGAGCAGTCAACAGTGGATGGGATTATCCTGTCCAAGATACCAAAGATGGATCAAAAGTGTTGAAACCTGAAGAAGAATGGAGTAAGGAAGAAGAAGATTCAGCACTAGGCAACTCAAAGGCCTTAAATGCTTTATTCAATGGCATTGATAGGAACATCTTCAGACTTGTACATCACTGTGAGCTAGCCAAAGATGTATGGGATACTCTCAAAATAACTCATGAAGGAACATCAAAAGTAAAGATGTCAAGACTTCAACTTCTCACCACAAAATTTGAAAACTTGAGAATGAAGGAAGATGAGACAGTTCATGAATTCTACATGAACATTTTAGAAGTAGCTAATACTTCTGGAGCCTTGGGAGAAAAAATGACTGATGAAAAGCTTGTAAGAAAAAACCTCAGATCTTTGCCAAAAAGATTTGACATGAAAGTCACAGCAATAGAAGAAGCTCAAAACATATGCTCTATGAAAGTTGAAGAACTCATTGGTTCCCTTCAAACTTTTGAGATGGGAATGAATGACACAAATGTTAAAAAGAACAAAAGCATAGCCTTGGTGTCAAATACTGATGAAGAAGAAGATGATGAATCAGAAAATGATAAAAGCTTATCAGACAACCTTGCTATGCTTGGAAGACAATTCAAACAGATTCTCAGAGGAATGGAAGGCAAATCCAAACCCAGTGGAAGATACACAAACTCCTCTGAGAACAGGAGATCTTATGATGCTAACAGAAGGTCAAATTATGCTGAAAAGACCAGTCAAGAAAAAGGAGTCAAATGCCATGGATGTGAAGGATATGGACACCTCAGGAATGAATGTCCTACCTACTTAAAAAGGCAAAAGAAAGGACTCTCTGTAACCTGGTCTGATGAAGACTCAGGAGGTGATTCAGAAGAGGAATCAGCTAAGCATATCACTGCTTTAGCTGGATTATGTGACTCTGAAAGTGAATCCAGTGATGGAGAACTTACTTATGAAGAACTTGAGCAAGCATTCAAAGATCTATATAAAAGAAGCTCTGAAATATGCAGTGAGGTTATAAAGTTAAAGAAGCAGAATGAGGCATTAGAAGATGACAAAGCAAATGATCAGGAGATCATTGACACCTTAAAAAGTGAAGTAAGTCTTCTCAACTCCAAGTTGGAACATATGTCCAAATCTGGTAGAATGTTGAACAGCAGCTCAAATACACTGGATGTGATTCTCAACAACAATAAGCACTCAGGGGATAAAAGTGGACTAGGATTTAACAGAGTAAATAAAGATGAAGCTAGCTCTAGCAAAACAACTTCAAAATCCATACAGTCTAACAAGATGTCCCAACAGATGCTTCAACATCAGGAAAAGAACACAAACATAATGTTCCAACAGATGTCTCAACATTCTGAAAAGAACAAAATGAAGAAGAAGTATCAAAGATGGAGATGTCATCACTGTGGAAGATTTGGACATATCAAACCTCATTGTTATAAGTTGCATGGATATCCAAATCAGATGTATCAGCAACCTTCCAAAAAGAAAATAGAAGTTACCAAGAAAGTGCTGCATAAACATCAAAGAAATCAGCAACCTCCTAAGCAGAAGACAGAAAACATCAAGAAGGTATGGAAACCAAAAGCTAGCCCTGAAGCTGATCAAAGCTACAAGAACAAGATCAACAATCAAGCTTGGAGATTAGCTGATAAACAACACACAGGGCTGAGGCATCAAAAGAAATCTCAACTCATCTGGTCAAAGAAAAGTACTGCATTCATAGCACATACATCACTAAGAGTATCAGCTAAAGAAGACTGGTATTTTGACAGTGGATGTTCAAGACACATGACTGGATTGAAGAATCTGCTAGTAAATTTAAAATCACATTCATCCAGGTATGTGACATTTGGAGATGGAGCTAAAGGAGAAATCAAGGGAGTTGGAACCTTGGATTGTCAAGATGTTCCAAGACTAGATGATGTGCTGCTAGTTAAAGGTTTAACTGCTAACTTAATCAGCATAAGTCAATTATGTGATCAAGGGTACAGTGTAAACTTTACCAAAACTGAATGCATAGTAACTAACAAAGAACAAGAGGTTGTCATGAAAGGAGCCAGATCTAAAGACAACTGTTACATGTGGGAATCCCAAAACCTCAGTCTCACTTCAACTTGCTCTTTAGCTAAAGAAGAAGAAGTGAAACTATGGCACCAAAGACTAGGTCATCTTCATTTCAGAGGCATAAAGAAGATAATATCTATGGATGCTGTAAGAGGTATTCCTAAACTGAAGATTGATGATGGCAAAATATGTGGTGAATGTCAAATAGGCAAGCAAACCAAGATGTCCCATCCAAAGCTCCAATATCTGACAACTTCCAAAGTTTTGGAACTTTTACATATGGATCTGATGGGACCTATGCAGGTTGAAAGTCTTGGTGGTAAGAGGTATGCCTATGTTGTGGTTGATGATTTTTCAAGATATACATGGATAAATTTCATCAAAGAAAAGTCAGATGTATTTGATGTATTCAAAGAATTATGTCAAAGATTGCAAAGGGAAAAATCCAGCTGTGTGATCAGAATAAGAAGTGATCATGGAAAAGAATTTGAGAACCAAAAGTTCTTAGATTTCTGCTCTTCAGAAGGAATCAACCATGAATATTCTTCACCTATCACTCCTCAACAGAATGGGATTGTTGAAAGGAAGAATAGAACCATTCAAGAATCAGCAAGAGCTATGATCCATGCTAAAAAGTTACCTCTGTACTTTTGGGCTGAAGCTATGAACACTTCCTGTTACATCCATAACAGAGTTACTTTAAGGAAAGGAACTTTGTCCACAATATATGAAGTCTGGAAGGGCAGAAAACCCACAGTTAAGTACTTCCATGTTTTTGGAAGTATCTGTTATATTCTGGCAGATAGGGAGCAAAGAAGAAAAATGGATCCTAAAAGTGATGAAGGAATTTTCCTTGGATACTCCATAAACAGCAGAGCATATAGAGTATTTAATTCTAGAACCAAGGTTATCATGGAATCCATAAATGTGATAATTGATGATGCTCCTACAGATGTCCCAGAAGATGTTGGAACATCTGCTGATATCAAGATTGAAGCTGAAGAAAAGAATGATCATTATAACTTCACTCAAACTGATACAAGAACAGAAGAATCCAGCAAACCTCCCTCCATCAGAATACAGAAGGATCATCCCAAAGATCTGATAATTGGTGATCCCAACAGAGGTGTGAGCACTAGATCTAGAGAAGTGATTTCAGGCTCTTGTTTTGTGTCCAAAATAGAACCTAAAAACATCAAGGAAGCTCTTACTGATGAATACTGGATTTGTGCTATGCAAGAGGAATTAGGTCAATTCACAAGGAATGAAGTGTGGAATCTTGTTCCTAGACCTGATGACATGAATGTGATTGGAACAAAATGGGTGTATAAGAACAAGTCAAATGAACAAGGAGTTGTTACAAAGAACAAAGCTAGACTTGTAGCTCAAGGATACACTCAAATTGAAGGAGTAGACTTTGATGAAACCTTTGCACCAGTAGCAAGGCTTGAATCAATTAGACTACTTTTGGGAATTGCTTGTATCTTGAAGTTCAAGCTATTTCAAATGGATGTGAAAAGTGCCTTTTTAAATGGCTATCTTAATGAAGAGGTATATGTAGAACAGCCTAAAGGATTTGTTGATCCAAGCTGTCCAAATCATGTATACAAACTAAAGAAGGCACTTTATGGTTTGAAGCAAGCTCCAAGGGCATGGTATGAAAGACTGACCACATTTCTTATCAAGCAAGGATACAGAAAAGGTGGAATTGACAAAACCCTGTTTGTTAAAGATGAAGAAGGGAATGTCATGATTGCTCAAATATATGTTGATGATATTGTATTTGGTGGGATGTCTGAAAGGATGGTCAAACATTTTGTCAAGCAGATGGAATCTGAATTTGAAATGAGCCTAGTAGGAGAGTTAACCTACTTTCTTGGTCTGCAAATAAAGCAAATGGAAGACTCAATGTTCATCTCTCAAAGCAAGTATACCAAGAACATAGTCAAGAAATTTGGAATGGAAAATGCTACTCATAAGAGAACTCCTGCCCCCACACATTTGAAGCTGACTAAAGATGAAAAGGGTGAGAGTGTAGATCAAAGCTTATACAGAAGCATGATTGGAAGCTTGTTATACTTAACTGCTAGCAGACCTGACATAGCATTTGCAGTAGGTGTATGTGCAAGATATCAAGCTGATCCAAAAGTCAGTCATCTCAATCAAGTCAAGAGAATTCTTAAATATGTTAATGGTACTTGTGACTATGGCATACTGTACCTTCATGGATGTAAACCAATTCTCACTGGCTTCTGTGATGCTGATTGGGCTGGAAGTGCAGATGACAGAAAAAGCACTTTAGGAGGATGCTTCTTTCTAGGAAACAATTTGATCTCTTGGTTCAGTAAGAAACAAAATTGTGTATCCTTGTCTACAGCTGAAGCTGAATATATAGCAGCTGGAAGCAGTTGTTCTCAGTTGGTTTGGATGAAGCAAATGCTCACTGAGTACAATGTCCCACAGGATGTCATGACATTGTACTGTGACAACTTAAGTGCAATAAACATATCAAAGAATCCTATCCAACATAGCAGGACCAAGCATATTGATATCAGACATCATTTCATCAGAGATCTTGTAGAAGAAAAGGTGATTTCATTGGAACATGTAGCTACAAATCTGCAGTTAGCTGATATCTTTACCAAAGCATTGGATGCTACACAATTTGAGAACTTAAGGGGCAAACTTGGAATCTGTTTATGTGATATTTAGCAGTTAATGAGATGTGCCAACATGTCATATGACATTGTATGGCATAAGTTCCAGATGGCAAAACTAGTCTGGACAAGATCCTTGGGAATTCCATCTCTCATCATTTGCACTATAATGGCTACTTATTTAGTAACTGTTTATAATCAGCTATCAAGATTCTCATCATACTATCACAAGCGAATCACATTAACCAGCTATTCTCCAGAAATCATAAACCCTAAAGCTTTTCTTCCATCTTCCTCAACAATGTCTCAAAACCCTAACACAACTGAAGAAGTTCTCAACAAAGAAGACGTAGTTCATGCCACTCCCATCTCTGTGGTACCAATGAAATCAACTCCATTGGACGAGCTCAGAGGAAGCGCTTCTCACACTAAAAAGCCAAGAACTCCAAAGAGAGCTAAAGATCAAGTCTGCAGCAAAGCCAAAGGAGGCATTCCTTCTCCTGCTAACATGCCTCCAAAATCTTCAAACTATGTGGATGATTCAATCAAGGAGATTGTCACCCAAATTCTGTTTGAACAAAGAAAGGTGAATGGAATCTCTATTCCTCTGAACAATATGCCTGCACCTCAAGAAGAACAAGCTCAAGCTGCAAAGGACACTCCTGCAGAACAAGATGTCCCAATAGATGTTGGAACATCTGAAGATGAGAACAAGAACTCATCTGATGCTGATTTGGAACAAACTGAGGACCAGAAGAAGGCCTCAAATGAAAGTGATGAAGAAGTCTCTGAGGATCAGACCAAAGCCTCAAATGAAGATCAAATCCCTGCTGATCAACCAGCTGAAGAGGAGACTGCTCAATCTCCTCCAGTGGTCAACCTGGAGCAGGACTCTGATACAGAGATCATAGCCTCTGTTAGACCCAGCATAGCCAAAAGGCTGAGGTCCAGGAAAGGAAAGATGCAAGCTGAAGCTGAAATTCCTGAGAAGAAGAAAGCTTCCCCAAAGAAAGGCAAAGCTAAAGCTACTTTTGGGCCAACAAAACAATGGAGTAAAGTTCAAACTCAGAAAAGAAAAGCTGTCACTCCATCAGACTCAGATGTTGAATCAGATGTCCCAACATCTCCTCCCAAAAAGAAACCAGCACCTTCTAGGGCTTCATCTGCTGTTCCAGAAGCCCCCTTGGACAACATATCATTCCATAATGTTTCTAGTGTCAACAAATGGAAATTTGTGTACCAAAGAAGGGTTGCCTTAGAAAGAGAACTGAGCAGCAATGCACTTGAGTGCACTGAACTGATTGACCTCATCTCTGCTGCAGGACTATTCAAGACAGTCTCAGATCTCTCTCCCTGCTATGAACTTCTTGTCAAAGAGTTCATTGTTAATCTTCAGGAGGATTGTTCTCATGGTAAGTCCTCTGAGTTTCAAAAAGTTTTTGTTAGAGGTAAATGTGTAGAGTTTTCTCCTCAAATCATCAATCAGTACCTAGGAAGAGAAACAGATGGACCCAATGAGCTAGGTAAGACAGATAACCAAATCTGCAAGGTTATCACTGCAAACCAGGTCAAGGCATGGCCTGTGAAGGGAAAGCTCTCTGTGAGCATGCTTACAAGAAAATATGCTATGCTGAACAGGATTGGTACAGCTAACTGGGTGCCTACCAATCACACCTCTTCAATCTCCACTGGCCTGGCAAGGTTCATTTTTGCTGTGGGAACTCAGACCAAGCTGGACTATGGAGCTTACATTTTTGATCAAACCCTGAAGCATGCCAGTTCTTCTGCAACAAAGCTACCAATAGCTTTTCCTTCATTGCTATGTGGCATAGTATTAAGCCAATATCCTGGGATTCTAACTGAGAAGGACACTGTCTGCAAGAGAGAAAGCCCCCTGGCTTTTCACTACAAGTTATTCCTCAGTCATCATGCTGCAGATGTTGAAGCACCTTCTGGGACATCTGCAGGTCCTTCAACTGCTAAGACTCCAATCTCCAAGAAGGCTCTAATTGCTGAGCTCAAAAGCACATGCAAAGAACTTGAAGCAAGGAAGCTAAAACTTGAAGAAATCATCCAAAGGCTGGAGAGTGGAGAAGATCAAAAAGCTGGCTCTGATGAAGAAAGTGAAGCTGATGAAGAAACAGAAGTTGAGGAAGAAACTGAGAGTGATGAATCTGAGTGATCAATGTATGTGAGGCAAATGTAATGACAGCAATGTATTTCTGGAATAGTGTCTTTGGCCCTAAATTTTGTGTCTATCAAGGGGGAGAACAACAACAAATTGTAATTGCTGTTTAAGTATGAATAAAAAAAAAATCTGTTTGTTTGCTTCTGAACTGAATAAGTTTTTTTCTGTTGCAACAATATTGGATACATATATGTTTGAGGGGGAGTAATCTCAAATAAGAATCAACAGAAAAAGTAATGCTATACTCTGATAAAAAGAACTTCTGTTGCACTCTGAAAACCAGAAAAGATGTTAGCCAAAAATTAGCCAAAGGGGGAGTTTGTAGATGTCTTGAATTGGCAGAATTTTTGACCAACAAGAATTATTGAATTCAGTTCAGAATGTCCTATCAAATGTTGGGACATCATCAAACAGAGTATATGAACTTATTTCAGGATGTCTTACCAGATGTTGGGACATTGTGTAAATGACTAAGTTCAGTTTTTCAGGATGTCCCAACAGATGTTGAGACATCTCAAACCTGCTTCCAGAATTAATTATTGACTAACTAATCAGAGATATTTAAGGAGAGTTATCTGGAATTAATTAATGATGGATAAAAACAGAACAAGGCGCATCTGTAGGGAGTTTTATATTGAAGATTCAGATTAAAACAGAAGACCTAAATCACCTAGAATCTAGGAGGTAACAAACCCTAAATTCAAGGTGGAAGCTGCATGTGCATTAGGGCTGGATCATTCTACAGAAAGCCCAAATTACAGATACCTATTTAAGCAACAGGAACTCATAGAATTGAGTACGAATTTCAGAAGACCAAATAGGGTGTCTAGTGTTTTTAATAGCAGGTTGTTTTTAATTGTACCACTTGATGAGCTTTTAAGCATAAGTGCATTTGTGACTTGATTGAAACTGTGAAGTAAGATCAAGCTGTATTGTTTGAAGAATGTCTTCAATTTTATTAAACTTGTAAACTTGATCACTGTGTGATTGAGGGGGAGTGAGTAGGGTACTCTTATCTAAGTTGTGACTTAGGTAGAAATTGCATTGGGTAGTTATTAAGTGATAGGTTAAACAGAGAGGTTTAAGTCTAGAATTAATATTACTTATAGTGGATTTCCTCCTGGCTTGGTAGCCTCCAGATGTAAGTGTGGTTATACACTGAACTGGGTTAACAAACTTCTGTGTTGTTTACTTTTCTTGCTATTTAAGTTTTGGATAAATCTGTCAAGTGTTGGGACATCTCTTAGGACATCTCATACCTGATCACAGAATTTCAGTAAGATATTACTTGGGGTATTCCGTAAGGATATCCGTAAAGATTACTCTATGGGGATGAACTGGTGAAACTTCGTTGAATTCCTACCTCCGTTCGTTCTTAGTAAATGCTATTATTGTATTTTATGCATTTCTGGTAAACATCAATCATATTCAAAGGCATATATACATTCAAACATAATCAATGGACGTTTTTCGCTTTAGTAAAAAGGGGAAAAGTAAAGTTGAATAAAGAGGGAAAAGTAAAGCTGAATATGAGAAATGGAATTTTATTTATTTTAGAAATTGGCCTATAAACAGGCAGGTTTTAATCACGGAGACGGAAATCCTAGTAAGAGGGATTCTTCAAAGAGATTTTTACAAGAAAAATAGCTATGTGTAAATAATCCTATTGAGTTTCAAACTTTGCTATTGGCATTATCTTCAATTATCTCATCTTCAGCTATCAGAGAAGAAACGATTGGATTGATCTATATCTGTTGAATTTGACGTAGAGAACACATCTACTATAGGTTACATGGGTGATCCAACGAGACATAATCATATGCTTTAATCCCTAACGTTTGCCTGGATTTCCCTTTCAGGTTTTCAATCCACCGGGATACCCTTTTTTGCCCAAGCCGCCTTTTCAGGTTTTCGACTTGCCGGGTGTACATTTTTTTTATATATATCCCTAATTTTTTCCTGAACCCTTTTGGTTTGCCGGGATGCCCTTATTTTTGCCTAGGCCACTCAACCTAGCGGGTCTCTTTTCATGCGTAGTATTTTTTAACTATGTATGCGTTCATAGGCTGCGAGAAATCTTTACCATCCATAGTGGTAATCATCATGGCACCTCCAGAAAATACCCTCTTAACAACAAATGGCCCTTCATAGTGGGGGTCCATTTTCCCCTGGGATCACCCTGGGGTAATATAATACGCTTGATTACCAAATCACCAGCCTGATACACTTGCTGCTTAACTTTTTTATTGAAGGCCTTGATCATACGTTTTTGATACATCTAACCATGACAAACAGCTTCTAATCTTTTCTCATCAATCAAGTTTATCTGGTCAAGTCGAGTCTGAATCCATTCATCTTCATCCAAGCCTGCATCCTTCATAATTCTCAAAGAAGGAATCTGAACTTCAATGGGTAAAACTGCTTCCATACCATATACAAGGGAAAATGGGGTTGCCCTTGTTGAAGTACGTATGGTGGTACGATAACCATGAAGAGAAAATGGTAACATCTCATGCCAATCCTTATATGTAACTGTCATCTTTTGCAAGATCTTCTTAATATTCTTATTGGCGGATTCCACTGTGCCATTCATCTTCGGACGATATGGAGAAGAATTGTGATGTTTAATCTTGAATTGCGTGCAGAGATCAATAATCATAGTGTTGTTCAAATTAGTACCAATGTCTGTGATAATCCTTTCATGGATGCCATATCTGCATATAAGATTATACTTGATGAACTGAGTTTCGCTCCCCGGATTTCCATCTTGGTACAAACGCGAAAGTGGCGCGGAAAGAGGTAGAGTCGCCAGCCAGGCATTTTTATCCCGAAGGAACGGGAATGGTAATGCTGCACAAACCAGAAGAAAAGAAAAGGAAGGACACGGGTCCTGCGAACCAAAGAGACTGGGTTCGGGAGTTGGTTACGACCTCAAAAGGTATTAGCACCCCAGATCGTCCCCCGTACCCGAAGGGATCCACGCTTGCAAAGAAATTTGTTTCAAAGGGTGAAGAAATGAAAGTTGCTGCTAAAGAAAAGGAACTAAACTGGATAAAAGAAAAGAAAAGGGAATTGAAAAAGAAATGAAAAGGGAAAATGTAGGGAAAATAAAGATTGTGCTCGAACGGGCCCTACCCCGCTGCCTACGTACCTCATCTGGACAATGAGGATCAGAGTCGCCGTAGTTCCCCTAACTAGGGGTGGAAAGATTGCTTGTGTCTTAAGGCTTGAACTGCTTATGTCAATGCTCAGGTGTTGCAGGCTCAGACGACGAGTGCGTTACTGTCTTGCAAAATGACAAGTAGGAGCAAGTTCGTACGTAAGTGTTGCACAAGGAAGTGAACTCAAGCTCTTTTCCATGTAATGTGTATTTGCCACTACATTCCAAGATGGAATAATAGAACAAGCACACTCAAGTAAGGAGAAGATCCCCAAAACTTGGTTCCAGAGATTAGGGCCTAAGCTCACTAACTCATTGAATTTATTAAATGTTTTTTGTAATTAAAATGAAGAAGTGTGTTTTATGATTTTCTTGATGAAGATGGTCTCATGATCAGACTTGTGCATCATGATAGACAAGCTTGTACTATCCCAAGATGGGAAGACTACAAGTGCTCCATGGAATAAGGCTATTGCACAGGAGACCATTTCAATCCTTATTATGGTGTTTTTTAGGGTTTTGAGATGAGAAGAGAAAAGAACCAAAGATCTTAAAGGTAAAATCTAAAGGGGAATACTAATCCTAATGTTATCATGCATGGATGAACCTAGGTTAGTGAGGCTTCAACTATCCTAATGAAGAAAGAGATAAGGAAAGAAGAAGGAGAAAGAAGAAGGAAAGAAGATAGAAAGGATGGCCCAAGCACATCAAACACAAATGAGAAAGCAAAAATGAAAGATGAAGAGAAAAGAGTTGGAGATGTGGGAATCTCATCCACACCTCTCACTTACCAAAGCCCCTGAAATGGTTAAAAGCATAAACAAGTAGCAAGACAAAAGCAAGTAAGACCAAATGAAATGCCAATGAAAAAAAGATCAAGCCAAGACATCACAACCAGAATTTAAACTTCAATCTCAAAGGCCAAGATCAAGCACATATCATAGGATGAAAAGTGGATCAAGTAACTCAACATAAGTCATTACAAATCACTATGACAAACAAAGCACTTATGAGATAGCAAAAGGCATACAAAGTAAACAAACATCATACACTTCAAGACCAGAACCCTAACATGCCAAGAATGTGCCTAAGCATCACAAGAGATTAAGAAGAGAAGCATACAAACTTAAACATTACCAACATGAGAAACATATAAGCATAAGAAGTGAAGTGAACATGTACATAAGTGAATGAACTCCAAAGACAAGAAAACATAAAACTTCTCAAAGCACAAACATCAATCAAAGACCAGGGAGATATCCTCATCCTAAAAGAGTTCTAAACAACCTAAGGGAGTTGGCACAAGTGCCCTCCTAGCCTAAGGACTAAGCATATGACCAAAAAGGATGCAAAAAGAGGGAGGTAAACAATAAAATTCATATTAAATCAAGATTTCATCTAAAAATTCCACAAATTAGCATAAAGGATCTTCAAACATCTAATATTAACATGCCAAAAGAATAGGATCAAGAACCCACCGAGGATAAGAAGTACCAGCTAAAAACCCTGCATTGAATTGTTTTATCACCTCTTCCTTAATCTTTTCTGACATATCAGGACGCATACGACGAACTTTCTGTTTTATTGGGCGACAATCCTCTTTCACTGGTAGACGGTGAACCACAATATCTGTATCCAGCCCTGACATATCTTCATAAGACCAAGCAAAAATTTCCACATAGTCATGTAACATCTGAATCAACCTGTTCTTAACATCATCTTCCAACTCAGCACCTATCTTGACCTCTTTCCTGTTTTCTTCAGTTCCTAAGTTCACAATTTCGATTGGTTCCTCATGTGGTTGTATAACTTTCTCTTCTTGTTGTAGCAATCTAGCCAACTCTACAGACACTTCACAATCTTCTTCCTTTCCATCCTCGGCTTGATAGATCGGATTCTCGAAGTCATAATTGGCAATAGGAGAATTGTTATCAATAGGATCCAGAGTGGATGAAGATCTGCATTTTAGTGACGTGGGTGTGTGTAAGAACACATAGTTTTTTTTTATAAAAGGAAAAAGTAAAAGAAAGACAAAGAGCACAATATTTACGAAAGCGAGAAATGTCCATTGATTTTATTGAATGAAAATATGCAAATGAAATGACAACCCTAACAAGCATATCATTGTGCCCTGGGCAAGGCACAAGGCTTAAAAGTATTTAATTGTTCAAAATTACAAAAAATAAATTTAGAAAAATGAAATAGCATTTACTCCTGACTAAAGGAAATAGGAATAAAGTCTTCAGCTCTCTAGTTGTTGAGTCCATCACCCATGGTAGGAAAATTCCAATCGTCCAGGTTGTAACCTTTATCATAATCTTCCACAACATTGACTTGGTCCTTTATGATTCCTCTATGAGTGATACGAGAAGCACGAGCACGGCAAACAACCTTCTGAGATTCTGCAGTAAAACCCAAACCAAACTTATCAGACTTGTAAAGAATGTCGGGAAGCTGACCCCAAATAGTACAACCACCTTCTTCCACCACAACTCTAGCATTTTTGAGGGAGGCCATTGTAGGAGGTACTCTGGTAATCACATGAACTCTTTTAACAACAGGGAGAGCTTCAGTAGCAGGAACGACTTGAGGAACCACTTCAAATATCTAGCAAGGAGTCTCAACAAATTCACCCTCCATCTCGACATATTTAAAAGTATTCATATGACTGACCATGTATTCTTCTTCACCATAAACAATGACAATCTTTCCTTTCACCAGATATTTCAACTTCTGATTTAAAGTGGAAGTCACAACACCTGCCCCATGGATCCAGGGGCGCCCAAGCAAACAAGAGTACGCAGGATGAATATCCATCACATAGAAAGTGGAATCAAAGAATTGAGAGCCTACTTTGATTGGAAGATCCACCTCTCCATGCACCATTCTTCTTGAACCATCAAAAGCCCTCACCACCACATTACTTGGTCTTAGCACTACATCCTTCAAGTTGAGTTTGTCTAGAACCTCCTTAGGTAATACATTCAACGAAGAACCATATCCACCAATACATGAGACAAAGTAGCTCCCCTATACTCAATGGAGACGTGCAGAGCTCTATTATGGTTTCTTTTAGCAGGAGTCAAATCAATATCAGTAAAACCCAAACCATTATCACTAGTTAGATGAGCAACACAATTTTCAAACTGGTCCACGGAGATTTCATGTGGCACGTGAGCAGTCTTCGGGAATTTGATTAAAGCCTTGGCATGGGCTTCAGAACATAATAGCAGAGATAACATGGAGATTTTGGAGGGAGTATGCCTCAACTGCAATTTTGGGTAAGACACACCATCATACACCACAAAAGTAGGAACCTTGAAGCCCATAGGGATGGCGACTCCAGAAATCAAACTCAAATATTCAAAGTCAAACACATAATTCTTCTGTAATTCCATATCATTCATTTGGTCCACCAGCATCTTATACTTCTCTTCACTTGTAGGATCATGATAATAGTTCTCCTCAGAATCAGAATCTTCCACAGTATCATGGAGACTGCCTCCTTCTCTCCCAGAATTTTCAGACTCAAGATTCTCAACCTTTTCATCTGTCTTGACGGGACCTCTGAATCTTCTACCTAGGTTGATGAAGCCCACTGGTTTTCTAGTCTTCTTCTTTTTCTTGGTCAAAAGTGCCTTCAGCTCATCTTGTCCCCTGGACAAATTCAGAATCATTTCTTGAAATTGTGCATTCTAAGTCTGGAGATCCTTAACAGTTTGTTTGAGAGCCATTTCTGCTGAAATAAACAGCAAGAAGATAAGATACCTGTTTATATGAAACCTATGATATAATGATATGGTATGTATATGTTTATGCACTGTTTTCAAGGACCGCAGGATTTAAATTTGTTTAAAGAAAACAAAAAACAAAATTTTATTAGTAAATATTTAATATAAGTTTGCCCCTTGGGCTTACAAAGAAATAAAAATAAAGTACAAAAGATAAAAATATGGGGTTTTAAGTCTCCCATGGACGCTTCCTCTTTGTGTGGAGGACTTGTTGAGGTTTTTCTCCTCGTGAAGTTGCCTTGTTAGCTCCAGAATTCTTTCTTGACTAGCTCTGAAGTGAGTCTCAAAAGTATCCATTTGCTCCTTTAACTAAATCCGGGACTTCTGTAATTCTTCCAAATCAGTGGGCATGTATGGATGAAGGATGGTATAAGGAACATCTCCTTCAGCAACAAGCTCTATAGTGATTGGTAGAACAGCAGGATATGGCATCATAAGAGTTTGAGCACGAGATCGCACCCATCTGAGATAAGGCTCCATAGGAATATAATACTTTGGCTCTAAAGTGTTGCTATCAATCCTGTTCACCTTGTTCCAAGCTCGTATAAACCTTTGACGGTAACCCTGAAGATTGTTGTCGTAGTCGAACATAATACCCTGAACAAGCATGTCATGAGGACCATTACTCCGAGCATAACCAAACTGACGTAATGCTAAAGAAGGGTTGTAGGTAATGCCCCCTCTTATGCCTAGAAGTGGCACATTAAGGAACTCCCCACAACGGTTAATGATAGTAACATTCTCTATAGATCGAGAACACCAATGAATGTCTGAATGTGAAAGTGACATAATCCTCTTAGACCACCTTAACCCATGTTCATTCTTCATCACTGATCGAGGAAGGTGAGAAATAAACCACCTAGACAACAAAGGTATGCAGCACATCAGATTTCCTCTCGCCTTCGTAGTACGAGCGTGAAGAGAATGTAAGATATCTCCAAGTAATGTAGGCACTGGATTGCGAGTCAGAAATATGTTGATGGCATATACGTCTATGAACTGGTCTGGATTAGGGAACAACACTAAGCCATAGATCAATAGGGCTAGGATCTCCTCAAAAGCATCATAACTCATAGCCTTCCAGAACACTTGAGCTTTATCCATCAATACCTTAGCAAGAATACCCATAACTCCGCTTCTCGTTTCTAGGACAATGTCTAATTTCTTCAGATATAGGGCTACAACAATGACTTCAGGTTTAGCCTCCTTCTCTAAGCCGGTGAAGGGTCTCTGATCAAGGATGGGTATACCTAGTAGTTTGGAGAACTCCTCCATTGTAGGAACCAGCTTATAGTCGGGGAATGTGAAACAGTGATACTTAGGATTAAAGAACTTAAATAGGACACTCATCATGTCTTCATTGAACCCTGAAGTGACTAGATCTAGTAGATGACCATGCATCTTGATGAATTAGGAGTTTTCAGAAACTTGAGAGACCAATTCTTTAAGTTTAGAAGGTATCCCTACAAAGTTGATCCGGATTGTATTCCTACGAGTAAAAGCCATGACCTGCAACAAAGAACAAAGATAAATCCTTTGGTCCTTGAAATGGTTAGTGAAAATGTTATGCTTATGATGTCATGATGATGTTATGATGTTATGCTCAATCACAAACATGTGGCACACACAAACAAGTCACACAATAGCCCTAGGTTTGAAGGCTTGCATGAGGTTTAAAGGTAAGTACCCTCCCCTGAAGTTTAGTTGGTTCATCCTGTCCTACAAAAGTAACCAGGTGCTAAGGGATCTCAATATCACTGATCCTTCCCAATGGTGGTTGTTCAGTAGGCAACTTACTTGACAAACAAAACCCTCTAAGTTTAGGATCTCAATGAGCGTAGTATTGAGTATCAACCAACTTTAGTCTTCACCAAAGCCGGCTATCTCACTACTTTCTAAAGGCAAAATGGGACAACTAGGGTTCTAAAAGTTAGTTAGTGTATTGACAACATATGGAAGCCCCATATTATCCTTAACTTACTTAAGGAACATAAGCACCAACCAAGAAGTCACACTAACTATAGACACCAGATCAACCATATCGGTATACGCTGTACAGTTTCCTTGGTCTATTGCCATTTACCTAGGGTACACTAGAACCGGGTTAGGATCTTTCACACAAAAATCCCAACAAGTAATATAAAGCAAACAAAGCAAACAAATAAGTGATCTAATTCCTAAGGGTACCCCTCTTTTACTTAGTAACTCCCCAGCAGAGTCGTCAGTTCTGTAACACGGTGGGAGAACTGACTTTTAGCCATGTTGCGGATAGCAAGAGTCGCCACCGACTTTTATTTTATCCAAGTGAAAAGGACATAAAAGAACATGAAAGACCTATTTTTAAAAGACTTGAGTTCGGGGGGTAGGTGTTAGCACCCTTTATATCCATGGTTATCCATGGGATCTTAGTTACTTAGCTCACTTAAATTGTTTTTGAAGAGTGTAGTGTGTGATTAGAAATTTTTCTAAGTACTTTGTAATGATCCTCGTATGGATGTATACAAAGCCTTGTTTTGAAAAATGTTTAAGAAAGTGAGGTGTAAAAAGTAATTTCAAGATGTGAGCAAGTAACTAGGAGGTACCTACCCTAAACTAAGTCATTCATGTTCCTATATGTTCTTTCAAGGGTAAGACTATCCCTATTATTAAGGAATAGGTAGTCATTACCTTGGATTTGTTAAGGGACGGTCGTAGGGTCATCGTATGGTCAATGAAGACAACTTAAGAGTGTCTTTAGCAACCTGTAGGGACTATCATCATTTATTCGAAGGGACAAGATCATTATTTCGTAGGTAATCACGAAGGGACTTGATCTATTAAATCTGTAGGGACTTGATGATTTATACGTGAAGGGACTTTGCTTAAGACACCCCTATATTCGAGGGACTTGACCATTTATTTTAAGGCAACTAAGAGGAATACCCTAGGAAGTGCAGATGGCGATCAAAGATCGACTTGCGTGTGTGAGTGTTATTTTCAGATAATTTATCTTGTTTAATTAGATTATCTAAGTCAAGTTAATCATAAGTAGGTTTTCACGCCCTATTTACTAACCATACAGTTAAATATTTACAAAGGAAGTAAAGACGGAAAAATAGACCTACAAAATATTACAAGACTTTGGGATAGATACAATATGATTATAATAAAGAAATAATATAAACAAGCAATAATAATAATATAAATAAGCAAAACAATAATATAAATATAAACAAAGCAATAATAATAATAAATGAATTAAAAATTTAATTTAGGGTTAATTAGAAGTTATTAGGAAAACAAATGTAATTAATGATAATAATAAAAGAATTTATTTATAAATAATTAAAATTTGATAAAAAGTTTTTTTTAAGAAAAATAGTAAGAAAATAAAGACTTAACTATATTGACAAAAATTATAAATTGTTATAAAATTTTTTAAGTAAAATTATAATAGTGAGAAAATAATATTTACATTTATAAAAATAACAGGATTTGTTATGTACAAAATAATATAAGGATTAATATTTACAAAATAAATATTTAATGTTATAAATAGATAATAAAATAAAGTTTAGAAAAATAATTAGTATTTATTTACAAAAATATTTTATAATATTAACTATGTTATATAAAAAAAAATTGAATTATAATTACATACATAAAAATAATTAGATTTTTATTTATTTAGAAAGGTTTTAGTTAATTAATTATATTAATAATAATTATTATAATAAAATATATTAAAATGGTAAAAAATAGAAAAAAGAACAAAAACAACTAACCTGCTTGAGCCTGGGGTCGAACCCACGACTCCATGCTCCCACAACAAGCCTTCCAACCAACCGAGATAACGCACACGTGTGTCTATGTGCTGGGCAACAATGATTATATATTAAACCTGTTAAAATCAATAAATAACAAAAAAAGAATTGGTTTCAGTCAGACTCGAACCCATGTCCTGGACATCACATGCGCGACCTGCCACCACTAGATCAACCAGTCTTTACTGAAATAAAATAGAATCAATTTCTAAAAATATTATATAAATTTTTGATTTCTGGATTTCACGCCAGCCTGCATCATCTTCTTCAATTTACCTACGGATTCATCTGCGTCTTTTCCTGTGAATTTACATGCGCGTGTTTTTAACCAGAGGAACCCTATGTTTTTGAAACGTCAAGAAAATCATAAGAATAACAAGAATTATCAACCCATATCAATTACTCATAACTTATACATCATAGCCATGTCTTTAGAATGTTCAAAAACAAGGTAAAACGCAAAGCCCTAAATTGAAGGTTCAAACCCTAAGAATGGCGTTTAACGTATTAGCCATGGTTTCTTCAATTTCTTTGCCAAGAAATCATCTAAACAACATCATAAACAATAAAATAAGCTCAAAACGTATTAGCAATGCATGAATAATCGAAATCGAAAAATTAATTTTCAAAAACAAAACGAATTTGGTTTGACTAATTTTGGATGTTTTGAATACAATGAATGGTTGGGATTACATCAATGATGTTCAAAGAACATGTTTGTACCTTTAAAACAACTGGATATAGTCTCTAAGCAAAAATTTGATTGCCACTTTTCTTTGAATTTTTTTGACTTTGTTCTTGTTCTTGGAGGCAGAAAATCGTGTCCTTGTGCATTGTGTTATGTCTTTAAAAACATGTGGTTTGTGGGCTTTTTGATAACTTGAGTGTGAAGGAAACCATGACCATAAATGTGGAAAAAATCAAATGATACCTTTCTAAATTGGTCTTGCACGAAATTGGAACCTTTTAATCAGTCTTAAATGATATTAGATTCATTCCCAAACCAATATTTGATCTAAATATTCACTTTTTATATTTTATTTTGATTTAAAATGAATTTTAAAGAATAAAATTCAAATAAATAAATTATAAAAATAAGAAAATTCTTTAATTGGGTCGTGCTTGATGTTATCATGAAGATTGGGTATCAAAATGATAGGTCCATTTGGAAAAAATTGGATTTAAGCCCTTATTTTCTTCATACACCCCTTGAAAATCTCCCAACTTTGACAAGTCATAAATCCTTCAATTTTAAGGCTATGAAGGTGTTATTGGACATTTTGGAAAGTTTAAGAGGCCTATAACAAACCTCTTTGGTATCATTTCCATATCTTTTACCATTTTCAAATTATGCTCTTTGGAAGATGTTGACTTTTTGTTGACATTTGAAATGACCTGTAATGTGTTAGCTCATACCTTCCAAATGAAGCATTTTTAGGCTTGGCTTGTGAGACAAAAAGTTGTAGAGAATTCAATTTCCTTAAAAATGAGCTTTGGATGGGAAATTTTTGATGAAGCATGTGAAAGTTATGGCTGGTTAAAGTTCAGTTGACTTTTCCTTAGAAAACCCTAATTTAGAAACTCCTGATTCTTGATGATCTGAAACCTCCTTGATAAATCATGATCAAAACTTGATCAAATGATGGATTTTATTTCATAATCTTGATGTTGTAAAAAAATATTGAAGTTTGACTTTGATTTGACCACAGTTGACCTCAGTTTGACTTTTTAACTACTTTGACTGATTTTTGCATATCTGATCATCTGACTGGTCAAACTTATTGGGAAAGCCTTGAAACTTGACATGGGTATTTTTGAATACATGTGGGATGTTATGAAGCTCACTTGAATCCTTGAAAGTCATTTTAACCTGAGGAAACTCAAAACCCTAGTTTTGGACACTTTGCTTATGAGGAGGCATTGTCTGGGGAAACTTCCACACTTCTTGATCAATTGGGAGTCTTGAAGACCTTATGATCATTTAGAAGTATTGAGAGAGATTGTCTTGATTTTGGGAGGGCAAATTGTGGGGTACAACAATTATCATACTCCTGTTTATGTTATTTGATATCTCACCCCTTTTGTTTGAATGTTGCCCTTTGTTGGTAACGTGAAGGTAACCAAGAGTCAAGTACTTAGTAGCTTCTAGTTGGTGTTTATCGCTCTGATACATAGCACTTCGGGGGGATGAACGCATGTTTTATTTTAAGTTGGATTTCTATTTATTTGAAATATTTGTTTTAGTTGTTTCATGTTGAAAACCATGTTGAAGTAGTTTAAAGTTGCAAGCATTGATGTTATTTTAAAGTCGTAATATGTTTAATCCGCTGCATTGTTTTCAAAGTATTTTATTAATGAATTTTTGGTTATTCGATTTTTAAGTTGAAAAATGTAATATCCCATGTTTGTTGATGAATTTGTATAACTCTGATTTAATTTATAAGTCGGGTAGAATGGGGTGTTACATTAGTGGTATCAGAGCCTTGTTGGTCTGTCTGACCAAGTTGTCGAGTCGTAGTTGTCTAACAATCGAGTATTGTTATGTGGTTCTAACCTTTGTTGTGATGTAGTGTTAAGTTGAGATGGATGGAAGAAATGATGTTGCAATGGTTGTTGCAATGCAAGCAATGGATTAGGCTGTGCAGAATTTACCGAATGCTGGCGAGAATGATGAGTCTCGTACTTTTGCGGCATTTCAGAGAAAGACCCTGATGTTGCATTGGTATGGTTGAAATAAATTGAGAGAATTTTCCGTGTGATGGATTTCACTCCAGCACAAAAGGTTCGTTATGGAACTCACATGTCGGCAGTTGAGGCTGATGATTGGTGGTTGGAAACCAGAGAAAGGTTGAAAGATGCAGGTGAAGAGATCAATTGGGTTGTTTTTCGTAGAGAATTTATGAGGAAGTATTACCCTGAAGTTGTGCGTGGTAAGAAAGAGATTGAATTCCTTATGCTGAAACAGTGGAATTTGTCAGTGCCAAATTATGCTATAAAGTTAATGGAGTTGTCAAAATTCTATACGCACCATGATGCAGCAACTGCTGAATTTTTGAAGTGCATTAAGTTTGAGAACTGGTTTCGTTCCGAAATCAAAAAGCCTGTAGGGCATCAGAAGATTCGTGTTTTTGTTGATCTGGTTGATAGTTGCAGGATCTTCGAGAAAGATAACAATGTTCAATACAAGATTGTTACTGATAGGAGAGGCAAGAATCAGTAGAACCGTGGCAAGCCTTATGATACTCCAGCTAGTAAGGGTAGGCAGTAAGTTGCTTCGGGTCAGAGAACTAGTGGGGGATATGCTCATGTTGGTCTTGTTTGTGTCAAGTGTGGACAAACTAGACATAAGAGTAATGTGTGTACTACTGAGGTGAAATGTTGTTTCTATTGTAGAAAAGCTAGGCATGCGATATCTGATTGCATGCATAAAGAGATGATCTGCTTTAACTGTGGTGAAGAAGGACATATAGTAGCCAGTTCCAGAAGCCAAAGAAAGCAAAGTCAGGAGGAAAAATGTTCACTTTAGCTAGGACTCAGACAATTAATGAGGACAAGCTCGTCAAAGGAACATGTTTCACTAATAGTATTCCCTTAATTACTATTGTTGACATGGGTGCTACCCATTGTTTTATTGCTCCTGATTATGTTAAGCGATTGAGTCTTGAGTTGTCTGTTATGAAAGGATAAACGGTCGTAGAGATTCCGACTAAGGGATCGATGATTACTCCTCTAGTGTGTTTGATTTGCTCGTTGTCTATCATTGATAGAGACTTTTATGTTGATTTGGTATGTTTACCGTTGACTGGGATGGATGTAATCCTATGTATGAACTAGTTAGAGTATAACTATGTTCATATTAATTATTTTCATAAGTCAGTGAGGTTTTCCAATCCAGAAGAGGAAGGAGTTAGGTTGTTGTCGTTTAGAGAGTTGCAAAAGTTAATGAAAGAGGAAGCCCAGATTTTTTCGTTGATGGCGTCGTTATCTGTAGAGAGTAAAGCTAAGATTGAAGAGTTGAAGGTGGTGAATAAATTTCCTGAAGTTTCCCCTGATGAAATTCCTGACGTGCCGCCTGAAAGAGAAGTTGAGTTTGCGATTGATCTTGTACCTCGTATTAAACCTGTTTCTATGGCCCTGTACAGGATGTCTGCCTCTGAGTTGGCTAAATTAAAGAAGAAGTTAGATGAGTTTCTTGAGAAGAAGTTTGTAAGACCTAGTGTATCGCCGTGGGGAGCTCCAATTTTGTTAGTTAAAAAGGAAGATATAAGTATGAGGCTTTGTGTGGATTACAGACAGTTGAACAAGGTGGCGGTTAAGAACACGTATTCGTTACCGAGAATAAATTCTTTGATGGATCAGTTGGTAGGTGCTCGTGTGTTTAGAAAGATCGATTTGATATCAGGCTATCATCAGATTAAGGTGAAAGATGAGGATATTCAGAAGACAGCGTTCAGAACATGGTATGGACATTACGAGTATTCGGTGATTCCTTTCGGCGTGACTAATGAGCCGGGAGTATTCATGGAGTACATGAATCATATTTCTCATGCTTATCTGGATCGTTTTGTAGTTTTGTTTATAGATGATATTTTGGTTTATTCTAAGTCAGAAGAAGAGCATACAGAACATTTGAGAACAATATTAGAAGTTTTGAAGGATAAGAATTTGTATGCGAAGTTGTCCAAGTGTGAATTTTTGTTGAAAGAAGTTAGTTTTCTTAGTCATGTGATTTCCGAAAACATAAACTTAAACACTTGGGATCCAATCTTCACTGGTAACTCTACCTCCCCGAAAACATACCTTCTAGAGCCATCAAAAGCCTTTACCACCAAGTCACTAGGATGGAGAATAAGACCATCAATCTCTAACTTCATCAAAGCCTTCTTAGGCAGCACGTTTAGGTAAGAGCCTGTGTCAACCAAAACATGTGACAGAACATCACCTTTGCACTCCATGATGATGTGCAAAGCTTTGTTATGGTTCCTTCCTTCAGTTGTAAGGTCTTTGTTAGTAAACCTTAGCCCATGGCTAGCATTTACGTTGGCCACTACAACTTCCAACTGGTTAACAGTAATCTCCTGAGGCACATAAGCGGACTGCAACTGGTTAACAGTAATCTCAGCTTGTAGTTGTTTCAGATGATCATCCTTGTTGTCCTCAGGATTCTTCTTCTTAGCCAGCAGTGTCTTCAACTCATCTTGTCCCTTGGACAAGTTTAGAATCAACTCTTGGAATTGTGCATTCTGAGCTTGGATATCTTTGACAGTCTGTTCAAGAGCCATTTCTGCTGAAATAAACAGCGAGAAGATAAGATACCTGTACATAAGAAACCTGTGATGCAATGATATGGTGTATAAATGCATATGCAATGTTTTCAAGGACCGCAGGATTTAAATTTGTTTAAACAACCAAAAAGTAAACTTTTATTAGTAATAAATTTGTTTGCCCCTAGGGCGTACAATAGAAATGAAATGAATACAAAAGATGGGGTTTTAAGTCTCCCATGGATGTTTCCTCTTTGTGTTGAGGTATGAGTTGAGATTCCGCTCCTCGTGAAGTTGTTTTGTTAACTCCAGGATTCTTTCTTGACTTGCTTTGTAATGAGTCTCAAAAGTATCCCTTTGCTCCTTCAACTGGATCCATGACCTCTGTAACTCCTCCATGTCAGTGGGCATGTCTGGATGAAGAATGATATAGGAAGTATCTCCTTCAGCAACGGGCTCCATAGTAATTGGTAGGATGGCAGGATATGGCATCATAAGAGTCTGAGCACGAGATCGTACCCATCTGAGATAAGCTTCCATAGGAATAGTGTACTTGGGCTCCAGAGTCTCGCTGTCAACCTTGTTCACTTTACCCCGTGCTCGTATGAACCTTTGACGATAACCTTGTAGATCGTTGTCGTAGTCGAACACAATATCCTGAATCAACATGTCATGAGGACCATCACTCCGAGCGTAACCAAACTGACGTAGAGCTAAAGAAGGATTGTAGGTAATGCCCCCTCTTATGCCAAGGAGGGGCACGTTAGGGAACTCCCCACAACGGTCAATGATAGTAACATTCTCCATAGATCTAGAGCACCAATGAATATCTGAATGAGAAAGTGACATAATCCTCTTGGACCACCTGAACCCTTGTTCATTCTTCATCACTGATCGAGGAAGGTGAGAAATAAACCACCTAGATAGCAAAGGTATGCAGCACATCAGAGTTCCTCGGGCTTTCGTAGTACGAGTATGAAGAGAGTGTAGGATGTCTCCAAGCAATGTAGGCACTGGATTATGAGTAAGAAATATGTTGATGGCGTGTACGTCTATGAACTGGTCTGGATTGGGGAACAACACTAAGCCATAAATCAATAGGGCTAAGATCTCCTCAAAAGCATCATAACTCATAGCCTTCAGGAACACTTGAGCTTTCTCCATCAATACCTTAGCAAGAATGCCCTTAACTCCACTCCTTGTTTCCAAGACAATGTCTGATTTCTTCAAATGTAGGGCTGCAACAATGACTTCAGGTTTAGGCTCTTTCTCTAAGCCTGTGAAGGGTTTCTGATCCAGGATAGGTATACAAAGAAGTTTAGAGAACTCTTCCATTGTAGGAACCAACTGATAATCGGGAAATGTGAAGCAATGGTGTTTAGGATCAAAGAACTGGAACAGAACACTCATCATGTCTTCATTGAACCCTGAGGTGACTAGATCCAGTAGGTGACCATGCCTCTTGATGAACTGGGAGTTTTCAGAAACCTGAGAGACCAATTCCTTAAGCTTAGGAGGTATTCCTACAAAGTTGATCCGGATAGTATTCCTACGAGCAGAAGCCATGACCTGCAACAAAGAACAAAGATAAATCCTTTGGTCCTTGAAATGGTTAGTGAAAATGCTATGCTTATGATGCATGATGATGCTATGATGTTATGCTCAATCACAAACATGTGGCACACACAAACAAGTCACACAATAGCCCTAGGTTTGAAGGCTTGCATGAGGTTTAAAGGTAAGTACCTTCCCCTGAAGTTTAGATGGTTCATCCTGTCCTACAAAAGTAACCAGGTTCTAAGGGATCTCAATATCATTGATCCTTCACAAGGGTGGTTGTTCAGTAGGCAACTTACTTGCCAACCAAAACCCTCCAAGTTTAGAATCTCAATGAGTGTAGCATCGAGTATCAACCAACTTTAGTCTTCACCAAAGCCGGTTATCTCACTACTTTTCTAAAGGCCAAGATTGGATAACTAGGGTTCTAAAAGTTAGTTAGTGCATTGACAACATATGGCAGCCTCATATTATCCTCAACTTGACTTAAGGAACATAAGCACCAACCAAGAAGTCACACTAACTATGGCCACCAGATCAACCATATCGGTATACGCCGTACAGTTTCCTTGGTCTATTGCCATTTACCTAAGGTACACTAGATCCGGGTTAGGATCTTTCACACATAAGAGCACCCAACAGATAAGTAAAGTAAAGCAAACAAAGAAAACAAGTTTAAAGTGATCTAATTCCTAAGGGTACCCCTCTTTTATTAAATCCCCAACAGAGTCGCCAGTTCTGTAACACGGTGGGAGAACTGACTTTAGTTATGTTGCGGATAGCAAGAGTCGCCACCGACTTTTATTTTATCCAAAAGGAAAGGACATAAAAGAACAGGAAAGACCTTAAAAAGATTTTTGGGTTCGGGGGGTAGGTTATGTAAAGGGAAGGTGTTAGCACCCTTTACATCCATGGTTATCCATGGGCTCTTAGTTACTTAGCTCACTTTAAAATGTTTTGAGAAGTGTAGTGTGTGTTTAGAAATTTTCTTAAGTACTTTATAATGATCCATGCACGGATATATATAAAGCCTTTATTTTGAAAATTTGTTTGAAAAATGTGAAGTGTTTGAAATGGTTTTGAAAAGTGAGCAATTACATAAGAGGAACCTACCCTAAGTTAAGTCTTTTCTGTTCTTAAATATCCTTTAAATGGTAAGACTATCCCTATTATTAAGGAATAGGTAGTCATTACCTTGGATGTATGAGGGACAAGTGAAGGGACAACTGTTATTTAGGCAACTGTAAGGTGTATAAGCAATTCGAAGGGACTTATCATCTTTATTCGAAAGGGACAAGATCATTACGAAGGCAACCATGAAGGGACTTGATCTTTTTATCTGTTAAGGGACTAGATGATATGAGAGAGGGGACTTTGCTTTACACTTTACTTGACCTTTTGTTTAGGCAACCTGAGAGGTAACCCTTAAGAAGTGAGATGACGATCCAGGATCGACTTACGTGTGTGAGTGTACAATTTCAAGTATTTATCTTACAAATTAATGATCTAAATTCAATTTTAAATACAAACATGTTTTACACTCCCTATTTTACTAACCATAGCAATTAAAATAAATGATAAAAATAGTACTACAACTATTACATAAATGGTACAATTACATAATAATAATAATAAAATAAATTAATTAAATAATCACATAATAAATAAATAAAAGGGGTTAGTAATAAACAAAATAAATATAAGAAAAAGAAATTAGCATAATAATGTAAATTCGAATAGATAATTATTTTTTAGATAAAAAAGAAATAAATAAAAAGTATTATATACTAATAAAATGTGATTAATAGTCTAATTATTTAATTTTATATACATATTATAAAAATATCTAATTATAATTAAATAAGCATAAATTAAATTCATAAAATAAAATTAGGGTTTTTAACTATTTAGAAAAATAAATTAGGATTTACTATAAAATTAAAATAAACGAATAAATTAATTACTTACAAAATAATTAGGGTTTATAAAATATTATTAGGGTTTATGAGTTTAGAAAATAGAATTAGGGTTTTATTTGTTAATTTACAAAATAAATCCATTTATTCACAACAATATGATAATTATACATATATTCATATTATAAAAATAAATATAAACAAAATAATATTTTTAAGAATATATATACAAAAGTATTTTAATGATATTGGAAAATATTTTTTTATAATTTATAGTTACCAATTTAAATAAAATAGAAGTAATATAATAAAATAAATTAAAATAAGAAAACATAGAAAATTGATCAAAAAGAAAGGACCTGGGATTTGAACCCAGGTCCCCTACCTCATATGCATAGCACAAAACCATCCAGGCCAGTGCGCGCTGGTGACATTTATGTGACTTCCAATCATTAAATAATAAACCTGCAAAATAAATGATAAAACACAAAAAATATCCTTCAGCCAGAATCGAACCTGGGTCTTGAAGGTGTCTAACGCACACGCTTACCACCAGGCCAAGCAGCCTTAACTGAAATAAAATAGAAACAATTACAAAAAATATTAAACCAATTTTTGAATTTCCTGATGGCGCCAAGAGGTCATCTTCTTCCTGGGTTGCTGCGAATTCACCTGCCAAATTACCTATGTATTTTCCTGTGAATTTTTCAATGTTCAAAACCTGCGAAAATCACATCTCATAGCTAAGCTCATTATTTCATGAAATTGATCAGGTTAATGTGATCCTTTAGAGGTATACGGTCTAGCCATGGTTTTTAAATGGATTTATATTGCCTCCTATGCAAAACCCTAAAACGAGCTTCAAACCCTAACCATGGTGAAACTCCAAACCTGCATCGAAACTCATAACCAATAACCCAGAATCCATGTACATCATTCAACAAGCAATATTACAAGCTCAAATTTAAATGATTATGCATAAAACTTATGAATCGAAAAAAATATTTTGTGACATGAAACCGATTCGGTTTGCATCATTCATGAGGTTATGGATGCGTGTGATCATGTGGATAGCATCCTGAGAGTCCAAGGATCCTCTCTAGGTCCTTAGAACACCTTTAAATGTCCTGCAAAGGTGAATCCGAATTTGAGTTTTTTGATGAATTTTGAAAATTTGGAACTGGTTCTTGAGGCAGCAAATTCGTGTCCTTGGCATTGTGATGAGTTCTATGTATATATGTGAACTGAATTAGGTCAAAAAAATTGGGCTATCCTTTGGATATTTTGGTCATGGAAGATTGAAAAAGATCATGCCTTAAATTTCAAATATTCCTTGATACAACCTTTCTATCTTAAGACAATCACCATAATTTTCATATCAATCTGATCCAAGCAACATTTATGATTTTCTAGAAGCAATATCTCATTCAAATATTTTATTTATATATTTTATTTTGATTTAAAATGGTTTTAAATGAATAAAATCAAAATAAATAAAAATAAAAATAATAAAAATCTGAATAAATGAGGATTGGGTCGTGCATGATGTCATGTTTAAGTTTGGATCACAAAATTGCAAGCCCATTTGGAAGAATTTGGTTTTAAGGCCCTATTTGCTTCATAAACCTCCCAAACATTTCCCAACTTTGCAAGGGCACAAATCCTTCAATTTTAATGCTATGAGCGTGTTCTTGGACATTTTCGAAAGCTTAAAGAGTCCTCTAACTAACCCCATTGGTTTCATGTCCATATCTTTTACCATTCTCAAGTTATGCTCTTTTGAAGTTGTTGACTTTTTGTTGACTTTTAAAAGGACCTATAATGTCTTAGCTCATACCTTTCAAATGATGCTTTTTTGGGCTTGGCTTGTGAGACACAAAGTTGTAGAGAATTCAATTTAATTCAAAATGAGCTTTGGATGGGAAAAATTTGATGAAGCATGTGAAAGTTATGGCTGGTCAAAGTTCAGTTGACTTTTTCTATGAAAACCCTAATTTAGAAACTCCTGATTCTTGATGATCTGAAATCTCCTTGATGAATCATGATCAACCCTTGTTCAAATGATGAATTTTACTTCATATACTTGATGTTGGCAAAAAATCATGAAGTTTGACTTTGGTTTGACCACAGTTGACCTCAGTTTGACTTTTTAATTGCTTTGACTGATTTTGACCTATCTGATCATCTGACTGAGCAAACCTTTGGGAAAAGTCTTGAAACTTGTCATGGGGGTTCTTAAACATATATAAGATGTTATGAAGCTCACTTTAAGTCTTGGAAGTCCATTTAGCCTGATTAAAGTCAAAACCCTAGTTTAGGATGTACTGCTTAGGAGGATGCATTGTCTGAGGGAATTGTCAAATCTTCTGACTAATTGTGAACTTTGTGAATCTTGTAAACCTCATAAGATGTCTTGTGAACCTTGTGAACCTCATGAGAGGTCTCGTGAACCTTCTGAACCTTGTGAACCTCATGAGAGGTCTTGTGAACCTTGTGAACCTTGTGAGCCTCTTAGTACACAAAGTCTTGTCTTGTGAGGGCAAATTTGGGGGTGCAACAGGTGGTGGCGCAAAGTTGATATTCTTCGAGTCTATCAGATCTTGAACTTTGTTGTGCAACGCCCTGCATTTCTCTTTTGAGTGCCTAGGAGCTCCTAAATGGAAAACACATCATACATTAACATTATACCCTGGTGGAAGATCACCTGGTGGTGGTGGAGCCAACGTCCTCAGTTGTATCATATTCAAGTCTATCAACCTCTGTAACAATGTTGTATAGGTCATGGGAATAGCTTCGAAAACACGGTTAGCAGGGCGAGGCTAACGTTGTTGGTAAGGCCTCTATTGATAATGTTTGCGTTGTTGTTGTGGTTGAGGAACAGGATTGGTAGGAATAGTGACAGCTACCACTTGGTCATATGAGTTCTTGTAGCCACGACCCCTTCCTCTTCCATAGACATTATTAGTCTCCCATTCTCTTTTTCACTGAGGACCAACAAAAGACTTTCTTGTTCCAGTAGAACTTCCAGCTCCATTATCTTGGATTTTTCCCATCTTCAATATGGTTTCAACCCTCTCCCTTTCTATAACAATATCATTGAATTTAGTCGACGAACATGACACTAAACGTTCAATAAACACTCCTTGCAAAGTTCCCATGAACATGTCATCCATTTCGTTCTCTAGCAGTGGAGTTTGTACCTTGGCCGCAAGCTGGCGCCACCTTTGAGCATACTCTTTGAAACTCTCTTTTGCACTCTGTGACATGCTTTGCAACTGCGTGCAATTGGGAGCCATGTCCAGATTATATTGGTATTGATTAACAAATGCTTCCGCCAAATCTTTCCAACTTCTGACAGTACCCCTGCTTAGCTTCATATACCATTCCAAAGACGCCCCAATAAGGCTATCTTGGAAATAGTACATCCATAGCTTCTCATCATCCATGTGGGAAGCAATTCTTCCAACAAAAGATTGAAGATGGGGTTTTGGGCATGCAGTGTTGTTGTACTTATCAAACGGTTGAGCCTTAAACTTGTAAGGGATCCTCACCCCGGGTACCATCCCTAAATAAGTAATATCAAATCCCAAGGAGTTCTGGGATTGGATAGAACGAATTTGTTCAGCCATTTCTTCAAAGCGACGATTCATCTCAACTGCTTGTCCTTCAGCCTCATCTAACAGTGTGAACTGCTCATCCTGTCCATCCATCTGAAGATATTTTACTCCATCATTAATAATGGTAACCCCAGGTTGTACCATAGGAATTTCAGCGTGACGAGCGCCAGCCCCATTGTGATTGCCTCCGTCTCCTGGACCATTGTTCCTAGCTTGATTACCCTCTACCAGCTCGCGCAAGCGCTCCTGAGTTTGACCCATTCCAACCATAAGGGTCATGAATTGATCCATTCTCGTACGTAAGTCAGCCAAGTCTGACAACATTTGATCCATCACTCTCCCTCTGTTTTCTTTGGTTGGGTATCGGTGGATCTTCTTGGGACCTTTCTTCGGAGCTATAATGCCTGAAATCAGAAGAGACGTTAGAAACCCGAAGACCGTACCTACAAAACAACAACAATGTTACATGCAATGCAATCTTCATGCTTTCATTATCAAGGTATTTTTCCCCAGTTCTGGTATCTTATTGAAGAATCCAGATGGCCTTTGAAATAATCTTCTGCAAATATCTCTTTCAAAATGTTTTCACACCATTTCCACAATGTCGCTCCCCGGATTTCCATCCTGGTACAAACGCGAAAGTGGCGCGGAAAGAGGTAGAGTCGCCAGCCAGACATTTTTATCCCGAAGGAACGGGAATGGTAATGCTGCACAAACCAGAAGAAATGAAAAGGAAGGACACAGGTCCTGCGAACCAAAGAGACTGAGTTCGGGAGTCGGTTACGACCTGGGAAGGTATTAGCACCCAGATCGTCCGCCGTACCCGACGGGATCCACGCTTGCAAAGAAAACTGTTTCAAAGGGTGAAGAAATGAAAACTGCTGCAAAATAAAAGGAACTGGAAAAAAGAAAAGAAAAGGGAACTGAAAAAGAAATGAAAAGGAAAAATGTAGGGAAAATAAAGATTAAGCTCGAACGGGCCCTACCCCGCTGCCTACGTACCTCACTGGACATGAGGATCAGAGTCGCCGTAGTTCCCCTAACTAGGGGTGGAAAGGATTGCTTGTGAATTAAGGCTTGAACTGCCTATGTCAATGCTCAGGTGTTGCAGGCTCGGACGACGAGTGCGTAACCGTCTTGCAAAATGACAAGTAGGAGCAAGTTCGTGTATGGAGCAAAGGAGATGAGAAAAGAATTCCCGAAGGAGAGACGCTTATTGTATGTTTGTGTTTTTTAGAAGCTTTTTAGGAGTGTGTCACAAGGAAGTGAACTCAAGCTCTTTTCCATGGAACATGCACTTGTCACTACATTCCAAGATGGAATAATAGAACAAGCACACTCAAGTAAGGAGAAGATCCGCAAAACTTGAGTCCAGAGCTTAGGACTAAGCTCACTAACTCATTAACTTATTAAGTGTTTTTTGTATTTACAGTGAAGAAGTGTGTTTTATGATTTTCTTGGTGAAGATGATATCTTGATCAGACTTGTGCATCACAAGACAAGCTTGTACTATCCCAAGATGGGAAGACTACAAGTATCTCATGGGATAAGGCTATTGCTCAAGGTATCACTTCAAACTTTATTAGATGTTTTCTTTAGGGTTTTGAGATGAGAAGAAAAGAAGAACCAAAAGGATCACAAAGGAAAAAGTCTAATGGGGGACTAATGAATCCTAAGTGTTGTCATGCTCGGGAAATCCTAGGTTAGTGTGGTTTACTATCCTAAAGAAGAAAGAAAGAAGAAGAGAAGAAGAAGAAAGGAGAATAGGAGAGGAGGGAAGTAAGGCCTAAGCCCAACAATCAAAGGTTAGAACAAGTAAGAATAAAAAGAGAATAGATGAGATTTGGAGATGTGGGAATCACATCCACACCTCTCACTTACCATAGCCCCTGAAAAGGTTAGCAACACAAGCATACAAGCAAATAAAATGAACATAGTGTCATACCAACATCATAAAAACAGAAGTGAAGTCATACACATAAATGCTCAATGCAAATGCAAGTCACAAGAATGAGAAAAGAATCACACAAGTCAATATGAGGCAACATGAATCACATGGAAAAGCAAAGTAAACTTGGTAAGATACAAAGCAAAATATACAAAACACAAACTCAAAACACCAGACCAGAACCCTAATCAAGTTAAAGAAGTGATTAAGAAGCAAGAAAGATGAAGAAAAAGGAAGCCTATAGTCAAGCAATCACATTATGGGAAGAAAGGAGCAAAGGAGGTGAGATGGATATACAAAAGAAAGAAAGAACTTCAAAGGTAAACAAAACACAAGATTTCCAAAACACAAACCCCAAACTAAGATCAGAAAGGTATCTATGCTCTAAAGAGACCCTAAACAAGATGAAGAAGTTGGCACAAGTGCCCTTCTAAGCTAAGGAGAGGACTTATGATCAAAAAAAGAAGCAAAATGGGACAAGTCAAGAACCAAAATTCAAATCAAACCAAATATGCATCCAAAAATTCCACAACCTTGGACAAGAGATCTTCAATCATGATATAACAACATGCCAAAAGGATAGGAAGAAATTCAGAAGCTATACAAGTCAAATGAGGAGTCAAACATCAACTAGGGTTAAGAAATTTCATTCACAAGTCAAAGACAAAAACCAATTAAACAAGTTTCTAAAAATCAAGAAAAAAATCACACATGAAGTACACTCTATTATGGATCCAGAGCAAAAAGTACCAATCAAAAATTCAAAATGAGGATCAATATAGAAAATGGACAAGACAACATGCTTAAAAATGGAATAAAATGAATTAATTAAATGGGAGAATTAATATACACGTGTCAAAATAAAATAAATGGAAAATAACAATGCTAAAAATTAAAGAAAACTGAAAATAACATCCATGAATTATTTTAGAATTTTTTGAAACTTAGAACTATTTTTAAAAATTAAAAACCAAAATGATATAAAATGAAATAAAAGAAAAAAAGAAATAAAATGAGAAATGGCAGGAGGTTTGAATAGAAGGAATTCTTAGTTCAAATCACTTGGGCCTCACGCAAGGGGGGTGGGATTAGCAACCCAGGCCCACCCAATTCTCAGCGCAACACACAATATAAGGGTGGATATTCAAGAAAATCAACAAAAAACACAAGCCATTGGATCACAAGGAAGGCCAGGATCAGTCAATTCATTTATTCAAGTCACCAAAATGATTGGACCAGAGAGAGTGTACACATTAGCTATTGTAGGATGCGTGACATTTGGATTATCAGAATGAAAACACAAGAAGAAAAACACGTGACCAGGAGGGTGTTCATTAAATGAGGTGGCACAACCACAAGCGTCCAGATGATAGATCCTATGGTCATGAGACCTTCTTCTTCCTTGAAACCCTAGCAAACACACGTCTAGAATCCGGTGACCGGAGCTAGGGCTCCGGCACCGGAAAATGCATATAATGAACAAATCTTAATGGAAATGCGTAAAACACTCCAGATCAAACCATCAAGTTATCCTGAATTCAAATATGGCCATAAAATTCTCAAATGAACACTAAATAGACTAGATCGAAAGCAAACAGGTTCCACCATGAAAATTCAAATCAACATATAAAGCTCAATAATGCATCATTTTCGAATCTAAAACAAGCAGAATCATCAGCATAACCAGAAGATCACAATGCACACATCTATTTTCACTTTTAGATCTGAGAATTTTGAACTCACCTAAGACTTGCAGATCTGGAAATAGCTTGTTATAAGCCAAGAAAGAGCTGCCAATCCACTCCAAATACACTCTAGTTGCAAAATAAATGCAACTAAAGCCTTGAAAATTGATGGATCTAAGAGCTTGAAGCTTGCTGCTCTGAAATGGCAAGGTGTTGAATCTTGAGAATTAGCTTGAACAATGTATGTATTTGTGATCCTGAGCCCTCAAGGATGAAGAAAATGTGATTGGTTTATGAAGAGAGCAAGTGTAGAGAATGATTCAAAGGAAAATGAAAAATGAGCCAAAACTTGAGAGCTGTGAAATGTGATGGATCTGAACCCTTCTAAAACCCTAATTCTCTTATAAATGAGATCATGAATTAATGTTGAAAGGATGCAAGCCTTTGCACGTGTGAAGAGAGTGTGTGAGAGAATTTGCACAATTTGCAAATTTGGTGTGATATCATGAAACACTCATGCACTGCCCTCTTTCTTGCCCATGTACATTTCACATCTCACCCTTGATTTAAATAAAAAAGATTCTGGCCTTAGGATGCAAGTATCACACATTTCTCATGATCATGCAATTATTACACTTATGGAATAAAATTCACATCATGCACGAATTTGGTGTCATTCTTGGAGAAAAATGAGCCATTTGTATTGAATTGTAACATTGTAACCTCATTTGGTATATACCAACACCCAAAAATAAGTTTCATGACTTTTAGCCTTTGTGGAACATTGAAAAATCAAGCTTTGCCCTAGTTTTCAAGCAATTTTCGAGGGCTCTATCTTTCAAACCATAAAGGCTATGAAAAAGTACTTGTACTTTTTGAAAATGGGAGGCTTTAATCTCCAACTTTCATGTTTGACTTTGGTCCATTTGAAGAATTTTTCACCAAGTTATGCTCACTTGAAAATTAGGGCAAAAACATGCTAAAAATGGCCTTTTCCATGACCAACCTTACACCAATTTTGCAAAACACCTCAAAAACCCATGATTCTTGATCTTTGATCTTGCCAAACCTCTTTTAACATTATACGAACATCCCTTGGCTAGAAAAATGGGGTTGGACCCCTTGAAATCTCACAGTTGACTTTTCTAAGGCACAATTGACCAGTTTCTTCATTTACAAGCAACTGAAGAAATACTTGACTTCCACAAGGAATTTTCTCACCAAATTTCATCCCTAGGATCCTCTTAACATGTAAAAGACTTTGCCCAAATGAAATGGCCAAAGTCTTGAGGTTTTCATGCTTGAAACTCAAACCCTAATTTGGGATCATTGTGTAGGAGCTTTGCCCTAGCCTGGATTCCCTGATGATCTTCCAACCTTCTGAGCTTTTGCAAATGAACTTGAACTTATGCAATATAGACCCCTCATAGGACTTTAACAAATCCATGGGCCCCTTGTCGTAGCTTGTGATGCTTCAAAACCCTCCACAGATGATCATATGCCTAATGCTAGGTCATGAGAATGTTATGCCTCATCTTTCCATGCTAGGATGCCAAGAATATGATATGTTCATGATGAATATGATGTGATATGATGCTTAAAAAGAAGAGGGAAAATTTAGGGTGTTACATCTGCCCCTATTCAAACAACTGTTAATCTGGAAAGGATGGTAGCACGGACTATCGACCGTTCAAGATAAACTGTGGTTGAATACCAAGAAGACCTGAAATTTGCACTCTGATGGAGAATGCAAAAAACTGGGAAATAAACCCAATCAAATGACGCTTTGGTGATTGAAGCGGAGAGAAAGAAGACGAGCTTCTTCCAAGTTGAAACTAAAATCTGGAATCAGAATACTCTGACAGACGAGTCTTCTTCGAACAATCCAGTTACGCCAGGATCTGGACATACGAGTCCTCACATACTTTGCAAAAAATATAAATTGAGACAGACGAATCTCCTTAGGATAAACCTGTTACGCCAGGACCGGTGATGCACAAAAGTCTGTGAGATAGACATGCATAATCAAGGTAGACGAACCCTTCTCATATACTATCCGTGGATATATGGTATAAGATAGACGAGCCTTCTTTCAGCGAACCTGTTACGCCAGGTGCATCATTAACAAGTGGTGCCTGAGACAGACGAGCCTCCTTCGGATATACCTGTTACGTTAGGACCGGTAACCATTTTGACATTTATTCCCACAGTCAGGATTTCAAACCTCTTCAATACAGACGAGTATTGGATGATCATCAAGAGAACACAGACGAGTGTCATAAGTCAATGATACAAACGAGTATCAGACGATGATCCAAGAAACACAGACGAGCGCTTCAGGCAATGATACAGACGAGTATCAGCCACTGGTACAGACGAATACTAGAAATTCAAACACAGACGAGCATTTGGAGTAGCAATACAGACGAGTGTAAGGGATGATACAGACGAGTATCCAAACAATGCAGACGAGCTTCAAACAGATAATAAACACAGACGAGTGCCAAGCAATAAATATTAGATATCAAACACAGACGAGTGTTGGGAAGTGCAGACGAGAAATAAATTACAAACAAAGACGAGCGTTGGAAAGCGCAGACGAGCAACAACAAAGTAATTATGGGCCATTGCTGGGGAAATCAAACGAGCAATACCAAAGTGACAATACAGACGAGTGTTAAGAAATGCAGACGAGCGGCAATAAAGTATGAACACAGACGAGTACTGGAGAATACTCCCTGATGGTTGGGAAGATACTTCTGACAAATAACTCTGTGGGGAATGGGTCTCCCACTGCTTGCTGGGTATACTCCACTGGGAAAGATAAGCTGCTTGGGCTACCTGCCAAGACTTAGCTGGGGAAAATTCTGCATGGGAGAATGTGACGCCAACCTGCAAACTGCAACAACAGAAAACACATATGTGCCCCGGGGACTCGCATGGTATGATCTGTTCATCCATCGTCGCCCGACACTCAAAGAGTATTTCACATGTTTCCCTGCAATGTCATTTTCTTTCAAATTATCACCATGTTTTGAATGCAATGCTATTTTTGCCAAAAATTCAGGACATTTTGCAAACAAAAATAAACACAACACAACTTTTTGACTGAATATTCTTTTTATTGAAAGGCCTCTGAATAGGCGAATATTTACATCAGGAAGCAACCACCTGGAAAGAGGTAGCCACCATCAAATTGAGAAAATAAACTATCCTAATGGCAATGGGCACGACATCCCAATGAGTTCCCTTTCTGCTATGACCAGCATGTCTTCAAAACTCTCCATTCTTGCCTTTGATTTCTGAGAAGATGAGGGGACTGATTCCTACCCTTCTGATATTGTCAAGTTGTACGAAACGATGATTTGGTTCAGATTACTCGGATCACAGTTGTTCGCTTATTCCCTTATTTTGCGTGGATCGCCCTTTCAGGTTTTCAATCCACCGGGATACCCTTTTTTTGCCTGAGTTGTCCGATGTGGCTTTTCAACTCAGCGGGTGTACATTTTTATTTATTTATTTTCCCTAACTTTTGCCCGAGCTTTTTATTCTGTTTTTAGCTCGCCGGGATGCCCTATTTTTTCCTCGACTTACATTCTGTTTTTATGTCCAGCGGGTCATTTTATGCGAAGTATTTTTTAACTGCGTCCGAGTTAACAGGGGATTGGAAATCTTCTCCATACATAGTGGTGAGCATCAGTGCTCCTCTTGAGAAAACTTTCTTTACTATAAATGGTCCTTCGTAGTTTGGGGTCCACTTGCCCTTGTGACCTGAACCTGGAGGAACAATCCTCTTGAGCACAAACTCTCCCACTTGGTACTCCCGAGTACGTACTCGTTGTTCGAATGCTCGCTTCATTCTCCTCTGATAAAGCTGAACATGACAGATAGCCGCTATCCTCTTTTACTCAATTAAGCATAGCTGATTGTATCGAGCACGCACCCATTCAGCCTCATCAAGCTTCACATCCATCATCACATGCAATGAAGGAATTTCTACTTCAACAGGCAAGACTGCCTCCATACCATATACCAATGAGAAGGGAGTTGCCCTAGTTGACGTCCTGACTGACGTTCGGTACCCATGCAGCGCAAATGGTAACATCTCATGCCAATATTTGTAAGTGACAACCATCTTTTGCACAATCTTCTTGATATTCTTGTTTGCTGCCTCTACCGCACCGTTCATCTTTGGTAGGTAAGGAGAAGAATTGTGATGCTGGATCTTGAAGTCCCGACACAACTCTGCCATCATCTTGTTGTTGAGATTAGAACCATTGTCAGTAATGATCCTTTCGGGCACTCCGTATCTACAAATGATGTCTCTTTTCAAAAATCTGGCTACCACTTGACGAGTGACATTGGCATAAGATGCTGCTTCAACCCACTTAGTGAAGTAATCAATCACAACCAGGATGAAGCGATGACCATTTGAAGCAGTAGGCTCTATCTTCCCGATCATGTCAATGCCCCACATAGAAAAGGGCAAAGGAGATGACATGACGTTGAGCGGGCTAGGAGGAATATGCACCTTGTCTGCATAAATCGGGCACTTGTGGCACTTACGAGCGAATGAACAACAGTCTGCATCCATTGTCATCAAGTAATACCCCGATCTCAGCAATTTCTTAGCCATAGCATGCCCTCCTACATGAGTACCGAAAGATCCCTCGTGGACTTCCTGCATTAATAGGCTTGCTTCGTGTCTATCCACGCATCTGAGCAAGACCATGTCAAAGTTTCCCTTGTACAAAACCCCGTCTGTATTCAAAAAGAAGCTAGCAGCAAGTCGCCTTAAGGTCTTCTTGTCATTGGAATATGCCCCGGCTGGGTATTCTTGCTTTTCCAGGAATAGCTTGATATCAAAGTACCAAGGTTTCTCATCAGACACGACGTCTACAGAGAAAGCATGAGCTGGAGCGTCAAGCCTGGAAATGTCAATTCTGGGCACATAATTCCAACACAAGACTTTGATAGACGAAGAAAGAGTAGCCAATGCATCAGCAAATTGATTCTCATCACGTGGTACACACTGAAGCTTAACTGTCGTGAAGAACGTCAACAGTTTTCTGGCATAATCCCTGTAAGGAATTAGATGTTCTTGATGCGTATACCACTTGCCGGTAACCTAGTTAATGACGAGGGCTGAATCTCCGAATATATCGAGGGTCTTAATCCGAAGATTAATTTCCTCCTCTATTCCCATTATGCACGCCTTGTATTCCGCTTCATTGTTAGTGCAGCCAAAAGTAATTCTGGCAGCGAAAGGAAAGTGAACACCTTCGGGAGTGATAAGAACGGCACCAACTCCACGTCCATTGATATTAACTGCCCCATCAAACATCAACTTCCATTTGGATTCAGGGTCTGGCCCCTCCTCCGGAAGTGGTTGCTCGCAATCGTTTGCTTTGAGGTACATGATGTCCTCATCAGGGAAATCAAACTTCATTGGCTGATAATCATCTTCAAGAGGTTGCTGTGCAAGGTAATCTGACAATACACTCCCCTTGATGGCTTTCTGAGAAGTATACTGTATGTCATACTCTGTTAAAATCATTTTCCACCTAGCAACCCTTCCGGTTAACGCTGGTTTCTCAAAGATGTACTTGAGAGGATCCATTTTGGAAATTAGCAGTGTGGTATGGGTCAACATATACTGTCTCAGTCGGCGAGCAGCCCATACCAAAGCGCAGCAAGTTTTCTCGAGCAGTGAGTAACGGGATTCACAGTCGGTAAACTTTTTGCTAAGGTAATAAATAGCATACTCTTTTCGACCAGACTCGTCATGTTGGCCTAGAACACACCCCATTGACCCTTCTAGTACAGTCAAGTACATGATAAGCGGCCGTCCTGGAACTGGAGGCATTAGAATTGGAGGTGTCTGCAAATACTCTTTTATCTTATCAAAGGCTCTTTGGCAGTCCTCATTCCACTTGACCGTTTGCTCTTTTCTTAGCAATTTGAAAATTGGTTCCCACGTGGCAGTTAGATGAGATATGAACCGTGAAATGTAGTTCAACCTCCCTAAAAAACCACGCACTTCTTTTTCTGTTCTCGGTGCAGGCATATCTTGAATTGCTATTACCTTTGCAGGATCCACCTCGATTCCTTTCTGACTAACAATGAAACCCAGTCGTTTCCCGGAACGCACTCCGAAAGTGCACTTATTTGGATTCAACCTCAACTTGTACTTTATCAGTCTATCAAACAGCTTCTTGAGATTGACCAGATGCTCTTCTTCGTCTCGGGACTTAGCAATCATATCGTCCACATAGCATTATATCTCCTTGTGTATCATGTCGTGGAACAATGTGACCATAGCCCGCTGATAAGTTGCCCCGGCGTTCTTCAAACCAAAAGGCATGACCTTGTAGCAGAATGTACCCCACGGGGTAATGAACGTTGTTTTCTCCATGTCTTCCGGCGCCATCTTAATCTGATTATACCCGGAGAAGCCATCCATGAAGGAAAATACCGAGAATTGAGCAGTGTTATCTACCAACACATCAATGTGAGGTAACGAAAAGTCATCTTTTGGGCTTGCTCTATTTAAATCCCGGTAATCAACGCACATCCGGACCTTGCCGTCCTTCTTTGGTACAGGCACAAGGTTAGCTACCCAGGGTGGATAACTAGTTACGGCAAGGAATTCGGCATCCCATTGCTTCTGAACTTCCTCCTTGATCTTCATCGCCATGTCAGGACGAGTTCTTCTCAACTTTTGTTTCACGGGAGGACAATCCTCTCTCAACGGTAGCTTATGCACAACAATGTCGGTATCCAACCCTGGCATGTCTTGATACGACCAGGTGAAGATATCCACATACTCACGCAACATACCAATCAGCTCTTTCTTTATCTCGGCCTGCAGACTGGCCCCAATCTTGATTTCTTTCTTCACATCTTCAGTGCCGATGTTGATGATCTCAATTTCTTCCTGATGAGGCTGAATAACCCGTTCCTCTTGTTTCAACAATCTGACCAATTCTTCAGGGAGTTCACAGTCTTCCTCAACCCATTCATCAGCTTGGTAGACAGGATTGTCAAAGTCATGCGTGGTCATAGCAGGAACGTTATTAATGGAATCCGAATGATCAACACTGCATAGATGATGTGCTTATTTCAGAATCTGTTTATTTTTTAAAAGAGACGCAAACACAAAAACAAAAAGGAAAAAACACATTGCCATTTTTGTATATTTTTTTGTGAAAAATTTTAAAACAAAAGAAAGAGTACACAATTTGTCTGAAAATGTCCTTTATTCCATGGTAAAATAAGTGCATAACAAACATGGTGGCCCATACAATAGATCCTAGCACCTTGGGCAGAGTGCGGGATTTGACAATGCAGCATGATAAGAAAAAGAAACAAACAAATTACTCTGAGTGCCAGGTAACTTGGACGATGTCTTCAGCAGACCAGTTCTTCAGCTCCTCTCCGGGCGCACACGGATGAATCCAGTTGTCCTAGTCACCATCACTGTCTCCCTCTTCATTAGTTGCACAGATATGGTTGTGGTCGAGCATCCCAGCGCTTGTAAAAGTAATGGCTTTACCGCTTGGAGACCAATTAGACCCACTAGGCTGATAACCCAAACCAAACTTGTCGTCTTTCTTCTCTAATTCCAGCAATTTGCCCCGGCCTTGGGCGCTTCCTGACTGAACCACTTCCTTTGCCTGTTTGTAGGAGTGAATGGAGGTACCTTCTTTCTCACTGCTCTTCTCTACTGGAGTCAAAATGCTGACGTTAACCGCTTCGAAGGCCTGACACAGAGTCTCATGGATCTCTCCGTCCATCTCCACATATTTGAAAGTTGATAAGTGGCTCACAAAGATGTCTTCCTCTCTGCACACAGTAATTACTTGGCCATCAACCACGTACTTGAACTTTTGATGCAGAGTGGAAGTTACAGCTCCAGCAGCGTGAATCCACGGACGTCCCAACAAGCAGCTGTATGCGGGCTGAATGTCCATGACGTAAAAGGTGCTTTTGAAAACCTGAGAACTTATTTTCACAGGTAACTCAACTTCTCCAAACACTGACCTTCTAGACCCATCAAAAGCTTTGACTATCAAGTCACTGGGTCTTAGAACGATACCATCAACATTGAGCTTCATTAATGCTTTCTTCGGAAGTACATTAAGAGAAGAGCCTATGTCAACAAGGACATGCGACAAAACAGCACCCTTGCACTCCATAGTAATATGTAGTGCTTTGTTATGGTTACGGCCCTCTGAAGTAAGGTCTCTATCTGTAAAGCCCAGCCCGTGGCTTGCATTCACACTGCCCACTACAGCTTCCAGTTGATTAACAATTATTTCTTGAGGAACATAGGCCATCTGCAACACTTTCAACAAGGCTTCTCTATGTGTCGGAGAACACATCAGCAAGGACAGAATTGATATTTTGGACGGCGTCTGGTTCAACTGTTCGACCACCTTATAATCACTCTTTTTAATTATGTGCATAAATTCCTCCACCTCCTTCTCAAAGGTACCCTGTCCAGCAGCAAAAGTTATTGTTATTTCTTCAGTCGCTGTTTGCTTTCCTTTAGCCTTTACCGAAGCCTCAGCCTCAGGATCCCCTCTCAGAACTGGGGGAGCAAATAGACGACCACTTCTCGTAAAACCTCCAACCCCTCCGACGTTCACTACAGTCGGGTCAATAGCAACTGACTTACTCTCGATCTTCTGTCCTTCCACGTACACATCTGAGTCGTAATACCATGGAATGGCTTTATCATCTGTATAAGGAACAGGCCCAGGCACAGTGATAGTTACAGGACTAACTTCAGGAGCATAAATAGTCATAGGTTCTCTTCTAGCAGGCATCTTAGCTGGATCATAGAATATGGTTATAGTGGACAAATCATCAACTTCATTATCAACCTTGTCAAACTGCAAAGATCCTTCACTAATCAAAATTTGCAACCCCATCTTCAGGTCTTCACAACCGTTCGCTGAATTCAAACATTTTTCACAATCAGAACTGCATCCTGGAAACACTTGTCCTTTATACAGCCTCTCATTCACTACCAATAGCGGAGTCTCCACTTCTTCTATACTCAGAATAAAACTTAACTTTTCACCACCCTCAACAACATTTATTCTAGCCCCTCCATGGTTCGGAGTAGGGTTTGAAGTAACATTCGGCGGTGGTGCGAAGTTAATTGCCTTTGAGTCGATCAAATCTTGAACTTTGTGATGTAGCGCCCTGCACTTCTTAGTTGAGTGCCCGGGTGCCCCTGAATGGAAAGCGCATCTAGCATTGACATCGTACCCCACTGGAAGCTCTCCAGGTGGTGGTGGTGCCAAAGTCCTCAGTTGTATCAAATTTAGGTCCAGCAATCTTGGTAGCAATGCAGCATATGTCATGGGAATTGCTTCAAGCACCCTATTAGTCGGGCGAGTTTGCCTTGGCTGATAAGGTCTTTGTTGATAGTTATTACGTTATGGATGTTGTTGTTGCTGTTGTTGTTGAGGTGGTAACTGTACCTGCTGCACAGGAATGGCAGGGATAGTGACTGCTGCCACTTGCCCATATGATCTTCTATACCCTCGGCCCCGTCCTTGGCCAAACACAGCATTGGTTTCACCTTCCCTTCTTCTCGGGGGTCCGCTGAAAGCTTTTCTTACTCCATTCGAACTGCTCGCACTTGTATCCTGAATCTTTCCCATCTTTAACAAAGTCTCGACCCTCTCTCCAGCAATTACTATATCATTGAACTTGGTAGCCGAACAAGACGCCAATCATTCGATAAACACTCCTTGCAATGTCCCCATGAACATATCAGCCATCTCATTCTCCAACAATGGTGGTTGCACTCTGGCAGCGAGCTGACGCCACCTTTGAGCATATTCTTTAAACCCCTCCTTAGCAGTTTGAGACATGTTTTGCAATTGAGTGCGATTTGGAGCCATGTCCAAATTGTACTGGTATTGCCTCACGAAAGCCTCTGCCAGGTCCTTTCAGCTCTTAATATTGACTCTACTTAGCTTCATATACCATTCCAAGGAGGCCCTAACCAGGCTGTCCTGGAAATAGTACATCCATAGCTTTTCATCATCAGTGTGGGCAACAATCCTTCCTACAAAGGACTGAAGGTGATTCTTTGGACACGTTGTGCCGTTGTACTTCTCGAAAGTTGGAACCTTGAACTTGTAAGGGATTCTAACCCCTGGAACCAAGCCCAAGTCAGTAATGTCGAACCCCAAAGAGTTCTGAGATTGAATAGCCCTGATCTATTCTGCCATCTCCTCAAACATCCTGTTCATTTCAGCCCCATGGCCTTCAGTTTCGTCTAGCAACGTAAACTGCTCGTCTTGACCATCCATTTGTACATTGTTCAGTCCATCATTGATTATGGTAACCCTTGGCTGTGCTACAGGGATTTCAACTTGACGGGTGCCCGCACCGTTATGATTACCTCCATTAGCAGTATTGTTGTTCCTGGCTTGACTATTTTCAACCAACTCACGCAGACGTTCCTGATTCTGACCCATTCCTACCATAAGGGTCATAAAATTGTCCATCCTCAACCTCAAGTTGGCTAAATCAGCTTGCATTTGATCCATGACTCTTTCTCTGTTGGCTCTTGTGGGATATCTGTGTGCGACTGGCTGTTCTCGAACTTTTCTGGGAGCTATAGTGCCTGAAACAGAAAAGACATTAGAAACTGAAGCACTACCTGCAAAACAAACAAACACGTCATATGCATGCAATGTAACTGCTCATGTTTCCAAGTTTTAGGCATTTGTATGCCCCAGTTCTGGTATTTGCTCCAGATAGCCAAAGTATTAACTTCAGACTTTCTCTTTTGAAGAGTGTTCAGATATTAGCAGTATCAGACAAACAAGCCTTGCATATTCAGAAATGATAATTTGCATATTAACACTGTATATCATGGACAACCTACTGTCGGCCAAAAGTTAGAGCATCAACAGAAATATTCCCCGAAATATTACAAGTCATTACATGAATAAAAGACAAGAGAAATAAAACAAGACTCCTACAACAAGTCTGTAGGTAGTCTGAAAGAAATAAACTAAACTAGAGACCCAGGTTCTTCTGCAACCACCTATTCTCTGTTCTTCTTTACACCTGCTCTCAGCTTGAGCTCTTCAATCTCCTTACGGGCCTCCTCCAAGGCTAGCTGGCTTTGTGCTAGTTGCTGAGTCTTTTCCCTCCGTATGTTATGGACTTGCTCCACCTCTTCCTTCTTAAAGGCCATTTGCACCTCGAAGAACTCTTCTTTTTCCTTGAACTTCTTTTGCTCTTCCTCCCTTTGGCCTTGCAACCAAACAATGGACTGGCGAGCTTCCTTGAGAGTTTTCAAAGACTTTTTGCGTTCCGCTTCTCTTTTTGCCTCCATCAGACCCATCCTTTGAAAGTGAGCTTCCCTTCCAGCAAAGTCTTTCTCTTTAGCTTCCAAAGAGGCTTGTATCTTCTGCAGCTTTCCCTCTGCTTCATTTTTGGCCCGGTTGGCAAGATGGTACAGGCTAACCATTTCAGCATTCTCCACTCGAACTTCATGCAGCTGAGCTTCCAGTTTCTTGTACTCTTCAAGGGAGACAGTACTCTGGCTTGGCACTTCTTTGGGATAAAGTGGAGCTTCTACTGAGAAGGGCATGAGAACTTCTTCTACATGTTTTTGCAACCATGTAGCAAAAGGAGGGTACGTCTTGGGATCTATTCTGCCAAAGTCTTTCTTACCCTTCCTTATCCTGTGAGCCCAAGCTTGAGATGCTTGCAGAACTAATTCCTTGTTTCCTTCCACAGGAAAATACAAAGACTCAGCAAACTCTTCTATCTGTGGTGGATCTCTCAAAGGGTAATCAAATTGCTTCCTGGCTAATGTTGGATGATAACTGATCACCCCCTTCCTTCCCATCAAAGACACTCCAGCAAATCTTCCACAACTGACCAGCAACTCTTTTCCCAGCAGATCTTTGTTATATCCCCAGGCTATATCCTCAGCAGTTAGCCCCATCAGCCTTCTAGACCATCTCCACTCATCCCTCATCTCCTTGAAAGCACCTGATTTTGGCAATTGTCTGGCAAACCACTCAGCAAACAATGAAGCACAACAGCCCACTGGTCCACATCTACCTTTCTCATTCCGGTAATGAACGCTGTAATAGAAATCTCCCAATAGAGTTGGCACAGGATTGCCCTTAGCAAAGATAGAGACCACTTCCAAGCTTACAAATTCTTTCTCTCCTGGGAACAAGCTAGACCCAAACACCATCAAAGCCAGCAAAGCACCAAAGTCACCCCATTTACCCTCTTTAGCATATTTCTCAGCCTCTGGTATGAGCACACTCCAAGGGAGTGCTTTGCCTTCACTATCCTTCAGAGCCTTCTTGACTGTAGCAGCTGGTAAACGACAAACTTTGGTTATGTCCTCTTCCTTAAGCACTACCTCAGCCCCATAGAAAGGCAAGGTATCTCTTACTGGAACATTCAAAATGCTGGAAATCTCCTCCAAGGTAGGAGCCAAGATGTAATCTGGAAACACAAAGCATCACAGCAGGGGATCATAAAACTGAAGCAAGGTATGCAAACTGTCCTTCTGGTCTGTAGTGGGTTTGTCCACATATTTCAATATCTGGCCATATCTCTTTCTGAAATTTCCCAAGACTTGGTCATTCATCAGACCTGCTAATTTCTGAACACTTCTGACTTCAGGTTGAAGAAAAGTATAGTGAACATTCTTTTTCCTTGTAATTTTTCTGACTTCTGCCATCTGGAGATAAGATTTACCAGAACTGGGAGATGACTATGAACAATGACCTGAAAAATGGAAACATAAACAGTTAATGCAAGAATGATGCAAATGCAAATGCAATGCAGGCATATGATCAATCTGGGACCATCTAGATATTGGACACTGAACATAAGGACCCTCTGATCAACTGCAAACCAAAAACCTCTGAGTCACAACCCTCTGATAAAACCCTCAGAACCACAGTACCAAGAAAACAAGAACACCAGAACCATAGGACCATAATCATAATAAGGACCACTGATAATGAGGGTATGTAGAGGCCATGGGTTCCTGCAAACCTGTAAACCCCTCCCAATCTCACTGGTATGCTCCAGGTCAAACATCACGGACTCTCAAAGCCGAATAGCAATAATACTTTCACCATTTCCAAGAAATGGCTCATGACCAAATCAGGGAATCGGTTTGGCATTACGTACTACGCAGGGAGGCCTCAGCTGAGTCCGAGAAACAAGGTCATCCTATGTAAGTCCCAGGTGGGCCCTCGGATGCGAATGGGTTTGCCACAAAATGTGGTCTGCCACTGCCATCACTAGAGAGGGATGTTTCCACAAGGTTCTCAATGATCGGTCCCCAGCTGCACATAACTGTCAGGGTTATGAAATGAGAGAGGAAGATCCCCAAATCAAGACATTTCCAAGACGGTCGCAAATCTGGGCGTGGAAATCACTACTACCCCCATGACAAGATCTCATGAGGCCAAAGTGGAACCACTCTAAGTCCTAAGGTGAACTCGAGCCGTGGTATTGAACTCATCTCTCAAAAACAGTATTACCCAAACCCACAAAACAGAAAATCCAGTCCAGACAGTCCAGTATAATATATGATCAATGAAAATAAGTACTGAAAACTGTAAATAAAGCTGTAAATAAACTGTAAATAAACAACAGTAAAATACAACACTCAACAGCAAACAATCAACACCCAAGGAAACAAAAACACGCAAGCGCTAGGAGACACTCTCAAGGGAACCATAGATTCTGGGTTCGGTCCCCAGCAGAGTCGCCAGCTGTCGCTCCCCGGATTTCCATCCTGGTACAAACGCGAAAGTGGCGCGGAAAGAGGTAGAGTCGCCAGCCAGGCATTTTTATCCCGAAGGAACGGGAATGGTAATGCTGCACAAACCAGAAGAAATGAAAAGGAAGGACACGGGTCCTGCAAACCAAAGAGACTGAGTTCGGGAGTCGGCTACGACCTGGGAAGGTATTAGCACCCAGATCGTCCGCCGTACCCGACGGGATCCACGCTTGCAAAGAAAACTGTTTCAAAGGGTGAAGAAATGAAAACTGCTGCAAAAGAAAAGGAAATGGAAAAAAGAAAAGAAAAGGGAACTGAAAAAGAAATGAAAAGGAAAAATGTAGGGAAAATAAAGATTGTGCTCGAACGGGCCCTACCCCGTTGCCTACGTACCTCACTGGACATGAGGATCAGAGTCGCCGTAGTTCCCCTAACTAGGGGTGGAAAGGATTGCTTGTGAATTAAGGCTTGAACTGCCTATGTCAATGCTCAGGTGTTGCAGGCTCGGACGACGAGTGCGTAACCGTCTTGCAAAATGACAAGTAGGAGCAAGTTCGCGTACGAAGCGAAGGAGATGAGAAAAGAATTCCCGAAGGAGAGACGCTTATTGTATGTTTATGTTTTTTAGAAGCTTTTTAGGAGTGTGTCACAAGGAAATGAACTCAAGCTCTTTTCCATAGAATGTGCACTTGTCACTACATTCCAAGATGAAATAATAGAACAAGCACACTCAAGTAAGGAGAAGATCCCCAAAACTTGAGTCCAGAGATTAGGGCCTAAGCTCACTAACTCATTAACTTATTAAGTGTTTTTTGTATTTACAGTGAAGAAGTGTGTTTTATGATTTTCTTGGTGAAGATGATATCTTGATCAGACTTGTGCATCACAAGACAACCTTGTACTATCCCAAGATGGGAAGACTACAAGTATCTCAAGGGATAAGGCTATTTCTAAAGGTATCACTTCAAACTTTATTAGATGTTTTCTTTAGGGTTTTGAGATGAGAAGAGAAGAAGAACTAAAAGGATCACAAAGGCAAAAGTCTAATGGGGGACTAATGAATCCTAAGTGTTGTCATGCATGGGAAATCCTAGGTTAGTGTGGTTTACTATCCTAAAGAAGAAAGAAAGAAGAAGAGAAGAAGAAGAAAGAAGAATAGGATAGGAGGGAAGTAAGGCCTAAGCCCAACAATCAAAGGTTAGAACAAGTAAGAATAAAAAGAGAATATATGAGATTTGGAGATGTGGGAATCACATCCACACCTCTCACTTACCATAGCCCCTGAAAAGGTTAGCAACACAAGCATACAAGCAAAACAAAATGAACATAATGTCATACCAACATTATACAAACAGAAGTGAAGTCATACACACAAATGCTCAATGCAAATGCAAGTCACAAGAATGAGAAAAGAATCACACAAGTCAATATGAGGCAACATGAATCACATGGCAAAGCAAAGTAAACTTGGTAAGATACAAAGCAAAATATACAAAACACAAACTCAAAACACCAGACCAGAACCCTAATCAAGTTAAAGAAGTGCATAAGAAGCAAGAAAGCTGAAGAAAAAGGAAGCCTATAGTCAAGCAATCACATTATGGGAAGAAAGGAGCAAAGGAGGTGAGATGGATATACAAAAGAAAGAAAGAACTTCAAAGGTAAACAAAACACAAGATTTCCAAAGCACAAACCCCAAACAAAGATCAGAAAGGTATCTATGTTCTAAAGAGACCCTAAACAAGATGAAGAAGTTGGCACAAGTGCCCTTCTAAGCTAAGGAGAGGACTTATGATCAAAAAAAGAAGCAAAATGGGACAAGTTAAGAACCAAAATTCAAATCAAACCAAATATGCATCCAACAATTTCACAACCTTGGACAAGAGATCTTCAATCATGATATAACAAGATGCCAAAAGGATAGAAAGAAATTCAGAAGCTATACAAGTCAAATGAGGAGTCAAACATCAACTAGGGTTAAGAAATTTCATTCACAAGTCAAAGACCAAAACCAATTAAACAAGTTTCTAAAAATCAAGACAAAAATCACACATGAAGTACACTCTATTATGGATCCAGAGCAAAAAGTACCAATCAAAAATTCAAAATGAGGATCAATATAGAAAATGGACAAGACATCATGCTTAAAAATGGAAAAAAATGAATTAATTAAATGGGAGAATTAATATACACGTGTCAAAATAAAATAAATGGAAAATAACAATTCTAAAAATTAAAGAAAACTGAAAATAACATCCATGAATTATTTTAGAATTTTTTGAAACTTAGAACTATTTTTAAAAATTAAAAACCAAAATGATATAAAATGAAATAAAAGAAAAAAAGAAATAAAATGAGAAATGGCAGGAGGTTTGAATAGAAGGAATTCTTAGTTCAAATCACTTGGGCCTCACGCAAGGGGGTGGGATTAGAAACCCAGGCCCACCCAATTCTCAGCGCAACACACAATATAAGGGTGGATATTCAAGAAAATCAACAAAAAACACAAGCCATTGGATCACAAGGAAGGCCAGGATCAGTCAATTCATTTATTCAAGTCACCAAAATGATTGGACCAGAGAGAGTGTACACATTAGCTATTGTAGGATGCGTGACATTTGGATTATCAGAATGAAAACATAAGAAGCAAAACACGTGACCAGGAGGGTGTTCATTAAATGAGGTGGCACAACCACAATCGTCCAGATGATAGATCCAATGGTCATGAAACCTTCTTTTTCCTTGAAACCTTAGCAAACACACGCCCAGAATCCGGTGACCGGAGATAGGGCTCCGGCACCGGAAAATGCATATAATGAACAAATCTTAATGGAAATGCGTAAAACACTCCAGATCAAACCATCAAGTTATCCTGAATTCAAATATGGCCATAAAATTCTCAAATGAACACTAAATAGACTGGATCGAAAGCAAACAGGTTCCACCATGAAAATTCAAATAAACATATAAAGCTCAATAATGCATCATTTTCGAATCTAAAACAAGCAGAATCATCAGCATAACCAGAAGATCACAATGCACACATCTATTTTCACTTTTAGATCTGAGAATTTTGAACTCACCTGAGACTTGCAGATCTGGAAATAGCTTGTTATAAGCCAAGAAAGAGCTGTCAATCCACTCCAAATACACTCTAGTTGCAAAATAAATGCAACTAAAGCCTTGAAAATTGTTGGATCTAAGAGCTTGAAGCTTGCTGCTCTGAAATGGCAAGGTGTTGAATCTTGAGAATCAGCTTGAACACTGTATGGATTTGTGATCCTGAGCCCTCAAGGATGAAGAAAATGTGATTGGTTTATGAAGAGAGCAAGTGTAGAGAATGATTCGAAGGAAAATTCAAAATGAGCCAAAACTTGAGAGCTGTGAAATGTGATGGATTTGAACCCTTCTAAAACCCTAATTCTCTTATAAATGAGATCATGAATCAATGCTGAAAGGATGAAAGCCTTTGCACGTGTGAAGAGAGTGTGTGAGAGAATTTGCACAATTTGAAAATTTGGTGTGATATCTTGAAACACTCATGCACTGCCCTCTTTCTTGCCCATGTGCATTCCATATCTCACCCTTGATTTAAATCAAAAAGATTTTGGCCTTTGGATGCAAGTATCACACATTTATCATGATCATGCAATTATTACACTTATGGAATAAAATTCACATCATGCACGAATTTGGTGTCATTCTTGGAGCAAAATGAGCCATTTGTATTGCATTGTAACATTGTAACCTCATTTGGTATATACCAACACCCAAAAATAAGTTTCATGACTTTTTGCCTTTGTGGAACATTGAAAAATCAAGCTTTGCCCTAGTTTTCAAGCAATTTTCAAAGGCTCTATCTTTCAAACCATAAAGGCTATGAAAAAGTACTTGTGATTTTTGAAAATGGGAGGCTTTAATCTCCAACTTTCATGTTTGACTTTGGTCCATTTGAAGAATTTTTCACCAAGTTATGCTCACTTGAAAATTAGGGCAAAAACTTGCTAAAAATGGCATTTTCCATGAACAACCTTACACCAATTTTGCAAAACACCTAACAAACCCATGATTATTGATCTTTGATCTTGCCAAACCTCTTTTAACATTATAATAACATCCCTTGGCTAGAAAAATGGGGTTGGACCCTTGAAATCTCACAGTTGACTTTTCTAAGGCACAGTTGACCAGTTTCTTCATTTACAAGCAACTGAAGTAATACTTGACTTCCACAAGGAATTTTCTCACCAAATTTCATCCCTAGGATCCTCTTAACATGTAAAAGACTTTGCCCAAATGAAATGGCCAAAGTCTTGAGGTTTTCATGCTTGAAACTCAAACCCTAATTTGGGATCATTGTGTAGGAGCTTTGCCCTAGCCTGGATTCCCTGATGATCTTCCAACCTTCTGAGCTTTTGCAAATGAACTTGAACTTGTGAATGCAATATAGACCCCTCATAGGACTTTAACAAATCCATTGGGACCCTTGTCATAGCTTGTGATGCTTCAAAACCCTCCACAGATGAGCATATGCCTAATGCTAGGTCATGAGAATGTTATGCCTCATCTTTCCATGCTAGGATGCCAAGAATATGATATGTTCATGATGAATATGATGTGATATGATGCTTAAAAAGAAGAGGGCAAATTTGGGGTGTTACACACAACCAGTTGGAAAAACACAAAGCTCAAAGAGTCTGACAAGATAAAATGCATAAATCAAAAGCCCTAAGGCACAAATACCATCCTCATAGGGTCTCAAGTCTTACAAAAACACAAAGTACAGCAAACAACTTAGATTCCTACAACAATCCTATAGGTAATCAGAAATACAAGAAAAGACATGCAAACTTAAACTCTAAGCTGTAGGAAGACTCTGGCCCTTCATATGCAAGCTCTAGATCTACTATAGCTCTCTTCACATATGCTCTTCTCCTGAGGTCTGTCATCTCTAAAAGAACTTCATTCAGCTGCTGAGACACCTCTTGTTGTCTTTTGTAAGCATGCTCCAACTCTTATTTTTGAGAAGCAATCTATAACTCAAACATCTCCTCTTTCTTCCTGTATTCTGCTTGATCTTGATCTCTTTGCCCCTGTATCCAAGTGAGAGATTGCCTAGCATCCCTGAGAGTCTTCTTGTTTTTCCTGAACTGCTCTTCCCTCTTGATGTCTATCAATCCCCTTCTTTGGAATGAAGCCTCTCTCTCTGCCAACTCTTTGTCCTTAGCTTCTTGGTCCACCTGCACCTTGTGCAACCTCTCTTCTAAAGTCAACTTGGAGAGAGTCAGCTGATGGTGTAAGCTAATCATTTCCGCATGCTCCAATTTCAATCCCTTCAACTGGGCTTCAAGCTTTTGATAAACTTCTAAAGGAACAATGCTTTGTGTAGCAGGGACCTGTGGAACTACTTCCTTTGGGTAGAGGGGAAAATCCAATGAGAAAGGCAACAAAGTAATCTTGACACAATTCTTCAACCATGCTGCAAAGGGTTCATACATGTTTGGATTCACTCTTCCAAACTCCTTCTTTCCTTTTTGAGTCCTGATGTCCCAAGCTTGGAATAATTGAACAACCATATATGTGTTTCCTTCAATAGGGAGGTATAATGATTCTCTCACATCCTCATCAGAAAGGGGTTCTTTCAAAGGGTATCCAAGTTGTCTTCTAGACAGAACTGTATTATAATTGATCATCCTTTCCTTCCAATCAAAGGAACATTGGGAAACCAGTTACACTTCACAATCATCTCTTTCCCTAATACATCTTTGTCGTATCCCCAACTTATATCACTTGCAGTCAATCCCATCAATCTACGAGACCATTTCTACTCTCCCCTTAGATCTTTGAATGGCACTACTTTGGGCAACTATCTAGCAAACCAATCAACAAACAGAGGTACACAACAACTCACATGACCTTCCATATTCTTGTTCCTATAATGAACTCCGTAATAAAAATCACCTAATAAAGTAGGTGTGGGATTTCTTCTGAAGAAAACGACAATGGCCTCCAAGCTAACAATCCTTTGATCTCTTGGGAATAAGCTAATCCCATAAACCATCAAAACCAAAAGTACATTGAACTGTGTCCATTGATTCTCCTGAGCATATGCCAGAGCCTCCTGAATTAGCACATTATAAGGCAATCCTTTCCCTTTGCTACTACTCAACCCCTGCTCCACCCTACTTAAAGGCAAATGACAACTCTGAGAAATCTCTTCTGCCTGGAGCACTCTTCCTGAGCTGTAATAAGGCTGCCTTCCTCTGAGAGGGTATGAATACTGTCCCTCTGCTCTTCTGTTGGCTTGTCCATGTACCTGAGGATATGTCCAAAGCTGGCCCTGAAATCTCCCAAAACCTTATCATTCATCAGACCCTTCAACTGGTTCAATTTCTTCACCTCTGGTTGTGGAAAGGTGTAGTGTGCATTGTTCTTTTTGAGAGCTATGATAATGCTTGCCATCTGGATATGGAAAGCTAGTAGATACCAGAACAGGGTGTGAAAAATGCAACCTGAAAAATGAAAACACTAAGATGTTAAGAATTCTATGATATGATGCAAATGCAAATGCAAGGCATATATGATCAATCTGGAACTGTCTGGGTACTGGATACAAGAGCCAAGTGAACAAAAACTCTAGGTTCTATGAATAACAACCCATATATTCATTCAGGTGAGTCACAAATAACTTCAAATCAAAGTTCAAAACCAACTAACTCAATAACTCCAAGGTCAAAGCAACCAGATCACCACATAAGAATGTATTGGCAGTGTGGGTATGCTGAGGTTAAAGGGTTCCTGCAAACCTGTAAACCCCTCCCAATCTCACGGGTGTGCTCCGGGTCAAACATCACGGACTCTCAAAGCCGAATAGCAATAATACTTTCACCATTTCCAAAAAATGGCTCATGACCAGATCAGGGAATCGGTTTGGTATTATGTACTACTCAGGGAGGTCTCAGTTGAGTCCAGGAAAAACAGGCCATCCTATGCGAGTTCCAAGTGGGCCCTCGGGTGCGAATGGGTTTGCCACCGAATATGGTCTGCCAATGTCACCACTGGAGAGGGATGTTTCCACAAGGTTCTCAATGATCGGTCCCCAGCTGCACATAACTATCAAGGTTATGTAATGAAGAAGGGAAGATCCCTATATCAAGACACTTCCAAGACGGTCGCAAATCTGGGTGTGAACGCACTAATACCCCCATTACAAGATATGATGGGGCCAAAGTGATTGTCCATGTTAAGTCCTATGGTGCACTCAAGCTGGGTATTTGGCTAGTCTCATCTCACCACACACAAGTAACACCCAAGTCCCGCCAAACAGAAAAACCAGTCCAGACAGTCCAATATAATATATAATGCATGAATATAAAATTCTAAAAGCAATAAATAAAGCTGTAAATAAACTGTAAATAAAACAACAGTAAAATATACACACAATAGCAAACAATCAACACCTAATAAAACAAAAATAAACAAGCGCTAGGAGAGACTCTCAAGGGAACCAGAGATTCTGAGTTTGTTCCCCAACAGAGTCGCCAGTTGTCGCTCCCTGGATTTCCATCCTGGTACAAACGCGAAAGTGGTGCGGAAAAGGTAGAGTTGCCAGCCATGCATTTTTATCCCGAAGAAACGGGAATGGTAATGCTGCACAAACCGAAGAAAAGAAAGGAAGGACACAAGTCCTGCGAACCAAAGAGACTGGGTTCGGGAGTCGGTTACGACATGGGAAGGTATTAGCACCCCAGATCGTCCTCCCTACCCGACGGGATCCACGTTTGCAAAGAAACCGTTTCAAAGGGTGAAGGAATGAAAGCTATTGCAAAAGAAACGACTGAAACTGGATAAGAAAAGAAAAGAAAGGGGAAATGTAGGGAAAATAAAAGAGTGCTCAAACAGGCCCTACCCCGCTGCCTATGTACCTCATATGGACATGAGGATCATAGTCGTCGTAGTTCCCCTAACTAGGGGTGGAAAGGTTGCTTGTGTTTTAAAATCTTGAACTGCTTATGTCAATGCTCAGGTGTTGCAGGCTCGGACGACGAGTGCATTACCGTCTTGCAAAATGACAAGTAGGAGCAAGTTCATACGATGAAAGTGAGTGAGATGAGAAGAGAAGTCTCTAAGGAGAGAGGTTTATTGTTTGTCTAGTGTTTTTATGAGTTTTTTTATGAGTGTGGCACAAGGAAGTGAAGGAAAATCCTTTTCTAAGGAACATGTCCTTATTACCACATCCCAAAATAGAATGAGTAACAAGTCTATCAAGAATGAAGAAGATCCTCAAACTTGTTTCCTAAGATTAGGATTTAAATTCACTAACTTGTTTGTATTATTAAGTGTTTTTTGTGAATTAAATGAAGAAATGTTTTTTATGGTTTTCTTTGAGAGTATGACAAAAGGGAAGGTCAACTCAACTATTATCAGATGATTTTTAGGTTTTTTGTTTGAAGATGAGAAAGAGAGAGCACCCAAAAGGATTTCAAAGGTAAAAACTAAAGGGGGAACTAACAACCCTAAATGTTATCATGCATGGGAGTCCTAAGTTAGTGTGGTTTGAACTCTATCTTAATGAAGAATAAGGAAAGAAGAAAGAAGAAGAAAACGAGGAAGAGAAACTAGAATACAACTTACTCCTCTAAAGGAGATAAGTTACTTCTCAAGGGGGAAAAGAAGAAGTTGATCACAAGATGGCATAAGGCACATCATAATCACAAGTGAGAAAGTAAAATAAAAAGAGGAGATGAAGAATTGAAATATGGACATCATCCACACTTCATTTATCATGAGCCCCTGAAATGGTTAGAATTATTCACACATGATAAGATAAAACCAAATGAGTTCAAATGAGATGTAAACAAACAAAAGATAAATTCAACACATCACAACCAGAAAGTGATTCACCTCAATTATATGCTAAGATACATCAAACAATATCAAGGAAGGAGTAGAGCAAACAAAGCATTACAAGGCAACACTTGTTAGTTATGGAAATGCTAAACACACATGAGGTAACACCCAACATACAAGTCAATCAAGCATTATACAACTCAAGACCAGAACCATAACATGCCAAAAATGTTCCTAAGCAACACAAGAGATCAAAAAAGGAAGCATACAAGTTTAATCATTGTCAACATGAGAGACACATAAGCATAAGAGGTGAAGTGAACATGTACATAAGTGTATAAACTTCAAAGACAAGTAACACAAACCAACTCAAGGCACAATCATCAAACAAAGACCAAGGACCTATCCTCATACAAAAAAGGTTCTAAACACCCTATAGGAGTTGGCACAAGTGCCCTCCTAGCCTAAGGAACAAGCTTGTGACCAGAAAAGATGCAAAATAAGGCAAACAAACCAGAAAACTCATATTAAATCAAAAGTGCATTCCAGAATTCTACAATTAAGCACAAAGGTTCCTTAGTTATATGATAACATCATACCAAAAGAACAGGATCAAAATCAAAAGCAAACTAGGTCAAAGAACTTCATAAACAAGAATTAGAGTTTTGAAACTTCATTCCTAAGCAACTTGACAAAAATCCACATACAAAAATTCTAAAAATCATGAGATAAATCAACAACAAACTACATCATGTTACTAATCCAGAGCAAAAAGAACCAGGTCAAAATTCCAATCTATGATCAAGATAAAAATTGGACAAGACAGCATACATTTAAAAATGAATTAAAAACAAATATTACACTAAACAATTAATTCTGCCACGAAAAATAAAAATAAATGAAAATTAAAAACATACAAAATTAAATAAAATTAAAATTGACATTCATGAATTTTTGGTAATTTTTTAGGAACTTCTAGCTATTTGTAAAAATAAAAAAAGCAAACAGAAAATAAAATGAAATAAAAATAAAAGAAATGGTGAGAGGGGTGCAATCAGTAAGATAATTCAGTTCAAAATGCTATGGGCTTACAAATAGGGGGCGTGAATATCACATATGAGCCCAAGTCCATCAGCGTGTAACACAAACCTTTATGGTGGAAATTCAGAAAATCAGGGAAAATCATGAGCCAATGGATCAAGGCAGCGTACAAGATTAGATCAACATCACAAAATAGTCAACCAACAAAGCAATCAGCGCGTAGGTGCATGCTAGCTATGGTGTAGTGTCACGCAAAATGCATTATTTAGAAATAAAACATAAAATGGAAGCACGTGACAAGGAGGTGGGATTTTTTATGCGTTGGCAGGCTAAGAACCATTCAGTTCAAACACATCAAAGGCTGCAAACTCATCTTCTTCATTTAAACATTCAAGCATATTTTCAGAATCCGACGACCGGAGCCCTAGCGTCGGCGCCGGAAAACTCATGAGCAAGAACAAAATACCATAAAAATGAATCCAAATCTCCAGATTGCATAAATCACACATGCTGAGTTCAAATATGGCCTTAGATTTTCCAATAGATCAAAGGATAATGCAAATCGAAGAAGAACAACATCACACATCAAACTGAAAATCCACATATCTCACTCAATAATCATGCATTTTCAAATCTAAATAGATCAGTGTAATCAGCAAAGTGAGTAGATCATAAAGCACACAACTAAAATCATTTCCAGATCTATGAATTTAGAGCTTACCTGAAAGTTGCAACTCTCAAAATAGCTCAAGATAAACCTCCTCCAGCTGCAGATCAACCTCCCTTGGTCTTTCCTTGCAAAATAAATGCAAGAGAGAGCTTGAATCCTTCTGGATCTTGCAATTCGAAAGCAACTGCACTTGAATGGCACCTTGTGAAATCTTGACCTTTTGCTTGAATTAATGGTTGATTATTGCTCCTTACTCTTCAGTGATCACAAATGTGGAAGGAGAAATATCAATGTGTGGAGAGATTGTGAGTTTGGAAGCAAAATGCAAAAATGAAAGAGAATATGAAGTTGAAGAATGAGAGAGGCTGAGGGTTCAAACTCGTGTGCTAGAGCCTTTATATCCTGTGTGTACTACACTGATTAGGGTTTTGTATTTGGAGAGAGTCAACAAAGTTTGATTAGGGCATTTTGGCAAACTTGCATGAAGAGTGTGAATGAATCATTTATGCGTGCATCTTTCCATCCATGTGCACAAGCTGATTCCATTTCACTCAATATTCACCCTTGGATCAATCTCAGCCATTGGGATTAAGTGAGACATGTTTTTACAATGATTTTGCAAATTTGCTCTTCAAGGAATATCTCTTATTCTACCCACGGGTTCTTGTATTTCTTTATACCAAATCACTCCTCATGCAATGTACTAAGAGATTATGATCATATTTGTTACATAGAATAGATTGGAAATGAGTTACAAACCAAATTGCACAATGGTAGAAACTTGAAAAGTGGTAAAACCCTAAAATGGCCCCAAATTCAAATGATCATATCTTGAGTTCCACACATGCTATGAACAAGTTCTTGTACTTTTTGAAAATGGGAGAACATATCCTATAACTTTCATGTTCAAGGAAATTCCATTTGGAGTCATTTTGGTTGTGAAAGAAAGCCTTGAAAATTAGGGCAAAACTTACTAAATGTGGACATTTTCATTACAAGTCATATGCCAAAAATGGAAAGTCTTGCAAAACCTTTTGATTCTTGAATTCTGAGACCATCAAACCTCTTCTTTGACCTTAAGAACATCCCTTAGCTTGAAAAATATGATTGGACCTGTCGCTCCCCGGATTTCCATCCTGGTACAAACGCGAAAGTGGCACGGAAAAGAATAGAGTCGCCAGCCAGGCATTTTTATCCCAAAGGAACGGGAATGGTAATGCTGCACAAACCAGAAGAAAGAAGAGGAAGGAAACGGGTCCTGCGAACCAAAGAGACTGAGTTCGGGAGTCGGTTACGACCTGGGAAGGTATTAGCACCCCAGATCGTCCGCCGTACCCGACGGGATCCACGCTTGCAAAGAAACTGTTTCAAAGGGTGAGGGGATGAAAGCTGCTGCAAAGAAAATGAAACTGAACTGGAAAAGAAAACTGAGAAAGGAACTGAATGGGAAAACAAAGGAAAAATGTAGGGAAAATAAAGATTGTGCTCGAACGGGCCCTACCCCGCTACCTACGTACCTCATCGGGACAATGAGGATCAGAGACGCCGTAGTTCCCCTAACTAGGGGTAGAAAAGAAATTGCTTGTGGATTAAGGCTTGAACTGCCTATGCCAATGCTCAGGTGTTGCTGACTCGGACGACGAGTGCGTAACCTTCTTGCAAAATGACAAGTAGGAGCAAGTTCGCGTACGGAGCGAATGAGATGAGAAAAGAATTCCCGAAGGAAAGACGCTTATTGTTTGTTTGTGTTTTTTATGAAGATTTTTATGAGTGTGTCACAAGGAAGTGAACTCAAGCTCTTTTCCATGGAATGTGCACTTGTCACTACATTCCAAGATGGAATAATAGAACAAGCACACTCAAGTAAGGAGAAGATCCCCAAAACTTGAATCCAGAGATTAGGGCCTAAGCTCACTAACTCATTAACTTATTAAGTGCTTTTGGTATTTACAATGAAGAAGTGTTTTTTTTATGATTTTATTTGTGAAGAAAATACCTTGATCAGACTTGTGCATCACAAGATAAGCTTGTACTATCCCAAGATGGGAAGACTACAAGTACCTCATGGGATAAGGCTATTGCTCAAGGTATCACTTCAAACTTTATTAAGTGTTTTTTAGGGTTATGAGATGAGAAGAGAAAAGAAACCAAAAGGATCACAAAGGTGAAAGTCTAATTGGGGAACTAAAGAATCCTAAGTGTTATCATGCATGGATATCCTAGGTTAGTGTGGTTTGCTATCCCAAACAAGAAAGAAATAAGAAGAGAAGAAGAAGAAAGAAAAAGAGAAAGGGAAGTAAGGCCTAAGCCCAACAATTACAAGGTTAGTACAAGTAAGAATAAGAAGAGAAGAGATGAGATTTGGAGATGTGGGAATCACTTCCACACCTCTCACTTACCATAGCCCCTGAAAAGGTTAGTAACACAAGCATACAAGTAAAGAAAAATGAACATAATGACATGCCAACATCATACAAACAGAAGTGAAGTCATACATACAAATGCTCAATGCAAATGCAAGAAATAAGAATGAGAGAAGAATCATACAAGTCAATTATGAGGCAACATGAATCACATGGCAAAGCAAAACAAATTTAAGAAGATGCAAAGCAATAATACACAAAACATGAACTCAAAGCACAAGACCAGAACCAAATCAATTTGAAGAAGTGCTTAAGAAGCAAAAGAGATGAAGAGAAGAGAAGTACAAGACCAAACAATCACTTATGGGAAAGGAATAAGCAAAGAAGTGAGGTTAATGCACATAAGAAATGATGAACTTAAAAGGTAAACAAAACACAAGACTTGCAAGACACAAACCCTAAACCAAGATCAGAATGGTATCCATACCCCAAAGAGATCCCATATGAGAAGAAGAAGTTGGCACAAGTGCCCTTCTAAGCTAATGAGAGAGCTTATGACCAAAAAGAAGCAAAATGGGACAAGTTAAGAACAAAAATTCACATCAAATCAACAATGCACCCAAAAATTCCACAACTTAGGACAAATGATCTTCAAACATGATGTAACAATGTGCCAAAAGGATAGGAAGAAATTCGGAAGCTAGATGGTTCAAATGAAGGTTTAAAAATGAACTAGGGTTAAGAAACTTCCATCACAAGTCAAGGACCAAAACCAAATGAACAAGTTTCTAAAAATCAGGGCAAAAATCACACATGAGCTACATCATCTCATGAATCCAGAGCAAAAAGAACCAACACGAAATTCAAAAAGATGAACACTATGGAAATTGGACAAGGCATCATGCTTGAAAAGGAATTAAAATGAATTAATTAAGATGGACAGTTAATTGACACGTGGATAATGAAAATAAATGGAAAAGAAAAATATGAAAAATTAAAGAAAACTCAACTTGACTTCCCTGAATTATTTCAGAATTTTTAGAATGTTGGAAGTATTTTTAATAAATGAAAAGCAAAATGAAATTAAAGAATAAAAGAAAAGAAAGAATTAAAATGAGAGAAGAGGACTGGGGTGCGAATAGAAGAGAAAATAGTTGAAATGAATTGGGCTCAGAGCTATGGGGGTGCGAAAAGACGGATAGGCCCACTGGGTTGCGCTGGTATATAAAACTAAGAGTGGAAATTCAGGGAACATGCTGGAAAAATAACTGGCCTTAAGATTAAATGAACGCATCCTGTAATCCCTTCATTAATTGATGTGTCACATTGGTTGGATTAGGAGTGAGGGAGCATGAGAGTTATTGTGAGGTGAGAAGCATAAACAATTAAAACAGAAACAAGAGGCACGTGAATGGGAGGCTGTGTCACTAATTGAGGTGTCATGATCCTGTGCATTGAGAGGAAAGATCCAAGGGTGGGAGACTCATCTTCAACCTCTAAAACCCTAATTCAACATTTCCAAATTCCGGTGACCGGAGCTAGGGCTCCGGCACTGGAAATTGCAAGACATGAACAAAACCTAATGAAAATGATCAAGAAGCTCCAGATTGACTAAACAAACTACCCTGAGTTCAAAAATGAGCATGAAAAATTCAATGGATCAAAGGATCCTCTGGATCGAGCACAAACAGTTTTGACCATGAAAATTAAAATCCACATTATACACTCAATAATGCATCAAATTCAAAATTACAAACAACAGAATGATCAGCAAACATCAAAGATCAAGATGCACACAACCATTTTCATTTTCAGATCTGAAGATTTGGAGACTTACCTGAGATTGCAGTTCTTGAAAAAGCTTGTTAGAAGCTAAGATAATGAAGCCAATCCACTCCAAATGCACTCTAGTTGAAAAATAAATGAAACTAGAGCCTTGAATCTTGCGGGATCTTGGATTTTGCAGCTAACTGCCCTGAAATGGTAAGGTTATGATTCTTGAGAGATAGCTTGCACAATGGTGAGATTTATGATCCTGAGCTCTCAAGGATGAAGGATCTGTGATTTGTTTTGGAAGAGAGCAAGTGTGTGAAGAGATTTGAGAGAAAATGAAAATGGAGCAAAAACTTGGAAACTGAGAATTGAGAGAGAACTGAACCCTTCTAAAACCATAATTCTCTTTTATATGATGTCATGAGGGCATGCTGAAGAGATGGGGAACTTTGCACGTGAGAATGAAAAGTTTTAGTGATTTTGCAATTTTGGAAAATTTGGTGTGATCTCATGAAATCCTCATGCCTTCCCTTGCCTCTTTCCCATGTGCACTTATAATCTGACCCTTAATCTCAATCCAAACAAATCTTGGCCCTTAGATGAAGATGTCACACAATTTTCATGAATATGCAAAAATTGCACTTTTGGAATGGAATTCTTGTCTTGCACGAATTTGGTGCATTTCTTTGAGAAAAGTGAGCCAAATGCATTGTATTTTAATGTTTCAACATTATTTGGTATGTACCAATACACAAAAATGAGATTCATGACTTTTGGCTCTTGGTGCATAAGTGAAAATTAACTTTTTGCCCTAATTTGATGAAATTTTCGAGGGGCATATATCCTTAACCATGAAGGCTATGAAAAAGTACTTGTAATTTTTGAAAATGGGAGGTCTTAATCTCCAAATTTCATGTTTGACTTTGGTCCATTTGAAGAATTTTTCATTAAGTTATGCTCACTTGAATTTTAGGGCAAAAACTTGCCAAAAATGGCATTTTCCATAACCAACTTTGCACCAATTTTGCAAAACACCTCAAAACCTCATGATTCTTGATCTTTGAACTTGTCAAACCTCTTCTAACATTAAAAGAACATCCCTTGGCTAGAAAAATGGGATTGGACCCCTTGAAATCACATAGTTGACTTTTTTAAGGCACAGTTGACCAGTTTCTTCATCTGCAAGCAACTGAAGAAATACTTGACTTCCACAAGGAATTTTCTCACCAAATTTGGTACCTAGGATCCTCTTAACATGTAAAAGACTTTGCCCAAATTAAATGTCCAAAGTCTTTAGTTTTTCTTGCTTGAATCTCAAACCCTAGTTAGGGACCATTGTGTAGGAGCTTTGCCTTAGCCTGGATTCCCTGATGATCTTCCACCCTTCTGAGCTTTTGTAAATGAACTTGAACTTGTAAATGAAATGTAGACCCCTCATAAGACTTGTACAAAACCATTGGGCCCCTTGTCATATCTTGTAATGCTTCAAGAACCTCCACAGATGATCATATGCCTAATGTTAGGTCATGAGAAATGTTATGCCTCATCTTTCCATGCTAGGATGCTAAGAATATGATATGTTCATGATGAATATGATGTGATATGATGCTTAAAATGAAGAGGGAAAATTTGGGGTGTTACAGGACCCCTTGAATTTCCACAGTTGACTTTTCAGATACTCAGTTTGACCAATTTCTTCCTTTACAAGTAACTGATGAATTGACTAACTTCCTTAATGAAATTTCTCACCAAATTCCATCCATAGGCTTTAAATATCATATAAAAGACTTTGACCACAAGAATTGGTCAAAGGCATAATAAATCCCTGCTCAAAAGCAAAACCCTGATTCAAAATTCATCTGTGTAGGAGATTGTTGCATCTTTGATCCTCTGATGATCTTCTGCCCTTCTTGACTTTTGTAAATGATCTTGGGCTTGCATATGACATGAAGACACCTTATGTAACTATTGAAATGTCACTTGGCCTCTTGCTTTGACTTTCAAAGCTTCAAATCCCCAGATGATTGATCGTATGCCCTATGCTAGAACATGTGAGTGTTATGCCTCATCTTTCTATGCTAGATGCTAAGGATATGATATGCTTATGATGATTATGATGTGAAAATGATGATAAAATGGAGAGGGAAAATTTGGGGTGTTACATGGGGGAGGGAACCATTTGTTTTGTTTATGATTTTGTCTTTGTTTGTTTAAAAAAAATGAAAAATTGCATGCAACTCTCATTGTTCTTGGACGAAAGACTTGTTGTGTAATGTGATTGATTCTTTTTGTGCATTCTTAATATGATAGGTAATGCTAAACTCTGAATTGTACATCACTTGTGGTAGATCACAAACTCTTGTGAGAATTTTGAGCTTAATAATGGATAACACATAAAAAGTCATCCTTTTTCTTTCTTATGTGATTTCACTCATGTTTTTTAGTCTCTAGAACTTGCATTGACTTTTGTTGAAGCTTTTTGTTTACTTGTGTGCACACTGAAATGATAAAGGCATGTTGTTTTGTTTATTTTTAGCCAGTTAGCCAAAAAGCCAACCTTGATAATATTACCCCTTGTTTTGAAACCCCTTAAGCCTATTATCCGTTTTTGTATTTTAAACTCATTACAAACCGAAAAGTGAAAAACAATGTTATCACCTTAATCAAAGGGTTGAAAGAGTTTTGTATGGAGAAGTGTGGGGTTGAACAATGTTATGATGTTGGTAGAAAAAAATGAAAAATAATTATTAAAAAAATGAAAAAAATAAATAGAGAAGGATTTCATTACATAGTCCTTCCGAAAAAAGGGGAAATAAGTTGTGAGGTTGTTGTTTGAAAGTAATTGATGTATCATGTAGCAACCCCCGCAATTCTTGCAATTTTCTTTTAACTCTTTGAACTTTAGCCTAATACCCCTTTAGGATGTATCTCACCCTACCATTGGCCAAGTTACAACCTTAATAAAAGTCATTTTGATCTTTGTGTGTGATGTATTTAAATTGTGAATGTTAAAGTCTTTTCAAGCTTATAGTAGTACTAACTCTCATGTTGTGCTTTGAGTGTAAACAATGATCTAAACACTTTAGAGTTGAGTGTAAACAGTTAATCTTGTGAGGATCTTAATGTTTGTGGTGTACTTTTAAGTAACCTGTTTTTCATATCCACTTTGAATCTCACAAAATAATTACTCACTAATGTCATACTCTTAATGCTTTGAATTAAAGGTTGCATGCTCTGCTTCGTTTTTGTTTTAAAGTTTTTTTGTTTTGAATTTTTAATTTTGCTCGGAGTACAAGAGAGTTTAAGAGTGGGGGAATTTGATCAGTGCATTTTGATGCACATGCCACTATGTTTATACTTATGCATTTCCATACTTTACTTTCGTTATTTTTCTATGTTAATGTGTTTTTATAAATTAGTTTATTTTTGCACTTATTTGATTTTCGCACTTTATTTTCAGCATTAGCAGTCTGCATTAAAATGATCATAACTAGAGCTACGAGAATCGACTTGAGACGTTCTATCAATCGATGGAAAGTTAAGACAAAGAGTTATGACTTTCGTGAAAAAGTAAGAAGATGAATCGGACTGTAGCAGACCTGAAAAAGTCGTTGAAGTTGCAACATTAAATATAATTTGTTTTTGGTATGAGTTATGTATTTGACCTAGTTGAGTTGTAAACCGAATTTTATTTTCTTTATTACCTAGCAGCAAATATTGTTCATGAGATACACTATTCACGAGAAAATAATTTCGGTTTGTACAATCGAATGAAGAACTAATTCCGAAGGCAAAATTTTGTTGTTACGGATTCCATACTTTGAGGTCTTTTAATCTTTAATCCAATTTCTTTTCCTTTTCAATATTAATCTATATGTCTTGTTTTCTTAATCCAAGTTATATAGAATGCTATTGATTTATATCGATTGATTGACGTTTCTTGAGTTTTAGCGTAGTTTACCGTTGCTTAAGCGTTAAACCATGTATGTTAGAATCACGTTTGCTTAATTCGTGATTGTGTTTATCCGTTTGCTTTATTCAGAAAATAGGAATGCAATCTTATAATGACAATTTCACTTGTTAAAATTGGTGTTATAATTGGTAGGGGAATATAAACTGTTTAGGGGATTGAAGTTTATTGAACCAATGATAAGTCGGTATCCGAATCAGTAGAATTGTCGTTTCAACTTATTTGATAATCACTTATTTTAATTCGGTAATTCGATCATAAAACCAACCCCCCATTAATAGTTGCTATCATTAGTTAATAAGATCAAGAATCCTTGTGAGACAATTCGAGTCATTGTCGCTATACTACATATTCAAAAAAATTCTCGTTTTGATCCATGCGCAATAGCGGATCACTTACTCTTGTATATAGTAACAGTACTAGTTTTGTAATCAATATACACACTATTCATTTCTTTTTCTTCTTCCTAAACACTCTGCATCATACACAGAGCATGAATTCACAAACTTTGAATTCTAACAAGATACCAACTTGATTTTCTAAGTAGAGAGTCTAAGTAGAGAGTCGGCATGTTAACTTTGTAGTGTTGAGTTGACAAGAAGAATATGAAGATTCACTTAAGGATATCAGTGTAAATATTAACTAGAGGATAATAGAGCAATATCTTATAGAAGTGCACCTAGATGGTGATTTAATAGATCCTTTTCCAAAATGGTTAATGCTTAAGATGTTAGATGATCTCTTGTAGATTCTTTTTAACTTTAGATGATCATTTGTCATAAGTAGGTAAACACTATTTATTTAGAATATACTATGTTGCTTAAAATCATCAATAGTTTTTCTACACATTAGAGAATAAAATTATTCTCTTATAATGAGCCATATATATATATATATATGATATAAGGAGCAATGAATATAATTTTTCTACACATATGGTTCAACACTATATAATTCCTCAAATAAAGAGCCATATATATGATATAAAGAGCAATGAATATAATTACTTTCTCAATATCAAACATTGAGAAATCAAGACCATTTCCTAGTATCAATATATCAACTAAAAGCAAAGATTAATCATTTGGAAGGAGAATGAGATGATGGAGCAGACCCATATCTATGCAAAAGCTCTCTTGCCAATACTTGAAGATCACCACCATTGTTACTACTTGGTGTTGATGTGCCACCACCTAAATATTGGCGAGGCTCATTAGGCCTTTGATGCATGGCCCATGCAGAAGTTTGTGCGATAGGATCAAAGAGTGAAGACAAGTCATATGTGGGTGGAATGGATGAAGAGACCATTGGAAGTGGTTGTGGTGGAAAAGGTGTTGGTGGTTGAGGGACTTCATATGTAGCTAGGTGGGCTTGTAAGTAGGAGAGTTCTGCTTGTAAACTCATCACCTGTGGAACAAACAAGAAATATATAGGTCATTTTATGTCAACATGAAAATTGAAAAGTATCAACTTTTTTATGAACAAGTCATATATGTTTTGTTTCATGAAAGTGAATGGCATTCATAACCATAAATAAAAAAATAAAAAAATAATATATATACATATATATATATATATATATATATATATATATATATATATATATATATATATATATATATATATATATATATATATATATATATATATATATATATATATATATATATATATATATATATATATATATAAAAGAAGTAAATGGCATGAAGTCATAACAAGACATATAAATTAAAGAAGTATAAATGAAATAAAAGAATATTTTTACTAAAATATTAATAGATTAAAAATGATCATAAATTAAAAGTAAAATATAATAAATGAAAGTGTTACCAAGAATAATAATTAGAGGAAAAATAGTTGAAAAAGTAATTAATATTACATAAAAATTTAAAATAGATCATTTATCTTAAAATAATTAAAAAATAAATAAAATAAATGTGTCACTCACTATGGAGATTTGAGGAAGAAGTAGTTAATATAACTTATTTTAGAATTACTTTCATTATTATAATCATTTTGCCAAAACAAGCTAAGTTTCTCTGAGAAGTCAGAAGAAGTGAGTATATTCAATTCATAACTAAAAATGATATAGAAAGGAAAGAGAAAGTCCATAATTTAAGGAAGATGTGTGTGATTACTATAGTGATTAAATTAAGGTTGTTCTATATAGGGACAGAAAAAACGTGCATAAACTAGAGCAATAAAAAGAATTCCATAACCCAAGAAACTAACCGACCATTCCCCCTAAAACCAGCAAAAACTAAGACCAAAGATGTTACCGCCGACCACATCAATTAAGCTTCATGGAATTCAGTAAAAATGCATAGAAACTGTCCCTTTTGTTCCATGGCTCTTTACATGACCTATACTAGTTTGTTTTCCTCTTTCCCCATAAGACTCAACCCCAACTTTTATTCCTCTTTTCTAAGACATAAACAACACTACTAGTAGAATACATATAATTGAGAGTACAGATCTAAACTTTAGATTGTCCAGTCAAAATTAAGGGCGATCCTGACATGCGAGTTTTGTATTTGAATTTTTTTAATAATGTTACACTTGTAAAACTCATAAAATATAAGACACGATAGACATAGACATATTAATAGAGGTTACAGATCTAAAATCTTGATGCGTCCTGCAAAAATACAATGACAAAATGAGCATGTCAAGATTTTTTTTCCTATCCTTATAACTAAGCATTTTCATCCTTATAGTATATAGAGCATGATCAAATGAACTAATCATTGAGTAATTAATCAACTAAACATTTGTAATTAATTGCTTCTAATTACCTGTTGCTGAAGACTAAAGATATGAGCAACACAGCCATAAACAGGATCTCTCAACCTTGCTTGAGCTTCATAACAAATAGTAATAACAGCATCAAGACGCTTGTGCACCGGAACATTTTGCAACAACTTCGAAACGTTACTAGCACCAAAAACCTTATGAACCGCTGCAAAATGTGAAGCGCCTTGCTCCGAATCGAAGTAAGGCGCAAAAATACAACCCGGAATACATTTCCTCCTCAAAAACTTGCACGCACCGCAAGGACCACAAACACCACCACTTCCACCACTTCCACCACCACTACAACCACCACCACCGCTACCGCTACAACTAGAGTTCATACTCATCTTTGAAAATTGTATCACCAAACACTATTTTTTTTCTTATGATTAATGAGCTAGGGTAAAACTTGGGCAACTAGGGTTTATGAGATTCATACATAGCAATGAAAATGAGGAAGATAAAGAGAGAGAAAGAAAGAGAGCGATTATGTATGAATATAAAGGTTTGGTGGGTTAATATAGATTCTAATGAAGGGTTTAAAAAAGGTTAGAAGAAAACTTTAAAGCCACGAGATAAAGCAAAGCAAAGGCTTAACCTCAATAATAGATAGGTTTTTGCGTGAAGCAAACATGAAATAAGTCATCTAAAATCACAAAACATTCAATGGAAGTATGGGAAAGAAAGAAGGTTTTGATTTGGAGCTAAAAAGAGGTGATGATGTAAAACTTGAAAGAGGTTTTTGTTTGTGGTAGAGTAAGAAGAAAAATGAGGGGGTGTGAAAACGTGTAGAGGGGTGTATGTATATTTGTCACTGCGTGTTTTAAGCTGCGTGGAGGATAAAAGACGTTAACTCTAGTTTCTTTCAATTTAATCACAGAAAGAGTTGAAAATGACGCGGTTTGTTGTTTTTTATTTTCATATTATTTACTACAAACTTCCAAAACGCTTTGCTCATGAATCATTATGAGTTGTGAGATAAATCCAACGGTTAAGTGAAAAATCCGGGAAATCACAATTTTTATTTTAAGCAAGTAATTCTAATAAGTTAGAATTAAGAGTTCACAATTTGAGGAAAGAAATATAAAGAATAAAATTATATTTTTTATTATTAAATAATTACCTTGTATAACAAGTAAGTCTAATATGAATTAATTAAAGTCATCAACCAAAGTCCTTAAAACGTGTTTGGATAAGTTTGGATGAGGTGATCGAGAAGTTTTTATTAATTTAAATTTTTAAATAATTTAATTGAAATTCATTTACTTTTAAACTTTTTTTGTTTGGATGAAATATTAAAATGTTATATTTTTAAAATTTTGGAGTGATTTCATAAATTTTAAAATTCGTGGATCAAATTTAAAATATGAAAACTTTACAATTTGTGAAAATTTAAAGGTTATTAAGGACTTGTAATTTTTGAAAATTTTGGGGTGAATTTAACCACAACACCCTTCCTAATTAGATTTGTCATGCTTATCATTCCCATTAACTTCTTCAAACCTTCATATGTTACTTGTTTGAGAGGCTTTATCAAAATATCAGCTATTTGCAACTCAAATTTGGAATGTTCAATGCTTAATATCTCTTTACTAACTTGGTCCCTAAGGAAATAAACCTCCTTTTTATGTGTTTGCTCCTACCATGATTCATTGGGTGGTTTGCCAAATCAATTGCTGATTGATTATCCACTTGCAATTTGATTTGCTCATAGTTGCTCACACTCAACTCTTCTAGCAACATCTCCAACCAAAGTGTTTGACATAATGAATAAGAGGCAACAACATATTATAGTTCACGTGAAGTTAAAGCTACAATTTCTTATTCCTTTGAACTCCATGAGGTTGGTGTTGATCCAAGCATGGACATGTAGTATGCTACGCTCTTCATATCATCTTGATCACCACTCCAATCTGAATCAAAGTAACCATACACCTTGGCATCCATTCTTGTGTTTTGTTGATTTTACATGAGTACTCCATGGTCAATTGTACCTCTAATGTACCTTATGATCCTCTTCGGTGCAAGTAGATGACATAGTCTTGGTTTCTCCGTGAATCTACTAACCAATCTCACACTATGATAAATATTAAACCTTGTATTTCAAAGATACCTCAATGAGCCAATGGTCTTGTACAAAATGATATCCACCAGTTCATCATCTGATTCCTTCTTCAATTTCATTTTGGTCTCCATAGGTCTAATTGCATGATTGCAATTTGTCATCTTAAACTTCTTCAAGATGTGTGAAGACATGTTTCTCCAAATGTTTTGATAATGACATTAATTCAAGTATCAAGATGGAACAATAAAAAGATTGGTCAAAGACATCAAAGTGAATCAATGAAGTTTAGCTTAATTTTTTCAAGACTCGATATATTTTGAAGAATGGATGAAAATTAAATTGGTATGAATTTTTTATCTCTAAAATAGTTATATAAAGTGTTCTAATCATTTATCATATACCTCATAATCATTGAATTTAAAATATGCATGAAAGAAGTTTTTGAAACAATTTTGTTTTAACAATTTTTCATAAATTACTTGAAGTAATCGATCACTCATTTGAAGTAACCGATTACTCTGTTGAAAATTTCAAATATTTTATAATGTTGGGAGTGAGTAACCGATTACTCACTTAGAGTAATCGATTACCACTGAACCAGTGGCAAAAATACTTCATTTTAAACATGTCTCTTGGTCCAAAAACTTGTGCATTGAAACATGACATCCATTGGTGAATTGTGTCTTTTTGAAAATGTGTTTGAGCATTATATAAACATCATAAACTCAGAATTTCAATTCACCTCCTTACAATTTTCAAAATCATCTACTTCATTCTTTCATCTTTTAAATTCTTTAAGTGTTCATAATTTCAAACTTTGATTCATTGAAACTTTGCATATAATTTTTATATTCATCATCATTGTTTCATATCAAACATAAAGAACACTTATATATATATATATATATATATATATATATATATATATATATATATATATATATATATATATATTGTGAGTGATATTTTTCAATGAGAAGATCAATATTAGTATTGATAAAATATTCAAGTTTCATCTTATATGGTGTGTGGATGCAAAAGGTCCATTTGTGAGTGTCGCTCCCACCAAATGACACCTTGGTCAGATAGGGTACAGACACGAACGGTCGACGAAGGAGAGGAAATGAAGATGAACTAAAAAGAGTCGCCAGCTAGGCATTTTTATCCCGAAGGAAAGGTAATGTTGCATAAACCTAGAAAAGAGATGAATAAGACGGTCGCGAACCAGAGAAACTGAGAAAGGGGGTTGGTTACAACCTGGGAAGGTATTAGCACCCAGATTGTCCGTCGTACTCGATGGGATCCACGCTTAAAAATTTGTGTTTAAAGGGGTAGTGTCAGTGCTATCTGTGTGCAAAAGCTGGAAAAGAATGCAAGTGTCAGTGCTAAAGAAGTGTGAAGTGAATAAAAGGAGTGTCAGTGCAAGAAAAAAGTGCAATGCTCAAGACAATGAGGCTTAAAAGAATAATGCTGGAAGAGGGAGAATATACAGAGACTTTTGTTCGATAATAGTTAAGTTATGCCTACGTATCCTCTCGTGCAATGAGGAAGTCAGAACACCAAAGTTCGACTAGAAGAGACTGAAAGATAAATAGACTTGTGAACTGCTTGCTTGCCTATGCTCAAGTGTATGACCTGTCTGGCTCAGGTGCAAACTGTCTTGCATTAGACGGAAGAAGCAAGTTCTCGTTTGTGAGTGAATGAGGTGAGAAAAGAATCCCGAAGGAGACGATTATTGTTTGTTTTTGGTATTTTCAATCTTTTATTGCTTTTTGGAGTTTGTCATAAGAAAATGAGCTTAAGCCTAAACCAAGGGTTAGTAAACTCATCACATCCTCCCTCTAATTAGGGGTAATGAGAATACCTTAAGTATGAAGTAAACACCTCACACTTAATCACCATGATGTAGGATTAAGATCTTTAACGTACTTGCAATTATTTAGATGTTTTTTGGAGTTTTTGTTTAGTGTTAAGTAATGAGTTTAAGCCATAATCAAGGATTTAATGGACCCATTACACCATCCTAATAGAAGGATAATAGATGAGAACATTTAAGCTGAGGAAGATACCTCAACTTAATCCATGATTAGGGATTAACCTCATGACAAAACAAACCTTTATTAAAGTGGACTTTAGTTAATGGTAAGATTAAGAAGTGAATTTTATGATTTGTAAGACAACTTGAGGAGGACTTGTCCATTAACACTAGGGTTAGTCCTTCTTAACCAATTAAGGAAGAATTAGAATCCTAATGCAAGGCCCAAGTTACAAGCTTATTGTCTAAGTGATTATTAGATGGATTGATTAAGAGGTTTAAACACATCAAGGGTTTAACACTTGGGATTAAAGTTATACACTCCATCCTAAGAGAAGGATGCAGGCATAATCTTAATCATAAAGCCTTAAAACCTTAAAGGTTTAGTCTTTGATTATGAGATGAGAAGAGAGACACAAAAGATGAAACAAAGGTAAAACTAATGGGGGGACTAATCAAACCCTAATTGTTAACATGCTTGGGTGTTCCTAGGGTTTATGAGGCTTGCAAGAGATCTTCAAGAAGAGCCACCAAGGAAGAAGCAGATGAAAGGAGGAGAAGTAGAAGAAACAAGCTAACTTACTTCACTTAAGAAGATAAGTTACTTGAAGAAAGAAAGTGAAGAAGGAACACGAATGAGCAAGCTCACTCTAAGAAAAATGTAAAATGCAGCAAGGATGCATAAAAGAGATGGGAAGAGAATGTGAGAAGTGAAGGCAAATTCACTTCTCAAAGTACTTACCACCTGAAAAGTTAGCATAAAGAAATGAAATGAAAAATGAAAATGAAATGTATGCAAGGATGCAAACCAAAACCAGAAGCATATTTATGATGTAAATGATACTAAGAGATGATGCAAATGTATGTCAAGAGTTGTGAATGATCATACAAGTGATGAGAATGCAAATGAATCATGAAAGAAGCATGAAAGTTCATGAATGCTCATGGAATGTAATGAATGCATAACATGGAAAATGGATGAGGAAATGATCAAGCATGAGTCTAATGTGTCCTAAGATGTCTTATATGTCATGTGAATGCATAAAATGTCATGGCAAGTTCATGAATGCAAGCATATGCAAGGTGTATGCAAAGGAAGATGAGAAATTAGGGTTTTCATGCAACATGAGATGCAAAACTCAAAAACAGAAGCAAATGACAAGATAAAAAATTGAAAATGCAATCAAAAGAACCCTAACCCCATATGATGTCACACCCCAAAGGATAAGGCCTAACTCTTAACCTAATGAAAGTTATGATTTTTCTAAGTTTTCTAGGGTTTTAAGGTACCTAAAGGGGAAAAATGCAAATCAATTCAAAAATGCAGAATAAGTTTGTGACAAAATTATACTAGAAACTACATGGCAAATGAAGATCAATGCAAAAATAACCATTGTCATACCATTCTTGGTTAGGCAGAAAATAATTCTTGAAGTTAGGGTTCTAAAATAGGCATTTTATGAACCCTAAATTCAAGAAAATTATCAAAGATGATTCAAAACCAAAAAGAAATTTGTGTGGATGGTATGACAATGTCTCTAAATGTTTAAAGATGCAATATAAATGTTTTGGGATTTTTTAGAAACCTAAATGATATTTTAATTAATTAATTTTCATTAATTAATTAAAATAAACATTTAAATGTTTTAAAAATGATTTTTTAATGCAAAAAATAAAAATAAAAATATTTTTGAGTTGAGAAAATTATTTGAAGTAAAAATGCAGAACAAAATATTTTTTGGAATTTTCTAACTATTTTAAATAAAATATGCAAAATAAATAAGAAAAAATGAAATAAAAATGTGAATTAATGAAGGTATGCTGATCCAAAGGCTGGAATTCAAATCTTGGAAAGGAGGGAAAGACTATGCGTGCATCTGGACGGCTAGAATTCAAACTTGCACTAATTACAAGATTAAGCCCTAATCTGAACCCTAATCACTTTTAGGTGACCGGAACAGTGTTCCGGTCATCTTCTCCGGCCAACACAAAATCAAACTTCTTCCCTAGGTAATTTCTGGAGTTCTAAAGCTCCAGATCAACTCTCCTTACTTCCCTAAACATGAATCCATAATCAAAACGCATTTATTCTTCATCAATCATGTGAATCGAAACAAAACATATTTCACGGGCAAAGTTTCAGGGGTTCATAAAATCCTTAATACACAACCATTTTCAAAAAGAAAAGCATCAGCATGATCAGCACAACATGAGGAACAATTCTATAACCTAAAATCACGTTTTTGGAAAATTTGTTCTTGAGGTTACCTGAAGTGAAGCTTTCTCAGTTTGAAGCTTCTGAACCTCCTCTCTTGTGCAAACTCACTCCAATGGTCCTCTTGGTGATGCTTTGAAGCTTGGAGGATGTTTTTAATGGTTGGTTTGAGAGCTTGAACTCTTGCTGGTCAGAAATCGTATTTGGTGTATGGGGTGTTCTTGGCTGTTTTAATGGTTGGTTTGTGATCAGTGGATGATTTTGAGATGAATGGTGGAATTGGTTTTGAGTTTGAGTAAGTGAGCTGAGAGATTCGAAGGAAAATGCAAGAGGGAGAGATTTTGGGAACTTGATCAATCTTAGGTTTCAGCTTGCAAACTTGTGTGTTATGATCAGCATTTGGTCCACATATCAAGTTGTGATGGGTCAGAGAAGTGGTTGTGGCCTATGGTGATTGGTATGGCCTTTTTGCAAAAAGTCACCAACTTGTGTACTTGAGGTATGGGCAAGGATGCAGCTGGATTTTTGGCATGTCCATGTGCATCTGAGATCAAGGATGTCAATAGAATCCATTTGGAGGCAATTCAGCAAGTTGAAACAAAGTTATGGGTTGTTTTGCAATTATGTGAAGTTTTGGCCCTTTTGAGAAATCTTGATGTTCAAGGCATGTAATCTTGCAATTCTTTGGGCAATTCTGATCTAGAGGCAATGCACTATGATGTTATGATACATTGAAGTGTGTTTGAAGTCATAAAAAGCCTTGGCAAGTGGTTTTGCAAAGAATCCCTGTTGGTGCATTCTTGAAAATTATGGGATTTTTGCCAACTTTGACAAGCCATATCTTGAGTTCCAAAATGAATTAGATCTTGTTCTTGTACTTTTTGAAAAGGGAATGATCCAATCTATAACTTTCATGACCAACAAATTTTCATTTGAAGCATTTTTGGTTGAGAAAGAGGAGGTTAAAAAACTTTCCCAAAATGGAAAGTTTACATTACAAGTCATTTCCATTTTTGGCAACTTTTGGTTTAGCTCACTTTCCTTCAATTTTTTGATCTTCTAAGCTCTTAAATGATCAAATAAAGATCATATAACCTAAATTTGATGAAAAATCCACTTTGGTTCCATGTTGGGGGGCCTCAGATGCCCTGATTTTGCTCTGACTTGCTCAAGAAGTTACCTAGTGATCAGATGACTTCCACAATGAATTTCTTCATCAAACTTGGTACACATGATCCTTATAACATATTGAGACCATTAAAAACAAAAATGGCCAAAATTTTTGGAGTTATGACCTCTGAAACCAAAACCCTATTTTTAGGTAATCTGTGCAGTTAAACCCTAGCTCTGCTTCCATGCTTTGCCAGTTCTTGTGATTCTTTGACTTCCTTGATCTTTGGTGGATATAATATGATGATTGAACATACATGGACCCCCTTGAAATGATTTATGGCCTTTGGAGTGGCTTAGATGGATCTTGGATGGCTCAAGTCACAAACCATAGATGCAGAGGAACTTGACCTAATGCAGCGAAGCAAAAATGCCACATGAAATGGTATGTTTAAACGTATGTAAATATGAAAGATCACAAGCCATGGTGTGAACTTAGTGAGGGAAAATTTGGGGTGTTTACAGTGAGAAATTGAGTCTCAGTTGGACTTTAAACATTGTAAATCCAAGAGGTTTGTTCTTGGTGTGTTAGAATAAGATAGAAAGACTTAAGATTGTCTTGTCTAGGAATCTAACATTATATTGGAAATTCCAATCTCTTTCATGTTGAAAGGGGGCTGGAGTACTCTCAGACTTTGAGGGGAACCATTATACATCGCTGTGTCATTTACTTTCTGCTTTTACCGCATTAATCACTTAGAATTATTAAGAAAGCAAAACACCAAAAATCGTTGAAAACTCAAGAAAATTTTATAAGTCCTAATTCACCCCATCTTAGGTGTACATCCAAGTTACTATTAACATCAGATCAGGTTATAGGTAACCTGTTCCTATCGATTCAGTATGGCTTCCGCAAGTACAAATCTGGTTTTCAAAGATGGTGGCAGTAGAAAAAAGCCTCCTCTATTTTCTGGAGAATATTTTGATTTTTGGAAAATTCGAATGAAGGCACACTTAGAAGCACGAGAAGATGGTATATGGGAAACTATTGAAAATGGACCACATAATCTTGTTATTATGATAAACAGTGTTGGCACTCCTAAAGTCAAGAGTTCTTATGATGAAGATGATAAGAAAAAAATCCTAAATGAAAAGAAGGCTATTAACATTCTTCAAAGTGATTTAAGTATGGATGAGTTTTTCCGAATTTCACAATGTAAATCAGCAAAGGAAATATGGGATACTGTGGTGGAAACTCATGAAGGAACCGCTGAAGTTAAAAGATCAAGATTGAATACTTTAAGTCAAGAATACGAAATGTTTAGAATGCATCCCAGAGAATCCATTGTTGCATTACAAAAAAGATTTGTTCACTTGACTAACCATTTAATTGCTCTTGGAAAGACTTTCACAAATGACGATCTAAATCTTAAGGTGTTAAGATCTTTGACTCAGGAATGGCAACCAAAGGTAACAGCAATTTTAGAAAAGAAAAGTTTATCAACCATGACGTCCGTATAACTTTTTGGAAAACTCCAAGAACATGAACTTGAACTTGGAAGGCTTGAAAAACATCAACATTAAGAAAATAAATCAAAAGGAATTGCTTTAAAGGTAGAATCAAAAGATGATTAAAATGATGATGCAACAAACGAAGAAGAAAAATTTATGCTTCTAGTAAAAAGGCTTGGCAATATTTTTTGGAAAGAATGATAAAACCTTCAACTATTCAAAGAGAAAGAAACATTTCAAGAAAAGGGAGGCATCCACGTCAAATCAAGATGTTACTTACTACAAATGTGGAAAACAAGGTCACATCAAACCAAATTGTCCAAAACTTCAAAAGAAAACATGTTTCAAAGGCAAGAAATAATTCAAGAACAAAAAGGCTTACATTGCATGGGAGGACAACGATATTAGTTCATCATCGGAATCGGAGAGCGATGAAAGCGCAAACATAGCATTAATGGCTTCTTACCACTCTGAAGATTAAAGTGATAAGGTTAGTAATGTCTTCTCTATTTATGATGATGATACTCAAGGTGGAATTAATGAACTTCTAAGCTAATGTAAAATTATATATAAAACTATAGTTTTTCAAAAGAAATAAATAACATCCTTAGAAGATAAAATGGTTAAGATGGAAAAAGAGGCTAAGGATGTAAAAGACAAAATTCCACTTGAAGAAAGACAAAATTTTGTTTGCAAAAATTGTGACTCACTCTCTTTTCAAATTGTACAATTAAAACGAGTCCTTGAAAGATATGAGAAAGGACAAGTTGGATTAGAAATGGTATTTACCCAACAAAGATACTCAAATGACAAAAGTGGACTTGGATACTCTAAATTTTCTAAACCAAGTTCTAATAAAACAATATTTGTAAAGGCAAGTAACCAAACAATTAAAGAGAAAGTGAACAAACCTAAAGTAACTCATCATCATCCTAAGCAAAATAAGTTTGTTAAGAAAAAGTCTTATGTTTCTAGGTACAAAAGCAATTTTGAACCAACTTGTTTTTATTGTGACATAATTGGCCATACACCTAATGCATGTTATGTAAGAAATTTTAGTGTAGCACAAGGGCATTATGTGTGAGTCAAGAAAGGAACTAACTATGAAGGACCCAAGGCAATTTGGGTACCTAATAAGGCATAATTTTTGTTTTTGTAGGTATGCTTGAAGACCTCATCAAATCATTGGTATCTAGATAATGGTTGTTCAAGGCATACGACAAGAGACTTAAACAAATTTTCAAATCTAACGCTTAAGGCCAAAGGATATGTAACTTATGGAGATAATAAAAAAAGGTAAGATCCTTGGTATAGGAATTATTGATACACCACCTTTCACAACTATTGAAGATGTCATCTATGTCGAAGGACTAAAGCATAATCTTCTTAGCATTAGCCAATTATGTGACAAAGGATTCAAAATCAAATTCATCAAAGATGAATGTTTGATTGAAGATGAAGTAACTCATGAGGTAAATCAAAAAGGTAATAGAATTAACAATATTTTTATGATTTCCCTTGATAACATGTCTTTGAAGGTTAAGTGTCTTATGGCATACAACAATGACTCATGGTTATGGAATAAAAGGTTTCCTCACATTCCCATGGAGCATTTGAGCAAACTAATCAAACATGATTTAGTTATTTGATTGCCAAAGATAAAATTCATAAAAGATAGATTATGTGATGCTTGTAAAAAAGGGAAACAAACTAAATCAACTTTCAGATCCAAAAATGTGGTGTCCTCAACAAGGCCACTACAACTGTTACACATGCACTTATTTGGTCCATCGAGAACATGAAGCTTCCAAGGTAATACTTATGCATTAGTTATTGTTGATGATTTCTCTAGATAGACTTGGACTTTCTTCTTAGTGCATAAAAGTAAAGCTTTCAAGGCATTCAAGAAGTATGCAAATCAAATTTAAAATGAGAAGTCACTTACAATTGCCTCCATTAGAAGCGACCATGAGGGAGAATTCCAGAATGCTTTATTTGAAGAATATTACGAAGAACATGGAATCTCACACAACTTCTCGACACCAAGAACCCCCAACAAAATGTTGTTGTAAAAAGGAAAAATATATCATTGGTAGAACTTGCAAGGACAATGCTTAGTGATTCAAATCTACCTAAATACTTTTTGGCGGATGAGGTAAGTACAACTTATTATGTAAGTAATCATGTTAACATTAGACCTCTTCTAAAGAAGACCCCCATGGACTCTTCAAAGGGAGGAAACCTAACATCTCTTACATTCACATCTTATAATTCCCTCAAGAAAACAATACTAAAGTCACTAGTGAAAATAAAGTGGATCATCAAGAAGAACCGATCAAACAAGATTCTAATAATAATGATCTACCAAAGTAATATAGGACACATAAAGATCATCCTATTGACGAGATTATTGGAGACATATTTCAAGGAATATCAACTCAATTAAATCTTAAAGATGCTTGTCTCAACATGAAATTCATTTCTCGTATAGAACCTTTTAAAGTCCAAGATGCCTTAGATGATGATCAATGGATTCTAGCCATACAAGAAGAACTAAATCAATTTGAAAGAAATCAGGTATGGGATATAGTTCCAAGACCAAAAGGTAAGTATATTATTGTCGCTCCCGACAAGTGAAAATTGGTTCAGATGAAGGTACAGACGCGAACGGTCGGCGAGAGGGACAATGAGAACACACAGCCGTGAACTCACTGGAGATGAATAGAGTCGCCAGCTAGGCATTTTTATCCCGGAGGAAAGGCAATGCTGCATAAGCCTAGAAAGAGACGGATAAGACGGTTGCGAACCAGAGAGACTGAGAAAGGGGGTTGGTTACAACCTGGGAAGGTATTAGCACCCAGATTGTCCGCCGTACTCGACGGGATCCACGCTTAAAAGATTTGTGTTTTAAAGGGGTAGTGTCAGTGCAATCTGTGTATAAAATAGCTGGAAAACAAAATGTACAGGTGTCAGTGTAAAAGGAGTGCAAAGTGTGTAAAAGAAGTGTCAGTGTAAGGAAAGAGTATGCTCATGATCATGAGGCTAAGAAAATGATGCTGAAAGAGGGGGAATATACAGAGACTTTTGTTCGATAACTGTTAAGTTATGCCTACGTATCCTCTCGTGCAATGAGGAAGTCAGAACACCGTAGTTCGACCCAAAGAGACTGAAAGATGAATTGACTTGTGAACTGCTTGCTTGTCAATGCTCAAGTGTATGACCTGTCTGGCTCAGGTGCAAACTGTCTTGCATTAGACGGAAGAAGCGAGTTCTCGTTTGTGAGTGAAGGTGATGAGAAAAGAATCCCGGAGGAGACGATTATCATTTGTTTTTGAGTTTTCAGTCTTTTATTGCTTTTGAAAGTTTGTCATAAGATAATGAGCTTAAGCCTAAACCAATGGATCTAGTAAACTCATCACATCTTCCCTCTGATTAGGGGTAATGAGAATACCTTAAGTGTGAAGTCAGATTCTCACACTTAATCACCTTTGATGCAGGATTAAGATCATTAACCTACTTGTGATTATTTAGATGTTTTTGTGATTTTGTTTAGTGTTGAGTAATGAGGTTAAGCCATAATCATGGATTAAACAGACTCATTACACCATCCTAAAAGAAGGATGATAGATGAGAATGTTTAAGCTGAGGAAAACTCCTCAACTTAATCCATGATTAGGGATTAAACTCATGACAAAACAAGCCTTTGATTAAGTGGATTTTATTTAATGGTATGATGATGAAGTGAGTTTTATTGTTTGTAAGACAACTTGAGGGGGACTTGTCCATTAACACTAGGGTTAGTCCTTCTTAACCACTTAAGGAAGAATTAGAACCCTAATGCAAGGCCCAAGTTACAAGTGTGATGTCTTGATATTTATTAAGTGAATTGATTAAGAGACTTAAACACATTAAGGGTTCAAGACTTAGGATTAAAGTTATACACTCCATCCTAAAAGAAGGATGCAGGCATAAGCTTAATCACAAAGTCTTAAAGCCTTTAGGGTTTAGTCTCTGATTATGAGGTGAGAAGAGAAAACCCAAAGAGAGACACAAAGGTAAAAACTATGGGGGGAGACTAATCAAAACCCTAATTCATTGTCATGCTTGGTTGATCCTAAGGTTTGTGAGGTTTGCAAGAACAATCTTCAGAGGAGCCACCAGGAAGCAGATGAACAAGATCAAGAGAAGCAAAGTGACTTGCTTCATTCAAGAAGTCAAGTCACTTGAAGAAAGAAAGTGGGAAGAGGAAGAATGAGCAAGCTCAAACTCAAACACATATAGGAATGCAGCAATGGATGCAAGAGAGATGAAAAGAAAAGTTATGAGAAGTGAAGGCAAATTCACTTCCCAAGTTTACTTACCACCTGAAATGTTAGAAAGAGATGCAATGCAATGCAAGATGAGATGAAATGGCATGATGCTAGACAAAACCAGAAGCATGTTAATGATGATTATGATGCTATGAGATGCTGCAAACATGAGGCAAGGCATGGAGATGTTCATACAAGATCATGAATGCAAATGATGCAAGCTAAAGGGCATGAACAAGCATGGAAAGTTATGAAGCATACAAGACAAATGACATGGCAAATATGAGATGCAATGATCAAAGATGCTTTCTATATGTCTTAAGATGCCAAATGAATCACAAGAATGCACAAAATGCAAAGACAAGTCATGTTATGCAAGGAAATGCAAGAAGGATGCAAGAGAAAACCCAAATTAGGGCTTAAGGATCAAACATCAAACAAAAACCCAAAACAGAAGCAAACCCTAAGATAAAAAATGGAAAATGCCATCCTAAGAAACCCTAGACCTATAATAAACCACTGCCCAAAGGGGAACTCTCAACTCTCAACCAAACTCAAGTTATGAATTTTACAAGTTATTAGGGTTTTTTAGGGTTCTTAACAAAAGAAATGCCAATCAATTTGGAAATGCAAGAACAAATCATGGCCTTTTTACCCTAGAAACTACATGCCAAACAAAAGACCAAGCAAAAAGAATCAATGTCTCAACCTTCTCCAATAGGCAGAAATGAATTTTTGAACTTATGATCAAAATAATGCATAAAAAATGATTTAATTCAATGAAAAATTCTTAAAATGCATCAAGATCAAAAAAGAAATTTGGTTTGAAGGTTGGACAATGTTTCTAAATGTCTTAGAACATTTCATGAATTTTTTTGTAATTTTTAAATACCTAAAAGTATTTTTAATTAATTAATTCCCATTAATCAATTAAAAATAATCTTTTAAATATTTAAAAATACCTTTTTAATGATGAAAAATAAAATAAAAATATTTTTGGGTCTTAAAAATTAATAAAACTTTAAAGAAAAAGTTTCATAATTTTTAAGACATTTTTGCTATTTTTAAATAATTATGCAAATTAAATGAAAGAAAATGAAATAAAAATCAAATAAATATGAAAGTAATCAGGATGGATGGATGAGATTGATTCTGAGTTTAAATGTGTTGACTGCGCGCGCGAATGGAGGGTGTAGATTCACTCTGAGCAAATTAATTTAATTACAATTAATTAAAACTAACTTAGTGGATTAGGGCTAATTGGGAAGATCCTGGCCATTCACACGCGCGGGAGGTCAAGGGAGTCAACGGATCCTACGGCCCAAGTTCAAATGGCACTAATTACAGGGATTATGCCCTAAACATTTTCAGGTGGCCGGAGAAGACCTCCGGTCGTCTTCTCCGGTGGGAAGTCCACCTGAAAATCTCCAAAACCTCTCAAAACGCATCAAAAATAAAAACCAAGCACAAAGAAATGAACCCCATGATCTCCTGAATCAAAACCCTAAGTCCAAACAAATTTTTTCTTCCTCAAAACCATGAATCGAACAGAACAAGTTTTAGGGCAAACCAGTTTCAGAGACAAATTAAACTCTCAAATCAAAGCCATTTTCAAAACCAAAGACATATTCATGATCAGGACAACATAAAGAACAAGTTTGTAACAAGAAAAATGATTTCTGGAAAAATAATTTTCAAGCTACCTGAGATTTGGAGCTTTCAGTTTGAAGACTTTCTGGCCACTTCCTTCAGTGCAAACTGTTCCACTTGGTCCCCAGAAGATGTTTGAATGCTCAATGAGAGTTTAAGTTGGCTGGATAGTGAGATTCGATAGCTTCTGCTCAAGCTTGATCAGAAATGGCAATGGTGAAATAGGGAGCTTCAGGTCATGGTGAATGGTTGTTTGTGATTCTGAGGATGAATGGAGAAGGTCTATGGTGTTTGTTTGTGTGTTTGCAAGATGTGGTGAGAATTTCGAAGAGAAATGCAGGCTGAGGTGAGAAATGGTTATGGAGTATTCTGGTTGTTTTAGGCCTGGGTTCTTGGTGCTGGGTGGTCTATGGAGCAAGGTGAGTTGAATGGTGAAGATAGTTTGAGTGTTTGTAAGCTGTGGAGAGAAATTCGAAGGCTTATGCAATGATGGAGTGTTTTGTGAATGTCTTGAATGTGTGAGCTTCAGCCTTGCTTACTTAGTGTTATGGCTTGCCAAAGGATACAATAAACAAATGCAAGTGGCCAGAGGATGTGACATGGCCTGTGGTGATTGGGATGTTTGCTTTTGCCAAAAGTCAAAAATCTTGTAAGAGAGGCATGGGCTTGATACTAGCTTGGTACAAAGGCTAGGGCTGGCGCAGCATGGTGTGGTGAGAGAGCCAGCAAGGTTCAAAGGCCAAGGCAGCAAGTTGAGGGAAGTGTCATGAGTGTTTTGCAACTTGGTTACTTTTTGCCTTTTCATGAAAATCTCTCATTACACAAACCATAAACATGTGAACCTTGGTCAAATTCTGATTTTTGTGACTTAGAGAATGTTTGTGTAATGGTTTGAAATGAATTAGAGGTCACAATTGGCTTTGGTTCAAGACTTTGCAAAATTTCCATTTGAAGCATGCCTTGAAAATTAATGATTTTAGCCAACTTTGCCTTGCCATAACTTTTGATCCAAGAAGAGTTTGATCATGTTCTTGTACTTTTTGAAAAGGGAAAGATGAGATCTACAACTTTCATGACCAAAGTTTTTCCATTTGAAGCATTTTTGGATCAAGAATCATGGCTTGAAATATGACCTAAAATGATGCATTCTTGAAAAGTCAACTATGCCCAAAAAGTCAACATTTGCAAAAACCCTAAATTCTTGATTTTTATGAACTTCAACCTTCTTCCATGATCAAATAAAGATCATATACACTCAAAATGATGAAGATCACCCATTGGTTGGGTCATTGGGGGCCTCAGATGCCCTGATTTTACACTGACTTGTCTGAAAAGTCAACCTTTGATCAGATGACTTCCCCATGGAATTTCTTCATGAAAATTGATATGCATACTCCCTATACCATATAGAGATCAATGGAAACAAGAATGACCAAAAAAAAATTGGAGTTATGGCCTCTGAAACCAAAACCCTAATTTTAGGTCAACTGTGCAGTTCATCCTGGCTCTGCATCCACTCAAACCCTAGTTCTTGTGATTCCTTTGCATTTTGACTTTGAGGAGATGGAATATGATACAAGAACACACATGGACCCCTTTGAGTTGATTGGTGGCCTTTGGAATGGCTCAAGAAGCTTTGGGATTGCTCAGATCACAAACCCTAGGTGCAGATGCCTTAGAAACTATGCAGTGAAACAAAAGTGAGATATGAGATGATATGTTTGTGTTTATGCATATGAGATGATCACAAGCCATGGTGTGAATGGGTGAGGGCAAATTTGGGGTGTTTACAGCTGCCCCTATTCAAACATGAGTTAGCTGTGCAGGATGTAAGCGACGGCTTAACAGGCAAACAAGATAACTTGTGGTTGAATACCAAAGACAGTCCAAAATTTGCACTCACGGAATGAAGAAGAAAAGGGATATAGATTGTAAAAGGAAAACAAAGTATATTGTAAAATGTAGGCGACGGAGGACGACCGTCGAGCAGAGGACGACTGCTGGGTAAAAATGTGTGAAGCAAAGCGATGACGGGGACGGCCGACATGCTGGGGATAAGAGGTAAAGCCAAGACGGGGACGGCCGACTAGCTGGGGAAAATAAAATCATGATGGGGACGGCCATCAAGATAAAGCTGTAAAATTCTCTGGAAATTAATGAAACATGACGGGGACGGCCATCAAGTTCGTAAAGGTAAAGTAACCAACGATGGGGACGGCCATCGGGTTAAAAAAGAAAAGGGACCACGACGGGGACGGCCATCGGGTTAAAGAATAAATGAAATAAACAGATGATGGGGGACGGCCATCAAAGGTGAAGGACGATCACCTAGCAGGGGACGGCTGCTCTGTTGGGGATAAAAGAAATATGATGGGGACGGCCATCAAAGGTGGAGGACGACCACCTGGCAGGGTACGGCTGCCGAAAATAACAACGATGGGGACGGCCATCGGATAGAAAGGGTCAACGATGGGGACGGCCATCGGACGAGCATGATGGAGGACGACCATCAAGAAGTGGAGGACGACCACTCAGCAGGGGACGGCTGCTCTCGAGGTTTGTCATGACATAGGACGAATGTCAGATAACCAAAATCAACAATGGGGACGGCCATTGGATAAAGTTGATGAAGGACGATCATCAAAGGGTGGAGGACGACCACCTAGCAGGGGACGGCTGCTAAAATCAACGATGGGGACGGCCATCGGATAGAAAAGGTCAACGATGGGGACGGCCATCGGACGAGCATGATGGAGGACGACCATCAAGAAGTGGAGGACGACCACTTAGCAGGGTACGACTGCTCTCGAGGTTTCTCATGACATAGGACGAATGCCAGATAAAAAGAAAATTTGTTGGTGATCTACTGGGGATATAGTAAACACGGACGAGCGTTTACATCCAAGAAACAAAAGGTATAAGTGTTTGGTATTGTGTATAGATTAAAGATGCGGACGAGCATCCTTAAGACTACGATACGGACGAGTATCACGTAGAAACAAACTGTCACATGATCAGAGATGATGATACGGACGAGTATCAACTGGTTAACAAAGAACACGGACGAGTGTTGCATCTGAAAGGACTCTTCTGGGGAAAAGTAGATACGGACGAGTATCTATATCCAAGAAGACATAAGTGTTTGACACGGTGTACGGATTAAAGATGCGGACGAGCACCCTTAAGACTATGATACGGACGAGTATCACGTAGAAACAAACATTAGACGCAATGTTCTGAGATGATGGTACGGACGAGTACCAACTGGTTAACAAAGAACAAAGACCACTGTCGAATCTGTGGGGATATGAGTGATGATGTATACAAGATACGGACGAGTATCTGTATAAGTGTACCAACGAGTGGTGAGCATTGTATTGTATAGATGAGTGTTTATCTGCTGGGGAGAGTGACACGGACGGGTGTCAAGAGGGAAAAGTATAATATTAACAAGTATATGAGTAATAAAGGTGTAAGCGACTGCGCTGGGGATATGACACGGACGGGTGTCGAGAAAGTGTATATACAAGTATACGTGAGTGCAAAGAGGATGTCTTTGGCTTTCTGCTGGTGATTTGACACGGACGGGTGTCATGAAGTATCCGTAATACGGGTGATCTTGTTTGTAAAGAGTGTTCAGGCGACTTTACTGGGGAAAGATGACACGGACGGGTGCCAAAAGGAGTATATACTGGTGTTTGTGATTGTGAGGCAACTGCTTTTGCCGGGGACTCTGGTGGGGATTTTTCTGTATCATGATGATGAACGGTTTATTATTCACAAGTGTTCAATTCACAACATGACTTATGATTATGCTATGTATTCGGTTTTTGCCGTAATGCTCCGTATTAGACGGAATGCTACGCTCTGAGGGGATAGTATGATGCGAATGCTATGATTATGCAAAGGGGCACAGATCCGGGATTCGGATCCCATTGCTGCGAAGATCTCTGGATGATCTGCTTGAAGTGAACATCCCAGCTGGGGATGAGATCATTGGTAGATCTAATGATGTATCTGCTTGGGGATATAGGTCACTGATTGACATATCCTTATAATATGGGACCCAGCTGGGGTTTGTAGAAGCTTTCTCCCTCTCTGTTGTGATTTCTTCATGCGTCGCTCTTCTGGATAGAGGCTGGGGATTCCATGGGGAGATGATTCCCTGACTTCTGCATTCTGCTGAGGAAGAATGGTTGGCACTACAGCTGGGGAATGCTGTTGATAACTCAGCTGGGGAGAGTAATGAGAGGCAACTCGGCTGGGGAGAGAGCATTTCGGATGCCGAGATTGAGTGTATGTTGATTTGGCAACTTTGCTGGGGAAGTGGGCACCTTCCAGTGCCACGTGGAAGATAGACCGAGTTGATAATGATTTGCCAGCTTGCTAAGACGTAACTTGCATGCCCCAGGTTGCGTTCTGGATACCTGCAATCCTGCAGAGATAAGGAAACGCGCAAAAGGTCCCGAGGTATCCCTTACTGGATTCCGTCATAGGAGTTAAGTACTTTCGAGAATAATCACATTCCCTGTAAGCATGTGTTTTTATTTTTAGAGAAAGGCATCTGTACTTATGCAATTGTATTTTTAGAGATATCAGACAACTCTTTGCAAAACATAAATGTAAAAAACGAAACATGACCGAAAATCTGATTTTATTAATTCATGTGCCCTGAATTGGCAAGATACAGTCAAGGAAACATATCTCCTGAAATGAAGAGATTGTTACAAATTGAGAAACAAAATGCTGGCGATGCTGACGACGCTTTCAAGGAGCTTCCTCTTCTGTTATGACTCGTATGACAATGACGTTCTTCTCGTCTTGCTTTCTGGAGAGAGTTGATTCTGATTGAAGTCTGATCCTTCGTAGCTTACCAAGTTATAGGTGATACAGACGAATTCAGAATGCAGTTGTTCGCTTATTCCCTTATTTTGCATGGATCGCCCTTTCGGGTTTTCAATCCATCGGGATATCCATTTTTGCCTGAGCTGTCCAATGCGGCTTTTCAACTCAGCGGGTGTACATTTTTATTCATTTTCCCTTATTTTTGCCCGAGTCTTTTATTCTGTTTTTGACTCGCCGGGATGCCCTATTTTTGCCTGGACTTACATTCTGTTTTTATGTCCAGCGGGTCATTTTATGCGAAGTATTTTTTAACTGCATCTGAATTCACAGGGGACGGGAAATCTTCACCATCCATGGTGCTGAGCATCATCGCTCCACCAGAGAAAACTTTCTTTACAACGAATGGTCCTTCATAATTTGGAGTCCATTTGCCCCTGTGGTTTGTATGAGGAGGGAGGATTCTTTTCAGCACAAGATCTCCTACTTGGTACTCTCGGTGCCTGACTTTCTGATCGAAGGCTCTCTTCATTCTCTTCTGATATAGCTGTCCATGACAGATTGCAGCCAATCTTTTCTCTTCGATCAGACTCAGTTGTTCGTATCGGGCCCGAACCCAATCTGCTTCACTCAGTTTAACATCCATTAGTACCCGTAGAGAGGGTAATTCAACTTCAACAGGTAGGACTGCTTCCATACCATACACAAGCTGATACGGTGTTGTCCCAGTGGACGTTCTGATTGACGTGCGGTACCCATGCAAGGCAAACGGTAGCATTTCATGCCAGTCTTTGTAGGTGACTACCATCTTCTGCACAATCTTCTTAATATTTTTATTTGCTGCCTCGACAGCGCCATTCATCTTTGGCCTGTAAGGAGAAGAATTGTGATGTTGGATCTTGAAGTCCCGGCACAGCTCTGCCATCATTTTGTTGTTTAAATTGGAACCATTATCAGTAATGATTCGCTCGGGCACTCCATACCGACAGATGATATCTCTCTTCAGAAATCGGGCTACCACTTGTCTTGTGACGTTTGCATATGAGGCTGCTTCGACCCACTTAGTGAAATAGTCAATGGCGACCAAGATGAATCTGTGGCCATTCGAAGCAGTTGGCTCAATCTTACCAATCATATCAATGCCCCACATGGCAAAGGGCCATGGTGAAGACATTATGTTCAAAGGATTGGGAGGCACATGCACCTTATCTGCATAGATCTGGCATTTGTGGCACTTTCTGGCGTAAGCACAACAGTCTGCATCCATTGTGATCCAGTAATAGCCTGATCTTAATAACTTTTTAGCCATTGCATGTCCTCCAGCATGGGTACCAAAAGAGCCTTCATGCACTTCATGCATCAACAAATCTGCTTCTGCCTTGTCAACACATCTGAGGAGTACCATGTCAAAGTTCCTCTTGTATAAAGACCCGTCAGTGTTCAGAAAGAAACTACCAGCAAGCCTTCTCAAAGTCTTCTTATCATTGGAAGATGCCCCAGGTGGGTATGTTTGATCCTCCAAGAAGCACTTAATGTCATGGAACCAAGGCTTATCATCTTTGACAACGTCTGCTGCAAATACATATGCTGGTCTATCAAGTCTTGACACTGAAATCTGAGGTACAAAGTTGACGGCTTGAACTTTGATCATGGATGAAATGGTAGCAAGAGCATCCGCAAACTGATTCTCGTCCCGAGGGATATACTCAAGCTTGACTGTTGTGAAGAAAGTCAATAACCTTCTTGTATAATCCCTGTAAGGTATCAGATGATCCTGGTGGGTGTACCATTTTCCGTTGGTTTGATTGACTACCAAAGCTGAATCTCCGAATACGGTCAATGTTTTGATCCTGAGGTCAATGGCTTCCTCAAGACCCATAATGCAAGCTTCGTATTCAGCTTCGTTGTTAGTGCAGTTGAAGGTGAGTTTTGCCGAGAAAGGCATGTGAACTCCTTTGGGTGTAATGAGTACCGCACCAACACCACGACCATTCATGTTAACAGCCCCATCAAACATCATAGTCCATTCTTCTTCTGGGTCTGGCCCTTCAGTGTGAATAGGCTCTTCGTGATCTTTTGCTTTAATGAACATGATGTCCTCATCAGGGAAGTCAAACCTCATAGGCTGGTAGTCATCAATGGGTTGCTCAGCAAGATATTCAGATAGTACACTGCCCTTGATGGCTTTCTGAGATGTGTACTGTATGTCGTATTCTGTGAGAATCATCTGCCATCTTGCAACCCGTCCGGTAAGAGCTGGCTTCTCGAAAATGTACTTAACTGGATCCATTTTTGAGATCAATAAGGTAGTGTGGGTCAACATATACTGTCTCAGTCGGCGAGCAGCCCACGCTAAAGCACAGCAAGTTTTCTCGAGCAGTGAATAACGTTGTTCACAGTCGGTAAACTTTTTGCTTAGGTAGTATATTGCATACTCTTTTCGACCAGACTCGTCATGCTGGCCCAACACACACCCCATTGACTCTTCTAGCACTGTCAAGTACATAATCAGAGGTCTTCCTTCAACTGGCGGCATGAGGATTGGAGGTTCTTGCAGATATTCCTTGATCTTGTCAAAAGCCTTCTGGCAATCTTCGTTCCACCTGACCGTTTGTTCTTTTCTTAACAACTTAAACAAGGGTTCGCAGGTTGCTGTAAGGTGAGATATGAACCGCGAAATGTAGTTCAATCGACCTAAGAACCCTCGAACTTCTTTCTCAGTTTTCGGTGCAGGCATTTCTTGAATAGCCTTGACTTTATCAGGGTCAACTTCAATCCCTTTCTCACTTACAATAAAGCCCAGCAGCTTACCGAATCGCACCCCGAATGTGCATTTGTTGGGGTTCAGCTTCAATTGGTACTTCCTCAGACGCTTGAATAATTTGAGCAGATTCACCAGGTGATCTTCTTCTGTAAGGGACTTGGCGATCATATCATCCACATAACATTCTATTTCCTTGTGGATCATATCGTGGAATAATGTCACCATAGCCCGTTGATATGTTGCACCAGCATTCTTCAGTCCGAATGGCATCACTTTGTAACAGAACGTGCCCTAAGGTGTAATGAATGTTGTCTTCTCCATGTCTTCAGGTGCCATCTTGATCTGGTTGTATCCTGAAAATCCGTCCATGAAGGAGAATACCGAGAACTGAGCCGTGTTATCCACCAATACATCAATGTGAGGTAATGGGAAATCATCTTTCGGGCTGGCTCTGTTCAGATCCCGGTAGTCAACACACATTCTCACTTTGCCGTCTTTCTTAGGCACAGGTACTATGTTAGCAACCCACGACGGATAGCTAGTCACAGCAAGGAACCCGGCGTCCCATTGCTTTTGTACCTCTTCCTTGATTTTCATAGCCATGTCTGGGCGAGTTCGGCGCAGTTTCTGTTTAACTGGTGGGCAATCTTCCCTCAAAGGCAGCTTGTGCACAACTATATCGGTATCCAACCCTGGCATATCTTGATACGACCAAGCAAACACATCAACATACTCTTGAAGCAGATCTATCAGTTGTCTCTTCACTGAGTTTTGCAGGCAGGCCCCTATTTTAACCTCTTTCACGTCTTCCTCCGTACCAAGATTAATCACTTCAATCTCCTCCTGGTGAGGAGTAATAACCTTTTCCTCTTGTCTCAACAACCTGGCTAGCTCTTCAGGAAGCTCATATTCTTCATCAACCCCTTCATCATCTTGATTGATTGGATTGTCAAAGTCATACGATGTCATAGCCGTGCTGTTGTCGGTGCTGTCTGGAAGGCACTCTCTGCAAGGGTTAAGTTTGTTCATTTTAGTGATTGATTTTAATCTTGCTTTAGAAAAAAGTGAAATGAAGTTATCATTTTGAAAACACCGCCATTTATTTTTGTACAAAAAGAAAAATGGAAAAACAGTGAACAGAAAAGAAAAAGACTTGTTTGCAAAAAGATGTCTGATATTTCATTAATTTAATCTTGTTTGCACAAAAGTACAGATGGCCCTGATTACAAAATGAGTCTTGTCATCTTGGGCAAGATGCAAGACTTGGATGCATGCTATAAAAATACAGGAAATAATAATTACTCTGCATGAGTAACTCTTATAATTTCCTGGGAAGACCAGTTCGAGACACTGCTCCCCGGGATCTTTGGACGAATCCAATTCTCCAGATTGCGCTCCTCTTCCAGCTCGTCTTCCAGACAGTTGATAGCATCGGGGGTAAGCATCCCCCCACTGACAAAACCAGGCTCTGCAGCAGCCTTTGCTTGATGTTGAGTTGGTCTGTAACCCAACCCAAACTTGTCCTTCTTCTCCTCCACAGCTAAAACCTTGCCCCAGCCTAGGGCAGTTCCTTCTTCAACAACCTTCCGGGCTTGTTGGTAAGACGACATTGGAGTACCAGATACAGCAGATGCTTCATTGACATTCAAGGCTTCAAAACCTTGGCTCATTGTTTCATGGATCTCCCCATCCATCTCAATGTATTTATAAGTAGCCAGATGGCTAACGAAAATATCCTCCTCCCCACAGATTGTGACAACTTGACCCTCCCACTCAAATTTTAACTTTTGGTGAAGGGTAGACGTTATTGCGCCGGCGGCGTGAATCCAGGGTCTACCCAACAAACAGCTGTAGGCGGGCTGAATGTCCATCACATAAAAGATAGTTTTAAAGGTCTGTGGGCCAATTGTCACGGGCAGCTCAATCTCTCCCAGAACCGATCTCTTCGAACCATCAAAGGCTCGCACCACCAGGTTGCTGGGTCTCAATGCCAATCCATCATATTCTAACTTCACCAAAGCCTTCTTTGGTAAGACATTCAGGGAAGAACCTGTGTCCACCAGCACATGAGAAAGGACAGCTCCTTTGCATTCCATGGTTATGTGCAAGGCTTTGTTGTGATTGCGGCCATCCACTGTCAAGTCAGAATTGGTAAACCCTAGCCCATTGCTAGCAGTAACATTTCCAACCACGGTTTCCAATTGGTTGACAGTAATCTCTTCAGGCACGTAAGCTGCGTGCAAGACCTTAAGTAGTGCATTCCGATGGGCTTCGGAGCACATGAGCAGCGAGAGGATAGAGATTTTGGATGGCGTCTGGTGAAGCTGATCCACAATTTTATAATCACTCTTTTTGATGATTCGCATAAACTCATCAACTTCCTGATCGAACGGAGTCTTCAGGGCTTCTTTGGCAGCTGGATCTTCCTGCACCTGGCCTTTACCCTTTGCCTTGGCAGCAGCTTCTGCTTCGGCAGTAGGTCTTTGAACTTGTGAAGCAAAGAGACGTCCGCTTCGAGTGAAGCCTCCGCCTCCCCCCACATTATCTACTTGTGGTGCAGGTGCTGATGTTTCAAGAGTGATTCTTTTTTCTTCTCGGTACACGTCAGAGCCATAGTGCCAAGGGATGGCCCTATTGCTTTCATATGGTACTGGTCCAGGCACCGTGACAGTGACTGGACTGATTGCTGCTGCTGAAGGGACTGTTATTGTTTGTGGATCATAAAAGATTGTTACTGGTGCTCTGGCGGGAGCAGCACCTTCCGAATGGTAGGCGGAGTTATTTTCAGGATCGTAGAATATGGTAACAGTAGAGACATCTTCGTGATTGATTGCTGGAGTTGTAGGAGGTACTGTTGGAAGGACTGTTGTTGTTGATGGAGATTCGAAATGGAATGAAGCTGAAGTTGTAGCAGGAGAAACTGCTGAAAACTGATCATTTGGGAGGACAGATGAAGTACTTGCTGATGGTGCTGATGAATTGTCGGGAACAATAGTTGCTACATTTGTAGGAGGTTCTGAAACCGTTGCTGATGAAGTTGTTGGGTTCGTCAGGAATGATGTAGTGATCTGTAGCAGGCCACTCTGAATAAGGCTGTCAATGCCATTCCTCAGGTCCTCACACCCGTTCCATGAAATATTGCAGTAGGGACACCCTAGTTCACACCCCGGAAATATTTGGCTTTCACGGAGTTGAGCTTTGATTTCCACCAATGGTGTCCTGATCTGATCCACACTGGTTATTAAATAAGACGGTCTGTCTTCTTCAATAGCGTTAATTCGAGGACCACCATGGTTTGGCATAGGGTTTTTATTGACATTGGGCGGCGGTGCAAAATTCAGAGCCTTGGAGTCTACCAAGTCTTGTACCTTCATATGCAGAGCCCTGCATTTTTCTGTACTGTGACCAGGTGCGTTTGAGTGAAAAGCACACCTAGCATTGGAGTCATAGTTTCTTGGTAGACTGTTGGGATCCGGAGGTGCCAACGTTCTTAGCTCAACTAGGTTGAGTTTCAGAAGTTGTGGCAGCAAGGCAGCATACGGCATTGGGATCGGGTCAATCACTCTGTTAGCTTGGGATGGCCTTTGCTGGAATGGCCTCTGTTGATTGTTGTTGGTGTTGTTGTTGTTGAAGTTTCTTGGAGGATACTGATTCTGGTGATACTGAGGTTGTTGCTGGAAGTTTTGTTGAGGAGGTTGATAGACTGGCTGTGGATGAGCTGGAGCAGGGATAGTGACTGCTGCTATTGACCTCTGAACATATTGGGGCCTACCCCTGTTGGTGTGAATGGCATTGGTCTCGCCAGTTCTTCTTGGGCCTGCAAAAGGCTTCCTTGTACTACTGGACGAGCTGGCACCGTTATCAGAAATCTTACCCATCTTTAACAGGCTTTCAATTCTCTCCCCAGCTATAACAACATCTGCGAAGCTAGTGGAGGAGAAAGCAGCCAACCTGTCAATATACGTTCCCTGGAGAGTGTTCATAAACATGTCTGCCATTTCCCGTTCTGACATAGGTGGCTGGACAGCAGCAGCAAGCTGTCTCCATCTTTGAGCATATTCTCTGAAGCTCTCCCTGGATGACTGTGACATTCCCATTAGGAGGGTCCTGTTGGGTGCCATATCTAGATTATACTGATACTGTCTGATGAAGGCCTCTGCCAGGTCCTTCCAGCATCTAATTGTTGCTCTTGTCAGATGGGAATACCACTCCCTCGAAGCTCCAGTCAAGCTATCTTCAAAATAGAACATCCACAATTTCTCATCCATTGTATAGGCCTTCAGCCTTCCCAGAAATGATTGTAGATGAGTCCGGGGGCATGAAGTCCCATTATACTTTTCGAAACAAGGTGGCTTGAACTTATGGGGGATCCTGACCCCGTCTACCAAACCCATGTCCATGACGTCGAAGCCCAAAGAATTTTGAGACTCCAGTGATCTCAACTTCTCAGTTATTTCATCCAACCGTCTATCGTAGGCTTCTTCTCCGGCACCCATTACTGTAAATTGGTCCTCCTGAGGATCTTCTTGAAGTACTCTGGCCGCAGTGGCTGTCCCTTGTATATTGACAGGGATGTTGGTCTCTGGATGGAGATGGGGTCCAAAAACTGGGGGATTGATATGAGGTTGGACCCTCTCGTTGTTACTTGTGCCAGCAGTTCCCACATGGGGCTCCTCTTGATTCCTTCCTTCTACCAAAGCTCTGAGCCTCTCCTGGCTTTGAGCTAAGTTATTCATCACTTCCATGAATTGTGTTATCTGAGTTCTCATCTCCAGCCTTTCGTTGGCCATCTAGTTTCTGACCTCTGTAAGGTCCTGCTGCATCTGATCCATCTGGATTCCCGGAAGGTTGTTTCTAGTTGGGTACCTGTGTGGCCTGTTGAGGGGAAATACCCGGCGGCGAGCAATAATTCCTGAACATCACAACAGAGGTTAGCAACAACAAAACGAAACCCTACAAAACAAATAAAGGGTTAGCATGCAATGCAGTTATGCTTATTTGCTCTCAAGGTGAAATAATACAATTTGTTCATTTTACAACACCAGCCCTCAAAGGGGGTCAAAATACATCACAAAAAGCAAAAGTACATGGAATAGGGATAACAACATGCAAATGATCAAACTCCAAGGCCAAACTCATCCTCACGAACTTCCTTAAGAAGTGCTTCGGTCACAGGATCAGCCGGACGCTCCGTGAGACTTCTGATGAGGAGGTTTCTTGCTGCAACAGCTGCAGTCAACTTCTTGTTCTGACTTTGGTCCTTAGACCTCTTCACTCCAGCTCTGATTTCTAACTCTGATATTTCCTTCTGGGCTGCTGCCAAGGCTTTTTCCATCTGCTCCATCTTGTCCTGAACTCTCTTGTCTTCTAGAGTACGGGCCTCAGTGATCCGGACCCACCTGGCCTGACTCTCTTTCAGGTACAAGTCTGTTCTTGCTCTCTGGAACTGGGCTTCTTTACAAGCATTCTTCAGAATCTGTTCACCAGCCTTAGACTTGTTGATATAATCTCCAGACTTCTCAATCTTGGTCAAGTGTTCCACCCTCAACTTCTCCAATCTCTCAATCTCCCTCACACCTTCACTCCTCTCCCTGAGGGTCTTCTGCAAGGCTTGGGTTAACTTCTCATTTCTTTCCTTCAAGCTCTCAAACTCCTCCAAACTGATGGTGGCAGGGGGTGGTGCTGAAGATGACTCAGGCATGTCTTCTATGGTGAAGGGCATTCCAGAGAATTGGGCCCTAGCATGGGACCACTCATAATATTGGACTGATGCCACATTATTGCACTTCCCTAGAATGGTGACTCCCTTGGTTTGAACATGATCCCAGGCCCAGGCAGCCTGCCTAACAACAGCCAAACTAATCTTGTTCTCACAGTAGAGGGTCTCAACCAAGTCTTGTTCCCTTGGGGTATGAACCAGTGCATAGCCCAATTGCCTTCTGAACAGCAGAGGGTTGTAATTGATACTTCCCTTAACTCCTATCAAGGGCACATTGGGAAAGTGACCATAGCTGGTGATTATATCTCTGCCCTTGGTGCTTTGAGTACACCATCTGATGTCTGCTGAAGTGAGAGTAGTGAGCCTCTTAGCCCAGTTGCTTTGCTGATGAGGATTTAGGAATGCATCTGTCCTGGGTAGATGCTTAAGAAGCCAAGCATGGAATAATGGAGCACAAATCCTCACTAATCTTCCCCTCTGTTTCTCATTCCTCTGGTGCACTGAGTAATAGAGATCTCCTAGCAAAGTTGGCACTGGGTTCTTCAGGATGAACAAATGGATTGCATTCTTGCTGATGAATCGAGGCTCATCTGCAAACAACACAATTCCATATACACTTAAGGTCAACAGAGCACAAACAGCTCTCCACTCCCCCAGGGAAGCCTTCATACTAGCTTGAGAAATCAGGAAGTCAAGATGAAAACCAGGGATCCCAGCTTTAGAGGTCATGTGCTGCTCAATCAAAGCAGGTTCCAGGTGCAGAGCTTTTGCCACCTCTCCATTGCTGGGAAAGACCATTTCAGGGTTGAAAGGGATTTCCCTCTTGATAGGCAAACCAATCAAAGATGAGTATTCTTCTAAAAGAGGCCCCGTCTGAAAGTCTTGAAAGGTGAAACATCTCAATGGGGGGTCATAAAACTGAATGCAGGTGTGGATCAAACTCCTCTGGGATGGGTCCAGATCCATGACCAAGTCAAGTATATCTCCATAATGCTCCCTGAACAAAGGTATGTGATCTGGAGTGATCAGGGTTTGGATCCTCCTGATATCTGATAAGTCTGGTTGGAAGAAATGGTAAGTGATGTTGCTTTTCTTTGGAGCCATGATGCTGAAGACTGAGTAGAGTGCTGATGAAGATGCTGAGGAGTGGGCCACTGGCTGGCTAGTGCAAGTATTTGAAGTATATGGCTGACAAGCTGAAGCTAGTGCTGGTGGAGATAGGTCAGTAATGCAGATGGGGTCAAAACCAAAACCAGATGAAAATGGATACCCTGAAACACAAATAAGCAAATGTTAATATGATGCAATGGGTATGTATGCAAATGAAATGCAAGGGTTTGTGACTGAGCTGGATCTGATCAAAATGTCCTGATATAAGTCCAAGTGTGTTCAAGAATTCCAGATGGAGGTCTATAAATCCAGTAACCAGGGTGGGGGGCTCAAATAAAGAGCCACATGTCCAGGGTTTAGAATCACAAGAACTGTCCAACATGGAGTATTCTTAACAAAGTCAAAGTAACAGGGTATTCTGAGGTCAAGGTACCTGCAAACCTGTAAACAGCCCAACCCCCTCACAGGTGATGGTCTAGAACAAGGATCCTCAGACTTGGATCAGTTATGGGAAGTGTAAACACTTCCAACCCGGAGGTACAGTGTTTACAATAACCATAACAATTCCTCCTCTAATTCACCTCAGTTTCTGAAGGTCAATACTAAAAGGTCATCCAGACTTAGCAGGCTTCCCAGATAGCCCTAGCATTGCAGGAAATCTGCAACACAGAGTTCTCAAGAAGAAACCCATATCTGAACCGTGTTTCATATTCCCGCACCAGACCGAAATGGAATGGGAAAGAATATGATTCACTCTAGCCTAGGTGTCACTCAGGTCCCAGGTATAGGACCTTAACTCTCAATGAAACACCCACCCACCAAAGCAAACAACAGATCCAGCCAGCAACAATGACAGTATGATATATAGAAAGCATTAAAGTAACTGTACATAAAGCAATAAACAAATACAAACACAAACAAGCACATAACACCCCAGTAAACACAAATCAATCAAGCGCTAGGAGGAACCCACAAAAAGAACCAGAAGCCCTGGTTGCAGTATAAGGCATCCCCAGCAGAGTCGCCAAGCTGTCGCTCCCGACAAGTGAAAATTGGTTCAGATGAAGGTACAGACGCGAACGGTCGGCGAGAGGGACAATGAGAACACACAGCCGTGAACTCACTGGAGATGAATAGAGTCGCCAGCTAGGCATTTTTATCCCGGAGGAAAGGCAATGCTGCATAAGCCTAGAAAGAGACGGATAAGACGGTTGCGAACCAGAGAGACTGAGAAAGGGGGTTGGTTACAACCTGGGAAGGTATTAGCACCCAGATTGTCCGCCGTACTCGACGGGATCCACGCTTAAAAGATTTGTGTTTTAAAGGGGTAGTGTCAGTGCAATCTGTGTATAAAATAGCTGGAAAACAAAATGTACAGGTGTCAGTGTAAAAGGAGTGCAAAGTGTGTAAAAGAAGTGTCAGTGTAAGGAAAGAGTATGCTCATGATCATGAGGCTAAGAAAATGATGCTGAAAGAGGGGGAATATACAGAGACTTTTGTTCGATAACTGTTAAGTTATGCCTACGTATCCTCTCGTGCAATGAGGAAGTCAGAACACCGTAGTTCGACCCAAAGAGACTGAAAGATGAATTGACTTGTGAACTGCTTGCTTGTCAATGCTCAAGTGTATGACCTGTCTGGCTCAGGTGCAAACTGTCTTGCATTAGACGGAAGAAGCGAGTTCTCGTTTGTGAGTGAAGGTGATGAGAAAAGAATCCCGGAGGAGACGATTATCATTTGTTTTTGAGTTTTCAGTCTTTTATTGCTTTTGAAAGTTTGTCATAAGATAATGAGCTTAAGCCTAAACCAATGGATCTAGTAAACTCATCACATCTTCCCTCTGATTAGGGGTAATGAGAATACCTTAAGTGTGAAGTCAGATTCTCACACTTAATCACCTTTGATGCAGGATTAAGATCATTAACCTACTTGTGATTATTTAGATGTTTTTGTGATTTTGTTTAGTGTTGAGTAATGAGGTTAAGCCATAATCATGGATTAAACAGACTCATTACACCATCCTAAAAGAAGGATGATAGATGAGAATGTTTAAGCTGAGGAAAACTCCTCAACTTAATCCATGATTAGGGATTAAACTCATGACAAAACAAGCCTTTGATTAAGTGGATTTTATTTAATGGTATGATGATGAAGTTAGTTTTATTGTTTGTAAGACAACTTGAGGGGGACTTGTCCATTAACACTAGGGTTAGTCCTTCTTAACCACTTAAGGAAGAATTAGAACCCTAATGCAAGGCCCAAGTTACAAGTGTGATGTCTTGATATTTATTAAGTGAATTGATTAAGAGACTTAAACACATTAAGGGTTCAAGACTTAGGATTAAAGTTATACACTCCATCCTAAAAGAAGGATGCAGGCATAAGCTTAATCACAAAGTCTTAAAGCCTTTAGGGTTTAGTCTCTGATTATGAGGTGAGAAGAGAAAACCCAAAGAGAGACACAAAGGTAAAAACTATGGGGGGAGACTAATCAAAACCCTAATTCATTGTCATGCTTGGTTGATCCTAAGGTTTGTGAGGTTTGCAAGAACAATCTTCAGAGGAGCCACCAGGAAGCAGATGAACAAGATCAAGAGAAGCAAAGTGACTTGCTTCATTCAAGAAGTCAAGTCACTTGAAGAAAGAAAGTGGGAAGAGGAAGAATGAGCAAGCTCAAACTCAAACACATATAGGAATGCAGCAATGGATGCAAGAGAGATGAAAAGAAAAGTTATGAGAAGTGAAGGCAAATTCACTTCCCAAGTTTACTTACCACCTGAAATGTTAGAAAGAGATGCAATGCAATGCAAGATGAGATGAAATGGCATGATGCTAGACAAAACCAGAAGCATGTTAATGATGATTATGATGCTATGAGATGCTGCAAACATGAGGCAAGGCATGGAGATGTTCATACAAGATCATGAATGCAAATGATGCAAGCTAAAGGGCATGAACAAGCATGGAAAGTTATGAAGCATACAAGACAAATGACATGGCAAATATGAGATGCAATGATCAAAGATGCTTTCTATATGTCTTAAGATGCCAAATGAATCACAAGAATGCACAAAATGCAAAGACAAGTCATGTTATGCAAGGAAATGCAAGAAGGATGCAAGAGAAAGCCCAAATTAGGGCTTAAGGATCAAACATCAAACAAAAACCCAAAACAGAAGCAAACCCTAAGATAAAAAATGGAAAATGCCATCCTAAGAAACCCTAGACCTATAATAAACCACTGCCCAAAGGGGAACTCTCAACTCTCAACCAAACTCAAGTTATGAATTTTACAAGTTATTAGGGTTTTTTAGGGTTCTTAACAAAAGAAATGCCAATCAATTTGGAAATGCAAGAACAAATCATGGCCTTTTTACCCTAGAAACTACATGCCAAACAAAAGACCAAGCAAAAAGAATAAATGTCTCAACCTTCTCCAATAGGCAGAAATGAATTTTTGAACTTATGATCAAAATAATGCATAAAAAATGATTTAATTCAATGAAAAATTCTTAAAATGCATCAAGATCAAAAAATAAATTTGGTTTGAAGGTTGGACAATGTTTCTAAATGTCTTAGAACATTTCATGAATTTTTTTGTAATTTTTAAATACCTAAAAGTATTTTTAATTAATTAATTCCCATTAATCAATTAAAAATAATCTTTTAAATATTTAAAAATACCTTTTTAATGACGAAAAATAAAATAAAAATATTTTTGGGTCTTAAAAATTAATAAAACTTTAAAGAAAAAGTTTCATAATTTTTAAGACATTTTTGCTATTTTTAAATAATTATGCAAATTAAATGAAAGAAAATGAAATAAAAATCAAATAAATATGAAAGTAATCAGGATGGATGGATGAGATTGATTCTGAGTTTAAATGTGTTGACTGCGCGCGCGAATGGAGGGTGTAGATTCACTCTGAGCAAATTAATTTAATTACAATTAATTAAAACTAACTTAGTGGATTAGGGCTAATTGGGAAGATCCTGGCCATTCACACGCGCGGGAGGTCAAGGGAGTCAACGGATCCTACGGCCCAAGTTCAAATGGCACTAATTACAGGGATTATGCCCTAAACATTTTCAGGTGGCCGGAGAAGACCTCCGGTCGTCTTCTCCGGTGGGAAGTCCACCTGAAAATCTCCAAAACCTCTCAAAACGCATCAAAAATAAAAACCAAGCACAAAGAAATGAACCCCATGATCTCTTGAATCAAAACCCTAAGTCCAAACAAATTTTTTCTTCCTCAAAACCATGAATCGAACAGAACAAGTTTTAGGGCAAACCAGTTTCAGAGACAAATTAAACTCTCAAATCAAAGCCATTTTCAAAACCAAAGACATATTCATGATCAGGACAACATAAAGAACAAGTTTGTAACAAGAAAAATGATTTCTGGAAAAATAATTTTCAAGCTACCTGAGATTTGGAGCTTTCAGTTTGAAGACTTTCTGGCCACTTCCTTCAGTGCAAACTGTTCCACTTGGTCCCCAGAAGATGTTTGAATGCTCAATGAGAGTTTAAGTTGGCTGGATAGTGAGATTCGATAGCTTCTGCTCAAGCTTGATCAGAAATGGCAATGGTGAAATAGGGAGCTTCAGGTCATGGTGAATGGTTGTTTGTGATTCTGAGGATGAATGGAGAAGGTCTATGGTGTTTGTTTGTGTGTTTGCAAGATGTGGTGAGAATTTCGAAGAGAAATGCAGGCTGAGGTGAGAAATGGTTATGGAGTATTCTGGTTGTTTTAGGCCTGGGTTCTTGGTGCTGGGTGGTCTATGGAGCAAGGTGAGTTGAATGGTGAAGATAGTTTGAGTGTTTGTAAGCTGTGGAGAGAAATTCGAAGGCTTATGCAATGATGGAGTGTTTTGTGAATGTCTTGAATGTGTGAGCTTCAGCCTTGCTTACTTAGTGTTATGGCTTGCCAAAGGATACAATAAACAAATGCAAGTGGCCAGAGGATGTGACATGGCCTGTGGTGATTGGGATGTTTGCTTTTGCCAAAAGTCAAAAATCTTGTAAGAGAGGCATGGGCTTGATACTAGCTTGGTACAAAGGCTAGGGCTGGCGCAGCATGGTGTGGTGAGAGAGCCAGCAAGGTTCAAAGGCCAAGGCAGCAAGTTGAGGGAAGTGTCATGAGTGTTTTGCAACTTGGTTACTTTTTGCCTTTTCATGAAAATCTCTCATTACACAAACCATAAACATGTGAACCTTGGTCAAATTCTGATTTTTGTGACTTAGAGAATGTTTGTGTAATGGTTTGAAATGAATTAGAGGTCACAATTGGCTTTGGTTCAAGACTTTGCAAAATTTCCATTTGAAGCATGCCTTGAAAATTAATGATTTTAGCCAACTTTGCCTTGCCATAACTGTTGATCCAAGAAGAGTTTGATCATGTTCTTGTACTTTTTGAAAAGGGAAATATGAGATCTACAACTTTCATGACCAAAGTTTTTCCATTTGAAGCATTTTTGGATCAAGAATCATGGCTTGAAATATGACCTAAAATGACGCATTCTTGAAAAGTCAACTATGCCCAAAAAGTCAACATTTGCAAAAACCCTAAATTCTTGATTTTTATGAACTTCAACCTTCTTCCATGATCAAATAAAGATCATATACACTCAAAATGATGAAGATCACCCATTGGTTGGGTCATTGGGGGCCTCAGATGCCCTGATTTTACACTGACTTGTCTGAAAAGTCAACCTTTGATCAGATGACTTCCCCATGGAATTTCTTCATGAAAATTGATATGCATACTCCCTATACCATATAGAGATCAATGGAAACAAGAATGACCAAAAAAAAATTGGAGTTATGGCCTCTGAAACCAAAACCCTAATTTTAGGTCAACTGTGCAGTTCATCCTGGCTCTGCATCCACTCAAACCCTAGTTCTTGTGATTCCTTTGCATTTTGACTTTGAGGAGATGGAATATGATACAAGAACACACATGGACCCCTTTGAGTTGATTGGTGGCCTTTGGAATGGATCAAGAAGCTTTGGGATTGCTCAGATCACAAACCCTAGGTGCAGATGCCTTAGAAACTATGCAGTGAAACAAAAGTGAGATATGAGATGATATGTTTGTGTTTATGCATATGAGATGATCACAAGCCATGGTGTGAATGGGTGAGGGCAAATTTGGGGTGTTTACAATTATTGGTACTAAATGGATATTTAAAAATAAACTAGATGAAAATGGTATCATAATAAGGAACAAGGTAAGATTAGTAACCCAAGGCTATAATCAAGAGGAAGGTATATATTTTGAGGAAATATTTTCACTGTTTCTAGACTAGAAGAAGCAATTAGATTATTGTTAGCATATGCTTGTTCTTTAAATTTTCAGTTGTACCAGATGGACATTAAAAGAGTTTTCCTAAATGGTTACATACTCGAAGAATTTTATGTATGTCAACCTCCGGTATTTGAATATTTCAAACATCCTAATCATGTTTACAAACTCAAAAAGTCCTTGTACGGATTGAAGCAAGCATTAAAGGCGTGGTATGATAGGTTAAGTAATTTTCTATGCGAACATGGTTTCGAAAAGGTAAAGTAGATACTACTTTTTTATCAAAAGAATTAACAATTATACTATCTTGGTGCAAATCTATGTAGAGGACATCATATTTGGATCCACAAATTAATCCTTATGTGAAGAATTCTCATCAATCATGCAAGGAGAATTTGAAATGTCCATGATGGGTAAGTTGAACTACTTCCTTGGGTTGCATATTAAATAACAAAGAATGGGATATTTATCAATCAATCTAAGTATTGAAAAGAGCTTCTCAAAAGATTTGACATGGATTCATGCAAAGAGATAGCAACTCCAATGGGGTTCGGCACTTATCTTGATCATGACGAATCCGAAATTCCAATGTATATTACAAAATATCGAGGTATGATCGGATCTTTATTATATCTAACTGCTAGTCGACCTGATATTATGTTTAGTGTATGTTTATATGCAAGATTTCAAGATTTTCCGAAGTAATCACATCCCACTGTTGTGAAGAGGATAATAAAGTATCTTAAAGGAACATCCAATGTTGGTATATGGTATCCTAAAGGTAGTGTATGTAGTCTTGTTGGTTTCTCTGATGCAGATTATGCAAGATGTAAGACAGATAGAAAAAGCACAAGAGGTACATGTCACATTTTAGAAAATGCTATAGTCTCTGGGTCATGTAAGAAGTAAGCTAGTGTGGCTCTCAGTACCGCAGAAGCACAATATATCGCCACCGGTAGTTGTTGTTCGTAAATACTTTGGTTGAAGCAACAATTTGTGACTATGGTGTGAATCTAGGAAGCATCTCTCTCAAATGCGACAATACTAGTGCAATCAACATATCAAAGAACCCAATCATGCACTTAAGAACCAAGCACATCAATATTAGACATCACTTCTTTCGCGATCATGTGTTAAAAGCTGACATTGAGATTTCCTTCATCAATACACAAAATCAACTCGCGGAAATTTTCACAAAACCTCTCGCAAAAGAGGCTTTTTACAAGATTCGATGAGAACTTGGTATTCTAGATAAATATGATATTTAAATATTCTAAATTATTTATTATATGTCATAATGAAGCCAAGGTACACAAAATATCAATTTTTTCAATTTTTTTTACTAATTGATAAAATATGATTTATGTGAAATTTTGTGATTTTTTCTATTTTTACATGTAATTTATTTATTTTTATAAAAACAATTCCATCACAAGTTGCATTACCTAGTATAATAACATGTCAAATTATTTTTTTTGTGAAAAACTTTGCCTATTTCATGCTGCAAAGCTACTGTTTTTTAAAAATTGACTAGAGTAACCGATTACTCCGAAAGAGTAACTGATTACTTGGTCAAATCCAAGTTAAAATTTTCACGTTTTTAACGAAGTAACCAATTGCTCCATATGAGTAATCGATTACCACTAAACGTTACATAATTTTTTTAATTTATTTTCAGTGAACATTGTTTAATAAGGGGTTTGTGAATTTATTTTATTCAACTCATAAAAGTTATATTGGGAATTCACTCTTCTATTTCCAAAACCCTCATTCTCTTCACAAGATGTCTTCTGCATCTTTCTTTTGATGCAGAAAAACTCCTTGTTTGGTGTTCACAATTTCCATTCCTAGAAAATATACCAAATTTTCTAGGTTTAAGATTTCAAACTCATTCTTAATGCTTGCTTCCTAGTCAGTTCTTTTTTATTTAAATATATAACCAATAAACCATCTACATAAAGACATAGAATGGTTAAGTTTTGTTCATTTGAGCCTTTTACATAGACACCATGCACTGATATGCATTTATTGAAACCTAAGTTGATTAAGAAGCTAACAATCCTATTATTCCAAGCTCTAGGTGCTTGCTTCAATCCATACAAATATTTTCTCAACCTATACACAATCTTATCTTGCCCTTTGACTTCAAATCCTGGTGGATTCTTCACATAAACTCCTCCATCTAAAGGTCTATTAAGGAATGCAAACTTTACATCAAGTTAGTGCATCTTCCAACCTTTTTAAGCTTCTATGACCACATTCAGTCTAATTATTTCAAGTCTAGCCACATGGGCAAAAAATTCATTAAATTCTACTCAAGGTCTTTGAAGAAAGCCTTTTGCAACCAACTTTGCTTTGTAATTAGAAATTGCACCATATAATTTCAACTTCAGTTTGTAAACCAACCTTACATCAATTGCTTTCTTGCTTGAGTTCTCCACAAGCTCTCATGTTTGGTATTCATCAATGGCCTTGAATTCCTCAAACATTGCAACTTTCCAATTTTCATCCTACAGGGCTTCCACTTGATTAATTGGTTTTGACTTAGTGATAAGTGCCAAAATGTCGTTATTTTGAGTAGTAGTTTTGTGGCACTTATCGATTCATTTTTTTATATTCTTTGAATAAACCTAACTTAGTGTATAAATGTGTATACTTTAGGTATAATTGAGTTTTAACATATTTAGTGTACCGTTTAAATAGTTTCCATTCATTTTGTAGGTATTTAAGCATGGTTGGAGCATTAAGGAATAAAGGCCAAAGAGAAAAAAATTTAAGATGCAATTTTGATCCAATAAATGATGGTTGGCAGAGAAATAAAAGCAAAAGAAGCTAAAAATGCAGTTTGTCAAGCCTCGTCGGGTGAAGCTTCCTTTCGCTGGGCGAAACTTCCCTTCGCAGGGTGAAGATGGGGCGAGAGAAAACTAAAGAAATTCTAGTAGCTTTTGTCTTGTGCTCGTGTCTTGGTCGTTGGGCGAGATTTATGGCCTTCAACGGGAGAAAGAAGATATTTTTTGCCAGCTTGTCCAATTGCGTAGACTGGTGTGAGACGAATAAATAATTTCATTGGGCGAAGCTTCCATTCATCGAGCGAAAGTATCTGATCTAAAATTCTATATATTTCATTTTCTTTCATATCTAGGGTTATAGATTGGGTATTCTTTGTCCCAATTCATCAAACCTTCATTTTTTAGTAAAAATAGCTTAGAAAACAACATTGGATCTTGTACACAGATGATCTAGGTGGATTTCTCATCAATCGACACTAACAACCCACAAGATGTTTGGTTCATTTCTCTTCTTCTTTGTGTATTATTCTTTGTTGGGTTTTTGTATATGTATTTACTCTGAACCTATGTATATTTATTGATCATGGTGTTGTGTAAAATATGCTTTACAAATCTTTATCGGTGTCTGACTTAATTTTTTTTCTTTAAGTTTGGGCTTGGGTTGTCATAGAAATATGCTTCACAAATATTGGTTAGGGTTGGATATATGTTAGTTTCTAGATCTAGAGATAGATTTAAAGTTGGCATTCACTTGGGGTATTAGAGCTTAATGCCTTCGTGTTGTTTGTGTTGCGCCGAGAGATTGTCAATGCATGAATATGATTATTCTCTGAATCTGGGTTAGACATGATCTAGGTTTTGAATGATACCTGTTAACATTGAGGATTATTGTAGGTTGAGTATAATTAGTTGATAGGTTTAAGTTTGCGAGGAGGGATTATATGCACCTCTAACAAGTTTTTTCTCTCTCAAGAATGAATTATTTTTATGTTCAAATTTACTTTCCGCATTTACAATTTTCCAATTCAAAACCAAACTCAAGAACGTGAGACTTATCAAACGGCATTTCAATAACACTAATCTCTGTGGACATGATAAATTCCCAGAAAAATACCTCCAAAACTTTTTTTGCTTGTCGCTATACCGCTCCAGCAAAATGGCACCGTTTTCAGGGATTGGTGTGCTTATTGAATCACATTGCGATAATTTCTTTGTTTTTGAGTTTTGTAGATATCGTATATTGTATATTTTCAGTTTTTTACATTGATACTTATATATGATTATGATATTTGTGAATTTTACATGTTTTGCATACTTGTGAATATAATGTATATATTTGTTTCTTTTTATGTTTTCCAAAAGTGTGGTTAGATGTGTAGTTCCGGTTAGATCTCGAAGATATTAGAGCAATGGCATGAGTAAAATCATTTGGATCATCCAAAGCAACATGCTGATTTGTAAATAATAGGCGTCGAGCTTACAACGTATAACAAGCATGTTGTATTGTTTTTTAGTTTCTTTATTGTTTTAGAAAAAAATACTCAAATTGGTCCCTTAAGTTTACCTCGGGGTCCAATTTGGTCCCTTAATTTTAAAAATTTCCACAGTAATCCCTTAAGTTTTTAAATAGTGTCATGTTAGTCCTTACCGTCAACACTATAGTCAAAGTCAATGGGATTGTACAATTGGCGCACACATGTGGTTGATGTGGAATCTCTTGCCCATTCGAAATCATGTGTGGCCGATGACATGGTTCATGTGTATCACCAAAATCATCAAAAATCCAAGAAAAATCCAAAATTTTGCACTTGGATGGATTTGAACACATGTCATCTAGATTGCAAGGCGAATTTCACTAACCCTAAACCACTTCACATTTTATGTTTAGTAATTAACAACTGAAACTATAATTATAAATGGAAACTATAATTTCAATGACATGACTCAGAAGACAACGTTAAAGACCAATACTATTAATAAAACATAGCAAAATAAATGTTATTTCAATTTCAATACCCGACAGATTTTATGTCTTCTCAGGCAACTTGTCTACTAAATCATCATCAAGATTTTCTGTCTTCTCAGTCCAAGCTCCCTTTACTAGCATGATGAATACCAAAACCATACAACAAAAGATCTTTAAGGTCACTGCTCTTCACAAGATCGGTATGAGTATGAAGAATCTCACGGGTGGCACTATATTCTTTAAGGAACCTACCAAAAGTATCATTTGTGAGTGTTGCATCTCTGATGGCTCTAGCAATTTTAACAGTTTCTATCCTTGGATGTACAAAGATAAGAACCTGATGCTTACCCGCTACATCCATCAAATGAATATAATCCTTAGTTATTTCAATCTGCCTAAATGTTCTAGCAACAATAATTTCAAGAACGGACCCTCTGTCTGTTGTCTGGTTAGTGGTCGGTCTCCATTAAGATCTCTAACTTTAACATTATACTCCTGCAACCGGTTAGAAAAATTCCCAACAACCTCAGCCACAATAGCTTTCATAGGTGCAACATAAACAATTTTATATGCACTATGATCAATTGGAACGATCTTCGGGATTCTTACGTCGTGCAATCTACTGAAGGATAATAAGTACAACAAAATTGGTTTTCCGGCCCCAGTAAGGGCATAAAGCAAAAGATTATCGAGCTTAAAGAGAGAAGTTTCATAGACTTTTCTCTGAACTCTATTCAACTGCGTCATTCCTTTGAATGTTGGTTGTGACCAATCAGACATAGCAAAAATCTTCATAAGCTTCTCATTAGGATAAAAGAGTTTAACCTTCAATGCAGGGATATGAATTTCTTCATAACCTTTCTCAAGTTTCTTATAAGACCCTACAGGAAGGTCGCATTTTTTCTCCGCCATAAACTAACCACCTTGTGCAAAAGATAGACAATATGTGGCTTTAATAATTATAATTTTAAAATAAAAAATAAATACAGTGTGGCTTAGTGGTTCAATGTCTTTCCAAACAATCAAATAAATGTGGGTTCGATACTTGGTGAAAGTAGAATTTTAGGATTTTTTTGGAATTCTGGGGACCTTGGTAATTAGCATATGCCTTGTCACATGCCACACATATTAACATATACGATGTCAGATGCCACGCCTGCAGAAATAGACATTGTTTGTGAGAGTTTGATGGAAATGACCTAAATGACATTGTTTGAAGACATAAGAGACTACATTGACACTTTTTAAAATTAAGGGACCATAATGGACCCTGAGGTAAAGTTAAGGAACTAAAAAGGGTATTTTACCTTGTTTTTATCGTATTAATATAGGTAGTGTAGTGAATTGGTTAAACAAGTTGAAATTGGACCAGTTCTTAAAATTCTAAAATCTTCACTTTTCAAATTGTTTAATTCAATTCCACCTGATCTTTTAGTATGTTTATAGTAGTTTGTTTTAATTTGTTGTTTTTGTGTTTGTCGAAGAGCTTATTTTGAGTATCTTAAGGAAGTTTAAGGTGATTTTCCAAGTTGATTGTTTCAACTTGCGAATGCATGGTAATGATGTTGTTTAAAGTTTGGTATATTTCCAAGGTATGTGTTTATCACTTTGTAGACTATGTTATGTACAAGAAACATAGGTTTTTTTTTACAAATTCCATGCCATTCATTATATGGTACTACTTGTTCATAAATTGAATCACTTTAGTTCCTACCCCAAATGTGAGGAAGCTTTCCATTGTTCATATATGCACGGAGTACCAACATTCTTGTTTTAGCTAGATTTTACTATGTTTAATCTTTTATTTGTATTGATTATACGAAATCATGAAAAGGATCAAGGAACTTGTGCTAAATAAGTTATGTGTTTTGGTGTAGCAATCGGGATAAGAGAAGAAGTATGATTTAAATTTTGGTGCTTGAGCCTTTGTGAATTGATCACTCCCTTATGATTAGGCAAGTTTTTTGTTTCAATTACCTTTAGATATTGCCCCTTGTTTGTTAACCAAGCAACATTACAACCTTGAAAAGCTCTTGTGATTCTTGCTTTTATGTTTTCAATATGAGTTTTTAGATGAATATATAATTTAGTGTTTTGTTTTCTAGATTGTTGTGTGAGAGTCAAAGCCCTAATTTTTTTCTTCGTATTTTTCATCCCTTGATGAATTTTTTCTAGGTATGATTCATGATTGAACTTGTGTTATTTTGGAATGTTTGGAATAATTTTTGTACTTAGGATTTGATTAGTTTTTATGTTGTCATTGTAGTGTAGTGGTAAGCTTTCTTTTTCATGTGTTGTGTTTCTTCTTGAACCATACATTGCTTGTTGATTCATGATTCTTTGGGTATTGCTTTTTTGCTTTTAAGCTTGTTTGGTTTTGTTTGGGGAAATTTTGATAAGTGCTTAAATGTTGTTATTTTGATTAGTAGTTTTGTGGCAATTATCGATTCATTTTTTATATTTTTTAAATAAATCCAACTTAGTGTATAAATGTGTATACTTTAGGTATAATTGAGTTTTTACGTATTTAGTGTACCGTTTAAATAATTTTCATTCATTTTTTAGGTATTTAAGAATGGTTGGAGCATTGAGGAATAAATGCCAAAGGAAAAAGCTCCAAGATGAAATTTTGATCCAATAAAAGATGGTTAGCAGAGCAAGAAAAGTAAAAGAAGCAGAAAAATGCAGTATGTTAAGCCTCGTCGGGCGAAGCTTCCTTTCACTAGGCGAAACTTCCTTTCGTCGGGCAAAGATAGGGCGAAAGAAAGATAAAGAAATTCCAGTACCTTCTGTCTTGTGCCCGCATCTAGGTTGTCGGGCAAGATTTGTTGTCTTCATCAGGCGAAACTTCTCTTCGTCGGGCAAAAGAAGATATTTCATTTTCTTTCATTTCTAGGGTTAAGGGTTGGGTATTTTTTGTCCCAATTCATCAAACCTTATTTTTTCAGTAGGATTAACTTAGAAAATAACATTGGAGCTTGCACACAGATGATCCAGGGTGAATTTTTCATTAACCGGCGCTGATAACCTGTGAGATGTTTGGTTCATTTCTATTATTCTTTGTGTATTTGTATTTTTTGGGTTTTTTATATGTATTTACTATGAACCTATGTATATTTGTTGATCATGGTGTTGTATAAAATCTGCTTTACAAATCTTTATCGGTGTCTGCCTTAATCTTTTTGCTTTATGTTTGGGTTTGGGTTGTCATAGACATATGCTTCATAAATCTTGGTTAGGGTTGGATATCTGTTAGTTTCTAGATTCTAGAGATAGATTTATAAGTGACATTCACTTAGGGTATCAGAGCTTAATTCCTTTGTGTTGATGTGTAATGCTGAGAGATCGTCGACGCATGAATACGATTGTTCTCTCAATCTGGATTAGACATGATCTAGGTTGTGAGTGATATGTGTTGACATTGAGTATTATTGTAGGTTGAGTATAACTGGTTGATAGGTTTAAGTTTGCGAGGAGTGGATTATATGCATGCCTGAGAAGTTTCTTCTCTCTGAAGAATGAATTCCTTTATGTTCTAATTTACTTTCCGTATTTACAGTTTTCCAATTCAAAACCAAACTCAAGAACGTGAGACTTGTCGAACGACAGTTCAATAGCACTAATCTCTATCGACACGATAAATTCCCAGAAAAATACTTCCAAAGCTTTTGTTGCTTGCCGCTATACCATTCCAGCACTCAACCATCATATCTTCTTCAATAATTTCATCATTTTCTTTGATTGCTTGATCAGGAAATATCTCATAGCCATTAATCCAAATTGATGGAGCTCCAGTTTTGCTTAATCTTCTCATGCTTTGGGTTCGTGCAGGCTCAGTTGGTGTAGGTTGTTCCTCATACATCTTCTTTGGCACTTCAATTTGCGAAAGTCCACACACTATCTTCTTCTTGTGCATCAAGCTAAAACTCCTAAAATTGAGATGGACAAATCTTTGATTCCAAACCCTATTTTTATCCTTAGTTGTGGTTGATGCAAAACATGGATGATAAAAAATATTGATCATGACCTTGAATGTCCTTTTGGTTGACAAAGGTTCCTTCAGAATTAGCCTAGACATTTCTTCTGACTGATTCATCTAACTTTACAAACCAGTTCTTATTGACTGTCATATGATTATTGCAACCTATATCAAGGTGCCACACATTTTCTTTCTCTGAAGCCAAATATGTTACATTCATCAAGATAACATCTTCAAATTCACTACTGCCACCATGAGAAAATTGAGCCACACCCATGTATTCATCATTGTTCTCGTTGTAGTAGTAGTCCTGACCATTATAAACAAACTTCTGACAATAATATCATCAAACCTCCTTCATGTTAATTGTAAGTTCTATATTTTTAGAATTGACATTAATTTGGTAAAACAAATATAGCAGCAGTACGTATGTACAGGATCTTTCAAATGAAGAATATATTAAGAAAAGAAATCCATTTGTGTGTGCTCAAACATGTTGTGTTGAAATGTTTCAACATCTGGAACAATATGTCAAAGAAGATGTCAAGACAGTTCATTCGACATCATGAACTGCTGAAGATAGATTGAAGTTTCTATTTTGGTTTCAATAGAAACAAAATATTTTGAAGATTTGAATCAATCCAATGGTGTTGATGTAAAAGATCTTGAAGACTCGAATTTAAATTGAAGAAAAATATTGAAAAATATAGAGTTTCTATATTTAGATATATTTTAGGAGTTTTTATATTTAAAGATCTTTTTGTATATTTGTAAACATATTTTTTCTGCATATTTGTAGCAGCTTTTGATGTGATTGTTTAGGCCCAAATCCAGTTGGGAATATGTTATAAAAGAAATATTGTAACCTAGTTTAGAAACAACCAACCAACGAAAATGTAAACATCACTAGGGTTGTGTTCTTGTGGCAGCCGTGCGCAACAAGGAACCCTATTGTAGCTGTTTTGTGTGTGATTCTCGAAGTTGCAAAGCAAGAGAAGTATTGTACTTAACTGAAGCTGCTAAGCAAGGTTAAGGTATTGTAATGGAAGTGTAGCTTCTATTTTGGATTGTTGTGTAGGTAAATAGTCATCAATATCAACAACTGACTGTTGAGAATAGTGAGACATCATTGAGGTGATTGGAAGTGAGGATAGGTTTCTCATATTTAGGAGTTCCTAAGTAGAAGTTGCACGGGAAGTGATTAAGTGAGAAGACTATAAACTGTAGGTGTTTGTTGAGAAGTCTTTGAATTAATACTACATAGTGGATTTCCTTCCTGGCTTGGTAGCCCCCAGAGTAGATGAGTTAGCATCGAACTAGGTTAAAAATCTGATTGTGTTCTTTAGAGCTTTCAGTTTATTTTATGTAGTACATGTGTTGAATGTCATATCAGATGTCTAAACATTCTGAAGAATGTTTCAATATGATATATCAGAATTTTTAAATACTATTGTGTATGTCTTGCCATGTTTATATGTAACAGATAAGATGTCTCAACATCATATTCGACATCTGAGTCTGTTATACCATAATTTCATTTGGTATCAGAGCAGGCATCCTAGTCTATTTCTGGATGAGATCCAAGGGGGATACTTTCTAGTTCATGGTCAAGGTAGAAGGGTTCTACTGTAAAGCTATTTTGATGTGTGAATGGTCCCTAGAAGTGGACAATGGACTGTTTTAATGTTGTAGCATGGGGTTGTGCTGCTATTGTGACATGTTTGATTTATTTTCAAACCTATGGCTGTTGGTGTCACCTGGAGATATTGGAAGGGCTAAGTTGTGACACTTGGAGCTTTTGAGGAGTTGTGTATCCAATGCTTATCTATATGATAACTCCTTTTCTTGGAGAAGGTTGCTATTCTCTGGAGGTATATCCTATAATGTTGGGGATTTATGTCTATCTGCTTCTGTTAACTGTGCTGATGACACTTGAAGATCCTTTTTCAAGTCCACTCAAGGCACTGTAAAGAGAAGTGGTTGTTTAGAGATCTGAAGACTATTTTAAACAGACATATCTCTTGTCTGTAGATCTCTGTGTGATCCTTGGAATGATGTCTTATCCCATGACAGAACATCATATCCTAATTAGGCATGATTATGTTGTCCAAGGAATGGCTATATAGATGCTTTGGTGCTAAACTACTGTGCTTATTTCACACAAGTTTGGAACCTACTCCTAATCTGGAAGAGGAGGCATTTGTATGGTGTGTCTAAGAAGGTTCTTTCCTTGGAAATTCTCTTAGTTGTGTGTGTTGATCAAGGAGTGATCAACATATATTGTTCTCCTGGGGATACTTTATTTCTGGTCCTTGCTGCATGAGTGAAGTACCTGAGCTTCAAGGAGTATTATTTTAGAGAGACTCCTTATACATGAAGGTCAAGCTGTGTCAAATGGTGGAGTTGAATGATGTGGATATAGATGATCAATAGTTATATTGTATGTGAAGACATCTCAAGTTAGACACTCTAAATACTAAGTCTGAAGGAGAAGTATGTGTTCCAGCTGCTGTATATGTCTGTGTTTTGGTCTGATCAACTACTGATAGTTGATTCTCTTGTCTTCTCCTACCTGTGTATGGATTACTATGATGGTTGTCTTCAGAACTGTAATAATTTGTGAAGTTGTGACTGATACTGACGTCTGAAAGAATGGTAGAACATCTTGTTAGAAAGTGTCAGATGCCTGCAGAAGAAGAAGAAGTCAGACTCTTGTCGTACCTTGTGTGAAAAGGTAATCCTATCTGACCTATAGTAAATACCTTGATGGGAGACTTGGTGTTTGTCTATTGTTTGATGCATAAAAGTGAATACGTTGACGGGATACTTAGTATTCATCTGGGAAGTATGCATATCTGCAGTCTGAGTCTTATAATTCAGAAAGTGTTATGAGTAACTAATGCTCATCTTAAAAAAGAGCTTTGGTTATTCATGAAAGGGGGAGTTAAGAAGGGCTATTTGTGGTCTATTGGTGCAAGGATGCAGATTGTTGTTTGGAAGGTGCAGCTGGAGTTTTGTTCTTCCTTTGATAAGGAAGGTGTTTATAATCATGAAGTTATTATTGATAAATCATCAGGACTTTGTGAAGATTATTTACTCTGGGAGAAATGTCATCCTTGGTATAGCTACAAGGTGTAGTTCAGAACTATTCCTTCTGAAGATTCAGACAGTGGCAGGTTTGAAGACTTTGGAGAAAATAGTGGAAGCTTCTCATCAATATGTGATATTGGAAGGATTTTCTGCAAAACCAACAAAATGGAGGTTGTTTACTCAAACTTGGTTGATGAATCAAGTCTATAAGAGCATGGAACTCTTATTATGTAAAGGGAGGAGGTTCTTTCAAGTTGTAGAAGAAGGAGATGAGTTCAATAACTGGATGTGGAATGATAATGTTCAAACATCTATTTCAACATCAAAATCTCAGTTGGTGAAGTGGCACATCAATTAAAGATAGGATGATTTACATCAAGTAGATCGGAATATTCTTATGAGAATTCTGACAAACATAATGAAGACAAAGGGTGGAAATTGGCTTTTTCATATGAGGATTCATAAAAGAGGTGATCAAACTGTGGAAATTGGCTGTATATTGGATTCGAAGAATCAAGATAATCAGAGTGTGGCAACTGGTTGTTCTTGAGGATTGTCTTGGAACAAATTTCTCTTGGGCAGAAGAGTGATGAGTTGAAGACTCAAGGAGATTTATTCTTCTTGGATGTGGATGAGAGATTATCTTTCTTTCTGTATTTCTGATTCAAGCTGGTGGCACAATGCAGTTGAAGATTTTCAGCTCTTGGATTATTATGCTATAGTAAGTCCAGTTGGTGGAGCACATATAAGATCATGGTTATAAAGTGTTAGTGTGTAGTAAATGTTATAACTAGGTTTCCTGACGGTGGGATTAAACGTCAAAATGGTTACCGGTCCTGGCGTAACAGGTTATCCGAAGGAGGTTCGTCTGTCTCAAGTACCGCTTATCTACGTAAGATTTGTGAAGAAGGTGCGTCAAATCCTATTGTTGCACCTGACATAACAGGTTTGCTTGAAGAAAACTCGTCTGTCTAAGTTTCTTATCTGGCGTAACAGTTCAAGATGGAAGGAGCTCGTCTGCTTTTTTTCTTCACTTCAAGTACCCACAACGTCCCTTTGGTTGGGTTTATTTCACATTTCTGCATTCTCCGGCAGAGTGCAAATTTCTGGTTATTCTATGTATTCAATCACTATTTATCTTGAACGTCTAACAGTCGTTGCTCTTATCCTTTTCAGATTAACAGTTGATTGAATAGGGGCAGCTGTAGGCACCCTAAATTTGCCCTCTGGTCTTTCTATCTTTTCCTGCTTTTTGTTTTGCATTCATACGCATTTTGCATACCATTTGCATTGGCTCCTGAGACATGGGATCGATTTTATGAAGGATTAGGGTTTCACGTTGCTATTTGTGGTTATCAAGAGAATTCAAAGCTCTGGCTATGCAGTCGTCAAGGACATCATATTCTTATGCTCCTGTCACTGGATTAGGGTTTATTTCCCTGGTCTAGCGGTCTTCATGAGTTCCACGTCTACAAGGATTATTCATTATGCATCTGGCCCATCATCAGGAGATTTCTTCAAAGTGCGAATTGTTCATTTTAGTGGGTTATTTCTCGGTCATTGTGCGTTCAAGATCAAATTGTGGTGTGTGGAATTCTTCAGGATATCAAGCAGTGATTTATATGAGATGACTGTTATTTCAGTGGCGAATGGGTCTATGGTAGCCGTGTTATTCAAGATTGGTTTCGAGTTGGAAAATTGGGATTTCATGATTGTGGTTGTGTTGGTGTTTTTGACTAAATTCCATTTCTTTTTCGTTTCGTGTCTAAACCATTTGTTCATATACATACCCGTAATTTCCATCATTTCCTAACCACTTTCACAACGATTTCACCACGTCCATATTTTCGATTATCCGAATATCCATTTTTTAAGCCTCTTTTTTATCCATCATAAATTCATTTTTCAATTTAATTCATAATCCAATTCATATCCATTTTTTTTACAATATCCATTATCCATATTTCCTTATATCCATTTTGTTATCTCAATTATCCAAGTCCATAAACCATTCTATCCATTTCATTTAAATTTGTGGCCCATTGTCAATCCATTTCCATATCTCTTCTTTTCTTTTTTCCCATTTATTTTATAATTAAAACAATCAATTTTCATTATCTATAAATCCATTTCTTTTTAAATCTTTGTTCAGTCTTCACCAATGTTTCAGTAAACCAATCCATGCCATTTGTCACTCGCATTTCTCATTATTATTTAACATTAATAATCAATTCAAAAAAAATCCATATCATTTGTTCAATTAATGCCATTTCATTTTTTTGTTTGCAAAGAAAAAGTCCATTTTGTAATATGCAAAATAAATGGTACACATGATCCACAGTTTAGTTTATTCCAGCCACACCAACAAAAACAACATAACAACCCACCACACGCTTTTCACCATCACACTTTTCTCATCCTCCTTCCATTCACAGCACACTCACGCACACAATAAGCACACACGTATTCACTCACTCCTCTCATCAGAAAATACGCACTCCATCAAACTTTTTTCCATACACGCGGAATACACATCACAACACTTGCCTTCACTCTTATTTGCTGCTTTTGCAACCTACTGAAAAAATCAACAAAAACTGATCATACCAAATACACATCAAAGACTCTGCAGCCTCTCATACACAACTCTCTCACTCTCAGCCTCATTTTTTCCTTGCTACGTAACAACAACCTTACAACACTCCAACCACCCTCAAAAATCATCATACAAACCCCTTCCTCAAACTTTCTTCAACAACCATCACAAACCCTTCATTCATCTTCTTAAACACCCTTAAATCACAACTTCAACCACTCAACAACAATGCTGAACAACAACCTCACTCTCTTCGACTTTTTTTCTCAGCCTTAAACCAAACTCCTCATTCATTCTCACCTCAACCTTCATCATACATCCCTTACCAAACCTCAACATACCACATTAAAACTGACACCTTCATTTACTCTGCAGAACAACCTTTTCTCTGCACATCATTATCACTGACAAACTGTGAAAACAGAAGAAGAAGAAGAAGAAGAAGAAATCAGAACGAGAAGAGGATTTCAAACTGAAATTAAATACAGAGAGATTAGAGAGATCTGAGACGAGGTTGAGCGAAGCAAGCAAATCAATGAGGGAGGCCGCCACCGCGAAATGCGCCGCAGAACATCGAGAGAGAGACGCCTCGATTGAAGAGGACTTGAGTCGAAGAAGCTCCTGATGGCAGATGGCTTGTTTAACGGAAAAGTCGTGCAAGTTGAAGCTGATATCGAATGGAGGAGGAGGATCCTGAGTTTCGCTTCTCGCTTGTGTTGTCAGCGGATACGTTCTTCATTTGGAAGAACCCTTTTGCTGATTCGTGTTTCTTTTTTCTTCTATCCTTTTTTTACCTTAGTTTTGTTGTTATTTTATTGTATTGGTTGTTGTAGTTGGTAATATGGGCTTGGCCCATCGATGTTGCTAATCACACTAGAAATCCCAGCGCTATTTGGTTTTATTTATTTCTTTGACTTTTTTAAATTAATTTAGTTGAGTTTCCTAGTTAATTTTTAATTGTTTTGTTTAGTTTAATTTTGTTTATTTTTGTTGGATTAACTATTGTCTAGAATTTTATTTAGATTTTTCTTGTTAAAGTTTTGTTGACATTTTTTTTAGAATTTATTAGAATGTTATTAACCTTGGTTTTAGTTTGGTTTGATGTTTTGTAGATCCATTGCTTAATTTCGATGATGGAAATATTTCTGGATAATGATCTTGATGTTGATTGTTCGTGAGATTCTTGATGCAAGTGGTGATGACCTTGTGATTGATTATTTTCTGGACTGATGAGATCTCTGGATACAATTTGCATTTAGACTTCGATTTTGCGCAGACTGATTCTTGGTTCTAATTATGGATGCTGGAAGCCTACATTTGACTTCTGCTTTGATACCCTGATGATTAATACTTGTGCTTGACCGTTAACTCCGCTTACTGGTTGGAAATATTCTTGATTTCTCTTGCGCATATTAAAGAGGCAACGAACCTTCTCCGTTAGGTACCACTGAGGCCCGATTTTACTTATAGCATGCTGTTGCATCTGGAAGTCCTACTGGTGTAGGCTCTGTTTGTGCATTGTTCGATTACTCCATTCTGCATTCTCATCTCCTTATCTTATTTCTTCTTCATCTCAATTTCTTCTTCCTCATCTTATTTCTTTCTTAACTCGAGATGTGCTTAGGCCACCATGGTTCTTCTTCTTTCATCTTCTTCTTTTCTTATCTCTTCCTCCTTTAGGATAGTAAACCTCACTAACCTAGGTTTTCCTTTGCATGTTAACATTAGGATTTGTTAGTCCCCCCATTATACTTTTACCTTTAAGATCCTTTTGTTTCTCTTCTCTTCTCATCTCAAAACCCTAAAAAGACACTTAATAAATATTGAAGTGGTCTCCTGTGCAATAGCCTTATTCCATGAAACACTTGTAGTTTTCCCATCTTGGGATAGTACAAGCTTGTTCATCATGATGCACAAGTCTGATCAGGATGCCATCTTCATCAAGAAAATCATAAAACACACTTCTTCATCAAAAATACAAAAACACTTAATAAATTCAATGAGTTAGTGAGCCTAAGCCCTATTCTTTGGCATCAAGTTTTGGGGATCTTCTCCTTACTTGAGTGTGCTTGTTCTATTATTCCATCTTGGAATATAGTGACAAGTACACATTCCATGGAAAAGAGCTTGAGTTCACTTCCTTGTGACACACTCAATAAAAGCCTCTAAAAAACACAAACAGACAATAAGCGTCTTTCCTTCGGGAATTCTTTTCTCATCTCATTCGCTCCGTCCGCGAACTTGCTCCTACTTGTCACTTTGCAAGACGGTAACACACTCGTCGTCCGAGCCTGCAACACCTGAGCATTGACATAGGCAGTTTAAGCATTAATTCACGAGCAATCCTTTCCACCCCTAGTTAGGGGAACTACGGCGACTCTGATTTTAATTGTCCAGATGAGGTACGTAGGCAGCGGGGTAGGGCCCGTTCAAGCACAATCTTTATTTTCCCTACATTTTTTTCCTTTTCATTTCTTTTTTCAGTTTCCCTTTTCTTTTCTCTTATCCAGTTCAGTTCCTTTTCTTCGCAGTAGCTTTCATTTCTTCACCCTTTGAAACAGATTTCTTTGCAAGCGTGGATCCCGTCGGGTACGGCGGACGATCTGGGTGCTAATACCTTCCCAGGTCGTAACAGACTCCCAAACTCAGTTTCTTTGGTTCACAGGACCCGTGTCCTTCCTTTTCTTTTCTTCTGGTTTGTGCAGCATTACCATTCCCGTTCCTTCGGGATAAAAATGCATGGCTGGTGACCCTACCTCTTTCCGCGCCACTTTCGCGTTTGTACCAGGATGGAAATCTAGGGAGCGACAGCTGGCGACTCTGCTGGGGATTCCTCCTAGAATCTTTGGTTCCCTTGAGAGTCACTCCTAGCGCTTGCATGTTTCTGTTTCTTTGGGTGTTGATTGTTTGTTGTTGCATGTTGTATTTTACTGTTATTTTATTTACAGTTTATTTACAGTTTTCAGTATTTATTTTCCTGCATCATATATTATTATTGGACTGTCTGGACTGGATTTTTTGTTTGGTGGGACTTGGGTGATACTATTTCTGAGAGATGAGCTCATTACCAAGGCTCGAGTGCACCTTAGCACTTAGAGTGGTTCCACTTTGGCCTCATGAGATCTTGTCATGGGGGTAGTAGTGAGTTCCACGCCCAGATTTGCGACTGTCTTAGAAATGTCTTGATTTGGGGATCTTCCTCTCTCATTTCATGACCTTGATAGTTATGTGCAGCTGGGGACCGATCATTGAGAACCTTGTGGAAACATCCCTCTCTAGTGGTGACAGTGGCATACCACATTGTGTGGCAAACCCACTCGCACCCGAGGGCCCACCTGGAACTCACATATGATGACCTTGTTTTCCCAGACTCAGCTGAGGCCTCCCTGCGTAGTACATAATGTCAAACCGATTCCCTGATTTGGTCATGAGCCATTTCTCGGAAATGGTGAACGTATTATTGCTATTTGACTTTGAGAGTCCGTGATGTTTGACCCGGAGCACACCCGTGAGATTGGGAGGGGTTTACAGGTTTGCAGGAACCCATGACCTCAACATACCCTGGTTATCAGTGTGTTCTATGTTTTGATCTGGTCATTATGATCCTGAAGTTTGACCTTTGGTTCTCGGTTATTATCTTGGGTTATTATACAGAGATCTTGTGGTTACAAACACTTGATTCTTGGCTCAGTATTCCAGATTCTAGGCAGTTTCCAGCTTTGATCCCATGTGTTTGCATCTCTTGCATCAGCATTGCATATCCTTTTTCCAGAGAGCTCATCCTTCCTCTTTTGTCCATGACCAGCCAGCTGATTTCCCGGTACTCAGTCTGAACAAGTGGTAACTGTTGGAAGACGAAAGAGTGTTTGAAGCTAGACTGAGCAGTGCCAAGAGTTAAAAAGGTCAGTTTGGAAGCCTTCAGTAGCTATGTCAGAGAACAACCGTCATAATTTTGATCTTCCACCTGGTTTCACTTCGATGACCAATCCCCTGTATGGTTTTTCTCCTGATGATGATCTTCCGCAAGTGAACAACCTTACTCAAGCTCAGCATGCACAGACCCCGATCATGAATTAGAGTGTACCTGAACCATCTGTTGTCCGAGGTGGACCTTCATCTTCTTCTGACGTTACGGATTATCAGAGCTTTGCTTTCCCTATGCCGAACTTCCAAGGGGCAATCCCTCTTGTGAAAGCCAAAGATCCACCAACTATTGATCCTGCTGAAAGGTTTCGTGTGTTGGATGAGCAACTCAAAGCCTTAGCGGATCCTGATGCCTTTGTTTTTGACGCTCTAAACCTGTGTTTGGTGCCTGGTCTTGTCATACCTCCAGATTTCAAAACTCCGAATTTTGAGAAATACACTGGTGTCAGTTGCCCGAAGCGTCATTTGGTGATGTTTTGCAGAAAAATGACTTCTTATGCCCGCCACGATGAAGTGATGATTCACTGTTTTCAGGACAGTTTAAGTGGGGCATCCTTAAGTTGGTATATGGATTTGGAAAGCAGTCGTATCCGATCGTGGAATTATTTATCCAGAGCTTTCCTGAAGCAATACCGGTACAATGTGGACATGGCACCCAGTCGCACGCACCTGCAAAGCCTATCTCAGAGGACTGGTGAATCTTTCAGAGAATATGCACAACGGTGGAGAGAATTGGCAGCCCAAGTGCAACCACCACCTTCAGACAGAGAATTAGTTGACCTATTTGTGGGCATGTTGCAAGGTCCGTACTTGGAAAGAATGAGTAGCATTGGGACATCAATCTTCTCTGATTTGATGATAGTTGGAGTACACATCGAGAGCCTGCTCAAAAGTGGAAAGATCCAGTACTCTTCGAACATCCCACCTACTGAAAGTGAATCTGTTGTTAGCTCCCAAGGGGAAGAAGGGTATGACATTGTAACACGGTGGGAGAACTGACTTTAGTTAAATGTTGCGGATAGCAAGAGTCGCCACCGACTTTTATTTTATCCAAAGGAAAGGGCATAAAAGAACAGGAAAGACCTTAAAAGATTTTTGGGTTCGAGGGGTAGGTTATGTAAAGGGAAGGTGTTAGCACCCTTTACATCCATGGTTATCCATGGGCTCTTAGTTACTTAGCTCACTTTAAAATGTTTTTGAAATGTGAAGTGTGTGAATAGAATTTTCTTTAAGTACTTTATAATGATCCATGTATGGATATATATAAAGTCTTTGTTTTGAAACTTTGTTTAAAAATGTGAAGTGTTTGAAATGTTTTTGAAAAGTGAGCAAGTACATAAGAGGAACCTACCCTAAGTTAAGTCTTTTCTGTTCTTAAATATCCTTTAAGTGGTAAGACTATCCCTATTATTAAGGAATAGGTAGTCATTACCTTGGATGTGTGAGGGACAAGTGAAGGGACAACTGTTATTTGGGCAACTGTAAGGTGTATAAGCAATTCGAAGGGACTTATCATCTTTATTCGAAAGGGACAAGATCATTACGAAGGCAACCATGAAGGGACTTGATCTTTTTTATCTGTTAAGGGACTAGATGATATGAGAGAAGGGACTTTGCTTTACACCTTACTTGACCTTTTATTTAGGCAACTTGAGAGGTAACCCTTGAGAAGTGAGATGGCGATCCAGGATCGACTTACGTGTGTGAGTGTACCAATTCAGATATTTATCTTTAAGTTTTAATGATCTAAATTCAAATTTACATACAAACATGTTTTACACTCCCTATTTTACTAACCATGGCATTTAAAAATAAATAATAAAAATTATTCTACAACTATTACATAAATGGTACAATTACATAATAATAATTAAAATAAGTAAATAAATAAATAATTAAATGGGTTAGTAATAATAATAATAAATAATCACATAATAGATGAATAAATAAATAAATAAAAGGGGTTAGTAGTAATAAAATAAATAAGAATAAGATGAAAGAATTAGCATAATGATAAATAATAAATTAAAAGTTCAATTTTAAATGAATAATAGAAATAAATGATAAATATTATATATTAACAAAATATGACTAATAGTCTAATTATTTTAATTTTATATATTAAAAAAATCTAATTATTATTTAAATAAGCATACAAAAAATAAAATAAATTATATTCACAAGATAAAATTAGGGTTGCCTAATTATTTAGAAAAATAAACTAGGATTTACTATTTAATTAAATTATTTACATGTGACAACTATATTCAATAATAATTATAAACAAATTATAAAATAATGTACATAATTAAAGTTTACAAATAAATAAATTAAAATTTATAATATAATTAAGGTTTATAAAAATATTAGGGTTAATATAAATAATTTAGGATTTATGAGTTTAGAAGATAGAATTAGGGTTTTATTCATCAATTTACAACACAAATTTATTTATTTACAAATTATATTTATTTAATAATATATACATACAAAATATAAATAATTAAATTTTGAAAATAAAGTTTGTAAAACACCTGAATTTTAGGTATAAGAAATAATATATATATATATATATATATATATATATATATATATATATATATATATATATATATATATATATATATATATATATATTCATTTTAATATTTTTAAGAAATTAATTAAATTTAATTATAAAATATAAACAAATAAAATAAAAGGAAGAAAAAGAAAAGAAAGAAAACATACCTGGGGCTGGGATCGAACCCAGGCCCTAGGCTTTACTCCCTCCAGACCAACAAGCCAACCACTGGGCCAGCTGTGCGCTGGTGATAGTCAATGGCATACAATTGTTTTTATATTAAACCTGCAAAAATCACAACAAAAAAAAAAAACAAATACAAAAGGGCCTGGGGGGGGATTCGAACCCAGGACCCTCAATCAACAAACAAACACTCCAACCATCCAGCCAGAAGGGCGTGTCTGTTAGATAATCACAACAATTCATAATATATTAAGTTTTGTAAATGAATGTGAAAATCAAATAAAAAGAATGCTGCCTCCAGGAATCGAACCAAGGTCTTGAACCATAACACGCGCAACCATTACCACTTGGCCAGGCAGCCTTAGCTGAAATAAAATAGAAACAATTACAAAAAATATTAAACCAATTTTTGAATTTCTCTGATGGCGCCAAGAGGTCATCTTCAACCTTGGTTCCTGCGAATTTTGTTGCAAAGTTTGCCACGAATTTTCCTGCGAATCTCAGAATATACAAAACCTACGAATTTTGAATATCAACAAAACAGTACAATTATTACAAATTAATTAGTGAAACATGATCCTCAAGATCCATACAACACAACCATGTTTCCAGAATTCATTTATCTTTGATGAATCAAGAAACCCTAAAGCTTGGCCGAAACCCTAATAATGGCTATTTACAATTCAGGTTATTATTCTTCAATCCAATTATCCAAAAAGCTTGCTTAGATCATTACAAACACAAAACATTCATTAGAATCAATTGAGAATGCATAAAAGTATGGAATCGAAAATCAAAACAAGAAGAGGAAGATGCGTTCGGGTTGTGCAATATGGCATGACTCAAAGGCATATAATGGGTGGTTTTGATTCAGGGAAGCTTAAGAAAGCTTGTAGTATCCTTAGAATACCTTGAAAACCCCTGCAAAGTAGAATCTGAAAATTGATTTTTTGATGAAATTTGGAACTTTGAAACTTGCTCTTGAGGCAGCCCATTCGTCTCCAATGCTTGTGTTTATGTTGTATATATATCACTTGATGAAATTAGGTCAAAATATGTGATTGTTCTTTGGACTTTTTGGATCAAGGAGATTGAAAAAGATCATGTCTTAAATTTCAAATATTCCTTGATACAACCTTTCTATCTTAAGATAATCACCATAATTTTCATATCAATTTGATCCACTTAACTTTCATGACTTTCTAGAAGCAATATCCACATTTAAATATTTGATTTCATATTTTATTTTGATTTAAAATGGTTTTAAATGAATAAAATCAAAATAAATAAAATCAAAATAATAAAAAATCTGAATAAATGAGGATTGGGTCGTGCATGATGTCATGTTAAAGTTTGGATCACAAAATTGCAAGCCCATTTGGAAGAAATTGGTTTTAAAGCCCTATTTGCTTCATAAACCTCCCAAAAATTTCCCAACTTTGCAAGGGCACAAATACTTCAATTTTAATGCTATGGGGGTGTTCTTGGACATTTTGGAAAGCTTAAAGAGTCCTCTAACCAACCCCATTGGTTTCATGTCCATATCTTTTACCATTATCAAGTTATGCCCTTTGGAAGTTGTTGACTTTTTGTTGACTTTTAAAAGGACCTATAATGTCTTAGCTCATACCTTCCAAATGAAGCATTTTTGGGCTTGGCTTGTGAGACACAAAGTTGTAGAGAATTCAATTTCCTTCAAAATTATCTTTGGATGGGAAAAATTTGATGATGCATGTGAAAGTTATGGCTGGTCAAAGTTCAGTTGACTTTTCCTGAGGAAACCCTAATTTAGAAACTCCTGATTCTTGATGATCTGAAATCTCCTTGATGAATCATGATCAACCCTTGATCAAATGATGAATTTTACTTAATATACTTGATGTTGGCAAAAAAATCATGAATTTTGACTTTGGTTTGACCACAGTTGACCTCAGTTTGACTTTTAACTGCTTTGACTGATTTTAAACTATCTGATCATCTGACTGAGCAAACCTTTGAGAAAAGTCTTGAAACTTGTCATGAGGATTCTTAAACACATATAAGATGTTATGAAGATCACTTGAAGTCTGGGAATTCCATTTATCCTGATTAAAATCAAAACCCTAGTTTAGGATGCATTGCTTAGGAGGATGCATTGTCGGAGGGAATTGTCAAATCTTCTGACCAATTGTGAACTTTGTGAACCTTGTGAACCTCATGAGATGTCTTGTGAACCTTGTGAACCTTGTGAACCTCTTAGTACACAAAGTCTTGTCTTGTGAGGGCAAATTTTGGGGTGCAACAGACATCAATGTAGTTATGGCAAATATTGAATATTCTGGACCAACATCTTCTCAGAGATCATTCGTTCCTAGGTCTGGTTACTCTTATGGACAATCAGCGATGCTCAAAGCATCGTATCAGAAACCCTGGACTCCTCCTCGTCCAAACCTGCAAGCTCATGGTCGAAGACCTCCGAATCAACTTTAGAGCCATCATAGGCCTCGCAACAATCTGGAAAGAAGGAATGCTCCTCTTCATCCAGTTCCCATGGCGTACAGTGAACTATTGTTACATCTAATTCAGAGCTCATTGGTGGTTCCTAAGCCTCTCAAGCCGTTGTCGGAGCCGTACCCTCCAGATTACATTCCTCATGAGCTGTGTGGGTATTGTCATACCCTAATTTTTGACCCTAAGATTTTTCACATCTCATTTGCATTTGCATACAAACAAGATCACACACTGTTCGTTTATCCTTTTTCAGGTGCAGGTCTATGCCTCGCAGGAGATCACCATGTTTAATTGTCGTTATTTGTTTATATTTACTAATCTCTAACCAAAATACAAAAAATATGTTGCAGATTGTTTCTTCTTCTTTTTCTCTGTGTTGCAGGAATTCCAAACTGTGGCAGTGATTTTCAATACAGAGGCGGTTGTTCATTTTTGATTCGATTCAGATGGACGTTTGACCTAATATTGGTCAAACTATCAAAAGATTGTTTTGACTGCACGTTATATGTGCCAGTGGTTTATTCCTCATAAAGTGCATGTTCAAAGATCAAGCTGTGTTATGTGTGAAGTCCATCAGTTTATCGAGAAATGTTGCGTGTGAAGTTCGGTTTGTTCATCAGTTTACCAGTGATTCATCTGAGGATTTATTTTCCTCAGCATGGCTTCAGATAATCGAGGCAAATTTCAGACGATGGTTGTGACTTAGGTGACAAAGTTGCGATTCATTCAGTGGTTTAAGATTGACTGTGTTCATCAAGTGGTTTGTGAAAAATCAGAGTTTGCTGTGGGCTTAAAACCATCAATTCCATATCCATTTTTATTTTTTTAATTCAATTCACAAAAAATTTCCAAATTCCATCCATCATCCATTATCCGATTATCCATTTTTATTCATCATTTCCCATTATTATTCAACCAACATTATTTTCCATTTTTTCTTGATCATTTAATTATTCAAATTACTATCTTTCTTAACCATTTCCAATAACCATTTTATAATTCATTTTTCGATTTTTTTTTTCATTTTTTACAAATATCCATTATCCATTTTTTCGATTAAACCATTTCTCTTTTCCAATTTTCTATTATCCATTCTTATTCAATGCCATTTCTCTTCCATTTTTCTCGATTCTTCGATTCATACATTTTTTTAGTTCAATTATCCAAATGACTATTTCTAATTTTTTCATATCCAATTTTATATTCACTATTATTTTTTTAATTCTTTTTTTTATCCATTTCAAATATTCTTTTCATAATCAATTTTTATTTCTAATCCACAATTAGCCCATATCCACCATATATTTTTTAATCAATCCATTTTGTTTATCATCCTTAAACCCATATACATTTTATATCCTTTCATTACAATACAAAAAAACAAATAAAAAAAGTAACAAGGCCCATCAGCTAATATTCCAAGCTGCAAATACAAGTCATTCCCGCAGGCTTCACAAGCCAATGTCACTCACACACTCGCACGCGGCATACAGCTTCAAAACAAGCTAGCTTCATCAAGTCCAAGCCCCACACGCCAACTTGCAGCCTCAAAACAACAACATCAGCAAAGCCTTCTTCACATGACTTCAGCTAACATTCAACAGGCCCACAACACGTTCACAGCCATGCAAGAAACATGCCACAACGAAAACTCACGCGGGACACACAGCCCTTCAGCTAGCCAAGCCATAGTCAGCCTTCAAACACGCTAGCCTCACCTGCAAAATGCAATACAGAAGCTCACAAAACGCAAAAAAATGAAGTGAAAACACAGAAAAAATGATTCGCAAAAACGCAGCAAGGGTCACGATTTCTTCACCTTTCCAAAACGCAACAAAATCGTCAAAACGGCAAATCCTATTCTCAGCTTTCCTTCTATAAATTCAAACCCTTCTTCACTCCTTCTCCAAGCTTTGAGAGCCTTAAAACCTCTTCCAAATTCCAAACCCAAAGCTTCACCCTCATTTCTCAATTCATCTGTCAAAACCTTATTTCCATTCCAATTTAAAATCCAAAATTCAGAGCTTCTGTTCATCATAATACTCACTCTCAATTAACCTTCCATAACGATACACCATCTCCTTCATCAGTTCTTCAAATTAAAACTTCAAATCTGTCACAACAACAATAACCAGAAAAAAAAAAGAGAGAGAGATTCGCAAGAAGAGGAGGACCGAACGATTGAGAGAGGTAGAGCTCGATTATTTTTTCCGCCGATTCCCCCTTTCTGTCTACAGGACCACCGCTGTCTTGTTGTTGCGAAGAAGAAGGAGAAAACCCGGCTGTATCACTTAGAAGAAAATGATTCTTTTATTTTAATTAACTTTACCTTTTTATTTCCTTTTCCTTTTTTTTTATTTTGTTATAAGAATTAGTTGAGTTTTGGGCTATTTTGTTTTGGATCTATTTTTCTATCAACATCACCCCAAACTATGCGTCACCCCCCATTTACACTATGTTTCATTATTCTTTTTATTATTTTTCTTATATTTGCTCACATTTTTTGAGGTTTATAGTTTTATTTCTTTTCTTAAAAAAAATTTAGAAAGAACTTCAATGTATTCATAAAAAAAGGGCCTAGTATCATGATTTTTTATATTTCCTTTTTTTGCTATTTACTTTTTATTTATGAGAATTTTGAAAAAAGAGTTATTGGAGAAAACGTTCTAAGGATGTTCTAGTTTTTTTGTTATGATCTCCTCTTGATTTTTGAGTGGATTCTATTTTAGATCCATTTCTTCTTCTTATTTTCATTTTTGGTCGATGAGATCTCTGATTCGCGATTATTGGTTTTCAAAGATGTTTAATCTTCATTATTCCAAATCTATGGATGAATGATTATTTGGATCATTCTCCATACTTTGGAATCGTGATAGGTTGCCTTCGATAATCCAATGTGAAATCTCGATTAAGATTAGACCGTCACCTTTTCTTTTCGTGCGACATGTTTTCGGAGAATGATCCATCATATCATTTCTCTAACATGTATTAGCACAAATATTTTCCACCTTAATTGGTGGTGGCCGGCCTCATTTGTAGGGTAATTACTTCGTAAATTACTCGGCGATTACTTAACATAGACCTAAACTTGTCCCTATTCGGAATAAGATCCATTTGGATCCGGTTGCCTTGATTTTGGTTCTCTTTTTGTGGTTGTGTTTGATTAAGTTCATCATACCATTTCTATGTAAATATTATTATACTATTAATATACTAATCATTTAAATTCAATCTCTCGCACCTTATCCTCTTTATTTCAATCTCTCGCTCCTTATATCTCTTATTATTCTTTTATATCATTCATCATATTGTTTATGTTTATATTGTTATGCTTGTGACTTTTCTTTTGTCCATTTGGACACAAAAATATTAATAAAGGATAAACATCTAAAAAAGATTTGTGACTTTAATTCCGGACTATGGCCACTATCCTTAGCATGGGACTTGGAGTTGGACTTAGATTTTAGGATCTATCCCTTTGCTTGAGTTGTTATGGATTGAAGACTTTGGCTCCGAGTGAGTTCACTTGATTATGAAGATGGAAATCCGATTGTTTCAAAGAATGCTTGCCATAAGGTTTGATCGTTCTTCCTTTAACTTTTAAATTCGAGTCTTAGGATAGTCATTTCATCTCTTCCCACTTCTTCAATTTTCAAATCTTCTCCCTATTTTCAAACCTTTCTTTGTTTTTTTAACTTCAAACATTTTCGCAATCAAACCTTGACTTAGGTCATGCGGTTTTACTTTTTCATTTCATTTCTTAATAAATGCTAAACTACATAAGCATATCGAAACTTTCTTCTCTAAACTTAAAAAACATCAAAACTCATTCAATTGGTTTTTGTGCCCTCGTGCACGTTTCTTCTTAACCCGTTTTTATGTTTAGATATGATTCATTTTTTCTAGCGGAATTATTCGCTAAAGAATGACGACTTATCTTTACATTTTAAAATCAATTCAACTCATTGTTTCTTTTCAAAATTTGTACCACGAACTACGGGGTTTTGATCTCGCATTGCACTTTGTGGGCACATAGGCATGAGACGTTCGTCTCTTCAAACACAAAAATCTTAAAAAACATTTCTATTCTCATCTCTTCAATCTTTTTTTTCAAGCAAACCATTTCAAACCAAAAAGCAATAAATATTTCAAAGGGTTATCGTGGAGTACCACAGACATTTTGGGTGCGTAAAACCTTCCCGATTTGTAACTTATCCCCTTACCCATTCTCTGTTTGTTTCTTTTAGCTTTTGCTTTTAGATTCATTAGGTTTTGTTCGTTCTTTTTTCCTTTTTCCATTTGGAAATAAATAAAAGCGCGGTGGCGACTCTGTGTACATTGAGTTAAGTTAATCAATAGCTTACACTCATGATTTTACCGCTACAGAAAAGTGGCGACTCTGCTGGGGAGTCAATCTCTAAGTGGATTCGGCCTACTTTGATTTGTTTACTGCTTTAGTTTGATTTGTTTGTTACCTGGTTGTTCTGTTTCAGTTTTGGTGATTCTCTGTGAGATAGATTCTAACCCGGATCTGAGTGGAACTTATGATAGGACGGCGATATCCGAAGCGATACGCGATGGAGTAGTCCAAAGCGATATCAATTTGATAATCTCCACTCGGTTAGGCTCTCTTGGACTATCAATGTCATGACGAGTAATCGTACGTGGCATTATTTTCCGACCTTGAGCTGATCATACTGAGGACCGTAGAACCCTTAACCAATCCAAGCCAATTTAGGAACGTAGTGCGGAAACTATCTGGGTGTAAACCTAAGGTGGTTGTCACGCGATACTACACTCGGACGAGGTCTATTTTAAGAATGTTATCGGTTGGGGAGTAATCTAACGTACCGATGATATTCTAAAGATGGCTGTTAACTCCGGGAACCTCTGTTAGCACCCTTTTGGTTTTTTGCAGGTACAATGAAGACAAACCTTAGTACATGCCTGTGTGGGTTGGTGTTCTGTTACCTTGACTCCATGCTCGTGATTCGAACCCTTGAGCCTGTGTGTTTTGCGTGATCTTGTTTGTGGTTGTTGCATCTACATATTCATCATGACCATCTTCACAACCATTTTTAAAGGAAAATAATTCCGATTATTGCAAATGTTAGAAAGAATAAATATTCCTTTTTTGTCAAGATTTTTCATGACCGTATTCTCGATGTTGACCATGTTTGCAATAATCGAGTTGTTTTTCTGAAAATGGAGGTGAACATTGCATATCATTGCATCCTCGCATATTCTTGCATTCATCCGAGTTGTGTGGGAGCTCATCCCGGTTGTTTCTTTCTTCAGTTGTCTGTTGATCCGTCAAGCTGACTCCTCATCACAGATATGGTACTAGAGCTGCTAACAGATTGAGGGCTATCCGATTGAGAATGGAACACCAAGAACAACATAACATGGAAGTTCGGATGAAGATTGATGAGTTGAAAGCCGGTATGACCAGGCTCACTGAAATGATGCAAGTTCTGATTGCTCGAGGTGAACCACCTCAAAGGACTGTTATCTCTGAAGTTTTTACCGCTGTTGTTGATCCTCCTGTTATTCAGCAACCGGTTTCTACTTGGCCAGAATATGGGTTGCCTCTGGATTATGTGCCAGTTTCTGCTACTGCTCAAATAGGTGGTCCATCTGTTGTGCCAGTCTTTTCAGCTCCGACTTTTGTCGAACCTCAACCTGTTGTGCACACTATTGCTCAGACTACTTATCAGAATTCTCCTTTCTTGTACCAAGCTGCTGGTCCACAAGCTGAAAGTCAGGGTGAACCTGGATATATGGATGAAGTTAGAGAGCAATGTCTGACTCTTGAGAAGAGGGTAAGAGGTCTAGAAGGAAAAGATGTATTTGGTTCTGCTGCAATAGACATGTGTTTGGTTTCCGACTTGGTTCTTCCTGATAAGTTCAAGGTTCCTGTATTCGAGAAATACAATGGTCATACTTGTCCAAAGATTCATCTGCTGATGTATTGTCGCAAAATGGTTGCGCATGCTAAGGATGACAAGCTGCTTATTCACTGTTTTCAAGATAGTTTGAGTGGTGCTTCTATGAAGTGGTATGTTGGACTTGAGAAGAGTCACATTCGAAGTTGGAAGGATTTGTCTGATGCTTTTGTAAGGCAATACAAGTACAATCTGGACATGGCGCCTGACCGTCGTCAACTTCAAAACATGTCACAGAAAGAGAAAGAATCGTTCAAAGAGTACGCTCAGCGTTGGAGAGAGATAGCTGCTCAAGTGGAGCCACCTTTGCCCGAAAAGGAATTAACTGGTTTGTTCATGGACACTCTTCAACCGTTCTTTTGGGAGAAAATGGTAGGAAGTGTTTCATTTGGTTTTTCTGATCTAGTCACTATTGGAGAAAGACTAGAGGAAGGTATCAAGAAGGGTAAGATTACCAATTCTGAAGCTCCTAATGCTGCAAGAAAGTCTTTTGGGAATCTTCACAAGAGAAGAGATGGTGATGCTTATGCTGTTTCAAATGAGAGGAGGCCTTATCACCCGCAACAACGATATATTCAACCATATGTAGCTGCAGTTGCTCCTGTTGTTAAAACTCAACCTGCTCAAACTCAAGCTCAAGGTCAAGCTCAACCAGCTCAAGCTCAAGTTCAAATTCGAGCTCAAGCTCAGGCTCCTCATCCTGCTGCTGGACAAAATCAGTATCGCAATAGGCAAAACTTTGATCCTATCCTGATGCCTTACACTGATTTGTTTCCTTCCTTGATTAAGAGTGGTTTAATTACTACTAGGCATCCGCCTCCTGTTCCAAATCCTCTTCCGATTGGTTATCGATCGGATCTTCGCTGTGAGTTTCATCAAGGTGGAACTGGTCATGACTTGGAACATTGCTTTGCACTGAAGGCTAAAGTGCAAGAACTTATCAGGAACAACATCCTTTACTTTAATGATACTAATCCCAATGTTATCAACAATCCTTTGCCGAAGCTTTGGAAGTGAATCTTCTAGAAGACTTCAATTGTCAAATTTACTTCAAGGCCAGAATATCAGACGGGACAGCTCATCCTTGTTGCTGATGGATCACTAGGCCATTGTTTCTTTATGTTTGCAATTTTCTTCAATTGTATTGACTTGTTTGCTTTTAAGCTTGTTTGTACTTTCATGTTGGTTTTAATGAAATGAGCATTGCTTTGTTTTGATTCAATTTCATTTACTATTTGCATCTTTATGCTTTATACTTCAAAGTTCATTTATCTTTTCTCAAAGCTTTTACAATGATTGGAGGGAGGATGATGAAAACGAGATACCCATAATTGTTGATGGTATGCTTTCAATTGAGACTTGGTTGATGATATACAGGCATTGTTTCAAATCCTAAACACTGGAGAAATAAGGAAGTTAATCTTTGTCAACCCCTTTGAGCCTTGAAGTTGGAGTTTCTTTCTATTCGAAAAAACCCTCAATTTTAACCCGGGGATGGTTAGTTCTCAATTAATTCAAATGTGCATTCAAGTACAAAAGAATCATTCAAGACACCATTCAATAAAGGTTGTAATCTCAAGCTTTCCTTCACACACATAAAGAAGTGTTGAAGATGTTTCTCAATTCAAAAGCCAATGATGGTTCATCGTAATCATTAAGCCATGCAGTCATTATCTTTCAAAAAAAATGATATTAAAAAATTATTACTGAAAAAAATTAAAGCCCGCTAAGTCAAAACCTATAAAGGAGACTTAGGCAAAAACTGGGGCATCCCGCTGGCTGTAAGTTGAAATGACACAATTCAGGCAAAAGTTAGGGATAATAAGAAGAAAGATTTGTCAAGAGGTCATCAAAATCCTCAACAAAAATAAGTTGAGTGGACCAAAGTCCTCACTGGAAATAACAAAAGGAAGATGTGACTGCTATCTCAAAAGCCTTTGGCTTATGAACCATCTTCATCTGTGCAATCCCCAAAGTCTTAGAACTTGAATGCATAGGTTGAATTAATTGAATGTAGGACTGGAGTTCATCACGAAGTTGGGTTGGGTACAAATAAACTTTGAGCCTATATCCTTTGATTCATAAACCGTGAACCAGGCCACGTTACAACCTTCAAAAGTCCTAATTGAATCCAGGTTTCTTTTGAAAAGCATACTACAACGAGGTTGCGTAAACTGACTCCCAATTTCTTTACCAATCATTTGTTTCTTACCTTTTGCTTTATCTTTAATGTTGTCTTGACCGCCGCATTTTGGCAATGTTTTCATTTACTTTACATCAATAAATTTTATTTCAAAGATGATTCTTGATTTCAAACTTTGCATTGAACTTTGCATTAAAATTACCAGGTTTGTACAAACACTTTTTATTCGCAAATAAACTTTCCTCATCAAGGAATTTTCAAACAGTTGAGAAAACTTGGTCAGTGATCTTATCAGGGGCAAGTTATTCCCAGGTGCTATGGTTCAAGTTTTGTTGCTCAGTGCAAGTTATTCTCAGATTTGGTTAGTCAGAAGATTCTCTGCAAGTTACATATTGGGTTATTTTCTCAAGGGCTGAAGCCATGATCAGTTTATTCTTCTCAACAGTTACCTCAAAGATCTGATTATTTTCTCCAGCAGTAGTCAAGAACTGAATCCATTATCAGTTTACCTTCATCAGTCATTGAACTTGGGGCAACTTTCTTCAAGAATCCTCAAGCAGCTTTGCATGAATTCTCTCAAAAGATTTTCAACTTGATATAGTTTATTAGTGCGACAGAGATTTGTTCAAAGAGCATTAGTATTTCTAATTTCCGAGCAGAATGGTAGTGATCTCTGTGTTGAGGAATCAGTCTTCCATCCTTTCCACTCCTCTAAGAGTCTAAACTGGTTGTCAGCATTTTCTCTCATGTTATATTCTTGGGTGTGTTATTCCCCAGTATTGTTTATGTTTGCATATTTGAGTGTTTTAGTCCTCATTATGCGTTTTCTCGGGTGTGTTATTCCCCAGTTTTGTTTACCTTTGCATATTTGAGTGTTTTAGTCCTCATTATGCGTTTTCTCGGGTGTGTTATTCCCCAGTTTTGTCTATGTTTGCATATTTGAGTGTTTTAGTCCTCATTATGCGTGTTCTTGGGTGGTTTAGTCCCCATTTTCGTAAATGTCCGCATACTGATTGTTTTAGTCCTCATATGCTTTTCTCGAAGTCTTGTTGTTTTCAACTTCTTACTTTTTAGTTAAAGTCCAACTTACTTGGCATTTGTCTGTCTCTCCAGAACTTTTTCTTCACTTACTTGTTGTGTCTTCTCAGATATTACACCCTTTTATCCGATTGCCATTCCTGGATGTCCATAGTGAAGTCATCATTGATTTGATGTACTGTCCCGGACTATTTCCCATCTCATTCAGTTCTGTTCCTGAATGTTGTGATTCACATTTTATCTAATTGCTATTCTTGGATGTTGTGATCACTTTCCATCCGGTTTCCATTCTCGGATTTCCATGTTGGAGTCATCATTAAGTTGATATAGTTTCCTGAATTTTTCCCATTTCATTCAGTTCTGTTCCTGAATGTTGTGATTCACTTCTTATCTGATTGCTATTCTCAGATGTTGTGATTATCCTTTTTTCCGATTGCCATTCTCGGATATCCCTAGTAAAGTCAGTAATGTCATCCCTGGATGTTTCTGATGTACTTTTTCGGGACTTTTCTCACTTCATTCAGTGCCATTCCTAGATGTTGTGATCCTTTCTGTCCAATTGTCATTCTTTGACATTTTCGTCTCAATTGAGCCAGGAGTTGGTCTCTAGCATGCTGTTTTTCCCATTGGAGTCTTATGCTCCTTATCCCCAGCATTTATTCGTTTTCATGTGTCGTCTTATCCCTCACGGATTTCTCTGCATTTCACATATTTTCTCTGCATTTCATATACATCTCATATGCTTTCATAATATTTTCATATGCTTTCATAACATTTTCATATACTTAATATCATTTCCATACCATCTTCATATCATTTCATATCGTTCGTTTCATTTCATTCCAGTTTTTGGCATCTTATGATCAAAAATTGGGTTTTTTGTTATTTAAGTATCTTCCATCTTGTCGAAACGAAGATTTCAATCTTCATTATCTTTGGATTGAAGAAACTTAAATAGGGGCATCTATCATACCCTAATTTTTGACCCTAAGATTTTTCACATCTCATTTGCATTTGCATACAAACAAGATCACGCACTGTTCGTTTATCCTTTTTCAGGTGCAGGTCTATGCCTCGCAGGAGATCACCATGTTTAATTGCTGTTATTTGTTTATATTTACTAATCTCTAACCAAAATACCAAAAATATGTTGCAGACTGTTTCTTCTTCTTTTTCTCTGTGTTGCAGGAATTCCAAAGTGTGGCAGTGATTTTCAATACAGAGGCGATTGTTCATTTTTGATTCGATTCAGATGGACGTTTGACCTAATATTGGTCAAACTATCAAAAGATTGTTTTGACTGCACATTATGTATGCCAGTGGTTTATTCCTCAGAAAGTGCATGTTCAAAGATCAAGTTGTGTTATGTGTGAAGTCCATCAGTTTATCGAGAAATGTTGCGTGTGAAGTTTGGTTTGTTCATCAGTTTACCAGTGATTCATCTGAGGATTTATTTTCCTCAGCATGGCTTCAGATAATCGAGGCAAATTTTAGACGATGGTTGTGACTTAGGTGATAAAGTTGCGATTCATTCAGTGGTTTAAGATTGACTGTGTTCATCAAGTGGTTTGTGAAAAATCAGAGTTTGTTGTGGGCTTAAAACCATCAATTCCATATCCATTTTTTATTTTTTAAATTCAATTCACAAAAAATTTCCAAATTTCATCCATCATCCATTATCCGATTATCCATTTTTATTCATCATTTCCCATTATTATTCAACCATCATTATTTTCCATTTTTTCTCGATCATTCAATTATTCAAATTACTATCTTTCTTAACCATTTCCAATAACCATTTTATAATTCATTTTTTGATTTTTTTTTCCATTTTTTACAAATATGCATTATCCATTTTTCGATTAAACCATTTCTCTTTTCCAATATTCTATTATCCATTCTTATTCAATGCCATTTCTCTTCCATTTTTCTCGATTCTTCGATTCATACATTTTTTTAGTTCAATTATCCAAATGACTGTTTCTAATTTTTTCATATCCAATTTTATATTCACTATTATTTTTTTAATTCTTTTTTTTATCCATTTCAAATATTCTTTTCATAATCAATTTTTATTTCTAATCCACAATTAGCCCATATCCACCATATATTTTTTAATCAATCCATTTTGTTTATCATCCTTAAACCCATATACATTTTATATCCTTTCATTACAATACAAAAAAACAAATAAAAAAAGTAACAAGGCCCATCAGCCAATATTTCAAGCTGCAAATACAAGCCATTCCCACAGGCTTCACAAGCCAATGTCACTCACACACTCGCACGCGGCATACAGCTTCAAAACAAGCTAGCTTCACCAAGTCCAAGCCCCACACGCCAACTTGCAGCCTCAAAACAACAACATCAGCAAAGCCTTCCTCACATGACTTCAGCTAACATTCAACAGGCCCACAACACGTTCACAGCCACGCAAGAAACATGCCGCAGCGAAAACTCACGCGGGACGCACAACCCTTCAGCTAGCCAAGCCACAGTCAGCCTTCAAACACGCTAGCCTCACCTGCAAAACGCAATACAGAAGCACACAAAACGCAAAAAAAAATGAAGTGAAAACACAGAAAAAATGATTCGCAAAAACGCAGCAAGGGTCACGATTTCTTCCCCTTTCCAAAATGCAACAAAATCGTCAAAACGGCAAACCCTATTCTCAGCTTTCCTTCTATAAATTCAAACCCTTCTTCACTCCTTCTCCAAGCTTTGAGAGCCTTAAAACCTCTGCCAAATTCCAAACCCAAAGCTTCACCCTCATTTCTCAATTTATCTGTCAAAACCTTATTTCCATTCCAATTCAAAATCCAAAATTCAGAGCTTCTGTTCATCATAATACTCACTCTCAATTAACCTTCCATAACGATACACCATCTCCTTCATCAGTTCTTCAAATTAAAACTTCAAATCTGTCACAACAACAATAACCAGAAGAAAAAAAAAGAGAGATTCGCAAGAAGAGGAGGACCGAACGATTGAGAGAGGTAGAGCTCGATTATTTTTTCCGCCGATTCCCCCTTTCTGTCTACAGGACCACCGCTGTCTTGTTGTTGCGAAGAAGGAGAAAACGCGGCTGTATCACTTAGAAGAAAATGATTCTTTTATTTTCATTAACTTTACCTTTTTATTTTCTTTTCCTTTTTTTTTTTGATTTTGTTATAAGAATTAGTTGAGTTTTGGGCTATTTTGTTTTGGATCTATTTTTCTATCAACACCACCCCAAACTATGCGTCACCCCCCATTTACACTATGTTTCATTATTCTTTTTATTATTTTTCTTATATTTGCTCACATTTTTTGAGGTTTATAGTTTTATTTCTTTTCTTAAAAAAAATTTAGAAAGAACTTCAATGTATTCATAAAAAAGGGCCTAGTATCATGATTTTTTATATTTCCTTTTTTTGCTATTTACTTTTTCTAAGAGAATTTTGAAAAAAGAGTTATTGGAGAAAAAGTTCTAAGGATGTTCTAGTTTTTTTGTTATGATCTCCTCTTGATTTTTGAGTGGATTCTATTTTAGATCCATTTCTTCTTCTTATTTTCATTTTTGGTCGATGAGATCTCCGATTCGCGATTATTGGTTTTCGAAGATGTTTAATCTTCATTATTCCAAATCTATGGATGAATGATCATTTGGATCATTCTCCATACTTTGGAATCGTGATAGGTTGCCTTCGATAATCCAATGTGAAATCTTGATTAAGATTAGACCGTCACCTTTTCTTTTCGTGCGACATGTTTTCGGAGAATGATCCATCATATCATTTCTCTAACATGTATTAGCACAAATATTTTCCACCTTAATTGGTGGTGGCCGACCTCATTTGTAGGGTAATTACTTTGTAAATTACTCGGCGATTGCTTAACATAGACCTAAACTTGTCCCGATTCGGAATAAGATCCATTTGGATCCGGTTGCCTCGATTTTGGTTCTCTTTTTGTGGTTGTGTTTGATTAAGTTCATCATACCATTTCTATGTAAATATTATTATACTATTAATATACTAATCATTTAAATTCAATCTCTCGCACCTTATCCTCTTTATTTCAATCTCTCGCTCCTTATATCTCTTATTATGCTTTTATATCATTCATCATATTGTTTATGTTTATATTGTTATCCTTGTGACTTTTCTTTTGTCCATTTGGACACAAAAACATTAATAAAGCATAAAAATCTAAAAAAGATTTGTGACTTTAATTTCGGACTATGGCCACTATCCTTAGCATGGGACTTGGAGTTGGACTTAGATTTTAGGATCTATCCCTTTGCTTGAGTTGTTATGGATTGAAGACTTTGGCTCCGAGTGAGTTCACTTGATTATGAAGATGGAAATCCGATTGTTTCAAAGAATGCTTGCCATACGGTTTGATCATTCTTCCTTTAACTTTTAAATTCGAGTCTTAGGATAGTCACTTCATCTCTTCCCACTTCTTCAATTTTCAAATCTTCTCCCTATTTTCAAACCTTTCTTTGTTTTTTTAACTTCAAACATTTTCGCAATCAAACCTTGACTTAGGTCATGCGGTTTTACTTTTTCATTTCATTTCTTAATAAATGCTAAACTACATAAGCATATCGAAACTTTCTTCTCTAAACTTAAAAAACATCAAAACTCATTCAATTGGTTTTTGTGCCCTCGTGCACGTTTCTTCTTAACCCGTTTTTATGTTTATATATGATTCATTTTTTCTAGCGGAATTATTCGCTAAAGAATGATGACTTATCTTTACATTTTAAAATCAATTCAACTCATTGTTTCTTTTCAAAATTTGTACCACGAACTACGGGGTTTTGATCTCTCATTGCACTTTGTGGGTACGTAGGCATGAGACGTTCGTCTCTTCAAACACAAAAATCTTAAAAAACATTTCTATTCTCATCTCTTCAATCTTTTTTTTTCAAGCAAACCATTTCAAACCAAAAAGCAATAAATATTTCAAAGGGTTCCCGTGGAGTACCCCAGACATTTTGGGTGCGTAAAACCTTCCCGATTTGTAACCTATCCCCTTACCCGTTCTCTGTTTGTTTCTTTTAGCTTTTGCTTTTAGATTCAATTAGGTTTTGTTCGTTCTTTTTTCCTTTTTCCATTTGGAAATAAATAAAAGCGCGGTGGCGACTCTGTGTACATTGAGTTAAGTTAATCAATAGCTTACACTCATGATTTTACCGCTACAGGTATCATGGTGGATCGACCGGGAATTCAACTGAAGATTGCAAAGCTTTTCAAGCCAAGGTCCAACAGTTGATCGACAAGGGGTACATATCCTTTCCAGAAGGAAGCTTGGTTCTGCACGTCAACCTCTCGCCTGTTTGAGTTCAAAGACTTCGGAGAAGCGTCTCCTGATTTCAGTGGTCCAGGCAAGAAGATGTCATCAGAGATGGTGATCATTGTATCCTTTTTATCATTTGCATTGTAGTTTCTTTCCTGTTAGCAGCTACTTGTCTTTTAAGTATTGTTGTTTTGAATGGTAATGTTAATGTGGTGATCTTGCACTTTTTGATTCAATTATGTCACATTCGCTCATTTTTCTTTACTTGCATTGAAAAAGAAAAAACAAAAAAAATTGCATCCATTTACCTCCCATTTATTTCACTGTTGTTTAGCAGGTTTGAGGGAGGATGATGACAATTGAATACCCATAATTGTTCAAGGTATGCTTTCAGAGTAGAACCTGTTGACGATGTACATGCATTGTTCCAATTCCAAAACACCGGAGATATAAGGGAGATAGACCTTCGTTAACCCCTTTGAGCCTTGAAGTAGGAATTTCTTTTCTAAACAAAAAAACCCTCACATTTAACCCGGGGCAGGGTGGTCATCAGTTAATTTGACCACGCATTCAAATTTCCAAAGGAGTGTGCATCCGAGGATCCATTACCTTTATTCATTACACCTCAAGAGGTCAAGGGACGTGAAACCACAATGGTTACCCCTCAACAACAAAGGAATGAGGCAGTCATTACCCTTTCAAGCAAGTCAGACAAACCAGTGTCACACGATTTGTTCAAGAAAAACAAAAAAAATCAAAACAGAAAAAAAAGAAATAAAGCCCGCTAAGTCGAAAAGAAAAAAAAATGAGAATAAATGACTTAGGCAAAAGTTAGGGCATCCCGCTGGACTTCAAAATCGAAAAAAATTCAAAAAAAGATTCAGTCCGGGCAAAAGTTAAGGAGTCAAAAATATCAAAAAGAAAAAAATTCCATATGAACAAAGTCGTGTGACCAGACACCAAGTCAGAAGGGGTGACTGTTACACCAAGAAACCTCATGGGTGCTTAAACCGTCAGCATCATTGGTTCCTCAACCATTACAAAACCCTTTCGAGAGGCGTGTGCTCAGGCCAAAGTAGCTGAACATACGACTGGAGAACATCAAGGAGAATGGGTGGGCACAGATAAACTTTGAGCCATAAATCCTTCTTTCTAAAACCGTTAACCAGGCCACGTCATAACCCTTGAAAGTCCTAATTGAATCAGGTTCAATTCTGAAAGCATACTGCGACAAGGTTGCGTAAACTGACTCCTCACGATTTGATAACTCAGCACTACGTTTGGACTAACGGTCCATTCGTCACACACTGTCACAACATTCAAATAAATAATTTTCAAAACTTGCATGTGCACTGCATTAAAATTACCGTTTGTAAATGAACAGTTTTAATTGCAAGTCAGTCTGTGACATCAGGGAAGTTCCTACAAAGAGCAATCACGAGGGAACTTGATCATTCAACAATGATGACCAGAGTCAAGAGCATCTTGTTAGCCTATGGATCAAGGGCATGTTATTTAGTGGCTTTATCGACCAAGGAATCAGTCAGCCTAAAGCAAGCTTCCCAAGCATCAGTTGATTGAGGGACATCATTCAAGAGTTAGTTGATCAGAGCTGAATCGACCAAGCAGGGGCATGACACCCGAATTTTCTATTCACTAAGGTTGAATTCTTCCAATTCTCATTCAGATTGAGTCAAGTCGCTTCCACGCTCATACTGGGGCAGGGCACTTCCAGAGATCACTAAGTGCAACTCTCCACGAGAGAACATCTAAGTCTGTTATTCCAGGAATTGGATAACCAGTGAGAGTCTGTTCAGAGACTCGCCTTACAGGGGAAACTTTAGTTGTGCAGAGCAAGTATATCAGCAATCTCAGAGTTCAAGACGAGTATCGGGAAATCGTATTACCCACCCTCGCCTTTGTCACCCTTCTCAACCAGAAGCCTTGTCACTAAGACCTTTCTTCCCATCCTTGGAAGCATTTCTAGCCTTTCATGTGCATTGCATAAATCATTTGCATACGTTATTCATGTCGCTTCGTTAGAGCATACTCATCATAATTGCATTTAGCATAACCCTGCAACATCAGATCTCACACCAGAGGGCCTCGTAACCCAACGTCTTGACATCCCAAAGTCCAGTTCTCGTCTGGCAAACCATTTCAAAGTCCAGTTCTCGTATGGAAAACCATTATCAGTCCAGTTCTCGTCTGGCAAACCATTATCAGTCCAGTTCTCGTCTGGCAAACCATTATCACTCCAGTTCTCGTCTGGCAAGCAAATTCAAAGTCCAGTTCTCGTCTGGCGAACCAACTTCAAATACCAGTTATCGTCTGGTAGGCGATTCTTTTAACCAGTTCTCGTCTGGTCACCTTTTCATTAACCTTTTGACTGTCAGTTCTCGTCTGGTATTCATTCTTATTCAGAGTCAATTCTCGTTTGACAATGAACCCAAGGAGTCATTTCTCGCCTGACGACTTATTCTTGGCCCACCCGTTCTCGTCTGTTGGCCTACCTTTAATAAACCGGTTCTCGTCTGGTAATCCACCTTCAAAGTCCATTTTCTTGGCAACCAAAAAACCAATAATACCAAAAAATATCTATCACCCTGGCCTAGTCGCCCAACCATGCTTGTTTTAGCTCCCACAGCTTGCATATCATCATATTCTTAGCATCTTGAGCATACATATGCATCTTGCATCATTTGCATTGCATTTTCATACTGCGTGGTTTCTGTTTTCTCTCTGGTGTGGGGAAAGAGTCGTTACAAGACGCAGCCTGGGGCAGTTTATCTCAAGATCTGTTGAATTTCTGCGAGAGTTTGAAGACACTGGGGCAATTTTGGATGCCAAGTCTTCTGTAAAATCCTCTTGAGACGATCTCTTTATAGACGATGCAATTTGAGGCATAGTTGAGTAGCAAGGGATGCTTGTTCACTCATGTTAATTAGTATGCAATTGTTGAACTCAGAAGCTTGGAGCACTGTGTTAATTCTCAGGGAAGGTCGTGTATGTCTCTTCCCAACAGGGCATTGGAAGTTTATTTCTTCCTCGAGCATAAAATTTTCCTTCAGCCGACAAGGTCTCTTCACGAGGAATTGTTTGTTCTCACAGTCAAAGTCCAATTTTAATTGGCATACCTCCCCAACACAGTCGTCATACTATACCTGGGGAACAATTTTTTTTATTGTGATCTAATTCTCCAGCAAAGCATTTCCTCAGCAGAGCATTGCCACATATGTTTCTCAGCCATGCCAGAAGGTTAACATCTCCCCAGCTGAGGTAGAGCAAATGATATCCCCAGCAGAACTTCAGGGCTATTTGATTTGTTCTCATCCCCAAGTAGAGTTATCTTTCCACAAGTGGAGTATGCCCAGCAGGCGGTGGGAGGCTCAATTCCCCACAGAGTTAGAACTGTCAGAATTCTCTTTGAAGCATCTCCCCAGTAGTGTTGGAAGATCGTCATTTCCCCGTAGAGTTTCAGGATTGGTATACAATCATCATTGAAATATTTCCCAGAGAAGTCGCCAATTTATTTTTGGTTAATGTGATGATACATACAGTGATTCATCCCCCTAGCCAGCGTTAAGTGTCAAAGCCTCTTGACCTGGTTATCCCCTGCAGAGTTGTGATTCTTGTTACCAGTCCGGCGTTTGTTTGATGCTCGTATGAACCCCCAACACTCGTTTGTGTTTGATATTTGCTCGTATGAACTCCTCAACACTTGTCTGTGTTTGATGTTTGCTTGTTGCTCGTCTGCATTCCTCAGCACTCGTTTGTGTTTTGAAACCTGTTGGTTGCTCGTCCGCATTTCCAGCACTCGCTCGTTTGTGAAATATTCTCCCCGGCAGATTTGTGTTCCCTACCAGGCATTTGGTGGTCGTCTGCAATATACAACACCCGTTTTTGTTCACGCTTTTTCATTGCTCGTCCGCACTTCCCATCGCTCGTTTGTGTTTTCACTTTGTTATTGCTCGTTTGCTTTCCCCAGCAGTCGCCCAGGATTGGTAGAGGCTTTTGCTCGTATGCATCCCCCGGCACTCGTCTGTGTTTGAATTTAAATGTTTGCTGCTCGTCTACATTCCTCAACACTCGTCTGTGTTTGTTATCTGTTTGAAGCTTGTCTTCATGGTTCGGATACTCGTCTGTATCATCCCTCACACTCGTCTGTGTTAGCCTATATCCATATGTGTTGATTTGATAATCATTTCGGTACTCGTCTGTATTGCTACTCCAATTGCTCGTCTGTATTGGATTTCTGGTACCCGTCTGTATTGCTACTGCAAATGCTCGTCTGCGTTGGATTTCTGGTATTCGTCTGTACCAGTGGTTGATATTCGTCTGAATCATCGCCTGAAGCGCCCGTCTGTGTTTCTAAGATCATCGTGTGATATTCGTTCGTATCATTGACTTATAGCACTTGTTTGTGTTCTCTTGATGATCATCCAATACTCGTTTGTATTGAAGAGGTTTGAAGTCCTAACAGTGGGATTAAACGTCAAAATGGTTACCGGTCCTGGCGTAACAGGTTATCTGAAGGAGGTTCGTCTGTCTCAAGTACCGCTTATCTACGCAAGATTTATGAAGAAGGTGCGTCAAATCCTATTGTTGCACCTGACATAACAGGTGTAAACACCCCAAATTTTCCCTCACCCATTCACACCATGGCTTGTGATCTTTTCATATGCATAAAGTCAATCATGGCATCTCATATTGCATATTTGCTCCACTGCATTGTTTCTAAGTCATCTGCATCTAGGGTTTGTGATCTGAGCCATCCCTGAGCCATTTGAGCCACTCCAAAGGTCTTCAATCACTTCAAAGGTGTCCATGTATGTTCAAGCATCATATTATATCCTCACAAGATCAAGGAAGTCAAAGAATCACAAGAACTGAGAAAGGCATGGAAGCAGAGCCAGGCTTAACTGCATAGATGACCTAGAATTAGGGTTTTGGTTTCAAAGGCCATAACTCCAAAATTTTTGGTCATTCTTGTTTCTATTGGTCTTTATATGTTATAAGAATCATGCATATCAATTTTCATGAAGAAATTCCATGAGGAAGGCATCTAATCAAGAGTTGACTTCTTGGGCAAGTCAGTGCAAAATCAGGGCATTTGAGGCCCCCAATGACCCAACCAAAGGGTGTTCTTCATTATTTTGAATGTGTATGATCTTTATTTGATCATATAAGATGTTAGAAGTCCACAAAATTGAAGAATTTCAAGCCATTTGCAAAGTTGCTTTTTTGGGAAAGTGACTTGTGATGAAAACTTGCCATTTTGGGAAAGTTTTTCAACCTCCTCAAATTGATTCAAAAATGCTTCAAATGAGAAAACTTTGGTCATGAAAGTTGTATAATGGATCATTCCCTTTTCAAAAAGTACAAGAACTCATTCTAATTCATCATGGATCAAAAGTTATGGCTTTGCAAAGTTGGGAAAAATCATGAAATTTCCACTTTTGGCACCAAAGAGGGATTTTTGCAAATTTCAATTCCAAGCATTTTCAAGACCTCTAATTGACTTATTTGCATCATTATAACATGTTACAACTTATAAAAGTCAAGATTGTGCCAAGAGTTTTTCATTTTTCATGCCTTGAATCACAAGTTGCATAAGGCATTTTTCATAAAGACCACAAAATTGAAACTTTGCAAAAGGGACCTCTCATGTTTGAAATGAACTCCAATTGGTATCAAAGCATCATAACAATATTACAAGACTCATTTTGTCACATTTTGCCCACAAAATCACAAGTTTCTTTGCCTTGGTTCATGAGAAAATTCAAAGAGGGAAATGTGCAAGAACCTTGGAAACCCTTGATCATGGCTAGCCAGCTCACAAAATCAGATCCAAAGGCCTTCCTTGACTCAAGCTGAGGCAGGACAAGCCCTAAGATTGCCTCTGACCCGAGCCATACTTGGAGTACACAAAATCTTGACTTTCTTGCATTTTGCCCATAACAATCCCACAGTGCCACCACCAACTCTCTGCCCAATCAGAGTCAAATATGTGGACATCAAGCAACCCTAAACACACCATACACAAGCCAGAAGCTCCCACATTGCAGCATACACAAAAAACTGTCAAAAACCTTTCCCTCTTTGAATCTCTCAACACAGCCTTCAAACATCCAAAATTTCTTCACCCACAAACCACAAATCACTCATAGAACAAGAAGCACCCTCTGAAACAGCCTGAAACATCACATACCCAACTCTCCAAATCTGCTACACCAGAACCAAAACCTTCAAACCAGGCCATACAAACTCATTCTAAGCTCCATTCCATCATCAGGAGGTCCAAGGGAGAAGGATTGCACAAAGCTTGAGGCCAGAAAGCTCAAAATCAGGAGAGCTTCATCTCAGGTGACATGAAGAACTTTTTTCCCAGAAATTGATTTTTAAGTTCTTTTATGATGCTATGTGTTCTCCTGATCATGAATATGTGTTTATTTTTTGAAATGGTGAAGAAACCAGCATGTATGGCATCTCTGAACATTTGCCCGTGTTTTGTGATTTGCTTCGGTTCAGGCTTGTGAGTGAAAATAAATGAATTTAAGGTGAGGGTTTAGGTTTAGATTGGTGAGAGGATCATTTTGGTGGAAGAAATTTCATGATTGGTAACCTGTAGAAGATTCTAGGGTTTTTGGTTCGCCGGAGAAGACGACCGGAACACTGTTCCGGCCGTCAGAATGTGATTAACCCTAATTAGGTTTAGCAGCGTAATTAATGAGAGTTTGAATTTGGACCGTAGATTTAGTTGACCAGGCTTGACTCCCGCGTGTTTGTGTGGCTCAGATCACACCATTAAACCCTAATCTGTTTTTATTAAATTAATAAATCACATTTAAGTTAATTAAGCCAGAAGAGATCCTGACCCTCTATTAGCGCGCGCAGTCAACCATTGACCCTCAAGTTTGAATCTCAGCCATGGATTGTGCATACTTTCATATATTTTAATTTTAATTTCATTTTCTTTTCATTTAATTTGCACGAATTATTTAAAATAGCAAAAAGAGTTTAAAAATTCTGAAAATTTTTGTCAAGCATTTCATTAATTTTTAGAACCCAAAAATATTTTTATTTTTATTTTTTTTTGCATTAAAAATTATTTTTAAATCATTTAAATGCTTATTTTTAATTAGTTAATGAAAATTAATTAATTAAAAATGAATTTAGGTATTTAAAAATCACCAAAAAATTCACATTGCATTTTAAAACATTTAGAAACATTATCCAACTCTCAAAGCAAATTTCTTTTTGGTTCTTGATGCATTTTGACAATTTACCGTGGAATTAAATTCATTTTAAGGCAATATTTTTGTGCAAACTTTGAAAAATCCATTCTGCCTAACCTTTGAGAGTTTGATGATGGTTCTTCTTGCATTGCATCCTTCATGGTATGTAGTTTGTAGGATAAAATTTGTTTGATTTGATCTTTCATTTTCAATTTGTTTTGCATTTTTCATTGTGAGGTACCTTAAAACCCTAGTAATCTTGAGAAATTCATAACTTTTACTAGGTTAAGAGATAGATCCCCTCCTTTGGGCAGTGAACTTGTATAGGTTTAGGGTATCTTTGATTGCATTTTCAATTTTTTATCATGTCATTTGCTTCTGATTTTGAATTTTGCTTTGTGTGTTGATCATAAACCCTAATTTGTGCCTTCCTTTGCATCCATCTTTCATTTGTTTGCATCCAATGACTTGCCATGACATTTTGTGCATCCACATGATTCATAATACATCTTAGGACATATTAGAATCATGTTTGACCATTGCATCATTCCTTTGCCATGTTATGTGTCCATTTCATCTCATAAACATTCATGAATCTTTATGGCTCAAAGCATGCCTCCTTTGCATCCTTATGCTTGTTTGATCATTCTCATCTCTTGCCTTGTGTTTGCATCATCTCTTAGCATCATTAAAATCATGTAAATGCTTCTGACTTTGGTTTGCATCATGACATTTCATCTCATTTGCATTGCATTTCATTTCTTTTGCTAACTTTTCAGGTGGTAAGTAATTTGAGAAGTGAATTTGCCTTCACTTCTCACAATCTCTTCTCATCTCTCTTGCATCATTGCTGCATTTTATCTTGTGTATTGGATTGAGCTTGCTCATTCATGTTCATCTCTTACTTTCTTTCTTCAAGCAACTTGTCTTCTTAAGTGAAGCAAGTTGTTTTGCTTCTCTTTGCTTCTTGCTCCTCTCATCTGCTTCCTTCCTGGTGGTTTCTCTGAAGATCTTCTTGCAAACCTCATTAACCCTAGGAATAACCAAGCATGATCACAATTAGGGTTTTGATTAGTTCCCCATTTAGATTTTACCTTTGTGTCATCTTTGAGTCTTCTTTTCTCATCTCATAATCAGGGACTAAACCCTAAAGGCTGTAAGACTTTGTGATTAAGCTTATGCCTGCATCCTTCTATTAGGATGGAGTGTATAACTTTAATCCTAAGTGTTAAACCCTTAATATGTTTAAATCCTTTAATCAATTCACTTAATAATCATCAAGACATCAAACTTGTAACTTGGGCCTTGCATTAGGGTTCTAATTCTTCCTTAATTGGTTAAGAAGGACTAACCCTAGTGTTAATGGACAAGTCCCCCTCAAGTTGTCTTACAAACCATAATATCCACTTCTTAATCTTACCATTAACTAAAATCCACTCTAGTAAAGGCATTGTTTTGTCATGAGGTTAATCCCTAATCATGGATTAAGTTGAGGTATCTTCCTCAGCTTAAATGTTCTCATCTATTATCCTTCTATTAGGATGGTGTAATGAGTCCATTAAATCCTTGATTATGGCTTAAACTCATTACTTACACTAAACAAAAACTCCAAAAAACATCTAAATCAATACAAGTAGGTTAATGATATTAATCCTACATCATGGTGATTAAGTGTGGGGTGTTTACTTCATGCTTAAGGTATTCTCATTACCACTAATCAAAGGGAAGATGTGATGAGTTTACTAACCCTTGGTTTAGGCTTAAGCTCATTTTCTTATGAGAAACTCCAAAAGCAATAAAAGATTGAAAACACAAAAACAAACAATAATTGTCTCCTCCGGGATTCTTTTCTCACCTCATTCACTCACAAACGAGAACTTGCTTCTTCCTTCTAATGCAAGACAGTTTGCACCTGAGCCAGACAGGTCATACACTTGAGCATAGACAAGCAAGCAGTTCACAAGTCAATTCATTTTTCAGTCTCTTTGAGTCGAACTACGGTGTTCTGACTTCCTCATTGCACGAGAGGATACGTAGGCATAACTTAACGGTTATCGAACAAAAGTCTCTGTATATTCCCCCTCCTCCAGCTTTATTCTTTTAGCCTCAAGATCTTGAGCTTACTCCTGTTCTTACACTGACACTTCTCTTATACACTTCACACTTCTTTTACACTGGCACTTGCATTCTTTCCAGCTTTGATAACACAGATTGCACTGACACTACCCCTTTGAAACACAAATCTTTCAAGCGTGGATCCCGTCGAGTACGGCGGACAATCTGGGTGCTAATACCTTCCCAGGTTGTAACCAACCCCCTTTCTCAGTCTCTCTGGTTCGCAACCGTCTTATCCATATCTTTTCTTAGGTCTATGCAGCATTACCTTTCCTCCGGGATAAAAAATGCCTAGCTGGTGACTCTTGTCTTCCTGAGTTCACCCTTGTGTGTCCTCTCCTCTTTTGCCGACCGTTCACGTCTGTACCCCTCTTGGCCCTGTGTCATTTGGTGGGAGCGACAACAGGTTTGTTTGAAGAAGACTCGTCTGTCTAAGTTTCTTATCTGGCGTAACAGTTCAAGATGGAAGGAGCTCGTCTGCTTTTTTCTTCACTTCAAGTACCCACAGCGTCCCTTTGGTTGGGTTTATTTCCCATTTCTGCATTCTCCGGCAGAGTGCAAATTTCTGGTTATTCTTGGTATTCAATCATTGTTTATCTTGAACGTCTAACAGCCGTTGCTCTCATCCTTTTCAGATTAATAGTTGATTGAATAGGGGCAGCTGTAGGCTCCCTAAATTTTCCCTCTGGTCTTTCTATATTTTCCTCCTTTTCGTTTTGAATTCATACGCATTTTGCATACCATTTGCATTGGCTCCTGAGACATGGGATCGATTTTCTGAAGGATTAGGGTTTCACGTTGCTATTTGTGGTTATCAAGAGAATTCAAAGCTTTAGCTATGCAGTCGTCAAGGACATCATATTCTTATGCTCCTGTCACTGGATTAGGGTTTATTTCCCTGGTCTAGCGGTCTTCATGAGTTCCACGTCTGCAAGGATTATTCATTATGCATCTGGCCCATCATCAGGAGATCTCTTCAAAGTGCGAATTGTTTATTTTAGTGGGCTATTTCTCAGTCATTATGAGTTCAAGATCAAATTGTGGTGTGTGGAATTCTTCAGGATATCAAGTAGTGATTTATATGAGATGACTGTTATTTCAGTGGCGAATGAGTCTATGGTAGCCGTGTTATTCAAGATTGGTTCCGAGTTGGAAAATTGGGATTTCATGATTGTGGTTGTGTTGGTGTTTTTGACTAAATTACATTTCTTTTTCGTTTCGTGTCTAAACCATTTGTTCATATACATACCTGTAATTTCCATCATTTCCTAACCACTTTCACAATGATTTCACCACGTCCATATTTTCGATTATCCGAATATCCATTTTTTAAGCCTCTTTTTTTACCCATCATAAATTCATTTTTCAATTTAATTCATGATCCAATTCATATCCTTTTTTTTACAATATCCATTATCCATATTTCCTTATATCCATTTTGTTATCTCAATTATCCAAGTCCATAAACCATTTTATCCATTTCATTTAAATTTGTGGCCCATTGTCAATCAGTGTCCATATCTCTTCTTTTCTTTTTTCCCATTTATTTTAGAATTAAAACAATCAATTTTCATTATCTATAAATCCATTTCTTTTTAAATCTTTGTTCAGTCTTCACCAATGTTTCAGTAAACCAATCCATGCCATTTGTCACTCGCATTTCTCATTATTATTTAACATTAATAATCAATTCCAAAAAAATCCATATCATTTGTTCAATTAAAGCCATTTCATTTTTTTGTTTGCAAAGAAAAAGTCCATTTTGTAATGTGCAAAATAAATGGTACACATGATCCACGGTTTAGTTTATTCCAGCCACACCAACAAAAACAGCATAACAACCCACCACACGCTTTTCACTATCACACTTTTCTCATCCTCCTTCCATTCACAGCACACTCACGCACACGATAAGCACACACGTATTCACTCACTCCTCTCATCAGACAATACGCACTCCAACAAACTTTTTTCCATACACGCGGAATACACATCACAACACTTGCCTTCACTCTTATTTGCTGTTTCTGCAACGCATTGAAAAAATCAACAAAAACTGATCATACCAAATACACATCAAAGACTCTGCAGCCTCTCATACACAACTCTCTCACTCTCAACCTCATTTTTTCCTTGCTGCGTAACAACAACCTGACAACACTCCAACCACCCTCAAAAATCATCATACAAACCCCTTCCTCAAACTTTCTTCAACATCCATCACAAACCCTTTGTTCATCTTCTTAAACACCCTTAAATCACAACTTCAACCACTCAACAACAATGCAGAACAACAACCTCACTCTCTTCGATTTTTTTCTCAGCCTTAAACCAAACTCCTCATTCATTCTCACCTCAACCTTCATCATACATCCCTTACCAAACCTCAACATACAACACTAAAACTGACACCTTCATTTACTCTGCAGAACAACCTTTTCTCTGCACATCATTATCACTAACAAACTGTGAAAACAGAAGAAGAAGAAGAAATCAGAACGAGAAGAGGATTTCAAACTGAAATTAAATACAAAGAGATTAGAGAGATCTGAGACGAGGTTGAGCGAAGCAAGAAAATCGATGAGGGAGGCCGCCACCGCGAAATGCGCCGCAGAACACCGAGAGAGAGACGCCGCGATTGAAGAGGACTTGAGTCGAAGAAGCTCCTGATGGCAGATGGCTTGTTGAACGGAAAAGTCGTGCAAGTTGAAGCCGATATCGAATGGAAAAGGAGGATCCTGAGTTTCGCTTCTCACTTGTGTTGTCAGCGGATACGTTCTTCATTTGGAAGAACCCTTTTGCTGATCCGTGTTTCTTTTTTCTTCTTTCCTTTATTTACCTTAGTTTTGTTGTTATTTTATTGTATTGGTTGTTGTAGTTGGTAATATGGGCTTGGCCCATCGATGTTGCTAATTACACCAGAAATCCCAGCGCTATTTGGTTTTATTTATTTCTTTGATTTTTTTTAATTAATTTAGTTGAGTTTCCTAGTTAATTTTTAATTGTTTTGTTTAGTTTAATTTTGTTTATTTTTGTTGGATTAACTATTGTCTAAAATTTTATTTAGATTTTTCTTGTTAAAGTTTTGTTGACATTTTTTTTAGAATTTATTAGAATGTTATTAACCTTGGTTTTAGTTTGGTTTGATGTTTTGTAGATCCATTGCTTAATTTCGATGATGGAAATATTTCTGGATAATGATCTTGATGTTGATTGTTCGTGAGATTCTTGATGCAAGTGGTGATGACCTTGTGATTGATTATTTTATGGACTGATGAGATCTCTGGATACAATTTGCATTTAGACTTCGATTTTACGCAGACTGATTCTTGGTTCTAATTATGGATGTTGGAAGCCTACATTTGACTTCTGCTTTGATACCCTGATGATTAATACTTGTGCTTGACCGTTAACTCCGCTTACTGGTTGGAAATATTCTTGATTTCTCTTGCGCATATTAAAGAGGCAACGGACCTTCTCCGTTAGGTACCACTGAGGCCCGATTTTACTTATAGCATGCTGTTGCATCTGGAAGTCCTACTGGTGTAGGCTCTGTTTGTGCATTGTTCGATTACTCCATTCTGCATTCTCTTCTCCTTATCTTATTTCTTCTTCATCTCAATTTCTTATTCCTCATCTTCTTTCTTTCTTAACTCGAGATGTGCTTAGGCCACCATGGTTCTTCTTCTTTCATCTTCTTCTTTTTTTATCTCTTCCTCCTTTAGGATAGTAAACCTCACTAACCTAGGTTTTCCTTTGCATGTTAACATTAGGATTTGTTAGTCCCCCCATTAGACTTTTACCTTTAAGATCCTTTTGTTTCTCTTCTCTTCTCATCTCAAAACCCTAAAAAGACACTTAATAAAGATTGAAGTGGTCTCCTGTGCAATAGCCTTATTCCATGAAACACTTGTAGTTTTCCCATCTTGGGATAGTACAAGCTTGTTCATCATGATGCACAAGTCTGATCAGGATGCCATCTTCATCAAGAAAATCATAAAACACACTTCTTCATCAAAAATACAAAAACACTTAATAAATTCAATGAGTTAGTGAGCCTAAGCCCTAATCTCTGGCATCAAGTTTTGGGGATCTTCTCCTTACTTGAGTGTGCTTGTTCTATTATTCCATCTTGGAATGTAGTGACAAGTACACATTCCATGGAAAAGAGCTTGAGTTAACTTCCTTGTGACACACTCAATAAAAGCCTTTAAAAATCACAAACAGACAATAAGCGTCTTTCCTTCGGGAATTCTTTTCTCATCTCCTTCGCTCCGTCCGCAACTTGCTCCTACTTGTCACTTTGCAAGACGGTAACGCACTCGTCATCCGAGCCTGCAACACCTGAGCATTGACATAGGCAGTTCAAGCATTAATTCATGAGCAATACTTTCCACCCCTAGTTAGGGGAACTACGGCGACTCTGATCCTCATTGTTCAGATGAGGTACATAGGCAGCGGGGTAGGGCTCGTTCGAGCACAATCTTTATTTTCCTTATGATCCAGATGAGAAGTGTCCTAGATGTCCAGAAGGGTATATTGTATAAAGTCGCTCTCTGCAGTTTATGTTGGATTCTTGAGGTGTTGTGAACCATATTGTTGCACTGCTAGCAGATAGTATATGGTTGGATGTCAGAACATGCTTCAAAACATGTAGGTATTGTTTCCTTTTTAGGAGTATTTGTGGATGGCGCTGGTAGAAAAATTTGAAACACGGGTTTTTCTAGCGTGTTTGTTATTGAGTCGTTTATTTTGGGAGAGCAAGTCATATGGTCAAGGTTAGTTTTTGTTCCACATTGAATGGTGCAGAAGTTTTTGCTCCTATCATAAAGATCTTGGACCAAGAACGCTTCTTTTTCAAGGATAGGTCGTTACTATCTATGTCCTTGCTCCCTATTTATAGAAGCGTATTTCCTCCTCCTCCAACATGTGAGTTTTTTTTATATTTCCTTCTAATGGAGTTCTTTTATTTTTGGATGAATAATTCTTAGGTATGGTGTTGTGAGGGTTGTGGTTTCCAAGTTTTTGCTAAAAGGGGGAGAAAGAATGTGTACATATGTTGTGCTCAGAGCTGTTGTCATAGCAATTGCATCTGTTGTTATGTGTGGTGGTTACCAGGATGTCAAGATGGATGTCGTATGCTAGTCTTTGTAACTTGTGTCCTGAGTTATTGAACACAATTGTGACTTGTGTTCTGAGTTACATAAGGGAATGAGAGGGTGTTCTCTTAAGCCACCATTGGTTACCTAGATGGATTATGTTCATCACCTTGGGAGGAAGGGTCTTGTGGAACCTGAATGGAGAGAGGTCTTAATGGATTGGTTCGGCCTAGACTTCAAGACTTTCTTTTTTTTCCACTGAAAAAATAGGTGAATGGTGTGTTATTGTGAATACTGCTGAAGATGTCAAATAACATGCCCTGACAAAGTGAAAAGTTTGATTTTGCTATTGTTTTTTTCAGTATGTTCTGGTTGTGCTGCTGTTGTAATTTTTTAATATTTATTTTGTAATATTTGTTTTAGCCAAAATTTTCCAAAGGGGGAGATTGTAAGTTCTATATTTTTAGAATTGGCATTAATTTTGTAATCAAATATAGCATCATTGTGTATGTACATAATCTTTGCAAATGAAGAATATATTAAGCAAAGAATCCATTTGTGTGCGCCCAAACATGTTGTGTTGAAATGTTTCAACATATGGAACAACATGTCGAAGAAGATGTCAAGACAGTTCATTCGACATCATGAACTACTGAAGATGGATTGAAGTTTCTGTTTTAGTTTCAACAGAAACCTAATATTTTGAAGATTTGAATCAATCCAATGGCACTGATGTAAAAGATCTTGAAGACTCAAATTTAAATTGAAGACAAATATTGAAAAATATAGAGTTTCTATATTTAGATATATTTTAGGAGTTTTTATATTTGAAGATCTTTTTGTATATTTATAAGCAGATTTTTCTGCATATTTGTAGCATCTTTTGATGTGATTGTCTAAGCCCAAATCCAGTTGGGAATAGGTTATAAAAGAAACCTTGTAACCTAGTTTAGAAACAAACAAACAACGAAAATGTAAACATCATTAGGGTTGTGTTTTTGTGGCAGCCGTGCGCAACAAGGAATCCTGTTGTGGCTATTTTACATGTGATTCTCAAAGCTTTTAAGCAAGAGAAGTATTATACTTAACTGAAGTTGCTAAGCAATGTTAAGGTATTGTAATGGAAGTGTAGCTTTTGTTTTGGATTGTTGTGTAGGTAAAGAGTCGTCAATATCAATAACGGATTGTTGAGAACTGTGAGACATCACTGAGGTGATTGGAAGTGAGGATGGGTTTCTCATATTTAGGAGTTCCTAAGTAGAAGTTGCTCAGGTAGTGATTAAGTGAGAAGACTGTAAACTGTAGGTGTTTGTTGAAAAGTCTTTGAATTGATACTACATAGTGGATTTCCTTCCTGGCTTGGTAGCCCCCAGAGTAGATGAGTTAGCATCGAACTAGGTTAACAATTTGATTGTGTTCTTTACAGCTTTCAGTTTATTTTATGCAGTACATGTGTTGAATGTCATATCAGATGTATAAACATCCTGAAGAATGTTTCAATCTGATATATCAGAATTTTTAAATAGTGTTGTGTATGCCTTGCCATGTTTATATGTAACAGATAAGATGTCTCAACATCATATTCGACATCTGAGTCTGTCATACCAAAATTTCATCAACCTTCTTGACTTTATGATTTTGATTTACACCATTCTTGTTAGTTTCACCTTGGATTCTTAAAGCCTTACTGGCGTCACCATTATCATTAAACATTTTCTTCCATTTTGCTTTCACTTTGTTGTTCCTTGGGGAATTTTCTTTAATCTTCTTGAAGAACTTTTCTTACAATGCCTGTTCAAATTTATTTTCTGATTCTATTATTTGCTTCAACCTCATCTCATGCGCCTCAAGAGATACTTATAATTCTTCAAGCTTCATCTCTAACAAGTATTTAGATTCTTCAATTGCCACCATAATCATACTTGACTACAAGAGCCCTTACCACCTTCTCCACGTTATGAAATTCAGAGGTTTTATCTCCACATGACTTCATCTTATTTGTCAAAGTCACCATCTTTGATAAGAATTCAGTAATGGTTTCATCATCTTTCATCTACATGTTTTCATTTTGCTTTCTCAGAGATTGCATACTCACTTTCATTAACTTTTCATCTCCACCATGTAGTTTTTTGAGAGTATCCCAAGTCTCCTTTATCGTTTCTTGCCCGATAATCTTCCCAAAGATGTTGAAATCCACACATTAATGGACCAAGAATAAGTATTTCTCATCTTTCTTGTTCATTTCACGGAGAGTAATCCTTTGTGCCTCAGTAGCATTTTCTTGTAATGTCGAGAAACTGTCATTCATGATTTCAAACACATATTAAAATTTGAATATGACATTCATTTGTGCACACCGTCTATCATAGTTTTCTCTCTTGAAAAATGGTAGGTTGAATGTGAATTGGTTGGAGGTCATACTTAAACTTTCGCCATGTTTAGAGATTAAGGGCCGAACCAATGCTCTTGATACCAATTTGTTCGGTAACATGTATCACAAATTAATTTACAAATGATGATAAATTAAGAGAAAATTAGAGAATGGTTAAGGGAAGATAGTTTATGTAATGTTGTATTGTGTTGAGTAATATTTCAATTACAATGAATGAATGGTGGTATATATAGACACACTAGCCACCCTAAATTTTCTAAAACTAAACTGATATACTCGCCTGAGTATACCCTTAAAATAATATACTCACACGACTATATGCTTAAAAACAATCTATGATAGAGCCGATGGTAGTGTAGTTGGTGACTAGTAAGAGAGTTATCCAAGTTGAAGAATTTGATTAGATGATGGTGCAAAGGGTGGTAGTGCAAAGTCTTTGACTTGAAATTCGACAAAGAAATATATGATTTTATATTTAGATTGGGCCAATTTCTTGTCATATTCTCCTATTTAATTTTAAATATTGTCAATAGAACTAGATGAAGAAAAGGGTGTAATTGAACCTATGATACAAATAATAAATATTTCATTTTATTCAATTCCACAATTTATTTGGAGTGTTATTTAAAATATATTGTATATAGATTCTACTTTAAAAATAACATGTATTGTTTACAACTTCTACTGAATAATGTTTTGTAACATTTTCTTTTCATGGATCATGGCTCTTATCAAATCCTGTAAAGATTTATTTTATATGATTTTTTTAATCTATTTCCCTTTTAGACATGCCTCATAAAGAATGTTTGATTACTATTTATGATCAGGTAAATTTTTTACTAGATTAAGCTTGCTAAAATTTGAGATTAATCTCAAGATAGAATGCTTTAATCTTCTATGTCACACCCACTGCACTTTGTTCATCGACATAAGATATTTCACCTCTTCTTTTTCTAAATCAGAAAGTTAATTATAGATTTTTTTTATCATTTACCAATAAACATTATGGAACCATCATTTTTACTAATAGCCCTAGATTATATTTGATTGAATACTACAGTATAGTTGGGAACATACACCTTTCTCATGTCATGTGATGTGTGATAGAATTAGAGTTTGACCTAACTCAATTCTATAAAATCGGTTGGTAAAGTGAAGAGTGTCATTCTATTTAAACCCTTTGTGAATTATTTCTTTAGTCAATATGAGACTTGAGTTTTTTCTAATAGTGTGAACAATCACTACCCAAATAATACAATTGGTGTTTGGAAATTATTACTAAGTAGATCTGCAATATAAATAATTTGACTCTTAGATATCTCTTGTGTTAGTCTTAGGAGGTTTATATTATAAGAACAAATCACACTTGGAACATGAGCATTTTAAGCTTGCTAATCAATTACAAATCCAATGCATTACTTGTTGTTCCTACTAACTTCATATCGACCATGAAAGATGATTTCTCTTTTTGGAAACATCATTTATGTAAAAATAAATAAAAGATTAAATATGTTTGTGGTCCTGCTAAATATCTCAATTTTCGATTTTAAATTCCTTTTTCAAGGTGTTGAGATGCTCTAATCAAATATCACAAATATTGTTCACGTTTGTATATTTCTTAGACATCCAATAAATTTTTCTCAATCATTAATTTAATGATAAAACTAATTCATCAGATGATAATGAATCATTACAATCTAGGCCATGTGTTTTCCACGAGAGATGCAGATGCATTTTCTTCATCTTTATCATAGGAATCTTTAGGTGAGTTTTTTTTACCTAATATGAATGTTTTCCTCTCAATGATGACTCATCAGTGGTATCAGAATCGATGATTCGTGTAAGGATGTCTGCCAACGGCGGTAAAAGCATGTGGATGAAAGAACTTCTAATTGAGGGGGATCATAGCTAGTGGATGGACTCACACTTGAGGGAGAGATTTTTGGGAAATAAATGCGAGTTCTAAGTCCCATAATGCTTAAAAAATGGAGGTTCAACACTTTATAAATAAGAAGACTCGTATAACTATCACCTTAAGGTTTTGAGTGAATATGTGTTCTCTCTCATGGAGGCCATGTATAGATTAGTCATCTTTTAATAAAAAAATAATTTATAAAGCTCTATTTAATTACAACTTAATCTTAAAAATTTAAAGGTCATATGCGATAATCATCTTAGATTCATTCAAAGAAGGTATTGAATTATACTTACTTACTCTATAAGGTTTGGAAACATCATTTATGTATAAAAAAAATCAAGTTTTAACTTTTAAAGTTTCATAATTTTTTTCCAAGGTCTTAGGACGTTCTAATGAAATATCACAAACATTTTCCACGTACGTATATTTCTTAGACATCCATTGGATTTTACTCAATAATTAATTTAATGATAAAACTAATTCATATGATAGTGGATATAATACTTTCAAACATTAATGAGGTAGCTTCTATAATTGAGCTGAAATATCTATTTGTAACACCCTAATTTTTGCCCTAAGATTTCTTCGCATTTTGTCTGCATTTTGCATACAAACAAGATCGCATTGGTTTCTCATTTCTTCTCAGATGTAGGGTCTATGCTTCGCAGGGGATCACCATTGTTTTTACTTCTTTATATTTGTTTATATTTACTGATCTTTAACCAAAATACCAAAAATATGTCGCAGTTTGCTTCTTCTTATCTCTGTGTTGCAGGTTTTCAAAGACAGGGCAATGATTTCAATCCAGATGCGTTTGTTCAGTTACAATTCGATTCAGATGGATGTTTGACCTAATCATGGTCAAACCATCAAAGATTGATTCGACTGCAAGTTATTTGTGCCAGTGGTTTATTCCTCAGACAGTGTGCGTTTCAAAAGTTCAAGCTGTGTGATGTGCTAAGATCATCAGTTATCAGACAGTGTTTTGTGTGAAGTTTGGTTCGAATCTTCAATGTCCATCGGTTAATCAGTGCATTATTGATTCATCTAAGGATTTATTTTCCTCAGTACAGATTCAAATCATCAGGGCATGATTCAGACGATTCAAATAGTCGTGGCTTAAGTTGTGAAATATCCAGTGGTTCTTTGATTGGCTGTGTTCATTTCATCAGAGGCTTGTGAACAAAAAAAAAATCAGAAATGAATCGTGGGCTTAGAAATACAATCACTGTTTCATATCCATTATCCATTTTTTTATTAAACCATTTTTTTAACCATTACCTTTTTTATTCATTTTTTATATATACCTATTTTCTTATCCATTTTCATCCATATTCATTCATATTTTTGACATCCGATTTATCTCGATTATTCTTTTCATTTCTATTCACTTTTAATCCATTTTATATTCAATTCACTGGTTCCATCCATATTCTAATTTAAGTCCCACATCAAATCCTTTTTTTTTCCATTTATACCTTTTTAAGAATTTCCATTTTTTTATTATTTCATATTTCTATCCAAAAAATCATTTTTCTTATCAATATTTTTTTTTACAACAACCAAGTTCATTTTAACCCATACAACTCTTATGCAAATATTGAAACAAAAAAAGAGGCCCATTAGTCATTTTTGCTCTACCAAAATTGTACCACAAGAAAATAAAAATAGAGAATCCCGCACATGACTTCAACAAGTTGCACATCAGCTTCATCAAGCCCCTCAGCTTCAGCCCAATAACATCACCTGCACGCCCACAAGCCGCAAGTCGCAACATGAAACCCATCCGCTGGAGCTCGCGACACGTCATCAACATCTCACATCACAAGCCAAGCTTTCACGCAAGCCGTCACACGCATCAGCAGGTTCACAAGAAAAAACACGCAAGCCAAACAAAATTCACGTAACAGCCACAAAACTCCCAGCCGCACGCGGTACCTGCCTTTCCCTCAGCTTCAGCTCCAAAACACGACATTCATCAAGCAGCACAAGCTAAGCCGTACCAAGCCAATACTTCAGGCTAACAACAGCAGCTCAACACGCACAAGCTTCACACGAAACGCAACGAAAAATACCTGCAACACCAAGTCAAAACGCAGCAACAAGAAACATAAAACGCAGGCCAAAATTTCAGCAAATTGAACAACAAAACATGCGTTTAGCACACAACCAAAACGCAAGGTCTCAAGCCTGAAATGCAATCCACAAAACAGCAAAACGCGTTTGAAAACCCAGCAAAGCTCACACTTTCGTCACCCGCAAAACGCTTCAAAAATCGCAAAAACGGTAACCAATTTCTAACTCAATCCCATCTCAATTCCTCTATTTAAACAGCTTCAATCTGTTGGTGTAAGCCCTAGAGGCCAATACTTTTTGGTACTTGTATCGGATTATTCGTTTAATAATAAAAGGCATTTCTTTATTATGTTTGTCTTTCAGAATGATAAAGTCCCTAGAATAGTTAGTCTGTTTAATGAAATGTTAAGTGTGACTTAATCATGAGATCCCATTAAACATAAAGACATTATTCTTAAAATATCCGTAGTCAAGCTTTATTGCAAAGTGGGATAACATTAAAGCATTGAGACTATTATGAAGATAGACTGATGATCACATCTCATGGATCATGGATAAAGAGTTATCAAGTCTTGACATAGGTATAAATATTAGGAGTAATATTTATACCGGATTGACCCGCTATGAGAATACTACATAGTATGTTATGCAAAGTGTCATAAGTTATTCTCATGGTGATAATGGTGTATTACCACCCTTCGACCTGAAACCACTATGGACCCTAGATGTAGAGTCGGGTGCTTTATTGCTGATCAAACATTATCCGTAACTGGATGATCATAAAGACAGTTGATGGGCACTCCACGAAGCATGCTGAGGGACATGAGTGTCCTAGATGGAATTTGCCAATCCTGCATAACAGGAGAAATGTCTAAGGGCCCAATATTGAACTGGACAAGGATGACACAGTGTATGCCTTGTGTTCAATATAGACATAGGGGCAAAAGGGTAATTGTACAAACATATATTATCACGAAAAAGGTTTTGTCAGATCACATGACATTTTCGTGACTTGGGTAGCAGTGATGTGTTGCTAGATACCGCTCACTGTTTATTATGTTAAATATATAATTTAATATAATTACCAACGTTACGAAATCCTACAGGGTCACACACATAAGGACAGTTTGATGAGAGATAGAGAAATCAAAGGAACACCGTAAGGTACGGTGCACTTAAGTGAAAATAGAAATTCGGATAATATAATAATAATTATTGTTATTTTATAATGGTTATAAAATAATAATAAAACAAATATATTTATTATAATAATAGTTATTATAATAATATATAATATTATTATGGATAATGTGAATTGGGCTTTTAGCCTGCAGCCCACAAGAGAGTCTATAAAAGGAACCCTTGTGATGAAGCTTTCACTTGATGCAATTTCGTTTTTGATTCTCTTTTCTCACTCAAATAATTCCGTTCGTAAGCAGCTAGCACTGTGACCGGAAGTTGTTCGTGTGGACTGAGTAGAGGCGTTGCACTTCATCAACGCTTGTGATCGCTGCATCAAAGATCTGAATCGCCACAAAGAGGTAACGATTCTATCACTGACCATGCTCATTCGTAAGGATCACTAAAGGAAATTTTTGTTTTCCGCTGCGTTTAGATCGCAATTTTCCTTCACAATCCTCTTCTAAATCCAAGCTTAAACAGCCCTCCAAATCCCTGCCGAAATCAAAAACATAAACAAATCTTCATTCACCTTCAACCCTTTTCTTCAATTCACCATCACAAAACCTTCAAAAATTCATAAAAACACTTTAACCTAGCCTTATTTTCACAGTTCTTCGTTCTTCCTCATTCACAATCTTCAATCATTCATCAATGGATAATAAATCGGAAACCGGATCCGTGAGAAGAAGAAGTTAAAACGAAATTTGAAGCAAAATAGAGAGAGAGAGAGAGAGACGCGATTCTGATTGCGAAGCCGTCGTCGGATTCCGTGATTTGAAGGTATACCGCCGTGAAGCTCCTGTGTTTTTCGCGGCTCACATGAGGAAGAAGAAGAGTGTTTTCTTGATTTTCTTTAGATAATTTGTTTTTTTTATTTTTTGGTTTTAATAAAATTTGTTTTGGGCTTAAAAACCCGTGATCCACCCATGTTGCTATCCGCAGCACTATCCTCTGCGTTTCCCCTCTCCATTTTGTTAACTTCTTTTTTTTATATTATTATTATTAGCTTTGTTCATTTAAAATTTTGTTTCAAATTCTATTTTGATATAAAATTTAGAGAAAAGTATTTTAGAAAAGATTTAGAAAAAGATATTTTAGGAAAAAAGATTAAAGAATATTTTTATTTCTTTATGGATTTTATTTTTAGATCCATATTTCTTTTCCATCCTTTTTTTTGTTTTGGTCGATGAAAATCTCCGATTCGTAGATTGTTGGTTTTCGAAGATGTTTAATCTTCATTATTTCAAATCTATGGATGAATGATCATTTGGATCATTCTCCATACTTTGAGATCATGATAGGTTGCCTTCGATAAATTCAACGAAAATCTCGATTAAGATTAGACCGCTCTTTTTCTTTTAGTGCGACATGTTTTCGGAGAATGATTAATAATATCATTTCTCTAACATGTATTAGCACAAATATTTTCCACCTTAATTGGTGGTGGCCGGCCTCATTTGTAGGGTAATTACTTCGTAAATTACTCGGCGATTGCTTAACATAGACCTAAATTTGTCCCGAATTCGGAATAAGATCCACTTGGATCCGGTTGCCTCGATTTTTTTTATTATCTTTCGTGGTTGTGCTTGATTAAGTTCATCATACCACTTATATGTAAATATTATAATGATATTAATATACTAATCCATTTAAATTCAATCTCTCGCACCTTAGCCTCTTTATTTCAATTTCTCGCTCCTTATCTCTTTTATTATGCTATTATCATATTATATCATATATCATATTGTTTATGTTTATATTGTTGCTTGTGATTTTTCTTTTGTCCATGGACACAAAAACATTAATAAAGGATTAAACATTAAAAAAGATTGGTGACTTTAATTTCGGACTATGGTTACTATCCTTAGCATTGGAGTTTGGACTTAGATTTTAGGATCTCTCCCTTTGCTCAAGTTGTAATTGATTGAAGATCATGGCCTCGAATTAACTTCATTTGTCTTTGAAGATGGAATTCCGATTACCTTGAAGAAATGTTCATAATATGGTTTGATCGCTCTTCTCTTAACTTTTAAATTCAAGTATTAGGATAGTCCCTTCATCTCCTCCCACTTCTTAAATTTTCAAATCTTCTCCCTATTTTCAAATCTTCTTGGTTTTCAAACTTCAAACGCTTTCGCAATCAAACCTTGACTTAGGTCAAGTGATTTTTATCCTTTTCACTTTATTTTCTTAATAAACTTTAATCCATGTAAATATATCGAAATTCTTTTCTTAAATACTTTAAAAAATCCAAAACTCACTCAATTGTTTTTGTGCCTTTGTGCACTTTTTCTTTTCATATGTTTAGATATGATTCATTATTTCTAGCGGAATTATTCGCTAAAGAATGACGACTTATCTCTACATTTTAAAATCCATTCAACTCATTGTTTCTTTTCAAATTTTGTACCACGAACTACGAGGTTTTGATCTCGCATTGCACTTTGTGGGTACGTAGGCATGAGGCGTTAAAACCTCTTCAAACACAAAAACATTAAAAAATGTTTCTCTTCTCATCTCCTCAATCTTTTTCAAGCAAACCAATTTCAAACCAAAAAAGCTGTAAATATGTCAAAGGGCTCCCGTGGAGTACCACAGACATTCTGGATGCGTAAAACCTTCCCAATTTGTAACCTATCCCCTTACCCATTCTCTGTTTGTTTCTTTTAGCTTTTGCTTTTAGATTCATTAGGTTTTATTTGTTCTTTTTCCTTTTTCCTTTTGGAAATAAATAAAAGCGCGGTGGCGACTCTGTTTACCTTGAGTTAAGTTAATCAATAGCTTACACTCATGATTTTACCGCTACAGAAAAGTGGCGACTCTGTTGGGGAATAATCTCTAAGTGGATTCAGCCTACTTTGATTTATTTACTGCTTTGGTTTGATTTGTTTGTTATTTGGTTGTTCTGTTTTGGTTTTGGTGATCCTCTGTGTGAGATAGATTTAAACCCGGATCTGAGTGGAACTTATGATAGGACGGCGATATTCGAAGCGATAAGCGATGGAGTAGTCCAAAGCTATACCAATTTGATAATCTCCACTCGGTTAGGCTCTCTTGGACTATCAATGTCATGATGAGTAATCATACGTGGCATTATTTTCCGACCTTGAGCTGATCATACTGAGGACCCCCTTAACCCATCCAAGCCAATTTAGGAACGTAGTGCGGAAACTGTCTGGGTGTAAACCTAAGGTGGTTGTCACGCGATACTACACTCGGACGAGGTCTATTTTAAGAATGTTATCGGTTGGGGAGTAATCCAACGTACCGATGATATTCTAAAGATGGCTGTTAACTCCGGGCACCTCTGTTAGCACCCTTTTGGTTTTCTGCAGGTACAATGAAGACAAAACCTTAGTACTTACTTGTGTGGGTTGGTGTTCTGTTACCTTGACTTCATGCTCGTGACTCGGAACCTAAGCCCGTGTGTTTTGTGTGATCTTGTTTGTGGTTGTTGCATTCATGCCATCATGCATTCATGAGCATTGTGTTTGAGATTTCAAAGGACTCATAAGGAACTTTTGCAAAATTTCAGATGTCCATGGCTATGAATTTTGAAAGGAGGAACATAAAGAAGTACACCTTCAAGAATCATAATGTAGTAGAGTTGAGAAAGCTAGGAGCTTTGGTTGTTGATACCCAGGAGTTCCGGAAATGTCATGGGAAGCTTTTGTTTATGTTGGATACCGATGTACCTGAGGGGATTCTCCCTACTTTGGCTCAGTTTATGATCCGTTGCACCATTGTTTCACCTTTCCGGATTATCAGCTTGTGCCGACTTTGGAGGAGTATTCTCATTGGATAGGTTTGCCTATTTTGGACAAGGAATTTCTTTTCAGTGGTCTAGAGAACGAGCTTACTATCAAAGTCATCGCCAAAGCACTTTTTCTTAAGGAGTCCGATCGTAATGGGAAGTTTCTTCCAAAGGGGAGTGTTCGTGGTATTAATGCTAAGTTCTTGATGGGAAAGGCTTCTACTTCACTTACTTTGGGTCATAAGGATGCATTTGAGGCTATTCTTACTTTGCTCATTTATGGGATTGTCTTGTTTCCCAACTTAGATGGTATTGTGGATGAGAATGCTATTCAAATCTTCTTGAAGAAGAATCCGGTACCTACTTTGCTTGGAGATATGTATCATGCTTTTCACTATAGGACCTCCAAAGGGGATGGAGAAATTGTATGTTGTGCGCCTCTTCTCTATAGGTGGTTTATTTCACACCTACCCAAGTCAGATGTCTTCAAGGACAATAGAGAGAATCGAAGATGGTCTCAAAGGTTGATGTCACTTTCTCATAAGGATATGACATGGTATTGTTCTCATTATGATACTGGAGTGCTTATTGATAGTTGTGGAGAATTTCCTAATGTACCTCTTCTTGGTACACGTGGGGGAATTAGCTACAACCCCATTCTTGCTAGACGACATTTGGGATATTATTTGAAGGACATACCAAACAATCTTTCCTTATCCCATTTCTTCTTTCTTAATAGTGCTGATCATGTAGAAATGAAGAAAAGGATTGCTCATTCTTGGCATGCGGTTCATAGGAAAGAGAAATGTCAATTGGGAAGACAACACATTGCTCCTTCTGAATGTTATATCTAGTGGGTTCGATCTAGGGCTTCCAAGCTCAAGATGCCTTATCCACCTGAGGAGCCTTTGTTTCCCATATTACCATTGTCTGCTTTTCTTCCTCTCGTTGATGAGAAGGTGGCTCTTCAAGAAGAGTTGGACAAGATGAAGAAAGAGAAAGAAGAATGGCTACTTAAGAAGACTACGATGCAAAAGCAATTGAAGGAGAAGGATGATCTCATTGAGTTACTCGAGCGGCGTTTCACGAAGAGGCCAAGAGAGGATTTATCTTCCTCTAGTAATCCATCTACCATTCCTCCTACATCCGGTGCTTGGAAGGCCATTGTTGACAAGTTGGTGAAGGATAAGGAAGATATGGAAGATCGGTACAAGAAAGAGATCAAGAGGATTCGCATGAAGTATCAGCCAGGATTCAGAACTTCTTCGGATATGATTCCCTAGGCCTAGTTTACTTTTTCTCTCATGTATTAGGGTTATTGAGGCTTGTACTTCACTTGTAATCCTTACTTTGATTCTAATGAGAATGAGTTTTTAAGTATTTCAAAAAGCGTTTCTTTATAAATATTGCAAGTTATCTTATAGTCCTTTGAAATCTTTGCATTTGCATACGCATACCATGCATCATACCCGCATTTGTATTGCTTTTTGAGTGTTCTCCATGGATCTTATGTTGTTTCTTGGTCTTCATTCAGTTCTCCTGTCAAGCTGACTCATCGATTTGATACTCGAGCTAATCGGAGGAAGGTGATGGAAACTTTACAACAAGAGAATCGCGAGCTGTGCGAAGAGGTTACATTTCTGAGGGAAAGCTTGGAAAGAGTTTCTGCCATGATGGAAAGTTTGGTGGCTGCTCAGAATCAGCCACCTCCTAATTCTCCTGTTCAGAATACCGTCATATCCGAGATTGTTACCGCATCAATTCCTGTGGAAACTGTTATTTCTCCTCGCTATCGTATGCCTGCTAGCACACTTTGGGGCATGCTAGTTGATTTTATTCTTGCTGGTTATCGTCCTCCTCCTCTTGAGACTGTTGCATTTAATACTCTCCCACCAGTGTGGACTACTCTTCCTCCAGTTATGACTACTGCACCGCCTGTGGTGCACACTATTTCGCACCATGATGAAATGATTTACCATGCTGAGCCTAGTGAAGGTGCTGGAGTGGCTGAAAGACTTGATGATTTCCAGGGACGCTTTGTTGAGATACAGAGGGAGATGAGAGCCTTGAAGCATAAGGATTTGTTCGAAAAAGATGCCTATGATCTTTGTCTGGTCCCGAATGTTAAAGTTCCGTACAAGTTCAAGTTGCCTGAGTTTGAGAAGTATATGGCAACACTTGCCCGCTGAGTCATTTGACTATGTATGCTAGAAAGATGTCTGCTCAGACAGATAATGATAAGTTACTGATTCACTATTTCCAGGATAGTTTGACCGGTGCACCCATGAGGTGGTATATGAGTTTGGATAATAGCCAAATCAAGACCTTCAATGATTTGGGAGAAGCTTTTGTGAGGCAGTACAAGTATAACGTTGATATGGCACCAGATAGAGATCAACTTCGTGTTATGTCCCAGAAGGACAAGGAGACTTTCAAAGAATATGCGCAAAGATGGCGCGAGCTGGCAGCCCAGATTGTTCCTCCGCTGGAAGAAAAGGAAATGACGAAGATCTTCTTGAAGACTTTAGGTTCTTTTTATTACGAGAGGATGATAGCAAGCGCTCCTTCTGATTTCACTGAAATGGTGAGTATGGGGATGCGTTTAGAAGAAGGTGTTCGTGAGGGACGGTTGAGTCAAGAGAATAGTAATGGCTCAAGCTCTAGAAGGTTCAACTTTGGGAAAAATAAAGAAGGTGAGACTAATGTTGTGTCGCGTGAAAGTTATAGAAGACCCCATGGTCGTGGGAATCACCATTCGCAGCATGTAGCTTCTGTAACCCCGATGATTAATGTGGCTCCAACTATGCCAGCAGTTCCAAAGTATCAACCTCGTTATCAACAACCTTCGGTGCAACAGGGTGGTAATCAACAGGTTCGGGCTAAGCTAAGTTTTGATCCTATTTCGATGTTGTATGTGGACTTGCTTCCATCTTTGATTGCAAAGAATCTTGTGCAAACACGTCCTCCACCTCCAGTTCCAGAGATTATCCCATGGTGGTATAAGCCAGAGGCTCGCTGTGCTTTTCATCAAGGTGCCCCAGGGCACGATGTTGAGAATTGTTATCCATTGAAGTTTGAAGTACAGAAGTTAATGAGGAACAATGTTCTGTATTTCAATGATGTTAATCCAAATGTGCAGAAAAATCCATTGCCAAAGCATGGTAATGCGTCTGTAAATATGGTTGATGGTTGTCCTGGTTTGTTCAAGATTTATGAGGTCCATCATATTCGAAGGTCTTTGGTTGAGATGCATGCTTTCTTAAGTGAATATCACGATATTGATCACGATTATGCTGGATGTTGTATCTGCTCGGTGAATCCTCGTGGTTGCATGATTGTTAAGAGAGATATTCAAAAGATGATGGATGATAAGTTGATCGAAGTGACAGAAAAAAGAGATGAATATGAAAATTAAGTGAATGTTATTATGCCTCAGTTCAATCTTCCTGAGAGGGCTATTCCTGAGAGAGTGGTTATTTCTTTTGATAGCCGCAAAAATGTTGTTACTCCATTGGTGATTAATTTGCCTGGTCCAGTACCATATGAGTCTGATAAAGCTGTTCCGTACCGGTATAATGCTACAATGATAGAAAATGGTAGGGAAGTTCCTATTCCTACTCCAAAGTCTGTAGTTAGCATTGCTGATGTGACAAAGGTTACTCGAAGTGGTAGAGTGTATGCTTAAGACCCTCCGAAGAGAGTTGAAGATACAAGTGCGAGTAAACAGATTATGGATGTTGTTGCCCAATCAAGCCAATCTGGTAATAGTGAAGATGAGGTGCTAAAATTGATAAAGAAGAGCGAGTACAACGTTACTGAACAGTTGTTGCATACTCCGTCGAAGATATCAGTTTTATCACTCTTAATGTGCTCTGAGGCTCATAGGCAGTCTTTGCAGAAGATTCTTGATCAAGCTTATGTTGACCATGATGTGACTGTTGATCAGTTTGATAGTATTGTGGCTAATATCACATCGTGCAACAATTTAAGTTTCTGTGATGATGATTTGCCTGAAGAAGGAAGGAATCATAACTTGGCTCTACATATTTCAGTAAACTGTCAGGAAGATGCTATGTCCAAGGTGCTAGTTGATATTGGATCTTCTCTGAACGTAATGCCGAAGTCGACTTTGTCAAAGCTTGCGTATCAAGGTGCTCCCATGAGACATAGTGGGATTATTGTGAAAGCGTTTGATGGGTCGAAGAAGATAGTGATTGGTGAAGTGGATCTTCCTATTCTTATTGGACCGTTTATATTCAAAATTACTTTTCAAGTAATGGATATACGTCCCGCTTACAGTTGTCTCCTCGGAAGACCCTGGATCCATGAGGCAGGAGCTGTGACATCCACTATTCATCAGAAGTTGAAGTTTGTGAAAGAGGGGAAATTGGTGACCATTGGAGGTGAAAGGGCGATGCTTGTGAGCAATTTGTCTTCTTTCTCTTATATTGATGCTGAAGAAGAGGTGGGAACTTCGTTTCAAGCTCTTTCTATTGCGGATAATGTTGCTAAGAAGAATGCCATGCCCATGTCTTCTTTCAAGGATGCTCTGCGAGTGATGGAAGCTGGTCAATATGAAGGTTGTGGACGAGTTATTGATGATGTCGACAACAAGGAAGGATTTGGTATCGGCTTTGCACCAGGCGTAGTTCTCAATTATCCGAAGACTATTCAGGAAGGTTTCCGAAGTGCTGGATTTATCAACGATCATTCCGCTGCTGCCATCATTGAAGATGATGAAGATGAAGAAATGCCTGACTTCGTTACGCATGGAAAGATTTTCCAGAACCGGACCGCTGTTGATGTTCCTTTTATTGTTCATGCTTCAAAGTAATTTGTTTTATTTTCTTTCAAAAATCCTTTCACTCTGCCCAAGGTGAAAGTGATGTTTGTCGGGCTTTGTTTCAAATTTTATCATCATCAATAAAATGTTATTTTGTTATTTCCATATGTGTTTTTTTTTTCTTTTTGCTTTATTCTGAAAAATGGTAACATAAAAAACCCAAAAATAACAATAATTGTTTATCTGCATAATGTTTGCACTTTTGTTCATACTCTAAAATAAAAATAAAATCATTGTGCAGATTGATTGATAAACCCATTGAAAACAATGATCCTATGCCCTCTCCCAACTTTGAATTCCCTGTGTTTGAAGCTGAGGAAGAGGATGTTGAAGAGATTCCTGATGAGATTTCTCGGTTGCTTGAGCACGAGGAGAAAGTTATTCAGCCTCATGGAGAGTCTATAGAGATGGTCAACTTGGGTTCTGAAGATGATAAGAAAGAAGTCAAAGTTGGAGCATTGCTTGGTCCTGATGTTAAGAAGAGTATTGTAGAGCTTCTCAGAGAGTATGTTGATGTATTTGCTTGGTCTTATCAGGACATGCCAGGTCTTGATACTAATATTGTGGAGCATAGGTTGCCGCTGAAGCCTGAATGTCCACCTGTAAAGCAAAAGCTGAGAAGAACCCATCCCAATATGGCAGTAAAGATCAAAGAGGAGGTTCAAAAGCAGATCGATGCAGGTTTTCTTGTGACGTCAACTTATCCTGAATGGGTGGCCAATATCGTTCCTGTTCCGAAGAAAGACGGAAAAGTATGAATGTGCGTTGATTACAAATATTTGAACAAAGCCAGTCCAAAGGATGATTTTCCATTGCCACACATTGATATGTTGGTAGATAATACGGCTAAGTTTGATGTGTTCTCTTTTATGGACGGATTTTCCGGTTATAATCAAATAAAGATGGCACCCGAGGACATGGAAAAGACCACATTTATTACACCATGGGGAACATTCTGCTACAGAGTGATGCCCTTTGGATTGAAGAATGCTGGTGCGACGTACCAAAGAGATATGACCACACTTTTCCATGATATGATGCACAAAGAAATCGAGGTATATGTTGATGATATGATCCCTAAGTCGAGGACTGAAGAAGATCATGTTGAACATTTGCTAAAGTTGTTTCAGAGGTTAAGGAAGTTTAAGCTTCGTTTGAATCCGAACAAGTGTACATTTGGTGTACATTCTGGAAAGTTGTTAGGTTTCATTGTCAGCCAAAGAGGCATTGAAGTTGATCCTGATAAAGTGAAAGCTATTCAGGAAATGCCTGCTCCAAGAACCGAAAAGCAAGTAAGAGGATTCTTAGGCTGTTTGAATTATATTTCGAGGTTTATCTCTCACATGACTGCCACATGTGCTCCGATCTTCAAATTGCTTCGAAAAGATAAAGGTTGTGTCTGGACAGATGATTGTCAGAAGGCGTTCGAAAGTATCAAAGAATATCTGCTTGAACCTCCTATTTTGTCTCCTCCGGTGGAAGGTAGACTGATGATCATGTACTTGACTGTGTTGGAAGATTCCATGGGTTGTGTGCTTGGTCAGCAAGATGAATCTGGAAGAAAAGAATATACAATTTACTACTTGAGTAAGAAATTCACCGATTGTGAGTCTCGGTATTCCATGCTTGAAAAAACTTGTTGTGCCTTAGCTTGGGCTGCAAAGCGTCTTCGCCAGTATATGCTGAATCATACAACTTGGTTGATCTCTAAAATGGATCCAATCAAGTATATCTTTGAAAATCCTGCTTTGACTGGGAGGATTGCTCGTTGGCAAATTTTGTTATCAGAATATGATATCGAGTACCGAGCTCAAAAAGCTATAAAAGGTAGTATCTTGGCTGACCATTTGGCACATCAACCGATTGATGATTACCAACCTATCAAGTTTGATTTTCCAGATGAGGATGTGATGTTCTTGAAAGTGAAAGATTGTGATGAACCTTTGATTGAGGAAGGTCCGGAGCCTGGATCTCGATGGGGTTTAGTTTTTGATGGTGCCGTGAATGCACGCAGAAGAGGAATTGGGGCAATGATCATTACTCCCCATGGTTCACATATTCCTTTTGCCGCGAGGTTGACTTTTCCTTGTACCAATAATGAAGCTGAGTATGAAGCCTGCATTATGGGTCTTGAGGAAGCTATTGATTTGAGGATTAAGCATCTTGATGTGTATGGAGATTCTGCCTTGGTAATCAATCAGATCCAGGGTACGTGGGTAACTCATCAACCCCATTTGACCCCTTATAGAGATTATGCCAGGAAGATATCAACTTTATTCACTAAAGTTGAGTTTCATTATGTTCCTCGTGATGAGAATCAGATGGCAGATGCTTTAGCAACTATAGCTTCTATGATAAAAGTGCACTAGTGGAATGATGTTCCCATGATCAGTGTGATGCGACTTGAAAGACCAGCTCATGTGTTTGCGGTTGAAGAGGTCCATGATGACGAGCTTTGGTATCATGATATTAAATGTTTTCTCCAGAGTCAAGAATACCCACTTGGGGCATCCGATAAAGATAAGAGGACTTTGAGGAGATTGGCAGGCAATTTCTTCTTGAATGGAAACGTGCTTTATAAGAGAAATTTTGACATGGTCTTGCTCAGATGCGTGGATAGACACGAAGCAGACATGTTAATGAAAGAAATTCATGAAGGATCTTTTGGCACTCATGCTAATGGGCATGCAATGGCTAAAAAGATGTTGAGAGCAGGTTACTGTTGGCTGACAATGGAATCTGATTGTTGCAAATATGTGAAAAAGTGCCATAAGTGCCAAGTGTATGCTGATAAGATTCATGTGCCACTAGCTTATCTCAATGTGATTTCTTCTCCGTGGCCTTTCTCTATGTGGGGAATTGATATGATTGGTATGATTGAACCCAAGGCTTCGAATGGACATCGTTTTATTCTTGTGGCAATTGACTACTTCACCAAGTGGGTGGAAGCGGCATCGTATGTTAATGTGACCAAGCAAGTTGTGGTTCGGTTTATCAAGAATAACATTATCTGCAGATATGGTGTTCCGAATAGAATCATTACTAATAATGGTTCGAAATTGAATAATAAGATGATGAAAGAGCTTTGTGAAGGATTCAAGATTCAACACCATAATTCTTCTCCTTATAGACCGAAGATGAATGGGGTTGTTGAAGCTGCGAATAAGAACATTAAGAAGATCATTCAGAAGATGGTTGTGACGTACAAGGACTGGCATGATATGCTCCCTTTTTCTTTGCATGGGTATCGTACATCTGTCCGCACTTCAACAGGGGCAACCCCTTTCTCACTTGTTTATGGTACAGAAGCAGTGCTTCCCGTCGAAGTTGAGATCCCATCAATGAGAGTTCTGATGGAAGCCAAGTTGACTGAGGCTGAATGGTGTCAGAGTAGATTTGATCAGTTGAATTTGATTGAGGAAAAGAGAATAACAACTTTGTGTCATGGTCGGTTGTACCAGCAAAGAATGAAGAAAGCTTTTGACAAGAAGGTCAAACCTCATGTATTCAGAGAAGGCGACCTCGTGCTAAAAAAGATTCAGTCTTTCCTTAAAGATTCTCGGGGCAAGTGGACTCCGAACTATGATGGCCCATATGTTGTCAAGAAATCCTTCTCTGGCGGTTCATTAATTCTTGCAACTATGGATGGTGAGGATATCACTCGCCCTGTGAATGCAGATGCAGTCAAGAAATACTTCGCCTAAAAAATAAAAGAACAGCTCGCTAAGTTGAAAACCCGTAAGGGCGGCTTAGGCAAAAATGAGCGTCTCGGTGGATTGAAAACCCGAAAGGGCGGTCCAGGAAAAAATTAGAGACATAAACAGAAATAATTATCCCGGTAGATTGAAAACCCAAAAGGGAAATCTAGGCAAAAGTTAGGGATCATGGCAAGTAACTGCGTCGACAGACTGGATCACTGGTAGCAACCGAGGATTTCAGATTCTATCCCTCAGAAGAATTTCCCATCAAAGATTCTTGTTGATGATGATTTTTGAAACAAATTTAATAAATTTAATCTTTGAATATTATAAAAACATTTTTCTTTTGATATGTGAACAAAGAGAGGATATCGATAGTGATTCCAAAGATGGTAAAGTCTGGATGTGCGTAACTTGTCTCTCCCAAGGAAGGGTTTGATTCGGTTGTGTCCATGCGAAGTTCTTGAATAGTCTTGACAGGTAATGTTAATGATGTTTTGTTCCCCAACAATAAGCATGAGCGGGAATTGTATGATTGTTCTGAGTTCCCATGTTTTCTCCAGAAGAGTTGTGGGAAGGGATGTTCTTAAGAATCCCTAGCTGAGTTTTGATCTTTTCCTCAGCAAGTTATCTTTAAATTGAGAAGCATTGGGAATCCCCAGCTGAGCTCTTGTTCCTCATCTTGAATTGTTTGCATCTTTGAATATAGAAGTATTGATATAGCAGTCAGTTTAGAGGTTTTCTTTTACCTGATGGTGGGTATTGATTTAAAATCCCTCGTAACTGCGTTTTGGCTATGATGTTAACTTCTGATATCCTCATATGGATCCCCAGTAGGTCTGCATGTGTTGGTTTACAGTAGGTTCCTATGTGATTTTCAACAGGTCTTGCACTCTATCCCCAAGTGAAGCAGGAGTGGTATGACAGTTATTCCTTGCAAAGTTCAATTTTATCAAGAATACTTCCATCCTCAGCAGATTATTACCTTTCCTCAGCAGGATGATATCCCTAGCATATGCTGACTCATCATGATTTAAGCCTTGTAGTAGGATTTTATTCCTTTGATGGCTTATGACAGTCTCCTGCAAGATTTCAAATTGAATCTCCAGCATGATTCCCTGCATTGTTGCCTTGGGATTAGCCGAGTATCTGGTTGTTGTGGTGTTCATGTCACCCGTTTCTTATCTTTATATATGTTTTGTCAGCATATTCATAAGCATATTCATATGCATAAGCATAACATCATTTTCTTGCATTCTTGCATTTATCATTGCTATCTGCTCTTTGGTGTGGACTTTCCCCACAAAGTGTGTGTGTGTTGTTTTCCTCTCAAGTTTAGAGTGTTGACCATTAAGCAGAAAGTGTTAATCCTTTCTAATTCCCCACTGAGTTTGTTTCTCGTGGATGATGTTGATTCAGTTTCCTCCCCAGTTTATTATCTGGATGGAATTTTCCCCAGTAGAGATATTTCCTCCTCGGGATGAGTCTTGCTTGACCGTTTGTCTCCAACTTGTTCTTGGATTGAACTTTGGTTCCCTTTTGTGAGTAATATTGCTTTGGAATTAAGCTATCATTGTTTGATAGTGGGCAACATTTTCTCCAGCTTGAGTATATTACTTTGGATATAAGCTATCAGTTAATCGATAGTGGGTAATATTACCAATTGATCAAGACCTTTTACTTGTACTCCTACCCAGTAAATTCGGTAGTTGAGATTTCTTCTTCTTACCCAGTAAAAAGGTAATAGAAGTTGTTTCCCTTTGATTGAGCTCCTACCCAGTAAATCAGGTAGTTGATCATGCTCCTACCCAGTAAATCAGGTAGTTGAGAAATTTTTCTGCCCAGTAAAGAGGTAGTGGAGGTTATCCCTCTTTATTTTACTCCTATCCAGTAAATCGATAGTTGAGTCCCTTATATGAGAATTTTTCTGCCCAGTAAAAAGGTAGTGGAGGTTATCCCTCTTTATTTTGCTCCTATCCAGTAAATCGATAGTCGATTCCTTTATATTTCCTACCCAGTAAACAGGTAGTTGATGATTCTTTTCTAACTCAGTATTTCTCCATTTTTGGACTCGAATACTTTGTTTGATTGATATTCCTGGCAGGGTGTTTACTTTCCCTGGTTGAATCTTGTACTTTGATTTTATCATACCTTTTCCCAAGTGGAGTCAGCTATCCAGTGATTTATTTTCCTGGTAAACTCTTTGGTTGTCTGTTGTTTCCCCAACGGGATTTTTTCTTCTGTGTCCCCAAGTTTTTTCACTTTCCTCTGGTGGTCATATTTTCCCCACAGAGATCTTGGGCTTGCATATCATATTCATATCATATCATGTTCTCTTAGGACAAAAATTGGGTATTCTGTATTTAAGTCTCTCCCATCTTGTAGAGACGAAGATGTCAATCTTCATATCTCCGGATTGAAGAAACTTAAATAGGGGCAGCTGTAACACCCTAATTTTTGCCCTAAGATTTCTTCGCGTTTTGTCTGCATTTTGCATACAAACAAGATCGCACTGGTTTCTCGTTTCTTCTCAGATGTAGGGTCTATGCTTCGCAGGGGATCACCATTGTTTTTACTTCTTTATATTTGTTTATATTTACTTATCCTTAACCAAAATACCAAAAATATGTCGCAGTTTTCTTCTTCTTCTCTCTGTGTTGCAGGTTTTCAAAGACAGGGCAATGATTTCAATCCAGATCCGTTTGTTCAGTTACAATTCGATTCAGATGGATGTTTGACCTAATCATGGTCAAACCATCAAATATTGATTCGACTGCAAGTTATTTGTGCCAGTGGTTTATTCCTCAGATAGTGTGCGTTTCAAAAGTTCAAGCTGTGTGATGTGCTAAGATCATCAGTTATCAAACAGTGTTTTGTGTGAAGTTTGGTTCGAATCTTCAATGTCCATCGGTTAATCAGTGCATTATTGATTCATCTAAGGATTTATTTTCCTCAGTACATATTCAAATCATCAGGGCATGATTCAGACGATTCAAATAGTCGTGGCTTAAGTTGTGAAATATCCAGTGGTTCTTTGATTGGCTGTGTTCATTTCATCAGAGGCTTGTGAACAAAAAAAAATCAGAAGTGAATCGTGGGCTTAGAAATACAATCACTGTTTCATATCCATTATCCAATTTTTTATTAAACCATTTTTTTTAACCATTACCTTTTTTATTCATTTTTTTATATATACCTATTTTCTTATCCATTTTCATCCATATCCATTCATATTTTTGACATCCGATTTATCTCGATTATTCTTTTCATTTCTATTCACTTTTAATCCATTTTATATTCAATTCACTAGTTCCATCCATATTCTAATTTTAGTCCCACACCAAATCCTTTTTTTTCTTTTTTTTTTTCCATTTATACCTTTTTAAGAATTTCCATTTTTTTTATTATTTCATATTTCTATCCAAAAAATCATTTTTCTTATCAATATTTTTTTTTACAACAATCAAGTTTATTTTAACCCATACAACTCTTATGCAAATATTGAAACAAAAAAAGAGGCCCATTAGTCATTTTTGCTCTACCAAAATTGTACCACAAGAAAATAAAAATAGAGAATCCCGCACATGACTTCAACAAGTTGCACATCAGCTTCATCAAGCCCCTCAGCTTCAGCCCAATAACGTCACCTGCACGCCCACAAGCCGCAAGTCGCAACATGAAACCCATCCGCTGGAGCTCGCAACACGTCATCAGCATCTCACATCACAAGCCAAGCTTTCACGCAAGCTGTCACACGCATCAGCAGGTTCACAAGCAAAAACACGCAAGCCAAATAAAATTCACGTAACAGCCACAAAACTCCCAGCCGCACGCGGTACCTGCCTTTCCCTCAGCTTCAGCTCCAAAACACGACATTCATCAAGCAGCAGAGGCTAAGCCGTACCAAGCCAATACTTCAGGCCAACAACAGCAGCTCAACACGCACAAGCTTCGCACGAAATGCAACGAAAAATACCTGCAACACCATGTCAAAACGCAGCAACAAGAAACATAAAACGCAGGCCAAAATTTCAGCAAATTGAACAACAAAACATGCGTTCAGCACACAACCAAAATGCAAGGTCTCAAGCCTGAAACGCAATCCACAAAACAGCAAAACGCGTTTGAAAACCCAGCAAAGCTCACACTTTCGTCACCCGCAAAACGCTTCAAAAATCGCAAAAACGGCAACCAATTTCTAACTCAATCCCATCTCAATTCCTCTATTTAAACAGCTTCAATCCTCTTCTAAATCCAAGCTTAAACAACCCTCCAAATCCCTGCCGAAATCAAAAACATAAACAAATCTTCATTCACCTTCAACCCTTTTCTTCAATTCACCATCACAAAACCTTCAAAATTTCATAAAAACACTTTAACCTAGCCTTATTTTCACAGTTCTTCGTTCTTCCTCATTCACCATCTTCAATCATTCATCAATGGATAATAAATCGGAAACCGGATCCGTGAGAAGAAGAAGTTAGAACGAAATTTGAAGCAAAATAGAGAGAGAGAGACGCGATTCTGATTGTGAAGCCGTCGTCGGATTCCGTGATTTGAAGGTATACCTGAAGGAAAATTGCGATCTAAACGCAGCGGAAAACAAAAATTTTCCTTTAGTGATCCTTACGAATGAGCATGGTCAGTGATAGAATCGTTACCTCTTTGTGGCGATTCAGATCTTTGATGCAACGATCACAAGCGTTGATGAAGTGCAACGCCTCTACTCAGTCCACACGAACAGCTTCCGGTCACAGTGCTAGCTGCTTACGAACGGAATTATTTGAGTGAGAATCAAAAACGAAATTGCATCAAGTAAAAGCTTCATCACAAGGGTTCCTTTTATAGACTCTCTTGTGGGCTGCGGGCTAAAAGCCCAATTCACATGATCCATAATAATATTATATATTATTATAATAACTATTATTATAATAAATATATTTATTTTATTATTATTTTATAACCATTATAAAATAACAATAATTATTATTATATTATCCGAATTTCTATTTTTCACTTAAGTGCACCGTACCTTACGGTGTTCCTTTGATTTCTCTATCTCTCATCAAACTGTCCTTATGTGTGTGACCCTGTAGGATTTCGTAACGTTGGTAATTATATTAAATTATATATTTAACATAATAAACAGTGAGCGGTATCTAGCAACACATCACTACTACCCAAGTCACGAAAATGTCATGTGATCTGACAAAACCTTTTTCGTGATAATACATGTTTGTACAATTACCCTTTTGCCCCTATGTCTATATTGAACACAAGGCATACACTGTGTCATCCTTGTCCAGTTCAATATTGGGCCCTTAGACATTTCTCCTGTTATGCAGGATTGGCAAATTCCATCTAGGACACTCATGTCCCTCAGCATGCTTCGTGGAGTGCCCATCAACTGTCTTTATGATCATCCAGTTACGGATAATGTTTGATCAGTAATAAAGCACCCGACTCTACATCTAGGGTCCATAGTGGTTTCAGGTCGAAGGGTGGTAATACACCATTATCACCATGAGAATAACTTATGACACTTTGCATAACATACTATGTAGTATTCTCATAGCGGGTCAATCCGGTATAAATATTACTCTTAATATTTATACCTATGTCAAGACTTGATAACTCTTTATCCATGATCCATGAGATGTGATCATCAGTCTATCTTCATAATAGTCTCAATGCTTTAATGTTATCCCACTTTGCAATAAAGCTTGACTACGGATATTTTAAGAATAATGTCTTTATGTTTAATGGGATCTCATGATTAAGTCACACTTAACATTTCATTAAACAGACTAACTATTCTAGGGACTTTATTATTCTGAAAGACAAACATAATAAAGAAATGCCTTTTATTATTAAACGAATAATCCGATACAAGTACCAAAAAGTATTGGCCTCTAGGGCTTACACCAACAATCTCCCACTAGCACTAGAGCCAATTAGGCATACCCTTAATACCCATAGATCTAGTATGACCATCATGCTTCTGTTGCGCAAGAGGCTTTGTTAATGGGTCAGCGATATTGTCAAGTGTAGGTACTCTGCATATCTTCACATCTCCCCGATCGATTATCTCTCGAATGAGGTGATAACGCCTAAGTATGTGTTTGGATCGTTGGTGAGATCTAGGCTCCTTAGCTTGTGCGATAGCACCATTGTTATCACAATATAAACCAATGGGATCCACAATGCTAGGGACTATGCCAAGTTCACTAATGAACTTCTTGATCCAAACAGCTTCCTTTGCTGCATTTGAGGCAGCAATATACTCGGCCTCAGTTGTAGAATCAGCAACTGTTTCCTGCTTTGAACTTTTCCAGCTCACAGCGCCACCATTGAGACAGAACACATAACCAGATTGTGATCTAAAATCATCCTTATCTGTCTGGAAGCTAGCATCAGTGTAACCAATTACATCAAGCTCTTCCTGACCTCCATATATCAAGAATGAATCCTTAGTCCTTCTCAAGTACTTAAGGATATTCTTGACAGCTACCCAGTGAGCATCACCGGGATCAGATTGGTACCTACTCGTTGCACTTAATGCATACGAGACATCTGGTCGAGTACATAACATGGCATACATGATAGATCTTATTGCAGATGCATATGGAATCTTATTCATGCGATCCCTTTCTTCCTAAGTTGAAGGGGATTGTGTTTTTGATAAACACAGACCATGTTGCATAGGTATGAATCCTTTCTTGGAATCATGCATATTAAAGCGTCTCAACACTTTATCTATGTATGTACTCTGACTTAGGCCAAGCAGTTTTTGTGATCTATCTCTATAGATCCTAATTCCTAATATATAGGCTGCTTCACCTAGGTCTTTCATAGAAAAACAATTCCCTAACCAAGTCTTCACTTGTTGCAAGGTAGGGACATCGTTTCCAATGAGTAATATGTCATCTACATATAATACCAGAAACACGATCATGCTCCCACTAACCTTCTTGTAGACACAAGGTTCATCTTCATTTTTGATGAATCCATATTGTTTTACGGTTTCATCAAAACGAAGATTCCAGCTTCTGGAAGCTTGCTTCAATCCATAGATTGATCGCTGTAACTTGCATATCTTTTGGGCATCTTGTGGTATGTCAAATCCTTCAGGTTGTGTCATGTACACATCCTCAAGAAGATTCCCATTAAGGAAAGCAGTTTTGACATCCATCTGCCATATTTCATAATCATGATATGCAGCGATGGCAAGTAAAATCCGAACAGATTTAAGCATTGCAACTGGTGAAAAGGTTTCATCATAGTCAACCCCATGAATTTGTTTATAGCCTTTTGCAACCAGTCTTGCTTTATAGGTATGTACCTTACCATCCATGTCAGTCTTCTTCTTGAAGACCCACTTGCATCCTATAGGGTTAACTCCTATAGGAGGTTCTACCAAGGTCCAAACCTGGTTTGTGTACATGGAATCCATTTCAGATTTCATGGCTTCTAGCCACTTCTCAGACTCAGGACCAGTTATGGCCTCTTTGTAGGTCACAGGCTCATCTTGATCCATGAGTAATACATCACCCTGATCACTTATGAGATATCCATATCTCTCAGGTTGGTGACGTGTCCTGCTTGACCTACGCTGGTCTTGTTCTACTTGAGCAGGTTGCTCTTCCACAACTACTTGTGTTTCCTGCTCTAGTTCCTCCATAGGTGTTTCAATGTTTTGTGATTCTTGAATTTCTTCAAGCTCTATTTTCCTCCCACTGTTTCCTTTGGAAATAAAATCCCTTTCCAGAAAGACTCCAGTTCGAGCGACAAACACTTTGCCCTCAGAAGGATTGTAGAAGTAATATCCTCTTGTTTCTTTAGGATATCCCACAAATAAGCATTTGTCAGATTTGGGCTCAAGCTTGGTTGAAATTTGTCGTTTGACGTAAACTTCGCAACCCCAAATCTTCATGTAAGACATATGTGGTTTCTTACCACTCCATATCTCATATGGTGTCTTATCAACCTTTTTGGATGGAACACGGTTAAGTGTGTAAGCAGCTGTTAATAATGCATGTCCCCAAAAGGAGTTTGGAAGATCGGCGTGACTCATCATGGATCGGACCATGTCTAACAAGGTTCGATTTCTTCTCTCAGATACACCATTCCATTGTGGTGTTCCAGGAGGAGTAAGTTGGGATAGAATCCCATACTCTTTTAGATGGTCATCAAATTCTAGGCTTAAATATTCACCGCCTCGATCTGATCGAAGAACTTTAATATTCTCCCCTAGTTGGTTTTGTACTTCATTCTTGAATTCCTTGAACTTTTCAAAGGACTCAGATTTGTGTTTCATTAAATACACATATCCGTATCTACTGAAGTCATCAGTGAAAGTGATGAAGTACTGAAAACCTCCTCTGGCTGGTATGTTCAGTGGTCCACATACATCAGTATGTATGAGTGCCAAAAGATCATTAGCCCTTTCACCTTTTCCTGTGAATGGGGACTTTGTCATCTTTCCAATTAAACAAGATCTGCATGTCTCATATGATTCATAATCAAAAGAGTCCAAGAGTCCATCTTTATGGAGTTTGGAAATGCGTTTCTCATTTATGTGGCCTAATCGACAGTGCCAAAGGTAAGTTGGATTCAACTCATTAGGTTTCAACCTTTTAGTATTAATGTTATAAATTGGCATTTCAAGATCAAGGACATATAGTCCATTATTCATTTTTGCAGTAGCATAGAATATATCATTCAAATAAATGGAGCAACAATTGTTCTTTATTATGAATGAAAAACCAAACTTGTCCAAACAAGAAACGGAAATAATATTCCTGCTAATTGCAGGTACATAATAACAGTTCTCTAACTGAATTATTAAACCACTAGGTAAAGTTAAAACATAAGTTCCTACAGCTAAAGCAGCAACCTTTGCTCCATTGCCAACTCGTAGGTCAACTTCACCTTTTGCCAAATCTCTACTCCTTTTTAGCCCCTGCACATTAGTACAAATGTGAGAACCGCATCCAGTATCTAATACCCATGATGCAGAAGTAGATAAATTAATTTCAATAACAAAAATACCAGAATTTGAAGTCTCTACTCCATTTTTCTTATCTTCCAGGTACTTTGGGCAATTTCTCTTCCAATGTCCGGTCTTACCGCAATGGAAGCAAGTGCCCTCCTTTGCTATTCCTCCACTAGGCTTCAAAACAGGAGGAGTGGGTTTGGTTTTGGCAACTTCCTTGCCTTTCCCTCTACCACCCTGTTTGATGGGCCTCTTGTTCTGTTTCTTTCCATTACTGACCATCAGAATGGATTTCCCTTTTGTCTTCATATTCTGCTCAGCAGTTCTCAACATGCCTAGCAGTTCTGGAAGACTTTTGTCCAAGTCATTCATATTGAAATTCAGGACAAACTGACTGAAGCTCTCTGGCAACGATTGCAAGATCAGATCAATCGCAAGTTCTTTTCCAAGGGGAAACCCTAATCTGTCAAGGTTCTCCACATACCCAATCATCTTGAGTACATGGGGACTTACAGGGGCTCCCTCAGCTAACTTGCTGTTAAAAAGGGACTTTGAAACCTGAAACCTCTCATTTCTTGCTTGCTCTTGATAAAGCATTTTCAGATGTCCGATCATATCGAACGCAGACATGTTCTCGTGTTGCTTTTGCAACTCAGAGTTCATGGTAGCAAGCATGAGGCAAGCGGTTTCATTGGCATCATCGAAATGCTTCTTATAAGCATCTCTTTCTGCCTTTGGTGCAGAACTAGGAGGTTCCTCCTCAGGAACTGGTGTCTCCAAGACATACAGCTTCTTATCGTGCTTGAGGACAATCCTCAGATTACGGTGCCAATCCAGGAAATTTGTCCCAGACAATTTTTCCTTATCTAGGATGGATCGCAAAATATTGTTCGATGTGTTTGTTGTCATGGTAATCTACAAGAGAAATATGAAAATATAAGTATCATTAAAACAACATATTTAATTAGGCCTTTAATCAAATATGCTCCCACTATTTTATTCAAAACAAATGACCCTCATCATTTGATTCGGAAAATCCCGTTGGAAGACTTTCTAGTGGGTCGAGATCCATGTTTCACTTTGTTTTAAGTCAGCGTTAGGCTGATTACACAAAACTAAGTTATTTAGGTAGGAACTCCTTCCAATTGTATCTCATACAACTCTCGAATATTTTCAATTGGGTGAATAACTCCTTATTCTGATCCATCACATGAATCATTCCCAATTCTTGCTTCTAAACATGTATAATCTTATTATAATTTGTTTAGTTAAGTTTGACCCATTGTTTTAGCAATTGGATATTACAATTATCCCATCACACCTTACTAATATAGAACATGCACCTCGCGTAGGCGAAACCTACAATGCTCGATACTAGTCTTGATGAGTGCTAAAAATTGGAAAGCATAAACTTAATATTTAATTTTGAGGGAATTTGTTATTAGTTTGATCTCACCGGCTTAACATGCAAAACGTCTCTCACATGCATCAACATACAATTACATGCATCAACATACATATAAAAAGATACAATTATGGCCCCTAACGCAATTGTTCTCTCAAGCCAATGAGAGAACCTAAGCTAACCTAATAACGATCTAAGCTTCTCCAAGCATGATCTCCAAGGTTATCCTCCTTTAATATTGAATACTTCCTTTTTCTTCATAACATAATATTACATTACATATAAGAAAACTCGTTTTACATACGAGGGAGTGAGATGAGAAAAGAAGTTACATAAAGAGATTGAGAGAGAGGCACGACTCGCAGGCCGTATTTAAAAATCCCAAAACAATAATAAAGGATAAACTAAGGCCATAACTGATCACCACAAATAAATAATAATAAACACACTTTTATTATTAGTTTAAAATTCCGATAATTAAATAAACTAAATTAAATTTCGGCTGATTGATCACACTTTCATTGTATTTCACGTCGTTTCCTGCACAACTTTTGTGCATTTACAACCCCAACCGGAAAAGTCTGCGGCAATACAACACTTGTACTGCCATTAATCCTAATGCATCAATTTCATGCCGTCAAACACAACTCGATTGATAACTCAATATGATAGATCAACATGTCATTGCTTCACCATACTAACGTCGGATTCCGAAGCGAATGAAAATGATGATCTTTCAAAAGAATTACAATCCTTATGTGATTGAATGGATGAAATCAAAACAGTATATCCCATATACCATCTTTGCATCAGAATTTCTTATATCTTATATAAAAGTGATCGATCTAATTGTGTAACCTATGGATGATCAATGTATCGCACAACTTCACCATACTAATGTCGGTTTCTGAAGCATAATCAACATCAATCATCCAAATCGTACACAACAGATGCCAAATTTAATTAATCGTTTATTGTTAAATTTGTTCTGTGTTTTAATCGAATCAAATACAGAAAAAAAAATGGAAATTTAACAGCTATCAGATCCATGGTTTCGTAAGTGGCTCTGATACCACTGAAGGAAAATTGCGATCTAAACGCAGCGGAAAACAAAAATTTTCCTTTAGTGATCCTTACGAATGAGCATGGTCAGTGATAGAATCGTTACCTCTTTGTGGCGATTCAGATCTTTGATGCAGCGATCACAAGCGTTGATGAAGTGCAACGCCTCTACTCAGTCCACACGAACAGCTTCCGGTCACAGTGCTAGCTGCTTACGAACGGAATTATTTGAGTGAGAATCAAAAACGAAATTGCATCAAGTAAAAGCTTCATCACAAGGGTTCCTTTTATAGACTCTCTTGTGGGCTGCGGGCTAAAAGCCCAATTCACATGATCCATAATAATATTATATATTATTATAATAACTATTATTATAATAAATATATTTATTTTATTATTATTTTATAACCATTATAAAATAACAATAATTATTATTATATTATCCGAATTTCTATTTTTCACTTAAGTGCACCGTACCTTACGGTGTTCCTTTGATTTCTCTATCTCTCATCAAACTGTCCTTATGTGTGTGACCCTGTAGGATTTCGTAACGTTGGTAATTATATTAAATTATATATTTAACATAATAAACAGTGAGCGGTATCTAGCAACACATCACTACTACCCAAGTCACGAAAATGTCATGTGATCTGACAAAACCTTTTTCGTGATAATACATGTTTGTATAATTACCCTTTTGCCCCTATGTCTATATTGAACACAAGGCATACACTGTGTCATCCTTGTCCAGTTCAATATTGGGCCCTTAGACATTTCTCCTGTTATGCAGGATTGGCAAATTCCATCTAGGACACTCATGTCCCTCAGCATGCTTCGTGGAGTGCCCATCAACTGTCTTTATGATCATCCAGTTACGGATAATGTTTGATCAGTAATAAAGCACCCGACTCTACATCTAGGGTCCATAGTGGTTTCAGGTCGAAGGGTGGTAATACACCATTATCACCATGAGAATAACTTATGACACTTTGCATAACATACTATGTAGTATTCTCATAGCGGGTCAATCCGGTATAAATATTACTCTTAATATTTATACCTATGTCAAGACTTGATAACTCTTTATCCATGATCCATGAGATGTGATCATCAGTCTATCTTCATAATAGTCTCAATGCTTTAATGTTATCCCACTTTGCAATAAAGCTTGACTACGGATATTTTAAGAATAATGTCTTTATGTTTAATGGGATCTCATGATTAAGTCACACTTAACATTTCATTAAACAGACTAACTATTCTAGGGACTTTATTATTCTGAAAGACAAACATAATAAAGAAATGTCTTTTATTATTAAACGAATAATCCGATACAAGTACCAAAAAGTATTGGCCTCTAGGGCTTACACCAACAATACCGCCGTGAAGCTCCTGTGTTTTTCGCGGCTCACACGAGGAAGAAGAAGAGTGTTTTCTTGATTTTCTTTAGATAATTTGTTTTTTTTATTTTTTGGTTTTAATAAAATTTGTTTTGGGCTTAAAAACCCGTGATCCATCCATGTTGCTATCCGCAGCACTATCCTCTGCGTTTCCCCTCTCCATTTTGTTAACTTCTTTTTTTTATTTATTATTATTATTAGCTTTGTTCATTTAAAATTTTGTTTCAAATTCTATTTTGATATAAAATTTACAGAAAAGTATTTTAGAAAAGATTTAGAAAAAGATATTTTAGGAAAAAAGATTAAAGAATATTTTGATTTCTTTATGGATTTTATTTTTAGATCCATATTTCTTTTCCATCCTTTTTTTGTTTTGGTCGATGAAAATCTCCGATTCGTAGATTGTTGGTTTTCGAAGATGTTTAATCTTCATTATTTTAAATCTATGGATGAATGATCATTTGGATCATTCTCCATACTTTGAGATCGTGATAGGTTGCCTTCGATAAATTCAACGAAAATCTCGATTAAGATTAGACCGTTCTTTTTCTTTTAGTGCGACATGTTTTCGGAGAATGATTAATAATATCATTTCTCTAACATGTATTAGCACAAATATTTTCCACCTTAATTGGTGGTGGCCGGCCTCATTTGTAGGGTAATTACTTCGTAAATTACTCGGCGATTGCTTAACATAGACCTAAATTTGTCCCGAATTCGGAATAAGATCCACTTGGATCCGGTTGCCTCGATTTTTTTTATTATCTTTCGTGGTTGTGCTTGATTAAGTTCATCATACCACTTATATGTAAATATTATAATGATATTAATATACTAATCCATTTAAATTCAATCTCTCGCACCTTAGCCTCTTTATTTCAATTTCTCGCTCCTTATCTCTTTTATTATGCTATTATCATATTATATCATATATCATATTGTTTATGTTTATATTGTTGCTTGTGATTTTTCTTTTGTCCATGGACACAAAAACATTAATAAAGGATTAAACATTAAAAAAGATTGGTGACTTTAATTTCGGACTATGGTTACTATCCTTAGCATTGGAGTTTGGACTTAGATTTTAGGATCTCTCCCTTTGCTCAAGTTGTAATTGATTGAAGATCATGGCCTCGAATTAACTTCATTTGTCTTTGAAGATGGAATTCCGGTTACCTTGAAGAAATGTTCATAATATGGTTTGATCACTCTTCTCTTAACTTTTAAATTCAAGTATTAGGATAGTCCCTTCATCTCCTCCCACTTCTTAAATTTTCAAATCTTCTCCCTATTTTCAAATCTTCTTGGTTTTCAAACTTCAAACGCTTTCGCAATCAAACCTTGACTTAGGTCAAGTGATTTTTATCCTTTTCACTTTATTTTCTTAATAAACTTTAATCCATGTAAATATATCGAAATTCTTTTCTTAAATACTTTAAAAAATCCAAAACTCACTCAATTGTTTTTGTGCCTTTGTGCACTTTTTCTTTTCATATGTTTAGATATGATTCATTCTTTCTAGCGGAATTATTCGCTAAAGAATGACGACTTATCTCTACATTTTAAAATCCATTCAACTCATTGTTTCTTTTCAAATTTTGTACCACGAACTACGAGGTTTTGATCTCGCATTGCACTTTGTGGGTACGTAGGCATGAGGCGTTAAAACCTCTTCAAACACAAAAACATTAAAAAACGTTTCTCTTCTCATCTCCTCAATCTTTTTCAAGCAAACCAATTTCAAACCAAAAAAGCTGTAAATATGTCAAAGGGCTCCCATGGAGTACCACAAACATTTTGGGTGCGTAAAACCTTCCCAATTTGTAACCTATCCCCTTACCCATTCTCTATTTGTTTCTTTTAGCTTTTGCTTTTAGATTCATTAGGTTTTATTCGTTCTTTTTCCTTTTTCCTTTTGGAAATAAATAAAAGCGCGGTGGCGACTCTGTTTACCTTGAGTTAAGTTAATCAATAGCTTACACTCATGATTTTACCGCTACACTATTTTCTTGAGCTCTCATTTATTTTCTAGTCAATGGAGCACCAATTGCATTCACACGAGTTATGTACTCATATTCAGTCATATCCTCAAGACCTAGGAGGCATGTATTAACACTAATTGGTATAATCTTCAAAGTTGTTATTTCTACCAAATCTACACACATTTTTCTTGAAATGATCTTTACTCTAACACTTTTAAATAAACACAAAACATGGAGTTTTAATTGCGCGAGTCTTTAAAACTTTATCTTTGACTCATGCCCTTTGATTTCGAATTTAGTGAATGATTGGCATAGATCTGTCCATTCAGAAATGATGACTTTGAATCTAGTTGATCTATCCCCCATCCTTTGTATGATGCAGTCGACAAAACAATTCTGATGGTTTCCAACCTTGTCACATATCCATAAACTTCGTCAAAATAAATACCATGTTTTATAGAAAACCTCTTGCCACCACTATTGATCTGTGCTTAATAATCTCACCATTTGGCCTTAGTTTCAACTTGTTGACCCACTTTACATAAATTGGTTTCTTTATTACTTTTTCGACAAGTTCCCAAGTCTTGTTCTTCTTGATTGTCCCGAGTTCTTTTTACATGACTGCTAACAAATTCGAATCATTCATGGCTTGAAAAAAATCGATTTGTTCTGATTCAACCATCATCATTACTTCTTATATTAAGTTACCATCTACATCAACTGCTTGATCTGGAAATACATCATATCCAACTAGCCTTGTCGACTCATTTCTTCCTTTAGTAGATCTCCTAACATTATGCTCAGATGGTTTTCTATTCAATTGGTTGTGACTTTATTCTGTTGTTCTTCATCAAGCATAGTTCTGAATCTTTCTTGCTCCTGTCAAACGTATCCTTGACTCCAATTCCATCCTTTTCTTTCATCCACTAGAAAATCTCGACTAATCATAAGTTTATCATCATTTGGTGAATACACTTTGTATTCACCAGTCGAATGATAACCTATGAGCACCATATACTGACTTTGTTAACCTAGTTTCTTCCTTGATTATTCAGGTACATTCCTAAATCACGTTAATACAAGACTTTAAGATGACAAACTTTTGGCTTATATCCATTACAAGCCTCATATGGTGTCTTCTAGACTACCTTATTCATTAGATATTTGTTTAGAATGTATACTACTATCAAAGCTTCTCTACCCCAAAATCTATTTGGCCTTTTTTAGCTTTCAACAAGCTCTTTCTCATGTTCAGTATACTTATATTTATCCCATCAACTATACCATTATAATGAGGTGTATATGGTTTAATGAACTCATGCTTTATAACAACATTCGTGCAAAATCTTGCAAACTCTCTAGATGTGTATTCACCACCACCAACAGTTCTCTATTTCTTTAGCTTGCATCCACTTTTCTTTTCAACATGCAATTTAAACTTCTCGAAATGTTTGAATACCTCACTCTTCCTTTCATAAAAGTTCACACACGTCATATTGAACAGGCTCCGACTTTTCTTTCGACTTCATGGAAAAGTCATCTTTGAATGCCTTCCTAGCCTACTTTGCTTTGCAACATTCCTCACATACTTTACTTGGTTCTTTTACTTGAGGTAATCCATGCACCAACTTATTATGGTTGAGCATACATGTGATGTCATATCCAATTCTTATCTTCGACAGAAGTCGGAGCAAGACACTGTTGATTAACCATGTTGATCTCAATATTGAAGGTTTCATTATCTGTCAATGGTGCCTTCAGGGTCATCATTCATTCACCATTATACACTTTCATCTTCATTTTGTACCCTTTGGCATGTAACAGATATATGCTTATCAAGTTACCTGTCACTGAAGTTACTTACAATACGTCAGCAATAATGGTTATTCGACCATTCTTTTTCATCACATACATGTTCCTATTCTATCTGATGTAACATACCCGCTTACAAATTTGATTCTTGACTGATTTATTTAAATTGTGTAAACCAATTTTTATATCCATCCATGTGCTTGTTGCATCCCGAATCTAGATACCACATATTGGTTTGTTCATTATTCGTATGAATATTTTCCATGAGTAGCATATTATTAGAATCACTTTCTCCAACATGTGCAAATTTCATTTCATCATCATATTTTGCTCTAGATTCCTTCTTTCTTCTACAATCTCGAGCATAATGACCAAATCATTGAGAGTTGTAACACTACATATCCTTCATGTAAACTTTCTTCCCTGAATACTTGTTTCTATGACTTTCTTGATTGGATTAGAGTGATTCAATGAATTCTTGCTTGAATTTTTATCACTAGCAAGATTCTTTCTCTGCTTCGCCTTTTCTTTCCCAGATATCTTGGTAAATCTTCCTTGCATTTTCTGTGCAACCTCTCTCTCTCTCTCTCTCTCTAAGTTCCTCTACTTCAGTCTTATTTCATAAGCCTCCAATGAAGCTTGAAGTTCTTCCACCTTTATTTCAGATTGGTTCTTGGACTCTTCAATATAATCAAAGCTTACTGTCAGGGATCCCAAAATTTATCAATCTTCTGAAGATAAATGATGATTCACCATTCCCCTTCATCTTATTTGTTAGTGATACTACACACGTAAAGAATTTCGAAAGTGACTCATATTTCATTTGAGTAATCTCAAATTGCTTTCTCAGCGTCTGGAACTTCACCCTCTTCAACTTTTGATCTTCTTCGTACAAGTTCTTTAACTTGTCTCACACTCCTTTTATTGTTTCTTCTTCAACGATCTTCTCAAACACGTTAGGATCCACACATTGATGAATCATAAACAAAGTTTTTCCATCTTTCATTCGTTGTTCCTTGTGCGCAGCTTACTGAACACTGTTCACATTATCTTCCAATACAGGTATTCCATCATTCACGATTTCAACTACATCTTGAAATATGAAGACGACCTTTATATGTGCAACCCACCTCTTGTAGTTCCTCCCTATGCAATCAAGTATATTAACTGGAAATTGTGTTGATGTTGTGTTTTTGTTTGCCATTACAAATTCTCTCTGAATCGCAATAGGACTTGTTGATACCAATTTGTCGTATCTGATGGAGCAATTAGGGTTTCAAGAATAAGAAGAGACAAGAGAGAATATTATTGAGTAAAATCTACAATGTTTACAATTAAGTTATTGTATTGAAAACTACAAAGGTATGCCTATATATAGGTAACCAAGCCTTAAGTGTAACGCCCCGATTCGATTTTCCCAATTTTTGTGGAGTCTTATATTTTATTTGTATGATAATTGTTTTATTTGTGAAATTATCATGATGATATTTTATGTTGAGGAATTAATGTGATATGTTGGTGTGATATGTGATTTTACCGTTTTGTGAATTTTCGAGTAAAATTGGTTTAGAGGGTATTTTAGATATTTGTTAATTAGTGTTAAGTTAGAAATTAGTAGAATTGGTAATTTTGAGAGAAAATGATATTTGGTTGGAAAAAGTAGAAAATAGAAATAGAAAGAAAAATAATATAAGAGAGTGAGAAAGAGTGAAATAGAAAGTTGGTAAGAAGAGAAAGAAAAAGAGAAGAAAGAAAAGGAGAGAAGAGAAAAAGAAGAGAAAAGAGGGAAAGTTGGAAAAGCTTCAAGATTGCTCCTAGGAATCGGCATAATCGGGTAAGGGTGATAAGCATTGTTATCTTAATATTGTGTATGATTATGTATGTGTTTGATTGATTGAGTTTTGGTTTTGATGGAAGTTTAAGAGAAGATGAATAGTTAGGGTTTTAGAGAAAATGTGAGAAATTGGTAGATTAATCGGTTAAAAATCGTTATAATCGAAGTATGATGTTAGATATATGCTTTAGATCATGTTTATGGAAGTATTGTGGAGATTGGGAAGGTTTTGGTAGGTCTGTTCGCAGCTGAGAAATTCTGGAAATCGCAGTGGTCGCTCAGCGAGCTATCCCTCGCTCAGCGAAAGTTTCAGGGTGATTCCCACTCAGCGAGCGAGAGGGCGCTCAGCGAGCCTGTAGGTTTTTGGGGAAATTTTGTTTTAATCCGTAGCTTTAGTTTCGGGTATTCGTTTTTAATGATCCTTATATCGATTCGAAGCTAGAAACGTGTAGAAACTAATGATGCTAAGAAATGTAATTTTTAGTCGACTTTCACCCGACTTTTACGATAAAACGTAAATGAATTAATTATGGAAATGTGGGTTGATATAATGTTGTGGCCGTTTGGAAAATGAATACATTGTTTGAATTGAATGTCAATGTATGTTGATTGAATGAGTTGAGTGCATAATTATGTTGTGAATAATGTATGCATTTCAAGAATGTTGTGTATCATTTTGCATGCAAAGCATAATGTATGCATTCTTGTGTTGTGGGATTCTTTGTGAATCCATTGTAGCATCGTATGCTCATGTGGAGTGTGAGCGATGACTACAACAAGATCGTGTGCCCATGTGGGGTGTGAGCGATCAGATTGTGTGCCCGTGTGGGGTGTGAGCAATCCAGAAACATCGTGTGTCTGTGTGGGGTGTGAGCGATGGGTGATTTATTCACATTGATTGTGTGTCCATGTGGGGTGTGAGCAATCGGATTGTGTGCCCGTGTGGGGTGTGAGCAATCCATAAACATTGTGTGCCCATGTGGGATGTGAACAATGGGGAACATCGTGTGCCCGACGGGGAGTTACTTTAGGTAACAAGCGATGATTCCATTTGGTTCCTGAGTGAACCTGCTGAAATGTTGTGTCGGTACCACATTTGCATCTGCATAGAGTCGTGTGTCGGTCTCTATGAGTTGCATTTTATCATTTTAATTATGATATGCAGAAATAAACATGAATGTGCATATGTTTATTTGGAGTATTATGGAGATGATAGTATGTGTGATGAAACATACTTGTTTGTATATATACATGTTTGATATATGTATATGTATGTGATTTATACATTTGTAATGTATATGTGTGATTAAACATAGCTAGACGTATGTTTATGCGGAATGAATAGAGTTGAGGAATGAACATAAATAATGTAAGTTTATGTGAATTAGTGAATTGGTGCATGATGAATATGCTTGATTTTGTGTATGTACAAGTTGCGATATGTATAGGTGATAAGGAATGAATTGTGGTGAGAAATGTATAAGTGTATTTTTATGTTGAAATATATAATTATATGCTTTGTTATTATGATAATATTTCTCACCCTTCTGTTGTTTTATGATGCTCTATGAGGCATTACAAAGTAGGTTGCTGGATGACAATTTTTGTGAAGCTCGTCTTCATCTTTTGGTCGGTCGGCTCTGATATGTAGCTCCGGGTAGTTAGGGTTGGTTTAGTGTCATTTTTGTGATACATTGTACATGTATCTTTTGGATGAATGTTTTGTATAGACATGAATATTGTTGTTGGCATCAAACTTGTTGATATATATATATATATATATATATATATATATATATATATATATATATATATATATATATATATATATATATATATATATATATATTAAGGGAAATATATATGTTTGATGTTGTTGAAATGTTTCCGCTGTATAATTAGTTATCGTTTGAAAATTACCCTATTGTTGCATATCTATTATGAGCAGGTGTTATATGATTTTATTTTCAAGCATAATGTGACATGTCTCTTTTATACCATGTTTAATTATACTCTGATAAAATTTTTAACATGTGCCTAAATGACTTAATTGATTATTTGGGGGTATAGAAAGGGGGTGTTACATTAAGCCCAAAACATACAGAATTATATTTTGACTTCGACACAACATCTATACGTTGTATTCGTCTCCGTCGAATACAACTGAACCTTATCAAACACAAACTAGAATTTTTACTTCGGTTAGATTAGACACTCCTTAGTCGAAAATAATTTTCTACTAAACAATGAAATACAACTTCTAACATCAAAGAATATTGTAGTCTAACTAATAATAATAAGTTAGATTATTTATCAATCAAATATCTTGACTTAACAAAGTATGTTTGTCTTCTCAAAGATATTTGCTATAACTTAATCCTTTGTTGAAATTACAATTTTCTCTTGACTTCTTTAATAGAGTTGCAATATCCTTTATTAGGATACCGATCCTATGATAGCGCCCAATGACTATGATTTGTAGGGTTGGATCTTATACATCTATAGAACACACAAGCAAGTCTTGAAGACATTATTTCTCCATTAACTACAAACTAAATTAATTAACTTCAAGTAACATTTAAACACAAAGTAACCCATGCAAATAATAAAAAAAGAAGAAGAAGAAAGTAATCAATATTAAACAACTTATCTCCACACTTATTATCACACAAGTAGTTCAAACATCATTGTCCTAAAATAATTTGAAAAACAAAGAATGAAAAGAAAGAAGAAAAAAAAAAAACTCTTAAAAGTTGAATCATAGCACTATGCTATTACAATACAAGATCCGCAGCAAAGTTGTCTGAGTAGTGTCTTGTGAATAGGCCTGCCTATGCTTCTATTGACAGCAAAAGGTAATAATCTATTCTAATTCAAGACCCTACTAGTTCCCCCAACCGTGCGGTCAACACCTTGGGATGATTAACAAATTTATTCAATTATGATTACTTACAAGAATTTCAGTTTGAATAATTGTGTCTTGAACCAAAGGATGTCACCTGAACAAGCGGCAAATAAGCTGCTTAAGTATAATAATCTATGTAGTTAATTAAAAGGTCAAAGAAATGGCATGGACCAAATCTCCAAATCAATAGAATGACATCAAAGAATCACTTTTTATACTTTCATAATTCTTTATAGTCAAAGTATCTATAAATCTAGTGGCTCTAGCTTTGTATTAATTATGTTATGATCCCTTTTGGTGTGATCTCTAGGAGCTATGCTTCTATTGTATGCAAAAGCCATTTCCATTCATGAGATATCTTCCTTTCTTATGTCATTCAGTTATGAACTTAACTGTCTAGGTGTGATATCTAGTATATGTTAATTGAGTTAGATAAATATGAATAAAATATGTTAGTTACATTAAATGAATATGAATTCTCGGTGCATTGTTAAATGAATGTTTGTATTTTCTATTAAAACAAAGTTTAATTGTTTTATATATATATATATATATATATATATATATATATATATATATATATATATATATATATATATATATATATATATATATATATATATATATATATATATATATATATTCTGACTAAAAATCAAACTTTCGAACTTGATATTTTTTGAACTTTCGTTCCGTAACAAAAGCTTGTTTACTATTTAAGTTTAAATACTTAGTTAAATATTAGTTAAATTATATATTGTTCTATATAGTACTAGATTACTCACCTTGCTAAGGGTATAGTAGAAATAAAACCCAAAAAATAATAATTTATTTCTAAAAGAAAGAATAAGTAATATTATTTTAGAATTATGAAAAAAAAGAAGGAAATTAAATCCAAAAAATTAAACATCAATACAAAAAGAATATTTTTTAACATAAACATATGTATTACAGTTTCTAGAACTTAGATATTCCAGATAATTGCAAGAGCAAAAAATATTCAATATTATTTCTAATCCTTACATGTAATAATAATAATAATAATAATAATAATAATAATAATAATAATAATAATAATAATAATAATATTATTAAAATAATAATATTAGTAATATAATAATATGATTTTTTTTAATATTGATATTGAATTGGAGTTGGTATATATGTTGCCACATAAGCATTAATAGGATTCTAATATGATGACATATAAGAATTAGAGTTAGGATCGTGTCTAAGATTTTCATCATGACAACCTTGAATTTAGATTAAATAAATAGATAGATAAATATAATTTATACTATATAAGAAAATAAGAATTTATTTCTCAAAAAAAGTATAAGTAGTATCATTTTAGAATTGTGAAGAAAGAGAAGGACATTAAATCCAAAAAATTAAAAATCAATACAAAAATATCTTTTTTTAACATAATCACATGTATTACAATTTCAAAAATTTTGATGTTGCACATAATTGCAAGAGCTGTATATTTTAATCTTTATTCAAAGATTGTTTTATATAGAAGCTTGTGCTGATTAAAATCTCATTCAAATTGCAATAAAAATTATACGAAAAAATATGATGTTAGATCTGCAAAATAATAATTAAAAATTATATTACATGGATATGAAATAAATTTAAATATTAATAAAAGAATATTTATGAAATAAATTTTGAAAATGATCAAAATAATAAAATAAAATTTATATGGAAAAATATGGATATAAAATAGATTTGAAAAAAATGTGACAAAAAAACAAAGACGGACTCTTCCAAGAGCATTTTTTAATTAGATAAAGATAAAAAAAAAATCTCTTTTTGAGTTGGCGTTGCATAGTTCACCCATTCATATCATTCATATCATGCTCTGTCAGGTTATGCATAGAATTTTAAAATACGTGTGACGGAGAAAGTGAGAAGCATTTATCTATTTAAGGAAGAAAGTGGCACAAATTAATCGGATTCAAAAACAATAAAATGATGGGGACAATTTTTCTACCCACCATAAGAAGTTGGGTAATGTACATTTCTTCAATCAAATAATGCCAAATCATTTTATTGCATTTATTTATTTATTTAATAATTCAAACTTTTTAGATTTCCAAAATGATTCCAATGCAAATTACACTACCCAACTTTTTGAGATGAGTAGATAATAATTCACCTAAAATGATATTATGGTACAGAATCAAACATTCCATTGAATATATAATTTAAAATTTCATTGAATTTACATTTCATAAAACTCTTCATTTTTTAAACATTAATATTTGAAATCATTACAAAAATAATATAATTAAAACATTATAACTGATTTTTATTTAAAAAAATTGTAACTAAAGCTGAATATAACGATGATAACATTAAAAGTTAAAAAAAAAAACATTAATAATTATAACTGAAACACGTTTTTCAATAAAATAAATCGAGTAAACATAAAAATATCTGTTACTTTATATAAATTTTAAATGACTTTATTTTCTAAAAAATATTTGTAAAATGGTTATTAAAAACTTTTTTGATAATAATAAAAAAGTATATTATGTGTAGGTTTTAAGAATAAAATAATATAATAACAACCTAAATAAAATTGAAATTTGTAATAAAAAGTAATTAATTTATTAAATCGCAATCTATCTTCTTAACATTTTTTCTTTTATTTAATCACTTCAAAATTCGAAATCTCTAATTTATTTGCTAATAACACCTATATTTAATTTATATATAATAATTCTTAAAAACTTTATTGATAGTATCCAAAAATTATTATTTGTAGATTTTAAGAATAAATTAATATAATTTCATTGTAAATAAAATTGAAATTTGTAGTAAAACATTAATTAATTAGTTATATCAAAATCTAACTTTTAATATTCTTTCTTTTATTGTATCACTTCAAAATTCAAAAAAAAAAAACTAACAATAAAAAATTAATACAAAATATTTATATTTTATAACTTTTGAGAAAATATCACTATGTAATTATTATTAATATTTTATTTAATTAAAAATCAAACAGTCATATTTATTTTGAGAAAAAATATTAATATGATCAAACTCTTATTCAAATTGCAACACTTGCAAAATAACAGTTAAAAATTATATTACACAATATGAATATGAGTATGAAACGAATTTGAATTGGATTAAAATAATAAAATAAATATTATACGGAAAAATATGGTGCTAAATCTGCAAAATAATAATTAATATTCAAATTACATGAATATGAATATGAAATAAATTTAAATATTACAAAATAATATTTACGAAATAAATTTTGAATATGATCAAAATAATATAATAAAATTTATACGAAAAAATATGGACATAAAATAGATTTGAAAAAATATAAAAATATAAAATAAAATAAAAAAGACAGACCCTTCCAAGAGTGTTTTTGGATTAGATAAAGAAAAAAAAAGATCAATTCTCTTTTGGAATCGGCATTGAATAGTTCACCCATTCATTCCATTCATATCATGCTTTGTCAAGTTATGCATAAAATTTTAAAATATACGTGTGTCGCTCCCGGGATTTTCATCCTAATACAAACGCGAAAGTGCCGCGGAAAAGGTAGAGTCGTCAGCCAGACATTTTTATCCCGAAGGAACGAGAAAGGTAATGTTGCACAAACCTAAGGAAGAAGGAAAAGACGAGGTCCTGCGAACCAAAGATCTGGTCCGGAAGTCGGTTACGAACTGGGAAGGTATCAGCACCTCAGACCCTCCGCCGTACCCGACGTGATCCACGTTTGTCTGTCTGTTTCAAAGGGTGAGAAATAAGATGATGTTGAACAAAAGAATTTCTGACTGGAACTGGAATTGAAATAAGAAAGGGAATTGGAAAAAAAAAAGAAAAAAAGGGAAAGATGTAGGGAAAATAAAGAATATGCTCGCACGGGCCCTACCCCGCTGCCTACGTACCTCATCGGGAAAATGAGGATCAGAGTCGACGTAGTTTTCCTAACTAAGGCGGGAACTATTTTGTGTTTTTAAGGATGACATTACCATAGTTCTAACTCAGGTGGTACCAGCTCTGACTTGAGAGTGTTTACCGTATTGCTGTTTGAACTGTCGAGGCAAGTCGTGATCGTCCGTAAAGAGTAGGAGATGAGAAGAGAAGACACGGTGTCTTTGTTGGTTGTCTTTTATGAGAAGTGTTTTGAGTTTATTGTTTGTGAAACATTCTCACACTAAGACTTGTTCATCGTGGTAGATGACTTACATCTCGCCCCAAAATGGGACGTGTATAAGTAATCCACGGCAAAGTCTCCTGGCGTACGAGAAAGCTCAACCTTTATTAGGTGTTTTACTGTTTACCTTTTTGAGATGAGAAAAATGGACTCAAGTCGGGAAAGGAAAAAACTAGGGGACTAAGACACAACCCTAAGTGTTTATTGGATGCACAAGGGAGATCCTAATGGTTAATGTGACTTTCTAATCCTAATGAGAAAAGGAAAAGAAGAAAAGAAAATTAGAAATCAACTTACTTCCTAAGGAAGTTAAGTTGTTTCTAAAAAGGGGGAAACCTATGCAAGTAAAGCAACAAGTGCTAAGGCAAAAAAAATTAGAAAGCATAAAGAGATGAGGAAGAAGTTATATGAACAAGGCTTACATCAACCTCCCTACAAAACTAATGTTAGCTTTACAATGCATATTGAAAGCAAAAACAAAGCATAAAAGCAATCAAGTACTACATCCGTCTTAGAATGGAACTAGGGTTCAAAATAAGACCTAAGTATAAGGTGAAGGTACCTAAAGGTTAGATGACTTCTAAAGTCAGTAGCTACATGATATAGGTCCCTAAGGATGCTAGGATATCTCACAAGATCAAACTATGTCAAACTATGTACAAAAAGTTCATATAAGTTCACATGAATGCAAGTTAGAGTTCAAGGATGAAGCATGAGTGCATATGGCATACAAGCATGAATTAATACATGAGATGAGTATAAAATTCAGTAATGAATGTATATGAATTTATATGAATGAAAATATCATCATGGATTCAATGGCATAAGCATATGGAGCTAGGAGAAGAAGATGTTAGAAGAAGTGAGCATGTTGTCGCATAAGATCACAAATGATGCAAATTAAGGATGAATGTCATGTGAATATGCATGAGATGATTATTGTTCAGTAGTATGCAAGGTATGATATGAAATTGGAATGCATGGATTGACATTTATGATTCCCACATAAGTCATGTTAACAATTAGGAGAGAAGAGAAGCAAGTTTAGGTTAAACTAAATCAAGTAAGGATGCATTTTGAAACACCAAAACAAACCGAATGAAGATGGATCAAAAAGTGACCTATAACTGGAACTAAGGACCTAAAAGTGACCCATAATTAACTCCTAAAAGTTACCAAAAAGTGTCTCAAGAAAATGGCATGAATGCCTTCCTAACATCTAGGGTATATATGGAGCAAATAGACATATAATCGGACCTATAATCTAGGTGGCATGAAAAAATAGAAAAAAGATTGAAAAATTATGAAATTAAATCTCTAACATGGTAAAGTCAGTAGCTTACATGTTCTAAAAGGATTTCACAGAATTATGCACCAAAGTGCCAAAACAATTCTCTTAATGAGTGAGATAACAAGGCATGATCGCCGAAAAATAATTCCACAGAGTGGATAAAAAATGGCACCAAAAATTATGGAAAAATTCCTAAGTAGCATCGAAGTTTCACAAATTCCAATCACCCACAAAAAATAGGTTTCACCTATGGGAAAAAAATTGTTTTTGGTCCCTTATGTCAAAACTATTCATTTTAGGATAGCTTGGAATGAAAAATCCAAATTAATTACTAAACCCAACCAAATCTGGAAACAAAAATCATACAAAATTAATTAAGAGGACAAGGATCACTCATGAATTTTTCCAGAATTTTATCACACCCGAAAATATTTTTAATAATTGCGACGAAACGGGCAAAAATGGTGATTTAAGGGAAAGTGAAAGGAAGCGAATTCTATTGTTCTTAACTTAATCCCTAAGCTCCAATATCGACACATATCAACATATATCAAAAATAAATCCAGTGCCTCAGGTGGGAGAGCTCAATATGCATCTTAAGTTATATGATCCTAAGCCGCATACAAACTAGAATGATGAATTAAAGTCGAAAAATCGAGAATACTTACTTGATTGAAGTGACGATTCTTCATATAAAAGAAACCCAAACACTTCATGCAAGGTCTTGTAATCTCCCATAAGCAAAATAAATGCTTATCTCCCATAATGGCTTTGTGAAGCTTTACCATAATCGAAATCGATCTTTATCGATCAAAAAAGCTTATGAACATTTATCCAAAATTAGTTCAAAATTAGTTCACAACAAATAATTAATATCAAAATTCTAATTAACATTATCAAAAGGTTAATCAAGATATTGATACCAACAAAAATTTCTTACAAGAAATTAATCATAATTAGCGAGAAAATTCATTAACAAACTTCTAAAAAATAAAATAATATAGTGAACACAGGGAGTGTAACAGAAATCAGGATAGTGAATAGCACATAATTGGCCCCAAGGCCCATTATCCTTCTAACAGGGTGCAAGTGGGGGCGTATGAGTAATTCGCATGTGTCATTGGTACTTTCATGGAGTCTGAAGCCCAATCTCACTTGAAGCCCGTTGTAATACCCCGTATTTAATTAACGCTCTGGATAATATTAATTAAGATTAATTAGTATCATCTGAAACAAAGGCTTTATTAAATATTCAGTTCAGAGACATTTTTGGATACTCTCAAATTGGACCCATTAATATTACTAATTGATAGATATAATTTGTTTGGTTAATAAGGAAAATAAGTTAAGTATTATAAAAAGGAAAAAGAAAAGAGAGAAAGTTAGTAAGAGAATTGGAAAGAAAGAAAAGAAAGGGAGAGAAAGAAAGGAGAAGAGAAAAGGAAGAGGAAGTGAACCCTAGAGCCTCAATCCATCATTCTCCATCATCCGTTCGTCGAATCGGCTCATTCTTTCCGCCAATCTTCAACTCTCGAGGTGAGTACGTAGTTAGATACTTTTATTTTAGTTTTTGGTCAAGTTTTGGAGTTTAAGAGTTTTAGGGTTTTTGGTAGAAATCTTGAGAAATAATGGATTAACGGTTAAAACTCGGCTAAAACCTAACTAAATTACTCGTATGATGTTTATGAACATGTTTGATTATGTTTTTCTGCATTGGTTGATGTTTGGAAGAGATTTGGTGTGGGAGAAGTGTTTTCCCGTAAGACTGGAACTTCCTGAACAGGTGTAGCTCGCTTAGCGAGCAGACCTCGCTCAGCGAAAGTTCTAGGGCGATTTTCGCTCAGCGAGACCTGTAGGTTACAATTTTGGTATTTAATTCATAACTTTTGATCCGGGTATCCGTTTTTAGCGTTCCACATATCGATTCAAAGATAAAAACATGAACTATCTTTTGATGCCAAGAATTGTTATTTTTACCCGACTTTTTACCCGACTATTCCGATTAACCGTAATTATGTTAGCTAAGGAATTGTGGTAATTATGTTAGTTGTGCAAGTTGTGAAAATATGCGGTAATCATGAGAATTGAATGGAAATAGAGACAATGAGATTAGTTTAATGATGATAATTAGACTAGAATGTTAGAGTTATATGTTTGAAAACTATATAACCAAAAGTATTAAGGATGGAGGAAGAGTTAGGAAATCTCACCATAAACCAATAGTCTGGCCTAGTATTGTAACTAGAAATTGTTAGATGGTATGACTTGTGAGATGCTTAGGTTCATCCTAGGTTGTTGCAAATCCATGATGCGTTATATGCGGTATCCTCCGATAAGTCTTGAGGTGGGTATTACACTGAGTCCCACGGGAAGCAAATGATAAGTCTTGAGGTGGGTATTACACTGAGTCCCACGGGAAGCAAATGATAAGTCTTGAGGTGGGTATTACACTGAGTCCCATGGGAAGCAAATGATAAGTCGTGAGGTGGGTATTACACTGAGTCCCACGGGAAGAAAATGACAAGTCTTGAGGTGGGTATTACACTGAGTCCCACGGGAAGCAAATGATAAGTCTTAAGGTGGGTATTACACTGAGTCCCACGGGAAGCATGGTTTACGCTTGAGGTGGGTATTACATTGAGTCCCACGGGAAGTTTCAAGAATGTTATATGGATATTCCATCTTATTTTGTTTTCTTATGAGAGAAGTAACCTTAGGCTTGAGATGGGTGTTACACCGAGTCCCATGGGAAGTAAAAAGGTAATATCCTAGCTAGTGATAGTAGGATTTGTAGAACTCTTGGATGTGATTCCAACGAGAGTGAGGCGTGTGAACTCAAGGTCATTTTCCCCGAATAAAGAATTGGGTTAGGTTTTGATAGAACCCTTAGAGTCGAGAGAACTCTAAGATAGGGAACCCACTGAGATGTTGTCATCTCACCCCACTATTGTTGTTGCTTTTCAGGTTCCTATGCAGGTTTGATTTACGAGTGGAGCTATGCTTGAGATGTTTCAAGTGAAGCTTAGTTTAGTCTTCCGTTGTGTATTTATGTATCTTTGTACAATGATGGATATTGTATTGTTCTTAGCTTTTATTTTAGTATGATTTCCATGTCTTGTGCCATATTTGTATAGTTTTAGAATTGAGCGAGAATGTGAATTATACTAGTAGGTATTTATGGTGGTGTCAGTACCAAAAATTAACACTGTATGATATTATTCTAGATATATATTATATGGGTGTTATAGTTGGTATCAGCAGGTCGTATCCTCGACCTAGTTGTCGCTCCCGCCTGATGACACACGACCAAGAGGGGTACAGACGCGAACGGTCGGCGAAAGAGAGAGAACATGAAGATGAACTGAAAAGAGTCGCCAGCTAGGCATTTTTATCCCGAAGGAAAGGTAATGCTGCATAAACCTAGAAAAAGATGGATAAGACGGTCGCGAACTAGAGAAACTGAGAAAGGGGGTTGGTTACAACCTGGGAAGGTATTAGCACCCAGATTGTCCGTCGTACTCGACGGGATCCACGCTTAAAAGATTTGTGTTTAAAGGGGTAGTGTCAGTGTTATCTGTGTGCAAAAGCTGTAAAAGGATGTTCAGGTGTCAGTGCTAAATAAGTGTGAAGTGAATTGCTCAGGGATGAGGCTTAAAGAATAATGCTGGAAGAGGGAGAATATACAGAGACTTTTGTTCGATAACTGTTAAGTTATGCCTACGTATCCTCTCGTGCAATGAGGAAGTCAGAACACCGTAGTTCGACTCAAAGAGACTGAAAGATAAATTGACTTGTGAACTGCTTACTTGTCTATGCTCAAGTGTATGACCTGTCTGGCTCAGGTGCAAATTGTCTTGCATTAGACGGAAGAAGCGAGTTCTCGTTTATGAGTGAAGATGATGAGAAAAGAATCCCGGAGGAGACGATTATTGTTTGTTTTTGATGTTTTCAATCTTTTATTGCTTTTTTGTGTTTGTCATAAGAAAATGAGTTTAAGCCTAAACCAAGGGTTAGTGAACTCATCACATCCTCCCTCTGATTAGGGGTAATGAGAATACCTTAAGTATGAAGTAAGCACCTCACACTTAATCACCATGATGTAGGATTAAGATCATTGACCTACTTGCATTTATTTAGATGATTTTTGGTACTTTTGTTTAGTGTTAAGTAATGAGTTTAAGCCATAATCAAGGATTTAATGGACCTATTACACCATCCTAATAGAAGGATAATAGATGAGAACATTTAAGCTGAGGAAGGCTCCTCAACTTAATCCATGATTAGGGATTAACCTCATGATAACAAAACCTTTATTAGAGTGGATTTTATTTAATGATAAGATTAAGAAGTGGATTTTTATAGTTTTTAAGACAACTTGAGGGGGACTTGTCCATTAACACTAGGGTTAGTCCTTCTTAACCAATTAAGGAAGAATTAGAACCCTAATACAAGGCCCAAGTTACAAGTTATTGTCTTAGTGATTTATTAGATGAATTGATTAAAGGATTTAAACACATTAAGGGTTTAACACTTAGGATTAAAGTTATACACTCCATCCTAAGAGAAGGATGCAGGCATAACCTTAATCACAAAGCCTTAAAACCTTGAAGGTTTAGTCCCTGATTATGAGGTGAGAAGAGAAAAAACAAAAGATGACACAAAGGTAAAACTAATGGGGGACTAATCAAACCCTAATTGTGATCATGCTTGGATGTTCCTAGGGTTTATGAGGCTTTCAAGAAATCTTCAAGAAGAGCCACCAAGGAAGAAGCAAATGAAAGGAGGAGAAGCAAAAGAAGCAAGTCAACTTACTTCACTTAAGAAGATAAGTTGCTTGAAGAAAGAAGGTGAAGAAGGAACATGAATGAGCAAGCTCACTCTAATACAAATACAAAATTCAGCAATGAATGCATAAGAGAGATAAGAAGAGATTATGAGAAGTGAAGGCAAATTCACTTCTCAAAGTAACTTACCACCTGAAAAGTTAGTGAAAGGAAATGAAATGAAATGAATGCAAGGATGCAAACCAAAACCAGAAGCATGGTCATGATGTAAATGATGCTAAGAGATGATGCAAATTTATGCCAAGAGATGTGAATGATCATACAAGTAATGAGGATGCAAATGAAGCATGAAAGGGGCATGAAAGTTCATGAATGCACATGGAATGAAATGAAAGCATAACATGGCAAATGGATGATGCAATGATCAAACATGATTCCAATGTGTCCTAAGATGTCTTATATTTCATGTGAATGTATAAAATGTCATGGCAAGTTCATGGATGCAAGCATATACAAGATGTATGCAAATGAAGATGAGAAATTAGGGTTTTCATGCAACATGAGATGCAAAACTCAAAAACAGAAGCAAATGACAAGATAAAAAATTGAAAATGCACTCAAAAGAACCCTAAACCTATACTAGGTTACCATCCAAAGGGGGAGGTCAGAAGCAAAACCTAGAGGGAGTTATGAATTTCCTAAGTTTCTAGGGTTTTTTGGGTGATCCTTAATGTAAAATGCCAAATAATTTGAAAATGCAAGATAAAAATTAAACAAAAACGTTTTTAGAAACTAGAAGTCATGCATAGAACAATGCAAAAAGAATCATTCACAAACTCAACTTGGTTTAAAAGTTATGAATTTTTGAAGTTAGGGTTAAAAATGAACAAATTTAGGAACCCTAATTCATTGAAAAATGTCAAAGCATGATCAAAACCAAAAAGAAATTTGTATGGTGAGTTTTTTAATGTTTCTAAATGTCCAAGAATGTTCTCTAATTTTTTTGGTGATTTTTAAATACTTAAATGTATTTTTAATTAATTAATTTTCATTAATTAATTAAATAAAACATTTAAATGATTTAAAAATAATTTTTTAATGCAAAAAATAAAAATAAAAATATTTTTGGGTTCTGAAAATTAATAAAAGGTTTGATAAAAAATTTCAGAATTTTTTGATGGTTTTTACTATTTTTAATAAATATGTGAAAAGAAATAGAAAGAAAAATAAAATAAAATGATAAAAATGAAAAGTAAACAGATCCTAAGGCCAGGATTCAAAGTTGGGGATGGAGGGTTGACTGGCGCATTTTTTAATGGCTTGGATTGCTTCTGACTAATTAATCATAATTAATTAATAAAATGGTGGATTAGGGTTTAAACACATGATCTGGGCCGTCCATAACGCGCGCGAAGCTCACATCTAAGGGCCTATATTCAAAACACACTAATTACACTGATTAGGGCTAATAAGTTTCAGATGACCGGAATAGTGCTCCGATCATCTTCTCCGGTGAGCCAAAAACCTAAAATCTTCTACAAGCCTCTAAACTCCTAATTTCTTGCCCAGAAATGATCCCCATACATCACTGATCCTAAATCCCCAAACAAAATTCATTTATCATGCATCAAAAAGCCAAATCGAAGCAAAACAATTCTAGGGTTAAAACTTTCAGAGACTTCATACATGCTCAATATTCCACCATTTTGAAAAATAAATACATCAGGATCATCAACACATCATAAGGATTCATTTAGGAACTTAAAAGCAAGTTTCTGGAAAAAAAAGTTCATCATGTTACCTGAGGTTGAGCTTTCAAATCCTGGGCTTTCTGGCCTCCTTCTCTGTGCAAGTCAGCTTCAGTGAACCTCCTGAGGATGATGTGAAGCTTAAAAAGCTTTGAGATTGGCTAGTTTGAAAGTTTCAGTTCTGGTGTAGCAGAATTTGATGTTTGTGTTTGTGATGTTTCAGGCCATTCCAATGGTTGGTTTTTGTTCTGTGGGTGATTTCTGAGTGGATAGTGAAAGAATTTCTGAAGTTTGATGGATGGTTTGAGAGAATCGAAGAAGGGAAGGTTTTTGCAAGTTTTGTGCAATCTGATTGTCTATGTGTTCTGAGCTTGTGCGAGGCTTGTTTTATGATCCTTATGCAATCCCTAAACTATTGGAATGGGTCAGAAGACTTGACATGCACTGTGGGAATGGTATGGAGCAATTGGCCAAAAAGTCAATAGTTGGTGTACTTCAAGCATGGGCCATGACAGAAGCTATCTTAGGGCTGCTCTGAGTTCAACTGTCTTCAAGGATGGCCATAGGATGATTTAGAGTGATCAGAAGTGGATGGATGGTGAGATGTCATAACTTGCATTCCAAAATGAATTATATCTTGTTCTTGTACTTTTTGAAAAGGGAATGATCCAATCTACAACTTTCATGACCAACAATGTTTCATTTGAAGCATTTTTGGTTAAGAAAGTGAAGGTTGAAAAACTTTCCCAAAATGGAAAGTTTACATTACAAGTCATTTCCATTTTTGGCAACTTTTGGTTTAGCCCATTTTTCTTCAAATTTGTGAACTTCTAAGCACTTCAATGATCAAATAAAGACCACATAACTTCAATTTGATGAAAAATCCACTTTGGTTCCATGTTGCTCTGACTTTGCTCAGATGCCCTGATTTTGCTCTAACTTGCTCAAGAAGTTACCCAGTGATCAGATGACTTCCACAATGAATTTCTTCATCAAACTTGGTATGTATGATCCTTATATCATATTGAGACCAATAGAAATAAGAATGACCAAAAAAATTGGATTTATGGCCTCTGAAACCAAAACCCTAATTTTAGGTCATCTATGCAATTAAACCCTAGCTCAGCTTCCATGCTTTGCCAGTTCTTGTGATTCTTTGACTTCCTTGATATTTGGAGGATAAAATATGATAATTGAACATACATGGACCCTCTTGAAATGATTGATGGCCTTTGGAGTGGCTCAGATGGATCTTGGATGGCTCAAATCACAAACCCTAGATGCAGATGAACTTGAACTAATGCAGTGAAGCAAAAATGCAACATAATATGATATGGTTGAACTAATGCAAATATGAAAGATCAAAAGCCATGGTGTGAACTTGATGGGGGCAAATTTGGGGTGTTTACACTAGCCTTGAAACATCATAAGTAAATCTTTACTGCCTCTTAAGTGTGTTTGGCCGGCATGATTCTTAATATCATACTATGTAGTATTGGGCCTGATCAGCCCAATGCTATTTATGTGATAGGTAGGATCATGGTTGTGCGACCATGAGGACTCTGCAGTGTTGTCGTACCTTGTGCTGTGAGAGTAGATTCAAGCCAAAAGTTAGCAAAGGGGGGCTTTGGTCAGCTCAGTTGGAGTCTTCATAAGAGTTCTAATTCCTGTAACATGGAGTTGCAGAGTAGTATGTTGTTCGAGAAATCCTTTGGAATGGATAGTGACTGAAAGTTACAAGTATCTACAGGATAAGTGGTTTGTGTCCCATGGAATAAGTGAAGTCACTGGTGGATCAGTGTAGGTCATTGGTACGGATAAAAGTGTTGAGAAGTTTCATTTCACGAGAAGAGAAGATGTTTATGGAACATGTGACTTAAGGTTCTGGAATGAGTTAATTGTTAGTGTTTTGGACCTAAGATAGTAGTGGCATCTTGGATGAGCGAGGGTACTTCAAGGAATGTATTTGGATAATACCTTGCAAATGGATAGGAGTTACGAGTCAATAATTTTCATTTTCTTTTGGGAACCTAAAGTTGTGGCAAAACTTGGGAAGAAACATGAGGACGTGATTACACGTTTCAAGGGAGACAAGTATACCCCGAACAAAAGATAGAAGACTAGAGTTGTATATCCGGCTATGACGGAAGCTACAAGTTTAGAGTAATACATCAAGGTGTTATATTTTAGTAAGGGATCATTTCGGAAATGTTGAATTACCTAAGGAATGGTATAAGGTATAATGCAGGAGAGAGAGTAAGCCTTGTTTAGTATCGTGAGGAGAATTTGGTATGGACCGGATGAAGTTATGTTAAGTGTTAGAGTAAGCACCTTGGTTTCTGGAGGACTCTAGTAAGATGAATTATGTTTGCGTGTAAGGAGATTACCGCAGAGCGTGAAGTTGATATGGTATGGAAACGGTCTTAGCAGCACAATATGAGACAGTGATAACGGAAGGTATGTTAGACAAGTGTATAGTGGAATTGTTAAGTTATTGTTAAGACTAAGGTTGAGAAGTGTAAGCAACGATGGTTCGCTTATTAAGGCTCTGGTGGTATAATTACTTTTGTATGGAATCGTCGTTTAGTATGGTCGTAACTTTTGGATGTGATTGGAATAAGTTTGAGAGGTTTGGGTAACAATGAAGGTCAGAAGTTTGCTTTTGCACTGAGTAATCAGATTTTCCTCTGGGTAGTACCTGGTTACATAATTGTGTTTCTAAATCTCTTTCAATTACTAAAATTACTGGATCGTACTGATTGATCAGTTACCCTCCTGGTAGTGACCGGTTATCATTGATAAGTTTTGGAAAAATTGGATTTTTCTAGAATGCATACATTTTGATGTGAGTACCGAATCGGATCGTTCTTTATACAGATAGAGAACTATGGAAACTTTCTATGTAATGTTTAGTAGAGGGTAAGGAAACCCAGGTTAATATGTAAGCATAGACAGCAATGCTCTTCAGATGAGTGATTTACCTCAATCTTCAGGTGTAAGGGGAAAATCCTGTGTTTGTGAATAATCGAAAGTATTTGGATTATGCTCTGGTGAGGTTATGAATGTTGTTGTTGATACTAATTCTTGCACGGAATTAGAGAGAGGGGACAAAGTTGTATAGTAGGGATAAGATGTCCTTTGTTTTTCTTTGTTTTACCCAATAAGGATTTGGTGTCGGATTTTGTTTACGGATGCACCAAGCATTAGCTTGTAGCTAAAACCCTTTGATATTGTCCTGGTCGATTCCTACTAGCGCCATTGTAAGAATGGAATCAGACTATTCCATTGAGTATTCGTATTGTGACTGTAACAGAATGGTATTTCTACTTCGTCATTTGTTAGAGAGTATAATCTGCATGTTGTGCCCGTTTGTGTTATCTTGGGTGTTGGATGGTGAACGATTGTTGCACCTATTTAGAGACCGCAAGTGAGAATCATATTACAAGTTAGTATCGACTAGAGGGTTAATTCCGAGTTGGATTATTTATTAGCAAGAGGAGCAAGTTTAGTTGTGTTCGACCGTTTAGCCTCGGATAGGTAATCGATTTGACACATAACTTTTGTGGAAGACTTTAGAGAATGGTACTTTCTGAATTGTAAGTCTGTTTTGTCTTCCGTTCGAAGTATCAGAGGTTAAAGTGTTGAGTTACCTTTTTAGCATGATTGGTAAACAGTAAATGATCTGAATTTTTGGCGTATTGTCATTGCGACTACTAAGGACCTAAATTGAGAAGTTATAAGAGATTTGTGAAGTGTTGGTCTTTCCGGAAATGTTTTAGTATCTGAATTATTGTGTGAATAAGAGATGATGTCTCGAAGTTAAGCATGTATATTGGGTCGTTTAAGGAACAAAACCCTTGGGAGAAGTGAATTCGAATGATAAGTTTTGTGTGATCCAAAACGGTTAGTAAGCGAAATATTGTATTTAGAAGGCAAGTGTTATGGAAACCCGCAAGTGTACTAGGGATGATTTGAGTTTGGTGTTGGTGTTTCGCTGGTTGTTGTAAGTTTTATGACGTGATTGTGTTGTTATTAATGGAGACTTTATGTCAACATAAACCTTGAATGAATGGAAATTTTGTAAAGAGAATCGATATGAAGCATTGTGATCATGGTCAGATTGGTTAAGTTTAATTGGATGAATTGCTCCGAGTTTTGAATGGAAATGGGAATTGTATTGGTTGTGTTTGCAGTAGTGCAACCCTGCGTCCTTGTTATTGGAGAGTTTGGACCAATGTTGTCAATTGTGTAGTAGACAAGTGAATTGTTCTACCATCACATGGTTGCAAGTTCTTATTCTCTTGGTTGATGAGAGTTCCGATGGATAAGTGTTTTCTTCGATGACTATCAAATACTTGGTATTGCTTGAGAATTTGTGGTATCTCCACTATTAGGCTTTTGAAGCATGATGGAAGGAGACAGATAAAAGAGTCCTGTTAGATTATGAGAATTTGAGATGATTTATTTATAAGTGTCGAAGGGAACCTTGTCCTGAGTAGGTTGTCTATGGTAAGATACCAATAAGATGAATCGTCCGATGTAAATGATTACAATTCTGGTATAAGACCAAGTGGAATTGCTATAGAAGTCGTTTGGCAAATTTTGAAATGGTTTTAATAATTGAAGGTTTGTAATAAGAGTTTCGTTGGAAATTGAATGCGGTTAAGATTTCACCAAGATATCTTGTAGAGATTGTCAAGTGTTGAATATTACGGAATGAAGCCGGAGTGTTATGTTCTGTGTTGTGATTCAATGAAAAGAATTAGACTGGTATGTCATCTCCGAATGAGGAATGAGACTAAGTGTTCAGCATGAAGCAACAGATAAGTTGCAGAAATAGTAACTTATAAGTTAACCCGATATTGGAAACGCACGCATGAGTAAGGACGTAAGGTTTGATTTTATTGAGAAACAAGGATTTGAGTTGCGGAGTCAAATTGGAATTTGAGTATGTCAGGATATGTAAGAGAACTAAGGGTAAGTATGGATCTAAGATAGTGATGTAAACTATTGTTGCAGATGAATAAAGGAAATTCGGGGACGAATTTCAATTCAAGGAGGGGAAGATGTAATACCCCGTATTTAATTAACGCTCTGGATAATATTAATTAAGATTAATTAGTATCATCTGAAACAGAGGCTTTATTAAATATTCAGTTCAGAGACATTTTTGGATACTCTCAAATTGGACCCATTAATATTACTAATTGATAGATATAATTTGTTTGGTTAATAAGGAAAATAAGTTAAGTATTATAAAAAGGAAAAAGAAAAGAGAGAAAGTTAGTAAGAGAATTGGAATGAAAGAAAAGAAAGGGAGAGAAAGAAAGGAGAAGAGAAAAGGAAGAGGAAGTGAACCCTAGAGCCTCAATCCATCATTCTCCATCATCCGTTCGTTGAATCGGCTCATTCTTTCCGCCAATCTTCAACTCTCGAGGTGGGTTCGTAGTTAGATACTTTTATTTTAGTTTTTGGTCAAGTTTTGGAGTTTAAGAGTTTTAGGGTTTTTGGTAGAAATCTTGAGAAATAATGGATTAACGGTTAAAACTCGGCTAAAACCTAACTAAATTAATCGTATGATGTTTATGAACATGTTTGATTATGTTTTTCTGCATTGGTTGATGTTTGGAAGAGATTTGGTGTGGGATAAGTGTTTTCCCGTAAGGCTGGTACTTCCTGAACTGGTGTAGCTCGCTCAGCGAAAGTTCCAGGGCGATTTTTGCTCAGCGAGAAGGAACTCGCTCAACGAGACCTGTAGGTTTCAATTTTGATATTTAATTCATAACTTTTGATCCAGGTATCCGTTTTTAGCGTTCCACATATCGATTTGAAGCTAAAAACGTGAACTATCTTTTGATGCCGAGAAATGTTATTTTTACCCGACTTTTACCCGACTATTCCGATTAACCGTAATTATGTTAGTTAAGGAATTGTGGTAATTATGTTAGTTGTGCAAGTTGTGAAAATATACGGTAATCATGAGAATTGAATGGAAATAGAGACAATGAGATTAGTTTAATGATGATAATTAGACTAGAATGTTAGAGTTATATGTTTGAAAACTATATAACCAAAAGTACCAAGGATGTAGGAAGAGTTAGGAAATCTCACCATAAACCAATAGTGTGGCCTATTATTGTAACTAGAAATTGTTAGATGGTATGACTTGTGAGATGCTTAGGTTCATCCTAGGTTGTTACAAATTCATGATGCGTTATACGCGGTATCCTCCGATAAGTCTTGAGGTGGGTATTACACTGAGTCCCACGGGAAGCAAATGATAAGTCTTGAGGTGGGTATTACACTGAGTCCCACGGGAAGCAAATGATAAGTCTTGAGGTGGGTATTACACTGAGTCCCACGGGAAGCAAATGATAAGTTTTGAGGTGGGTATTACATTGAGTCCCATGGTAAGCAAATGATAAGTCTTTAGGTGAGTATTACTCTGAGTCCCACGGGAGGAAAATGATAAGTCTTGAGGTGGGTATTACACTGAGTCCCACGAGAAGCAAATGATAAGTCTTGAGGTGGGTATTACACTGAGTCCCACGAGAAAAAAATGATAAGTATTGAGGTGGGTATTACATTGAGTCCCACGGGAAGCATGGTTTAGCTTGAGGTGGGTATTACATTGAGTCCCACGTGAAGTGTCGAGAATGTTATATGGATATTCCATCTTATTTTGTTTTCTTATGAGAGAAGTGACCTTAGGCTTGAGATGGGTGTTACACCGAGTCCCATGGGAAGTAAAAAGGTAATATCCTAGCTAGTGATAGTAGGATTTGTAGAACTCTTGGATGTGATTCCAGCGAGAGTGAGGCGTGTGAACTTAAGGTCGTTTTCCCCGAATAAAGACTTGGGTTAGGTTTTGATAGAACCCTTAGAGCCGAGATAACTCTAAGATAGGGAACCCACTGAGATGTTGTTATCTCACCCCACTATTGTTGTTACTTTTCAGGTTCCTATGCAGGTTTGATTTACGAGTGGAGTTATGCTTGAGATGTTTCAAGTGAAGCTTAGTTTAGTCTTCCGCTGTGTATTTATGTATCTTTGTACAATAATGGATATTGTATTGTTCTCAGCTTTTATTTTAGTATGATTTCCATGTCTTATGCCATATTTGTATAGTTTTAGAATTGGGCGAGAATGTGAATCATACTAGTAGGTATTTATGATGGTGTCAGTACCAAAAATTAACAATGTATGATATTATTCTAGATATATATTATATGGGTGTTACACCCGTAGAAGGGGTATGAGTTGAAAAATAAGGTGTTGGTAACGATCCAGCTGATAATGAAGCCCCAATCAAGAGAATAGAACATTGACCCTAAAAACTGTGAAGAGTGATACGCTCAAGACCTGTCCACCATATTCCTCTTCTTCAGTTGTATCTTCTTCTTCTTCTTCATATCGTACTCACCCGTTCTGATGAAACTCGTCGGTCTGTCCCCTTCGTCTCTGCTTCGTTTTTCCCTTTCAACTTAAAACTCCGGCCTCGCCACCTTCGTCTCAACTCGCGAGATGCAGTGGCTAGCAGATCCATCACCATAACACCATGGCCAACACGACCGTCTCCGCCGTCACATATTCACCTTCAACTCTCGTCATCGCCTACTTTTCAATTTTTTTATGGCTACGTGGACGAACTAGCTTGAACTGCACGAAGAATACGATGATGCAACTCTCCATGTGTAAAATTATGATTTTCTCTTCTTGCTTCTTCGCTCTCAACCGCAATTTCCTCTCCCCGACTCTCTCACAAATTGCAATGAAACGAAACCAAAAACGTCGTAACCTGAGGGAGCGAAGAACGCTGAACTTTAGGTGAGCGTAAATATCGTTATCTCTTTTATAATCCTCTTCTCCTTCTACACGTGCTTCTGGTTTACAGATTCGTTATTGTTCAGTGTTGTTGAATTTGCTGACTTCGACATGATGACATTCGCGAACATTTGCTGGTTATCCGTTGTTGTTGAGTCCGATTTAAGATTGAAAAGAGAAGATGAAGATTGATGATGCAAAGAGTGTGAGGAGTTGGTGCTGAAGGATGGTTGATGTTGATGAGTGCAAAAGTTGGATTCAGGATTGAAGGTTTTTGAGAGAAGAATGAAGATTGTTTCGTGTCAGTTCTTGGTGAAGTTGAAGATTGGAGTGTGCTTGTGTAAGTCTTCCTCTGCTTGAATTATTGCGGTTTGCAAACCAATTCAAGGGATTTGGTGATGCGTTCTGAAGGTTGAATTTGCAGAAGATGATGAATGATGGTGAAGTTACGGTTTCGGTTATGGAGATTGCAGTTGTGCTGATGTTGATTATTGTGTTGAATCTTTGTTGCAGGTATTGGAGACGATGATGAAGATCGAAGGTGATGATTCGATCGTTGTTTTGGGATATCGAAGATTGGAAAAAGAGTTGATGAAGAGAGTTAAGAAAATGATCCTGAAAAATGATAAAGATTGATGATTTTTGCTGAAGACCTTCTGGTGTAACTATCAGTTAGAGAAAAATGAAAAAAAAAATGTTTCTGTTAGTTTTTTCTTCTGGTGTTGTCTGTGAATTCTATAACCGTTATCTCCCCTGTTTTTGTTAAGAACCCTTTCTATCATATCCTTTAGTTCCTTTTGTAACTGAATTATCAATTGTTATAATTGATTTTTTTTGTAACTGCATTTAATTGAATTCAGTTGGAGTTTTTTTCGTGTAGAATTTTCCTGTGAGTTTTGTAACTGGTTGTAATTGATTTTCCTCTTGTTTTTCTGTTGGAGATTGATGATGATTAATCAATACAGGTTGAACGTTCTTGCAGATTCCATGGATTTGTGGAGTATTGATTGTCGGTTATTGATGAAGATTATTGAAGGTTGAAGAGTAATTGGAGAGATTGAGGAATTGTGGTGAAGGAAGATAATTAGGGAGAGAGATGATGCAGTTGAAACCGAGAGAGATCTCGTGATTGGAGTTTTTGCTGCTTGATCAAGATGATTAAGGAGAATGATGAAGGGTGAAGAAGAGATCGATCCCCATGCATTATGTTATGTTCGGTTACTGTTTTTGTTCGTTTTTGTTTGAAATTGTAACTGTTATTGTGTAACTGAATCCTTTTTATGCTAATATCAGTTATGGTATAACTGATTTTTCTTGATAATTTCCTGTTGAGTGAAGTGTAGCCATGATATTTATGTAACCTCTATTTGTTATATCAGTTATGGTATAACTGATTTTTTCTGCTATTTTTTTGTTAGGCTTCTGTTAATCCTCACAAGAATTTATGTTTTTGTTACCTCTTCTTACAATTGAATAAGTTGATTTTGCCATGTATGTTTTTTCTCTATTATTATTATTCTTTTTTTTGGTATCTTTTCCTTGATTGTCTCTATATCCTATGCTGAAATTTTGAATGAGGAAACTTATGAAAAATTCCCCTACTGCACTCCATACGGGAGACTTTTGCTCGCTACGGGAGACTTTTGCCACACTACGGGGGACTTTTGATCGCCAAGGGGGACTTTTGCAACACTACGGGGGACTTCTGCTCGCTACGGGAGATTTTTGCTCACTACGAGAGACTTTTGCTCGCTACGGGAGACTTTTGCCCACCGCGGGGGACTTTAGAAATTTGCCACGCTGCGGGTGGACTTCTGCTCACTGCGGGAGACTTTTGCCAATCTGCGGTTGGACATTAGAAATTTGCCACCCAGAGGATGAACTTTGGTCATTCTGTAGCTGGACTTTAGAAATTTTCCACCCAGAGGATGGACTTTGGCCAGTCTACGACTGAACTTTAGAAATTTTCCACCCAGAGGATGGACTTTGGCCAGTCTACGGCTGCACTTTAGAAATTTGCCACCCAGAGGATGGACTTTGGCCAGTCTACGGCTGGACTTTAGAAATTTGCCACTCAGAGGATGGACTTTGGCCAGTCTACAGTTGAACTTTAGAAACTTTCCACCCAGAGGATGGACTTTGGCCAGTCTACAGTTGGACTTTGGAAATTTGCCACCCAATGGATGGACTTTGGCCAATCTACGACTGGGCTTTAAGAAATTGTCACCCAAAGGATGGACTTTGGTCAGTCTACGGCTGGACTTTACAAGATATCAAACTTGGAGTATGTTGGGTATGCATATGTTGAACTGCATGACATGATGCCCCATGACACTGGGGATGCTATGTCTTTAGTATGTCAATGAACTGATGCAAGTGCAAAGGGAATTCCTGATGCGGAAATAATAAGTCCATGCTGATTTTGCTGCAAATGAAATGATCGTTAATTCGATCTTGAGAAGCCCTGCAGGGATAACATCTCTGTTAGAGAAGAGCGTGAATAATCCGTCTGTCTCGGATCATCACCTTTGCCAAAAATAAATTGGACTTTAGATTTGAAGGGCCCTAATAGGGGATACCACAACTACTGGGGATTGAATCTCACCCATAAGACTGCTGAGGGGTCTGCAACTTTTTGATTTAGCTGGTTGTTGGGAATACGTGAACTCTTGTAAGAAATATTTCATTGTGGGAAGACGACGTTTTACTTGGGGATTAACAATCCTTATTACTTTGCTAGAGCAAGGAAATATTCAGAGATCTGTTTAGGGAAGAGAAAGATTTGTTTGAGATCTGCTGGGGGAATAAAAGCCACCTTAGATCTGCTGAGGAACAGGATCAAGGAAACCTCTTGAAGAGAAAAAGTTTGTGACTTTACTGGGGATAACTTCCATCCGTCTGCTGAGGGATAACAAGACCGATACGTCCTATTGAAGAGGAAATATTTCAAGTAGTCTCGTGTTGGGGATCATTTTCTTTTGCCTGGACTTTACCTTAAGAGGATTTTACAAAAGACTTGGTATCTTTAAAGTCTTAGGTATCGTAGTGATTTCCTATATTGGCGTAATAACCTTGCTGAGGAGGTAACCATTGTCAATGCAGATGAGTTTGTAGAGTGTTGAATGAGAGAATTGGCTCGTCAAGCGACCGCTGGTTGGATAATGGACTTGTCAGTAAGAGTTATGACAAAAAGTGACACAGAAACTCTTCAGGAGCATAACTGTCTCGGTACTCTAAACTCTGGATAGACGCTTCCGATTGTCTGTCTTCGGGAAAAAATGAATTCTCGTGCTATTGGGGTGGCCTTCCCCAGTACGAGTATTTGAATAGTTTTTCCCATGACCGACTGATCTTTGAGTGGATACTCAGACTAACTGCTCTTTGAGAGATTTGAATCTCAAAGTGATTGCCCCAGATTGGTTGACTTTTGAAGAGATTGCTCGATATAACTGCCCAGATTGGATGGCTCTTACCAGAGTTAGTTGGGAAAGTCTTTATTCAATGATGTTTCCTGAAAAAGTGCACCTCGATGTGATTGTCTTTCAGAAGTTTCAGTCTTCTCAACTTGGCAAAATTAAATTTCTAGACTAAATTTCCATATGTGAACTTCTTATGATGTCAAACAAATGTATGCAAGCAGAAAAATGCTTATTCTGAGAATGATTATTCTAAATGAAACACACATGTTAATCTTGAAGTCTTTATTGAAAAGGTGTCGCAAACCTTTGTGATAGAATCACTGGTTAAGATACGACATTATTTTTGAATAAAAGAAAGTATGCACATGCAATACCGACAAAGGTCTTTTAGCACCTCATAGGAGTCAGGAACGTTATCCCGTGGTAGTACGCTCTCAAAATAACCATGTTTCAGTTAGGACTTTTAAGGGTTATATCGTGACCTGGTTCACGGTTATAGAAACAAAGGGTATAGGCTCGAGGTTTATATGTGCCCACCCATCTTCGTGATGTCCTCAATTCCTATGTTCAACTAGGTTTTACAAACACTCATCTTTCATAAGGGTTTCATGATGGTTGAGGAACCATTGTCACTAACAATTCAAGCACCAATCAGGTTGTTGTTGGGAGTCAGTCACCCCTTTATCTTCGTGTATGTACCACACAAATTTGTTCTTGTTTTAAGGATCTTTCTTGTGTAATCCTTTTTGTCTTTCGTTTTTGCGTTCTTTTGCTTATCCCTAACTTTTTGCTGGACTGATTCTTGTGAATCTTCGTTTGCAAAGTCCAGCGGGATGCCCTAGTTTTTACCTAAGTCGCTTGTTTCCAAGTTTCGACTTAGCGGGCTTTTTCATTCATTTTTTTTTCGATTCTTTTTTTTTGAACAAATCGTGTGACACTGTTTGTCTTGATTGCTTTATGAGGGTTGTGACAACCTCATTCTTTGGTCGATGAAGGATAACCATTATGGCTTCCAATCTTTGGACCTCTTGATTGGGATAACCATTGTGGTTTATGGTGTTTGGACCTCTTGATTAGCATAATGGAATGTAATGGATCCTCAAATACATTTTTTATGAAAGTTTGAACACTTGGTCCAACTAGCTAACGCCTACCCTGCCCATGGGTTACATGTGGGTTTTTTTTTGTGCGAAAAGAAACTCCTACTTCAAGGCTCAAAGGGGTTATCGAGGGTTAATCTCATTTATATCTCCAGTGTTTAGGGATTTGAAACAAATCCTGTACATTGTCAACAAGGTCTTATTCAAGAGCACACACGTAAAGATTCTTGCGTTTTTGTTTCGTCATTCTCCCTCATAGAGTTTAAGCGCGACAATTGGTATTGCGATGCATATACACAAAATCACTAGTGAATACGAATGGATTACTTCAAGAAAAACATGTGCATTTTATTATGGTTATCATTCAAAAAACAAATAAGTTTCATGCATGCATACAAATGTTTAACAAATAAAAGAGACTACAAATGGAAATGTAGTAAAGAAGCTGAACATTGCCGTCATTGAGGAGACTTGACTCCGTCTGGACTTATTGCTTCTAAGGAAACCCTTGCAAACCGGGATGTCAATTTGATGAGGAGATTCCAATGTATGGGCATACTTTCTGAAATGATGACCTTTGAGTCGATCAAAATTTGAACCTTGTGCTTAAACACATCACAATTGTCAATTGTATGCCTAAACTCCCATGAGTGGTACTTGGATCTAGCATTCACATCGTGATTGCCATTATTGAGGAGGCCTGACTCCGTCTAGATTTATTGCTCTCGGAGACTTTCTGCAGTCAACAGTTTGGATGCTCATTTTATTACTGATTTGGTGCCATATTCCCACCTTCACCTGGTGTGAACACAATAGTCTTGGAGTCAAACAAATTCACGGTCTTGTCTTTACCTCCACCCCTGAAAGACTTTCAATCTACAATTAAATGGCCAGGTGCCCCAGAATGATAGTCATACTTGGAATTCGACATTGAAACTCTAAAGGAAGCTTTGTCGGAGATGATCCTGATGTGATTATCTCAACTAGCCTGAATCTGAGCAAATGACGAAACCTGTTGCACGTACGACATCAGAATATGATCAAACTTCTTCTCAAGTTGTTCCGGCCATTACCCATATGCTCTACTCCGAGGAATCTCTTGGGAAGCTGAGGTTGGATGCTGACAAACGATATCTGGGTGGAAGAGTTTGATAAATAAAGTTGATAGATAAGGTTGCTCGCTAAGATCTCATGTGATCTCCTGCCTACGTATCTCCATTGACTAATGATGAATTAGAGTGACGTAGTTCCCCTCACTAGGGATGAAAATAGTTTCGTTCATAATTTCCATAAACAAGCTCATTTGAGTCTTCATCTGGTTGACTTCCTGTTTCAGCAGTTTCTGGTTCTGAAATAAAGCTTGTACCTCTGCCCTGAATGGCCTCAGTTGGGTCTTTGTTTGGTTACCTCCGCCCGGAGTTATACCTTGATAGTTGTGATTAAAGTTGACCATTGTGAATGGACACCAATACTACCTGAAAATGTTTCAATTATTGCTCAAACTCATACTATATGAATACATGACTTTATTCAATAGATCCATAACATGCTCTTGTCTATTAGATTTGACACACTCCTTGCACTTCGTACTAATATTTTTGAAATATGGAACATACAAAACTATAAATTGAGGATAGAAACACAACTTTCATGTCATTCATTAGTGCATATTTCCGATTTCACCATGATTTAGTGACATAACTTATCATATGTGAACAACTCTTTTCAGATTATCTAGTTCCCATTTGATGTCCCCCCCTTCTATGTTTCTAGATAGGCAATTCCACTAAAAACAAAATCTTCATTAACGTAACACCAACAATCTCAAATAGTGGGAGTCGATACCTATTTATTTTGTACATACAGTGAAAACACAATATGAAATATGTTCATAAGCTTTACAAAATCAAGTTATGTCATATCATATATCAACAATAACATTAGTAAATATAAAAGAAAAGTTACATATTTGAGGAAGCCAATACTTATTTGTTTTGTATGTACAATAAAAAAATCAACACCAAATGAAACATGTTTAACAACCTCACTAAATCAGGATGTGTCCAGAATATATCATCAATACAATCTGATTTCTCTCTATTTCTGGCCCAATACATTTATTTCCCATCATGAACTAGTTTAAGCAAATGTTGCATTTCCGTCAATAGACCTCTCTTGCTTGTTCGATATGTAGATCTTTCCTTATAGATATGTGTAATGCTTGTCATGTTATTAAGATTTCTATCTTTCAAAGTGGTCACTATGTGCTTTGGTGACATGTTGTATTTTTTTCATATGATTCACAAAAAACCGTTCTTCGAGTTTCAGACAACCTAATATATCATGACCCAATAAATCCTTAGCTAGTTCATGATTATGAACACTACGTCTAACTGTTACCTTCCAACCACTACCACTTAGTACATATTTCAACATATATAGACATTTAAGTTTGATACTAAAAGTGCCTTCTGACAATTTATGCTAATTGTAGTTTTCTCCTCTCTCACAATCCATGGTCAATTTGTATTTCCTCCATTGCTCATTTTTTATATCAGAACAAATGGTAAGAACAATAATATCATATTGTTTCATAATAGAATATGTCCATGATAACACGTCAGTCAACAAGGAAAATAAATGTAAATTAAAACATATAATGAATGAATGATTTATGGTAGAGATACTTAAAGTTATTTAAATTTTTCTGAAAATATACCAAAAAGAGAATCAATGATTAACAAAAATAAAACATGCAAGTAAAACATACAACATCAATGGTGAATAACTGGGTGAAATATTTAGAATATCCATCAACCTGGGGCGCACATATTGATATCATTTTGAATTGAACTACCACATTTTTTAGGGGGCTAAAAAATCTGATATACCAAATTTCTAAATATTTGATAATTTACTGATAAATTACAAATGTTGGAGAATTTGCACTTTACTGAATTTTCCAAAAATTTCTAAAATAAATCATACATAATTTTCTAAATTTTGATAAGAAAACCATACCTATTTTTTAGAATTCTGGTAAAACTGCAAAGACTTTAGCAAATTCGGTAAATATTTATACCAGATTTTAGAATTCTGGTAAAACTGCAAAGACTTTAGCAAATTCGGTAAATATTTATACGAGATTTTTAGAATAAACTTCTTGATTTTTAGTATTTTGATACTTCTTAGAAAGTGAACTTTTTTTACCTAAATGTTAAAATGAGAGGGAGTAAATAATGAGGAGCATTTAGTCAATATAAAAAAATTGGACGGGGGACCAGTTTAAAAACGAAGGGTGCCAAGATAAAATCTAGTTATTCAAACGAACCAATTTATGTCATTTATCAAAGGTCTAGTGATTCCCCTCATGATCCAATACTGTTTCATTTGTAAAGATTTTTTTTGTTGTTGATAATTTTGCAAGTATATAAGTATCTTTTCGAATGATTAGTTTTTTTAGTTCTTGTAGTTTTTATATAAATTCGTTAGTTATTTAAATAAAATTTTGGCTATATAATTTTTACTCATTTAAATATGTAGTTTATCCTTGCCACTCATTGGAATTACTAACATTTTACCCATTTATTTGGATAAATTTCACACTTATAGAAGATTTGAGAATTATATATATATATATATATATATATATATATATATATATATATATATATATATATATATATATATATATATATATATATATAGATATATATATATATATATATATATATAAAAGACAATAAAGTGGATGCGTTTGTCAGCACAAGATTAATATTTATTTTATGGTAACAAACTCATCCACTCCATTATCTTATGGTCGCAGTGACAAACTCATTTACTCAATTGTTTTATGATCGCGACAATGAATTAAGTTTTATTTAGAGTAGTTAATTGAGTGATCTTATTTTTGTTTTTGACACCTTTAATTAATAGGTTATATATATATATATATATATATATATATATATATATATATATATATATATATATATATATATATATATATATATATATATATATATATATATATATATATATATAGTGAAGATTCTTCCCACCAGATGATGGAAGCTAGGTGAGACAAAAATATGTATCTTGGTATTGGAACATATCAACCTTCAACCAATTCAGGGCGTGAAAAATGCCTATTATGAAAAGGTTGGAAGGCATATAGAAAGTCATGAAGAAAAGAAGAATAGATGGTAGATTGAAGCATACTGAGCAAAAGATGCAGCTGGAGATGAGGGAAATTCTTCAAAAGGAGGAGCTGATGTGGTTCCAAATATCGAGATCCAAATGGTTAATGGATGGGGAATGAAATACAAAATACTACCATATGAAAACGGTGCAAAGAAGGAGGATAAATAAAATTAGATAGGGTCTCTGTGGAGGAAGAAAAGGAGATTTACAAGATTCTATAAAGAATTGTTTCCCTTGGATAATGTTGGCCAAGTTTAGGAGAAGACTAATATTACATATCCAAGTATTGATAATTACCAGTTGGAGAGATTGAGTAAGGAGGTTATGAATGAGGAGATAAAGAGCACATTGTTCTTCATGGCCCCGTGGAAATCCCCGGGGCCTGACGGATTCCCAACGGGTTTTTACCAAAATGCATGAAGTACATTTGGGAGGACAGTGTGCGATTTTGTGAAGGAGGTGTGGGAGAATCCAAGTAAGCTTGCAGATGTCAACAAAAATGATATATGTATTATCCCAAAAGTTGAACAACCAGACCAAGTTAACCAGTTTAGACCCATATCACTTTGCAATGTTAATTATAAGATTATTAGTAAGGTGATGGTGGAAAGGTTAAAAAGTTTCATTCCAATGTTGGTATCTCCCTACCAGTCAGGTTTTGTGCCTGGAAGGAGAATACATGAAAATATTATTGTGTCGAATGAAGTGGTTTATACCATGGAGCGTAGCAAGGGTAAGAAATGTTTTTTTGCCGTCAAGGTGGACCTCTCGAAAGCGTATGATCTTCTTAGTTGTGATTTTATATGGAGAGTGTTGGTAGAAATTAAGTTACCAGTATCCTTAATAAATATCATCATGCATGGAATTACTAGCGTGGAGACAAATATTAACTTGAATGGAGTTCAAACGGAATTCTTTCAACCAAGTATAGGATTAAGACAATGAGACCCAATGTCACTGTATATATTTGTTTTGTGCGTTGACAAACTGTCTCACGTCATCATGCATGAAGTCGAAAAAGGAATTTGGAAGGATATTAAGGTTAGAAGACATGGACCGGGAGTATCGCATTTGATGTTTGCAGATGATTTACTATTATTCGGAGAAGTGACTACGAAACAAATGCAATGTGTGATCCACTATCTGGAGAAATTCTACGCGATGTTTGGAGAGCAAGTTATCCAGGAGAAGACTCGAGTGTTTTTTCTAAATATAATGCAATGTTTCTAGAATCGTGAGAGATAACTTGCTGCAACTTTCTGGTTTTAAGGAAACTTTTACTCTTGGCAAATATTTGGGCATGCCGATTACGGGAAAGGCTCTAAGAGGAAGGGATTATAATTATATTATTGATCAGGTGAGTGCTAAGCTTCAAAGCTGGAAGGGAAATACTCTTGCATTTGCGGGTAGAATCATTATGGCCAAAAGTGTACTAGAAGCTCTTCCAATATATCCTATGATGACTTCTATGTTGCCTAAGGCTTGTGTTAAAGAAATTCAGAAGCTTCAACAATGTTTCGTTTGGAAAGATAATGATGATAAGAAAAGTTATCATGCTGTAAATTGGAAATCGATAGTGCGACCTAAGAAGGAAGAGGGGTTGGGTTTGAGGAATTTAGAGATAATGAATAAAGCTTGTCTGGCTAAATTTGGATGGAATTTATTTATTGGAGGTGATGATTTTTGGTGTAGGATTCTGAGGGGAAAATATGTTAGTAACCGTAATAATGTGAAGCTAGATGTGCAAGCTATTGATTCGACTTTAAGGAAAAATGTGGCACGTATTTGGTCTGAAGTTGAGAAGCATGTGTTGTGGAAGGTTGGGAATGGCAATGAGGTCAAGGCTTGGGAGTCGAAGTGGATAGGTTTGGATATCTGAATAGCAGACTCAAATGTGACAACTCTGTGCCATCTTATGGAAGCTACAATTGTGGATCTAATAGGTGATGATGGAAAATGAAACTGGAGTAGCTTGAATGCTTACCATCCTCATAATATTATTAAAAGGATGACTAAGGTTGCTCCTCCAAATATTGAAGATGGGCAAGATATTTGTGTGGGTCTGGGATTAAAGGGTGACAATTTTAGTGTGAGCAACATGTATGAAATTCTTGATGAAGACACTAGGGAAGAGGTGAATGGGAAGTGGAAGGAATTGTGGAGAATTAATGTTACATAGAGGGTTAAAACCTTCATGTGGCTTCTTAGGCACAATGGTCTACTCACTAACAGTAAAAAAAAAGCCGGATGGGATTGGGTAGCGCTATGTGACATTACTGTGGTGATGTGGAGGAGGATGTGGTTCATATGCTTCGAGATTGCCTGTTGGTTATGCCACTTTGACAATCGGTGGTGCATACTAACATACATGTGAGTTTTTTCAAGTAACTTGAATAATTGGATAAACAATAATTTGATTCATAATATCGGATGGTATCCAAATGATGATTGGATGTCTGTTTGGGCAACTGCGTGCTATAATCTATGTAGTTGACACAATAAAGAAAGTCATAGCGAGGAGTAATCGAGAGCGCCAGATATGGAAAACAGTATATGTAGATAGGTGAAAGATTATATGATGGCAAAAAGAAATAAGTGGTTTTAAGCAGAAACAAAAAGGAGTGATTGAGGTCAAATAGGAAGTTCCGGAAGTGGGAAGAATTAAGATTAACACCGATGGGGCTAGAGAATAGAGGTATGGCTGGATGTGGTGGTGTCCCTCGAGGGGATGAAGGAGAATGACTTGGAGGATTAGCTAAGCATGTTGGTGTTGGTGGAGTGTATGTGGCCGAGTTGTGGGGGTATTATGAAAGGCTCTAGTTGGAAATCTGGCAATCGATATGGACTTTAAGAAGATTGATATTTGTGTTGATTCCAAAGAGGTAGTTCATGATATCATAAATAATTATTGAAGGATTTTTTGGGAAGAGATCTTATTAGAAAATTTAAGTCTCTTTTTCAAACTTATATGAATATCCGAGTGATGACTCTTCGGGAAGTTAATGTGCATGTGGATGCTCTTGCAAAGGAAGAAATTTGCATTGATGACTATTGTTTATTCGAGTTGTGCCCTCTGATAACACTAAATTTCACTGTATTTCTGACTCCGATTTCGCATGCATTCTAGGTCTTTATTTCTATTTTATTGTGTTATTACTTTGTTTTTCTTTATTTTCAGGTTTTTAATGTAATCGGGGGCTAAATTGAGAAAAGGAGCGAAAAAGGAGCTAAAAAGAATAAAAATCAAGAAATTCAGCATTTTGCACTTACGACACCCACTGTGGCTGGCGCCATGGGGTCAGTCATGACATAGCCACGTCTCAAGACCACTCCACAACTGCCAAGAGCCCACAATCCCCACTTTCTCCACCATAATGCACCCATGGAGGGTGCCATGAGCCTGTGGCGGGAGTCACAAGGCTAAAACTTTTCCTTCCACTTTTTAGTGGAGGGTCATCCTGGTCTTTTCCCATTTAATGTTTGCCTATAAATAGGACTTTAGAATTTCGTTTTTCTTCATCAAAACTTAGAATATCTTAGGCATATATCAGTTTTAAAGTAGTAATCACTTCACATCGGGGTGTTACTACAATCGAGTGATCGAGTTTGTATACGTCTGTGTGATCGAGTCTTTGAGCACTCTGGGAGGAAGTTAATCCTGCCGCCATTTTAATTCCAATTCGTATTTTATTTTTCTGCACTCGCTTTATTTTATTTACTTTCCGCATTGCTTTACTTTCGTTTATTTCCCTCACTCGCTTTACTTTCTTTTATTTCCCGCACTCGCTTTACTTTCATTTATTTCTCGCACTCGCTTTACTTTTATTTACTTTCTCGCACTCGCACTACTTTATTTACTTTCCGCACTCGCACTAAACACTTTTATGAAAAATAATAAAATGAAATTTTACTTTACCATGTCTAACTAAATTTACAAAGGTTAGAAGTTAAGGATCATAATTGAACCGGTAATCCGTTCAACTGTTTGTAGAAACGCTTAAGGGCTATTTTAACTTTCAATATAAGTTTCATGTTCTTTAAAATCTTGTTGGGTAAGATCGAAAACCGTCAAATGCCTGTTTAAATTAATTGTTTTTAACTATTTCAAAAACAGCCAAAAGCGCTATGTCTAGTTCATTAGGAGTTTTTAGATTAAAAAGAAAAGAAATTTTAAAACTATTTTCGGACGCGTTAAGAAGTTTAGAGTCTGATTCATAAGAACCTCTTTTTGCTAAGAAATTCAGGTCAAAATACTTTTCAACTTAGTTAAGATACTATATTTCTTAAAAATAGGTTTACTACTCTAACGCAGTACACACCTTTTTATCCGTGACAATATGAGGGGTTGATTAGAGAGTACAACTCGGTTCTGAATACGCGAAAGCGACAGTTCCCTTTAAATTAGTTCTTTTAAAAGTAGAAAACATTGCCCATAAGTAGTTCTATTGACAAGTACAAGATTATCAATTGGTTATGTGAATTGCATTCGAACCTGTCTTTATTAATTATTTTAAATTACTATTTTATTTATCATTGCGCACCCTTTAAAACCATTATATTCAATTTCCTTAGATACACACTAAAACAACAGATACGATAGATTGACACTTGGTCTCTGTGGATTCGACAATCTTTTATATTACTCTAACGTGTTCGTACACTTGCAAAAAACACGCATCAAGTTTTTGGCTCCGTTGTCGGGGACCAATTTCGTCAAATTGCATACCCTGTAGTTATACCGTTTAGACTAAGGTTGTTACATGTCGGTCAATGCGAAAGACTCGCAGTGCCGGAAGCTTAGTAGACCCTCTAGCTGAACCTAAACGTTACGCTCGCGCACATTTATTTTTCCATAGAATTCGGAGAGCTATGGCCGAAGATCAAAACCGAAGACCTCTTAAGGACTTCGCCCAACCATCAAACGAGGAACCTAGTTCTAGTATAGTAAACCCCGTTATCCCAGCTAATAATTTTGAACTTAAACCATCCCTGCTGCAATTAGTACAGCAGAGACAATTCGCAGGTCTTGCTACCGAGAACCCAAATCAACATTTAAAAAAAATTCTCCAGTTAGCAGACACCTTTAAAACCAATGGAGCTCCTCCTGAGGCGATACGCTTAAGATTTTTTCCTTTTCCCCTCAGAGATAAATCTCTATCATGGTTAGATTCCCTTCCACCCAATTCCATAACAACTTGGGAAGACCTTAGAAAAGTATTCCTTGCTAGATATTTTCCCCCGAGTAAGACCACTGTTCTTCGAAACCAAATAACCAAATTTACCCAAAACCAAGGAGAATCGTTGTTCGAAGCCTGAGAGAGATATAAAGAGCTATTAAGAGCATGCCCACATCATGGTTTAGAGAACTGGCTAATCATTCAAACCTTCTATAATAAACTTCATTATAACACTAAGATGACCATCGGCGCTGTCGCTGGTGGCGCATTGATGAACAAACCTTACCCTGAAGCTAGTGCCCTTATCAAAGATATAACCCAAAACCATCAATCATGGGGAGTAGAAAGAGCGACAGTGGAAAAAAAGGAAGCCCAAGGAGGAATACATGAGTTAATCTCTATAGACATGATGCAAGCTTAAATGGACGCGTTGGCCCTTAGAGTCGAACATATGTGTACAACCCCGAATAATGTTGCTGCAGTTTTGTCGAATTGTGAGACATGTGGGACGCAAGGACACCAATCCGCCGAATGCAATTTGTTAAATGAGACCAGCTATGAGCAAGTGAACTACACCCAAAGGAACCCATATTCAAACACCTACAACCCAGGATGGAGGAATCACCCAAACTTCTCCTATAAAAATAATAACCCTATCTAAAATACTGCACCTCCGAGACAACAAGGTTACCAAGCCCCGAGAACAAATCAACCTATGAAACCTGTATCACCAAAACCGATCCTTGAGAAAATTATGGAAAATTTTATCACTGCTCAGACACAACATAACAAAGAGTTCATGAACCAAACGTCCATGTTAACGAACTAATTACCCAGTTAGGAACCAAGGTTGACCAAATTATTACACACAATAAGATGCTTGAAACCCAGATCTCTTAGGTAGCTTTAAACCAAGCCCCTCAGATTACACCTGGAGGACAGTTCCCTAGACAACCTCAACAGAACCCGAAAGGGCAAGCAAATGCCATTACTCTATGTAACACGGTGGGAGAACTGACTTTAGTTATGTTGCGGATAGCAAGAGTCGCCACCGACTTTTATTTTATCCAAAGGAAAGGCATAAAAGAACAGGAAAGACCTTTTAAAAAGATTTTTGGGTCCGGGGGGTAGGTTATGTAAAGGGAAGGTGTTAGCACCCTTTACATCCATGGTTATCCATGGGCTCTTAGTTACTTAGCTCACTTTAAAATGTTTTGAAAATGTGAAGTGTGTGAATAGAAATTTTCATAAGAGTTTGATAATGATCCATGTACGGATGCGTAAAAAACTTGTGTTTGAAAATTGTTTGAAATTGTGAAGTGTTTGAAAAGTTTTTTGAATAGTGAGCAAGTAACTATGAGGAACCTACCCTAAAGTTTAAGTCTTTCTGTTCTTGAATCCTTTAAGTGGTAAGACTATCCCTATCATTAAGGAATAGGTAGTCATTACCTTGGATGTGAGGGACAAGTAAGGGTCATCTGTTAATGTAGGCAACCGTGGGGTGTATTAAGCAATTTTGAAGGGACTGTCATCTTTATTCGAAAGGGACAAGATCATTATGAAGGCAACATTCGAAAAGGGACTTGATCTTTTATTGCTAAGGGACTAGATGACTTTATTTGGAGGGACTTTTTGCTTTATACACCCTACTTGACCTTTTGATTAGGCAACAATGAGAGGTAACCCTAGAAAGTGAGATGGCGATCCAAGATCGACTTACGTGTGTGAGTGTACAATTTAATATTTATCTTTTAATTTAAATGACCTAAATTAATTTTAAACAAACATACATGTTACACTCCCTATTTTTACTAACCATGGCATAAAATAAATAATTTAAACATTATAAAATATTACATCCAGGAACAATTACAAAAATAAAAGCAAAATAAATAAATAAGCAAAATAAATAAGCAAGCAAAATAAATAAGTAATTATAATAAGGTTAGTAGAAATAATAATAATAACAATTTAAAAATAAATGGGGTTAGTGATAAACATGATTAGTAATAATAATAATAAGCAAAAAATATTATAATAAACACAATTTTTAATGGTTAATAAGAAAGTATAAACAATTATATTAATTATTATAAAATTTGAAATTATATGTAAGTTATAAAATTAAATCAATTATGAAAAATAAATTATAATTAAATTAGCAATTTTTAAACATATAATAGAAATTATTTACATGCATAATTAACTTCTAAACAATTAAAGAATATTTTCATATTATAAAAAATAAATTAAGCATTTTAATTTTAAATCATACTTACATACAAAAATTTAAATTATAAACAATTTATATTAACAAATATTAACTCAAAAAAAACTTAATGAAAAATATAAATGAAAGAAGAAAATTAGGGTTTTTTAAAAAAGAATTAGGTTTTATAAAAATATTAAATGTTAAATATTAATCTAATTTAAACAAATTATAATATATGCATATTAATAAAAGAAATTAGTTTTTTAGAAAAAATATTATTATTATTATTTATAGAATTTGATTAAATTAATATTATGATTTTTAATTAATTAATATGAAGAACAAACAAAACAAATAGAAAAAATAAAAAGAAAGGAAAACTTACCTGGCTGGGGTTTGAACCCAGCACCTTTGGCTTGCAATCACTTAGGCCAGCAACACATACCACCAGGCTACCAGGGCGCGGGTGACAAGGAAAGGAGAGGAATTTGTTTTATGCCTTAAACCTGAAAATCAGAAAAAAGAAGGAAAAAGCAAAAGGCATGGGGGGAATCGAACCCAGGACCTTGCAAGCAATCACATAAACACATTACCATTCCAGCTGGGAGAGCGCACCTGTACATAACTTCACCATAATTCATAATATATTATAACGTCTAATTATCTGGAAAAAAACAACAAAATGTGGTGAAGCCAGGATTCGAACTCCTGCCCATAAGCAACACACGCGCATAGCATACCACTGGGACAAGCACAAGCTTGTGATATAAAACAGAAACAATATTATAATAAAATAAGTTCAATATTCAAATTATGTTTTTCGCGCCAGGCCAGCTTCATCTTCTTCAAATTTCCTGCGAAAATAACTAGGGATTTTGTTGCGTGTTTTCCTGCGAAATTCATCATATCCAGAACCTACGAAACTGGACAAGCATCAAAACAGTAAAATTTCTCAACAATGATTAGTGTTTCATAATCCCCAAGGTCCCTAGAGTTGTCCTATGTTCTTAGATTTTATTTATATTAGGTTTAAGTCCAAGCCCCAAATCCATGGCCGAAACCCTAGCCATGGTGAAATTCGCATCTGCTCATGAAAACCAAATCAAACCATCCAGAATTCATCCAAAGCTTCACACAATAACAAAACAACAAACAAATTTCATTAATAATGGTTAAACAATTGAAATCGAAAAAAGTAATTTCAAGAACAAAAAAGGATTCGGTTCGTATGATTTAAGGTGTTATGGATGCATATGAACATTGGTACACATTCAGTGAAGCCTAGGGATCATTGTTGTGTCCTTAGAATACCTTCAAATGCCCTCAAATGAAGAACCCGAAAATTGATTTTTGGATGATTTTTGGTTTTTGAAACTTACTCTTGGGAGGCAGAAATTCGTGTCCTCTTGTTAGGGTTATGTAATGTACTTATAGTATGATCAATTAGGTCAGAAAAGTTGGATACTTGTGTGAGAAGTTTGATCCAAAAAGATTCAAAAAGATAGGCTTTAAAAATCAAATATTTTTGCATAAACACTTGCTATTTTAGGCCAATCATCATGATCCTCTTACCTCTTTGATTCCAATCATATTTATGAATTTCTAGAAGCTTGATCTTTTTTAAATCTTAGACTTTTATATTTTATTTTAATTTAAAATGATTTTTAATGAATTAAATCAAAATAAATAAAAATAAAATGATAAAAAATCTGATTTTTGTTGACTTGGGTCGTGCATGAGGTCATAGTATGGATTGGGTCATCATATAGCAAGCCCATTTAGAAGAAATTGGTTTTAGACCTCCATTTTCTTCATAAACCAACCAAAAATTTCCCAACTTTGCAAGGGCACACATCCTTCAATGTTAATGCTATGAGGGTGTTTTTGGACATTTTGGAAAGCTTGAAGAGTCCTCTAACCAACACCACTGGTTTCATGTCCATATCATTTACCATTCTCAAGTTATGCCCTTTTGAAGTTGTTGACTTTTTGTTGACTTTTAAAAGGACCTATAATGTCTTAGCTCATACCTTCCAAATGAAGCATTTTTGGGCTTGGCTTGTGAGACACAAAGTTGTAGAGAATTAAATTTCCTTCAAAATGAGCTTTGGATGGAGACTTGGTGATGAAGCATGTGAAAGTTATGGCTGGTCAAAGTTCAGTTGACTTTTACTGAGGAAACCCTAATTTAGAAACTCCTGATTCTTGATGATCTGAAATCTCCTTGATGAATCATGATAAAACCTTGATCAAATGATGAATTTTACTTCATATACTTGATGTTGGCAAAAAATCATGAAGTTTGACTTTGGTTTGACCACAGTTGACCTCAGTTTGACTTTTTAACTGCTTTGACTGATTTTGACCTATCTGATCATCTGACTGAGCAAACCTTTGAGAAAAGTCTTGAAACTTGTCATGGGGCTTCTTACACACATATAAGATGTTATGAAGCTCACTTGAAGTATTGGAAGTTCATTTAGCCTGATTAAAGTCAAAACCCTAGTTTTGGATGCACTGCTTAGGAGGTGCATTGTCTGAGGGAATTGTCAACTCTTCTGACTATTTGTGAACTTTGTGAACCTTGTGAACCATCATAAGATATCTTGTGAACCTTGTGAACCTCATGGGAGGTCTTGTGAACCTTGTGAACCTTATAAAGTACTTGTAGACTTCATGAACCTCATGAATGGTCTTGTAAGTGTTGTGAATCTTGTGAACCTTGTGAACCTCATAAAGTGACTTGTAGACTCTATGAATCTCATGAAAGGTCTTGTGAACCTTGTGAACCTTCTTAGTACACAAAGTCTTGTATTGTGAGGGCAAATTTTGGGGTGCAACACTCTACGAAGTGGAACCTCTTATAAGGAACCCTTAAACCCTAGATTGAGTGAGCTCGAAACTTCTGAGAGAAATAAAGAGAAGGAACCAGAGGAATCTGAAAACCAGGAAAGTCAAGAAAAAAGAGAAGAACCTAAAAACAAAACCTATGTACCACCACTACCATACAAACCACCAATACCATACCCGTAAAGACTAAAGCAAACCCAGATCAATAACTAGTATCAAAAATTAGTTAAGGTTATAGAAAAACTTCACGTAGAAATCCCCTTTACAGAAGCCATCACCCAAATACCTTCTTACGCAAAGTTTCTCAAAGACATACTTACAAATAAACGTAGACTTGACGATCAGAAACCCGTGGAATGTAATTCTATTTCCGAGAATAAGTTAGCAAAGAAAGATAAAGATCCCGAAAATTTTTCCATTCCTTGTATTTTGGGGAATCATGTCATTGAAAAAGCTTATCTAGACTTAGGAGCTAGTGTGAGCTTAATGCCTTTAGCAGTTTGTGAAAGATTAAACTTAGGAGAATTACAACCTACTAAGATGTCACTTCAATTAGCCGATAGATTCGTTAAATACCCTATAGACATACTTGAAGACGTCCCTGTTAGGATAGGTCAGCTGTTTATACCTACTGATTTCATTGTCATGGACATTAAAGAAGATGACGACATACCAATCCTCCTAGGTAGACCGTTCTTATCAACCGCTGGAGCCATAATAGATGTTAAAAAAGGGAAACTAGCCTTTGAGGTAGGTAATGAGAAGATAGAATTTGTGCTCTCAAAATTTCTTATGGCACCTGTAATAGGAGATGCTTGTTATGCCTTAGATATCATTGATGAATGCATTAAGGAATTAGAACAGGAAGAAGAAACTGAATCAATAAAATTGCCATCAACTCTTATTTGGGAAGATGACAGTTATAAAAAACCCTACATTGATGATAACCTTCACGAATGTTTATCTCTTACACCAGATCCTATGTCGTGCCCTATGAAACCAACCGTAAAACTTAAGGAACTGCCTAAAAACTTGAGATATGAGTTTCTTGATTAAGAAATGGACCGTCCATTTACAGTCAGTGTTACCTTAAACCAAGAGGAAACAAACCAATTGTTAGATGTTTTACGAAGGTACCCCTCAGCCTTAGGATATAACATCTCTGATATAAAAAGAATAAGCCCATTTGTATGCATGCATCGGATTTTTCTCGAAGAAGATTCAAAACCCTCCAGAGAACACCAAAGAAGAATAAATCCTATGATGAGTGAAGTAGTTAAGACTGAAGTTCTTAAGTTACTAGAGGCATGTATAATATATCAGATCTCAGACAGTAAATGGGTAAGTCCTGTGCATGTAGTACCTAAAAAGGGAGGCATCACAATCGTGCAAAATGAGAAAGGCGAACCTGTAGCAAAAAGAACTGATGGAGGATGGTGTATGTTCATAAACTATAGAAAATTAAATAAATCAACCAGGAAGGACCATTTCCCTTTGCCATTCATAGATCAAATGTTGGAGCGCCTAGCTAGACACTCTTACTTTTGTTACCTAGATGGATATTCAGGATTCTTCCAAATACCTATTCACCCCGAAGATCAAGAAAAAACTACCTTTACATGCCCTGTTGGAACATTTGCCTACAAACGAATGCCTTTTGGACTTTGTAATGCCCCAGCCACTTTCCAACGCTGCATGATGTCTATCTTTGCAGACTATCTAGATGGAATCATGGAAGTATTTATGGACGATTTCTCAGTTTGTGGATTTGATTTCAAAAATTATCTTATCAACCTTGAGAAAATCCTGGAAAGATGTGTGGAGGTAAACCTTGTGCTAAATTGGGAAAAGTGTCATTTCATGGTCACCGAAGGGATTGTTTTAGGACATATAGTTTTCGAAAAAGGTATAGAGGTAGACAAAGCTAAAATAGAAGTCATAGAGAATCTAAAACCGCCGAAGACTACCAGGGAAATAAGAAGTTTTCTTGGACATGTCGGATTCTACCGACGTTTTATCAAGGACTTCTCCAAAATAACAAAGCCATTAACTGGCCTTTTAATGAAAGACGTTGAATTCATCTTCGATGAAAAATGTACTGAAGCATTTAACCTCTTGAAGTAAGCTTTGATTTCACCACCTATAATGAAACCCCCTGATTGGATAGAACTGTTTGAGATAATGTGTGACGCTAGTGACTATACTGTTGGAGCCGTTCTAGGTCAGAGAAAAGATAAAAAGTTACACGTAATTTATTATGCCAATAGAACCCTAGATGCTGCCCAGCTCAACTATGCAACAACTGAAAAAGAGCTCCTAGTTGTAGTTTTTTCCATAGACAAATTTAGATCTTATCTAGTAGGAGCCAAAATTATAGTTTACACCTACCATGCTGCCATCTGTTACTTACTAAGTAAAAAGGATGCCAAACCTAGGTTACTTCGATGGATTCTATTACTGCAAGAATTTGATTTAGATATCTGTGATAAGAAAGGCACAAATAATGTAGTAGCTGATCACCTTTCTAGGCTAGAATACCTGAAACCTGACTCAGTACCCATAAATGAAGATTTTTCCTATGATAGACTGATAGCCAAACTAGAAACTATTGAAGATGATAACCCAGACCCTCATGAGCACTCTCAAAAATCCTTATCTTTAATTAACGTACCTTGGTATGCAAACTTTGTTAATTGCCTAGCCGTTGACATTGTACCCCCCGATCTAAATTATCACCGGAAGAAGAAGTTCTACAGTGATGTAAGAAACTTCTATTGGGACAAACCATTTCTTTTCAAGAGAGGTAAAGATGGCATTTTTCGCCGTTGCGTCCCGGAAGAGGAGGTACATAATATAATTGAGCATTGTCACTCTGCACCCTATGGTGGACATGCGAGCACCTCTAAGACCTACGCCAAGATTCTTCAAGCTGGCCTATTATGGCCTACCATGTGGCGTGATGTCCATGCTTTCATTGTCAAATGTGACAGATGCCAACGTACAGGAAATATTTCACGACGTAATGAAATGCCGCAAAGAAACATCCAAGAAGTAGAACTCTTCGACGTATGGGGTATAGACTTTATGGGACCATTCCCACCATCTTTAGGAAACCAGTATATCTTAGTAGAAGTTGACTACGTGTCTAAGTGGATTGAAGCTATCGCCGCACCCACGAATGACACCAGAGTAGTCATCAAATTATTTAAAAATTATATATTTCCCAGATTTGGAACACCCCGTTTAGTCATAATTGATGGAGGATCACACTTCATATCGAGAATATTTGATAAACTTTTAAGCAAGTATTGAGTTAAGCATAAAGTAGCAACACCATACCACCCACAAACTAATGGACAAGTGGAAGTATCTAATAGGGAGATTAAACAAATTCTTGAGAAGACTGTCTCTATATCTAGAAAAGATTGATCGTAGAAACTTCAAGAAGCGTTATGGGCCTATAGAACCGCTTTCAAAACTCCTATAGGAACAACCCCTTATCAACTAGTCTATGGAAAATCGTGTCACTTACCTTTTGAGTTAGAGCATAAAGCCTATTGGGCCATTAAAACTTTGAATTTGGATTACCTAACTGCTGGTGAAAAATGTATCCTTGATATCCACAAATTAGAAGAGCTCAGACAATCAGCCTACGAAAATGCCATTATATACAAAGAAAGAGCAAAAGCTTGGCATGACAAAAGAATCATAAGAAAAGACTTCAAAATAGGCGATCTTGTTCTTCTGTTCGATTCTAGGTTACGACTTTTTCCAGGAAATCTTCGTTCGAGATGGACTGGCCCTTTCGAAGTATCTAAGATTCTAAGATCTGGAGCTATTGAAATCAAGAACCAAACATGTAAACCGTTCATCGTCAATGGACAGATACTGAAGCCCTACGAAGGAGGTGACATTCCAACAACATACTTCATCCATACTCTAAGCGATCCACCAAATCCTTCGAATGATGTGTAAAATCCGATCATCGAGCTAACGACGTTAAACAAGCGCTGCATGGGAGGAAACCCATGGTTTTCTTATCTTACTTTTATTTATGTTTACTTTATTTTAATTTGTTTACTTTATTATTCTTTCAGGACTAACGATTGAATGTTTTATGTGATTTCAGGACCGTTTTTGCTAACCTTGTGCAGAATGCAGAATCCCGACGACATGCACATGGCCTTTAGAGACGACGCTCAGAGAGAACGTTACTATGTCCACATGAGAAGCCCTATGGAACCTACACGGTACCCAGACCAAGATTGCAAGGATGCCTTGGGGATAGAGCCAAGTTTCAGATTCTTATGCCACCAACTCCAGTGGGACCAGTTTGACGATATGAACAATACTTACTGGAACTTGACTCTAGAGTTCCTCAACTCGTTTAATCATGATCCCTGGGATGGACCCGATGGACATGCTATTTTCAGGTTGTTCGGGATTGAATACTCTTTCTCTCACAAAGAGTTTGGTGATTTACTAGGTTTTCAGACTACTCTTGATACTATTCTAGAGACACTGATGGGGTACTTTATGAGCAGAGAAGTGGAAAAGTTTTGGAGTAATATCTCAGGTGGAGGGAGCCAAGATCCTTCCACTCAGTTTTCTCAGGTCATCCACAACCCTGCGTTAAGGTACTTCCAGATGATTCTAGCACACTCTTTCCTCGGTTTTCCAAATACAGAGGCTTTGCTGAGTGAGTAGGAGATTTTCCTACTATTTTGTGCGACTCAGTCACGCCCAGTTGCTTGTGGCAACTTTCTGTTGAAGGGCCTTGCCAGTGTCTCCAGGTCATCTATAGGCATTATACATGTTGGTGGGATTGTTACACAGATTGCTACTGCATTGGGCTTGTCTCACAAATTATTACATCTCAGGACCTTCTGCAGCTACACCACCATGGATGTCGACTTTTGTCTTGACAGAGGATTGATGAGGAGGGCCTCTTTTGAGCCCAACATGTTTAGATTACTGATTGATGGTGAAGTGATACACTACTTCACATTACCTGACCCGCTGATGACCAGTGTCCACGACCCTGCTAATTAGAGTTATGCTTTAGAGGGTTATGGAGAGACTGTTGAAGAGCTAAAATCACCTCCCACCGCTGAGTACACTCCTACACCTCCTTCTCCCCGAATCATTGTTATGTCTAACAATATGTTTTTGCAGCCGCCTGATCTACAGACCCAGATTTATGAGCTCCGCAGGGAGACTGCCCGACTCAAACAGGAAGTAGCGTACTTGGCATTACAGATTGAGGTATCTGACCTCACCCATGCCAAAGAGGCAGACGCTCTATATCAGGAGATTGGAGAGCTTCAGAGGGAGATTGATGAGATTCGTGGATCGGATCAGGCAGAGAAGCCTACCACATGATCATTTTACACTGACTTTATTGCTCTAGTATTTAATATTTCATGCTTTTTTTTATTTTATTTCTCGCATCTCCAGACATATTTTATTTTATCGCATATGCTACATTTTCCATGTATTTTTATTGACAACCATTTATATATATATATATATATATATATATATATATATATATATATATATATATATATATATATATATATATATATATATATATATATATATATATATATATATATATATATATATATATATATATGCCTTATTATATGCATGAGTATTTATGTGTGTCTAATAATAAAAAAAAAAAAAATCCAAAAAATATATATATTTTTCTCTATGTTTAATATTTGTTCAAGGTATGCAAGCTTTGTGCCTTAGAAGAAAGAAGAAAACGCTATCTGGACCCCCCGAAGACAAAAGGTACGCGAAGCCCACTTGGGGAATTAAAAAAAAAATTGGCCCATAAGGAAAATGGCCTTATGGAGCCCGCCATAGGCCTATGGCGTCCGCCACGCCGTTCCACCTTAATTCGGGGCAGATTCATCTCCCCCACCATTTTCACACTTTCAAACTTCCAAAACCCATTTTTCCATCTTCCAAAACCCCCATTGAACCCCATTAAAGCTCTCACCATTCTCATACATTCACCATCTATAAAACCCATCTAAAATCCATTTTTATTTTCATTCACTACAAACCATAAAAATCCAACCTTTACCATTTCCTACATAAACCACTCTTCACCATATTCAACTTCTCAAGGAGCAACAACAATGGAGTTCAACGGATATATTCTTCGCGATGGAAAACTGGGAGATAGGCAGAGAAAGATCATTCAAAGGCTTCAGAGTCGAGAAATTCTCTCGACTAGGTACGTAGATGATAATTATCTGTACTCTTTGGGTCTCTGTCATAGTGTTTTTCATTTATTATATTTTCTAGGCTTGCATAATATTTTTGTGAATCAAGAACCCACCTTTGAGAGGCTGACAATTGAATTTTTGAGTTCGTTAATATACTCTGTCAGTCCTAACACTGCTAGCACAGTCGGTACTGTTAATTTTAGGCTGTTTGGAATTGAATACGAATATAGTACCGGTGAACTAACAGGCTTGTTAGGAATCCCTCATTGGGAGGGTGCTATATGTGGGACACATTTGGATTCGGAATGGTCGGCCGAAGTATTTTCCTTCTAGCAGAGACTGTCAAGTACTTCAATAAAGTTTTTTGAAGGAATACTTGCGTCGACCATCCATAACCCGGCTATAAGAGTTTTCAAATATCTTTTGGCATGTACTATTTTTGACCGGGAGAGTCCAAATAAGGTAAACGCTAAAGAGCTTCTATTTTTGCAAGGAAGCCTCACAAATAGTCATATCAATCCGGTCCCGTTTATGCTTGCACACATGGCTTTAACTGTTAATAAAACAGGACCGATTGTTATTGGAGGACTTGTTACGTCTATTGCTCGGGCCCTTAACCTGAACAATGATATAGCTACACTTGAACCCCTACCTCCTTGCACAATTAACTTAAAAGTTCTAAAAGACATGAAATTATGCCGAACGAGGAGAACAGGTGGTTATGATTTGATGGTTCATGGGGTAGCTCTCCCATCTGTTGCTTTACCTTGCAGTAGACGTACCGATGTACGTAATGAAAGGAACTAGAACTATGCTTTGAATGCTCCACCTGTTTTGGGTCCACTTCCTCCTAATATTCCTGATGGGGAGGGACATGACACTGATGAAAAATATGATCGGAGAGAACATTCTCCCGTATCTCACGCGTCCCCCCATCATCCTTCACAGTCACACACCGCACCATCTTCCTCTAACCCTGTTGCAGGTGTTACTCCTGGATTCTATATCACTGAGGAGATGTGGCGTGATATGACGGCTAGAGAGGAAAGGCGAGACGGCTTACTCTCTACCATTTCACAACAACTGGCGGACACCATGAGCTACATGGAACAATCACGATTGGTTTCGGATCGTGCCTACGAGAGCGTTTGCCACACCTTGACCGATATCACATCAGAGCAGACCCGTCAGTGAGAAGTCAACCGCCGGCACTACCAGTGTATGGAGGCCACTCAGGGTTCCATCCTAGGTAACCTTCGAGAGGTCCGGAGTGCCCAAGCTGCTTTATCGGCACGACTTGACCGGAGGGACCAGCAGCGCAGTAGATCCCATCGTTCTAGACCATCACAGCAGGACGACAAGGGCACCAGTGCTCCTCCGCAATAGTTTTCCAGGTTACTCTCCTTATCTTATTTCGAAACATTGAGGACAATGTTCGATTTAAGTGTGGTAGGGGATTTTATTGCTTTCTGTTATTTCCCTTTTCTTAGTTATTTATTTTCTTTCTGTTATTTTCCTTTTCAGTTAGTTATTTAGTTTAAGTTTATTAGATAATGCATGAGTTTGACGAGTCACCAGTATAGTGTATCTTTAGTACATCCTCATTTTCCCCATTTCCTTAGCCTTACAAAAAAAAATTCAAAAGAAAACAATGTAGTTTCACATGTTTTTTTGGGCTTAAAGACAGGTTTGGATTAGGATGTGGTGACTTAGGTGAACTTTTTGGAACATCAGTATCATTTTAGCACAATAGTCTTCATAAATATAGGAATCACTCCTAAACCCCACATACCATGGCTTTTATTATCATTTAAAAATTGTCTTAAGTAGTTTATTCTAGCAGTCAACTCCGGCCTAAGCATGCTCTACGTAGGGGGCCGATGAACATAAGTGAATGATCCAGTGCTAATAAAAAAGAGAAAAAGGCAAACTCTGGGATAGGTGACCCTCACAAAGTCATTTTAACCAAAAAGAGAAAAAAATTCTTGCCACAAAAAGAAAAAAAATTTTGCAGTCACCTATTGTTAGTTGGTTCAGAGGTATCTGACACTGAACTTGGTAGGGAGGATTACGATCTGATCCCCCACAACTACATTTAGGTCAAATAAAAAAGGGTTTACACATGCTTATGTGCCAGAAACCCTATGTTTTGGATTAGAATCACTAACCGATCACTCTACTATGAAGCATGTACGGATAACGGGCTTAATGTGATTGCGCATGAATGAAAGGGACCCAAAAAGAGATGAAAAGATAGGCCTAGGTATTGTGGGATGATATGAGTTGGTTAATATAGGATTGAGGTTTATGTCCGTGTTATTATGATACTCGTGGTTCACTTAGTTAGTACCTGTCACTACAACCTAACCTAAACTTAGAAGCCCTTTTAGCCCAAATCATGTGTTGACACCAGTTTTCTTCGTTGAGCTTTAAATGTTTGCTTGAGGACAAACAAAGGTCTAAGTGTGGGAGGATTTGATAACACTAAATTTCACCGTATTTCTGACTCCGATTTCGCATGCATTCTAGGTCTTTATTGCTATTTTGTTATGTTATTACTTTGTTTTTCTTTATTTTCAGGTTTTTAATGTAATCGGGGGCTAAATCGAGAAAAGGAGCGAAAAAGGAGCTGAAAAGAATAAAAATCAAGAAATTCAGAATTTTGCACTTACGACACCCACTGTGGCTGGCGTCAAGGGGTCAGCCATGACGTGGTCACGTCTCAAGACCACTCCACAACTGCCAAGAGCCCACGATCCCCAATTTTTCCACCATAATGCACCCATGACGGGCACCATGAGCCTGTGGCGGGCGCGACAAGGCTAAAACTTCTCCCTCCACTTTTTAGTGGAGGGGGCATCCTGGTCTTTTCCCATTTAATGTTTGCCTATAAATAAGACTTTAGAATTTCATCTTTCTTCATCCAAACTTAGAATCTCCTAGGCATATATCAGTTTTAAAGTAGTAATCACTTCATATCGGGGTGTTACTACAATCGAGTGATCGAGTCTGTATACGTCTGTGTGATCGAGTCTTGGAGCACTCTGGGAGGAAGTTAATCCTGCCGCCATTTTAATTCCAATTTGTATTTTATTTTTCCGCACTCGCTTTATTTTATTTACTTTCCGCATTGCTTTACTTTCGTTTATTTCCCGCACTCGCTTTACTTTCGTTTATTTCTCGCACTCGCTTTACTTTCGTTTATTTTCCGCACTCGCTTTACTTTTATTTACTTTCTTGCACTCGCACTACTTTATTTACTTTCCGCACTCACACTAAATACTTTTATGAAAAATAATAAAATGAACTTTTACTTTACCATGTCTAACTAAATTTACAAAGGTTAGAATCTAAGGATCATAATTGAACTGGTAATCTGTACAACTGTTTGTAGAAACGCTTAAGGGCTATTTTAACTTTCAATATAAGTTTCATGTTCTTTAAAATCCCGTTGGGTAAGATCGAAAGCTGTCCAACGCCTGTTTAACTTAATTGTTTTTAACTATTTCAAAAACAGTCAAAAGCGCTTTGTCTAGTTCATTAGGAGTTTTTAGATTAAAGAGAAAAGAGATTTTAAAACTATTTTCGGACGCGTTAAGAAGTTTAGAGTCTGGTTCATAAGAACCTCTTTTTGCTAAGAAATTCAGGTCAAAATACTTTTCAACTTAGTTAAGATACTATATTTCTTAAAAATAGGTTTACTACTCTAACGCAGTACGCACCTTTTTATCCGTGACAATATAGGAGAGATTAATTAGAGAGTACAATTCGGTTCTGAATACGCGAAAACGACAGTTCCCGTTAAATTAGTTCTTTTCAAAGTAGAAAACATTGCCCATAAGTAGTTCTATTGACAAGTACTGAATTATCAATTGGTTATATGAATTGCATTCGAACCTATCTTTTTTAATTATTTTAAATTACGCACCCTTTAAAACCATTATATTCAATTGCCTTAGATACACACCATAATAACAGATACGATAGATTGACATTTGGTCTCTGTGGATTCGACAATCTTTTATATTACTCTGACGTGTCCGTACACTTACGAAAAACACATATCACCCTCCATTTGTGCAACGCATATATGAGAACGACAAGTCTATGTAAGATCTATTTTTAAGTATATATTTTTGGGCTTAGGCCCTTCCTTATATAAAAACACAAAAACAAAAAACAACTGTTCACAATAATTTTCCAATTAAAATTTTGAAAGTCCTTAAAATATATGGGAAGTCCTTCAAGAGTTTCTTTATCATTCATTTGAGAGTTATATACATACATAATCATGCCATTTCTTTGGTGGAGGTCCTTTTGGAATGGGAATCATCATAACTTAGTCCTATTTCCTTCATCTTGATCCACGATACTACTAACCATTCATAATAAGGCAAACAATTTATAACCGGAACACTTATAATCATCTCTTATTTTTTGCCACTAGTTTTGTATATTCAATAAATAAATGAATTCGCACATTATACGAATTTGAAACGACAAGAAAAAGTGAAAGAGAAAGAACATTAGTGTTATCCCATAGGAAAACAATCTCGTACTCCATAGAAAACCAAGGAATGACATGAAGCTGCAATAGAAATGGCCCTGCCAGAAAGCAGTGAAAGAAAATCCAACCTATTATTACCAGAACCACAGGGCACAAACAGTGTACGATTCATTCACCTTTGGATCAACCACACACAGACATACTTGTTTTCAGAACAGAAAAAGAAAAAACAAAAGTAAAAGCAAGAGGTGACAGGTTATAAGAATTACTACAAGGACATGTTTTTGTTTTGATAAGAAAGATGTTTCTTGTCCCACGTGGCTTTCCCAGTGCGGCGGTTGATGCATATGTCACCCTACTTACTAACTCTCCATCACTCACCATTCTAAACTGTCTTTGCTTCACGCAAACACTCTTCTCTTCTTTCCTTTCCTTCTATTTACTATTATTCATTCATTCTCTTGTCACAAACTATTTATTGCGTGCCTTTAAAGTTTCATACTTTCAAACTCACAAACCAACATTACTATATATAAATAAAGTGTACTATTATTCTAAAATAATTCTTTCCTCATTAAAATAACACTAGTAATGGCAAACTAGTGAATTTACAACCTATATATTAATAAAAAATAATTTAGTTTTCATATCTTTCAAAAGTTTTATATTATAAAAGGTTGTAAGTTATTTGTGTAACATCATTGGTATAAACAAAAATATACATAATTTATCGTCTGCAAATTTTAACTTTACCATAAATCGATATTATTAGGAAGGATGTTATTATTAGAGTTTGAATTCTGATATTTATTTTTATGTGTTTGAATTTTTACACACACATATATATATATATATATATATATATATATAATTCATCAATTGAAAAATATATTACAATGTAAAAAACTAAAACAATAGTGCATATAAATGAATTTAAAATATCAATAATATAACACTATAAAATTAGCTAAAGAAAAAATTAATGAGGAAAAACTTAAAATTCCTCCGTTATTAAAATTTTAAATTAATGATATTTAATTAAAATATGTGTTATAAGTATGTTATGTCGATTTTTCAACAAATATTTTTTTTTCAATTTATAATGACTGTGAATAATATATTTTTAGTAACTTAAAATATGAATAACATGATGAGGATATCTTCCGATTTAATCAATGATGTCGGCATGAATTGAAGTATGAGATTATATAAATACTAGAAGAAAAAAAATTGTGACAGAGAAATTTCAAAAGAATTTATCCTCTAATTTTAGCAATTTATTTATTAAAAAAAAAATAGTAGTGAAGAATAAAAGAGAGTTTGTTGTCTATTTAAATATAGAGGGGTCCATCTCAAGTGATTGACTCACCACCAAAAGCATTCACTCATTAATATTCATTTTTCATAACATCAAAATCAAGTTAACAACAAAAGCTACACTTACACACAAACCCAACAACATGTTATATACATATATTTCTTCATGACTCACAAGAGTTTGTTTCGTGTTCAACCCTAAACAAGAAAAAGAGAGAGAAACCAAGATGGATTATTATGGAGGAAAGATAGGTGGAAGTGATCAAAGAGGTGGTGGTGGTGGTGGTAGTGGTAGTGGTAGTGGTGGTGGGCCATGTGGTGCTTGCAAGTTTTTGAGAAGAAAGTGTGTAAAAGGTTGTATATTTGCACCCTATTTTGATTCAGACCAAGGAACGGTTCATTTTGCAGCGGTTCATAAGGTGTTTGGTGCTAGTAATGCCTCTAAGTTACTCATGCGTATTCCAGTTCATAAACGTCTTGATGCTGTTGTTACTCTTTGTTATGAGGCTCTTGCTAGGGCTAGAGACCCTGTTTATGGTTGTGTTGCTCATATCTTTGCACTTCAACAACAGGTTTATATTTCATATTTCCTTTCATTTTTTCACTTACATGTTATCTACAACTTGTTTTAAGTCGAATATATTCAATTGAGATGACAGAGTCTCTTTCTTCTTAATCTGAAGTCCTGAGTTCGAATTCAGAATTAAATATATTGTAGTGTTAAATTTCTCAGGAAGAATTTACCGCCTATTATGGTACTACGAATCTATTGAAACATATTGAACAAGTTTTTTTATGCATAGTCTATATAGGGTTCGATTTCAAGAAGATCTAATTCAAATATCAATATTATTAGGTAGTTTTAATATGTTGATTTTCTTTTCTTCGGAGTTTTTAGTAGTTAATATTGCATATAAAAATCATATGATGTACAAATTTGAACTAATTAAATGCTAGTTTATAACATATTTTGAAATTAATGGATGAGATATATAAGTGTAATGAAGAAAGAAGAGTATAGGGTTTTATTGGGTGATGGCTAATGTGCGCCATGGTGTGAAGTTGTGAACTCTCTAGTAGTTAATATGGTTTGACAATAAACACTGTTTTGTATTTCTCGTAGGTCAAGATCTTATACCCTTTAGGATATTGTATATAGATTAGGAAGTACAATGTACTATTTACTTTCACACGTTTTCTAGCTTTAATTTGTACATATGTATTTTATATGTTTATATGACAATAATTAGGGTACCCCTATAAGTGTAGGTAGGTATTGTACTTCAAAGTCTAAGAACAATGTATGTATTATGTATAGTCAAGAAGATAAGCAAATTATACATATGTGAGGAGCATAAAATTTTTGGGAAGTGTGAAATCAATGTATTGTTAAGGTTGGTTAGGTAATTTGGAAAGAATAAACATTGTGAAAATCATGTTGTAATATTTTAAAAAAGAGGGGTGGTGGCCGGTGGTAGCCGCCAAGTGGGTGTGGCGGACTTCGAAGGGCTATCTGTTGCTTGCCGGAGCTAACAAGCAAGGCAATTAGGAGCTCGAGAAATATTCTAATGTTTTTAATATTGACTTTCAAACTCTTGATACACATGATTTAATTTTGTCCCAAATAAAAAAATGGATAAACATCTACTAGGATTTTAGATACTACTTAGGAAATATTATAATATATATATATATATATATATATATATATATATATATATATATATATATATATATATATATATATATATATATATATATATATATATGGGGAGGGAGAGGGAGAGAGAGAGAGAGAGAGATATTTTATCATTGTTCAATCTCATGATTCGATTCTATATCACACATGATAATTGTCATATTTGGATCTCTTATTATTTTAGTTAATCAACATAAATAGGTTAAGAAAATTATGTGTATCAATTTCTTGAGGTTTAAGAAAAATAAGAAAACCCTAATTTTTAATAAAAATATTTAATTTCAAAAACACATATCTTAGAGATGGTTAAAGTTAGACACTAAACAAATTTGATTTGATTAAACAAAAACATAAAAAAGAAAATTTAAAAGCATATTAATATTGCTTTGACAAGTTAATCTTAATTGCATAATCTTATGCGTGATGCAATAGCAAACCTTTTATACTACCTTATCTTTGAGAATACATTGTACTATAATCTAAGTTCAAATATGCAATAATTGAGAAGCATGACATTTTTAGATATTCATCAATGATTCTTTAGTTTTCATATACTCCTAAATGAGATTCTTATAATTTTGAAATTGGTCAAATATATAAGTAAAATTATAATTATTATTAGGCAGGATTCCATTGTCTAAGTGATTACTTGCCAAACAAATGCCAATTATGTAGTCCAATTATGCAGTCCCTTTTGGATTCTCTACCCAATTATAGAAAAGGAAAAATTTGTTTGGATAAGATTGATTATGTCTTCTTTGATTCAACTAAACAAATAGCATTAATGTAATAGTCAAAATAAAATATTCAAGTTTATCTCTTTATGCAAAATATGAATACTCTACATGTGTAAACATGTATCAATCTCTATCTATTCACTTCTCATATTTCTTTACTAGTCATATGTTTTATGATAAAAAATGTAATTTTTAATAAGAAAATAATAATCATTTCTTATTTTTCATTAAAACCCGAATTTGAGTCCTGAATCTGTGTCACGCTTTTGTATAACTATTAACTGACTTGACATAACATGACAACGTCTATGTTTTTAATATTAGAAGTGAAATTTTATATTTTTCACAACTGAATTTGTATGTTGTATGTAGGTCATGAGCTTACAGGCAGAGTTAACCTACGTTCAGGCAACCCTAGCGACAATGCAGCGCGTCCCGATCTCGCTGTCTCCGTCTCTTCCGAACCCTCAAAACTCTTCGCCGACTCTACATTCTTCCTCGGATCACTTAGGAACTAATGCAGACATGTTAAATGCCTCTAGTTACATTTCCATGCACATTGATCCTCACCAATCACTTTCAGCATCATTGGACTTGAGTAGCTTCTTCAATCAATCAGATCAACAACAACTTGAGGATGATGAACTCCAAGCTTTGGCTAGAGAATTTGTCTCTAGGTACTTGCCTGGAGTGAGATTTCAGCCTTCTAATTCTAACTAAGGTTTCTTTCTATGTTATCAATTTTGTTGCATTCTGATGCTAATGCTTTTTATAACTTCACTTAATTTTCTGAGTCTGTTACTAATTGTACTAGTTTCAAAATGAAGAATTCTGTAACCAAAATAGGGACTTTTCGCCCTCTTTTTTGGATTTTTTTTTTTTTTTTTAAACTTTTATTAGTAAAATAGTTGAATTATTGCCATACAAAAATAGCTATATATACCAATAGCATATAGAGAGAATACAAAATTCAGATAAACTTGGGGAACAATCCATGTCCAGAAAACGAGGGGATTTAAAAAGAGAGCTCAAATTACACGTATAGTAACATACAAGCAAAATATTGTGATTTTGACTAGGCTTAAGATTATATATATATATATATATATATATATATATATATATATATATATATATATATATATATATATATATATATATATATATATATATATATAAAATAAAGAATTTAGAGAAAAGGCAGAAGAAATAACAATTTCGGGATCAAAATAAAAAAGAAAACATAAAATAACTCCGATTAATTACAACAAAATCAGCCACCACGAAAAAAGAACAAATATAAAAATAACAATAAAAACAAACAGAAAAACCAGCATCAAGCAAAGTCAGATCTCTCTAATCTGAGGACATCTGAAAAGAGCAACAAAACCACAAAAGACGAACCAAGAACACATATGATGAAGGTCAAAGACGCTCACCCCTTTATTGGCTTAGAAATTGGAATATAGGTTTCTTTCTCCAGGTCGCGAAACCACATAATTTATCAACGGACCTACCAAGATATCATTTCCATGTCAAGAAGATGCTCATGTCTTCCACGTCTTTTGGTATCACCGAAAATCCACAAAAAACTATGTTATTCTGAGTTTTCCAAATCAACCAAACAACGACATGCAAAATCATCCTCATCTGCCCTCTAATTCTAGCACCCTTAGGCGAAGGGATAAATATCTGAAAAATTATAAGAATATCTCTAGGCGAAATAGTACAACAACCCAACTGTGAGATATGGCATGAATTTTAATGTGTTAAAAACTTGGCATGATTGAAAGTATGAGTGGTTCTCAAAGAAAAAGGAAGAAATGACATTTCTGTGAAAATGTACTGAATGAGCCGACTCATTCAGTGTGGTTGATACCCAAAACACGCGGGTCCTAACAGGCTGCCTGAGGCCAAATTTTGGCCAGCTCATGGGGTATGGATGAGACGGCTCAAACTCCTTCATGAGCCGACTCATCAAAGTGTTTTCTTTCTTAATACGTGCGGGTCTCAACAAGCTGACTCTCTGTTAATTTTTCCCGACTCACCAATCAATTTGAGCCGGCTCATTTTGTGATTTGGGCCGGCGCATTCATGTGTTGTCTATTTTTTCATTTAATTTTTCTTTTTATTTTTATGACATTTACTGACCAATATAAAGAGTTGGTTTCATTTCATTTGAGAGGTCAACAAGAAAAGTGAAAGATATACACACTTCTCTCTTCATCTTCTTCCTTCTTGCATCCATCAACAATTACACACAATAATATTTGTTGATTAAGGTGCTTGCTTCGAATATAACGTTCAATCGTGAATTAGTGTTTCAGATTGGGTATAGAGAGTGTGGGTTTTTCTTGGATAAATCTGAAGGGTTTTCTCCTCCAAGATCATAGAAGATTTAGGGGTTTTGCACACAACTATCGTTCGTAGATTCAGCCAAGTGAGGTAGATTGAAGATCAAGTGGGTCGTTCTTTCATATCACGGTAGACGGATGATTGCGAAGATCTTTGTGGGTTCACAAGTGTTGAATAAACTCAGTCGTGCTCAAAGTTTGGAGGATCGTAAATCCTTGCAAGAAGGGAGCAATTAATCGGAGGTTTTCTCGACACGCGTGGAGGACTTGATTCTACTTTGAATCAAGGGACAAGAAGAAGATTTGATAGCGTATTCAACACGGTTTGGTTTGTTGGTTCATCTATTATTCTTCTTGTAAAACAATTGCAATTTAATAAAATTGTCCAATTCGATTGTGAATTGGGGGCAGAGTACTTCGAGTGAGGACGACGAAGGAACTGCCTAAACAAATTCCTTGTGTTCTTTACTATTCTCGTATTTTACTTTTGCTCATTTTGATTTTGTGTGCTCTAAAATTCTGGTGTATCCAAGTAGTGCACTCAAGGTGTTTGAAAAATTGTCATACTCAAAAGTGATAATTACATTATGTAAAATTTTGCACTACTTGTTACAACAAAGTTATACTTTGGTTTTTGAACACCAAGTGTTTGTCAAAAAGTCAAACCACACAAAATCAATTTGCTTGTGCTTATTTTCTTACTCTATATTATTGTTAAGAATAGTTTTATCAAGCATTGTATTATCAAGTGAATTCATTTGTGAATTATTAATTCTTCTAGTCATCATTCCATTTCCATTTGGTTTTAGCGTATATCCGATCTTCGGTGACTTCAATTTTAATTAGATGATTTCCCGGGAAACTTCCGCAATACATTTCCAATTAATTTTTGAAAAGTAAATTTTGAAAAAGGGATCTATTCAACCCCCCTTCTAGATCCGCGTTATCGTCTAACAAGTTGTATCAAGAACACCGGTTCATCTAGTGCTTCACATACAACTTATTGGAAAATGGAGAACGATCCAACGAGGGCGTACAATAGAGCTCCAGTTTTTACCAGAGAAAACTATAGTCACTGGAAGGATTGTATGCGCATTCATATCAACTCTGTTGATAGAAAAAATTGGAAAGTTATTCAAGACGGCCATTTTCAAATAACTATGGTCGGTTCGGATAATGTCCAAATTGAAAAACCGGAAGCACAATGGGATGAGAATGATGAAAAGAAATATAGCTATGATTGGAAAGCTCGAAATATGCTTATAGCTTCTTTGGGAGCGGATGAATATTTTCGATTTTCTCATCACACATCTGCTAAGGCTATGTGGGAAGCTTTACAAGTTGCCCATGAGGGAACCGATGATGTAAAGCTTGCACAAATTAATACTCTACAACAAGAGTTCGGTCGATTTCACATGAGCCAAGGGGAAACCATTGGTGAAATGGGTAAAAGATTTTCTCACTTGACAAATCGATTAAACGCTCTTGGTAAAACAACTCCTAACGATGTAGCTACTAACAAAGTTTTGAGATGTCTTACTAGGGAATGGTTGCCAAAAGTTACGGCAATCAAAAAAGCCAATGACGTAAGAACCTTGGATTTAACTACACTTGTTGGAAATCTACAAGAGCATGAACAAGGGCTCTTAAATTTACATGAGCATGAAGACAATTAAAAGAAAGAAAAGAACGAGAAGAATAAAGATCATGAGAAGAAGAAGAAGTCTATTGCATTGAAGGTTTCTTCCTCGAAATCCTCCACCAATAAAGATAGTGAGAGTGATTCAAGTGATGATGAAGACGAATCAATCGAAGATATGGGTTTGTTTGTAAGAAGATACAATCGATATCTTAAAAAGAATGAAATATCTCATTCGGACAAGCGTCTCATCAACTATCAAAGAAAATCTAATCCTTCCAAGCAAGAGTTTATTAAAAGTACAAAAGGTAAGGTATCTTGTTACAACTGTGGAAAACCGGGTCATTACAAACCGGATTGTCCTATGCTAAAGAAAGACAAAGCAAAAGATAAGCATCAAAGGAAAGGTAACAAGGCTAGAAGAGCATATATTGCTTGGGAAAGTGATAGTGATTCGTCTAACAAAGATAGCTCAAGAGATGAGGAAGAAAAAGTAAATCTTTGCCTCATGGCTCATAAGAAAGGCAAGAAAGAGGTAAGACATGCTAAATATGATAATGCTGAAAAATTGTCTTATAATGATCTACTTAGTACTTTTAATGTTCCCCATCAAGAGGCTAAGGAAGCTTTCAAGCGCATTGCATCCGACAAAAGAATTTTTGCATATTTAGAGAAAAAGGTTTCGGATAATCAAAATGCGATGAAAGCTCTTAAGAAATCGATGGTAGAATCTATAGTAGAAGACAAGCGAGAATGACATAACTTTCATAGTTGTAAAACATGTTGTATTTGGCAAAAAGAAGTTAAAACTTTTCAAGCTAAACTAGACAAGTTGTCACAACCAAAGATGACCTTTACTATTGATCGTTCAAACTTTAGAGAATCAATGAACAACCCATATCAAAAGTATACTTATGTTGTGAAGGATCAAAATAGTAAATTCAAGTCTAAACCATTCTTGAAATGTCACTATTGTTGCAAGGAAGGTCATAAGATTGCCAAATGTCGGTTTAGGAGATACTTGGTCCCTAAAGGCATTTGTCAATGGTTGCCCAAAAGCAACAAAATTTTCACTCACACTCTAGGACCCAATGAAAATTGGGTACCTTTCTCTCTTGTCTAATCATGTAGGTGGAGTGTCTTGAGACTACGGAGAAACGTTGGTTTCTTGATAGTGGATTCTCAAGACACATGACAGGTGACATTTCCTTATTCTATGACTTCGTGGCTAATAAGAAGGGTTTTGTTACATATGGTGATAACAACAAGGGATTTATACTCGGCAAAGGTAGTGTAGGTAATCCCTCATCTACATATATCTCTAATGTCCTCTTAGTAGAAGGTCTTAAGCATAATCTTGTTAGCATTAGTCAATTGTGTGACAAGGGATATAAAGTCTCATTCTCTAAAGAAGGTTGCATAATTGAACATAATGAAAACAAAGAGGATATGTTTAAAGGCTTGAGGGTTAACAATGTATATATGCTTGATTTGGATTTGATGACCATGAGTGATCCTAAATGTCTAATTTCCAAAAGTGAAGAGTCTTGGCTTTGGCATAGACGTTTAGCTCATATCAACTTTGATTTGCTAAATAAGGTTGTTTCCAAAAATTTAGTAGTCAGTTTGCCAAACATAAAGTTCACTAGAGACCATCTTTGTGATGCTTGCCAAATGGGAAAGCAAACAAAGATATCTTTTAAATCAAAAAATTTAGTCTCTACTTCTAGACCTCTTGAACTTCTACACATGGATCTTTTTGGTCCTTCTAGAATCAAAAGTATAGGAGGAAACTATTATGGTTTTGTTATTGTTAACGACTACTCTCGATTTTGTTGGACAATCTTCTTAGCTAGTAAAAGTGATACCTTTTCGGCTTTTGAAACTTTTTCCAAATTATCTCAAAATGAACTTGGCACAAACATTGTAACCATTAGAAGTGACCATGGAGGTGAGTTTGATAATCATCTCTTTGAAATTTTTGTGAAAACCACGGCATTGACCATACTTTTTCCGCTCCTAGAACTCCACAACAAAATGGCGTCGTGGAACGTAAAAATCGTGTGCTAGAGGAATTGTTGAACTTTTAAAAGGAAGAAAGCCAAATGTGTCGCATCTTCATGTCTTTGATTGCAAATGTTTTGTGCTAAATAATGGAAAAGAAAACCTTGGTAAATTTAATTCAAAGGCGGATGAGGGCATCTTTCTTGGATACTCTAATTCAAGCCAAGCATATAAAATATACAATAAAAGGTTACTTATTGTTGAAGAATCTGTACATGTATCTTTTGATGAATCTTATCTGAATGTTGTCGGAAAAGGTAGTGTAGTTATTGGTGCAGGTGCCTCTTTAAATGAGATTGTTAAAGACCTTGATATGTCTCGTGTGGAACCCCTTCCGGATATTGTTAATAAGGAGCCGGTTGATGTGTCTAGTCTCAAAGATGAAGGTCGAGCATCTTCCCAAAATGATCTACCATTGGAGATATCTCAAAGGGTGTTATTACTAGATCAAGGATAAGTAACTTTTGTTTTTATCATGCTTTCATCTCTCAAATTGAGCCTAAAAATGCCAAAGAGGCCTTACTTGATGAAATTGGTTTCTAGCCATGCAAGAGGAACTAAATCAGTTTAAAAGAAATGAGGTTTGGGACCTTGTTCCACCTCCGCGAGATCATCGAGAGATTGGCACCAAATGAGTTTTTAGGAACAAATTGGATGAAAACGGTATTATTGTTCATAACAAGGGTCGTCTTGTTGCTCAAGGGTATAACCAAGAGGAAGGCATAGACTATGAGGAAACTTATGCTCATGTTGCCCTCCTTGAGGCTATACGCCTTTTACTTGCATTTGCTTGTTCACAAAATTTCAAATTATATCAAATGGATGTTAAGAGTGCCTTCCTTAACGGATATATAAATAAAGATGTATATGTATGTCAACCTCCTGGATTTGAAAACTATGAAAAACCAAATCATGTGTACAAGCTTAAATGTGCTTTGTATGGTCTCAAACAAGCTCATAGAGCTTGGTATGAGCACCTAAGTAAATTTTTGATCAATCAATCTTGTGTGACAACACTAGTGCAATCAATCTTACCGAAAATCATATTCTTCATTCACGCACTAAGCATATCGAAATAAGGCATCCCTTCCTTAGGGATCATGTAGAGAAAGGTGATGTGGTGTTTGAGCATGTTGATAGTTCGAATCAACTAGCCGATTTTTTTATAAAACCACTTGCTACCGATCCTTTCTTTTATATCCGTAGGGAACTTGGTGTTCTTGACATCTCGGATAGATCTTAATAATCATTGCTTTGTATTATATTATTGTTTGTTCAACTCATCTTGTTACTAACTTCTCTATTAGCGTAGTGTTATATTACTTCCATTTCTCATATACTCGAGGTAATATCTTTCTAAACTTAGTTGTCTTTATTCATCCATGATATCTAATATAATTGTGTGGCTTTGCTTATGTTAGTGTCTTTATCTATTTCTTCTCTTCTATTGGGTTATAATTGATTGTTTGTCTCATAATCAGCATAAAAGATGATATTATAATGATTTGATGTGGTTTAAGTTCATTTTAGTGAAAAATTTCATTCAAAATGGTCGGGTCCCAACAGGCCGACTCATGAGTCGGCTCATGGAACCTCATGAGTCGACCTCTTTGCTATTCTGAGCCGACTCATTTCAAATTTAAATTGAGCCGACTCATTTTAAATTTTGAGCCGACTCATTGTCGTATCACATGACATTTGGCTGTCTTGAAAAGATGCGCCGACTGCTTTTCCTTGTCCCTAGGTCGGCACATCAAATGCTTCCCATCACTATTTGACTTTCAATTAATTGTGTTTATGGATTCTTATCATCAAACTCATTAAACTTTCCTTTTCTTATCATAATCATCTCATATTCTCTCAAGTTTATCACATAACCCTAAAACCCCAAAATTTCTCTCAAAGTTTCAAAGTTCTTCATTCTCAACAATGGCTTCAAGAGCTACATGTAAAAGGTCACGGGGTTCTGCTTCACAATCATCTCTACCGGTAAACGCTTTGTCTCTTCTTCCATCTGATTTGGTTGAGGTTTATAATAAACAGTTCAAGAATAGGAAAATTGTTCCTCAATATGTTTATTCAAGAACAACTGCAAAGCAAATGCACATTCCTCACATTGTTGAACTAATGGATTTTCATGGTATCAATCCCTTTCTCTCCTGTCATGAAGATTATAATGAGGATTTGGTAAGAATTTTCTATGCTGGTCTGGTTGGGACATTTAAAGGTTTTGAATTTAATTTTCGTATGGGAACTAGAATGTTTGCTGTTAATGCTCAAGTTTGGAAAGACTTGTTTCGCATTGATCCTGAAGAAGCTAGTATTTTGATGACTGATACATCTCAAATGGAGAACTACACATTTCGCTCTAAACTAAATGGTATGCTTAAAGACCCATTCTCTAACTCCATTGTAAATTCTGAATTGTTTCCAAATTCTACAACCATTGGAAAAGTTAAGTTGTTGGATCGTATCCTTCTTTGGATTGTATCACACAATTTACGACAAAGAAAGGAGGATTTTCTCGTATCGATATGGGTGAAGTTCATCTGATATACATTCTTAGGAACAAGGTCAAAGGTAACTGGCCATATTATTTTGCTAGTCGTATCTTTGCTCTAAAGGAAAAGCAAGAAGTTGCTCTTTTATATCCTTCAATTATTCAGAAGATTATCAACAAAGCGGAAATTGTTGGTAGCGACTTATCCATGGTATCCGTGTCTGACACAAATTGGTTTCAATAAAAGACACTAAGTCTTATGGGTCACATATGGGATTCTAAAGAAAAACGATATCGGTTTCTGTTAAGAGGTGATTTTAATCAAGAGTTGGAAGAAAATTCTGAAGGGGATGATCTTGAGGATCAAAATGAACCAAATGTTCCAAATGAAGAATTGCCTACTGACAACGAAGAATGGAATGGCATTCCATCTACTGATTCTGCCTCCTATGCAAATCAAGGATGGGGTGGGTGGCAATACACCGGCTGGACAAACACTGCAACTCGTTTTGCTCCTCCATCTCCTCCTCCGTCTCACATGCATCAAGATGATTCGTCCAGCTATAAACACTCCAAATTTCCCCTCTCTCTTTTATCATCTTGACTTATTATTATCATCATTTGCATATCCTATCATCACAATACATAAATCATCCTTAACATTTCATCTGCATAGTTGCATCTAGGGTTTGTGATCTGAGCAATCCAAGAAGTAATCTGAGCAATCTCAAAGGTCATGAAACATTTTAAGAGGTTCCATGAGTGTTCTATGATCATATTATGCCCCCATGGGTCCATTGAAGTCAAGATATGTCAAAACACTGCAGAGGTATGGAAGCTAAGCCGAGGCTCCTACACAGATAACCTAAAATTAGGGTTTTGGTTTCAGAGGCCTTACACCCAAAAAATTTGGTCATTATTGTTGTTATTTGTCCATATGTGATATAAGGAGCATGTGTATCAAATTTCATGGAAAAATTCAATGTGGAAGTCATCTAATCAAGTGGTAACTTCCTGAGCAAGAAAAGTCAGATTCTGGGCATCTGAGGCCCCCAACAAGGGTACCAAATGGTCATCATCATCATTTTTAAGTCATATGGTCTTTATTTGATTATTATAATGCATGGAAGTTCACAAAGTGGAAGAAAAATGAACAAAGCCAAAACTTGCCAAAAATGGAAATGACTTGTAATGTAAACTTTCTATTTTGGGAAAGATTTTCAACCTCATCTTTCTTGATCAAAAAGGTTTCAAATGCAATTTCTTCAAACATGAAAGTTGTAGATTGGATCCTCCCATTTTCAAAAAGTACAAGAACTCATTCTAACTCTTCCTAGAACTCAAGTTATGGCCTTGCAAAGTTGGGAAATTTCTTGTAATTTCATGTTCGTGTCAAAGAGGGATTTTTGCATATTGGCATTTTAAGCTTCTAAGTGACCTCTAATGTGCACAAACACTTCATAACATGTCAATACAACTTTCCTAGACCAGAATTGGCCCAAGAATTTGGCATTTTCATGGCTTGATTCACAAGATTTTTCAAAGTGGCCAATATGCATAAACATTGAAATATCTTCATCCAAGCATCACAGCTCACTTCTATTGATCCAAGGGCTCTCCATGAAGCATGCTGAAGAGATCTAACCACAAAAATCTATGTTGCACCAGCCCATACCTCAAGTACACATATGTTGACATTTTTGCATTTCAAGCCATACCAATCCCACAGTGCCACAACAACTCTTCTGGCCAATAAAAATGATTTATTCAAGCCCTAAGCACTTTAAATGGACACCCTTCATGGCCTGAAACAACACACAACTTCAGAATCAAGAATTTTCTCCCAAACTTTAGCTCTTCGAATCTCTCAATCTAGCCACTCAAATCCAAAAATTCTTTCACCAATCAATTCCATATAACCTCAGGATCATTTCCCACCCATCACCATAGCCTGAAACAAGCCCAAACACAAACACGATTTTTGCTTTGTCAGAAATGAAACACACAAACCAGCTACTCTAAGCTTCATTCAAGCTTGCCAATAGCCTCAGGAGGTCAAAGGGGACTGAATTGCACAAGAGGAGGGCCCAGAAAGCTCCATTTCAAAGAACTTCATCTCAGGTAACCTTCAAGAACATTTTTTCAAAAAAACGTGTTTTTATGTTATAGAATGATTCTACATGCTTCCCTGATCATGCTGATATATTTAGAATTGAAAATAGGCTAGAAATGAGTATTTCATGATGATCTGAAAGTTTGACCTAGAAATTTGTTTGCTTCGATTTAGCCTTGTTTCGCATGATAAATGAATTTTATTTGTGGATTAGAGTTGTATGATGTTAGGAGAGTGTTCCTAGGCAAGAAATTCGGAGTTTAGAAGCTTGTATAGGTTTCTGGAATTTTGGCTTGCCAGAGAAGATGACCGGAGCTTGTCTCCGGTCACCTGAAAGTGATTAGGGCTAATTAGGGTTTAACTTCCCAGATTGAATCTCCACCCTTAGATTATGTTTTAATTAGTGCACGGACGGCTCAGATAATCCACTTAATTTTAATTTTGATTAATTAAATTAATTATAATTAATTAAGTCAGTTTAAATGAGAACCATTGGATCACGCGCGAAATGCAACTTTAAACCTCAGCCTTAGATCTGGCATACCTCAAGTCAATCAGACTTCTCATCCTGGCCTTCCATCCATCTCCCACGCGATCCAGGCCCTTCATTGTGCATACTTTCCATTTTCTTTTTATTTTATTTCATTTCTTTTGTTTTATTTATTTAAAATAGCAAAAATCATTTAAAAATTCTGAAATTGTTTATCTTCACTTTTATTAATTTTCATAAACCAAAAACATTTTTATTTTTATTTTTTCATTAAAATTTTCATTTTTAAATATTTTAAGTGTATATTTTAATTAATTAATTCCATTTAATTAATTAAAAATACTTTAAAGTATCTAAAAATCACAAAAAAAAATCAGAGAGGTTTCTTAAACATTTAGAAACATTTTCAAACTCATCTCACAAATTTATTTTTGGTTTTGATCAAACTTTGCCAATTTTCTTTGAACTAGGGTTTCTAAAATTCCTATTTTTCAACCTTAACTTCAAAAATTCATAACTTTCAAACCAATATGAGTTTGTATTTGATTCTTTTTTCTTTCTTTCATAATTGACCTCTAGTTTCTAAAACTATTTTTCTCTCATTTTTATCTTGAATTTTCAAATTAATGTGCATTTTCCCTTTAAGAAGTATCCAAAACCTTAGCAAATTTTAGGATGACCATAATTTGAACTTGGTTAAGCTTGAGACCTCCCCCTTTGGATGATGATTTCATGAGTGCTTAGGGTCCCCTTTGATTCATTTTCAATCTTTTATCTCTTGATTTGCTTATGCTTTTGAATTTGTACATATCTTGATTTCAAACTAACCATTTCAGGTGCATTTGGTAAGTTAATCAGGATGTGGATGTGCATCCACATCCAACCTCTCTTTCTCTCTTTATTTTTATGTACTTTGTTTGTGTTTGAAGTGAATCTCATTCACTTATGTTATCTCTTGTTCTTAGGTTACTTAACTTCTTCATGAAGTAAGTAACCTAACCCTTCTCACTCTCTCTCTTTTCATCTGCTTCTCCTCCTTTGGTGGTCAACTTGAAGACTTCTCTTGATGCCTCACAAACCATAGGAACATCCAAGCATGATAACTTTAGGGTTGTAAATAGTCCCCCCTATTGTTTACCTTTTGAGTCTCCTTGAGTCTCTCTCTCTCATCTCATAATCAAGGCTAAAACAATTAAAGTTTTGGGGCTCTGAATTAGGGTTAAGCATGTATCCTTATCTTAGGATGGAATGTATAACTTTGATCCTTAGTGATAAACCTTTAAGTTGTTTTCACCTTCAGTCAAAAACACCTAATAATCATTAAAGACTTAAGCTTGTAACTTGGGCCTTATATTAGGGTTACATCTCTGCCTGGAAGTTCAGCGGGACTAACCCTAGTGTTCAATGGACAAGTCCCCCTCATGCTAAAGTCTTGCAAACATAAATAACACTTCTTCATCCAACCTTTAATTAAACTCCACTTTATAAAGGCTTGTTATATAATGAATTTAATCTCTAACCATGGATTAAGTTGAGGTATCTTCCTCAGCTTAAGTGTTCTCATCTATCATCCTTCTCTTAGGATGGTGTAATGAGTTCACTAATCTTTGATTGGAGATTAAACTCATTACTTAACACTAAACAAAAACCCAAAACACCTGATAATTACCAAAGTAGGTTAATGATCTTAATCCTATATCATCATGGTAATTAAGTTAGGATCTTCATCTCATGCTTAAGTAGGCTCATTATCCCTAATCAGGGAGGATATAATGAGTTTACAATCTTTGATTTAGGCTTAAACGCATTATCCTATGCAAAACACCAAAAACAATAAAAGACTGAAAACACAAAAACAAATAATAAACGTCTCCTCCGGGATTCTTTTCTCATCATATTCACTCTGAAAACGAGAACTTGCTTCTTCCGTCTAATGCAAGACAGTTAGCACTCGAGCCAGATGAGTCATACACTTGAGCATAGACAAGTAAGCAGTTCACAACAAAAATCATCTAAGTCTCTTTGAGTTGAACTGCGGTGTTCTGACTTCCTCGTTGCACGAGAGAATACGTAGGCATAACTTAACAGTTATCGAACAAAAGTCCCCTGGTCTTCCCCCCTCTCCTTCCTCCAGCTTTCCTTTTCAAAATCCTAATCTTGAATTCCATATCCTTTTTGCACTGACACTTTGTACATCTTTTTCCCCTTAGCTTTTATGCACAGTTTAACACATACACTATCCCCTTTTAAAACACAATCAAGTAAGTGTGGATCCCTTCGAGTACGACAAATGACCTGGGTGCTAATACCTTCCCAGGTCGTAACTAACCCCCTTACTCAGTCTCTTTAGTTTGCAACCGTCTTATCCATATCTTTCCAGGTTTATGCAACATTACCTTTCCTTCGAGAAAAAAATGCCTAGCTGGTGACTCTATTCAACCTCAACCTCCAACATCGCCAACGGTTCGCGTTTGCACCGGGATGAAAGTCCGGGGAGCGACAGCTTGGCAAATCTGCTGGGGAGCTTTGCAACCAGGGCTTCTGGTTCTCTTGTAGGTTTATCCTAGCGCTTGTTTGATTTTGTTTACTGGGGGTGTTATGTGCATACTTGTTTATTGCTTTATTTATTCTTTTTGTACAACTTTATTTATCGCTTTCATTTACTGCTTTACGCATTTCATTTTTATCATATCATATGTGCTGGATTTGTTGGTTTGCCTTGATGGGAGGGGTATTCCAGTGATAAAGGCTCAACACAAAGACCTGAGTGATACCTAGGATTAGAGTGGATTTGTATTCTTTCCCATTCCATTTCGGTCTGGTGCGGGAATATGAAAACACGGTTCAGACATGCGTTTCTTTTTGAGAACTCTGTGCTACGGATTTCCTGTAGTACTAGGGCTATCTGGGAAGTCAGCTAAGTCTGGATGACCTTTTTAGATGACCTTCAGCATCTGAAGTGATTTAGAGGAGGATCCTTTATGATTAGGGTAAACATTGTACCTCCGAGTTAGAAGTGTTTACACTTCTCATAATAGATCTGAATCTGAGGATCTTTGTTCTAGAACAATACCTGTGAGCGGGTTGGGTTGTTTACAGGTTTGCAGGAACCCTTGACCTCATCATACCTTGCTACTGGAATGTTATAAGGTTATACTATTGTGTACTGATCCTTTGAAACCCTTGAATTTTGACTCTTTATTTGAGTCTCCCACCCGGTTACTGGTTCTCAAACCTTCATCCGAAACTCTAAACACTCATGGACCCTACCAAGAGCAACAGATAATCCAACACATGATCACAAACCCTTGCATATCATAAAGATACATCATATTGCATCATTTAACATTTTGTCTATTTGTTTTACAGGGTATCCATCTCTTCTTGGTTTTGTTTTGACCGTTCTTCTGCTCAACTTATCTGCTTCAACACTTCTTCAACTATCCTCTTCAGTTGTCTCCTTCAGCATGGATTTAACCAGGAAAAACAACATCACCTACCACTTTTTTGAGTATCCTCTAGCAGGCATCAGACAGATACAGGCTCTTATCACCCCTGATCATGTTCCCTTATTCAGAGAGCATTATGGTGGGATCCTGGACATGATCATGGACTTGGACACGTCACAGAGAAGCATGATTCATACTTGTCTTCAGTTCTATGACCCTCCTCTCCGTTGCTTCACTTTCCCAGATTTTCATATTAGTCCTTTGCTGGAAGAATATTCCATGCTGTTAGGTGTCCCTATCAGAAGAGGAATCCCTTTCAACCCTGAAATGACCTCTCCAAAGAATGAAGACATAGCCAAGGCATTGCATCTGGAAGTAACCACTATTGAGGAGCACATGACTTCCAAAGCTGGAACCCCAGGCCTTCATCTGGATTTCTTGATTACTCAGGCTACAAAGCAAGCTACAGTAGGGAATTGGGAGACTGTGTGTGCTCTCCTGGCTCTCGGTATTTATGGTATCATCTTGTTTGCAGACGAGCCTAATTTTGTAAGCAAAAATTCCATCCACATCTTCATTCTCAAGAACCCAGTTCCCACCTTGTTAGGAGACTCTTACTACTCAGATCATCAGAGGAATGAGAAACAGAGAGGGAGACTGGTAAGATGTTGTGCACCTCTCTTCTACAGTTGGTTGATAAGACATATACCGAAGACAGAAGCTTTCCTGAATCCACATCAGTCAAGGAATTGGGCTAAGAGGATGATTGCCCTTACTTCAGAAGGTATCAGGTGGTGTACTCAGAACACCAAGGGCCAAGACATAATAACAAGTTGTGGGAAATACCCAAATGTGCCACTTATTGGAGTGAAGGGTTGCATCAACTACAATCCTTTGCTTTTCAAAAGACTATTGGGATATGCATTGATATATCCACCAAGGGAGCAGGACTTAGCAGAATCTCTTTATTGTGCCTTTCAGAGTAATCATGACATTGTCCGACAAGCAGCCTGGGCTTGGGACAATATATAGACTAAATGGACTGCTATTTTGGGGAAATGCAACAACATAGCTTCTGCTCAGTACACTGAATGGTCTTGCATCAGAGGACAGGTTACTCGTATGACATTCACCCTGGGAGATGTACCAGGGTCATCAGCAGTTGAGCCCATAGCCACAGTCAGTTTGGAAGAGTTTGAAAATTTGAAAGAAAGAAATGCCCAGTTAGCTGAAGCTTTGAAGAAGACCCTTTGGGAAAGGAATGATGGATGTCTAGACATTGAGAGGTTAGAGAAGCTAAACATCGAGCATATAACCAAGATCGAGAAGACTGACGATTACATCAGGAAGGCACGAGCATGGGAACTTGTGTTGAAGAATGCATGCAAGGAAGCAAAAATTCAAAAGGCAAGAGCTGAGCATTATCTGGAAGAGAGTCAAGATAGATGGGTCAGGATAACTGAGGCTCGTATGGTAGAAGACCAGAAGATGCAAGCCAAGATAGAACAATTAGAGTCAAATGAGAAAAGAAGCCAAGAAGCACTGCTAGAAGCTCAGAAGGAGATATCAGAGTTGAAGCTCCGAGCAGGTTTAAAGAGATCCAAAGAACAAGATAAGTATCAGAAGATTACAAATGCCATTGCAACCAGAAACCTTCTCATCAGAACCATCACAGAGCATCCAGTTAGGTCAGTAACTGATGCTTTCCTGAAGGAAGTTGTCGTACCTCGAAAAATACGATTCTAAAAACAAAAAAACAGAGCCGCCACCTAATTCTATTTATTCTACGAGAGAAAAGGGAGATATAGACACAACCTAAATAATGGATAAGAAATGGTTTACGAAACCAAATTCTAAGTTCGGGATTCGGTTACGCAAGGGGAAGGTATTAGCACCCCTCACGTCCGTTGTACTCAACGGGAACCTCTTAGCTAATTAAGCGATTAAATGTTTGATCTTAAGTTTTTGTCTTCTAAATGATTATTAATATGTTTGTTCTAAAGTTCTAAATTATTATTATGAAGATGACGGAGAAAAGATTAAGATTTTTTTATTATTGTGTTTCAAACGGAAAAATAATTAGATTTTTTATTAGGGTGCTCGCGAAGGATTAAAATCCCCGTGCCTACGTATTCCCTTGTGCAATGGGAAAGTCAGAGCTCCGTAGTTCGTGCTACTACAGTTTGTGATTTTTAACTGAACGATTGTTTGAAATGCATTCTACCGATAAGCGTTGGCTTTTACTTGCGGTGGAGGCTGAAGCGCTAGCTTGTTCGAGAGATAAAATGATTTAAACAATGTTCGTTTTAGAGAAAAGGTGTTTGAATCCTATTAAGATGTTTTAAACGAAAGGGCGAATGAACCATCGCGTGGGGCTAGCCCAATTGCGGTCCAATCCAGAACGTGCGGAATGCTAGACTCCGGAGTTCTGTCTTTCGTGATTTAATTTAAATAAATGATTTGAATATTTTGATATACGAAAGGTGATTGAACCATCGCGTGGGGCTAGCCCAGTTGCGGTCCAATCCAGAACGTGCGAAATGCTAGACTCCGGAGTTCTGTTTTCGTAATTTTTATTTAATAAATGATTTGGATATTTTGATATACGAAAGGTGATTGAACCATCGCGTGGGGCTAGCCCAGTTGCGGTTCAATCCAGAACGTGCGAAATGCTAGACTCCGGAGTTCTGTTTTCGTAATTTTTATTTAATAAATGATTTGGATATTTTGATATACGAAAGGTGATTGAACCATCGCGTGGGGCTAGCCCAATTGCGGTTCAATCCAGAACGTGCGGAATGCTAGACTCCGGAGTTCTGTTTTCGTAATTTTTATTTAATAAGATTTGAAAGTTTTGATATACGAATGGTGATTTAACCATCGCGTGAGGCTAGCCCAGTTGCGGTCCAATCCAGAACGTGCGGAATGCTAGACTCCGGAATTCTGTTTTCGTACGTTATTTAAATAAATTGGATAATTGTTTTTTGATGCTTTAGAAATTGATGTGATTAATAACGAAGGGGTGAACGAACAATACGCGTGGGGCTAGCCCAGTTGCAGTTCGTTCTAGAACGTGCGGAATGCTAGACTCCGGAGCTCTATTCCTTGTTAAATTAATTAAGGCGCGCGATAAGTTATTCGGAAATGTTAGAAAATAGTACGATAAAAAGTACATGAAATAAATGGATTAAATAGATAACTTAAGTAAAATGAGATAAATTGTAAATTAGAAAAATAAAATAAACAAGATGACCTCATATCGGCCACGATTAATCGGAAACGATTTAATCGTGACTTTGTAATATCATCGGCCCTAAAAATGAAATAACTACCAATAAACCATTAGCTAAAACAAACTAATAACTACAACCCTCTTCTTTTTCTTAAAAGATTTTCATAATTTATAAGGATATTTTTTCTAAACAAGGATAAAATGGTTTAAAAATAAATAGATAAATAAAACAAATCAAATAAATGGGCTATGTGAAACCCATAATAACAAAAGGAGGAGGTGTAGGCTAAATCAGGTTGGTATGGATAAAAACCAAGGGTGGTCTCAGCCCAAATGAACTAAATAAGACTTATAAAATAAAACAAAATAAAACAAATAAATAAACTAAAAATAACATTTTCAGAAAAAGCATTTGGGGTAAAACGAGAAAACGAGTTTCTCCTTCAAATCGTGATTTCGTTCAAAATGTGAAAAAGCTCACCTTCAAACAAACGGCATCGGTGACGGTGGTTAATGGAGGCTCTCATCTCTCAGTCTCATGACGAATCACCTCAGCCTCTCTTTGGATCTCTCGTGTCTCTCTTGGATATCGATTGTGTCTGCGTCCGTTTGTCTTAATGGCGGCGCGACGGTGGTTGCGTTGAGGGTGGCAGCGCAACAAGGTTGGTTTTCATTGTGGAGGAAACGATGGAGGGTTTGCGGTGGTCATGGCGGATTCGAGGTGAGGTTTTCCAGTTATGGGCTTTTGAAGGGTGAGGAATGGGTGGTGATTTCTGTGTATGGTTTCGGTTTAGGTTTGTCTCAAATTTTACGGTGATTCAGGTTTTCACTCACTGCGGCTCCTCGGTTTCGCAGGGCGGGGGTTCGCGGTTTTACGGTCGCAGAAGGCGATGTGTTTTCAGGTTCGATTTTGGTGGTGATGTTATGGTATTCGAAGGTTTGGAGGTGGCGATTGGAGGGTGAAGGTCGCGAAGACGGTTTAGGTTCTTGTTCTGCGTTTTCCGCGTTTCCAGGTGGTGTTTTTTTTGTTGATTGTTTCTGTTTTTTTGGTTATGCAGGTTTCTTTTATTTTGAATGGTTCTGCTTGTTGTTGTTTTTGTTGTTCGTAATGGAAGGTCGAAGAAAAGGGAAGGAGATGGTGGATGGTTTGATGGTTTGCTTGAGGTGATGAAAGATGAAGAGGGTGGTGCGGCCTTCTTGTTCAGGAGTTTTGTTTGTGCGTGGTAAAAAGGGGTCAAAAGGAAAGGGTTGGCCAAAAAAATCAAGAAAAAGAATCCTGCTGTTGTTGTTTTGCTAGCAGGGTCTCTCCTGCTCTGAAGAGGATGAAACATGGTTTTTTAAAGTTTTTTTCTTTGTTTTCGGAAGCATTTCCGGTTATCATAATGCTGTCCCTTTTTGATCCTGAAGAGGGGGTTTAAAATTTGAATGTAGTTTTTTGTGTGGTCCCCGCTGACAGATGGGAATACAAGAGTATATGGTTGAGTGTTTTTGTGTTGATTTGCAGGTCTTGAAAGCAAAGGGCCAAGAGTTTCACACTTTAGTGTAAGGAGGATGCAGGTTTTTCTGGTTGCAGAATTGCAGAGTCTAATTTTGTGTTTGCTGTGAAATGCTGTTTTTTGGTCATAGGTCTGAGCTATTGACATGAAGCATGTTTTGGTGAAAGTTTTGGGAGTAGAACTTTGGACTGTGGTTGAGAATGCAACTTAATTAAACAAATAAATTAAATTAAACCTAAATAAATAAAAAAGAAACCTAATTAAAATGAATTGACTGAATTTAACTAATAAAATTAATCAACTTAAAAGACAATTTAAAATTTACCTATGACAAAAAAATTAATCTAACATAAAAAATTGAACTAATTAAAATTATATCATATCAACTATAAACCCAATAAAATATTAACCAATGAAGTCCATGATTATACTTATTAATTAGAATTTAAAGTTAAAACCTAAACTAAAAAAAATTAAACTTAAACGACCAAACAAAATAAAATTTAACTAAAAAATAAAAAGTTAAACTAACTATCTAACTAAATAAAAACCACTTAAATTTAAATAAAAAACAAAAAAAGAATAAATTATTAAACATAAACAGAATTTAAATTATACATTAATGAAAATAAGAAATATAAATGATTTACAAATTAAGAACTAATTAGCCATAAGACTAAATTAATCTTGAACTTAAGTGAAATTAATTTAAAAGGAAACTAGTTCTAAGTTAAGTCAAATTAAAATTGGTTAATCCAAAATTAAAGAATAAAATAAAACTAAGATTAAACTAAACTAAAAACTAAAAAAAAAGAATGAAAAGAATTGATATGGAATAAATAAAAATGGAATATGCATGATTAATGGTTAATGAGATGTAAAATGCAAGAATGATCGGTTTTCGATATATCGACAAAATACATCAAAATGAACAAAAACTCGAAAAAGTTCGGTCAAAATTTAGGGTGTGACAGTTGCCCCTATTTAATCATCTTGAACCAGAATGTATGAATAACAAAGTTTTTTTGACATTCAAGGTAGAAGAGGATTAAATATTAAAATACCTAAAATTTTGACCGAATGCAGATGAAATGAAATGTTATGAATTCATGAGGGACTCTTTGTTTTGCTGGGGATATGACATGCGAGATGCAATGAACCCTAGCATGCTGATGATTTTTTTTGATGATGAACATGCTGAATATGCTGAACATGGTATGATGAGGACAAATGCAAACAGTAATCCACATAAACGATAACGAGGGTGAAGACTCGCTGGGAATAACAATATGCTGGGGATGACAAGACGAAAACGAGATGTATTCAAAGTGATAGATCAGCAGGTTCAAGTGTAACTGCTGGCACTAAGAATGACAGAAGACGGAAAACAAAGCGTGAAATTAAAAACAGACTAACTGAAGTGATGAGTTAGCAAGTTCAAAGTGGTGCTGGGGATTCCAATGCAACGATTCGGTGATTGAGAAAGATAGAAATGATCTCGACTTGGCAGCCAGGAGAACCAAATGGCAGACACTGACCTGGCGGTCAGGAATAAACAAACATCGATATGGTGATTGGGAAATAAAAAAACAGACGTCGACACGGTGGTCAGGAAATAGAAGACAAGCATTGACGCGGTGGTCTGGAAATAAAAGACAAGAATCAACATAGTGGTCAGGAAGACAAAATAACAGACATATAATCCAAAGTGGTGAAACAACAGGTTCAAGTGTAACTGTTGAGACTGAGGATTGGGAAACGAAGACAGTTATTTAGGCAGTGGCTTTGTGCAACCAAACTGATACTATAAAGCGTTCAGATATAAATCAACGACTCTAAGCGACCGACTGGTAATAAAATGTTGAAGTTTTAAACAAGATAAACGTCCAACTTCCGGGAATTCCCTAAATGAAGAACTTGAAGGATTTGTGCCAATGACGATTGGACTTAAGAGGAATATTGGTGGTAAAAGGGTGGATATCAATAACAAGGAGAACCTTTGCAGGGGATGTTAATGTTACTGGGAATCACTTTGATAAACCACACTAAAGGGCGTCAACAACAATGGATTTCAGACAAAGGTGCTAGTGACAAATGATTTTTTCTTTGACATGCCAGACAGGAACTGGTCTCTTTATTGTCAGGCGGGGGCTGACTTTGGAAATGGTTTGTCAATCAAGAATTGGTTTTAAGTTGGATTTGGAAAAAAGATAACTGTCAGGCAAGAACCGACTGTCAAATAACTTTTAAATGAAAATACCAGGTGGGAACTGGTTCAGAATGGGTTAACAGACGAAAACTGGTTTGAAAAGAAAATGAACATCAGACAGGAACCGGGTTGAAAATAAATGACTACCAGACAGGACTGGGTTGAAAATAAATGACTACCAGACATGACTGGGTTGAAAATAAATGACTACCAGACGGGACTAGGTTGAAAAATAAATGACTACCAGACGAAAACTGGTTTGAAAAGAAAATGAATATCAGACAGGAACTGGGTTGAAAAATAAATGACTACCAGACGAAAACTGGTTTGAAAAGAAAATGAATATCAGACAAGAACTGGGTTGAAAAAATAAATGACTACCAGACGGGACTGGGTTTAAAATAAATGACTACCAGACGGGACTGGGTTGAAAATAAATGACTACCAGACGGGACTGGGTTTAAAAATAAATGACTACCAGACGGGACTGGGTTGAAAATAAATGACCACCAGACTGAACTGGGTTGAAAATAAATGACTACCAGACGGGGCTGGGTTGAAAAAATAAATGACTACCAGACGGGACTGGGTTGAAAAAATAAATTTCAAAAGAAATACCATACGGGAATTGGTTTACCTGGGTTTTGACATGGACATATGCTAGATATGCAAGGTTTAACGCTAAGAGTGGAGCGACATGACTAAAGCATGAGAGTGATTGTGCACTGACTCAGTGATTTTCAAAGAAATGCCCCTGCGTGGTATTGGATGAAAAAGTTCTTTGAAGACGAACCTCTAGAAGGAGACAAAGATGACGACATGATTCCCGACACCTGTCTTGAACTCAAAATTAGTTGTTGCATAGGGCCTGCTCGAACAACTTGTAGGCATGGAGAGGACTTGCCCCTGGGAAATTGGCTCAGAGAACCCAAAGCTTTGGTACTCGATGGCATCATGAGGTAAGGAGTTTCCATCTCGAATAATGGTATGCTCTTGAATAACGGGTGCCCCAACTGGGGTCCTTGCAGGCTGAGGTTGAACAAAACTGTTCCTTTGAGATGGAGAGACATCACCAGTTACGGCAGCTTGTTGAACATTATCCCCTCTCCTGATCAAAGCCGTCATAACATCCATGAGCTGGTTCATCTGGTCCCTTGTCAAATCAAAGTCTCCCCTTGTCGCAGTCTGCTTTTGTCCTTCAGGGTCCATGATCAATCAGGAACTACTTCAAGTCCAATGTAGGTGTCGGGAAATCAAACTGCGGGTTATGGACACAGGACGAGGATGAGCTTACTCTGAGGAAGGAAAAATGATATGCAATGAAAATACAATGGTGTGCAAACGGATGCAGTGCAAGGATACTTGAGGTCACAAGCACAAACAAAAATAGAAGCTGGGAAAGCTCAAACTTCCTATATGGTAGGCTGTAAGAGATTGGTTCTACAGTCTGTACCCATAAATTCCACTCACTGGAGGGTTTCTACGGTGAAGGTTTAAGGAAACTCAAGGTCACGGACGTTTATCGTACTAACGCCCCGCCGCAGGCTAGCTGCATTGTGATGATAATAACGATAAGGTCTACCTTGAGTGGAGTTCTCATGCTAGGCGTGCAAGGAGCGAGTCCTTGGAGCCTAACATTACACAACTACCAATATTGAAACAGGTTCTAGGGTGTCCTAGAATCACAACCCTTTCGTGAATCAGGTCACGCGACAGGCTAACTGCGTTGCGACAAGATCTACGAAAAGTCTAACTATCTGGGGGAGCTTTCATGCTAGGCGTGCAAGGAGAGAGTCCTTGGAGACTAACACTAATAACATCCAATTCTAAACTTAGGTGTTCCCTCTGCTTTTCCACCACTCAAAATTACTTGCAATGTGACCCCGAGAACCCACAGACAAATAATATAATGAGCAATAAATGGAAAGCGGTAAAAGAATAAACAAACATAAATAATAAACATAGAGAAGACAAGAAGAGATAAGATCAAACAAATAAACACACAAAGCTAAGTTAGGCTCGACCCTCTCTAGCATGGAGCTAGTCCCCAGCAGAGTCGCCAACTGTCGTACCTCGAAAAATACGATTCTAAAAACAAAACTCCGGAGTCTAGCATTCCGCACGTTCTGGATTGAACCGCAACTGGGCTAGCCCCACGCGATGGTTCAATCACCTTTCGTATATCAAAATATCCAAATCATTTATTAAATAAAAATTACGAAAACAGAACTCCGGAGTCTAGCATTTCGCACGTTCTGGATTGGACCGCAACTGGGCTAGCCCCACGCGATGGTTCAATCACCTTTCGTATATCAAAATATTCAAATCATTTATTTAAATTAAATCACGAAAGACAGAACTCCGGAGTCTAGCATTCCGCACGTTCTGGATTGGACCGCAATTGGGCTAGCCCCACGCGATGGTTCATTCGCCCTTTCGTTTAAAACATCTTAATAGGATTCAAACACCTTTTCTCTAAAACGAACATTGTTTAAATCATTTTATCTCTCGAACAAGCTAGCGCTTCAGCCTCCACCGCAAGTAAAAGCCAACGCTTATCGGTAGAATGCATTTCAAACAATCGTTCAGTTAAAAATCACAAACTGTAGTAGCACGAACTACGGAGCTCTGACTTTCCCATTGCACAAGGGAATACGTAGGCACGGGGATTTTAATCCTTCGCGAGCACCCTAATAAAAAATCTAATTATTTTTCCGTTTGAAACACAATAATAAAAAAATCTTAATCTTTTCTCCGTCATCTTCATAATAATAATTTAGAACTTTAGAACAAACATATTAATAATCATTTAGAAGACAAAAACTTAAGATCAAACATTTAATCGCTTAATTAGCTAAGAGGTTCCCGTTGAGTACAACGGACGTGAGGGGTGCTAATACCTTCCCCTTGCGTAACCGACTCCCGAACTTAGAATTTGGTTTCGTAAACCATTTCTTATCCATTATTTAGGTTGTGTCTATATCTCCCTTTTCTCTCGTAGAATAAATAGAATTAGGTGGCGGCTCTGTTGTTTTGTTTTTAGAATCGTATTTTTCGAGGTACGACAGAAGTCAAGGAGGATGCATATGGATTGGATGTTTGATTTTCTTTGTACCTGTATTTTGGCTCACCATGGTGATTTATTTTGTTGTATTCTTAAATTTAAATGTATTTTGATTCACCATGGGAGTTTGTTTGTAATTCATGAACTATTTGTATTTTGGCATTGCCACTTGTATTTGTATCTGGAAGGTCAAAACCAAGAACCAAACCGGATACCCTCTGAAGACAAATAGACATAATGCATTACATGCTAAATTCATATTCTTTGTGTTGCAGGAGTTTTGTTGTTGTTTTCTCACCCTGCTGATTGTCTCAGGAAATATTGCTTGCAACAACCTTCCGAGTCTACAAATGGATCAGCTACAGCAGGGACTGACAGATGTGAGGACTCAGATGATTGATGTGAGGACAGAAGTGAGGACTCAGATGAATTAATTCATGGTTGTTATAACTGGGATGGCACAGACCCAAGAAAGATTGAGGGAGTTAGTCGAGCGGCAAACACCAGAAGATAACCATGCAGGCACTAGGGGTACAAGTAATAATACGCGCGATCAGCCACAAACCAATCCACCAGAGTTTGGGCCCCACATCAATCCTGAAGTCAATGTTATTGGAAATACCCAGAGAAACACTAGAGATCGTGTTCTACAGGAAGATCTTCAGGACGAGCGGTTTACAGTGTTAGGTGCTGGGGCTGATGAAGTTTATGATCGTCGTCTGGACGAGATATCAGAGAGTTAAGATCCTTGGAGTCCCAAAACTCTTTGGGATTTGATGTGATGGATATGGGCCTAGTTGAAGGAGTAAGGATTCCTCACAAGTTCAAACCTCCATGCTTTGAAAAGTATAATGGTACTTCCTGTCCTCGTACCCATTTGCAATCTTTTCTGGGAAGATTGAAAGCATACACCATGGTTGAGAAGTTGTGGATGTTTTACTTTGAAGATAGCTTGACTGGGGCATCCAGAGAGTGGTATTCACACCTATCAAGGGCTACTGTCAGGAACTGGAAAGACTTAGCTGAGGCATTTATACGCCAATATCAGTACAACCTGGATATGAAACCCAACAGGATCCTCTTGATGGGTATGTCTCAGTCCTCGAGAGAAAGTTTATGTGAATACGGTCAAAGGTGGAGACAACTTGCTGCTGTTGTCCAGCTACCTATGTCTGAAAGGGAAATGGTTGACATGTTTATGAATACCTTGCAAGGGACCTACATTGATAGACTTATTGCTTTCTCTTCCACTAGCTTTACTGATGTGGTCATAGCGGGAGAGAGAATTGAAAGCCTATTGAAGATGGGTAATATTTCTGACAACGGTGCTAGCTCCAACAATGCAAGGAAATCCTTCTCAGGACCTAGAAGGACAGGGAGACTAATGCAGTGCATGTTAGTAGAGGAAGACTCCAGTACTTGCAATGATCAGTGGCCGCAGTCACCATTCCTGCTCCAGCACCTCAGCAACAATAGTATCCTCAGCAAAAACAGTTCCCATAGCAGCAACAAAGATCTTACAACAACAACAACCAGCAGCAACGTCCTTTCCCACAAAGGCCTTCACAAGTTAACAGGGTGATCGATCCCATTCTGATGCCCTATGCAGCCTTACTCCCGCAACTATTGAAGCTTAATCTGACTGAACTAAGAACTTTGGCTCCACCAGATCCTTTGAATCTTCCAAGGAATTATGATGTCAACGCCAGATGTGCTTTTCACTCTAATGCACCTGGCCATTCAACAGAGAAGTGCAGGGCCCTACACATGAAAGTCCAATATTTAATTGATTCTAAAGCTTTGAATTTTGCACCTCCACCAAATGTCTCAAAGAATCCAATACCGAATCATGGTGGGCCGAGGATTAATGCTATTGAGGAGGACCAACCAGTAATTCTGATTGATGACATTGCAAACATTCAAACACCACTAGCCGAAGTAAAAGCTCAGCTATTGAAGTGCCAAGTGTTTCCGGGTTGTGAGGCCCATTGTGAAGCTTTCAAGGTTTCTACCAATGGTTGTGCAAATCTGAGGAATGGTATCAGCGGTCTTATCAGAGAAGGCATTCTACAGATCACATCAACGGTTCCATCTTCTACAAATGCAATAAAAATCCCTCCTACAACACCAGCAAACATTATCTCAACAGAGTCTTCTACAACAACAACAAATACCACCAGTGACGACGTCTCAACAGTTACCATTTACTATGATCCAGCAACGATCCATGTTCCAGATTCTTTCAACAAAAACTTTCAACAACACCCTCCTCAACATCAACAACTTCCTACACCTGCACCGTCTTCAATCATACCTCCTGTCACCATCTACTATGATCCACAGAATGTCACAACTCCTTCTTCTGCTGCAATTAGTCCGGTGACCATCACGGTGCCTGGACCGGTTCCTTATGATAACAACAATGATGTGCCTTGGCACTATGGGTCAGATCCTTACTGTCAAGGAAAGAAGATCACTCTTGACTCCTCGATACCTGTACCACAAGTTAACAACGTCGGGGGAGGCGGAGGCTTCACTCGAAGCGGACATCTTTTCACTTCACAGTTTCCCAGAGTTAATATGAAGCAGAAGCTGCTGCCAAAGCAAAAGGCAAGAGTGTGGTACCAGAAGAACTAGCCGCAAAAGAAACTCAGAAGACACCTTTTGATCAGGATGTAGACGAGTTTATGTGGATTATCAAGAGAAGTGACTACAAAGTTGTGGACCAGCTCCATCAAACACCCTCCAAGATCTCCATTCTATCTCTGCTTTTGTGTTCCGAGGCTCACCGGAATGCACTACTCAAGGTTTTTCATGCAGCTTATGTGCCTGAAGAGATCACGGTCAATCAGTTAGAAACGGTGGTCGCAAATGTCAATACTAGTCATGGACTAGGTTTCACCGATGCTGACTTAACTACGGAAGGGCGTAATCAAAACAAGGCTTTGCATATCACTTTGGAATGCAAAGGTGTCATACTTTCTCATGTCCTTGTTGATACCAGATCATCACTCAATGTGTTGCCGAAGAAAGCTTTAGTCAAGCTAGAGTATGATGGTCTTGCACTCCGTCCGAGCAACCTAGTTGTCAGAGCTTTTGATGGCTCTAAGAGATCGGTTCTCGGAGAAATTGAGCTGCCTGTGATAATTGGCCCACAAATTTTCTAAACTACCTTCTACGTGATGGACATACAGCCAGCCTACAGCTGTTTGTTGGGTCGACCCTGGATTCATGCCGCTGGCGCAGTAACATCGACCCTTCACCAGAAGTTAAAATATGAGTGGGAAGGCCAAATCATCACCATTTGTGGAGAAGAGGATATCTTTGTCAGTCACCTGGCTACGTACAAGTACATAGAGATGGATGGGGAGATCCATGAAACCATGAGTCAGGGCTTCGAAGCTTTGAATATCAACGAAGCTACAACTGAGGTGTTTGCTGCATCCCAAGAGGAAAGGATGGGCACCTCAATTGCTTCCTACAAACAGGCTTGGAAGGTTGTGGAAGAAGGGAATGCCCAAGGCTGGGGCAAGCTGCTGAAGGTGGAGATGAAAGAAGACAAATTCGGTTTGGGTTACAGATCATCCCGACAAGTTCCAGAGGAGTCTGCTGAAGCTCCCAAGTTCATAAGTGGGGGAATGCTGACCCCGAATGTTGTCAACACTTTGGAAGACGAGGCTGAGAGCGACTACAACCTGGAAAGCTGGATCCGTCCAAGAGTCTCGGGCCAACAAGTCCTCAACTGGTCTTCCCAGGAAATTATAAGGGTTACTGCTGCAGAGTAATTATTATTTCCTGTATTTAGCATGCATCAAAGTCCTGCATCTTGCCCAAGATGTTTTGAACTCATTTTGTAATAGGGCCATATGTATTTTGTGCAAATTGAATATTAATGAACAATGGGCATCTTTTGAAAACAATCTTTTTTCGCTCACTGTCTTTTCATTTTTGTTATTTTCGCACAAAACAATAAATGGCAATGTTTTTCTCAATAAATAACTTCATTCACTTTTTCTAAATAAGATAAAATCAATCACTAAAATGAACCAAATCTCAACCCTTGCAGAGATAGCCCTCCAGATTGCACCAACAATGACACTGCTATGACCTTGTATGACTTCGACAATCCAATTAATCAAGCAGATGAAGGGGTTGAAGAAGACTACGATTTACCTGAAGAGTTAGCCAGGTTATTGAGACAAGAGGAAAAGGTGATTGCTCCTTATCAGGAGGAGGTTGAGACTACCAATCTTGGTACTGAGGAAGATGTGAAAGAGGTAAAGATTGGGTCCAGTCTGCAAGCTTCAGTGAAAGAGCAATTCATCAGTATGTTGCGAGAATATGTCGATGTGTTCGCTTGGTCCTATCAAGATATGCCGGTTTTGGATACAGATATTGTCATGCACAGGTTGCCGTTGAAAGAGGATTGTTCGCCAGTTAAACAGAAGTTGCACCGTACTCTCCCAGACATGGCCATGAAAATCAAAGAAGAAGTACAAAAACAGTGGAACGCCGGTTTTCTTGCTGTAACTAGTTACCCTCCGTGGGTTGCTAACATTGTACCCGTACCTAAGAAGGGTGGCAAGGTGCGTAGGTGTGTCGATTACCGGGATCTGAACAGAGCAAACCCGAAGGATGACTTCCCATTACCTCACATTGATGTATTGGTGGACAACACAGCTCAGTTCTCGGTATCTTCTTTTATGGACGGATTCTCTGGATACAATCAGATCAAGATGTCACCCGAAGACATGGAGAAAACAACCTTCATCACACCATGGGGCACATTCTGCTACAAAGTAATGTCGTTTGGTCTGAAGAACGCTGGTGCAACATATCAACAGGCTATGGTAACATTATTCCACGATATGATCCACAAAGAAATTGAGTGTTACGTGGATGACATGATTGCCAAGTTCCAAACAGAGGAAGAGCATTTGGTGAATCTATTGAAACTTTTCAAGCATCTGAGGATGTATCAGTTAAGGATGAACCCCAACAAATGCACATTTGGGGTACGTTTTGGTAAGCTGCTGGGTTTTATTGTAAGCGGAAAAGGAATTGAGGTTGATCCTGACAAAGTCAAAGCAATTCAGGAAATGCCTGCACCTAAGACTGAGAAAGAAATATGAGGGTTCTTAGGTAGATTGAACTACATTTCAAGGTTCATATCTCATCTCACTGCAACCTGTGAGCCCTTGTTCAAACTGCTAAGAAAGGAACAAACAGTCAGGTGGAACGATGATTGTCAGAAAGCTTTTAACAAGATCAATGAGTATCTGCAAGAACCTCCAATTCTCATGCCTCCATTCGAAGGAAGACCTCTAATAATGTACCTGACAATATTAGACGAATCAATGGGGTGTTTGTTGGGCCAACATAACGAGTCTGGTCGAAAAGAGTATGCAATATACTACCTAAGCAAACCGTTTACCGACTGTGAACATCGTTATTCACTGCTCGAGAAAACTTGTTGTGCTTTAGCATGGTCTGCTCTCCAACTAAGACAGTGTATGTTGACTCATACTACCTTGTTGATCTCAAAGATGGACCCCGTCAAGAACATATTTGAGAAGCCAACACTTACCGGAAGGGTTGCAAGATGGCAAATGATTCTAATAGAATATGACATTCAGTACACCTCTCAGAAAGCCATCAAAGGCAGTGTATTGTCTGACTATCTGGCTGAGCAACCCATTGATGACTACCAGCCTATGAGATTTGATTTCCCTGATGAATACATCATGTTCTTAAAGTCAAAAGATATTGAAGAGCATGTTCACAGTGAAGGTCCTGATCCAGAAGAAGCATGGACTATGATGTTCGATGGGGCTCTTAGTTGTAACGGTCGTGGAGTTGGTGCAGTGTTTATTACACCCGAAGGAGTCCATCTGCCTTTCTCAGCAAAGCTCACCTTTGCATGCACTAACAACGAAGCAGAGTACGAAGCTTGCATCATGGGACTTGAGGAAGCCATTGACCTCAGGATCAAAACCTTGAATGTATTTGGAGATTCAGCTTTGGTAATCAACCAAACTAATGGCAAGTGGTATACTCATCAAGAGCATCTGGTTCCTTACCATGACTATACGAGGAGATTGTTGACTTTCTTCACAACAGCCAAGCTTGAATACATCCCTCGAGATGAGAATCAGTTTGCAGACGCCTTGGCCACTATCTCATCTATGATCAAAGTACATACTGCTAACTATGTACCTCGGATTTTAGTATCCAGACTGGACCGACTGGCGTATGTCTTCTCTGTGGACATTGTTACTGACAACAAACCTTGGTTCCACGACATCAAATGCTTCTTAGAGACTCATACATACCCACCTGGGGCATCGTCTAATGATAAGAAGACATTGAGAAGGCTAGCCGGCAATTTCTTCCTCAATACTGATGGCTCCTTATACAAGCGAAACTTCGACATGGTCTTGCTCAGATGTGTTGACAAGAAGGAAGAAGACCTACTAATGCACGAAGTATATGAAGGTTCTTTCGGTACCCATGCTGGAGGACATGCAATGGCGAAGAAATTATTAAGATCAGGTTACTATTGGATCACAATGGATGCAGACTGTTGTGCCTATGCCAGAAAGTGCCATAAATGTCAGATCTATGCAGACAGGGTGCATGTGCCTCCGAATCCTTTGAATATATTGTCTTCACCCTGGCCATTTTCCATGTGGGGCATTGATATGATTGAAAAGATCGAGCTAACTGCTTCAAATGGTCACAGATTCATCCTGGTAGCCATTGATTACTTCACTAAATGGGTTGAAGCAGCTTCATATGCAAGCGTCACCAGGCAAGTGGTAGTCCGATTTCTGAAGAGGGATATCATTTGTCGATATGGAGTTCCCGAGCGAATCATTATTGATAATGGTTCGAACCTTAACAATAAGATGATGGCGGAGCTGTGTCGAGACTTCAAAATTCAACATCACAATTCTTCTCCTTACAGGCCAAAGATGAATGGCGTTTTTGAGGCAGCTAACAAGAACATCAAGAAGATTGTGCAAAAGATGGTAGTCACATACAAAGACTAGCATGAAATGTTACCATTCTCCTTGCATGGGTACCAAACTTCCATCAGAACATCTACCGGGGTAACACCTTATCAGCTTGTATATGGTATGGAAGCAGTCCTACCTGTTGAAGTTGAATTACCCTCCTTGCGGGTAATGATGGATGTAAAACTGGACGAAGCATAATGGGTCCGATCTCGTTATAACCAACTGAGTCTGATTGAAGAAAAGAGATTAGCAGCTATCTGTCATGGTCAATTATATCAGAAACGGATGAAGAATGCCTTCAATCAAAAAGTCAGACCTCGGGTATATCAAGTGGGAGAGCTTGTACTGAAAAGACTCCTTCCTCCTCAAACAGACCACAGGGGCAAGTGGACGCCAAACTATGAAGGTCCCTACGTGATAACTAAAGTCTTCTCAGGCGGAGCATTGATGCTCGCAACCATGGAGGGCGAAAAATTCCTATCTCCTGTGAATTCAGATGCAGTTAAAAAATACTTCGCATAAATGTGTACACCCGCTAAGTTGAAAAGCCACATCGAACAGCTCAGGCAAAAAAAGGTATCTCGGTGGATTGAAAACCCGAAAGGGCGATCCACGCAAAATCAGGGAATAAGCGAACAACTGCATTCTGAATTCGTCTGTATCACTCATGTAACATGACAAGCTTCGAAAGAAGAGCGTTCAGGTCATACAGGTCATAGCAAAAGTAAGATTGAAGCATCAACTTCAGCATTTCCAAATAGGAATTTGATTTTCACAATTTTGTAGCAATCTCCTCATTTCAGGGATTAGCTTCCTCACTGTACTCGCCTATTCAGGGAACACAAATCAATAAAATCAATATTTACTCATACTTTGTTTCGTACCTTTTATTTTGTTTGCAAAATGTCCAAAGTTCGTAATACAACATTTTCATGAAAACACATAAGCCATTTTCAATAGATTCCTGCAGGAAATATGTACTCTTAAGAAACTCTAACTCCTATGACGGAATCCGGTTGAGGATGCCTCAGGACACTTGTGTGTTTTCTTTGACAGGTTGTAGGTACTCAAGGCAAACAACCTTTCACAGCATGGGGTATATCAGGCACTATATCCCTAGCCAAGTCGGCAGTCACATCATCAAAAGGGCTACTAGACGAAATTATTCCCCCAAGAAGCTTTTTATCCCCTCAGGGTATCCCCCGCAAAGATGATCCTCCGACATATTACGTCCCAGAAGTTCTATCCTCCCCGAGCAGGATCTCCAAAGCAATGTCGAGATCACTTTTCCCCAGCGAGTGGCCGAATCTTCTCCTCCTCAGCATTGGATCCCCACAGAGTTCTTTCCTTAGAATGCTCCAGAAAAAGATCATGCAGTGATCCTTTCTCCCCACAGATCGCCCAGTGATCCGTTCTCCCAACAGATTTCGGATCTCAGATCTCGTTTCTCTCATTTGCATAATCATAGCATTCACATCATTCCTCCCCAAACATAGTGTAGCATTCCGTCTAAATGCGGAGCATTACGACAAAAATCAAACATTTGCATGACCATAAGTCAGGTTTGAGCCAATCACCTGCAAATACCAAGATCACTCCTCCAGCAATACTCGGAAAAAAAAAACTTATCCCCTGCAGATAAAAGTCGGAATACCCTTTTGCACTCTCAATACAAATACTTGTACATACTTATACACAATCCTTCTGATACTCGTCCGTATCCTACTTACATAATTCTTGGATAACTCGTCCGCATCTCCCCAGCAGATCAACACTCGTTTGTGTTCCTTGTTCAACGGTCGATACTCATCTGTATCGTCACTCCTTAAACACGCTTCGGCATTTGTTTCTATCGATACTCATCCATATCATGGTCCTAAGGATACTCATCCATATTTTTAATCTATACACATTGTCAAAAAACTTACCATTTTATTTTAGGGTTTAAACACTCGTCCGTGTTTATCTCTCCCCAAAAGTCGCCAACAAAACAACTTCCTATCCGACATTCGTCATATGTCGTGATATCTTTTAGGTGATCGTCCTTCACCTTTTGATGACCGTACCTCACTATTTATCCGATGGCCGTCCCCATCGTCGATCTTTTCATCCGACATTCGTCTTATGTCGCGATAACTCTCAAGAGCCGTACCCTACTCGGTGATCGTCCTTCACCTTTTGATGACCGTCCCTCATCATGTTATCTGATGGTCGTCCCCATCGTCGATCTTTTCATCTGACATTCGTCCTATGTCGCGATAACTCTCAGCAGTCGTACCCCGCTCGGTGATCTTCCTTCACCTTTTGATGACCGTCCCCCATCATTTATTTACTATTCACCCGATGGTCGTCCTCGTCGCGGTTTCTTTTATTCTTCAACCTAACGGTCGTCCCCGTTAGTGCTTTTAAATCCCCAATAAAGTCGTCTTTCTTTACCCAATGGTCGTCCCCGTCACGGTTCTTTATTCCCCAGCATGATGGTCGTCCCCGTCAGTGCATTTATCACCGTTTTTATCCCCAACAGTCATCCTCTGCTCGATGGTTGTCTTCCATTGCTATTATTTAACATCATTTTGTACAATACAATTTATATCCCTTTTCTTCTTTTTCCTAAGAGAGTGCAAATTTTGGACTGCCTTGGTATTCAACCACGAGTTATCTTGTTTGTCTATTAAGCCAGGCGCTTACATCCTACACAGCTAACTCATGCTTGAATAGGGGCAGCTATAAACACCCCAAATTTGCCCTCTCTCTTTTATCATCTTGACTTATGATTATCATCATTTGCATAGCCTATCATCACAATACATAAATCATCCTTAACATTTCATCTGCATAGTTGCATCTAGGGTTTGTGATCTGAGCAATCCAAGAAGTAATCTGAGAAATCTCAAAGGTCATGAAACATTTTAAGAGGGTCCATGAGTGTTCTATGATCTTCTTATGCCCCCATGGGTCCATTGAAGTCAAGATATGTCAAAACACGGCAGAGGTATGGAAGCTAAGCTGAGGCTCCTACACAGATAACCTAAAATTAGGGTTTTGGTTTCAGAGGCCTTACACCCAAAAAATTTGGTCATTCTTGTTGCTATTGGTCCATATGTGATATAAAGAGCATGTGTATCAAATTTCATGGGAAAATTCAATGTGGAAGTCATCTGATCAAGTGGTAACTTCCGTAGCAAGAAACGTCAGATTCTGGGAATCTAAGGCCCCCAACAAGGGTACCAAAGGGTCATCATCATCATTTTGAAGTCATGTGGTCTATATTTGATCATTGGAATGCTTGGAAGTTCACAAAGTGGAAGAAAAATGAACAAAGCCAAAACTTGCCAAAAATGGAAATGACTTGTAATGTAAACTTTATATTTTGGGAAAAATTTTCAACCTCCTCTTTCTTGATCAAAAAGGTTTCAAATTAAATTTCTTCAAACATGAAAGTTGTAGATTGGATCCTCCCATTTCAAAATGTACAAGAACTCATTCTAACTCTTCCTAGAACTTAAGTTATGGCCTTGCAAAGTTGGGAAATTTCTTGTAATTTCATTTTCATGTCAAAGAGGGATTTTTGCATATTGGCATTTTAAGCTTCTAAGTGACCTCTAATGTGTACAAACACTTCATAACATGTCAATACAACTGGCCTAGAGCAGAAGTGGCCCAAGAATTTCGCATTTTCATGGCTTGATTCACAAGATTTTTCAAAGTGGCCAATATGCATAAACATTGAAATCTCTTCATCCAAGCATCACATCTCACTTCTATTGATCTAAGGGCTCTCCATGAAGCCTGCTGAAGAGATCTAACCACAGAAATCTATGTTGCACCAGCCCATACCTCAAGTACACATATGTTGACATTTTTGCATTTCAAGCCATATTAATCCCACAGTGCCACAACAACTCTTCTGGCCAATAACAATTGTTTATTCAATCCCTAAGCACTATAAATGGACACCCTTCATGGCCTGAAACAACACACAACTTCAGAATCAAGAATTTGCTCCCAAACTTTAGCTCTTCGAATCTCTCAATCTAGCCACTCAAATCCAGAAATTCTTTCACCAATCAACTCCATATAACCTCAGGATCATTTCCCACCCATCACCATAGCCTGAAACAAGCCCTAACACAAACACAATTTCTGCTTTGTCAGAACTGAAACACATAAACCAGCCACTCTAAGTGAAATTCTGGGATCAGGTACGTGATGTCGAATCAGATGTTTAAACACTTGAAGACTTAAACAAAACTTAAAGTGCTGGTAAATTAAATAACACAGGAAATTGTTAACCCAGTTCAGTGTATCTCCACACTTACATCTGGGGGCTACCAAGCCAGGAAGGAAATCCAATATAAGTAATATTAATTCTGGAATTAAACCAACCAGTTTAATCTTTCACTTAATATCTACCCAAGGCAATTTCTACCTAAGACACAACTTAGATATGAGTACCTACTCACTCCCCCTTAATCACACAGTGATCTTTTACAATGTTTAATAAAATTGAAGTCACACTTCAAACACAACAGCTTGATCTTACTTAAAAGTTTCAATCAAGACACAATACACTTTTTGCTTAAAAGCTCATAAAGTGACACACAATTAAAACCTGCTATAAAACACAAACACCCTTTTTGGTCTTCTAAAATTTGTACTCTTTTCTGAGAGTTTCAGTTCCTTAAATAGATGCTTTGTTTGTGGGCTTTTTGCAAATTATCCAGTCCTGATAAATCCCACAGTCATCACCTTGAATTAGGGTTAGTTAATTTGTTACTTCCTTGATTCAAGGTGAGTTAGTTATTCTATTACACTGAAATCAGATAACTAAGCTCCCTAAAGATGCGCCTTGTATTGCTTATCTCTTTACAATTAATTCCAGATAAATTCCCCTGAATTTACTCAGTTCTGTTATGCATCATTTAAGTCTGGTAGCAGGTTTACAATGTCACGACATCTGGTGTGACATCCTGATGTCTTGACTTAATTCATTAACTTTTACTCTGTTTGACAATGTCACAACATCTGGTGTGACATCCTGAACTAAGTTCAACACTTCTTGTTTGTCAAAAATTCTACCAATTCTTAACATCTACAAACTCCCCCTTTGGCTAATTTTTGGCTAACATAATCTTCTGGTTTTAGCAGCAGTGTTCTTTTATCAGAGTGCAGCAGAGTTCTTTTCTATTGAATCATGTAAGAGCTAATAATTTGCTCCCCCTCAAACCTGTATGTATACTGCTATGACTTGTTCAACAAAATTTGATATACCAATGAGCATTCAGAAAAAAACTTAGTTCAGAAGACAGAAAATTAACATCAGCATTGTTCATTAACAGCAAACAGCAGCAGGCATTGTTGTTTAGTACACTTCTCCCCCTTGTTAGACAGAAATTTGGGGCCAAACATTACACAAGCAGAGAGAAAAACATTACAAAGCAAAATTACAAAGCAGAAACAGGCAATACATTTTCCATCACAATCAGCTTCACTCAGATTCATCATACTCTGTATCCTCTTCATCCTCAGACTCAGCATCAGAACCATCCACATTTCCAGCAGCTTCCTCCAGCTCTAGTCTTTGAATAATGTTCTCCAGCTTTTTCTTCCTTTCATCCAGCTCTTTGCAAGTGGTCTTGAGTTCTGCAATCAAGGCTGCCTTTGATATGGGAGTCTTAACAGCAGATGGCCCAGCAGATGGCCCACTTGGAGCTTCAACATCTGCAGCATGATGGCTCAGAAAAAGTTTGTAGTGAAAGGACAGTGGACTTTCTCTCTTGCAGATAGAATCCTTATCAGTAAGGATGCCTGGATATTGGTTGAGAATGATTCCACAAAATAGTGAGGGAAAAGCTATTGGAAGCTTGGTTGCTGATGTTCCTGCATGCTTTAAAGTCTGATCAAAGATGTAAGCCCCATAGTCCAACTTTGTTTGGGTGCCTACAGCACAGATGAATCTTCCCAGTCCAGTAGCTATAGAAGAAGTGTGGTTTGTGGGGACCCAATTGACTGTTCCAATCCTGTGCAGCATAGCATACTTCCTTGTGAGTAAGCTGACAGATAGTTTGCCTTTGACTGGCCATGATTTGACCTGGTTGGCAGTGATGATCTTGCAGACTTGGTTGTGAGTTTTGCCCAGTTCATTTGGCCCATCAGATTCTCTCCCCAGGTAGTGATTTATAACCCTAGGAGAAAAATCAACACATCTCCCCCTTACATAAACCTTCATGAAATCCTCAGATTTCCCATCAGCACATCCCTCTTGCAGATTGACTATAAACTCCTTGACCAACAACTCATAACAGGGAGAAAAGTTGGAGACAGTTTTGAATAATCCAGCATTGGAGATTAAGTCTATTACCTCAGTGCACTCCAAAGCATTGCTGCCCAGCTCTCTTTCCAGAGCTACCCTTCTTTGGTAGACATACTTCCACTTGCTCACCCTGGAGACATGATGGAAGGACACATTGTCCAGAGGTGCTTCAGGAACAGTAGAGGCAGTCCTGGGAGGTGCTGGCTTCTTCCTTGGTTGGGATGTTGGGACATCCTCCTCAACATCTGAGTCAGGTGGAGTTGTAGCTTTCCTCTTTTGGGTGCTTACTTTACTCCATTGCTTGGTAGGTCCAAAGGCAACTTTGACCTTGTCCTTCTTTGGAGTTGACTGTTTCTTTTCAGGAGTTGCATGTGCAGCAGGCTTCTTCTCCTTCCTAGCCATAAGCCTCTTGGCTATGCTAGGGTTAACAGATGCAATTATCTCTGTGTCAGAGTCATGATCTAGGTTTTCAACAGGTGGAGGTTGGGAAGCCTCTTTTTCAGCAGTTTGATCAACAAAAGCTTGATCATCACTGGCTTTATCATCAGTGGCTTGATCATTTGAGGCTTTGTCATGGCCCTCAGATGCTTCAACATTTCTTGGGACATCCTGTTGAGCAGGTATGTCCTCTTCAGCCTGGATGTTTGATTCTTCTTGTGGAGCGGGCATGCTTTTCAGGGGAACAGACACCCCAGGCACAACTCTTTGTTCAGAAAGAATCCTGTTTACCAGTTGTTTGATGGATGCATCTACATAAGCAGAAGCTTTGGGGGTGCTTGTAGATGAAGGAGTTCCCTTGCTTTTGCTGAAAACAGGCTCCTTAGCTCTTCTTGCATTTGGAGTTCTAGGTTTTTGAGCAATAGGGACGCTTCCTCTGATCTCATCTATAGGAGTAGCATCCATTGGTACTACAGAGATTGGTGTTGCGTGCACTACATCTTCTTGATTGAGCCCCTCATCAATGAAGTTAGGGTTTTGATGTTGAGACATTTTTCGAATGTAGTGGAAGAGGAGTTAGGTTTGATCGATTTTGATGAGCTTAGAGATTCAGCAGTAGCATGCAAAATGTTTTGTGGAGCTAGTGGGAATGTGAGAAGCTGAGAGTACGTTTTCACATTTATAGAATCTGTTACTAGTGGAATTTTGAAGAGTGGAATACACAGAGTTATTGACCAGACTGGTGCTGCCATCTGGTGATCATGCCACACGATGTCATGAGACATGATAGCACTTCTCCATAACTGTTATATTTCACATAAGCAGATTCCCAATTTACCCCTTAGGTTTTCAAATTGGGTAGCATCCAAAGCCTTAGTAAATATATCAGCTAATTGCAGCTCTGTGGCTACATGCTCTAATGTGATTACCTTCTCTTCCACAAGGTCTCTAATGAAGTGATGTCTGATGTCTATGTGCTTAGTTCTACTGTGTTGGATAGGATTTTTGGAGATGTTAATTGCACTTAAATTGTCACAGTACAATGTCATGACATCTTGTGGGACATTGTATTCTGTGAGCATTTGTTTCATCCATGCCAGCTGAGAACAACTGCTACCAGTTGCAATATATTCAGCTTCAGCAGTGGATAAGGATACACAATTTTGTTTCTTAGTGGACCAAGAAATTAAATTGTTTCCTGGAAAGAAGCATCCTCTTGATGTACTTTTTCTATCATCAACACTTCCAGCCCAGTCAGCATCACAAAATCCAGTGAGGATTGGTTCACAACCATGAGAGTACATTATGCCATAGTCATATGTACCATTAACATATTTCAGGATCCTCTTAACCTGGTTTAGATGGCTCACTTTTGGCTCAGCTTGATAGCTTGTACACACACCTACTGCAAAAGCTATATCTGGTCTGCTAGCTGTCAGATATAGTAGGCTTCCAATCATGCTTCTGTACAGGCTTTGGTCCACACTCTCACCTTTGTCATCCTTTGTCAGTTTTAAATGAGTGGGGGCAGGTGTTCTCTTGTGACTTGCATTGTCCATCCCAAACTTCTTGACAGTGTTCTTTGCATATTTGCTTTGGGATATGAACATGGAGTCCTCCATTTGCTTGATTTGCAGTCCAAGGAAGTAGGTTAGTTCTCCCACTAAGCTCATTTCAAACTCAGACTCCATTTGAGCAACAAAATGTTTAACCATCATGTCTGACATCCCACCAAACACTACGTCATCCACATATATTTGAGAAATCATGACATTTTCTTCTTCATCCTTCACAAACAAGGTTTTGTCTATTCCACCTTTCCTGTACCCATGTTTTATGAGAAAAGTGGTCAGTCTTTCATACCATGCTCTTGGGGCTTGCTTTAGACCATACAGAGCCTTCCTTAGCTTGTATACATGATCTGGACAGCTTGGATCAACAAATCCCTTAGGTTTCTCCACATAAACTTCCTCATTAAGGTACCCATTTAGAAAGGCACTTTTAACATCCATCTGAAATAGCTTGAACTTTAGGATACAAGCAATTCCTAGGAGTAGTCTGATTGATTCAAGCCTTGCTACTGGTGCAAAGGTTTCATCAAAGTCTACTCCCTCAATTTGTGTGTATCCTTGAGCTACAAGTCTAGCCTTGTTTTTTGTAACTACTCCCTGCTCATTTGACTTGTTCTTGTACACCCACTTAGTGCCAATCACAGTAATGTCATCAGGCCTAGGAACAAGATCCCATACTTCATTCCTTGTAAACTGGCCTAATTCTTCTTGCATAGCAGAGATCCAGTACTCATCATTCAGAGCTTCCTTGATGTTTTTAGGTTCTATCTTTGAAACAAAGCAGGAGCCTGAAATCATCTCTCTTGATCTAGTGATGACACCACTGTTGGGATCACCAATTATCAGATCTTTAGGATGATCTTTCTAAATTCTGATGGAGGGAGGTTTGTTGGATTGCTCTGACCTTGCCTCAGCTAAAGTGAAATCAAGATTATCACTTTCTGTTTTAACTTCAGTTTGATTATCAGCAGATGTTCCAACATCATCAGCAACATCTGTATAGGCATCATCAATAATCACATTTATTGACTCCATTATAACCTTGGTTCTGGAGTTAAATACTCTGTAAGCTCTGCTATTTATGGAGTATCCAAGAAATATCCCTTCATCACTCTTAGGGTCCATCTTCCTTTTTTGATCCCTATCAGCCAGAATGTAACACTTACTTCCAAACACATGAAAGTACTTGATTGTAGGTTTTCTGCCCTTCCAGACTTCATAGATGGTGGAAAAAGTTCCCTTTCTTAGTGTGACTCTATTGTGGATATAGCATGCTGTGTTCATAGCTTCAGCCCAAAAGTACAGGGGTAACTTCTTGGCATGAATCATGGCTCTTGCTGACTCCTGAATAGTTCTGTTTTTCCTCTCAACAATCCCATTCTGTTGAGGGGTGATAGAAAAAGAATACTCATAATTGATTCCTTCTGAAGAACAGAAGTCTGAGAATTTTTTATTCTCAAACTCCTTTCCATGATCACTTCTTATTCTGACCACACAACTTGCTTTTTCTCTTTGGATTCTATGGCACAGATCTTTGAATACATCAAACACATCAAACTTCTCTTTGATGAAGCTTATCCATGTATATCTTGAAAAGTCATCAACAACCACATAGGCATATCTTTTTCCACCAAGACTCTCAACCTGCATTGGTCCCATAAGATCCATATGTAATAATTCCAAGACTTTGGAAGTTGTCAGATGTTGGAGCTTTGGGTGTGACATCTTGGTTTGCTTGCCTATTTGACATTCATCACACACTTTACCTTCATCAATCTTCAGTCTTGGGATTCCTCTTACAGCCTCCATAGATATGATCTTCTTTATTCCTCTGAGATGGAGATGACCCAGTCTTTGATGCCACAGCTTCACTTCTTCTTCTTTGGCTAAGGAACAAGTAGATGTGAGGCTGGAATCTTGGGGTTCCCACATATAGCAGTTGTCTTTTGATTTGGCTCCTCTCATGACAACTTTTTGTTCTTTATCAGACACTATGCACTCAGTTTTGGTGAAGTTTACACTGTAACCTTGGTCACATAATTGACTTATGCTGATCAAGTTAGCAGTTAATCCTTTTACCAACAGTACATCATCTAGACTTGGTACACCTGAGTAGTCCAGGGTCCCAACTCCCTTGATTTCCCCCTTTGCTCCATCTCCAAAGGTTACATATCTGGATGAGTGTGATTTTAAGTCTACCAGCAGATTCTTCAGTCCAGTCATGTGCCTTGAGCAACCACTGTCAAAATACTAGTCCTCCTTAGCAGATACTCTGAGAGATGTATGAGCTATAGAGGCAACAACCTTCTTGGACCATTTGTGCCTGTTGTGAGGTTTCCTTTGATACATCTTCCCTGTGTAGTGTCCATCTTTAGAGTTCCAAGGTTGTCTGTTGAACTTGTTCTTGGGCATGTATTTGTAGCTTTGATCAGCATGAAGACTAGCTTTAGGTATCCAAACTTTCTTGGTGACCTTTGTCTTCTGCTTAGGGGGTTGCTGAGACCTCTGATTTGGATATCCATGCAGCTTGTAGCAAAAAGGTTTGATGTGACCAAACCTTCCACAATGATGGCATCTCCATATTTGATATTTCTTTTTCATCATGTTCTTGTCATGATGTTGAGACATCTGCTTGGACATCTTGTTTGACTTCATGGGATTTGGAGTTGTTTGGCTGGTGCTAGCCTCAAGGTTTTGAGCTTTATTAAATCCCAGCCCAGTCCTATCTCCTGAGTGCTTGTTGTTGTTGAGAATGACATCCAGTGTGTTTGAGCTATTATTCATCATTCTGACAGATTTGGACATATGCTCCATTTTGGAGTTGAGTATGCTGACTTCACTTTTCAAAGTGTCAATAATCTCTAGATTACTTGCCTTTTCAGCCTTTAATTCCTCAATTTGCTTCTTCTGCTGTATATTCTCCATGCATACTTCAGTGCTCCTTTTACACAGCATCCTGTAAGATGCTTCAAGCTCTTCAAATGCCAGCTCCTCATCACTGGATCCTCCTTCAGTTTCACATACTCCAGCTAGAGCAGTGATGTGCTTTGCAGATTCTTCTTCTGATTCACAACCTGAGTCTTCATCTGACCAGGACACAGAGAGACCTTTCTTTTGCTTCTTTAGGTAGGTTGGGCATTCACTTCTGATGTGTCCATACCCTTCACATCCATGACATTGGATCCCTTTTCCTTGGTTAGTGTTCTCATCATAGTTTGACCTTCTATTAGAGTCATAAGGTCTTTTATTCTCAGAAGTTGAGTTTCTTCCACTTGGTCTGGGCCTGTTTTCCATTCTTTTGAGAATTTTTTTGAATTGTCTTCCAAGCATAGCAATTGTTTCTGATAAGTTGTCCTCAGAGTCTACTTCATGACTTTCTTCTTCTTTATCAGTATTTGAGACCAGGGCTATGCTTTTGTTTTTCTTCACAATTGTATCATTCATTCCCATCTCAAAGGTTTGAAGGGAACCAATGAGCTCTTCAACCTTCATTGTGCAGATGTCCTGAGCTTCTTCTATTGCAGTAACCTTCATGTCAAATCTTTTTGGCAGTGATCTGAGAATCTTCCTTACCAACTTTTCATCACTCATCTTCTCTCCCAAGGCACCAGAAGTATTAGCAATTTCCAGGATGTTCATGTAAAACTCATGAATGGTCTCATCTTCCTTCATCCTCAAGTTTTCAAACTTGGTGGTGAGAAGTTGAAGTCTTGACATCTTCACCTTTGATGTTCCTTCATGAGTGGTTTTGAGAGTGTCCCAAACATCCTTGGCCAGCTCACAGTGATGCACAAGTCTAAATATGTTCCTGTCAATGCCATTGAATAAGGCATTTAAGGCTTTGGAATTTCCAAGTGCTGAATCTTCTTCCTCCTTGCTCCAATCTTCTTCAGGCTTCAACACTTTTGCCCCATCCTTATTGTCTTGGACAGGGTGCTCCCATCCTTTATTGACTGCTTTCCAAGCCTTGCTATCAAGATATTTTAAGAATGCTACCATTCTTGGCTTCCAATAGTCATAGTTGGATCCATCCAATATAGGTGGTCGATTCACAGATCCTACATCTCTGTCCATGTTCCCAAAATTTGCAGTCCCTAGATCTCACCCAGTTAAACAGGCAGGGTGCCTGCTCTGATGCCAATTGAAATTCTGGGATCAGCTACGTGATGTCGAATCAGATGTTTAAACACTCGAAGACTTAAACAAAACTTAAAGTGCTGGTAAATTAAATAACACAGGAAATTGTTAACCCAGTTTAGTGTATCTCCACACTTACATCTGGGGGCTACCAAGCCAGGAAGGAAATCCAATATAAGTAATATTAATTCTGGAATTAAACCAACCAGTTTAATCCTTCACTTAATATCTACCCAAGGCAATTTCTACCTAAGACACAACTTAGATATGAGTACCTACTCACTCCCCCTCAATCACACAGTGATCTTTTACAATGTTTAATAAAATTGAAGTCACACTTCAAACACAACAGCTTGATCTTACTTAAAAGTTTCAATCAAGACACAATACACTTTTTGCTTAAAAGCTCATAAAGTGACACACAATTAAAACCTGCTATAAAACACAAACACCCTTTTTGGTCTTCTAAAATTCGTACTCTTTTCTGAGAGTTCTAGTTCCTTAAATAGATGCTTGGTTTGGGGGAGTTTTTCAAATTATCCAGTCCTGATAAATCCCACAGTCATCACCTTGAATTAGGGTTAGTTAGTTTGTTACTTCCTTGATTCAAGGTGAGTTAGTTATTTTGTTACACTGAAATCAGATAACTAAGCTCCCTAAAGATGCGCCTTGTATTGCTTATCTCTTTACAATTAATTCCAGATAAATTCCCCTGAATTTACTCAGTTCTGTTATGCATCATTTAAGTCTGGTAGCAGGTTTACGATGTCACAACATCTGGTGTGACATCCTGATGTCTTGACTTAATTTCATTAACTTTTACTCTGTTTGACAATGTCACAACATCTGGTGTGACATCCTAAACTAAGTTCAACACTTCTTGTTTGTCAAAAATTCTACCAATTCTTAACATCTACACTAAGCTTCATTCAAGCTTGTCAATAGCCTCAGGAGGTGAAAGGGGACTGGATTGCACAAGAGGAGGGCCCAGAAAGCTCCATTTCAAAGAACTTCATCTCAGGTAACCTTCAAGAACATTTTTTCCAGAAACGTGTTTTTATGTTATAGAATGATTCTACATGCTTCCCTGATCATGCTGATATGTTTAGAATTGAAAATAGGCTAGAAATGAGTATTTCATGATGATCTGAAAGTTTGACCTAGAATTTTGTTTGCTTAGATCCCAGCCTTGTTTCGCATGATAAATGAATTTTATTTGTGGATTAGAGTTGTATGATGTTAGGAGAGTGTTTATGGGCAAGAAATTAGGAGTTTAGAAGCTTGTATAGGTTTCTAGAATTTTGGCTTGCCGGAGAAGATGACCGGAGCTTGTCTCCGGTCACCTGAAAGTGATTAGGGATAATTGGGGTTTAGCTACCAAGATTGAATCTCCACCCTTGGATTATGTTTTAATTAGTGCACGGACGACTCAGATAATCCACTTAAATTTAATTTTGATTAATTAAATTAATTATAATTAATTAAGTCAGTTTAAATGAGATCCATTGGATCACGCACGAAATGCAACTTTAAACCTCAGCCTTATATATGGCCAACCTCAAGTCAATCAGATTTCTCATCCTGCCCTTCCATCCATCTCCCACGCAATCCTGGCCCTTCATTGTACATACTTTCTGTTTTATTTTTATTTTAATTCATTTCTTTTGTTTTATTTATTTAAAATGGCAAAAATCATTTAAAAATTCTGAAATTTTTTATCATCACTTTTATTAATTTTCAGAAACCAAAAACATTTTTATTTTTATTTTTTCATTAATATTTGCATTTTTAAATATTTTAAGTGTATATTTTAATTAATTAATTCCATTTAATTAATTAAAAATACTTTAAAGTATCTAAAAATCACAAAAAAAAAATCAGAGAGGTTTCTTAAACATTTAGAAACATTTTCAAACTCATCTCACAAATTTCTTTTTGGTTTTGATCAAGCGTTGCCAATTTTCTTTGAACTAGGGTTTCTAAAATTCCTATTTTTCAACCTTAACTTCAAAAATTCATAACTTTCAAACTAAGATGAGTTTGTATTTGATTCTTTTTTCTTTCTTTCATAATTGACCTCTAGTTTCTAAAACTATTTTTGTCTCATTTTTATCTTGCATTTTCAAATTAATGTGCATTTTCCCTTTGAGAAGTATCCAAAACCTTAGCAAATTTTAGGATGACCATAATTTGAACTTGGTTAAGCTTGAGACCTCCCCCTTTAGATGATGATTTCATGAGTGCTTAGGGTCCCCTTTGATGCATTTTCAATTTTTTATCTCTTGATTTGCCTATGCTTATGCTTTTTATCTCTCTCTTTGTCTCTTTATTTTTATGTACTTTGTTTGTGTTTGAAGTGAATCTCATTCACTTATGTTATCTCTTGTTCTTTGGTTACTTAACTTCTTCATGAAGTAAGTAACCTAACCCTTCTCACTCTCTCTCTTTTCATCTGCTTCTCCTTCTTTGGTGGTCAACTTGAAGACTTCTCTTGATGCCTCACAAACCATAGGAACATCCAAGCATGATAACTTTAGGGTTGTAAATAACCCCCCCTAGTTTTTACCTTTTGAGTCTTCTTGAGTCTCTCTCTCATCTCATAATCAAGGCGAAAATAATTAAAGTTTTGGGGCTCTGAATTAGGGTTAAGCCTGTATCCTTATCTTAGGAGGGAGTGTATAACTTTGATCCTTAGTGCTAAACCTTTAAGTTGTTTTCACCTTCAGTCAAAAACACCTAATAATCATTAAAGACTTAAGCTTGTAACTTGGGCCTTATATTAGGGTTACATCTCTGCCTGGTGGTTCAAAGGGACTAACCCTAGTGTTCAATGGATAAGTCCCCCTCATGCTAAGTCTTGCAAACATAAAAAACACTTCTTCATCCAACCTTTAATTAAAATCCACTTAATAAAGGCTTGTTATATAGTGAATTTAATCCCTAACCATGGATTAAGTTAAGGTATCTTCCTCAACTTAAGTGTTCTCATCTATCATCCTTCTCTTAGGATGGTGTAATGAGTTCACTAATCTTTGTTTGGAGATTAAACTCATACTTAACACTAAACAAAAACCCAAAACACCTAATAATTACCAAAGTAGGTTAATGATCTTAATCCTATATCATCATGGTAATTAAGTTGAGATCTTCATCTCATGCTTAAGTAGGCTCATTATCCCTAATCATGGAGGATATCATGAGTTTATAACCTTTGATTTAGGCTTAAGCTCATTACCCTATGCAAAACACCAAAAACAATAAAAGACTGAAAAACACAAAAACAAACAATAGACGTCTCCTCTGGGATTCTTTTCTCATCATATTCACTCTGAAAACGAGAACTTGCTTCTTCTGTCTAATACAAGACAAATAGCACTCGCAACCGTCTTATCCATATCTTTCCAGGTTTGTGCAGCATTACCTTTCCTTCGGGATAAAAATGCCTAGCTGGCGACTCTATTCAACCTCAACCTCCAACATCACTGATGGTTCGCGTTTGCACCGGGACGAAAGTCTGGGGAGCGACACCGGCATCATGGCTATGCTTCAGAATATGAAACTTCAACAAGAAGCCTACTACACAACTCAAACTGAAAGATACTCGGAATTAGAACGGCGTTTAAATGAGCAAGACACAGCTTTTGCTTCTTATGTTTCCGTTCAACACACTCGGTAAACCGCACTGCAAGATCATTTGGCTGCTCAAGACACTGCGTTCAACTCTCTCAATAGCAATTTTCTTCAATTTACCAAAACCGATATGGATGACTCGCAACCTATTGTCGTTCCCTGGATTTCCATCCTGGTACAAACGCGAAAGTGGCGCGAAAAGAGGTAGAGTCGCCATCCAGGCAATTTTATCCCGAAGGAACGGAAATGGTAATGCTGCACAAACCAGAAGAAAAGAAAAGGAAGGACAAAGGTCCTACGAACCAAAGAAACTGGGTTCGGGAGTCGGTTACGACCTGGGAAGGAATTAGCACCCCAGATCGTCTGTCGTACCCGACGGGATCCACGCTTGCAAAGAAACTGTTTCAAAGGGTGAAAGAATGAAAGTTGCTGCAAAGAAAAGGAACTGAATTGGATAAGAAAAGAAAAGAAGGGGGAAATGTAGGGAAAATAAATGAGTGTGCTCGAACGGGCCCTACCCCGCTGCCTACGTACCTCAATGGACATGAGGATCAGAGTCGTCGTAGTTCCCCTAACTAGGGGTGGAAAAGATTGCTTGTGTCTTAAGGCTTGAACTGCCTATGTCAATGCTCATGTGTTGCAGGCTCGGACGACGAGTGCGTAACCGTCTTGCAAAGTAACAAGTAGGAGCAAGTTCGCACGTAAAGAGTGAAGGTGATGAGAAAAGAAATCCCGAAGGAGAGACGCTTATTATTTGTTTGTGTTTTTTAGGAGTCTTTTAAAGAGTGTGGCACAAGGAAGTGAAGGTAAATCCTTTTCTAAGGACATGTCCTTATTACCAAATCCTAAAATAGAATGAGTAACAAGTCCATCAAGAATGAGGAAGATCCTCAAACTTGTTTCCTAAGATTGGGATTTAAATTCACTAACTTGTTTGTATTATTAAATGATTTTTGTGAATTAAAATGAAGTGTTTTTAATGTTTTTCTTTGAGAGTGTGGAAAAAGGGGAGGTCAACTCAACTATTATTAATGTTTTTTAGATTTTGTATGAAGATGAGAAAGAGAGCGAGAGCACCAAAAGGATCTCAAAGGTAAAAACTAAAGGGTAAATCTAATCCTAAAGTTGTCATGAAATGTGATCCTAGGGTTAGTGTGGTTCAAACTATCCTAATAAAGAAGAAGAAGACAAGAGAAAGAGAAGAAAGTTAGAGAACAACTTACTCCTCTAAAGGAGACAAGTTGCTTCCAAAGGGGGAAGATGAAGAATTGAAAATGTAAGATGGCATAAGGCACATCAATAATTGAAAAATAGAAAGCAAAGCAAAAGAGAAAATGAAGAATTGAAATGTGGATAACATCCACACTTCACTTACCATAAGCCCCTGAAATGGTTAGTACACACTTAGATGAACAAACTTGATCCAAATGAAATGTAAGCAAATCGCAACATCAATCCTACTCACAAAACCAGAAGTAAAAACAACCACTTATTACACTAAGACTCACCAATCAAGGTGTAACACGGTGGGAGAACTGACTTTTAGTCATGTTGCGGATAGCAAGAGTCGTCACCGACTTTTATTTTATCCAAATGGAAAAGACATAAAAGAACAGGAAAGACCTATTTTAAAAGACTTGGGTTCGGGGGGTAGGTTATATAAAGGGAAGGTGTTAGCACCCTTTATATTCATGGTTATCCATGGGATCTTAGTTACTTAGCTCACTTAAATTGTTTTTTGAAGAGTGTAGTGTGTGATTAGAAATTTTTCTAAGTACTTTGTAATGATCCTCGTATGGATGTATACAAAGCCTTGTTTTGAAAAATGTTTAAGAAAGTGAGGTGTAAAAAGTAATTTGAAATGTGAGCAAGCAACTAAGAGGTACCTACCCTAGATTAAGTCTTTTGTGTTCTCGTATGTTCTTTCAATGGTAAGACTATCCCTATTATTAAGGAATAGGTAGTCATTACCTTGGATGTGTTAAGGGACAAGCGTAGGGTCATCGTATGGTCAATGAAAGCAACTTAAGGGGTGTCTTTAACAATTCGTAGGGACTATCATCATTTATTCGAAGGGACAAGATCATTATCATAGGCAACCTCGAAGGGACTTGATCTTTTAAACTAAAGGGACTATGATGATTTATACTTGAAGGGACTTTGCTTAAGACACTCCTATATTCGAGGGACTTGACCATATTTAAAGTCAACCAAGAGGAATACCCTAGGAAGTGCAAGATGGCGATCAAAGATCGACTTACGTGTGTGAGTGTTTATTTTCAAATATTTATCTTTTTTAAAGTTAATTATCTAAATTAATTTTAATTACAAATAGTTTCCACACCCTATTTACTAACCACGCAATAAATATTTATAATGGAAATAATGACGGAAAATAAATCTAGAATTATTACACGGCTTTGGGATAGTTACAATATAATCGGATAATAATAAATAATAATAATAATAATAATAATAATAATAATAATAATAATAAAGCAAATATAAATAAGCAATAATAATAAATAAAGCTATAATAATAAATATTAGAAAAAAGAAAATAATAATGAAGCAATAAAGAAAAAGTAGAATTTTTAAAGAAATTATTTTAAGTTAAATAAGTTAGAATTTTAGAGTTTATAAGAAAAATAATATAAGTTTAAATGATAATAATGATAATAAAAGGATAAGGTATTAAAAATTTATACAAAATAAAAAGTTATTATAAAAAAATATTTTAATTAGGGTTAAAGAAAATAAATTAAGTTTTTAGGGTTAATGAAAAAAATTATGGTTAGAAAATAATTAGGGTTTTAAAATAATTAATTAAACTAGTTTTATTTACAAAATATATATAATAAAAGTTATATACAAAATTATTATTAGAAAAATAAGATTAATTAAAATAAGTACTAAGAAAAATTATGAGTTAAAAAAAATATAAGATTTATAAATAAACATTATTAGTTTTAGATTTAATAAATCAATTAATTAAAATTTTATTATAAAAGAAAAATAAGAAAATAATGAAGAAAAGTGAGAAAATGATCAAAAGGATAGGACCTGGGAATTGAACCCAAGCCCTTTACCTCAATCACGCAGCATAAAAACCAACCAGGCCAGCGCGCGCTGGTGTTAATGAAATCACCTTGGCCATTAATATATGAAACTTGTTGAGAAAATAGGAAAAACCAAAAAATTGGTCCCAGCCAGATTCGAACCTGCCTCCTCATTCTCACAAACCAAATGTCTTGCCAATAAGCCACATGGGGCGCGTCTGCTAATAAACAGCAACAAATAATTATATAATAAACTTGTTGAATAATGAAAATAATGAGAAAAAGGAATAGCCTCACCCAGGTTCGAACTCAGGACCTTCTATCCACACGCGTATGCTCTGACCACTGGGTTAACCAACGTTTATTGAAATAAAATAGAAAACAATTGTAAAAATATTAAAACAAATGTTGAATTTCCAGATGGCGCCAAGACTTCATCTTCCTCATTTGAATTTCCTGCGAATTTCCCTTCAATTTTTCTTGCGATATTTCCTGCGAACCTGTTTTCGTAGGATTTCCTAACCTTATGTCAAGAGCATTAAACCTGCAAAATTTCATCAAATTGAGGGTACCATTGTACTCCCCATAACAAGGCCAGTTCATTTATATGTTTAGAATTCATTTAAATTTGTTTCTTTAGAAAACCCCAAACTTGGAGCAAGAACCCTAACAATGGCGTTTGGAGGATAAGGACACTATTCTTCAATTTAATGGTCCAGAAACGTTCCTAGAACTATCACAAACATCAAACAGTCATCAAATATCATTTAAAACAAACATATATACGAAATCGAAAAATGCATATTCAAGAGTAAAAGATGATTCGGTTGGATGATTATATGGTGTTTTGGATGATGAAAATGCTTGGGATAGGTTTAATGAACATCAAGGAGTTGATTGCAACCTTTGAAACACCTTGAAATTGCCTCTAAGTATGAAACCGAAATTGACTTGGTGTCAAGATTTTTTTGAGTTTGAACAAGGTCTTTTTAGGCTTCCAAATTTGTCCCTCTTGCTTGCATTAGGTTTGTGTATATGTAGGGATTCAAATTAGGTCAGAAACTTGTGGATTTATGGGCTTGTGAAGATAACTTGATCATGAAGTTTTATCACATTCAAATATTCAAAAAATCTCATCTATCCTTTCTATTTTTGGTCCAATCTGACTTTAGTTGATTTCCAATCATTCTAAATAAAATTCAAATGATTTTCAATCAAAGATTTCATGCTTTATTTGATTTTTCATATTTTATATATATTTAAATTGAATTTTAATGAATAAAATCCAAATAAATATAAAATAAACTATAAAAATATGAAAAAATAAGCATTGGGTCGTGCATGATGTCATTGTAAATATTGGATTACAAAATTGCAAGCCCATTTGGAAAAATTTGGTTTTAAGACCTCATTTGCTCAATATACCCCTCAAACATTTCCCAACTTTGTCAAGGCATAAATACCTCAATTTTAAGGCTATGAAGGTGTTATTGGACATTTTGGAAATATTAAAGAGTCCTCTAACAAACCTCTTTGGTCTCATGTCCATATCTTTTACCATTTTCAAATTATGCCCTTTGGAAAAAGTTGACTTTTTGTTGACTTTTGAAATGACCTGTAATGTTTTAGCTCATACCTTCCAAATGAAGCATTTTTAGGCTTCGCTTGTGAGACACAAAGTTGTAGAGAATTTAATTTCCTTAAAAATGAGTTTTGGATGGGAAATATTTGATGAAGCATGTGAAAGTTAAGGCTGGTCAAAGTTCAGTTAACTTTCCTTAAGAAAACCCTAATTTAGAAACTCCTGATTCTTGATGATATGAAACTTCCTTGATGAATCATGATCAACCCTTGATCAAATGATGAATTTTACTTCATAAAATTGATGTTGGCAAAAAAATTTAAAGTTTGACTTTAGTTTGACCACAGTTGACCTCAGTTTGACTTTTTAACTGCTTTTACTGATTTTTGCATATCTGATCATTTAATTGGGCAAGCTCTTTGGGAAAGTTTTGAAACTTGATATGGGGATTCTTAAATACATGTGGGATGTTATGAATCTCACTTGATGCCTTGAAAGTCATTTTAACTTGAGGAAACTCAAAACCCTGGTTTTGGATATTTTTCTTTTGAGAAGGCATTGTCTGGGGAAACTTCCACACTTCTTGACCAATTGGGAGTCTTGAGGACCTTATGATCATTTAGAATTCTTGAGAGAGCTTGTCTTGATTGTGGGAGGGAAAATTTTAGGGTGCAACACAAGGCAAATCAAACAAGAGCCAAAGCACACAAATTATTACCAAGTTCACAAGCTCTTAAGAAGAAACAAAACAATGGATGAAGCACAAAGAAACAAGCAAGTTAGACAAGCACTAAACAAAATCAAGACCAGAAACTTATCATCACATGAATGTGAACAAACAATACAAAAGATCAAGAGAAAAGATCATACAAGCTCAAACACAATCAATACAAGAATGAGAAATGAAGTGAACATGTGCACAAGTGTAAGGACAAACAAATGCAAATCAAATCAAGACATAAGAATCATCTAAAAACTAGGAACCTAATCATGTTAAAATGTTCCTAAGAATAATGAACAATCATGGGGAAGAAGTACCAAACTCAAGCATAAGCATTATGAATGGCAAATGAACAATGAAGGTGAGGTGAACATGCATACACTTGTGAGAGACTTCAAACACAAGTACCACAAAACTTTTCAAAGTACAAACACTAATCAAGGACCAGGGACCTATACTCATATAGAAGGGACTTAAAACAACCTATAGGAGTTGGAACAAGTTCCCCCTAGCCTAAGAACTAATCATGCAACAAGAAGAAACAAAAACTAGGGCAAGCATACATGAAAATTCAAATCAAATCAGAAACTCATTAAAAAATTCTACAAATAAGCTCAAATGTTCCTTAACCAAGTGATAACATCATGTCAAAAGAGAAAAGTCAGAATCAAAAGCAAACTAGGTCAAAGGACCTCATGAACACAAACTAGGGTTTGGAAACTTCAAGCTCAAGTCAAATGCCAAACATAATCATGCAAGCTTCTAAAAATCATAATAAAAATCATCAACAAACTACATCCTAATATGAATCAAATGCAAAAATAACCAACTCAAAACTCAAATTGATGATAAATGTAGAAAATCCACAAGTCAGCATGCATTTAAAAAGAATTAAAAATAAATAATAAAAGTGAAAATTAATTCACGTGTGGAAAATAAAAATAAATGAAAAATAAAAATGTCAAAAATTAAGTAAAATTAAAAGAATCATTCATGAATTTTTCTGGAATTTTTGTAATCTTCTAACCATTTAAAAAAATTAAAAATCAAATTGAAAGCAAAATGAAATAAAAATAAAAAGGAACTAGGCCAGGGGTGCAGTCAGCAAAGATTTCAGTTCAAAAATAATGGGTCAGAAAGAAAGGGAGGTGTTATTAGCAAGGAAGGCCCATGTATCTGCGCAGGCTTACTACCATTATGGTGGAAATTCAAATAAATCTGGAAAAAACACAAGCCAATGGATTGATCATACGCATATTATGGAGTCAATGATCAAACAAAGTCAGACAATCAACACACCACATGACACGCACATGGTAACTACTGTGAACTAGCACACATCTAGCATTGTTGTGCAAACATAAGCCACGTGAGGGAGACCCTCCCCTTTTAATGTGCTGGCATCAAAATGTCCATTCAGATCAAACAATCCAACGTCCATAACATCATCTTCCTCACTTACATGAAAATTCAAATTTCCGGATTCTGGTGACGGAGCCCTAGCTTCGATCACCAGAAAAACTTCATGCGTATGAACAAAACACACAGAAACTCACAATAATCTCCAGATCCACTGAATCAAACATGTTAACCACAAATATGAGCTTAGATTTTTAAACAGATCAACGTACAAGCCAGATCGAAGCAAAACAAAATCATACATCAAACCGAAAATCAACATAACTCACTCAATAGCTATGCATTTCTTAATCTAAATACATCAGTGAACTCATGGAAGCAAGTAGATCACAATGCAAACATTCAATTTCATTTCCAGATCTACGAATTTGGATGATACCTGAGATTTGTAGAACTCAAATTAGGACCAGAAAAGCTTGCTCCAGCTGCAGATCCACTCCTTTTAACTTCTATTTGCAAAATAAATGCAAAAGAAGCCTTGAATCTTCTTAGATCTAGCAATTCGAACAGAACTGCACTTGAATGGCACCTTGAGAAAACTGGAGAATCAGCTTGAACCAATGGTGGATTTGTGATCCTTAGAGTTCAAGGATAAAGAATATGCCAAGAAATTTGTGAATGAGTGGAAGAGTGATGAGATTCGAAAGCAAATGCATATGGAGCAAAAATTTTGAAATGATAGAATGGTGGTGATTCTGCATGAACTGAAACCCTAGGCAGCGTTTATAGTATGCCAAAATTCACTCCAAGGAGAATGGGGAGCAATGCACGTGAGTTTTGTGAGCTGAGGATAATTTTGCAAATTTGCAAAACATGAGTGATAGAATGATTTATGCGTGCCCTAGCTTGCCCATGTGCATGATCTGGTCTCTCTTCACTCATTGTGCACCCTTGGATCAGTCTCACTCATTTAAACTAAGTGAATCATGATTTTCAAGTGGTTTTGCAAATTTGCTCTTTGTGGAATAATTTGGTATCCATGCACGATTTTGTTGAATTCTCTTGAGCCAAATATCCTTCATGCCTTGCCCTTGATGCTTATGACCAGAATTAATCCATAGGATAGCTTAGAATTGCATTACATGAGTTTTTGCAAAGTTGTGGAAACTTGGAAATATGGTAAAGCCCTAAAAATCACCAAACTTCAAATGAGCATAATTTTTAAACCATGAGGGCTATGATGATGTTCTTGTACGTTTTGGAAATGGGAGACAATTTCCTATTACTTTCATGTTCATAGAATTTTCACTTGAGGTCATTCTGGTCATGCAAGAAAGCTTTGAAGATTAGGGCAAAACTTGCCAAATTTAGAAAGTAGGTTACATGCCACATGTCCAAAAATAGAAACTCTTGCCAAAACCCTAGATTCTTGACTTTTGACTTTTCCAAACCTCTTCTATGACCTTAAAAACATCCCTTGACTTGAAAAATAGGATTGGAACCCTTGAATTGCCACATTTGACTTTTCAAATAATCAGTTTGACCAATTTCTTCTTATACAAGCAACTGATGAAATAACTGCCTTCCTCAATGAATTTTCTCACCAAATTTCATCCATAGCATTCACATATCATATGGATGACTTTGCCCACATGAAATGGCCAAAGTCACAAAGAATCCATGTTGTAAACACCCCAAATTTGCCCTCACTCATTTCACACCATGGCTTGTGATCTTTCATCTTTGCATAAGCTTAAGCATATCATCTCATATTGCATATTTGTTTCATCTGCATAGTTCAAGTTCATCTGCATCTAGGGTTTGTGATCTGAGCAATCCAAGGATCCATCTGAGCCACTTCAAAGGCTTCCAAAAATTCCAAGAGGGTCCATGTATGTTCAATAACCATATTATATCCCTCAAAGATCAAGGAAGTCAAGAAATCACAAGAACTTGGAAAGCATGGAAGCAGAGCTAGGGTTTCACTACACAGATGACCTGAAATTAGGGTTTTGGTTTCAGAGGTCATAACTCCAAGTTTTTTGGTCATTCTTGTTTCTAATAGTCTCAATATGTTATAAGGATCATGTGTACCAAGTTTGATGAAGAAATACATTCTGGAAGTCACCTGTTCACTGGGTAACTTCTTGACCAAGTCAGAGCAAAATCAGGGCATCTGAGGCCCCCAACAATGGAACCAAAGTGGATTTTTCATCAAATTGAAGTCATATGATCTTTATTTGATCATTGAAGTGCTTGGAAGTTCACAAAATTGAAGAAAATTGAGCTAAACCAAAAGTTGCCAAAAATGGAAATGACTTGTAATGGAAACTTTCCATTTTGGGAAAGTTTTTCAACCTCCTCTTTCTCAACCAAAAATGCTTCAAATGAAAAATTGTTGGTCATGAAAGTTGTAGATTGGATCTTTCCCTTTTCAAAAAGTACAAGGACACGTTCTAATTCATTATGGAACTCAAGTTATGCATCATACAAACATAGTGCATTGCCTAAAAATCAGAATTGCCCAAAGAATCATGCCATTTCATGTCTTGCACATCAAGAAATTCAAAAGGGGCCAAACTTCTTCAAATTTTCAAAGGGCACAAAACCTCTCATAAACTTGTTGAATCACCACAAAACCAATTCCATGGCTCTCCTTGATCTTTGTTGAGCCAGGACAAGCCAAAAGCCAGCTGCAACATGAGCCCATACCTCAAGTACAAGTTATGTTGACATTTTGGCAACTTGCCCATACCAATCACCACAGTCCACAACAACTCCTCTGACCTATCAAACATTGTTATGTGGACAAAATGCAGCTCATAACACAACACAAGCCAGCCTAACACTTCAGAATCACTAAGTTCCCAAAAATCACCCCAAGAGCAAAAGCTTTCGAAACTCACAGCACACACACTAAAACTTCAAACTTCCTTCATCAATCAACTCAGCATCACAAGAGGATCATTTCCCACCCTTCATTGCAGCCTAAACACTCCCAAAACCAAAACACGATTCTGGTGCAGCAAGAGTGCAAGCTCTCAAACCAGCCATTACAAACTTCTTCCAAGCATCAAAGCTTCATTAGGAGGTCAATAGGAGTGGGTTTGCACAGGAGAGGAGGTCCAAAAGCTTCAAACTGAGAAAGCTCAAGCTCAGGTAACCTCAAGAACAAATTTTCCAGAAATGTAATTTTAGGTTATAGAAATGTTCTCTATGCTTTGCTGATCATCATGATCTATTTTGTTTTGAAAATGAGTGAGAAACAAGCATGTATGAAGCTTCTGAAATTTTTGCGTGTTTTTCCGTTTGCCTTTGATTCATGATCTTGAGTGAAAATAAATGGATTTTGTTGCTGGATTCGTGTTAGGGGTTGTTAGTTGAGTGATTCTGGAGAGTTAGGGGGTATGGGATGGCCTAGGGTGGAAGTTAGGGTGAAGAGTTGGCCGGAGAAGATGACCGGAGGTCTTCTCCGGCCACCTGAGAGTCATTAAGAGGTTAATTAGGGTTTGGGGTTAGTTTGAATGATAGCCGTAGGATATTGCTTACCCGCGTGTTTGGATGGCCCAGATTGATCATTAAAACCCTAATTCTCATTTAATTAGTTAATTAGAATTAATTAAATAAAATTAACTCAGAGTGAATCTCAGCCACTCATTTGCGCGCTGGTCAACTAAGATTTCCCCAGTTCAAATCCTGTCCATTGGATCAACTTACTTTCCCTTATTTTCATTTTTTATTCATTTTATGGCATTTATTTTGTACAATTAATTTAAAATACTTAGAAAATTCCAAAAATATTTTTCTTCTGCATTTTGATTTTAAATATTTTTCTTCACCCAAAAACATTTTTATTTTTATTTTTTGCATTAAAAAATCATTTTAAAAATATTTAAATGTTTATTTTAATTAATTAATGGAAATTAATTAATTAAAATATAATTCCAAAAAAATTCACATTGCATCTTAGGACATTTATAAACATTGTCAAACCATTCATAGAAATTTCTTTTTGGTTTTCATCCAACTTTGACATTTTTCTTGAATTTAGGGTTCATAAAAATCCTATTTTTTTGAACCCTAACTTCAAGAATTCTTTTCTGCCTAACCATGAAGGATTTGACATTGGTTCTTTTTGCATTGATCTTCATATAGCATGTAGTATCTAGCATATTTTTGTCGCAAATTTATCTTGCATTTTCAAATTGATTTGCATTTTCCCTTTTGAGGTACCTTAAAACCCTAGCAAATTTAGAAAATTCACAACTTTCTTTAGGTTAAGAGTTAGACCTTCTCCTTTGGGGTTGAATATCATATGGGGTTAGGGTTCCTTTGAGTTCATTTGTAATTTTTTATCTTTTGATTTGCTTCTGTTTTTGACTTTTGCATCTCATGTTGCCTTAAAACCCTAATTTCTCATGTTCATTTGCATACATCTTGTATATGCATCCATACATGAACTTGCCATGACATTTCTTGCATCCATATGGCATCTAAGACATCTTAAGACATATTAGAATCATGATTGATCATTTATTCATTCATTTTCCATGATTTGCATTAATATCATTCCATAAACTTTCATGAACTTTCAAACTTCAAAGCATGCTTCCTTTGCATTCCATCTCTTGTATGAGCATTCATAGCACTTGACATGCCATTGCATCACCTCATAGACTCATTTTCATCATGAGTTTGTTCTGGTTTTGGTCTTTGCCTTTGCATATGTTTCATTTTCATTTCATTTCTTTCCTTTATACTAACCTTTTCAGGTGGTAAGTAATTTGAGAAGTGTATTTGCCTTCACTTCTCATTTCTCTTCTCATTCTCCCTATGCATCATTGCTGCATTTTTTATTTGCTTTAGAGTGAGCTTGCTCATTCATGTTCACCATTCACTTTCTTCCTCCAAATTACTTATCTTCTTCAATGAAGTAAGTAACTTGTTTCTTCTGCTTCTCCTCCTTTCATCTGCTTCTTCCATTGGTGGCTTCTTTGAAGATCTCTTGCAAACCTTACAAACCATAGGAACACCCAAGCATGACAATAATTAGGGTTTTGGTTAGTCCCCCTTTAGTTTCTACCTTTGTGTCTTCTTTTGTGTTTCTCTTCTCATCTCATAATCAGAGACTAAACCTTTAAGGTTTTAGGACTTTGTGATTAGGGTTATGCCTGCATCCTTCTCTTAGGATGGAGTGTATAACTTTAATCCTAAGTGTTAAACCCTTAATTTGTTTAAACCTCTTAATCAGTCCATCTTAATAATCACTAAGACAATAGCTTGTAACTTCGGCCTTGCATTAGGGTTCCAATTCTTCCTTAATTGGTTAAGAAGGACTAACCCTAGTGTTAATGGACAAGTCCCCCTCAAGTTGTATTACAAACCATAAAATTCTCCTCTTAATCTCACCCTTAATTAAAATCCACTTTAATAAAGGCTTGTTTTGTCATGAGATTAATCCCTAATCATGGATTAAGTTGAGGTGTCTTCCTCAGCTTAAGTGTGCTCATCTATTATCCTTCTATTAGGATGGTGAAATGGGTTCACTAATCCTTGATTATGGCTTAAACTCATTACTTAACACTAAACAAAAAAAACCAAAAATATCTAAATAATCACAAGTAGGTTAATGATCTTAATCCTACATCATCATGGTAATTAAGTTTGAGATGCTTATCTCATACTTGAGGCATTCTCATTATCCCTAATCAGAGGAGGGATATGATGAGTTTACTAACCCTTGGTTAAGGCTTAAGCTCATTAACTTATGAAAAACACCAAAAACAAATAAAAGACTGAAAACACAAAAACAAACAATAATCGTCTCTTTCGGGATTCTTTTCTCATCATCTTCACTCACAAACGAGAACTTGCTTCTTCCGTCTAATGCAAGACAGTTAGCACTCGAGCCAGACGAGTCATACACTTAAGCATAGATAAGCAAGCAGTTCATCAATCAATTTATCTTTCAGTCTCTTTGAGTCGAACTACGGTGTTCTGACTTCCTCATTGCATGAGAGGATACGTAGGCATAACTTAACAGTTATCGAACAAAAGTCTTTGTGTCTTCCCCCTCTCTCAGCATTCCTTTTAAGCCTCATTCCTGAGCACTTCACTTCACCTTTCTTGCACTGACACTTGTACATTCTTTTCCAGCTTTTACACACAGATAGCATAGACACTACCCCTTTAAACACAAACTTTCAAGCGTGGATCTCGTCGAGTACGACGGACAATCTGGGTGCTAATACCTTCCCAGGTTGTAACCAACCCCCTTTCTCAGTTTCTCTGTTCGCAACCGTCTTATCCATCTCTTTCTAGGTTTATGCAGCATTACCTTTCCTTCGGGATAAAAATGCCTAGCTGGCGACTCTTTTCACCTTCACCTTCATTCTCTTTTCGCCGACCGTTCGCGTCTGTACCCTATCTGACTCGGGTGTCTTTTAGTGGGAGCGACACATGCTTGAATATGAAACCCTAATTTGGAGACAATTTGTGTAGGAGCTTGCCCTTTCTTGTGTCATCTAATAATCTCCCAAGCTCTTGGGCTCTTGAAAAATACCTTGAGCTTGTATATGACCTATAGACACTTCATGGGACTTGGACAAGGTCACTTGATCTCTTTCTTTGGCTTGTAAGGCTTCAAATTCACCAATGATTGATCATATGCCCAATGCTAGAACATGAGAATGTTATGCTTCATTTTTCTATACAAAAATGCTAAGGATTTGACATGCTTCTGATGCTTATGATATGATGATGATGCTAGAAAGAAGAGGGCAAATTTAGGGTGTTACAGTTGCCCCTATCCAAGCAACTGTTAATCTGAAAAGGACGATAGCATGGGCTATCGACTGTTCAAGATAAACTGTGGTTGGATACCAAGAAGACCTAAAATTTGCACTCTGCTGTAGAATGCAGAAATGGGAAATAAACCCAACCAAATACGCTTTAGGTGACTGAAGTGAAGACAAAGCAAACGAGCTCTCTCCAAATTGAATTGTTACACCGGATAAGAAAAACCTAGACAGGCGAGTCTTCTTCAAGCAAACCTGTTACGCCAGGAATTGGACATACAGGCCCTCTTCGAGTAAACCTGTTACGCCAGGAACTGGATAGACGAGCCCTCTTCATACATTTTACAAAAATATATATCTTGAGACAGACGAACCTCCTTCGGATAACACGTTACGCCAGGACCGGTGATGCACTTAATTCTATGGGATAGACATGCATAATCAGGATAGATGAACCCTCTTCCTATTTCCTCCGTAAATATATGGTCTGAGACAAACGATTCTTCTTCAGATAACCTGTTACGCCAGGTGCGACATTAGGATTGGACGAACCCTCTTCACAAATCTTGCGTAGATAAGTGGTGCTTGAGACAAACGAACCTCCTTCGGATAACCTGTTATGCCAGGACCAGTAACCGTTTTGACGTTTAATCCCACCGTCAGGACTTCAAACCTCTTCAACATAGATGAGTATTGGATGATCATCAAGAGAACACAGACGAGTGTCATAAGTCACTGATACAAACAAATATCAGACGATGATCTAAGAAACGCAGACGAGTGCTTCAAGTGATGATACAGACGAATATCAACCACTGATATATACGAATACCAGAAATCTAACACAGACGAGCATTTGGGGTAGCAATATAGATGGGTACCAGAGTGATTACCAAATCAACACATATGGGTATAAACTAACACAGACGAGTGTGAAGGATGATACAGACGAGTATCCAAACACTGCAGACGAGCTTCACACAGATAACAAACACAGACGAGGGCTGGGGAATGCAGGCGAACAACAAGCAAATATCAAACGCAGATGAGTGTTGGGAAGTGCATACGAGCAAAACAGGTGCCTGGTTGGCAATAAGAATCACAATCCTGCAGGGGAGAGCCAAGTCAAGAGGCCTTGACGATGCTTAACTCTGGTTGGGAAGATGAATAACTGTCTGTGTCATCACAATGGCCAAAAATAAATTGGCGACTTCTCTGGGGAATATTTCAATGGTGGGATTAAATCCCAATCATGAGCTATGTGGGAAAATCAAGCGTTCAGCTGCCTGCCGAGAATACTTCACTTGTGGAAAGATAATCTGCTTGGGGAAGAAACCTCTTCAATTAGCTTTGGAGTCCTGTTGGGGATTCCACTTGCTCTACTTCAGCTGAGGTGTATTCTCTGCTTGGGGAAATATAACACCATCATGCAAAACCTGCAACAACAGTATACACACACGTGCCCCGGGGACTTGCATGGTATGATTAGTTCATCCATTGTCACCTGACACTCAAAGATAGTTTTAAATGTTTCCCTGCAATGTCTTTTTTTTAGAAAAATCAACATGTTTCAAACGCAATGTTCTTTTTGCCAAAAATTCAAGACATTTTTACAAACAAAGTAAACAAAACACAACACAGCTTTTGACTGAATATTCATTTAATGAAGGGCCTCTGAATAGGCAAAGTTTTACATCAGGAAGCAACTACCTGGAAAGAGGTAGCTACCATAAAATTGAGAAAAAGAAACTATCCTAATGGCAATTTACACGGCATTCCAATGAGTTCCCTTCCTACTATGACCATCATGTCTTCAAGACTTTCCATTCTTGCCTTCACTTTTTGAAGAAGATGAGGGGACTGATTCCTACCCTTCTGATATTGCCAGACTGTATGAAACGGTGATTTGGTTCAGATTACCCGGATCACAGTTGTTCGCTTATTCCCTTGTTATGCGTGGATCGCCCTTTCGGGTTTTCAATCCACCGGGATACCCTTTTTTTGCCTGAGCTGTCCAATGTGGCTTTTCAACCCAGCGGGTGTACATTTTATTTATTTATTTTCCCTACCTTTTGCCCGAGCTTTTTATTATGTTTTTAGCTCGCCGGGATACCCTTTTCTTGCCTAGACTTTAATTCTGTTTTTGTATCCAGCGGGTCTTTTATGCGAAGTATTTTTTAACTACGTCCGAGTTAACAGGGGATTGGAAATCTTCTCCATCCATAGTAGTGAGCATCAGTGCCCCCCTGAGAAAACTTTTTTTACTATGAATGGGCCTTCATAGTTTGGGGTCCACTTGCCCCTGTGATCTGATCCTGGAGGAATGATCCTCTTGAGTACAAGCTCTCCTACTTGATACTCTCGAGTACGTACTCGTTGGTCGAATGCTCGCTTCATTATCCTCTGATAAAGTTGACCATGACAGATAGCCGCTAATTTATTTTCCTCAATTAGACACAACTGATTATATCGAGCACGTACTCACTCAGCCTCATCAAGCTTCATATCTATCATTACACGTAAAGAAGGAATTTCGCTCTCAACAGGTAAGACTACCTCCATGCCATATACCAAGGAGAATGGAGTTGCCCCGGTTGACGTCCTGACTGACGTTCGGTACCCATGCAACGCGAATGGTAACATCTCATGCCAATCTTTGTAAGTGACAACCATCTTCTTCACAATCTTCTTAATATTCTTGTTAGCTGCCTCTACTGCGCCATTCATCTTTGGCCAGTAAGGAGAAGAATTGTGATGCTAAATCTTGACGTCCCGACACAGCTCTGCCATCGACTTGTTGTTTAAATTAGAACCATTATCAGTAATGATTCACTCGGGCACTCCGTATCTGCATATGATATCTCTCTTTAAAAATCTGGCTACCACTTGGCGAGTGACATTGGCATAAGATGCTGCTTCAACCCATTTGGTGAAGTAATCAATCGCAACCAAGATGAAGTGATGACCATTTGAAGTAGTAGGCTCTATTTTCCCGATCATATCAATGCGCCACATAGAAAAGGGCCAAGGAGATGACATGACCTTGAGCGGGCTAGGAGGAATATGCACCTTGTCTGCATATATCTGGCATTTGTGGCACTTACGGGCATATGAACAACGGTTTGCATCCATTGTTAGCCAATAGTACCCTGATCTCAATAACTTCTTAGACATTGCATGTCCTCCTGCATGAGTACCGAAGGATCCCTCGTGGACTTCCTGCATTAACAAGTCTGCTTCGTGTCTATCCACGCATCTGAGCAAGACCATGTCAAAGTTCCTCTTATACAGAACTCCATCTGCATTCAAGAAGAAACTAGCAGTAAGTCGTCTCAAGGTCTTCTTGTCGTTAGATGATGCCCCAGTTGGATATTCTTGTTTTTCCAGGAAAAGCTTTATATGAAAGTACTAATGTTTCTCACCAGACACTGCGTCTACAGAGAAAGCATAAGCTGGTGCATCAAGCCTGGAAATGTCAATCCTGGGCACATAGTTCCAACACAAGATTTTGATGGACGAAGAAAGAGTAGCCAATGCATCGGCAAATTGATTCTCATCTCGTGGTATGTCTTGAAGCTTAGCCGTTGTGAAGAAAATCAACAGTCTTCTGGCATAATCCCTATAAGGGATTAAGCGATCTTGATGCGTATACCACTTGCCGGTAATCCGATTGATAACGAGGGCTGAATCTCTGAATATATCGAGGGTCTTAATCCGAAGATTAATAGCCTCCTCTATTCCCATTATGCACGCCTCGTACTCCTCCTCATTGTTGGTACAGCCAAAAGTAATTTTGGCAGTGAAGGGAGAGTGAACACCTTCGGGAGTGATAAGAACAACACCAACTCCACGTCCGTTGATATTGACTGCCCCATCAAACATCAACTTCCATTTGAATTCAGGGTCGGGCCCCTCCTCCGGAAGTGGTTCCTCACAATCTCTTGCCTTGAGGTACATGATGTCCTCATCAGGGAAATCAAACTTCATTGGCTGGTAATCATCTTCAAGAGGTTGTTGTGCAAGATAATCTGACAATACATTTCCTTTGATGGCTTTCTGGGAAGTATAATGTATGTCATACTCTGTTAATATCATTTGCCACCTTGCAACCCTTCCGGTTAATGATGGTTTCTCGAAAATGTACTTGACAGGGTCCATTTTTTAGATTAGCAATGTGGTGTGGGTAAACATGTACTGTCTCAGTCGACGAGCAGCCCATGCCAAAGCACAGCAAGTTTTCTTGAGCAGTGAGTAACGGGATTCACAGTCGGTAAACTTTTTTCTAAGGTAATAAATAGCATGCTCTTTTCGACCAAACTCGTCATGTTGGCCTAGAACACACCCCATCGACCCTTCTAACACAGTCAAGTACATAATAAGTGGCCGTCCTGGAACTGGAGGCATTAGGATCAGAGGCTCTTGCAAATATTCTTTTATCTTTTCAAAGGCTCTTTGACAGTCCTCATCCCACCTGTCTGTTTATTCTTTTCTTAACAATTTGAAGATTGGCTCGCATGTGGCAGTTAGATGAGATATAAACCGAGAAATGTAGTTCAATCTCCCTAAAAACCCACACACTTCTTTTTCTGATTTTGGTTCTGGCATGTCTTGTATTGCTTTTACTTTTGCAGGATCTACCTCAATCCCCATTTGGCTAACAATAAACCCAGCAATTTACCAGAACGCACTCCGAAAATGTACTTGTTTGGATTCAACCTCAACCTATACTTTATCAACCTATCAAACAGCTTTTTGAGATTGACCAGGTGCTCTTCTTCGTCCCGGGACATGGCAATCATATCGTCCACATAGCACTTAATTTCCTTGTTTATCATGTTGTGGAACAAAGTTACCATATCCTGTTGATACGTTGCCCCGACATTCTTCAACCCAAAGGGGATAACCTTATAACAAAATGTACCCCACGAGGTAATGAACGTCGTTTTCTCCGGTGCCATCTTAATCTGATTGTACCCGAAGAAGCCATCCATGAAAGAAAATACCGAGAACTGAGCAGTGTTATCTACCAGTACATCAATGTGAGGTAATGGAAAATCATCCTTTGGACTTGCTCTGTTTAGATCCCGATAATCGACGCACATCCGGACCTTGCCATCTTTCTTTGGTACCGGCACAATGTTAGCTACCCAAGGTGGGTAACTAGTTATAGCAAGGAACCCGACATCCCACTGCTTTTGAACTTCCTCCTTGATCTTAATTTCCATGTCAGGGCGAGCTCTTCTCAACTTTTGTTTTACCGGAGGACAGTCTTCCTTTAGTGGCAGCTTATGTACAACAATGTCGGTATCCAACCCCGACATATCTTGATACGACCAGGCAAAGATATCCACATATTCACGTAGCATACCAATCAATTCCTTCTTTACCTCGGCCTGAAGACCGGCCCCAATCTTTATCTCTTTCTTTACATCCTCAGACCCGATGTTGATGATCTTTATTTCTTCCTGATGAGGCTGAATGACCCTTTCCTCTTGTTTCAACAACCTAGCCAATTCTTCTGGGAGTTCACAGTGTTCCTCAACCCCTTCATCAGCTTGGTAGATAGGATTGTCAAAGTCATTCATGGTCATAGCAGGAACATTATCATAGGAATTCGAATGATCAACACTGCACAAATGATGTTCTTATTTCAGAATTTGTTCTTTTCAAAAGAGACGCAAACACACAAAAACACTGGAAAAAGAAAAACATTGCCATTTTATTTGGTTTTTTTTTGTGAAAATTTTTAAAAAGGAAAGAAAGAGAACACAATTTGCTTGAAAAATGTCCTTTATTTCATGGTAAAAATAAATGCATTAAAATCATGGTGGCCCTACAAATGGATCCATGCACCTTAGGCAGAGTGTGGGACTTGACATGCAGTATGATAAAAATGGAAACAAGAATATTACTTTGACTGCCAAGTAACTTGAATAAAATCTTCAGCAGACCAATTCCGGAGCTCCTCCCCAGGTGCGCATGGGTAAATCCAGTTATCCAAGTCGCAGTCACTATCCCCATCTTCATTGGTTGCATAAATGTTGTTGTAGTCGAGTATTCCAGCACTAGTGAACATTATGGACTTACTGCCCGGAGACCAACTAGACCATCCATGTTGATATCTAAGACCAAACTTGTCATCCTTCTTTTCCACTTCCAACATCTTGCCCCAGCCCTGGGGATTTCCGGATTGGACTACTTCCCTAGCTTGCTTGTATGAGTAGATAGGAGTCCCTTCCTTCTCATTGCTCTGAACTGCAGCAACCGGAGACAAAATACTAACATTGACTGTCTCAAAAGCTTGACAAAGTGTCTCATGGATCTCCCCGTCCATTTCCACATACTTGAAGGTCGACAGATGGCTTACGAAAATATCTTCTTCACCGCATACAGTAACAACTTGGCCATCTACCACATACTTTAACTTTTGATGCAACATGGAAGTTATTGCGCCAGCAGCATGAATCCAAGGACGTCCCAGCAAATAGCTATAAGCGAGTTGGATATCCATAACATAGAATGTACTCTTGAATATCTGAGACCCAATCATTACTGGTAGTTCTACCTCCCCAAACACAGACCTTCGTGACCCGTCAAAAGCTTTTACAATCAAATCATTGGGTCGCAAAACAATGCCATCAACATTCAGCTTCATGAGGGCCTTCTTAGGGAGCACATTGAGAGAAGAGCCTATATCTACCAAGACATGTGATAGAACAGCTCCCTTACACTTCATGGTGATGTGTAAGGCCTTGTTGTGATTACGTCCCTCAGAAGTGAGATCCCTATCTGTGAATCCCAACCCATGGCTGGCATTCACACTGGCTACTACAGCTTCTAATTGGTTAACAGTTATATCTTGTGGTACATATGTCATTTGCAAAACTTTCAACAAAGCCTCCTGGTGAGCTTGGGAACACATTAACAACGACAGAATGGATATCTTGGACGGGGTTTGATTCAGCTGTTCAACCACCTTATAGTCACTTTTCTTAATTATTCTCATGAATTCCTCAACTTCCTTTTCTAAAGTGCCCTGACTAGCAGCAGGAGTTGTCACCTCTTCAGTCACTATTTGTTTACCCTTAGCCTTTGCAGCAACTTCAGCTTCAGGATCACCTCTGAGAGCTTGAGGAGCAAAGCGACACCCACTCCGTGTAAACCCACCAACTCCTCTGACATTCACAACAGTCGGGTCAATTGTCATTGTCTTAATTTCCACTTTCTGACCTTCTACGTACACGTGTGATCCATAGTGCCAAGGAATGGCCTTGTCGTCAATATTAAGAACTGGTCCTGGACCAGTGATAGTTACTGGACTCACCTCTGGAACATAGATAGTCACTGGCTCTCTCCGGGCAGGAACTTCAGCGGGATTAAAATAAATGGTCACTGTAGACACATAATCATCTCTTTTGTCAACCCTGTCAAACTGTAGATACCCTTCATCAATCAAACACTGCAGCCCAGCTTTCAAATCCCCGCAACCGTTAACTGAATTCATACAACCCTCGCAGTCAAAATCACAACCTGGGAATACCTGCCCTCTCAGCAATCTATCATTTACCACTAGCAATGAAGTCTTTACTTCTTCCACGTTCAAAATCAAGTTCAACCTCTCGCCACCATCAACAACGTTTATCCGGGGCCCTCCATGATTTGGAATGGGTTTTGATGTAACATTTGGAGGCAGTGCAAAGTTAATTGCTTTCGAATCAATCAAATCTTGGACCTTATGTTGTAATGCCATTCACTTCTCTTTTGAGTGTTCGGGAGCTCCTGAATGAAATGTACATCTTGCATTAGCATCATACCCCACTGGAAGTTCTCCAGGTGGTGGTGGTGCTAATGTCCTCAACTGAACCAAGTTCAAATCTAACAATCTCTGGAGTAATGTTGTTTATGTCATAGGGATTTCCTCAAGCATCCTGTTAGCTGGACGAGCTTGTCTCTGTTGATAGGGTTTTTGCTGATAGTTATTGCGATGCGGCTGTTGCTGCTGTTGTTGTGGTTGTTGCACAGGGCTTGTTGGAATGGTGACAATTGTCACCTGCTCGTAAGATCCCATGTATCCACGGCCCCGGCCTCGGCCATACACAACATTAGTTTCTCCCTTCTCCTTGGAGGCCCATTAAAAGATTTTCTAACACCACTTGAGCTACGCGCACCATTATCTTGGATTTTCCCCATTTTCAGCAGAGTTTCAACCCTTTCTCCAGCTATCACAATGTCGTTAAACTTTGTTGTTGAACAAGACGCCAGCCTCTCAATAAAGACCCCCTTCAATGCTCCCATAAACATATCTTCCATTTCATTCTCTAACAAAGGAGGTTGCACTCGAGCAGCAAGCTGACGCCACCTCTAGGCGTACTCCTTGAACCCTTCTTTAGCACTCTGAGACATTGTCTGCAACTGGGTACAATTTGGAGCCATATCCAAATTATACTGATATTGTTTCACAAACGCCTCAGCTAAATCCTTCCAGCTTCGAATATTGACCCTTCTCAGCTTCATGTACCATTCCAAGGAAGCTCCTACAAGATTATCCTGGAAGTAATACATCCACAACGTTTCATCATCTGTATGTGCAACAATCCTTCCCACAAAAGACTGAAGGTGAGTTTTCGGGCAGGCCGTACCATTGTACTTATCAAAAGTAGGGACCTTGAACTTGTAGGGAATTCTCACCCCTGGCACTAAGCCCAAATCAGTGATGTCAAACCCTATAGAACTCTGAGATTGAATGGCACAAATTTTCTCAGCCATCTCTTCAAATATCTTATTCATGTCAATCCCCTGGCCTTCTGCCTCATCCAGCAAAGTGAATTGTTCATCTTGCCCATCCATCTGCATGGTATGCACTCCATCATTGATAATAGTGACCCCTGGTTGCACCACAGGGATTTCAACATGACGAGCGCCAGCTCTATTGCGATTACCTCCATCTGTTGTCCCATTGTTCCTGGCCTGATTGTTCTCTACCAGTTCGCGCAAGCACTCTTGAGTTTGACCCATCCCAGTCATGAGGGTCATGAAGTTGTCCATTCTTGTCCTTAAATCATCCAGATCCGCTTGCATCTGATTCATTGCTCTCTCTCTCTCTCTCCCTCTTTGTTCACCTTTGTAGGGTATCTGTGTACAGTTGACTGTCTTTGAACCTTCTTGGGAGCTATAGTGCCTGAAAGTGACATAAACGTTAGAAACTGATGAATCACCTGCAAAACAAACATTTTATATGCAATGCAATCTTCATGCTTTCATTATCAAGGTTTCATTGCCCCCGGGGTTTTGGTATCTCATAAAGAATATAGATGGCCTTTGTGAGTAACCTTTTGTGAAAATTTATTTCACTGTTTCCACACCATTTCCACAACCATACTAGGAAAAGAAACATACAGCTCAAAAAGTTTGACAAAATAAAGATGCATAAATCAAAAGCCCTAAGGCACAAACAACATCCCCATAGGGTTTCAAGTCTTACAAAGCACAAAATACAGTAATCAAAGTAGATCCCTACAACAATTATGTAGGTGATCAGAAATACAAAGGAAAGAAACTAAAACTCCAAGCTAAAAGAAGACTTTGGCTCTTCCTCTGTAAGCCCCATCTCTACTCGAGTTCTTTTCACATCTGCTCTTCTTCTGAGATCTGTTATCTCTTCTAGAGCCTCATGCAGCTGCTGAGACACCTCATGTTGCCTCCTGTAAGTCTGTTTTAACTCTTCTCCTTGAGCAGCAATCTGTAGCTTGAACATCTCTACCTTTCTCTTGTACTCTGCTTGATCTTGCTCTCTTTCCCCATACACCCAAGTGAGAGATTGTCTAGCATCCCTGAGATCTTTCTTATTTTTCTTGAACAATTCATCTCTCTTGATGTCCATCAACCCTCTTCTCTGGAAGTAAGCCTCCCTTTCTGCCAGCTCTTTGTTCTTAGCCTTTTGTTCTACCTGTACTTTGTACAGCTTCTCTTCTATAGTCAACTTGGAGAGAGCTAACTGATGATGCAATCTAACCATTTCTGTATGTTCCACTTTCAACTCCTTCAACTGAGCTTCAAGTCTTTGATAATCTTCTAAAGGAACAGTGCTTGGTGCTACAGGGATCTGTGAAATTATTTTCTTTGGGTAGAGAGGAAGCTCCAAAGAAAAAGGCAATAAAGTAATCTTGACACGCTTCTTCAACCATGATGCAAAGGGTTCATACATGTTGGGATCTACTCTCCCAAACTCCTTCTTTCCCTTTTGAGTCCTGATATCCCAAGCTTGTAATACCTGGATGGCCATATCAATATTCCCCTCAATAGGAAGATACAAAGACCCTCTCACATCCTAATCTGAAAGGGGTTCTCTCAAAGGATATCCAAATTGCCTTCTAGCCAGCACTGGATTGTAATTGATCATTCCTTTCCTTCCAATCAAGGGAACATTGGGAAACCAGTTACACTTTACAATCATCTCCTTTCCCAACACATCCCTATCATACCCCCAACTTATATCACCTGCAGTCAACCCTATCAATCTACGAGACTATTTCCATTCTCCCCTCAAATCCTTGAAGGGTCCCACCTTAGGCAATTGTCTAGCAAACCAGTCAGCAAATAGAGGCACACAACAGCTCATATGACCTCCCTTCTTCTCATTCCTATAGTGAACCCCATAATAAAATTCACCTAACAAGGTAGGTGTGGGATTCCTTCTGAAGAAAATGGAAATAGCCTCCAGGCTTACCATCCCTTGATCACTTGGGAAGAGACTAATTCCATAGACCATCAAAGCTAAGAGTACACTGAACTGTGCCCATTGATCATCTTGAGCATATACCAAGGCCTCCTGAATCAGCATATTGCAAGACAACCCCTTCCCTTTACTACTGCTCAAGCCCTGCTCTACCCTGCTTAGAGGCAAATGACACCTTTGAGGAATCTCATATGCCTGAAGTACTCTTCCTGAGTTGTAATAAGGTTGTCTTCCATTAAGGGGGATATGCAACAAGATAGCAATTTCTTCCAGTGTAGGTGCTAAGACATATTCTTGGAATACAAAACAACGCAATGGAGCATCATAGAACTGAAGTAGAGTATGAATGATATCTCTTTGGTCTTCTGTGGGCTTGTCCATGTACCTGAGAATCTGCCCAAATCTGGCCCTGAAATCTCCTAAGATCTTGTCATTCATCAGACCCTTCAGCTGGTGTAGTTTCTTCACCTCTGGTTGTGGAAATGTGTAATGTACATTATTCTTTTTGAGAGTTGTGATGCTTGCCCTCTAGATGTGAGAAGTTAACAGATACCAGAACAAGGTGTGTAAATATAACCTAAAAAATGAAAACACTAAGATGTTAAGGATGCTATGATATGATGCAAATGCAAATACAAGGCAAATATGATCAATCTGGAACTGTCTGGGTGTTCTTTGCAAGAGTCAAGTGATCACAAACTATAACTCCTCTGAATAACAGCCCATATACACTTGGATGAGTCACAGATATCCTCAGACAAACTACCAAACAATCTAGATCAAGAACTCCAAAGGTCAAAATATCTGATCAGCTCATAAGACTGTACTGGCAGTGGTTATGATGAGGTTAAAGGGTTCCTGCAAACCTGTAAACCCCTCCCAATCTCACTGGTGTGCTCCGGGTCAAACATCACGGACTCTCAAAGTCGGATATCAATAATACGTTCACCATTTCCGAGAAATGGCTCATGACCAAATCAGGGAATCGGTTTGGCATTATGTACTACTCAGGGAGGTCTCAGAGTGAGTCCAGGAAAAACAAGCATCCCTTATAAGTCCCCACCTTCAAGCGCTGAAATCGAGAAACAGTAGTACATTCATCCCGAAGGGTACAATACTATTGTCATACGACCAGATGCTTTGACTGAGTTCCTATAAGAGAACCAGGTCATCCTATGCGAGTCCCCAGTGGACCCTCGGGTGCGAATGGGTTTGCCACAGAATATGGTCTACCACTGTCACCACTAGAGAGGGTTGTTTCCACAAATATTCTCAATGATCGGTCCCCAGCCGCACATAACTATCAAAGTTGTGTAATGAAGTAGGGAAGATCCCTATATCAAGACATTTCCAAGACGGTCGCGAATCTGGGTGTGAACGCACTAATCCCCCATGACAAGATGACATAGGGCCAAAGTGATTGTCCACTCTAAATCCTATGGTGCACTAAATCCAGGTATTTAGCTAGTCTCATCTCACCACACACAAGTAACACCCAAGTCCCACCAAACAGAAAAACCAGTCTAGACAGTCCAGTATAATATATAATGCATGAATATAAATACTGAAAGCAATAAAATAAAGCAGTACATAAATGTAAATAAAAAATAGTAATATATACACACAACAGCAAACAATCAACACCCAATAAAACAGAAATAAACAAGCGCTAGGAGAGACTCTCAAGGGAACCAGAGATTCTGGGTTCGATCCCCAGCAGAGTCTCCAGATGTCGCTCCCTGGATTTCAAGCCTGGTACAAACGCGAAAATGGTGCGGAAAGAGGTAGAGTCGCCAGCCAGACATTTTTATCCCGAAGGAACGGGAATGGTAATGATGCACAAACCAGAAGAAAAGAAAAGGAAGGACAAAGGTCCTGCGAACCAAAGAAACTGGGTTCAGGAGTCGGTTACGACCTGGGAAGGTATTAGCACCCCAGATCGTCCGCCGTACCCGACGGGATCCGCGCTTGCAAAGAAACTATTTCAAAGGGTGAAAGAATGAAAGTTGCTGCAAAGAAAAGGAACTGAATTGCATAATAAAAGAAACGAAGGGGAAAAATGTAGGGAAAATAAAAGAGTGTGCTCGAATGGGCCCTACCCCTCTGCCTGCGTACCTCACTGGACATGAGGATCAGAGTCGCCGTAGTTCCCCTAACTAGGGGTGGAAAAGATTGCTTGTGTCTTAAGGCTTGAACTGCCTATGTCAATGCTCAGGTGTTGCAGGCTCGGACGACGAGTGTGTAACCGTGTTGCAAAGTGACAAGTAGGAGCAAGTTCACACGTAAAGAGTGAAGGTGATGAGAAAAGAAATCCCGAAGGAGAGATGCTTATTGTTTGTTTGTGTTTTTTAGAAGTCTTTTAAAGAGTGTGGCACAAGGAAGTGAAGGTAAATCCTTTTCTAAGGACATGTCCTTATTACCACATCCCAAAATAGAATGAGTAACAAGTCCATCAAGAATGAGGAAGATCCTCAAACTTGTTTCCTAAGATTGGGATTTAAATTCACTAACTTGTTTGTATTATTAAATTATTTTTGTGAATTAAAATGAAGAAGTGTTTTTTATGTTTTTCTTTGAGAGTGTGACAAAAGGGGAGGTCAACTCAACTATTATTAATGTTTTTTAAATTTTGTATGAAGATGAGAAAGAGAGAGAGCACCAAAAGGATCTCAAAGGTAAAAACTAAAGAGGAAATCTAATCCTAAAGTTGTCATGCAAAGTTGATCCTAGGGTTAGTGTGGTTCAAACTATCCTAAGAAAGAAGAAGAAGACAAGAGAAAGAGAAGAAAGTTAGAGAACAACTTACTCCTCTAAAGGAGACAAGTTGCTTCCAAAGGGGGAAGATTAAGAATTGAAAATGCAAGATGGCATAAGGCACATCAATAATTTCAAAATAGAAAGCAAAGCAAAATAGAAGATGAAGAATTGAAATGTGGATAACATCCACACTTCACTTACCATAGGCCCCTGAAATGGTTAGTACACACTTAGATGAACAAACTTGATCCAAATGAAATGTAAGCAAATCACAACATCAATCCTACTCATAAAAAACGAAGCAAAAGAAACCATTTATTACACTAAGACTCACCAATCAAGGCAAATCAAACAAGAGCCAAAGCACACAAACTATTACCAAGTTCACAAGCTCTTAAGAAGAAACAAAACAATGGATGAAGCACAAAGAAACAAGCAAGTTAGACAAGCACTAAACAAACTCAAGACCAGAACCTTATCATCACAAGAATATGCACAAACAACAGAAAAGATCAAGAGAAAATATCATATAAGCTCAAACACAATCAATACAAGAATGAGAAATGAAGTGAACATGTGCACAAGTGTAAGGACAAACAAATGCAAATCAAATCAAGGCATAAGCATCATCTAAAAACCAGGAACCTAATCATGTTAAAATGTGCCTAAGAAGCATGAACAATCATGGGGAAGAAGTATCAAACTCAAGCATAAGCATTATGAAGGGCAAATGAACAATGAAGGTGAGGTGAAAATGCATACACTTGTGAGAGACTTCAAAGACAAGTACCACAAAACGTTTCAAAGTACAAACACTAATCAAGGACCAAGGACCTATCCTCATATAGAAGGGACTCAAAACAACCTATAGGAGTTGGCACAAGTACCCTCCTAGCCTAAGAACTAATCATGGAACAAGAAGAAACAAAAATTAGGGCAAGCATACATGAAAATTCAAATCAAATCAGAAACTCATTCAAAAATTCTACAAATAAGCTCCAATGTTCCCTAACCAAGTGATAACATCATGTCAAAAGAGAAAAGTCAGAATCAAAAGCAAACTATGTCAAAGGACCTCATGAACACAAACTAGGGTTTGGAAACTTCAAGCTCAAGTCAAATACCAAAAATAATCATGCAAGCTTCTAAAAATCATACGAAAAATCATCAACAAACTACGTCCTAATATGAATCAAATGCAAGAAGAACCAACTCAAAACTCAAATTGATGATCAAGATAGAAAATCCACAAGTCATCATGAATTTAAAAAGAATTAAAAACAGATAATAAAAGTGAAAATTAATTCCAGCGTGGAAAATAAAAATAAATGAAAAATGAAAATGTCAAAAATTAAAGAAAATTAAAAGAATCATTCATGAATGTTTCTGGAATTTTTGTGAACTTCTAACCATTTAAAAAAATTAAAAATAAAATTGATAACAAAATGAAATAAAAATAAAAAGGAACTAGGCCAGGGGTGCAGTCAGCAAAGATTTCAGTTCAAAAATAATGGGCCAGAAAGAAAGGGAGGTGTTATTAGCAAGGAAGGCCCATGGATATGCGCAGGCTTACCAACATTATGGTGGAAATTCAAATAAATCTGGAAAAAACACAAGCCAATGGATTGATCCTACGCATATTATGGAGTCTATGATCAAACAAAGTCAGACAATCAACATACCACATCACACGCACATGGTAACTACTGTGAACTGGCACACATCTAGCATTATTGCGCAAATATAAGCCACATGAGGGAGACCCTCCCTTTTTAATGTGCTGGCATCATAATGTCCATTCAGATCAAACAATCCAACTTCCATAACATCATCTTCCTCACTCACATGAAAATTCAAATTTCCAGATTCTGGTGACGGAGCCCTAGCTGCGATCAACGGAAACTTCATGCGTATGAATAAAACACACAGAAACTCACAATAATCTCCAGATCCACTAAATCAAACATGCTGACCACAAATATGAGCTTAGATTTTCAAACAGATCAACGTACAAGCCAGATCGAAGCAAAACAAAATAATACATCAAACTGCAAATCAACATAACTCACTCAATAGCTATCCATTTCTTAATCTAAATACATCAGTGAACTCATGGAAGCAAGTAGATCACAATGCAAACATTCAATTTCATTTCCAAATCTACGAATTTGGATGATACCTGAGATTTGTAGAACTCAAATTAAGACCAAAAAAGCTTGCTCCAGCTGCAGATCCACTCCTTTTAACTTCTATTTCCAAAATAAATGCAAAATAAGCCTTGAATCTTCTTAGATCTAGCAATTCGAACATAACTGCACTTGAATGGCACCTTGAGAAAACTGGAGAATCAGCTTGAACCAATGGTGGATTTGTGATCCTTAGAGTTCAAGGATCAAGAATATGCCAAGAAATTTGTGAATGAGTGGAAGAGTGAATAGATTCAAAAGCAAATTCATATGGAGCAAAAAGTTTGAAATGAGAGAATGGTGGTGATTTTGCATGAACTGAAACCCTAGGCAGCTTTTATACTATGCCAAAATTCACTCCAATGAGAATGAGGAGCAATGCACGTGAGTTTTGTGAGCTGAGGATAATTTTGCAAATTTGCAAAACTTGAGTGATAGAATGATTTATGCGTGCCCTAGCTTGCCCATGTGCATGACCTGATCTCTCTTCACTCATTGTGCACCCTTGGATCAATCTCACTCATTCAAACTAAGTGAATAATGATTTTCAAGTGGTTTTGCAAATTTGCTCTTTGTGCAATAATTTGGTATCCATGCAAGATTTTGTTGAATTCACTTGAGCCAAATATCCTTCATGCCTTGCCCTTGATGCTTATTACCAGAATTAATCCATAGGATAGCTTAGAAATGCATTACATGAGTTTTTGCAAAGTTGTGGAAACTTGGAAATATAGTAAAGCCCTAAAAATCACCAAACTTCAAATGAGCATAATTTTTAAACCATGAGGGATATGATGATGTTCATGTACTTTTTGGAAATGGGAGACAATTTCCTATAACTTTCATGTTCAAAGAATTTTCACTTGAGGTCATTCTGGTCATGCAAGAAAGCTTTGAAGATTAGGGCAAAACTTGCCAAATTTAGAAAGTTAGTTACATGCCACATGTCCAAAAATAGAAACTCTTTCCAAAATCCTTGATTCTTGACTTTTGACTTTGCTAAACCTCTTTTATGACCATAAGAACATCCCTTGGCTTGAAAAATAGGATTGGAACCCTTGAATTGCCACAGTTGACTTTTCAAATAATCAGTTTGACCAATTTCTTCTTATACAAGCAACTGATGAAATAACTGCCTTCCTCAATGAATTTTCTCACCAAATTTAATCCATAGCATTCACATATCATATGGATGACTTTACCCACATGAAATGGCCAAAGTCACAAAGAATCCCTGCTTGAACATGAAACCCTAATTTGGAGACAATTTGTGTAGGAACTTGCCCTTTCTTGGGTCATCTGATAATCTCCCAACCTCCTGGGCTCTTGAAAAAGACCTTGAGCTTGTATATGACCTATAGATACTTCATGGGACTTGGAAAAGGTCACTTTATCTCTTGCTTTGGCTTGTAAGGCTTCAAATGCACCAATGATTGATCATATGCCCAATGCTAGAACATGAGAATGTTATGCTTTATTTTTCTATGAAAAAATGCTAAGGATATGCCATGCTTATGATGCTTATGATATGATGATGATGCTAGAAAGAAGAGGGAAAATTTAGAGTGTTACACCTATCACTTGCCATCGTTATTATCCCTCCACTCGGGATCGCAATCCCCAAGCTTGAGAGAATCATTGCATCATTTCTTTTTGTTTAAGAGTGCACTTATGAATAATGTTGTTTATGGTTTGTTTATGTATGAATTCATCTTTCCTTTGTTTGATTATTTTCTTTTTGCCCTTGTTTATTGTCGATTCTTTTTCACGTGCTTCCAAATTGTGTGTTTGTGAATGTGTGTGATTATTGCAATTGGTATCTCATATTGAAATTATGTTTCACATGTTATTTCCATTGGTTAATTAATCATAAGTATCATTTTCTTTTTTATGATGTCAAAGGGGGAGATGATATTGACAGCATATAGATTGTGTCGTGTTTGTGACATACAGTCAGGGGGAGCTTAGCAACATATGGCGATTGATTCATCAAGTTTTTGCCATCATTAAAAAGGGGGAGTTAGTGAGACATGGCATGAGTTTTAATGTGTCAAAAACTTGGCATGATTGAAAGTATGAGTGCTTCTCTAAGAAAAAGAAAGAAATGACATTTCTGTGAAAATGTACTGAATGAGACGACTCAAATTCCATAATGAGCCGACTCATTCAGTGTGGTTGATACCCAAAACACGCGGGTCCCAACAGGTTGCCTGAGGCCAAATTTTGGCCGGCTCATTGGGTATGGATGAGCCAGCTCAAACTCCTTCATGAGCCGACTCATCAAAGTTTTTTCTTTCTTAATACGTGCGGGTCTCAACAGGCTGACTCTCTGTTAATTTTGGACGACTCACCAATCAATTTGAGCCGGCTCATTTTGTGATTTGAGTCGGCGCATTCATGTGCTGTCTATTTTTTTCATTTAATGTTTCTTTCTATTTTTATGACATTTAGTAACCAATATAAATAGCTGGTTTCATTTCATTTGAGAGGTCAACAAGAAAAGTGAAAGATATACACACTTCTCTCTTCATCTTCTTCCTTCTTGAATCCATCAACAATCACACACAATAATCTTTGTTGATTAAGGTGCTTGCTTCGAAGATAACATTCAATCGTGAATTAGTGTTTCAGATTGGGTCTAGAGAGTGTGGGTTTTTCTTGGAAAAATCTGAAGGGTTTTATCCTCCAAGATCATAGAATATTTGTGGGATTTGCACACAACTATCGTTCGTAGATTCAGCCGAGTAAGGTAGATTGAAGATCTAGTGGATCATTCTTTCATATCACGATATACGGAGGATTGCGAAGATCTTTGTGGGTTCACAAGTTTTGAAGAAACTCAGTCGTGCTCAAAGTTTAGAGGATCAAAAATCCTTGCAAGAAGGGAGCAATTAATCGGAGGCTTTCTCGACACACGTGGAGGACTTGATTCTACTTTGAATCAAGGGACAAGAAGAAGATTTGACAGCATATTCAACACGGTTTGGTTTGTTGGTTCATCTATTTTTCTTCTTGTAAAACAATTGCAATTTAATAAAATTGCCCAATTCGATTGTGAATTGGGAGCAGAGTACTTCGAGCGAGGACGATGAAGGAACTGCCTAAACAAATTCCTTGTGTTCTTTACTATTCTCGTATTTTACTTTTGCTCATTTTGATTTTGTGTGCTCTAAAATTATGGTGTATCCAAATAGTGCACTCAAGGTGTTTGAAAAAATGTCATACTCAAAAGTGATAATTACATTATGTAAAATTCTGCACTACTTGTTACAACAAAGTTATACTTTGGTTTTTGCACACCAAGTGTTTGTCAAAAATTCAAACCACACAAAATCAATTTGTTTGTGCTTATTTTCTTACTCTATATCATTGTTAAGAATAGTTTTATTAAGCATTATATTATCAAGTGAATTCATTTGTGAAGTATTAATTCTTCTAGTCATCATTCCATTTCCATTTGGTTTTGCGTATATCCGATCTTCGGTGACTTCAATTTTAATTAGACGATTTTCCGAGAAACTTCCGCAATACATTTTCAATTAATTTTTGAAAAGTAAATTTTGAAAAAGGGATCTATTCAACCCCCCCCCCCTTCTAGATCCGCGCTATCGTCTAACACCAACAACCTAAAAATCATATACCAAACCGAGGATACAACCTCGCAGGTCACAAAGAGTAAGATAAGGACTCAATCTGCAACAAGAAGAAGGGACGGGAAAAGTCCCAGAGGTCAAGGGACTCCCCTATTAAGTAAGTTTTCTCTGGTTGGGATACGATCTTGAAGAAGTTTCCAAGAGAAAATTATAACTTTAGAGAGGGTCTAACTACACCAAATGCTCAAAAAAACTAACTCTGTCGAAGAGGCCTAACAACCTAAGGGAAACACTCGGGCTAAAAGACAAGAGTAGGTCACACAAACTAAACCCCATCACTCGAGTCACTCCACCTCCCCTCATCACTCTCAACAGAAGGGGTGAAATCTCACAACAAAAATTGGAGATTGCTAAAAAGATTCAATTCATAATCAAAAAGAAAAGGTATCCTCTACTTGAGATCCCAAACCCATCTATCCCCCTCCCAATTATCAACCTCCCTAACAAATTTAGAAATCTGATCAAAACTAAGAAAAAGGCGAGGGAATCTATGGCGAAGGGTGGAGTCCCTAACCTAGATATCATCCTAGAAGGATGTAGTAAGGCCAAAACCAACTCTCAAAGAGAGTGTAACACCTTAAATAATCCCACGCATAATACAAGTAAAATTAGAGTAAAATAAAATATTAGATATTTAGGATGCTACTTACATCAAACACTTGTTCATATACTTGATGTGCAACACATCACTTTTAAAATTATTTAACAACAATGATAATGATAAAAGATCTCTAACTTCATTTTCTTTTTATTAAAACAGCGGAAACATCAACAATTATTCATTACAGCATAAGCATAAATGTCAATTAAATAAATAACTAAAATTAAGATATATCTAAAATCTCCAGCAAATATAGCCTAAGAAAATATAACATTTCATGAACACAATGTTACATATTAGAGCGGACACCAAACTAAGAGAATAAACTGAAGACTTCATCTTCTACTCACAAAGGACCTCCTACTGCGGATTATTTGTACGTTACCCACGTGGAGGCAACATTCAAATGGAATGGGTGATATATCATAATTATATAAAAAAAAAGCACGATAAAAAGTAAACAATTGATTATCACATGCACATCACCCAATCCACACATCAACAACAACATCCAACATACAGATACAACATTCAGCATACAAATATAACATATAACAACAACACCCAACATGCTACTACACCATTTACGCACAACAACAGATGCTAACAATACATTATGCAATGAGACTCACAACTCGTCTCAATTCATGTGGTATCAATTCGATCCCTTTTTCATGATCATAATTCATGTCGGAATTTCCATATAAGTCGCTCACTCCACATATGGGTACACGACATTCATGATCGCTCACACCCCACATGGGCACACAATCATCTATAATCGCTCACACCCCATATGGGCACACGATTACTTCAACAACAACAACGAAAACAACAACAATAACAAAAATAACAACAACAACATGATTTATCACACAACATATGCAACATGATATGCATTCAACGACAACAAACAATAACAACTAATGCATATGACTATCATACATCCAATACATCACAACACGGCTATATCGCTCCCTATATTTTCATCCTAGAACAAACGCGAAAGTGGCGCGGAAGAAGGGTAGAGTCGCCATCCAGGCATTTTTATCCCAAAGGAACAGGAAAGGTAATGCTGCACAAACCGGAAAAAAAAAGGAAAGGACAAGGTCCTCCGAACCAAAGAACTGGGTTCGGGAGTCGGTTACGACCTCGGAAGGTATTAGCACCCCAGATCGTCCGCCGTACCCGACGGGATCCACGCTTGCAAAGAAAATGTTTCAAAGGGTGCGAGAATGAAAGCTACTGCAAAAAAGAAAGACTAGAACTGGTTAAGAAAAGAAAAGAGATGGGGAAAATGTAGGGAAAATAAAAGAGTGCTCGAATGGGCCCTACCCCGCTGCCTTCGTACCTCATCTGGACATGAGGATCAGAGACGTCGTAGTTCCCCTAACTAGGGGTGGAAATATTGCTTGTGTTTTAAGGCTTGAATTGCTTATGTCTATGCTAAAGTGTTGCAGGCTCGTCTGGCACGAGTGAGTTACTGTCGTGCAGAGTGACAAGTTGTAGCAAGTCCATATGTAATGAGTGAAGGAGATGAGAAAAAGACGTCCCCGAAGGAGAGACGTTTATTCTTTGTTTGGTTTTTTTTAAGGAATTGTTTTTGTTTTTTTTGTTTGTGGTATTTATTAAGTGTTTTTTTTATGTTTTTGTATGAAGATGAGAAAGAGAGAGCACCAAAAGGGTCTCAAAGGTATCATACATGGAAGTCCTAGGTTAGTGTGGTATGAAGCCTATCCTAATGAAGAAAAAGGAAAAAAATAAAGAAAAAGAAGAAGAGGAGAAGACGTTAGAAGACAACTTACTTCTCTAAAGAAGCTACGTTGTTTTAAAAGGGGAAGTGATGAAGTTAAGCAAGCAAAGCACAAGGCTAAGGAAATCACAATTTGAAAGCATAAAGAGATGAAGGAATAAATTATATGTGGAATACCCTCCCACACACATGACTTACCAAAACCCCTACAACACAACGGTTAGTGAACCACATAAGCAAAAAGTGAGAATAAGAAGATTCAAACAATACACAAACCAAACCACAATCACAAAAGTCAGAACCTAAACCCTAGAGGTGACCTATAACATCTACCAAGAAAACCTAATAGGATGGCATGAATGCCTTCCTCAAACTATGTTAGAAGGATGGAAGAAAGAAGCACACAAAGTTACCTAAGAATCAAGGCTCCAAACAAATAGCAAAGTTCATGAGAAAATTATGAAATTTGGTCTCCAAAGACCACAACCAGAAGCAAACAATGTGACAAAATGGCTCTCAAAATTTCACAATTAAACTCCACCAAATGATCGCACAAAGTCGCTAAAGAACAAACAACGAACTCGCACAAACATGACTTACAAAACTAGGGATAAGATGAATTTAAAAATATGACAAAAATATTTTTATGTTCTTTTATGAGTTCTTAAAATGAATCAAAAAGAATGGTGTCAAAATGTTACTTACGGTGGAAGAAATAAATTCTATAAGCTAAGGTGTTAATGTGAAAATTAATTGAAAAAGAAATCAAAAGAAAATTCGAAATAAAAATGAAAACTCAATAAAAATCAGAAAATAAAAGCATGAAAAAAATTCTAAAAGGAGTTAAGATGCTAAAATTATTTTTTGGGTAATTTTCTAATAAGTGTTTATATTTCTTATGAATTAAAAGGAAACTAGGTGGAAAAGGAAATAAAAACAAAGAAAATAGGAAAGGGGTTGCGCCATTAGTAAAAAAGGTAGTTAAAAAAGAGGAATTGGTTGTAGAGGGGTGCAAATAGCGAAGCCTACAAGGCCCAAACACACAAGGAGACTGGAGGTGCATGATACGGAAGTGGTCAACACGTTGACCTGATCAGAACTGTTGATTCCAAGGAATTTTGACGGTAATCGCATCTGACGGCTGGATAACGCAAGTGCACGGTGGTTCGGTGTTTGGCACGCACAGGATTGGCCCGAAGGTATCCTACCGGATGGTAACATGTATCACTGCCGGTGTGGAGTAAATCTCAAAAGATCTGGCATGCTTATCCTTATCACCTTCTCTTTATAGCTTTTATTCTTTAATCTTATTCTTATAACATTTAACAAACCAAATGAAAAAAACAAAATAAACACAACAACTCACACAGACTCTCTCTCTCTCTCTCTCTCCCTGCGATGTATTGTTCATCCCCTTCACTCTAACGCTGCCGTTTGCATCGCCAGAGAACCACCTCCAAATGTTAAACCACCAACACAAACTCTAACCGAAATTCTTTCCTCGTAACAAATCTGGTGTCAACATCAACGAAAACTAACCGGAACAATCAGATCAGAGTAAAATAATATTAACACGCTTTTTGAACGAATTCAAAATCGTACCTGTGGATCAAAATCACGATCGACGTTATCATGGAAAAGGTACTATGACGTTGTATCTTCGGTTGCGGAACGAACCACGACGTTGCGATAGTGACGATGACGTTTCTGAGCAATGCCTCAGTTTGAAGAAGAGTGAGAAACTAATTTGCTTAAGGGACTAAGATGTTGATGACGAATCGACGTTGCATGATGAAGAAGAAGAATGATTGAGTTGTTGTTCTCGATGATGAAGAGGACTTTGTTCTTGACGATGAACGCTGAATTTGTGTGATGAAGAAGAGTGTTCTGTTTGTGTGAAGAAGAAGAACTATGAGAGTTTCTAATCTTGATGAAGAAGAGTGCTCAGTTTTTGCTTTTGGTCATGAAGAAAAGTATCCATTATGGTGATCGATTCATTTTTGACTCTGTGATGGTGAAAAGTCAATTTCGGCTTCGGTGTGATGATGAATTCACGGTTGTGTTTTGGTGATGAAGTGAAGTGAAATCAGTTTGATTAGGTGATGGTGCCATGAAGGATGAATTGGTTTGTGATTATTGGTGTGATGAAGAATTTTGATTATGATGATGAAGATCAATGATGGATTCTGATTTTCATTTCATTTTTTTGTGATGAAGAAGTGAGGAAATCTGAGTTTATTTCCTCATGAAGTGATGAAGCGTGTGATTTTTAACAGAATTTTGTTTTCTTTTTTCTTCTTTTTTTGTTGAGTTTTTTTTTTCGTGATTTTGTTAACCAAAAAATTATGTTATCTCTCTTTTGAATTTTTTATGTATTGCGTTTTATTCACGATCCTATTGCGTTTTGGTATCAGCTTTAATCGTGTTTTTTTTCATTGCGTTTTTTGGGACCTCAAGTGTGTGTTGCAAATGAGTTTGTGGCAGCGGTTGGGAGTGATGTGAGTATGTGAATTTGGCTGGGTTGCTGACGTGTTGAGGGTGCATTGGCTGAGTGAATAGCTGAGAATGTATGTGTATTGGCTGATTGAGTCATGTGATGTTTCTTGTTGGTTGTCATAAACTAATGAAAATGGACTTAGGAAGAAAATTTATAATTGGGTTTAAAAATGATAGAAAAAAATGGAAACTAAAAATTAAATTGGATATTTGGATAAAAATATGAAAAAAATAGAAAATGTGATGGATATAGAAATTCCTAAAAATATAATGGGAATATGAATTAAAAAAAGGATTTAGTAATATTGGATGGATAAAAAAAATCGAAAATGGATTATATAAGATAATAATTGGAAATATTTTAATTGAAAATAGATCATGGATGTGGGTATTAATTAAAAATGGATTAAAGAAAAATGGTAGAAATGGATAAATGACCCGACTAACACCAACACGCACATAGCCACGAAATCATGATTCATCAATTCACTCAACTCAAAACCATTCTTGCATCGCTTCCACAGAAACCACTTAATCAGAGTGAATACCCCTACCATTGAAAAATTCACAAGTGCAACAACAATCATCTGGATAAATCATCATCTGAGCGTCTGATCAAATGAACCCATCATCTAAGGAGTACCGCACAACACAACTAGACTGTGAATACGCCCTGCTTGAGAAATAACCACTGAAGTAGATAACTTGCAATTGAAGCAACCTCCTGATAGTTTGACCAAGATTAGTTCAAACTTCCATCTGAATCGAAACCTAACTAAACAAACGCATCTGAAGTGAAATCACTGTCAGCTCTATGTTATGCCTCAATAATGAATTTTATGCTTCATTTTTCTATACAAGTGCAATGCGAAGTATGAGTATGATATGCTAGAATGATATGTTAGATGCTATGAAAAAGGGAGGGAAAATTTTGGGGTGTTACAGCTGCACCTTTTCAATCATCTATTAATCTGAAAAGGACGATAGCGTTGGTTGTCTACTGTTCTAGATAAATTGTGATTGAATACCAAAAGAACCCAGAAATTTGCACTCTGATAGAGAAGAAAAGGGAAATAAACCCAACCAAAGAAACCCTGATTGGAGAACTCCGATGTGAATATTAACCTGAAGCTAAAAACGAAGAAATGTCTTTTGAACGACGCCAGGAGACTACTGGCTTGCCACAGTGACGGTGGAATTTTTAATGGCATTGCAATATCGAGCGATTTACAACCCAAGAAGGATCAAGCGATATGATATGAGAATGGTATCAAGCGAACAATTCAAAAATAAGTCTGTTGATACGGGACAAAGCGATCAATAAGATTAGTCTGTTGACACTGGACAACACGATCAAACCAAGATTTGATTTGAGAAAGGAGTAACAACTCTGCAGAGGACAATACCATTTGTAACTCCGTTGGGGATGAGAACACTCTGACTAGCATTCTGCTGAGTAACGAGATCAAGATACTCTGACAATACTTAACTAAGGTTGAGGAATGTGAACATTGTCTGTATCACTTGTCACACTGGCCAAAAATAAATTGGCGACCTCTCTAGGGGAATATTTCAACGATGGATGCATCCTTGTCACGAAATTCTATGGGAAATAACGATCTCAACTCGCCTGGGAAGATGCTTGGTCAAATAACCTTGTTGGGGAAAAGAATTATGATAATTCTAACTCTATGGGGAATCAAGCATTCATCTGCTTGCTGGGAATAGCCCACTCTGATATAATGACTCCGTTCGGAGGTGAGAACTGTTCAACTTACTTGAAGTTCTGTTGAAGGATACCATCCTACTCTGAATCAGCTGGGGAAGGTTCCATATGAACTCTACTGGGAATGTTGGGGATCACCCTTCTACTGGAGATAAAGGTTGCAAGGCATCTCTCGCTGGGGAGAAGAACCTGCTTGGGGAATGTCACCTTGTAACATCTTGCATTGTCTGGACTAGTTGGCTGCTCGAACATCAACTCAAGAGGATTTGACAGAAGACCCGGCATCCAAAATTCCTAGGCGTCTTCAAAATCTTGGACAGATTTGTCGAATCTTGACCTAACTGCCCCATATTGCACGGACTGTGAAAGAATTTGTCTCACGAAGGCTCCTGAAAAACTTTATATCACTACGAAATATTATGACCCGTATTATAAACCCTTGATAGGTCTTTCAATTGTCACGAGAGAAGGACGTCCCATACTCCTAAAGAAACTTCAATCTCTCCCTTGAACTCAACATGAAATTGTCACCTGTAAGCAAAAGGATATGCACACATGCCCCGGGTAGAAATGAACCAAGTACGGTTGGGACTTAGTTGGACGTAGGGCTAGGATGATATGATTGGTGTCTTCGTTTTTATGACAAACTCATTGGGTATCAACTCAAGGGTTGAAGAATTTAAGACTATGGTACCGTTTCAATGGTCATAAGAAAAAGTAATATCGACTCAAGGGTCGAAGAAATAAGGCAACAACATCGACTCGAGGGTCGAGGAAAAGGGACAACATTGACTCAAGGGTCGAGGAGATAAGTAAGCAACAACAACTCGAGGGTCAAGGGAATAAAACAACAACATCGACGTGAGGGTCGAGGAAACGAAGGCAACAATATCGACTCGAGGGTAGAGGAAATAAAGTGACTACATCGACTTGAGGGTCGAGGAAATAAAACGACAACGTCGACTCGAGGTTCGAGGAAAAGGCAACAACATCGACTCGAGGGTCTAGGAAACAATAATATCGATTCGAGGGTCGGAGAATAAAGCGACATTGACTCGAGGGTCCGAGAAAACCATAATATCACTCGAGGGTCGAGGAAACAACATGACAACATCGACTCAAGGGTCAAGAAAACAAAGGCAATGATATCGAATCAAGGGCCGAGGAAATGCAAGCAATGACGTCGACTCAAAGGTTGAGAAACAAGGGTGATGGTATGGACTCAAGGGCCGAGAAACAGAGGTTATGATATCGACTCAAGGGCCAAAGAAAAAAACGATATCGACTCAAGGGCCGAAGAAAACCAAAGCGAGGATTACCACACTCATCTGAAGTGAGAGGCTGGACAAATATAGATGCCAATGGTCCTGGTTGAGGAGATGCCACAAGAAATTGGACTTAAACCGCGAAGATGCCAATAACTATTGGACTTTTGTCGCGTAGGTTGATCAGATGAAGAAACCATAATGAAAGAGGAGAAATTCTATGATCGGGGAAGCACATTTCCCATACCCTGCTGGGATCAATCGCCAGACGTTCATTTTGAGAACTGCCTTGCACATTGTAAGACCTATCAAAAGAAATTTTCTCAAGAGGAATTTACAGAAAACCTGGAATCCGAAATGCTTTAGTGTTTTCAAACTCTTGTAGATCACAAAGTAACTACATCAAACTGTATGGTCCATGAAGGAACTTTCCCTAAGATCTTGCATCATCATGAGGTGTTTTACCCCAGTATTGTGAGCCTTGGGTAGGTACCTCTGATTAATCGTCTTCCGAAGAAAGTAACTTCTAGTGCTCTTGGGGTGGCCTGCCCCAGTACGAGCCTTGAAGTGATAACCTCTGACTGACTGTGCCTTGAAGAAATACCCACACTTCTTGTTCTTTGATATTTTTAAATCTCGAGGTGATTTCCCTAGCTTGGCTGAAATTGAAGAGATTGAGCGACATGATTTCCCCGGATTGGCTGCATTTAACCCAACTGGTTGGGAGAGTCCCTATTCAATGGAGTTTCTTGAAAAAGTGCACCTTGACATGAATGTCCTTCAGAAGTTTCTGGCTTCTCAACTCAGCAAGACTAAGCTTCTGGACTGAAATTATGTATGTGAACTTCGGTGATACCAAATAAATGTATGCAAGCAAAAAATGTTTTATTCTGAGAAAGAAAATTCTAATGCAACACATATGTCAATCATGAAGTTTTTATTGAAAAGATGTCGCAAACCTTAGCGAGCGAATCAGTGGTAACACTGATTTTTTTTATGAAAGCCAACATGCATATGCAATACCAACAAAGTTTTGTTAGCACAACTCATAGGAGTCAGGAACGTTGTCTCGTGGTAGTGCGCTCTCAAATTAACCCTGTTTCAATTAGGACTTTTAAGGCTTGTATCAGGGCCTGGTTCACGGTTATAGAAACAAAGGATATAAGCTCAAAGTTTATTTGTACCCACCCCTCTTCATGATGTTCTTCAGTCCTATGTTCAGCTTGCTTTCACAAGCACTCACCTCTCAAAAGGGTTTTGTGATGGTTGAGGAACAATAGCTACTAACGGTTTAAGCACCACTGAGGTTATTGGAGTAATAGTCACCCCTATTATCTTTTGTGTATGTATCACATGACTTTGTTCTTGTTTGAGGATCTTTCTTGTGTAATCCTTTTCATTTTTTCGCATTCACATTTTTTATCCCTAACTTTTGCCTGGGCGAATCCTTTTCAATCTTTTGCAGTTGGAGTCCAGCGGGATGCCCTGAGTTTTACCTAAGTCGCTTGTTTTCAAGTTTCGACTTAGCGGGCTTTTTTTCTATTCTTTTTTTTTTGAACAAATCGTGTGACATTGTTTCTTGATTGCTTTGACAGGGTTGTGACTGTCTCATTCTCAGTTGATGAGGGATAACCATGGTGGTTTCCGGTCTTTGGACCTCTTGATTTGGTACAATGAAATGTTAATGGATCCTTAGATACACCCCTTTATGAAAGTCTGAACGCTCGGTCCAACTAGCTGACACCTACCCTGCCCCTGGGTTACATGTGAGAGTCAAAGATATGACTAGTTGTTGTTGGTATACAACCATGTGTTTATGTGTTGGTGTTAATTGAAATAACCAGAAAGGTTCAAACACACATACAACCAAGTTGTCAAGATGGTCTTTGAACCATGTTACTAATGTTGTCATACAATCACATAAGATTGATGATTAACTAAGATAACTATGGAACAACCCATGAAGAGTATTGATTGAATATGCAACTTACATGTTGATTACACTTTGACAACAATCAGCTTATGCGGAGAGATCTTAAATTCACATGTGCTTAACTTCATATACTGCAAGAAGCTTTCAAATCTGCAGAAGATAAGAAAATGATCATGGAAGCTCCAATTACAAATCCACAACAAGATTGTTGTGTATCTGAAGTGATCATTGGATTGAAAAAGAACAAGGGTTGTTGTCCATAATGTTCTTAAGTAAATCAAGATGAATAAGTCCTTCCCGTGTTCAACCAGAGATCAACAAAGCTTACAAAGCTTTTGAAGATGAATACTTCAACAATTCAAGTGCTCAAGGGTTGTTGTTTATGAAGAAGCAACTTGAAGAAACAAAAGACCACACAACTAAGCAAGAATTAAATGTAATATTCTTAGTGTGTATTTAGGATCTTTTGATGTACTTAAACTGTGAATTTACACATGCCCATGTAAGAAGCAAACTCTTGTAAACATTACTCACTTACTTAAACAACCGAGTGAAGTTTAGAACTTTAGGAGGCTCAAAACTTAGTAGTTAGAGCGTTCTCAGAACTAGGTGTTTTGGTTAATTGCTCTGGGGTTAAGGTTCTGGTGTTGCTCAGAACTATGTGTTATGGAGCTTGAAGTCACAACGGTTGTTGTGCAGTTAGTCACGGTGGTTGGCCGCACAAGGAAGTCGCAACGGTTGTTGTGCAGTTAGTCGCGGTGGTTAGTCGTGCAAGGTAGTCGCAACATGTTGTTGTGCAGTTAGTCACAACAGGTTGTCGCGTAAGAAAGTCGCAATTCAGTTGTAAAGTTAGTTGAGGTGGTTGGCTATGCGATTGTTGTAACGCCCTGATTCGATTATTCCATTTTTGTTGAGTCTTTTATTTAAATTGAGTGATAATTGTTTTAATTATGAAATTGGTATGTTTATGTGACATGTTGATGTGTTATATTATTTTACCATTTTGAGAATTTTCGGGTAAAATTAGATTGGAGGGTATTTTAGACATTTGCTAATTAATGTTAAGTTAGAAATTGTGTAGAATTATAATTTTGAGAGAAAATGATATTTGGTAGAAAATAGAATTAGAAATTAGAAATTAGTAGAAATGAAATTTGTGAGAGATAGAAAGAAAAAGAGATAAGTGTCGCTCCCCGGATTTCCATCCTGGTACAAACGCGAAAGTGACACGGAAAAGAATAGAGTCGCCAGCCAGGCATTTTTATCCCGAAGGAACGGGAATGGTAATGCTGCACAAACCAGAAGAAAGAAGAGGAAGGACACGGGTCCTGTGAACCAAAGAGACTGAGTTCGGGAGTCTGTTACGACCTGGGAAGGTATTAGTACCCAGATCGTCCGCCGTACCCGACGGGATCCACGCTTGCAAAGAAAACTGTTTCAAAGGGTGAAGAAATGAAAGCTGCTGCAAAGAAAAGAAAATGAACTGGAAAAGAAAACTGAGAAAGGAAATGAATGAGAAAACAAAAGGAAAAAATGTAGGGAAAATAAAGATTGTGCTCGAACGGGCCCTACCCCGCTGCCTACGTACCTCATCAGGACAATGAGGATCAGAGACGCCGTAGTTCCCCTAACAAGGGGTAGAAAAGATTGCTTGTGAATTAAGGCTTGAACTGCCTATGTTAATGCTCAGGTGTTGCAGGCTCGGACGACGAGTGCGTAACCGTCTTGCAAAATGACAAGTAGGAGCAAGTTCGCGTACAGAGCGAAGGAGATGAGAAAAGAATTCCCGAAGGAGAGACGCTTATTGTTTGTTTAGTGTTTTTTATGAGTTTTCTATTTTGAAGTTTGCATGGGTAAGTGTACCTAAGTCTTACTCACTGGGATGTGTATGTCTCACATCATCCCGAAATGGAATGCGCAAGAGGCACACCTATCTATGGAGGAAATCCCCAAATCTAGTCCCACAAGTGAAGGCTCAGACACACTGACCTATTAACATTTATTAAGTGTTTTTTTGTGATTTTTGGTTAAGAAGTGTTTTTTATGCTTTTCTTTATGAGGTAATCTCATGCTAAGACCTATCCACCACGAGGGATAACTTACACCTTGCCCCGAAACGGAACGCGTGCAAGTATCTCATAGCAAAGTCCCATGTCACATGAGAAGACTCAACCTTTATTAGAATGGATTAAAATTAAGTTTGAAGATGAGAAGAGAAAGCACCAAAAGGATCACAAAGGCAAAATTCTAATGGGGGACTAAAGAATCCTAAGTGTTGTCATGCATGGAGATCCTAAGGTTAGTGTGGTTAACTATCCTAAAGAAGAAAGAAATAAGAAGAGGAGAAGAAGAAAGAAGAAAAGGGATGAGTAAGGCCTAAGCCCAACAATCAAAGGTTAGCACAAATAAGAATAAGAAAAGAAGAGATGAGATTTGGAGATGTGGGAATCACATCCACACCTCTCACTTATCATAGCCCCTGAAAAGGTTAGCAACATAAGCATAAAAGCAAAACAAAATGAACTTAATGAAATGCCAACATCATACAAATAGAAGTGAAGTCATACATACAAATGCTCAATGCAAATGCAAGTCACAATAATGAGGAAAGAAGCATACAAGTTAATATGAAACACATGGCAAGGCAAAGCAAACTTAATGAGATGCAAAGCAAAAATGCACAAAACATGAACCCAATGCACAAGACCAGAACCAAATCAAGTTAAAGAAATGCTTAAGAAGCAAGAGAGATGATGAGAAGAGAAGCACAAGACCAAACAATCACATTATGAGATGGAAAGGAGCAAAGAAGTGAGGTGGATACACATAAGAAAGAAAGAACTTAAAAGGTAACCAAAACCAATATTTTCAAAACACAAACCCTAAACTAAGATCAGAATGATGTCAATACCCTAAAAAGACCCCAAATGAGATGAAGAAGTTGGCACAAGTGCCCTTCTAAGACAATGAGAGAACTTATGATCAAAAAGAAGCAAAATGGGACAAGCTATGAACCAAAATTCAAATCAAATCAACAATGCACCCAAAAATTTCACAACTTTTAACAAGAGGCCTTCAATCAAGATATAATAACATGCCAAAAGGGTTGGAAGAAATTCAGAAGCTATGCAAGTCAAATGGGGACATAAACATGAACTAGGATTAAGAAACTTCAATGACAAGTCAAGGACCAAAACCAAATGAACAAATTTCTAAAACTCAGAGAAAAAAATAACACATGAACTATATCCTCTTATGAATCTAGAGCAAAAAGAACCAACAAGAAATTCAAAATGATGATCACTAAGGAAATTGGACAAGGCAGCATGCACAAAAAGGAATTAAAATGAATTAATTAAGATGAACAATTAATTGACACGTGGATATTAAGAATAAATGGAAAAGAAAAATATGAAAAATTAAAGAAAACTCCAATGAACATCCCTGAATTAATTGAGAATTTTTGGACACTTGGAAGTAATTTTTAAAAAAATGAAAAGCAAAATGAAATTAAAAGAAATAAAAGAAAAAGAAATAAATTGAAGAAAGCTGGGAGGGGTGCGAAAAGAAAGAGAAGTTAGTTCAAAATAAATGGGCCCAGAAGACAGGGGGTGTGGATAGTGGTGGTAAGCCCACCCAAATCTGCGCAGGATCATCTTATGAGGGTGGAAATTCAAGGAAACTATGGAAAAAACACAGGCCATTAGATTGAATGAACGCATCATGTGGCTGGCTTCATTAATTGACGCGTCACATTAATTGGTCCAGAGCTGAGGGAGTATATGAGATAGCATGGGGTGAGAAACATATGGACTAACCAGAAGGAAAACATAAGAATGAAGAGCACGTGAGGGAGGGGTGGCCTCATTAATTGACGTGTCAGCATCCTGTGCATTGAGATGAGAGATCTGATGGTGGAGAGGTTGACTTCAACCTCAGAAACCCTAATTATGAACGCCCAGAATCCGGTGACCGGAGTTAGGGCTCCGGCACCGGAAATTGCATAATATGAACAAACCCTAGTAAAAATGAATAAGAACCTCCAGATCAAGTAAACACACTACCCTGAGTTCAAAAATAACCATGAAAAGTTCAAAGGATCAAAGGATTCTCTGGATCGAAGGAAAACAGTTGGTACCATGAAAAATAAAATTCACATTACAAGCTCAATAATGCACTAAATTCAAAACTAAGACTAGCAAAATGATCAGCAAACATCAAGGATCATAATGCACACCTCAAAAAACATTTCTAGATCTGAAGATTTGGACTCACCTGGAACTTGCAGTTCTTGAGAAAGCTTGTTAGAAGCCAAGATAATAAAGCCAATCCACTCCAAATGCACTCTAGTTGCAAAATAAATTCAACTAGAGTCTTGAATCTTGCTGGATCTGAGAATTTGCAGCCAACTGCCCTGAAATGGCAAGGTACTTGATCTTGAGAAATAGCTTGCACAAGGGAGAGATTTGTGATCCTGAGCTCTCAAGGATGAAGGATCTGTAATTTGTTTTGGAAGAGAGCAAGTGTGTGAAGAGATTCGAGAGAAAATGAAAATGGTGCAAAAACTTCGAAGCTGAGAATTGAGAGAGAACTGAACCCCTCTAAAACCCTAATTCTCTTTTATATGATGTCATGAAATAGTGCTAAAAGAATGAGGAAGTTTGCACGTGAGAAGAGAGAGTGTGAGTGATTTTGCAAATTGGCAAGTTTTGTGTGATCTCATGTAAAATTCATGCATTCCCTTGCCTCTTTCCCTTGTGCACTCATAATCCCACCCTTGATTTCAATCCAACAGATCTTGGCCATTAGATGAGAGAGTCACACTTTTTTCATGAACATGCAAAAATTGCACTTTTGGAATGGAATTCTTGTCTTGCACGAATTTGGTGTATTCCTTGGAGAAAAGTGAGCCAAATGCATTGCATTGTAACATTGGAACATTATTTGAATCATACCAATACTCAAAAATGAGATTCATGACTTTTGGCTTTGGTGCACATATGAAAAACCAACTTTTGCCCTAGTTTTTGCCATATTTTCGAGGGCCATATCTTTGTAACCATGAAGGCTATGAAAAAGTAATTGTACTTTTTGAAAATGGGAGGTCTTAATCTCCAACTTTAATGTTTTAATTTGGTTCATTTGAAGAATTTTTCACCAAGTTATGATCATTTGAATTTTAGGGCAAAAACTTGCCAAAAATGGCATTTTCCAAAACCAACTTTGCACCAATTTTGCAAAACACCTCAAAACCTCATGATTCTTGATCTTTGAACTTGCCAAACCTCTTTTAAAATTATAAGAACATCCCTTGGCTATAAAAATTGGGTTGGACCCCTTGAAATCACACAGTTGACTTTTTCTTAAGGCACAGTTGACCAGTTTCTTCCTTTGCAAGCAACTGAAAAAATGCTTGACTTCCACAAGGAAGTTTCTCACCAAATTTGGTACCTAGGATCCTCTTAACATGTAAAAGACTTTGCACAAATGAAATGGCCAAATTTTTTAGGTTTTCATGCTTGAATCTCAAACCCTAATTTGGGACCATTGTGTAGGAGCTTTGCCCTAGCCTGGATTCCCTGATGATCTTCCAACCTTCTGAGCTTTTGCAAATGAACTTGAACTTGTAAATGCAATGTATACCCCTCATAGGACTTGTACAAATCCAATGGGCCCCTTGTCATGGCTTGTGATGCTTCAAGAACCTCCCCAGATGATCATATGCCTAATGTTAGGTCATGAGAAATGTTATGCCTCATCTTTCCATGCTAGGATGCTAAGAATATGATATGTTCATGATGAATATAATGTGATATGATGCTTAAAATGAAGAGGGAAAATTTGGGGTGTTACAATAAGTAGTAAAGAGAAAGGAAAAAGGGAAATAGAAAAAATAGAAGATAAAGAAAAGGAGGATAAGAGAAAAGAGGAGAAAAAGAGGAAAACTTGGAAATTCTTCAAGATTGCTCCTAGGAATCGAAACAATCGAGTAAGGGTGTGAAATATTGTTATCTTATCATTATGTATGATTATGTATGTGTTAGATTGATTGGGTTTTTGTTTTGAAGAAGTTTAGAGAATTTTAGGTTTTAGGGTTTTGATGAAAATCTAAGAAATTGGTAGATTAATCGGTTAGAACTTGATATAATCGAAGTATGATAATGAATACATGTTAATGATCATGTTTATTGAGGTTTGGTTGAGTTTTTGGAGTTTTTAGGATGACTGTTGCGTGACTGAGCTGCTGCTGAAATCCCAGTTCTCGCTCAGCGAGCTTTCCAGGAACTTTTTTGCTCAACGAGCGAACCTGTTGCTCAGCGAGCCTGGAACTTTTTGGTTTGGTGTTTTTAATGCGTAACTTGAGTTTTGATTATCCGTTTTTGGTGTTCTTTATATCGATTCGAAGCTAAAAACATGTAGAAACCAATGATGATAAAAGATGTAATTTTTATCCGACTTTTACCCGACTTTTCCGATAAAACGTAATTATGTTAGTTTAGGAATTGTGGGATTGATTGTGGTATAGTGGCCGTTTGGCAAATAAATGCATTTCGTGAAGTGAATATGAATGCATGTTGATATGAAAGAATTTTTTGTCGTGTGATGTAATTGATGTGAATGTGTATGGTTTTTTGTGATTGTATGGGATGAATGCATAATGATATTGTGAATATGTATGCATTTTCAAGAATGTTGTGGGTCATTTTGCATGTGAAGCATAATGTATGCATTCTTGTGTTGTGAGATTCTATGTGAATCCGTTGTAACATTGTGTGCCCATGTGGGGTGTGATCGATGATTACAACATGAATGTGTGCCCGTGTGAGGTGTGAGCAATCAGATTGTGTGCCCGTGTGGGGTGTGAGCAATCCATAAACATTGTGTACCCGTGTGGGGTGTGAGCAATGGGTGATTTAATCACAAATGATTGTGTGCCTGTGTGGGGTGTGTGAAATCGGATTGTGTGCCCGTGTGGGATGTGAGTAATCCATAAACATTGTGTGCCCATGTGGGTGTGAGAAATGGGTGAACATCGTATGCCCGATGGGGAGTTACTTTAGATAACAAGCGATGGTTCCAATAAGTTTCTAAGTGAACTTGAGATGACTGAGTCGGTACCGCATTGCATTTGCATAGAGTCGTGAGTCGGTCCCTATGATTTGCATTTATCATCTATAATTGAAAATTGGTGAATAAACATGAATAATGTATGTTTATACGGAGTGATAGAAATTGGTGAATAAACATGAATGTATATGTTTATGTAGAATGATGTAAAATGATGTGAAATTGTGCATGATGAATATGCTTTGTTTGTATATATACATTGTGATGTATATATGTGCGGGTGATGAATTGTGGTGAAAATATGTATATGTGTATTTTTATATTAATATATATAATTATATGCATTGTTATTATGATAATATTTCTCACCCTTCTGCTGTTTTATGATGCTCGATGAGGCATTGCAGAGTAGGTTTGCTGGAGGTCTTTTTGTGAAGCGTGTCTTCATTCTTTTGGTCAGTCGGCTCTGATATGTAGCACCGGGTAGCTAGGGTTGGCTTGATGCCTTTTTGTGATGCATTTTGTATATGTATCTTGGTGATGAATGTTTATGTAAACATGAATTATTGGTGAATTAAACTTGATTATATATATATATATATATATATATATATATATATATATATATATATGTTTGATGTTGATTAATATTTAGTTTCCGTTGTTATTTTAATATTGAGATATTGGTGTAAGGATTAAATCCTTCTGTTGCAAGTTACCCCATTGTTGCATATCATTGAATGAGCAGGTGTTGGATGTGTTAATTTCATGTATAATGTGACATGCCTCTTTTATACTATGTTTAAATTATACTCTGATGAAATTTTAATATGTGCCTAAATGATAATTGATTATTTAGGGGTATAGAAAGGGGGTGTTACATTAAGTGGTATTAGAGCCAGTGTTGAGTCAGTTGTGTCTGTCTTGTTGTTGTGATGGTTGAACTTTTTTTTACCATTGTTATTGTTTTTGGGAATAATCAGAATATAGCTAGTAGAAATGACAATGTGATGGTTGCTGCTTTGGAAGCAATGGCTAGGGCGGTGCAGGGTGCGCCGAATGTGAATGTTAATGATGAGTTCAGGAAGAATCAACCACCAGTCTTCAAAGTAAGATTTGATCCCGATGGTGCTCAGAATTGGTTGAAAGAGATTGAAAGAATCTTCAGAGTCATGGACTGTGCTGAAGAGAGTAAGGTGAGGCTTGGTTCTTGAAATTCTGTGATCAAGTATGAGATGTCCTATGAGATGTTCCAACACTTAACAGATTTAACCAAAACTTAAAGTGCAAGAAAATTAAACAACACAGTAGTTTGTTAACCCAGTTCAGTGTATAACCACACTTACATCTGGAGGCTACCAAGCCAGGAGGAAATCCACTATAAGTAATATTAATTCTAGACTTAAACCACCCAGTTTAATCTTTCACTTAATATCTACCCAATGCAATTTCTACCTAAGACACTACTTAGATATGAGTACCAACTCACTCCCCCTCAATCACACAGTGATCTTGTTTACAAGTTTAATAAAATTGAAGTCATACTTCAAACAAAACAGCTTGATCTTACTTCACAGTTTCAATCAAGTCACAAATGCACGTTTGCTTAAAAGCTCATAAAGTGGTACAATAAAAACAACCTGCTATTAAAACACACAACACCCTATTTTGTCTTATGAAATTCGTACTCAATTCTGAGATATTTTGTTGCTTAAATAGGTGTTTGTATTTTGGGCTTTCTGTAGGTTAATCCAGTCCTAAAAACGCATGCAGCTTCCACCTTGAATTAGGGTTTGTTACTTCCTAGATTCTAGGTGATTTAGTTCTTCTGATTATGCTGAAGCCTCACAATAACACTCCCTACAGATGCGCCTTATTCTATTTTTGTCCATCCATAATTAATTCCAGATAACTCTCCTTAAATTTCTCAGATCAGTTAGTCATTAATTAATTCTGGTAGCAGGTTTGAGATGTCTCAACATCTGTTGGGACATCCTGAAAAACTGAACTTAAATCATTTACACAATGTCCCAACATCTGGTGTGACATCCTGAGTTAAGTTCTTATACTCTGTTTGATAATGTCCCAACATCTGATAGGACATTCTGAACTGAATTCAATATTTCTTGTTGGTCAAAAATTCTGCCAATTCTAAACATCTACAAACTCCCCCTTTGGCTAATTTTTGGCTAACATTCTTTTCTGATTTTCAGAGTGCATTAGAGGTTCTTTTATCAGAGTATAGCATTTCTTTTCTGTTGAATCATGTGTGAGATTACTCCCCCTCAAACATACATGTATTCAGTCTTGTTGCAACAGAAATATTTTACAGATTTAGTTCAGAAGCAAACAGAGATTTTTCATTCATAATCAAACAGCATTATACATTGTTGTTGTTGTTGTTCTCCCCCTTGTTAGACATAAATTTGGGGCCAAAGATACTAATTCAAAATTACAATGCAGAAGCTGTCATTACATAATCCTCACATACAATTTTCACTCAGATTCCTCACAGTCAGTTTCTTCATCTTCCTCAGTCTCCTCATCAGAAGAAGCAGCTTTCTGAGCACTTTCAATCTCCAACCTTTGGATAATCTCCTCAAGCTTCTGCTTCCTTGCTTCCAGTTCTTTGCAAGTGCTCTTCAGTTCAGCAATCAATGCAGCCTTGGAGATTGGAGACTTTGCATTTGAAGGACCAGCAGATGTCCCAGAGGGTGCTTCAACATCAGCTGCATGATGACTCAGGAACAGCTTGTAGTGGAATGCCAGAGGGCTTTCTCTTTTGCAAATTGTGTCCTTTTCAGTGAAGATCCCAGGGTACTGACTCAGCACTATTCCACATAGCAAGGAAGGGAAGGCAATTGGCAGCTTTGTTGCAGATGAGCCAGCATGCTTCAATGTCTGATCAAAGATGTAGGCTCCATAATCCAGCTTAGTTTGAGTGCCCACAGCATAAATGAACCTGCCCAATCAAGTTGATATTGAGGATGTATGATTGGTAGGTACCCAGTTTGTTGTACCAATCCTATTCAGCATGGCATATTTCCTTGTCAGCATGCTAACTGAGAGCTTCCCTTTAACTGGCCAAGCCTTGACCTGGTTAGCAGTGATAACCTTGCAAACCTGGTTATCAGTCTTCCCTAACTCATTTGGACCATCAGATTCTCTTCCAAGGTATTGGTTGATGACCTGAGGAGAGAATTCTACACACATGCCTCTTACAAATACTTTTCTAAAGTCAGCAGACTTACCATTGGCACAATCTTCTTGGAGGTTGACTATGAATTCCTTGACAAGCAGCTCATAGCAGGGAGAGAAGTTGGAGACATTTTTGAAGAGGCCTGCAGAAGAGATGAGATCAATTAACTCTGTGCACTCAAGTGCATTACTGCTCAGCTCTCTTTCAAGTGCTACCCTTCTTTGATAAACAAACTTCCATCTATTCACACTTGAAACATGATGAAAGGATATGTTGTCCAAGGGAGCTTCTGGAACAGCAGTTGATGACCTTGAGGGTGCTGATTTCTTCTTTGGAGGAGATGTTGGGACATCTTCTTCAACATCTGAATCTGAAGGAGTGACAACTTTCCTCTTTTGTGTTTGCACCTTGCTCCATTGTTTTGTAGGACCAAAGACAACTTTAGCTTTGTCCTTCTTTGGGGTAGCTTGCTTCTTCTCAGGAATTGCATGTCCTGCATGCATCTTTTCTTTCCTAGTCCTGAGCCTTTTGGCTATGCTAGGTTTTACAGAGGCAATGATTTCTGTATCAGAATCATGCTCTAGGTTCACAACAGGAGGAGATTGAGCAGTCTCCTCTTCAGCTGGTGGATCAACAGAGATGTGCTCTTCAGTTGAGGCCTTGTGCTGGTCCTCAGATGCTTCTTCATCACTATCATTGAAGGCCTTTTTCTGGTCCTCAGATGTTTCAACAACAGCATCAGATGAGGCCTTTTGCTGGTCCTCAGATGTTTCAACATCTATTGGGACATCCTGTTGAGCAGGAGTGTCCTTTTCAGCCTGAGTTTGTTGATCTTTTTGTGGAGCTGTCATGGTGTTCAGAGGGATAGATATGCCACTTACCACTCTTTGCTCAGATAGGATCTTGGTTACCAACTCCTTTATGGAATCATCCACGTATTCAGAAGCTTTTGGAGTGTTGTATAATGGTGAAGGAATGCCTTTGGTCTTGCTGAAAACTTGATCTTTTGTTCTTTTTGGAGTTCTTGGCTTTTTAGCAAGAGGAACACTTCCTCTGATTTCGTCCATTGGAGTTGAATCCATGGGTACCATAGAAATGGGGGTTGCATGCACCACATCTTCCTTGTTGAGGATTTCTTCAGGAATGTTAGGGTTTTGAGACATTTTCGAAGAAGGTGGATGAAGAGTTTTAGGTTTGATGAGTTCTGAAAAACAGTTAGAGAATGCAATTCGTTTTTGAGAGTATGATGAGAAGATGGATAGCTGAAAGCAAGCTGATATTTTATAAGTAGCCGTTACTTTGAGACTTTTTAGGAGAGGAATACTCAAGGTGCTTGACCAGACTGGTGTTGCCATCTGGTGCTTATGCCACACAATGTCATATGACATGTTGGCACATCTCCATAACTGCTAAATTTCACATAAGCAGATTCCCAATTTGCCCCTTAGGTTTTCAAATTGAGTAGCATCCAAGGCTTTGGTAAATATATCAGCCAACTGCAGATTTGTAGCTACATGTTCCAATGAAATCACTTTCTCTTCTACAAGATCTCTGATGAAATGATGTCTGATATCAATATGCTTGGTCCTGCTATGTTGGATAGGATTCTTTGATATGTTTATTGCACTTAAGTTGTCACAGTACAATGTCATGACATCTTGTGGGACATTGTACTCAGTGAGCATTTGCTTCATCCAAACCAACTGTGAACAACTGCTTCCAGCTGCTATATATTCAGCTTCAGCTGTAGATAAGGATACACAATTTTGTTTCTTACTGAACCAAGAAATCAAATTGTTTCCTAGAAAGAAGCATCCTCCTGAAGTGCTTTTTCTGTCATCAGCACTTCCAGCCCAATCAGCATCACAGAAGCCAGTGAGAATTGGTTTGCATCCATGAAAGTACATTATGCCATAGTCACAAGTACCATTAACATATTTCAGAATTCTCTTGACTTGGTTAAGATGACTAACTTTTGGTTCAGCTTGATATCTTGCACATACACCTACTGCAAATGCTATGTCTGGTCTGCTAGCAGTCAGATATAACAAGCTTCCAATCATACTTCTGTATAGGCTTTGATCTACATTCTCACCCTTGTCATCTTTAGTTAGCTTTAAATGTGTGGGGGCAGGAGTTCTCTTATGAGTAGCACTGTCCATTCCAATTTTTTTGACTATGTTCTTAGCATACTTGCTTTGGGAAATGAACATGGAGTCCTCCATTTGCTTTATTTGCAGTCCAAGAAAGTAGGTTAATTCTCCTACTAGGCTCATTTCAAATTCAGATTCCATCTGGTTGACAAAATGTTTGACCATCCTGTCTGACATCCCACCAAAGACAATGTCATCTACATATATTTGAGCAATCATGACATTTCCTTCTTCATCTTTAACAAACAAGGTTTTGTCAATTCCACCTTTCATGTACCCTAGCTTGATAAGAAAAGTAGTCAGCCTTTCATACCATGCTCTTGGAGCTTGCTTCAGACCATAAAGAGCCTTCTTTAGTTTGTATACATGATTTGGACAGCTTGGATCAACAAATCCTTTAGGCTGTTCTACATATACCTCTTCATTAAGATAACCATTTAAAAAGGCACTTTTCACATCCATTTGAAATAGCTTGAACTTTAAGATACAAGCAATTCCCAAAAGTAGCCTGATTGATTCAAGCCTTGCTACTGGTGCAAAGGTTTCATCAAAGTCTACTCCTTCAATTTGTGTGTATCCTTGAGCTACAAGTCTAGCTTTGTTCTTTGTAACAAATCCTTGCTCATTTGACTTGTTCTTATACACCCATTTAGTTCCAATCACATTTATTTCATCAGGTCTAGGAACAAGGTTCCACACTTCATTCCTTGTGAATTGACCTAATTCCTCTTGCATAGCACAAATCCAGTATTCATCAGTAAGAGCTTCCTTGATGTTTTTAGGTTCTATTTTAGAAACAAAATAGGACCCTGAAATCACTTCTCTTGATCTAGTGCTTACACCTCTGTTGGGATCACCAATTATCAAATCTTTGGGATGATCCTTCTGGATTCTGATGGAGGGAGGTTTGCTGGATTGTTCTGTCCTTGTATCAGTTTGAGTGAAGTCATAATGATCACTCTTTTCTTCAGCTTCAGTCTTGATATCAGCAGATGTTCCAACATCTTCTGGGACATCTGTAGGAGCATCATCAATTATCACATTTATGGACTCCATGATAACCTTGGTTCTAGAATTAAATACTCTATATGCTCTGCTGTTTATAGAGTATCCAAGAAAAATCCCTTCATCACTTTTAGGATCCATTTTTCTTCTTTGCTCCCTATCTGCCAGAATATAACAGTTACTTCCAAACACATGGAAGTACTTAACTGTGGGTTTTCTGCCCTTCCAGACTTCATAGATTGTGGACAAAGTTCCTTTCCTTAGAGTAACTCTGTTATGGATGTAACAAGCTGTGTTCATAGCTTCAGCCCAGAAGTACAAAGGTAACTTTTTAGCATGGATCATAGCTCTTGCTGATTCTTGAATAGTTCTATTCTTCCTCTCAACAATCCCATTCTGTTGAGGAGTGATAGGTGAAGAATATTAATGATTGATTCCTTCTGAAGAACAGAAATCTAAGAATTTTTGGTTCTCAAATTCTTTTCCATGATCACTTCTTATTCTGATCACACAACTGGCTTTTTCCCTTTGTATTCTTTGGCATAAGTCTTTGAATACATCAAATACATCAGACTTTTCTTTGATGAAATTTATCCATGTATACCTTGAAAAGTCATCAACCACCACATAGGCATACCTCTTACCACCAAGGCTCTCAACCTGCATAGGTCCCATAAGATCCATATGCAATAGTTCCAAAACTTTGGAAGTTGTCAGATGTTGGAGCTTTGGATGGGACATCTTGGTTTGTTTGCCTATTTGACATTCACCACATATTTTGCCATCATCAATCTTCAGTTTAGGAATACCTCTCACAGCATCCATAGATATGATCTTCTTTATGCCTCTGAAATGAAGATGACCTAGTCTTTGGTGCCATAGTTTCACTTCTTCTTCTTTAGCTAAAGAGCAAGTTGAAGTGAGACTGAAGTCTTGAGGTTCCCACATGTAACAGTTGTCTTTAGATCTGGCTCCTCTCATGACAACCTCTTGTTCTTTGTTAGACACTATGCATTCAGTTTTGGTAAAGTTTACACTGTACCCTTGATCACATAATTGACTTATGTTGATCAGGTTAGCAGTTAAACCTTTAACCAACAGCACATCATTTAGTCTTGGTACATCTTGACAGTCCAAGGTCCCAACTCCCTTGATTTCTCCTTTAGCTCCATCTCCAAAGGTTACATATCTGGATGAATGTGACTTTAAGTCTACTAGCAGATTCTTCAATCCAGTCATGTGTCTTGAACATCCACTGTCAAAGTACCAGTCTTCTTTGGCTGATACTCTTAGTGATGTATGTGCTATATATGCAACACCTTTCTTTGACCATTTGAGTTGAGATTTCTTTTGATACCTCTGCCCTATGTATTGTTCATCAGTAGAGCTCCAAGGTTGTTTGTTGATCTTGTTCTTGGGTATGTAGCTTTGATCAGCATGAAGACTAGCTTTTGGTCTCCATACCTTCTTGATGACCTCTGTCTTCTGCTTAGGAGGTTGCTGATCTCTTTGATGTCTATGCAGCACTTTCTTGGTAACTTCTATCTTCTGCTTAGGAGGTTGCTGATACATCTGATTTGGATATCCATGCAACTTATAGCAATGAGGTTTGATATGTCCAAATCTTCCACAATGATGACATCTCCATCTTTGATATTTCTTCTTCATTTTGTTCTTTTCAGAATGTTGAGACATCTGTTGGAACATTATGTTTGACTTTGTGTTCTTTTCATGATGTTGAAGCATCTGTTGGGACATCTTGTTTGACTGTATGGACTTTGAAGTAGTTTTGCTTGAGCTAGCTTCATCCTTATGAACTCTGTTAAATCCCAGTCCACTTTTATCCCCTGAATGCTTATTGTTGTTGAGAATAACATCTAGTGTACTTGAGCTACTGTTCAGCATTCTAACAGATTTGGACATGTGTTCCAACTTGGAGTTGAGAAGACTTACTTCACTTTTCAAGGTGTCAATGATCTCTTGATCACTTGCTTTTTCATTCTTTAGTGCCTCATTCTGCTTCTTTAGCTTTATAATCTCACTGCATATTTCAGTGCTTCTTTTGAATAATTCTTTGTATGCTTGCTCAAGTTCTTCAAAAGTAAGCTCCCCATCATTGGATTCACTTTCAGATTCACATAATCCAGCTAGAGTAGTGATATGCTTAGCTGATTCTTCTTCTGAATCACCTCCTGAGTCTTCATCAGACCAGGTTACAGAGAGTCCTTTCTTTTGCCTTTTTAAGTAGGTAGGACATTCATTCCTGATGTGTCCATATCCTTCACATCCATGGCATTTAATTCCTTTTTCTTGACTGGTCTTTTCATCATAATTTGACCTTCTATTAGCATCATAAGGTCTTTTGTTCTCAGAAAATTTTGTGTATCTTCCACTGGGTTTGGATTTGTCTTCCATCTTTCTGAGAATCTGTTTGAATTGTCTTCCAAGCATAGCAATGTTGTCTGATAAGCTTTCACCAGTTTCTGCTTCATCATTTTCTTCTTCTTCATCAGTATTTGTCACCAAGGCTATGCTTTTGTTCTTCTTTACATTTGTGTCATTCATTCCCATCTCAAATGTTTGAAGGGAACCAATGAGCTCTTCAACTTTCATTGTGCATATGTCTTGAGCTTCTTCTATTGCTGTGACTTTCATGTCAAATCTTTTTGGAAAAGATCTGAGAATCTTTCTTACAAGCTTTTCATCAGTCATCTTTTCTCCCAATGCTCCAGAAGTATTGGCTATTTCTAAGATGTTCATGTAGAATTCATGAATTGTCTCATCTTCCTTCATTCTCAAGTTTTCAAACTTGGTGGTGAGAAGTTGAAGTCTTGACATCTTTACCTTTGATGTTCCTTCATGAGTTGTTTTGAGAGTGTCCCAAACATCTTTGGCCAGCTCACAGTGATGCACAAGTCTAAAGATGTTCCTATCAATGCCATTGAATAAAGCATTTAAGGCCTTGGAGTTGCCTAGTGCTGAATCTTCTTCCTCCTTACTCCATTCTTCTTCAGGTTTCAACACTTTTGATCCATCTTTGGTGTCTTGGACAGGATGTTCCCATCCAATGTTGACTGCTCTCCAGGCCCTGTTGTCAAGTGATCTTAAGAATGCAATCATTCTTAGTTTCCAGTAGTCATAATTAGATCCATCCAGTATAGGTGGTCTATTAACTGATCCTATATCTCTGTCCATGTTTCCAGAATTTGTATTCCCTAGATCTCACCCAGTATAAACAGGCAGGGTGCCTGCTCTGATGCCAATTGAAATTCTGTGATCAGGTATGAGATGTCCTATGAGATGTTCCAACACTTGACAAATTTAACCAAAACTTAAAGTGCAAGAAAATTAAACAACACAGTAGTTTGTTAACCCAGTTCAGTGTATAACCACACTTACATCTGGAGGCTACCAAGCCAGGAGGAAATCCAATATAAGTAATATTAATTCTAGACTTAAACCACCCAGTTTAATCTTTCACTTAATATCTACCCAATGCAATTTCTACCTAAGACACTACTTAGATATGAGTACCAACTCACTCCCCCTCAATCACACAGTTATCTTGTTTACAAGTTTAATAAAATTGAAGTCATACTTCAAACAAAACAGCTTGATCTCACTTCACAGTTTCAATCAAGTCACAAATGCACTTTTGCTTAAAAGCTCATAAAGTGGTACAATAAAAACAACCTGCTATTAAAACACACAACACCCTATTTTGTCTTATGAAATTCGTACTCAATTCTGAGATATTCTGTTGCTTAAATAGGTGTTTGTATTTTGGGCTTTCTGTAGGTTAATCCAGTCCTAAAAACGCATGCAGCTTCCACCTTGAATTAGGGTTTGTTACTTCCTAGATTCTAGGTGATTTAGTTCTTCTGATTATGCTGAAGCCTCATAATAACACTCCCTACAGATGCGCCTTATTCTGTTTTTGTCCATCCATAATTAATTCCAGATAACTCTCCTTAAATTTCTCAGATCAGTTAGTCATTAATTAATTCTGGTAGCAGGTTTGAGATGTCTAAACATCTGTTGGGACATCCTGAAAAACTGAACTTAAATCATTTACACAATGTCCCAACATCTGGTGTGACATCCTGAGTTAAGTTCTTATACTCTGTTTGATAATGTCCCAACATCTGATAGGACATTCTGAACTGAATTCAATATTTCTTGTTGGTCAAAAATTCTGCCAATTCTAAACATCTACAGTTCTCACATGCTGAAGGAAGAAGCCGGTGATTGGTGGGTCGATAGAAGTCAAGCTCTTGAGGAAAAAGATGAGGAGATAACTTAGGATGTTTTTCGTGCTGAGTTCTTAGGGAAGTATTACCCCGAAAGTGTGAAAAGGAAGAATGAGATGGAGTTCATTGAACTGTAACAAAGTAGTATGTCTGTGGTGGACTATACTGCTAAGTTTGTGGAGTTGGTTCAATTTCATCCTCATTATGCTACCGCTACTGCTGAGTTCTCGAAGTGTATTAAGTATGAGAAAGGTTTGCGTCCTGAGATTAAGCAAGCTGTGGGATATCAAAGAATAAGAAGGTTTTCGGATTTGACGGAATGTTGTAGAATTTTCGAGGAGGATAGCAAAGCTCGTTATACACATTACAAGAGTTTGAATGAGAGAAAGGAAAGGAACAAGCTAGAAGTGGACCTTATATGACATCCGCTGATAAGGGCAAGCACAGGGGAAACTTTGATAAGAGATCTGGTGGAGGGAGTTCTGGTCCCGTTAAGTGTTACAAGTGTGGTGATTTGGGTTATAAGTCTTTTGAGGGTGGGAAGAACATAGTGAAATGTTCAAACTATGGAGGTCTTGGGCATGCTACTACCGAGTGTATAAGGAATTTTGTGAAGTGTTTCAATTCTGGAGAAGTGGGTCACATTAGTACTAAGTGTACTAAGTCGAAGCAAGCTCAAGCGGGCGGAAAGGTGTTTACATTAGCAGGGAAGGACACTACTAGTGAAGATCGTTTGATTAAAGGTACATGTTTTATTAATAATATGCCTTTAGTTACTATTATTGATACGGGAGCGACTCATTTGTTCATTTCTCTTGACTACACTAAGCGTTTGAATTTGTTTATGTCTTCTTGGGATGGTGAGATGGTTATTGAGACTCCTGCTTCAGGGTCGATAACTACTTCTTTGGTGTGTGTAAGTTATTCTTTGACCATGTATGGTAAGGATTTTGTTATGGATTTAGTTTTTTTGTCGTTGGAGGGTTTGGATGTAATCTTGGGTATGAACTTGTTGCAATTTAATCGAGTTCATATAGATTGCTATCATAAGTTAGTAAGGTTTCCTTCTTTGGATGATGTTGAAGATGAGAGTTACCTATCCACGAAAGAGTTGAAGAAACTTTTAGTGGACGTAGCTCAATTGTTTGGTTTGTTTGCATCATTGTCGGTGGAGAGTGAAGTGGAGATCAGTGTGTTTCCAGTGGTGTGTGATTTTCCAGAAGTGTTTCCGGAGGATATTAAGGATGTACCACCAGAAAGAGAGGTTGAGTTTTCTATTGATCTAGTTTTGGGTACTAGACCGATTTCGATGGCACCGTATCGTATGTCAGCATCAGAGTTGGTAGAGTTGAAGAAGCAATTGAATGACTTGTTGGCTAAGAGATATATGAGGCCAAGTGTTTCTCCTTGGGGTGCTCCGGTATTGTTGGTAAAGAAGAAGGATGGGAGTATACGGTTATGCATTGATTATCGACAATTGAACAAGGTGACAATTAAGAACAAGTATCCGCTTCCAAGGATAGATGATTTGATGGACCAACTGGTTGGTGCGCGTGTTTTAGTAAGATTGATTTGAGATCAGGATATCACCAGATGCGTGTGAGAGAAGAGGATATAAAAAAGACGACTTTTAGGACACGGTATGGTCATTACGAATATTCTGTGATGCCATTCGGAGTTTCTAATGCGCCGGGTGTATTTATGGAATACATGAACCGTATTTTCCATGAACAGTTGGATCGTTTTGTGGTTGTGTTCATTGAAGATATTTTGATTTATTCTAAGTCTCAAGAAGAGCATGAAGAGCATTTAAGGATTGTGTTAAAGATTTTGAAAGAGAAACAATTGTATGCTAAGTTATGGAAATGTGAGTTTTGGTTATCGAAAGTAAGTTTTCTTGGACATGTTATTTCTGATGATGGTATTAGTGTTGATCCATCCAAGATTGATGTGGTAATGCAATGGGAAGTTCCTAGATCGGTTACGGAGATTCGAAGCTTTTTAGGTTTGGCGGGTTATTATCGGAGGTTTATTGAGGGATTTTCAAAGTTGGAACTTTCGTTAACGCAATTGACTTGTAAGGGAAAAGCTTTCATTTGGGATGTTCATTGCGAGGAGAGTTTCATTGAACTTAAGAGAAGGTTAACAACGGCTCCGATCTTGATTTTGCCAAATCCGACGAAACCATTTGTGGTGTTTTGCGATGCTTTATTGTTTGGGTTAGGTGGTGTTTTGATGCAAGATGGAAAAGTTGTGGCTTATTCTTCAATACAATTGAGAGTGCATGAAAAGAATTATCCTACGCATGATTTATAATTAGCAGTCGTGGTGTTTGTTTTGAAAATTTGGAGGCATTAGCTTTATGGTGCAAGATTTGAAGTTTTTAGTGATCACAAGAGTTTGAAGTAATTATTTGATCAAAAGGAATTGAACATGAGACAAAGAATATGGTTAGAGATTTTGAAGGAATATGATTTTGGTTTGAATTACCATCCGGGTAAGGCAAATGTGGTGGCCGATGCTTTGAGTCGCAAGTTGTTACATATGTTCGCATTGATGATAAGAGAATGGGAAATTTTGGAGGATTTTAGAGACTTGAGTTTAGTTTGTGATATGACGCCGAGAAGTGTGAGACTTGGTATGCTACATGTTACGAATGATTTTCTTGCAACCGTATATGAAAAGCAAAAGTTAGATTTGAAGCTTGTTGATTTGATGATGAATGAGAATGAGGATTTCAAGGTTGATAATTTTGGAGTTTTTAGATTCCGTGGTCGTATTTGTATTCCCGATGATGTGGAGTTGAAAAAGATGATATTGGAAGAGGGACACCGAAGTAACTTAAGTATTCATCTGGGAGCGAATAAGATGTATCAAGATTTGAAGATGATCTTTTGGTGGTCCGAATTGAAGAGAGATGTAGCTCATTTTGTGTATGCGTGTTTGACTTGTCAGAAGTCTAAGGTAGAACATCAGAAACCTAGTGGTTTGATGGAACCGTTGGATATTCCGTAATGAAAATGGGATAGTATATCGATGGATTTTGTTACGGGATTGCCGAATACGCAAGGAGGTCATAATGTCATTTGGGTGATTGTTGATAGACTTACTAAATCTGCTCACTTTGTTCCAATTGATATTAGTTATCCTTTGGAGAAGTTAGCCGAGATTTATGTTTTTGTGGTTGTGAAGTTGCATGGAGCCCCTAAGAGTATTGTATCAAATAGAGATCCTAGATTTACATCGAGGTTTTGGGAGAGTTTACAAAATACTTTGGGTTCTAAGCTAAGATTGAGTTTGGCTTACCATCCGCAAACGGACGGTCAAACCGAGAGGACAATTCAATCGTTGGAGGATTTGTTGCGTTCTTGTGTGCTAGAGCAAGGTGGTGCTTGGGATAGTTATTTAGCATTGATTGAGTTCACCTACAATAACAATTTTCATTCAAGTATAAGTATGGCACCATTTGAGGCTTTGTATGGTCGGAGATGTTGAACACCTTTGTGTTGGCATGAAACCGGTGAGAGAACGGTAGTTGGACCGAGATGGTACAACAAACGACGGAGAAAGTGAAGTTTATTCGAGAGAAGATGAGAGCTTCTCAAAGTAGACAAAAGAGTTATCATGAAAAGATATGGAAAGATCTTGAGTTTCAGGAAGGCGACCATGTGTTTTTGAGAGTTACATCGGTTACGGGTATGGGTTGTGCTTTGAAGTCGAAGAAGTTGACTTCTCATTTTATTGGGCCGTATCAGATTACTGCACGAGTTGGTGTTGTGGCTTACCGTGTGACGTTGCCTCTGAATCTTTCGAATTTGCATGATGTGTTCCATGTTTCGCAACTTCGGAAGTATGTTTCGGATCCGTCACATGTTATTCCTATGGACGAGGTTGAAGTAAGAGATAACCTTACGGTGGAAGCTTTACCGATTAAGATTTTGGACCGTGAAGTCAAGAAGCTAAGAGGCAAGGATATTGCGCTTGTGAAAGTAGCGTTGGGAGGCGTTGCGGAAGGCAATATGACATGGGAATTAGAGAGTGGGATGCGAGGGTCGTATCCGGAGTTGTTTGAATTAGGTAATATTTTTTAGGACGAAAATTTCTAAAGTGGGGGAGAGTTATAACGTCCCGATTCGATTATTCCATTTTTGTTGAGTCTTTTATTTAAATTGAGTGATAATTGTTTTAATTATGAAATTGGTATGTTTATGTGACATGTTGATGTGTTATATTATTTTACCGTTTTGAGATTTTTTGGGTAAAATTAGATTTGAGGGTATTTTAGACATTTGTTAATTAATGTTAAGTTAGAAATTGTGTAGAATTATAATTTTGAGAGAAAATGATATTTGGTAGAAATTAGAAATTAGTAAAAATGAAATTTGTGAGAGATAGAAAGAAAAAGAGATAAATAGTAAAGAGAAAGGAAAAAGGGAAATAGAAAGAAATAGATGAGAAAGAAAAGGAGGAGAAGAGAAAAGAGGAGAAAAAGAGGAAAACTTGGAAATTCTTCAAGATTGCTCCTAGGAATCGAAATAATCGGGTAAGGGTCTGAAATATCGTTATCTTATCTTATCATTGTGTATGATTATGTATGTGTTAGATTGATTGGGTTTTTGTTTTGAATAAGTTTAGAGAATGTTAGGTTTTAGGGTTTTTATGAAAATCTAAGAAATTGGTAGATTAATCGGTTAAAACTTGATATAATCGAAGTATGATAATGAATACATGTTAATGATCATGTTTATTGAGGTTTGGTTGAGTTTTGGGAGTTTTTAGGATGACTGTTGCGTGACAGAGTTGCTGCTGAAATCGCAGTTCTCGCTCAGCGAGCGTTTCCTTGCTCAGCGAACGAACTTGTCACTCAACGAGCCTGGGACTTTTTGGTTTGGTGTTTTTAATTCGTAACATAAGTTTTAGTTATCATTTTTTGGTGTTATTTATATCGATTCGAAGCTAAAAGGATGTAGAAACCGATGATGCTAAAAGATGTAATTTTTAGCCAACTTTTACCCGATTTTTCCGATAAAACGTAATTATGTTAGTTAAGGAATTGTGAGATTGATTGTGGTATAGTGGCCGTTTGGAAAATAAATGCATTTCGTGAAGTGAATATGAATGCATGTTGATATGAAAGAGTTCGTTATCGTTTGGCGTAATTGATGCGAATGTGTATGGTTTGTTTGTGACTGTATGAGATGAATGCATAATGATATTGTGAATATGTATGCATTTTCAAGAATGTTGTGGGTCGTTTTGCATGTGAAGCATAATGTATGCATTCTTGTGTTGTGGGATTCTATGTGAATCCGTTGTAACATTGTGTGCCCATGTGGGGTGTGAGCGATGATTACAACATGATTGTGTGCCCGTGTGGGGTGTGAGCAATCAAAATGTGTGCCAGTGTGGGGTTTGAGAAATCCATAAACATTGTGTGTCTGTGTGGGGTGTGAGAAATGGGTGATTTAATCACAAATGATTGTGTGTTTGCGTGGGGTGTGAGCAATCGGATTGTGTGCCTGTGTGGGGTGTGAGCAATCCATAAACATTGTGTGTCCATGTGGGGTGTGAGCAATGGGTGAACATCGTATGCCCGACGGAGAGTTACTTTAGGTAACGAGTGATGGTTCCATTAAGTTCCTGAGTGAACTTGAGATGATTGAGTCGGTACCGCATTGCATTTGCATAGAGTCGTGAGTCGGTCTCTATGATTTGCATTTATCATCTATAATTGAAAATTGGTGAATAAACATGAATAATGTATGTTTATGCGGAGTGATAGAAATTGGTGAATAAACATGATTAATGTATGTTTATGCGGAGTGATAGAAATTGGTGAATAAACATGAATGTATATGTTTATGTAGAATGATGTAAAATGATGTGAAATTATGCATGTTGAATATGCTTGGTTTGTATATATACATTGTGATGTATATGTGTGACGGGTGATGAATTATGGTGAGAATATGTATATGTGTATTTTTATATTAAGATATATAATTATATGCATTGTTATTATGATAATATTTCTCACCCTTCTGCTATTTTATGATGCTCTATGAGGCATTGCAGAGTAGGTTTGCTGGAGGTCCTTTTGTGAAGCGTGTCTTCATTCTTTTGGTCAGTCGGCTCTGATATGTAGCACCGGGTAGCTAGGGTTGGCTTGATGCCTTTTTGTGATGCATTTTGTATATGTATCTTGGTGATGAATGTTTATGTAAACATGAATTATTGGTGAATCAAACTTGATTATATATATATATATATATATATATATATATATATATATATATATATATATATATATATATATGTTTGATGTTGATTAATATTTAGTTTCCGTTGTTATTTTAATGTTGAGATATGGGTGTAAGGATTAAATCATTCTGTTGCAAGTTACCTCATTGTTGCATATCGTTGAATGAGCAGGTGTTGGATGTGTTAATTTCATGTATAATGTGACATGCCTCTTTTATACTATGTTTAAATTATACTCGGATGAAATTTTAATATGTGCCTAAATGATTAATTGATTATTTGGGGGTATAGAAAGGGGGTGTTACAATTGTAATCATGGTTTGATTATAGTGGATTAAGTCCTTGATGAAAGCAAATCACCTTGCGGGGTGTACTGGACTAAAAACATAGTGGTAATAGATTAAACTATTTATTAATATAAAAAAATATAACATGTGATTTATAATTTATATACGAGAAGAAAAAAAGGAAGAAAAAATTGGATAACCCACTACCCAATCCAATCCAATCCACAAATTTGTGATTTTATCCAATTTGACTCAATGATATTGTGGGTGCTTATTTTAATTTCTTATGGCACCCCAGATGTTCCTAATGCACCATATGAATTTCCACAAATACTCCCTGGTTCCAGAGATGCACCTTTGGATGCACCCCAACACACACTCAACAAAGGTCATTCTGAGTTACATCATTTCTTTTGGTTTAATATATTCCAAAGATACATCTCCGAAATAATTATGTAGTTACATATATGGTGAAACACCAGAAACAGATTCAATAGAAAAGTAACTTTCCAAATTGAAATTGACAATCATAACATAAAATGATGATTTCAATAGAAAATTCAATATTACATTTCAATATCCCGGTAGATGCTTGCACGTCTTCAAGATATCATCGAATCATCTTTGTAGTGCCGCTTCCAACTCGAGCGAAACTTTCTCTTCAAAACCGAAAAACGTATCCCACATAGCCCTAACATCCGCTTGCGTCTTGAGCTCAAATTTGTTGAACTCAATGTTCCTTTCATTGACAATCAAAGATGAATGGTACTCGAGCTTCAAAAACTTTTGATTGTCTTAGTAAGGTGGGAGACGTGGATTTCGTCTTTGATATCTTTGAGGGAGGTGAAGTCGGGGTGAGTTTGAACGTTTTCCCGGGTGTAGAGCCGGAGAATGAGACATTTGCGACATACCAATATATGTTTATTTGTGACATTTGAGACATTTTGAGTTTGTGTGAAATATAACATTAAAGCACCTAAATTTATACAAGGCAAAGATCATTTCGGACCCTTATTAACTAGCATATTTATTTCAGAGATATTTCTCCATAATGACACCCACACCCTATCATCTAGTTCCGGATATGCATCTCCAGAACTTGTCCTGGACCAGTAACAGAACATAACACTAAAATAGAACCTATTTTTTCATTGCTAAAAACACAAATGTTGTCATGGGGAAGATAAAAAATGCACAAAGACAAAATATGAACAAAATGTGTATATATAAGACTTCATTTATATTGAGACATAATTACATACAATTATTTGTCCGGTTAAACAAGAAATAAAAACGACCAAATATTGTTTGTATCTCATTATGCTGGTTTTGAATCATGTGGTTCATAAAGTCTCGGTCTCTACACAAATCCCCATTACTATTTCCCAACCATTTTTTTAAAGTAGCATGGGCCGACTCAACTCTATTATTTGTTGTATTTCTGAGGTGTCTAACATTATCATTCCATGCACAAACTATCTTTTCCTTCATCTGGTCAAGAATTGTGTTCTCAACATATTTCAACAAATTTGGATACATTTCACATACTTTCTTGAAATGAATAACGGAATCGGCTTATAGTTCTTTTGTTGAAGAATTTATTATATGATTCCATGCATCCATTATTTTTTCCACAAACACACTCGCCTTCATCAATTTTCCATCTTTGGACTCTATTTGTTTCATCCCTACCGCAGGTTTAACCCAACTTCTCACATTCTTTATTATGTGATACCTACATAGTAATACATAAGAAGAAGGAAAAATTGTTGCAATCAAATTCATCAATGCGGTATCGCGGTCAATAACAATCGCTTTAGGCATTTCACCTTAGACCTTCAAAAGTGACCTACACATCTCTAATGCCCAAGTAAAATTGTCCTCTTTTTCACACTTAAGAAATGCAAAACACATAGAATATGTCTTCTAAATTGAGATAACACCAACCATCTCAAATAAGGAAGTCTATACTTGTTGGTTTTGTAGGTTGAATCAAGTATGAGCACCGTAGGAAATATGTTGAACAATTTTATGGAATCAGGATAAGTCTAAAAAATATCTCTAACCGTAACTCCATCATCGCACGCTCGGTACCTGGACACGTAACTATTATCATCCAACTGTTTCAAGAGTTGTTGCATCTCATTTCTATCCCCCTAAGCATCTTGTTAGTGAGGTACTGAATATTATACACTTGTTTGATATTTGATATATTCTCGGGTCGTTTTCGTTTCAACGTTGCAAGTATATTTTTCGGTTGAACAAGATTCAAGGTCATGTTAGCAATACATTTCTTCTCTTTCGGCTTGAGACGACAAAAAGTAGGATGACCGGCTAATTTTATACACAAATCATGGTTATGCAAACCACATATCACATTAAATCTCCAATTTTTGTTTGCCTACATGTAATCATGAACCTTAAACAAACACTCACATTTTCTTGTACCGATATCACCTCTTATAAAATTTTAGAGACGAGTTCGATATTTCCCGCTTCTTTCGCACGTCATTGTCACAAAAGCGCTTTTTCTATTCGAACCAATATCGGACATTCTGATAACCACACCAAATCCAAATTTAGAGGCCTCCATACGAATCCATTCAAGCATTTGATCACGCGATTCAAACTCTTGCTTATTTTTAAAGTCGTTGCCAACATCTATCGTCTTCATAACAACACCTTGAACATTCGAAGAAATAACCACACCTTAGATATTCCGAGAAACAACTTGTTTTGGAAAAACATCGGGGTACTCCATAACTAATGAAAACAATTAAAATAGTAAGAATATAAGCGCTACTACTGTTGTAGAATGACTTCAAAAATAAACACAGACAACTTCCGAAAATGCATCTCCGGACAAGTTCGTACATATTCCAAAGATACAGTTCTAGACACAGTGTAACTTTTTTTTAAATGATGATTAATGTGAACAATGCAGAAGGAAAAGAAAGATTTTTACCAGAAATTCTATCTTCTTTTCCTCCCTGTGATATGTTGAACCAAAATAATGGATATTTGGAGTAAAAAATGGGGACATTTGAGGAAAGATATTTGGAGTAAAAAATGGGGACATTTGAGGAAATTCATGTGGTGTACTGAGTATGGGTTGAATCATGATTTTGACTAAATTCCACCCAAACCAATCCATATACACCCCTGAGGGTGATAGTGGTCAGATTCAACCTGATTCAAAATTTTCATTTTTCATGCAAGTTGTAGAAATTTTGTAGAATATTCTAAAGGTAATCTTTGTTAGCTACTGTTCATCGTTAAATTCCGTTGATATATTTTGTTTGGTGGTCTAGTAAGAATCCAGGAGTTAGAATTTACATTTGAATAATAAGGTTCTAGTATATCATTAATCAGAATAACAAGACAATTTAGGTTCAACAGATATAAGACATGCAATTTTGATTCATTCAACCCATTACGTTTGTCTTAATTGCTCTATTATCAAATATGAAGCCAACCAAGATACTTCATAAATGGCAAAGCATTTGTGTCCGACGCATCCAATAATGGTAGATACTCATCATACTTCTCAAACACATCATAGATTCTTGTTACCAACTAAGAACATTATTTAAAACATAACTATCTGTCTCGTATTTATGTCTCTAGGCTTCTTAGATTATCATAATTGTAATAATAACTCGTTTTGTATCCTCTTTTGTTGCCTCAAGAAAATAAATACTAGAGCCATGTTGTATGATGTTTCATATGTGCCAGAAAACCAGTCAGAATATACTCGTTTGGTAGCAAACAAGCCACCCCGGACTCCCTATGCAGAAAATTAGCCACACATTTTGAATACCGCACTGTCGCACAAGTTTCTTTTGCTGCGCCAGCTCCAGTAACTTTCTCGCATGTAAATTTTAGACTCCGAAACAACATGCTTATCCAGTGATTAAAGTTTAACATCTTCACTTTTAGTCAATCCGGCAACTCCGCCATGTTTTCTATCAGAAGAAGAAAGACTTTTGGAATGAGTCAAGGAAACCCGATTGCTTTAGGAATTGCGAGTTCAACTGCTGTTTTCCTGGTTTTAATCAGGTAAGAGTTCCTTGTCCATCAAAGGTGTTGCGTACCCGAGTCACCTCAATTCACAGAATATAGAAGACATACAATCATCATAACAATGGATAAGACATTTACACTTTCATTTGCATTTGATCGCCTGCAAGAAACAGGTAAGAGATAGACACCAGTCAAGTAACTAAGATCCAAGTCTTGATGCCTTCACAGATAACAGTCTTCAGTAATAAACACCGCAGCAGAGAATTATAAACGAAATTCTGAACTTTGGTCAAGGGAAACAATCGAACAGTTATAACCACAACAAACCAAAACATGTGAATCCAACAGTCACATTCTTACAAAAACAGTGGTGCTCCGTACTTGTATAAACTCAAAATGCTGTTTCTTATTTATGAATGAATTCAAAATAATGTTTCTGAATTATTTACAAATTATTAAATTATGATACAATTTCAAAGATAAAAATGAAATCTATCTATTGGTGTTAGATATTAAATAACATTTAATAGTACATTCAAACAGTTGAGCACTTGCAGCATAATACAAACTTCCTGGGCACAAACCAGTATGCAGTGTAGGAACAAACGAAAATTCTTTGCATATTGACTAGATGTTATGAAATACCAATAGAAGAATCAAAAGTAAAGTTAAATCAGCAATCAAAGAATAAGAAGAAAAAAACTTTCACAAAGATTAAAAATACATGAGAATTTAATGGCAGCGAGATTCAGTTCAGGACATGAAAACAGACCATGTCTGGCACTACAGTGAATCATAAATGCAAATACATAAAAACAAAGTGCAAGCAGAGAGATTCGGGATAGAAAATGGACAAGGCCTGGCACAGTGATGAATCGGACACAGAAAACTAGGTACAGACTGTATGATACTATAATGTGCTTTCAGTTTTAAAACAGCAAGCTCATTATCTATATATGAAATATGAAATCATACCTATTTTTAAGGCTATGCAACAATTTTCTTGTTCCTTAGAATATCTGGCATCTTTCTTCAGATCAGTTGCCTTCAGAGCCAGTGGAAACTCGCATAAGCAATACAGATGCAAAATTACAATTAAGCATTGAAAAGGTTATTAACAAGTCATAGTTCTAGTTCCAAAAGTCATCTTTCTTTAACATGAATATACTATAGTAAAGGCATTGAAGAATGTAAACTCAATGAGCAGCATGAAGCAACATGCAAATTTTAAATTGTAGACACTACTGAAACCAATTCAAACACAACAATGATCAAAGATATAGTTGACCACAAATTGTCACCTTTGTTCACAAGTGTAAAAGAACCTGAAAAGTCCTAACCTTCACTCAATCCGAGTAGGAAATAGTTTAGCTGCTGACTTCGTGTTGTTGCAATACTTCAAAGAAAATGTGATGAACAGAACAGGTTCCTTAAACATTATTAGACAGGCAAGACATGAACTTGCTGGACCGCAAAATTTTCTATGAAGACAATGGCATCAAGATCTTTGTTTCAGTAGAAAATATTTGTGTATCCATTGGCCTTCAGAGAAACCGTGAGAATACAACAGTAGTATGTTCACGCAGACAAGCTACAGCAAATGTGATCAAATTTTAAACTCATCTATAATGTTCTTGACTGAATCATCAAACAAATGTTCCTCATACATGATAAGGCAAAATACTAGGAAACCAAAATCTCTAAATAAAAAAAATTCAAGCATAAACATTAATTAACTCAAACACAGGTGAAAAAGTGTCGCTCAAAATTAAATATAGGAAACCCTGCACATAATCAAAGGTCAATCAATGTCTTGAATACATCTTGGTAGTTGATATGGATATCAATCATCATATGTCTGCCGTAGTATGTTATTTGATCTATCTATTAAGATTACCAGTTGAAAAGTACTACAAAAAGAAGGAATTAGGACTCGATGCAAAATTCAATCTCAAGTATGATGTTCCACTGCTAATTATATACTTGGAGTCAATATAAAGATTTGAAAATAGCTACATGCCATAAAGACAAAGTACAAAACACCATATGGAAATAAACCATCAGTGGCTCCTCATAATACATACAAAATCATCTGAAGTTTAAAAACAGGTCACTACAAACACTGATGTGCAGTATAAGGACTAAGAGAAAGAATCAGAAAGCTGAGAGAAAGGTCAATAAATATAGCCATATTCATAACAAAGTTATGTGCAAGAAGCATAACTGGTCATACTTTACAGAACCACACAGAATAAAAACACCTAAAGGGCAAGTTGAGTAGCTCCAATCTTCTGTATACATGAATGTACAATCCCACTTCTATTTGTTGGAAGGGGTACACAGGCGCGGTGTAATCTGATCTCTAGGTTAGAGAAGAATAAATTTGACGGCCATGGCATTATAAAATCTCTCCATGACGGAATCCAGTATCCTCACAATCTGCACCGGTACCCAAAGCACAAGGAGAGTCATACCATTTAGAATTATCTTGGTAGAAACTATCAACCTGTATACAACCAAGACCTACATCTGAAACTATAGCCTCGTCGTGTCTGATGGGCTTGGTTAGTTTAGTATCTTCACAATCAAGGATGCTCTTCTCATCAAAGTCACTACACTTCAACCACTTTTCAGGCTTACAAGTTTCATTTATCAAATCCTTCTGACTTCTACACTCTGTCCTGATATGGTCCCCCCATGAAACAACTTCTCCCAATGTGCGGCCGAAACTATCTTCATCATCCTCAATCAGCTCAGTATCTTTGTCATCCCCGTAAATCCTTTCATGATGATGATTACTCCAGTTTGCAAGATCATTATCCCCAACCAAGACATCATCTGCATGTGACTTATCCGTCGGAAGTAACCCCATCGGCTTCAAACCCACTTCCCCTATACTCCTAATTCTATTCACAACATCAAATAAATCTCTTGAAACTGAACCCAACAATTCCTGCGGAATCTTTGAAACCCTTCCTTCCAACATCCCAACTTCAACTCTCAACTCCTGCACCTGTTGCAAAACAGAAAACTGCAAATCCCCTTCATCTTTCCCCATCAAACCAAACCCTTCATTATCCATTTCCTCACTCACCCCATACACATCGGCCTCCTGATCCATCAAATACCCACCTTTATGTCCCACAACCCTATGCATAATCCTAGCATTCCCATCCAACGGCCCCGGTTCATGCCCTGAATGCACAGCATACAATTTAAAAACCGCCATCCCCTCTTCCTCATACACAAAACTCTTATCCTTCTCATTATAATTCGCAATCGGAACAATAGCCCTAATCCTAAACCCACATCCACACCTCTTAGAAGCATAAGGCTCCCTCTTCAAAATCTTAGATTTCTTCGCAGCGGCAGGTTGACCCGCTCTATGGCAAGCATAATCCTTAACCTCGGCCATAAAAGGCTTATACCTAATATACTTCTGCCTAATACAAAGCACAACCTTATGCTTAGCAGCAAGTTGCTGTAACCTACTAGGAACTTCCTTTGCAGGCACATCAAATGATTCAGTATACTCAAATCTCCGCCGCTTGTTCCTCGCAGCCGCGGCAGCATCCGTAAGATTAGATCCAGACGCTGCCCCAGAGCAAACCGAACATGCGGCTATACAAACCCGAATGTAACTCTCAGGAATCCCATAAAACTTAGCTCCAACAGTCCAAACCTGTTTAATCCTATCAACAGTATCTTTAACACCGAGATGCTTAAGATCAGCATCACTATGAAAATTCATAACAATGTCCTGCCATTGATTCGTGTGCGAAACGAATTGATTCGTGTTGTTCTTGAAGCAGAGAAAGTGGTTACCGTTTTGATCCACACGCGCTGTTAATTTGTCTTGGATTCGTTTCCATGCGGTTAGATAAGCGGTTTCTTCGTTCCGGTCTTTCCAAACGGTTCGCCATGATTTGAGAACGGCGCGTGGCGTTGCGGCGCGGATCTCGGAAGGAGTAGCGAGGCGGTTTTGGAGGAGGCAGTTGATCATGAGGGAGTGGGAGTCGGGGTTGAATGTGTAGAATTGAGAGGAGAGGTGTGGGTCAGGGCTTATGAAGAAGGGTTCTGTCGCTGTGGTTGATGATGTTGTAGTAGTGGTTGTTGTGGCGGTGAGTTGGTGACTTGGTGGTGGTGAGTCGGCGGAGGAGTGACTCGGAGGTGAGTCGGAGGAGGAAGGGGAAGGGAAGAGAACGATTTCGGAGAGAGAAAAGGATGGAGGATCTGGTGGAGGTGGTGGTGAGGAGGAGGAGGGGAGGATCTGGTGTGGAGGGTGCACCAGATCCGGTGGAACAGGGAGGAAAAGATCGTCGTCGTCTTCTTCTCTTTTGCTTGAATCCATCATTTGAGACTGTGTAGAAAAAACAATGACCAAGAAGAAGAAAGTGTGAGACAAGGGAAAGTGAACAGTTTTTGTTTTATTTTATCTATCTACTCCTATGTGTCTGTTTTTTTGTCTAAAGACTTCATTTTTTTTTTAAGTTGCTCTTTGACATCTATCTACACTCTCCCCAACCTACATCTTCTTTGTTCTAATTTAATTGTCTCCTCTCTCTTTCAAGACATACCCTTACAAACTTCACTCACACCCATTTCACTTATATTGTTGTCACTTTCTACTCTTTTGTTTTTTTGTTAAACAATTTTTTTCACTTAGTCTCCTTTAATTGATGAACAAAGTATTACTTGTTGTTGCAACACTCGACTAATTCGATTGTTAGATTAAGATTGTAGGCATCATTCGCACATGTTTGATTTTAAATTTGTAGCATCATATGTGCATGTTTGAATTTAAATTTGGAGACATTATTCGGTGTACCTTTCGCGCTCAAAAACATGATTTTATCGTTTTCGTTCACGCTTGGATATAAAAAAATGTGAGTCTTTTGTCTCACATCTACACTCAGACACGAGTGAATATCATTTGAATTAATGGTGGCATGTATAATTATCTAATTACACATAATTTTTCTTCTTTATTGTATATCACTTAAAACTTCAATTTGTTAGATAGGGTGATATTTTACTATAGATTTTGTAAATTTATAATTTAATACATATTTTTTCTTTTACTAATCGTATATTGTGTGTTTGATGAATTTATTATATACTATATATTATTTATATATGTTGTGTGTGAACTTCTTGTGACAAACAAAACAATTGCTCCTTTGAGATCTGAAGGTGAGAAATTTTCATTTATGTTTATCTTTGGTTTAATCATTTGTACAATAAGTTTTTTTTCTCTAAATTGTCACAAGTTTTATCCATTTTTTTATTTTTTATGAAAGTATTTTATGTGTTTGATAAAAAAATCTCAGAGATAATAAATTAAGTGTTGAATAAAAAATTTGATCATGTTATTTAAGCATGAAGTAAACAAAATTGGGTTGATTTGTGTTTTTTCTTAAATAGTTTAGGTGTATAAGTATTCAATAATATTTTTACAAATTTTTGTTATTATTAAAGTTGGATAATATGTTGTATTCATGTGTTATAGCGTCATTTTTGTATTATAATTTTATTCTAATTGAAGAACACCAAAGTGTATATATGTTGATGTGTTGTTGGTGAATTTTTGGTATATTTATATCATTGTTATATCTTTCGAATGACTTGTCATTAAATATGTGTTCTATTGATGTATCGTTAGGGTTTGGTTTTAGTTGTCTCACGCTTTTATATGTTATTAGGAGATATATCGTGTGTTGTTTGTATTTTGAACTAGGATAATTTATTTGGACCTAAATAAGGGATGGTTCATGATAAAAAAAAAGTTTATGGCAGAATCAAGTTAGGGATAGAAGGGGGCATAGACGTCTGAGGGGATGTCGTTGCTTGAAGGGTATGGTGAGCCGCGTAATTGGGTTTGGATCTACCACTCGTAATTTGTCTCACTTATCACACCTGGAATAACGGTGGAAGGATGTCAATGAAGGAGGAAAATTGTCTCCCTTTGATTTAGGTGGAACGAGTCTTCTCTGCGCCAACGTTCTTGATGATGGAAAAGTGGAAACCTCTTCTAGCTAACCCTAGGGAATCTATATAAATTCCATAACCTTTAAGGTCATAAGGGGGGACAAAATTTTAGGGAGAAAACATAGGGTCTCTCATAACCACTATGTATTATACTTCTCTCTCTATTATACTCTTAACAAGTACAATTAGCATCTATTGTGGGACTCAAGTAAAACTGATCTATGACACACCTATATCAACTTCACAAATGGCCTCGACTTCTACCTTTAAGATGGTACAAACACGAGGTACCATATCAGCTGGTAGCAATTAACAAACGCAAGTATCATTTGAAGAAACAAATCCAAACTATTTAAGGTAAAGTATAATCGAAATTAAACTTTTGAATTAATTGGGACATGTATACTTATCTAATTAGTCATAATTTATTCTCCCATTTTCATTTCATAAATTTTTTTCTTCTATTCTTCTTTATTGAATATCACTTAAAACTTCAATTTGTTCTATAGAATAATATTTTTCGACAGATTTTGTAAATTTATAATTTAATATATATCTTTTCTTTTACTAATTGTAGATTGTGTGTTTGATGAATTTATTATATACTATGTATTATTTATATATGATGTTTGTGAACTAGTTGTGACAAACAAAACAATTGCTCCTTTGAGATCTGAAGGTGAGAAATTTTCATTTATGTTTATCTTTGGTTTAATCACTTGTATAATAAGTTTGTTTTCTCTAAATTGCCACAACTTTTATCCATTTTTTATTTTTTATGAAAGCATTGTATGTGTTTGATAAAAAAAATCTCAGTAGAGAATAAACTAAGTGTTGAATGAAAAGTTTGATCATGTTATTTAAGCATGAAATAGACAAAACTGAGTTGTTTTGTGTTTTTTCTTAAATAGCTTAGGTGTATAAGTATTCAATAATATTTTTACAGATTTTTGTTATTATTAAAATTGGATAATATGTCGTCTTCATGTGTTATAGCGTCATTTTTGTATTATAATTTTATTCTAATTAAAGAACACCAAAGTGTCTATATGTTGATGTGTTGTTGGTGAATTTTTGGTATATTTATATCATTGTTATATTTTTCGGATGACTTGTCATTAAATATGTGCTCTATTGCGAAGGTGTGAGAAAACACAAGAAATGAGGGTTTGAATTGGGTTTTAAAAATGAAAGCTTTTTGTGAAAACACAAAACAAGTAAACCAATAAACAAACAAGAGAAAGAGACACACAACATATCCTGGTTCACTTGAAAACTATCAAGCTAATCCAGCCCACCCGCCAAGGTGATTTTGCCTTAACCCAAGGACTTTAATCCAATATAATCAACTGATTACACTACATAAGCAACAACTGTGACTAACAACCACTAGAAATTATTGTCCTAGTCTTCCTAAAGCTTCAGACATCACTAGTCCTTTAGGGAATACAAACAACCATTTGTAATAAGAGTTTGTTTATAATAGGTTCCTTCTACACAAGAAGAGTAAACACAATGAAAAGCTTAGAGAAAAATATGAATAACTTTAAAAGAATGTTGAGTTGTATTTTCACGTAGAGTGTTGTGTAGTCTTGTGCATTTTTCTTCATGAGACAGTCCTTATATAGCCACTTAGAAAAAGATCTACTGGGTGACAGCTGGCCTGAGGAATGTCGTTACTGAGGGTGAAAAAATAATACACACAATTGTCCTTTTGTACCCCAAAATCAGGTAGTGGAATGGTAGTGGAAGAGACATTTTTTATTTTGTACTATGTATTTTTTCCTTCGCATATTGATCTTATCCTATGTATTTTATAGGTTTCTGATTCTGAGATGATTGAAGCATGAGAAGAAGAGTTGATCACTGGGTCTTCAGAATCTTAAGTCTTTAGAGTCTTCAGAAATTGTTCAGTAGAACCTGTCTTCAGAATCTTCAGCACTTGGTCTTCAGAACTTCAAGTCTTCAGAGTCTTCAGAACTTGTTCAGCAGAAATGGTCTTCAGAGTCTTCAACATTTGGTCTTCAGAACTAAAATATCAGAGTCACACTCAGAGTCAGAATGACAGAAAACCTTTGTAGCAGTAAAATTGTGTCTTCTCAAGATCTTTCTGAAGTGAGTTGGTACATAAGCAACCTTGCTTCTTTTACGCAAAAACAAATATTTTCATATCAGAATGATTGTGCATGTGGTATCCATCAAAGTCAGAACCTGTTTGTTACAACTTCAAAACAACAAAGGTTTGAGTACCAAAATTGCTTTCACACAAATATTTCTTTGTTATTATCAAAACTAAGTGATAGAGAGTAGAACCAAATCTTGTTCTTACATATTGATGTATCGTTAGGTCTTGGTTTTAGTTGTCTCATGCTTTTATATGCTATTAGGAGATACATCGTCTATTGTTTACATTTTGAACTAGGATAATTTATTTGGACCTAAATAAGGGATGGTTCATGACAAAAAAAAAGTATATGGCAGAATCAAGCTAGGGTAGGAAGGGGCTTAGACGCCCGAAGGGATGTGGTCGCTTGAAGGGTATGGAAATCTGCATAATTAGGTTTGGATCCACCACCTATAATTATCTCACTTATCACACGTGGAATAATAGTGAAAGGATGTCAATGAAGGATAAAAATTGTCTCCTTGTGTTTTAGGTGGAACAAGTCTTCTTTGCCCCAACGTTCTTGATGATGGAACTATGAAAACCTCTTCTAGATAACCCTAGGGGATCTATATAAATTCCATAACCTCTAAGGTCATAAGAGGGGACAAAATTTTAGGGAGAAAACACAAGGTATCTCACAACCACCATGTGAGTATATTATGCCCCTTTTCCTATTTTACTTTTAGCAAGTACAATTGGCGACCACTATGGGGCTCAAGTAAAACTAATCTAGGACACACCTATCATCTTCACAAATGGCCTCAACCGCTACCTTTAAGATGGTCCAAACACGAAGCACCACTTTAGCTGGTAGCAATTGACAAACATGAGTATCATTTGAAGCAACAAATTCAAACTATTTAAGGTAAATTATAATAGAAATGAAATTTTGAATTAACTGTGACATGTATACATATCTAATTAGTTATAATTTCTTCTCCCATTTTCATTAAAAAAAATTCTTCTATTCTTCTTTATTGTATATCACTTAAACATTCAATTTTTTTTTATAAAATGATATTTTTGAAAAGGTTTTGTAAATTTATAATTTAAAACATATCTTTTCTTTTTACTAATTGTAGATTGTGTGTTTGATGAATTTATCAGGGTTAACTATGTTTTTGGTCCTCATAAATATGGTCATTTTTCACTTTTAGTCCCTTAAATAATATCCTTCAAAAAATGGTCCTCCTAATATTTTCTATCCATATTTTTTGTCTCTCCCGTCAACAGAGATTAATAGAAGCTAACATGGCATGCCACGTAAAAATTTATTTGATGGCTGGACATACATGTGGCAATGCCAATGTGAGAAAGATGTTGACTTGGAATGTCACATGTTTAAGGTCAACACTATACTTAAATACATAAAAATTCGTAGCTAAAATTGTAGCTAATTTGTAGCTAAATATTTGTAGCTTAAACATCAGTTTAAAGTTTCATATTTGATCGTATAATTTTCTTCTCATTCTTTCTGTTCCAATTTAAGGGCAATATATATAACTAGTTTCAACAAGAATATGACAGCGGTTAGGTTTTTTTTTTATTTCCCCCTTTTCTTTTCATCGGACTGCCGAGGGAGTGTTCTCTTCTCTGATTGTTACTTGTTTTGTTTATTGAAAGCTAGTGATGAGTTACGCAAGAATAACGAAATCTTCGGCTTAAATTCCTAACCTTAGGGTTATGGGCCTTGGTTTTGTTGTTGTTTGTTCTGGGTTATTGTGTAGTTTTTTGTTTCTGCGTTCAGGTAGTGATCAGAGCTTGTTTTCCGATATCAGAAAAGTGTTCCATGGTTGTTAATCAATGGTGCACAGAGGTAAGGAGGAAGGGCGATCGAAGGGGATGCTAAGGTGGGATTCTTTCAAGGTCGGTAGGGGTGGTCTTGATACAAAGAAGGTGGGCATTTCTTCCATTTTTTTCTCTGAGATACCAGACAGTACCAATCCCAAAGACATTTATGAGTTGTCCGGCTGTGTGGGGGATGTTGTGGAGGTGGTTATTCCACCAAAGAGGAATATGTAAGGGAAACACTTTGGTTTCGTAAGGTTTCAAGATGTAGGAGATGTAAGATTATTGGTGGTAAAATTGGATAACATCCTGATAGATGGTAAGAAAATTCACGCGAATCTACCATGTTTTGAGAGAAGAAGCCATGATACGATAGGGAGAGCAAGTGGTTTACCGAGACGCGAAGAAAAACCGTTTCATGGTGGGAACTCGTTTGGTAGTAGAGGAAGAGTCAGTCATGTGGGTACTAAAACTTTCGCAAAAGTTGTCGAGAATAAGGATGTTGAATGGTGTTCCATGGAGCCCTTAGTTCTGAAGTATAGCTCGAAACCTGAAGACGGAGACAAGTTAAAGAAGGCATTCATTGGCAAGGTATTATTTCCTGGTTCCACTTATAATTTGTAGAATACTTTCGAGATTGAAGGCGTTTTCTCGATTAAAGTTACTCCCTTGGGTGGGATTCTTTATCTTTTGGAGAAGGTTGAGGAAGGCTTTATTATGGACCTTATTAGTAATAGTGAAAATTGGTGGAAGCAATGGTTGGTTGAGATCAAGCCATGGAGGGAGGAGATAGTATACTCTAAAAGAGTTATGAGGTTGCGAGTGTATGGCGTGCCATGTCATGCTTAGAATATGGAATTCTTTGTGTCGTTGGTTAACTCTATTGTCTCTTGCATTTGCGCCGATGACAATACGGTGAAGGGATCGAATATGGATGTAGGTAGGATTTTGGTGAAGATGTCAACAACCGTAAATCTACAAGAAAAGATTAATTTTGAAGTTGATGGTGTTATCTATCTTTTGGTGCTTAAGGAAGATATGTATGGGTCGGTTAGGATCTTAAATAAAGCTGGCAGAGCCAAGAAGGATGTTTCTATTTCTTCTAATTTGAAGGATATATTGTATGATTCAGCGGCTAGGTCAAGGATGGATGGAGATAGTGACACAATTGAAGAGTATTTCTATGAGGATGAAGGGTGATTTGGCAACAATGGTCAACTTGAGGTGACCAAGAGGGGCGATGTTACTATTGTTTAGTTTGCTCATGATGTAAACACAACCCCTATTTCATTCGAAGTTGTTGTGGATATGTTGAAAGAGAGGAAGAATTATGCAGACGACAATAGTTCTATCGAAACTGTTAGCCCAACGGCTAATGACTCTGTTTTTGTGCCTTCGGGTTCTTTAGTGTGTTGTAGCCTAGATGTTGGGGTTCTTTCTGTTAGGGAACTAGATCCCGTTATTGCCGGTAGTAAGAGGAGATCAAAAAGAGTTAAATTCAAATTTTGTTTTGATGAGGGAGGTTTCCTCAACAAGAGATCTTTAAGAAGGAAGAGGGAGGCTTTTAAAAAGGGAGTTAAGACACAACACCCTCTTACGATTCAGGAGGGAGTGATGAAATTTTATATTGCCCTCCTTATTTGTCATTTCGTAGATAGTAGGAGGAAAAAGCTGGTAATTTATGACAAACAATCAGAGGAATCTGACATTCATATGAACAATATGAACATGTGGGAGACCTTAAATAATAATGTGGGGGAGAAGTTGTGGAAGGTTATGGAGAGATTGGGTGTTACATCAAAAGATCCGAATGGAGGTCACAAAAAAGTGTAATCGAGTTGGAGAAAGGGGACAAGAATATAATGTTAAATATGAAGGAGAAAAAATGGGTTAAAATGATCATAGGATCCTTGAATATTATAGGGGATGGGTCTTTGTTGAAGAGAAGAAGAGTTAGTCAAATGATAAAGAGATGGAAGGCGAATATGTTCTTATTGCAGGAGACAAAATTATCTTCGTTGAAGGAGGGGTGGTTAGGAGTTTTTGGAATAATGAAGAGGTGGGATTCTCTTTCTCCGAATCAAAAGTAAAACTCTGGTGGCTTGTTAATTTTGTGGAAAGAATGGGGATGTATAAGTGATTTGTAGCTTTATAGGAGATGGTTACCTGGGTGTTAAAGTGTGTTGGAGAAGTGGCATATATTACATTGTGAATGTGTATTTTTCTTGTGAGTTATCCAAGAAGAGATCTCTTTGGGCTTCCTTGTTAGATTTTAACCATAAACACTGTGACAAGGAATGGATAATGGGAGGAAACTTTAATGCAATGAAGAACAAACATGAGAGGAAAGGGAGGACGAGTCTGAATAGAAGTACCGAGATGAAGGATTTTAGGTCATTTATTGATAAGCTTCTTTTGATGGATGTTTTATGTAAAGGGAATATATTCAACTGGATAATTGGTAATGGGATGGCTATGAGTAGAATTGATCGGTTCCTTGTGTTGTTCAACATTGTGAATAGATGGGGGGTCGTAGGCCAATTGATTGGCTTAAGAGATATTTCAGATCATTGTCCGGTTTGGTTGGTGGTTGATTGTGCTAATTGGGGCCCTAAGCCTTTCAAGTTTAATAATTAATAGTTTGTGAATAAGGATTTCCTTTCCTTCATTGAAAGGGAGTGGAAGAAGTTGGTGGTGGTATGTAGAAGTGACTTTTTTTTGAAGGAGAAATTGAGATTGCTTAACGATAGACTAAGGTGTTGGAATAGTAATGTTTTTGGGAGGATCGAGTTGGAGGTGGAGGAAGGGGTTAGGGAGGTGAATGAGGCGGGTGAGCTCTTAGCCATGGTTGAGGATGATGAGGGGGATGACATTTTAGGAAAGAGGAAGGAAGCTACTAGTCGATTTTGGCTAAATCTTAAGATTAAAGAGAATATGTTAATCCAAAAGGCGAGGTTGAAGTGTGTCATACCTCAAATTTGTCCTACCTGCATATTTACTTTATTTATTCAGAAAATAAAAAAAAATTAGGGTAAATTTATTTAGTTGGGGTTTATATGCTTATCAGTTTACTTGTGTGGGGTAAAACCGGTGGAGGCCCAATTCAGGGTCATTATCCTTTTCTTTCAAAAATTTTACCTTTTTATTTTATTTTCTATTTTTGTTATTAATCCCTTATTATTGTTATTATTATTATTATCATGTTTTTCTATTATCCATTTTACTACTATTTCAATTATTATTCATTTTTATTATTTTAATTCTTTTTAATTTCTATTATTCATTATTATTATTATTATAGTTACTAACTATTACTTATTGTTTCTATTAACAATCCAATTACAAATACAAAGTTGTTAAAAATTAAGCCCATACAATACAAATTATAATTACGTGAAAGCATGTTTTTTTGAATGTTGAAGGATGCATAGTATGAGAATTTCAGTGCACATGATTTATTTCCAATTGGTATAGTACCCCATGACACATCACACATTTTCTTCCCACAAAATTTTTCTCACCCACGCATACCATCCGCTGATACTGGTCCCACCTTCATTTCTTTCTCAACAACACAATACGCACACTAAACGCGTACGCACTACACGATTTCTTCTGCAGCATATTGTACCATTCATTCACAAAAGCAAACACACATGGTTTGTTATTATACAACTCACAATCAAAAACATCATCCAATATTTGTATGATTCTTCCAATTTCACCCTTGGCTTCATTTATTAAAGATACCCTCAGATCACCCTCTGGAGACGGCTCGAAAAAATCACAATGCAGACCCTCCAAAATATCATTCTCACCACATGAAAACCACCTTCCTCATCACTAAAACATGAAACAACAAAACATTCACAATCACCATCCTTCAATCATTCGCTAACCATATTAACTGAAACCTACTCTTCATCACTCATATAAACCGTAAACACCACCTTCAAAAAAGTTGTTCAACCCAATCGCATCCTACTATCACCACCACCAACATCCATTAACCACCTTCCTTCTACAAATCTCTAAAAACCTTCTACCAAACTTTTTCATAACCAAAAATCACATAAATCCAAATCAAACCAAAAATAGAGAAAGAGATGAAATAATGAGAGCTTGGGGACCTATAAACCTTGAAACCGAGTCGCAAATCTCAGAAAAATAGAAACCAAATCTCAAACAGAACAACCCTTTGAAATCACAGATGAATGAAGAATTGAATATGCAGACAAACCAAATCGGACCTTGCAGCGGAAATATCTAGCGAGAGCACCGTAACTGAGACGGATCTGTGAGATCTCGAAATCTTCAAATCGCTGTTACACAAGCTGAGATTGTGAGATGCAGGTATGAGATTCGGAGGATGAGAGACACAGAGAAATCAGAGGGTGAGGACGAGACTTGATGGGACGGTGAACTGGATTCTCGACCATCGTCGAGAGTTGATTTGTAGAGGGTTATGCTTCCTTCCTTTTCTCTGTTTTTTACAAGAGCATTTCTTACTTTTCTCTATGTGTTTTTGACATAGCATTTCTTTTTATTTTTATTAATGTGATAATGCTTATAATGGGCTTTGGAAGCCCACAGTTTCCCTTTATATCACACCTAACTCACGGCTTGCACCCTTCATCTAGTTATTGTATATACTTTTTATTTTCTCTTCTTTTGATTTTAATGGTTTTGCTGCTTTTTATTTTTTGAAGAAGATTTATTAATATTCAATCTTTGATTTTGTTTTCTGATATTTTTATCATTTGAAAAATCCTTTTAAAAAAATTTTATTAAAAATTAGTTTTGTGAATCATATTGATTTTATATGTACCTTGTTTTTTTATCCTAATTTATGTGCCTGTGATATGATAAAAGGTTTATCGATATTCGATTTTGTTGACGTTATCAAAACCTATATGAGGCCAACTTTTCCATTACTTTATTATTTATTGATTTTTTCATTATTTTGGTCTATGATATTATTATCCGATTTTTAACATTCAATTTCATAAATAAATCGACGTTGTCTAAAATCGATATGAGACCCATTTTCCATTATTTTTATGGTTTCTAATTAATTATAGATCCATTGTTTTATCGATTTTATTATTATTTTGGCCAATCATAAATGGTGTTATTCGATTTCTAATAAATCGACGTTATCCCCTAATTTGAGGTCACTCCTTTATTTTCTTTATTACTTCCCGATTTATTTTTATTCAGCCGATGATAAACAGTTAGATATTTGATTTCGAATAAATCAATGTTATCTAAACTAAATATGAGGCCATTCTCTTTTTTTTCACTATTATTTTTCAATTTACTTTATTTTATGGTCGATGATATGACAAACGATTTAAATATTCGATTTCAACAAATGGACGTTATTTAAATCAATATGAGACCAATTTTCTTTTATCGCTTTTCTTTATTTTTTTATGGTCAATGAAAGTCAAGAAATTGTGATAATAATAAATCATGATTAAGACTAGACCATTCTTTTATTTAAATAATTGTTTGATTTTAACACAAAGTGACGCTCGACTTCTTATAGAATGATTCTAAACATTGAATCGATTCTAAGATAGTTAAAGAGCCACATTTCGACGCCTTTGATCTAATCTCGAGCTCCAACGGCTCCGCTTAGCTTAGGACACTTCACACACGCTTCCTCTTGGGAAAATACAATGAAACCTTTTATTTCGTGCAATCACGTGTAACTTAATTGTACCCGTCTCCTAATTCCGATGTATGTCATTTATTTATTCGTTTACGCTTCTTTCACGAACCCTTGGTCCAACGCTAAGTGGTTTCATTCGTACACTCGCACTTCTTTAGGTTTTGGTATCGTTTACTAGGCGCCTTCCTTAGGACTAGGATTTGATCCCACGTAACCAATCAACCCTTACACTCTATTTGCATTCACCCTTCGTGAGCGCTTTGTGCCTCAGAATCGACCTACCCTTTGACCAAGATGGTTCTGTTAGATCCAAACCCTTGATCCAATGTTAAGTGGTCTTAGGTAATAAAATACATTAATAATATGAGAAAATTGTACGCCACGAGCCTTAAGTGGTAGAAAGGAGGATAATGAGCTTTCGTTACTCTCTCTGATTATTTCCGTCGCAAGACGCTTGGCTTGTTAGTTCGGAATAATCACCTTTACCCATAGTCTTTAGTGCAATTCGACTCCTAAATCCTTTTTTGAAAGAAAGGTAAATAAAATCAACAACCATCCGTAGTGGGCCGAATTACGAAGCTCTGACTTTCTCATTGCACGTGGGAATACGTAGGCACGAGGATCTCAATCCTTGTAGAGCACCTAGGATTAATAAAACCCTTAGTTTAGTAAGTAATACTTAAGCTTAGACATCCATTCGCACGTGACAACTTAGATGGTTCCCATCGAGTACGATGGATGTAGGGGGTGCTAATACTTATCCCTTACATAACTGACTTCCGAACCCAAACAATGGTTTGCGACGACCTTGTCTTATCCCTTCTTAGTGGTTTTATCTATATTTACCCTTTCCCTCTTTGGGAATAAACAAAATTAGGTGGCGACTCTCATGTCAGCCCAGCCGCGACAGTGTTCGCGAGGTTCGTATTTTTCGAGGTACGACAGCTAGCGACTCTGTTGGGGATTGGTTCACCCCTATGCAAGTCGAGCCTAGTCTAGGTTGTTCCAAGCTTGTTTGGATGTTTGCCTTTATGTCTTACATGTTTATTTTTACCTTTTTCTTTATTGCTTTCAATATTATTTATCGTGTGGTTCCTTAATACTGTTGGATCGATACTTTGATTACAAAAGTAAAGAAACTTGAGGGAAAGGCTCTATACCTGGGTCTATGAGTAAATATAAGTTAAAGAGGTTGTGTATTATGGTGTTCGCTGGTGTTTTTGGCGAACAACCTCTGGTTTACCATTCCTTGGAAAAGGGTCACTTGCAGGACCAACCACACAAGTCCTAGGACACAAGTGCTAAATATTAAAGGATGGATTCTAAATATGAGTTTTATTTATTCTTATATGTTTTGTCGAACAATTACTCAACAAGACTATTCATATTGATATTACAATAAGGTGATGCTTGTCTAATGAAACTAAACAAAGAAACTTAAAGTTTGCCTTAATGGTTTGTTGAAAAGTAAATTGATTTAAGAAGTAAATGACTGGAAAATAGATTGCTTTAAAGGTAAATGAAAATGTAAACTTGAACAAGATATGAATGATAAAATATAATTTTATAACTGAAAGTAAGATGGTGTTTACACGTACATTTTTCCAGATAATTCTCCTTTCTCTTTACACACGAGTATTAGAGTAATCACATAAATGTTGTACAAAGTTTTCACACACTTTTCACAAAGCAAACTATCCTATTTATATACAAATAACATAACCATCGAACAACGGTCAAATCCTAAGAATTCGCCACTTGGCATCTTGCATGTCACTAATCCTTGATAATCTTCCACGTACTATTATTTGGCGAATAACCGTTATTCATAAAAACTGCCCTTTAAACTGACTAAACGACGCATCTCTTTGCCCTGTCGAACCCGTCTAAAATTCAAATAGTCCCCACGTCGAATCCTCGTATTCATATCCTATCAAAAATACAACAAGTATTTTCCAGTAGTGATGTGAAGAAACCAAATCATCACAAACCTTCTCGAGATTCTGGACATGTTTGGAAGAAAGAGTGATCTAATCTTCTTAGTCATGTTTGGAAGAAAGAGTGATCTAATATGGTCGAAAAACCTTCGAAATCACGCTCATCACCTATTAAAAATATAAGAAAAGCTAAGAAGCTGCTATATTAGATAATGATGACGTGTAAGTAACAAAGCTTGACAAATCCACCAACTGTTGGGACTCTCTCATGGTGTCGAAATTATAGGTATACAAATTGCCCCCTAGCAACGGTATTTCGATTGGTATTTGGAGAAAGCATCTTTGTTGTCGAAACCTTTATTTCAACTTCTTGTCTTGCATTAAATGCACTGATCTTTGAGATCTTTTCTTTATCTCGCATTAAATGCGTTGATTCCCAAAGATCTTACTTTTTGTCAAATCATAAAAAGAAATCATCAGATTCTTCAACCCTTCACTTCCAACGCACGTTCTAGGACATGATCCCCATGACTCTAAATACCTTGGCCTGCCACCTTTTTTCCAACTTCCACTATCTCTCCCAGGTCCAATAACACACCGATACGTGCCAAAGCCGTTTGAAAAACTCAAACGTTTTCTCCCCACCTTCTACTATAAATACCCCTTTTATGTTTTCTGGAAAACTTTCGCTTCCATAACAACTTTTACTCTCTCATTTCTTACAAAACCCAGAAACTTCTTCTTGCTCAAACTTCTTCCATCATCAACAATGACAACCTCATGCAAGCAACAAGATCCGAACACATCAGCTCTTCCCTGCGCACACAAGATCCTTGGGCCAAAGATCCTTGGGAACCAACAATACGTCCCAGAACCATCAAATGAGAGAGAAAAGGCCATCATTTACTATTCCCAGGTACTCATCCCTATTTCCACATTTGGTAAATGTCATGCCATGTTAGGCCCCATCCCTAACCCTAACAATGACCAAACTCGTCTTAAAGAGTTTTTTCCAACATATTATCGTACACAACCCATAGGTGCAGGCAAAATAGCCAAACTTATTGATAAATCAATAGAAACTGCTGAACCCACCCCTGATAAGGCTGCCCTAAACTTAACCTATCTGAATCAGCCTAGGTTTTTTAGAAGCTGCCCCTGGTCGAAAGACCCTTTTGAATATGTGAACTGGGTAGATAAGGTCGAAACGGCTAAAGGTAAGATTTGGAAAAAAATTGGTATCTATGACCTAATCCAATTGTCGAGTGAAGGCCCTAACTATTGCACCAACATGATACTTTCTTCCCTCTATTTTTGGGATAGTACCTATAATACCTTTCACCTCCCTTGTGGGATGGTAACCCCATACCCTCTTCGACCTGGCTGCTATAGTTGGTCTTAGTCCAACAGGAGTAGTTTTCGATCCAACTATACTGGACGATAATACTATAGGGTTTGAGACTAGTTTCGCCTCATACTCCCAATTCATCTATCGCTACCACATTAAAGGCTTTACTGAGGTATCAAATGTAGAGCACATAACTTTCCTCACCCTTTGGCTATTAAAGTTTGTGTTTTGCACAAGGTCTCTTCAAGTGGTGAAGAAGTATATCCCCCTAGAAAACCAACTTCATGCTGGCAAATATTTGCGTCTGAGCGAATTAATTCTGGCTAACCTTTATGAGTCCCTAAGCGAGAGTGTCAAATCTCTCAAGCAAATTAAATACAAAGGCAACCTGAGCTTGGCAGGTACTTTCTGGCTTCTTCAGCTATGGCTCAACGCCACTTTCGAATCTAGACTTACTGACAAAGGCTTAGTGGACGAAGAATATGTCAAAGATAGGCATGTCGAATGGGCAAGACTTGCGCAGCTGACTCCTTCTGAAGAAGGACGGTACCTTCGACGATCTTTCACGAAATATATAAATATGTTCACCAAAAGCTATGACTTTAAGGAAAGCATGGCACCTTTTGCCAACAGGGCTGTTGGACCTAAGTGGTTTACAAGACAACTCCCTGTCGAACATCAAAAAGACGAGGACAATTTCTTAACCATATGGAAATTGTTCCTTACACCCAGGTTCTTACCTTCTTATCCCACCATGTCCAAATCAAAGGTGGCTCTTATAATTTATCAGCCAAATCTAGTGGCTCGACAGTTTGGACTGATACAACTGAAGCCACGGTCCCTCTATCCCAAAAAGGATCCATTATCTTCTACAACTCAACCTCTACTTTTCATTCCTTTGATGGACAGAGTAGTAAAGATCTCCCAGCAAGGTGGGCACTGGGTTTCTCAGGATGAAAAGATGGATTGCACTCTTGCTAACAAACCTAGGCTCATCTGCAAATAGAATGACCCCATATATGCTAAGGGCCAACAGAGCACAGACTGCCTTCCACTCCCATAGGGAGGCCTTCAGACTAGCCTGAGAAGTCAAGAAATCCAGATGAAAACCAGAGATCCCAGCTTTAGATGTCAAATTCTGCCCAACCAGAACTGGTTCCAGATGTAATGCTTTTGCTATTTCCTCATTACTTGGGAAAGCCATCTCAGGGTTGAAAGGGATTCCACCCCTGATGGGTACACCAACCAGTGATGAGTATTCTTCCAACAAGGGTCCCAACTGAAAATTCTGAAATGTAAAGCACCTCAGGGGAGGGTCATAGAACTGCAGGCAGGTATGTATCAAGCTCCTCTGTGAAGGGTCCAAATCCATAACCACATCAAGGATTCCTCCATAATGTTCTCTAAAAAGTGGTATATGGTCTGGAGTGATCAGGGTCTGAATCCTCCTGATGCTAGCTAGCTCAGGTTCAAAGAAGTGATAGGAGATGTTACTTTTCTTAGGTGCCATGTTGCTGAAGAATGGAGACAGGTGCTGAGAATAACACTGAAGATAGGTCTCTGACAGGCTGAGACTGATGATGCAGATAGCTGATAATTGGAGTAGATACTGGTAGGTCTATGCTGATGATGGGGTCAAAACCAAGCCAAAATGATAGGATGGATACCCTGAAAAACAAATAAACACATGTTAAAACGATGCAATGAGGATGTATGCAAATGATATGCAAGGGTTTGTGACTGAGCTGGATCTGATCAAGTGCTCTGATATAAATCCAAGTTTATTCAAGAAATCCAGATGGAGGTCTATAGGTCCAGTAACCAAGGTGGGGGACTCAAATAAAGAGTCACGTGTCCAGGGTTTCAGAATCACAAGAACTGTTCCAAAATGGAGTACTCTTAAACAAACAAAGTAACAGGGTATGCTGAAGTCAAGGGTACCTGCAAACCTGTAAACAGCCCAACCCCCTCACAGGTGGTGTTCTAAAACAAGGATCCTCAGACTTGGATCAGTTATGAGAAGTGTAAACACTTCTAACCCGGAGGTACAGTGTTTACAATAACCATAAAAGTTCCTCCTCTAATTCACCTCAGTTTCTGAAGGTCAATACTAAAGGTCATCCAGACTTAGCAGGCTTCCCAGATAGCCCTAGTACTGCAGGAAATCTGCAACACAGAGTTCTCAAGAAGAAACCCATATCTGAACCGTGTTTCATATTCCCGCACCAGACCGAGATGGAATGGGAAAGAATATGAACCACTCTAGCCTAGGTGTCACTCAGGTCCCAGGTATAGGACCTTAACTCTCAATAGAACCCCACCCACCAAAGCAAAACCAGATCCAGCCAGACAGCATGACAGTATGATATATGTAAAGCTGATAAAGAAAGCAGTAAAACAACTATACATAAAGCAACAAAATACATATACAAACACAAACAGCACATAACACCCCAGTACACACAAATCAATCAAGCGCTAGGAGGAACCCACAAAAAGAACCAGAAGCCCTGGTTACAGTATAAGATTCCCCAGCAGAGTCGCCAAGCTGTCGCTCCCGATAAATGGGGAATGGCCCAAATAAAGGTACAGACGCGAACGGTCGGCGAGAGGGACAATGAGAACACACAGCAGTGAACTCACTGGAGATGAATAGAGTCGCCAGCTAGGCATTTTTATCCCGGAGGAAAGGCAATGCTGCATAGACCTAGAAAGACATGGATAAGACGGTTGCGAACCAGAGAGACTGAGAAAGGGGGTTGGTTACAACCTGGGAAGGTATTAGCACCCAGATTGTCCACCGTACTCGACGGGATCCACGCTTAGAAGATTTGTGTTTTAAAGGGGTAGTGTCAGTGCAATTTGTGTATAAAAGAGCTGGAAGAGGATGTACAGGTGTCAGTGTAAAAGAAGTGCAAAGTGTAATATATGCAGTGTCAGTGCAGGAACAAGAATGAAATGCTCAAGAATATGAGGCTAAAAGAATAAGGCTAGGAGGAGGGGGGAATACACAGAGACTTTTGTTCGATAACTGTTAAGTTATGCCTACGTATCCTCTCGTGCAATGAGGAAGTCAGAACACCGTAGTTCGACCCAAAGAGACTGAAAGATGAATTGACTTGTGAACTGCTTGCTGTCTATGCTCAAGTGTATGACCTGTCTGGCTCAGGTGCAAACTGTCTTGCATTAGACGGAAGAAGCAAGTTCTCGTTTGTGAGTGAATGAGATGAGAAAAGAATCCCGAAGGAGACGATTATTGTTTGTTTTTTGAGTTTTCAGTCTTTTATTGCTTTTGAAAGTTTGTCATAAGTTAATGAGCTTAAGCCTAAACCAATGAATTTAGTAAACTCATCACATCCTCCCTCTGATTAGGGGTAATGAGAATACCTTAAGTGTGAAGTCAGCTTCTCACACTTAATCACCTTTGGTGTAGGATTAAGATCATTAACCTACTTGTGATTATTTAGATGTTTTTGGTGTTTTTGTTTAGTGTTAAGTAATGAGATTAAGCCATAATCAGGGATTAAACAGACTCATTACACCATCCTAATAGAAGGATGATAGATGAGAAAGTTTAAGCTGAGAAAAACTCCTCAACTTAATCCATGATTAGGGATTAAACTCATGACAAAACAAAGCCTTTATTAAGTGGATTTTAATTAATGATATGATGATGAAGTGATTTTTATGGTTTGTAAGACAACTTGAGGGGGACTTGTCCATTAACACTAGGGTTAGTCCTTCTTAACCAGTTAAGGAAGAATTAGAACCCTAATGCAAGGCCCAAGTTACAAGTGTGATGTCTTGATAATTATTAAGTGAATTGATTAAGAGATTTAAACACATTAAGGGTTTAACACTTAGGATTAAAGTTATACACTCCATCCTAATAGAAGGATGCAGGCATAAACTTAATCACAAAGCCTTAAAGCCTTTAGGGTTTAGTCCCTGATTATGAGATGAGAAGAGAAGACTCAAAAGAGACACAAAGGTAAAACTAAATGGGGGGACTAATCAAAACCCTAATCATTGTCATGCTTGGTTGTTCCTAAGGTTTGTGAGGTTTACAAGAGCAATCTTCAGAAGAACCACCAGGAAGCAGATGAAAGGATCAGGAGAAGCAAAGTGACTTGCTTCATTCAAGAAGTCAAGTCACTTGAAGAAAGAAAGTAAGGAGAAAAAGAATGAGCAAGCTCAAACTCAAACACATATCAAAATGCAGCATGGATGCAAGAGAGAGATGAAAAGAAAGTATGAGAAGTGAAGGCAAATTCACTTCTCAAAATAACTTACCACCTGAAAAGTTAGTGAAATAAATGCAATGCAATGCAAAATGAAATGAAATGACATGATGAGAAACAAAACCAGAAGCACATACATGATGCTAATGATGTTGTGGGATGCTACAAACATGAGGCAGCACATGGGGATGATCATACAAGCTCATGAATGCAAATGAAGCAAGTTAGGAACCAAGAACATACATGAAAAGTTATGAAGTGCATATGGCATACAACATGGAAAATGCAAGATGCAATGATCAAACATGCTTCTAATATGTCTTATGATGTCAAATGAATCAAATGGATGCTTGAAATGTCAAGGCAAATCATGTTAGGCAAGCAAATGCAAGATGAATGCATATGGAAAACCAAATTAGGGTTTATGATCAAGGCAACAAACACAAACCAAAATCAGAAGCAAACAACATTATAAAAAATTGAAAATGCACTCAAAGGACCCCTAATCCTATACTAACTTAATGCCCAAAGGAGAAGTTTCAACTCTTAACCAAATTCAAGTTATGATTTTCCTAAGTTTTCTAGGGTTATAGGGTTCCTTAACAAGAAAATTACCAAACAAATGGAAAATGGAAGATCAAATCATGGCCATTTTATCTCACAAACTACATGCTAAACACAATGCAATGCAAAAATAATCAAGGCCCAACTCTTCATGGATAGGCAGAAATGATTTTTTGAAGTTTGGATCAAAATAATGCATCAAAATGATTTTAATTCAATGAAAAATTCTCAAAATGCATCAAGATCAAAAAATAAATTTGGTTTGAAGGTTGGACAATGTTTCTAAATGTCTTAAAACATTTCATGAATTTTTTGGTGATTTTTAAATACCTAAAAGTATTTTTAATAAATTAATTTTCATTAATCAATTAAAAATAAACCTTTAAATATTTAAAAATACTTTTTAAATGCAAAAAATGAAAATAAAAATATTTTTGTGTTTTAAAAATTAATGAAACCCTTGGCAAAAAGTTTCATAATTTTTAGATGGTTTTTGCTATTTAAAATAAATTGTACAAATTAAATGAGAAAAAATGAAATAAAAATTAAAATAAACTGAAGTATGCTAAAGGAGGCGCTGGGATTGAATCTGGGAATGAGGCCATTGACTGCGCGCCAGATCTGATGGATCACATTCAAACTTGGCTAAACATAATTATGAATTAATTAAATGTGATTAGGGCTAATGAGGACACATCTGGGCCACACAAACGCGCGGCAGGTCAACCAAGTCAAAGCATCTAACGCTCCATATTCAAATGTCCATCAATGACATGATTAAAACCCTAATGATTTTCAGGTGGCCGGAGAAGACCTCCGGTCGTCTTCTCCGGTGGGAACCTCACCTGAAAATCCCTAAAATCCACAAAACGCAACTAAAATGAAATCTAAAAACACAGAAATGATTCCCATACTTCACTGAATCAAAACCCCAAGCTAAAACTCATTTATATTTCATCAATCTCACGAATCGAAGCAGAAAAGATTTTAGGGCAAAACTTTCAGAAACAGATTAAACTCTCATCTCTCCACCATTTTCAAAACCAATGACATATTCATGATCAGGGAGGCATATAGAACAGCTTAGGAACTTTAAAAATCATTTCTGGAAAAAAAGTTCTTGAGCTACCTGAGTTTTGAAGCTTTCAGTTCTGCAACTTTCTGACCTCTTTCTTTGATGCAAACCACCCCCTTTGGTCCCTTGATGATGTCTGGATGCTTAGCAAGAGTTTATGTTGGCTGGTTTGAGAGTTTGAACAAGTTCTGTTCAGTGAGGTGAAGGAATCGTGTTTTGGATTCAGGCTGTTTCAGGCAATGGTGAAGGGTTCTTTGTGACCAGGATGATGAGTTGAGAAGGTTTGTGAAGTTTGTTCAAGTGTTTGTGGCCTGTGGGATGAGATTCGAATGCTTTTGCTTCAAGGGTGAAAAATGAGAGAGTGATGTTCTTGCTGGTTTCAGGCTCTTGTGTTATGTTGCTTGGCTTGCCATTTGTTTGTATAAACTAATGGGATTGGTCAGAGGATGTGACCTGTGCTGCTGTGATAGGTGTAGCTACTTTTGCAAAATGTCCACTCTTGTGTAAGAGAAGCATGGGTTATGTTCTAGGCTAGTACAAGTGGTGTGGGCTGCGCAGCATGGTGTGAAGGAAAGGCTAGAATGGTTCAGCCTTGTAGGCAGCAAGTGGATGGAAGTGTGATGATGGTTTTGCAACTTGCTCACTTTTAGTTCACATGGAAATATCTTGCTCCCAAGGCCATGAAACATGAGAAACTCTTGGTCCATTCTGACTTTTAGGTCACATGTGATGTTTGTGCAATGGTTAGACATGAATTAGAAGTCACAAATGCCTTGGTACAAAGTTTTTGCAAGTTTTCCATTTGGTGCATATTTTGAAAATTAGTGATTTTTGCCAACTTTAACACACCATAACTTTTGATCCAAAATGAATTAGGTCATGTTCTTGTACTTTTTGAAAAGGGAAAGATCTAATCTACAACTTTCATGACCAAAGTTTTTCCATTTGAAGCATTTTTGGATCAAAAAGTAAGGATTGAAAAAGTTGCATAAAGTGACATTTCATTAAAAGTCAACCTTGCCTCAAAAAAGTCAACTTTGCAAAAACTTGTAATTCTTGAATTTTGTGAACTTCTAACTTCTTCCATGATCAAATAAAGATCATATACACTCAAAATGATGAAGATCACCCCTTGGTTGGGTCATTGGGGGCCTCAGATGCCCTGATTTTGCACTGACTTGTCCAGAAAGTCAACTCTTGATCAGATGACTTCCCCATGGAATTTCTTCATGAAAATTGATATGCATACTCCCTATACCATATAGAGACCAATAGAAACAAGAATGACCAAAAAATTTGGAGTTATGGCCTCTGAAACCAAAACCCTAATTTTAGGTCAACTGTGCAGTCAAACTTGGCTCTGCTTCCATATCAATCTCAGTTCTTGTGATTCTCTGGCATTCTTGACTTTGAGAGGATATAATATGATATAAGAACACACATGGACCCTTTTGAAGTGATTGGTGGCCTTTGGAGTGGCTCAAGAAGCTCTTGGATTGCTCAGATCACAAACCCTAGATGCAAATGACTTAGAACCTATGCAGTGAATCAAAAATGTGGTATGAGGTGATATGATTGTATTTATGCATATGAGAAGATCACAAGCCATGGTGTGAATGGGTGAGGGCAAATTTGGGGTGTTTACAGCTGCCCCTATTCAAACATGAGTTAGCTGTGCAGGTTGTAAGCGACGGCTTAACAGGCAAACAAGATAACTTGTGGTTGAATACCAAAGACAGTCCAAAATTTGCACTCACAGAATGAAGAAGAAAAGGGATATAGATTGTAAAGGAAAATAAAGTATATTGTAAAGTGGAGGCGACGGAGGACGACCGTCGAGCAGAGGACGACTGCTGGGTAAAGAGCAATGACGGGGACGGCCGACATGCTAAAGAGTGCGGAAAATAAAGCAATGACGGGGACGGCCGACATGCTGGGGATAAAAGGTATTATGATGGGGACGGCCATCAAGTAAAGCTGCAAGATTCTCTGGGAATTAATGAAACATGACGGGGACGGCCATCAAGTTCATAAAGTAAGGCAACCAACGATGGGGACGGCCATCGGGCTGAAAAGAAAAGGGACCACGACGGGGACGGCCATCGGGTTAAAGAATAAATGAAATAAAACAGATGATGAGGTACGATCATCAAAGGTGAAGGACGATCACCTAGCAGGGGACGGCTGCTCTGTTGGGGATTAGATGAGGGACGGTCATCTAAGGTGGAGGACGACCACCTGGCAGGGTACGGCTGCCGAAAATATCGCGACATAGGGCGAATGCCGGATAAAAGGTCAACGATGGGGACGGCCACCGGATGAGCATGATGAAGGACGATCATCAAGAGGTGAAGGACGATCACCTAGCAGGGGACGGCTGCTCTCAAGGTTTATCATGACGTAGGACGAACGTCAGATAACAAGATCAACGATGGGGACGGCCATCGGATAAAATGATGAAGGACGATCATCAAGAGGTGGAGAACGACCACCTAGCAGGGGACGGCTGCTGAATATCAACGATGGGGACGGCCATCGGATGAGCATGATGGAGGACGACCATCAAGAGGTGGAGGACGACCACCTAGCAGGGTACGACTGCTCTCAAAATTTATCACGACATAGGACGAATGTCAGATAAAAAGAAATTTTGCTTTGCTGGGGAATAGTAAACACGGACGAGTGTTTATATCCAAGAAACAAAAGGTATAAGTGTTTAGATGTTGTGTATAGATTAAGGATGCGGACGAGCATCCTTAAGACTATGATACGGACGAGTATCATGTAGAAACAAAAACTGACACGTGTTCAGAGATGATGATACGGACGAGTATCAACGGGTTAACAGAGAACACGGACGAGTGTTGAATCTGAGGGGACTCTTCTGGGGAATAGTAGACACAGACGGGTATCTATATTCAAGGAGACGTAAGTGTTTGACACAGTGTATGGATTAAAGATGCGGATGAGCATCCTTAAGACTATGATACGGACGAGTATCATGTAGAAACAAATGCTTGACACATGTTCTGAGATGATGGTACGGACGAGTACCAACTGGTTAACAAAGAACAAGGACCAATGTCGAATCTGTGGGGATATAAGCGGTATGTACAAGATACGGACGAGTATCTGTATAAGTGTATCATGAGTAGTGAGTATGAGTATTGTATAGATGAGTATTTTAACTGCTGGGGAGAGTGACACGGACGAGTGTCAACAAGGAGAAAAGTATAGTATCAACAAGTATATGGGTTGTAAAAGTGTAGGCAACTGCGCTGGGGATATGACACGGACGGGTGTCAAGAAAATGTATATAGGTGAGTGCAAAGATGATGTCTTTGGCTTTTTGCTGGGGGTATGACACGGACGGGTGTCAGGAAGTATCTGTAATACGAGTGGTATTGTTTGTAAAGAGTGTTCAGGCGACTTTACTGGGGAAAGATGACACGGACGGGTGTCAAAAGGAGTATATACTGGTGTTTGTGAATTGTGAGGCAACTGCTTTTACTGGGGATTTTTCTGCATATTGTTGATGAATGGTTATTATTCACAGGTGTTCGATTCAAAACATGGCTTATGATTATGCTATGTGTTTGATTTTTGCCGTAATGCTCCGTATTAGACAGAATGCTACGCTTTGTGGGTGAATATGATGCAAATGCCATGATTATGCAAGGGTATAGATCCGGGATTCGGGTCCCGTTGCTGCGAAGATCTCGGGTCGATCTGCTTAAAATGGACATCCCAGCTGAGGGATGAGATCATTGGTGGATCCGACGAGATGTATCTGCTTGGGGACACAGGTTACTGACTGACATATCCTTGTAATAAGGGACCCAGCTGGGGTTTGTAGAAGCTTTCTTCACTTTGTTGTGATTCCTTCACGCGTTGCTCTTCTGGATAGAGGCTGACATTCTGTGGGGAGATGGTTCCCTGACTTTTGTATTCTGCTAAGGAGGAATGATTGGCACCTCGGCTGGGAGGAGTGACAAATGGCAACTTAACTGGGGAAGTTATCGGTGGCAACTCAGCTGGGGAGAAGCAACAAGTGGCAACTCAGCTGGGGAGGAAACACTTGGGTGCTAAGACTGAGTGAGTATTGATTTGCCAGCTTGCTGGGGTGAAGCTTTCATGCCCCATGTCGCGCTTCAGATGCCTGCAATCCTGCAAAGTTAGAGAAACGCACAAGTGATCCCGAGGTATCCTTTACTGGATTCCGTCATAGGAGTTTAGACACTTTTGAGAGTAAGTATATTCCCTGCAAGCACGTGTTTTATTATTTTTTGAAGAAAAACAACTGTACTTATGCAATCAGTTTTTTAGAGACATCAGACATTCTTTGCAAATAAAAATGTACAAGACGAAACATGACTGAAAAATCTGATTTTATTAATTCAAATGCCCTGAATTGGCAAGATACAGTCAGAGAAACATATCTCCTAAAATGAGGAGACTGTCACAAATTGAGAAACAAAGTGCTGGCGATGTTTGACGACGCTTTCAAAGGAGCTTCCTCTTTCGCTATGACTCGTATGACTTTTGACGTTCTTCTCGTCTTGCTTTCTGAAGAAGGCTGATTCTGACTGAAGCTTGATCCTTTCGAGGTTTGCCAAGTTGTAGGCGATACAAACGAATTCATAATGCAGTTGTTCGCTTATTCCCTTATTTTGCATGGATCGCCCTTTCGGGTTTTCAATCCATCGGGATACCCATTTTTGCCTGAGTTGTCCAATGCGGCTTTTCAACTCAGCGGGTGTACATTTTTTTCTATTTATTTCCCTTATTTTTGCCCGAGTCTTTTATTCTGTTTTTGACTCGCCGGGATGCCCTCTTTTTGCCTGGACTTACATTCTTTTTTTATGTCCAGCGGGTCATTTTATGCGAAGTATTTTTTAACTGCATCTGAATTCACAGGGGACGGGAAATCTTCACCATCCATGGTGCTGAGCATCAGTGCTCCACCAGAGAAAACTTTCTTTACCACGAATGGTCCTTCATAGTTCGGAGTCCATTTGCCCCTGTGGTCTGTATGAGGAGGGAGGATTCTCTTCAGCACAAGATCTCCCACTTGGTACTCTCGGTGCCTAACTTTCTGATCGAAGGCTCTCTTCATTCTTTTCTGATACAACTGCCCATGACAAATTGCAGCCAGTCTTTTTTCTTCAATCAGACTCAGTTGTTCGAGCCGGGACCGAACCCATTCTGCTTCATTCAGTTTAATATCCATCAGTACCCGTAGAGAGGGTAATTCAACTTCAACAGGTAGGACTGCTTCCATACCATACACAAGTTGATACGGTGTTGCCCCAGTGGATGTTCTGATTGACGTGCGATACCCATGCAAGGCAAACGGTAGCATTTCATGCCAGTCTTTGTATGTGACTACCATCTTCTGCACAATCTTCTTGATATTCTTGTTAGCCGCCTCAACAGCGCCATTCATCTTTGGCCTGTAAGGAGAAGAATTGTGGTGTTGGATTTTGAAGTCCCGGCATAACTCAGCCATCATCTTGTTGTTTAAGTTGGAACCATTATCAGTAATGATTCGCTCGGGAACTCCATATCGACAGATGATATCTCTCTTCAGAAATCGGGCTACCACCTGCCTTGTGACATTTGCATATGAGGCTGCTTCAACCCACTTGGTGAAATAATCAATGGCGACCAAGATGAATCTGTGGCCATTTGAAGCAGTTGGCTCAATCTTGCCAATCATATCAATGCCCCACATGGCAAAGGGCCATGGTGAAGACATGATGTTCAAAGGATTGGGAGGCACTTGCACCTTATCTGCATAGATCTGGCATTTGTGGCACTTTCTGGCATAAGCACAACAGTCTGCATCCATTGTGATCCAGTAATAACCTGATCTTAACAACTTCTTAGCCATGGCATGCCCTCCTGCATGGGTACCAAAGGATCCTTCGTGCACTTCATGCATCAATAAATCTGCTTCCGTCTTGTCAACACATCTGAGGAGTACCATATCAAAGTTCCTTTTGTATAAAGACCCATCAGTGTTCAGAAAGAAACTACCAGCAAGCCTTCTCAAAGTTTTCTTATCATTTGACGATGCCCCAGGTGGGTATGTTTGATCCTCCAAGAAGCACTTAATGTCATGGAACCAAGGCTTATCGTCTTTGACAACTTCTGCTGCGAACACATATGCTGGTCTATCAAGTCTGGACACTGAAATCTGAGGTACAAAGTTAGCAGCCTGAACTTTGATCATTGATGAAATGGTAGCTAGGGCATCTGCAAACTGATTCTCGTCCCGAGGGATATACTCAAGTTTGACTGTTGTGAAGAAAGTCAATAACCTTCTTGTATAATCCCTGTAAGGTATCAGATGATCCTGGTGGGTGTACCATTTTCCATTGGTTTGATTAACTACCAAAGCTGAATCTCCGAATACAGTCAATGTCTTGATCCTGAGGTCAATGGCTTCCTCAAGACCCATAATGCAAGCTTCGTATTCAACTTCGTTGTTAGTGCAGTTGAAAGTGAGTTTTGCCGAGAAAGGCATGTGAACTCCCTTAGGTGTAATGAGTACCGCACCAACCCCACGACCATTCATGTTAACAGCCCCGTCAAACATCATAGTCCATTCTTCTTCCGGGTCAGGCCCTTCAGTGTGAATAGGCTCTTCATGATCTTTTGCTTTAATGAACATGATGTCTTCATCAGGGAAGTCAAACCTCATAGGCTGGTAGTCATCAATAGGTTGCTCAACAAGATATTCAGATAGTACACTGCCCTTGATGGCTTTCTGAGAGGTGTACTGGATGTCATATTCCGTGAGAATCATTTGCCATCTTGCAACCCGTCCGGTAAGAGCTGGCTTCTCGAAAATGTACTTAACTGGGTCCATTTTTGAGATCAATAAAGTAGTGTGGGTCAACATATACTGTCTCAGTCGGCGAGCAGCCCACGCTAAAGCACAACAAGTTTTCTCGAGCAGTGAATAACGTTGTTCACAGTCGGTAAACTTTTTGCTTAGGTAGTATATTGCATACTCTTTTCGACCAGACTCGTCATGCTGGCCCAGCATACACCCCATTGACTCTTCTAATACTGTCAAGTACATTATCAGAGGTCTTCCTTCAACTGGAGGCATAAGGATTGGAGGTTCTTGCAAGTACTCTTTGATCTTGTCAAAAGCCTTCTGGCAGTCTTCATTCCACCTGACCGTCTGTTCTTTCCTTAGCAGCTTGAACAGGGGTTCACAGGTTGCCGTAAGGTGAGATATGAACCGTGAAATGTAGTTCAATCGTCCTAAGAACCCTCGAACTTCTTTTTCAGACTTCGGCGCAGGCATTTCTTGAATGGCTTTGACTTTATCAGGGTCAACCTCAATCCCTTTCTCGCTTACAATAAAGCCCAGCAGCTTACCAGATCCTACCCCGAATGTGCACTTGTTGGGGTTCAACTTCAATTGATACTTCCTCAGACGTTTGAATAGCTTCAGCAGATTCACCAGGTGGTCTTCTTCAGTAAGGGACTTGGCGATCATGTCATCCACATAACATTCTATCTCTTTATGGATCATATCGTGGAATAACGTCACCATAGCCCGTTGATATGTTGCACCAGCATTCTTCAGTCCGAATGGCATCACTTTGTAACAGAACGTGCCCCAAGGTGTGATGAAAGTTGTCTTCTCCATGTCTTCAGGTGACATTTTAATCTGATTGTATCCTGAAAATCCGTCCATGAAGGAGAATACCGAGAACTGAGCCGTGTTATCCACCAATACATCAATGTGAGGTAATGGGAAGTCATCTTTCGGGCTAGCTCTGTTCAGGTCCCGGTAGTCAACACACATTCTTACTTTGCCGTCCTTCTTAGGCACAGGTACTATATTAGCAACCCACGGTGGATAGCTAGTCACGGCAAGGAACCCGGCGTCCCATTGCTTTTGTACCTCTTCTTTGATTTTCATTGCCATATCTGGGCGAGTACGGCGCAGTTTCTGTTTAACCGGTGGGCATTCTTCTCTTAAAGGCAGCTTGTGTACAACAATGTCTGTGTCCAACCCTGGCATATCTTGATAAGACCAAGCAAACACATCCACATATTCTTGAAGCAGATCAATCAGTTGTCTCTTCACTGAGTCTCGTAGGCAGGCCCCGATTTTAACCTCTTTCACGTCTTCATCTGTGCCAAGATTAACCGTTTCGACCTCCTCCTGATGAGGAGTGATAACTTTCTCCTCTTGTCTCAACAACCTGGCTAGCTCTTCAGGAAGCTCATATTCTTCTTCAACCCCTTCATCAGCTTGATTGATTGGATTGTCAAAGTCATACGAAGTCATAGCCGTGCTGTTGTCGGTGCGGTCTGGAAGGCACTCTCTGCAAGGGTTCAGTTTGTTCATTTTAGTGATTTGATTTTAATCTTGTTTAGAAGAGTGAAATAAAGTTGTCATTTTGAAAACATCGCCATTTATTTTTTGTACAAAAAGAAAAATGGAAAAACAGTGAACGAAAAAGAAAAAAAAAGACTCATTTGCAAAAAGATGTCTGATATTTCATTGATTAATCTTGTTGCACAAAAAGTACAGATGGCCCGATTACAAAATGAGTCTTGTCATCTTGGGCAAGATGCAAGACTTTGATGCATGCTATAAAAATACAGGAAATAATAATTACTCTGCATGAGTAACTCTTATAATTTCCTGGGAAGACCAGTTTGAGATACTGCTCCCCGGGACCTTTGGACGAATCCAGCTTTCCAGGTTGCGCTCTTCTTCCAGCTCGTCTTCCAAATTGTTGATAGCATCAGGGGTGAGCATCCCCCCACTGACAAAACCAGGCTTCTCAGCAGCCTCTGCTTGATTTTGTTGAGTTGGTCTGTAACCCAACCCAAATTTGTCCTTCTTCTCCTCCACAGATAAAATCTTGCCCCAGCCTTGGGCAGTTCCTTCTTCAACAACCTTCCGGGCTTGTTGATAAGATGACATGGAGATTCCAGATACAGTAGATGCTTCATTCACGTTCAGGGCCTCAAACCCTTGACTCATCGTTTCATGGATCTCCCCATCCATCTCAATATATTTGTAAGTAGCCAGATGGCTGACAAAAATATCCTCCTCTCCACAGATAGTAACTACTTGACCCTCCCACTCGAATTTTAACTTCTGGTGAAAGGTAGACGTTACTGCGCCAGCGGCATGAATCCATGGTCTACCCAACAAACAGCTGTAGGCAGGCTGAATGTCCATCACGTAGAAGGTCGTTTTAAAAGTTTGTGGGCCAATCGTTACAGGCAGCTCAATTTCTCCTAGAACCGATCTCTTAGAGCCATCAAAAGCTCTTACTACCAGGTTACTGGGATGCAATGCCAATCCTTCATATTCTAGCTTCACAAGGGCCTTTTTCGGTAAGACATTAAGGGATGATCCTGTGTCTACCAGCACATGGGAAAGGACTGCACCTTTACATTCCATGGTGATGTGCAAGGCCTTGTTATGATTGCGGCCTTCCGTAGTCAAGTCAGTGTTGGTAAACCCTAGCCCATTGCTAGCAGTAACATTTCCGACCACAGTTTCCAACTGATTGACGGTGATCTCCTCAGGCACGTAAGCTGCGTGCAGGACTTTGAGTAATGCATTCCGATGGGCTTCGGAGCACATAAGCAATGATAGAATGGAGATCTTGGAAGGCGTCTGGTGAAGCTGATCCACTATTTTGTAATCACTCTTCTTGATGATCCTCATAAACTCATCAACTTCTTGATCAAAGGGTGTTTTCAAAGTTTCCTTAATAGCTTGATCTTCCTGCACCGGGCTCTTTCCTTTTGCCTTGGCAGCAGCTTCTGCTTCGGCAGTGGGTCTTTGAATTTGTGGAGCAAAGAGACGTCCGCTTCGAGTGAAGCCTCCGCCTCCTCCCACATTGTCTATTTGTGGTGCAGGTGTTGATGGTTCAAGAGTGATTTTCTTTCCTTCGCAGTATACGTCAGAGCCGTAATGCCAAGGGATGGCCTTACTGCTTTCATAGGGTACTGGCCCAGGCACTGTGACAGTGACTGGACTGATGGTAGCTGCAGAAGGAGCTGTGATTGTCTGTGGATCATAATATATTGTGACAGGTGCTCTGATGGGAGTAGCACTTTGTGAGTTGTAGGCGGAGTCATTTTCAGGATCATAATAAATTGTAACGGTTGAGACTTCTTCATTGTTTGCTGTTGATGTTGTAGGAGACATTGTTGGAAGGATGGGTGTTGTTGTTGTAGGAGATTCAAAATGAAGTGGTGCTGAAGTTGTAGAAGGAACATTTGTTGATATCTGGTCAGTTGAAATGACAGATGAAACATTTGTTGATGAAGCTGAAGAGTTGTCGGGAACAATGGTTGTTGCAGTTGTAGGAGGTTCTGGAATTGTTGCTGATGAGATTGCTGGATTTGTTGGAAATGATGTGGTGATTTGAAGCAGGCCACTCCGGATGAGACCATCTATGCCATCCCTCAAGTTATCACAACCATTCACCGAAATGTTGCAGTAAGCACACCCTAGCTCACATCCCGGGAACATCTGACATTCGAGGAGTTGAGCCTTAATTTCTACCAACGGTGTCCGAATCTGACCCACACTGGTTATTAAATAAGACGGCTTGTCTTCTTCAATAGCATTGATTCGGGGACCACCATGGTGTGGCATAGGGTTTTTGTTAACATTCGGTGGTGGTGCGAAATTTAGAGCCTTAGAGTCTACCAGGTCTTGTACCTTCATGTGCAAAGCTCTGCACTTTTCTGTACTATGGCCAGGTGCATTTGAATGGAAGGCACATCTGGCGTTGGAGTCATAATTTCTGGGTAGACTGTTGGGATCTGGAGGGGCCAATGTCCTTAGCTCAACTAGGTTGAGTTTCAGGAGTTGTGGCAGTAATGTTGCATAGGGCATAGGGATCGGATCGATCACCCTACTGGCCTGAGAAGGTCTCTGTTGGAATGGTCTCTGTTGATTGTTGTTGTTGGTGTTGTTGTAGTTTCTTGGAGGATACTGAGTTTGTTGCTGGTACTGAGGTTGTTGCTGATAATTTTGTTGTGGTGGTTGATAAGCTGGTTGTGGATGAGCTGGAGCGGGAATGGTGACTGCTGCCACAGACCTATGAACATATTGGGGTCTGCCCCTGCTGGTGTGGACAACATTGGTCTCACCAGTTCTTCTTGGGCCTACAAAAGGCTTCCTTGTATTGCTGGATGAGCTGGCACCGTTGTCAGAAATTTTGCCCATCTTTAACAAGCTCTCAATTCTCTCTCCAGCTATGACAACATCTGCGAAGCTAGTAGATGAGAAAGCAGCTAGCCTGTCAATGTACGTTCCTTGGAGGGTGTTCATAAACATATCTGCCATCTCCCTCTCTGACATAGGTGGCTGAACAGCAGCAGCCAATTGCCTCCATCTCTGAGCATACTCTCGGAAACTTTCTCTAGACGACTGTGACATTCCCATTAGGAGGGTCCTGTTGGGCGCCATGTCTAAGTTGTACTGATACTGTCTGATAAAGGCCTCTGCCAGGTCCTTCCAACACCTGATAGTTGCTCTTGTCAGATGAGAGTACCATTCTCTTGAAGCTCCTGTCAAGCTATCCTCAAAATAGAACATCCAGAGCTTCTCGTCCATGGTATAAGCTTTCAACCTCCCCAGAAAAGATTGTAGATGGGTCCGGGGACAGGAAGTCCCATTATACTTCTCAAAGCATGGTGGTTTAAATTTGTGGGGAATCCTGACCCCGTCTACCAAGCCCATGTCCATAACATCAAAACCCAAGGAGTTTTGAGACTCCAAGGATCTTAATTTCTCAGCTATCTCATCCAGCCTTCTATCATAAGCTTCCTCCCCAGCTCCCATCACTGTGAACTGATCCTCCTGGGGGTCTTCTTGCAGCACTCTGCCTGCAGTGGCAGTCCCTTGAACATTTGCAGGGATGTTGACCTCTCGATGTAGGTGGGGTCCAAAGACTGGGGGATTGACATGAGGTTGGACTCTTTCATTGTTGCTTGTCCCAGCAGTCCCTGGATGATGATCTTCCTGATTCCTCCCTTCTACTAGTGCTCTCAACCTCTCCTGGCTTTGAGCCATATTGTTCATCACCTCCATAAATTGTGTCATCTGATTCCTCATTTCCAACCTCTCGTTGGTCATTTGATTCCTGACCTCTGTAAGGTCCTGCTGCATCTGATCCATCTGTATGCTCGGAAGGTTGTTACGGGTGGGATATCTATGTGGACGGTTGAGTGGAAACACACGTCGTCGAGCAATAATTCCTGAGATCACAACAGAGTTAGTAGCAAATAAACAAAAACCTACAAAACAAGGTAAAAGGTTAGTATGCAATGCAGTTATGCTTATTTGTTTCCAAGGTATCCGGCTTGGCACTTGGTTTTGACCCTTCCAGACCCTTGAAGATGCTTGTGATGTTGCTTGAAGAATTCAGATGAAACAAACCAACACACATATATATATTACAAAAGGTAAAATAATACATAACTTGTTTCTTTTTACAATACAAGCCCTCTGAGGGGTCAAAATACAAGAAAATAAAAGTACATAGAATGAAAGCAACAACAAGTAAAAGTCAAACACTAAGACCAAACTCATCCTCCTGAACTTCCTTGAGAAGTGCTTCAGTCACAGGATCAGCTGGACGCTCTGTAAGATTCCTGATAAGGAGATTCCTTGTAGTAACAGCTGCAGTTAGTTTCTTGTGTTGACTTTGGTCCTTTGACCTCTTCACTCCAGCTCTGATCTTCAGCTCTGAGATCTCCCTCTGGGCTGCTGCCAGGGCTTCCTGTTGCTCTTTTTCACTAGTCTCTAGCTGCTCAATCTTATCCTGGGTCCTTTTATCTTCCAGAGTACGAGCCTCGGTGATTCTGACCCACCTAGCTTGGCTCTCCTTCAGATACAAGTCAGTCCTGGCCTTCTGGAACTGAGCTTCCTTACAGGCATTCTTCAGAATCTGTTCTCCAGCCCTAGACTTCTTAATATAATCCTCTGACTTCTCAATTCTAGCCAAATGCTCTACCTTCAACTTCTCCAACCTTTCAATATCCAACCTACCATCACTCCTCTCCCAGAGGGTCTTCTGTAGGGCCTGAGTCAGCTTCTCATTTCTCTCTTTCAATTTCTCAAACTCCTCTAAGCTGACAGTTGCTGGAGGTGGTGCTGTGGAAGGCCCAGGCATATCTTCGATAGTAAAGGGCATCCCAGAGAATTGAGCCCTGGCATGGGACCAATCATAGTACTGTGCTGATGCCACATTGTTGCACTTCCCCATGATGGTTACCCCTTTAGTCTGCACATTGTCCCAGGCCCAGGCTGCCTGCCTGACAACAGCCAGATTAGGCTTGATCTCAACATAAAGGGTTTCAGTCAGATCCTGTGCTCTGGGAGGATGGACTAATGCATAGCCCAGTTGTCTTTTGAATAGCATAGGGTTATAATTGATGCACCCTTTCACTCCAATCAAAGGCACATTGGGAAATTGTCCACAACTGGTAATGATGTCTCTGCCCTTAGTACTCTGAGTACACCATCTGATATCATCTGAAGTTAGAGCAACAAGCCTCCTAGCCCAGTTCTTCTGCTGGTGAGGGTTCAGGAATGCATCAGTCTTTGGCAGATGCTTGAGCAGCCAAGTATAGAACAAAGGAGCACAACATCTCACTAATCTTCCCCTTTGCTTTTCATTCCTTTGATGGACAGAGTAGTAAAGATCTCCCAGCAAGGTGGGCACTGGGTTTCTCAGGATGAAAAGATGGATTGCACTCTTGCTAACAAACCTAGGCTCATCTGCAAATAGAATGACCCCATATATGCTAAGGGCCAACAGAGCACAGACTGCCTTCCACTCCCCTAGGGAGGCCTTCAGACTAGCCTGAGAAGTCAAGAAATCCAGATGAAAACCAGAGATCCCAGCTTTAGATGTCAAATTCTGCCCAACCAGAACTGGTTCCAGATGTAATGCTTTTGCTATTTCCTCATTACTTGGGAAAGCCATCTCAGGGTTGAAAGGGATTCCACCCCTGATGGGTACACCAACCAGTGATGAGTATTCTTCCAACAAGGGTCCCAACTGAAAATTCTGAAATGTAAAGCACCTCAGGGGAGGGTCATAGAACTGCAGGCAGGTATGTATCAAGCTCCTCTGTGAAGGGTCCAAATCCATAACCACATCAAGGATTCCTCCATAATGTTCTCTAAAAAGTGGTATATGGTCTGGAGTGATCAGGGTCTGAATCCTCCTGATGCTAGCTAGCTCAGGTTCAAAGAAGTGATAGGAGATGTTACTTTTCTTAGGTGCCATGTTGCTGAAGAATGGAGACAGGTGCTGAGAATAACACTGAAGATAGGTCTCTGACAGGCTGAGACTGATGATGCAGATAGCTGATAATTGGAGTAGATACTGGTAGGTCTATGCTGATGATGGGGTCAAAACCAAGCCAAAATGATAGGATGGATACCCTGAAAAACAAATAAACACATGTTAAAACGATGCAATGAGGATGTATGCAAATGATATGCAAGGGTTTGTGACTGAGCTGGATCTGATCAAGTGCTCTGATATAAATCCAAGTTTATTCAAGAAATCCAGATGGAGGTCTATAGGTCCAGTAACCAAGGTGGGGGACTCAAATAAAGAGTCACGTGTCCAGGGTTTCAGAATCACAAGAACTGTTCCAAAATGGAGTACTCTTAAACAAACAAAGTAACAGGGTATGCTGAAGTCAAGGGTACCTGCAAACCTGTAAACAGCCCAACCCCCTCACAGGTGGTGTTCTAAAACAAGGATCCTCAGACTTGGATCAGTTATGAGAAGTGTAAACACTTCTAACCCAGAGGTACAGTGTTTACAATAACCATAAAAGTTCCTCCTCTAATTCACCTCAGTTTCTGAAGGTCAATACTAAAGGTCATCCAGACTTAGCAGGCTTCCCAGATAGCCCTAGTACTGCAGGAAATCTGCAACACAGAGTTCTCAAGAAGAAACCCATATCTGAACCGTGTTTCATATTCCCGCACCAGACCGAGATGGAATGGGAAAGAATATGAACCACTCTAGCCTAGGTGTCACTCAGGTCCCAGGTATAGGACCTTAACTCTCAATAGAACCCCACCCACCAAAGCAAAACCAGATCCAGCCAGACAGCATGACAGTATGATATATGTAAAGCTGATAAAGAAAGCAGTAAAACAACTATACATAAAGCAACAAAATACATATACAAACACAAACAGCACATAACACCCCAGTACACACAAATCAATCAAGCGCTAGGAGGAACCCACAAAAAGAACCAGAAGCCCTGGTTACAATATAAGATTCCCCAGCAGAGTCGCCAAGTTGTCGCTCCCGATAAATGGGGAATGGCCCAAATAAAGGTACAGACGCGAACGGTCGGCGAGAGGGACAATGAGAACACACAGCAGTGAACTCACTGGAGATGAATAGAGTCGCCAGCTAGGCATTTTTATCCCGGAGGAAAGGCAATGCTGCATAGACCTAGAAAGACATGGATAAGACGGTTGCGAACCAGAGAGACTGAGAAAGGGGGTTGGTTACAACCTGGGAAGGTATTAGCACCCAGATTGTCCACCGTACTCGACGGGATCCACGCTTAGAAGATTTGTGTTTTAAAGGGGTAGTGTCAGTGCAATTTGTGTATAAAAGAGCTGGAAGAGGATGTACAGGTGTCAGTGTAAAAGAAGTGCAAAGTGTAATATATGCAGTGTCAGTGCAGGAACAAGAATGAAATGCTCAAGAATATGAGGCTAAAAGAATAAGGCTAGGAGGAGGGGGGAATACACAGAGACTTTTGTTCGATAAATGTTAAGTTATGCCTACGTATCCTCTCGTGCAATGAGGAAGTCAGAACACCGTAGTTCGACCCAAAGAGACTGAAAGATGAATTGACTTGTGAACTGCTTGCTGTCTATGCTCAAGTGTATGACCTGTCTGGCTCAGGTGCAAACTATCTTGCATTAGACGGAAGAAGCAAGTTCTCGTTTGTGAGTGAATGAGATGAGAAAAGAATCCCGAAGGAGACGATTATTGTTTGTTTTTTGAGTTTTCAGTCTTTTATTGCTTTTGAAAGTTTGTCATAAGTTAATGAGCTTAAGCCTAAACCAATGAATTTAGTAAACTCATCACATCCTCCCTCTGATTAGGGGTAATGAGAATACCTTAAGTGTGAACTCAGCTTCTCACACTTAATCACCTTTGGTGTAGGATTAAGATCATTAACCTACTTGTGATTATTTAGATGTTTTTGGTGTTTTTGTTTAGTGTTAAGTAATGAGATTAAGCCATAATCAGGGATTAAACAGACTCATTACACCATCCTAATAGAAGGATGATAGATGAGAAAGTTTAAGCTGAGGAAAACTCCTCAACTTAATCCATGATTAGGGATTAAACTCATGACAAAACAAAGCCTTTATTAAGTGGATTTTAATTAATGATATGATGATGAAGTAATTTTTATGGTTTGTAAGACAACTTGAGGGGGACTTGTCCATTAACACTAGGGTTAGTCCTTCTTAACCAGTTAAGGAAGAATTAGAACCCTAATGCAAGGCCCAAGTTACAAGTGTGATGTCTTGATAATTATTAAGTGAATTGATTAAGAGATTTAAACACATTAAGGGTTTAACACTTAGGATTAAAGTTATACACTCCATCCTAATAGAAGGATGCAGGCATAAACTTAATCACAAAGCCTTAAAGCCTTTAGGGTTTAGTCCCTGATTATGAGATGAGAAGAGAAGACTCAAAAGAGACACAAAGGTAAAACTAAATGGGGGGACTAATCAAAACCTTAATCACTGTCATGCTTGGTTGTTCCTAAGGTTTGTGAGGTTTACAAGAGCAATCTTCAGAAGAACCACCAGGAAGCAGATGAAAGGATCAGGAGAAGCAAAGTGACTTGCTTCATTCAAGAAGTCAAGTCACTTGAAGAAAGAAAGTAAGGAGAAAAAGAATGAGCAAGCTCAAACTCAAACACATATCAAAATGCAGCATGGATGCAAGAGAGAGATGAAAAGAAAGTATGAGAAGTGAAGGCAAATTCACTTCTCAAAATAACTTACCACCTGAAAAGTTAGTGAAATAAATGCAATGCAATGCAAAATGAAATGAAATGACATGATGAGAAACAAAACCAGAAGCACATACATGATGCTAATGATGCTATGGGATGCTACAAACATGAGGCAGCACATGGGGATGATCATACAAGCTCATGAATGCAAATGAAGCAAGTTAGGAACCAAGAACATACATGAAAAGTTATGAAGTGCATATGGCATACAACATGGCAAATGCAAGATGAAATGATCAAACATGCTTCTAATATGTCTTATGATGTCAATAGAATCAAATGGATGCTTGAAATGTCAAGGCAAGTCATGTTATGCAAGCAAATGCAAGATGAATGCATATGGAAAACCAAATTAGGGTTTATGATCAAGGCAACAAACACAAACCAAAATCAGAAGCAAACAACATTATAAAAAACTTGAAAATGCACTCAAAGGACCCCTAATCCTATACTAACTTAATGCCCAAAAGGAGAAGTTTCAACTCTTAACCAAATTCAAGTTATGATTTTCCTAAGTTTTCTAGGGTTTTAGGGTTCCTTAACAAGAAAATTACCAAACAAATGGAAAATGGAAGATCAAATCATGGCCATTTTATCTCACAAACTACATGCTAAACACAATGCAATGCAAAAATAATCAAGGCCCAACTCTTCATGGATAGGCAGAAATGATTTTTTGAAGTTTGGATCAAAATAATGCATCAAAATGATTTTAATTCAATGAAAAATTCTCAAAATGCATCAAGATCAAAAAATAAATTTGGTTTGAAGGTTGGAAAATGTTTCTAAATGTCTTAAAACATTTCATGAATTTTTTGGTGATTTTTAAATACCTAAAAGTATTTTTAATAAATTAATTTTCATTAATCAATTAAAAATAAACCTTTAAATATTTAAAAATACTTTTTAAATGCAAAAAATGAAAATAAAAATATTTTTGTGTTTTAAAAATTAATGAAACCCTTGGCAAAAAGTTTCATAATTTTTAGATGGTTTTTGCTATTTAAAATAAATTGTACAAATTAAATGAGAAAAAATGAAATAAAAATTAAAATAAACTGAAGTATGCTAAAGGAGGGGCTGGGATTGAATCTGGGAATGAAGCCATTGACTGCGCGCCAGATCTGATGGATCACATTCAAACTTGGCTAAACATAATTATGAATTAATTAAATGTGATTAGGGCTAATGAGGACACATCTGGGCCACACAAACGCGTGGCAGGTCAACCAAGTCAAAGCATCTAACGCTCCAGATTCAAATGTCCATCAATGACATGATTAAAACCCTAATGATTTTCAGGTGGCCGGAGAAGACCTCCGGTCGTCTTCTCCGGTGGGAACCTCACCTGAAAATCCCTAAAATCCACAAAACGCAACTAAAATGAAATCTAAAAACACAGAAATGATTCCCATACTTCATTGAATCAAAACCCCAAGCTAAAACTCATTTATATTTCATCAATCTCACGAATCGAAGCAGAAAAGATTTTAGGGCAAAACTTTCAGAAACAGATTAAACTCTCATCTCTCCACCATTTTCAAAACCAATGACATATTCATGATCAGGGAGGCATATAGAACAGCTTAGGAACTTTAAAAATCATTTCTGGAAAAAAAGTTCTTGAGCTACCTGAGTTTTGAAGCTTTCAGTTCTGCAACTTTCTGACCTCTTTCTTTGATGCAAACCACCCCCTTTGGTCCCTTGATGATGTCTGGATGCTTAGCAAGAGTTTATGTTGGCTGGTTTGAGAGTTTGAACAAGTTCTGTTCAGTGAGGTGAAGGAATCGTGTTTTGGATTCAGGCTGTTTCAGGCAATGGTGAAGGGTTCTTTGTGACCAGGATGATGAGTTGAGAAGGTTTGTGAAGTTTGTTCAAGTGTTTGTGGCCTGTGGGATGAGATTCAAATGCTTTTGCTTCAAGGGTGAAAAATGAGAGAGTGATGTTCTTGCTGGTTTCAGGCTCTTGTGTTATGTTGCTTGGCTTGCCATTTGTTTGTATAAACTAATGGGATTGGTCAGAGGATGTGACCTGTGCTGCTGTGATAGGTGTAGATACTTTTGCAAAATGTCCACTCTTGTGTAAGAGAAGCATGGGTTATGTTCTAGGCTAGTACAAGTGGTGTGGGCTGCGCAGCATGGTGTGAAGGAAAGGCTAGAATGGTTCAGCCTTGTAGGCAGCAAGTGGATGGAAGTGTGATGATGGTTTTGCAACTTGCTCACTTTTAGTTCACATGGAAATATCTTGCTCCCAAGGCCATGAAACATGAGAAACTCTTGGTCCATTCTGACTTTTAGGTCACATGTGATGTTTGTGCAATGGTTAGACATGAATTAGAAGTCACAAATGCCTTGGTACAAAGTTTTTGCAAGTTTTCCATTTGGTGCATATTTTGAAAATTAGTGATTTTTGCCAACTTTAACACACCATAACTTTTGATCCAAAATGAATTAGGTCATGTTCTTGTACTTTTTGAAAAGGGAAAGATCTAATCTACAACTTTCATGACCAAAGTTTTTCCATTTGAAGCATTTTTGGATCAAAAAGTAAGGATTGAAAAAGTTGCATAAAGTGACATTTCATTAAAAGTCAACCTTGCCTCAAAAAAGTCAACTTTGCAAAAACTTGTAATTCTTGAATTTTGTGAACTTCTAACTTCTTCCATGATCAAATAAAGATCATATACACTCAAAATGATGAAGATCACCCCTTGGTTGGGTCATTGGGGGCCTCAGATGCCCTGATTTTGCACTGACTTGTCCAGAAAGTCAACTCTTGATCAGATGACTTCCCCATGGAATTTCTTCATGAAAATTGATATGCATACTCCCTATACCATATAGAGACCAATAGAAACAAGAATGACCAAAAAATTTGGAGTTATGGCCTCTGAAACCAAAACCCTAATTTTAGGTCAACTGTGCAGTCAAACTTGGCTCTGCTTCCATATCAATCTCAGTTCTTGTGATTCTCTGGCATTCTTGACTTTGAGAGGATATAATATGATATAAGAACACACATGGACCCTTTTGAAGTGATTGATGGCCTTTGGAGTGGCTCAAGAAGCTCTTGGATTGCTCAGATCACAAACCCTAGATGCAGATGACTTAGAACCTATGCAGTGAATCAAAAATGTGGTATGAGGTGATATGATTGTATTTATGCATATGAGAAGATCACAAGCCATGGTGTGAATGGGTGAGGGAAAATTTGGGGTGTTTACACCCTGCAAGCCCAGTAAAAAAGCTTGCTCAAGATGCAGAGAGCGGAAATTCTAGTTTCCACACTATAATCCCTCAAGTAATTTACCTTGACAAATTATCACTTTAGACAGTGTATACTCTTGGTCTCTTATTTAAACATTTTTTGTTTCAGGTTCAAATTCCCACTGAGGAACAGTCCATTACTCTGCAAGATTCTCCTCTTGGTGGAATTGAAAAAGTCTAGGAAGAAAGTACACCCAAGAGTGGTAGGGTGGAACCCCAAACTGAGGCTGAATTCGACATCAGCTTGGAGGAAGGTTCTGCTGACAATTCTCCTGACCAGCCAAAGCCTAGTGCCAACAAAGAGAGTCCTCCTAACAATGACAAAGGAAAAAGGCTGATGTTGATCCCAACATCGAAGAAAAGGAAGCACAACCAAATCCCCAAGATGTTGGTGAAGAGAGCCCTAAGGCCAAGAGTAACGAAGGCAAAGGTCGGGAGAAAGGGGATGCTGGACCTAGCACTCACGTCCTTCTTGACTCAACACCAAGCAACCCTCCATCTTCTAGTTCGTCTGTCTTTTCACGCGAAGAGCTTGAAAACCGGAAGACAAGGAAACCCTTGGCGTACTTGAGGTCCATGCTCAATAATCGCTATAACTTTCAAGATTCTTCTGGAAGTTCGACCAATTCTGGGGCCACCTCTGAGGTTAAGACTCTCAGTTCCATTATGGCTGAAGTCAAAACCAAAATTCTTGGTGTCGATTTATTCCGAATCTTGGAAGAAGATCCCAACCAACAACTTGAATTGAAAGCGCTTCTCAAACAAGTGAATATTTTGGAGGCCAGTGCTGATGAGACTCTTCTGGTCATGGATCTCGCACAAATAATTAATGTGGTAGCTGGAGATCTTGGCCGTCGAAAGGAGTTCATACAAATATCTCCAACAAGAGAGAGGCCCAAGCTGCTGAATGGGATGTTGTGGCAGCTTCAACTGATAAGGTTTCAAAATTGTCGAAACTTTCTGACACTTATTCACAAGAAGTGGCTGAATATGATAGAAAACATCCACAACTTCAAGGAACAAATAGCCCAGCTTGAATCCAAGATTTCCCAAGAGCAGAAACGCAAGGCTGATCTTCAGTAACCTAAAAAGGGTGAAGTCGAAGAAGAGATCAAGGTAGGGCTTCATCATGCTGACAGAGCTCAACAATTGGGCAAAGAGATCGACGATATGTCTTATAACAAAAGTCTGTGTGACTGTCGAATCTCCGTTCAGAAAAGGAAATTCATGGAGCTCAAGGAGTCTTTCCTTTAGAGTTAAAACTTTTGTAATAGAAAGTTAGGTTTATGTATCTTTTTCCTTTTGCAGCCCTAGAAGGCCTCTTTTGTAATGACTCCTTTGCTTTCTGGCAACACAATCAATATAATTATTCTGCTTTTATCTTTACTTATTGCAGAATTGGTTTGTATTTTTTCAAATATTTTCCATTTATTTTAAATATTCTTTCCTCTTTTCCTATTTCTTCGATTTCATAAGCACCGTTCGAAAAAACACTTAAAATTTTAAAAGGCCCTTCCAACTTGGGGGACCATTTGTCCATTAATTTATCTTTTCGATCCATTGGAAGTATTACCTTCCAAACTAAATCGCCCACATGGAGGACCTTAAATTTTACTTTTTTATTGTAAGACTTTTTTACTCTCTCTTTTTGTCTCCTTATTAAGTCTAACGCGCGTAGTCTTTCTTCATCCAAGTCTACCAACTCATCCATCATCATGCTCCAATATATTTCTGAAGAGATCTCATGATGTCTTTGGACACGTATGGACTGCAAATAGATTTCGACTGGAAGTACTGCATCATGTCCATATGTCAGTTTAAATGGAGTAGAGTTAGTGGCCTCTTTGGGTGACGTTCGACAAGCCCATAAAATTTGATCCAAGGTTTTATGCCAATTTCTAGGCTTTTTACCTACATGCTTTTTTATCAAATTTATTATCACTTTGTTTTCTGCTTCGACTTGTCCGTTTGCCTGGGCATAATAGGGTGTGGATGTTAATAACTTAAACCCTGTTTCCTTCGCAAAAGCTTGCATAATTCTACAAGTAAACACAAACCCTTGATCAATGGTTATTGTTTCTGGTATTCCAAATCTATAAATTATATATTTTTGGATAAATTCTATGACTGCTTCCTGATCCACATTCACCAATGGTACAACTTCGATCCATTTAATAAAGTAATCAACTCCTACTAAGATGTATTTTTGTCCTTTTGACGAAGCTGATCGAATTTCTCCAATTGAGTCCAAGGACCAACTTCTGAATGGCCATGGTTTTATGGTTGAATGCAATTCGCTTGCAGGGACATGTGGTATGCCTGCATGGAGTTGACACTCTTGGCACCCTTTTGCGAATTCAACATAATCTTTTAACATGGTTGGCCAATACAAACCTTGTCTAAATAACAACCATTTCATCTTGTGTCCTGCCTGGTGTGCACCGTATGTACCACTATGTACATTCGACAAAGATATGTAGGCTTCTTCTTCGCCTAAAAATCTTAGCAAGACTCCCTCTACAGTCTTTTTGAATAGTTCGTTTCCAAAAAGTACGTAGCTTAAAGCTCCGTATCTTACTTTTCTTTCTACCTTTTTGTTTGGGTCTTGGAGATACTCTTTGATGGGTTTTCTCCAATCTTCTCTCTTTGAATTATCTATGTTAAAGATTTCAGAGTTTTCATCATCCCCATAACCAAGTTTTATTGTTTCTAAATCCGATGGGGATAATTTGGTCGACACGACTCTTCCCCTTACCCCAATAGCAGTCTCTAGTTTTTCTTTTGACACTTTATAACCTGATGCAATTTGAGCCAGGTCGTTGGCTTCTTGATTTTTTATTCTAGGGATGTGTTTGAAAACCACCGTGTCGAATTGTTTGAGGAGTTTGTTGGCTATAACGAAGTACATGATCAGATTTTCTTTGACACATCTGTATTCTTTGGTTAATTGTTTTATTACCAGTTCTGAGTCGCCCATTATTTTGACTCTTAATGCCCCCAATTCCAACAATACTTCAAGTCCAGCAATGAAAGCTTCATATTCGGCTTCATTGTTTGAGCAAAGGTTTTCGACCCTATACTTGAGTTTTGTTGGAATTTTATCAGGAGAAATAATCAATATTATAATACCTACACCATTTTTGTGGCTGGAACCGTCAAAATATAGCCTCCATGGCTGTAATTCGACGTATTTTATTTCTTTTTCATTTATGGAGTGGTCTGCTATGAAGTCAGCCACCACTTGCCCTTTTACAGCTTTCAAAGGCAGGTATTTCAAGGAATATTCAGTTAATGCTAGAGCCCATTTCCCAATTCGACTATGTAAAATAGGTTTAGACAACATATGTTTTATTACGTCGAAATAAGATGATACAAATACATCCACTGGTTTTATATAGTGATTAAATTTAGTACAAGAAAAATGTTAGACGCTGTGGCTAGTGATCTAGAGGGGGGGTGAATGGATCACCTCCTTGTTTACAAGGATTTAAAAGATTTTTCAGAGTTTTTAAAGATTAGCGGAAACCACGGTCCCTAATATACTTGCGTCTATTCTGGACCAGCCACTAGAAGACCGGGCATGTGATAACGTGCTGGATTTACAATTGAGATGATGAAGGTTTAAACACACAAGCTGTAAAAGTGTTGAATGCACTTATCACAAAAGCTATTTCCAATGAATCAAAAACTATTAAAAACGTAAATAGAGATGGAGAAGGAATACAATACGCAAAGATTTGGTAAGGAAGTTCCCCACGTTTGTCCTCGCGTGTGGGTACGTCTCCCTCTCAGTTTCAAACCGAAATTGAGAACTTTTATATCAATATTGCTGAAATCGTCGTTTACAAGGTTGCTATACAAACACCAGAAATCTATACACCTAGATCTTCCTATTGTATCAACCTTCACTTGATCTGAGCCAAATCAAGATTCCCTGCAAGTAATACAAACAATTCACCGGTTCCACGATCTATTTGCGAAATCTCCCAATTTCCAAACCTTACGCTGCGGCTGAATCTGTTTCGTAAACGTGACTAACAAACCCTCAAGAACACGCCCGTTCTTGAAGGAAAACCCAACTGGTTTTTCCTTGAAACCTTTTGTCACTCTTCAACTCAGTTGGATCTCCGATCGTACCACTGAACGTTATCTCATAAACCTTTAATTCACAGAACAACACTAATTCCTTGTTAATGTTCTTGAATCAAGGTATTTGAGAAGATTATGAAGATGAATTTGATTCTAGGTTTCAATCCTGCTCAACATTGAATCGTACACACTAAAAATTCTTTTTCTTGATGTATTCAATGATCCTTGACTTTGAATTTCGTAAGCAATTCCTATGCCCACATTGCACTAACAGAAAACAAAACATATACTATGCAGACTCTGTTAGAAGTGAAACAGAAAAATGAATCGATTCAAGATTCGAATGAATCGATACATAATGGTATTTAAACTGTTATGTATCAATGCATAGTATCATGAATCGATACATACTGATCAAATGAAGAAAAACAGAGAAATGAATAAACAATGAATCAATGCATGTTTGTATGAATCGATTCATAGAAGAAATTCCAGAATCATTCTTACAGCATGAATCGATGCATTGTGCGAATGTATCGATTCATAGCAGAATTACCAGAATTATTTCTACAGCATGAATCGATGCATGATGGAATGAATCGATTCATTTTGCAAATTTTCAGAAATTTTAAGGACATTATTTGTTTAAAGTAAGACAAGTGAATAAAGGCTAGCAATGCATACAAAGTGTATTAATGTAAAGCATATGATAAAAGCACAAACACCTAAAATTTATTATCATACAAAACTAAAGAGTTGCTCACAAACTCCCCCTTTTTGATAATGACAAATTTTTGCAAGAAGTGTGAGAACCACCCCCCCTGAGCAGTGTTTTAAAAACCGGACCGGTCATCGAACCGGTGAGGACACTGAGTCACTGGTTTATTGGTTGAACCATTGGGTCACTGGTCGAACCGCATGAATAAACCGGATTAAACCGGATAACTCGAATAATAAACCAGTGTTTATAAGAAAATTATATAGGTATAAAATTGGTTGAACCGGATGATTTAGTCTCTTCAAAATATAAATAACACTTAAATTTTTTTAAAATATCATATCATAAATTCATAAATTCATAATTTAAATTCAAATTTTAAATAAAGGTATCACACATAACAAAATAGTATATTACAAAGTTTAATTGCAAACAAAGTCTAATTGCAATATAATTTAATTAAATAGTTTATAACAAAATAACTCAAATACGAATCAAATTTAGTTTAAAGAAGGAAAAATTGTTTCAATGTTGGGATATCATTCTTTAATATTAAAATAATTTGCAGTAAATTCAACCGTATTTATAACAATTTTCTCGTCAATGTATCATTACTATGTTTTATTTTTTATTTTTTTTTTATTTTTTTTTATTTCATTTATTTAATTTTTAATTTTTAATTTTTATTTCATTTATATCATTTTTTATTTTATTTTTTAATTAAAAATAAAAAAAATTAATTTTTTAAAAAAATTGCAATTAAACCGCCGGTTTGTGAAAACCGCCGGTTTTTCCGGTTTTCCCGGTTTACACCGGTTTTTACCGGTTCACACCGGTTCAATGACATAAGCGATCCAGCATTCGAACCAGACCGGTTACCTGGCCGGTTCCCGGTTCGATCGGTCCGACCGGCCGGTCCGGTCCGGTTTTTAAAACACTACCCCTGAGTTTGTGCAAGCCTGTCATTTTTCACACTTAAGCCTTTCTCCCCCTTTGTCAACATCAAGAAAGAATGCATAGGTGAAGCAAAATTACAACAATACCAAGATATAGAAGCAAAAGTCACTCACAAATAATGAAATATAAAGGGCAAACAGATTAGGCAAAAGCAGCAAACAAGCATAGGCATTGAAATTGTCTATTAGAGTTGAGAATTACAGAAGCAAACCAAACGCAAACAATGTTTAAACATAAAATGCAAAGAAACTTAAGCAAAAACAATGATGTTATGCAAAATGAAATGCAGTCTCAGTGAGGAAAGTGGCCACCACAAGACTCCGCATCATCTCTATCGGGATCTCGGAAACTTGGAGGAGGAGGTGGATGAGGCATTTCATCAGGATTCTTCCCCATGAAGGTGTAACGCCTGAACCGTTTCTGAACCTCTGTGCTTTGAAATCTTTCCATAATCCCCGGATGCGAACGACAATCATCCATGAAACCAGACATCTCATTGTAGAAAACTTGATGCCACTTAACCAAGTCAGTATGCCATGAGTGTTGATTATGATACATCCTAGTGTGTTCATCATGCCATTCTTGGTGCTCTTTATGCCACTCCGTTTGTTGGACATGCCACGCACGGGCTTCTTCATGCCGGGCATTGTTTGCAATTTCCATTTGCTCAAACATTTGAGTAAGATATGCCGGAGCAGTAGTAGATGAAGTCGGTGGAACCGATGAAGGAGCCGGTTCATAGTTAGTAGGAGACCACCTTTGTGGCACCCACTCACCCTAAGCAGTGTTGGCATTTGCATCAGGAGGATTTTCTGCATTTACATCCTCCATATCTTCATCTCTTTGTTCTTCAACAAAAATCTGTTCAGAAGGAATATCAAAGTTGTAGATTCTGGTTCTAGTGCTGCATTCAAAGAAGTAATAGCAGCGACGCTCGATGTCCCATCTATATCCCATATGAGAGAGAGTAGCATTGTTGAATTCTTGAACACTAGAAGAAGCTAAGAGAGGCATAGGGGGTAAAACCACTTTCCAGAACTTAAGGATCCTCATAATTTGTGCGACATATGCAAGAGTGATGTTCTTTGAACTATTCCGTGTAAGAAAGATACACTTTACAAAGTAATTGGGCCAGTTCAATGGGATCTTCTTCTGCAGAATATACAAGAGATGGATGTCTGGCTTATCCAATCGAGAGTGCCCACCGGACCTTGGACGCAAGATATGTGAAAGAATCCAATTCAGAATTCTGGGAACGCTCTTAATCATACCAGAAGTCAGATGTTCATCATCACCAAGAGGTCTTTCCAATTTTGAAATGGATGCACAATATTCCTTCAGATTAAACTGTGTTTCAAAGTTCTGATCATGCCACATCTGCAACTCAGGCAACAGGGATGGCAGTTTGAACACTTTGGGCCAATCATCAGCCTCAAAACGGTAAGTTCTGGTTCCAATAGAGCACTTGAACATATAACCTTTACCAGATTTTACACCCGCATAAAAAGCACGAATAAAGTCCTCATGATAGTCATCATTAACAGTTAAAAAGGACCCAAGATTTTGTGCATCAATCAAATCAACAACTTCTTCTAAACAAAGAGTACGCACATCTTGAGTATTGAAAACATGAGGTTTCATGACTAACCTTGTCTTGAAGGAAGCCTCAAACTCTTCAGCAATGGCAGGATGAAGAATGGAAGCCCCAGAGGGAGGAATTTATGGAACAGAAGGAGCTTGATGGGAAGCCTCAATAGGTTCTTTGCCTTTACCTTTTCCTTTTACTCTAGGAAGCATGACTCTTGGAGGCATAATGATGAAGTTAGGGTTTTGAGAGAAGAGGGGTTTTGTGGTGTTAGGGTTAGGAAACTGTAAATGATGCAAATGGAATGAAGAAAGAGATAGAATAGAGTTTTATAACTGATGGACATGTCATAGCAGTTGCTGATGTGTCGATTCATAAGAAAGAAACGGAATTTAAAACAGTATGCGTCGATTCATGACCTTATGAATCGATTCATGTGACGGAATTTTTTGAAATTCAGGTTGCTATGTATCGATACAAAGCACGAATGTATCGATACATACTGTAACTATTTTGACAAATTTAAAAGAAAATGAACATGAATAGATTCAATATGGATGTGATCGATACATAATGCGAAATTTTTGAAATTTCAAGTGGCTATGTATCGATACAAAGCACGAATGTATCGATACATACTGTAATAATTTTTACAAATACAAAAGAAATTTAGTATGAATTGACACAAAGTGAATATGCAAAACAAAAATGATGCAGAATGCAGAATGAATCATAACATTGTAATGATGCTTAAGAATACGTTACAACCTAATATTAACGCTCAAACATTCATATGTAAAGAAGTACATGTAAGCGAGAAATAATTGCTCAAACAACATTCATCACACAATATCAACAAGGTGAAGAGAGGAACAATATTACCTCCGTCGTAGTAATCTCATGAGGTACGAGAGAAGACTACATTCAGAACTAAGTAAACACGATGAGATAAATATAAACTAAATCAAACAAACTTAAGCCACCAATGCGGAGAGATCAAGAATGCCTAATTCGCGACGAATGTTGAAGAATGGTTCAGTTGCCAAAGGTTTAGTGAAAATGTCAGCAAGTTAATTTTTAGTATCGACATGCTCAAAAACAACATCTCCTTTTTCAACATGATTGCGAAGGAAGTGATGTCTAATCTCTATATGTTTGGTGCGTGAGTGTAAAACATGATTCTTAGTGAGATTAATGGCACTAGTGTTGTCACACTTAATTGGAATGCGTTTAAGTTCAATATCAAAATCTTGTAGTTGTTTTCTTAGCCACAAAATTTGAGCGCAACAGCTACCGGCTGCAACATACTCAGCCTCTGTAGTAGACAACGCTACAGATACTTGCTTTTTGCTATGCCAACTTATTAAAGAATTTGAAAATAGATGACATGTACCACTAGTGCTTTTCCTATCTGATTTGCAGCCAGCAAAATCAGAATCAGAGTAACCTACTAAGCTGCAATCGCTCCCTTTGGAATACCAAAGCCCATATTTAGGTGTTCCATTAAGATACCTAAATATACGCTTGACTGATTTTAAGTGAGATTTCTTAGGATTTGATTGATATCGTGCACACATACACACACTAAACATGATATCCGGTCTAGAAGCAGTAAGATACAAGAGAGACCCAATCATACCTCTATACCTTTTGACATCAACACACTTACCATGTTCATCTTTGTCCAAGTTTCCGTTGGTAGGCATGGGAGTGTCAATTGATTTTGAATTATTCATTCCAAAATGCTTGAGCAGCTCTCTGCAGTATTTTGTTTGACATACTGTTGTACCTTCATCGAGTTGCTTTATTTGGAGGCCTAAGAAGTAGTTCAACTCCCCCATGAGACTCATCTCAAACTCACCCTGCATAACATTAGAAAATTCTTCGACCAAGTGTATGTTAGTTGAACCAAAAATTATATCGTCTACATAAACTTGAACTAAAAGAATGTGCTTTCCTTTATGTCTAATGAAGAGTGTATTATCCACTTTACCTCTAGAATATCCATGATCAATTAAAAATTTACTAAGTCTTTCGTACCACACACGAGGTGCTTGCTTATGACCATATAAAGCACGCTTTAATTTGTAAACATGGTCTAGATATTCATAATTTTCAAAACCGGGAGGTTGTGAAACATATACTTCTTCATTTATGACACCATTTAAAAACGCACTCTTTACGTCCATTTGGTAAAGCTTGAAATTCATAGAACACGTATAAGCAAGCAAAAGATGTATAGCTTCAAGGCGAGCCACTGGAGCATAAGTCTCCTCATAATCTATGCCCTCCTCTTGATTATACCCTTGTGCTACCAAGCGTGCCTTGTTCCTAGTTATCACTCCGCTTTCATCAAGTTTATTCCTAAACACCCATTTAGTACCTATGATGTGATGATCTCGCGGACGAGGGACAAGTTCCCAAACATCATTTCTTTTAAATTGATTAAGCTCTTCTTGCATGGCCATTAGCCAAAATTCATCAATCAAGGCCTCTTTAGCATTTTTAGGTTCCACTTGTGATACAAAAGCGAAGTGAGAACAAAGGTTACTTATCTTAGAACGAGTCAACACTCCCTTTGAAATATCTCCCAATATATTGTCTATAGGATGGTCTTTAGAGGATTTCCAAGCTGGTGGAAGTTCCTTCACTTCAGATATTCCTTCCTCTTTATCTTTTTCATGACTAGTATCTTCCTCCTTCTCATTTTCAGCGGTTTCAGATTGATCAATTTCTGAAACAGCTTCTTTGAGTATGTCTTCTGTAGATACACCTGCATCATCAAAAGAGATACCTTTTCCGACAATTTTTGGGTAAGACTCATCAAAAGAAACATGGACAGATTCTTCAACAGAAAGTAAATGCCTATTATACACTCTATATGCTTTGCTTGATTGAGAGTATCCAAGAAAAATACCTTCATCAGCTTTGGCATCAAACTTCCCAAGATTTTCCTTACCGTTATTTAAAACAAAACACTTACAACCGAACACATGAAGATGAGACAAGTTTGGCTTTCTACCTTTTTAAATTTCATAAGGGGTTTTATTCAAAATAGGACGAATTAAAATCCTGTTCAGAACATAACAAGCTGTGCTAATTGCATCAGCCCAAAAATATTTTGGTAATCCACCCTCATTGAGCATTGTTCTTGCCAATTCTTCTAAAACTCGATTTTTGCGCTCCATAACACCGTTTTGTTGTGGAGTTCGAGGAGCTGAATGCGATACTTGTCACAATACTTATCAAAGAGATGGTTTTAAAATTCACCTCCATGATCGCTTCGGATTGTAACTATTTTAGAATTCATTTTGTTTTGGGACAGCTTTGCAAAACTTTTAAAAGCAGAAAAAGTTTCATCTTTGCTATGAAGGAATATAGTCCAAGTGAATCTAGAGTAGTCATCTACTATTACGAAACCATAATAGTTTCCACCTAAGCTCTTTGTCCTAGATGGTCCAAAGAGGTCCATATGAAGAAGCTCAAGGGGTCTTGAAGTTGAAATTATATTTTTAGATTTAAAGGAGACCCTTGTTTGTTTCCCCATTTGGCAAGCATCACATAGGTGGTCTTTTGAAAATTTTATTTTTGGAAGACCTACTACTAGATCCTTAGATATAACCTTATTAAGCAAATCGAAATTAACATGCGCTAAGCGTCTATGCCACAACCATGAATCATCATTTAGGGCTACTAGACATTTAGTGCTTGTTAAAGATACACTCAAAAGACCAAGCATATATATGTTGCTTACTCTTACACCCTTAAACACAACATTATGTTTGGTATGTTCAATTTTGCAACAAGTTTTTGTGAAAGAAACTTTATAACCTTTGTCGCATAATTGACTTATACTCAACAAATTGTGTTTAAGTCCCTCTACAAGATGGACATCAGAAATAGTAGTGGTAGAGGGATTACCTACACTACCTTTACCAAGTATAGCTCCTTTATTATTGTCTCCATAAGTAACATACCCCTTCTTCTTTGCTTTGAAGTCAATAAAAAGTGATATGTCACCCGTCATATGCCTTGAACACCCGCTGTCCAGAAACCATCTTCTTTCCACGGATGCAAGACACTCATCCTTTTTATCATCACTTTTCTTCTTGTGGTGGGACTGATTTTTGGTGTGAGCCATAAGACACAAATTTGCGGTTTCATCGCTATCACTTGAGCATTGTGTACTTGATGAATCACTATCACTTTCCCAAGCAATGTAAGCTCTTCTTTGCTTATTATACCTTTTTGGTGGAACTTTTCCTTTATCCTTTTTCTTTAAAGGACAATCCGTCTTATAATGTCCGGACTTGCCACAATTAAAGCAAGACCCTCTTTCTCTATTCTTCTTAATCTCTTCCTATTTTGAATCTATAGATTGTCTTCTAAACTTTATGAGATTTTTGTCGGAATGCTTGATTCCATTCTTTCGAATGAATCTATTATATCTCCTAACAAAAAGTCCCATTTCTTCGTCACCGGAGTCTTCGTCACTACTTGACTCATTGTTGCTTAGCTCTTTTTGTGAGGACTTTGAGTTAGAAGCCACAAGAGCTATAGACCTCTTCTCACCCTCTTTGTCTTTATTATTCTCCTTTCCCTTTTTACTTTTGTTCTCAAACTTTTCTAGACTTTCTAGTTCTTGCTGATGTTCCTCCAGCTTTCCAAACAAAGTAGTCATTGTGAGTGTCGTTAGATCGTTGGCTTCCTTAATAGCTGTTACTTTAGGTTGCCATTCCCTACTAAGACATCTCAGAATTTTATTAGTAGCAGTTTCATTGGAAACAGGTTTTCCAAGTGCATTCAAACGATTAATGAGATGAACAAATCTCTTTTGCATGTCGGGAATAGATTCTCCTTGTTTCATGTGAAAGAGTTCGAACTCTTGATTAAGTGTGTTAATGCGGGACTGTTTTACTTCAGTTGTACCTTCATGTGCAATTTCTAAAGCGTCCCACATTTCTTTAGCTGTCGAGTAATGGGATACTCGATAATACTCATCTGCACTAAGTGCTGAAATTAGCATATTTCGAGCTCTTCAATCACTTGACCACTTTTTCTCATCTTTCTCATCCCAATCATCTTCTGGTTTAGGTACTATGGCACCTGCCTCATTCATCATGGTAATTTGAAAAGGACCATTTTGAATGGTAGTCCATACGCGCCTATCCACAGAATTTATGTGAACTCGCATGCAGTCTTTCCAGTAGCCATAATTTTCACCATTGAAAACAGGAGCTCTATTATACGCCCCCTTTGGTTCAGAATCCATAACGTTACAGGCAGCCACAAAGCACCAGCGAACCGATGCTCTGATACCACTTGTTAGACGCTGTGGCTAGTGATCTAGAGGGGGGGGGGTGAATGGATCACCTCCTTGTTTACAAGGATTTAAAAGATTTTTCAGAATTTTTAAAGATTAGCGGAAACCACGGTCCCTAATATACTTGCGTCTATTCTGGACCAGCCACTAGAAGACCGGACATGTGATAATGTGCTGGATTTACAATTGAGATGATGAAGGTTTAAACACACAAGCTGTAAAAGTGTTGAATGCACCTATCACAAAAGCTATTTCCAATGAATAAAAAACTATTAAAAACGTAAATAGAGATGGAGAAGGAATACAATACGCAGAGATTTGGTAAGGAAGTTCCCCACGTTCGTCCTCGCGTGTGGGTACGTCTCCCTCTCAATTTCAAACCGAAATTGAGAACTTTTATATCAATATTGCTGAAATCGTCGTTTACAAGGTTTCTATACAAACACCAGAAATCTATACACTTAGATCTTCCTATTGTATCAACCTTCACTTGATCTGAGCCAAATCAAGATTCCCTGCAAGTAATACAAACAATTCACCGATTCCACGATCTATTTGCGAAATCTCCCAATTTCCAAACCTTACGCTGCGGCTGAATCTGTTTCGTAAACGTGACTAACAAACCCTCAAGAACACGGTCGTTCTTGAAGGAAAACCCAGCTGGTTTTTCCTTGAAACCTTCTGTCACTCTTCAACTCAGCTGGATCTCCGATCGTACCACTGAACGTTATCTCATAAACCTTTAATTCACAGAACAACACTAATTCCTTGTTAATGTTCTTGAATCAAGGTATTTGAGAAGATGATGAAGATGAATTTGATTCTAGGTTTCAATCCTGCTCAACATTGAATCGTACACACTAAAAATTCTTTTTCTTGATGTATTCAATGATCCTTGACTTTGAATTTCGTAAGCAATTCCTATGCCCACACTGTACTAATAGAAAACAAAACATATACTATGCAGACTCTGTTAGAAGTGAAACAGAAAAATGAATCGATTCAAGATTCGAATGAATCGATACATAATGGTATTTAAACTGTTATGTATCAATGCATAGTATCATGAATCAATACATACTGATCAAATGAAGAAAAACAGAGAAATGAATAAACAATGAATTGATGCATGTTTGTATGAATCGATTCATAGAAGAAATTCCAGAATCATTCTTACAGCATGAATCGATGCATTGTGCGAATGTATCGATTCATAGCAGAATTACCAGAATTATTTCTACGGCATGAATCGATACATGATGGAATGAATCGATTCATTTTGCGAATTTTCAGAAATTTTAAGGACATTATTTGTTTAAAGTAAGACAAGTGAATAAAGGCTAGCAATGCATACAAAGTGTATTAATGTAAAGCATATGATAAAAGCACAAACACCTAAAATTTATTATCATACAAAACTAAAGAGTTGCTCACAAAAAATACACACACAAACATAATTTTTCTATTACACTATATGTAGTTCAGCGTCATTTAAGACTCTGCTGAGATAGTAAATGGCTCTTTCGACGCCATTTTCATCCTCTTGACATAACATACTTCCTAAGGTATTGTCGGATGCTGATATGTACAATCTCATGCTTCTTTTACTACTAGGAGGCATCAAAACTGGAGGACTAACTAGGTATCCTTTTATCCTGTCGAAAGCATATTGTTGTTCTTGCCCCTAAGTGAAGTCTTCTTTCTTGAGTCGAAGCAGAGGAGAGAAAGCTTGCGTCTTCCTGCTGAGGTTTGAAATGAATCTTCTTAGAAAATTTATTTTTCCCAGCAATGATTGCAATCCTTTCTTTGTTGATGGTGCTTTCGCCTCCATTATTTCTTTAGCTTTGTTGGCATTTATTTCGATTCCCTTTTTGTAGACCACAAAACCTAGGAAATCTCCTGCCTGCACGCCAAATGCACATTTTAGGGGATTCATCTTTAAACCAAATTTTCTCATCCTTTCAAAGGATTGTCGAAGATGGTCTAAATGATGTTTTCCTGAAACAGACTTTATCACAATATCATCAATATATACTTGCATGAATGTTTCAATGAAATCATGGAAAATAGAATTCATGGCCCTTTGGTACGTAGCCCCAACATTTTTTAAACCAAAGGGCATAACTACCCATTTGTAGGTCCCTATTGCTCTAGGACAACGAAAGGTTGTTTTGGCAACGTCCTCTTCTGCAATGAAAATTTGGTTATAGCCAGAGTATCCATCTAGCATGCTTAGGTACTCATGACCTGCTGCAGAGTCTACTAAAATTTCTGCCACTGGCATAGGATATTCATCCTTGGGTGTGGCTGAATTTAGGTCTCTAAAATCAATACACACCCTCAAAGTGCCATTTTTCTTTATGGCAGGTACAATATTTGCAATCCATTCGACATACCTGGTTGGGCGAATGAATTTGCATTTGAGAAGTCTTTCGACCTCCTCTTTTATTTTCGACAGGACTTCTGGTGCAAATCTCCTTGGAGTCTGTTTTACAGGCTTCTTCCCCCTCCATGATATGAAGTTTTAATTCAACTAAACTTCTATCGAGGTCTGGCATTTCGTCGTAGTCCCATGCGAAGCAGTCTTTGAACTCCTCCAGCAGCTGGACTAATTCGACTCTGAACTGGGGGTCCATGTTAGCACTTATATAGGTTGGTCTTCTTTCTGCCCCCAAACCCAGATTGATTTCCTCCAAAGGGTCCTGCGCCTCCATCTTCACATTAGTTGATACTGGATCATTTTCGAACTCCAAAGGTTCGTCATCATAAATGGCATCAAGCTTTTGATCTTGCCATCTGTTCATCATGTCGTATTTATCTTCTACGTCAATGCCCTGGTGAGGGCATGGTGAGCATAAATCTTCTTTATTGGCTTTGACAACCATGTATTTTATTTCACCTCTAGAGCCGCTTTTAGTTTATTTTCAGCCATGTAGGCCATCAGTTTATTTAATACGTATGTTTCACTCATAATCATTGTCGAATTCGCTACCCCAGCCAGCTGGTTCTATGTTAGAAGTTCCCCATTCCTGGCTTAGTTCACCAATCACTTCTTTGTCCCATTGAAAACCATGTGTTGGGTGAAGGTACATGGATCAATAGGAATTGTCTGATGCCTTTAAGTCAAACTGAGCTGGATTGCAAGGAGCTATGTGAGCCAAGTTTCTGTCGAAGCTTCGACTGTTCACATTGTTTACTTCAGTCATGACGTAGCTTTGGCCTGCTTCAATGTTTTCGACGATGCCATCAGGACGCTAGGTGACTATGCGTTGATGCATGGAAGAAGGTATAGCTCCCACTCCATGGATCCACTCTCTACCTAACAACAAGTTGTAGTTGGCCCTGGAAGCTATGACTATAAACATTGTTGGTCTGGTGATAGTGCCAACTGTCAGGTCCATCTGAGTGACGCCCATAGTTGAGCCCACTTTCCCTTCATAGTTCGACATAACCATGTTGTGTGGTTTCGCGTCAGAGTCATCTTTCCCAATCTTTTTTAGCATGAAATGGGGCATTAGGTTCATTGCAGCTCCCCCATCTACTAGTATTTTGTTGACGCCTGTATTTTCGACCTTCCCTTTTATGAACAAAGGCTTCAAATGCCCTCTCATTGATTCGTCTGGCTTCTCAAAGAAAGCATTCTATTCTTCGACACAACCATTGTTCATGATGTAATAACACACATGCCTTGGTCCCACAGTGCTATCTATCATATTTTCTTATTCATCTTCGATTTCCATTATTCTGTCATAGTCCCTAGGAAGGACTGAAACCATATTGCATATCACGTCGAATGACCCTTCTTCGTCAGACTCAAAATTGTCAGTTGCCTCGTCACCTTTTGAAATTATGTTAGTGGGCTTTGACAACTGCAACATGCTGCTGGTGTTGTCTCTTTTGAGAGCTTTATCTTTCTCTGCCTGAGTGTTTTTGCTAGACTCTGCCTTATTCTCTCCGGTATTTTTCTTCTTGACATTGGGTCCTTCTTCCGCATCTTTCTCAGCCATTTTCTGCCTCTAGAACCTCCTCCATTGGGATTTCGACATGGGACTTTTTCCTTTATAGTTCTCTGAGGGATAAGGTCTTGGCTTTTGTTTCCCAGCTTCTTTCTTTACTTCGACTGAAGATCCTCTCTGGACTTCGAAATTCTTCCATCTTCTTGGTCCTTGGGCCTCTCTAATGGGTTGCACCCATCTATCATCAGGTACCCTGCCAGATGGTTTGTAAGTGTTGTGGTATCTGCCCCCAGCGTTCTGAAAGTAGTATTGTCCCTTTCTTGGATCACACCTACATGTTTCCACTGCTGGTCTTGGTCCCAGTTTCCCTTTACTTTAGTCTTCTCCACAACCTCCAAATTTGCTGCTGCTTTTCTATCGAACACGACACTGCATCTTGGGCATAACATCACTTCAGTCTTCTTCTTTTGACATCTTTGGATAAATTCTGCGAAGTTCTCTTCTTATTTTGGGTATACTGTCCTTTGGTATTCCTCCTGGCGACATTCCTTTTTTTTCTTTATTATTTCTAGAGGCTTCCATCATATTAATGTCTATTTTCTTTCCCCCAACAATGTTCAATTTGTCCATTTTTTCAATGAGGGTTTCTTCGACAATTTCCGCCTTAGCTTGCACGGTGCCCTCGTTTTCCGTTTCGACAACACTGGTGAGGTCCTTGACCTCTTCTTCTCTTGTTTGGTTAGGGGCAACAACTTCAGCAGTTTTGTCGTTGTTGTCGAGGCCTTCAGGAGCCTCTTCCTCAATGTTGAGGGGAACATCTGATTCTTTTTCATTGTTCTCAAAAACGTCTCCCTAACTTGTTGGCTGGATTGTGTTGATGTCAACCTGGGCACTGGCAGGAGCGGTGTATTTCACCAAATATTCAAACTTTCCACTAGGCTCTCCCAAAGTGGCCCATACTATTCTTTTATCGAAACTTTCAATAGCTTCTTTCCTCATGCTCTCAAGGTTTTTAGTAACCCTGGTTTTGTCTTGATGGTTGAAACCCTCAGTGGCCTCAATTTTGTTTTGGTCATCTTCAATAATTTCCATGTTGGTGGCCTTGTTGAGACCCTCAGTAGTCCCAACCTGTTTTGGCGCGTCGAAACCTTCAGTGGTCCTGATGTCTCCCTTTGCCTTAGGGTCTTTAGTAACCTTTATCAATACAGGCATGATTAATTCACCTTCAGATATTTCTTCTACGTTGGGCTGGCCTGGGAGATCTTCATTCACCCCCACCATATTGACGTAGGTGTCGAAACCTTCAGTGGCTTCGATCATCTCGAAGCTATCATCAGACATTTTCTCTATTTCGACCAAGTTCATGTCGAATGGTTCAACATAGTTGGCCTCTAGGATCTGCATAGGATTGGTGTCAATCCTCATTTGTTGTTTTGGTTTATCCCCAAACCTCAGCCTTCCATCTTGGATTGCATTTTTCACTAAATCCATGAAAAGAAAACATTGAGAAGTTTTATGACCCAAGAAATTATGGTACTTACAAAAACCTCTCTTTTTCTGTTGGTCAATATGGGGTTCTTTAACACCTGGAGGTTTTATCAACTGACCATCCTTTACCAATAAATCAAAGATCTCGTCACATTTGGTGACGTCGAATGTATATGTCTTTTCAGGGAATTTATTGTTCTTCTCCGGTTCGACAGGGTTCTTTCCATTCGACGGAGTTAACATTTTGCAAGAATATGGTGGACCTTGCTTTAATTCTGCCTGGTCAATTTCTTGCTCGTCGAAGACGACTGTTTCGTCCTCGTCACAATCATCTTCTTGGCACATTCCTACATAGGCTACCCTTTCTTTTTTACCTTTGTTGGCTCTAAACTTCTCAGCTTTTAGCCTTTCAATTTGCCTTACCCTATCTGTTAATTGTGCCATATCTTTTAAGTATTGAGTGTATAGTTTCTTCCTTATGGAATAGTCCAGACCTCCTGCGGCCATTTCGACTAACTCTTGTTTTGGCACTTGCGTGAAACATCTTGCCTTTAGCAATCTGAATCTATTAAGGTAGTCGTCTATAGGTTCTGAGAACTTTCTTTTTACGCTTGCCAATTCTTTTAGGCTTATCTTAGTTTGTCCCATGTAGAATTGTTCATGGAACAATCTCTCTAACTGAGTCCATGTATGTATGGAACCTGCTGGTAGGGATGTAAACTAGGTGAATGCGTTCCTCATTAGAGAACTTGGAAAGTATTTCATCTTTAGATTTTCATTACGTGCTATTTTTCCTGCTTCGATCAAGTAATGCACTATGTGTTCTATGGTGGATTCACTAGTGTCCCCTAAAAACTTTGTGAATTTGGGGATTTTCCATCTTGGGGGTAGTTCTTGTTGTAGAACATATTCAGAGAGTGGTGAGGTGTAACTAGGCCTGTGAAATCCCACATTTGCTCCATTTTGCGCCATTATTTTTTCGACCATAACTGCTAAATTGTTTTCGACAGGTGGGTTATTGTACTGCATTCTTCGTTGTAAAATATCATCAGCATCTTGACCTCTCTGTACTAACAACCTCCTAGGCTCCTGTTGGATAGGGACTTCGACGCAAGGGTGTTCGACTATCTCTTCTTGGACCCTTATACTTGCCTGAGGGTTGTTTAGAGGTCTCTGATTTATTGTTGGTTCTTCTTCGACATTGATTACTGGATTATGGGCTACCGGCTCTCTCTGTCGAATTTGGGGTACTCCAAAGAATTTAGCAATACACACCATTTGTGTTGCAAATATTTGGTTTGTTTGAGTGGTGCTTTGTATTAAAGGGTTAAACACTTCCCCCATTTGTTGAGTCAACCTATGGACCATTTCATGGTTACTTTCGTCCATTTGTTGACGGATTGCCTGTGCAGAATTAGTCGTAATTGCTGACATATGGAATCCTGGTGGGGGTTGGTTTGGTCTGCTAACGTTTCCACCATAACATGAACCCTGTAGTGGCGAAGACATGTGGGACACGGTATCAGAATATAATGGTGTTGCGTTATGTAAACTGGCCATCATTGAAGTTGGCATTCCATAAGGTTGTTCCCTTCCAAACATAGGCGTGGAAAAATTCGATTGATAGGGCCTGAAGTTATTTCCCCAGGGGGAGGAGTACTCACAGGTATCGAATGCCCTATGTTGGAGGAACTAGGTCCACTTTGAGACAACGATATTCCTGGTATCGATCCCGATATTAAGGGATTTCCTGCTTCTGAAACGTGGAGTGTTTCCACATTCCCTCCTGTCAAAGGAATGGCAGTGGAAACTGGAATTTCATCATTATTTACTGGTGTTGGGATAGCCATTTTCCTTACTCTAGTTCGCCTAGGTCTTTCTACGTCATTCACGACCAATTTACCACTTCGTAAAATCATACAACGTAACAATGTCTTTTTGGATTGAGAATCCTTGTTATTACTTTAGCACTGTCCCACTGGGCGTGCCAATTTGTTCGCTGGTGTTTTTGGCGAACAACCTCTGGTTTACCAATTCCTTGGAAAAGGGTCACTTGCAGGACCAACCACACAAGTCCTAGGACACATGTGCTAAATATTAAAGGATGGATTCTAAATTTGAGTTTTATTTATTCCTATATGTTTTGTCGAACAATTACTCAACAAGACTATTCATATTGATATTACAATAAGGTGATGCTTGTCTAATGAAACTAAACAAAGAAACTTAAAGTTTGCCTTAATGGTTTGTTGAAAAGTAAATTGATTTAAGAAGTAAATGACTGGAAAATAGATTTCTTTAAAGGTAAATGAAAATGTAAACTTGAACAAGATATGAATGATAAAATGTAATTTTATAACTGAAAGTAAGATGGTGTTTACACGTACATTTTTTCAGATAATTCTCCTTTCTCTTTACACACGAGTATTAGAGTAATCACAGAAATGTTGTACATAATTTTCACACACTTTTCACAAAGAAAACTATCCTATTTATATACAAATAACATAACCGTCGAACAACGTTCAAATCCTAAGAATTCGCCACTTGGCATCTTGCATGTCACTAATCCTTGATAATCTTCCACGTACTATTATCTGGAAAATAACCGTTATTCATAAAAACTGTCGTTTAAACTGACTAAACGATGCATCTCTTCGCCCTGTCGAACCCCTTTGAAATTCAAATAGTCCCCGTGTCGAATCCTCGTATTCATATCCTATCAAAAATACAACAAGTATTTTCCAGTAGTGATGTGAAGAACTTCCTACAGAGCAACTCGTCTCCTTTCGGCAGACATCCGTTCGCCATAAAAAGAAACCAAATCATCAGAAACCTTCTCGAGATTCTAGACATGTTTGGAAGAAAGAGTGATCTAATCTTCTTAGTCATGTTTGGAAGAAAGAGTGATCTAATCTGGTCGAAAAACCTTCGAAATCACGCTCATCACCTATTAAAAATATAAGAAAAGCTAAGAAGCTCCTATATTAGATAATGATGACGTGTAAGGAACAAAGCTTGACAAATCCACCAACTGCTGGGACTCTCTCATGGTGTCGAAATTATAGGTATACATATGGGCTCCCGAGAAATTTTCTCTCATGGGTTGTCGATATGAAAACCTCACTTGGAGTAGATTCTAATGAGAACACTGACGACGGTCAATCTTATGGCGTGTGTGCTCAGTTGTTTTCATTAGGGTCATCGACTCTAAGGACCTTTAGAACCCTAAAATTTTTGGCTGAAACAAAGATTGATGGTCGCGTAGTATGGGCTCCCGAGAAATTTGCTCTCGTGGGTTGTCACTACCAAGATCTCACTCAGAATAGACTTTCTCAATGGAGTTGATTGACTGTCAAAAGCTGACATGTACATCAAACAGTTGAACAAAGTCCATAACTATGAGGCCTTTGTTTAAACCTTGTGTCGATGGTCGCGTAGTATGGGCTCTCGAGAAATTTTCTCTCGTGGGTTGTCGATACTAAGATCTCACCAAACTAGATTCATATGGTGGAGTCAATCAACCGTCATGCTAATGGCGTGTGTGATGAACAACCATATGGATTATTAACTTTGGGGTTCCTAAAACTTTAGAGCCTACCCGGTGAAATTCTTGTAAGGAGAGCAATCCAAGTATCCTCCATTTGTACCTCAGACTTTTGAAATCCTGATTTTATGTGTAACATCTCCTCGCATATTATTTACATATCATTGCATTCATTTTGCATACATCCTAGTCGCTCATATTCATCCATTCTCGTCTTCAGATTTGTTGAGTCTCCGTCAAGCTGATTCCTAAACATAAATTCGAAACTAAAGCCAACATCAAGAGAAGAATGGAAAATCAAGAACAACGTAACAGAAAGGGTGAAGACTTGTCACGAGAATGAGAAAGTCAATCCCTAAAGCCAGTGGATCTGACGGGAAAGCTCATCCTTTCTGCTGATTAGAAACTAGGCCTTGTTTCCTTTCAGTTTTTATTTTCCTTGGTTTTATTGTGTGTACTTGCTTTAAGACTTATTTCTCTTTAATGTTAATGTTAATGAAATGAGCATCGCATATTTTGAATCAATTCATTCACTTTCATATTTGTGCATATTCACGCTTTTCCTTTTCAAAAATTTCAACAAAAAAAAAATATCATTGCTTCTCTTATTCATCTGCTGATTGGAGGGAGGATGATGAAAACAAAATACCCAAATTGTTGAATGGTATGCTTTCAAAATAAAACCATGTTGATGATATACAGGCATTGTTTCAACTCCCAAACACTGGATAAATAAGGAAGTTAATCCCTTGTCAACCCTTTTGAGCCTAGAAGTTGGAGTTTCTTTCTACACGAAAAAACCCGCAGTCTTAACCGGGGGCAGGGTAGTTCTCAATTAATCCGAATATGAATTCAATTTCAAGAGAATCTTTCCTTACACCTTTCAATAAGGGTTTTCAAGCAAACATTTTCCTTCGCACACATCAGAGAAATGTCGAAGAAGCTGATGGATGTCATTGTCCAAAAATTAAAAAAAAATTAAAAAAAGTTGCTAAGTCAACACCCAAAAGGCGACTTATGCGAAAATAAAAGCATCCCTGTAGATTGAAAACATCAAAGATACAATTCAGGAAAAATTTAGGGATAATAAAAGAATTTGAATCAAGAGATGTCACCAAAATCCTCAATAAAGAAAAAGAGAGGTCACCAATATTCCTCAACAAAGAAAAATATAAGTTGACCCAAAGTCCTCCGCAAAGACAACAAAATGTTGTGAATAAGCAATGACTGCTATCTAATAATCCCTTGGCTTTTGAGCCACCATCATCAGTGTAACTCCAAATAACCTAAATGCATAGGTTGGATTAGTTGAGCATAGGATTGGAGATCATCATGGAGATTGGGTTGGGTAAAAATAAAATTGAGCCTGATATCATTTGTTTCAAAAACCATGAACCAGACCATGTTACAACCCTTTAAAGACATAATAGAAGCTAGGTTTGTTTTGAAAGTATATCGCACCAAGGTTGCATAAGCTGTATCCTAAGAAATTTTCTAATCATCTGCTTTGATATCATACCTTTTTGAATTATCTTTCACTTTGCATTATCTTTCACATTGCGTGTCTGAATAAGCATTGCATTCTTACTAGTGATTCTTTTGCTATACACCAATATCATTCCAATAATGATTTTGATTTCAAAAATTTGCTTGAGCATTGCATTAAAATTAACATTTTTGAATGAATATTTTATTTTCAAGTAAGCACTCATCATCAAGGAAATTTAAGCAGTTGAGAAACTTGATCAACGATCCTATCAAGGGCATATCACAGTCAAAGATCATGTTATTCAGAAAAACTCTCTTTAAGACTTATGCTAGGGCAAACATTTCAAGTGTCCAGTTAAGCAATCATTCCAATATTAGTCAACATGGGGCAATCTACTTCAAGCAATCCCCGAGTGAAGCTTATCACTCCTTACTAACATGATCATCATTTTGATACTTCTAATAAGTTTAATAGAAGTTTGTGTTCAAGACATCTTTCAAAGGCATAGTTGGAAAAAGTTCACCGTGTTGTGGAATCAGCTACTTCAGTCGTACCTCTCCAAAATAGTCATATCCAGTGGTCTCAGCATTTGCATTGCAAGCATTGACCATTTACATCATACAAAATTTCATATTCATGCATAGCTTGAAATATATTTCATGCTCATTTGCATCTCCCGAGGTCTTGCCATCTTACCTTATGGTCAATCCAATTTTGTTTGGCACCCTTAAAGTCCAATTTCCATTGGCAACCACCAAAAGTCAAAATCCAACCCACTTGGCACCTACCAAAATAGTCATGCATGTCACCCTGTCTTTCATAAAAAACCATTTTTGGATGTGTTTATTTTCCATTCCTTCAAACTAAGTTTGACGTGGACATTTTCCTTCAAAGGTCTCTCTTTGGATAATCCTCGTTGAGAACTTTGATGTGGATATTTTCTCTTCCTTTGAACGTTGTTAAGTTTGACGTGGACTACTTTCATTCAAAGGTATCTCGTTGGATAATTCCCATTGAGAAATTTGACGTGGATATTTTTTCTTCCTTCAAACGTTTTTAAGTTTGACATGGACCCCTTTCCTTCAAAGGTCTCTCTTTGGATAATTCCTTGAGAAATTTGACGTGGATACTTTCTCTTCCATCAAACGTTGTTAAGTTTGACGTTGATCATTTCCTTCAAAAGGTATCTCTTTGGATAATCCCATTGAGAAGTTTGACGTGGACATTTTCTTCTCCTTCAAATTCGTCTTGTTAAGAAATTTGATGTGGATCTTCATCTTTCATTTCCTTCAAACAAAGTTTTACCTGGATATTTTCCTCTTTCCTTCAAATGGTCTCTCTTCGAATCATTTCATTGAGAAATTTGACGTGGGTCTTTAGTTTGCTATATCCCTGTTTACACCCATATGATGTTTTATTTTCCCAGATGTCCATTTGTTCTTATGTTTTTGCTTTCCAGAACCATTTCAGGCCCATCTGATGTTTTGTTTTCCCATATGTCCCTTTGTTCTGATGTTTTTGCTTTCTAGAACCATTTCGATCCCATCTGATGTTTTTGTTTCCCATATGTCTCTTTGTTATGATGTTTTTGCTTTCCAGAACCATTTCAGGCCCATCTGATGTTTTGTTTTCACAGATGTCCCTTTGTTATGATGTTTTTGCTTTCCATAACCATTTCGAGCTCATCTGATGTTTTTGTTTCCCAGATGTCTCTTCGTTCTGATGTTTTTGTGTTCCAGAACCATTCGAGCCCATCTGATGTTTTATTTTCCCAGATGCCTCCTCGTTCTGATGTCTTTCTTTCCAGAACCATTTCAAGCCCATTTGATGTTTTTTCAAATATCCATTCATCTTGATAACACTTATCTGATACTCCTCCATTTATGTGTGTTGTTATGACAATTTCCCTGAATTTGCTCTTGTACACTCTGATTGTTTCAGATGTATCTTCATAATTTGGTCATATTCCACATCTAATACTCTTTTAGATGTCTCGGGCGTTGATACCCAAACTTGGTACTTGTCATCTAAAGCATTGCTAGATGTCATTAATTCCTCTTCTGGAGTTTACCTCTTTTTACTCCAAGAGTTCCTGATTATTCTCCGTCGTCTAGACAGATTTTCAGAAGTATCCTTTTTTCTCCAACCATTTTTTCCTGCCTTACCAATTTTCAATGTATTCTCTTTATCCAATCATTTCATCATCCTCACAGACTTTGTGCCTCATATCATATGCTTAAGATCCCCAGCAATTTCATTTGTACATGCATCTCATGTTTCATAATCACATTGCATTTTGCATCGAACAAATTTTGGGTCTTCTTATATCTAATTGACTTTTACCCTAAAATCGAACGCCTTGCAACAATTCAATTTCTCGGGTTCAAGACAATTATATTGGGGCATCTGACATACCTCAAATTTGTCCTACCCGCATATTCACTTTATTTATTCAGAAAATCAAAAATATTTTAGGGTAAATTTATTTAGTCGGGGTTTATATGCTTATTAGTTCACTTGTGTGTGGTAAAACCGGTGGAGGCCCAATTCAGGGTCATTATCCTTTTCTTTCAATTTTTTTACCTTTTTATTTTATTTTCTATTTTTGTTATTAATCCCTTATTATTTTTATTATTATTATCTTTATTTTTACTATTATCCATTTTACTACTATTTCAATTAATATTCATTTTTATTATTATAATTCTTTTTAATTTCTATAATTCATTTTTATTATTATTATTATTATTTTTTATTATTATTATAGTTACTAACTATTACTTTATTGTTTCTATTAAGAATCCAATTACAAATACAAAGTTGTTAAAAATTAAGCCCATACAATACAAAAAACAATTACGTGAAAGCATGTTTTATTGAATGTTAAAGAATGCATAATATGAGAATTTTAGTGCACATGATTTCTTTCCAGTTGGTATAGTACCCCATGCCACATCACACATTTTCTTTCCATAACATTTTTCTCACCCATGCATACCATCCGCTGATACTGGCCCCACCTTCATTTCTTTCTCAGCAACACAATACACACAGCAAACGTGTACGCACTACACGATTTCTTCCGCGACATATTGAACCATTCATTCACAAAAGCAAATGCACATGGTTTGTTATTATACAACTCAGAATCAAAAACATCATCCAATATCTGTATAATTCTTCTAATTTCACCCTTGTCTTCATCTATAAAAGATACCCTCAGATCACCCTCTGGAGACGGCTCGAAAAAATCCCAATGCAGACCCTCCAAAATATCATTCTCACCACATGAAAACCACATTCCTCATCACTAAAACCTGCAACAACAAAACCTTCTCAATCACCATCCTTCAATCATTCGCTAACCATATTCACTGAAACCTACTCTTCATCACTCATATAAATTGTAAACACCACCTTCAAAAAAGTTGTTCAACCCAAACGCATCCTACTATCACCACCACCAACATCCATTAACCACCCCCTTCTACAAATATCTACAAACCTTCTACCAAACATTTTCACAACCAAAAATCACATAAATCCAAATCAAACCAAAAACAGAGAAAGAGATGAAATAGTGAGAGCTTGAGGACCTATAAACCTTGAAACCGAGTCGCAAATCTCAGAAAAATAGAAATCAAAACTCAAACAGAATGACCCTTTGAAATCAAAAATGAGCGAAGAATTGAATCCGTAGATAAACCAAATCGGACCTTGCAGCGGAAATATCAAGCGAGAGCACCGCAACTGAGACGGACCTATGAGATCCCGAAATCTTCAAACAGTCGTTACAAAAGCTGAGATCATGAGATGCAGGTTTGAGATTCGGAGGATGAGAGACCCAGAGAAATCGGAGGGCGAGGATGAGACTTGAGGGGACAGCGAACTGGATTCTCGACCACCATCGAGAGTTGATTTGCAGAGGGTTATGCTTCCTTCCTTTTCTCTGTTTTTGACAAGAGCGTTTCTTACTTTTCCTTATGTGTTTTTTACAGAGCATTTCTTTTTTATTTTTATTGTTGTGATAATGCTTATAATGGGATTTGGAAGCCTACAGTTTTCCTTTATATCACACCTAACTCACGTCTTGCACCTTTCATCTGGTTATTGTATATACTTTTTATTTTCTCTTCTTTTGATTTTAATGGTTTTGCTCCGTTTTCTTTTTTGAAGAAGATTTTTTAATATCCAATCTTTGATTTTGTTTTCTAATATTTTTATCATTTGAAAAATCCTTTACAAAACAAAATGATTAAAAAACTGGTTTGTTGTATTATATTGATTTTATATGATACCTTGTTTTTTTATCCTAATTTATGGGTCAATGATATGATAAAAGGTTTATCGATATTCGATTTTGTCGACGTTATCTAAACCTATATGAGGCCAACTTTTCCATTTCTTTATTATTTATCGATTTATCGATTTATTCATTATTGTGGTCTATGATATTATTATCCAATTTTTAACATTCGATTTCATAAATAAATCGACGTTTTCTAAAATCTATATGAGACCCCTTTTCCATTATTTTTATGGTTTCTACTTAATTTTAGATCCATTATTTTATTGATTTTATTATTATTTTGGCCAATGATAAATGGTGATATTCAATTTCTAATAAATCGACTTTATCCCCTAATTTGAGGCCACTCCTTTATTTTCTTTATTACTTCCCGATTTTTTTTATTCGGCCGATGATAAACGGTTAGATATTTGATTTCGAACAAATCAATGTTATCTAAACTAAATATGAGGCCATTCTTTTATTTTCACTATTATTTTTCATTTTACTTTATTTTATGGTTGATGATATAACAAACGATTAAAATATTCGATTTCAACAAATCGACGTTATTTAAATCAATATGAGAACAATTTTCTTTTATCGCTTTTCTTTAATTTATTTTATGGTCGATGAAAGTCAAGAATCGTGATAATTAATAAATCGTGATTAAGAATAAACCATTCTTTTATTTAAATAATTGTTTGATTTTAATACAAAGTGATGCCTGACTTCTTATAGAATGATTCTAAACATTGAATCGATTCTAAGATAGTTAAAGAGCCACATTTTGACGCCTTTGATCTAATCTCGAGCTCCAACGGCTCCACTTAGCTTAGGACACTTCACACACGTTTCCTCTTGGGAAAATACAATGAAACCTTTTATTTCGTGCAATCCCGTGTAACTTACTTGTACCCCTCTCCCAATTCCGATGTATGTCATTTATTTATTCATTTTCACTTGTTTTGCGAACCCTTCGTCCAACGCCAAGTGATTTCATTCGTACCCTTGCTCTTCCTTTAGGTTTTGGTATCGTTTACTAGGCGCCTTCCTTAGGACTAGGATTTGACCCCACGTAACCAATCAACCCTTACACTCCATTTGCATTCACCCTTCGTGAGCGCTTTGTGCCTCAAAATCGACCTACCCTTTGACCAACATGGTTATGTTAGATCCAAACCCTTGATCCAACTTCAAGTGGTCTTAGGTAATAAAACACATTAATAATATGAGAAGAATTGTACGCCACGAGCCTTAAGTGGTAGAAAGAAGGATAATGAGCTTTCATTACTCGCTCCGATTATTTCCGTCGCAAGACGCTTGGCTTGTTGGTTCGAAATAATCACCTCTACCCATAGTCTTTAGTGCAATTCGACTCCTAAATCCTTTTTTTGAAAGAAAGGTAAATAAAATCAACAACCATCAGTAGTGGGCCGAACTACGAAGCTCTGACTTTCCCATTGCACGAGGGAATATGTAGGCACGAGGATCTCAATCCTTGTCGAGCCCCTAGGATCAATAAAACCCTTAGTTTAGCAAGTAATACTTAAGCTTAGACATCCCTTCGCGCGTGACAACTTAGATGGTTCCCATCGAGTATGATGGATGTAGGGGGTGCTAATACCTCCCCCCTATATAACCGACTTTCGAACCTAGAAAATGGTTTGCGACGACCTTGTCTTATCCCTTCTTGGTGGTTTTATCTATATTTACCCTTTTCCTCTTTAGGAATAAACAAAATTAGGTGGCGACTCTCATGTCAGCCCAGCCGCGACCGCGTTCGCAAGGATCATATTTTTTGAGGTACGGAAAAGTGGAACAATGAAAGGGATAATAATAGTAGGTTTTTTCATAGAATTATGAAAGAAAGGAGGAGACATAACAACATAGGTTCGATTAATACCGAAAATGGTATCTTGGACACAGTTAGTTTGGTAAAGAATGAGGTCTTTGAGCACTTCTCTAAGAAATTTATTGAAGAGAGAGAAGAGAGGCCCTTGTTAGAAGGCATTTATTTTAATACTCTTGATAGTTTGGAGTGTGATTCTCTTGAAGTTATTTTTTGGAGGGAGAGATATACAAAACCCTAAACATATTATTTATCTATTCTAAAAAATGCAGAGAAAATATCTGAATGGAGAAAAAACAGCTTCACTAAGAATTGGAGAAGAATTCCATGTTCCAAGACAATATAGGGTTGAACAAAAAGAAGGCTCAAATTCGCCTTTTCTCAAACAAAAGAGGAAGGAAGTTTGCAAAGGTTGTGTCAACCGTTCTAGAAAATTTTACACAGACACATATTCACCATGCCTAAAAATAGATTTTCACTCATGTTTGATTCAATGGTTGAAAACATCATTGCCTTTCATTTAGATATATCTTCGGCCACCACAACAATAGAGATGCAATAACTCTGAATTCAGATCCATACCTTCATCAACTACTCACCCCTTTGGAAAAATTAAAGCAATTACTACTTTTTAAAAATGAAACAATTTAAACATTGGCAAGGAAAAAAATTATGAGTAACATAATTTGATGAAACATTATTACTTACTATTTCTAACAATAAAAATTGTTAACCTTTTTCCTTTTCCTTAATCATTATATTCTAAATTATACAAAATTATATTTCATAATCTTATAGTATAATAAAACTGAATCATAAAGATCCAAAAGCTAACCTCCAAAGGCATCAAGATCCAAAAGCCAGCCTCCAAAGACATGAAGATCCAATGGTTGTGTCCCGTGAAAAAAAATGCAAACTAATAACAATACAATTTCTGGAGTGTGAGCAATCAACCGTACTAGGAGATGCAGAAATAAAAGAAACTTTTATGGACTGGCCTAACATTTTCCTTCCGCCAAATTGAGGCCCAATCCAGTATTCGTTTAGGCATAAGCCCAATTAGAAACTAAGCAAAGATATGGTCATTGGAAAAGAGAGCCATTCACATATAGCCGTTCAGGATCTCCCCACACGCGCCATAACGCCTTCCTCGCGGCCAACTGCCCTCAGAATCTTCAGTATGCAGTCATACTCAATTAAAGGCTACGCATCGTCAATCCACGAGCGTATGCCCTTATAAATACCCTCCAGCTTTGGAGGTCCAGGTAACCAATTCTAACCACTCTCAATCTTCCTCACGCTTTAGTTTGTCTCACACATAAACTTACTTGAGCATCATAGTACCTTGTAGCTACACCATCCCTCTCCTACATGCACCATCATAGTCCCAGTTGAAGTCCACGAGGACCTGTCCGAATAATTTCTGTACAGTGGCGCTGTTTGTGGGAAACTAGCAGCTCCCCCATCTTTCGTGAACAAGATCCTTTCTTTTTCTCCACGATATCAAAGCTCATCTTTTCTTTTTCGTCTTCATGGCTTCGCAGATCAACGATACTGTGAAAAATCCTCTTACCATCATTGTCAGTGATGGAGATAAAACAGGAAAACATGGGAGAACCCAACTCAATGCCGACCACCACGAAGAGCATCATCCTTCCCTAACTTCCAACAATCTAAAACAACCATCCGTCATTCACGGGGACCACGTCTTCAAACCAATCCTCGTTCCATCATACGCGGATGGTAGCACACAGGCCCTCATCGCCTCCCTCTATAAGGCAAACTTCGCTCTCTTCCAGCAGAGAAAACGTATACATATGCTCGAGGGTGACCATCATTCCCCTTCCCCATCCAAGAGACACCGCTGCAGAGATTCTCGCGGAGACTCGCACGCCTCTATGTTGCTCGCGATCCCCTCCGCAGAATCACAAGAGGAAGGACTCCAGGCACCTCTCTCCCTCGTGAGATCAGGATAAGCCTGGAGGATCATGCCCAGAAAGAGCCAGGAAACGCACTCGATCTCCTCCTCGAAGAATAAGACGTTCACCGGACGATAGATGCCAAAGCAAGAATCCTGTTACAAAGAAGACCATCATCCCCGTTAGCCTAGCAGAAGTTCTCATTAGAGCAGATCCCCATATCCCTCGTCCGGAATCAGCGACGACGATGATCATCATGGGCCACTCAGTCATGAAATTATGGAGACTCGCATCCCTCGCGGTCTCGTGAAACCTCCTCAACTGGCCACTTACGACGGGACCACTGATCTCGATGATCACATAGAGAACCTCGAGGCCATGCTCCACTATCACAACATAGAAGGGGCCATCAAATGCATGTTTTTCCCTATCACCTTACGAAAAGGCACGATGTCATGGTACAAACACCTCCCCGCAAGATCTATCACATCGTGGAGAGTCTTGAAGAACTAGTTCACCAGGAATTTCACTGCGTCCAGACGTCATCCAAAGTCCAGAACCACCATTGAAGGGATCATATAGGGAAAAGAAGAACCTCTATGGGACTATAACGATAGATTCAACAAAGAAGTCATGGAAGTGCACACTATTGACCGCATGAAGCGGTATATCCTCGAGAAGGGCTTGCATCCTAATAGAGAATTTTGAAAAGTTGTAGGTATCGAGCCTCCCCAGTCCCTCGTTGAGCTTCTCCACAAGGCTCAAGCCTATATCCAGTATGAGGAAAAGGAGGTCACGTACAAGACACGAGATTCGAGGAATCAAGAGAATATGTGATCTCATAAGCAGAAAGACGACAACGAGGCTCCACAGCATGAAAAACAAAAGGACGATCGTCCTTGCAAGAGCAGAGGGCCATCGAGTCACTTCTCAAAATATAACCTTCTCACCGCTCCCCGTGAGAAAATTCTTAATGAATGCTCAACACCGAGTTCAAACAGGGAGGAGTTCGTTTCCCCAAACCAACTACTTCTAATGCCAATATCGATAAAAGCAAATATTTCAATTCCACCGCAGTCAAGGACATGTCACTAAGGACTGAATCCATCTCAAAGACGCAATTGAGATCCTCATCAAGGAGGGGAACCTAAAGAAGTACATCAAGGACGGAGCTCCTCGACAAGAAGAGGCGAAGAGAGTCGACGAAGTCTCCGAAGAAGCTGCTCCCATGGAAGTCGCTCTGTCAGTCACTAGACCCGAAGATTTATTCATTCCTCGACACCTCAAAGGAACAAGATACTTTGTGACGCACAACCTCGGGAATAATTCCCATTGGGCATGCTCATCTCGGGTGGAGGCTACAACGAAATGACTGTCGGGTCCGTTAGAAGAAGGCTCGAACATTTGGTCGATTCCTCACCAAATCAGCTCCCGTCTCTCGAGAAAGTCAAGGGGAAGTTCCAACCAATTACTTTTTACATGGAGGAACTCCTTGGTGGATCTCTGAACTCTCACACCCCTTTACTGATCCGCGCCAAGATGGCGAAGATGGACGTTCACAGGATACTCATCGACCAGGGAAGCTCGGTTGATATCATGTACACCTCGCTCTTTCGGCATTACAGCTTGATAAGTAAAATATATCCTCATATGTAGGTTTTGATCTGCAGGGATTCAACGGGGATACCGCTAAACCCTTAGGCTACATCGAGCTAATTGTCACATTCAGAGAAGGAGATGCTTCCAAGACATTCAAGACACATTTCCTGGTGATCGATTATCCATCCCTTTACCGATTCATATTGGGGAGACCAATATTAGCCGAACTTAAAGCCATCCCGTCTACGGTCCATCTCAAAATGAAATACTAAATAGAGAAGGGCCATGTAGCTACTCTCCACAGAGACATTGAAGCAGCGCGAATGTACTTTGAGGCAGCGACCAGAGGCCAGACCGTCATAGAGACTGCACCAAAGAGCAACAAGCATGCAAGAGATGAGGGCACTCTAGCTGAAGAAGTTCAACTCGAGAAGAAACCAACCCCTTAAATCAATATAATCAATCTCGATTCTTGCGTTCCAGCTGATTCCGAGGATGACATAGCTGCAGACAAAGCAGCCATTCTTCGCCATTTTCCCGCAGGAGAGTTCGAGGTCATAACCTTCAGAGATAACCCTGACAAGGGAGTTCGCATCGACATAGGCCTCCCCGACGATGTGAAGGAACATCTGAAGCAATGCCTGCACAACAACTCGAATCTCTTTTCCCAGAGCACCGCTTATATGCCCGACATTTCTCTTGAGATTGCATGCCACAAGCTCGCCATTAACCCATCAGCACGTGCAATTACCCAATGTAGACAAAAGTAGTCCAAAGAAAAAACTTTAGCTGGTGAAAAACTAGTTAATGACCTTTTAGAGGCCAATTTTGTAAATGTGGCTAGATATACAACCTGGCTCTCGAACACTGTATTCGTGAAAAAAGCTAATGGGAAATGACGCCTTTGTACTGGCTACACTGGTCTTAATTGGGCTTGCTCTAAAGATTCCTACCCTCTGCCCAACACAGACAAGCTGGTAGACAATCCTGCAGGTTTTAAATTATTGTCCTTCATGGATGCGTATTCTGGGTACAATCAGATACCCATGGCTGATAAAGATAAAAGGCACATCGTGTTCATGACCCCGAAGAGAAATTATTACTATAACGTAATGCCCTTTGAGTTGAAGAATGTTGGAGCCATATATCAACGCATGATGAACAAGGTCCTCCAATCACAGATTAGGGACATGCTCGAAGTTTACATGGACGACATGATTGTCAAGTCTACCCAAGAGTCCGATCACACTTTTCATCTCTAGAATGTGTTCGACCAAGCAAGGAAGTGCATAATGCCCTTTAATCCTGACAAATGCACCTTTAGTGTGAGGGCGGTCAAATTCCTTGATTTCTGTCTTACAGAAAGAGGAATCGAGGCTAACCACGACAAGTGCCGCATTTTCTCAAAATTTCCTACGCCTGACTCGAAGAAGTCGATCCATTCCTTAAACAGTATGCTCACCTTTTTATCTCGCTTTGTGGCAAAATCTACTTAGCATGTCTCACAGTTCTTCAAACTACTTTGCAAGGAAGCAGCGTTTTAATGGACAAAAGAATGCGAACAAGCGTTGCAACACCTCAAACGAGCACTATCAGAGTCCCTAATTTTTGCCAAGCCGACAACCGGGGAAATCCTATACTTGTATCTATTTGTCAATTCCGAAGCTATTACCGTAACTCTCATAAGAGAAAGCCCAGACAGGAAAAGCCTATGTATTTCACGAGTAAGGCCTTGCAAGGATTGGAGCTTAGGTATCAACAAATGGAGATGGTCGCCCTCGCGCTCGTAAATGCTGCCAGAAGACTACGACACTATTTCTTGGCACACACTGTGGTTGTACGAACCGACCAGCCTATCAAGCAACTTTTAACCCGACCAGATATGGCCGAAAGAATGCTGAGATGGTCCTTAGAACTCTCTGAATTTGACATACACTACGAAAGCAGAAAAGCTCTAAAAACTCAAGCCCGGGTCGACTTATGGCCGAGATGACCCCAATAGAAGTTGCACCAGAAAGCGCCTATAAATGGGTCATCTACGTCGATGGAGCATTTAGTCCGTCTGGGAGTGGTGCAGGGATCATCCTCGAAAATGAAGAAGGTCTCGTGATCGAGGTATCTCTAGTTCTTTCTTTCCCGACGTCTAACAACCAAGATGAGTATGAAATCTTCTTAGCAGGAATCTGCCTAGCCAAGGACATGGGTGCCCAAGAAAACAGGATCTACACCGATTCTTAGTTGGTCGCATCACATGTCAAAGGGGAATACCAGGCGAAAAATGACCATTTGGTCTAATACCCGATGTTAGTATAGCAAATGCTGCCACATTTCAAGTCTTGGGACGTCTAACACATCCACCGTGAGCGTAAATCACGGGAAAATGTCTTGTCGAAATTGGAATGTATGCAGAGGAAAGGCTAAAACAAGTCCGTCATCCAGGAAACACTTCCTCGCCCTAGTGTAACACCCCAAATTTGCCTTCTGGTTTTTCTTTCCTTATTTGGCTTTTTCGTTTTCCATTCATATGCATTCTCCATTAGGTCATTAACATTTGCATTCATTTGCATATGTTCCTAAGGCATGGGATCAATGTCATCTGGGAATTAGGGTTTATTTCCTCGATTCATTGGTATTCAAGGATTTTACTTGTAAGGATTTTTCACTGGCGCATTTGGCCCATCATCAACAATGAAGTGTGAATTATGTGTCTCTTCATCAAGTTACATGTTTATTCTTCTTCTTCTTTTCAGCATCTCAGGAGCTTGCTTCAATTCAAGTTATTTGTTTCAGTGGGTTTTTTGTCCGTCAATGAGTTTCAAAATCAAGTTGTGTTGTGCGAGATCCATCAGTTTATCAAGCAGTGAGATTTAATTCAGACGAATTCAAAGATGATTCATGATTTACCTGACCAGAGGTTCATAAGATGATTAATTCAGATGATTGGTGTTTTAGTTGCAAATTATTCAGTGGCCTGAGACTTGTTCATTAATTTTAATCAGGAGTTTGGTGAGGTATTCATTCACGTGATCGTTTGACAGTTTGAATTCGAAGTTCGATATCCAGTCATTTCACCTTAACCAATTTTGTGTTCATGTTTAAACCATTTGTCAATATCCATTTTATAATTCAATTTTTCAATATCCATTTTTTCCATTTTTTCGATGCAAGTTAATCCATTATCCATTTTTCATTTTTCCTATTCAAATTTACATTCAAAACTCCAAAGTACATATCGGAAGCCATTATCCCATATTTATTTACCAAGTCCAATTCACATTATCATTAAACAAAAAAACATTTTCAAATAAAAGAATTTCACAAAGCCCACATCCTTTTTGGTGGCCCATTAGAAAATAAAAGTTTAACTTAAGTCGACCTAAGTATAAAATGAAAAGACCCTAATCCCAAAACCTAGAAAAACGCCACTTTTCTCAATCCCAAAGCTATTTCTCTTTTTCTAAGAAAACTTGGTCTTCAGATTTCTTTTCATACTAATTGACATCTCATTCTCAATCTTCAATGAATATCACCGTTAAAATGTCACCTACATAATTCTTTCTCATCCATTATTTCCTCCATATAAACAATACCGGAAAAAACATTGCAAAAATAGTAGTAGAAACGTTTTTCACTCTTCAACACCCATCACTCTCAATCACCATGATCCGACCTCCGTCTCGCCGGCAACCAAGTGAATTAGTCACAAAAACAGTAGTTCCACCGAGCTTAATCTTATCTGAACTCAAAAATGAAGAAATCATCCATTTCGCATAACAACAACATTTTTGCAACATACCTCAACTCCTACTTCATTTTTCTCGACGTTGCCGTTAGCGGTAACCACACAAAGCATCATTAGCATCGACATCAACAAATCCAACTGCGACGCTTCGATCTCTGTCGTGGATACAAAGTCGATTCATGATTGTAAGTACTTGGGGATTAAATTGGTTGATTAATGGTGAAGCTTCTGATAAGTATTCTTAAGTTCTCTTGCGCGTAATGAAGAGGCAACAAACCTTCTCCGTTAGGTACCACTGTAACTATTATTTTCCGTGCCTCATTCTAGTCCTGATGCCATATTAGGAGCATGTTGCTACATCTGAAGTCCTATTGGTGTAGGTTTTGTTTGTGCATTATTCGATTACTTCAGTTGTGTTCTCTTCTCCTTGTTTCATATTTCACTTGCACACTTATTTCTTTTGTATCTCAGCTTCTTCCTTCATTTCTTTTTATGCTTTCTTGTCTTGATTGTGATGTGCTTAGGCCATCCTTTCTTCTCTTTTCTTCTTTCCCTCATTCTTTAGGTTAAGCAAACCTCACTAACCTAGGACCACCTTTGCATGATAACTTTAGGATTAGACTTTCCCCATTAGACTTTCACCTTTTAGATCCTCTTTGGTTCTCTTTCTCTTCTCATCTTCAAACAAAAACCTAAAAAACATTTAATAAGGATTGAATTGGTCTCCTGTGCAATAGCCTTATTCCATGAGTCATATGTATTCATTCCATCTTGGAATAGTACACTTGTCTAGCATGATGCACAAGTCTCATCATGAGGTCATCTTCATCAAGAAAATCCTAAAAAACAATTCTTCACCTAATCACTAAGACACTTAATAAGTTCAACAAGTTAGTGAGCTTAGCCCCTAGCTCTTGGAAACAAGTCTTGGATAAATTCTCCTTACTTGGTGTGCTTGTTCTATTATTCCATCTTGGAATGTAGTAGCAAGTACACATTCCATGGAAAAGAGCTTGAGTTCACTTACTTGTGCCAAACTCCTAAAAGACTTCTAAAAAATACAAACAAACAATAAGCGTCTTTCCTTCGGGACTTCTCTTCTCATCACCTTCACTCTGAACGCAAACTTGCTCCTACTTGTCATTTTGTAAGATGGTAACACACTCATCGTTCGAGCCTGCAACACCTGCGCATTGACATAGGTAGTTCAAGCCTTAAGACACAAGCAATCTTTTCCACCCCTAGTTAGGGGAACTACAGCGACTCTGATCCTCATTATCTAGATGAGGTACGTAGGCAGCGGGGTAGGGCCCGTTCGAGCACACTCTTTTATTTTCCCTACATTTTCCCCATTTCTTTTCTCTCCAGATCCAGTTCCTTTCTTTTTGCAGCAACTTTCATTCTTTCACCCTTTGAAACAGTTTCTTTGCAAGCATGGATCCCGTCGGGTACGGTGGACGATCTGGGGTGCTAATACCTTCGCAGGTCATAACCGACTCTCGAACTCAGTCTCTTTGGTTCGCAGGACCTGTGTCCTTCCTTTTCTTTTCTTCTGGTTTGTGCAGCATTATCATTCTCGTTCCTTTGGGATAAAAATGCCTGGCTGGCGACTCTACCTTTTTTCCGCGCCACTTTCGCATTTGTACCAAGATGGAAATCCAGGGAGCGACAGCTGGCGACTCTTCTGGGAACGAACCCAGAATCTCTGGTTCCCTTGAGAGTCTCTCCTAGCGCCTGCGTGTTTATGTTTCTTTGGGTGTTGATTGTTTGCTGTTGCGTGTTTATTTTACTGTTGTTTATTTACAGTTTTATTTACAACTTTATTTACATTTTTCAGTTTTTATTTTCATGCATCATATATATTGTACTGGATTGTCTGGCTGTACTGGTTTTTTGCTTGGTGGGACTGGGATTTGTTACTGTGAGATGAGCTCGTAGCCGGGGCTCGAGTGCACCCTAGGACTTAGAGTGGTTCCACTTTGGCTTCATGGAATCTTGCTATGTTGGTATTAGTGAGTTCCACGCCCAAACTTGCGACCGTCTTGGGAATGTATTGATATCAGAATCTTTCTGAATCATTATATGACCTCGATAGTTATGTGCATCTGGGGACCGATCATTAAGGACCTTTGTGGAAACATCCCTCTCTAGTGGTGACAGTGGCAGACCACATTTCGTGGCAAACCCATTCGCACCCGAGGGCCCACCTTGAACTCGCATAGGATGGTCTGGTTCTCTTATAGGAACTTAGTCAAAGCATCTGGTCGTATGATGATAGTACAGTATCCTACGGGCTGAATGTACTATTGTTTCTCGGTTTCAACGCTCGGAGCTGGGGACTTATAAGTGATGCTTGTTTTTCCTGGACTCACGCTGAGACCTCCCTGAGTAGTACATAATGCTAAACCGATTCCCTGATTTAATCATGAGCCATTTCTCGGAAATGGTGAATGTATTATTGCTATTCGACTTTGAGAGTCCGTGATGTTTGACCCGGAGCACACCCGTGAGATTGGGAGGGGTTTACAGGTTTGCAGGAACCCTTGACCTCAACATACCCTCATTACCAGTACAGTCTTACCTTTTGATCCGGTCACTATGATTTTGGAGTTCTTGATCCTTTGGTTCTCAGCTATTATTTTGGGTTATTATACAGAGATCTTGTAACTGTGGTTACAAACCCTCGATTCTTGGCTCAGTATTCCAGATTCCAGACAGTTTCCAGCATTGATCCCATGTCTTTGCATCTTTAGCATCATCATATTGCATTTTGCATTTGCATTTGCATTGCATTTCCTTCTTCTAGAGAGCTCATGATTCCTCTTTTGTCCATGGCCAGCCAGCTGATTTCCCGGTACTCAGTTCAAACAAGTGGTAATTATTGGAAGACATCAAAGTGTTTGAAGCTAGACTGAGCAGTGTCAAGAGTTAAAAGGTCAGATTGGAAGCCGTCGGTAGTTATGTCAGAGAACAACTTTCAGCATGTTGATCCTCCACCTGGTTTCACTTTGATGACCAATCCTTTGTATGGTATTTCTCCTGATGAAGATCTTCCGCAAGTGAACAATCTTACTCAAGCTCAGCTTGTGCATACCCCGATCATGAATCAGAGTGTCCCTGAACCATATGTTGTCCGAGGTGGACCTTCATCTTCTTCTGATGCTACAGATTATCAGAGTTTTGCTTTCCCTATACCAAACTTCCAAGGGGCAATCCCTCTTGCAAAAATCAAGGATCCACAGACTGTTGAGACTGCTGAAAGGTTTCGTGTGTTGGAGGAGCAACTCAAAGCCTTAGCAAATCCGGATGCCTTTGGTTTTGATGCTCTAAACCTGTGTTTGGTGCTTGGTCTTGTCATTCCTCCAGATTTCAAAACACCTAAGTTTGAGAAGTACACTGGTGTTAGTTGTCCAAAGCATCATTTGGTGATTCATTGTTTTCAGGATAGTTTAAGCGGTGCATCCTTAAGTTGGTATATAGATTTGGAAAGCAGTCGTATCCGATCTTGGAATGATTTAACCAGAGCTTTCGTAAAGCAGTACCAGTATAATTTGGACATGGCGCTGAGTCGCATGCACTTGCAAAGCTTGTCTCCGAGGTATAGTGAATCATTTAGAGAATATGCATAGTGGTGGAGAGAATTGGCAGCTCAAGTGCAACCACCACTTTCAGACAGAGAATTGGTTGACTTGTTCGTAGGCACCTTGCAAGGTCCGTACCTGGAAAGAATGAGTAGCATTGGGACATCAAACTTCTCTGATTTGATAAAAGTTGGAGGGCGCATTGAGAGCCTGATCAAGAGTGGAAAGATCCAAGACTCTTCAAACACCCCAGCTAGTGAAAGTGAATCTGTTGGTAGCTTCCAAGGGGAGGACGAGTATGGAATCAGTGCATTCATGGAAAATATTGAGCATTCTGGACCAACATCTTCTCAGAGATCATCTTTTCATGTGTCTGGCTACTCTTACGGACAATTGGCAATGCTCAAAGAACCACATCAGAAACCTTAGACTCCTCCTCATCCAAATCTGCAAGCTTATGGCCGAAGACCCCAGAATCAACTTCAGAGCCAGCCTAGGCCTCACAACAATCTGGAAAGAAGGAATGCTCCTCTTCATCCAGTTCCCATGGCATACAGTGAACTTTTGCCACATCTAATTCAGAGCTCATTGGTGGTTCCTAAGCCTCTCAAGCTGTTGCCAGAGCCATACCCTCCAGAGTACAATCCTCATGAGCAGTGTGGGTATCATGGTGGATCAATGGGGCATTCAACTGAAGATTGCAAAGCTTTTCAGGCCAAAGTCCAATAGTTGATCGACAAGGGGTACATATCCTTTCCAGAAGGAAGCTTGGTTGTGCATGTCAACCTCTCTCCTGATTAAGTTCAAGGATTTCGAAGGAGTGTCTCCTAATTTCAGTGGTTCAGACAAGAAGATGTCATTAGAATTGAAGATCATTGTATCCTTTTATCATTTGCATTGTAGTTTCTTTCCGGTTAGACGCTACTTGTTTTAAACACTTTTATTTTGAATGGTAATGTTAATGAAGTGACCATGCACTTTTTGAATTACTTATGTCGCATTCGCTCATTTTTCTTTCATAACAAAAAAAAACCAAAAATGCATCCATTTACCTCCCACTTATTTCACTGTTGTTTGCAGGTTTGAGGGAGGATGATGAGAACTGAATACCCATAATTGTTAAAGGTATGCTTTCAGAGTAGAACCTGCTGACGATGTACATGCATTTCTTCAAATCCCAAACACCGGAGATATAAGGGAGATAGACCCTCATCAACCCCTTCGAGCCTTGAAGTAGGATTTTTTTTCTAAACGAAAAAACCCTCACATCCAACCCGGGGCAGGGTAGTCATCAGTTAGTTTGACTGAGCGTTCAAATTTCCAAAGGAGTGTGCATCCGAGGATCCATTATCTTTTATTCATTACACCTCAAGAGGCCAGGGACGTAAAACCACAATGGTTACCCCTCAACAACCAAGGAATGAGGCAGTCACAACCCTTTCAAGCAAGTCACACGAACCAGTGTCACACGATTTGTTCAAAAAAAATCAAAACGAAAAAAAGAGAAATAAAAGCCCGCTAAGTCAAGAAAAAAAAAGAGGAAAAAACATGAGAACAAATGACTTAGGCAAAAGTTAGGGCATCCCGCTAGACTTCAAAATTGAAAAAAATTCAAAGAAAGAATCAGTCCAGGCAAAAGTTAGGGAGTAAAAATATCAAAAAGAAAAATCTTCCATAAGAACAAAGTCGTGTGACTACAGACACAAAGACAAAGGGGTGACTATTACTCCAAAAACCTCATCGATGTTTAAACCGTCAACGTCATCGGTTCTTCAACCATCACAAAACCCTTTCAAGAGGTGATTGCTTAGGCCAAATTAGTTGAACATAGGATTGGAAAACATCAAGGAGAATGGGTGGGCATAGATAAACTTTGAGCAATAAATCCTTCTTTCTAAAACCGTGAACCAGGCCAACTCATAACCCTTGAAAGTCCTAATTGAGTCAGGGTCAATTCTGAAAGCATACTACGACAAGGTTGCGTAAACTAACTCCTAACGATTTGCTAACTCAACACTACGTTTGGACTAATCGTCCATTCGTCACACACTGTCACAACATTCAAATAAATAAATGTTCAAAACCTGCATGAGCATCGCATTAAAATTACCATTTATAAATGAACAATTTTAATTGCAAGTCAGTCTACGACATCAGGGAAGTTCCTACAAAGAGCAATCAGAGGAGAATTTGATTATTCAACAATGATAGTCAAAGTCAAGAGCATCGTGTAGGCCTATGAATCAGGGGCATGTTATCCAGTGGTTTTATCGACCAAGGAATCAGTCAGTCTAAAGCAAGTTCCCAAGCATTAATTGATCGAAAGGAAATCATCCAAGAGTCAGTTGATCAGAGCTGAATCTACCAAACATGGGTAGGCCACCTGGAGTTTTTGTTGACTAAGGATGAATTCTTCCAATGCTCACTCAGAATGAGTCAAATTGCTTCCACGCTCATGCTGGGGTAGAGCACTTCCAGAGCTCACCAAGTGCAACTTTCCTCGAGAGAACATCCAAGTCTTCCATTCCAAGAATCTGATAATTAGGGGCAGTTTGTTCAAAGACTCACCCAACTGGGGCAACTTCAGCTACACAGAGCAAGTTATATTGGTGATCTCCGAGTTCAAGTCAAGTATCGGGAAATCATGCTACCCACCCTCGCCTTTGTCACCCTTCTCAACAAGAAGCCATGCCACATAAGACCTTTCTTCCCACCTCGGGAGCTTTTCTAGCTTTTCATAATCATTGCATAAATTATTTGCATACATTGTTCATGTCGCTTCGCTTGAGCATATAGAGCATACGCATTATAAATGCACTAGGTGTACCTCACAACTTCATTCTCGCACCAAAGGCCTCGTAACCCAACTTCTTGACCATCCAAAGTCCAGTTCTCGTCTGGCAAACCAATTCAAAGTTCAATTCTCGTCCGGCAAACCAACCCAAACTCTAGTTCATGTCTGGCAAACCAACTTCAATACCAATTCTCGTCTGGTATGCGAATCTTTTAACCAGTTCTCGTCTGGTCACCTTTTCATTTAGATTGTTGAACTCTAGTTCTCGTCTGGTAGTCATTCTTTCTCAGAGTCAGTTCTCGTCTGACAATGAACCCAAGGAGTCAGTTCTCGTCTGACGACTTATTCTTTGCCCATCAGTTCTCGTCTGTTGGACTATCTTCAATAAACCGGTTCTCGTTTGGTAATCCACCATTTAAGTCCAATTGTTTGGCAACAACAAAAAAACAAAAAAACAATCTCTATCAACCTGGCCTTCCGCCCAACCATCCTTGTTTCATAACCCGTAGCTCATATCATCATATCCTCGGTAGCCTGAGCATACATATATATCTTGCAGCATTTGCATTGCATTTTCATACCGCATGGTTTCTGTTTTATCTCTGGTGTGGAGCAAGATTGTTTCAAGACGCGGTATGGGGCAGTTATCTCAGAATCTGTTGAATTTCTACGAGAGTTTGAGGACACTGAGGCATTATGGATGCCAGGTCTTCTGTAAAATCCTCTAGAGACAATATTTTCATAGATAATGATGCCTGATGCATATATTGAGGAGTAGAGGAACAATTGTTCACTCATGACAATCAATATGACATTGTTAAGCTCAGAAGCTTGAAGCACTGTGTTAATTCTCAAGGAATGTCTGGTATTTCTTTTTCCAACAGGGTATTGGAAGTTTATTTCTTCTCCGAGCAGAAAATCTCTTTCAGCCGACAGGATTTCTTCATAAGGAGTAGGTTATTCTCATCTGGTCAAAGTCCAATTTTCATTGGCATATATTCCCAACACAGTCGTCATACTATACCTGGGGCATAACTGGCTTATTTTGATCTCTGATTCTCTAGCAAAGTCTCCTCAGCAAAGTCTATTCTCAACAGAGCATTGCCAAATCTTTTTCTCAGCCAAGCCAGAAGGTTGTCATTTCCCCAGCTGAGTTAGAGCGGATGATATCCCCATCAGAATTTCAAGGCTGATTGAATCGTTATCATCCCCAAGCGAATTTATCTTTCCACAGTGAAGTTTTCCTAGCAGGCAGCTGAAGGCCTCGCTTCCCCATAGAGTCAGAATTGTCAAAATTCCCTCCTTAGCAAGAGTTTGACCAAGTATCTCCCCAGCCAAGTCTGAGGATGGTCATTCCCCACAAAGTTTCATGTTTGGAATTTGTCCATCATTGAAATATTCTCCAGAGAAGTTGCCAATTTATTTTTGGCCAATGTGAAGACACAGACAGTTGTTCATCCCCCCTAACCAGAGTTAAGTGTCAAAGTATATTGACCTTGTTCTCCCCTGCATAATTGAGATTTTTACTGCCAATCAGGGCATTTTTCTTTTGCTCGTATGCATTCCCCAACACTCGTCTGTGTTTGATATTTTCTTGTTGCTCGTCTGCATTCCTCAGCACTCATCGGTGTTTCATAGCTGGTTGATGCTCGTCTACATTTCCCAATACTCGTCGGTGTTTGATAGCTGTTTGATGCTCGTCTGCATTTCCCAATACTCGTCTGTGTTTGATATTTGCTTATTGCTCGTTTTCATTCCCCAACACTCGTCTGTGTTTGTTATCTGTTTGAAGCTCGGTTGCATTGTTTAGATACTCGTCTGCATCATCCTTCACACTCGTCTATGTTAACTTATATCCATATGTGTTGATTTGATAATCACTCTGGTACTCATCTGTATTGCTACTCCAAATGCTCGTCTGTGTTGGATTTCTGGTACTCGTCTGTATTGATACTCCAAATGCTCATCTGTGTTGGATTTCTGGTATTCGTATAAATCAGTGGTTGATATTCCTCTGTATCATCACCCGAAGCGTTTGTCTGTGTTTCTTAGATCATCGTCTGATATTCATCAGTATCATTGACTTAGGATACTCGTCTGTGTTCTCTTGATGATCATCCAATACTCGTATTTGTTGAAGAGGTTCTAAATCCTGATGGTGGGATTAAATGTCAAAATGTTTACTGATTTCCTAGCGTAACAGGTTATCCGAAGAAGACTCGTCCATCCTTGGGCCATATATCTATGCCAGATATATGAAGAGGGTTCGTCTATCCTATTTGTGCATGTCTATCCCACAGGCGTAAGTGCACTACCGGTCCTGACGTAACAGGTTATCCGAAGAAGACTCGTCCGTCTTAAGCACCATATATCTTAGCAAGATATATGAAGAGGGCTCGTCCGTCCTAATTACTATTCACCTGGCGTAACAGGTTTGTTTGAAGGGAGTTCGTTTTCTCTTGTTTGCACTATAATTTGCGCAAGATATCGGTTTTCTTCTGAGTTACTTTGCACCATGTTAAGGTTTCCCAACATGAGTTCTTGTGGGTATGGTTTATTTCCCATTTCTTTTATTTCTCTAGCAGAGTGCAAATTTCTGGTTATTCTTGGTATTCAACCACAGTTCATCTCGAACGGCCGACAACCGCTGCTTTCGTCCTTTTCAGATTAATAGTTGCTTGAATAGGGGCAGTTGTAACACCCCAAATTTGCCCTATGGTTTTTCTTTCCTTATCTGGCTTTTTCGTTTTGCATTCATATGCATTCTCCATTAGGTCATTAACATTTGCATTCATTTGCATATGTTCCTAAGGCATGGGATCAATGTCATTTGGGAATTAGGGTTTATTTCCCCGATTTATTGGTATTCAAGGGTTTTACTTCTAAAGATTGTTCACTGGCGCATTTGGCCCATCATCAGCAATGAAGTGTGAATTATGGGTCTTTTCATCAAGTTACAGGTTTATTCTTCTTCTTCTTCTTCTTCTTCTTCTTCTCAGCATCTCAGGGGCTTGCTTCAATTCAAGTTATTTGTTTCAGTGGGTTATTTGTCCGTCAATGAGTATTCAAAATCATGTTGTGTTGTGCAAGATCCATCAGTTTATCAAGCAGTGAGATTTAATTCAGATGAATTCAAAGATGATTCATGATTTACCTGACCAGAGGTTCAGAAGATGATTAATTCAGATGATTGGTGTTTTAGTTGCAAATTATTCAGTGGCCTGAGACTTGTTCATTAATTTTAATCAGGAGTTTGGTGAGGTATTCATTCACGTGATCGTTTGACAGTTTGAATTCGAAGTTCGATATCCAGTCGTTTCACCTTAACCAATTTTGTGTCCATGTTTAAACCATTTGTCAATATCCATTTTATAATTCAATTTTTCAATATCCATTTTTTCCATTTTTTCGATGCAAGTTAATCCATTATCCATTTTTCATTTTTCCTATTCAAATTTACATTCAAAACTCCAAAGTACATATCAGAAGCCATTATCCCATATTTATTTACCAAGTCCAATTCACATTATCATTAAACAAAAAAAACATTGTCAAATAAAAGAATTTCACAAAGCCCGCATCCTTTTTGGTGGCCCATTAGAAAATAGAAGTTTGACTTAAGTTGACCTAATTATAAAATGAAAAGACCCTAATCCCAAAACCTATCAAATGCCACTTTTTCTCAATCCCAAAGCTCTCTCTCTTTTTCTAAGAAAACTTGGTCTTCAGATTTCTTTTCATACTAATTGACATCTCATTCTAAATCTTCAATGAATATCACCGTTAAAATGTCACTTGCATAATTCTTTCTCATCCATTATTTCCTCCACATAAAAAAATACCGGAAAAAACATTGCACAAATAGTAGTAGAAACTTTTTCACTCTTCAACACCCATCACTCTCAAACACCATGATCCGACCTCCGTCTCGCCGGCAACCAAGTGAATTCGTCACAACAACAGTAGTTCCACCGAGCTTAATCTTATTTGAGCTCGAAAATGAAGAAATCATCCGTTTCGCATAACAACAACATTGTTGCAACATACCTCAACTCCTACTTCATTTTTCTCGACAATGTCGTTAGCGGTAACAACACAAAGCATCATTAGCATCGACATCAACAAATCCAACTGCGACGCTTCGATCTCTGTCGTGGATACAATGTCAATTCATGATTGTAAGTACTTGAGGATTAATTTGGTTAATTAATGGTGAAGCTTCTGATAAGTATTCTTAAGTTCTCTTGCGCGTAATGAAGAGGCAACGAACCTTCTCCGTTAGGTACCACTAGAACTATTATTTTCCGCACCTCATTCTAGTCCTGATGCCATATTAGGAGCATGTTGCTACATCTGAAGTCCTACTGGTGTAGGCTCTGTTTGTGCATTATTTGATTACTTCAGTTGAGTTCTCTTCTCCTTGTTTCATATTTCACTTGCACACTTATTTATTTCGTATCTCAGCTTCTTCCTTCATTTCTTTTTATGCTTTCTTGTCTTGATTGTGATGTGCTTAGGGCATCCTTTCTTCTCTTTTCTTCTTTCCCTCCTTCTTTAGGATAAGCAAACCTCACTAACCTAGGATCACCTTTGCATGATAACTTTAGGATTATACTTTCCCCATTAGACTTTCACCTTTTAGATCCTCTTTGGTTCTCTTTCTCTTCTCATATTCAAACAAAAAACCTAAAAAACATTTAATAAGGATTGAATTGGTCTCCTGTGCAATAGCCTTATTCCATGAGGCATATGTATTCATTCCATCTTGGAATAGTACACTTGTCTAGCATGATGCACAAGTCTGATCATGAGGTCATCTTCATCAAGAAAATCCTAAAAAACACTTCTTCACCTAATCACTAAGACACTTAATAAGTTCAACAAGTTAGTGAGCTTAGGCCCTTGCCCTTGGAAACAAGTCTTGGATAAATTCTCCTTATTTGGTGTGCTTGTTCTATTATTCTATCTTGGAATATAGTAGCAAGTACACATTCCATGGAAAAGAGCTTGAGTTCACTTCCTTGTGCCACACTCCTAAAAGACTTCTAAAAAATACAAACAAACAATAAGCGTCTTTCCTTCGGGACTTCTCTTCTCATCACCTTCACTCTGAACGCGAACTTGCTCCTACTTGTCATTTTCCAAGACGGTAACACACTCGTCGTTCGAGCCTGCAACACCTAAGCATTGACATAGGCAGTTCAAGCCTTAAGACACAAGCAATCTTTTCCACCCCTAGTTAGTGGAACTACGACGACTCTGATCCTCATTGTCTAGATGAGGTACGTAGGCAGCGGGGTAGGGCCCGTTTAAGCACACTCTTTTATTTTCCCTACATTTTCCCCCATTTATTTTCTTTCCAGATCCAGTTCCTTTCTTTTTGCAGCAAATTTCATTCTTTCACCCTTTGAAACAGTTTCTTTGCAAGCGTGGATCCCGTCGGGTACGGCGGATGATCTGGGGTGCTAATACCTTCCCAGGTCATAACCGACTCTCGAACTCAGTCTCTTTGGTTCGTAGGACCTATGTCCTTCCTTTTCTTTTCTTCTGGTTTGTGCAGTATTACCATTCTCGTTCCTTCAGGATAAAAATGCCTGACTAGCGACTCTACCTCTTTTTCGCGCCACTTTCGCGTTTGTACTAGGATGGAAATCCAGGGAGCGTCACCTACCATTGAAAAACCATGCGATATCATTGATGTCAACGTCATAGTAACAACAATTGCTGGATGACTCATGTATTCCAATACTTGACAACTGGCGAGCTGCCCGAAGAAATAAAGGAAGACAGTGCCACCAAATGTCGTGCATCCTCATACGTCCTTATAGACGACAAGTTGTACCGCCGAGGATTCTCCATCACATTCCTCAAATGCGTCGAATAAGAAAGTGTATCAGACGTCTTACACTAAATACACGAAGGAATAAACGTGCATCACTTATGCGACAGGTCCCTGGCCCGAAAGGCCTTAAGGGTAGGTTACTATTGGCTAACCATACAGAACAACGCCAAAGAGCATGTGTAGAAGTGCGACAAGTGCCAACATCACGGGAATATGCACCTCGCAAAACCCGATGCGCTCAAAACAATGTCATCACCATGGCCATTCGCACAATGGGGCATTGACATCCTCAGACCCTTCACGACGGGTTCTTTCCAAAACAAACATCTGATCATGGTCGTGGACTACTTCACCAAATTGATAGAAGTCGAGGCCCTGGCCAAAATCATTGCTTTCAATATTTTGCGGTTTTATAAGAGGAACATCCTGGCCAGATTTGGTGTACCCCAATCCCTAATCACGGACAACGGTACCCAGTTAACAAACAAGAATTTTCAAGACTTTGTCGCCAAGACAGGAACCAAGTAACACTTCGCGTCAGTCGAGCACCCCCATACCAACGAGCAGGCCAAAGCCACCAACAAAGTCATTTTACGAGGTTTGAGACGAAGACTTGGCGAGGCAAAGAAAAGATGAGTCGAAGAGAAACATAATTTACTTTGGGCCTACCAGACCACTCCACATTCAACCACCGGGAGACTCCATTTTGGATGACATATGGTACGGAAGCAGTCATCTCCGTGGAAATCAGAGAGCCCTCTCGATGCACAAAATCCCCTTAAGAGGAAGAACTCAATGACGAGGCACTAAGAGAGGAACTCAACTTGGTCGAGGAAATCCGTTCAGGGGCAGCACTCCTTGAAAAGTCCCTAAAACAAAAGATCAAATTGCGCTACGACAGCCAGATCGTCAAACGAGAATTCCAAGTAGGTATCCTTGTCTTGCACAGAAACCAGAAAGATTCGCCCGAAGGTAAGCTTGCGGCCAACTGGGAGGGCCCATATCACGTTAAGTCAAAAACGGGCACATGAGCATACTACCTCAAAGAACTGAATGGAAAACCATTTTCTCGACCATGGAATGCTGAAAAACTAAAACAATATTACATCTAAATCCAGCCAGAGCATGGAATAGTTGCCAACGAATCAACCCCACTAATGAGGGAAGAAGTGCCCGACCATAGGGATGTATCATGGTATAGATACAACCCTCAATATAAACATGAGCGAACATTTTCCCGATTGTCGGGAAAAAGAATCGCCCAATGGGAACACCTCAAACGAGCTCCATCGTTGTCATACCAACGTGGCAGACCCCTAGCTCACGATGGGAAAGGTTTAATCCTTAGGGAAAAAGGGACACAACCGCGTCCTCGACCCCCTTTAGCGAGAACAGATCTCGCCCCTCGACAAGTTCCATACACTATCGAGTTAAAAATTATCACATCGAGCATTTACCCAGTTCTATAACTTACAACAATGAAAGCATACATATAATTTAAGTAACAATGCATAGACAAGGTAAAAAGGGGCAATGATTATATTATCCAAAAGACACCGACCACAAGGCCGGACATTGTCATAATTTACATAAACAGGGGCCTAATCCCCATACAACAAGAAAATATCAAAAAAAGGCATGCAAGCCAAGTTAAATACGGCGTGCAGGCCATTCATTCGTCTGGAGGGATAACCACGTCATTTTCCACATGATGGAGAGGACCAGTGCCTTTCACGACCAACTCCACCACAGAGTTCTGCAATTTGAGCTGCTCAACTGCATTGTAGAAGCCAAAAGAAGCCATTTATGGGTTATCTTGTGCTAATAAACGGATCCGAGCAATCAGTTCATCCCTAGTCATCATAGCAGCCTCCTCCTCTGTCTTATCCTCCCTGGTAGCCAACTTGCTCTCTTCTTCCTCTGCCCACTTCTTCAAGAGATCATTGTCGGTGGTGAGACCCTTCATCTTGTCCTTGATTTTGGTGACCTCCCTCGTCAGCTCGAGCTTACTCTCGTAATTCCCCTTTTCCTGAAGCAGATCATTTTCAAGCTTGGCAATATCGAGCTCCACCTCAACAATTCTGTGATTAGTAGCTTGGAGGTCTTTGCGCGACACAGTATTGGCATCATTCAGAGCAAGGGCAACCTCGAGGATCTGCATCATCCTTGTTTCTTCCCGACACAATTCCGTCCTCAAGACATTATGATCAACAATCAAAATGGCCGATGCATCCAACTCAGGAACCCAGACCGATGACCCCTCGTCAAACAACGACCTTTGAGTCATGTACTGAGGCAGAACAAATGTCCCCGAGGGCACCGCAACATCCTTAGGAGGATAACAAGTTTCCTCGACCCTTGGCCTCTTCCCCAGCGGAGAACCACCCACCGGAGTTCTCCCCGGGGTAGAGCTACTCGAGATGACAAACCTCTCAAGGGCAGCCTGGTCCTTGACAGCTTTTACCCTGCTTTTGTGTCCCTTCTTCATATTGCCCTTGTTAGTCTTCACTAGACGTTTACGTATTTCGGCCATTTGAGCTACAAAAACAAGAGATAAACAAGTCATTTATCAGATAAATCCTTGGGCATAAAACTGAAAGAGCTAAAAATCCACCTAAGAGTCGCATCGCCGCTTCCTCATTCGGGCATATGAGCAACGCCTTTACATTTATCAGTCTAGCCTGGGTGGTCGATGTTCCGTCTGGCCTAAGGAGGATGTGCCCATCTTAATCATCGAATTCTGAAGGGAATAAGCTAGAAATGAAGTTGAACAACATATTATATGACGTCGTGTCGTCGGCGCTGAGATCCTCGGGTTTGTTATGTAATGTTCGTTGGGATGCCGAAAGTGGACATCCACCCACTCCAACACGAAATGGGCCACCAACCTCTCCTTTTCGTTGATGACCTCTCTATCATATAGCGAATCCTTGGCCACCAGTGAACTTGGCTTAATGATGTAGAAACGGTATTTGAAATCATAAACAAAATTCAGGTATGCTTTAAAAAGCCTGCTCGTTTGCTTCAACGACACCCAACTGTGTCGGCCATCCTGGGACTTCCTTTGAAGATGGAAGATCCTGAAGAACAAACTAATAATCGCTCCTATCTCCAAGTAACGACACACTAACTCGATGGCCCTTATGAATGCCAGGGAATTTGGGTGCAGATGAGAAGGCGCAAGCTCGAGATGTGTGAAAATCACTTCCTGGAAGTCCGTGAAGGGCAAACGGTACCTAGCTTCGTGAAATGCAAACTCGTAAATAGGAAAATGGAGGGTAGGAAAACGCAAACAAATCCTCTGGTCAGGCTCCAGAGGTAATGCCCGCTAGTTTATGGGACCCCTTTCTTCCTTTTCTCCATTTTACCCTACGCATATGAAGCATTTACGGTGATCTGAGACGTCGTGTCGAGCGACTCATCCATAATCCACAGTTTGTCAGTAGCAAGGACGCCCGCGATTCTAGCATCGTCACCCAAAGGGTTATCCTCGACTCCTTATGCAGGTTTCTGAATCCTTTCACCTAAAAATAAGAGGAAACATAGTGAATTCGATGATCTCAAATCCACCCTTCCACTACAAATCAAGTGAAAGGGCTTTGAGAAGGATCGGGGACGTGCCCTGGGTCAGCCCCTTGACCTAGGAATACACTACATGGGTAAAGTCGACAGGACGAACTCATCCTTTCTAAGAGCAAAATTGCTCTTGCATTAAAGTCTACCAGGGATAAGCCCCTACATTAACCACCAGCCACGACGACCCAATGCCCGATCAACTAACAATAAATCATCCTAACGAGAATCTAGCGTGGATCTAACATTAGTATACTTATCTTCTTAAACTAACCCTAGTTCTTCATGAGATTCATACACATTTGATGAACATTCATCAAAATTTGAAAAAATTCATAGGAATCCCCAGAAATGTTGAAGATCCTATGAACTTCATGAGAAATTGATGAATGTTCATCCATCAAAACTGCAAAATAAAAGGAAAGAGATGAAGATTACCTTGATCCATGGCAGAATCCTGGGAAGATGACGACGACAACAATGGAGTTCCGACGAGAGGTTGCAAAGAGAAAGTTTCATGGAGAGAGGAAGAGTTCATGCGAAATGATCAAATGAGTTTCATCTCCCCCTTTTTATAATGCCAAAAGCTCGCATGGGGAATCACAAAGGCCAAGTAATTATTACCTAGGGCTAGGCCCCAGGTGTCATAAATAAATTACGGCGCTTCCCAACACGTTTAGCTAAAGCCACAAGCGTTTTATCTTCTCAAATCAGAATCTTTTTCCAATGTCTATATGTCCCCCTCCTGTGGGAAGTTGCTCGATATAGTAACCAAAGCCAAAAGGAACATGTTCTCGTAACATTTACAGGAAAGTTACATCGACCAAGGTCCTCGACACCTTAAGTCACTATCCTTGCTCGAGCACAGCGACTTGGGGGTTCCTGTTCTGGACTGGCCTAACATATTCCTTACGCCAAATTGAGGCCCAATCTAATATTCGTTTGGGCATAAGCCTAATAAGAGACTAAGCAAAGATATGCCTGTTGGAAAAGAGAGCCATTGACATATAGTCGTTGGGGATCTCCCCACACGCGCCATAACACCTTCCACGTGGCCAACTGTCCTTCGAATATTCAAGAGAGAGTCATACTCAGTCAAAGGCTACGCTCCCTCAATCCATAGACGTATACCCTTATAAATACCTTCCACCTTTGGAGGGCCAGGTACCCAATTCTAATAACTCTCAATCTTCTTCACGCTTTAGTTTGTCTCACACAAAAACTTACTTGAGCGTCGGAGTACCTTGCAGGTACACCACCCCTTCTCCTACACGCACTATCACAATCCCAATTGAAGACCTCGAGGACCTGTCCGGATAATTTATGTACAGAAACAAATCAAAGTATAAGTATATAATACAACATAAAACCATTGCCAAATTCATTCCGAAAATGATTGAAGCTTTGGAGTCCACACAAACAATATACAAAACCAATTACATCTATGAACATTGCAAAAATCAGGAAAACAAATTTTATAAGATGGGTGAGGACATACACAAAACCCTAAACATATTATTCATCTATTCTATAAAAATGCATAGAAACTACCTGACTGCAGAAATAACAGCTACAAAAATAATTGGAGAAGCTTTCCATGCATGAAGCCCCTTTAGGGTTGAACAAAAAGAAGGCTCAAATTCTTCTTTTCTAAAACAAAAGAGGAAAGAAGTTTGGAAAGGCTGCCTCAACCATATTTGTGCAAACATTCCTTAAACTTTCACACAGACACAATTCCACCATGCCTGGGAGTGGATCTTCACTCATGTTTGATTCAATGGTTGGAGACATCATTTCCTATCATTTAGATATATCTTTGGCCACCACAACAACAGAGATGCAACAACTCTAAATTCATATCCATACCATCATCAACTACTCACCCCCTTTGTAAAAATAAAAGCAATTATTACTCTTTAAAAATGCAAAATTTTAAACATTGGCAAGTAAAAAAATTATGAGTAAAAAATTTGATGAAACATTATTACTTACTATTTCTAACAATAATAATTTTTAACCTTTTGTTATTCCCTAATCATTATATTCTAAATTATACAGAATTATATTCCGTAATCTTATGGTATAATAATACTGAATCATAAATTTCCAAAAGCCAACCTCCAAAGGCATGAAAATCCAAAATCCAGCCTCTAAATACATGAAGATCCAAATGTTGTGTCCCGTGAAAAAAAAACGCAAATCAATAACAATACAATTTCCGGAGTATGAGCAATAAACCATCATAGAAGATGCAGAAATAAAAGAAAGAAATCATAGTATGAATATATAATACAACACAAAACTATTGTAAAATTCATTACAAAAATGAATGAAGCTTTGGAATCTGCGCAAACAACATACAAAACAAATTACATCTATAAACATTGCAAAAATTAGGAAAAAAGCAAAATGTATAAGATGGTTGAGGACATACATAAAATCGTAAACATATTATTCGTATATTCTATAAAAATGCAGAGAAACTACCTAACTGTAGAAACAACAACTACAATAATAATTGGATAAGCTTTCCATGTTTGAAGCCCCTTTAGGGTTGAACAAAAAGAAGGCTCAAATTCCCCTTTTCTCAAACAAAAGAGGAAGGAAGTTTGCAATGGTTGCGTCAACCATATCTGTGCAAACATTCCATAAAATTTCACACATGCACAATTCCACCTTGCCTGAGAGTAGATCTCCACTCATGTTTGATTCAATGGTTGGAAACATCATTGCCTTTCATTTAGATATATCTTCGGCCACCACAACAACAGAGATGCAACAACTGTGAATTCAGATCCATACCTTCATCGACTACTCACCCCTTTGGAAAAATAAAAGCAATTATTACTTTTTAAAAATGAAACAATTTAAACATTGGCAAGTAAAAAAATTATGAGTAACATAATTTGATGAAACATTATTACTTACTATTTATAACAATAACAATTGTTAACCTTTTGCTTTTTCTTAATCATTATATTCTAAACTATACAAAAATATATTCTGTAATCTTACAGTATAATAAAACTGAATCATAAAGATCCAAAAGCCAACCTCCAAAGGCATGAAGATCCAAAAGCCAGCTTCCAAAGACACGAAGATCTAATGGTTGTGTCCCATGAAAAAAATGCAAATCAATAACAATACAATTTCTGGAGTGTGAGAAATCAACCGTCCTAGGAGATGCACAAATAAAAGAAACAAATCAGAGTATGAGTATATAATACAATACAAAATCATTGCGAAATTCAGTGCGAAAATGATTGAAGCTTTGGAATCTGTGCAAACAACATACGAAACCAATTACATATATGAACATTGCAAAAATAAGGAAAAAAAAAAAAAAAATTTTTAAGATGGGTAAGGACATACACAAAATCGTAAATATATTATTCATATATTCTATAAAAATGCAGAGAAACTACTTTACTGCAGAAACTACAACTAGAAAAATAATTGGAGAAGCTTTCCATATTCGAAGCCCCTTTAAGGCTGAACAAAAAGAAGGCTCAGGTTCCCCTTTTCTCAAATAAAAGAGGAAGGAAGTTTACAAAGGTTGTGCCAACCATATCTGTGCAAACATTCCATAAAATTTCACACAGACACAATTCCACCATGCCTGGGAGTAGATCTTCACTCATGTTTGATTCAATGGTTGGAGAAATCATTTCCTTTCATTTAGATATATCTTCGGCCACCACAACAACAGAGACACAACAACTTTGAATTCAGATCCATACCTTCATCAACTACTCACCCCTTTGGAAAATAAAAGCAATTATTACTTTTTAAAAATGCAACAATTTAAACATTGACAAGTAAAAATATTATGACTAACATAATTTGATGAAACATTATTACTTACTATTTCTAACAATAACAATTGTTAACCTTTTGCTTTTCCTTAATCATTATATTCTAAATTATATAGAATTATATTTCGTAATCTTACAATATAATTAAACTGAATCATAAATATCTAAAAGCCAACATCCAAAGGCATGAAGATCCAAAAGCCAACCTCTAAATGCATAAAGATCCAAAGGTTGTGTCCCGTGAAAAAAAAACGCAAATTAATCACTATATAATTTCTAGAGTATGAGCAATCAACCATCATAGGAGATGTAGAAATAAAATTAATCACTATATAATTTCTAGAGTATGAGTATATAATATAACTCAAAACCATTGTGAAATTCATTTCGAAAATGATTGAAGCTTTGAATTTTGCGCAAGCAACATACAAAACCAATTACATCTATGAACATTGCAAAAATCAGGAAAAAAACTAAATTTATAAGATGGGTGAGGACATACACAAAACCGTACACATATTATTAATCTATTCTATAAAAATGCAGAAACTACCTTGCTGTAGAAACAACAGCTACAAAAATAATTGGAGAAGATTTCCATGTTCCAAGCCTAGTTCGGGTTGAACAAAAAGAAGGCTCAGATTCGCCTTTACTCAAACAAAAGAGGAAGGAAGTTTGCAAAGGTTGCGTCAACCATATATGTGCAAACATTCCAAAAAATTGCACACTGACACAATTCCACCATCCTGGGAGTAGGACTACACTTATGTTTGATTCAATGGTTGGAAACATCATTGCCTTTCATTTACATCTATCATCAGCCACCACAACAACAGATACACAACATTAGGCGAGAAAACTTTCAGGCCAAATAATTAATGTATAAAAATTGACATTAAAAATGAAGTTAGTTTGTATTATGGTCCTTAGATTAAAATATAAAGAGTGTATTATGGTCCTTACATAATTAAATGAGCAATTGAAAGAATTATTTTCACTTCTACGAGTATTAATCACCTGATGAATAAAAGGTTCAAATGTGTCATGAGCTTTTGCAATAGCGATTACAGAAGCAAACCTAATTGGTCAAAATGAAAATTATTTTAACGATTAGTAAAATATTACAAGAATGAATAAGTTAAACACTAAATTACCTAGAGTAGTTTGTCCCATCATGAATGTCTTTAACTCCACAAGCTTTTACATTTGTGAGTGATTGGTGGACACTTAATTCCTCCAACTACAAAACGAAACATGGCCATTGCTCGGTGATATTGTGCACCAATATAAAGATGCATCCCCGCATTCTATAAACAAGGGTAAGACAACCTATCAAATGTTTTGTTAGTGAGATTACAAAAATACTTAGAATGCTTTTGCAGAATCATACAACACAACTATAAAACTCATATGAAGTGGTAATTACATGCATAAGTTAAATGAATTCATCAACCAAAAAAAGAAGAAAAATAAAATGGTAATTATGATAAAACAATTCAAAGAGAAGATAGTAAATAAAATCAGTGGAACATAAGTACCGAGAAAAGAAAACCCATAACAACTATAAAAATTACAATTATTAGCTTGTAAGGGAACTGAACATCATCAACACCAACAAATGCACCTCCTTTTAAACACACGATTGGTAGTGTTTCACCTAAAACAAAATAAAAATAATATTAAGGACTATATTAATAACCGCTTACCAAGAATGAGGGGATCTCCAAAAGAGCGTTTAGAAAACTTACCAAACTTATCAGGCTTGTCCATAAAAGAGAGCTTAGAAAACTTACCACACTTATCAGGAGGCACAACAATTGTCCCTTTAAGCAGCAATGATAGTTGAAAGGTGGGAAATTTGTGAGTTCGAAAGGTGAAAATATAATAAAGAGTACATATTCAATGTTTAGAGCTGAAAAAAATTAAATAAAAGCATGCATATTCAAGTTCATATAGAATATATGAAAGACAAATATGGTTGGAAACATCATTGCCTTTCATTTACAACTATCACCGGCCACCACAACAACACAGACACAACAACTCTCATTTCATATCCATACCTTCAAAATCTTTACTTTGAGGTAGATAAAGAAGAAAACTAGTTCTAAAATATTATGAAATACCAAAACCATAATTCAACATTTCATAATCAATAATGAAGATGGATTTTTGGAACCTTATCTTGGAACTTGTGGGTATATGAGAATGGATTTACAAGAGTTGAGTTGCAACTTAGAGATTCATCTAATCAATGCAAAACAAAGCGAGATAAGTGATTCGCAATCTTCAATGTACTCACAGAGATGAATCAATCCAGTTTCCTTTGCATAAGGATTTCTATTATGAGAATCACGATTGAATCTACAATTCCCTTCCTGTACTCAAAATCACCCTCTTCTCTAAGAATGTTACTCAGGAAGTTCATCCTGAAAATATTATCAGACCACTAACAAATTATTTATAACACAAAAAATGTAAATGTTTTCTATTAGTTACAAATTAGTGATATAATATAAGATGTAAGAACATTCAGAAAATTCATAACTCAATTCTTCAGATCCATACCTCAAGACCCCTTTTTGACCAATATCCACTACATATATTCCACCATGATATCGCATATCATTGCAAAATCAACGAAAACACCACCGCCATCTTCCCCCATTCCTACAACACCAAAAATCTTAGATCAAAACAAAAGATGGATGAAGACATACACAAAACCCTAAACATATTATTCATATATTCTATAAAAATGCAGAGAAACTACCTGACTGCAGAAACAACAGCTTCACAAAGAATTTGAGAAGCTTTCCATGTTCCAAGACTCTTTAGAGTTGAACAAAAAGAAGGCTCAGATTCGCCTTTTCTCAAACAAAATAGGAAGGAAGTTTGCAAAGGCTGCATCAACCGTGTCTGTGCAAACATTCCAGAAAATTTCACACAGACACAGATCCACATGCCAGCAAACATATTCACTCATGTTTGACTCAAAGGTTTAAAACATAATTGCCTTTCATTTGTATCTATCATTATCCACCACAACAACAAAGATGCAATAACTCTCAATTCAGTTTCATAATTAAATCAACCTATAATTTGAGATATAACAAAAAGCAAGTAACACAAATTTAGATTCACAATTGCAACATAACAACATATATCAACCTTTCAATACCCAAAGCTAATGAAAACTTGAGAATAACAAAAAACATCAATAAAACATCACATTAAAGAATACATTTGTGCAATTTCACCTTTTGAGCCTTCAACTTTTGAATAAGATACTGCCATTCCTAGTATATTCATCCGTCTTTAAAAAGTGTCAAAGTAGTCCTTTAATTGTTCAAAAAGGTCCACGTTAGTCCTTTCCGTCCATTTTTTACTAATGGCCTTAACTTTTGCTTGTGTGGCATATGACATGGTCATTTCTGTCCAGTTGGTCATACGCGTGGCATGTGAGGCTACTAAATACCCAAAATATTTCAAAAAAAATTTGTAACAACTAGGATTCGAACACTTGATCTCTCGATTTCTTGAAAAGATATCAACCACCACACCACTTCACATTTAGTTGTATATCTTACACAATGAATGAAATAAAACTGTCTTTCTCCACTCAAACCAAAGAGAATCATCATCAAAATAGGTTTTCCCAGAATTTTCTTACGAACCCAGCAACACCAACAATGATTATTCACTAAACTTTAATACGAACCCAGTAACACCAACAATGTTATTTTCCCCAGAATTTTCTTACGAACCCAGAATTTTCTTACGAACCCAACAATCCAATAAACTTTAATAAGTAGAATATGAAGATCTAGATATTGTTTCGATAATTTTTTCAACAATAGTTACGAACCCAGAATAAACTTTAATACAGTTTCGAACTTGTTTCAACAATCCAATAAACTTTAATACGAACCCATAATTTTAGGGTTTCGGTAATTTGCAACAACAACAGTTTCGAAATTGTTTCAAGATCTAGATATCGTTTCATCTGGAAATCACATATGAAGATCTAGAATTGAAAGTAGCGATGACTGAAATCGTTTCATCTTGGCTGTCTTCTTATTTCTCAACAAAAAGACCAATTTTTCATGAAAAATACCCATTTTCTGAAACTCAAATTGAATCAATGAAATCGAACAACTGAAATTGACTGGTTTTGTTGTATGGTTTATGTACGATGGTAAGTATGTTGTTCTGCATCAGTCGTTGTCGTACTCGTTTGTTGCTGTAGTGAAAAGTTCTTGATAGAAAAATTAATTGAAGCTGAGATGTTTTCGAGATGTTATTGCAATAATGGTTGAAGGTGTTGGTGGGATTTGGGATGTTGAAGGGTGGCTGAACAAGGCAGAATTTGTTGTTTATTTAGATGATAAAAATGTATGGAGTATGTAGGTGGGAGGAAGAGGCACCGCTACTGTAATTCTTGTGGGATAGGATAAAGGTTAAGAGTTTTGAGAATTAATAAATTTAGTTAGTAAATTTAATCACAAAAAGAAAAATGCATCAATGGTAAAGTAACATCTATGGTGACCTCCATGTACTTGGTTTGAATCCAGGTTTAAGACAATTTTTTTGAGGTTTTATTGAATTTTAATTAATAATATAATTATGGAAAAATATATGTTTTGGTCCCTTAACTATACTCTTGAGTTCAGATTGGTCCCTAAATTTTTTTTCGTGTCAGATTGGTCCCTTAACTCTTAAAACGTGTCAATTTACTCCTTTTTAGTACTGTAGCGACGAATTTAGCAACTGATTTTTGAATTTTTTTCGTTGCTAATTTGACGAAAAGGACTAACTTGACACGTTTTGAGAGTTAAGGGACTAATCTTACACGAAAAAAATTAAGGTACCAATCTGAACCCAAGGGTATAGTTAAGGGACCAAAAAAGGTATTTTGCCTATAATTATCATACGCCACATTAGCGCCATATCAGATGTCACAGAAGCAAAAGTTAACGTCATTAGTAAAAAATGGACGGAAATGACTAACGTGGACCTTTTTGAACAATTAAAGGACTACTTTGACATTTTTTAAAGATAAGGGGCCAAATTGAACCCCGAGGTAGAGTTAAGGGACCTATTTGGATATTTTGCCTATTTAAAAATATTCCAACATTTTTTCACTCATACTTGCAATAGGTACACTTTTCTCAAATACTGACTTCAACATTAAAGTGTTAACTTTGTAGATACTCCTTTTTAATCACCGAATAACTCAACCACTACGTCATAAATCTTTATATGATGATCATCTTTAACATCTCATTTATTTTCTATTTTGTATAGAATATTATACATTTCATTTTAAAAACCAATTATTCGTAGACCAAAGAACTAATGGAATAATTTTCTCCTCCCTTCTCCTTTATGTACACTACAAGAAATCTGGGCTCCAAACACGTGATATAGTCACATGAAAATTACATCACTAAAAAAGGACGTTGCCACATGAATAACATGTCTCAACACTTTTAAAATAATAAAAATAAAAGGCTTAAATAGTCTTTTGGTCCCTATAAATTAGTGAGTTTTTTTTTATTTTAATCCCTATAATTTTTTTGGTCTGAGTCCCGATATCTTTAGTCCCTAAAACCAAAACCCGTAGGAAAATCCAAAGAAAAATCCGCAAGAAACCTGCGGATTTTCCTGTGGATTTTTGCTTTTGGGACTAAAATGAACGCAAAAAGGGAGATATAAGGACTCGGGAAAAAACAAAATTTACAGGGACTAAAATAAAAAACTCGCTAACTTACAGTGACCAAAAGACTATTTAAGTCAAAATTAAAATTCAGCCTAGGTAATTTAAAATTTGTGAAAGTTTCTTAGTGGCATGCAAAACGCGTCACTACTTAAAATTTAAAATAATTAAAAAAAATAAATGTAGCTTTTCACGTGGCGGGATTTTAAAGTTTAAAAGAAATTGTTATGATGTGTATTTTATGGAGAATCAAGTGTAGGTTTTAGGTGGATATATGGTGTATCTCTCACAAAGGTGTCTCCCGCATAGAAATGATCCTTCGTTGACCCCCTCAGAGCCTTTAGTTTCAAGTGATGGGTCCGACTTACTTGTATCAAAACACTTCCCGCAAGTGGTGGATGGGTGGATGGTGTTTCGTTGAAGAGTGTCAACAGTGATACAAGTGTATGTGGAAGAGATAGCTTCCACTTGGGGGAGGGGGAACATTGTGTATAGACTCGCACTTGAGGGAGAATGTTGAGAATCAAGTATAAGGATGGAGTCTCAAATTGATTAGAAAAGGGAAGATTGAACACGATATAAGTGATAAAACTCATGCACCCATCACCTTAAGGTTTTGGGTGAATATGTGGTGTGTGTCTCATAAAGGTGTGTCCCAAGCAGAAATTCTCCTTCGTTGACCACCCTGAATTGCCCCAATAAGGAAGATTGAACACTATATAAGTTAGAGAAACCACACATATATCACCTTAAGGTTTTTGGTGAATATGTGGCGTGTATCTCACAAAGGTGTGTCCCAAGTATAAATGCTCCTTCGTGGACCCCCCGAATCTCCCCAACAGTGGTATGTATCAGAGTCTGGTTTCGAGTGAAGGGACTAACTTACTTGTATCAAAACACTTCTCACAAGTGGTGGGTAGAAGGTGTTCCTTTGAAGAGTGTCAATAGTATACACGTGTATATGGAAGAGAGCTTCTACTTGAGGATGAGCATTATGTATAGACTCACACTTGAGGGTGAGTGCTGAGAATCAAGTGTGAGGAAGAAGTCCCACATTGATTAGAAAAGGGAAGATTGAATACTATATAAGTGAGAGAACCCACACATCTATCACCTTAAGGTTTTGGGTAAATATGTGGTGTGTCTCTCACAAAGGCGTGTCCCAAGTAGAAATGCTCCTTCGTTGACCCCCCGAATCGTCCAAACATATTTCACGTCGCTTATAAAATTTCCAAAATTAAAAAATTTGAGAGGTAAATTGTTACCACTGGAATTGGTTATGGTGGAGACACTCTGACACGCTTTAAGGTAGTGACATGAAAATTACGTCGCTATGACTTTTTCGTTCTAACACGCTATCACATAGTGAAAAGAATATTATGTCGTGTAAACACCCCAAATTTGCCCTCACTCATTTCACCATGGCTTGTGATTCTTTTCATTTGCATAAGTTCAATCATATCATCTCATATTACATTTTTTCACTGCATTGATTCAAAGTCATCTGCATCTAGGGTTTGTGATCTGAGCAATTCCTGAGCTATCTGAGCCACTCCAAAGGTCTTCAATCATCTCAAGAGGGTCCATGTATGTTCAAGCATCATATTATATCCTCCCAAGGTCAAGGAAGTCAAATAATCACAAGAACTGGGAAAAGCATAGAAGCAGAGCCAGGCTTAACTCCACAGATGACCTAAAATTAGGGTTTTGGTTTCAGAGGCCATAAATCCAATTTTTTTTGGTCATTCTTGTTTCTATTGGTCTCTATATGATATAAAGATCATGAATACCAATTTTCATGAAGAAATTCAATGGGGAAGGCATCTGATCAATAGATGACTTCTTGAGCAAGCCAGTGCAAAATCAGGGCATCTGAGGCCCCCAGTCACCCAACCAAAGGGTCTTCTCCATCATTTTGGGTGTGTATGATCTTTATTTGATCTTAGAAGAAGTTAGAAGTTCACAAAATTGAAGAATTTCAAGCCATTTGCAAAGTTGCCATTTTTGGGAAAGTGACTTATAATGCAAACTTGCCATTTCGGGAAAGTTTTTTAACCTCCTCTTTTTGATTCAAAAATGCTTCAAATGAAAATTTCTTGGTCATGAAAGTTGTAGATTGGATCCTCCCATTTTCAAAAAGTACAAGAACTTGATCTAATTCATTTTAGAACTCAAGTAATGGTTTGTCAAAGTTGGGAAAAATCACTTAATTTTCACTTTTGTGCCAAAGAGGAAACTTACAAAAACACTTGCCAAAGCCAAATGTGACCTCTAATTAACTTCTAACCATCACACAAACATCATTCATGGTCCATAATTCAGAATTGCCCAAGGGATTTCTCATTTTTATGCCTTGAATTACAAGTCACCATAAGGCATTTCTCATGAATCTTCAAGAATGGAATTTTTTGCAAAAGGAACTTCTAATGTTTGAATTAATTGTTAAGTGATCTCTAAACATCATGACAACTTCATATGGTCCATTTGGCTGCAATTTGCCCAAGGGTTTATAGGTTTCTTTGCCTTGATTCATGAAGATTTCCAAAGAGGGAAAAGTTGCAAGAGCCATGCTACCACTTGCCCTAGCCATTACAGCTGCACAAAAACAATCTAAGGGCCTTCCTTGATCCATGCTGAGCCCAACCATGCCCCTAATTCTCCTCTGACCCGAGCCATACCTCAAATACACAAAGTCATGACTTTTTGCATTTTTGCCCATACCAATCAAACTGTGACATTACCAACCCTTTGCCCAATCAGAACCTCATATGTGGACCTCAAGCAAGCCATTACACACAACAAGCAAAGCTGAAACCTCCAAGAACTCAGCATTCACCAAAGCTCCTCTCTTTGCATTTTTCTTCGAAATTGATCACACAAGCTTAAAACATCAAAACAAATTCCATAGAACAACTCACCATGATCCACTGATCATTTACCACCCCTTGAAACAACCTGAAACCTCCCACATCAAAAACACGATTTCCCTCCCCCTTTGAACTGAACTGAATCAATCTCACAAATCAGCCATAAGAAACTCCAAACAAGCTTTGCAAACTCTTGAGGGGAGTCAGTAGAGTTGATTTGAAGCAAAGAACTGCCCAGAAAGCTGCAAATTGAAGAAGCTCAAGCTCAGGTACCTCAAGAACATTTTTTCCAGAAATTGTTTTTTATGCTATAGAATTGTTGCTTATGCTCTACTGATCACTCTGGTGCTTTTACTTTTTGAAATGGTTAAGAAATAAGCCCGTATCGAAGCTTTGAAACTTTTCCAGTTTTTATGTTTTGATCCACATCTTGAGATGTAGGTTGTAGAAATTTGTTTTGATGCTTGATTCGTCTTCAAGGTAGTTAGGAGATATGATCTGGAGCTTTAGAGCTCTTGATTTTGCCTGTAGAAGAAGTTAGTTTTTTGTGCTTGCCGGAGAAGATGACCGGAACCACTGTTCCGGTCATCTGAAAGTGATTAAATTAGGGTTAGGGTTTAGGTGAGTTTGAACGTAGGCCCTTGGATCTAGTTTCCCGCGCGCTATGAACGGCCCAGATTCCTTGATTAAGCCCTAATTCTGGATTAATTAGCTTAAACATAATTAGGAAAATTCAAATTGCCAGGTTTGATCCTAGCCATCCAAACACGCGCCAGTCAACTCCCGCGCGTTCCATTTGAATCCAGGCCTTTGGATTTGATTACTTTTCATTTAAATTAATTTAGTTTTCATTTTATTTGTATTTCTTTCTACATTTTATTTAAAATAGCAAAATGCATCCAAAATTTCTTATTTTTTGCACCATGGCTTAAAATATTTTTCTCATTCTGAAAATAATTTTTATTTTATTTTTTGCATAAATTTCGTATTTTTAAAATGTTTAAATGTTTATTTTAATTAGTTAATGAGAATTAATTAACTAAAATAGCATTTAAGTTTCTAAAAATCACCAAAAAAATCACATTGCATCTTGATACATTTAGAAACATTATCAAACTCTTCACACAAATTTCTTTTTGGTTCTTGACATATTTTGACATTTTTCTTTGGAATTAGGGTTCTTAAAAGTCCATATTTTTGCCCTAACTTGAAAAAATCCTTTCTGCCTAACCATGAGGAGTTTGATGATGGTTCTTTTTGCATTTCATTCTTCATATCATGTAGTTTCTAGGATAAAATTGGTTTGAATTTATCTTTCATTTTCAATTTGTTGTGCATTTTTTCTTTTGAAGTGCCTTAAAACCCAAGCTAACTTGAGAAAATCATAACTTCCATTAGGTTAAGATTTAGGTCTCCTCCTTTGGGCAGTGAACTTGTGTAGGGTTAGGGTACCTTTTATCCCATTTTCAATTTTTTATCATGTCATTTGCTTCTGGTTTTGATTTTTGTATTGTATGTTATGTATAAACCCTAATTTTTGCCTTCATTTGCATTCATCTTCCATATGTTTGCATTCTTGAACTTGCCATGATATTTTGTGCATCCACATGACTTCTAAGACATCTTAGGACATATTAGAATCATGTTTGATCATTGCATAATTCATTTACCATGTTGTGCATTCATTTCATTTCATAAACTTTCATGAACTTCCATGGTTCAAAACATGCTTCATTTGCATCCTCATCCTTGTATGATCATCCACAACCCTGTTTTTGTGTTTATATCATCCCATAGCATCATTTGCATCATGGATATGCTTCTGACTTTGGTTTTTATCTTTGCATTTCATCCCATTTTCATTTCATTTCATTCCTTGTTGCTAACTTTTCAGGTGGTAAGTCATTGAGAAGTGAATTTGCCTTCACTTCTCATAACCTCTTCTCATCCCTTTTATGCATCATTGCTGCATTTTACTTGTGTATTAGAGTGAGTTTTCTCATTCATGCTCCCTCCCCATTTTCTCTCTCCAAGCAACTTGTCTTCTTAAGTGAAGCAAGTTGTCTTGCTTCTTTCTGCTTCTCCTCCTTCCATCTGCTTCTTCCTTGGTGGCTTTTCTCTTGAAGATCTTTTGCAAGCCCCAAAAACCCTAGGAACATCCAAGCATGATCACAATTAGGGTTTGATTAGTCCCCCATTGGTTTTACCTTTGTGTCATCTTTGTGTCTTCTCTTCTCATCTCTTAATCAAGGACTAAACCTTAAAGGTTTTAAGGCTTTGTGATTAGGGTTATGCCTGTATCCTTCTATTAGGATGGAGTGTATAACTTTAATCCTAAATGTTGAACCCTTAATGTGTTTAAACCCTTTAATCAATTCACCTAATAATCACTAAGACATCAAGCTTGTAACTTGGGCCTTGCATTAGGGTTCTAATTCTTCCTTAATTGGTTAAGAAGGACTAACCCTAGTGTTAATGGACAAGTCCCCCTCAAGTTGTCTTACAAACCATAAAATTCATTTCTTAATCTTAGCATTAACTAAAATCCACTTAATAAAGGTTTTGTTTTGTCATGAGGTTAATCCCTAATCATGGATTAAGTTGAGGAGCTTTTCTCAGCTTAAATGTTCTCATCTATTATCCTTCTATTAGGATGGTGTAATGGGTCCATTAAATCTTTGATTATGGCTTAAACTCATTACTCAACACTAAACAAAAACACCAAAAACATCTAAGTAAATGCAAGTAGGTTAATGATCTTAATCCCACATCATGGTGACTAAGTGTGAGGTGTTTACTTCATACTTAAGGTATTCTCATTACCCCTAATCAGAGGGAAGATGTGATGAGTTTGCTAACCCTTGGTTTAGGCTTAAGCTCATTTTCTTATGACAAACACAAAAAGCAATAAAAGATTGAAAACACAAAAACAAACAATAATCGTCTCTTCCGGGATTCTTTTCTCACCTCATTCACTCACAAACGAGAACTCGCTTCTTCCGTCTAATGCAAGACAGTTTGCACCTGAGCCAGACAGGTCATACACTTGAGCATAGATAAGTAAGCAGTTCATAAGCCAATTTATCTTTCAGTCCCTTTGAGTCGAACTACGGTGTTCTGACTTCCTCATTGCACGAGAGGATACGTAGGCATAACTTAACAGTTATCGAACAAAAGTCTCTGTATATTCCCTCTCCTTCCAGCATTATTCTTTAAGCCTCATTGTCTTGAGCATTTCCTTCTTTCTTTACACTAACACTTCTTTTACTCACTCCACATTTCTTTCTACACTGACACTTGTATTCTTTCCAGCTTTGATTCACAGATTGCACTGACACTACCCCTTTACACACAAATCTTTCAAGCGTGGATCCCGTCGAGTACGATGGACAGTCTGGGTGCTAATACCTTCCCAGGTTGTAACTAACCCCCTTTCTCAGTTTCTCTGGTTCGCAACCGTCTTATCCATCTTTTCTTAGGTTTATGCAACATTACCTTTCCTTCGGGATAAAAATGCCTAGCTGGCGACTCTATTCATTCCTTTCCCTATCACCGACCGTTCGCGTCTGTACCCCTTCTGACCGGGTGTCATTTGGTGGGAGCGACAGCTTGGCGACTCTGCTGGGGACCCTTATATTGTAACCAGGGCTTTTGGTTCTTTTTGTGGGTTCCTCCTAGCGCTTGTTTGATTTGTGTTTACTGGGGTGTTATGTGCTAATTGTGTTTATTTATTTGCTTTATTTGCTTTATTTTCTGTTTTGGTGGGTGGGGTTCCATTGAGAGATTAAGGTCCTATACCTGGGACCTGAGTGACACCTAGGGTAGAGTGGTTCATTCTCTTTCCCATTCCATTTCGGTCTGGTGCGGGAATATGAAACACGGTTCAGATGTGGGTTTCTTCTTGAGAACTCTGTGCTACAGATTTCCTGTAGTGCTAGGGCTATCTGGGAAGCCTGCTAAGTCTGGATGACCTTTATTATGACCTTCAGAATCTGAGGGGAATTAGAGGAGGATCTTTTATGGTTATTGTAAACACTGTACCTCCGGGTTAGAAGTGTTTACACTTCTCATAACTGATCCAAGTCTGAGGATCCTTGTTCTAGATCACTACCTATGAGGGGGTTGGGTTGTTTACAGGTTTGCAGGAACCCTTAGCCACATCATACCCTGTTACTGTATTGTTTAAGAGTACCTCATTTTGCACAGTTCTTGTGATTAAACCCTGGACATGTGACTCTTTATTTGAGTCCCCCACCTTGGTTACTGGATTTCTAAGCCTTCATCTGTACTTTTTGAACATACAAGGGCCTTATATCAAGACAGATAATCAGATCCAGCTCTTGATCACAAACTCTTGCATATCATTTGCATATATCATCATTGCATCATTTAACATTTGTTTATTTGCTTTTCAGGGTATCCATATCATATCTGGTTTGGTTTTGGCCCCTTCTTCTGCATAGACCTCTGCTTCATCAGTTATCTGCTTCAGCTATCTTCATCATCACCAGCATCAGCCTGTCAGTGGCTCATTTCCAGCATCAGTCTGTGATCTTCATCAGTACCAATCTTCAGTTTCTTCAGCATCATTCATGACTACTCCCAGGAAGAGCAACATATCCTACCATTTCTTTGAGCCTGTGTTGACTGGTATCAGGCAGGTCCAGTCACTTATCACACCTGACCACATCCCATTGTTTAGGGAGCACTATGGAGGTATCCTAGATATGGTTATGGACCTTGACCCTTCTCAGAGAAGCATGATCCACACCTGCTTACAGTTTTATGACCCTCCTTTGAGATGCTTCACATTCCCAGACTTTCAACTAGGGCCTCTGCTGGAAGAGTTTTCCTCATTGATTGGAGTACCTATCAGGGGTGGAATCCCTTTCAACCCAGAAATGCCAGCTCCCAGAAATGAAGAGGTAGCAAAGGCATTGTACCTGGAGCCTGCTTTGATTGAGCACTGTATGACAACAAAAGCTGGGATCCCTGGTTTGCATTTGGACTTCTTGGTGTCTCAGGCCATCCTAAAGGCTTCTTTGGGAGAGTGGAGGGCAGTCTGTGCATTGTTAGCCCTCAGCATATATGGGGCTATACTGTTTGCAGATGAGCCCAAATTTGTCAGCAAGAATGCCATCCATTTGTTTCTTCTGAAGAACCCAGTGCCCACATTGCTAGGGGACTTCTATTACTCCATTCATCAGAGGAATGAGAAACAAAGGGGGAAGTTAGTGAGATGTTGTGCTCCTTTGTTTCACACCTGGCTGCTCAAACACCTGCCTAAGTCAGATGCCTTCCTGAATCCCCACCAACATAAGAACTGGGCCAAGAGGCTCATTGCCTTAACTTCAGATGATATCAGATGGTGCACCCAGAGCACCAAAGGCAAGGACATTATCACCAGCTGTGGACAGTACCCTAATGTGTCTCTCATAGGAGTGAAGGGTTGCATCAACTACAATCCTTTGTTGTTTAAGAGACAACTGGGCTATTCTTTGGTTCACCCTCCCAGAGGGTAAGATTTAGCTGAGACCCTGTATTGTGAAGTGAAACCTAATTCGGCTATTGTCAGGCAAGCATCCTGGGCTTGGGATAACATCCAGACAAAAGGGATGGCTATTCTTGGAAGGTGTAATAATGTTGCTTCAGCTCAGTACTATGACTGGTCCCGTACTAGAGCTCAAATTACTGGAATGCCTTTCATCTTAGAGGACATACCTGGACCCTCTACAGTGCAACCTACAACAACTGTCAGCCTAGAAGAATTTGAGAAGCTAAAGGAAAGAAATGAGAACCTATCGCAAGCTTTAAAGAAGACTCTTTGGGAAAGGAGTGATGGTCGTCTGGACATTGAGAGATTGGAGAAGCTCAGGGTAGAGCATCTTGCCAAAATTGAGAAGACAGAGGACTACATCAGGAAAGCAAGAGTTGGGGAACAAATATAGAAGAATGCCTGTAAAGAAGCCAAGATTCACAAGGCTAGGACTGAGCTCTATCTGCAAGGGAGTCAGGATAGGTGGGTCCGAATCACTGAGGCCCGTACACAAGAAGATCAGAAGACTCAAGCCAAGATTGAACAATTAGAGGCCAATGAGAAGAAGCAGCAGGAAGCTTTGTTGGCAGCCCAGAAGGAGATTTCAAACTTGAAGCTCAGAGCAGGATAGAAAAAATCAAAGGACCAGGACAGGCATAAGAGTTTAACCACTGCCATTGCTACCAGAAACCTCCTCATTAGGACCATTACAGAGCACCCGGCTGGTCCAGTGACTGAGACACTCCTAAAGGAGGTCAGAGAGGATGAGTTTGGACTGGATGTCTGATTCTTTGCTTGTTGTTTGTTTCCATTTGATGTACTTTTCCTTTCGTTGTATTTTGACCCTCAAGGGGCATGTATTGTAAAACAAACTATGTATTGTTCGCCGTTTGTAATATATTTTAGTTTGTTTCCATTTGGGCTTTTCTCTCAACAACATCAAGCATCTTCCTCGAGGTCTGGAAAGGTAAAAACCAAGAACCAAACCGGATACCTTGGAAAACAAATAAGCATACTGCATTGCATACTAACTTTGTTTTTGTTTTGTAGGCTTTGTTATTGTTGTTTCTAACTTTGTTGTGACTCAGGAAACATTGCTCGTCGCCGAGTGTTCCCTGTCAACCGCGCGCACTGGTACCCGACTCGCAACAACCTTCCCAGTATTCAAATGGACCAAGTACAACAGGATCTGACTGAGGTCAGAAATCAGATGGCTAATGAGAGAGTGGAGATGAGAAATCAGATGTCTTAATTCATGGCAGTAATGAATGGCTTGGCACAGAGTCAGGAAAGGTTAAGAGAACTAGTGGAGAGACAAGCTCCTGAGGAGCCTCCTCTTGGAACAGGGGGAACTAGTAACAATGAGAGGGGTCAGCCTCGTATTGACCCACCAGTATTTGGACCTCATCTGGATCCAGAAGTTAACATCCCGAGAAATGTGCCAGGTAATACTGCTGGGGGGAGAATCTTGCAAGAGGATCCCCAAGAAGAACAATTTACTGTTATGGGGGCTGGAGATGAAGTATATGACCGGAGATTGGACAAAATTGCGGAGAAATTAAGATCTTTGGAGTCTCAGAATTCCTTAGGCTTCGGTGTGATGGATATGGGACTAGTGGATGGGGTGAGAATTCCCCACAAATTCAAACCCCCGTGCTTTGAGAAATACAATGGAACCTCTTGTCCACGAACTCACCTGCAGTCTTTCCTGGGAAGACTTAAAGCTTATACTATGGTTGAAAAGCTGTGGATGTTCTACTTTGAAGACAATCTGACTGGGGCTTCAAGAGAATGGTATTCACACTTGACCAGAGCTACCGTCAGATGCTGGAAAGACTTAGCTGAAGCTTTCATCAGACAATATCAGTACAACCTGGACATGGCTCCCAACAGGACCCTCCTAATGGGAATGTCTCAATCTTCTAGAGAAAGCTTCAGGGAGTACGCCCAGAGGTGGAGACAGCTTGCTGCTGCTGTCCAACCACCCATGTCAGAGAGGGAAATGGCTGACATGTTCATGAATACTTTGCAAGGAACCTATATTGATAGATTGGCTGCCTTCTCCTCTACCAGTTTTGCTGACGTGGTCATAGCTGGTGAAAAGATTGAAAGTCTATTAAAGATGGGCAAAATTTCCGACAGTGGTGCAAGTTCATCCAGTAATCCCAGAAAGCCTTTTGTGGGACCCCGAAGGGCCGGTGAAACTAATTCCATTCATGCAAGCAGGGGCAGGCCTCAGTATGTACACCGGTCAGTAGCAGCAGTTACCATTCCGGTTCTGATTCCTCAACAATCAGCGTATCCTCAACAACAACAACCACAATATCAACAACAAGTTCATTATCCACAACAGAGAACCTACAACAACAACAATAACAACCAACAACAGCGTCCTTTCCAACAAAGACCATCGCAGGAAAACATGGTGATTGACCCAATCCCAATGCCGTACGCCGCACTCTTGCCACAACTCCTGAAGCTCAACCTGGTTGAGTTAAGGACATTGGCACCTCCAGATCCCACCAATATTCCAAAAAACTATGATGCCAATGCCAGGTGTGCATTCCACTCAAACGCACCGGGGCATAACACTGAAAAGTGCAGGGCCTTGCAGATGAAAGTTCAATATCTGGTGGACTCAAAAGCTCTCAACTTTGCACCTCCTCCAAACGTCACAAGGAATCCAATGCCTAGTCACAACGGGCCTAGGATTAATGCTATTGAGGAAGGCAAATCATCCACCTTAATCACTAGTGTGGCACAAATTCAAACACCTTTGGTTGAAATCAAAGCTCAACTTTTAGAATGCCAATTGTTCCTCGGGTGTGAGCTCGGCTGTGAGTATTGCAATATTGCCGTCAATGGGTGTGAAAGGATGAGAAACGGCATAAATGGTCTTATCAAGGATGGTATCCTTCAGATTACGACAACAACACCTACAACTCCCACAATCCCTTCATCAGCAATCACAGATACTCCTACAACGTCAGCAACCATTGTTCCTACGGATTCTACTACAACTCCAACAACCGCTCAATCAATCACTTCAACGGATACAAGTTCAGTCGCCATCCCTGCTACAACTTCAACACCCATCCAGTCAACAGTGTCTTCTACAACATCAGCAACAATTGGTGAAAGCGTCTCAACGGTTACAATATACTATGATCCTACAAATGTTCCTACCAACAATTCACAACAAAATGTTACTCCTGTCAGAGCACCAATTACCATATATTATGATCCACACACCATTGTGGTCCCCTCTGCAGCTGTTATCAGTCCTGTCACTATCACAATGCTTGGGCCTGTTCCTTACGAAAGCAATAATGCCATCCCTTGGCATTATGGCTCAGATCTATACTGCGAGGGGCAGAAAATCACTCTGGAATCATCAAATTCTTCACCTCAAATAGATAATGTGGGGGGAGGCGGAGGCTTCACTCGAAGCGGACGTCTCTTTGCCTCGCAAAGTCCAAGACCCATTGCTGAAGCAAAAGCTGCTGCCAAGGAAAAAGGAAAGAGTATGGTGCAAGAAGAACAAGTTGTCAAAGAAACTTTGAAGACTCCTTTTGATCAAGAGGTTGATGAGTTCATGAGGATCATCAAAAAGAGTGATTATAGGGTGGTGGACCAGCTTCACCAAACACCTTCCAAGATCTCCATACTATCGTTGCTAATGTGCTCCGAGGCTCATCGGAATGCACTATTGAAAGTCCTGCACGCAGCTTACGTGCCAGAGGAGATTACCGTCAATCAGTTAGAGGCTATGGTTGGAAATGTCAATGCTAGTCATGGACTAGGATTTACCAACACTGATCTGACAGTGGAAGGTCACAATCACAACAAGGCTTTGCACATTACCTTGGAGTGTAAGGGTGCAGTTCTTTCTCACGTATTGGTGGACACAGGGTCCTCCCTCAATGTTCTACCCAAGAAAGCCCTTGTGAAGCTGGAGTATGATGGATTGGCACTACGCCCAAGTAACTTGGTAGTAAGAGCCTTTGACGGTTCTAAAAGATCAGTTCTGGGAGAGATAGAATTACCGATAATGATTGGCCCACAGGTTTTCAAAACGACCTTCTTTGTGATGGATATACAGCCTGCCTACAGCTGTCTATTGGGTAGACCATGGATACACGCCGCTGGCACCGTGACGTCAACCCTTCACCAGAAGTTAAAATTCGAGTGGGAAGGCCAAGTCATTACTATTTGTGGGGAGGAGGATATTTTTGTTAGCCAGCTGGCTACTTTCAAATACATTGAAATGGATGGGGAGATCCATGAAACCATGAGCCAAGGGTTTGAGGCCCTTAATATCAATGAAGCATCTGCTGTGCTTGGGACCTCCATCACATCATATCAGCAAGCCCGGAAGGTTGTTGAGGAAGGTACCGCCCAAGGCTGGGGCAAGCTGCTGCCTGTGGAGAAGAAAGAAGACCGATTTGGGTTGGGTTACAGACCAACTCGACAAGATCAACCAGAGGCTGCAAAGGAATCCAAGTTTGTCAGCGGGGGGATGCTCACCCCGGATGCTGTAAATAGCTTGGAAGATGAGTCGGAAGACAAGCGCAACCTGGAAAGCTGGATACGTCCAAAGATCCCGGGGAACCATGTCTCAAACTGGTCTTCCCAGGAAATTATAAGAGTTACTCCTGCAGAGTAATTATTATTTCCTGTGTTTTTTAAAGCATGCATCAAGTCCTGCATCTTGCCCAAGATGTCAGGACTCATTTTGTAATCGGGCCATCTTGTATTTTGTGCAAAGATCAATTAATGATATCAGGACATCTTTTGTAAATGAGTCTTTTCTTTTCCGCTCACTGTTTTACATTTTTCATTTTTTGTACAAAAATAAAATGGCAATGCTTTTCAAAATAAATAACTTCATTTCCACTTTTTCTAAACAAGATAAAATTGATCACTAAAATGAACAAATCTAAACCCTTGCAGAGAGTGCCCTCCAGACTGCACCAATAACAACACTGCTATGACTTTGTATGACTTTGACAATCCGATTAATCAAGCCGATGAAGAGGTTGAAGAAGATTATGAGCTACCTGAAGAGCTAGCTAGATTGTTGAGGCAAGAGGAAAAGGTTATCACTCCTCATCGGGAGGAGGTTGAGACGGTTAATCTTGGTACAGAAGAAGACCTGAAAGAAGTTAAGATCGGGGCCTGCCTGCAAGATTCAGTGAAAGAAAAACTGATTGACATGCTTCGGGAGTATGTGGATGTTTTTGCTTGGTCTTATCAGGATATGCCAGGGTTGGACACTGACATTGTTATGCACAAGCTGCCTCTAAAAGAAGAATGTCCTCCAGTAAAACAGAAGTTGTGTCGTACTCGCCCGGATATGGCAATGAAGATAAAAGAAGAGGTACAAAAGCAGTGGGACGCCGGTTTCCTAGCTGTGACTAGCTATCCACCGTGGGTTGCTAATATTGTACTTGTGCCTAAGAAAGATGGAAAGGTGAGAATGTGTGTGGATTACCGGGATCTGAACAGAGCCAACCCGAAAGATGACTTCCCTTTACCTCACATTGATGTATTGGTCGACAATACGACTCAGTTCTCGGTGTTCTCCTTCATGGATGGATTTTCAGGATATAATCAGATCAAAATGTCACCTGAAGACATGGAGAAGACAACTTTCATCACACCCTGGGGAACATTCTGTTATAAGGTGATGCCATTCGGATTGAAGAATGCGGGTGCCACTTATCAATGGGCTATGGTAACATTATTCCATGACATGATCCACAAAGAAATTTAATGTTATGTGGATGACATGATTGCCAAGTCCCTTACAGAAGAAGACCACCTGACGAATCTGTTGAAGCTATTCAAGCGTCTGAGGAAGTACCAATTAAAGTTAAAACCCAACAAATGTACATTCGGGGTGTGATCCGGCAAGCTGTTGGGATTTATCGTAAGTGAGAAAGGAATTGAAGTTGACCCTGATAAAGTTAAAGCCATTCAAGAAATGCCTGCGCCGAAGACCGAAAAAGAAGTTCGGGGGTTCTTAGGTAGATTGAACTACATTTCACGGTTCATATCTCACCTTACTGCAACCCGTGAACCCTTTTTCAAGTTATTGAGAAAAGAACAAACGGTCAGGTGGAACGAAGATTGTCAGAGGGCTTTTGACAAAGTCAAGGAATACCTACAAGAACCTCCAATTCTTATGCCTCCAGTTGAAGGAAGACCTCTAATCATGTACTTGACAGTATTAGAAGAGTCAATGGGGTGTGTGCTGGGCCAGCATGACGAGTCTGGTCAAAAAGAGTATGCAATTTACTACCTGAGAAAAAAGTTTACCGACTGTGAACAACGTTATTCACTGCTCGAGAAAACTTGTCGTGCTTTAGCGTGGGCTGCTCGCCGACTGAGACAGTATATGTTGACCTACACCACCTTATTGATATCCAAGATGGATCCAGTTAAGTACATTTTTGAGAAGCCAACACTTACCGGACGGGTTACAAGATGGCAAATAATCCTCACAGAGTATGACATTTAGTACACATCTCAAAAGGCCATCAAAGGCAGTGTATTGTCTGATTATCTCGCTGAGCAACCCATTGATGATTACCAGCCTATGAGATTTGACTTCCCCGATGAAGACATCATGTTCATAAAAGCAAAAGATCATGAAGAGCCTATTCACACTGAAGGGCCTGACCCGGAAGAAGAATGGACTATGATGTTTGATGGGGCTGTTAATATGAATGGTCGTGGTGTTGGTGCAATACTCATTACGCCTAAGGGAGTTCACATGCCTTTCTCGGCAAAACTCACCCTTAACTGCACTAACAACGAAGCTGAATACGAAGCTTGTATTATGGGTCTTGAGGAAGCCATTGACCTCAGGATCAAGACAATGACTGTGTTCGGAGATTCAGCTCTGGTAATTAATCAAACCAACGGCAAATGGTACACCCACCAAGATCATCTGATACCTTATCGGGATTATACAAGGAGGTTGCTTACTTTCTTCACTACAGTCAAGCTTGAGTATATCCCTCGGGATGAAAATCAGTTCGGAGACGCTTTAGCTACCATTTCATCCATGATCAAAGTCGAAGCTGCCAACTTTGTGCCTCGGATTTCAGTATCCAAACTTGACAGACCAGCATACGTATTCTCAGTAGACATTGCTAAGGATGATAAGCCTTGGTTCCATGACATCAAATGCTTCTTGGAGGATCAAACATACCCACCTGGGGCATCTTCCAATGATAAGAAGACATTAAGAAGGCTGGATGATAGTTTCTTCTTGAATGCTGATGGCTCCCTGTACAAGAGAAACTTTGATATGGTACTCCTCAGATGTGTTGATAGGGAAGAAGCAGACTTATTGATGCACGAGGTGCACGAAGGATCTTTCGGTACCCATGCCGGAGGGCATGCTATGGCTAAAAAGTTGCTAAGATCAGGCTACTACTGGATCATAATGGATGCAGACTGTTGTGCTTATGCCAGGAAATGCCATAAATGCCAGATCTATGCGGATAAGGTGCATGTGCCTCCAAATCCCCTGAATGTGATGTCTTCACCCTGACCCTTTGCCATGTGGGGCATTGATATGATTGGCAAGATTGAATCGACTGCTTCAAATGGCCACAGATTCATCCTGGTAGCCATTGACTACTTCACCAAGTGGGTTGAGGCAGCTTCGTATGCAAATGTCACCAGGTAAGTGGTCGCCCGATTTCTGAAGAGAGACATCATTTGTCGGTATGGAGTGTCCGAGCGAATCATTACTGATAATGGTTCCAACTTAAACAATAAAATGATGGCAGAATTGTGTCGGGACTTCAAGATCCAACACCACAACTCTTCTCCTTACAGGCCAAAGATGAATGGCGCTGTGGAAGCAGCTAACAAGAATATCAAGAAGATTGGGCAGAAGATGGTGGTCATCTATAAAGACTGGTATGAAATGCTACCATTTTCCTTGCATGGGTATCGTACGCCAATCAGAACATCCACTAGGGCAACACCGTATCAGCTTGTGTATGGTATGGAGGCGGTCCTGCCTGTTGAAGTTGAATTACCCTCCTTACGGGTACTAATGGATGTCAAGCTGAATGAAGCAGAGTGGGTCCGATCCCGGTACGAATAACTGAGTCTGATCAAAGAAAAGAGATTGGCTGCAATTTGTCATGGGCAGTTGTATAAAAAAAGAATGAAGAAAGCCTTCGATCAGAAAGTCAGGCTTCGAGAATACCAAGTAGGAGATCTTGTGCTGAAAAGACTCCTTCCTCCTCATACAGACCACAGGGGCAAGTGGACTCCGAACTATGATGGTCCGTTCATAGTAAAGAAAGTTTTCTCTGGTGGAGCACTGATGCTCAGTACTATGGATGGCGAAAACTTCCTGTCCCCTGTAAATTCAGATGCAGTTAAAAAATACTTCGCATAAAAATGACCCGCTGGACATAAAAACAGAATGTAAGTCCAGGCAAAAATAGGGCATCCCGGCGAGTCAAAAACAGAATAAAAGAATCGGGCAAAAATAAGAGAAAATAAATAAAAAATGTACACCCGCTGAGTTGAAAAGCCACATTGGACAACTCAGGCAGAAATGGGTATCCCGGTGGATTGAAAACCCGAAAGGGAGATCCACGCAAAATAAGGGAATAAGCGAACAACTGCATTCTGAATTCGTCTGTATCACTTACAACACGGCAAACTTCGAAAGTATAAAGCATCGGTCAGAATCAACATTCTTCAAAAAGCAAGATGAGAAGAACGTCAATGTCATGCAGGTCATAGCAAAAAGGAAGCACTGAGGCGTCATCGACATTGCCAGCATCTTTTTTGTTTTCTCATTTTGTAACAATCTCCTCGTTTCAGGGGATCTGTTTCTTTGACTGTATTCGCCAATTCAGGGCACGCAAATTAATAAAATCAGATTTTCAGTCACGTTTCGTCTCGTACATTCTATTTTTCATTTGCGAAAATGTCCGATGTCCTTAATATAATGATTGCATAAATACAGATGCGACTTTTCTAAAATTACATGCTTACAGGAAATATATTCGCTCCAGGAGTGTCTAAATTCCTATGATGGAATCCAGTAAGGGATACCTCGGGATATTTTCACGTTTCTTTGTCATAATAGGATTGCAGGTGTTCAAAGCACAACATGGGCCATGAAGGCTTCTCCCCAGCGAGATGCCAAATCAGTACTTACTCATCACATCTTCCAAGTAGCACCAGAGATGCTTCTCCCCAGCAGAATCCCTACAGGACTTTAGGAAGATCGTCCAGTGATCTTTTCCTCCCCAGCCAAGTGTTAGACTGGGAACCATCTCCCCGCCAGAGTTCCAACCTCTGTCCAGGAGAGCAATGTCTGAAGATCTCACAACAAAGTGACGAAGGCTTCCACAGGCCCCAGCTGGGCTCCTCATCACCAAGAATAGGTCTATCCGTGACTTATTCCCCCAAACAGAGTCATATATATCAGATCTACCAACGATCTCATGCCCAACTGGGATATCACTGCAAGCAGATCAGCCAGGGATCTTCACGGCGGCGGGATCCGAATCCCGGATCGGTATCTTTGCATAATCATAGCATTCGCATCATATTTCCCCCCAAAGCATAGCATTCCGTCTAATACGGAGCATTACGGCAAAAATTAAACATATTGCATAGTCATAAGCCATGTTTTGAATCAAATATCTGTATGCACCAACATTCCATCAACAATATACAAATACCTCTCAGATTCCCCGACAGAAAGCCAAAGCGTCCCCTTTGCACTCTCTAACACAAGTATATATACTCACTCGATACTCGTCCGTGTCATTTTCCCCAGTAAAGTCGCCAGAACATTCTCCACAAACAGATACTTCCACTTAACGGATACTTCTTGACACTCGTCTGTGTCATATCCCCAACACAGTTGCTTAAAAACCTCGCTTATATTACTTTCCAGACACTCCTCCGTGTCATCCTATCCCCACGGGTCGTCAAACACCTTTTACGTTTATAAGTTTATAACTTATACACTTTCTCTTATGATACTCGTCTGTGTCACACTCTCCTCAGCAAGTTGAACACTCGTCTGTGTCTCACTCATGTTTACTTTTTACTCATACAGATACTCATCCGTATCTTGTATACATCACTTATCTTCCCCAGATTCGACACTCGTCCGTGTTCTTTGTTAACCAGTGGGTACTCGTCCGTATGCGTCAGCGTTTGTTTCTATTGGTACTCGACCGTATCATAGTCTTAAAGATGCTCGTCCGCATCTTTAATCTATACACAGCGTCAAACACTTATACCTTTTTCTTGAATTTAGACACTCGTCTGTGTCTATCCTTCCCCAGAAGAGTCCCCAGCAAATCCCAATAAATTATTTCCTTTCTATCTGAAATTCGTCCTATGTCATGATACTTCCGGCAGTCGTACCCTGCTAGGTGATCGTCCTTTACCTTTTGATGATCGTCCTTCATCATCCCCAGCGGAGTCTCCATTATTGGAAACCTTCCCTATCCGACATTCGCCCCATGTCGTGATATTTTTAGCAGTCGTCCCCTGCTAGGTGATCGTCCTTCACCTCTTGATGATCGTCCTTCATCATTTTATCCGATGGCCGCCCCCATCGTTGATCTTGTTATCTGACATTCGTCCTATGTCATGATAAACCCCGAGAGCAGCCGTACCCTGCTAGGTGATCGTCCTTCACCTCTTGATGATCTTCCTTCATCATACTTATCCGATGACCGTCCCCATCGTCGACTCTTTCTATCCGACATTCGTCCTATGTCGTGATGTTTTCGGCAACCGTACCTTGCCAGGTGATCGACCTTCACCTTGGATGACCGTCCCTCATCCTTATCCCCAACAGAGCAGCCGTCCCCTGCTAGGTGATCGTCCTTCACCTTTGATGACCGTACCTCATCATTTATGCTTTGAACTTGATGGTCGTCCCTATCATTTACTTTACCTGTAATCCCCAGAGAGTTTTGTTCCTTTATTTGATGGCCATCCCCATCATGATACCTTCATTTCCCCAGCATGTTGGCCGTCCCCGTCATTGCTTCATCCCCGACAGTCGTCCTCTGCCCGACGGTCTTCCTCCGTCGCCCGCACTTTATAATCATACTTTACTTCCTTTTACAATCTATATCCCTTTTCTTCTTCATAACCAGTGAGCGCAAATTCTGGACTGTCTTTGGGTATTCAACCACAAGTTATCCTGTTTGTCTGTTAAGCCGTTGCTTACATCCTGCACAGCTAACTCATGTTTGAATAGAGGCAGCTGTAAACACCCCAAATTTGCCGTCACTCATTTCAACATGGCTTGTGATTCTTTTCATTTGCATAAGTTCAATCATATCATCTCATATTACATTTTTTCACTGCATTGATTCAAAGTCATCTGCATCTAGGGTTTGTGATCTGAGCAATTCCTGAGCTATCTGAGCCACTCCAAAGGTCTTCAATCATCTCAAGAGGGTCCATGTATGTTCAAGCATCATATTATATCCTCCCAAAGTCAAGGAAGTCAAATAATCACAAGAACTGGGAAAGGCATAGAAGTAGAGCCAGGCTTAACTCCACAGATGACCTAAAATTAGGGTTTTGGTTTCAGAGGCCATAACTCCAAATTTTTTTGGTCATTATTGTTTCTATTGGTCTCTATATGATATAAAGATAATGCATACCAATTTTCATGAAGAAATTCAATGGGGAAGGCATCTGATCAATAAATGACTTCTTGAGCAAGGCAGTGCAAAATCAGGGCATCTGAGGCTCCCAGTCACCCAACCAAAGGGTCTTCTCAATCATTTTGGGTGTGTATGATCTTTATTTGATCTTAGAAGAAGTTAGAAGTTCACAAAATTGAAGAATTTCAAGCCATTTGCAAAGTTGCCATTTTGGGAAAGTGACTTATAATGCAAACTTGCCATTTTGGGAAAGTTTTTCAACCTCCTCTTTTTGATTCAAAAATGCTTCAAATGAAAAATTCTTGGTCATGAAAGTTGTAGATTGGATCCTCCCATTTTCAAAAAGTACAAGAACTTGATCTAATTCATTTTAGAACTCAAGTTATGGTTTGTCAAAGTTGGGAAAAATCACTTAATTTTCACTTTTGTGCCAAAGAGGAAACTTGCAAAAACACTTGCCAAAGCCAAATGTGACCTCTAATTAACTTCTAACCATCACAAAAACATCATTCATGGTCCATAATTCAGAATTGCCCAAGGGATTTCTCATTTTTATGCCTTGAATTACAAGTCACCATAAGGCATTTCTCATGAATCTTCAAGAATGGAATTTTTTGCAAAAGGAACTTCTAATGTTTGAATTAATTGTTAAGTGATCTCTAAACATCATGACAACTTCATATGGTCAATTTGGCTGCAATTTGCCCAAGGGTTTATAGGTTTTTTTTCCTTGATTCATGAAGATTTTCAAAGAGGGAAAAGTTGCAAGAGCCATGCTACCACTTGCCCTAGCCATTACAGCTGCACAAAAACAATCTAAGGGCCTTCCTTGATCCATGCTGAGCCCAGCCATGCCCCTAATTCTCCTCTGACCCGAGCCATACCTCAAGTACACAAAGTCATGACTTTTTGCATTTTTGCCCATACCAATCAAACTGTGACATTACCAACCCTTTGCCCAATCAGAACCTCATATGTGGACTTCAAGCAAGCCATTACACACAACAAGCAAAGCTGAAACCTCCAAGAACTCAACATTCACCAAAGCTCCTCTCTTTGCATTTTTCTTCGAAATTGATCACACAAGCTTCAAACATCAAAACAAATTCCATAGAACAACTCACCATGATCCACTGATCATTTACCACCCCTTGAAATAACCTGAAACCTCCCACATCAAAAACACGATTTCCCTCCCCCTTTGAACTGAAGTGAATCAATCTCACAAATCAGCCATAAGAAACTCCAAACAAGCTTTGCAAACTCTTGAGGGGAGTCAGTAGAGTTGATTTGAAGCAAAGAACTGCCCAGAAAGCTGCAAATTGAAGAAGCTCAAGCTCAGGTACCTCAAGAACATTTTTTCCAGAAATTGTTTTTTATGCTATAGAATTGTTGCTTATGCTCTACTGATCACTCTGGTGCTTTTACTTTTTGAAATGGTCAAGAAATAAGCCTGTATCGAAGCTTTGAAACTTTTCCAGTTTTTATGTTTTGATCCACATCTTGAGATGTAGGTTGTAGAAATTTGTTTTGATGCTTGATTCGTCTTCAAGGTAGTTAGGAGATACGATCTGGAGCTTTAGAGCTCTTGATTTTGCCTGTAGAAGAAGTTAGTTTTTTGTGCTTGCCGGAGAAGATGATCGGAACCACTGTTCCGGTCATCTGAAAGTGATTAAATTAGGGTTAGGGTTTAGGTGAGTTTGAACGTAGGCCCTTGGATCCAGTTTCCCGCGCGCTATGAACGGCCCAGATTCCTTGATTAAGCCCTAATTCTGGATTAATTAGCTTAAACATAATTAGGAAAATTCAAATTGCCTGGTTTGATCCCAGCCATCCAAACACGCGCCAGTCAACTCCCGCACGTACCATTTGAATCCAGGCCTTTGGATTTGATTACTTTTCATTTAAATTAATTTAGTTTTCATTTTATTTGTATTTCTTTCTACATTTTATTTAAAATAGTAAAATGCATCCAAAAATTCTCATTTTTTGCAGCATGGCTTAAAATATTTTTCTCATTCTGAAAATAATTTTTATTTTATTTTTTGCATAAATTTCGTATTTTTAAAATGTTTAAATGTTTATTTTAATTAGTTAATGAGAATTAATTAATTAAAATAGCATTTAAGTTTCTAAAAATCACCAAAAATATCACATTGCATCTTGATACATTTAGAAACATTATCAAACTCTTCACACAAATTTCTTTTTGGTTCTTGACATATTTTGACATTTTTCTTTGGAATTAGGGTTCTTAAAAGTCCATATTTTTGCCCTAAATTGAAAAAATCCTTTCTGCCTAACCATGAGGAGTTTGATGATGGTTCTTTTTGCATTTCATTCTTCATATCATGTTTGATCATTGCATCATTCATTTACCATGTTGTGCATTCATTTCATTTCATAAACTTTCATGAACTTCCATGGTTCAAAACATGCTTCATTTGCATCCTCATCCTTGTATGATCATCCACAACCCTTGTTTTGTGTTGGCATCATCCCATAGCATCATTTGCATCATGGATATGCTTTTGACTTTGGTTTTTATCTTTGCATTTCATCCCATTTTCATTTCATTTCATTCCTTGTTGCTAACTTTTCAGGTGGTAAGTCATTGAGAAGTGAATTTGCCTTCACTTCTCATAACCTCTTCTCATCCCTTTTATGCATCATTGCTACATTTTACTTGTGTATTAGAGTGAGTTTGCTCATTCATGCTCCCTCCCCACTTTCTTTCTCCAAACCAATTGTCTTCTTAAGTGAAGCAAGTTGTCTTGCTTCTTTCTGCTTCTCCTCCTTCCATCTGCTTCTTCCTTGGTGGCTTTTCTCTTGAAGATCTTTTGCAAGCCCCATAAACCCTAGGAACATCCAAGCATGATAACAATTAGGGTTTGATTAGTCCCCCATTGGTTTTACCTTTGTGTCATCTTTGTGTCTTCTCTTCTCATCTCTTAATCAAGGACTAAACCTTAAAGGTTTTAAGGCTTTGTGATTAGGGTTATGCCTGTATCCTTCTATTAGGATGGAGTGTATAACTTTAATCCTAAGTGTTGAACCCTTAATGTGTTTAAACCCTTTAATCAATTCACCTAATAATCACTAAGACATCAAGCTTGTAACTTGGGCCTTGCATTAGGGTTCTAATTCTTCCTTAATTGGTTAAGAAGGACTAACCCTAGTGTTAATGGACAAGTCCCCCTCAAGTTGTCTTACAAACCATAAAATTCATTTCTTAATCTTAGCATTAACTAAAATCCATTTAATAAAGGTTTTTTTTTGTCATGAGGTTAATCCCTAATCATGGATTAAGTTGAGGAGCTTTTCTCAGCTTAAATGTTCTCATCTATTATCCTTCTATTAGGATGGTGTAATGGGTCTATTAAATCTTTGATTATGGCTTAAACTCATTACTCAACACTAAACAAAAACACCAAAAACATCTAAGTAAATGCAAGTAGGTTAATGATCTTAATCCTACATCATGGTGACTAAGTGTGAGGTGTTTACTTCATACTTAAGGTATTCTCATTACCCCTAATCAGAGGGAAGATGTGATGAGTTTGCTAACCCTTGGTTTAGGCTTAAGCTCATTTTCTTATGACAAACACAAAAAGCAATAAAAGATTGAAAACACAAAAACAAACAATAATCGTCTCCTCCGGGATTCTTTTCTCACCTCATTCACTCACAAACGAGAACTCGCTTCTTCCGTCTAATGCAAGACAGTTTGCACCTGAGCCAGACAGGTCATACACTTGAGCATAGATAAGTAAGCAGTTCATAAACCAATTTATCTTTCAGTCCCTTTGAGTCGAACTACGGTGTTCTGACTTCCTCATTGCACGAGAGGATACGTAGGCATAACTTAACAGTTATCGAACAAAAGTCTCTGTATATTCCCTCTCCTTCCAGCATTATTCTTTAAGCCTCATTGTCTTGAGCATTTCCTTCTTTCTTTACACTGACACTTCTTTTACTCACTCCACATTTATTTCTACACTGACACTTGTATTCTTTCCAGCTTTGATTCACAAATTGCACTGACACTACCCCTTTACACACAAATCTTTCAAGCGTGGATCCCGTCGAGTACGACGGACAGTCTGGGTGCTAATACCTTCCCAGGTTGTAACTAACCCCCTTTCTCAGTTTCTCTGGTTCTCAACCGTCTTATCCATCTTTTCTTAGGTTTATGCAGCATTACCTTTCCTTCGGGATAAAAATGCCTAGCTGGCGACTCTATTCATTCCTTTCCCTTTCGCCGACCGTTCGCGTCTGTACCCCTTCTGACCGGGTGTCATTTGGTGGGAGCGACATGTCGCTATTCATTTTGGTAGTGACATGTATTGCACGTCTATGACATGCTGTAAAGTAATGGCATGGAAATAATGTCAGAACCATTAACGATTACTTTATTTCCGACATGATTTTTCCAATGTTGAAGTGTCTATTTATTAGACAACTTACATCACCCTTCACGCGCTTCAGAATCCCATTTCTTCCTTTTTCTTTCATCTTTCTCATTCTTTCTTATTCTACACCATTTCAATTTTTTTCTCCACTTTCTCACAACTTTTGCAACTCTAATATAAGTTTTTTTCTGAATTTTTTTTTACTATTAAGCTTCCTTGTTAACTATCGTTTATTTATTTTTTCTCTTTTTTCTTTTCTTTTGATCAATACTTAAGTTCATCGGGACTCAAGCTTTATTATAAATTTCATCAAGATCAAGACTTCAAATTTGCTTGTTTCTTCACTCAAAGGTATGTTAGTTTTGTATTTTTTGTATATTTATTAATTTGTGTTTAGAATTTATTTTTTAAATTTGTGGGTTGTTTATATATATATATATATATATATATATATATATATTTTTATACTTTTTTTAGTTTTTATAAAATATATATGTTAATATTCAAAAATTATATGTTATAAAATACTAAATATTACTAAATACTAAAACTTAATATATATACTTTTTAAAATATAGTATATAATTTCTTAAAACATAATATATACTTTTTTTATCATTTTTATTAGAATTTTTTATATATGTTATATGCTATAAAATACTAAAATAGAATATATGTTATTAAATACTAAAACATAATATATACTTTTTAAAACATAATATATAATTTTTTAAAACATAAAATATATACTTTTTTAGTATTTTTTATAGAATTTTTTTATATATGTTATATGCTATAAATTACTAAAATAGAATATATCTTATAAAATACTAAAACATAATATGTACTTTTTAAAATATAATATATATACTTATTTCTTAAACATAATATATATATATATATATATATATATATATATATATATATATATATATATATATATATATATATATATATATATATATATATATATATATATATATATATATATATTAGTTTTTTTTTAAGTATGTATAAAATTTATAGTTTGTATGAAATGTGGTATGAATTAAATTAGTATGAAATATAATTTGTAAGTAATGTATATTATTTATAAAATGTTGTATTAATTAAATTTGTATGAAATGTAGTTTGAATTAAATTTAGTACAATAAAATTAATTTGTATAAAATGTAGTTTGTAGTAAATATTTGATCAAAATTCTCGAAATTGGTCGATACATTGAAATCACAATCGTAATAAAAATGGTAACGATTTTGTAAATATGCAGTTTGAAATATATTTGGTATCATCATAGTTGGAGGATGTACTATATAACGTTACCAAGAAGATGTGGACCTAAACTAAAACTTGAGAAAGGAGTTAAAGAGTTTATTACGTGGGAATTTGCTCAAGAATGTTGTTGCATTGATGAGGAGTATGATATCTTTGTCTTAAATGTAAATGTTGACATATAACTACTGACCCAAAGGAAGTAGAACATCATTTGAAGAGAAATGATTTCATTTAAAACTATTGTTTTGAACATATAATGGAGAATAACTACCGAGTAATGTACAAGACACTACTAATATGCATGTTTCAAGCAATTGATCACATAAGAAATATGATAAATAATTTAATATGATTGATGAAATCGTTGTAAATGCTTTTGGGATGAATGTGACCTATGATGAACCTCAATATTTTGATGGGGAAGAGTTGCCGAATGAGCAAATACAAAGATTTTATCAGTTATTGAAACAAATGAATATGTCGTTGTTTGAAGGGTCGTCGAACTCAAAATGATCAATGTGTGAGAGATTATTGGTCGCCAAGTCAAATTGGAATGTTCTTAATCGGTGTTTAGAATTCCTTGCAAAAATGATGTTGGACGTGACTCCTACGTAGAAAAATTTGCTACAACATTTTATGATGCAAATATGTCGATGTTGAAGTTGGTTTTAAAAGTAAAAAAGATTGATTATTGCATAAATGGTTGCATGTTGTTTTATGATAATGAGTGTTGGAGAAATGTAAGCTCTGTAAGAGTCCAAAATATCAAGTTTGTAGTAAAACCATTAACCGTAAGCAAAAACTTATAGCAGTGAATTCCATGTTTTATCTACCGATAATACCAAGGTTAAAAGAGTGTTGACTTCAATGCACATTGCAAGTCAAATGACATGGCATCATATAAACAAAACAAGTTCTTGCACTATACGACAACCATCTAATGGTGAGACATGCGAGCACTTTAATAGGATACATCCTGATTTTGCTGCAGAACCTAAAAATGTAATACTCTGATTATGTTCTGATGGTTTGCTCCATATGTCCAAGCATCGACAATTGCATATTCTTGTTGGACAATTATTGTAATCCCTTACAACCTCCCTCCTGAGATGTGCATGACAAAACCATACATGTTTTTGACTTGCCTCATTCCAGGACCATCGAGTCGAAGAGTTGGAATCGATGGGTTTTTACAACCTTTAATATATGATTAGCTTAATACCCTTTTTAGTCCTCTAACTATACCTTGGGGTTCAATTTGGTTCTCTTTCTTTTAAAAGTTCAAAGAAGGTCCCTTATGTTGTCTAAAAGAACCAAAATGGTCCTTTATGTTAAATACTAGCAAATGGTGTTAGATTTGCTGACATGTAATATGAGGTGGATGGATTATCTTGCCTAATCACCACCTTCTTTTTCCTTCTTACTGAAGCACTTTTACCATCTCCCCTAATTTGTAACCTAATCTTATATTTTCCAAAAAGCACCCAATTGAAACCTAAATAATCATCTAAACATGAGTTATGGACGTGTTTATTCATCGTCATTAAGAAACTGAAATGATTCGCAAGTTTATACCATATTTGGAAAGCTTTTATGTGGTTGTTGTTCGCACGTGGATTTCGCGCGAACAAGTCACTGGCCTCCTCTGTGAGACGTTTACTTGCGGTATCATCCAAACAAGTCCCAAGACTGCTCTGTCCGATAATTTATACTGCAAACTCTTGTAATGTAGAACGGTAAGAGGGTTTTTGCGTATATTTTTATGGTAGTTTTTGTGTTTATAGAAAACTCTCACGGAATGCTTGAATTTAAAAGGAAAAAATGCGAATAAAGGCTAGATAAAAAGGATATAGACAAAGGCAAGTATTTTAAATTGACTTGGAATTAAAATGACTTGAAATACATAAGCATTTGGAAGCTATCATACATTTGTGTAAGGGGTTAAATCATTTCTCTGACGCTCGGTATTTTGAGTGTAATACCCCGTAAATTATTTTAATGCTCTGAATAATATTAATTTATATCAATAGGGTTCTGGATTGCTCTAAAATGTTTTAACAAAAATAATTAGAGCAATCAGTGAATTAATTAATATTAACTAATATTATCTGACTCAGAGGTTTTATTAAATTTTGGATTAAGAGACATTTTTTGGATACCCCCTATTTGGACCCATTGGATAGATATTTTGTTATATCTGAAATATAATATTTCTTTTCTCATTTGTGTGGAAATGTTGGTAAGAGAAAAGAGAGAAAAGAAGGAAAAGAGGAAAAGAAGAGGAAGAGAAGAGAAGTGAAGCCCTAGATCTCAAATATACATTTCTATATCATCCGTCCGTCAAATCGACTCGATTTCTTCGTGAATCTTCATCTTTTGAGGTGGGTTGTTAGATAGAAACTTTTGTCTTAGCTTTTGGTTGAGTTTTGAGTTAATAAATTTTAGGGTTTTTGTAGACAAATCTTAGAATCGAAAGTTTAAACGGTTGAATATCGATTAAAATGCTTGGGTAAGTTGCTAATATGTATAAAAACATCTGTTTTGAATCATTTTGATGTTTGAAGTTGTTTGGTTTGGTAATGGGGAAAATTCTGCATTTTCCTACGTAGTATTTTTGACTGCTGTCTGCGAGTAACCGGTTAACGTCTGATCAGTAATTGGTTACCTATTAAAATATTGGAATATAGGGAGCATTTTTATGCAAGTAACCGGTTACCCTATGGGCAGTAACCGGTTACCACTGTTATGAGCAGAAAAATACTATTTTGAACTTCTTTTAAAAATTCATAACATCTTCATCCTTTATCTGATTTATGTGTTCTTTATATCGATTTGAAGCTAAAAATATGTAATATCTTATGATGCCAAGAGATGTTATTTTTACCCGAATTTTCTAATTAACCAAAATTATGTTAGTTAGGGAATTGTGAACTATTGAGAATAAAAAATAATTAACTTGTGAGATGGTTAGGATTACCCTAGGTTGTTGCGAAACTGTTAGCGTGCTATACACTACGCCTCCGTAATAGTCTGAGTAAGTCTTGAGGTGGGTTGATCTGGGTCCCACGTGAAGTGTCTATAAAGGCTAGAGGTGTGTATTTCACGAAAGGGTCTCCATAAGTCAGGTGTAAGTCTTGAGGTGGGTAGATTTGGGTCCCACGGGAAGCGTCCGTAAGACTTAAGGCGTGTATGTACATTATTCCTCCGGGAAGTCTGAGTAAGTCTTGAGGTGGGTAGATCTGGGTCCCATGGGAAGCGTCCATAAAGGCTTGAGGGAGTTCTACTGTAATACCCCGTATTTAATTAACGCTCTGGATAATATTAATTAAGATTAATTAGTATCATCTGAAACAAAGGCTTTATTAAATATTCAGTTCAGAGACATTTTTGGATACTCTCAAATTGGACCCATTAATATTATTAATTGAGAGATATAATTTGTTTGGTTAATAAGGGAAATAAGTAAGTATTATAAAAGGAAAAAGAAAAGAGAGAAAGTTAGTAAGAGAATTGGAAAGAAAGAAAAGAAAGGGAGAGAAAGAAAGGAGAAGAGAAGAAGAAGAGGAAGTGAACCCTAGAGCTTCAATCCATCATTCTCCATCATCCGTCCGTCGAATCGGCTCATTCTTTCCGCCAATCTTCAACTCTCGAGGTGGGTTTGTAGTTAGATACTTTTATTTTAGTTTTTGGTCAAGTTTTGGAGTTTAAGAGTTTTAGGGTTTTTGGTAGAAATCTTGAGAAATAATGGATTAACGGTTAAAACTCGGCTAAAATTTAACTAAAATACTCATATGATGATAATGAACATGTTTGATTATGTCTTGTTGCATTGGTTGATGTTTGGGAGTTATTAGGGGTGAAAAGAGTGTTTTCCCGTAAGGTTGGAACTTCCTGAACTGGTGTAGCTCGCTCAACGAAAGTTCTAGGGCGATTTTCGCTCAGCGAGACCTGTAGGTTTAAATCTTTGTATTTAATTCATAACCTTTGATCTGGGTATCCGTTTTTAGCGTTCCACATATCGATTCGAAGCTAAAAACATGAACTATCTTTTGATGCCGAAAAATGTTATTTTTACTCGACTTTTACCTGACTTTTCCGATCAACCGTAATTATGTTAGCTAAGGAATTGTGGTAATTATGTTAGTTGTGCAAGTTGTGAAAATATACGATAATCATGAGAATTGAATGGAAATAGAGACAATGAGACTAGTTTAATGATGATAATTAGACTAGAATGTTAGAGTTATATGTTTAAAAGCTATATAACCAAAAGTATCAAGAATGGAGAGAGAGTTAGGAAATATTACCATAAACCAATAGTGTGGCCTAGTTTTGTAACTAGAAATTGTTAGATGGTATGACTTGTGAGATGCTTAGGTTCATCCTAGGTCGTTGTGAATCCTAACGCGTTATACGCGGTATCCTCTGGAAAGTCTTGAGTAAGTCTTGAGGTGGGTATTACACTGAGTCCCACGGGAAGCATCCGTAAAGGCTTGAGGTACCGTCTATAATGATAAGTCTTGAGGTGGGTATTACACTGAGTCCCACGGGAAGAAAATGATAAGTCTTGAGGTGGGTATTACACTGAGTCCCACGGGAAGCAAATGATAAGTCTTGAGGTGGGTATTACACTGAGTCCCACGGGAAGCAAATGATAAGTCTTGAGGTGGGTATTACACTTAGTCCCATAGGAAGCAAATGATAAGTCTTGAGGTGGGTATTACACTGAGTCCCACGGGAAGCATGGTTTACGCTTTAGGTGGGTATTACATTGAGTCCCACGTGAAGTGTCGAGAATGTTATATGGATATTTTATCTTGTTTTATTTCCTTATAGAGAAGTGACCTTAGGCTTGAGATGGGTGTTACACCGAGTCACATGGGAAGTAAAAAGGTAATATCCTAGCTAGTGATAGTAGGATTTGTAGAACTCTTGGATGTGGTTCCAGCGAGATCGAGGCGTGTTAACTCAAGGTCGTTCCCCTCTAATAAAGACTTGGGTTATGTTTTGATAGAACCCTTAGAGCCGAGTGAACTCTAAGATGGGGAACCCACTGAGACGTTGTTACCTCACCCCACTATTGTTGTTGCTTTTAAGGTTCCTATGCAGGTTTGATTTACGAGTGGAGCTATGCTCGAGATGTTTCAAGTGAAGCTTAGTTTAGTCTTCCGCTGTGTATTTCTGTATCTTTGTACAATAATGGATATTGTATTGTTCTTAGCTTTTATTTTAGTATGATTTCCATGTATTGTGCCATACTTGTATAGTTTTAGAATTGGACGAGAATGTGAATCATACTAGTAGGTATTTATGATGGTGTCAGTACCAAAAATTAACATTGTATGATATTATTCTAGATATATATTATATGGGTGTTACAGTTGGTATCAGAGCAGGTCGTATCCTCGACCTAGCCTTGAAACATCATAAGTAAATCTTTCCTGCCTCTTAAGTGTGTCTGTCGCTCCCACCAAATGACACCTGGTCAGATAGGGGTACAGACGCGAACGGTCGGCGAAAGAGAGAACACACAAGGGTGAACTGAAAAAAGAAGAGTCGCCAGCTAGGCATTTTTATCCCGAAGGAAAGGTAATGCTGCATAAACCTGGAAAGATATGGACAAGACGGTCGCGAACCAGAGAAACTGAGAAAGGGGGTTGGTTACAACCTGGGAAGGTATTAGCACCCAGAATGTCCGTCGTACTCGACGGGATCCACGTTTGAAAGATTTGTGTTTAAAGGGGGAGTGTCAGTGCTTATTTTGTGTACAAAAGCTGGAAAAGAATGCAAGTGTCAGTGTAAAAGAAATGTGAAGTGAATAAAAGGAGTGTCAGTGCAAGAAGAGAGTGCAATGCTCAAGACAATAGGCTAAAAGAATAATGCTGGAGGGGGGATATACAGAGACTTTTGTTCGATAACAGTTAAGTTATGCCTACGTATCCTCTCGTGCAATGAGGAAGTTAGAACACTGTAGTTTGACTCAAAGAGACTGAATGATTTGACTGTGAACTGATTGCTTGTCTATGCTCAAGTGTATGACCTGTCTGGCTCAGGTGCAAACTGTCTTGCATTAGACGGAAGAAGCGAGTTCTCGTTCATGAGTGAATGAGATGAGAAAAGAATCCCGGAGGAGACGATTATTGTTTGTTTTTGTGTTTTCAGTCTTTTACTGCTTTTTTGAAGTTTGTCATAAATTAATGAGCTTAAGCCTAAACCAAGGGTTAGTAAACTCATCACATCATCCCTCTGATTAGGGGTAATGAGAATACCTTAAGTATGAAGTAAACACCTCACACTTAATCACCATGATATAGGGTTAAGATCATTAACCTACTCTTATTTATTTAGATGTTTTTGGAGTTTTTGTTTAGTGTTATGTAATGAGTTTAAGCCATAATCAAGGATTTAATGGACCCATTACACCATCCTAATAGAAGGATGATAGATGAGAACATTTAAACTGAGAAAGGCTCCTCAACTTAATCCATGATTAGGGATTAACCTCATGACAAAACAAAGCCATTATTAAAGTGGATTTTAGTTAATGGTAAGATTAAGAAGTGAATTTTATGGTTTGTAAGACAACTTGAGGGGGACTTGTTCATTAACACTAGGGTTAGTCCTTCTTGACCAATTAAGGAAGAATTAGAACCCTAATGCAAGGCCAAAGTTACAAGCTTGATGTCTTAGTGATTATTAAATGGATTGATTAAAGGATTTAAACACATTAAGGGTTTAAAACTTAGGATTAAAGTTATATACTCCATCCTAATAGACGGATATAGGCATAACCCTAATCACAAAGCCTTAAAACCTTTAAGGTTTAGTCCTTGATTATGAGATGAGAAGAGAAGACACAAAGATGACACAAAGGTAAAACTAATGGGGGACTAATAAAACCCTAATTGTGATCATGCTTGGAAGTTCCTAGGGTTTATGAGGCTTGCAAGAAGTCTTCAAAGAAAAGCCACCAAGGAAGAAGCTGGATGAAGGAAGGAGAAGCAGAAGAAGCAAGACAACTTACTTCACTTAAGAAGATAAGTTGTCTGAAGAAAGAAAAAAAAGGGGAGGGAGCATGAATGAGCAAGCTCACTATAATACAAAAGTAAAATGCAACAATGATGCATAAGAGAGATGAAAAGAGATTGTGAGAAGTGAAGGCAAATTCACTTCTCATAGTAACTTACCACCTGAAAAGTTAGCAAAAGAGAATGAAATGAAATGAAAATGAGATAAGATGCAAGGATGAACACCAAAGTCAGAAGCATATCAAGATGTCAATGATGCTAAGAGATGATACAAATGATTGACATGAGATGTGGATGATCATACAAGAGATGAGAATGCAAATGGGACAAGTAAGAAGCATGAAAGTTCATGAAAACATATGACATGTAATGAAAGCAAAAACATGGCAAATGAATGATGAAATGATCAAACATGATTCTAATGTGTCCTAAGGTGTCTTATATGTCATGTGGATGTACAAAATGTCATGGCAAGTTCATGTTTGCAAGCATATGAAGAATGAATGCAAATGAAGGCAAAAATTAGGGTTCATACATAACATGCAATACAAAATTCAAAACCAGAAGCAAATGACATGATAAAAAAATGAAAATAGGATCAAAGGAACCTTAACCCTATACAAGTTCACTTCCCAAAGGAGGAGACCTAAATCTTAACCTAATGGAAGTTATGATTTTCTCAAGTTTGCTAGGGTTTTAGGATACCTCACAATGATAAATGCAAAACAAACTGAAAATGAAAGATGAATTCAAACCAATTTTATCCTAGAAACAACATGACATGAGGAATGCAATTCAAAAAGAACCATTATCAAACTCTTCATGGTTAGGCGGAAAGGATTTTTCTAAGTTAGGGTAAAAATATTGACTTTTAAGAATCCTAATTCCAAAGAAAAATGTCAAAATAGGTCAAGAACCAAAAAGAAATTTGTTTGAAGGGTTTGATAATGTTTCTAAATGTATCAAGATGCAATGTGATTTTTTTTGTGATTTTTAGAAACTTAAATGCTATTTTAATTAATTAATTACCATTAATCAATTAAAATAAACATTTAAATATTTTAAAAATACGAATTTTATATCAAAAATAAAATAAAAATTATTTTCAAAATGAGAAAAATATTTTAAGTCATGATGCAAAAAATAAACTTTTTTAGAAGGGTTTTACTATTTTTAATAAAATATGGAAAGAAATGTAATTAAAATGAAATAAAAATATGAATCAATGGAAGTATGCTGATCCAGTGGCCCAGATTCAAATAAAAAAAGGAGGGAATTGACTTCGCACGCTAATGGACGGCTCACATTCAAACTCACTAATTATGTCATTAAGCCCTAATCTGAACCCTAAACACTTTCAGGTGACCGGAATAGTGTTCCGGTCATCTTCTCCGGCTAGCCTCTCAAGTTATCTCACTCAATACGCAACCCCAAGCCCTAAAACTCTCAATAAATGATCCTCTCCTCAACCCCAACAAGAATCAACCATCAAAATTCATTTATTCATCATCAAAAACAAGAATCGAAGCAAAACGGAAAACATCTCAAAAATTTTAGAAGCTTATGAAATGCTTATTTCTCAACTATTTTCGAAAGTAAAGACATCATGGTAATCAGGGGAACACATAGAATCATTCTATAACATAAAATGAAGGTTCTGGAAAAATAAATGCCATGGCTACCTGAAGTTGAGCTTTCAAAACAGGAGCTTTCTGGCCAGTTCTTTGCCTCAAATCCACTCCAATGATTCCCCTCAAGAGCTTGTGATGCTTGGTTGGAGTTTAAATTGCCTCAAAATGAAGCTGGAAGAAGTTCAGTTCATGAAATGTTGAAATCGTGTTTTTGATTCTGAGTGTTTTAGGGCAAAGTGAAGGGTGGGAAATGATCAGTGGTGATTATGGAGTTGTTCTATGGAATTTGTTTTGAGGTTTTATGGCTGAGTTGTGAAATTCGAAGGCTTTTGCAAATTTGGGGGATTTTGTGTATGCTGTGTTCTTGGAGGTTTCAGCATGTGTTATGTTATATGTTGGGTTGCTTTTGGTACACATATCATGTTTGGATAGGTCAGAGGGTGGGTGCTGGCCTATGTTGATTGGTATGGGCAAGTTGCAAAAAATGTCACCAACTTGTGTACTTGAGGTATTGGCTGGTTCAGTGGCTGTTTCAAGGCATGGCTCGAGTCAGCTTTCTTCAAGGAGGTCCATGGAAGTCATATTTTGTAGCTGGCACAAGTGGCTGAAGAGATTTGATCCATTTTGCAATTTTGGGGAAGTTTGGCCCCTTTTGAATTACTTGAAGTTCAAGGCATGAAACTTGGGATTTCTTTGTGCAATTATGAATTTTAGGTCATGTGTGATGTTTGTGCAATGCTTAGAAGTCACTTAGAGGTCACATTTGGCTTTGGCAAGTGTTTTGTGATTTTTCCCAACTTTGCAAGGCCATATCTTGAGTTCTATGATGAATTAGATCAAGTTCTTGTACTTTTTGAAAAGGGAATGATCCAATCTACAACTTTCATGACCAAGAATTTTTCATTTGAAGCATTTTTGAATCAAAAAGAGGAGGTTGAAAAACTTTCCCAAAATGGCAATTTTGCATTACAAGTCACTTTCCCAAAATGGCAACTTTGCAAATGGCTTGAAATTCTTCAATTTTGTGAACTTCTAAATTCTTCTAAGATCAAATAAAGATCATATACATCCAAAATGATGGAGAAGACCCTTTGGTTGGATGATTGGGGGCCTCAGATGCCCTGATTTTTCACTGACTTGTTCAAGAAGTCATCTATTGATCAGATGCCTTCCCCAGTGAATTTCTTCATGAAAATTGGTATGCATGATCCTTATATCATATAGAGACCAATAGAAACAAGAATGACCAAAAAATTTGGAGTTATGGCCTCTGAAACCAAAACCCTAATTTTAGGTCATCTTTGCAGTTAAGCTTGGCTCTGCTTCCAAACCTTCCTCAGTTCTTGTGATTTTCTGACTTTCTTGATCTTGGGAGGATGTAATATGGTGCTTGAACATACATGGACTCTCTTGAGATGATTGAAGACCTTTGGAGTTGCTCAGATAGCTTAGGGATTGCTTAGATCACAAACTCTAGATGCAGATGAGTATGAATCAATGCAGTGAAGCAAAAATGTAATATGAGATGATATGATTGAACTTATGCTAATGAAAAGAATCACAAGCCATGTTGAAATGAGTGAGAGCAAATTTGGGGTGTTTACAGCTGCCCCTATTCAAGCATGAGTTAGTTGTGCAGGATGTAAGCGTCGTCTTAACAGACAAACAAGATAACTTGTGGTTGAATATCAAAGACAGTCCAAAATTTGAACTCATTAAATGAAGAAGAAAAGGGATATAGATTGTAAAAGAAAATAAAGTATGATTATAAAGTGAGGGCGACGGAGGATGACCGTCGAGCAGAGGACGACTGCTGGGGATAAAGTAATGACGGGGACGACCAACATGCTGGGGAAATACAGGGATCATGATGGGGACGACCATCAGGTTAATGAAATAAGACTCTCTGGGGATTCAAGGTAAAGGCAATATGGGGACGACCATCAGGTTCAAAGCATAAATGAAATAAATGATGAGGTACGGTCATCAAAGGTGAAGGACGATCACCTAGCAGGGGACGGCTGCTCTGTTGGAGATAAGATGAGGGACGGTCATCTAAGGTGAAGGACGATCACCTGGCAAGGCACGGTTGTCGAAAGTATCACGACATAGGACGAATGTCGGATAGAAAAAGTCGACGATGGGGACGGCCATCAGATAAGCATGATGAAGGATGATCATCAAGAGGTGAAGGACGATCACCTAGCAGGGTACGGCTGCTCTCGGGGTTTATCATGACATAGGACGAATGTCAGATAACAGGATCAACGATGGGGACGGCCATCGGATACAATGATGAAGGACGATCATCAAGAGGTGAAGGACGATCACTTAGCAGGGTACGGCTGCTAAAAATATCACGACATAGGACGAATGTCGGATAGGGAGTTCCAACAATGGGGATTCCACTAGGGAAAGGATGAGGGACGGTCATCCAAAGGTGAAGGATGATCACCTAGCAGGGGACGGCTGCCGAAAGTATCATGACATAGGACGAATGTCAGATAGAAAAGGAAGTAATTTATCGGGATTTGCTGGGAACTCTTCCGGGGAATGGTAAGCAAGGACGAGTGTCTAAGAAACGAAAGGTATAAGTGTTTTGACGATGTGTATAGATTAAAGATGCGGACGAACATCCTTAAGACTATGATACGGACGAGTATCAATAGAAACAAACGCTGATGCATGCTCAAAGATGATGGTACAGACGAGTACCAACTGGTTAACCAAGAACACGGACGAGTGTCGACTCTGAGAGGAAATGAGGGGTGCATACAAGATACAAATGAGTGTTCAACTTGCTGGGAAGAATATGACACAGACGAGTATCATAAGAGAAAGTGTATACGTGATGAACTTATAAGTGTAAGAGATATTCTGACGCTCTGCGGGGATAGGATGACATGGACGGGTGTCAAAAGAGGGTGTATTATAAACAAGGGTTTAGGAAACTATGCTGGGGATAGGTGACACGGACGGGTGTCAGGAGAGCGTTTTAATATGTTTCCGTGAGTGCAAAGGGGACGTTTTGGCTTTCTGCTGGGGAATTTGAGTGATATCTTGTATGCTGTTGATGGGATATCAAAATTCACAGGTGACTGATTCAAAACATGGCTTGTGCTTATGCAATATGTTTGATTTTGCCGTAATGCTCCGTATTAGACGGAATGCTACGCTCTGGGGGAAATATGATGCGAATGCTATAATTATGCAAAGATACCGATCCGGGATCCGGATCCCGCTGCTGTGAAGATCTCTGGATGATCTGCTTGAAGTGATATCCCAGCTGGGGATGAGATCATTGGTAGATCTGATACAACATATGTGGATCTGCTTGGGGAATTAGATCACTGATAGATCTATCTTTGTAAGGAGACAGCCCAGCCGGGGATGAAGGAGCTTCCTTCACTTTGTTGTGGGAACTTCAGGTATTGCTTTCCTTGGGAGAGGCTGGAGCTCTGTGGGGAGATAGCTAGAGATGAGGGTGCTTGACAACTCAGCTGGGGAAATGAGCATTTACTGATGCTGTTTGTAGAAGATGTGCTGGGGAATGATGTTTTGGCAACTTCGCTGGGAAAAAAAACATTCCAGGTACTGTTAGGGGAGGAAGTATGCTTGGCATGCCCCATGTCGCGTATTGAATACCTACAATCCTGTTAAGACAAAGAAACGCACAAGTGTACCGGGGCATCCCTTACCGGATTCCGTCATAGGAGTTAGATATTCCTGAAAGTAAATACATTTCCCGTAAGCATGTAATTTTAGAAAAGACGCATCTGTATTTACGCGATCAATATTAGAGACATCGGACATTTTTTTTCTTCAAATGAAGATAAAATATACGAAACGGAATGTGACTGAGAATCTGATTTTATTAATTTGGGGTGCCCTGAATTGGCAAGTACAGTTAAAGAAACAAATCCCCTGAAATGAGGAGATTGCTACAAAACGAGAAAACAAAAAGATGCTGGCAATATTGATGACGCTTCAGTGTGCTTCCCTTTTGCTATGACTCGTGTGACGTTGACGTTCTTCTTATCTTGCTTTCTGAAGAAGGCTGATTCTGACTGATGCTTTAACCCTTCGAAACTTGCCGTGTCGTGGGTGATACAGACGAATTCAAAATGCAGTTGTTCGCTTATTCCCTGATTTTGCGTGGATTTCCCTTTCGGGTTTTCAATCCACCGGGATACCCATTTTTGCCTGAGTTGTCCAATGCGGCTTTTCAACTCAGCGGGTGTACATTTTTTTATTTATTTTCCCTTATTTTTGTCCGAGTCTCTTATTCTGTTTTTGACTCGCCGGGATGCCCTATTTTTGCCTAGACTTACATTCTGTTTTTATGTCCAGCAGGTCATTTTACGCGAAGTATTTTTTAACTGCATCTGAATTCACAGGGGACAGGAAGTCTTCACCATCCATAGTACTGAGCATCAGTGCTCCACCGGAGAAAACTTTCTTTACTATGAATGGACCATCATAATTCGGAGTCCACTTGCCCCTGTGGTCTGTATGAGGAGGGAGGAGTCTTTTCAGCACAAGATCTCCTACTTGGTATTCCCGAAGCCTGACTTTCTGATCGAAGGCTTTCTTCATTCTTTTTTGATACAGCTGCCCATGACAAATTGCAGCCAATCTCTTCTCTTCGATCAGACTCAGTTGTTCGTATCGGGACCGGACCCATCCTGCTTCATTCAGCTTGACATCCATCAGTACTCGTAAGGAGGGTAATTCAACTTCAACAGGTAGGACTGCCTCCATACCATACACAAGCTGATACGGTGTTGCCCCAGTGGATGTTCTGATTGAGGTACGATACCCATGTAAGGCAAATGGTAACATTTCATGCCAGTATTTGTAGGTGACCACCATCTTTTGCACAATCTTCTTGATATTCTTGTTAGCTGCCTCCACAGCGCCATTCATTTTTGGCCTGTAAGGTGAAGAATTGTGGTGTTGGATCTTGAAGTCCCGACATAGTTCTGCCATCATTTTGTTGTTCAAGTTGGAACCATTATCAGTAATGATTCACTCGGGCACTCCATACCGGCAGATGATGTCCCACTTCAGGAATCGGGCTACCACTTGCCTGGTGACATTTGCATATGAATCGGCTTCGACCCATTTGGTAAAATAGTCGATGGCTACCAGGATGAATCTGTGGCCATTTGAAGCAGTTGGTTCAATCTTGCAAATCATATCAATGCCCCACATGGCAAAGGGCCAGGGTGAAGACATCACATTTAGCGGATTTGGAGGCACATGCACCTTATCTGCATAGATCTGGCATTTATGACACTTTCTAGCATAAGCACAACAGTCTGCATCCATCGTGATCCAATAATAGCCTGATCTTAACAATGTTTTAGCCATTGCATGCCCTCCAGCATGGGTACCAAAGGATCCTTCGTGCACCTCGTGCATCAACAAGTCTGCTTCTGTCTTATCAACACATCGGAGGAGTACCATATCAAGGTTTCTCTTGTACAAGGACCCATCAACATTCAAAAAGAAACTACCAGCCAGCCTTCTTAATGTCTTCTTGTCATTGGATGATTCCCCAGGTGGGTATGTTTGATCCTCCAAGAAGCATTTGATGTCGTAGAACCAAGGCTTATCATCTTTAGCAAGGTCTGCAGAGAATACGTATGCTGGTCTGTCAAGTCTGGATACTGAAATCCGAGGCACAAAGTTGGCAGCTTGAACTTTGATCATGGATGAAATGGTAGCCAGAGCATCTGCAAACTGATTTTCGTCTCGAGGGATATACTCAAGCTTGACTGTAGTGAAGAAAGTCAACAACCTCCTTGTATAATCCCAGTAAGGTATCAGATGATCCTGGTGAGTGTACCATTTGCCGTTGGTTTGATTAATTACCAGAGCTGAATCTCCGAACACAGTCAAAGTCTTGATCCTGAGGTCAATGGCTTCCTCAAGACCCATAATACAAGCTTCATATTCAGCTTCGTTGTTAGTGCAGTTAAAAGTAAGCTTTGCTGAGAAAGGCATGTGAACTCCCTTAGGTGTAATGAGTACTGCACCAACACCACGACCATTCATATTAACAGCCCCATCAAACATCATTGTCCATCCTTCTTATGGGTCAGGCCCTTCAGTGTGAACAGGCTCTTCATGAACTTTTGCTTTTATGAACATGATGTCTTCATCAGGGAAGTCAAATCTCATAGGCTGGTAGTCATCAATGGGTTGCTCAGCAAGATAGTCAGACAATATACTGCCTTTAATGGCTTTCTGGGATGTGTACTGAATGTCATATTCCGTGAGGATCATTTGCCATCTTGCGACCCGTCCGGTAAGCGCTGGCTTCTCAAATATGTACTTAACTGGGTCCATCTTTGGGATCAATAAGGTAGTGTGGGTCAACATATACTGCCTTAGTCGGCGAGCAGCCCACGCTAAAGCACAACATGTTTTCTCGAGCAGTGAATAACGTTGTTCACAGTCCGTAAACTTTTTGCTTAGGTAGTATATTGCATACGCTTTTCGACCAGACTCGTCATGCTGGCCCAGCACACACCCCATTGACTCTTCTAATATTGTCAAGTACATGATTAGAGGTCTTCCTTCAAATGGAGGCATAAGGATTGGAGGCTCCTGTAAGTATTCCTTGATTTGTCAAAAGCCATCTGGCAGTCTTCATTCCACCTGACCATTTGTTCTTTTCTTAACAACTTGAACAAAGACTCACAGGTTGCTGTAAGGTGAGATATGAACCGTGAGATGTAGTTCAATCTACCTAAGAACCCCCGAACCTCTTTTTCAGTCTTCGGTGCAGGCATTTCTTGAATGGCTTTAACTTTATCAGGGTCAACTTCAATCCCTTTCTCACTTACAATAAATCCCAGCAGTTTACTGGATCGCACCCCGAATGTGCACTTGTTGGGGTTTAACTTCAATTGGTACTTCCTCAGACGCTTGAATAACTTCAACAGATTCACCAGGTGATCTTCTTCTGTGAGGGACTTGGCAATCATGTCATCCACATAGCATTCAATTTCCTTGTGGATCATGTCATGGAATAATGTTACCATAGCCCGTTGATAAGTGGCACCAGCATTCTTCAGTCCGAATGGCATCACCTTATAACAGAACGTGCCCCAGGGTATGATGAAAGTTGTCTTCTCTATGTCTCCAGGTGACATTTTGATCTGATTATATCCTGAAAATCCATCCATGAAGGAGAACACCGAGAACTGAGTCGTATTGTCGACCAATACATCAATGTGAGGTAAAAGGAAGTCATCTTTCGGGCTAGCTCTGTTCAGGTCCCGGTAATCCACACACATCCTCACCTTGCCATCCTTCTTAGGCACAGGTACAATATTAGCAACCCACGACGGGTAACTAGTCACAGCAAGGAAACCGGTGTCCCACTATTTTTGTACCTCTTCTTTTATCTTCATTGCCATATTTGGGCGAGTACGACGCAACTTCTGTTTTACTGGCGGACAGTCTTCTTTCAGAGGCAGTTTGTGCATGACAATGTCGGTGTCCAACCCTGGCATATCCTGATAAGACCAAGCAAAAACATCCACATACTCCCGAAGCATGTCAATCAGTTGCTCTTTCACTGAATCATGCAAGCAGGCCCCGATCTTAACTTCTTTCAAGTCTTCTTTCGTACCAAGATTAACCGTTTCAACTTCCTCCTGATGAGGAGTGATAACCTTCTCCTCTTGTCTCAACAACCTGGCTAGCTCTCCAGCTAGCTCATAATCTTCTTCAACCCCTTCATCGGCTTGATTAATCGGATTGTCAAAGTCATACGAAGTCATAACAGTGTTGTTGTCGGTGCGGTCTGGAGGGTATTCTCTGCAAGGGTTTAGATTTGTTCATTTTAGTGATCAGTTTTATCTTATTTAGAAAAAGTTAAAATGAAGTTATTTATTTTGAAAAACATCACCATTTTATTTTTGTACAAAAAATGAAAAATGAAAAACAGTGAGCGGAAAAGAAAAGACTCATTTGCAAAAGATGTCCTGATATTCATTAATTGATCTTTGCACAAAATACAAGATGACCCGATTACAAAATGAGTCCTGACATCTTGGGCAAGATGCAGGACTTGATGCATGCTTAAAAAAAACAGGAAATAATAATTACTCTGCAGGAGTAACTCTTATAATTTCCTGGGAAGACCAGTCTGAGACATGGTTCCCCGGGATCCTTGGACGTATCCAGCTTTCCAGGTTGTGCTCGTCTTCTGACTCATCTTCCAAACTATTCACAGCATCCGGGGTTAGCATTCCCCCGTTGACAAACTTGGGCTCCTTTGCAGCCTCTGGTTGATCTTGTCGAGTTGGTTTGTAACCCAACCCGAATCTGTCCTCCTTCTTCTCCACGGGCAGTAACTTGCCCCAGCCCTGGGCGGTACCTTCCTCAACAACCTTCCGGGCTTGTTGATATGATGTGATGGAAGTCCCAGACACAACAGATGCTTCATTGATATTAAGGGCTTCAAACCCTTGACTCATGGTCTCATGGATCTCCCCGTCCATTTCAATTTATTTGAAAGTAGCCAGCTGGCTAACAAAAATATCCTCCTCCCCACAAATGGTAATGACTTGGCCTTCCCACTCGAATTTTAACTTCTGGTGAAGGGTTGACGTCACGGCGCCAGCGGCGTGTATCCATGGCCTACCCAATAGACAGCTGTAGGCAGGCTGTATATCCATCACAAAGAAGGTCGTTTTGAAAACCTGTGGGCCAATCATTATTGGTAACTCTATCTCTCCCAGCACTGATCTTTTAGAACCGTCAAAGGCTCTCACTACCAAGTTTCTTGGGCGTAGTGCCAATCCATCATGTTCCAGCTTCACAAGGGCTTTCTTAGGCAAGACGTTGAGGGATGACCATGTGTCCACCAATACGTGAGAAAGAACTGCACCCTTACACTCTAAGGTAATGTGCAAAGCCTTGTTGTGATTGTGACCTTCCGTTGTCAGATCAACGTTGGTAAATCCTAGTCCATGACTAGCTTTGACATTTCCAATCACAACCTCTAACTGATTGACGGTAATCTCCTCCGGCATGTAAGCTGCGTGCAGGACTTTTAATAGTGAGTTCCGATGAGCCTCGGAGCACATTAGCAATGATAGTATGGAGATTTTGGAAGGCGTTTGGTGAAGCTGGTCTACCACCTTGTAATCACTTTTCTTTATGATTCTCATGAATTCATCAACCTCTTGATCAAAAGGAGTCTTCAAAGCTTCTCTAGCAGCTGGTTCTTCTTGCACCATGCTTTTCCCTTTTGCCTTAGCAGCAGCTTCTGCTTCGACAACGGGTCTTGGTATTTGTGAGGCAAAGAGACGTCCGCTTCTAGTGAAGCCTCCGCCTCCCCCCACATTGTCTATCTGAGGTGAAGAAGTTGATGATTCTAAAGTGATTTTCTGCCCCTCGCAGTATAGATCTGAGCCATAATGCTAAGGGATGGCATTATTGCTTTCGTAAGGAACCGGCCCAGGCACTGTGATAGTGACCGGACTGATAGCGGCTGCAGAGGGGACTATAATGGTGTGTGGATCATAGTATATGGTAACTGGTGCTCTGATAGGAGTAGAATTTTGTTGTGAGTTGTTGGCAGAAACATTTGCAGGATCATAATATATTGTAACCGTTGAGACACTTTCATTAATTGCTGCTGATGTTGTAGAAGGCACTGTTGACTGGATGGGTGTTGAAGTTGTAGCAGGGATGGTGACTGAACTTGCACCCGTTGGAGTGATTGATTGAGCAGTTGTTGGAGTTGTAGTAGAATCCGTTGGAACAATGGTTGCTGACGTTGTAGGAGTATCTGTGATTATTGGTGAAGGGATTGTTGGAGCTGTAGTTGCTGTTGTTGTAATCTGAAGGATACCATCCTTAATAAGATCGTCTATGCCATTTCTCAGCCTTTCACACCCATTGACGGCAATATTGCAATATCCACAGCCAAGCTCACATCCAGGGAACACTTGGCATTCTAACAGCTAAGCTTTGATTTCAACCAGAGGTGTTCGGATCTGTGAAAAACTGGTGATTAAGGTGGATGGTTTTCCTTCCTCAATAGCATTAATCTTAGGCCCGTTGTGACTAGGCATTGGATTTCTTGTGACATTTGGAGGAGGTGTAAAGTTGAGAGCTTTAAAGTCCACCAGATCTTGGACTTTCATCTGTAAGGCCCTGCATTTTTCAGTATTATGCCCCGGTGCGTTTGAGTGAAATGCACACCTGGCATTTACATCATAGTTCTTTGGCATATTGATAGGATCCAAAGGTGCCAATGTCCTTAACTCAACTAGGTTGAGCTTCAGGAGTTGTGGCAAGAGTGCAGCATACGGCATTGAAATTGGGTCAATTACTCTGTTTGCCTGTGATGGCCTTTGCTGGAAAGGACGCTGTTGTTGGTTGTTGTTGTTGTTGTACGACCTTTGTTGTGGATAATGAACTTGTTGTTGATACTGTGGTTGTTGCTGTGGAGGATATGCTGATTGTTGAGGAATCGGAGCTGGAATGGTACCTGCTGCTACTGACCGGTGCACATACTGAGGCCTGCCCCTGCTTGCATGAATGGAATTTGTTTCACCGGCCCTTCGGGGTCCTACAAAAGGCTTTCTGGGATTGCTGGATGAACTCGCGCCATTGTCGGAAATTTTTCCCATCTTTAAGAGGCTTTCAATCCTCTCACCAGCTATGACTACATCAGCAAAACTGGTAGAGGAAAAGGCAGCCAATCTATCAATATAGGTCCCTTGCAAAGTATTCATGAACATGTCAGCCATTTCCCTCTCTGACATGGGTGGTTGGACAGCAGCAGCGAGCTGTCTCCACCTTTGGGCATATTCCCTGAAGCTCTCTCTAGAAGATTGTGACATGCCCATTAGAAGAGTTCTATTGGGAGCCATGTCCAGGTTGTACTGATTTTGTCTGATGAAAGCTTCAGCTAAGTCTTTCCAGCATCTAATGGTAGCTTTGGTCAAGTGTGAGTACCATTCTCTCGAAGCTCCAGTCAGACTGTCTTCAAAGTAGAACATCCACAACTTTTCATCCATGGTATACGCTTTAAGCCTTCCCAAGAAAGACTGCAGGTGAGTGCGAGGATAGGAGGTACCATTGTACTTTTCGAAGCATGGGGGTTTGAATTTGTGGGGAATTCTCACCCCATCCACTAGCCCCATGTCCATCACATCGAAGCCCAAAGAACTCTGAGACTCGAAAGATCTTAACTTTTCAGCAATTTCGTCTAATCTCCTGTCATATACTTCATCTCCAGCCCCCATAACAGTAAATTGTTCTTCTTGGGGATCCTCTTGCAAGATTCTCCCCCCAGCAACATTACCTTGCACATTTCTCGGGATGTTAACTTCTGGATCTAGATGAGGTCCAAATACTGGTGGGTCAATACGAGGCTGGCCCCGCTCATTGTTACTAGTTCCTCCTGTTCCAAGATGAGGCTCCTCAGGAGTTTGTCTTTCCACCATCTCTCTTAACCTTTCTTGACTCTGGGCTAAGCCAGTCATCACTGCCATGAATTGAGACATCTGATTTCTCATCTCCAATCTCTCATTGGTCATCTGATTTCTGACCTCAGTCAGATCCTGCTGTACTTGTTCCATTTGAATACCGGGAAGGTTGTTACGAGTCGGGTACCGGTGCGTGCGGTTGACAGGGAACACTCGGCGACGAGCAATATTTCTTGAAGTCACAACAAAGTTAGAAACAATAATAACAAAACCTATAAAACAAAACAAAAGTTAGTATGCAATGCAGCATGCTTATTTTTTTTCCAAGGTATCCGGTTTGGTTCTTGGTTTTGACCTTTCCAGACCTCGAGGGAGATGCTCGATGTTGTTGAGAGAAAATCCCAAATGGAAACAGACTAAAATATATTACAAATGGGGAATAATAGATAGTTTGTTTTACAACACATGCCCATGGAGGGTCAAAAATACATAAAAAAGAAAAAAGTGCATCAAATGAAAATAACAACAAACAAAGAATCAGACATCCAGTCCAAACTCATCCTCTTTGACCTCCTTCAGGAGTGCCTCAGTCACTGGACCAGCTGGGTGCTCTGTAATGGTCCTAATGAGGAGGTTCCTGGTAGCAATGGCAGTGGTCAACTTCTTATGCCTATCCTGGTCCTTTGACCTCTTCAATCCTGCCCTGAGCTTCAACTCTGAAATCTCCTTCTGGGCTGCCAACAAAACTTCCTGCTGCTTCTTCTCATTGGCCTCTAGCTGTTCAATCTTGGCTTGAGTCTTCTGGTCCTCTTGTGTACGGGCCTCAGTGATTCTGACCCACCTAGCCTGACTCTCTTGCAGATAGAGCTCAGTCCTAGCCTTCTGAATCTTGGCTTCTTTACAGGCATTCTTCAATATTTGTTCCCCAGCTCTTGCTTTCCTGATGTAGTCCTCTGTTTTCTCAATTTTGGTAAGATGCTCCACCCTAAGCTTCTCCAATCTCTCAATGTTCAGACGACCATCACTTCTTTCCCAAAGAGTCTTCTTCAAGACTTGAGATAAGTTCACATTCCTTTCCTTCAACGTTTCAAATTCTTCTAGGCTGACAGTTACTGCTGGCTGTACTGTAGATGGCCCAGGTATGTCTTCCAAGATGAAAGGAATTCTGGTAATCTGGGCTCTAGCACGGGACCGGTCATAGTATTGAGCTGAAGCAACATTATTACACCTTCCAAGAATAGCCACTCCTTTTGTCTGGATGTTGTCCCAAGCCCAGGATGCTTGTCTAACAGCAGCTAAATTAGGTTTCACTTCACAATACAGGGTCTCAGCTAGATCTTGTCCTCTGGGAGGGTGAACCAATGCATAGCCCAGTTGTCTCTTAAACAACAAAGGATTATAGTTGATGCAACCCTTTACTCCTATTAGAGGAACATTTGGGTATTGTGAAGGTGGCAAAACACAAGGAAGGGGGGTTGGAATTGGGTTTTCTGAAATAATTAAAATAAACTTCTAATGACACGTTTACTTTATCCTGGTTCGTTTGAACTCAAATTACATCCAGTCCACCCGCCAAGGTGATTTTGCCTCTACTGAGGTCTTAATCCACTATTCAATAAGAATACACACAAAGACCTATAGTCAATGTCTTCTTGAGTCTTCTGACTAAACTTAGTCACTCAAGGAAAAAGATAATTGTTACAAGAAAGATAAAGACGTAACTTAAAGTGCTTCTAGATAAGCAGATATCACTAAGTGATAGTTACAACAATAAGAACAAGATAAAATGATATGCTTGAATATATGAGATACGTGTATAGCTTTTCGTTCCTCTTTGATTTCTTCAAATGATGTCCTTTATATAGTTCTTGATAAAGTAGCCGTTGAAGACATCTTGAGCCAAATTAGGATATACTTTAATACCTTAATTTCTTTCCATAAGCAGAGATACTTGTCTTTGAATATTAAAGAGCGTATTCTTTAATTAAAGCTTTTTAATAAGGATACCAGCATCTTCTAAGCGGAAATCAGAGATAATAAATAATATATGCGCAGCAAATAAATGTGCCATTTAATGCTGGATTCTTCTTTGAGCGTATCTTCTATAATGGTTCTCCTTAGCTCGTACGGATTACTCAAGCAATATTATCTTCTACACAAGGGTACGTATATTCATTAGAACTTCTAACATGAAAGACTTTGTTATCATCAAAACACTTAGAGGATCAGAACCACATTTGTTCTAACAATCTCCCCCTTTTTGATGATGACAAAACATTTTAATTTAACAAGAATAGAGTTTAATGAATTTAAGTGAACTCCCTTTGATTAGAAGACAAACTTCTTTCAGATGTTCTATGATCCTTAGCTCCCCCTGAGTTGATTACTTGACCTGTTTCTTTTTATGATAGCAACTCAAATAATTTTATCAGAATATGTAACAGGCAGATAATGGTGAACTGCTATGGATCAGAATCATATACGTTTCTCCCCCTTTTTGTCATAATCAAAAAGGTAAAAAAATAAGGAGCAGAAAAAAAATTATAAACCAAAACCAATAAAGTTAAAATACTTAGAATCAAACGCAAACAACCAGTAGAAGTTCAAATAGCAAAAGAAATTAAAGCAGAAGTTAAAATGGTAAAATAGTTAAAGCAGAAGATAAGAAAATCAGGTGTTCATCTTAGTGACCAAAGTCTCCAGCAAAGATTTAATATCTGATGAAGATTCCACTTGCTTGGTGAGTAGAGTCTTCATTTCAGCAGTTGTTTCTTCTTGCTTGTCTAGACGTTCCTTCACTAGTTGATTCTCTTTCTTTAATTCTTGCAGAGTTTGTAGCACAAAATTTGTTCCCAGAGGTTCTTCTGTTGGAGGGGCAGCTTGATTGTCAGGACCATCAGCAGTTTCTTCTACAGAAGATACTAAAACCATCTGAAGTGCTGAGAGCTCATCCAGAGGTTCTGATTCTTTCCAGGGCTTGTTGTCCAGCAGGAGTGGTTTAGTTTGTGCAACATTTGAGACTATTGCTTGAAGGTACTCACAGAAGTTCTGATGAGCAACATCATAGCAGATGTCCTTGAGTCTTTTGGACTCAGCACTAAACCATTTTCTGAGGTCAGCCCATAGAAAATCAGATGCAGCAGGATCAGTTAACTCTGCACAGGCAGTCTTCAGATCTTCCAATTTTAATTTCAGAACTGTTTCAAAAGCTAGCAGTAAGGTAGAAATGTCTGAATTGGATGGTTTGGGTTTTGGAACGGGAATAGCTCTTTTGTTGGACAGAGAGGACAGTTTTTGAAGTGCTTCAAAGTCAATTGTAGTTCTAAGGTGGTTGTCATTTTCAGTCACAGTGTCTGTTGGTGAATCAGGAATGTTTATAATGGAAGGTGAATTTTGGTTTGTTGAAATGTTATGGGAAATTGAGGTAGCATCTGAATCTTGGTAGTGTTCAAGATCAAGATCAAGAGCAGCTTTCAAGGCAGATTGTGGTTCATTTGTAAGGGAGCAGTCAATATCAGATGGTGGAGTGTCATCAATTGGTATGTCAAAATCAGCAATAGTTTGGGGTTGATGATTTTCTGTTTCTGTTTCTGGTGGATTTAAAGAGGATAAGATAGATGCAACAGCTGAAGTTGTAGGAACTTCAGTTTGAATGGGACTAATATTATGAGGTGGTTCAGTATCATGAGTTTGTTCAGAATTGATATCAGAAGATGGTTGGCTAGAAGGTAATATATTAGAAGGTTGTTCAGACACTTCTATAGTTACAGCTTCTACAACAGTAATGGAATCAGGATTAGAAGCATAAGACTTACCTGTTGTCTTAGATGATTTTTGCATCTTCTGAGAGGGGTCTTCAGCAGTCTTCCTTTTCTTTAATCTGAGAGAGGCAACATCTGGAATTTGTTGTTGGAGATCTTTTGGGTTGAAATCAGGATCCGTACCTTGACGTTTGCAGATATCCATATAGTTGAGAACAACATCTGCTGGTGTATCAGAAGAGAAGAGAGGAAACCCTTCTAGAGGTATCCTTCTAGTGCTGATAACTTCTCTAGATTGAAGAGTGGGTTCTTCCTGAATGGATGTGATGAACCTCATCTTCTTAAGGTTTTTAGCATTCAAGGGTTTTCCAACGTCTGTTTCCAAAAGTTCATTTTGATTTATTTCTGCTAGGAAGTCCACTAGCTTGTTCTGACAGAGAATATCAGAAATTAATCGTCCAAAAGGTATCCAGTCCCTTTTGGTCTTCTCACCGTCCCTTGTTTCTTTCACAGCGATGCGAAGATTTTGAAAGAGTGTGTGGGCAAGATTGATTTTCTTTTGCTTGGAAATGAAGTAAAGGAGGAATTGTTGATCCAGATTGATGTAGTCTGGAGAATTTGTAGGTTTCCTGTGACAGATTGTCCCAAGAATGATTTTTGCCCAAATACGCAGAGGAGTCTTTAGGTCTTTGATCTTGTTTGATGGTTTTCCAGCGGTGAAAATTTCTTTAGCAATCACGACAGCATCAGATACTCTATCCATATCACTACATTTGATACCATTGCCATCAGTTTCAAAGAGTTTGGCAATGTGATCTTCAGAGATGATAATCTGTTTACCAAGCACATAGGAGGTAACTTGTGCATCATTTTGGTATGCGTACATCCAAAATTCTTTAACCAGTTTAGGGAAAACTGGTCCCATTAGCCTGTCAAAGTATTTTTCCCAGCCTTGAGCTTCAACCTGAGGAAGGAGGTCAAAACCATTATCCTTCAAGCTTGCGAAATCAACGAACAACTCACATAGTACTTCCAGTTTCTCAGGAGTAGTGGAAAGAGTCTTTGATGGTTCAACGTAGTAATCATCAGAGAAATCTTTGCGTGAAGATGATGAAGCCATTTAGTTACTGAGATGAACTTTTAGGGTTTAGGGTTTTTAGAGAAAAATGAGGAAGCACAAGAGACTGAGAACAAAAAAGCTATAGAGAGAGTAAGATGCGGGTAAAATTTGAAAAAGAGGAATACACTGATATTTATAAAAAATTAAAGCAATTTATTAATTGAGAAATTAGTGGGAAACAATTAAGTTTGAAAACATAATCATTAACAACATTAAATACGCTGACATGGGGTAAAGCGTAAATGATTCTGGAACAGTTACCCAAGAGATTTTCTTGCCTTTTTGGTGTCAAACCTAGCCGTATCAGATTCCAGAATCTCAACAGTTATCCTTCTGAGCGAACAGTTGCTAAGGCACGTTCTGTCACTCTTCAGAATTTGAACACGTGTTGTGATTCTGATGGAAGTCCTTAGAGCTTTGTTGACAAGTGTTTGATATGAAGATCTACAATTTAATCTTTTGAACAGAAGTTTCTCATAGATATTGAAATCTTCTAGCTGATTTTTCATCCAGAGCATCTGAGTACTGCATCCAGCTGCTGCAATGTATTCAGCTTCTGCAGTTGATAATGCTATGGTTGGTTGTCTTTTGCTAGACCAAGCGATTAGATTGTCTCCTAGAAATTGACAACTTCCAGAAGTACTTTTTCTTTCTGTTCTATCTCCAGCAAAGTCAGCGTCACAATATCCTACAAGTTTATACTTTTCTGATCTTCTGTAATACAGACCAAGATTAGTAGTACCTTTCAGATATCTAAAGATTCTCTTAACTGCTGTTAAGTGAGTTTCTCTAGGATCTGATTGGAATCTAGCACATAAACATACACTATATAGAATATCTGGTCTAGAAGCAGTAAGATAGAGAAGTGATCCAATCATACCTCTGTAGAGCTTCTGATCTATTTTCTTACTTACCTCTTCTTTCTCCAAAATACATGTAGGATGCATAGGAGTTTTGGATATTGAACTTTCTGATAATTCAAATTTCTTCAGAAGTTCTTTTACATATTTGCTTTGATGGATGTATGTTCCTTCTGATGTTTGATTTATTTGAATTCCCAGAAAGAACTTTAATTCTCCCATCATGCTCATTTCAAATTCTGCCTGCATAGATTTAGCAAATTCCTTTCCCAAGGCACTTTTAGTAGAACCAAAAATTATATCATCTACATAAATTTGACATATCAGAAGATCATTTTTAATGTTTTTACTGAAAAGAGTTGTATCCACTTTCCCTCTGATGAATTTATTTTCCAGTAGAAAGTTACTTAATCTTTCATACCAAGCTCTGGGAGCTTGTTTTAAACCATATAATGATTTTTTGAGTTTGTAAACATGTTCTGGAAATTTTGTATTTTCAAAACCAGGGGGTTGGTGTACATACACTTCTTCATCAATATAACCATTTAAAAATGCACTTTTGACATCCATTTGATATAGAATGATATTATGATTTACAGCAAATGATATTAGAAGTCTTATTGATTCTAACCTGGCGACTGGTGCATAGGTTTTTGTATAGTCAATTCCTTCTTGTTGACTATAACCTTGTGCAACCAGTCTTGCTTTGTTTCTGACAACCTCTCCTTTCTCATTGAGTTTGTTTCTGAATACCCATTTGGTGCCAATGATGTTGAATCCTCTGGGTCTAGGAACTAGATCCCACACATCATTTCTGGTGAATTGATTAAGTTCTTCTTGCATAGCCAGAATCCAATCATTTTCTGATAGAGCTTCTTCTACGGAAGATGGTTCAATCAGAGAGACAAGTCCTAGTAGCGTCTCTTCAGAGTTTTTGAATGAGGATCTTGTTCTGATTGGTTCATCTTTCTTTCCCAAGATTTTGTCTTCTGGATGATTAATATTGCTTCTGGAAAGTTTCTTCTGGATGGGTTCTTCAGGTGTTGATGAAGCAGTTGTATTGTTTTGATCTTTAGAGGATTGATCTTTAGAAGTTCTGTTTGTAGAAATTTCTACTTCTATATCTGCAGTAAATTCATTCTGCTTTGGTTTTTCAGAACCAAGCTTATCATCAAATCTGACATGAATTGATTCTATCACAATACGTGTTTCTGTATTGTATACTCTGTATCCCTTAGAACGTTCAGAGTATCCTAACATATAACACTTTTGTGCCTTAGAATCAAATTTGTTCAGAGTATCAAGAGTGTTTAGCATAAAACAAGTACATCCAAAAGGATGAAAGTAAGAAATGTTGGGCTTTCTGTTCTTCCACAATTCATAAGGAGTCTTTTCAAGAATAGGTCTTATAGAGATTCTATTCTGAATGTAACATGCTGTATTTACTGCTTCTGCCCAAAAATGTTTAGCCATATTAGTCTCATTGATCATGGTTCTGGCCATCTCTTGTAAAGTTCTATTTTTACGTTCTACAACCCCATTTTGTTGTGGAGTTCTAGGACAAGAAAAATCATGAGAGATGCCATTTTCATTAAAAAATGATTCTAATTGTTTATTTTCAAATTCTCCACCATGATCACTTCTGACTTTAATGATCTTTGATTCTTTTTCATTTTGAACTTGTTTGCAGAAGTTAGAAAATACAGCAATTGACTCATCCTTGTGTCTAAGAAACTTTACCCATGTCCATCTGCTGAAGTCATCTACGATCACCAATCCATACTTCTTGCCACTGACAGAAGCAGTTTTCACTGGTCCAAATAAGTCAATGTGCAGAAGTTCTAATGGTCTAGAGGAAGATACAACATTTTTAGCTTTGAATCCAGTTTTTGAAAATTTGCCTTTCTGACATGCTTCACATAGAGCTTCTGAGTTGAACTTCAAATTTGGAAGTCCTCTGACTAGATTGAGTTTGTTAAGTTGAGATAATCTTCTCATATTAACATGTCCCAATCTTCTGTGCCAGACCCATTGCTCTGTTTCCACAGACATTAGACATTTTACATTTTGAATTTTTAATTCAGAAAGCTTTATTTTATAAATGTTGTTCTTTCTCTTTCCACTAAAGAGGATTGTTCCATCTTTCTGACTGACAGCTTTACAGAACTTTTGATTAAAGATTATGTCATAACCATTATCACTTAATTGACTTATGGATAATAAATTATGCATTAATCCTTCTACAAGTAGAACATTAGATATAGAAGGAAGATTTCCATTACCAATAGTTCCGGAGCCAATAATTCTTCCTTTTTGATTGCCTCCAAAACCTACGTGGCCTCCATCTTTTAATTCAAGACTTTGGAACATATGCTTTCTTCCCGTCATGTGACGTGAGCATCCAGAGTCCAGGTACCATGATTGGTGTTTCAGTTTTGCTGTTAAAGACATCTGCAACATACACAATTTTATCCTTGGGTACCCATATTCTTCTGGGTCCTTGTTTGTTAGATTTTACAAACTTCTGATTTATTTTAGGTTTTAAATCAGAACTTGTAGAGCAAGATGACTCACTAGTGTATATAAGATCATGATTATGACCGTAGGTGAAATGAGAACTTAGAGGAGTATTAGGATTTATGACAATGTCATCAATATTTTTTAATTTCAGAGTTTCATTATTTTTCTCATATCCTATGCCTCTTCATTCATTTCTGCTAACACCATAGATCATAGAAGCAATCTTACTTCTATCTAAGCTTTTAGTAAGAAATTGTTGAAAACTATAATCATATTGTTTTATTATATTATCAGAATTGATTAGATCTTCTAATTCAGATTTCTTCTGAGCTTTGAGCTTCTCAAGAGAATTTTTACATTCAAAAAGATTTTCTTTCAGCTCAGAGTTTTCTGTTTTCAGTTTTCTAATATCTTCTAATTCAGATACAAGATTTTGTTTAACGTCTTTGTATTTGAATTGAAGCTTCTGATATTTTTCAAGAATTTCTGACAAACTAGCTTCTAACTCAGATCTAGAGAATTTAGAGAATACCTCTTCTGAGTCTGATTCTAACTCTGATTCTGATGAGTGATCATCTTCTGGTATATTTGCCATTAATGCAATATTAGCTTGTTCATCTTCAGAATCTGACTCTGCTTCAGATGATTCAGAATCATCCCATGTTGCCATGAGACTCTTTTTCTTTTCTCTACTGAATCTGTTTCTAGGTTTGTCTTTCTGAAGTTTTGGACATTCACTTTTATAGTGTCCTGGTTCTTTGCATTCGTAGCACACAACTTCTTTGCTTCTGGGTTTCTTGTGACTGGATGTTGATTCAGAATAATTGTTTGATCTTCTGGTGTTTCTGAACTTCTTCTGACGATGTTTCCAGAGTTGTTGAACTCTTCTTGACAAAAGAGATAATTCATCTTCTTCTGATGAGCATCCAGAGCTTTCTTCTTCTTCTGCCTGTAAAGCTTTAGAAACATGTTTGTTAGATTTAAGAGCTACAGACTTACCTTTCTTCTGGGGCTCATCTTCTTCTAATTCAATCTCATGACTTCTCAAGGAGCTGATCAGTTCTTCTAAAGATATTTCATTCAGATTTTTTGATAACTTTAAAGCAGTGACCATGGGTCTCCAGGCTTTTGGTAAACTTCTGATGATTTTCTTCACGTGATCTGCTGTTGAGTAGCCTTTGTCCAGAACTTTTAGTCCAGCAACCAGAATTTGGAACCTTGAAAACATTTTTTCAATGGTTTCATCTTCTTCCATCTTGAAAGCTTCATACTTCTGGATGAGAGCTAGAGCTTTGGTCTCCTTGACTTGAGAATTGCCTTCATGTGTCATCCTTAGAGAATCAAACATGTGTTTGGCTGAATCCCTGTTTGTGATCTTCTCATATTCTGTGTACGAGATAGCACTTAGAAGTATGGTCCTAGCTTTGTGATGATTTCTGAATTCCTTCTTCTGTTGAACTGTCATATTTTTTCTTTCAATCTTCTGACCATCTTCTCCAACAGGATGAATATATCCATCTGTCACCATGTCCCAGAGATCTCCATCTAGAGCTAGAAAGAAACTCTCTAGAACATCCTTCCAGTAGTCGAAATTGTCGCCATTGAACATTGGTGGTTTAGCATTGATCTTGTCATTCTGATAGTCATTGTTAATTCCAGTTTCTGCCATGTGTTTATCTTTTGGATCTTTTACTGACACGGTTAAGTGTAATACTCAGAACCTAGCGCTCTGATGCCAATTGAAGGTGGCAAAACACAAGGAAGGGGGGTTGGAATTGGGTTTTCTGAAATAATTAAAATAAACTTCTAATGACACGTTTACTTTATCCTGGTTCGTTTGAACTCAAACTACATCCAGTCCACCCGCCAAGGTGATTTTGCCTCTACTGAGGTCTTAATCCACTATTCAATAAGAATACACACAAAGACCTATAGTCAATGTCTTCTTGAGTCTTCTGACTAAACTTAGTCACTCAAGGAAAAAGATAATTGTTACAAGAAAGATAAAGGCGTAACTTAAAGTGCTTCTAGATAAGCAGATATCACTAAGTGATAGTTACAACAATAAGAACAAGATAAAATGATATGCTTGAATATATGAGATACGTGTATAGCTTTTCGTTCCTCTTTGATTTCTTCAAATGATGTCCTTTATATAGTTCTTGATAAAGTAGCCGTTGAAGACATCTTGAGCCAAATTAGGATATACTTTAATACCTTAATTTCTTTCCATAAGCAGAGATACTTGTCTTTGAATATTAAAGAGCGTATTCTTTAATTAAAGCTTTTTAATAAGGATACCAGCATCTTCTAAGCGGAAATCAGAGATAATAAATAATATATGCGCAGCAAATAAATGTGCCATTTAATGCTGGATTCTTCTTTGAGCGTATCTTCTATAATGGTTCTCCTTAGCTCGTACGGATTACTCAAGCAATATTATCTTCTACACAAGGGTACGTATATTCATTAGAACTTCTAACATGAAAGACTTTGTTATCATCAAAACACTTAGAGGATCAGAACCACATTTGTTCTAACATATTGTCCACAGCTGGTGATAATGTCCTTGCCTTTGGTGCTCTGGGTGCACCATCTAATATCATCTGAAGTCAAGGCAATGAGCCTCTTGGCCCAATTCTTCTGTTGGTGGGGATTCAAGAAAGCATCTGACTTAGGCAGGTGTCTGAGCAACCAGGTATAAAACAAAGGAGCACAACATCTTACTAACTTCCCCCTTTGTTTTTCATTCCTCTGATGAATGGAGTAGTAAAAATCTCCCAGCAATGTAGGTACTGGATTCTTCAGAAGAAACAGATGGATGGCATTCTTGCTGACAAATTTAGGCTCATCTGCAAACAATATAACCCCATATATGCTGAGGGCTAATAGTGCACAGACTGCTCTCCACTCTCCCAATGAAGCCTTCAGGATGGCCTGAGAAATCAAGAATTCTAAATGCACCCCAAGGATCCCAGCTTTTGTTGTCATACTTTGCTCAATCAAGGCAGGTTCCAGGTACAGTGCCTTTGCTATCTCTTCATTTCTGGGAGCAGTCATCTCTGGGTTGAAAGGGATTCCACACCTGATAGGTACTCCAATCAATGAAGAAAACTCTTCCAGCAGAGGCCATAGCTGGAAGTCTGGGAATGTGAAACATCTCAAAGGAGGGTCATAAAACTGCAAGCATGTGTGGATCATGCTCCTCTGAGAAGGGTCAAGGTCCATGACCATATCCAGGATATCTCCATGGTGCTCTCTAAACAATGGGATAAGGTCAGGTGTGATAAGTGACTGGACCTGCCTGACACCAGTCAACACAGGCTCAAAAAAGTGGTAGGATATGTTGCTCTTCCTGGGAGTAGTCATGAGTGCTGCTGAAGATAAGTGCTGATGAAGATCACAGACTGATGCTGGAGATGAGCCACTGACAGGCTGATGCTGGTGATGATGAAGATAGCTGAAGCAGATAACTGATAAAGACAACTGAAGCAGGGGTCTATGCAGAAGAAGGGGTCAAAACCAAACCAGATATGATATGGATACCCTGAAAAGCAAATAAACAAATGTTAAATGATGCAATGATGATATATGCAAATGATATGCAAGGGTTTGTGATCAAGTTGGATCTGATTATCTGTCTTGATATAAAGTCCATGTATGTTCAAGAGTCCAGATGGAGGCTTAGAAATCCAGTAACTAGGGTGGGGGACTCAAATAAAGAGTCACATGTCCAGGGTTAATCACAAGAACTGTCCAAAGTGGAGTACTCTTAAACAAAATAGTAACAGGGTATGATATGGCCAAGGGTACGTGCAAACCTGTAAACAGCCCAACCCCCTCACAGGTAATGTTCTAAAACAAGGATCCTCAGACTTGGATCAGTTATGAGAAGTGTAAACACTTCTAACCCGGAGGTACAATGTTTACAATAACCATAAAAGATCCTCCTCTAATTCACCTCAGTTTCTGAAGGTCATAATAAAGGTCATCCAGACTTAGCAGGCTTCCCAGATAGCCCTAGCACTACAGGAAATCTGTAGCACAGAGTTCTCAAGAAGAAACCCACATCTGAACCGTGTTTCATACTCCCGCACAGAACCGAAATGGAATGGGAAAGAACATGAACCACTCTAGCCTAGGTGTCACTCAGGTCCCAGGTATAGGACCTTAATCTCTCAATGGAACCCCACCCACCAGAGAAAACCAGATCCAGCAATGATAATGACAGTATGAAATATGTAAAACTGTAAAGAAAGCAATAACTAAGCTGTACATAAAGCAATGAATAAAGCAAAATAAATAAACACACATAGCACATAACACCCCAGTAAACACAAATCCAACAAGCGCTAGGAAGAACCCACAAAAAGAACCAGAAGCCCTGGTTGCAATATAAGGGTCCCCAGCAGAGTCGCCAAGCTGTCGCTCCCACCAAATGACACCTGGTCAGATAGGGGTACAGACGCGAACGGTCGGCGAAAGAGAGAACACACAAGGGTGAACTGAAAAAAGAAGAGTCGCCAGCTAGGCATTTTTATCCCGAAGGAAAGGTAATGCTGCATAAACCTGGAAAGATATGGAAAAGACGGTCGCGAACCAGAGAAACTGAGAAAGGGGGTTGGTTACAACCTGGGAAGGTATTAGCACCCAGAATGTCCGTCGTACTCGACGGGATCCACGTTTGAAAGATTTGTGTTTAAAGGGGGAGTGTCAGTGCTTATTTTGTGTACAAAAGCTGGAAAAGAATGCAAGTGTCAGTGCAAAAGAAATGTGAAGTGAATAAAAGGAGTGTCAGAGCAAGAAGAGAGTGCAATGCTCAAGACAATAGGCTAAAAGAATAATGCTGGAGGGGGGGGGGAATATACAGAGACTTTTGTTCGATAACAGTTAAGTTATGCCTACGTATCCTCTCGTGCAATGAGGAAGTCAGAACACCGTAGTTCGACTCAAAGAGACTGAATGATTTGATTGTGAACTGCTTGCTTGTCTATGCTCAAGTGTATGACCTGTCTGGCTCAGGTGCAAACTGTCTTGCATTAGACGGAAGAAGCGAGTTCTCGTTTATGAGTGAATGAGATGAGAAAAGAATCCCGGAGGAGACGATTATTGTTTGTTTTTGTGTTTTCAGTCTTTTACTGCTTTTTTGAAGTTTGTCATAAATTAATGAGCTTAAGCCTAAACCAAGGGTTAGTAAACTCATCACATCATCCCTCTGATTAGGGGTGATGAGAATACCATAAGTATGAAGTAAACACCTCACACTTAATCACCATGATATAGGGTTAAGATCATTAACCTACTCTTATTTATTTAGATGTTTTTGGAGTTTTTTTTAGTGTTAAGTAATGAGTTTAAGCCATAATCAAGGATTTAATGGACCCATTACACCATCCTAATAGAAGGATGATAGATGAGAACATTTAAACTGAGAAAGGCTCCTCAACTTAAACCATGATTAGGGATTAACCTCATGACAAAACAAAGCCTTTATTAAAGTGGATTTTAGTTAATGGTAAGATTAAGAAGTGAATTTTATGGTTTGTAAGACAACTTGAGGGGGACTTGTCCATTAACACTAGGGTTAGTCCTTCTTGACCAATTAAGGAAGAATTAGAACCCTAATGCAAGGCCCAAGTTACAAGCTTGATGTCTTAGTGATTATTAAATGGATTGATTAAAGGATTTAAACACATTAAGGGTTTAACACTTAGGATTAAAGTTATACACTCCATCCTAATAGACGAATACAGGCATAACCCTAATCACAAAGCCTTAAAACCTTTAAGGTTTAGTCCTTGATTATGAGATGAGAAGAGAAGACACAAAGATGACACAAAGGTAAAACTAATGGGGGACTAATCAAACCCTAATTGTGATCATGCTTGGAAGTTCCTAGGGTTTATGAGGCTTGCAAGAAGTCTTCAAAGAAAAGCCACCAAGGAAGAAGCTAGATGAAGGAAGGAGAAGCAGAAGAAGCAAGACAACTTACTTCACTTAAGAAGACAAGTTGTCTGAAGAAAGAAACAAAAGGGGAGGGAGCATGAATGAGCAAGCTCACTCTAATACAAAAGTAAAATGCAGCAATGATGCATAAGAGAGATGAAAAGAGATTGTGAGAAGTGAAGGCAAATTCACTTCTCATAGTAACTTACCACCTGAAAAGTTAGCAAAAGAGAATGAAATGAAATGAAAATGAGATAAGATGCAAGGATGAACACCAAAGTCAGAAGCATATCAAGATGTCAATGATGCTAAGAGATGATACAAATGATTGACATGAGATGTGGATGATCATACAAGAGATGCGAATGCAAATGGGACAAGTAAGAAGCATGAAAGTTCATGAAAAAATATGACATGTAATGAAAGCAAAAACATGGCAAATGAATGATGCAATGATAAAAAATTAGGGTTCATACATAACATGCAATACAAAATTCAAAACCAGAAGCAAATGACATGATAAAAAAATGAAAATAGGATCAAAGGAATCCTAACCCTATACAAGTTCACTTCCCAAAGGAGGAGACCTAAATCTTAACCTAATGGAAGTTATGATTTTCTCAAGTTTGCTAGGGTTTTAGGATACCTCACAATGATAAATGCAAAACAAATTGAAAATGAAAGATGAATTCAAACCAATTTTATCCTAGAAACTACATGACATGAGAAATTCAATGCAAAAAGAACCATTATCAAACTCTTCATGGTTAGGCAGAAAGGATTTTTCTAAGTTAGGGTAAATATATTGACTTTTAAGAACCCTAATTCCAAAGAAAAATGTCAAAATAGGTCAAGAACCAAAAAGAAATTTGTTTGAAGGGTTTGATAATGTTTCTAAATGTATCAAGATGCAATATGATTTTTTTTGTGATTTTTAGAAACTTAAATGCTATTTTAATTAATTAATTACCATTAATCAATTAAAATAAATATTAAAATATTTTAAAAATACGAATTTTATATCAAAAATAAAATAAAAATTATTTTCAGAATGAGAAAAATATTTTAAGTCATGATGCAAAAAATAAACTTTTTTAGAAGGGTTTTACTATTTTTAATAAAATGTGGAAAGAAATGTAATTAAAATGAAATAAAAATATGAATCAATGGAAGTATGCTGATCCAGTGGCCCAGATTCAAATAAAAAGAGGAGGGAATTGACTTCGCGCGCTAATGGACGACTCACATTCAAACTCACTAATTATGTCATTAAGCCCTAATCTGAATCCTAAACACTTTTAGGTGACCGGAACAGTGTTCCGGTCATCTTCTCCGGCTAGCCTCTCAAGCTATCTCACTCAATACGCAACCCCAAGCCCTAAAACTCTCCAGAAATGATCCTCTCCTCAACCCCAACAAGAATCAACCATCAAAATTCATTTATTCGTCATCAAAAGCAAGAATCGAAGCAAAACGGAAAACATCTCAAAAATTTCAGAAGCTTATGAAATGCTTATTTCTCAACTATTTTCGAAAGTAAAGACATCATGGCAATCAGGGGAACACATAGAATCATTCTATAACATAAAATGAAGGTTCTGGAAAAATAAATGCCATGGCTACCTGAAGTTGAGCTTTCAAAACAGGAGCTTTCTGGCCAGTTCCTTGCCTCAAATCCACTCCAATGATTCCCCTCAAGAGCTTGTGATGCTTGGTTGGAGTTTAAATGGCCTCAAAATGAAGCTGGCAGAAGTTCAGTTCATGAAATGTTGAAATCGTGTTTTTGATTCTGAGTGTTTTAGGGCAAAGTGAAGGGTGGGAAATGATCAGTGGTGATTATGGAGTTGTTCTATGGAATTTGTTTTGAGGTTTTATGGCTGAGTTGTGAAATTCGAAGGCTTTTGCAAATTTGGGGGATTTTTTGTATGCTGTGTTCTTGGAGGTTTCAGCCTGTGTTATGTTATGTGTTGGGTTGCTTTTGGTACACATATCATGTTTGGATAGGTCAGAGGGTGGGTGCTGGCCTATGTTGATTGGTATGGGCAAGTTGCAAAAAATGTCACCAACTTGTGTACTTGAGGTATGGGCTGGTTCAGTGGCTGTTTCAAGGCATGGCTCGAGTCAGCTTGCTTCAAGGAGGTCCATGGAAGTCATATTTTGTAGCTGGCACAAGTGGCTGAAGAGATTTGATCCATTTTGCAATTTTGGGGAAGTTTGGCCCCTTTTGAATTACTTGAAGTTCAAGGCATGAAACTTGGAATTTCTTTGTGCAATTCTGAATTTTAGGTCATGTGTGACGTTTGTGCAATGCTTAGAAGTCACTTAGAGGTCACATTTGGCTTTGGCAAGTGTTTTTGCAAACTTCCCTCTTTGGTGCATAAGTGAAATTTTGTGATTTTTCCCAACTTTGCAAGGCCATATCTTGAGTTCTATGATGTATTAGATCAAGTTCTTGTACTTTTTGAAAAGGGAATGATCCAATCTACAACTTTCATGACCAAGAATTTTTCATTTGAAGCATTTTTGAATCAAAAAGAGGAGGTTGAAAAACTTTCCCAAAATGGCAATTTTGCATTACAAGTCACTTTCCCAAAATGGCAACTTTGCAAATGGCTTGAAATTCTTCAATTTTGTGAACTTCTAAATTCTTCTAAGATCAAATAAAGATCATATACATCCAAAATGATGGAGAAGACCCTTTGGTTGGATGATTGGGGGCCTCAGATGCCCTGATTTTTCACTGACTTGTTCAAGAAGTCATCTATTGATCAGATGCCTTCCCCAGTGAATTTCTTCATGAAAATTGGTATGCATGATCCTTATATCATATAGAGACCAATAGAAACAAGAATGACCAAAAAATTTGGAGTTATGGCCTCTGAAACCAAAACCCTAATTTTAGGTCATCTGTGCAGTTAAGCTTGGCTCTGCTTCCAAACCTTCCTCAGTTCTTGTGATTTTCTGACTTTCTTGATCTTGGGAGGATGTAATATGTTGCTTGAACATACATGGACTCTCTTGAGATGATTGAAGACCTTTGGAGTTGCTCAGATAGCTTAGGGATTGCTCAGATCACAAACTCTAGATGCAGATGACAATGAATCAATGCAGTGAAGCAAAAATGTAATATGAGATGATATGATTGAACTTATGCTAATGAAAAGAATCACAAGCCATGGTGAAATGAGTGAGAGCAAATTTGGGGTGTTTACAGCTGCCCCTATTCAAGCATGAGTTAGCTGTGCAGGATGTAAGCGTCGTCTTAACAGACAAACAAGATAACTTGTGGTTGAATATCAAAGACAGTCCAAAATTTGAACTCATTAAATGAAGAAGAAAAGGGATATATATTGTAAAAGAAAATAAAGTATGATTATAAAGTGAGGGCGACAGAGGATGACCGTCGAGCAGAGGACGACTGCTGGGGATAAAGCAATGACGGGGACGACCAACATGCTGGGGAAATACAGGGATCATGATGGGGACGACCATCAGTTTAATGAAATAAGACTCTCTGGGGATTCAAGGTAAAGGCAATATGGGGACGACCATCAGGTTCAAAGCATAAATGAAATAAATGATGAGGTACGGTCATCAAAGGTGAAGGACGATCACCTAGCAGGGGACGGCTGCTCTGTTGGAGATAAGATGAGGGACGGTCATCTAAGGTGAAGGACGATCACCTGGCAAGGCACGGTTGCTGAAAGTATCACGACATAGGACGAATGTCGGACAGAAAAAGTCGACGATGGGGACGGCCATCAGATAAGCATGATGAAGGATGATCATCAAGAGGTGAAGGACGATCACCTAGCAGGGTACGGCTGCTCTCGGGGTTTATCATGACATAGGACGAATGTCAGATAACAGGATCAACGATGGGGACGGCCATCGGATACAATGATGAAGGACGATCATCAAGAGGTGAAGGACGATCACTTAGCAGGGTACAGCTGCTAAAAATATCACGACATAGGACGAATGTCGGATAGGGAGTTCCAACAATGGGGATTCCACTAGGGAAAGGATGAGGGACGGTCATCCAAAGGTGAAGGATGATCACCTAGCAGGGGACGGCTGCCGAAAGTATCATGACATAGGACGAATGTCAGATAGAAAAGGAAGTAATTTATCGGGATTTGCTGGGAACTCTTCCGGGGAATGGTAAGCAAGGACGAGTGTCTAAGAAACGAAAGGTATAAGTGTTTTGACGATGCGTATAGATTAAAGATGCGGACGAACATCCTTAAGACTATGATACGGACGAGTATCAATAGAAACAAACGCTGACGCATGCTCAAAGATGATGGTACAGACGAGTACCAACCGGTTAACCAAGAACACGGACGAGTGTCGACTCTGAGAGGAAATGAGGGGTGCATACAAGATACAGATGAGTGTTCAACTTGCTGGGAAGAATATGACACAGACGAGTATCATAAGAGAAAGTGTATACGTGATGAACTTATAAGTGTAAGAGATATTCTGACGCTCTGCGGGGATAGGATGACATGTACGGGTGTCAAAAGAGGGTGTATTATAAACAAGGGTTTAGGAAACTATGCTGGGGATAGGTGACACGGACGGGTGTCAGGAGAGCGTTTTAATATGTTTCCGTGAGTGCAAAGGGGACGTTTTGGCTTTCTGCTGGGGAATTTGAGTGATATCTTGTATGCTGTTGATGGGATATCAAAATTCACAGGTGACTGATTCAAAACATGGCTTGTGCTTATGCAATATGTTTGATTTTGCCGTAATGCTCCGTATTAGACGGAATGCTACGCTTTGGGGGAAATATGATGCGAATGCTATGATTATGCAAAGATACCGATCCGGGATCCGGATCCCGCTGCTGTGAAGATCTCTGGATGATCTGCTTGAAGTGATATCCCAGCTGGGGATGAGATCATTGGTAGATCTGATACAACATATGTGGATCTGCTTGGGGAATTAGATCACTGATAGATCTATCTTTGTAAGGAGACAGCCCAGCCGGGGATGAAGGAGCTTCCTTCACTTTGTTGTGGGAACTTTAGGTATTGCTTTCCTTGGGAGAGGCTGGAGCTCTGTGGGGAGATAGCTAGAGATGAGGGTGCTTGACAACTCAGCTGGGGAAATGAGCATTTACTGATGCTGTTTGTAGAAGATGTGCTGGGGAATGATGTTTTGGCAACTTCGCTGGGAAAAAAAACATTCCAGGTACTGTTAGGGGAGGAAGTATGCTTGGCATGCCCCATGTCGCGTATTGAATACCTACAATCCTGTTAAGACAAAGAAACGCACAAGTGTATCGGGGCATCCCTTACCGGATTCCGTCATAGGAGTTAGATATTCCTGAAAGTAAATACATTTCCCGTAAGCATGTAATTTTAGAAAAGACGCATCTGTATTTACGCGATCAATATTAGAGACATCGGACATTTTTTTTCTTCAAATGAAGATAAAATATACGAAACGGAATGTGACTGAGAATCTGATTTTATTAATTTGGGGTGCCCTGAATTGGCAAGTACAGTTAAAGAAACAAATCCCCTGAAATGAGGAGATTGCTACAAAACGAGAAAACAAAAAGATGCTGGCAATATTGATGACGCTTCAGTGTGCTTCCCTTTTGCTATGACTCGTGTGACGTTGACGTTCTTCTTATCTTGCTTTCTGAAGAAGGCTGATTCTGACTGATGCTTTAACCCTTCGAAACTTGCCGTGTCGTGGGTGATACAGACGAATTCAGAATGCAGTTGTTCGCTTATTCCCTGATTTTGCGTGGATTGCCCTTTCGGGTTTTCAATCCACCGGGATACCCATTTTTGCCTGAGTTGTCCAATGCGGCTTTTCAACTCAGCGGGTGTACATTTTTTTCCCCTTATTTTTGTCCGAGTCTCTTATTTTGTTTTTGACTCGCCGGGATGCCCTATTTTTGCCTAGACTTACATTCTGTTTTTATGTCCAGCAGGTCATTTTACGCGAAGTATTTTTTAACTGCATCTGAATTCACAGGGGACAGGAAGTCTTCACCATCCATAGTACTGAGCATCAGTGCTCCACCGGAGAAAACTTTCTTTACTATGAATGGACCATCATAATTCGGAGTCCACTTGCCCCTGTGGTCTGTATGAGGAGGGAGGAGTCTTTTCAGCACAAGATCTCCTACTTGGTATTCCCGAAGCCTGACTTTCTGATCGAAGGCTTTCTTCATTCTTTTCTGATACAGCTGCCCATGACAAATTGCAGCCAATCTCTTCTCTTCGATCAGACTCAGTTGTTCGTATCGGGACCAAACCCATCCTGCTTCATTCAGCTTGACATCCATCAGTACTCGTAAGGAGGGTAATTCAACTTCAACAGGTAGGACTGCCTCCATACCATACACAAGCTGATACGGTGTTGCCCCAGTGGATGTTCTGATTGAGGTACGATACCCATGTAAGGCAAATGGTAACATTTCATGCCAGTATTTGTAGGTGACCACCATCTTTTGCACAATCTTCTTGATATTCTTGTTAGCTGCCTCCACAGCGCCATTCATTTTTGGCCTGTAAGGTGAAGAATTGTGGTGTTGGATCTTGAAGTCCCGACATAGTTCTGCCATCATTTTGTTGTTCAAGTTGGAACCATTATCAGTAATGATTCACTCGGGCACTCCATACCGGCAGATGATGTCCCTCTTCAGGAATCGGGCTACCACTTGCCTGGTGACATTTGCATATGAAGCGGCTTCGACCCATTTGGTAAAATAGTCGATGGCTACCAGGATGAATCTGTGGCCATTTGAAGCAGTTGGTTCAATCTTGCAAATCATATCAATGCCCCACATGGCAAAGGGCCAGGGTGAAGACATCACATTTAGCGGATTTGGAGGCACATGCACCTTATCTGCATAGATCTGGCATTTATGACACTTTCTAGCATAAGCACAACAGTCTGCATCCATCGTGATCCAATAATAGCCTGATCTTAACAATGTTTTAGCCATTGCATGCCCTCCAGCATGGGTACCAAAGGATCCTTCGTGCACCTCGTGCATCAACAAGTCTGCTTCTGTCTTATCAACACATCGGAGGAGTACCATATCAAGGTTTCTCTTGTACAAGGACCCATCAACATTCAAAAAGAAACTACCAGCCAGCCTTCTTAATGTCTTCTTGTCATTGGATGATGCCCCAGGTGGGTATGTTTGATCCTCCAAGAAGCATTTGATGTCGTAGAACCAAGGCTTATCATCTTTAGCAAGGTCTGCAGAGAATACGTATGCTGGTCTGTCAAGTCTGGATACTGAAATCCGAGGCACAAAGTTGGCAGCTTGAACTTTGATCATGGATGAAATGGTAGCCAGAGCATCTGCAAACTGATTTTCGTCTCGAGGGATATACTCAAGCTTGACTGTAGTGAAGAAAGTCAACAACCTCCTTGTATAATCCCGGTAAGGTATCAGATGATCCTGGTGAGTGTACCATTTGCCGTTGGTTTGATTAATTACCAGAGCTGAATCTCCGAACACAGTCAAAGTCTTGATCCTGAGGTCAATGGCTTCCTCAAGACCCATAATACAAGCTTCATATTCAGCTTCGTTGTTAGTGCAGTTAAAAGTAAGCTTTGCTGAGAAAGGCATGTGAACTCCCTTAGGTGTAATGAGTACTGCACCAACACCACGACCATTCATATTAACAGCCCCATCAAACATCATTGTCCATCCTTCTTCTGGGTCAGGCCCTTCAGTGTGAACAGGCTCTTCATGATCTTTTGCTTTTATGAACATGATGTCTTCATCAGGGAAGTCAAATCTCATAGGATGGTAGTCATCAATGGGTTGCTCAGCAAGATAGTCAGACAATATACTACCTTTAATGGCTTTCTGGGATGTGTACTAAATGTAATATTCCGTGAGGATCATTTGCCATCTTGCGACCCATCCGATAAGCGCTGGCTTCTCAAATATGTACTTAACTGGGTCCATCTTTGAGATCAATAAGGTAGTGTGGGTCAACATATACTGCCTTAGTCGGCGAGCAGCCCACGCTAAAGCACAACATGTTTTCTCGAGCAGTGAATAACGTTGTTCACAGTCCGTAAACTTTTTGCTTAGGTAGTATATTACATACGCTTTTCGACCAGACTCGTCATGCTGGCCCAGCACACACCCAATTGACTCTTCTAATATTGTCAAGTACATGATTAGAGGTCTTCCTTCAAATGGAGGCATAAGGATTGGAGGCTCCTGTAAGTATTCCTTGATTTTGTTAAAAGCCATCTGGCAGTCTTCATTCCACCTGACCATTTGTTCTTTTCTTAACAACTTGAACAAAGGCTCACAGGTTGCTGTAAGGTGAGATATGAACCGTGAGATGTAGTTCAATCTACCTAAGAACCCCCGAACCTCTTTTTCAATCTTCGGTGCAGGCATTTCTTGAATGGCTTTAACTTTATCAGGGTCAACTTCAATCCCTTTCTCACTTACAATAAATCCCAGCAGTTTACCGGATCGCACCCCGAATGTGCACTTGTTGGGGTTTAACTTCAATTGGTACTTCCTCAGACGCTTGAATAACTTCAACAGATTCACCAAGTGATCTTCTTCTGTGAGGGACTTGGCAATCATGTCATCCACATAGCATTCAATTTCCTTGTGGATCATGTCATGGAATAATGTTACCATAGCCCGTTGATAAGTGGCACCAGCATTCTTCAGTCCGAATGGCATCACCTTATAACAGAACGTGCCCCAGGGTGTGATGAAAGTTGTATTTTCTATGTCTTCAGGTGACATTTTGATCTGATTATATCCTGAAAATCCATCCATGAAGGAGAACACCGAGAACTGAGTCGTATTGTCGACTAATACATCAATGTGAGGCAAAAGGAAGTCATCTTTCGGGCTAGCTCTGTTCAGGTCCCGGTAATCCACACACATCCTCACCTTGCCATCCTTCTTAGGCACAGGTACAATATTAGCAACCCACGGCGGGTAACTAGTCACAGCAAGGAAACCGGTGTCCCACTATTTTTGTACCTCTTCTTTTATCTTCATTGCCATATTTGGGCGAGTACGACGCAACTTCTGTTTTACTGGCGGACAGTCTTCTTTCAGAGGCAGTTTGTGCATGACAATGTCGGTGTCCAACCCTGGCATATCCTGATAAGACCAAGCAAAAACATCCACATACTCCCGAAGCATGTCAATCAGTTGCTCTTTCACTGAATCATGCAAGCAGGCCCCGATCTTAACTTCTTTCAAGTCTTCTTTCGTACCAAGATTAACCGTTTCAACTTCCTCCTGATGAGGAGTGATAACCTTCTCCTCTTGTCTCAACAACCTGGCTAGCTCTCCAGCTAGCTCATAATCTTCTTCAACCCCTTCATCGGCTTGATTAATCGGATTGTCAAAGTCATACGAAGTCATAACAGTGTTGTTGTCGGTGCGGTCTGGAGGGTATTCTTTGCAAGGGTTTAGATTTGTTCATTTTAGTGATCAGTTTTATCTTATTTAGAAAAAGTTAAAATGAAGTTATTTATTTTGAAAAACATCACCATTTTATTTTTGTACAAAAAATGAAATATGAAAAACAGTGAGCGGAAAAGAAAAGACTCATTTGCAAAAGATGTCCTGATATTCATTAATTGATCTTTGCACAAAATACAAGATGGCCCGATTACAAAATGAGTCCTGACATCTTGGGCAAGATGCAGGACTTGATGCATGCTTAAAAAAAACAGGAAATAATAATTACTCTGCAGGAGTAACTCTTATAATTTCCTGGGAAGACCAGTCTGAGACATGGTTCCCCGGGATCCTTGGACGTATCCAGCTTTCCAGGTTGTGCTCGTCTTCTGACTCATCTTCCAAACTATTCACAGCATCCGGGGTTAGCATTCCCCCGTTGACAAACTTGGGCTCCTTTGCAGCCTCTGGTTGATCTTGTCGAGTTGGTTTGTAACCCAACCCGAATCTGTCCTCCTTCTTCTCGACCGGCAGTAACTTGCCCCAGCCCTGGGCGGTACCTTCCTCAACAACCTTCCGGGCTTGTTGATATGATGTGATGGAAGTCCCAGACACAACAGATGCTTCATTGATATTAAGGGCTTCAAACCCTTGACTCATGGTCTCATGGATCTCCCCGTCCATTTCAATTTATTTGAAAGTAGCCAGCTGGCTAACAAAAATATCCTCCTCCCCACAAATGGTAATGACTTGGCCTTCCCACTCGAATTTTAACTTCTGGTGAAGGGTTGACGTCACGGCGCCAGCGGCGTGTATCCATGGCCTACCCAATAGACAGCTGTAGGCAGGCTGTATATCCATCACAAAGAAGGTCGTTTTGAAAACCTGTGGGCCAATCATTATTGGTAACTCTATCTCTCCCAGCACTGATCTTTTAGAACCGTCAAAGGCTCTCACTACCAAGTTTCTTGGGCGTAGTGCCAATCCATCATGTTCCAGCTTCACAAGGGCTTTCTTAGGCAAGACGTTGAGGGATGACCATGTGTCCACCAATACGTGAGAAAGAACTGCACCCTTACACTCTAAGGTAATGTGCAAAGCCTTGTTGTGATTGTGACCTTCCGTTGTCAGATCAAAGTTGGTAAATCCTAGTCCATGACTAGCTTTGACATTTCCAACCACAACCTCTAACTGATTGACGGTAATCTCCTCCGGCATGTAAGCTGCGTGCAGGACTTTTAATAGTGAGTTCCGATGAGCCTCGGAGCACATTAGCAATGATAGTATGGAGATTTTGGAAGGCGTTTGGTGAAGCTGGTCTACCACCTTGTAATCACTTTTCTTTATGATTCTCATGAATTCATCAACCTCTTGATCAAAAGGAGTCTTCAAAGCTTCTCTAGCAGCTGGTTCTTCTTGCACCATGCTTTTCCCTTTTGCCTTAGCAGCAGCTTCTGCTTCGGCAACGGGTCTTGGTATTTGTGAGGCAAAGAGACGTCCGCTTCTAGTGAAGCCTCCGCCTCCCCCCACATTGTCTATCTGAGGTGAAGAAGTTGATGATTCTAAAGTGATTTTCTGCCCCTCGCAGTATAGATCTGAGCCATAATGCTAAGGGATGGCATTATTGCTTTCGTAAGGAACCGGCCCAGGCACTGTGATAGTGACCGGACTGATAGCGGCTGCAGAGGGGACTATAATGGTGTGTGGATCATAGTATATGGTAACTGGTGCTCTGATAGGAGTAGAATTTTGTTGTGAGTTGTTGGCAGAAACATTTGCAGGATCATAATATATTGTAACCGTTGAGACACTTTCATTAATTGTTGCTGATGTTGTAGAAGGCACTGTTGACTGGATGGGTGTTGAAGTTGTAGCAGGGATGGTGACTGAACTTGCACCCGTTGGAGTGATTGATTGAGCAGTTGTTGGAGTTGTAGTAGAATCCGTTGGAACAATGGTTGCTGACGTTGTAGGAGTATCTGTGATTATTGGTGAAGGGATTGTTGGAGCTGTAGTTGCTGTTGTTGTAATCTGAAGGATACCATCCTTAATAAGATCGTCTATGCCATTTCTCAGCCTTTCACACCCATTGACGGCAATATTGCAATATCCACAGCCAAGCTCACATCCGGGGAACACTTGGCATTCTAACAGCTGAGCTTTGATTTCAACTAGAGGTGTTCGGATCTGTGAAAAACTGGTGATTAAGGTGGATGGTTTGCCTTCCTCAATAGCATTAATCTTAGGCCCGTTGTGACTAGGCATTGGATTTCTTGTGACATTTGGAGGAGGTGTAAGTTGAGAGCTTTAGAGTCCACCAGATCTTGGACTTTCATCTGTAAGGCCCTGCATTTTTCAGTATTATGCCCCGGTGCGTTTGAGTGAAATGCACACCTGGCATTTACATCATAGTTCTTTGGCATATTGATAGGATCCAAAGGTGCCAATGTCCTTAACTCAACTAGGTTGAGCTTCAGGAGTTGTGGCAAGAGTGCAGCATACGGCATTGGAATTGGGTCAATTACTCTGTTTGCCTGTGATGGCCTTTGCTGGAAAGGACGCTGTTGTTGGTTGTTGTTGTTGTTGTATGACCTTTGTTGTGGATAATGAACTTGTTGTTGATACTGTGGTTGTTGCTGTGGAGGATATGCTGATTGTTGAGGAATCGGAGCTGGAATGGTACCTGCTGCTACTGACCGGTGCACATACTGAGGCCTGCCCCTGCTTGCATGAATGGAATTTGTTTCACCGGCCCTTCGGGGTCCTACAAAAGGCTTTCTGGGATTGCTGGATGAACTCGCGCCATTGTCGGAAATTTTTCCCATCTTTAAGAGGCTTTCAATCCTCTCACCAGCTATGACTACATCAGCAAAACTGGTAGAGGAGAAGGCAGCCAATCTATCAATATAGGTCCCTTGCAAAGTATTCATGAACATGTCAGCCATTTCCCTCTCTGACATGGGTGGTTGGACAGCAGCAGCGAGCTGTCTCCACCTTTGGGCATATTCCCTGAAGCTCTCTCTAGAAGATTGTGACATGCCCATTAGAAGAGTTCTATTGGGAGCCATGTCCAGGTTGTACTGATTTTGTCTGATGAAAGCTTCAGCTAAGTCTTTCCAGCATCTAATGGTAGCTCTGGTCAAGTGTGAGTACCATTCTCTCGAAGCTCCAGTCAGACTGTCTTCAAAGTAGAACATCCACAACTTTTCATCCATGGTATACGCTTTAAGCCTTCCCAAGAAAGACTGCAGGTGAGTGCGAGGATAGGAGGTACCATTGTACTTTTCGAAGCATGGGGGTTTGAATTTGTGGGGAATTCTCACCCCATCCACTAGCCCCATGTCCATCACATCGAAGCCCAAAGAACTCTGAGACTCGAAAGATCTTAACTTTTCAGCAATTTCGTCTAATCTCCTGTCATATACTTCATCTCCAGCCCCCATAACAGTAAATTGTTCTTCTTGGGGATCCTCTTGCAAGATTCTCCCCCCAGCAACATTACCTTGCACATTTCTCGGGATGTTAACTTCTGGATCTAGATGAGGTCCAAATACTGGTGGGTCAATACGAGGCTGGCCCCGCTCATTGTTACTAGTTCCTCCTGTTCCAAGATGAGGCTCCTCAGGAGTTTGTCTTTCCACCAGCTCTCTTAACCTTTCTTGACTCTGGGCTAAGCCAGTCATCACTGCCATGAATTGAGACATCTGATTTCTCATCTCCAATCTCTCATTGGTCATCTGATTTCTGACCTCAGTCAGATCCTGCTGTACTTGTTCCATTTGAATACCGGGAAGGTTGTTACGAGTCGGGTACCGGTGCGTGCGGTTGACAGGGAACACTCGGCGACGAGCAATGTTTCTTGAAGTCACAACAAAGTTAGAAACAATAATAACAAAACCTATAAAACAAAACAAAAGTTAGTATGCAATGCAGCATGCTTATTTTTTTCCCAAGGTATCCGGTTTGGTTCTTGGTTTTGACCTTTCCAGACCTCGAGGGAGATGCTCGATGTTGTTGAGAGAAAAGCCCAAATGGAAACAGACTAAAATATATTACAAATGGGGAATAATAGATAGTTTGTTTTACAACACATGCCCATGGAGGGTCAAAAATACATAAAAAAGAAAAAAGTGCATCAAATGAAAATAACAACAAACAAAGAATCAGACATCCAGTCCAAACTCATCCTCTTTGACCTCCTTCAGGAGTGCCTCAGTCACTGGACCAGCTGGGTGCTCTGTAATGGTCCTAATGAGGAGGTTCCTGGTAGCAATGGCAGTGGTCAACTTCTTATGCCTATCCTGGTCCTTTGACCTCTTCAATCCTGCCCTGAGCTTCAACTCTGAAATCTCCTTCTGGGCTGCCAACAAAACTTCCTGCTGCTTCTTCTCATTGGCCTCTAGCTGTTCAATCTTGGCTTGAGTCTTCTGGTCCTCTTGTGTACGGGCCTCAGTGATTCTGACCCACCTAGCCTGACTTTCTTGCAGATAGAGCTCAGTCCTAGCCTTCTGAATCTTGGCTTCTTTACAGGCATTCTTCAATATTTGTTCCCAAGCTCTTGCTTTCCTGATGTAGTCCTCTGTTTTCTCAATTTTGGTAAGATGCTCCACCCTAAGCTTCTCCAATCTCTCAATGTTCAGACGACCATCACTTCTTTCCCAAAGAGTCTTCTTCAAGGCTTGAGATAAGTTCACATTCCTTTCCTTCAACGTTTCAAATTCTTCTAGGCTGACAGTTACTGCTGGCTGTACTGTAGATGGCCCAGGTATGTCTTCCAAGATGAAAGGAATTCTGGTAATCTGGGCTCTAGCACGGGACCGGTCATAGTATTGAGCTGAAGCAACATTATTACACCTTCCAAGAATAGCCACTCCTTTTGTCTGGATGTTGTCCCAAGCCCAGGATGCTTGTCTAACAGCAGCTAAATTAGGTTTCACTTCACAATACAGGGTCTCAGCTAGATCTTGTCCTCTGGGAGGGTGAACCAATGCATAGCCCAGTTGTCTCTTAAACAGCAAAGGATTATAGTTGATGCAACCCTTTACTCCTATTAGAGGAACATTTGGGTATTGTCCACAGCTGGTGATAATGTCCTTGCCTTTGGTGCTCTGGGTGCACCATCTAATATCATCTGAAGTCAAGGCAATGAGCCTCTTGGCCCAATTCTTATGTTGGTGAGGATTCAAGAAAGCATCTGACTTAGGCAGGTGTCTGAGCAACCAGGTATAAAACAAAGGAGCACAACATCTTACTAACTTCCCCCTTTGTTTTTCATTCCTCTGATGAATGGAGTAGTAAAATTCTCCCAGCAATGTAGGTACTGGATTCTTCAGAAGAAACAGATGGATGGCATTCTTGCTGACAAATTTAGGCTCATCTGCAAACAATATAACCCCATATATGCTGAGGGCTAATAGTGCACAGACTGCTCTCCACTCTCCCAATGAAGCCTTCAGGATGGCCTGAGAAATCAAGAATTCTAAATGCACCCCAAGGATCCCAGCTTTTGTTGTCATACTTTGCTCAATCAAGGCAGGTTCCAGGTACAGTGCCTTTGCTATCTCTTCATTTCTGGGAGCAGTCATCTCTGGGTTGAAAGGGATTCCACACCTGATAGGTACTCCAATCAATGAAGAAAACTCTTCCAGCAGAGGCCATAGCTGGAAGTCTGGGAATGTGAAACATCTCAAAGGAGGGTCATAAAACTGCAAGCATGTGTGGATCATGCTCCTCTGAGAAGGGTCAAGGTCCATGACCATATCCAGGATATCTCCATGGTGCTCTCTAAACAATGGGATATGGTCAGGTGTGATAAGTGACTGGACCTGCCTGACACCAGTCAACACAGGCTCAAAAAAGTGGTAGGATATGTTGCTCTTCCTGGGAGTAGTCATGAGTGCTGCTGAAGATAAGTGCTGATGAAGATCACAGACTGATGCTGGAGATGAGCCACTGACAGGCTGATGCTGGTGATGATGAAGATAGCTGAAGCAGATAACTGATAAAGACAACTGAAGCAGGGGTCTATGCAGAAGAAGGGGTCAAAACCAAACCAAATATGATATGGATACCCTGAAAAGCAAATAAACAAATGTTAAATGATGCAATGATGATATATGCAAATGATATGCAAGGGTTTGTGATCAAGCTGGATCTAATTATCTGTCTTGATATAAAGTCCATGTATGTTCAAGAGTCCAGATGGAGGCTTAGAAATCCAGTAACCAGGGTGGGGGACTCAAATAAAGAGTCACATGTCCAGGGTTAATCACAAGAACTGTCCAAAGTGGAGTACTCTTAAACAAAATAGTAACAGGGTATGATATGGCCAAGGGTACATGCAAACCTGTAAACAGCCCAACCCCCTCACAGGTAATGTTCTAAAACAAGGATCCTCAGACTTGGATCAGTTATGAGAAGTGTAAACACTTCTAACCCGGAGGTACAATGTTTACAATAACCATAAAAGATCCTCCTCTAATTCACCTCAGTTTCTGAAGGTCATAATAAAGGTCATCCAGACTTAGCAGGCTTCCTAGATAGCCCTAGCACTACAGGAAATCTGTAGCACAGAGTTCTCAAGAAGAAACCCACATCTGAACCGTGTTTCATACTCCCGCACCAGACCGAAATGGAATGGGAAAGAACATGAACCACTCTAGCCTAGGTGTCACTCAGGTCCCAGGTATAGGACCTTAATCTCTCAATGGAACCCCACCCACCAGAGAAAACCAGATCCAGCAATGATAATGATAGTATGAAATATGTAAAACTGTAAAGAAAGCAATAACTAAGCTGTACATAAAGCAATGAATAAAGCAAAATAAATAAACACACATAGCACATAAACCCCAGTAAACACAAATCCAACAAGCGCTAGGAAGAACCCACAAAAAGAACCAGAAGCCCTGGTTGCAATATAAGGGTCCCCAGCAGAGTCGCCAAGCTGTCGCTCCCACCAAATGACACCTGGTCAGATAGGGGTACAGACGCGAACGGTCGGCGAAAGAGAGAACACACAAGGGTGAACTGAAAAAAGAAGAGTCGCCAGCTAGGCATTTTTATCCCGAAGGAAAGGTAATGCTGCATAAACCTGGAAAGATATGGAAAAGACGGTCGCGAACCAGAGAAACTGAGAAAGGGGGTTGGTTACAACCTGGGAAGGTATTAGCACCCAGAATGTCCGTCGTACTCGACGGGATCCACGTTTGAAAGATTTGTGTTTAAAGGGGGAGTGTCAGTGCTTATTTTATGTACAAAAGCTGGAAAAGAATGCAAGTGTCAGTGCAAAAGAAATGTGAAGTGAATAAAAGGAGTGTCAGTGCAAGAAGAGAGTGCAATGCTCAAGACAATAGGCTAAAAGAATAATGCTGGAGGGGGGGAATATACAAAGACTTTTGTTCGATAACAGTTAAGTTATGCCTACGTATCCTCTCGTGCAATGAGGAAGTCAGAACACCGTAGTTCGACTCAAAGAGACTGAATGATTTGATTGTGAACTGCTTGCTTGTCTATGCTCACACCTAATCACCATGATATAGGGTTAAGATCATTAACCTACTCTTATTTATTTAGATGTTTTTGGAGTTTTTTTTAGTGTTAAGTAATGAGTTTAAGCCATAATCAAGGATTTAATGGACCCATTACACCATCCTAATAGAAGGATGATAGATGAGAACATTTAAACTGAGAAAGGCTCCTCAACTTAAACCATGATTAGGGATTAACCTCATGACAAAACAAAGCCTTTATTAAAGTGGATTTTAGTTAATGGTAAGATTAAGAAGTGAATTTTATGGTTTGTAAGACAACTTGAGGGGGACTTGTCCATTAACACTAGGGTTAGTCCTTCTTGACCAATTAAGGAAGAATTAGAACCCTAATGCAAGGCCCAAGTTACAAGATTGATGTCTTAGTGATTATTAAATGGATTGATTAAAGGATTTAAACACATTAAGGGTTTAACACTTAGGATTAAAGTTATACACTCCATCCTAATAGACGAATACATGCATAACCCTAATCACAAAGCCTTAAAACCTTTAAGGTTTAGTCCTTGATTATGAGATGAGAAGAGAAGACACAAAGATGACACAAAGGTAAAACTAATAGGGGACTAATCAAACCCTAATTGTGATCATGCTTGGAAGTTCCTAGGGTTTATGAGGCTTGCAAGAAGTCTTCAAAGAAAAGCCACCAAGGAAGAAGTTGGATGAAGGAAGGAGAAGCAGAAGAAGCAAGACAACTTACTTCACTTAAGAAGACAAGTTGTCTGAAGAAAGAAACAAAAGGGGAGGGAGCATGAATGAGCAAGCTCACTCTAATACAAAAGTAAAATGCAGCAATGATGCATAAGAGAGATGAAAAGAGATTGTGAGAAGTGAAGGCAAATTCACTTCTCATAGTAACTTACCACCTGAAAAGTTAGCAAAAGAGAATGAAATGAAATGAAAATGAGATAAGATGCAAGGATGAACACCAAAGTCAGAAGCATATCAAGATGTCAATGATGCTAAGAGATGATACAAATGATTGACATGAGATGTGGATGATCATACAAGAGATGCGAATGCAAATGGGACAAGTAAGAAGCATGAAAGTTCATGAAAAAATATGACATGTAATGAAAGCAAAAACATGGCAAATGAATGATGCAATGATAAAAAATTAGGGTTCATACATAACATGCAATACAAAATTCAAAACCAGAAGCAAATGACATGATAAAAAAATGAAAATAGGATCAAAGGAACCCTAACCCTATACAAGTTCACTTCCCAAAGGAGGAGACCTAATCTTAACCTAATGGAAGTTATGATTTTCTCAAGTTTGCTAGGGTTTTAGGATACCTCACAATGATAAATGCAAAACAAATTGAAAATGAAAGATGAATTCAAACCAATTTTATCATAGAAACTACATGACATGAGAAATTCAATGCAAAAAGAACCATTATCAAACTCTTCATGGTTAGGCAGAAAGGATTTTTCTAAGTTAGGGTAAAAATATTGACTTTTAAGAACCCTAATTCCAAAGAAAAATGTCAAAATAGGTCAAGAACCAAAAAGAAATTTGTTTGAAGGGTTTGATAATGTTTCTAAATGTATCAAGATGCAATATGATTTTTTTTGTGATTTTTAGAAACTTAAATGCTATTTTAATTAATTAATTACCATTAATCAATTAAAATAAATATTAAAATATTTTAAAAATACGAATTTTATATCAAAAATAAAATAAAAATTATTTTCAGAATGAGAAAAATATTTTAAGTCATGATGCAAAAAATAAACTTTTTTAGAAGGGTTTTACTATTTTTAATAAAATATGGAAAGAAATGTAATTAAAATGAAATAAAAATATGAATCAATGGAAGTATGCTGATCCAGTGGCCCAGATTCAAATAAAAAGAGGAGGGAATTGACTTCGCGCGCTAATGGACGGCTCACATTCAAACTCACTAATTATGTCATTAAGCCCTAATCTGAATCCTAAACACTTTTAGGTGACCGGAACAGTGTTCCGGTCATCTTCTCCGGCTAGCCTCTCAAGCTATCTCACTCAATACGCAACCCCAAGCCCTAAAACTCTCCAGAAATGATCCTCTCCTCAACCCCAACAAGAATCAACCATCAAAATTCATTTATTCGTCATCAAAAGCAAGAATCGAAGCAAAACGGAAAACATCTCAAAAATTTCAGAAGCTTATGAAATGCTTATTTCTCAACTATTTTCGAAAGTAAAGACATCATGGCAATCAGGGGAACACATAGAATCATTCTATAACATAAAATGAAGGTTCTGGAAAAATAAATGCCATGGCTACCTGAAGTTGAGCTTTCAAAACAGGAGCTTTCTGGCCAGTTCCTTGCCTCAAATCCACTCCAATGATTCCCCTCAAGAGCTTGTGATGCTTGGTTGGAGTTTAAATGGCCTCAAAATGAAGCTGGCAGAAGTTCAGTTCATGAAATGTTGAAATCGTGTTTTTGATTCTGAGTGTTTTAGGGCAAAGTGAAGGGTGGGAAATGATCAGTGGTGATTATGGAGTTGTTCTATGGAATTTGTTTTGAGGTTTTATGGCTGAGTTGTGAAATTCGAAGGCTTTTGCAAATTTGGGGGATTTTTTGTATGCTGTGTTCTTGGAGGTTTCAGCCTGTGTTATGTTATGTGTTGGGTTGCTTTTGGTACACATATCATGTTTGGATAGGTCAGAGGGTGGGTGCTGGCCTATGTTGATTGGTATGGGCAAGTTGCAAAAAATGTCACCAACTTGTGTACTTGAGGTATGGGCTGGTTCAGTGGCTGTTTCAAGGCATGGCTCGAGTCAGCTTGCTTCAAGGAGGTCCATGGAAGTCATATTTTGTAGCTGGCACAAGTGGCTGAAGAGATTTGATCCATTTTGCAATTTTGGGGAAGTTTGGCCCCTTTTGAATTACTTGAAGTTCAAGGCATGAAACTTGGGATTTCTTTGTGCAATTCTGAATTTTAGGTCATGTGTGATGTTTGTGAAATGCTTAGAAGTCACTTAGAGGTCACATTTGGCTTTGGCAAGTGTTTTTGCAAACTTCCCTCTTTGGTGCATAAGTGAAATTTTGTGATTTTTCCCAACTTTGCAAGGCCATATCTTGAGTTCTATGATGTATTAGATCAAGTTCTTGTACTTTTTGAAAAGGGAATGATCCAATCTACAACTTTCATGACCAAGAATTTTTCATTTGAAGCATTTTTGAATCAAAAAGAGGAGGTTGAAAAACTTTCCCAAAATGGCAATTTTGCATTACAAGTCACTTTCCCAAAATGGCAACTTTGCAAATGGCTTGAAATTCTTCAATTTTGTGAACTTCTAAATTCTTCTAAGATCAAATAAAGATCATATACATCCAAAATGATGGAGAAGACCCTTTGGTTGGATGATTGGGGGCCTCAGATGCCCTGATTTTTCACTGACTTGTTCAAGAAGTCATCTATTGATCAGATGCCTTCCCCAGTGAATTTCTTCATGAAAATTGGTATGCATGATCCTTATATCATATAGAGACCAATAGAAACAAGAATGACCAAAAAATTTGGAGTTATGGCCTCTGAAACCAAAACCCTAATTTTAGGTCATCTGTGCAGTTAAGCTTGGCTCTGCTTCCAAACCTTCCTCAGTTCTTGTGATTTTCTGACTTTCTTGATCTTGGGAGGATGTAATATGGTGCTTGAACATACATGGACTCTCTTGAGATGATTGAAGACCTTTGGAGTTGCTCAGATAGCTTAGGGATTGCTCAGATCACAAACTCTAGATGCAGATGACTATGAATCAATGCAGTGAAGCAAAAATGTAATATGAGATGATATGATTGAACTTATGCTAATGAAAAGAATCACAAGCCATGGTGAAATGAGTGAGAGAAAATTTGGGGTGTTTACAGCTGCCCCTATTCAAGCATGAGTTAGCTGTGCAGGATGTAAGCGTCGTCTTAACAGACAAACAAGATAACTTGTGGTTGAATATCAAAGACAGTCCAAAATTTGAACTCATTAAATGAAGAAGAAAAGGGATATAGATTGTAAAAGAAAATAAAGTATGATTATAAAGTGAGGGCGACAGAGGATGACCGTCGAGCAGAGGACGACTGCTGGGGATAAAGCAATGACGGGGACGACCAACATGCTGGGGAAATACAGGGATCATGATGGGGACGACCATCAGGTTAATGAAATAAGACTCTCTGGGGATTCAAGGTAAAAGCAATATGGGGACGACCATCAGGTTCAAAGCATAAATGAAATAAATGATGAGGTATGGTCATCAAAGGTGAAGGACGATCACCTAGCAGGGGACGGCTGCTCTGTTGGAGATAAGATGAGGGACGGTCATCTAAGGTGAAGGACGATCACCTGGCAAGGCACGGTTGCCGAAAGTATCACGACATAGGACTAATGTCGGACAGAAAAAGTCGACGATGGGGACGGCTATCAGATAAGCATGATGAAGGATGATCATCAAGAGGTGAAGGACGATCACCTAGCAGGGTACGGCTGCTCTCGGGGTTTATCATGACATAGGACGAATGTCAGATAACAGGATCAACGATGGGGACGGCCATCGGATACAATGATGAAGGACGATCATCAAGAGGTGAAGGACGATCACTTAGCAGGGTACGGCTGCTAAAAATATCACGACATAGGACGAATGTCGGATAGGGAGTTCCAACAATGGGGATTCCACTAGGGAAAGGATGAGGGACGGTCATCCAATGGTGAAGGATGATCACCTAGCAGGGGACGGCTGCCGAAAGTATCATGACATAGGACGAATGTCAGATAGAAAAGGAAGTAATTTATCGGGATTTGCTGGGAACTCTTCCGGGGAATGGTAAGCAAGGACGAGTGTCTAAGAAACGAAAGGTATAAGTGTTTTGACGATGCGTATAGATTAAAGATGCGGACGAACATCCTTAAGACTATGATACGGACGAGTATCAATAGAAACAAACGCTGACGCATGCTCAAAGATGATGGTACAGACGAGTACCAACTGGTTAACCAAGAACACAGACGAGTGTCGACTCTGAGAGGAAATGAGGGGTGCATACAAGATACAGATGAGTGTTCAACTTGCTGGGAAGAATATGACACAGACGAGTATCATAAGAGAAAGTGTATACGTGATGAACTTATAAGTGTAAGAGATATTCTGACGCTCTGCGGGGATAGGATGACATGGACGGGTGTCAAAAGAGGGTGTATTATAAACAAGGGTTTAGGAAACTATGCTGGGGATAGGTGACACGGACGGGTGTCAGGAGAGCGTTTTAATATGTTTCCGTGAGTGCAAAGGGGACGTTTTGGCTTTCTGCTGGGGAATTTGAGTGATATCTTGTATGCTGTTGATGGGATATCAAAATTCACAGGTGACTGATTCAAAACATGGCTTGTGCTTATGCAATATGTTTGATTTTGCCGTAATGCTCCGTATTAGACGGAATGCTACGCTCTGGGGGAAATATGATGCGAATGCTATGATTATGCAAAGATACCGATCCGGGATCCGGATCCCGCTGCTGTGAAGATCTCTGGATGATCTGCTTGAAGTGATATCCCAGCTGGGGATGAGATCATTGGTAGATCTGATACAACATATGTGGATCTGCTTGGGGAATTAGATCACTGATAGATCTATCTTTGTAAGGAGACAGCCCAGCCGGGGATGAAGGAGCTTCCTTCACTTTGTTGTGGGAACTTCAGGTATTGCTTTCCTTGGGAGAGGCTGGAGCTCTATGGGGAGATAGCTAGAGATGAGGGTGCTTGACAACTCAGCTGGGGAAATGAGCATTTACTGATGCTGTTTGTAGAAGATGTGCTGGGGAATGATGTTTTGGCAACTTCGCTGGGGAAAAAAACATTCCAGGTACTGTTAGGGGAGGAAGTATGCTTGGCATGCCCCATGTCGCGTATTGAATACCTACAATCCTGTTAAGACAAAGAAACGCACAAGTGTACCGGGGCATCCCTTACCGGATTCCGTCATAGGAGTTAGATATTCCTGAAAGTAAATACATTTCCGTAAGCATGTAATTTTAGAAAAGACGCATCTGTATTTACGCGATCAATATTAGAGACATCGGACATTTTTTTTCTTCAAATGAAGATAAAATATACGAAACGGAATGTGACTGAGAATCTGATTTTATTAATTTGGGGTGCCCTGAATTGGCAAGTACAGTTAAAGAAACAAATCCCCTGAAATGAGGAGATTGCTACAAAACGAGAAAACAAAAAGATGCTGGCAATATTGATGACGCTTCAGTGTGCTTCCCTTTTGCTATGACTCGTGTGACGTTGACGTTCTTCTTATCTTGCTTTCTGAAGAAGGCTGATTCTGACTGATGCTTTAACCCTTCGAAACTTGCCGTGTCGTGGGTGATACAGACGAATTCAGAATGCAGTTGTTCGCTTATTCCCTGATTTTGCGTGGATTGCCCTTTCGGGTTTTCAATCCACCGGGATACCCATTTTTGCCTGAGTTGTCCAATGCGGCTTTTCAACTCAGCGGGTGTACATGTTTTCCCCCCTTATTTTTGTCCGAGTCTCTTATTCTGTTTTTGACTCGCCGGGATGCCCTATTTTTGCCTAGACTTACATTCTGTTTTTATGTCCAGCAGGTCATTTTACGCGAAGTATTTTTTAACTGCATCTGAATTCACAGGGGACAGGAAGTCTTCACCATCCATAGTACTGAGCATCAGTGCTCCACCGGAGAAAACTTTCTTTACTATGAATGGACCATCATAATTCGGAGTCCACTTGCCCCTGTGGTCTGTATGAGGAGGGAGGAGTCTTTTCAGCACAAGATCTCCTACTTGGTATTCCCGAAGCCTGACTTTCTGATCGAAGGCTTTCTTCATTCTTTTCTGATACAGCTGCCCATGACAAATTGCAGCCAATCTCTTCTCTTCGATCAGACTAAGTTGTTCGTATCGGGACCAGACCCATCCTGCTTCATTCAGCTTGACATCCATCAGTACTCGTAAGGAGGGTAATTCAACTTCAACAGGTAGGACTGCCTCCATACCATACACAAGCTGATACGGTGTTGCCCCAGTGGATGTTCTGATTGAGGTACGATACCCATGTAAGGCAAATGGTAACATTTCATGCCAGTATTTGTAGGTGACCACCATCTTTTGCACAATCTTCTTGATATTCTTGTTAGCTGCCTCCACAGCGCCATTCATTTTTGGCCTGTAAGGTGAAGAATTGTGGTGTTGGATCTTGAAGTCCCGACATAGTTCTGCCATCATTTTGTTGTTCAAGTTGGAACCATTATCAGTAATGATTCACTCGGGCACTCCATACCGGCAGATGATGTCCCTCTTCAGGAATCGGGCTACCACTTGCCTGGTGACATTTGCATATGAAGCGACTTCGACCCATTTGGTAAAATAGTCGATGGCTCCAGGATGAATCTGTGGCCATTTGAAGCAGTTGGTTCAATCTTGCAAATCATATCAATGCCCCACATGGCAAAGGGCCAGGGTGAAGACATCACATTTAGCGGATTTGGAGGCACATGCACCTTATCTGCATAGATCTGGCATTTATGACACTTTCTAGCATAAGCACAACAGTCTGCATCCATCGTGATCCAATAATAGCCTGATCTTAACAATGTTTTAGCCATTGCATGCCCTCCAGCATGGGTACCAAAGGATCCTTCGTGCACCTCGTGCATCAACATGTCTGCTTCTGTCTTATCAACACATCGGAGGAGTACCATATCAAGGTTTCTCTTGTACAAGGACCCATCAACATTCAAAAAGAAACTACTAGCCAGCCTTCTTAATGTCTTCTTGTCATTGGATGATGCCCCGGGTGGGTATGTTTGATCCTCCAAGAAGCATTTGATGTCGTAGAACCAAGGCTTATCATCTTTAGCAAGGTCTGCAGAGAATACGTATGCTGGTCTGTCAAGTCTGGATACTGAAATCCGAGGCACAAAGTTGGCAGCTTGAACTTTGATCATGGATGAAATGGTAGCCAGAGCATCTGCAAACTGATTTTCGTCTCGAGGGATATACTCAAGCTTGACTGTAGTGAAGAAAGTCAACAACCTCCTTGTATAATCCCGGTAAGGTATCAGATGATCCTGGTGAGTGTACCATTTGCCGTTGGTTTGATTAATTACCAGAGCTGAATCTCCGAACACAGTCAAAGTCTTGATCCTGAGGTCAATGGCTTCCTCAAGACCCATAATACAAGCTTCATATTCAGCTTCGTTGTTAGTGCAGTTAAAAGTAAGCTTTGCTGAGAAAGGCATGTGAACTCCCTTAGGTGTAATGAGTACTGCACCAACACCACGACCATTCATATTAACAGCCCCATCAAACATCATTGTCCATCCTTCTTCTGGGTCAGGCCCTTCAGTGTGAACAGGCTCTTCATGATCTTTTGCTTTTATGAACATGATGTCTTCATCAGGGAAGTCAAATCTCATAGGCTGGTAGTCATCAATGGGTTGCTCAGCAAGATAGTCAGACAATATACTGCCTTTAATGGCTTTCTGGGATGTGTACTGAATGTCATATTCCGTGAGGATCATTTGCCATCTTGCGACCCATCCGGTAAGCGCTGGCTTCTCAAATATGTACTTAACTGGGTCCATCTTTGAGATCAATAAGGTAGTGTGGGTCAACATATACTGCATTAGTCGGCGAGCAGCCCACGCTAAAGCACAACATGTTTTCTCGAGCAGTGAATAACGTTATTCACAGTCCGTAAACTTTTTGCTTAGGTAGTATATTGCATACGCTTTTCGACCAGACTCGTCATGCTGGCCCAGCACACACCCCATTGACTCTTCTAATATTGTCAAGTACATGATTAGAGGTCTTCCTTCAAATGGAGGCATAAGGATTGGAGGCTCCTGTAAGTATTCCTTGATTTTGTCAAAAGCCATCTGGCAGTCTTCATTCCACCTGACCATTTGTTCTTTTCTTAACAACTTGAACAAAGGCTCACAGGTTGCTGTAAGGTGAGATATGAACCGTGAGATGTAGTTCAATCTACCTAAGAACCCCCGAACCTCTTTTTCAGTCTTCGGTGCAGGCATTTCTGTCGCTCCCGATAAGTGGGACTGGCCCAAATAAAGGTACAGACGCGAACGGTCGGCGAGAGGGACAATGAGAACACACCGCAGTGAACTCACTGGAAAAGAAAAGAGTCGCCAGCTAGGCATTTTTATCCCGAAGGAAAGGCAATGCTGCATAGACCTAGAAAAGATGGATAAGACGGTTGCGAACCAGAGAGACTGAGAAAGGGGGTTGGTTACAACCTGGGAAGGTATTAGCACCCAGATTGTCCGTCGTACTCGACGGGATCCACGCTTAAAAGATTTGTGTTTTAAAGGGGTAGTGTCAGTGCAATTTGTGTGCAAAAGAGCTGGAAAAGGATGTACAGGTGTCAGTGTGAAGTGTATAAGTGAAGTGTCAGTGTAAGAACAAGAGTGAAACGCTCATGAATATGAGGCTAAAAGAACAATGCTGGAAATAGGGGGAATATACAGAGACTTTTGTTCGATAACTGTTAAGTTATGCCTACGTATCCTCTCGTGCAATGAGGAAGTCAGAACACCGTAGTTCGACCCAAAGAGACTGCAAGATGAATTGACTGATGAACTGCTTGCTTGTCTATGCTCAAGTGAATGACCTGTCTGGCTCAGGTGCAAACTGTCTTGCATTAGACGGAAGAAGCAAGTTCTCGTTTGTGAGTGAATGAGATGAGAAAAGAATCCCGAAGGAGACGATTATTGTTTGTTTTTGAGTTTTCAGTCTTTTATTGCTTTTGAAAGTTTGTCATAAGTTAATGAGCTTAAGCCTAAACCAATGGATTTAGTAAACTCATCACATCCTCCCTCTGATTAGGGGTAATGAGAATACCTTAAGTGTGAAGTCAGATTCTCACACTTAATCACCTTTGGTGTAGGATTAAGATTATTAACCTACTTGTGATTATTTAGATTTTTTTTGGTGTTTTTGTTTAGTGTTGAGTAATGAGATTAAGCCATAATCAGGGATTAAACAGACTCATTACACCATCCTAATAGAAGGATAATAGATGAGAATGTTTAAGCTGAGGAAAGCTCCTCAACTTAATCCACAATTAGGGATTAGACTCATGACAAAACAAGCCTCTGGTTAAGTGGATTTTATTTAATGATATGATGAAGAAGTGAGTTTTAGGGTTTGCAAGACAACTTGAGGGGGACTTGTCCATTAACACTAGGGTTAGTCCTTCTTAACCAATTAAGGAAGAATTAGAACCCTAATGCAAGGCCCAAGTTACAAGTGTGATGTCTTGATGATTATTAAGTGAATTGATTAAGAGATTTAAACACATTAAGGGTTTAACACTTAGGATTAAAGTTATACACTCCATCCTAATAGAAGGATGCAGGCATAAGCTTAATCACAAAGCCTTAAAGCCTTTAGGTTTTAGTCCCTGATTATGAGATGAGAAGAGAAGACTCAAAAGAGACACAAAGGTAAAACTAAGAGGGGAGACTAATCAAAACCCTAATCATTGTCATGCTTGGTTGTTCCTAAGGTTTGTGAGGTTTTACAAGAAAGATCTTCAAAGAGAACCACCAGGAAGCAGATGAAAGGATCAAGAAGAGGAGCAAAAAAAAACTTGCTTCATTTAAGAAGTCAAGTTGCTCGAGGAAAGAAGGTATAATAAACAGGGAAGAGCAAGCTCACTCCAATACACAAAAAAAAATGTAGCAATAATGCACAAAGGAGATGAAAAGGAAATGTGAGAAGTGAAGGCAAATTCACTTCTCGGAGTACTTACCACCTGAAAAGTTAGCACGAAAGAAAGAAATAAAGTGAAAATGAACTTGATATTAGGATGCAAACCGAAAATAGAAACATGTTCATGATACAAGAAGAGTTACAAGATGATGTGAATGATCATACAAGTGAAATCAAACAAAAAATAATTAATTAACTAAATTAAAATGAAATTATTTAATGGAATGGATTAACAAATTAATTAATAACATTATCTTATATAATTAGTTAATATAAATGTTTTTTTTATTTTTCATATAATTTTATCCAAAAGAAAAAAAAAGAATAAATAGTAAGTCATCAAAAGAAATTTTAAGAGGAAGAAAATTTTAAATGAGCAAAAAAAAACAAAACCAAAGGGCCATCCTAGAAGAAAAAACGCAGGCCCAATGCTATCAGCCTCCTTCTAAATGGGCCCGGGTCAACAAAGGCCCAAATATCCCAAAATGCCCTACCCAACGTTACCAATCTGAGAGGAAAACAAACTGTGAATCCTAGCCAAAGGCCAAACACCTGTGACGTGTCCACAGGATGACGGAAAGTGGCCTTTGAGAGAAACAGAAACCGACGCGTTGGCATTGGGAAACAAAAGGCAGTAACCCATGTTGTTTTCCAAGGCCTCTAATGTTTATGAACAAAACAACATTGGGACGGCACATTCACGCTGAGAAAAGCAGAAAGGTCTCAGAGACCTCCATCAACCTTTCGCCTCTCTCCTTCTCAACTACCTGAGTCCAAAGCTCAAATGAAGTGCAATCCACAAATCGCAACCAATCCTTGATCCCACAAGCATGGCGAAGACAAGAGTAACCAAGCGAACAGAACGACGGAGATACCCTCAACCCCAATCGAAACCCAAAACCCTAACGTTCATCAATATCAATCAAACAACCATTCTAAAACCAAACAAACAACGGAAATCAACAGAGGCAAAAGAAAATTCGAAACCGATACCCAACAACAACAGCAGGAGAAAATAGGAGTCAAAAGAAAACTGAGTTTATACCTGCTCTGAATGTTCTCAGAGGGACAATTTTCTCTCCAGGTACTCCGTTCTTTAGCTCAGGCCTTTCTTTCTTTCTGTTTGAAAACTTCTCCTTCTTCGGATTTGCTTTCTTTTCAACGAGGAAATTTTCTAGGGTTTCTCTTCTGGATGTTGTTTCTATTATCAATTGCGCGGCTAGGTTTTCTTTTGTGTATTTTCTTTGTGGATTTGAATGGTGGCTAGTATTGTTTGATTTTGATTCTCTTCTGGTAAAAATGATTTAGGGTTTTTCTCTGTGTGTTGTTTTTGATGCGGCTGTCTTTTTTCAGAGCTTGATTCATGAATTTTACCTTGGTTTTTTATAGTGAGAATTAGGGCTTCAAGAATTTTGATTTAAACTGAAACAATTTCGATCCGGCTATGTCTTCTTCTTCTTTTCCGTAACAGAAATTGTCTTTGCTATTTTGTGAAACTTTGCCCTGCAACCTGCTGACACTTCTGCTATGGCTTTTTGTCTGTTTATGCCTTGGTACTGCACCTTTGTTGAATTAGTTTTTGAAATGAAACCGGATTGATTGTGTTTTGATTGGATTAGTTACTCTTTTTTACTGCCGTAAACTTATTTTCACTGCTAACCATTGTGGCAATTATTTCAGGAGATTTCCATGAGGCTCATCATGTTTGGTTTCGAGAGGGTTCCTTCGAGGATGACACGATGATCACCCAAAGCCTTGTATGCTTTTGTCATCAGAATCTCTTTCATAGTCTCGCCAGGTAGTACTTCAGCATGAGTTGAGGGTGAAACATTCTCAACAATCCTCCCAGACCTTTTCTTGTGGACAAGTTTGGAGCACCTTGTGGGGTATTTAGTATCAGCATTAAGAAACAGGCCTTCCTTCACCATGTGTGGTTCTCCGAATGCTTTTATCAAGAGCCCATGATGCTCCCAAAAGACCCTCTATGTCTTCACCCTCCATAGCAAGCCAATTAGCAACATGAGCAACAGGAAGACCTTGGTTATTCTGTACACCAGAATGTGGAGAAGCAATATGCTTGAAGATAAGTTGCCTTTCTTTGCAAGCCGAAAGAAGGCAATAAAATTACCCATTCTGCAAGTTCTTGCTACATTACGGGTAAATAGAACTTTTGGTGCCTGCCTTAACTCTGGAATCATCTTAGCAAGATCAAGGGAGAGCTCTGCAGGTTCAACTTTATAACCAGGGTGCTTATCCAGTTTAAGAAATGCATGATAGCCGCGAAACTCTTTTCTGTGGGAATATGCACTCCTTCCTTTCTATGATCATCATACAATTGGAACAATTCGACTGAAGCTTTGTTCATCTTGAGCCCGCTCGGAGCCAAGCCTGTCAGAATCATACAAGACACCTACATTACCATCAGTGTCCAGGTTAGACTCATCCCCAATCACACATACATTAGAATTCATATTCACATCTTCATGATCTACTCTCCTGATTCATCTAAAAAAACTTTGCAATGATATTGTGATCTTGTAAACAATGCAGATGGTTCTGATGGAGGCGAGATAAATGGCAAAATTGTTTATTTTCCAATTTTATTAAATGAAATATGTGGTTTATCATTTATGAACTGTTGGCTCATCCTGTTCCTGCTTCATATCTGCAGATTCTCCAGAATGGCTTGATGAATGAAGATCAACTTTAGAATGTGGCATATCAGCTGGAGGTACAACCATATCAGGAGCCGTGGCAAAATTTGCACTTGGCTGGACAAATGCTTTTGGAACTTTGATGTTCTTTGTGGAAGGATTAAACCTAAGTTTCATTATTTCTCTGTCACCTTTACTTACCATGTGATTTGGAATTGTTTGCTATGATGTTTTGTTCAGACGAAATTATTCTGATACGGCGATTTCGCATTGCAGGTGTACACTCTGATCATATCCGTCAATTAAAAGTGATAGACTGCTAGTTTACCTCCTTCAACTCTTGTTGCTCATGAAGAAAATCCACTTATGGCGTGTTAATGGAGACTTAAGAGTTGGCATGGAGAAGATGAATCAAGCCATGGAGACTTGATTGTGCTGCCTTGATCGTAAGTTTTAGGAACACTGTTTGTATTATTTTGGCCCTGAACCTTGCAGGGTAGCGGTCAACCCAAGACTTCCGCTAACCGTTTCCAGTTTTTTTTTGATGATCATTTGCGTCTGCCCTTGCTTTGCTTTGCTTGTGATAAGTCTGCCATACATCTTCATCTTCTTTTGCCTTTCTGTTGTTAATTTGTATCTCTTTCCAATGGTGTGGATTAACTTGTTATCTATGACATCGCAGCAAGAACTCCGAAACATAACACTGAACCTTGGAGCATGAGGATGGATTCCATGCCTGCCGAAAATCGCAAAGAGGCAAATGTGTGCTGACAGTAGTACTTGCTGCAAATGCCGTCTCTCATTATTGTTTTTTTTCTGAATGTCTGCTTGTTGGAAGGTGCTTGTTCTTATGAGGATGTAACCTTGTCTATATTTTGCAGGTTGAAGAAAATAGTACAAAGTGTAACGCTTCCCTTGTATGGATCAGACCGCATTTGGTACACGTTTAACAGTGAATCTGGATTCAACTTACGGTCATACAGATCACGCCTGAATGTTGTTTCCGAAGGACATGGAGACCTGGGTGAAACAGGCGGAAGCTGCGCCAATTTTGATGATGGAGGAATGATGCCTTAAGCTTAGGCATGTGTATTGGTAGGATTCATATATGGCCTTGTAACCATGTGGTAGCTCATAACTTTGTAATGCTTCTGCCTCGGTTTTGAGTTCAATTGTTTTTTTTTCTTCCTTGAACTTGCAACTTGTAATACCGTAGGTTTCACTTGGGAATTATAGCATCTTAGTCTTGCAATTGTTCCAATCAAAATCTCAATGTCTTGTAAAACTTTGAGAATATTAATGCTACCATGCTTTGAGAACGGTGTATCTTAATAGCAACATAAAAATGAATCATGACTCCGAACAGACGCGTATCCAAATCATAATCCAAATCCAACATAATCCAGACCCAACATAATACCACGAAATGCCCATGCTATGCCATTTGAATCCAAGTCCCTCATGATACCATGAATTTTCTTTTTTCTTTCCTTCTTCGAAACCAATGAACCAAAGAAGTCACACTTATTATTTCTTTACAAAAATGCAATAAGTTTAACCCATAACTCATCAATTTATTGAAAATAAATTCGAAATATCTTAAAACCAACTTTGAGATTTTAGTGACACTTAATCATCAATGAGACCCCAGTTGATTGAAATGATTTGCAGGAAACATATTTGTAAGGTCTTTGACAGGTAAGGATGGCTGGTGTGGCGCAGGCCCATGGATCAGATCTTGGGAATTACAACAAGTGGAGGCATAGTCACACGGGTCTTCGCAACTTGGTACAAGTCTGCCCCCCTTTGTGATCCCTTGAGGCATAAGTCGTGAAACTTGGAGATGCTTTGGGTGCAATCAGAATTTAAGGCCCTGATTCATGCTTGCGTGATGATTGGAAGTCGCACTGGAGTCACACAAAAGCTTGCCATGAGAATTTACAAGTTCTCCAATTCAAGGCAATTTTGCAAAGTGCCTCAAAATTCTTCAGTCCTGTGAACTTCTGGCATCCTCTATGACCAAATAAAGATCATACGCAATCAAAAAATGACGAGGGACACCCTTTGGTCGGGTCATCGGGAGCCTCAGATATCCCGGTTCTGTACTGACTTGTTCCAGAAGTCATCCCTTGATTAGATACCCTCCCCATGAAATTTCTTCATGAAACTTGATATACGCGAACCTCATAACCTGGCTCCGTTTCCATGCCATTTTCTGTTCTTGTGATTCTTTGGCATTTTTGACTTTGAGGGCATACAATATGATGCTTGAACATTGATGACCTTTGGAGTGGCTCTTGAAGCCTTTGGATTGCTCAGATCACAAACCCTAGATGCAGATGACTTTGAACCAGCGCAATGAATCAAAAATGTGGTATGAGATGCTATGATTGAGTTTATGCATATGAAATGATCACAAGCCATGGTGTGAATGGGTGAGGGCAAATTTGGGGTGTTTACAGCTGCCCCTATTCAAACCTGAGTTAGCTGTGCAGGATGTAAGCGACGGCTTGTCAGGCAAACAAGATAACTTGTGGTTGAATACCAAAGACAGTCCAAAATTTGCACTCACAAAATGAAGAAGAAAAGGGATATAGATTGCAAAGAAAAGTAAAGTATATTATAAAGTATGGGCGACGGAGGACGGCCGTCGAGCAGAGGACGACTGCTGGGTAAAAAGCAGTGACGGGGACGGCCAACATGCTGGAAAGTGCGAAAAAACAAGGCAATGACGGGGACGGCCGGCATGCTGGGGATAAAAGGTACTATGATGGGGACGGCCATCGAGATAAAGCTGTAAGATTCTCTGAAACATGACGGGGACGGCTATCAAGTTCATAAAGTAATGTTACCAACGATGGGGACGGCCATCGGGCTGAAAAGAAAAGGGACCACGACGGGGACGGCCATCGGGTTAAAGAATAAATGAAATAAACAGATGATGAGGTACGGCCATCAAAGGTGAAGGACGATCACCTAGCAGGGGACGGCTGCTCTGTTGGGTTAAGATGAGGGACGGTCATCTAAGGTGGGGGACGACCACCTGGCAGGGTACGGCTGCCGAAAATATCGCGGCATAGGACGAATGCCGGATACAAGGTCAACGATGGGGACGGCCATCGGATGAGCATGATGGAGGACGACCATCAAGAGGTGGAGGACGACCACCTAGCAGGGGACGGCTGCTCTCAAGGTTTATCATGACATAGGACGAATGTCAGATAACCAAAAATCAACAATGGGGACGGCCATTGGATAAAATGATGAAGGACGATCATCAAGAGGTGGAGGACGACCACCTAGCAGGGGATGGCTGCTAAATATCAACGATGGGGACGGCCATCGGATGAGCATGACGGAGGACGACCATCAAGAGGTGGAGGACGACCACCTAACAGGGTACGGCTGCTCTCAGGGTTTATCATGACATAGGACGGATGTCAGATAAAAAAGGAAAATTTTGTTTGTGATCTACTGGGGAATGGTAAACACGGACGAGTGTTTACATCCAAGAAACAAAAGGGTATAAGTGTTTAGATGCTGTGTACAGATTAAAGATGCGGACGAGCATCCTCAAGGCTACGATACGGACGAGTATCGGGTAGAAACAAATACTGACACGTGTTCAGAGATGATGATACGGACGAGTATCAACTGGTTAATAGAGAACACGGACGAGTGTTGAATCTGAGGGGACTCTTCTGAGGAATAGTAGACACAGATGAGTATCTATATTCAAGGAGACGTAAGTGTTTGACACAGTGTATGGATTAAAGATGCGGGCGAGCATCCTTAAGACTATGATACGGACGAGTATCAAGTAGAAACAAACGCTTGACGCATGCTCTGAGATGATGGTACGGACGAGTACCAACTGGTTAACAAAGAACACGGACGAGTGTCGAATCTGTGGCGATATAAATGGTATATACGAGACACGGATGAGTATCTGTATAAGTGTGAATGGTGTATAGATGATTACTTTTAACTGCTGGGGAGAGTGACACAGACGAGTGTCAAGAGGAAAGTATAGTATAACAAGTATCTGGTATACAAAGTGTTTATGTTACTGTGCTGGGAAACTGACATGGACGGATGTCAAGGAAATGTATATATAAGTATATGTGAGTGCAAAGAGGATGTCTTTGGCTTTCTGTTGGGGATATGACATGGACGGGTGTCACAAGGAGTATACACCGGTGTTTGGGAATGTAAGGCAACTGCGTTTGCTGGGGGAATCTGGGGGGTATTCTGTATACTGATGGTTTGTTATTATTCGCAAGTGTTTGATTCAAAACATGGCTTATGATTATGCAATATGTTTGATTTTTGCCGTAATGCTCCATATTAGATGGAATGCTACGCTTTGTGGGTGAATATGATGCGAATGCTATGATTATGCAAGCACCAAACCGGGATTCGGATCCCGTTACTGCGAAGATCCCTGATATTCCCATCCTTGGTAATGAGGGGACCCAGCTGGGGTTTGTAGAAGCTTTCGTTACTCTGTTGTGATTCCTTCACGCGTTGCTCTTCCGGATAGAGGCTGAAGCTCTGTTGGGGAGATGGCTTTCTGGCTTTTATATCCTGCTGAGAATGGATAGCACCTCGGTTGGGAGAAGTAACAAGTGGCAACTCAGCTGGGGAGAAAACACTTCGGGTGCTAAGATTGAGTGTCGATTTGTCAGCTTGCTGAAGTGAAACTTTCATGCCCCAAGTTGCATTCTGGATACCTGCGATCCTGCAAAGATAGAAACGCACAAGTATTCCCGGGGTATCCTTTACTGGATTCCGTCATAGGAGTTTAGACACTCCCGAGAGTAAGTATATTCCCTGCAAGCACGTGTTTTTATTATTTTTGAGGAAAAACATCTGTACTTATGCAATTAGTTTTTTTTTTAGAGACATCAGACATTCTTTGCAAATAAAAATAAACTGTACGAGACGAGACATGACTGAAAAATCTGATTTTATTAACTCAATTGCCCTGAATTGGCAAGATACAGTCAAAGAAACATATCTCCTAAAATGAGGAGATTGTTACAAATTGAGAAACAAAATGCTGGCAATGTTGACGACGCTTTAAGGAGCTTCCTCCTCTGCTATGACTCGTATGACTTTTGACGTTCTTCTCGTCTTGTTTTCTGATGAAGGCTGATTCTGATTGAGGCTTGATCCTTTCGAGATTTACCAAGTTGGAAGTGATACAGACGAATTCAGAATGCAGTTGTTCGCTTATTCCCTTATTTTGCATGGGTCGCCCTTTCGGGTTTTCAATCCATCGGGATACCCATTTTTGCCTGAGTTGTCCAATGCGGCTTTTCAACTCAGCGGGTGTACATTTTTCTGTTTATTTTCCCTTATTTTTGCCCGAGTCTTTTATTCTGTTTTTGACTCGTCGGGACGCCCTATTTTTGCCTGGACTTACATTCTATTTTTATGTCCAGCGGGTCATTTCATGCGAAGTATTTTTTAACTGCATCTGAATTCACAGGGGACGGGAAATCTTCACCATCCATGGTGCTGAGCATCAGTGCTCCACCAGAGAAAACTTTCTTTACCACGAATGGTCCTTCATAGTTCGGAGTCCACTTGCCCCTGTGGTCTGTATGAGGAGGGAGGATTCTCTTTAGCACAAGATCTCCTACTTGGTACTCTCGGTGCCTGACTTTCTGATCGAAGGCTTTCTTCATTCTTTTCTGATATAACTGCCCATGACAGATTGCAGCCAATCTTTTCTCTTCAATCAGACTCAGTTGTTCGTATCGGGACCGGACCCATTCTGCTTCGTTCAGCTTAACATCCATCAGTACCCGTAGGGAGGGTAATTCAACTTCAACTGGTAGGACTGCTTCCATACCATACACAAGCTGATACGGTGTTGCCCCGGTGGATGTTCTGATTGACGTGCGGTACCCATGCAAGGCAAACGGTAGCATCCCATGCCAGTCTTTGTAGGTGACTACCATCTTCTGCACAATCTTCTTGATATTCTTATTAGCTGCCTCAACAGCGCCATTCATCTTTGGTCTGTAAGGAGAAGAATTGTGGTGTTGGATCTTGAAGTCCCGGCATAACTCAGCCATCATCTTGTTGTTTAGGTTGGAACCATTATCAGTAATGATTCGCTCGGGAACCCCGTATCGACATATGATATCTCTCTTCAGAAATCGGGCTACTACTTGCCTTGTAACATTTGCATAAGAAGCTGCTTCGACCCACTTGGTAAAATAGTCAATGGCTACCAGGATGAATTTGTGGCCATTTGAAGCAGTTGGTTCAATCTTTCCAATCATATCAATGCCCCACATGGCAAAGGGCCAGGGTGAAGACATCACATTCAGGGGATTCAGAGGCACATGCACTTTATCTGCATAAATCTGGCATTTGTGGCATTTCCTGGCATAAGCACAACAGTCTGCATCCATTGTGATCCAGTAGTAGCCTGATCTTAACAACTTTTTAGCCATTGCATGTCCTCCAGCATGGGTACCAAAGGATCCTTCGTGCACTTCATGCATTAACAAGTCTGCTTCCGTTTTGTCAACGCATCTGAGGAGTACCATATCAAAGTTTCTCTTGTATAGGGAACCATCAGTATTCAGGAAGAAACTACCGGCAAGCCTTCTCAGAGTCTTCTTATCATTGGAAGATGCCCCAGGTGGGTATGTTTGATCCTCCAAAAAGCACTTAACGTCGTGGAACCAAGGCTTATCATCTTTGACAATGTCTGCTGCGAACACGTATGCTGGTCTGTCAAGTCTGGACACTGAAATCTGAGGTACAAAGTTGGCAGCTTGAACTTTGATCATGGATGAAATGGTAGCCAGAGCATCTGCAAACTGATTCTCGTCCCGAGGGATATACTCAAGCTTGACTGTTGTAAAGAAAGTCAATAACCTCCTCGTATAATCCCTGTAAGGTATCAGATGATCCTGGTGTGTATACCATTTGCCGTTGGTCTGATTGATTACCAGAGCTGAATCTCCGAATACAGTTAATGTTTTTATCCTGAGGTCGATGGCTTCCTCAAGACCCATAATGCAAGCTTCGTATTCAGCTTCGTTGTTAGTGCAGTTGAAAGTAAGTTTTGCCGAGAAAGGCATGTGAACTCCTTTAGGTGTAATGAGTACTGCACCAACACCACGACCATTCATGTTAACCGCCCCATCAAACATCATAGTCCATTCTTCTTCCGGGTCAGGCCCTTCAGTGTGAACAGGCTCTTCATGATCTTTTGCTTTTATGAACATGATGTCTTCATCAGGGAAGTCAAATCTCATAGGCTGGTAATCATCAATGGGTTGCTCAGCAAGATATTCAGACAATACACTGCCCTTGATGGCTTTCTGAGATGTGTACTGAATGTCATACTCTGTAAGGATCATTTGCCATCTCGCAACCCGTCCGGTAAGAGCTGGCTTCTCAAATATGTACTTAACTGGGTCCATCTTTGAGATCAACAAAGTAGTGTGGGTCAACATATACTTTCTCAGTCGGCGAGCAGCCCACGCTAAAGCACAGCAAGTTTTCTCGAGCAGTGAATAACGTTGTTCACAGTCGGTAAACTTTTTGCTTAGGTAGTATATTGCATACTCTTTTCGACCAGACTCGTCATGCTGGCCCAGCACACACCCCATTGACTCTTCTAATACTGTTAAGTACATTATCAGAGGTCTTCCTTCAACTGGAGGCATAAGGACTGGAGGCTCTTGTAAGTATTCCTTGATCTTGTCAAATGCCTTCTGACAGTCTTCATTCCACCTGACCGTTTGTTCTTTTCTTAGTAGTTTGAACAAGGGTTCGCAGGTTGCTGTAAGGTGAGATATGAACCGTGAAATGTAGTTCAATTGACCTAAGAACCCTCGAACTTCCTTCTCTGTCTTCGGTGCAGGCATCTCTTGAATGGCTTTGACTTTATCAGGGTCAACTTCAATCCCTTTCTCGCTCACGATAAAACCCAGCAGCTTACCAGATCGCACCCCGAATGTGCATTTGTTGGGGTTTAACTTTAGTTGGTACTTCCTCAGACGCTTGAACAACTTTAGCAGATTTACCAGATGATCTTCTTCAGTAAGGGACTTGGCGATCATGTCATCCACATAACATTCTATTTCTTTATGGATCATGTCATGGAATAATGTCACCATAGCCCGTTGATATGTCGCACCGGCATTCTTGAGCCCAAATGGCATTACCTTGTAGCAGAACGTGCCCCAGGGTGTGATGAAGGTTGTCTTCTCCATGTCTTCAGGTGACATTTTAATCTGATTGTATCCCGAAAATCCATCCATGAAGGAGAATACCGAGAACTGAGCCGTATTATCCACCAATACATCAATGTGAGGTAAAGGGAAGTCATCTTTCGGGCTGGCTCTATTCAGATCCCGGTAGTCAACACACATCCTTACTTTGCCGTCCTTCTTAGGCACGGGTACTATGTTAGCAACCCACGGTGGATAACTAGTTACAGCAAGGAACCCGGCGTCCCATTGCTTTTGTACCTCTTCTTTGATTTTCATTGCCATGTCTGGGCGAGTACGGCGCAGTTTCTATTTAACCGGTGGGCATTCCTCTCTCAAAGGCAGCTTGTGTACAACAATGTCGGTGTCCAACCCTGGCATGTCTTGATAAGACCAAGCAAACACGTCCACATATTCTTGAAGCAGATCAATCAGTTTTCTCTTCACTGAGTCTTGTAAGCAGGCCCCGATTTTAACTTCTTTCACCTCTTTATCTGTACCAAGATTAATCGTTTCGACCTCCTCCTGATGAGGAGTGATGACCTTCTCCTCTTGTCTCAACAACCTAGCTAGCTCTTCTGGAAGCTCGTAATCTTCTTCAACCCCTTCGTCAGCTTGATTGATTGGATTGTCAAAGTCATACGATGTCATAGTCGTGCTGTTGTCAATGCGGTCTGGAGGGCACTCTCTGCAAGGGTTCAGTTCGTTCATTTTAGTGATTGATTTTAATCTTGTTTAGAAAGGTGAAATAAAGCTGTCATTTTGAAAACATTGCCATTTATTTTTTGTACAAAAAGAAAAATGGAAAAACAGTGAGCGGAAAAGAAAAAAAAAAGAGACTCATTTGCAAAAGATGTCTGATATTTCATTGATTAATCTTGTTGCACAAAAAGTACAGATGGCCCGATTACAAAATGAGTCTTGTCATCTTGGGCAAGATACAAGACTTGATGCATGCTATAAAAATACAGGAAATAACAATTACTCTGCATGAGTAACTCTTATAACTTCCTGGGAAGACCAGTTTGAGATACTGCTCCCCGGGATCTTCTGACGAATCCAACTTTCCAGGTTGCGGTCGCTTTCATCCTCATCTTCCAAGTTGTTGACGGCATCGGGGGTGAGCATCCCCCCACTAACAAAATTGGGCTCCTTAGCAGCCTCTGCTTGATCTCGTTGAGTTGGTTTGTAACCCAACCCAGATTTGTCTTTCTTCTTCTCCACAGATAAAACCTTGCCCCAGCCTTGGGCAGTTCCTTCTTCAACAACCTTCCGGGCTTGTTGATAAGATGCCATGGAGATTCCAGGTACAGCGGATGCTTCATTTACGTTCAAGGCCTCAAACCCTTGACTCATTGTTTCATGGATCTCCCCATCCATCTCGATATACTTGTAGGTAGCCAGATGGCTGACAAAAATATCCTCCTCTCCACAGATAGTAACGACTTGACCCTCCCACTCGAATTTTAACTTCTGGTGAAGGGTTGAGGTCACGGCGCCAGCGGCGTGAATCCATGGCCTACCCAATAAACAGCTGTAGGCGGGCTGTATATCCATCACGTAAAAGGTCGTTTTGAAAGTTTGTGGGCCAATCGTTATAGGCAACTCAATCTCACCGAGAACCGATCTCTTAGAACCATCAAATGCTCTCACCACCAGGTTGCTGGGTCGCAATGCCAATCCGTCATACTCTAGCTTCACGAGGGCTTTCTTAGGTAAGACATTAAGGGATGACCCCGTGTCTACCAGCACATGGGAAAGGACTGCACCTTTACATTCCATGGTGATGTGCAAAGCCTTGTTATGGTTGCGGCCTTCCGTAGTCAAATCAGTATTGGTGAACCCTAGTCCATTGCTAGCAGTAACATTTCCTACCACAGTTTCCAACTGATTAACGGTAATCTCTTCAGGCACGTAAGCTGCGTGCAAGACTTTGAGTAGTGCATTCCGATGGGCTTCGGAGCACATAAGCAATGATAGGATTGAGATCTTGGAAGGCGTCTGGTGAAGCTGATCCACTATTTTGTAATCACTTTTCTTGATGATTCGCATGAACTCGTCAGCCTCTTGATCAAAAGGTGTTTTCAAAGCTTCCTTAACAGTTTGCTCTTCTTGCACCGTTCTCTTCCCTTTTGCCTTGGCAGCAGCTTCTGCTTCGGCACTGGGTCTTTGAATTTGTGGAGCGAAGAGACGTCCGCTTCGAGTGAAGCCTCCGCCTCCTCCCACATGGTCTATTTGTGGTGCAGGGGTTGATGATTCAAAAGTGATTTTTTGTCCTCCGCAGTACAGGTCAGAGCCGTAATGCCACGGGATGGCATTACTGCTTTCATAAGGTACTGGTCCAGGCACCGTGATAGTGACTGGACTGATTGTAGCTGCGGAAGGAATTGTGATAGTCTGTGGATCGTAGTATATAGTAATTGGTGCTCTGATGGGAGCAGCACTTTGCGAGTTGTAAGCAGAATTATTCTCAGGATCGTAATAGATTGTAACCGTTGAGACGTCTTCAGAGTTTGTTGTTGATGTTGTAGGAGACATCGTCGGAAGGATGGGTGTTGTTGTTGTAGGAGTTTCAAAATGGAGTGGTGCTGGAGTTGTAGAAGGAACATTTGTTGACATCTGGTCAGTTGAAATGACAGATGAAGTACTTGTTGATGAAGCCGAAGAATTGTCGGGAACAATGGTTGTTGCAGTTGTAGGAGATACTGGAATTGTTGCTGATGAGATTACTGGATTTGTAGGAAATGATGTGGTGATTTGAAGCTGGCCACTCTGAATGAGACCATCTATGCCATTCCTCAGGTTATCACACCCATTTACTGAGATATTGCAGTAAGCACACCCTAACTCACACCCCGGGAACATTTGACATTCGAGGAGTTGAGCCTTGATCTCTACCAACGGTGTCCGGATTTGACCCACACTGGTTATTAAATAAGACGGCTTGTCTTCTTCAATAGCATTGATTCTGGGACCCCCGTGGTTAGGCATAGGGTTCTTATTAACATTGGGTGGTGGTGCGAAATTCAGGGCCTTAGAGTCCACCAGATCTTGTACCTTCATGTGCAAGGCTCTGCACTTTTCTGTACTGTGGCCAGGTGCATTTGAATGGAAAGCACATCTGGCGTTGGAGTCGTAATTCCTGGGTAGACTATTAGGATCTGGAGGTGCCAACGTCCTTAGCTCAACTAGGTTGAGTTTCAGGAGTTGTGGCAGTAATGTGGCATAGGGCATAGGGATCGGGTCAATCACCCTATTGGCCTGAGATGGTCTCTGTTGATATGGTCTCTGCTGATTGTTGCTGTTGGCGTTGTTGTAGTTCCTCTGAGGGGGATACTGAGTTTGTTGCTGATAATTTTGTTGTGGTGGTTGATAAGCTGGTTGTGGATGAGTTGGCGCGGGAATGGTGACTGCTGCCACAGACCTATGATCATACTGGGGTCTGCCCCTGTTGGTATGGATAGCATTAGTCTCGCCAGTCCTTCTAGGTCCCACAAAAGGCTTTCTTGGGTTGCTGGACGAGCTAGCACCGTTGTCAGAAATTTTGCCCATCTTTAACAGGCTCTCAATTCTCTCTCCGGCTATAACCACATCAGCGAAGCTGGTAGAAGAAAAGGCAGCTAGCCTGTCAATGTATGTTCCTTGGAGGGTGTTCATAAACATGTCGGCCATCTCCCTCTCTAACATGGGTGGCTGGACAGCAGCAGCAAGCTGTCTCCACCTTTGGGCGTACTCCCGGAAGCTTTCTTTGGATGATTGCGACATTCCCATCAAGAGGGTCCTGTTGGGAGCCATATCCAAGTTGTACTGGTATTGTCTAATGAAGGCTTCAGCCAGGTCCTTCCAGCACCTGATAGTTGCTCTAGTCAAATGAGAGTACCACTCCCTTGAAGCTCCTGTTAAACTATCTTCAAAATAAAACATCCATAGCTTTTCGTCCATGGTATACGCCTTTAGCCTCCCCAAAAAAGATTGCAAGTGGGTCCGTGGACAGGAGGTTCCGTTGTACTTCTCAAAGCTCGGAGGTTTAAACTTGTGGGGAATCCTGACCCCGTCCACTAAGCCCATGTCCATAACATCAAAACCCAAGGAGTTTTGAGACTCCAAGGATCTTAATTTCTCGGCAATTTCATCTAGCCTTCGGTCATAGGCCTCATCCCCAGCTCCCATCACTGTGAACTGATCTTCTTGGGCGTCTTCTTGGAGTACCCTTCCTGTAGCAGCATTCCCTTGTACATTAGCAGGGATATTGACCTCTGGATGAAGATGAGGGCCGAACACAGGTGGGTTGACATGAGGCTGACCCCCCTCATTGTTGCTTGTTCCGCCAGTCCCTAGATGGGCATCTTCCCGAGTCTGCCTCTCTACCAAGGCTTTTAATCTTTCTTGGCTCTGAGCCATGTTGTTCATTACTTCCATAAACTGCGTCATCTGAGTTCTCATCTCCAATCTTTCATTGGCCATTTGGTTCCTGACCTCTGCAAGGTCCTGTTGTACCTGGTCCATTTGTATGCCTGGAAGGTTGTTACGGGTTGGATATCGGTGTGGACGGTTGAGTGGAAATACCCGACGTCGAGCAATAGTTCCTGACATCACAACAGAGTTAGTAACAAATAATCAAAACCTACAAAACAACGTAAAAGGTTAGTATGCAATGCAGTTATGCTTATTTGTTTCCAAGGTATCCGGCTTGGCACTTGGTTTTGACCCTTCCAGGCCTTTTGAAGAAGATGCTTGTGATGTTGCTTGAGGAGATCAGATGAAACAAACCAACACATATATTACAAAAAGGTAAATGATACATAGTTTGTTTCTTTTACAATGCAAGCCCTCTGAGGGGTCAAAAATACAACATAAAGAAAAATACATAAAATGAAAGCAACAACAAGCAAAAGGTCAAACACCAAGGCCAAATTCATCCTCCTGAACTTCCTTGAGAAGTGCTTCAGTCACAGGGTCTGCTGGACGCTCTGTAAGATTCCTGATGAGGAGATTCCTTGTGGCAACAGCCGCAGTTAGCTTCTTGAGCTGACTTTGGTCCTTTGACCTCTTCACTCCAGCTCTGATCCTCAGCTCTGAGATCTCCCTCTGGGCTGCTGCCAGGGCTTCCTGTTGCTCTTTTGCACTAGCTTCCAACTGCTCAATCTTGTCCTGAGTCCTTTTGTCTTCCAGAGTACGAGCCTCGGTGATCCTGACCCACCTAGCTTGACTCTCCTTCAGATACAAATCAGTCCTGGCCTTCTGGAACTGAGCTTCCTTGCAGGCATTCTTCAGGATTTGTTCTCCAGCCCTAGACTTCTTAATGTAATCCTCAGACTTCTCAATTCTAGCCAAATGCTCCACCTTCAACTTCTCCAACCTTTCAATATCCAATCTACCATCACTCCTCTCCCAGAGGGTCTTCTGCAGGGCCTGAGTCAGCTTCTCATTTCTTTCTTTCAATTTCTCAAACTCTTCTAAGCTGACAGTTGCTGGAGGTGGTGTTGTGGAAGGCCCAGGCATATCTTCAATAGTAAAGGGCATCCCAGAAAACTGAGCCCTGGCATGGGACCACTCATAGTACTGTGCTGATGCTACATTGTTGCACTTCCCCAGAATGGTTACCCCCTTAGTCTGCACATTGTCCCAGGCCCAGGCTGCTTGCCTGACAACAGCCAGATTAGGCTTGATTTCAACATAAAGGGTTTCAGTCAGATCCTGTGCTCTAGGAGGATGGACTAATGCATAGCCCAGTTGTCTTTTGAACAGCAGAGGGTTGTAATTGATGCACCCTTTCACTCCAATCAAAGGCACATTGGGAAATTGTCCACAACTCGTAATGATGTCTCTGCCCTTAGTACTCTGAGTACACCATCTAATATCATCTGAGGTTAGAGCAACAAGCCTCCTAGCCCAGTTTTTCTGCTGGTGAGGATTCAGGAATGCATCAGTCTTTGGCAAATGCTTGAGCAGCCAAGTGTGGAACAAAGGAGCACAGCATCTCACTAATCTTCCCCTTTGCTTTTCATTCCTTTGATGAACTGAGTAGTAAAGATCTCCCAGTAAGGTGGGCACTGGGTTTCTCAAGATGAAAAGATGGATTGCACTCTTGCTAACAAACCTAGGCTCATCTGCAAATAAAATGACCCCATATATGCTGAGGGCCAACAGGGCACAGACTTCCTTCCACTCACCCAGGGAGGCCTTCAGACTTGCTTGAGAAGTCAAGAAATCTAGATGAAAACCAGAGATTCCAGCTTTAGATGTCAAATTCTGCCCAATCAGAACTGGTTCCAGATGTAGTGCTTTGGCTATCTCCTTATTACTTGGGAAAGCCATCTCAGGGTTGAAAGGGATTCCACCCCTGATGGGTACACCAACCAATGATGAATATTCCTCCAACAAGGGTCCCAACTGAAAATTCTGAAATGTAAAGCACCTCAGGGGAGGGTCATAGAACTGCAGGCAGGTATGTATCAAGCTCCTCTGTGAAGGGTCCAAATCTATAACCACATCAAGGATTCCTCCATAATGTTCTCTAAAAAGTGGTATATGGTCTGGAGTAACCAGGGTCTGAATCCTCCTGATGCTGGCTAGTTCAGGTTCAAAGAAGTGATAGGAGATGTTGCTTTTCTTAGGTGCCATGTTGCTGAAGAAGAAATAAGACAGATGCCGATGATGGAGAATAAAATTTGATGATGGGCCTCTGACAAGCTGAGACTAATGATGCAGATAGCTGATAACTGGAGTAGATACTGGTGAAGATAGGCCTATGCTGATGATGGGGTCAAAACCAAGCCAAAGTGAAGTATGGATACCCTGAAAAGCAAATGAACAAATGTCAAAATGATGAAATGATGATGTATGCAAATGATATGCAAGGGTTTGTGACTGAGCTGGATCTGATCAAGTGCTCTGACATAAGTCCAAGTATGTTCAAGAATTCCAGATGGAGGTCTATAAGTCCAGTAGCCAAGGTGGGGGACTCAAATAAAGAGTCACATGTCCAGGGTTTTTAGAATCACAAGAACTGTTCCAAAATGGAGTACTCTTATTCAAACAAAGTAACAGGGTATGCTGAGGTCAAGGGTACCTGCAAACCTGTAGACAGCCCAACCCCCTCACAGGTGGTGTTCTAAAACAAGGATCCTCAGACTTGGATCAGTTATGAGAAGTGTAAACACTTCTACCCGGAGGTTCAGTGTTTACAATAACCATAAAAGTTCCTCCTCTAATTCACCTCCGTTTCTGAAGGTCAATACTAAAGGTCATCCAGACTTAGCAGGCTTCCCAGATAGCCCTAGTACTGCAGGAAATCTGCAACACAGAGTTCTCAAGAAGAAACCCATATCTGAACCGTGTTTCATATTCCCGCACCAGACCGAGATGGAATGGGAAAGAATACGAACCACTCTAGCCTAAGTGTCACTCAGGTCCCAGGTATAGGACCTTAACTCTCAATAGAACCCCACTCACCAAAGCAAACAAACAGATCCAGCCAGCACAATATGACAGTATGATATATGCAAAACTATAAAGAAAGCAATAAAGTAACTGTACATAAAGCAAAAATAAAACGAGTACACAAACACAAATAGCACATAACAACACAAATCAAACAAGCGCTAGGAGGAACCCGCAAAAAGAACCAGAAGCCCTGGTTGCAGTATAAGGGTCCCCAGCAGAGTCGCCAAGCTGTCGCTCCCGATAAGTGGGACTGGCCCAAATAAAGGTACAGACGCGAACGGTCGGCGAGAGGGACAATGAGAACACACCGCAGTGAACTCACTGGAAAAGAAAAGAGTCGCCAGCTAGGCATTTTTATCCCGAAGGAAAGGCAATGCTGCATAGACCTAGAAAAGATGGATAAGACGGTTGCGAACCAGAGAGACTGAGAAAGGGGGTTGGTTACAACCTGGGAAGGTATTAGCACCCAGATTGTCCGTCGTACTCGACGGGATCCACGCTTAAAAGATTTGTGTTTTAAAGGGGTAGTGTCAGTGCAATTTGTGTGCAAAAGAGCTGGAAAAGGATGTACAGGTGTCAGTGTGAAGTGTATAAGTGAAGTGTCAGTGTAAGAACAAGAGTGAAACGCTCATGAATATGAGGCTAAAAGAACAATGCTGGAAAGAGGGGGAATATACAGAGACTTTTGTTCGATAACTGTTAAGTTATGCCTACGTATCCTCTCGTGCAATGAGGAAGTCAGAACACCGTAGTTCGACCCAAAGAGACTGCAAGATGAATTGACTGATGAACTGCTTGCTTGTCTATGCTCAAGTGAATGACCTGTCTGGCTCAGGTGCAAACTGTCTTGCATTAGACGGAAGAAGCAAGTTCTCGTTTGTGAGTGAATGAGATGAGAAAAGAATCCCGAAGGAGACGATTATTGTTTGTTTTTGAGTTTTCAGTCTTTTATTGCTTTTGAAAGTTTGTCATAAGTTAATGAGCTTAAGCCTAAACCAATGGATTTAGTAAGCTCATCACATCCTCCCTCTGATTAGGGGTAATGAGAATACCTTAAGTGTGAAGTCAGATTCTCACACTTAATCACCTTTGGTGTAGGATTAAGATCATTAACCTACTTGTGATTATTTAGATTTTTTTTGGTGTTTTTGTTTAGTGTTGAGTAATGAGATTAAGCCATAATCAGGGATTAAACAGACTCATTACACCATCCTAATAGAAGGATAATAAATGAGAATGTTTAAGCTGAGGAAAGCTCCTCAACTTAATCCACGATTAGGGATTAGACTCATGACAAAACAAGCCTCTGGTTAAGTGGATTTTATTTAATGATATGATGAAGAAGTGAGTTTTAGGGTTTGCAAGACAACTTGAGGGGGACTTGTCCATTAACACTAGGGTTAGTCCTTCTTAACCAATTAAGGAAGAATTAGAACCCTAATTCAAGGCCCAAGTTACAAGTGTGATGTCTTGATGATGATTATTAAGTGAATTGATTAAGAGATTTAAACACATTAAGGGTTTAACACTTAGGATTAAAGTTATACACTCCATCCTAATAGAAGGATGCAGGCATAAGCTTAATCACAAAGCCTTAAAGCCTTTAGGTTTTAGTCCCTGATTATGAGATGAGAAGAGAAGACTCAAAAGAGACACAAAGGTAAAACTAAGAGGGGAGACTAATTAAAACCCTAATCATTGTCATGCTTGGTTGTTCCTAAGGTTTGTGAGGTTTTACAAGAAAGATCTTCAAAGAGAACCACCAAGAAGCAGATGAAAGGATCAAGAAGAGGAGCAAAAAAAAACTTGCTTCACTTAAGACGTCAAGTTGCTCGAGGAAAGAAGGTATAATAAACAGGGAAGAGCAAGCTCACTCCAATACACACAAAAAAAATGTAGCAATAATGCACAAAGGAGATGAAAAGGAAATGCGAGAAGTGAAGGCAAATTCACTTCTCGGAGTACTTACCACCTGAAAAGTTAGCACGAAAGAAAGAAATAAAGTGAAAATGAACTTGATATTAGGATGCAAACCGAAAATAGAAACATGTTCATGATACAAGAAGAGTTACAAGATGATGTGAATGATCATACAAGTGAAATCAAACAAAAAATAATTAATTAACTAAATTAATATGAAATTATTTAATGGAATGGATTAACAAATTAATTAATAACATTATCTTATATAATTAGTTAATATAAATGTTTTTTTTATTTTTCATATAATTTTATCCAAAAGAAAAAAAAAGAATAAATAGTAAGTCATCAAAAGAAATTTTAAGAGGAAGAAAATTTTAAATGAGCAAAAAAAAACAAAAACAAAGGGCCATCCTAGAAGAAAAAACGCAGGCCCAATGCTATCAGCCTCCTTCTAAATGGGCCCGGGTCACCAAAGGCCCAGATATCCCAAAATGTCCTACCCAACGTTACCAATCTGAGAGGAAAACAAACTGTGAATCCTAGCCAAAGGCAAAACACCTGTGACGTGTCCACAGGATGACGGAAAGTGGCCTTTGAGAGAAATAGAAACCGACGCGTTGGCATTGGGAAACAAAAGGCAGTAACCCATGTTGTTTTCCAAGGCCTCTAATGTTTATGAACAAAACAACATTGGGACGGCACATTCACGCTGAGAAAAGCAGAAAGGTCTCAGAGACCTCCATCAACCTTTCGCCTCTCTCCTTCTCAACTACCTGAGTCCAAAGCTCAAATGAAGTGCAATCCACAAATCGCAACCAATCCTTGATCCCACAAGCATGGCGAAGACAAGAGTAACCAAGCGAACAGAACGACGGAGATACCCTCAACCCCAATAGAAACCCAAAACCCTAACGTTCATCAATATCAATCAAACAACCATTCTAAAACCAAACAAACAACGGAAATCAACAGAGGCAAAAGAAAATTCGAAACCGATACCCAACAACAACAGCAGGAGAAAATAGGAGTCAAAAGAAAACTGAGTTTATACCTGCTCTGAATGTTCTCAGAGGGACAATTTTATCTCCAGGTACTCCGTTCTTTAGCTCAGGCCTTTCTTTCTTTCTGTTTGAAAACTTCTCCTTCTTCGGATTTGCTTTCTTTTCAACGAGGAAATTTTCTAGGGTTTCTCTTCTGGATGTTGTTTCTGTTATCAATTGCGCGGCTAGGTTTTCTTTTGTGTATTTTCTTTGTGGATTTGAATGGTGGCTAGTATTGTTTGATTTTGATTCTCTTCTGGTAAAAATGATTTAGGGTTTTTCTCTGTGTGTTGTTTTTGATGCGGCTGTCTTTTTTCAGAGCTTGATTCATGAATTTTACCTTGGTTTTTTATAGTGAGAATTAGGGCTTCAAGAATTTTGATTTAAACTGAAACAATTTCGATCCGGCTATGTCTTCTTCTTCTTTTCCGTAACAGAAATTGTCTTTGCTATTTTGTGAAACTTTGCCCTGCAACCTGCTGACACTTCTGCTATGGCTTTTTGTCTGTTTATGCCTTGGTACTGCACCTTTGTTGAATTAGTTTTTGAAATGAAACCGGATTGATTGTGTTTTGATTGGATTAGTTACTCTTTTTTACTGCCGTAAACTTATTTTCACTGCTAACCATTGTGGCAATTATTTCAGGAGATTTCCATGAGGCTCATCATGTTTGGTTTCGAGAGGGTTCCTTCGAGGATGACACGATGATCACCCAAAGCCTTGTATGCTTTTGTCATCAGAATCTCTTTCATAGTCTCGCCAGGTAGTACTTCAGCATGAGTTGAGGGTGAAACATCCTCAACAATCCTCCCAGACCTTTTCTTGTGGACAAGTTTGGAGCACCTTGTGGGGTATTTAGTATCAGCATTAAGAAACAGGCCTTCCTTCACCATGTGTGGTTCTCCGAATGCTTTTATCAAGAGCCCATGATGCTCCCAAAAGACCCTCTATGTCTTCACCCTCCATAGCAAGCCAATTAGCAACATGAGCAACAGGAAGACCTTGGTTATTCTGTACACCAGAATGTGGAGAAGCAATATGCTTGAAGATAAGTTGCCTTTCTTTGCAAGCCGAAAGAAGGCAATAAAATTACCCATTCTGCAAGTTCTTGCTACATTACGGGTAAATAGAACTTTTGGTGCCTGCCTTAACTCTGGAATCATCTTAGCAAGATCAAGGGAGAGCTCTGCAGGTTCAACTTTATAACCAGGGTGCTTATCCAGTTTAAGAAATGCATGATAGCCGCGAAACTCTTTTCTGTGGGAATATGCACTCCTTCCTTTCTATGATCATCATACAATTGGAACAATTCGACTGAAGCTTTGTTCATCTTGAGCCCGCTCAGAGCCAAGCCTGTCAGAATCATACAAGACACCTACATTACCATCAGTGTCCAGGTTAGACTCATCCCCAATCACACATACATTAGAATTCATATTTACATCTTCATGATCTACTCTCCTGATTCATCTAAAAAAACTTTGCAATGATATTGTGATCTTGTAAACAATGCAGATGGTTCTGATGGAGGCGAGATAAATGGCAAAATTGTTTATTTTCCAATTTTATTAAATGAAATATGTGGTTTATCATTTATGAACTGTTGGCTCATCCTGTTCCTGCTTCATATCTGCAGATTCTCCAGAATGGCTTGATGAATGAAGATCAACTTTAGAATGTGGCATATCAGCTGGAGGTACAACCATATCAGGAGCCGTGGCAAAATTTGCACTTGGCTGGACAAATGCTTTTGGAACTTTGATGTTCTTTGTGGAAGGATTAAACCTAAGTTTCATTATTTCTCTGTCACCTTTACTTACCATGTGATTTGGAATTGTTTGCTATGATGTTTTGTTCAGACGAAATTATTCTGATACGGTGATTTCGCATTGCAGGTGTACACTCTGATCAAATCCGTCAATTAAAAGTGATAGACTGCTAGTTTACCTCCTTCAACTCTTGCTGCTCATGAAGAAAATCCACTTATGGCGTGTTAATGGAGACTTAAGAGTTGGCATGGAGAAGATGAATCAAGCCATGGAGACTTGATTGTGCTGCCTTGATCGTAAGTTTTAGGAACACTGTTTGTATTATTATGGCCCTGAACCTTGCAGGGTAGCGGTCAACCCAAGACTTCCGCTAACCGTTTCCAGTTTTTTTTTATGATCATTTGCGTCTGCCCTTGCTTTGCTTTGCTTGTGATAAGTCTGCCATACATCTTCATCTTCTTTTGCCTTTCTGTTGTTAATTTGTATCTCTTTCCAATGGTGTGGATTAACTTGTTATCTATGACATCGCAGCAAGAACTCCGAAACATAACACTGAACCTTGGAGCATGAGGATGGATTCCATGCCTGCCGAAAATCGCAAAGAGGCAAATGTGTGTTGACAGTAGTACTTGCTGCAAATGCCGTCTCTCATTATTGTTTTTTTTTCTGAATGTCTGCTTGTTGGAAGGTGCTTGTTCTTATGAGGATGTAACCTTGTCTATATTTTGCAGGTTGAAGAAAATAGTACAAAGTGTAACGCTTCCCTTATATGGATCAGACCGCATTTGGTACACGTTTAACAGTGAATCTGGATTCAACTTACGGTCATACAGATCACGCCTGAATGTTGTTTCCGAAGGACATGGAGACCTGGGTGAAACAGGCGGAAGCTGCGCCAATTTTGATGATGGAGGAATGATGCCTTAAGCTTAGGCATGTGTATTGGTAGGATTCATATATGGCCTTGTAACCATGTGGTAGCTCATAACTTTGTAATGCTTCTGCCTCGGTTTTGAGTTCAATTGTTTTTTTTTTCTTCCTTGAACTTGCAACTTGTAATACCGTAGGTTTCACTTGGGAATTATAGCATCTTAGTCTTGCAATTGTTCCAATCAAAATCTCAATGTCTTGTAAAACTTTGAGAATATTAATGCTACCATGCTTTGAGAACGGTGTATCTTAATAGCAACATAAAAATGAATCATGACTCCGAACAGACGCGTATCCAAATCATAATCCAAATCCAACATAATCCAGACCCAACATAATACCACGAAATGCCCATGCTATGCCATTTGAATCCAAGTCCCTCATGATACCATGAATTTTCTTTTTTCTTTCCTTCTTAGAAACCAATGAACCAAAGAAGTCACACTTATTATTTCTTTACAAAAATGCAATAAGTTTAACCCATAACTCATCAATTTATTGAAAATAAATTCGAAATATCTTAAAACCAACTTTGAGATTTTAGTGACACTTAATCATCAATGAGACCCCAGTTGATTGAAATGATTTGCAGGAAACGTATTTGTAAGGTCTTTGACAGGTAAGGATGGCTGGTGTGGCGCAGGCCCATGGATCAGATCTTGGGAATTACAACAAGTGGAGGCATAGTCACACGGGTCTTCGCAACTTGGTACAAGTCTGCCCCCCCTTTGTGATCCCTTGAGGCATAAGTCGTGAAACTTGGAGATGCTTTGGGTGCAATCAGAATTTAAGGCCCTGATTCATGCTTGCGTGATGATTGGAAGTCGCACTGGAGTCACACAAAAGCTTGCCATGAGAATTTACAAGTTCTCCAATTCAAGGCAATTTTGCAAAGTGCCTCAAAATTCTTCAGTCCTGTGAACTTCTGGCATCCTCTATGACCAAATAAAGAGCATACGCAATCAAAAAATGACGAGGGACACCCTTTGGTCGGGTCATCGGGAGCCTCAGATATCCCGGTTCTGTACTGACTTGTTCCAGAAGTCATCCCTTGATTAGATACCCTCCCCATGAAATTTCTTCATGAAACTTGATATACGCGAACCTCATAACCTGGCTCCGTTTCCATGCCATTTTCTGTTCTTGTGATTCTTTGGCATTTTTGACTTTGAGGGCATACAATATGATGCTTGAACATTGATGACCTTTGGAGTGGCTCTTGAAGCCTTTGGATTGCTCAGATCACAAACCCTAGATGCAGATGACTTTGAACCAGCGCAATGAATCAAAAATGTGGTATGAGATGCTATGATTGAGTTTATGCATATGAAATGATCACAAGCCATGGTGTGAATGGGTGAGGGCAAATTTGGGGTGTTTACAATTTCTTGAATGGCTTTAACTTTATCAGGGTCAACTTCAATCCCTTTCTCACTTACAATAAATCCCAGCAGTTTACCGGATCGCACCCCGAATGTGCACTTGTTGGGGTTTAACTTCAATTGGTACTTCCTCAGACGCTTGAATAACTTCAACAGATTCACCAGGTGATCTTCTTCTGTGAGGGACTTGGCAATCATGTCATCCACATAGCATTCAATTTCCTTGTGGATCATGTCATGGAATAATGTTACCATAGCCCGTTGATAAGTGGCACCAGCATTCTTCAGTCCGAATGGCATCACCTTATAACAGAACGTGCCCCAGGGTGTGATGAAAGTTGTCTTCTCTATGTCTTCAGGTGACATTTTGATCTGATTATATCCTGAAAATCCATCCATGAAGGAGAACACCGAGAACTGAGTCGTATTGTCGACTAATACATCAATGTGAGGCAAAAGGAAGTCATCTTTCGGGCTAGCTCTGTTCAGGTCCCGGTAATCCACACACATCCTCACCTTGCCATCCTTCTTAGGCACAGGTACAATATTAGCAACCCACGGCGGGTAACTAGTCACAGCAAGGAAACCGGTGTCCCACTATTTTTGTACCTCTTCTTTTATCTTCATTGCCATATTTGGGCGAGTACGACGCAACTTCTGTTTTACTGGCGGACAGTCTTCTTTCAGAGGCAGTTTGCGCATGACAATGTCGGTGTCCAACCCTGGCATATCCTGATAAGACCAAGCAAAAACATCCACATACTCCCGAAGCATGTCAATCAGTTGCTCTTTCACTGAATCATGCAAGCAGGCCCCGATCTTAACTTCTTTCAAGTCTTCTTTCGTACCAAGATTAACCGTTTCAACTTCCTCCTGATGAGGAGTGATAACCTTCTCCTCTTGTCTCAACAACCTGGCTAGCTCTCCAGCTAGCTCATAATCTTCTTCAACCCCTTCATCGGCTTGATTAATCGGATTGTCAAAGTCATACGAAGTCATAACAGTGTTGTTGTCGGTGCGGTCTGGAGGGTATTCTCTGCAAGGGTTTAGATTTGTTCATTTTAGTGATCAGTTTTATCTTATTTAGAAAAAGTTAAAATGAAGTTATTTATTTTGAAAAACATCACCATTTTATTTTTGTACAAAAAATGAAAAATGAAAAACAGTGAGCGAAAAAGAAAAGACTCATTTGCAAAAGATGTCCTGATATTCATTAATTGATCTTTGCACAAAATACAAGATGGCCCGATTACAAAATGAGTCCTGACATCTTGGGCAAGATGCAGGACTTGATGCATGCTTAAAAAAAACAGGAAATAATAATTACTCTGCAGGAGTAACTCTTATAATTTCCTGGGAAGACCAGTCTGAGACATGGTTCCCCGGGATCCTTGGACGTATCCAGCTTTCCAGGTTGTGCTCGTCTTCTGACTCATCTTCCAAACTATTCACAGCATCCGGGGTTAGCATTCCCCCGTTGACAAACTTGGGCTCCTTTGCAGCCTCTGGTTGATCTTGTCGAGTTGGTTTGTAACCCAACCCGAATCTGTCCTCCTTCTTCTCCACGGGCAGTAACTTGCCCCAGCCCTGGGCGGTACCTTCCTCAACAACCTTCCGGGCTTGTTGATATGATGTGATGGAAGTCCCAGACACAACAGATGCTTCATTGATTTAAGGGCTTCAAACCCTTGACTCATGGTCTCATGGATCTCCCCGTCCATTTCAATTTATTTGAAAGTAGCCAGCTGGCTAACAAAAATATCCTCCTCCCCACAAATGGTAATGACTTGGCCTTCCCACTCGAATTTTAACTTCTGGTGAAGGGTTGACGTCACGGCGCCAGCGGCGTGTATCCATGGCCTACCCAATAGACAGCTGTAGGCAAGCTGTATATCCATCACAAAGAAGGTCGTTTTGAAAACCTGTGGGCCAATCATTATTGGTAACTCTATCTCTCCCAGCACTGATCTTTTAGAACCGTCAAAGGCTCTCACTACCAAGTTTCTTGGGCGTAGTGTCAATCCATCATGTTCCAGCTTCACAAGGGCTTTCTTAGGCAAGACGTTGAGGGATGACCATGTGTCCACCAATACGTGAGAAAGAACTGCACCCTTACACTCTAAGGTAATGTGCAAAGCCTTGTTGTGATTGTGACCTTCCGTTTTCAGATCAACGTTGGTAAATCCTAGTCCATGACTAGCTTTGACATTTCCAACCACAACCTCTAACTGATTGACGGTAATCTCCTCCGGCATGTAAGCTGCGTGCAGGACTTTTAATAGTGAGTTCCGATGAGCCTCGGAGCACATTAGCAATGATAGTATGGAGATTTTGGAAGGCGTTTGGTGAAGCTGGTCTACCACCTTGTAATCACTTTTCTTTATGATTCTCATGAATTCATCAACCTCTTGATCAAAAGGAGTCTTCAAAGCTTCTCTAGCAGCTGGTTCTTCTTGCACCATGCTTTTCCCTTTTGCCTTAGCAGCAGCTTCTGCTTCGGCAACGGGTCTTGGTATTTGTGAGGCAAAGAGACGTCCGCTTCTAGTGAAGCCTCCGCCTCCCCCCACATTGTCTATCTGAGGTGAAGAAGTTGATGATTCTAAAGTGATTTTCTGCCCCTCGCAGTATAGATCTGAGCCATAATGCCAAGGGATGGCATTATTGCTTTCGTAAGGAACCGGCCCAGGCACTGTGATAGTGACCGAACTAATAGCGGCTGCAGAGGGGACTATAATGGTGTGTGGATCATAGTATATGGTAACTGGTGCTTTGATAGGAGTAGAATTTTGTTGTGAGTTGTTGGCAGAAACATTTGCAGGATCATAATATATTGTAACCGTTGAGACACTTTCATTAATTGCTGCTGATGTTGTAGAAGGCACTGTTGACTGGATGGGTGTTGAAGTTGTAGCAGGGATGGTGACTGAACTTGCACCCGTTGGAGTGATTGATTGAGCAGTTGTTGGAGTTGTAGTAGAATCCGTTGGAACAATGGTTGCTGACGTTGTAGGAGTATCTGTGATTATTGGTGAAGGGATTGTTGGAGCTGTAGTTGCTGTTGTTGTAATCTGAAGGATACCATCCTTAATAAGATCTTCTATGCCATTTCTCAGCCTTTCACACCCATTGACGGCAATATTGCAATATCCACAGCCAAGCTCACATCCGGGGAACACTTGGCATTCTAACAGCTGAGCTTTGATTTCAACCAGAGGTGTTCGGATCTGTGAAAAACTGGTGATTAAGGTGGATGGTTTGCCTTCCTCAATAGCATTAATCTTAGGCCCGTTGTGACTAGGCATTGGATTTCTTGTGACATTTGGAGGAGGTGTAAGTTGAGAGCTTTAGAGTCCACCAGATCTTGGACTTTCATCTGTAAGGCCCTGCATTTTTCAGTATTATGCCCCGGTGCGTTTGAGTGAAATGCACACCTGGCATTTACATCATAGTTCTTTGTCATATTGATAGGATCCAAAGGTGCCAATGTCCTTAACTCAACTAGGTTGAGCTTCAGGAGTTGTGGCAAGAGTGCAGCATACGGCATTGGAATTGGGTCAATTACTCTGTTTGCCTGTGATGGCCTTTGCTGGAAAGGACGCTGTTGTTGGTTGTTGTTGTTGTTGTACGACCTTTGTTGTGGATAATGAACTTGTTGTTGATACTGTGGTTGTTGCTGTGGAGGATATGCTGATTGTTGAGGAATCGGAGCTGGAATGGTACCTACTGCTACTGACCGGTGCACATACTGAGGCCTGCCCCTGCTTGCATGAATGTAATTTGTTTCACCGGCCCTTCGGGGTCCTACAAAAGGCTTTCTGGGATTGCTGGATGAACTCGCGCCATTGTCGGAAATTTTTCCCATCTTTAAGAGGCTTTCAATCCTCTCACCAGCTATGACTACATCATCAAAACTGGTAGAGGAGAAGGCAGCCAATCTATCAATATAGGTCCCTTGCAAAGTATTCATGAACATGTCAGCCATTTCCCTCTCTGACATGGGTGGTTGGACAGCAGCAGCGAGCTGTCTCCACCTTTGGGCATATTCCCTGAAGCTCTCTCTAGAAGATTGTGACATGCCCATTAGAAGAGTTCTATTGGGAGCCATGTCCAGGTTGTACTGATTTTGTCTGATGAAAGCTTCAGCTAAGTCTTTTCAGCATCTAATGGTAGCTCTGGTCAAGTGTGAGTACCATTCTCTCGAAGCTCCAGTCAGACTGTCTTCAAAGTAGAACATCCACAACTTTTCATCCATGGTATACGCTTTAAGCCTTCCCAAGAAAGATTGCAGGTGAGTGCGAGGATAGGAGGTACCATTGTACTTTTCGAAGCATGAGGGTTTGAATTTGTGGGGAATTCTCACCCCATCCACTAGCCCCATGTCCATCACATCGAAGCCCAAAGAACTCTGAGACTCGAAAGATCTTAACTTTTCAGCAATTTCGTCTAATCTCCTGTCATATACTTCATCTCCAGCCCCCATAACAGTAAATTGTTCTTCTTGGGGATCCTCTTGCAAGATTCTCCCCCCAGCAACATTACCTTGCACATTTCTCGGGATGTTAACTTCTGGATCTAGATGAGGTCCAAATACTGGTGGGTCAATACGAGGCTGGCCCCGCTCATTGTTACTAGTTCCTCCTGTTCCAAGATGAGGCTCCTCAGGAGTTTGTCTTTCCACCAGCTCTCTTAACCTTTCTTGACTCTGGGCTAAGCCAGTCATCACTGCCATGAATTGAGACATCTGATTTCTCATCTCCAATCTCTCATTGGTCATCTGATTTCTGACCTCAGTCAGATCCTGCTGTACTTGTTCCATTTGAATACCGGGAAGGTTGTTACGAGTCGGGTACCGGTGCGTGCGGTTGACAGGGAACACTCGGCGACGAGCAATGTTTCTTGAAGTCACAACAAAGTTAGAAACAATAATAACAAAACCTATAAAACAAAACAAAAGTTAGTATGCAATGCAGCATGCTTATTTTTTTTCCAAGGTATCCGGTTTGGTTCTTGGTTTTGACCTTTCCAGACCTCGAGGGAGATGCTCGATGTTGTTGAGAGAAAAGCCCAAATGGAAACAGACTAAAATATATTACAAATGGGGAATAATAGATAGTTTGTTTTACAACACATGCCCATGGAGGGTCAAAAATACATAAAAAAGAAAAAAGTGCATCAAATGAAAATAACAACAAACAAAGAATCAGACATCCAGTCCAAACTCATCCTCTTTGACCTCCTTCAGGAGTGCCTCAGTCACTGGACCAGCTGGGTGCTCTGTAATGGTCCTAATGAGGAGGTTCCTGGTAGCAATGGCAGTGGTCAACTTCTTATGCCTATCCTGGTCCTTTGACCTCTTCAATCCTGCCCTGAGCTTTAACTCTGAAATCTCCTTCTGGGCTGCCAACAAAACTTCCTGCTGCTTCTTCTCATTGGCCTCTAGCTGTTCAATCTTGGCTTGAGTCTTCTGGTCCTCTTGTGTACGGGCCTCAGTGATTCTGACCCACCTAGCCTGACTTTCTTGCAGATAGAGCTCAGTCCTAGCCTTCTGAATCTTGGCTTCTTTACAGGCATTCTTCAATATTTGTTCCCAAGCTCTTGCTTTCCTGATGTAGTCCTCTGTTTTCTCAATTTTGGTAAGATGCTCCACCCTAAGCTTCTCCAATCTCTCAATGTTCAGACGACCATCACTTCTTTCCCAAAGAGTCTTCTTCAAGGCTTGAGATAAGTTCACATTCCTTTCCTTCAACGTTTCAAATTCTTCTAGGCTGACAGTTACTGCTGGCTGTACTGTAGATGGCCCAGGTATGTCTTCCAAGATGAAAGGAATTCTGGTAATCTGGGCTCTAGCACGGGACCGGTCATAGTATTGAGCTGAAGCAACATTATTACACCTTCCAAGAATAGCCACTCCTTTTGTCTGGATGTTGTCCCAAGCCCAGGATGCTTGTCTAACAGCAGCTAAATTAGGTTTCACTTCACAATACAGGGTCTCAGCTAGATCTTGTCCTCTGGGAGGGTGAACCAATGCATAGCCCAGTTGTCTCTTAAACAGCAAAGGATTATAGTTGATGCAACCCTTTACTCCTATTAGAGGAACATTTGGGTATTGTCCACAGCTGGTGATAATGTCCTTGCCTTTGGTGCTCTGGGTGCACCATCTAATATCATCTGAAGTCAAGGCAATGAGCCTCTTGGCCCAATTCTTCTGTTGGTGGGGATTCAAGAAAGCATCTGACTTAGGCAGGTGTCTGAGCAACCAGGTATAAAACAAAGGAGCACAACATCTTACTAACTTCCCCCTTTGTTTTTCATTCCTCTGATGAATGGAGTAGTAAAAATCTCCCAGCAATGTAGGTACTGGATTCTTCAGAAGAAACAGATGGATGGCATTCTTGCTGACAAATTTAGGCTCATCTGCAAACAATATAACCCCATATATGCTGAGGGCTAATAGTGCACAGACTGCTCTCCACTCTCCCAATGAAGCCTTCAGGATGGCCTGAGAAATCAAGAATTCTAAATGCACCCCAAGGATCCCAGCTTTTGTTGTCATACTTTGCTCAATCAAGGCAGGTTCCAGGTACAGTGCCTTTGCTATCTCTTCATTTCTGGGAGCAGTCATCTCTGGGTTGAAAGGGATTCCACACCTGATAGGTACTCCAATCAATGAAGAAAACTCTTCCAGCAGAGGCCATAGCTGGAAGTCTGGGAATGTGAAACATCTCAAAGGAGGGTCATAAAACTGCAAGCATGTGTGGATCATGCTCCTCTGAGAAGGGTCAAGGTCCATGACCATATCCAGGATATCTCCATGGTGCTCTCTAAACAATGGGATATGGTCAGGTGTGATAAGTGACTGGACCTGCCTGACACCAGTCAACACAGGCTCAAAAAAGTGGTAGGATATGTTGCTCTTCCTGGGAGTAGTCATGAGTGCTGCTGAAGATAAGTGCTGATGAAGATCACAGACTGATGCTGGAGATGAGCCACTGACAGGCTGATGCTGGTGATGATGAAGATAGCTGAAGCAGATAACTGATAAAGACAACTGAAGCAGGGGTCTATGCAGAAGAAGGGGTCAAAACCAAACCAAATATGATATGGATACCCTGAAAAGCAAATAAACAAATGTTAAATGATGCAATGATGATATATGCAAATGATATGCAGGGTTTGTGATCAAGCTGGATCTGATTATCTGTCTTGATATAAAGTCCATGTATGTTCAAGAGTCCAGATGGAGGCTTAGAAATCCAGTAACCAGGGTGGGGGACTCAAATAAAGAGTCACATGTCCAGGGTTAATCACAAGAACTGTCCAAAGTGGAGTACTCTTAAACAAAATAGTAACAGGGTATGATATGGCCAAGGGTACGTGCAAACCTGTAAACAGCCCAACCCCCTCACAGGTAATGTTCTAAAACAAGGATCCTCAGACTTGGATCAGTTATGAGAAGTGTAAACACTTCTAACCCGGAGGTACAATGTTTACAATAACCATAAAAGATCCTCCTCTAATTCACCTCAGTTTCTGAAGGTCATAATAAAGGTCATCCAGACTTAGCAGGCTTCCCAGATAGCCCTAGCACTACAGGAAATCTGTAGCACAGAGTTCTCAAGAAGAAACCCACATCTGAACCGTGTTTCATACTCCCGCACCAGACCGAAATGGAATGGAAAAGAACATGAACCACTCTAGCCTAGGTGTCACTCAGGTCCCAGGTATAGGACCTTAATCTCTCAATGGAACCCCACCCACCAGAGAAAACCAGATCCAGCAATGATAATGATAGTATGAAATATGTAAAACTGTAAAGAAAGCAATAACTAAGTTGTACATAAAGCAATGAATAAAGCAAAATAAATAAACACACATAGCACATAACACCCCAGTAAACACAAATCCAACAAGCGCTAGGAAGAACCCACAAAAAGAACCAGAAGCCCTGGTTGCAATATAAGGGTCCCCAGCAGAGTCGCCAAGCTGTCGCTCCCACCAAATGACACCTGGTCAGATAAGGGTACAGACGCGAACGGTCGGCGAAAGAGAGAACACACAAGGGTGAACTGAAAAAAGAAGAGTCGCCAGCTAGGCATTTTTATCCCGAAGGAAAGGTAATGCTGCATAAACCTGGAAAGATATGGAAAAGACGGTCGCGAACCAGAGAAACTGAGAAAGGGGGTTAGTTACAACCTGGGAAGGTATTAGCACCCAGAATGTCCGTCGTACTCGACGGGATCCACGTTTGAAAGATTTGTGTTTAAAGGGGGAGTGTTAGTGCTTATTTTGTGTACAAAAGCTGGAAAAGAATGCAAGTGTCAGTGCAAAAGAAATGTGAAGTGAATAAAAGGAGTGTCAGTGCAAGAAGAGAGTGCAATGCTCAAGACAATAGGCTAAAAGAATAATGCTGGAGGGGGGGGGAATATACAGAGACTTTTGTTCGATAACAGTTAAGTTATGCCTACGTATCCTCTCGTGCAATGAGGAAGTCAGAACACCGTAGTTCGACTCAAAGAGACTGAATGATTTGATTGTGAACTGCTTGCTTGTCTATGCTCAAGTGTATGACCTGTCTGGCTCAGGTGCAAACTGTCTTGCATTAGACGGAAGTAGCGAGTTCTCGTTTATGAGTGAATGAGATGAGAAAAGAATCCCGGAGGAGACGATTATTGTTTGTTTTTGTGTTTTCAGTCTTTTACTGCTTTTTTGAAGTTTGTCATAAATTAATGAGCTTAAGCCTAAACCAAGGGTTAATAAACTCATCACATCATCCCTCTGATTAGGGGTAATGAGAATACCTTAAGTATGAAGTAAACACCTCACACCTAATCACCATGATATAGGGTTAAGATCATTAACCTACTCTTATTTATTTAGATGTTTTTGGAGTTTTTTTTAGTGTTAAGTAATGAGTTTAAGCCATAATCAAGGATTTAATGGACCCATTACACCATCCTAATAGAAGGATGATAGATGAGAACATTTAAACTGAGAAAGGCTCCTCAACTTAAACCATGATTAGGGATTAACCTCATGACAAAACAAAGCCTTTATTAAAGTGGATTTTAGTTAATGGTAAGATTAAGAAGTGAATTTTATGGTTTGTAAGACAACTTGAGGGGGACTTGTCCATTAACACTAGGGTTAGTCCTTCTTGACCAATTAAGGAAGAATTAGAACCCTAATGCAAGGCCCAAGTTACAAGCTTGATGTCTTAGTGATTATTAAATGGATTGATTAAAGGATTTAAACACATTAAGGGTTTAACACTTAGGATTAAAGTTATACACTCCATCCTAATAGACGAATACAGGCATAACCCTAATCACAAAGCCTTAAAACCTTTAAGGTTTAGTCCTTGATTATGAGATGAGAAGAGAAGACACAAAGATGACACAAAGGTAAAACTAATGGGGGACTAATCAAACCCTAATTGTGATCATGCTTGGAAGTTCCTAGGGTTTATGAGGCTTGCAAGAAGTCTTCAAAGAAAAGCCACCAAGGAAGAAGCTGGATGAAGGAAGGAGAAGCAGAAGAAGCAAGACAACTTACTTCACTTAAGAAGACAAGTTGTCTGAAGAAAGAAACAAAAGGGGAGGGAGCATGAATGAGCAAGCTCACTCTAATACAAAAGTAAAATGCAGCAATGATGCATAAGAGAGATGAAAAGAGATTGTGAGAAGTGAAGGCAAATTCACTTCTCATAGTAACTTACCACCTGAAAAGTTAGCAAAAGAGAATGAAATGAAATGAAAATGAGATAAGATGCAAGGATGAACACCAAAGTCAGAAGCATATCAAGATGTCAATGATGCTAAGAGATGATACAAATGATTGACATGAGATGTGGATGATCATACAAGAGATGCGAATGCAAATGGGACAAGTAAGAAGCATGAAAGTTCATGAAAAAATATGACATGTAATGAAAGCAAAAACATGGCAAATGAATGATGCAATGATAAAAAATTAGGGTTCATACATAACATGCAATACAAAATTCAAAACCAGAAGCAAATGACATGATAAAAAAATGAAAATAGGATCAAAGGAACCCTAACCCTATACAAGTTCACTTCCCAAAGGAGGAGACCTAAATCTTAACCTAATGGAAGTTATGATTTTCTCAAGTTTGCTAGGGTTTTAGGATACCTCACAATGATAAATGCAAAACAAATTGAAAATGAAAGATGAATTCAAACCAATTTTATCATAGAAACTACATGACATGAGAAATTCAATGCAAAAAGAACCATTATCAAACTCTTCATGGTTAGGCAGAAAGGATTTTTCTAAGTTAGGGTAAAAATATTGACTTTTAAGAACCCTAATTCCAAAGAAAAATGTCAAAATAGGTCAAGAACCAAAAAGAAATTTGTTTGAAGGGTTTGATAATGTTTCTAAATGTATCAAGATGCAATATGATTTTTTTTGTGATTTTTAGAAACTTAAATGCTATTTTAATTAATTAATTACCATTAATCAATTAAAATAAATATTTAAATATTTTAAAAATACGAATTTTATATCAAAAATAAAATAAAAATTATTTTCAGAATGAGAAAAATATTTTAAGTCATGATGCAAAAAATAAACTTTTTTAGAAGGGTTTTACTATTTTTAATAAAATGTGGAAAGAAATGTAATTAAAATGAAATAAAAATATGAATCAATGGAAGTATGCTGATCCAGTGGCCCAGATTCAAATAAAAAGAGGAGGGAATTGACTTCGCGCGCTAATGGACGGCTCACATTCAAACTCACTAATTATGTCATTAAGCCCTAATTTGAATCCTAAACACTTTTAGGTGACCGGAACAGTGTTCCGGTCATCTTCTCCGGCTAGCCTCTCAAGCTATCTCACTCAATACGCAACCCCAAGCCCTAAAACTCTCCAGAAATGATCCTCTCCTCAACCCCAACAAGAATCAACCATCAAAATTCATTTATTCATCATCAAAAGCAAGAATCGAAGCAAAACGGAAAACATCTCAAAAATTTCAGAAGCTTATGAAATGCTTATTTCTCAATTATTTTCGAAAGTAAAGACATCATGGCAATCAGGGGAACACATAGAATCATTCTATAACATAAAATGAAGGTTCTGGAAAAATAAATGCCATGGCTACCTGAAGTTGAGCTTTCAAAACAGGAGCTTTCTGGCCAGTTCTTTGCCTCAAATCCACTCCAATGATTCCCCTCAAGAGCTTGTGATGCTTGGTTGGAGTTTAAATGGCCTCAAAATGAAGCTGGCAGAAGTTCAGTTCATGAAATGTTGAAATCGTGTTTTTGATTCTGAGTGTTTTAGGGCAAAGTGAAGGGTGGGAAATGATCAGTGGTGATTATGGAGTTGTTCTATGGAATTTGTTTTGAGGTTTTATGGCTGAGTTGTGAAATTCGAAGGCTTTTGCAAATTTGGGGGATTTTTTGTATGCTGTGTTCTTGGATGTTTCAGCCTGTGTTATGTTATGTGTTGGGTTGCTTTTGGTACACATATCATGTTTGGATAGGTCAGAGGGTGGGTGCTGGCCTATGTTGATTGGTATGGGCAAGTTGCAAAAAATGTCACCAACTTGTGTACTTGAGGTATGGGCTGGTTCAGTGGCTGTTTCAAGGCATGGCTCGAGTCAGCTTGCTTCAAGGAGGTCCATGGAAGTCATATTTTGTAGCTGGCACAAGTGGCTGAAGAGATTTGATCCATTTTGCAATTTTGGGGAAGTTTGGCCCCTTTTGAATTACTTGAAGTTCAAGGCATGAAACTTGGGATTTCTTTGTGCAATTCTGAATTTTAGGTCATGTGTGATGTTTGTGCAATGCTTAGAAGTCACTTAGAGGTCACATTTGGCTTTGGCAAGTGTTTTTGCAAACTTCCCTCTTTGGTGCATAAGTGAAATTTTGTGATTTTTCCCAACTTTGCAAGGCCATATCTTGAGTTCTATGATGTATTAGATCAAGTTCTTGTACTTTTTGAAAAGGGAATGATCCAATCTACAACTTTCATGACCAAGAATTTTTCATTTGAAGCATTTTTGAATCAAAAAGAGGAGGTTGAAAAACTTTCCCAAAATGGCAATTTTGCATTACAAGTCACTTTCCCAAAATGGCAACTTTGCAAATGGCTTGAAATTCTTCAATTTTGTGAACTTTTAAATTCTTCTAAGATCAAATAAAGATCATATACATCCAAAATGATGGAGAAGACCCTTTGGTTGGATGATTGGGGGCCTCAGATGCCCTGATTTTTCACTGACTTGTTCAAGAAGTCATCTATTGATCAGATGCCTTCCCCAGTGAATTTCTTCATGAAAATTGGTATGCATGATCCTTATATCATATAGAGACCAATAGAAACAAGAATGACCAAAAAATTTGGAGTTATGGCCTCTGAAACCAAAACCCTAATTTTAGGTCATCTGTGCAGTTAAGCTTGGCTCTGCTTCCAAACCTTCCTCAGTTCTTGTGATTTTCTGACTTTCTTGATCTTGGGAGGATGTAATATGGTGCTTGAACATACATGGACTCTCTTGAGATGATTGAAGACCTTTGGAGTTGCTCAGATAGCTTAGGGATTGCTCAAATCACAAACTCTAGATGCAGATGACTATGAATCAATGCAGTGAAGCAAAAATGTAATATGAGATGATATGATTGAACTTATGCTAATGAAAAGAATCACAAGCCATGGTGAAATGAGTGAGAGAAAATTTGGGGTGTTTACAGCTGCCCCTATTCAAGCATGAGTTAGCTGTGCAGGATGTAAGCGTCGTCTTAACAGACAAACAAGATAACTTGTGGTTGAATATCAAAGACAGTCCAAAATTTGAACTCATTAAATGAAGAAGAAAAGGGATATAGATTGTAAAAGAAAATAAAGTATGATTATAAAGTGAGGGCGACAGAGGATGACCGTCGAGCAGAGGACGACTGCTGGGGATAAAGCAATGACGGGGACGACCAACATGCTGGGGAAATACAGGGATCATGATGGGGACGACCATCAGGTTAATGAAATAAGACTCTCTGGGGATTCAAGGTAAAGGCAATATGGGGACGACCATCAGGTTCAAAGCATAAATGAAATAAATGATGAGGTACGGTCATCAAAGGTGAAGGACGATCACCTAGCAGGGGACGACTGCTCTGTTGGAGATAAGATGAGGGACGGTCATCTAAGGTGAAGGACGATCACCTGGCAAGGCACGGTTGCCGAAAGTATCACGACATAGGACGAATGTCGGACAGAAAAGGTCGACGATGGGGACGGCCATCAGATAAGCATGATGAAGGATGATCATCAAGAGGTGAAGGACGATCACCTAGCAGGGTACGGCTGCTCTCGGGGTTTATCATGACATAGGACGAATGTCAGATAACAGGATCAACGATGGGGACGGCCATCGGATACAATGATGAAGGACGATCATCAAGAGGTGAAGGACGATCACTTAGCAGGGTACGGCTGCTAAAAATATCACGACATAGGACGAATGTCGGATAGGGAGTTCCAACAATGGGGATTCCACTAGGGAAAGGATGAGGGACGGTCATCCAAAGGTGAAGGATGATCACCTAGCAGGGGACGGCTGCCGAAAGTATCATGACATAGGACGAATGTCAGATAGAAAAGGAAGTAATTTATCGGGATTTGCTGGGAACTCTTCCGGGGAATGGTAAGCAAGGACGAGTGTCTAAGAAACGAAAGGTATAAGTGTTTTGACGATGCGTATAGATTAAAGATGCGGACGAACATCCTTAAGACTATGATACGGACGAGTATCAATAGAAACAAACGCTGGCGCATGCTCAAAGATGATGGTACAGACGAGTACCAACTGGTTAACCAAGAACACGGACGAGTGTCGACTCTGAGAGGAAATGAGGGGTGCATACAAGATATAGATGAGTGTTCAACTTGCTGGGAAGAATATGACACAGACGAGTATCATAAGAGAAAGTGTATACGTGATGAACTTATAAGTGTAAGAGATATTCTGACGCTCTGCGGGGATAGGATGACATGGACGGGTGTCAAAAGAGGGTGTATTATAAACAAGGGTTTAGGCAACTATGCTGGGGATAGGTGACACGGACGGGTGTCAGGAGAGCGTTTTAATATGTTTCCGTGAGTGCAAATGGGACGTTTTGGCTTTCTGCTGGGGAATTTGAGTGATATCTTGTATGTTGTTGATGGGATATCAAAATTCACAGGTGACTGATTCAAAACATGGCTTGTGCTTATGCAATATGTTTGATTTTGCCGTAATGCTCCGTATTAGACGGAATGCTACGCTCTGGGGGAAATATGATGCGAATGCTATGATTATGCAAAGATACCGATCCGGGATCCGGATCCCGCTGCTGTGAAGATCTCTGGATGATCTGCTTGAAGTGATATCCCAGCTGGGGATGAGATCATTGGTAGATCTGATACAACATATGTGGATCTGCTTGGGGAATTAGATCACTGATAGATCTATCTTTGTAAGGAGACAGCCCAGCCGGGGATGAAGGAGCTTCCTTCACTTTGTTGTGGGAACTTCAGGTATTGCTTTCCTTGGGAGAGGCTGGAGCTCTGTGGGGAGATAGCTAGAGATGAGGGTGCTTGACAACTCAGCTGGGGAAATGAGCATTTACTGATGCTGTTTGTAGAAGATGTGCTGGGGAATGATGTTTTGGCAACTTCGCTGGGAAAAAAAACATTCCAGGTACTGTTAGGGGAGGAAGTATGCTTGGCATGCCCCATGTCGCGTATTGAATACCTACAATCCTGTTAAGACAAAGAAACGCACAAGTGTACCGGGGCATCCCTTACCGGATTCCGTCATAGGAGTTAGATATTCCTGAAAGTAAATACATTTCTCGTAAGCATGTAATTTTAGAAAAGACGCATCTGTATTTACGCGATCAATATTAGAGACATCGGACATTTTTTTCTTCAAATGAAGATAAAATATACGAAACGGAATGTGACTGAGAATCTGATTTTATTAATTTGGGGTGCCCTGAATTGGCAAGTACAGTTAAAGAAACAAATCCCCTGAAATGAGGAGATTGCTACAAAACGAGAAAACAAAAAGATGCTGGCAATATTGATGACGCTTCAGTGTGCTTCCCTTTTGCTATGACTCGTGTGACGTTGACGTTCTTCTTATCTTGCTTTCTGAAGAAGGCTGATTCTGACTGATGCTTTAACCCTTCGAAACTTGCCGTGTCGTGGGTGATACAGACGAATTCAGAATGCAGTTGTTCGCTTATTCCCTGATTTTGCGTGGATTGCCCTTTCGGGTTTTCAATCCACCGGGATACCCATTTTTGCTTGAGTTGTCCAATGCGGCTTTTCAACTCAGCGGGTGTACATTTTTTTTTTATTTTCCCTTATTTTTGTCCGAGTCTCTTATTCTGTTTTTGACTCGCCGGGATGCCCTATTTTTGCCTAGACTTACATTCTGTTTTTATGTCCAGCAGGTCATTTTACGCGAAGTATTTTTTAATTGCATCTGAATTCACAGGGGACAGGAAGTCTTCACCATCCATAGTACTGAGCATCAGTGCTCCACCGGAGAAAACTTTCTTTACTATGAATGGACCATCATAATTCGGAGTCCACTTGCCCCTGTGGTCTGTATGAGGAGGGAGGAGTCTTTTCAGCACAAGATCTCCTACTTGGTATTCCCGAAGCCTGACTTTCTGATCGAAGGCTTTCTTCATTCTTTTCTGATACAGCTGCCCATGACAAATTGCAGCCAATCTCTTCTCTTCGATCAGACTCAGTTGTTCGTATCGGGACCGGACCCATCCTGCTTCATTCAGCTTGACATCCATCAGTACTCGTAAGGAGGGTAATTCAACTTCAACAGGTAGGACTGCCTCCATACCATACACAAGCTGATACGGTGTTGCCCCAGTGGATGTTCTGATTGAGGTACGATACCCATGTAAGGCAAATGGTAACATTTCATGCCAGTATTTGTAGGTGACCACCATCTTTTGCACAATCTTCTTGATATTCTTGTTAGCTGCCTCCACAGCGCCATTCATTTTTGGCCTGTAAGGTGAAGAATTGTGGTGTTGGATCTTGAAGTCCCGACATAGTTCTGCCATCATTTTGTTGTTCAAGTTGGAACCATTATCAGTAATGATTCACTCGGGCACTCCATACAAGCAGATGATGTCCCTCTTCAGGAATCGGGCTACCACTTGCCTGGTGACATTTGCATATGAAGCGGCTTCGACCCATTTGGTAAAATAGTCGATGGCTACCAGGATGAATCTGTGGCCATTTGAAGCAGTTGGTTCAATCTTGCAAATCATATCAATGCCCCACATGGCAAAGGGCCAGGGTGAAGACATCACATTTAGCAGATTTGGAGGCACATGCACCTTATCTGCATAGATCTGGCATTTATGACACTTTCTAGCATAAGCACAACAGTCTGCATCCATCGTGATCCAATAATAGCCTGATCTTAACAATGTTTTAGCCATTGCATGCCCTCCAGCATGGGTACCAAAGGATCCTTCGTGCACCTCGTGCATCAACAAGTCTGCTTCTGTCTTATCAACACATCGGAGGAGTACCATATCAAGGTTTCTCTTGTACAAGGACCCATCAACATTCAAAAAGAAACTACCAGCCAGCCTTCTTAATGTCTTCTTGTCATTGGATGATGCCCCAGGTGGGTATGTTTGATCCTCCAAGAAGCATTTGATGTCGTAGAACCAAGGCTTATCATCTTTAGCAAGGTCTGCAGAGAATACGTATGCTGGTCTGTCAAGTCTGGATACTGAAATCCGAGGCACAAAGTTGGCAGCTTGAACTTTGATCATGGATGAAATGGTAGCCAGAGCATCTGCAAACTGATTTTCGTCTCGAGGGATATACTCAAGCTTGACTGTAGTGAAGAAAGTCAACAACCTCCTTGTATAATCCCGGTAAGGTATCAGATGATCCTGGTGAGTGTACCATTTGCCGTTGGTTTGATTAATTACCAGAGCTGAATCTCCAAACACAGTCAAAGTCTTGATCCTGAGGTCAATGGCTTCCTCAAGACCCATAATACAAGCTTCATATTCAGCTTTGTTGTTAGTGCAATTAAAAGTAAGCTTTGCTGAGAAAGGCATGTGAACTCCCTTAGGTGTAATGAGTACTGCACCAACACCACGACCATTCATATTAACAGCCCCATCAAACATCATTGTCCATCCTTCTTCTGGGTCAGGCCCTTTAGTGTGAACAGGCTCTTCATGATCTTTTGCTTTTATGAACATGATGTCTTCATCAGGGAAGTCAAATCTCATAGGCTGGTAGTCATCAATGGGTTGCTCAGCAAGATAGTCAGACAATATACTGCCTTTAATGGCTTTCTGGGATGTGTACTGAATGTCATATTCCGTGAGGATCATTTGCCATCTTGCGACCCGTCCGGTAAGCGCTGGCTTCTCAAATATGTACTTAACTGGGTCCATCTTTGAGATCAATAAGGTAGTGTGGGTCAACATATACTGCCTTAGTCGGCGAGCAGCCCACGCTAAAGCACAACATGTTTTCTCGAGCAGTGAATAACGTTGTTCACAGTCCGTAAACTTTTTGCTTAGGTAGTATATTGCATACGCTTTTTGACCGGACTCGTCATGCTGGCCCAGCACACACCCCATTGACTCTTCTAATATTGTCAAGTACATGATTAGAGGTCTTCCTTCAAATGGAGGCATAAGGATTGGAGGCTCCTGTAAGTATTCCTTGATTTTGTCAAAAGCCATCTGGCAGTCTTCATTCCACCTGACCATTTGTTCTTTTCTTAACAACTTGAACAAAGGCTCACAGGTTGCTGTAAGGTGAGATATGAACCGTGAGATGTAGTTCAATCTACCTAAGAACCCCCGAACCTCTTTTTCAGTCTTCGGTGCAGGCATTTCTTGAATGGCTTTAACTTTATCAGGGTCAACTTCAATCCCTTTCTCACTTACAATAAATCCCAGCAGTTTACCGGATCGCACCCCGAATGTGCACTTGTTGGGGTTTAACTTCAATTGGTACTTCCTCAGACGCTTGAATAACTTCAACAGATTCACCAGGTGATCTTCTTCTGTGAGGGACTTGGCAATCATGTCATCCACATAGCATTCAATTTCCTTGTGGATCATGTCATGGAATAATGTTACCATAGCCCGTTGATAAGTGGCACCAGCATTCTTCAGTCCGAATGGCATCACCTTATAACAGAACGTGCCCCAGGGTGTGATGAAAGTTGTCTTCTCTATGTCTTCAGGTGACATTTTGATCTGATTATATCCTGAAAATCCATCCATGAAGGAGAACACCGAGAACTGAGTCGTATTGTCGACTAATACATCAATGTGAGGCAAAAGGAAGTCATCTTTCGGGCTAGCTCTGTTCAGGTCCCGGTAATCCACACACATCCTCACCTTGCCATCCTTCTTAGGCACAGGTACAATATTAGCAACCCACGGCGGGTAACTAGTCACAGCAAGGAAACCGGTGTCCCACTATTTTTGTACCTCTTCTTTTATCTTCATTGCCATATTTGGGCGAGTACGACGCAACTTCTGTTTTACTGGCGGACAGTCTTCTTTCAGAGGCAGTTTGTGCATGACAATGTCGGTGTCCAACCCTGGCATATCCTGATAAGACCAAGCAAAAACATCCACATACTCCCGAAGCATGTCAATCAGTTGCTCTTTCACTGAATCATGCAAGCAGGCCCCGATCTTAACTTCTTTCAAGTCTTCTTTCGTACCAAGATTAACCGTTTCAACTTCCTCCTGATGAGGAGTGATAACCTTCTCCTCTTGTCTCAACAACCTGGCTAGCTCTCCAGCTAGCTCATAATCTTCTTCAACCCCTTCATCGGCTTGATTAATCGGATTGTCAAAGTCATACGAAGACATAACAGTGTTGTTGTCGGTGCGGTCTGGAGGGTATTCTCTGCAAGGGTTTAGATTTGTTCATTTTAGTGATCAGTTTTATCTTATTTAGAAAAAGTTAAAATGAAGTTATTTATTTTGAAAAACATCACCATTTTATTTTTGTACAAAAAATGAAAAATGAAAAACAGTGAGCGAAAAAGAAAAGACTCATTTGCAAAAGATGTCCTGATATTCATTAATTGATCTTTGCACAAAATACAAGATGGCCCGATTACAAAATGAGTCCTGACATCTTGGGCAAGATGCAGGACTTGATGCATGCTTAAAAAAAACAGGAAATAATAATTACTCTGCAGGAGTAACTCTTATAATTTCCTGGGAAGACCAGTCTGAGACATGGTTCCCCGGGATCCTTGGACGTATCCAGCTTTCCAGGTTGTGCTCGTCTTCTGACTCATCTTCCAAACTATTCACAGCATCCGGGGTTAGCATTCCCCCGTTGACAAACTTGGGCTCCTTTGCAGCCTCTGGTTGATCTTGTCGAGTTGGTTTGTAACCCAACCCGAATCTGTCCTCCTTCTTCTCCACGGGCAGTAACTTGCCCCAGCCCTGGGCGGTACCTTCCTCAACAACCTTCCGGGCTTGTTGATATGATGTGATGGAAGTCCCAGACACAACAGATGCTTCATTGATATTAAGGGCTTCAAACCCTTGACTCATGGTCTCATGGATCTCCCCGTCCATTTCAATTTATTTGAAAGTAGCCAGCTGGCTAACAAAAATATCCTCCTCCCCACAAATGGTAATGACTTGGCCTTCCCACTCGAATTTTAACTTCTGGTGAAGGGTTGACGTCACGGCGCCAGCGGCGTGTATCCATGGCCTACCCAATAGACAGCTGTAGGCAGGCTGTATATCCATCACAAAGAAGGTCGTTTTGAAAACCTGTGGGCCAATCATTATTGGTAACTCTATCTCTCCCAGCACTGATCTTTTAGAACCGTCAAAGGCTCTCACTACCAAGTTTCTTGGGCGTAGTGCCAATCCATCATGTTCCAGCTTCACAAGGGCTTTCTTAGGCAAGACGTTGAGGGATGACCATGTGTCCACCAATACGTGAGAAAGAACTACACCCTTACACTCTAAGGTAATGTGCAAAGCCTTGTTGTGATTGTGACCTTCCGTTGTCAGATCAACGTTGGTAAATCCTAGTCCATGACTAGCTTTGACATTTCCAACCACAACCTCTAACTGATTGACGGTAATCTCCTCCGGCATGTAAGCTGCGTGCAGGACTTTTAATAGTGAGTTCCGATGAGCCTCGGAGCACATTAGCAATGATAGTATGGAGATTTTGGAAGGCGTTTGGTGAAGCTGGTCTACCACCTTGTAATCACTTTTCTTTATGATTCTCATGAATTCATCAACCTTTTGATCAAAAGGAGTCTTCAAAGCTTCTCTAGCAGCTGGTTCTTCTTGCACCATGCTTTTCCCTTTTGCCTTAGCAGCAGCTTCTGCTTCGGCAACGGGTCTTGGTATTTGTGAGGCAAAGAGACGTCCGCTTCTAGTGAAGCCTCCGCCTCCCCCCACATTGTCTATCTGAGGTGAAGAAGTTGATGATTCTAAAGTGATTTTCTGCCCCTCGCAGTATAGATCTGAGCCATAATGCCAAGGGATTGAATTATTGCTTTCGTAAGGAACCGGCCCAGGCACTGTGACAGTGACCGGACTGATAGCGGCTGCAGAGGGGACTATAATGGTGTGTGGATCATAGTATATGGTAACTGGTGCTCTGATAGGAGTAGAATTTTGTTGTGAGTTGTTGGCAGAAACATTTGCAGGATCATAATATATTGTAACCGTTGAGACACTTTCATTAATTGCTGCTGATGTTGTAGAAGGCACTGTTGACTGGATGGGTGTTGAAGTTGTAGCAGGGATGGTGACTGAACTTGCACCCGTTGGAGTGATTGATTGAGCAGTTGTTGGAGTTGTAGTAGAATCCGTTGGAACAATGGTTGCTGACGTTGTAGGAGTATCTGTGATTATTGGTGAAGGGATTGTTGGAGCTGTAGTTGCTGTTGTTGTAATCTGAAGGATACCATCCTTAATAAGATTGTCTATGCCATTTCTCAGCCTTTCACACCCATTGACGACAATATTGCAATATCCACAACCAAGCTCACATCCGGGGAACACTTGGCATTCTAACAACTGAGCTTTGATTTCAACCAGAGGTGTTCGGATCTGTGAAAAACTGGTGATTAAGGTGGATGGTTTGCCTTCCTCAATAGCATTAATCTTAGGCCCGTTGTGACTAGGCATTGGATTTCTTGTGACATTTGGAGGAGGTGCAAAGTTGAGAGCTTTAGAGTCCACCAGATCTTGGACTTTCATCTGTAAGGCCCTGCATTTTTCAGTATTATGCCCCGGTGCGTTTGAGTGAAATGCACACCTGGCATTTACATCATAGTTCTTTGGCATATTGATAGGATCCAAAGGTGCCAATGTCCTTAACTCAACTAGGTTGAGCTTCAGGAGTTGTGGCAAGAGTGCAGCATACGGCATTGGAATTGGGTCAATTACTCTGTTTGCCTGTGATGGCCTTTGCTGGAAAGGACGCTGTTGTTGGTTGTTGTTGTTGTTGTACGACCTTTGTTGTGGATAATGAACTTGTTGTTGATACTGTGGTTGTTGTTGTGGAGGATATGCTGATTGTTGAGGAATCAGAGCTGGAATGGTACCTGCTGCTACTGATCGGTGCACATACTGAGGCCTGCCCCTGCTTGCATGAATGGAATTTGTTTCACCGGCCCTTCGGGGTCCTACAAAAGGCTTTCTGGTATTGCTGGATGAACTCGCGCCATTGTCGGAAATTTTTCCCATCTTTAAGAGGCTTTCAATCCTCTCACCAGCTATGACTACATCAGCAAAACTGGTAGAGGAGAAGGCAGCCAATCTATCAATATAGGTCCCTTGCAAAGTATTCATGAACATGTCAGCCATTTCCCTCTCTGACATGGGTGGTTGGACAGCAGCAGCGAGCTGTCTCCACCTTTGGGCATATTCCCTGAAGCTCTCTCTAGAAGATTGTGACATGCCCATTAGAAGAGTTCTATTGGGAGCCATGTCCAGGTTGTACTGATTTTGTCTGATGAAAGCTTCAGCTAAGTCTTTCCAGCATCTAATGGTAGCTCTGGTCAAGTGTGAGTACCATTCTCTCGAAGCTCCAGTCAGACTGTCTTCAAAGTAGAACATCCACAACTTTTCATCCATGGTATACGCTTTAAGCCTTCCCAAGAAAGACTGCAGGTGAGTGCGAGGATAGGAGGTACCATTGTACTTTTCGAAGCATGGGGGTTTGAATTTGTGGGGAATTCTCACCCCATCCACTAGCCCCATGTCCATCACATCGAAGCCCAAAGAACTCTGAGACTCGAAAGATCTTAACTTTTCAGCAATTTCGTCTAATCTCCTGTCATATACTTCATCTCCAGCCCCCATAACAGTAAATTGTTCTTCTTGGGGATCCTCTTGCAAGATTCTCCCCCAGCAACATTACCTTGCACATTTCTCGGGATGTTAACTTCTGGATCTAGATGAGGTCCAAATATTGGTGGGTCAATATGAGGCTGGCCCCGCTCATTGTTACTAGTTCCTCCTGTTCCAAGATGAGGCTCCTCAGGAGTTTGTCTTTCCACCAGCTCTCTTAACCTTTCTTGACTCTGGGCTAAGCCAGTCATCACTGCCATGAATTGAGACATCTGATTTCTCATCTCCAATCTCTCATTGGTCATCTGATTTCTGACCTCAGTCAGATCCTGCTGTACTTGTTCCATTTGAATACCGAGAAGGTTGTTACGAGTCGGGTACCGGTGCGTGCGGTTGACAGGGAACACTCGGCGACGAGCAATGTTTCTTGAAGTCACAACAAAGTTAGAAACAATAATAACAAAACCTATAAAACAAAACAAAAGTTAGTATGCAATGCAGCATGCTTATTTTTTTTCCAAGGTATCCGGTTTGGTTCTTGGTTTTGACCTTTCCAGACCTCGAGGGAGATGCTCGATGTTGTTGAGAGAAAAGCCCAAATGGAAACAGACTAAAATATATTACAAATGGGGAATAATAGATAGTTTGTTTTACAACACATGCCCATGGAGGGTCAAAAATACATAAAAAAGAAAAATGTGCATCAAATGAAAATAACAACAAACAAAGAATCAGACATCCAGTCCAAACTCATCCTCTTTGACCTCCTTCAGGAGTGCCTCAGTCACTGGACCAGCTGGGTGCTCTGTAATGGTCCTAATGAGGAGGTTCCTGGTAGCAATGGCAGTGGTCAACTTCTTATGCCTATCCTGGTCCTTTGACCTCTTCAATCCTGCCCTGAGCTTTAACTCTGAAATCTCCTTCTGGGCTGCCAACAAAACTTCCTGCTGCTTCTTCTCATTGGCCTCTAGCTGTTCAATCTTGGCTTGAGTCTTCTGGTCCTCTTGTGTACGGGCCTCAGTGATTCTGACCCACCTAGCCTGACTCTCTTGCAGATAGAGCTCAGTCCCAGCCTTCTGAATCTTGGCTTCTTTACAGGCATTCTTCAATATTTGTTCCCCAGCTCTTGCTTTCCTGATGTAGTCCTCTGTTTTCTCAATTTTGGTAAGATGCTCCACCCTAAGCTTCTCCAATCTCTCAATGTTCAGACGACCATCACTTCTTTCCCAAAGAGTCTTCTTCAAGGCTTGAGATAAGTTCACATTCCTTTCCTTCAACGTTTCAAATTCTTCTAGGCTGACAGTTACTGCTGGCTGTACTGTAGATGGCCCAGGTATGTCTTCCAAGATGAAAGGAATTCTGGTAATCTGGGCTCTAGCACGGGACCGGTCATAGTATTGAGCTGAAGCAACATTATTACACCTTCCAAGAATAGCCACTCCTTTTGTCTGGATGTTGTCCCAAGCCCAGGATGCTTGTCTAACAGCAGCTAAATTAGGTTTCACTTCACAATACAGGGTCTCAGCTAGATCTTGTCCTCTGGGAGGGTGAACCAATGCATAGCCCAGTTGTCTCTTAAACAGCAAAGGATTATAGTTGATGCAACCCTTTACTCCTATTAGAGGAACATTTGGGTATTGTCCACAGCTGGTGATAATGTCCTTGCCTTTGGTGCTCTGGGTGCACCATCTAATATCATCTGAAGTCAAGGCAATGAGCCTCTTGGCCCAATTCTTCTGTTGGTGGGGATTCAAGAAAGCATCTGACTTAGGCAGGTGTCTGAGCAACCAGGTATAAAACAAAGGAGCACAACATCTTACTAACTTCCCCCTTTGTTTTTCATTCCTCTGATGAATGGAGTAGTAAAAATCTCCCAGCAATGTAGGTACTGGATTCTTCAGAAGAAACAGATGGATGGCATTCTTGCTGACAAATTTAGGCTCATCTGCAAACAATATAACCCCATATATGCTGAGGGCTAATAGTGCACTGATTGCTCTCCACTCTCCCAATGAAGCCTTCAGGATGGCCTGAGAAATCAAGAATTCTAAATGCACCCCAAGGATCCCAGCTTTTGTTGTCATACTTTGCTCAATCAAGGCAGGTTCCAGGTACAGTGCCTTTGCTATCTCTTCATTTCTGGGAGCAGTCATCTCTGGGTTGAAAGGGATTCCACACCTGATAGGTACTCCAATCAATGAAGAAAACTCTTCCAGCAGAGGCCATAGCTGGAAGTCTGGGAATGTGAAACATCTCAAAGGAGGGTCATAAAACTGCAAGCATGTGTGGATCATGCTCCTCTGAGAAGGGTCAAGGTCCATGACCATATCCAGGATATCTCCATGGTGCTCTCTAAACAATGGGATATGGTCAGGTGTGATAAGTGACTGGACCTGCCTGACACCAGTCAACACAGGCTCAAAAAAGTGGTAGGATATGTTGCTCTTCCTGGGAGTAGTCATGAGTGCTGCTGAAGATAAGTGCTGATGAAGATCACAGACTGATGCTGGAGATGAGCCACTGACAGGCTGATGCTGGTGATGATGAAGATAGCTGAAGCAGATAACTGATAAAGACAACTGAAGCAGGGGTCTATGCAGAAGAAGGGGTCAAAACCAAACCAGATATGATATGGATACCCTGAAAAGCAAATAAACAAATGTTAAATGATGCAATGATGATATATGCAAATGATATGCAAGGGTTTGTGATCAAGCTGGATCTGATTATCTGTCTTGATATAAAGTCCATGTATGTTCAAGAGTCCAGATGGAGGCTTAGAAATCCAGTAACCAGGGTGGGGGACTCAAATAAAGAGTCACATGTCCAGGGTTAATCACAAGAACTGTTCAAAGTGGAGTACTCTTAAATAAAATAGTAACATGGTATGATATGGCCAAGGGTACGTGCAAACCTGTAAACAGCCCAACCCCCTCACAGGTAATGTTCTAAAACAAGGATCCTCAGACTTGGATCAGTTATGAGAAGTGTAAACACTTCTAACCCAGAGGTACAATGTTTACAATAACCATAAAAGATCCTCCTCTAATTCACCTCAGTTTCTGAAGGTCATAATAAAGGTCATCCAGACTTAGCAGGCTTCCCAGATAGCCCTAGCACTACAGGAAATCTGTAGCACAGAGTTCTCAAGAAGAAACCCACATCTGAACCGTGTTTCATACTCCCGCACCAGACCGAAATAGAATGGGAAAGAACATGAACCACTCTAGCCTAGGTGTCACTCAGGTCCCAGGTATAGGACCTTAATCTCTCAATGGAACCCCACCCACCAGAGAAAACCAGATCCAGCAATGATAATGACAGTATGAAATATGTAAAACTGTAAAGAAAGCAATAACTAAGATGTACATAAAGCAATGAATAAAGCAAAATAAATAAACACACATAGCACATAACACCCCAGTAAACACAAATCCAACAAGCGCTAGGAAGAACCCACAAAAAGAACCAGAAGCCCTGGTTGCAATATAAGGGTCCCCAGCAGAGTCGCCAAGCTGTCGCTCCCACCAAATGACACCTGGTCAGATAGGGGTACAGACGCGAACGGTCGGCGAAAGAGAGAACACACAAGGGTGAACTGAAAAAAGAAGAGTCGCCAGCTAGGCATTTTTATCCCGAAGGAAAGGTAATGCTGCATAAACCTGGAAAGATATGGAAAAGAAGGTCGCGAACCAGAGAAACTGAGAAAGGGGGTTGGTTACAACCTGGGAAGGTATTAGCACCCAGAATGTCCGTCGTACTCGACGGGATCCACGTTTGAAAGATTTGTGTTTAAAGGGGGAGTGTCAGTGCTTATTTTGTGTACAAAAGCTGGAAAAAAATGCAAGTGTCAGTGCAAAAGAAATGTGAAGTGAATAAAAGGAGTGTCAGTGCAAGAAGAGAGTGCAATGCTCAAGACAATAGGCTAAAAGAATAATGCTGGAGGGGGGGGAATATACAGAGACTTTTGTTCGATAACAGTTAAGTTATGCCTACGTATCCTCTCGTGCAATGAGGAAGTCAGAACACCGTAGTTCGACTCAAAGAGACTGAATGATTTGATTGTGAACTGCTTGCTTGTCTATGCTCAAGTGTATGACCTGTCTGGCTCAGGTGCAAACTGTCTTGCATTAGACGGAAGAAGCGAGTTCTCGTTTATGAGTGAATGAGATGAGAAAAGAATCCCGGAGGAGACGATTATTGTTTGTTTTTGTGTTTTCAGTCTTTTACTGCTTTTTTGAAGTTTGTCATAAATTAATGAGCTTAAGCCTAAACCAAGGGTTAGTAAACTCATCACATCATCCCTCTGATTAGGGGTAATGAGAATACCTTAAGTATGAAGTAAACACCTCACACTTAATCACCATGATATAGGGTTAAGATCATTAACCTACTCTTATTTATTTAGATGTTTTTGGAGTTTTTTTTAGTGTTAAGTAATGAGTTTAAGCCATAATCAAGGATTTAATGGACCCATTACACCATCCTAATAGAAGGATGATAGATGAGAACATTTAAACTGAGAAAGGCTCCTCAACTTAAACCATGATTAGGGATTAACCTCATGACAAAACAAAGCCTTTATTAAAGTGGATTTTAGTTAATGGTAAGATTAAGAAGTGAATTTTATGGTTTGTAAGACAACTTGAGGGGGACTTGTCCATTAACACTAGGGTTAGTCCTTCTTGACCAATTAAGGAAGAATTAGAACCCTAATGCAAGGCCCAAGTTACAAGCTTGATGTCTTAGTGATTATTAAATGGATTGATTAAAGGATTTAAACACATTAAGGGTTTAACACTTAGGATTAAAGTTATACACTCCATCCTAATAGACGAATACAGGCATAACCCTAATCACAAAGCCTTAAAACCTTTAAGGTTTAGTCCTTGATTATGAGATGAGAAGAGAAGACACAAAGATGACACAAAGGTAAAACTAATGGGGGACTAATCAAACCCTAATTGTGATCATGCTTGGAAGTTCCTAGGGTTTATGAGGCTTGCAAGAAGTCTTCAAAGAAAAGCCACCAAGGAAGAAGCTGGATGAAAGAAGGAGAAGCAGAAGAAGCAAGACAACTTACTTCACTTAAGAAGACAAGTTGTCTGAAGAAAGAAACAAAAGGGGAGGGAGCATGAATGAGCAAGCTCACTCTAATACAAAAGTAAAATGCAGCAATGATGCATAAGAGAGATGAAAAGAGATTGTGAGAAGTGAAGGCAAATTCACTTCTCATAGTAACTTACCACCTGAAAAGTTAGCAAAAGAGAATGAAATGAAATGAAAATGAGATAAGATGCAAGGATGAACACCAAAGTCAGAAGCATATCAAGATGTCAATGATGCTAAGAGATGATACAAATGATTGACATGAGATGTGGATGATCATACAAGAGATGCGAATGCAAATGGGACAAGTAAGAAGCATGAAAGTTCATGAAAAAATATGACATGTAATGAAAGCAAAAACATGGCAAATGAATGATGCAATGATAAAAAATTAGGGTTCATACATAACATGCAATACAAAATTCAAAACCAGAAGCAAATGACATGATAAAAAAATGAAAATAGGATCAAAGGAACCCTAACCCTATACAAGTTCACTTCCCAAAGGAGGAGACCTAAATCTTAACCTAATGGAAGTTATGATTTTCTCAAGTTTGCTAGGGTTTTAGGATACCTCACAATGATAAATGCAAAACAAATTGAAAATGAAAGATGAATTCAAACCAATTTTATCCTAGAAACTACATGACATGAGAAATTCAATGCAAAAAGAACCATTATCAAACTCTTCATGGTTAGGCAGAAAGGATTTTTCTAAGTTAGGGTAAAAATATTGACTTTTAAGAACCCTAATTCCAAAGAAAAATGTCAAAATAGGTCAAGAACCAAAAAGAAATTTGTTTGAAGGGTTTGATAATGTTTCTAAATGTATCAAGATGCAATATGATTTTTTTTGTGATTTTTAGAAACTTAAATGCTATTTTAATTAATTAATTACCATTAATCAATTAAAATAAATATTTAAATATTTTAAAAATACGAATTTTATATCAAAAATAAAATAAAAATTATTTTCAGAATGAGAAAAATATTTTAAGTCATGATGCAAAAAATAAACTTTTTTAGAAGGGTTTTACTATTTTTAATAAAATGTGGAAAGAAATGTAATTAAAATGAAATAAAAATATGAATCAATGGAAGTATGCTGATCCAGTGGCCCAGATTCAAATAAAAAGAGGAGGGAATTGACTTCGCGCGCTAATGGACGGCTCACATTCAAACTCACTAATTATGTCATTAAGCCCTAATCTGAATCCTAAACACTTTTAGGTGACCGGAACAGTGTTCCGGTCATCTTCTCCGGCTAGCCTCTCAAGCTATCTCACTCAATACGCAACCCCAAGCCCTAAAACTCTCCAGAAATGATCCTCTCCTCAACCCCAACAAGAATCAACCATCAAAATTCATTTATTCATCATCAAAAGCAAGAATCGAAGCAAAACGGAAAACATCTCAAAAATTTCAGAAGCTTATGAAATGCTTATTTCTCAACTATTTTCGAAAGTAAAGACATCATGGCAATCAGGGGAACATATAGAATCATTCTATAACATAAAATGAAGGTTCTGGAAAAATAAATGCCATGGCTACCTGAAGTTGAGCTTTCAAAACAGGAGCTTTCTGGCCAGTTCTTTGCCTCAAATCCACTCCAATGATTCCCCTCAAGAGCTTTTGATGCTTGGTTGGAGTTTAAATGGCCTCAAAATGAAGCTGGCAGAAGTTCAGTTCATGAAATGTTGAAATCGTGTTTTTGATTCTGAGTGTTTTAGGGCAAAGTGAAGGGTGGGAAATGATCAGTGGTGATTATGGAGTTGTTCTATGGAATTTGTTTTGAGGTTTTATGGCTGAGTTGTGAAATTCGAAGGCTTTTGCAAATTTGGGGGATTTTTTGTATGCTGTGTTCTTGGAGGTTTCAGCCTGTGTTATGTTATGTGTTGGGTTGCTTTTGGTACACATATCATGTTTGGATAGGTCAGAGGGTGGGTGCTGGCCTATGTTGATTGGTATGGGCAAGTTGCAAAAAATGTCACCAACTTGTGTACTTGAGGTATGGGCTGGTTCAGTGGCTGTTTCAAGGCATGGCTCGAGTCAGCTTGCTTTAAGGAGGTCCATGGAAGTCATATTTTGTAGCTGGCACAAGTGGCTGAAGAGATTTGATCCATTTTGCAATTTTGGGGAAGTTTGGCCCCTTTTGAATTACTTGAAGTTCAAGGCATGAAACTTGGGATTTCTTTGTGCAATTCTGAATTTTAGGTCATGTGTGATGTTTGTGCAATGCTTAGAAGTCACTTAGAGGTCACATTTGGCTTTGGCAAGTGTTTTTGCAAACTTCCCTCTTTGGTGCATAAGTGAAATTTTGTGATTTTTCCCAACTTTGTAAGGCCATATCTTGAGTTCTATGATGTATTAGATCAAGTTCTTGTACTTTTTGAAAAGGGAATGATCCAATCTACAACTTTCATGACCAAGAATTTTTCATTTGAAGCATTTTTGAATCAAAAAGAGGAGGTTGAAAAACTTTCCCAAAATGGCAATTTTGCATTACAAGTCACTTTCCCAAAATGGCAACTTTGCAAATGGCTTGAAATTCTTCAATTTTGTGAACTTCTAAATTCTTCTAAGATCAAATAAAGATCATATACATCCAAAATGATGGAGAAGACCCTTTGGTTGGATGATTGGGGGCCTCAGATGCCCTGATTTTTCACTGACTTGTTCAAGAAGTCATATATTGATCAGATGCCTTCCCCAGTGAATTTCTTCATGAAAATTGGTATGCATGATCCTTATATCATATAGAGACCAATAGAAACAAGAATGACCAAAAAATTTGGAGTTATGGCCTCTGAAACCAAAACCCTAATTTTAGGTCATCTGTGCAGTTAAGCTTGGCTCTGCTTCCAAACCTTCCTCAGTTCTTGTGATTTTCTGACTTTCTTGATCTTGGGAGGATGTAATATGGTGCTTGAACATACATGGACCCTCTTGAGATGATTGAAGACCTTTGGAGTTGCTCAGATAGCTTAGGGATTGCTCAGATCACAAACCCTAGATGCAGATGACTATGAATCAATGCAGTGAAGCAAAAATGTAATATGAGATGATATGATTGAACTTATGCTAATGAAAAGAATACAAGCCATGGTGAAATGAGTGAGAGCAAATTTGGGGTGTTTACAGTGTCTGGCCAGGATGATTCTTAATATCATACTATGTAGTATTGGGTCTGATCAGCCTAGTACTATGTATGTGGTACGTAGGATTATGGTTGTGCGACCATGAGGACTCCGAAGTGTTGTTGAAACTTGTGTTGTGAGAGTAGATTTAAGCCAAGATTTAGCAAAGAGGGGCCTTGGTCATCTCAGTTGGAGTATTCATAAGAGTTCTACTTCCTGTAACATGGAGTTGCGGAGTAGTATGTTGTTCGAGAAATCCTTTGGAATGGATAGTGACTGAAAGTTACAAGTATCTGCAGGATGAGTGGTCGGTGTCCCATGGAATAAGTGAAGTCACTGGTGGATCATTGTTGGTCACTGGTACGGATAAAAGTGTTGAGAAGTTTCATTTCACGAGAGGAGAAGATGTTTATGGAACGTGTGGCTTAAGGTCTGGAATGAGTTAATTGTTAGTGTTTTGGACCTAAGATCGTAGTGGCATCTTAGATGAGCGAGGGTTCTTCAAGGAATGTATTTGGATAATACCTTGCAAATGGATAGGAGTTACGAGTGAATAATTTCCATTTTCTTTTGGGAACCTAAAGTTGTGGCAAAACTTGGGAAGAAACATGAGGATGTGATTACACGTTTCAAGGGAGACAAGTATACCCCGAACGAAAGATAGTAGACTGGAGTTATGTATCCGACTATGACGGGAGCTACAAGTTTATGGTAATACATCAAGGTGTTATATTTTAGTAAGGGATCATTTCAGAAATGTTGAATTACCTAAGGAATGGTATAAGGTATAATGCAGGAGAGAGAGTAAGCCTTGTTCAGTATCGTGAGGAGAATTTGGTATGGACCGGATGAAGTTATGTTAAGTGTTAGAGTAAGCACCTTGGTTTCGGGAGAACTCTAGTAAGATGAATTATGTTTGGGTGTAAGGAGATTACCGCAGAGCGTGAAGTTGAAATGGTATGGAAACGGTCTTAGCAGCACAATATGAGATAGTGATAACGGAAGGTATGTTGGACAAGCGTATAGTAAAATTGTTAAGTTATTGTTAAGACTAAGGTTGAGAAGTGTAAGCAGCGATGGTTCGCTCATTAAATTACTTTTGTGTGGAACCGTCGTTTAGTATGGTCGTAACTTTTGGACGTGATTGGAATAAGTTTGAGAGGTTTGGGTAACAATGAAGGTCAAAAGTTTGTTTTCACACTAAGTAATCGGATTGTCCTCTGGATAATACCTGATTACATAATTATTTTTCTAAGTCTCTTTCAGTTACTAGAAGTACTGGATCGTACTGATTGATCAGTTACCCTCCTGGTAGTGATTGGTTATCGTTGTTAAGTTTTGGAAAAATCAGATTTTCTAGAATGCATACATTTTGATGTGAGTACCAAATCAGATCGTCCTTGATACAAATAGAGAACTATGGAAACATTCTATGCAATGTTTGGTAGAGGGTAAGGAAACCCAGGTTAATATGTAAGCATAGACAGTAATGCTCTTCAGATGAGAGATTTACCTCAGTCTTCAGGTGTTAGGGAAAAACCCGGTGTTTGTGAATAATCGAAAGTATTTGGATTATACCCTGGTGAGGTTATAAATGTTGTTCTTGATACTAATTCTTGAAAGGAATTAGAGAGAGGGGACAAAGTTGTATAGTAGGGATAAGATGTCCTTTGTTTGGCTTTGTTTTACCCGATAAGGATTAGGTGTCGGATTTTTTCTACGGACGAACCAAGCATTAGCTTGTGGCTAAAACCCTTTGATGTTGTCCTGGTTGATTCCTACTAGCGCCATTGTAAGAATGGAATCGGACTATTCCGTTGAGTATTCGTATTGTGACCATAACAAAATGGTATTTCTACTTCGTCGTTTGTTAGAGAGCATAATCTGCATGTTGTGCCCGTTTGTGTTATCTTGGGTTGTGGTTGGTGAACGATTGTTGCACCTATTTAGAGACCGCAAGTGAGAATCATATTACAAGTTAGTATGGACTAGATGGATAATTCTGAGTTGGATTATTTATTAGCAAGAGGAGCAAGTTTAGTTGTGTTCGACCATTCAGCCTCGGATAGGCAATCGATTTGACACATAACTTTTGTGGAAGACTTTAGAGAATGGTACTTTCTGAATTGTAAGTCTGTTTTGGCTTCCGATCAAAGTATCAGGGGTTAAAATGTTGAATTACCTTTTGAGCAGGATTGGTAAACAGTAAATGATATGAATATTTGGTGTATTGTCATTGCGACTACTAAGGACCTAAATTGAGAAGTTATAAGAGATTTGCGAAGTGTTGGTCTTTCCAGAAATGTTTTAGTATCTGAATTATTGCGTGAATAAGAGATGATGTCCCGAAGTTAAGCAGGTATATCGGGTCATTTAAGGAACAAGACCCTTGAGAGAAGTGAATTCGAATGATAAGTTTTATGTGATTCAAAATGGTTAGTAAGCGGAATATTGTATTTAGGAGGCAAGTGTTATGGAAACCCGCAAGTGTACTAAGGAAGGTTTGAGTTTGGTGTTGGTGTTTCCCTGGTTGTTGTAAGTTTTATGACGTGATTTCGTTGTTATTAATGGAGACTTTATGTCAATATAAACCTTGAATGAATGGAAATTTTGTTAAGAGAATCGATATGAAGCATTGTGATCATGGTCATATTGGTTAAGTTTAATTGGATGAATTGCTCATAGTTTTGAATGGGAATTGTATTGGTTGTGTTTGTAGCAGTGCAAGCCTGCGTCCTTGTTATTGGAGAGTTTGGACCAATGTTGTCAATTTTGTAGTAGACAAGTGAATTGTTATACCGTCACATGTTTGCAAATTCTTATTCTCTTGGTTGATGAGAGCTCCAATGGATAAGTGTTTCTTCGATGACTATCAAATACTTGGTATTGCTTGAGAATTTGTGGTATCTCCACTGTTAGGCTTTTGAAGCATGATGGAAGGAGACGGATAAAAGAGTCCTGTTAGATTATGAGAATTTGAGATGATCTATTTATAAGTGTCGAAGGGGAACCTTGTCCTGAGTAGGTTGTCTATGGTAAGATACCGATAGGATGAATCGTTCGATGTAAATGATTACAATTCTGGTATAAGACCAGGTGGAATTGCTAAAGAAGTTGTTTGGTAACTTTTGAAATGATTTTAATAATTGAAGGTTTGTAATAAAAGTTTCGTTGGAAATTGAAGGTGGTTAAGATTTCACCAAGATATCTTGTAGAGATTGTCAAGTGTTGAATGTTACGGAATGAAGCCAGAGTGTTATGTTCAATGTTGTGATTCAATGAAAAGAATTAGACCGGTATGTCATCTCCGAATGAGGAATGAGACTAAGTGTTCAACATGAAGCAACAAATAAGTTGCAGAAATAGTAACTTATAAGCTAATTCGATATTGGAAACGCGCGTATGAGTAAAGACGCGAGGTTTGATTTTATCGAGAAACGGGGATTTGAGTCGCGGAGTCAAATTGGAATTTGAGTATGTCAGGATATGTAAGAGAATTAAGGATAAGTATGGATCTAAGATAGTGATGTAAACTATTTTTGTGGATGAGTAAAGGAAATTCGAGGACAAATTTCAATTCAAGGAGGGGAGGATGTAATACCCCGTATTTAATTAACGCTCTGGATAATATTAATTAAGATTAATTAGTATCATCTAAAACAGAGGCTTTATTAAATATTCAGTTCAGAGACATTTTTGGATACTCTCAAATTGGACCCATTAATATTATTAATTGAGAGATATAATTTGTTTGGTTAATAAGGGAAATAAGTAAGTATTATAAAAGGAAAAAGAAAAGAGAGAAAGTTAGTAAGAGAATTGGAAAGAAAGAAAATAAAGGGAGAGAAAGAAAGGAGAAGAGAAGAAGAAGAGGAAGTGAACTCTAGAGCTTCAATCCATCATTCTCCATCATCCGTCCGTCGAATCGGCTCATTCTTTCCGCCAATCTTCAACTCTCGAGGTGAGTTCGTAGTTAGATACTCTTATTTTAGTTTTTGGTCAAGTTTTGGAGTTTAAGAGTTTTAGGGTTTTTGGTAGAAATCTTGAGAAATAATGGATTAACGGTTAAAACTCGGCTAAAACCTAACTAAAATACTCATATGATGATAATGAACATGTTTGATTATGTCTTGTTGCATTGGTTGATGTTTGGGAGTGATTGGGGGTGAAAAGAGTGTTTTCCCGTAAGGCTGGAACTTCCTGAACTGGTGTAGCTCGCTCAGCGAAAGTTCCAGGACGATTTTCGCTCATCGATAAGGAGTTCGCTCAGCGAGACCTGTAGGTTTCAATTTTGGTATTTAATTCATAACTTTTGATCCGGGTATCCGTTTTTAGCGTTCCACATATTGATTCGAAGCTAAAAACATGAATTATATTTTGATACCGAAAAATGTTATTTTTACCCGACTTTTACTCGACTTTTCCGATCAACCGTAATTATGTTAGCTAAGGAATTGTGGTAATTATGTTAGTTGTGCAAGTTGTGAAAATATACGATAATCATGAGAATTGAATGGAAATAGAGACAATGAGACTAGTTTAATGATGATAATTAGACTAGAATGTTAGAGTTATATGTTTAAAAGCTATATAACCAAAAGTATCAAGAATGGAGAGAGAGTTAGGAAATATTACCATAAACCAATAGTGTGGCCTAGTTTTGTAACTAGAAATTGTTAGATGGTATGACTTGTGAGATGCTTAGGTTCATCCTAGGTTGTTGCGAATCCTAACGTGTTATAGGCGGTATCCTCCGGAAAGTCTTGAGTAAGTCTTGAGGTGGGTATTGCACTGAGTCCCACGGGAAGCATCCGTAAAGGCTTGAGGTACCGTCTATAATGATAAGTCTTGAGGTGGGTATTACACTGAGTCCCACGGGAAGCAAATGATAAGTCTTGAGGTGGGTATTACACTGAGTCCCATGGGAAGCAAATGATAAGTCTTGAGGTGGGTATTACACTGAGTCCCACGGGAAGCAAATGATAAGTCTTGAGGTGGGTATTGCACTGAGTCCCACGGGAAGCAAATGATAAGTCTTGAGGTGGGTATTACACTGAGTCCCACGGGAAGCAAATGATAAGTCTTGAGGTGGGTATTACACTGAGTCCCACAGGAAGCAAATGATAAGTCTTGAGGTGGGTATTACACTGAGTCCCACGGGAAGCAAATGATAAGTCTTGAGGTAGGTATTACATTGAGTCCCACGGGAAGCAAATGATAAGTCTTGAGGTGGGTATTACACTGAGTCCCACGGGAAGAAAATGATAAGTCTTGAGGTGGGTATTACACTGAGTCCCACGGGAAGCAAATGATAAGTCTTGAGGTGGGTATTACACTGAGTCCCACGGGAAGAAAATGATAAGTCTTGAGGTGGGTATTACAGTGAGTCCCACGGGACGCAAATGATAAGTCTTGAGGTGGGTATTACACTGAGTCCCACGGGAAGCATGGTTTACGCTTGAGGTGGGTATTACATTGAGTCCCACGTGAAGTGTCGAGAATGTTATATGGATATTTTATCTTGTTTTGTTTCCTTATAGAGAAGTGACCTTAGGCTTGAGATGGGTGTTACACTTAGTCCCATGGGAAGTAAAAAGGTAATATCCTAGCTAGTGATAGTAGGATTTGTAGAATTCTTGGATGTGGTTCCAGCGTGAGCGAGGTGTGTGAACTCAAGGTCGTTCCCCTCAAATAAAGACTTGGGTTAGGTTTTGATAGAACCCTTAGAGCCGAGAGAACTCTAAGATAGGGAACCCACTGAGATGTTGTTATCTCACCCCACTATTGTTGTTGCTTTTCAGGTTCCTATGCAGGTTTGATTTACGAGTGGAGCTATGCTCGAGATGTTTCAAGTGAAGCTCAGTTTAGTCTTCTGCTGTGTATTTCTGTATCTTTGTACAATAATGGATATTGTATTGTTCTTAGCTTTTATTTTAGTATGATTTCCATGTCTTGTGCCATACTTGTATAGTTTTAGAATTGGACGAGAATGAGAATCATACTAGTAGGTATTTATGATGGTGTCAGTACCAAAAATTAACATTGTATGATATTATTCTAGATATATATTATATGGGTGTTACATCTACACAAGGTTATTTGGGGAGTCTTGTGTAAATATTGAGGTGGGTGGATCTAGGTTCCATGGGAAGTGTCCGTAAAGACTCATGGTGAGTATCGCATCGAGTCCTCTGTAAAGTCTTGTGTAAGTCTTGAGGTGGGTAGATTTTGGTCCCACAGGAAGCATCCGTAAAGGCTTGAGGTAGATGTCATACTCGTATAACGTCGAGAGTGTTATATGGATTTTTGTACCATTTTGCTCTAGTTTCTTGTGAGGTTGTTACTAAAGACTCGAGCTATGTTTTAGATTAAACCTTTAGAGCCGAGAGAACTCTAAGATAGGGAACTCACTGAGATTTTATTATCTCACCCCATGTTGTTGTTATATTTTTTTACAGGTACTCCTGGTTCCGCGAAGGGTAAGGATTAGGCAGTATGATTATCCTTACTTATCGATGGCTTTCTTCCGCTGTGGATGTTTTGAGATCTTCGGATCTAGTTCTTAGTCTCCTTTTGTTTAGACACCTTGTATTATTGTTAGCCTTTTGTTGTAGTACCTTATGTATTTAGTTGGCTAAATTTTTACAATGTGTTGTACTAAGAACTTATTGTATTTCAGTACCAACCTTGAACTTATATATGAAAAATATGCTTTGATGTATGTATTTTATATATGGGTATTATAGTTGGCATCAGAGCAGGTCGTATCATCGACCTAGCCTTGAAATATTATAAGTGTTTCCTTCCGTTCATATACGTAATCTCATTGTAGAACTTAATGTTATGTTTATGGTATTGAGCCTGATCAACTTAATCATGTTCTGATGACATTTAGGGATATGGCTAGTGGACGTAGAACTCATGGTCGGCCTAGTGCCACTTCTCATGTTAGTGATCAGTTGGGTGGCGAAGGGAATGCTCTTCTGTTCCAGTTCATGCAGCAGATGCAGCAACAATAGAACCAGTTTATGCAGGACATGATGCACCAAATGAATGTGGGTTTTCATCCTCAGGTGGTCGTTCCTGAAACTGAAGGTTGAACTTTCTGTGATTTCTTCCGCATGAATCCTCAAGAATTTCATGGTGTTTGGATCCGGTTAAAGCTCATGAATGCATAACTGGAATGGAGAGAATATTTCAGATCGTGATGTGCAGTGAAGAGAACAAGCTGACTTTTGCGTCACACTTGTTGAAAGTCCTGCTGCTAGGTGGTGGGAGAGTGTTTCTAATCTCATGACTGTGCAAGGGGTTCCGAAGGTGTGGGAACAATTTAAGAAAACTTTCATGGAGAAGTATTTTCCAAGTTCTTTGAGGACCTAGAAAGAGTTTGAGTTTCAGCAGCTTAGGCAAGGAAGCATGATTGTGGCCAGTTATGCAGAAAAGTTTGAAGACATGGCGGCTTATTCTAGGAAAGCTATGTATGCTCTGGATGAGAGTGGAAAATTGATCAGTTTTTGTTTGGACTAAGGGCCGAGATTTCTCATTGTGTCTCACAGAGGGAGTTCACTACTTATTATGAATTGTTGAGACAATGCTATGTTGTTGAGCATAGTTTGAAGAAGGTACAAGCTGAAGTGAATATTGGAAAGACTATTCAAAGTTACCGTGGAAGGGCTAATCAACCTTTTAGGACAAGGCCCCAACCTTTCAAGGGAAGGCAAGTAGTAAGTGCTAGACCTAACGCTCCTCCTTCATGCCCCATGTGTCGTAGGAATCATTATGGAAAGTGTTGTCCAAGTGGAGTGGTTTGATACAATTGTCAGAAGGAGGGACATCTTGCTAAAGAATTTCCACTGAGGAAGGACCAAGTTCAAGGAAGGGTTTATACCATGGATGCAAGGAAGACTAAAGCCGACAACTCTCTTATTGCAGGTACATGTCTTCTTAATGAACATCCTTGTCTTGTTTTATTTGGTTGCAGAGCAACACATTCTTTTGTGTCTACTAGTTGTGTGAAGCGACTTGGGTTGCAAGTTTTTCCCTTGTCTCCTCCTATGGTGGTTACTACTGCTATGGATGAAACCGTTGAGACACCTCTTATGTGTGAACATTGTACTTTGTCCGTGGATGGTAGAGTTTTCCAGATTGATCTTATTTGTCTACCCCTTAAGAAAGTCGATGTTATCCTGGGAATGGATTGGTTATCTGATAATTCTATGTTTATTGGGTGCGAAGAGAAGTTGATCCTCATTCCATCCTTAGAAGCTCCTTCAAAAGATGTGTTGATGAGAATCTTAGAAGGTACGGTTGGAATGTTAAAATTTTTGTTTAAAAAATAGAAATCTGTTTTACTGGTCCTTACTAAAGAGGAGAGTAATGGTCAGTAAGTTTTGAATATTCCAATAGTCTGTGAATTTCCTGAAGTCTTTCCCAAGGATGTCACTTCCTTACCTCCGGTAAGGGAAGTTGAATTCTCAGTTGACCTGATACTGGGGACGACTCCTATATCCGTTTTCCCTTATCGGATAGTGTAACACCCTAATTTTTGCCCTAAGATTTCTTTACATATCATCTGCATTTCGCATACAAACAAGATCGCATTGGCTTTCGAGTTTCTCCTCAAATATAGGATCTATGCTTCGCAGGGGATCACCATTATTTTTACTTCTTTATATTTGTTTATATTTACTGACTTCTAACCAAAATACAAAAAAAATATGTTGCAGTGTTCTTCTTCTTCTCTGTGTTGCAGGTTTTCAAAGACAGGGCAATGATTTCATTCAGACGCGTTTGTTCAGTCCCAATCCGATTTCAGATGGATGTTTGACCTAATATTGGTCAAACTATCAAAAGATTGTGTTGACTGCCAATTGTGTGTACCAGTAGTTTATTCCTCAGATGATGCGTTTTCAAAGTACAAGTTGGGTTGTGTGACAGTGTTTTGTGCGAGGTTTGGTTTGAATCTTCAGTGTTTATCAGGTCATTGGTTCTTCAGTTCATCAGCGATTCATCTGAGGATTTATTTTCCTCAGTTTGGTTTCAAATCATCAGGAAGTAATCAGACAGTTTTCAGATGACAGTTGGCTTAAGTTGTAAAAAAATCTCAGTGGGTCTGTGTTGGCTACATTCATTTTCATCAGAGGCTTGTGCAAGAAAATTCAGGAGTTGGTTGCGGGCTAAAAAAATCATCACCCATTAAACCATTTTTTTTAATATCCATTTTTTCCCTCGATTATTCATATATCACACCATTATCCAAATTATCATTTTTTTAAAATCATATTTCGATTTTTATCCGCTAATAACCATTATCCATTTTTTTTATTCATACCGATTATCCATTTTCTTCACCATATTCTTTTTCTCAAAAAATTTTAAACCAAATATCCATCTATTTTTATAATATCATTTTTATACTAAAACCATTAAAGATTCATTATATTTTTCTAAATGCATTTTTTTAGAATCATTTTTAACTTTCATTATTAGCCCAATTACATTTAAAAAAAAAGAAATGAAAATAAAGTCCATGAAAATAAAGTACATATATTTGTTTCTTAAGCCCACCCATTATGATGTTTGGCAAGAAAAAATAAAGCCACTTGCAAGACTTCATCCTCATGCCAAATCCATTACGCCAGCCAATACCTCCCAGCTTGCACGCCCAGCTCGCAATAGCCTTTCCCAGGCCCCACACCCCAAGGCAAAAATTCCTAGCCATCGTACAGCCTCATCACGCCGCACATTTCCCCACAACACCTTCAACCAAATTCCCAGCCAAGACTTTCCTCAAGCTAGCATACTCCGTACGCCTAAAGCCTCACATAACTCCTAGCATTTCCAAACTGACCCCACAGCAAACATCACGTGACAATTCAAAACTGCAAAACAATTCCCACCTCACATCATCTCAGCCGCATAGTCACAAACTTCAGCCAGGCCCAAACAAAGCTTAGCAAGCCGCCTAGCATCTCATGTCGCTACAAGCTAATACGCTTCCCGCAACCTTACTAGCAGCTTTCCCAACAGCTTCAACAACAAGCTGCAACACAAAACAAAACACACAAAGCCAGGCCCAAAGTCCAATACTTCACACACCAGCCAACATTTTCCAACATTTTCCAGCCAGCATTTCACACACCACAAACGCAAGCTTCCCGCACGCACGTGCATTCAATCCAAGCCAAGGCAAAACATTATCAAGCCATCGCGCGTTACGGACCTGAAACAAAAACAATTAAAACGCAATTGACTCGGCATCAAACAGAAGCAAAACGCGAAATCAAAAACTCAAGGCAAGCACGAGAATTTTGCCGCAATCCAAAACGCGTTTGAATCTTCACAAAACGGCAGCTCCGAAAATCAATTGACTCTTCTATAAATTGAGACCCTCACTCCTTCATTTGCAAGCTTAAAGAGCCTCCGAAACCGCTGTCAAATCGAATCCCAATTCCTTTTTCCAATTTCCAGAATTCCTCTTTTATCACCTACAACCTTCAATTGATTCTCATTCTCAAAATACCTTCAAAAACCTAAGTGAATTGGAGAGAGAGAGAGATGCGTAAGTGAAGAGAAGAAGGAGCGGAAATAGGTGATTGATCTTGAGAGAGGGAATTAAACCATCGCTTGTTGTTGTTTGATTATTGTCACCGATTCATTTGAAGAAAGAAGAAGAATCAATTTGGTTATTGTGTTTGATTTTTGTGAAAGGTGAAGGAAGTTCTTCTCCCCTGTTTTCTTTTTCGGTGCGCATGAAAGAAGAAGAAGATCATTTCATCTTTTTCTGATTTTCTTTTTTCTGTTTTTATTAATTAATTTATTTTGTTTTATGTAAATTATGTTGGGCTTGGGTTTAGATCCACTTGGATCTATTTGTTTACCACACCCGCGGATCCCTTCTTCACCCTCCCATTTCTTCCTTTCCTTTTCTTTTATTCCTTAGTTTTTAATTCTTTTACTTCATTTTGTTATGATATAGGAATCTCTTAAATTTTATTTTAAAAATGTTTTAGAAAAAGATTTTAGGAAAAATGTTTAGAAACAATTTTAGAAAAGTTTTTTTAAAGAGATGTTTAGAAGAGGTTTTTTTAAAAAGATTTTTAGAAAGAGTTTTAGAAAATGATTTAAAAAGTATTTTAAATTCTTTTATGGATCTATTTTTTGATCCATTGTTCTTCATCTTTTTCTTTTTTTGGTCGATGACAATCTCCGATTCGTAGATTGTTGATTTTCGATAAGTTTAATCTTCATTATTTCAAATCTATGGATGAATGATCATTTGGATCATTCTCCATACTTTGAGATTGTGATAGGTTGCTTTTCGATAAAATCAACGAAAATCTCGATTAAGATTAGACCTTCCTTTTTCTTTTAGTGTGGCATGTTTTCGGAGAACGATCCATTATATCGTTTCTCTAACATGTATTAACACGAATATTTTCCACTTTAATTAGTGGTGGCCGGCCTCATTTGTAGGGTAATTACTTCGTAAATTACTCGGCGATTGCTTAACATAGACCTAAAGTTGTCCCGATTCGGATTAAGATCCACTTGGATCTGGTTGCCTCGAATTTATTTTTTCTTTTCGTGGTTGTGCTTGATTAAGTTCATCATACCACTTTATATTGTAAATATTGTAATATTGTGAATATAATAATCCATTTAAATTTAATCTCTCGCACCTTATCCTTTTACTTTAATTTCTTGCTCCTTTATCTCTTTATTATGCTTTATCATATTATATCATATATCATTTGATTATGTTTATATTGTTGCTTGTGTTTTTTTATTTTTGTCCATTTGGACACCAAAACATTAATAAACGGTTAAACATTAAAAGACTTGTGACTTTAATTTTGGACTATGGTTACTATCCCTTGCTTTGGAGAATGGACTTAGACTTTAAGATCTTCCCCCTTTGCTCAAGTTGGAATGGATTAGAAACCTCGGCCTCAAGTTATTTCATTAGCCTTTGAAGATGGAATTCCGAACTTTGAAAGAATTGTGCATATTATGGTTTGGTAAACTCTTTTCTTAACTTTTAATTCAAGTATTAGGATTAGTCCCTTCATCTCCTCCCCATTCTTAAATTTTCAAAACTTTCTCCCTATTTCAAAAAATCTTCTTGTTTTCTAAACTTCAAATGCTTTCATAAGTAAACCTTGACTTCGGTCAAGCGATTTTAAACTTTCCACTTTGTTTTCTTAACTAAATGTTAATTCATGTAAATATATCAAAATCATTTTCTCATATACTTTAAAAAACTCAAAACTCACTCAATTGTTTTTGTGCCTTGTGCACCTTTTTCTTTTTCACATGTTTAGATATGATTCATCTTTTCTAGCGGAATTATTCGCTAAAGCATGACGACTTATCTCTACATTTTAAAACCAATTAAACTCATTTGTTTCTTTTTTCAAATTTTGTACCACGAACTACGAGGTTTTGATCTCGCATTGCACTTTGTGGGTACGTAGGCATGAGGCATTAAAAACCTTATCAAACACAAAAATCATTAAAAAATATTCTTCTCCTCATCTCTTCAATCATTTTCAAGCAAACCAATTTCAAACCAAAAAGCAATAGATATTTCAAAGGGCTCCCGTGGAGTACCACGGACGAGTCGGGTGCCTAAAACCTTCCCGGTTCGTAACCAATCCCCTTACCCATTCTCTGTTTGTTTCTTTTAGCTTTTGCTTTTAGACTCCTAGGTTTTTATTCGTTCTTTTACCTTTTTCCTTTCGGAAATAAACAAAAGCACGGTGGCAACTCTGTGTATATTGAGTTAAGTTAATCAATAGCTTACACTCATGATTTTACCGCTACAGAAAAGTGGCGACTCTGCTGGGGAGTAATCTCTAAGCGGATTCAGCCTACTTTGATTTATTTATTGGTTTGGTTTGACTTGTTTGTTATTTGGTTGTTCTGTTTCGGTTGGTGATCCTCTGTGTGAGATAGATTCTAACCCGGATCTGAGTTGAAACTTATGATAGGACGGCGATATTCGAAGAGATATGTGATGGAGTAGTCTAAAGCAATATCAATTTGATAATCTCCACTCGGTTAGGCTCTCTTGGACTATCAATGTCATGACGAGTAATCATACGTGGCATTATTTTCCGACCTTGAGATGATCATACTGAGGACCTTAGAACCCTTAACCCATCTAAGCCAATTTAGGAACGTAGTGCGGAAACTGTCTGGGTGTAAATCTAAGGCGGTTGTCATGCGATACTACACTCGGACGAGGTCTATTTTAAGGATGTTATCGGTTGGGGAGTAATCCAACGTACCGATGATATTCTAAAGATGGCTGTTAACTCCGGGCACCTCTGTTAGCACCCTTTTGGTTTTCTGCAGGTACAATGAAGACATAACCTTAGTACTTACCTGTGTGGGTTGGTGTTCTGTTACCTTGACTTCATGCTCGTGACTCGGAACCCAAGCCCGTATGCCTTGTGTGATCTTGTTTGTGTTTGTTGCATACATTCCATCATACATTCATGAGCATTGTTCGTAAGATTTCAAAGGACTTATAAGGAACTTTTGCAAAATTTCAGATGTCCATGGCTTTGACTTTTGAAAGGAGGAACACAAAGAAGTACACTTTCAAGAATCCTAATGTTGTAGAGTTGAGAAAGCTAGGAGCTTTGGTTGTTGATACCCAAGAGTTCCGAAGATGTCATGGGAAGCTTTTGTATATGTTGGATATTGATGTTCCTGAGGGGATTCTCCCTACTTTGGCTCAGTTTTATGACCCGTTGCACCATTGTTTCACTTTTCCGGATTATCAGCTTGTGCCGACTTTGGAGGAGTATTCTCATTGGTTAGGTTTGCCTATTCTGGACAAGGAGTTTCTTTTCCCTGGTTTAGAGAAGGAGCTTACTATCAAGGTCATCGCCAAAGCACTTTTTCTTAAGGAGTCCGATCTTAATGGGAAGTTTCTTCCAAAGGGGAGTGTTCGTGGTATTAATGCTAAGTTCTTGATGGGAAAGGCTTCTACTTCACTTACTTTGGGTCATAAGGATGCATTTGAGGCTATTCTTGCTTTGCTTATTTACGGGATTGTCTTGTTTCCGAACTTGGATGGTATTGTGGATGAGAATGCTATTCAGATCTTCTTGAAGAAGAACCCGGTGCCTACTTTGCTTGGAGATATGTATCATGCTTTTCACTATAGGACCTCCAAAGGTGACGGAGAGATTGTATGTTGTGCGCCTCTTCTTTATAGGTGGTTTATTTCGCACCTACCGAAGTCGGATGTTTTCAAGGATAATAGAGAGAATCGAAGATGGTCTCAAAGGTTGATGTCGCTTTCTCATAAGGACATGACATGGTATAGTTCTCATTATGACACTGGGGTTCTTATTGATAGTTGTGGAGAATTTCCTAATGTACCTCTTCTTGGTACACGTGGGGGAATTAGCTACAACCCCATTTTGGCTAGACGACAGTTCGGGTATTGTTTGAAGGATGTTCCAAACAATCTTGCCTTATCCCGTTTCTTCTTTCTTAATGGTGCTGATCATATAGAGATGAAGAAAAGGATTGCTCACTCTTGGCATGTTGTTCACCGGAAAGAGAGAGGTCAATTGGGAAGACAACACCTTCCTCCTTCCGAATGTTATATTCAGTGGGTTCGATCTAGAGCTTCCAAGCTCAAGATGCCTTATCCACCTGAGGAGCCTCTGTTTCCCATATTACCTTTGTCTGCTTTTCTACCTCCCGTAGATGAGAAGGTGGCTCTTCAAGAAGAGTTAGAAAAGATGAAGAAAGAAAAAGAAGAATGGCTACTTGAGAGGACTACTATGCAGGAGCAGATGAAAGAGAAGGATGATCTTATTGAGCTACTTGAGCGGAGGGTCACGAAGAGACCTAGAGAGGATTTATTTTTCTCTAGTACTCCAGCTACTATTCCTCCTACTTCCGGTGCTTGGAAGGACATTGTCGACAAGTTGGTGAAGGATAAAGAAGATATGGAAGAACGGTACAAGAATGAGATCAAGAGGATTCGCATGAAGTATCAGCCAGGATTCGGGACTTCTTCGGATATGATTCCATAGGCTTAGTTTACTTTTGCTCTTATGTATTAGGATTATTGATGTTTGTACTTCATTTGTAATCCTCACTTTGATCTTAATGAGATTGAGTTTTTAAGTATTTCAAAAATGTTTCTTTATGAATATTTCAAGTTAACTTATAATCCTTTGAAATCTTTGCATTTGCATATGCATAACATGCATCATACTCGCATTTGTCTTGCTTTTTGAGTGTTTCCCAGGGATCTTATGTTGTTTCTTGGTCTTCATTCAGTTCTCCTGCCAAGCTGATTCACCGTTTTGATACTCGAGCTAATTGAAGAAGAGTGATGGAAACTTTGCAACAAGAGAATCGCGAGCTGCGCGAAGAGGTTACTTATCTGAGGGAAAGCTTGGAAAGAGTGTCTGCTATGATGGAAAGTTTGGTGGCTGCTCAGAATCAGCCACCTCCTTCTCCTGTTCAGAATATTGTCATCTCAGAGGTCGTTACCGCATCAATTCCTGTTGAGACTGTTATTTCTCCTTGCTATCGTATGCCTGCTAGCACACCTCGGGGCATGCCAGTTGATTTTATTCCTGCCGGTTATCGTCCTCCTCATCAGCCTGAGACTGCTGCATTTAATACTCTCCCACCACCAGTGTGGACTACTCTTCCTCCAGTTGTGACAACTGCACCGCCTGTGGTGCACAATATTCCGCATCATGATGAAATGATTTACCATGCTGATCCCAGTGAAGGCGCTGGAGTTGCTGAAAGACTTGATGATTTCCAGGGACGCTTTGTTGAGATCCAGAGGGAGATGAGAGCTTTGAAGCATAAGGATTTGTTCGGAAAAGATGCCTATGACCTTTGTCTGGTCCCTAATGTTAAAGTTCCTTACAAATTCAAGTTTCCCGAGTTTGAGAAGTACAAAGGCAACACTTGTCCGTTGATCCATTTGACTATGTACGCAAGAAAGATGTCTGCTCAGACTGATAATGATAAGCTGTTGATTCACTATTTCCAGAACAGTTTAACCGGTGCACCTATGAGGTGGTATATGAGTCTAGATAATAGCCAAATCAAGACCTTCAATGATTTGGGAGAAGCTTTTGTGAGGAAGTACAAGTACAACGTTGATATGGCGCCTGATAGAGATCAACTTCGTGCTATGTCCCAGAAGGACAAAGAGACTTTTAAAGAATATGCGCAGAGATGGAGAGAGTTGGCAGCCCAGATTGTTCCTCCGCTGGAAGGAAAAGAAATGATGAAGATCTTCTTGAAGACGTTGGGTTCTTTTTATTATGAGAGGATGATAGCAAGCGCTCCTTCTGATTTCACTGAAATGGTGATCATGGGGATGCGTTTAGAAGAAGGTGTCCGTGAGGGACGGTTGAGTCAAGAGAATAGTAATGGTTCAAGCTCTAGAAGGTTCAACTTTGGGAAAAAGAAAGAAAATGAGACTAATGCAGTATCTCGTGAAAGTTATAGAAGACCTCACAGTCGTGGGAATCACCATTCGTAGCATGTGGCTTCTGTAACACTGATGATCAATGTGGCTCCAATTGTGCCAACAGTTCCAAAGTACCAACCTCGTTATCAACAACCTTCTGTGCAACAAGGTGGTAATCAACAAGCTCGGGCTAAGCCCAGTTTTGATCCTATTCCGATGTCGTATGCGTACCTTCTTCCATCTTTGATTGCAAAGAATCTTGTGCAAACTCGTCCTCCACCTCCAGTTCCAGAGACTATTCCATGGTGGTATAAGCCAGAGGCTCGTTGTGCTTTTCATCAAGGTGCCCCGGGGCATGATGTTGAGAATTGTTATCCATTGAAGTTTGAAGTACAGAAATTGATGAGGAACAGTGTTCTGTATTTCAATGATGTTAATCCAAATGTGCAGAATAATCCGTTGCCGAAGCATGGTAATGCGTCTGTGAATATGGTTGATGGTTGTCCTGGGTTGTTCAAGATTTATGAGGTCCGTCATATCCGAAGATCTTTGGTGGAGATGCATGCTTTCTTGAGTGAATATCACGATATTGATCACGATTATGCTGGATGTTGTATCTGCTCGGTGAATCCTCATGGTTGTGTGATTGTTAAAAGAGATATCCAAAAGATGATGGACGATAAATTGATTGAAGTGACAGCGAAAAGAGATGAATATGAAAATGAAGTGAATGTTATTATGCCTCAGTTCAATCTTCCTGAGAGGGTTGCTCCTGAGAGAGTGGTTATTTCTTTTGATAGTCGCAAAAATGTTGTTACTCCATTGGTGATTAATGTGCCTGGTCCAATGCCATATGAGTCTGATAAAGCTGTTCCGTACAGGTATAATGCTACGATTATAGAAAATGGTAGGGAAGTCCCTCTTCCTACTCCAAAGTCTGTGGTTAGCATTGCTGACGTGACGAAGGTTACCCGAAGTGGTAGAGTGTATGTTTCAGATCCTCCGAAGAGAGTTGAAGATACCAGTGCGAGCAAGCAGATTATGGATGTTGTTGCCCAATCGGGCCAATCTGGTAATAGTGAAGATGAGGTGCTAAAGTTGATAAAGAAGAGTGAGTACAACATCACTGAGCAGTTATTGCAGACTCCATCGAATATATCGGTTTTATCACTCTTGATGAGTTCTGAAACTCATAGGCAGTCTTTGCAAAAGATTCTTGATCAAGCTTATGTTGACCATGATGTGACTGTTGATCAATTCGATAGTATTGTGGCTAATATCACGTCATGCAACAATTTGAGCTTCTGTGATGACGATCTGCCTGAAGAAGGAAGGAATCATAACTTGGCGTTGCATATTTCAGTCAATTGTCAGGAAGATGCCATGTCCAAGGTGCTAGTTGATACCGGATCGTCTCTGAATGTTATGCCAAAGTCGACATTGTCAAAGCTTGCGTTTCAAGGTGCTCCCATGAGGCATAGTAGGATTATTGTGAAGGCGTTTGACGGGTCGAAGAAGACAGTGATTGGAGAGGTGGATCTTCCTATTCTTATTGGACCGTTTATATTCAAGATTACTTTTCAAGTAATGGATATACGTCCCGCATACAGTTGTCTCCTCGGAAGACCATGGATCCACGAGGCAGGAGCGGTGACATCCACTCTTCATCAGAAGTTGAAATTTGTGAAAGAGGGGAAATTGGTGACCATTGAAGGTGAGAGGGCGATGCTTGTGAGCAATTTGTCTTCTTTTTCCTATATTGATGCTGAGGAAGAGGTTGGAACTTCGTTTCAAGCTCTTTCTGTTGTGGATAATGCTGTTAAGAAGAATGCCATTCCCATGTCTTCTTTCAAAGATGTTATGCGAGTGCTTGAAGCTGGTCAGTCTGATGGTTGGGGAAGAATTATTGATGCTGTCGATAACAAGGAAGGTTTTGGTATCGGCTTTGCACCAGGTGCAGTTATCAAAGATCCAAAGACTATTCAAGAAGGCTTCCGAAGCGCTGGATTTATCAACGATCATTCCGCTGCTGCCATCATTGAAGATGATGAAGACGAAGAAATGCTTGACTTTGTTACGCATGGAAAGATTTGCCAGAACTGGATTGCTGTTGATGTTCCTTTTATCGTTCATTCTTCAAAGTAATTTGTTTTTACTTTCTTTCAAAAAATCCTTTCACTCTGCCCAAGGTGAAAGTGATGTTTGTCGGGCTTTGTTTCAAATTTTATCATCATCAATAAAATGTTATTTTGTTATTTCCATATGTGTTTTTCCTTTTTGCTTTATTCTGAAAAATGGTAACATAAAAAAACCAAAAATGTAATGATTGTTTATCTGCATATTGTTTGCACTTTTGTTCATGCTCTAAAATAAAAATAAAATCATTGTGCAGATTGATTGATAAACCCATTGAAAACAATGATCATATGCCCTCTCCCAATTTTGAATTCCCTGTGTTTGAAGCTGAGGAAGAGGATGATGAAGAGATTCCTGATGAAATTTCTCGGTTGCTTGAGCACGAGGAGAAGATTATTCAGCCTCGTGGAGAGTCTATAGAGATGGTCAACTTGGGTTCTGAAGATGAAAAGAAAGAAGTCAAAGTTGGAGAATTGCTTGGTCCTGATGTTAAGAAGAGGATTGTAGAGCTTCTCAGAGAATATGTTGATGTATTTGCTTGGTCTTATCAAGACATGCCAGGTCTTGATACTAATATTGTGGAGCATAGATTGCCGCTGAAGCCTGAATGTCCACCTGTGAAGCAGAAGCTTAGAAGAACTCATCCAGACATGGCAGTAAAAATCAAAGAGGAGGTTCAAAAGCAGATTGATGCAGGTTTTCTTGTGACGTCAACTTATCCTGAATGGGTGGCCAATATTGTTCCTGTTCCGAAGAAAGACGGAAAAGTCCGAATGTGCGTTGATTACAGAGATTTGAATAAAGCCAGTCCGAAAGATGATTTTCCATTGCCACACATTGATATGTTGGTAGATAATACGGCTAAGTTTGATGTTTTCTCTTTTATGGACGGATTTTCCGGTTATAATCAAATAAAGATGGCACCCGAGGACATGGAAAAGACCACATTTATTACACCATGGGAAACATTCTGCTACAGAGTGATGCCCTTTGGATTGAAGAATGCTTGTGCGACGTACCAAAGAGCTATGACCACACTTTTCCATGATATGATTCACAAAGAAATCGAAGTATATGTTGATGATATGATCGCCAAGTCAAAGACTGAAGAGGATCATGTTGAACATTTGCTGAAGTTGTTTCAGAGATTAAGGAAGTATAAGCTTCGTTTGAATCCGAACAAGTGCACATTTGGTGTACGTTCTGGAAATGTTCTAGGTTTCATTATCAGCCAAAGAGGTATTGAAGTTGATCCTGATAAAGTGAAAGCTATTCAGGAAATGCCTGCTCCAAGAACCGAAAAGCAAGTAAGAGGATTCTTGGGCCGATTGAATTATATTTCGAGGTTTATCTCTCACATGACTGCCACATGTGCTCCGATTTTCAAGCTGCTTCGGAAAGATAAAGGTTGTGTCTTGACAAATGATTGTCAGAAAGCATTTGAAAGTATTAAAGAATATCTGCTTGAACCTCCTATCTTGTCTCCTCCGGTGGAAGGTAGACCGATGATCATGTACTTGACTGTGTTGGAAGATTCCATGGGTTGTGTGCTTGGTCAGCAAGATGAATCTGGAAGAAAAGAACATGCAATTTACTACTTGAGTAAGAAATTCACTGATTGTGACTCTCGGTACTCCATGCTTGAAAAAACTTGTTGTGCCTTAGCTTGGGCTGCAAAGCGTCTTCGCCAGTATATGCTGAATCATACGACTTGGTTGATCTCTAAAATGGATCCAATCAAGTATATCTTTGAAAAGCCTACTTTAACTGGGAGGATTGCTCGTTGGCAAATGTTATTATCAGAATATGATATCGAGTACCGAACTCAAAAAGCTATAAAAAGTAGTATCTTGGCTGACTATTTGGCACATCAACTGATCGATGATTACCAACCAATCAAGTTTGATTTTCCCGATGAGGATGTGATGTTCTTGAAAGTGAAAGATTGTGATGAACCTTTGATTGAGGAAGGGCCGGAGCCTGGATGTCGATGGGGTTTAGTTTTTGATGGTGCTGTGAATGCACGTGGAAGAGGAATTGGGGCAATGATCATTACTCCCCATGGTTCACATATTCCTTTTGCCGCGAGGTTGACTTTTCCTTGTACCAATAATGAAGCTGAGTATGAAGCCTTCATTATGGGTCTTGAGGAAGCTATTGATTTGAGGATTAAGCATCTTGATGTATATGGAGATTCTGCTTTAGTAATTAATCAGATCCAGGGCACGTGGGTAACTCATCAAACCCACTTGATCCCTTATAGAGATTATGCCAGGAAGATATCAACTTTCTTCACCAAAGTTGAGTTTCATTATGTTCCTCGTGATGAGAATCAGATGGCGGATGCTTTGGCAACTATAGCTTCTATGATAAAAGTGCACCAGTGGAATGATGTTCCCATGATCAGTGTGATGCGACTTGAAAGACCAACTCATGTGTTTGCAGTTGAAGAGGTCCATGATGATAAGCCTTGGTATCACGATATTAAATGTTTTCTCCAGAGTCGAGAATACCCGCTTGGGGCATCCGATAAAGATAAGAGAACTTTGAGGAGATTGGCAGGAAATTTCTTCCTGAATGGAAATGTGCTTTATAAGAGAAATTTTGACATGGTCTTGCTCAGATGCATGGATAGACACGAAGCAGACATGTTAATGAAAGAAATTCATGAAGGATCTTTTGGCACTCATGCCAATGGGCATGAAATGGCTAAAACGATGTTGAGAGCAGGTTACTATTGGCTGACAATGGAATCTGATTGTTGCAAGTATGTGAAGAAGTGCCATAAGTGTCAAGTGTATGCTGATAAGATTCATGTGCCACCAGCTTATCTCAATGTGATTTCTTCCCCATGGCCTTTCTCTATGTGGGGAATTGATATGATTGGTATGATTGAACCCAAGGCTTCGAATGGACATCGTTTTATTCTTGTGGCAATTGACTACTTCACCAAATGGGTGGAAGCGGCATCGTATGTTAATGTGACTAAGCAAGTTGTGGTTCGGTTTATCAAGAATAATATTATCTGCAGATATGGTGTTCCGAATAGAATCATTACTGATAATGGTTCGAACTTGAATAATAAGATGATGAAAGAGCTTTGTGAAGATTTCAAGATTCAACACCATAATTCCTCTCCTTATAGACCGAAGATGAATGGGGCTGTTGAAGCTGCGAACAAGAACATTAAGAAGATTATTCAAAAGATGGTTGTGACATACAAGGACTGGCATGAGATGCTCCCTTTTACTTTGCATGGGTATCGTACATTTGTCCGCACTTCAACAGGGGAAACCCCTTTCTCACTTGTTTATGGTACAAAAGCAGTGCTCCCCGTCGAAGTTGAGATTCCATCAATGAGAGTTCTGATGGAAGCCAAGTTGACCGAGGCTGAATGGTGTCAAAGTAGATTTGATCAGTTGAATTTGATTGAAGAAAAGAGAATTACAGCTTTGTGTCATGGTCGGTTGTACTTGCAAAGAATGAAGAAAGATTTTGATAAGAAGGTCAAACCTCGTGTATTCAGAGAAGGCGATCTCGTGCTCAAAAAGATTCAGTTTTTCCTTAAAGATTCTCGGGGCAAGTGGACTCCGAACTATGATGGCCCATATGTTGTTAAGAAAGCCTTCTCTGGCGGTTCATCAATTCTTACAACTATGGATGGTGAGGAGATCACTCGCCCTGTGAATGCGGATGCAGTCAAGAAATACTTCGCCTAAAAAATAAAAGAACAGCTCGCTAAGTTGAAAACCCGAAAGGGCGGCTTAGGCAAAAATGAGCGTCTCGGTGGATTAAAAACCCGAAAGGGTGGTCCAGGAAAAAATTAGAGACAAAAATAGAAATAATTATCCCGGTAGATTGAAAACCCGAAAGGGAAATCTAGGCAAAAGTTAGGGATCATGGCAAGTAACTGCGTCGACAGATTGAATCACTTGTAGCAATCGAGGATTTCAGATTCTATCCCTCAGAAGAATTTCCCATCAAAGATTCTTATTCACTCAGCCTTGACTGAAGTTTCGGACACAGTGGAGTTCAAAGTTGATAGGGAAAATAGTGATCATTGTATCTCAATGTAACCCTTTTCCATGTATTTACCATTTTTCAAACTTGTAATGATCCATGGAGTCATGCCATTTGCTGACTACCATTCTATCAATGAATTTGAGCTTTTATCCAATTGTTTGCAATTCTTTATATTGTTTCTGTTTACAAAATTTCAATTTATTGTTGATGATGATTTTTGAAACAAATTTAATAAATTTAATTTTTGAAGATTTTAAAAAACATTTTTCTTTTGATATATGAACAAAGAAAGGATATCAATAGTGATTCCGAAGACAGTAAAGTCTGGATGTGTGTAACTCGTCTCTCCCAAAGCAGGGTTTGATTCGGTTGTGTCCATACGAAGTTCCTGGATAGTCTTGACAGGTTGTTGTTAATGATGTTTTGTTCCCCAACAATGAGCATGAACGGAGATTGTATGTATTTCCCAGAAGAGTTGTTGGAAGGGATGTGTTTTAAAGAATCCCTAGTTGAGTGTTTGATCTCTTCCTCAGCATGTTATCTTTAAATTGAGAAGCATTGGGAATCCCCAGCTGAGCTCTTGTTCCTCAGCTTGATTTGTTTGCATCTTTGAATAGAAGTATTGATATAGCAGTCAGTTTAGAGGTTTTCTTTTACCCGATGGTGGGTATTGATTTAAAATCCCTCGTAACTGTATTTTGGCTATGATGTTAACTTATGATATCCCCATATGGATCCCCAGTAAGTCTGCATGTGTTGGTTTCCAGCAGGTTCCTATGAGATTTTTAGCAGGTCTTGCACTCTGTCCCCAAGTGGAGCAAGAGTTTTATGACAGTTATTCCTCGTGAAGTTTGATGTTTATCAATAATTTTTTCCATCCTCAGCAGATTATTACCTTTCCTCAGCAGGATGATATTCCTAGCATATGTTGTATTATCATGATTTGAGCCTTGTAGTAGGATTTTATTTTCCTTTGATGGCTTATGATTTTCCCCTGTAGATTTCAAGATTGAATCTCCAGCATGTTTCCCTGCATTGTTGCCTTGGGATTAGCCGAGTATCCGGTTGTTGTGGTGTTCTTGTCACCCGTTTCTTATCTTTATGTCTGTGTTGTCAGCATATTCATAAGCATATTCATACGCATAAGCATAGCATCGTTTGCTTGCATTCTTGCGTTTATCATTGTTATCTGCTCTTTGGTGTGGACTTTCCCCCACAGAGTGTGTGTTTTGTCTTCCTCTCAAGTTTAGAGTGTCGACCATTAAGCAGAAAGAGTTAGTCCTTTCTAATTCCCCACTGAGTTTGTTTCTCGTGGATGATGTTGATTCAGCTTCCTCCCCAGTTTATTATCTGGATGGAATTTTCCCCAGTTGATATATTTCCTCCTCGGGATGAGTCTTGTTTGATCGTTTCTCTCCAATTTGTCCTTGGATTGAACTTTGGTCCCCTTTTGTGGATATATTACTTTGGAATTAAGCTATCAGTAATCGATAGTGGGTAATATTACCAGATTTGATCAAGTTCTTTTACTTGTACTCCTACCCAGTAAATCCGGTAGTCGAGATTTCTGCCTCTTACCTAGTAAAAAGGTAATAGAGTTTGTTTTCCTTTGTTTAAGCTCCTACCCAGTAAATCAGGTAGTTGAGAATTGTTCTACCCAGTAAATCCGGTAGCTGATTTTTTCCTCTTACCCAGTAAAAAGGTAATAGAAGCTGTTTCCATTTGATTGAGTTCCTACCCAGTAAATCAGGTAGTTGATCACGCTCCTATCCAGTAAATCGATAGTCGAGTCCCATATATCTTACCCAGTAAAAAGGTAATTGAGGGTATCCCTCTGTATTTTGCTCCTATCCAGTAAACTGATAGTCGAGTCTGTTATATTTCCTACCCAGTAAACAGGTAGTTGTAGTTTCTTTTCCAACACAGTATTCCTCCATTATTTGGATTCGAATATTTTGTTTGATTGATATTCCTGGCAGGGTGTTTACTTTCCCTTGTCGAATCTGGTATCTTGACTATATCATATCTTCTCCCAAGTGGAGTCTGTTATCCAGTGATTTATTTTCCTGGTAACTCTTTCGTTGTCTGTTGTTGTTTCCCCGACGGGATTTTCTTCTGGGTCCCCAAGTTTTGTTTTCCTCTGGTGGTCATATTTTCCCCACAGAGATCTTGGGCTTGCATATCATATTCATATCATATCATTTGTTCTCTTAGGACAAAAATTGGGTATTCTGTATTTAAGTCTCTCCCATCTTGTAGAGACGAAGATGTCAATCTTCATATCTCCGGATTGAAGAAACTTAAATAGGGGCAGGTGTAACACCCTAATTTTTTCCCTAAGATTTCTTTACATATCATCTGCATTTTGCATACAAACAAGATCACATTGGCTTTCGAGTTTCTCCTCAAATATAGGATCTATGCTTCGCAGGGGATCACCATTATTTTTACTTCTTTATATTTGTTTATATTTACTGACTTCTAACCAAAATACAAAAAAATATGTTGCAGTGTTCTTCTTCTTCTCTGTGTTGCAGGTTTTCAAAGACAGGGCAATAATTTCATTCAGACGCGTTTGTTCAGTCCCAATCCGATTTCAGATGGATGTTTGACCTAATATTGGTCAAACTATCAAAAGATTGTGTTGACTGCCAATTGTGTGTACCAGTAGTTTATTCCTCAGATGATGCGTTTTCAAAGTACAAGTTGGGTTGTGTGATAGTGTTTTGTGCGAGGTTTGGTTTGAATCTTCAGTGTTTATCAGGTCATTGGTTCTTCAGTTCATCAGCGATTCATCTGAGGATTTATTTTCCTCAGTTTGGTTTCAAATCATCAGGAAGTAATCAGACAGTTTTCAGATGACAGTTGGCTTAAGTTGTAAAAAAATCTCAGTGGGTCTGTGTTGGCTGCATTCATTTTCATCAAAGGCTTGTGCAAGAAAAATCAGGAGTTGGTTGCGGGCTAAAAAAATCATCACCCATTAAACCATTTTTTCCTCGATTATTCATATATCACACCATTATCCAAATTATCAATTTTTTTAAATCATATTTCGATTTTTATCCGCTAATAACCATTATCCATTTTTTTTTATTCATACCGATTATCCATTTTCTTCACCATATTCTTTTTCTCAAAAATTTTTAAACCAAATATCCATCTATTTTTATAATATAATTTTTATACTAAAACCATTAAAGATTCATTATATTTTTCTAAATGCATTTTTTTAGAATCATTTTTAACTTTCATTATTAGCCCAATTACATTTTTAAAAAAAAGAAATGAAAATAAAGTCCATGAAAATAAAGTACATATATTTGTTTTTTAAGCCCACCCATTATGATGTTTGGCAAGAAAAAATAAAGCCACTTGCAAGACTTCAGCTTCATGCCAAATCCATTACGCCAGCCAATACCTCCCAGCTTGCACGCCCAGCTCGCAATAGCCTTTCCCAGGCCCCACACCCCAAGGCAAAAATTCCTAGCCATCGTACAGCCTCATCACGCCGCACATTTCCCCACAACACCTTCAGCCAAATTCCCAGCCAAGACTTTCCTCAAGCTAGTATACTCCGTACGCCTAAAGCCTCACATAACTCCTAGCATTTCCAAACTGACCCCACAGCCAACATCACGTGACAAGCCAAAACTGCAAAACAATTCCCACCTCACATCATCTCAGCCGCATAGTCACAAACTTCAGCCAGGCCCAAACAAAGCTTAGCAAGCCGCCTAACATCTCATGTCGCTACAAGCTAATACGCTGCCCGCAGCCTTACTAGCAGCTTTCCCAACAGCTTCAACAACAAGCTACAACACAAAACAAAACACACAAAGCCAGGCCCAAAGTCCAATACTTCACACACCAGCCAACATTTTCCAACATTTTCCAGCCAGCATTTCACACACCACAAACTCAAGCTTCCCGCACGCACGTGCATTCAATCCAAGCCAAGGAAAAACATCATCAAGCCATCACGCGTTACGAACCTGAAACAAAAACAATTAAAACGCAATTGACTCAGCATCAAACATAAGCAAGACTCGAAATCAAAAACTCAAGGCAAGCACGAGAATTTTGCCGCAATCCAAAACGCGTTTGAATCTTCACAAAATGGCAGCTCCGAAAATCAATTGACTCTTCTATAAATTGAGACCCTCACTCCTTCATTTGCAAGCTTAAAGAGCCTCCAAAACCGCTGTCAAATCGAATCCCACTTCCTTTTTCCAATTTCCAGAATTCCTCTTTTATCACCTACAACCTTCAATTGATTCTCATTCTCAAAATACCTTCAAAAACCTAAGTGAATTGGAGAGAGAGAGAGAGATGCATAAGTGAAGAGAAGAAGGAGCGGAAATAGGTGATTGATCTTGAGAGAGGGAATTAAACCATCGCTTGTTGTTGTTTGATTATTGTCACCGATTCATTTGAAGAAAGAAGAAGAATCAATTTGGTTATTGTGTTTGATTTTTGTGAAAGGTGAAGGAAGTTCTTCTCCCCTGTTTTCTTTTTCGGTGCGCATGAAAGAAGAAGAAGAAGATCATTTCATCTTTTTCTGATTTTCTTTTTTCTGTTTTTATTAATTAATTTATTTTGTTTTATGTAAATTATGTTGGGCTTGGGTTTAGATCCACTTGGATCTATTTGTTTACCACACCCGCGGCTCCCTTCTTCACCCTCCCATTTCTTCCTTTCCTTTTCTTTTATTCCTTAGTTTTTAATTCTTTTACTTCATTTTGTTATGATATAGGAATCTCTTAAATTTTATTTTAAAAATGTTTTAGAAAAAGATTTTAGGAAAAATGTTTAGAAACAATTTTAGAAAAGTTTTTTTAAAGAGATGTTTAAAAGAGATTTTTTAAAAAAGATTTTTAGAAAGAGTTTTAGAAAATGATTTAAAAAGTATTTTAAATTCTTTTATGGATCTATTTTTTGATCCATTGTTCTTCATCTTTTTCTTTTTTTGGTCGATGACAATCTCCGATTCGTAGATTGTTGATTTTCGATAAGTTTAATCTTCATTATTTCAAATCTATGGATGAATGATCATTTGGATCATTCTCCATACTTTGAGATTGTGATAGGTTGCTTTTCGATAAAATCAACGAAAATCTCGATTAAGATTAGACCTTCCTTTTTCTTTTAGTGTGGCATGTTTTCGGAGAACGATCCATTATATCGTTTCTCTAACATGTATTAACACGAATATTTTCCACTTTAATTAGTGGTGGCCGGCCTCATTTGTAGGGTAATTACTTCGTAAATTACTCGGCGATTGCTTAACATAGACCTAAAGTTGTCCCGATTCGGATTAAGATCCACTTGGATCCGGTTGCCTCGAATTTATTTTTTCTTTTCGTGGTTGTGCTTGATTAAGTTCATCATACCACTTTATATTGTAAATATTGTAATATTGTGAATATAATAATCCATTTAAATTTAATCTTTCGCACCTTATCCTTTTACTTTAATTTCTTGCTCCTTTATCTCTTTATTATGCTTTATCATATTATATCATATATCATTTGATTATGTTTATATTGTTGCTTGTGTTTTTTTATTTTTGTCCATTTGGACACCAAAACATTAATAAAGGGTTAAACATTAAAAGACTTGTGACTTTAATTTTGGACTATGGTTACTATCCATTGCTTTGGAGAATGGACTTAGACTTTAAGATCTTCCCCCTTTGCTCAAGTTGGAATGGATTAGAAACCTCGGCCTCAAGTTATTTCATTAGCCTTTGAAGATGGAATTCCGAACTTTAAAAGAATTGTGCATATTATGGTTTGGTAAACTCTTTTCTTAACTTTTAATTCAAGTATTAGGATTAGTCCCTTCATCTCCTCCCCATTCTTAAATTTTCAAAACTTTCTCCCTATTTCAAAAAATCTTCTTGTTTTCTAAACTTCAAATGCTTTCATAAGTAAACCTTGACTTCGGTCAAGCGATTTTAAACTTTTCACTTTGTTTTCTTAACTAAATGTTAATTCATGTAAATATATCAAAATCATTTCTCATATACTTTAAAAAACTCAAAACTCACTCAATTGTTTTTGTGCCTTGTGCACCTTTTTCTTTTTCACATGTTTAGATATGATTCATCTTTTCTAGCGGAATTATTCGCTAAAGGATGACGACTTATCTCTACATTTTAAAATCAATTCAACTCATTTGTTTCTTTTTTCAAATTTTGTACCACGAACTACGAGGTTTTGATCTCGCATTGCACTTTGTGGGTACGTAGGCATGAGGCATTAAAAACCTTATCAAACACAAAAATCATTAAAAAATATTCTTCTCCTCATCTCTTCAATCATTTTCAAGCAAACCAATTTCAAACCAAAAAGCAATAAATATTTCAAAGGGCTCCCGTGGAGTACCACGGAAGAGTCGGGTGCCTAAAACCTTCCCGGTTCGTAACCAATCCCCTTACCCATTCTCTGTTTGTTTCTTTTAGCTTTTGCTTTTAGACTCCTAGGTTTTTATTCGTTCTTTTACCTTTTTCCTTTCGGAAATAAACAAAAGCGTGGTGGCGACTCTGTGTATATTGAGTTAAGTTAATCAATAGCTTACACTCATGATTTTACCGCTACAGATAGCACCGCTCGAGTTAAGAGAATTGAAGGATCAAATAGAGGATCTAATGGAGAAGCATTTTGTTATACCAAGTGTTTCACTGTGGGGAGCTCCTATTTTATTGGTCAAGAAGAAAGACGGTGGTATGCGGTTGTGTATTGATTACCTTAAGTTGAACAAGGTTACTATCAAGAACAAGTATCCCTTACCGAGGATAGACGACCTTTTGGATCAATTGAAAAGAGCCTATGTGTTCTCGAAGATTGATCTAAGGTCGGGCTATCATCGAATTTGTGTAAAGAGTTCCGATGTACCGAAGACTGCGTTCAGAACCCGTTATGGCCATTATGAATTTCTAGTGATGCCTTTCGGTGTGACGAATGCTCCAGTTGTTTTTATAGATTACATGAACCAGATATTTCAAGCTTATTTGGATAAGTTCATTGTAATCTTAATTGATGACATTCTTATTTATTCTCGTACTCCACAAGAACACGGAGAGCATCTGAGGATTGTTCTATCGATATTGCAAGAGAAGAAACTTTTTGCAAATTTTAGCAAGTGTGAGTTTTGGATGTCAGAAGTCAAATCTCTTCGACATGTTATATCTCAAGGAGGCATAGCAGTAGAATCGTCAACGATTGAAGCCGTGATTAATTGGGAGAGATCGAGGAATGCTTCGGAAATGAGAAGTTTCTTAGGTTTGGCAGGTTAGTACAGAAGGTTCATCAAAGGTTTTTCTCAATTGGAATTACCTTTGACTAAGCTTACTAGAAAGGACTTAGCTTACGAATGGGATTCTGGTTGCAAACAAAGTTTCATGTATTTGAAAGAAAGATTGACAACTGCTCCGATGTTGATCATTCCCGATCCTAGCAAGTCTTACGAAGTGTTTTGTGATGCTTCTAAGATGGGATTAAGAGGTGTTCTTATGCAAGAAGGTCAAGTTGTGGCTTATGCTTCTCGACAGTTGAAAGTTCATGAGAAGAATTATCCAACTCATGATTTGGAATTAGCGGCCGTGGTGTTTACTTTAAAAGTGTGGCGACATTATCTGTATGGAGTGTGCTTTGAGATGTTCAGCAACCATAAGAGTTTGAAGTATCTTTTTGATCAGAAGGAATTGAATATGAGACAAAGAAGGTGGATGGAGTACTTAAAGGATTATGACCTAGAATTGAAGTATCATCTGGGAAAAGCAAATAAAGTGACTGATGCTTTAAGTCGGAAAGTGATTCATGGTGCCAAATTGATGGTATTGGAATATGCATTATTGGAGAAGTTTCGAGATCTTAATCTTCAATTTGTGTGGACTCCAAATGGTGTGATTATGGGAAATTTGAATATCAATTTTATCTTACGAAGCAAGATTCAACTAGCACAAGTTCAAGATGAGAAGTTACAAGAGATGTTACTCCAACCGGGTTTTGTAAGAGCGTTGGATGGGATTATCCTATTTAACCAAAGGATTTGTATTTCAGATGATGATGCGTTAAAAAAAAGATTTTGGAGGAAGCCCATAAAGGTACTTTTATGATACATCTGGGTTCTTCGAAGATGTATCAAGATTTGAAGAAAGAGTATTGGTGGTCCGGAATGAAGAAGGATATTGCAGTGTTTGTGTCTGAGTGTGCAGTGTGCCAACAAGTGAAGAACGAGCACCAAAGACCAAGGGGTTTGTTATAACCTTTGGATATTCCAATTTGGAAGTGGTATAGTATTTCTATGGATTTTGCAGTGGGCTTACCTAGTACTCAGGGTGGTTATAATTCTATTTAGGTAATTGTGGATCGACTAACAAAATATGTGCATTTCTTAGCCGTTAAGACTACGTACAAGGCAAGTCATCTTACGAGGTTGTTTATTGATGAGATTTTAAGGTTGCATGGTGTTCCATCTAGCATTGTGTCTGATAGAGATCCAAAGTTTACTTTGAGGTTTTGGAAAGTGTTCCAACAAGCCATTGGTACGAATTTACGTTTGAGAACTTCTAATCATTCTCAAACAGATGGTCAGACGAAATGTACAATTCAAACGATGGAAGACATGTTAAGGGCTTGTGTGTTGGAAAGTAAAGGAAATTGGAAGAGATTATGGAAATAGGAAAGTAAAGGAAATAGGATTTTAGGACCCAAAGTTATTCAAGAGACTATGGAAAAGATTCACATGATTCGAGAGAAAATTAAGCAAGCCCAAGACCGTTAGAAGAATTATGCTGTCAATCGAAGGAGACCTTTGGAATTTGAGGAAGATGATCATGTTTACTTGAAAGTTACTCCGAGATTGAGACTAAAAGGACCGTTCAAGTCGCGCGAGTTAAGTTCGAGATACGTAGGGCCGTATCAGATCCTAGAAAGGATTGGTGAAGCTGCTTACAAATTAGCCTTACCACCCTCTCTGTCTGAAATGCATGATTTTTTTCATGTATCTCAACTTCGTAGGTTCATTCCTGATCCTCTTCAGCCTATTATGCCGGATTCTATCGAGATAGAAGCGAACTTGACTTTTGAACCCCAACCGAGTTGCATTGTTGGAAGAGAAACCAAAGTGTTAAGAAACAAAGACATTCCACTTGTTAAAGTACAATGGGAGGTGACGCATCCGGGAGATGCTACGTGGGAGCTAGAATCAGAGATGCGGGAGTTGTATCCTCACCTGTTTAGGTAAACTTTAAATTCGAGGGCGAATTTCTATTTAAGGGGGGAGGATGTAATACCCCGTAAATTATTTTAATGCTCTGAATAATATTAATTGATATCAATAGGGTTCCAAATTGCTCTAAAATGTTTTAACCAAAATAATTGGAGCAATCAGTGAATTAATTAATATTAACTAATATTATCTGACTCATAGGTTTTATTAAATTTTGGATTAAGAGACATTTTTTAGATACCCCCTATTTGGACCCATTGGATAGATATTTTGTTATATCAGAAATATAACATTTCTTTTCTCATTTGTGTGGAAAAGTTGGTAAGAGAAGAGAGAAAAGAAGGAAAAAAGTAAAAGAAGAGGAAGAGAAGAGAAATGAAACCCTAGAGCTCAAATCTACATTTCTTCATCATTCGTCCGTCGAATCGACTCGATTTCTTTGTCAATCTTCATCTTTTGAGGTGAGTTCTTATATAGAAACTTTTGTCTTAGCTTTTGGTTGAGTTTTAAGTTTATGAGTTTTAGGGTTTTTGTAGAAAAATATTAGAATCGAAAGTTTAAATGGTTGAATATCAATGAAAATGCTTGAGTATGTTACTAATATGTATAGAAACATCTGTTTTGAATCATTTTGATGTTTGAAGTTGTTTGGTTTGGTAATTGGGAAAATTCTGCATTTTCAAACACAATATTTTTGACTGCTGTCTGCGAGTAACCGGTTACCACCTGGTCAGTAACTGGTTACTTGTTAAAATATTAGAATACAGGGAGCATTTTTACACAAGTAACTGGTTATCCTCTGGGCAGTAACCGGTTACCACTGTTATGAGCATAAAAAAAATATTATTTTGAACTTCTTTTAAAAATTCATAACTTCTTCATCCTTTATCCGATTTATGTGTTCTTTATATCGATTCGGAGCTAAAAATACGTACTATCTTATGATGCCACGAGATGTTATTTTTACCCGACTTTTCTAATTAACCGAAATTATGTTAGTTCGAGAAAATTGAACTATTGAGAATAAAAAAGAATTAACTTGTGAGATGGTTAGGATTACCCTAGGTTGTTGCGAAACCGTTAGCGTGCTATACACTAGGCCTCTGAAATAGTCTGACTAAATCTTGAGGTGGGTGGATCTGGGTCCCACAAGAAGCGTCTATAAAGGCTAAAGGTGTGTATTTCACGAAAGTGCCTCCGTAAGTCTGGTGTAAGTCTTGAGGTTGGTAGATTTGGATCCCATGGGAAGCGTCCGTAAGACTTGAGGCGTATATGTACATTATCCCTCTAGGAAGTCTGAGTAAGTCTTGATTTGGGTAGATCTGGGTCCCACGGGAAGCATCCGTAAAGGCTTGAGGGAGTACTACACGGGGTTATTTGGGGAGTCTTGTGTAAATCTTGAGGTGGGTTGATCTAGGTCCCACGGGAAGCGTCTGTAAAGACTCAAGGTGAGTATCACATCGAGTCCTCCGTAAATTCTTGTGTAAGTCTTGAGGTGGATGGATCTTGGTCCCATGAGAAGCATCCATAAATGCTTGAGGTAGATGTCATACTCGTATAACGTCGAGAGTGTTATATGGATTCTTGTTCCATTTTTCTTTAGTTTCTTGTGAGGTAGTTACTAAAGACTCGAGCTATGTTTTAGATTTAAACTTTAGAGCCAAGAGAACTCTAAGATAGGGAACTCACTAAGATGTTGTTATCTCACCCCATGTTATTGTTATATTTTTTTTACAGGTACTTCAGGTTCTGCGAAGAGTAAGGATAAGGAAATTTGATTATCCTTACTTATCGATGGGTTTCTTCTGCTGTGGATGTTTTGAGAACTTCAGATCTAGTTCTTTGTCTCATTTTTTTTAGACATCATGTATTATTCTTAGCCTTTTGTTGTAGTACCTTATGTATTTAGTTGGCTAAAATTTTACAATGTGTTATACTAAGAACTTATTGTATTTCAGTACCAAACTTGAACTTATATATATGAAAAATATGCTTTGATGTATGTATTTTATATATGGGTATTACATTGAGTGTTTCCCTTTTACAATGTGAAGAAGTGCGACCTTGAATAATGAAAATAAAATCTACTTATATAGATATATAAAATAACGGTCAGACACTTTCCAACAAATCAGGCTTTGATACATGTCAACACATTCTCCTGGAAACCACCCACTACTTGGAGCAGTTTCTTTGTAACTTTCTGAATCTCCTTGTTGAGATATCTTCGACATAGTGGATTCTATGAGATGCACCAAAGTACTTCGACTTCCTTCTGGACTTCTTCATCTCGTCTGCTTCCCATAGACCCTTTTGTCAAGTTTCCTTTTTCCTTTAGGTAGGGCGAAACTATTTATTCTTGGCATGTTCATGAATTTGCTTCTAAACATACTTTTCTGAGCAAGTCAAAATCTCTAGCCAACAAATTGCCCCCCCAAATGGACAGTTTAGACAGAGAGGTAGTTGACAAAGAAGCTTGGCCTTTTGGAATTTCCTGAGAGATTTCGACGCATTTTTCGAACCAATCGACTGTTCATATTCTGTCAGACAGACAACCTGTCACATTCAACATGATTCCACTTTTGGTGTCACAACTTTCTTAAGATGTGGGGATCTTCAATATTCCCACTAAAATAGCTCAAATCCCAAAAAAAAACCTTTGTGTCGTAAGACCATGGGTAAAAATATCATTCCCCTTAGGCCGTTTGTATCTGGAGTGGAAATAATGGTTTGAATCCACTTCCTCGAAATTGGTCATCTACATTAATTGAATAGTAGGGTCACCATTTCCAAGACCTAGAAAGATATATTTTTATGGCGACACTCTTTTTCCAAGACTGACTGCATGCCTTTCAAGCTTCGACCCTTCCGCTTGGTGATTCACTCGAGGCATATAGCTCCTATAAAAGACGTGGCTTCATACACCTTCTTGCCACACTCATTCAAATTCGCCATGATCTCTTCTTCAAATTCTCTCGCAGACCAGAGGGTGCCCAAGAAAGATCTAGAGCCCTCAAAACCAACCACTTTAACGGCTATTGCGCCGGCTACTAGGGATAAAATTGCTGGGAAGACGTCGGTGACCCAGATGAAACCTCCCAAGAAGAGAATGCCTCAAAGTTAAGAATTCGATCCAGATGCTGATGAGGATTGGATGAACTTCCTCAATCTATGAGCATGGAGAGGCATGTATGAATAACCAGTTTCTTGCCAAAATCCATCTGGCTGTTTGTGCATTTCCTTTTCTACACTCAGCTGGCCTACAGGCTTTTATGTTTAAATTTTAACGCCTTATGCCCTCTTTGTATGCCACTTTTGGTTGTTGGTCCGTTGTGACCATTATTAATGAATTTGTTTATGCGTGAATGTGTATTTCTTGTAGCATAGGTTTATATTGTTTTAGATACTTCCCATTTACTCTCAAGATTCTCTCATCAAATCCTATCTCTTTTATATCATAGGCATTGTTGCTAAAGGCCTGACTTATTTTGAACGGTCCTTCCCAATTGGGTGACCATTTTCCTAAGGTTCGATCTTGCCTATCCATGGGTAAGGTGACCTTCCACACATAATCATTAACTTTAAAGGTCTTTTCTTTGATCTTCTTATTATAAGTTTTGGCTACTCTCTCTTTTTGACGCAGCAAAGCGTCCAATGCCCTTAACCTCTCTTCGTTCAAGTTTGTGATCTTGTCGAACATCATATTGCGATACTATTCCGATGGGATCTCAAATTGATGTTGGATTCTTATCGACTGAAAGCCAATTTCTGAAGGTAGGACGACGTCGTGACCGAAAGTTAGATGAAATGGCGTCGAGTCCGTTGACTCTTTTAGGGATATTCGACATGCCCACGGGATTTGGTCCAAAGTCTTGTGCCAGTTTCTAGGATTTTTGGAAACATGTTTCATAATAAGCCCGATCACTACCTTATTTGCAACCTCGACATGCCCATTGGCTTGTGAGTAGTATGGTGTCGACGTGACGAGCTTAAATCCTATTTCCGCTGCAAACTCCTGCAATTTTTGGACTATAAACACTGAACCTTGGTCGGTGTTTATGGTTTTGGGAATCCCAAACCTATATATTATATGGCTTTGGATGAAATCAATAACAACCTCCTGGTCAACTTTTGTCAAAGGCACCTCCTCTATCAAATTAGTAAATTAATCTATCCCTACCAATATGAACTTCTATTGTTTCGACAAGGCGGGTCAAATTTCTCCTATCCCATCCAAAGCCCATCCTCTGAATGGCCATGGTATCACGATATCATGTAATTCACTGGTCGAGACGTGTTGGATGTTGTCATGTTCTTGGCATTCTTGACATCATTTAGCAAAGTCTATACAATCTTTGAGCATACTTGGCTAGTAGACGCCCTGTCTAAATAGTAACCATTTCATTTTGTGACCCGCTTGATGGGCTCACAAACCCCTCCATGTACTTTTGATATGGCTAGGTATGCTTCTGAGTCTCCTATACACTTGAGTAAAAACCCTTATGAGGTTTTCTTCATGAGCTCATTTCCCATTAACACATAACTTAGAGCCCTATATTTAATCTTCTTTCCAGTTCCTCCGACGAGATTCTATAAGTACTCTATGATGGGTCATCTCCAGTCTGTTGTTGACAATCCATTGATAACGAGGACTTCGTCGTAACATGTCTCTTTGGATTCTAAACCATCAGAAGTCTGTAATGGTGGCACATTCTACCATTTTCTCTTGAACCTCAATGAAGTCCTTCAGTTTGTCTTTCAACACTTTATATCCTGAAGCAATCTGTGCTAGATCATTCGCCTCTTGGTTATCCATTTTGGGTAGGTGTACGATACTAGCTACATCAAATTGTTCTAACAATTGTTTTTCCACAACAAAGTAGGCTAATAAATGCTCCTTAATACACTTGTACTCTCACGTGAGTTATTTAACTACTAGCTCTGAGTCACCTTTGATCTCCACTCTCTGTGCCCCTAGCTTCTTTAATATCTTCAACCCAGTAATTAAGGCTCCACACTCAGCCTCATTGTTGGAACAATTTCCTTCAACCCTGCATTTAAATCTTGTTAGGAGGCCTTGTGGGGAGATTATCATTACCCCTATGTCAGTTCCATGCATATGGCTCGACCCATGAAAATATAATTTCCATGAGTTTGTGTCAATTATGAACACCTGAGGTTTGACTACTGCATGGTTGACGATTAAATCGGCCATATCTTACCTTTCATAGCTCTTAAAGGCTTACAAGTTAATGAAAACTCAGTTAACGCTAGTGCCTATTTACCTATTCAACTGTGCATAATAGGTTTAGACAACATATGCTTGATGACACCGTAATGAGACGAAACAAAAACGTCAATAAGCTTTATATATTGCTTCAATTTCATACATTAGAAGTACATACATAGGCATAATTTTTCAATCATAGTATACCTAGTTTCAACATCTATCAACATTCTACTGAGGTAATAAATGGGTCTTTCGACACCATCATTGTCCTCATATGCTAACATACTTCCTATGGTTGTATCTGATGCAACAATATACAATCTCATATTTTTATTCATACTAGGTGATAATACCATAGGAGGCTTCTACAAATAGTCTTTGATTGCGTCGAATGCCTCTTGTTGCTTCTCTCCCCATTGGAACTCACTGTCCTTCTTGATCTTCAACAATGGCAAGAACACTTTTGTTTTGCCACTTAGGTTGGAGATGAACCTTCTCAAGAAGTTGATTTTTCCCAACAAAGATTAAAGCTTCTTCTTTGTCGAAGGAGGCTTGAGATCTAAGATAGTTTTTGTCTTGTTTTGGTTGATCTCGTTGCCTTTCTTGTGGACCACAAAGCCCAAAAAATCTCCTACATTTACACCAAAAGCATATCTTAGTGGATTATTTTTAATCCATATTTCCTCATCCTCTCAAAAGAGCATCGAAGGTGATCTAAATGATCATTCTCCGACGAGGACTTTATTACAATGTCATTAATATATACCTGCATGAACTTCTCTATGAAGTCATGGAATATTGCATGCATGGCTCTTTGATATGTAGCCTCAACATTCTTTTAGGACAAAGGGCATTACTACCCATTCATAAGTACCTATGGCTCCTGGGCATGAAAACTTTGTTGTAGGAACATCATCCTATGTTATGAGGATTTGATTGTACCCTGAGTACCCATCGAGCATACTCAAATACTCAAAATCTGTGGCTGAACCGACAAGCATCTCTGCCACAGGCATTGTGTATTCATCTTTGGGGGTGTAGCTCGATTTTTGTGGTCTTTAATCACTATCGCATTTTTGCTACTATCTAATTTCTTATTTTTTCCTGGTGAAGTTGGTTATGGAAGGGAAGTTATATTTTAAACTCACCTCGCTTTGCATACTGTTATTTAACATATGCCCACATGGTTTTGGGTTCTTCTTTAGCTTAGTTCAACTATTGGATTAGTGCAAAAAAATTTCTTTTTGATATTGATGGAGGTTTCTTTGATATGGGTATGGGTATGAGATGAGTGCAGATTGATAGGGTGATGTTGATGTTTTTGTGTTTCTGTATCATCATAATTTTCTGATGTTTTTCTCAGGTTTAGAAACCTAATTGTTGTTTTTTGTTTGGTGTGCTCGCAAAGATCTTACGACCTTTTGCCTATGTACCCCAAAAAGAGAATTGAGGGATCAAAGGATCGTAGTTCCTCCTAAAAGGCTAGAGCTAGGAGGAAAATGTTGATTTGTATCCAGGTTAAAGCAAAAGATGTTGATGCTCAAAAGTTTTGTATTTGTGTCTTGATTAAAGCCCAAGATTGAAGATGAAAAATATGTTTGTTTCCTGATCAAAGCCCAGGATTCAAGCTGAAAATAGTTGTTTATAACTGGTTGGTTGCTTGAATTGCATAGCTCAAGGCATAAGCTGAATAATATCTTAATTTTCATAGCTCAAGAAAGAATGAATGGGTACCCTAAATTGTATAGCTCAAGGAGGACTGAATGGTTGATCTGAATTGCATAGCTCTGGAAATGTTGGATGTTTAGCTTAGTTAGAGTCCAATTCTATGACTGGTATTGTGGGAAATTAGCTTAGTTAAAGACCAAGACTATGACTATTGGGAATGATCCTTGTTAAAGTACAAGACTATGACTGTATTGATGTTGTTTAACTTAGTTTAAGTCCAAGGCTATGACTGATTTTTAGTGAGTGTATAGTGTTTGACTGTTTGTGTCCTGATTGAAGCCAAATGTTGAAGCTAAAAGGTGCCCAGTAGAGATAATTTTTCATCTCTAAAGAGAGAAATTTTTTTTATATGTGCCTTTATTGAAGCCCACGGTTGAAGCTAAAGGATGAAAATTTGACTCTGTTGGAAATTTTTATTTGTGTCCTAATTTGGCAGCCCAGGGGTGAAGCTTATTTATGAGAGACTGAATCTTGATTATTTGTATCTTATATGAAGCCTAAGATGGGATGCTGAAAATTGTTGGGAGACTGACTCTGTAATAAGAGTGTTGTCTGTTGGTTCGATAAATGTTTTGAAGGTCATCAGACATTCTTTTGTCTGGGGAGATTCAATTGTACAAAGCCCAAGAGGAGGCTAGCTTGGTCATCCATCAGGGAGAGGGAGACTACTGTATTGTATTTGATTCTTAGGTCTCTTCATGTGCTTTTAGGAAGCCTGAGAGGGTCCTTGTGTTTAAGCCCAAAAGGAGGCTAGGTTACCTGTATGAGGCCCATGGGTCCTTGTATAAAGCCCAAAAGGAGGTTGGGGGAAGGCTGAGTAACATCTAAGCCTGAGAGAAGGCACCTTTAGGAGGCCCGTGGGTCCTTGAATGAAGCTCAAGAGGAGGCTATGTTATGCCCTAGTTTTTGTTCTAGTTATTCAGAAGTTAGGTTTGGTGACAGTAACCCGATTGCTTAAATTCTAGCAGAGGTGCAAATATAAACAGTAAAGATGCATGCAGACAAATAAAAGTATCAGTGAATGTGTTTAAAAACTTTTGGTATTGACTTTGTTATGGTTTAAATATTCTTAAGTTGTTTAATTAAGAAGGTAGTTAGGGGATATAATGGGAAGTAGAGGCCCAAATCCCGAGGGAGAAAGATTTCAGATGCTTTTTACATTGTATTATCTTTGTCATTAAGAAGTATTTTGTTATTTTTTCTTTAGTATGAGGTGAAGAAAGATAATTTTGGAAAATTGTTTTATTCTAAGCAAGCACAACAGTTTAAGAAAACAACGAGAAGTTAGAAAGATGGAAGATGGCTCATAAGCCAATAATAGGGCTTTAACATAAGGATGCCTATGAAATTTGTTTTGTTGATTAATTATCTGATGATCTGATACACAAAGTAGGACTTGGGTGTTGAAAAGCTACCTACAACCTAGAAAGTAGTTCACTAGAGTGAAGCTCAGTCTAGTTGTTGGTGTATTAGATCTTTAGTCATAAAGATGAAAAACGAAAAGGAGATGGGACTTGTAAACAATTGGGTCCATAATCTTTGTATAAGAGATTAAAAACTATTTAAGAAACAATTGGAAGGCTCAGGACTTATAAGGAAGCCTGACAGAGTTTTAAAACAGATCGGAGAAAGTTTAAAACAGAAAGAACGAGTCCTAAACACAAAGGATTCCTAATTACACATTTTGACAATTCATTTTAGAAAACAAATGGTTATGTGTAAAAATGTTCACGGAAAAAGAGTCATAGATGAAAACTTAATGTGGTGAAAAAGGCGATTGCGCAGAGTTTTTTGAAAATGGAGCAGATGAACCCTAATGGTTCATTTTTCAAAAAAGGATGGGTCTTACACTCTAATAGAGGCTCGTGAGTGTGACAAAAGTCAATTTGAGGGTATGAAAGTCAAAACCCTAATTTTTGAATATTTTGAATATTTATTTGAAATAAAATATTAAAATATTTGATAAATTTCAAACACTAATTTAAAACAAGAAATATTCTTGGATCAAGGTTTGAAAATTCAAATTTTATCTATAGAATATCTTGAGATTAATTTGTGTTTGAAAAATCAAGAGAAAGAATCATTTAAAAATGTGTAAAAACAATTAAAAATTAATTCTTTGTAAAAATACAAATATATTAAAAAATATTTTTTTTGGAATTTATTTATGGAATAAAATATTTAAACATATTTTAGAATTAATGAAAAAAGAATCACTCAAAAAATAAAAATAATTAGAGTTATTAATTTTTGAATCAATTAAATAAAACTTATAAAATTCAAAAATTCAAATTTGTAAAAAGGGCGCCAAGAACATTAGCCAAGAACACGCGCGAAGGTGTTTGTGCCCAGATTTGCAAAACCAATCATATCTCATGGAATATGCATCCATTTGAGATGAAATAAACATCAAAATCCCTCGTTTTGATCCCACGAATCCAATGGTACCAATTAATTTCATTTATTTTAAGTGTAGAGTGAAAAATCAGTGATGAACACTAAAGAACCCTAATTTGGCCCGAGCCTCGTGAAATTCTACATGATGATGATTTTATGAAATTGATTGAGGGGAATTACTTAGAATATGATTACGCACATATGGCAAAAAGGTAGTGCGAGGAAATATGCATGAATTATGATTTGGCCTAGTTTGAGGTTTACTTGAACTTGAGCTTGCGCTGGAGTTGTGATTTTTTGACTGGACATCCTCTGAGGTATTTTAACCTTATGAATGGACTTCCATGATGTATATGAGATATTTAAACCATTACATATGGTATAGGCTCTTGTCCAGATGAAATTCTTGACTTTTTGTTCCCCGATTAGTCAAAAACTCTAATTTGGGCACTATGAAACCCTAATCTTGTAGTCCTTGATTTCTGCATCTTTTGTACTTGTAAATGGTTTGTCATGGTCATGTCAACATTGTTGATGATATGTGGAGGCCTTGGCTCCTTTCTCCATGAAAAATTTCATCTGGAGGTTCAGATGACTGAAGCCCTAATTGGTGATTGTGATGGCTCGGGACCCATATCACTAAGACTTTTGTACAATCTTTGAAAAATTTCTCATCATTTGAGATTCCTTAACCCTTTGATAGTGATTGAAAGGTTGAAAATATTATGTATTAATGATTGGTCCTTTGTCTGAATCCTCTGAGGAACTCAAGAATCATGATCCATTGCGGGGATATTATTCAAACCAGTTTGGGGCAATCCTTTGGTCAGTGGATTACTTTTGATGATGTACATATCTTTGGGTTAAAATTTAGGATATAACAGGGGGTTGCAATGTTGAGATCCCTAGAATCAATTCAAATGCGAAGTGTTCCATTTCTCTTAATTAAAGGAACTATATTGGCGAGCCATTCGACATACTTTACAATTTTGATGAACCGGATTTTGAGCAATCTCTCGATATCTTGTTTGATATTCTTAGTCACCTCTAGGGAAAAATGACAAGGATGCTGCTTGACTAGCTTTTTTCCTGGTTGTATGGGTAGGCGGTGCTCCACCACACTTCGACTCAGACCAGACATTTATCCATAATTCCAAGCGAAACAATCTCTATACTTTTTCAATACTTCGACCAACTTAGCCTTCATTTTCGACCTTATTTTCGTACTTATGTATGTGGGTCTCTTAGTGGTCCCATCACCTAGATCAATTTCTTTGAGTGGCTCACGAGCCTGCATTTTTTGTGGCTCATTTGTTGGGTCTCTTTCAAACCCCAAAGGCCCATTTTCATAAATACAATCGAGCCTCCGGCTTTCCGAAGCTGTTATCTGGCCCAATTGGCCATATGTTATGGCTTTGTCTATTAGGATTTCACACTTCCTATCCTCCTTAGCCATTTCTTTTTTTGTTTTCAGCTAAGTAGGTCGAAATTCAAGTCATAGTTTCTGACTCACAGGTCATTCTCGTCGACCTCAGACCACCCTGTAGGTGGCAGTTCACTCAGCTCCTCTAGTATGTCAGCATCATCCTAGACAAAACCATGGTCTGGATCCAAGTTCAACATGCAGCCAGTTTCGACGGAGGTGTAGGAACCTGATCCATCATCACACGAGGCCATGTTTGCTAAATGTTGATCGAATGACCTCTTCAATCCCTTGGTGCCGTCGACCTTATAATAGCTTGGTCGGCTTCGATGTTCTCGAGATACCATATTTTCTCTAGATACTAAGTCTTTGGTGTAGGTTCGAAGGAACTGCCCTTATACTTTGAATCCATTCTCTACCCAATAACTGGTTGAAGTTTGCTTTAGAGTTAATCACCATAAACAATGTCGAAAGTGTAGTCGTGTAGTCGAAATGGCCGCGAGAGGATTCATCTATTCGATCAGAAAAAAGTTAGATACCTAATACCTTAAGGATATGGCCTAATTGGCATATACAGTTCGACAGGTCAAAAGCCTAAAAGCCGAGAAGTCTAAGGCTTGTCGATTCCATAAGAAAGTTGCATATTGAGCAACCGACAAGTTCTCGTCCGATGACAGAAAACTCCTCGACAAAAGTGAGGCTTATGTGGTTGAACTTAAGGAAGGACATTCCTACTGTTGTAAAGTATTGAAACCATCGAGCGGAAAAAACCTTGTCGAAACAAAGAAATCCGACAAATATGTCACTAAGACATATACCTTTGATATATCTAAATGCGACGAAATTTTCGATTTGTTAGTAAAAGATGGTAAAATTATTGTTCCACCAAGTTTAAAGATCCACCTCTAGATCAAAAGAAAAAGAGGGGATTTTGCAACTTTCATAATTATCATGGTCATAAAACTTATCAATGTGTTCTTTTCAGGGATTTGGTGCAAAAAGTTATGAAGGATGGCAGCCTTCAATTTGGGGAAAAGCCAAAGATGCTGGTCGACTCTGATCCTCTGAAAGTCGAAGAAGCACTCTATTATGAGCTGAATGATTGTATGATGTTACAAGTTATCTCATGGATAAAACATAATTTTTCAAACCTTGATCCAAGTTTATAACTTGTTTTTCTTTATTGTTTGAAATTTTCAAACATTTTATTATTTTTTATTAAAAAATAATCATTTAAAAATAGAATTTAGGGTTTTTAAACTTACAACCTTAAATTCAATTATTTTTACAATCATGGGCCTTTATTAGAGTGTAATACCTAACCCATTTTTTAAATATAGACCATTAGGGTTTATACCGACTATTTTTAAAAACTCGGCGAGATTTCCTTTTTCATTGAATTGTAAACTTGCTCTGTGAATTTCTTTCTTTGAATCTTTACAAATAACTTTTTATTTTATAAAATGAATTTTCAAAATGTGTTATGGGGAATCCTTTGTGTTTGGGACCCATTATTTTGTTTTAAACTTTCTCCGACATGTTTTAATACTTCGTCGGGCTTCCGTATAAGTCATGATCCCCCCAACTATTTTTACAAATAGTTTTCAATCTCCTAAACAGAGATTCATCAGCCACTTGTTTACAAGTCTCATTCATTTTTATTTTTTCATCTTTATGAATAAATATCTAATACACCCGTGTCGCTCCCCGGATTTCAATCCTGGTACAAACGCGAAAGTGACGTGGAAAAAGAATAGAGTCGCCAGCCAGGCATTTTTATCCCGAAGAAAGGGAAGGGTAATGCTGCACAAACCAGAAGAAAGAAAGAGGAAGGACACAGGTCCTGCGAACCAAAGAGACTGAGTTCGGGAGTCGGTTACGACCTGGGAAGGTATTAGCACCCAGATCGTCCGCCGTACCCGACGTGATCCATGCTTGCAAAAGAAACTGTTTCAAAGGGTGAGGGTATGAAAACTGCAGCAAAAGAAATGAAAATGGAAAGAAACTGGAACTGGGAAAGAAATGAATAAGAAACAAAGAGACAAAATGTAGGGAAAATAAAGATTGTGCTCGAACGGGCCCTACCCCGCTGCCTACGTACCTCATCAGGATAATGAGGATCAGAGAAGCCGTAGTTCCCCTAACTAGGGGTAACAAAGGAAAATTGCTTGTGAATTAAAAGCTTGAACTGCCTATGCCATTGCTCAGGTGTTGCAGACTCGGACGACGAGTGCGTAACCATCTTGCAAAGTGACAAGTAGGAGCGAGTTCACGGACGGAGCGAATGAGATGAGAAAAGAATTCCCGAAGGAAAGACGCTTATTGTTTGTTTGGTGTTTTTTAGAAGCTTTTATGAGTGAAAGTTTGCATAGGTAAGTGTACCTAAGTCTTACTCAATGGGATGTGTACATCTCACATCATCCCGAAATGGAATGCACAAGAGGCACACCTATCTATGGAGGAAATCCCCAAAGCTAGTCCCATAAGTGAAGGCTTAAGCACACTGGCCTATTACCATTATTAAGTATTTTTGTGGTTTTTTGGTTAAGAAGTGTTTTTTTAGCTTTTTATTTGTGAGGTACTCATGCTAAGACCTATCCACCACGAGTGATGACTCACACCTCGCCCCGAAACAGAACGCGTGCAAGCATCTCATAGCAAAGTCTCATGTCACATGAAAGTACTCAACCTTTATTAAGTGGGTTAGAAATTAAATTTGAAGAAGAGAAGAGAGAAAGCACCAAAAGGATCATAAAGGTAAAAGCTAACGGGAAAAGTCTAATCCTAATATTCACATGCTCGGATGGTCCTAGGTTAGTGAGGCTCACTATCCTAATGAAGGAGAAGAAAGAAGAAGAGAAAGATGAAAGGAGAAGCTCCATGGTGGCCTAAGCACACCTCAAGTTAAAAAAAGAATAAAAGAAAATGAGGAAGAAGAAATAAGATGAAGAAGGAATAAGATAAGGAGATGAGAATGCGAAATGGAGATGAATAAGATAAGGAGATGAGAATGCAATATGGAGAAGAAATAAGATAAAGAGATGAGAATGCGATATGGAGATAAGATGAATAATGCACAAACAGAGCCTACACCAGTAGGACTTCCAGATGCAATAGCATGCGACAAGTATAATCGGGTCTCAGTGGTACCTAACGGAGAAGGTCCGTTGCCTCTACAATGCGTGCAAAAGAAAATATCAAGTCCAGAATAAATTCAACAGTCAAGCACAAGTGTCCATTATCAAAATTTCCGACAAAGGTCAAATATAGGCTTCCAGCATCCAAGTCATCCAATAAAAGAACCAGAGTTTAGCCAAAACAATTTTCAAGCCGAGTCTTCAAGTCCAAGGAACAATTTGACATAAGGCGATCACTGAAGTCGAACAATAAGCCTACAAAACACCAAGCACGAACTAGAACCAAAATTAAATACAATTCTATTCAGATAAACAAAAACAAACAAAAAAACATAAACGGAATTAAAACCGCGATTATATATTAATAACCAAAACTCTAACAAAATCCTAAATTAAACTATTAATAAAAATTGATTAAATTCTAAAGGAAAATCCCTAACAGAAAAGAATAAAAGTCAACTAATACTAATATTAACAAATAGAATCAACATTAAACTTTAATTAATCAAGATTAGTGTCACTAAATCAAATTAAACAAATAAATTCTACAAAAACTCCAACAAATATATAATCACAAAATACTGCGTAAACCTTTTAATAAAAAATAAAAAAAAAGAAAACTCTAAAATTCAGAAAATAAAAAAAAAAATGTATATCGAAAGAATGGAAAAGAAAAGAAATGAAGAGACAGAGGGAGGTGTTGTTCGCAGGAAAAGGGGGAATTCAGCAAGCTCTAATGGTAGCAATTCAGTGGGCTTCAAAGCCCACCAAGCACAATCCAAGAAACCTGATATGTGACTGCAATTTATTTCTCTTTTCAGTTCACAAACATCAACACAATAACGACGCCGAAAAGGACGAAAATGGTCGTGGATTCAATCTTCTGTCATCATCAACCTCACACCATCCATCGAGCTTCGCCGAACAAAAACACTTCAACGTTGGTCCACTTCTTCCTCTTGAAGCTTCGCCGATCAATCTCAGTCCCGATTTGACAAAACGACGAGAAGTGTGCGTCTCGTGCTTGCTCATCTTCTTTACGCTCAGATCGTCGTCCTCTGTATATCCCGACGCGGCGCCATCGATTTCTCTTGGTGAGCCTTTGATATCTCTTTGTTCTCTGCGTTGAGTTTCGATTAGATGAGATTTGGTGGCTTCCTTGTGGTTTTCGGTGATTTCGTCCCCCTTTTGTTCATTTTCAGATCGGTGAAGAAATCCAATGCGGTTCAACCCTCCATCTCAGCTTCTAGTCGCGGCGGTATCGGTTTGGTTTCTCGCTCAAGATCGCAACGATCTCGCCGACACTCTTTCCGTCTCAGTCTCACTCTTCTTCTTTTTCTGTTTCTGTGTGTTGTTGATGTTCAGTTGGAGTTGGGAAAGATGAGAGTCGAAGGCGGGATTAGGATTTAATGTTGTGGTGAGGACGAGAGTTTGCTGAGTTGTTAAGGGTTGTTGCGGTTAAGGAAGGAGTATTTGGTTATGTTGAAGGGCTTCGGTGGGGGTGAAGGTGATGTTGAAGATGATGTGCGGTTGAGGTTATGAAGAAGTGATGGTTGTTTCGGGTGGAAAAAGGTATGGTGTGAAGAATGAAGGGTGTTGATGGAAGGGAGGAATCAATTCTGTTTCGGGTGTTGAAGAGTTTATGTTGTTTTGCAGATTTAAAGAATGAGTGTTGGTTGTGAGATGCAGGGTGGCCGAAAAATGAGGCTGAGGGTGAGAGAGTTGTGTATGAGAGGCTTGGATTTGGTTTATGGTTTATTGATGTTTGGAGATGGTTCAGATTGATGTTATGAAAAATTGAAGGATTTGGTTGAAGGTTTTGTTCTAATTTTTCTGTGTTTTATGCAGGTTATCAAAATGAAACCCAAGAAATATTTGTTGTTGTTATTGCAGGCGAGAAATCCCCTGGAGGAATGAAGGTGTTCATGTTGAATTTTCAGTTGGTGCGTTGTACACTCTTTTTGTTACAGGTGACGAAAAAATGATGAATAAGATGAGAGATTTTTGTGAAGAATCAAAAAGGTGATGCGTGGAGAGTGTGCTGGGAGAATTCCCGTGACTGCCTTGTGCGCTTTTTGTGGCGTGCCTTTTGCTGGGATTGGTGCTGTGCGCGGGAGCAAGCCTAAAGCATATGAAATTCGTTGCCTTGCAAGTAATAGGTGCGTGATGCTGTGGGTCCCCCTTTTCTTTGTGAATTCTTGCATTGTCATGCTACAGAATTAGTGTCAAATTGGAGGTGTGTAGGCCGCACATACCGTTGTGTGGTATTGAGTACCTTTTCTTGTAACATTGTATTTTTCACTTTTGTAAGATGGAAATTATTATAATATAAGATAATAAGAAAAGGTTAATGGACCCAGAATTGTGTTGGCATATGGGAAACAATGTGAAAATTAATATGGGATACATGGACAAAGGGTTTAAAAGGGTAATAATAAAATGGGGATTTTAATGGTAAATGGAAAATAAAATAAAATAAAATAAAAAGTAAATGGTAAATGGTTAATGAATGGATAGATTATGAATTTAAAAGTTGATTTATGGATATGAATATTAATATGGATATGGGAATAGGATTAAAAAAAATGGGAAATAAAAATGGTTTAAGAAGTGGATATTCGGGTAACGAAAATATGGACATGGCAAAATCGTTGTGAAGAAAGGTTAGGAAATGATGGACATTACGGGTATGCATTAACTGGACATGAACTAAATCGAAGGCCACTGATGCACAATACACTCGAGTTTTAATCCAAAACCACATTTACACCAAATCCCACACGTCTCATATGAAATAAGCACGACTGCCACAGAACATCTCACAATTGAAACAAATACCCTCTAAATTATTTCGAAAACTTGACTTGATGATTTCTTTGAAAATGGAGAATAGCCTGAAATGCTGAGAAGAGAAGACAATATCCTTGTAACTTGATGAGGAAGAGAATAGCCTGATGATGGGCCAAATACATAGTGAATAGTCCTTGCAGACGTGAAATCTCTGAATACCGCCGAATCGGGGAAATAAACCCTAATTCCTCAGAAGAAGATCCCATGTCTCAGGAGCATATGCAAATGGTATGCAAAAAATGTGAAAATGCGTATGAATGCAAAACGAAAAGCTAACAAAGATAGAAAAAAAACCAGAGGGCAAATTTGGGGTGTCTACAACCCGCTATTAGACTGAGCTTCACTCTAGTGAACTCTTTTCTAGGCGGTAGGCAGCTTTTCAGCATCCAAGTCCTACCCTGTGTATGAAATCATCAGATAATAAAATACACAAAATTACATAGGCATCCTTATATATAAGCCCTATTATTGGCTTTTGAGTCATCTTTCCTCCCTCTATCTTCTCACTATTTTTCTAAAAATGTTGTTTGATTGTTAGCATATGAGTCTGAATTAAAACTATCTTTCTTTTCTCATACTAAAGCAAAGATAATAAAACATTTCTTAATCATCAAAGAGGATACAATAAAACTTATATGTAATCTCTCTTACCCGAGATGTTATACCTCTGCCTCCCAATGTAACTCCCAACATCATTCTTAAAAATCATTTAAGAATACTCAAACCATAGCAAAGAAATACTAAAAAATGTTCAACACATTCACTGACACATTTATTTGTTTGCATGCATCTTTACTGTATATATTTGCATCTCTGTTAGAATCTCTAAGTAACCGGGTTATCACTAGACCAAACTTTGAATAACTTAGAACCCTCTTAGGGAAAAACATAGCCTCCTGGCTTAGTTCAAAGACCCCCATACCTCTTAAAGGTGTCTTCTCTCAGGCTTAGAAGTACTCAGCCTCCTCTTAGGCTTAGTTCAAATACCCATGGGCCTCTTAAAGGTAACCTAGACTCCTATTGGGCTTAATTCAAGGACCCTAAAAGGCTTCCTAAAATCATAGGAACATATCCTTAACACATACAATAGTCTCCCTATCCACGATGGATGACCAAGTTAGCCTCCTCTTGGGATTTAGCAATAGAATCCCTCCAAACTAAGGAAAGTCTGATGACCTCAATTTTTTTGCAACAAACAGACATACACTCTTCTTCAAGAGACAGTCTGTCACAAATGTGAGCCTCTCATCTTGGGCTTCATTCGAGATATAAACAATCAAGAGTCAGGCTCTCACAAGTAAGATTCACCATCTTGGACTTCCAAATCAAGATACAATAAAACTTTCCTCAATCAAGGCACACATAAAAATCCCCAAACACTTTTCAATCAATTAATACAATCATAATCTTGAACTATAACTAAGAAAATCATTCAATTATTTTCAGTCATACACTTGGACTATAACTAAGATCACTTTCATACAGTCACACACTTGGACTATAACTAAGACATCCACCCAAATTCAGCTTTCCTGAGCTATGCAATCTAGGTAGACATTCAGCCTTTCTTGAGCTATACAATTCAAGATAACAATTCAGTCCTCCTTGAGCTATGCAATTCAGGGTACCCATCCAGCCTTTCTTGAGCTATGCAAATCAAGATACCAGATTCAACTTATGTCTTGAGCTATGCAATTCAAGCAAACCATTTGAGCATCATCATTTTGTTCTTTGATCAAGATACAAATCAGCCATCGTCCTAGCCTTAACCTTAGGAGGAACTATGATACTCTGATCCCTCAATTCTATTTTTGGGGGTACATAGGCAAAAGGTCGTAAGATCTTTGCGAGAACACCAAACAAAAAACAACAATTAGGTCCAGAGACCTATCCAAAGACATCAGAAAAAATCCTCCAAAATACCAAAAACACACATCTCACTTATCTTACCACATCTCAACTCACTCCCAATCCCAAATTCAAGACCTCACCTCAAATATCAAGAAGAACAAATATTTTCTAAACCTATTGTGAATAAGCTAAGAGGTGACCCTGATCTCTTGGTAGCATATGTAAATTAACATTCATCTTTTTAAACTCAGTTTGCAAGTAGGGTTAGTAAGAGACTTCTATTACCCTTCCTTAATCAGCTTCATAGGATAAAAAATGAATTGAACTATAGCCACAAACGGTCGTGATTCCCAACCATAAAAATCGGCGCAACACTTAAAAGAAAACCTCTGTGGCCTAGCTTATGGTGTTGCCTTTGTCTGAGTTGCTTGTGATGGTGTTACACTTGCTTGGGTTGCTTATGATGGTGTTGCACTTTCCTGGGTTGTTTGTGATGTTTCTACCATTGATTGGGATGCTTTTGATTAAGTACATTTTGTTGGTGAATGGGTCCTCTCTCAAGTGGAATTGTTGTGTCAAGTTTGTTTGCACCATGTACACCTAACTATCATGCCAGTTTTTCTCATTTTCATATTTGTCCCATCAATTTCACCCTGCTCACGGTTCCTCCTCTTCTTGGGTCTTCCATTCATTTTCTTGAATTTTGGTGGCTGCACATCTATAAATAAAACTTTACTTTCCATGCTACTTTAATGTGGACTATTAACGACTTTCCTACTTATTTCATGTTGTCTGGTTAGGGGTAAACATGGAAAAATGGGATGTTCACATTTCATGGAATTTACAATGGTTTTTTTACGTTAGAAAACAAAGGGAAAGTTTGTGGTTTGACTATCATCATAGTTTCCTACCACAAGATCATGTCTTTAGAAGAAACAATAATGACTTAAAAAAAGACGATCGAGTAATAGTTTTGTTTCCCTCTCAATTGTCACCAGGTGAAATATGGAACTGATTTTGTGAACTACCAAAACTCACCGATTATGGTGAAGCATGCATGATTCAAGGATATAAGGTCAAACACAATTGGACAAAAAGAAGTATATTTTGGGACCTCCCATGTTGGAAAGATAATTTGATGGGACATAATCTTGATGTTATGCATATTGAGAAGATTTTTTTTATAATGTATTTAACACAATGATGGATGTTTAAGGCACAAAAAGATAATGAGAAGGCTAGAAGGGACATATAAATTTTGTATAATAAAAAAGACTCTGAGTTGAAGTCTTGACCTAATGGAAAATCATTAAAATCCAAGGCTACTTACATTCTAGCTTCCCATGAAACTAAATTAGTTTATAGATGATTAAATTAATTGAGAAAACCTAACTTAGCAAAATGTGTCAACGTCAATAATGGGAAGTTGCATGGAATGAAAAGTAATGATTGTCATGTTTTCATGGAACGATTGCTTCCAATCGCGTTCAGATCACTACCCAAACATGTGCTTAATCCACTAACTAAAATTATTCAATTTTTTAGAGATATTTGTGCATCAACTTTAAGAGTGGATAAAATCATTAAGTTGGACCAAAATTTTCCAGCCATTCTATGTAAGTTGGAACGAGTTTTTCTGCCTGGTTTTTTTGATTATATGGAACATCTACCTGTGCATCTTGCATATGAAGCTTGTCTTTATGTTCTTGTTGAATATAGGTGGATGTATACCTTTAAAATTTTCATGGATGATTCAAAGAAATTAGTGAAAAATAAAGTTAAAGTTGGAGGATCAATATATGCACATTACTTGCATCGGAAACATCACATTTTTGCAGTCATTATTTTAATCACTTCAGTTAACTCCAAGAGTCATGATGAATGGAGTTAATGTTAACAAAATAAAGTCAATTTACCTTCACATTCTTAGGCCTTCCTGGTCATCCCTCTAGAAAGAAGAATGTGAATTGGCTGACTCAAAAAAGAATTGCAATATGCGCATGTTCATGTCTTGATTAACTGCGTTGAAGTTAAACCATATCTTGAGTAAGTATACCCCAACTACCTATTTGTATTTACAAATTGAATTATTAACTTCAAATTTATAGTGTGTTTATTTATAGGGCATTTAACATCTCCTATTTTTAAAGCACCGGTGACAAGCAACTACTAGTAACATACATGCTTCTTTTCTAGCATGGTTTAAGGAACAATTGTCATGTATTATTGCACCGACTCGAGAAATAATCCATTTGAGAAACCTGTCTAAAGGCACTATTTAAAGCGCATTTGAATGGCATACATACTTTGTGAACGAATATAAATTTCACACTCAAGCATGGACAGACGGGAAAAAAATCATAAAGTATGGTGTATTTGTAAAAAGAGTTATAGATGGTGGTGAAGACAACATTTGTGGAGTTATTACATATATTTAAGAGTTGGTATAAAATTACTTGGACTCAAAAAATAAAGTTGTCTTGTTTTATTGTGATTGATATGACCCATCTTCCAGAGGTACAAAAATAGATAAGAAATATAACACTGTTGATATTCGAATGTGTGGTATTTTGGATCAAACTCTAGTGTCAACAAGGGTAGATTATGGTTCGACAGGGATTAAGCATGAGATCAAAGCATGTTCACATGTTGCTGACAAAATAGTGTGTGTTGTAGTTGAAGTTGTTCTAACATGCATTACTCGATATTTCTAGGTTTGTTAACATATTAAATTGGGCCTATTTATTGAGCCCAATTGGTTTAAGTTAGCTTGTAACCTAAGTTAGCTTGTAATGGGTAATTGTTAAAAAGCCTATTAGTTTAGTATGTTAGGTTTTATAATAAATAACATAATAGTCTCTCATGATAAGTGGCAAATCCTAATTAAGATGAGAGGTTTATTTGTTATTCTTGAGTACTTGTAATCGGATTCAAAGAGAATGTAAAGAATAACAGTTATAACCAATCTTTATTATTCTTCTTGTTTTTTTTTCTTTCTGTTAACTCAATATTTTATTCAGATTTTGGTTTGTTCATGACGACATCAATTCACAATAAATCGATGCGGTGAGAATGGAGGAGAAGACATCGTCAACAAAGTATAGGTTTGAGAAATTCACCAGTGTGAATGATTTCGATTTGTAGCGCTTGAAGATGCAAGTTCATCTTGTTCAACGGGTTTGTTATAAACGTTGAAAGGATCCGAGATGATGGATGCTACCCTAACAGAGAAGGAGAATATAATTATAGTCGAAAAATCCCACAATGCCATTATGTTCAGCATTGGTGATAAGGTTCTCCGACAGTTTCAAAGAAGAAAACTACAGCTAGTGCATGGACGAAACTTGAAGGTTTGTATATGAAAAAATCATTGGTTAATTGTCTCTACCTGAAGCAAGCTTTGTATTCATTCAAGATGAGTGAAGACAAAATCCTGGCTGATAAGATGGATATGTTCAACAAATTAATTCTTGATCTTGAAAATATTGAGGTCAAGATTGGTGATTAAGATCAAGTGTTGTTGTTGTTGTTGTTGTTGTGCTCTTTACCAAACTCTCATGCTCACTTCAAATAAAACCTCTTGTATGGAAGATAGTTGTTGACCTTTGAAGATGTTCAATTTTCCTTGTACTCTAAGGATTTGAACAAAAGAAAGGATCGCAAGCCTTCTTTCATTGGTGAAGGTTTGTTTGTTAAGGGGGAATTCTTGAAGAAAGATTGTAGGTTTGAGACGAAGAAGGGTAAAGTTCTACATAATTCATATGTTAATAATGCTCCTACTATTAAGTGTTATCATTGTAATAAGGAGGGTCATATGAATGCCCTGATCGTCTGAATAATCATGGTGGAAAGGATAATCGCAATGTGATTGTGCAAGATGGTTATCACTCATTTAATGTCCTGATGGTTTCAAGTTGCGACCCTAACAAGGAATGGATTATGGATTTAGGGTGTACTTGGCACATGACTCCAAACAAATACATGTTTCAAGAATTGTGTGATCAAGATGGTGGATTAGTGTTGTTGGGAAACAAAAAAGCTTGCAAAATTGAAGGTATTGGATATGTGAGATTCAAGCTCCATGATGAGTCAATAAGGCTATTTACCGATGTTAGGTATGTACCTGATCTTAAGAGGAATTTGATTTATCTTGGTGAATTCGACAAGAAAGTATATATTTTCAAAGGAGAGCAAATCCTTCTAAGGGTAATGAAGAGGTCGAAGGAAGTCTTGAGAGGTGTGAAGAAAAAAGGCTTGTATACTCTTGAGGCTGAGGTTATAAGTGGTTCAGCACATGTGGCATCCACGAAACCTGTGTTGAAGACTGAGCTATGGTACAAGAGACTTGGCCATATCATTGAGAGTGGCATGGTTGAATTTTCGAAACAAAATTTGTTGTGTTGTGATAAGGTCGAAAAACTGGAGTTTTGAGAACCTTGTGTATTTGGTAAATCATGTAGAATGAATTTTAACAATGGTAAAAAAAGAACGTATGATTCTCTTTATTACATTCATGCTGATCTTTAGGGACCTACAAGGTATCCTTCACACTCAGGTGCAAAGTATTTTCTATCCATAGTTGATGATTACTCCAGAAATTCATGGGTATTCATCCAGAAGACTAATGATGAAAGTTTTGAAAGTTTCAAAAGTTGGAAGACTTTGGTTAAAAACAAAACTGATAGGAAGGTCAAGAGGTTGATAACCGACAGTGGTCTTGAATTTTATAATGAGGCTTTCGACATCTATTATGTTGCGTCTAGTATATCAAGGCACAAAACTATTGCAGGTACTCTCCAACAAAATGGTTTGGCTGAAAGGTTTAATTGAACCATTTTAGAAATGGTGAGGTGCATGTTGGTAAGTGCGGGATTGAAGAAGGAGTTTTAGGCTGAAGCTGTTGTGACTGCAGCATACCTGATAAATAAGTGTCCTTCGACTGCCGTGGGAATGAAGAAACTTAACAAAGTATGGTCGGGCCCCCTAGTCTCAACGGACTTAGAGTATTTGGTTGTGCTCATATTAGGCAAGATAATGTTGAACCTAGAGCTCTGAAATGTATGTTCCTTAGATACCCTGAAGGAGTCAAAGCTTATAGGTTGTGGTACCTAGAGGCAGGTCACATGAGGTGTATCATAAGTCGAAATGTAGTTTTCAATGAAGCTAAGATGACTTTCAAGAAAACTAATGACATTGGTCGAAGTTCAAAAATCTCTAAAGAAGAGCTGGAACAGAAAGAGATTTATGTTGAGGTGGATCATAATTATACTGAATTGTATAACCCAGATAAATTCAAAGAAGAATCTCAAGTTATTGATGAAGATGAGGAGACTGATAATGACTACCTGCTGGTAAGAGACAGACCAAGAAGAGTCATCAAGCCACCTCAGATACTTGGTTATGCAAATCTCATAGCTTATTCCTTAATGTCTGCAAGTGAGGTTCTTGACGAAGAACCTAGAGACTATAAGGAAGCTATGAGAAGTCGAAATAAGACTGAATGGATGAAAGCCATGGATGATGAAAAATGGTTTCTTTACCTTTTTAATGTAGAGTTTGTTCTAAGGTTGAGATTTGTGGTATTTTGTATCAAACTCTAGTGTTGACAAGGGTAGTTTCATGGTTCGGTAGAAGGTTTAGTATGTAGTCAAAGTCCATTCACATACTGATCTTGTATGTTGTAGTCATTGTATGTTCAAGCATGCAGTAGTCGAAATGCTAGGATTGTTAGCTTGTCGAATTGGGAATTACTTGTAAGCCCAATTTCTAAGTTAGCTTGTACCCTAAGTTATCTTAGTAGTCTATAAATAGACTAGTTCTCTCAGGTTGTTGAGAGAGGTTAATTGTCCATATTCACTTGTAATCTTTGAACCCTTATTGAGAAAGTGAATAGTAAAACAGTTTTAATCAATTCTCTATTATTCTTCCTCTTTTCTATGTCCTTTGTAAAACATAATAGGGTTTCTTGTATTTTCTCAAGAAAATCAATCTTTTTCTCATAATTTGGTTTGTTATTGACGACATCAATTCACAACAGAATGGATCAAAGGTATAAAAAGTATGACACTTTCATAATGTAGATATTGTTAGGAAAATTTATTACATTCCTTATCCTTCAATTCAACCACGTAAATTGGGATTGTGTGTTTTAATCAAAACAAAACCATTGGTTCATATTGAAACGGACGATCTGGTGGAAGATGTTGCTTACCAAGATGATGAAATTTCTCAAATTAATAATGTGACTGAACTTGAACAAATTAAAAATTTGTGTAATAAAGTGGTTGAGGAATATCAAATTTATGCATCTACATATTTGGTAGAAAATAACATGGATGAAGATCATGGAGAGTTTGGATTCGAGGATAATATCAAATTAAATGATGAAAATAATATGGATGAAGAGCATGAAGATTTTGAATATATCATTTTTGTAATTTTACTTAATGTATTCTATGTGTATATTTGGAACAAATGATGAAAATAATATGGATGAAAATAGTTTTACTTATTGGTTGTATATGTTGTGTTGATTTATTAATTGTATATTCTCTCAAAATAGATTAAATTCCACCCTAGCCTGAAAAGGGTAAGGGTAAAACTCAACATTGCCCGAGGGTAAGGGTATGTGAGGTACCTCCCTCATCGATGTATGCTTCTCGCCCACAGAATCAGGAAGATCCCAAGTATATGGACACTTATCAGCCATTTATGACACTACTCTCCTCCTCCCATGACTATCATATGGTCCCATATGGGAGTCTAACTTTTATTAGACAATTTGGGAATATTCCATGATCATACTAGCAACAACCTAGGAGGCCTAGTTTTTCACATCCCACACAAGCACCCTCTTCTTCATGCATAGTCTTCATTCATACAACATGTTGAAGGATCTCTTTTTCCACATGTACCATCATCCTTCATGCAACAACCTGGGGGAATTAGTTTTCCACATCCCACCAGGTACCATCATCCTTCATTTAACAGCTTGGGGGAATTAGTTTTTCACATCCCACCTAGGTACAATCATCCTTCATACAACAACATAGGGGAAATAGTTATTGTATCTAACATCCCACACATATACCTATGTATGAGGAGCTAGGTTACCCTATTTTTTAGGATCATTAGGGTGATGAGGATCATGAGGAGTCAGCAAATCCTGTTGTAGAATCCAATGAGTATTTGTATGGAAGACATGTTATTTGGCCCGAAGGAACCTTGCAAGTTTCTAATTTGTAATTTTCATTTAACTATATATGTTTCCATTTTTAGATTTAATACTTATTCAAATTGTTGTTGTTTAGTTTTGCGTTGAGTCAGCCTGCTGCCAAAGCCATAAATCGAGTCATTCAACTAATGTATAAGAAAGCTTGGAAGACTTTTGGAGAGCTTACCTCGGGGAGAAAGATGGTTTGATAAATTTAAGGTATAATGAATGTTTATTTAAGTTATGTTGTTTTATATATTTGTGTTATACTTATATAACAATTTATGTTAATGTCATACAACATTACAGAGAATGTGTACATGAAATGTCACAAATGAATATAAGATTAAAAAAACTTTTCGAGGTAGAACATCAGTCAGACTATCTGACATGCTTATGCATGTTATACTATGTTGGGATTGTAGCTCGATTTTTGTTGTCTTTAATCACTATCGCATTTTTGCTACTTTCTGATTTCTTATTTTTTTTCCTTATGAAGCTGGTTATAGAAGGGAAAAGATCTCTTAAACTCACCCCACTTTGCATATTGTTATTTAATAGATTCCCACATGGTTTTGGGTTTTTCTTTAGCTTATTTCACCTTTGGTTTCGTGCAAAATTTGTTCTTTTTGATATTGATGAGGGTTTGTATGATTTGGGTCTGGGTATGATGTGAATGCTAATTGATAGGGTGATTTTGATGTTTTTGTATTATCATAATTTTCCGATGTTTTTCATAGGTCTAGTAATCTAATTGTTGTTTTTTGTTTGGTGTGCTCGCAAAGATCTTACGACCTTTTACCTACGTACCCCAAAAAGAAAATTGAGGGATTATAGTATTGTAGTTCCTCCTAAAAGGATAAAGTTAGGAGGAAAGGTTTGATTTGTATCCTGGTTAAAGCACAGGACGTTGATGCTCAAATGTTTGTATTTGTGTCTTGATCAAAGCCCATGATTGAAGCTGAAAAGTCTGTTTATTTCCTGATCATAGCCCAAGATTGAAGCGGAAAACAATTGTTTGTAATTGGTTGGGTGCTTCAATTGCATAGCTTAAGGCATAAGATAGATGGTATCTTGATTTGCATAGCTTAAGAAAGGCTGAATGGGTACCCTGAATTGCATAGCTCAAGGAGGACTGAATAGTTGACCTGAATTGCATAGCTCAGGACAACTGAATGAGTTATCTTGATTTGCATAGCTCAAGAAATATTGGATGTTTAACTTAGTTAGAGTCCAAGACTATGATTGTGGGAAATTAGCTTAGTTAGAGTCCAAGACTATGATTGTATTGTTGGATTAACTTAGTTAAATTCCAAGACTACGACTGTATTTTGAGTGACTATAAAGTGTTTTGATTGTATGTGCCTTGATTGAAGCCCAAGGTTGAAGCTAAAAGGTGCTCAGTAGAGAGAATTTGTCATCTTTAAATAGGGAATATTTGTTTTATCTAGGCTTTGATTGAAGCCCAAAGTTGAAGCTAAACAAAGAAAACTGACTCTATGGGAAAGTTTTATCTGTTCTTGATTTGGAAGCCCATATGTGAAGCTTATTTGTGAGGGACTGACTCTTGATTATTTGTATCTTATATGAAGCCTAATATGGGAGGATGAAAATTTGTTGGGAGACTGACTCTGTATGAAGAGTGTTTGGTATGTTGGAAATTTATAAGAGATATGGTCATTAAACTTTCCTTTGTCTGGAGAGGTTCAATTGTACAAAGCCCAAAAAGAGGCTAGCCTGGTCATCCATCGGGTAAAGGAAGACTACTTCATTTGTTTGACTCTAAGGTCTATTCCTATGCTTTTAGGAAGCCTTTAAGGGTCCTTGTGTTTAAGCTCAAGAGGAGGCTAGATTACCTATAATAGGCCCACGGATCCTTGAACAAAGCCCAAGAGGAGGCTGGGGATGGTTTACAAAGAAACACTTCACCGGGAAACTTCTAATCATTGTAAACCCCTAATAAGTTGTAAAGAAAAATCCTAAGTGTTTTGAATGTTGTATCTGTTGGGATGAAGATAACCTAACTACTTAGAGATTCTAGCAAGATGCAAATATATACAATAAAAGATGCATGCAGACAAATAAAAGGTGTCAGTGAATGTGTTTGACAGTTTTTAGTATGTCTTTTGCCATGGTTTGAGTATTCTTATATATTTTATTTAAGAATGATGTTGGGAGTTACACTGGGAAGCAAAGGCCCAAAATTCTGAGGGATAAAGATTACAAATGTGTTTTATACATTGTATTCTCTTTGTCATTAAGAAGTATTTTATTATCTTTGCTTTAGTATGAGGTGAAGAAAGATAGTTTTGGCAAACAATCCTATTCTAAATAAGCAACAACAGTTTAAGAAAACAGGGAGAAGTTAGAAAGAGGGGAGATGGCTCATAAGCCAATAATAGGGCTTAAACATAAGTATGCCTTTGGAATTTGTTTTTTTATTAATAACTGATGATTTTATACACATAGTAGGACTTGGATGCTTAAAAGCTACCTACAGCCTAGAAAGTAGTACATAGGAGTGAAGCTCAGTCTAGTTGCTAGTGTATTAGATTGTTAGTCATAAAGATGAAAAAGAAAAGGAGATGTGATTTGTAAACAAATTCTCATGAATATCTATTTAGGAGATTAAAAATTGTTTAAGAAATAGTTGGTGGATTAAGGACTTATACAAAAGATTGACGGAGTTTTAAAATAGACCGGAGAAAGTTTAAAATAGAAGAAATGAGTCCTAAACACAAAGGATTCCTCATAACACATTTTGACAATTCATTTTAGAAAATAAATGGTTATGTGTAAATATATTCACAAAAAAAGATTTACAGATGATAACTTAATGCGGTGAAAAAGGCGATTGCGCCATGTTTTTGAAAATGGATCAGATGAACCCCAATGGTTCATTTTTAAAAAGGGATGGATCTTAAACTCTAATAGAGGTCCAAGAGTGATAAAAAATCAATTTGAGGGTGACTAAAATCATAACCCTAGTTTTTTATATTTTAAATATTAAAAAATATTTAAAACTTTGATAAATTTCAAGCACAATTGAAAAACAAGTTAAAATCTTGGATCAATGTTTGAAAATTATGTTTTATCCATGAGATAACTTGAATATCATTTATGTTTGAAAAATCAAGTGAAAGAAATCATTTTAAAAATGTTTAGAAACAAATAAAATTAATTCTTTATGAAAATATTAAATATATTAAAAAATATATTTTTTGGTGTTTTTTCATGGAATAAAATATTGGGTTAAATATGTTTTTGGTCCCTGTAAATATCTCAATTTTGATTTTTAGTCCCTATAAAAAACTTCGAGTTTGAGTCCCTATAAAATTGCTTATGCACACAATTTTAGTCCCTCTACAGGGACTAAATCTGCATGCAACAATAATTTTTATAAGGACTAAAACTTGACGTTTTTTTATAGGGACTAAAACCCAAATTTGATATATTTATAGGGACTAAAAACATATTTAACCCTAAAATATTTAAATATTTTTTAGAATTAATGAAAAAAGAATCATTTTAAAACTCCAAATAATCAAAGAGAAAATTAATTTTAGATTGAATTAAATAAAATCACAAAATTCAAATATTTGAATTTTTAAAAAGGGTGCCAAGAACATGGCAAGAACACGCGTGTGTTCTTCATGTTTCCCAAAAATGGGGATTTTGCAAAATCCCTCATATCTCACTGAATATGTGATGAAATGAAATAAACATCAATCTTGTTCATTTTTAACTCATGAACACCATGATACCAATTAATTTCATTTATTTTTAGTGTAGAGTGAAAAATTAGTGAAGAACACTGAAGAATCCTAATTTGGCCTAAGCCTCATAAAATTCTACACGATGACGATTTTGTGAAATTGATTGAGGGGAATTGCTTAGAATATGATTACGCACACATGGAAAAAAGATAATGCAAGGAAATATGCATGGATTGTGATTTAGCCAAGTTTGAGGCTTACTTGAACTTGAGCTTGTAGTTGGAGATGTGGTTTTGAGATGGAGGTGTTCCAGAGATGTTGTGTTGATCTGGACAACTTCCCTACATTGTAACGCCCAAATATTTAATTATTTGTTTTATTGAATATTTAATTAATTATTTGTGTTTAGTGGATCTATTTTATGTTGTGGTTGATTAAGTCAATAAGTCGGAAAAATCAAGTCAGAAGCTATAGAAATATTGTTAGAAATAATATTATAGTTGTTGTAGTAATTTGGTTAGTGGGCTTGAAAAATCATGTTTGAATTAATAATTAGGGGGGTATACTTGTTAGGCCGATTAGTAATTATAATAATTAGTTTATTTTAATAAAAAGAAAAGAAAATATGAAGTTAGGTTGTATCAGTAGAAGTGGAAAGACTGAGTTTTGCACGTGAGAGAAAAGGGAAAAGAGGAACGACAATCGGAATCCAATCGCTAGGGCTACTTTCAATCCAATCTAAGGTAAGGGCAGGTTCAATTCTTATAATCGAGTATGAAAATCGATAATTTGATTGGGTAGTTAGGTTGTTGTGTTCTTGATGATGTTGATGTTGTGTATAAAGATCGGTAGCTTATTATTGTAGTAATTGTTTGTGTGAAATTTGGTATCCGATTGTTGATTAAAAGTTGTTCTGGTTGTGTTTATTGTTGTTGATATTACTGTGTTGAATAAATTTCTGAAAAAATGTTGGTTCTAGGGACAATAATAAAGACCGGTAGTGGAAGGACCGGCAAGAGCCACACTTGATGCCTAAGGGCACATGGCGCAAGCCATGGCCCATGACGAGGGTGCCACAAAACTTTGTGGGTGGTGGACATCTAAAGTGGCACAAGCCACTTCAAAATGTGGAAGGAGACACATTGTCCTACTTAAAGTGGCGCAAGCCACTAGTTGATTCATTGAAGGGTGGCACAAGCCACCCTGTAAAGTGTGTGTGGGGGGGGGGACCTAGTTTTCAATGTGCCAATTATTTAATAATAACCCATTAAGTTATTAGAAAGATCATGTAGTTAGTTTAAGAAATATTTATTTGATTAACTATAACTATAGCTAATCTAATTTTAAGAAGTGACAATTTTTAATAAGAATCAGAAATTAGTTAGTATTCAGAATAATTATTACTGAGAACGAAACAATTTGATAAATAATATTGTGTTATGTAGTTTTGACAGAAATAGTAGATATAGGAATTTTGCAGAAACAATTAGAAGGCATGTATTTTTATGCCAGATAATGCTTATCAGAACACAAAAGTGTCAGGTTTAGTAATAAAATTGTAACGATCGCAGAATGGTAAAAACAGTACCAGTTTAGTCGGTTTAGCCGAATTAGACGAAAAACATAGCTGCTCGGAATTTGACGAAATTTGTCGGGGTAAGCCGGGTGATTTAATAGTTGATTTTTGTTGTGCTGTTTTATTGAAATATGTTGTATAGTCGATTTGCAGGTACAGTTGAGTTGATATATAATTCCGGTTTATGGAAAATCTCAAAGTTGCTATGTTGAAGGGTTTATAAGCCAAAGTCGAATTTAAGTTGCCTAAGTCGTATAAGTTGTTGTGTTTCTCATGTTGCTCGTGTTTTTTGTGTTGTAAAGTCGTGTATGCCATGTAGTTCATTTGCATTTATGTCAGAGTCGTTGCTCACACCATGTTTGTCTAGATTGGCAAATTAAGTTGAAAGTTGAAGGCTTATGCCTTTATGCTTCGATAACCTGACAATAATTTAAGTTGGGAGTTTTACTCTGAATGGTACCACATGCATAATTAGTTGAGTCGCATTGTTTTTTAGTTGTTGTTGTGTTGTTGTTCTGGTTGATGTTGTGAAACAGTGAATTATTTGTAATCCTTATCTATGTATTGTTTTTCATATACTGCTTATAATTATCGTAACTCACCCCTTCTATTTGAATGTTGTCCTTATGTTGGCAATGTGCAAGTAATCAAGAGGAGTAGTCGGTTACCTTTAGTCGAGTCGGTGGTGTGTCGCTCTGATACGTAGCAATCGGGGGGATGACGCGTGTCTGTTTGATTGAATTTGTTGCATACTGAATTTTATGTAATTGAAGTACTTTAGAATATTTGTTTGTTATTCTGAAGTTGTTTTATGTTGGATAAAGATGCTACAAGTTGTTTTATGAATCTGCTGCGTGATATTTTTATAAAGTTGAACTATTTTAGCTTTATGAAGTTGGTTTATGATTATTTCCTGAAAATTGTTGTGTACTAAGCATGTTATACTTCAAGTTGAAATTTGTTGAAAGTTGAAAATGTGATATCCCGTTATGTGGAAAGTTTTTGTAAACTCTGATTTTAATTATATTCAAGGGTAGAAAATGGGGTGTTACATTAGTGGTATCAGTGCAGGTCGGTCTGTCCAGCCAAGTGTCAAGTCTTAGTTTTCTAACAATCGAGTATTATTATTGTTCTAAATTTTGGTGATGTTGTAGTGATAAGTTAAGATGACTGGAAGAAATGACACTGTGATGGCTACTGTAATGCAAGAGATGGAATAGGCTATGAAAAACTTGCCAAATACTGGTGAAGATGCTGGATCACGTAGCATGGCGACTTTTCAAAGAGAGAACTCGCTATTGTTCAAAGGAAAACATGATCCAGATGCATCATTAGGATGGTTGAAGGAGATTGAAAGAATCTTTTATGTAATGGATTATACTCCGGCGCAGAAGGTTCGGTGTGATACTCATATGTGGCAGTCGAATCTGATGACTGGTGGCTATAGACTCGTGAGAGATTGGGTCATGCAGGTGAAGTAATCACTTGGGATGTATTCCGTAGGGAATTCATGAGAAAGTATTATCCAGAGGATGTCTTGGCAAGAAGGAGATTGAGTTCCTTGAGCTTAAGCAAGGAAGCATGTATGTCACTGACTATGCTGCAAAATTTGTTGAATTATCCCATTTTTATCCTCACTATACTAGTGCTGGTGCTGAATTTTCAAAGTGAATCAAGTTCGAAAATGGGTTGCACTCTGAAATCAAGAAGGTTGTTAGGTATCATAAGATATAAATCTTTTCCGAGTTGGTTGATACCTGCAGGATATTTGAGGAAGACAATAATGCTCATTATAAGATTGTCAGTGATAGAAGAGTCAAGCAACAACAGAACCGTGGAAAGTCGTATGATGCTCTAGCTAGAAAAGGGAAATAGAAAGTTACTCCTGCTCAGACGACTAGTGGGGGAGGTGCTCCTGCTGGTATAGTCTGTTTCAAGTGTGGTCAGGCTGGTCATAAAAGTAACGTATGCACTATTGAGGTAAAAAGATGTTTTCGTTGTGGTAAGACTGGGCATGTAATAGCTTATTGTAAGCACAAGGAAATGATTTATTTTAATTATGATGAAGAAGGGCATATTGGTAGCCAGTGTCAGAAGCCGAAGAAAGCTCAGACTGGAAAAGTGTTCGTGTTGACCAGAACTCAGACAGTTAATGAGGATAGACTTATCAGAGGTACATGCTTCATTAATAATACTCCTTTAATTACTATTATTGATACTGGTGCTACACACAGTTTTATTGCAGCTGACTGTGTTCAAAGTTTGGGTTTAAATTTGTCTTCTATGAATGGTGAATTGATTGTTGAGATTCTGACTAAGGGACCAGTATCTACTTCTTTTGTGTGTTTAAAGTGTCCTTTGTCGATCTTCGATAAAGACTTCTATGTTGATTTGGCATGATTACCATTTACGGGGATGGATATGATTCTTGGTATGAACTGGTTAGAGTATAACTAAGTTCATATAAACTATTATCGCAAGTCTGTGAGGTTTTCTACTCATGAAGAGGAAGGAGTTAAGTTTTTATCTTTCAGAGAGCTACAACAATTGATGAAAGAAGAATCTCAGATGTTTCCGTTGATGGAAATGTTGTCAGTTGAGAGTAAAGCTAATATTGAAGAATTGTTGGTAGTGAAGGAATTTCCTGAAGTTTTCCCTGACGAGATTCCTGATGTGCCTCCAGAGAGAGGTTAAATTTTCTATTGATCTGGTACCTGGTACTAGGCCTGTTTTGATGGCACCGTACAGAATGTCGGCATCCGAGTTGTCTGAATTAAAGAAGCAGTTGGAAGATTTACTTGAGAAGAAGTTTGTAAGACCAAGTGTATTGTCGTGGGGAGCTCCAGTGTTGCTAGTGAATAAGAAAGATGGTAGTATGTGACTCTGTGCTAATAATAAACAACTGAATAAAGTGACGATCAAGAATAAGTATCCACTTCCGAGAATAGATGATTTGATGGACCAGTTGGTGGGTGCTTGTGTGTTCAGTAAAATTGATTTTAGATCAGTTTATCATCAGATCAAAGTGAAAGATGAAGATATTCAGAAGACGGAGTTCAAAACACAATATGGACATTATGAGTATTATGTGATGCCTTTCGGTGTGACTAATGCGCCGAGAGTATTTATGGAATACATGAACCGTATTTTTCATACTTATCTGGACCGTTTTGTAGTTGTATTCATCGATGATATTCTGATTTACTCTAAGTCAGAAGATGAACATAAGGAACATTTGAGATCAGTGTTGGAAGTTTTGAAAGATAAGAAATTGTATGTGAAGTTGTCCAAGTGCGGGTTTTGGTTGAAAGAAGTCAGTTTTCTTGGCCAAGTAATTTTAGGAAATAGTATTGCTCTGGATCCTTCTAAGGTAGAGGTTATGTTGCAATGGGAAACTCTGAGGTCAACTACTGAGATTAGAAGCTTTTTGGGGTTAGCTGGATATTTTAGAAGGTTTATTGAAGGATTTTCTAAGTTGGCACTTCCGTTAACTAGATTAACTTGTAAAAGTAAAGCTTTTGTGTGGGATGTTCAATGTGAAGAAAGTTTTACCGAATTGAAGAAGAGATTAACATCGACACCGGTTTTGACTTTACCAATTCCAGAAGAACTATTTGTAGTCTATTGTGATGCTTCATTGATGGGTTTATGAGGTGCGCTTATGTAGAATAATAAGGAGATTGCTTATGCGTCACGACAGTTGAGAATTCACAAGAAGAACTATCCTACGCCTGATTTAGAAATTGTTGTAGTTGTTTTTGTGTTGAAGATTTGGAGGCATTATCTCTATGGTTCCAGGTTCGAAGTTTATAGTAAATACAAGAGCCTTAAGTACTTGTTTGATCAGAAAGAGTTGAATATGAGACAACTTAGATGGTTGGAGTTGCTGAAAGATTATGATTTTGGTTTGAATTATCATCCAGGCAAAGCGAATGTTGTGGCCGATGCTTTAAGCCGAAAGACCTTGCATATGTCAGCAATGATGATTAAGGAGTTGGAATTAATTGAGCAGTTTCGAGATATGATTTTGGTTTGCAAAGTGACACTGAATAGTGTTATGTTGGGCATGTTAAAGATTAATAATGACTTTATGGATAGTGTTCGAGAAGCTCAGAAGCTGGATGTGAAATTAGTGGATATCATGAACAGTTATGGTCAATTCGAGAAGAGTGACTTTAAGATTGATGCGAGAGGTATATTGAGACTGCATGAACGAATTTGTATTCCTGATGATGTAGATATGAAAAGGAAGATTCTTGAGGAGGGTCATAGGAGTAATTTAAGTATTCATCCGGGAGCTACTAAAATGTATCAAGATTTAAATAAAATATTTTGGTGGTCCGGAATGAAAGAGGATGTAGCATATTTTGTGTATGCGTGTTTGACTTGTCAGAAGTCAAAGATTGAGCATCAGAAGCCTGATGGGTTGATGCAACCGTTGGAAGTTCCAAAATGGAAATGGGATAGCATTTCTATGGACTTTGTGACAGGGTGTCGCTCCCGGGATTTTCATCCTAGTACAAACGCGAAAGTGGCGCGAAAAAGGTAGAGTCGCCAGCCAGGCATTTTTATCTCGAAGGAACGGGAAAGGTAATGCTGCACAAACCTGAGGAAGAAGGAAAAGGATGAGGTCCTGCGAACCAAAGATCTGGGTTCGGGATTCGGTTACGACCTGGGAAGGTATTAACACCCCAGACCGTCCACCGTACCCGACGGGATCCACGTTTGCTTGCTTATTTCAAAGGGTGAGAAATAACTGCTACTGAACAAATGAACTGCTAACTGGAATTGGGACTGAAATGAGAAAGGAATTGGAAAAGAGAACAAAAAGAAAGAATGGGGAAAAAGTAGGGAAAATAAAGAATGTGCTCGAACGGGCCCTACCCCGCTGCCTATGTACCTCATCGGGATAATAAGGATCAGAGTCGACGTAGTTCACCTAACTAAGGTGGGAACTATTTGTTTGTGTTTTTTATAGCTGGAACTGCGTATGTCTATGCTCATGTATTGCAGGATCGTCTGGTACAAGTGTGTTTACCGTCTTGCAAGCGAGACAAGTCGTTGCAAGTTCGCGTTGAGAGTGAATGAGATAAGAAAGAGAAGTTCCCGCAGGAAAGTCGCTTATTGTTTGTTTTTGTCTTTTATGAGAAATGTTTTGAATTTGTTTGTGAACATTCTCATACTAAGACATATCCATCGTGGTAAATACTTACACCTCGCCCCGAAACAGGACGCGTATAAGTATTCCGCAACAAAGTTTCATGGCGTATAAGAACGTTCAATTTTTATTAAGTATTTTTATTATTTTATTTATGAGGAGAGAAAGAAATGACTCAAGTTGCAAAAGGCAAAAACTAAGGGAACTAAGACTCAACCCTAATTTAGTTATTATATTCAAAAGTGGTCCTAATGGTTTGTGAAGTTTTCTAATCCTAAGGAGCAAAAGGAAAAGAGAGAAGAAAAAGGAAGCAACTTACTTCCTAAGGAAGATAAGTTGGTCCTAGCCAAAGGGAAATCCTACCAATCACAAATATGGAAGTAAAAGAGTGAATTAAATGCATACAAAAATGCATAAAAAATAAAAGGATAAAAGGATAAGGTGTAAAGAAACATACCTTTCCCTCCCTACAAAACAAAGATTAGTGTGCATTTTATTAAAAATAATAACGCAAACCCACACCAATTAAATCCTAATAACTCTAGGACTCAATCTAAACTCCATCTTAATTCTAAAAAAATGCTAAAACAAAAATTCAGCACCTACTACAGCCTCTAAAGTAACAACAGCTACCAAAACAATGCATAACACAGGGTAAGTTTCTACAGCCCACAATCAACATGTAAAGATAGGTGTAAAAAGTCACATACAACATGCAAACAAAACAAACATCATGTATTTTATAGCACCTATATAAACAAACAGCTATGAAAACATGGGGCCGATTTGATCATTTTTATTTATGTGCACAAAGTAAATGATAAACAACACATCAACATCAATTAACATGGATCTACATACACCACACAATGAATTCAAACATGTGAATTTATTTACATAATTTATTTGATTAAAGGAAAAATAATCAACAAGAATAACCACACTTTTTCATATTGCACAAATGAGCATTTATCATGATATTGAACAAGTATCACTACAAGCATCAATTATTTCACATGTATTACATACAAATCAGAATTGAACTCATGTTAAGATATGATCAATTAAGCACAAGAAACTTACATGAACATGTGAAGTATTTAATCACTTTTGGCAAAAAATCAATCATGGCATTTAAACACTTTATCAATCAAGCAAGCAATGACAATAATCATGAAGCACATATTGAATTTAAGCAAGCACTTAATATGTGAAACAAATGATTAAAGTGTAGCAAAACACATCAAGAATCAATTATATCACATTTTACACATTTAACAAAACATGGAAAAGTGAACGGAATCATGTCGAAACGACTCAAAACCAATGAATCGGCTACTGGAAATAGACCCAAAAATTCCCTAAAATCAATACCTAAACATACATGAACCTTAGAAGCACTAGGATGCAAACGGTTAACTAAACGGTTAACCCGTTAACGGACCCCAGATAGCACAAAATTTGGCCAAAAACGCATGCATTAACTGGTTAACCAAACCGTTAATCAGTTAACACTGAACAGAAAGTGAAAAATGCTTTTGAAATAAGTGCTTTTAGCCACAATCTTCCTTATAAACAACCCTAACCCCCACCTAATCATGCTAACACGAATTTCTACTCAATTAGGGCTTATTAACACATGCTAGAACCTATAACAAACTACAACCTAACTTCTAATCCATTAAACTCCACAAATCACAAGCAAAACGTAACGAAAACGTAATCAAACATAAGCAATAAGAAAAGCACTTAAAGAATGTCGAAATGGCGAGATGGAGAGAATAACTTAAAGCTAGCATGGTTTTATATTACCAATCTATGAAGCGGAGAAGTGCTTCGGTAAATGTTGCAAGAATCGGAGCTTGATCAAAGAGAAAACCAAGAAAACCGCGAATCCGCAAAATAAATGTGTTCTTGATGCTTGAGCCTTCTTGCACTTCTGATAAGTCGAAATATTCACAAAAATCAGTAGCTTCTTATTTTACAATCCACAATTCAATGGAGGTTGGAGGCTAAGCTTTGAGATCTTCAAGTTTCAATGTGAAACTTGAAGAGCTTCTTCAAAAAAAGCTTTGGTGAAAAAGGGAAATGGAGGAAAAGTGAGAGAGAAAAAGTGATTCTAGAAATTGTGAGAGAGTGAAAAATTGGGAACCTTTTGCATTGAAGTGATTAATGATTATATAGGGGCTAGGCTTGGAGCTAGGTTTGGGAATGGAGTTAGGTTTAGGAATGGAGTTAGGTTTGTAGTTAGTTAGGGTTAGGGTTGGAGAAGGAATATTCCTTGGAATATTCCTTGGAATACTCTAGAAGGTTGTGGAACATGGTAGGAACATCCAAAGTAAATGGAGTGGAATTGAAGTGAAAAACAAGAGGGAAAGAATGAAATGAAATGTGGAAGGAAAGTGGAAAGTAAAGTGGAGGAAAAGGTGAAATTAACCACTTTTCAAATGATTTTATTTCTTGATTTTTTTTATGATTCCTCCATCATTTCTTGACCAAATTTGAACCCTAGGATCATTGTAACCCTAATTTCATGATTTTGATCTTAAAAGTCAGGAGTCGACCTTTTTTACCTAGCTCGGTTGCCTTTTCCCCGATTCCTCGATTTTCAGTCATCTGGCCAATCGAACCTCTTCCAAAATGATTTTATGGACGAAATTTGAACCCTAGGAACTTGACATCATATATAAGACAAAGGAATCCACTTTGAATCAAAACTTCATGGAGAAGCCTAGTAGAAGTGAAACCCTAATTTGGCCTTTTTCATCAGGAGATGTTGCACTGCTTGCCTTCTCTGATTAAACCAAATCTTTCCATGGCTTGTGGCTTTAAATGAAGACTTGTAGGATGTTGTGAACCCTTTGAAAAAGGTTGAGAAGCTTTGTGGCCCTTCGGTTGCATTTGTATAGCCTTCAATTGCTCCAATCATTGATCACATACCCATGCCTTAGCCATGATGAATGTGATGCAATTTTTTTTGTTATTTTATGAACTTATGTATGCTAAATGTTGGGGAAATGAGAGGGAAAATTTTGAGGTATTATTGTTGTCCCTATTCAATTATCTGCAAGCCTGAATGAATAATTGCAACAGCTTTTAGACGTTCAAGGTATGAAGTGGTTGAATACTCGAATAAAACCTGGAAATTTGAACTCGGTGGATAAGAGAAATGTCATCTGCCTTTTATTTATTTTGTCTTTTTTTCTTTTGTTGTTTTGACCTCTGAATAGGTAGCGAGAAAAGAACAGGGTGGAACGAGATCGTTGTACATAAACGAGAGCCCAGGCAAACAAGATCGTTGTACAAAACGATAACCTGCGACGCGACTGCTGAACGAATCAAGCCACGGAATAGGAGCTTGTTGTACAAAACAGGGCTTTGAACGAGACCATTGTACAAAACGAAACTCGAAAATGTGACTGCTGAGCGAATCAAGCCACGGAATGGGAGCCTGTTGTACAAAACAGGGCTTGAAAACGAGACCATTGTACAAAACGGAACTCGAAGATGTGACTGCTGAGCGAATCAAGCCACTAAATGGTAGCCTGTTGTACAAAACAGGGCTTGGAACGAGACCATTGTACAAAACAGAACTCAAAGATGTGACTGCTGAGCGAATCAAGCCACAAAAAAAAACGCGACTGCTGAGCGAATCAAGCCACGGAAAGGGAGCCTGTTGTACAGAACAGGGCTTTGGACGAGACCATTGTACAAAATGAAACTCGAAGATGTGACTGCTGAGCGAATCAAGCCACAAAGAAAGATAAACACGACTGATGAGCAAATCAAGCCACGGAAAGGGAGCCTGTTGTACAAAACAGGGCTTTGAACGAGACCATTGTACAAAACAGAACTCGAAGATGTGACTGCTGAGCGAATAAAGCCACAAAGAAAAATGACAACATTGACTTGGAAAGACAAAGATGTATGGAAAATGGTATAAGTATCTTCTGTAGGGAATATATCAGGTTGAGAATATGCTCAGGGTCATATGTAATATACCTCAAAATTGGCCCATGTTGGTATGCATATGTTTGGGTTTATGGCGTAATGTTCCATGATGATGGAAATGCTACGCTTTGGAGGATGCAAATGTAATGATGATTACTAAATGCAAATGCAAAGAGATCTCCTAATAAGGAGACTTCAAGTATCCCATATGGCTTGACTGGGGAAAATTAGTGATCACTGCACCGATCTGGTCCATCCTGATGAGGAGGAAATAACTCTGCGGGGAAAGCTGTTAATGATGCACCGGCTCTGAACTGCCGCTATTTCCAAAAATAAATTGGACTTTAAGATTGGAGAGCCAAGACCCTGCTGGAGATGGACTCTTATCGAACTCTGATGGGGAAGTGAAGACCTCCTGACTTGGCTAGGAACCGGAGGTATGGCTCTGCTGAGGAAGAAAACTGCTGGGAGAGGAAAGACACTCCTTGCACTGCTGGGGATTGCCATTGTGTTGAAAGAAAACTTCTTCTTGGACATGACAAACATCTCTTGCCATTAATGCTGGAGAAGAACTTCACCTTCACTTCTACTGGGGATAACTGGAGACACCCAGGAAAACATCTGTTCTTGTTCAAGTATAATGAAATGTTCTACCCAGAAACCTGCTTTAGCTCTGTTAGAAACACCTGTACCTGTACCTGCGTAAACACAATTGATAGTGCATGCAACATGGAGAGTTAGTTTGGACCTGTATGCCGCAGGCTCATAGCATGAATCATTATATGGGCCTCTTGACACCCTTTTTAGAGTTGTATTAAATGTTTTTGTCCTCCTGCATGAGTTAGAAAGCATTCAAATGTTCCCAACACAATATAAATCACAATTTTCTGGACGTTTCCGCAATCAATCAATGCTAGATGAAAAACAAAAACAAGAAGCAAATAGTCACAAGTTGACTGAAATAGAATTTTATTAATTTGGAAAATGGCCATGAATAGGTATTACAAAGGAAGCAATTCCCTGGAAAGAGGAAATAGCCAAAAAGGAAAACAAACTATCCTATTGGCAATGTGAGAAGTGGATCTCATCAAGTTTCGACCCGGCTATGACTCGTATATCTTCAAGACTATCCGCTTGCTCTGCCCCTTGAGAAAGGTGATTGAACTGGTCTTCAACCCTTAGAATAACCTCAGTTGAAGACGGGTTACGAATTTCGAAGATCGTAGTCGTTCGTGTTAGTCCCTCTTTTGCATGGATCGCCCTTTCAGGTTTTCAATCCACCGGGATACCCTTTTTTTCCTGAGTTGTCCGATGTGGCTTTTCAACTCAGCAGGTGTACATTTTTTTTAATATTTCCCTAATTTTTGCCCTAGCCTTTTATTTTGTTTTTGGCTCGCCGGGATGCCCATTTTTTCCCTAGATCTTCATTCTGTTTTTATCCAGCGGGTCCTTTTTTACACGAAGTATTTTCTTACTGCGTCTATGTTGACAGGGGAATGGAAGTCTTCTCCATCCATGGTTGTCAGCATCAAGGCTCCACCTGAGAAAACCTTTTTAACCACAAATGGTCCTTCATAATTAGGTGTCCATTTGCCCCTGTGATTGTTAAGAGGAGGAAGAATCCTTTTCAGCACCAGGTCACCTGGTATGTACCTTTATGGTCGTACCTTCTTGTCAAAAGCCTGTTTCATCCGCCGTTGATACAACTGTCCATGGCATACAGTTGTTAGGCGTTTTTCTTCAATGAGGCTCAGTTGATTATATCTGGATCGGAGCCACTCAGCTTCATCTAGCTTAATGTCCATCATTAACCTCAACGAGGGGATCTCCACTTCGATTGGTAGGACTGCCTCCATACCATACACCAATGAGAATGGGGTCGCCCCTGTTGAGGTACGCACTGACGTTATGTACCCATGTAAAGCAAATGGTAGTATCTCATGCCAGTCTTTGTATGTCACAACCATCTTCTGCACGATCTTCTTGATGTTTTTGTTGGCCGCCTCGACGGCGCCATTCATCTTCGGGCGATATAGAGAATAGTTGTGATGTTCTATTTTGAAATCTCAACACAAGTCAGCCATCATCTTGTTGTTGAGATTAGAACTATTATCAGTAATGATTCTTTCGGGAATTCTGTACTGGAAAATGATGTCTTTCTTAATAAATCGGGCTACCACTTGTTTAGTAACGTTGGCGTAAGACGCCGCTTTGACCCACTTCGTGAAATAGTCTATAGCAACCAGGATGAAGCGGTGACCGTTGGAAGTTGTCGGCTCGATCTTGCCAATCATATCAATGCCCCACATGGCGAACGGCCATGGTGAAGACATGACACTCAATGGATTCGGAGGCACATGGACCTTATCAGCATAAATCTGACACTTGTGACATTTATGGGAGTATTTACAGCAATCATATTCCATGGTGATCCAATAATATCCCGATCTCAACAATTTCTTGGCCATAACATGTCCTCCAACATGGGTACCAAAGGAGCCTTCATGAACCTTTTGCATCAACATGTATGCTTCGTGTCTATCCACGCATCTGAGCAGAACCATGTCGAAGTTTCGCTTGAATAGCACACCATCTTGATTCAATAAGAAACCACCTGCTAGTCTTCTAAGGGTCTTCTTGTCTTTATTGGATGCCCCAGCCGGGTATTCTTGAGTCTTTAAGAATTGCTTGATATCATGATACCAAGGTTTGTTATCTTCACCACTATCAACTGCAAAGACAAAAGTGGGTCTTTCAAGACGGGAGACCATGATTCGAGGCACGAAATTCTCTTGAAAAACTTTAATCATAGACGACAAAGTTGCTAGAGCATCAGCGAACTGTTTTCATCTCGAGGAATATAATTCAACTTGACCTTGGTGAAGAAAGTTAGCAGCCTCCTGGTATAATCCCTGTAAGGAACCAAGTGAGGTTGATGAACTAACCATTTGCCATTGACATGGTTCACTACCAGAGTGGAATCTCCGAAGATCTCGAGGTTCTTGACTCGCAAGTTGATTGCTTCTTCAACCCCCATGATGCAAGCTTCATACTCTGCCTCGTTGTTAGTGCATTCGAAAGTCAACCGAGCAATTAAAGGTGTATGGACCCCTTCTGGTGAGATGATAACAACACCTACTCCGCTTCCGTTTACGTTCACAGCTCCATCAAACATCAACTTCCATTTGGATTCAGGGTCTGGCCCCTCCTCCGAAAGTGGTTCTTCACAGTCCTGCAACTTGAGGAACATGATGTCCTCATCCGGAAACTCGAATTTCATGGGTGTATAATCGTCGATTGGCTATTGAGCCAAGTATTCTGACAATACACTTCCTTTGATTGCTTTTTGCGAAGTGTAATGGATATCTTATTTTGTTAAGATCATCTTCCATCGGGCTACCCTTCCCGCCAGAGCCGGATTCTCGAAGATATATTTCACAGGATCCATCTTGGAAATTAAGAGAGTGGTGTGGGTCAGCAAGTACTGTCTTAGTCGGCGAGCAGCCCATGCCAAAGCGCAGCAAGTTTTCTCGAGTAGTGAGTAGCGTATCTCACAATCGGTAAACTTTTTGCTAAGGTAATAAATGGCATGCTCTTTTCGACCAGACTCGTCTTCCTGTCCCAGCACACATCCCATTGATCCTTCGAGCATAATAAGATACATGATCAAGGGTCTCCCTGGTACTGGAGGCATGAGAATTGGAGGTTCTAGCAGGTATTCCTTGATTCGGTCAAAGGCTTGCTGACAGTCTTCATTCCATTTAATGGCCTGATTTTTCCTCAGAAGCTTAAAGATTGGCTCACACGTGGCCGTTAGGTGAGAGATAAACCGTGCAATGTAATTTAGTCTCCCTAAGAAACCACGCAATTGCTTTTCAGTCTTTGGCTCAGGCATCTCTTGGATGGCTTTTACTTTGGCTGGATCAACCTCAATTCCCCGCTCACTAACAATGAAGCCAAGTAGCTTTCCAGAACGGACCCCGAAGGTGCACTTGTTCGTATTCAACCTCAATCTGAACTTCCGGAGTCTGTCAAACAACTTTTCTAGATTGACCAAGTGCTCTTCTTCTGTTTGGGATTTTGCTATCATATCATCAACATAAACCTCAATTTCATGATGAATCATGTCATGAAAGAGCGTCACCATCGCCCGTTAGTAATTGGCCCCAGCATTCCTTCAGACCAAATGGCATAACCTTGTAACATAAAGTGCCCCAAGGCGTGATGAAGGTAGTCTTTTCCATATCATCGGGAGACATCTTAATCTAGTTATAACCTGAAAATCCGTCCATGAAAGAGAACACAGAAAACTGAGCAGTATTATCAACAATCACATCTATGTGAGGCAGAGGGAAATCATCTTTAGGGCTGGCCCTGTTCAAATCCCTGTAGTCTACACACATCCTGACCTTACCGTCTTTTTTAGGGTCCGACACAATATTGGCAACCCACAGAGGGTAACTAGTCACAGCCAAGAAACCAACATCAAATTGCTTTTGTACTTCCTCTTTTATTTTGATCTCCATATCAAGGCGTGTGCGCATCAACTTTTGCTTCACTAGCGGGAAGTCTTCTTTCAGAGGCAGCTTGTGTACCACAATGTCAGTGTCTAAACCAGGCATATCTTGGTAGGACCATGCGAAGAAATCAACATACTCTCGAAGCATAGCAATTAGACGAGTCTTGATAGATTCCTCTAATGCGGCCCCGATCTTAACTTATTTCTTGTCTTCTTCGGTACCCAGGTTTATCACTTCGATGGCCTCTTCATGCGACTGATCATCTTCTCCTCCTGTTTAAGCAGTCTGGTCAATTCTTCAGGTAGTTTGCAATCTTCTTCACCTTCCTCATCGGCTTGATAAATTGGATTTCCAAAGTCATACTTAGCCATAACAGGGTCTTCATTGATAAGATCCGATGACGGGCACCTACATGAATGGTGATTCATGCAAGGCTTTAGAAAGAGTTTGAGAAAACGAGAAACATTGCCATTTTAAAACTTTTCTTTCTTTTTTTGAAAAACAAAAGCAAAAATTGAAAGGCAAAGAACAACATGGATGAATGCGAAACGTCAGCTTTATTTATGATTATGAATTGTGTTAGGAATAAAAGAACCCTTACAAAAAAAAGCTACTATGCCCCGGGCAAGACATAGTGCTTGAGTACAGGAAAGACAAAAAACAAAAATCATTACTCTTCGAAGGAGGTGACTGAGATAAGCCTTTCAGAAGACCATTTGCTAAGTTGAGTCCCTGGAACAGAAGGTCTGATCCACTCATCTAAGTCATAGTCACTATCAACTACATCGTCTTGCACGACACTGATGCTTCTATAATCCACCATTCCCGCACTCGTGAAGGTAATCGGGCCTTGACGACCTCTAGCACTCGGTCCAGATGATAACTGCCCAGGATGGTAGCCAAACCCAAACATATCTTTCTTTTCTGGAACTTCTACTGGACTGCCCCAGCCTTCTCGCATCCCCGACTCTACCACCTCAAGAGCTTGCTTATAAGAGGCTATGGAAACCCCATTCTTTGGTTCTTCAGAAGAAGCTGCCAATGCAGATGCTTGTTCAGTTTTCAGGGGCTCAAAAGCTTAACATGGAGTCTCGACTATCTCGCCATCCATCTCCACATACTTGAATGAAGCTAGATGACTGACGAAGATGTCCTCTTCCCCACTAACTGTTACAATTTGGCCCTCCCAGACGAATTTCAGCTTTTGATTAAGTGTGGACGATATTGCCCCTGCTGAGTGTATCCAGGGCCTTCCCAGCAAACAACTGTATGCAGGCTGTATATCCATTATGTAGAATGTGGTATTGAAGATTTGTGGACCTACTTTAATTGGTAAATCCACCTCCCCAAACACTGATCTCCTCAACCCATCAAATGCTCTAACCACCAGGTCGTTGGGCTTTAGAACTACTCCATTATAATCCAACTTCATCAATGCCTTCTTGGGAAGAACATTCAACGATGATCCGGTATCTACCAACACATGAGAAAGTACTGCACCTTTACACTCTAAAGAGATATGCAGCACCCGATTATGAGAACGACCTTCAGATGTTAGATCCATGTCTGTAAAACCCAATCCATGACTGGAATTGACACTGGATACCACCGCTTCTAATTGATTTATCGAGATATCCTGAGGCACATAAGCCTAGTTCAGGATATTCAAGAGAGCTTTCCTGTGGGAATCAGAACACATTAGCAAAGACAAGATGGAAATCTTCGATGGGGTCTGCTGCAGATGGTCCACAATCTTGTAATTGCTCTTTTTGATAATTCTCAAAAATTCTTCAGCTTCTTTATCAAATGTAATGTCTGGATCAGTCACTAGCGTGGGCTTATTGACAACCACTGGCTACTTCCCTCTTGCTTTAGCCTGAGCTTCTGCGGTGTCTCTGAGTGGTATCACATTATTTCTTAGTGTTTCTGGCGCAAATAACCTTCCACTTCTAGTAAAGCCCCCTACTCCAACGTTTTCTACTTGAGCTAGGGTCGTGCTAGACGTGGCCAAATCTTGCTTTTGGCCATTACAATATACTTCGCCACCATAATTCCAGGGAATGGCTTTATCACTCTGATACATTACTGACCCTGTAGTGGTAATCGTTATCGGTGCCACTCTGGCCCGCGTGGGAACTAGAGATGGATCGTAGAAAATGGTTACTGTGGAGACTTCGCTTTCCTTTACAACTTTGTAAAACTGTAAAACTCCTTCATTAATCATACTTTGGATTCCCTTTTTTAACTGCTCAAACCCGTTTGGAGCTTCAACACACCTTGGACAATCACTTCCACAACTTGCAAACACACCCCTCTGGGCCAAACAAGCTTTAACAACATTCAACGGAGTTTGCAGGTCGTCGATATCACACGCCAAGTTTAGATTCTCCCCATCGTCAACTGCCCCAACTGTACCCCCGTGAGGAGGCATGGGGTTTTGTATTACATTAGGAGTATGAGCGAAATTAATCGCTTTAGAATCTATTAAGTCTTGAACAACATGCTTCAGAGCTTTGCAGTTTTCTGTGGTATGTCCGGGGGCTCCGGAATGAAACTCACATCGGGCGTTTGTATCATAACCCTCGGGGATTTGGCCTGGATTCGAGGGTTGTAGAGTTCGGAGTTGAATCATCTGGAGATGTAGGAGATTCTTCAAAAGTTGTGAATAAGACATTGGTGGAGTTTCAAGATGTCTTGCTCTGGTCTTCTGGGGGTAATACGGACGAGGAGCTCTCTATTGGTACCCCTGTTGGCGTTTCTGTTGTGGTTGTTGGACTTGCTATTGAACAGGTTGAGCTGATATAGTGACAGGGGCCACTTGCTGATAAATCCCTCTGTTACCTCCTCCCCTCTGCACGTACACTGCCCCAGTTTCTCCTTCTCTCCTCTTCAAGAAGGGTTTCTTGACAACAGAATTTGAAGCGCCTCTGTTCTGAATCTTCCCTTGCTTGATCCAGCTTTCTATCCTCTCGCCAGTCAAGATGATATTTGAAAACCCACTTGAGGAACATCCAGCTAGCCTCTCCATGAAATGCCCAGGGAGGGTATCCAGGAACAGGTCTACCATTTCTCTCTCCAGCAAAGGCGGTTGCACTCTAGCGGCCACTTCACGCCACCTCTGTGCGTAATCTTTGAAGCTCTCCGAGTTTTTTTGAGTCAGACTCTAAAGTTGAGTGCGACTGGGCGCCATGTCGATATTATACTGATACTGCTTGAGGAATGCTTCTCCCAATTCCTTCCAGCTTCTCATGGAGCTTCTCTCTAACTTCATATATCATTCCAAGGATCCTTCGGAGAGACTATCCTAGAAGTAGTACATCTAGAGCTTTTCATCCCTAGTATGGGCAGCAATTTTTCGGTAGAACGCCTGCAAGTGAGTTTTAGGGTAGGAGTTACCGTTATACTTGTCAAAAGTAGGTGGCCTAAATTTGTGAGGAATAACTACCCCAGGGACTAGGCCCATGTCATATACATCTATCCCAAGAGTGTCTCTACACTCGATGGCTTTGACTTTCTCAGCAAGCGTCAAGAAGTCCTGAAGATTTCCTTCTCCACCAAACCCCATGTCATTGTTAAAAGGAGGGAACTGATCCTCCTGTCTGTCTTGTACCGGAATGAAGGTTGTTGTGCCAGGTTCTGGAACTTGAGGTCCACCTGGGCCATTGTTGGTGTTGGGAGGAATCACTTGTTCTTCAGGAGTGGTTACAGGAGGATTAGTTTGAGGAGGGTTGAGCCCCTGAATTGCATTTCTCAAATTTTGTTGTCCCTGAGCCATCCTTTGCATCATGACCATGAATTCTCACATTCTGGTGCAAAACTCATTAAGCTCAGTTTGCATAGCATCCATGATTGTCCTCTGGTTATTGCGAGTTGCGTAATGATGTGGGATATTTTGTCGGAGATGCCGGGTCTTGGCAGCTCTCGCAATCTTTGCCTGAAACACAAATAAGTTAAGCCTCCTGTAGAAAACCTGCAAAAACAAAGAAGAAAATGCAAATGATGTGTATGCAATGCAATATGTTCCTTTTATCCTCAAGGTTTTTCTTTTTTCCGTTCTGATATTAGGAGAATAATATTTGGAAGAAGACCCATATGATGTTCAAATAACGTGACGGCCGTGGAGAATTGGTGCTTATTACCCCGTGTCGGTGCAAAAGATAACAAACAAGAGATTCAAAGCAAGTCAATTAGATAAACTGAAGTTTGAAACAACAAGGTCCCCGAAGGGTGCCAATCAAAAGAATAACAAAGTATATCAATAAAAGTAATCCCACAACAAGCCTGTGGGTAATCCAAGTACAATGACATGAAACTAAACTCTAGGGAGCTCTAAGTCCTGCAGCCTCCAGCAAAGGCGCTTGACATTCTGGAACACTTGAGATATATCCGGATGATCGGGCTCCCGGATGAGTCTTTGGATGAGGAGATCCCTTAGATCAAAGGAAGCATGTAACTCTTCAATCTGCTGCAGGAATGCCTTCTCATTTTCTTTGCTCGGACCCGGCTCGGCCTTTGACTTCTTCACATCAGCTCGAAGCTTCACCTCTTCAACTTCTTTCTGGACATCTTCAGCTATTTGTTGACTCTTTGTCATATGATGAAGGTATTCTTTCTGTTGCTCTTGGGCCTTCTGAACTAACTTTCCTTGCTCGACCAGGGCATCTTGAAGGTTTTTGATCTTCAACTCGAATTCAGCCTCTACCTCCTTTTGCTTTTTCTGGTGATCGCTCCACTGCTCTTGCCAAAGTGTGATGGCTTCATTAGCTTCATTCAGTTATTTCTTATCCCTCCAGCGCTGACTCGCCTTGTGGATCTCAGCCAATGCTCTCTTCTTAAAGTATAGTTCTCTTTCATCAAAGTCCTTCTGATTGAGCCGAACTATCTCTTCAGCTCGGAGAGCTCTATCTTCTAACTGCTGGTTCTGAATCATCAATTTCTGACAAGAGTTGTGAGCCTCCTGATTTTCAACTCTAAGCTGCTTGACCAAAGCCTCCAATTTTTGGTAATCCTCTAAAGGCATAGTTGCTGGAGGTGGAGTTGGTATAGAAAAAGGGACTAGAGCCATTTGAACCTCCTCCTTTATCCAAGCTTCGAATTCAGGGAACATCCGGTTATTGCTCTTGCCTAGACATGCGGTGTCTTTTCTTTTGATCACTTTCCAAGAGCCCACAACTTTTCTGACCAACAGAAGATTATCTTTTACCGAGAAGTAGAAAGTTTTGAATAACTCGGATTCATCAGGAATCTCTTTGAGTGCGTACCCCAACTGTCTTCTTAAGAGAATGGGGTTGTAGTTGATACCCCCTGATACTCCTAATAAAGGCATGTTGAGGTAATTCCCGCAACTGGTAATGAAACTATTTCCTTTCAACTTCAAAGTAAACCATCTAATATCTCTGGCAGACAATGTACTTAGCTTCTGGGCCCAAGTAGTATTAGGATCAGTGAAACTCTCAGTGGTAGGCAAATGTCTCATAACCCACCTGTAGAACAAGGGTGTACAACACCTAACCAGACCTCCTCGCTTATTCTCATTCTTTAGTGCACCGAATAATACAAGTCACCCAGGAGAGTGGGTATCGGATTCTTCAACACGAATAAATGAATAGCATTTATGTCCACAAATATTTCCATATCAGCGAACAGGATGATCCCATAAATGGATAATGCCAAGATGGCGCAAATAGAATCCCACTAATTTTTCACTGCAAGTTCTCCAGTCCTTCTAACCAGATACTCCAGAGTGAAACCAAGTACCTTCGCTTTGGTGGTAGCCAGATTTACAGATACTTTTGATGAGCTCAAATAAAGATCTTTGGCGATGTCAAAATGGGTTGGCCTAATTATCTATGAGTTGAAAGGAATCTGATCCTTGATTGACACTCCCATAATCTCAGCATACTCTTCCAGTAAAGGACCCAACTGAAAGTCATGAAAAGTGAAACACCTGAGTCGTGGGTTGTAATACTGCAACAAAGTGTGAATGGCGCTTCTTTGATAGCTATCCTAGTTGAATACCAAGTCCAAAATATTGCCATACTTTTCCTTGAAGTATCCCAGATGACCCGGGGTAATAAGAGACACCATTTGGTTGATCAGGTCCACTTTGGTATCAAAATATTTGTAGTGCACGGTCCTTTTTCTGATGTCTTCCATTCTGAAGTAATGATATGACCAGGAACCGGGAGTAATGCAAACCATGAGAATAAAAGAAACACAAATGATTAATGATGTTATGATGCTTATGCAAGGCGAGGCATGTGATTAGTGAAATGTCTGTGATGTGCCAATCATATAATCAGGTGTCGGTGCAAGGCCACAATATCAACATATCACAATAACAATCCCTCTGATCCGGGATCCACATCTCAGAACCAAAGTATAAGAGAATCGAATCACAAAACTGAACCAATGGCAAAGCGGGTATGTTGAAGGTCTTAGGGTTCTTGCAAACCTGTAAACCCCTCCCAATCTCACGGGTGTGCTACTAGGGTCAAACATCACGGACTCTCAAATCCTAATAACAATAATACGTTCACCATTTCTGAGAAATGGCTCATGACCAAATCAGGGAATCAGTTTGGCATTATGTACTGCTCAGGGAGGTCTCATCTGAGTCCGAAAAACAAGCATCCCTTATAAGTCTCCAGCTTCAAGCACTAAATCGAGAAATAATAGTATATTCATCCTGAAGGGTACAATACTATCGTCATACGAACATTTTTCTTTAACTGGATTCCTATGAGAGAACCAGGTCATCCTAAGCGAGTTCCCAATGGACCCTCGGATGCGAGTGGGTTTGCCAAAAAATGTGGTCTGCCACTGTCATCACTGGAGAGGGGTGTTTCCATTAAGGTCTTCAAAGATCGGTCACCAGATGCACAAAACTATCAAGGTCGTACCCTGAAGTGGGGAAGAACCCCCACACAAAATAGTTCCAAGACAGTCGTAGTCTGGGTGTGGAACACATCTCCACTCATCATGTAACCATGCAAGTACAATGTGTCCATGCTAATCCTATAGTGCACTCAAGCCGGGTATTTGGCTTATCTCACAGTAACTCCCATCCCGTAGAAAAAATAAAAACCAACACAGCCAGAAAGTCCAGTATAATATGATGCATGGAAAATAAATAACGAAAGCAGTAAATAAATGCGGTAAAGTAAAGTTGTAAAGTAAAACTGTAAATAAAAACAATAAAGCTAAACTAAGGCACACAACAACAAACAAATAAACACCCAAAGAAACCAAACCAAACATATGTTAGGATTGACTCTACGAGGGAAACCAGAGATTATGGGTTCGGTCCCCAGTAGAGTCGCCAGCTGTCGCTCCTGGGACTTTCATCCTAGTACAAACGCGAAAGTGGCGAAAAAAAGGTAGAGTAGCCAGCCAGACATTTTTATCCCGAAGGAACGGGAAAGGTAATGATGCGCAAACCTAAGGAAGAAGGAAAAGGACGAGGTCCTGCGAACCAAAGATCTGGGTTCGGGAGTCGGTTACGACCTGGGAAGGTATTAGCACCCCATACCGTCCGCCGTACCCGACGGGATCCACGCTTACTTGCTTGTTTCAAAGGGTGAGAAATAACTGCTGCTGAACAAATGAACTGCTAACTGGAATTGGGATTGAAATGAGAAAGGAATTGGAAAAGAGAACAAAAAGAAAGAATGGGAAAAATGTAGGGAAAATAAAGAATTTGCTCGAACGGGCCCTACCCCGCTACCTACGTACCTCATCGGGATAATGAGGATCAGAGTCGATGTAGTTCACCTAACTAAGGCGGGAACTATTTGTTTGTGTTTTTTATAGCTGGAACTGCGTATGTCTATGCTCAGGTGTTGTAGGCTTGTCTGGTACGAGTGCATTTACCGTATTGCATGCGAGACAAGTCGTCACAAGTTCGCGTTGAGAGTGAATGAGATAAGAAAGAGAAGTTCCCGCAGGAAATTTGTTTATTGTTTGTTTTTGTCTTTTATGAGAAATGTTTTGAATTTTTTTGTGAACATTCTCATACTAAGACCTGTCCATCGTGGTAAATACTTACACCTCGCCCCGAAACAGGACGCGTATAAGTATTTCGCAACAAAGTCTCATGGCATATAAGAACGTTCAATTTTTATTAAGTATTTTTATTATTTTCTTTATGAGGAGAGAAAGAAATGACTCAAGTTGCTAAAGGCAAAAACTAAGGGAACTAAGACTCAACCCTAATTTAGTTATTATATTCAAAAGTGGTCCTAATGGTTTGTGAAGTTTTCTAATCCTAAGGAGCAAAAGGAAAAGAGAGAAGAAAAAGGAAGCAACTTACTTCCTAAGGAAGATAAGTTGGTCCTAGCTAAAGGGGAATCCTACCAATCACAAATATGGAAGTAAAAGGTGAATTAAATGCATAAAAAATAAAAGGATAAGGTGTAAAGAAACATACCTTTCCCTCCCTACAAAACAAAGATTATTGTGCATTTTATTAAAATTAATAAAGCAAACCCACACCAATTAAATCCTAATAACTCTAGGACTCAATCTAAACTCCATCTTAATTCTAAAAAAATGCTAAAACAAAAATTCAGCACCTACTATAGCTTCTAAAGTAACAACATCTACCAAAACAATGCATAACATAAGGTAAGTTTCTACAGCCCACAATCAACATGTAAAGATAGGTGTAAAAAGTCACATACAACATGCAAACATAACAAACATCATGTATTTTACAACACCTATATTAACAAACAGCTATGAAAACATGGGGCAAATTTGATCATATTTATTTATGTTACAAAGTAAATGATAAACAACACATCAACATCAATTAACATGGATCTACCTACACCACACAATGAATTCAAACATGTGAATTTATTTACATCATTTATTTGATTAAAGGAGCAATAATCAACAAGAATAACCACACTTTTTCATATTGCACAAATGAGCATTTATCATGATATTGAACAAGTATCACTACAAGCATCAATTATTTCACATGTATTGCATAAAAATCAGAATTGAACTCATGTTAAGATATGATCAATTAAGCACAAGAAACTTGCATGAACATGTGAAGTATTTAATCACTTTTGGCAAAAAATCAATCATGACAATTAATCACTTTATCAATCAAGCAAGCAATCACAATAATCATGAAGCACATATTGAATTTAAGCAAGCACTTAATATGTGAAACAAATGATTAAAGTGTAGCAAAACACATGAAGAATAAATTATATCACATTTACACATTTAACACAAAACATGGAAAAGTGAACGGAATCATGTTGAAACGACTCGAAACCAATGAATCGGCTACTAGAAATAGACCCAAAATTTCCCTAAAATCAATACCTAAACATACATGAACCTTAGAAGCACTAGGAAGAAAGATTGAGCAAAATAATAAGCTAAAAAACCAAAAACTAACAACATTAACCGGTTAACCAAACGGTTAACCCGTTAAAGGACCCCAGACAACACTAAATTTGGCCAAACACGCATGCGTTAACCGGTTAACCAAACTGTTAACCGGTTAACGCTGAACAGAAAGTGAAAAATGCTTTTGAAATAAGTGCTTTTGGCCACAATCTTCCTTCTAAACAATCCTAACCCCCATCTAATCATGCTAACACGAATTTATACTCAATTAGGGCTTATTAACACATGCTAAAACCTATAACAAGCAACAACCTAACTTCTAATCCATTAAACTCCACAAATCGCAAGCAAAACGTAACGAAAACGTAATCAAACATAAGCAATACGAAAAGCACTTAAAGAATGCCGAAATGGCGAGATGGAGAGAATAACTTAAAGCTAGCATGGTTTTAGATTACCAACCTACGAAGCAGAGAAGTGCTTCGGTAAATGTTGCAAGAATCGGAGCTTGATCGAAGAGAAAACCAAGAAAACTGCGAATCCATAAAATAAATGCGTTCTTGATGCTTGAGCCTTATTGCACTTCCGATAAGTCAAAATCTTCACAAAAATCAGTAGCTTCTTCTTCTACAATCCACAATTCAATGGAGGTTGGAGGCTAAGCTTTGAGATCTTCAAGTTTCAATGTGAAACTTGAAGAGCTTCTTCAAAAAAAGTTTTGGTGAAAAAGGGAAATGGAGGAAAAGTGAGAGAGAAAAAGTGATTCTAGAAATTATGAGAGAGTGAAAAATTGGGAACCTTTTGCATTGAAGTGATTAATGATTATATAGGGGCTAGGCTTGGAGCTAGGTTTGGGAATGGAGTTAGGTTTAGGAATGGAGTTAGGTTTGTAGTTAGTTGGGGTTAGGGTTGGAGAAGGAATATTCCTTGGAATATTCCTTGGAATACTCTAGAAGGTTGTGGAACATGGTAGAAACATCCAAAGGAAATGAAGTGGAATTGAAGTGGAAAAACACGAGGGAAAGAATGAAAGGAAATGTGGAAGGAAAGTGGAAAGAAAAGTGGAGGGAAAGGTGAAATTAACCACTTTTCAAATGATTTTTTTTCTTGATTTTTTTATGATTCCTCCATCATTTCTTGACCAAATTTGAACCCTAGGATAATTGTAATCCTAATTTCATGATTTTGATCTTAAAGGTCAGGAGTCGACCTTTTTTACCTAGCTCGGTTGTCTTTTCCCCGATTCCTCGATTTTAAGTCATCTGGCCAGTCGAACCTCTTCCAAAATGATTTTGTGGACAAAATTTGAACCCTAGGCACTTGACATCATATATAAGACAAAGGAATCCACTTTGAATCAAAACTTCATGGAGAAGTCCAGTAGAAGTGAAACCTTAATTTGTCCTTTTTCATCAGGAGATGTTGCACTACTTTCCTTATCTGATTAAACCAAATCTTTCCATGGCTTGTGGCTTCAAATGAAGACTTGTAGGATGTTGTGAACCCTTGCACAAGGTTGAGAAGCTTTGTGGCCCTTCGGTTGCCTTTTTATAGCCTTCAATTACTCCAATCATTGATCACATACCCATGCCTTAGCCATGATGAATATGATGCAATGTTTTTGATTATTTTATGAACTTATGTATACTAAATGCTATGCTAAATGTTGGGGAAATGAGAGGGAAAATTTTGAGGTATTACACAGGGCTGCCTATTACTTTAAGGGGGCATGACTCAATTTGGGTGATTGTTGATAGGCTTACGAAGTCGGCTCATTTCATACCTATTAACATCATGTATCCAATTGCAAAGTTGGTAGAGATTTATATTCGAGTAATTTTGAAGTTGCATGGTGTTCCTCTGTGTATTATGTCGGAGTTTTGGAAGAGGCGTTGGGTTCTAAGTTGAGATTGAGTTCGGCATATCATCCTCAGACTGATGGCCAAACTGAAAGAACTATTCATTTGTTGGAGGAATTGTTGAAAGCTTGTGTTCTTGAGCAAGGAGGTTCGTGGGACACTTATCTTCCGTTGATCGAGTTCACTTATAACAATAGTTACCATTCTAGTATCGGAATGACACCTTTTGAAGCAATGTATGGTCGGAGGTGTAGAACTTCGTTATGTTGGCATGAATCTGGTGAGAGTGTATTACTTGAACCGGAATTAGTTCGAGAAACTACCGAGAAAGTAAAGTTGATCCGAGAGAATATGAAGGCTTTTCAGAGTAGGCAGAAGAGTTACCATGACAAGCGGAAGAAGGATTTAGAATTTCAATCCGGTGATCATGTGTTTTTATGGCCACGCCTGTGACTGGTGTTGGGAGAGCTTTGAAGTCTAAGAATCTCACATGTGTTCCAAATTTATCGGATGGCGTTACCTCCAAATCTTTCGAATTTGCACGATGTGTTCCATTTTTCGCAACTCCGGAAGTATATTCCAGACCTGTCTCATGTGGTTAGTATGGACGATGTGAAAGTGCGGGATAACCTCATTGTAGAGACGAAGCCTGTACGAGTTAAGGATCGTGAAACAAAGACTTTCCGAGGGAAAGAGATCGTGTTGGTCAAAGTTGTTTGGTTGGGAGCTGCTGGAGAAAGCACGGTCTGGGAATTGGAGAGCAAGATGCGAGACTCCTATCTCGAGTTGTTTGAACCAGGTAAATTTTCGAGGACGAAAACATTCTAAGTGGGGGATAGTTGTAACGCCCAAATATTTAATTATTTGTTTTATTGATTATTTAATTAATTATTTTTGTTTAGTCGGTATATTTTATATTGTGGTTGATTAAGTTGATAAATAAGAAAAATTAAGTCGAAAGCCGTAGAAATATTATTAGAAATAATATTATAGTTGTTCTAGTAGTTTGGTTAGTGGGCTTGAAAAATCATGTCTGAATTAGTAATTAGGGGGTATACTTGTTAGGCCCATTAGTAATTATAATAATTAGTTTATTTTAATAAAAAGAAAATAAAATAAGAAGAAGTTAGGTTGTATCAGTAGAAGTGGAAAGACTGAGTTTTGCACGATCGTGAGAGAAAGGGGAAAAGAGGAACGACAATCGGAATCCAATCGCAAGGGCTATCTTCAATCCAATCTAAGGTAAGGGTAGGTTAAATTCTTATAATCAGGTATGAAAATTGATATTGTGATTGGGTAGTTAGGTTGTTGTGTTCTTGATGAAGTTGATGTTGTGTATAAAGATCGGTAGCTTATTATTGCAGTAATTGTTTGTGTGAAATTTGTTATTTGATTGTTGATTTTTGTTGATTAAAATTTGTTCTGGTTGTGTTGATTATTGTTGATATTATTTTGTTGAATAAATTTTTGGAAAAATGCTGGTTTGGGGACGATAACAGAGAACGGTAGTGGAAGGACCGGCGGGAGCCACTTGCTCCCTGAGGGCACATGGCGTAAGCCATGACCCATGTGTCGGGTGCCACAAAATTTTGTGGGTGGTGGACATATAAAGTGGCACAAGCCACTTTAAAATATGGAAGGAGCCACATTGTCCTACTTAAAGTGGCGCAAGCTCCTAATTAAAGGGTGGCGTAAGCCACCCTGAAAAGTGGGGGGGGCTAGTTTTCAATGTGCCAATTATTTAATAATAATCCATAAAGTTATTAGAAAGATCATGTAGTTAGTTTAAGAAATATTTCTTTGATTAATTATAACTATAGCTAATCTAATTTTAAGAAGTGGCAATTTTTAATAAGAATCAAAATTTAGTTAGTATTCAGAATAATTGTATTGAGAACGAAATAATTTGATAAATAATATTGTGTTATGTAGTTTTGACAGAAATAATAGATTTAGGAATTTAGCATAAATAATTAGCAGGCATGTATTTTTATGCCAGATAATTCTTATCAGAACACAGAAGTTTCAAATTTAGTAATAAAATCGTAACGATCGCAGAATGTTAAAAATAATACTGGTTTAGTCGGTTTAGCCGAATTAGGCGAAAAACTTAGTTGCTCGTAATTTGACGAAATTTTTCGGGGTAAGTCGGGTGATTTAATAGTTGATTTTTGTTGCTTTGTTTTGTTGAAATATGTCGTATAGTCGATTTGCAGGTACAGTCGAGTTGATATATAATTTCGGTTTCCGGAAAATCTCAAAGTTTCTATGTTGAAGGCTTTATAAACCAAAGTAGATTTTAAGTTGCCTAATTCGTATAAGTTGTTGTGTTGCTCGTGTTGTTATGTTGTTTGCATTTTAAAGTCGTGTATGCCATGTAGGTCATTTTCATTTTATGTCGGAGCCGTTGCTCACACCATGATGGTCTGGATTGGCAAATTAAGTTGAAAGTTTAAGGCTTATGCCCATATGCCTCGATAACCTGGAAATAATTTAAGTTGGGAGTTTTACTTTAAATGGTACCATATGCATAATTAGTTGAGTCGCATTAAAGTTGTATTGTTTTTTAGTTGTTGTTGTGTTGTTGTGCTGGTTGATGTTGTGAAGCGGTGAATTATTTGTAATCCTTATCTATGTATTGTTTTTCATATGTTGCTTATAATTATCGTAACTCACCCTTCTGTTTGAATGTTATCCTTATGTTGGCAACGTGCGGGTAATTAAGAGAATTATTCGATTACATTTAGTCGAGTCAGTGGTGTGTTGCTCTTATATGTAGCACTCGGGAGGATGACGCGTGTCTATTTTATTGAATTTGTTGCATGCTGAATTTTATGTAATTGAAGTACTTTAGAATATTTGTTGGTTATTTTGAAGTTTTTTTATGTTGGATAAAGATGCTACAAGTTGTTTTATGAATCCGCTGCGTGATATTTTTATAAAGTTGAACTATTTTAGTTTTATGAAGTTGGTTTATGATTATTTCCTAAAAAGTACTATGTACTAAGCATGTTATACTTTAAGTTAAAATTTGTTGAAAGTTGAAAATGTGATATCTAGTTATGTGGAAAGTTTTTATAAACTCTGATTTTAATAATATTCAAGGGTAGAAAATTAGGTGTTACATACACCATATGGAGTGTGTTTGAACACTTGGACTTTATTGCAAATGGCTGGATCAAGTTGTGATCTTCAAGTTGCAGAAACAAGGTTTCTTTGAGGTTTTGAAGAGTGATTTTGAGTAGGACGTGTTTTAGAGGTGATCTAAGTGTTTGAAAACTTCATAAACATCATATTTGATGTGTTTGAGAAATTGGTTTGAGTTGATAGTGGCCACAACTCAAAAACCAGTACTGATTACTCAAAATATCAAGTTTTGAATCTTTAGGAGCAAAGGAGAGAAATCTTGGAGATCAGAGGCTTTGGTAATTTTTATGATCAAATGATGTCTCTATTTATAGGCAAAGATGTTGAGATTACTTAGTCCTTAAGTCTTGAAGAGATTAGGCCACAATTGTGAGTCATGCTTTGTGAAAATATCTCTTACACATGGAATGATGAACTTCTCAAATAGCTCAGCTATTGCAGCAACAAAATTCACATTCCTCAGAAGTTTTATGCTTGGGTTGTGTCCACCTATTGCTTGTTGAACAAGAGATCCAAGATTAGGCCATTTTGGTGCTTGGTGACCCTTGGATCAAAATGCATAAGTGTTGAAATTCATAAATGCCATTTATGGGAATTCCTTGGAGAAATCATGAATTTGCAGGTTTGATCAGGTTTGTAATGATTGTTAAGATGATTAAGACCACTTGACATTTCCTTTGACTCAAAAAATCAGATTTCAAAAGTTTATGAAAATCTGTTTTTTACAAAACACTTTTGGATGGTCACTTTGATCCATGATTTCTTCATGTACAAGCAAGATATTTTCATGCCAATTGGTTCTTTGAATTGTTGGCAAAATTTACAACAAAATTGGTGTTTTGAAAAGAATCTGAATCAGCTTGGAACTTGGTGAAAAATCCCTCAAAGTTATGGTGTTTTATTGATTTTGTACTTAAACAAAATTTGTCTAAGTGTTGAAAATCAGTATTTTTCTTGATTTTGATCCAATCATAATTTAAAATCCATGAAGAACTAGAGTTTATTATAGTTGAACCATTTGTAGATTATGATGAGATCTTTCAGTTGAGCTTTGGTTCACAAACATATGATGCTTGGATCACAAGTTATGATGCTTGGAAGTAGGCTACTTGAACACTTTTACAAAGATTTCCCCTTTTACAAGTTATCTTCAAATTTATGATTTTTTATGATCAAATGCATTCATAGACCATATATTCTTATAATATAGGTCATGAGGATCATTTTGGGTGAAAAGTCAAACTTTTACTTTTTGGTCAAGATGGAAATTACACTAGATACCCCTAGTTTTCTGATTTTTTGACTGGACATCCTCTGAGGTATTTTGACCTTATGAATGGATTTCCACGATGTATATGAGCTATTTAAACCATTCCCTATGGTATAAGCTCTTTTCCAGATGAAAATCTTGACTTTGGGATCCTCGATTAGTCAGAAACCCTAATATGGGCACCGTGAAGCCCTAATTTTGCAGTCCTTGATCTCTGCACCTTTTGTACTTATAAATGACTTGTAAAAGTCATGTAAACCTTTCTTGATGATGTATGGAGGTCTTTTATCCACTTTTCCATGAAAAATTTCTTCTGGAGGACATCAATTGACTTAATCTCTAATTGGTGATTGTGATGGCTCGTGGCCCGGATCACTGAAGTTTCTGTACAATATTTGAATGATTTTCCATAATTTGAGATTCCTTTACCCTTTGATAATGATTGAAAGGTTGAAAATATTATGTATTAATGATTGGTCATTTTCCTTAATCCTCTGAGGGACTCAGGAATCCTGATCTATTGCGGGGATACTTTTTAAACCAGACTGACACAATCATTTGGTCAGTGGACTTTTTCTAATGAGGCATATATCTTAGGGTAAAACTTTAGGGTATGATAGGGATGAATAAAAAATTCTTCCTGACTAGATAGGAAAGGAAGTAATTTGAAGAATTTCTTGTCTATTGTGATATAAAGCCGTTTAAGAAAAAAAATCCGAAAATGCAAAGAAATTAAGAGCATTTCAAGCAGGGGGTTGCTCTAATTTAGTTAGAAGTATTAGTATCGGTGAACATGTTTGACAGATGGTGTTGTACCCAAAAATTTTCCCTCCTATATTCAAGATCATATAGTTCAAGAGATCTCTCAATAGTCACAATATTCTCAATTGGTCAAAAGGATTGAAGGTTTCACCAAACAAAGCCTCCTCCTGAACAATGGATCTTAGAACTAGGGTTTTGAGTTTCCCCAAGAAAAGTGAACTTCCAAAGCCTCAAGTGGGCTTCACAACATCCTATATACCTTAAAGAATCCTCATGTCAAGTTTCAAATCTTTCCCAACAAGTTTGATCAGTCAGATGCTCAGATACCCAAAAATCAATTAACTAGGTCAAAAAGTCAACTGACGTCAATTGTGATCAACTCAAAGTCAAACTTCAAGATTTTTAGTCAACATCAATATTATGAGGTTAAATTCATCATTTGATCAAGGGTTGATCATGATTCATCAAGGAAACCTTAGATCATCAAGAATCAAGAAGTTTCTAAATTAGGGTTTTCATAGTAAAAGTCAACTGAACTTTGACCAACCATAACTTTCACATACTTCATCAAAAATTTCTCAACCAAAGCTATATTTGAAGGAAATTTAATTCTCTACAACTTTATGTCTCACAAGCCAAGCCTAAAAATGCTTCATTTGGAAGGTATGAGCTAAAACATTATAGGTCCTTTTGAAAGTCAACAAAAAGTCAACTTTTTCCAAAGCTCATAATTTAAAAATAGTAAATGATATGGACATGGAACCAAAAGGTTTGGTTATATGATACTTTAAGCTTTCTAAAACATCCTAGAACACCTTCATAGCATCAAAATTGACGAAGTTATGCATTGTCAAAGTTGGATGATTTTTAAGGGATGTATGAAGAAAAAAAGGCCATAACTTTAATTTTTTCCAAATGGGCCCATAAAATTGCAACTCAAACTTGAAGATGACGTCATGCACGACCCAATGACCATTCATTATGATTTTTATAATTTATTTTATATTATTTTAGATTTTAATTGTTAAAATTCAATTTTAATAGAAATAAAATATGAAAATCAAATATTTGATCTCATAACTTATTTTGGGATCAAATATATGATATTTAAGATGATTATAATCATCCAAATTCGTGCAAGATCAATATAGAAGGAGGATATTTGATTTTTGAACAATTATGATTATGACATTTCTTCAACTCCAAGCAACACAAATCCATGCTTCTAAGGCCCATAGTTTGACCTATTTCCCTTCATTATACATACACAAACCTAATGCAAGCAAGAGGACGAATTTTTTCAAGGCAAGAGGCATATTTTCAAACCAATTTTTTCAAGGAAATGTCACATTCAGTTTTGGAGTTAGAGGAAATTTCAAGGCATTCTAAAGGTTTCCATCCATTCTATGATGATCATTGAACATGTCCCAACCATCTACAACATCCAAATCATGCTAAAATGCATTATCCGAACCATTCTTATTCTTGTTTTGTGATTTTTCGATTTCTTAATTTCATGCTTTATAAACTAATTTTGATCATTGTTTTGTGTTTGATTTGAAGCATAGAAGCTTTCTGGATGAACCATTCGATGTTCCATGGCCATATACGATAGTTGCCATAGTTATGGTTTTAAGCTTCAAATTGGGGCTTTGTGATTTAATCAATATAAATGAATTCTAATGACATAAATAAACTGTAAATGATGTGGGGATCACAATTGTGTGATCAATTTGATAACACGTTGCAGGTTTCATAATCTTTGAAGGAACATGGGATTTCCTATGAAACTGGATTCGCAGGAAACGTCGCAAGAAAAAGTGCAGGTAAATTCGCAGGTAAAAGGAAGAAGATGAAGACCAAAGGCGCCAATATGAAAATTCAAATTTAATCTCTTTTTTAATTTTAATTGTTTCATATTTATATCAGATATGCGCTTGTGGTGTGATGGTTGAGACGTATGGCCGGTCGCATTGAGGGCATGGGTTCGAACCTTGCCTTCAACGTTTTTTTTAGTTAACTAACAATATTACTATTTTTTTCATATTATTGATTAGGTCCAGATGCCTATCACAAGTGCGCCTGTAGCCCAATGGAGAGACTTGAAGGATGGATGAGGAGTGTCAAGGGTTCAAATCTCCCCTCCAACATTTTGGTTATCCCTTCCTTTTTTTTTCAAATTATATATTTTCTTTAATGTCTTTTTTTTTATAAAAACTTTTTATAAAACCTTTTTTTAAACCTTTTTTTTTAACCTTTTCTCATAACTTTTATTATTAGTTTATTTCTTTTTAGGTTAATTATTTTAATTAATTAGTATAATTAGGATATAATAAATTTAATCTTAATCTAATTTTTAATATAAACCCTAACATTTTCTCTCAAACTTATAAACCTTTTTTTATTATTAACCCTAAAAACTTTTCTAATCCTTTTCATTAAACCCTAATTTCATAAACCTTAAATTTTTTTTTTATTATTAACCCTAAAATTTTTCAAACCCTAAACGTTTTTCTCTAAAATAAACCTTTTTTTGATTTTCATTCATTTTTGTGATATTAATTACGTGTCTAATTATTACTGCTCTGAATTGTTTATCATTGTTTATTTTTTCGCCATTATAATTATGTAATTGCCCCAAAGCGTTGTAATAGTTAGGACATTTATTTTCTGCCATATAAATTCCTGCCATTTTATTTTATTATAACTGTGTGGTTTAGTAATATAGGGAGTGAAAACCTAATCGAATTAACCTGGACATAGATCACTAAATAATAAGATAAATATCTGAAAAATAACACTCACACACGTAAGTCGATCATTCTATGATCGCCACCTGCACTTCCTAGGGTTCCGCTCTTGGTTGCCTTTAATATGGCCAGGTCCCTCGAATAAAGGGGTGTCTTTAAAAGCAATGTCCCTTAATAAATAAATTATCATAGTCCCTTCCAAATAAAAGATCATAGTCCCTCCGAGGTTGCCTACGATATAATGGTCTTGTCCCTTCAGTAAAAATGATGATAGTCCCTACGAATTGCTAAAGACATCCCTATAAGTTGCCTTCATTGACCATACGATGACCCTACACCGGTCTCTTAACAAAATCCAAGGTAATGACTACCTACTCCTTAATAGTAGGGATAGTTTTACCCTTGAAAGAAAATAAAAGAATACGAAAGACCAGTCTAGGGTATGTAGTTCTTAGTTACTTGCTCAAAATTTCAAAATTCTTATTTACTCCCCAATTTTTAAAACAATTTTCAAACTTAAAAGCTTTGTATACATTCATGTGAGGATCATTACAAAGACTTATGAAAATTTCTAAACACACACTGCACATTTTTCAAACAAATAAGTGAGCCAAGTAACTAAGAGCCCATGGATAACCATGGATATAAAGGGTGCTTACACCTTCCCTTTATATAACCTACCCCCCGAACTTAGAATTTTAAAAAAGGTTTTTCCTGTTCTTTTATACCCTTTCCATATGGATAAAATAAAAGTCGGTGGCAACTCTTACTTTCCGCAACATAAATAAAAAGTCAGTTCTCCCACTGTGTTACAGATGGTAATTATAACCATCTTTTAAAGTTATATTTTGTTTTATTATGTATTTTTCATTAAATTTAATTATTTTAATTACACTAAGGATTTAGGGAGACCCCTACAGGTTATTGAGCTATTTGTGAAGACCCGTAACGAAAAATTGTGGAGTTTGTTGACACACTTTCCAAAACAACTTTAGTAAGTTATTTATATTTAATTATTTTATTTAATTATTGTATATAACTAAATTGTTTAAACTATATTTAATTTAATTTTTTTTATGTATGTGTAGGAGATGTATCAGGGATTACTCACACAATTTCTAGTTGAAAATCCTCAGTATACTCCGATAGGTTTAAATTTGATATATCTAAGTATGGATCTTTATATTTGGAGTTTAGAAATTGGCAGGAGGGGAACTAATGATTGTTTTTTGGGTGTTGGACCTTTTTCCGGCGACTACAGAAAAGGGGATAGATCTTTATTTCAAAGACTTTAATATGGGGAAGGAACGTCACATCCACCATAATTGACACCCCAAATGATGGAAATAGTGAGACAACTGGTGACGACTTTCTGAGTCTGACGGTTACTAACTGCAAGTGTACAGTCTATCACGTAGTAATAAAAGATATTGATCCCACAAAGACTCGATAATCAACCTAGTGTTGTCGGGTGTTGCTAGTTTAGCTAAGGAAAGTGATGTTTTTGGTTTTAAAAAGGGTGAAGAATTAATTAATTTAAATTAATATTAATGATATAAATATCGGCACGTAATTGATTCGCCATTGTGAATTCAATAGAGGTTCGACTTATTAAAGTTTATTAAGTTATCTCTCTGAAGAAACTCTTGGTTTAAAAGTCGTTGACTCACACTCTCGTGGTCTTTCCTATTACTATACTTCTAAGTTCAATTGAGCGCTCTCACTGTGTCAATTCAAGTTATAAATACTTTTTGGAAAACTAAAGGTTCTAATTGGTTTTAAAGCGCTTCCACTGTGTTTAAAACTAATGCCTGATTTCAGTTATCTGATTATAATCTCACACTTTTGTGGTCTTAATCCTAATCTTTTATACTCCCTTACTCTTGTAACGAAAGTTAATTAAAACAAGAAATCAAAACCAGAAAATAACTTAATTTAAAGCATTAGCCTAATTCTACTGAATTCGTTCCGGTTAGACAATTACATACCGATTAACGGTTTAGCCAGACATACTAAATAAAGGAAGGTAGAAGGAGAAAAAATACATAATATAAATAAATGCGGTAATAAATAAACAATTAAGCATTAAAAATTAGAAATATGGTTGTAATGTTCTTGATCAACCAAACTTCCGAAAACTTGAAACGTAAACAATAATTCATGGGTTGGAAACAATAAAAACAACGATAGTTTCCTAATGATGGAAACTATAACTAAGGGTTGGTAAAGGAAAATAAAAACGAACTAATACTGAAAATAAATGGCAAACTTCGAACGAAAGAAAAATGCAGAAATTGGACTGAACGAAGCTCCCCCTTGCAAATGGCCGAGAGCTCTATTTATAAGCAGTGGATTAGGTTTTGTTGAGAAATTATAGGCTTGGACTTCGATTGGGATTTGAATTGAGTTGCTTGGACTTGACTGATTAAGGTTGATTTAAATTCTCTGTTGAATGCGAAAACTTCTCATAACGGCTTCTCTGTGTTTGAATCTGGTTTCTGTAATTAGGTTTCTGGAACTTTCACTTGAAACAATCGTTCTGTAATTGAAACGAGCAACTTGGGTTTTAGCAATGAGATGGTCAACTTGTCTTTGGGATGTGCATCTCACATATGAGATGACCAACTTGAAGTTGATACGGTCGTCTCACTGTTGAAATGTGCAGAAATGCATTTTCTTGCTATTTTTCTTCTTTTTTTCCACGTTTCTTATCCAATAAGCTTCCTTTTGTACTTTTGCCTCCAAAAGTCTTGTTTGATCAAATATCTGCAAAACAAATACAATTCACCCGTAATTTCGTCCAAAACAGATAAATTAACATGTTAAACAATCGGAAATCGTATTAAATAATCGATATGAATTCGAGTTATCAACAACTAACTCTAACGGAGGCGAGACGCCAACCAAAGGCTTGTGAGGCGGCGCAAAAGGCCGAATTTGAGGAAATGAAGATGAGACAATCTGAGATGGATGAGAAAATACTACAATTTTTGTCCTCACAATCAAACCATGGTTCAATTGGTGGAAATGGAGGAGTTGGTGGCCAAGAAGATGAAGATGAAGAAAACGGGTTATTTACTAATGATTTATTTATTTATTTATTATTATTTTATATTTGTGACGTGGATATCACGTGACTATAATTTTAATATTTTTAAATCATAATTATTATTTGAAAATGTAATACGCAGGTAGGTACAGTCTATTTTTTAGCGACGTAAATATTATGCCACAACTTAGTGGCGTGTTTCTCACCAGACATTGAGATACAATTTGTTTTATAAGTAACGACATGAATATCATGTCTCAAATTAGTAACATATTTTCACGTGACAATCTGTTTCCACGAGTCACCATGCAACGTATTTCAGTCACATTAATAATTGCTTTTTGTGTCGTGATATTTAAATTTATGATATGAAATTTACGTGACTAATGACTATTTTATTTTATTGGCAATTGTTATCTTCTGAGTGTTGGGTATTATCAATTTATCATGACATCTCTTTGTTAAGTCAAATACTCTCTCCACTATGAAACTTCATCTTCTTCAAACTTCTATTTATTCAATCATTAAACATCCACTTTAAGAATATTGGCAAATAGTTTTCTAAGTTTTAAAGAGAGAGAGAGAGAGAGAGAGAGAGAGAGAGAGCCTCTCCCTTCTCTCTAAAACTAGGGTTTGCAAAAATGGTTTGGTGTCGCCACCCCTCTTGTAGGGGTCTCCCCTCCGGTAATGATGTTTATCTCCTCCGACATGGAGGTCCTCCTCTCCGCTATGGAGCCTTCTCCTCCACCTTGGGGTTTTCTCCATTCCTTCTAATCCCATTGAATCATTCATCTTTGAGGGATATTTTCCTTATTCAAACTCCAACCTCCATCACGGTCTCAATGCTCTCCTCCAATAACCAGCAAGATCTTGCAAAGCTAAAATTGTCTTCAACAACCATTGGGTCAAAATCGCACAAACACGAAAAACAACCTCCTCCAGAGCCTCCTCCACCGGAAGATCTAAAATATCTAAGATATTGTGTTTGTGATTTTGTTATAGTTATTGTTTTGTTTTGTTTTCTGTTTTGTCTATGTTGTGTGTGTTGTTGTTTATATGTTTAGGTTATTTTAAGTTTGCTTTTAAGGTGTTTGATGAAATGTCTCAAAGAAGTTTGGATGAAGAATACTTGTTGAGGAGCAGGAATCCAACTGTGGTCTTTGCAAATCAGACTTTATTTTCCGATCAACAAAAGATTTCTTCACATATGGTGAGTTTAATCAATCTTGCAAGCACGTATTATCCAACTGTGCGATCCAAAGTTAAACAAATGATCCTTAACCGAACAGATTCAAAGATTGTGGCTCATAATCTCACTTTTTATTTGTGGAAGAATTTTGCTAGGTTGTTTGGATTAATGAATTGGATTGAAAATACTTTGTTGGTTTCTAATTTCTCTACATTTATTGATGTCCAAATCTTAATTGGTTTACTTATTATTTTATTATTTTTGTTCATAGAATATGGATGGAAAATACCCTAACACAATGTTTGTCACTATCCATCATGGAATGTCTGTTAATTATCTAATAAATGGTTTATTTACTATAAAAAATAATATTGGCAAACTTTTATTTATTTCATCATTAAACATTCACTTTTGAAAGGCTAATTTATCTTTTAATAATATTTTAAGAAAAAAAATTAATATATTTCATAGTTTATGTGATATTAACTATAGTCTTAACAAAAAAAACTCAAGTGTTCTAGCACTATAAATATGATATCAAACTATTTTTATTTTCTTAGTGTTATTCAAGGTATATCCTGTTGGGTTTGAATTTGACCATTTTGTACAAGACAGTGCACGTGGACTTGTTAGTCTAAATGTCAGTGTTTGAAAAATGAAGCAACCTGGGATAAGTGTAACGACTTGTTAAGGCTGAATTTAAAATCCATGTCTCCCATGGGTGTCCTACTTGTTAAATGACATTGGACTTTGTTCCTTGACCCCAATTTGAATGTCAACTAGTTTATTCAACTTCAAATATATTTTGATATAATTGTAATTTTGGTCTCTCATTTTTATCAACTTTTAGATTTTAGTATTTTTATTTTCAAATTTGCAATTTAAACTTTTCTAATTTGGTAAAAAAAATTAAAATGGAGAAAATTCAGATACAATTCTTTAATTGTGATTTTTTTTAAATAAAAATACGACGTACTTAAATATCGTATAGAGTGTATTTGAATGAAATATTTTAATGAAAGAAAATCATTTTTTTAGGGAATTTAAAATGATTTGGCCAAATTTTATTGTTTGGATTAAAAATATATAGAATTGTAAAATAATTTAATTGATATACACCGACAGTGTAAATTAGTTTTACTCTGTCAGTTAATCATAACCATTAGATTTTAATTATAATTTGATTTTGATTTTAATTATTTAAAAAATAATATTTATGAGTGGTTGTGATGCACTGATTGTGTAAAAAAATTTACACTGGCAGTACATTGCAATTAATCTCATTGTAAAAATGATATAAATTTTTGAAGTATTTTATTCAAAAAAAATTTGATAAACCAAGAACTATATTAGAAAAGAGGTACTAGGGGTACCTCAACCCGGATACAACAATCAACAACCAAAAACCGACAAAAGAATCGAAGGTTACAAAAAATGTGTCGGATGCATGTCACTCATAATAATTACAAGTATTTTATTCATCAAATTAAATTTAAAGAAATTTAAATTATATAAAAAAAATTGAAAATTCTCTTTCAATCTATATAATGCAAATGTTAAATTGTTTATTATTAATTTTTTAAAATTTGCAAGATGATCCTCATATTTTACAAAAAATTTAAATTCATCCTTAAATTTTCAAAAAAAAAATACAAATAAATTCCTAATAATTTTCAAATTTTACATACTAGGCCCTTCAAATTTTAAAATAACGTGATCTTGTACCGTTTAATTTATGTGGCCCTCCACTTAACATAGATGTGAATGCATCATATTATTTTTAATAAATAATTGATATAACTATTTTTAAATTAATATATTTTATTACTTATAATAAAATAATAGAAATGAGACTTGACAGAGAGAAACTAGTAGCGCTAATAAAGTAAATAATTGAAAATTAAAGAGATCAGTGATAGAAAGATCATACCAGATCATTAATCTGTAGATTATTGTCTAAATTATTTTACTTACTTCAGCTTCTGAGAATTTCTCTTTGAGATTTCCATTATAAATAAATTTGATCACGGGATCATCTCAAATAACCATTCTCTACAATTAAAGCTTTTGTATTGTTGAGTCATGAGGAAGAGCATCAATATTGAGATTAGAGCAACACCCAAGTGAGAGAGACATCGCATATTCACCTAAAACTTTAAGGTGATATGTGTGTGGATTCTTCTACATATAAATGCTTAAGTCTCCATATTTATAATCAATATAGGACACTTAACTTTTTATTCCTAACACTCTCCCTCAAGTGTGAGTCCACAATATTCCCCTAAAGTGGAAACTCTTTTTGTCCACATACACTTATATCGTCGTTGACACCTCTTGGAATTTTGATACACCTCTTCCTTGGAATTTCAATTTCAATTTCAATGGGACACTTTTTTCAGGGCATTTTGATACAAGTAAGTCGGCTCGTTTATTTGAACCAAGCTTTGATACCATTTGTTGGATCATGAGGAGGAGCATCAATATTGACCTTAGAGCAACACCCAAGTGAGAAAGACAACACATATTCATCTAAAATCTTAAGGTGATATGTGAGTGGGTTCTCCCACTTATAAACGCTCAAGTTTCCACATTTATAACAAATGTAAGACTCCAAATTACACTTGACCTATTATTCTCAACATGTACATGGTCGACTAAAAAATCATTCAACAACAAATAAAGATTTTACACATGCTCAACTCAATAACCTCCACCCAAATTTTTTCCATGCTTAGATTGAAACCTATAAATATATTACAAAGATATTACAAGAGAGTTATACTCTTGAATAAAAACAATCAGCACAACATCAATACAACAACTCTCATATGGAACTTTTCTTTCTCTTAGCAGTAATGTAACTTTAGTGAAAAAAATAACTTTAAAGAAGAAATAAGAGAAAGAAGAATATAGAAAGTTTCTATTAGCAAACCATGTGTATTTTGAAATAAGGACTAACCTCTTTTATATAGGAAAAAAATTGGCACAAAAATAAACTATCCACGAGCCTTTTTATTGAGTTAATCGATTAACAATCTAAAATAGGAAAGTTTTAAATTCTACATGACTTAATAGATACTAACCTCTTTAATCGATTAGGAGATGTTAAACTTTGATTTTAATCGATAAGAAAGATCTCTAAATTTATTACACAGTGTATAATACCTTCCTAATTGATTATACAAAATTTCAATCAGTTAAGCGCTTGTCCAGATTGGATTTAAGACATTTTAACAAAAGAGAAGAGTTTTTAAAACACTTTTTGTGTATGTGCATTTCCTTAGCACCTCAAAACTTACTCTTGTTTATTTTATAATTAAACTGATCAAATTTAGAAAAACCCTAAGCTCATGACCAAGTGAGCTTTCACATTTTCATATCTTCTAGATCACACCTTCCTAGCTTTCACAACTTCTATATTACACCTTTAAAGCTTTCACATATTCATAGCTTTAAGTCTTCAATATCATAACTTCAAGCATTCAAGATCATTTTCTCGATTCAATAATAGGAACTTGAATCTTAGACTTCCGAGGCCTGGTATTTTTCCTTGATTGAATACCATTTGTATTGGTTAAAAGGTACAAGGTGTGTGTATTCCCTCTACAAGGATGGGGAACTCAGAGGCCTTTTGTAGGTGTATTACAATTTGGGTAGTAAGGGCTTGCTCACATAGGCGAGAAGTTTTGTATGGTGGTTTTTTAGGTTTCTTAAAGGACTATCTTATGTGAGGTGAGAGTCCCTCTTGGTGGTCGACGTTGCTAGGTTGCAGGTGGACGGTTAGGTTGATGATATGTTAAGGCTACTATGAGTGTAATGCTTTCTGAGTAGTAGTAAAATGGGTATGACATGAGAATTTGTCCCCCTTTGACGGATAAGTTTTTATAAAGGCTCTCTTTGGTCTAATTGTTAGCTCCTAATTTCGACGTCCACCTGATTTCAAGAAATATTGGTTTAAGGATTATATTCTTTAGAAGAACTAAAAAGACTTCTATGGAATTCTTGTGAGAAGCCTGAGTTGAAGACTTGTGTGGAAGTCAGAATTTCTGGACTTAGAATATTTCTAAGTACAAGGAAATATAGTTCGACTGAACATCATTGAGGGAGTTTGACGCGCTAAAGTTGAAATCAAATGTTGGAGGGAAACTTATATCTCTTTTAATTTGAAAAGAGTCAGGTGGCACATATTTGGAGTTTGAATACATGCAAAGTGACAAGTGGCGTGTTTTTAGGAACAAACTGTTAGTAATGGTTATCTTCAATTATTATAAATAAGTTAGTTCTAGTGTTAGAATGTATGTGTGTGTGAAAATCATATTGTACAAGTTACTCCGTATCCACTCAAAGTATCCGTGTGTAGAGAAACGAGTGAAAGTGAGAATGTACGTGATGTAAACACCACCATCTTTCATTTCAATGCAATTTTCATTAAAGTCTTTACTTTTCACTTTTTTACTTTCAAGCAAGTTACATTTCTTCAGCAATTTACTGTTTCTATTTAATTTCTTTCATTTACATTCTCCTTGCATATTTATCTTTTGAAATTCTACTTTCGACTTTAAGTATTTTGATTTTTGTTTTGCTTTATTTTATCTTTTTACCAAACCTTTTCATAAACTCTGTCGAAGTGCTTGACATTTTACCAGACACTAAATAAAACGATTTATAGCACATGTCCTAGGATCAATTTGGTCGATCCTGTGAGTACCTGAGAATGTTTTTGTGTTTTTAGAAGACCATCGGTTATTTACCATTTTTCAAGGTAAACAATTGGCACGCCCAGTGGAACAATGTTATAACCGTCAGTAGGAGTTTTATAACTTCCTTAAACTGTTTTTTTAATTTTCATTGGTCAAAAGCGTTGTGTAGTTTTGTTGCATTCGTTTGAGGAGTGGGAAAGTAGCCACTACAACTGAATATAGACCAAGGAAAATAAATACGAGGAAAATGGCATATAGCCAAGGAAATCCAAGTAATTCAAATCCCCATACGGCTAGGTCGAATCCTCAACTGAGAAATTCAAATGCTCAAAATAGAAACATCAATCCTCAAGATATACCAAGGAGTGATGTGGTGCCACCCCCAAATCCTTTGACAGGAGGGTCAACAACACCATCCATGGTGTCAGAACCAGCATCTTCGATGGCAGGACCAGGAACGACATATTAAGGCCTTACACTCAACCATTCTGGAGTATATTGGAGCAAATCCTCAAACCCCACCACCAAATACATCTATGTATAAGTCTTTTCCTCCCCCTGGGTTCTCACAGTCGTTACCTAGGAATCCAATTTATGGTATGCCAACTTCAATGATACAAAGCTTACGTTATGCACCCCTAGTGTTTTCGGAAAATGTGATTTCTTCGCCTCTCCAAGAGTCAGGATCTGGAATAAATATGGGTCAAAACAGCCAGACCATAGGGTTAAGATACTATGTCCAAGGCCCTGGTTTGACGAATGAATATGCAGCATATTTAAGGCAACAAATGGACAAAAGCAACATGCAAATGGTACATACCTTGTCTCAAACCATGGGATAAATTTTCCAGCCTTTAATCCAAAGTACTACCCAAACTAACCAACAAATGGCTTCTCAAATGGAATAAATAGCAGAATTCATGGGAGTACTTGCCCCTGTTTGACACCCAAACCAAGGAGTTGATATGAGGGAAAATGAACAACTAGAAAATCCAGAGAATCGGGAGATAGTCGAATCACCTAGGGTCGAACCTCTAAGGAATCAAATACCAGTTCCTGAAGAAGAAGAGACAAGGGTAGTGCTGGTAAATAGAAACTAAAATGCTGATAATGTTGTTCAACATGTTCGATGTAACAATGTGGCAGCAGAGAATAACTTAGCAACCATTGTCGAAAGGATAATGGCTCGAAGTGGGATGAATATGGGCTTTGATAGGCCAAATTTTATTTCACCCATAGTGGAGTATATACTCCATTCTGAATTACCCCCTAGGACGAAGGTTCCAAAGTTGACTAAATTCTCAGGGGGTACAACTGAGTTCACAGTCGAGCATGTGGCACATTATTTGATTGATGTTGGGGAAATTGCCAATGATGAGAGTCTAAGGATTAAATATTTTCCTAGTTCCCTTACCAAAAAATGAATTCACATGGTTCACTACATTACCACCTGGGTCGATTTGTAATTGGACTCAATTGGAACGTTTATTCCATGAGTAATTTTACATGGGACAAACTAAAATTAGTTTGAAGGAATTGGCTAGTGTTAAAAGAAAGTTTAATGAGCCAATAGAAGATTACTTGAATAGGTTTCGACTACTCAAGGCTAGGTGTTTTACACAGGTGCCTGAGCATGAACTTGTCGAAATGGCCATTTTGTGGCCTAGATTACTCTATTAGGAAAAAGTTGGACACCCAATACTTGAGGGATATTGCCCAACTTGTTGATAGGGTTCGACAGATAGAACGTCTCAAAGACGAAAAAGCTAGGGCAAACAAAAACAAAATAATTGCCTATGTCGAATATCATGAGGGCATCGAAGAACCATATGATGAACCCATATAGTTCAACAAAAATGAGATAGATCTTGCTGAACTTAAGTATGGTCCCCATATTCTTGTAAGTTATCAGTCCCTTCAAATGAGAAAAATCATGTCGAAGCCGAAAAGAATGATAGGTTTCCAAAGAAAACATACACTTTCAACATCACTAAATGTGACGAAATATTTGATTTTTTTAGTTAAGGATGGTCAAATACTAGTGCCTCCTAGCACTAAAATACCACCTTTAAAACAAAGAAAAAAGAGAGGTTTTTGTAAATACCATAATTTCTTGGGTCATAAGACTTCTCAATATTTTATTTTCAGTGATTTGGTATAGAACGCTATATAGGAGGGAAAGCTCAAGTTTGGGGAGGAACCTAAGAACTAAATGAATATTGATTATAAACCTCTTCAAGTAGCGGAAGCAAAATATACTGAACCTAGTAAAGTAAACATGATCGAAGTTGCTGAAGATTCTGACAGAAGCACAAACATTGTTGATACCAACAAGAATCTTGGCAACAATGCTTTTGTGGTCGAGTTACTGAAAACATCACCTATGATGTTGTATTGGCCAAGTTCATTAAGGACATTGACAATAGCTAGACGGAGCATTTCATATGCATAGCTGCCAAATTTCTCTTTAGGGCATCAACCAAAGTCGAGAGGGTTGATGTGGAGGTGAATGTTGATCCCCATAATGAAACTGAAGGGTCGAACCTTCAGATTATGACGAAGGAAACTGCTGATAGTTTCATACAAATAGCCAAGGCTACTGTGGGCCTTGATATGCACGTCTCCAAATTATATCTTAAAGATGAAGTGGACATTAACATGGTCGAAATAACAGAGGAACAGACCATGGATGTTGACAAATAGAATCTCCAAGAAGAATATAATAAGGTGGCTTACCCCAAAGAAGAGGAAAATATTGTTGACTTTTTACACAGGTGCCAGGGGAAGAATTCTGAAGTAATGTTTTTCCCTAGGTATAATGTCATCTTCGGCAAGAAGGTTGCCCACAACCTTCAGGGAGTGAGGAAGGCCAGGGAAGGACATGGTCAAAGAAATGCTCAAAGACAAAGGGGTTTTGATCTAAGGGGAGCTGCTTAGAGACAACATGGCGAAAGACCACAAATGCCAGGAGCTAGGCATGCCACTTTTAAGCCCAATAGTGAGGTTCCAAATGGAAAATGGGTCAAACCTGTCGAAGCTAAAGATAAAGGAAAGCAGAAATGGAGGAAGTTCGACATAAAAGAGGCTCTTTGATGGAATACCGAAAGGAGCTCAAATCATCCAACAAATCTGCATATGTCTATGAGAATTACAAAGGCAAGAACCCTATGTTGAGGTCGCAGTGGTGAAGGGAGCAAAGACGAAGGAAGGCATAGAGAGTTACAACCTTTGGACATTCCAATTTGGAAGTGGGATAGTATTTCTATGGATTTTACGGTGGGCTTACCTAGTACTCAAGGTCGTTATGATCCTGTTTGGGTAATTGTTGACCGACTAACGAAATTTGCGCATTTCTTAGCCGTTAAGACTACGTTCAAGGCAAGTCATCTTGCGAGGTTGTTTATTGCTGGGATTGTAAGGTTCCGTCTAGCATTGTGTCTGATAGAGATCCAAAGTTTACTTCGAGGTTTTGGAAAGTATTCCAACAAGCTATGGATACGAATTTACGTTTGAGCACTTCTAATCAACCTCAAACGGATGGTCAAACTGAACATACAATTCAAATGATGGAAGACATGTTAAGAGCTTATGTGTTGGAAAGTAAGGGAAATTGGAGGGAACTTTTGACTTTGATCGAGTTCTTTTATAATAACAGTTACCATGCGAGCATCAGAATGGCTCCGTATGAGGCTTTATATGGAAGGAAGTATAAAACACCTTTGTGTTGGTCGGAAGTGGGTGAAGATAGAACTTTAGGACCCAAAGTTATTCAAGAGACTACAGAAATGATTCGTATGATTCGAGAGAAAACTAAGCAAGCCCAAGACCGTCAGAAGAGTTATGCTGACAATCGAAGGAGGCCTTTGGAATTTGAGGAAGGTGATCATGTTTATTTGAAGGTTACCCCGAGATTGAGATTGAAAGGACCGTATCAGATCTTAGAAAGTATTGGTGAAGTTGCTTACAGATTAACCTCACCGTCCTCTCTATCTGAAATGCATGATGTTTTTCATGTATCTCAACTCCGTAGGTTTGTTCCCGATCCTCTTCAGCCTATTGTGCCGGATTCTATCAAGATAGAAGCGAACTTGACTTTTGAACCCCAACCGAGTCGCATTGTTGGAAGAGAAACCAAGGTGTTAAGAATCAAAAGAGATTCCACTTGTTAAGGTACAATGGGATGTGACGCATCCAGGTGATGCTACGTGGGAGTTGGAATCAGAGAAGAGGGAAGTATATCCTCACCTGTTCAGGTAATCTTTAAATTCGAGAACAAATTTCTATTTAAGGGGGGAGGATGTAATACCTTGTAAATTATTTAATGCTCTGAATAATATTAATTGATATCAATAGGGTTCCGGATTGCTCTAAAATGTTTTAACATAAATAATTGGAGCAATAAGTGAATTAATTAATGTTAACTAATATTATCTAACTCATAGGTTTTATTAAATTGTGGATTAAGAGACATTTTTGGATACTCACTATTTGGACCCGTTGTGGGAGAAAATAGGTTTTCCCGTATAACCTAAGTTTTCTTTTTCTTTATGCTTCATAACTTAGAAACATAAGAGAAAGAGGAAAAGGAAGAGAAAGAAGAGAAAAGGGGGGAAGAGGAAAAGCTTGAAGAAGAAGAAGAAGCTCTTGATCCTTGAAGATTTCCATCATTCATTCATCTCTCAATCTTCTCAATCATCTTTGGTAGAGGTGGGTTCTTAGATATAAACTTTTGTTTTAGATTTTTTTTGAGTTATTGTGTTTATGAGTTTTAGGGTTTTGGTAGAAAAATCGTAGTACCGGTAGTTTGAACGGTTCGAAATCGATAAAAATGCATGAGTATGTTGATATTAGATGTACGAACCTTTGTTGGGATTTTTTTGGTGTTTGATGATGTTTTGATTGAGTTTTGGAAAAGTTTCATATGTGAAAAACGTGTATTTTCAGCCACTGACTTCTGGTTAACCCAAGGCATTAACCGATTAACGCAACAGAGATAGGCTACTGTGTTTTGATATCTGGTGTGATTAACTGGTTAACCCTAGGCGTTAACCGGTTAACAGTGTAAGTGTGAGGAAAATGTTTAATTGTCCCAACTTTAAAAATTCATTACTTTTTCCTCGTTTATCCGATTCAACTGCTCTTTATATCGTTTTGAAGCTAAAAATATGTACTATCTTATAATGCCGAGAAATATTATTTTTACCCAACTTTTCTAATTAACCGTAATTATGTTAAGTCAGAAAGTGTGAGTTATTGGAAATATAAAGGCATAACTTGTGAGGTAGTTAGGATTACCCTAGGTTGATATAAAACTGATTTAGAGACATAACAATGCTTAGACGTCGATACTCGAATAGTATCCTTGTGCTAAGTAGTTGTGAACGGAAGGAGGATATGTTCCCATCGCGTTATAAACCCTAATTTAATTATGTTTAACTCGTGTCGAGGTCCCATGAGGCAGGATAGCTGGGGAGACATAATTAATCCGTATATTCAAATCCCTTAATGGATGACCGTGACCCGTGCTGAAGTGCCCTGGTGCGGCTGGGCGGGAAAAGTATCCATTAAGATAAGTAATGAGTGACCCGTGTCGAGATCTCCGTGTGTGGGATGGCCGGGGAAAGTTACTTTGTGGTAAGGTACCGTGACCCGTGCTGAAGTGCCCTTGTGTGGCTAGGCGGGGAAAGTATCTTTGGTAGATAATGAGTGACCCATGTTTGAGTTTCATTGTGTGGCTGGGCGGGGAAAGTTATATATACGTTAGGGATCGAGTCACCCGCGTCGTATTTCCCTTGTGGTTGGCCGGGGAAATATGCCTTAAAGCACGTTGTGCTCCGTTTATTTCACCTTATGTCTCTAGTTGTTATGTGAACTCGAAGTCTAGGCCTTCCCCCGACTTGACTAGTGGTTAGATTCAAACCTTTAGAGCCGAGAGAACTTTAAGATATGGAACTCATTGAGATGTTTTATCTCACCCCATGTTGTTGTTATTATTTCAGGTACTTCTGGTTCCACAAAGGGTAAGGATAAGGCAGTTTGATTATCCTTGCTTGTTTGATGACTTTCTTCCGTTGTGGACTTTTTGAGATCTTCGGATCTAGTTCTTAGACTTTTATTCTTTTTGAACATCTTGTATAATTGTTTAGCCTTTTATTGTAGTACCTTATGTATTTTTTTTAGTTGGCTAAAATTATACAATATGTTGTACTAAGAACTTATTGTATTTCAAAAGCAAACTTGAATTTATATATGAAAAATATGCTTTGATGTATGCCTTTTATATATGGGTATTATATAAACGCCACACTCATGCAATTTTTAAATCGGTTTCTTAAAAAACCGATGTAAGAACCCTTATAATTTTTTTTTATTATTTTCGAAACTGCCACCGATTATTTTTTACATCATTCGAAATAAATATCCGATATAAAATTATATTTTAATTATTTTTCACATCATGTATTTTGAAGTCTAATATAAAATTATTTAAACATTTTTTTCTAATAGTGCATTTTTATCACATTTTCATAGAGATAACTTCGTGTTCATATAAATTAACTTAAATTAGTTAATGATATTTTTTTATTGTGAGAGTATTCATAGTTAAGCTTTTGAAATTTTTTTAAGAGATAGACCGGCCATGTCCAACAATTATTTTTACTAGTTATTTGATGGATTAGCTTTTATGTCTTCCATCCTTTTTATTTTTCCTTTTATTCAACAATTTATATATATCTATCTTTAGAAAGTTGAAATTTAAAAAAGAAAAACTACAAAAGGAAAATGAAAGAGTAATATTTAGAGAAACCCCACTTGAATTAAATACAAATATTCTTTTTCACATATATCATCCTAATAAGCATTGTAGGATGTTTGAAATTTCAATCCCTTTCAAAAACCATTATATAATTAGTCTATTTTTCCCATTAACTTTTTCTCTAGTACTCAATATTTTAAAATAATTAGGTGTAGCGTTTATTTTGGACTAAAATTAGGAGTGGCGTTTAAGAAAACTAAAATAATAATAAAATTTATATTAGATTGATTAGATGAAACGTAACTTTTAATTTGTTGATGGAAGTTATGACTTTGTGGGTAAGATAAGCTTTATCTTTGGCTTTTATTTATTTATTAATTAATTGATTAAAATAGTTAAATTATTTTCTCTTTCTATTCACTCACTCACGGGGTATGGAAAGTCTTTCTACCTGCTACAAAAGACCAATCCCCAGTGTCACGTGACATTTTATGTGTATAGATTTTTGAAGATTTTGATGATATCAAATAGTACTTTTTTCCTTTATTCTTAGCACAAAATAAAATTGCAGACGATACATTACATCATATATTCATCCCATCTAGATCTAGCATTTTTACCTAATCGTTCATTAATTTAAATATAATGGAAAATATATTAAAATTTAGTATTGAAAATATGAATATAGTATACTCTCCAATTTGAAATAACTGTGGTTTAGAATTTTTTTTTCCATACAATTTAAGAAATATAATAATATTATTATAAAATATTATATTTTTAGTAAATTAGCAATTATTGAAAGTAATATATATAATAATAATAATAATTAGAAAACACTATTATAAAAATAACAATTATTTATATATTAAAAAGTAAAAATGACATTCAATATAAAATTAATTATTTCTTTTAAAACGATATTCATTTTAAAACGGAGAGAATATTAATATTATGCTCCATAAAAACATACAAAAGTATTAATCTTATGCAAAATAAAAAATATCTGACTTTTACTATCACCATTTATTCCGGTGGTAGTAATTGTTTAAAAATAAAAAATATCTGACTTTTACTATCACCATTTATTCCGGTGGTAGTAATTGTTTAAGACTAAGTTTCGAGGGAGGAGGTTAGGTCAAAACAAATGCTAAAAGTGGGGAGGTGGTCTCCGTGTTGGAGTAGTCCTGTACGTTTTTTCGGTGCATCGGATGTACGATACTTTGTAATGGAGAAATATATGTATACATATTTTTTTCGAATTAAATGCCCTTATACATGTATAAGGTGCATTCGTACGACCCCATGTATAGATCTCTAGATTTTGTGGGAACAAATAAGATTTTCCCTAAAAGTTTATCGAACGTCACTAAGGCCGTTTCTGGCTAAAGGTCGGTTCCCCTTCCCCCGCCCAAGTGGAACCTTGTTTTGGAGGTTATTGGTCAAGGAAGGCCTCTAAAAGAAGAACGTGATTTTGATGATGACAACTAGCCTTAATGATAACAACTATAGTCAAGCGTAAATAGGTTTAAGATGTAACTAGAGTATTAGGGTTAATAAGTCTGATTATATGATTATTTGATGATGACAACCAAATGAAATATAACCCAAGCCTTATTTTAAAGTAAACATCAAGCAATTGTCTACAAGAGGATAACATATGACAAGTATTAAAGTATATGAAAGTCCACCTTGAAACATCTGAGTGAATATACATTGTAAAAGCATAAGGATTTCTCGTAAAGTATGTGGCATATCACACACACACACACATGGGTAGAAAAACGGGTCGTGGCCCGTCAGGCCTGCCTGCGCACCCGCCATAAAATTGTGGGTTGCATTGGGATTTTGTTCCCGCCTAGCCCCCCCTGCTTTAAGCTCGCCCCGCCTTAAGTCCGCTAAAAAAAGGGGACGAAGTGGCCCGTCAACGTAGTTATCAAACACTCAAATCATTTTTTAGGTTGGTTGAAGGTTAATACTTGGACTATATTTTGGAATACTTGTTGATGATTCTATTTTATACATTTATTTGTTAATATATGCAATTTTTTAAAGTAAAATTTGTTAAAAATATGCTTTATAAAAATTCTTCTAACAAATAAATAAATAATATAATTGAAATATAAAAATAAGCATATTAATCTATTAAAAAATGAAAAAATAAATAAATAAAATAGGCGGGCAAGCCCACCGCCCGCCAACCAGCCACTTTGGCGGGACTGACTAGATTTTTAAGCTCATTATAACATGGAAGGCTTGCCCGCCCCTCCCCCTTTTTTGGCGGGCTTAAGTCGGGGTGGGCAATGTAACACCCTAAATCTACCCGGCAGAAATTCATAAATCAGAGTTTCAAAAGTTCACCTTTTAAAATAAGATGTCACATTTTACCAACTTAAAAACATGAATTAACATTTTTGACATATTCAACATAGATACATAACACTTAAACATCGGGAGACAAATAACAATTTTATTTATTCTTTAAACCAAAACATCATTTACAACTTTGCAGCGGATTTTCAATTATTCAACGAAACATGGTATAACATGTTATTCAACTTAAAACAGCTTCGCAACAACTTAATCATACTGAAACAACTTAAAAACAACGACTAAAACAACTAAGCGTCCAATCCCCGAGTATTGCGTATCAGAGCACCGACACTGACTCAAACTAATGAAGATAATCATCTTCCTGCAAGCTACCTGCACGTTACCAACATAGGGGTAACATTCAAATAGAAGGGGTGAGATATTGACAATTATAAACGGCATATGATAAACAATACTTAGATAAGGATTATAATTAAATCACCATTTCATAGCATTAACAACAAAACAACTACTTAACAATCATCCACCCTTTATCAACTTATTTTATTACTATTATAACCATCAATATTTTCTACATAAACCACATAGTCATATATTCATCAAGAACTAATCAATCAGCCTAAACGACACAATTCATTAATCAACTTGAAACAACTTAACAACTTTATCAACTTGAACGACATATACAACTTATCACCTTGAACAACATAAACACATAACCAACATCAACAATGCAACACAATGAGACTCAACTATGCATATGCACGTGGTACCATTGGAGTAAAACTTCCAACTTAAAATATACCAGGTTATCGAGATATCTGCAAGGCATAAGCCTTCAACTTAATAATTCTGCCAATTTACCGAGGCATCAAGGCATAAGCCTTCAACTTTAAACTTAATTGTTAATCCAGGCCAATGTGGTGTAAGCAACGGCTCCGAATTAGAAATGAACATATGCCATGTGACATGTACGAACCAATCAACATAAACAACACAATATCATCAACATCAACAGCATAAACAACTTAAACAACATGAACAACTTAAATCAAAGTTGGCTAATAAGCCTTCAACTTGAACGACACAACAACTTAGGCAACACAAAACAACACAGACAACATGAGCAACTCATACGACATAAACAAGCAATGCAAACTACTGATACACAAGGCAACTTAAAATCGACTTTGGTCTATAAAGCCTTCAATCTAACAACTTTAGAATTATTTCGTAAACCGGAAACATACAACAACTTAACGGTACCGATAAAACGACTATATAACGCAGTTTCGACAAAATAACGTAATAAAAACCAACTCTTAATTTACTTGACTTACCCCGATTAATTTCTAACTTTCTGTGACTTATCACGAATTTATTATAAATCTACTAATTTCTGTTTTCGGGAAATTTATGTCTGTCATGCAAGTTAGGCTACTGTCATATTCTGCTAATTTACTAAATCTGCATTTTTCTGTCAAACTACATAACACAGTATTATTTGGCAAACTAGTCTCATTCTCGGTGTAATTTATGCTTCTTAGTAAAAGTTACCATTCTATAAAATTACATTAGCTAAATGGCTATGGTTAAATTAGAATTAATTAAGTAAACATTAACAAGTTAACTATATGATTTTTTTTCTACATAAATTCATTTCCTTAAACTAATTGGTATTTAATAAGATTCCTACACCTATCATATCATGCCAACACATAAAATGTGGCACCGACCACATTTTACCATGGCTTACGCCATGTCCATAATGGAGAGTGTATTTTGCGCCACTTCATGAAGTGGCGCGCGCCACTTGGTGCAAATCCTGCCACTTTGTGAAGTGGCTTGCGTATCTTCACCTCCACTACCGGTCTCTGCAACTTTTAATCATCGTCCCCAATCTCAGTTCTTCCAGAATCCATTCAATACCAAATTATCAAAAATAATTCAACATAATCATAAACAACTTCTTAATCAACTAAAATCAGAATTGGATAACCAATTTTATACCGGAAAACATTGCAACAACAAAATACAGATTATTCATAACAGTATCTGTAGATGTCTTGAATTGGCAGAATTTTTGACCAACAAGAAATATTGAATTCAGTTCAGAATGTCCTATCAAATGTTGGGACATTATCAAACAGAGTATATGAACTTATTTCAGGATGTCTCACCAGATGTTGGGACATTGTGTTAATGACTTAAGTTCAGTTTTTCAGGATGTCCCAACAGATGTTGAGACATCTCAAACCTGCTACCAGAATTAATTATTGACTAACTGATCAGAGATATTTAAGGAGAGTTATCTGGAGTTAATTAATGATGGATAACAACAGAACAAGGCGCATCTGTAGGGAGTTTTATATTGAGGATTCAGATTAAAACAGAAGGCCTAAATCACCTAGAATCTAGGAAGTAACAAACCCTAAATTCAAGGTGGAAGCTGCATGCGCATTAGGGCTGGATCATTCTACAGAAAGCCCAAATTACAGATACCTATTTAATCAACAGAAACTCATAGAATTGAGTACGAATTTCAGAAGACCAAATAGGGTGTCTAGTGTTTTAATAGCAGGTTGTTTAATTGTACCACTTTATGAGCTTTTAAGCAAAAGTGCATTTGTGACTTGATTGAAACTGTGAAGTAAGATCAAGCTGTTTTGTTTGAAGAATGTCTTCAATTTTATTAAACTTGTAAACTTGATCACTGTGTGATTGAGGGGGAGTGAGTAGGGTACTCTTATCTAAGTTGTGTCTTAGGTAGAAATTGCATTGGGTAGTTATTAAGTGATAGATTAAACAGGGTGGTTTAAGTCTAGAATTAATATTACTTATAGTGGATTTCCTCCTAGCTTGGTAGCCTCCAGATGTAAGTGTGGTTATACACTGAACTGGGTTAACAAACTTCTGTATTGTTTACTTTTCTTGCTATTTAAGTTTTGGTTAAATCTGTCAAGTGTTGGGACATCTCTTAGGACATCTCATACCTGATCACAGAATTTCAATTGGCATCAGAGCAGGCACCCTGCCTGTTTATACTGGGTGAGATCTAGGGAATACAAATTCTGTAACATGGACAGAGATATAGGGTCAGTAAATAGACCACCTATACTGGATGGATCTAATTATGACTACTGGAAGCCAAGAATGATTGCATTCTTAAGATCACTTGACAACAGGGCATGGAGAGCAGTCAATGTTGGATGGGATCATCCTGTCCAAGATACCAAAGATGGATCAAAAGTGCTGAAACCTGAAGAAGAATGGAGTAAAGAGGAAGAAGATTCAGCACTAGGCAACTCAAAGGCCTTAAATGCTTTATTCAATGGCATTGATAGGAACATCTTCAGACTTGTACATCATTGTGAGCTAGCCAAAGATGTGTGGGATACTCTCAAAACAACTCATGAAGGAACATCAAAGGTAAAGATGTCAAGACTTCAACTTCTCACCACCAAGTTTGAAAACTTGAAAATGAAGGAAGATGAGACAGTTCATGAATTCTACATGAACATTTTAGAAGTAGCTAATACTTCTGGAGCTTTGGGAGAAAAGATGACTGATGAAAAGCTTGTAAGAAAAATCCTCAGATCTTTGCCAAAAAGATTTGACATGAAAGTCACAGCAATAAAAGAAGCTCAAGACATATGCTCTATGAAAGTTGAAGAACTCATTGGTTCCCTTCAAACTTTTGAGATGGGAATGAATGACACAAATGTTAAAAAGAACAAAAGCATAGCCTTGGTGTCAAATACTGATGAAGAAGAAGATGATGAATCAGAAAATGATAACAGCTTATCAGACAACCTTGCTATGCTTGGAAGACAATTCAAACAGATTCTCAGAGGAATGGAAGGCAAATCCAAACCCAGTGGAAGATACACAAACTCTTCTGAGAACAGGAGACCTTATGATGCTAACAGAAGGTCAAATTATGCTGAAAAGACCAGTCAAGAAAAAGGAGTCAAATGCCATGGATGTGAAGGATATGGACACATCAGGAATGAATGTCCTACCTACTTAAAAAGGCAAAAGAAAGGACTCTCTGTGACCTGGTCTGATGAAGACTCAGGAGGTGATTCAGAAGAAGAATCAGCCTAAGCATATCACTGCTTTAGCTGGATTATGTGAGTCTGAAAGTGAATCCAGTGATGGAGAACTTACTTATGAAGAACTTGAGCAAGCATTCAAAGATCTATACAAAAGAAGCTCTGAAATATGCAGTGAGGTTATAAAGCTAAAGAAGCAGAATGAGGCATTAGAAGATGAAAAAGCAAGTGATCAAGAGATCATTGACACCTTGAAAAGTGAAGTAAGTCTTCTCAACTCCAAGTTGGAACATATGTCCAAATCTGTTAGAATGTTGAACAGCAGCTCAAATACACTGGATGTTATTCTCAACAACAATAAGCACTCAGGGGATAAAAGTGGACTGGGATTTAACAGAGTAAATAAAGATGAAGCTATCTCTAGCAAAACAACTTCAAAATCCATACAGTCAAACAAGATGTCCCAACAGATGCTTCAACATCAGGAAAAGAACACAAAGTCAAACATAATGTTCCAACAGATGTCTCAACATTCTGAAAAGAACAAAATGAAGAAGAAGTATCAAAGATGGAGATGCCATCACTGTGGAAGATTTGGACATATCAAACCTCATTGTTATAAGCTGCATGGATATCCAAATCAGATGTATCAGCAACCTTCCAAGAAGAAAATAGAAGTTACCAAGAAAGTGCTGCATAAACATCAAAGAAATCAGCAACCTCCTAAGCAGAAGACAGAAGTCATCAAGAAGGTATGGAAACCAAAAGCTAGCACTGAGGCTGATCAAAGCTACAAGAACAAGATCAACAATCAAGCTTGGAGATCAGCTGATGAACAACACACAGGGCATAGGCATCAAAAGAAATCTCAACTCAAATGGTCAAAGAAAAGTACTGCATATATAACACATACATCACTAAGAGTATCAGCTAAAGAAGACTGGTACTTTGACAGTGGATGTTCAAGACACATGACTGGATTGAAGAATCTGCTAGTAAACTTAAAGTCACATTCATCCAGGTATGTAACCTTTGGAGATGGAGCTAAAGGAGAAATCAAGGGAGTTGGGACCTTGGATTGTCAAGATGTTCCAAGACTAGATGATGTGCTGCTAGTTAAAGGTTTAACTGCTAACCTAATCAGCATAAGTCAATTATGTGATCAAGGGTACAGTGTAAACTTTACCAAAACTGAATGCATAGTGACTAACAAAGAACAAGAGGTTGTCATGAGAGGAGCCAGATCTAAAGACAACTGTTACATGTGGGAATCCCAAAACCTCAGTCTCACTTCAACTTGTTCTTTAGCTAAAGAAGAAGAAGTGAAACTATGGCACCAAAGACTAGGTCATCTTCATTTCAGAGGCATAAAGAAGATAATATCTATGGATGCTGTAAGAGGTATTCCTAAACTGAAGATTGATAATGGCAAAATATGTGGTGAATGTCAAATAGGCAAGCAAACCAAGATGTCCCATCCAAAGCTCCAACATCTGACAACTTCCAAAGTTTTGGAACTTTTGCATATGGATCTTATGGGACCTATGCAGGTTGAAAGCCTTGGTGGTAAGAGGTATGCCTATGTTGTGGTTGATGACTTCTCAAGATATACATGGATAAATTTCATCAAAGAAAAGTCTGATGTATTTGATGTATTCAAAGAATTATGTCAAAGATTACAAAGGGAAAAATCCAGCTATGTGATCAGAATAAGAAGTGATCATGGAAAAGAATTTGAGAACCAAAAGTTCTTAGATTTCTGCTCTTCAGAAGGAATCAATCATGAATATTCTTCACCAATCACTCCTCAACAGAATGTGATTGTTGAAAGGAAGAATAGAACTATTCAAGAATCAGCAAGAGCTATGATCCATGCTAAAAAGTTACCTCTGTACTTCTGGGCTGAAGCTATGAACACTGCCTGTTACATCCATAACAGAGTTACTTTAAGGAAAGGAACTTTGTCCACAATATATGAAGTCTGGAAGGGCAGAAAACCCACAGTTAAGTACTTCCATGTATTTGGAAGTAACTGTTATATTCTGGCAGATAGGGAGCAAAGAAGAAAAATGGATCCTAAAAGTGATGAAGGGATTTTCCTTGGATACTCCACAAACAACAGAGCATATAGAGTATTTAATTCTAGAACCAAGGTTATCATGGAGTCCATAAATGTGATAATTGATGATGCTCCTACAGATGTCCCAGAAGATGTTGGAACATCTGCTGATATCAAGATTGAAGCTGAAGAAAAGAATGATCATTATAACTTCACTCAAACTGATACAAGGACAGAAGAATCCAGCAAACCTCCCTCCATCAGAATACAGAAGGATCATCCCAAAGATTTGATAATTGGTGATCCCAACAGAGGTGTGAGCACTAGATCAAGAGAAGTGATTTCAGGTTCTTGTTTTGTTTCCAAAATAGAACCTAAAAACATCAAGGAAGCTCTTACTGATGAATACTGGATTTGTGCTATGCAAGAGGAATTAGGTCAATTCACAAGGAATGAAGTGTGGAATCTTGTTCCTAGACCTGATGACATAAATGTGATTGGAACAAAATGGGTGTATAAGAACAAGTCAAATGAACAAGGAGTTGTTACAAAGAACAAAGCTAGACTTGTAGCTCAAGGGTACACTCAAATTGAAGGAGTAGACTTTGATGAAACCTTTGCACCAGTAGCAACGCTTGAATCAATCAGACTACTGTTGGGAATTGCTTGTATCTTAAAGTTCAAGCTATTTCAAATGGATGTGAAAAGTGCCTTTTTAAATGGCTATCTTAATGAAGAGGTATATGTAGAACAGCCTAAAGGATTTGTTGATCCAAGCTGTCCAAATCATGTATACAAACTAAAGAAGGCACTTTATGGTTTGAAACAAGCTCCAAGGGCATGGTATGAAAGACTGACCACATTTCTTATCAAGCAAGGGTACAGAAAAGGTGGAATTGACAAAACCCTGTTTGTTAAAGATGAAGAAGGAAATGTCATGATTGCTCAAATATATGTTGATGACATTGTCTTTGGTGGGATGTCTGACAGGATGGTCAAACATTTTGTCAAGCAGATGGAATCTGAATTTGAAATGAGCCTAGTAGGAGAGTTAACCTACTTTCTTGGTCTGCAAATAAAGCAAATGGAAGACTCAATGTTCATTTTCCAAAGCAAGTATACTAAGAACATAGTCAAGAAATTTGGAATGGAAAATGCTACTCATAAGAGAACTCCTGCCCCCACACATTTAAAGCTGACTAAAGATGAAAAGGGTGAGAATGTAGATCAAAGCTTATACAGAAGCATGATTGGAAGCTTGTTATACTTGACTGCTAGCAGACCTGACATAGCATTTGCAGTAGGTGTATGTGCAAGATATCAAGCTGATCCAAAAGTCAGTCATCTCAATCAAGTCAAGAGAATTCTTAAATATGTTAATGGGACTTGTGACTATGGCATAATGTACTTTCATGGATGTAAACCAATTCTCACTGGCTTCTGTGATGCTGATTGGGCTGGAAGTGCTGATGACAGAAAAAGCACTTCAGGAGGATGCTTCTTTCTAGGAAACAATTTGATTTCTTGGTTCAGTAAGAAACAAAATTGTGTATCCTTATCTACAGCTGAAGCTGAATATATAGCAGCTGGAAGCAGTTGTTCTCAGTTGGTTTGGATGAAGCAAATGCTCACTGAGTACAATGTCCCACAGGATGTCATGACATTGTACTGTGACAACTTAAGTGCAATCAACATATCAAAGAATCCTATCCAACATAGCATGACCAAGCATATTGATATCAGACATCATTTCATCAGAGATCTTGTAGAAGAAAAGGTGATTTCATTAGAACATGTAGCTACAAATCTGCAGTTAGCTGATATCTTTACCAAAGCATTGGATGCTACACAATTTGAGAACTTAAGGGGCAAACTGGGAATCTGTTTATGTGATATTTAGCAGTTAATGAGATGTGCCAACATGTCATATGACATTGTATGGCATAAGTTCCAGATGGCAAAACCAGTCTGGACAAGAACCTTGGGAATTCCATTCCTAATAATTTGCAATGTAACGGCTACTTATTTAGTAACTGCTTATAATCAGCTATCAAGATTCTCATCATACTATCACAAGCGAATCTCATTAACTAGCTGTTCTTCAGAAATCATCAACCCTAAAGCTCTTCATCCATATTCCTTAACAATGTCTCAAAACCCTAACACTCCTGAAGAAGTTCTCAACAAAGAAGACGTAGTTCATGCAACTCCCATCTCTGTGGTACCAATGAAATCAACCCCATTGGACGAACTCAGAGGAAGTGCTTCTCATACTAAAAAGCCAAGAACTCCAAAGAGAGCTAAAGATCAAGTCTGCAGCAAATCCAAAGGAGGCATTCCTTCTCCAGCAAACATGCCTCCAAAATCTTCTGACTATGTGGATGATTCCATCAAGGAGATAGTCAACAAGATTCTTTTTGAACAGAGAGTGGTTAGTGGGATTTCTATTCCTCTGAACACCATGCCTGCACCTCAAGAAGAACAAGCTCAAGCTGCAGAGGACACTCCTGCTCAACAGGATGTCCCAATAGATGTTGGAACATCTGAAGATGAGAAAAAGAACTCATCTGATGCTGATATTGAACAAACTGAGGACCAGACAAAGGCCTCAAATGAAAGTGATGAAGAAAACTCTGAGGATCAGACCAAAGCCTCAACTGAAGACCACATCTCTGCTGATCAACCAGCTGAAGAGGAGACTGCTCAATCTCCTCCAGTGGTGAACCTGGAGCAGGATTCTGATACAGAGATCATAGCCTCTGTAAGACCTAGCATAGCCAAAAGGCTCAGGTCTAGAAAAGGAAAGATGCAAGCAGATCATGCAGTCCCTGAGAAGAAGTAAGCCACTCCAAGGAAAGCCAAAGCTAAAGCTGCCTTTGGTCCAACAAAATAGTGGAGTAAAGTCCAAACCCAGAAGAGGAAAGCTGTCACCCCATCAGACTCAGATGTTGAATCAGATGTCCCAACATCTCATCCCAAGAAGAAACCAGCACCATCTAGGGCTTCAACTGCTGTTCCAGAAGCTCCCTTGGACAACATCTCATTCCATCATGTCTTTAGTGTTAACAGATGGAAGTTTGTGTACCAAAGAAGGGTTGCCCTTGAAAGAGAACTGAGCAGCAATGCACTTGAGTGCACTGAACTGATTGACCTCATCTCTGCTGCAGGCCTCTTCAAAACAGTCTCAGATCTCTCTCCCTGCTATGAACTTCTTGTCAAAGAATTCATTGTTAATCTTCAGGAGGATTGTACCAATGGTAAGTCCTCTGAATTTAGAAAAGTCTTTATTAGAGGTAGGTGTGTAGAGTTCTCTCCTCAGATCATCAATCAATACCTAGGAAGAGAAACAGATGGACCAAATGAGCTAGGTAAGACAGATAACCAAGTCTGCAAGGTTATCACTGCAAACCAGGTCAAGGCATGGCCTGTTAAAGGAAAGCTCTCAGTGAGCATGCTAACAAGAAAATATGCCATGCTGAACAGGATTGGTACAGCAAACTGGGTGCCTACTAACCACACATCTTCAATATCCACTGGCCTGGCCAGGTTTATCTATGCTGTGGGAACTCAGACTAAGCTGGACTATGGTGCTTACATATTTGATCATACCTTGAAGCATGCCAGCTCTTCTGCAACAAAGCTTCCAATAGCTTTTCCCTCCTTGCTGTGTGGTATAGTGCTCAATCAATACCCTGGAATCCTCACTGAAAAGGATACAGTCTGCAAAAGAGAAAGCCCCCTGGCTTTTCACTACAAATTGTTCCTCAGTCATCATGCAGCAGATGTTGAAGCACCTTCTGGGACATCTGCAGGTCCTTCAAAAGCCAAGACTCCAATCTCCAAGGCTGCATTGATTGCTGAACTAAAAAGCACCTGCAAAGAACTTGAAGCAAGGAAGCTGAAACTTGAAGAAATCATCCAAAGGCTGGAGAGTGAAGGAGATCAGAAAGCTGCCTCTGATGAAGAAACTGAAGCTGAAGAAGAAACTGAAGTTGATGAAGAAACTGAAAGTGATGAGTCTGAGTAATCATTGTATGTGAGGACAAATGTAATGACAGCTGCATTGTAATTTAGATTTAGTCTCTTTGGCCCCAAAATTTGTGTCTAACAAGGGGGAGAACAACACTAACAATGTAATGCTGTTTGATCATGAATGAAAATTTTGTTTGCTTCTGAATTGAATAAGTTTTTTTCTGTTGAAACAAGACTGGACACATATATGTTTGAGGGGGAGTAATCTCAAATATGAATCAACAGAAATGTAGGATTATACTATGATAAAAGAACTTCTGCTGCACTCTAAAATCCAGAAAAGATGTTAGCCAAAAATTAGCCAAAGGGGGAGTTTGTAGATGTCTTGAATTGGCAGAATTTTTGACCAACAAGAAATATTGAATTCAGTTCAGAATGTCCTATCAAATGTTGGGACATTATCAAACAGAGTATATGAACTTATTTCAGGATGTCTCACCAGATGTTGGGACATTGTGTTAATGACTTAAGTTCAGTTTTTCAGGATGTCCCAACAGATGTTGAGACATCTCAAACCTGCTACCAGAATTAATTATTGACTAACTGATCAGAGATATTTAAGGAGAGTTATCTGGAGTTAATTAATGATGGATAACAACAGAACAAGGCGCATCTGTAGGGAGTTTTATATTGAGGATTCAGATTAAAACAGAAGGCCTAAATCACCTAGAATCTAGGAAGTAACAAACCCTAAATTCAAGGTGGAAGCTGCATGCGCATTAGGGCTGGATCATTCTACAGAAAGCCCAAATTACAGATACCTATTTAATCAACAGAAACTCATAGAATTGAGTACGAATTTCAGAAGACCAAATAGGGTGTCTAGTGTTTTAATAGCAGGTTGTTTAATTGTACCACTTTATGAGCTTTTAAGCAAAAGTGCATTTGTGACTTGATTGAAACTGTGAAGTAAGATCAAGCTGTTTTGTTTGAAGAATGTCTTCAATTTTATTAAACTTGTAAACTTGATCACTGTGTGATTGAGGGGGAGTGAGTAGGGTACTCTTATCTAAGTTGTGTCTTAGGTAGAAATTGCATTGGGTAGTTATTAAGTGATAGATTAAACAGGGTGGTTTAAGTCTAGAATTAATATTACTTATAGTGGATTTCCTCCTGGCTTGGTAGCCTCCAGATGTAAGTGTGGTTATACACTGAACTGGGTTAACAAACTTCTGTGTTGTTTACTTTTCTTGCTATTTAAGTTTTGGTTAAATCTGTCAAGTTTTGGGACATCTCTTAGGACATCTCATACCTGATCACAGAATTTCAGTATCAAAATCAACAAAATACATAACAACCTAAACTACCCAAATCTCAATATTATTTATCAAACCCGATTATAAATATCGAACCCCGTCCTTACCTTAATCGGTGGCCACTTCGAATCTTCGATCGACTTTCCGGTTTGATCTCCGACGGCAACTTCTCGTAATCATTTTCTCCCAATTTTCCTCGTTCTCCCCAATTTCCTCTTCTTGCTGATTTTTCTCCTCTGAATAATTCCTTTTTACTAATTCTTCTTTTCCTTCTTTTTATTAAATTAATAATAATCCAATTATAACTAATGGACCTATTTCTTAAACCCCCTTTAATTGCTAATTCCACGAAACCCAAGCCCATTAACAAGCACGCTTCATTAATTCAATAATATTACTTATAATATTATTTCCTCGACTTTCCGACTAAAATTTTGACTTAACAACTTAATCCACTACAACGCCAAATCGACCGAATAATAATTCACAATTAAATACTTATTCTCGACTTAATCGATTAACTTCTGATTATCAACCAAATGGTCCAAATAATTCTAACAACATATCCAACAATACCCGGAGAATATTCGGTACCGTCTTCTACAACTTATATCAACTCAATTAATTAATTTGACTCAAACCAACTTATAATTATTAACATAATATTCCGATATTTTGGAAATCAACTTAAATCAACGCAACTTAACACAACATACCACAATTATATTTAATTAAATAAATGGGCGTTACAGGCGACCTGGTTTGCCACCCTACACTCATACAAAAACAAACAAGTTTTCAAACTTATTTTTCTAAAAAACACTTCTAAAATGCCTTGAAGTTGTGCCAGATGAGTTATGAACTGTCGAAAAAGATATCTGCAAGTTTTTGTTCTTTCAATCGATTGACACTTATGTCCAATCGATTAGACTAGTTGAAAAATATGCCCTATATGTATATATATATATATATATATATATATATATATTATTGTCTTTTAAAACTTATTAATCGATTAATTTTAGGCGTACCAATTGATTAGTGCATAATGCCAATCCATTGGCTTATCATTATTGACCACAAAAGTTTTTCTTTTTTATGCCAACCTCTAGGTTATAAATAGAAGTCACTTCCTACCTATTTTAACATGCGGAAATGTGAGCTTTCATTCCTCACATTTCACTCTCTAAAAATATTTTTGTTTACTTTCTCTCACTAAAGTTTAGTCGTAGCGCTTTCAAGAAAGTCATTTTGTCAACGAGGAAGTTGTAATTATAGAAGGGTAGTTTTGTAAGTTCACCAAGGAAGTTTTGTTTTTACCTTGTTTGAACAATTTATCCAATTAGGGATTAATTATTTGGGTTTGAAGCTAAACACGTAAAACATTTGGGTTTGGGGATTGTACAATCAAGTCTCCATTTAGGTTTGAGATCAGTCTGATTTTAAAATCTCTAGGTTCTTGGTTAACCTAGTATAAAACCAAGTTTCGAATCGAGCTTAGCCTGATTCTAAAAGCTCTACCAGGTTCAAGATCATCTTGTGTAAAATCTTCGTTTGATGCTTGAAGAGTAACCGCTCAAAGTTTCTTGTGGAAATGAGATTAACTGCTTTGATCTACCATTTGTAAGGAAGAGTCACTAATTCACTTTGTGTTTTCTATTTGGTTTGAATGCTCAGGAACTGAGGCTTAGAAAAGAATGCTGAAAGAGGGGGAAGACATAGAGCCTTTTGTTCGATAACTGTTAAGTTATGCCTACGTATCCTCTCGTGCAATGAGGAAGTCAGAACACCGTAGTTCGACTCAAAGAGACTGAAAGATGAATTGAATGTGAAATGTCTGCTTGTCTATGCTCAAGTGTATGACTCGTCTGGCTCGAGTGCTAACTGTCTTGCATTAGACGGAAGAAGTAAGTTCTCGTTTGTGAATGAGTGTGATGAGAAAAGAATCCCGAAGGAGACGATTATTGTTTGTTTTTATGTTTTCAGTTTTGTTATTGTTTTTGGTGTTTTGCATAAGTTAATGAGCTTAAGCCCAAATCAAGGGTTTGTAAACTCATTATATCCTCCCTGATTAGGGATAATGAGAATACTTAAGTATGAGATAAACATCTCAACATAATTTCCATGATGGTGTAGGATTAAGATCATTAACCTACTTGTGATTATTTAGATGTTTTTGGGTTTTTTTTGTTGTGTTAAGTAATGAGTTTAATCTCTAATCACAAATTAGTGAACTCATTACACCATCCTAATAGAAGGATAATAGATGAAAACACTTAAGCTGAGGAAGATACCTCAACTTAATCCATGGTTAGGGATTAAATCCATTATATAACAAAGCCTTTATTAAGTGGATTTTAATTAAGGGATGAGATTAAGAAGTGAATTTTATGGTTTGTAAGACAACTTGAGGGGGACTTGTCCATTAAACACTAGGGTTATCCTTCTTAACCATACAGGAAGAATTAGAACCCTAATGTAAGGCCCAAGTTACAAGATGAAGTCTTAGTGATTATTAAGATGATTTGAATAAGAGGTTTAAACAAATTAAAGGTTTAACACTTAGGATTAAAGTTATACACTCCATCCTAAGAGAAGGATGCAGGCATAACCCTAATTCCAAAGTCCTAAAACTTTAAGAGTTTAGTCTCTGATTATGATGATGAGAAGAGAGACTCAAGGAGACTCAAAGGTAAATACTAAGGGGGACTAATCACAACCCTAATTATTATCATGCTTGGATGTTCCTATAGTGTTTTAGGCTTAAGAAAGATCTTCAAGGAAGCCACCAATGGAAGAAGCAGATGAAAGGAGGATGAAACAGAAGAATAAGTTACTTACTTCATTGAAGAAGATAAGTAACTTAAAGAAAGAAAGTGAGAGAAATGGAACACAAGTGAACAATTTCACTTAAAAGACAAACAAAATGCAAATTAAAGAGATAAAGAGAAGTGATAAGTGAAGGCAAATCCACTTCTCAAAGTAACTTACCACCTGAAAATGTTAGCATGAATGCATAAAGTAAAAAGCATAAAGAAATGAAATGAAATGAGATGCAATGAGATGAAATGACCAAAGTCAGAAGTGTTTATGCAATGTTAATGTCATGTGAGATGATGCAAAGGTATACAAAGTGTATATGTATGATCATACAAGAATGAGATGTCATGTAAGGATGCTTTGAGGTTTGAAAACACATGAAAGTTAATGAAATAAAATGAATGCAAACCATGGAAAATGAATTAAGAAATGATCAAGCATGGTTCTAACATGTCCTAAGATGCCTAAGATGACTTATGAATGCAATAAATGTCATGGCAAGTTCATGTGATGATGAATATGCAAGGTGAATGCAAATGAACATGAGAAATTAGGGTTTTATGAACACATGAGATGCAAATGGATAAAACAGAAGTATACAACATGACAAAAATTTGAAATCAAGCTCAAACAAACCCTAATCCCAAATTAGGTCAAACCCCAAAGGAGAAGGCCAGAAGCCTAACCTATTGAAAGTTATGATTTTCCTAAGTTTGCTAGGGTTTTTGGATGATTCAAAAGGAAAAATGCATATCAATTTGAAAATGCAATATGAATTCATGAGGAAAATAAACTAGAAACTACATGCAATATGTGAAACAATGCAAAAATAATCAAGTTCAAACTCTTCTTGGTTAGGCAGAAATGATTTTTTAAAGTTAGGGTTAAAAATTATGATTTTAAAGAACCCTAATTCAAAGAAAAATGTGAAATTATGATCAAACCTAAAAAGAAATTTGTATGAAGAGTTTGAAAATGTTTCTAAATGCATTGGAATGGTTCATGATTTTTTGGTGTTTTTTAGAAACTTAAATGCATTTTCAATTAATTAAAATACTTTAATTAATTAAAAATAACATTTAAATATTTTAAAAATACTTTTTTAATGCAAAAAATAAAATAAAAATCATTTTCAGGTTGAGAAAAATATTTGAAATCAGAATGCAAAGTTTCATATTTTTGTGATGAGTTTTGGTATTTTAAAACAAATATGCAAGAAAATGCAATTAAAATGAAATAAAAATGAATTAAAGTGAAAGTATGCGCATCCAATGGCTGGAATTCAAATTCAGAGGGTGAGTGTTGACTGCGCGCGCAGATGGAAGGCTAAGATTGATTCTGGAAATTTCTAATTAATTAAATGAATTAATCTGGATTAGGGTTAACTGAGTGAATCAGGACCATTGAAACACGCGCTAATACACATCCAAGGGCTGATATTCAAACTGGGCCACTAAACCCTAATTAGGGTTCTAATCATTTTCAGGTGACCGGAGCTAGCTTCGGTCATCTTCTCCGGCAAGTCAAAACACCTATCTTCTTCCCTATGCTAAATCAAAAGCTCTAAAGCTCCAGAAATGATCTACAAACCTCCCTCGACAAGAATCCATCATCAAAACACATTTATCATACATGCTCATTTCTCAATCATTTTCAAAACAAATTATATCAAGATGATTAGTGAAGCATGTAAATTCATTTAGAAACTTCAATAACAAGTTCTGGAAAAAAAGTTCATGAAGCTACCTGAGTTGAAGCTTTGTGTTCTTGAGCTTTCTGGCCTCCCTCTTGGTTCAAAACCACCCCAATGATCTTCTTGATGATGAAGATGAGCTTAGAGCAAGCTTGTGATGGCTGTTTTGAGGTGTTTGGATCTGAGGATGCAGAAATCGTATTTCTGATTTAGTGGCTTTTAGGCTATGGTGAAGGGTGGTTTGTGATCCTTAGGTTATATGGAGATGATTGGTGAAAGAAAATTGAAGTTTCAGTGGTTGGTTCTTGAGTTTCGAAGAAGGGAAGATTTTGACAAATTTGTTGATTCTGAGTGTGGGGAAGATTCAGGCTTCAATTTTATGTGTTTTGTGTTTCTTAGGGTTTGTATAAGGTGTCTTGATTGGTTCAGAGAGTTGTTGTGGCCTAGTGTGATTGGTATGGGGTGTTTTGCAAAAAAGTCAAGATTTGTGTACTTGAGGATGGGCCATGGCAGGTCTGATTTCTTGGGGTGTCTGGCCTCAGCAAGTTTCATGGAGAGCCATGGAATGGTTTTGATGCAGCTGGCACAAGTGGATGAGAGAATCCAATGTATTTTGCAATTCTTGAAAGTTTTGGCCCTTTTTTATTTCTTGGAGTTCAAGTCATGAAAATACATGGTTCAATGCAAAATTCTGATGTTTAGAGGAGAAATTGACATATTGTGAAATGTTTGTGTCCATTTGAAGTCATTAGAATGCTTGAATATGCCAATTTGCAAAATCCCCCTTTGACATGAAACTTGAAATTTTAGGATTTTTGCCAACTTTGAAAGGCCATATCTTGAGTTCTAAGATGAATCAAGACATGTTCTTGTACTTTTTGAAAAGGGAAAAACCTAATATACAACTTTAATGACCAAGATTTTTTGATTTGAAGCATGTTTGGTTAAGAAAGAGGAGGTTGAAAAACTTTCCCAAAATGGAAAGTTTGCATTTCAAGTCACTTCCAAAAATGGCAAGTTTGCAATTGGCTAAAAATTCTTTAATCTTGTGAACTTCCAACCACTTCTAAGATCAAATAAAGATCATATAACTTCAATTTGATGAAAATGACCCTTTGGTTCCATTGTTGGGGCCTCAGATGCTCTGATTTTGACCTAACTTGCTCAAGAAGTTACCCAATGATCAGATGACTTCCACAATGAATTTCTTCATCAAAATTGGTACACATGATCCTTATAACATATTAAGAACATTAGAAACAAGAATGACCAAAACATTTGGAGTTAAGGCCTCTGAAACCAAAACCCTAATTTTGGTCATCTATGCAATGAAAACCCTAGCTCTACTTCCATACCTTTGCCAGCTCTTGTGATCCCTTGACTTTCATGAACTTTGAGGGACATAATATGATTATAGAACACACATGGACCCTCTTGGAATACTTTGAGGCCTTTGGTATGGCTCATATGGATCCTTGTATTGCTCAGATCACAAACCCTAGATGCAGATGAACTTGAACCTATGTAGTGAAACACAAATGCAATATGAGGTGGTATGCTTGTGCTTATACAAAAATGAAAGATCACAAGCCATGGTGTGATATGAGTGAGGGAAAATTTGGGGTTTTTACAGCTACCCCTATTAAAACATGAGTTAGCTGTGCAGGATGTAAGCGCCTGGCTTAACAGACAAACAAGATAACTTGTGGTTGAATACCAAAGACAGTCCAAAATTTGCACTTGCTGGATAGAAGAAGAAAGGGGATATAAATTGCAAAAGGTAGTATAATATGATTATTAAATGAAGGCGATGGAGGACGACCATCGAGCAGAGGACGACTGCTGGGGATAAAGTGGCAAGTAAAACAATGACGGGGACGACCGACAAGCTGGGGAAATAAAGAGACCATGACGGGGACGGCCATCAGGTAAAGAAACAAGATTCTCTGGGAATTAAAGTAAAGGCACTGATGGGGACGGCCATCAGGTTTGCAAAGTAAAGTAAACAACGATGGGGACGACCATTGGTTCAAAGAATAAATTAAATAATGATGAGGGACGGTCATCAAAGGTGAAGGACGATCACCTAGCAGGGGACGGCTGCTCTTTATCATGACATAGGACGAATGTCGGATAGAAAAGGTCAACGATGGGGACGGCCATCGGATAAAGTGATGAAGGACGATCATCAAGAGGTGAAGGAAGATCACCTAGCAGGGTACGGCTGCTCTCAAGGTTTATCACGACATAGGACTGTCGCTCCCCCGAAAAGACACCAAGGTCAGATAGGGTACAAACGCAAACGGTCGGTGAAAAGAGAAAATGAAGATGAAATGAATAGAGTCGCCAACTAGGCATTTTTATCCCGAAGGAAAGGTAATGCTGCATAAACCTAGAAAAGGATGGATAAGACGGTTGCAAACCAGAGAAACTGAGAAAAGGGGTTGGTTACAACCTGGGAAGGTATTAGCACCCAGATTGTCCGTCGTACTCGACGAGATCCACGCTTAAAAGATTGTGTTTAAAGGGGTAGTATATGTGCTATCTGTGTGCAAAAGCTGGAAAAGAATATAGAAGTGTCAGTGCAAAAGGTGAATTGCTCAGGAACTGAAGCTTTTTAGAAAGTATGCTGAAAGAGGGGGATGACACAGAGACTTTTGTTCGATAACAGTTAAGTTATGCCTATGTATCCTCGCGTGCAATGAGGAAGTCAGAGCACCGTAGTTTGACTCAAAGAGACTGAAAGATAAATTGACTGTGAACTGCTTACTTGTATATGCTCAAGTGTATGACTCGTCTGGCTCGAGTGCTAACTGTCTTGCATTAGACGGAAGAAGCAATTTCTTATTTATGAGTGAGTGTGATGAGAAAAGAATCCCAAAAGAGACGATTATTGTTTGTTTTTGTGTTCACAGTTTTGTTATTGTTTTTGGTGTTTTGCATAAAATTATGAGCTTAAGCCTAAATCAAGGGCTTGTAAACTCACTATATCCTCCCTGATTAGGGATAATGAGCCTACTTAAGTATTAGATAAGCATCTCAACTTAATTACCATGATGATGTAGGATTAAGATCATTAACCTACCTATGATTAATTAGATGTTTTTAGTTTTTTTTTGTTTAGTGTTAAGTAATGAGTTTAATCTCTAATCACAGATTAGTGGACTCATTACACCATCCTAATAGAAGGATAATAGATGAGAACACTTAAGCTGAGGAAGATACCTAAACTTAATCCATGGTTAGGGACTAAATTTATTATATAACAAAGCCTTTATTAAATAGATTTTAATTAAGGGATAAGATTAAGAAATGGATTTTATGTTTGCAAGACAACTTGAGGGGGATTTGTCCATTAAACACTACGGTTAGTCCTTCTTAACCATAAAGGAAGAATTAGAACCCTAATGTAAGGCCCAAGTTACAATATGAAGTCTTAGTGATTATTAAGATGATTTGATTAAGAGGTTTAAACATATTAAAGGTTTAACACTTAGGATTAAAGTTATACACTTCATCCTAAGAGAAGGATGCAGGCATAACCCTAATTCCAAAGTCCTAAAACTTTAAGAGTTTAGTCTCTGATTATGAAGATGAGAAGAGAGACTTAAGGAGACTCAAAGGTAAAAACTAAGGGGGACTAATCACAACCCTAATTATTATCATGCTTGGATGTTCCTATGGTTTGTGAGGCTTAATAAAGATCTTCAAGGAAGCCACCAATGGAAGAAGCAGATGAAAGGAGGATGAAGCAGAAGAATAAGTTACTTACTTCATTGAAGAAGATAAGTAACTTAAAGAAAGAAAGTGAGAAAAATGGAACACAAGTGAACAAGTTCACTTAAAAGACAAACAAAATGCAAATGAAAGAGATAAAGAGAAGTGATAAGTGAAGGCAAATCCACTTCTCAAATTAACTTACCACCTGAAAATGTTAGCATGAATGCATAAAGTACAAAGCATAAAGAAATAAAATGAAATGAGATGAAATGACCAAAGTCAGAAGTGTTTATGCAATGTTAGTGTCATGTGAGATGATGCAAAGACATACAAAGTGTATATATATGTAACACCCCAAATTTGCCCTCTTCTTGTTTAGCATCGTTATCATATCATAATCATCATGAGCATACCATATCCTTATCATTTTGCATAGAAAAATGAGGCATAACACTCGCATGTTCTAGCATATGGCATATGATCGGTCATCTGGGAAAATCTGAATCTGCAAGTCAAAATCAAGAGCATGGTGATCTGGCAAGAATCTCACAGGATCATTTTGCACAAGCCTGGTATCATGTTCAGAGCCCTAGAAAGAGAAGATGGATCAAAGTTTGCTTGAAACGGTTGGTGCAGGTCTATTTTTGAAGGTTCCCACCAAAGGGAGGGAAATTCAAATTTTCCATGCGTTAACCGGTTAACGCATATGGTTAACCGGTTAACAGCTGCGAAATTTGAATTTCCAGCAGCATTTTCAGCATGTGTGTTTTGGTCCCATTTTCCAATTTTCTGATTTTTATTCATTTGAATTAAATTTGAATTTGAGAGAAGGATCTAGAGCATTTATCCAAGCCTCATTCCTACCCTAAATCCAAATCACTTTCTAAGCTAATGCCAAGCCATTTTTTTTTGGATCCCAAACCAAAATTTTGGGCCCCAAACCTAAATCATATTTATTCCATTTCCTTCCAAACCAAAGGGGCTCTCACTCATTTTTCACTCTCATTTCTGAATTTTGATTCCTCTCACTCACAATTCTCTCACTTTTCTCTCCCAATTTTCCAAATCACTCAAAGTTCCTCTTTGAAGATCACACAACCTTGCCTTGAGGTGTGTAGATCTTGGAACTAAACCTCCTTTCATAGCTTCTTTGCATCTTTTTGCTGGTTTTATTGGAGATTCAGATCTGGTTTGAGATCTAGAAGTGCTTTTGGATCCAAAATTCTGCATCAAGAGCTTGTTCTTGCATTTATTTTGCATGGGGTGTGGAGCTTAGCATCGGATCTTCAAAGTTTTGCGCGAGATCTACCGTTTTCAGCTCAATCAACAATTACCAAAGCATACCTCAGCTTTGTAGGTTGGTTAATTTCAGATCTAGCTCTGTTTTTAGCTTATTTGCATGCTTGTGCTTTAGATCCACCATGTGTTTGTGTATTTGCTTGTGTTGTTTGATTTGATTGGTTGATTTGTATCCGGATCCGAATGTTATTGTTCCTGAGCTTAATGATATGGATTAATGTGAATTGATCTAATTTTCCATGTGTAATTGATTGCTGGTCTGGTGCAAGCTTATTTGAATAAGCTGTTTTGAGATGCTGTTTTCTGCAGGATTTGTTGCTGTTTTTTCAGTGTTAACCGGTTAACGTATATGGTTAACCGGTTAACGCCCCTGTTTTGTGCGTATTTTGTGCAGGTTTGAGTTGGTTAACCGGTTAACGCATTTGGTTAACCGGTTAACACTGAAGCAGAATGACTTTTTAGTGTTGTTTTGAGCTTGTTTGATCCCTTTGCTTGTTCTAATTGCCTTGGATCGTTGCATGATCATTAAGCATGATATTTTAGGGTGATTTGCTTGCTGGTTGATGTATGCTTTCATGTTTTCGACGCGTAAGTCGTGTACTTGCAATGTTTGGCATGATGTTTGATTCTTGTTCACAAGAACCTTTGAGCATGACTAATTCCATGTTTGTGTTGGTCACTTTGCTGGATTTTTTTTGTGCATACTAACCTTGCAGGGGCTATGGTAAGTGAGAGATGTGGGAATTGAGTTCCACATCTCCAATTCTCATCTTCCTCTTATGTTTATGTTACTAACCCTTTGCTGTTGGGCTTAGGCCTTTCTCATCTCTTCTTCTATCTTCTTCTTTTTTCCTTCATTAGGATAGAAACCTCACTAACCTGTAGGACTTCCATGCATGTGAATACTTAGGATTATTTTAGTCCCCCTTTAGAATTTTTCCTTTGAGATCTTTTGGTTCTTCTTCTCTTCTCATCTCATAACTCTTAAAAAGAAAACACTTTAATAAATGTGAAGTGATGCATTGATCCATAGCCTTATTCCATGAGGTATGCTTGTAGTCTTCCCATCTTGGGATAGTACATGTTTACCTTGTGATGCACAAGTCTGATCAAGGTATCTTCTTCATAAAGAAAAGCATAAAAAACACTTCTTCATGTAAATAACCAAAAAAAAAAAACACTTAATAATTAAGCGAGTTAGTGAGCCTAAGCCCTAATCTTTGGGTTCAAGTTTTGGGGATCTTCTCCTTACTTGAGTGTGCTTGTTCTATTATTCCATCTTGGAATGTAGTGACAAGTGCACATTCCATTGGTGAGAGTTTGAGTTCACTTCCTCGTGACACACTCATAAAAGCTTCTAAAAAACACAAAACAAACAATAAGCGTCTTTCCTTCGGGAATTCTTTTCTCATCTCCTTCGCTCCGTACGCGAACTTGCTCCTACTTGTCATTTTGCAAGACGGTTACGCACTCGTCGTCCGAGTCTGCAACACTTGAGCAATGGCATAGGCAGTTCAAGCCTTAATTCACAAGCAATTTCCTTTTAGTACCCCTAGTTAGGGGAACTACGGCGTCTCTGATCCTCATTATCCCGATGAGGTACGTAGGCAGCGGGGTAGGGCCCGTTCGAGCACAATCTTTATTTTCCCTACATTTTTCCTTTTGCTTTCTTATTCAGTTCCTTTCCAGTTCCAGTTTCTTTTCATATTCATTTCTTTGCGGCATTTTTCATACCCTCACCCTTTGAAACATTTTCTTTGCAAGCGTGGATCCCGTCGGGTACGGCGGACGATCTGGGTGCTAATACCTTCCCAGGTCGTAACCGACTCCCGAACTCAGTCTCTTTGGTTCGCAGGACCCGTGTCCTTCCTCTTTCTTTCTTCTGGTTTGTGCAGCATTACCATTCCCTTTCTTCGGGATAAAAATGCCTGGCTGGCGACTCTATTCTTCTTCCGCGCCACTTTCGCGTTTGTACCAGGATGGAAATCCCCGGGAGCGACAGCTTGGCGACTCTGCTGGGGATCGAACCCAGAATCTCTGGTTCCCCTGTGAGTCTCTCCTAGCGCTTGTTTTGTTTCTGTTTCATTGGGTGATGTTTTGTTTGTTGTGGCTTGTTGTATGTTATTGTTGTTTATTTACAGCTTTCTTTACAGCTTTATTTACAGTTTTCAGTATTTATTTTCTGCATCATATATCATACTGGACTGTCTGGACTGGTTTTCTGTTTGGTGGGATGGGAGTTACTGGTTCTTGAGAGATGTGAGCCAAATACCCGGCTCGAGTGCACCATAGGACTTAGAGTGGTTCCACTTTGGCCTCATGAGATCTTGTCATGGGGGTAGTAGTGAGTTCCACACCCAGGTTGCGATTGTCTTGGAAATGTCTTGATTTGGGGATCTTCCTCTCTCATTACATAACCTTGACAGTTATGTGCAGCTGGGGACCGATCATTGAGAACCTTTGTGGGAACAACCTTCTCCAGTGGTGACAGTGGCAGACCACATTTTGTGGCAAACCCATTCGCACCCGAGGGTCCACTGGGAACTCGCATAGGATGGCCTGGTTCTCTTATAAGAACTCAGTTAAAGCATCTGGTCATATGACATTAGTACTGTATCCTACGGGCTGAATGTACTATTGTTTCTTGATTTCAGCACTTGAAGCTAGGGACTTATAAGGGATGCTTGTTTTTCCCGGACTCAGCTGAGGCCTCCCTGCATAGTACATAATGCCTAACCGATTCCCTGATTTGGTCATGAGCCATTTCTCGGAGATGGTGACAGTATTATTGCTATGTGGCTTTGAGAGTCCGTGATGTCTGACCCAGAGCCTTTTACCCGTGAGATTGGGGGGTGTGTACAGGTGTGCAGGAACCCATGACCTCAACATACACTCATCTGTTCAGTTATGATCTTTGGTCCTGTGAATATGACCGGTGGTTCTATTGATTCTATGGTTCCGAAGTTATGGTCCTGGAATTCTGGATTTCTTGATACTGTGGGTCTGAGATCTTCTATCAGAGGGTTGTGATTACCAGAGGGGGTGACTCAGTGAACTTTTGGGTTTGCCGGTTATTCAGAGGGGCCCTTGTCAGTGTTCCAGTTCAGATGGTCCCAGTTGGTCATATGCTTGCATTGCATTACATTTGCATCATTCTTTGCATTAACTGTTTATGTTTCCCATTTTTCAGGTCATTACTCACATCTGTTCCCGGTTCTGGTATTCTTATCTCCATGGCAGAAATTAAAAGCGATCCGAGAAAGAAGAATGTGCATTACACCTTTCTTCAGCCGGAAGTCAAAAGTGTTCAGAGGTTAGCAGGTCTGATGAATGATCAAGTCTTAGGAAATTTCAAGAAAAGATATGGCCAGATACTGAAGTTTGTGGACAAGCCTACTACAGACCAAAAGGACAGCTTGCATACCTTGTTGCAATTTTATGATCCCCTGCTGCGTTGTTTTATTCTTCCAGGTTACATCTTAGCTCCGACATTAGAAGAGATCTCCAGCATGCTGAGTATCCCGATCAGAGAGACATTGCCGTTCTACGGGTCAGAGGTTGTGCTCAGAGATGAAGATATAGCCAAGGTTTGTAGGTTGCCAGTTGCTTCAGTCAGAAAGGCTTTGCAAGAGAGTAAAGGCAGAGGTCTACCATGGAGTGTGCTTATCCCAGAAGCTGAGAAGTATGCTACAGAAGCTAAGTGGAATGACTTTGGAGCTTTGCTCGCATTGATGGTATATGGGTCTAGCTTGTTTCCCGGAGAGAAAGAGTTTGTCAGCTTAGAAGTGATCTCAATCTTCGCAAAAGGCAATCCGGTGCCTACTTTATTGGGTGACTTTTATTTTAGTGTCCATTACAGAAACGAGAAAGGTAGAGGTGGTCCAGTGGTCTGCTGTGCTCCTTTGTTTGCTGAATGGTTCGCTAGACAGTTGCCTAAATCAGGTGCCTTCAAGGATATACGAAACGAATGGAGATGGTCCAGAAGACTGATGGGACTGACTGAAGAAGACATTGCTTGGGGTTATGACAGGGATTTGCTAGGAAAAGAGGTGATGATTAGCTGCGGAAGGTTTGCTGGAGTACCTTTGCTGGGAAGGAAAGGTGTCATCAGTTACTACCCGACATTAGCCAGAAGGCAGTTTGGCTACCCTTTGAAGGATCCTCCTCAGATGGAAATGTTTGCTGAATCTTTGTATTTTCCTGTTGATGGAAACAGAGAGCTAGTCCAACAAGCAGTTCAATCCTGGGATCACAGGAAAAGGAAAGGGAAGAAGGACTTCGGCCGAGTTGATCCCAAAGCATATCCACCATACGTTGAATGGTTGCAAAGGCATATCGAGTCAGTTCTCATGCCTTTTTCAGTCGAAGCTCCACTTTATCCTCGAGAGGTACCAGGTCCGAGCAGTACGGTTTCCTTGGAGGAGTACAAGAAGCTAGAAGCTCAGCTGCATGCGGTCAGAGTAGAGAATGTTGAGATGGTAAGCTTATACCACCAGGCCAATGGAGCCAAGAAGGAAGCTGAAGATAAACTGCAAAAGCTCCAGTCCTCTTTGGAAAACAAGGAGAAGGATTTTGCCGGAAGAGAAGCCCATTTCCACCGATTGGGTATGATGGAAGCGCAAAGAGAAGCCAAGCACAAGGAGACTTTAAAGACTCTCAGGAGTGCTCGACAGTCCATTGTTTGGCTGAAAGGCCAAAGGGAGGAAGAGCAAAAGAAATTCAAAGAGAAGGAAGAGTTCTTTGAAGTTCAGATGGCTTTTAAGAAGGAGGAAGTGGAACAAGCCCACGCCATCCGGAGGGAGAAGACCCAACAGTTGGCCCAAAGTCAATTAGCTCTGGAGGAAGCCAGGAAAGAGATTGAAGAGCTCAAGCTGAGAGCAGGCGTCAAGAAGAGTAGGGCGGAGGTGGCAGAGTCGGGGTCCTTAGCTTAGTTTATTTTTCAGACTACCTACAGGCTTGTTGTAGGAGTCTTGCTTTTATTTCTTTTGTCTTTATGCACTGATTTGTAACCCTTCGGGGAATATTCTTGGATGTATTCTGACTTTTAGCCTATAGTGGTTTGTCCATATTCAGTATTAATGTGCAAGTTATCGTTTTGAATGTGCAAGACTCGTTTGTCTGGATACTACTAACGTCTGAACACTTATCAAAGAGAAAGTTTGAAAGCTAAACACTGAAAGTGATTGCCGAGATAGATACCAGAACTGGGGCATGCCAAATGCTTAAAATTGGGAACATGAACAGTTACATTGCATTGCATATAACCTGTTTGTCTGTTTTGCAGGTGTTGCATCAATTACTAACGTATTTTGTGTTTCAGGCACTATAGCTCCCCGAAAAGTTCGAGAACAACCGGCAGTGCACAGATACCCAACCAAGATTAACAGAGAGCGGGCCATGGATCAAATGCAGGCAGATTTGGCAGACCTAAGGCAGAGAATGGATAACTTCATGACGTTAATGACCGGCATGGGGCAGAATCAAGAACGGCTGCGAGAGTTGGTTGAAAATCAGAACAGAAACGCTGCTGCTGCTGCTAATGCTGATAATCATACCGGTGCGGGCGCACGTCAGGGTGGACCTCATGTTATACAACCAGGGGCGACCGTAGTCAATGACGGAATGCATAACATTCATGTGGACCACCAGGAGGACCAGTTCACTTTACTGGATGAGACCGAGGGTCAAGGGGTCGAAATGAACAAGAGGTTTGAAGAGATGGCCGAGCAAATTAAGGCTATTCAGTCCCAGAGTTCTTTGGGATTCGATATAACAGACTTGGGTTTGGTTCCGGGAGTCAGAATCCCGTACAAATTCAAGGTTCCTACTTTTGAGAAGTATAACGGCACTGCTTGCCCAAAGACCCATCTGCAATCATATGTGGGAAGAATCGCCGCTCATACAGACGATGAAAAACTGTGGATGTATTACTTTCAGGACAGCTTGGTGGGAGCTTCCCTTGAGTGGTACATGAAGCTCAGCAGGGTCAATGTTAAGAGCTGGAAGGATCTCGCTGAGGCTTTCGTGAAGCAGTACCAGTACAACATGGATATGGCTCCGAATCGCACCCAGTTGCAACATATGGCTCAGACAGCAAAAGAAGGCTTCAAAGAATACGCCCAGAGGTGGCGTCAGCTAGCTGCCAGGGTGCAGCCACCCTTGTTAGAGAATGAAATGGCCGATATGTTTATGGGTACCCTCCAGGGAGTATTTCTTGAAAGATTGGCGTCAAGTTCTGCTACAAAGTTCAACGATATTGTCATTGCGGGAGAAAGGGTCGAAACGCTGTTGAAAATGGGGAAGATACAAGACCCCGGTGCTAGTAGTTCAAATGGAGCGAGGAAAGCTTTTAGCGGACCTCCAAGAAGGAGAGAAGGAGAGACCAATGCTGTATTCGGCCGAAGCCAGGGTCGTGGTTACAGAAGACCTTATGAACATGTGGCTGCTGTCACTATTCCTGCAGCTCCCGTACAACAGGTGCTACCTCCACCACAACAACATCAGCAACAACAACAACCCAGAGCCAACTACCAGCAAAGGCCTTATCAGCCAAGGCAGGCTCGTCCTGCTAACAGGATGATTGAAGCTATTCCGATGACATATGCTGCCTTGTTGCCGAGACTACTAGACTTGAACCTTATTCAATTAAGGACTTTGGCACCACCACCTCCTGGAGAGTTTCCAGCTGGTTACGACGTCAACGCGCGATGCGCTTTTCATTCAGGAGCACCCGGGCACTCAACTGAGAAGTGCAGGGCGCTGCATCACAAAGTTCAAGATCTCGTGGATTCAAAGGCAATCAACTTTGCGCCACCACCGAATATCAACTCGAACCCTATACCTAATCATGGAGGGGCAAGAGTTAACGCTGTTGAGAGTGATGACAAGTTGAGTTTGGTACTGAGAATTGATGAAGTCAAGACGCCGTTGAAGGTGGTGAAAGAGAGACTGTTGAAAGGTCAAGTGTTTCCTGGTTGTTCTCTCGATTGTGAAGACTGTATAAGTGTTGCGAATGGCTGCGAGAAATTGAAGACGGGTTTGCAAGAGTTGATTGATGTTGGGTCCCTACAAATTAGCAAGATTAGTAATGAAAAGGCTGATGATGTGTCAACCATTACTATCTTCTACAATGAGGCTGACATGCCCGTTCGACAAGAGCCAGTTACTGTTTACGCTCCTCAGATTAGTCCTGTGACTATAACTGTACCTGGGCCAATGCCGTATAATGATGATAGAGCCATTCCGTGGCATTATGGTTCCGATGTCTATGTGGCGGGACAGAAGATGGAAAGTAGACCTGTTGCTGACTTGACCATTGAAAATGTGGGAGGTGTTGGGGGATTTACTCGAAGTGGCCGTTTATTTGCTCCCCCTGCATTGAGAAAGGATCCCGAGGCCGAAGCTTCGTCCAAAGACAAAGGGAAGCAGACTGCGATTGACGAGTCAACTACTCCTGTGGCTGGGCAGGGGACGTTTGAAAAGGAGGTAGAGGAGTTTATGAAGATCATCAAAAGGAGTGACTACAAGGTGGTTGACCAACTGAATCAAACGCCTTCAAAGATTTCTATCTTGTCACTGTTGATGTGCTCTCCCGCGCACCGAGAAGCCTTGCTGAAAGTACTTCAAATGGCCTATGTTCCTCAAGAAATCATTGTTAATCAACTCGAAGCTGTTGTTGGAAGTGTTAATGCCAGCCATGGTTTAGGCTTCACTGACCGAGACCTTACTTTGGAGGGAAGGAATCACAATAAAGCACTGCATATCACGATGGAATGCAAGGGCGCTGTTTTGTCTCATGTTCTTGTGGACACAGGCTCTTCCTTGAATGTGCTCCCGAAGAAGGCGTTGATGAAGCTTAACATTGATGGGGTTATTCTGACGCCGAGTGATCTAGTGGTTAAAGCTTTCGATGGTTCAAGAAGATCCGTTTTCGGAGAGGTTGAGTTGCCTGTCAAGATAGGCTCTCAAGTCTTCAAGAGTGTCTTCTATGTTATGGACATCCAGCCTGCGTATAGTTGCTTGTTGGGCAGACCGTGGATACACGCAGCTGGAGCCGTCACTTCAACCCTGCACCAAAAGCTTAAATATGTGGTGGATGGCCAGGTCATCACAGTTTGCGGGGAAGAAGATATTTTCGTCAGCCACCTGTCGACGTTTAAATATGTGGAAATGGACGGAGAAATTCACGAGACTTTGTGCCAAGCTTTTGAGGCAGATGTCAGTATCTTGACTCCGGTGAAGAAAAACAACGAAGGCACGTCAATTCATTCTTACCGGGAAGCAAAAGAGGCCGTCCAATCAGGCAATGCCCAGGGCTGGGGCAAGCTACTGGAGGTGGAAAAGAAGGGTGATAAATTCGGTTTAGGGTATCAACCTGGGGGGTCTATTCAGAGTGGTAAAGCTATCTCATTCACAAGTGCTGGGTCGCTCGACCGCGATCAAATCTGTACGGCGAACAAAGACGGGGATAGTGACAGAGACTGGGACAACAATTGGATCCGCCCGTGTGCACCCGGCGAGGAGCTAGGAAATTGGTCTGCTGAGGACATTGTTCAAGTCACCTGGCTCTCAAAGTAATTGTTTTGTTTCCTTTTATTAGCATACTGCATTGTCAAATCCAGCATTCTGCCCAAGATGTTTGGATCCATTGTACTGGGCCACCATGTTTTGTATTGCATCGTTATTTTTGCCATGAAATAAAAGGACATTTTCAGACAAATTGTGCTCTCTTTCTTTGTTTTTAAATTTTTTCACAAAAAAACAATATAAAAATGGCAATGTGTTTTTTCATTTTTTGCTTTGTATTAGCGTCTCTTTTCAAAATAAGCAGATTCTGAATAAGCACATCATTTGTGCAGTATTGATCATCCGGATTCCACGGATAACGTTCCTGCTATGACTATGCGTGACTTTGATAATCCAGTCTACCAAGCTGATGAAGGGGTTGAGGAAGATTGTGACCTACCTGAAGAGTTGGTCAGATTGTTGAAACAAGAGGAACGAGTTATTCAGCCTCATCAAGAAGAGATTGAGACCGTCAACCTTGGCAGTGAAGATGCAAAGAAAGAAATCAAGATAGGAGCCAATCTGCAGGCTGACGTCAAACAAGAGCTGATCAGTATGCTGAGAGAGTATGTAGATATCTTTGCTTGGTCATATCAAGATATGCCAGGGTTGGATACCGACATCGTGATGCATAAGCTACCTCTGAGAGAAGACTGTCCTCCTGTGAAGCAAAAATTGAGAAGAACTCGCCCGGATATGGCGATGAAGATTAAAGAGGAGGTACAGAAACAGTGGGATGCCGGGTTCCTTGCCGTGACTAGTTACCCACCTTGGGTAGCTAACATCGTACCAGTGCCTAAAAAGGACGGCAAGGTCCGGATGTGCGTTGAATATAGAGATTTGAACAGAGCAAGCCCAAAGGATGATTTTCCGTTGCCACACATCGACGTGTTGGTCGACAGTACTGCTCAATTCTCAGTATTCTCCTTCATGGATGGATTCTCCGGTTATAATCAGATAAAAATGGCGCCAGAAGACATGGAGAAGACAACGTTCATTACCCCGTGGGGAACATTCTGCTACAAGGTCATGCCCTTCGGTTTGAAGAACGCTGGGGCAACTTATCAACGGGCAATGGTCACGTTGTTCCATGACATGATCCACAAGGAGATCGAATGTTATGTGGACGATATGATTGCAAAGTCCAAAGACGAAGAGGAGCATTTGGTTAACCTAAAGAAGTTGTTTGACAGGTTGATCAAGTACAAGTTGAGGTTGAATCCGAACAAGTGCACTTTCGGAGTGCGTTCTGGAAAACTGCTGGGTTTCATTGTAAGTCAAAGAGGAATTGAGGTAGATCCTGCTAAAGTGAAAGCTATTCAAGATATGCCTGCACCAAAGACAGAAAAAGAAGTGCGCGGGTTCTTAGGTAGATTGAACTACATTTCTCGGTTCATATCTCACCTAACTGCCACGTGCGAACCGATATTCAAATTGCTAAGAAAAGAGCAAACAGTCAGGTGGAATGACGATTGCCAAAGAGCTTTCGACAAAATAAAGGAATATTTGCAGGAGCCTCCAATTCTGATGCCTCCAGTGGAGGGGAGACCGTTAATCATGTACTTGACCGTGCTAGAAGGGTCGATGGGGTGTGTGCTTGGCCAACATGACGAGTCTGGTCGAAAAGAGTACGCCATTTATTACCTTAGTAAAAAGTTTACCGACTGTGAATCCCGATACTCACTGCTCGAGAAAACTTGTTGCGCTTTGGTATGGGCTGCTCGCCGACTGAGGCAGTACATGTTGACCCATACTACACTTCTCATTTCCAAGATGGATCCTGTCAAGTACATCTTTGAGAAACCAGCATTGACCGGAAGGGTTGCTAGATGGCAGATGATTTTAACTGAATACGACATCCAGTACACTTCTCAGAAAGCCATCAAAGGAAGTGTATTGTCGGAATACCTTGCTCAGCAACCTCTTGAGGATGACTATCAGCCGATGAGATTTGATTTCCCTGATGAGGACATCATGTGCCTCAAAACAAACGATTATGAGGAACCACTTCCGGAGGAGGGGCCTGACCCTGAATCCAAATGGAAGTTGATGTTTGATGGGGCTGTCAATATCAATGGTCGTGGAGTTGGTGCCGTACTCATTACTCCTGAAGGTGTTCATTTACCCTTCGCTGCCAAAATTACTTTTGGCTGCACCAACAATGAAGCGGAATACGAGGCGTGTATAATGGGAATAGAGGAGGCAATTGATCTTCGGATCAAGAACCTCGATATATTCGGAGATTCAGCCCTCGTCATTAACCAAATTACCGGCAAGTGGTATACACATCAAGAGCATCTAGTTCCGTACAGGGATTATGCTAGAAAACTGTTGACATTCTTCACGACAGTTGAGCTCAAATACATACCACGGGACGAAAATCAATTTGCCGATGCTTTGGTCACTCTCTCTTCGTCAATTAAAGTCCTATGTTGGAACTTTGTGCCCAGAATTGACATCTCCAGGCTTGACTCTCCGGCTTATGCTTTCTCTGTAGACGCCGTGTCTGACGAGAAACCTTGGTATTTTGATATCAAGTTGTTCCTGGAGAAGCAAGAATACCCAACAGGGGCATCTTCCAAAGACAAAAAGACCTTGAGACGACTTGCTGCTAGTTTCTTCTTGAGCACAGACGGGGTTTTGTACAAGAGGAACTTCGACATGGTCTTGCTCAGATGCGTGGATAGACACGAAGCAAGCCTGTTGATGCAGGAAGTCCATGAAGGATCTTTTGGTACCCATGCAGGAGGGCATGCTATGGCAAAGAAACTGCTGAGATCAGGGTACTACTGGATGACAATGGATGCAGACTGTTGTTCATTCGCTCGTAAATGCCACAAGTGCCAAATATATGCAGATAAAGTGCATGTTCCTCCAAATCCGCTCAACATCATGTCATCTCCTTGGCCTTTCTCTATGTGGGGCATTGACATGATCGGGAAGATTGAACCGACTGCTTCGAACGGTCATCGCTTCATCCTGGTCGCGATTGATTACTTTACCAAGTGGGTAGAAGCAGCGTCTTATGCCAATGTCACTCGTCAAGTGGTGGCAAGATTTCTGAAAAGAGATATCATATGCAGATATGGAGTGCCCGAAAGGATCATTACTGATAATGGTTCTAATCTCAACAACAAGATGATGGCGGACTTATGTCGGGACTTCAAAATACAGCATCACAATTCTTCTCCTTACCGACCAAAGATGAATGGTGCGGTAGAGGCAGCTAACAAGAATATCAAGAAGATTGTGCAGAAAATGGTTGTCACCTACAAGGATTGGCATGAGATGTTACCGTTTGCTTTGCATGGGTACCGAACGTCGGTCAGGACATCAACAGGGGCAACTCCCTTCTCTCTAGTGTATGGCATGGAAGCAGTCCTGCCTGTTGAAGTAGAGATTCCTTCACTGCGTGTGATGATGGACGTCAAACTGGATGAGGCTGAATGGGTGCGTGCTCGTTACAATCAGCTATGTCTAATTGAGGAAAAGAGATTAGCGGCTATCTGTCATGGTCAGCTTTATCAGAGGAGAATGAAGCGGGCATTCGATCAACGAGTACGTACTCGAGAGTATCAAGTGGGAGAGCTTGTATTGAAGAGGATCGTTCCTCCAGGTTCAGATAACAGGGGCAAGTGGACCCCAAACTACGAAGGACCATTCATAGTGAAGAAAGTATTCTCAGGAGGGGCACTGATGCTCACTACTATGGATGGAGAAGACTTCCCATCCCCTGTCAACTCGGACGCAGTTAAAAAATACTTCGCATAAAGAGACCCGCTGGACACAAAAACAGAATGTAAGTCCAGGCAAGAAAAGGGCATCCCGGCGAGCTAAAAACAGAATAAAAAGCTCGGGCAAAAATTAGGGAAAATAAACAAAAAAATGTACACCCGCTGAGTTGAAAAGCCACATTGGACAGCTCAGGCAAAAAAGGGTATCCCGGTGGATTGAAAACCCGAGAGGGCGATCCACGCAAAATAAGGGAATAAGCGAACAACTGTGATCCAAGTTATCTGAACCACGTCATCGTTTCGTACGGTTTGACAATATCGGAAAGATAGGAAACAGTCCCCTTATCTTCTCAGAAAGCCAAAGCAGAATGGAGAGTCTTGAAGACATGCAGGTCATAGCAGAAATGGAACTCCTTGGAATGCCGTGTACATTGCCATTAGGATAGTTTCTTTTCTCAATTTTTATAGTGGCTACCTCTTTCCAGGTGGTTGCTTCCTGATGTAAATCTTTGCCTATTTAGAGGCCATTCAATAAAAATAATATTCAGTCAAAAAGCTGTGTGTGTTTATTTTTGTTTGCAAAATGTCCTGAATTTTTGGCAAAAAATAGCATTGCATCTAAACATGGTGATAATCTTGAAAAGAAAACTGACATGCAGGGAAACTGTAACCCTCTTTGAGTGTCGGGTGATAATGGATGAACAGATCACGCCATGCAAATCCCCAGGACACACGTGTGTTTTCTGTTGTTGCAGGTTGCAGGATGGCGTCACATCAAGCAATTTACTCTCCCCCAGTAGAGTATCTCCCCAAGCAGAGATTTTTCTTCTCCAGCAGGTAGCTGAAAGCCTGACTTGTCTAAATAGATATTTTCCTCCAACTAAGTCTTGGCAGCAGCCCAAGCAGGTTCTTCTTCCCAAGTGAAGTAGCAGTCCATTCTTCCCCAGTGCAGTATAGCCAGCAGGTGCTCGAAAGCCTGACGTCATCAGAGATGAAATTAACCGTATTTTGTTCCCAGTAAGAGTCCTTGCCTATCAGGTACCCGAAAGCCTGATATCCCCTCAGAGTCTTGAATCATCGGATGCTCTCCCCAGTCAGAGTATTTGCCCAGGAAGCTTCCCCAGCCAAGTCTGAAGATGATCTGTCCCCCCACAGAGTTCATATTTGATTTTCACCTCCGTCCGTGAAATATTTCCCAGCAGATTTGCCCTATTGTTGGTTTATTTGATGATGCAGCCAGGTATTCATCACCTCAGTCGGAGTGGGTATCCAGACCTCTTGACTTTTTCTCCCCTGCAGAGTTGTATCTCTTGTTGCCGATCAGGCATTCGTTTACTGCTCGTCTGCGTTTGTCAACACTCGTCTGTGTTATCTCTAAGCAGAGTTATCCCCAGCGAGGACATATCACTGCTTTATGGCTGCTCGTCTGCATCTTTCAACACTCGTCTGTGTTAGTTCTGTGTTGCTGTTTGCTCGTCTGCAATTTTCGACATTCGTCTGTGTTTTGAAGTGATTACCTTATTATTGCTCGTCTGCAATTTCCAACACTCGTCTGTGTCATGATGCCTCCGTTGTTGCTCGTCCGCAACTCCTCAACACTCGTCTGTGTTCTGAGGTGATATTTGCTGTTGCTCGTCTGCAACCTTCCAACACTCGTCTGTGTTTGGTATTGGATCCTTCGCTGCACTCGTCTGTGCCTTGATATGTATTCTCTGTTGTTGCTCGTTTGCAACTGTCCAGCACTCGTCTGTGTGTGTTTGAAGCTCGTCTGCTTTTATCCCCCAGAAGTCGTTTGTGTTCTGAAGCTCGTCTGCTTTGCCTGGATACTCGTCTGTATCATCCTCAGCACTCGCCTGTGCTAGCTTGCGCCTGAATGTGAAGATTTGCTGTTTACCCTGATATCTCTGTGACTACTTCAAATGCTTGTCTGTGTTTGAACTTCTGGTATTCGTCTACACCAGTGGCTGATACTCGTCTGTATCATCGCCTGAAGCACTCGTCTGTGTTTCTCAGATCATCGTCCGATACTCGTCTGTATCTTTGACTATTGGCACTCGTCTGTGTTCTCTTGATGATCATCCAATACTCGTCTGTATTGAAGAGGTTTAAAATCCTGACAGTGGGAATTAAATGTCGAAATGGTTACCGGGCCTGGCGTAACAGGTAAACCCGAGGGAGGCTCGTCCGTCTCAAGCACCAATTATTATGGTTGCTGCACCTGGCGTAACAGGTTTGCTCAGAAGACTCGTCTGTCTTATGCCATATATCCGCGGATAATATATGAGGAAGGTTCGTCTACCTTGATTGCATGTCTATCCCACAGACTTATATGCATTCCCGGAGCCTGCGTAAGGGTTATCCGAAGAAGACTCGTCCGTCTTATTCCACTTATCTGCGTAAGGATTAGTGAAGGAGATTCGTCCATCTCAGGTTACTTTGAAGATCCTTAAGGGCTCGTCCGCTCTCTGCACCTGGCGTCACAGGTCATGCGAAGACTCGTCTGTCAGCATGATAGTATTCCAGATATCAGTTTCAACTTGGAAGAAGCTCGTCTGCTTTTTTTCTCTCCTTCTTATCCCCAGAGCGTCATCTGGTTGGGTTTATTTCCCAGTGTTGCATTCTTCGTCAGAGTGCAAATTTCAGGTCTTCTTGGTATTCAATCACAGTTTATCTCGAATGTCTGATAGCCGTTGCTCTCATCCTTTTCAGATTAACAGTTGATTGAATAGGGGCAGCTGTAACACCCCAAATTTGCCCTCTTCTTGTTTAGCATCGTTATCATATCATAATCATCATGAGCATACCATATCCTTATCATTTTGCATAGAAAAATGAGGCATAACACTCGCATGTTCTAGCATATGGCATATGATCGGTCATCTGGGAAAATCTGAATCTGCAAGTCAAAATCAAGAGCATGGTGATCTGGCAAGAATCTCACAGGATCATTTTGCACAAGCCTGGTATCATGTTCAGAGCCCTAGAAAGAGAAGATGGATCAAAGTTTGCTTGAAACGGTTGGTGCAGGTCTATTTTTGAAGGTTCCCACCAAAGGGAGGGAAATTCAAATTTTCCATGCGTTAACCGGTTAACGCATATGGTTAACCGGTTAACAGCTGCGAAATTTGAATTTCCAGCAGCATTTTCAGCATGTGTGTTTTGGTCCCATTTTCCAATTTTCTGATTTTTATTCATTTGAATTAAATTTGAATTTGAGAGAAGGATCTAGAGCATTTATCCAAGCCTCATTCCTACCCTAAATCCAAATCACTTTCTAAGCTAATGCCAAGCCATTTTTTTTTGGATCCCAAACCAAAATTTTGGGCCCCAAACCTAAATCATATTTATTCCATTTCCTTCCAAACCAAAGGGGCTCTCACTCATTTTTCACTCTCATTTCTGAATTTTGATTCCTCTCACTCACAATTCTCTCACTTTTCTCTCCCAATTTTCCAAATCACTCAAAGTTCCTCTTTGAAGATCACACAACCTTGCCTTGAGGTGTGTAGATCTTGGAACTAAACCTCCTTTCATAGCTTCTTTGCATCTTTTTGCTGGTTTTATTGGAGATTCAGATCTGGTTTGAGATCTAGAAGTGCTTTTGGATCCAAAATTCTGCATCAAGAGCTTGTTCTTGCATTTATTTTGCATGGAGTGTGGAGCTTAGCATCGGATCTTCAAAGTTTTGCGCGAGATCTACCGTTTTCAGCTCAATCAACAATTACCAAAGCATACCTCAGCTTTGTAGGTTGGTTAATTTCAGATCTAGCTCTGTTTTTAGCTTATTTGCATGCTTGTGCTTTAGATCCACCATGTGTTTGTGTATTTGCTTGTGTTGTTTGATTTGATTGGTTGATTTGTATCCGGATCCGAATGTTATTGTTCCTGAGCTTAATGATATGGATTAATGTGAATTGATCTAATTTTCCATGTGTAATTGATTGCTGGTCTGGTGCAAGCTTATTTGAATAAGCTGTTTTGAGATGCTGTTTTCTGCAGGATTTGTTGCTGTTTTTTCAGTGTTAACCGGTTAACGTATATGGTTAACCGGTTAACGCCCCTGTTTTGTGCGTATTTTGTGCAGGTTTGAGTTGGTTAACCGGTTAACGCATTTGGTTAACCGGTTAACACTGAAGCAGAATGACTTTTTAGTGTTGTTTTGAGCTTGTTTGATCCCTTTGCTTGTTCTAATTGCCTTGGATCGTTGCATGATCATTAAGCATGATATTTTAGGGTGATTTGCTTGCTGGTTGATGTATGCTTTCATGTTTTCGACGCGTAAGTCGTGTACTTGCAATGTTTGGCATGATGTTTGATTCTTGTTCACAAGAACCTTTGAGCATGACTAATTCCATGTTTGTGTTGGTCACTTTGCTGGATTTTTTTTGTGCATACTAACCTTGCAGGGGCTATGGTAAGTGAGAGATGTGGGAATTGAGTTCCACATCTCCAATTCTCATCTTCCTCTTATGTTTATGTTACTAACCCTTTGCTGTTGGGCTTAGGCCTTTCTCATCTCTTCTTCTATCTTCTTCTTTTTTCCTTCATTAGGATAGAAACCTCACTAACCTGTAGGACTTCCATGCATGTGAATACTTAGGATTATTTTAGTCCCCCTTTAGAATTTTTCCTTTGAGATCTTTTGGTTCTTCTTCTCTTCTCATCTCATAACTCTTAAAAAGAAAACACTTTAATAAATGTGAAGTGATGCATTGATCCATAGCCTTATTCCATGAGGTATGCTTGTAGTCTTCCCATCTTGGGATAGTACATGTTTACCTTGTGATGCACAAGTCTGATCAAGGTATCTTCTTCATAAAGAAAAGCATAAAAAACACTTCTTCATGTAAATAACCAAAAAAAAAAAACACTTAATAATTAAGCGAGTTAGTGAGCCTAAGCCCTAATCTTTGGGTTCAAGTTTTGGGGATCTTCTCCTTACTTGAGTGTGCTTGTTCTATTATTCCATCTTGGAATGTAGTGACAAGTGCACATTCCATTGGTGAGAGTTTGAGTTCACTTCCTCGTGACACACTCATAAAAGCTTCTAAAAAACACAAAACAAACAATAAGCGTCTTTCCTTCGGGAATTCTTTTCTCATCTCCTTCGCTCCGTACGCGAACTTGCTCCTACTTGTCATTTTGCAAGACGGTTACGCACTCGTCGTCCGAGTCTGCAACACTTGAGCAATGGCATAGGCAGTTCAAGCCTTAATTCACAAGCAATTTCCTTTTAGTACCCCTAGTTAGGGGAACTACGGCGTCTCTGATCCTCATTATCCCGATGAGGTACGTAGGCAGCGGGGTAGGGCCCGTTCGAGCACAATCTTTATTTTCCCTACATTTTTCCTTTTGCTTTCTTATTCAGTTCCTTTCCAGTTCCAGTTTCTTTTCATATTCATTTCTTTGCGGCATTTTTCATACCCTCACCCTTTGAAACATTTTCTTTGCAAGCGTGGATCCCGTCGGGTACGGCGGACGATCTGGGTGCTAATACCTTCCCAGGTCGTAACCGACTCCCGAACTCAGTCTCTTTGGTTCGCAGGACCCGTGTCCTTCCTCTTTCTTTCTTCTGGTTTGTGCAGCATTACCATTCCCTTTCTTCGGGATAAAAATGCCTGGCTGGCGACTCTATTCTTCTTCCGCGCCACTTTCGCGTTTGTACCAGGATGGAAATCCCCGGGAGCGACAATATATGATCATACAAGAATAAGATGTCATGTAAGCATGCTTTGAGGTTTGAAAACTAATGAAAGTTAATGAAATGAAATGAATGCAAACCATGGAAAATGAATGAAGAAATGATTAAGCATGGTTCTAACATGTCCTAAGATGTCTAAGATGACTTATGAATGCAAGAAATGTCATGGCAAGTTCATGTGATGATGAATATGCTAGGTGAATGCAAATGAACATGAGAAATTAGGGTTTTATGAACACATGAGATGCAAATGGATAAAACAGAAGTATACAACATGACAAAAATTTGAAATCAAGCTCAAACAAACCCTAATCCCATATTAGGTCAAACCCCAAAGGAGAAGGTCAGAAGCCTAACCTATTGAAAGTTATGATTTTCCTAAGTTTGCTAGGGTTTTTGGATGATTCAAAAGGAAAAATGCAGATCAATTTGAAAATGCAATATGAATTCATGAGGAAAATAACCTGGAAACTACATGCAATATGTGAAACAATGCAAAACGAATCAAGTTCAAACTCTTCTTGGTTAGGCAGAAATGATTTTTTAAAGTTAGGGTTAAAAATTATGATTTTAAAGAACCCTAATTCAAAGAAAAATGAGAAATTATGATCAAACCAAAAAGAAATTTATATGAAGAGTTTGAAAATGTTTCTAAATGCATTGGAATGGTTCATGATTTTTTGGTAATTTTTAGAAACCTAAATGCATTTTTAATTAATTAAAATACTTTAATTAATTAAAAATAACATTTAAATATTTTAAAAATACTTTTTTAATGCAAAAAATAAAATAAAAACCATTTTCAGGTTGAGAAAAATATTTGAAAACAGAATGCAAAGTTTCATATTTTTGTGATGAGGTTTGGTATTTTAAAATAAATATGCAAGAAAATGCAATTAAAATGAAATAAAAATGAATTAAAGTGAAAGTATGCGCATCCAATGGCTGGAATTCAAATTCAGAGGGCGAGTGTTGACTGCGCACGCAGATGGAAGGCTAACATTGATTCTGGAAATTTCTAATTAATTAAATTAATTAATCTGGATTAGGGTTAAGTGAGTGAATCAGGACCATTCAAACACGCGCTAATACACATCCAAGGGCTGATATTCAAACTGGGTCACTAAACCCTAATTAGGGTTCTAATCATTTTCAGGTGACCGGAGCTAGCTCCGGTCATCTTCTCCGGCATGCCAAAACACCTATCTTCTTCCCTAGGATAAATCAAAAGCTCTAAAGCTCCAGATATGATCTACAAACCTCCCTTAACAAGAATCCATCATCAAAACACATTTATCATACATCAAAAACAAGATTCGAAGCAAATCGTGAAAATGAACAAAACTTTCAGAAGTTCAATACATGCTCATTTCTCAATGATTTTCAAAACAAATTATATCAGGATGATCAGTGAAGCATGTAGATTCATTTAGAAACTTAAATAACAAGTTCTGGAAAAAAAGTTCATGAAGCTACCTGAGTTGAAGCTTTGTGTTCTTGAGCTTTCTGGCCTCCCTCTTGGTTCAAAACCACCCCAATGATCTTCCTGATGATGAAGATGAGCTTAGAGCAAGCTTGTGATGGCTGTTCTGAGGTGTTTGGTTCTGAGGATGCAAAAATCGTATTTCTGATTTAGTGGCTTTTAGGCTATGGTGAAGGGTGCTTTGTGATCCTTAGGTTATGTGGAGATGATTGGTGAAAGAAAATTGAAGTGTCATTGGTTGGTTCTTGAGTTTCAAAGAAGGGAAGTTTTTGACAAATTTTGTGGATTCTGAGTGTGGCGAAGATTCAGGCTTCAATGTTGTGTGTTTTGTGTTTCTTAGGGTTTGTATAAAGTGTCTTGATTGGTTCAAAGAGTTGTTGTGGCCTAGTGTGATTGGTATGGGGTGTTTTGCAAAAAAGTCAAGATTTGTGTACTTGAGGTATGGGCCATGGCAGGTCTGATTTCTTGGGGTGTCTGGCCTCAGCAAGTTTCATGGAGAGCCATGGAATGGTTTTGATGCAGCTGGCACAAGTGGATGAGAGAATCCAATGTATTTTGCAATTCTTGAAAGTTTTGGCCCTTTTTGATTTCTTAGAGTTCAAGTCATGAAAATACATGGTTCAATGCAAAATTATGATGTTTAGAGGTGCAATTGACATATTGTGAAATGTTTGTGTCCATTTGAAATCATTAGAATGCTTGAATATGCCAATTTGCAAAATCCCCCTTTGACATGAAACTTGAAATTTTAGGATTTTTCCCAACTTTGAAAGGCCATATCTTGAGTTCTAGGATGAATCAAGACATGTTCTTGTACTTTTTGAAAAGGGAAAGACCTAATCTACAACTTTCATGACCAATAATTTTTCATTTGAAGCATTTTTGGCTAAGAAAGAGGAGGTTGAAACACTTTCCCAAAATGGAAAGTTTGCATTTCAAGTCACTTCCAAAAATGGCAAGTTTGCAATTGGCTCAAAATTCTTTAATCTTGTGAACTTCCAACCACTTCTAAGATAAAATAAAGATCATAGAACTTCAATTTGATGAAAATGACCCTTTGGTTCCATTGTTGGGGCCTCAGATGCCCTGATTTTGACCTAACTTGCTCAAGAAGTTACCCAATGATCAGATGACTTCTATAATGAATTTCTTCATCAAACTTGGTACACATGATCCTTATAACATATTAAGAACATTAGAAACAAGAATGACCAAAATTTTTGGAGTTAAGGCCTCTGAAACCAAAACCCTAATTTTGGTCATCTGTGTAGTGAAAACCCTAGCTCTACTTCCATACCTTTGCCAGCTCTTGTGATCCCTTGACTTTCATGAACTTTGAGGGACATAATATGATTATAGAACACACATGGACCCTCTTGGAACACTTTGAGGCCTTTGGGATGGCTCAGATGGATCCTTGTATTGCTCAAATCACAAACCCTAGATGCAGATGAACTTGAACCTATGTAGTGAAATAAAAATGCAATATGAGGTGGTATGCTTGTGATTATGCAAAAATGAAAGATCACAAGCCATGGTCTGATATGAGTGAGGGAAAATTTGGGGTGTTTACAGCTTCCCCTATTCAAACATGAGTTAGTTGTGAAGGATGTAAGCGACTGGCTTAACATACAAACAAGATAACTTGTGGTTGAATAGCAAAGACAATCCAAAATTTGCACTCGCTGGATAGAAGAAGAAAAGGGATATAAATTGCAAAAGGTATTATAATATGATTATTAAATGAAGGCGATGGAGGATGACCATCGAGCAGAGGACGACTGTTGGGGATAAAGTGGCAAGTAAAGCAATGACGGGGACGACCGACAAGGTGGGGAAATAAAGAGACCATGACGGGGACGGCCATCAGGTAAAGAAACAAGATTCTCTGGGAATTAAAGTAAAGGCACTGATGGGGATGACCATCAGGTTTGCAAAGTAAAGTAAACAACGATGGGGACGGCCATCGGTTCAAAGAATAAATGAAATAATGATGATGGACGGTCATCAAAGGAGAAGGATGATCACCTAGCAGGGGACGGATGCTCTTTATCATGACATAGGATGGATGTCGGACTGAAAAGGTTAACGATGGGACGGCCATCGGATAAAGTGATGAAGGACGATTATCAAGAGGTGAAGGACGATCACCTAGCAGGGTACAACTGCTCTCAAGGTTTATCACGACATAGGACTGTCGCTCCCCCGAAAAGACACCAAGGTCAGATAGGGTACAGATGCAAACGGTCGGCAAAAAGAGAAAATGAAGATGAAATGAATAAAGTCACCAGCTAGGCATTTTTATCCCAAAGGAAAGGTAATGCTGCATAAACCTAGAAAAGGATGGATAAGACGGTTGCGAACCAGAGAAACTGAGAAAGGGGGTTGGTTACAACCTGGGAAGGTATTAGCACCCAGATTGTCCGTCGTACTCGACGGGATCCACGCTTAAGAGATTGTGTTTAAAGGGGTAGTGTATGTGTTATCTGTGTGCAAAAGCTGGAAAAGAATATACAAGTGTCAGTGCAAAAGGTGAATTGCTCAAGAACTGAGGCTTTTTAGAAAGTATACTGAAAGAGGGGGATGACACAGAGACTTTTGTTCGATAATAGTAAAGTTATGCCTACGTATCCTCGCGTGCAATGAGGAAGTCAGAACACCGTAGTTCGACTCAAAGAGACTGAAAGATAAATTGAATGTGAACTGCTTACTTGTCTATGCTCAAGTGTATGACTCGTCTGGCTCGAGTGCTAACTATCTTGCATTAGACGGAAGAAGCAAGTTCTTGTTTATGAGTGAGTGTGATGAGAAAAGAATCCCGAAGGAGACGATTATTGTTTGTTTTTTTGTTCTCAATTTTTTTATTATTTTTAGTGTTTTGCATAAGATTATGAGCTTAAGCCTAAATCAAGGGCTTGTAAACTCATTATATCCTCCCTGATTAGGGATAATGAGCCTACTTAAGTATGAGATAAGCATCTCAACTTAATTACCATGATGATGTAGGATTAAGATCATTAACCTACTTTAGATTAATTAGATGTTTTTGGTTTTTTTTGTTTAGTGTTAAGTAAAGAGTTTAATCTCTAATCACAGATTAGTGGACTCATTACACCATCCTAATAGAAGGATAATAGATGCGAACACTTAAGCTAAGGAAGATTCCTCAACTTAATCCATGGTTAGGGACTAAATTCATTATATAACAAAGTCTTTATTAAATGGATTTTAATTAAGGGATGAGATTAAGAAATAGATTTTATGTTTGCAAGACAACTTGAGGGGGACTTGTCCATTAAACACTAGGGTTAGTCCTTCTTAACCAAAAGGAAGAATTAGAACCCTAATGTAAGGCCCAAGTTACAAGATGAAGTATTAGTGATTATTAAGATGATTTGATTAAGAGGTTTAAACAAATTAAAGGTTTAACACTTAGGATTAAAGTTATACATTCCATCCTAAGAGAAGGATGCATGCATAACCCTAATTCCAAAGTCCTAAACCTTTAAGTGCTTAGTCTCTGATTATGAAGATGAGAAGAGAGACTCAAGGAGACTCAAAGGTAAAAACTAAGGGGGACTAATCACAATCCTAATTATTATCATGCTTGGATGTTCCTATGTTTTGTAGGGCTTGATAAAGATCTTCAAGGAAGCTACCAATGGAAGAAGCATATGAAAGGAGGATGAAGCAGAAGAATAAGTTACTTACTTCATTGAAGAAGATAAGTAACTTAAAGAAAGAGAGTGAGAGATGGAACATAAGTTAATTAGATTCACTTCAAGGACAAACAAAATGCAAATGAAAGAGATAAGAAGAAGTGAGAGGTGAAGGCAAATCCACCTCCCAAAATAACTTACCACCTGAAAATGTTAGCATGAATGCATAAAGTACTAAGAATAAAGAAATGAAATGAAATGAGATGCAATGAGATTAAATGACCAAAGTCATAAGTGTTTATGCAATGTTAATGTCATGTGAGATGATGAAAAGGCATACAAAATGCATATGTATGATCATACAAAGATGAGATGCAAATGGAAGCATGCTTTGAAGTTTGAAAACACATGAAAGTTAATGAAATGAAATGAATGCAAATCATGGAAAATGAATGAAGAAATGAATAAGCATGGTTCTAACATGTCCTAAGATGTCTAAGGTGTCATATGAATGCAAGAAATGTCATGGAAAGTTCATGTAAGGATGCATATGCAAGATGAATGCAAATGAACACATAAGATTAGGGTTTTATGGACAAGCAAGATGCAAATGAATAAAATAGAAGCATATGACATGATAAAAATTTGCAATCAAGCTCAAACAAGCCCTAATCCCATACTAGGTCACACCCCAAAGGAGAAGGTCAGAAGCCTAACCTATCATTTCTAGGGTATTTTGGGTGATTTAAAGGGAAAAATGCAAATCAAATGAAAAATTCAAGATATATTTATGAGATAAATAACCTATAAACTACATGCAATATGTAACACAATGCAAAAAGAATCATCTTCAAACTCTTCTTGGTTAGGCAGAAATGATTTTTTAAAGTTAGGGTTCAAAAAATGAGATTTAATGACCTTTAATTCAAAGAAAATTCACAAACTATGATCAAACCTAAAAAGAAATTTGTGTGAAGGGTTTGAAAATGTTTCTAAATGCAATGGGATGATACATGATTTTTTTGGTGATTTTTAGAAACCTAAATGTATTTTTAATTAATTAAAAGACTTTAATTAATTAAAAATAATATTTAAATATTTTTAAAATACTTTTTTAATGAAAAAAATAAAATAAAAATTATTTTTGGAATGAGAAAAATATTTAAAGTCAGGATGCAAAAGAAAATATTTTTTGGATGCCTTTTGGTATTTTAAAATAAATATGCAAAAGAAATAGAATAAAATGAAAATAAAATGAATAAAATGCAAAGTAATCTGATCCAGAGGCCCAGATTCAAACTGGAAAGGGAGGGAATTGACCACGCGCGCATCTAGACGGTCCACAAAACTGGTGGAGGAAAATGCAGCCAATCTGTCAATATAAGTACCCTGGAGAGTGTTCATGAACATATCTGCCATCTCCTTTTCTGACATCGGGGGTTGAACAGCAGCAACTAGTTTCCTCCACCTTTGGGCTTACTCTCTAAAGCTTTCTCGGTAAGACTGTGACATCCCCATCAGAAGGGTTCTGTTTGGAGCCATGTCCAGATTATACTGATATTGACGAATGAAAGCTTCTGCCAAGTCTTTCCAATTCCTTACCGTGGCTTTGGTCAAATAGGAATACCACTCTCGGGATGCCCCTGTCAAGATATCTTTAAAGTAAAACATCCACAATTTCTCATCCATGGTGTAGGCTTTCAATCTCCCCAGGAAAGACTGAAGATGGGTACGTGGGGAAGATGTGCCATTGTATCTTTCAAAACAAGGAGGTTTGAACTTATGAGGAATTCTAACCCCCTCCACTAATCCCATGTCCATGACATCAAAACCCAGAGAGTTTTGGGATTCGAGAGACCTTAGCGTTTCTGCTATTTCATCCAACCGACGATCGTAAACTTCGTTTCCAGCCCCGACCACAGTAAACTGTTCTTCCTGAGGGTCGTCCTGCAAGGCCCTCCATTCACTGTTACCTTGGGTGTTTCTTATAGCATTGATGTCTGGGTTCAGATGAGGTCCAAACTCTGGTGGATCAGTACGAGGCTGTACGTGATCATTGTTGCTAGTACCCCTTGTACCTGGGTGGTTTTCCTCGGGAGTTTGCCGCTCGACTAACTCTCTCAGTCTCTCCTGGCTCTGGGCTAAACCAGTCATCACTGCCATAAATTGATTCATTTGGGCCCTCATCTCTGTCCTTTCATTGGCCATTTAGGTTCTCACATCAGTCAAGTCTTGTTGAACTTGATCCATTTGTAATCCCGGAAGGTTGTTTCTTGTCGGATACCGGTGCACTCTATTGACGGGGAACACTCTTCTACGAGCAATGTTTCCTGAAACCACAACAAATTAAAGTGAGAAACAACAAAACAAAAACCTACAAAGAAATGATGTTAGTATGCAATGCAGGATGCCTATTTGTCTTCCAAGGGTATCCAGTTTGGTTATTCGGTTTTGACCTTCCAGACCTCGGGGAATGATGATGTTGCAGAGAGATAAAGCCCATGTAATAATACAAGCCATATATTACAAAAATGTGAAGATACATAGTTTGATTACAATAGAGTTTCCATAGTGGGTTAAAATACAACAACAAAATCAAAAGTACAAACAAAGGAGGTATAAATACAAAGAAATCAAACATCCAGTCCAAAGTCATCCTCCTTGACTTCCTTCAGGAGAGCCTCAGCCACTGGACCTACTGGGTGCTCTGTAATAGTCCTGATGAGGAGGTTCCTGGTGGTAATGGCACTAGTCAACTTCTTGTGCTTTTCTTGATCCTTTGATCTCTTCAACCCTGCCCGGAGCTTCTACTCAGAGATCTCCTTCTGTGCTACTAACAAAGTTGCCTGATTCTTCTTCTCACTAGTCTCCAGCTGCTCTATCCTAGCTTGGGTTCTTTGATCTTCCTGTGCACGGGCCTCAGTGATCCTGATCCACCTAGCTTGGCTCTCCTCCAAGTAATGCTCAGCTCTGGCCTTCTGAGTCTTAGCTTCCTTGCAAGCATTCTTTAGCATTAACTCTCCTGCTCTAGCCTTTTTGATGTAGTCATCCGTCTTCTCAATCTTAGTCAAGTGCTCAATCCGGAGCTTCTCTAACCTTTCATTATCCAGACGGCTGTCATTCCTCTCCCAGAGGGTCTTCTTCAAAGCTTCAGAGAGCTGAGCATTCCTTTTCTTCAATTTTTCAAACTCCTCTAAACTGACAGTAGCTGCAGGCTCCACTACTGATGGTCCAGGTACATCCTCTAAGGTGAATGGCATCCGGATGATCTGCCCCCTGGTACGAGACCAGTCAAGATACTAAGCGAAAGCTATATTGTTGCACTTGCCAAGGATAGCTGTCCCCTTAGTCTGAATATTGTCCCAGGCCCAGGCTGCCTGTCTGACAATGGCAAGGTTGTGCTGGATGTCACAATAGAGGGTCTCTGTCAAATCTTGCCCTCTTGAGGGATGTACTAAGGCATACCCTAATTGCCTTTTGAAAAGCAAAGGGTTTTAGTTGATGCAACCTTTTACTCCAATCAAAGGTACAATGGGATATTGCCCACAGCTAGTAATGATATCTTTGCCCTTGGTGCTCTGAGTGCACCATCTGATGTCTTCTGATGTAAGGGCAATCATCCTTTTAGCCCAGTTCCTTGGCTGATGAGGATTCAAGAAAGTGTCGGCAAGTTCCTTAACAACCAACAGTAGAAGAGGGGTGCACAACATCTAACCAATCTTCCCCTTTGCTTCTCATTCCTTTGATGCACTGAGTAGTAGAAGTCTCCAAGCAAGGTAGGAACTGGGTTCCTCAATAAGAATAGGTGAATATAATTCTTGCTTACAAACTTTGGCTCGTCTGCAAACAAGATAACTCCATATATGCTGAGGGCTAGGAGAGCACAAACAGTTTCCCACTTCCCTACTGCAGCATGCAGGGTGGCCTGAGTAACCAAGAAATCCAAGTGAAGGCCTGGGATTCCAGCCTTAGTGGTCATGCTCTGGTCAATGAGGGTAGGCTCCAAGTGTAAAGCCTTAGCTATATCTTCATTCTTGGGAGCAAACATCTCAGGGTTGAAAGGAATCCCTCTCCTGATAGGGACACCTAACAACATGGAGAACTCTTCCATCAATGGTCCTAGCTAAAAATCTGGGAAAGTAAAGCATCTGAGAGGAGGGTCATAAAACTGGAGACAGGTGTGAATCATGCTCCTCTGGGATGCCTCTAGGTCCATGAACATGTCCATAATGCCACCATAATGTTCCCTGAATAGAGGGACATGATTAGGAGTGATGAGAGACTGCATATGCCTGATGCCTGTCAAAGTGGGCTCAAAGAAATGGTATGTGATGTTGCTCTTCCTGGAAGTGTCCATGCTGACAATGGATGCTGGTGAAGAAAACTGAGGAGAAGCACTGATGGAGGTAACTGCTGAAAACTGATGAAGATAACTAGAGAAGGTGCTGAAGAAGAGTCTCTGATGAAGACAACTGAAAAGAAACTCTGATGAAGTTAACAGATGCAGAGGCTGGTGCAGATAACTGAAGAAGTCTGAGCAGCAGAACAGGTCAAAACCAAACCAAAGATAAGATGTGGATACCCTGTAAAACAAATAGACAAATGTTAAATGATGCGAAATGATGTATGCAGAATGATATGCAAAGGGTTTGTGATCAAGTGATGGATCTGTTAACTACCTTGATAGGGTCCATGTGTGTTCAAAAGTCCGGATGGAGGCTTAGAAAACCAGTAACCAGGTGGGGGACTCAAATAAAGAGTCACAAGTCCAGGGTTTCACAAGAACAGTCCAAAAATGATACAGCCTTGAAACAACATTAGTAACAAGGGTATGATGAGGCCAAGGGTTCCTGTAAACCTGTAAACATCCCAACCCCCTCACATATATTGTTCTAGAACAAGGATCCTCAGACTCGGATCAGTTATGAGAAGTGTAAACACTTCTAACCCGGAGGTACAGTGTTTACAATAACCATAAAGGATCCTCCTCTAATTCACCTCAGATGCTGAAGGTCATAAAAGGTCATCCAGACTTAGCAGGTTTCCCAGATAGCCCTAGTACTACAGGAGATCCGTAGCACATAGTTCTCAAGAAGAAGCCCATGTCTGAACCGTGTTTCATATTCCCGCACCAGACCGAAATGGAATGGGAAAGAATATGAAGCCACTCTATCCTATGTGTCACTCAGGTCCCCGATATGGAACCTTAATCACTCAAAATCCCTCCCACCAAAGGAAAACAACAGATCCAGCACAGATGATATGATGATAACAATATGAAATGCATAAAACTGTAAACAAAAGCAATAAATAAAGCTGTACAGAAAGCAATAAATAAAGTAATAAATAAAAAGCACAAGTAGCACATAACACCCCCATAAACACAAATCAAACAAACGCTAGGAGAAACCCACAAAAATAACCAGAAGCTCTGGTTGCAAGATTAGATTTCACCAGCAGAGTCGCCAAGCTGTCGCTCCCCCAAAAAGACACCAAGGTCAGATAGGGTGCAGATGAGAACGTCGGCGAAAAGAGAAAATGAAGATGAAATGAGTAGAGTCGCCAGCTAGGCATTTTTATCCCGAAGGAAAGGTAATGCTGCATAAACCTAGAAAAGGATGGATAAGACGGTTGCGAACCAGAGAAACTGAGAAAGGAGGTTGGTTACAACCTGGGAAGGTATTAGCACCCAGATTGTTCGTCGTACTCGACGGGATCCACGCTTAAAAGATTGTGTTTAAAGGGGTAGTGTATGTGCTATCTGTGTGCAAAAGCTGGAAAAGAATATACAAGTGTCAGTGCAAAAGGTGAATTGCTCAGGAACTGAGGCTTTTTAGAAAGTATGCTGAAAGAGGGGGATGACACAAAGACTTTTGTTCGATAACAGTTAAGTTATGCCTACATATCCTCGCGTGCAATAAGGAAGTCAGAACACCGTAGTTCGACTCAAAGAGACTGAAAGATAAATTGAATGTGAACTGCTTACTTGTCTATGCTCAAGTGTATGACTCTTCTGGCTCGAGTGCTAACTGTCTTGCATTAGATGGAAGAAGCAAGTTCTCGTTTATGAGTGAGTGTGATGAGAAAAGAATCCCGAAGGAGACGATTATTGTTTGTTTTTGTGTTCTCAGTTTTGTTATTGTTTTTGGTGTTTTGCATAGGATTATGAGCTTAAGCCTAAATCAAGGGCTTGTAAACTCATTATATCCTTCTTGATTATGGATAATGAGCCTACTTAAGTATGAGATAAGCATCTCAACTTAATTACCATGATGATGTAGGATTAAGATCGTTAACCTACTTGTGATTAATTAGATGTTTTTGGTTTTTTTTGTTTAGTGTTAAGTAATGAGTTTAATCACTAATCATAGATTAGTGGACTCATTACACCATCCTAATAGAAGGATAATAGATGAGAACACTTAAGCTGAGGAAGATACCTCAACTTAATCCATGGTTAGGGACTAAATTTATTATATAACAAAGCCTTTATTAAATGGATTTTAATTAAGGGATGAGATTAAGAAATGGATTTTATGTTTGCAAGACAACTTGAGGGGGACTTGTCCATTAAACACTAGGGTTATCCTTCTTAACCATAAAGGAAGAATTAGAACCCTAATGCAAGGCCCAAGTTACAAGATGAAGTCTTAGTGATTATTAAGATGATTTGATTAAGAGGTTTAAAAAAATTAAAGGTTTAACACTTAGGATTATAGTTATACACACCATCCTAAGAGAAGGATGCAGGCATAACCCTAATTCCAAAGTCCTAAAACTTTAAGAGTTTAGTCTCTGATTATAAAGATGAGAAGAGAGACTCAAGGAGACTCAAAGGTAAATCCTAAGGGGGACTAATCACAATCCTAATTATTATCATGCTTGGATGTTCCTATGGTTTGTAGGGCTTGAGAAAGATCTTCAAGGAAGCCACCAATGAAAGAAGCAAATGAAAGGAGGATGAAGCAGAAGAAAAAGTTACTTACTTCTTTGAAGAAGATAAGTAACTTAAAGAAAGAGAGTGAGAGATGGAACATAAGTGAATTAGATTCACTTCAAGGAAAAACAAAATGAAAATTAAAGAGATAAGAAGAAGTGAGAGGTGATGGCAAATCCACCTCCCAAAATAACTTACCACCTGAAAATGTTAGCATGAATGCATAAAGTACTAAGCATAAAGAAATGAAATGAAATGAGATGCAATGAGATGAAATGACCAAAGTCAGAAGTGTTTATGCAATGTTAATCTCATGTGAGATGATGCAAAGGCATACAAAATGCATATGTATGATCATACAAAGATGAGATGCAAATGGAAGCATGCTTTGAAGTTTGAAAACACATGAAAGTTAATGAAATGAAATGAATGCAAATCATGGAAAATGAATGAAGAAATGATCAAGCATAGTTATAACATGTCCTAAGATGTCTAAGGTGGCATATGAATGCAAGAAATGTCATGGCAAGTTCATGTAAGGATGCATATGCAAGATGAATGCAGATGAACACATAAGATTAGGATTTTATGGACAAGCAAGATGCAAATGAATAAAATAGAAGCATATGACATGATAAAAATTTGCAATCAAGCTCAAACAAGCCCCAATCCCATACTAGGTCACACCCCAAAGGAGAAGGTCAGAAGCCTAACCTATCAAAAGTTATGAATTTCCTAAGTTTCTAGGGTATTTTGGGTGATTTAAAGGGGAAAATGCAAATCAAATGAAAAATGCAAGATAAATTTATGAGATAAATGACCTGTAAACTATATGCAATATGTAACACAATGCAAAAAGAATCATCTTCAAACTCTTCTTGGTTAGGCAGAAATGATTTTTTAAAGTTAGGGTTCAAAAAATGAGATTTAATGACCCTTAATTCAAAGAAAATTCACAAACTATGATCAAACCTAAAACAAAATTTGTGTGAAGGGTTTGAAAAATTTTCTAAATGCAATGGGATGATTCATGATTTTTTTGGTGATTTTTAGAAACATAAATGTATTTTTAATTAATTAAAAGACTTTAATTAATTAAACATAACATTTAAATATTTTACAAATACTTTTTTAATGCAAAAAATAAAATAAAAATCATTTTTGAAATGAGAAAAATATTTAAAGTCAGGATGCAAAAGAAAATATTTTTTGGATGCCTTTTGGTATTTTAAAATAAATATGCAAAAGAAATAGAATAAAATGAAAATAAAATGAATAAAATGCAAAGTAATCTGATCCAGAGGCCCATGTTCAAACTGGAAAGGGAGGGAATTGACCAGGCGCGCATCTGGACGACCCATATTCAAACTGGCTTTTAATTATATTTTGAATTAATTAATCAGGATTAAGAGGTAATGACTCAATCTGGACCACACGCTCACTAACCCTAATCCTCATCTAACGGCCACAAATGCAACTGGGCACTTAAACGGAGTTTTAGCCCTAATGACTTTCAGGTGGCCGGAGAAGACCTCCGGTCATCTTCTCCGGCCAGCTCCTCACCTGAACTTCCTCAAATCATCACCCCAAGCCCCCAAAATCTCTAGAAATGATCAACTAACTACCCTAAACAATAATCCAGCCTCAAAAATCATTTATCATTCATCATCAACAAGATTCAAATCAAAACATCAAAACGGAAAAAATTTCAGAACATCATGAAATGCTTAAAACTCAACCATTTTCAAAAATAAAGACATCAGCATGATCAGTGAAGCATGAGGAATCATTCTATAACATGAAAACACATTTCTGGAAAAAAAGTTCTTGATGACTACCTGAGATGATGAACTGCAAATGTGGACTTTCAGAGCTTTCCCTTTGTGCAATCCACCTCCTTTGGTCCCCCTGAGTCTATTGTGATTCTTGGAATGAGTTTATTTGGCCTCCTTTGTGAGCTTCAGTTCTGAGGTTGCAGAAATCGTGTTTGAGTTTGGTTGTGTTTTAAGCTATGGTGATGGTTGGGAAATGATCCTGGGGTGATGCTGAGTTGATTGGTGGAAAAATATATTTAAGTTTGATGGCTGGTTTTTTAGATTCGAAGAGAGGAAGGTTTTTGATGATTTTGTGAATCCTGACTTGTGGGAGGTTCTCAGCTTGTGTGTTATGTGAAATGAGCTCTATAAGATTAGTATAGGCCAATGAGAGTGTTCAGAAAGTGGGTGGTGGCATAGTGTGATTGGTATGGGAGCTTTTGCAAAAAGTCAAGATTTTTTACTTTGAGGTATAGGCATGGTGCAGGCCTGCTTTCTTGGGGTGTCTGGCCTCAGCTGACTTTGTGGAGAGCCATGGAAATGGTTTTGATGTGCTGGCACAAGTGGATTAAGAGATATTATATGTTTTATAAAATTCCAACTTTGATGTTTCTTGGATCACAAGCCATGAAATGCCTCTAACCATGGGCCAATTCTGATCTTTTGAGGTTTGTTTGACATATTGTGAAGTATTTGTGCCTATTAGAAGTCATTAGAATGCTTGAATATGCCTATTTGCAAAATCCCTCTTTGACATGAAACTTGAAATTTAGGATTTTTGCCAACTTTGGAAGGCCATATCTTGAGTTCTAGGATGAATCAAGACATGTTCTCTTACTTTTTGAAAAGGTAAAGACCTAATCTACAACTTTCATGACCAAGAATTTTTCATTTGAAGCATTTTTGATCAAGAAAGAGGAGGTTGAAAAACTTTCCCAAAATGAAAAGTTTCCATTACAAGTCATTTCCATTTTTGGCAAGTTTGCAAATGGCTCAAAATCCTTCAATATTTTGAACTTATAACCTCTTATAAGATCAAATAAAGATCATATAACTTCATTTTGATGAAAATACCCCTTTGGTTCCATTGTTGGGGGCCTCAGATGCCCTAATTTTGACTTAACTTGCTAAAGAAGTTACCCAGTGAACAGATGACTTCCACAATGAATGTCTTCATCAAACTTGGTACATATGATCCTTATAACATCTTAAGAACATTAGAAACAAGAATGGCCCAAAAATTTGGTGTTAAGGCCTCTGAAACCAAAACCCTAATTTAGGTCATCTGTGTAGTGAAAACCCTAGCTCTGCTTCCATGCCTTGCCAGTTCTTGTGATCTCTTGACTTCCATGAACTTTGAAGGACATAATATGATGATAGAACACACATGGACCCTCTTGGAAATCTTTGAGGCCTCTGGGATGGCTCATATGGAATCTTGGATTGCTTAGATCATAAACTCTAGATGCAGATGAACTTGAACTTATGCAGTGAAGCAAAAATGCAATATGAGATGGTATGCCTATGCTAATGCAAACATGAAATATCACAAGCCATGGTGTGATATGAGTGAGGGAAAATTTGGGGTTTTTATAAGGACTAATGTCGGATAACAAGGTCAACGATGGGGAAGGCCATTGGATAAATAATGAGGGACGGTCATCAAAAGGTGAAGGACGATCACCTAGCAGGGTACGACTGCTCTTTGGGTTTATCACGACATAGGAAGAATTTTGGATAGAAAAAGGTTCCACTAATGGGGACTCCACTGGGGAAGGGATGAGGGACGGTCATCCAAAGGTGAAGGACGATCACCTGGCAGGGTACGGCTGCCGAAAATATCACGACATAGGACGAATGTCGGATAGGAAAAAGTTGTTCTATTGACGACTTACTGGGGAACGGTAAACACGGACGAGTGCTTACGCTCAAGAATAATAGGTATAAGTGTTTGACGATGTGTATAGATTAAAGATGCGGACGAGCATCCTTAGGACCATGATACGGACGAGTATCAGTAGAAACAAACGCTGACGCGTGTTCAGAGATGATGATATGGATGAGTACCAACTGATTAACAAAGAACACAGACGAGTGTCAAATCTGTTGAGGAGTGATATATAAACAGAATACGGACGAGTATCTAAGACTTCTGTATAAGTATGAGTGAGTATTGGTGAAGTATGAGCAAGACACAGACGGGTGTTTGACCTGCTGGGGAAGGTAGGACACGGACGAGTGTCAAATGAGTACTATACAAACAGGAATTTGTTTTGAGAATGCAAAATGTATGCTTTGGCTTTCCGTGGGGATAGAATGACACGGACGGGTGTCGAAAAGAGTGTGTTATAAACAAGTATTTGTTTGTAGAAGGTGTTCTGGCAACCTTGCTGGGGAAGAATGACATGGACGGGTTTCAAAAAGAGCATATATAGGTATCCGTACTTGAGAGTGCAAAAGGGGATGCTTTGGCTTGTGTCTGCAGGGGATACGAGTTTTATATACTGATGGAACAATGATGGAAATTCCAGGTGACTGACTTGGACCTGACTTGTGATCATGCAAATGTTTGATTTTTGTTGTAATGTTCCGTACTAAACAGAATGCTACGCTTATTTGGTGGATATAATGCAAATGCTATGATTATGCAAAAGAGAAACCGATCCGGGATTCGGATCCTACTGGGATAAAGATCTCTGGCTGATCTGCTTGGAAGGATAACCCGGCTGGGGAAGATATCACTGGTGGATCTGTTAAGAGAGGTAGTTCTGCTTAGAGAAATAGATCATTGGTCGATCTCTCCGTAAGGAGAACTCAACTAGGGAGAAGGAAACTTTTGTCACCTTGTTGGGTAAGAGTTTCAGGCATCGCTCTTCTGGGGAGAGGATGGAAACCCTGTGGGGAGATAGTTCTTTTATCCTTGCTGAGGATGAAAGATCTGGCACTCTGGTGGGGGATCTTGGCTGGGGAAGCTCCTGTTGAATAGACTTATGCTTGGGATGAGGAGGCTTTGACAACTTTGATGGGGAAAAGCATTTAAGATATTGCTCGGGAGATCCTGCTCGGGGAGGAGGTAACTTCCGGGAAGTAGCATGATGGGGATGCGATGCTTGATATGCCCCATGTTGCGTATCGAATACCTGCAATCTGTTGAGACAAAAGAAACGCACAAGTATCCCGAGGTATCCCTTACCGGATTCCGTCATAGGAGTTAGACCTTCCTGAAAGTAATATATTTCCTGCAAGCATTTATTAAAAATGGCTCATTTGTTTTATGCAAGCACTATATCATGAATATTGGACATTTTGCAAACGAACAAAAATGTACAAAACGAGATGTGACTGAAAACTCTGATTTTATTAATCTGGGTGCCCTAAATTGGTAAATACAGTCAAAGAAACAAATCCACTGAAATAAGGGGGTTGCTATAAATTGAGAAAATAAAAAGTGTTGGCAATGTTGATGACGCTCCAGTGAGCCTCCCTTGCTATGACTTGTATGACCTTTACGTTCTTCTCATCCTGCTTTCTGAAGAAGGTTGATTCTGACTGATGCTTTATCCTTTCGAAGCTTGCCATGTTGCAAGGAATACAGACGAATTCAGAATGCAGTTGTTCGCTTATTCCCTGATTTTGCGTGGATCGCCCTTTCGGGTTTTCAATCCACCGGGATACCCATTTTTTCCTGAGCTGTCCAATGCGGCTTTTCAACTCAACGGGTGTACATTTTTTAATTTTCCCTTATTTTTGCCCGAGTCTTTTATTCTGTTTCTTACTCGCCGAGATGCCCTATTTTTTCCTGGACTTACATTCTGTTTTTATGTCCAGCGGGTCATTTTATGCGAAGTATTTTTTAACTGCATCTGAATTCAGAGGGGATAAGAAATCATCACCATCCATAGTAGTGAGCATCAGTGCTCCACTAGAGAAAACCTTCTTTGCTATGAATGGACCATCGTAATTTGGAGTCCATTTGCCCCTGTGGTCTGTATGAGGAGGAAGAAGTCTTTTCAGCACAAGATCTCCCACTTGGTATTCCCGAAGCCAGACTTTCTGATCGAAGGCTTTCTTCATCCTTTTCTGATATAACTGCCTATGACAGATAGCAGCTAATCTCTTTTCTTCGATCAGATTTAGTTTATTATACCGAGACCGGACCCACTCTGCTTCGTCCAGCTTAACATCCATCATTACTTGTATGGAGAGTAGCTCAACTTCAACAGGTAGGAATGCCTCCATACCATACACAAGCTGATAAGGTGTTTCCCCAGTGGACGTTCTGATTGAGGTTCGATACCCATGCAAGGCAAATGGTAGCATTCCATGCCAGTCTTTGTAAGTAACCACCATCTTTTGCACAATCTTCTTGATGTTTTTGTTAGCTGCCTCAACAACGCCATTCATCTTTGGTCTGTAAGGAGAAGAGTTGTGATGTTGGATTTTGAAGTCCCGACACAGTTCTGCCATCATTTTGTTGTTCAAATTGGAACCATTATCAGTAATGATTCGCTCGGGAACTCCATATCGACAGATGATGTCTCTTTTCAGAAATCTGGCTACCACTTGTCTGGTGACGTTTGCATATGAAGCTGCTTCAACCCATTTGGTGAAGTAATCAACCCAGTCGGTTACTTACAAAGACATCACGTTCAAAGGATTTGGAGGCACATGCACCTTGTCTACATAGATCTGGCATTTGTGGCACTTTCTGGCGTAGGCATAATAGTCTGCATCCATTGTGATCCAGTATTAACCTGATCTTAACAATTTCTTAGCAATTGCATGTCCTCCATCATGGGTACCGAAGGATCCTTCATGCACCTCGTGCATCAGCAAGTGTGCTTCTTTCTTATCAACACATCTGAGTAGTACCATGTCAAAGTTTCGCTTGTATAATGAACCATCAATATTAAGGAAGAAACTACCAGCCAGTCTTCTTAATGTCTTCTTATCATTGGATGATGCCCCAGGTGGGTATGTTTGATCCTCTAAGAAGCTTTTGATGTCATTGAACCAAGGCTTGTCATCTTTAGCAATGTCCACAAAGAAAACGTATGCCGGTCGGTCCAGTCTGGATACCGAAATCTGAGGCACATAATTTGCAGTTTGAACCTTGATCATGGAGGAAATGATAGCTAAAGCATCTGTGAACTGATTTTCATCTCGAGGGATGTACTCAAGTTTGACTGTTGTGAAGAAAGTCAACAATCTCCTCGTATAGTCACGGTATGGAATCAGATGCTCTTGGTGAGTGTACCATTTGCTGTTGGTCTGATTGATTACCAAAGCTGAATCTCCGAATACATTCAATGTCTTGATCCTGAGGTCAATGGCTTCCTCAAGACCCATGATACAGGCTTCATATTCAGTTTCGTTGTTAGTGCAGGCAAAGGTGAGTTTCGCCGAGAAAGGCATATGAACTCCTTTAGGTGTAATGAGCACTGGACCAACTCCACGACCATTCATAATGACAACCCCATCAAACATCATTGTCCATTCTTCTTCTGGGTCAGGCCCTTCAGTGTGAACATGTTCTTCATGATCTTTTGCTTTTAAATACATTATGTCTTCATCAGGGATGTCAAATCTCATGGGCTGGTAATCATCAATGGGTTGCTCAGCTAGATAGTCAGACAATACACTTCCTTTGATGGCCTTTTGAGATGTGTACTGAATGTCATATTCTGCCAGAATCATTTTCCATCTTGCAACCCGTCCGGTAAGTGCTGGCTTCTCAAATATGTACTTGACGGGGTCCATCTTTGAGATCAACAAGGTAGTGTGAGTCAACATGTACTGTCTTAGTCGGCGAGCAGCCCACGCTAAAGCACAACTAGTTTTCTCGAGCATTGAATAACGTTGTTCACAGTCGGTAAACTTTTTGCTTAGGTAGTATATTGCATACTCTTTTCGACCAGACTCGTCATGCTGGCCCAACACACACCCCATTGATCCTTCTAATACTGTCAGGTACATTATCAGAGGTCTTCTTTCAATTGGAGGCATGAGAATTGAAGGCTCTTGTAGGTACTCTTTGATCTTGTCAAAAGCCTTCTAGAAATCTTCGTTCCACCTGACCGTTTGTTCTTTTCTTAACAACTTGAACAAGGGTTCACAAGTTGCAGTAAGATGAGATATGAACCTTGATATGTAGTTCAATCTACCCAAGAACCCTCGAACTTCCTTTTCAGTCCTTGGTGCAGGCATCTCCTGAATGGCTTTGACTTTATCGGGATCAACTTCAATTCCTTTTCACTTATGATAAATCCCATCAACTTACCAGAACGTACCCCGAATGTGAATTTGTTGGGGTTTAACCTCAGCTGATACTTTCTCAGGCGCTTGAACAACTTCAGCAAATTTAACCAGAGGGTCTTCTTCAGTAAGGGACTTGACAATCATGTCATCCACGTAGCATTCAGATTCCTTGTGGATCATATCATGGAATAATGTTACCATAGCCCGTTGATAAGTCGCACCGACATTCTTTAGTCCAAATGGCATTACCTTGTAACAAAATGTGCCCCAAGGTGTGATGAAGGTTGTTTTCTCCATATCTTCAGGTGACATCTTGATCTGATTATACCCAAAAAAACAATCCATGAAAGAAAACACCGAGAACTGAGTTGTGTTGTCAACCAATACATCAATGTGAGGTAATGGGAAATCATCATTTGGGCTAGCTCTGTTCAGGTCCCGATAATCCACACACATACGTACTTTGCCATCCTTCTTAGGCACTCGTACTATGTTAGAAACCCACGATGGGTAACTAGTTACAACAAGGAAACCGGCGTCCCACTGTTTTTGTACCTCTTCCTTAATCTTCATGGCCATATCTGGGCGAGTACGGCGTAGAGTTTGCTTCACTGGAGGGCAATCTTCTTTTAATGGCAGCTTGTGCATAACAATATCCGTATCTAGACCTGGCATGTCTTGATAGGACCAAGCAAAGACGTCGACGTATTCTCGAAGCATGTCAATAAGCTGTTCCTTTACTGAATCTTGCAGGCTGGCCCCAATCTTCACTTCTTTCAAATCCTCTTCGGTACCAAGATTAACTGTTTCAACCTCCTCTTGATGAGGAGTGATCACTTTCTCTTCTTGCCTCAACAACCTGGCTAACTCTTCAGGTAACTCGTAGTCTTCTTCAACCCCTTCATCAGCTTGATTGATTGGATTGTCGAAGTCATAAAAGGTCATAGCAGTGCTGTTGTCGGTGCAATCTGGAGGATAATCTCTGCAAGGGTTGAGATTTGTTCGTTTTAGTGATCAATTTTAATCTTTTTTAGGAAAGTGAAAAATGAAGTTATAATTTTGAAAACATTGCCATTTTATTGTTTTGTACAAAAAGTGAAAAATGAAAAGACATTGAGTGAAAAAGAGACTTGTTTGCAAAAGATGTCCGATATTCATTGATAATCCATTTGCACAAAATTATAATATGTCCCTATTACAAAATGAGTCCTGACACCTTGGGCAAGATGCAGGACTTGATGCATGCTAAAAAAGGCAGGAAATAATAATTACTTTGTAGGAGTAACCCTTATAATTTCATGGGAAGACCAGTTAAGGACTTGGTGACCCGGGATCCTTAGACGTATCCAGCTCTCCAGGTTGAGGTCGCTTTCCACCTTGTCTTCCATGTTGTTAACAGCATCCAGGGTGAGCATCCCACACTGATGAACTTGGGCTCTTTAGCAGCCTCTGCTTGATCTTGTCGGAATGGTTTGTAACCTAAACCGAATTTGTCCTCCTTCTTCTCCAATGGTAGCAGCTTGCCCCAGCCTTGGGCATTTCCATATTCAACAACCTTCCGGGCTTGCTGATAGGAGACAATTGAAGTACCCATCCTATCCTCCTTGGATGTAGCAAATACTTCAGTCGTCGCCTCATTGATGTTTAGAGCCTCGAACCCCTGGCTCATAGTTTCATGGATTTCACCATCCATCTCAATGTATTTGTATGTAGCCAGTTTCTAACAAAGATGTCCTCTTCACCACAGATGGTGATAATCTGTCCTTCCCACTCATATTTCAATTTCTGGTGAAGGGTCGATGTAACTACGCCAACAACGTGAATCCATGGTCGATCCAACAAACAGCTGTAGGCCGGCTGTATGTCCATCACATAGAAAGTAGTCTGAAAGACCTGCGGACCGATTATCACAGGCAGCTCCACCTCTCTAAGAACAGACCTCTTGGAGCCATCAAAAGCCCTGACCACTAGATTGCTTGGTCGGAGAGCTATACCATCATATTCGAGCTTTTCTTTGGCAAGACATTGAGTGAGGATCCAGTGTCAACAAGAACATGAGAGAGCACAACTCCTTTACACTCTAGGGTGATGTGTAGAGCTTTGTTGTGGTGACGTCCTATCCTTCGTACTCGACGGGATCCACGCTTAAAAGATTGTATTTAAAGGGGTAAGTGTATGTGCTATCTGTGTGCAAAAGCTGGAAAAGAATATACAAGTGTTAGTGCAAAAGGGGTGAATGCTCAGGAACCGAGGCTTAGAAAAGAATGTTGAAAGAGGGGGAAGACACAGAGACTTTTGTTTGATAACTGTTAAGTTATGCCTACGTATCCTCTCGTGCAATGAGGAAGTCAGAACACCGTAGTTCGACTCAAAGAGATTGAAAGATGAATTGACAGTGAACTGCCTGCTTGTCTATGCTCAAGTGTATGACTTGTCTGGCTCGAGTGCTAACTGTCTTGCATTAGACGGAAGAAGCAAGTTCTCGTTTGTGAATGAGTGTGATGAGAAAAGAATCCCGAAGGAGACGATTATTGTTTGTTTTTGTGTTTTCAGTTTTGTTATTGGTTTTGGTGTTTTGCATAAGTTAATGAGCTTAAGCCCAAATCAAGGGTTTGTAAACTCATTATATCCTCTCTGATTAGGGATAATGAGAATACTTAAGTATGAGATAAACATCTAAACTTAATTGCCATGATGGTGTAAGATTAAGATCATTAACCTACTTGTGATTATTTAGATGTTTTTGGAATTTTTTGTTTAATGTTAAGTAATGAGTTTAATCTCTAATCATAGATTAGTGAACTCATTACACCATCCTAATAGAAGGATAATAGATGAGAACACTTAAGCTGAGGAAGATACCTCAACTTAATCCATGGTTAGGGATTAAATCCATTATATAACAAAGCCTTTATTAAGTGGATTTTAATTAAGGGATGAGATTAAGAAGTGAATTTTATGGTTTGTAAGACAACTTGAGGGGGACTTGTCCATTAAACACTAGGGTTAGTCCTTCTTAACCAAAAAAGAAGAATTAGAACCCTAATGTAAGGCCCAAGTTACAAGATGAAGTCTTAGTGATTATTAAGAGTATTTTATTAAAAGGTTTAAACAAATTAAAGGTTTAATACTTAGGATTAAAGTTATACACTCCATCCTAAGAGAAGGATGCAGGCATAATCCTAATTCCAAAGTCCTAAAATTTTAAGAGTTTAGTCTCTGATTATGAAGATGAGAAGAGAGACTCAAGGAGGCTCAAAGGTAAAAACTAAGGGGGACTAATCACAACCCTAATTATTATCATGCTTGGATGTTCCTATGGTTTGTGAGGCTTAAGAAAGATCTTCAAGGAAGCCACCAATGGAAGAAGCAGATGAAAGGAGGATGAAGCAGAAGAATAAGTTACTTACTTCATTGAAGAAGATAAGTAACTTAAAGAAAGAAAGTGAGTGAAATGGAACACAAGTGAACAAGTTCACTTAAAAGACAAACAAAATTCAAATGAAAGAGATAAAGAGAAGTGAGAAGTGAAGGCAAATCCACTTCTCAAAGTAACATACCACCTGAAAATGTTAGCATGAATGCATAAAGTACAAAGCATAAAGAAATGAAATGAAATGAGATGCAATGGGATGGAATGACCAAAGTTAGAAGTGTTTATGCAATGTTAATGTCATGTGAGATGATTCAAAGGCATACAAAGTGTATATGTATGATCATACAAGAATGAGATGTCATGTAAGCATGCTTTGAGGTTTGAAAACACATGAAAGTTAATGAAATGAAATCAATGCAAACCATGGAAAATGAATGAAGAAATGATCAAGCATGGTTCTAACATGTCCTAAGATGCCTAAGATGACTTATGAATGCAAGAAATGTCATGGCAAGTTCATGTGATGATGAATACGCAAGGTGAATGCAAATGAACATGAGAAATTAGGGTTTTATGAACACATGAGATGCAAATGGATAAAACAGAAGTATACAACATGACAAAAATTTGAAATCAAGCTCAAACAAACCCTAATCCCATATTAGGTCAAAACCCAAAGGAGAAGGTCAGAAGCCTAACCTATTGAAAGTTATGATTTTCCTAAGTTTGCTAGGGTTTTTGGATGATTCAAAAGGAAAAATGCAGATCAATTTGAAAATTCAATATTAATTCATGAGGAAAATAACCTAGAAACTACATGCAATATGTGAAACAATGCAAAAAGAATCAAGTTCAAACTCTTCTTGGTTAGGCAGAAATGATTTTTTAAAGTTAGGGTTAAAAATTATGATTTTAAAGAACCCTAATTCAAAGAAAAATGTGAAATTATGATCAAACCTAAAAAGAAATTTGTATGAAGAGTTTGAAAATGTTTCTAAATGCATTGGAATGGTTCATGATTTTTTGGTGATTTTTAGAAACCTAAATGCATTTTTAATTAATTAAAATACTTTAATTAATTAAAAATAACATTTAAATATTTTAAAAATACTTTTTTAATGCAAAAAATAAAATAAAAATCATTTTCAGGTTGAGAAAAATATTTGAGATCAGAATACAAAGTTTCATATTTTTGTGATGAGTTTTGGTATTTTAAAATAAATATGCAAGAAAATGCAATAAAAATGAATTAAAGTGAAAATATGCGCATCCAATGGTTGGAATTCAAATTCAGAGGGTGAGTGTTGACTGCGCGCGCATATGGAAGGCTAAGATTGATTCTGGCAATTTCTAATTAATTAAATTAATTAATCTGGATTAGGGTTAAGTGAGAGAATTAATACCATTCAAACACGCGCTAATACACATCCAAGGGCTGATATTCAAACCGGGCCACTAAACCGTAATTAGGGTTCTAATCATTTTCAGGTGACTGGAGCTAGCTCCGGTCATCTTCTCCGGCAAGCCAAAACACTGATCTTCTTCCCTAGGCTAAATCAAAAGCTCTAAAGCTCCATAAATGATCTACAAACCTCCCTCAACAATAATCCATCATCAAAACACATTTATCATACATCAAAAACAAGATTCGAAGCAAATCGTGAAAATGAACAAAACTTTCAGAAGTTCAATACATGCTCATTTCTCAATGATTTTCAAAACAAATTATATCAGGATGATCAGTGAAGCATGTAGATTCATTTAGAAACTTAAATAACAAGTTCTGGAAAAAAAGTTCATGAAGCTACCAGAGTTGAAGCTTTGTGTTCTTGAGCTTTCTGGCCTCCCTCTTGGTTCAAAACCACCCCAATGATCTTCCTGATGATGAAGATGAGCTTAGAGCAAGCTTGTGATGGCTGTTCTGAGGTGTTTGGTTCTGAGGATGCAAAAATCGTATTTCTGATTTAGTGGCTTTTAGGCTATGGTGAAGGGTGCTTTGTGATCCTTAGGTTATGTGGAGATGATTGGTGAAAGAAAATTGAAGTTTCAGTGGTTGGTTCTTGAGTTTCAAAGAAGGGAAGTTTTTGACAAATTTTGTGGATTCTGAGTGTGGGGAAGATTCAGGCTTCAATGTTGTGTGTTTTGTGTTTCTTAGGGTTTGTATAAGGTGTCTTGATTGGTTCAGAGAGTTGTTGTGGCCTAGTGTGATTGGTATGGGGTGTTTTGCAAAAACGTCAAGATTTGTGTACTTGAGGTATGGGCCATGGCAGGTCTGATTTCTTAGGGTGTCTGGCCTCAGCAAGTTTCATGGAGAGCCATGGAATGGTTTTGATGCAGCTGGCACAAGTGGATGAGAGAATCCAATGTATTTTGCAATTCTTGAAAGTTTTGGCCCTTTTTTATTTCTTGGAGTTCAAGTCATGAAAATACATGGTTCAATGTACAATTCTGATGTTTAGAGGTGCAATTGACATATTGTGAAATGTTTGTGTCCATTTGAAGTCATTAGAATGCTTGAATATGCCAATTTGCAAAATCCCCCTTTGACATGAAACTTGAAACTTTAGGATTTTTGCCAACTTTGAAAGGCCATATCTTTAGTTCTAGGATGAATCAAGACATGTTCTTGTACTTTTTGAAAAGGGAAATACCTAATCTACAACTTTCATGACCAAGAATTTTTCATTTGAAACATTTTTGGTTAAGAAAGAGGAGGCTGAAAAACATTCCCAAAATGGAAAGTTTGCATTTCAAGTCACTTCCAAAAATGGCAAGTTTGCAATTGGCTCAAAATTCTTTAATCTTGTGAACTTCCAACCACTTCTAAGATCAAATAAAGATCATAGAACTTCAATTTAATAAAAATGACCCTTTGGTTCCATTGTTGGGGCCTCATATGCCCTGATTTTGACCTAACTTGCTCAAGAAGTTACCCAATGATCATATGACTTCCACAATGAATTTCTTGATCAAACTTGGTACACATGATCCTTATAACATATTAAGAACATTAGAAACAAGAATGGCCAAAAAAATTGGAGTTAAGGCCTCTGAAACCAAAACCCTAATTTTGGTCATCTGTGTAGTGAAAACCCTAGCTCTGCTTCCATACCTTTGCCAGCTCTTGTGATCACTTGAATTTCATGAACTTTGAGGGACATAATATGATGATAGAACACACATGGACCCTCTTGGAACACTTTGAGGCCTTTGGGATGGCTCAGATGGATCCTGGGATTGCTCAGATCACAAACCCTAGATGCAGATGAACTTGAACCTATGCAGTGAAACAAAAATGCAATATGAGGTGGTATGCTTGTGCTTATGCAAAAATGAAAGATCACAAGCCATGGTGTGATATGAGTAAGGGCAAATTTGGCGTTTTTACAGCTGCAATCACAAATATTCCACTGAATATTATGTGATTTTCTTCAATTTTAACAGTTACTAAAACGGTCACTAAAGCAACATGTCGAGAGACCGAAGTTGGGATATCTCCTTCGACATCTTCCAAAAATCTGTTTTTACTCAAAACATAACTTCATCTTCAGCATGTTATGACACCTTATCCAACATGTTCAATATAGTGTTATTTTACCAAAATTCCTGCCAACCTCAATTGGGTAGAACTAAGAATCTCCTTTTTTTTGGAAAATTTTGGCTAAAACAACCACAACAGCTCCATAGAAGCATTAATACTCTTCCTTAGAGTTTAGCAGCAGAACACCTTATGAACTCCTCTTCATTGTGAAACTATCTCTCTCCCTTTTTAACCAGATTTTTCTGAGGGTGAGACTATCATGACCAGAACCTGTTGGTCAACACCAATATAACTTAGAGATTGTTGAATGTTAGAACAACACGTCTGGCATTTTTAACCAAATCACGAAGCTTTCATAGACATATAGCTCCCTTTCAATACTACAAACTACATGGTATTCAATACTACTCTTTACTAGGGACACTCTATTCTCTTGATTGTATAGTTTTTGGACTTGTATCAACTCCATTTTTCTAAGCACAAGCATTCCTTACTGAGTAACAACCTCACATTGCAGAACTACTTCAATCTCCTTCTGATTGTTATGTAGTATAGGCATCAAACATATTTTACTACCTAGCTCATATGATTGTTATAAGTCTTCAGATAGACAGATTCCCAATTTACTTCTGAGTATTTCAAACTACTTGAAGTCCAATGCCTTGGTAAAGATACCTGCTAGCTGATTTTCAGTGTTGACATGCTCCAGAGTGATCAATTTGTCTTCAACATGATTTCTGATAAAGTGGTATATGATATCTATGTGTTTTGTCATGCTATGTTGAATAGGATTTTGTGAGATATTTATAGCACTCAGGTTGTCACGGTACAAAGTCATGACATCCTGTGTGACATTATATTCTGACATCATTTGTTTCATCCATGGTAGTTGAGAGCAATAATTCCTGGTGCAATATATTCTGCTTTTGTAGGTGGACATAGAAACACAATTTTTCTTCTTAATAAATTAGGAGATCAAATTATTTCCTAAGAAGAAACATCGTCCAGACGTACTTTTTTTGTCATAAGCACTACCAGCCCAATCAGCATCATAGTATCCCATTAGAGTGAAGTCTGAGTTGTGAGTGTATAACATACCATAATTTATGGTTCCATTCACATATTTGAAAATTCTTGTGACTTGGTTAATGTGGTTGACTTTAGGTTCAGCCTGATATCGGGTGTAACACCCCGAACTTTCCCCACAATTTTTAATAAATAAAATACGACAATATCAGAGTAAAACATCATTTTTAATTCAAGGTACTACTTTCAATCAACATCAAACACACTCTTAAAATTTGATACATAACATGAAATGGAAAATTATTCAAAATAAGCAGCGGAAAAACCAAACTTTAGCGATATCCTTAAAATAGAAAATAGTTTGAAAACTTCTAAAACAACGACAACATGTTCCAAAATATAATAAGAGAACTAAGGTGATAAAACGACGTTCCTGACTCCCATGTTACGTATCAGACTGGACGCCACGACCACGACTACTCCTAAGTATCTGCACGTTACCAACATAGGGGTAACATTCAAACAGAAGGGGTGAGATTCTTAAATCAATTAAAATAGCAAACTGATATAAATATAAGGCATATATCACATAAGTACAACAACAACATACTCATCACGATAAGAATCACAACCCATCTACACATCTACAACAAACACATCAACAACATATACATCCACAACATATACATCCACAACATATACATAAACAACAATGCATGAAAATGAGGCTCAACCATAGACTTGATGCATGTGGTACCAAGAATTAATCCTTATTTCATGATCCAGTTCCTATCGGAACTCTCGGCCCCTTTTCCATGGTTTAGTGCAACCCCTCTTTCATGATTACACCCTCGACCACTATTTCATGGTCTAGTGTTACTCCTATTTCATGATCACACCCTACACTATGATTGAACTCAATCACCTCACCAACAACGACAACATGTGTAACACGGTGGGAGAACTGACTTGGGTGTTTTTGTTTGACAAAAACATGTGCAGATAGCAAGAGTCGCCACCGACTTTTATTTTATCCAATTGGAAAGGTTATAAAAGAACAGGAAAGACCTAATAATATTTTTGAGTTCGGGGGGTAGGTTATACAAAAGGAAGGTGTTAGCACCCTTTGTATCCATGGTTATCCATGGGCTCTTAGTTACTTAGCTCACTTTAACTTGTTTGAGAAATAATGCAGTGTGTGTTTAGAAAAGATTTTCAGAAGTTCTTTGTAATGATCCTTGTATGGATGTATACAAAGTCTTGAATTTGAAAATATTATTTTTTGAAAGTGGGGTGTGAGAAGAATTTTGAAAAAAAAAGATAAAGCAAGTAATTAAGCGCTACCTACCCTAAGTTTGGTCTTTCATTTTTTTCTATTTCCTTTCAAGGGTAAGACTATCCTTACTATTAAGGAGTAAGTAGTCATTACCTTGGATTTATTAAGGGACGAGCGTAGGGTCATCGTATGGTTAGAGAAAAGCAAGTTGTAGGGGTGTCTTTAGCAATTCGTAGGGACTATCATCATTTTTCCATGGGGACGAGATCATTTATTCTGTAGGCAACTTCGAAGGGACTATGATCTTTATATCTTTGAAGGGACTTGATGATTTATCTGTAGGGACATTTTCTTAAGACACCCGCACTTTCGAGGGACTTGACCATTTATTAAGGCAACCAAGAGGGAAAACCCTAGGAGGTGCAGATGGTGATCGTAGAACGATCGACTTACGTGTGTGAGTGTTATTTTCAAGTAATCATCTTGAGAATTAGTTTTCTAAGTCCATATTATTCATTTAATTCTTTTCACGCCCTAGATTATTAACCACGCAGTGAATATAAAGGCAGAATTAAAAGGCAGAAATTAAATGATTCCTACACTATTACATGGCTTCGGGGCAATTACATAATAATTAGGCGGAAAATAAAGCTAAATTATTACATCGGGGAGACAGTTACATAATAAGGCGAAAAGGATAAATGAATTACATAAAAATAAATGAAATAGAAAATAAGTTTGAAAGAAAGGTTTGCAAATTAGGTTAAAGAAAGAAATTAGGGTTAAGGTTAAAATATTTAGGTTTTAGAGAAATTTTAAGGTTTAAAAGTTTAGTGAAAAATTTAGGGTTTTAGAGAGAATCGAGGTTTGAGGCGAAAAATCAAGGAGGTTAGTTATATACAAAAATAAGACAAATTAATTTTCCTAAACCTAAAAAAAATTATATATTAAAAAATAAACTAAAACTAATAAAATTTTAAGAAAATATGAAAAGGTTATGAAATTTTAAAAGTTAATTAAAAGTTTTAATTAAAGTTTAATTATAGTTTAAAGAAATATTAAGGATTTAATTAAGAAAATAAGTATAATTAAATAAAAACAAAGGAAAAAGGGAAAAACCAAGGTTGCTCAAAAAAGTGTCATGGGTGGGAGTTGAACCCATGACCTTGTCTTCCCAGCCTTCAGTCCTTGCCACTAGGTTGCGCGCGCATCCTATGAATGTACCTGAAAAACAATATTATATAATAAAGTTATAAAAAAGAACAAAGCATGAAAAAAAAACGCTTGAGGTTGGATTCGAACCCATGCCCTCGAGGTGATAAGCCTAATCTCCAGCCACTAGACCAAGTGAGCGCTTGTGTCTAATACCTGAAACAAATAATATAAAAAAAAACAAAAAATTCAAATATCCCTTTCGCCCCAAACTTCATCTTCCACCTTCAGCCTTCCAGTTAGGTTTTAGTGACGTTTTTTCGTCACTAAAGCTTGTAGTGACGGATTTGGTTCGTCACTACAAGTCCTGCAAATACAAACATGAATAATACACAATATAAATCCAGTTCAGTCACATAATTCAGTCAATTATAGTCTTACGAGTTCAATTATGTCATTAATTTCATGGAAAATCATCTCTATTGCACGCCCCCAATTCTTGACCTCAAGAACCCTAATTATGGCATTCTACGGATTTGGCCATGAATCCTTGAATTAGTTGCCCAGTAATCATCCTTACAACATCACAAAAAATAAAACACAATTAAAATTCGTTAGTAATGCATGAATAATCGTAATCGAAAAAATCAAAATTCAAGAAAAAAATGGATTCAGTTTAGGTATTTTAGGACGAATTTCATGATGCTTATGATGGGGACATGTTGAAGAAGCCTCAAAGATTCAATGGTAACCTTTAAAACGCTTTGAAAAGACCTTGAATGTCAAAACCGAAATTTTAATTTTCTTTGATTTTTGAAGTTTCGAAGGTAGATCTCTTGGACCAATTTTCGTCCCCTTGCATTGTCTTGTTGTTGTGTATATGTAGTGGAGTGAATTAGGTCAAGAGAATGGGCTTTTGTGATGGGTCTTTGGATTGCTTGAAGATGAAGAAATCAAGTTGCCAAAATTATCAAAAAATCAAATTTTATCATGCTATTTTGGTCTTGTACGAATTTGGCTATGATCAATCATCTTAAAAATCAAATATTTGATCCCAGAATAATTTTGGAATCAAATATTTGATTTTTTATTATTTATTTCAATTAAAATTGAATTTAAATGTTTAAAATTCAATATAATATAAAATAAATAATAAAAATAAAAAAAATTAATCATTGGGTCGTGAATGATCTCATCTTTAAGTTTGGGTTGAAATATTATGGGCCCATTTGGAGAAATCTAAAAGTTTTGGCCTTCTTTGCTTCATACACCTCCTCAAAATTGCCCAACTTCAACAATGCTTAACTCCCTCAATTTTTATCCCATGAAGGTGTTCTAGGACTTTTAAGAAATCTTAGAGTGTCCTCTAACTTATCCTTTTGGTCCCATGTCCATATAACTTTCTATTTTTAAGTTTTGAGCTTTGGAAGAAGTTGACTTTTTGTTGACTTTTAAAAGAACATGTAATGTTTTGGCTCATATCTCTCAAATGAAGCATTTTTGGACTTTCCTTGTGAGATGCAAAGTTGTATAGAATTGAATTTCCTTCAAAATGAGCTTTAGATTGGAAATTTTTGATGAAGTATGTGAAAGTTATGACCGGTCAAAGTTCAGTTGACTTTTCCTACATAAACCCTAATTTAGTAACTCCTGATTCTTGATGATTATGAGGTTTCCTTGATGAATCATGATCAACCCTTGATTAAATGATGAATCTTACTTCATAATCTTGATGTTGACCAAAAATATTGAAGTTTGACTGTATGTTGACCACATTTGACTTTTTACCCAAGTTAACTAATTTTTTAAGTATTTGAGCATCTGACTGACCAAACTTGTAGGGAAAGCATTGAAACTAGACATGAGGATTCTTTGGGGTATATGGGATGTCATGAAGTCCATTTGAGGCTTTTGAAGTCCAATATTCCTTGAGAAATTCAAAACCCTAGTTTTAAGATACATTGATTAGGAGGAGGCTTTATCAGATGAAACCTTGAATCCTCTTGGGCAATTGTGAATCTTGTGACCATCAGGAGACCTCTTAAGGCACATTGTCTTGAATATGGGATGGAAAATTTTGGGGTACAACAACATGCAACAACGACGATGATATGCAACAACAACAACACTTCATACATATTCGTACTCATTCTAACAGTTTTAAATCAACAACACATACACAACTAAACATACACCATGTATTCACAAGTCCCACACAACAACATTCAACATTAAAAAAATGCATACAACCTCTATAAATATGCTCACACCCCATCAACAACACACCAACCTTCCTAAAACATAAAACACAATTTGTCATGAATTTTAATGAATTAAAAACACATTTTCTCCCTTCCAGGTCTCGCTAAGCGGCCCCTTTACTCACTAAGCGGCCTCCTCTCGAGTTGGAGAAAGTTCAGATTTTTAACTGCTTGCTAAGTGGGCAACTGCTCGCTTAGCAAGCAAGACAAATTTGATAGAAAACCCTACGATGAAGCAAAACTCCTACTATGTTTTTTCACTTAAAAATCCTCCTTTCACCATTTTTAATCACCAATTTCAGTATAGAAGCTATAACTATTACACATACATCATTTACAACGAACAACACACATCAATTCATCAATAATCCCTAAAAATCTACTCATCAAATCCTAGGTTTTTCCATAAAACCCCAACTAACATGCCTAAGGACATCTACCCTAACATTCATATCATAATACCCTTAAAAGATAAATGACATCCCACCCTTACCTTAATTCGATGAAAAATATCTTTCTTTCTCACGAAATCCTGGCCTCTAGCCCTTCGCCTCTTCTCTCTTCTTCACGTTCTTCCCAATTCCACGACCAGTTTCTACGAGAACTAACTTCCCCTTTCCCAAATTCCCAACATGACCCTTGGACCCTAATATGGAATCCCCATCTTGCCCTCACTATTCCTTCGTCCAATTACCAAACTACCGTTTCACTTAATATTCCAATATTTATTTCAATATAATATAAATTATTTAAACTTATATAAATTAATATAACATCATCCCTTCACTCAATACACCACCAAACTTCACAATTCACACAACTCACAATAAATTTCCAATTATTTAAATTAAATAATTAAAAAAATATTTGGGGTGTTACAACTCATCCCTACTTGAATATTTCCATCCTTGAAAATTACCTGTCATAAACAGATTCAGATAAGAATCCCACATCTTACTTTGCAATTCCCAAGTCATGTTCCCACCGGCAACACCTCCCCATACCACCTTCATGAGGACAATCTCCTTGCCTCTCAACTGCTTCACTTCGCGATCATCGATACACTCAGGTAAAGCCTCAACTATAAGGTTATCCCTTACTTCCACCTCATCCATCGATATTACATTTGACGGATCCGGATCAAACTTTTGATGCTGCGAAACATGGAATACATCATGCAAATTTGACAACCACGGCGACAATGCCACTCTATAAGCAACTGGCCTAACTCTTACTGAAATCAAATACAAACCAATTAATTTTAGAGTAAGCTTTTTCGACTTCTAAGCACATCCAATGCCCGTTACCGAAGTAACTCTCAAAAATACATGGTCTCCCTCTTGAAATTCAAGACCTTTCATTCACTTATCGTGATAACTCTTCCGTCTACTTTGTGAAGTTTTCATCTTTCTCAAATCAACTTCACCGTCTTAGTGGTTTGCTAAAAATTGCAGTTCCAAGCATTATACTCTCACTTGATTCATGCCAACACAAAGGTGTTCAACACCTTCTACCATACTATTCTTCAAATGGTGCCATTCCGATACTGGAATGATAATTGTTATTTTAAGTGAACACAATCAACGATAAATGATTATCCCAAGCACCTACTTGTTCAAGTACACAAGCTCTCAACAAATCTTCTAAAGCTTGTATAGTTCTTCCCATATGCCCATCATTCTGAAGATGATAAGCGAAGCTCAACCTCAACTTCGAGCCCAACGCCTCTTGCAAACTTTCCCAAAATCTAGAAGTGAATCTCGGATCTCTATCTGACATAATACTCAACGGAATCCCATGTAACTTTACAATCACACGAATATAAATCTCGGTAAACCTATGCAATAAAAAGCTAATACCAATCGGAATAAAATGTGCCGATTTTGTCAATCGATCAACAATTACCCAAATCGCATCATTCCCTTTCGGAGTATTAGGTAATCCCGTAACAAAATCCATAGAGATATTATCCCATTTCCACTCTGGAATATCCAACGATTGCATCAAACCAACAAGTTTTTGTGTTCCACCTTCGACTTCTGACTAGTCAAATAAGCGTACACGAAGTGAGCTACGTCACTTTTCAATCCAGGCCACCAAGATATCTTTTTCAAATCATGATACATTTTTGTAGCTCCCGGGTGCACACTCAAACTACTTTTGTGACCTTCTTCAAGAATCCTTCTTTTCAATTCTGGATCTTCAGGAACACAAATCCGCTCATGGAATCTCAACACACCTTGATCATCCACACGAAAATCACCATTTCCCGTGTGCTCTTCTCTAACCATCAAGTCTACAAACTTCACATCTGACTTCTGGCTCTCTCTGATATTAGCGAGAAAAATATTGTTAATCTTAAACATTCCTAGTTTCACACTATACGTTGTCTGCTCACAGACTAAAATCATGTCTCTGAATTGCTTAATCAACTCCAACTCTCTCATAATCATGGCCAACATATGAATTATTTTCCAACTCAAAGCATCCGCTACGACATTAGCTTTATTGGGGTGATAATTCAAGTCAAAATCATAATCCTTCAAAAATTCCAACCAACGTCTCTGCCTCATATTTAGTTCATTTAGGTCAAACAAGTACCTCAATCTCTTATGATCGCTAAACACCTCGAATCTAGAACCATAAAGATAATGTCTCCAGATCTTTAGTACAAACACCATTGCTGCCAACTCCAAATCGTGGGTAGGATAATTCCTCTCATGAATCCTCAACTAACATGAAGCGTAAGCCACCACTTGATTATTTTGTATCAATACTCCTCCTAAACCCATCAGAGAAGCATCACAATACACCACAAATGGCTCATCTGGTTTAGGAAAAATCAAAACTGGAGCTGTAGTCAATCGCTTCTTCAGCTCAGTGAAACTTCGCTCACAATGAATATCCCACACAAACGCCTTAACTTTAAAGGTTAACTGGGTCAATGAAAGAGCTAACTTTGAGAACCGCTCAATGAATCTTAAATAATAACCAGCTAATCCCAAAAAGCTTCTGATCTCGGTCACCGACTTTGGAGCTTCCCATTGTAGAACTGCATCTACCTTGGATGGATCCACTGCAACACCATTACTCCAAATGACATGTCAAAGAAAACTCACCTCTTTCATCTAGAACTCACACTTAGATAACTTTGCATAAAGCTTCTTAACCTTCAACACATGTAATAAAATCCGTAGATGTTCTGCATGTTCTTCCTTTGACTTAGAGTAAATCAAAATATCATTTATGAAAACAACCACAAATTTATCCAAGTACTCATGGAAAATCCGATTCATATACTCCACAAATACTCCAGGTGCATTAGTAACTCCAAACGGCATCACCACATATTCATAATGTCCATATCGATTCCTGAAAGTTGTCTTCTAAATATCCTCATCTTTACATGTATCTGATGATAACCCGACCGCAAGTCAGTCTTGCTAAACACCCGAGCTCCCACCAACTGATCCATCAAGTCATCTATTCTTGGAAGTGGATACTTGTTCCTAATCTTCACTTTATTCAACTGTCTGTAATCAATGCATAGTCTCATACTGCCATATTTCTTCTTTACCAACAACACCGAAGCTCCCCAAGGTGATACACTTGGTCTCACGAACTTCTTTTCTAACAACTCTTCCAACTGTTTATTCAACTCCGATAGCTCTAACCCCGACATGCGAAACGAAGCCACAAAAATAGGTCTAGTACCAGGTACAAGATCAATACTAAACTCTACTTCCTATTCCGAAGGTACATCAACAATATCATCCGGGAATTCTTATGGAAACTCTCTCACCACTTGCCACACATTCAGCATAGAATCGTTCTCAACCACCAAGGATGCAAACAAAGCCAACACTTGAGCATCTTCATCCAAAAGCTCCCTCAACTCTTTAGCAGAGATGTAAACCTATTTATTCTCTTCTTCCGGAGCAAGGAATTGCACAATCTTATTGTAACAGTTGATATGAACACGGTTTACCTCCAACCAGTTCATTCCCAATATCACATCAAGACCCTCTAACAGCAAACAAACGAGATCGACACCAAAGTCCTTACCATAAGTCGATAATTGACACTTCAAACAAACTAGAGAAGTAGTCACCGATCCCTTCGCAGGAGTTTAGATAACCATTCCTCATTTCATTGAAGAAACAATGAGACCTAATCTTTTCATGCAATCAGTAGAAATAAAACAATGTGTTGCACCAATATCAATCATATAAATCAAAGGTGTATCATTAATGTAGCAAATACCTCTGATTAGTCGATCCTCACTAGAAGTCTGAGTTCTTATCAAAGCAAACACTTTCCCTCAAGTTTAAGCTTTCTTCGGCTTCGGACAATGAGTGATGATATGGCCTTGCTCTCCACAGTTTTAACAAGTCACCATGCCAGTCTTTCAATCCGCGATCAAATGCCCAGGTTTTCCATATTTAAAGCACTTATTTGCGTCACTCGTGCACTCACTAACACGATGACCCAACTCACCACATCTATAACACTTTAGTGCATCTCTTGCTTTCCTCTCCTCCCAGCCAAACCTTTGAAATGCTCTAATCAAGCCTTGTTATCTTCCTCAAAGATCCGACAACAGTCAACCAAATATGCACTCACTAACATGATGGCCAATCATCTGTTTGATCCCAGGCCTCAAACCATTCTCGAATTTCACACACTTCGAGAACTCAGCAGTCGCCTCACTGTAATGCAGATAGAACTTGGCCAAATCTGAAAACTTAGCAGCATATTCTACCACTGACATGCTACCCTGCTTCAATTCCAGAAACTCTATCTCTTTCTTCCCTCGAACATCTTCAGGAAAATATTTCCTTAAGAAATCCCTCTTAAATATAGTCCTAGTGATCACCTCACCTGACACTTGTAATCGTTGTTGAGTACCGACCCACAATTATGAGCTTCTCCTACCAGCTTGTGAGAACCCAACTGCACCTTCTGTGCCTCAAAATATTCCATCACCCGAAAGATCCTCTCGATCTCCTTGATCCACTCTTATGCCCCATATGGGTCATGCTTCCCCTTGAAAGTAGGAAGATTGTTCTTCCGGAATTCATCATTCTTGTTGTTACCAGCATTTAAAATATTCTGCACAGCTTGAGCCATAGCCTGCATAGCGGCAACAAGTGCAGTGTCGTTCCTTCCAAACATTCTCAACCACTAAGCAACAACAACAAGAAACAATGGTCAAAACACATATACAGACAATGACCGACTATCACGGACCTCAACTATGACAATGACAACAACTCGACAACTTGGTCGGACGGACTAACCTGCTCAGATACCAATTGTAACACGCCGAATTTCCCCCGCAATTTTTAATAAATAAAATACGACAATATCAGAGTAAAACATCATTTTTAATTCAAGGTGCTACTTTTATTCAACATCAAACATGCTCTTAAAATTTGATGTATAACATGAAATGGAAAATTATTCAAATTAAGCAGCGGAAAAACCAAACTTTAGCGATATCATAGAAAATAGTTTTAAGACTTCTAAAACAACATCAACATGTTCCAAAATATAATAAGAGAACTAAGGCGATAAAATGACGTTCCCAACTCCTATGTTACGTATCAGAGCGTACGCCACGACCATGACTACTCCTGAGTATCTACACGTTACCAACATAGGGGTAACATTCAAGCAGAAGGAGTGAGATTCTTAAATCAATTAAAAGAGAAAAATGATATAAATATAAGGCATATATCACATAAGTACAACAACAACATATTCATCACGACAAGAATCACAACCCATCCAAACATCTACAACAAACACATCATAACATATACATCCACACCGTATACATCAACAACAATGCATGCAAATGAGACTCAACCATATACTCAATGCATGTGGTACCAAGAATCTATCCATATTTCATGATCCAGTCCCCGTCGAAACTCTCGACCCCATTTCCATGGTCCAGTGCAACCCCTCTTTCATGATTACACCCTCGACCTCTATTTCATGGTCCAGTGTGACAAGTATTTTAAAAACCGGACCGGCCGGTCGGCTCGGTCGAATCGGGAACCGGCCAGGTAACCGGTCTGGTTCGATTGTTGGATCGCTTATGTCATTGAACTGGTGCGAACCGGTAAAAACCAATGTAAATCGGGAAAATCAGAAAAAACCGAAGATTTTCATAAACCGGCGGTTTAATTGAAATTTTTTTAAAAATTAATTTTTATTATTTTAATTAAAAAATTAAAAGAATAAATGAAATTAAAATATAAAATTAAATTAAAATATAAAATAAAATAAAAACTAAAAATAAAATAAATAAAAAATAAAACATAGTAATGATATCATTGACGAGTAAATTGTTGCGGATACGGTTGATTTTACTGCAAATTATTTTAATATTAAAGAAGGAGATCCCAACATTGAAATAATTTTCCTTCCTTTAAACTAAATTTGATACACATTTGAGTAATTTTGTTATAAACTATTTAATTAAATTATGTTGCAATTAGACTTTGTTTGTAAGTAGACTTTGTAATTTTATACTATTTTGTTATGTGTGATACCTTTATTTAAAATTTGAATTTAGATTGTGAATTTGTTAAATATGATATGATATTTTAAAAAAAAACTTAAGTGTTATTTATATTTTGTAGAGACTGAATCATCTGGTTCGACCAGTTTTATACCTATATAGTTTTCTTATAAAGATCGGTCTATTTAACCGAGTTATCCGATTTTGTCATGCGGTTCGACCAGTGACCCAGTGGTTCAATCAATAAACTAGTGACTCAATACCCTCACCAGTTTGATGACCGGTCTGGTTTTTAAAACACTGAGTGTGACCCTTATTTCATGATCACACCCTACACCATGATTGAACCCAATCGCCTCACCAACAACGACAACATGCAACAACAACGACGATATGCAACAACAACAATAACACTTCAAACATATCCGTTCTCATTCTAACAGTTTTAAATCAACAACATATGCACAACTAAACATACACTATGTATTCACAAGTCCCACACAACAATATTCAACATTAATAAAATGCACATTCAACCTCTATAAACATGCTCACGCCTCATCAACAACACACCAACCTTCCAAAAACATAAAACACAATTTTTCATTATTTTTAATGAATTAAAAACACATTTTCTCCCTTCCATGTCTCGCTAAGCGCCCCATTGCTCGCTAAGCGGTATCCGCTCGGGTTGGGGAAAGTTCAGATTTTTAACTGTTCACTAAGCGGGCAACTGCTTGCTAAGCAGGCAAGACAGATTTGACAAAAAAACTTACGATGATAGCAAAACTCTTACTATGATTTTTCACTCAAAAACCTGCCTTTCACCATTTTTAATCACAAATTTCAGTATAGAACCTAAAACTAATACACATACATCATTTATAATACATAACACTCATCAATTCATCAATAATCCCTCAAAATCTACTCATCAAATCCTAGGTTTTTCCATAAAACCCCAACTAACATACCTAAGGACATCTACCCTAACATTCATATCATAATACCCTTAAAAGATGAAAGGGATCCCAACCTTACCTTAATTCGATGAAAAATCTCTTTCTTTCTCATGAAATCCTTGCCTCTAGCCCTTATCATCTTCTCTCTTCTTCACACTCTTCCCAATTCCATGATCGGTTAATACGAGAACTTACTCTTTTCCAAATTCCCAACATAACCCTTGGACCCCTAATATGGAATCCCCATCTTGCCCTCATTATTCCTTTGTCCAATTACCAACCTACCATTTCAGTTAATATTCCAATATTTATTTCAATATAATATAAATTATTTAAACTTACATAAATTAAAATAACATCATCCCTTCACTCAACACACCACCAAAATTCACAATTCACACAACACACAACAATTTTCCAGTAATTTAAATTAAATAATTAAATAAATAAACAGGGGCATTACATCGGGCACAAAATCCAATAACAAATGTGATGTCTGGTCCATTGGTTGTGAGATAAAGCAAAATTTCTATCATGCTCTTGTAGAGACTTTAATCAATACTAACTCCTTTGTCATCCTTGGAAAGCTTTAGATGAGTTGGAGCAGGAGTTCTTTTGTGACCAACATTGTCTAGGCCAAATTTCTTTACTATACTTTTGGCATATTTTTCTTGACTAAGAAAAATAGTGTCTTCCATTTTCTTGACTTGAAGTCCAAGAAAATAGTTTAACTCACCAACTAGACTCATCTCAAACTATGATTACATTTTTTATACGAATTGTCGCACCATCTCGTTTGACATTCCTCCAAACACAATATTATCCACATAGATTTGACCTATCATCATATTTCCCTCCTTTTCTTTGACAAATAGAATTTTGTATATGCCTCCCGTTTGTATCCATTAGTAACCAAGAACTCAATTGATTTAACAAACCAAGCTCTAGGAGCTTGCTTCAACCCATATAGAGCTTTATTCAACTTTTACACATGATTTGGAAAGTTAGGATCAACAAAACCTTTTGGTTGTTCAACATATACTTCTTCATTCAAGTACCGATTAAGAAAATCGCTTTTGACATCCATCTGGTATAATTTAACTTTAGCAGACAAGCTACTCCTAACAGTAATCTGACTGATTCGAGTCTGGAAACTTGAGCAAAAGTTTCATCAAAATCAACTCCTTCAATCTGAGTGTATCATTGAGCCACAAGTCTTTCCTTGTTTCTTGTGATGGCTCCTTGTTCATCAGACTTATTTTTGTAGACCCATTTAGTTCCAATAATGTTAACACCATCTGGTTCTGCAACAAAATCCCATAACTTATTTCTTCTGATTTGCTCCAATTCTTCCTGCATAGCATTGATAAAGAATTCATCCATCAAGGCTTCTTTGACATTCTTGGGTTCAATTTTTGAGATAAATCAAGCATTTGATATGATTTCTTTGGATCTAGTCTTGACTCCTTCGTTTGGATCATCTATTATCATCTCCTTGGGGTGATCCTTCTGAATTTCTATTGATGGTCCTTTGTCAGTTGGATCAGTTTCTACAGGTTTGGATTCTGATTCTAGAATTGTCTCAGGATCATTCTCAGGTTCATAGTTCTTATATGTACATTTGTCTTCCTCAGGAACATTACTCATAGGTAAGAATGTTCCAATATTTTTAGAGACGTCATTTTTTGTAAGAGATTCATCAACAATAACATTTATAGGTTCCATGACAACCTTGGTTCTTGAGTTAAAGACTCTGTAAGCTTTGCTATTTGTTGAGTATCCAAGAAAAATTACATCTTCACTCTTAGGGTCCATTTTTCTTCTTTGCTCTCTATCTGTCAGAATATAGCATATGCTTCCAAAGACATGAAAATACTTGACTGTAGGTTTTTTCCCTTTCCAAAGTTCGTAAAGGGTAGCAGTGGTGCTTGACCTAATGGTTACTCGATTGAGAATATAACAAGCAATGGCATAGCTTCTGCCCAAATATAGTAAGGAATACTTTTGGCATGCAGCATGACTCTTGTGCACTCCTGTATAGTCATGTTCTTTCGCTCAACCACCCCATTTTGTTGTGGGGTGATAAGAGAGGAGAATTCATGACTTAATCCTTCAAAGGAACAAAACTCATTGAACTTGTTATTATCGAATTCATTCCCATGATCATTTATGATCCTGATAATGTTGCACTCCTTTTCTCTTTGAACTTTCTGACATAGATTCTGAACACTTCCAAAACTTCAGACTTTTCTTTGATGAAGTTTACCCAAGTAAACCTTGAGAAATCATCCACAAACACATATGCACATCTCTTTCCTCCTAGACTTTCAACTTGCATAGGTCCCATCAAATCCATATGCATTGATAACACTAAAATACATTGTATATTTGACTCCAATTGCACATGTTTTTAGTTTTTTATTTGTTATTTTCCCATGTTATGATGGTATTTTGTCTTACTTTTAGATACATTGCCTGATTTGAGCATGCAGTTAAGAAATGATGCAAAGCGGGGATAAAATGGAGATTTCCTGGACAATTGTACATTAGTTGTTTCACTCAACGAATACCATAAAGGACGCCATTTGAGTAGTGGGTTTCACCCATGTTCCAACGGTCACATGACAAGTCTTCTCTAATTTGTACACTCGGCGGATGTGGAGGGGGGCTCGGCAGACACCGGCCATTGTAATGGTAAAGTGGTCAATGGTGCTAGAAGCATTCACCTATGTTTGCAGATTTTATCTCAACCACTTTCTATAAAGTTATGTGCCCGTTACAGCCTCACTAGCACTATATATAGGCCTTGTATTTTCATATTTTGATCATCCAATTCTAGTTTCCAACTTTAGGCACAAATTCACTTTGTAAAGCAATAATCTGTCACATCGGGGGTTATTTAACTATAATTGTTAGTTAAATTGGAGCATTGTAGTTAGAAGCCTTACTTTTGAATTCATTTACATTTCAAATCAAGATTTACTTTCAGCATTTATTTTCCAACTCTGTACCAGATTCAGTATTTGACTTAGGGAAGTTTTTTATATAATTTGCAGTTTACTTTTATTTGAATCGCCTTTACTTTCATTTATTTTATTGCTCTACATTTTTTTTGTCTCTGCTATTACTTTATATTTATGCTCTGGTCAGGTCCGCACGATTAGCATGGTCTAAAGATCTATTAGTTTATATGTTGTTTGTGTGATTTGTTTATTGTTAGGTACTGAATGGAAGCGTGACACTTGTGTTCACTCCTTTGAAATACACTCACACACTTCACACGTTTTTATTCATAAATTGTCTTACTGATCGCGACTTGTTGAGTCTTACGAGTACTAACTGCAAGTATACAGCCTAATCGTGTAGTAATACAGATACCGATTCCACAGAGTCTGATAATCAAACTAGTGCTACCAGGGTGTTACTATGTTTAGCTAAGGCGAATAATATTTTAGTTTAGGTGAAAAGGGGAACTAAAGGAAATTAGAAATTTAATTTAAAACTAGATTAAGATAGGATATCGGTACGTAATCAGTATACCAACATGGATTCAAATAAATCATCGGTGTATAAAAATAGTCAAAATATTCTTTCTGTAGAAAATACCAGTTTAAAAGTCTTCATCTCACACTTTCGTGGTATTTCCTGTAACTATACTCCTAAATCATATTGAGCACTCTCGCTGTAACAATTTGAGTTTAAAAATACTTTTTGAAAACTAATAAATTCTAATTAACCTTAAAGCACTTTCGTTGTGTTTAAAATTAATGTTCGATGTCAGCTATTTGGTTAAAATCTCACACTCTCGTGGTCTTAATTGTAACCTTCGTTACCTTTTTACTCTCGTAATAAAAGTTAACTTTAAATTAAGAAATCGAAACCAGAAAAATAAGTTTGTTTAGAATCTTAGCCTAGACTTATCTAATCCATTCCGGTTAGCTTAATTACATACCGATAAAATTACTTTAGCCAGACATGTTATTTAAAGCAAGCACGCATAGGCATAAGCAGTAAAGCAATAAATTTGGCATGTCAATGAAAATAAGAGAAATTATATTAATTCAATAATAAACTTGGAAAGTAGTAAATTCTTGGTGCATCAAACCTCCACAGGTCGGTAGGCTTTGCGGAAAATAAAACTTGAAGGCAATGGATTAAAACTAATTAAAGTGCAATAGCTCCCCGATATGGGAAGCTATTACTAATTCGGTAAAGTAAATAAAAACAGAAGGGGAATGCAGAAAAATTAAATGAAAAGCTCTGAACAGAAAAACAGAAAATAGATCTCAATGTAGGCTCCCTTTTGCAATTTGCATTGACTCCTATTTATAGGCCTTGCATACGACTTTTGTTGAAGGAGAAAATTAAGGAAATAAACTTGTTGGGTTTTGAGAATTCCATGCTTGACTAAGACTGGGTTGAGTTGAGGAGAAATAGACAAAACACAAATACCGCTTCTTCTTTGACTAAGTAATTCGCGTATTTAGTTTTTTTGGAAATTGACCTGTGACGGTCATCTTAGGTGCCTGACGGTCGTCAGGCATCTTAACTTTGGGACGGTCGTTCTGCTTGTGTGACGTTCGTCTGGACGTTTTAGGGTGTGACGGTCGTCCTAGCCTCTTGATAGTCGTCATGGATGTGAATTTCATAATGCCATGTTTTCTGCTATTTGTCTTCATTTCTTCCTCTTTTTAGTTCTTTTTAATCCTTTTCTCTTGCAAGCTTCATGAATTAGAATAACTTTAAAACAAGTTGAACTCTAGCAAAATACTTGTAAATTACGAAAAAATGATAACATAATAAACTAAAACCAAGCTAAATAATCAATGTAAAATAGTGTTATCAAACTCCCTTACACTTGAATCTTTACTCGTCCTCATGCAAATATAATATAATTTTGAAAATATCTGTTAAACTCAAACACAAGACCCATATCCCAACCATATGTGGTCGTGTGGCATTTTGGTAAAAAGACCAGTACTCAATCAAACACCAAAGATACATTAGTGACACAAAAGAAAAATGTATGCTCATAAACCCCCTATACAAACCTGTCTGAATCATTCTATTATAGCTTAACCTAATGTTCTCGTTTCTATTTCACCCGTTTTCCTTCTGATGCAATCAGATTAAGCCAGTTGCCTTTACACGCACATAATGGAGTAGCCTGCTAGTGAATTTGATCTTTACGAACATGGGTACTGGTACAAAAGTGTGGTAACCCTTTATAATTATTGAATGCATGTTATGGGGGATCGAATCGTAGTTTTCCCTACCGAGTTCAGAACCAGTTACCTCTAAACCAACTAACAACAAAATTTTCTTTGCCTCGCATGTTTTTGCATCCTTTAGATTTGTGCAAGCTTAACCATTTTGTTATTGGTAGGTTTAATTTCTAATTTTTTTCTTCTTGGCAACTTAAGTATCAATCACTTATTTGCATCGTCCCTCCTATAGCTTGTGTTTAAGACGGTGTTGACTGCTAAAATAAACTACTAGGGACTAATTTAGAATTAAAGATTCAAATCTCGGTATAAAAGGCACTCAAACTGATCCCACATAATTTAGGGTCTAGGGTGTCAAGACGGTATCAGTTTTTTTATGTCTTTCTCAACTTTCTAACATAGCCTATCAACCTATATACTCGTAAGATATGTCAAGTAAGTGCATGTCAACTTTCTAACATAGCCTAACGGAAATTTTTTGTTATGGATAACAAATTAGAAAAAATAGAGGGAATCGAAAAATAACATAAATCACTTTCATAAATAGCTTGGTTTACTGAAGTGAAGAGTACAAAAGGGAAATAATAATACTAGACTACCTCTCTCCCACACTATATCGGACATTTTCCTTAATGTTGCGAGATAAGGTAGATACTACAAAAGTAAAAGGAAATACAAGAAAAGAACATAAACTACTGAGGTCCTCGTCCTCTGCCTCTGCCTTGAAGTTGTCCTTGTCCATGTTGTGCCACGTGATCCGGTATATCGATATGATGGATATACTCATGCATGTGCCTCACTTGTAGAGTCAAAGCACCTAGCTCTTCTATGGCGCCTGTTATCCCCTCTCCTTGGATTGTTTGCTATTGTTGGATTTGGCCCATGAGAGTCATCATATCAATGTGTTGCGTCTGGTATTGTGCATTTCTCTGAGCATCCAACTCGTTCCTCTACATAATGGTTGCGAGAATATCATCATTCATTATGGGCACTTTGTTGCTTCTACAACGGCATTTGGAGGAAGTGCTAGCATATTGAGTGGCTGGAGGCTGTTCACCTTGTTCATGTTGCACCCTAGGAAGGTATTAGCACCCCAGAACGCCTGTCGTACTCGACGGGATCCACGCTTGCAAAGAAACTGTTTCAAAGGGTAAAAGAAAGAAGTTGCTGCAAAATAAACCGCTAACTGGAACTGGAAAGAAGAGAAGAAAAGAAATGGGGAAAATTTAGGGAAAATAAAAGAGTGCTCGAACAGGCCCTACCCCGCTGCCTACGTACCTCATCTGGACATGAGGATCAGAGTCGCCGTAGTTCCCCTATCTAGGTGTGGAAATTTGCTTGTACATTAAAGGCTTGAACTGCTTATGTTAACACTCAGGTGTTGAGGCTCGTTTTGCACGAGTGTGTTACCGTCTTGCAGAGAGACAAGTTGTAGGAAGTTCGTACGTAAAGAGTGAAGGTGATGAGAAAAGAGGTCCCAAAAGAGAGATGTTTATTCTTTGTTTGTGTTTTTTAGAATTTTGTTATGAGTATGGAACAAGGAGGTGAAAGCAAATCCTTTTATAGGTAATGTGTTCTTATTACCACATTCCTATATAGAATGAGTAATAAGTTCACCAAGAATGAAGAAGACCCTCAAACTTTCTTCCAAATATTAGGGTTTAAATTAACTAACTGTTTGAAGTTATTAAGTGTTTTGTGAATTAAATGAAGAAGTGTTTTTTTATGGTTTTCTTTGTGAAGATAGTCTTATGATTGAACTTGTGCATCATGCTAGACAATTTTGTACCACCACCAAGATGGGGTGAATACAAGTGCCCCGTGGAATAAGGCCATGCATCAAAGACGACTTCAACTTTTTATTAAAGTGTTTTTTAGGTTTTTGTATGAAGATGAGAAAGAGAGAGCACCAAAAGGATCTCAAAGGTAAAATACTAAGGGGAAAAACTAATTCTATTGTTGTCATGCAAAGATGGACCTAGGTTAGTGTGGTTTGAAGTCTATCCTAATGAAGGGAAAGAGAGAAGAAAAGAAGAAGAAGGAAGGAGGTAGAAAATCAACTTACTTCTCTCAAAGAAGTTAAGTTGTTCTCTAAAGGGAATGGAAAGAAGTTGAACAAATGATGGCCTAAGCACATCTCATAAACAAGTATGAAAGCATAAAAGATAAGAGAAAGAGGTTTGAAATTTGGATATACCATCCACACTTCTCACTTACCATTGCACCTACAAGTGTTATAAGAATTTCACATATGACAAACATAAGCCAAGTAAGTTCACACAAGGTAAGAACAAGCAAAGATTCATAGAAATTATCACAACCAGAAATTAAACATCATACCAAAGTGCTAATATTAAACACAATACACCATACAAAGAAGAGTGCAAGAAGCCATAAGTAACTAGCAAAGAAGTATGGGAGAAGTGGGATGAAGATATGAGATTAAGATGAGCAAACAAGGCAAACATCAACAAGTAAACTCAAAGTCAGAACCTAAACATGCATATAAAGTGCCTAAGAAGAAGATTCAAACATCAATTGAGGCATACAATCACATATGAAGTCAAATAGGAGGAGCATGAAGAAGTTAGAGGTGAAGTGAAGCATGCTTATGAATGTGAGTTTTAGTGAACAAATAACATCAATCCAACAAAAGGCCAAGCCCTCATACAAAATCCAAGGGTCCATCCATATTTTAACATGCTCAAAAACAAACCCTAAGAGGTGGCACAATTTCCCTCCCACTCAAAACAACAAGCATTGATAAAAGAAGCTTCAAACTAGGGCACTCTAAAGAAAAAACTCAAAGAAATAGAAAACATGTCTTAAAAATAAAGAAATTAAGTACAAAGAACCTTCAATCATGCCTAAACAACATATCAATATCACATGACAACAATCAGAAGCTAACAACATCAAATAATTGACCAAATGTCAGTTAGGGTTTTACTAACTCCTACACAAAGAAAAAAGCCAAGACATGTTCAAACAAGCCCTAAAAATCAAGGTAAAAATCATTAACATACCTCAACATGTTAAGAACACATACCAAAAAGAATCAGAGGCAATACTATTTTCAAACTCACTATGGAAATTAAACAAGTCCAATTGTTCTTGGAAGAAATAAAATAAAAGGAAATTAATGGCAAAAATGAATTCATAAGTGAAAAATAAAGAAAATAAGAAAATAAAAATATAGAAAATTAAAGAAAACTAACAAAAGTATTCATGGATTTTTTCAGGATTTTTTAATGCTCTTTCCTATTTTTAAGAAATAAATTTGAATCAATTAATAAAAAATGAAAACAAAATAAGAAAAACATGAAAGAGGTGAGGATAGAAACCAAATCAGTTCATTCAGGTTGAGCTTTTAAAACAAGGAGGTGTGATTAGCGTCTTAGGGCCCAACATACAATCAGCGGAGTCAACATTTCTATGTACCCTAAGCAAAAGTCAGCATCAATCAAGTTCATAGGATTAATCAAACGCGTAGGATCCAGTCAATAGAATCAGCATAGTCAACAAATCAATCAATCTCAAACATGCACACATGATAGTTATGATACACAAGCACACATCAGAAACAATTATGGAAACAAAAACCATGTGACCAAAACGCCATATTTTAATGTGGTGGCACGATCTGGTGCGTTCAATTCAAAAAACTGACGGATATAATTTCATCTTCTCTAGTGAATTTTCTTCCACCTGCATTCATCACGTTTCTAGAATCCGGTGACCGGAGCAAGGGCTCCGTCACCGGAAAACTCATACCAAGAACAAATTATCCCAGAAATCAAAATAAAGCTCCAGATCTATAAATTTTAGCATGTTGAACACGAATATGGACTTAGAAATAACAAACAACAAACAAAGCTCACGGATCGAAGCAAAGAAGTTTGAACACCAAAACTTTGAATCAACCATACACTCATGATTCTCAATCATTTTCAAAACCACACATATGAGGATGATCAGTGTAATATGTAGATCAATAAGCACCGAAAATATTCAAGATCTAGATCTATGAATTGAGATGTTACCTGAAGCTTGCAGAACTCGAAATAGATCAAGAATGCCTTCCAAAGATGCAGATCAACTTGCTTTAACCTCTCCTTGCAAAAAAATGCAAGATAGAGCTTGAAAGAGCCTGGATCTTGAGATTCTAAAGCTTTTGCCTCTGAACTGCACTTGAAGAAAACCTTGCTTTCAGGCTAAAAAATTGGTGGATTTGTGATCTATACACTATGAGGAAGAAGAATGTATGAAGATTGGAAGAAAGGACTGTGTGAGGAGAGAGTTTCGAAGGATTTTGCACCAAAGCAAGAAAATGTGGAAATGAAGAATGAGAGAGCTTCTGCGTGATTTCAAATCAAAATTCACTTATATATGATGAGTGTAATATGCTGATTAGGGTTTTTGATGTAGTGGAGGCAAGGAAAGTGTGATTGGAATAATTTTGCAAAGTTGCATGAAATTTAAGATGGAGTGATTCCTATGTGCATTTCCTTCCCCATGTGCATAAACTGATTTATTTCAAAGCCTTTAGCACCCTTGGATTGATCTTAGGGCTTAGCATCCACTGGATCATGCATTATGTGATGTTTTGCAAAAGTGCAAGTAATGAATTTCCTCCTTTGTCATCCACTAATTCTTAAGGTTCTTTGAGAAAAATTGCTTGTTTTGGATTGTATTTGAGCATTATGATCAGCATTGGCCCCTTAAATTCCTTGGAAATGTGATAGGGGTGTTTTTGCATTTGGTGTAACTTGGAAAAATATGGTAAAATCCTAAAATTACCCAACTTCAAATGGGCAAAACTTTCAAACCACAAAGGCTATGATAAAGTTCTTAGACTTTTTGGAAAGGGGAGAGAATTCTCTACAAGTTTCATGTTTGAGAAAAATCCATTTGGAGTCATCTTGGCCATGAAAGAATGAGTTGAAAACTAGGGCAAAACTATCCAAAAATAGAAACTTTTATTACAAGTCACTTTCTAATTTTGGCAAGTTCCTTCCAAACTCTTGATTCTTGATTCTTGTGATCACCAAAGCTATTATGGACCCTCAAGAAGGTCCATAAACTTGAAAGTCATGATTGGAGCCCTTGAAAACCAATGGTTGACTTTTCTTCTGCTCAGTTGACCTCTTTCTTCATTTACAAGCAACTGATCAAATATCTGACTTCCTCAATGAGTTTTTTGCATCAAACTTCATCCATATGCCTTATATATCATATGAAAGCCTTTGAACACAAGAATTGGTCAAAGATATGAGATATCATTGATATAAAGCAAAACCCTAATTAGGGTTTACCTGTGTAGGAGCATGTTGCACCTATGAACTTTTGATGATGTTTATCCCTTTTAGGGTTTTGTGGATGACTTTGAGCTTGTATAAGATGTGAGGAGACCTTGTGTGCTTCTTGTAAGATCACTCGGCTCTTGACTTGACTTTGGAGAATCACTATTTGCCAGATGATAGATCACATGCCCTATGCTCCTAAACATGGATGTCATGCTTCATTTTTCTATGCCAAATGCTAGGGTATGCAAGCTACATGTTATGCTTATGATATGAACATGAGATGAAACAAAGAAGGAAAATTTGGGGTGTTACAGCTGCCCCTATTCAAGCAACTATTAATCTGAAAAGGAAGAGAGCATCTGATGTCGGTCGTTCGAGATTGTCGCTCCCGGGATTTTCATCCTAGTACAAACGCGAAATTGGCGCGGAAAAGGTAGAGTCCCCAGCCAGGCATTTTTATCCCGAAGGAATGGGAAAGTTAATGCTGCACAAACCTGAGGAAGAAGGAAAAGACAAGGCCTTGCGAACCAATGATCTGGGTTCGGGAGTCGGTTACGACCTGGGAAGGTATTAGCACCCCAGACCGTCTGCCGTACCCGACGAGATCCATGCTTGTTTGTTTGTTTCAAAGGGTGAGAAAAATATAACTGTTGTTGAACAAAAACTACTACTGGGATGAGAATGGAAATGAGGAAGGGGATAAAAAGAGAACAAAAAGAAAGAATGGGGAAAATGTAGGGAAAATAAAGAATGTGCTCGAACGGGCCCTACCCCGCTGCCTACGTACCTCATCGGGTAAATGAGGATCAGAGTCGACGTAGTTCTCCTAACTAAGGCGGGAACTATTTATTTGTGTTTTTTATAGCTGGAACTGCGTATGTCTATGCTCAGGTGTTGCAGGCTCGTCTGGTACGAGTGCGTTTACCGTCTTGCATGCGAGACAAGTCATCGCGAGTTCGCGTTCAGAATGAATGAGACGAGAAAAGAAGTTCCCACAGGATAGTCGCTTATCGTTTGTTTTTGCCTTTTATGAGAAATGTTTTGAATTTATTTGTGAACATTCTCATACTAAGACCTATCCATCGTGTTAAATACTTACACCTCGCCCCGAAATAGGACGCGTATAAGCACTCCGCAACAAAGTCTCATAGCGTATAAGAACATTCATTTTTATTAAGTATTTTTATTATTTTCTTTATGAGGTGAGAAAGAAAGACTCAAGTTGCAAAAAAAGGCAAAAACTAAGGGGAACTAAGACACAACCCTAAGTTATTTATTATATGCAAAAGGGAGATCCTAATGGTTTGTGGAGTTTTCTAATTCTAATGAAGAAAAGGGAACTAAAAAATACTAGAACTCAACTTACTTCCTAAGGAAGTTAAGTTGGTTCTAAGAAACATGGGAAAGCCTATACAAGTGAAAATAAAAATATTAAGGCAAAAGCATTAAAATAGGAAGAAGAAATTAATTCCAAAAATGCATGTTAAAGCAAAAAACAAAAAACAAGGCTAAACCTTAGGTAAACATACTTAATCAGAATTCTAATCCTAAGTCCTAAAACTAAAGGGATTTATTTAATATCACTATTCTAAAATCAGTAGCTAAACTATACTAAGTCATTCTAAAATCCTAAGGTTAAACCTAATTAAGCTAAATCTTAATGAACCATAATATCCTAATTTAAACTAGGGATTTACAATGTAAAACTTAACTAAAATCAATGCACTAAAAAATAGCAAAATTCCTGGAAAAAATATGAAATTAATTCTCTGAGGTCCTTAACCTGACTATAATATTGTGTTAAAAAATATCCTAAAAATTAAGAGCCTAACTATACCAAAAAGCCACTTAAATCTACCTAAGATCTATTCACAATTTTACATGAACTAAACTACCAAAACAGTGGATAAAATGGTCTAAAAATCTACCAAAAATTATTCTAGGTCCTATTACCAGTCCTCTAATCATAGCAAAGAGAATGGGCCAAAAATCCTAAAGAAGGTGGGAAAAAGAAAATGTACAATATTATGTGTAACTAAAAGAATTCAATATAAAGCTAATTAAATGGAAAATCGAAATTAAATCGAAAAAAGCCAAAATTCAGAAAGTAAAAATGTAACAAATTTATAAATTGAATTCTAAACCTATTGGAATTTTTATGGAATTTTATTGAGCCTTTTACTATTTTTATGGATTTAATTCAAACTAATAGTAAAACAAAAATTAAAATTATAAAGAAAAAGGAAAGGGGGTGCATTTAGCATTTTTTTGAGTTATTATCTTAACGGGCCTAACATCAGGGGTGCAAAAAGTAACAAGAGAAGGCCCAAAGGGCGCAGGTAATTGATGGTGTATGCTACGGACTCAGTCAACAATCGTTGACTCAATCTGGGACGTCTAATCAAGAGTCTTCCTAAAGTATTCTAATCACATGGGTCACAAACGCATGCTTATGGATGCTATAGTGTACTGCCACCCACAGGAGCGGCCGCACGGAGGGCCTACCAGACGGTGACAAGTGTCACCGCCGGTGGCTAGGGAATCTCCAAAATCTGATCTTATCTCTTTTCCTTGGAATTCAAATCGTGTATTTAATGTGGATATTTGGAATTGATTAAATTTATTTCCATTAATCTCTTCATTAACCTCTTTAGTATTCTATAATAATTAGACTTAATATAATTATTAATTAGGTTAATGGTCAATTAATCGATTCAATAATTTATCAGTATTACAAAAAGAAGAAAACAAATGCAAGAGGCTGAAGAACACAAACAAAAGAAACCCTAGGTCTCTTCTTCTTCTCCCTGCCGCCACCTTCTGTCTCATCACCTCCGTCTTCTTTGCACCAACTCCGCCGCCTCACCTTCACCAATATCTAAACCCCTCAAATCCACACCGTCAAACTTATCACCATCTCCTCCTCTCTCAAATCCGAAGAAAAGATCACAAAACCTACACTATTCTAATTTGAAAACAAGAGCACCAAATGACCTAACTCCTCTTTCCCTAAAATCCAAAACAAAATCGCACAGAAACGAAAGGCTTTACCAAATTATCGCAATTTGAAACGATAACAACGAATCAACAACAAGCAACAATCAACTATATCCAAAGGACGTCCAGATTCGTACCTGGATCAGAGAAATTCGACGACAGTTGTGAGCGATTTGAGAGCTCCGCTTGATAGGTAATGACGTCGACGATAGTTCAGACGAATAGAGTGAAATCAAAGACGAAATAGATTGAATCAGAGCCTCGGTTTAATGGCGAAGAATATAGTCGAGAGCTTGATGACGACGATGTCGCTTGACGAAGCAAATAAATATGCTGGGAATCCAAATTCGCGATGGTGACAATGGACTCTTTACCCAAGATCAAACTCGGCGCTCAGGTATGGTTGATTCAAATTCCTTTCTCTTTTGAGCCGTGATCTTGCGTTCTGTATTGGTAGAAATTTTTACGAATTCGTTCTTCTTCTTTCTTGTTGTGATGAACGAGTTCCTACTGAATTTGATTCGTAGCTGTTGTGTTGATTCACCATCTTTTTAGAATTGTTGAAGGTGCAAAGTGTAGGCGGATCGAAGCTGGGTAAGATTGATCTCGATGAAGATGATATTGATTCTTGAGAAGGCTGCAACGAGGATTGAAAAATTGTCAAGGATCATGAAGAGACTGAAGAAAAATGGTGAAGGAAATCGTGAAGGGATTGGAGAAGTTGTGAAGAATAGGTGAAGAATGAGGAGCGAAATCCGAAAATGGTGAAGAAGACTTGAAGAAGAGTGAGGAGTCTGATTTATAGTGATGAAGATCAAGGATACTTTGGTGATTTCTCAGGTATACATAGTTAGAAATTTTGTTATGGTTGTTAGGATGTGTAACTGAATTCGTTTTCTGTTAAGTTATCAATCTCCCTTGTAGAATTTTGTTATCGGTTTTTTTTTGTTGTGAAGCTTGTTTTTGTGTGTAACTGAATTCGTTTTCAGTTCATATGTAACTAGTTTTTATTCTATTACATGGTGAGATATTGATGAGGCCTTGGTGTTCATTGAAGGTGAGTTGATGCGGATTGACGAAGTTGGTTGAAAGAGAGTGATGATCCTGAGCATTTTTTGGAGAGGATTGAATAATGAAGAAGGTTTGTTAAAATTTGTTAGAGCTTTTTATTATCAATTAAAAGTTAGTTGGAAAAAAAGGAATTCTGTTATGGGATTTCACTTGGTTGTTTAATTTCTGACTTTTCTTGGTTGTGTTGATGTTCAGAATTATGGAGGGTAGGGGAAGATTGAAGTTTGCAATTGATTGATGAAGATAATGGCGAAGGATACGGTTGAAGGCGTGATTGGCTGAAGCTCATAATTGTTGATGAGTGTTCTGGATTTGTTGCAAGTAAATGGTTTGAATCTTGCGGCCTTCGCGATGATGATGACGTAAAGAAGACGAGAGTGAAGTTTTTGAACCTTTGGTATCAGATTATGGATTCATATCCGTTTCCGGCTTGTCACAGTTTGTTGAACTTAGAGTCTTTTCTTCTTTTTTAGGTTTTTGAACATATGAAGATTGAAGAAGAATTCGAAGGTAGCGGGAAGCGTTTGTTGGAGTTTTCTGAAGAACCGTTATTGAATAGTGATTTGGAGGTCGAAGAAGATTCGTTCTCTGATTCAGTTATTTCCAATTGTTTCTCCTTGACATTCTGCTAACTGATTTCTCAGTTTTCCTAACTGAATTTTTTTGTTAAGCTTTTTTCTGTTATTCTTGTCACTTTTCTGGTGTAAAAAAAACTTGGTGTAACCTTCCTCCTCAACTGATATGTCCTTGTAGAATTTTGTTGAAATTTATAACAGAAAGTTCTGTTATCCTTCTTCTATTTTTGTTATGTAGCTTTTGTATATCACTCCATTTGATTGAAGCTCTTCTTCTCTTTTGTTAATGAGTATTGAAGAGGATCCCCTGTTATTTCTTCTATGTTTGCAATTGATAAGAAAGAAGGAGAAAAAACGGACGCATGACTTAATGGCTTTAAACAAAAAGAGGATTTGTAAAAGCCTATTCACACTGAAGGGCCTGATCCAGAAGAAGCATGGACTATGATGTTCGACGGGGCAGTTAATTGTAACGGTCGTAGAGTTGGTGCAGTGCTTATTACACCCAAAGGAGTCCATATTCCTTTCTCAGCAAGGCTTACCTTTGCCTGCACTAACAACGAAGCAGAATACGAAGCTTGTATCATGGGTCTTGAAGAAGCCATTGACCTCAGGATCAAAACCTTGAATGTATTCGGAGATTTGGCTTTGGTGATCAACCAAACTAATGGCAAGTGGTATACTCATCAAGAGCATCTAGTTCCCTACTGTGACTATACGAGGAGATTGTTGACTTTCTTCACCACAGTCAAGCTTGAATACATCCCTCGAGATGAGAATCAGTTTGCAGACGCCTTGGCCACTATTTCATCTATGATCAAAGTACAGACTGCTAACTATGTGCCTCAGATTTTAGTAGCCAGACTAGACCGACCGGCGTATGTATTTTCTGTGGACACTGTTACTGACAACAAACCTTGGTTCCACGACATCAAATGTTTTTTGGAAACTCAGACATACCCACCTGGGGCATCCTCTAATGATAAGAAGACATTGAGAAGGCTAGCCGGCAGTTTCTTCCTCAATATTGATGGCTCCCTATACAAGCGAAACTTCGACATGGTCTTTCTCAGATGTGTTGACAAGAAGGAAGCAGTCTTACTAATGCACGAAGTACACGAGGGTTCTTTCAGTACCCATGCTGGAGGATATGCAATGGCGAAGAAATTGTTGAGATCAGGTTACTATTGGATCATAATAGATGCAGACTGTTGTGCCTATGCCAAAAAGTGCCATAAATGCCAGATCTATGCAGACAAAGTGCATATGCCTCCCAATCCTTTGAATATATTGTCTTCAACCTGGCCCTTTGCCATGTGGGGCATTGATATGATTGGAAAGATAGATCCAAATGCTTTAAATGGTCATAGATTCATCCTGGTAGCCATTGATTACTTCACCAAATGGGTTGAAGCAGCTTCGTATGCAAATGTCACCAGGAAAATGGTAGCCCGATTTCTGAAAAGGGATATCATTTGTCGATATGGAGTTCTCGAGTGAATCATTACTGATAATGGTTCAAACCTTAACAACAAGATGATGGCAGAACTGTGTCGAGACTTCAAAACTCAACATCACAACTCTTCTCCTTACAGGCCAAAGATGAATGGCGCTGTTGAGGCAGCTAACAAGAGCATTAAGAAGATTTTGCAAAAGATGGTAGTCACATACAAAGACTGGCATGAAATGTTACCATTCGCCTTGCATGGGTACCGAACTTCCATCAGAACATCTACCGGGCAACACCTTATCAGCTTGTGTATGGTATGGAAGCAGTCCTACCTGTTAAAGTTGAATTGCCCTCCTTGCGGGTTATGATGGATGTAAAACTGGACGAAGCAGAATGGGTCCGATCTCGTTATAACCAACTGAGCCTGATTGAAGAAAAGATATTAGCAGCTATCTGTCATGGTCAGTTATATCAGAAACGGATGAAGAAAGACTTCAATCAAAAAGTCAGGACTCAAGAATATCAAGTGGGAGAGCTTGTACTAAAAAGAATCCTTCCTCCTCATACAAACCACAGGGGCAAGTGGACCCCAAACTATAAAGGTCCCTATGTGATAACTAAAGTCTTCTCGGGCGGAGCACTGATGCTCGCAACCATGGATGGTGAAGACTTCCCTTATCCTGTGAATTTAGATGCAGTTAAAAAAATACTTCGCATAAATGAACCGCTAGACATAAAAATAGAATGTAAGTCCAGGAAAAAATAGGGCATCCCGGCGAGTCAAAACAGAATAAAAGACTCGGGCAAAAATAAGGGAAAATTGAAAAAAATGTACACCCGCTGAGTTGAAAAGCTACATCGGACAGCTTAGGCAAAAAAGGGCATCCCGGTGGATTGAAAACCCTAAAGGGCGCTCCACTCAAAAACAGAGAAAAAGTGAACAACTGCATTCTGAATTCGTCCATATTACACTCACATAATATGGCAAACTTCGAAAGGACAAAGCGTCAATTAGCATCAACTTTCTTCAGAAAGCAAGATAAGAAGAGCGTTCAGGTCATACAAGTCATAGCAAAAGGAAGATTGAAGCATCAACTTCAGCATTGCAAAATAGAACTTTTATTTTCTCAATTTTGTAGCAATCTCCTCATTTCAGGGATTAGCTTCTTCATTATACTTGCCTATTCAAGGCACACAAATAAATAAAGTCAAATATTCATTCACATTTTGTTGTATTCCTTTTTCTTGCAAAATGTCCAAAGTTCGTAATACAACATTTGCATGAAAACATATAAGCCATTTTTAATAAATGCTTGCAAAAAATATGTGCTTTTAAGCGAACCTAACTCCTATGACGGAATCCGGTTGAGGATACCTCAGGGAACTTGTGCGTTTCCTTTGTTTGACAGGTTGCAGGTACTCAAGGCGGACAACCTTTCACAGCGTGGGGCATATCAGGCACTATATCCCCAGCCAAGACAACAGTCACATTATCAGAAGGACTACTTGACGAAAGTATTCCCTCACAGAGCTTTCTATCCCCTCAAATTATCCCCCACAAAACTGGTCCTCCGACAGATTACTTCCCATAAGTTCACTCCTCCCCAAGCAGGATCTCCAAAGCAATGCCTGAATCACTCTTCCCCAGCGAGTTGCCAGATTTTCTCATCCACAACATTGGATCCCCACAGAGTTCTTCCCCTAGAGTTCTTTAGAAAGATCGTGCAGTGATCTTTTCTCCCCACAGATCGCCCGGTGATCCGTTCTCCCAGCAGATTTCGGATCTCGGATCTCGTTTCTCTCATTTGCATAATCATAGCATTCACATCATCCCTCCCCAAACAGAGCATAACATTCCATCTAAATACGAAGCATTACGGCAAAAATTAAACATTTGCATGGTCATAAGCCAGGTTCGAGCCAGTCACCTGCAAATACCAAAATCACCCCTCCAGCAATACGCAAAAACTTATCCCCTGCAGATAAAAGCCAAAACATCCTTTTGCACTCTCAATACAAATACTTGTACATACTTATACACAGTCCTTCTGATACTCTTCCAAATCCTACTTATACATAATTCTTGGATACTCATCCATATCTTACGCATCTCCCCAACAGATCAACACTCGTCCTTGTTCCTTGTTCAAACAGTTGATACTCGTCCGTACCATCACTCCTTAAACATGTGTCGTTGTTTGTTTCTATCGTGGTCCTAAGGATACTCGTTTGTATCTTTAGTCTATACACATTGTCGAAACATTTATACCACTTTACTTTTAGGGCTTAAACATTCGTCCGTGTTTATCTATCCCTAGAAGTCGCCAACAAAACAACTTTCTATCAGGCATTCGTCCTATGTCGCGATAATACTCGGCAGTCGTACCCTGCTAGGTGATCGTCCTTCACCTTTTGATGACCGTACCTCATCATTCATCTGATGGCCGTCCCCATCGTCGATCTTTCTATCCGACATTCGTCCTATGTTGCGATATTTCTCAGCAGCCTTACCCTGCTAGGTGATCGTCCTTCACCTTTTGATGACCGTCCCTCATCATTTTATCTGATGGCTGTCCCCATCGTTGATCTTCCTATCCGACATTCGTCCTATGTCGTGATATCTTTTAGCAGCCGTCCCCTGCTAGGTGATCGTTCTTCAACTTTTGATGACTGTCCCTCATCATTGATTTATTTATTTTTCACCCAATGGCCATCCCCGTCGCGGTTTCTTTATTCTTCAACCTGGCGGTCGTCCCCGTTAGTGCTTTTAAATCCCCAGTAAGGTCGCCTTTCTTTACCCGATGGTCGTCCCGGTCGCGGATTCTTTATTTCCCAGCATGATGGTCATCCCCGTCAGCGCGTTTCTCACCATTTTTATCCCCAACAGTCGTCCTCTACTCGATCGTCCTCCGTCGCTATCATTTGATATTCAGTCTATACTGTCTATTACAATTTATATCCTTTTTCTTCTTATAATAAAGAATGCAAATTTTGGACTGTCTTGGTATTCAACCACAAGTTATCCTGTTTGACTGTTAAGCCAGGCGCTTACATCCTACACAGCTAAATCATGCTTGAATAGGGGCAGCTGTAAACACCCCAAATTTGCCCTCTCTTTTTCTCACACCTTGGGTTGTGATTGATAACGAGAAATCGTATCATTTTATTACTATGTTTCAAGTCCGTTTTATCGCTCAATTATCCTATTAACACCCGATTCTTCGAGTTTTTCTATGTCATATTGCAGGTATAACATTTCTAGAGCTAAATCATGAGCCAAAGATCGAAGGAACAAAAACAAACATGAAAAGAAGAAGAAGAAAGGAATTCTGTAATTCTGCATAATTTGTAACAGCCACGGTCGTTACCACATCGTCACGACCGTGACGCCCAACGTGGAACACTCACGATCGTCACTCAAGTGTCACGACCGTGACACGCTTTAAAAAGGAAAAGTGAGTGTGACACCTTTGTCACGAACGTGACAAAGGAAAATAGGGTTAATTGGATTTAATTGGTCATAGACGTGCAACGTGAGTCAAAAAGTACTTCCTATTATTTCTCAGACTCAGTATGCATGTTCGCTGGATTTTCTCTTCAACGGAACGATACCCACGCTATGGATTTCAACTGCCCAAGCCCAATATTATTTTCTATAAATAGCTTGGTTACGAATTAGAAAGTACAGAGTTTTATTTTTAGATTTTCGCGGAAGCTCTGCCGTATTTTTGTTGCACCCTTATTTTATTTTTCTAAGCAATTGTTCTTGTTTTATTTTCTGCTTCTACATCCAAACCAAACTAAATAACAATTTCCAACATTAGGAAATTGTTATTATTAATTTCTTTTCAAGCCTTCAGAATTCGTTTAATTTTATTTTTCGATTCCGGTTCCGCACTCCGAGCTTACCAGTTTGTGGAAGAAGGAGTATTACGATTTTAATCATTCAGGTTTTTTATAATTTCACATTTATATTAAGTTATTTATTTATATATGTTAAGATATTTCTATTATTTTATAATGCATGTTTTAATTTATATTCATCTGTTTCTGCATCTGTCTGGTACAACAAAGATGAGTAGCTAAACTAATTAGGCGGTATGTAATTAAAATAAACCAAACCGGTAAAATCAAATCTAAGCTAAAACAATTAAGAACTTAAATTCTGGCTGTGACTTTTTATTATTAAAACTAATATTTTTGTTACGAGAGTAAGAAAAGTGTAATAGGTTAGGTCGAGACCACGAGAGTGTGAGATTTTAACCGGATAGCTAAAGTTAGGCATTTGATTTAAATACAGCGAGAGCGCTTTAAAATGAATTAGACTTATTAAGTTTTCAAAAATTATTTTCTAAACACTTATGGGCTAGCGAGAGCAGGCATAGGGCTTTAGGAGTAAGATCTGAGATAAGACCACGAGAGTGTGAGTCGAGGGTATTTAAACTGATAATCTCTACAGAATAATTTAAGTGAACCATCCTTATAAGCTTAGGTTAGATTGACCCGCATAGGTTAACATAATTATATACCGACCGCCTTCTTATTATTTCATTAAAAACTAAAATTTAATTCCCGTTCTAATCCTTAAAACCAAATCGTGACAAATATCCACCTTAGCTAAACTAGTAGACCCTCTAGCACTAAGTGATTATAAAGTCCCTGTAGGATCGACAATCTTTTATATTACTTCGATAGGCTGTGCGCTTGCAGTTCAGATACCGCTAGACACATATCACGTCTTCGCGCCCATCAAGTTTTTGGCGCCGTTACTGGGGACCTTAATTTAGTAACTAGTGCACTATTAGAGTAGCATTGTCTAGACTAAGGTAACATCTTATTCTTTTCCTAATCTAATTTCCCGAGTGTATGCCAAGTACTCGCTCTCAATGCGAAGACTTGCAACCTCCAGTTCCAGAATTAGAACGCTTCTTACACGTAAGAAGATGAATATTCGATTACGAACGAAAATACAACATTCCAGATCTTCAAATTGATCCACCTAAACCGGTTCAAACATCAAAGGACGCAGAGATGGCTGAAGAACCGAATCATCCACTCAAATATTACGCTAGTCCTTCGCAAGCTGAACCGCATTCCAGCATTGTCGCACCAGCTATCAACCGAAACGATTTCGAATTGAAACCTTCACTGATATCAGCCGTGCAACAAAATCAATTCGCCGGAAATCCTACCGAGGATCCGAACCTTCATCTTTCGATATTTGTGCAGTACACAGATACTGTAAAAGCTAATGGAGTTACCCAAGAAGCCATTAGATTACGTCTTTTTCCTTTTTCACTTCGAGACAAAGCAAGAGCCTGGCTTCAATCTCTACCCTCGAATTCAGTAACTACGTGGGAGGAACTAAAGAGAGTCTTCTTGACAAGATATTTCCCACCTAGCAAGACAGCTATGCTCAGAGCTCAAATCAACGGATTTAAGCAAAAGGAAAACGAGTCACTTTTCGAAGCTTGGGAATGCTACAAAGATATGCTGAGACTTTGTCCACATCACGGATTAGTAGAATGGATGGTCATCCATACCTTCTACAATGGACTCTTGTACAATACAAGAATGAAAATTGACGTTGCCGCAGGCGGTGCACTAATGGACAAAGAATATAATGATGCTTATGCACTAATCGAGAGTATGGCCCAGAACCATTACCAATGGGGAAGCGAGAGAGTCGCAACTGAGAAACCAACAAAAGGAGGTATGTACGAATTGAGTAGTATGGACCAAGTCAATGCAAAGTTTGACCATGAAGCATGCCAAGAGGGTCCATGAGTTTTCTATGATCATATTATACCTCCAAGTTTGTTTTGAAGTCACAAAATCTCAGAGGACTGCATAGTTACCCAGGCAGGCTCAGGACTCCTGCACAGATAACCATAAATTAGGGTTTTGGGTTTGAGGCCCTTACACTCAAATTTTTGGCCATTCTTTATTCTATTTGTCTATATATGATATAAGGAGCATGTGTATCAAATTTGAAGCAAAAATTCCTTGTGGAAGTCATCTGATCAAATGGTGACTTGTTGTGCAAGAAAAGTCAGAATCAGGGCATCTGAAGCCACCAACAAAGGTTCCAAAGGGTTATCATCATCAATTTGAGGACCTATGATATTTATTTGATCTTAGAAATGTTTGGAAGTTCACAAAATTGAAGAATTTTGAGCCATTGCAAAAGTTGCCATTTTGGACATGACTTGTAATGAAAACTTTCCATTTTGGGAAAGATTTTCAACCTCCTCTTTCTTGATCAAAAAGGTTTCAAATAAATTTTCTTTAAACATGAAATTTGTAGATTGGATCTTACCATTTTCAAAAAGTACAAGAACTCCTCTTGATTCATCCTAGAACTCAAGTTATGATGGATCAAAGTTGGGAAAAATCACATAATTTTCAAGTTCATGTCAAAGAGGGAAATATGCAAAATGGTATTTCAAGCCCTTATGTGACCTCTAATCCACTCAAATACATCATGCCATGATCAAAGAACTTCTAAAGATCAGAATTGGGCCAAGAACCTAGGGTTTTCATGACTTGCTTCTCAAGAAATGTCAAAGTTGGAAAAATGCAAAATCTATGAGAACTCTTGAATCAAGCTGCACAGCTCATAACATTTGATCCAAGGGTGCTCCTTGAAGCTAGTTGAGGCAGCCCAGGCCCTAAAATCACTTCTGCACTATGCCATACCTCAAGTACACCAAACCTTGACTTTTTGCAAATTCTCCCATACTCTTGGCATAGTGATCAACAGCCTCTACAAACCTACTCCATGACCTATTCAAAGATTATGGGAGAGATATAGCAGCTCATTTCAACCTTAGAACATACACACTTCAGACTACACAAAATCCTCTCAAAACTTCATCTCTTCGATTCTCATTACACAACCATCAAAGCTCAAATTTTCTTTCACCATTCAATCATACATGGCCCAAGGAACATTTCCCACCCATCACCATGACCTGAAACAGCCTCAAACAAAAAAACTATTTCTGCCATATCAGAACTGAACACTTCAAAATAGCCCCTCTCAACTCCATTCAAGCTTTCCATTAGCTTCAGAAGGACCAAAGGAGCTGATTTGCACAAAAGGGAGGCCCTGAAAGCTCCAGTTTGAAGAACGTCAGTTCAAGTATCCATTAAGAACTTTTTTCTCAGAACCTTGATTTCTTGTTACAAAATGAATCTATGTGTTGCACTGATCATCCTGATGTGTTTAAAATTGAAAATGGTTGAGAAATAAGCATTTCATGATGTTCTGAAAGTTTAACCTAAAAAATGTTTTTATTCGATTCTTGTTGTTCATGTGTTATAAATGATTTTTGTTTGTGGATTTGTGTTCTATGATGTTTGGGGAACGTTTCTGGGCAGATTTGATGTTGTTTAGTGACCTAGGGAAGAAGTTGGGGATTGGGGTTGGCCGGAGAAGATGAGCAGAGCTTATCTCCGGTCACTTGAAAGTCATTAGGGTTAATTAGGGTTTTGTTTTCAAGATTGATTGTGAGTCGTAGGATCTTGATTAGTCTTGTGTGTGAACGGTCCAGATAAATCACTTAACCTTAATTTTAATTAATTAACTTAATTATAATTAATTAAATCAGATTGAACCTGAGCCATTAGATAGCGCACGTATCACAAATTTGAATCTAGGCCCTTAGATCTTCATACCACAAGTCTTGCTAACTCTCATCTTGGGCCCTTGATCCATCCCCCATGCAATCCTGGCCTTTCCTTGTAATTACTTTGCATTTTATTTTTCTTTTTATTTCATTTTATTTTCTTTATTTATTTAAAATAGTAAGTCTTTTTCAAAAATTATGATCTTTTGCATTTTGTCTTTAAATAATTTTCAGAAACCAAACACATTTTTATTTTTATTTTTTGCATTAAAAATCCATTTTTAAATCATTTAATTGTATTATTTAATTCATTCATTCATTTTAATTAATTAAAAATGCTTTTAGGTATTTAAAAATCACCAAAAAAATCATGAAGCATTCATGAACATTTAGAACAATTTACAAACTCATTTTACAAATTTCTTTTAGGGTTTGATCAAGTTTTGACAATTAACCATGAATTAGGGTTTCCAAATTTCCTATTTTTCTAACCCTAACTTCAAAAATTCATTTCTGATCAACCAAGATGAGTTCGTGCATGGTTCTTTTTGCATTCTTTCATACTTTGCATGTAATATCTAGGGTATTTAAATCATATTTTTGCATTGAATTTTCCATTTGTTTGGCATTTTTCATGAAGAAGTACCCAAAACCCTAGCCTAACTTAGAAAAACCATAATTTGACTTTGGTATAGCTTTTGACTTCCACCTTTGGGGAGTGATCTTATGTGTGTTTAGGGTTCATTTGGTTGCAATTTCAATTTTTTATCATGTGTTTTGCTTCTTTTTTGATCATATGCATCTCATACTTTCTTAAAACCCTAATTTGACATGTTCATTTGCATTCATCTTTGCATACCTTCATCATAAGAACTTGTCATGGCATCTCATGCATTTGTATGTGTTCTTAGATACCTTAGGACATGTGTGAACATTGGTTGATCATTGTTGCATACATTTGGTATGTTTTGCATTCATTACTTCTTATGTGTATTCATGTGATTTCAAGCTCCTAACATGCTTTCCTTTGCATCTCATCTCTTGTATGATCATACATAAACATTGTGCATGTCTTTGCATCATTTCATAACACATTTGCAATGTGTTTGCACTTCCGGTCTTGATCATTGCTGAAATTCTGGGATCAGATACGTGATGTCGAACCAGATGTTTAAACACTTGAAATCTTAAACAAAACTTAATGAGCTGGTAAATTAAATAACACAGGAAATTGTTAACCCAGTTCAGTGTATCTCCACACTTACATCTGGGGGCTACCAAGCCAGGAAGGAAATCCAATATAAGTAATATTAATTATGGAGTTAAACCAACCAGTTTAATCCTTCACTTAATATCTACCCAAGGCAATTTCTACCTAAGACTCAACTTAGATATGAGTACCTACTCACTCCCCCTCAATCACACAGTGATCTTTTACAATGATTAATAAAATTGAAGTCACACTTCAAACACAACAGCTTGATCTTACTTAAAAGTTTCAATCAAGACACAATTCACTTTTTGCTTAAAAGCTCATAGAGTGACAAACAATTAAAACCTGTTATACTTCACAAACACCCTTTACAGTCTTCTAAAATTCGTGCTCTTTTCTGAGAGTTTCAGTTCCTTAAATAGATGCTTGGTTTGTGGGCTTTTTGAAAATTATCCAGACTTGATAAATCCCACAGTCATCACCTTAAATTAGGGTGAGTTAGTTTGTTCTCTCCTTGAATCAAGGTGAGTTAGTTATTCTGTTACACTGAAACCAGATAACTAAGCTTCCTCAAGATGCGCCTTGGAGAGCTTATCTTTTTATAATTAATTCCAGATAATTTCTCCTGAATTTACTCACTTCTGTTACGCATTATTTAAGTCAGGTAGCAGGTTTACGATGTCACAACATCTGGTGTGACATCCTGATGTCTTGAACTAAGTTCATTAACTTTTACTTTGTTTGTCAATGTCACAACATCTGGTGTGACATCCTGAACTAAGTTCACTTATTCTTGTTTGTCAAAAATTCTGCCAATTCTTAACATCTACAAACTCCCCCTTTGGCTAATTTTTGGCTAACACAATCTTCTGGTTTTATCAGAGAGCAGCAGAGTTTTATCAGAGAGCAGCAAAGTTCTTTTCTGTTGAATCATGTGAGAGCTAATAATTTGCTCCCCCTCAAACCTGTATGTATACTGCTATGACTTGTTCAACAGACTTTGATATACCAATGAACATTCAAAAATAACTTAGTTCAGAAGACAGAAATTAACAACAACATTGTTCATCAAACAGGCATTAACAGCAGCAGGCATTGTTCAGTACACTTCTCCCCCTTGTTAGACAGAAATTAGGGGCCAACCATTACAGGAAAAAAACAGAAATACAAAGCAAAATTACAATGCAGAATAGGCAATACATTTTCCACCACACACAGCTTCATTCAGACTCAGTGTACTCTGTATCTTCTGCATCCTCAGACTCAGCATCATATTCATCAACATTCTTAGCAACCTCTTCCAGCTCCAGCCTTTGAATTATGTCCTCAAGTTTCTTCTTCCTTTCATCCATCTCTTTGCATGTTGTCTTGAGCTCTGCAATCAGGGCTGCCTTGGATATAGGAGTCTTGACATTAGATGGTCCAGCAGATGTCCCACTTGGAGCTTCAACATCTGCAGCATGATGGCTCAGAAACAGTTTGTAGTGAAAGGACAGTGGACTCTCCCTCTTACAGATAGAATCCTTATCAGTAAGGATGCCTGGATATTGGTTGAGAATGATTCCACAAAGCAGTGAGGGGAAGGCTATTGGAAGCTTGATTGCTGAGGTTCCTGCATGCTTTAGTGTTTGATCAAAGATATAAGCCCCATAGTCCAACTTGGTTTGGGTTCCTATAGCACAGATAAACCTTCCCAGCCCAGTAGCTATAGATGAAGTGTGGTTTGTGGGGACCCAGTTGAGTGTTCCAATCTTGTGCAACATAGCATACTTCCTTGTTAGCAAGCTGACAGATAGTTTACCTTTGACTGGCCATGACTTGACCTGGTTGGCAGTGATGATTTTGCAGACTTGGTTGTCAGTTTTGCCCAGTGTCGCTCCCGATAGATGGGACCAGCCCCAAATAAAGGTACAGACGCGAACGGTCGGCGAGAGGGACAATGAGAACACACAGCAGTGAACTCACTGGAGATGAATAGAGTCGCCAGTTAGGCATTTTTATCCCGGAGGAAAGGCAATGCTGCATAGACCTAGAAAAAGATGGATAAGACGGTTGCGAACCAGAGAGACTGAGAAAGGGGGTTGGTTACAACCTGGGAAGGTATTAGCACCCAGATTGTCCGCCGTACTCGACGGGATCCACGCTTAGAAGATTTGTGTTTTAAAGGGGTAGTGTCAGTGCAATCTGTGTGTATAAAAGAGCTGGAAAAAGATGTACAAGTGTCAGTGTAAAGGGAGTGTGAAGTGTGATATATACAGTGTCAGTGTAAGAACAAGAGTGAAATGCTCAGGAGTATGAGGCTTAAAGAATAAAGCTGGAAAGAGGGGGAATATACAGAGACTTTTGTTCGATAACTGTTAAGTTATGCCTACGTATCCTCTCGTGCAATGAGGAAGTAAGAACACCGTAGTTCGACCCAAAGAGACTGAAAAATGAATTGACTGGTGAACTGCTTACTTGCCCATGCTCAAGTGTATGATCTGTCTGGCACAGATGCAAACTGTCTTGCATTAGACGGAAGAAGCAAGTTCTCGTTTGTGAGTGAATGAGATGAGAAAAGAATCCCGGAGGAGACGATTATTGTTTGTTTTTTTGAGTTTTCAGTCTTTTATTGCTTTTGAAAGTTTGTCATAAGTTAATGAGCTTAAGCCTAAACCAATGGATTTAGTAAACTCATCACATCCTCCCTCTGATTAGGGGTAATGAGAATACCTTAAGTGTGAAGTCAGATTCTCACACTTAATCACCTTTGGTGTAGGATTAAGATCATTAACCTACTTGTTGATTATTTAGATGTTTTTGTTGTTTTTGTTTAGTGTTAATTAATGAGGTTAAGCCATAATCGAGGATTAAACAGACCCATTACACCATCCTAATAGAAGGATAATAGATGAGAATGTTTAAGCTGAGGAAAGCTCCTCAACTTAATCCATGATTAGGGATTAAACTCATGACAAAACAAACCTTTGATTAAGTGGATTTTATTTAATGATATGATGATGAAGTGTTTTTTAGGGTTTGTAAGACAACTTGAGGGGGACTTGTCCATTAACACTAGGGTTAGTCCTTCTTAACCAATTAAGGAAGAATTAGAACCCTAATGCAAGGCCCAAGTTACAAGTGTGATGTCTTGATGATTATTAAGTGAATTGATTAAAGGATTTAAACACATTAAGGGTTTAACACTTAGGATTAAAGTTATACACTCCATCCTAATAGAAGGATGCAGGCATAAGCTTAATCACAAAGCCTTAAAGCCTTTAGGGTTTAGTCCCTGATTATGAGATGAGAAGAGAAAACTCAAAAGAGACACAAAGGTAAAACTAAGAGGGGAGACTAATCAAAACCCTAATCATTGTCATGCTTGGTTGTTCCTAAGGTTTGTAAGGTTTACAAGAACAATCTTCAATGGAACCACCAGGAAGCAGATGAAAGGATCAAGAGAAGCAAAGCAACTTGCTTCATTCAAGAAGTCAAGTCACTTGGAGAAAGAAAGTGGGAAGAAGAAGAATGAGCAAGCTCAAACCCAAACACATATAAAAATGCAGCATGGATGCAAGAGAGATGAAAAGAAAAGTTGTGAGAAGTGAAGGCAAATTCACTTCTCCAAGTTACTTACCACCTGAAAGGTTAGAAAGGAAATGCAATGCAATGTAAAATGGGATGAGATGACATGATGAGAAACAAAACCAGAAGCATTTACATGATGCTAATGATTCTATGAGATGCTACAAACATGAGGCAGCACATGGAGATGATCATACAAGTTCATGAATGCAAATGAAGCAAGTTTAAGAAGCATGGACATACATGAAAAGTTATGAGATGCATGTGGCATACAACATGGCAAATACATGATGCAATGATCACACATGCTTTCAATATGTCTTATGATGTTCAATGAACCAAATGGATGCTTGAAATGTCATGGCAAGTCATGTTATGCAAGAGAATGCAAGATGGATGCATATGGGAGCCCAAATTAGGGTTTATGAACCATACATCAAACAAAAATCAAAATCAGAAGCAAACCCTAAGATAAAAAAATTGAAAATACCACTCAAAGGACCCCTAATCCTATACTAGCTCACTGCCCAAAGGAGAGGTTTCAACTCCTAACCAAATTCAAGTTATGGTTTTCTAAAGATTTCTAGGGTTTTAGGGTTCCTAAACAAGAAAATTATCAAACAAATGGAAAATGAAAGATCAAATCATGGCCATTTAATCTCACAAACTACATGCTAAACACAATGCAATGCAAAAAGAATCAATGTCCAACTCCTCATGGATAGGCAGAAATGATTTTTGGAACTTTGGATCAAATTAATGCATAAAAATGATTTTAAATCAATGAAAAATTCTCAAAATGCATCAAGATCAGAAAATAAATTTGGTTTGGGGGTTGGACAATGTTTCTAAATGTCTTAGAACATTTCATGAATTTTTTGGTGATTTTTAAATACCTAAAAGTATTTTTAATAAATTAATTTTCATTAATCAATTAAAAATAAACTTTTAAATATTTTAAAATACTTTTTAAATGCTAAAAATGAAAATAAAAATATTTTTGTGTTTTAAAAATTAATGAAACTCTTGACAAAAAGTTTCATAATTTTAAAAACAATTTTGCTATTTTAAATAAATTGCACAAGTTAAATGAGAAAAAATGAAATAAAAACAAAATAAAATGGAAAGTATTTAGATCTAGAGGCTGAGATTTGAACTGGGGTGGAAACCATTGACCGCGCGCGTTTATGAAGGGTCCAGATTGCTTCTGATTAAATTAATTTAATTATGATTAATTAAACTAACTAAAGTGATTAGGGCAAAACAAGTGAATCTGGGCCATTCATGCACGCGGGAAGTCAACAGAGTCAGGCCATCTAACGCATGAGATTCAAATGGGATTAATTACAGGGATTAGGGCTTAAACAAATTCAGGTGACCGGAGGGGAACTCCGGTCATCTTCTCCGGCGATAACAAAACCCTAGAATACGATTCAGGCCACCATTCTTCAAATCAAAGCCAGGGAAATGTTCCTCTACTCAAAACTCAATCAAAACACCTCTCAAACTAAATTTCTCATGCTTAAACTAAGAGAATCGAAGCCATGAAGATTCACGAGCAAAGTTTCAGAGCCCTGGTAAATCCTCATTTCTCACTCATTTCTAATTCTAAAACCATCCCCATGATCAGCAAGACATACACAATCAAATTATAACTTAAAAATCAAGCTCTGAGAGAAAAGTTTCATGGCCATACCTGAGATGGAGACTCCTGTTTCTGGGCTTTCAGAGCTATTCTTTGGTGCAAGCTTGCTCCACTGACTCCCCTGGTGCTAATGGAAGGCTTGGAATGAGCTTAAACAAGCTGGTTTGAGAAGTCCAGTTCTGGTGTATCAGAAAATGGAGTTTGTGTATGAGCTGTTTCAGATCATTGTGAAGGGTGGTATTGGTTCTATGGAGGTTTTCTGGTTGATTGGTGAAGGTAGAATGAGTGTTTGATGACTGTGGAAGGTGATTCGAAGAGAGGAAAGTTTTTGCAGGTTTTTGGATGTGTTGTGTTCTAGTGTGCTTCTGGCTGTTTTGAGTGTTGGTCTGGGCTAAATGAAGCATGGTGAGTTGAGTAGTGGAATTGTTTCTTGTGTTTTTGAGCTATGGAGACAGATTCGAAGAGAAATGCAAAATGGGGTGAGTTTGTGTGTGTCTTGCTAGGGCTTGTTTCAGGCTGGCTCCTTATGTGAAATGGCTAGCAAATGGATAGTATAAACAACTCCAATTGGTCAGATGATGTGACCTGGCCTGCTGTGATAGGTAAGTTCACTTTTGCAAATTGTCAACCTTTTTTGTAAGAGAGGCATGGGCTAAGTTCTAGCTTGGTACAAGAGTGTAGGCTGGCGAAGCATGGTGTGTGAGTGAGGCTAGGGTGGTTCAGCAGCCAAGGCAACAAGTTGGTGAAAGTGTGATGATGGTTTTGCAAGTTGATCATCTTTGGTTCACATGTAACTATCTTGCTACACAAGCCATGAAACATGAGAAACTTTGGTTCAAATCTGATTTTTAGGTCACATAGAATGTTTGTGTAGTGGTTAGACATGAATTAGAAGCTATGAATGCCTTGGTACAAAGTTTTTGCAAGTTTCTCATTTGAGGCATATCTTGAAAATTAGTGATTTTTGCCAACTTTGACACACCATAACTTTTGATCCAAAATGAATTAGATCATGTTCTTGTACTTTTTGAAAAGGGAAAAATGTATTCTACAACTTTCATGACCAAAGTTTTTCCATTTGAAGCATTTTTGGATCAAAAAGTAAGGTTTGAAAAGTGACCTAAAATGACATATTCTTTAAAAGTCAACTATGCCCAAAAAAGTCAACTTTGCAAAAACTTCAAATTCTTGAATTTTGTGAACTTCAACCTTCTTCCATGATCAAATAAAGATCATATACACTCAAAATGATGAAGATCACCCCTTGGTTGGGTCATTGGGGGCCTCAGATGCCCTGATTTTGCACTGACTTGTCTGAAAAGTCAACTCTTGATCAAATGACTTCCCCATGGAATTTCTTCATGAAAATTGATATGCATACTCCCTATACCATATAGAGACCAATGGAAACAAGAATGACCAAAAAAATTGGAGTTATGGCCTCTGAAACCAAAACCCTAATTCTAGGTCATCTGTGCACTCAAACCTGGCTCTGCATCCATACCAATCCCAGTTCTTGTGATTCTTTGGCATTTTTGACTTTGAGAGGATGTAATATGATACTTGAACATATATGGACTCCTTTGAAGTGATTGGTGATCTTTGGAGTGGCTCAAGAAGCTCTTGGATTGCTCAGATCACAAACCCTAGGTGCAGATGACTTAGAACCAATGCAATGAATCAAAATGTGATATGAGATGCTATGATTGTGTTTATGCATATGAAATGATCACAAGCCATGGTGTGAATGGGTGAGGGCAAATTTGGGGTGTTTACAGCTGCCCCTATTCAAACATGAGTTAGCTGTGCAGGATGTAAGCAGCGGCTTAACAGGCCAACAAGATAACTTGTGGTTGAATACCAAAGACAATCCAAAATTTGCACTCACAGAATGAAGAAGAAAAGGGATATAGATTGTAGAAGAAAATAAAGTATATTGTATAGTGTGGGCGACGGAGGACGACCGTCGAGCAGAGGACGACCGCTGGGTAAATAGCAATGACGGGGACGACCGACATGCTGGGGATAAACGGTAAAGCTAAGACGGGGACGGCCGACTAGCTGGGAAAAATAAGAAATTATGATGGGGACGACCATCAAGATAAAGTTGTAAGATTCTCTGGGAATTAATGAAACATGACGGGGACGGCCATCAAGTTCATAAAGCAAAGTAACCAATGATGGGGACGGCCATCAGGCTAAAAAGAAAAGGGACCACGACGGGGACGGCCATCGGGTTAAAGAATAAATGAAATAAACAGATGATGAGGTACGGTTATCAAAGGTGAAGGACGATCACCTAGCAGGGGACGGCTGCTCTGTTGGGTTAAGATGAGGGACGGTCATCTAAGGTGGAGGACGACCACCTGGCAGGGTACGGCTGCCGAAAATATCGCGACATAGGACGAATGCCGGATAACAGGTCAACGATGGGGACGGCCATCGGATGAGCATGATGGAGGACGACCATCAAGAGGTGGAGGACGACCACCTAGCAGGGGACGGCTGCTCTCAAGGTTTGTCATGACATAGGACGAATGTCAGATAACCAAAAAATCAACAATGGGGACGGCCATTGGATAAAATGATGAAGGACGATCATCAAGAGGTGGAGGACGACCACCTAGCAGGGGACGGCTGCTAAAAATCAACGATGGGGACGGCCATCGGATGAGCATGATGGAGGACGACCATCAAGAGGTGGAGGACGACCACCTAGCAGGGGACGGCTGCTCTCAAGGTTTATCATGACACAGGACGAGTGTCAGATAAAAAAGGAAAATTTGCTTTGTTGGTGATCTACTGGGGAATAGTAAACACGGACGAGTGTTTATATCCAAGAAACAAAAGGTATAAGTGTTTAGATGTTTGTGTATAGATTAAAGATGCGGACGAGCATCCTCAAGACTATGATACGGATGAGTATCAGGTAGAAACAAATACTGACGCGTGTTCAGAGATGACGATACGGACGAGTATCACCGGGTTTAACAAAGAACACAGACGAGTGTTGAATCTGAGGGGACTTTTCTGGGGAATAGTAGACACAGACGAGTGTCTATATTCAAGAAGACATAAGTGTTTGACATGGTGTATGGATTTAAAGATGCGGACGAGCATCCTTAAGACTATGATACGGACGAGTATCATGTAGAAACAAACATTTGATGCATATTCTGAGATGATGGTACGGACGAGTACCAACTGGTTAACAAAGAACAAGGACCAATGCTGAATCTGTGGGGATATGAATAGTATATACAAGATACGGACGAGTATCTGTATAAGTGTGACATGAGTAGTGAGTATGAGTATAGATGAGCGTTTATCTGCTGGGGAGGGTGACACGGACGAGTGTCAAGAGAGAAAAGTATAATAATATCAACAAGTATATGGGTCGTAAAAGTGTAGGTGACTGCGCTGGGGAAATGACACGGACGGGTGTCAAGAAAATGTATATATAAGTATAGGTGAGTGCAAAGATGATGTCTTTGGCTTTCCGCTGGGGATATGACACGGACGGGTGTCAGGAAGTATCTGTAATGCGGGTGGTTTTGTTTGTAAAGAGTGTTCAGCAACTTTACCGGGGAGTGATGACACGGACGGGTGTCAAAATGAGTATATACTGGTGTTTGTGAATTGTGAGGCAACTGCTTTTGCTGGGGACTCTGGTGGGGATTTTGGGGAAAGTATTTTGTATATTGACGGATTGTCGTTATTCACAAGTGTTCGATTCACAACATGACTTATGATTATGCTATGTATTCGATTTTTTGCCGTAATGCTCCGTATTAGACGGAATGCTACGCTTTGTGGGTGAATATGATGCAAATGTCATGATTATGCAAAGAGGTACAGATCCGGGATTCGGATCCCGTTGCTGTGAAGATCTCTGGTCGATCTGTTCGAAATGGACATCCCAGCTAGGGGTGAGATCATTGATAGATCTGGTGAAATGCATCTGCTTGGGGAAATGGGTCAATGATGGACCTATCCTAGTGAATGAGGGACCCAGCTGGGGTTTGTAGAGGCTTTCCGTACTCTGTTGTGACTCCTTCGTGCGTTGCTCTTCTGAATAGAGGCTGACACTCCGTGGGGAGATGGTTCCCTGACTTGTACTCGACTGAGGAAGAATCAACAACTCGGCTGGGGAAATTGACAAGTGGCAACTCACTGGGGAAAGTTATTGGCAACTCAGCTGGGGAGAAAACACCTCTGGTGCCAAGAGCGAGTGTTGATTTTCCAGCTTGTTGGGATGTAACTTGCATGCCCCAAGTTGCGCTCTGGATACCTGCAATCCTGCAAAGATAAGGAAACGCACAAATGGTCCCGAGGTATCCTTTACTGGATTCCGTCATAGGAGCTAAGCACTTTCGAGAGTAAGTATATTCCCTGCAAGCATGTGTTTTTATTTTTGAAGGTAAGCATCTGTACTTATACAATCAGTTTTTATAGACATCAGACATTTTTTGCAAATAAAAGTAAACTGTACGAGACGAGACGTGACTGAAAATCTGATTTTATTAATTTATGCGCCCTGAATTGGCGAGATACAGTCAAAGAAACAAATCTCTTAAAATGAAGAGACTGTTACAAATTGAGAAACAAAGTGCTGGCGATGTTGATGACGCTTTAAGGAGCTTCCTCTTCTGCTACGACTCGTATGACTTTTGACGTTCTTCTCGTCTTGCTTTTCTGAAGAAAGCTGATTCTGATTGAAGCTTGACCCTTTCGAAGCTTACCAAGTTGTAGGTGATACAGACAAGTTCAGGATGCAGTTGTTCGCTTATTCCCTTGTTTTGCATGGATCGCCCTTTCGGGTTTTCAATCCATCGGGATACCCATTTTTTGCCTGAGTTGTCCAATGCGGCTTTTCAACTCAGCGGGTGTACATTTTTTGTTCATTTTCCCTTACTTTTGCCCGAGTCTTTTATTCTGTTTTTGACTCGCCGGGATGCCCTATTTTTGCCTGGACTTACATTCTGTTTTTATGTCCAGCGGGTCATTTTTATGCGATGTATTTTTTAACTGCATCCGAATTCACAGGGGACGGGAAGTCTTCACCATCCATGGTGCTGAGCATCAGTGCTCCACCAGAGAAAACTTTCTTTACCACGAATGGTCCTTCATAGTTTGGAGTCCACTTGCCCCTGTGGTCTGTATGAGGAGGAAGGATTCTTTTCAGCACAAGATCTCCTACTTGGTACTCTCGGTGCCTGACTTTCTGATCGAAGGCTTTCTTCATTCTTTTCTGATACAGCTGCCCATGACAGATTGCAGCCAATCTCTTCTCTTCAATCAGACTCAGTTGTTCGAAGCGGGACCGAACCCACTCTGCTTCGTTCAGTTTAACATCCATTAGTACCCGCAGAGAGGGTAATTCAACTTCAACAGGTAGGACTGCTTCCATACCATACACAAGCTGATACGGTGTTGCCCCAGTGGATGTTCTGATTGACGCGCGGTACCCATGCAAGGCAAACGGTAGCATCTCATGCCAGTCTTTGTAAGTGACTACCATCTTCTGCACAATCTTCTTGATATTCTTGTTAGCTGCCTCAACAGCGCCATTCATCTTTGGCCTGTAAGGAGAAGAGTTGTGGTGTTGGATCTTGAAGTCCCGACATAATTCAGCCATCATCTTGTTGTTTAGATTGGAACCATTATCAGTAATGATTCGCTCGGGAACTCCATATCGACAGATGATATCTCTCTTCAGAAATCTGGCTACCACTTGTCTTGTAACATTGGCATAGGAAGCTGCTTCGACCCACTTGGTGAAATAATCAATGGCAACCAGGATGAATCTGTGGCCGTTCGAAGCAGTTGGCTCAATTTTACCAATCATATCAATGCCCCACATGTCAAAGGGCCAGGGTGAAGACATTATGTTCAAAGGATTGGGAGGCACATGCACCTTGTCTGCATAAATCTGGCATTTATGGCACTTTCTGGCGTAGGCACAACAGTCTGCATCCATTGTGATCCAGTAATAACCTGATCTTAGCAATTTCTTAGCCATGGCATGACCTCCTGCATGGGTACCAAAGGATCCTTCGTGCACTTCGTGCATCAACAAGTCTGCTTCTGTCTTATCAACACATCTGAGGAGCACCATATCAAAGTTTCTCTTGTATAAGGAACCATCAGTGTTCAGGAAGAAACTACCAGCAAGCCTTCTCAAAGTCTTCTTATCATTGGAAGATGCCCCAGGTGGGTATGTTTGATCCTCCAAGAAGCACTTAATATCGTGGAACCAAGGCTTATCATCTTTGACAACATCTGCTGCGAACACATACGCTGGTCTGTCAAGTCTGGACACTGATATCTGGGGTACAAAGTTGGCAGCTTGAACTTTGATCATGGATGAAATGGTAGCAAGAGCATCTGCAAACTGATTCTCGTCCCGAGGGATATACTCAAGCTTGACTGTTGTGAAGAAAGTCAATAACCTCCTTGTATAATCCCTGTAAGGTATCAGATGATCCTGGTGGGTGTACCATTTGCCGTTGGTTTGATTAACTACCAGAGCTGAATCTCCGAATACAGTCAATGTCTTGATCCTGAGGTCAATGGCTTCCTCAAGACCCATAATGCAAGCTTCGTATTCAGCTTCGTTGTTAGTGCAGTTGAAGGTGAGTTTTGCCGAGAAAGGCATGTGAACTCCTTTAGGTGTAATGAGTACTGCACCAACACCACGACCATTCATGTTAACAGCCCCATCAAACATCATAGTCCATTCTTCTTCCGGGTCAGGCCCTTCAGTGTGAACAGGCTCTTCATGATCTTTTGTTTTAATGAACATGATGTCTTCATCAGGGAAGTCAAATCTCATAGGCTGGTAGTCATCAATGGGTTGCTCAGCAAGATATTCAGATAGTACACTGCCCTTGATGGCTTTTTGAGAGGTGTACTGGATGTCATATTCTGTAAGGATCATCTGCCATCTTGCAACCCGTCCGGTAAGAGCTGGCTTCTCAAATATGTACTTAACTGGGTCCATCTTTAAGATCAATAAAGTAGTGTGGGTCAACATATACTGTCTCAGTCGGCGAGCAGCCCACGCTAAAGCACAGCAAGTTTTCTCGAGCAGTGAATAACGTTGTTCACAGTCGGTAAACTTTTTGCTCAGGTAGTATATTGCATACTCTTTTCGACCAGACTCGTCATGCTGGCCCAGCACACACCCCATCGATTCTTCTAATACTGTCAAGTACATTATCAGAGGCCTTCCTTCAACTGGAGGCATAAGGATTGGAGGTTCTTGCAGGTATTCCTTGATCTTGTCAAAAGCCCTTTGGCAGTCTTCGTTCCACCTGACCGTCTGTTCTTTTCTCAGTAGTTTGAACAAGGGTTCACAGGTTGCTGTAAGGTGAGATATGAACCTTGAGATGTAGTTCAATCGACCTAAGAACCCTCGAACTTCTTTCTTTGTTTTTGGCGCAGGCATCTCTTGAATAGCTTTGACTTTATCAGGGTCAACTTCAATCCCTTTCTCGCTTACAATAAAGCCCAGCAACTTACCGGATCGCACCCCGAATGTGCACTTGTTGGGGTTCAGCTTTAATTGATACTTCCTCAGGCGCTTGAATAGTTTCAGCAGATTTACCAGGTGATCTTCCTCTGTAAGGGACTTGGCGATCATGTCATCCACATAACATTCTATTTCTTTATGGATCATATCGTGGAATAATGTTACCATAGCCCGTTGATATGTGGCACCAGCATTCTTTAGTCCGAATGGCATCACTTTGTAACAGAACGTGCCCCAAGGTGTAATGAATGTTGTCTTCTCCATGTCTTCAGGTGACATCTTGATCTGATTATATCCTGAAAATCCGTCCATGAAGGAGAATACCGAGAACTGAGCCGTATTATCTACCAATACATCAATGTGAGGTAATGGGAAGTTATCTTTCGGGCTAGCTCTGTTCAGATCCCGATAGTCAACACACATTCTTACTTTGCCGTCTTTCTTAGGCACAGGTACTATGTTAGCAACCCACGGCGGATAGCTAGTTACGGCAAGGAACCCGGCGTCCCACTGCTTTTGTACCTCTTCTTTGATCTTCATTGCCATGTCTGGGCGAGTACGGCGCAGTTTCTGTTTAACCGGCGGGCATTCTTCCCTTAAAGGCAGCTTGTGCACAACAATGTCGGTGTCCAACCCTGGCATATCTTGATACGACCAAGCAAACACATCCACATATTCTTGAAGCAGATCAATCAGTTGTCTCTTCACTGAGTCTTGCAGGCAGGCCCCGATTTTAACCTCTTTCACGTCTTCATCTGTACCAAGATTAATCACTTCAACCTCTTCCTGGTGAGGAGTAATAACCTTTTCCTCTTGTCTTAACAACCTGGCTAGCTCTTCAGGAAGCTCATATTCTTCTTCAACCCCTTCATCAGCTTGATTGATCGGATTGTCAAAGTCATACGAAGTCGTAGCCGTGCTATTGTCGGTGCTGTCAGGAAAGCACTCTCTGCAAGGGTTTAGTTTGTTCATTTTAGTGATTTGATTTTAATCTTGTTTAGAAAAATAAAGTTATCATTTTGAAAACAACGCCATTTATTTTTTGTACAAAAAGAAAAATGGAAAAACAGTGAGCGGAAAAGAAAAAGACTCGTTTACAAAAAGATGTCTGATATTTCATTGATTAATCTTGTTTGCACAAAAAGTACAGATGGCCCGATTACAAAATGAGTCTTGTCATCTTGGGCAAGATGCAAGACTTTGATGCATGCTATAAAAAATACAGGAAATAATAATTACTCTGCATGAGTAACCCTTATAATTTCCTGGGAAGACCAGTTCGAGATACTGCTCCCCGGGATCTTTGGACGAATCCAATTCTCCAGATTGCGCTCCTCTTCCAGCTCGTCTTCCAAATTGTTGATAGTATCAGGGGTGAGCATCCCCCCACTGACAAAACCGGGCTTCCCAGCAGCCTCTGCTTGATTCTGTTGAGTTGGTCTGTAACCCAACCCAAATTTGTCTTTCTTCTCCTCCACAGATAAAACCTTGCCCCAGCCTTGGGCAGTTCCTTCCTCAACAACCTTCCGGGCTTGTTGATAAGATGACATGGAGATCCCAGATACAGCAGATGCTTCATTAACATTCAGGGCCTCAAACCCTTGGCTCATTGTTTCATGGATCTCCCCATCCATCTCAATATACTTATAAGTAGCCAGATGGCTAACAAATATATCCTCCTCTCCACAGATGGTAACAACTTGGCCCTCCCACTCAAATTTTAACTTCTGGTGAAGGGTAGACGTTACTGCGCCAGCGGCATGAATCCATGGTCTACCCAACAAACAGCTGTAGGCAGGCTGAATGTCCATCACGTAGAAGATCGTTTTAAAGGTTTGTGGGCCAATTGTCACAGGTAGCTCAATCTCTCCCAGAACCGATCTCTTAGAACCATCAAAGGCTCTTACTACCAGGTTACTGGGACGCAATGCTAATCCTTCATACTCTAGCTTCACCAGGGCCTTCTTTGGTAAGACATTAAGGGATGATCCCGTGTCTACCAGCACATGGGAAAGGACTGCACCTTTACATTCCATGGTGATGTGCAAGGCTTTGTTATGGTTGCGGCCTTCCGTTGTCAAGTCAGTATTGGTGAACCCTAGCCCATTGCTAGCAGTAACATTTCCAACCACGGTTTCCAACTGATTGACAGTGATCTCTTCAGGCACGTAAGCTGCGTGCAAGACTTTGAGTAGTGCGTTCCGATGGGCTTCGGAGCACATAAGCAATGAGAGGATAGAGATCTTGGATGGCGTCTGGTGAAGCTGATCCACTATTTTGTAATCACTCTTTTTGATGATTCTCATGAACTCATCAACTTCTTGATCGAACGGTGTTTTCAAAGCTTCCTTAACAGCTTGATCTTCCTGCACCGGGCTCTTTCCTTTTGCCTTGGCAGCAGCTTCTGCTTCGGCAGTGGGTCTTTGAATTTGTGGAGCAAAGAGACGTCCGCTTCGAGTGAAGCCTCCGCCTCCCCCCACATTGTCTATTTGTGGTGCAGGTGTTGATGGTTCAAGGGTGATTTTCTTTCCTTCGCAGTACACGTCAGAGCCGTAGTGCCAAGGGATGGCCCTATTGCTTTCATAAGGTACTGGTCCAGGCACCGTGACAGTGACTGGACTGATGACAGCTGCAGAAGGGACTGTGATAGTCTGTGGATCGTAATAAATCGTGACTGGTGCTCTGATGGGAGCAGCACTTTCTGAGTTGTAGGCAGAGTTGCTTTCAGGATCATAAAATATTGTGACAGTTGAGACATCTTCAGAGTTTGTTGCTGGAGTTGTAGGAAACATTGTCGGAAGGATGGATGTTGTTGTTGTAGGAGATTCAAAATGGAGTGATGCTGAAGTTGTAGAAGGCAAATTTGTTGATAACTGATCAGTTGAGATGATAGATGAAGTACTTGTTGATGAAGCCGAAGAATTGTCAGGAACAATGGTTGCTGCAGTTGTAGGAGATATCGGAACTGTTGCTGATGAGATTGCTGGATTTGTTGGAAATGATGTGGTGATCTGAAGTTGGCCACTCTGAATGAGACCATCTATGCCATTCCTCAGGTTATCGCACCCATTTACTGAAATATTGCAGTAAGCACACCCTAACTCACACCCCGGGAACATTTGACATTCGAGGAGCTGAGCCTTAATCTCCACCAACGGTGTCCGAATCTGACCCACACTGGTTATTAAATAAGACGGCTTGTCTTCTTCAATAGCGTTGATTCTGGGACCACCGTGGTGTGGCATAGGATTTTTGTTGACGTTGGGTGGTGGTGCGAAATTCAGAGCTTTAGAGTCTACCAGGTCTTGTACCTTCATGTGCAAAGCTCTGCACTTTTCTGTACTATGGCCAGGTGCATTTGAATGAAAAGCACATCTGGCGTTGGAGTCGTAATTCCTGGGTAGACTGTTGGGATCTGGAGGTGCCAATGTCCTTAGCTCAACTAGGTTGAGTTTCAGGAGTTGTGGCAGCAATGTAGCATATGGCATAGGGATCGGATCGATCACCCTGTTGGCTTGAGATGGCCTCTGCTGGAATGGCCTTTGCTGGTTATTGTTGTTGGTGTTGTTGTTGTTGTAATTTCTCGGAGGATACTGATTTTGTTGATGGTACTGAGGTTGTTGCTGATAGTTTTGCTGCGGAGGTTGATAAGCTGGTTGTGGATGAGCTGAAGCAGGAATGGTGACTGCTGCCACAGATCTATGAACATATTGGGGCTTGCCCCTGTTGGTATGGATGGCATTGGTCTCACCAGTCCTTCTTGGGCCCGCAAAAGGCTTTCTTGCATTACTGGATGAGCTTGCACCGTTGTCTGAGATCTTTCCCATCTTCAATAAGCTTTCAATTCTTTCTCCGGCTATGACTACATCTGCAAAGCTGGTAGATGAGAAGGCAGCTAGCCTGTCAATGTAAGTCCCCTGAAGGGTGTTCATGAACATATCAGCCATCTCCCTTTCTGACATAGGTGGTTGGGCAGCAGCAGCAAGCTGTCTCCATCTTTGAGCATACTCTCGGAAGCTCTCTCTAGATGACTGTGACATTCCCATTAGGAGGGTCCTGTTGGGTGCCATATCCAGATTATACTGATACTGTCTGATGAAGGCCTCTGCCAGGTCCTTCCAGCATCTAATAGTTGCTCTTGTCAGATGGGAATACCATTCCCTCGAAGCTCCAGTCAAGCTATCCTCAAAGTAGAACATCCACAGCTTCTCGTCCATGGTATAGGCTTTTAGCCTCCCGAGAAAAGATTGTGGATGGGTTCGGGGACAGGAAGTCCCATTATACTTCTCAAAGCATGGTGGCTTAAACTTGTGGGGAATCCTGACCCCGTCTACCAAGCCCATATCCATAACATCAAAACCCAAAGAGTTTTGAGACTCTAAGGATCTTAATTTCTCAGCTATCTCATCCAACCTTCTATCATAAGCTTCTTCTCCGACTCCCATTACTGTAAACTGGTCTTCTTGAGGGTCTTCTTGCAGTACCCTCCCTGCTGTGGCAGTTCCTTGTATATTGACAGGAATGTTGGCCTCTGGATGGAGGTGGGGTCCGAAGACTGGGGGATTGACATGAGGTTGGACTCTTTCATTGTTGCTAGTCCCAGCAGTCCCTGGCTGATGATCTTCCTGATTTCTTCCTTCTACCAGTGCCCTGAGCCTCTCCTGGCTTTGAGCCATGTTGTTCATTACCTCCATAAACTGTGTCATTTGGTTCCTCATTTCCAACCTCTCGTTGGTCATTTGGTTCCTGACCTCAGTAAGGTCCTGCTGCATCTGATCCATCTGTATGCCCGGAAGGTTACTGCGGGTGGGGTACCTGTGTGGTCGGTTGAGTGGAAACCCTCGTCGTCGAGCAATAATTCCTGAACATCACAACAGAGTTAGCAACAACAAAACAAAAACCTACAAAACAAACAAAGGGTTAGCATGCAATGCAGTATGCTTATTTGTTTTCAAGGTATCCGGCTTGGCATTCAGTTTTGACCCTTCCAGACCCTTGAAGATGATACTGCTGATGTTGCTTTTGAAGTAAACTCGGATGGAACAAACTAATACATATATTACAAAAGGTAAAATAATACATAGTTTGTTTACAAATACAAGCCCTCTGAGGGGTCAAAATACATTACAAGAAAATAAAAGTACATGGAATGAAAGCAACAACAAGTAAATGGTCAAACACCAAGACCAAACTCATCCTCCCGAACTTCCTTGAGAAGTGCTTCGGTCACAGGATCAGCCGGACGCTCCGTGAGATTCCTGATAAGGAGGTTCCGGGTAGTAACAGCTGTAGTTAGCTTCTTGTGTTGACTTTGGTCTTTTGACCTCTTCACTCCAGCTCTGATCTTCAGTTCTGATACCTCCCTCTGGGCTGCTGCCAGGGCTTCTTGTTGCTCTTTTGCACTAGTTTCTATCTGCTCTATCTTGTCTTGGACCCTCTTGTCCTCCAGAGTACGAGCCTCGGTGATCCTGACCCACCTAGCCTGACTCTCCTTCAGATACAAGTTTGTCCTGGCTTTCTGGAACTGGGCTTCCTTGCAAGCATTCTTCAGGATTTGTTCTCCAGCCCTAGACTTCTTAATGTAATCTTCAGACTTCTCAATTCTAGCCAGATGCTCCACCTTCAACTTCTCCAACCTCTCAATATCCAGTCTACCATCACTCCTCTCCCAGAGGGTCTTCTGTAGAGCTTGAGTCAGCTTCTCATTTCTCTCTTTCAACTTCTCAAACTCCTCTAAGCTGACAGTTGCTGGAGGTGGTGTTGTGGAAGGCCCAGGCATATCTTCAATAGTAAAGGGCATCCCAGAGAATTGAGCCCTGGCATGGGACCAATCATAGTATTGTGCTGATGCCACATTGTTACATTTCCCCAGGATGGTTACCCCCTTAGTCTGCACATTGTCCCAGGCCCAGGCTGTCTGCCTAACAATAGCCAGATTGAGCTTGTTCTCACAATAAAGAGTCTCAACCAAGTCCTGTGCCTTAGGAGTGTGGACCAGTGCATAGCCCAGTTGTCTTTTGAACAGCAGAGGGTTGTAATTAATACTACCCTTAACTCCTATTAGGGGCACATTGGGAAAATGCCCACAGCTGGTGATGATATCCCTGCCTTTTGTGCTTTGAGTGCACCACCTGATATCAGCTGAAGTTAGAGTAGTAAGTCTTCCAGCCCAGTTTCTCTGCTGATGAGGGTTCAAAAATGCATCTGTCCTGGGCAAATGCCTGAGAAGCCAAGTATGGAACAAAGGAGCACAGCATCTTACTAATCTTCCCCTTTGCTTTTCATTCCTCTGATGCACTGAATAGTAGAGATCACCCAATAAAGTTGGCACTGGGTTCCTTAGAATGAACAGATGGATTGCATTCTTACTAATGAATCGAGGCTCATCTGCAAATAATACAATCCCATATATACTCAGGGCCAACAAAGCACAGACTGCTTTCCACTCTCCTAAAGAAGCTTTCAGGGTAGCTTGAGAGATCAAGAAATCCAGATGCAGGCCTGGGATTCCAGCCTTAGAAGTCATATGCTGCCCAATCAGGACTGGTTCCAGATGCAATGCCTTTGCTACCTCTTCATTACCAGGAAAGACCATCTCAGGGTTGAAAGGGACTCCACCCCTGATAGGTATACCAACTAATGATGAGTATTCTTCCAATAAGGGGCCCAGCTGAAAGTCCTGAAAAGTGAAACATCTCAGTGGGGGATCATAAAACTGAAGGCAAGTGTGGATCAGGCTTCTTTGTGAGGGGTCCAGATCCATAACCATATCAAGTATATCTCCATGGTGTTCCCTGAACAGTGGTATATGGTCTGGAGTGATCAGGGTCTGAATCCTCCTGATGTCAGCTAACTCTGGTTGGAAGAAGTGGTAGGTGATGTTGCTCTTTTTAGGTGCCATGATGTTGAGACTGAGTAGAGACAAGTGCTGATGGTGATACTGAAGAATGGGCCACTGATTGGCTGGTGCAGGTGACTGAAGTAGATAGCTGGTAGCAGAAGCAGATGCTGATGAAGATGGGTCAATACTGATGATGGGGTCAAAACCAAGCCAAAATGAAGATGGATACCCTGAAACACAAATAAGCAAATGTCAATATGATGCAATGATTATGTATGCAAATGATATGCAAGGGTTTGTGACTGAGCTGGATCTGATCAAATGCTCTGATATTAGTCCATGTGTGTAAGAAATCCAGATGGAGGTCTATAAGTCCAGTAACCAAGGTGGGGGACTCAAATAAAGAGTCACATGTCCAGGGTTTTTAGAATCACAAGAACTGTCCCAACATGGAGTATTCTTAATCAAATCAAAGTAACAGGGTATTCTGAGGTCAAGGTACCTGCAAACCTGTAAACAGCCCAACCCCCTCACAGGTGGTGTTCTAAAACAAGGATCCTCAGACTTGGATCAGTTATGAGAAGTGTAAACACTTCTAACCCGGAGGTACAGTGTTTACAATAACCATAAAAGTTCCTCCTCTAATTCACCTCAGTTTCTGAAGGTCAATACTAAAAGGTCATCCAGACTTAGCAGGCTTCCCAGATAGCCCTAGCATTGCAGGAAATCTGCAACATAGAGTTCTCAAGAAGAAACCCATATCTGAACCGTGTTTCATATTCCCGCACCAGACCGAAATGGAATGGGAAAGAATATGATTCACTCTAGCCTAGGTGTCACTCAGGTCCCAGGTATAGGACCTTAACTCTCAATGGAACACCCACCCACCAAAGCAAACAACAGATCCAGCCAGCAGTACAGTATGACAATATGATATAATGCAAAAGCAATAAAGAAAGCAGTAAAGCAACTGTACATAAAGCAGAAATAACCACAAATATACAAACACAAGTAAGCACATAACACCCCACTAAACACAAATCAATCAAGCGCTAGGAGGAACCCACAAAAAGAACCAGAAGCCCTGGTTACAATATAAGGGTCCCCAGCAGAGTCGCCAAGCTGTCGCTCCCGATAGATGGGACCAGCCCCAAATAAAGGTACAGACGCGAACGGTCGGCGAGAGGGACAATGAGAACACACAGCAGTGAACTCACTGGAGATGAATAGAGTCGCCAGCTAGGCATTTTTATCCCGGAGGAAAGGCAATGCTGCATAGACCTAGAAAAAGATGGATAAGACGGTTGCGAACCAGAGAGACTGAGAAAGGGGGTTGGTTACAACCTGGGAAGGTATTAGCACCCAGATTGTCCGCCGTACTCGACGGGATCCACGCTTAGAAGATTTGTGTTTTAAAGGGGTAGTGTCAGTGCAATCTGTGTGTATAAAAGAGCTGGAAAAAGATGTACAGGTGTCAGTGTAAAGGGAGTGTGAAGTGTGATATATACAGTGTCAGTGTAAGAACAAGAGTGAAATGCTCAGGAGTATGAGGCTTAAAGAATAAAGCTGGAAAGAGGGGGAATATACAGAGACTTTTGTTCGATAACTGTTAAGTTATGCCTACGTATCCTCTCGTGCAATGAGGAAGTCAGAACACCGTAGTTCGACCCAAAGAGACTGAAAAATGAATTGACTGGTGAACTGCTTATTTGCCCATGCTCAAGTGTATGATCTGTCTGGCACAGATGCAAACTGTCTTGCATTAGACGGAAGAAGCAAGTTCTCATTTGTGAGTGAATGAGATGAGAAAAGAATCCCGGAGGAGACGATTATTGTTTGTTTTTTTGAGTTTTCAGTCTTTTATTGCTTTTGAAAGTTTGTCATAAGTTAATGAGCTTAAGCCTAAACCAATGGATTTAGTAAACTCATCACATCCTCCCTCTGATTAGGGGTAATGAGAATACCTTAAGTGTGAAGTCAGATTCTCACACTTAATCACCTTTGGTGTAGGATTAAGATCATTAACCTACTTGTTGATTATTTAGATGTTTTTGTTGTTTTTGTTTAGTGTTAAGTAATGAGGTTAAGCCATAATCGAGGATTAAACAGACCCATTACACCATCCTAATAGAAGGATAATAGATGAGAATGTTTAAGCTGAGGAAAGCTCCTCAACTTAATCCATGATTAGGGATTAAACTCATGACAAAACAAACCTTTGATTAAGTGGATTTTATTTAATGATATGATGATGAAGTGTTTTTTAGGGTTTGTAAGACAACTTGAGGGGGACTTGTCCATTAACACTAGGGTTAGTCCTTCTTAACCAATTAAGGAAGAATTAGAACCCTAATGCAAGGCCCAAGTTACAAGTGTGATGTCTTGATGATTATTAAGTGAATTGATTAAAGGATTTAAACACATTAAGGGTTTAACACTTAGGATTAAAGTTATACACTCCATCCTAATAGAAGGATGCAGGCATAAGCTTAATCACAAAGCCTTAAAGCCTTTAGGGTTTAGTCCCTGATTATGAGATGAGAAGAGAAAACTCAAAAGAGACACAAAGGTAAAACTAAGAGGGGAGACTAATCAAAACCCTAATCATTGTCATGCTTGGTTGTTCCTAAGGTTTGTAAGGTTTACAAGAACAATCTTCAATGGAACCACCAGGAAGCAGATGAAAGGATCAAGAGAAGCAAAGCAACTTGCTTCATTCAAGAAGTCAAGTCACTTGGAGAAAGAAAGTGGGAAGAAGAAGAATGAGCAAGCTCAAACCCAAACACATATAAAAATGCAGCATGGATGCAAGAGAGATGAAAAGAAAAGTTGTGAGAAGTGAAGGCAAATTCACTTCTCCAAGTTACTTACCACCTGAAAGGTTAGAAAGGAAATGCAATGCAATGTAAAATGGGATGAGATGACATGATGAGAAACAAAACCAGAAGCATTTACATGATGCTAATGATGCTATGAGATGCTACAAACATGAGGCAGCACATGGAGATGATCATACAAGTTCATGAATGCAAATGAAGCAAGTTTAAGAAGCATGGACATACATGAAAAGTTATGAGATGCATGTGGCATACAACATGGAAAATACATGATGCAATGATCACACATGCTTTAAATATGTCTTATGATGTTCAATGAACCAAATGGATGCTTGAAATGTCATGGAAAGTCATGTTATGCAAGAGAATGCAAGATGGATGCATATGGGAGCCCAAATTAGGGTTTATGAACCATACATCAAACAAAAATCAAAATCAGAAGCAAACCCTAAGATAAAAAATTGAAAATACCACTCAAAGGACCCCTAATCCTATAATAGCTCACTGCCCAAAGGAGAGGTTTCAACTCCTAACCAAATTCAAGTTATGGTTTTCTAAAGATTTCTAGGGGTTTAGGGTTCCTAAACAAGAAAATTATCAAACAAATGGAAAATGAAAGATCAAATCATGGCCATTTAATCTCACAAACTACATGCTAAACACAATGCAATGCAAAAAGAATCAATGTCCAACTCCTCATGGATAGGCAGAAATGATTTTTGGAACTTTGGATCAAATTAATGCATAAAAATGATTTTAAATCAATGAAAAATTCTCAAAATGCATCAAGATCAGAAAATAAATTTGGTTTGGGGGTTGGACAATGTTTCTAAATGTCTTAGAACATTTCATGAATTTTTTGGTGATTTTTAAATACCTAAAAGTATTTTTAATAAATTAATTTTCATTAATCAATTAAAAATAAACTTTTAAATATTTTAAAATACTTTTTAAATGCTAAAAATGAAAATAAAAATATTTTTGTGTTTTAAAAATTAATGAAACTCTTGACAAAAAGTTTCATAATTTTAAAAACAATTTTGCTATTTTAAATAAATTGCACAAGTTAAATGAGAAAAAATGAAATAAAAACAAAATAAAATGGAAAGTATTTAGATCTAGAGTCTGAGATTTGAACTGGGGTGGAAACCATTGACCGCGCGCGTTTATGAAGGGTCCAGATTGCTTCTGATTAAATTAATTTAATTATGATTAATTAAACTAACTAAAGTGATTAGGGCAAAACAAGTGAATCTGGGCCATTCATGCACGCGGGAAGTCAACAGAGTCAGGCCATCTAACGCATGAGATTCAAATGGGATTAATTACAGGGATTAGGGCTTAAACAAATTCAGGTGACCGGAGGGGAACTCCGGTCATCTTCTCCGGCGATAACAAAACCCTAGAATACGATTCAGGCCACCATTCTTCAAATCAAAGCCAGGGAAATGTTCCTCTACTCAAAACTCAATCAAAACACCTCTCAAACTAAATTTCTCATGCTTAAACTAAGAGAATCGAAGCCATGAAGATTCACGGGCAAAGTTTCAGAGCCCTGGTAAATCCTCATTTCTCACTCATTTCTAATTCTAAAACCATCCCCATGATCAGCAAGACATACACAATCAAATTATAACTTAAAAATCAAGCTCTGAGAGAAAAGTTTCATGGCCATACCTGAGATGGAGACTCCTGTTTCTGGGCTTTCAGAGCTATTCTTTGGTGCAAGCTTGCTCCACTGACTCCCCTGGTGCTAATGGAAGGCTTGGAATGAGCTTAAACAAGCTGGTTTGAGAAGTCCAGTTCTGGTGTATCAGAAAATGGAGTTTGTGTATGAGCTGTTTCAGATCATTGTGAAGGGTGGTATTGGTTCTATGGAGGTTTTCTGGTTGATTGGTGAAGGTAGAATGAGTGTTTGATGACTGTGGAAGGTGATTCGAAGAGAGGAAATTTTTTGCAGGTTTTTGGATGTGTTGTGTTCTAGTGTGCTTCTGGTTGTTTTGAGTGTTGGTCTGGGCTTAATGAAGCATGGTGAGTTGAGTAGTGGAATTGTTTCTTGTGTTTTTGAGCTATGGAGACAGATTCGAAGAGAAATGCAAAATGGGGTGAGTTTGTGTGTGTCTTGCTAGGGCTTGTTTCAGGCTGGCTCCTTATGTGAAATGGCTAGCAAATGGATAGTATAAACAACTCCAATTGGTCAGATGATGTGACCTGGCCTGCTGTGATAGGTAAGTTCACTTTTGCAAATTGTCAACCTTTTTTGTAAGAGAGGCATGGGCTAAGTTCTAGCTTGGTACAAGAGTGTGGGCTGGCGAAGCATGGTGTGTGAGTGAGGCTAGGGTGGTTCAGCAGCCAAGGCAACAAGTTGGTGAAAGTGTGATGATGGTTTTGCAAGTTGATCATCTTTGGTTCACATGTAACTATCTTGCTACACAAGCCATGAAACATGAGAAACTTTGGTTCAAATCTGATTTTTAGGTCACATAGAATGTTTGTGTAGTGGTTAGACATGAATTAGAAGCTATGAATGCCTTGGTACAAAGTTTTTGCAAGTTTCTCATTTGAGGCATATCTTGAAAATTAGTGATTTTTGCCAACTTTGACACACCATAACTTTTGATCCAAAATGAATTAGATCATGTTCTTGTACTTTTTGAAAAGGGAAAAATGTATTCTACAACTTTCATGACCAAAGTTTTTCCATTTGAAGCATTTTTGGATCAAAAAGTAAGGTTTGAAAAGTGACCTAAAATGACATATTCTTTAAAAGTCAACTATGCCCAAAAAAGTCAACTTTGCAAAAACTTCAAATTCTTGAATTTTGTGAACTTCAACCTTCTTCCATGATCAAATAAAGATCATATACACTCAAAATGATGAATATCACCCCTTGGTTGGGTCATTGGGGGCCTCAGATGCCCTGATTTTGCACTGACTTGTCTGAAAAGTCAACTCTTGATCAGATGACTTCCCCATGGAATTTCTTCATGAAAATTGATATGCATACTCCCTATACCATATAGAGACCAATGGAAACAAGAATGACCAAAAAAATTGGAGTTATGGCCTCTGAAACCAAAACCCTAATTCTAGGTCATCTGTGTAGTCAAACCTGGCTCTGCATCCATACCAATCCCAGTTCTTGTGATTCTTTGGCATTTTTGAATTTGAGAGGATGTAATATGATACTTGAACACATATGGACTCCTTTGAAGTGATTGGTGATCTTTGGAGTGGCTCAAGAAGCTCTTGGATTGCTCAGATCACAAACCCTAGGTGCAGATGACTTAGAACCAATGCAATGAATCAAAATGTGATATGAGATGCTATGATTGTGTTTATGCATATGAAATGATCACAAGCCATGGTGTGAATGGGTGAGGGCAAATTTGGGGTGTTTACACCCAGCTCATTTGGCCCATCTGATTCTCTCCCCAGGTAGTGATTTATCACCCTAGGAGAAAAATCAACATATCTCCCCCTGACATATACCTTCCTGAAATCCTCAGATTTCCCATCAGCACACCCCTCTTGCAGATTGACTATGAATTCTTTTACCAGTAGTTCATAGCAAGGGGAAAAGTTGGAGACAATTTTGAATAAACCAGCATTGGAGATTAAATCTATTACCTCAGTGCACTCCAAAGCATTGATGCCCAGCTCTCTTTCCAGAGCCACCCTTCTTTGATAGACATACATCCACTTGCTCACACTAGAGACATGGTGGAAGTACACATTGTCCAGAGGTGCTTCAGGAACAGCAGTGGCAGTTCTGGGAGGTGCTGGCTTCTTCCTGGGTTGGGATTTTAGGACATCCTCCTCAACATCAGAGTCAGATGGAGTTGTAGCCTTCCTCTTCTAGGTGCTTACCTTGCTACATTACTTAGTAGGTCCAAAGGCAACTTTGACCTTTTCCTTCTTGGGAGTTGACTGTTTCTTTTCAGGAGTTGCATGTGCAGCTGGCTTCTTCTCCTTCCTAGCCCTAAGCCTCTTGGCTATGCTAGGATTAACAGAGGCTATGATATCTGTGTCAGAGTCATCATCCGGGTTTTCAACTGGTGGAGGTTGGGAAGCCTCTTTCTCAGTAGCTTGATCATTGGGAGCTTGATCATCAGTAGCTTTATCATCAGTAGCTTTGTCATCATCACTTGGGGCTTTGTCCTGGCCCTCAGGTGTTTCAACATTTCTTGGGACATCCTGTTGAGCAGGTATGTCATCTTCAGCCTGGTTGCTTGGGTCATCTTGAGGAGCAGGCATACTGTTCAGAGGAACAGACACCCCAGGCACAACTCTTTGTTCAGCAAGGATCCTGTTTACAAGTTGTTTGATGGATACGTCCACATAAGAAGAAGCTTTGGGGGTGCTGGAAGATGAAGGAGTTCCCTTGCTTTTGCTGAAAAATGGCTCCTTAGCTCTTCTTGCATGGGGAGTCCTGGGTTTTTGAGCAATAGGAATGCTTCCTCTGATCTCATCTATAGGAGTAGCATCCATTGGTACTACAGAAATTGGGGTTGCGTGCACTACATCTTTTTGATTGAGACCCTCATCAATGGAGTTAGGGTTTTGATGTTGAGACATTTTTTCGATTGTAGTGGAAATGTGTAAAGGTTTGATAGAGTTGGATGAGTTTAGAGATTCAGCTGTAACATGCAAAATGTTTAGTGGAGCTAATGAGGATGTGAGGAGTTGAAAGCACGTTTGTACATTTATAGAATCCGTTACTAGTGGAATTTTTAAGAGTGGAATACAAACAGTTATTGGCCAGACTGGTGCTGCCATCTGGTGATCATGCCACACGATGTCATGGAACATGCTGGAACTTCTCCATAACTGCTATATTTCACATATGCAGATTCCCAATTTACCCCTTAGGTTTTCAAATTGGGTAGCATCCAAGGCCTTAGTAAATATGTCAGCTAATTACAACTCTGTGGCTACATGCTCTAATGTGATCACCTTCTCTTCCACAAGGTCTCTGATGAAGTGATGTCTGATATCTATGTGCTTAGTTCTGCTGTGTTGGATAGGATTTTTGGAGATGTTAATAGCACTTAAATTGTCACAGTACAATGTCATGACATCTTGTGGGACATTGTATTCTGTGAGCATTTGTTTCATCCATACCAGCTGTGAACAACTGCTACCAGCTGCAATATATTCAGCTTCAGCAGTGGATAAGGACACACAATTTTGTTTCTTACTGAACCAAGAAATTAAATTGTTTCCTAGAAAGAAGCATCCTTCTGATGTACTCTTTCTATCATCAGCACTTCCAGCCCAGTCAGCATCACAAAATCCAGTGAGGATTGGTTCACAACCATGAGAGTACATTATGTCATAGTCACATGTACCATTTACATATTTCAAGATCCTCTTCACCTAGTTTAGATGGCTCACTTTTGGTTCAGCTTGATACCTTGCACACACACCTATTGCAAAAGCTATATCTGGTCTGCTAGCTGTAAGATATAGTAGGCTTCCAATCATGCTTCTGTACAAGCTTTGGTCCACACTCTCACCTTTGTCATCCTTTGTCAGTTTTAAATGAATGGGGGCAGGTGTTCTCTTGTGACTTGCATTGTCCATCCCAAACTTCTTGACAGTGTTCTTTGCATACTTGCTTTGGGATATGAACATGGAGTCCTCCATCTGTTTGATTTGCAGTCCAAGGAAGTAGGTTAGTTCTCCCACTAGACTCATTTCAAACTCAGACTCCATTTGAGTAACAAAATGTTTAACCATCCTGTCTGACATCCCACCAAACACTATGTCATCCACATATATCTGAGCAATCATAACCTTTCCCTCTTCATCCTTTACAAACAGGGTTTTGTCTATTCCTCATTTCCTGTATCCATGTTTAGTGAGAAAGGTGGTCAGTCTTTCATACCATGCTCTGGGAGCTTGCTTTAGACCATTAAGAGCCTTCCTCAGCTTATATACATGGTCTGGACAGCTTGGATCAACAAATCCCTTTGGTTGCTCCACATATACTTCCTCATTAAGGTACCCATTTAGAAAGGCACTTTTAACATCCATTTGAAATAGTTTGAACTTTAGGATACAAGCAATTCCTAGGAGTAGTCTGATTGATTCAAGCCTTGCTACTGGTGCAAAGGTTTCATCAAAGTCTATCCCCTCAATTTGTGTATATCCTTGAGCTACAAGCCTAGCCTTGTTTTTTGTAACTACTCCCTGCTCATTAGACTTGTTTTTGTACACCCACTTAGTGCCAATCACATTAATGTCATCAGGCCTAGGAACAAGATCCCATTCTGCATTCCTTGTAAACTGGCCTAATTCTTCCTGCATAGCAGAGATCCAGTATTCATCATTCAGAGCTTTCTTGATGTTCTTAGGTTCTATCTTTGAAACAAAGCAGGAGCCTGAGATCACCTCTCTTGATCTAGTGATGACACCTTTGTTGGGATCACCAATTATCAGTTCTTTAGGATGATCTTTCTGGATTCTGATGGAGGGAGGTTTGTTGGATTGCTCTGAGCTTGCCTCAGTTAGAGTGAAATTAAGATTATCACTTTCTATTTCAACTTCAGTTTGATTGTCAGCAGATGTTCCAACATCATCAGCAACATCTGCATAGGCATCATCAATAATCATATTTATTGACTCCATTATAACCTTGGTTCTGGAGTTAAATACTCTGTAATCTCTTCTATTTATGGAGTATCCAAGAAATATCCCTTCATCACTCTTAGGGTCCATCTTCCTTCTTTGATCCCTATCATCCAGAATGTAACACTTACTTCCAAACACATGAAAGTACTTGACTGTAGGTTTTCTGCCCTTCCAGACTTCATAGATGGTGACTAAAGTTCCCTTTCTTAGTGTGACTCTATTGTGGATGTAGCATGTTGTGTTCATAGCTTCAACCCAAAAGTACAGGGGTAACTTCTTGTCATGAATCATGGCTCTAGCTGACTCCTGAATAGTTCTGTTTTTCCTCTCAACAATCCCATTCTGTTGAGGGGTGATAGGAGAAGAATACTCGTGATTGATCCCTTCTGAAGAACAGAAGTCTGAGAATTTTTGATTCTCAAACTCCTTTCCATGATCACTTCTTATTCTGACCACACAGCTTGCTTTTTCTCTTTGGATTCTATGACACAGATCTTTAAATACATCAGACTTTTCTTTGATGAAGCTTATCCAGGTATATCTTGAGAAGTCATCAACAACCACATAGGCATATCTTTTTCCACCAAGACTCTCTACCTGCATTGGTCCCATAAGGTCCATATGCAATAATTCCAAGACTTTGGAAGTTGTCAGATGTTGGAGCTTTGGGTGTGACATCTTGGTTTGCTTGCCTATTTAACATTCACCACACACTTTACTTTCATCAATCTTAAGTCTTGGGATCCCTCTTACAACCTCCATAGATATGATCTTCTTTATTCCTCTGAGATGGAGATGACACAGTCTTTGATGCCACAGCTTCACTTCTTCTTCTTTGGCTAAGGAACAAGTAGATGTGAGGCTGAAATCTTGGGGTTCCCACATATAGCAGTTGTCTTTTGATCTGGCTCCTCTCATGACAACTTTCTGTTCTTTATCAGAAACTATGCACTCGGTTTTGGTGAAGTTGACATTGTAACCTTGGTCACATAAATGACTTATGTTGATCAAGTTAGTAGTCAATCCTTTTACCAACAGCACACCATCTAGACTTGGTACACCTGAGCAGTCCAGGGTTCCAACTCCTTTGATTTCCCCCTTTGCTCCATCTCCAAAGGTTACATAGCTGGATGAGTGTGACTTTAAGTCTACCAGCAGATTCTTCAGTCCAGTCATGTGCCTTGAGCAGCCACTGTCAAAATACCAGTCTTCCTTAGCAGATACTCTGAGAGATGTGTGTTCTATAGAGGCAACAACCTGCTTGGACCATTTTTTCCTGTTGTGAGGTTTCCTTTGATGCATCTGCCCTGTGTAGTGTCCATCTTTAGAGTTCCAAGGTTGCCTGTTGAACTTGTTCTTAGGCATGTACTTGTAGCTTTGATCAGTATAAAGACTAGCTTTAGGTATCCAGATTTTCTTGGTGACCTCTGTCTTCTGCTTAGGAAGGTGTTGGGAACTCTGATTTGGGTATCCATGCAGTTTGTAGCAAAAAGGTTTGATGTGACCAAACCTTCCACAGTGATGGCATCTCCATCTTTGATATTTCTTTTTCATCATGTTCTTGTCATGATGTTGAGACATCTGCTTGAACATCTTGTTTGACTTCATGGGTTTGGAGTTGTTTGGCTGGTGCTAGCCTCAAAGTTTTGAGCTTTATTAAATCCCAGCCCAATCCTATCCCCTGAGTGCTTGTTGTTGTTGAGAATGGCATCCAGTTTGTTTGAGCCACTGTTCACCATTCTGACAGATTTGGACATATGCTCCATTTTGGAGTTGAGTAGGCTGACTTCACTTTTCAAAGTGTCAATGATCTCTAGATGACTTGCCTTTTCAGCCTTTAATTCCTCAATATGCTTCTTCTGCTGTTTACATTCCATGCATACTTCAGTGCTCCTTTTACACAACATCCTGTAAGATGCTTCAAGCTCTTCAAATGTCAGATCCTCATCACTAGATCCCCCTTCAGTTTCACATACTCCAGCTAGAGCAGTGATGTGTTTTGCAGATTCTTCTTCTGACTCACTACATGAATCTTCATCTGACCAGGACACAGAGAGACCTTTCTTTTGCTTCTTTAGATAGGTTGTACATTCACTTCTAATGTGTCCATACCCTTCACATCCATGACATTGGATCCCTTTTCCTTGGTTAGTCTTCTCATCATAGTTTGACCTTCTATTGGAGTCATAAGGTCTTTTATTCTCAGAGGTTGAGTTTCTTCCACTTGGTCTGGGCCTGTTTTCCATTCTTTTGAGGATTTTGTTAAATTGTCTTCCAAGCATAGCAATTGATTCTGATAAGTTGTCCTCAAAGCCTGCTTCATGACTTTCTTCTTCTTTATCAGTGTTTGAGACCAGGGCTATGCTTTTGTTTTTTTTCACAATTGTATCATTCATTCCCATCTCAAAGGTTTGAAGAGAACCAATGAGCTCCTCAACCTTCATTGTGCAGATGTCCTGAGCTTCTTCTATAGCAGTGACCTTCATGTCAAACCTCTTTGGTAGTGATCTGAGAATCTTCCTTACCAACTTTTCATCATTCATCTTCTCTCCCAAGGCACCGGAAGTATTAGCAATCTCCAGGATGTTCATGTAAAACTCATGAATGGTCTCATCTTCCTTCATCCTCAAGTTCTCAAACTTGGTGGTGAGAAGTTGAAGTCTTGACATCTTCACCTTTGATGTTCCTTCATGAGTAGTTTTAAGGGTGTCCCAAACATCCTTGGCTAGCTCACAGTGATGCACAAGCCTAAATATGTTCCTGTCAATGCAATTGAATAGGGCATTTAAGGCTTTGGAATTTCCAAGTGCTGACTCTTCTTCCTCCTTGCTCCACTCTTCTTCAGGCTTCATCACTTTTTCCCCATCCTTATTGTCTTTGATAGGGTGCTCCCATCCTTTGTTAACTGCTTTCCAAGCCCTGCTATCAAGAGATTTCAAGAATGCTATCATTCTTGGCTTCTAGTAATCATAGTTGGATCCATCCAAGATAGGTGGTCGATTCACAGATCCTACATCTCTGTCCATGTTCCCAAAATTTGCAATCCCTAGATCTCACCCAGATATACAGGCAGGGTGCCTGCACTGATGCCAATTGAAATTCTGGGATCACATATGTGATGTCGAACTGGATGTTTAAACACTTGAAATCTTAAACAAAACTTAATGAGCTGGTAAATTAAATAACACAGGAAATTGTTAACCCAGTTTAGTGTATCTCCACACTTACATCTGGGGGCTACCAAGCCAGGAAGGAAATCCAATATAAGTAATATTAATTATGGAGTTAAACCAACCAGTTTAATCCTTCACTTAATATCTACCCAAGGCAATTTCTACCTAAGACTCAACTTAGATATGAGTACCTACTCACTCCCCCTCAATCACACAGTGATCTTTTACAATGATTAATAAAATTGAAGTCACACTTCAAACACAACAGCTTGATCTTACTTAAAAGTTTCAATCAAGACACAATTCACTTTTTGCTTAAAAGCTCATAGAGTGACAAACAATTAAAACCTGCTATACTTCACAAACACCATTTACAGTCTTCTAAAATTTGTGCTCTTTTCTGAGAGTTTCAGTTCCTTAAATAGATGTTTGGTTTGTGGGCTTTTTGCAAATTATCCAGACTTGATAAATCCCACAGTCATCACCTTGAATTAGGGTGAGTTAGTTTGTTCTCTCCTTGAATCAAGGTGAGTTAGTTATTCTGTTACACTGAAACCAGATAACTAAGCTTCCTCAATATGCGCCTTGGAGAGCTTATCTTTTTATAATTAATTCCAGATAATTTCTCCTGAATTTACTCACTTCTGTTACGCATCATTTAAGTCAGGTAGCAGGTTTACGATGTCACAACATCTGGTGTGACATCCTGATGTCTTGAACTAAGTTCATTAACTTTTACTTTGTTTGTCAATGTCACAACATCTGGTGTGACATCCTGAACTAAGTTCACTTATTCTTGTTTGTCAAAAATTCTGCCAATTCTTAAACTCATTACTTAACACAAAACAAAAATCCAAAAACACTTAATAATCACAAGTAGGTTAATGATCTTAATCCTGCATCATTAGGGTAATTAAGTTGAGATTTTCATCTCATACTTAAGTAGGCTCATTATCCCTAATCAGGGGTGATATAATGAGTTTGCAGACCCTTGATTAAGGCTTAAGCTCATTATCTTATGCAAAACACCAAAAACAATAAAAAAACCGAAAACACAAAAACAACAATAAACGTCTCCTCCGGGATTCTTTTCTCATCACACTCACTCTGAAAACGAGAACTCGCTTCTTCCGTCTAATGCAAGACAGTTAACACTCGAGCATAGACAAGCAACCAGTTCACACAAAAAACAACCAGTCTCTTTTAGCATATACAATATCCCCTTTTAAACACAATCAAGTAAGTGTGGATCCCGTCGAGTAAGACGGACAATCTGGGTGTTAATACCTTCCCAGGTCGTAACCTACCCCCTTACTCAGTCTCTTTGGTTCGCAACCGTCTTATCCATATCTTTATAGGTTTATGCAGCATTACCTTTCCTTCGGGATAAAAATGCCTAGCTGGCGACTCTATTCAACCTCAACCTCCAACATCGCCGACGGTTTGCGTTTGCACCGGGATGGAAATCCGGGGAGCGACACATGTCAGGATAAATACATGATATAATATGACGGTAATATTATAGACTTATCCTATTATATAATAGGCAAAATACTTTTTTTATCTCCTTTAACTTTACCTCGTGATTCATTTTGATCTCTTAACTTTAAAAAATACCATATTGGTCATTTAACTCTTCAAAATGTTTCATATTAATCCTTTTGTCTTATTAGCGACTGTTTTTTGAATTTTTCTGTCGCTAATAAAACGAAAATGACTAATATGGAACATTTAGTTAAAAGACCAATATGACACTTTTTAAAATTAAGGGACCAAAATGAACCATAAGGTAAAATTAAAGGACCAAAATGTTAAAAGTGTAATTCATTATGTCATATTTGATTTAGATTAGATTTGATTTAGTTTTAAATCTAGATTTGATTTAGTTCCAAAATAGATATTTTGGGCTTTTATAGTTTTGGGCTTTTGGCTTGAGGTGCAAGCAAACCTAATTATATAAATAGGGAGTATCCCTCTTGTAATCAAATCATTTCAACACATTGTAATTCACGATTTGCAGTTGCAAGTGAATAGAAAGAAAAATCTCACAGTTTATGGGTAACAATGTAACATCCCGATTTCGTAATTTAATTGTGTAGCTTGTTGTTGTCGATTAGTTGGTGTTAGATGACCGTTATTGTGTTGATGAAGAGATTATTTGAATTAATTTAGTGAATAATAAATAGTAGGAATAATTAATTTAGATTATTCAAATTATTATTATTATTTAATTAAAATAAGAGAAGAAGAGGTCTCGAGGATAGGTTGGTAATTGTAGAGAATAAGTTGAGCGCAAAGTTGGAAAAGAGTATTTGGGGTCATAGGGGAAATTTTGATAAAAAGGAAATTGAGATTTGGAATACGATTAGTTGCAATCGCTTTTGGGAAAAGGAGGGGAGAACATGTATGAAGAACGATGAAGAGAGGCGAAGGCTTGAAGAGATTTCCGAAAATTGTTGATGAAGAACGCAGAAAAGCTTCACTCTAAGGTATGGGGAGTATTGTTTTTCAATATATTTTGACGTAGAGTTTGGGTAATGGGGAGATTTGGGGTTTTGGGAGAAAACCTAGGGTTAATGAGATTATGAATGATGAACTGTGATGAATTGATGTGTTGTGATTGTTGTTTTTGATGTATTTGTGTTAGATATAGGTTATATTGCCTTAATTTGGGTCAAAAGAGGTAAAAAAAAATGCAGTTTAAGGGTGTAGAATCGAAGGGAAAAAGTGATGTCATCGCAGGAACCTCTAGCGAGTTTGCAGACAGTGAATAGCTCGCTTAACGAGCTCCCAGCTCGCTTAGCGAGTGGCTCTCGATAGCTTTACTGTAAAACTTCAAAAAATCATTTGAGCTTCGGGTGTCCGATTTGTGTGTCGTTCAAAGCTGTATGAAGCTAAGATAATGTACTTTCATTTAAAAATAGTCTCATGTTGTTAGAAATAATTTAAATGATATGAATTGATGTTGGAAGGTGATTAATTGTATACCGAACTAAATACGAGTTGTTATAAATGATGAATCTTGTTCTAAATGGAAGAATAGTGATGTCATATGACTAGTGATGGTAAAGATGATGTTTAGGAGTTAGTAAGAGTGACGTAGAGGCGTAGGTGATGTGATGCGATTGTTTGTAGTGGTGGCCGATGAATAGGCAATGATGAATTCATGTTGTTGATTGGATGATAGTTATGTGCTAATGCCTTTGTCATGTTGATTATGTGTTGAAGATTATATGATGCTTATGTTGATCTAGAGTATAATGATAGGGTGTCGTTGTGTTATGATGTTATTTATATGATGAAACTTATATGATGATTATGTGTTGATTTCCTATGTGATGAAGGCCATGTGAATGATGTTACTAAACGATGTTATGATGAAATAAATAGATGAAATGTATGTTTTAATGTTTATACGTGCTATGTGACAAACATGGTGATTTGATATTCGAATGAATTTGTGATGCTATAATATGATGTTTATGATTGTTATGTGATGATAATGATGTATTGATACTTATATGATGACAATGATGTATTGATGGATATATGATGAATTATGTGTATTTGTCGAGAATATGATGATTATGATGATGTGAGGTATGTAGATTGTGATGATGATTTTCTGGATTGCTGCTATTAAAATCTGGTTTTTAAGTGGGTTCTGTCGTAGGGGAGCGATTCTGAAATCGCAGAAAAATTGAGAAATCGCGAAGCTCGCTTAGCGAACTACAGCTTGCTTAGCGAGCAAATGAAAATTTTGAAAACTTAGAACCCGAGACTTGGTCGCTTAGAGAGAAAGGTGTCTCACTTAGCGAGACGTGGAAAGTTGGAAAAATGATTTTGTATTCTGAAAAATGTTTCCTTGATGTGGTTTATGTTGTTAGTTGTTATGATGTTTTAGTGATGATGTATGATGTGTTTAGAGGCTATATGAGTATGATTTGATGATGAAATGATGTATGATGATTTGAATTTTCTTTATGAGTTTGTGAAGTATAAGTACATGACATAGAGGAAGATGTTAAATGTGTGAGTAATGTGATGATTGCGGATGCAATGCTTATGATGTTTTGATGAAGATGTGTGTATATTACATCTTATATTCATGGCGTGATTTATGAGGAGACTTCGGTCCATTGGTAGCTTCAATCCTATTGTGTGGATTGAAGTGATATGATGTTATGATGTGCTCCTTTGTGGAGGGTTGATAGCCCAGTATCCATCCATGAGTATGTTTTGGTACCACATGCATTCCTATGATGTTGCATCTCATTCTTTGTGGCATAGCATGATGCATATGTGTTGATAGATGTTTGTTGAGTTTTTATGTGATATGATGGGTGATGATTTATGTTGTATTGCTATTGATGTATGTTGCATGATTATCTTTACGATATGTCGATTATATTGATTTGTGATTACTCACCCTGCCTGCCTTTGGTGATGAAATATTATGCCATCCTGCAGATACTCAAGAATAGCTTGGTGCTTGGATGTAGCTGGAAGTATTGTGTATGTGTCACTTATTTAGTGATATGGTGTCTTGCTCTAATAGATGTAACATCGGGCGGGTCACGCTTGAGTGAACAATATGTTGTCTGTTATGATGATTTTTCTTGAGTTAATATAAACTAGTTGTATTTATTGATGATTGTTGACATGACCTAAGGTCTTGGTATTTTGATGAAATAAAAGAAGTTTTATTTTTATAATCCGTTGCATATTTTTGTTAATTGTTGATTCATGAAAGAAAAATGGATATTCTAAATGTTTTGGAAAAACCCGTTTGACTGTGTAATAAATGTTGTTAAGACGTTTTATGAAGGAAATGTGGCACCTTTCAGAGAAGCACTCTGATTAATTAAGTGATTATTGTGTTTTACTCCGTGGGGTTAGAAAGGTGTTACAAACAACATTCTTCTCCAAATTCTCTTAGAACCCTAATTTTTTTTCTTTCTCAATTTTCTTATTTTTTATGTTATTGTTGCGCTAAGAACCCTTCTTATTCATAAAGAAAGGGTCGGAATTCCTATAGACTTTTGGGTTAATTCCAACATCTAGTTTCTAGAGCTCCGGTTTGAACGATCTGAGGAAAGCAAAAGTGATGGAAATGAATCATACGAATGTGCACTTTCCAACAAACCTTCCAATTCTTAAGAAAGATAATTATGAGAATTGGTGCAAACATATAAAGATTGTATTTTGTTATCAAGATTTATGGGATCTTGTGAAGGAATAAGTAACAACGCTTGTAGAGAACACAACAGATAAAAAAAAAGCTATGCATAAATAATTGAAGAAGAAAGATTATAAAGTTCTCTTTATAATCCATCAATGTATTGATCCAAATAACTTTGAAAAGGTTAATGATGTTGAATCTGCAAAAGAATCATGAGAGATTCTTGAGAAATCATTTAGAGGCACATAAAAGGTGAAAGAAGTGAGGTTACAAACTCACAAAAGGGCTTATGAATTGCTTTAGATGGAAGACAATGAAAGCATAACCGATTTCTTTACAAGAGTTACAAAACTTGTGAATCAAATCAAAGTATGTGGAGAAGTGTTGACGACGAAAGCAATTGTCTCAAAGATTTTGAGATTGTTGGCTCCAAAGTTCGACCATGTGGTAGTAGCCATAAAAGAGTCTAAAGATTTGTTGAAGGTGACTAAAGAAGAGCTTCAAGGGACTTTTGAATCTCATGAACAAAGAATGGCTGAAAGAGAAGCAGAAAAGTAGAAGAGTGATGTGGCTCTGCAGGCTCAATCAGCAAGAGATAAGAAAGGCAAAGGAAAGGTGTTCGAAAACAAAGATGGAGGAGGCTACAACAATTCGACTAGTCAAAGTAAGCAAGAAGGAGTCTGGTTGAATCAAAGAAAACCCTAGAACCAAGGCAACCAAAGAGGTGGTGTTGCAGGTAGAGGAAGAGGTGGTGGTTGAAAGCCAGACAAGAGTCATATTCAGTGTTTCAACTATCAGAAGTATGGTCGCTATTTTAGTGAGTGTCTATAAAAGAAAAACAATCAAGATTTTAATGCTAAGCTAGAAAAGCATGATGAAGAAGAAATGTTGCTAATGGCCACAACAAGAGATGAAGAGAGAGATTCCAAGATCAATGGTACTTGGAATCAGGATGCTCATCACACATGACTAGTAAGAAAGATTGGTTTGTCAACATGAAGCCCTCAATGAAGAACACGGTGAAATTCGCAAATGACAATACTCTAGAAGTTGAAGGTATTGGTGATGTTCTGATTAAGAGAAAGGATGGAAAGAGTCAGTAATTTCCAACATTTTGTACATATTAGGCATGAAGATCAATTTGCTCATTATAGGGCAGTTGGTCGAAACGAACTACAAGGTGTCGATCGAAGACAAGGTGATGAGAGTCGTTGACGCAGGTGGTAGGTTGATCTTGAAGGCTCCAATGTCTTAGAATAGAACCTTCAAGATCGAACTAAATGTGATGGGGCATAAGTGCCTTGCAAGTGCGGCCAGCAAAGATGAATGGTTATGGAACTATAGACTTGGGTTATCTGAATTTCAAAGACATCAGAGCTTTGAAGAGAAGAAATATGGTTTCATGATTGCCAAAAATTGACATTACAAACGAAGTGTATGAAGAATGTGTTCATTCGAAACAACACAAGAATATCTTCAGCAAGGATGCAGGAAGCAGGTCGAAGTCAATTCTTGAATTCATATACTCTAATGTATGTGGTCCTATCCAGGTGGATTCGATTGGAGGTAACAGATACTTTGTCAGTTTCATAGATGATTTCAGTCGAAAATTATGGACTTGTCTAATCAAGAAGAAAAGTAAAGTGATAGAGGTATTTGCCAAGTTTAAATCTATGGTCGAAAGACAAAGTGGTTGAAAGCTCAAGATTTTGAGGACTGGTGGTGGTGGAAAATATGTACCGAAAGATTTTGGATGCATTATGTTTGAAAGAAGGGATTGTGCATGAGGTGGTGCCACCCTACGCTCCGCAACAGAATGGAATTGTAGAAATGAAGAATCAAACCATTATGAACATGGTGAGAAGTATGTTGAATGGCAAGCCTCTACCCAAAGAACTATGGGGATAAGTTGTGTCGAGTGCAACGTATATTTTGAACAGGTGTCCGACGAAGAAGCTAGAAGGAGTTACGCCAGAAGAGTGTTGGTATGGTGTTAAGCCTAGCTTGAGTCATCTGAATGTGTTTGGATCTATAACACATAGACATGTGCTAGATCATTTGAGAAGAAAGCTTGATGACAAGTCTAGTCAAATGATTCTGATAGGATATCATTCGACTGAAGGTTACAAGTTGTTTGACCCAGTAAATAAGCAAGCAGTGATCAACATGGACGTGATCATAGATGAGCTTAAAAAATGGGATTGGACTGAAAATGTCAAGAAAGATTAAGTTGGAATCTTATATGAAGAACCAGCTAGTGAAGTCGAAAAAGTTGTTCGACGAGAAGATGTTAGATGTGAAGCAGGCCCAAGCCGACCTTAACGAATAAAACACATGCCTATTAGGTTAGAAGAATGTATGATTACATTAGATGATGTGATCGATGAAGAAAGTGAGCTAGTACATTATGCTTTCTAAGCAGATGTCGAACATGTCAATGCAGCTGAGGCATTGAAAGATTCGAAGTGGGTGAAAGCAATGAATGAGGATAAGAAGTCCATTGAATTCAACAACACTTAGGCACTTGTCGAATTGCTTCAAGGCAAGAAGGCAATTGATATGAAGTGGGTATACAAGGTGAAGCTGAATCCCAGAGGGGAAGTGACTTGACACAAGGCGAGACTTGTGGCAAAAGGATTTCTTCAGAAGGAAGGAATCGACTTCAACGAAGTATTTACACATGTTTCTAGGATCAAAATAATAAGATTGGTTGTTGGTATAGAAAATATGAACAATTGGAACACATGTCAGATGGACGTGAAGTGTGCATTCCTCAATGGCCCCTTAGACCAAGAAGTTTATGTGGCATAACCAGTTGGTTTTGTGAAACAAGGCGAAGAAAGAAAGGTGTACAGGGTGCATAAAGCCTTGTAGGGACTTAAGAAAGCTCCAAGATCTTGGAATAAGAAAATAAATGGCTTTATAAGGGAGAAGGAATTTGTGAAGTGCACAACTAAGCATGGAGTATATGTAAGAAGAACCAATGGAAAATTGCTTATAATATGTCTCTATGTCGATGACCTGTTGATAACAGGAAGTTGCAAGAAGGAGATCGAGGATTTCAAACATGACCTGAGCGAGGAATTTGAAATGTCAGACTTGAGAAATCTCTTATATTTCCTTGGCATTGAAGATTACAACCCAACTTTGACTCCAACTGAGCCTAGATTGCAACTGTCGAAAGATCCAGATTCAGATGATGTCGACCCAACCCAATACAAAAGACTTATTGGGTCACTTAGATAACTTTGTCACACAAGGCCTGACTTAGCATACAGTGTTGGTATGGTGAGTAGATTCATGTAGAAGCCAAAGGTATCACACCTAGCATCGGCGAAAAGGATACTGAGGTATCTGAAAGGAACTCTCGACTATGGAATTTTGTTTCCTACAACTGATGAAGGAAAATAATGCAAGTTAGTAGGATACATTGATTCAAGTTGGTGTAGCGATGTTGAGGATCGAAAATCCACATCTGGATATGTGTTTATGTTACGTGGTGCACCAGTTGCTTGGAGTTCGAGAAAGGAACCAGTAGTTGCGTTGTCATCATACGAAGTAGAGTACATATATGATTCTCTTTGTTCATGTCAAGCAACATGGATGGTGAATCTGGTCGAAGAGATTACAACGAAGAATCATGGAGTAATTACCATGAAGATCGACAACATGTCAGCTATCAATCTGGCAAAGAATCCAATATCGCATGGTCGAAGCAAGCACATCAAAATGAGGATCCATTATCTTCGAGAGCAGGTAGCAGACGGGAAGATGAACTTGGAACACTGTAGAACGGAGAATCAGATTGCAGATATCATGACGAAGGGAATGTTGGTCGAAGTATTCAGAAGACTAAGAGCTATGATGAATGTAGATAGCTTAGATACAATGAATTAGGTGGTGTGTTGAAAGTGTAATTCATTATGTCATATTTGATTTAGATTAGATTTGATTTAGTTTTAAATCTAGATTTGATTTAGTTCTAAAATAGATATTTTTGACTTTTATAGTTTTGGGTTTTTGGCTTGAGGTGCAAGCAAACTTAATTCTATAAATAGGGAGTATTCATCTTGTAATCAAATCATTCCAACACATTGTAATTCACGGTTTGCGGTTGCAAGTGAATAGAAAGAAAAATCTCACAGTTTGTGGGTAACAACATTCTTCTCCAAATTCTCTTAGAACCCTAATTTCTTTTCTTTCTCTATTTTTTTTCTTTGTTATTGTTGTGCTAAGAACCCTTCTTATTCATAAAGAAAGTGACCGAATTCATATACTTTTTGGTTAATTCCAACACAAAAATGATATTTTGCCTATTATATATATATATATATATATATATATATATATATATATATATATATATATATATATATATATATATATATATATATATATATAAAATAGGCAAAATATCATTTTTGTGTTGGAATTAACCAAAAAGTCTATATGAATAAAACACTATCATGCAATTAAATATTTTTTATATAAAAAAGATATGATTTTATTTTTCTTTCATGCTTGAGAAATAAAGTGATTGTCTGGTTGATATTTAGGGGAATTATTCCCCTAAAATAAAGTATTAGCATTGGATACTTTTGAAAGTCTCAATTCTTGCTTTTTTTTTATCTTTTTTTTTTTCTTTAGGTAGTTCAAGGATTATTACTAGGCTCTTCTTTTGTCCACGCGTTAAATAATTGGAATAAAATTATAAAAAGAGCATTCCACCACAAAATAGCAGCAGTAGTGCGTATTCATGAAAAAGTATCACATTATGAATCAAATTAAAGACTTTTGGTTTGGACATAATTCAATTTTGAAAACGGTGCCAATACAATTAACAATAAATTGACACATTCAATGTATCAGTACACCCTTATCCTGTTTTCTTATTTTATTTTATGATATAAATACATTTTTTATTTTTAAAATCATAATTGACAAATTTTATTGTTTGTTTGATAAATATAATAATTTAGTTCATCTGTTTTAAAATAAATGGCATATTTTACCGATTCACACAGAATAAAATAATGAGATAAAAATAAGTGAAATTAATAATTTTACTAAATTATTTATATTCATTATTAAGTATTAAATATAGATTATAATTAAAAGATAAAATCAAAATTGTAAGTAGGGGTGGGAATAGACTGAGCCGAGCTAGGCTTTGTCAAGTCTGAGTCTGGTCTACTAAAAAATTTCGAGTCTAAACCTGACCTGTAGTCTATCAAAGACTTATGTTTTGGCACGAATCTGATATTTTCGAACGTCTGATTGGTCTATTAGCCTACTCAAAAAGTCTATATCATTTAAATATGTGTAAATAAGAAATTCAACAAATTTTTAAATAGACTAGAGAATCAAAAGTATAATGAGACTAAATATTTGTTTCCATTGACTTATCCGAGCTTACCTAGTATCATAAATTTTGTTAGATGATTTGTTTGAGAGAACTTATAAAAACACCTTATAGCATTATTCATAGGATTTCTTTCAACTTATTTTCATAAGTTCTTAAATATAACTAAGTTTTACTCTTGTATTTTATTATAAAAAATAAAATAAAATATAAAAACAATAAATTTATTTATATTTAATAAAGAAGTCGGCCTGATGGGTATATAAGGTTTTTTTATGGCTTACGATCTAGCTTATTTAACTAAATAGGCTTATAAAAAAAGCCTAGGCATTTTCTATTTTTTTTTTAAAAAAATCTGACCTGACTTTGACCTTTGTAAGTTAGGTGTTAGGCTCCTATTAGTTGATCTGGCCTATTTCCACTTCTAATTATAAGGAAACACTTGTTTTAATTTTTTAAATATGATATTTATTTGAGACAGAAAAAATTATAATTTATAGACTAATACATTTATAAAATAATATTCTTTGTTAGTTTTTTCATTAATTTATAATTTTTAATAACTCTCTATTTAAGAGAGAAAAAAATGTAATGAATTATAAATATTTTTGTTAAAATAGTGATTATTAATGTAATTTTGTATTATATTATTAAATATGTATTTTTGTAAAATTGAATATTTTCTGCATGTAATTGTTTGGAATAATTTTTTTGAATCGAGAAGAACCACAATAAACATAGGAAAACTCTTCTTCAAACAAATTTAACATTATTATAGGTTTAAGATTGAATTGAGAAGAGATTACAATTTTTTCTCATCCAAAATTAAGTACATTTATTCTGATTAAGTGAGAAGTGATTACAATTTTTTTATCATCCAAAATTAAGTACATTTATTAATATATGTGAAAGACATAAAAATGACATGTAACAAAAAAACAAATGACAAATTTATAGTATTTTTTATAAGCACTACAAGAAAAACATTTTCCAACTATGTATTTTTGTGACGTGATTATCATGTGACTAAAAAAAGATAGTTGTAACATAATAATCACGTCATTATTATTTTTTATAATAAAATATAGAAGATAATATTAATATGGGTAGATGTCAGATTTAATATATATATATATATATATATATATATATATATATATATATATATATATATATATATATATATATATATATATATATATATATATATATGTGAGAAGTGATTACAATTTTTTTATCATCCAAAATTAAGTACATTTATTAATATATGTGAAAGACATAAAAATGACATGTAACAAAAAAACAAATGACAAATTTATAGTATTTTTTATAAGCACTACAAGAAAAACATTTTCCAACTATGTATTTTTGTGACGTGATTATCATGTGACTAAAAAAAGATAGTTGTAACATAATAATCACGTCATTATTATTTTTTATAATAAAATATAGAAGATAATATTAATCTGGGTAGATGTCAGATTTAATATATATATATATATATATATATATATATATATATATATATATATATATATATATATATATATATATATATATATATATATATATATATATATATATATATATATATATATATATATATATATATATATATATATTACGAAATGGTAAAAACGTCGCAACAATAAAATTAATATAAAAAATAAAAAAGACTCTAAACGTTTAGATGGAGGGAGTTTTGAAATTTTTAAAAAAATTGGTGTGATGTGTTAATCACGTCATGACATTTTGGAGGGAATAAATACTGACATGGAAATTACTAGGTACAGATTTGTACAAAATACCTTAAACAACCATTTTTTTAATTTAGGTTAAACTGTTAATTAACCGTTTAACCTGAATTAACAGAGTTATTTAGGACTAAATACTATTATCATATTAAGTCGGTATAGACTAGGGTTTAAGGTTTAAAGGTCTAACCGGGTCGGATCGAGGATCAGACCGTTATTGTATATGTTATATGATTTAGTACTAGTTCTTTATCATATTGATTTATGATTTTTATTTCCTATAATTTCTTAACTAGAATCAATTTGAGAAAAAGTTAAAAATGTTAGAATTTTGTATCTTGTGTAAAATATATTAGATGATGCTTGATTTAGGCTAAAGAATATTAAAATTTAAAAAGAAACATTTTTTTTAGCGTTGTCAAATTTGTGAAAGGATGGTCATAACATTATTACTGAATTATGTATGACACTCAAAACGTTAGAAAATAAATTGGAGAGTATTATTTATAAATAGAATTATAGACCTTATTAAGAAAATCCAAATTCTGAATGGGTTAGAGTGAGGTCTTCAATTATAAGACTCATTTGATTCAATAATATTAAATTGATTTCTTTCCATCTTTTATTATATTTTTCTTTTAAATAAATTATAAATTAAAAAAAGCAGAATGGATGAACCCCCGATTTTGATCGATTTTTCCGATTTCCATCTAATTTTTTGGTTTTTGTCCCGATTCCTTGACAAACCAGTTTAAATGGTTTAATTAATCGGCCATAAACCCGATTCCCGATCTAACCAGTTGAACCGGCCGATCCGGTCTAGTTTTCATAACCTTGGGTTAAACTAACAGTTTAACCTTAATTAACAAAGTTATTTTGGACTAAATATTATTACTATAATTAATGCTCATATTTAAATTGCAATTTTTTATATCATTTATTATTTCACTATTTGATGTGGGAATAAGTCAGACCAACTAACAGGGCCTACGGTCTAGCCTACACAAGTCAATGTCAGATTAGGCTGTTTTTAAGTAGTAAATACCTAGGCTTTTTTATAAGCTTATTTAGTTAAATTGGTCAGGTCACGGACCATAAAAAAGTCTTTTAAACCTATTAGACCGGTCTATTTTAATAAATATATTATTTTTATATTGTATTTTGTATTTTATATTAAAATACAAAAATAAAGTTTAGTTATCCTGAAGAAATTGTGAAAATAAGTTGAATTTTTTTTTTATGAATAATGCCATAAGTTGATTTCTCAAGTTCTCATAAACAAATAATCTCACAAAATGTATGCTTTCATGTAAGCTCAAATAAGTCTATGTAAACAAACATTTAATCTCATAGTAATTTTGATTCTCTAGTATATTTAAATATTAGTTGAATTACTTATTCACATATGATCAAATTATATAAACTTGGTAAGTAGGCTAATAGGCTAATTAGACCTTCAAAAGAGTCTGACTCAGGCTAATGAATAAGGCTTTGATAGGCCATAGGTCAGGCTTAGACTTTTATTTTTTAGCAGGCCAGGTTCAGGCTTGGCAAAGACTAGATCGACCCAACATATTCCTACTACTACGAAAAACTCATTTCACAACGGTTGGATCCAATGGGCACCATCACTTCGATCATATCATTGTTAAGTATAATGTCGATGTGTGTTCGTTGTTTCTACATACGCGCGCCACATATCACAATGATTAAACTTATAAACATTTGTGATATATATACTTAGGTACTGGGTTTGAAACTCATCAATAGACAATTATATAAAACAGAAATTATGTTTAATCTCGACTACAATAGATAATCGTCGTTGAAAGTACCTGAAATTTATTATATTATATATAGATTGTTTGTTTTCCATACACCTCACTAAAGAAAGATAGGGATTTAAATTGATGAATAAGTCTATAATTTGAAAATTAAACTATTCTTGTAAACCAATTTAAACAAACCATTGTTATTTTCTTATTGCATTCGTCTCATTGTTCATCTCACAATGTTCTATATATACAATGGTATATTGACCTGAATCCTTAGATGCATTGCTATCTTCAATTATATTTAAATTTCCATACCAATAATTTATTGGATAATCAACCTCATCATCATCGTCATCACTTATCATCGTAATTTATAATCATAATTTTTACGATTACAAGTGTTGATAATGAGGTAGATTATCCAGTAAATAATATTTAATGAAATTTAACTATAGTTGAATACAACGATGCATCTAAGGAGCCATATCAATATATTATAATATATGTAAACAACATGAGATGAACGATAAGACACAAGCAATTCAAAAACATCATTGTTTTGTTTAAGTTGGTTTTCAAATACAACTTAATTTGCAGATTATAAGTATCTATGTCAATTTAAATGAATGTATTTTAAGTGAAGATTGGTGAAACAAACAATCTACATATAATATAATAAACTCAAACAACATCATACACAAAAACCAGATATTATAAATGTATCAACAAAACCGTAACCGCATACAATATCATAAACTAAGTTAAATTGTTTCAAGAATGCACCTTTTATTGAAAACTAGTATGATACTCGTGCGTTCGCACGGGGATACTGTTATGATGGATTACGTTATGGGACGTGTTAATGTTTATCAAATGTGTCAGAATTATAATTTTTTTAAAGAGTAAAATAAGATTGTAAATAAAACAAAATTATGTTGCAAATGTTTTTATAAAAAGATATTTTGATCAATAATGTATTTAATCCCGTATATAAATAACTTGAACCAAGACAAAACTGTAGTTGAACCTCTTAAATATATGAATTGTTGGCAGCGCAGCGCTGGTTCACAATTTAACCGTCTGAGCTGTCTGGTTCTGTTTGGTTTTTAAAACCTTGATTGAAAGTATCTTTCAATGACTGAGTTTTATGAATTGCAATTTCTCATATAAGTTGAAATTTGTTTTTGTATCTTAATTTTCTTAGAAGATGCCTCATTTAATCTCTCCATAAACATCTATAAGCTTATAAGAACTTTTCGGTAAGTGAATAGCAACAAACTAATTTTAACTAATGAGTTCAACAAAAAAGTTTGAGCGATCTTGTTTTCATTCATAAATCAAAAGTTTCCATGGTAGCATGCCAAATCACAGTGAGTTTGTTGGGGCATGGATATTCTTATATTTTTAAATTTCTTTGATGCCACAAATGAAAAAATACAATAAGCTTCTACAATGGTATTTTGATTTTTAATTCATCAAGTGACTAACTTAAGGTGCAAGCTTGACTAACTTAATGTGCAAGCTTCTGTTGATTATGTGATTTGAATGTATAGATAAACACATAATTAAATGTTAAAGACTTTCACACATAAAACAGACATGATGGTTCTAGAATTGATCTCAGACCACAAAAAAGTGGTCAAAGACTCAATAAACTCACCCATTACCACATCTAGTAAGAATTGCACAAACATAGATTAATCTCTTTACATAGTAAACACACAAAAATATTAAATATATCATCTCAATTCCAAGTAGAATTCATGGATTTATTACTTCAGGCCAACGTCCTTAAGGCCACAAATCTGCTCCTCGTCCATGGCAGATATGACAGACACAATCAGATCTTTACCTTCGTTAAATCCATCATTGATCTGCATCACATAATTTTAAATCAGTACAATAAAGTGCAAATAATAAAACTCAACAATCTTAGGCCAGTTTTCATGAAGATAGTAATTAACAGATACGATAACAATCTATTAACTAATCACTTCTCTGATGAATCTCAAGCAACTATTCAACAAAAAAAGTAAAATCTATCGAGAATATCAAACAAACTAACATGCGAAAGCATACTATCATCAGACAGAAGCTTTAGGCTATCCTTTGTACCACCGCTCTCAGTCAGCAGAATCACCTAACATATTCAAAGAAAAATATCTTTGGTTTAACCGACAATGTCACAAATTATGAACTTTCATAAGCTATCTTGAGTGGCTTATAAAAATAAGTTAAAAATAACTTGTGGACATGTTAAAAGTTGTGTCCATAAACTCTTTTAAACAGTCTCACACAAGTGATTATCAAATACGTTAATCCAAACAGAGCTTTATATCATAAACCTACTTCGAGACAATAAAAAGGAATGACTAAGGTTTTTGTGTAATCTTACAAATCCATCCTCTGAGATATCAATAAGTCGGTAATCAGTACGATTGACATGAGGAACCTGTTGTAACCACAAACAAACACATCAACCATAATCAATTAATCAATCAAATTAAAGATTAGATGCAAATTCAAATCATCCAAAAGATTATCTGATCTCAAAATCATACATCATAGTTATGAGAAGAAGGAACAATATCTTCAAGCTTTTTGCCAGTGAAGATATCAATAGCAACAAAGTGACACTTAGCATGTCCATGTTTCTCAATTTTTGAAGTTAAAACCTCAACAAACCTGAAACAATTTCAAATTAAGTAATGAGAAAGAATAAATTACCGTAAAAAGCATACATTCTAGAAGGAATAAAGTTGATGTCCTCGGCTTATCAAATCGAGTAGACTTCGTTATGAAGTTCAACCAGGCAATGAAAAATAGTGTCACTCAACCAGACATACTAAACTAAAACATTATCTACAATGTTCCATCTTGTGAAGCACATTCATTGAAAAATCCCTTGGAAAATCGGTTGCAGCCATTATTTTGTACATGTTGTTGGTATTTCACCGGTTAATACATTTCTTACAAATACATTGTTTACAAATACATTGTTTACAATCACAAACTAAATGAAGGATGTATCATTTTGCGAGACTTTAAACCAAAAACAGTTTACAAATACATCAAAGGATGCTAAAACTACAGGCAGAGCGAAACAAAATCTTGCTACTACCACCTGATTGTTACTAATTCCTCAGAGGATGCTAAAACTATAGGCAGTGAACCATACCAATGGCAAACACAATTTATGAAAATCTTGGTTGTCCTCGGCAAACACAAGAATACCAATGGCAGGCACAATTTATGAAAATCTACCATACACAAAGAAAATGTGAATTTATTCTTATGGAGAAGATATGTTAAATACAAGGTATCATTCATTTATAATACCTCCAACAGTCAACAGGATAAAGCAATCAACCAATAAGCAAACTATCAACAATGTGATATATGTCCAATTGAGAGCAATTACTTAAAATCAAATGTAAGATTAAAAAGATAAGTCAATACATTTAGAAGTGAACAAATCATGAAACAGACGCTTTAAGAATCCATAATCTGGATCTTGATCAAATGCCAAAGAGCGATAATAATGAAAGTAAGAAGCGATCTCCACATGATATGATTCGCAAAGCGTCTAGAACAAGAAATATAGATTCATTAAACATCTGAGTAACAAAACAAAATCAATAAGAAAACCTCTTACGAGAGGATTAACTAATATTTGATTAATTTAGTAATAACAATCCTTAAAAGCTCTTCTTGTTTTTGGATAATTCGTCACCAAAATCTAATCCAGTTTCTAATGCACAAAGTATGAGGGCAAGAAGAAAAGAATATTAAAAACTAAATAACAGGTCAGGGGTTTAGTCATTTTATGGAATTGAAAATTTATCTCCCAAATCTTGTTATATTTTTCCTCTTTGGTGACAGCTTTCAATCCCTACCAAGGAAGGCTAAAATGCAAGAACCATAGAGTCAAGCCCTAATTCTACCTTAACAGTATGTGGAATTGATACCCATATGTTGTGAATAGGAAGAAACATACCTTCCTCTTAATAAATACATAAGAAAATAGCCAATAGATTCCAAATCATCACGACAACTTTTCTCTGATGAAATTAAACAAAAATAGAGTCAAAGTTGTAGGTTACAAGTTGTAACTGTAAAGAAGGGGATTTATTTCAACATATTAATTCCTAAGTGAGTATTGCAACTTGCATATCGTGTTGTCCCTGTTAAATTTTCCTTCTCTCTGTATAAGTTTATCAAGGTCAAACCATTAGGAAATGATAACCTTGCTAGTTAAACTGGAAAAGCAAAAGTAACAGTGAGAACGAAACAATCAAAAGAATTCGGAAAAGGAATTACATGAGATTAGACAAATTACAGGTTGGAATATTTTCCATTGATGTAAACAACAATGTAAATTTAATTACCAAATCATCTTGTCAAATAGTATAAAGTATTCAAATCAAATATATTTATCACAGAAGAAAACCTTAGAACACAGTCCAGACATGTAAAACAATGATCCAAAATAGAAGAATAAAAAACATAACAAAAATTAAATAGAGCAACATATACCTGTAAGCAATATACAATTTTGTTTTGGGGTCCCGATATCTTTTTGCTAGTCTGAAATCAGTAATATAAACCTATGAATATACCAAATTGTAAAAAGAAAATGTAAGAAAAAGGAACAATTTAAAAATAATTATGGGGCATGAAAATTATCAACATAAGTTAGCCATTGAAGATGATAAATTTGAATGACTTTACCTGACTTGATTTTCTCCTAATACCCATTAGGAAGTTATCTGGTTTAATGTCTCTATGTAAAGATCCATTGGAATGCATGTATTCTATTCTCGAAAGTTGTAGTCAAGTAAATAAAACAGAAATCATTTTACATTAATGTGCTTTCATTGAAAACCCATGTAGATGGGAGCATTAACTACAAAAGGCAAGTTCTAGATATTAAAATTGCTACTATATTGATATGCAACAAACATGGGAGTTATTTCCCAAATCAATATCTAAAATCAGCAAGAAACTAATGTTGTCTCTTAAAAACCAAAGGAAACAATCCATACATGAATCAGTTATTACCATCTAGTCGACCAACATCAAAACTGTTTTTAAAGATAGCTTGTTCCCACAGAAGACAAAAATATCTTTCAACATCATTAGGTCAAAGAAAAATACCACATAAACAAATATTCCCACTAAAAAAACAGAATAATGTATGAAAACCCAGTAATCAAATCACAATATGTATACTTAACTAAACAACCCAATTTAGAGAGATCGTGATTTCTACCTTGAGAACCATCGACTTTCTTAGCTAAAGACTCACAGTCAGTAGCCAAAAGGCTTGTTACACGCAATGACACACGGGTCCAACACAATCTGGTTGAGTAAAACCTGTCAAAAGAAAGGATACACAAAGAAGAGAAATTAGAACATCTCACTATCCTTAAACATTAGGTTCTGGACATTTGGTTTGGGGAGACAATGATCAAGCAACGCGTACCAGGCGAAAGAACCAGAACCATAGAAAAGGAATCCATAGGAAGCCATTCGCAGAGCACATAGCAAATCCTGTTCGGAAAGAAGCCTTGACAATATATCCTACATAAAACCCTTTTTCTTAATAACAAATTCCAAAGTATACCCTGATTTTTATGTTCAAAAACCCAAAAAAATCACATGAACATACATTGAACCCTAAACATCAAAATCCGGAAAGTGAATCATAAAATCAAAATGCAGGATTCAAAAAAACACAAATTTTCATCGAAACCCATAAAATCAAAATGCAGACATATAGACAGGAAAACCCTAATTACATTAGCATGCTCACCTCTTGGTCATTTATTCAGAATAACACGAACATCATCATGTTGTTGCTAGAGAGGAAGATGAACATCAGAGGCTTGGATCTGAAAAGATGAAGAAAGAGATATCAATCGTTAAAAAAACTTGATGAAGACGAAGAACAAAAACGATGGAAGAAGATATTAATGAAGGTAAAGAAGCAATCTTGAAGTTTCTCATAATCGGAAGGAGATGAAGAAGAATGAAAATCAGAAGGAGGTGAAGGTGAGAGTCGGAGAGAGAGAGAGAGAGAGAGAGAGAGAGAGAGAGAGAGAGAGAAAGAGAGAGAAAGCAGACGAGGAGTGAGAAACGAGAGAGAACATAATTTTGGTGAAGTACAAAAGCATCGGTAGAAGAGAAACGAAGAGACCAGTAGAGGAAGAGAGAGAACATTATTTTGCATTTAAGGGGGGGGGGGAAGCAGGATTTTTTTTTAATTTCAACATTGGAAAACGTAAAAAAGTTATAGAATTTTGAAATTGGTAGTTTATTTTGAACCATTAAAGGTAAAAGGTGGATGTCATAGGCAAACGTGTATGGTAAAAGCAAACTATTTGGTTCAAAATGATAGTTTGGTTACAAAAAGTAATTTTTGGACACAAAATACCCTCAATTTGATGAGGTGGCAGAAAATGAGGGAAGGGCATTAGAGGATTTTCCAGAACAACAACTTTTCTTATATTATAGATTATGAATTTCATCTAGTTTATGAAGCAATAAAAAAGAAATACAAGGTGGATGAAGTCTCCACAATGACTTCATATTTCTTGTATTTTTTCCATTGTTACACAAAACATATGAACCTTATCAACACATATTATACGCTTGCTGCCACCGCTTGCTATCACCATGTATCATCCCTTAATCTGCAAGGAAACACAACAAACTTCAACAATGAGCATCTTTAGTTGAAACCAAACCCTAAAACCATAATCCAGTGAAGAGTAAAGAGAGATCAAAAGAGAGAGTAGGAGAACATACCATCTTCACCGTCGTCGTAGTGTGGGTTGTTCCATATGAAGATACAAGGTGGATGGAGTTTCCATAATGACTTCATACTTCTTGTATTCTTCATCATTTCTACACAAACCATATGAAATTTATTAACTCATGCTATATTCTTGCAACCACTAACATCATCACCATGTATCATCCCTTTAACCTGGAAGGAAACACAACAAATTTCAACAATGAGCATCCTCAGATGAAAATAATCGCGGAACATGAATCAATTATGATGTTGATCTAGTTTGGGAGGCAAAGAAAAAGAAATATAAGGAGGAAGAAGCTTACACAAAAGCTTCATAATTCTTATATTTCTTTTCATTGTTTCAAAAACTATATGAAATTTGTTGCCACCGTCGTTTGTACTTTCTTTTCATAGCTACACAAACATTATATACCATCTTCACCACCGTTTTAGTGTGGGTTGTGCCATATGAAAATATAAGGTGGATTAAGTTTCCACAATGACTTCATACTTCTTGTATTCTTCATCATTACTACACAAACTATATGAACTTTATTAACTCATAGTATACGCTTGCTACCACTAACATCATCACCATGTATCATCCCCTTAACCTGGAAGGAAACACAACAAACTTCAACAATGAGAATCCTCATATGAAAATAATCGCGGAACATGAATCAATTATGATGTTAATCTAGTTTGGGAAGCAATGAAAATAAATATAAGGAGGAAGAAGCTTACACAAAAGCTTCATAATTCTTATATTTCTTTTTATTGTTTCAAAAACTATATGAAATTTGCTGCCACCGTCGTTGGTACTTTCTTTTCATAGCTACACAAACATTATATAATAATAGATGGAAAAAGAAGAAGAAGAATACCTTAATGTATGAAGCATAAGATTCACGGGTAATGGTGAAGAAAAAGAGAAAAAATGGGTTCTAGGATTTCACTATGAAGGAAACGGCGCTACTGTAAATAAGTGAAAGTTAATTCGCTTATATATGGGTAAATAGTTTCACAAAGGTTAACAATAAGGACCGTAATGATAAGTATTTATCTATAATAAATATATCACAATGGTTAACCAAAATAACCGTAGTGATAACCCTTTTATTTGTGAATTTTAAAATAAATAAAAAAGAAAAGGTGCACCTTAACGTCAAAGGAATATAATATTTTATGACGCTGAGGTTCGAACCGGTGATAGTTTGATTGTATCATAACGGTTGGTTCTGTAACTACAGTTATATACTAATAATTTTTAATCAAAAAATAAAATAAATATGGTAGCGTCTTAGTAAATATATGTCACAACGGTGTAGGGAAAAACCGTGGTGATTATGGTGTTGTTGAATGTGTATTTTGTAGTAGTGTATCACCCCTATTCATTGCTCAATGCAATGGGAGATGGAAATATATATTTAAGCAGAAAAGGCACTTGAAGCACAACCATTATTTTCTATTTTTAAAATCTTCTTTCAACATTTGTTTTCTCTCTCATTTCCTCCATCTTCTTTCTCCTCCTCTCTCTCCTCCAAAAAATACACAGATCCTCCTTTTTCCTCCATTATCATTCAATGTCGCATCATCCTCGAAGTCGTCGAATGCACAAAGCCGCCAGAAAACGTATGGAACTGCCAAACCGAGAACGACCAAGACCACCGCACCACAACCTGAAATTTTAAATTGAGCCTCTATCATCATTCAACGTCACATCTTCCTTCACCATAATGCTTTTTGTCGGTTTATTTTCTTTTTGTTATGATTCAGTTTTTGTTTCGTTTCATGTTTGTGATCATGGTCGGTTTTTGTTGTTGTTGTTGTTGTTTCCGAGAGAGAACTGCTTTCACTTTTCTTTGTAACAATGAGTTATTCTTATGCTTAATAGAGAAAGGAAGAAAGAAACATTATATTTATTAATTCAATTTATAGTTTCTAATCATGTTTTCTTCCTTAGTTATGATTCTAGATTAAGATGTTTAGTTTGATGCCTAATCGTTTGAGTTATGTTGTTATTGTTAATTTGATGTTATAGACAGAGTATATGGTGGATATGACATGTGAATGTTGTGTTGTGCAACTAAAAATAAACTATAAATGATTGATGGTACAATTTTTTGTGTTTGTTTTTTTAAGTGCTTATAAGTTTAAGTATGCTTTTAATCATTCTTGCAATATGTTAACACTTTTTTATAAAAATCAAGAACGTTGTGGTAGATTTGAGCATTCAGGTTGTTAGGGTTATTGGTTCAACACCAACAAAAACCATGATGAAAGCTCTAGAGCAGACTGGTAAAAAAGCTTGATTAATTAGACAAGGTACACTCATCATGACCTACACCAGGGTGTTATGATGACAAGAGGTTGGTCTAATCTTCTTAGTTAAAGATTTCACAATGTACAATCAACATAAGGTAACTTCATTTGTTTTATACTATGTTTTTAGTTCTAAGCATGTGTTTCTTTCTTTTATTTGCTTTGAATAAAGCTTGTTCTACGAGAAATGTTGGCAATTTTTAAGTGTTAGAAATCAGAAAATGATTACCTTTCAAGTTTGGCAATCATGTTTCCTTTTCAAATCTTTAACTCAATCATTGACAACCCTACACGTATAAATAGTTTATTAAATGGATTCATTTCCCTTTTGTCAAGGCTTCTAATATAAAATAAAATCAGAAACAGACTCAACATAACATGTTTTCTTCTTTATTATCGTTCGGGAAGCAAATCCTCAAAACTGGCAATGAGTATAGTCTGATTAGTGAGCCATTCATGAAATTTTGCGCTAGGCTATCGAATTTAGGCTTTTTGAATTACATATTAATGATGGTTTCATATGTAATGAATTCATGTCTTTAAGTATTTATGTATTATTCATATTAGTGAATATTGTTATAGTTTTCATATCAGTGACTGTAACACCCCAAATCTACCCGACGGAAATTCATAAATTAGAGTTTCAAAAATTCAACAACAATATAGGATGCCACATTTTCGACTTTAAAAACATCAACATTCAATCGCATGTCAACATGGATACATAATACATATAGATCGGGAGACAACAACTTCATTTATTTTTGTAAACCAAAACATCTTTATTATTAAACAACATATTCATAATTTTCAACTTCATTGTCATGACATAACAATTTATTTATCAACTTGTAAAACATCTTGTAATAACATATTCTTCTATTCAACTTCAACCCTTAACTACAACAATAATAACGAGAAGACAACTATGACATAACAAATGTTAAACTCCCGAGTGTTACGTATCAGAGTGACAACGTCGAATTGACTACAAAGCTAAGCAACTTTAATCTGGAATACCTGCACGTTACCAACCAAGGGTAACATTCAAACATAAGGGGTGAGATATCAAACCATATAGAATCATACAGTTTTCATACTATCTAACAACAACATCTTACCAATCACCCACAACTTATCAACAATTTCGACATAATCCCTGAAATCAACCTAATTAACATAACCAATTTCAACTATAAAATCAACATAGACACCTTCATCAAATTCGACAAGCATATACAACATATTCAACTTCTTCAATATCAGTACAATCGACTTTATGAACATAAACATATAAACAACTCATGTAACACAACCATATAATCAACTTATTCAACATAATCATATAATTAACTTAAGAAACATAATCAACTTATTTAACATGAAACACTTACTCAACGTAATCAACATAAACCCCTTAATAAACTTAAATCTACATAAACAACTTTATCAACTTAAACAAAGTAAGCAACTTTATCAACTTAAGCAACATGAACAACTTTATCGGCTTGGCAACATAAACAACATAAATAATGCGACACAGGATGCGACTCGAATATGCATATGCATGTGTGTAAACACCCCAAATTTTCCCTCACTTCTTTTTCTCACACCATGGCTTTTGATATTTCATTTTTGTATTATCATAGGCATACTATCTCATATTGCATTTTTTGCTTCACTGCATAAGTTCAAGTTCATCTGCATCTAGGGTTTGTAATCTGTGCAATCCAAGAATCCATATGAGCCATACCGAAGGACTAAAAGCATTCCAAGGGGTTCCATGTATGTTCTATAATCATATTATGTCCCTCAAAGTTCAATAAAGTCAAGAGATCACAAGAACTGGCAAGGCATGGAAGCAGAGCTAGGGTTTTCACTGCACAGATGACCAAAATTAGGGTTTTGGTTTCAGAGGCCTCAATTCCAAATTTTTGGGCCATTCTTGTTTCTAATGTTCTTAAGATGTTATAAGGATCATGTGTACCAAGTTTGATGAAGAAATTCATTGTGGAATTCATCTGTTCACTGGGTAACTTCTTGAGCAAGTTAAGTCAAAATCAGGGCATCTGAGGCCCCCAACAATGGAAACAAAGGGGTATTTTCATCAAATTGAAATTATATGATCTTTATTTGATCTTATAAGAGGTTTGAATTTCACAAGATTGAATAATTTTGAGCCATTTGAAAAGTTGCCAAAAATGGAAATGACTTGTAATGGAAACTTTCCATTTTGGGAAAGTTTTTCAACCTCCTCTTTCTTAACCAAAAATGCTTCAAATGAAAAATTCTTGGTAATGAAAGTTGTAGATTAGTACTTTCCCTTTTCAAAAAGTACAAGAACATGTTTTGATTCATTATGGAACTCAAGTTATGATCCTTCAAAGTTGGCAAAAATCCTATAATTTTCAAGAATGCACCAAAGAGGGATTTTTGCAAAACCACTTGCCAAGGCTTCTAATGACTTAAAATGTGTACAAATACTTCATGACATGATAAAACAACTTCAAAAACTCAGAATTGGCCCAAGAATTGGATCATTTCATGCCTTGAATCACAAGATACACCAAAGAGGGAAAATTTGCAAAACACATAGAAACCCTAGCATCAAGTGATCCAGCTGCAATGTTTCAATCCTATGGCTTTCTTTGATCCATGCTGAGGCCAGACACCCCAAAATCTCAGGCCTGCACCATGCCCATACCTCAAGTACACATTCTTGACTTTTTTGCAAAATCACCCATACCAATCACACTATGCCACACCAACTCCTCTGACCAATCACAGCTGCATATACTAACATTATGGAACACATTTCACATAACACATTAGCTAGAAACTCACCCAAGCTCAGATTACACAAAATCCTCTCAAAACTTCATCTCTTCGAATCTCCCAACTTAGCCAACAAAACTTCAAACAAACTTCACCAAACATCTCCATACATCCTCCAGATCATTTCCCAACCATTGCCAAGCCCTAAAACCCAAGAATCAGAAACACGATTTTGGTTCAGCTGAGGTGCAATCTCTCAAACCAGCCATTGCAAGCTTGTTCTAAGCCTTCCATTCACTCAAGGGAAGCCATTGGAGGTTGATTGCACAAAGAAAGAGGTCAGAAAGCTCCAAAAGTGAAAGCTCCAGCTCAGGTAGCCATCTTTAAACTTTTTTCCAGAAGCTTGTTTTTAAGTTCCGAAATGATTCTACATGCCTCTCTGATCATGGTGATGTAATTTGTTTTGAAAATGGTTGAGTTTTGAGGATGTATCGTGCTTCTGAAATTTTTGCCAAGTTTTCCGTTTTGCCTTGATTCATGATCTTGATGAAAAATAAATGAATTTTGTGCGTGGATTCTTGTTCAGTGATGTTTAATGAGTGTTTCTGGAGATTTAGGTAGAGTTTCATGGCGTTTTGAGAGAGATAGAGTGAGAGTCTCACCGGAGAAGATGACCGAAGCTTAGCTCCGGTCACCTGAAAGTCATTAGGGTTAGCATGCCCAGATTCAATGTCAACCCTTGGATGAAGATTAGTTTAGCGTACGAGTGGTCATGATTTGTCATTAAACCCTAATTGTGATTAATTAAATTAAATTAGGATTATTTTGCCAGAATCAATCTCAGCCCTCCAAATGCGCGCGTAGTCAACCCCTCCCTTTTAAGTTTGAATCTCAGCCCTATGATCTGATTACTTTCCCTTTATTTTCTTTTTATTTCATTTTCTTTGTATTTATTTCATATAATTATTAAAAATAGCAAAAATGATCAAACAATTCTGAAAATTTTTATCATGACTTTTATTAATTTTCAGAAACCAAAAATATTTTTATTTTTATTTTTTGCATTTAAAAAGTATTTTTAAAATATTTAAATGTTTATTTTAATTAATTAATGGAAATTAATTAATTAAAATAGCATTTAGGTTTCTAAGAATCACCAAAAAAATTCATGTTGCATCTCAACACATTTAGAAACATTTTCAAACTCTTCATACAAATTTCTTTTTGGTTTTGATCACAACTTGACAATTTTCTTTGAATTTAGGGTTCATCAAATCACATTTTTAAACCCTGACCTTTGAAAAATCTTTTTTGCCTAACCATGAAGGGTTTGAAGATGGTTCTTTTTGCATTATTTTACACATATCATGTAGTATCTAGGATATTTTTGGCATGAATTTATCTTTCATTTTCAATTTGATTTGCATTTTTCCTTTTGAAGTACCCAAAAACCCTAGCAAACTTAGAAAAATCATAACTTGTAATAGGTTAAGAGTTAGACCTTCTCCTTTGGGGTGTGATATCATAGGGGATCAGGGTTTGTTTGAGCTCATTTGCATTTTTTTAATCATGTCATATGCTTCTGTTTTGGTCATTTGCATCTCATGTTGCCATGTAACCCTAATTTTGCATCTTTACTTGCATCTTACATTGCATTGCATGAACATATGAACTTGCCATGCCATTCCAATCATTTGTATGCCATCATAGACATCTTAAGACATTGCTTGAACATTGCTTGATCATTTATCCATACATTTTCTATGCTTTTCATCCATTTCATTTCATAAACATCCATGTGTTTACATGATTCCTACATGCTTCATTTGCATTCATTCTCTTGTATGATCACACATATTCATCTTGTATGTCTTTGCATCATATCATAGCATCATTTACATCATGTGTATGCTTCTGGTCTTGGTCTTTGCCCTTGCATATGCATTGTTTCATTTCATTTCTTTCCTTATGCATCTTGTGCTAACTTTTCAGTTTAATGGTAAGTTGTTTGAGAGGTGGATTTGCCTTCACCTCCCACTTCTTCTCATACCTTCATATTGCATCCTTGCTGCATTTTTACTTGTCCTTGAGTGAGCTTGCTCGCTTGTGTTTCTCTCCCTTTATTTCTCTTCTCATCTCATCTCTTTCCTATCTTGCCTCTCCTTGGTGGCTTCCTTGAAGACTTCTCCTCTTAAGCCTCACAAACTCCGGGACTTCCAAGCATGATAACTTTATAGGACTTATTAGTTTCCCTTTAGTCTTTTTCCTTTCAGTCTTCTTTGTGTCTCTTTTCTCATCTCTTCATTAGAGACTAAACCTTTAAGGTTTTAGGACTTTGGAATTAGGGTTATGCCTGCATCCTTATCTTAGGATGGAGTGTATAACTTTAATCCTAAGTGTTAAACCCTTAATCTGTTTAAACCTCTTAATCAATCCACTTAATAATCACTAAGACTTCATCTTGTAACTTGGGCCTTACATTAGGGTTCTATCTCTTCCTTTTGGTTAAGAGGGACTAACCCTAGTGTTTAATGGACAAGTCCTCCTCAAGTGGTCTTACCAACTTAAAATTCACTTCTCAATCCCATTTCTAATTAAAATCCACTTAATAAAGGTTTGTTATATAATTAATTTAATCCCTAACCATGGATTAAGTTGAGGTATCTTCCTCAGCTTAAGTGCTCTCATCTATTATCCTTCTATTAGGATGGTGTAATGAGTTCACTAATTTGTGATTAGAGGTTAAACTCATTACTTAACACTAAACAAAAATCCAAAAACATATAAATAATCACAAGTAGGTTAATGATCTTAATCCTACATCATCATGGAAATTAAGTTGAGGTGCTTATCTCATACTTAAATATTCTCATTATCCCTAATCACATGGAGGATATAATGAGTTTACAAGCCCTTTGATTTAGGCTTAAGCTCATTAACTTATGCAAAACACCAAAAACAATAACAAAACTGAAAACACAAAAACAAACAATAATCGTCTCCTTCGGGATTCTTTTCTCATCATCTTCACTCACAAACGAGAACTTGCTTCTTCCGTCTAATGCAAGACAATTAGCACTCGAACCAGGTGAGTCATACACTTGAGCATAGACAAGCAGGCAGTTCACAGTCAATTTATCTTTCAGTCTCTTTGAGTCGAACTACGGTGTTCTGACTTCCTCATTGCACGAGAGGATACGTAGGCATAACTTAACTGTTATCGAACAAAGGTTTCTTTGTCATCCCCCTCTTTCAGCATTCTTTTAAAAGCCTCAATTCCTGAGCAATTCACCCTTTTGCACTAACACATGTACATTCATTCTTAGCTTTTGCACACAGATAGCACATACAATACCCCTTTTAAACATAAATATTTTAAGCGTGGATCCTGTCGAGTACGACGGACAATCTGGGTGCTAATACCTTCCCAGACTGTAACCAACCCCCTTTCTCAGTTTCTCTGGTTCGCGACCGTCTTATCCATCTCTTTTCTAGGTTTATGCAGCATTACCTTTCCTTCGGGATAAAAATGCCTATCTGGCGACTCTATTCACCTTCATTTCATTTTTCTCTTCTCGCCGACCGTTCGCGCTTGTACCGGGGATGCAAATCTTCGGGAGCGACAACTTTGCGACTCTGCTGGGGACCCTTATATTGCAACCAGGGCTTCTGGTTCTTTTTGTGGGTTCCTCCTAGCGCTTGTTTGATTTGTGTTTACAGGGGTGTTATGTGCTACTTGTGCTTATTCATTTATTGCTTTATTTATTTCTTTCTGTACAGCTTTATTTATTGCCCTTATTTATAGTTTTATGCATTTCATATTGTTATTATCATATCATTAGTGTTGGATCTGTGTTTACCTTCGTGGGAGGGATTTTTGAGTGATTAAGGTTCCATACCAGGGACCTGAGTGACACATAGGCTAGAGTGGCTTCATATTCTTTCCCATTCCATTTCGGTCTGGTGTAGGAATATGAAACACGGTTCAGACATGGGTTTCTTCTTGAGAACTCTGTGCTACGGATTTCCTGTAGTACTAGGGCTATCTGGGAAGCCTGCTAAGTCTAGATGACCTTTTTATGACCTTCAACATCTGAGGTGAATTAGAGGAGGATCTTTTATGGTTATTGTAAACATTGTACCTCCGGGTGAGAAGTGCTTACACTTCTCATAACTGATCCAAGTATGAGGATCCTTGTTCTAGAACAATACATGTGAGGGGGTTGGGATGTTTATTGGTTTGCAGGAACCCTTAGCCTCATCATACCCTGTTACCAGTTTTGTTTTAAGAATGCATCACTTTGGACAGTTCTTGTGAAACCCTGGATTTGTGACTCTTTATTTGAGTCCCCCACCTGGTTACTAGTTTTCTAAACCTCCATCCGAACTTATGAACACATGGACCCTATCAAGGCAGATAACATATCCAACACTTGATCACAAACCCTTTGCATATCATTTTGCATACATCATTTTGCATCATTTAACATTTTCCTATTTGTCTTACAAGGTATCCACCTTTTTATCTTTGGTTTGGTTTTGACCTATTTTGCTTCAGTTATCTGCACCAGCATCTTCATCAGTTGCCTTCACCAGAGTTCCTTCTTCAGCACCTGCATCATTTTAATCTTCATCAGAGACTATCCACTAGCATTTTCACCAGAGATTCTTCCCAGTTCTCTCCATCAGCTGTCTTCATCAGAGACTCATCTTCAGCATCTTCTTCAGTGACCTTCATCAGCAGTTACCCTCAGTTTTCTTCACCAGCATCCATTATCAGCATGGACACTTCAAGGAAGAGCAACATCACTTACCATTTCTTTGAGCCTACCCTGATAGGAATCAGACAGATCCAATCTCTCATCACTCCTGATCATGTCCCATTATTCAGGGAACATTATGGAGGCATATTGGACATGATAATGAACCTGGATGCATCCCAGAGGAGCATGATTCACACTTGCTTACAGTTTTATGATCCTCCTCTCAGATGTTTCACATTCCCTGATTTTCAGTTGGGACCTTTGCTAGAAGAATTTTCCATGTTGTTAGGTGTCCCCATCAGGAGAGGGATTCCTTTCAACCCTGAGATGGTTGCTCCCAAGAATGAAGATATAGCTAAGGCATTGCACTTGGAGCCTACCCTCATTGATCAGAGCATGACCACTAAGTCTGGAATCCCAGGCCTTCACTTAGACTTCTTGATCTCCCAGGCCACCCTGCATGCTGCAGCAGGGAAGTGGGATGTTGTTTGCGCACTCTTAGCCCTCATCATATATGGAGTTATCTTGTTTGCAGACGAGCCAAAGTTTGTAAGCAAGAATGCTATTCACCTGTTCTTACTGAGGAACCCAGTTCCTACCTTGCTTGGAGACTTCTACTATTCAGTGCACTAGAGGAATGAGAAGCAAAGAGGAAGATTGGTCAGATGTTGTGCACCCCTCTATTATTGTTGGTTGTTAAGACACTTGCCGAAGTCGGACACTTTCCTGAACCCTCATCAGCCAAGGAATTTGGCTAAGAGATTGATTTCCCTTACATCAGAGGACATCAGATGGTGAACTCAAAGCACCAAGGGCAAAGACATCATTACTAGTTGTGGGCAGTATCCCAATGTACCTTTGATTGGAGTAAAAGGTTGCATCAACTACAACCCTTTGTTTTTCAAGAGACAGTTAGGGTATGCTTTAGTTCATCCCCCAAGAGGGCAAGACTTGACAGAGACCCTGTTTTGTGACATTCATCGCAACTCTGCTATTGCCATACAAGCAGCCTGGGCTTGGGACAATATTCAGACTAAGGGGAAAACTATTATGGGTAAGTGCAATAACATAGTTTCGGCACGGTATCTTGATTGGTCTCGTACCAGAGGACAAATCACTCGGATGCCATTCACTTTAGAGGATACACCTGGACCATCAGCAGTGCAGCCTACAGCTACTGTCCGTTTAGAGGAGTTTGAAAACTTGAAGGAAAGGAATGCTCAGCTCTTTGAAGCTTTGAAGAAGACCCTCTGGGAGAGGAATGACAGTTGTCTGGATAAGGAGAGGTTTAGAGAAGCTCTGGATTGAGTACTTGACCAAGATTGAGAAGACGGATGACTACATCAGAAAGGCTAGAGCAGGAGAATTGGTGTTGAAGAATGCTTGCAAGGAAGCTAAGACTCAGAAGGCTAGGGAAGAGAATTATTTAGAGGAGAGTCAGGCTAGGTGGATCAGGATCACTGAGGCTCGTGCACAGGAGGATCAGAGAACCCAAGGTAAGATAGAGCAACTGGAGGCTAGTGAGAAGAAGCATCAAGAGGCATTATTAGCAGCACAAAAGGAGATCTCTGAATTGAAACTCCGGGCGGGGTTGAAGAGGTCAAAAGATCAGGATAAGTACAAGAAGTTGACCAGTGCCATTGCCACTGGGAACCTCCTCATCAGGACTATCACAGAGCACCCAGTGGGTCCAGTGACTGAGGCTCTCCTGAAGGAAGTCAGAGAGGATGACTTTGGACTGGATGTTTGATTTCCTTGTATTTGTATTTCCTTTTGTTTGTACTTTTGATTTTGTTGTTGTATTTTAACCCACCATGGGAATGTTATTGTAATCAAATTATGTATCTTCACTCTTTGTAATATATGGTTTGTATTATTTGTGGGCTTAATCTCTTTGCAACATCATCATTTCCTCGAGGTCTGGAAAGGTCAAAACCAAAGAACCAAACCGGATATCCTTGGAAGACAAATAGGCATCCTGCATTGCATACTAACATCATTTCTTTGTTTTGTAGGTTTTTGTGTTGTTGTTTCTCACTTTGTTGTGGTTTCAAGAAACATTGCTCGCAGAAGAGTGTTCCCTGTCAATAGAGTGCACCGGTATCTGACAAGAAACAACCTTCCGGGATTACAAATGGATCAGGTTCAACAAGACTTGACTGAAGTGAGGGCCCATATGGCCAATGAAAGGACATAGACGAGGGCCCAAATGAATCAATTCATGACAGTGATAACTGGTTTGGCTCAAAGCCATAAGAGACTGAGGGAGTTGTGAAATTATGTGATCAGGTACGATATGTCGAATGAGATGTTTAAACACTTGAAGACTTAACTAAAACTTAAAGTGCAGGAAAATTAAACAACACAAGAATTTGTTAACCCAGTTCAGTGTATAACCACACTTACATCTGGAGGCTACCAAGCCAGGAGGAAATCCAATATAAGTAATATTAATTCTAGACTTAAACCACTCAGTTTAATCTTTCACTTAATATCTACCCAATGCAATTTCTACCTAAGACACAACTTAGATATGAGTACCAACTCACTCCCCCTCAATCACACAGTGATCTGTTTACAAGTTTAATAAAATTGAAGTCATACTTCAAACAAAACAGCTTGATCTTACTTCACAGTTTCAATCAAGACACAAATACACTTTTGCTTAAAAGCTCATAAAGTGGTACAATTAAACAACCTGCTATTAAAACACAAAACACCCTATTTTGTCTTCTTAAATTCGTACTCTATTCTGAGAGTTTCTGTTGCTTAAATAGGTGTTTGGATTTTGGGCATTCTGTAGGTTTATCCAATCCTGATACGCATGCTGTCATCACCTTGAATTAGGGTTTGTTACTTCCTAGATTCTAAGTGATTCAGTTCTTCTGATTATGCTGAAGTCACATAACAAAACTCCCTACAGATGCGCCTTATTCTGTTTCATTCATCCATAATTAATTCCAGATAACTTTCCTTAATTTACTCAGTTCTGTTAGTCATTAATTAATTCTGGTAGCAGGTTTGAGATGTCACAACATCTGGTGTGACATCCTGAAAAACTGAACTTACTTCATTTACTGATACAATGTCACAACATCTGATGTGACATCCTGTAAACTGAACTTACTTCATTAACTGATACAATGTCCCAACATCTGGTGTGACATCCTGAATTAAGTTCATTTACTTATACTCTATTTGATAATGTCACAGCATCTGGTGTGACATCCTGAACTAAATTCATAACTTCTTGTTGGTCAAAAATTCTGCCAATTCTAAACATCTACAAACTCCCCCTTTGGCTAATTTTTGGCTAACATAATTTTCTGGTTATCAGAGTGCAACAGTTCTTTTCTGTTGAGTCATGTGTGAGTTTACTCCCCCTCAAACATAGTATTCAGTCTTGTTGCAACAGAAATTTTCATTAAAATCACAGCTTTAGTTCAGAAGCAAACAGAAGTATTTTCATTAATCAGTAATTAGCATCATACATTGTTGTTGTTGTTCAGTTCTCCCTCTTGTTAGACATAAATTGGGGCCAAAGTTACTAATTCAAAATTACAATGCAGAAGCAGTCATTACATATTCCTCACATACAATTTTCACTCAGACTCCTCATATTCAGTGTCTTCCTCTTCCTCAGTCTCCTCATCAGAAGCAGCAGCTTTCTGAGCACTCTCTTCAATCTCCAGCCTTTGGATAATCTCCTCAAGCTTCTGCTTCCTTGCATCCAGATCTTTGCATGTGTTCTTCAGCTCAGCAATCAAGGCAGCTTTGGAGATTGGAGACTTTTCCTTTGAAGGACCAGCAGATGTCTCAGAGGGAGCTTCAACATCAGCTGCATGATGACTCAAGAACAACTTGTAGTTGAAGGCCAGAGGACTTTCTCTTTTGCAAATGGAGTCCTTCTCAGTGAGGATACCTGGATATTGATTAAGCATAATTCCACACAGCAAGGAAGGGAAGGCAATTGGAAGCTTAGTTGCAGATGATCCAGCATGCTTCAATGTCTGATCAAATATATAAGCCCCATAATCCAGCTTTGTTTGGGTGCCCACAACATATATAAACCTGCCCAATCCAATTGCTATTGAGGAGGTGTGGTTGGTAGGAACCCAGTTTGCAGTGCCAATCCTATGCAGCATTGCATACTTTCTTGTCAGCAAACTCACAGACAGTTTCCCTTTAACTGGCCAAGTCTTTACCTGATTTGCAGTGATGACCTTGCAAACCTGGTTATCAGTCTTCCCTAACTCATTTGGACCATCAGATTCTCTTCCTAAATAGTGGTTGATCACCCTAGGAGAGAATTCCACACATCTCCCTCTTACATATACCTTTCTGAAGTCAGCAGACTTACCATCAGCACAATCTTCTTGGAGGTTTACAATGAATTCCTTGACTAGCAGCTCATAGCAAGGAGAGAAGTTGGATACAGTTTTGAATAGGCCAGCAGAAGAGATGAGATCAATTACCTCTGTGCACTCAAGTGCATTACTGCTCAGCTCTCTTTTAAGTGCTACCCTTCTTTGATAGACAAACTTTCATCTGTTCACACTTGAAACATGATGGAAAGAGATGTTGTCCAGAGGAGCTTCTGGAACAACAGTTGATGACCTTGAGGGTGCTGGTTTCTTCTTTGGTGGGGATGTTGGGACATCCTCTTCAACATCTGAATCTAGAGGGGTGACAGCTTTCCTCTTCTGTGTTTGCACCTTGCTCCATTGTTTTGTAGGACCAAAAACAACTTTAGCTTTGTCCTTCTTTGGTGTAGCTTGCTTCTTCTCAAGAGTTGCATGTCTTGCATTCTTCTTTTCCTTCCTAGTTCTAAGCCTTTTGGCTATGCTAGGGTTTACAGAAGCAATGATTTCTGTATCAGAATCATGCTCTATGTTTACCACAGGAGGAGGTTGAGCAGTCTCCTCTTCAGCAGGTGGATCAACAGAGGCTTGATCTTCAGTGGAGGCCTTATGCTGGTCCTCAGATGTTTCATCATCACTATTAGTGGATGCCTTTTGCTGGTTCTCAGATGTTTCTTCAGCATCATCAGTGGAGGTCTTTTGTTGCTCCTCAGATGTTTCAACATCTATTGGGACATCCTGTTTAGCAGGAGTGTCCTCTTCAGCCAGATTTTGTTGTTCTTCCTGTGGAGCTGGCATGGTGTTCAGAGGGATAGAGATGCCACTCACAACTCTTTGCTCAGACAAGATCCTGTTCACCAGTTCCTTTATAGAATCATCAACATATTCTGAAGCTTTTGGAGTGGTGTTTGATGATGAAGGCATGCCTTTGGCTTTGCTGAATACAGGTTCCTTTGCCCTTCTCACAGTAGGAGTTCTTGGCTTTTGAGCAAGAGGAACACTTCCTCTGATTTCGTCCATTGGAGTTGAATCCATGGGTACCACAGAGATGGGGGTTGCATGCACCACATCTTCCTTGTTGAGGATTTCTTTAGAGATGTTAGGGTTTTGGTTTTGAGCCATTTTAGAATGTGGTGAAGAAAGAGATTAAGATTGGTTGAGTTTGATGATCTCTGAAAGTTAGCTATAGCAAGCAAGTTGTTGTGAGAGAATGATGAGAAGATGAATAGCTGAAAGTGAGCTGATATTCTTATAAGAGTTGTTACTTGGAGAATTTCTAGGAGTGGAATACACAAAGTGCTTGACCAGACTGGTGTTGCCATCTGGGGATCATGCCACACAATGTCATATGACATGTTGGCACATCTCCATAACTGCTAAATTTCACATAAGCAGATTCCCAATTTACCCCTTAGGTTTTCAAATTGGGTAGCATCTAAAGCTTTAGTAAATATATCAGCCAATTGCAGATTTGTAGTTACATGTTCCAATGAGATTACTTTCTCTTCCACAAGATCTCTGATGAAATGATGCCTGATATCAATATGATTGGTCCTGCTATGTTGGATAGGATTCTTTGATATGTTAATAGCACTTAAGTTGTCACAGTACAATGTCATGACATCTTGTGGGACATTGTACTCAGTGAGCATTTGCTTCATCCAAACCAACTGTGAACAACTGCTTCCAGCTGCAATATATTCAGCTTCAGCAGTAGATAAGGATACACAATTTTGTTTCTTACTGAACCAAGAAATCAAATTGTTTCCTAGGAAGAAGCATCCTCCTGAAGTGCTTTTTCTGTCATCATCACTTCCAGCCCAATCAGCATCACAGAAGCCAGTGAGAATTGGTTTGCATCCATGAAAGTACATTATGCCATAGTCACAAGTACCATTAACATATTTCAGAATTCTCTTGACTTGGTTTAGATGACTAACTTTTGGATCAGCTTGATATCTTGCACATACACCTACTGCAAATGCTATGTCTGGTCTGCTAGCAGTCAGATATAATAAGCTTCCAATCATACTTCTGTATAGGCTTTGGTCTACATTCTCACCCTTGTCATCTTTAGTCAGCTTTAAATGTGTGGGGGCAGGAGTTCTCTTATGAGTAACATTGTCCATCCCAAATTTCTTGACAATGTTCTTAGCATACTTGCTTTGGGAAATGAACATGGAGTCCTCCATTTGCTTTATTTGCAGTCCAAGAAAGTAGGTTAATTCTCCTACTAGGCTCATTTCAAATTCAGATTCCATCTGAGTGACAAAATGTTTAACCATCCTGTCTGACATCCCACCAAAAACAATGTCATCTACATATATTTGAGCAATCATGACATTTCCTTCTTCATCTTTAACAAACAAGGTTTTGTCTATTCCACCTTTCCTGTACCCTTGCTTGATAATAAAAGTAGTCAGCCTTTCATACCATGCTCTTGGAGCTTGCTTCAGACCATAAAGAGCCTTCTTTAGTTTGTATACATGATTTGGACAGCTTGGATCAACAAATCCTTTAGGTTGTTCTACATATACCTCTTCATTAAGATATCCATTTAGAAAGGCACTTTTCACATCCATTTGAAATAGCTTGAACTTCAAGATACAAGCAATTCCCAAAAGTAGTCTGATTGATTCAAGCCTTGCTACTGGTGCAAAGGTTTCATCAAAGTCTACTCCTTCAATTTGTGTGTATCCTTGAGCTACAAGTCTAGCTTTGTTCTTTGTAACAACTCCTTGCTCATTTGACTTGTTCTTATACACCCATTTAGTTCCAATCACATTTATGTCATCAGGTCTAGGAACAAGGTTCCACACTTCATTCCTTGTGAATTGACCTAATTCATCTTGCATAGCACAAATCCAGTACTCATCAGTAAGAGCTTCCTTGATGTTTTTAGGTTCTATTTTTGAAACAAAACAAGAACCTGAAATCACCTCTCTTGATCTAGTGCTTACACCTCTGTTGGGATCCCCAATTATTAAATCTTTGGGATGATCCTTCTGGATTCTGATGGAGGGAGGTTTGCTGGATTGTTTTGTCCTTGCATCAGTTTGAGTGAAGTCAGGATGATCACTCTTTTCTTCAGTTTCAGTTTGTCTGTCAGCAGATGTTCCAACATCTTCTGTAACATCTGCAGGAGCATCATCAATTATTACATTTATGTACTCCATGATAACCTTGGTTCTAGAGTTAAATACTCTATATGCTCTGCTGTTTATAGAGTATCCAAGAAAAATCCCTTCATCACTTTTAGGATCCATTTTTCTTCTTTGCTCCCTATCAGCCAGAATATAACAATTACTTCCAAACACATGGAAGTACTTAACTGTGGGTTTTCTGCCCTTCCAGACTTCATAGATTGTGGACAAGGTTCCTTTCCTTAGAGTGACTCTATTATGGATGTAACAAGCTGTGTTCATAGCTTCAGCCCAGAAGTACAAAGGTAACTTTTTAGCATGGATCATAGCTCTTGCTGATTCTTGGATAGTTCTATTCTTCCTCTCAACAACCCCATTCTGTTGAGGAGTGATTGGTGAAGAGTATTCATGATTTATTCCTTCTGAAGAACAGAAATCTAAGAATTTTTGATTCTCAAACTCCTTTCCATGGTCATTTCTTATTCTGATCACACAGCTGGCTTTTTCTCTTTGTATTCTTTGGCATAAGTCTTTGAATACATCAAATACATCAGACTTTTCTTTGATAAAATTTATCAATGTATACCTTGAAAAGTCATCAACCACCACATAGGTATACCTCTTACCACCAAGGCTCTCAACCTGCATAGGTCCCATAAGATCCATATGCAATAATTCCAAAACTTTGGAAGTTGTCAGATGTTGGAGCTTTGGATGGGACATCTTGGTTTGCTTGCCTATTTGACATTCACCACATATTTTGCCATCATCACTCTTCAGTTTAGGAATACCTCTCATAGCTTCCATAGATATGATTTTTTTATGCCTCTGAAATGAAGATGACCTAGTCTTTGGTGCCATAGTTTCACTTCTTCTTCTTTGGCTAAAGAACAAGTTTAAGTGAGACTGAAGTCTTGAGGTTCCCACATGTAATAGTTGTCTTTAGATCTGGCTCCTCTCATGACAACCTTTTGTTCTTTATTAGACACTATGCATTCAGTTTTGGTAAAGTTTACACTGTACCCTTGATCACATAATTGACTTATGCTGATCAAGTTAGCAGTCAAACCTTTTACCAGCAGCACATCATCTAGTCTTGGTACATCTGGACAGTCCAAGGTCCCAACTCCCTTGATTTCTCCTTTAGCTGCATCTCCAAAGGTTACATATCTAGATGAATATGACTTTAAGTCTACTAGCAGATTCTTCAATCCAGTCATGTGTCTTGAACATCCACTGTCAAAGTACCAGTCTTCTTTAGCTGATACTCTTAGAGATGTATGAGCTATATATGCAACACCCTTCTTTGACCATTTGTATTGAGATTTCTTTTGATACCTGTGCATTGTCCATCAGTAGAGCTCCAAGGTTGTTTGTTGATCTTGTTCTTGGGCATGTAGCTTTGATCAGCATGAAGACTAGCTTTTGGTACCCATACTTTCTTGATGACCTCTGTCTTCTGCTTAGGGGGTTGCTGATATCTTTGATGTTGATGTCTATGCAGCACTTTCTTGGTAACCTCTATCTTCTGCTTAGGAGGTTGCTGATACATCTGATTTGGATATCCATGAAACTTGTAGCAATGAGGTTTGATATGTCCAAACCTTCCACAATGATGACATCTCCATCTTTGATACTTATTCTTCATTATGTTCTTTTCATGATGTTGAGACATCTGTTGGAACATTGTGTTCTTTTCATGATGTTGAAGCATCTGTTGGGACATCTTGTTTGACTGTATGGAATTTGAAGTAGTTTTGCTGGTGCTAGCTTCAACCTTATGAACTTTGTTAAATCCCAGTCCACTTCTATCACCTGAATGCTTATTGTTGTTGAGAATAACATCCAGTGTGCTTGAGCTACTGTTCAGCATTCTAACAGATTTGGACATATGCTCCAACTTGGAGTTGAGAAGATTTACTTCACTTTTCAAGGTGTCAATGATCTCTAGATCACTTGTTTTTTTCATCCTTTAGTGCCTCAATCTGCTTCTTTTGCTTTATACTCTCCATGCATATTTCAGTGCTCCTTTTAACCAGTTCTCTGTATGATTGCTCAAGCTCTTCAAAAGTAAGCTCCCCATCACTGGATTCACTTTCAGATTCACATAATCCAGCTAGAGCAGTGATATGCTTAGCTGATTCTTCTTCTGAATCACATCCTGAGTCTTCATCAGACCAGGTTACAGAGAGACCTTTCTTTTGTCTTTTTAAATAGGTAGGACATTCATTTCTGATGTGTCCATATCCTTCACATCCATGACATTTAATCCCTTTTTCTTGACTGGTCTTTTCATCATAATTTGACCTTCTATTTGCATCATAAGGTCTTTTGTTCTCAGAAGAGTTTGTGTATCTTCCACTTGGTCTGGACTTGTCTTCCATCTTTCTGAGAATCTTTTTGAATTGTCTTCCAAGCATAGCAATGTTTTCTGATAAATTTTCTTCAGGTTCTGATTCATTATCTTCTTCTTCTTTATCAGTATTTGACACCAAGTCTATGCTTTTGTTCTTCTTTACAACTGTGTCATTCATTCCCATCTCAAATGTTTGAAGGGAACCAATGAGCTCTTCAACTTTCATTGTGCATATGTCTTGAGCTTCTTCTATTGCTGTGACCTTCATGTCAAATCTTTTTGGAAAAGATCTGAGAATCTTTCTTACAAGCTTTTCATCAGTCATCTTTTCTCCCAAAGCTCCAGAAGTATTGGCAATTTCTAAGATGTTCATGTAGAACTCATGAATTGTCTCATCTTCCTTCATTCTCAAGTTTTCAAATTTGGTGGTGAGAAGTTGAAGTCTTGACATCTTTACCTTTGATGTTCCTTCATGAGTTGTTTTGAGAGTGTCCCAAACATCTTTGGCCAGCTCACAGTGATGCACAAGTCTAAAGATGTTCCTATCAATGCCATTGAATAAAGCATTTAAGGCCTTGGAGTTGCCAAGTGCTGAATCTTCTTCCTCCTTACTCCATTCTTCTTCAGGTTTCAACACTTTTGCTCCATCTTTGGTGTCTTAGACAGGATGCTCCCATCCATTGTTGACTGCTTTCCAGGCCCTATTGTCAAATGATCTTAAGAATGCTACCATTCTTGGCTTCCAGTAGTCATAATTAGATCCATCCAATATAGGTGGTCTGTTTACAGATCCTACATCTCTGTCCATGTTTCCAGAATTTGCAGTCCCTAGATCTCACCCAGTATAAACAGGCAGGGTGCCTGCTCTGATGCCAATTGAAATTCTGTGATCAGGTACTAGATGTCGAATGAGATGTTTAAACACTTGAAGACTTAACTAAAACTTAAAGTGCAGGAAAATTAAACAACACAAGAATTTGTTAACCCAGTTCAGTGTATAACCACACTTACATCTGGAGGCTACCAAGCCAGGAGGAAATCCAATATAAGTAATATTAATTCTAGACTTAAACCACTCAGTTTAATCTTTCACTTAATATCTACCCAATGTAATTTCTACCTAAGACACAACTTAGATATGAGTACCAACTCACTCCCCCTCAATCACACAGTGATCTGTTTACAAGTTTAATAAAATTGAAGTCATACTTCAAACAAAACAGCTTGATCTTACTTCACAGTTTCAATCAAGACACAAATACACTTTTGCTTAAAAGCTCATAAAGTGGTACAATTAAACAACCTGCTATTAAAACATAAAACACCCTATTTTGTCTTCTTAAATTCGTACTCTATTCTGAGAGTTTCTGTTGCTTAAATAGGTGTTTGGATTTTGGGCATTCTGTAGGTTTATCCAATCCTGATACGCATGTTGTCATCACCTTGAATTAGGGTTTGTTACTTCCTAGATTCTAGGTGATTCAGTTCTTCTGATTATGCTGAAGTCACATAACAAAACTCCCTACAGATGCGCCTTATTCTGTTTCATTCATCCATAATTAATTCCAGATAACTTTCCTTAATTTACTCAGTTCTGTTAGTCATTAATTAATTCTGGTAGCAGGTTTGAGATGTCACAACATCTGGTGTGACATCCTGAAAAACTGAACTTACTTCATTTACTGATACAATGTCACAACATCTGATGTGACATCCTGTAAACTGAACTTACTTCATTAACTGATACAATGTCCCAACATCTGGTGTGACATCCTGAATTAAGTTCATTTACTTATACTCTGTTTGATAATGTCACAACATCTGGTGTGACATCCTGAACTAAATTCATAACTTCTTGTTGGTCAAAAATTCTGCCAATTCTAAACATCTACAAGTTGGTTGAGCGACAAACTCCTGAGGAACACCATCTAGGTACAAGGGGTACCAGTAACAACGATCACGTGCAGCCTCGCACTGATCCACCAGATTTTAGACCTCATCTGAACCCACACATCAATGCCATAAGAAACACCCAAGGTAACACTACTGGAGGAAGGGCCTTGCAGGAGGACCCTCAAGAAGAGAAGTTTACTATGGTTGGGGCTGGAGACGAAGTTTACGACCGTCGGTTGGATGAAATTGCAGAGAAGCTAAGGTCTCTTGAATCCCAAAAATCTCTAGGTTTTGATTTCATGGACATGGGATTGGTGGAAGGGGTGAGAATTCCTCACAAGTTCAAACCCCCTTATTTTGAAAGATATAATGGCACATCCTGCCCACGTTACCACCTTCAGTCTTTCCTGGGGAGATTGAAAGCCTACACCATGGATGAGAAGCTGTGGATGTTTTACTTCGAGGATAGCTTGACAGGGACATCCCGGGAATGGTATTCTCACTTGACCAGAGCCACAGTAAGAAATTGGAAAGACTTGGCTGAAGCTTTCATCCGTCAGTATCAGTATAATCTGGACATGGCTCCAAACAGAACCCTTCTGATGGGAATGTCACAATCTTCCGGTGAAAGCTTTAGAGAATATGCCCAAAGGTGGAGGCAACTAGCTGCTGCTGTTCAACCCCCAATGTTAGAAAGGGAGATGGCAGATATGTTCATGAATACTCTCCAGGGTATCTATATTGACAGATTGGTTGCATTTTCTTCCACCAGCTTTGCAGATGTGGTGATAGCTGGGGAGAGAATTGAGAGCTTGCTGAAAATGGGAAAGATATCCGACAACGGTGCCAGTTCAATCAGTGCAAGGAAGCCATTTGCTGGGCCCCGTAGATCTAGTGAAACAAATTATGTACATATGGGAAGAGGGAGACCCCAGTATCTACCCAGATCAGTTGTTGTCGTTACTATTCCTACTACACCTCCTCAATACACTCAACAACCACAACATTTTCCTCAACAGCCGCAGTTTCCTCAACAGAGATCCTACAACAACAATAACAACAATAACAACAGCGGCCATCTCAGATCAACAGGGTGATTGACCCTATTCCAATTCCATATGCCACATTGCTGCCACAACTCCTGAAGCTTAATCTGGTTGAGTTGAGGACATTGGCTCCACCAGATCCTCAGAACCTTCCGAGAAATTACGATGTCAACGCCAGATGTGCTTTTCACTATAGTGCACCTGGTCACTCCATGGAAAGATGCAGGGCTCTGCATATGAAGGTCCAGGATCTGGTAGATTTAAAGGCCCTGAACTTTGCACCACCTCCCAATGTCATGAAAAATCATATGCCAAGCCACAGTGGGCCAAGGATTAATGCTATAGAAGAAGGTTCACCCATGAATTTGATTGAAGATATTGCAAGTATTCAGACACCTCTGGCGGAGGTTAAAGCTCAGTTTTTGAAATGCCAAGTGTTTCCAGGTTGTGAGGCCTGTTATGAATCTTGCAAGGTTTCCGAGAACGGGTGTGCAAGCTTGAGGAATGGCATAAATAGCTTGATCAAAGAAGGCTTTCTGCAAATAACCACAACAGCTTCTACAACACCATCAACTCCTTGTACAAATGATTCTCCTACAACTGCAACAACAATTGTTCCTACTGATTCATCTACAACATCAGCAACCACTTCTTCCATCACTTCAACAAACAACAGTTCCATTTCAACACCTTCTACAACTTCAGCAACCACTAGTAATGATGTTTCCACAGTCACTATTTATTATGACCCTACAACGGTCCCAAACGTCAGCAACTTTCAACAACAATCTCAACAACAGTTTCCGCAACAACCAAGTTCAATTCATCACCACCAACATCCACAAGAAGTCCTGTTACCATTTCCTATGATCCACATACAATAACGGTTCCGACCTCTGCTGCAGTGAGCCCAGTCACCATCACGGTGCCAGGACCAATTCCATATGATAAAGACAATGTTATACCATGGAATTATGGTGCCGACCTTTACTGCAATGGAGAAAAAGTACTTCTTGATTCTTCAGTTCCTACTCCCCAAGTAGATAATGTCGGGGGAGGCGGAGGCTTCACCTGAAGCGGACGCCTCTTCGCGTCACAAGTTCCAAGGACCAATACTGAGGCAGAGGTTGTTGCCAAAGCCAAAGGGAAAAGTGTGATGCCTGAAGAATCTGCACCAAAAGAGACTCATAAATCATCCTTTGATCAGGATGTGGATGAATTTATAAGGATAATTAAAATAAGTGACTACAAAGTTGTGGATCAGCCTCATCAGACTCCTTCTAAGATCTCCATCTTATCTCTGCTATTGTGTTCCGAAGCTCATCGGGATGCACTACTTAAAGTCCTGCACGCGGCCTACGTGCCAGAAGAGATCACAGTGAATCAGTTTGAAATAGTGGTGTCTAATGTCAATACTAGCCATGGGCTAGGTTTCACCAATGTTGATTTAACAACAGAAGGACGTCACCACAACAAAGCTTTGCACATAACCCTGGAGTGCAAAGGAGTTGTACTATCTCATGTTCTTGTAGACACTGGGTCCTCATTCAATGTCTTACCGAAGAAAGCTCTTGTCAAGCTCGAATATGATGGAATAGCTCTCCGACCAAGCAATCTTGTGGTTAGGGCTTTTGATGGCTCCAAGAGGTCTGTTCTTGGAGAGAAGGAGCCACCGGTGATAATCGGTCCGCAGGTCTTTCAGACTACTTTCTATGTGATGGACATCCAGCCAGCCTACAATTGTTTGTTGGGTCGACCATGGATTCACGCCGCTGGCGCAGTTACATTGACCCTTCACGGAAATTGAAATATGAGTAGGAAGGACAGATTATCACCATCTGTGGTGAAGAGGACATCTTTGTTAGCTATCTAGCTACGTACAAATATATTGAGATGGATGGTGAAATCCATGAAACCATGAGCCAGGGGTTCGAAGCTTTTAACGTCAATGAGGCGACAACTGAAGTATTATCTGCATCCCAGGAGGATATGATGGGTACTTAAATTGTCTCCTATCAGCAAGCCCGGAAGGTTGTTGAAGATGGAAATGCCCAAGGCTGGGGCAATCTGCTACTGGTGGAGAAGAAGGAGGACAGATTCGGTTTGGGTTACAAACCATTCCGACAAGATCAAGCAGAGGCTGCTAAAGAGCCCAAGTTTGTCAGTGGGGGGATGCTCACCCCAGATGTTGTTAACAACCTGGAAGACGAGGCGGAAAGCGACCTCAACCTGGAGAGCTGGATACGTCCAAGGATCCCGGGTCACCAAGTCCTTAACTGGTCTTCCCAGGTGTCGCTCCCGACAAATGAAAACGGATCAGATGAAGGTACAGACGCGAACGGTCGGCGAAGGGAACAATGAGAACACACAGCCGTGAACTCACTGGAGATGAATAGAGTCGCCAGCTAGGCATTTTTATCCCGGAGGAAAGGCAATGCTGCATAGACCTAGAAAGATACGGATAAGACGGTTTGCGAGCCAGAGAGACTGAGAAAGGGGGTTGGTTACAACCTGGGAAGGTATTAGCACCCAGATTGTCCGTCGTACTCGACGGGATCCACGCTTAAAAGATTTGTGTTTTAAAGGGGCAGTGTCAGTGCAATCTGTGTGTAAAAGAGCTGGAAGGCAATATGTACAGGTGTCAGTGTAAAGAAATGTGATGTGTATAAATGATGTGTCAGTGTGAGACCAGGAATGAAATGCTCATGATAATGAGGCTAAAAGAAATGAGCTGGAAGGAGGGGGGATGAACAGAGACTTTTGTTCGATAACTGTTAAGTTATGCCTACGTATCCTCTCGTGCAATGAGGAAGTCAGAACACCGTAGTTCGACCCAAAGAGACTGAAAGATGAATTGACTTGTGAACTGCTTGCTTGCCTATGCTCAAGTGTATGATCTGTCTGGCACAGATGCGAACTGTCTTGCATTAGACGGAAGAAGCGAGTTCTCGATTGTGAATGAAGATGATGAGAAAAGAATCCCGAAGGAGACGATTATTGTTTGTTTTTTTGAGATTTCAGTCTTTTATTTCTTTTTGGAGTTTGTCATAGGATAATGAGCCTAAGTCTAAACCAATGGATTTAGTAAACTCATCACATCTTCCCTCTGATTAGGGGTAATGAGAGTACCTTAAGTGTGAAGTCAGATTCTCACACTTAATCACCTTTGGTGTAGGATTAAGATCATTAACCTACTTGTGATTATTTAGATGTTTTTGGGATTTTTGTTTAGTGTTGAGTAATGAGGTTAAGCCATAATCAAGGATTAAACAGACCCATTACACCATCCTAAAAGAAGGATGATAGATGAGAATGTTTAAGCTGAGGAAAACTCCTCAACTTAATCCATGATTAGGGATTAAACCCATGACAAAACAAGCCTTTGATTAAGTGGATTTTATTTAATGATATGATGAAGAAGTGATTTTTATGATTTGTAAGACAACTTGAGGGGGACTTGTCCATTAACACTAGGGTTAGTCCTTCTTAACCACTTAAGGAAGAATTAGAACCCTAATGCAAGGCCCAAGTTACAAGTGTGATGTCTTGATGATTATTAGATGAATTGATTAAGAGATTTAAACACCTTAAGGGTTTGATACTTAGGATTAAAGTTATACACTCCATCCTAAGAGAAGGATGCAGGCATAAGCTTAATCACAAAGTCTTAAAGCCTTTAGGGTTTAGTCCCTGATTATGAGATGAGAAGAGAAGACTCAAAGAGAGACACAAAGGTAAAACTATGGGGGGACTAATCAAAACCCTAATTCATTGTCATGCTTGGTTGATCCTAAGGTTTGTGAGGTTTGCAAGAACAATCTTCAGAGGAGCCACCAGGAAGCAGATGAACAGGATTAAGAGAAGCAAAGTGACTTGCTTCATTCAAGAAGTCAAGTCACTTGAAGAAAGAAAGTGGGATGAAGAAGAATGAGCAAGCTCAAAATCAAACACATATAAGAATGCAGCAATGGATGCAAGAGAGATGAAAAGAAAAGGTATGAGAAGTGAAGGCAAATCCACTTCTCAAGTTTACTTACCACCTGCAATGTTAGAAAGAAAATGCAATGCAATGCAAGATGAGATGAAATGATATGATGCTAAGCAAAACCAGAAGCATGTTGAGGATGATTATGATGTTATGAGGTGCTGCAAACATGAGGCAAGACAATGGGGATGTTCATACAAGATTATGAATGCAAATGATGCAAGCTAAGGAGCATGAACAAACATGAAATGTTATGAAGCATATAAGACAAATGACATTGAAAACATGTAATGCAATGATCAAAGATGCTTTATACATGTCTTAAGATGTCAAATGAATCATAAGAATGCACAAAATGCAAAGACAAGTCATGTTATGCAAGAGAATATAAGAAGGATGCAAATGGAAGCCCAAATTAGGGTTCATGGATCAAACATCAAACACAAACCAAAAACAGAAGCAAACCTCATGATAAAAAATGGGAAATGGCACCCAAAGAAACCCTAGACCTATAATAAACCACTGCCCAAAGGGGAGCTCTCAACTCTCAACCAAACTCAAGATATGAATTTTCTAAGTTATTAGGGTTTTTTAGGGTTCTTAACAAAACAAATGCCAAACAATTTGAAAATGCAAGAACAATTCAAGGCCTTTTTATCCTAGGAACTACATGCAAAACAAAAGACAATGCAAGAGGAATCAATGTCTCAACCTTCACCAATTGACAGAAATGAATTTTTGAACTTATGATCAAAATAATGCACAAAATATGATTTAATTCAATGAAAAATTCTTAAAATGCATCAAGATCAAAAAAGAAATTTGGTTTGAAGGTTGGACAATGTTTCTAAATGTCTTAGAACATTTCATGAATTTTTTTGTAATTTTTAAATACCTAAAAGTATTTTTAATTAATTAATTCTCATTAATCAATTAAAGATAATCTTTTAAATATTTAAAAATACTTTTTTAATGATGAAAAATAAAATAAAAATGTTTTTGGGTCTTAAAAATTAATTAAACTTTAAAGAAAAAGTTTCATAATTTTTAAGTGTTTTTTACTATTTTAAAATAATTGTGCAAAACAAATGAATTAAAATGAAATAAAAAATAATGAAAATGAGAAGTAATCACAAGGGATGGCCAGGATTTGGTCTGGGGAGAAGTTTGTTGACTGCGCGCGCAATCTAAAGGCTGACATTCAAACTTCATTAATCCCAATTAAAAATTAATTAATCTGAATTAATAAAGTCAACTTAAGATTAGGGCAAAATAGAGAGATCCTGGGCGTCCAAATGCGCGCGAGTCAACACATCCAAGGGGTATTATTCAAACTTCATTAATCACTCAGATTAGGGCTAATTAAACTCAGGTGGCCGGAGAAGACTTCCGGTCATCTTCTCCGGCCAGCTTCCCCCTGAAAATTTCCCAAATCCCTCAAAACGCATCAAAAATGAAAAACAAGAACTGGGAAATGATCCTCACATCCTCACGAATCAAAACCCTATCCTAAAACAAATTTATATTTCCTAAATAAGCTGAATCGAAAGGAATAAGTTCTAGGTCACGCAAGCTTCAGAAACAAATTAAATGCTCATTTCAAGACTATTTTCAAAACCAATGGTACCAGAATGATCAGCAAGACATGAAGAACAAGTTTGTAACTTAAAAAACCAATTCTGGAAAAATAAATTTCAGGCTACCTGAGATTCGAAGCTTTCAGTTTGGGAACTTTCTGGCCACCTCTCCTTGTGCAATCTGCTCCACTTGATCCCCCAAAGATGTTTGAATGCTCAAAAAGGATTTAAGTTGGCTGGATAATGAGATTCGAAAGGAACTGCTTCAGCTTGATCAAAAATGGCAATGGTGTTTCTGGAGGTTTCAGGCCATGGTGAGTGATGGTTTGTGATCCTGAGGATGAATGGAGAAGGTCTGTGGTGTTTGCTTGGATGTTTGTGGCTTGTGGAGAGAGATTCGATAGAAAATGCAGGCTGAGGTGAAGGATGGTTATGGAGTATTCAGGCTTGTTTCAGGCTTGAGCTTTGGTGGTTTCTTGTCTATGAAGTGTGTTGAGTTGGATGATGAAGAAAGTTTGAGTGTTTTCAGGCTGTGGAGAGAAATTCGAAGGAACTTGCAAAAGGGGAGTGTTTTGTGTATGTTGTGAATGAATGAGTTTCAGCCTTGCTTGCCCTTATGCTTTGCTTGCATTTTGATAACATAAACAATCCTGATTGGCTGGATGATGTGACTTGTGCTTTTGTGATTGGTAAGTTTGCTTTTTGCCAAAAGTCAAAAATCTTGTAAGAGAAGCATGGGCTTGATACTAGGCAAGTACAAGGGCTAGGGCTGGCGCAGCATGGTGAGTGTGTGAGGCTGGCTTGATTCAAGGACCAATGCAGCAAGTTGGTGAAGCATGATCATGAGTTTTGCAACTTGGTTACTTTGTGGATTTTCATGAAAAATGCCTTGTTACATGAACTAAACAACATGTGATCTTGGTTCAAACTTGACTTTTAGGACTTATAGAATGCTTATGTGCTGGTTTGATACCAATTAGAGGTTGCAATTTGACTTGGTGTATGATTTTGCAAGTTTTCCCATTTGGTGCATGACTTGAATTTTAGTGATTTTTGCCAACTTTAACAAACCATAACTTTTGATCCAAGATGAATTAGATCATGTTCTTGTACTTTTTGAAAAGGGAAAGATGAGATCTACAACTTTAATGACCAAAGTTTTTCCATTTGAAGCATTTTTGGATCATGAATTAAGGCTTGAAAAATGACATAAAATGATGCATTCTTGAAAAGTCAACTATGCCCAAAAAGTCAACATTTGCAAAACCCTAAATTCTTGATTTTTATGAACTTCCACCTTCTTCCATGATCAAATAAAGATCATATACACTCAAAATGATGAAGATCACCCATTGGTTGGGTCATTGGGGGCCTCAGATGCCCTGATTTTACACTGACTTGTCTGAAAAGTCAACCCTTGATCAGATGACTTCCCCATGGAATTTCTTCATGAAAATTGATATGTATACTCCCTATACCATATAGAGACCAATGGAAACAAGAATGACCAAAAAATTTGGAGTTATGGCCTCTGAAACCAAAACCCTAATTTTAGGTCAACTGTGCAGTTCATCCTGGCTCTGCATCCACTCAAACCCTAGTTCTTGTGATTCCTTTGCAATTTTGACTTTGAGGAGATGGAATATAACATAAGAACACACATGGACCCCCTTGAGTTGATTGGTGGCCTTTGGAATGGCTCAAGATGCTTTTGGGATTGCTCAGATCACAAACCCTAGGTGCAGATGCCTTAGAAGCTATGCAGTGAATCAAAAATGAGATGTGAGATGATATGATTGTATTTATGCATATGAGATGATCACAAGCCATGGTGTGAATGAGTGAGGGCAAATTTGGGGTGTTTACAGCTGCCCCTATTCAAACATGAGTTAACTGTGCAGGATGTAAGCGACGGCTTAACAGGCCAAACAAGATAACTTGTGGTTGAATACCAAAGACAGTCCAAAATTTGCACTCACAGAATGAAGAAGAAAAGGGATATAGATTGTAAAGGAAAATAGAGTATATTGTAAAGTGTGGGCGACGGAGGACGACCGTCGAGCAGAGGACGACTGCTGGGTAAATAGCAATGACGGGGACGGCCGACATGCTGGGAAAGTGCTAAAAATAAAGCAATGACGGGGACGGCCGACATGCTGGGGATAAAAGGTAAAGCTAAGACGGGGACGGCCGACTAGCTGGGGAAATAAAATCATGATGGGGACGGCCATCAAGATAAAGCTGTAAAATTCTCTGGAAATTAATGAAACATGACGGGGACGGCCATCAAGTTCATAAAGGTAAAGTAACCAACGATGGGGACGGCCATCGGGCTAAAAAGGAAAAGGGACCACGACGGGGACGGCCATCGGGTTAAAGAATAAATGAAATAAACAGATGATGGGGGACGGCCATCAAAGGTGAAGGACGATCACCTAGCAGGGGACGGCTGCTCTGTTGGGGATAAAAGGAATATGATGGGTGTCATCAAAGGTGGAGGACGACCACCTGGCAGGGTACGGCTGCCGAAAATATCAGCGATGGGGACGGCCATCGGATAGGAAAGGTCAACGATGGGGACGGCCATCGGACGAGCAAGATGGAGGACGACCATCAAGAAGTGGAGGACGACCACTCAGCAGGGGACGGCTGCTCTCGAGGTTTGTCATAACACAGGACGAGTGTTAGATAACCAAAATCAACAATGGGGACGGCCATTGGATAAAGTGATGAAGGACGATCATCAAAAGGTGGAGGACGACCACCTAGCAGGGGACGGCTGCTAAAATCAACGATGGGGACGGTCATCGGATGAGCATGATGGAGGACGACCATCAAGAAGTGGAGGACGACCACTCAGCAGGGTACGGCTGCTCTCAAAGGTATCATAACACAGGACGAGTGTTAGATAAAAAGAAAATTTGTTGGTGATCACTGGGGATATAGTAAACACGGACGAGCGTTTACATCCAAGAAACAAAAGGTATAAGTGTTTGGTATTGTGTATAGATTAAAGATGCGGACGAGCATCCTTAAGACTATGATACGGACGAGTATCATGTAGAAACAAACTGACACATGTTCAGAGATGACGATACGGACGAGTATCAACTGGTTAACAAAGAACACGGACGAGTGTCGCATCTGAAAGGACTCTTCTGGGGAATAATAGACACGGACGAGTATCTATATTCAAGAAGACATAAGTGTTTGACACAGTGTATGGATTAAAGATGCGGACGAGCATCCTTAAGACTATGATACGGACGAGTACCATGTAGAAACAAACACTGGACGCAATGTTCTGAGATGATGGTACGGACGAGTACCAACTGGTTAACAAAGAACAAGGACTAGTGTCGAATCTGTGGGGATATATAAATGGTGTATACAAGATACGGACGAGTATCTGTATAAGTATGAGTATGAATGATGTATAGTTGAGTGTTAATTGCTGGGGAGAGTGACACGGACGAGTGTCAAAGAGAGAAGAGTATAATAATAACAAGTATATGGGTGATGAAGGTGTAAGCGACTGCGCTGGGGATATGACACGGACGGGTGTCAAGAAAGTGTATATAAGTATATGTGAGTGCAAAGAGGATGTCTTTGGCTTTCTGCTGGTGGTTTGACACGGACGGGTGCCAGGAAGTATCTGTAGTACGGGTGATTTTGTTTGTAAAGAGTGTTCAGGCGACTTGTTTGGGGAAGGATGACACGGACGGGTGCCAAAAGGTGTATATGCTGGTGTTTGTGATTGTGGGGCAACTGCTTCTGCTGGGACTCTGGTGGGGACTCTTGGGGAAAGTAATCTGTATTCACAAGCGTTCAATTCACAACATGACTTATGATTATGCTATGCATTTGATTTTTTTTTTTTTTTTTTTTTTGCCGTAATGCTCCGTATTAGACGGAATGCTACGCTCTGGGGGTGAATATGATGCGAATGCTATGATTATGCAAAGGGGCACGGATCCGGGATTCGGATCCCATTCCTGCGAAGATCTCTGGATGATCTGCTTGAAGTGGACATCCCAGCTGGGGATAAGATCATTGGTAGATCTAATGATGCATCTGCTCGGGGATACATGTCACTGGTTGACATAATCTTATAATATGTGACCCAGCTGGGGTTTGTAGAAGCTTCCTGTACTCTATTGTGATCCTTCATGCGCCGCTCTTCTGAATAGAGGCTTGAAGCTCTGTGGGGAGATGATTTCCTGACTCCTGTACTCAGCTGAGGATGAAATGGCAACTCGGCTGGGGAATTGAGAGGCAACTCAGCTGGGGAGAGCAACAAGAGGCAACTCAGCTGGGGATAGAGCATTTCGGACGCTGAGATTGAGTGTATGCTGATTTGGCAGCTCCGCTGGGGAAATGGGCACCCTCTAGTGCCATGTGGAAGGTAGACCGGGTTGATAATGATTCGCCTATTTGCTGAGACGTATCCTGCATGCCCCGGGTTGCGTTCTGGATACCCGCAATCCTGCAAAGATAATGGAACGTACAAAAGGTCCCGAGGTATCCCTTACTGGACTCCATCATAGGAGTTAAGTACATTCGAGAGTAAGTATATTCCCTGTAAGCATGTGTTTTTATTTTTAGAGAACGGCATCCGTACTTATGCAATTGTATTTTAGAGATATCAGACAACTCCTTGCAAAACGTAAATGTAAAAACATGACATGACTGAAAAATCTGATTTTATTAATTCATGTGCCCTGAATTGGCAAGATACAGTCAAAGAAACATATCTCCTGAAATGAGGAGATTGTTACAAATTGGGAAATAAAGTGCTGGCGGTGTTGACGACGCTTTCAAGGAGCTTCCTCTTCTGCTATGACTCGTATGACAATGACGTTCTTCTCGTCTTGCTTTCTGGAGAGAGTTGATTCTGATTGAAGCTTGATCCTTTGGAAGCTTACCAAGTTGTAGGTGATACAGACGAACTCAGAATGCAGTTGTTCGCTTATTCCCTTATTTTGCATGGATCGCCCTTTCGGGTTTTCAATCCATCGGGATACCCATTTTTGCCTGAGCTGTCCAATGCGGCTTTTCAACTCAGCAGGTGTACATTTTTTCATTTATTTCCCTTACTTTTGCCCGAGTCTTTTTATTCTGTTTTTGACTCGCCGGGATGCCCTATTTTTGCCTGGACTTACATTCTGTTTTTATGTCCAGCGGGTCATTTTATGCGAAGTATTTTTTAACTGCATCTGAATTCACAGGGGATGGGAAATCTTCACCATCCATGGTGCTGAGCATCAGTGCTCCACCAGAGAAAACTTTCTTTACAACGAATGGTCCTTCATAATTTGGAGTCCATTTGCCCCTGTGGTCTGTATGAGGAGGGAGGATTCTTTTCAGCACAAGATCCCCTACTTGGTATTCTCGGTGCCTGACTTTCTGATCGAAGGCTTTCTTCATTCTCTTCTGATATAACTGCCCATGGCAGATTGCAGCCAATCTTTTCTCTTCGATCAGACTCAGTTGTTCGTATCGGGACCGAACCCATTCTACTTCACTCAATTTAACATCCATTAATACCCGTAACGAAGGTAGTTCAACTTCAACAGGTAGGACTGCTTCCATACCATATACAAGTTGATACGGTGTTGCCCCAGTGGACGTTCTGATTGACGTGCGGTACCCATGCAAGGCAAACGGTAGCATTTCATGCCAGTCTTTGTATGTGATTACCATCTTCTGCACAATCTTCTTGATATTCTTATTTGCCGCCTCAACAGCACCATTCATCTTTGGTCTGTAAGGAGAAGAATTGTGGTGTTGGATCTTGAAGTCCCGGCACAGTTCTGCCATCATCTTGTTGTTTAAGTTGGAACCATTATCAGTAATGATTCGCTCGGGCACTCCATACCGACAGATGATATCTCTCTTCAGAAACCGGGCTACCACTTGTCTTGTGACATTTGCATACGAGGCTGCTTCAACCCATTTGGTGAAATAGTCAATGGCGACCAAGATGAATCTGTGACCATTCGAAGCAGTTGGCTCGATCTTGCCAATCATATCAATGCCCCACATAGCAAAGGGCCATGGTGAAGACATGATATTCAAAGGATTGGGAGGCACATGCACCTTGTCTGCGTAAATCTGGCATTTATGACATTTCCTGGCATAGGCACAACAGTCTGCATCCATTGTGATCCAGTAATAGCCTGATCTTAACAACTTCTTAGCCATGGCATGTCCTCCTGCATGGGTACCAAAAGATCCTTCGTGCACTTCATGCATCAACAAATCTGCTTCCGTCTTGTCAACACATCTGAGGAGTACCATATCAAAGTTCCTCTTGTATAAAGACCCATCAGTGTTCAGAAGGAAACTGCCAGCAAGCCTTCTCAAAGTCTTCTTATCATTGGAAGATGCCCCAGGTGGGTATGTTTGATCCTCCAAGAAGCACTTAATGTCATGGAACCAAGGCTTATCATCTTTTACAACATCTGCTGCAAATGCATATGCTGGTCTATCAAGTCTAGACACTGAAATCTGAGGTACAAAGTTAGCAGCTTGAACTTTGATCATGGATGAAATGGTAGCGAGAGCATCTGCAAACTGATTCTCGTCCCGAGGGATATACTCAAGCTTGACCGTTGTGAAGAAAGTCAATAACCTTCTTGTATAATCCCTGTAAGGTATCAGATGATCCTGGTGGGTGTACCACTTCCCGTTGGTTTGATTGACTACCAAAGCTGAATCTCCGAATACGGTCAATGTCTTGATCCTGAGGTCAATGGCTTCCTCAAGACCCATAATGCAAGCTTCGTATTCAGCTTCGTTGTTAGTGCAGTTGAAAGTGAGTTTTGCCGAGAAAGGCATATGGACTCCTTTAGGTGTAATGAGTATTGCACCAACACCACGACCATTCATGTTAACAGCCCCATCAAACATCATAGTCCATTCTTCCTCCGGGTCAGGCCCTTCAGTGTGAACAGGCTCTTCGTGATCTTTTGCTTTAATGAACATGATGTCTTCATCAGGGAAGTCAAATCTCATAGGCTGGTAGTCATCTATAGGTTGCTCAGCCAGATATTCAGATAGTACACTGCCTTTGATGGCTTTCTGAGATGTGTACTGTATGTCGTATTCTGTGAGAATCATCTGCCATCTTGCAACCCGTCCGGTAAGAGCTGGCTTCTCGAAAATGTACTTAACCGGATCCATCTTTGAGATTAATAAGGTAGTGTGGGTCAACATATACTGTCTCAATCGGCGAGCAGCCCACGCTAAAGCACAGCAAGTTTTCTCGAGCAGTGAATAACGCTGTTCACAGTCGGTAAACTTTTTGCTTAGGTAGTATATTGCATACTCTTTTCGACCAGACTCGTCATGCTGGCCCAGCACACACCCCATCGACTCTTCTAATACTGTCAAGTACATGATCAGAGGTCTTCCTTCAACTGGCGGCATAAGGATTGGAGGTTCTTGCAGATATTCCTTGATCTTGTCAAAAGCCTTCTGGCAATCTTCGTTCCACCTGACCGTTTGCTCCTTTCTTAATAGCTTGAACAAGGGTTCACAGGTTGCTGTGAGGTGAGATATGAACCTTGAAATGTAGTTCAATCGACCTAAGAACCCTCGAACTTCTTTCTCAGTTTTAGGTGCAGGCATTTCTTGAATAGCCTTGACTTTATCAGGGTCAACCTCAATCCCTTTCTCGCTTACAATAAAGCCCAGCAGCTTACCGGATCGCACCCCGAATGTGCATTTGTTGGGGTTCAGCTTTAGTTGATACTTCCTCAGACGCTTGAACAACTTCAGCAGATTCACCAGGTGATCTTCCTCTGTAAGGGACTTGGCGATCATATCATCCACATAACATTCTATTTCCTTATGGATCATATCGTGGAATAATGTCACCATAGCCCGTTGATACGTTGCACCAGCATTCTTCAGTCCGAATGGCATCACTTTGTAACAGAACGTTCCCCAAGGTGTAATGAATGTTGTCTTCTCCATGTCTTCAGGTGACATCTTGATCTGATTATATCCTGAAAATCCATCCATGAAGGAGAATACCGAGAACTGAGCCGTGTTATCCACCAATACATCAATGTGAGGTAATGGGAAGTCATCTTTCGGGCTGGCTTTGTTCAGGTCCCGGTAGTCAACACACATTCTTACTTTGCCGTCCTTCTTAGGCACAGGTACTATGTTAGCAACCCACGGCGGATAGCTAGTTACAGCAAGGAACCCGGCGTCCCATTGCTTTTGTACCTCTTCCTTGATCTTCATAGCCATGTCTGGGCGAGTTCGGCGCAACTTTTGTTTCACTGGTGGGCATTCTTCCCTCAGAGGCAGCTTGTGCATAACTATATCGGTATCCAACCCTGGCATATCTTGATACGACCAAGCAAACACATCAACATACTCTTGAAGCAGATCTATCAGCTGTCTCTTCACTGAGTCTTGCAGGCAGGCCCCGATTTTAACTTCTTTCACATTTTCTTCCGTACCAAGATTGATCACTTCAATCTCCTCCTGGTGAGGAGTAATAACCTTTTCCTCCTGTCTCAACAACCTGGCTAGCTCTTCAGGAAGCTCATATTCTTCATCAACCCCTTCATCAGCTTGATTGATCGGATTGTCAAAGTCATACGATGTCATAGCCGTGCTGTTGTCGGTGCAGTCTGGAAGGCACTCTCTGCAAGGGTTAAGTTGGTTCATTTTAGTGATTGATTTTAATCTTGCTTTAGAAAAAGTGAAATGAAGTTATCATTTTGAAAACACCGCCATTTATTTTTGTACAAAAAGAAAAATGGAAAAAAACAGTGAGCAAAAAAAAGAAAAAGGACTTGTTTGCAAAAAGATGTCTGATATTTCATTAATTTAATCTTGTTTGCACAAAAGTACAGATGGCCCTGGTTACAAAATGAGTCTTGTCATCTTGGGCAAGATGCAAGACTTTGATGCATGCTATAAAAATACAGGAAATAATAATTACTCTGCATGAGTAACTCTTATAATTTCCTGGGAAGACCAGTTCGAGACACTGCTCCCCGGGATCTTCGGACGAATCCAATTCTCCAGATTGCGCTCCTCTTCCAGCTCGTCTTCCAAACAGTTGATAGCATCAGGGGTAAGCATCCCCCCACTGACAAAACCAGGCTCTCCAGCAGCCTTTGCTTGATGTTGAGTTGGTCTGTAACCCAACCCAAACTTGTCCTTCTTCTCCTCCACAGCTAAAACCTTGCCCCAGCCTAGGGCAGTTCCTTCTTCAACAACCTTCCGGGCTTGTTGGTAAGATGACATTGGAGTACCAGATACAGCAGATGCTTCATTGACGTTCAAGGCCTCAAAACCTTGGCTCATTGTTTCATGGATCTCTCCATCCATTTCAATGTATTTATAAGTAGCCAGGTGGCTAACAAAAATGTCCTCCTCTCCACAGATTGTGACAACTTGGCCTTCCCACTCAAATTTTAACTTTTGGTGAAGGGTAGACGTTATTGCGCCGGCGGCGTGAATCCAGGGTCTACCCAACAAACAACTGTAGGCGGGCTGAATGTCCATCACATAAAAGATAGTTTTAAAGGTCTGCGGGCCAATTGTCACAGGCAGCTCAATCTCTCCCAGAACCGATCTCTTAGAACCATCAAAGGCTCTTACTACCAGGTTGCTGGGTCTCAATGCCAGTCCATCATATTCAAGCTTCACCAGAGCCTTCTTTGGCAGGACATTCAGGGAAGAACCTGTGTCCACCAGCACATGAGAAAGGACAGCTCCTTTGCATTCCATGGTTATGTGCAAGGCTTTGTTGTGATTGCGGCCATCCACTGTCAGGTCAGAATTGGTAAACCCTAGCCCATTGCTAGCAGTAACATTACCAACCACGGTTTCCAATTGGTTGACAGTAATCTCCTCAGGCACGTAAGCTGCGTGCAGGACTTTAAGTAGTGCATTCCGATGGGCTTCGGAGCACATAAGCAGTGAGAGGATGGAGATTTTGGATGGCGTCTGGTGAAGTTGATCCACAATTTTGTAGTCACTCTTTTTGATGATCCGCATAAACTCATCAACTTCCTGATCAAATGGAGTCTTCAGGGCTTCTTTGGCAGCTGGATCTTCCTGCACCGGGCCTTTCCCTTTTGCCTTGGCAGCAGCTTCTGCTTCGGCAGTAGGTTTTTGAACTTGTGAAGCAAAGAGACGTCCGCTTCGAGTGAAGCCTCCGCCTCCCCCCACATTATCTATTTGTGGTGCAGGTGCTGTTGTTTCCAGAGTGATTCTTTTTCCTTCGCAATACAAGTCAGAGCCATAGTGCCAAGGGATGGCCCTATTGCTTTCATATGGTATTGGTCCAGGCACCGTGACAGTGACTGGACTGATTGCTGCTGCTGAAGGGACTGTTATTGTGTGTGGATCATAAAAGATTGTAACTGGTGCTCTGGCGGGAGCAGCACCTTCTGAATGGTAGGCGGAATTATTTTCAGGATCATAGAATATGGTGACGGTAGAGACATCTTCATGATTGATTGCTGGTGTTGTAGGAGGTACTGTTGGAAGGACTGTTGTTGTTGCTGATGGAGAGTCGAAATGGAATGAAGCTGTAGTTGTAGCAGGAGGAACTGTTGAAAACTGATCATTTGGGAGGACAGGTGAAGTACTTGTTGATGGTGCTGATGAATTGTCGGGAACAATAGTTGCTGCATTTGTAGGAGGATCTGAAACCGTTGTTGATGAAGTTGCCGGATTCGTCGGAAATGATGTAGTGATCTGTAGCAAGCCACTCTGAATAAGGCTGTCAATGCCATTCCTCAGGTCTTCACACCCATTCCATGAAATATTGCAGTATGGGCACCCTAGTTCACACCCCGGAAATATCTGGTTTTCACGGAGTTGAGCTTTGATTTCTACCAATGGCGTCCTGATCTGATCCACACTAGTTATCAAATAAGACGGTTGGTCTTCTTCAATAGCATTAATTCGGGGACCACCATGGTTTGGCATAGGGTTTTTATTGACATTGGGCGGAGGTGCAAAATTCAGAGCCTTGGAATCTACCAAGTCTTGTACCTTCATATGCAGAGCCCTGCATTTTTCTGTACTGTGACCGGGTGCGTTCGAATGAAAAGCACACCTAGCATTAGAGTCATAGTTTCTTGGTAGACTGTTGGGATCCGGAGGTGCCAACGTTCTTAGCTCAACTAGGTTAAGTTTCAGAAGTTGTGGCAGCAAAGCAGCATACGGCATTGGGATCGGGTCGATCACTCGGTTAGCTTGGGATGGCCTTTGTTGGAATGGCCTCTGTTGATTGTTGTTGTTGGAGTTGTTGTTGAAGTTCCTTGGAGGGTACTGATTCTGATGATACTGGGGTTGTTGTTGGAAGTTTTGTTGAGGAGGTTGATAGACTGGCTGTGGATGAGCTGGAGCAGGGATAGTAACTGCTGCTATTGACCTCTGAACATATTGGGGCCTACCCCTGTTGGTGTGAATGGCATTGGTTTCGCCAGTTCTTCTCGGGCCTGCAAACGGCTTTCTTGTACCACTGGACGAGCTTGCACCATTGTCGGAAATTTTGCCCATTTTCAACAGGCTTTCAATTCTCTCCCCAGCTATGACAACATCTGCGAAGCTGGTGGAAGAGAAAGCAGCCAACCTGTCAATATACGTTCCCTGGAGAGTGTTCATAAACATGTCTGCCATTTCTCTCTCAGACATTGGTGGTTGAACAGCAGCAGCCAGTTGCCTCCATCTCTGTGCATATTCTCGGAAACTCTCCCTTGAAGACTGTGACATTCCCATTAGGAGGGTCCTGTTGGGTGCCATATCTAGATTATACTGATACTGTCTGATGAAGGCTTCTGCCAGATCCTTCCAGCATCTTATAGTTGCTCTTGTCAAGTGAGAGTACCATTCTCTTGATGCTCCAGTCAAGCTATCTTCGAAATAGAACATCCACAATTTCTCATCCATTGTATAGGCCTTCAGCCTTCCCAGAAATGACTGTAGATGAGTCCGAGGGCATGAAGTCCCATTATACTTTTCGAAACAAGGAGGCTTGAACTTATGGGGGATCCTGACCCCTTCTACCAAACCCATGTCCATGACGTCGAACCCCAAAGAGTTTTGAGACTCCAGTGATCTCAACTTCTCAGCTATTTCTTCCAATCGTCTATCATAAGTTTCCTCTCCGACACCCATTACTGTATACTGGTCCTCCTGAGGATCTTCTTGAAGTACTCTGGCTGCTGTGGCTGTCCCTTGAATGTTGACTGGGATGTTAGCCTCTGGATGGAGATGTGGGCCAAACACAGGGGGGTTAACATGTGGTTGCACCCTCTCATTATTACTGGTGCCTGCAGTTCCTACATGAGGCTCCTCTTGGTGTTGCCTCTCCACCATGGCCCTCAGTCTCTCCTGGCTCTGAGCCATGTTGTTCATAACTTCCATGAACTGCGTCATCTGCGTTCTCATCTCTAACCTTTCGTTTGCCATCTGGTTTCTGACCTCCGTGAGGTCCTGCTGCATCTGATCCATCTGAATTCCCGGAAGGTTGTTTCTAGTTGGGTACCTGTGTGGCCTGTTGAGAGGAAATACCCGGCGGCGAGCAATAATTCCTGAACATCACAACAGAGGTTAGCAACAACAAAACAAAAACCTACAAAACAAACAAAAGGGTTAGCATGCAATGCAGTTATGCTTATTTGTTCTCAAGGTATCCGGTTTGGCCTTCAGTTTTGACCCTTCCAGACCCTTGAAGATGATGCTGTTGAAGTTGCTTTTGATGTGAACCCCAACACAAATATATTACAAAGGTGAAATAATACAATTTGTCCATTTTACAACACAAACCCTCAAAGGGGTCAAAATACATCACAAAAAGCAAAAGTACATGAAATAGGAACAACAACAAGCAAATGATCAAACTCCAAGGCCAAACTCATCCTCACGAACTTCCTTGAGAAGTGCTTCGGTCACAGGATCAGCCGGATGCTCTGTGAGACTTCTGATGAGAAGGTTTCTTGTTGCAACAGCTGCAGTCAACTTCCTGCTCTGACTTTGGTCCTTAGACCTCTTCAATCCTGCTTTGATTTTCAGCTCTGATATTTCCTCCTGGGCTGCTGCCAGGGCTTTTTCCATTTGCTCCATCTTGTCTTGAGCTCTCTTATCTTCTAGAGTACGGGCCTCAGTGATCCGGACCCACCTGGCCTGACTCTCTTTCAAATACAAGTCTGTTCTTGCTCTCTGGAACTGGGCTTCTTTACAAGCATTCTTCAGAATCTGCTCACCAGCTTTAGACTTGTTGATATACTCCCCAGACTTCTCAATCTTGGTCAAGTGTTCTACCCTTAATTTCTCCAATCTCTCAATTTCCCTCACACCTTCACTCCTCTCCCGGAGGGTCTTCTGCAAGGCTTGGGTTAACTTCTCGTTTCTTTCCTTCAAACTCTCATACTCCTCCAAACTGATAGTGGCAGGGGGTGGTGCTGAAGATGACTCAGGCATGTCTTCTATGGTAAAGGGCATTCCAGAGAATTGGGCCCTAGCATGGGACCACTCATAATATTGGACTGATGCCACATTATTGCACTTCCCCAGAATGGTGATTCCCTTGGTTTGAACATGATCCCAGGCCCAGGCAGCCTGCCTAACAACAGTCAAACTAATCTTGTTCTCACAGTAGAGGGTCTCAACCAGGTCTTGTTCCCTGGGAGTATGGACCAGTGCATAGCCCAATTGTCTCCTGAACAGCAGAGGGTTGTAGTTGATACTTCCCTTAACTCCTATCAAAGGCACATTGGGAAAGTGCCCACAGCTGGTGATCATATCTCTGCCCTTGGTGCTCTGAGTACACCATCTGATGTCTGCTGAAGTGAGAGTAGTGAGCCTCTTAGCCCAGTTGCTTTGCTGATGAGGATTTAGAAATGCATCTGTCCTGGGTAGATGCCTGAGAAGCCAAACATGGAATAATGGAGCACAAATCCTTACTAATCTTCCCCTCTGCTTCTCATTTCTCTGATGCACTGAGTAATAAAGATCACCCAGTAAAGTTGGCACTGGGTTCTTCAGGATGAACAAGTGGATTGCATTCTTGCTGATGAAACGGGGCTCATCTGCAAACAACACAATTCCATATACACTTAAGGCCAACAGAGCACAAACAGCTTTCCACTCCCCCAAGGAGGCCTTCAAACTAGCTTGAGAAATCAGGAAGTCAAGGTGAAAACCAAGGGTTCCAGCTTTGGAGGTCATATGCTGTTCAATCAAAACAGGCTCCAGATACAAAGCTTTTGCTATCTCTCCATTGCTAGGAAAGACCATTTCAGGGTTGAATGGGATTTCTCTTTTGATGGGCAGACCAGTCAATGATGAGTATTCTTCCAGAAGAGGCCCCAACTGAAAGTCTTGAAAGGTGAAACATCTCAATGGAGGATCATAAAACTGAATGCAGGTGTGGATCAGGCTCCTCTGAGATGGGTCCAGATCCATAACCATGTCCAGTATATCTCCATAACTCTCCCTGAACAAGGGTATGTGCTCTGGAGTGATCAGGGTTTGGATCCTCCTGATGTCTGATAAGTCCGGTTGGAAGAAATGATAAGTGATGTTGCTTTTCTTTGGAGCCATGATGTTGAAGACTGAGTAGAATAAGTGCTGATGAAGATGCTGAGGAGAGGGCCACTGACTGGCTAGTGCAAGTAACTGAAGTATATGGCTGGCAGCTGAAGCAAGTGCTGGTGGAGATAGGTCAAAACTGCAGATGGGGTCAAAACCAAAACCAGATGGAGGTGGATACCCTGAAACACAAATAAGCAAATGTTAATATGATGCAATGAGTATGTATGCAAATGAAATGCAAGGGTTTGTGACTGAGCTGGATCTGATTAACTGCCTTGGTATAGATCCATGTGTGTTCAAGAATTCCAGATGGAGGTCTATAAATCCAGTAACCAGGGTGGGGGACTCAAATAAAGAGCCACATGTCCAGGGTTTAGAATCACAAGAACTGTCCAACATGGAGCATTCTTAACAAAGTCAAAGTAACAGGGTATTCTGAGGTCAAGGTACCTGCAAACCTGTAAACAGCCCAACCCCCTCACAGGTGGTGATCTAGAACAAGGATCCTCAGACTTGGATCAGTTATGAGAAGTGTAAACACTTCCAACCCGGAGGTATAGTGTTTACAATAACCATAACAATTCCTCCTCTAATTCATCTCAGTTTCTGAAGGTCGGTACTAAAAGGTCATCCAGACTTAGCAGGCTTCCCAGATAGCCCTAGCATTGCAGGAAATCTGCAACACAGAGTTCTCAAGAAGAAACCCATATCTGAACCGTGTTTCATATTCCCGCACCAGACCGAAATGGAATGGGAAAGAATATGATTCACTCTAGCCTAGGTGTCACTCAGGTCCCAGGTATAGGACCTTAACTCTCAATGAAATACCCACCCACCAAAGAAAAACCAGATCCAGCCAGCAACAATGACAGTATGATATATAAATGCAGTAAAGAAAGCAGTAAAGTAACTGTACATAAAGCAATAAACAAAAATAAATACAAGCACAAACAAGCACATAACACCCCAGTAAACACAAATCAAACAAGCGCTAGGAGGAACCCACAAAAAGAACCAGAAGCCCTGGTTGCAGTATAAGGCTCCCCAGCAGAGTCGCCAAGCTGTCGCTCCCGACAAATGAAAACGGATCAGATGAAGGTACAGACGCGAACGGTCGGCGAAGGGAACAATGAGAACACACAGCCGTGAACTCACTGGAGATGAATAGAGTCGCCAGCTAGGCATTTTTATCCCGGAGGAAAGGCAATGCTGCATAGACCTAGAAAGATACGGATAAGACGGTTTGCGAGCCAGAGAGACTGAGAAATGGGGTTGGTTACAACCTGGGAAGGTATTAGCACCCAGATTGTCCGTCGTACTCGACGGGATCCACGCTTAAAAGATTTGTGTTTTAAAGGGGCAGTGTCAGTGCAATCTGTGTGTAAAAGAGCTGGAAGGCAATATGTACAGGTGTCAGTGTAAAGAAATGTGATGTGTATAAATGATGTGTCAGTGTGAGACCAGGAATGAAATGCTCATGATAATGAGGCTAAAAGAAATGAGCTGGAAGGAGGGGGGATGAACAGAGACTTTTGTTCGATAACTGTTAAGTTATGCCTACGTATCCTCTCGTGCAATGAGGAAGTCAGAACACCGTAGTTCGACCCAAAGAGACTGAAAGATGAATTGACTTGTGAACTGCTTGCTTGCCTATGCTCAAGTGTATGATCTGTCTGGCACAGATGCGAACTGTCTTGCATTAGACGGAAGAAGCGAGTTCTCGATTGTGAATGAAGATGATGAGAAAAGAATCCCGAAGGAGACGATTATTGTTTGTTTTTTTGAGATTTCAGTCTTTTATTTCTTTTTGGAGTTTGTCATAGGATAATGAGCCTAAGTCTAAACCAATGGATTTAGTAAACTCATCACATCTTCCCTCTGATTAGGGGTAATGAGAGTACCTTAAGTGTGAAGTCAGATTCTCACACTTAATCACCTTTGGTGTAGGATTAAGATCATTAACCTACTTGTGATTATTTAGATGTTTTTGGGATTTTTGTTTAGTGTTGAGTAATGAGGTTAAGCCATAATCAAGGATTAAACAGACCCATTACACCATCCTAAAAGAAGGATGATAGATGAGAATGTTTAAGCTGAGGAAAACTCCTCAACTTAATCCATGATTAGGGATTAAACCCATGACAAAACAAGCCTTTGATTAAGTGGATTTTATTTAATGATATGATGAAGAAGTGATTTTTATGATTTGTAAGACAACTTGAGGGGGACTTGTCCATTAACACTAGGGTTAGTCCTTCTTAACCACTTAAGGAAGAATTAGAACCCTAATGCAAGGCCCAAGTTACAAGTGTGATGTCTTGATGATTATTAGATGAATTGATTAAGAGATTTAAACACCTTAAGGGTTTGATACTTAGGATTAAAGTTATACACTCCATCCTAAGAGAAGGATGCAGGCATAAGCTTAATCACAAAGTCTTAAAGCCTTTAGGGTTTAGTCCCTGATTATGAGATGAGAAGAGAAGACTCAAAGAGAGACACAAAGGTAAAACTATGGGGGGACTAATCAAAACCCTAATTCATTGTCATGCTTGGTTGATCCTAAGGTTTGTGAGGTTTGCAAGAACAATCTTCAGAGGAGCCACCAGGAAGCAGATGAACAGGATTAAGAGAAGCAAAGTGACTTGCTTCATTCAAGAAGTCAAGTCACTTGAAGAAAGAAAGTGGGATGAAGAAGAATGAGCAAGCTCAAACTCAAACACATATAAGAATGCAGCAATGGATGCAAGAGAGATGAAAAGAAAAGGTATGAGAAGTGAAGGCAAATCCACTTCTCAAGTTTACTTACCACCTGCAATGTTAGAAAGAAAATGCAATGCAATGCAAGATGAGATGAAATGATATGATGCTAAGCAAAACCAGAAGCATGTTGAGGATGATTATGATGTTATGAGGTGCTGCAAACATGAGGCAAGACAATGGGGATGTTCATACAAGATTATGAATGCAAATGATGCAAGCTAAGGAGCATGAACAAACATGAAATGTTATGAAGCATATAAGACAAATGACATGGCAAACATGTAATGCAATGATCAAAGATGCTTTATACATGTCTTAAGATGTCAAATGAATCATAAGAATGCACAAAATGCAAAGACAAGTCATGTTATGCAAGAGAATATAAGAAGGATGCAAATGGAAGCCCAAATTAGGGTTCATGGATCAAACATCAAACACAAACCAAAAACAGAAGCAAACCTCATGATAAAAAATGGGAAATGGCACCCAAAGAAACCCTAGACCTATAATAAACCACTGCCCAAAGGGGAGCTCTCAACTCTCAACCAAACTCAAGATATGAATTTTCTAAGTTATTAGGGTTTTTTAGGGTTCTTAACAAAACAAATGCCAAACAATTTGAAAATGCAAGAACAATTCAAGGCCTTTTTATCCTAGGAACTACATGCAAAACAAAAGACAATGCAAGAGGAATCAATGTCTCAACCTTCACCAATTGACAGAAATGAATTTTTGAACTTATGATCAAAATAATGCACAAAATATGATTTAATTCAATGAAAAATTCTTAAAATGCATCAAGATCAAAAAAGAAATTTGGTTTGAAGGTTGGACAATGTTTCTAAATGTCTTAGAACATTTCATGAATTTTTTTGTAATTTTTAAATACCTAAAAGTATTTTTAATTAATTAATTCTCATTAATCAATTAAAGATAATCTTTTAAATATTTAAAAATACTTTTTTAATGATGAAAAATAAAATAAAAATGTTTTTGGGTCTTAAAAATTAATTAAACTTTAAAGAAAAAGTTTCATAATTTTTAAGTGTTTTTTACTATTTTAAAATAATTGTGCAAAACAAATGAATTAAAATGAAATAAAAAATAATGAAAATGAGAAGTAATCACAAGGGATGGCCAGGATTTGGTCTGGGGAGAAGTTTGTTGACTGCGCGCGCAATCTAAAGGCTGACATTCAAACTTCATTAATCCCAATTAAAAATTAATTAATCTGAATTAATAAAGTCAACTTAAGATTAGGGCAAAATAGAGAGATCCTGGGCGTCCAAATGCGCGCGAGTCAACACATCCAAGGGGTATTATTCAAACTTCATTAATCACTCAGATTAGGGCTAATTAAACTCAGGTGGCCGGAGAAGACTTCCGGTCATCTTCTCCGGCCAGCTTCCCCCTGAAAATTTCCCAAATCCCTCAAAACGCATCAAAAATGAAAAACAAGAACTGGGAAATGATCCTCACATCCTCACGAATCAAAACCCTATCCTAAAACAAATTTATATTTCCTAAATAAGCTGAATCGAAAGGAATAAGTTCTAGGTCACGCAAGCTTCAGAAACAAATTAAATGCTCATTTCAAGACTATTTTCAAAACCAATGGTACCAGAATGATCAGCAAGACATGAAGAACAAGTTTGTAACTTAAAAAACCAATTCTGGAAAAATAAATTTCAGGCTACCTGAGATTCGAAGCTTTCAGTTTGGGAACTTTCTGGCCACCTCTCCTTGTGCAATCTGCTCCACTTGATCCCCCAAAGATGTTTGAATGCTCAAAAAGGATTTAAGTTGGCTGGATAATGAGATTCGAAAGGAACTGCTTCAGCTTGATCAAAAATGGCAATGGTGTTTCTGGAGGTTTCAGGCCATGGTGAGTGATGGTTTGTGATCCTGAGGATGAATGGAGAAGGTCTGTGGTGTTTGCTTGGATGTTTGTGGCTTGTGGAGAGAGATTCGATAGAAAATGCAGGCTGAGGTGAAGGATGGTTATGGAGTATTCAGGCTTGTTTCAGGCTTGAGCTTTGGTGGTTTCTTGTCTATGAAGTGTGTTGAGTTGGATGATGAAGAAAGTTTGAGTGTTTTCAGGCTGTGGAGAGAAATTCGAAGGAACTTGCAAAAGGGGAGTGTTTTGTGTATGTTGTGAATGAATGAGTTTCAGCCTTGCTTGCCCTTATGCTTTGCTTGCAAATTGATAACATAAACAATCCCGATTGGCTGGATGATGTGACTTGTGCTTTTGTGATTGGTAAGTTTGCTTTTTGCCAAAAGTCAAAAATCTTGTAAGAGAAGCATGGGCTTGATACTAGGCAAGTACAAGGGCTAGGGCTGGCGCAGCATGGTGAGTGTGTGAGGCTGGCTTGATTCAAGGACCAATGCAGCAAGTTGGTGAAGCATGATCATGAGTTTTGCAACTTGGTTACTTTGTGGATTTTCATGAAAAATGCCTTGTTACATGAACTAAACAACATGTGATCTTGGTTCAAACTTGACTTTTAGGACTTAGAGAATGCTTATGTGCTGGTTTGATACCAATTAGAGGTTGCAATTTGACTTGGTGTATGATTTTGCAAGTTTTCCCATTTGGTGCATGACTTGAATTTTAGTGATTTTTGCCAACTTTAACAAACCATAACTTTTGATCCAAGATGAATTAGATCATGTTCTTGTACTTTTTGAAAAGGGAAAGATGAGATCTACAACTTTCATGACCAAAGTTTTTCCATTTGAAGCATTTTTGGATCATGAATTAAGGCTTGAAAAATGACATAAAATGATGCATTCTTGAAAAGTCAACTATGCCCAAAAAGTCAACATTTGCAAAACCCTAAATTCTTGATTTTTATGAACTTCCACCTTCTTCCATTATCAAATAAAGATCATATACACTCAAAATGATGAAGATCACCCATTGGTTGGGTCATTGGGGGCCTCAGATGCCCTGATTTTACACTGACTTGTCTGAAAAGTCAACCCTTGATCAGATGACTTCCCCATGGAATTTCTTCATGAAAATTGATATGCATACTCCCTATACCATATAGAGACCAATGGAAACAAGAATGACCAAAAAATTTGGAGTTATGGCCTCTGAAACCAAAACCCTAATTTTAGGTCAACTGTGCAGTTCATCCTGGCTCTGCATCCACTCAAACCCTAGTTCTTGTGATTCCTTTGCAATTTTGACTTTGAGGAGATGGAATATGACATAAGAACACACATGGACCCCCTTGAGTTGATTGGTGGCCTTTGGAATGGCTCAAGATGCTTTTGGGATTGCTCAGATCACAAACCCTAGGTGCAGATGCCTTAGAAGCTATGCAGTGAATCAAAAATGAGATGTGAGATGATATGATTGTATTTATGCATATGAGATGATCACAAGCCATGGTGTGAATGAGTGAGGGCAAATTTGGGGTGTTTACACCAGGAAATTATAAGGGTTACTCCTACAGAGTAATTATTATTTCCTGCCTTTTTTAGCATGCATCAAGTCCTAAATCTTGCCCAAGGTGTCAGGACTCATTTTGTAATAGGGCCATATTGTAATTTTATGCAAATGGATTATCAATGAATATCAGACATCTTTTGCAAACAAGTCTCTTTTTTCGCTCACTGTCTTTTCATTTTTCACTTTTGTACAAAACAATAAAATTGCAATGTTTTCAAAATAAATAACTTCATTTCACACTTTTTTAAACAAGATTAAAACTGATCACTAAAACGAACCAATCTCAAACCTTGCAGAGATTATCCTCCAGATTGCACCGACAATGGCACTGCTATGACCTTGTATGACTTTGACAATCCAATTAATCAAGCTGATGAAGGGGTTGAAGAAGACTATGATTTACCTGAAGAGTTAGCTAGGTTGTTGAGGAAGGAAGAGAAAGTGATTACTCCTCATCAGGAGGAGGTTGAAACAGTTAATCTTGGTACCGAAGAGGATTTGAAAGAAGTGAAGATTGGGGCCAGTCTGCAGGCTTCAGTAAAAGAATAGCTTATTGACATGCTTCGAGAATACGTCGACGTCTTTGCTTGGTCCTATCAAGACATGCCAGGTCTAGATACGGACATTGTTATGCACAAGCTACCCTTGAAAGAAGATTGCCCTCCAGTGAAGCAAAAGCTAAGCCGTACTCGCCCAGATATGGCCATGAAGATTAAGGAAGAAGTACAAAAACAGTGGGACGTCGGTTTCCTTGCTGTAACTAGTTACCCGCCGTGGGTCGCTAACATTGTACCAGTGCCTAAGAAGGATGGCAAAGTACGGATGTGTGTGGATTACCGGGATCTGAACAGAGCTAGCCCAAAGGATGACTTCCCATTACCTCACATTGATGTATTGGTCGACAACACAACTCAGTTCTCGGTGTTTTCCTTCATGGATGGTTTTTCCGGGTATAATCAGATCAGAATGTCACCTGAAGACATGGAGAAAACAACCTTCATCACACCTTGTGGCACTTTTTGTTACAAGGTAATGCCTTTTGAACTGAAGAATGTCGGTGCAACTTATCAACGGGCTATGGTGACATTATTCCACGACATGATCCACAAGGAAATTGAATGTTACGTGGATGACATGATTGCCAAGTCCCTTACTGAAGAAGACCATCTGGTGAATCTGCTGAAGTTGTTCAAGCGTCTGAGAAATTATCAATTGAAGTTAAACCCCAACAAATGCACATTCGGGGTACGTTCTGGTAAGTTGCTGGGATTTATCGTAAGTGAAAAGGTAATTGAAGTTGATCCTGACAAAGTTAAGGCCATTCAGGAGATGTCTGCGCCTAGGACTGAAAAGGATTTTCGGGGGTTCTTAGGTAGATTGAACTACATATAAAGGTTCATATCTCATCTTATTGCAACCTGTGATCCCCTGTTCAAATTGTTAAGAAAAAACAAACGGTCAGGTGGAACAAAGATTGTCAAAAGGCTTTTGACAAGATCAAGGAGTACCTACAAGAACCTCCAATTCTTATGCCTCCAGTTGAAGGAAGACCTCTAATAATGTACCTGACAGTATTAGAAGGATCAATGGGGTGTGTGTTAGGCCAGTATGACGAGTCTGGTCGAAAAGAGTACGCAATATACTACCTAAGCAAAAAGTTTACCGACTGTGAACAACGTTATTCACTGCTCGAGAAAACTTGTTGTACTTTAGCGTGGGCTGCTCGCCGATTAAGACAATATATGTTGACTCACACTACCTTGTTGATCTCAAAAATGGACCCCGTCAAGTACATATTTGAGAAGCCAACACTTATCGTAAGGGTTGCAAGATGGCAAATGATCCTGACAGAATATGACATTCAGTACACATCTCAAAAGGCCATCAAGGGCAGTGTATTGTCTGACTATTTAGTTGAGCAACCCATTGATGATTATCACCCAATGAGATTTGACTTCCCTGATGAAGACATCATGTTCCTAAAAGCAAAAGATCATGAAGAGGTTGTCCACACTGAAGGTCCTGACCCGGAAGAAGAGTGGACAATGATGTTTGATGGGGCTGTTAATATGAATGGTCGTGGAGTTGGTGCAGTGCTCATTACACCTAAAGGAGTTCATATGCCTTTCTCGGCAAAACTCACCTTTGCATGCACTAACAACGAAGCAGAATACGAAGCGTGTATCATGGGTCTTGAGGAAGCCATTGACCTCAGGATCAAGACCTTGAATGTATTCGGAGATTCAGCTTTGGTAATCAATCAGACCAACGGCAAATGGTACACTCACCAAGAGCATCTGATCCCATACCGTGACTATACGAGGAGATTATTGACTTTCTTCACAACAGTCAAACTTGAGTATATCCCTTGAGACGAAAATCAGTTCACAGATGCTCTGGCTACAATTTCCTTAATGATCAAGGTTCAAACTGCCAATTATGTGCCTCGGATTTTGGTATCCAGACTAGACCGACCAGCATACGTATTCTCCGTGGACATTGCTAAAGATGACAAGCCTTGGTTCCATGATATCAAAAGCTTCTTAGAGGATCAAACATATCCACCTGGGGCATCATCCAATGATAAGAAGACATTAAGAAGGCTGGCCAGTAGTTTATTCCTTAATGTTGATGGTTCGTTATACAAGCGAAACTTTGACATGGTTCTTCTCAGATGTGTTGATAAGAGGGAAGCAGACTTGCTGATGCATGAGGTGCATGAAGGATCTTTCGGTACCCATGCTGGAGGACATGCAATGGCTAAGAAATTGTTAAGATCAGGTTACTACTGGATCACAATGGATGCAGACTATTGTGCCTATGCCAAAAAGTGCCACAAATGTCAGATCTATGCAGACAAGGTGCATGTGCCTCCAAATCCTTTGAACGTGATGTCTTCACCTTGTCCCTTTGCCATATGGGGCATTGACATGATTGGAAAGATCGAGTCGACTGCTTCAAATGGCCACAGATTCATCCTGGTAACCATTGATTACTTCACTAAATGGGTCGAAGCAGCTTCGTATGCAAATGTCACAAGACAAGTGGTAGCCAGATTTATGAAAAGAGACATCATCTGTCGATATGGAGTTCCCGAGCGAATCATTACTGATAATGGTTCCAATTTGAACAACAAAATGATGGCAGAACTGTGCCGGGACTTCAAAATCCAACATCACAACTCTTCTCCTTACAGGCCAAAGATGAATGGCGCTGTTGAGGCGGCTAACAAAAACATCAAGAAGATTATGCAAAAGATGGTGGTGACCTACAAAGACTGGCATGAGATGCTACCATTTGCTTTGCATGGGTATCGAACCTCAATTATAACATCCACTGGGGCAACACCTTATCAGCTGGTATATGGTATGGAAGCTGTCCTGCCTGTTGAAGTTGAACTACCCTCCTTACGGGTAATGATGGATGTAAAGCTGGACGAAGTAGAATGGGTCCGGTCTCGGTACAATCAATTGAATATGATCGAAGAAAAGAGATTAGCTGCAATCTGTCATGGGCAGCTATATCAGAAAAGGATGAAGAAAGCCTTCGATCAGAAAGTCAGGCTTCGGGAATACCAAGTGGGAGATCTTATGCTGAAAATACTTCTTCCTCCTCATACAGACCACAGGGGCAAGTGGACTCCAAATTACGATGGTCCATTCATAGTAAAGAAGGTTTTCTCTGGTGGAGCGCTGATGCTCACTACTATGGATGGTGAAGATTTCTTATCCCCTATGAATTCAGATGCAGTTAAAAAATACTTCGCATAAAATGATAGCTGGACATAAAAACAGAATGTAAGTCCAGGCAAAAATAGGGCATCCCGGCGAGTCAAAAACAGAATAAAAGACTCAGGCAAAAATAAGGGAAAATTGAAAAAATGTACACCCGCTGAGTTGAAAAGCCGCATTGGACAGCTCAGGAAAAAATGGGTATCCTGGTGGATTGAAAACCCGAAAGGCGATCCACGCAAAATCAGGGAATAAGCGAACAACTGCATTCTAAATTCGTCTGTATTCTTCACAACACGGCGAGCTTCAAAAGGACAAAGCATCAGTCAGAATCAACCTTCTTCAGAAAGCAAGATGAGAAGAACGTCAAAGGAGCGTCGTCAGCATTTCCAACACTTTCACTTTTCTCAATTTATAGCAATCTCCTCATTCCAGGGGATTTGTTTCTTTGACTGTATTTGCCAATTCAGGATACCCAGATTAATAAAATCAGATTTTCAGTCACACCTCTTTTTGTACATTTTTATTTCATTTGCAAAATGTCTAGTATTCATGATATGATACTTGCATAAAACAAATGAGCCATTCTTAATAAAATGCTTGCGGGAAATATATTTACTTTCAGGAATATCTAATTCCTATGAAGGAATCTGTTAAGGGATACCTCAGGATACTTGTGCGTTTCTCTTGTCTTAACAGATTGCAGGTATTCAATGCGCAACATGGGGCATGCCAAGCACACTTCCCTAACATACCTCCTCCCCAAGCAGTATCTGAAATGCTTTCCCCAGCAAAGTTGTCAAAGTCTCCTCATCCCTAGCCAAGGTCTACTCAACAGGAGCATCCCCGGCCAAGTTCCCCATAAAATTTCCATCCTCTCCCCAGAAGAGCAATGCCTGAAACTCTTATCCAACAAAGTGACGAAAGTTTCCTTCTCCCCCAACCGAGTTCTCCTTAAGGGATAGATCTATCAAATGATCTATTTTCCCAAGCAGAGTTCTCCCTCCCAGATCTACCAATGATCTCTTCCCCAACTGGGATATCCCTCCAAGCAGATCAATCAGAGATCTTTTTCTTCAGCGGGATCCGAATCCCGAATCGGATCTTTTTTTGCATAATCATAGCATTTGCATCATAATCACCGAAATAAGCGTAGTATTCCGTCTAATACGAAGCATTATGGCAAAAATCAAACATTTGCATGATCACAAGCCAGGTTCGAGCCGGTCACCTGCAATTACCATCAGTATCTCATCGGCAATGAATATAAAAACCCACATCCCTTGCAAATATAAGCCAAAGCGTCCCCTTTGCACTCTCCAACACAAATGCATGTTCATATATACTCTTTTTGACACTCGTCTGTGTCATATTATTCCCCGCAGATATAAGCCAAAGCATCTCCTCTGCACTCTCAAATATAGATATACATGCTCTTTTGACACTCGTCTGTGTCATACGCCCCTAGCATGATTGCCAAAACACTGGTTGTAAACAAAGTACTTATAATACACTCCTTTCGACACCCGTCAGTGTCATCCTATTCCTACAAGTCGCCAGAACACCTTTTACACTCTCACTTGCAAATATTTGTTCATAACTTATACATATTCTCTTTTGACACTCGTCCATGTCATACATTCCCCAGCAAGCCAAACACTCGTCCGTGTCTTGTCCATACTTCACCTATAAACCAATACTCATACTTATACACAAGTCTTAGATACTCTTCCGTATCCTTTTTATATATCACTCTTCAAACAAATTTGACACTCGTCCGTGTTCTTTGTTAACCAGATGGTACTCGTCCGTATCATCATCTCTGAACATGCATCAGCGTTTATTTCTACCGATACTCGTCTGTATCATGGTCCTAAGGATACTCGTCCGCATCTTTAATCTATACACATTGTCAAACACTTATACCTTTCATTCTTGAACATAAGCACTCGTTAGTGTTTACCGTTCCTCAGTAAGTCACCAACAGAACAACTTTTCTTCTATCCGACATTTTTCCTATGTCGTGATACTTTCGGCAGCCGTCCCCTGCCAGTTGATCGTCCTTCACCTTTGGATGACTGTCCCTCATCCCTTTCCCCAGCGGAGTCTCCATTATTGGAACCCTTTTCTATCCGGCATTCGTCCTATGTCGTGATATTTAGCAGTCGTCCCCTGCTAGGTGATCGTCCTTCACCTTTCGATGATCGTCCCTCATCATTTCATCCGATGGTCGTCCCCATCGTTGATCTTGTTATCCGGCATTCGCCCTATGTCGTGATAAACCCCAAGAGCAGCCGTCCCCTGCTAGGTGATCGTCCTTCACCTCTTGATGATTGTCCTTCATCATGCTTATCCGATGGCCGTCCCCATCGTCGACCTTTTCTATCCGACATTCGTCCTATGTCGTGATAAAGAGCAGTCGTCCCCTGCTAGGTGGTCGTCCTTCACCTTTGATGACCGTCCCTCATCATTTATTTCATTTATTCTTTAAACTGATGGTCGTCCCCATCGTTGTTTACTTTCCAAGCCTGATGGTCGTCCCCATCATTGCCTTTACTTTAATCCCCATAGAATCTTGTTTCTTTACCTGATGGTCGTCCCCGTCATGATCTCTTTATTTCCCCAGCTTGACGGTCGTCCCCGTCATAGCTTTGCTTACCACTTTATCCCTAACAGTTTTCCTCTGCTCGATGGTCGTCCTCCATCGCCCGCATTTGATAATCATGCTATACTTCCTTTTATAATTTATATCCCTTTTCTTCTTCTATTCAGCGAGTGCAAATTTTGGACTGTCTTTGGTATTCAACCACAAGTTATCTTGTTTGTCTGATAAGCTAGGCGCTTACATCCTGCACAGCTAACTCATATTTGAATAGGGGCAGCTGTAAACACCCCAAATTTTCCCTCACTTCTTTTTCTCACACCATGGCTTGTGATATTTCATTTTTGCATTAGCATAGGCATACTATCTCATATTGCATTTTTTGCTTCACTGCATAAGTTCAAGTTCATCTGCATCTAGGGTTTGTGATTTGAGCAATCCAAGAATCCATCTGAGCCATCCCAAAGGTCTCTTAGCATTCCAAGAGGGTCCATGTATGTTTATCATATTATGTCCCTCAAATTTCAAGAAAGTCAAGAGATCACAAGAACTGGCAAGGCATGGAAGCAGAGCTAGGGTTTTCACTGCACAGATGACCAAAATTAGGGTTTTGGTTTCAGAGGCCTCAATTCCAAATTTTTGGGCCATTCTTGTTTCTAATGTTCTTAAGATGTTATAAGGATCATGTGTACCAAGTTTGATGAAGAAATTCATTGTGGAAGTCATCTGTTCACTGGGTAACTTCTTGAGCAAGTTAAGTTAAAATCAGGGCATCTGAGGCCCCCAACAATGGAAACAAAAGGGTATTTTCATCAAATTGAAATTATATGATCTTTATTTGATCTTAGAAGAGGTTGGAAGTTCACAAGATTGAAGAATTTTGAGCCATTTGAAATGTTGCCAAAAATGGAAATGACTTGTAATGGAAACTTTCCATTTTGGGAAAGTTTTTCAACCTCCTCTTTCTTAACCAAAAATGCTTCAAATGAAAAATTCTTGGTCATGAAAGTTGTAGATTAGGTCTTTCCCTTTTTAAAAAGTACAAGAACATGTTTTGATTCATTATGGAACTCAAGTTATGATCATTCAAAGTTGGCAAAAATCCTATAATTTTCAAGAATGCACCAAAGAGGGATTTTTGCAAAACCACTTGCCAAGGCTTCTAATGACTTCAAATGTGTACAAATACTTCATGACATGATAAAACAACTTCAAAAACTCAGAATTGGCCCAAGAATTGGATCATTTCATGCCTTGAATCACAAGATACACCAAAGAGGGAAAATTTGCAAAACACATAGAAACCCTAGCATCAAGTGATCCAGCTGCAATGTTTCAATCCTATGGCTTTCCTTGATCCATGCTGAGGCCAGACACCCCAAAATCTCAGGCCTGCACCATGCCCATACCTCAAGTACACATTCTTGACTTTTTTTGCAAAATCACCCATACCAATCACACTATGCCACACAAACTCCTCTGGCCAATCACAATTGCATATACTAACATTATGGAACACATTTCACATAACACATTAGCCTGAAACTCACCCAAGCTCAGATTACACAAAATCCTCTCAAAATTTCATTTCTTCGAATCTCCCAACTCAGCCAACAAAACTTCAAACAAACTTCACCAATCATCTCCATACATCCTCCAGATCATTTCCCAACCATTGCCAAGCCCTAAAACCCCAAGAATCAGAAACACGATTTTGGTGCAGCTGAGGTGCAATCTCTCAAACCAGCCATTGCAAGCTTGTTCTAAGCCTTCCATTCACTCAAGGGAAGCCATTGAGGTTGATTGCACAAAGAAAGAGGTCAAAAAGCTCCAATGGTTGAGTTTTGAGGATGTATCGTGCTTCTGAAATTTTTGCCAAGTTTTCCGTTTTGCCTTTATTCATGATCTTTATGAAAAATAAATGAATTTTGTGCGTGGATTCTTGTTCAGTGATGTTTAATGAGTGTTTCTGGAGATTTAGGTAGAGTTTCATGACGTTTTGAGAGAGATAGAGTGAGAGTCTCACCGGAGAAAATGACCGGAGCTTAGCTCCGATCACCTGAAAGTCATTAGGGTTAGCATGCCTAGATTCAATGTCAGCCCTTGGATGAAGATTAGTTTAGCGTACGAGTGGTCAGGATTTGTCATTAAACCCTAATTGTGATTAATTAAATTAAATTAGGATTATTTTTCCATAATCAATCCCAGCCCTCCAAACGCGCGCGCAGTCAACGCCTCCCTTTTAAGTTTGAATCTCAGCCCTAGGATCTGATTACTTTCCCTTTATTTTCTTTTTATTTCATTTTCTTTGTATTTATTTCATATAATTATTAAAAATAGCAAAAATGATCAAAAATTTCTGAAAATTTTTATCATGACTTTTATTAATTTTCAGAAACCAAACATATTTTTATTTTTATTTTTTGCATTTAAAAAGTATTTTTAAAATATTTAAATGTTTATTTTAATTAATTAATGGAAATTAATTAATTAAAATAACATTTAGGTTTCTAAAAATCACCAAAAAAATTCATGTTGCATCTCAACACATTTAGAAACATTTTCAAACCCTTCATACAAATTTCTTTTTAGTTTTGATCACAACTTGACAATTTTCTTTGAATTTAGGGTTCATAAAATCACATTTTTAAACCCTAACCTTTGAAAAATCTTTTCTACCTAACCATGAAGGGTTTGAAGATGGTTCTTTTTGCATTGTTTTACATATATCATGTAGTATCTAGGATAGTTTTGGCATGAATTTATCTTGCATTTTCAATTTGATTTGCATTTTTCCTTTTGAAGTACCCAAAAACCCTAGCAAACTTAGAAAAATCATAACTTTTAATAGGTTAAGAGTTAGACCTTCTCCTTTGGTGTGTGATATCATAGGGGATCAGGGTTTGTTTGAGCTCATTTGCATTTTTTTATCATGTCATATGCTTCTGTTTTGGTCATTTGCATCTCATGTTGCCATGTAACCCTAATTTTGCATCTTTACTTGCATCTTACATTGCATTGCATGAACATATGAACTTGCCATGCCATTCCAAGCATTTTTATGCCATCTTAGACATCTTAAGACATTGCTTGAACATTGCTTGATCATTTATCCATACATTTGCTATGCTTTGCATCCATTTCATTTCATAAACATCCATGTGTTTACATGCTTCCTACATGCTTCATTTGCATTCATTCTCTTGTATGATCACACATATGCATATTGTATATCTTTGCATCATATAATAGCATCATTTACATCATGTGTATGCTTCTGGTCTTGGTCTTTGCCCTTGCATATGCATTGTTTCATTTCATTTCTTTCCTTATGCATCTTGTGCTAACTTTTCTGGTTAATGGTAAGTTGTTTGGGAGGTGGATTTGCCTTCACCTCCCACTTATTCTCATACCTTCATATTGCATACTTGCTGCATTTTTACTTGTCCTTGAGTGAGCTTGCTCACTTGTGTTTCTCTCCTTTTCTTTCTCTTCTCATCTCATCTCTTTCCTATCTTGCCTCTCCTTGGTAGTTTCCTTGAAGAATTCTTCTCTTAAGCCTCACAAACCCTAGGACTTCTAAGAATGATAACTTTCTAGGACTTATTAGTTTCCCTTTAGTCTTTTTCCTTTCAGTCTTCTTTGTGTCTCTTTTCTCATCTCTTCATTAGAGACTAAACCTTTAAGGTTTTAGGACTTTGGAATTAGGGTTATGTCTGCATCCTTATCTTAGGATGGAGTGTATAACTTTAATCCTAAATGTTAAACCCTTAATTTGTTTAAACCTCTTAATCAATCCACTTAATAATCACTAAGACTTCATCTTGTAACTTGGGCCTTACATTAGGGTTCTATCTCTTCCTTTTGGTTAAGAGGGACTAACCCTAGTGTTTAATGGACAAGTCTTCCTCAAGTGGTCTTACCAACTTAAAATTCACTTCTTAATCCCATTTCTAATTAAAATCCACTTAATAAAGGTTTGTTATATAATGAATTTAATCCCTAACCATGGATTAAGTTGAGGTATCTTCCTCAGCTTAAGTGCTCTCATCTATTATCCTTCTATTAGGATGGTGTAATGAGTTCACTAATCTGTGATTAGAGGTTAAACTCATTACTTAACACTAAACAAAAATCCAAAAACATCTAAATAATCACAAGTAGGTTAATGATCTTAATCCTACATCATCATGGCAATATGTTGAGGTGCTAATCACATGGAGGATATAATGAGTTTACAAGCCCTTTGATTTAGGCTTAAGCTCATTAACTTATGCAAAACACCAAAAACAATAACAAAACTGAAAACACAAAAACAAACAATAATCGTCTCCTCCGGGATTCTTTTCTCATCATCTTCACTCGCAAATGAGTACTTGCTTCTTCCGTCTAATGCAAGACAGTTAGCACTCGAGCCAGGCGAGTCATACACTTGAGCATAGACAAGCAGGCAGTTCACAGTCAATTTATCTTTCAGTCTCTTTGAGTCGAACTACGGTGTTCTGACTTCCTCATTGCACGAGAGGATACATAGGCATAACTTAACTGTTATCGAACACAGGTTTCTTTGTCATCCCCCTCTTTCAGCATTCTTTTCTAAGCCTCAGTTCCTGAGCAATTCACCCTTTTGCACTGACACCTGTACATTCATTCTTAGCTTTTGCACACAGATAACACATACACTACCCCTTTTAAACACAAATCGTTTAAGCGTGGATCCCGTCGAGTACGACGGACAATCTGGGTGCTAATACCTTCCCAGGTTGTAACCAACCCCCTTTCTCAGTTTCTCTGGTTCCCGACCGTCTTATCCATCTCTTTTTTAGGTTTATGCAGCATTACCTTTCCTTCGAGATAAAAATGCCTAGCTGGAGACTCTATTCACCTTCATTTCATTTTTCTCTTCTCGCCGACCGTTCGCGCTTGTACCGGGGATGCAAATCTTCGGGAGCGACAATGTGGTACCATCGGAGTAAAACTCTCAAATTAAAATATACCATGTTATCGAGGTATCTGCAAGGCATAAACCTTCAACTTAAATATTTTGCCAATGTATGCCATGAGACCAACAACACAACACATAAGCAATGAACAACTCAAAACGACATACAACCAACAACGCAACAACTTAGATTTAACATGATTCAACCTTGGCCATAGGCCTACAACTTTCAACGTTGGTCATACGATCTACAACTTTAATAATCAACATTGTTCCTTCGACCTTCAACTTAAAAATACTCCCAAACCGGGATAATACAACATAAGCAACTATACTGGAAAATACACACGTTCAACATTAATTAACAAAATACACCTACTAAAATCACCTATTTATTACTCCGAACTAACTCGACAATTTTCGTTGAACTCCGAACAACTAATTTTTCGCTTACATCGGCTAAATCGACTAAATCGGCACTACTTAATTTTCTGTTATAACTACTGATAAATTCCACTTATTCTGCTCAATTCCAACTTACCAATACCTGCATTTCCTTGCTACGAGTTTCTGACTGTTATCGAATTCAATTCTGCTACAATACCATTACATGCTAAATTCTCATTTTCTATTTTCTGCTAATAGTCGCTATTGCTACTTCTAAACTCCACCATAGTATTTTTAATTCATACATATTGTTCCCATTAATAACTTGCTAGCACATGTATACACCAGTTAATTATCTAACCTTCCACTCATGCCAACCATTAGTAATTTAATTAAAAATTCCTCACACTAATCAACAAGGTGGCCCCCACCTTACCTATATGTGGCTTGCGCCACATTACACATGGCTCACACCATGGTAATATGGCATGTGCCATGCCCAAGTACAAGGGGTGGCCTGCGCCATGCTTATTCCACCATGGGTGGCATGCGCCACCCTCTGCCTAGGGGGTTCCGTCCCCATTTCCAATTTTTCCCATAATCTACAAAATTCACAGTGACATACATCCAATTAATTTGACAATAAAATTCAACAACATCGATTAATCAAGTTCCACAGACAACATTATTCCATCCATTTCACAACCACAAAATCAATCAAATCAACTACGGACGACACAAAATTATACGATCCCAAACCAGCATACTAATCATTATAATCCCCTAGTATAGAGTTCGAACCCCACCCTTACCTTAAATCGATGGCCGCTTGAATCTCCGATTGGCTTCTATTTTGACCTTTCGACGGCGACTTCTCGTAACTGTTTTCTCCACTTTTCCTCGTTCTCCAATTTTACTCGTTCTAACTTTTTCTCAACTTCTATTGCCACTTCTCCTCCTCTTGACTAATTTCTATTTTATTAAATTAATAATAATCCAAAATAATAATCCACCAATGGGCCTAATTCTTAAACCCCCTTTAATTGCTGCTTCTGACGAAATCCAAACTCATTAACCAACACGCTCTAAAATTCAGTAATATCACTTATAATATCATTTCTTCAATTTTCCGACTAATATTCCGACTTAACGACTTAATTTACCACAATGCCAAATCGACCAAATAATAATTCATGAATAAATGCTTATTCCCGACTTAATCGATTAACTTCCGATTATCAACCAAATAGTCCAACCATTCTAACAACATATCCAATAATACCCGGAGATTATTTTGTACCGTCTTTCACAACTTACATCAACTTTATTAATTAAATTTGACTTAAACCAACTTATAATTATCAACCAAATAGTCCAACCATTCTAACAACATATCCAATAATACTCGGAGATTATTTTGTACCGTCTTTCACAACTTACATCAACTTTATTAATTATATTCGACTTAAACCAACTTATAATTATCAACATAATATTCTGATATTTTGGAAAATTAACTTAAATTAACGCGACTCAACACAACCTACCACAATTATATTTAATTAAATAATTAATTAAATAAACGGACGTTACAGTGACTATTTCTATATTTCTACATTTTCAATATCAATGATTCTTACAATTTTAATTTCTATAAATCTTACAATTTTTAAAATTTGGTATGATCAATTTTATAGTTCTTTTATCCCTCATTTGGAAATCTAATGAATTTTATTAGAAAGTGACATGCTTGAAGTAGAACTATGGATAATTCGAATGTAATTCAGTTTGGTATATATTAAGATTATAAATAATCTCATAACAATGTAGAGTGGAACATTGTTTCGATTTGATCAATCAGAAAATGTGTTTCTACATGGAGCTCTGTATTGTTCCTAGCATGTTGATTGGCTCAATTTGATCAAATTTAGTTTGCACCATATACTACTCAAATACTACCAACTCTATTATGCTAATGTGTTAAGTTTGTATGATTTTTGTGTGTGCATGTTCTAGCACCCTTTTCCTTAAAGAGCTAATGTTAATCCCGGAGACTCGTTTGTCGCGGGGGTTCTAATTTGGTGGATAAGGTATATGATGGGTCATAGTGAGGGGGAATCATACATATTGGGTAAAACAGTTACCTAAATCTCAAAAACTCACCCACACAAGTGAGAGAGACACCACATATTCACCCATCAAACCTTACGGTGATAAGTGTATGGGTCCTCTTACTTATAAATGGCTTAACATCTACTTTTCTAAGCAATGTGAGACTTAGAACTCACACGTGTTTCTCAATAATCTCTCACTCAAGTGTGAGTCCATCCATTATGCCCCCCCTTAAGATGGAGCTCTTTCATCCACATGATTGTACCGCCATTGAGAGACACCTTTATCTCGTTATGAGCACTTCAACAAAACACATCGCCTGACCACCATGTCAGGAAGACTTTCCATACAAGGAGTCGGTCCCTTACTTGAACCATTAGCTTTGATACCATTTATGGGTCATCATGAGCGAGAAGCATACACATTGGGTCAAACACTCACCTAAAAGTCAAATACACACCCAAACAAGGGAGAGAGACACCTTATTCACCCAAAATCTTAAGGTGATAGGTGTGTGAGTGTGTGTGTGTGTGTATGTGTGTGTGTGTCTTCTTCCTTATAAAGTGCTCAACCTCCATTTTCTAAGAAATATGGGACTTAGAACTCAAACCTGTTTCTCAATAGTACAATCATCATGACCTCCGCCAGGGTGTTATGATGACTTTAAGGTTTGATATTATCTTCATAGTTAAAGATTTCACAATGTACAATCAAGACAAGGTAACTTCAATTGTTTTATACTATGTTTTCACTTCTAAGTCTGTGTTTCTTTCTTTTATTTCCTTTGAATAAAGCTTGTTCAACGAGAAAATGTTGGAAAATTGTTAAGTGTTAGAAATCGGAAAATGTTTACCTTTCAAGTTTGGAAATCATATTTCCTTTCAAATCTTTAACTCAATCATTGACAATCATGCACATATAAATAGTTTCTTAAATGGATTCATTTACCTTCTATCCAGGCTTCTGATATAAAATAAAATCAGAAATAGGCTCAACATAACATGTTTTCTTATTTATTATCGTTCTAGAAGAAAATCCTTAAAGCTGTCAATGAGTATAGTTTGATAGGTAAGCCAGGCATGAATTATGGCGCTATGTTACCGACTTTAGGTTTTTGAATTACATACTGATGACAATTTCATTTTTAATGAATGCATATCAATAGGTATTTATGTATTATTCATATCAGTGAATATTATTATAGTTTTCATATCAGTGAGTATTTATATATTTCTACATTTTTCATATCAATGAATCTTACAATTTTAATTTCTATAAATCTTATATATTTAAAATTTTGTCTAATAAATTTTATACTTATTTTATCCCTCATTTGGAAATATTATGAATGTTATTGGAATGTGACATGTTTTGAAGTAGAACTGTAGATAATTCTGATGTAATTTAGTTTGGTATATTTCAATATTATTACTAATCTCATAATAGTGTGGAGTGGAACATGGTTTCTATTTGATGAAGTAAAAAGTATATTTTTGCATGGAATTTTGTGTTGTTTCTAGCATGCCGAAATTAATACACCCACTTGGAGGCACACCGAGTTTAATGAATATGAAAACGACATAGATCTTAGGTGTGTGTAACACCCCAAAATTCTCCCTTTCATTTTCATAGCATCTAGCATATCATTTTCATACTTTGTATTGCATTCCTAACATAGAAAAATGAAGCATACATCCATTGGTTAAAGCATAAGGCATGTGATAAGTTGATTTGCAAAGTTATGGTCATTCAAAGCCAGAGAATTAAGAGCTAATGGTTTTCCAAAAAGTCTCAAGGGTTTCTCATACCCCACGGAATCTCATTTGGTACCTCAAGTCACTAGAAGAGGTGATTTCATCAAGAAGCTAGCTCAGAGCTTCACCTCCTACATAAGAGGCCCAAGCTATGATTTTAAATTCAAGAGGCTTCTTGAGGGGATTTTAGTTCCAACTTGTTCTCATAGTCTCTTATATGATATAAAGTGTTCAAGGATAAAATTTTGTGCATTGATTCCATGTGGAGGATTTTCAGTCAGTCAGTTACTTGTGAAACAAGCAAAGGTTAACAGGAGAAAAGAAAAGTCAAATGTGGGAATTTTGAGGTCTAAATCTTGATCTTCAAGCTCATATACCTTTATTTGGTCATGAAATGTCAATAATTTCATCATTCATCAAGAATCAAAGCTTAGGGCAAAAGTTGCTAAAAATGGAAATGACTTGTAATTTGAACTTTATATTTTTCGAAGCATTATAAGTCACATTCAACTTGACTTTTCATCATAAAAAATGCTTCAAATTAATTTTTCTCAAACATGAAAGTTGAAGATCATTCTCTCCCCTTTAAAAAAAGTAAAAGATCGTCTCCATAGCATTTGTGGATCAAAAGTTATAATCAAAAGGCTTAAGGTTGTTTTTTATGGTTTTTTCATGCATACCATTTTTACACCTTTTGCAAAAAGTCACAAAATGGTGTGTATGTGATTCTAATTGTCAAAGTCAGGTTACAACATCAAAATACTTCCCATTTGGCACAAAATTGGCCTTTGAATCACTTGTTTTTATGCCTTATTCATCACATATTTCACAAATTGTAAATTTGCAAAACCATTTCAAACTCACAATTCATGTAACCATAAGGCCCAATTCCAATCCATTTCTGATCAGTGCATGAAATATGAGTGTTCCATAACCATAAACAAGGCCATGCACGTGAAAACCATGAGATTCACTTGAACATGCAATTTTGCAAATTCATCCATAACTCCTTAACCAATCTTCCTCTGGATTTTTAACCATGTTCAGGCCCAAAATCCATCATATATAAGCTCCTAACTCCTCTGGTTAGGGCTAGAGGTTCACAATTTTCCAAAATTTTCAAATTTGCACCAAACTTTATCTCCTTTGAAACTTTTTGATCTTAGGGTTTCTTGTTGAATTTTCTTCACATTCTTGATCAGCGTACTCCATAGAACAAGATACAACCATTATTTGAAGCTCATACAAAGGATTTCATCAGATCCATTTTTGGAAGCTTCAAGTTCAAATCTTAAAGATCTAGCGCGAGTCCAAGCTCTAATTGCATTTATTTTGTAATTAGAGGATTCAAGGAGTATATCTGTAGCTTACTGATGGTTTTCTAGGAGTATTTGAGCTTGTTCAAGTTTTCAGGTAGGTCAAAATTCATCCTCATACTTCTTGATTTTAATATGTTCATTGTGTTCCTTATGATGTGTTGGTTAATCTGATCTAGTTTGTGTATGAAATGGACGTATAACATGGTTGTATTGTAGATCAAAAATTTTAAATCAAACTTTGTTTGCTTTGATTTGCATAATTCATGCATTATTTGTGAATTTGAGTGTGATATTCTTGATCAACGTGGAATTTGGAGTGAGACTTTGGTGGAATTTTTTATTTCTGGATATATTTTTGGATGTGTCCACCGGAGAAGGTGACCGGAGCTAGGGCTCCGGGACCTTGCTTTCAGGTGATCAGTGATGCTGGAGGTAGGAGATGCAATCTGATCGTCCATTCCTTAGATACAGTGGTTCTCATGGTGACAACGCATTAAAAAAGGGTGTGGTTGGTCACGTGCTTCGTTTATAACAATTACTCTAATTGTGTGACTCCCTAGGTTTGATAGCATGTGCGTGTGATCCTAGCCACTCATCTCTCATACTTTTGGCTTGTATTGACTACTTTGCGTGCGTGTGATTAATCATAGGGTTTATATTTAGTCAATTTTATGACTGAATTCCACGATAAATTTGTTTAACTACGCTGAAGTGGACTAAGCTTTGATTGATATTTGAACCCCCTCCCAAGGCCCATGCTTGTTTTGAACGTGTGAATTGCTGCCTTTGCACCCTATCCATTTGTTTCTCCATTTTATTTTATTTTTCCATAGTTTTCAATTTTAATTTTAAAAAAAAAATACTTTTATGCATCCAAAAATTACAAAAAATACTCATGAATCATATTCACACATTTAAATAATTTTTCATATTTTTTATTTCTTACTTTATTTATTTTTCATCATATTTTAAGAATTTCTTTTTATTTTCTTTTAAATTGTTTCTATCTTGATAGTTCAACTTTGAGAATTTCTTTTACATAGCATACAAAACCTTTTGCTACCAATCGTTTTACATTGTTTCATCAACATTCTAAAGTGTCTAAAAACATTTTTCTCATATTTTTTAAGTCTTTTCGTATTGCATTTTGGTCCTTATCTTATGCATCTTTTGTTCTTTGTTCTTATGCAACTTTGAGGGTTTTATTGAACTAGTTCCCTTTTGAATTTTTGTTTGATATTTTAAAATTTTGTTAGTCTCTGACCTAAGTCAGTTGAGTTACATTTTCAAATTTTTTGAATGTTATTTGGTATTTGTTTAGTTCCTTGTGTTTGAAGTAATTTTGTGTGATCTTTCCTCTTCATCCTTTAACCCTAATTTCTTAGAAGGCATTTATGCCATTGTGTGAGATCACTTATGTGAGTTTTTAAGCCTTGTTTAGACACTTATAGGTATTCCTTGAACATTTATAGGTTCTCTTTGGCTTGTGTTTTCGTTTTGCTTGTGTTTGTGCAATCATGTTGAACTTTGACCTAATTTTCTCATGCCTTCTTTCCTTATGTTTAACATGTTGCTTGTTTTCCTTGAACATGTTCATTTCCCCATCTCATGTGTATTTCATGTCATGTGTTCTACTGACCTCATGCATATGCATTCATCTTGGTATGTCATCTTGCATTCTTACCTTGTATTTCAAGTATGTGTGACATCCCTTCCTTATGTGGCATCCTTTGCATGTTGTTTGAAGTGTCTTGACTTGTTTTCTACGTGAATTTTTCATGATCTCATGTGCATTTATTGTCATCTTGGTCATACTACTGACTTTTATCATCTCATATCCATCTTTCATCTTTGGTTTGTAATCTTAAGTTGTGCGTGTTTTCTTCTTATGTGAACATCAAATTGTTTTCCTTTCTCCATCTCATTTCTTATGAATTAACTCATGAATCCTTAGTATGTTCATTTAGTATCATCTTAGACATTATAATGTGTAATATCATTATGAATTTGGTTATCCATGTATTCTTTCATTCATTTCATACCTCATTTGCACTCATACTTCTTCATATGTGACCCTTATGAACTTTTTTGCTTCTTTGGTGCTTCGTTGAGCTAGTTTGGTTTTGTTTAGGTTCTTTGAGCTTCTTAACTATATGGTTTGATTCTGAATTATAAGGTTCGTGTACCTTAGAATCATTTCCATGTGCTTTATTTACTTACTTGGCTTCTATTTCACTTCTTATGAATGTTTTTTTTTCACTTGCTAGCTTTTCAGGGGCTTTGGTAAGTCATAGGAGTGTGGGTGTGCATCCAACTTCCAACCTCTTTCTTTCCTTTTATCTTTCAATATTGTGTTTGATTATTCATTTAAAATACTTTGCTTGTACAATATTCTCTCATACCTCTTAGAAACAACTTAACTTCTATCTTGGAAGTAAGTTGCTTTCTTTTTTCTTCTCTCTTCTTCTTCTTCTTCTTCTTCTTTCTTCTTCTTATTTCCTTCTCCTTTCTTTTAGGATAGTTATCTCATACCTCACTAACCCTAGGACATCCAAGCATGGCAACTCTTTGGATTGTTAGTTTGCCTTTATACTTTTACCTTTTGAGTCTCCTTTGAGTCTTTCTCTTCTCATCTCAAAATCAAATCAAAAACACCTAATAAAGGTTGAAATAACTTCATGTGTCATGAGCCTTATTCCATGGGGAACTTGAATCTATCCAATATTGGGATAATGTAAGTTTTTCTATCATGATGCATAAGTCTACAACTTGAAGTTGTTTCACAAAGAAAATCTAAAAACCACTTATTCACCCAAAAACAACAAAACACTTAATAAATAAAGTAGGCTAGTGTGCTTGAGCCTCAATCCTTGGAACTAAGTTTGGGGATCTTTTCCATACTTAGGCGTGCTTCTTCTTCATTCCATCTTGGAGTAATGTAAGAAGTACACACTCCATTGAATGAGACTTGAATACACTCTTCTATACAAACTCTCAAATAAAAAACTTAGCAAACAATAAGTGTCTCTCTTTCGTGAATTCTCTTCTCATCTCCCTCACTCTAAACGAAATAACTCGATTCGACTTGTCTTTTGCAAGACAATAAACATACTTGTTCTAGACGAGCCTATAACACCTGAGAATAGGCATAAGCAGCCTAATCCCAAAAAGCACAAGCAGGTTGTGCCAGTCTTATTGAGTCGAACTTCAGTGTTCTGACTTTCCTATTGCACAAATGGAATACGTAGGCACAAGTAATGATGTTTGGCAACACAATCCTTCAGTCTTTTTCCTCATTCTTCGTGCCATTTCATTTCCTTATCCTTTCATCTCATTCTTCCTTATTTCTTTTCAGTCCTTTCCAGTAGCAGTTGCAGCAGTATGAGATATCTTTACCCTATGAAATAGTGCTAGCAAGCATGGATCCCGTTGGATATGATGGACGATCTGGGGTGCTAATACCTTCCCAGTTTGTAACTGACTCTCTTACCCTTTCTCTTTGGTTCGCGAGACCCTTCTTTCTCCTTCTCACGGGTTTGTGCAGCATTACCCTTCCTTTGGGATAAAAATGCATGGCTGACAACTCTTCCTTTTTTGCGCCACTTTCGTGTATATACCAGGATGGAAATCCTGGGAGCGACAGCTGGCGACTCAGTTGGGGATCCCCAACTAGAGTTTCTCTGGTTTCCTATGCGAGTCAATCTTATCGCTTGTCTGTTTTTGTTTCTTTGGGTGTTTATCTGCTTGCTAATGTGTGCTTTAGTTTAGCTTTATTATTTTATTTACAACTTTACTTTATATCTTTATTTACTGCTTTATGCATTTACCTTTTCATGCATCATATATAACAGACTGTTTGGTTTTCTTGGTGGGATGGGAGTTATTGTAGATGAGCCTAATACACAGGCTCGAGTGCACCATAGACTTTAGCATGGACAATTACTTTGCTTTCATGATAACTTGTCATGCGAGTAGTAGTGAGTTCCACACCCAGATTGCGATCGTCTTAGAAATGTTCTGTTATAGGGGTCTTCCCTATTCCAGAATACAGCCTTGATAGATATGTGCATCTGGGGAACGATCATTGAGTACCTTAGTGGAAACAACCCTCTATAGTAGTGATAATTTCATACCATATTTGTTAGCAAACCCACTCGCACTCGAGGGCCCACTGGGAACATGCATAAGATGGCCTTATTCTCTCATAAGAACTTAATCAAAGAACTTTTCGTATGGCGATAATATTTTACCCTTCAGGATGAATGTACTATTTGCTTCTCGATCTCAGTACTTGAAGTTGAGAACTTATGAGGGGTGCTTGTTTTTTAGGACTTAACTGAGACCTCCTATTTTAGTGTATAATGCCAAACCGAAAACGGTGACCGTATTATCGCTTCTCGACCTGAGAGTATATAATGTTGACCCTTACCACCCTTATGAGATGGGGGATTGTTTACAGGTTTTCGAGATCCTTGACCTTCTACATACCCACTTCATTAGTGTTGATCCTATGATTTGATCTAGTTTTATGGTTTGTTGGTTCTCAACTTGGGTTTCTGAACAGAGATGATATTGTTATTGTGGCTCTATTCAGGTACTTGGCTCATGGCTCAGTACCAACACCAGACACCTGTCACTGATCACATGCCTTGCATTGCATCATGACATCATTAACCATTTGTGTTTTTCATTTCTCATTTTGTTATCTGTTGTTCCCAGTTCCGGTGGTTTTCTGTGTTCTTATTTCTAGATGGCTGAAGATGTTCCTCGAAAGAATAATGTACACTACACCTTCCTAAGGCAAGAAACAAAGGAGATTCAAGAGCTAGTTGGTCTGATGAACGAAAAAGTGTTAGACATCTTTAGAAAGAAGTATGGGTTGATTTTGAGCTACGTGGACAAAGCAACTTCAGAATAACATGATGGCTTACACACTCTTCTACAGTTATATGATCCTCAGCTTCGGGGTTTTGTCTTTGCTGATTATATCTTGGTTCCTACCTTGGAAGAGCTTGCTAGTATCTTGAGGGTTCCAGTCAGAGAAAGTCTTCCTTTCTACAATTATGCAAGGGTCCCTCTGAATGAAGATATTTCTAAAGTGACTCACTTGAACCTGTCTCTGGTCAATAATAACATCAAAGATAAGAGAGAAAGCAAAGGGTTCCACTTGGAATTTCTGATTGCTGAAGCTAAAAGATGTGCTAAGAGATTAGAGTGGGTGACCTTTATTGCAGTCTTAGCCTTGATTTTGTATGGAATTAGTCTATTCCTGAATGAAAAAGACTTTGTGAGTATGGATGCAGTAGCTATCTTCATCAAGAGAAATCATATTCCTACTTTGCTGGGAGACTTCTGCTACTCTGTCCATTATAATAATGAAAAGAAAAGGGGAAGACTAGTATCCTGTTGTGCACCTCTGTTTTATACTTGGTTTGCTCGCCATCTCCCGAAGTCATGGCCTTTTGTAGAGCTTAAGGGTGTTGTTAAGTGGTCTAAAAGGTTGATGGGCTTGACTTCTAAAGATATTACCTGGTGCTACAACAAAGATATGGCTGGAACGGAGTTACTTACCAGTTGTGTTAATTTCCCTAATGTGCCTTTGCTTGGGAGAAGAGGGGGAATTAACTACAATCCAGTGTTGGCTGTCAAGCAATACATATATTCTTTGAAGACTCCACCTAAGGAAGGAGATGTTGCAGAGTCTTTATACTTCCGGCTAGGAGAAATGAAGAGTTATCTATTCAGATTTCTCAAGCTTGGATCGTTAAAGTCTGGAAGGGAAAGAAAGCATTTGGGAGGGTATATCCCAAGACTTATGCACCTTATGTTGATTATCTGAGACGTCACGTCGATTTATGCTTCTCTCGTTCTCAGTGGAACCACCTTTGTAACCTAAAGTGGTTTAGCCACAGACTACAGTGCCCATAGAAGAGTATCAAAAGCTGGAAGTTTCTCTTCATAAAGTCAGAATTGAAAATTATGAAGTTAATGATCTTTACCATAATTTGGTTCATACTAACAAGGCATTGGAGGAAAAGGTTTATCTCACTCAGAAGGCTATGGAGGATAAGATGTAAGAGTTTGCAGATATAGAGCTCTATTTCAAGAAGAAAGGCTTAACTGAGATCAACAAAATTGCGGAACGGCGAAGGATTAACAAATTCTTAGCTGATACGAATGAAGTTATCACTCTTTGGCAAGAGCAGTGGGAAGCTAATTAGAAATAACATAAGGAAATAGAGAAAGAATACAAGCTGGAGATTGAAGATCTACAAGTCCAAGTGGAAAGTCAGAATGAAGAGCTTCAGAAGGCCCACGAACAACGTTGAGACTATCTCCAAAGGATAGAACAGAGTCAAAGGTCGATGGAAGATGCTCATAAAGAGATTGATGAACTCAAGATCCGTGTCGATACCAAAAAGGCTATATCAGATCCAAGTTCTAGAAGTGTTACTCCAGCAAATCAGTGAGTTGCATGCATATTTTGATCAAAGAAACATGCTCATCTAGAGATTGGTTGAAGACCCATGACACCTAAATGTTGCCCAATTGTTTGAAGTTGTCAAGAAGTTCAGCTGGAGGTTGAAGTACGTGGAGTTCCATAGGGCTTAGTTCTTTTGTTGTACTTGATTACCCACAAGCATGTTGTGGGAGTCATTTTTCTTTCTAAATTTTAATTGTTGTAAGAACTTGTAACCCTTTAAGGGAATCTCTTGTTGCTATCAAGCTTTCTTTATGTTATTTGATCTTGCTTAGCTTTCTGATTGTTGTCTATGCACTGTCACGTGTTCTGAACACAGCTTCATCCAAGCCAACCATATCTGAGCCTTGCACGATTGTTTCTTCTCAAAAAGTCGGGTTCCAAATAGCCATATGGATTTCTCTATTATTATTGAATACCGGAACTGGGACATGAACGACCTTGAGATGGAAAATAACAACATTTTCATAACATGGATATCACCTCTTTTTGTTTTTGCAGGTACAGGTCTCAAATTTATGACTTCTCTTCTGTTTCAGGCACTATAATTGACAGGCAGGTTCATCGGTACTTAACTAGAGAAAACAGATCCAGAATCATAGAACAGATGCAAGCTGAGCTGGTAGAGCTGAGGATTCGAATGGACCAGTTTATGACTTTGATGATTGGGATGAATCATAATCAAGAGAGGATTCGAGAGATGGTTGAAAGGACACAGAAGAATCTGAAAGGCAATGTGGGAGGCAATGATGTTCCCATTCCACAGGGTAATCCTTTGGTCACTCCTAATGCGAATGTAAATGGCACTTCGGGCAGAGAGAACGGTCGTAATGTTGGCCACATGGACGGACAGGAAGACCCGTTCACATTGGTTGATGGGGATACGGATGACCAGAATGTTGTTATGAATAGAAGGTTTGATGAGATTGCTGAGAAGATCAAGTCTATCAAATCTCAGAACACTCTTAGTTTCAAAGTTTTTGATTTGGGCCTAGTTCCCGGTGTGAGGATCCCTTACAAGTTTAAACCACCAACTTTTGACAAGTACAATGGAATAACTTGTCCAAAAACCCACTTGCAATCATACATGGGAAGAATTGTTGCCCATACTGATGATGAAAATTTGTGGATGTACTATTTCCAAGACAGCCTCACCGGGGCATCACAGGAATGGTATATAAAGTTATGCAGGGCGTCTGTTAGGAGCTGGAAGGAATTGGTTGAGGCTTTTGTAAAGCAGTATCAATAAAACATGGACATGACTCCAAACCGTACTCAGTTGTAGAGTATGTCACAGACTGCGAAGGAGTGTTTCAAAGAGTATGCTCAATTGTGGCGTCAACTAGCTGCTAGGGTCCAACATCCACTGCTGGACCGTGAAATGGCTGACATGTTTGTGGGAATTTCTTGGCATATTGGCTGCCTATCCGTCAACAGGGTTTGTAGACATTGTAGTTGTTGGGGAGAGGATCAAAAATTTGTTGAAGCTTGGGAAGATTTAAGATGTTAGTGGAGCTATCTCGTTAGGGGAAGGAAAACCATTTGGTGATCCCCCTAGAAGAAGAGAAGGGGAGACTAATGTTATGTATGGAAGGGGAAGGGGAAGAGGTCGCCCTTATTATTACTCTCAAGTATCTGTTGTTACCATTCTAACTCCATCTGCTCAGCAGCAGCAGCCACATTGTAAACACCCCAAATTTTCCCTCACTAATTTCACACCATGGCTTGTGATCTTTCATATTTGCATTAGTTTAAGCATATCACCTCATATGGCATTTTTGTTTCATCTGCATTAGTTCAAGTTCATCTGCATCTAGGGTTTGTGATCTGAGCAATCCAAGGATCCATCTAAGCCACTCCAAAGATATCTAATCATTCCAATAGGGTCCATGTGTGTTCTATCATCATATTATATCCCTCAAAGATCAAGGAAGTCAAGAAATCACAAGAACTTGGAAAGCATGGAAGCAGAGCTAGGGTTTCACTACACAAATGACCTGAAATTAGGGTTTTGGTTTCAGAGGCCATAAATCCAATTTTTTTGGTCATTCCTGTTTCTAATAGTCTCAATACGTTATAAGGATCATGTGTACCAAGTTTGATGAAGAAATTCATTGTGGAAGTCATCTGTTCACTGGGTAACTTCTTGAGCAAGTCAGAGCAAAATCAGGGCATCCGAGGCCCCCAACAATGGAACCAAAGTGGATTTTTCATCAAATTGAAGTTATATGATCTTTATTTGATCATTGAAGTGTTTGGAAGTTCACAAAATTGAAGAAATTTGAGCTAAACCAAAAGTTGCCAAAAATGGAAATGACTTGTAATGGAAACTTTCCATTTTGGGAAAGTTTTTCAATCTCCTCTTTCTCAACCAAAAATGTTTCAAATGAAAATTTTTTGGTCATAAAGTTGTATATTGGATCATTCCCTTTTCAAAAAGTACAAGAACAAGTCCTAATTCATTATGGAACTCAAGTTATGGCTTTGCAAAGTTGGCAAAAATCCTATAATTTTCACTTTCACACCAAAGAGGATTTTGTGCAATTTCACAAACCAAGTCATTTTGTGACCTCTAATCACTCTCTAAACATCATACAAACATAACACAATTCATTGTGACCAAAATCGCCCAAAGAATCATTCCATTTCATGCCTTGAACTTCAAGTAATTCAAAAGGGGCCAAAATTCTTCAAAATTGCAAAAGGGGATAAATCTTCTCATACACTTGCTGCATCACCCCAAAACATTTTCCATGGTTCTCCTTGATCTATGCTAAGCCAGGACATGCCAAAGAACAGCTGCAATATGAGCCCATACCTCAAGTACACATTTTGTTAACTTTTTGCAAGAGAGCCCATACCAATCATTTGCAGCCACAACAACTCTCTGGCCAATAGAGACATGTTATGTGGACCAAAAGCAAGCCATAGCACTACACACATAAGCCTGAAACCTCAGATTCACCAAGCTTCACAAAAAATCACCTTCAAGCAAAAAACTTCGAAACTTTCTATCCAGCCACTAAAACTCAAAACCAACTTCACCATTCAACTCACCATCACCATTAGAGCATTTCCCAACCATCAAACAAGCCTGAAAGCCAGCCAAACAAAAACACGATTTCAGACCAGTTGGAGTGTAACCTCTCATTCCAGCCATTCTAAACTCCATCAAAGCATTCCAACATCATCGGGAGGTCAAGTGAGGTGGATTTGCACAAGAGAAGAGGTCCAAAAGCTCCAAACTAAGAAAGCTCAAGCTCAGGTAACCTCAAGAACTTTTTTTCCAGAAATGAAATTTTAAGTTCCTAAATGATTCCTTATGATTCACTGATCATGATGATGTGTTTATAATTGAAAATGGTTGCATATTGAACATTTCATGGCTGTCTGAAATTTTGCCCGTAAAAATGTTTTGCTTCGATTCTCTTGATTTACATGTTATAAATGTTGTTTGTTTGTTGATTTGAGTTCCATGATGTTTGGGGATCATTTCTGGGCAGGAATTTTGAAGTTTAGTTATTTATTTAGGAAGTTAGCATTTTGTCCCGCCGGAGAAGATGACCAGAGCTTAGCTCCGGTCACCTGAAAATCATTAAGGCTAATCCACGTAATTAGGGAAAGTTTGAATTTAGGCCGTTGGATGATGATTAGGGTTAGGCAGTGAATGGCTCAGATTAGCCCATTTAGAATAAACCTGATTAATTAATTGTAAAACCTAATTAAATGTTAGGACACATCCCAGCCATTGATCTGCGTACGCAGTCAAGGCTTTTTCCCCCAGTTTGAATCTGATCCCTTGGATTGTCTTACTTTTGTTTAAATGCATTTTATTTTCATTTTTATCCATTTATTTTGTGCATTTTATTTAAAATACTTAGAAAAGTCCAAAAAATATTTTCTTCTGCATTTTAATTCCAAATATTTTTCTTCACTCAAAAACATTTTTATTTTTATTTTTTGCATTAAAAAATCATTTAAAAATATTTAAATTTTTATTTTAATTAATTAATTAAAATATCATTTAGGTTTCTAAAAATCACAAAAAAATTCACATTGCATCTTAGGATATTTAAAAACATTTTCAAACCATTCATACAAATTTCTTTTTGGTTTTGATTCAACTTTGACATTTTTCTTGAATTTAGGGTTCATAAAATTGCCTTTTTGGAACCCTAACTTTGAAATTTCTTTTCTGCCTAACCATGAAGGGTTTGACAATGATTCTTTTTGTGTTGTTTTCCATATAGCATGTAGTTTCTAGGATATTTTTGTCATGAATTTATCTTGCATTTTCCAATTGATTTGCATTTTCCCTCTTAAGGTATCCAAAAACCCTAGTTAACTTAGAAAAATCACAACTTTCTTTAGGTTAAGAGTTAGACCTTCTCCTTTGGGGTGTGATATCATATGGGGTTAGGGTTCCTTTGAGTTCATTTGCAAAATTTTATCATGTGATTTTCTTCTGTTTTTGTCATTTGCATCTCATCCTTTCATGTTACCCTAATCTTGCATCCATACTTGCATCTTACATTGCATTGCATGAACATGTGAACTTGTAATGACATTCTAAGCACTTGTATGCCATCTTAGACATCTTAAGACATTGCTTGAACATTGCTTGGTCATTTATTCATACATTTGCTATGCTTTACATCCATTTCATTTCATAAACATCCATGTGTTTTCATGTTCCCCACATGCTTCATTTGCATTCTTTCTCTTTGTATGAACATTCATAACACTTGGTATGCCTTTGCATCATCTCATAGCATCATTTGCATCATGTGTTTTCTTCTGGTTTTGGTTTCTTACCTTTGCACATGTTTCATTTCATTTCATTTCTTTCCTTATGCTAACATTTTCAGGTGGTAAGTAACTTGAGAAGTGAATTTACTTCACTTCTCATTTCTCTTCATCTTTTTCTTATGCATCATTGCTGCATTTCTTTTTGCCTTAGAGTGAGCTTGCTCATTCATGTTCTTCATTCACTTTATTCTCCCCGGGTCACTTATCTTCTTCAGTGAAGTAAGTAACTTGTTTCTTCTACTTCTTCCTCCTCTCATCTTCTTCTTCCTTGGTGGCCTTGAAGATCTTTCTCAAGCCTTACAAACCATCGGGACATCCAAGCATGATAATAATTAGGGTTGTGATTAGTCCCCCTTTAGTTTTTACCTTCGTGTCTTCTTTGTGTCTCTCTTCTCATCATTAGAAACTAAACCTTTAAGGCTTTAAGACTTTGTGATTAGGGTTATGCCTGCATCCTTCTCTTAGGATGAAGTGTATAACTTTAATCCTAAGTGTTAAACCCTTAATTTGTTTAAACCTCTTAATCAATCCATCTTAATAATTACTAAAACATTAACTTGTAACTTGGGCCTTGCATTAGGGTTCTAATTCTTCCTTTATTGGTTAAGAAGGACTAACCCTAGGGTTAATGGACAAGTCCCCCTCAAGTTGTCTTACAAATCATAAAACTCACTTCTTAATCTCATCCTTAATTAAAATCCATTTTAATAAAGGCTTGTTTTGTCATGAGGTTAATCCCTAATCATGGATTAAGTTGAGGTATCTTCCTCAACTTAAGTGTGCTCATCTATTATCCTTCTATTAGGATGGTGTAATGGGTTCACTAATCCTTGATTATGGCTTAAAATCATTACTTAACACTAAATAAAAACTCAAAAACATCTAAATAATCACAAGTAGGTTAATGATCTTAATCCTACATCATCATGGTAATTAAGTTGAGATGTTTATCTCATACTTAGGGTATTCTCATTATCCCTAATCAAAGGGAAGATATGATGAGTTTACTAACCCTTGGTTTAGGCTTAAGCTCATTAACTTATGACAAACACCAAAAAGCAATAAAAGGTTGAAAACACAAAAACAAACAATAATCGTCTCCTTCGGGATTCTTTTCTCATCATCTTCACTCACAAGCGAGAACTCGCTTCTTCCTTCTAATGCAAGACAGTTAGCACTCGAGCCAGACGAGTCGTACACTTGAGCATAGATAAGTAAGCAGTTCACAGTCAAGTTCATCTTTCAGTCTCTTTGAGTCGAACTACGGTGTTCTGACTTCCTCATTACACGAGAGGATACGTAGGCATAACTTAACTATTATCGAACAAAAGTCTTTGTCTCTTTCCCCTTCTTCCAGCATTATCCTTTAAGTCTCATTCCTAAGCACCTCACTTCATTTTCTTGCACTGACACTTGTACATTCTTTTCCAGATTTTGCACACAGATAGCACAGACACTACCCCTTTAAACACAAATCTTTTAAGCGTGGATCCCGTCGAGTCCGGCGGACAATCTGGGTGCTAATACCTTCCCAGGTTGTAACCAACCCCATTTCTCAGTTTCTTTGGTTCGCAACCGTCTTATCCATATCTTTCTAGGTTTATGCAGCATTACCTTTACTTTGGGATAAAAATGCCTAGCTGGCGAATCTATTCATCTTCATTTCATTTCTCCTCTCGCCGACCGTTCGCGCTTGTACCGAGATGCAAATCCTCGGGAGCGACAGCTTGGCGACTCTGCTGGGGACTACCTTATATTGCAACCAGGGCTTCTGGTTCTTTTTGTGGGTTCCTCCTAGCGCTTGTTTGAATTGTGTTTACGGGGTGTTATGTGCTACTTGTGCTTATTTATTTGCTTTATTTATTGCTTTATGAACAACTTTATTTATTGCTTTTTTTTACAGTTTTATGCATTTCATACTGTCATTATCATGTGCTGGATCTCTTGTATGTTTTGGTGGGTGGGGGTTCATTGAGTGATTAAGGTCCTATACCTGGTACCTAGGTGACACATAGGCTAGAGTGGCTTCATATTATTTCCCATTCCATTTCGGTCTGGTGCGGGAATATGAAACACGGTTCAGACATGGGTTTCTTCTTGAGAACTCTGTGCTACGGATTTCCTATAGTAATAGGGCTATCTGGGAAGCCTACTAAGTCCGGATGACCTTTTATGACCTTCAGCATCTGAGGTGAATTAGAGGAGGATCTTTTATGGTTATTGTAAACACTGTACCTCCGGGTTAGAAGTGTTTACACTTCTCATAACTGATCCAAGTCTGAGGATCCTTGTTCTAGAACATTACATGTGAGGGGGTTGGAATGTTTGCAGGTTTGCAGGAACCCTTGGCCTCATCATACCCTGTCACTAGATTTGTTAAGGTTGTATTATTTGGACAGTTCTTGTGATTACCCTGGACTTGTGACTCTTTATTTGAGTCCCCCACCTGGTTACTGGATTTCTAAGCCTCCATCTGGACTTATGAACATACATGGACTTTTACCAAGGCAGATACCAGATCCAGCTCTTGATCACAAACCCTTTGCATATCATTTTGCATACATTATTTTTGCATCATTTAACATTTGCTTATTTGTTTTACAGGGTATCCATCCTATTATCTTTGGTTTGGTTTTGACCCTGTCTGCTGCTCAGACTTCTTCAGTTATCTTCTCCAGCACCTTCATCAGTTTGTCAGAGACCCATCTCCAGCACCTCATTCAGTGACCTTCATCGGCAATTACTCTCAGCTTCTTCACCAACATCCATGGACACTTCAAGAAAGAGCAACATCACTTACCACTTCTTTGAGCCCACCCTGTCTGGCATCAGGCAGATCCAGTCCCTCATTACTCATGATCATGTCCCACTGTTCAGAGAGCATTATGGAGGCATATTGGACATGTTCATGGACTTAGATGCATCTCAGAGGAGCATGATCCATACTTGCTTGCAGTTTTATGATCCTCCACTCAGATGTTTCACTTTTCCTGATTTCCAGTTGGGACCTCTGTTAGAAGAATTTTCCATGCTGTTAGGAGTTCCTATCAGGAGAGGGATTCCTTTTAACCCTGATATGGTTGCTCCCGGAAATGAAGACATAGCCACGGCATTGCATTTGGAGCATGCCCTCGTTGATCAGAACATGACAACCAAGGCTGGGGTTCTAGGCCTTCACCTAGACTTCTTGATCTCCCAGGCCACCTTGTATGCTGCAATAGGAGAATGGAAGGCTGTCTGTGCACTTCTAGCCCTCAGTATATATGAGGTTATCTTGTTTGAAGACGAGCCAAAGTTTGTGAGAAAGAATGCCATTCACCTATTCTTATTGAGGAACCTAGTTCCTACCTTGCTGGGAGACTTCTACTACTCAGTACACCAGAGGAATGAAAAGCAAAGAGGAAGACTGGTCAGATGCTGTGCTCCTCTCTATTACTCTTAGCTGCTAAGACACTTAACAAAACCAGATACTTTCTTGAACCCACATTAGCAAAAGAACTGGGCTAAGAGATTTATTGCCTTAACATCAGAGGACATTAGATGGTGCACTCAGAGCACCAAGGGCAAGGACATCATTACTAGCTGTGGGAAATACCCTAATGTGCCTTTGATAGGAGTAAAAGGTTGCATCAACTACAACCCTTTGCTCTTCAAGAGACAATTAGGATATGCTTTGGTTCATCCTCCAAGAGGGCAAGATTTGGCTGAGACCCTCTACTGTGAAATCCAGCCCAACTCTGCTGTTGTCAGGCAAGCTGCCTGGGCTTGGGATAACATTCAGACTAAGGGAACAACCATCCTTGACAAGTGCAAAAACATTGCTTCAGCACAGTATTCTGATTGGTCTCGTACCAGAGCTCAGATTACCCGAATGCCCTTCACTTTATAAGACATACCTGGACCTTCTACAGTATAACCTGCAGCTACTATCAGTTTGGAAGAGTTTGAAAAGCTGAAAGAGAGGAATACTCAACTATCTGAAGCCTTGAAGAAGACTCTCTGGGAGAGAAATGACAGCCGTCTAGATAATGAGAGATTGGAAAGGCTCAGGTTTGAGCATTTGACCAAGATTGAGAAGACATATGACTACATCAGGAAGGCAAGAGCAAGGGAGTTAGTACTGAAGAATGCTTGCAAGGAAGCAAAAACTCAGAAGGCTAGGGCAGAGCATTATCTAGAGGAGAGCCAGGCTAGGTGGATCAGGATCACTGAAGCCCGTGCATAGGAAGATCAGAGAACTCAAGCTAAGATAGAGCAACTGGAGGCTAGTGAGAAGAAGCATCAGGAGGCATTATTGGTAGCTCAGAGAGATATCTGAATTGAAACTCCGGGCGGGGTTGAAGAGGTCAAAGGATCAGGACAAGCTTAAGAAGTTGACCAATGCCATTTCTACCAGGAACCTCCTCATCAGGACTATTACAGAGCACCCAGTGGGTCCAGTGACTGAGGCCCTCCTGAAGGAAGTCAGAGAGGATGACTTTGGATTAGATGTTTGACTTTTTGCTTGCACTTTCCTTTTGTTGTACTTTTCTTTTGCTATTGTATTTTGACCCACCATGGGGATGTATTGTAATCAAACTATGTATTTTCACTCTTTGTAATATATTAGTTTGTATTATTTTTGGTGGGCTTTATCTATCTCTACAACATCATCAACATTTCCTCGAGGTCTGGAAAGGCCAAAACCAAAGAACCAAACCGGATACCCTTGGAAGACAAATTAGCATCCTGCATTGCATACTAACATTTTCTTTGTGAAATTCTGTGATCAGGTATGAGATGTCCTAAGAGATGTCCCAACACTTAATAGGACATTTGACAAATTTAACCAAAACTTAAACAGCAAGAAAAGTAAACAACACAGAAGTTTGTTAACCCAGTTCAGTGTATAACCACACCTACATCTGGAGGCTACCAAGCCAGGAGGAAATCCACTATTAGTAATATTAATTCTAGACTTAAACCACCCTGTTTAATCTATCACTTAATACTTACCCAATGCAATTTCTACCTAAGACACACTTAGATAAGAGTACCCTACTCACTCCCCCTCAATCACACAGTGATCAAGTTTACAAGTTTACAGAAATTGAAGACATCCTTCAAACAATACAGCTTGATCTTAATTCACAGTTTCAATCAAGTCACAAATGCACTTTTGCTTAAAAGCTTATAAAGTGGTACACAAAACAACCTGCTATTAAAAACTCTAGACACCCTATTTGGTCTTCTGAAATTCGTACTCAATTCTATGAGTTTATGTTGCTTAAATAGGTATCTGAATTTTGGGCTTTCTGTAGAATGGTCCAGCCCTAATGCGCAGCAGCTTCCACCTTGAATTTAGGGTTTGTTACTTCCTAGATTCTAGGTGCATTAGGTCTTCTGTTTTAATCTGAATCTTCAATATAAAACTCCCTACAGATGCGCCTTGTTCTGTTTTTATCCATCATTAATTAATTCCAGATAACTCTCCTTAAATATCTCTGATCTGTTAATCAATAATTAATTCTGGAAGCAGGTCTGAGATGTCTCAACATCTGTTGGGACATCCTGGAAAACTGAACTTAAGTTATTTACACAATGTCCCAACATCTGGTAGGACATCCTGAAATAAATTCACATACTCTGTTTGATAATGTCCCAACATCTGATAGGACATTCTGAACTGAATTTAACATTTCTTGTTTGGTCAAAAATTCTGCCAATTCTTAAACATCTACAAACTCCCCCTTTGGCTAATTTTTGGCTAACATCTTTTCTGGATTTCAGAGTGCAGCAGAAGTTCTTTTTATCAGAGTATAGCATTACTTTTCTGTTGATTCTTATTTGAGATTACTCCCCCTCAAACAAATATGTGTCCAGTCTTGTTGCAACAGAAATACACACTGATTCAGTTCAGACAGAAACAAACAGATTTCATTCAAAAATTAAACAGCAGTACAAATTTGTTGTTGTTCTCCCCCTTGGTAGACACAAAATTAGGGGCCAAAGACACTATTACTGTCATTACATTGCTGTCATTACATTTGCCTCACATACATTGATCACTCAGATTCATCACTCTCAGTTGCTTCCTCCACTTCAGTGTCTTCATCTTTATCAGCTTCACTTTCTTCATCAGCCTCACTGTCTTCACCAGATGCAGCATTCTGATCTTCTTCACTTTCCAACCTTTTGATGATTTCCTCAAGCTTCTGCTTTCTAGCTTCAAGCTCTTTGCAGGTGCTTTTGAGTTCAGCAATTAAAGTCTTCCAGGAGATTGGATTCTTAGCAGTGGAGGGACCAGCAGATGTCCCAGAAGGTGCTTCAACATCTGCTGCATGATGACTGAGGAATAACTTGTAGTGAAAAGCCAGGGGGCTTTCTCTTTTGCATGCTGTATCCTTGTCAGTGAGAATGCCAGGGTATTGATTGAGCACTATACCACACAGCAATGATGGAAAGGCTATTGGAAGCTTTGTTGCTGAGGAGTTGGCATGCTTCATGGTTTGATCAAAGATAAAAGCTCCATAGTCCATCTTGGTTTGAGTTCCCACAGCATAGATGAATCTGGCCAAACTAGTTGAGATTGAAGAAGTGTGGTTGGTAGGCACCCAGTTAGCAGTTCCAATCCTGTTCAGCATGGCATACTTTCTGGTAAGCATGCTCACTGAGAGCTTACCCTTCACAGGCCATGCCTTGACCTGGTCTGCAGTGATCACTTTACAGACTTGATTATCTGTCTTACCTAGCTCATTGGGTCCATCTGTTTCTCTTCCTAGATACTCATTGATGATTTGAGGAGAAAACTGGACACATTTGCCTCTAACAAAAACTTTTCTAAACTCAGAGGACTTACCATTTGAGCAATCCTCCTGAAGATTCACAATGAACTCTTTGACAAGAAGTTCATAGCAGGGAGAGAGGTCTGAGACTGTTTTGAAAAGTCCTGCAGCAGAGATGAGGTCAATCAGTTCAGTGCACTCAAGTGCATTGCTGCTCAGTTCTCTTTCTAGGGCAACTCTTCTTTGGTACACAAACTTCCACTTGTTCACACTAGAGACATGGTGGAAAGATATGTTGTCTAATGGAGCTTCTGGAACAGCTGTTGAAGCCCTAGATGGGGCTGGTCTCTTCTTGGGAGGAGATGTTGAGACATCTGATTCAACATCTGAGTCAGATGGGGTGACAGCTTTCCTTTTCTGAGTTTGGACTTTACTCCATTGTTTTGATGGTCCAAAAGTGGCTTTAGCCTTGCCTTTCTTTGGACTAGCCTTCTTCTTCTCAGGGATTGCTGCTTCAGCTTGCATCTTGCCTTTCCTGGACCTTAGCCTTTTGGCTATGCTGGGTTTAACAGAGGCTATGATCTCTGCATCAGAGTCCTGCTCCAGGTTCACCACTGGATGAGATTGAGCAGTCTCTTCTTCAGCTTGTTGATCAGCAGGGATTTGACCTTCATTTGAGACTTTGGTCTGATCCTCAGAGATTTCTTCATCATTTTCATTTGAGGTCTTATTCTGGTCCTCAGTTTGTTCCAACTCAACATCAGATGAGTTCTTTCTCTTATCTTCAGATGTTCCAACATCTGTTGGGACATCTTGTTCTTCTGCAGCTTGAGCTTGTTCTTCTTGAGATGCAGGCATGGTTTTCAGAGGAACAGAGATCCCACTCACCTTTCTTTGTTCAAACAGAATTTGAGTGACAATCTCCTTGATTGAATCATCCACATATTATGAAGATTTAGGAGGCATGTTAGCTGGAGAGGGAGTGCCTTTAGCTTTGCTTCTGACTTGATCTTTACCTCTCTTTGGAGTTCTTGCCTTTTTAGTGTGAGAAACGCTTCCCCTGAGTTCGTCCAATGGGGTTGATTGCATTGGTACTACAGAAATGGGAGTGGCATGAACTACGTCTTCTTGATTGAGAACTTCTTCAGTTGAGTTAGGGTTTTGAGACATTGTTGAGGAAGATGGATAGAAAGCTTTAGGGTTTTTAATTTCTGGAGAATAGCTGGTTAATGTGAATCGCTTGTGATAGTAGGATGGGAATCTTGATAGCTGATTATAAGCAGTTACTAAATAAGTAACCGTTACAGTGCAAATGATTAGAGCTGGAATTCCCAAGGATCTTGTCCAGATTAGTTTTGCCATCTGGACCTTATGCCAACCAATGTCATATGACATGTTGGCACATCTCATTAACTGCTAGATATCACATAAGCAGATTCCAAGTTTGCCCCTTAAGTTCTCAAATTGTGTAGCATCCAATGCTTTGGTAAAGATATCAGCTAACTGCAGATTTGTAGCTACATGCTCCAATGAAATCACCTTTTCTTCTACAAGATCTCTGATGAAATGATGTCTGATATCAATATGCTTTGTCCTGCTATGTTGGATAGGATTCTTTGATATGTTGATTGCACTTAAGTTGTCACAGTACAATGTCATGACATCCTGTGGGACATTGTACTCAGTGAGCATCTGCTTCATCCAAACCAACTGAGAACAACTGTTACCTGCTGCTATATACTCAGCTTCAGCTGTAGATAAGGATACACAATTCTGTTTCTTACTGAACCAAGAAATCAGATTGTTTCCTAGAAAGAAACATCCTCCTGAAGTGCTTTTTTTGTCATCAGCACTTCCTGCCCAATCAGCATCACAGAAGCCAGTGAGAATTGGTTTGCAACCATGAAAGTACATTATGCCATAGTCACAAGTACCATTAACATATTTAAGGATTCTCTTGACTTGATTGAGATGACTGACTTTTGGATCAGCTTGGTATCTTGCACAAACTCCTACAGCAAATGCAATGTCTGGTCTGCTAGCAGTCAAGTATAACAAGCTTCTAATCATGCTTCTGTATAAGCTTTGATCTACATTCTCACCCTTTTCATCTTTAGTCAGCTTTAAATGTGTGGGGGCAGGAGTTCTTTTGTGAACAGCATTTTCCATTCCAAATTTCTTGACTATGTTCCTGGAATACTTGCTTTGTGAGATGAACATTGAGTCTTCCATTTGCTTTATTTGTAGACCAAGAAAGTAGGTTAACTCACCTACTAGACTCATTTCAAATTCAGATTCCATCTGCTTGACAAAATGTTTGATCATCTTATCAGACATTCCACCAAAGACAATGTCATCAACATATATTTGAGCAATCATGACATTTCCTTCTTCATCTTTAACAAATAGGGTTTTATCAATCCCACCTTTTCTGTATCCTTGCTTGATAAGAAATGTGGTCAGTCTTTCATACCATGCCCTTGGAGCTTGCTTCAGACCATAAAGTGCTTTCTTTAATTTGTATACATGATTTGGACAGCTTGGATCAACAAATCCTTTAGGCTGTTCTACATATACCTCTTCATTAAGATAACCATTAAGAAAGGCACTTTTCACATCCATTTGAAATAGCTTGAACTTTAAGATACAAGCAATTCCCAACAGTAGTCTTATTGATTCAAGCCTTGCTACTGGTGCAAATGTTTCATCAAAGTCTACCCCTTCAATTTGAGTGTATCCTTGAGCCACAAGTCTAGCTTTGTTCTTTGTAACAATTCGTTGTTCATTTGACTTGTTCTTATACACCCATTTTGTACCAATCACATTTATGTCATCAGGTCTAGGTACAAGATTCCACACTTCATTCCTTGTGAATTGACCTAATTCCTCTTGCATAGCACAAATCCAGTATTCATCAGTGAGAGCTTCCTTGACATTTTTAGGTTCTATTTTGGAAACAAAACAAGAACCTGAAATCACTTCTCTTGATCTAGTGCTTACACCTCTGTTGGGATCACCAATTATTAAATCTTTGGGATGATCCTTCTGTATTCTGATGGATGGAGGTTTGCTTGAATCTTCTGACCTTGTATCAGTTTGAGTGAAGTTATATTGATCATTCTTTTCTTCAGCTTCAATCTTGATATCAGCAGATGTTCCAACATCTTCTGGGACATCTGTAGGAGCATCATCAATTATCACATTTATGGATTCCATGATAACCTTGGATCTAGAATTAAATACTCTATATGCTCTGCTGTTTATGGAGTATCCAAGGAAAATCCCTTCATCACTTTTAGGATCCATTTTTCTTCTTTGCTCCCTATCTGCCAGAATATAACAGATACTTCCAAAAACATGGAAGTACTTAACTGTGGGTTTTCTGCCCTTCCAGACTTCATATATTGTGGACAAAGTTCCTTTCCTTAAAGTAACTCTGTTATGGATGTAACAGGCAGTGTTCATAGCTTCAGCCCAAAAGTATAGAGGTAACTTTTTAGCATGGATCATAGCTCTTGCTGATTCTTGAATGGTTCTATTCTTCCTTTCAACAATCCCATTCTGTTGAGGAGTGATAGGTGAAGAATACTCATTATTGATTCCTTCTGAAGAGCAGAAATCTAAGAACTTTTGATTCTCAAATTCTTTTCCATGATCACTTCTTATTCTGATCACACAGCTGGATTTTTCCCTTTGCAATCTTTGACATAATTCTTTGAATACATCATATACATCTGACTTTTCTTTGATGAAGTTTATCCATGTATATCTTGAAAAATCATCAACCACAACATAGGCATACCTCTTACCACCAAGACTTTCAACCTGCATAGGTCCCATAAGATCCATATGTAGAAGTTCCAAAACTTTGGAAGTTGTCAGATGTTGAAGCTTTGGATGGGACATCTTGGTTTGCTTGCCTATTTGACATTCACCACATATTTTGCCATCATCAATCTTCAGTTTAGGAATACCTCTTACAGCATCCATAGATATGATCTTCTTTATGCCTCTGAAATGAAGATGACCTAGTCTTTGATGCCACAGTTTCACTTCTTCTTCTTTAGCTAGAGAACAGGTTGAAGTGAGACTGAGATTTTGGGATTCCCACATGTAACAGTTGTCTTTAGATCTGGCTCCTTTCATGACAACCTCTTGTTCTTTGTTAGTCACTATACATTCAGATTTGGTAAAGTTTACACTGTACCCTTGATCACATAACTGACTTATACTGATCAGGTTAGCAGTTAAACCTTTAACAAGCAGCACATCATCTAGTCTTGGAACATCTTGACAGTCCAAGGTTCCAACTCCCTTGATTTCTCCTTTAGCTCCATCTCCAAAGGTCACATACCTGGATGAATGTGATTTTAAGTTTACTAGCAAATTCTTCAATCCAGTCATGTGTCTTGAACATCCACTATCAAAGTACCAGTCTTCTTTAGCTGATACTCTCAGTGATGTATGTGCTATGTATGCAGTACTTTTCTTTGACCAGATGAGTTGAGATTTCTTTTGATGCCTCTGCCCTGTGTGTTGTTCAGCTGATCTCCAAGCTTGATTGTTGATCTGGTTCTTGGGTATGTGGATTTGATCAGTCTGAATGTCAGCTTTTGGTCTCCAAACCTTCTTGATGACCTCTGCCTTCTGCTTAGGAGGTTGCTGATTTCTTTGATGACTATGCAGCACTTTCTTGGTACCCTCTACTTTCTGTTTGGAAGGTTGCTGATATATCTGATTTGGATATCCATGTAGCTTATAACAGTGAGGTTTTATATGCCCAAATCTTCCACAGTGATGGCATCTCCATCTTTGATACTTCTTCTTCATTTTGTTCTTTCCAGAATGTTTAGACATCTGTTGGAACATTATGTTTGCCTTTGTGTTCTGATGTTGAAGCATCTGTTGGGACATCTTGTTTGACTGTGTAGTTTTTGCAGTAGCTTTGCTAGAGCTGGCTTCATCTCTGTTATATCCCAGTCCACTTTTGTCCCCTGAATGTTTATTATTGCTGAGAATAACATCCAGTGTATTTGAGCTACTGTTCAACATTTTAACAGATTTTGACATATGTTCCAACTTAGAGTTGAGAAGAGTTACTTCACTTTTCAAGGTATCAATGATTACTTGATCACTTGCTTTTTCATCTTCTAATACCTCATTCTGCTTCTTTAGCTTTATAACCTCACTGCATATTTCAGAGCTTCTTTTGTATAGATCTTTGAATGCTTGCTCAAGTTCTTCATAAGTAAGCTCTCCACAACTGGAATCACTATCATATTCACACAGTCCAGCTAGAGCAGTAAAATGCTTAGCTGATTCTTCTTCTGACTCTCCTGAGTCTTCATCAGACCAGGTCACAGAGAGTCCTTTCTTTTGCCTCTTTAAGTAGGTAGGACATTCAAACTTGATATGTCCATATCCTTCACATTCATGGCATTTGACTCCTTTATCTTGACTGGTCTTTTCAGCATACTTTAATCTTTTGTTAGCATCATAAGGTCTTCTGTTCTCAGAGCTTGTGTTTCTTTCACTAGGTTTGGATTTGCTTTCCATTCCTCTGAGAATTTGTTTGACTTGTCTTCCAAGCAAGGCAAGGTTTTCTGATAAGCTTTTATCATTTGCTGATTCATCATCTTCTTCTTCATCTGTATTTGACACCAAAGCTATGCTTTTGTTCTTTTTGGCATTTGTGTCATTCATTCCCATCTCAAAAGTTTGAAGGGAACCAATGAGTTCTTCAACTTTCATGGAGCATATGTCTTGAGCTTCTTCTATTGCAGTGACTTTCATGTCAAATCTTTTTGGCAAAGATCTGAGAATCTTTCTTACAAGCTTTTCATCAGTCATCTTTTCTCCCAAGGCTCCAGAAGTATTGGCTATATCCAAGATGTTCATATAGAACTCATGAATTGATTCATCTTCCTTCATTCTCAAGTTTTCAAACTTGGTGGTGAGAAGTTGAAGTCTTGACATTTTTACTTTTGATGTTCCTTCATGAGTTGTTTTGAGAGTATCCCAAACATCTTTGGCCAGCTCACAATGATGTACAAGTCTGAAAATGTTACTATCAATGCCATTGAATAAGGCATTTAAGGCTTTTGAGTTGCCTAGTGCTGAGTCTTCTTCCTCCTTACTCCATTCTTCTTCAGGTTTCAGCACTTTTGATCCATCTTTGGTGTCTTGGACAGGATGATCCCATCCAACATTAACTGCTCTCCATGCCCTGTTGTCAAGTGACCTTAAGAATGCAATCATTCTTGGCTTCCAGTAGTCATAATTAGATCCATCCAGAATAGGTGGTCTATTTACTGACCCTAAATCTCTGTCCATGTTACAGAATTTGTATTCCCTAGATCTCACCCAGTATAAACAGGCAGGGTGCCTGCTCTGATGCCAATTGAAATTCTGTGATCAGGTATGAGATGTCCTAAGAGATGTCCCAACACTTAATAGGACATTTGACAAATTTAACCAAAACTTAAACAGCAAGAAAAGTAAACAACACAGAAGTTTGTTAACCCAGTTCAGTGTATAACCACACCTACATCTGGAGGCTACCAAGCCAGGAGGAAATCCACTATTAGTAATATTAATTCTAGACTTAAACCACCCTGTTTAATCTATCACTTAATACTTACCCAATGCAATTTCTACCTAAGACACACTTAGATAAGAGTACCCTACTCACTCCCCCTCAATCACACAGTGATCAAGTTTACAAGTTTACAGAAATTGAAGACATCCTTCAAACAATACAGCTTGATCTTACTTCACAGTTTCAATCAAGTCACAAATGCACTTTTGCTTAAAAGCTTATAAAGTGGTACACAAAACAACCTGCTATTAAAAACTCTAGACACCCTATTTGGTCTTCTGAAATTCGTACTCAATTCTATGAGTTTATGTTGCTTAAATAGGTATCTGAATTTTGGGCTTTCTGTAGAATGGTCCAGCCCTAATGCGCAGCAGCTTCCACCTTGAATTTAGGGTTTGTTACTTCCTAGATTCTAGGTGCATTAGGTCTTCTGTTTTAATCTGAATCTTCAATATAAAACTCCCTACAGATGCGCCTTGTTCTGTTTTTATCCATCATTAATTAATTCCAGATAACTCTCCTTAAATATCTCTGATCTGTTAATCAATAATTAATTCTGGAAGCAGGTCTGAGATGTCTCAACATCTGTTGGGACATCCTGGAAAACTGAACTTAAGTTATTTACACAATGTCCCAACATCTGGTAGGACATCCTGAAATAAATTCACATACTCTGTTTGATAATGTCCCAACATCTGATAGGACATTCTGAACTGAATTTAACATTTCTTGTTTGGTCAAAAATTCTGCCAATTCTTAAACATCTACACTTTGTTTTATAGGTTTTTGTTTGTTATTGTTTCTCACTTTGTTGTGGTTTCAGGAAACATTGCTCGCAGAAGAGTGTTCCATGTCAACAGAACACACCGGTACCCGACAAGAAACAACCTTCCGAGACTCCAGATGGATCAAGTTCAGCAAGACTTGAATGAAATAAGGACCCAAATGGCCAATGAAAGGGTTGATATGAGGAATCAGGTGACCCAATTCATGACTGTAATGACTGGTTTAGCTCAAAGCCAGGAAAGACTAAGGGAGTTGGTCGAGAGACAAACTCCTGAAGAACACCATCCGGGTACAGGAGGTACCAGTAACAACGATCACGTGCAGCCTAGCACTGATCCACCAGAGTTTGGGCCTCATCTAAACCCAGAGATCAATGCCATAAGGAATACTCAGGGTAACACTGCTGGAGGAAGGGTCTTGCAAGAGGATCCTCAAGAAGAGCAGTTTACAGTTGTTGGGGCTGGAGACGAGGTTTACGACCGTAGACTGGATGAGATTGCAGAGAAGCTGAGATCTCTTGAATCCCAAAACTCCCTAGGTTTTGATGTCATGGACATAGGACTGGTGGAAGGGGTGAGAATTCCTCACAAGTTCAAACCCCCGTGCTTTGAAAGGTATAATGGCACATCCTGCCCACGCACTCACCTTCAATCATTCTTGGGAAGGTTAAAAGCATACACCATGGACGAGAAGTTGTGGATGTTTTACTTCGAGGATAGTCTAACAGGGGCATCCCGAGAATGGTATTCCCATTTGAATAGAGCCACAGTAAGAATCTAGAAAAACTTGGCTGAAGCTTTTATCTGTCAGTATCAGTATAACTTGGACATGGCTCCAAACAGGACCCTCCTAGTGGGAATGTCTCAATCTTCCCGAGAAAGCTTCAGGGAATATGCCCAAAGGTGGAGGCCACTTGCTGCTTCAGTTCAACCCCCTATGTCTGAAAGGGAAATGGCAGACATGTTCATGAATACTCTCCAGGGTACCTACATTGACAGGTTGGCTACATTTTCTTCTACCAGTTTTGTAGATGTGGTGATAGTTGGGGAAAGAACAGAGAGTCTGCTAAAGATGGGAAAGATCTTCGATAAAAGTGCCAGTTCAAGCAGCACAAGAAAACCATTTGCTGGGCCCCATAGATCTGGTGAGATAAACTCTGTGCACATAGGAAGAGGGAGACCCCAATACTTGCCCAGGACAATTGCTGCTGTTACTATGCCTGCTCCACCTCCTCAGTAAGCTCAACAACCACAAAACTTTCCGCAACAACAACAGTTTCCGCAACAGAGATCATACAACAATAATAACAACAATCAACAACAACGCCCGTTTCAACAGTGGCCATCTCAGGTCAATCGAGTGATTGACCCCATTCCAATGCCATATGCTACACTTCTGCCACAACTCATAAAGCTCAATCTTGTTGAGTTAAGGACATTGGCTTCACCTGATCCTCAAAACCTTCCAAGAAACTACGATGTCAATGCTAGGTGTGCTTTTCATTCCAACGCACCTGGTCACTCTACGGAAAAATGCAGAGCTCTGCATATGAAGGTTCAGGATCTGGTAGATTCAAAAGCCCTGAACTTTGCACCTCCTCCCAATGTAATGAAAAATCCTATACCAAGCCACAGTGGGCCAAGGATTAATGTTATAGAGGATGATTCACCCATGAGTTTAATAGAAGACATTGCACGTATTCAGACACCTCTGGCAGAGGTTAAAGCCCAACTTTTAAAGTGCCAAATGTTTCCAGGTTGTGAGGCCTGTTGTGAATTATGCAAACTTTCTGAGATCAAAGGAGTAAGTTGCTTGAGGAGTGGAATTAATGGCTTGATCAAAGGAGGCATTCTGCAAATTACAACCACCGCTTCTACAACACCAACAACTCTTTTGACAACAACAAGTGAATCTTCTATAAATGCACCAACCATCTTTCCTGCTAATTCTTCTACAACTGCAACAACCATTGTTCCAACTGATTCAGCTAAAACTTCAGCAATCATTCCATCTATCACTTCAACACACAATAATTCATTTGCACCAGCTACTACAACTTCAGCAACTACCAGCAATGATGTTTCTACTGTCACAATCTATTATGACCCGACAACGGTCCCGAATTCCAACAACTTTCAACAACCTCAACACAGTCTCAACAATTTCAGCCAAGCTTCAATTCACCTCCACCAACATCTGCCAGAGGTCCTGTTACTATTTTCTATGATCCACATACTATTATAGTCCCAACATCCGCTGCAGTGAACCCAGTCACTATCACAGTGCCCGGGCCGATTCCATATGATAAAGACAGTGTTATACCATGGCATTATGGTGCTGATCTGTACTGCAATGGAGAGAAAGTCCTTCTTGATTCTCCAGTTCTCACTCCCCAAGGGGACAATGTTGGGGGAGGCGGAGGTTTCACCCGAAGCGGACATCTCTTCGCATCACAAGTCCCTAAAACCAGCACTGAGGCAGAGGCTGCTGCCAGAGCCAAGGGGAAGAGTGTGATACCGGAAGAATCTACGCCGAAAGAAACTCACAAATCATCCTTCGACCAAGATGTGGATGAGTTTATGAGAATTATTAAAAGAAGCGACTATAAAGTTGTGGACCAGCTCCATTAGACCCCTTCAAAGATCTCTATACTATCTCTATTGTTGTGTTCCGAAGCCCATCAGGATGCACTACTCAAGGTTTTGCACGCTGCCTACGTGCCAGAAGAGATCACTGTAAATCAGCTGGAAACAGTAGTGTCAAATGTCAACACCAGCCATGGGCTAGGGTTCACTGATGCTGATTTAACTACAGAAGGACGTCTCCACAACAAAGCCTTGCACATAACCCTGAAGTGCAAAGGAGTTGTACTATCTCATGTTCTTGTAGAAATTGGGTCCTCACTCAATGTCTTACCCAAGAAAGCCCTTGTCAAGATCGAGTATGATGGGATAGCTCTTCGGCCATGTAATCTTGTGATCAGGGCTTTTGATGGCTCCAAGAGATATGTTCTTGGAGAGGTGGAGCTGCCAGTGATAATCGGTCCACAAGTCTTTAAGACCATTTTCTATGTGATAGACATACAACCGACATACAGCTGTTTGCTAGGTCGACCATGGATTCATGCCGCAGGCGCTGTAACGTCGACCCTTCACCAGAAACTGAAGTACGAATGAGAAGGACAGATTATCACCATCTGTGGTGAGGAAGACATATTTGTTAGCCACCTGGCTACATATAAGTATATCGAGATGGATGGTGAAATCCATGAGACAATGAGCCAAGGGTTCGAGGCCTTGAATGTCAATGAGGCGACTGAAGTATTTGCTGCATCCCAGGAAGACAGGATGGGTATTTCAATTGTTTCCTATCAGGAAGCCCAGAAGGTTATTGAAGACGGTAATGCCCAAGGTTGGGGCAAGCTGCTGCCGGTGGAGAAAAAGGAAGATAGATTCAGTTTGGGTTACAGACCATTCCGACAAGATCAATTAGAGGCATCCAAGGAGCCCAAATTCATCAGTGGGGGGATTCTCACCCCAGATGTTGTTAACAACCTGGAAGACGAGGCGGAAAGCGACCGCAACCTGGAGAGCTGGATACGTCCAAGGATCCCGGGGAACCAAGTCCTTAACTGGTCTTCCCAAGAAATTATAAGGGTTACTCCTGCAGAGTAATTATTATTTCCTGTCTTTTTAGCATGCATCAAGTCCTGCATCTTGCCCAAGGTGTCAGGACTCATTTTGTAATAGGGCCATATTGTAATTTTGTGCAAATGATTAATCAATGAATATCGAACATCTTTTGCAAACGAGTCTCTTTTTTTTCGCTCACTGTCTTTTCATTTTTCACTTTTGTACAAAACAATAAAATGGCAATGTTTTCAAAATAAACAACTTCATTTTCACTTTTCTAAAACAAGATTAAAACTGATCACTAAAACGAACCAATCTCAACCCTTGCAGAGATTATCCTCCAGATTGCACCGACAACAGGACCTCTATGACCTTGTATGACTTCGACAATCCAATTAATCAAGCTGATGAAGGGGTTGAAGAAGACTATGAGTTACCTGAAGAGTTAGCCAGGTTGTTGAGGCGGGAAGAGAAAGTGATCACTCCTCATCAGGAGGAGGTTGAAACAGTTAATCTTGGTACCAATGAAGACTTGAAAGAGGTGAAAATTGGGGCCAGTCTACAGACATCAGTAAAAGAACAGCTAATTGATATGCTTCGAGAATACGTCGACGTCTTTGCCTGGTCCTATCAAGACATGCCAGGTCTAGATACAGACATTGTTATGCACAAGCTGCCTTTGAAAGAAGATTGTCCTCCAGTGAAACAGAAGCTACGCCGTACTCGTCCAGATATGGCTATGAAGATTAAAGAAGAAGTACAAAAACAGTGGGATGCCGGTTTCCTTGCTGTAACTAGTTACCCGCCGTGGGTCGCTAATATTGTACCAGTACCTAAGAAGGATGGAAAAGTACGTATGTGTGTGGATTATCGGGATCTGAACAGAACTAGCCCGAAAGATGATTTCCCATTACCTCACATTGATGTACTGGTCGACAACACAACTCAGTTCTCGGTGTTTTCCTTCATGGATGGTTTTTCAGGGTATAATTAGATCAGAATGTCACCCGAAGACATGGAGAAGACTACCTTTATCACACCTTGGGGCACTTTTTGTTACAAGGTAATGCCATTTGGACTGAAGAATGCCGGTGCAACTTATCAACGGGCTATGGTAACATTATTTCACGACATGATCCATAAAGAAATTGAATGCTACGTGGATGACATGATTGCCAAGTCCCTCACTGAAGAAGACCATCTGGTAAATCTGCTGAAGTTGTTCAAGCGCCTGAGGAAGTATCAATTGAAGCTAAACCCCAACAAGTGCACATTCGGGGTACGGTCCAGTAAACTGCTGGGAATCATCGTAAATGAAAAGGGAATTGAAGTTGATCCTGACAAAGTCAAAGCCATTTAGGAGATGCCTGCACCTAGGACTGAAAAAGAAGTTCGGGGGTTCTTGGGTAGATTGAACTACATATCAAGGTTTATATCTCATCTTACTGCAACCTGTGAACCCCTGTTCAAACTATTAAGAAAGGAACAAACGGTCAGGTGGAACGAAGATTGTCAGAAGGCTTTTGACAAAATCAAGGAGTACCTACAAGAACCTCCGATTCTTATGCCTCCAGTTGAAGGAAGACCTCTAATAATGTACCTGACAGTATTAGAAGGATCAATGGGGTGTGTGTTGGGCCAACATGACAAGTCCGGTCGAAAAGAGTATGCGATATACTACCTAAGCAAAAAGTTTATCGACTGTGAACAACGTTATTCACTGCTCGAGAAAACTTGTTGTGCTTTAGCGTGGGCTGCTCGCTGACTAAGACAATATATGTTGACTCACACTACTTTATTGATCTCAAAGATGGACCCCGTCAAGTACATATTTGAGAAGCCAACACTTACCGGAAGGGTTGCAAGATGGCAAATGGTTCTGACAAAGTATGACATTCAGTACACATCTCAAAAGGCCATCAAGGGCAGTGTACTGTCTGACTATCTAGCTGAGCAACCCATTGATGATTACCAGCCCATAAGATTTGACTTCCCTGATGAAGACATCATGTTCCTGAAAGCAAGAGATCATGAAGAGCCTGTTCACATCGAAGGGCCTGACCCAGAAGAAGAATGGACAATGATGTTTGACGGGGCTGTCAATATGAATGGTCGTGGAGTTGGTGCGGTGCTCATTACACCTAAAGGAGTTCATATGCCTTTCTCGGTAAAACTCACATTTGCATGCACTAACAACGAAGCTGAATACGAAGCCTGTATCATGGGTCTTGAGGAAGCCATTGACCTCAGGATCAAGACATTAACTGTATTCGTAGATTTAGCTTTGGTAATCAATCAGACCAACAGAAAATGGTACACTCACCAAGAGCATATGATTCCATATCGCGACTACACGAGGAGATTATTGACTTTCTTCACAACAGTCAAACTTGAGTATATCCCTCGAGACGAAAATTAGTTCGCAGATGCTCTAGCTACCATTTCCTCCATGATTAAGGTTCATACTGTCAATTTTGTGCCTCGGATTTCGGTATCCAGACTAGACCGGCCAGCATACGTATTCTCCGTGGACATTGCTAAAGATGACAAGCCTTGGTTCCATGACATCAAATGTTTCTTGAAGGATCAAACTTACCCACCTGGGGCATCATCCAATGATAAGAATACATTAAGAAGACTGGCCGATAGTTTCTTCCTGAATGCTGACAGTTCATTATACAAGAGAAACTTTGACATGGTTCTTCTCAGATGTGTTGACAAGAAAGAAGCAGAATTGCTGATGCACGAGGTGCATGAAGGATCTTTTGGTACCCATGCTGGAGGACATGCAATGGCTAAGAAATTGTTAAGGTCAGGTTACTACTAGATCACAATGGATGCAGACCGTTGTGCATATGCCAGAAAGTGCCACAAATGTCAGATCTACGCAGACAAAGTACATGTGCCTCCAAATCCTTTGAACGTGATGTCTTCACCTTGGCCCTTTGCCATGTGGGGCATTGACATGATTGTAAAGATTGAACCGACTGCTTCAAATGGCCACAGATTCATCCTGGTTGCCATTGATTACTTCACCAAATGGGTTGAAGCAGCTTCGTATGCAAACGTCACCAGACAAGTGGTAGCCAGATTCCTGAAAAGAGACATCATCTGTCGATATGGAGTACCCGAGCGAATCATTACTGATAATGGTTCCAATTTGAACAATAAAATGATGGCAGAACTGTGTCGGGACTTCAAAATCCAACATCATAACTCTTCTCCTTACAGACCAAAGATGAATGGCACTGTTGAGGCAGCTAACAAAAATATTAAGAAGCTTGTGCAAAAGATGGGGGTTACATACAAAGATGGGGGTTATATATAATAAAAATTAAACGAATATTAAAAAATACAAACAAACAAATACATGATTGTTTAGAGACTACCACACACACACACACACACACACACACATATATATATATATATATATATATATATATATATATATATATATATATATATATATATATATATATATATATATAAATAAAAATTAAACGAATATTAAAAAATACAAACAAACAAATACATGATTGTTTAGAGACTACCATATATATATATATATATATATATATATATATATATATATATATATATATATATATATATATATATATATATATATATATATATATATATATATATATATATCGTAAAAATTAAATATTTTTTAAACAGTAAAAAATAAACATTTTTAATTATTTTACAAATAAATAGACTATGAAATGATGGAGTAGTTGAATAGTTTATATTAAAATAAATATACTTTTAGTGTGTGTTTGGATTTGCAGTTAATAGAATTAATTCTAGTAGAATTGAGTTTGGTAGAATTGATTTTAAAAGAATTGAGTATAATATAATTGATTTATGTTTGAATATATTAATGTAAAAGTGAGTTAAATAATAAGTCTTAGTGTAAAAATTACCCATAGTCAATTATGGAGGTAGAATATACAAATTCTAGTTTAAGTAGAATCAATTCTGTATGTAGAATTAATTCTACTTTTGATAAAACAAATACCTCAAAATTAGGGGAGACAAAACAGGCCACCCGTCCCACCCCGCCTTAAGCCCGCAAAAAAAAAAGACGGGACATGCAAACCCGTCAAGTGGAAGAAAATTTTACTTTGTACCCCTACATTTAACCTCATACCCTTCCGTATTTTTAAACATTCCAATTTTATCATTTTTACTTTTTTTTTATTTACTTATTTAATTATTTATTTTTATTTTTTTTTAAATTTTCGGAATACAAAATATTTCAAACCGGAAATAACACCCTAGTTACTTTCGAAGTATATTTTTTTTCAACCGGAAGTAACACCCTTATTACTTTCGGAGTGTATTTTTATTTTATTTTTTCTCAACCGGAAGTAACATCCTTATTACTTCCGGAGTGTAATTTTTTTTCTCAACCGGAAGTAATCGGAGTGCATTTTTATTTATTTTTTCTCAATCGAAAGTAACACCTTTGTTACTTCCGAAGTGTATTTTTTTTAAATTTTTTTTTCACAACTAGAAGTAACACCCTTCTTACTTCCGGAGTGTTTTTTTTTAACTCTAGTTAAGAAACATGAATGTTTCCTTTTAATGATATTTGACAAAGACCAAACAAATGTAGATACAACAAATATATTCTCAACTACATAAAAATTTCTACAAGAGAAGAGGCGACTAGGTGGAAATTTTTTCTATTTCCGAGTCCAACCTCCCTAATCCACCTAGTCGCCGAATCCACCTAATTGTCTCTTCTCTTGTAGGAAATTTTTTCGTAGTTGAGAATATCTCTGTTGTATCTACATTTGTCTGGTCTTTGTCGCATATCGTCAAAAGAACATTCATATTTCTTAACTAGAGTTAAAAAAACACTCCGGGAAGTAACAAGGGTGTTACTTCTGGTTGAGAAAAAAAATACACTCCGAAAACGGTTGAAAAAAATAAAAAATACACTCCCGAAGTAACTCGGTTGAGAAAAAAATAAAAAAATAACACTCCAGAAGTAACAAGGGTGTTACTTCCGGTTGAGAAAAAAAATACGTTCTGGAAGTATCAATGGTGTTACTTCCGATTGAGAAAAAAATAAAGAAAATACACTCCGGAAGTAACATTACTTCCGGTTTGAAATATTTATTATTCAATTTTTTTTTAAAAATAAAATAAAAATAAAAATAAAATAAAATAAAAAGATAAAATTGAAAACTTTAAAAGTATGTAGGAGTATGAGGTTAAATGTAGGGGTACAAGGTAAATTTTTCCAAGTGAAAATGAGAATAAAAATCTAACTCGTCCCGCCAAGGTGGCGGGTTAGCAGATCCGCCTACTTATTTATTTATATATTTTTAATAGATTAATAGACTTGTTTTTACATATCAATTAGATTTTTCATTTATCTTTTAGAACAATTTTTATAAAGTATTTTTTAAATAAATTTTACTTCAATAAATATTGTTTATATTCTCAAATAAATATATAAAATAAAACCATTAAGAATTGAAATTACTAGAATAAACAAATATGTGCGACGGACTTTCGAGGATGACAGGATTTGGCCGGTGACGAACTTTAACGAGACTGATTTTATTGGACAACAGATCCAAAATCCCAACCCAACCCACCAATTTTTGGCAGATGCAGGGACCGGTCCGACGGGCCACGATCCATTTTGCCATCCCTACTCAAAATCACCCGGTATCAATTTTACATCATAGAATTATTTTGGGTCTTCCAAATATCAATCCAAACAAACTTAATATTTAATTCAATATTATTTTATATTTTTTAATAAAGTTTTTTTAAAAAAGTTGTATCATTAAATTAATGTTAATTGCATCTCTCACAAATAAATATTCAATAATTAATTGAAATAATTTAATTATATAAAAACAGTAAGAATAATTAAGTAAATTTATCATTTTTGTCCATTTTATTTATATATTTTTCTTAATATACTTGAAGTAGACGTTGGGAGTATAATTCCATTTTAAAAACAGTGTCTATCCAATGAACTTCAAATTGAAACATTCAATGCATTTAGTACACTTTCCTTTGTTTTTCTTTAATTTATACTAAGTACTATTTTACTTTTTAATGAATTTTTTCTCATCTCTTTCCTAAGATATTTTTTTTATATAAATTTTAACTATATTAATATTATTTATTTCTTTATCAACATAATTTAAGTCATACTTTTTGACCAACATATAGTATCAATAAATTTTTTATTAATTTTCTTTATCAACATAATTATGGTCATACTTTTTATTTATTTTTTTGTAATTTAAATAATATATTTAGGGACGAATACATGAATATGTTATTAATTTAGGAAATTGTTTTAAAAAAACTAATATAATTTGAAAAGTGTATAAAAAATAGAAAAAAAAAATCCACTTCAGTGGCATAAGATGTAATTTCCACGGTCATCAAGGGCATTATACAAACTAAAACGTTTCATTTTGAAGAAAAAAAAGACAAAAAGCGGGTCAGCGGAAACATAAAGGTTAGGCCGTCCAACCCTACTTTGCAGCTTTAAATAGAAAAAACAAATTAAATTAAGAGAAAAAAAAGAAACTACTTTTAACCCCGTAAATGACAATATTACCCCTAATTTCAAATTCAAACAAAACCATTTATAACATTTTTAATTACCCCTGACGGATCTCAAATTTTTTCTTAACCAAATTGTATTTATCGGGTTTAGGAAATCGCATAAATCGCATAAATATAATAATATAATAAAATCTTATTTTTATTCTTTTTTGACCGGAAATATTATTTTATTTATTACAATTATTAAAAATTTATTAAAATTACTTTTTCTTGTTTTTTCCTTGGTTTTTTCTCCTTGAATTAATTTATTATTTTTTAATTCTCGTAACTGTAGTATTTATTTTGAACTTTACATTTTCTTCTTTTTCATCTTTCAATTTCCTTGCAGCTTTGCGAAAACCTACCAGCCAACAGATTTATTTTTTGTAAGTTCTTTTTTTTTTCTTTCTCTTTTCTTATTTTTTATTTCGTTTTTGTTTTTGTGTATTTAAATTTTCATTTTCTGGGGTGAGTTATGAGTGTGCTAGTTGAGTTTTTTGTTGAACTGAAAATAAATAAATAAATCTCAATATAAGTTATTTTTTATTTGTTTTTGGTTTCAGATTCAGAAGAAGGTTGCTGAAGTGTGGAATCACAGTGACAGGTCATGATCTCTGCATTTTGTAGAATATCCATGGCGTGATGATGTTGATATTCTTTTTTTCACATATTTATTGTTTTTCTTTTTAATTTTTAATTTTTAATTTTGTTATTTATTACTTTAATTTTCCGTTAGTTTCAGCGTCTTTTAAAGTTCAGGAAAATGTTAAAGGTTTTGTTTATTTTTCTTTTTTTTTTTTTGATGATTTCTTCTTTAATTTCTGCTTTTATCTGAGAAATATCTGGAGAAAATAAATTATCATTGGTTTCCCTCTCATTTTCTATCATTAATTTTTTAATTTTTTTATTCAAGTGTTTTTTTCTTAATTTTATTTAATTATGCATAGATTTGTACTGTTTTACTATTTATTTATTTTTTATTTTATGTTCTTCATTTGTTAGATCCTTTGATTGGTTTTCAGTGTGTTTTTATATCATGCTGAGCAAGGGTTTGAAGGCATTGATGTGTTTGCTAAATTTTTTAGTGTTTGTAATGAAGGCGTGTATACATGTGATTATGTTTACTTCAATTTTCTTAAATTATTACCGTTGTCAAAATATCGTGTCTGTCTGTAAACGTGCTTTAGAACCCAAATACTTTTATTTTTATTGTTTTATACTTTCTGGAATTGTAGGTGTTGGTTTGATAGTATTGACTTTGAGGAGTGAAAATTCGGTATATGCGTCATGGAAGGAAGAGAAGGTATGAATCCTGGGGTAACGGTTATAGGGGCAGAAGCTCAGTCAGCTTATAATGTAGCACCAAGGACTGAAGCTCCGAACCAGGTTCATAACCCCGAAGCAGTAGTAGCATTGGCCGTGACTGGTGTTGCTGCCGCTGATGCTGCTGCTGTCGGTGTCTCACCTGTGAGTGTAGGTTTGGATGGATCCGTCAAGAAGAAAAGGGGTAGACCAAGGAAATACGGGCCAGATGGGTCTGTCAACATGCCGTTGTCACCGTTGCCTATCTCATCTTCGGCTCCCCCTTCTAATGACTTTTCGTCTGTGAAGCGAGGGAAACCGCAGGGGATGGAATACAAGAGGGCAAAGAAAGTTGTGATGGATCATCTTGGTAATTGTTAAATTTAATGCTCTTGTTGATAAGTTTTACTACATGTTTATCAAGTGACTTTCATTTTTTTTTTATTAGCCTTTAAATTTATCGAGATTGAATGTATATGTCAAACTCTGTGATAGTTATTGTTGCGTTCTTTCCGAGTTTCAACTCAGTTCAGTAATATAGATTGTTGGTACTTCTGTAGGTGAGATGAATGGACACGCTGATGGTACAAACTTTATGCCGCATTTCATCACTGTCAATGCTGGCGAGGTATGTTTGCAGGGTCTTAACTTCATCTAGTTCATATTAGTATGCGTTGAATGTATCTCTTAATTATAGATATTGTTGCTACTTTGCTAGATCATATTATTTAAGGCTTTTTCGACTATTACTTTTTAAGATAGTGAATAATGTTGTTATATTTCTATACTCTTTGGTTGTTGCAGGACATTACAAATAAGGTGATATCATTTTCGCAACAAGGGCCGCGGGCAATATGCGTCTTATCGGCTAATGGTGTGATTTCAAATGTTACACTCCGTCACCCAGATTCTTCTGGCGGTACTCTGACTTATGAGGTGCGCTAGTAAATCATGACATTGACTAATATTTTCTTGTTTTATGCTTAATGCCTAAGTTCATTTGAAGCTTTTGTATGAAATTGATTATTGTATATATTTTTATTGTTTTTTTATAAAGTAATATTGAGAAATAAATTTGTATCTAGTCATATATACACTCTAAACTTACATAGGAGATGAAGTGTGGCTTCTTGAATGTGAAAATAGTCAGAAACCTGAGATTCCAAAATCATGTTTTTAATTTCTTATTTTAAAGCGAAGAAATCAGCTTTACATGTATTTATATTTTATTCTCGATTTGCATTTACGAAGCGAAAGATTCCCGTCTGTCATAAAATGATAAGGCTCAGAATATTTCTTTCTTTGTTTAGGAAAATTTTGTTTGATTCTTGACATGCATGCATGGCTTTAAATGACAGATATGAAAGCCTGCTTTTGTTGTAATCTGTGCCGATACATGTTGATGTAGTCATTAACAATGGTTTCGTTTTGTCGAAATACGTTATTGCAGGGTCGTTTTGAGATACTTTCCTTGGCTGGATCATTCATGCCTACTGACAGCCAAGGAACAAGAAGCAGGGCAGGTGGAATGAGTGTCTCGCTGGCAAGCCCTGATGGCCGTGTTGTAGGCGGTGGAGTTGCTGGTGTTCTTATAGCTGCTACTCCTGTGCAGGTAAGCATTATTTCACTCTCTTACACTTGAGACATGCTCAACAATGCAAAAAGTTGCGGTGTACTTGTAAAAGAACCACATGTTTTTCCTTCATATGTTTGCCAAGCAAAATAGGATTGAAAAGTTTGAGAAGTGGCTATTGTCTGTTTGGTTTTAGAAAACATTTTCTGTTTGCTACTTCGTTTTCAATCTGTTTCATGTTTCCATAGATTGCAGGGTTTGGTATACAAATCTTTTGAAACAGGAAACAATGTATAATTTCTAATTTCCTATGAAGCACAAACACAAATACGACACTGATATTTCACACATCGATACCTGTAACAATTTGAAGAAAAATATAATAATAGAATGTAACCACATGTGTCGGTGTTAGACAACAGACACACCTTCAATTTGAAGTGTCTGACGTTTCTTTCTCAAAAAAGGATCACTTATATTTGTCATGTTTTTTATCAGGTGGTGGTGGGAAGTTTTCTACCAAGCGGCCAAGAGCAGAAACTAAAGAAGCCAAAGTCTGCTGATTATGCACCAGCCACATTCACTCAAGCCACTGAAGTATCCGCAGAGCCGCCACCAGCCCAAACTAATAATGCTGAAAAAGAGGATGTCATGGGTGGCAGTGGACATGGTGGTGGACATGGCGGTGGACATGGTGGTGGACATGTACTTCAAAACTCTGGAACCCTTAACTCAAATTTCACCTCTCCTCCTCCTCCCACCACCTTTCGAAGAGAAAACTGGGTCAACATGCACGCCATGCCAGACACAAGAAAGTCTCCTACTGATATAAACATATCTTTGCCTGATAGTTAAGTTGATGATCGTCTTGCAAATTGTTTGTCCTGACGAAACTTGGCACCGAGATGTTTTATTTTATGTTACAGTGTTGTCTCTATTATCTTAGATTTGGTTTAAACATGTTTGATATCTGTTACTATAGGGTGTAGTTGACAGTGTTGGTAGTTGCAGCTAGGTAGAGTATGAGTATCTCCGATTTTTCGGCTGATTAGGTAGATACCGCACAATGGGATGATGAGCAGGCTAATTCTGATGTAATGTTACCTTGTTTGCCTATTTACTTAGGACTGCATTTGTTAAAGCATTGTTTGCCTGTTTTGTTTGGTCACTCTATGTTATGTCGAATGATTCTGGTCTCAAAATTCTGTTTCTCTAGTTCATGATCATTATGGATTGTAAAAGAAGAATGAGATATAGGTAAAGGAACATTATTATAAGAATGATCAGGAAGTGGAATTTCAATGACATCATGAAAAATAAAATAAGGTAAAAGGTGTTTTGATGATTAACAATGATATTTATCACAATTAGAAATATTTAAATGAAATTTAGTTTAATAAAAAGTAACATTTTTAAATACAAAAAACTTCATGTGAGTTTAAATCAAAGAGGATGTTTCCTATAACATATTTATACCACAAGGACATAGATTTCCTAGACCTTGAATCAAAACTTGTTCTATAATCTTATAAAGTAGTGACATGGATTACAACTAGAGACTTTTAAATGAACAAGAGAAAGATGTTCTTTATGAAGAAGTTCATAAGAACACTTATATTTAAGAAGGGGATCAAGAAGTCTATTGATAATGTGAAAACATGTTAGATGCTAAAGCTTTATATGGTTAAAAGAATATTAGGATGTAAATGAAGTGATCTAAAAACATTAAGGATGTGTTGATATTTTCTTTCAACAACACTATTTTATTGAGGCATCTCAACACAAAAATCTTTTAATGGAGAATTTCATTATAAATAAATCCCTCATAACAAACTCAGTCAATACCATGCAAGATATCAAAAGGAACCATATATTTTGATACCTTATATGAAAAAGACAATATATTTTCTTTATAAAAATGGAAAGAATCACAGTGACATACTATATTTTCTAGGTACAAAAGGAAATTGTATACATATAGTTTTAAGCCAATATCACGACCAAACCTAAGATACCATAACAAAGTAGAGTTATTTGAAACAAAATTATTATGATATTTATAGCATAATCAACATGACTTTCAATGTATATGACATACAATTATCTTTTGAAACTTAGTTGTACCAATCACAATCTTGAAATTTCTATGCAAGATGACAAACTGCCATTTGTTGTCATGTATAAGTACTCCAAGAGAATGTTGCAACAACATTGCTGGAGAACAAAGTTTGTCTTCAATAGGGAATCTTTAATAAATTCTTCTTGGGGATACAAGGTGTTCAAAGGTGCAAAATAAATGCACTTTCCATCTAGAGATTCAATCATCAAAGTTACCAAAGACCATATTCAATCCAGGAACAAGCTGGGGAGAAACTGTCAAACAAGACACTAACCCATGAGAAATGAACTCAACTGGGGATTTATCCTATCCAAGTGTGGAAAGGAGAACTAAAGCAAAAATCTTCCACGAGGGTAAAACTCAGTAGGAAATTAGAAAGAATGTACACTTTCTGCTTAAAGTTGACAACTCTATTGAAGAGAGAAACACATCATTGGCAATAAATACAACCAAAGTGAAAAAACATAAACATCATCAATGAATGCAACATGAACATGAATATGAATTCAGCTATGCATGACGTATGTATGAATGTGTATTATGTTTATGCTGACAAAACAGACGCAAGAGATAAATCGGTGATGAAATAAACATCACAACAATCAGACACTCGACAAAATTCAACAATATGAAAGCATCACTGAAGATAGGACAAAGATATTCATCCATGAAACAAAGTCCTATTGCGAGGCTCAAGTCTCTTTGAGGAGAGAAAGATACTTCATTTGGGGAATAAACCCAGACAATTCTTCTAACTTCAATGTCCATGAAAAGGAAACAACCATACAAATTACTTTGCCATGGGATAAAGTAAATTTGTACTCCGCTGGGGAAGGAAACCACATTCAGTCGGAGAAACTTTAATCAAGGCTCAATTGAGGATACTAGACTTAGTACCTCATTGGGAAGCACTAAGTAGTAATAGAAATTCACCGAAAAATACCGAGTCGTACACCTAATACATCATAACAACCTGGCGTAAAGACCCATCATCTAGAGATACTTGCAAGGTAGATCACAAGAGTACTATGCTTAGGGAAACACGTGGTCCTGCACCAACGTAATGGTTTATGAGAAGAGATAATCTAAAGAGGATTTTATAGAAGACTTGGCATTCAAAATGGCCCAATATCTTCAAACTCTTGGAGAGATTTTGTCAAATATCGACGTAACTGTCCTAGATTGACTGTATTTGGCACAAATGAGTCTTCAATATTCGTCCTTTAGGGATGATCAGACTGTGCAGACAACAAACAGGGAAATAACTTGCCCCTGTTTAGCAAAGTCTTTAGGCAACATGCCCCTAGGAATGATCATCCTTTGAAATGGTTGTCCATTTACTCATCAGGGTTTCAAACCTCAAAAGATTAAGCTCATCACTGGTACTCATACATAAGCTTCCATGATATTAAGCAATGTTAGCGAGCAAAAAAGGTTAATGTTGAGATTGCTAATGCAACACACATGTTCGTCTTGAAGTTTTTTTTGAAAATATATCGCAATAACTTGTGACCGAATCACTAGTTAGGATACGACATTAATTTTGTACAAAGCTAACACAAATTTTGAGCATAGCTCATGGGAGTCAGGAAACATTATATCATTGAGTATGCTTTCAAAATAAACCCTACTTCAATTAGGACTTTTGAGGGTTGTAACGTGGTTTGGTTTACGGTTTCAGAATCAAAGGATAAAGGCTCAAAGTTTATTTGTACCAACCCATTCTTCGTGATGTTCTCCAATCCTACTTTCAACTAAATTGACACATACATTCGTCCTGACGGTGTAGAAGTGAAGATGATGATCCAAGGTTCGCTTGAAATGGCAGTTATCTTATTTGTTCTTCATAGATATCGGTGACCCTTTGACTTTGGTATGGTGGTCACTAAACCTTATTTTGCATGAAGTTGAGTATTTGAGGGCCTCTTTTGATTGACATTCTCTATTTGGTCCCTAATTTTGTTTTGCCTAAGTCTCATTTTTGGGTGTTCGACTTAGCGGGCTTCTTTTTCTTTTTTTCTCTTTTTTTTGGAAGGCTGAAAGTTGTGACTGCCAAGTCATTGGTTGTAGTGGATTCCCTGATGGGATGTTTTATCTTGTAACTTGAATGTGTATCCAGATTAAATGAACACTATCCTGCCCCAAGTTAAGCATAAGGGTTTTGAAATATCCAAAAGAAATTCCTACTTCTAGGCTCGAAGTGGCTAACTAGGGATTAACTCCTTATATCTCCGGTGTTTGGGGATTTGAAACAAATCCTATATATCATCAGTAGGGTTTTAATCAAAAGCATTCAACTAAAGGATTTGCGTTTTAATTTTGTCATCCTCCCTCAATTCTTTGCCTAGGCAAGAGATGGGACAATGTTGGCATTATAAAGCAAAAAAGCATTATGAGTGAAACAAATGGATTACTTCAAGACAAAAATATTCATTGTATTAATAATTCAAAACAAATAAGTTCTTACATGCCAAAAAAATGTATTAACAAATAAAGAAAAATACATATGAAAAAGCAGCGAATGATCTAAACATCTGAGAAGGTAAACTTTAGAGCATCAAACGACTATGTGCATAGATGAACCTACTCATGTTCTGACTTGAAATTTGGGATCACCCATTTTGAGTATTGATATTCATCAGTATAAATGCGCTCCATTCATAAATGGGCTTCCTTCCTTGAAGGTCAACACCTCATCATTGATCATCTCTTGAACCTTTTCCTGGAAAACCTTGCACTCTTCAATTGGATTCCCCAGTACTCCATCATGAAACTCACAACTGGTATTCCTTCCTAGATTTTAACAACTCTAGGATTATTCACCTTTGTCACAGGGTAGACATTCTGAGGTCGAGTAACATCCACTTGTTGATCATTGTCGTCAGGAGGAAAATTGTACATCAGGATAGTCATTACAGTAAAGCCGGACATGGAATCACCATTCTCTTCCATATCCGTTGTTCTTCAGTGACTACTTCGAGCTTGATACAAATGTCGAAAAATAAGCAAACGGGTAGAAGGACAGATGAGTGAGTTTGTTTTGTTGGGAGATGATATGTAATGTTGATGAATGCAAATGCAATGATATGAAAATGAATGCAATGCTCAGAATCACAAGTACAATTAGTTATGAAAGCATGATGTTTGAATCTAGGGTATCACGAGTTACTTAAAACATCTTAACAGGTAAGCTTTATAAGGAAAGTTCTAAGTTCTTTACCCATAAAAACTCTCACGGGATAGTTTCTATTTGATGGATTGAAGGTACTCAAGGTCACTGACGTTAATCGTATCAATGTCCTGCCACAGGCTAGCTGTATTATGACGATAATAACGATAAGGTCTACCTTGAGCGGAGTTCTCATGCTAGGCTCACAAGGGGAGAGCCCTCAGAGACTAACACTACACAACTACCGATGTATAAACTGGTTATAAGAGTGGGTCCCAGAGTCATAGCCCTTTCATGAATCAAGTCATGCGACATGCTAGTTGTGTTACGACAAGATCTACGAATAGGTCTACTCTCTGGGGTAGCTTTCATGCTAGGCTCCCAAGAAGTGAGTCCTTGGAGACTAACACTAATAACTTCCAATTATAGCGTAGGTGTTCCCTCTTCTTTTTCCAATACTCGGGTATAGAGCTTTACTTGTGAAGTAACCCCAAGATCCAACAGGAAAATATGATAGTAAGCACTATAATAAAAGAGAAATGATAAAAGAGCAAAATAAACAATCATAAAAATAGAAAACATAAAGAAGACAATAAAGAAAAGTCAATAAACAAACGCATGGTTAACTAAGTTAGGCTCGACTCTCTCTCGCATGGAGCTATTCCCTAGCAGAGATGCCAACTGTCGTACCTCGAAAAATACGATCCTCGCGATGGACGCGAAAAAAACAACAAAGTTGCCACTGAATTTAATTTTATTCCTAAGTGAATGGAAAAGTTAAATATCGATAAAACTTAAGGGAAAGGAAATGGTCGTCGGAACCAAAATTCTAAGTACGAGATTCAGTTACGTAAGAGGAAGGTATTAACACCCCTCACGTACGTTGTACTCAAAGGTAAAGATTTGCGATTGAATGTTAACTTATGTCATTGTCTTCTTATAAAGGTAAATATTTGCTAAGATCGTTTGTTTTAAGGGAAATGCATATTTTTATTATTGTTATTGGTTATGGAAAGATGGTTAGTTTTTTTCTTAGTGTGCTCACTAAGGGTTGAAATCCTTGTGCCTACGTATTCCCTTGTGCAATGGGAAAGTCAGAGCTTCGTAGTTCATGGAACTACGATTGTTTGGATTGTATTTTTTAAATGAACAAGTACTTTGTTCGCGTGCTAACTGCTAAACATTGGTTGGTCCACTCTCGAAGAGGCTTAAATACTAGTTTATATGTGTGTTAGCAAGGATCTAAACAAAGTTCTTTTGAGAAAGATGTTTGATCTTCATTGAGGTGTTTTGAGACGAAAGGTGGGATGAATCACAACCTAAGGGATAACCTCAAGAGCGATTATCAAAGAGCTCAAGGAATGCAAGACTCCAGAACTCAGTTCTTTCGTTAATTAATTATGAAAATGATTTTGTATTTGTTGGAGAGATTTTAAGTTGTATTTAAAAGAAAGAGACAAGTCGTCATCTTTCAGGGAGATGTCTCACTTATTCCACCATAAACATTTGAGGAAGAAAATAAAATTGGAAGAAACTTTAAACTTGGATATAAGGATCAACAAGTAATGCCACATTATTCCTTTGAGAATAATTGTTTGAAAGATTTGATTTATGTTTGTGGGGGATAGAAGAAATATCTCTCCAATGAAGATGAATCATGTGTAGTCTTTTGGGGGATTTTTAAGTGTTTCTGAGACGAAAGATTGAATGAATCACAACCCAAGGGCTAGCCTCAAGTGAGATCATTCAAGAACCAAAGGAATGCTAGATTCCAAAAGCTCAGTTCTTCCGTTATTTGATATGTGAATTAAGCGTTTGAGGGTTTAAGTGTTTTAAAAACGAAAGAGCGAATGGAACACAACCCAAGGGGCTAGCCTCAAGAGAAATCATTCAAAAACCCAAGGAATGCTAGATCCTAAAAGTTTAGCTCTTTCTTCGTTTGATTACGAAAATAATTTGAGTATTCGTGTTGTGTTTTGAGTTAGAACGATTATTCGCATTGGCTTAACGTTACAATAAACTAAATAAAATTATATTGAATTTCCAAAAGGGAAATTAAAGGAAATAAAACGATTAATAAGTAACTAAACTAAATTTGACCTCATATTAATCGAGTTTCGCGGATTTAATGAAATCAAGCAAATCTTCGACCGTTTGTTATATCATCGACCCTAAAATATTTAAGAGATCTAAAGGATCTACATGAAATAAAGTATTAAAACAACAAATTATGAACATAAAAGAAACTAAGATTAATTTAACAAAAAATAAAATAAAAGGGGGGGGGGGGGTATGCTGCCGGGTTGGTTAGTGCAGCAGAAAAAAATAGGTAGTCTTCCAAGCCCATTTCTAAGCCAACCAAATACATAAAAATAAATAAAAAAACAAGTGCACATCATGGGTTTAGTGAGGTGTGTCGTATGGATTAAGGAGGTGCAGAAGAAGCAGATTAACATGGGTCAAGGAACTATGGGTTACAAAACCCGGTTCACCAAACAAACAAAAACACAATATAAAGAAATAAATAAAAAAAACAATTAAAAGAAAATTTAAAAATAATATAACATGAAAAAGTATCGATCTGAAAACACATATCCATTCTCCATCGTTTCCAACCATTCAAAACACAGAAGGAAAAAAACACGAAAACTTACCCCTCGCAAGAAAAAAAACTCGCGCGATCTCTCTGTTTCTCACCCCATGCGATTTGGATTTCGGTTCATCTCATCCTCGACTTGTGCGTTCGGTGTGTTCGGGTGGGTTCGTCGCTCTCTCACAAACTCTCGGTTTCCGGTGGTGAGTGTTACGGGTGAACGTTTCGAATCTGGTTCGTGTGCGATTTGTTTTCATTTTCGGATTTTACTCGGTTTCTGTTATGTTCTGCTCACGTTTTCTGGTTTGAGTTTTGTGAGGCTTTTCGGATCTTGAAGGTTTGTGGTGATTTGTTCAGATGTGGTTTCAAATCAGTTTCAGATTTTTAGATTCACGCAGTTTGGTGTTGATGCGGGTTCTGCAAGTTCAGGTTCTTGATTGAGAAATGGGAATGTGGAAATGGTTTTGATTTTGATGTTGGTTGATTTGGATTTTGTGAGATGAGAACGAGTCCGATATAGGATCGCCATTTGTGACGCCACTGATGAACTCGAGAGAGTCTAAAGTACGTGACTGCCAATTTTGTTTTGTGGTCTTTGGGTTTAACATGTTTAGAGTTTTTCGTGGCTGAGTCCCCCCTTTTGTGTTTCTGTGTATCAGTTTTTCCCCTTTGTGTTTCTGTGTATTGTCTTTTATAGAAATTTTGCTATGACAATGAATTGAAAAAAAAGGTTTTTTTTTGCTCGTCCCCCGCCCCTTTTTCTCTGCGTATCAGTTTCCCCCTTTTGTTATTGACCAGATTCCCCCATTTATCAGATTAGTTTTTCGTGTGTAGCAACTGTACAAGCATAATACATGAAGCATATACTTATGACTTTCTTTGGATGACAGAGTTTTTTTTGTTGTCATTTTGGTGTATGAAAAAAAATGATCAAAGCTTGCTTTATGGATAACAGGACTTGGTTTATACATTCTAGTGTCTAATAGAGTAGTGATAGAAGACTGATGGAAGCAGGCTTGTGTTGACTGGTTTATAAGATGGGACCAATGTAACTATGTTTATAAGATATGACCAATGTAACTATTGAAACTAACTAGTAAACTAATCAAATTAATTTAAATCTAACTAATTAAATTAAACCTAAATAAAATTATTTTAATAAAAAATTAAACTAAATAAATTAAATTTAAACTAAACTAAATTAAAATATAAACTAAATAAAACAATTAAACTTAAATAAAATTGAACTAAATTAAAGATTAAATTAATTCTAATAAAATTTAACTAATTAAAATTAAATCAAATAAAATAAACTAATAATAATAAACTAATTTAAAAGAAAAAAGAAAAACTAGTTAAACTATTTAACTAAATTTAAATTAATTGTAAATCAGAAATATTAACCTAAGTCTAGATAATCTAATATCATTATTTAACTGAAAATTAAAGTAAAAGTTATTAAATTACAAAATGATAAAAAACATAATTTTAAATCATAGAAAATTCTAAAAATCAAGAACAAAATTAAAACTGACATTGAATGGTAAAATTGAATAAAAAATGCATGATTTTGATTAATGGAATATTTTGATTGAAGATGCAAAATATGGTTGAATATTAATAATTTGATAAAAAAAATTCATCTGATGAAAGAAAATATTGAGAAATGCTCGGTCAAAATTTAGAGTGTGACAATTTGAAAAATAAATAGGTATAAAAATGATATTTTTATAGGTGTTTAAAAGATTAAAATCAAATGTGATGTGGTTAGTGGCACCAATGTGTAAAATTCAAAGATCAGAGTACATATCAATATTGCTGGTTGATTGCGAATTGAGGGCAATATGAGAGCCTGTATCAAAGTTTAAATTAGGCGAAGATTGGATTTTTGATTGTCCAAAGTTTTGAGATCTTCTAAAATGTTACATATGCGAAAGATATCCTTTACGAAAGCCTAATTTGTAAGTGTTTCTAAGCATCGAAAATTGAATTGATCCAAAGAATATAGCGCACAATTGATTCAAAAATCATTCGATGAACCAATGTGAGCACCATAGTATTGAAAGGAATCTATAAAGCATCAAAAGGACCAACAATGGACGGTTTAGGAAGAGTTTCATCAGTAAAATTATCTTTCTTTTTTAAAATTAAAGTCATGAGCATAAATCTTGTAGAGTATGATAATTAACCGTATGATTTTACGAATGAATAAAAACACAAGATTTATATCTAGAGCTCCGATTAGTCTCTTAATCGTGTTTTCAAGAATCACACGTTAGAGATCACATTTCCAGAATCGTGGGTTGTTGTTTATCAATCGCTGCAAAGAAGAATGGTAACCGAAATTTACCAAACTCCCTTCCAACTCTTGATGGTAAGAATTGTCTTCAATGGAGAAAACAAATGCAATATCTATTTAGCTTTCATGAAACCCTAAAACTGGTTACTAACGGTGTTCCTGTGCTTGGTGAAGATACAACTGATGCACAAATAACCGCTCACAAGGATGTCAAGAAGAAGGATTGCAAGGCGGGGTTTTACACCTAATCAGCAGTTGATGCGACTAATTTCGATAAAATAGCTCATGTTGAATCAACGAAGGAAGCATGATATATTCTTGTCAAGTACTATGAAGAAGGCAAGAAAGTTAAGGTTCTCAAGTTGCAAACTTTGCAACGACAATATGAATTATTGTCGATGGGAGAAGACGAAAAGATTGTAGGTTATGTGTCAAAGGTGCATAGACCCATCAATCACATGAAGGGTTGTGGTGAAACCCTAACTGATAAGATGATATTTAATAAGGTAATGTGTATATTGACCTCTCACTTTGATCATATTATCATAGCTATTAAAGAATCCAACAATCTTGAAACCCTAAAACTGGAAGATTTGGCTGGTTCGTTGGACACACATGAGATTTGGATTATCGAAAGGAAAAGAGTTCAAGACTAGATACAAGCACTATATGCTAAGTCATGGAAGAAGAATGGTGGTTCCCACAAGTTCAAAGGAAAAATCAACAAGACTCAGGGCAAGAAGTCTTGGTCAAACCCTCATAAGAATAAGATCAATGATAGAACTTCTGAATCCTCGAAAAGAGGAGAAGGAAATTCCTATCAGAAAGACAAAGTAGAGAAAAAAGGTGTACAATGCTATAACTGTGAAAAGTAGGTCCACTTGGCCAAGCATTGTTGGTATAGGAAAGACAAAGGATCGACAAAAGGCAAGGACGAAGGAGCGAACCTTGCATGTCAAGATTCTGATGATTATGATGATATGATGGTTATGGATGTAGTTGCAGGTAACCATGTGTTTCGTGGTTTTCATGACTTGTCATCACTAAACTCCTTTGATATACAATGTGGTTGTAAATCACTATCAATGGTCAACAGTTCGATTCATTTTTTATCCTATGAAGCTGATTAAGGAAGGGTAATAAAAGTCTCAAACTAACCTTGCTTGCAAACTGAGTTTAAACATATGACTTTTAGGTTTCAGATGCTACAAAGAGATCGGGGTCACCTTTAGCTTATTTCATCTTTAGGTTTATAAAATAATTGTTCTTTTTGATATTTGGTGGTGGGGGGTCTGGAATTTGGGATTGAGAGTATGTTGAGATGAGGTAAGATAAGTGAAATTTGTATTTTTGGTATTTTTGATATTTTTGATGATTTTCTAATGTTTTGATAGGTTTGAGAACCTATTGTTGTTTTTTGTTTGGTGTGCCCACAAAGATCTTACTACCTTTTGCCTACGTACCCCCAAAAAGAGAATTGAGGGATCAGAGCATCGTAGTTCCTCCTAAGGCTAAGGCTAAGGCTAGAAGAAGGGCTGATTTGTATCCTGGTTAAAACACATGATGATAATGCTCAAATTGTTTATATTTGTGTCTTGATCAAAGCCCAAGATTGAAGTTGAAAAGGATTGTTGTAACTGATAGGGTGCTTGAATTGCATAGCTCAAGGCATAAGCTGAATCTGGTATCTTTATTTGCATAGCTCAAGAAAAGCTAAATTTGGGCGGAGATATGACTGGTGGAAAGTGAATGGTTCACCTAAATTGCATAGCTCATGAAAGCTAAATTTGGGCGGAGATATGACTGGTGGAAAGTGATCTTAATTATCGTCCAAATGTATGGCTGAAAGAGATTAGCTTAGTTAAAGTCCAAGACTATGACTGTTGATTATTGAGTGGTAAGTGTTTGACTTTTGTACCTTGATTAGAGCCCAAATTTGAAGCTAAACAAAGAAAACTGACTCTATGGGGGAATGTTTTATCTGTGTCTTGATTTAGAAGCCCATGTGTGAAGCTTATTTGTGAGAGACTGACTTTGATTTATTTGTATCCTGTATGAAGCCCAGGATGGTAGGCTGACTTTTGATGGGAGACTGACTCTGTATGAAGAGTGTTTTGTCTGTTTGTTTGGTAAAAGGTTTGAGGTCATCAGATATTCCTTTTTCTTGGGAGGTTCAATTGCACAAAGCCCAAGAGGAGGCTATCTTGGTCATCCATTGGGGAGAGGGAGACTACTGTATGTGTTTGATTCTAAAGGATATGTTCCTATGCTTTTAGGAAGACTTTGAGGGTCCTTATGTTTAAGCCTAAGAGGAGACTATGATACCTTTAAGAGGCCCATGGGTCCTTGAACAAAGTCTAAGAGGAGGCTGAGGATGGTTTACAAAGAAGCATTTCACCGGGAAACTTCTTATCTCTATAAACCCTAGTAAGTCATAAAGAAAAATCCTAAGTGTTTTTAATGGTGTATCTGTTTGGATGAAGATAATCTAACTACTTAGCAATTCTAGCAAAGATGCAAATATGTACAAATAAGATGCATGCAGACAAATAAATGTGTCAGTGAATGTGTTGGACATTTTTTAGTATGTTATTGCTATGGTTTGGGTATTCTTAAGTGATTTTTAAGAATGATGTTGGGAGTTAGACTGGGAAGCAGATGCCTAAAATACAAAGGGAGAGAGATTACAAATATGTTTTATATTGTATCCTCTTTGATGATTAAGAAGTGTTTTATTATCTTTGCTTTAGTATGAGATGAAGAAATATAAATTTAAACAGAAAACCCTAATATAACAAGCAAACAACAATTAAAGAAAACAACTAGAAGTTAAAGGGAGAAGAGATGGATCAAAAGCCAATAATAGGGCTTATACATAAGGATGTATATGAAATCTGTTTTATATTTTATTATCTTGTGATTTCATACATAGGGTAGGACTTTTAAAGAAAAGCTACCTACCGCCTAGAAATTAGCTCCACCTGGTTGTGAAGTTCAGTCTATTACCGGTGTATTAGATATTTAGTCATAAAGATGAAAAAAGAAAATATGGGATTTGTAAACAAATTGCCCATGAATCTATGTTTAGGAGATTGAGAGAAAACTGTATTAAATACAGTTGGAAAATTTATCATGACATATTTGGAAGTTTGGCGGGGTTTTAAAACTGACCAGAGAAAGTTTAGAAACAAAATAATGGGTCCTATACACAAAGGATTCCCTATGACAAATTTTCATGATTCATTTTGATTAAAATAATGTTTTGTGTAAAAAATTCAAAAGAAAGAAAACCTCAGCGGTAATTACAATACAAATGAAAAAGGCGACCGCGTCAGGTTTTGAAAATTTGCTCAGATGAATCCTAATGGTTCATTTTTAAAAAAAGGGACGAGTCTTACACTCTAATAGAGGCCCATGAGTGTGATAAAAATCAATTTGAGGCTGATAAAAATCAAAACCCTAATTTTGATATTTTAAACATTTATTTTTTTAAATAAAATGATTAAAACATTTGATAAATTTCAAACATAAGTGAAAAACAAGAGAAATTCTTGGATCAATGTTTGAAAATTCATGTTTTATCCATAGAATATCTTGAGATTCATTTGGGTTTGAAAAATCAAGAGAAAGAATATTTTTAAATTGTTTAAAAAAAATTAAAAATAAATTCTTTACAAAAATATAAAATATATTAATTTTTTTGTGATTTTTTATGGAATAAAATAATTAAACATTTTTTAGAATAAATGAAAAAAGAATCAATTAAAAACTCAAAAGGATCAGAAAGTTATTAATTTTTGAATCAATTAATAAAAATGACAAAATTCAAATTTTTGAAATTTTGAAAAAGAGCGCCAAAAACAGCTGAAGAGCACGCACATGTTCTTCATCTTGCCCAGAATTTGAGATTTTTGCAAAATCTAAGCTATCTCACTGAATATGCAATGTAATTGAATGAAATAAAGACCAAACTTGTGTGATTTTAACCCACAAACATGATGGTGACAATTAATTTCATTTATTTTAAGTGTAGAGTGAAAAATAGTGATGAATGCTGAAGAACCCAAATTTGGCCTAATCCTCATGAAATTCTACATGATGATGATTTTGAGAAATTGATTGAGGGGAAACATTTGATATATAATTACACACATATTGCAAAAAGATAGTGCGAGGAAATATGCATGAATTGAGAGATGACCAAGTTTGAGGCTTACCTGCACTTGGAGCTGCATAAGGAGATGTGATTTTGAGCTGAAGATTGTGATGATTTGGACAACTTCCATATGTAACACCCCATTCTACCCGCAACTAATTATAAATAAATCAAAGTTCAACAAAAATGGGGCATCACATTTTCTTCTTTTAAATCATAAAACACGAACACATCAAGTAATAAATCAAGTCTTTATTATGCAGCGGAAACCATTAAAGTCATAAACATCTCATCTTTAAAAATTCAACTTTATAATAATTCATCAAAACCCAAAACATCTTCTTAAAGGAAACATCTTCAATCAACTAAAACAAAACAGAAGTTCAATTAAAATCAAGCATTCGCTAATCCCCCCCGAAGTGTTACATATCAGAACGACCAACGACTCAAACCATCTATAGACTTATCGTTACCCAGGGTCACCTGCACGTTACCAACAGAGGGTAACATTCAAACAAAAGGGGTGAGATATCGACAATTATAAACATGATACAATAATCAGCATATATAAGTAAAGTCATTCAATCACCCATTCACATCATGATCATCATAAACATTGTATCATTATAACATCTATAACATCATGATAAATCATTCAATAATGCAACTCATATGCGACTCGACAATGTATGTATGTGGTACCATTCAGAGTGAACTCCCATCTTAAAAATTTGTGCCATTTAGGTGGGCATCATCAAGACATAAGTCTTCATCTTAAACATCATGGTTTGCCATTCCAGGCCGTCTTAATAATGCATATGTATGCGGTATGAAAATGGCATACAACAAAAAATCAAACATCTTAAGCATCACATCATCTTAAATCATCTCACATCATCGTAATATCACTGCATCATTGGTCATAAGACCTAGAATACATCATCACAAAGTATAAAATTCGTCTTAATCGTCTTAGTTCATCATCTCTGAGCTCATCCTCTAAATTCTTCTAACAACGAATCCTAAACCATCTCATTCTTAGTCTCTAATTACTTTCTTCATTAATTATTAGTTGCCAAACATATTACAGATCACCAGAAAAAGGAACGGACGCGAAACGGTAGTTGAATCGCTGTGAAATCACAAAAATGCATGCCTGCTGCCCAAACGCGTATCAAACGCATAAGGCCTCCCCATACGCGTAACAGGCGGCGTGACCACCCGTTGGTATGCGTAACGCCTTGTCCCATACGCGTAACCCAGATCTGTTACGCAAATCAGCAGAAACCTCACCTTTTCATCTCCTGCTACGGGTTTGTTCATTCTATCACCTTAATTCAGTTATGTTTGGGTTTCTACCATATTTTAGGCCCTTAATCCTTCATCTTATTACTCATCTAACATTACTACATCAATTTACTAACCGATTATTATCTCCTAAATCCAAATACGTCACAATTTCATCACACATCTTAGAAAAATCATCACAACAATACTCATAACAGCAACAATCAGCAGATTCATAAATCGACATACCAACATCAATTCATCTTATTCACACAAGATCATACACAAAACATCATCCAAACAACAACAACAAGAAATTAAAACAACCCTATCCCAAACATACAGATTATTTTCTCTCGGTTATAAGATACGAATCCCACCCTTACCTTTGGATTGAAGGCAGCCTGAATCTTTGGGTGCAATTCCTAGGAATTTCCTCTTGAAGATCCTTAGCCTTAGCTCTTTCTCTCTCCAAGACTCGTTCTTTCTCCCAAAATTATGATTATGACTAATTCTTTCTAAACCCTTACTAATCCTATTTTCTTATTTTAATTAAATGTCATAAAAATAATACTAATATTATTATTACTAAAATTATTAAATTAATCCACTAATGGGCTTATATCTACACCTATCAATGTTATTATTAGAACTCCCCAAAATAAGTCTATCTCCTACATCAACTTAAAACAACTTAAATCAAATAATCATCTTAATAACAAACATCGCACATCATAATTAACAACAAATCTATTCCAAAATAATTTAATTAAATAAATAAATTACATCAGGGTGTTACACCCTACAGCATATGGAGTGTGTTTGAACACTTGGACTTGATTGCAAATGGTTGGATCAAGTTCTGACCTTCAAGTTGCAAAAACAAGGTTTCTGGGAGGTTTTGAAGGGTGATTTTGGGTTGGAGGTGTGTAGCTCGATTTTCGTGGTCTATAATCACTATCACATTTTTGCTAATTTCTGATTTCCTATTTATTCCTGATGAAGATGGTTATGGAAGGGAAAATATATCTTAAACTCACCGACTTTGCATACTGTTGATTGACAGATGCCCACATGGTTTTGGATTCTTTCTTAGATTATTTCCCCAAAGTATAGTGAAAAATCTGTTCTTTTTGATATTTGGTGGGGTTTCTTTGATTTGGGTCTGGGAGTGAAGAAGAGAAAGCTTGGGATTCAGAGGGTTTGATGTGATTTTTATTATCAGCGAAGACCCTTATTTATAGGTGAAGAAGTTGGGAAAACTTGGCCTCCATGATTTGAAGTGATAAGCTTTGGTATTATAGATCATTGTTTGTGAAACATCTTCTTACACAAGGCATGATGAGACGCTTTCATAGACTAGCCAACTGCAACTAAATTCACATTCCTCAATCCTTATAATCTTTGCTTATGAAGCCAAGTGGGCTAAAGATCATAGGATTCTAGCATGTGTGTTTTTTGGATCAAAATGACCCTTGGATCAAATGCTTAGGTGTTGATTCTCATAAATGCTAGAATGGAATATTCTTGAATGTAATCATTTATTTTCAGGTTTTTAATGTCTGCTTTGATGCTCTTGGCTACTTGATCTAATCTTGTGACTCATAGAAATCGTATGGCAAGTTTGATCACAAACTGATTTTTCAAAACAGTTGTGATATGGTGTGTTTGATCCATGATATCTCTTGATTTAAGTGATGGATTCTCATGCCAATTGATTCTTTGGATTTTTTATAACATTTGTGGCAACATTGATGTTTGGGACTTGATCTGATTCAGCTTGGAAGTGTATGCAAAAATCCCTCAAACTTTGGATGTTTGACTGTTTTTACACTTAGATAGATTTTTCTAAGTGTTGGAAAATCCTTAATTTTCTTGATTTTGATCCAACCATAACTTAAAATACATGAAGAATTGGAGTTTATTGTAGTTGAATCATTTGTAGTATATAGCAAGAGCTTTCAATCAAGCTTGTAACCACACATTTTTGATACTTGGATCACAAGATATGATGCTTGAAAGTAGGGTACGTGCACACGTTTTCTTATAACTAAGAAAATTTTCTAAGTTTCAAAGATTGCCCCTTTTGCAAGTTACCACAAAATTCTTGATTTTTTGTGATCAAATGCATCAATTGACCATATATTCTTGTAATATAAGTCATGAGGATCATTTTGGGTTAAAAAGTCAAACTTTGACTTTTTGGTCCAGATGGAAATTATACTAGATACCCCTGGTTTTCTAATTTTTTGACTGGACATCCTTTGAGGTATTTCAAACCTATGAATGGAATTCAAAGATGTATATGAGCTATTTAAATCATTCCCTATAGTATTGGCTCATGTATTGATGAAAATGTCAACTTTGGGTTCCCCAATCAGTTAGAAACCCTGATTTGGACACTGTGAAACCCTAGTCTTGTGATTGATGATCACGACATCTTTTGAACTTGTAGATGGCTTGTCAAAGTCATGTCAACTTTTCTTGATGATATATGGAGGCCTTGGCTCCTTTTTCCTTGAAAAATTTCATCTGGAGGGCTCAATTGACTGAAACCCTAATTGGTGATACTGATGACTCGGGGCCCAAATCACTGAAATTTCAATACAGTATTTGAATGATTATTCATCATTTGAGATTCCTTGATATTTTGAGAATGATTTAAAGGTTGAAAATCTTAGGTATCAATGATTGGTCCTTTTCTTGAATCCTCTGAGGGACTCAGGAATCCTGATTCATTGCAGGAATACTGTCCTAACCAGTCTTACACAGTCCTTAGGTTAGTGGATTTCCTCTAATGAAGTATATATCTTAGGATCAAAATTTAGGGTATAACATATGCGCCTATTTAATATTCTCGTACCTGAAGATGTGAATGGTGAAAGCATTGGGATATTTGAGGTACATGAGGATTAAATACCTTAGAATACCCGAAATTTTGATCCTAAGATGCCAAGCCGTTCATCCTGTCGGTGATCTTGAGGTTACAAAGGCTTGGTTACAATGTTGCTGTAGAGGTTTAAGTTATCAAAACCCGAGAACTGACGTTCTACCCAGGAAAGAACATGATAGAATAGTCTTTATCACGTGGGATAAATGCAAGTATAATTATGAATGTATGAATGAATGCGTATGCTGACAAAACAAACACAACACACAAGTTGACAAGATAAAGAATATTGGGCCGGTCTGGAGATGGAATATCACTATGGCTTAGCTGAATTGCTCATTGTAGAGGGAAACTCTTGCTGCTGTTGATTTCTGGAGACATGGCTCTGCGGGGAGACACAAGTTCATCCTCGTGGGATATTCCAGAAGTTTGGTTGCTTTTGGAGCAACTAAATGATTTCCTTTTACGTTCACAAACCAAGGAAAATTGCAAGTTTTATTTTGAAAAATAAAAGTGAAGTAAATTCATTTTAATTTCAAGAAAAAGACAAATCAGTTTTGAAAATGTCATTTTGTAAAGCAGATAAAAAATAAGAGTCGCAAGAAAATGGGCAAAGACTCAAATTTTCATATATAGGGTGGTAATCGGCCAAAGACGTGATTCCACAAAGTATTACAAAGTAGAAAAATGAGAATTTACATGGAAAAGGGCTACATTGAAACATAATGATCCTTATCCTTCTACTAATTCTGAGTTCAGAGTCTTTAGAGCTTCTGTTGATGAAGACTTGATGAATGAATTTCTTTTGATGATCCAATATGGCTGGATGCAGTTACTTGCCATGAATCCCTAACATTTTTCTAGCGGGATATATTCTTTTAATGTCTCTAATTTTTGCCTAGAACGGCCTTTCGGGTTTTCAATCCACTGAGACTGTTTTTTTTTCATTTTTTTAGGTGAAGTATTTCTTGACTGCATCAACATTTATAGGATAAATGAATTCCTCACCATCCATTGTTGCGAGTTTCAAGGCACCGCATGAGAAGGCTTTCTTGACTATATATGGGCCGTCATAATTCATAGTCCATTTTCCCCGAGAGTCGGTGAGAAAATATTGGATTTTCTTGAGCACAAGATCTACTTCTTTGAAGACACGAGGTCGAACTTTCTTGTCAAATGCTTTCTTCATCCATTGCTGATATAACTGGCCATGACAGAGGACAATCATTCTCCTTTCTTCAATCAAATTGAGCTCGTCGAATCTCCTTTGGCACCACTCAGCTTCAGTAAGTTTGGCCTCCATCAATATCTTTAATGATGTGATTTCAAATTCTACAGGGAACACTACTTTCATGTCATATACTAGTGAGAAATGGGTTGCCCCTGTTGAAGTACGAACAAAAGTTCGATATCCATGAAGCGCATAAGGGGTTGCCCCTGTTATATGTCACAACCATCTTCTGGAAAATTTTCTTGATATTTTTTTGGAGGCTTCCACAACGCCATTCATCTTTTGCTGATAAGGAGAAGAGTTATGGTGTTCAATCTTGAACTTTGCACATAATTCCTTCATCATTTTGTTGTTCAGGTTGTACCCATTATCAATAATGAGTTGACTTGGAATACCGTATCGGCAAATGATGTTGTTTATTTTATAAATTGGACGACCACTTGTTGGTTACATTGGCGTATGATACTGCTTTGACCCATTTGGTGAAGTAATCAATGGCTACCAGGATGAATCAATGTCCATTTGAAGCTTTGGATTTGATCATTCCAATCATGTCGATTCCTCTTATTGAAAATGGCCATGGTGATGAGAGAGCCTTGATAAGCGTTGAAGGTGTATGAATCTTATCAGCATAAATCTGGCATTTATGACATCTCTTCGCATGCTTGCAGTGTAACACCCCAAAATTTTCCCTCTTATTTATTAACAATTTTAAGTAGCTTATACTTCTCTCCACATCATTCAACATATCATTTCATACATTGCATGGTCTTCAAGTCATAAATAAAAAAAGAAAGATAAAAATAAAGCATGCATCATCGGTTTAAATATAGGGCATGTGATTATGTGTTTTTCTCAATGGCAATATAAATTATCAGGACTCAAGGTCAAGACAGGGTCAGAACGGATGTCACAAGTGTATTTCCAAGGTTTCCCACCAAAAGGAGGGGAAATTTAAATGTTGCTTGTGTTAACTAGTTAACACATTGGTTAACCGGTTAACGCGTGTGTTTTTGGCCAAAATTTCAATTTTCAACTTGGAGGGATTTTTCACATCTTTTTCACTTCATTCTAGCTTTCCCAAGGGAATATTCTAGAATAATCCACCACTTTCCAAGGGAAGGTTCTAGAAATTTTCTTAACCAACTCCTAACCATATTTTCAAACCTCACTCCTAAGCTAAAATCCTAACCTCACTCCTAACCCAAAGCACATTCCAAGCCTAGGGTGTATATAAGCCTTTTTTTGCTCCATACCTTATGATACATTTTATTTTCCACATTTTTCTCTCATCACTCTCCTTTTTCTCCGCCTTTTCTCTCATTTTCCAAAACCTCACACAAAGCCTCATCTTCCAAAATTCTTCAAGTTTTGCATTGAAACTTGAAGAATTAGAAGCTAAACCTCCATCATTGCATTGATTTCATGGAGTATTGAAGGATTTTCTACTGTTTTGGTGTTGAATTCTCATTTTGGAAGTGATTCTTGGAAGAGTTCATCAAGGTTTTCATCAAATCGCATTTATTTTGTGTATTCTTGCTGAAGAGCTTCAGATCTACGGATTTCTCATCAATAGTGTGTTGACCTCTCTTTGCAACAATTACTAAAGCAAACTTCAGCTTTGTAGGTAGTTGAAATTCATAATCACTTCTGTTTTAAGTTATTTTGCATTTTCTCGACATGTGTGTTCATCGCGTTTTGTTGATTGTTGATGCATTAATTAATTGGATCATTAGGTTTTAGGATATTGATGTGTTTGTGGTTCCAAATGATGATTTACTGGTGCATTTAGGTGTAAATTTTGTATTCATGTGATAGGGATTGTAGTAGGAACTTATGGAAGTAAGCTGTTGCTGGAAGTGCTTTTTTCTGCAAATTTTTTGCTACTAATGCAGTGTTAACCAGTTAACACATTGGTTAACCGGTTAACACAATGCAATTTTGTATAACTCTGCAGATTTTGGGTCTGTTAACCGGTTAACACATTGGTTAATCGGTTAACACTGAGTCAGCTTGTGTTTTTTGAGCTTTTTCTTATATGTTTGCATGCTATTCCATACCGAATCACCATGGAACACTAGGATATTATTTTAGGGAATTTTTAGGAGCTGTTTTGGTGCAGGTTCATGTATCTTCGAAATCTTCCGATACGCATGTTACTTACTTCCGATTGTTGGCATAATTGTGTATTTGTGCTTATGGTGTGTTGTGAAAGTTGTTCCCATGTTTTAATATCATTTTTGGAATGATAATAATTGATTTAAGTTCTATTTTATGTTGTTTTCATGGTCGATGCATGTTTTGGACACTCGTGGGCATAATCGAAAATGTTGCATATTGCTTGATAAAGGTGCATAATTCATGTATGCATGCACACACTCTTGATGCATGATTGCTCTATGTTTGCATTTTGATGTTAATGTTTACATTAGTTAGAATTCATTGTGATGCATGTTCAAACTTTGTGGTTTCTTGTTTTCTTTAAACATTCACTTTTGGAAATGTGCATTATCCTTTTTTTTTGTACAAATCCATTGATGCAAAGTGGTTGAAATGTTTGCATTTTCACATGTCCATGTTCATATTAATCATGTTACATTATTTGATGTTGTTCTTTGGTATATATTCATGTGTTGTGATACATGCATTTACATGTTGAAAGAATTAATTCTGACATACATTTCACTGCTGTATTTATGGACAATAGCTGTTAAATGTATGATGCCATGCCCTATTTTTACACTTTTAACAACTGCTGCCCTGCTGTTAGGTAGCTGTAATAAGCTGTTTGTATGCAATTTGCATGTGATAATTGATTGTATGCTGAAATGTTGTTGTATCTTCTGACTTTGTATCTAACCTTTAGGTACCTTTAGCTTTAGGTTTGAGTCTAGTTTAAACACTAATCACTTTAGGAGATGTTGGATGTTTAATTGTTTTTTTCTTCTCATTATTTATTTCATATATCATTGAATTTGCTATCCTTTTTAGGGTATAATGGTAAGTATGAAGAATGTGGGTGTGCATCCCTATTCTACATTCTTCCCTCCTCTTTTAAGCTTTCAATTTGTGTGATTGCGACAGGCATTTTATGCTTCTTTGACATTTCATTTCTCTATCCCCTTTGAGTTCTTTTCTCATCTTTAATCCTTGAAGTGAGTTAGAACTGACTCTTTTCTCTTCTTTTAGGATTAAAACACCACACTTAACCATCAGGATCTCCATCCATGATAACACTAGGGCGAGTCTTAGTTTTCCCTTTAGTTTTACCTTTGTTCCGTTGAGCCTTCTCTTCTCATCTCGAAACAATTCCCAAAAAGAACCTAATAAAGGTTGATACCTCTTCATGTTCCAAGAGCCTTATGCCATGGGGTGCTTACATTCATCCCATCTCAGGGTGAGTTGTAAGTCATCTAGTATGATAAGCAAGTCTTAGTATGAAGTTGTATCACAAATAAAACCAAAAACACTTCTTCATTTCAAGAACCACAAAACATTTAATAAATAAAGTAGGCTAGTGTGATTGAGCCTTAGTCATGGAAACTAAGTTGGGGGATCTCCTCCATACTTAGGAGTACTTCTTACTCATTCTATCTCAGAGTGATGTAAGAAGTACACACTTCATTTAATGAGACTTGAATACACTTGTAAACACCCCAAATTTGCCCTCACCCATTCACACCATGGCTTGTGATCATCCTCATATGCATAAATACAATCATATCATCTCACATCTCATTTTTGATTCACTGCATAGTTTCTAAGGCATCTGCACTTAGGGTTTGTGATCTGAGCAATCCCAAAGCATCTTGAGCCATTAAAAAGGCCACTAATCAACTCAAAGTGGTCCATATGTGTTCTTATATCATGTTTCATCTCCTCAAAGTCAAAATTGCAGAGGAATCACAAGAACTAGGGTTTGAGGTGATGCAGAGCCAGGTTTGACTGCACAGTTGACTGAAAATTAGGGTTTTGGTTTCAGAGGCCATAACTCCAAATTTTTTGGTCATTCTTGTTTCCATTGGTCTCTATATGGTATAGGGAGTATGCATATCAATTTTCATGAAGAAATTCCATGGGGAAGTCATCTGATCAAGAGTTGACTTTCTGGACAAGTCAGTATAAAATCAGGGCATCTGAGGCCCCCAATGACCCAACCAATGGGTGATCTTCATCATTTTGAGTGTATATGATCTTTATTTGATCATGGAAGAAGGTTGAAGTTCATAAAAATCAAGAATTTAGGGTTTTTGCAAATGTTGACTTTTTGGGCATAGTTGACTTTTCAAGAATGCATCATTTTAGGTCATTTTTCAAGCCTTGATTCATGATTCAAAAAGGCTTCAAATGGAAAAACTTTGGTCATGAAAGTTGTAGATCTCATCTTTCCCTTTTCAAAAAGTACAAGAACATGACCTAATTCATTTTGGATCAAAAGTTATGGTGCATCAAAGTTGGCAAAAATCACTAAATTTCAAGACATGCACCAAATGGGAAACTTGCAAAATCATGCACCAAGTCAAATTGCAGCTTCTAATTGGTATCAAACCTTCACATAAACATTCTCTAAGTCCTAAAATTCAGAATGAACTAGGCATTGCTCATGTTTCATGACTTTTGGAACAAGATCTTCACATGTGAACCAAAAAGGCCACAAGTTGCAAAAATCATGATCACATCTCACCAACTTGAGGCATTGGCTGCTGAACCAAGCTAGCTTCATACACACACCATGCTGCGCAGCCCCTAGGCTTTGTACCAAGCTAGCACTTCACCATACCTCTCTTACACAATTTTTGACTTTTTGCAAAAGGCAACTTACCAATCAATAAAGCACATGTCCAATCAACTGACCAATGAGAGAGAGTTATGTGGACAATTTGCAAGCTAGACATAACACAAGGCAAGGCTGAAACACATTCATTCACCACATTCACACAAACACTCCATTTTGCTTTTGCCTTCGAAACTCTCTGCCCAGCTCACATACATCAAAACCATCTTTACCAATCATCTCACCATGTCTCATTGAGCCCAAAGCAACCAAGAACCAAGCCTTAAACAAGCTACAACATCACTGCACCATTTTGACACCAGCTTGCAGTTTCATTCGAAACTCTCATTCTAGCTCACAAACAGTCAAACAAACTTTGTAAAGCTTCTCCATTCACCCTCAAGATCACAAACAACCATTCACCATGACCTGAAGCTCTCTGTTTCACCATTGCCATTGCTGATCAAGCTTGAGCAGAAGCTTTCGAATCTCACTATCCAGCCAGCTTAAACTCTCTTTGAGCATTCAAACATCTTCTGGGGACCAAGAGGAGTGGTTTGCACTGAAGGAAGTGGCCAGAAAGTCTTCAAACTGAAAGCTTCAAATCTCAGGTAGCTCGAAAATTATTTTTCCAGAAATCATTTTTCTTGTTACAAACTTGTTCTTTGTGATTCACTGATCATCCTGACGTTTTTGGTTTTGAAAATGGCTTTGATTTGAGAGTTTAATTTGTCTCTGAAACCTGCGTGCCCTAGAACTTTTTCTCTTCGATTCAGTTTGTTTAGGAAGAATAAATTTGTTTTGAGAGAGGGGTTTGATTCGTGAGAGGTTGAAGAACATTTCCATGGTTTTAGATTTCATTTTAGTGACCTAGGGAAGGATTTGGAAGTTTTCAGGGGAGAAGGTCACCGGAGAAGACGACCGGAGCTCGTCTCCGGTGACCTGAAAGTCATTAATATGTGATTAGGGTTAGGGCTCCCAGTTTGAATTTCAGGCGTTGGATGAGTTGACCAGGTCTTTTCCCGCGCGCATCCAAGGGCCCAGATCTTGTCATTAACTTAATTAGGTTTAATTTATTTAATTAATTAAGTTTAGCCCAGTTTGAATGTGGCCCATTGGATCTGGCGCGCAGTCAACCCTCTCATTTCCAGATTGAATCCTGGCCTTCCATGCTGCATACTTTCATTTTATTTAATTTTTATTCATTTTCTTTCCATTTACTTTGCATAATTATTTTAAAATAGCAAAAAATACATAAAAATTATGAAACTTTTTCCTCTGAGTTTTAATAATTTTTATGACACAAAAATATTTTTATTTTATTTTTCATCATTAAAAAAGTATTTTTAAATATTTAAAAGATTATTTTTAATTGATTAATGGGAATTAATTAATTAAAAATACTTTTAGGTATTTAAAAATTACAAAAAAATTCATGAAATGTTCTAAGACATTTAGAAACATTGTCCAACCTTCAAACCAAATTTCTTGTTTGATCTTGATGCACTTTAAGAATTTTTCATTGAATTAAATCATATTTTGTGCATTATTTTGATCACAAGTTCAAAAATTCATTTCTGCCTATTGGAGAAGGTTGAGACATTGATTCTTCTTGCATTGTTTTATGTTTAGCATGTAGTTTCTAAGATAAAATGGCCATGATTTTATCTTGCATTTTCTATTTGTTTGGCATTTATTTTGTTAAGAACCCTAAAAACCCTAATAACTTAGAAAAATCATAACTTGAGTTTGGTTGAGAGTTGAGACCTCCCCTTTGGGCAGTGGTTCATTATAGGTTTAGGGTTTCTTTGGGTGGAATTTTCCATTTTTTATCTTAGGGTTTGCTTCTGTTTTGGGTTTTTGTTTGATGTTTGATCCATGAACCCTAATTTGGGCTTTCTTTTGCATCCCTCTTGCATTTCCTTGCATAACTTGACTTGTCATTGCATTTTGTGCATTCTTGTGATCCATTTGACATCTTAAGACATATAGAAAGCATGTTTGACCATTGCATTACATATTTGCCATGTCATTTGTCTTGTATGATTCATAACTTTTCATGTTCATTCATGCTCCTTAACTTGCATCATTTGCATTCATAATCTTGTATGAGCATCTCCATGCCTAGCCTCATGTTTGCAGCACCTCATAGCATTATAATCATCATCAACATGCTTCTGGTTTTGCTTTGCATCATACCATTTCATCTCATCTTGCATTGCATTGCATTTCTTTCTAACCTTTCAGGTGGTAAGTAAACTTGAGAAGTGAATTTGCCTTCATTTCTCATAACTTTTCTTTTCATCTCTCTTGCATCCATTGCTGCATTTTTGTTTGTGTTTGAGATTGAGCTTGCTCATTCTTGTTCCCCACTTTCTTTCTTCAAGTGACTTGACTTCTTGAATGAAGCAAGTCACTTTGCTTCTCTTAATCCTTTCATCTGCTTCCTGGTGATTCCTTTGAAGATCTTCTTGGTGAAACCTCACAAACCTTAGGAACAACCAAGCATGACAATGAATTAGGGTTTTGATTAGTCTCCCCTTTTAGTTTTACCTTTGTGTCTCTTTGAGTCTTCTCTTCTCATCTCATAGTCAGGGACTAAACCCTAAAGGCTTTAAGGCTTTGTGATTAGGGTTATGCCTGCATCCTTCTCTTAGGATGGAGTGTATAACTTTAATCCTAAGTGTTAAACCCTTAATGTGTTTAAATCTCTTAATTAATCCACTTAATAATAATCAAGACATCACACTTGTAACTTGGGCCTTGCATTAGGGTTCTAATTCTTCCTTAAGTGGTTAAGAAGGACTAACCCTAGTGTTAATGGACAAGTCCCCCTCAAGTTGTCTTACAAATCATAAAAATCACTTCTTCATCGTATCATTAAATAAAATCCACTTAATTAAAGGCTTGTTTTGTCATGAGTTTAACCCCTAATCATGGATTAAGTTGAGGAGCTTTCCTCAGCTTAAACATTCTCATCTATCATCCTTCTTTTAGGATGGTGTAATGGGTCTGTTTAATCCATGATTATGGCTTAACCTCATTACTTAACACTAAACAAAAACACCAAAAACATCTAAATAATCACAAGTAGGTTAATGATCTTAATCCTACACCAAAGGTGATTAAGTGTGAGAATCTGACTTCACACTTAAGGTATTCTCATTACCCCTAATCAGAGGGAAGATGTGATGAGTTTACTAACCCATTGGTTTAGTCTTAAGCTCATTAACTTATGACAAACTCCAAAAAGCAATAAAAGACTGAAAACACTCAAAACAAACAATAATCGTCTCCTCCGGGATTCTTTTCTCATCACCTTCACTCACAAACGAGAACTTGCTTCTTCCGTCTAATGCAAGACAGTTTGCACCTGAGCCAGACAGGTCATACACTTGAGCATTGACAAGCAAGCAGTTCACAAGTCAATTCATCTATCAGTCTCTTTGGGTCGAACTACGGTGTTCTGACTTCCTCATTGCACGAGAGGATACGTAGGCATAACTTAACAGTTATCGAACAAAAGTCTCTGTATATTCCCCCTCTTTCCAGCATCTTTCTTTTAGCCTCATGATCTTGAGCATTTCACTCCATTCTTACACTGACACTTTCATACTTCACATCACTTATACACTTCATTTCTTTTACACTGACACCTGTATATCCTGTTCCAGCTATTTTACACACAAATTGCACTGACACTACCCCTTTAAAACACAAATCTTTTAAGCGTGGATCCCGTCGAGTACGACGGACAATCTGGGTGCTAATACCTTCCCAGGTTGTAACCAACCCCCTTTCTCAGTCTCTCTGGTTCGCAAACCGTCTTATCCGTATCCTTCTAGGTCTATGCAGTATTGCCTTTCCTCCGGGATAAAAATGCCTAGCTGGCAACTCTATTCATCTCCAGTGAGTTCACGGCTGTGTGTTCTCACTGCTCCCTTCGCCGACCGTTCGCGTCTGTACCCTCATATGACCCTGTGTCACTTGTCGGGAGCGACAGCCTGGCGACTCTGCTGGGGACACTTATATTGCAACCAGGGCTTCTGGTTCTTTTTGTGGGTTCCTCCTAGCGCTTGTTTGATTTGTGTTTACTGGGGTGTTATGTGCTTATTTGTGCTTGTATTTATTTTGATTTATGTACAGTTTGCTTTATTGCTTTCTTTATTGCATTTGTATATATCATATTGTCATACTGTACTGCTGGCTGGATCTGGTTTTCTTTTGGTGGGTGGGTGTTTCATTGAGAGTTAAGGTCCTATACCTGGGACCTGAGTGACACCTAGGCTAGAGTGAATCATATTCTTTCCCATTCCATTTCGGTCTGGTGCGGGAATATGAAACACGGTTCAGATATGGGTTTCTTCTTGAGAACTCTGTGTTGCAGATTTCCTGCAATGCTAGGGCTATCTGGGAAGCCTGCTAAGTCTGGATGACCTTTTAGTTTTGACCTTCAGAAACTGAGGTGAATTAGAGGAGGAATTGTTATGGTTATTGTAAACACTGTACCTCCGGGTTAGAAGTGTTTACACTTCTCATAACAGATCCAAGTCTAAGGATCCTTGTTCTAGATCACCACCTGTGAGGGGGTTGGGCTATTTACAGGTTTGCAGGTACCTTGACCTCAGAATACCCTGTTACTTTGACTTTGTTAAGAATACTCCATGTTGGATAGTTCTTGTGATTCTAAAACCCTGGACATGTGGCTCTTTATTTGAGTCCCCCACCTTGGTTACTGGATTTATAGACCTCCCACTGGAATTCGTGAACACACTTGGACCTATATCAGAATATTTTGGCCAGATCCAGCTCAGTCACGAACCCTTGCATTTCATTTGCATACATACCCATTGCATCATATTAACATGTGCTTATTTGTGTTTCAGGGTATCCATTTTCATCTGGTTTTGGTTTTGACCCCATCTGCAGTTTTGACCTGTCTCCACCAGCACCTGCTTCAGCTTGTCAGCCATATACTTCAGTTACTTGCACTAGCCAGCCAGTGGCCCACTTCTCAGCATCTTCATCGGCACTTATCCTACTCAGTCCTCAGCATCATGGCTCCAAAGAAAAGCAACATCACTTATCATTTATTCCAACCAGACTTATCAGACATCAGGAGGATCCAAACCCTGATCACTCCAGAGCACATACCCTTGTTCAGGGAGAGTTATGGGGATATACTTGACTTGGTCATGGATTTGGACCCATCTCAGAGGAGTTTGATCCACACCTGCATTCAGTTTTATGACCCCCCATTGAGATGCTTCACCTTTCAAGACTTCCAGTTGGGCCCTCTATTAGAAGAATACTCATCTTTGATTGGTTTGCCTATCAAGAGAGAAATCCCTTTCAACCCTGAAATGGTCCCTCCCAGCAATGGAGAGATAGCAAAAGCTTTGCACCTGGAGCCTGTCCTAATTGAGCAGCATATGACCTCTAAAGCTGGGATCCCTGGATTTCATCTGGACTTCCTGATTTCTCAAGCTAGTCTGAAAGCCTCCCTGGGGGAGTGGAAAGCTGTTAGTGCTCTGTTGGCCTTAAGTGTATATGGAATTGTGTTGTTTGCAGATGAGCCACGATTCATTAGCAAGAATGCCATCCATTTGTTCATCCTGAAGAACCCAGTGCCAACCTTGTTAGGAGATCTCTATTACTCAGTACATCAGAAGAATGAGAAGCAGAGGGGAAGGCTAGTAAGGTGTTGTGCTCCATTATTTCATGCTTGGCTTCTTAAGCACCTGCCCAGGACAGATGCATTCCTAAATCCTCATCAGCAAAGCAACTGGGCTAAGAGGCTCACTACTCTCACTTCAGCAGACATCAGATGGTGTGCTCAAAGCACCAAGGGCAGAGATATCATTACAAGCTGTGGGCACTTTCCCAATGTGCCTTTAATAGGAGTTAAGGGAAGTATCAATTACAACCCTCTGCTGTTCAGAAGGCAATTAGGCTATGCACTGGTTCATACTCCTAGGGAGCAAGACTTGGTTGAGACCCTCTACTGTGAGAACAAGATTAGTCTGGCAACAGTTAGACAGGCTGCCTGGGCCTGGGATCATGTTCAAACCAAGGGGATCACCATTCTGGGGAAGTGCAATAATGTGGCATCAGTCCAATATTATGAGTGGTCCCATGCTAGGGCCCAATTCTCTGGAATGCCCTTTACCATAGAAGACACGCCTGAGTCATCTTCAGCACCACCCCCTGCCACCATCAGTTTGGAGGAGTTTGAGAGCTTGAAGGAAAGAAACGAGAAGTTAACTCAAGCCTTGCAGAAGACCCTCAGGGAAAGGAGTGAAGGTGTGAGGGAGATTGAGAGACTGGAGAAGTCGAGGGTGGAACACTTGACTAAAATTGAGAAGTCTGGAGATTATATCAACAAGTCTAAAGCTGGTGAGCAGATTCTGAAGAATGCTTGTAAAGAAGCCCAGTTCCAGAGAGCAAGGACAGACTTGTATTTGAAAGAGAGTCAGGCCAGGTGGGTCCGGATCACTGAGGCCCGTACTCTAGAAGACAAGAGAGTCCAGGACAAGATGGAGCAGATGGAAAGAGCCCTGGCAGCAGCCCAGAAGGAAATATCAGAGCTGGAAATCAGAGCTGGAGTGAAGAGGTCTAAGGACCAAAGTCAGAACAAGAAGTTGACTGCAGCTGTTGCAACAAGAAACCTTCTCATCAGAGGTCTCACGGAGCGTCCGGCTGATCCTGTGACCGAAGCACTTCTTAAGGAAGTTCGTGAGGATGAGTTTGGCCTTGGAGTTTGATCATTTGCTTGTTGTTGTTCCTATTCTATGTACTTTTACCTTGTTGTGATGTATTTTGACCCCTTTGAGGGCTTGTGTTGTAAAAATGAACAAGTTGTATTATTTCATCTTATGTAATATATTTGTTAGTTCGTTCCATCCAAGTTCACTTCAAAAGCAACTTCGACAGCAGCATCTTCAAGGGTCTGGAAGGGTCAAAACTGAAGGCCAAACCGGATACCTTGAGAGCAAATAAGCATAACTGCATTGCATACTAACCTCTTCGTTTGTTTTGTAGGTTTTGTTTCATTGTTACTAACCTCTGTTGTGATATTCAGGAATTATTGCTCGCCGCCGGGTATTTCCTCTCAACAGGCCACACAGGTACCCAACTAGAAACAACCTTCCGGGAATTCAGATGGATCAGATGCAGCAGGACCTTACGGAGGTCAGAAACCAGATGGCCAACGAAAGGTTGGAGATGAGAACTCAGATAACACAGTTCATGGAAGTGATGAACAACTTAGCTCAAAGTCAGGAGAGGCTCAGAGCCTTGGTAGAAGGGAGGAATCAAGAGGAACCCCATGTGGGAACTGCTGGCACAAGTAACAATGAACGGGTGCAACCCCATGTTAACCCTCCTGTGTTTGGCCCACATCTACATCCTGAGATTAACATTCCTGCAAATGTTCAAGGAACAGCCACTGCAGCCAGAGTACTTTAAGAGGATCCTCAGGAGGACCAATTTACAGTAATGGGTGCTGGAGAGGAAACTTATGATAGACGGTTGGAGGAAATAGCTGAGAAGTTGAGATCACTGGAGTCTCAAAATTCTTTGGGCTTCGACGTCATGGACATGGGTTTGGTAGACGGGGTCAAGATCCCCCATAAGTTCAAACCTCCTTGTTTCGAAAAGTATAATGGGACTTCATGCCCCCGGACTCATTTGCAATCATTTCTGGGAAGGCTGAAGGCCTATACAATGGATGAGAAATTGTGGATGTTCTATTTTGAAGATAGCTTGACTGGAGCTTCGAGGGAGTGGTATTCCCATCTGACAAGAGCAACAATTAGATGCTGGAAGGACCTGGCAGAGGCCTTCATCAGACAGTATCAGTATAATCTAGACATGGCACCCAACAGGACTCTCCTAATGGGCATGTCACAGTCGTCAAGGGAGAGTTTCCGAGAATATGCCCAGAGATGGAGGCAATTGGCTGCTGCCGTTCAACCACCGATGTCTGAGAGAGAAATGGCAGACATGTTTATGAACACTCTCCAGGGAACATATATTGACAGGTTGGCTGCTTTCTCCTCCACTAGCTTCGCAGATGTTGTCATAGCTGGGGAGAGAATTGAAAGCCTGTTAAAAATGGGTAAGATCTCTGACAATGGTGCCAGCTCGTCCAGCAGTACGAGAAAGCCTTTTGCAGGCCCAAGAAGAACTGGCGAGACCAATGCCATTAACACCAACAGGGGTAGGCCCCAATATGTTCAAAGGACAATAGCAGCAGTCACCATCCTTGCTCCAGCTCATCCTCAGCCAGCCTATCAACCTCCTCAACAAAACTTCCAACAACAACCCCAGTATCAGCAGAATCAATATCCTCCAAGAAACTACAACAACAACAACTCCAGCAACAACAATCAACAGAGGCCATTCCAACAGAGGCCATCCCAAGCTAACAGAGTGATCGACCCGATCCCAATGCCGTATGCTGCCTTGCTGCCACAACTTCTGAAACTCAACCTAGTAGAGCTAAGAACGTTGGCACCTCCGGATCCCAACAGTCTACCAAGAAACTATGACTCCAATGCTAGGTGTGCTTTTCACTCAAACGCACCTGGTCACAGTACAGAAAAATGCAGGGCTCTGCATATGAAGGTACAAGACTTGGTAGACTCCAAGGCTCTGAATTTTGCACCTCCGCCCAATGTCAATAAAAACCCAATGCCAAACCATGGTGGTCCCCGAATTAACGCTATTGAAGAAGACCAACCGTCTTATTTAATAACCAGTGTGGATCAGATCAGGACACCATTGGTGGAAATCAAGGCTCAACTCCGTGAAAACCAAATATTTCCAGGGTGTGAACTAGGGTGTCCCTATTGTAATATTTCATGGAATGGGTGTGAGGACCTGAGGAATGGCATTGACAGCCTTATTCAGAATGGCTTGCTACAGATCACTACATCATTTCCGACAAATCCGGCAACTCCGTCAACAACGGTTTCAGACCCTCCTACAAATGCAGCAACTATTGTTCCCGACAATTCATCAGCAACACCGACAAGTACTTCATCTGTCTTCCCAAATGATCAGTTTTCAACAGTTTCTCCTGCTACAACTTCAGCTTCATTCCATTTCGAATCTCCATCAACAACAGCAACAACAGTCCTTTCAACAGTACCTCCTGCAACACCAGCAATCAATCATGAAGATGTCTCTACTGTTACCATATTCTACGATCCTGAAAATAACTCTGCCTACCATTCAGAAGGTGCTGCTCCCGCCAGAGCACCAGTTACAATCTTTTATGATCCACAAACAATAACAGTCCCTTCAGCAGCAGCAATCAGTCCAGTCACTGTCACGGTGCCTGGACCAGTACCATATGAAAGCAATAGGGCCATCCCTTGGCACTATGGCTCTGACGTGTACTGTGAAGGGAAAAGAATCACTCTTGAAACATCAACACCTGCACCACAAGTAGATAATGTGGGGGGAGGCGGAGGCTTCACTCGAAGCGGACGTCTCTTTGCTTCACAAGTTCAAAGACCTACTGTCGAAGCAGAAGCTGCTGCCAAGGCAAAAGGAAAGAGCCCTGTGCAAGAAGATCAAATTGTTAAAGAAGCCTTGAAGACACCGTTCGATCAGGAAGTTGATGAGTTTATGAGAATCATCAAAAAGAGTGATTACAAAATTGTGGATCAACTTCACCAGACGCCATCCAAAATCTCTATCCTCTCACTGCTTATGTGCTCCGAAGCCCATCGGAATGCACTACTCAAGGTCTTGCACGCAGCTTACGTGCCTGAAGAGATTACTGTCAACCAGTTGGAAACCGTGGTTGGAAATGTTACTGCTAGCAATGGGCTAGGGTTTACCAATTCTGACTTGACAGCGGATGGCCGCAACCACAACAAAGCCTTGCACATAACCATGGAATGCAAAGGAGCTGTCCTCTCTCATGTGCTGGTGGACACAGGTTCTTCCCTGAATGTCTTACCAAAGAAGGCGCTGGTGAAGTTAGAATATGATGGATTGGCATTGAGACCCAACAACCTGGTGGTGAGAGCCTTTGATGGTTCGAAGAGATCGGTTCTGGGAGAGATTGAGCTGCCCGTGACAATTGGCCCACAGACTTTTAAAACTATCTTTTATGTGATGGACATTCAGCCCGCCTACAGCTGTTTGTTGGGTAGACCCTGGATTCACGCCGCCGGCGCAATAACGTCTACCCTTCACCAAAAGTTAAAATTTGAGTGGGAAGGCCAAGTTGTCACAATCTGTGGAGAGGAGGACATTTTTGTCAGCCACCTGGCAACCTATAAGTACATTGAAATGGATGGGGAGATCCATGAAACAATGAGCCAGGGGTTTGAAGCTTTGAATGTGAATGAAGCATCTGCTGTATCTGGTACTCCAATGTCATCTTACCAACAAGCCCGGAAGGTTGTTGAAGAAGGAACTGCCCTAGGCTGGGGCAAGGTCTTAGCTGTGGAGGAGAAGAAGGACAAATTTGGGTTGGGTTACAAACCAACTCAACATCAAGCAAAGGCTGTTTCAGAGCCAGGTTTTGTCAGTGGGGGGATGCTCACCCCCGATGCTATCAACTGTCTGGAAGACGAGCTGGAAGAGGAGCGCAATCTGGAGAATTGGATTCGTCTAAAGATCCCGGGGAGCAGTGTCTCAAACTGGTCTTCCCAGGAAATTATAAGAGTTACTCATGCAGAGTAATTATTATTTCCTGTATTTTTATAGCATGCATCCAAGTCTTGCATCTTGCCCAAGATGACAAGACTCATTTTGTAATCAGGGCCATCTGTACTTTTGTGCAACAAGATTGAATTAATGAAATATCAGACATCTTTTTGCAAACGAGTCTTTTTCTTTCTGCTCGCTTGTTTTTTCTATTTTTCTTTTTGTACAAAAATAAATGGCGGTGTTTTCAAAATGATAACTTCATTTCACTTTTTTCTAAAGCAAGATTAAAATCAATCACTAAAATGAACAAACTTAACCCTTGCAGAGAGTGCCTTCCAGACAGCACCGACAACAGCACGGCTATGACATCGTATGACTTTGACAATCCAATCAATCAAGCTGATGAAGGGGTTGAAGAAGAATATGAGCTTCCTGAAGATCTAGCCAGGTTGTTAAGACAAGAGGAAAAGGTTATTACCCCTCACCAGGAGGAGGTCGAAGTGATCAATCTTGGTACAGATGAAGACGTGAAAGAAGTTAGAATCGGGGCCTGCCTGCAAGACTCAGTGAAGAGGCAACTGGTAGATCTGCTTCAGGAGTATGTTGATGTGTTTGCTTGGTCGTATCAAGACATGCCAGGGTTGGACACTGATATAGTTGTGCACAAGCTGCCTTTGAGGGAAGAATGCCCACCAGTTAAACAGAAGCTGCGCCGAACTCGCCCAGACATGGCTATGAAAATCAAGGAAGAGGTACAAAAGCAATGGGACGCCGGGTTCCTTGCTGTGACTAGCTACCCACCGTGGGTTGCTAATATAGTACCTGTGCCTAAGAAGGACGGCAAAGTAAGAATGTGTGTTGACTACCGGGATCTGAATAGAGCCAGCCCGAAAGATGACTTCCCATTACCTCACATTGATGTATTGGTGGATAACACGGCTCAGTTCTCGGTATTCTCCTTCATGGATGGATTTTCAGGGTATAATCAGATCAAGATGTCACCTGAAGACATGGAGAAGACAACATTCATTACACCTTGGGGCACGTTCTGTTACAAAGTGATGCCATTCGGACTGAAGAATGCTGGTGCCACATATCAACGGGCTATGGTGACATTGTTCCACGATATGATCCACAAGGAAATAGAATGTTATGTGGATGATATGATCGCCAATTCCCTTACTGAAGGAGATCATCTGGTGAATCTGCTCAAGCTGTTCAAGCTTCTGAGAAAGTACCAACTGAAGTTGAACCCCAACAAATGCACATTCGGGGTGCGATCCGGTAAGCTGCTGGGCTTTATTGTAAGCGAGAAAGGGATTGAAGTTGACCCTGATAAAGTCAAAGCTATTCAAGAAATGCCTGCGCCGAAAACTGAGAAAGAAGTTCGAGGGTTCTTAGGTCGATTGAACTACATTTCACGGTTCATATCTCACCTTACAGCGACCTGCGAACCCTTGTTCAAGCTGTTAAGAAAAGAACAGACGGTCAGGTGGAACGAAGAGTGCCAGAAGGCTTTTGACAAGATCAAAGAGTACTTACAAGAACCTCCAATCCTCATGCCTCCAGTAGAAGGAAGACCTCTGATTATGTACTTGACAGTGTTAGAAGAATCAATGGGGTGCGTGCTGGGCCAGCATGACGAGTCTGGTCGAAAAGAGTATGCAATATACTACCTAAGCACAAAGTTTATCGACTGTGAACAGCGTTATTCACTGCTCGAGAAAACTTGCTGTGCTTTAGCGTGGGCTGCTCGCCGGCTGAGACAGTATATGTTGACCCACACTACCTTATTAATCTCAAAAATGGATCCGGTTAAGTACATCTTCGAGAAGCCAGCTCTTACCGGACGGGTTGCAAGATGGCAGATGATTCTCACAGAATACGACATACAGTACACTTCTCAGAAAGCCATCAAGGGCAGTGTACTATCTGAATATCTTGCTGAGCAACCCATTGATGACTACCAGCCTATGAGGTTTGACTTCCCTGATGAGGACATCATGTTCATTAAAGCAAAAGATCACGAAGAGCCTATTCACACTGAAGGGCCTAACCCGGAGGAAGAATGGACTATGATGTTTGATGGGGCTGTTAACATGAATGGTCGCGGTGTTGGTGCAGTACTCATTACACCTAAAGGAGTTCACATGCCTTTCTCGGCAAAACTCACTTTCAACTGCACTAACAACGAAGCTGAATACGAAGCTTGCATTATGGGTCTTGAGGAAGCCATTGACCTCAGGATCAAAACATTGACCGTATTCGGAGATTCAGCTTTGGTAGTCAATCAGACCAACGGGAAATGGTACACACACCAGGATCATCTGATACCTTACAGGGATTATACAAGGAGGTTATTGACTTTCTTCACAACAGTCAAGCTTGAGTATATCCCTCGGGACGAGAATCAGTTTGCAGATGCTCTTGCTACCATTTCATCCATGATCAAAGTTCAAGCTGCCAACTTTGTACCTCAGATTTCAGTGTCCAGACTCGACAGACCAGCATATGTATTCGCAACGGATGTTGTCAAGGATGACAAGCCTTGGTTCCATGACATTAAGTGCTTCTTGGAGGATCAAACATACCCACCTGGGGCATCTTCCAATGATAAGAAGACCTTGAGAAGGCTTGCTGGAAGTTTCTTTCTGAACACTGATGGGTCTTTATACAAGAGGAACTTTGATATGGTACTCCTCAGGTGTGTTGACAAGACGGAAGCAGATTTGTTGATGCGTGAAGTGCATGAAGGCTCTTTTGGTACCCATGCTGGAGGACATGCTATGGCTAAGAAGTTGTTAAGATCAGGCTACTATTGGATCACAATGGATGCAGACTGTTGTGCCTATGCCAGGAAATGCCACAAATGCCAGATCTACGCAGACAAAGTGCATGTGCCTCCCAATCCTTTGAACATAATGTCTTCACCGTGGCCCTTTGCCATGTGGGGCATTGATATGATCGGCAAGATTGAGCCAACTGCTTCGAATGGCCACAGATTCATCCTGGTCGCCATCGACTATTTCACCAAGTGGGTCGAAGCAGCCTCTTATGCAAATGTTATAAGACAAGTGGTAGCCCGATTTCTGAAGAGAGATATCATCTGTCGGTATGGAGTGCCCGAGCGAATCATTACTGATAATGGTTCCAATTTAAACAACAAAATGATGGCAGAGCTGTGCCGGGACTTCAAGATCCAACATCACAATTCTTCTCCTTACAGGCCAAAGATGAATGGCGCTGTTGAGGCAGCGAATAAGAATATTAAGAAGATTGTGCAGAAGATGGTAATCACATACAAAGACTGGCATGAAATGCTACCGTTCGCCTTGCATGGGTACCGCACGTCAATCAGAACATCCACTGGGGCAACACCGTATCAGCTTGTATATGGTATGGAAGCAGTCCTACCTGTTGAAGTTGAACTACCCTCGTTACGGGTATTAATGGATGTTAAACTGAGTGAAGCAGAATGGGTTCGGGCCCGATACGAGCAACTAAGTCTGATCGAAGAGAAGAGATTAGCTGCAATCTGTCATGGGCAGTTATATCAGAAAAGAATGAAGAAAGCCTTTGATCAGAAAGTCAGGCATCGAGAGTACCAAGTGGGAGATCTTGTGCTGAAAAGAATCCTCCCTCCTCATACAGACCACAGGGGCAAATGGACTCCAAATTATGAAGGACCATTCGTTGTAAAGAAAGTTTTCTCTGGTGGAGCGCTGATGCTCAGCACCATGGATGATGAAGATTTCCCATCCCCTGTGAATTCAGATGCAGTTAAAAAATACTTCGCATAAAATGACCCGCTGGACATAAAAAACAGAATGTAAGTCCAGGCAAAAATAGGGCATCCCGGCGAGTCAAAAACAGAATAAAAGACTCGGGAAAAAATAAGGGAAATAAATGAAAAATGTACACCCGCTGAGTTGAAAAGCCGCATTGGACAACTCAGGCAAAAATGGGTATCCCGATGGATTGAAAACCCGAAAGGGCGATCCATGCAAAATAAGGGAATAAGCGAACAACTGCATTCTGAATTCGTCTGTATCGCTTACAACTTAGAAAGCTTCGACGGAATCAAGCTTCAATCAGAATCAACTTTCTTCAGAAAGCAAGACGAGAAGAACGTCATTGTCATACGAGTCATAGCAGGAGAGGAAGCTCCTCAAAGCGTCGCCAACACTGCCAGCATTTTGTTTCTCCATTTGTAACAATCTCCTCATTTCAGGGGATTTGTTTCTTTGACTGTATCTCGCCAATTCAGGGCACATGAATTAATAAGATCAGATTTTCGGTCATGTTTCGTTTTTTACATTTATATTTTGCAAAGAGTTGTCTGATATCTCTAAAAATACAATTGCATAAGTACAGATGCCTTTCTCTAAAAAAAAAAAAAAAAACACATGCTTGCAGGGAATGTGATTATTCTCGAAAGTACTTAACTCCTATGACGGAATCCAGTAAGGGATACCTCGGGACCTTTTGTGCGTCTCCTTATCTTTGCAGGATTGCAGGTATCCAGAACGCAACCTGGGGCATGCAGGGTACGCCTCAGCAAGTTGGCGAATCATTATCAGCTCGGTCTATCTTCCACATGGCAATGGAGAGTGCCCATTTCCCCAGCAAAGTTGCCAAATCAACATACACTCAATCTCGGCATCCGAAATGCTCTATCTCCAGCTGAGTTGCCTCTTGTTGCTCTCCCCAGCTGAGTTGCCTCTCATAATTCCCCAGCCGAGTTGCCGTGTCATCCTCAGCTGAATACAGGAGTCAGGAAATCATCTCCCCACAGAATCTTCAGCCTCTATCCAGAAGAGCAACGCATGAAGGAGATCACAACAGAGTGAAGAAAGCGTCTACAAACCCCAGCTGGGTCCCGTATTACAAGGATATGCCAATCAGTGACATATATCCCCAAGCAAATGCATCTTATTAGATCTACCAGTGATCTCATCCCCAGCTGGGATGTCTGTTTCAAGCAGATCAGCCAGAGATCTTCGCAGCGACGGGATCCGAATCCCGGATCTTTGCTCCTTTGCATAATCATAGCATTCGCATCATATTATCCCCTCAGAGCGTAGCATTCCGTCTAATACGGAGCATTACGGCAAAAATCAAACGCATAGCATAATCATAAGCCATGTTATGAATAAACACTTGTGAATAATAAACTGTTCATCATCATTGTACAAAAATCCCCACCAGGGTCCCAGCAAAAGCAGTTGCCTCACAAATCACAAACACCAGTATGTACACCTTTTGGCACCCGTCCGTGTCATCACTCCCCAGTGAAGTCGCCTGAACACTCTTTACAAACAAGACCCCCGTATTTCAGATACTACCTGACACCCGTCCGTGTCAAAACACCAGCAGAAAGCCAAAGACATCCTCTTTGCACTCACATATACTTGTATATACACTTCTCTTGACACCCGTTCGTGTCATATCCCCAGCGCATTCGCTTACACTTTTATCAACCCATATACTTGTCAATATCATACTTTTCTCTCTTGACACTCGTCCGTGTCACTCTCCCCAGCAGATAAACACTTATACATACATACTCACTACTCATTGGTACACTTATACAGATACTCGTCCATATCTTGTATACATCATCACTCATATCCCTACAGATTCGACAATAGTCCTTGTTCTTTGTTAACCAGTTGGTACTCGTCCGTACCATCATCTCAGAACATTGCGTCTAGTGTTTGTTTCTACATGATACTCGTCCGTATCATAGTCTTAAGGATGCTCGTCCGCATCTTTAATCCATACACCGTGTCAAACACTTATGTCTTCTTGAATATGGATACTCGTCTGTGTCTATTATTCTCCAGAAGGATTCTTTCAGATGCAACACTCGTCCGTGTTCTTTGTTAACCAGTTGATACTCGTCCGTATCATCATCTCTGAACATGTGTCAGTTTGTTTCTACATGATACTCGTCCGTATCATAGTCTTAAGGATGCTCGTCCGCATCTTTAATCTATACACAATACCAAACACTCATACTTTCCTTTCTTGGTTGTGAACGCTCGTCCGTGTTTACTATATCCCCAGTAGATCGCCAACAAATTTTCTTTTATCTAACACTCGTCCTGTGTTATGATAACTCTGAGAGCAGCCGTACCCTGCTAAGTGGTCGTCCTCCACTTCTTGATGGTCGTCCTCCATCATGCTCATCCGATGGCCGTCCCCATCGTTGATTTTTAGCAGCCGTCCCCTCTAGGTGGTCGTCCCCCACCCTTTGATGATCGTCCTTCATCACTTTATCCAATGGCCGTCCCCATTGTTGATTTTGGTTATCTGACATTCGTCCTATGTCATGACAAACCTTGAGAGCAGCCGTACCCTGCTGAGTGGTCGTCCTCCACTTCTTGATGGTCGTCCTCCATCATGCTCGTCCGATGGCCGTCCCCATCGTTGACCTTTTCTATCCGATGGCCGTCCCCATCGTTGATATTTTCGGCAGCCGTACCCTGCCAGGTGGTCGTCCTCCACCTTTGATGGCCGTCCCCATCATATTTCTTTTATTCCCAACAGAGCAGCCGTCCCCTGCTAGGTGATCGTCCTTCACCTTTGATGGCCGTACCCCATCATCTGTTTATTTCATTTATTCTTTAACCCGATGGCCGTCCCCGTCGTGGTCCCTTTTCCCTTTTAGCCCGATGGCCGTCCCCATCGTTGGTTACTTTACCTTTATGAACTTGATGGCCGTCCCCGTCATGTTTCATTGATCCCCAGAGAATTTTACAGCTTTATCTCGATGGCCGTCCCCATCATGATATCTTACTTTCCCAGCTAGTCGGCCGTCCCCGTCTTGGCTTTACTTTTTATCCCCAGCATGTCGGCCGTCCCCGTCATTGCTTTATTTTCCTCACCTTCCCCAGCGTGTCGGCCGTCCCCGCCATTGCTATTTACCCGGCAGTCGTCCTCTGCTCGACGGTCGTCCTCCGTCGCCCACTTTACAATATGCTTTATTTTTCTTCATTTACAATCTATATCCCTTTTCTTTTTCATTTTGTGAGTACAAATTTTGGACTGTCTTTGGTATTCAACCACAAGTTATCTTGTTGGCCTGCTAAGCCTTTGCTTACATCCTGCACAGCTAACTCATGCTTGAATAGGGGCAGCTGTAAACACCCCAAATTTGCCCTCACCCATTCACACCATGGCTTGTGATCATCCTCATATGCATAAATACAATCATATCATCTCACATCTCATTTTTGATTCACTGCATAGTTTCTAAGGCATCTGCACTTAGGGTTTGTGATCTGAGCAATCCCAAAGCATCTTGAGCCATTCCAAAGGCCACTAATCAACTCAAAGTGGTCCATATGTGTTCTTATATCATGTTTCATCTCCTCAAAGTCAAAATTGCAGAGGAATCACAAGAACTAGGGTTTGAGGTGATGCAGAGCCAGGTTTGACTGCACAGTTGACTGAAAATTAGGGTTTTGGTTTCAGAGGCCATAACTCCAAATTTTTTGGTCATTATTGTTTCCATTGGTCTCTATATGGTATAGGGAGTATTCATATCAATTTTCATGAAGAAATTCCATGGGGAAGTCATCTGATCAAGAGTTGACTTTCTGGACAAGTCAGTATAAAATCAGGGCATCTGAGGCCCCCAATGACCCAACCAATGGGTGATCTTCATCATTTTGAGTGTATATGATCTTTATTTGATCATGGAAGAAGGTTGAAGTTCATAAAAATCAAGAATTTAGGGTTTTTGCAAATGTTGACTTTTTGGGCATAGTTGACTTTTCAAGAATGCATCATTTTAGGTCATTTTTCAAGCCTTGATTCATGATTCAAAAAGGCTTCAAATGGAAAAACTTTGGTCATGAAAGTTGTAGATCTCATCTTTCCCTTTTCAAAAAGTACAAGAACATGACCTAATTCATTTTGGATCAAAAGTTATGGTGCATCAAAGTTGGCAAAAATCACTAAATTTCAAGACATGCACCAAATGGGAAACTTGCAAAATCATGCACCAAGTCAAATTGCAGCTTCTAATTGGTATCAAACCTTCACATAAACATTCTCTAAGTCCTAAAATTCAGAATGAACTAGGCATTGCTCATGTTTCATGACTTTTGGAACAAGATCTTCACATGTGAACCAAAAAGGCCACAAGTTGCAAAAATCATGATCACATCTCACCAACTTGAGGCATTGGCTGCTGAACCAAGCTAGCTTCATACACACACCATGCTGCGCAGCCCCTAGGCTTTGTACCAAGCTAGCACTTCACCATACCTCTCTTACACAATTTTTGACTTTTTGCAAAAGGCAACTTACCAATCAATAAAGCACATGTCCAATCAACTGACCAATGAGAGAGAGTTATGTGGACAATTTGCAAGCTAGACATAACACAAGGCAAGGCTGAAACACATTCATTCACCACATTCACACAAACACTCCATTTTGCTTTTGCCTTCGAAACTCTCTGCCCAGCTCACATACATCAAAACCATCTTTACCAATCATCTCACCATGTCTCATTGAGCCCAAAGCAACCAAGAACCAAGCCTTAAACAAGCTACAACATCACTGCACCATTTTGACACCAGCTTGCAGTTTCATTCGAAACTCTCATTCTAGCTCACAAACAGTCAAACAAACTTTGTAAAGCTTCTCCATTCACCCTCAAGATCACAAACAACCATTCACCATGACCTGAAGCTCTCTGTTTCACCATTGCCATTGCTGATCAAGCTTGAGCAGAAGCTTTCGAATCTCACTATCCAGCCAGCTTAAACTCTCTTTGAGCATTCAAACATCTTCTGGGGACCAAGAGGAGTGGTTTGCACTGAAGGAAGTGGCCAGAAAGTCTTCAAACTGAAAGCTTCAAATCTCAGGTAGCTCGAAAATTATTTTTCCAGAAATCATTTTTCTTGTTACAAACTTGTTCTTTGTGATTCACTGATCATCCTGACGTTTTTGGTTTTGAAAATGGCTTTGATTTGAGAGTTTAATTTGTCTCTGAAACCTGCGTGCCCTAGAACTTTTTCTCTTCGATTCAGTTTGTTTAGGAAGAATAAATTTGTTTTGAGAGAGGGGTTTGATTCGTGAGAGGTTGAAGAACATTTCCATGGTTTTAGATTTCATTTTAGTGACCTAGGGAAGGATTTGGAAGTTTTCAGGGGAGAAGGTCACCGGAGAAGACGACCGGAGCTCGTCTCCGGTGACCTGAAAGTCATTAATATGTGATTAGGGTTAGGGCTCCCAGTTTGAATTTCAGGCGTTGGATGAGTTGACCAGGTCTTTTCCCGCGCGCATCCAAGGGCCCAGATCTTGTCATTAACTTAATTAGGTTTAATTTATTTAATTAATTAAGTTTAGCCCAGTTTGAATGTGGCCCATTGGATCTGGCGCGCAGTCAACCCTCTCATTTCCAGATTGAATCCTGGCCTTCCATGCTGCATACTTTCATTTTATTTAATTTTTATTCATTTTCTTTCCATTTACTTTGCATAATTATTTTAAAATAGCAAAAAATACATAAAAATTATGAAACTTTTTCCTCTGAGTTTTAATAATTTTTATGACACAAAAATATTTTTATTTTATTTTTCATCATTAAAAAAGTATTTTTAAATATTTAAAAGATTATTTTTAATTGATTAATGGGAATTAATTAATTAAAAATACTTTTAGGTATTTAAAAATTACAAAAAAATTCATGAAATGTTCTAAGACATTTAGAAACATTGTCCAACCTTCAAACCAAATTTCTTGTTTGATCTTGATGCACTTTAAGAATTTTTCATTGAATTAAATCATATTTTGTGCATTATTTTGATCACAAGTTCAAAAATTCATTTCTGCCTATTGGAGAAGGTTGAGACATTGATTCTTCTTGCATTGTTTTATGTTTAGCATGTAGTTTCTAAGATAAAATGGCCATGATTTGATCTTGCATTTTCTATTTGTTTGGCATTTATTTTGTTAAGAACCCTAAAAACCAGAATAACTTAGAAAAATCATAACTTGAGTTTGGTTGAGAGTTGAGACCTCCCCTTTGGGCAGTGGTTCATTATAGGTTTAGGGTTTCTTTGGGTGGAATTTTCCATTTTTTATCTTAGGGTTTGCTTCTGTTTTGGGTTTTTGTTTGATGTTTGATCCATGAACCCTAATTTGGGCTTTCTTTTGCATCCCTCTTGCATTTCCTTGCATAACTTGACTTGTCATTGCATTTTGTGCATTCTTGTGATCCATTTGACATCTTAAGACATATAGAAAGCATGTTTGACCATTGCATTACATATTTGCCATGTCATTTGTCTTGTATGATTCATAACTTTTCATGTTCATTCATGCTCCTTAACTTGCATCATTTGCATTCATAATCTTGTATGAGCATCTCCATGCCTAGCCTCATGTTTGCAGCACCTCATAGCATTATAATCATCATCAACATGCTTCTGGTTTTGCTTTGCATCATACCATTTCATCTCATCTTGCATTGCATTGCATTTCTTTCTAACCTTTCAGGTGGTAAGTAAACTTGAGAAGTGAATTTGCCTTCATTTCTCATAACTTTTCTTTTCATCTCTCTTGCATCCATTGCTGCATTTTTGTTTGTGTTTGAGATTGATCTTGCTCATTCTTGTTCCCCACTTTCTTTCTTCAAGTGACTTGACTTCTTGAATGAAGCAAGTCACTTTGCTTCTCTTAATCCTTTCATCTGCTTCCTGGTGATTCCTTTGAAGATCTTCTTGGTGAAACCTCACAAACCTTAGGAACAACCAAGCATGACAATGAATTAGGGTTTTGATTAGTCTCCCCTTTTAGTTTTACCTTTGTGTCTCTTTGAGTCTTCTCTTCTCATCTCATAGTCAGGGACTAAACCCTAAAGGCTTTAAGGCTTTGTGATTAGGGTTATGCCTGCATCCTTCTCTTAGGATGGAGTGTATAACTTTAATCCTAAGTGTTAAACCCTTAATGTGTTTAAATCTCTTAATTAATCCACTTAATAATCATCAAGACATCACACTTGTAACTTGGGCCTTGCATTAGGGTTCTAATTCTTCCTTAAGTGGTTAAGAAGGACTAACCCTAGTGTTAATGGACAAGTCCCCCTCAAGTTGTCTTACAAATCATAAAAATCACTTCTTCATCGTATCATTAAATAAAATCCACTTAATTAAAGGCTTGTTTTGTCATGAGTTTAACCCCTAATCATGGATTAAGTTGAGGAGCTTTCCTCAGCTTAAACATTCTCATCTATCATCCTTCTTTTAGGATGGTGTAATGGGTCTGTTTAATCCATGATTATGGCTTAACCTCATTACTTAACACTAAACAAAAACACCAAAAACATCTAAATAATCACAAGTAGGTTAATGATCTTAATCCTACACCAAAGGTGATTAAGTGTGAGAATCTGACTTCACACTTAAGGTATTCTCATTACCCCTAATCAGAGGGAAGATGTGATGAGTTTACTAACCCATTGGTTTAGGCTTAAGCTCATTAACTTATGACAAACTCCAAAAAGCAATAAAAGACTGAAAACACTCAAAACAAACAATAATCGTCTCCTCCGGGATTCTTTTCTCATCACCTTCACTCACAAACGAGAACTTGCTTCTTCCGTCTAATGCAAGACAGTTTGCACCTGAGCCAGACAGGTCATACACTTGAGCATTGACAAGCAAGCAGTTCACAAGTCAATTCATCTATCAGTCTCTTTGGGTCGAACTACGGTGTTCTGACTTCCTCATTGCACGAGAGGATACGTAGGCATAACTTAACAGTTATCGAACAAAAGTCTCTGTATATTCCCCCTCTTTCCAGCATCTTTCTTTTAGCCTCATGATCTTGAGCATTTCACTCCATTCTTACACTGACACTTTCATACTTCACATCACTTATACACTTCATTTCTTTTACACTGACACCTGTATATCTTGTTCCAGCTATTTTACACACAAATTGCACTGACACTACCCCTTTAAAACACAAATCTTTTAAGCGTGGATCCCGTCGAGTACGACGGACAATCTGGGTGCTAATACCTTCCCAGGTTGTAACCAACCCCCTTTCTCAGTCTCTCTGGTTCGCAAACCGTCTTATCCGTATCCTTCTAGGTCTATGCAGCATTGCCTTTCCTCCGGGATAAAAATGCCTAGCTGGCGACTCTATTCATCTCCAGTGAGTTCACGGCTGTGTGTTCTCACTGCTCCCTTCGCCGACCGTTCGCGTCTGTACCCTCATATGACCCTGTGTCACTTGTCGGGAGCGACAACACTCTCTTACACAAATAACTCAAATAAAAAGCTTTTAAAAAGCTCCAAACCAACAATAAGCGTCTTTCTTACGAGAATTCTCTACTCATCTCCTTCACTCTAAACGAAAGAAATCACTTCGAATTATCTTTTGCAAGACGGTAAAACGCACTCGTTCCAGACGAGCCTGCAACACTTGAGCATATGCATAAGCAGTTCAAGCATAAAAAACACAAACAAACAAATTTCATCCCAAGTTAGGGGAACTACGCCGCTCTGATTCCCATACCCGGTGAGATATGTAGGCAGTGGGGTAGGGTCCATTCGAGCATAATTCTTTATTTTCCCTACATTGTTTCTCACTCCCTTTCGTTCTCGTTCTTTCCTTAGTTCCAGTTTAGTAGCAGACGAAGTAGATCCCAACACCCTTTGAGCATTACAAGCAAGCGTGGATCCTGTCAAGTACGACAGACGTGAAGCAGTGCTAATACCTCCCCTTCACGTAACCGACTCCCTTACCCGTTATCTCTGGTTCGCTAGAGCTCATTCTTTCCTTTTTCTCCTAGTTTGTGCAACATTACCTTTCCCTCTTCTTGGGATAAAAATGCCTGGCTGGCGACTCTTCTTCTTTTTCCGCGCCACTTTCGCGTTTGTACTATGGTGAAAATCCCGGGAGCGACAACTGGGGAAAGTTGACCTCTTGTTGGTCCCTCCCCTTTTCTGAGTGACTCTTAGTGCTTGTTTGCTTTTGTTTATTGGGTGTTTATCCGTGTGATGCTGTGTGCCTTAGTATAACTTTATTGTTCTATTTACAACTTTACTTTAAAATTTTACTTTACTACTTTCCGCATTTACATTTCATGCATTATTATGCTGAATTGTCTGGTTTTATTTGGTGGGATGGGTGTTCTGAGAGATGATCCCAATACACAGGCTTGAGTATACACCTAGGATTAGTGTGGTTTCATGTTCTCTCGTGTTTCATCTCAATACAAAAAAGGAATAGAAAACCACAATTCAGATGAGACTCTTTCAAGAGAATTCTACTCTTTGGATCTCCCACTTGGTAGGGCTATCTTAATAAGCTGTCGATTCTAAAGACCGTTCATTGATGAACTTAGTGGAAAAACCCCTCTCCAGTGGTGACAGTGACATACCACATTTATTAGCAAACCCACTCGCACCCGAGGGCCCATTGGGAACTTGCATATGATGACCTTGTTTTATAGGAATTAGTGGAGACCTCATCGTTTAGTGTATAATGCCAAACCAAAAACGGTGACCGTATTATCACTTCTTGACCTGAGATTCAGAGAAGCTGACCCTTAGCATTACCTGTGAGATGGGGGAATTGTTTACAGGTTTGTAGGAACCTTGACCTTTTACATACCCGCTTCATATGATTCTTCTTTGAGTAGTGATCGGGTTCTATACAGATTTTTGTATTCTCAGTTTGGGTTCTGCACAGAGCTATTCTTATTGATATGGTTCTATAGAGATACTTGGCTCACAATCCTACGCTGACACGAAATATTCATGGAAAGTCTGACCATTAACATACAAGGGTTTTCTGGTTTTCTTATTGGATCTTTAATTCTGCATACTTGACCAATTATTGTTCATCCAGATCGGTTCAACATAGTACTATTCAAGATATTTATGGAAGCTTTGATCACATGTCTGTACATATGTAACATCATAGCATTTCAGCACACATGTTTCGTTATTTCCAAGGATCTTATATCTGAATCTTGCTATTGAGCATTTCCCCCCTTTTTCATGTGGATTATTATGTATAAAAACTTGAATCAAAGCAGATAAATTCCCTGAAAATAACCGAACATGGAGTTTGCATACATTCATGCATTCCTGATAGGTACCCGAAGATGAGGATTTTTATTTCTGACAAGGTATTCTCTAGAGAACAGACGACTTGACTCTTCCAACTACTCAACTTGTGACAATCAGGGGATAGCTATGGAATGACTTTGTGTAGATGTGGCTGAAATGAAAATCCAATTGGGGTATTTTATGGCGGGGTGCAAGCTTTGTCTTATGATAAAAAACTGCTGAAATAGGAATTCAACCAGATGAAGACTCATATGAGCTTGGTTATGGAAATCCTGAATGCGGTGTTAAGGAAACAAAGCAATTGTCATCCCTAGTGAGGGGAACTACGTCTCTCTGATTCTTCATTAGTCAATGGAGATACATAGGCAGGATATCGCACAAGATCTTTGCAAGCAACCTTATCTATCAACCTTATCTATCAAATTTATCTATCAACCTTATTTATCAACCTCTTTCCTCCAGGCATCTCTTGTCAGCATCCAACTCCAGCTCCCCAAGAGAGCCATAGGGGCAGAGCATAAGAGCAAAGGCTAGAACAACTTGAGAAGAAGTTTAATCCTATTCCAATGCCGTACGTGCAAAGGGTTTCTTCATTTGTTCAAATTCAAACTGGTTGAACGAGTCACATCAGATTATCTCTGACAAAGTTTCCTTTAGGTCTTCAATGCCGAATGCCAGGTATGACTACCATTCTGGGGAACCTGACCATTTAATTGAAGATTGAAAGTATTTTAGAGGAAAAGGTAAAGACAAGGTCCCGAATTTGATTGACTCCAAGACTATTGTGTTCACACAAGGAAAAGGTGGGAATATGGCACCAAACCAGTAATAAAATGAACATCTAGACTGCTGACTGTTGAAAGTCACCGAGATCAATAAGTCTAGACGGAGTCAGGCTTCCTCAACAATGGCAATAATGATGTGAATGCTAGAAGCAAGTACCACTCAGGGGAATTTAGGCATACAATTGACAACTACAATGTGTTCAAGCACAAGGTGAAAAATTTGATCGACACAATGGTCATCATACCAGAGAATCTGTCCATACATTGAAATCTCCTCATCAGATTGAGCACCCAGTTTGCAAAGACATCTTCATAATCAATAAGTCCAGACAGAGTTAGGTCTCCTCAATGATGACAATGTTCATCTTCTTTATTGCATTCTTATTTGTAGCTTTTATTGTTTGTCTAAACATTTGTTTACATGCATGAAACTTGTTTGTTTTTGAATGCTAATCATAGTAAAACACACATGTTTTTATTGAAGTAATCCATTCGTATTCACTCATAATTTTGTGTATGGGCATTGCAAGATCAACTGTCGTGCTTAAACTCTTGAGGGAGGATGATGAAGTAAAAACACCAAAAATCTCTGATTGTGTGCTCTTGAATAAGACCCTGTTGATGATGTACATGCATTATTTAAAATCATAAACACAGGAGATATAAGGGAGATAGACCCTTGCTAACCCATTTGAGCCTTGAAGTAGGAGTTTCGTTTTGCATGAAAAAACCCTAACACATAACCCAGGGGCAGGGTATGCATCAGTTAGTTTGACCGAGCGTTCAAATTTCAAAAGGAGTACGTATCTGAGGATCCATTACCTTTCATTGCAGTACATCAAGAGGTCAAGAGACCAAAAACCACAATGGTTATCCTTCATCAAATAAATTGAGATAGTCATAACCCGTCCAAAGAAGTCAAGACAACCAATGTCATATGATTTGTTAAAAAAAAGAATCAAAAGAAAAGAAAAAGCCCGCTAAGTCAAAACTTGAAAACAAGCGACTTAGGAAAAAGTTAGGGCATCCCGCTTGATTTTGAAATTGGAAAACCCAAAAGAATCAGTCCATGCAAAAGTTAGGGATACGCAAAAGAATGAAAAATCAAAATGTGAAAAAGATTACACAAGAAAGATCCTTAAGCAAAAAATAAAGGCGTGTGACATAGACACAAAAAACAAAAGGGGTGACTGTTACTCCAACAACCTGATTAGTACTTAAACTATTAGCATCATTAGTTCCTCAACTATCACAAAACATTTTTAAGAGTAGAGCGTTTGTTCAGAATTATCTGAACATAGGACTGGAGAACATCACGAAGAGTGGGTGGGTACAAATAAATTTTGAGCCATAACTCCTTTTTCCTAAAACCGTGAACCAGGCCACGATACAACCCTTGAAAGTCCTAATTGAAACAGGGTTATTTCGAGAGCGTACTACTATGAGACAACATTCATGACTCCTATGAGTTGTGCTAAAATATCTTTGTTGGTGTTGCTTGTGCATGCTTTCTTTTATTCAAAAAAATCAATGTCGTATCTTAACTAGTGATTCGCTCACAAAGGTTTGCGACATATTTTTCAGTAAAACTTCAAGATTAACACGTGTGTTACATTAGAATTTTCATTCTCATAATAAACATTTTATGCTTGCATACATTTGTTTGACATAAAAAAAGTTCACATATGAAACCTCAGTCCAAAAGCTTAATCTTGATGAGTTGAGAAGTCTGAAGGATAATCATGTCAAGGTGCACTTTCCCAAGAAACTCACTTGAGTAGGGACTTTCCCAACCAGTTGTGTTAAGAGGTATCCAATCCGGGGCAGTCACATCGAGCCATCTCTTTAAGGTGTAGCCAGTCTGAGGCAGTCACGTCGAGCAATCTTTTCAAAATTCAACCAAACTGGGGCAATCACTTTCAGATTCAAATCTCTCTAAGAACAATTAGTCTGGGTATTCACTTGAAGATCAGTCAATCAGGGACAAAATTACTCCAAGGCTCGTACTAGGGTAGACCACCTTAAGAGCACTAGAAGTCACTCTCTTTGGGAGACGGTTAATCAGAAGCCACATATCTAAGGTTCAATTACCGGGGCATAATATCTCACAGTAATTTGAAGACACTGAGACATTTCAGATGCCAAGTTTTCTGTAAAATCCTTTTGAGACAATTTCTTCTAATAGACCCCCTAGTCTGAGGCGAATTAAAAATTGCAAGGAACCAATGTTCACTCATGATCAATATGCAGTCAATCATCCCAAATGATGGAAACATAAGTCATCTCCAACACGAGGCATCCATGGTCCTTTTCCACAACACGACTCATTGACCATGATTCCTTAACAGGTTTCAGTGGATTACCTTTCTCCAATAGAGCAACAAAAGGTTGATATCCCCAAGCAGAGAGTCTTCCTCTAACGGAGGGGTATTCTCCACAAGAGTCTTCTTATCCCCAACAGTACATGAGGACCCCTTATTCCCTAGTAGTGGAAAGATAATATGAAGTCAGATGATTATCCTTATTGTACGATGTTGTTCATAGTCCTCCCCATCTAAAATCCAATCTTCATTGGTATCTCTCTTCAACAGAGTACCTTGTTCCCGGATCATTACCAGCAAAATCTTTCCCTCAGCAAAGTATTGATAAATACTTTCCTCAGCCAAGTCATAAGGTTGTCAATTCCCCAATGGAATTCTACGGGTGACATTCTTCCCCAAATAGGTTTCTGTCAGGGGATACTTTCCCTAGCAAGGTCATCACACTTCAATCTCTCATAGTCCAATTTAATTTTGGCAATTGTGGTAGTTCAAAGCCGTTATATCAATAAAATCTCCCCAGCAGAGATATTATCCCCATCAGGAGTCCTAAAATCATATCAACAATTATCGTCCCCAGTGAAGTCGCCCGTGTTACCTGTTACCTCCTTATTAGGAGATCCCTTTGAATTCACATTTAGAAATCATCATTTCATTTGCATCCTCAAAAATGCATAGCATTTCCATTAATGTGGAGCATTACACTATGGAAGAATTCAAACATATGCATACGAAGCATAATCTAGTTTGATACCTTGTACAATAACCCCGAAGTTGTGTTTCTTCAATCAGACTGGAGTAACCCCAAAAATAATTCTAAGTTCATTCCTCATCATATGGTCGAAACAAACCTGAGGGTCATAAACTATTACTCTTACCAATCAATACTTGTCATCCCTAGTCGAGTTATCATCCAAGTATGATAGTCTCTTTCCAAGCTCACTCATGGCGTGTCTTGTTTGCTTTATCACCCACGTGTGATAAAGGATTTTCGATTCCATCCAAGTCTAGTTTCATTCCTTTGAGTTATCATCCAAGTATGATAGTCTCTTTCCAATCTCACTCACAGGGTGTCTTGTTTTCTTTATCACACACGTGTGATAAATGCTTTTCGATTCCGTCTAAGTCTAGTTCCGTTTCTTCGAGTTATCATCCAAGTATGATAGTCTCTTTTTAAGCTTACTCACAGTGTGTCTTGTTCGCTTTATCACCCGCGTGTGGTAAAGGCTTTTCGATTCCGTCCAAGTACGGTTTCGTTCCTTCGAGTTATCATCCAAGTATGATAGTCTCTTTCCAAGCTCAGTCACAGTGTGTCTTTTTCACTTTATCACCCATATGTGATAAAGGCTTTTCGATTCCGTCCAAGTCCAATTTCTTTCCTTCGAGTTATCATCCAAGTATGATAGTCTCTTTCTAAGCTCACTCACAGTGTGCCTTGTTTGCGTTATCACCCATGTTTGATAAAGGCTTTTCGATTCCGTCTAAGTCCACTTTCGTTCCCTTGAGTTATCATCCAAGTATGATAGTCTCTTTCCAAGCTCACTCACGGCGTGTCTTTTCGCTTTATCACCCACGTGTGGTAAATGCTTTTCGATTCCGTCCAAGTTTGGTTTCGTTCCTTCGAGTTATCATATAAGTATAATAATCTCTTTACAAGCTCACTCACGGCGTGTCTTGTTCGCTTTCCAAGTAAGGTTTCGTCCATTCGAGTTATCATCCAAGTACGGTAGTCTCTTTCCAAGCTCACTCACGTCGTGTCTTGTTTGCTTTATCACCATGTCGCTCCTGGGATTTCCATCCTGGTACAGACGTGAAAGTGGAGCAGAAAAAGAAGAGTCGCCAGCCAGACATTTTTATCCCAAGGAAGCATTTTATGGTAAAACAAGTTTTGTGTTCAAATGTCATGCTTGATGTCATGACATGGTATTAAGTAATATGTAGGTGTGAAGTTTTATAGGGTGCTGCTGTTTTAGCAGGATGTTAAGACTGATGTCATGACATCTCTGTCTGGTGCTGAAAAAAGAACTGTCCAATTTATTAGTTGCGTGCGTTTTCAAAAATAATGTTTGTGTTTTTGTTGAGATTTATCAGTAGCTATATTTAGACGGTTGTGATTTAGCATGGCTCAAAATATTTGATATGTTTGCTTTATTTGCTCCTTTATTTGAGGAATTCGTTTTATCAGGTTAAAACTAACTCAAGTGCTGAAGACCCATGCCCATGATTGGTTATCTATTTAAAGGCTGCAAAACCCTATTTGAAGACTACACAAAATAAGGATTGAAGACAATTTCGTGTATAAGGGGTTTTGTGTCTTTCCTAGTTTTCTTGTGAGCCAAACAATTATCATGATAATTGTATTGGACTAGGTTCCATTGATGTGTAAGTTGTCCACTAAAATATTTTAAGAAAGAGTGTTTTGTACTTGACTGAAGCTTTTAAGAAAGGTCAAGGATTGTCTTTAAAGTATGTCTTTTTTTTCTTAGTTGTTAGTTTGTTATCATTGCTGTGATTGAGGGGGAGTGAGAGGTGTCTCTTATCTAAGAGTTCTTAGATTGAAATTGCATTGGGTAGTGATTAAGTGAGAAGATCGTAAACTGGGATGTTTGCTGAGGGTCTTTGAATTGATAATACTAATAGTGGATTTCCTTCCTGGCTTGGTAGCCTCCAGACGTAGGTGTGATTGCACCGAATTGGGTTAATAATTGTTGTGTGTTCGTTTATTTTCTACAACTAATTGTTTTTGTTCATCTTGTTCTCTGTTTGAGAAAGCATATATCAGTTGTTCCGACATCTCATAGGACATCTGTGATCTGCTATACCAGAAATTCAATTGGTATCAGAGCAGGAATCCTGCTCTGTTTCTGGGTGAGATCTAGGGACAAAACTTTCTGGTACAATGGACATGGAACTAGGATTTGTCAACAGACCGCCTATTTTGGATGACACTAATTATGATAGCTAGAAAGCATGCATGATGACTTTTCTAAAAACTATTGATTGCAAAAGCTGGAAAACAATTATCAAAGGTTGGAAACATCCTGTTGTTAAGGACAAAGATGGAAAGGATACAACATAATTGAAGCCAGAAGATGATTGGTCTAAGGAAGAGGATGATCTTGCTCTTGGAAACTCTAGAGCCTTAAATGTCTTATTCAATGGAGTGAAAAAGAACACCTTTAGCTTGATAGATAATTGTATTGTTGCTAAAGATGCATGGGATATTTTGAAGAATTCTCATGAAGGAACCTCTAGGGTGAAAATGTCAATACTTCAAATTCTTACCACTAAGTTTAAGAACATGAAGATGAAGGGGGATGAGAGCATTCACGATTTTCACATGAATATTCTTGATATTTCCAATACTTCTAGTGCCTTGGGAGAGAAGATGTTAGAGGAGAAGCTGGTTAGAAATATTATCAAGTCGTTGCCTAAGAAGTTTGACATGAAGGTCCAACTATTGAAGAAGCTCAAGACATCAACAACATGAAGGTGCATGAGCTTGTTGGGTCACTTCAAACTTTTGAATTGGCTATCAATGAAAGATCTGAAAAGAAGAACAAAAGCTTAGCTTTTATCTCCAATAAAGAGGTTCAATGTGACATGGAGACTGATGAAGGAATTTATAATGAAATTGTGCTTCTTGGGAGGCAAGTCAATAAGGGGCTAAAGTGTATGGATAGGAAGTCAAGAACAGATGTTGAAAACATGCCATTCAACATTAGGAAGAACAATGATTTTCAGAAAGAAGCAAGAGTAGAGGAGAAATACAATCAAGAAAAAGCTCTCGCTTGTAGATGTGATTCTGATGAAGGATATGATGATGGAGAACTTAATTTTGATGAACTAGCTGCTTCCTACAGAGAACTATGCCTCAGAAGTGCATAAGTTTGTCAAAAAAGGGAGAAACAAAAGAAACTTTTAATCCAACTGAAGGAAGAAAAGGAAGAGCACATGGAAACTATCTCTAAGCTAGAAAATGAAGTGATTCTGCTGAACTCTAAACTTGACAGAATGTCCAAGTCTGTCAGAATGTTGAACAGTGGCTCTGACACATTAGATGAAATTCTTCGGGTTGGAAAAGTGGCAGGAGATATGAGTGGAATATGATTTAATAACAGAAAGGAAAATCTTTCAGGCTTCATACATCCTAAACCTAAACCAAAGATGTTGAATAAAATGTATCAACATCATGACAGAAGTAAATTTAATCAAGTTGGAGATATTACAGGTCTTGGTTATGATAATCAAGTTATGATGAAGAAAGGAAAAATGTCTGCAAGAATTTTGTTCAACCTAAAAGAAAACAGGAACAAAAGATGTCAGGATAAAAGTCCCAACATCATAAAAGACATCATTGTGGAAGCAAGACCCAACAATGGAAATGTCATTATTGTGGAAGGTTTGGTCACATAAAACCCTACTATTACAAACTGTATGATTATCCAAAACAGTCAACACAACCTAGGAATAATCATGGTATGATTAAAATCAGAATGGTGTGGAGACCTAAGGTTGTTGAAAGTGAGAGAGAATTGTCTGAAGACAAAGAGGAAAGTGTTGGTGAAAAGAACCATCAATCTACATAGATGGTCAATGTTGATGATCTGAATACTGATGATATGGTTTCTGTTACTAAGAAAAGTAAGGAAGGATTCTCAAGTACGTCAGAGTATGATGTTGAACATAATATCCATAATTTCACGCCTCTATTAAAGAAGCAAGATGCAGTTGGAAAACAAATTTCTGCTTATTTTAGTGCCTTTTCTGCTCTTGGTGATTTGATGTGTTCTGCTGCAGATTTACTTACTTTTGGTTGATTACCCTTAATGCATAGTTGCTTGGTTTGTTATATTATGGCTAAAAAGGGGGAGAAGTAAGTAGTAATGTTCTTTGGTTGTTTCCTTGAGGAGGAGATGATTATAGGTAGATATATGATTTGTTCTCTAGTTTTATCTATGTTGGTGTGGTCTGGCTTGTCTTATAGGACTGCTCTACATGTTCTACAGGTTGTGTTGAGGGGGAGATGTTAATCTCTCATTTGTGTGTTTCTTTTGCTGGTTGTTCTCTGATCAATGCTTGAATTGTTTTAGCCAAAAATTTGCCAAAGGGGGAGTTTGTAGATGTTGTAGATTGACAACACTTTATGGTAAAATAAGTTCTGTGTTCAAATGTCATGCTTGATGTCATGACATGGTATTAAGAAATCTGCAAGTGTGAGGTTTTATAGGATGCTGATGTTATAGCAGAATGTCAAGATTAATATCATGACATCTCTGTCTGGTGCTAAAAACACAACTGTCCAATTTATTAGTTGCGTGCATTTTCAGAAATAATGTTTGAGTGTTTTTGTTGAGATTTATCAAGAAGTATATTTAGAAGGTTGTGATTCAGCATGGCTCAGAATATTTGATATGTTTGCTTTATTTGCTCCTTTATTTGAGGAATTAGTTTTATCAAGTTAAAACTAACTCAAGTGCAGTAGTCCCATGCCCATGATTGGTTATCTATTTAAAGGCTACAAAACCCTATTTGAAAATTACAAAAAAATAAGGATTGAAGATAGTTTCGTGTATAAGGGTTTTTTGTGTGTTTCCTAGTTTTCTTGTGATCCAAACAATTATCATGATAATTGTATTGGACTAGGTTTCATTGATGTGTAAGTTGTCCACTCAAAGCTTTTAAGCAAGAGTGTTTTATACTTGACTGAAGCTTTTAAGCAAGGTCAAGGATTGTCTTTGAAGTGTGTCTTCTTTTTCTTAATTGTTAGTTTGTTATCATTGTTGTGATTGAGGGGGAGTGATAGGTGTCTCTTATCTAAGAGTTCTTAGATAGAAATTGCATTGGGTAGTGATTAAGTGAGAAGATCATAAACTGGGATGTTTGTTGATGGTCTTTGAATTGATACTACTAATAGTGGATTTCCTTACTGGCTTGGTAGCCTCCAAACGTAGATGTGATTGCACCGAACTGGGTTAACAATTGATGTGTGTTAGTTTACTTTCTGCAACTAATTGTTTGTGTTCATCTTGTTCATTTTTTGAGAAAGCAGAGATCAGTTGTTCCAACATCTCATAGGAAATCTGTGATCTGCTATACCAGAATTTCAAGTAAGAAGCACACTTAAGTATGGAGGAGATCTCCAAACTTAGTTTCCGTGACTAAGGCTCAAGCACCATCACTTACTTCCTTTATTATGTATTTTTGTTGTTTTTTAAATGAAAAAGTGTTTTTGGATTATTTGTGAAACTTCATGCTAAGACTTGTTCATCATGCTAGATGACTTACAACTCACCCCGAGATGGGATGAATACAAGCACCCCATGGCATAAGGCTCTTGGCACATGAAAAGGTATCAACCTTTATTATGTGTTTTTGAGTTGTTTTGAGATGAGAGAGAGAGAGGACTCAAATGGAGAGAAAATGGAAACTCTAATGGAGACTAAAACCAACCGTATGTTATAATGGAGATCCTAAGGTTAGTGAGGTATAAGAACAAAAGAAGAGAGAAAAGCAAGTTATAACTCACTTCAAGGATTGAAGATGAGATAAGAACTCAAAGGGGATGAAGAGAAATGAAATGTCAAAGAAACATAAAATGCTTGTCGCAATCACATGAATTTAAAGCTTAAAAAGAGGAGGGAAGTAGTTGGAATGTGGATGCATACCCATATTATTCATACTTACCATTAGCCCCTGAAAAGGTTAGTAAAATCAAAGATTTATGATATAAAAAAGATAAAAAAGATGAAAATTAAGCATCAAACATCTCTTAAAGTGATTAGGATTCAAACTAGACTTAAACCTAAAGCCAAGGGTACCTAAAGGTTAGATAAATTCCCAAGTTAGCAACTAATACAGCTCTACAACACACAATCAATTATCACATGCAAATTCCATAAAAACTACTTATTACAGCTACCTAACAGCATGTCAGTAGGTTTTAAAAGTGAGAAAACAGGGCATGAAAACATACATTTAACAACTATTATTCAGAAACACAGTAGTTAAATGCATGACAAAATTAAGTCTTTGAACATATAAATGCATATATCACAACACATGGATATGCACCAAATAACAACATCAAAGAATGCAACATGATTAACATGAACATAAACATGTGAAAATGCAACCATTTCAACCACTTTGCATCAATGGATTTTCACTAACAAAGTAATGTGCATTTTCAAAAGTGAACATTTAATGCAAACAAGAAACCACAAAGTGCGAACATGCATCACAATGCATTATATCTAATGCAAATATTAACACAAGAATGCAAACATAAAGTAATCATGCATCAAGAATGTTTGCATATATACTTGGATTATGCACATTTATCAAGCAATATGCAACATTTTCGATTATGCACATGAGTGTCCAAAACGTGCATCAAACTTGAACGCAACATAAAACATAACTTCGATCAATTATTATCATGCCAACAATGAGGTTCAAACATGGGAACAATATTAACAACACCATGAGCACAAATACACAATTATGCCAACAATCGGAAGTAAGCAACATGTGTGTCGAAAGATGTTGAAGATGCATGAACCTGCACTAAAACAACTTCTAAAAATTCCCTAAAATCATATCCTAAAGATCCATTATGATTGGAGGGGGAATGGATAACAAAAATGCAAGAAAATGAAAGAAATTTTCATTCTGGTTCAGTGGTAACTGGTTACCAACCTGGGGGTAACTGGTTACTTAGTTCAAAAACAACATTTTTTTTTGCGCAAAATACACTGAGTAACCGGTTACCGTCCTGGGAGTAACCGGTTACTCTGGAGCCAGATTAAAAAATTCTGCATTTTCAAGAAAATTCAGTAGCAACTTCTTCAAATAAGTCCTTAATGCAATGCATATCACATGAACAAGAAATTTACACCCAAATGCACCAATTCAACACCAATCCGAACCACAAACAACTCAAGATCTTAAAGCCTAATGATCCAATTAATTAACGCATCAAAAATCAACAAAATGCGATGAACACATGTGTTGAGAGAATGCGAAATAACTAAAAACAAAAGTGATAATGAGTTTCACCAACCTACAAAGCTGATGTTTGCTTTGGTAATTGTTATAAAGAGAGATCAACACACTAGACAAGAGATCCATAGATTCGAAGCTCTTCCGCTAGAATATGCAAAATAAATTCGATTTAATGAAAACCTTGATGAACACTTCCAAGAATCACTTCCAAGATGTAAATTCAACACCAAAACAATAGCAAATCCTTCAATAATCCATGAAATCAATGCAATGATGGAGGTTTATCTTCAAATTCTTCAAGTTTCAATGCAAAACTTGAAGAATTTTTGAAGATGAAGCTTTGTGTGAGGTTTTGGAAAATGATAGGAAAGTGAGAGAAAAATGAGAGTGATGAGAGAAAATTGTGAAAAATGAATTGTTCACGTGAAGTTTGGGGAAAAATGCTTATATACATCTTAGGCTTGGAATGTGCTTTGGGTTAGGAGTGAGGTTAGGATCTTAGCTTAAGAGTGAGGTTTGGAAATATGGTTAGAAGTTGGTTAGCAAAACTTCTAGAACCTTCCCTTGGAAAGTGGTGCATTGTTCTAGAGTATTCCCTTGGGAAAGCTAGACTGAAGTGCGAAGTTGAAGTGAAAAATGTGAAAAATCCCTCCATGTTGAAAATTGACTTTTTTTTGTTGCAAAATTGCACGTGGTAACCCGTTACCAACCTGGGGGTAACCGATTACTTAGTACAAAATTTGAAATATTCCCTCTTTTCTTTGTTTTTGTGGGAAATCTTGGATATTCGGCTTATATCATTTGTTCTGAGCTTATTTTTCTTCTGAGTCATGATAATTGAAATGATCACTTAAAAAACACATGATCACACGCCCTGTGCATCAACCGATGATGTATGCTTTATATTTATTATTGTTATTATGATTTATGATTTAAAGGCAATTCAATGTATGAGATGATATGGTAAAATGATGTGGAAATGAAGCATAAGCTACTTGAAACTGGTAATAAATAAAAGGAAATTTTTTGGGGTGTTACAGTTTCCCCTATTCAATCATTGTAGACCTGAGTGGATGATAGTAACGGCTGTCAGACGTTCAAGGTTTAGAGGGATTGAATACCAGAATAAACCGGAAAATTTGCACTTTGTGAGAAACAACATAACCCGACTTTCAAAGGGAGCAATGATACGAGACCAAGCCGAAGGTGGACTCAAAAAAAGTAAGACTATGCCGAAGGTAGACTTTGATAAGGTTTGAGATCAAGCCAAAGGTGAACTCAAAAAAGTAAGGCCAAACCGAAGGTAGACTTACAAAGAATGAGACTAAGCCAAAGGTAGACTCAAACAAGGATATGAGACCAAGCAGAAGGTGGACTTGAAAAGTAAGACTATGTCGAAGATAGACTTACGATAAGGTTCGAGATAAAGCCGATGGTGAACTCAAAAAGTAAGGCCAAGATGAAGGTGGAATTACAAAGAATGAGAATAAGCCAAAGGTAGACTCAAACAAGGATACGAGACCAAGCCGAAGGTGGACTCGAGAAGTAAGACTATGTCGAAGGTAGAATTACAATAAGGTTCGAGATCAAGCCGAAGGTGAACTCAAAAATTAAGGCCAAGACGAAGGTGGACTTATAAAGAATGAGATTAAGTCGAAGGTAGACTCAAACAAGGATACGAGACCAAGCCGAAGGTTGACCCGAGAAGTAAGACTATGTCGAAGGTAGACTTACAATAAGGTTCGAGATCAAGCCGAAGGTGAACTCGAAAAAGGTAAGTCCAAGCCAAAGGTGGACTTACAAAGAATGAGACTAAGCCGAAGGTAGACTCAAACAAGGATACGAGACCAAGCTAAAGGTGGACTTGAAAAGTAAGACTATACCGAAGGTAGACTTATGATAAGGTTCGAGATCAAGTCGAAGGTGAACTCGAAAAAGGTAAGACCAATCCGAAGGTGGACTTACAAATAATGAGACTAAGCCGATGGTAGACTCAAACAAGGATATGAGACCAAGCCAAAGGTGGACTCGAAAAGTAAGACTATGCTGAAGCTAGACTTATGATAAGGGATATCATGAAAGATGATTCCGCCGGGGATAACAAGTATCTGAGGGTAAGATTAAAAAATCTACAATCCTTGGGTTTTGAAATCATGACTGGAAATGTGATAGTAATTCTCTGTAGGGATATTCAAGTATGAATGACGATTCACAGTTTATGGCTTTCGTGAAAGGTACCAAAACTAGCTTATGCTTCGTATGCATATGTTTGAATTTTTCCATGGCGTAATGCTCCATAGTGATGGAAAAGCTACGCTTTAGAGGATGAAAATTTAATGATGATTACCAAATACAAATGCAAGGGTGGTCTCCTGATAAGGAAGTAACAAGTATCCCCGACGACTTTATTGGGGAGAAATAATCACTGATCTGGTTCTATGAATCTTGTGAGGAATAACATCTTCGTTGGTGAGAATGCTAATGATATACTGGTCCTGAACTGCCACAACTGACAAAAATAAATTGGACTTAAGAGTGTTGAAGTGTGATGACCTTGTTGGGGAAGGTATCCCTTGACAGGAACTTATTTGGGGAAGAACGCCACCCACAGAATTCTGTTGAGGAATTGACAACCTTCTGACGTGGCTGAGGAAAGGATTTGTTGATACTATACTGAGGAAAAAAATTCTACTGGGGAATCACTCATGCACAAAGTCCTCTATTGGGGAGAGATGCCAATGAAGATTGGGTTTTGGTTGGGGAAGACTGCGAACAACACTGTGCAAGAAGGAAAACTGTAACACCCCACTTTTCCCAATTTATAAAATAATAAATTAACAAGTAAAAATCAGAGTTTAAAAAAAGTGGAATGTCACATCAACAACAAAATTTCTCTTTAAAAACAATATAAAATTCTGAATATTTCAACTTATAACAAAATGTCAATATCAACAATAATTCCTCTAATATTCTTGGTTTATAAGGTTTTCATCAAGATAAATATGATACGTAACCAAAACGAAAATAAACGAAACATAAAAAATCTCCAGTCCCGTGTTACGTATCAGTGCACTCCTACGACTCGATCAAGTAACACGAAGTCCATGCACACTCAAGTACCTGGATCATTTGTACTTCCAAGGAAGCACAGATACAATAACAACAACAACAAAGGGGTGAGAAACATATTCAAAAATTAACGGTGCATAAAACAAATCAAGGGTAACTTCTCACAAAATCAATATACAATAACATCACAACAATAATAAGCAACGACATATGATTCAACAACAATAATTATGCAATGTGACTCAACAATGACACAATGCATGTGGTACCAATCCAACTTAGTTCATTCAATCAAACTCGATTCAATAAGAATCCTGATAAATCATATACGCCCATCCGACAATGATTTATCTCCAACATTCTCCACAATGGAGTATGGATGAATCACGTACGCCCATCCGACAACGAATCATCCCACCAATAATACCTCAATGTATGCATGACTATGAATATGCATAAAATATGTATAAGCATCTAATTATACATCTACACGATCCATCCGATCACATATGCAACATAAAGTCCACACAATCACCAAAATATTCCTCACGCGACTTAAGTGATTAATTGTCTAGTTAATTCACCTAAGTTTCATCATTAATCAATTTCTCATTACTAATCCTTGATTAATTATGTCCTAAGGTCTACATTATTGCCTCAGATCAAGAGAATCGACATCAGATGCGAAATCAGGACAAAAATCGCAAAACACCAAAATTTTCCTTACAAGCCTAGTCATACGCGTATTTCCCAAGGTCATATGCGTATTGCCCAAGGCCATACGCGTATGGACCAGCTCCTGCGCCCCTTATACGCCCTCATACGCATATGGCTCACACTCTCAGGCCAATACGCGTATAGCCACCTCTTACAAGTATTTCTAAGCTTTTCTATGCGTATCATACTCAAATAAGCAGATGTTCGTGCAAAATCATTATCCATATGCGTAATTACCTAGCATTACGCGTAATGTAGAAATTTCACGCATGCCATACACATATGGACCTGCATAATACGCGTATGGACAAAAATAACAGTTTTTCATGTTTTCTCCTTCATTCTGATCCTGTTTCCTATGTTTCTCATTTCCACACTTCATACGTGTTCTAAGAAGGGTTCTACACAAAATTTACACTCCTATTCATATTAGTCTTTCATCTACTGTTACAAAATTTAGTTCTATCACTTTTCTAGATCTAAATTCGTAAATCTCCTTCTGCAACAATACAAAATCTATACAGCAGTGCAACATACAGAACAACAACAATAAGATTTCATACCAGGATTCAGTTAAATTAGATCGAATTTGCAATAATAATTTCATCAATCATCAGATTCATAGAACAACAATTATACACATAAATCCTACGAGGGAAAGGACCCCTCACTACCCCATCATGTTAATATCACCTAATATGAATCCCTTTCTCCCCCTTACCTCAAATCTTGAAGAAAATTCCTGCGAAAATGCTCTATGAAGGTTGCCCTAGCAGTGTTCTTCGTCTTCCTAGATCTCCATTGGTTTCTCCAAAATTGTTATGACTAATTTCCCCTTAATTTTCTGATTAAGTTTAGTTTCTCCTAATACCCTCACCATAATGTTTTTACTAATTCAACCTCATTAATTTTAATTAACTGAAATAATAATAATAATTCTAATTACTAATATTATCAACATAATAATAATAACAAAAATAATGTTTAATTGGACCTATTATTATTACCACACTCCACAATATTACTAATCGCACCATAAGTCTACCCATCCCACTAGGACACTACACCAAAACATTAAGTCACATGCCTTAAACCAGGCCAATAATGCACCAAAAATACACGATGAATAAATTATTAAAAATTGGGTGTTACAAAAACCATCCTACTTCTCACTGCTTTCGCCACTACTAGGGAATAAGGAATCCTCATGTACTGCTGGGGATAAGAAGATTCTTATAGAGAATACCTCTTCGTTGGAGGAAGACTCTCTACTTTAGGGATATCAACCTTCTATTTCTCTACTGTAGAAGGGTAATCCACTGAGACTTGCTGAGGAATCATGATCAACGAGGCACATTGTGAAAGAGAACCATGGATGTCCCGTTCCGGAGCTGACTTTTCTTTTTACTCTGTACCTACAAATTGGTGAACGCGCCTGATAGTTCCTACAAAATAGAAGATTAGACAAGTACACATGCCCCAGGGCTATGGTCTGAGTTTACCATCCCTATCACTCAACAATTAAGGTATATGACAAGTGTTTTACTCTTAAGTATGTATTATAAGACATCAATGTCTTCACAATGCAATATCTATCACAATATTTGGATGTTTCACATTCAAAAATGGTAAATGAAAGCAAAAACAAAGAAAGTTATTTGGATGAAATGCAATTTATTGATTGAAAGGTGGACATGAATAGGCTTTACATCAGGAGGAAAATTCCTGGAAAGAGGAAATTGCACAAAGGAAAAGTAAACTATCCTAATGGCAATGTGAAATTGGATCCCATCAAGTTCCAACCCTTCTATGACCTATATGTCCTCGAGACTCTCCGTACACTTCGCTTTTTAAGGAAGACTATGGGACCGATTCTTAACCTTCAAATTATCCATTGTTGTGAATGAAAAATAAAAAATCATGTTGATCACAGTTGTTCGTTTCGACCCCTCTTTTGCATGGACCTCCCCTTGCGGGTTTTCAATCCACCAGGATACCCCTTTTTGCCTAAGTGGCCCTTGCGGGTTTTCCACTTACCGAGTGTACATTTATTTTCATTGTATATCCTAAATTTTTGCCCGAACCTTTTATCGTTTTTTATGGTTCGCCGGGATGCCTTTTTTTCCCGGACTTTCCTTTTTTGTCAAGCGGGTCCTTTTATACGAAGTATTATTTAACAATGTTTGCGTTGACAAGGGATGGAAAGTCTTCTCCATCCATGGTTGTTAACATTAATGCTCAACCCGAGAAGACCTTTTTAACCACAAATGGACCTTCATAGTTAGGAGTCCACTTGCCCCTGTGATCTATTAGAGGAGGGAGGATCCTTTTCAACACTAAGTTATCGGGTATATAACATCGGGGTCGTACTTTCTGATCGAACGCCTGTTTCATCCTTCGTTGATACAACTGTCCATGGTATACAATTGCTAAGCATTTCTCTTCGATGAGGCTCAACTGGTTGAATATGGCCTGAAGCCACTCAACTTCATCGAGCTTGACATCCATCATTATTTTGAGGGATGTGATCTCCCCTTCACCTGGTAGGACTGCCTTCATACCATACACTAGCGTGAATGGGGTTGCCCCTGTTGATGTGCGTACAGATATTTGGTACCCATGCAATGCGTACGACAACATCTCATGCCAATCTTTATAAGTCATAACCATCTTCTGTACAATCTTGATATTTTTGTTAGCCGCCTCGACGGAGCCATTCATCTTTGGGTGGTATGGAGAAGAGTTGTGATGCTCGATTTTGAAGTTCCGACATAACTCCACCATCATTTTGTTGTTGAAATTGGAATCATTATCAATAATGATTCTTTCGGGCACTCTGTATCGACAAATGATTTTCCTCTTTAAGAATATGGCTAAGACCTGCTTGGTGACATTAGCATAAGATGCCACTTCCACCCACTTAATGAAATAGTCAATGTCAACCAGAATGAAGCAATGGCCGTTGGAAGTAGTAGGCTCGATCTTTCCGATCATGTCGATGCCCCACATTGCAAAGGGCCAGGGAGAAGACATGACACTCAACAGATTAGGAGGAAAATGCACTTTATCAACATAAATTTGACACTTATGACATTTGCGGGAGTATTTGCAACAATCAGATTCCATGGTCATCCAATAATACCCCGATCTCAAAAGTATATTTTCCATGGCATTGTGAGACATGGTGTAGGTTTTGAAATTGTCAAAAACTTGGTATGACTGAAATTATGTGGGAGACACAAGGAAGTAAAGATGATCTTATGTGGTAAAACTAATTTTGATGGAATTTCAACTAAATGCGCCGACTCATCCTTCTGCACAGGCCGGTTCATTCAACTCAGTTGATTTGAGTCGACTCAAACCTTGTTTTGAGCCGACTCAATTAAGGTGTTTTCTTCTTAAAATCTCTTGGGCCCCAACAAGCTGAGTGAGCCTTAATTTGAGCCGACTCATTTGGTCTGTTGAGCCAACTCATCCTTTTATTTGAGCCGACTCATCCCTGTAACTGTTTTTTTTAAATAATTTTTTTATTCTATATTTTTTTATTGTCTAACCAATATACATAGTTGTTTTTATTTCTTTTGAGAGGCCAACAAGAAAAGTGAAATAGATACACACTCTTCTCTTCATCTTCTTCTTCTTTGCGTCAATCAATAATCACACACAACAATCTTTGTCGATATAGGTGAAAATTACGAAGATAACGTTCAATCGTGAAATAGAGATTTCAGATTGGGTTTTGAAGGTGTGGGTTTTTCTTGTAAAAACCTTTGGGGTTTTCTCCTCCAAGATCAAAGAGGATTTGGAGGTTTTGCACACAATCATTGTACGTAAATTCAGCCGAGTGAGGTAGATTGAAAATCAAGTGGATCGTTCTTTCATATCACGGTAACCGGAGGATTGCGAAGATTATTGTGGGTTCACAAGCGTTGAAGAAAATCAGCCGAGCTCGAGGTTTGAAGGATTGAATATCCTTGCAAGAAGGGAGCAGTTAACTGGAGGTTTTCTCGACGCGCATGAAGGACTTGGTTCATCTTGAATCAAGGGACAAGAAGAAGTTGTCACAACATTTGCGACTCGGATTGGTTTGTTGTTCCAATTTTCTTCTTGTAAAAATAATTGAAATATTAATGAAATTGCCCAATTCGATTGAGAATTGGGGGCAGAGTACTTCTAGTGAGGACGGTGAAGGAATTTCCTAAACAAATCTCTCATGTTCCTTTATTGCTTTGTTCTTATATTTTCTGCATAATTTGATTGTGTGTAGTTTGAGAAATTCTGGTTTGGTTGAATTTGTGCACACCACATATTTGATAAATTGCTATCAATTTTTGACAGAACTATTGTGAAAATTCTGCACTAGTTCAACATAGAAATAACACTTTGTGTGTTTGCACACCAAGTGTTTGTGAAAAAGTCAAACCACACACATTCATTTTTATTGTGCTTATCTCTTTTCAATTAATTCATTATTGTGAGTGGCTTATCAAATAAGCTGAACTTAAGTGATTTGGTTGCAAAGTATTAAGTGTTTTATTATCCTTTACTCCCCATTCGGTTTCTAAACGCATATCCAATCACCGATGACTTTGTTTGTTTTAGACGAGTTTTCCGGGGAACTTCCGCAAAACATTTTTCAAATATTTTTGAAAAGTTAAATTTTAAAGAGGATCTATTCAACCCCCCTTCTAGATCCGCTCCATCATCTAACAAGTGGTATCAGGAGCACCGATTCATCTAGTGCTTCACATATAACTTTTTAGAAAATGGATAACGATCCAACGGGGGCGTATAATAGAGAACCTGTTTTCACCGGAGAAAACTATAGTCACTGGAAGGATTGTATGCGTATTCATATCAACTCTGTTGATAGAAATATATGGAAGGTTATTCAAGATGGTCCTATTCAACCCCCTTCTAGATTCGCTCCATCATCTAACAAGTGGTATCAAGAGCACCGATTCATCTAGTGCTTCATATATAACTTTTTAGAAAATGGATAACGATCCAACGAGGGCGTATAATAGAGAACCTGTTTTCACCGGAGAAAACTATAGTCACTGGAAGGATTGTATGCGTATTCATATCAACTCTGTTGATAGAAATATATGGAAGGTTATTCAAGATGGTCCTATTCAAATAACCATGACTGAAGAGAATAACCTTGAAATACCTAAACCTGAAGCACAATGGGATGAAAAGGATGAAAAGAACTATAACTATGATTGGAAAGCTCGAAATATGATTATTGCTTCTTTAGGAGCAGATGAATATTTTAGAGTTTCTCATCACACTACGGCTAAAGCTATGTGGGAAGCATTACAGATTGCCCATGAGGGAACTGATGACGTGAAACTAGCTAGAATTAACACTTTGCAACAAGAGTTTGATCGCTTTCACATGAACCAAGGGGAAACCATTGGTGAATTGGGAAACAAATTTTCTCATTTGTTAAATAGCTTAAATGCTCTTGGACAAACCACTCCCAACGATATAGCTACTAATAAAACTTTAAGGTGTCTTACGAGGGAATTGTTACCAAAGGTTACAGCGATCAAAGAAGCCAGTGATGTTAGGACATTGGATCTGACAAAGTTGATTGGTAAGCTACAAGAACATGAGCAAGAGCTCTTAAATCTTCATGAGCATGAAGAAAATGAGAAAAAGGAAAAGAATGAAAAACCAAAGGACAATGAGAAGAAGAAGAAGTCTATCGCATTGAAGGATTCTACTTCGAAATCTTCACCCAATAAAGATTCTGAGAGTGATTCAAGTGATGAAGAAAATGAATCCAATGAGGATATGAGTTTGTTTGTTAGAAGATACAATCGGTATCTTAGAAAGAATGAAATTTCTCATTCGGATAAGCGCCTTATTAACTATAGAAGGCAATATAACCTCTCAAAGCAAGAATCTAAAAAAAGTACCAAAGGTAAAGGATCATGCTAGAATTGTGGAAAACCGGGTCACTATAAACCGGAATGCCCAATGCTAAAGAAAGACAAAGCTAAAGACAAGTATCAATAGCGTAACACCCCAAAACTTGCCCTCTTATTTATTACCTAACTGAATTATGTTCGCATTCATCTGCATTCTCCCATTAGGTCATATCATTCATAATCATGCATTTCATGGAACTCCTAAGGCATGGGATCAATTCCATATGAAATTAGGGTCTCCCACCCTATCTGTGATCATTAGATGAACTCAAGGTTTTAGGTATATCGCTATCAGTAACATCTTTTTGTACTCTTGATGCTTGATTAGGTTTAATTTCTCTAATTAAGTAAGCTTCAAGGATTTCACTTGCAAAGACATTTCACCTGTGCATCTGGCCTATCATCAGGTTTTCAATTCAGAAGTATTTTGAGTTAGGGTCTGATTCGTGGATATTGAGGACTTCTCCTTTATCAAGTTACCAGGATTCCCTTTTCTTCTCACCATCTTAAGTTAATTTTCTTCATCTTTGTGCACCTAATGGATTGAATAGGCGAAGGACAAGTTAGTGGGATTTGGCTTTGAAGCTATTGGAATTGAAGGATTAATACGGACACAAGCTCAATTTGGATTGGAAGGATAGTTTGAATTGAATGTGTTAAATTGGTAATGTGAATCGATGAGGTCCATATCTCATTCAAGTTTGTTCGAAAATAAAAGTTATCTTAAACCACCTTCAAACTATCCATTTTATTGTTAATAGACTATGTTAAGCCCTTCTTTAACCAATTCCCATTTATCCTATTTTCATGTCCAATTCACTATATCCAACTTTTAAGCCCATTTCTCTATTAAACCAATTCATTATTTATTTTTGAGCTCCATTCTCAGTTCCCTTTTTAATTCTAACTTCAAATCAATTTTTAATAAACCAATTATCATTTTTAGCCCACTTTTTAACATTCACTTTCCGTTTTCATAATAGGAATATTCATTTTGTTTTTATCCAAAGGTTTAGTTTCATTTTTTATACCATTCTTTTTAAACCTAATGTCAAGCCCATGAAATTATCAAACCCCCTTCATTATCTCAATCATATTCCTTAAACATCTATTATCCAGTTTTCATTAATCATTAAGTTTGTATGCTAAAAAAAGAAACTAGTTACAAAAAGGATATATCAGAAAATTCTGTTTACAAAATGCACATAACAGAAAACTCTCAGCAGGTTTTTTCAGTCAGATTTTTATTAACAACCTGTAACAAAAACTAAAAAAAAACTCACAAGGGAAAAACAGGGAGGGTAATCGAAAACCAATAGATCACACCAGAAAATTCTAATAGAAATAACTGAATTTATCAAGGGGAGATTCAGTTACAAAGTCATAGCAGCAAAAAATTAGTTAAAAGGTGATAACAGGAAAAAATAAGAGGAGGAAGAGCTGCAATAAAATTCAGTGACATACAATCAGTTATAGTCAGTTACAAGAAAATCAGTTATACAACTGATATAACAGGGAACTCACATAACAAAAAAGAGATTAAAAAATATACACCACAAAAAAAACGGAGGAGAAAAAAATGCTGGAAAAAAGATAAGTGACAAAAAATGCAGAACTCTCTTTTCTCATCGATTACCATCTTCTTCTTGAATACATCATCTTCAAGCTTCATCCTTCAACCATCAAGAATCAACAACAATCAAATCAAACGAAGAACAACAAGTGCAGAAGGAGAAGAAGCATAAGTGAAGTGCGTTAGAGCCATATCTAAACCGTTCCGTTACAATCGTCATCGACATCGCAAACCTTCATCCACGTCAACCACCACAACACGTGAGAACACAACTGATTCAATGACTTCCAGGAGCTGAAAAAACCTCTATAACCATTTCTCAACTTCAAGAACACCTCAACATCTTCAAAGGAGCTTCAATCTAAAATCTTCAATCAATCTTTGCATAAACTTCCCTGGATTCAACACCTTGTCTTCATCATCTACAATCTTCAATAATCAACATTCGATCAACCGAATCATCACTCTTCAACACATCCTTGATCATTAACTTCAAATCATCTTCCTCAAAGAATTCATCTGCAAACAAAAGATACATATCAAGGATTCATCATCGACATCAACAACTCACAACTCCGCAACGATTCATAACAACCTCAACGGTGGAAGAAGAAGAAGATTCACGAAAAGTACATACAGAAAGAAGAAGTAGTATACCTGAAAATATGCACTGGTTTGGTTATCTTGTTTCTCCTATATTGAAGACACCGTCGGAGCGGCTCCGATTGGTAATTTCGTTTTCCGATTTGAACATAGTTAGAACACGCAGATCGTGTGTGGCTGTTAGCTTTGTTATTTCATTTGAGTTATGTGATTTGTGATCGGGAAAAGGGTCTTGGTGCATCGGCATGAATCGGTGGTGGTGTGTGCTAAAGGAAGAAGCAATACGCGATTTTCAGAGAGAGTAACGACGTTGCATGGAGATGTAACAAGCTGAAGGGGATGGTGTTATGCAACGACACAAGGAGGAGCGAAGCCATAATAGGACGATCGAAGGTGGTGAACTTTCGACAGTGGAGTCCATGAAGAAGGAGAAAGGTTTAGTGGCGGGATTTTTATTGAGTAAGAGGAGTTTGCATCTTCAGTTAGGTTTTTTTTGCAAGAGATAAGGAAGTTAGGGTTGTATCATTTTTTGGTTCAGGCCCATGAATTGCTATTCAGACACCCCAAATTCCTATCACACCCCCTGCGCCTCTTGCATGTAAATGGGCCTAACTTCAATGAAACCTCTATCCAGACTGTCATATTCACTAACTTACCCCCGTTTGCGCCATGTTAAAGGGGAATGGGCCTGGGCCAAATTTGCTATTGGTTGCTACTATTTTCTCTTATACCCCATATGTTCTTTTTCTTCTTTTTTTAGAAGTTTCTACATAGATTTCTTATTTTAATTCTTGTGAATTAATTTTTGTTGATTAACATCTTAATTCATTTCTTGACAAATTTAATTAGAATTTTTGCACTAATTTTAATTAGTGTTTATGACTAATTTTGATGTAAGTGTTCATAAGCTTTTTTAATCGATTTCGATCGATTTTGGTTATGGTGGATCTTCACAAAGCGATTATGGGAGAAAATAATTTATTTTTCTTATGGGAGATTACAAGATCTTGCACGAAGTTTTTGGATCTTTTTTATATGAAGAATCGACACTTCGATCAAGTAAGTAATCCGACTTTCTCCACTTTAGCACATCATTCTAGTTTGTATGCGACTTAGAATCATATAACGTAAGGTGCATATTGAGCCCTACCACCTGAGGCACTGGATATTATTTGTGATTTTTGATGATATGTGTCGATATCGTATCTTAGGGATTAGGTTATGAACGATAGAATTCGCTTCCTTTCACTTTCCCTTAAAACACCGTTTTTTGCCCGTTTCTTCGCAATTATTAAAAATAGTTTCGGGTGTGATAAAATTCTGGAAACATTCATAAGTGATCCTTATCCTCTTAATTAATTTTGTATATTTTTTGATTCCATATTTTATTGGTTTTAGTAATTAATTTGGATTTTTCTTTCCAAGCTGTCCCAAAATGAATGGTTTTGACATAAGGGACCGAAAAACATTTTTTCCCATAGGTGTGAGACCTATTTTTTGTGTGTGATTAACCAATGGAATTTTTGACATTTTGATGCTACTTGGGATTTTTTTATATAATTTTCGGTGCAAATTTTGATCCACTTTGTGGAGTTGTTTTTCTGCGATCATGCCTTGTTCTCTTACTCGTTAAGTGATTGTTTTAACACTTTGGTGAAATCCTTTTAGCCAATGTTAGATACTGACTTCACTATGCTAGGGATTTAATTTCATAATATTTCAAGCCTTTTTTTTCTATTTTTCATGTCACCTAGATTATAGGTCCGATTATGCGCTTACATTTAGTTCCTTAATTCCAGTTATAGGTCACTTTTTGTACCATCTTCATTTGGTCCGTTTTGGTGTTTTAAAAGTGCATAATTACTTGGACATGTTTAGCCTAAACTTGTCCACTTCTCTCCTAAATGTTAACGTAACTTATTTGTTCATTCATAAGCATCATAGGACATCTATAAAGAGTGTACACTACTTATTTTGATACTCATTTCATGTATTAATTCATGCTTGTATTCCATATGCATTTATACTTCATCCATGAACTGTAACTTGCATTTAGGTGAACTTCTTGTACATAGTTTTACATAGTTTGATCTTGTGAGGTATCCTAGAATCCTTAGGGATCTATAGCATATAACTAATGACTTTAGAAGTCATATAACCTTTAGGTACCTTCACCTTTAGACTTAGGTCTTATTTTGAACCATAGTTCCATTATAAGATGTCTGTAAGGTTTAATTGCCTTTATGCTTTGTTTTGTTTCCAATGTGAAAATTATTTTGTCACTAAACTTTGTTTTGTAGGGGGGAGGGGGCAAGGTAAGCCACATATAACTTCTTTCTTTATCATCCTTATGCTTCCAAGTTATGTTTGCCTTGTACCTTCATTCAACTTTCTTCATCTAACTTCACCTTGATTTCCATTAGGGTTTAATACCTCATTAGGACATAAATTGTAGTTGTTTGATTTCATAACATTAGAATACTTTAATAGGGTTTAGCTACTGACTTTAGAAGTCCTTTAATCATTTAGGATCCTTTAGATCTAGGTCTTAACTATAGGAGGTTCTTGATGCCCTTTCCTTAGCTAGTTTGAGCTTTTGCCATGCTTTATGCTTTCAATATGCTTTGTAAAGCTAACCATTGTTTTGTAGGGAGGTTAAGGTAAGCCTTGCTTATACAAATCCTTCCTCATATTATTTATACTTTCAAATTGTGTTTGTCTTAGCCCTTTAGGCTTTGTTTATACAACTTTATTCTTTCCCTCTTTAGAAACAACTTAACTTCTTTAGAGAAGTAAGTTGCTTTCTAGTTTCTTTTTCTTTTCTTTTTTTCATTAGGATTAGAAGATCACACTAACCATAAGATCTCCTTTCCCATGCAATAAACAATTTAGGGTTATGTCTTAGTCCCCTTAGTTTGTTCTTTTGCAACTTGAGTCATTCTTTCTCATCTCATAAAGAAAACAGTACAAAACACCTAAGAAAGGTTGAGCTTTCTCGTAAGACACGAGACTTTGCCGTGGGTTACTTATACACGTCTTGTTTTGGGGCAAGGTGTAAGTCATCTACCACGATGAAAACGTCTTAGTATGAGAAGGTTCATAAACAAAATCAAAACACTTCTCTAAAAGGCAAAACAACAAAGAAAAATCGTCTTTTCCTGCGGGAATTCTTTTCTCACCTCATTCACTCTCAATGCAAACTTGCGACGACTTGTCTCATTTGCAAGACGGTAAACACACTCGTACTAGACGAGCCTGCGACACCTGAGTAAGGCATACACAGTTCCAGCTCATAAAAAACACAAATAAATAGTTCTCGCCTTAGTTAGGCGAAATACGTCGACTCCGATCCTCATTTTCCCAATGAGATACGTAGGCAGCAGGGTAGGGCCTATTCGAGCACATTCTTTATTTTCCCTACATTTTCTCTATTCTTTCGTTTCGATCTCTTTTCTCACTTCCAGTTCCAGTAGCAGTTTTTATTCAGCAACATCTTATTTCTCACCCTTTGAAACATACTAACAAGCATGGATCCTGTCGGGTACGGCGGACGGTCTGGGGTGCTAATACCTTCCCAGGTCGTAACCGACTCCCGAACCCAGATCTTTGGTTTGCAGGACCTTGTCTTTTCCTTTTCTCTTAGGTTTGTGCAGCATTACCTTTCCCATTCATTCGGGAAAAAAATGCCTGGATGGCAACTCTACCTTTTCCGTGCCACTTTCGCGTTTGTACTAGGATGAAAATCCCGGGAGCGACAAACGGAAAGGAAGCAAAGATAGAAGAGCATATATTGCATGGGAAAGTGATAGTGAATCTTCTAGAAAAGCAAGCTCAAGTGTTGAGGAAGATAAAGTGAATCTTTGTCTCATGGCACACAAAAGGAGCAAAAAGCAAGTAAGACATGTTAAATATGATAACGTTGAAAAATTGTCTTATTTTGCTTTACTTAGTACTTTTAAAGTTCTCCACCAAGAAGCTCAAGAAGCTTTTAAGCGTGTAGATTCCAATAAGTGTATTTTCAAATACTTAGAGAAAAAGGTTTTTGACAATCAAAATTCTTTAGAAGCTCTTAAGCGCTCTATGGTGGAATCTACTATAGAAGACAAACGAGAATGGCATAACTTTCGCATAATTTGCGTACCAAGAAATGAGGTTTCTCGCGGATTGATATGGTTGAAGTTCATCTCATTTACATACTTCAGAATAAGGTTAAAGTCAACTGGCCACCCTATTTTGCAAGTCGTATCTTTGCTTTTAAGGAAAAGAAAGGCGTAGCTCTTGCGTATCCTTCCATCATTCAAGCCATTATTAATAAAGCATAAATTGCTATTGAAAGTTTACCTATGATTTCTGTTTCTGAACATAATTGTTTTTAACAAAAGATACTTAGTCTAATGCGTCATATATGGGATCACAAGGAGAAGAGGTACAAGTTTCTTAATAGGGCTGGAACTGGTCATGATCATGAGGATGAAGATGGTGCTGAAGATGAAGAAGAGCAAAATATTGAGGACATGAATGTTAATGAACCTCCTGTTGATAATGAAGACTAGTATCATGCTCCATCCTATGATTCTTCACTCTATGAAAACCAAGGATGGGGAGAATGGCAACACACGGGATGAACGCAAACAGATACTTCATTTGCTCCTCCATCTCCTCCTCTTCTTCCTTAAGACAACACCTCTAGTACTATGACTCTGCTCCAGAACATGAAACTTCAACAACAAAACTATTACAACACTCAAACTGAGCGCTACAATGCGTTGGAACAAAGGATAACTGACCAAGGTAAGGCATTTGCTGACTATGTATCTGTTCAAGACACTCAATATACCGCATTGCAAGAACACTTGGCTACTCAAGACACTACTTTTGAGACTTTTGCTTCTAGCTCCTTGGTTCAGATTAATGAAGTTCATAGTTTGAATGTTGCCCTTGCAAACTCCTTCAACACACTCAACAAGAGTTTTCTTCACTTTACTGGAGCTGATACGGATGAGCCTCAGCCAGTTACCTATCATCGTTGTTACCCATCACATCGGGGTCATGGTCCTAGGAATTGAGAGATTCATTGCATCACATTTCTTATTCATTAGCATTTTTTGCCTACTTTTATTATCTTTGTATGGGATCTTTATTTGTTCATTAATACTATAGATAATTCTTACTTAAGTTTTCTTGGTTCATTATCTTATGTGTGCTTATTTACTTACCGTTTGTCTTTTCATCCCCTATTGTGTGTTTGTGGATGGTTGAATTTTATTACAATTGGTATTCTCATAGTATGCTTATTGTTATTTGATATTGGTTAATAATCGACTCTCTTTTTGATGTTGTCAAAGGGGGAGATATTATGTAGATTGAAACATTGGTTATGATTGGTGGCATATATTCAGGGGGAGCTTCGTAACACATGATAACATTGGTTTCTCATCACAAATTTCATCAAGTTTTTGCCATCATCAAAAAGGGGGAGTTTGTGAGACATGGTGTATGTTTTGAAATTTTCAAAAACTTGGTATGACTGAAATTATGTGGGGATACAAGGAATAGAAGATGATCTTATGTGGTAAAACTAATTTTGAAGGAGAAGAGTTGTGATGCTCGATTTTGAAGTTCCGACATAACTCCGCCATCATTTTGTTGTTGAGATTGGAACCATTATCAATAATGATTCTTTCGGGCACTCCGTATCGACAAATGATTTTCCTCTTTAAGAATCGGGCTACGACCTGCTTGGTGACATTAGCATAAGATGCCACTTCCACCCACTTAATGAAATAGTCAATGGCAACCAGAATGAAGCAATGACCGTTTGAAGTAGTAGGCTCGATCTTTCTGATCATGTCGATGCCTCACATTGCAAAGGGCCAGGTAGAAGACATGACACTCAACGGATTAGGAGGCACATGCACTTTATCAACATAAATTTGACACTTATGACATTTGCTGGTGTATTTGTAACTATCAGACTCCATGGTCATCCAATAATACCCCGATCTCAAAAGTATATTTGCCATGGCCTTGTGAGACATGGTTTAGGTTTTGAAATTGTCAAAAACTTGGTATGACTGAAATTATGCGGGGGACACAAGGAAGAGAAGATGATCTTATGTGGTAAAACTAATTTTGATGGAATTTCAACTAAATGAGCTGACTCATCCTTCTGCACAGGTTGGCTCATTCAGTTTAGTTAATTTGAGTAGACTCAAAGCTTGTTTTGAGCCGACTCAATTAAGGTGTTTTCTTCTTAAAATCTCTCAAGTCCCAACAGGCTGAGTGAGCCTTAATTTGAGCTGACTCATTTGGTCCGTTGAGCCGACTCATCCTTTTATTTGAGCCGACTCATCCCTGTAACTATTTTTTTTTAATTAATTTTTTCATTCTATATTTTATTATTGTCTAACCAATATAAATAGCTGTTTTTATTTCTTTTGAGAGGCCAACAAGAAAAGTGAAATAGATACACACTATTCTCTTCATCTTCTTCTTCTTAGCATCAATCAACAATCACACACAACAATCTTTGTCGATCTAGGTGAAAATTATGAAGATAACGTTCAATCGTGAAATAAAGATTTCAGATTGGGTTTTGAAGGTGTGGATTTTTCTTGTTAAAACCTTTGGGGTTTTCTCCTCCAAGATCAAAGAGGATTTGGAGGTTTTGTACACAATCATTGTACATAAATTCAGCCGAGTGAGGTAGATTGAAGATCATGTGGATCGTTCTTTCATATCACGGTAACCAGAGAATTGCGAAGATTATTGTGGGTTCACAAGCGTTGAAGAAAATCATCTAATCTCGAGGTTTGAAGGATTGAATATCCTTGCAAGAAGGGAGCAGTTAAACGGAGGCTTTCTCGACGCGCATGAAGGACTTGGTTCGTCTTGAATCAAGGGAAAAGAAGAAGTTGTCACAACATTCGTGACTCGAATTGGTTTGTTGTTCAAATTTTATTCTTGTAAAAACAATTGCAATATTAATGAAATTTCCCAATTCGGTTGAGAATTGGGGGCATAGTACTTCTAGTCAGGACGGTGAAGAAACTGCCTAAACAAATCTCTCGTGTTCCTTTATTGCTTCGTTCTTATATTTTCTGCATAATTTGATTGTGTGTAGTTTGAGAAATTTTGGTTTGGTTGAATTGGTGCACACCACCTATTTGATACATTTCTATCAATTTTTGACAGCACTATTGTGAAAATTCCGCACTAGTTCAACATAGAAATAACACTTAGTGTGTTTGCACACCAAGTGTTTGTGAAAACTTCAAACCACACACATTCATTTTTCTTGTGCTTATCTCTTCTCAATTAATTCATTGTTGTGGGTGGCTTATCAAATAAGCTGAACTTAAGTGATTTGGTTGCAAAGTATTAAGTGTCTTATTATCCTTTACTTCCCATTCGGTTTCTAAACGCATATCCGATCACCGGTGAATTTGTTTGTTTTAGACGAGTTTTCCGGGGAACTTCCGCAAAACATTTTTCAAATATTTTTGAAAAGTTAAATTTTAAAGAGGATCTATTCAACCCCCTTCTAGGTCTGCGCATTTGTCTAACAGGCATGTCCTCCAGCATGGGTACCGAAGGATCCCTAGTGAACTTCCTGGATTAACATGTCTACTTCGTGTCTATCCATGCATCTGAGCAAAACTATGTCGAAGTTTCTCTTGTATAACACATCGTCCTGATTTAAGAAGAAACCACCTGCCAACCTCCTTAGAGTCTTCTTATCTTTGCTGGATGCCCCTGTCGGGTATTCTTGGCTCTTAAGGAAATGTTTGATATCATAGTACCAAGGCTTATCATCATCAATAACATCATCTGCAAACACATAAGCGAGCCTTTTGAGGCGAGTTACCACACTCCTGGGCACATAATTACACTGTTGCACTTTAATCATGGAGGACAATGTTTCTAGGTCATCATCCAACTGATTCTCATCATGAGGCACATAATGAAGCTTTACCGCCATGAAGAATGTCAACAGTCTCCTCATGTAATCTCGGAATGGAATCAAATGTGGTTGATGAATAATCCATTTTCCCTTAGCCTGATTAATGACCAAAGCTGAATCACCAAAAATATCGAGGGTCTTAATTAGAAAATTAATCGCATCCTCAATTCCCATTATGCAAGCTTCATATTCTGCCTCATTGTTGGTGCATTCAAAAGTCAAACAGGCAGTGAAGGGCATGTGAACTCCTTCCGGTGTGATAATGACGACACCAACTCCGCTGCCATTCATGTTAACAACCCCATCGAACATCAGACTCCATTTGGATTCAGGTTCTGGCCCCTCCTCCGGGAGTATTTCTTCGTAATCGTTCGATTTGAGGAACATGATGTCTTCATCAGGGAATTCAAACTTCATTGGCTGATAGTCATCAATTGGTTGTTGTGCAAGGCAGTCTGACAATACACTTCCTTTGATGGCTTTCTAGGAAGTATATTGAATGTTGTATTCAGTCAAGACCATCTGCAAACGTGCAACTCTTCCGCTTAATGCGAGTTTCTCAAAGATGTACTTGACATGATCCGTCTTATAAATCAATAAGGTCGTGTGAGTAAGCATGTATTGTCTCAATCGCTTAACAACCCATGCAAGTGTGCATCATGTCTTCTCAAGCATTGAGTATTTGGACTCACAGTCTGTGAACTTCTTTCTTAGGTAGTAGATGGCGTGCTCCTTCCTACCTATCTCATCATGTTGACTAAGAACGCAACCCATTGACCCTTCAAGTACTATAAGATACATAATCAATGGCCTCCATGGAACTAGAGTAATGATGATTAGAGGTTCTTGTAAATATTCTTTTATTTTTTTGAAAGCCGTTTGAAAATCATCGTTCCACCTGACAACCTGATTCTTTCTCAAGAGCTTGAATATTAGTTCACACGTAGCTATTAGGTGAGATATGAACCATGAAATGTAGTTCAATCTACCCAAGAAGCCACACACTTCTTTTTCTATTCTAAGCTCAGGCATTTCTTGCATGGATTTCAGTTTTGCAGGATAAACCTCAATCCCCTTTTCACTAACAATGAAACCCAAAAGTTTATCGAAATGCACTCCGAAGGTTCACTTATTTGAATTCAACCTCAGTCTGAACTTTTGTAACCTGTCAAACAACTTGGCCAAGTTTACCATGTGTTCTTCCTCTGTTTGTGACTTTGCAATCATGTTATCAACATAGACCTCGATCTCATGATGAATCGTATCATGAAAGAAAGTCACCATAGCACATTGGTAAGTTTCCCCATCATTCTTAAAACCGAATGACATCACTTTATAACAGAAGGTTCCCTAAGGGGTGATGAAGGTAGTCTTCTCCATGTCATCTGGCGACATTTTAATCTGATTGTATCCCGAAAATCCATCCATGAAGGAGAACACCGAGTATTGAGTTGTGTTGTCGACTATCACATCAATATGAGGCAATGACAAATCGTCCTTGGAACTAGCTATGTTCAAATATCGGTAATCAACACACATTCAAACTTTAACATCCTTTTTGGGCACTGACACTATGTTAGCAATCTATGGCGGATAACTCGTAACAGTCAAAAACCCAACATCAAATTATGTCTGAACCTCTTCCTTGATCTTTATTGCCATATTAGGTCGATTTCTACACAGGTTTCACTTTCAGACAATCTTCTCGGAGTGGTAGTTTGTTCACTAAAATATTGGTGTCAAGCCCCGACATATCTTGGTAAGACCAGACGAAGATATCAACATACTCTCGGAGCATAGCAATCAATCGGTTCTTCACATATTTTTCTAATACGGCCCCGATTTTTTCCTCTTTCTTATCTTCTTCAGTACCCAGATTCACAATCTCAATAGCCTCTTCATGTGGCTGAATCAACCTCTCCTATAACTTAAACAACCTGGCTAACTCTTCAGGTAATTCACAATCTTCTTCACCTTCCTCGTCGGCTTGGTAAATTAGATTGTCAAAGTCATATCGAGTCATATCAGAGTTGTTATCGATGGGACCCAATAGGGTGCATCTGCATGAATGATGATTCATGCTTTGTTTTAGAATGAGTGCGAGAAAAGTGAAAATGTACATTGCCATTTATTATTTAAATAAAAATAAAAATGAAAGACAGGGAACACCATATCACGAATGCAAAAATCGTCCATTTTATTGATGATTAAACATTGCATAGTGAAACAAGAATGCCCTTACAATGAGCTGTTACGCCTTAGGCAAGGTGTAGAGCTTTCATACAAAAGTAAAGAAAACACGAGACGATTACTCTTATTGGAAGGTAACAGTGATGATCTTTTCAGACGACCCGTTCTTGAGCTCCACTCTTGGGACACTCGGCTTGATCCAATCATCTATCTTGCAGTCACTGTTAGCGTTATCCTCCTGGAGGGTGCATATACGGCTATAGTCGACCATTCCAACACTGGAAAAAGTAATTGGTCCCTTACAGCCTCTGGCACTTGGTGCTACTGTTGCTTGATTAGGGGGATAACCGACTCCGAACATGTCTTCTTTCTTGGGGACTTCAATCATTTTCCCCAACCTTCACTATTATCGGATTCAATCACGTCGAGTGCTTGTTTGTATGACGCAATGGATACTCCCCTCTTCTTCTCTCCAGATGTTGATGCTGACGTTGCTTCAACTCTAACCAGCTCAAAAGCTTAGCATGTAGTTTCATATATTTCCCTATCTATCTCGACATATTTGAAGGAAGATAAATAACTTATGAAAATGTCCTTTTCCTCGCATACCGTAATGATCTGCCCATCCATGACGAACTTCAACTTCTGATGTAAGGTGGAGGACACTGCCCCAGCCACATGAATCCAAGGGTATCCTACCAGACAACTATAAGCGGGCTAAATATCCATTACTTAGAAAGTTGTGTTAAAGACCTATGGGCCCACTTTGATAGGGAGTTCTACCTTACCAAATACGGATCTCTTTAAACCATCGAATGCACAGATCACCAGGTCACTGGGACGGAACACCACACCATCATAATCAGACTTGATCAAAGCCTTTTTCGGAAAACATTTAGTGAGGACCCTGTGTCAACAAGCACATGAGAAAGTACATCTCCTTTGCACTCCATGGAAATATGCAAAGCTCTATTATGATTTCTACCTTCCGTGGTTAAGTCAAAATCTTAAAGCCCAACCCGTGACTTGTATTTACACTTTCAATGACAGTCTCAAGCTGGTTTACAGAGATCTCCTAAGGGACATAGGCATTATAAAAAATCTCCAACAAGGCATTCCTGTGAGATTTTGAACATAACAACAGGGACAGGATATAAATTTTGGATGGAGTTTGGTGGAGATGATCGACTATTTTATAGTCACCCTTCTTGATGATTCGAAGGAATTCCTCAGCTTCCTTCTCGAAGGTAATCTCTGGATCAGGATTAGGGACCTCATTGGACACAACTTTATTACCATTGGCCTTAGCTAAGGCCTCTGAATTGTCACTTGGCAATTCCGCACTATTTCATAGTGTTTGCGATGCGAACAACCTTCCGCTTCTAGTGAAACCTCTAACGCCCACATTTTCAACCTAGTGATGCATCAAACCCAAAGTAATTGTATCTTGCCACTTACCACTGCAATATACTTCAACACTGTAGTTCCATGGAATTTCTCTTTCACTCTAATATGGAACATGCCCTGGAATAGTAATCGTGACAAGTTTCGGCCTTGCCGGTGCCAGAATCTCAATAGGGATGAAATATATGGTCATTGTAGAGATATCTTCCTCTTCTTTAGAGACACGATCAAACTGAAGGCCCCCTTATCAATTAATTTTTGAATACTGGTCTTCAAATTTTCACATTCATTTGTGGACTCCTCACAATCTTGGCAAACTTCTTCTCAACCTGGGAACAAACCTTCTTTGAAAAACAGTTCTTCACTGCTCACAACAAAGTCTTTATGGAGTTGACATCGTGTATCAAGTTCAACATGTCACCATCTTCTACAGCCCCCATGAATTTCACATGTTGAGGCATAAGATTCTGAGAACGTTAGGAGTGTGAGAAAAATTGATAACTTTCGAGTCCAACAGGTCTTGCACCTTATGTTTCAGAGCCTTGCTATTCTCATTCATATGGCCCAGTGCACCAGAGTGAAACTCACAATGAGCGTTAGCATCATAATCATCCGAGATTTGTTTGTGCATTGGTGGTTGAAAATTTCGGAGATGAATCATCTGTAATTGTAGAATATTTTACAAGAGTTAAGAATATGACATGCGTGGAGTCTCGAAATGTTGTTCGGACGTCCTAGGTCTCGGTTGATGACCCTGCCGGGCAACTCTTTGTTGTTGCTGTGACACATGTTGGTTGGTCGCTGTAAACACCCCAAATTTGCCCTCACTCATTTCACCATGGCTTGTGATCTTCCACATTTGCATTAGTTCAATCATAGCATATCATATTGCATTTTTTTGCTTCACTGCATTGGTTCAAATTCATCTGCATCTAGGGTTTGTGATCTGAGCAAACCAAGGGTCATCTGAGCCACTCCAAATTCCATTAATCATCTCAAGGGGGTACATGTATGTTCAAGCATCATATTATATCCTCCCAAGATCAAGGAAATCAGAAAATCACAAGAACTGAGGAAGGTATGGAAGCAGAGCCAAGCTTAACTGCACAGATGACCTAAAATTAGGGTTTTGGTTTCAGAGGCCATAACTCCAAATTTTTTGCTCATTCTTGTTTCTATTGGTCATTATATGATATAATGATCATACATACCAATTTTCATGAAGAAATTCAATGGTGAAGGCATCTGATCAATAGATGACTTCCTGAGCAAGTCAGTGCAAAATCAGGGCATCTGAGGCCCCCAATCATCCAACCAAAGGGTCTTCTCCATTATTTTGGGTGTATATGATCTTTATTTGATCTTAGAAGAAGTTAAAAGTTCAAAATTAAAGAATTTCAAGCCATTTGCAAAGTTGCCATTTTGGGAAAGTGACTTGTAATGCAAAATTGCCATTTTGGGAAAGTTTTTCAACCTCCTCTTTTTGATTCAAAAATGCTTCAAATGAAAAATTCCTGGTCATGAAAGTTGTAGATTGGATCATTACCTTTTCAAAAAGTACAAGAACTTGATCTAATTCATCATAGAACTCAAGTTATGGCCTTGCAAAGTTGGGAAAAATCACAAAATTTCACTTATGCACCAAAGAGGGAAGTTTGCAAAAACACTTGCCAAAGCCAAATGTGACTTCTAATTGACTTCTAAGCATTACACAAACATCATACATGACCTATAATTCAGAATTGCACAAAGAAATCCCAAGTTTCATGCCTTGAACATCAAGATTTCATAAAGGGGCCAAAACATCACATAATTGCAAAACACCCCATAACTTTCTTCTCTCTTGCTGAATTGCCTCAAGAATGGATTTGTGGACATCCATGAAGTCAGCTGCGCATGGACATGCCCAAGGACCAGCTGTGTTCTTGCCCATACCTCAAGTACAAGTCATGTTGACATTTTTGCAACTTGCCCATACCTATCAACATAGGCCACCACCCACCCTCTGACCTATCACAGCTTATTATGTGAATCAAAACCAAGCCAAAACACACAACATTGCAGCCTAACACTTGAGATTGCTGAGCATACACAAAATCCCTCAAACTTGCAAGAGCCTTCGAAACTCAGCACACAAGCTTCAAACCTCAAAACAAATCCCATAGAACAACTCCACAATCATCACTGACCATTTCCCACCCCTCATTATGCCTTGAAACACCTTGTATCAAAAACACGATTTTGACATTTCTTGAACTGAACTTCTTCCAACTTCATTTAGAGACCATTTAAACTCCAACCAAGCATCACAAACTCTTCAAGAGGATCATTGGAGCTGATATGAAGCAAAGAAGCAGCCAGCCAGTGCCATTTTCGAAAGCTTCAGTTCAGGTGAGCTCAAGAACTTTTTTTCCAGAACCTTCATTTTAAGTTCTTAATTGATTCTATGTGCTCTCCTGATGATCATGATGTCTTTACTTTTGAAAATGATTGAGAAATAAGCATTTCATAAGCTTCTGAAATTTCTGATATGTTTTCCGTTTTGCTTTGATTCATGTTCTTGATGATGAATAAATGAATTTTGTTGTGTGATTATTGTTGGGGTTGGTGTGAGGATCATTTATGGAGAGTTTGAGGGCTTGGGGTTGCGTATTGAGGGAGATTGGATGAGAGGCTAGCCGGAGAAGATGACCAGAACACTGTTCCGGTCACCTGAAAGTGATTAGGGTTCAGATTAGGGTTTAATTGTGTAATTAGAGTAGTTTGAATTCTGGCCCTTGGAAAGCGCGCGAAGTCAATTCTCTCCCTTTCTCATTCAAATCTGGACCACTGGATCAACATACTTCCATTAATTCACAATTTAATTTCATTTTAATTGCATTTCTTTGTACATTTTATTAAAAATAGCAAAACACTTTCAAAAAATTTTATCTTTTGCATTTCCCTTTCAAATATTTTTCTCATTCTGAAAATATTTTTTATTTTATTTTTTGCATAAAATTCGTATTTTTAAAATATTTAAATATTTATTTTAATTAATTAATGAGAATTAATTAATTAAAATACCATTTAAGTTTCTAAAAATCACCAAAAAAATCTCATTGCATCTTGATACATTTAGAAACATTATCAAACCCTTCACACAAATTTACTTTTGGTTCTTGACCTATTTTGACATTTTTCTTTGGATTTAGGGTTCTTAAAAGTCAATATTTTTACCCTAACTTAGAAAAATCCTTTATGCCTAATCATGAAGAGTTTGATGATGGCTCTTTTTGCATTGCATTTCTCATGTCATGTAGTTTCTAGGATAAAATTTGTTTTAATTTATCTTTCATTTTCAATTTTTTTTGCATTTTTCATTGTAAGGTATCTTAAAACCCTAGTAAACTTGAGAAAATCATAACTTCCATTAGGTTAGGATTTAGGTCCCCTCCTTTGGGCAGTGAACTTGTATAGGTTTAGGGTACCTTTGATCCCATTTTCAATTTTTTATCATGTCATTTTCTTCTGATTTTGAATTTTGCATTGCATATTGTATGTAAACCCTAATTTTTGCCTTCATTTGCACCCATCTTGCATAGGCTTGCATACATAGACTTGTCATGACACTTTGTGCATCCACATGACACATAAAGCACTCTAAAAAATATTGGAATCATGTTTGATCATTTCATCATCCATTTTCCATGCTTTTGCTTTCATTTCATGTCATATGCATTCATGTACTTTCATGGTTCTTACATGTTTCATTTGCATCCTCCTTGCTTGTATAATCATCCACATCACATGACATGCTTTCATACCATCCCATAACATCATTGGCCTCATGATATGCTTCTGATTTTGGTTGGCATCCTTGCATCTCATCTCATTTTCATTTCACTTCATTCCTTGTTGCTAACTTTTCAGGTGGTAAGTGTTTGAGAAGTGAATTTGCCTTCACTTCTCATAATCTATTCTCATCTCTATTATTCATTCATTGCTGAATTTTATTTGTGGATTAGAGTGAGATTGCTCATTCATGCTCCATCCTCTCTCTCTTTCTTCAAGCAACTTATCTTCTTAAGTGAAGTAAGTTGTCTTGCTTCTTCTGCTTATTTTCCTTCCATCTGCTTTTTCCTTGGTGGCTTCTCTCTTGAAGATTCCTTGCAAGCCTCATAAACCCTAGGAACATCCAAGCATGATCACAATTAGGGTTTGATTAGTCCCCCCATTAGTTTCTCCTTTGTGTTATCTTTGTGTCTTCTCTTCTCATCTCATAATCAAGGACTAAACCTTACAGGTTTTAAGGCTTTGTGATTAAGCTTATGCCTGCATCCTTCTATTAGGATGGAGTGTATAACTTTAATCCTAAGTGTTAAACCCTTAATGTGTTTAAATCCTTTAATCAATCCATCTAATAATTACTAAGACATCAAGCTTGTAACTTGGGCCTTGCATTAGGGTTCTAATTCTTCCTTAATTGGTTAAGAAGGACTAACCCTAGTGTTAATGGACAAGTCCCCCTCAAGTTGTCTTACAAACCATAAAATTCACCTCTTAATCTTGCCATTAACTAAAATCCACTTTAAATAAGGGTTTGTTTTGTCATGAGGTTAATCCCTAATCATGGATTAAGTTGAGGAGCCTTCCTCAGCTTAAATGTTCTCATCTATTATCCTTCTATTAGGATGATGTAATGAGTCCATTAAATCCTTGATTATGGCTTAAACTCATTACTTAACACTAAACAAAAACTCCAGAAACATCTAAATAATTACAAGTAGGTTAATGATCTTAATCCTACATCATGGTGATTAAGTGTGAGGTTCTTACTTCATACTTAAGGTATTCTCATTACCCCTAATCAGAGGGAGGATGTGATGAGTTTACTAACCCTTGGTTTAGGCTTAAGTTCATTTTCTTATGACAAACACCAAAAAGCAATAAAAGATTGAAAACACAAAAACAAACAATAATCGTCTCCTCCAGGATTCATTTCTCATCATCTTCACTCACAAACGAGAACTTGCTTCTTCCGTCTAATGCAAGATAGTTAGCACTCGAGCCAGACGGGTCATACACTTGAGCATAGATAAGTAAACAATTCATCAGTCAATTTATCTTTCAGTCTCTTTGAGTCGAACTACGGTGTTCTGACTTCTTCATTGCACGAGAGGATACGTAGGCATAACTTAACAGTTATCGAACAAAAGTCTCTGTATATTCCCCATCTTCCAGCATTATTATTTTAGCCTCATAATCTTGAGCTTCATACTCTTTTCTTACACTGACACTCTTTCATTCCACTTCACATTTCTTTTACACTGACACTTGCATTCTTTTCCAGCTTTTGCACATAAAATAGCACTGACACTACCCCTTTAAACACAAAATCTTTTAAGCGTGGATCCCGTCGATTACGGCGGACAATCTGGGTGCTAATACCTTCCCAGGTTGTAACCAACCCCCTTTTCTCAGTTTCTCTGGTTCGCGGCCGTCTTATCCATCTCTTCTAGGTTTATGCAGCATTACCTTTCCTTCGGGATAAAAATGCCTAGCTGGCGACTCTTTTCTTTTCAGTTCACCCTTGTGTGTCCTCTCCTTTTCACCGACCGTTCGCGTCTGTACCCCTTCTGACCAGGTGTCATTTGGTGGGAGCGACAATCGCGGCTGGAATGGTGACAGTTGTGGTATGGTAATATGAAACCTGGTTTCCTCTCTTCTATTGGGTATATACTTCCTTTGTTTCTCCTTCCTTTCTTTTCTGACCATTCAAGAATGGTTTCTTCGTTCTAGATATGGAAGCACCATTGTTCTGGATCTTTCCTAGCTTTATCCAGTTCCCAATTCTTTTCCCTACCATTATAATGTCAGAAAATCCACTTGATGAACACCCCGTGAGGCGCTCCATGAAATTCCCTGGGAGAGTATCCATGAACAAATATACCATTTCTCTTTCGAGTAGAAGTGGTTGAACTCTAGCAGCTAACTCGCGCCACCTTTGTGCATATTCTTTAAAGCTTTCGGAGTTCTTCTGCGACATGCTTTGCAGTTGAGTACGACTAAGTTCCATGTCAATGTTATATTGATATTGCTTCAAGAATGCTTCCCCAAGCTCTTTCCAGTTGTAGACAATTGTTCTCTCTAGTTTCATATACCATTCCAGGGATCCACCAGACAAACTGTCCTGAAAAAGTACATCCAGAGTTTTTCATCTTTGGTATAAGAAACAATTTTGCGGTAGTAGGCCTGGAGGTGAGTCTTAGGACAAGAAATTCCATTATACTTATCAAACCTAAGAGTTTTAAACTTCGGCGGGATCACTAGCCCTTGCACGGAACCCATGTCAGAAACATCAATCCCTAGAGTGTCCTTGCATTCTAGAGCCCAGACTTTTTCTGCCAGCATATGGAATTCATGATGACTGCCACTGTAAACACCCCAAATTTGCCCTCACTCATTTCACCATGGCTTGTGATCTTTCTCATTTGCATAAGTTCAATCATATCATCTCATATTGCATTTTTGCTTCACTGCATTGCTTCTAAGTCATCTGCATCTAGGGTTTGTGACCTGAGCAATCCATGGGCTATCTGAGCCACTACAAAGGTCATCAATCACTTCAAAGGGGTCCATGTATGTTCAAGCATCATATTATATCCCCACAAAGTCAAAAAAGTCAAAAGAATCACAAGAACTGAGAAAGGCATGGAAGTAGAGCCAGGTTTAACTGCACAGATGACCTAAAATCAGGGTTTTTGGTTTCAAAGGCCATAACTCCAAAATTTTTGGCCATTCTTGTTTCTATTGGTCTCTATATGATATAAGGATCATGCATATCAATTTTCATGAAAAAATTCCACGGGGAAGGCATCTGATCAAGAGTTGACTTCTTGAGCAAGTCAGTGTAAAATCAGGGCATCTGAGGCCCCCAATGACCCAACCAAAGGGTGTTCTCCATCATTTTGAATGTGTATGATCTTTATTTGATCATAGAAGGTGTTAGAAGTTCACAAAATTAGAAAATTTCAAGTCATTTGCAAAGTTGCCTTTTTGGGAAAGTGACTTGTAATGAAAACTTGCCATTTTGGGAAAGTTTTTCAACCTCCTCAAATTAATTCAAAAATGCTTCAAATGAGGAAACTTTGGTCATGAAAGTTGTAGGATGGATCTTCCCATTTTCAAAAAGTACAAGAACTCATTCTAATTCATTTTGGATCAAAAGTTATGGCTTGTCAAAGTTGGACAAAATCACATAATTTCAAGTTTTACACCAAAGAGGCAAAGTTGCAAAACCTCATGCCAAGGCAAAATGTGACTTCAAATGGACTTCTATGCATTACACAAACATAAACCATGACCTAAAAATCAGAATGCACCAAAGAACCTCCAAGTTTCATGACTTATGCTTCAAGAAATCACAAAAGGGCCAAACTTTGTGAAAATTGCAAAACCTCACATAAACCTTAATCCACTTGCAAGTTGGCCTCAAATTCATTTCCATGGTTCTCCTTGATCATAGCTGAACCAAGCCATGCCTCTAAACCAGCCTGCCATGACCCATACCTCAAAGGACAAGTCACATTGACTTTTTGCAAAAGGGGCCATACCAATCAAGCTGTGCCACCAACAACTCTCTGCCCTATCACAGCTTGATATGTGGACCAAAAGAGACTCAAAACACACAACAAGCCAGCCTGAATACACAGCATTGCCATAGTTCCAAAAAACTCTCCCTTTTGCATTTTCATTCGAAACTCAGCACTCAAGTCTCAAACATCAAAACCAACTCCACCATCCTTTCAGAAAAGCTTCATAGAGCAAAAACCATCCTTCATCTTGCTTTGAAAGTCTCTGAAACAGAAATACGATTTTCCACTTCCTTGGACAGAACTTCATCAATCTCACAAATCAGCCACCATACACTCCAACTAAACCTCAAAGCATCTTCAGGGAGACCATTAGAGGAGCTTTGAAGCAAGGAGGCAGTCTGAAAGCTCCAAACTGAAAGCTTCACTTCAGGTAGCTTCGAAAAATCATTTTTCCAGAAACCTTGTTTTAAGTTATTGAAATGATCTACATGCTCCCCTGAATGCAATGAGCTTTGAATTTTTGAAAATGATGAAGAGATGAGGATGTATGGTCTGTCTGAAACTTTGCCCGTGAAAATGATTTTTGCTTGTTTCTCTTGATTAATGAAAAATAAATAGATTTTGTTGTTGGATTCTTGTTTAAGATGTTTGGTTGAGTGAATCTGGAGATTTTGGCACGTTTTAGTGGGGTTTTGAGAGAGATAGGATGAAGGTCTCGCCGGAGAAGACGACCGAAAGTCTTCTCCGGCCACCTGAGGGTCATTAACCCTAATCTGAGTAATTAGCCAACTTTGAATGTGAGCCATGGATTCTGCTGACCCGTGTTGACCCGCGCGCGTTTGTGTGGCTCAGATCACCCCCATTAAGCCCTAATCCACGTCATTTAAATTAATTAATTAGGGTTTAGGTTAATTTAGCCAGTTTGAATCTGGGCCAATGGATCTGGCGCCAGTCAACTCCCTCCAAAGCCATTTAAATCTCAGCCATGGATCTTGCATACTTCTCATAATTTCATTTTTAATTCATTTATTTTGTATTTAATTTCTACGAATTATTTAAAATGGTAAAAAACATTTAAAAATTCTGAAAATTTTTGTCAAACGTTTCATTAATTTTTAGAACCCAAAAATATTTTTATTTTTATTTTTTGCATTAAAAATTATTTTTAAATCATTTAAATGTTTATTTTTAATTAGTTAATGAAAATTAATTAATTAAAAATGCATTTAGGTATTTAAAAATCACCAAAAAATTCATATTGCATTTTAAAACATTTAGAAGCATTATCAAACTCTCAAAGCAAATTTCTTTTTGGTCCTTGATGCATTTTGGCAATTTTCATTGGAATTAAATTCTTTTAAAGGCAATATTTTTGTTCAAACTTGAAAAATCCATTCTGCCTAACCATTGAGAGTTTGATAATGATTCTTCTTGCATTGCATCCTTCATGGCATGTAGTTTATAGGATAAATTTGGTTTGAATTCATATTTCATTTTCAATTTGTTTTGTATTTTTCTTTGTGAGGTATCCCAAAACCCTAGTTGATTTAGAAAAATCATAACTTGCACTAGGTTAAGAGTTAGGTCCCCTCCTTTGGGCAGTGAACTTGTGTAGGGTTAGGGTTCCCTTGGTCCCATTTTCAATTTTTTATCATATCATTTGCTTCTGGTTTTGAATTTTTGCATTGTATGTTGCATGTAAACCCTAATTTGTGCTTTCCTTTGCATCCACCTCATCTTTGCTTGCATTTAAGAGCTTTCCATGACATCTTGTGCATCCACTTGATGCATAAAGCATCTTAGGACATATTAGAACCATGATTGATCATTGCATCATTCCTTTGCCATGTTATATGTTCATTTCACTTCATAAACATTCTTGAATCTTTATGGTTCAAAGCATGCCTCATTTGCATCCTTATGCTTGTATGATCATCCACAACTCTTGACATGTGTTTGCATCATCTCTTAGCATCATTGAAATCATGATTATGCTTCTGAATTTGGTTTGCATCATGGCATTTCATCTCATTTTCATTGCATCTCATTTCTTTGGCTAACTTTTCAGGTGGTAAGTTGTTTTGAGAAGTGAATTTGCCTTCACTTCTCACAAATCTCTTTTCATCTCTCTTATGAATCATTGTTGCATTTAATCTTTGTATTAGAGTGAGCTTGCTCATTCATGTTCTCTCCCACTTTCTTCCTTCAAGCAACTTGTCTTCTTAAGTGAAGCAAGTTGTCTTGCTTTTCTCTGCTTCTTTCTCCTTTCATCTGCTTCTCCTTGGTGGCTTCCTTGAAGATTTCTCCTCTTAAGCCTCACAAACCCTAGGAACAACCAAGCATGATAACAATTAGGGTGTGATTAGTCCCCCATTTAGCTCTTACCTTTGTGTCATCTTTGAGTCTTCTCTTCTCATCTCATAATCAAGGACTAAACCCTAAAGGTTTTAAGGCTTTGTGATTAAGCTTATGCCTGTATCCTTCTATTAGGATGGAGTGTATAACTTTAATCCTAAGTGTTAAACCCTTAATGTGTTTAACTCCTTTAATCAATCCATCTAATAATCACTTAGACATCAAGCTTGTAACTTGGGCCTTGCATTAGGGTTCTAATTCTTCCTTAATTGGTTAAGAAGGACTAACCCTAGTGTTAATGGACAAGTACCCCTCAAGTTGTCTTACAAATCATAAAGTTCACTTCTTAACCTCACCACTAATTAAAATCCATTTAATAAAGGCTTTGTTTTGTCATGAGGTTAATCCCTAATCATGGATTAAGTTGAGGAGCCTTCCTCAGCTTAAATGTTCTCATCTATTATCCTTCTATTAGGATGGTGTAATGAGTCCATTAAATCCCTGATTATGGCTTAAACTCATTGCTTAACACTAAACAAAAACAACAAAAACATCTAAATAAATGCAAGTAGGTTAATGATCTTAATCCTACATCATGGTGGTTAAGTGTGAGGTGCTTACTTCATACTTAAGGTATTCTCATTACCCCTAATCAGAGGGAGGATGTGATGAGTTTACTAACCCTTGGTTTAGGCTTAAGCTAATTTTCTTATGACAAATATCAAAAAAGCAATAAAAGATTGAAAACACCAAAAACAAACAATAATCGTCTCCTTCGGGATTCTTTTCTCATCATCTTCACTCATAATCGAGAACTTGCTTCTTCCGTCTAATGCAAGACAGTTAGCACCTGAGCCAGACAGGTCATACACTTGAGCATAGGCAAGTAAGCAGTTCATCAGTCAATTTATTTTTCAGTCTCTTTGAGTCGAACTACGATGTTCTGACTTCCTCATTGCACGAGAGGATACGTAGGCATAACTTAACAGTTATCGAACAAAAGTCTCTGTAAATTCCCCCTCTTCCAGCATTATTTTTTAAGCCTCGTAGTCTTGAGCATTTCACTCTTGTTCTTACACTGACATTTCTCTTATACACTTCACTTTTCTCTTATACTGACACTTGCATTCTTTTTCAGCTTTGATACACAAATTGCACTGACACTACCCCTTTAAAACACAAATCTTTTAGGCATGGATCCCGTCGAGTACGACGGACAATATGGGTGCTAATACCTTCCCAGGTTGTAACCAACCCCCTTTCTCAGTTTCTCTGGTTCGCAACCGTCTTGTCCATATCTTTTCTAGGTTTATGCAGCATTACCTTTCCTTCGGGATAAAAATGCCTAGCTGGCGACTCTAATCTTTTCTCTTCTTTCACCGACCGTTCGCGCTTGTACCAGGATGCAAATCTTTGGGAGCGACAGCCACTAGCACCAAACTCCATGTCCTCATTTAGTAGTGAGAACTGGTCATCCTAGTTATCCTCCACATGGTGAATTGGAATGGGAATACCCACCGGAGTAGGGGATCTTTCAGCTCCCACAGGCTCACCAACGACATTGACGGGATTCCCTTGTGCATCCAGATTAACTCCTACACCTCGAACCTCCACTTATGGTACATCAAGCCTTTGAACCACGACTCACAGCTCTTGTTTCCCTAAGGTAACCCCTTGCATCATATTTATAAATTCATTCATGCATGGGCGTATCTCAGCCAACTCATTCTTTACAACGTCCATGACATATTGTTGATTTTGTCGGGTGGCGTACTTGTTTATGTGACGATTTGCAATCCTGCCTGAAACAAGCAAATAAGTTAGGAACCCAGATGACCTGTTAGAATGCAAGAAATGATATGCATGAAATGAATGCTTATGACATGTTTTATTCATTTTTAGGGCCTTCCATCCCCTGATTCCAGCTTTGCAAAGTTGAAGCAGATAGCGACTCTATGACATTTGCTGCAAATAGTAAACAATGTTGAAATATGGGGTGCATGTGTGCAGCAAATGTGCCATACAATATTGAGAATACGGAAGCCAGCGTCTGGGTGTTGCTGATGTGTAAGATATATTGTTGAAACCATAAAGTTGAAATTACATGGATCGATAGTTGAAAAAGCTACATTATATTTATAAAGAACAAACATTCGCTGATATAAACTGAAGTACATTAATCAAAAAGACTTCATAAACACTCCTGATGATAGTCTCACAACAACTAAGCCACTATATCATTACGATTTTTAACCCATGCTCGGGTTGCTCGAGCAAATATTTGATCCTGACTTTGGTGCTTCAATCAATGCATTTGCATGTGTTTGGTCTTTTTCCAACCTCTTCAACTTTTTCTGATAAAAAATCATCCTACGCTTGTAATAAGCAGCATCCTTCAGGGCTTTAGCGAGTTCTGCATCCTTTTCTTTCAACTTATTAGTCGCTTCTTCATCTTTCTTCTTCTGATTGTCTGCGGTTTCTTCAGCTTGGACTTTATCCTGCTCTTCTCTTCTTACCCAGTAGGAAACATGCCTCTTCTTCATGTTTTCAAACATCAAGGTCTTTTGATTAAGTATCCTTCTCGTGTCGATATGCTCATTGGAAGAATTTTGAGTAGCAACTTCAAATCTAGCAAAATGATCTGAATCGGCAGCAAACCTTTTTTTGTGGCAACATGTTTCTTAGCATCTTCTTTAGCTTTCCATTCAATCTCAAACTTGGTGTGCTCAACCCTAGCAAACTCTCGACTCAATTGTGCATTCTGTTTTAACAATTTTTCCCTTTCTGCTTTTACTTTGTCGAATTATTCAATGATGACGATAGTGACCGGTATGGCTACCACAAGATACAAGGGAGCTTCCACAGAGAATGGTAACAAAGTGATATGAGCTCTTCTTTTCAGACATTCATCATAAGCCGAAAATGATTTATTGTTGCACTTTCCGAAAGTATCCACCCATTTCCTTTGGATATGAGCCCAAGAACCCGCAACTTTCCTTGCAAGTGAGAGGTTATCTTTCACGAGAAAGTAAAATGTTTCTTTCAAATCACGTTCTTTGGAAGGGTCCATTAAAGCGTACCCCAATTGCCTTCTTAGAATAATAGGATTGTAGTTGATGCAACCCTTTATTCCCAAGAGTGGTACATTGGAATAGCTTCTACAGCTGCTGATGAAATCACTCCCTTTTGCTCTCACGGTAACCCAACTGATATCTTTTTCGGATAGCCCACTTAACCTCTTAGACCATGTCATCGAAAGATCCACATCCACAAAAGCCCCTGAACTCAGTAAATGTCTCATGAACCACTTATGCAACAAAGGGGCACAACAACGTACTAAACCTTCGTGTTGTTTCTCGTTTCTATAGTGCATGGAATGATACAAATCTCCCAGGAGTGTTGGCACTGGATTCTTCAGTACAAAGATGTAGATTTCATTAATATCCACAAACTTGTCCTCATTGGAAAACAACATGATTCCATAGATATATTAAGATAAGAGAGCACATACTGTATCCCATTGTGACTTTGCAGCACATTCTTCCGCTTTGTTGACCAGAAGTTCTAAGTGAAAACCGAACAACTCTCCTTTGGTGGCGAGGTTGTCTGTTACAAAGGATATTCTCAAATAAAGAGCCTTGGTTTTTTCTTCATTACTTGCTCTTCACATGTCTGAGTTGAATGAAATCTAGTCTCGGATTGGAACCCCTAGAGTAACTTCCTATTCTTCTAAGAGTGGAGCCAATTGAAAATCGTGGAAGGTGAAACAACGCATTTGAGGGTCATAAAATTATAAGAGAGTGTGAATGGCGCTCCTTTCTATGTCATCAAGCTCACAGACCATAGTCAGGATCCCACCATGGGCCTTTCGTAACATATCAACATGATCAAGAGTAATCAATGATACCATCATCTCTAATAGGGAAATCTTAAAGTCAAAGAATTTGTAGTGAACGTTCTTCTTCCTTGGAGTTTCCATAACTGTCAGAGATACCATATGATGTAATTGAGGATAAGAGGGTAACCCTGACAATGAATAAACATGGCAGTTAGAATGCAATTATGCAGATGATGTTATGAATTCATGGATATGTGATCATTGTTGGGCATCATTGTACTGATATCTGGTTTATCAGAACATAATCAACCACTGAGTATCACAATCAAAAATCCGACCTATGAGAAAACCAAACGGAACCGAGTAGGTTGAAGTCAATGTTACCTGCAAACCCCTCCTAATTTTACATGTCGTGCTAAGGATTAACCTCCATGACTTTCAGGTCGAGAAGCAATAATACGGTCACCGTTTTCGGTTTGGCATTATTACTAAACGAGGAGGTATCCATTGATCCCAAAAGATCCAACATAAGTTCCCAACTTCAAACACAGATATCGAGAAGCAATAGCACATTCATCCCGAAGGGTACAATACTATCGCCATACGAGAATTATTTTAACTGAGTTCCTATGACAGAAGGAGGTAAGCTCATGTAAGTTCCCAGTGGGCCCTCGGGTGCGAGTGAGTTTGCCAACAAATATGGTTTGCCACTGTCACCACTAGAGAGGGGTGTTTCCACTAAGGTCCTCAATGAATGATCTTCAGAATCAACAACTCAGTAAGATAGTCCTACTAAGTGGGAGATCCACAGAGTATGATTCTCTTGAAAGAGACTCATCTGAATTTTGGTTTCACAGTCCTCATATGACTCGCAAAAGGGGGGGGGGATAACCAATGGTCAACAATACCCAACAGAGTCGCCAGCTGTCGCTCCCGGGATTTCCATCCTAGTACAAACGCAAAAGTGGTGCGGAAAAAGATGAGTCGACAGCCAGGAATTTTTATCCCAAGGAAAGGGAAAGGTAATGCTGCACAAACCTGGGGGAAAGAAAAGAACGAGGTCTTGCGAACTAGAGAGAACGGGTAAAGGAGTCGGTTACATGAAGGGAAGGTATTACCACCCCTTCACGCCCGTCTTACTCGACAGGATCCACGATTTCTTGCACTATTCAAAGGGTAGAAAGATCTGCTTCACCTGCAGCTAAACCGGGACTGGAGAAAGAATGGGTACTAAAAGAGAATAAGAACAATGTAGGAAAAGAAAGAATGCTGCCCGAATAGGCCCTACCCCACTGCATACGTATCTCATCGGGAATGAGAATCAGAGTCGACGTAGTTCCCCTAACTAGGGAGGAAATTTGTTTGTTTGTGTTTTTTATGATTGAACTGCTTATGCCTATGTTCAGGTGTTAAAGGCTCGTCTGGAACAAGCACGTTTACCATCTTGAAAAAGACAAGTCGAAGCGAGTTCTCTCGTTTAGAGTGAAGGAGATGAGAAGAGAATTCCCGAAGGAAAGACGCTTATTGTTTGTTTGGAGCTTTTTAGAAGTTTTTTTATTTGAATGCTTTGTGTATGATAGTGTATTCAAGTCTCATTCAATGGAGTGTGTACTTCTTACATAACTTCTGAGATGGAATGAGTAAGAAGCACACTTAAGTATGGAGGAGATTTCCAAACTTAGTTTCCATGACTAAGGCTCAAGCACCATCACTTACTTCCTTTATTACATTTTTTTTGTTGTTTTTCAAATGAAGAAGTGTTTTTGGATTATTTATGAAACAACTTCATGCAAAGACTTGTTCATCATGCTAGATGACTTATAACTCACTCCGAGATGGGAGGAATGCAAGCACCCCATGTCATAAGGCTCTTGTAACATGAAGATGCATAAACCTTTATTATGTGTTTTTGAGTAGTTTTGAGATGAGAGAGAGAGGACTCAAATGGAGAGAAAAGGGAAACTCTAATGGAGACTAAGACTAACCCTATGTTATAATGGAGATCCTAAGTTAAGTGAGGTATAAGAACTCTATCCTAAAATAAGAGAGAAGATCAAGTTCTAACTCACTTCAAGGATTGAAGATGAGATAAGAACTCAAAGGGGATGAAGAGAAATGAAAGGTCAAAGAAGCATAAAATACTTGTCGCAATCACAAGAATTCAAAGCTTAAAAAAAGGAGGGAAGAAGTTGGAATGTGGATGCACACCCACATTCTTCATACTTACCATTAGCTCCTGAAAAGGTTAGTAAAATAATTGATTTATGGAATACAAAATGATTAAAAAAAGAAGACAGTTAAGCATCAAATATCTCCTAAAGTGATTAGGGTTCAAACTAGACTTAAACCTAAAGCCAATGGTACCTTGTAATACCCCGTATTTAATTAAACGCTCTGGATAATATTAATTAAAATTAATTAGTATTATCTGACTCAGAGGCTTTATTAAATATTCGACTCGGAGATATTTTTCCGGATGTTCTCAAATTGGACCCGTTAGAATACTAAATATTGTATATCAGTATAATATACATTGTTTGGTTTTAAAAGAAAAGAAAATGAGGGTTTATAAGAAAGAAAAGAAAAGTTGGTAAATAGAAAAAGAAAAGAGAAAGAAGGAAAAAGGAAAGAAAGAAAGGGAGAAGAGAAGAGAAGAAGATGAAGAAAACCCTAAGAGAGGAAGTGCTTAGATCATCGTCATTCATTCACCAAATCTTCATTTTCACCAAACTCCTCTTCATTGGCAAGGTGGGTTCATAGTTAGAAACTTTTCTTTTGAGTTTGGTTGAGTTTTTAGTTTTTAGGGTTTTGTAGAAAATCTTAGAAATTGATAGATTAACGATTAAAACTCGATAAAATCAAAGTATGTTAGTTAATATACGAGTATAATCATGTTTGGTAGTTGATTCCTATGTTGGGTGAGTTTTGGACCCTTGGAGAAGTCTCTTTCGCGACTGGTTTTCTATAGTTTTCGCAGAGCTCACTTAGCGAGCAGGTCAACTCCTGGGAAGGTCATAATGCAAGGAGTTGCTCGCTTAGTGAGCATACCCCATCGCTTAGCGAGACCTGGAAGTTGATGTTTTATGTTTTAATTCATAACTTGTGATCCGGGTATCTGTTTTTAACGTTCCACCTATCATTTTGAAGCTAATAATATATTCTATCTTTTGAGACCGAGAAATATTATTTTGAGCCGACTTTTCCGATTAACCGAATTTGTAAACAAGGAATTGTGGTAGTAGTCTTGTCATGGATACGCGTTAATCGTGAGGATCATTGAGAGTAGAGACAATGAGATTATTGTGGGAATTTTTTAAGGGTGATAATTAAACTAAAATGTTAGAATTATATGTTTAAGAACTATAATTAAAGTATCAAGAATAGAGAAAGAGTAAGGAAATCTTACCATAAACCAATAGTGCGGCCTAGTATTGCAACTAGAAATTGTTAGATGGTATGACTTGTGAGATGCTTAGGTTCATCCTAGGTTGTTGAGAATTGTTGACGCGTAATACACAATATCCTCCGAAAAGTCTTGAGTAATTCTTGTGGTGGGTATTACACTGAGTCCCATGGGAAGCATCCGTAAAGGCTTGAGATACCATCTGTATGGTTTAGACTTGTGGTGGGTATTGCAATGAGTACCACGAGAATCATTGAGTAAGTCTTGTGGTGGGTATTACACTGATTCCTACGGGAAGCATCAGTAGGGTTTGGGCTTGTGGTGGGTATTACATTGAGTCCCACGGGAAGCATTGAGTAAGTCTTGTGGTGGGTATTACACTGAGTTCCACGGAAAACATCGGTAGGGTTTGGGCTTGTGGTGGGTATTACACTGAGTCCCACGGGAAACATTGAGTAAGTCTTGTGGTAGGTATTACACTGAGTCCCACGGGAAACATCGATAGGGTTTGGGCTTGTGGTGGGTATTACACTGAGTCCCATGGGAAACATTGAGTAAGTCTTATGGTGGGTATTACACTGAGTCCCACGGGAAGCATCTGACTTGTTTTACGCTTGTGGTGGGTATAACATTGAGTCCCATGGGAAGCATGGTAGTCGCTTGAGATGGGTGTTATATCGAGTCCCATGAGAATTATAAAGGTAATATCCTAACTAGTAATAGTAGGATTTGTAGAACTCTTGGAAGTGGTTCCAATGAGTGCGAGACATGTGAACTCAAGGTCGTTTTCCTTTTATAAAGACCTGAGTTAGGGTTGGTAGAACCTTTAAAGCCGAGAGAACTCTAAGATAGGGAACCCACTGAGATGTTTTTATCTCACCCCACTATTGTTGTTGCTTTTCAGGTTTCTTTTGCAGGTTTGATTTACAAGTGGAACTATGCTTGGGATGTTTCAAGTGAAGCATAGAATTAGTCTTCCGCTGTGTATCTCTGTATCTTTGTACAATAATGGATATTGTATTTGATCTTAGTACTGTTGTGTTAGCATAATTTCCATGTCTTGTACCTTTGTTGTATATAATTTTTTATAGTTGGTCAAGAATATGAATTATGCTATAGGCACTTATGATGGTGTCAATACCAAAAATAACACTTGTATATGATATTATTCTAGATAAATATTATATGGGCGTTACATACCTAAAGGTTAGATAAATTCCCAAGTCAGCAAGTACTATAGCGCTACAACACACAATCATCTATCACATGCAAATTACATATAAGCATCTCATTACAACTACCTAATAGCATGGCAGTACGTGTTAAAACTGCGAAAACAGGGCATGACATCATACATTTAACAGCTATTGTGTAGAAACGCAGCAGTGAAATGCATGACATAATTAAGTCTTTTAACATGTAAATGCATGTATCAAAACACATGGATATGTACCAAATAACAACTTCAAAGAATGTAACATGATTAACATGAACATGGACATGTGAAAATTCAACCATTTCAACCACTTTGCATCAATGGATTTTCACAAATTAATGTTTATTTTCAAAAGTGAACGTTTAATGCAAACAAGAAACCACAAAGTGTGAACATGCATCACATTGCATTCTATCTAATGCAAATATTAACACTATAATGCAAACATAGAGAAATCATGCATCTAGAATGTGTGCATGTATACATGGATTATGCACCTTTATCAAGCAATATGCAACATTTTCGATTATGCACATGAATGTCCAAAACATGCATCGAACATGAACACAATACAAAACAGAACTTCGATCAATTATTATCATGCCAACAATGAGGATCAAACATGGGAGAAACATTCACAACACCATGAGCACAAATACATAATTATGCCAACAATCAGAAGTAAGTAACATGTGTGTCGAAAGATGTTGAAGATGCATGAACCTGCACTAAAACAACTCCTAAAAATTCCCTAAAATCATATCCGAAATATCCATGATGATTGGAGGGGGAATGGATAACAAAAAATGCAAGAAAATGAAAGAATTTTTCATTCTGGTTCAGTGGTAACTGGTTACCAACTTGGGGTTAACCGGTAACTTAGTTAAAAAACAACCTTATTTTTGCACAAAATACACTGAGTAATCGGCTATCGTCCTGGGAGTAACCAGTTACTCTGGAGCCAAAGTAAAAAATTCTGCATTTTCAAGGAAAATTCAGTAGCAACTTCTTCAAATAAGTCCCTAATGCAATACCTATCACATGTACACGAAATTTACACCCAAATGCACCAATTCAACACCAATTGGAACCACAAAAAGCTTAAGATCTTAAAGCCTAATGATCCAATTAATTAACACATCAACAATCAACAAAACACAATGAACACACGTGTCGAGAGAATGCGAAATAACTTAAAACATAAGTGATTAAGAGTTTCACCAACCTACAAAGCTGAGGTTTGCTTTGGTAATTGTTGCAAAGAGAGATCAACACACTATTGGCGAGAAATCCTTAGATCCGAAGCTCTTCCGCAAGAATATACAAAATAAATGCGATTTGATGAAAACCTTGATGAACTCTTCTAAGAATCACTTCCAAGATGTGAATTCAAAACCAAACCAGTAGCAAATCCTTCAATAATCCATGAAATCAATGCAATGATGGAGGTTTAGCTTCAAATTCTTCAAGTTTCAATGCAAAACTTGAAGAATTTTGGAAGATGAAGCTTTGTGTGAGGTTTTGGAAAATGAGAGGAAAGTGAGAGAAAAATGAGAGTGATGAGAGAAAATTGTGAAAAATGAATAGTGCATGTGAGGTTTAGGGAAAAAATGCTTATATATATCTTAGGCTTGGAATGTGCTTTGGGTTAGGAGTGAGGTTAGGATCTTAGCTTATGAGTGATGTTTGGAAAATTGGTTAGGAGTTGGTTAGGAAAACTTCTAGAACCTTCCATTGGAAAGTGGTTGATTGTTCTAGAATATTCCCTTGGGAAAGCTAGAATGAAGTGCGAAGTTGAAGTGAAAAATGTGAAAAATCCCTCCATGTTGAAAATTGACTTTTTTTGTTGCAAAATTGCACGTGGTAACCGGTTACCAACCAGGGGGTAACCGGTTACTTAGTAAAAAATTTGAATTTTCCCTCTTTTCTTTGTTTTGGTGGGAAATCTTGGATATCTGGCTTTGGTCATTTGTTTAGAGCTTATTTTTCTTCTGAGTCCTGATAACTAAAATTATCACTTGAAAAATTCCTGATCACATGCCCTGTGCGTCAATCCATGATGTATGCTTTATTTTTATTATGATTTATGATTTTAAGGCAATGCAATGTATGAGATGATATGTTAAAATGATGTGGAAATGAAGCATAAGCTACTTGAAACTTGTAATAAAAAAGGGCAAATTTTGGGGTGTTACACACCCACGTGTGATAAATCCTTTCGATTCCATCCAAGTCTTGTTTCGTTCCTTGGAGTTATCATCCAAGTATGATAGTCTTTTTCCAAGCTCATTCACGGCGTGTCTTGTTCTCTTTATCACCCACATGTGATAAATGCTTTTCGATTCATTCCAAGTCTGGTTTTGTTCCTTTTAGTTATCATCCAAGTATGATATTCTCTTTCCAAGCTCACTCACGGTGTGTATTGTTTGCTTTATCATCCACGTGTGATAAATGCTTTTCGATTCCGTCCAAGTCCGGTTTCGTTCCTTCGAGTTATCATCCAAGTATGATAGTATTTTTCCAAGCTCACTCATGGTGTATCTTGTTCGCTTTCTCACCCATATGTGATAAATGCTTTTCGATTATGTCCAAGTCCGGTTTCCTTCCTTTGAGTTATCATCCAAGTATGATAGTCTCTTTCCAAGCTCACTCACGATGTGTCTTGTTCTCTTTATCACCCACATGTGATAAAGGCTTTTTGATTCCTTCCAAGTCCAGTTTCCTTCCTTCGAGTTATCATCCAAGTATGATAGTCTCTTTCCAAGCTCACTCACGGCATGTCTTGTTCCTTTATCATCCACGTGTGATAAATGCTTTTCGATTCCGTCCAAGTCCGATTTCGTTCCTTCGAGTTATCATCCAAGTATGATAGTCTTTTTCCAAGCTCACTCATAGTGTGTCTTGTTTGCTTTATCACCCACGTGTGGTAAATTCTTTTCAATTCTGTCCAAGTCTGGTTTCGTTTCTTTGAGTTGTCATCCGAGAATGACATTTTTCCCAACATATTCTCTTCTTACCCACAGAGTGAAAATTTTCCAGTTTATTCGGGTATTCAATCCCTCCATACCTCGAACGTCTGAAAACCATTGCTATCATCCATTCAGGTCTACAATTGATTAAATAGGGGCAACTGTAACACCCCAAAGTTTTCCCTTTTAATTATTAACAATTTCAAGTAGCTTATGCTTCTCTCCACATCATTCAACATATCCTTTCATACATTGCATGCCCTTCAAGACATAAATAACTAAAAAAAGAAAGATAAAAAGAAAGAATTCATCATCAGTTGAAATATAGGGCATGTGATCAGGTGTTTTTCCAATGGCAACATCAATTATCAGGACTCAAGGTCAAGACAGGGTCATAACGGATGGCACAAGTGTATTTCTAAGCTTTCCCACCAAAAGGAGGGAAAATTTAAATATTTCTTGTGTTAAACGGTTAACACATTGGTTAACCGGTTAACACGTGTGTTTTTGGCCAAAATTTCAATTTTCAACTTGGAGGGATTTTTTACATCTTTTTCACTTCAATTTTGCACTTCATTATAAATTTCCCAAGGGAATATTCTAGAATAATCTACCACTTTCCAAGGGAAGGTTCTAGAAGTTTTCTTAACCAACTCCTAACCATATTTCCAAACCTCATTCCTAAGCTAAAATCCTAACCTCACTCCTAACCCAAAGCACATTCCAAGCCTATGGTGTATATAAGCATTTTTTGCTCCAAACCTCAAGATAAACACTTCATTTTTCACATTTTTCTCTCATCACTCTCATTTTTCTCTCAATTTTCTCTCATTTTCCAAAACCTCACACAAAGCTTCATCTTCCAAAATTCTTCAAGTTTTACATTGAAACTTGAAGAATTTGAAGCTAAACTTCCATCATTGCATTGATTTCATGGAGTATTGAAGCATTTGCTATTGTTTTGGTGTTGAATTCACATCTTGGAAGTGATTCTTGGAAGATTTCATCAAGGTTTTTGTCAAATTGCATTTATTTTGTGTATTCTTGTGGAAGTGCTTCGGATCTAAGGATTTCCCGTTAATAGCATGTTGATCTCTCTTTGCAACAATTACCAAAGAAAACCTCAACTTTGTAGGTTGATGAAATTCATAATCACTTCTGTTTTAAGTTATTTCCCATTTTCTCGACATGTGTGTTCATCGCGTTTTGTTGATTGTTGATGCGTTAATGAATTGGATCATTAGGTTTTAGGATCTTGATGTGTTTGTGATTCTAATTGATGATGTACTGGTGCATTTAGGTGTAAATGTTGTGTTCATGTGATAGGTATTGTAGTAGGAACTTATGGAAATAAGTTATTGCTGGAAGTGCTTTTTTCTGCATGTTTTTTTGCTTCTAGTTCAGTGTTAACCAGTTAACACATTGGTTAACCGGTTAACATAGTGAATTTTTTTTATAATTATGCATATTTTGGGTCTGTTAAGCGGTTAGCACTGAGTCATATTATGTTTTTTGAGCTTTTTCTTGTATGTTTGCATGCCATTCTATACCTAATCACCATGGACCACTAGGATATCATTTTAGGGAATTTTTTAGGATCTTTTTTGGTGCAGGTTCATGTATCTTCGATATAATGGATCTTTAGGATATGATTTTACGGAATTTTTAGGAGTTGTTTTAGTGCAGGTTCATGTATCTTCGACATCTTTCGACACACATGTTGCTTACTTTCGATTGTTGGCATAATTGTTTATTTGTGCTCATGGTGTGTTGTGAATGCCGTTCCCATGTTTGAATATAATTGTTGGCATGATAATAATTTATTGGAGTTCTTATGTTATTTTCATGTTCGATGCATGTTTTGGACGCTCGTGGGCATAACGAAAATGTTGCATATTGCTTGATAAAGGTGCATAATCCATGTATGCATGCACACACTCTTGATGCATGATTGCTCCATGTTTGCATTTTGATGTTAATTTTTACATTAGTTAGAATGCATTGTGATGCATGTTCACACTTTGTGGTTTCTTGTTTGCATTAAATGTTCACTTTTGGAAACGTGCATTATCCATTTTTCTTGTACAAATCCATTGATGCAAAGTGGTTGAAATGTTTGCATTTCACATGTGCATGTTCATATTAATCATGTTGCATTCTTTGATGTTATTATTCGGTGCATATCCATGTGTTGTGATACATGCATTTACGTGTTGAAAGACTTAATTCTGCCATGCATTTTACTGCTGTATTTTTGGACAATAGCTGTTAAATGTATGCTGCCATGCCCTATTTTTTTCACTTTTCATACTTATTGCCCTGCTGTTAGGTAGCTGTAATAAGCTGTTTGTATGCAATTTGCATGTGATAATTGATTGTGTGCTGAAGCGCTGTTGTAGCTGGTAACTTTGTATCTAACCTTTAGGTACCTTTAACTTTAGGTTTGAGTCTAGTTTGAACCCTAATCACTTTAGGAGATGTTGGATGTTTAATTGGTTTTTTTCTTCTCATTTTTTATTTCATATATCATTAATTTTTCTAACCTTTTCAGGGGCTAATGGTTAGTATGAAAAATTTGGGTGTGCATCCCCATTCTACCTTCTTCCCTCCTCTTTTAAGCTTTCAATTTGTGTGATTGCGACAAGAACTTTATGCTTCTTTGACATTTCATTTCTCTTCATCGCCTTTGAGTTCTTATCTCATCTTCAATCCTTGAAGTGAGTTATAACTTTCTCGTCTCTCTTCTTTTAGGATTAGAATACCACACTTAACCATTAGGATCTCCATCCATGATAACACTAGGATGAGTCTTAGTTTTCCCTTTAGTTTTACCTTGAGTCTTCTCTTCTTATCTCGAAACAAATCCTAAAAAGCACCTAATAGAGGTTGATACCTCTTCATGTGCCAAGATCCTTATGCCATGGGGTACTTACATTCATCCCATCTCGGGGTGAGTGGTAAGTCATCTAGCATGATGAATAAGTCTTAGCATGAAGTTGTATCGCAAATAAAACCAAAAATACTTCTTCATTTCAAGAACCACAAAAACATCTAATAAATAAATTAGGCTAGTGTGCTTGAGCCTTATTCATGGAAACTAAGTTTGAGGATCTCCTCCATAGTTAGGAGTACTTCTTACTCATTCCATATCAAAGTGATGTAAGAAGTACACACTCCATTGAATGAGACTTGAATACCCTCTCTTACACAAAGAACTAAAATAAAAAGCTTATAAAAAGCATCAAACCAACAATAAGCATCTTTCTTGCAGGAATTCTCTTCTGATATCCTTCACTCTAAACGAAAGAACTCGCTTCGACTTGTCTTTTGCAAGACGGTAAAATGCACTCATTCCAGACGAGTATGCAACACTTGAGCATAAACATAAGCAGTTCAAGCATAAAAAACACAAACAATCAAATTTCATCCCTAATTAGGGGAACTACGTCGCTCTGATTCTCATACCCGGTGAGATGTGTAGGCAGTAGGGTAGGGTCCATCCGAGCACAATTCTTTTCTTTTCTCTACATTGTTTCTCATTCCCTTTCATTTCCGTTATTTCCCCAGTTCCAATTTAGCAGCAGGCGAAGTAGATCCCAACACCCTTTGAGCATTACAAGCAAGCATGGATCCCGTTGAGTACGACAGACGTGAAGGGGTGCTAATACCTCCCTTCACGTAACCAGCTCCCTTACCCATTCTCTCTAGTTCGCAAGACCTCGTTCTTTCCTTTTTCCTCCGATTTGTGCAACATCAACTTTCCCTCTTCTTGGGATAAAAATGTCTGGCTGGCGACTCTTCTTCCTTTTCCGCGCCACTTTCGCGTTTGTACTAGGATGAAAATCCCGGGAGCGACATGTGACAATCTGCCTCCATTGTGAGCCAGTAGTATCCTCCTCGGAGTATTTTTCTTGCCATCGTATGTCCGTTGGTATGATTACCAAAATATCCTTCATGAATTTCTCTTATGAGTATTTCTGATTTGCGCTTGTCTATGAATATGAGTAGAACCATGTCGTTGTTTCTTTTGTAGAGTACATCTTGGTTGAGGAAGAGGTTGCTTGCCAGTGTTCAGAGGGTCTTCCTGTCTTTTCTTAAAGATCCAAATGGATATTCCCTTTTCTGTAGGAATTGTTGAATGTCATGATACCAAGGTTTTCCATTAGTGGCATTTTTGATTGCAAAGACGTATTTGAGTCTGTCTAGGCGCATAGTCTCAATTCTAGGTATGTCATTCCATGAATTAACTATAATCATGGAAGAGAGAGTAGCAAGTGCGTCAACCATATGGTTTTCCTCATGAGTGATGTGGTGGAATTCAACTTTGTTGAAGAATGGCAATAATCTCCTTACATAATATTTGTAAAGGATCAATCCCTGTTGGCGTGTTTCCCATTCTCCTTTGATCTGATTGATTACTAAGGCAGAATATCCGTACACGTGTAAATTCTTGATCCGGAGATCAATTTATTCTTTGAGACCCATGATGCAAGCTTCATACTTGGCCTCATTGTTTGTACATTTTAATGCCAATCTGGCAGTGAATGGAATGTAGGTTCCATTTGGTGTAACAATGATTGTCAAAATCTCATTTCCATAAGCATTGACTGTTCCATCGAAGATGAGTCCCTAAAGGGATCATGGTTCTGGCCCTTCGTCTGGCAGTGGTTCACCATGATCTTTCATCTTAAGATACATGACGTCTTCGTCTAGGAAGTCAAATGTGATTGGTTCCTGATTTCTAATGGAAGATGGGCCAAATGATCAGCTAGGATACTTCATTTGACGGCTTTCTAAGTGTGGTACTCGATGTCGTATTCTGATAATAACATTTGCCAACGAGCGATTTTTCCTGTCAATGCAGGTTTCTCGGACACATATTTGATCAAATCCATTTCCGAGATGAGCCAGGTAGTATGACATATAATATACTGGTGAAGATGTTTAGTTGCCCAAGCTAAAGTGCAACAAGTTTTTTCGAGCATTGTGTACCGAGTTTCACAATCAGTGAATTTCTTTCTCGGATAGTAAATAACATATTCTTTTCGTTTCATTTCGTCTTGCTGGCCAAGTACACATCCCATGGATTATTCCAAAATAGTGAGGTACATGATCAATGGTCTACCTTCAATTAGAGGAGACAAGATTGGTGGCTTCAACAAGTATTATTTGATCTTTTCAATGGCTTCCTGATAATCTTTTGTCCAGTCATGACTTTGATTTTTCCAAAGAAGTTTAAATATTGGCGCGCATGTCGCGGTCATGAGGGATATAAACCTGGAGATGTAATTGAGACGTCCTGGGAATCCTTGTACTTGTTTCTCCATTTACGGATAAGGTATTTCTTGAATAGCCATGACTTTGTCAGGGTCGACTTCGATTCCTTTCTAACTGACGATGAATCCTGGGAGCTTTCCTGATCGGACACAAAAGGTGCACTTGTTAGGATTCAATTGTAGTTTATATTTTCTCAGACGATGGAATAATTTTTGCAGATGTTCAATGTGTTTCTCTTTGGTCTTTGACTTGGTGATCATATCCTCGACGTATACTTCGATCTCTTTAGGCATCATGTCATGAATGAGAGTTGTAATTGCCCTTTGACAGGTAGCACCAACGTTCTTTAATTCGAACAACATTACTTTGTAACAGAAGGTTCCCCATGGTGTGATGAAGGAAGTTTTCTCCATGTCTTCGGGTTCCATTTTGATCTGGTTATAGCCCGGAAATCCATCCATGAAAGAAAATACTGTGTACTTTGATATGTTTTCTACCAGCATGTTAATCTGCGGTAAGGTGAAGTCGTCCTTTGGACTTGCTTTGTTGAGATCCCTATAGTCTACACACATTCTGACTTTTCCGTCCTTCTTTGGTACTGGCACAATGTTGGCCAACCATTGAGGATATTCTAAAGTGGCGAGAAATCCTGCATTGATTTGCTTTTGTACCTCTTCCTTGATCTTGATAGCCATGTCTGGATGAGTTCTTATCAATCTTTGCTTAACTAGAAATCATTATGGCTTCAACGGTAGATGATGTTCCATGATGCTGGTATCTAACCCTTTCATGTCCTAATAGGACTAAGCAAATACATTGGGAAATTCTTTGAGTAGTGAGATCAGGCTTTTCCTTTCAGTCGAACTGAGTAGTGCGCCAATCTTAACATCTTTTCTATCCTTTTCTGAACCCAAGTTAATCGTTTGCAACAGTTATTTGTAAGGTTGAATGGAATTCTCCTCCTATCTGAGCAGTCTAGAGATCTCTTATAGAATTTCTTCGTTATCTTCCTCTTAAGCTTTGAATACCGGGAACTCAAAGTTGGGAGAAGGCATTAGATCACATGTTTCAATGGGGTTTAAAACAGTTAATTTGTGCGATGATGATATTGAGAAAACACATTTAGAGAATGCAAAAGAAAGTTTATGCATATTAGTTTTGAAAAACATTTGTTTTTATTTTTGGTTGTTTTTTAGGGATTACCATTTTCTGAAAAAGCAAAAAGGGAAAATAACATTGATTGCGGAAATACAAAATGACATTTTATTTATGATTTATCGATTCTTGAAATACACAGCCCCATAAAACAAAAATATGCCACTTTGGGCTAAGTGAAGAGCACATTTAAAGGAAGTAAGCCCTATAAAACATTCATTTTCATTCGGGCGAGATGAAAATAAAGCTAAGCAATTACTTTGGAATGTGAACAATGTTTGGGACATCAATAGAGACCCAATAATAACGAACTCCGTTGGAGATGCAGAAGTTTGGAAATTGTCTTCCCGGATTAGCTTTGGTGATGACATTGATTTCTGGTTTAGGAGGATCCACGGAGTCTTCCATCCATGCAGCTTGATCGTGCAAGAAATTGTCAGTTTTTTCTTCATTGATGCTCTCAAGAGAATCTCCCCATCCAGTTGAATGGATTCCTTTGATATCGATGCAAGAACTTGCGGGAGTGGTGTACTTTATTATGTAATCGTATTTTCCACTTGGTTGTCCCAAGGTGTCCCAAGTTTCTGTGGGAGTTGATGAGTCATCTTCAGTAATGAAATTCACTTCTGGTAGTACAAAGTTGAGGAAGTCATGTCCTGTAATCCTTGTAAATTCTTCGAGATGACGCTGTATGTCTCTCGAATTTTCCCGATAAGGTTCCCATGTGGGTAGATTGTCCCCTGAATCTTCAGACGTACAATCAAAGTTGTCGATCGTTGGAGTTTTTTCAAATGCGTTGTGAGGAGCATGAGGTTCTTCAGAGATTTCTCTATCCTCGCTATCTGGAATGTACTTTGAAATGGAGATTGGCAAGTAGAATGGCTTGCACACTTCATCCTGAGAATTGTATCCTTCCTCATTGAAGTATGTTTTCCACTTATCATCGAGATCTTTAGAGCATTCCAAACTATTTTCCTCGATGGTATTAACCTCTTGAGAGATCGGGTGAAGGAAGCCTCCACTGTGGAAAAAGTTTTTAATAGGACCAAAGGTTTTGTCCTTTGCTGTAGGTTTTGTTGCTGCTGAAGAACAACCAAGACCTTTTCTTGATTCATTGCTGACGAGAATTACGACTTGACCTCGACCTTTGATATTGTTACTTTCCAGGGCTTGGAGAGCATCTTTGTAGGAACCGATTGACGTTCCTATTTCTGGATGATCCTTGTTGCTTACAAAGAGAGCTTGGAACTGAGTTCCAATGACGTCTTCTAGTTCCAAATCCGAGAATAAGGATAAGTTGCTAACAATCAGAGTTCTTTCCCCGAATACTATTACCAATTTGTTTCTTTTTTCACAAACTTTAGTTTTTGATGAAGTGTATATGTCACTTCCCATGCTTCACGAATCCATGGTCGACCGAGTAAATAACTATACATCGTGCAGATGTCCATGACTTGAAATGTAACTTGGAAGGTGTGAGGTCAAATGGTTATGGGAAGATCTACTTCGCCGATAACTTCTTTCGAAATTTGTCAAATGCTTTGACTACAACCTCACTTTTCTCATAGGAGGACCTTGAATAGTCAGTCTTATGAGATTGGACCTTTGCATTACATTCAGAGATGAACCTGTGTCTACAAGTACGTTGGCTAGAGCTTCGTCACCGTGGTTGATAGTAATGTTCAATTGTGATTCCTTCCTTCTTCAGGAAGATCGTTGTCATTGAACCCCAAATTGTTGAAATTAGTGATGCTGGAGACAATATCGTTGAATTGTTTCACGGTTACGTCTGGTTCTACAAAATCATTCTCCAGAACCTTTTGTAATGCTTCTCGATGAGCTTTTGAGCTGAGAAGAAGAGATAACACCGAAATTCTCGAAGGAGTTTGTAGTAATTGATCCACAATGTTATACTCACTTCTCTAAATGAGACTGAGGATTTCATATTTATCCTTTGTTGCAGACTCTGGATTACTTGACTGACCCACTGGCGGGTTGATGACCTTACCTCGAGGTTCCTTTCCCTTTGCAGTTTCTTCAACTCCTCGGTTGAATATTCATCCCCTTCTATGACTTGACTGATATCAACAACGTTGACATGGGATGGTAAGGGAACTTCCTTCCTTCCTTCCATCATTGTTGATTCGTACTTATACGGAATTGCTTTCTCCGAAGCATAAGGCACTGAGCCTGGTAAGTAGATGACCAAGGGGTTAGGCCAGTCTTTCGGCTGTCAAAAGTAACCTCTATTGGTGTTGGCTTGGAGATTTTTCCGTTGTTGAAGGGAACTTCTAAGTGTTCTTCTTTATTGATAGAAGGAATCATTCTTTTGTTAGTTTCATAGTCCATTGTTTCGATTGTTGAAACTTCTTGGAGCATACTGATAAATTGAGATTCTCGAGGGCGAGCAACAGTTCGCCTTATCTGATTCTACAAATCCATGCGCACAAGGATGCATCCTTGCTTATCTGTTGAGCAGACATCACATTGTTCATAGTTATGAGGTGGCAAAAGATCGTATCTGCTTTAGACATTATGCATGTTGACTCTATCCGAGTTATGGAGTCGGGCGTCAAAAGCTTGACTTCTAGCCAGAGTCCCTTCATTAAGACTGACCTGACTAGTCTCTTTGTCCATGTAGATTGGAAGCCACCAATGATCCAATAATATTTAAGGATCAACCTATACAGTTGAGTAGCCCTGATCACATTCAAAACATTCTTTGTAACTCTGATAATCGTGCTTTGATATCATCCCAAGTCTAACTTTCTTGGCATGCAGTTCCACTAATTTGGTATTTCTCAGAAGAATATCGAAGATTTGGATCATGTTCACTTAAGGATCCTTCCTCCCATGATAATCCTGAATCCATCCCAAATCCATTTGTCGTTGAAGGGCTTCTTGTACAAAGCATCATCCCTGATTGCTTGTTGAACAAACAGAGCAACTTTTGTAATTGTGCCATGGCAAGTCATGATGCTGACTTTGTCTGGAATGCAATGCTACCAGATTGTTGTTCATAGCTCGGATGTTGAAATTCGGAATGATGCCCACATGCTCATAGACCATGTTGATTCCTTGAATTATGTGGTCCTGGATCCATCCGAGATCCATTTATTGTTGAAGTACTGCTTGCAATGTACAACCCTGATTGTTCTTCGAACAAACACCGCATCGATAATAATTGTGGGAGGAACATGACCATATCCACTATTGATACAATTTTTCTAAACCAGATTTACTCCTAATAAGCGAACATCTCAAATTTGATAGAAATTGCTTAGTCTTTCATCTTTAACAACGTTGACTGAAGCCTTATCATGTTATGGAAGTGGATTTTTTTAAACATTCAGGTTATTAGCTTTGTAAGATAAAACTCCACTTCTGATGAATCGATGGGCTTCGTACTTGAAAGCTAGAAAATTTTCGATATTGTGACCCTTTCCTCCTTGATGATAAGGACAAGATTGATCATCTTTGTGCAATGGAGGGGGATCTACAGAAATCACAACAAGACTCCTGGTTTGAATGTGCCCCTTTTCCAACAAGAGTGTAAATAATTCGACATATGTAGTAGGTATGGGGACAAATGTTGGAACCTTGGGATACCTATTTTTGTTGAATTGCGAATGAGCTTGTTGAAGTGGCTGCTACCTTTGCTGATATTGTTGTTGATTAAAAGAGCTTTGAGTGACCTGAGGTTGATATGTCGAAGCTATTGATGAGGTAATAACAGGAGATATTGTCGCCGCTTAACAAAATGTAGATCTTTGTCGCTGTTTACCCCGAGATATGTTACTGATGTCTTGCTCTTCTTCTTTGAAAAGGAACTTCCATATCTTTTTCTGTTGTTTAAAGGTTCAATTTCATTTGTTAAACGTCCTTCTCTAACTGCTTGGTCATATTAGCATACGACGCCGCTTCTACCCACTTGGTGAAGTAGTCAATGGCAACCAGAATGTAGCGATGACCATTAGAAGTATTGGGCTTGATCTTTCCAATCATATTGATGCCCCACGTGGCAAAGGGCCAAGGTGAAGACATGGCACTCAATGGATTGGGAGGCACATAAACCTTATCAGCATAAATTGGACACTTGTGGCAATTGAGGGAGTACTTACAACAATAAGATTCCATGGCTATCCAATAATACCCTGATCTCAAAAGTTTCTTCGCCATGGAGTGCCTTCCAACATGGGTACTGAAGGATCCCTCATGAACTTCTTGCATTAACATGTCTGCCGCGTATCTATCCACGTATCTGAGCAAGACCATGTCAAAGTTCCTTTTGTAAAGCACATCATCCTGATTTAAGAAGAACCCGCCTGCCAACCTCTGTAAGGTCTTCTTATCTTTGTTGGATGCCCCTGTCAGGTATTCCTGAGATTTCAGAAAATGCTTGATATCGTAGTACCAAGGTTTATCATCGTCAACATTGTCAGCTGCAAACACATAAGCAGGCCTTTCGAGATGAGACACCACAATTCTGGGCACATAGTTCCATTGTTGGACTTTAATCATGGATGAAAAGGTTGCTAGAGCCTCAGCGAATTAATTCTCTTCACGAGGTACATAATAAAGCTTTACCATCGTGAAGAAAGTTAATAACCTCCTGGTTTTCCATTAACTTGGTTTATGACTAAAGCTGAATCACCGAAGATATCGAGGGTCTTAATTCTCAAATTAATCGCCTCTTCGATCCCCATTATACAAGCTTCGTATTCTTCCTCATTATTGGTGCACTCAAACATCAACTAGGAAGTGAAGGGCATGTGAACTTCTTCCAATGAGATAATAACGGCACCAACTCCACTGCCATTCATGTTAACGGCCCCATCAAACATCATACTCCATTTGGATTCAGGGTCTAGCCCCTCCTCCAGGAGTGGTTCTTCACAATCTTTTGATTTGAGGAACATGATGTCTTCATCAGGGAACTCAAACCTCATTGGTTGATAGTTGTCAATTGGTTGTTAAGCCAGATAATCTGATAACACACTTCCCTTGATAGCTTTCTGAGAAGGATACTGGATGTCGTATTCAGTCAAGATCATCTGCCAACGAGCTACCCTTCTGGTCAAAGCATGCTTCTCAAATATGTACTTGACAGGATCCATTTTGGATATTAGTAGGGGTAGTATGAGTCAACATGTACTGTCTTAGTTGGCGAGTAGCCCATTCCAAAGCGCAACAAGTTTTCTCGAGTAGTGGGTATCTTGTCTCACAGTCGGTGAAATATTTGCTAAGGTAGTATATTGCATGCTCTTTTCGATCAAACTCATCGTGTTAACCGAGAACGCAACCCATTGATCCTTCAAGTACTGTAAGGTACATAATCAGGGGTCTCCCCGAAACCAGGGGTATGAGGATTGGAGGCTCTTTTATATATTCTTTGATTCGATCGAAATCCAATTGACAGTCATCATTCCACTTGACGGCCTGAATCTTTCTCAAGAGTTTGAATATTGGTCCGCACGTAGCGGTTAGGTGAGATATGAACTGTGCAATGTAGTTCAATCTTCCTAAGAAAACGCGTACCTCTTTCTCAATTTTAGGCTCATGCATCTCTTGAATTTCTTTTACCTTCGCAGGGTTGACCTCAATCCCCTTTTCACTTATGATGAAGCCCAACAACTTACCGGAGCGTACTCTGAAGGTACACTTGTTCAGATTCAGCCTCGGTCTGAATTTCCGTAGCCTGTCAAACAACTTGGCCAAGTTAACTAAGTGCTCTTCCTCAGTTTGCGACTTCGTAATCATGTCATCCACATAGACCTCGATCTTGTGATGATCATGTCGTGGAAGAGAGTCACCTTTTCTTGTTGGTACATTTCTCCAGCATTCTTCAAACCAAACGACATTAATTTGTAGTAGAAGGTTCCTCAGGGGGTGATGAATGTAGTTTTCTCCATATCATCTGGTGAGATTTTAATTTGATTGTAGCCCAAAAATCCATCCATGAAGGAAAACACCGAAAACTGAGTTGTATTGTTAACCAACACATCGATGTGCGACAACGGGAAATCATCCTTGGGACTATCTCTATTTAAGTATCAATAGTCAACACACATCCGAACTTTGCCATCTTTCTTCGGAACCGACACGATATTGGCAACCCATGATGGATAGCTAGTGACAACCAAGAATCCAGTGTCAAATTGTTTTTGAACCTCTTCCTTGATCTTTATTTCCATGTCAGGTTGAATTCTTTGCAGTTTATGTTTCACTGGCGGGCAATCCTCACGGAGCGGCAACCTGGGACTTACAATATCAGTATCGAGCCCTGGCATATCCTGGTAAGACCATGCAAAGATGTCAACATATTCACGGAACGTGTCAATCAATCGGCCCTTCATAGATTCCTCTATGGTAGCCCCGATCTTGACCTCTTTCTTCACCTCTTCGGTTCCTAGCTTTACAATCTCAATAACCTCCTCATGTGGTTGAATCTCTCTCTCCTCTTGCTTCAGCAATCTGGCCAACTCCTCGGGCATTTCACAATCTTCCTCACCTTCCTCGTTGGCTTGGTAAATTGGATTGTCGAAGTCATAGAGAGCCATAGCAAGATCGTTATCGATGAGACCCATTGGGGGGGCATCTGCATGAACGATGATTCATACTAGATTTTAGAGAGTGAGGGAGACATGAAAATTGAAAATGCACATTGCCATTTATTGTGTAAAAGCAAAAATGAAAGACATGGAACATTATGAATGAATGCAAAACGTCCATTTTATTGATGATTAGTATTGCAAATTGAAACAATGAAGCCCTTATAATGAGCTACTATGCCTTGGGCAAGACATAGAGCTTTCATACAAGAATAAAACACAAGACCATTACTCTTTGTGTTGAGTAACAGTGATGGTTTCTTCTGATGACCAATTATTGAGTTCCACTCCTAGGAAACTCGGCTTGATCCACTCATCAATTTCGTAGTCGCTATCAATTATGTCTTCATGAATAGCACAAATACTACTGTGGTCCACCCATCCAGTGCTGGAAAAAGTGATTGGGCCTTTTCGACCTCTGGCACATTAATCTGATGTTGGTTGAGCAGGGTTGTAACTGATTCCAAACATATCATATTTCTTGGAGACCTCTATCATTTTTCCCCAGCCTTCGTTGACCCCTGATTCCACCACTTTCAGAGCTCGCTTATAGGGTTCAATGGATACACCCTTCTTCTTTTCTTCCGAAAGGGATGCTGACGAGGATGCCATGGCTTTAGTTTTGACTGGCTCGAAATCCTATAAAGGGGTCTCATATACCTCGCCATCCATCTCCACGTATTTGAATAAAGATAGATGGCTAATGAATATGTCTTCCTCTCCACACACTATGACGATTTTCCCTTCCCAGAAAAACTTTAACTTCATCACTAGCTGTAGGAGGGGGGGGTACCCCAATGTGCCACTTCTAGGAGTAACCGGTGCATCAATTAAAACCTGATTCTCTTGAGAAGGAAATTGGGATATGCGCTTAAAGATATTCCTGAGGAGTCAGAGTTAGCTCAGAACTTTTACTTCCCAGTAAAGGATAACCTTTTCTTGGTTAGGAAAGCTGTGGGTTCTTGGAAGCTCATCCGAATGAGAGGTACAACATGCTTGGGCAGAAGCAATAACCATACGTTTCCCGAGTACGACGCATGGTTAAAAGAGAAAGCTCATGTGGCCCTGTTACCCTTCTCAGCGCCAGCCCCACTTGTAGTAGTGGAACCTAAGACTATTGTGCCCTTGGAATAATACCAAAAGCTGGAGGTTTTAGTTCAACAACTCAAGGCAGAAAATCAGGAAGCCCGCAATTCCTACCAGAGGATGGTGACCCTTAATCAGAAGTTAGAGGAAAGGGTTCAGAAAGCTGGAGAAATGGTGAAGGTTAAATAGATAGACTTTAAAGAAAGAAAGCACTATTTTAAGAAAAAGGGTTTGGCTGAAATCCGCAAAACGAATCAGCGTCGAAAGGACAAGAAGTCCCTGGATGAAGCCAAAGAAACAATAACTCTCTGGTAGGAAAAAGGGGAGGCCAACTTGAAGAAGCTGAAATAAGTGGACGTTGAGTACAAGCAGAAGATTGAAGATCTTCAGGAGAAATTGGGTGACCAGAAAGAGAAGCTCCATCTAGCCCACGAACAACATAGAGACTACATTTATAAGATAGCTCAAGAGTAACAAGCAATTGAGGATGTTCAGAAGGAGGTAGAAGAACTCAAAGTTCGTGCAGAGGTTAAAAAGGCCAGGTCTGAGCCTAGTCCTAGCAAGGGAAATGACAAGATCTTTCTACAGCAGATCAGTGAACTCCATGCTTCCTTCGATCAGAGGGATTTGCTCATACAAAAGCTGATTGAAGACCCGAACCATCCGAATATCACTTATTTATTCTAGGTGGTCAAGCACCTTAACTGGAGGCTGAAGGAGGTGGAGTTTTATAGGGTCTAGTTTCCTTTGTTTGTATCGCATTACCCACAAACTTGTTGTGGGATTCCTTTATGCTTTGGCTATTTTCTTTCTGTACTGTAAGAATTGGCACCCTTCGTGGAAACTTGTTGTTATTCTCAGACTTCATTTCGTGCTATTTGATATGGTTCAAATTCTTGGGTATTATCTTTGCATTGACACGTGTTCCAAGCATTGGTTATTCACGAGTTATCTCATCTAGAGTTTTGTGGGATTATTATTCTCCCGAAAGTCAAAATTATCACAGGCCATCTGGGTTTCTTATTCTTTAATACTGGAATGGGGATGTAAATAACCTCGAGAATGAAAGAACATAGCATTTTCATGCATTCATATCGTATTTGCATTTTTTCCTTTGTAGGTTATCCGGGTTCCCTAATTTAACTATTTGTTCAGGAGGAAGTGTAAATCGCCATCTTCACCGGTACGCCACCCGTCGCAATCAAAGAAACGTTATGGACACCATTAAAGTTTAGCTGATTGAACTTCGTACGTGCATGAATGAGTTCATGAACATGATGCAGGGGGTCGCCCTAGGGAAACAAGAGTTGAGGGTTGTTGTCCAGAGGCTTGATCAGCCACAAGTGGAGCCTTTGGTAATTTGAGTTACTTTATATGCACAAGGCAATCCAGTTAATGCCACTGCTATTCCAACCAGAGTTGACGGGCCTCCTACTCTGGAGGGTATTCCTATTCCGATTCAGAATATCGAGGATCATTAGGCTGACTAGTTCTCTTTGTTGAACGAGGACTTGGTACTTGGTATGGGGGGTAATCATCTGGACCTTCAGATGCTAGCGGAGAAGATCAGAGCTCTTGAGTGCAGAGACACCCTGGGGATTGATGTTTCTGACATGAGGTTGGTGCAAGGTTTGATCATCCCACCAAAGTTCAAGGCCCTTGGATTTGACAAATACAACATGAGTTCATGTCCCAAGACTCATCTACAGGCTTACTATCGCAAGATAGCTGCCTATACCAAAGATGAAAAACCCTGGATGCACTTTTTCCAGGAAAACCTGTCTGGAGGGTCCCTTGAATGGTATATGAAGTTAGAACGGACTGTTGTGTGCAACTGGAAGGAACTAGGGGAGGCGTTCCTCAAGAAGTATCAGTACAATATTGACATGGCTCCGAGCAGAACTCAGTTGCAGAGTTTGTCCCAGAAAAATTATGAGAGTTTCAAAGAGTACGCATAAAGGTGGTGTGAATTGGCTGCGAGAGTACACCAACCCTAGTCGAAAGAGAAATGGAGAATCTGTTCATGGATACCCTTCCCGGGCATTTCATGGAACGACTAACGGTGTGTTCTTCAAGCGGGTTTTCTAACATCATTTTGACCGGTGAACGGGTTGAAAATTGGATGAAATAGGGAAAGATCCAAAATGGTAGAGCTTCTACTTCGGGGACCAAGAAGACATTTTCAAAAAGAAGAGAAGGCGAAACTGGGGTAGTGTACTCATAGAGAAAGATAGGAAATCATGGTACTTATTATCAAGTTGCATCTGTCATTATCCCTGCTGCCACCAATCAACAAAAACGACAACCACCGCAGCAGCATCAGCAAAATTATCAACAACAATGAGCTTCCAGATCATACTATCCTCCAAGGCCGAGAGATAGACAATTCGAAATGCCACCGATGTCATATTCACAACTGTTTCAGAATCTCCTTTAGTTGCAAATGATTCAGCTGAGAACTTTACAACCTCCAAAACTTGGACAGATCCCCGAAGGGTATGATGCCAATGCCCATTGTGAGTTTCATTCTGAAGCTCCGGGTCATACCTTGGAGAATTACAAAGCCTTCAATCACCTGGTCCATAATTTGTTGGACTCCAAGGCGATCAACTTTGCTCCTACTCCCAATATCTTGCAAAACCCCATGCTGCCTCATGGATGAATTGTGGGGGCTATAGATGACAATGACAACTTAAATCTGGTTTATGATGTCAATTCCTTGATGACTCCATTTCTCGCAATGAAGGGTTGTTTGGCAAAGAAAAGTATATTCCTAGGTTGTGGGGAAGTTTGTCCAAAATGTGAAGGATCTACCGATGGATGTGACAGGTTGAAATCAGGAATTCAGAAGATGATTGATGACAGAAGTATTCAGTTTGACCAGGTTGTTAAAGAAGAAGAAGTTTCTACGGTTACCATCTATTATAGCTCATTCGAAATTCCGGTGCCAGCCAGAGTAGCACCAGTCACGTTCACCACTCCAGGGCCTATGTCGTATCAAAGTAAGAAAGTAGTCCCATGGTATTATGGGGCAGCGGTTTATTGCAACGGCAAAAAGCAAGATGTAACCACCTCTAGCACAACTCCACATCAATTCGAAAATGTGGGAGTCAGTGGATTCACGAGGAGTGGAAGATTGTTCACGCCTCAGACCTTGAGGAACGGAGCAGTGCCACCGAACGATAGTGTGAATGCCCAGGCTAAGGTCAGGGGCAAGCAAGTTGTGAAAATTGACGTTCCTATGCCAGATCCAGACATTACTTTTGACAAAGAAGCTGAGGAATTCTTGAGGATCATAAAGAAAAGCGACTACAAGATAATCTATCATCTACAACAGACTCCTTCCAAAATCTCGATCTTGTTGCTATTGATGTGCTCTGAATCCCACAGGAAGGCATTGTTGAGAATTTTGAATAATGCTTATGTGCCACAGGAAATATCAGTGAAACAACTAGAGACGGTGGTTGCTAGTGTGAACGCCATTCACATATTAGGTTTATAGATCTTGATTTGACTGCTGAGGGGCACATTCACAATAGAGCTCGACACATTTCTATGGAATGCAAAGAGGTGTGCTTTTCCATGTGTTTGTTGATACATGATCATCTTTAAATGTGCTTCCGAAGAAGGTTTTAGTCAAGCTGGATTACGACGGAGTGGTGCTCAGGCCAAGTGACTTGGTAGTCAGGGCGTTTGATGGGTCCAAGAGGTCAGTTTTTAGAGAAGTGGAATTACCAATCAAGGTAGTGTGTGGAGAGGAAGACATATTCATTAGCCATCTATCTTTATTCAAATACGTGGAGATGGATGGCGAGGTATATGAGACCCCTTTATAGGATTTCGAGCCAGTCAAAACTAAAGCCATGGCATCCTCGTCAGCATCCCTTTCGGAAGAAAAGAAGAAGGGTGTATCCATTGAACCCTATAAGCAAGCTCTGAAAGTGGTGGAATCAGGGGTCAATGAAGGCTGGGGAAAAATGATAGAGGTCAGGTTTTAATTGATGCACCGGTTACTCCTAGAAGCAGGCATAGGTCTAGCCATCTCTGAATTGAAAGGAACCCGATCCTGAAGAGAAACCTCTAAGATCAAAGCATACTCCTCCAACAGAGGACCTAACGGAAGTCATGAAATGTAAAGCATCTGAGCCGAGGGTTGTAGTACAGCAGCAGTGTATGAATAGCGCTTCTCTCAGAACTGTTCAGGTATACCACCATATCAAGAATACCCCCGTAAGCCTCCCGGAAATCTTCAACATGATGCACAGTAATCAGAGAAACCATCTGGTTTATCATCTATATCTTAATGTCAAAGAACTTATAATGGATATTCTTCTTCCTGAAGTTTTCCATCTCTGAGCAAGAAGTCCGACCGGGATTAGGAACATTATGCAACCATGAGAATAAAAAAGAACACAAATGATCAATGATGTCATGATGTTATGCAATGTAAGGCATGTGATCAAGGACGTGTCTGTGTTGGTGTTGACCGGATAACCCAGTGTCGGTGAAGAGTCATAATAACATTATCTCTGTGCATAAATCCCAGAATTCACAACCAAAGATCATATAGAACTAGATCATATCACAAATTAACACTAGCAAAGAGGGTATGCTGGAAGTTTAAGGTTCCTACAAACCTGTAAACCCCTCCCAATCTCACGGGTGTGCTACCTCGGGTCAACATCATGGACTCTCAAAGCCGAATAGCAAAAATACATTCACCATTTCCGAGAAATGGCGTAATAACCATATCAGGGAATCGGTTTAGCATTATGTACTACTCAGGGAGGTCTCAGTTGAGTCCGGGAAAAAACAAGCATCCCTCATAAGTTCCCAGCTTCAAGCACTGAATTGAGAAACAATAGTACATTCAGCCATTGGGATATAGTACTATCGTCATACGAAACGTTTGCTTTAACTGAGTTCCTATGAGAGAACCACGCCATTCTATGCGAGTTCCCAGTGGGACCTCGGATGCAAATGGGTTTGTCAACAAATATGGTCTGCCACTATCATCACTGGAGAGGGTTGTTTCTACTAAGGTCCTCAATGATCGGTCCCTAGATGCACATAACTATCTAGGTTGTACCCTGAAGTGGGGGAAATCCCCAAACAGAATTTTTCCAAGATGGTCGCACTTTGGGTGTGGAACACACCGCCACTCATCATGGTGAGACACCATGGAAGTACAATGTTTGTCCATGCTAAAGTCTAGGGTGCACTCGAGCCTTGGTATTGGAACCATCTCACAGTAACCCCATCCCGCCAAAGAAAACCAGCACAACCAGACAATCCAGTATAATATGATGCGTGGAAAATAAAATACTGAAAGCGATAAATAAAGTTGTAAATAAAACTGTAAATAAAAGCAGTAAAGCTAAACTAAAGCACACAATAGTAAACAGCTAAACACCCAAAGAAACAAAAACAAACAAGCGCTAGGATTGACTCTCACAAAAACAAACAGCGAGTCCTTTCGTTATAAGTGAATGAAGTGAGAAGAGAATTCCCGCAGGAAAGATGTGTGATGTTTGTTCACTGTCTTTTAGAAGAAGTGTTTTTTATTTTGTTTGTGAGACATCCTCATGCTAAGACTTGTTCAAAATGATAGATATCCTACGCCTCATCCCGAGATGGAATGCGTGAAAATACCCCATGGCAAAGTCTCCTGACGCACGAGAAAGCTCGACCTTTATTAGGTATTTTATTTTTATTTTGAGATGAGAAAGAGGACTCAAATCGAGAAAGGAAAAAACTAGGGGAAACTAAGACTCACCCTAAGTTGTTTATTCAAGGGATGTCTTATGGTTAGTATGGTTTTCTAATCCTAGAAAGAAAAAGAAAACAAGTTCTAACTCACTTCAAAGATTGAAGATGAGTTTAAACCTCAAAGGGGATGAACAAAGTGAAATGTCGAAGAAGCATAAAATGCTTATCGCAAACACAAGTTGAAATGTAAAAGGATAAGGAAGAAGGTGTATGTAGGATACCCTCCCACACACATGGCTTACCGTAACCCCCTACAAAACAAATGTTAGTACAATAAATCCAAAGTGATAAAAGGAAAGAGTAATCAATTACCAAACATATCCTACCGCAATTATGACCTAAACTAGAATTAATCCTAAGTCTAAGGACACTTAAAAGCTAAGCAAAGCCTAAAGTAAGCAGCTGTCGCTCCCAAAGATTTGCATCCCAGTGCAGACGCGAACGGTCGGCGAAAAGAGAAAATGAAGATGAATTGAATAGAGTCGCCAGCTAGGCATTTTTATCCCGAAGGAAAAGTAATGTTGCATAAATCTAGAAAAAATATGGATAAGACGGTTGCGAACCAGAGAAACTGAGAAAGGGGGTTGGTTACAACCTGGGAAGGTATTAGCACCCAGATTGTCCATCGTACTCGACGGGATCCACGCTTACAAGATTTGTGTTTAAAGGGGTAGGTGTATGTGCTAAACTGTGCATGAAAAGCTAGGAAGAAAAGAATGTGTGTCAGTGCAAAAGAAATGGTGAAATGCTCAAGACTGGGGCTTAGAAAAGAAAGCTGGAAGATGGGGATGACAAAGAAACTTTTTTTCGATAACTGTTAAGTTATGCCTACGTATCCACGCGTGCAATGAGGAAGTCAGAACACCGTAGCTCGACTCAAAGAGATTGAAGAATAAATTGACTGTGAACTGCTTGCTTGTCTATGTTCAAGTGTATGACTCGTTTGGCTCGAGTGCTAACTGTCTTGCATTAGACGGAAGAAGCAAGTTCCCGCTTATGAATGAGTGAGATGAGAAAAGAATCCCGTTAGGAGACGATTATTGTTTGTTTTTGTGCTTTCAGTTTTGTTATTGTTTTTGGTGTTTTGCATAAGATAATGAGCTTAAGACTGAATCAAGGGCTTGTAAACTCATTATATCCTCCCTGATTAGGGATAATGAGCCCACTTAAGTATGAGATAAACATCTCAACTTAATTACCATTATGATGTAGGATTAAGATCATTAACCTACTTGTGATTATTTAGATGTTTTTGGGTTTTTATTTAGTGTTAAGTAATGAGTTTAATCTCTGATCACATATTAGTGGGCTCATTACACCATCCTAATAGAAGGATAATAGATGAGAACACTTAAGCTGAGGAAGATACCTCACCTTAATCCATGATTAGGGATTAAATTCATTATATATAACAAAGCCTTTATCAAGTGGATTTTAATAAAGGAATGAGATTAAGAAATGAGTTTTATGGTTTGTAAGACAACTTGAGAGGGACTTGTCCATTAAACACTAGGGTTAGTCCCTCTTAACCATAAGGAAGAGATAGAACCCTAATGTAAGGCCCAAGTTACAAGATAAAGTCTTGGTGATTATCAAAATGATTTGATTAAGAGGTTTAAACAAATTAAAGGTTTAACACTTAGGATTAAAGTTATACACTCCATCCTAAGAGAAGGATGCATGCATAATCCTAATTCCAAAGTCCTAAAACTTTAAGAGTTTAGTCTCTGATTATTGAGATGAGAAGAGAGACTCAAGGAGACTCAAAGGTAAAAAGCTAAGGGGAACTAATCACAACCCTAATTAAAATCATGCTTGGATGTTCCTATGGTTTGTAAGGATTAAGAAAGATCTTCAAGGAAGCCACCAATGGAAGAAGCAGATGAAAGGAGGAGGAAGTAGAAGAATAAGTTACTTACTTCAAAGAAGAAGATAAGTAACTTAAAGAGAGAAAGTGAGAGAGATTGAACATAAGTGAACAAGTTCACTTAAAATACAAGCAAGAATGCATATGAAAGAGATAATAAGAAGTGAGAAGTGAAGGCAAATCCACTTCTCAAAGTAACTTACCAAAACCTGAAAAGTTAGCATGAATGCATAAAGTATAAAGCACAAAGAAATTAAATGAAATGAGATGAAATGACCAAAGTCAGAAGTGTTTATGCAATGTAAATGTCATTTAAGATGATGCAAAGGCATACAAAATGCATATGTATGATCATACAAGAATGAGATGCAAATGGAAGCATGTTTTGAAGTTTGAAAACACATGAAAGTTTATGAAATGAAATGAATACATAACATGGCAAATGGATGAATAAATTATCAAGCATGGTTCTAACATGTCCTAATATGTCTAAGATGACATATGAATGCATGAAATGTCATGGTAAGTTCATGTAAGGATGCATATGCAAGATGAATGCAAATGAACACATAAAATTAGGGTTTTATGGACAAGCAAGGTACAAATGAACAGAACAGAATCATATGACATGATAAAAAAATGAAACCAAGCTCAAACAAAACATAATCCCATACTAGGTCATATCCCAAAGGAGAATGTCAGAAGCCTAAACAATCAAAAGTTATGAATTTCCTAAGTTTCTAGGGTTTTTTTGGGTGATTCAAAGGGAAAATGCAAATCAAATTAAAAATGCAAGATAAATTCATGAGGAAAATGTCCTATAAACTACATGCAATATGTAACATAATACAAAAAGAATCATTTTCAAACTCTTCTTGGTTAGACAGAAATGATTTTTTAAAGTTAGGGTTCAAAAATATGATTTTAATGACCCTTAATTCAAAGAAAATTCACAAACTATGATCAAACCTAAAAAGAAATTTGTGTGAAGAGTTTGAAAATGTTTCTAAATGCATAGGGATGATTCATGATTTTTTTAGTGATTTTTAGAAACCTAAATGTATTTTTAATTAATTAAAAGACTTTAATTAATTAAAAATAACATTTAAATATTTTAAAATTACTTTTTTAATGCAAAAAATAAAATAAAAATCATTTTTGGAATGAGAAAAATATTTAATGTCAGAATACAAAAGAAAATATTTTTGTGATGTTTTTAGCTATTTTAAATTAAATATGCAAAAAAAAGAATAAAAATGAAATTAATTGGATTAAAATGAAAGTATGCGCATATGATGGCTGAGATTTGAACCTGGGTTGGAGGGAATTGACTGTGCACGCAGATCAATGGCCCACATTCAAACTGGGTAATTACCTAATTAAATTAATTAATTAAAATTAGGGTTTTAAGTGAAATGATCCTGGCCACAGAAACACACGCTAATCCTAATCCTACGGCCCACGTTCAAACTGGGGAGATTAGCCCTAATCCTAACCCTAATCACTTTCAGGTGACCGGAGCATGCTCCGACCATCTTCTCCGGCCACACCAAAATGCTAACTTCTTCCCTAGGTCACTAAACACCAAATTTCTTACCCAAAAATGATCCCCAAGCATCATACATCATGAATCAGCAAACAAAACACATTTATCATTCATCAAAAACAAGATTCGAAGCAAATCGTGAAAATGAACAAAACTTTCAGAAGTTCAATACATGCTCATTTCTCAATTATTTTCAAAACAAATCATATCAGGATGATTAGTGAAGCATGTAGATTCATTTAGAAACTTAAAATGCAAGTTCTAGAAAAAAAGTTCAAGAAGCTACCTGAATTAAAGCTTTGTGTCCTTGAGCTTTCTGGCCTCTCTCTTGGTTCAAAACCACCCCAATGATCTTCTTGGTGATGAAGATGAGCTTAGAGCAAGCTTGTGATGGATGTTTTGAAGGTTTTGGTTCTGAGGATGCAGAAATCGTATTTCTGATTTAGTGGCTTTTAGGCTATGGTGAAGGGTGTTTTGTGATCCTTAGGTTATGTGGAGATGATTGGTGAAAGAAAATTGAAGTTTCAGTGGTTGGTTTTTGAGTTTCTAAGAGAGGAAGTTTTTGACAAATTTTGTGGATTCTGATTGTGGGGAAGATTCAGGCTTCAATGTTATGTGTTTTGTGTTCCTTAGGGTTTGTATAATGTGTAGTGAATTGCTTAGAGAGTTGTTGTGGCCTAGTGTGATTGGTATGGGAGGAAATGCAAAAATGTCAACTTATGTGTACTTGAGGTATGGGCCATGGCAGGTCTGATTTTTTGGGGTGTCTGGCCTCAACAAGTTTTATGGAGAGCCATGGAATGGTTTTGATGCAGCTGGCACAAGTGGATGAAGAGTTTCATACCATTTTGCAATTCTTGAAAGTTTTGGCCCTTTTTTGATTTCTTGAAGTTCAAGTCATGAAAATACATGGTTCAATGCATAATTCTGATGTTTATAGGTCCAATTGTCATATTGTGAAATGTTTGTGTCCATTTGAAGTCATTAGAATGCATGAATATGCCAATTTGCAAAATCCCTCTTTGACATGAAACTTGAAATTTTAGGATTTTTGCCAACTTTGAAAGGCCATATCTTGAGTTCTAGGATGAATCAAGACATGTTCTTGTACTTTTTGAAAAGGGAAAGACCTAATCTACAACTTTCATGACCAAGAATTTTTCATTTGAAGCATTTTTGGTTGAGAAAGAGGAGGTTGAAAAACTTTCCCAAAATGGAAAGTTTTCATTTCAAGTCATTTCCCATTTTGGCAAGTTTACAAATGGCTCAAAATTCTTCAATCTTGTGAAATTCCAACCTCTTCTAAGATCAAATAAAGATCATATAAATTCAATTTGATGAAAATAGCCCTTTGGTTCCATTGTTGGGGGCCTCAGATGCCCTGATTTTGACTTAGCTTGCTCCAGTGAATAGATGACTTCCACAATGAGTTTCTTCATAAACCTTGGTACACATGATCCTTATAACATCTTAAGAACATTAGAAACAAGAATTTCCCAAAAATTTGGAGTTAAGGCCATTGAAACCAAAACCCTAATTTTGGTCATCTGTGTAGTGAAACCCTAGCTCTGCTTCCATGCCTTTGCCAGTTCTTGTGATCTCTTGACTTCCATGAACTTTGAGGGACATAATATGATTATAGAACACACATGGACCCTATTGGGAAGCTTTGAGGCCTTTGGGATGGCTTAGATGGATTCTTGGATTGCTCAGATCACAAACCCTAGATGCAGATGAAAATGGACTATGCAAATGAAACAAATATGCAATATCAGATGTAATGCTTATGTTAAAACAAAAATGAAAGATCACAATCCAATGGTGTGATATGAGTGAGGGAAAATTTGGGGTGTTTGCAGCTGCCCTTATTCAAACATGAGTTAGTTGTGCAGGGTGTAAGCGACTGGCTTAACAGACAAACAAGATAACTTGTGGTTGAATACCAAAGACAGTCCAAAATTTGCACTCGCTGAATAGAAGAAGAAAAGGGATATAAATGAAAGATAGTATAGTATGATTATCAAATGAAGGCGATGGAGGACGACCATCGAGCAGAGGACGACTGCTGGGGATAAAGCGGTAAGTAAAGCAATGACGGGGATGGCCGACAAGCTGGGGAAATAAAGAGACCATGACGGGGACGGCCATCAGGTAAAAAACAAGATTCTCTGGGGATTAAAGCAAAGGCAATGATGGGGGCAGCCGTCAGGTTTACAAAGTAAACAATGATGGGGACGACCATCGGTTCAAAGAATAAATGAAATGATGATGAGGGACGGTCATCAAAGGTGAAGGACGATCACCTAGCAGGGTACGACTGCTCTTTATCACAACATAGGACGAATGTCGGATAGAAAAGGTCGACGATGGGGATGGAAATCGGATAAGCATGATGAGGGAAGGTCATCAAAAGGTGAAGGACGATCACCTAGCAGGGTACGGCTGCCCTCGGGGTTTATCACGACATAGGACGAATGTCGGATAACAAGATCAACGATGGGGCCGACCATCGGATAAATGATGAGGGACGATCATCAAAAGGTGAAGGACGATCACCTAGCAGGGGACGGCTTCTCTTTATCACGACATAGGACGAATGTCGGATAGAAAAGGGTTCCACCAACGGGGACTCCGTTGGGGAAGGGGATGAGGGACGGTCATCCAAAGGTGAAGGACGATCACCTGGCAGGGGACGGATGCCGAAAGTATCGCGATATAAGACGAATGTTGGATAGAAGAAAATTGTTTTGTTGGTGACTTACTAGGGAATGTATGACACGGACGAGTGTCAAATATAAACAGGCATTTGTTTCGAGAATGCAAAGAATATGCTTTGGCTTTCTGTGGGAATAGGATGACACGAACGGGTGTCGAAAAGGCGTGTTATAAATAAGTACTTGGTTTGCAGAAAGTGTTTTGGCAACCATGCTGGGGGGAAGTATGATACGGACGAGTGTCAAAAAGAGCAAGTATAGGTATATGTTTTTTAGAGTGCAAAGGGGACGCTTTGGCTTATGTCTGCAGGGGATATGAGTTTTTATATACATTGCTGATGAAAAATTGATGGTAATTGCAGGTGACTGGCTCGAACCTGGCTTGTGATCATGCAAATGTTTGATTTTTTCCGTAATGCTCCTTATTAAACGGAATGCTACGCTTATTTGGTGAATATGATGCTAATGCTATGATTATGCAAAAAAGAGAAAACCAATCTGGGACTCGGATCCCGCTTGAGATAAAGATCTTTGGCTGATCTGCTTGGAGGGATAACCTAGCTGGGGGGAGATCACTGGTGGATCTGTCGGGAGATACAGCTCTGCTTGGGAAAATAGATCATTGATAGATTTATCCGTAAGGAGAACTCAGCCGGGGAGAAGGAAACTTTTGTCACTTTGTTGTGTAAGAGTTTCAGGCATTGCTCCTCTAGGGAGAGAATGGAAATTTCTGTGGGGAGATAGTTCTTTTATCCTTGCTGAGGATGAGAGATCTGGAACTATGGTGGGGATCTTGGCTGAGGAAGATCCTGTTGAATAGACTTATGCTGGGGACGAGGAAGCTTTGACAACTTCATTGGGGAAAAGCATTTCAGATATTGCTCTTCCGGGAGGTAGCCTACTGGGGATGCGATGCTTGATATGCCCCATGTTGCGTATTGAATACCTGCAATTTGTTAAGACAAAAGAAACACACAAGTAACCCGAGGTATCCCTTACCAGATTCCGTCATAGGAGTTAGACCTTCCTGAAAGTAATATATTTCCTGCAAGCATTCATTAGAAATGGCTCATTTGTTTTATGCAAGTACTGTATCATGAATATTGGACATTTTGCAAACGAAAAAAATGTACAAAACGAGGTGTGACTGAAAACTCTGATTTTATTAATCTGGGTACCCTGAATTGGAAAATACAATCAAAGAAACAAATCCCCTTGAATGAGGAGATTGCTATAAACTGAAAAAAGTAAAAGTGTTGGCAATGTTGATGACGCTCCGGTGAGCTTCCTTTGCTATGACCTATATGACCTTGACGTTCTTCTCATCTTTATTTCTGAAGAAGGTTGATTCTTACTGATGCTTTATCCTTTCGAAGCTTGTCGTGTTGTAAGTGATACAGACGAATTCAAAATGCAGTTGTTCGCTTATTCCCTAATTTTGCGTGGATCGCCCTTTCGGGTTTTCAATCCACCGGGATACCCATTTTTGCTTGAGCTGTTCAATGCGGCTTTTCAACTCAGCGGGTGTACATTTTTTTTAATTTTCCCTCATTTTTGCCCGAGTCTTTTATTCTGTTTTTGACTCGCCGGGATGCCCCTTTTTTGCCTGGACTTACATTCTGTTTTTATGTCCAACGGGTCTTTTTATGCGAAGTATTTTTTAACTGCATCTGAATTCATAGGGGATAAGAAATCTTCACCATCCATAGTAGTGAGCATCAGTGCTCCACCAGAGAAAACCTTCTTTACTATGAATGGACCATCGTAATTTGGAGTCCATTTTCCCCTGTGGTCTGTATGAGGAGGAAGGAGTCTTTTCAGCACAAGAACTCTCACTTGGTATTCCCTAAGCCTAACTTTCTGATCGAAGGCTTTCTTCATCCTTTTCTGATATAACTGCCCATGACAGATTGCAGTTAATCTTTTCTCTTCGATCAAATTCAGTTGATTATACCGATACCGGACCCACTCTGCTTCGTCTAGCTTTACATCCATCATCACCCGTAAGGAGGGTAGCTCAACTTCAATAGGTAGGACTGCCTCCATACCATACACAAGCTAATAAGGCGTTGCCCCAGTAGACGTTCTGATTGAGGTTTGATACCCATGCAAAGCAAATGGTAGCATTTCATGCCAGTCTTTATAAGTAACCACCATCTTTTGCACAATCTTCTTGATATTTTTGTTAGCTGCTTCAACAACGCCATTCATCTTTGGCCTGTAAGGAGAAGAGTTGTGATGTTGGATTTCGAAATCCCGGCACAGTTCTGCCATCATTTTGTTGTTCAAATTGGAACCATTATCAGTAATGATTCGCTCGGGAACTCCATACCGACAGATGATGTCTCTTTTCAGAAATCTGGCTACCACTTGTCTGGTGACGTTTTCATACGAAGCTGCTTCAACCCATTTGGTGAAGTAATCAATGGCTACTAGGATGAATCTGTGACTGTAAACACCCCAAATTTTCCCTCACCCATTCACACCATGGCTTGTGATCATCTCATATGCATAGACTCAATCATACCATCCCATATCACATTTTTGATTCACTACATAGATTCTAAGTCATCTGCATCTAGGGTTTGTGATCTGAGCAATCCAAGAGCTTCTTGAGCCACTCCAAAGGCCATCAATCACTTCAAAGGGGTCCATGTGTGTTCAAGTATCATATTACATCCTCTCAAAGTCAAGAATGTCAAAAATCACAAGAACTAAGAATGGTATGAAGGCAGAGCCAGGCTTGACTGCACAGTTGACCTAAAATTAGGGTTTTGGTTTCAAAGGCCATAACTCCAAATTTTTTGGTCATTCTTGTTTCTATTGGTCTCTATATGATATAGGGAGTATGCATATCAATTTTCATGAAGAAATTCCATGGGGAAGTCATCTGATCAAGAGTTGACTTTTCAAGCAAGTCAGTGCAAAATCAGGGCATCTGAGGCCCCCAATGACCCAACCAAAGGGTGTTCTTCATCATTTTGATTGTATATGATCTTTATTTGATCATGGAAGATGTTAGAAGTTCACAAATTTGAAGAATTTCAGGTCTTTTGCAAAGTTGACTTTTTGGGCAAGTTTGACTTTTAATGAAAATGTCATTTTAGGCAACTTTTTCAACCTTTACTTTTTGATTCAAAAAAGCTTCAAATGGAAAAACTTTGGTCATGAAAGTTGTAGAATAGATCTTTCCCTTTTCAAAAAGTACAAGAACATGACCCAATTCATTTTTGATCAAAAGTTATGGCTTGTCAAAGTTGGCTAAAATCACAAAATTTCAAAGTTTCCACCAAAGAGGCATTTTGCAAAATGACTTGATCAAGTGTTCTAAAGCTACCAAATGGACTTCTAATCTTCATACAAGCATGTACCAAGTCCTTAAAGTCAGTTTGCATCAAAGAAGCATCACATTTCATGCCTTGAATCTCAAGAATTCACAAAGGGACCAAAGCTTATGAAATTTGCAAAACACATCATAAACTTTATGCAACTTGCTGAATCATCTCAAATCAAGTTCTATGGTTCTCCCTAAACACAGCTGAACACAACCATGCTCCTGTCCTAGCCTGCCACTTGCCCATACCTCCAAGTACAACTTGCCTGACTTTTTGCAAATCACCCCATACCAATCAGCATAGCCCACACCAACTCCACAGACCTATCACAACTTGATATGTGGACTTTATGCAAGCCATAACACACAAGAACACAGCCTAAGACTTCAGCATTCACAAGTTCCAAGTTTATGCTCCAACTTGCATTTTCATTCGAAACACTCAGCACAAGTTACAAACACCCAAACCAACTTCACCAATCAACTAAACACACTTTCCTGATCACAAAGCACCCATCACCATTGTCTTAAACCCCCAGAATCAGAAACACGATTTCCTCACTCCACTGAACAGAACTTGTTCAAACTCCCAAACCAGCTATTTTAAACTCCAACCAAGCACTGCAAGCTTCTCAGGAGGTTCATTAGAGGCGTTTTGGATCAAAGGGCCAGCCAGAAAGCTCCAAAGATCAAAGCTTCAGTTCAGGTGAGCTCAAGAACATTTTTTCCAGAAGTATGCTTTTAAGTTCTTAATAGCTTCTATGCACTCTCCTGATCATGAATATGTGCTTACTTTTGAAAATGGTTGAGAAACCAGGATGTATGCATTGTCTGAAACTTTTGCCCTAAAAAATGTTTGATTCGATTCTCTCTGTTTTTGAATGATAAATGTTGTTTGATTGAGGGGTTTGATTCGTTTTTGAATGGGGATGATTTCTGGGTAGTTAGATTTTGTTTTAGATGCGTGTAGAGAGAGTTAAAGATTTGAGCTTGCCGGAGAAGACGACCGGAACAGTGTTCCGGTCGCCTGAAAGTCATTAGGGTTAATTAATTAGGGTTTAGTCTTAATTGCGCAAGTTTGAATTTGGACCGTCCAGATACGCGCGCAGGTCAATTCCCTCCCTTTTAGTTTAAACCCTGGCCATTGGATGCGCTGACTTTTCTTTTTTCAGTTTAATTCATTTTTATTTTTCACTTAAATGCATTTGTTTTCTACATTTTATTTAAAATAGTAAAACAATTGTAAAAATTCCGAAATTTTTTGTACAAACTTTTATTAATTTTCAGAAACCAAAAATATTTTTATTTTTATTTTTTGCATTAAAAAATATTTTTAAATCATTTAAAAGTTTATTTTTAATTAATTAATGAGAATTAATTAATTAAAAATACTTTTAGGTATTTAAAAATCACCAAAAAATTCATGAAACATTTAAAACCATTTAGAAACATTGTCCAACCCTCAAAACAAATTTCTTTTTTGATCTTGATGCATTTTGATAATTTTCCATGGAATTAATTCATTTTCAAAGCATTATTTTGATCCAAACTTCAAAAAATCATTTCTGCCTAACCATTGAGAGTTGGACTTTGATTCTTTTTGCATTGTGTTGTGCATATCATGTAGTTTGTGAGATTAAATTGGCATGATTTGATCTTTCATTTTCCATTTGTTTGGCATTTCTCTTGTTAAGATACCCTAAAACCCTAGAAAACTTAGGAAATTCATAACCCTAATTAGGTTAAGAGTTGGAACCTCTCCTTTGGGCAGTGAGTTTGTGTAGGGTTAGGGTTCCTTTGAGTGCATTTTCAATTTTTTATCTTGATGTTTGCTTCTGATTTTGGTTTTTGTTTGATGCTTTGATCATAAACCCTAATTTGGGCTTCCATATGCATCCATCTTGCATTTGCTTGCATACCTTGACTTGCTATAGCATTTTGTGTATCCATTTGATTCATTTGACATCTTAAGACATATTAGAAGCATGTTTGATCATTGCATCTTGCATTTGCCATGTTGTATGCCATTTGCACTTCATAACTTTTCATGTATGTTCATGGTTCTTAACTTGCTTCATTTGCATTCATAAGTTTGTATGATCATCCCCATGCTTTGTTTCATGTTTACATCATCTCATAGCATCATTATCATCTCATATATGCTTCTGGTTTTGATTTACATCATGCCATTTCATTTTGCATTGCATTGCATTTCTTTCACTAACTTTTCAGGTGGTAAGCAACTTTGAGAAGTGAATTTGCCTTCACTTCTCACATTTTCTTTTCATCTCTCTTATGAATCCATGATGCATTTTGTTATGTGTTTGAGATTGAGCTTGCTCATTCTTTTTCTTCTTACTTTCTTTCCTTAAGTGACTTGTCTTCTTAAGTGAAGCAAGTTACTTTGCTTCTCTTGGCTCCCTTCATCTGCTTCCTGGTGGTTCCTCTGAAGACTTCACTTGTAAACCTCACAAACCTTAGGAACAACCAAGCATGACAATGATTAGGGTTTTGATTAGTCCCCCATTTAGTTTTACCTTTGTGTCTCTTTGAGTCTTCTCTTCTCACCTCATAATCAGGGACTAAACCCTAAAGGTTTTAAGGCTTTGTGATTAAGCTTATGCCTGCATCCTTCTATTAGGATGGAGTGTATAACTTTAATCCTAAGTGTTAAACCCTTAATGTGTTTAACTCCTTTAATCAATCCATCTAATAATCACCAAGACATCAAGCTTTTAACTTGGGCCTTTCATTAGGGTTCTAATTCTTCCTTAATTGGTTAAGAAGGACTAACCCTAGTGTTAATGGACAAGTCCCCCTCAAGTTGTCTTACAAACCATAAAACTCACTTCATCATCATACCATTAAATAAAATCCACTTAACAAAGGCTTTGTTTTGTCATGAGTTTAATTACTAATCATGGATTAAGTTGAGGAGCTTTCCTCAGCTTAAACATTCTCATCTATTATCCTTCTATTAGGATGGTGTAATGAGTCTGTTTAATCCCTAATTATGGCTTAATATCATTACTCAACACTAAACAAAAACAACAAAAACATCTAAATAATCACAAGTAGGTTACTGATCTTAACCCTACACCAAGGTGATTAAGTGTGAGAAGCTGACTTCACACTTAAGGTACTCTCATTACCCCTAATCAGAGGGAAGATGTGATGAGTTTACTAAATCCATTGGTTTAGGCTTAAGCTCATTAACTTATGACAAACTTTCAAAAAGCAATAAAAGATTGAAAACTCAAAAACAAACAATAATCGTCTCCTTCGGAATTCTTTTCTCATCTCATTCACTCATAAACGAGAACTTGCATCTTCCGTCTAATGCAAGACAGTTTGCATCTGTGCCAGACAGATCATACACTTGAGCATTGACAAGCAAGCAGTTCACAAGTCAATTCATCTTTCAGTCTCTTTGGGTCGAACTACGGTGTTCTGACTTCCTCATTGCACGAGAGGATACGTAGGCATAACTTAACAGTTATCGAACAAAAGTCTCTGTATATTCCCCCTCCTTCTAGCCTCATTATCATGAGCATTTCACCTCTTTCTCTTTTTCACTGACACTGTATATATCACACTTCACATTCTTTTGCACTGACACCTGTACATCCTTTTCCAGCGATTTTATACACAGATTGCACTGACACTACCCCTTTAAACACAAATCTTTTAAGCGTGGATCCCGTCGAGTACGGCGGACAATCTGGGTGCTAATACCTTCCCAGGTTGTAACCAACCCCCTTTCTCAGTCTCTCTGGTTTGCAACCGTCTTATCCATATCTTTTCTAGGTTTATGCAACACTACCTTTCCTCCGGGATAAAAATGCCTAGCTGGCGACTCTATTCATTCCCTGTGAGTTCACTCCTGTGTGTTCTCGCATCCCTCTTTCGCCGACCGTTCGCGTCTGTACCCCATTTGACCCGGCTTCATTTGGTGGGAGCGACAGCTTGGCGACTCTGCTGGGGACCCTTATACTGCAACCAGGGCTTCTGGTTCTTTTTGTGGGTTCCTCCTAGCGCTTGTTTGATCTGTGTTTACTGGGGTGTTATGTGCTAATTGTGTTTGTATATTTGTATTTATTTTGCTTTATGTACAGTTGTTTATTGCTTTCTTTATAGCTTTACATATATCATATTGTCATACTGTGCTGACTGGATCTGTTTTGTTGCTTTGGTGGGTGGGTGTTCCATTGAGAGTTGAGGTCCTATACCTGGGACCTGAGTGACACCTAGGCTAGAGTGGTTCATGTTCTTTCCCATTCCATTTCGGTCTGGTGCGGGAATATGAAACACGGTTCAGATATGGGTTTCTTCTTGAGAACTTTGTGCTACAGATTTCCTGTAGTGCTAGGGCTATCTGGGAAGCCTGCTAAGTCTGGATGACCTTTAGTATTGACCTTCAGAAACTGAGATGAATTAGAGGAGGATCTTTTATGGTTATTGTAAACACTGTACCTCCGGGTTAGAAGTGTTTACACTTCTCATAACTGATCCAAGTCTGAGGATCCTTGTTTTAGAACATCACCTGTGAGGGGGGTTGGGCTGTTTACAGGTTTGCAGGTACCCTTGACCTCATCATACCCTGTTACTGTGTTTTGATTAAGAGTACTCCATTTTGGAACAGTTCTTGTGATTTTAACCCAGGACATGTGACTCTTTATTTGAGTCCCCCACCCTGGTTACTGGACTTATGAACCTCCATTTGGATTTCTTGAACACACCTGGACTTATATCAGAGCACTTGATCAGATCCAGCTCAGTCACAAACCCTTGCATATCATTTGCATACATCCTCATTGCATCATTTTAACATGTGTTTATTTGTTTTTCAGGGTATCCACCATACATTTTGGCTTGGTTTTGACCCCTTCATCAGCATAGACCTATCTTCATCAGTACTTGCTTCAGCTATCAGCTACCTGCTTCAGTCACCTGCATCACCAGTCTCAGCCTGTCAGTGGCCCATCTTCAGTGTTATTCTCAGCATCTGTCTCAGCTTTTCTTCAACAATATGGCACCCAAAAAGAGTAACATCTCCTATCATTTCTTTGAGCCTGAGTTGGCTAGCATTAAGAAGATTCAGACCCTGATTACTCCAGACCATATACCACTTTTCAGAGAACATTATGGAGGAATCCTTGATGTGGTTATGGATTTGGAACCTTCACAGAGGAGCTTGATTCATACTTGCTTGCAGTTCTATGATCCCCCTCTGAGGTGCTTCACCTTCCAGAATTTTCAGTTGGGACCCTTGTTGGAAGAGTATTCATCACTAATTGGTGTACCTATCAGGGGTGGAGTCCCCTTCAACCCTGAGATGGCTTTCCCTAGTAATGAAGAGGTAGCAAAGGCCTTGTATCTGGAGCCAGTTCTGATTAGGCAGAATATGACTACCAAGGCTGGAGTCTCTGGTCTACATCTGGATTTCTTGACCTCTCAGGCTACCCTGAAGGCTTCTTTGGAAGAGTGGAAGGCAGTCTGTGCTTTGTTGGCCCTTAGCATATATGGGGTCATACTTTTTGCAGATGAGCCTAAATTTGTTAGCAAGAGTGCAATCCATCTTTTCATCCTGAGGAACCCAGTACCCACCTTACTGGGAGATCTTTACTACTCTGTCCACCAAAGGAATGAAAAGCAAAGGGGAAGATTAGTGAGATGCTGTGCTCCTTTGTTCCACACTTGGCTGCTCAAACATTTGCCAAAGACTGATGCATTCTTGAACCCTCACCAGCAGAAAAATTGGGCTAGGAGGCTTGTTGCTCTAACCTCAGATGACATCAGGTGGTGCACTCAGAGCACCAAGGGCAGAGACATCATTATTAGTTGTGGGAAATTTCCCATTGTACCTCTGATAGGAGTGAAGGGTTGCATCAACTACAACCCTCTGCTATTCAAAAGGCAATTGGGCTATGCATTGATCCACCCTCCCAGAGCACAGGATCTGGCTGAGACCCTTTATTGTGAGATCAAGCCTAATCTGGCTATTGTCAGGCAAGCATCCTGGGCTTGGGACAATGTACAGACTAAAGGGGTAACCATTCTTGGGAGATGCAATAATGTGGCCTCAGCTCAGTACTATGAGTGGTCTCATGCCAGGGCTCAAGTTTCTGGAATGCCCTTCACCCTTGAAGATGTGCCTGGACCATCCACAACACCACCTCCAGCAACTGTCAGCTTAGAGGAGTTTGAGAAATTGAAAGAGAGAAATGAGAATCTGACTCAGGCTCTACAGAAGACCCTCTGGGAGAGGAGTGATGGTCGGCTGGACATTGAAAGGTTAGAAAAGCTAAAGGTGGAGCATCTAGCCAGGATTGAAAAGTCAGAGGACTATATCAAGAAGTCAAGGGCTGGAGAGCAGATCTTGAAGAATGCCTGCAAAGAGGCCCAATTCCAGAGAGCTAGGACTGATTTGTATCTGAAGGAGAGTCAGGCTAGGTGGGTCAGGATCACCGAAGCCCGCACTCAGGAGGATAAGAGAACTCAGGACAAGATTGAGCAGTTGGAGGCTAGTGCAAAAGAGCAACAGGAAGCCCTGGCAGCAGCCCAGAGAGAGATCTCAGAATTGAAGATTAAAGCTGGTGTGAAGAGGTCAAAGGACCAGAGTCGACACAAGAAGCTAACTGCAGCTGTTACTACAAGGAATCTCCTTATCAGGAACCTTACAGAGCGCCCAGCTGATCCTGTGACTGAAGCACTTCTCAAGGAAGTTCAGGAGGATGAATTTGGTCTTGGTGTCTGACTTTTGCTTGTTGTTGCTTTCATTTCATGTACTTTTCTTTATGTTGTATTTTTGACCCCTCAGAGGGCATGTATTGTAAAAAACAAACTATGTATCATTTACTTTTTTGTAATATATGTGTTGGTTTGTTTTATCTGAATTCTTCAAGCAACATCACAAGCATCTTCCTCAAGGGTCTGGAAAGGTCAAAACCAAGTGCCAAGCCGGATACTTTGGAAACAAATAAGCATACTGCATTGCATACTAACCTTTTGTTTTGTTTTGTAGGTTTTTGTTTTATTGTTACTAACTCTGTTGTGACTTCAGGAACTATTGCTCGACGTCGGGTGTTTCCAGTCAACCGTCCACACAGATATCCAACCCGCAACAACCTTCCGAGTATACAAATGGACCAAGTACAGCAGGACCTTACAGAGGTCAGGACTCAAATGGCCAATGAGAGATTGGAAATGAGGAATCAGATGACACAATTTATGGAGGTGATGAATACTATGGCTCAAAGCCAAGAGAGATTAAGAGCATTGGTAGAGAGGCAGAATCAGGAAGACCCCCATCCAGGGACTGCTGGGACAAGCAACAATGAGAGAGTTCAGCCCCATGTCAATCCTCCAGTCTATGGACCCCACCTTCATCCCGAGATCAACATTCCTGTTAATTTACAAGGGACTGCCACTGCAGGCAGAGTGCTGCAAGAAGACCCCCAGGAAGATCAGTTCACAGTGATGGGAGCTGGGGAGGAAGCCTATGACAGAAGGCTAGATGAGATTGCTGAGAAACTAAGATCCCTGGAGTCCCAGAATTCTTTGGGCTTTGATGTTATGGACATGGGTCTAGTGGACGGGGTCAGGATTCCCCACAAATTTAAACCACCGTGCTTTGAGAAGTACAACGGAACTTCCTGTCCCCGGACCCATTTACAATCCTTTCTGGGGAGGCTGAAGGCATATACCATGGACGAAAAGCTATGGATGTTTTATTTTGAAGATAGCTTAACAGGAGCTTCAAGGGAATGGTACTCTCACCTGACCAGAGCAACCATCAGGTGCTGGAAGGACTTGGCTGAGGCCTTTATCAGACAGTATCAGTACAACTTGGATATGGCTCCCAACAGGACCCTCCTGATGGGAATGTCTCAATCATCCAGGGAAAGCTTCCGGGAGTACGCTCAAAGGTGGAGACAGCTTGCTGCTGCTGTCCAGCCACCCATGTCAGAGAGGGAGATGGCTGATATGTTTATGAACACTCTCCAGGGGACATACATTGACAGGCTAGCTGCCTTTTCTTCCACTAGCTTTGCTGATGTGGTCATAGCCGGGGAAAGAATTGAGAGCCTATTAAAGATGGGTAAGATTTCTGACAACGGTGCGAGCTCGTCCAGCAACCCCAGAAAGCCTTTTGTGGGCCCAAGAAGAACTGGTGAGACCAATGCTATCCATGCCAGCAGGGGCAGACCCCAATTTGTTCATAGGTCTATGGCAGCAGTCACCATTCCCGCTCCAATACATCCACAGCCAGCTTATCAACCACAGCAACAACCCCATTACCAGCAACAAACTCAGTATCCTCCTCAGAGAAATTAGAACAATAACAACACCAGCAACAACAATCAGCAAAGACCATATCAACAGAGACCCTCTCAGGCCAATAGGGTGATCGATCCGATCCCTATGCCCTATGCCACATTATTGCCACAACTCCTAAAACTCAACCTGGTTGAGCTAAGGACATTGGCACCTCCGGATCCTACCAGTCTGCCCAGAAATTATGACGCCAGCGCCAGATGTGCTTTTCACTCAAATGCACCTGGCCATAGTACAGAGAAGTGCAGAGCTTTGCACATGAAAGTACAGGACCTAGTGGATTCCAAAGCTCTAAACTTTGCTCCACCACCAAATGTTAACAAGAACCCTATGCCACACCACGGAGGCCCCAGAATCAACGCTATTGAAGAAGACAAGCCGTCTTACTTGATAAACAGTGTGGGTCAGATTCGGACGCCCTTGGTAGAGATTAAAGCTCAACTCCTTGAATGTCAAATGTTCCCGGGATGTGAGCTAGGCTGTGCTTATTGCGACATTTCAGTGAATGGGTGCGATAACTTGAGAGATGGCATAGATGGTCTCATCCAGAGTGGCCTGCTTCAAATCACAACATCAATACCTACCAATCCAGCAATCTCCCTAACAACAGTTCCAGAATCGTCTACAACTGCAACAACAATTGTTCCAAACAACTCTTCAATCTCATCAACAAATGCTTCATCTGTTACTTCAACGGACCAAATATCAACAAAAATCCCTTCTACAGCTTCAGCACCCCTTCATTCAGAACCTCCTACAACAACAACACCCATCCAGGCAACAGTGTCTCCTACAACATCCACAGCAAACAATGAAAGTGTCTCAACAGTTACAATTTATTATGATCCTGCAAATGATTCTGCCCACAACTCACAAAATGTCACTCCTATCAGAGCACCAGTCACAATATACTATGATCCACAGACTATCATGGTCCCTTCTGCAGCTGCTGTCAGTCCAGTCACTATCACAGTACCTGGGCCAGTACCTTATGAAAGCAGTAATGCCATCCCTTGGCATTACGGCTCCGATCTATACTGCGAAGGACAGAAAATCACTCTCGAATCATCAACTTCTTCACCACAAATAGACAATGTGGGGGGAGGCGGAGGCTTCACTGGAAGCGGACGTCTCTTTGCCCCGCAAATTCCAAGACCCAGTGCCGAAGCAGAAGCTGCTGCCAAAGCAAAAGGGAAGAGCATGGTGCAAGAAGATCAAGTTGTTAGAGAAGCTTTGAAAACCCCTTTTGATCAAGAAGTTGATGAATTCATGAGAATCATCAAGAAAAGTGATTACAAGATAGTGGACCAGCTTCACCAGACACCTTCCAAGATCTCCATTTTATCATTGCTAATGTGCTCCGAGGCTCATCGGAACGCACTATTAAAAGTCTTGCACGCAGCTTATGTGCCAGAGGAGATTACCGTCAATCAGTTGGAAGCTGTAGTTGGAAATGTTAATGCTAGTCATGGACTAGGATTTACCAACACTGATTTGACTTCGGAAGGCCGCAATCACAACAAAGCTCTGCACATTACCATGGAGTGTAAGGGTGCAGTTCTTTCCCATGTGTTGGTGGACACAGGGTCATCCCTCAATGTCTTACCTAAAAAAGCCCTTGTGAAGCTGGAATATGAAGGATTGGCATTACGCCCCAGTAGCTTGGTAGTAAGAGCCTTTGACGGTTCTAAGAGATCAGTTCTGGGAGAAATTGAGTTGCCTATAACGATTGGCCCACAGACTTTCAAAACGACCTTCTTCGTGATGGATATATAGCCTGCCTACAGCTGTCTATTGGGTGGGCCATGGATACACGCCGCTGGCACCGTGACCTCAACCCTTCACCAGAAGTTAAAATTCGAATGGGAGGACCAAGTCGTTACTATTTGTGGAGAGGAAGATATTTTTGTTAGCCATCTGGCTACATACAAATACATTGAGATGGATGGGGAGAATCACGAAACGATGAGTCAAGGGTTTGAGGCCCTGAATATTAATGAAACATATGCTGTATTTGGGACTTCCATGACATCCTACCAACAAGCCAGGAAGGTTGTTGAGGAGGGAAATGCTCAAGGCTGGGGCAAACTGTTGCCTGTGGAGAAGAAAGAGGATAGATTTGGGTTGGGTTACAAACCAACTCAACAAGATCAAGCAGAGGCTGCTAAGAAGCCCAACTTTGTTAGTGGGGTAATGCTCACCCCTGATGCTGTCAACAACTTGGAAGATGAGTCGGAAGATGAACGCAACCTGGAAAGCTGGATTCGTCCAAGGATCCCGGGGAGCCGTATCTCAAACTGGTCTTCCCAGGAAATTATAAGGGTTACTCCTGCAGAGTAATTATTATTTCCTGTATATTTTAAGCATGCATCAAGTCTTGCATCTTGCCCAAGATGACAAGACTCATTTTGTAATCGGGCCATCTGTAATTTTTGTGCAACAAGATTAATCAATGAAATATCAGACATCTTTTGCAAATGAGTCTTTTTCTTTTCCGCTCACTGTTTTTCCATTTTTCTTTTTGTACAAAAAATAAATGGCAATGTTTTCAAAATGACAACTTTATTTCGCTTTTTTAAACAAGATTAAAATCAATCACTAAAATGAACAAACTGAACCCTTGCAGAGAGTGCCTTCCAGACCGCACCGACAACAACACGGCTATGACTTCGTATGACTCTGACAATCCGATCAATCAAGCTGATGAAGGGGTTGAAGAAGATTACGAGCTTCCTGAAGAGCTAGCCAGGTTGTTGAGACAAGAGGAGAAGGTTATCACTCCTCATCAGGAGGAGGTCGAAACGATTAATCTTGGTACAGATGAAGATGTGAAAGAAGTTAAAATCGGGGCCTGTTTACAAGACTCAGTGAAGAAACAACTGATTGACCTGCTTCAAGAATATGTGGATGTGTTTGCTTGGTCTTATCAGGATATGCCAGGGTTGGACACCGACATTGTTATGCACAAGCTGCCTTTAAGAGAAGACTGCCCACCAGTTAAACAGAAGTTGCGCCGTACTCGCCCAGATATGGCAATGAAGATAAAGGAAGAGGTACAAAAGCAGTGGGACGCCAGATTCCTTGCTGTGACTAGCTATCCGCCGTGGGTTGCTAATATTGTACCTGTGCCTAAGAAAGACGGCAAAGTGAGGATGTGTGTTGACTACCGGGATCTGAACAGAGCCAGCCCGAAAGATGATTTCCCATTACCTCACATCGATGTATTGGTTGATAATACGGCTCAGTTCTCGGTATTCTCCTTCATGGACGGATTTTCAGGATACAATCAGATTAAAATGTCACCTGAAGACATGGAGAAGACAACCTTCATCACACCCTGGGGCACGTTCTGTTACAAGGTGATGCCATTCGGATTGAAGAATGCTGGTGCAACATATCAACGGGCTATGGTAACATTATTCCACGATATGATCCATAAAGAAATCGAGTGTTATGTGGATGACATGATTGCCAAGTCCCTCACGGAAGAAGACCACCTGGTAAATCTGCTGAAGTTATTCAAGCGTCTGAGGAGGTACCAACTGAAGCTGAACCCCAACAAGTGCACATTCGGGGTGCGATCTGGTAAGCTGCTGGGTTTTATCGTAAGCGAGAAAGGGATTGAAGTTGACCCTGATAAAGTCAAAGCCATTCAAGAAATGCCTGCACCGAAGTCTGAAAAAGAAGTTCGAGGGTTTCTAGGTAGATTGAACTACATCTCAAGGTTCATATCTCACCTTACAGCAACCTGTGAACCCTTGTTCAAGCTGTTAAGAAAAGAACAGACGGTCAGGTGGAACGAAGACTGCCAAAGGGCTTTTGACAAGATCAAAGAATACCTGCAAGAACCATCAATCCTTATGCCTCCGGTTGAAGGAAGACCTCTGATAATGTACTTGACAGTATTAGAAGAGTCAATGGGGTGTGTGCTGGGCCAGCATGACGAGTCTGGTCGAAAAGAGTATGCAATTTACTACCTGAGCAAAAAGTTTACCGACTGTGAACAACGTTATTCACTGCTCGAGAAAACTTGTTGTGCTTTAGCGTGGGCTGCTCGCCGACTAAGGCAGTATATGTTGACCCACACTACTTTATTGATATCAAAGATGGACCCAGTTAAGTACATTTTCGAGAAGCCAGCTCTTACCGGACGGGTTGCAAGATGGCAAATGATTCTCACTGAATATGACATTCAGTACACATCTCAGAAAGCCATCAAAGGCAGTGTATTGTCTGAATATCTTGCTGAGCAACCTATTGATGACTACCAGCCTATGAGATTTGACTTCCCTGATGAAGACATCATGCTCATAAAAGCGAAAGATCATGAAGAGCCTATTCACACTGAAGGGCCTGACCCGGAGGAAGAATGGACTATGATGTTTGATGGGGCTGTTAATATGAATGGTCGTGGTGTGGGTGCAGTACTCATTACACCTAAGGGAGTTCACATTCCTTTCTCGGCAAAACTCACCTTTAACTGCACTAACAACGAAGCTGAATACGAAGCTTGCATTATGGGTCTTGAGGAAGCCATTGACCTCAGGATCAAGACTTTAACTGTATTCGGAGATTCAGCTCTGGTAGTTAATCAAACCAACGGCAAATGGTACACCCACCAGGATCATCTGATACCTTACAGGGATTACACAAGGAGGTTACTGACTTTCTTTACAACAGTCAAGCTTGAGTATATCCATCGGGACGAGAATCAATTTGCAGATGCCCTGGCCACCATTTCATCCATGATCAAAGTTCAAGCTGCCAACTTTGTGCCTCGGATTTCAGTGTCCAGACTCGATAGACCAGCATATGTATTTGCAGCCGACGCCGTAAAAAATGATAAGCCTTGGTTCCATGACATTAAGTGCTTCTTGGAGGATCAAACATACCCATCTAGGGCATCTTCCAATGATAAGAAGACTTTGAGAAGGCTTGCTGGTAGTTTCTTTCTGAACACTGATGGTTCCCTATATAAGAGAAACTTTGATATGGTACTCCTCAGATGCGTTGATAGAACAGAAGCAGACTTGTTAATGCATGAAGTGCACGAAGGATCCTTTGGTACCCATGCAGAAGGGCATGCCATGGCTAAGAAATTGCTAAGATCAGGTTATTATTGGATTACAATGGATGCCGACTGTTGTGCCTATGCCAGAAAATGCCATAAATGCCAGATCTATGCGGATAAGGTGCATGTGCCTCCCAATCCTCTGAATGTGATGTCTTCACCCTGGCCCTTTGCTATGTGGGGCATTGACATGATTGGCAAGATTGAACCAACTGCTTCAAACGGCCACATATTCATCCTGGTTGCCATTGACTACTTCACCAAATGGGTCGAAGCAGCTTCCTACGCCAATGTTACAAGGCAAGTGGTAGCCAGATTTCTGAAAAGAGATATCATCTGTCGGTATGGAGTGCCCGAGCGAATCATTACTGATAATGGTTCCAACTTAAACAACAAAATGATGGCTGAGCTATGCCGGGACTTCAAGATCCAACACCACAATTCTTCTCCTTACAGGCCAAAGATGAATGGCGCTATTGAGGCAGCTAATAAGAATATCAAGAAGATTGTGCAAAAGATGGTAGTCACCTACAAAGACTGGCATGAAATGCTACCATTTGCCTTGCATGGGTACCGCACGTCAATCAGAACGTCCATTGGGGCAACACCGTATCAGCTTGTGTATGGTATGGAAGCAGTCCTACCGGTTGAAGTTGAACTACCTTCCCTACGGGTATTGATGGATGTTAAGCTGAACGAAGCAGAATGGGTTCGATCCCGATACGAACAACTGAGTCTGATTGAAGAAAAAAGATTGGCTGCTATCTGTCATGGACAGCTATATCAGAAGAGAATGAAGAAAGCCTTCGATCAGAAAGTCAGGCACCGAGAGTACCAAGTAGGAGATCTTGTGTTGAAGAGAATCCTCCCTCCTCATACAGACCACAGGGGCAAGTGGACTCCGAATTATGAAGGACCATTTGTAGTAAAGAAAGTTTTTTCTGGTGGAGCACTGATGATCAGCACCATGGATGGTGAAGACTTCCCGTCCCCCGTGAATTCAGATGCCGTTAAAAAATACTTCGCATAAAAATGACCCGCTGGACATAAAAACAGAATGTAAGTCCAGGCAAAAATAGGGCATCCCGGCGAGTCAAAAACAGAATAAAAGATTCGGGCAAAAATAAGGGAAATAAACAAAAAAAAATTGTACACCCGCTGAGTTGAAAAGCCGCATTGGACAACTCAGGCAAAAATGGGTATCCGATGGATTGAAAACCCGAAAGGGCGATCCATGCAAAATAAGGGAATAAGCGAACAATTACATTCTGAATTCATTTATATCACCTGCAACTGGGTAAACCTCGAAAGGATCGAGCTTCTATCAGAATCAGCCTTCTTCAGAAAGCAAGACGAGAAGAACGTCAAAAGTCATACGAGTCATAGCGAGAGGGAAGCTCCTTGAAGCGTCGTCAACATTGCCAACATTTTGTTTCTCAATTTGTAACGATCTCCTCATTTCAGGAGATATGTTTCTTTGACTGTATCTTGCCAATTCAGGGCATATGAATTAATAAAAACAGATTTTCAGTCAAGTTTCACCTCGTACACTTCATTTTTATTTGCAAAGAATGTCTGATGTCTTAAGACGAACTGATTGCATGAATACAGATGCTTATCTTTAAAAATAAAGCACGTGCTTGCAGGGAATATACTTACTCTCAGAAGTGTCTCACTCCTGTGACGGAATCCGGTAAGGGATGCCTCTGGATTACTTGTACATTTCTCTGTCTTTGCAGGATTGCAGGTATTCAAAAGCGCAACATGGGGCACGAAAACTTCATCTCAGCAAGCTGGAAAATCAACACTCACTCAGTCTTAACACCCAAGTGCTTTCTCCCCAGCTGAGTTGCCACTCGGTGTTTCTCCCCAGCTGAGTTGCCATCCGTTACTCCTCCTCGTCCAAATACAAAAAGCCAGGGGACCATCTCCCCGCAGAGTTTCAGCCTCTATCCAGAAGAGCAACGCACGAAGGAATCACAACAGAGTGACGAAAGCTTCTACAAACCCCAGCTGGGTCCTTCATTTACGGGAATAGGTCTATCATTGACCCATTTCCCCAAGCAGTATCATTTCATCAGATCTACCAATAATCTCATCCCCAGCTGGGATGTTCACTTCAAACAGATCAACCAGAGATCTTTGCAGCAATGGGATCCGAATCCCGGATTGGTATCTTTTGCATAATCATAGCATTCGCATCATATTCACCCCACAAAGCGTAGCATTCAGTCTAATACGGAGCATTACGGCAAAAATCAAACATGTAGCATAATCATAAGTCATGGTCTGAATCAAACATTTGTGAATATCGACAATCCATCAACAATATACAGAATACCCCCCAGATTCCCCAGCAAAAGCAGTTGCCTCACATTCACCAATACGAATACACACTCCTTATGGCACCCGTCCGTGTCATCATTTCCCAGTAAAGTCGCCCGAGCTTTTCTTTGCAAACAAACACTTGTATATTACAGATACTTCTCGACACCCGTCCGTGTCATATCCCCGGCAGAAAGCCAAAGTATCCCCTTTGCACTCACAGATACAGATGTATATATAACTTTCTTGACACTCGTCCGTGTCACTTTTCCCAGCATATTCTCTCAAACACTTTGTATACCATATACTTGTTTATACTATACTCCTCTCCTTTTGACACTCCTCTGTGTCACTCTCCCCAGCAGGTGGAACACTTAAATTTACACCAATCTTGCTTATACAGATACTCGTCCGTATCTTGTATACACCGTTTATATCCCCACAGATTCAACACTAGTCCGTGTTCTTTGTTAACCCGTTGGTACTCGTCCGTACCATCATCTCAGAGAATGTGTCAAGCGTTTGTTTCTACCTGATACTCGTCCGTATCATAGTCTTAAGGATGCTCGTCCGCATCTTTAATCCATACACTATGTCAAATACTTTCGTCTTCTTGAATATAGACACTCGTCTGTGTCTACTATTCCCCAGTAGCGTCCCTTCAGATTCAACACTCGTCCGTGTTCTCTGTTAACCAGTTGATACTCGTCCGTATCGTCATCTCTGAACACGTGTCAGTACTTGTTTCTACCCGATACTCGTCTGTATCGTAGTCTTAAAGATATTCGTCCGCATCTTTAATCTATACACAACATCTAAACACTTATACCTTTTGTTTCTTGGATGTAAACACTCGTTCGTGTTTACTATTCCCCAGTAGATCGCCAGCAAAGCAAAATTTCTTTTTATCTGACATTCGTCCTATGTCATGATAAACCTTGAGAGCAACCGTACCCTGCTAGGTGGTCGTCCTCCACCTCGTGATGGTCGTCCTCCGTCGTGCTCATCCGATGGCCGTCCCCATCGTTGACCTTTTATCCGACATTCGTCTTATGTCGTGATATTTAGCAGCCGTCCCCTGCTAGGTGATCGTCCTTCACCCTTTTGATGATCGTCCTTCATCATTTTATCCAATGGTCGTCCCCATTGTTGATTTTGGTTATCTGACATTCGTCCTATGTCATGACAAACCTTGAGAGCAGCCGTCCCTGGCTAGGTGGTCGTCCTCCACCACTTGATGGTCGTCCTCCATCATGCTCGCCCGATGGCCGTCCCCATCGTTGACCTTTTATCCGGCATCCGTCCTATGTCGCGATATTTTCGGCAGCCGTACCCTGCCAGGTGGTCGTCCTCCACCTTAGATGACCGTCCCTCATCTTATCCCCAACAGAGCAGCCGTCCCCTGCTAGGTGATCATCCTTCACCTTTGATGACCGTACCTCATCATCTGTTTTTTCATTTATTCTTTAACCCGATGGTCGTCCCCGTCGTGGTCCCTTTTTCTTTTTAGCCCGATGGCCGTCCCCATCGTTGGTTGCTTTGCTTTATTGAACTTGATGGCCGTCCCCATCATTTTTCATTAATCCCCAAAAAATCTTACAGCTTTACTTGATGGCCGTCCCCATCATAATTCTTTTTATCCCCAGCATGATGGCCGTCCCCGTCATTGCTTTATTTCCCACACTTTTCCCAGCATGTCGGTCGTCCCCGTCATTGCTCATCCCCCAGCAGTCGTCCTCTGCTCGACGGTCGTCCTCCGTCGCCCACACTTTACAATATACTTTATTTTCCTTTACAATCTATATCCCTTTTCTTCTTCATTCTGTGAGTACAAATTTTGGACTGTCTTTGGTATTCAACCACAAGTTATCTTGTTTGCCTGTTAAGCCATTGCTTACATCCTGCACAGCTAACTCATGTTTGAATAGGGGCAGCTGTAAACACCCCAAATTTTCCCTCACCCATTCACACCATGGCTAGTGATCATCTCATATGCATAGACTCAATCATACCATCCCATATCACATTTTTGATTCACTACATAGATTCTAAGTCATCTACATCTAGGGTTTGTGATCTGAGCAATCCAAGAGCTTCTTGAGCCACTCCAAAGGCCATCAATCACTTCAAAGGGGTCCATGTGAGTTCAAGTATCATATTACATCCTCTCAAAGTCAAGAATGTCAAAAATCACAAGAACTAAGAATGGTATGAAGGCAGAACTCAGCCGGGGAGAACTCAGCCGGGGAGAAGGAAACTTTTGTCACTTTGTTGTGTAAGAGTTTCAGGCATTGCTCCTCTAGGGAGAGAATGGAAATTTCTGTGGGGAGATAGTTCTTTTATCCTTGCTGAGGATGAGAGATCTGGAACTATGGTGGGGATCTTGGCTGAGGAAGATCCTGTTGAATAGACTTATGCTGGGGACGAGGAAGCTTTGACAACTTCATTGGGGAAAAGCATTTCAGATATTGCTCTTCCGGGAGGTAGCCTACTGGGGATGCGATGCTTGATATGCCCCATGTTGCGTATTGAATACCTGCAATTTGTTAAGACAAAAGAAACACACAAGTAACCCGAGGTATCCCTTACCAGATTCCGTCATAGGAGTTAGACCTTCCTGAAAGTAATATATTTCCTGCAAGCATTCATTAGAAATGGCTCATTTGTTTTATGCAAGTACTGTATCATGAATATTGGACATTTTGCAAACGAAAAAAATGTACAAAACGAGGTGTGACTGAAAACTCTGATTTTATTAATCTGGGTACCCTGAATTGGAAAATACAATCAAAGAAACAAATCCCCTTGAATGAGGAGATTGCTATAAACTGAAAAAAGTAAAAGTGTTGGCAATGTTGATGACGCTCCGGTGAGCTTCCTTTGCTATGACCTATATGACCTTGACGTTCTTCTCATCTTTATTTCTGAAGAAGGTTGATTCTTACTGATGCTTTATCCTTTCGAAGCTTGTCGTGTTGTAAGTGATACAGACGAATTCAAAATGCAGTTGTTCGCTTATTCCCTAATTTTGCGTGGATCGCCCTTTCGGGTTTTCAATCCACCGGGATACCCATTTTTGCTTGAGCTGTTCAATGCGGCTTTTCAACTCAGCGGGTGTACATTTTTTTTAATTTTCCCTCATTTTTGCCCGAGTCTTTTATTCTGTTTTTGACTCGCCGGGATGCCCCTTTTTTGCCTGGACTTACATTCTGTTTTTATGTCCAACGGGTCTTTTTATGCGAAGTATTTTTTAACTGCATCTGAATTCATAGGGGATAAGAAATCTTCACCATCCATAGTAGTGAGCATCAGTGCTCCACCAGAGAAAACCTTCTTTACTATGAATGGACCATCGTAATTTGGAGTCCATTTTCCCCTGTGGTTTGTATGAGGAGGAAGGAGTCTTTTCAGCACAAGAACTCTCACTTGGTATTCCCTAAGCCTAACTTTCTGATCGAAGGCTTTCTTCATCCTTTTCTGATATAACTGCCCATGACAGATTGCAGTTAATCTTTTCTCTTCGATCAAATTCAGTTGATTATACCGATACCGGACCCACTCTGCTTCGTCTAGCTTTACATCCATCATCACCCGTAAGGAGGGTAGCTCAACTTCAATAGGTAGGACTGCCTCCATACCATACACAAGCTAATAAGGCGTTGCCCCAGTAGACGTTCTGATTGAGGTTTGATACCCATGCAAAGCAAATGGTAGCATTTCATGCCAGTCTTTATAAGTAACCACCATCTTTTGCACAATCTTCTTGATATTTTTGTTAGCTGCTTCAACAACGCCATTCATCTTTGGCCTGTAAGGAGAAGAGTTGTGATGTTGGATTTCGAAATCCCGGCACAGTTCTGCCATCATTTTGTTGTTCAAATTGGAACCATTATCAGTAATGATTCGCTCGGGAACTCCATACCGACAGATGATGTCTCTTTTCAGAAATCTGGCTACCACTTGTCTGGTGACGTTTTCATACGAAGCTGCTTCAACCCATTTGGTGAAGTAATCAATGGCTACTAGGATGAATCTGTGACTGTAAACACCCCAAATTTTCCCTCACCCATTCACACCATGGCTTGTGATCATCTCATATGCATAGACTCAATCATACCATCCCATATCACATTTTTGATTCACTACATAGATTCTAAGTCATCTGCATCTAGGGTTTGTGATCTGAGCAATCCAAGAGCTTCTTGAGCCACTCCAAAGGCCATCAATCACTTCAAAGGGGTCCATGTGTGTTCAAGTATCATATTACATCCTCTCAAAGTCAAGAATGTCAAAAATCACAAGAACTAAGAATGGTATGAAGGCAGAGCCAGGCTTGACTGCACAGTTGACCTAAAATTAGGGTTTTGGTTTCAAAGGCCATAACTCCAAATTTTTTGGTCATTCTTGTTTCTATTGGTCTCTATATGATATAGGGAGTATGCATATCAATTTTCATGAAGAAATTCCATGGGGAAGTCATCTGATCAAGAGTTGACTTTTCAAGCAAGTCAGTGCAAAATCAGGGCATCTGAGGCCCCCAATGACCCAACCAAAGGGTGTTCTTCATCATTTTGATTGTATATGATCTTTATTTGATCATGGAAGATGTTAGAAGTTCACAAATTTGAAGAATTTCAGGTCTTTTGCAAAGTTGACTTTTTGGGCAAGTTTGACTTTTAATGAAAATGTCATTTTAGGCAACTTTTTCAACCTTTACTTTTTGATTCAAAAAAGCTTCAAATGGAAAAACTTTGGTCATGAAAGTTGTAGAATAGATCTTTCCCTTTTCAAAAAGTACAAGAACATGACCCAATTCATTTTTGATCAAAAGTTATGGCTTGTCAAAGTTGGCTAAAATCACAAAATTTCAAAGTTTCCACCAAAGAGGCATTTTGCAAAATGACTTGATCAAGTGTTCTAAAGCTACCAAATGGACTTCTAATCTTCATACAAGCATGTACCAAGTCCTTAAAGTCAGTTTGCATCAAAGAAGCATCACATTTCATGCCTTGAATCTCAAGAATTCACAAAGGGACCAAAGCTTATGAAATTTGCAAAACACATCATAAACTTTATGCAACTTGCTGAATCATCTCAAATCAAGTTCTATGGTTCTCCCTAAACACAGCTGAACACAACCATGCTCCTGTCCTAGCCTGCCACTTGCCCATACCTCCAAGTACAACTTGCCTGACTTTTTGCAAATCACCCCATACCAATCAGCATAGCCCACACCAACTCCACAGACCTATCACAACTTGATATGTGGACTTTATGCAAGCCATAACACACAAGAACACAGCCTAAGACTTCAGCATTCACAAGTTCCAAGTTTATGCTCCAACTTGCATTTTCATTCGAAACACTCAGCACAAGTTACAAACACCCAAACCAACTTCACCAATCAACTAAACACACTTTCCTGATCACAAAGCACCCATCACCATTGTCTTAAACCCCCAGAATCAGAAACACGATTTCCTCACTCCACTGAACAGAACTTGTTCAAACTCCCAAACCAGCTATTTTAAACTCCAACCAAGCACTGCAAGCTTCTCAGGAGGTTCATTAGAGGCGTTTTGGATCAAAGGGCCAGCCAGAAAGCTCCAAAGATCAAAGCTTCAGTTCAGGTGAGCTCAAGAACATTTTTTCCAGAAGTATGCTTTTAAGTTCTTAATAGCTTCTATGCACTCTCCTGATCATGAATATGTGCTTACTTTTGAAAATGGTTGAGAAACCAGGATGTATGCATTGTCTGAAACTTTTGCCCTAAAAAATGTTTGATTCGATTCTCTCTGTTTTTGAATGATAAATGTTGTTTGATTGAGGGGTTTGATTCGTTTTTGAATGGGGATGATTTCTGGGTAGTTAGATTTTGTTTTAGATGCGTGTAGAGAGAGTTGAAGATTTGAGCTTGCCGGAGAAGACGACCGGAATAGTGTTCCGGTCGCCTGAAAGTCATTAGGGTTAATTAATTAGGGTTTAGTCTTAATTGCGCAAGTTTGAATTTGGACCGTCCAGATACGCGCGCAGGTCAATTCCCTCCCTTTTAGTTTAAACCCTGGCCATTGGATGCGCTGACTTTTCTTTTTTCAGTTTAATTCATTTTTATTTTTAACTTAAATGCATTTGTTTTCTACATTTTATTTAAAATAGTAAAACAATTGTAAAAATTCCGAAATTTTTTGTACAAACTTTTATTAATTTTCAGAAACCAAAAATATTTTTATTTTTATTTTTTGCATTAAAAAATATTTTTAAATCATTTAAAAGTTTATTTTAAATTAATTAATGAGAATTAATTAATTAAAAATACTTTTAGGTATTTAAAAATCACCAAAAAATTCATGAAACATTTAAAACCATTTAGAAACATTGTCCAACCCTCAAACCAAATTTCGTTTTTGATCTTGATGCATTTTGATAATTTTCCATGGAATTAATTCATTTTCAAAGCATTATTTTGATCCAAACTTCAAAAAATCATTAATGCCTAACCATTGAGAGTTGGACTTTGATTCTTTTTGCATTGTGTTGTGCATATCATGTAGTTTGTGAGATTAAATTGGCATGATTTGATCTTTCATTTTCCATTTGTTTGGCATTTCTCTTGTTAAGATACCCTAAAACCCTAGAAAACTTAGGAAATTCATAACCCTAATTAGGTTAAGAGTTGGAACCTCTCCTTTGGGCAGTGAGTTTGTGTAGGGTTAGGGTTCCTTTGAGTGCATTTTCAATTTTTTATCTTGATGTTTGCTTCTGATTTTGGTTTTTGTTTGATGCTTTGATCATAAACCCTAATTTGGGCTTCCATATGCATCCATCTTGCATTTGCTTGCATACCTTGACTTGCTATAGCATTTTGTGTATCCATTTGATTCATTTGACATCTTAAGACATATTAGAAGCATGTTTGATCATTGCATCTTGCATTTGCCATGTTGTATGCCATTTGCACTTCATAACTTTTCATGTATGTTCATGGTTCTTAACTTGCTTCATTTGCATTCATAAGTTTGTATGATCATCCCCATGCTTTGTTTCATGTTTACATAATCTCATAGCATCATTATCATCTCATATATGCTTCTGGTTTTGATTTACATCATGCCATTTCATTTTGCATTGCATTGCATTTCTTTCACTAACTTTTCAGGTGGTAAGCAACTTTGAGAAGTGAATTTGCCTTCACTTCTCACATTTTCTTTTCATCTCTCTTATGCATCCATGCTGCATTTTTTTATGTGTTTGAGATTGAGCTTGCTCATTCTTTTTCTTCTTACTTTCTTTCCTTAAGTGACTTGTCTTCTTAAGTGAAGCAAGTTACTTTGCTTCTCTTGGCTCCCTTCATCTGCTTCCTGGTGGTTCCTCTGAAGACTTCTCTTGTAAACCTCACAAACCTTAGGAACAACCAAGCATGACAATGATTAGGGTTTTGATTAGTCCCCCATTTAGTTTTACCTTTGTGTCTCTTTGAGTCTTCTCTTCTCACCTCATAATCAGGGACTAAACCCTAAAGGTTTTAAGGCTTTGTGATTAAGCTTATGCCTGCATCCTTCTATTAGGATGGAGTGTATAACTTTAATCCTAAGTGTTAAACCCTTAATGTGTTTAACTCCTTTAATCAATCCATCTAATAATCACCAAGACATCAAGCTTGTAACTTGGGCCTTGCATTAGGGTTTTAATTCTTCCTTAATTGGTTAAGAAGGACTAACCCTAGTGTTAATGGACAAGTCCCCCTCAAGTTGTCTTACAAACCATAAAACTCACTTCATCATCATACCATTAAATAAAATCCACTTAACAAAGGCTTTGTTTTGTCATGAGTTTAATTCCTAATCATGGATTAAGTTGAGGAGCTTTCCTCAGCTTAAACATTCTCATCTATTATCCTTCTATTAGGATGGTGTAATGAGTCTGTTTAATCCCTAATTATGGCTTAATCTCATTACTCAACACTAAACAAAAACAACAAAAACATCTAAATAATCACAAGTAGGTTACTGATCTTAACCCTACACCAAGGTGATTAAGTGTGAGAAGCTGACTTCACACTTAAGGTACTCTCATTACCCCTAATCAGAGGGAAGATGTGATGAGTTTACTAAATCCATTGGTTTAGGCTTAAGCTCATTAACTTATGACAAACTTTCAAAAAGCAATAAAAGATTGAAAACTCAAAAACAAACAATAATCGTCTCCTTCGGGATTCTTTTCTCATCTCATTCACTCATAAACGAGAACTTGCTTCTTCCGTCTAATGCAAGACAGTTTGCATCTGTGCCAGACAGATCATACACTTGAGCATTGACAAGCAAGCAGTTCACAAGTCAATTCATCTTTCAGTCTCTTTGGGTCGAACTAAGGTGTTCTGACTTCCTCATTGCACGAGAGGATACGTAGGCATAACTTAACAGTTATCGAACAAAAGTCTCTGCATATTCCCCCTCCTTCTAGCCTCATTCTTTAAGCCTCATTATCATGAGCATTTCACCTCTTTCTCTTTTACACTGACACTGTATATATCACACTTCACATTCTTTTGCACTGACACCTGTACATCCTTTTCCAGTGATTTTATACACAGATTGCACTGACACTACCCCTTTAAACACAAATCTTTTAAGCGTGGATCCCGTCGAGTACGGCGGACAATCTGGGTGCTAATACCTTCCCAGGTTGTAACCAACCCCCTTTCTCAGTCTCTCTGGTTCGCAATCGTCTTATCCATATCTTTTCTAGGTTTATGCAGCACTACCTTTCCTCCGGGATAAAAATGCCTAGCTAGCGACTCTATTCATTCCCTGTGAGTTCACTCCTGTGTGTTCTCGCATCCCTCTTTCGCCGACCGTTCGCGTCTGTACCCCATTTGACCCGGCTTCATTTGGTGGGAGCGACAGTGACCATTTGAAGCAGTCGGTTCGATCTTTCCAATCATGTCAATGCCCCACATGGCAAAGGGCCAAGGTGAAGACATCACGTTCAAAGGATTTGGAGGCACATGCACCTTGTCTATATAGATCTGGCATTTGTGGCACTTTCTGGCATAGGCACAACATTATGCATCTATTGTGATCCAGTAGTAACCTGATCATAATAATTTCTTAGCCATCGCATGTCCTCCAGCATGGGTACCGAAAGATCCTTCATGCACCTCGTGCATTAGCAAGTCTACTTCTTTCTTATCAACACATCTGAGTAGAACCATGTCAAAGTTTCGCTTGTATAATGAACCATCAACATTAAGGAAAAAACTACCGGCCAACCTTTTTAATGTCTTCTTATCATTGGATGATGCCCCAGGTGGGTATGTCTGATCCTCCAAGAAGCATTTGATGTCATGAAACCAAGGCTTGTCATCTTTAGAAATGTCCACAAAGAAAACGTATGTCGGTCGGTCTAGTCTGGATACAAAAATCCGAGGCACATAATTTGCAGTTTGAACCTTGATCATGGAGGAAATGGTAGCCAAAGCATCTGCGAACTGATTTTCGTCTCGAGGGACATACTCAAGTTTGACTGTTGTGAAGAAAGTCAATAATCTCCTCATATAGTCACGGTATGGGATCAGATGCTCTTGGTGAGTGTACCATTTGTCGTTGGTTTGATTGATTACCAAAGCTGAATCTCCGAAAACATTCAAAGTCTTGATCCTGAGGTCAATGGCTTCCTCAAGACCCATGATACATGCTTCGTATTCTGCTTCGTTGTTAGTGCATGCAAAGGTGAGTTTTGCCGAGAAAGGCATATGAACTCCTTTAGGTGTAATGAACACTGCACCAACTCCACGACCATTCATATTGACAGTCCCATCAAACATCATAGTCCATTCTTCCTCTGGGTCAGGCCCTTCAGTGTGAACAGGCTCTTCATGATCTTTTGCTTTTAGGTACATGATGTCTTCATCAGGGAAGTCAAACCTCATTGGTTGGTAATCATCAATGGGTTGCTCAGCCAGATAGTCAGACAGTACACTGCCCTTGATGGCCTTTTGAGATGTGTACTGAATGTCATACTCTGTCAGAATCATTTGCCATCTTGCAACACTTCCGGTAAGTGCTGGCTTCTCAAATATGTACTTGACGGGGTCCATTTTTGAGATTAATAAGGTAGTGTGAGTCAACATATACTGTCTTAGTCGGCGAGCAGCCCACGCTAAAGCACAATAAGTTTTCTCGAGCAGTGAATAACGTTGTTCACAGTCGGTAAACGTTTTGCTTAGGTAGTATATTGCATACTCTTTTCGACCAGACTCGTCATGCTGGCCTAACACACGCCCCATTGATCCTTCTAATACTGTCAGGTACATTATCAGAGGTCTTCCTTCAATTGGAGGCATCAGAATTGGAGGTTCTTGTAAGTATTTCTTGATCTTGTCAAAAGCCTTCTGACAATCTTCATTCCACCTGACCGTTTGTTCCTTTCTTAACAATTTGAATAGGGGCTCACAGGTTGCAGTAAGATGAGATATGGACCTTGATATGTAATTCAATCTACCTAGGAACCCTCGAACTTCCTTTTCAGTCCTAGGTGCAGGCATCTCCTGAATGGCTTTGACTTTGTCAGGATCAACTTCAATCCCCTTTTCACTTACGATAAATCCCAGCAGTTTACCGGAACGTACCCCGAATGTACATTTGTTGGGGTTCAACTTCAGCTGATACTTTCTCAGACGCTCGAACAACTTCAGAAGATTTACCAGATAATCTTCTTCATCAAGGGAATTGGTAATCATGTCATCCACGTAGCATTCAATTTCTTTGTGGATCATTTCGTTGAATAATGTCACCATAGCCCGTTGATAAGTCGCACCGGCATTCTTCAGTCCAAAAGGCATTACCTTGTAACAAAATGTGCCCCAAGGTGTGATGAAGATCGTTTTCTCCATGTCTTCGGGTGACATCTTGATCTGATTATATCCAAAAAAAACATCCATAAAAGAAAATACCGAGAACTGAGTTGTGTTGTCGACCAATACATCAATGTGAGGTAATGGGAAATCATCCTTCGGGCTAGCTCTGTTCAGATCCCGGTAATCCACACACATACGTACTTTTCCATCCTTCTTAGGCACTGGTACAATGTTAGCAACCCACGGCGGGTAACTGGTTACAGCAAGGAAACCGGTGTCCCACTGTTTTTATACCTCTTCTTTAATCTTCATGGCCATATCTGGGCGAGTACGGTGTAGCTTCTATTTCACTGGAGGGCAATCTTCCTTTAATGGCAGCTTGTGCATAACAATATTCGTATCTAGACCTAGCATGTATTGACAGGACCAAGCAAAGACGTCGACGTATTCTCGAAGCATGTCAATAAGCTATTCTTTTACTGAAGCTTGCAGGCCGGCCCCAATTTTCACTTCTTTCAAATCCTCCCCGGTACCAAGATTAACTGTTTCAACCTCCTCCTGATGAGGAGTAATCACTTTCTCCTCTTGCCTCATCAACCTGGCTAACTCTTCAGGTAACTCATAGTCTTCTTCAACCCCTTCATCAGCTTGATTAATTGGATTGTCAAAATCATACAAGGTCATAGCGGTGCTGTTGTCGGTGCAATCTGGAGGGTAATCTCTGCAAGGTTTGAGATTGGTTCGTTTTAGTGATCAATTTTAATCTTGTTCAGAAAAATGAAGTTATTATTTTGAAAACATTGCCATTTTATTGTTTTGTACAAAAGTGAAAAATGAAAAGACAGTGAGCAAAAAAGAGACTTGTTTGCAAAAGATGTCCGATATTCATTGACATTCCATTTACACAAAATTACAATATGGCCCTATTACAAAATGAGTCCTGACACCTTGGGCAAGATGCAGGACTTGATGCATGCTAAAAAAAAGTAGGAAATAATAATTACTCTGCAAGAGTAACCCTTATAATTCCCTGGGAAGACCAGTTAAGGACTTGGTGACCCGAGATCCTTGGACGTATCCAGCTCTCCAGGTTGAGGTCGCTTTCCACCTCGTCTTCTACGTTATTAACAAAATCTGGGGTGAGCATCCCCCCACTGATGAACTTGGGCTCTTTAGCAGCCTCTGCTTGATCTTGTCGGAATGGTTTGTAACCCAAACCGAATTTGTCCTCCTTCTTCTCCAATGGAAGCAGCTTGCCCCAGCCTTGGGCGTTTCCATCTTCAACAACCTTCCGGGCTTGCTGATATGAGACAATTGAAGTACCCATCCTATCCTCCTAGGATGCAGCAAATACTTCAATCGTCGCCTCATTGACATTCAGTGCTTCGAACCCTTGGCTCATGGTTTCATGGATTTCACCATCCATCTCAATGTACTTGTATGTAGCCAGATGGCTAACAAAGATGTCCTTTTCACCACAGATGGTGATAATCTGTCCTTCCCACTCATATTTCAATTTCTGGTGAAGGGTCGACGTAACTACGCCAACGGCGTGAATCCATGGTCGACCCAACAAACAGCTGTAGGCCGGCTGAATGTCCATCACATAGAAAGTAGTCTGAAAGACCTGTGGACCGATTATCACAGGCAGCTCCACCTCTCCAAGAACAAACCTCTTGGAGCCATCAAAAGCCCTGACCACCAGATTGCTTGGTCGGAGAGCTATACCATCATATTCGAGCTTGACAAGAGCTTTCTTTGGCAAGACATTGAGTGAAGACCCAGTGTCAACAAGAACATGAGAGAGCACAGCCCCTTTACACTCCAAAGTGATGTGTAAAGCTTTGTTATGGTGACGTCCTTCCGTTGTTAAGTCAGCATTGGTGAAACCTAGCCCATGGCTAGTATTGACATTGGACACCACTGTCTCAAGCTGATTCACTGTGATCTCCTCCGGCACGTAGGCAGCGTGCAAGACTTTAAGTAGTGCATCCCGATGAGCTTCAGAACACAACAGCAAGGATAGGAGGGAGATCTTGGAAGGAGTCTAGTGGAGCTGACCCACAAACTTGTAGTTACTTCTTTTAATTTTCCTCAAATATTCATCCACATCTTGATCAAAGGATGATTTATGAGTCTCTTTTGGCACAGGTTCTTCAGGTGCCACACTTTTCCCTTTGGCTTTGGCAACAGCCTCTGCCTCAGTATTAGTTCTTGGAGCTTGTGACGCGAAGAGGCGTCCGCTTCGGGTGAAGCCTCTGCCTCCCCCGACATTATTCACTTGGGGTGTGAGAACCGAAGAATCAAGAAGGACTCTTTCTCCGTTGCAGTAAAGGTCTGCACCATAGTGCCATGGTACAGCATTGTCTTTGTCATATGGAATAGGCCCTGGCACCGTGATGGTGACTGGGCTAACTGCAGCAGAGGTTGGAGTCATTATTGTTTGTGGGTCATAAACGATGGTGACGGGACTTCTGGTGGATGTTGGTGGTGATGAATTGAATCTTGGTTGTTGCTGAAACTGTTGTTGAGATTGTTGTTGAAAGTTGCTGGAGTTTGGGACCGTTGTAGGGTCATAATAGATAGTGACTGTGGAGACGTCGTTGTTGGTGGTTGCTGTAGTTGTAGAAGTAGATGCAATGGAACTGTTGTTTGTTGAAGTGATGGAAGAAGTGGTTGCTGATTTTGTAGACGAGTCTGTAGGAACAATTGTCTTTGCAGTTGTAGGAGAAATACTTGTCGTTGAAAAAGGAGTTGTTGGTGTTGTGGAAGCAGTTGTGGTTATTTGCAGAATGCCTTCTTTAATCAAGCCATTGATGCCATACCTCAAGCTTGCACACCCGTTCACAGAAAACCTGCAAGATTCACAACAGGCCTCACAACCTGGAAACACCTGGCATTTTAAAAGTTGAGCTTTAACCTCTGCCAGAGGTGTCTGAATACTTGCAGTATCTTCAATTAAACTCATGGGTGAGCCCTCCACTATGGCATTTATCCTTGGCCCACCATGGATGGGCATAGGATTCTTCATGACATTAGGAGGTGGTGCAAAATTTAGGGCTTTTGAATCTACCAGATCCTGGACCTTCATGTGCAGAGCCCTGCACTTTTCTGTGGAATGACCAGGTGCATTAGAATGAAAAGCACACCTAACGTTGACGTCGTAATTTCTTGGAAGGTTCTGAGGATCAGGTGGAGCCAATGTCCTTAACTCGACAAGATTGAGCTTTAGGAGTTGTGACAGCAATGTGGCATATGGCATCGGTATAGGGTCAATCACCCTGTTGATCTGAGATGGCCGCTGTTGAAAAGGGCGTTGTTGTTGATTGTTGTTATTGTTGTTGTAGGATCTCTGTTGAGGAAACTGTGGTTGTTGAGGAAAATGTTGTGGTTGTTGAGTATACTGAGGAGGTGGGGTGGGAATAGTGACGGTAGCAACTGATCTTGGCAAATACTGGGGTCTTCCTCTTCCCATATGTACGGAATTTGTTTCACCAGATCTACAGGGCCCTGTAAATGGCTTCCTTGCATAGTTCGAATTGGCGTCGTTGTCAGAAATCTTTCCCATCTTCAATAAGCACTCAATTCTTTCCCCAGATATAACCACGTATGCAAAGCTGGTGGAAGAAAATGCAGCTAACCTGTCAATATAAGTACCCTGGAGAGTGTTCATGAACATATCTACCATCTCCCTTTCTGACATCGGGGGTTGAACAGCAGCAGCTAATTGCCTCCATCTTTGGGCGTACTCTCTAAAGCTTTCTCGGGAAGACTGTGACATTCCCATCAGAAGGGTTTTGTTTGGAGCCATGTCCAGATTATATTGATATTGACGAATGAAAGCTTCTGCAAAGTCTTTCCAATTCCTTACTATGGGCCTGGTCAAGTGAGAGTACCATTCCCGGGATGCCCCTATCAAGCTATCCTCAAAGTAAAACATCCACAGTTTCTCATCCATGGTGTTGGCTTTCAATCTCCCCAGGAAAGACTGAAGATGGGTACGTGGGCAGGATGTGCCATTGTATCTTTCAAAACAGGGAGGTTTGAACTTGTGAGGAATTCTAACCCCCTCCACTAATCCCATATCCATGACATCAAAACCCAGAGAGTTTTGGGATTCAAGAGACCTTAGCTTTTCTGCTATTTCATCCAACCGACGATCGTAAACCTCGTCTCCAGCCCCAACCACAGTAAACTTCTCTTCTTGAGGGTCTTCCTGCAAAGCCATCCCTCCAGTGTTACCTTAGGTGTTTCTTATAACATTGATTTCTGGGTTCAGATGAGGTCCAAACTCTGGGGGATCAGTACGAGGCTGTACGTGATCGTTGTTGCTGGTACCCCCCGTTCCTGGGTGGTTTTCCTCGGGAGTTTTCCGCTCGACTAACTCTCTCAGTCTCTCCTGGCTCTGAGCCAATCCAGTTATCACTGTCATAAATTGATTCATTTGGGCCCTCATCTTTGTCCTCTCATTGGCCATTTTGGGATCTCACTTCAGTCAAGTCTTGTTGAACCTGATCCATTTGTAATCCCGGAAGGTTGTTTCTTGTCGGATACCGATGCACTCTATTGACAGGGAACACTCTTCTACAAGCAATGTTTCCTGAAACCACAATAAAGTGAGAAACAACAAAAACAAAAACCTAAAAAATAAAGAAATGATGTTAGTATGTAATGCAGGATGCCTATTTGTCGTCCAAGGGTATCCGGTTTGGTTCTTTGGTTTTGACCTTCCAGACCTCGAGGAAATGATGATGTTGCAGAGAGATAAAGCCCACGACATAATACAAATCATATATTACAAAGAGTGAAGATACATAGTTTGATTACAATAAAAATTCCCATGGCGGGTCAAAATACAACAACAACAACAAAAGTACAAACAAAAGAAGGTACAAATACAAAGAAATCAAACATCCAGTCCAAAATCATCCTCTCTAACTTCTTTCAGGAGAGCCTCAGTCACTGGGCCAACTGGGTGCTCTGTGATGGACCTGATGAGAAGGTTCCTGGTGGCAATGGCACTGGTCAACTTCTTATACTTATCCTGATCCTTTGATCTCTTTAGCCCCTCCCGGAGCTTCAACTCAGAGATCTCCTTCTGTGCAGCTAACAAAACCTCCTGATTCTTCTTTTCATTGGCCTCCAGCTGCTCTATCCTAGCCTGGGTCCTTTGATCTTCTTGTGCACGAGCCTCAATAATTCTGATCCACCTAGCCTGACTCTCCTCTAAGTAATGCTCGGCTCTGGCCTTCTGAGTCTTAGCTTCCTTGCAAGCGTTCTTCGACACTAACTTTCCTGCTCTAGCCTTTCGGATGTAGTCATCTGTCTTCTCAATCTTGGTCAAGTGCTCAATCCGGAGCTTCTCTAACCTTTCATTATCCAGATGGCTATCATTCCTCTCCCAGAGGGTCTTCTTCAAAGATTCAAAGAGTTGAGCATTCCTCTCTTTCAATTTCACAAACTCCTCTAAGCTGATAGTAGCTGCAGGCTCCACAGCTGATGGTCCAGGTACATCCTCTAAGGTGAATGGCATACAGGTGATCTGTCCCCTGGTACGAGACTAGTCAAGATATTGAGCTGAAGCTATGTTGTTGCACTTGCCCAGAATAGTTGTCCCCTTAGTCTGAATGTTGTCTCAGGCCCAGGTTGCCTGTCTGACAATGGCAAGGTTGTGCTGGATGTCACAATAGAGGGTTTCTGTCAAATCTTTCCCTCTTGGGGGATGTACCAAAGCATACCCTAATTGCCTCTTGAAAAGCAAAGGGTTGTAGTTGATGCAACCTTTTACTCCAATCAAGGGTACATTGGGATACTGCCCATAGCTAGTAATGATATATTTGCCCTTGGTGCTCTGAGTGCACCACCTGATGTCTTCTGAAGTAAGGGCAATCATTCTCTTATCCCAATTTCTTGACTGGTGAGGATTCAAGAAAGCTTCTAACTTTGGCAAGTGTCTTAGAAGCCAGCAGTAGAAGAGAGGTACACAACATCTGACTAATCTTCCCCCCTACTTCTCATTCCTTTGATGCACTGAGTAGTAAAAGTCTCCAAGCAAGGTAGGGACTGGATTCTTCAACAAGAAAAGGTGGATAGCACTCTTGCTTACAAACTTAGGCTCGTCTTCAAACAAGATGATACCATATATGCTAAGGGCCAGAAGAGCACAAACAGTGTCCCACTTCCCTACTGCAGCATGAATGGTAGCCTGAGTAGCCAAGAAGTCCAAATGAAGGCCTGGAATTCCAGCCTTGGTGGTCATATTTTGGTCAATGAGGGTGGACTCCAAGTGCAAGGCCTTAGCTACATCTTCATTTTTGGGAGTAGTCATCTCAGGGTTGAAAGGAATCCCTCTCCTGATGGGGACACCCAACAATATGGAGAACTCTTCTAGCAAAGGTCCCAACTGAAAATCTGGGAAAGTGAAACATCTGAGAGGAGGGTCATAGAACTGAAGACAGGTGTGGATCATACTCCTCTGTGATGCATCCAAATCCATGATCATGTCCATAATGCCACCATAATGTTCCCTGAATAAAGGGACATGATCAGGAGTGATGAGAGTCTGAATCTGTTTGATGCCTGTCAGGGTGGGCTCAAAGAAGTGATAGGTGATGTTGCTCTTCCTGGAGGGGTCCATGCTGAAAATGGATGCTGGTGAAGAAGACTGAGGAGAAGTACTGGAGAAAACTGCTGAAGATAGCTGGAGAAGATACTGAAGAGGATCTCTGATGAAGATAACTGATGAAGTGTGTTGATGCAGATAGTTGAAGGAATCTGAGCAGCAGAACAGGTCAAAACCAAACCAAAGATAGAATGTGGATACCCTGTAAAACAAAAGACAAATGTTAAATGATGCAAAGTGATGTATGCAGAATGATATGCAAGGGTTTGTGATCAAGTGTTGGATTTGTTATCTGCCTTGATAGGGTCTATGTGTGTTCATAAGTCCGGATGGAAGCTTAGAAAACCAGTAACCAGGTAGGGGACTCAAATAAAGAGTCACAAGTCCAGGGTTTCACAAGAACAGTCCAAAACGATTCAACCTTAAAACAATATTAGTAACAAAGGGTATGATGAGGCCAAGGGTTCCTACAAACCTGTAAACATCCCAACCCCCTCATATGTATTGTTCTAGAACAAGGATCCTCGGACTTGGATCAGTTATGAGAAGTGTAAACACTTCTAACCCGGAGGTATAGTGTTTACAATAATCATAAAGGATCCTCCTCTAATACACCTTAGATGCCGAAGGTCATAAAAAGGTCATCCAGACTTAGCAGGCTTCCCAGATAGCCCTAGTACTACAGGAAATCCGTAGCACAGAGTTCTCAAGAAGAAACCCATGTTTGAACCGTGTTTCATATTCCCGCGCTAGACCGAAATGGAATAGGAAAGAATATGAAGCCACTCTATCCTATGTGTCACTCAGGTCCCTGGTATGGAACCTTAATCACTCAACAATCCCACCCACCAAAACAGACAAGAGATCCAGCACAAATGTTATGATGATAACAGTATGAAATGCACATAAACAGTAAATGAAACCAATAAATAAAGTTGTACGGAAAGCAATAAATAAAGCAATAAACAACAAGCACAAGTAGCACATAACACCCCCATAAACACAAATCAGACAAGCGCTAGGAGAAACCCACAAAAGAACCAGAAGCCCTGGTTACAAGATAAGTTCCCCAACGGAGTCGCCAAGCTGTCGCTCCTGAATATTTGCATCCTGGTGCAGACGCGAACGGTCGGTGAAAAGAGAAAATGAAGGTGAATTGAATAGAGTCTCCAGCTAGGCATTTTTATCCCGAAGGAAAGGTAATGTTGCATAAACCTAGAAAAAAAGATGGATAAGACGGTTGCGAACCAGAGAAACTGAGAAAGGGGGTTGGTTACAACCTGGGAAAGTATTAGCACCTAGATTGTCCGTCGTACTCGACGGGATCCACGTTTACAAGATTTGTGTTTAAAGGGGTAGGTGTATGTGCTAAACTGTGCATGAAAAGCTAGGAAGAAAAGAATGTGTGTCAGTGCAAAAGAAATGGTGAAATGCTCAAGACTGAGGCTTAGAAAAGAAAGCTGGAAGAGGGGGATGACAAAGAGAATTTTGTTCGATAATTGTTAAGTTATGCCTACGTATCCTCGCGTGCAATGAGGAAGTCAGAACACCGTAGTTCGACTCAAAGAGTTTGAAGAATAAATTGACTGTGAACTGCTTGCTTGTCTATGCTCAAGTGTATGACTCGTCTGGCTCGAGTGCTAACTATCTTGCATTAGACGGAAGAAGCAAGTTCCCGCTTATGAATGAGTGGGATGAGAAAAGAATCCCGCTAGGAGATGATTATTGTTTGTTTTTGTGCTTTCAGTTTTGTTATTGTTTTTGGTGTTTTGCATAAGATAATGAGCTTAAGCCTGAATCAAGGGCTTGTAAACTCATTATATCCTCCCTGGTTAGGGATAATGAGCCCACTTAAGTATGAGATAAACATCTCAACTTAATTACCATGATGATGTAGGATTAAGATCATTAACCTACTTGTGATTATTTAGATGTTTTTGGGTTTTTGTTTAGTGTTAAGTAATGAGTTTAATCTCTGATCACATATTAGTGGGCTCATTACACCATCCTAATAGAAGGATAATAGATGAGAAAACTTAAGTTGGGGAAGATACCTCACCTTAATCCATGGTTAGGGATTAAATTCATTATATATAACAAAGCCTTTATCAAGTGGATTTTAATTAAGGAATGAGATAAAGAAATGAGTTTTATGGTTTGTAAGACAACTTGAGAGGGACTTGTCCATTAAACACTAGGGTTAGTCCCTCTTAACCATAAGGAAGAGATAGAACCCTAATGTAAGGCCCAAGTTACAAGATAAAGTCTTGGTGATTATCAAAATGATTTGATTAAGAGGTTTAAAAAAATTAAAGGTTTAACACTTAGGATTAAAGTTATACACTCCATCCTAAGAGAAGGATGCAAGCATAACCCTAATTCCAAAGTCCTAAAACTTTAAGAGTTTAGTCTCTGATTATTGAGATGAGAAGAGAGACTCAAGGAGACTCAAAGGTAAAAAGCTAAGGGGAACTAATCAAAACCCTAATTATTATCATGCTTGGATGTTCCTATGGTTTATAAGGCTTAAGAAAGATCTTCAAGGAAGCCACCAATGGAAGAAGCAGATTAAAGGAGGAGGAAGTAGAAGAATAAGTTACTTACTTCAAAGAAGAAGATAAGTAACTTAAAGAGAGAAAGTGAGAGAGATTCAACATAAGTGAACAAGTTAACTTAAAATACAAGCAAGAATGCATATGAAAGAGATAAGAAGAAGTGAGAAGTGAAGGCAAATCCACTTCTCAAAGTAACTTACCAAAACCTGAAAAGTTAGCATGAATGCATAAAGTATAAAGCACAAAGAAATTAAATGAAATGAGATGCAATGACCAAAGTCAGAAGTTTTTATGCAATGTAAATGTCATTTAAGATGATGCAAAGGCATACAAAATGCATATGTATGATCATACAAGAATGAGATGCAAATGGAAGCATGTTTTGAGGTTTGAAAACACATGAAAGTTTATGAAATGAAATGAATACATAACATGGCAAATGGATGAATAAATGATCAAGCATGGTTCTAACATGTCCTAATATGTCTAAGATGACATATGAATGCATGAAATGTCATGGTAAGTTCATGTAAGGATGCATATGCAAGATGAATGCAAATGAACACATAAAATTAGGGTTTTATGGACAAGCAAGGTACAAATGAACAGAACAGAATCATATGACATGATAAAAAAAAATGAAACCAAGCTCAAACAAAACCTAATCCCATACTAGATCATATACCAAAGGAGAATGTCAGAAGCCTAACCAATCAAAAGTTATGAATTTCCTAAGTTTCTAGGGTTTTTTTGGGTGATTCTTAGGGAAAAATGCAAATCAAACTAAAAATGCAAGATAAATTCATGAGGAAAATGTCCTATAAACTACATGCAATATGTAACATAATGCAAAAATAATCATCTTCAAACTCTTCTTGGTTAGACAGAAATGATTTTTTAAAGTAAGGGTTCAAAAATATGATTTTAATGACCCTTAATTCAAATAAAATTCACAAACTATGATCAAACCTAAAAAGAAATTTGTGTGAAGAGTTTGAAAATGTTTCTAAATGCATAGGGATGATTCATAATTTTTTTGGTGATTTTTAGAAACCTAAATGTATTTTTAATTAACTAAAAGACTTTAATTAATTAAGAATAACATTTAAATATTTTAAAAATACTTTTTAATGCAAAAAATAAAATAATAATCATTTTTGGAATGAGAAAAATATTTAAAGTCAGAATACAAAAGAAAATATTTTTGTGATGTTTTTAGCTATTTTAAATTAAATATGCAAAAAAAAATAGAATAAAAATGAAATTAAATGGATTAAAATGAAAGTATGCGCATCTGATGGCTGAGATTTGAACCTGGGTTGGAGGGAATTGACTGCGCACGCAGATCAATGGCCCACATTCAAACTGGGTAATTACCTAATTAAATTAATTAATTAAAATTAGGGTTTTAAGTGAAATGATCCTGGCCACAGAAACACGCGTTAATCCTAATCCTACGGCCCACGTTCAAACTGGGGAGATTAGCCCTAATCCTAACCCTAATCACTTTCAGGTGACCGGAGCAAGCTCTGGTCATCTTCTCCGGCCACACCAAAATGCTAACTTCTTCCCTAGGTCACTAAACACCAAATTTCTTGCCCATAAATGATCCCCAAGCATCATACATCATGAATCAGCAAACAAAACACATTTATCATTCATCAAAAACAAGATTCGAAGCAAATCCTGAAAATGAACAAAACTTTCAGAAGTTCAATACATGCTTATTTCTCAATCATTTTCAAAACAAATCATATCAGGATGATCAATGAAGCATGTAGATTCATTTAGAAACTTAAAATGCAAGTTCTGGAAAAAAAAAGTTCATGAAGCTACCTGAGTTGAAGCTTTGTGTCCTTGAGCTTTCTGGCCTCTCTCTTGGTTCAAAACCACCTCAATGATCTTCCTGGTGATGAAGATGAGCTTAGAGAAAGCTTGTGATGGATGTTTTGAAGGTTTTGGTTCTGAGGATGCAGAAATCGTATTTCTGATATAGTGGATTTTAGGCTATGGTGAAGGGTGCTTTGTGATCCTTAGGTTATACGGAAATGATTGGTGAAAGAAAATTGAAGTTTCAGAGGTTGGTTTTTGAGTTTCGAAGAAAGGAAGTTTTTGACAAATTCTGTGGATTCTGATTCTGGGGAAGATTCAGGCTTCAATGTTATGTGTTTTTTGTTCCTTAGGGTTTGTATAATGTGTAGTGATTGGTTCAGAGAGTTGTTGTGGCCTAGTGTGATTGGTATGGGAGGAAATGCAAAAATGTCAACTTATGTGTACTTGAGGTATGGGCCATGGCAGGTCTGATTTTTTGTGGTGTCTAGCCTCAACAAGTTTTATGGAGAGCCATGGAATGGTTTTGATGCAGCTGGCACAAGTGGATGAAGAGTTTCATACCATTTTGCAATTCTTGAAAGTTTTGGCCCTTTTTTGATTTCTTGAAGTTCAAGTCATGAAAATACATGGTTCAATGCACAATTCTGATGTTTATAGGTCCAATTGATTTATTGTGAAATTTTTGTGTCCATTTGAAGTCATTAGAATGCTTGAATATGCCAATTTGCAAAATCCCTCTTTGACTTGAAACTTGAAATTTTAGGATTTTTGCCAACTTTGAAAGGCCATATCTTGAGTTCTAGGATGAATCAAGACATGTTCTTGTACTTTTTGAAAAGGGAAAGACCTAATCTACAACTTTCATGACCAATAATTTTTCATTTGAAGCATTTTTGGTTGAGAAAGAGGAGGTTGAAAAATTTTCCCAAAATGGAAGGTTTGCATTTCACGTCATTTCCATTTTTGGCAAGTTTGCAAATGGCTCAAAATTATTCAATCTTGTGAACTTCCAACCTCTTTTAAGATCAAATAAATATCATATAACTTCAATTTGATGAAAATAGACCTTTGGTTTCATTGTTGGGGGCCTCAGATGCCCTGATTTTGACTTAGCTTGCTCAAGAAGTTACCCGGTGAATAGATGACTTCCACAATGAGTTTCTTCATCAAACTTGGTACACATGATCCTTATAACATCTTAAGAACATTAGAAACAAGAATGGCCCAAAAAATTGGAGTTAAGGCCTCTAAAACCAAAACCCTAATTTTGGTCATCTGTGCAGTGAAACCCTGACTCTGCTTCCATGCCTTTGTCAGTTCTTGTGATCTCTTAACTTCCATGAACTTTGAGGGACATAATATGATGATATAACACACATGGACCCTCTTGGGAAGCTTTGAGGCCTTTGGGATGGCTCAGATGGATTCTTGGATTGCTCAGATCACAAACCCTAGATGCAGATGAAAATGGACTATGCAAATGAAACAAATATGCAATATGAGATGTAATGCTTATGTTAAAACAAAAATGAAAGATCACAAGCCAATGGTGTGATATGAGTGAGGGCAAATTTGGGGTGTTTACAGCAGCTACTACAGCTCTCTAGCACACAATCAGCCACTAAATGCAATTAACAATGCAAACAACCTATTACATCTACCAACAGCATGAAAATAAGTGTAAAAAGACCAAAAAGGAATAATGCAACATGTCTTTTACAACTTCTGTTTCAAAATGCAGCAATGAAACATGACAGATTTTCATTTATTTTTCAAATGCAAAAATTGAATTTTAATGCAAACAATGAATGCAATGTTCATATATTTTAATGCAATAACCTGGAATAAACATCGACAATGGAATGCAACACGTAAACAATCAACAATGAATACAAACTACGTTAATTGTGCAGTTTTAAACAATATGCAACCTTTCCAATTACGCGCACAATTGACCAAAACATGAGTGGGTCACAAACATAATGCAAAATATAATTATGAACATCTATTAAAGTGATGTTGATGATGCTAAATCGTGCAAACAACGATCACAACATGTTACGAACACATATTCAATATTTATGTCAAAAATCAGAATCTAACAAAATACGTGTTGAGAGTTATCGAAACTACGCACACCTGCACTATGTCAGCTCCTAAAAACTCCCTAAAATCACATCCTAAAGATTCATGATGATTGGAGAGGGAATGAATATTAAAAATGCAAGAAAAAGAAAGAATTTTTCATTCTTGTTCAGTGGTAATCGGTTACTACCTATGCAGTAACCGGTTACCAGTTCAAAAACTGGAATTTTCTGCAAATTTAACACAGGTAACTGGTTACTACCTATGAGGTAACCAGTTACTTTGAGACCAGAATAAAAAAAAATTACATTTTCATGCAAAAACCAGTAGCAACTTATTCAAATAAGCTATAACCCAATGCCTATCAACATAGCACGAACATCACACATAAATGCAACATTATAACACCTATTAACACTACGATCACACTACAATTCTAGCTCCTATGATCAAACCAATCAACGTATCAAAAAGCAAGAATTCGTAAAGCGAGATGAAGAGAAATAAGTTAAAATGAGAAGTGATTACAGATTCACCAACCTACAAAGTGGAAGCTTGCTTTGGCAATTGTTGTGATGTTGAGCAATACGTGAAAGAAGAGAAAATCGGAGATCCGAAGCTTCGATCCGCGAATGCGCAAAATAAATGTGATTGGTGAGAATTATCCGAAACCACTTCCGAATGGTGAAATAAACACCGCAACCGTAGCAACTTCTTCGATAATCCGCTGAATTGATGAAAATGGTGGATGCTTAGCTTCCAATTCTTCAATATTTCAATGCAAAACTTGAAGAATCTTGATGATGATGATGATGAAGCTTTGGTGTGAGTTTGGAAAATGGAGAGAAATGAGAAAATTGAGATTGTGAGAATGGTGAAATTTATGAAATGTGTCTAATCCCTTTTTTTGGCTTGATGAACAAGGTTTATATAGAGGTTAGCTTTGGAGTTAGATTTAGGTTAGGCGCGAGGTTTGGACACTAGGCCCGGGTCCTAAGCTAAGGGTTGGTTGAAGTTAGTTGGGAATATTCCATTGGCATATTCTTAGAATATTCCTTGGCATATTCTGGGAATAATCCTTTGGAAGGTTGTGGAATATTCTAGAATTTGGTGTAAATACAAGGCAAAGTGAAAATGGAGGGTGATAGAAGTAACCAACTGATTTTGAATTTTTGAAATTCTGCACAAAGTAATCGGTTACTACCTGTGAGGTAACCGGTTACCAGTACAAAAACTGGTCTTTTTCTTTCAAATTTTAACAGGTAACCGGTTACTACCCCTGAGGTAACCGGTTACTTCAACTAAAACTTGAATTTTTCTTTTTGGTAGGAAATCTTGGGTATCCGGTTTTGGTCATATTTTATGTGATTATTTTCCTTCCGAAATCCGATGACTGTCAAATAACCCTTGATCACATGCCCGTGCCCCGACCAATGATATATGTTATATATTATTATGCAATGTATGAACGGATATGCAGGATGACACGGAAACGAAGCATAAGCTACTCGAAAATGGTGATAAATAAGAGGAAAATTTTGGGGGTGTTACCCTATATCCTAATATTATTCTCGTATTGAGTAAAATAGTTTAATCTAGTATTATGGATATTCATTCTTGTAAATGTGTATCTTGTATCATTATATATAATCAGTTGTAGTAACGAACAAAGAAGTCTGATTATCTGAACTATAACATATAGCTGGGTAAAGAATCAAAAAGAGAAGCTCGAATATGTCTTTTTGAAATTTTAATTTGTTCAAATTATCATCGCATAAATAAAACTAGTACTCAGCAAAAAATTTAGAGAATTGAGTTGCGCACTTTCAAATATCACACTCTCGTATCGACTGGTTCAAAGAATATAAAAATGATTTGATAACATTGATTGTATCCAAACAAGATGCAATTTATTTCTGAAAATAAAATTTTCAAAATTGTAAAAAAAAAAAAAATGTAAACTAACGTATCCTGTGACTAAAATTGTGTAAAATGAATTATTAAATTATTCTAGACAAAATATATATTTTTACTCTTAAACAAACACATTTTTCATCTAATTCTTAATTCACTAACTTATTAAAAAGCTAATATGGATATCACATTATTACATCACAAGTTACAGGAACAAAATAGTAATGTTTGTTGAAATGAAAAACTAAAATTTTAAAAATAAATCACGAGCCTTCAATATCAACATCATCTTCTTTGACCAATTTAAAAATAAATAAATAAAATATCCCAAAACATATCATTATGCTACTTTAACCAAAATAATTTCTAAACCTTGTGTACGTCTGTCTATACAGGGGAAAAACACAAGACACGGTTGAGGATATGTTTGAATGGAACTTCTTAAAGAGGAGAATTTTGAAAAGTTGTATTTATATTTTGATATATATTTAATTTTTTTTATTAAATGAATAATAATATCATAAATAATCGTATCACATTTTATATATTTTAGAATTTCTTTAATTTAAAACAAAAAATTAAAAATAATGTATATAGTAAGATTAATTTAAGAACTCGTTAGTTTTTTATAGCTACTATTAATCTCTCATGATCAGAATGAACCTTCGATGACTAGCACAACTCTTGCGATTAATGATGATGAGGTGTGTATCTGCAAGGTATTCAAATGTCAAAGTAAGAAAATGATGGAGAAAGCAAGTACATAAGGTAAGAGTAGAAAATATTCAAAATATCTGACCCTCTAGTGAAAGAGGGTATTTATAATATGCACTCATCGTTGGGTCAAGGTCCTTGTAACGCCGAAATATTCAATTATTTATTTAATTTGATATTTAATTATTTATTTGTGATTATTCGGTCGATTTTGTGTTGCAGTGAATTAAGTCGTTAAGTCGGAATATCAAGTCGGAAAGTCGTGGAAATAATATTAGAAGTAATATTATTGTTGTTGGAGTGTGTCGATTTATTGGGCTAGAATTCGTGTTTGAATTAGCAATTAGAGGGGTGCATTGTTTAGGCCCATTAGTTATATTAGTAGAATAATAATATTTGATAAAAAGAAATAGAAAGAAAACAAGTTAGGTTTTTATCAGTAAGTGGAAGTAGAAGAAAAGCATAGCACGATCGTGAGAGAGGAAGTTGAGAGAGAAACTGCAATCAGAGCAATTTCCCGGAATTCGATCGAGTTAGGGATGCCTTTAATCCAAGGTAAGGGTGAGTTCGATCTTTATAATCGGGTATGATAATGGGTACTAAGATTGGGTAGTTGGGTGTGTTGCAGTGATAATATTTCCTTGTGAAATTGTTGATTTGTCGATGATGATAAAGTTGTTATTGAGTTGATTTTTATAAGGTTGATTTTACGAATATTGATTGTTGGGATGTTGCTGTGAAGTTATGAATTTCTAGAAAACTGAATTGGGGACGAAGGCACTGTGTACAAGTGCACGGGTGGCGCAAGCCACCCACCATTTAAATAGGGTGGCGCAAGCCACCCAAAGTTGGAAAAGGGGTTATGTGGCGAAAGCCACTATGGATGGTGGAGGGAGCCATGCTCCCATATGTAAACATGGAGCAAGCCATGAGGGGAACCCCTAAGGGTAGCGTAAGCTACCCATGTATTGGAGATGTCCCATTTGTTTTATTTATTTTAATAGTGCACTTTTTCAAATTATGTTATATTTGTGATACTGTAGGTATAATTAAATAAACTAAAACCAAACCAAATAGTATGTCTTCTTTATGGAATAGGTAGAGATCAAGTGAAGATTTAGTGGATTAAGATTAGTAATACGAATTGGATGCAGTATATCAGTATAGCATGTTTGAATGGAAAATAATTGTTTTTTCTTACAAAAATAGAGTTATGAAAATTTCATGACAGATGACTATAATTGTAGCAGGAGCTTTGAATCAGTAAGCAGAAAAGTTACAGAATTTTATAATAAACTAGTATTAATAGCAGAAGCTGAAACAATGTACTTTTAGTCGGTTTAGCCGAGTTAGGCGAAAAAATTTAGTTGCCCGAAATTTAACGAAAATCATCGGGGTACGTCGGATGGTTTAGTAGGTGGTTTTTGTTGTATTGTTCTGTCGAAATATTATCGGAAAAGTAGATTTGCAGGTACAATTGAGTTGTAATATTGTTCCGATTAGTGGAGGATTCTAAGTTGAATGCGTGATAAGCCAATGTTGATTTAAGTTATTCATGTCGTATAAGTTGTTTATGTTGTTGATGTTGTTATGTTGTTTATGATGTTGAGTTGTATATGTCATATAGTACATTTGCATCTTATGTCGGAGTCGTGGCTCACACCATGTTGGCCTGGATTGACACTAATTTGAAGTTGAAGGCTTATGCCTTGATGCCTCAGTAAATTGTCAATTTTAAGTTGGGAGTTTTACTCCGGATGGTACCATATGCATAACATAATCGAGTCGCATTAAAGTTTAATTTTTCAAGTTTTTGTTGATTGTTGCTTTTTTGATGATGTGAAGTGGTGATATTTGTATAATCCTTGCTTATGTATTATTTATCATATTTCGCTTATAACTTTCGATATCTCACCCCTTCTGTTTGAACGTTGTCCCTATGTTGGCAACGTACAGGTAATCAAGAGGAGTAGTTAGTTATCTTTAGTCGAGTCAGTGGTTGTCGCTCTGATACATAGCACTCGGGGGGATAACGCATGTCTCATTTTATTTAGTTGTTTCTAAATACTGAATTTTTAAGTTGATTTGCCGAAGACTACTTTGTTGCTTCATTTTAAAGTTGAATTTTGTTGGTTAAAGATGTTATGATTTGAGTATTGAATCCGCTGCATAGTATTTAATGAAGTTGATTTATTTTGAAGACTATATAATTGTTGAAGTTCTCCTTGAACGTGTTATGTATCTTGATTGTTTATTAAGTTATTGATTTTAAGTTGAAAATGTGATATCTCGTTTTATGTTGAAAATTATATAACTTTGATTTTAATATAAATCTCGGTTATAAAATGGAGTGTTACATTAGTGGTATCATAGCAGGTCGGTCTGTCCGGCCAAGTATCAAGTTGTAGTTGTTTAACAATCGAGTATTGTTATTTGATTATAACTTTTGGTTGTGTTGTAGTGCTGAGTTGAGATGGATGGAAGAAATGACGCTGCAATGGTTGTTGCAATGCAAGCAATGGATCAAGCTGTACATAATTTGTCGAAAGCTGGCGAGGATGTTGGATCACGTAGCTTAGCGACTTTTCAGAGAGAGAATCTGCCTCTTTTTACGGGAAAGCATGATCCAGATGCAGCGTTGGGATGGTTGAAAGAGATTGAGAGAATCTTCCATGTTATGGATTGTACTCCAGCGCAGAATGTTCGATACGGTACTCACATGCTGGCAGTTGAGGCTGATGACTGGTGGCTAGAGACTCGTGGGAGGCTGATGACTGGTGGCTAGAGACTCGTGGGAGGCTGGGTGTTGCAGGTGAAGTAATCACTTGAGATGTGTTCCGTAGGGAATTTATGAGGAAGTATTTTCCATAGGATGTCCGTGGAAAGAAGGAGATTGGGTTCCTTGAGCTAAATCAGGGAAATATATCAGTTACTGACTATGCTATGAAGGTTGTGGAATTGTCTAAGTTCTATCCTCATAACAATGGAGTTGGTGCTGAATTTTCAAAGTGAATTAAGTTTGAAAACGGGTTGTGCTCTGAAATCAAGAAAGTTGTTAGGTATCATAAGATTCGTGTCCTTTCTGAATTGGTTGATAGTTGTAGAATTTATGAAGAGGATAATAATGCTCAATACAAGATTGTTAGTGACAGAATAGGCAAGCAACAACAGAATCGTGGCAAGCCTTATGATGCTCCAGCTGGAAAGGGTAAACATAAAGTTTCTCCAGCTCAGAAGACTAGTGGGGGAGGTGCTCCTCCTAGTATAGTTTGCTTCAAGTGTGGATAGGCTGGTCACAAGATTAATGTATGCATTGCTGAAGTGAAAAGGTGTTTTCATTGTGGCAAGACTGGGCATGCAATAGCTAATTGCAAGCACAAGGAAATGATTTGTTTTAATTGTGGTGAAGAAGGACATGTTGGTATTTAGTGTCAAAAGCCGAAGAAAGCTCAAACTAGGAAAGTGTTCACGTTGGCAGGAACTCAGACAGAGGACATACTTATTAGAGGTACATGATTCATTAATAGTACTCCTTTAATTACTATTATTGATAATGGTGATATGCATTATTTTATTGTTGTTGATTATGTTCAAAGATTGGGTCTTGAATTGTTTGCTATGAATGATGAATTGATCGTCGAGATTCCGGCTAAGGGAACAATATCTACTTCTCTTGTATGTTTAAAGTGTCCTTTATCGATCTTCGAAAAAGACTTTTAAGTTGATTTGGTATGTTTACCATTGACCGTGATGGATGTAATTCTTCGAATGAACTGGTTAGAGTATAATTATGTTCATATAAACTGTTATCCCTGGTCGATGAGGTTTTCTACTCCTGAAGAGGAAGGAGTTAGACTGTTATCTTTCAGAGAGCTACAACAATTGATGAAAGAAGAAGCTCGGGTGTTTTCGTTGATGGCAACATTGTCTATTGAGAGTAAAGCTAAAATTGAGGAATTGTTAGTAGTGAATGAATTTCCTGAAGCTTTCCCTGATGAAATTCCTGATGTACCTCCGGAGAGAGAGAGAGAGGTTGAATTTGAAATTGATCTTGTACCTGGTACTAGACCTATTTCTATGGCACCGTACAGAATGTCGACATCCAAGTTGTCTGAATTAAAGAAGCAGTTGGAATAATTACTTGAGAAGAAGTTTATAAGACCAAGTGTATCGTTGTGTGGAGCTCCAGCGTTGCTAGTGAAGAAGAAAGATGGTAGTATGCGACTTTGTGTTGATTATAGACAGTTGAATAAAGTGACAATCAAGAATAAGTATCAACTTCCGAGAATAGATGATTTGATGGATCAGTTGGTGGGTGCTCGTGTATTTAGTAAGATCGATTTGAGATCGGGTTATCATCAGATTAAAGTGAAAGATGAGGATATTCACAAGACGAAGTTCAGAGCATGGTATGGACATTATGAGTATTCGGTGATGCCTTTCGGTGTGACTAATGCACCGAGATTATTTATGGAATACATGAACCGTATTTCTCATACTTATCTGGATCGTTTTGTAGGTGTATTCATTGATGATATTCTGATTTACTCTAAGTCAGAAGAAGAGCATAAGGAACATTTGAGAACAATGTTGGGAGTTTTGAAAGACAAGAAGTTGTACGTGTAGTTGTCAAAGTATGAGTTTTGGTTGAAAGAAGTCTGTTTTCTTGGCCATGTAATTTCAGGTAGTGGTATTATTGTGGATCCTTCTAAGGTAGATGTTGTGTTGCAATGGAAAACTCCAAAGTCGGCTACTGAGATTAGAAGCTTTTTGGGGCTACCTGGTTATTGTAGAAGGCTTATTGAAGGAATTTCTAAGTTGGCACTTCCATTAACTAGATTAACTTGTAAAAGTAAAGCTTTTGTGTGGGACATTCAGTGCGAAGAAAGTTTTACCGAATTGAAGAAGAGGTTGATGTCGGCTCTGGTTTTGACATTACAAAATCCAGAAGAATCGTTTGTAGTTTATTGTGATGCTTCGTTAATGGGTTTAGGAGTTGTACTTATGCATAACAATAAGGTAATTGCTTATGGATCGCGACAATTGAGGACTCATGAGAAGAACTATCCTACGCATGATTCGGAACTTGCTGCAGTTGTTTTTATGCTGAAGATTTGGAGGCATTATCTTTATGGTTCTAGATTTGAAGTTTTTAGTGATCATAAAAGCCTAAAGTATTTGTTTGATCAGAAGGAGTTAAATATGAGACAACCGAGGTGGTTAGAATTTTTGAAAGATTATTATTTCGGTTTGAATTATCATCCAGGAAAAGCTAATGTTGTGGCCGATGCTTTAAGCCGAAAGACCTTGTATATGTCAGCTATAATGATTAAGGAATTGGAACTAATTGAGCAGTTTCGAGATATGAGTTTGGTTTGCGAAGTGACACCGCAGAGTGTTATGTTGGGCATGTTAAAGATTAATAATGATTTTCTGGACAGTATTCAAGAAGCTCAGAAGCTGGATGTGAAACTAGTATACGTCATGAATAATTGTGGTCAATCAGAGAAGAGTGACTTTAAGATTGACGCAGGAGGTGTGTTGAGACTGCATGACTGAATTTCATGAAAATTGATACATAACACTTTAGGTTCGTAAGAAACTAAAAACATCAACTTTATTTCATTTATGAAACTAAATTCATTTTTACAACTATGTAGCGGATTTTCAAATTAATCAACTAAACATAGTATAACATGTTATTCAACTTAAAACAACCTAGTAACAACATATTTATACTAAAACAACTTGAAAACAACATAAAACAACTAAGCGTCCATTTTCTGAATGTTACGTATCAGAGCACCAACACCGACTCGAACTAATGAAGATAACCATCTTCCTGCAAGCAACCTGCATGTTACCAACATAGGGGTACCATTCAAACAGAATGGGTGAGATATCGATAATTATAAACGATATATGATAAACAATACTTAGATAAGGATCATAAACAATTCACCACTTCACAACATCAACCAAAACAACAACTTAACAATCATCCACCTTTTATCAACTTATTTTACTACTTATTATATCCATCAACATTTTCTACATAAATCGCATAATCATATATTCAACACAAACTACTTAATCAGCCTAATTAACACAATTCACTTAATTAACTCGAAAATAACATAAACAACTTATCAACTTAAACGACATACACAACTTATCAACTTGAACAACATAAACAACATAATCGACATATTTAGTGCAACTCAGATACGACTCGACTATGAAAATGCATGTGGTACCATTCAAAGTAAAACTCCCAACTTAAAATTATTTCCAGGTTATCGAGGAAATCAAGGCATAAGCCTTCAACTTTCAACTTGGTGCCAATCCAGGCCAACATGGTGTGAGCGATGACTCCGACATAAAAATGCAAATGATCTACATAACATGCACGACTTTATAACATAACAACATACAACCTCAAACAGCACGACCAGCTTATACAACTTGAGCAACTTAAATGAAAATTAGCTATTAAGCCTCCAACTTGAACAACATAACAACTTCGACAATGCAGAATAACATATACGACATAGGCAACTTAAAAATCAACTTTGGCTTATAAGGCCTTCAACATAACAACTTAGAGATTTTCCGTAAACCGAAATCATTCACCAACTCAATTTTACCTGCAACTCAACTTTACAACATCTTTTCAACCAAACAACACAACAAAAATCAATTATTAAACTACCCGACTTACCCCGACGATTTTCGTTAAATTCCGGGTAACTAAGTTTTTTCGCCTAATTCGAATAAACCGACTAAACCAACATTATTCCAACTCCTACTATTAATATTGATTTATCACAATATCCTGTAACTTTTCTGCTTACTAAATTAAAGACTCTGCTACAATTTTAGTTCTCTGCCATAAGTTTCTCAAAGTTCTGTTTCTGTCAAAAACATTTTCCTTTTTCTGCTAAAACCTGCTACATTATTATAACACTCTGTATTACCGAATTATCATAGTTTTACATACCCCTAAATTTCTATACAAAAGGTATAAATAATATGGTAGTATAATATGATAATATTGGATTAGTAGTACTTTATATAAAAGAAAACTTAGATTAATTTATTCTGTAAGAATACCAACTAAGAACTACAAAATTAATATTTAATTAAAAAAATTTAGGTGGACCCTTCCCTAAATGGGTGGCTTGCGCCACCCTTCCCTTTCTCTCACTATGGCTTATGCCATTTGGATATATGGGGGAGGTGGTTCCTGCCACCAACATAATGTGGCTCCTGCCACTTTAATTGTTTCTCCATTTGGGTGGCCTGCGCCACCCCTATTTGAATGGTGGGTGGCCTGCGCCACCCATGTACTTCTGCACAAGGTTCATCGTCCCACTTAGGTTTTTTTTCCAAAATTCCACAAAATCACAACAACATATCAATAATCCAGATTTGACAAGATCAAGACAACAATTCAATTTAACCACATCCTACTCAATATCAACCAGACAACAATTATACGAAATGGATCAACAAAATTAACAACACAATATATGAATCAACATAAATCAAAATCGACATCAAACAAAATACAACACATACAACCACCCAAACCTAGTACTGATTATCATACCCGGTTATAAGGATCGAACTCCACCATTGCCTTGGATTAACGGTTGCTCTAATAATTTTTTGGTTAGTCTCCAAAGTTCTCCGATCGAATTTCTAACCCTTTGCCTCTATGACTCTTTTCCTCTCCTCTTTCATCCATGGAGATTAGAAATACGAACATGCTGCCATTGAGTTCCTATCTTGACCAAAATTCAGCCTCCATCATCATCAATCCCGTAACTACTATTTGACCAATTTCCAGCATGAACTTCCAAACTTCAAATGTGTTTTTCTCCTTCAATACCGAACTTATTGACACAAAATCATATATCAAATTAAAGGGAATTTCATAAGCTTTCCAGAAATTCAATAATCGCTTTAATCGGAATTACGAGTGAAGAATTATCACTTGTTTAGTGGAGGTTGTACCGTAGGTGCGAAAATGGAGATATGATCATGAGTTCTTCTTTCTCCTTCTTTGCTCCCAAGCTATTTTGTCTCCTCTAAAATCCTTATTCTTCTATAAGACTTTTTCCTCTGTAACTTCCATGTCTTATTCTCTTGCTACCAATTAACCTAATTTTCTTGTCATATAATTCTATTATATTGGGCCTAAGTCATACACCCTCTTAATTGATAATTTTGACGCAATCCAAGTCCATTAACCAACATGCTCCAATAATCGATAATATCACTTCTAATATTATTTCCTCGACTTTCCGACTAATAATTTGACTTAACGGCTTAATTCTTCGCAATATAAAATCAACCGAATAATAATTCACGACTAACTACTTACTCTCGACTTAATAGATTATCTTCAGATTATCAACCAAATGGTCCAAACATTCCAATCAACATATCCAACAACAAACAGAGAATACTCCATATCGCTTTCCACAACTTATATCGACTTAAATAATTAAATTCGACTAAAACCAACTTATAACCATCAACATAATATTCCGATAAATTCGATCATCAACACGAATCGACACAATTCCACACAAAGCAACTCAAATCGACAAATATACTCAAATCAACGTGAATTACCACAACATACCATAATTATATTTAATTAAATAATTAATTAAATAAACGGGCGTTACAACTCTCCCCCACTTAGAATATTTTCGTCCACGAAAATTCATCTGATTCAACTACTCCAACTACTTATTCCATCCGACTAATAAACTCTCATCTCCGAAGGAAACTTACGCATACTACAAACAATAATTCACAACTTTAATGGTAACAACAACATGAACAACCCTCAAGCGATGCACTTGATAACTATCAACACAACACGACGAGTAACCAACTTACGAATTCACCAATTTAAGGACTTGAACACAACAACATAGAAACATACAACTTAAACACAACGTTAATACAACCAAGCTACCAACATCATTGTCATTCACCTACGAACATCTACACTACACCACGCATTCACGATGCACTTTGATTGCTTTCATACTACCAAGTTTACCGAGTTTAACTCCAACTCCCAATCATCAAAATCGACATATCAACAAAGCCTCTGACTTGATCCTTTGGAATTTCGTTCCAACAGGTATTCTAACTCTTGTAGTTACTGAATACATCCAACTTAGATCCATAAGACAACAACTTTGAACATTCGACGTAATTACAACGGCTACTACTTCCCAATCCTTGGATAAAATATACTTATACTTCTCAATTATCCTCAACATAACTACAACTTTACTATCTTTTAACAACACTTCCTTCGAAAATCATCTTAAACATGCAACATCATTACAACAACATATGGTATATGGTTCCAACGAATTCCCACAAGATAACGCATATTCTTTGCTTCTAACTAATTCAACATACCGAATCCTCGATTCGTACTCATACCGACATAACCCTTCATAAATTCTTATCTGAATCGACACAACCAAACAACTCTTCTTGTTCCAACCAAAAATCGCACTTTAATAAACCAACTTATAATTTCACTTCTTCTAATACTTTGCAACTTAACTTTGTCTGACATTCTTGTCAAACATCGTTTTACATTTCCACCTACTTTCCTTTCTAATCATCTCAAGAAATCTTCAAGTCTCAAGCTACTTAATTCATCACTAAACAACATTCTAATTATCCAGAGTCCAACTATGAGTTTCTTTGTTACTATTCAATCCAAACGCAACTTCATACTATCATCTTTAAATACAACTAATTTTATTATATACGAATCACCATCGATAAATTAAATAATCCTCAAGCTCTTGGCTTAACTTCAACCAATTTGACATACATACTATACTAGTTGGCATGACACATTTATCCATTAATTATGATTCTGTCTACTATCAACAATAGATTAAGGGTGACCAGTTCCTCAATTTGTCAATAGACAGCCGGCAACCGTAAAAGTGGCATAAATTATCATTATCCAACACAATAGCGTACTTCAACTTGTGCCCAAAGTTCGTAAGCATAATGCTCCGTCAACTCTCTAAGGCTTACCAACATCTTCTTAGTCTCCTTAATTCCGACTCCGTCAATTATATCAAAACATGCAAAATCCAACACATAACCTCATATACACGCTCGTAGTACAACAAAACTGTAAATATTCTTCTAACACCGGAGTCACCACAACATCAAGCATAACTCAATTCGGTCCGTTTCCAGTTACAACTTTTATCCAAATTAAAATTCTTAACAACACTAATCAAACATCCGTCTTCCTCTCAATAATACCATCATCTAACATCTTCAATTTAATCATCCTCATTCGACATAAATTGCATCTCTATGCATTCTCCGATACCTTCGCATTCCTTCTAATACCAACATTTTATTCCTTATCAATATTTTCATCTTTTCAAATTTTTAGCAATAATCACTCAACTTCGAACACAATTATCTCTTCCAATAAAGACCTCCAAATCATAAAATTATATTGCAATATGAAGATAATTTTGTGCAGATTCCAGAACTTCAAGAATCACTTGAATCCGACTCACGAGTAAAAAGTTATCCTCCTTGCAATGGGACTGGTCAACAATTCCCGTATGCAGAATTTTCCAAATATCAGTCAAAGACCCAACTATTAAAACGCACCTATCTCCCTCATCACAAACCTCCTGAATGTAAAACTTATATGTAAATTGTAGGGAAATTCGTAAGATTTCCAAAAAGTCCAGAACCTCTTCAATCCAAATGACGAGTAAAATGTTATGCCACTTATAATGACAACTTCTCCAAAATTGCAAAAATCAGAATTTGAGATTTATGAACATATGTTTCATCTCTCTCCCCCTCTCAAGATTCCAAAATTCACCAACATCCTTGCTCTTTATTCAACTCCAAAATTACTCGACTTTAATCCAACTATACTCAAGGAAATTAATCTACTGACTTGATTCATCAACTTATTGTTTCCATTGGAATAATCCCCTAATCTCAATCATTTCACCTTCCATATTCTACGCGCATCTCAAACTCGAATGATACAAATTCATGAGTCCATACTCTCATCGGTCCTCAACAACATCGCTTCAACAACCTTTCACTCTCGCAATCAATATCAACTTTGAACCAACTTCGACATTTCAACAACAGTCTGGGAGCAACCTCTCCCCCACTTAATTCCAAACCAACACCTGCAGACCACGATGGAAAACCAACAAACAAGTACCGACAGTGTTTCACACACATGCCGAGTACTAAGGAATAAACGACATTAACAACATTGGCCGGACGGACTGACATTCTCTGATACCACTTTTGTAACACCCCATTTCTAACCGAAAATTATATAGAAAATCATAGTATTAAAATTCAACCAAATAGTACACAAACAGGATGCTACATTTTTAACTTATAAAAACTTCAGTTAATTTCATGAAAATTGATACATAACACTTTCGGTTCGTAAGAAACTAAAAACATCAACTTTATTTCATTTATGAAACCAAAATCAACTTTTATAACTACGCAGCGGATTTTCAAATTAATCAACTAAACATAGTATAACATGTTATTCCACTTAAAACAACCTAGTAACAACATATTTATACTAACACAACTTGAAAACAACACAAAACAACTAAGCGTCCATTTCCAGAGTGTTATGTATCAGACAACCGACACCGACTCGAACTAATGAAGAAAACCATCTTCCTGCAAGCGACCTGCACGTTACCAACATATGGGTAACATTCAAACAGAATGGGTGAGATATTTATAATTATAAATGATATATGATAAACAATACTTAGATAAGGATCATAAACAATTCACCACATCAACACATCAACCAAAACAAGAACTTAACAATCATCCACCTTTTATCAACTTATTTTACTACTTATTATATCCAACATTTTCTACATAAACCGTGTAATGCCCGTATTTAATTAATAAATTTAATTAAATATTATTGCATGTTTTCCCGATTATTTGTTGTTAAGTTTCGTTTAGTCGTTTGTGTCATTAAGTTGTTTGAGTTGGCGTATTGCTTCGTTTATGTTGATAAGTTGGTAAAAGTTGTTAAGTTGATTTGTATGTTATTGGTTAAGTTGCGTTTGGATTATTTAAGTCGAATACGTCGAATTAATTAAGTCGAATAAATGAAATAAGTATTATTAGCATAATATTAAGTAGGGTTAGTTTGGTGGTGTAAGAGTAGTAAGTTGGGGGTGTTAAGTTAGATCCATTAGTAATTAGGTTAATTAGTGGTAGTTTAGTAAAAATAAGCTGGAAACCTAATTAGACAAAAATAATCAGAATTTGGTGAGAGAAGGAAGAGCAAGTCTGAGAGGGAGATCAAGGAAAGGCTAGGTTGAAGATTTTTGTGGAGATTTTTACGGTGAATTTGAGCTGCCTTCAATCTAAAGTAAGGGTGGGGTTCAAATTCCATAACCTGGACTAGATGATCGTATGTAGGTTGGGATTTTCGTGTAGCTTCATTGTTGTGTTTTTTGATATGATTGTTTTTGTCGATTTCATGTTGATAATTGATGAAGAAGCATGTCGTTCTTGTTGTATTGTTGATATGAATGTTGTTGTATTTTGTTGTTTATGTTGTTATCGGACTGTTATTGCAGAATTCGTGTAGAAGGAGTTAGGGTTCGTAAAATCGATCATAGAATTTGATAAATGAATAGATACATGAGTTTTTTAGAGTAAAATCAATTTAGAAACCCAATTAATATTGAACAGAATGAAGAAAGTGTGAAAAATCGTAGCAGAGTTGGATTTTGAGGCATTCTGGTCATTTGCGTAACAGATTTGATGTTACGCGTAGCAGACAAGGCCATACGTGTAAAAATCCCTATTACACAGTTCATACGCGTATCACTCAAGGCCAATACGCGTACCAAGGAGGCTATATACGTATGGGCAGGGCAAGTGCGGAAAATGCGGTTTTTGGCGATTCGACCTGTTTTCGCATCTATTTCAAATTGGATTGATCTTAGACTTAAAGTAAAGATAAAATAATTTGTTTATAGTAGATTTAAGAGTTTAAAATAATTAAATTAGTAATCTAGTTGATTTAACCGTAATTTTGTCATTTTCGCATTGAAGTTGTTATAAGTTGTGTTGTCCCGATTTTTGGGAAGATTAATATGTTGTAGGTCCTATTACCAATGTTGATTCATGTTGCTGAGTTGTTCAATTTGTTATGTTGTTAAGTTGATGATTATGTCGTTATTTTTGTATGCCATTCATAGTTGCATACATGTGCATATTTCAAGTTGGAGCGTATGCTCGATTCAAGTTGGCCTGGATTGGCAAATAACTTGATAATGCCTCGATAACCTGACAATGTGTTAAGTTGCGAGTTTACATTAAATGGTACCACATGCATATAAGTTGAGTCACATCGAGTTGCATAATAATTATGTTGTTTGTTGGTTGTAAGTTGCAATGTTGATGTTGTTGTTGTATGAAGTGGTGTGATTATATGATTATCTTGTTTACATATTGATTATCGTATCCTTTTTATGTTATTCGATATCTCACCCCTTCTGTTTGAATGTTGCTCTCTGTTGGTAACATGTAGGTAACAAAGAGTCTGGTACTTAGTAGCTTCGAGTTGGTGTTTGTCGCTCTGATACGTAGCACTTTAAGGGGATGGACGTATGTTTTGTCTTTGTGATTTTGTTTAAGATTATGAACTAAGTTTTAAGTTGTTTTAGGTCGAAGAACCAAGTTGAGATTATTTTGATGTTGATTTGTTTGAAGTTGAATTAAAGTTGAACATGTTGATCCGCTGCGTTGATTTTCAAAATAATTATGTTAATGAAGTTGTTATTTGGATTTTAACGTTGAAAAATGTGATATCCCATGTTTGTTGATGAAATTTTATAACTGATTTAATAATTAAATTCGAGTAGAAATGGGGTGTTACATTAGTGGTATTAGAGCAGGTCGGTTTGTCTAACCAAGTCGTCGAGTCGTAGTTGTCTAACAATATAGTACTGTTATGTGTTTCTAACTTTGTTGTGTTGTAGTGTTAAGTTGAGATGGCTGGAAGAAACGATGTTGCGATGGCTCTTGTAATGCAAGCAATGGCTCAGGTTGTGCAAAACTTGCCGAATGCTGGCGGGAATGATGAGTCTCGTACCTTCGCGAATTTTCAGAGGGAGAAGCCGCCTACTTTTAAGGGCAAGTATGACCCTGATGCTGTATTAGTTTGGTTGAAAGAGATTGAGAGGATTTTATGTGTGATGGATTGCATTCCAGCACAGAAGGTTCGTTATGGAACTTATATGTTGGCAGTTGAAGCTGATGACTGATGGTTGGAGACCAGAGAACGGTTGGAAGTTGTAGGTGAAGAGATCACTTGGTTTGTGTTTCGTAGGGAGTTTATGAGGAAGTATTACCCTGAAGATGTGCGTGGTAAGAAAGAGATTGAATTTCTTACGCTAAAGCAGGGAAATATGTCAATGACGGATTATGTTGCAAAGTTCATGGAGTTGTCAAAGTTTAATACTCACCATGATGTAGCGACTGCTGAGTTTTCAAAGTGCATCAAGTTTAAGAACGGGTTGCGCTCCGAGATTAAGAAGGTTATGGGGTATCAGAATATTCGTGTTTTTACTGATCTGGTGGATAGTTGCAGGATCTTCGAGGAAGATAACAATGCTTATTACAAGATTGTTACTGATTGAATGGGCAAGAAATAGAAAAACCTTGGTAAGCCATATGATACTCCAGCTGGTAAGGGTAAGCAAAAAGTTGCTCTGGGTCAGAGAACTAGTGGGGGATATGCTCCTACTGGTATTGTTTGTTCTAAGTGTGGGCAACTGGGACACAAGAGTAATGTGTGAACTGCTGAGGTGAAGCGTTATTTCCGTTGTGGAAAAGTTGGGCATGTGATATCTGATTGCCCATATAAAGAGATGATTTGTTTTAACTGTGGCGAAGAAGATCATATTGGTAGCCAGTTCCAGAAGCCGAAGAAAGCAAAGTCTGGAGGGAAAGTGTTCACTTTAGCTGGGACTCAGACAACTAATGAGAACAAGCTCGTCAGAGGTACGTGTTTCATTAATAGTATTTCTTTAATTACTATTATTGACACGGGTGCTACCCATTATTTTATTGCTACTGATTCTGTTAAGAGGTTGGGTCTTAAGTTGTCTGAGATGAATGGGGAAATGGTCGTAGAGATTTCGGCTAAGGGATCAGTGACTACTTCTTTAGTGTGTTTGAGTTGTTTGTTGTCTATCTTTGATAGATACTTTTATGTTGATTTAGTGTGTTTTTCGTTGACTGGGATGGATGTAATCCTAGGTATGAACTAGTTAGAGTATAACTAGGTTCATATTAATTGCTTTCGTAAGTCGGTGAGGTTTTCTACTCCAAAAGAGGAAGGAGTTGGATTGTTGTTGTTTAGAGAGCTGTAGAAGTTGATGAAAGAGGAAGCCCAGATGTTTACGTTGATGGCGTCATTTTCAGTAGATAGTAAAGCAAAGATTGAATAATTGCAAATAGTGAAGGAATTTCCTGAAGTTTTCCCTGATGAAATTCCTAATGTGCCTCCTGAAGGAGAAGCTGAGTTTGCGATTGATCTTGTACCTGGTACTAGACTTGTTTCTCTGGCACCGTATAAGATATATGCGTCTGAGTTGACTGAATTAATGAAGCAGTTGGAAGAGTTGCTTGAGAAAAAGTTTGTGAGACCAAGTGTATCGTCGTGGGGAGCTCCAGTTTTATTAGTTAAGAAGAAAGATGGAAGTATGAGGCTTTGTGTAGATGATAGACAGTTGAATAAAGTGACGATTAAGAACAAGTATTTGTTACCCATAAGAGATGATTTGATGGATCATTTGGTAGGTGATCGTGTGTTTAGCAAGATCGATTTGAGATCGGGTTATCATCAGATTAAGGTGAAAGATGAGGATATTCAGAAGACGGTGTTCAGAACACGGTATGGACATTAAGAATATTCAGTGATTCCTTTTGGTGTGACTAATGCCCCAGGTGTATTCATGGAGTACATGAATCCTATTTTTCATACTTATCTGGATCGTTTTGTGGTTGTATTTATATATGATATTTTGGTTTATTCTAAGACAGAAGAAGAACATGCAGAACATTTGAGAACAGTATTGAAAGTCTTGAAGGAGAAGAAGTTGTATGCAAAGTTGTCTAAGTGTGAATTTTGGTTGAAGGAAGTCAGTTTTCTTGGTCATGTGATTTCAGGTAGTGGTATTGTTGTAAATACTTCTAAGATAGATGTTGTGTTGCTTTCGAAAACTCCAAAGTCGGCTATTGAGATCAGAAGTTTCTTGGGATTGTCTGGTTATTACCGAAGGTTCATTGAAGGATTTTCTAAGTTGGCACTTCAGTTTACTCGGTTGACTTGTAAGAGTAAAATGTTTGTGTGGGATGTGCAGTGTAAAGAAAGTTTTACAGAGTTGAAGAAGAGATTGACGTCGAATCTGGTGTTGACTTTACCGAATTCAGAAGAACCATTTGTTGTATATTGTGATGCTTCATTGATGGGTTTAGGAGGTGTTCTTATGCAGAATGGTAAAGTGATTGCCTATGCATCGAGACAGTTGATGGTTCATGAAAAGAACTATCATACGCATGATTTGGAACTTGCTGCAGTTGTGTTTGTATTGAAGATCTGGAGGCATTATCTTTATGGTTCTAAGTTTGAGGTGTTTAGAGATCATAAAAGTTTGAAGTATCTGTTTGATCAGAAAGAGTTGAATATGAGGCAACAAAGATGGTTGAAATTGTTGAAAGACTATGATTTTGGTTTGAATTACCATCCAAGTAAAGCTAATGTTGTAGTTGATGCATTAAGTCAGATGACATTGCATATGTCAGCAATAATGGTTAAGGAGTTAGAGTTGATTGAGAAATTTCGAGATATGAGTTTGGTTTGCAAGGTGACGCTGAAGAGTGTTATGTTGGGTATGCTGAAGATTAATAACGATTTTCTGGACAATATTAGGGAAGCTCAGAAGTTGGATGTGAAACTAGTGGATATCATAGTTGATTGTGGAGAATTGGAAAATAATGGTTTTAAGTTGGATGTACATGGTGTTTTGAGGTTTCATGATCAGATTTGTATTCCTGATGATGAAGATATGAAGAAGATGATTCTTGAGGAAAGTCATAGAAGTAATTTGAGTATTCATCCATGAGCGACTAAGATGTATCAAGATTTGAAGAAATTGTTTTGGTGGTCTAGGATGAAGAACGAAGTGGCACGTTTTGTGTATGCTTGTTTGGTTTGTCAGAAGTCGAAAGTTGAACATCAAAGACTTGTTGGTGTGATGCAACCGTTGGAAATTCCAGAATGGAAATAGGATAGCATTTCTATGGACTTTGTAACGGGATTGCCTAATACTCAAAGAGGACATGATTCGATTTGGGTGATTGTTAATAGGCTTATTATGTCGGCTCATTTTATTCCTATTAACATCAGTTTTCCAGTATCGAAGTTGGATGAGATTTATGTTAGGGTGATTGTGAAGTTGCATGGTGTTCCTTTGTGTATTGTGATGGATATAGATCTGAGATTTACGTCGGAATTCTGGAAGAGTTTGCAAGAAGCGTTGGGTTCTAAGTTGAGACTAAGTTCAGTGTATCATCCTTAGACAGATGGTCAAACGGAGAGGACAATTCATTCGTTGGAGGATTTGTTGAGAGCTTGTGTACTTGAGTAGGGAGGTTCGTGGGATACTTATCTTCCATTGATCGAGTTTAAATTTAATAACAGTTATCATTCTAGTATCGGAATGGCACCTTTCGAGGCGTTGTATGGTCGGATATGTAGGACTCCAATGTTTTGGTATGAATCTGGAGAGAGTGTAGTGCTTGGACCATAGATAGTTCGGGAGACTACTAAGAAAGTGAAGTTGATTCGAGAGAAGATGGAGGCTTCTCAAAGTCGGCAGAAGAGTTATCATGATAAGCGAAGGAAAGATTTAGAATTTCAAGCTGGTGATCATGTATTTTTGAGAGTTACACATGTGACAGGTGTTGGGCGAGCGTTGAAATCTAGGAAGCTTACTCCTCGTTTTATTGGTTCGTATCAAATTTCGGATAAAGTTGGAAATGTTTCTTATAAAGTGCCTTACCTCCAAACTTGTCGAATTTGCATGATGTGTTCCATGTGTCGAACTCCAGAAGTATATTTCAGATCCCTCTCATGTGATTAGTATGGATGATGTGCAAGTACGGGATAACCTCACGGTGGAGACTATGCCGGTACGAGTTGAGGGTTGTGAAATGAAAACTTTAAGAGGAAAAGAGATTGATTTAGTGAAAGTTGTTTGGTTGGGAGCTACTGGAGAAAGTATAACTTGGGAGTTGGAAAGCGAGATGCAAGAATCATACCCTGAGTTGTTTGAGCGAGGTAAGATTTTAGAGGACGAAAATGTTCTAAGTGGGGGAGAGTTGTAATGCCCGTATTTAATTAAATATCATTGCATATTTTCTTGATTATTTGTTGTTAAATGTCGTTTAGTCGTTTGTGTCATTAAGTTGTTTGAGTTGGCATATTGTGTCGTTTATGTTGATAAGTTGGTAAATGTTGTTAAGTTGATTTGTATGTTATTCGTTAAGTTACATTTGGGTTGTTTAAGTCGAATACGTCGGATTAATTAAGTCGAATAAATGAAATAAGTATTATTAGCATAATATTAAGTGGGCTTAGTTTGGTGGTGTAAGAGTAGTAAGTTGGGGTGCAAAGTTAGACCCATTAGTAATTAGGTTAATTAGTGGGAGTTTAGTAAAAACAAACTGGAAACCTAATTAGACAAAAATAATCAGAATTTGGTGAGAGAAGGAAGATCAAGTCTTAGAGGGAGATCAAGGAAAGGCTAGGTTGAGGATTTTCGTGGAGATTTCTACGGTGAATTCGAGTTGTCTTTAATCCAAGGTAAGGGTGGGGTTCGAATTCCATAATCGGGACTAGATGATCGTATGTAGGTTGGGATTTCCGTGTAACTTCATTATTGTGTTTTGTGATATGATTGTTGTTGTCAATTTCGTGTTGATAATTGATGAAGAAGCATGTCGTTCTTCTTGTATTGCTGATATGAATGTTGTTGTGTTCTGTTTTTTGTGTTGTTATCAGACTGTTGTTGTAGAATTCGTGTAGGAGTTAGGGTTCGTAAATCGATCATAGAATTTGATAGATGAATAAATATGAGTTTTTGAGAGTAAAATCAATGTAGAAACCCAATTAAGATTGAACAGAATGAAGAAAGTGTGAGAAATCATAGCAGAGTTAGATTTTGAGGCATTCTGGTCATTTGCGTAACAAATCTAGTGTTAGGCATAACAGATAAGGCCATACGCGTAACAATCCATATTACGCATGCCATACGCATATCACTTAAGGTCAATATGTGTACCAAGGAGGATATACGCGTATGGGCAGGGCAAGTGCGGAAAAATGTGGTTTTTGGCGATTCGACCTATTTTCGCATCCGTTTCAAGTTGGATTGATCATGTAACTTTTCTACTTACTAAATTAAAGTATCTGCTACAATTTTAGTTCTCTACCATAAGTTTCTCAAAGTTTTATTTCTGTCAAAAACATTTTCCTTCTTCTGCTAAAACCTGCTACATTATTATAACACTTCGTATTTCCAAATTATCATAGTTTTACATACCCCTAAATTTCTATACATAAGGTATAATATGGTAGTATAATATGGTAATATTGGATTAGTAGTACTTTATATAAAAAGAAAACTTAGATTAATTTATTTTGTAAGAATACCAACTAAAAACTACAATATTAATATTTAATTAACAAAATTTAGGTGGACCCCTCCTAATAGGGTGGCTAGCGCCACCCTTTCCTTGCTCTCACCATGGCTTGCGCCATTTGGATATATGGGGAAGGTGGCTCTCGCCACTAACATAATGTGGCTCCTACCACTTTAATTGTTTCTCCATTTGGGTGGCCTACGCCACCCTTTTTGAATGGTGGGTGGCTTGCGCCACCCCTGTACTTCTGCACAAGGTTCATCGTCCCAACTTAGGTTTTTTTTCCAGAATTCCACAAAATCACAACAACATATCAATAATCAAGATTCGACAGAATCAAGACAACAATTCAACTTAACCACAACCTACTCATCATCAACCAGTCAACAATTATACAAAATGGATCAACAAAATTAATAACATAATATATGAATCAACATAAATCAACATCGACATCAAACAAAATACAACATATACAACCATCCAAACCTAGTACTTATTATCATACCCGACTATAAGGATCGAACCCCATCCTTACCTTGGATTAACGCTTGCTCTAATAATTTTTCGGTTAGTCTTCAAAGTTCTCCGATCGAATTTCCAACCCTTTGTCTCTATGACTCTTTTCCTATCCTCTTTCATCCGTGGATATTAGAAATACGAACATGCTGCCATTGAGTTCCTATCTTGACCAAAATTCAACCTCCATCATCATCAATCTCGTAACTACTATTTGACTAATTTCCAGCATGAGCTTTCAAACTTCAAATCGTATGACAACTTGATTTTCTATAACAAATCGTATGAAGAAAAAGTCTTACTTCTTTCTTCTACTTGACTCTTTCGATAACCATTAACATTTTGCTTCTTGCAACACATGAAATCATTGTCTTCCTTTATAACCGTGTTTTTCTGCCAAAATTCAAAAGAATAAATCATGAATCTTATTCCTTTTATGATTCCTTTATTTAGCATCACAAACTACTTTCTTTTCCTTTTCAATAAAATGAGATAGATATATTTAATATTTATTCATAATAAATCTAATCTATCTATCTAAGACAATCTCAAATAGAACTTGTGACCAACTATTTGGTCTATAAGGAAATACAGATTTTAAATCTCAAAACTATTTTTAAATCTGTTTGGATTCCCAATTTGTATAGAAAAGACCTTTGAAAATTTTACATTTCTCACATCTTGTATTTCTTATTTAAAAGAAAATTATCGAGGTTAATGATCATATCATTCTCCGTGATGACTACAACTATGAGATATGTTATATCTAGACATTCGGCTTGATCCTTCTCATAAGTATCGTTCTTCGAATCTAGTTATATTCGGCTGTTAGAAATTGGTTTCTTGAGAACATACAATTTTCTCGTGCTTGAGAACAAATCTCAATTTTTGTACCAACTCAGAAACTCCTTTCTGATCCTTATGTCCTTCATAAGGACATTTCACAGTAAAATATAAATAAAATGCAAAAGAAATTCTAAATACAAAACGTGTAAAATATTGTATCAAAAACATTTTAATAAGGACTTTTATTAAAATGCTCTCACTATTTTTACTCAAACCAAATGACCCTCAATATTTGATTCGGAAAATCCCGTTGGAAGATTTTCTAGTGGGTCGAGATCCATATTTCACTTTGTTTTAAGTATGCTTAGGCAGATTACACAAAACTTTGTTAATTAGGTAGAAACTCTTTTCAATTGTATCTAATACAATTCTCAAATTTTATCAGTTGAGTGAATAACTCCTTATTCTAATCCATCTTATGGATTATTCTCTACTCTTGCTTCTAAACATATTTAATCCTATTATAATAAGTTTAGTTAAGTCAAACCAAAAATTTTAGCAGTTGGATATTACATTTATCCCATCGCACCTTACCAATATAAAACATGCACCTCGCGTTAGGCGAAACCTACATTATTCGATACTAGTCTTGATGAGTGCTAAATTTTGGAAAGCAATTAACTTAATATTTAAGTGAAGGGATTTTAATTAAATTTGATCTCAGTGGTTTGTGTATCTCATACACTCACATGATTATGTATCTTATACACACGCATATAAACATAGATTTCACGCATCACATACATAAAATAAAGTTGGTAATACGATTATGACCACCTAAAATGCAAAAATTAAATAAACTACTTTATTACAATTCTTTGACCCACGAGCAAGCTTCTCAAGCCTCTCCACTGTCGTCATTGTTTGGCGTTGTCTTCTCTTCAACTCTTGACTCGACCAATTTATAATATTAAAAAATGTATAATAATTAAACGGCACGACACGTAAGTCGTATTTAATTACAATAAACCACGACACGTAGACCATATTCAAATAAAATAAATCACGACATGCATGGCATATTTAAAATAAACAAACGCCAAAATCTAAGGTCATAACCGTATACCAATTTATTTAATAATAAATAATTAAATAATAAATAATAATATATTATCAAATTATAAATATTGACGCATCAACACTTGACGTTTTTTGTGAACCCTAAAGGCACAACTCTTGCGCCGTCACAAACCCTGATGCAAAAAATGTTCATACCATCAAAATATAATGATCGACTATTCAATATGATTAATCAAAATGTCATTGCTTCACCATACAAATATCGGATTCTGAAGCAGAATGTACATTGATCTTTCAAATGTATAACAATCATTACATTAATTAATGGACGAAATAAAATAGTGTATCAAATACATTAACTTTGCATTAGAAATATTTGTATCACATATAAATTTATCAATTATATTTGTATAAATTATGGATGATCGAAGTATCGTTGCTTCACCATACAAATGTTGGATTCCGAAGCATAGTCAACAACGAACATCCAAATTATACAAATAAAAGATGTCAATATTTAATTTTAAATAATAAACACTTTATTATTTTATTGTTAATTAATTATAATAATAAACTCTTTAATTATTATATTAATGTAAAAAACAAATAAACTCTAACTTTTATTTGTTGTAACACCATGTTTGTGAAAATTCCAGATGTAGTAATTTTTATAGGAATAAGGATAAACCATGGCATGCGTCTCTTGGACTCGTACAGTATCGTCATGGGTAAATCATCATAAATATTATAATACTAAACACTCTTGAATCATTATTAAAAATCATATTATAATTATATCAACATATAATTACTATTGTGCCGAAATCATATTTGAATTAACAATTTAATCAGAACCAGACTCTGATACCACTGTTGGGATTTAAGAGAGATTTTTCAAAAATTTGTCTCTTAACGGAATAATCCCGATGAAAAGATCTTAATTAAATCGTTAATCACAAATCAAATATCAAATAAGATTCAAGAATTACCTTTTAAAGCGTGCTTTAACTTTGATCACGGACGAGGAAAATATCATCGTCTCTACGAAGTCCACGCGAGCACAAAGTGGAACGTGGTGTTAGCCGTCTCTTGTTCTAAGAAAATTGACAATTAGGATTGGCAAGGAAAAAAGCTCATCTATTTATAGAGAGCTTCTAAAACCTTAATGCTCTTATTTTGGGCTTTTCCAAAATAAGTCCAATCTTATTTAATTAAACTATTTTAATTAAATAAATTATTATTATATTTAACTAAACACTTTTAATTAAATAAAATAAATATCAATTAAATTAAATCATATTTAACGTAATTAACTATCAATTTTTATTTATTTAATTAAATAAAATTTAATCAAATAAATTATATATGTGTTAATGTATTAAACAATTTAAATACTATTCACACATAATTTAAATTAATCGTCAATTTAATTTAAATCATATTTAATTTAATTTAATTAAACAATTTAATTATATATGTGTGTGATCTTATAGGTTCTCGTAATGTTGGCAATAATATTAAATTACCTATTTAATATTATAAACAATGAGTGGTATCTAACAACACATTATTGCTACCCAAGTAACGAGAATGTCATGTGATCTGACATAACCTGTTTGCGATAATGATCATGTGTACAATTATCCTTTTGCCCTTATATCTATATTGAACACAAGGCATAGAATGTGTCACCCTTGTATAGTCCAATATTTTATTCCTTGATCCCCGAATATACTTGATAATAACAAATAAGTCCAATATCTCATATTGACTTATTTGAGCACGGTCATGCATTTTACAGTCATACTCTATCAAGGGGCCCATAGATATTACTCTTGTATATGTAGCAGGGGAAAATTCCATCTAGGTCACTCATGTCCCTCGGCATGATTTATGAAGTACCCATCAACCATCTTTATGGTCGTCCTGTTACAGATAACTTGATTGGCAATAAAGTACTCGACTCCACATCTAGGGTCCATAGTGATTTCAGGTCGAAGGGTGGTATACACCATTATCACTATGAGAATAACTTATGACACTTACATAACAAACTATGTAGTATTCTCATGGTGGGTCAATCCATTATAAATATTACTCCTAATATTTATACCTACATGAAGACTTGATATCTCATATCCATGACTTATGAGATACAGTCATCAGTCTACTCACATAATAGTCTTTATGCATTATTGTTGTCCTATTTGACAGTAAAACTTAACTACAAATACTTCAAGAATAACGTCCTTATGTTTAGTGAAATATCATGATTAAGTCACTCTTAATGTATCATTAAACAGACTAATTATTTCAAGGACTTCATTATGTCATATAAAAAATAACACAATAAATACAATGCCTAATAAGTATATATATTAACAAATAATATATATCAAGGTCAAGATACAAAAGCATATTAAGCCAATATTGATTGGCTATTAGGGCTTACTCCAACACTTAATTCTTCGCAACATGAAATCAACCGAATAATAATTCGCGACTAACTACTTACTCTCGACTTACTAGATTAACTTCCGATTATCAACCAAATGGTCCAAACATTTCAATCAACATATCCAACAACAAACAAAGAATACTCCATATCGTTTTCCACAACTTATATCGACTTAAATAATTAAATTCGACTTAAACTAACTTATAACCATCAACATAATATTCCGATAAATTTGATCATCAACACGAATCGACAAAATTCCACACAAAGCAACTCAAATCGACAAATATACTCAAATCAACTCGAATTACCACAACATACCACAATTATATTTAATTAAATAATTAATTAAATAAACGGGTGTTCCAAGTGACACCGCGGAGTGTTATGTTGGGCATGTTAAAGATTAATAATGATTTTCTGGACAGTATTCGAGAAGCTCAGAAGCTGGATGTGAAACTAGTAAACGTCATGAATAATTGTGGTCAATCAGAGAAGAGTGACTTTAAGATTGACGCACGAGGTGTGTTGAGACTGCATGACCGAATTTGTATTCCTGATGATGCAGATATGAAATAGAGGATTCTTGAAGAGGGTCATATGAGTAATCTGAGTATTCATCCGGGAGCTACTAAAATGTATCAAGACTTAAGGAAAATGTTTTGGTGGTCCGGAATGAAAGAAGATGTGGCACAATTTGTGTATGCGCGTTTGACTTATCAGTAGTCGAAGATTGAACATCAAAAGCTTGTAGGGTTGATGCAACCGTTGGAAGTCCTAGAGTGGAAATGGGATAGCATTTCTATGGACTTTGTGACAGGATTTCCTGTTACTTTAAGAGGACATGATTCAATTTGGGTGATTGTTGATAGGCTTACGAAGTCGGCTCATTTCATACCTATTAACATCACATATCCAATTGCGAAGTTGACAGAGATTTATATCCGAGTAACTGTGAAGTTGCATGGTGTTCCTTTGTGTATTGTGTCAGATAGAGATCTGAGGTTTACGTCGAATTTTTGGAAGAGTCTGCAATAAGCGTTGGGTTCTAAGTTGAGTTTGAGTTCGGCATATCATCCTCAGTCAGATGGTCAAACTGAGAGGACTATTCAGTCGTTGGAGGACTTGTTGAGAGCTTGTGTTCTTGAGCAGGGAGGTTTGTGGGATACTTATCTTCCCTTAATCGAGTTCACTTATAATAATAGTCACCATTCTAGTATCGGAATGGCACCTTTTGAAGCGATGTATGGTCGGAGGTGTAGAACTCTGTTATGTTGGCATGAATCTGGAGAAAATGTAGTACTTGGACCGGAATTAGTTCGAGAAACTACCGAGAAAGTAAAGTTGATCCGAGAGAAGATGAAGGCTTCTCAAAGTAGGCAGAATAGTTACCATGACAAGCGAAAGAAGGATTTAGAATTTCAAGCTGGTGATCATGTGTTTTTTAGAGTCACGCTTGTGACTAGTGTTGGGAGAGCTTTGAAATCTAAGAAGCTCACTCCTTGTTTTATCGGTCTGTATCAGATTTTGGACAGAGTTAGGAAAGTTGTGTATCGGATGGCATTACCGTCAAATCTTTCGAATTTGCATGATGTGTTCCATGTGTCGCAACTTCGGAAATACATTTCAGATTCGTCTCATGTGGTTAGTATGGACGATGTGCAAATACAGGATAATCTCACAGTGGAGACGAAGCTTGTGCGAGTTGAGGATCGTGAAACGAAGACTCCTCGAATGAAAAAATCGTGTTGGTTAAAGTTGTCTGGTTGGGAGCTGTTGGAGAAAGCATGACATGAGAATTGGAGAGCAAGATGCGAGACTCCTATCCTGAGTTGTTTGAATCAGGTAAATTTTCGAGGACGAAAATATTCTAAGTGGGGGAGAGTTGTAACGCCCAAATATTTAATTATTTATTTAATTTGATATTTAATTATTTATTTGTGATTATTCGGTCGATTTTGTGTTGCGGTGAATTAAGTCGTTAAGTCGGAATATTAAGTCGGAAAGTCATGGAAATAATATTAGAAGTAATATTATTGTTATTGGAGTGTTCAGTTTAGTGGGTAGAATTCGTGTCTGAATTAGCAATTAGAGGGGTCCGTTGTTTAGGCCCATTAGTTATATTAGTAGAATAATAATATTTGATAAAAAGAAATAGAAAGAAAACAAGTTAGGTTTTTATCAGTAAGTGGAAGTAGAAGAAAAGCAGAGCACGATCGTGAGAGAGGAAGTTGAGAGATAAACTGCAATCGAAGCAATTTTCCGGAATCCGATCGAGTTAGGGTTGCCTTTAATCCAAGGTAAGGGTGGGTTCGATCTTTATAATCGGGTATGATAATTGATACTAAGATTGAGTAGTTTGGTGTGTTGTTGTGAAATGTTCATGTTGCAGTGATAATATTTCCTTGTGTAATTGTTGATTTGTCGATGATGATAAAGTTGTTATTGAGTTGATTTTTATAAGGTTGATTTTACTAATATTGATTGTTGGGATGTTGCTGTGAAGTTATGAATAATTGGGGACGAAGACAATGTGTACAAGTGCACGGGTGGCCACAACCTAGATTTATAGTGTATTTTCAAATGATTACAAGTCCTTGTTTTATATTTTTGCACCGGTGATTATAAATTCATTGCTTTTTGATTTGTTTAGCACTTTCTTTTTTGTTTGACGATGATTATGATTTTTGCTTTTTTTTTCTTTCTTTGTAATCATCAATACCTTTGATACACCTGATTAGCACAAAGAACCACACAACCCTTCTCGTAAAGAATCCAAATATCCCCAATTAAATTGAAATGCAAACGAAGGTTAAGTACAAAATCCAACCAAATCCAAATTTGAATTGCATACATGCACTCAGAAAATAGGAAGAAAGAATTTTCCGCTTTGAGCCTGCAATGATTACATATAAAGGCAAGATTGCAGCCATGTACTTGAGTATCTCATCAGATTATGGAGCTCAAGGATGACAGGAGCTCCACACCAACTGTCAGACCAGAAGTTAACAGAAGAATCATTCCGAACAAGCCAAGAAGAATGATCTTATATCACACTATACTACTGCTTGATACTAGACCATGTTGAGGAATGAATGTGATGCTCAATAGTTCTAGTTGATCTCAACACTTTACTTTTAAGGAATAAAACCCATGGCTCCACAGAATGAAGGAAAACCCCAATATAATTTCATATTTAAGACCTCATTGAGGTAAACAATTGATCTAATCCCTAGGAAACCTTTGTAGTATGGTTTGCAAATATGTTTCCAAGCAATTGTGACCATATTCTTTTTAAAAACATCCCTACTCCAAATTATGTTCATACAGTGTTTTCCTGATCATTAAGCAAATACACATGTCATGATCAAATTAGTCTCTACAGTTGCGCGCAATTGGGCTTGAATTTGAAATTTGTAAGAATTATAAGCCTGAACTGCTCTGGTGTATTTGCATTCTTGGTTTTTGGATCCCGCCAAAAGTGAAGAATTGCAAAACATAATTACATACATGTATGGAAGAAAGTTTCTCCAAATCCATCAAATCAAGCCCATGGTTACTCTCTTTATTGAGTACAAAGACTGCATTGTTTATTTCAACTTCTAATGGATACATGGTAAGGATAGCAGTCATGTTATCACCTTCACCATTGGTTAATAGCATCATATATATAAAGAATTTATTATCATACATTTAATTTTATATTATTTATTCAATATTTAACTATTTATAATGCTAAATTTTATAATTTTATTATATCATAATATACTCTATTTCTTAGTATTTGAAAAATTTTACCTTTCAATTTTTTGATATCTTTTTTATAAGTATAGTATTAAGATTACTTTGTCTGACTATAGTAATAATTTAATTTGATTAAATTCTTAATAATGAGAAAAAAATTATTTCATATAATGGAAAATAAAATAATCATATATTTAATAATTAAATATATTAAAATAAATAAAATATTTAATCAAATTAAAATAATACTTAAATATATTTTTAAATATTATCTTTATTCAAATAATCAATTTAACTAATTTATATTAATTACTATATTAGAAAAGCTATTTAAATATATAGAAAACAAAACAAAAAATGCATTGAAAGGGTTTGTCAATTCAATGGACGAACCACTATTAGGGTAAGTTTTATGAGTGGACGAACCAGTGAAGGAAGAAAAAAGAATAAGAGACAGTCCTTGGGGTGGACGACCCCTGTAAGACTAAAAAAAAAAAAAAGAGATTTGTACATTAGGTGGACGAATCTATATACTTTGAGTGGCATTTCATATATTTTTTTTGGTGAGTGTGGCTTAAAAAATTCTCTACATATCAAACAATGTAGCAATCATAGAGTATATTTAAAAAAAATTACAAACCCTCATCAGATTTTTCTTGAGAAAATAGGGAATCACTCATGCCACTGGCTTGAATTTGCAGAGGAATCTTACCAAATTTGTCTTCAGCATCTTGACATTAGTGTTCATATTATAGGAGTGTTCAACTAAGCTTCTACATGGGGCAACCTATTATAGGAGTGTTCAAGTAAGCTTCTACAAAAATTACACTCAAACAGCAAGAAGAAAGTTGTAAAAGTCTTTATAACTGATTTTTTTTTAAATCTTAATAGTGATTTTATTTATTCGGCAATCCTTACTAGACGGAATTTAATTTAATAGGAGAATTTACAACATTTAAAACCTGGGAAATTCAAAATTACTGTTATATAATTAAAGAGACAAAATACAAATAAGCCAAAAATTGAAATGTGTCAGAAATTAGATTGCTGTAACATGCAGAAATTTGGTGTATTGACATAAAATGGAGTTCAGTTAGAAGCTCAAATTGCTTCATTCACAATTTTCAGTTTCTTGCCCCAATAGTTTTTGCTGCTATAGCTAGAAAAGCTGCGTGGTCCAGTGAAATAAGAATGTATGAACATTTTATTACAATTTTCACCATGAAAAATCTCAATTTTTTCCTTTGAGATTGATGACAGCAAGCTCTTGCTCAACATATTCTCCTGCACATAGAGATGGATATTTGCTTGCTTGTGGTGATTCAGCAAAATGTCCCAATGGCTTCAGAACTGCATCCGATGCTATGTGCGCAAACAGCTACATGTGACAGACAAAGGTTACTAGTAAATATAGCAGACGATAGAACTAAAAGGTTAATTTTAATGAGATACTTTTTCCCAGTACAAGAAACAAAAAGCTTTTTGTAGCCACTCACAGTTGAAGAAACTCTCCATAAGCTACGTTTTTCCTCTTTAGCTGCATTGATTGCATCAATGGTCCTTTTTGTGGCAACTACTTCGTGCATGCCAGCTATGCAGTCCCCTCCAGTCAACCACTCTATCTGCATTTTAAATCAGAAAGAAATCACACAACAAATCATACAAAATGCTTCAGTCACAATATCTTCAAATAAAGATTATTTCAGATTACCTGCTTTCCAGTCTGAATAAGAAGACATCCTACCGGAACCTTAACTGCAACTTTTTGTCCATTTTTTAGCCAGATATTCAATCCAGGAAACCTACTTCTACCATGAATTGTTAAGAAGTTAAGGTCATAGTGATATCCTGCAAAAATGGTCCCTTCTTGATTATACTTTTCAAGGTCACTCCCTGTTGGAGCTAACAGATGTGGGCCCTGACACAGAAAAACAATAATGCAACATACAATCATTAGAAAAGAGGTAAAAACATCAAGGGAAGTGAAACAGTGTAAGAATGTGATCAACCCGTCATTCAATTTTACAGTCGCAAAATGAAGCACATGTGACAAGTAGACAATATTAACACCTAATCGAAAACAGGTATAAAGTAAATTCATATATGCTATGCTTTATGACTATAGAGAAAAGAAATGTATGTCATTACTATAATCAATGATGCTTAAAGGTCCATGGTGTCCAACATTATTTTGGTTTTCATATATCTCAAAGTGATCATTCAACAGAAGACATGGGTTCTTAATCAACTAATTTTAAGTCATCAAAAGCAATTGATGTGCTCACTCACCAACTTCATGAGAGACGTGAACGCATCCTTTGGAAGACCAAACCCAATAGCTGCCATTTCAGATACAACCTATGTATCAAACATGCACAATCAGATAATGCACATTACAAATAACATTATAAGAAAAACAATCAATTAAATTGCTGACTTCAATTGCGGCTATCATTTTGTATCCCCAGGAATCCATAGTTTCTTTCCATTCTGGAAAACCTTCAGGAATTACAGGCTCTGCATTGAGTTCCTACACAAAACAATTAACCAAAGTATTAAAACAAAACAACTAACTAAAGAATTAGAACAAAACAAAAATACTATCAGCATATACAAGGACTGCCACCAAATAGCTCTATTTTTGAAGAAATGTGTGCGTATTTTTTAAAACAATAAAAATGTAAAAAAAAAAAAAAATGTTTTTTATTAGCAATGAACACATATTTTAGAAAATCAAAATCGAAAACATTTTCAATAACTTAAAATTCCTACATTTCGAATATCTCGCCTATTTTTTTCTGGACAGGAAAGCTCACATAGCAAACCAATATTTTGTATCAAGTACCTCTCTTGTGTGCATTCCATTAGTTTAAGAATATATATGAAAAAACTATATTCATCTTTTGATTACTACTTAGGAGATTGTATCTGTTAGTTCCACCCTTAAATAATAAGTAGAACATGAAAAACTAATTTTATGAAATTTTTAAAATAATTTTACTTCGCCCACAAGTTCTAAGCATTGTTGGGTTGAACGTCATCACCAGGATTCACGGCTGTGTGAGTTTCCCGTGGTTTACCAATTTGTCTTACATACCAAAAAAGAAATAGACCTGAAATCGTGTAACCGAAGGTCGAGGACCGATCCTCCAAAAGTATCGCCATTTGAGATCAGCACCAACCGGAGTAACAGGCTGGTGTTCTCGAGGCATTTCCTTCACTTTCTTCTGCATTTCTTCATCCACCAAACTCCTCGGAACTTCCACTTTTTCCGGCGTAACTCCAACCTACACCAAAACAAGAGCAAACAGCAATTCATCGTCCATTCTCATGAAACCACTATAATTATCAAAGATTCATCTCAAAACAAACTCTAATTTCAAATTCAAAAACAAACCAACTGAATCGGTTAACAAACCTGGTAATGCAGGTGAGGTCTTTCATGAATGATCTTGAACTCATGCGGAGATGAGAAGTACTTTTCCATCATGTCAATGAAGCGATCGTTGTCTTCGACAGTGCATCGCGGATCCTTGACGAGAAGTGCTCCGGTTTCACTGAGGTTGCGGCTGACATCGGCGCAGAGAGACAGGATTCGCGGATCGCGTTCGTCGGAGACGGAGAGGTATGAGGATAGATCTATGACTGGGAGTTCCATTGTTGATGGCGGGAGATTGAGTGGAGAAGGGTTTTGGAATTTGGGATTTGGAATATGGGTTATGGATTTTGTAGTATGGGGAGGGGGAGAGAGTGAGAAACAGACGCAAAAATGCGGAAACGTGAGGATGATTATTAAGGAATAACAGTATGGGATGATTACGGAATCAAATTCTATCTATTTAAAAAAGGTTAGAATAATTGTACCAAAAAATGAAGGTAAGAATAATTTCACGCGCACTACACATTTATTTTGATACATTTCGAAAATCATTATTTTTACATAAAAATTATAGTAATATATTATGCTTGATTGTAATTTTGATTTTTTTTTCCTATTTTAAAAATTAAGTGTTTGGTCCTTTTAAGTTATGTTGGGTTTTGACTCCTTTATGGGACTAAAATCCTATACAAAAACTTAAAAAAAAAATCAAAAATGTAATTTTTTAAATAGAGATCAAAACTATTAAAAATAAATAAGGGAATCACTGATGCAATTAAGGCAATATTTTAAAAGTTTAATTGATATGTATTATCGGTTTAAAGAAAATTTTCACAATCCTTTAATAGAAAACAACTAATATGTCAAATCTTTTAAATTATTTTAAATTATCATTACCATATAGTGGGATGCACGTCATTCATTGAATGACGGTATAATCCCCAAATACATTCTCTTATTTTCTCATATTTTATACATAAGGTTTAAGATAAAATTAGCGGTGGCAAACGAGTCTACGGAAACTACAACTTTTAAATCTAAAAACTTAATAAATTCATCAACCACAGAACTTGTCACACACACACACACACAACAAAGCGACAATGTACTCGAACTCATAAGAAGAGAGTGCTACTGGCAATTCCTTCTTCGAACACAATGAGATTGGCGTTTCGTTGAACATAAAGATGTATCCATTTGTAGACTTTTTATCAACTTTATCTTCGCACCGATTGGAATCACTAAAACCGAGCAGATTTTACTTTCTGCTCGTGTCCAATGCGAGAAAAATAATTGTGTAGCCAATAGATTCTTTGACGTATCTTAGAATCTTCTTGGCTGTTGCTAAGTGAGACACCTTTGGTCTCTCCATGAATATACTCACAATATCGGCTTTAAACTCAAAATCTAGTTGTGTATTGCACAAATAACGTAAAGATCCAATATGCCTCTTATATTGAGTTGAATTAACATCTTACTCATCATCATTCTTCGACAATTGCATCCTTAGTTCAGGCGGAGTAATGGCAGCACTACAATGTTCAATTTCAAACTTTTTCAAAAACTCAAGCGCATACCCTCTTTGGTGCATGAGCACTCTTCTTTTTGACTTGTGGAACTCAATGCCAAGGAAGTATCTCATGAGACCAAGGGTGATCATCTCATACTCATTCATAAGCTCACTCTTGAACTTAGAAATGTACTCTTCTTCGTTGTTCGTAATCAACAAATCATCTACGTATAAACAAAGTATTATCACTTATTCATTTGTATCCTTCTTCACATACACTCCATGTTCGCATATACACTTCTTGAATCAACTGAAAAACCAAGATTTATTATGGTCCAGTCACATTACAACCAAAATAAAGACCTTAATGATCTATGATTGATTATGTATCTTCTAATATTGTTTAGATGAAATGAAAAATACTTATATTGTTAATGTATTGTTTGATAAGTGAGGGAAACATTGACAACTTGAGTGATATTGGTGAAAACATAATTCTGATGAATAATTGGTCGTTAATCTGAAGATGTTGTAAAAACTATTCTTTGGTAAAAAAAAAAAAGATGTTTTGTCTTCATGTTATAGTGTATAGATACTTAAAACATTGATTGTGAATTGTGTTTTAAGAAAATCATGCCTTACTTCTCGTCTCTTTTAAAAATTTCTTGATCAAGTATTGAAACCTCAAATGAATTATGCATATTATTTTTTTTTGAACCATTTGTATTGATTTTGTTTAAGTACATAAAAGATAAATTAGGGAGAGTTGATAAGTTCAAAAATACGTAAAATACACAAGCACTTATTAACTTATTTCATAAGTAATTAGTGAAAACACTCTTAATTTATCAATAAAACAAGGTAAAACGTCTATATGAACTTTTTAATTATGCATTCACTAAATATATGTAAAAAGAATAAAGAAACACACAAAAAGCACCTTTTAACTATGAAAGCTCACTAAGCCAGAAGCAGAATCTTGTTAAGCGAGACTAAGGCGGCAAGACGTGACTTCAGAGCCAAGTAACTTAAAGACAAAGCAACAATGATCGCTTAAAGTAGTGTCAAACTGGATAAGCGAGGTAACGGTGATCCACTACTTCAGGGATAAGTTACTTCATGGGCAAGGAAGAATTTGCTCGCTAAGTGAGCTTAGGCAGTGTGTTAAGCGGGGAATGACAACAAAGGCAACTTGCATATGAGCCGACATATCTTAATGGAGAAGAAAATAAGCGCGTTAAGCGAATTGCAAGCCTTACTTAGCGAGAAAGCCATATTAAAACCCTATAAATATGGGTGTCATTCAATGTAGATGAAACTTTGTGGTTTTCTTGGTAGAGACTAAGAGAAATCCATTATATACCAAAAACACAACAGAAAAGGAAAGGAGATGAAGATTGAGGGCGAAAGCATTGTCCGAGAAATTGCCACAAATTTTTTTCGATGTATTTCTTCTAAGTCTTAATTGTAAAGTTACAATAAGTAAGTGTATATCATTTCTCTTTTGTTAGGATTGTATGCAGTCGTCCTAATGCTCATGTATTGGTTGTGATCATGATGTTCTATCTAATTCTTCTTATCCTTGAATATTGATGAATTCTTTGTTTGTAATGTTTACTTTGGATTAGCTACTTAAAACATGTTTACATTGTTTAACTTGATATTTGAAAGGTACTTGTCATTACTAAATCCAAGATTTTCATCTACTAGATATGTTACTCTAGAGATAGATTTAGGTTTAGTGTTCATATTAACTATCGAAGCTTAATGTTACCTTATTGATTAATAGACTGAAAGACCGTCTATTAGAAAATATTATCAATCTCATGTTGTTGACTTAGACATGACCTACAATGTAGAGCGATAGGCGATAAGATTAATAGCTTATTAGAATTATATATTATTGAGCACGATCATACATGAGGATAGGTTGATGAAATCTAACCCCATCGAGTTTTCTCAACTATTAATACCAATTTTCAATTTAACTTTTTTTCATTTTACTTTTTGAAAATCCAATTTCACAAACAACCTTTGACAAACCACCCATAAAATCATATAAACTATTGAACGGTCTTTAAAACAAACTAGTCATTGTGGAGACGATAAAAACATACTTACTTTTGTGCTAACAATACTCTGTCATTTATAACTCATGATGTTCACTTGTAAACAAAATATATTTGCCCCATATTGGGTGTCTCTTGTTGTAAAGTTGAAAGGTTCAATCACATCAAAATATTTGATGTGTTAAAAGAAAGAACAATGACAACCAAAATAAACGTTCTTAAGTAAAAATAACTCTGTGCAATAAGACACCAATTTAACTTGGCAGAAAAAGATAAAGTAAAGACAATAAACACAATAACTTGTTTACCGAGTTCGATCAAACAATCTACTTTATGAGAGATAGTAGTTCTCTTATTTACTATACTCTCAAGAGTTATTACAAAAGATTACAAATGGATTACAAGAAAATAGTCATTTAAATACTCAAGAACATACCTTATTTTCTACCCAAGTATTTCTCAATCTCTCAAACTCTATATATGATTCACACAAGCCTAATATGTTTAGAAGTGTTTCTCAATCCCCTTGAATATCTCCAAGGGTTTCCCAAATTCCAAGTACATACTCTTAGAAGTTTTCCCTAACTCTCCAAGATTATCACTAGGATTCTCAAAATGTTCTCTTATTTCAACTCTAAAGTTTTGAAGGTTGTGATAACAAAAATGATAGACATACATATTTATAATAGCTAAAATCCAACAGTTCCATAACAAACTCAAATTCCAAGTACATACTCTTAAGGGTGTGTTTGGATGAAGCATTTTAATGAGGGAAAGTAATTTTTTGAGGGAATTTGAAATGATTTGACCAAATTTCATTGTTGGATAAAAAATATGGAGAATTGTTAAAATGATGTAAATTTATGGAGTATTTTATTCATGTTAAATTAAGGAATTTAAAATGACACAAAATGTAAAGAATTTCAAATTGCTTCACTACGCCAAAAATGACTTTTAACAGCGCATCTTAGACAACGCTTTTAAAAGAAAGCGGTGTCTAAGGTTAAAATTAAAATAAAACACGGAAAATGTTCCAAAAAAATAATGAAAGCGCTGTCTAAGGGGGGGGGTCTTAGACAGCGCTTTCTAAAAGCGCTGTCTAAGACCCCCCCCCCCCCTTAGACAGCGCTTTTAAATATATACCTTAGTCAGCGCTTTTGATAAAGCGCTGTCTAAAGTCTTTAAATTATAAAAAAAAAAAAAAAAACCAAAAGCGCTGTCTAAGGGGGGGGGGGGGGGTTAGAAAGCGCTTTTGGATAGCGTTGTCTAAGGCATACCTTAGAAAGCGCTTTCCACAAAAGCGCTGTCTAAGGTCTAATTAAAATAAAATTTCAGACTCCATTTCTATTTTCGTTCTCTGTTCTTTTGTTTTCCCTCCCGCGAACGTTGAAACCCTAACAGCGAAAACCATAACAGCAAACACGAATACACTTCCATTTTTCAGTTTCAATCATTGAACGTGTTTGAAGAATCGTACGTGTCTCGACATTTGGGTGTTGACTTCGTTTTTCGTTTCTACTGTTCTTCATTTCTTGCGGTATGTTCTTCATTTCTTCATTTCTTCGTTTCTACTGTCTCGACATTAATCTTTCTACTGAGTTTAGAAGTAGTTTACTAATGTTGAGAATATGCATAATCTTGTTGACTGAGTTTAGTGTATTATTCTTGTTGAAGTTGTTTTGATTCATTCTAGCTATTTTTGTAAAAACTGAGTTTAGAAGTTGACAATAGAAAAATGTTGATGTTTGTAAGGAAAACAATAAAAACTGAGTTTGTAAAAACTGAGTTCATAAGGTACATTGTTGTTGTTATGTTTGATAAATAATAATGTTGATAATAGAAAAATGATGATAATAGAATAATGTTGATAAGAGAAAAGTAATGGAAGAAAAAGTTTGATAAGTAATAATGTTGTAATAGAAAAATGTTCTTCCTTGAAAAATGTTGTAATACAAAAATGTTTGGTAATAGAAAAATGTAATAATAGAAAAATGTTTGATAATAGAAAAATGTTTGATAAGTAATTAACGTTAGTTATAGAAAATTTAAAGTTGTAGAAAATTATAGGTATAGTTATAGTTATAGGTATAGTTATAGGTATATTCTAATAGAAAATTAAAGTTAGTTATAGAAAAATTAACGTGTTATAGGTATAGTTATAGATATATTGTAATAGAAAAAGTTTGATTCTTGTAATAGAAAAAATGAAAGTGATGAGGTAATTAAAGTTGGTATATCGGCGTATCGGATACGTTATTGAAGTTTATATTAACATTGGTTATGTATACGTTATTGAAGTTTAAAATGAATTGAACTTTAAAATTGTTAGAATATCCAAAGATACTACCTTAGTTATGTATTTTCGTCTGGATTGATTGTTTACCTTAATAAGTAGGAAAACCATGGATAAAACATGGATCTGTGCCGATCGAATGACCAAAGAGTACGAGAGTGGGGTTGCGGAATTCGTTAAGTATGTTGTTCAACACGCTGAAAACCCCAGACGAATGCATTGTCCTTGTTTGCGTTGTTGTTATATTGGTAAGGTTGACGCACATGGATTGAAATCGCATTTGCTGAGGCATGGAATTGATCAAAGTTATCAGTGTTGGATATTTCATGGTGAGAAAATTAACGAGAATGTTGAATCGAGTGGAAAAAGTAATACGACCTATGCTTCATACGACAAAGACACGGAAACATACGATTGTGATCGAGTTGAAGAGATTGTAGAAGCACTAGAAGAAGATCTTCATGATTGTCCTGAAATATTTGAGAGGATGGTAAGCGATGCAGAGAAACCGTTGTACAAAGGTTGCACTAAATTCTCAAGACTGTCTGCGGTATTAAAGTTGTACAACTTAAAGGCGGGCAATGGATGGTCGGATAAAAGTTTCACAGAGTTGTTGGCCCTTATGAGAGAAATGCTACCGGATGATAATGTTCTTCCTAATCGAACCTATGAGGCAAAAAAAATGTTGTGCTCTATTGGCATGAGCAATGATAAGATACATGTTTGTCCTAACGATTGCATTTTGTTTCGTAACGAATATGCAATGTTAACTGAGTGCCCTAAATGCGGTTTGTCTCAATATAAGAAAAGATTATCTCCCGCAAAAGTCTTATGGTATTTTCCGATAATTCCGAGATTTAGGCGCATGTTTCGTAGTGAAACTGATGTAAGACATCTTACTTGGCATGCAGATGAAAGAATTATTGATGGAAAGTATCGGCATCCAGCTGATTCACCACAGTGGTCGAAGATTGATAATGATTATCCTGAGTTTGGATCAGAAGCAAGAAACCTTCGATTGGCATTATCTACTGATGGAATGAACCCACATGGTCTTCAAAGTATCTCACATACCACATGACCTGTGATTCTTATGATTTATAACCTACCTCTGTGGCTATGTATGAAGCGTTAGTACATGATGTTATCTATGTTAATCTATGGGCCTAAACAACCAGGGAATGACATAGACGTATACTTGACACCTTTGATCGAAGATTTAAAGATTTTGTGGGAGAACGGTGTGGAGGTTTATGATGGATATAGGAAAGAAAGTTTCAATTTGAGGGAGATGTTGTTTGGCACAATTAATGATTTTCCAGCATACGGGAATCTATCTGGGTATAACATTAAAGGTCAACGTGCGTGTCCTGTTTGTGAAGACGGAACCGATACGATTCGATTGGAACTTTGCCAGAAGAATGTGTTTCTCGGTCATCGTAGATTCTTACATTCTAAACATCATTACCGTGGGTGGAGAAAAGCATTCAATGGAGACACCGAACATCGTAGAGCTCCACCCGCATTGTCAGGTGAACAAGTTTTTTAAAAGGTGAAAGATGTGCGTACTGAGTTTGGCAAGCCTTTTGCACATAAGGTTGTGAAAGGTGGGTGGAAGAAAAGGTCGATATTTTTTGAATTGCCATATTGGAAGTCTTTGTACGTGAGACATTTTCTCGATGTTATGCATATTGAAAAAATCGTATTTGAAAGTGTTATCGATACATTACTCAATATAAAAGGCAAGTCTAAGGATGGCCTTAAAGCAAGGGAGGACATGTTAAAAATGGGAATGAGAAATGAATTAGCACCCGTGAAGAAAGGAAGACGAACATATCTACCACCTGCTGCTTTTACTTTATCTAGAAAGGAGAAAAAAAATGTGTGTAAGTCTCTGAGTGAAGTTAAAGTTCCAGAAGGATACTCATCAGATATCAGAAGACTTGTTTCTATGAAAGACCTCAAGTTGAAGAATTTGAAGACACATGATTGCCATGTTATAATGGAACATTTTCTACCGATAGGTATACGTTCTATTTTGCCAGAAAAAGTAAGAAGTGCCATAACTAAATTGTGTTTTTTCTTTAGGTCAATCTGTAGTAAGGTGATCGATCGCGAGATCTTACCAACACTACAAAAAGAGATTGTAATTACCTTGTGTGAGCTTGAAATGTATTTTCCTCCGTCTTTTTTTGACATAATGGTTCATCTAGTTGTTCATCTTGTGAAAGAGACACAGTTGTGTGGACCAGCTTATATGAGATGGATGTACCCTGCTGAACGATATATGAAAATATTAAAAGGGTACGTGAAATACCGAAGTCGACCAGAGGGTTGTATTGTTGAACGATACATTGTTGAAGAAGCTGTTGAGTTTCGTACTAAATATTTGTCTAACATTCAATCGATTGGACTCCCTAGAGCTCAGATTTTCGAAAAAATGGAAGGTAAAAGATTAATTGGGAATAAAATTGTGACAATATCAAGGGATGAACGGGATCAAGTTCATTTGTATGTTCTGCACAATAATAATGAGGTTGAGCCATATGTTGAAATGCACAAGGATGTACTCCGAAGGTTAAATCCGAACAGAAATGAAAATTGGATAGTTATAGAGCACAATCAAAGTTTCATACAATGGTTGAAGGATCATATTTATTCGAAGCGCTCTTCAGATCCTTCTTCGGTAACAGAAAGGTTGAGATGTTTGGCATATGGTCCAAGTTTGCATGTGTTTTCTCATAGCGCATACTCAATTAATAGATACACATTTTATACCAAAGAACAAGATGATAAGAGTACTATGCAAAATAGTGGTGTCACTGTGCTAGCTGAAGCAATGCATATATCAAGTATGAAGGACTTAAACCCCAAATATGCAAATTTGTCATATTTTGGAGTTATTGAGCACATTTGGGTGTTTGATTACGAGAAGTTTCAGATTTCCATCTTTGGTTGCAAGTGGGTGAATAGTAGTGGCATACGAATGGATAAGTCTGGATTTTTGCAAGTTGATCTTACTAGGGTGGGGTACAAAGATGAACCTTTTATTCTAGCATCTCAAGCTAAACAAGTGTTCTATGTGAATGACCCGAAGAGTACAAAATGATCTATAGTGCTTTTCTCTAACAAAGTGACTGATGATAGCAGTGTCGATCAATGTGATATTGATGTTGAGAATGAGTCATGCATTAGACGGAATGAGTTGAATAGAAATGATGAAGTTGAGGATCTTATACCGGATGAGTCATATATAAGAAACGATCATAATGAGGGAATTTGGATCAATTCATCCGTACGCATTGCTAAGAAATAAGTGATTAATATTCCAACAAAGAAAAGAAAGAGATGTTAGTGACTGAGGTAAATTATGCATGGTTTCTTTATTTTTTTTGTTTTCAATTGATTTTATTATAAGTTATATCTGATAATGCATGATTTCGTTATATTTTTGTTTTCAATTGCTTTGATTATAAGTTATATTTGATAATGCATGGTTTCTTTATTTTTTTTGTTTTCAGTCGATTTGATTATAAGTTATATCTGACAATGCATGATTTCGTTATATTTTTATTTTCAATTGCTTTGATTATAAGTTATATCTGATAATGCATGATTTCGTTATATTTTTGTTTTCAATTGCCTTGATTATAAGTTATATCTGATAATGCATGGTTTCTTTATTTTTTTATTTTTAATTGATTTGATTATAAGTTATATTTGATATTTGATGGTTTCCTTGGTTTATTACAGGTTAGACATGGCTGATAACCAACATGAGGAAGTTAGTAAAAAAGTATCCGCGGAAGAAGAGATTCGAAGAGGCATAACAGTAATGAGACGGGTGGTCCAAGGAAGATCTCGAGGCATCATACTAGATGTGCATTGGAGCCACCAGGGACAGCTTGTAGAACCTAATGGGCATACCTTAACTAGTTTTATCGGTGCACTAGTAAGGAATGAAATTCCCATTACTTGTGATGATTGGAGAAACAAAGAGCTGAATGACTCCAAAGAAAAAATTTGGAGTGAGATAAAGGTACAATCATTTGGCCCTTAATTATACGGTATCAATTTTGTTTTTTCAATTACCGGTACTAACTATCAATCTGTATGTTTTTCTTAGAGATGTTTTAACATCGAAGAAGAAAGAAGAGGTTTTTGTATGAAGTTGGCCGGAAAGCTTTTAAGAGGGTTTCGATCATTTTTATCATCCAAGTTCCTTAGGGATGCGGTTGGTACTTATGTGGATGCGGAGCTTCCTAAAAAATATGAAAGTTTGATATCAGCTGAAGAATGGGAAGCTTTCAAATCCAAACGACAAGACCCGGTTTTTAAAAGAATAAGTGCCACAAATCGGGAAAGAGCATCAAGTCCCGCATATCCATACCGAAAAGGACGTGTCGGATATGGACGCTTAGAACAATCCATGGTAAGTATTTATAAATTGTGATAACAAATTTGTTCATCATATATTAGTTTTATCTGATCAAATTGTATGACTTAATGTGTAGCTGCAGAAGGAGAAAAGTTCAGAATCATCTCTTCCTGCACATGTTTTGTGGAAGGAAGCCCGTGTGGGCAAATCTGGAGTTCCTCAAGAAGACGTTTTACACGTATACCAGAAATGTGTAAGTATAAAATTTTTTCATTAATTGAATAACATTTTTATACACAAATATTTGACAAGTATACGGTATTCATCTAATTTTTCAGGAGGTGTTATCTCAGTCTTTATCTCCCGATGATACTAGGAGCATACTTAGTCGGGCATTAGATGTCCCTGAGTATTCTGGTCGGGTGAGGGGTAAGGGATTTGGAGTCACTCCGACCTCCCTGAGTGTTAAAAAAGAAAAGGCTCTTAGTAATCGGGAGCTTCATGCAAAATTGGAAGCCATGCAAGCTGAGCTTGATGCATTAAGGAGAGAAAGAGAGGCTAGCGCCTCAGCATATTTCAAAGATGGTTCGGACAAAGACAGTATCAACTGTACCTTTCAGCCGAACATTCCAGAGGTAATTACATATAATTGTCTTAAATTGAACTATTTGCTTAAATTATGTATTTGACATATATACACATTAACAATTTCTTGTTATTATTGGTTTTAGGGCATTTCCCATTGTCAGCTATATTTGTCGTCACCATACTATCGGATGGTTGGCAAGGGAAAAGTGCATAACGTTAGCGGAGTATTACTCCACACTAGAGAGCTCCCTGCTGGATGTTTGAAAGTATCGGTTGATATTGCAGTTGAGCCGAATGCATCATTACCATATCCTAACGATGATTCGGATGCAACAACGGTGGACGAAGCAGTAGGTTCGTTTGTTGCATGGCCGACAAACCTCATATGCGTAGGATATGAGGTATGCCTAAAACCTATGTTAACTTTAATGTGTATATTCAAAGTTTTTACGCGCATTTTACGTACATATTTTCCTTGGTTATGTTAAATAGACTCCCACAAAATCCAAATCAAAAGATAATGCTATTCCGCGGCATACCGAGTCCGTGGTTTCAAGAAAACAGGTACAATACAATTATATCGCATATATTCATGGAAGTTGTTACATTCTTAATTTGATCTAACTATTTATATGATATGTAGCTTCAAGAAAAGGAGGTTAGCAACTCCTCCGCACAACAAAAAAAGGAGGTTAGCAACGCCTCCGCACAGGTTAAAAGTGCTGGTGCTAAGAAGACCGTAGCTAGGAAAAAATCTATCACCAAGTATAGGTCATGCCTCAAGACATTTCTAGAGATGACCGATATACCGACCGGAGGTGTTCGGCTTGTGCATATGGAGGTAGGTATTTTCGGCTTTGATCACGACCAAATGATTGGTAATGAAGACTTCATGCAAGTTTTTGGTCGTGAAGAAATCGACGTCACTGTTGTCAATACATATATCAGGTAAATCCGGTCTACTTTGTTATATTAATTAAAAAACTTATTTACTTTATGTTTAAAAAGAGGTGTCTAATGTTAATGATGTTTTTATATAAGGTTTTTGTATGACAAATTGATACGCCCCAATGGTTTGGACGTGTCATTTGGATTCTTAGCACCCGCGACCGTCAACTTAAGTACAATCTTAAGTAGACCGGATACCGTGACGGAGTACGTTCTTAATATCCTCATGGCCAACAAAGATGCGGAGAAGTTGTTCTTTATACCGTTTAATATCGGGTTAGAATTTCATTCTAAATTCATCTATTATAATTTTTTTCCAAGTTGACATCTAACATTTGCTTAATCATTACAGTGGATATTGGTTGTTGCTCACAATCAATCCTATCAGAGAAATCGTTTATTATCTTGACTCGTTAGGAAATGATTGGACAACATACCCGGATATGAAGTTCATAATTGACACGTAAGTGAGAATGTTCAAAATTTTCTTGTGTGTATTTCTTAGTTTATGTGAATTGTTCTAATTACTTCATTTTTATTTTATTAGCATCCTACAAGCTTTTCGAGCCCAACAAGATATCCAAACATCAAAGAGGGGCGTCAACTCCATTACATGGATTCGAGTGGCGGTATATTTTTAATTATCACATTTTTTATTATATTAGTGATGACACTTGATAAAACTTAGGATTTATCCATATTTTTTTTCATATGTAGTGTCCTCAGCAACGTAATCAAATAGATTGCGGGTATTTCATGTTGAGGTTTATGCGAGATACTCTTGTTTTGGGCCGATTAGAGATTCCCACCGATGTATGTATTTCTAACTTATGAGTTATTATTATATTTACACATATCTCTCATATAATTAAATAGTTGAAATTAAATCAAACTATGTTCTATTATTATGTAGTACTTTGATGAATTCAAGTGTGCATATTATACAAAAGATCAAGTGGACGAAATCAAAGAGGAATGGTGTCAATTCATTATAGAGCTCAATGTTTTATGTACATGACTTGTAAATTTGTAGTATATTGTACATGACTTGTAAATTTGTACATAAATTTGTGTAATTATATTGTACATTTGTAGTATATGTAATGACTTGTAAATTTGTACATAAATTTGTATATATTTTGATACATTTAAGTCAAAATTGGTTTGAATTGGTATATATATATTTGTTAGCCAAAAATTGGTAGAAAAAAGGCCAAAATGGTTTGAAATGGCATATATAAAATGTGATATTTGTCTGCCAAATTTGGTTGAAAACAGGTAGAAATTCTGGTTTATAAACCTGGAAAAAATGTGGTTTAAAACAAAAGCTGCAAAAAATTTCGTATACCTTAGACAGCGCTTTTGCCAAAAGCGCTGTCTAAGGGGGGGCTTAGACAGCGCTTTTGCCAAAAGCGCTGTCTGAGGGGGGGGCTTAGACAGCGCTTTTGAAAAGCGCTGTCTAAGGTATACCTAAAAAAATTAAAATAGGAGGGGATTAGACAGCGCTTTCGCCAAAAGCGCTGTCTAAGGTATATGGGCTTAGAAAGCGCTTTTAGCAAAAGCGCTGTCTAAGGTATTCCTAAAAGCGCTGTCTAAGGGTACCTTAGACAGCGCTTTTAAGATTTAAGAAAGCGCTGTCTAAACCTTTAGCAGCGGAGGTTTAGACAGCGCTTTAAAGCGCTGTCTAAGGCTAAAAAAAGCGCTGTCTAAGGTCTTGTTTGGCATAGTGCTTCATCACTCTATATGATATGGATGTTAAATTGTTTATCATTAAATTTTTAAATTTTACAAAATAGTCCTCATATTTTATGAAAATTTCAAATTCACCCCCAAAATTTCCAAAAAATTACAAATAAGTCCCTAATAATTTTCAAATTTTACAAATTGGTTCTTCAAATTTTCAAAAATAGCAAATTGATCTCTATTTTTCATATTTTAGGTTTGACCCAAAATATTTAAAAATTATGAAATTTTCTCCAATTTTTTTAAAATGAATCATTTTAATACTCAATCCAAACAAAAGAATTTAAATTTGAATGGATTCTAATTGAATCATTTGAATTACCTAGAATTTTGAATTCCTTAAAAATTCTCAATTACTCCATCCAAACACACTCCAAGAGTTTTCCCTAACTCTCCAAAATTATCACTAGGATTCTCAAACTTTTTTCTCTTACTTCAGCTCTAAAGTTTTCAAGGTTGTGATAACAAAAATGATAGAGGTGCATATTTATAATACCTAAAACCTCATCAGTTCTATAACAAACCCAAAACACAACTCATTATCAAATGGATCCACGAACTGAAACGAAAAAGTCATAGATATACAAATAGAGAAAATCGGACAAGATGACCGAAAACCCAAATTGTCGCCCGATTGGCCACTGTCGTCGTTTTTTTTATTTCCTACAGCCGTCTCCGTCGGACCGCCTATATGCATTTATGACTTTTTAGTTTATGCAATCTCAAAATATATTTTATTTCTTTTCATCATAGTTTTAAGACATACATCAACCTATGCATTGGGCCAATGGACAATGGTTGAGCTTCCTTAATCATTCCAAAAGGTAAGAAAGGAAATATAATTAGTCACACAAAATGTAAGACTAGTTGAAGAACCAGGTATCCAAAATATGCCATATTCACAAGCAGTTGTGAAAGAAACACCGAGACTTTTCATTCCAAAAGGTAAAAAAGGAAATAGAATTAGTCACACAAAATATAAGACTATTTGAAGAACCAGGTATCCAAAACATGCTATATATACAACCAGTTATGAAAGAATGATAATTAGAATAATGCCAAAAAAAGACATCCAATTTTGTTCCATTTGGAGGAGGAAAGAGAGGGTGTCTAGGAACAACAACACTAGCATTTAACAAGAAGTGTCTAGGGACAACAACACTAGCATTTAACTTGATGAACACTGCAATTGCTGCTATGGTTGGTTCAGTGCTTTGATTGGAAAATGGTTCAGTGCTTTGATTGGAAAATTGGTGAAGATGGAAAAGGAGAAAAAGTTGATGCAATCTGGGTCTAGCATGTCTTTAAATTATGTTTATTCTAAATCAAATGGTTAATTAATTTCAATTAAGATTGAATCTATTGAGATTACGAGTTATTCATCGAGTGGTCCTCTCAAGATCTCAGGTTTAAATAGCGCTTGATGCAAACAATTCATGAGTTGGATCATATCCATACAAAACTTTACTCTTACTTCATCAAACAGGACCCATGCAAGTGAAATGTAGGATTGATCTCCTTGGATTAGTCGGTAGCACGCTGAATACCAAGATTTCCGGCACACAAAAAATTACTTATCTCCCATCTTAATTTCGAATTAAGAGAGCTCATTTGACCTAAAAATGCGAAGGCTAAGACAAAAATAATAACATATTTACTTTTATTTTCAATACAACAGTCCTTTTGTCTGTAATAACTTGGTTAAATAAGATTTTAATGAATAATCTTATGAACAAGTGAAAACATAAACTAAATGCGCATAATTTTGAAATAAAATTAACATCACTTTATCATCTAAGCATCTGAACTCAAAATACAGATCAATCAGCAAATAGAAAATGCTATTTGTTTTCAACAAAAGGAAGTGTTAATACATAGGACTTAAAAACCAAACATATATTGGTTTGGAACTAAAATGATGAAAGACTGTTAGCAAACATACAGATTCTATATTTTAAAGACAGATTTACACCTAGGCCCCATCTGCCTCAATAAAGGGGTTTGCAATCTCATCTGTACCATCAGTTGGGGACACAAGCATCACAGCAGTTCCCCTGCAAACCTGCATTGGGACAAAAGCAGTTCAGTTCCAAGAGTAACAATATGCCCAAAATAAAAGCCAAACAAAATTCAGACCATATAATGCTCAAGAAATTTATGTTTTAGAACAGATTAGATATGAAAGAAAGAAGCATACAATTAAGCCAAGACTTCTTGTCTGGTCTGTAGTTTTCAGAGGATCATCAGCATCTGCAGCACAAAAATAAAATACATGGAGTTTAGTTACAAATTAAAATGGGCGATATTACAAAAAGAATAAGTATAGAATAACAAATTTGCATGACAACTCTAATAACTCGACGTGCTAATATTATCTTCTTACATTTTTATAATCACCCTTTTGTGAATGCAAAGGGTGCTTATAGAAAGGGGAGGAGGTGGTACATCAAAATGAACGAGCTCAATCCAATTGACATGAAAGGCTTAGCAAGCATGTATGCAAGCATGCATACTATTTATGGATTTACACTAGCAAGGGTAAATTATTTCTGAAATCTAGTTATACAGAAAGGTGCATCATGTATCCTACAAACAATGTCAACTTTGGGAAAAAGCACATTACAACAGCTTTTGTGCAGAAATGATTTTTCAAGCTTTTGATTAAAGTACTAAACCAGTTATTTCCCTCTATTCTTTGGAAAGTGTCTAGTTATGATATAATTTCTTAAAAACATTTTTTAAAATTAAAAGTCCAATTTTTTCTTTTAAAAGGCACCATCATCTGGCCTGAATCAGTGTTGTCGATGGCGGAGAGCCAAAATCCTGCCATACCGACCACTTTGCGGCACAGTTATAGCGGATTATGACAGAAAAACCAGCAATATTGGCCGGTATTTACCATTACGGAGAGCCCAAAAACCGTCATGCATATCCGCCATAGCGGCCATGGCGCTGCTATTAGATAACACTGGCCTGAATCAGATGAATTTTTCCTTAATTCCCCCTTAACCCTGAATCTCAGAAACCATATTATGGAGTTACTAAATCCAAAATAAGATGGTGGTACTATGAAGTATTTACCTCTCAGAAACTCAACAGCTTCATCGAGGACAAGGTTAAGTAACTGGTCGTATCCTTTCAGAGTACCTGTCACTGCGATTCAAAAAATTGTGATATGTTAGACCCTCATCAAGGTAATTAAAATCAAGATTTTATGAAAATCTTGAAGGGGAAATTAATTTTTAAACCGTGGAATCGTAACACTAATCATAAGATTATACAAAATTCTAAAACTCATATATATGCATATAACATAACATTACTAAGACAAACAAAACCTTCAATCACTTAAAAGACTTGTGTAAATTTAAACTCATAAGCATAGCTCACAAGCAAGATAATTAAAACCTTAAACCACACTTCAAATACTTGTATACACTTAAATTCATTCAAAAGCATAATCACATAAAAATTTCAAAGATTAACAGGGGGTGATTCCACCAAAATAGGATTCTGCATATACTCTTAATCCCCGAGGGCATGCATAATCACAACACCGTGAAATTTTATAAGCAAGTGGGGACTTTAACTACCACGGCCCTCATTACCCAAGTAAACACTTTGAAGAAAAACAAGCAAGAACAAGTATAGGGGCTACAGCAGAATTTATAATAGTTAATAGTTATTTACTATAACAGAATGTTAAAGTAGCAAGCAAGAGAGACAAGCAAGTCTGGTATGGATGCGTTTGGGTTTAAGCATGTAACGAGTGATTTGAGTAGTAGGGAGGTTGCAACTTACAAATCCTTGAAGTGCTGCTTTATTGGTCTATGTTCTACTTTCAGTTCATAATTCCTAATTCCTATCCAAACTTGACTACTAGTTTCCTAACGAAATATAGTGAGAAAATATATAAGACCTTACTAACTTTTTCTCATTGACATGAAACAAAATATGAAAGAGAGAAATTAATAATGGACAAGACAACATATCAGATTACATAAAAAAGACAAGAATGCGTGAAGATGAACACGGCCAAATTTCCGTGCCTATCGAAAAGGTCAAATCCATAGAAAGAACCATCACATGAACACAAAAGAGAAGCCATAAACATGGAGTCAGTTTAGATATACTTCTTGTCAAGAGTCCTACATCGGACAATATATGGTTTGAACACATGTTGTTTATAAGTGGGGACAATCCTCACCCACAAACCGGTTTTGTAGAGATGAGTTAGGCCCAACCAGAAATTTCATAACATGTTTATAAAAGAAGGGATAAAATGGGAAAATGGGAAAGGGTGCACATGAGCAAGGAGGACAGCTGGCAGTGAAAGAAGTGGAGGTAGGTGAGCAAGAAGCATGATTAACAGAATGTCCAAGTGGCACTATGGATTGGAGGATCATGATTGATAATCCGAGAGTAAGGTAGGCAATTGGTGAGTACTCTAAAGAGAATTCTCTCCATCCGTTGTAACTGATATAACTCAATAATAATACAACCAACTCATATTCATCTTACTTCTATTCACTGTACTGTTAACGTTTTAAATGAACATGAATAAAAGGAAAAGTTGAAACGGTCAAGCAATGACAATGAGTCTTCTAATACTCCTTAAACAAATTGAAACTAATTTCTCTTGCTCATCTGTTTTAGAAGATCACTCCTATAAATTCTCCGTAAGCACCTATAGAAAAATATGAGAATTTTTTCCATAAATTGAGAAGCCCTCATAAGCTAGAAGCCAATCCAAATAGGGCAATTGATCCATCCTATAGAAAATTTTAAGAAAAAAGAAATGCTCTTAAAGATACAAGCATTGGGCTCCTCCAGCAAACTGCGTCAATGAATTATTCAAAGCATACACTCATACTTCCAAGAATCCCCAATCAAAAATTGAGTTCAATAGGAATGTGACACCCTTACAACGTGAAAACTCGCCCAAAAGTTTCGGAAAAGAAACGGCATAGAACACAGTTAACAGACACAAGGACTAGCAACAATTTGCATTTGTATGAAAACTCACCCAATTCTAGATTTTCATTTGTATTAAAAGCAAATCAACACATGAACCACATTCCATACAAACATTTCAATATCATTGAACAATAGACAACAAACACAAAATCAGAGAATCGTTTTTCAACAAACTTCAACTAAAAAAGAGTAGATTTACCTTGTCTACCACCGGTAAGCTTGACTTGAACTCCTTTATCAACAAACTTTGCCAAGTCCAGAACTGTTTCCTTCCTTCCAGACTAATATGAAAAACAAAATTAGGTTTTTTGTTGTGGTGTGTGAAGTAAGATGCATATATCGAAAGGTGATTAGAATTTGGAAAAGAAACTCACCATGTCTGATTTCTTACGAGTCTCACTCGAACTCCTCAGCTGCTTGGAGAGAGAGAGAGAGAGAGAGAGAGAGAGAGAGAGGGGTTTTGGGGACCTGAGGGTTTCAATAATTATATTCACGGTTTTTTTTTTGACCGAATTATATTCACGGTTATTATGCCATTAAATTAAATTCAATATATAAATTATTTAATTGTAGTTTTTGAATTTTTTGAATTTTTTTATATATAAATATTTAGATTTTAGTCCTCTTATTTTTAGCCATTTTTATTTTATTTTATAAATTTGAGTTTAGTCCTTTTAATTTTAAGTTTTTAATTTTGATTCTTCAATTTTTTTTATTTTAAATATTAAAATCTATATTTTTAAAAATATTGATAGTTCGTGGAGGGTTCTTCAAGGGCCTTGACGATATAAATGTTTTTCTGGTTATATAATTAGAAACGAATAGTGAAAGAGATTGACATATAAAGTTGTAGTGATATATTTACGAAGGGTTTATTGAGGACGAGGGGATCATGCTATTTATTCAGAAAAATGATAATTTGGAAAACTTTCCTCATCATTATCAGAGTTTAAACACATTTTAATAAAACCATTTTAGAAATTAGCAACGGATAGATATGCAAAAAATAAAGAGTTAAGGGTAAGAGAAATGACATTAAATATTATAGAGGTTCTGTCAAAATGAATGACCTAATCCTCCCCCTAATCTTGAGACTGTCCAGTAATTTTTAAGAGTTTTTAGTAGGTTAAACTCTCGAACCCCTTTATACAAGGAAATAAAGTCTTATGCTAACTTCCAACCAAACAACAAACAACTGAGAGAAGTGGTTAGTCTTCCTTCTAAACAACTAAGAGAAACAATTAGTCTTCATTTCAAACCGGTTATGGTGGTTAGTCTTATTTACAAACGATGCATTGAACTGGTTAGTCTTATTTCCAAACAATAGCTTGAAATGGTAAGTCCACAAGCTAAACTAAGATTTTCTATGGACTTATCTCAAAGCAAAAGTGAGCTTTTGAACCAGGTTGAACTCATGAATCGAACCGAGGTTTTGACCAGGTTGACCACAAACCACTGAGATTTTAAATCGGGTTAATCTCGAACCAAATCAAGATTTTAACTGGGATGAGCTTATAAATCGAATCAGGCTTTTTTAATAGGATAACCACAAACCAAGTTGAGGTTTTGAACCAGATTGATCTCAAACCAGGTTAATCTGAAACGATGACTTATATCCTAAATAACCAAACAAAAGCTTTTAAATGGTATAACTTTAAACCCAGACAAACACTCCCTTATGGATAAATTATTCAACCAGTAAAAAATATTCCTTAGTGAATTTACAATAATACCTCTTCCAAAATACAATATCCCTCACTAAATAAGAAAAACTTTCTCGAAAGAACTATAACTAATTTTAAGTGAGAGAAAGTGAAAAATATTTTTAGAGAGAATAAGGACTGAGATAGGAAGCTCACATTTCGTGGATGTCAAAATATGAAAAACATCCATTGGTCAAATTTAATGTGTCAATTGATTGACACTTTGCTCTAATAGATTGGAAGTTCTAAAAATAATCGAATATATATATATATATATATATATATATATATATATATATATATATATATATATATATATATATATATATATAAAGAAAACTTCCATTGGTCAAATTTAATGTGTCAATTGATTGACACTTTGCTCTAATAGATTGGAAGTTCTAAAAATAATTGACTATGAAAGTTAAAAAAGAAAGAAAATATCTAAAGACTTTGTAGTTCGTTAAAACATTGTCACAAACGTTTAAGGACAACTTTTGCACTAATCCAACCGAATGGGTCTGAGTGTCAATTGATTGGATAATACAATTTTTGTCCAAAACCATTTAGACAGTTCCCGATTTAACTTGTATGACTCAAAAACATTTTAGGGATATTTTTCTTAAGAAATAAAGGCTAAAAACTTGTTTGTGTGCATGGTAGTATGGATTTAGCCGTATAATTTTACGAAAAAATATTTGAATTTATACAAAACACAGTTCACTAAGACGCGACAGAGCGAACTTTCATAAGCCGCAGTCAAAATGAAGTAATGGTAGTATGGACTTCGTGAATTTGAGCCATTGTTGGAGAAGGGAGAAGATGAAGTCGATTGGGAGAGGATGAACACAATTCTAGGGATTTGATGAAGAAGAAAGTGATTTTTTCTAATTGCTTAAAGTTATATTTAAAACAATTACATCTCAGCAACGTTACAACCACATAAACATTATTAATGACAACTATGTATTTTTGAAACAAAATCATTAAAAAAAAGTTAATAGTGTAGACATTATGTAATTTAAAGGACTAATTTGTAGGGAAAAAAAACTTAAAGGACCAATTTATTACAATTAAATAACCTAAAGCACCTTGTCGCGGTGATAATCGGATGTCAAGCTATCGAATGAGCTTGAATCACAATTATTAAATGTTCACCACCGACTTTAATTTAATCCCAAGGAAAAAGAGAAAAAGATCGTAAAAACTCTAAATGAGGAGAAACTAGGTTCGGGGGTTGGTTATACCTATAAAAGGTATTAACATCTTAAGTATCTGCAGTATCCTACAGAAACCTCTTGTTAATATTGTGTTATCTTTATATTGCAGTAACTTGTATGATTTTGGCAAGATTTTGTTTGGGAATAGCAGGTGGATTTTTGTTTGACATGAAGAGAGTACAACAGACAAAATGGTCTGTGATATATGAGTTTGTGACAGGTTTACGTTGGGAGTATATGGCATAAAGTGAAGCATAATGGTTCTTAAGAAAAAAGAAATAAAGTATATCTTTTTTGAATTAAATAAATAAATATATAAAACTATTTAAACTAAATTTATAAAAAAACAACTAATTATAGTTAGCTAATTAACATTTAAAAGTTAAACTAATCAACAATCTAAATTATACTAAAAAAAATTAATCCAACTTAAAAAGAATAAACTAAGTAAAATAAAACTCCACTAACTAAAAACTAACTAAACTATTAATCTAATTAAAAAACTAATAAAATTAACTAAGAATTAAATTAGTTAAAAACAACTAATTAAATATAAACTAAATTAAAATATTAAACCAAATCAAATTTAAATCAAACTTAAACTAAATTTTAATATGAACCAAAACTAATCCCAAAATTAAATCTAATATTTAACAAATGTTTAAAATAAACATGAATAAACTTATAAAATGAGATGAAAATTCTAAATAAATTCTAAAATCGACAATAAAGTCAAACATAAAAAAAAACAATGAATTGTGAAATTGAATAAAATGCATGGTTGACGATCATTGGACTAAATATAAAAATAAATATAAAATGAGACAACTATACTATTTAAAAATCAAAATAAATTCTAAAACCAAGAATAAAATAAGAATGACATTAAATGATAAAACGACTTAATAAATACATGATTAAAGATTAATGGACTATTGACTTAAAATGCAAAGGTGATTGACTTTATGTCTGACTTTTGATAATGCGATGAAATGCGTCAGATGAAAACGATTCAGGGTCAAAATTGAGGTATGACACATCCCTTGTATAATTTTATTTGAATTAAATAAACTTTTAAGAAAGTTTTTGCTTTGTCTGTCTAAGAAAATATTAATTTATAGAATTGAGTCTAACATGAACAAAACTGTAACTCCATGTGGCTCAGGCAGAACTATTCTTCCTCATCCTGCCTCATTAAAATACTATGGTGAGGGCTCATAAATTTGGTGAGCTGCCATATATAACTTCCCCCCTCTTAGTTTCAAACTATAGGACTTATTCTCCTTTTTCTTTGATTTCAGTTGAGAAAACTCAGGACAATTTAACATCTAAATATACACGAAAATTATTGATAACGTATGTTTTGAAGCACTTGTCCCTTATTTTCATGCACTTCTCATCAGGAGTGGAGGCAATTCTTTTTACTCTGCAAAATAAATGTAGAAACACAATGTGGCCAGGGATTCTAACAGCAGCAGGAAAGCCTCAACTCATTGATGGTGAAGTTAAGTTAAGACCAGGCCAAGCTATAAATGTTACTGCACCAAAAGGGTGGCCCGGCCGTTTTTGGGGCCAGCGTGGATGCACATACAGCAGCTTTGGTATCGGATTCGGAGGCAAGCTCAGATGCGCTGGAGCCGGAGGCTAGCCACCGGTTTCACTAGCAGAGTTTACACTAGACAGTCAAGTCGGAGATTTTTACGATGTTAGTCTTGTTGACGGTTACAACATGCCAGTCTCAATCATTCCCTTAGGAGGATCTAGAATGTGTAAAGCAGTTAAATGGTGTTTGGATTTGAACAGAAACTGCCTTGCCGGATTGGAGATGAGAAACATCAAAGGCCTCGTTGTTGGTTGTAAGAGTGCTGGTATATCTTTTCACAAACCGGAATTCGCGGGCCAAGTAGTTATTCAAAGGTGTTAAAGGCTTCATGTCCTATGGCTTATAGTTATGCCTATGATGATGCTACCAGCACTTTCACTTGCTATGGAGCAGATTACATAATTAGGTTTTGTTAGGTAGGGTAGGAGTTAATAGTCATTGAGCATAGTCGTCTCATGTTTTTGGAGGCCTTGTGTAGATTAGGCACAATTTACTCGTGCCAAAACAAATAAAGACCCTATTCAAATGGGGTTTAACGGTGACAAATTTTAGGCCCTATGCAATAGCCGGCATTACACGCCCTCAAAGACAGCCTTGAAGTTTATATGCAAAAAAGTATAAACGGTATTTGATTTATTATCAATGTCAATCAAAATAACAAGTAACTTCATATGCAAAAAAAATTATGCAGAACAACATAACTATCAGATTAAAAATGAATGAAAAAATTGTAGGGAAGAAAGGATGGCAGAGTATATTGTACACATAATCAATACCTAAAGGTAGATCAAGGTGAAAACCTATTCTACGAAATACTGCAACAATTGAATTTCCGTTTAGATTTTTGACATTCCAGTTCTTGCGGCGAGACCAATAATTCCGTGCCCTCAAATTCAAGATTTACTTTATTCCAATTTGGTTCATGTCCGTCAGCGGTGATGTGTTTCTTACCGACCTTTGTATATATTTGTGAAAGAAGACCAAGGAAAGCTGGTTCTACATTATTTGAGTCGAGCGCTGATGTCTCGATGAAGAAGAGACCTTTCTGCTTTGCTAAGTCCTCTGCTTCCTCAATAGGCACTTGTCGAATAGAACTCAGATCAGATTTGTTGCCAACAAGCATGACAACTATATTTTTATCTGCATGATGATGCAGTTCATCTAACCACTTTTCAATATGGTTAAAGGAATGGCGGTTGGTTATATCATATGCTAGCAATGCACCGGTTGCGCCTCTGTAATATGCTGTTGTAATTGCTTGATACCTGTCATGAACACCAACATTGTCACATGAAAATGTAATTGTCTAGCATAGATATTTCATGTTAAAGGCGTGTCAAATACTTGACACGTCTCGGTATTCAACACCAATGCATGTGCTTACATTCAATTATTTATTTATTTTTTCAAATTATTCCTGTATCGACATGTCAATGTAAATGTCATGCATGGTTTTAAATTGCATTATGAAGCCGGAACTGCGACGACTGTATATAAGATTTTTAGGTCCTTGCAACTGAATCACAACCATAGTTTCAACCAGACAGTATTTTGCCACATTTTGTTGCAATTTAATGGTTCACAATGTAACCACGACATCAGCTACAATTTTAAACCACGGAGTTGTATTTAGTGTATGTGTTTCATAGGTTATACATAATTTGAAGGACACTTATGGAAACCAAACCAACAATCTAACTTCAAAAACACAGTATCATGCCAATTGAAAAAGTAGTTAAATTTCTATGCCATTAAGTAAAGAACATACAACCAAGATGTCATCAACTTCCAAACATTTTCATTTTTATTATATTTAAAAACAATGCTGGTTAAAAGATCAGATCTTAGCTTATAAGATCTTAGCTATCTTATAAATTATTCAATGTGCTCGCAGGTCTGCTGTTTGAAATTGTTAATCAAATGGCTCCAATTTTGAGTTTGCTTCTGTTCTAAACTTCTAATTTTAAGCTTGGTAATTAGATGAACAAACAAATTCACTCGAAATCGGAGTCATTGGAATTTAATCCAATGACTCCAAGCTCCTAACTCCACGAATGTGTGGGGGATCTATACAATTTTGAATCAGAATTCAGCATAAAGTAACAATAGACAACCAAAAAGTCTTCAACTTGCAAACATTGGTCAATATAATAATGTAACTGAGAGAGAGAGAGAGAGAGACTATAATTCACTTATGAAGCACAAACACCGGAAATCCGACACCGATATTAACATGTCCACGTTGGTAATAATTAAAAAAAATGAATAAATTAAACGTAATCACAAGTGTACTGTCGGTTTCAGACACAACACTGACCCACTTTTTTTCCAGAGTTATAGGTGCTATAGAGTAATACACCACTTACAGATTTTAGTCTGAATACATTAAAAAAAAACTACGCTAGCTAAGAGATCAGATCTTAACTTGTTAGATAAACAGAGTATATTTTTTTAGCGAACAAATGAAAATCCAATAAAATAATTAACAATTGATAGTTAAAAAAATAGGGCAGAAGAAAAAATTGGACCTTTCTTGACCAGCAGTATCCCAAATCTGAGCCTTGACTAGTTTGTGATCCATGAGAACTGTCTTTGTGAGAAACTCAACACCAATTGTAGCTTTAGATTTCAAGTGAAAATCATTTCTAACAAACCGATTCAGAAGCTGAGATTTTCCAACACCAGAATCACCAATCATCACAACCTTGAACATATAGTCAATACCCTCTTGATCCAAACCACCTTGCCACTGAGCCATTCTCGAAATTTATGTGACTTTTTGACAACCCTTTTGAAAACTGAATGTGATAGAGCAAAACCCTCGTTGGAACTTTACTGTTTTGAATTCTGATGCATAAAAAATTGGTCTTTTCTTTTTTATGTTAGTTTTTGTGTTCAGGCGTTTTTTGTGTTCTATAGAAGGACATTTCGTAGGAGAAGCGAAAAAGTGTGGTTGGTTGAAGAGGCGTGTAAAGGCTTTGCTTTTTTGTGTGTCTGGATTGTGCTTTGCTTGATTTCATTGAAAACATTCTTTTTGGGAAAGTGAAAAACAAAAGAAAAAAAAGCAAAATCACAAGTAGGTACGAATGACCGTTAGAGAGGGAGAGAAGAAACCTTGTTGGAGGGATTAAGGATATTGACTCTATTTTGAGAATTTTTTTTTAAAATAATATAGTTTATTAAATTAATTTCCAAAATAACAATGTTTTAAAAAAAATTATCAAACTAACATAGTTTGGTAACATGTTCGTCAAACCATTTGTTGAACATGTGAAATTTATCACTAATTCGCCAAATGGAATGACATGATCCAAAATTTTAGAACCAATTCGCCAAACCATTTGGCGAATCCATGCAAGTTTATAACCAATTCGCCAAATGGTATGTTGTGCATGTGTTTTTTTGTTATTTTTGTGTTTCATATTTTTGTTATATATATATATATATATATATATATATATATATATATATATATATATATATATATATATATATATATATATATATATATATATATATATATATATATATATGTATATATATATATATAAGTATATATATATATATACTTATATATATATACTTTTATATATATATATATATATATATATATATATATATATATATATGTATAAGTATATATATGTATATATATGTATAAGTATATATATGTATATATATGTATAAGTATATATATATATATATATATATATATATATATATATATATATATATATATATATATATATATATATACTTATATATATACTTATATATATATATATATATACTTATACATATATATATATATATATATATATATATATATATATATATATATATATATGAATGAGTATACATATACATATATTTACTTATATATATATATATATATATATATATATATATATATATATATATATATATATATATATATATATATATATATATACTTATACTTATATAAATATAAATATATATTTTCTTTTATAAACATATATATACATATATATATATATATATATATATATATATATATATATATATATATATATATATATATATATATATATATATATATATATATATATATATATATATATATATATATATATATTTATATAAGTATATATATATATATATATACTTATATATACTTATACTTATATTTATATATATATATATATATATATATATATATATACTTATATATACTTATACTTATATATATATATATATATATATATATATATACTTATATATATATATATATATATATATATATATATATATATATATAAGTATATAAAAGAAAATTATAATATGAAATAAAATTATATTAAAAGAAAATTATTCATATAAAAGAAAATTAGAGAATCTGAGAAAGAGAAATATAATATAAAAGAAAATTATTATTAATAATCCAACAACGATAGTACAAAAACTAATTTCCCGCCCGATCTAACTGTCCCCCAGTACCACATCCATGGGGATGACTCCGTCTTCGAACTCTACCACCAGGTGGTCGAGGTTCCGCTTGTATTTGTGTGTTTGGTGGAGGCGATTGTTGTTGAGTCCATGATTCTGCTTGTCCCCAATTACGTGGAAGGTTGCTGCCAAAGGCGCTGCCGTAACTCAGTTGTGTGCCCATGTTTTCAAAGCTGGGTCGGATAGGTTGGGCTGGGTTGGATTGGGTTGGGTGAGGACGATAAGCTTGACCAAATGAGGATATTGCCTCGTTTTGAGAACGAAACAAAGGTGGGGGGCTATAGGTTGGTGTGGATATGAAGGGGTTGTCAGGGGTATATTGGTGTTGGTAAGGCTCTTGTTGTTGTGATTGGGTTTGTGGCATGAAGGGGTTACATGTTTGGATGAATGGCCTATGGGTGTTTGAAGTCGATGGCTGGAATTGGGTGGGGTAGTCATGTTGTGGGGTTGGTGGTTGGGCGTATGCTGCGGCCTGCGAGCGCGGGTCAATCAAGTATGGGTTATCAGACACCCATTGTTGCATAGTAACTGACCTAAACCAAACTAAATATTCTCTAGTTGGTTTGACATTTTGCAGCACTTGGTCAGTTAGGACATGTTGGCGTCGATCCCTCCATTGTTGACGTAATTCCCTTGCAAAGTCTCTCCAATCTTCCATGTTCCACATGTCACTTACTCTTTTCAAATGCCAATCTCCCAAACATGTCGGAGGGCCCGGAATATCCTGTTGCATTCCGAACTGCATTTTCACCCGATCTGTTTGGTGCATTTCAATTGTAGTGAAGCGGATGATTGGAGTTTTTGCCGTCCAAATTTCAGCATCTTCTGGGTTAGGCTCATGGTCGAGGGCTAAATATGGGCGCCATATGAACTACGAAAAAAAAAATTCGTTTAGTATAAAATTATTTTAGTTAATAAAATGCATTAAAACGGAAAAATATTTTTTATATATGACAATACCTGATCGATCCCCACGTGGTCTAACAATTGGCGATATAAAACTATAGAACTTCTTGGGTTTCTACTATAATCCATCCCAAGATCGGACCAGCTAAGCACAACAGATTTAAACGCATTTAGATACAATAATAATTTAAATATTTAAAATTTAATATGTTTGGAAATAAAAATTAATAGTAGACTTACTGGTTTGCGTAGGGGAACGAGCATGGATTCATGTTGCGTGGGGCAAGCATCGGCAGTCTGGAATACCCCCAAGCTTGTAACAAAAATGCACAACCAAAAAATGTACAAGTATCCTTTGCGGCATTTTTACAAAGGCTACTGTACAAGTGTGCCAAAACAGCCGAACCCCAACTATATGTATTTACATTGTTGATGTTTCGCAACAATGGTAAATACATCATATTTATTGTGTTCCCGGTACCGTCGGGAAATAAAAAATGACCAAATAAAAGCATAATATAACACCGAGTTTTTTGCATTTTTTCTAACTCGGTTGATTCTTCGGTTAAAATAAAACTAGAATAGTGGGCTCTAAGGACTCCTAGATTTATACCTGAACCCCGACTACGAGTATTTGATGGCTGCTCCTCGTCAATGAGAGGGGCACCCAGCAAATTCGCAACTATAGAAACTTTGTGGTTCACCTTACCAAAGACGGCTCTGCCGGATACACGTAACCACAAAAGCATGTATACGTCTTCCAAGGTGACAGTGCATTCACCGAAGGGCAGGTGAAAAGTGTGTGTCTCTGGCCTCCACCTCTCTTGTAGTGCCAAGATGAATTTTGAGTCTATAGAGTTGTTGTGCACCTTTATGACTTCACCAAATCCGCATAACCGTAGATACGGTTCAATGATCGGATCAAACTCTATGTAGTCGTGCACCCGACACCGAAATCTTCTTACATTCTGTAAAAATATTCATCGAAATAAGTTAAAATACGCAAGAATATATATATATGTATGTATATATATATATATATATGTATGTATATATATATATATATATATATATATATATATATATATACATATATATATATATATATACATATATATATATATATATATATATATATATATATATATATATATACATATATATATATATATATATATATATATGTATATATATATATATATATATATATATATATATATATATATATATATATATATATATGTATAAGTATATATATATATATAAGTATATATATATATATATATATATATATATATATATATATATATATATATATATATATATATATATATATATATATATATATATATGTATGTATAAGTATATATATATATATATATATATATATATATATATATGTATATATATATATATATATGTATATATATATATATATATAAAAGTTAGGGTTTATATATATTAGTATGAAATATATATAAAAAGTATGTGTAAAAAAATTTACGAAGATTAAACTTACAAATGCCGCGATATTTTCGACTGTGCCTCGGTGTTGATCTCCCATCGTTAGTAAAGCCATTTTCGATTTTGCCGCGATATTTGATATTTGATGTTGAACTTTTTTGAATTGTTTGTGTGATATTTTAGGTTTGATAGTGTGGTATATATAACAATTTCCATTTACTTGTTGCGGATTCGCCAAACCATGTGGCGAATTGAACTAAAACAATTACACTAATTCGCCAAACCATATGGCGAATCTGAACAATAGTTTTTTGCATGTCCTGTGATTGGTTCATCAGCATGTTTGTGGATTCCTCATCTTCATTCTGATTGGCGAATGCATATGTTTGTGGATCACCAGCTCACTTCACATACATTCAAAGGAATCTCTGCATGGTCAAGGGAAGTCAGAGCATTGAAACCATCACGAATATCTTCTGCGTTTTCCAGCTTTAGCAGGACTCATAAATAGCCATGTTGATTGGCGAATTAGTTAATGGATTCGCCAATCCATTTGGCGAAAAGGAATAAAGTCAGCCTTGGTTCGCCACACCAATTGGCGAACGTGTTATGCACGTTAGGTTTAATTAGGTTTATTAAGTTAGTTTGGTTAGTTTATAATTAAGTTAGTTTAGTTACTTAAGTTAGTTTGGTTAGTTTATAATTAAGTTAGTTTAGTTACTTAAGTTAGTTTGGTTAGTTTATAATTAGGTTACTTAGGGTTTAATTAGGTTAATTTAATTAGTTTAGTTAGGGTTTAATTTAATTAGTTTAGTTAGGGTTTAATTAAGTTAATTTAGTTAGTTTAATTAGGTTAGCTTAGTTAGTTTAATTAGGATTAATTAAGTTAAGTTAGGGTTTAATTAATGTAATACTAGGTAGGGTTTAATTAAGACGTATATATATATATATATATATATATATATGTATATATATATATACTTATACATACTTATATAGATATGTACATATATATATATATATATATATATATATATATATATATATATATATATATATAGATATATACATATATATATATATATATATATATATATATATATATATATATATATATGTGTGTGTGTGTGTGTGTGTGTGTGTGTAAGTTAGGGTTTACGTATTAAAAATTATGTTATATATATATATATGTGTAAGTTAGGGTTTGTTAAGTTAATACATTTAAGAAGTATGTGCAGAAGACAAGACATATGTGGAAAAATAATGTAGTTTATATGTGCAGAAGATAAACCTATATGTGCAGATGATAGACCTATATGTGCAGATGATAAGACATATGTTGAAAAATAATGTAGTCTATATGTGCAGAAGATAGACCTATATGTGCAGAAGATAAGACATATGTGGAGAAGATAACCCTATATGGTGCAGGAGATAAGCCTATGAGACATTAATTCACATTAATTCAGAACAGTAAATATAACCATAAAATATATTTTTGCCTTTACTATTTATAGATTATTTTCATATCTTCATTGTACCATAAACTGCAAAACATTTTCGTATCTAAAAGAGTCTTTGAATACGAACTATGTCTCAATTACCTCAGTATATGATCAACGCCCATATAAATGGCGAAATATTTGAATGTAACCATTCTGGTTTCAACTTTCGAAACACCGAGGTTACTCGGTTCTCAATCATCCGACAATCCGCTCATCTAAAAAAGAGATTGGAAAACAAAATGCAGCGTGGTCCAGTGGACGTCATTATTTACAAAAATCCAGTATTCTATGAGGATAACCAGGTCATGTATTTCCAATTAACTATATCTGATGACGAAAGTGTTCGTACTATGTTTCTAAGCCATGAGTATTCTGGTTTCAATGATATCGAGCTGTATGTTACGCTTCACCAACAACAAATGTCTCAGCCCATTGATCATTCGCAAGTCTTTTTCGAATCTGACAATGATTTGGCTGAAGTCGATGTTGTTGATGAGGACGAGGAACAAGAGGAGGCAGTAGTTGATGAAATGGTCAATGAAGACGAGGTCCCGGCCAGTCATGTATATCGTCCTCCTCCACACATGACAAACTTGAACTTGGGAAGTGAAGGCCCATCTTCAGACATATTTTGTGATCCGTATCCACAAAGACAAGGTTCATTAAAGGAGGGCGACCATTTTCGAACAAAAGAAGAATGCGTTCGAGCTATCAAATTTTACCACATGGATTTATCGGTTGATTATAAGGTCGACCGAACGAATCCTACACTATATATGATACGTTGTCGTAACGTGGCGTGTCCGTTTCGATTGACAGCATCATACAGAAAGAGAAGTGAAGATTGGAAGGTTGCTTCAATGGGACCGGAGCATACATGTGTAATAACCAACTCATTGCAGGATCATCGGCAACTGAGCTCTCAGCTAATATGCAACGATATCCTATTAATCGTTGCTGACGATCCTTCGGTCAAGGTCAGCACGATAATTAAGCACATAGTACAGAAGCACAATTATACTCCATCATACAGGAAAGCATGGATTGCTAGAACTAAGGTTGTTGTCGTTGTATTCGGAAATTGGGAGGACTCGTACAAAGAACTCCCAAAGTTTTTGCTGGCACTGAAGCACTATGCACCTGGGACCGTTGTCATCCTTGAGACCTTGCCGGCGTATACTTCGGAAAGTCATTGTGTTAGTGGAAATGGCATATTCCACCGGCTCTTTTGGGCTTTTGACCCATGTATAAAGGGTTTTTCCTTCTGCAAGCCTATAATCCAAATTGATGGAACATGGCTCTACGGGAAATACAAAGGAACTCTATTGATGGCAGTGGCACAGGACGGCAACAACAATATCTTCCCAATTGCATTCGCTATCGTCGAGGGAGAGACTGCCGAGGGATGAAGTTTTTTCCTTAAAAATCTTCGCTTGCATGTGGCTCCCCAGTCTAACTTATGTTTGATTTCGGACAGACATGCATCAATTGAGAGTGCATGGAAGAATGTTGATAACGGCTGGCAGGAATCGCCTTCAACACATGTCTATTGTATTAGACACATAGCGCAAAACTTCATGAGAGAGATCAAAGACAAGACATTGCGGAAGAAGGTCGTGAACGCAGGGTACTCATTAACTGAACCGTCATTCAAACATTATCGTGACGAAATCAGACTGGCAAATGAAGATGCGTTCAGATGGATAAACCAGATTCCTTTAGATAAGTGGACCAGGGCCTACGACAAAGGACAACGCTGGGGTCACATGACAACAAACCTCGTGGAATCAATGAACTCTGTTTTCAAAGGAATCCGCAACCTACCGATAACCGCTTTGGTGAGGTCAACCTACTTTAGGCTCGGAGCACTTTTTGACACCAAGCGTTCAAAGTGGAGTTCAATCCTACAGTCTGGTCAACTATTCAGCGATAGTTCTATGACATTCATCAAAGACGAAGCATCCAAGTCTAACACACATGTGGTCACCGTGTTTAACCGCAATAAAGGACATTTCAATGTTGATGAGATCATGGATCACAACGAAGGGAGACCGAGGGGATCCTATCGGGTAGAACTTGATAACAATTGGTGCGACTGTGGAAAATTTCAAGCCTTTCGCATGCCTTGCTCCCATGTCATAGCGGCATGTTCGAAGGTTCGGCTGGACCCTTCAGGCTTACTATCCCCTATTTACCAAGTGCACAATCTTTGCAACGTCTACAACAAAAGCTTTCCGGTTGTTGCAAATGAGGACTACTGGCCCTCCTACAACGGGGAAATAGTCTGGCACAATGAGAACATGCGAAGAAATAAAAAAGGGCGTCCTAACAGCACGCGTATTCGCACCGAAATGGATACGGCGAATAAGATGGTGAGACTGTGTAGTTCATGTCGTCAGCCCGGTCACAATCGTAAAAAATGTCCCAACGTTGGACCAAGCTCAACATCGTAAATTAAATCATTGTAACCGTATTTATTTTAAATGGAAGCCTAGTTCGTTTCATTCATATCAGTAAAATCATACAACCTCAAACACGAACATACATAAATAAAACAAGGAAATACATGATTCAGAAAATGACCGTACATAAATAAAACGGAAAAATACATAAATTCAAACATGACCATACATAAATAGAACAACTGCAACATTCAACAAATCTAGCCTATCAGAACCATCAGGACAACTTCACCTCCGCCTAGCATCATCGAAAGAACACCTGCATCATTGACAATTTTTCTCCATTTCATCACACCAGACTCCACAACCCGCTTCTCAATTTTAATTATCTTTTCTTTGTGGCCGATCTCTCCTTCTAACCAGCGGGTTAATTCTCTGTGCAAGTGTTCCAAAGTTTGGGGGTTCCATAACAGCATCTTCAGAGGAGGCTTTGTTGCCGAGAAAAACACTAAAGCATTTTTCTTCAAAATATCAAATTTTGGAAGCGGTTCTTCTGATGTTGAGGAAGACGGTGTCGATGCATAACTAGATGGACGGGGAGAAGCCATGTTGTGAGAGAGGGAGATTGAAAGGAATGAATTTTTAGGGTTTGTAAGGAAGGAGTGAGATAAATCTGATGTTTATGAGTGAGGCATACATGTTTATGAGTGAGGCATATATATAGTAAAAAAAATTGCTAACCCTAAACAACCTTAAACATGCAACATTCCATTTGGCGAATGCATGCATGCAATTACAACTCATTCGCCAAATGGAATAGCGAATTAGGCAAATATTTTTGAATCTAGCCAATCCATTTGGCGAATTCAAGACAAATTGCACTAGTTCTTCACATGAATTGGCGAATGCATTACCAAACTATGTTAGTTTGGTAATTTTTTTCAAAATTATGTTATTTTGGAAATTTAATTAATAAACTATGTTATATTAAAAAAAATTCCTATTTTGACCCAAAACATCACACAATATGAAAATTCAAAAAAATCATTAGTAGAGTTTAGAGATTAAAATATTGACTCACCTGTTTTATAATAAGGGTTAAATATATGATTGTCCGCTACTATTAGGACGAGTTTTGGATTTTTTCTTGAAGTTTTTTCTTTTTGTGATTCTCTTTATGTAAAACTAAGATTTTATTTGCTCTGTGAGTGATTGAACTTTTTTTTAATTTATGTTTATTTTTATTTATTTTAATTTATTTGCGACAAGTATAATAGTATCTACAATGCATTTTTTTCTCCTTCTTTTATACTAGAAACCAATCGGTAATACAAAGATGACATCAACACAATCAACACACACAATAATTCAACAACACACATAATAGAGTTTCTCAAAGCCTAATAAATAACTCTTAATTCTTTCAACTTTATAGATTGATTCAGAATTTCAAATTTGTAATAATTTCCTCATTAATCTAGTCTTATTTATTTGTAATGTTGAATGGCGGCATCAATGAATTGTTTTCACTCTTATATCATTGATGATGATGATGAACAGTAACTGCAGAGCTTAGATAGTATATCCAAAAGCTTTTGTTCTTAAAACCATCATAAACTACACACCAGTCTAACAAAACAACAACCTCCATCCATCAAAATAATCATACAACATAATCATCATCAAAGGCAGGGTATTTGCAGGATGACATAATAGACCATCTCCAAAGGCAGGCAGGGTGAGTAATCACAAATCAATATAATCGACATATAATAAAGATAATCATGCAACATACATCAAATAGCAATACAACATAATCATCACCTATCACATCATAACAACTCAAGAAACATCTATCAACACATATGCATCATGTTATGCCACCAAGAATGAAATGTAATTCTCCTAATATGCATGTGGTACCAATTTCAACATGTGATGGAAACTGAAATTCTGTGATCAGGTATGAGATGTCCTAAGAGATGTCCCAACACTTGACAGATTTAACCAAAACTTAAATAGCAAGAAAAGTAAACAACACAGAAGTTTGTTAACCCAGTTCAGTGTATAACCACACTTACATCTGGAGGCTACCAAGCCAGGAGGAAATCCACTATAAGTAATATTAATTCTAGACTTAAACCTCTCTGTTTAATCTATCACTTAATAACTACCCAATGCAATTTCTACCTAAGTCACAACTTAGATAAGAGTACCCTACTCACTCCCCCTCAATCACACAGTGATCAAGTTTACAAGTTTAATAAAATTGAAGACAATCTTCAAACAAAACAGCTTGATCTTACTTCACAGTTTCAATCAAGTCACAAATGCACTTATGCTTAAAAGCTCATCAAGTGGTACAATTTAAAGACACCTGCTATTAAAAACACTAGACACCCTATTTGGTCTTCTGAAATTCGTACTCAATTCTATGAGTTTCTGTTGCTTAAATAGGTATCTGTAATTTGGGCTTTCTGTAGGATGATCCAGCCCTAATTCACATGCAGCTTCCACCTTGAATTTAGGGTTTGTTACTTCCTAGATTCTAGGTGATTTAGGTCTTCTGTTTTAATCTGAATCTTCAATATAAAACTCCCTACAGATGCGCCTTGTTCTGTTTTTATCCATCATTAATTAATTCCAGATAACTCTCCTTAAATATCTCTGATTAGTTAGTCAATAATTAATTCTGGAAGCAGGTTTGAGATGTCTCAACATCTGTTGGGACATCCTGAAAAACTGAACTTAAGTCATTTACACAATGTCCCAACATCTGGTAAGACATCCTGAAATAAGTTCATATACTCTGTTTGATAATGTCCCAACATTTGATAGGACATTCTGAACTGAATTCAATAATTCTTGTTGGTCAAAAATTCTGCCAATTCAAGACATCTACAAACTCCCCCTTTGGCTAATTTTTGGCTAACATCTTTTCTGGTTTTCAGAGTGCAGCAGAAGTTCTTTTTATCAGAGTATAGCATTACTTTTCTGTTGATTCTTATTTGAGATTACTCCCCCTCAAATATATATGTATCCAATCTTGTTGCAACAGAAAAAAAACTTATTCAGTTCAGAAGCAAACAAACAGATTTTTTCATTCATACTTAAACAGCAATTACAATTTGTTGTTGTTCTCCCCCTTGGTAGACACAAAATTTAGGGCCAAAGACACTATTCCAGAAATACATTGCTGTCATTACATTTGCCTCACATACATTGATCACTCAGATTCATCACTCTCAGTTTCTTCCTCAACTTCTGTTTCTTCATCAGCTTCACTTTCTTCATCAGAGGCAGCTTTCTGATCTTTTCCACTCTCTAGCCTTTGGATGATTTCTTCAAGTTTCAGCTTCCTTGCTTCAAGTTCTTTGCATGTGCTTTTAAGCTCAGCAATTAGAGCCTTCTTGGAGATTGGAGTCTTAGCAGTTGAAGGACCTGCAGATGTCCCAGAAGGTGCTTCAACATCTGCAGCATGATGACTGAGGAATAACTTGTAGTGAAAAGCCAGGGGGCTTTCTCTTTTGCAGGCTGTATCCTTGTCAGTGAGAATTCCAGGGTATTGATTGAGCACTATACCACACAACAATGATGGAAAAGCTATTGGCAGCTTTGTTGCAGAAGAGCTGGCATGCTTCAAGGTCTGATAAAAAATGTAAGCTCCATAGTCCATCTTGGTTTGAGTTCCCACAACATATATAAACCTGGCCAGACCAGTGGAGATTGAAGAAGTGTGGTTGGTAGGCACCCAGTTAGCTGTACCAATCCTGTTCAGCATAGCATATTTTCTTGTAAGCATGCTCACAGAGAGCTTTCCCTTCACAGGCCATGCCTTGACCTGGTTTGCAGTGATAACCTTGCAGATTTGGTTATCTGTCTTACCTAGCTCATTGGGTCCATCTGTTTCTCTTCCTAGGTACTGATTGATGATTTGAGGAGAAAACTCTACACATTTACCTCTAACAAAGACTTTTTGAAACCCAGAGGACTTACCATTTGAACAATCCTCCTGAAGATTAACAATGAACTCTTTGACTAGAAGTTCATAGCAGGGAGAGAGATCTGAGACTGTTTTGAAAAGTCCTGCAGCAGAGATGAGGTCAATCAGTTCAGTGCACTCAAGTGCATTGCTGCTCAGTTCTCTTTCTAGGGCAACCCTTCTTTGGTACACAAACTTCCATTTGTTGACACTAGAGACATGATGGAATGATATGTTGTCCAAGGGGGCTTCTGGAACAGCAGATGAAGCCCTAGATGGTGCTGGTTTCTTTTTGGGAGGAGATGTTGGGACATCTGATTCAACATCTGAGTCTGATGGGGTGACAACTTTTCTTTTCTGAGTTTGAACTTTAATCCATTGTTTTGTTGGCCCAAAGGTAACTTTAGCTTTGCCTTTCTTTGGGGAAGCTTTCTTCTTCTCAGGAATTTCAGCTTCAGCTTGCATCTTTCCTTTCCTGGACCTGAGCCTTTTGGCTATGCTAGGTCTAACAGAGGCTATGATCTCTGTATCAGAGTCCTGCTCCAGGTTGACCACTGGAGGAGATTGAGCAGTCTCCTCTTCAGCTTGTTGATCAGCAGGGATTTGATCTTCATTTGAGGCTTTGGTCTGATCCTCAGAGACTTCTTCATCATTTTCATTTGAGGCCTTATGCTGGTCCTCAGTTTGTTCCAAATCAGCATCAGATGAGTTCTTTTTCTCATCTTCAGATGTTCCAACATCTATTGGGACATCTTGTTCTGCAGGAGTGTCCTCTGCATCTTGAGCTTGTTCTTCTTGAGGTGCATGCATTGTGTTTAGAGGAACAGAGATCCCACTCACCACTCTCTATTCAAAAAGGATTTGGTTGACAATCTCCTTGATGGAATCATCTACATATTTTGAAGATTTTGGGGGCATGTTAGCAGGAGAAGGAATGCCTCCTTTGGCTTTGCTGCAGACTTGATCTTTAGCTCTCTTTGGAGTTCTTGGCTTTTTAGTGTGAGAAGCGCTTCCTCTGAGTTCGTCCAATGGAGTTGATTTCATTGGTACCACAGAGATGGGAGTGGCATGAACTACGTCTTCTTTGTTGAGAACTTCTTCAGTTGTGTTAGGGTTTTGAGACATTGTTGAGGAAGATGGATGAAAAGCTTTAGGGTTTATGATTTCTGAAGAATAGCTAGTTAATGTGATTCGCTTATGATAGTATGATGAGAATCTTGATAGCTGATTATAAACAGTTACTAAATAAGTAGCCGTTACAGTGCAAATGATTAGAGATGGAATTCCCAAGGATCTTGTCCAGACTGGTTTTGCCATCTGGAAATTATGCCATACAATGTCATATGACATGTTGGCACATCTCATTAACTGCTAAATATCACATAAACAGATTCCAAGTTTGCCCCTTAAGTTCTCAAATTGTGTAGCATCCAATGCTTTGGTAAAGATATCAGCTAACTGCAGATTTGTAGCTACATGTTCCAATGAAATCACCTTTTCTTCTACAAGATCTCTGATGAAATGATGTCTGATATCAATATGCTTGGTCCTGCTATGTTGGATAGGATTCTTTGATATGTTGATTGCACTTAAGTTGTCACAGTACAATGTCATGACATCCTGTGGGACATTGTACTCAGTGAGCATTTGCTTCATCCAAACCAACTGAGAACAACTGCTTCCAGCTGCTATATATTCAGCTTCAGCTGTAGATAAGGATACACAATTTTGTTTCTTACTGAACCAAGAAATCAAATTGTTTCCTAGAAAGAAGCATCCTCCTGAGGTGCTTTTTCTGTCATCAGCACTTCCAGCCCAATCAGCATCACAAAAGCCAGTGAGAATTGGTTTACATCCATGAAAGTACATTATGCCATAGTCACAAGTACCATTAACATATTTAAGAATTCTCTTGACTTGATTGAGATGACTGACTTTTGGATCAGCTTGATATCTTGCACATACACCTACTGCAAATGCTATGTCAGGTCTGCTAGCAGTCAAGTATAACAAGCTTCCAATCATGCTTCTATATAAGCTTTGATCTACATTCTCACCCTTTTCATCTTTAGTCAGCTTTAAATGTGTGGGGGCAGGAGTTCTCTTATGAGTAGCATTTTCCATTCCAAATTTCTTGACTATGTTCTTGGTATACTTGCTTTGGGAAATGAACATTGAGTCTTCCATTTGCTTTATTTGCAGACCAAGAAAGTAGGTTAACTCTCCTACTAGGCTCATTTCAAACTCAGATTCCATCTGCTTGACAAAATGTTGGACCATCTTGTCAGACATCCCACCAAAGACAATGTCATCAACATATATTTGAGCAATCATGACATTTCCTGCTTCATCTTTAACAAACAGGGTTTTGTCAATTCCACCTTTTCTGTACCCTTGCTTGATAAGAAATGTGGTCAGTCTTTCATACCATGCCCTTGGAGCTTGCTTCAAACCATAAAGTGCCTTCTTTAGTTTGTATACATGATTTGGACAGCTTGGATCAACAAATCCTTTGGGCTGTTCTACATATACCTCTTCATTAAGATATCCATTTAAAAAGGCACTTTTCACATCCATTTGAAATAGCTTGAACTTTAAGATACAAGCAATTCCCAAAAGTAGTCTAATTGATTCAAGCCTTGCTACTGGTGCAAAGGTTTCATCAAAGTCTACTCCTTCAATTTGAGTGTATCCTTGAGCTACAAGTCTAGCTTTGTTCTTTGTAACAACTCCTTGTTCATTTGACTTGTTCTTATACACCCATTTTGTTCCAATCACATTTATGTCATCAGGTCTAGGAACAAGATTCAACACTTCATTCCTTGTGAATTGACCTAATTCCTCTTGCATAGCACAAATCCAGTATTCATCAGTAAGAGCTTCCTTGATGTTTTTAGGTTCTATTTTGGAAACAAAACAAGAACCTGAAATCACTTCTTTTGATCTAGTGCTCACACCTCTGTTGGGATCACCAATTATCAGATCTTTGGGATGATCCTTCTGTATTCTGATGGAGGGAGGTTTGTTGGATTCTTCTGTCCTTGTATCAGTTTGAGTGAAGTTATAATGATCATTCTTTTCTTCAGCTTCAATCTTGATATCAGCAGATGTTCCAACATCTTCTGGGACATCTGTAGGAGCATCATCAATTATCACATTTATGGACTCCATGATAACCTTGGTTCTAGAATTAAATACTCTATATGCTCTGCTGTTTATGGAGTATCCAAGGAAAATCCCTTCATCACTTTTAGGATCCATTTTTCTTCTTTGCTCCATATCTGCCAGAATATAACAGTTACTTCCAAATACATGGAAGTACTTAACTGTGGGTTTTCTGCCCTTCCAGACTTCATATATTGTGGACAAAGTTCCTTTCCTTAAAGTAACTCTGTTATGAATGTAACAGGCAGTGTTCATAGCTTCAGCCCAGAAGTACAGAGGTAATTTTTTAGCATGGATCATAGCTCTTGCTGATTCTTGAATAGTTCTATTCTTCCTTTCAACAATCCCATTCTGTTGAGGAGTGATTGGTGAAGAATATCCATGATTGATTCCTTCTGAAGAGCAGAAATCTAAGAACTTTTGGTTCTCAAATTCTTTTCCATGATCACTTCTTATTCTGATCACACAGCTGGATTTTTCCCTTTGCAATCTTTGACATAAATCTTTGAATACATCAAATACATCAGACTTTTCTTTGATGAAATTTATCCATGTATATCTTGAAAAGTCATCAACCACAACATAGGCATACCTCTTACCACCAAGACTTTCAACCTGCATAGGTCCCATCAGATCCATATGCAAAAGTTCCAAAACTTTGGAAGTTGTCAGATGTTGGAGCTTTGGATGGGACATCTTGGTTTGCTTGCCTATTTGACATTCACCACATATTTTGCCATCATCAATCTTCAGTTTAGGAATACCTCTTACAGCATCCATGGATATTATCTTCTTTATGCCTCTGAAATGAAGATGACCTAGTCTTTGGTGCCATAGTTTCACTTCTTCTTCTTTAGCTAAAGAGCAAGTTGAAGTGAGACTGAGATTTTGGGATTCCCACATGTAACAGTTGTCTTTAGATCTGGCTCCTTTCATGACAACCTCTTGTTCTTTGTTAGTCACTATGCATTCAGTTTTGGTAAAGTTTACACTGTACCCTTGATCACATAATTGACTTATGCTGATCAGGTTAGCAGTTAAACCTTTAACTAGCAGCACATCATCTAGTCTTGGAACATCTTGACAATCCAAGGTTCCAACTCCCTTGATTTCTCCTTTAGCTCCATCTCCAAATGTCACATACCTGGATGAATGTGATTTTAAGTTTACTAGCAAATTCTTCAATCCAGCCATGTGTCTTGAACATCCACTGTCAAAGTACCAGTCTTCTTTAGCTGATACTTTTAGTGATGTATGTGTTATGTATGCAGTACTTTTCTTTGACCAGATGAGTTAAGATTTCTTTTGATGCCTCTGCCCTGTGTGTTGTTTATCAGCTGATCTCCAAGCTTGATTGTTGATCTTGTTCTTGTAGCTTTGATCAGCTTCAGGGCTAGCTTTTGGTTTCCATACCTTCTTGATGTTTTTTGTCTTCTGCTTAGGAGGTTGCTGATTTCTTTGATGTTTATGCAGCACTTTCTTGGTAACTTCTATTTTCTTTTTGGAAGGTTGCTGATACATCTGATTTGGATATCCATGCAACTTATAACAATGAGGTTTGATATGTCCAAATCTTCCACAGTGATGGCATCTCCATCTTTGATACTTCTTCTTCATTTTGTTCTTTTCAGAATGTTGAGACATCTGTTGGAACATTATGTTTGACTTTGTGTTCTTTTCCTGATGTTGAAGCATCTGTTGGGACATCTTGTTAGACTGTATGGATTTTGAAGTTGTTTTGCTAGATCTAGCTTCATCTTTATTTACTCTGTTAAATCCTAGTCCACTTTTATCCCCTGAGTGCTTATTGTTGTTGAGAATCACATCCAGTGTATTTGAGCTGCTGTTCAACATTCTAACAGATTTGGACATATGTTCCAACTTGGAGTTGAGAAGACTTACTTCACTTTTTAAGGTGTCAATGATCTCCTGATCATTTGCTTTGTCATCTTCTAATGCCTCATTCTGCTTCTTTAGCTTTATAACCTCACTGCATATTTCAGAGCTTCTTTTGTATAGATCTTTGAATGCTTGCTCAAGTTCTTCATAAGTAAGTTCTCCATCACTGGATTCACTTTCAGAGTCACATAATCCAGCTAAAGCAGTGATATGCTTAGCTGATTCCTCTTCTGAATCACCTCCTGAGTCTTCATCAGACCAGGTCACAGAGAGTCCTTTCTTTTGCCTTTTTAAGTAGGTAGGACATTCATTCCTGATGTGTCCATATCCTTCACATCCATGGCATTTGACTCCTTTTTCTTGACTGGTCTTTTCAGCATAATTTGACCTTCTGTTAGCATCATAAGGTCTCCTGTTCTCAGAAGAGTTTGTGTATCTTCCACTGGGATTGGATTTGCCTTCCATTCCTCTGAGAATCTGTTTGAATTGTCTTCCAAGCATAGCAAGGTTGTCTGATAAGCTTTTATCATTTTCTGATTCATCATCTTCTTCTTCATCAGTATTTGACACCAAGGCTATGCTTTTGTTCTTTTTAACATTTGTGTCATTCATTCCCATCTCAAAAGTTTGAAGGGAACCAATGAGTTCTTCAACTTTCATAGAGCATATGTCTTGAGCTTCTTCTATTGCTGTGACTTTCATGTCAAATCTTTTTGGCAAAGATCTGAGGATTTTTCTTACAAGCTTTTCATCAGTCATTTTTTCTCCCAAAGCTCCAGAAGTATTAGCTACTTCTAAAATGTTCATGTAGAATTCATGAACTGTCTCATCTTCCTTCATTCTCAAGTTTTCAAATTTTGTGGTGAGGAGTTGAAGTCTTGACATCTTTACTTTTGATGTTCCTTCATGAGTTGTTTTGAGAGTATCCCATACATCTTTGGCTAGCTCACAATGATGTACAAGTCTGAAGATGTTCCTATCAATGCCATTGAATAAAGCATTTAAGGCCTTTGAGTTGCCTAGTGCTGAATCTTCTTCTTCCTTACTCCATTCTTCTTCAGGTTTCAGCACTTTTGATCCATCTTTGGTATCTTGGACAGGATAATCCCATCCAATGTTGACTGCTCTCCATGCCCTTTTGTCAAGTGATCTTAAGAATGCAATCATTCTTGGCTTCCAGTAGTCATAATTAGATCCATCCAGAATAGGTGGTCTATTTACTGACCCTATATCTCTGTCCATGTTACAGAATTTGTATTCCCTAGATCTCACCCAGTATAAACAGGCAGGGTGCCTGCTCTGATGCCAATTGAAATTCTGTGATCAGGTATGAGATGTCCTAAGAGATGTCCCAACACTTGACAGATTTAACCAAAACTTAAATAGCAAGAAAAGTAAACAACACAAAAGTTTGTTAACCCAGTTCAGTGTATAACCACACTTACATCTGGAGGCTACCAAGCCAGGAGGAAATCCACTATAAGTAATATTAATTCTAGACTTATACCTCTCTGTTTAATCTATCACTTAATAACTACCCAATGCAATTTCTACCTAAGTCACAACTTAGATAAGAGTACCCTACTCACTCCCCCTCAATCACACAGTGATCAAGTTTACAAGTTTAATAAAATTGAAGACAATCTTCAAACAAAACAGCTTGATCTTACTTCACAGTTTCAATCAAGTCACAAATGCACTTATGCTTAAAAGTTCATCAAGTGGTACAATTTAAAGACACCTGCTATTAAAAACACTAGACACCCTATTTGGTCTTCTGAAATTCGTACTCAATTCTATGAGTTTCTGTTGCTTAAATAGGTATCTGTAATTTGGGCTTTCTGTAGGATGATCCAGCCCTAATTCACATGCAGCTTCCACCTTGAATTTAGGGTTTGTTACTTCCTAGATTCTAGGTGATTTAGGTCTTCTGTTTTAATCTGAATCTTCAATATAAAACTCCCTACAGATGCGCCTTGTTCTGTTTTTATCCATCATTAATTAATTCCAGATAACTCTCCTTAAATATCTCTGATTAGTTAGTCAATAATTAATTCTGGAAGCAGGTTTGAGATGTCTCAACATCTGTTGGGACATCCTGAAAAACTGAACTTAAGTCATTTACACAATGTCCCAACATCTGGTAAGACATCCTGAAATAAGTTCATATACTCTGTTTGATAATGTCCCAACATTTGATAGGACATTCTGAACTGAATTCAATAATTCTTGTTGGTCAAAAATTCTGCCAATTCAAGACATCTACAGAAACTAGCCCATCTATTCTCCACAAGGGAGCACAACATAAACAACAACACCCCAATCCACACAATAGGATTGAAGCCTCAATCATCATAGGTATTCCATGAATACAACGATGCAACAATATCAAAATAATCCTCATAATCAACACCTGCATCAACATTCATGTAAATATTACATCATGCTCTTCATAAAACATCTTACTTCAATCATGTAATATATCAACATATACTCATCGTCACAAAGCAATCATAAACATCATAAGGTAGCATCATAACTCAATTTCACACTCAATCATCATAATTCATCTTATCAACATGTTCGTCAATTAGCAAATATAAACATCATTTATTCACAACTTCTATTTACTCCGTCATATCATCATTTAACCTTCAACACATAATTAACATGACAAAGTCGTTAGCATTTAATTATCATCGTCTATTCATCGAACTCCACTACAAAAAACCTTATCACATTACCTACACCTCTACATCAATATAACTAATTCCTACACATCATTTTTACCATCCCTAGTCATAGGACATCACCATTCTCCCATTTAGAACAAAATTCATCATCTATAGCAACATGTATTTAGTTCAATATACAAAGACTCACCTTCCAACATCAATTCATACTGTTTAAATTGTTTCTAGCAACATGAGACTATTTTTAAATGAAAATACATTGTCTTAGCTTCACACAGCTTCGAACGACGCGCAAATTGGACACATGAAGCTAAAAATATGAATTTTCGCAGTTTTGGAACAAACCTGCCAGGAGCCGCTCGCTGGGACCTCGCTTAGCGAGCTACTCGCTGTCTGCAAACTTGCCAGAGGTTCCTGCGATGACAACATTTTCCCCATTCGATTATACACCCTTAAAATGTATTTTTTTAACCTCTATTGACCCAAATTAAGGCAATATAACCTACATCTAACACACATACATCAATAACAACAATCACAACACATCAATTCATCACAGTTCATCATTCATAATCTCACTAACCCTAAGTTTTCTCCCAAATCCCCAAATCTCCCCATTATCTAAACTCTACGTCAAAATATATTGAAAAACAATACTCCCCATACCTTAGAATGAAGTTTTTCCGCGTTCTTCATCAACAATCTTCGAAAATCTCTTCAAGCCTTCGCTCATCTTCATCGTTCTTCATACCTCTTCTCTCCTCTTTTCCCAAAAGCAATCACAACTGATCATATTCCAAACCTCAATTTCCTTTTTGTCAAAATTTCCCCTAGGACCCCAAATACTATTTTCCAACTTTGTCCTCAACTTATTCTCCACAATTATCAACCTATCCTCGAGACCTCTTCTTCTTCTTTTATTTTAATAAAATAATAATAGTTTGAATAATTTAAAATAATTACCCTTAATATTATTATTCACTAAAATAATTCAAATAATCTCTTTATCAATACAACAATGATCGTCTAACACCAATTAATCGACAACAACAAGCTACATAATTAAATTAAGAAATCAGGGTGTTACAATCAACATGAGTTCTCCATCTGAGAATCTAACAGAAATATCACAACTGAGGTCACCACGGTACAACACCATGATCAATGGTCAACTGAGGAGGTCCAACCATCTGGATCGTATTTATCAGGGATGCATTAAGGGTGAGGAAGACCGAGAAGAAGAAGAAGAAGAATAAGAAGAAAAATGATCCGAGGAAGATTTATTACTATGATTCTGACGAGGGGAGTGAGGAGAGAGTCATAAAATATGAATATTGCCTTGTTGCTATAGGTTCCAACATTGAAAAATATATGTAATGAATTTATTAATGTACTCTTCCCTTTTGGGACTTATAATGAAATTATCTTTTATACACTCTTCTCTTTCATTTATATAGTATTATTGTCTTACAAAAAAAATTTAAAAGCCAACAAAAATAACAACAACAATATCAACATTAACAAATAATATTAAAAGCAAAAAAATAAAATAACAACAACAGTATCAACAATGAATCACTCTTTAACCACAATTTTAATAAAGAACCATGACGACATGTGATATTATTCTTTAAGGTATTATCACAGTGTATCATTCTAACCGTGATGATATGTGAATATATTTTTTACTATATAAGTGAAGTTTCTACATTTCATCATTAAACCTAGCATCCATCTCTTTCCAATAGTCATTTCTCCAAAATAGAAACCCTAACACGTTCACTCTTCTCTCTCATAACATAACCATAACATGTTTGAACATGCTTCAACCTTCAAATTCTTCTTCACCAATCACTATGATTCACTATAATCATATTTCAGGTTCATTTATTAAACTTATTCTTCGATTTCGTTTACATTTCTTCTTAAAAATGGATTCTAATTTTTTATTTGTTGGATGTTTTCATTGTTTCAGATTCGTCTTCACCACTTTAACAAAGTGCATACATTGGTTATGATACATATGGTTTGTGTAGCTATGAATAAAAGTACAAGAAGTATAAAGCTATTGTCTTAACATCATTCACCTTATACATCATCTTTATAGCTTCATAAACTATATGAAATTCATAATTTTTCCAATTCAACGATAAAAAAAGGTGTGTTCTTTAAACATTAAATAATATATTGTTTTGTTGTTGTTGTTGTATGTTGTTATTGTTGTTGTTGTTGTATGTTGTTGTGTTGTTGATAAATATGTTTATGCATGTTATTGTTGTTGTATGTTATTGTGTTGTTAATAAGTATGTTTATGTATGTTATTGTTGTGTTGTTGATAAATGTTTATGAATATTGTTATTGTTGATTAATGTTTTAAGAACAAGAACAAAACATTGTTGTTAGAATGTGTGGTTTGGGCCTAACTCAACCCTACAAAACTGATTGATAGGTGAGAATTTCTCCTACTTATAACCACATGTTCAAACCATATATTGTCCGGTGTGAGACTCTTAACAATTTCTAAGTCACTACAAAGAAGCTTCTTGTAACTTAGCAATGTTTTGTTCTTTAAATTCTTAGAACATTACATAATATGTTGTAATGTCACTAGAAGGAAGCTTGTTTTCTGCTGTATGTTGTTGTATGAAGATGAGTTTATTATATGATATGTAAATTGTTTTTTCACTAAACCTTCATTGAAAATACATTTTATTTAAATTGATATAGAAACTTATAATATGAAATTTAAGTTGTATTTGAAAACCAACTTACATGAATCAATGTTTTTTCGAATTGCATCTGTCCCATCATTTATCTCGTGTTCTTTGACATATAGAAAGTGGTTTAATGACCAGATTCCTTCAACACATCTATATATGCTCTTATAGTTTAATTTGAATAACAACAATTGATTGATATTATTCAAATTAAACTAGAATAGAATGAATTGATGTGATGAAAGACTCCGACCATTGAGCCATATTCTATATGTTAAAGAGCGTGAAATTAATGATGAGACAAATGCAATTTGAAAAACAGTGGTTTGTGTAAGTTGGTTTTCAAGAATAATTTAATTTTCAGATTATATATTTCATCAATATGAATTGTTATATATTGTTGTGAGGTTTAATGAAAAAAAAAAGAAATCTGCATATTTTATAATAAACTTGGTACTTTAAGCAAATGTTATTTATTTTAGTCGTGATTTAATCTATATGAAATAAATGTATATACCACAACGGTTAAGACTTTTAACTGTTATGGTAGGTAGCGTGCTTTCAGTGTTACTATCACGGTTTCACGACCGTGGTAGAAATACCTGACATAAAATCATCCCATACCTTACAACGGATGGTCAGGCATTGTGGTATCCATTTTCCAATCGTGATTGTATGGATTTTCCGTAGTACTGAATGGTACGAGGTTGAGCCGTAAATTGTTGAGATTCGTTGGTAGTACATTCCTTAATAATTCAAGCATATTTGTCCCTTAAAAGAAACATTTGATTTTTCCACTTGAATGTACTATTTCCAAGAATATTCTTTCAATATTATTCTCTAATTCATTGGCTCCGTGTTTGAGATTATTAATTTGAAGCTTGATCAGAGTTCAAATTCTTGAATATTAGATTTCAAAGTCTAGTGAAAATGAGGCTTGGATTATTAGAGTAAAACTTGATTGTTTGTTCCAGAAGCGTTGTCTTGGTTATCCAGATGATTGACTATCAGTTAAGCACTTCTTCATATTTCAACCTTGTTTTAGATTCTGTTGAAGTCCAAAGTCTGGAGTCTTTTGTCTAGAGTCATATATGCTCTAAGTAGCATGCCTAATTTTAGAAGTCATGTAAAATAATTGTGTGTTCCTATCACCTATAGCATGACATTTGGTTATATCCTTCTCATACCAAAATCTTTCCTTAACCTCTAAAGTTTCATCATAAACAATCATAGTATTTTCTCTAGCTCCATCAAAGCATTATTGTATCCAAGAGCATCAATAATATAAGGGAGAGCATCCTATATAAATCCATTTTAAGAACATGTATTATCAACTTTCAAAATAGAATTGAAGTATTCCTATCATCTTCAACATTCTGTTTGGTTATAGCCTTCTCATGCAAAAATCTTTCATCAACCTCCAAACCATGATCATAAGAAATCATATATTATTTCTCTAGATCCATCAAAACATCATTTTAGCCATGATCATCAATTAATTTGTTTATGTTTAGCATCAAACACATACGAAGTTATCTGAAAATTTACATCACCAAAAAAAAAATTTGTTCCATCCTCTAAGAATGATTTTGATGTTTTTCAATTTCTTAAAAAGAATAGACATAGGATGGCTATAATATTAATTATTCTAACTATTTTATATACATTGGCATAATCAAGGTGAATGGACCATATTTTCATAAATCTAAAGGGAGAAGCATTTCTAATATTATTAGATTTATAACCAAGCATAAGAAAAAAATTATTAGAGCTAATTTTAATAAGAGTGGAATAAGCGGTGGAAGTCCACTGATCAATTCAATGATTATTTCGAATAGCTCTATCAAGTATTTTTTTTATAAATAAAAGTGTTACCTTTTCTTCTATTAAACAAAATGAAGAAATAATATTTACTATATAAATGAATGAGATTGTTGACCTTACTCCAAGCTTAAAAATCCTTTGAAGAAATATGGAAGGTAGAATTGTTACCCCTATATTCACAGAAATCAAGAATAACATTGAAGTCTCCTATAAAACACTGGAATAATTGTCATCTTAATTTCACCAATTAAGCTTTTCGAGAGCTCTATTCTCTTAGTATAATTAGTAATTGTATAAATAATAGTATGTATTATTATGATTAATCTGAAAGATGACATGTTAGTCAGAGCTTTGTGTTGATAAAATGATTTCAAACACAAGAAAGAGGTGAATTTATAATTAATTAAGCGTAAAGATTAAAAATTATTTTGAACTTATTTATAAGAAAAACTAGTTAAAAACCCGTGCTCCCGCACGGGTGAAATGTTGATAGAATTGACAAAGTTTATACATACATTAAATAGGAAATGAGAAAATGTAAATAGTAAGGATGTCGCATTAAAATTGGTGGCCAAAGGTGCAAATGTAACAGTTGACTTCCAACTAACAGCAACATGTTGTGGTTCAAGTGCAAAAAATGACATTTTTGAAAAAAAGTCAAAAATAACACATAACTTCCACCATTGGAAGTTAAGTACAAAATGTGACATTTTTTAAAAAAGCCTAAAATAACACTAACTTACACCATTGGAAGTTAAGTGCAAAAAGTGACATTTTTTAAAAAAAGTCAAAAATAACACATAACTTCCACCATTGGAAGTTAAGTACAAAATGTGACATTTTTGAAAAAAAAAACCGAAAATAACACTAACAGTTAAGTGCAAAAAGTGACTTTTTTTTGAAAAAAACGATGAGATTGAAGATTCATGTTGTGGTTCAAGTTTGAACATCATATCATTCTATATTGTAATATATGGTCAACTTCAATTAGGTAATGTAGTTTACATATATTCGAATTCAAGGTTAAAAGAAAGAGATAAGGTATAAGAAAGAAATACACCAAATTTATACTAGTTTGACCTAAAACCACGAGGCTTACATCTAGTCCTAAAATATATCACCTTGAGATTTTCCACTATCAACTGAACTTTTAACACAAGTTTAACTCACAACCTTTATATTACACTTTTATCACATGTTTAATATACAACCTCTTACACCAAAATTTTATCACATATTGTGTAAAGCCTTATATAAATATATCTAGAATAATACCATACAAGTGCTATTATCTGGTATTGACACCATCATAAATGTCTATTGGCATAATTTACATTCTTGACCATTACTAAAATATAAAAGACAACCTATGGCACAAGACATGAAAAGTGACAAAATAATAAAATCTATGATCAATGTATAATATCTTTCATTGTACAAGATATACAAAACAAAGTGGAATAAACAAATCTCAGCTTCTCTTGAAACATCTAGGCATAGCTCCACTCTTGTAAATCATGCTTGTAAACGATACCTGAAAAACAACAACAATAATGAGGTGGGATAATAACCTCAGTGAGTTCCCATATCTTATGGGTTCAATCGGCTCTACAGGGTTCTAATCCAAGTCTAACTCAAGTCAAAAGGTAAAGGGATAAAACTTGAGTTTACACAACTCACAATGTATAAAAGCATTTCTCTTGAGTTTATCAACTCAAACCATCACTAATCGGAAACCATACAAGGGTAAAGTTCCTCGCCACCTCACCTACGTCTAGGACTTTTAACGTGGGTAACTGATCCTTGTATTTACTTTGACATATGAAATGGATTTAGATTCAAGGGTCCCACATGAATCGTCACTCCCCATGGGACCGCTCCCCATCTCGAGTCTCTTACCCATAGGCTTCATTCGTACACACGGGATAAATGAATAGATTCAAATTCAAGGTTATTCCCACATGAATTGTCACTCCCCATGGAACCGCTCCCCATCATGAGTTTCTTACCCATAAGCTTTATTCATTTTAAAAAATTCATGTCAAAGTAATAGTGCATACATCCCAAAGGAGCTCTCTCTATAAGCCTCAACTCTTAGGATGTCACATCTCAAACGTTGTTCCTGACTACGTGATAAAGCATAACATAACGTCGAATGGATTCATATTCTAAGGGATGATAGTTATGTGATTGGCAGAAATTTTGGTAAAACATGATATTCCTTCATGATGTCATGGTCGATGTCTTGACATGTGGTTCTAAGCTTCTGCAAGTGTGTTTGTATTGTTGCAGGAATCTGGTCTAGATGTCAAGACAAATGTTTTCGCATTTTTTAATAGAACATTCTTTTCAGAATATTATGTTTCTGTTGTGCAATTATCTTTTGTGTGTTTTTGTTGAGTGATTGATTGCGCAATTATTGAGGATAATATTGGAGCAAACTATTTCGCTTTTGGAAGGATTAGTTGTTTCCATTCTTATGCATTTTGTTTTTTGAAGATTTGAAGATCAATCAGTTTTTAATGAAGATCAATTCTGTCTGTTTCCGTTGCCCAAATTCATGAAGATCGTTCTCTACTTAAAGTTGTGCAACCCTAATTGAATATACATAAATTAGAGATTGTAAATCTGTGCATTGAAAGTTAGGGTTTTGTGTTGTCTTGTTCATTGTAAGCCATTCATACATCACTTAGATGTTTAAATTGGATGATTTTTATTGAGTTGTATGTTGTCCACTATAAGCTTTTAAGCATGAGTGTTTGTGTTCTTGATTGAAGCTTTTAAGCAAGATCAAGTTTTGTCATGGAAGAATGTTCTTCTTTCTTTGTTAGGTTCTGTTATTATCACAATGTGTGATTGAGGGGGAGTGAGAGGTGTCTCTTATCTAAGAGTTCTTAGATAGAAATTGCATTGGATAGTGATTAAGTGAAGAGTGTAAACAAGGTGTTTTAACTGTGAATTGATACTACTAATAATGAATTTCCTTCTTGGCTTGGTATCCCCCAGAGTAGGTGTGATTGCACCGAACTGGGTTAACAATTCCTTGTGTCATTGCTATTTTACTTTACACTTTATTTATCTTGTCAATGTTCAGATATTAATGTCATGACATCTTATTCGACATCTCATATATGATACAAGAATTTTAATTGGTATCAAAGCATACATTCTTCTATGTATTTGAGTGAGATCTAGGAAAGTTACTTTCTAGTAATATGGACAAGGAATGAGGATTTGTGAACATGCCTCATATTCTGGATGTAATAAATTATGATTACTGGAAGCCAAAAATGGTTGCCTTTTTGAAATATTTGAATAACAAGGCTTGAAAAGTTGTTCTAAAAGGATGGGATCATCTTGTTGTGAAAGACAAAGACGGGAAGGCTACAACAAATTTGAAACCTGAAAAGGAATGGTCTAAAGAAGAAGATGATCTTGCTCTAGGAAACTTCAAAGCATTGAATTCAATATTAAATGGAATAGACAAAAATATTTTCAGATTGGTTAACACATGTGTTGTGGATAAAGATGCTTGGGATATTCTCTAAACTACTCTTGAAGCTACTTCTAAGGTAAAAATGTCTAGACTTCAGTTGCTCACTACTAAATTTGAAAACTTGAGAATGAAAGATGATGAAAGCATTCATGATTTTCATATGATCATTCTTGAAATAGCTAATGCCTCTAGTGCTCTAGGAGAAACAATGTCTGATGAGAAGTTGGTAAGAAAAACTCTCAGATCTCCGCCTAAGAGATTTGAAATGAAAGTCAGTGCCATAGAAGAAGCTCATGACATTAGTAAGATGAGAATGGACAAACTTATTGAATATCTTCAAACTTTTGAGATAGGCATGAATAACAGATTTGACAAAAAGAATAAAAACACTGCTCTTGTCTCCAACATTGAAGATGGAATAGAAGAATGTGATCTGGATACTGATGAAGGCCTATCAAATGAGTTAGTGGCTCTTGGATGGAAGTTTAATAAAGTGATGAGAAGTATGGAGAAGAAGACAAGACCAAATGTTAAGAAAATCGCATCTGACATCAGCATAGAAACAAGAGTTGAAGAGAACTCTACTCAAGGCAAAGGAATACAATGTTATGAGGTTTTGGTCACATTAAATCTGAATGCCCCACACATCTCAAGAAACGGGAGAATAGTCTTACTGTGGGTTGGTTTGATGAGGACTCTAAAAGTGAAATTGAAGAAGGATCTGCTAAGGATGTTACTGCTCTAACTGGCATATATCACTCAAATTCTAGTGGCGATGAATTAACTTTTGGAAAACTGGAAACATCCTACAGAAAGTTGTGCCTTAGAAGTCAAGAAGTCTGTCAACAAGGAGAGAAACAGAAGAAAATCATATCTCAACTGGAGATTGAGAAGGAAGAGCATTTGGAAACTATCTCCAAGCTGGAAAATTAGGTAACACTACTAAACTCTAAAGATCAAATGACCAAGTCTGTCAGGATGCTGAACAATAGTTCAGATACTTTAGATGAGATTCTACAAGTTGGAAAGTTAGTTGGAGATGTGACTGGTCTAGGGTTTAATAGAGTAAAAAAACCTATCTCTGATCTTGTTCTCTCTAAGATCAAACCAAAGATGTTGAGTCAAATGTCTCAACATCATGACAGAAGACAAGGAAACTACAAAAGAAAAAATTTCAGATATGGAGATGTCATTACTGTGGATGCTTTGGTCATATAAAGCCTTTCTGCTACAGATTGTATGGATTCCCTAAGACTTTATTCCGAACTGAGTATAATAAAAAAATCCCTATGGGAAAAAAGCAATGGATTCCTAGGGTTGATGTTACTAGTCTAATAGCTCATACCCATTTCATGGCTGCAAATAAAGAGGCCTTGTATTTTGATAGTGGTTGCTCTAGACACGTAACTGGGATTAAAAATTTATTAGTAGACATGAAGCCTCTTCCCACTAATCATATATTAGTTGGTGATGGAGCTAAGGTTAAAATCAAGGGGGTCGGAAAACTAAATTGCTCAACAGCTCCAAACCTTGATTATGTGTTGCTTGTCAAAGGGTTGACTGCTAATCCGATTAGCATTAGTCAACTGTGTGATCAAGGTCTCAATGTCAACTTCACTAAATGTGAATGCTTGGCTACTAATGAAAAGGATGAGTTAATTATGAATGGAGTCGGGACTAAGGATAACTGTTACCTATGGGTCTCTCAAGATTCTAGTTACTCATCCATATGTGCTTTAGCTAAAGAAGATGAAGTGAAACTGTGGGATCAAAATCTTGACCATCTGCACCAAATAGGGATAAGAAGAATCAACTCTACAGAAACTGTCAAAGGAAATCCAAAACTAAAGAGTAAAGAAGGAATATTTCCGGGCTATTCTACAAAAAAAGTAGTTTATAGAGCCTTCAACTCCAGAACCAAAACTATGATGGAATCCATAAATGTGGTTGTTGGTAATCTGCACAAGGAAGCTGATGTTCCAGAAGATGTTGAAACATACTCTGACATCTCTGATGAAGTCACAAACAAAAATGTTGATCTCAATTTTGTCAATACAGAATCTGAATTTGATATTGTTATCAAGGAACCCTCTATTAGAATCCAGAAATACCATCCTAAAAATCTTATCATAAGAAACCATAATAAATGTGTCAGCACCAAACCAAGCGATGTCAACTCAAGGTTTGGCCTTGTGTCAAAAATTGAGCCAAAATTTGTTGATGAATCAACCTAATCTCTTGAGTTACAAGTTAAAAGGATTCAAAATTATATGAATAAAGCAAGTGTTTATGATATGCTCTACATTCATGGATATGGCTATGTGCTCCCTGGGTATTGTTATACAAATTGGACAAGAAATGTTGTTGATATAAAGTACACATCAGGAGAATGTTTCTTTCTGAAAGTTAACCTTAGTTCCTGGGTTAGTGAGGAGAAAATATGTGCCCATCTATCTACTACAAAAGCTGAGTATACTACAGTTGAAAGTAGTTGGTCTCAACTAGTGCTAACAGAAAAAATGTCACACAAAATGTCATGACATTATATTACAATAATTTGAAAGCTATAAACATTTCAAGGAATTCCACTCAGAATGTTTTAGCCACGCACACTGTTAATTCTCACCACTTTAAGAGAAAGATTGTATAAGTCAAGGTGATTGCCTCAAAGAAGGTGGCTATAGAGAAATAGTTGTCTAACCGTGTTACTAAAGCTATAAAAGATAATCATCTTGGAAACATGAGGGGTAAATTAGAAATTTGCATCTATTAAAGGTGTGTGAGAAGAATATCAAAGCTATTTTCTATTGTAAAAAATTGAAGAGCCAGTTAATGGTGTATGGAAATGTCTTTAATTTTACCATATGTTTCCAACAAAAATATCTCCACTATCAAGAGAAATCATTCCAATATTCCTGTTGTATCTTTCTCACACGCTACCTGACTCTCATCTATTCTTACTCCAACCGCTCCCTCACTCTCCATACCTCCTATAATCTCCTGGGTAATCTTACGAAATCACCTCTCAACCACTTTGTAATGTCTCAACAACATACATATTCCTCCTCAAAATTAACTATGTCTGATTCAAGTGCTAGGTCACAAATGAACATCTTCTTTGATTAAGCCTTGAACGTTGCTCCTCTCTCTGGCTCCTTATGTCGATGGCGATACGAAGAAATCTAGAACCTCTCCTGCTCACACTTCTGAAGGCTCCTCTAAAGGGGAACTTTTTTTGAATCCTCTCATTTTGACAAGATTCATGATGATAAGAACTTACACTCGCTTGCTGATTCTGTGATTGAGAAAGAAAACACTATTGTTGATCCTGATATAGCCAAGAGATTGAAATCTAGGAAAGGAAAATCTGTTGTTGATAAACCTCCCTCCAAAAGTGTCAAGAAAAATATTATGGTTGGACCTGTTAGATCTTGGAGCAAAGTTGAAGCAACTTCTAAGAAGAGGAATACTATATCAGACACTGAGACTGATAATGTTGATGATGATGTCCTGGACATCACTCATGCAAGGAAACTTGTGGCAAAGAAATCTTTTGTCAAAATACCAGATGTTCCTTTGGATAATATTTCATTCCATTTTGTGGACAATGTGACTAAATGGAAATTTGTTTATCAAAGAAGGGTTACTCTGGTGAGAGAAGTAGGGACTGATGCTGCTGAAATAAAGGAGGTTATAGAGTTAATATCAAGTGCTAGATTAATGAAAACTGTGTCTGGTTTCTCAAAATGTTATGATATGCTGGTCAAAGAGTTCATTGTGAATATTCCTGTGGATATTGATAACAGAAGAAGTGAGGATTTTAGAATGGTTTATGTAAGGGGTAGATGAATTGAGTTTTATCCTACTGTGATTAACAAATATCTGGGAAGAAGTGAGCAAGAGGAAAGTGAACTTGAAGTTACTGAAAATCAGATTTGCAAAGTGATAATTGCAAGTCAGGTGAATGCTTGACCAATGAAGGGGAAACTTTATGCTGGAGAACTTAGTGTAAAATATGTTATCCTTCATAGAATTGGAACATCCAATTGGGTTCCCACCAATCATACTTCAACTATTGTTGTTGGTTTAGATAAATTTATCTTTGCTATAGGTACAAAGACTAGGTTTGATTATGGAAAGTATATCTTTGATCAGACTGTGAAGCATGCTACAACAAATTATATCAAAATGCCCATTGAATTTCCTTCCCTTATCTGTGGAATTATTCTCAGTCAACACCCTAATATTATTTCTAGTACTAATAATGCTTGTAAGAGAGAATATGTCTAGTCTGTGCATTACAAACTTTTTACAAGGAGACATGTCTTAGACCTTGTCTTAACATCTTATGGAAAAAAAGCCTACCACCAAGACATGAGTTATTTTTGACTTGAAAGAAGCTTGAAGGGAATTAGGAGAGGTTATTCGTGTTCATGTTGAAAGAAAGATGAAATTGGAAAAATTAATAAAGGATCTGGAACAAACTGAAGGTGATAGCATTGAAGTTTCTGAAGAAAATTAAGAGGAAGCTGGTGAAAGTACTGAGGACAATGATTATATTTTTGTTGCTGGTGAAAGCTCTGGTTCTGATTGATGCTACTGAAGGTGCTCTTGTTTGGAAGTTTATTTTTGGTCTTTTTGTCTGACTTTTGGCATTTAATGTGCATGGGCTGTTATAACTTTTACTATTGACTTTGATGACTCTTTGGTATCTGGTTTTGACTCTACCTATCCTGGTTTTCTTTTCTGGCCTCTCCTTATTTATGGTTAACTAATTATGTCTAAAATGGGGGAGAGATACCAGATTCTGTTTGTTTACTCTGATGATTCTGGCTTGAGGGGGAGTTCTATAATACCCCGTATATTAATAAAATGCTCTGCATAATATTAATTAAATTTAATAGGGTTCCGGTGTGCTATGAGAGTTTTCAATTAAAATAATTTGAGAAACCGATGAACTTAAATTAATTAATTAAGTATTATCTGACTCAGAGGTTTTATTAAATAATTGACTCAGAGACATTTTGGATACTCTCAAATTGGATCATTTAGTGTTACTAACTGGTAGATGTTGTTGTATTTGTTATAAAAAGAGAAAAGAAGAGAAAGTTAATAAGAAGGGAAAAAAATAAAAGAAAGGGAGAAGAGAAAGAAGAAGGAACCCTAGAAGAGAAGAAGAAGCTCTTGGAAGAAGAAGAAATTTATGGAAGAGCTTGCTATCATTTCTTCATCATCTTCATCAACTCCTCTTCATTGTAAAGGTAAGTTCTAGTTAGACACTTTTGTTTATAGAGTTGTAATGTTTTTGAGTTTTAGGTCAAAATACTAGAATTCATAGAATCGGTAGTTTGAACAGTTGAAAACCAATAAATATTCTTGAGTATGCTGACTATAGGTGTAGGAACCTTATTGTTATGTTATTTGGATGTTGGATGATGATTTATGAGAGTTTTGGAAAATTCTGTTATGTTGAAAACTTATTTTTCTGCTACTGGTTGTTGGTTAACCAGTTAACCCAGGGTATTAACCGGTTAACGGTGTTGTATGCGTGACTGTGATTTGGAGTTCTAGTGTGGTTAAACGGTTAACCCCAGGCGTTAACCGGTAAACACTGTAATGGTGGTGAAAAATGCTTAATTAATCCAACTTTGAAAATTCATAATTTTTACTCGGGTATCCAATTGAGGCAAACTTTATATCATTTTAAAGCTAAAAATATGTACTATCTTATGATGCCGAGAAATATTATTTTCACCCGACTTTTACCCGACTTTTCTAATTAACCTTAATTATGTTAGTTAGGAAATTGTGAGATAAAGGAAATAAAATGGTATAACTTGTGAGATGACTAGGATTACCCTAGGTCGTTGCGAACCATTAACGTGATATACACTAGACCTCCGTATAGTCTGGTGTAAGTCTTGAGGTGGGTAGAACTAGGTCCCATGAGAAGCATCCGCAAGACTTGAGGTGTGTACGTACATTATCCTTCTGAGAAGTCTGAGTAAGTCTTGAGGTGGGTAGATCTTGGTCCCACGGGAAGCATCTGTAAATGCTTGAAGGAGTACTACACGGGGTTCTTTGGGGAGTCCTGTGTAAGTCTTGAGGTGGTTGGATTTAGGTCTCACGGTAAGCATCATTGTAAGTCTTGAGGTGGGTGGATTTAGGTCCCACGGGAAGCATCCGTAAAGACTCCAATTGTGTATCGCATCGGGTCCTCCATGTAGTCTAGTGTAAGTCTTGAGGTGGGTAGATCTTGGTCCCACGGGAAGCATCCATAAAGGCTTGAGGTACCGTTGGTGTGATTGGTAGTGACTTGAGGTCGGTGGATCTTGGTCCTATGGGAAGTCTTTACTAATGAAGTCTAGTGTAAGTTTTGAGGTGGGTGGATCTTGGTCCCACGCGAAGCATATGTAGAGACTTAGGTAGTGGCTTGAGGCGGGTGTTACACTGAGTCCCACGGGAAGCCTTACCGATAAGACTTGAGGTGGGTATTCCATTGAGTCCCACGTGAAGTGTTGAGAGTGTCGTATGGACGTGTCCATCTCGTTTTGGTTCCTTGTAGAAAAGTGACCAAAGACCTGAGTAGTGTTAGAATTGAACCCTTAGAGCCGAGAGAACTCTAAGATAGGGAACTCACTGAGATGTTGTTATCTCACCCCACTATTGTTGTTGCTTTTCAGGTTTTATTTGCAGGTTTGATTTAGAAGTGGAGCTATGCTCGGGATGTTTCGAGAGAAACATAGATTTAGATTTCGCTGTGTATTTTTCTTGTACAATAATGGATATTGTATTTGATCTTAGTATTTCTTTTTAGTATGATTTCCATGTCTTGTACCATTGTTGTATTGTGTTTTAGAATTGGTCAAGAATGTGAATTGTACTATTAGGCACTTATGATGGTGTCAGTACCAAAATAACACTTGTATGATATTATTCTAAATATATATTATATGGGCCTTACAGTTGGTATCAGAGCAGGTCGTATCCTCGACCTAGCCTTGAAACATCATAAGTAAATCTTTCCTGCCTCCTAAGTGTGTCTTGTCGGCATGGTTCTTAATATCATATTATGTAGTATTGGGCCTGATCAACCTAATGCTATGTATGTGATAGGTAGAATTATGGTTGTGCGACCATGATGACTCTGAAGTGTTGTCGTAACTTGTGCTGTGAGAGTAGGCTCAAGCCAAGAGTTGTTAGCAGAGAGAGCTTTGGTCAGCTCGGTTGGAGTCTTCTTAAGATTTTTACTTCCTGTAACTTGGGATTGCAGAGAAGTGTGTGGTTTGAGAAATCCTTTGGAATGGATAGAGTCTGAACGGTAAAAATATCTAAAGGATGAGTGGCTAGTATATCAAAGGATATGTAAATTCATTGGTAGATCGATATTGGTCAATGTTGTGGACAAGAGTTTTGATGAATCTCATTCCACGAAAAGAGAAGATGCTTTGTGGAACTTGTGAATTAAGGTCCAGGAATGAGTTAATTGTTAGTGTTTCAGTTCTAAGATCACGACGACATCGTAGATGAACGAGAGTACTTCAAGGAATGTATTCGGATAATATCTTACGGATGGATAGAAGTTACGAGTAAAGAATATTCATTTTCTTTTGAGAACCTAAAGTCGTGGTGAAGCGTGAAGAGAAACACAAGGATGTGATTACACGTTTCAAGAAAGACGAGTACATCCCGGGCAAAGAATAAAAGGTTGTTGTTGTGTATTTGGTTATGACCGAGGAGATAAAGTTCAGAGTAATACATCATGGTATTATATTTTAGTAAGGGATCAATTCGGAAAGTGTTGAATTACCCAAGGAATAGTATAAGATATAATGTTGGAGAAAGAACAAGCTTTATTTAGTAGCATGAGGTGTATTTGATATAGACCTGTTGAAGTAGTGGTAAGTGTTAGAGTAAGCACCTTGGATTGGGAGAACTCTAGTAAGATGGATTATGTATGGGTATGAGAGGATTACCGCAGAGAGTGAAGTGAACAAGGCGTGGAAACAGTAATAACAATGCATTATGAGAAAGTGATAACGGAAAGTATTCTTGGACGAATGTAATTTGGAGTTGTTAAGTTGTTATTGAAGCTAAAGCTAAGGAAGTGTAAGCAACGATGATTCGCCCATTAGGAATATGGTTGTGTGATTTCTATATGTGTGGAATCGTCTGTTGGTATGGTTGTAACTTTTGGACGTGATTGGAATGAGTTTGGGATGTTTAGGTAGTAATGAAAACCAGAATTGTGCTTCTGTGTTTGAAGTGATCGGATTACCCTCTAGGTAGTACCTGATTACAGAATCGTGTTTCTAAATCTCTTTTGGCTACTGGAAGTTAAGTTTTGCACGGAGTAATCGGTTACCCTCCTGGTAGCGGCCGATTATCATTGTTATGTTTTGGAACTTGTTTTCTAAGATTCTTACATGTTGACTGGAGTGCCCGATTGAAGCGTTCTTGGTACCGATAGGAAGCTGTGGAGACTTTCTATGCAATGATTGGTAGAGGGTAAGGGAACCCCTGTTAATATGTAAGTATAGACAGTAAGGTCTTTCAGAAGAGTGCATTACCCCAGTTTTCAAGTTTAAGGGAAAGCTCCTGAAATTTGTAAATGATCATAATATATTTGGTATTTATCTCTAGATGGATTAAGAATGTTGTTGTTTTAATTCTCGCCAAGGAATTAAAGGGAGAGGACAATGTTATGTACTAAGAAATGATATGTCTATTGTTTTGTTTACCCGATAAGGATTGTGTGTTGGATTTTTCTTATGGACGAACCAAGTGTTAACTTGTGACTAAAAACCCTTTCGAGGTTGTCATTGTCGTTTTCCGAATAACTCCTTTTTGCGAGTGGAATCGAACTATTCTGTTGAGTATTCATGGTGTGACCGTAATAGAAATGATACTTCTACTTCGTCACTTATTGTAGTGTGTGATCTGCATGTTATGTCCGTTTTGTGTTACCTTAAGTTGTGAACGGTGGGCGATTGTTATACATGGCTAGAAACCGCAGATGAGAATCATATTACAAGTTAGTGTGGACTAGATTGGTAATTTTGAATTGGGTCGTTTGTTAACAAGAGGAACAAGTTTAGTCATGTTCGACCGTTTAGCCTTGGATAGGTAATCGATTGACACATGACTGTTGGGGAGAACTTTGGAGAATCGTACTTGTCGTATCTCGAAAAATACGATCTTAAAACAACAAAGTCGCCACCTAATTCTATTTATTCTACGAGAGAAAAGGGAGATATAGATACAACCTAAAGGAAGGATAAGAAATGGTCAACGAAACCAAATTCTAAGTTCGGGAGTCGGTTACGTAAGGGGAAGGTATTAGCACCCCTCACGTCTGTTGTACTTAACGGGAACCTCTTAGCTAACTATGCGATTAGATGTTGATCTTAAGTTTTTGTCTTCTAAATGGTTATTAATATGTTTGTTCTAAAGGGAATTAAAGTTTTAAATTATTATGACGGAGAAAAGATTAAAGTTTTTTATTAGGGTGCTCGCGAAGGATTAAAATCCCTGTGCCTACGTATTCCCTTGTGCAATGGGAAAGTCGGAGCTTCGTAGTTCGTGCCACTATGGTTTGTGTTTTTTAATTGAACAATTGTTTAAAACGCATTCTAATGCTAAGCGTTGGCTTATACTCGCAGTGGAGGCTGAAGCGCTAGCTTATTTGCGAGATAGAAAGATTTAAACAATGTTCGTTTTAGAGAAAGTGTTCGACTTTTGTTAAGTGTTTTAAAACGAAAGGCGAATGGACCTCAACTCGAGGGCTAGCCTTAAGAGTGATTGCATCCAAGGACCCGTGGAGTGATGGACTCCAGAGTTCAGTTATTCGTTGATTAATTCGTAAAATGATTTGCGTATGTTGGTAAGTTTTAAGTTGTATTCTTATTGTGAAAGGGCGAATGAATTACAAATCGAGGGCTAGCCCCAACAGTAATTCAATTCAAAAACCCAAGGAATACTAGATTCCTGAGTTTAGTTCTTTCACGATTTTAATTAGAGATTTACATTTTGAAAACGAAAGAGCGAATGAATTACAAATCGAGGGCTAGCTCCGACAGTAATTCAATTCAAAAACCCGAGGAATTCTAGATTCCTGAGTTTAGTTCTTACGTTAATTAATTATGTGTATTAAGACGTTTTGCAATTGTTTTGGACGAGTATTTTAGAAACGAAGGAGTAAATGAAACACAACTCGAAGGCTAGCCTCAAGAGTGGTTCAATAAAGAACCCGCGGAATGCTAGATTCCGAAGTTCAGTTCCTCGTTAATTAATTAAGACGCGTAAGGGTCGCGCAGACGGCGATCACACAGGTGACCGACTTACATGTGTGCGAAATGTATACGTAGGGGAAAGGATTTACTTGGCGTTGGACCAAGAAATTAGATTTTGAAATTAGTCTTAAGGTGATCGTATTCATTTTTTATTTAACAATTTATGGTCGAAATGCGAAAATAACGCTCAAGTTCATACACGTCATACATCATCATCATATAACCAAATAATGAGCTAGGAATATAGGCATACACCATACAAATAAAATCGAGTAAAAGATAAATAATTGATTAATTATATAAAATTATTCAATAAAAAATAATTAATAAATCAATTAATCAAATTAAGATTATTTAAATTAATTAATTAATATCAAATGTTTTGTTTTTTTTGTTTTTAAAAAAACAAAAACAAAAAAGGAAATAAAGAGTAACGAAAACTAGTATAAAGAAAAAGGGGCCGATTATGGGTAGCAAAAAGGGTGTGCATTTAACAAAGAGATTCTAAACCCCACATAGAACACCAGTTAACTCGCCAACTGGGTTCTGTTCATGGCTGGTATACCGGACCAAGCATTTAAAAGCTTGGCAATTTTTTTTAGAAAACAAAAAAACAGCCTCAGTGCTTCATAAAACAAATAAATTATATGGCTGATGTGACAAATAAATTATATGGCTGATGTGATTCCCCGCAGGAAGGCACATGGAGCAGTGTGAACTTGAAAATTTCATCAGTAATTATCACCTCCAAATAAAATAAAGACCTTATAGAAGAACCCACCTGACACCTAAATAGGTGATGCGTTGGAAATTAAACAAAAGGCTAGATATCATTAAGGCTTACACCACCCCAAAGGAATCCAATGACCCCCTCACACTTATACTACCAGCCACAAAAAAAAAATTGAAAGAACATGAATTAAAATATGTCACTCCAATAGCGTAAACATTAAGTTATAATACATAACATGCTTATTCACAACTTTGTCCACAGGTTCGGTCAACTCACTTGTTACAACTCATTAATTGAGACTAACGACTACAGTTGATACAGGGAAAACGCGTGTGTAATTGTGAACATAAAAAATAATATATATAAAAAAAATAACTCCAACCATAAAGTTAATACTATGCATTCTATCATAAAAATAACACTCATTTTTGGAATAAAAGAAAAAGATGGCCTCAGAGGACCTTCCAAGCTTCCAAATAACTATGCATCCAACTCAACGACTCAGTCATGGTGTTTTTTTTGGAAATAAACTTTGTCGTATCATCATTTTCATCGCATGAAAACCAACAAAGACAAACCAAATAACCCTAATCCCCAAATCGAAAATCCCTAAACCCTGTTTAACCAACAATCAATGATTCAATATCAACAACCAAGAGGGAACAAATGATGAAGCAAGGAGTATAAACCTTACCGACCAACGAGGAAGTCTTGTTCGAGTTGATTCAAGGTACGTAGGCTTTCGCCTCAATGTCTCGACGTCGAACTCCGATTTGTTCACAGCTGGTTTTCTTCGTTATGCTTACTCCTTCGTATGTTGCTCGATAGTTTTACTCTGCTTCTGTTTGCAACGATGGAATGTGTGAATGAGGATTTGATGGGAATATTTGTTTGAAGGGAAAGGTCGATGAGCAGCGGATGATGGTGGTGTAATTTTTTTTTAAAAGATTTTTTTTGTGTTAGCAAGAAAGTTCTATTTTTTGCGAGGTTGAATCTATGAGTTGCTAATGAGTTGTTGTTACGCCTCGATCATGTTTTTTTAAGGGATTCAAGGTGGTTTGTATTGAATAAAATCTCAAGTGAAAGGATCTAAGAATTTCTACAAAATCTTTTTTCTCCCCCCTAAATATGTTCTGATGCCCTGATTTTATATTGATGCTTGGTTTTTTAAAATTGTTGGTGAGATTCCCTCAATATGACAACTGAATTGGTTTACTTTATAGGATCAAAATTTCCTTATGATATTATGATGAATAAGTCTGCTAAGTTGCTTAAATCATGATGGTCAAAAAAATGCTTTCCTCTGACTTGATTTTTGGTTTGTAGGCTTATTCTCTTGAGGATGTTAACTGTAACTATTCTGTGTTTTATGCAGCAAGATATACTTTTGTCTAAGAAAGAGACAGAACAAGGGACCAAATTGAAGTTCACAAAGGAACTAATATGGTTAAGCCAGTTACTGTAGCAAAATCAATTGTAAAAAACTGTTGTAGTAACTACTAATGCTCACTAGCCAATGTAACCAAATGATAAGAAATTGTAATTGCTTTCTTTTGTTTCTACGATGTAAAAAAAAACTACTTTTTTTGTAAATAATAAATAATAATAATAATAATAATAATAATAATAATAATAATAATAATAATTAAAAACTAACTACAAATGTGACAAAACAATCTGCTTAAATCTAATTAAAAAGAAATAAATGAAAATTACCAACCATTTTTAGAATTTTGTGATTTAAAAAATAAAATTAAAATGACAACTCTCCCTTTAAAAAAAATCTAATATAGAACATCATTAATATAAATGTGACCCAAAACTTGTTTTACCTAAGTGGAAAAAAAACTTTACAAACAAAAACAATATGTCCTTTGACTTAATTTAAAAGTGCGATGTATGTTCAAAAATAATTAGAACTCATAAAAAAAATCACTAACTTCTCATGTCATCAAGTATCTAATGGAAATAATCAATAAACCTTAAATAATTAAATTGACCAAGGTTAAATGAAATTACCACCAAATGATAACTATGGACATGCAATGAATAGAAAGGTACAAAATTGATCAGAATAAATAAATCAAGCAAAATGGAAATTTATCCTGATATGAAAATGAAAATGCCATGACCAGAGGATATGGTTAAGGAAAAAAAGAGATGTTGTTAGGGGTAAAATTTGGGGTGTGACAATACTTTCTGAACAGTAAATCCATTTTGGTTCCCGTTTGAAGTGCCAGAGGATAAAGTGTTGAACCTTTTTTTGAGCGTGTTTTGGTAGATAGTAAATGATCTGAATTTTTGGTGTGTTGTTGTTGCGACTACTGAGGACCTAAATTGAGAAGTTATAAGAGACTCATGAAGTGTGATCTTCCAGGAAACATTTTGGTATCTGAATTATTGTGTGGATAAGAGATGAACAATTGGTCAGTTCTTATATCGTTAATTCTTAATGTCAGTTATGGATTCCGTAAGAATAATACCATATGTGTGCAGTTGAGCCGCGCTCAGTGTTATGGATTTTTAAGTTACCTTCTAGGTGAGACTGAGAGATTAATGTTCTAAAGTTAAGCATGTAAATTGGATCGTTTGAGGAATGAGACCCTTGAGAGATATGGATTTGAACGAGAAGTTTTGTATGATCTTCAAAGGTGAGTATGTGGAATATTGTATGCAATAGGAAAGTGTTATGAAGATCAACAAAGAATGATTTAAGTTTAGTACGGGTGACTCACTAATGATTGTAAGTTATGTGACATTACTATGTTATTATTGGTGGAGACCTCGTGTCAACAGAAGCCTCGAGTGAATGGAATCATGTGAAGAGGATTTATAGGGAGTATAGTAACCATGTCAGATTCATTAAGCTTAATTCGATGAATTGTTTCGAGTTTAGAATGGATTTGGAAATTGTATCAATTTTGATTGCAGCAGTAAGACCCCTATATCTCTATCGTTGGAGATTTAGACCGATGTTATTATTGTGTGGTTGCCAAGTAAGTTGTTCTATCCTTGAATGTTTGGGAGTATAGTTTCATCGGTTGGTGAGAACTCCAAAGGATGAGTGTGTTCTCCGCGGACTATCCACTACCTAATGTCACTTGAGGAATTGTGGCATCTCCACTGTTAGACTTAAGAACTTAGTGGAAGGATACAGATGAAAAAGTTCAGTCGAATTATTATGAATCAGGAGAGAATTATTGTAAGTGCTGAGTTAAGAGAATTTTGGTTCTAAGTGTGTTATTCTTAAGTAATACATTAAAAGTATGAAGTGTTAGACGTAAAAGGTTACAGCGTATAGTATCAAACCAAGTGGAATTGGTACGGAAGTTGTTTGACAACTTTTAGATGATCTTAGTAATTGAAGGATTTTAATAAGAGCATTTGCTGGAATTTGTGTGTAGATAAGATTTCACCAAGATACCCTGTGGAGTTTTGTTGAGTGTTGTTGTCCAGAAATCGAGTTGGGGTGTTATGCCTTGTGTTATGACTCAATGGAAGGAATTAGAATGGTATGTTTCTCCGGAGGAGAAATGAGACTAAGTGGTTCAATGCGAAACAACAAGATGGATTGCAAAAATAGTAAGTTAGAAATTAACCTAATGTTGGAACAAGCATATGAGTAAGGACATGAAGTTTGGTTTGTTATGAAACAAGGACCTTGAGTCGTGAAGTCAGATTTGGAATTTGAATATGTCAGAGTATGTATCAAAATAAGGATAAGTATGGATCTAAGACAATGTTGTAAACTGTCATTGTGGATGAGAAAAGGAAATTCGAGGACGAATTTCAATTTAAGGGGTGGAGGATGTAATACCCCGTATTTTAATAAAATGCTCTACATAATATTAATTAAATTTAATAGGGTTCCAGTGTGCTCTGAGAGTTTTCAATTAAAATAATTAGAGCAACTGATGAACTTAAATTAATTAATTAAGTATTATCTGACTTAGAGGTTTTATTAAATAATTGACTCAGAGAAATTTTGGATACTCTCAAATTGGACCAGTTAGTGTTACTAACTGGTAGATATTGTTGTATTTGTTATAAAAAGAGAAAAGAAGAGAAAGTTAGTAAGAAGAGAAAGAAAGAAAATAAAGAAAGGGAGAAGAGAAAGAAGAAGGAAACCTAGAAGAGAAGAAGAAGCTTTTGGAAGAAGAAGAAATTCATGGAAGAGCTTGCTATCATTTCTTCATCATCTTCATCAAATCCTCTTCATTGTAGAGGTGGGTTCTAGTTAGACACTTTTGTTTATAGAGTTGTAGTGTTTTTTGAGTTTTAGGTCAAAATGCTAGAATTCGTAGAATCGGTAGTTTGAACAGTTGAAAACCGATAAAAGTACATGAGTATGCTGACTATAGGTGTAAGAACCTTGTTGTTATGTTATTTGGATGTTGGATGATGATTTATGAGAGTTTTGGAAAATTCTGTTATGTTGAAAACATATTTTTCTGCCACTAGTTGTTGGTTAACCGGTTAACCCAGAGTGTTAACCAGTTAACGGTGTTGTATGCGTGACTATGATTTGGAGTTCTGGTGTGGTTAACCCCAGGTGTTAACCGGTTAACACTGTAAGGGTGATGAAAAATGCTTAATTAATCCAACTTTGAAAGTTCATAATTTTTACTCGGGTATCTGATTGAGGCAAACGATTTAAAGCTAAAAATATGTACTATCTTATGATGCCGAGAAGTATTATTTTCACCCGACTTTTACCCGACTTTTCTAATTAACCATAATTATGTTAGTTAGGAAATTGTGAGATAAAGGAAATAAAATGGTATAACTTGTGAGATGACTAGGATTACTCTAGGTCGTTGCAAACTATTAGTGTGCTATACACTAGGCCTCCATATAGTCTGGTGTAAGTCTTGAGGTGGGTAGAACTAGGTCCCACGAGAAGCATCCGCAAGACTTAGGTGTGTACGTACATTATCCTTCTGAGAAGTCTGAGTAAGTCTTGAGGTGAGTAGATCTTGGTCTCACGGGAGGCATCTGTAAAGGCTTGAAAGAGTACTACACGGGGTTCTTTGGGGAGTCTTGTGTAAGTCTTGAGGTGGGTGGATTTAGGTCCCACGGGAAGCATCGATGTAAGTCTTGAGGTGGGTGGATTTAGGTCCCACGGGAAGCATCCGTAAACACTCAAGTTGTGTATCACATTGGGTCCTCCGTATAGTCTGGTGTAAGTCTTGAGGTGGGTAGATCTTGGTCCCACATGAAGCATCCATAAAGGCTTGAGGTACCGTTGGTGAAGTTGGTAGTTACTTGAGGTGGGTGGATCTTGGTCCCACGAGAAGTCTTGCCCGATGAAGTCTAGTGTAAGTCTTGAGGTGGGTGGATCTTGGTCCCACGGGAAGCATCTGTAGAAACTTAGGTAGTGGCTTGAGATGGGTGTTACACTGAGTCCCATGGGAAAACTTGTCGATAAAACTTGAGGTGGGTATTCCATTGAGTCCCACGTGAAGTGTTGAGAGCGTCGTATGGACGTGTCCATCTCGTTTTGGTTCCTTGTAGAAAAGTGACCAAAGACCTGAGTAGTGTTAGAATTGAACCCTTAGAACTGAGAGAACTCTAGGATAGGGAAATCACTGAGATGTTGTTATCTCACCCTACTATTGTCGTTGCTTTTCAGGTTTTATTTGCATATTTGATTTACAAGTGGAGCTATGCTCGGGATGTTTCGAGAGAAGCATAGATTTAGATTCCTCTATGTATTTATCTTGTACAATAATGGATATTGTATTTGATCTTAGTAGTTCTTTTTAGTATGATTTCCATGTCTTGTACCATTGTTGTATTATGTTTTAGAATTGGTCAAGAATGTGAATTGTACTATTAGGCACTTATGATGGTGTCAGTACCAAAAATAACACTTGTATGATATTATTCTAGATATATATTATATGAGCGTCACAAGTTCCTTATCTTTAGCAGTTGTGTGTGGTGTTTGTTATTACTGCCTCTGTGTTCTCTATTTGGATTCATACAGGTCTGTGCTCTAATATGGTTTTAGCCAAAATTTTCCAAAGGGGAAGATCGATAGTTCTGTGATTGGTAGAAATTTTGGTAAAACATGATATTACTTCATGATGTCACATGTGGTTCCAAGCTTCTGCAAGTGTGTTTGTATTGTTGCGGGAATCTGGTCTTGATGTCAAGACAGATGTTCTGGAATTATATAACAGAACATTGTTTTCAGAATGTTATGTTTGTCTGTTGTGAAGTTATCTTTTGTGTGTTTTTATTGAGTGATTGACAGCGCAATTATTGAGGATAATATTAGAGCAGACTATTTCGCTTTTGGAAGGATCAATTGTTTCCATTCTTGTGCATTTTGTTTTTAGAAGATTTGAAGATCAATCAATTTTTAATGAAGATCAATTCTGATTGTTTTCATTTCCCAAATTCATGAAGATCATTCTTTACTTAAATTGGTGCAACCATAATTGAATATACAAAAATTAGATATTGTAAAGATGCGCATTGAGAGTTAGGGTTTTGTGTTGTCTTGTTCATTGTGAGCCATTCATACATCACCTAGATGTTAGAGTTGGACTGCTTTTTATTGAGTTGTATATTGTCCACTCTAAACCTTTAAGCATGAATGTTTGTGTTCTTAATTGAATATTTTTAAGCAAGATCAAGTTTTGTCTTGGAAGAGTGTTCTTCATTCATTGTAAGGTTATGTTATTATCATAATGTGTGATTGAGGGGGAGTGAGAAATGTCTCTTATCTTAGAGTTCTTAGATAGAAATTGCATTGGGTAGTGATTAAGTGAAAAGTGTAAACAAAGTGGTTTAACTCTGAATTGATACTACTAATAGTGGATTTTCTTCCTGGCTTGGTAGCCCCCAGAGTAAGTGTGATTGCACCGAACTGGATTAACAATTCCTTGTGTCATTATTGTTTTACTTTACACTTTATTTACCTTGTCAATGTTCAAATATTAATGTCGTGACATCTTATTCGACATCTCATATCTGATACCAAAATTTCAAGGGATAACATAAACCTTACGAATCGTTGCTTGCCATGGGAACATCCCATCTCAAGCCTTTTACATGTAGGCCCCATTCGCTTACGTAATCACTAAGGATATCGTGATTGTATTCTACAACCACAAGACATCACATTTTCCTATATAAACAAGAACAACACAAACCACACATGTTCCATACAATGCTCCTCACTCATACTATGGTGACCATTCATCCATGATACACACCTAGGTATCGTAACATGAATGTCACTCCTAGTGTTATCCAATTCATACTTGTAAGCTAGTTATCTTTCTAATTCATTTACTTAGTTACAAGCCTAGGATTCCTCACTCATCTTATTAGTGTTTTAAATATGTTATCACACAATCGAACATTTAAACAATATACATATACGACATAACACAATGTCATATGTAAAACACATATAATAACACATCATATAAAATGTAACCAACCATAGTAGTTCATAACCATCAAAGCATTATAAGCCACTACTATCCTCTACCAAGTATTTTTGGTTAATTCATGGTATCACATCACCATTTGATATCCCTTTAGACAACCTTCCAATTCACACGAGTTCATTCTCATCCATTACATAATATACTGCATTCATTTAATTATTACCAATAAATTAATCACACATCTATTACATATTATGTAGAGCATTGGGATAGATTTCCAATGCTTCCGACTATGCCTCGATCCAAGTTACGGTTCAAAAGTAATGAACAAAACAAAACAGGAAAAACTGCATACTGTCAGGCTCGCAGTGCGATGACCAGGCGAGGCTTCTTCTCCTTGAGTTCAATGTGTGAGCTATGGGTGAAGGAGATGCAGTGGAGAAACACCTCAATGTTTGTTGTGTTAACTCAAGGCTAGGTCTTGTAACACCCCATTTTTAATAATTTATTCGTCGTGTATTTTTGGTGCATTGTTGGCCTTGTTTAAGGTGTGTGTCTTGATGTTTTGGTGTAGTGTCCTAGTGGGACGGGTAGACTTATTGATAGAAGTGAATTTAGTAACAATAGATGAAAGAACAACATAATTGAGAGTGTAAAATCTGTGTAGAAACCTTTTAGGGACTGGTATGAAGTGTAGAAACAAAAATCATAGGAAACAAAATCAGAATGAAGGAGAAAACATGAAATTTGAGGCGTCTCTATCATTACGCGTATGGAGCTGCACAGAAGTAGGGAATTACGCGTAACAAGAGGTCAATACGTGTGTGAAATGTAATTTGGCACGACCATCTGCCCATTCTAGTAGGATACACTTAGGAAACCCTGACAATACGCGTATGGGGAGGCTATATGCATATTGGCCTGAGAGTGGTGAGCCATACGCGTAGTAGGGGCGGATGAGCTGGTCCATATGCGTATGGCCTTGTGCAATATGCGTATGACCAGGCTTGTAGGACACATTTTGGTGTTTCACGATTTCTGTACCGATTTCGCACCCGTTGTTGATTCTTTTGATCTGAGGCATTGATGTATACCTTAGGACATAATTAATCAAGGATTGGTGATGAGATTTTAATTAATGATGAAACTTAGGTGAATTTAACTAGACAATTAATCACTTAAGTTGTGTGAGGAATATTTTGGTGATTGTGTGGAACTTTTGTTGCATATGGGATCAGATGGACCGTGTAGATGTATAATGTGATGTTTATACATTTTGTATGCATAGTCATGGTCATGCATACATTGAGGTATTATTGGTGGGATGATTCGTTGCCGGATGGGCGTATGCGATTCATCTGTACTCTGTTGTGGAGAATGTTGGAGATAAATCATTGTCGGATGGGTGTATATGATTTATTCGGATTCTTTATGAATCGAGTTTGATTGAATGAACTAAACTGGTACCACATGCATTGTGTCGTTGTTGAGTCATTGCATAATTGTTGTTGTTTCGTTATTGGATAATTATTGATGTGATGTTGTTGTATATGTTGATTGTGTGAGAAACTACTCTTGAATTGTTATCTACACTGTTAATAATTGAATATGTTTCTCATCCCTTTATTTTTGTTGTATTTGTGCTTCCTTGGAAGTACAAATAATCCCGGTACTTGAGTGTGTGTGGACTTCGTGTTGCTTGTTCGAGTCATAGGACTGCTCTGATACATAACACGAAACTGGGGATTTTTGATGTTTTATTTATTTTAATATTGGTTTCGTATCTTATTTATTTTGTTGAGAACCTTATAAACCAAGAATATTAGATGAATTATTGTTGGTGTTGACATTTTGTTATAAGTTGAAATAATCCGAATTTTCCGCTGTTTTTTAAGAAGAGTTTTGTTGTTAATATTGTTGTTGTGGCATTCCACTTGTTTAAACTCTAATTTTTACTTGTTAATTTATTATTTTATAAATTAGGAAATATGGGGTGTTACAATTGGTATCAAAGCAGGTCGGTCCAACTGGCCAGATGTAGTAATCGAGTCAGTCCTTAGAATAGGAGTTGTTGGGTGTTCTAACCTTGAGTGTCTGTTGTATCAGTATGGCAGGAAGGAATGATGTTGCTCTTGATGTTTCTATGTAAGTTATGGAACAGGTTGTAAAGAACATCGATCCAGCTATTGGCAATGCTGAGTTTCATGACCTAGATCTGTTCAGAAGTAACAAGCCACCTACGTATGAAAGATGTATCCTTGATCCAAAGGTTGCACAAAAATGGCTGAAGGATGTGGAGAAAATCTTCAGGACCATAGGCTGTAATGATGATCAGAAGGTGAGGTTTGGTACTCATATGTTGGAAGGCGAGGCAGAAGTCCGGTGGGACAACAGTCGCCAAAGGTTGGACGCTACAGGTACTGGTATTACTTGGGCTGTGTTTAGAGCAGAGTTTCTGGAAAAGTATTTTCCAAAGGATATCCGTAATGATAGAGAGGTAGAGTTCTTGGAACTGAAGCATGGTAATATGACTGTGGCGGAGTATGACACTCTCTTTGAAGAGGTAGTACAATATTGTGCTCACTATAACACTGAGGGTGCTATGACTTCAAAGTGTCTGAAATTTGAGAACAGGTTGCGTCCTGAGATCAAACAGGGTATTGCTTGTCAGAAGATTAGACATTATCCAGAACTGGTGAGCAAAAGAAGAATTTATGATAATGACAACAAAGCTCATATTGCTTACTACAAGGGTGTGAGTGACCGAAAGGGTAAGAAAAGATTTAGGGGTACTCCTTATAGTGCTCCGGTTGACAAGGGAAAACAGAAAGCTACTGAAAAGAAGCTAAGTGGGGGAGGGATAAATCCCAATCCTGTGAAATGTTTCAGATGTGGGAGCACGGGTCATCATGCTAATACTTTTCAGAATAAAGTGAAGAAATGCTTCAAGTGTGGACGAACAGGTCATGTGGTAGCAGATTGCAGAGCTACAATGCCTACTTGTTTCAATTATACTGAACAGGGTCATATCAGTACGACTTGCCAGAAACCAAAGAAGTCTCAAGGAGCTAGTGTGAAGGTGTTTGCTTTGGTGGGAGCCCAATCCACTAATGAGGAGCGTTCTGTCAAAGGTACTTGATTTATTAATAGTACTCTTTTGATTGCTATTATTGATACGGGTGTAACCCACTCGTTTATTTCTGTTGAATGTGTGAAGAGGTTAGGAATTATACCGTCTACTCTAGATCAGAGAATGACAATTGAAACTCCGTCTATTGGTTATGTGGTTACGTATTTAGTGTGCTTGAAGTATCCATTGACTATTTTTTATAGAGATTTCAGAGTAGATTTTATTTGTTTACCACTCGGTAATCTGAAAGTTATTCTGGGGATGAACTGGTTGGAATTCAACAGGGTCTATATTGATTATTATAGGAAGAATTTGTTATTCCTTACTCCAGAAGAGGAAGCGTTGGCAAATTCTTTATCTACTAAAGAGTTGGGAACTTTGTTGGAAGATGAGGATAAGATGTTCGTAGTGTTTGCATCTTTATCTGTTGAAAGCAAAGTATCATTTAGTGAGTTACCGGTTGTGAATGAATTTCCTGAAGTATTTCCTGATGATATTACATAATTACCTCCGACGAGAGAAGTTGAATTTACTATTGACCTTATTCCTGGTACAAGGCCCATTTCTATGGCACCATACATGATGTGTGCATCAGAGTTAGCTGAATTGAAGTCTCAAATTGGAAAGTTGCTTGATAAGAAGTTTATTAGGCCAAGTGTGTCGTTGTGGGGAGCTCCAGTGTTGTTGGTAAAGAAGAAAGATGGTAGTATGTGTTTGTGCGTTGATTACCGTCAATTGAATAAAGTGACCATTAAGAATAAGTATCTGCTTCCGAGGATTGATGACTTAATGGATCAGCTAGTTGGTGCTCGTATTTTTATTAAGATTGATCTGAGGTCAGGGTACCATCAGATACGAGTGAAAGAAGGTGATATTCAAAATACTGCGTTTAGAAATCGTTATGGACATTATGAATATGTTGTGACGCCTTTCGAAGTGTCTAATGCACCAGGTGTATTCATGGAGTATATGAATCATATATTCCATTCTTATCTGGATCCGTTTATTATGGTGTTTATAGATGATATTCTAATTTATTCTAAAACAGAATATGATCATAAAGAGAATTTGAGGATTTCATTACAGGTGTTGAAAGATAACAAGTTGTTTGCTAAGTTATCAAAGTGTGAGTTTTGGCTTAAGAATGTGAGTTTCTTGGGTCATGTTATTTCTGGTGATGGTATTGTAGTGGACCCTTCTAAAGTAAGTGTTGTGTTGCAATGGGAACCCCCAAAGACAATAACAGAGATTAGAAGTTTTATGGATTTAGCAGGTTATTATAGAAGATTCATCCAAGGGTTTTCTAATTTGGAATTATCGTTGACTCAATTGACTAGAAAGAGTCAAGCATTTATTTGGGATACAAGTTGTGAGGAAAGTTTTGAAGAATTGAAAAAGAAGTTGACTACGACACCATTGTTGGTTTTGCCAAGTCCTGTTGAACCTTTTGTTGTGTATTGTGATGGGTCTAAAATGTATTAGGTGGAGTTTTAATGCAAGATAGTAAGGTGGTGGCTCATTCTTCCAGACAATTGAGGGTGCATTAGAGGAATTATCCTACTCATGATCTTGAATTAGCTGCAGTGGTTTTTGTGTTAAAAATTTGGAGGCACTATTTGTATGGGTCAAGATTTGAGGTATTTAGTAACCACAAGAGTTTGAAGTATATGTTTGACCAAAAAGAACTGAATATGAGGCAGAAAAGATGGTTGAAATTTCTGAAAGACTATGATTTTAATTTGAGCTATCATCCGGGTAAAGCTAATATAGTAGCATATGCTTTAAGCCGGAAGATAATCCAATGTCGACATTGATGGTGAAAGAAATGGAGTTAATTAAACAATTTCGAGATTTGAGCATGGTTTGTGAAATGACACCTGCGAGTGTTAGGCTTGGAATGCTAAAAGTGAATGATGACTTTTTGGATGCGATTAAAGAGAATCAGAGGCTTGATGTGAAGTTAGTAGACTTTATTCCTACATGAGGAAGTGATCCTGATGGTGATTTCCAAGTAGATAATTCTGGTGTGTTGAGATTCCGGGGCAGAATTTGTGTGTCGGACAATGCTGAGCTGAAAAAGGCAATTTTGGAAGAAAGTCACCAAAGTAGCTTGAGTATTCATCCGGGAGCTACAAAGATGTATCAGGACTTGAAGAAGTTATTTTGGTGGTTTGGTATGAAAATAGATATAACACAGTTTGTGTATGCTTGTTTGGTGTGTCAGACATCAAAAGTGGAACATCAAAAGCCTTCGGGAATGATGCAACCATTGGAAATTCTGAAATGGAAATGGGACAATATTGTTATGGACTTTGTTACTAGTTTTTCGAATACAGTGAGAGGATTTGATGCTATATGGGTAGTTGTGGATCGGCTTACGGAATCTGCATATTTTATTCCTATTAACATGAGTTTTTCGTTGACGAAGTTGGCAAAAATTTATATTAGAATAATTGTGAAGTTGCAGGTGTTCCTTCAAGTATAATTTCAGATAGAGATCCGAGGTTCACTTCTAAATTTTGGAAGAGTTTTCAAGAAGCTTTGGGTTCAAAGTTAAATTTGAGTCCAACTTATCATCCGCAGACGGACGGTCAGTCGGAAAGGACTATTCAGACGCTTGAGGAGTTGTTAAGGACTTGGTGTTAGAACAGGGTGGTGCGTGGGATATTCATTTACCATTGATTGAGTTCACATACAACAATAACTACCATTCTAGTATTGGAATGATACCTTTTAAAGCTTTTTATGGTAGGAGGTGTATGATACCTCTGTGTTGGTACGAGACTGGTGAAAATGTGGTGCTTGGACCTGAGATTGTGCAACATACTACTATGATAATTCAGATGATTTGTGAAAATATGAAAGCGTCTCATAGTAGACAAAAGAGCTATCATGATAATAGGAGGAAAGAATTAGAATTTGATGAAGGTGGTCATGTGTTTTTGAGGGTCAATCCAATGACGAGTATTGGACGTGCTTTGAAATCGAAGAAGTTGGATTCTAAGTTCATTGGACCGTATTAGATTTTGCAGAAAGTTGGTATTGTTGTATACATAATGACATTACCGCCAGAGCTTTCGAATGTTGCATGATGTGTTTCATCTATCACAACTTCAGAAGTATGTGTCTGACCCATCTCACGTTATCCCGAGGGATGAGGTGCAGGTCAGAGACAATCTTACTGTGGAAGTGATGCCGATAAGGATTAAGGATCGCAAGATGAAGCAACTCAGTGGTAAAGGAATTGCTCTGGTAAGAGTAGCTTGGGGAGGAGCTGCTGGTGGAAGTGTAACTTGGGAGCTGGAAAGCAGGATGCAAGAGTCATATCCGAAACTTTTCTCATTAGGTACATTTTCGAGGACGAAAATATTTTAAGTGAGGGAGAGTTGTAACACCCCATTTTTAATAATTTATTCCACTACAAGAAAACCCTATTTTAGCGTCAGCCATAAATCCTAGCTAATACCCAAAAAATCGACGCTACATGGGTTTAGCGTCGGCCTAACATCGGTGTCGGGGTAGAGTTTCCTAAGTTGGAAGTTAGTTACCTTTAGTTTCGGCTCGAAAGTGACACTGGATTAGCGTCGACATTCGTTTATGCTAAAGCGACACTACAAGGGTGTCCCTAATCACAACATATATACTGAGTAGCATCGGTGATACCCGATGCTATGCAATGCCATACGTCTGTTTTTGATTTAGTTGGTCTATGTCCATGTCATTACATAGCATCGACTCCCAACCGCCACTACTCATTTTAGACAATAATTTATTTTGAGTTAGCATCCGTATCGTGGTCGACACGACAAGATTTAGACAACAACGAAAGTAATTTGCGCATATATTAGTGTCGGTTTAGGCCGATGCTACCATTAATTTCCTAATAAAAAACAAAACAAATGATTTTTTCCATATAACGTCGGTTTAAAGAGACACTATGGCACCGCTATTAGCGTTGGAGTCGTGACCAGCGCTAAAAAATCGCAGCTAAAACTTGATTTTCTTGTAGTGTTCATCGTGTATTTTTGGTGGATTGTTGGCCTTGTTTAAGGCGTGTGTCTTGATGTTTTAGTGTAGTGTCAAAGTGGGACGGGTTGACTTATGGTGCGATTAATAATATTGTGGAGTGCAGTAATAATAATAGGTCCAATAAAACATTATTATTATTATGTTAATAATATTAATTTAATTAATCTTATTATTATTGTCTTGTTTTAATTAAAAATAATGAGACTGAATTAGTAAAAGTATTATGGTGAGAGTATTAGGGAAATAATAACTTAATAAGAAAATTAGGGAAAATTAGTTATAATAATTTTGGAGAAACCAAAGGAGAGCTAGGAAGAGGAAGAACATAGCCAGGGCATTCTTCATAGACCAAATTTACAGGATTTTCTTCAAGATTTGAGTTAAGGGGGAGAAAGAGATTCTTATTAGGTGATATTAACATGATGGGGTAGTGAAAGATCCTTTCCCTCGTAAGATTTCTGTGTATAACTGTTGTTATATGAATGTGATGATTGATGAAACTATTGTTGCAAATTTGATATGATGTAATTGAATTCTGGTATGAATTATTATTGTTGTTGTGATGTATGTTGCATGATTGTGTAGATTTTCTATGGTTGCATAATGAGAATGGTGAATCTGGATCTAGAATTGATAGAACTGTATTTAGTAACAATATATGAAAGAACAACATAATTGAGAGTGTAAAATCTATGTAGAAACCTTCTTAGGACTGGTATGAAGTGTGGAAACAAGAAATATAGGAAACCGAATCAGAATGAAGGAGAAAACATGAAATTGGAGGTGTCTATGTCATTACGTGTAACAGGTGTGCATTACACGTATGGAGCTGCGCAGAAGTAGGGCATTATGCGTAACAAGAGGGCAATACGCGTATGAAATGTAATTTGGCACGACCATCTGCCCATTCTAGTAGGATATGCATATGAAACCCTGGCAATACACGTATGAGGAGGGTGTACGCGTATTGGCCTGAGAGTGGGGAGCCATACGCGTATTAGGGGGCGTATGAGGGGTGTAGGAGCTGGTCCATATGCATATGGCCTTGTGCATTACGCGTATGATCAGACTTGTAGGAAAATTTTTGGTGTTTTACGATTTCTGTCCCGATTTCGCATCTGTTGTCGATTCTCTTGATCTGAGGCATTTATGTAGACCTTAGGATATAATTAATCGAGGATTGGTGATTAGATTTTAATTAATGATGAAACTTAGGTGAATTTAACTAGACAATTAATCACTTAACTCGCGTGAGGAATATTTTGGTAATTGTGTGGAACTTTTGTTGCATATGTGATCAAATGGATCATCTAGATGTATAATGTGATGTTTATACATGTTGTATGAATAGTCATGGTCATGCATACATTGATATATTATTGGTGGGATGATTCGTTGTCGGATGGGCATATGCGATTCATCCGTACTTTGTTGTGGAGAATGTTGGAGATAAATCATTGCCTGATGAATGCATGTGATTTATCCGGATTCTTTACGAATCGAGTTCGATTGAATGAACTAAATTGGTACCACATGCCTTGTGTCGTTGTTGAGTCACATTGCATAATTGTTGTTGTTTCGTTGTTGCATAATTATTTTTGTGATGTTGTTGTATATGTTGATTGTGTGAGAAACTACCCTTGAATTGTTATCTGCACCGTTAATATTTGATTACGTTTCTCACTCCTTTGTTGTTGTATCTGTGCTTCCTTGGAAGTACATATAATATAGGTACTTGAGTGTGCGCATTGGCGGAGCCAGGAATATTTTGAAGCCTGGGCAAAAATTTAAAAACCGCAAAAATTTGCAAGAAATATGACGATTTTAAAATGGTGTTTAATAAAACTGTCACTATTTACAGTAAAATATGGCGGGTTTTATAAACTTACGTAGAATTAATAGAAAAATGACAGTTTTGACCATCTTTATTTTTACACATCAGTTGTTTTACGGTGAATTTTGTTTTTATTGTTTTTTTAAATCAAATATTTTCTTTTCTAATTGGGGAAATTGATTTATAAAATTGTATAGATTCTTAATATATATTTTATATTATTTGAGGATAAAATTTATTCTTTTCATCTTCTTTTTTACACCATTGTATGTTTTTTTTTAAAATTTTTTTTTAATTGTTTCTTTTATGTTAATTTTTATTTCTTCTAAGTATTCAATTTTAATTTATGGTTAATTCGGTCATAAATTATAATTTTATTCTTTATTTTAATTCTTGCATATTTTGTAATGTAGTTGAATCTAAATATTATAATATCAAAAAAAATTATGTAATGTATGCTTAATTGCATAAAAATATAGTTTATTTGCATAATTTATAATTTTTTTTTTGCTTAAACCTGTATTTTTATATATAAAAATATATTTTTTTGTTTAAACCATAATTTATAACATTAGACATGTATTTTTTTTCTTAATTTATAATTTGTAATTTAATTTTTGGGTTAAATTTATATTTTTTCTTCATTTTCGTTAATTTAGGTGTTTTAAACCGCCGTAATAACATTTTATTAATTTAATTTTTGGTTTAAATTTGTATTTTTCTGCATTTTCGTTATTTGCGTCGGTTTAAACTGCCGTAATCTATCATATAAGAAAGTAATGTTTTCTTTAAAAGTCTAAATTACCCTCTTGCTCAATTAATGATGCCACTTGGTTAATTCTACCCTCCAACTAATTGACACTTGGCAAATTAATTTAAATTTCATTATTAAATCCAATAATTATTTATTGAACAATTTTTTTTCATAAATATGATAATATTTGGTATGCAGTTATAAGAACGTGCAAACTCCCACTCTCACAAACCTCTCAAAACTTCCTCTCCCACCACCACCTCTAACACAAACTGCTAAATAAATTTTTTTGTTTTCAGAAGATGTTTACAACTTATAAATTCAAAACACACATCCTCCATTTCTCTTTTAGAACACAAATCACAAATTTGTTTATTTATATTTCTGGTTTTTACTCATGGCCATGCCGTTTGAGCGACTCGCCGACATCAACGACGAAAAATAGCTTTGGAAAGTGGCTGAGGGTTCATCATAAATGGATGGCCGTGTCGAATAATAAGGAGCATTTCGAAATGTTATTCGTCGACAAAGAGGTAATCAAGAAAATAATTTTTCTATAACAATCCCAAGTTTTGAAAAGTCTTATGTGTTTAGGTGTACGCATTGCCGATTGCACGACCAATTTGATGTTATTTGATGTTTAATATTTTTGTTAATCGCAGGGTGTTGATATCCATGTCGTTGTAACAACAGTCCATATGCCTGCTTTCTATGAAAAGCTTCAATTAAACCATACCTATACCGTGGAAAATTTCAAAGTTCAGCCTAATGCGGGTACCTTCAAACCTTCGTGTCACATGTTTATGCTGAAGTTTACCAGAGGTAAGTCTGTTGCTGATGATAATAAACATGAAATACCTGTTAAACCGCTGAAGTTTACAAGTTTTGGTGATATCATCACCGGAAAGTTCAAGAAATATGTCCTGATAGGTAAGTGTGTACGATTTTCCATGTGTTTCTGTTTTGGTTTTGTCAGTTGCGGCTAATGTAGAGTTACAATATATTATTTGATTTTATTGTTTATGCAGACATCATTGAAATGGTTGATACGATTGGATTTTCGTAGACACAGTCAGGGGCAAAAAAGTAATAAGTTAATTTACTGTTACCTGACCACATGTATTTGGCTATTAATTCCCGACATTCTGATATGTAGTTATGTTTCGTATATGACTTTCATGTACTATTTGTAAGTTTTTCTTACTGTTGTCTCTTTGTACGCCCTGTTTATGTTAGTCTGGGAAGCTGGTTTTTTTCTTCCATATATACCAGGTAATTTCAAGTAAGATTCATGAACATAACAGTCCTTATTATTTCCACGTCTAAAATCAGTGTTGTAGCCTCTAACTGATGATGGTTTTCATGTGTTGCAGGCCCTATGTATTGGCCAATGTTTGTGGTTGCTGTTTTGACCACAATAATAGGTTCTTAAGCCATCATCTCATGGACTTTTTCTATAATCCAACAATCTCTATCATTGGGTTACTCCACAAAGAGGACAAAAAGGTTTATTTTGTTTTGTGTGGTTGGTTAATATTTGATACACTATCAATTGAAATGAGATATGGATGAATATTGTTATTCAATATTAACACTGTCTGCATAATAACTCCCTACAAACATTGTTGAGGCTACTCCAAGACGCATAATAGAACATTTACACAATTCTATGTCGGTGAATTTTGGATGATCTTGCAGTTTTAATCCTCGATGAAGCTTACCGTCTCTTGGATCTTGGATTTAGTGCTGAAATTCAGGAACTTGTGAGTGTTATCTAACGCTATTATACAAAAATTATTGTTGTTACATTATGCAATTTCACAATTTATTTTGTCATGCTGTTAGTAAAAAAAATCACTCACATTTGATCAAGCATATTTGATTATACAAAAGTTTCTATTAATGTTATTTATGCTAATAACTTATTGTTTCTGACAAGGAACTTGGCTTCAAGCCATTCATCTTTAGCGGTCAATTGACCTTCGTAAGTTCTTTGCTGCTGGTGGAACATCATCGTCTTTGTATGACAAGCACATTAATTTTCTGATGCAGCAACACAATGATAATCAACAGTGAGAATTGGCTTTTGCTTGCTCTATCAAGGAAAATTGCACAATGATTTATATCATATTTTAAACATTCCACTATACATAGTATATAACATATTCTATTGTTACAATTACACTGCAATATAAGTTAGGATATGATTTTGGATCATCCAACAACTTTTCATTTGTTAGGATAGTATGACACTGTTTAGATTTCGGTGGTTGTTACTGACCCATTGTTAGACACAAAAACATGTTAATTGTTTTGATGTATTCAGGAAACTGATTGTTGGTAATCAATAAACTGATGATGGGGGTGAAACAAGAGCTTATTCTTCTTCACGAGTGGAGGTATAGTGGGTTCATCATTCATGTCTGATTTCAGAATTTTATAAGTTTTTCTTACTGTTGTCTCTTTGTATGCCTTGTTTATGTTAGTCTGGGAAGCTGGTTTTTTTCTTCCATATATACCAGGTAATTTCCTAACTTGGCCATGACTACGGATTTCGCCAATTCAACCGCTTTACACTCAGTTGCTACTCAAGGTCATATTGACTGTCGTAGGTTTCCTTTTGGAATTAGATTCAAATCTTGCAAAAATAGCCAGGAACAATGGCAAGACCATCATTCACTTTGTCACAAGAATGGGCCATTTACAAGTTGTCAGAGCCTCACTCACCAAGGATCCAACCACTGGATTTAGGACTGATAAGAAAGGTCAAATTGCACTACATATGGCTGTCAAAGGCCAAAATCGAGACATTTTGCTAGAATTGGTCAAACCTGACCCGACAGTTTTAAATCTAGAGGATAATAAAGGAAATACAACATTGAATATTGCCGCAAACAAGGGCCATATTGGAATGGATTAGATTAAACTAGATTGTATTGCAATAATATGGGGTTGATAGGATTGAGACAAGTTCATATTCATGTTTGTCTAATTTCTATTTTCTCTGTGATTTATAGGTTGTTGTTCAATTTGGTTGCAGTCTGTTATGTGCTTATCTATCCATTAATTACATGGATTGGTTCCGTTCCGCGTATGAGTTACGGGTAAAAGTTGACATGTACCTTTATGCATATGGAATTTAGGTTTATGTTGCTTCTGTCATATCACATACATGATCTGTCCAAGGCATTTCACATTTTTTTCTTATAGTTTGTAATGCTTTTTTCTGTGTTCTTATACTCCCCATTTTTGTGTTAGATTCAAAGAAATATACAGCTGCGAATAGAAGAGCAAGGCAAGTACCTCTAGACATTATGAGGAAATAAAAAATAACTTAAATGTTGCAGAGAAAAAGAAAATATAATATTTTATGAATGAAACACATAGTTTTAAACAAGAAGTCATGATTCTGTTTTTTACGTTGAGTTTGTAAAGTGCAGTTAACTTGAGTTTGTTAAAAATAATTATGCTAAAAGAGCTATGTTAGTGAATTTACTTCAGTTAATGACTGAATATTGTTGCTGTTTAACAGGTTTTGTTCACACATTTTTGCTAACCTGAACAAAGCTTTAATCCTATATTCAACAAGATCATATTTCTAGCTCCTTCCAATGTTGTTGTTTATCACAAACCCCGTTGACATAATCTATTGTTACAATTACTTTGCAATACAAGTTAGGATATGATTTTGGATCATCCAACAACTTTTCATTTGTTAGGATAGTATGACACTGTTTAGATTTTGGTGGTTGTTACTGACTGATTGTTAGACACAAAAATATGTTAATTGTTTTGATGTATTCGGTAAACTGATTGTTAGTAATCAATTGTTTATAACATTGTTGCAGTGGTGGTGATTTGTTAGTAATCAACTGTTTATAACATATTTATATGAACTTAGAATTTTATCCATTAAATACCTTGCTCATAATTTGTAATTTATGATAAATATGTTCTCACTCATTTGTTGTCATATTTTTATTCTTGATATTTTATTTATCAAATCTTCCAAGTGATGGCCTTTTTGAACTAAGTCGACTTGTGGTTGATAACAGTTGATAGATTTTGTTCAAAGTATAAAATAGAAAGCAAAGTGAACTTCAACATGATAACTATTTGAAGAAATATTAATAAGAATTGATACAATATTATTTCATTTTATTAATTAAATTGTGATTTGTTTAAAATTGAAAGTAATTATTAATATTTTAAGTAAAATAACATTTTGTTACTAAAAAAATTAATTGATCCATTAAATCAATTAAATTAAATTAATAAAAATAAATTATATGATTTTGAATGTTATTGATATTTTTTTTATATAAAAAACTGAAATATTATTCCTCATAATTGCACTCTCTCCCTCTCAGGTATTAGACTATATACTATTAAAATACACTATAAAAATGATATATTTTTGTAAATAGAATTTAAAATCATATCAAAACTATATAAAAAAACAAATGAGTAATGATTAACTGAAAATTAAATATATAAAGTGAACAATGAAATCAATAAAATTTTCTATCATGTAAAAAAAATTAATTTTAATAATAAATTTCTTATTAATACATATTAAAAATTATATATTTCCATGAAATATTAATAAGAATAATAGAATATAATTTTATTTTATAAGAAAAATTGTTATTTGTTTAAAATTAAAAATAAGTATTATTTTAAGATAAATAATATTGTGTTACCTAAATAATATAAAAAAATTATGTATTTTTATGAAGTATTAATAAAAATAACATATTTTTAAGAAATATCGTCTGAGTTTTATTAATATTTCTTAAAATACTTTTATTAAGGAGTTAATTGACTAATTAATTCAATTAAAATCTTTTCAATATATTAATTGATTCATTAAAATTCAATTAAATTTAATTAATGAAAATAAACTATATAATATCGATACCTTTTAAATAGCATCAAAAGTATTTTAAGAAAAAACTATAGGATTTTGAACAGGAATAATTTAAAAATATTTTAATTTATAGATGGAAACACGAGTACAAAAAACTTATAAACAGGTAAAAGTTTACTTATCGAATCAATTATTTTTTATAAACATGAATAAGTTACAATCATTTTTTATAAATGAAAATAAGTTATAAATATTTTAATAAACGAGAAAAATTCAACTATTGATAAAATTATCTTTATAAACGAGAATAAATTACAAATACTTTTTATAAAATTACTGTTCTGTATGATTTTTAAGGTATTTAAAAAAAATATCAATCTTAATAACAACCGCGTGTCTCCGACAGGTATCCGTGTGTAAGCTCATAATTTCGACACTTTGAAATTTGAGACATGAAGTCATTTCTTTTGTTGAGAGGATGATCAGTAGATAAGGAAAAGAAGAAGTGAAGATATTCAGGAGATGTTGACGAGGTTAAAAACTTAAGTGTTTCGACAGGACGACAAATAGTGTTCTGGCAAGCCAAGTTTGGAAACTTGTTTATAGGGTGGCATTTGTCAAGATAAGTGTAGTTTTCGACATTTCGACAGAAGATGTTTGGAAGAAGCATTGGTTTGTGAAGTTTGAAGAGTTTCTTCTTCTTCGACACTTCGACAAGTGAAGAGATGCAATGTTTCGCCACCAAAGGGAAGAATTCAAATTTGAAAGTTGCAAACCTTTGGCAGGTGGACACATGGAAGCTTCAGAGAAGAGAATTGCATGCAGGCTGACATTTGTCATTTAGTTAGAATTTTCCCGTTCTAGGCAGTTATTTTGTTTGTATATAAATAGGATAGTTTGTGTTTAGAATGCGTGTGTGAAAACTTATACAAAAATCCTGTAAATACTCTAAGTACCCAGTGTGAGAGAAAATGAGTCTGATATTTGGAACAATGTATGTGTTGAACACCATTCTTCTTTCAAGTTATTTAAATTATTAGTTTGTTTCATCAAGTTATTTTATCTTCAGTTTTATTTACTTTTCTGCAAAAGTTTTACATCATTTCGCCATTTTCTTACTCTTGTTCAAACTTTAACTTTACTTTCCTTTCAAAATCAAAGCATTTAACACTTTGACATTATTAACAAAACAAACCACAAATCATTAACAACACTAAGAGTATTTCGACAAACAATTGCACATGTGTCCTAGGACTTGTTTGGTTGGTCCTGCAAGTAACCCAGTTTTCTAAGAGATTGGTTAACCAGAGGTTGTTCGTCAAAAATCACAGCGAACAAATTGGCACGCCCAGTGGGACCAGTGCAATTAATAAGAATTAATAGAGAATCCTCTTAGTCAAAAAGTTCCTTGCTGCGTTGTGTGATTCTTAGAAGCGGTAAACTAGCCGTAACCGACGTAGAAAGACAAAAAAGAACGAGAGGAAGAAAGATGGCTAACTTGCCAAATACTTCAAACAATCCTAGCGAAACCATTCCAGTTTCCAATCCTATCCCTTCGTCATAAGGAGTAGCAGTTTCTGGCCCTATTTTAGAACAGATTAGGCCTCCATTAGTGGATTCGATACCAACGGATTCAGGGTCCCAAAATGCGCCTAGTTCTTCCACCATGGGACACTCAAGGCCCATGGGAACCCCTCCTCCTGGAGGGAACACCTTTAGGCCATTTATAAATTATTCTGTGCCCATGTCTGGGAGAGAACAACCATATGGAATGCCAACTTCAATGATGACAAACTTACATAATTCATCACCATTATTTTCTGATGCTATGGTTCAAATGTCTTCACCATTGCAAGGATCAGGATATGGTGGAAATGGGAGTAGATTAAATCAGGTTCCACCAGGATTCCATATGCCAACCATGACGAACCATTCGGCGCAAGTAATTCATCAACAAATGGATGAAAGTAACCATGATATGGTGCAGGCATTGACACAACAAATGGGGGAAGTGTTTAATCCTTTAATACAAAATACTACCTAAACAAACCAGATATTGGCAGAACAAATGGCACGCATTGCTGACTTATTTGGAGTCCCTCAAGCACAACAAAGAATGCAAGTGAATCAAAATCTTGCCAATAGGCCTGTCGAAGAGGAACTTACTATAAACCAAAGGCCATTAGGAAACCCTCAAGAAAATCCCAGGGGCCAAGAGGTAATAGTCGAACAACCTCATGTAGAAGAACCCATTCGACAGGAACCTAGAAGAATAATAGTCCCAAGGGACCAAAATGCTGATGAAATATTACAACAGAGAATGCGTCACAACAATCTGCCTGTCGAAAACAATATTACAACCATGGTTGAGAGAATAATGGCGCAAAATGGAGTAGACGTAGGATTACAAAGGCCTAGTTATACTTCCCCTTTGTCTGAATATGTTTTGCAGCAAGAGTTGCCACCAAGGTGGAAAGTCCCCAAATTCACCAAATTCTCAGGGGATACTAGTGAATCCACCATAGAACACGTAGCGCGTTATTTGATAGAGGCAGGAGAGATTGCTAATAATGAGAACTTAAGGATGAAATATTTTCCAAGTTCTTTGACAAAAAATGCCTTCACTTGGTTTACTTCTCTGCCTGCCACTTCAATATTTGCATGGACCCAATTAGAAAGATTGTTCCACGAACAATTCTATATGGGACAAACTAAGATAAGTTTAAAAGAATTAGCCAGTGTCAAAAGAAAATTCTCTGAACCTATAGATGATTATTTGAACAGGTTTAGATTGTTAAATGCTAGATGTTTTACACAGGTGCCAGAACAAGAGTTAGTCGAAATGGCTGCAGGAGGTCTGGATTATTCCATAAGGAAAAAATTAGACACCCAATACTTGAGAGACATGGCACAACTAGCAGATAGAGTAAGGCAAATAGAAAGGCTAAAAAATGAGAAATTTAGATCAAATAAAAACAAGAAGGAAAGAGTGGCCTATGTAGGAATAGTTCAGGAAGAAGATTATGACGAAAACGAGTCATTCATTTTCGACCAGCAAGAAATTGATATAGCAGAACTAAAACAAGGCCCTCCATATTCCTGTAAAGTTTTAGCTCCGTCGAATGGAAAAAATCCAGTCGAAATAGAAAAGAATGACAGGTTCCCTAAAAGAACCTACACATTCGACATCACCAAATGTGATGAAATTTTTGATTTACTAGTCAAAGATGGTCAGTTGATAAAACCAGCAGGCACTAAGGAGCCTCCTGTAGACCAACAGAAAAAGAGAGGTTTTTGCAAATACCATAATTTTTTGGGTCATAAAACTTCTCAATGTTACCTTTTCAGGGATCTTGTCCAGAATGCAATCCAGAATGCACGGTTGAAATTTGGAGACAAAGCTAAGCAACAGATGAGGGTCGACTCCAATCCCATGCAGGTTGTGGAGGCCAACTATGCTGAACCAGAAATGGTGAATGTGGTCGAAATGGAAGTCATGGCTGAGGAAAGTTTTGAAATGGTAGAAGCTACTGAAGGTTTCGACGCCAACTTCACCATGATAGAGGCTGCTGAGGGCTTCGACACCCATGTAAATGTGGTGGAGGGGGCTGATGACCTTACTGAACAGACTGAGGGAAAAGAAGTCAAAGCTACTGAAGGCTTCGACAAAGAGAACGCCACTGAAATTACTGAAGGTTGCGACGAAGGGAACACAGTCAAGATTGGCAGAAGTTTCGACCAGAAGAACTGTGACAGAGATGCTGAGCATGGAATGGTATGGGACACTCTAGGAGAACCCAGTGGAAAGTTTGACTTCATGGTGAAGTATTCTGCACCACCAAGCTCCAAAACTGACATCAGCGAAATCAAATCCACAGGATGGGGAGACTTTTTCAGAAGTGATAATGAGGAAGAAGATAACAAAGCCCTCATTACACAAAAAGAGGTCACTGAAGGCCTTAGTCATGGCAAGATCAAGGAGACAGAGATTGCTGATAATGTCCATATTGTCGAACCAATAAATAGAAGCACCACCAAGACTAAAGAAGATTCTGCCGAAGGTGTTGTGCAGAAACCCCCTCATGGGAGTCTGTGTAGAACAATGGAAGCCCCAAAAGAAAAGTCAGTTCCACAATGCTGCAAGTTCATCCATAGAAGCTTGCACCCAAAAGGCAGGATAGATCAATTAGAAGAGAATATCCCTGAGGAAATGATGCTAGTCGAAAAAATGAATAAACTGAAGATCACAAGTGAGCAGAATGCAGGGATTCATATGGTAGAAGTCACTCAGAAGATAGGACCAGACACAAACAGAAAGAACCATCAAGAGAAACATCAGAAGCTGGTTTATCCAGAAGAAAATGAAAGTCTTGTCGAATTCATCCAGAGGTGCCAGAGGAAGAATGCAGAAGTTATGCTTTGCCCAAGGTGCAGCGTTGTGTTCGACAGGAAAGCAACTAATGACTTGGAAGCAGCAGAAAAGACCAAAAAGAAAAGGAACTGAGGAGCAGTCCCACCAGTCAGAAATGAAAGGTTCGACCCAAGAAGAAGGGGGCATCATAACCAAGGAATGGGAGAAAGGCGTTACAGCACCTATAAACCATCCAACAAACCGAATGATGACAAGTGGGTCCAGCCTATAAGGGATGCCCAAGGTCAAAAGAGGTGGAAAAGTTTCGAAGTGAATAGGGGTGCCTCAATAGAAGTGAAAAAGGAGGTAGAAAAAGTAAAGCCAAAGTACGTTTCTGAAAACTACAAGGGGAAGAACCCTATGTCCAGGTCCCAATGGAGAAGGTTTCAAAGGCAGAAGAGAATTGAAAAAGAAACTGTAGAACACAAAAGGATTGGGCAGAATAAAGCTGAGTCAAGCAAGTGTATGCAGACAACAAGCAAAGGGAAATCTTCGGCGAAAGAAGAACTCCCTCAGAAAAATAAATCTAGTGAGACAACAGAGACACAGAAAATAAGCAACAGAGTGCCAGAAGACGAAGAAGTTACTGATGACTTCAGCTCAGAGTCTGATGCGTCCTTCGACGTAACGTGCAATGTGGTTTCTGTGTTGCCCAGAGACTATGATAGGATAATGGAAGTGGAGGACGAAGAGGATGATATGGAAGATGATAGCATAGGGCTTAAGCCTGTATGTTACTATATAATGAACAATGGCTGTGTCGAAGAGCAAAATGCTTTCTTCGAAAAGCCAGATGATGCAATGAAGGCTCACTTAAAGCCTTTGTTCATAAAAGGGAAATTAGAAAACGTGGGTGTCAACAAAATCCTGATAGATGGAGGAGCAGCTGTGAATCTAATTCCTCATTATATGATAAAGAGGATTGGAAAAGATGACTCAGACACCAAACCTCACAACATGGTGTTGTCCAACTATGAAGGTAAGGTAGGGACAACATTGAGGGTAATACAATTGAACCTGACTGTAGGAACCATTACCAGGCCTACAATGTTTGTGGTGATAGCATCAAAAGCAAATTACAACCTGCTGTTGGGAAGAGAGTGGATCCATGGAATTGGGGTTGTACCATCATCCATGCATCAAAGGATATCAATTTGGAGGCCAGATGGGATTGTCGAAAACATAGAAACAGACCAAAGTTACTTCATGGCTGACGTGAACAATGTCACTAGTCGTAACTTCGACAAGAACTTGGCCCACATAGCACCTTGCAATCCAGCTGGTTTCGACCTAACAGCCTCCGACAACGCATACTGTTCCATGTACCTCCACCCTACGCATGGTTTCCAGTGGGACAAAGAAATAATTGGGGAGACAAATTACACTTGGGGAACTGCCCATGTCAACCCAACTGGGTGGGGGAGTGAGTTCAGTGAAAATGACTGAAGCATCAACAATAGAAAGGATTACGGCTTATGTAGCCGAAAAACAACTCAAAGCGGCCCTTGAGGCCGAAGCAAGAAATATGGCTATTAAAGCCAACACACAAGTTATCGAAGAACAACATCCTCAAGAAAGTATTGAGGAACAATGTGCAAAACAGAGTTTTGAAGAAAACTCTAGTGGCGAATGGAAGAATCAAAGGCTTGATGCCATTTATGATGACGAACCCTTGGGATTTGAAAAAGATCCAGCCCCAACCAATATGAAAATGGTGGCACAGGATCCCTTAGAAGAGATCAATCTGGGACTGGGGGCAGAGAAAAGGCCAACTTACATCAGTGCCAAGATGGATCCTCAGCTCAGAGTCGAAATAATCCAACTGCTGATTGAGTTTAAAGACTGCTTCGCATGGGATTATGACGAAATGCATGGTTTAGACAGAAATTTGGTCGAATTGAAGTTGCCAATACTGGAAGGGAAAAAGCCAATAAAGCAGACTCCCAGACGCTTCGCACCTGAAATTCTGTCGAAAATTAAAGAGGAAGTCGAAAGACTTCTAAAATGCAAGTTCATCCGTACAACAAGGTATGTCGAATGGATTGCTAATATTGTTCCTATGATTAAGAAAAATGGCAAACTTAGGGTGTGCATTGATTTTAGAGATCTAAACTCAGCTACCCCTAAGGATGAATATCCTATGCCAGTGGCAAAAATGCTTGTAGATTCTGCAGCAGGCCATGAGTATTTAAGTATGCTTGATGGATATTCTGGCTATAACCAGATTTTCATTGCTGAAGAAGATGTTCCAAAAACAGCTTTTCGTTGTCCAGGGGCAATAGGAACATATGAGTGGGTAGTCATGCCCTTTGGTTTAAAAAATGCTGGAGCTACTTACCAAAGGGCGATGAACTCTATTTTTCATGATTTCATTGAAACGTTTATGCAAATTTATATAGATGATATTGTGATTAAATCTGCCTCAGGCTCAAACCATATTGACCATCTTCGACAATCCTTTGAAAGGATGAGGAAGTTTGGTTTAAAAATGAATCCCCTTAAATGTGCTTTTGGTGTGCAGGCAGGTGATTTCTTAGGCTTTGTAGTCCACAAGAAAGGGATTAAAATTAATGAAAACAAATCCAAGGCCATAATGGAAGCGAAAGCGCCATCGACAAAGAAGGAATTGCAGTCTCTACTAGGGAAAATTAACTTTCTTAGAAGGTTCATCTCCAACCTTAGTGGAAAAACACAGGCCTTCTCACCTTTACTTCGACTAAAGAAGGAAGGCTTCACTTGGGGGCAAGAACAACAAAATGCTTTCAACAAGATCAAAGAATATCTGGCCAGTCCTCCAGTTTTAATGTCTCCTTGTCAAAAAAGAAGTATGAGGCTCTACATCTCAGCATCCGACAGAACATTGGGAAGCATGCTTTGTCAGGAAGATGAACATGGCATCGAAAGAGCCATCTATTATCTCAGAAGGGTCTTAAATGATGCTGAAACTAGATATAGTATGATAGAGAAACTATGTTTATGTGTATATTTCTCTTGTACAAAGTTAAAGCATTATATAAAACCCATTGATGTATATATATCTTCTCATTTCGACGTAATAAAACATATGTTGTCTAAATCTATTCTACATAGTCGAATTGGAAAATGGGCCTTGGCATTAACTGAGTACTCTTTAAAATATATGCCTCTAAAAGCTGTCAAAGCACAGGTGGTTGCTGACTTTATAGCTGACCACTCCATAGTTGGAGACGAAATAAAATACGTCGAAAGAGAACCTTGGAGATTATATTTCGACGGTTCCAGTCATAAGAATGGAACAGGTGTCGGGGTATTAATTATTTCTCCCAATAAAATTCCAACAAAGTTCAAGTACAAAATAGAAGGCTGTTGTTCAAACAATGAAGCAGAATATGAAGCTTTGATTGCTGGACTTGAAATATTGTTGGAATTGGGGGCAACAGAGGTCGAAATAATGGGTGACTCTGAGTTGGTAATAAAACAATTGACAAAAGAATACAAATGTGTCAAAGAAAATCTGATCATGTATTTTGTAATAGCCAACAGACTCCTCAAGCAATTCGACAGTGCAGCCTTTAGACACATTCCTAGATTAGAAAATCAGGAAGCAAATGACTTAGCTCAACTGGCATCAGGCTACAAGGTGTCGAAAGAAAATCTGGAGAAATTTGTCGAAATAAGAGGAAAAGTATTATCCACTAGACTGTCCCCATCAGATTTGGAAACCATAAGACTGGGATATGGTGATGAAGAAAATTTTGAAAATTTCAATGTAGATGATCCAGAGGTAGGGCATTGGAGAAAGCCTATTAAGGATTATTTACAAAATCCAAACCAGACAGTCGAAAGAAAAATAAAGTATAGAGCTTTAAGTTACGTACTCTTTGGAAATGAGCTGTTTAAAAAGACTGCAGAGGGAGTCTTACTAAAGTGCTTAGGAGAGACTGAAGCTTATATAGCCTTGTCGAACGTGCACAGTGGTGCATGTGGTGCACACCAGGCAAGTCATAAGATGAGGTGGTTACTATTTCGGCAAGGGATGTATTGGCCAACAATGTTAAAAGATTGTGTCGAATTTGCAAAGGGATGTCAAGAATGCCAAATTCATGCAGGCATACCTCATGTGCCTGCAAATGAGTTACATTCTATTATAAAGCCTTGGCCTTTCAGAGGTTGGGCTTTAGATTTGATCGGTGAAATTCGACCAGCTTCTTCAAAAGGGCAAAAATACATTTTGGTTGGAGTAGACTACTTCACTAAGTGGATTGAAGCCATACCACTGACGAATGTAGACCAGGAAGCAGTTATAGACTTCATCCAGAAACACATAATTTATAGATTTGGAATACCAGAAACTATAACCACTGATCAAGGATCTGTGTTTACTGGAAGAAATATGCAGGCATTTGCAAAAGAGACAGGTTTTAAGTTGCTAACTTCGACACTTTATTATGCCCAAGCAAATGGACAGGTCGAAGTAGCCAACAAAGTTGTGATAAATCTAATAAAGAAACATGTGGGTAAAAAACCTAGAAATTGGCACAAGACTTTGGATCAAATCCTTTGGGATTGTCGAACGTCTCCTAAAGAGGCAACTAATTCTACCCCATTTAAGTTGACTTATGGACATGATGCAGTATTACCAGTCGAAATCTATTTACAATCAATACGAATTCAAAGGCATCATGAAATTCCATCTGAGATTTATTGGAGTATGATGATGGATGAGTTAGTTGATTTAGATGAGGAGAGGTTACGTGCTTTAGAGTTGATAAAAAGGCAGAAAGAAAGAGTCGAAAAGTTTTACAATAAGAAAGTAAAATTTAAAGCCTTTTTAGTTGGTGATTTACTTTGGAAAGTAATTTTGCCCATGGAAAAGAAAGATAGATTGATGGGAAAATGGTCTCCTAAGTGGGAAGGACCTTTCAAAATTTTAAGAGTTTTTTCAAATGGCGCATATGAAGTCGAAGAAATGGAAAAAGACAGGAGAGTGCTGAAAATAAATGGCAAATATTTGAAGAAGTATAAGCCAACATTGCAAGAAATAAAAATAGAAATGGAATAAAATTGCAAAAGCTTGTCTTCGCCAAACAGATGGCTTTAAGTAACATTACATATGAAAATTCTTAGAAAAATAAAATTCCCTATTTTCTATTACAAACTACTGTTGGAGAAAAGTTGCTTTGAGTTCGTCAAATTTCTTCTGTTGAAGCTGAATTCGACGTTCACAGAGACTTTTGCTAACAGTCAGTTCGTCAATTTCTCTGTGGAGTTGTTGGGCTGTTTCTGCATGTTGAAGACCTTTCTGAAGCTCCCTGTCAATTTCTTCTTGGCTGGGCTGTTGGAGGCTAGCTTGACGTTCCTTCTCTTGGAGGATCTTCTTTTGAAGTTCGACAATCTGAGCTTGATAAGCCTGGATGTTATTTTCGCACTCAGCAACAACTTTGGAATAATCTTCAGAAAGCTTGTTTAGCTCTGAGATTTTGTCTGTCGAAGAAGCTACAACATTCCATTCTGAGACTTGTTTTTCAGATTTAGTTGTGATGCTCTGAGAAAATTCTCTTTGGCGAACCAAGTCAGCACTTACTGAATCAATCATAGACATCAGGTCCATCACCAGACGAATCTCTTCAGTCGAAGCCTCCAGGAGATTGGCTTGCTTTAGGAGTTTCTTCAAGTCATATTGTGCAGAAGGGTTTTGGGCCAGAGTTCCAAATAGGTCCACCCCAAGGATTTTTGCCTTAATCTCAGCCATGATAACACTGATTGGTTGAATTTCAGAGGTAGCCCCTGAGGTTGTTGAGCTGCTGTGGGAAGAGTCCTGAAAATTGTACCTGGAACTAAGTAAGGCTCTCAGATATTCCAGAGGTTTTCTTACTTTCAGGCTTTCAATTTCCTCATGGGACAAGCTTGTCGAACCCGTATTGAGAGGAGTTTCTGTTGGAGTTTCTGCTGGAGTAGGAACAGCTTGGGTACTTCCTCCAGGGTTCAAGCTTGTGTCTGGTTGCTTCGACAGATCTGATTCTTCTTCGACAACTTCCTTATCAGCCTCTGTTGTATCAATTGGCCCTTGAGGTTGTGCATCCTGGTCTGGGGCAGCCTTTTCTTCCACAATATTATCTTGACGAAGAGGAGAATTGTTGTCAGAAGACTCAGGGTCACTGATGTTGAAGTCACTGAAGGTCTGAGGTCCATAAACACCAGCATCTGGAGTGGTTTCTTCCTGAAGTCGTTCAGCTAAAGTCTTTTCAGAATCAGAAGGGATAACCTCTTCTTGAACCTTGGAGGTTTCTTCGACATCAATGTTAACCTGAAATAAACAGGAAAGGGAAGTTTAAAAGAAGAAACAATGCAGTTAAGACTACGAATATTGTCAGTCGAAAAATGATACCTGAGGAATCTCAGTATGAGTGTCTGAATCCTCACTTTTCTCACTTCTTGAAGGGATTTTGTTGGTTGGACTGCTGGGAGGAGTTCGTCTGTGGACAATGGATCTCTGGGAGGCCACTGTCTTTATTCTCATGCCTTTGTTTCTTTTCAGAGGTTGAGGCTCAGGAGATTCATCCTCAGATTCTTCGACACTCACCTCTTTTTCTTCTTGTTTTCTTTTTGTGGCTGGTGTGCGAGTTACCTGAGGTGTGCAAAAAGGTAATGTATTCAGTATAGAGAATATTGAAATTTATATAAGAGAAGAAGAGTGAGATGTCATTATTGGTCGAAACCTTTTTAGCAGTTATGGGTGATTTTTCGACCTATTTAGAAGAGGTCCCTTCACCAGGAGTTTTCTTGTTAGTTATTCTAACAGCTGAAAGAAAAGAAGATGAATGAACATTGATATAAAACATAAAAAGAGTTAGAAATAAGAAGAGGGATTTAATTTCTTCGACACCTTCAAGAATAGGTTCTTCCACACTAACGTGTTCTATTCCAACATGAAGGTGCCCAGGGAAGTTTCCCAAATAATACTTCGTCGGAACCACACGTTCGGCAAGTTTTTTGCTAGACTCACGAAGCAGCTTTAAGTGAGATCCATACACAAACCAATCTGGGAATGGAGGGCACAAGGCCACACCAAATTCTGCAGAAGGGAGTGGGGGAAACTTTGGGGGAAATGAAGTGTAAGCAAAGTTGTAACGTGCATGTGGTGGAATATATGAAGGCACCCCCAACTTATCCAACTTTTCTAAAAATTTTTGTTTTAAAGTCACTGCTGCTTCGCCTATAGTTCGACGAAGATCATTTGGCCTGTAAATAGTTTCAAAATATTTTTGAAATTTTTGAATTTCTTTGATATGCTTATCTGTACCTTTCTTCTTTTTATCCTGCACAAAAGCAAAGGCATTCGTCAGGAGTGTGTTGAAAGTTGTGACATCAAAGAAGTTGTTAATATAATACTCCTTCCACCAAACGTCGAAGTCTTCAGTGCACAAGAAGTTTGGTCGAAATATGGTAGGGTAGACCTCCAAAGATGCGTCGAAAAATTTGTTATACAATTCTAGACTTTTCTCAAAATTTTGAAATGAGTTGTAGAACAAAATGGAGCCTTTCTTGTGGTAGATGGGTTTTGTCTTCGTCTGTGTTAGCCCAAATTGTCTGGCCACCAGGTTAGGTTGATAGACAATGAGGGAGACTTTGGTGTTATTAAGGCTGTGATGGGAGAAAAGGTGTCTTGGTATAAGGAAGGCTTCCCAAATGGATATATAGGAATCTTCTTCTTTTTGGTTTTCTAATGGGAGTTGCCTAGTGAACCATTTAGGACCCACAGTCCTGCTGGCGAAGGGTGCCATGGATGGAGTAAACTTGTAACGTTTGGCGAACATCATTACATAGCTAGTGAAGGCTTATCGAAGACCTATTCCTTCGTCAGTAGGTGTTAGTTGAACTAGCCTGGGCCATTCGACACGCCTGTCTTTCACTTCTTCTTCGTCAATTGGTCTCTTGATAGGGATGCAGGCTTCGAAGGTTGCATTCAGCCACAGCTGTAAAAGCCAGAAGGGGCCTGTTAGGCTGATGGTTCCTTTGTCCTTGATGGTTTTCAGGTTGCTCACGCTTTCACTCAGAGATTCATAGAGATTTGCCAGAAGCAATTCACTTAGACAAAATGCAACTCCATTATGAAGTTGATTGGCCATGGTAATATAGCTTCTGGAAACCTGGAGTGATCTGGTGCATAAGACAAATTTGGCTAACCACAAAGTAAGGAAAGCAATATGTTCTCTGTCGGAAACTTCCTCAGTGCCTTCGCCTTGATGATAAGCAATGGATAAGGAATATCCAACATGTTTGGTGTCGAATCCTATGGGATCTTTGTTTAGGTGCTCAGGATTAAAGATTTCTCCTATAGGACTAAGGCCAGTGATGGCTGCTATGTCGAAAAGAGTGGGGGTAACCATACCACAAGGAAGATGGAAGTTGTTGTAGGTACTGTCCCAGAAATACAAAGAAGCCAGCAACATATTTTGGCAGTAGTGTGGGCCTTCTTTCGACAACTGAATCAGGTCATAAATACCTGTCTTCTTCCAGAATTTTTCCTTAGCTTTTTCGACTCTAGTGAGCCAAGCTAGATAATCTGAAGGGTCTTTTGTTAGGGGAGGGCTCCTAAAGATCCTAGTTTGATTTAAGTATGACAAGTCTAATTCTGTCGAAGCTATTGGGATCTCAGGTTTCTTAGAGGATGTTTCGACAGTTTTAGGGTTCTTACTAGCACCTATTGGTTTAAAGGCAGAATAGCAAGGATAAAAATCCTTTAAACGGTTTGGGTCAGCAGTGGGATCAGAGATAGGACCTAACATTGCATGGTGAACTCCAGAGACCAAGATAGGGATTATTACCTGAGATCTGTAGATACTAGCTTTCTCCCTCTCATTTGGAGGTTCTGGGATGTACTGTTGTTGATTCACTTGCATGGGTCCAGACAAGGTGTGAGCAGGAGGGAGATCAGCAGTCTTCTTTTCTTTTTTGGCACTACGTTCAGCAACATTCTTTGGGGGCGTCATTGTTATGAGAAGATTAGAGCTGGAGTAACAGAAAGTTTGAAAGGGTTGTAATGGAGGTTTTCTTTGGTGGAGAAGAAGAGTCTGAGAGCGTGAAAATGATGAAAGGTTTTTGGAGAAGGTATTTATAGAAGGTGACAGGATATAAAAATAAATGAAAAAGAAAAGAAAAAAGACTTTTCAGTTTTAGTCATGGGGGACATGCGTTTTGATCAATGGTGTTGATTAAAGGTGACGGTTGGTAGGGAGCCCATGATTTAGCTAGAATATAGGGTTATGGAAGGTTGTGTAAACGTGGGCTAGATGAGACGTTTTTTCAGAAAGTTGGAATCATGGTGTTTCCTTGGGACTCAACAAAGTCACTTTATAATTAATGAGACTGACATGTTGTCAGAAGTCATTTCGACAGCAAAGGATATTTCTCCAAAAAATTAGTCGAAAACATCTTTGCTGGGGGGCAATTTGTAAGCTCATAATTTCGACACTTTGAAATTTGAGACATGAAGTCATTTCTTTTGCTGAGAGGATGATCAGTAGATAAGGAAAAGAAGAAGTGAAGATATTCAGGAGATGTTGACGAGGTTAAAAACTTAAGTGTTTCGACAGGAGGATAAATAGTGTTCTGGCAAGCCAAGTTTGGAAACTTGTTTATAGGGTGGCATTTGTCAAGATAAGTGTAGTTTTCGACATTTCGACAGAAGATGTTTGGCAGAAGCATTGGTTTGTGAAGTTTGAAGAGTTTCTTCTTCTTCGACACTTCGACAAGTGAAGAGATGCAATGTTTCGCCACCAAAGGGAAGAATTCAAATTTGAAAGTTGCAAACCTTTGGCAGGTGGACACATGGAAGCTTCAGAGAAGAGAATTGGATGCAGGCTGACATTTGTCATTTAGTTAGAATTTTCCCGTTCTAGGCAGTTATTTTGTTTGTATATAAATAGGATAGTTTGTGTTTAGAATGCGTGTGTGAAAACTTATACAAAAATCCTGTAAATACTCTAAGTACCCAGTGTGAGAGAAAATGAGTCTGATATTTGGAACAATGTATGTGTTGAACACCATTCTTCTTTCAAGTTATTTAAATTATTAGTTTGTTTCATCAAGTTATTTTATCTTCAGTTTTATTTACTTTTCTGCAAAAGTTTTACATCATTTCGCCATTTTCTTACTCTTGTTCAAACTTTAACTTTACTTTCCTTTCAAAATCAAAGCATTTAACACTTTGACATTATTAACAAAACAAACCACAAATCATTAACAACACTAAAAATATTTCGACAAAAGATTGGTTAACCAGAGGTTGTTTGTCAGAAATCACAGCGAACACCGTGCTAATGCGGGTATCATACTAGTAGTACTTCTATAATTTAATTTTTGGTTTAAATATATATTTTTCTCTATTTTCAAATTTGATGGAACCATTGAGAGACATAAAGAAAGGTTAGCTGCTAAGTGTTTTAATCAAATCGAAGGTATAGACTTTTTGTGAAACCTTTCTCTTGTGGCTAAATTGAGTACCGTCAGGTTAATTCTTGTTCTTGCCTCATTCTTAAATCTGCAAAAGAAACAAGCCACTGTTTCCAGAAGTTCAACAGAAGTTGAATACCGCGCAATGGCTATTTCATATTGTTTTTTTTAATATTAAAACTTTTATAATAAAATTAAGCCAAGATGGCTATTTTCTTCAACCAGTCACAAAGTGACATGTAATATCCTTTCATACAAACATTGTTATTGAAAGCTTGGACATATGATTTGGTTGTGCCTTTTATGATATTAACAGAATTACAAGATCTGCCCCAGAAAAATTGCAAGCCGCACTGAAATTTTTTGCTCTAAGTCATTCCATGGAACATTTGCAATATAGTAGCAACTAACTAACTAACTAATTGCAAATTATTGTGATGACTTGCAACAGAAGCAACTAAATAACTAACTAACCAACTCTCTTTCGTATTTTCTTTCTAATGATTTTCCAATATTCCCGGCTAATACTTGAACAATCTTAGACCGAAATGATTTGTTTCATTCAAAATATTAGTCATTCAACTCAACATTTTCGTCGGCAATTTGGAAATCCATCCTTCTTGATCAATAAAAGAGAGACTCAAGAATTTACTAAGTTCAGCTGCACTCATGCTCTTCATCCATTTCACACGTTTCGATTTGTTTGCTCCCCTTCCAAAGCATTTCTCCTCCACAAAAGTAAGATTTTCTCTACAGTTTCACAAAATTTCACATATTAATACAAGAAAGTGAATCACAATTTTAGTAGTAACAAATTAACAATAAAACTTACTCATGGCCAACCAGAAATCTAGGACTCCAACCCTCAGGACAAACAGAATCTATGTAAGAATTTGCTATGATCACTCTTGCATAAGCTTCCATAGCTCTCCCAAGTTCAAACTTTCCTCCATAACCATTTATTTTACATCTATTAAACACAAATCCACTTGGATCATTTGCTGAATTTCTATAATGTGCTGTAATAACTCCATCCTTTTTCACACCACTTTTCCCCATCGAAAAAAATATATTACTATCCTGCATATTAATTGATAATTAGTTGATAATTTCTTATAATTCAAAGAAGAAAAAAACAATATGAAATTTTTTTTTTACCTCAAAGATCGATTGACCATTCCCGAATATGAAATCAATTCCACCTTGGATGAAACATTTTTTAAAGTAATGACGACCATGGTCTGAATATAGAGTATCTTGCACCCCAAGAAAACCACAACTATAGAAAACACATTTATCTGCACGAACTCTAGCAGCTACACCTTGTGTGATGCCATTCACCTTTAACATTGGACTGTTCAATATATTCTATGATAATAATTATAACACAAAAAATAAGTAATAATAATAATAATAAAAATAATATTAACGCTTATATTGCAGGGTTGAATGCCTATTAACCCTAATATTAATAGTTTACCGCGAAATATTAATAGTTTACCGCGAAAGTAATGCCCTTTGCAGCTGTATTATCTGCTCTTGTATCGAATGTAGCATTCTCATGCATACTCCATTCTATACTTGTGGTTTCTCTACTAACTCCTTCAAGATAAATGCATGGTTTGTTCTGTGGAATATATACTTGCTCTCTGGATATTATGTAACAATAAATCAATATGTATAACAAAAAAATGTTACATATAATAATACTTGAAAAAGAGAAATATATATATACTTGTAAACACCAGAGGAAATTTGGATGTGAATCCATTGAGAGTTTCCTGCAGGGACAGAATCAATGGCACTTTGAATTGTTTTGAAATTTGCTTTCCCTGATTGACTAACACTAATGCTCTTCAAGTGATTGCTACAATCATTAGATTCACATAAATCAAAGAAAATAATTACTAATACTAAAATGAAAGCAAATGATTCTAGAGACTGCATTTTTCTCCAATTGGATGTGTAATGTGGTGGTGCAAATTCAACACAATCATAAGATTTTATAGCAATAAAAATATCAGATACAAAATTTAATTGCGCATTGTGTCCATCAACTTATTCCATAAATATTCTTTTAGAATTCTATTGGCCACTAAAAATATTAATTATTTTTTGTATTTTAAAAATAATTTTTAAGTAAACTTATTTTAAAATAGTATAAGTTATATTTTTATAAATTAAAAAATTAATTTATGCAAATAGTTGTTGTTACTTTTAAAATAGTAAAAGTAAATTAGCAGCTTAATTTATGCAAATAAGTTTTTTTTTTTTTTTTGACCGGAATTTATGCAAATAAGTTATTGATACTTTTAAGATAGTAAAAGTTCTTTGTATTTCTCATAATATACTAATATTAATATAAATTAGTTCATATTGTTAATAATGACAGGTTGAATAATAAAGAATTAGTCATGTATTTATTATAGCATAATATCGTAGTTTTCTGATTTTGGACATTTGTTCCTGTTTTAATTTTTCCTTTTGAAATTTATTTTATTTAAATTGTCATAAATATAACTTAATTTGATTTTTAAATTCTTTTTCTATTTTTGTTTAAATTTAGAAAGTTTTATAAATCAAAATGAAAGCAAATGATTCTAGAGTGTGCATTTTTCTCCTATTATGTATGTAAATGTGGTGCAAACTCAACCGAATTATAAGACTTTTATAAGTAAAAGAAATTGGGAAATATCTTACTAGTGTTTATAGCTTAGGAATATAATTTCTTGATTTTGGAAATTTCATTGATATGAATTTATATCTTATTTAAATTTGTTTTCGGATATGTTATACAAATAATTTTATTTATTGGTAATTTATTTTTGTTTTTGTTTGAACCTAGAGCCTGTTAATAAATGGAAAGAACTTCCTTTCACATTATTTTCAATAAATACAATATTTGGTTGTTTATCATGTATTTTTGTCATTCTTACCAATTTGAGAAGATTAAAATTTTAAGGGCTATGTATGCTATTTGTCGTGGAGAAAAAAAATTCACGGATGAATTAGGACAATTAGGTTTTGTTGTTTTCCACTATACATGAGTGAGTGAAAGTAAAGAGAGTCTCACTAGCAATAGTTTGTTGCTAAACTAGAATGGAAATATATAGATAGCAAAAATTAAAAAAGACAACACTAGACTCTATATAAAAGAGTAGATAATCAAATATGTATCATTTTCTACAATTTAGCATCTCATCTTTTACTCCATTAAATATAGAATAAAAAATGTTGTGGGTCTTTTTATGATTTCATTGATTACCATATTATTTGATACGTTCTCAAAATTTTATTTGGGTTACTTTATCTTTTAAAAAAAATCAATTTATTTTTTTAGAAAATAGAAAAAATTGATTTTTTTTTTCCGAAAATACAAAAAATTGATTTTTCTAAAAATAGAAAAACCAATCTATTCCAATAATACAAAAAAAAAATTGACTTTTTCTTGAAGAGACAAAAAATTGAATTTTGTTCCGAAAATACAAATAATTGATTTTTTTTTTGCAAATAAAAAAAATCATTTAAAAAAAAGAACAATTTTATGGAAAGTGCAAAAAATTGATTTTTTCTTTCGAAAATAAAAAATCGATTATTTTGAATATAAATAAAAAAAATCATTTTTTAGAAAATACAAAAATCTGTTTTTTCCAAAAATAGAAAAAATATATTTTTTCCCGAAATTACAAAAATATATTTAAAAAAAATCATTTTATTTTTCGAAAATAACATGTTATTGTAATCCTATAAACATGTTAATCAATTTTAATAACATAAACTAGTATGACATTGTAATTTTTTTTCATAAATGATAAATTCCAACAAGATTTCATTGTTGAAAATGCATCATTTTCGCTCTTATCCATACAAAACTCAATTTCTATTTGCTTGGAACAAATTAACTATCTCTTTAAAAGTGTGAAATAAACTTTTTCATCTTGAGTCCCCACCTTTATAATACCTTCATCAACGTCAATCATTATTTTTTCGGTCTTCATAAAGGGTCAACCAAGAATTAAAGGTATATCTTCATCCTCCTCTCCATATCCATTTCCACAAAATCAAACAAAAACGTGAATTTGTCAACTCTTACTAGCACATTCTCCATCACACTATGAGGACGAGTTCTTGACTTATCCGCCAATTGCAATGTCATTCTAGTTGATCTCATTTAAAATTTGAGATATTGGATCAAACTCTAGTTTTAGTTTGTCATCAAAATTTACTCACATGCTGATGTTGGAGTAATGCGTGTTGTAGTCGAAGTTTGTTCTAACATACACTAGTCAATATTGTTAGGTTTGTTAGCATGTTGAATTGAACCTTTGTTGTAAGCTCAATTGTTTAAGTTAGTTTGTACTATATGTTAGCTTCGAATGGGTAATTGTTAAAAAACTCATTAGGTTAATGTGTTAGTTTTCTTATAAATAGCATACTAGTCTCTCATCTTTAATAAGGAAAAATAGGAAGATACAATTCTAATTCAAAAGTGAGAGGGTTATTTGTTATTCTTTTATACTTGTAATCTTATTTTAAGAGAAAAGAAAGAATAACAGTTTAAACCAAATACTTGTTGTTATCCTTGTGTTTTTTCATAAACCCTAACCCTTGTGGATTTCTTGCTAAATACTTGTTGTTATCGTAGTGTATTTTTCACAAATCCTAACCTTTGTGGGTTTCTTGCTGATCAAGGAACCAATTATACTTTCTTTCTAGGGCATCTGATTTCACAACAAATTGGTGTGGTGAGCGTGGAAAAGATGCATTCAACAAAGTATGAGATTGGAAAGTTCATCGGGGTAAACGATTTTGGTATGTGGCACTTGAAGATGAAAGTCCTACTGGTTCAACATGATTATTTGGAAGCGTTAAATGGAGCTGCAACCATAGACGTTGCGTTAACGGAAAAAGAAAATACGACCATGATTGAGAAAGCCATAACGCAATATTCTTGAGCCTTAGTGATAAGGTTCTCCGACTGGTATCAAAGGAGATGACAACATCAGGATTTTGGATGAAACATGAAGGCTTGTATATGACTAAATCACTGGTGAATCGATTCTACCTGAAGAAAGCTTTGTATTCATTCAAGATGAATGAAGCCAAAATGTTGGTTGAGCAGTTGGATACGTTCAACAAGTTGATTCTTGATCTTGAAAATATTAATGTGAAGATGGATGATGAAGGTCAAGCCATGTTGTTGTTGTGCATTTTTCCCAGAACACATGCTCACTTCAAATAAACTCTTTTGTATGGAAGGGAGTCACTAACCTTTGAAGATGTTCAATCTGCTTTGCACTCTAAAGATTTGAACGAACAACAGGAGCATAAACATTCGACGGTTGGTGAAGGTTTTCCCATAAGGGAAAATTCTTGTGAAAGGATGGCAAGTTCGACAAGAAAAAGGGTATAAGTCAGTAGAAGTTTTATAATGGCGAGGCATCTGGTATTCAATGTTATCATTGTAAGAAGGAGTGTCACATAAGAAAGGTGTTCCATGAACGCCTGAAAGATCATGGAGGTAAGGATAATGCAACATAACCATTGTTCAAGATGAATTCAACTCATTTGATGTTCTTGTGGTTTCAAGTGATGACTCAAGAAAGGAGTGGATTATGGATTCAGGTTACACTTGGCACATGACTCCAAACAAATATTTGTTCGAGGAGCTATGTGATCAATATGGTGGATCGGTGCTGCTGGGAAACAACAAAGCTTTCAAAATTGTAGGTATTGGATATGTGAGATTCAAGATCCATGATGAGTTAATAGGGGTATTGACTGAAGTCAGGTATTACCTGATTTGAAGAGAAATCTGATTTCTCTTGGTGATTTCGACAAGAAGGGATATGTCTTTCAAGGAGAAAAAAAGTATCCTAAGAGTCATGAAGGGGTCAAAGGAAGTCTTGAGAGGTGTGAAGAAACAAGGCTTGTATACCCTTTAGGAGGAAGTTGTAAGTGGTTTGACAAATGTTGCATCCACGAAACTGTTGTTGAATACAAAAATTTGGCACATGAGATTGAGCCATATTAGTGAAAGGGGTCTGGTCAAATTAGGGAAACAAAATCTATTTGGTGGAGACAAAGTCGAAAAGCTAGAATTTTTTGAACCATGTGTACTTGGAAAATCTTGCAGAGTGAAGTTAAACAAAGGAAAACAAAGAACACATGAATCCCTTGATTACATCCATGTTGATCTTTGGGGGTTTGCAATGTGTTCATCACATTCAAGAGCAAGGTATTTCCTATTCATAGTTGATCATTATTCCAGAAAGTTATGCGTATTCATCCAGAAGACTAAGGATGAAACTTGTGAGAATTTCAAAAGTTGGAAGACGCTGGTCGAAACTCGGATTGGCAGAAAGGTCAAGAGGTTGAGAACCAACAATGGCCTTGAATTTTGCAATGAGGCATTCGACAATTCTTGTATTGCCTCAGGTATTGCAAGGCACATAACTACTGCAGGTACTCCACATCAAAATGGTTTGGCAGAAAACTTTAATCAAACTATTTTGGAAAGAGTTAGATTCATGTTGTCTAGTGCTGGATTTACGAAGGTGTTTTGGGTTGAGGTTGTTTCGACAACAACATATCTGATAAACAGATGCCCTTCTATTCCGTTAGATATGAAGACACCTGAAGAAGTTTGGTCGGGACATCCACCAAATCTCGACAAACTAAGAGTATTTGGCTGCGTGGCCTATGCTTACATTAGGCAAGACAAGGTCGAACCTAGAGCTTTGAAATGCATGTTCATGGGATATGTAACACCCTTTTAACCCAATATAATATACGCGATAAATATACTTAAAATAAGCCAGAGTACATCATAAAAAGGTGTCACATTTTCTTCATAAAACATCTTAATAACAACCTTACTCCGTAACACGGGCTTTCGAAATAGATTTTTTAATAATAATATCTTGAATATATCAACAATTAAAATTCAAACTTCGCAGCAAAATCATAACCTCAAAATAACTTCTTTTATTTCATCAAAACATCAAGACATTTTAGTTATTGTCAACAATCATCGTTATCGAAAAAACGACATATATTAACTCATAAAAATCATTCTAACAAAACAACGTATTATTCACTTAAGTGTTTCCTACCCGATGTTACATATACCAGAGCAAGACACCATATAACTCTACATGGATAAGCTAAACAACTCCAGGCTAACCTTCACGCACCGATAAGCTATCCTTGAGTATCTATACGTTACCCACGTGGAAGCAACATTCAAACAGGCAGGGTGAGTAAATTCACATTCAATACACATAATATAAAAAAATAATTATAAGACAACAAACATCATAAGTCTCACCCATACACAACATGTAATCCATCACAACATTATATAAAACATAATGCAATTATGTTATGCCATCGAGAATGAAATGCAATCCTCTTAGTATGCATGTGGTACTGAATCATCATCACAGATGGACACTGGGCCATCAACCTTCCATAAGGGAGCACATCATAAACATCATATCACTCCAATCCACACAATAGGATTGAAGCTACCAATGGACAGGAGCCCCATCATAAGTATGCCATGATTACAAAGATGCAACAACATTAACAAATCAACATAATCTTCAACTTGTATCCGCATTCATTAAATCATTATTCATAATCATCATAAAACATATATACATCAAATAGTCACATCATTGACTCATTCATCATCACAACAGCGTAACCATCATAATATAACATCATTCACCTAACTCATACCTTCATAAACATCAATGCATAATCGTCATTTAATTTTCAACATATAATTAACATCGAAAAAACATCAGCCCACAATTATCATCATACAACCATCAACATCTAGTCGTTATTCCTAACTTAATAACAACTAATCAGTATCCTCTAAATCATCAACAAAAGCATCATTAAACCTCGTCAACTATTGCATCCGCATTCATCATTTATTCATCATTATTTATACAATAAACATGTTTCATATACTCATATCATCATACAAACATCACTTTAACACAACACACCTACTACAATAACATACACACCATGGCAATACCGTAGAAATCATCACAATAATAAAACATCAACATATAACAATCCACATTTATAAACACAAAATCAATTCAACTTTTTCGGAAAATTAAGTACTAGAAGGTGTCTCATATCACACATATTATTTCATCAAGTCAAATTTTATTTTGTTAGCTTTCCGACGCTTCAAATGGGGGTCAAAATGGACGAATGGTTCAAAAGTTATGAAGAAAACAAAATCTGACGTTTAAGAAACATTCTGCAAGACATCACCAGGTCGACCTATACATCTAACAGGTCGAAACATTTGGGACATGGGTTTCTACTGACTCCACCAAGTCGACCTACAGGTCGATGCATTTCTGGGTTCAGGTGCGACAATGACAAAAATTGGATTTATTCTATACTAGTCCCAAATTCCACTTCCAAATCGCCTAAATGTCGACAAAATTCACCAAAATAATACACCAACTACATATACAGTCACATATTCAACAATTAAAACATCTAACATCATCATCTATCTATTTCATCTCATAATCCTCATAAACCCTAAGATTTTCCCTTAAACCCCAATTCTCAAAATACTTATCTCTACATTATGAATATTGAACATAATTACTCCTCATACCTTAGTTAATCTAGACTCTTTCAATCACCTATTGAAGAATCTCCAACCATATCCTCCTTGGTTCCTCAGAGCAAATTCTCTCAATCTCCAAAATACGTGTTATGAAAGTATTTTCTCAATCCTCTTCTCTTAACCTTAATAAAAGACCAAAGTATCCTCAAGTCCTCTAACTCCTTGATGGGCTAAAGACGTGTCTAATTATGTGTCTAGCGGTACCTTAACTGCAAGTGCACAGCCTATCGAAGTAATATTTAAGATTATCGATCCACAGGGACTCTATGGTTACTTAGTGCTAGATGAACTTCTAGTTTAGCTAAGGCGAAGGGTTGTCACGATTTTTTGTTGCTTTTAAAATATTAAAGGCGGGAATTAAATTTAAGTTTTAATAAAATAATACTAAGGCGGTCGGTATGTAATTATACTAACTTAGGCGGGTCAATCTAACTTAGGCTTATAAAGGTGTTCACTTAAACTATTCTGTAGAGGTTACCAGTTTAAATACCCTCAACTCACACTCTCGTGGTCTTATCTCAGATCTTACCCCTAAAGCCCTATGCCTGCTCTCGCTAGCCCATAAGTGTTTAGAGATAATTTTTGGAAACTTAGTAATTCTAATTTATTTTAAAGCGCTCTCGCTGTGTTTAATTTAAATGCCTAACTTTAGCTATCTGGTTAAAATCTCACACTCTCGTGGTCTTGACCTAACCTAATACTCTTTCCTTACTCTCGTAACGAAAAGGTCGATTTTAAATAAAAAGTATTAGCCAGAATGTTAAGCTATTAATTATTTTAAGCCTATGGTTAATTTTACCGATTAAGTTTGTTTTAACTACACACCGCCCTAAGGTAATTAACTACTCATTTTTGTTGAACCAGACAGAGGCAGAGAAACAGTAAACAAAATATTCATGGCAGAAAAATAAATAAATAACATAATATTAAATTGCAAATAATAAAAACCTGGTTAACAATAAAATGGCAGACTCCTTCTTCCACATACCGGAAAGCTCAGAGTATTTGGCGGAATCGAAAATAAAATAAAAATCTGAAGGTTTAGAAACAAGTAATTTTTATAACAATTTCCTGATGTTGGAAATTGTTATAGGTTGGGTTTGGATACAATGAAAATAGAATACTGAAAATAATGCTGAAATAAAAGGGTTCGTAAAATAATTCGGCAGAGCTTCCGCAGGAAATTGATAAAAAAATGCTCTGTCAATTGTTCAACTGAATTATGCTATTTATAGAAGAATAATTGGGCTTGTGGCTGAATGTGTTGCATGGGCCTCGTAGAAGCAGTTGAGGAAATCTAGGAACGTGGATACAGGGTCAGCTGGAAAGTAGCAACTTCACATGCACGTAGCCTTGTGACCAAGTCTGGGTCAAATAACCTACTTTTTCCCTTGTCACGGTCGTGACAAGGTCTTCACGTTCGTGTCCCTTGAATTTTAAGTGTCACGGTCGTGACAATATCATCACGGTCGTGATTGCTTCTTTTGGGGTGTCACGGTCGTGACACCTAGGTGACGACCGTGAGTGCAACAAAATATGCAGGTTTTTGCAGGTTTCTTCATTTCTTCCTCTTTTTATGGTTGTTTTGGTTCCTTTTGCTCTTGGCTCATGATTTAGCTTCGTATACGATGTACCTGCAAAATGGTAAGAAAAACTCGAGGAATCGGGTGTTAAAACGATGATTATGCGTTAAAACATTAATGAAACATAGCAATATAATCGATACATTTTCTCGTTATCAAACTTCCCCAAACTTAAACCTTTGCTTGTCCTCAAGCAAATAGTCGGTTGAAAATCGGCGGACAAGTTTTTATCGACGCATACACATAACAAATCGTACGAGGGATCGTTTTGTCGGATAAACCGGTAATGATAAAACACTAACGATACACTAATGATACAAGCAACAAGCTAAGTCGTCGACTTCCCGTTAAACGAAACAATCGGCAATTTCTTTATGATTTCACCTAGAGTTTTTCGATCTTATTTCGCCCGGTTTCATTCTAGCGCAATCACATTAAGCCCTTTGCCTTAGCACGCACGTAGTGGAGTAGCCGGTTAGCGACTTTGATCCTTTTTAAGCACGGGGTCTGGTACACGAGTGCGGTAACCCTACATACATTATCGGATTTGGAGGTTGTGGGGGATCGAGCCGTAGCACGCCCTACCAAGTTCAGAACCAATACCTCTGAACCAACCCGCAATGGACTCTTTCTCATATTTCTCGTTTCTTATATGCGACCGTGTACTTTGGTGCAATTTCTTTTCATTTTGCATCGAGATATGAAGGATCATTATTGATTAGGCATCAAACGCTTATATTCATCGGCTCCCCACGTGGTTTGTGTTCAGACGGTGCTGACTGCTAGTATAAACTACTAGGGGTTACTTTTGAACTGAAACTTAAGGTGTACTCGTAATGATAATCGGAATGGAATCGCTTAAGTGGGAAGTCAAAGGTGTCAAGATTGTATTGGTCTTGTTGAATCGTTCTCAGCTTCCTAATTACGATTTCGTAGGCAAGTCGGGTAATGCGAATAATTAAAGATTTTTTTCGGTATGGCTAAATAAACGGGGAAAGTTCGAAACTAAAGAAAATAGCACAAAGATTTGCTCGTTTCATTAACTTACGAAAAGAAATACAACGGAATTGAAAAAGTGCGAAAAGGGAAAATGCGGAAAATGAAAGGTACCTCTCCCACACTATATCAGACATTGTCCTCAATGTTGTGATATAAGAGCGGTAAAGGTACAATACAAACTATGAAAATGAAAAACAAACATAAGCAAAAAATAAAACTAAGGCTGCTGAGGACCGCGGGGTCGGCTTCTGGTGCGCGAGCGTCTGGTAGGAGTCGCTTCGGGATCAGAACCGGTACCGGTAACAACAGTGATGTCAATGCGTAAGGCCTCTAGCTCGCTGAAAATTTCTCCAAACTTCACATTAGTAGCTTCCTGGTTTGTTGCAATAGTGCGGAGTAAAGCATCATACTGCTCCTTCTTCCTTCGCTCCAGTGCGGCGTTCATCTGGTTCTGCTGATGAATCGCGCGGAGGACGTCCTCAAGAGTGAAATCCTGTGCAGGAGGCTGTCGGGTAGATGTCTCTGAAATGTCCTGGACAGGCTCGGCTGCATCCATCGCATCCTGCATCTCATCCGCTGGAGGATCTGCCTGATCAGCATGAATAGGGGCGTGGCCGGCAGCATCAGGTAAAACAAAGAGCCAGTTGGCTCGGCTGGATGGGTCGATGCGGTCACGGGACGGCAGAATGATGTGATGGTAAACAGTGCCGTGGATAACAGGGCTATACCTGCCAACCTCTCTCTGCGCAATCAGGTGAGCGGACCTGCAATAGCTCTTGGTTATGAATTCTGCTTCTCTGAAAGGCTGATTTACGACCAAGTCACCAAGCCCCAACTGAATGGCGAGGGTGGTGACAATGCCGCCTATGAAAAATGGGGTGGAGCCTCTTTGCGCAATGGCCTGGATGTGAGAAAGCATGAATGGGGAAGCGTTGATTGGCTCGTCATTGAGAGCGCAGTACAAGAATAGAAGCTCCTTGGAGTTGAGCTTATGGTTACTCTCGCGAGCAAAGATGGTGTTGCAAATGATTCGGTGAAAATATCGGATTGCCGGGTTGTGGATGTGTGTAGCATTAAGGCTCTGAAAAGCTGAGGCACGGGTATTGGTTATGTCGTGCCATAAAGTGAAAGCGGTTTCACTAAAATTATCCGGCACGCGGAGGTGAGCTTCATTCCCGTGATCGAAGCCTAGCAACTCGGCTATCCTGTTTTGCGAAAGGTTAAACTCCTGGCCATGCAATCTGAATTTAGCGAAACCGGTAAGTTGGCTCTGAGAACCGGCAGGAGTGATGTACTGGAATGAGCTAAGGAACTCCAATGTCAGAAGCTCGAATGTGGGCTGAGGCTGACTGCAAAGATCCCACAGACCGACTTTTTGAAGCAGGCTCTTGACACTGGTAAGCATTCCGAGTTCCCTCAAACAGACAGTGTCGATATAACGTGTAGGTTGCACACCGCGGTTCTGGAATCGGATGAATCTTTCTCTCTGGTTTTCTCCATTCTCACCCTCTCTGAATTGTATAGCATCCATTGCATGCAAGAACTAGAGTGAGAGATGAGGATTTGGGATTTTTGTGAAAAAGTGATAAAATGAGAGAAATAATGGTTCGGATAAATATTGGAAGGTGAGAATGTGATAGGTGTGGTGATAATGGAGAGATTAATGAGTTTTAATTTGGTAATGGGAGGTTACGGAAGTTGGGGGAGATAATGGGTGGTTTTGAAAGTTATGGAGGAAGAAGAAGAAGAGGTTTTCGAAAAGAAACAGTTCTGGTTCTCACGAATTCTATATTTAGGTTTGTCACGGTCGTGACAAGGAGGTGACGGTCGTGACACGCTAAATTAGCACGTCACGATCGTTAGGGGGGGTGTGACGACCGTGAGGGGTGAATTCCTTGAATAATTTCCAGAGAACATTATCTCTCACGCTTCATATACTTTATAATAATTTATTTTTCACTTCTCACTCAATATTACATTTAAACACCATATAATAATTTATTTCAACATAGTACTTTGCAAACTTGCATGGCACGAGAGATTTTTATAGAATATGAATAAATTCAAGCATAACAGTACATAGAATGAAAATATATAAATTGATTAAAATGGAAAAATTTTGGGAACTAGAAGTGCATTGCATATGGTAATTGAAATGAAATTACATTAATGAAAATACGGTACGAAATTGTTTGCGAAAAGTAAATCTAACTAGAAACGAAAACAACGAGAAAATAAACTAGATCAATTATAGCATTTTCAAAAGTGTTTCTTCAAATCTTCGATTGCGGAGTTCAAGTGATAGAATTGTTCACAGGTTATGTCAGTCAAACCTATAATGTCCAATCGCATGCTCTTAATTTCATCCTTAAATGTATTTATATCAGTTTGGTAAGTTTCAAGAGTGTTCATGATATTCTGTAAGTTGTTAGCATAATCTCCTTGATTCACTTCAGGGGTTTCAATAACTTCGTTAGTGTGGTCAATGTCATGGTAACCAGGAGGTGTCTCAGGGTCAGTTTCGACATCGGTCATTATATCATCTTTTATCTTGTAAGACTGAGGTGTTTCAGGAGTAGATGGATAATCAGGTGGGGTTAACTCATAAAGCCAGTTATCCTTATTGTGAACACTTACTCTAGCATGGTTTGGTAGTGTGAACAGGGTTACTACCTCATTCCGGATTAGGTACTCGAAAGGTGGATGTCCTAAATTTCTTATGATATGGCGATTAAAGAAAAAGTTAAGATTCATGGGACGGATGGTACCTAAACGGTTGCACCTGTGCAATTGGTATCTAAGTCCTAAGGCATCAGCAATCATGGTTACAAGACCTCCTACTAATATAGGTAATTCAGGTTCTTCTTGGATACGGGTGAAGGTTTGCATCATGAAAGGTACACCATTAACAGGCTGTCCATCAGTGAAACATGACATAATGAATATCTCATCTTTAGAGACTCCGGTAATGTTTTATTCTTTTCCAAAGAAGGTGTGGGCAAGGATCTTATGGAAGTAACGGAGAGCAGGGTTATGTATCTCATCATTGTTCATGCTATTTGGTTCAGGGTGGTAGTTTCCGGTTAAAGTTCCCCAAAAGAAATCCAGCTCAATGTCCATCAATTCTACCTGTGTGGTAGTAAAAGCAAAGGGTCCACTAGGGAATCCTAATAAGTCAGCTAGTTCTTTATGGTTAAAGTCATATTCTATTCCAAATAGGCGGAAACTGATAAATCCTTTCCTGAATCCAAAACCGCGCTCAGGTAGGTAAACTAAGGAGCTAAGGAACTCAAGGGTGAGCTCGCGGTAAGTCACAAACTTATGTTGAATCCGTGCATTCTCCCATCCAAGTCGGTTAAACAAGTACATGATGCTATCATGTATACCTAGGGTTTCCATAGTCAGATCATCCGGGTACAGGGTCAAATCCATTTGCCTCTGTGATAACTCTTCAAACTTCATTCTTTGGTTCCTACCTCTAAATTTGGTTTCCGTATGGTTTATCGGTTGGTTAGCCATGGTTAGTGCAAATATGGAGGAAACAAATCAGGGGGAGAAGGAAAGTGGAAAAGACTTTTAGAAAATCTGTAAAAGTGATTTAAGATTAAAATAAAGAAAAATAAGGAAATGAAATGCATAATTTAAAGGCAAAGCTATAAAATGACAAAACAATTAAATGAAGAATAAAACGATAAATGACAAAATAATAGATTGATAAAAATGAATTAAATGATTAAATGAGTAAATGGGTTGCCTCCCACTAAGCGCTGTTTTTATCGTCAAAAGCCTGACGTAATGCTTAGGTGTAGATTAATCAGGGGAATTAGTGGACAACTCTAAAAGCCTTAGACTATTTGCATAATCTCTATTTTCAACTTTATGATAATGTTTTAAACGTTGTCCGTTTACTAGGAATGGTTCACTATTCCTACCCTTAATTTCTATTGCTCCACTCGGGAACACTTTATTTATTTCAAAGGGTCCTGACCATCTAGATTTTAATTTTCCAGGAAAGAGCCTAAGTCTCGAGTTAAAAAGGAGTACAACGTCTCCCACACTAAATTCTTTCCTAGATAGGCGTTTATCATGCCATCGCTTAGTTCTTTCTTTATATATCTTAGCATTCTCATAAGCATCTAGCCTTAATTCTTCTAATTCGTTAATGTCTAGGATTCGCTTTTCTCCTGCAGCATTATAGTTTATATTGAGAGTTTTGATCGCCCAATAAGCTTTGTGTTCTAGTTCTACCGGGAGGTGACAAGATTTTCCATAAACTAGTTTGAAAGGTGTAGTACCTATGGGTGTCTTGTAAGCGGTCCTATAAGCCTATAAAGCTTCATTAAGTTTAGATGACCAATCTTTCCGAGATATGGCGACAGTCTTTTCTAAGATTTGTTTAATTTCTCTGTTTGAGACTTCGACTTGTACACTTGTTTGTGGGTGATATGGTGTTGCCACACGGTGTCTTACTCCATACTTAGATAATAATTTGTCAAAGATTTTTGAAATGAAGTGCGAGCCACCGTCACTTATGACGAGTCTAGGCACACCAAATCTGGGAAAGATTATATTTTTGAAAAGCTTTATTACTACTCGTGTATCGTTTGTAGGAGAAGCTATAGCTTCAATCCATTTCGAAACATAATCAACAACTACGAGTATGTAATTGTTACCGAAAGATGATGGGAATGGTCCCATGAAATCTATTCCCCAGACGTCAAAGATTTCTACTTCTAAAATTCCTTTTTGAGGCATTTCATCTCTTCTTGAAATATTGCCGGTGCGTTGACACCGATCGCAATTTATAACAGCGATGTGGACATCTTTCCATAGATTAGGCCAGAATAAGCCGGCTTGCAAGATTTTTGCACAAGTCTTGGAAGTGCTTGCATGTCCACCATAAGGAGATGAATGACATTGAGCAATGACATCTTCTATTTCTTCTTCGGGAATACATCGACGAAAGATTCCATCGGGTCCTCTCTTGAACAATAATGGTTCATCCCAATAATAATGTTTTAGATTGTGAAAGAATTTCTTTTTCTGCTGATAGGTTAAATCAGGTGGAAGGGCTCCTGCAGCTAGGTAGTTGACAATGTCAGCGTACCATGGCAGTCCTACAGTTGTCTGGATTGTTTCCACGGGTTCTGGTTCATTTAAGTCTAACTGAACTGGGTCGCTTCCTATTTGTGCTATCAGCTGTTCATACGGAAAATCATCGTTAATCGGCACTTGTTCAGGTTTAATACCTTCTATTCTAGATAAATGGTCCGCTACGACGTTTTCAGTACCTTTCTTATCTTTTATTTCGAGATCAAACTCTTGTAAGAGTAAAATCCATCTCAAGAGTCTCGGTTTAGCATCTTTCTTAGTTAATAGTGTAAACACCCCAAATTTGCCCTCACCCATTCACACCATGGCTTGTGATCTCTTCATATGCATAAACTCAATCATAGCATCTCATATTACATTTTTGACAACTGCATTGGTTCAAAGTCATCTGCACCTAGGGTTTGTGATCTGAGCAATCCAAGAGCTTCTTGAGCCTCTCCAAAGGTCATCAATCACTTCAAAGGGATCCATGTATGTTCAAACATCATATTATATCCTCTCAAAGTCAAGAATGTCAAAAAAATCACAAGAACTGAAAATGGCATGGAAGCAGAGCCAGGTTTGACTGCACAGTTGACCTAGAATTAGGGTTTTGGTTTCAGGGGCCATAACTCCAAATTTTTTGGTCATTCTTGTTTCCATTGGTCTCTATATGGTATAGGGAGTATGCATATCAATTTTCATGAAGAAATTCCATGGGGAAGTCATCTGATCAAGAGTTGACTTTTCAAGCAAGTCAGTGTAAAATCAGGGTATCTGAGGCCCTCAATGACCCAACCAAAGGGTGTTATTCATCATTTTTGATTGTGTATGATCTTTATTTGATCATGGAAGATGTTGGAAGTTCACAAAATGGAAGAATTTCAAGTCTTTTGCAAAGTTGACTTTTTGGGAAAGTTTGACTTTTAATGAAATTGCCATTTTAGGCAACTTTTTCAACCTTTACTTTTTGATTCAAAAAAGCTTCAAATGGAAAAACTTTGGTCATGAAAGTTGTAGAATGGATCATTCCCTTTTCAAAAAGTACAAGAACATGACCTAATTCATTATGGATCAAAAGTTATGGTTTGTCAAAGTTGGCAAAAATCACAAAATTTCAAAGTTTCCACCAAAGAGGCATTTTGCAAAATGACTTGATCAAGTGTTCTAAAGCTACCAAATGGACTTCTAAGCTTCACAACATGATCACATGACCTCTAAAATTCAGAATGGGCCAAAGAACTTTACATTTCCATGCCTTGAACTTCATGAATTTACAAAGGGGCCAAATTTTGTGAAAATTGCAAAACATATCATGAACTTTATGCAACTTGCTGAATCATCTCAAATCAAGTTCCATGGTTCTCCCTAAACTCAGCTGAACTCAACCATGCTCCTGTCCTAGCCTGCCACTTGCCCATACCTCCAAGTACAACTTGTTTGACTTTTTGCAAATCATCCCATACCAATCAGCATAGCCCACACCAACTCCACAGACCTATCACAACTTGATATGTGGACTTTATGCAAGCCAAAACACACAAGAACACAGCCTAAGACTTCAGCATTCACATGTTCCAAGTTTATGCTCCAAATTGCATTTTCATTCGAAACACTCAGTACAAGCTACAAACACCCAAACCAACTTCACCAATCAACTAAACACACTTTCCTGATCACAAAGCACCCATCACCATTGCCTTAAACTCCCAGAATCACAAATACGATTCTCACCTCACCTTGAGCAGAACCTCTGCCATTTCCAAACCAGCCACTACAAACTTCTTCTAAGCATCAAGACTTCATCAGGGGCCTAGGAGGAGTAGTTTGCACGAAGAGAGAGGGTCAGAAAGTTGCAAACTGAGAAAGCTCAAAGCTCAGGTATATCAAGAACTTTTTTTCCAGAAATGAATTTTTAAGCTTCTAAGTTGTTCCTTATGCTTTGCTGATCACTCTGATGTTCTTAGTTTTGAAAATGGTTGAGAAATAAGCATTTAATCTTGTTCTGAAACTTTTTTGCCCTAAACATGTTTGGCTTCGATTCGTTTGATTGATGAAGAATAAATGATGTTTGAATGGGGGTTTTGATTTAGTTTGGCATGGGGATGATTTCTGGATAGTTAGTTTTCGTTTTCATGAAGTTTTGAGGATTTTAGAGATTTTCAGGTGGGAGTCCCACCGGAGAAGACGACCGGAGGTCTTCTCCGGCCACCTGAAAATAATTAGGGCTAATCCCTGTGATTAATGAAGTTTGAATAATACCCCTTGGATGTGTTGACTCGCGCGCATTTGGACGCCCAGGATCTCTCTATTTTGCCCTAATCTTAAGTTGACTTTATTAATTCAGATTAATTAATTTTTAATTGGGATTAATGAAGTTTGAATTTCAGCCTTTAGGTTGCGCGCGCAGTCAACAAACCATTCCCCAGATTCAATCCTGGCCTCTCATTCAGCATACTTCTCATTAATTTAATTTTATTTTCTTTTTATTTCATTTAATTTGTCCATTTAATTTAAAATAGCAAAACCTTTTTAAAAATTCTGGAAATTTTTGTACAAACTTTTATTAATTTTCAGAAACCAAAAACATTTTTATTTTTTATTTTTGCATAAAAAAATATTTTAAAATCATTTAAAAGTTTATTTTTAATTAATTAATGAGAATTAATTAATTAAAAATACTTTTGGGTATTTAAAAATCACCAAAAAATTCATGAAACCTTTAAAATCATTTAGAAACATTGTCCAACCCTCAACCCAAATTTATTTTTTGATCTTGATGCATTTTGACAATTTTCCATGGAATTAATTCATTTTCAAAGCATTATTTTGATCCAAACTTCAAAATATCATTTCTGCCTAACCATTGAGGGTTGGACTTTGATTCTTTTTGCATTGTGTTTTGCATATCATGTAGTTTGTGAGGTTAATTTGGCATGATTTGATCTCTCATTTTCAATTTGTTTGACATTTTCCTTGTTAAGGTACCCTAAAACCCTAGAAATCTTGGGAAATTCATAACTTTTATTAGGTTAAGAGTTAGAACCCCTCCTTTGGGCAGTGAGTTTGTGTAGGATTAGGTTTCCTTTGATTGCATTTTCAATTTTTTATCTTGATGTTTGCTTCTGATTTTGGTTTTTGTTTGATGCATTGATCATAAACCCTAATTTGAGCTTCCTTTTGCATCCATCTTGCATTTGCTTGCATACCATGTCTTGCCATAGCATTTTGTGCATCCATTTGATTCATTAGACATATTAAGACATGTTAGAAGTATGTTTGATCATTGCCTCTCGCATTTGCCATGTTGTATGTCATTTGCATTTCATAACTTTTCATGTATGTTCATTGTTCTAAGCATGCTTCTCTTGCATCCATATGTTTGTATGATCATCCCCATGCATTGTTTCATGTTTGCATCATCTCATAGCATCATTATCATCTCATATAAGCTTCTGGTTTTGATTCTCATCATGCCATTTCATTTCATTTTGCATTGCATTGCATTTCTTTCACTAACATTTCAGGTGGTAAGCAACTTTGAGAAGTGAATTTGCCTTCACTTCTCACAATTTCTTCTCATCTCTTTTATGCATCCTTGCTGCATTTTGTTATGTGTTTGAGATTGAGCTTGCTCTTTCTTCTTCATCTTACTTTCTTTCTTCAAGTGACTTGTCTTCTTAAATGAAGCAAGTTGCTTTGCTTCTCTTTGCTCCATTCATCTGCTTCCCGGTGGTTCCTCTGAAGATTGCTTTCTTAAACCTCACAAACCTTAGGAACAACCAAGCATGACAATGATTAGGGTTTTGTTTAGTCCCCCCACTTAGCTTTTACCTTTGTGTCTCTTTGAGTCTTCTCTTCTCATCTCATAATCAGGGACTAAACCCTAAAGGCTTTAAGGCTTTGTGATTAAGCTTATGCCTGCATCCTTCTATTAGGATGGAGTGTATAACTTTAATCCTAAGTGTTAAACCCTTAAGTTGTTTAAATCCTTTAATCAATTCACTTAATAATCATCAAGTCATCACACTTGTAACTTGGGCCTTGCATTAGGGTTCTATTTCTCCCTTAATTGGTTAAGAAGGACTAACCCTAGTGTTAATGGACAAGTCCTCCTCAAGTTGTCTTACAAACCCTAAAAAATCACTTCATCATCATATCATTAAGTAAAATCCACTTAATCAAAGGCTTGTTTTGTCATGAGTTTAATCCCTAATCATGGATTAAGTTGAGGAGTTTTCCTCAGTTTAAACATTCTCATCTATTATCCTTCTATTAGGATGGTATAATGAGTCTGTTTAATCCCTGATTATGGCTTAACCTCATTATTTAACACTAAACAAAAATACCAAAAACATTTAAATGATCAAAAGTAGGTTAATGATCTTAATCCTGCATCAAAGGTGATTAAGTGTGAGAAGCTGACTTCACACTTAAGGTATTCTCATTACCCCTAATCAGAGGGATGATGTGATGAGTTTACTAATCCATTGGTTTAGGCTTAAGCTCATTAACTTATGGCAAACTTTCAAAAGCAATAAAAGATTGAAAACTCAAAAACAAACAATAATCGTCTCCTCCGGGATTCTTTTCTCATCTCATTCACTCTCAAACGAGAACTTGCTTCTTCCGTCTAATGCAAGACAGTTAGCACCTGAGCCAGACAGGTCATACACTTGAGCATAGACAAGTAAGCAGTTCACAAGTCAATTCACCTTTCAGTCTCTTTGGGTCGAACTACGGTGTTCTGACTTCCTCATTGCACGAGAGGATACGTAGGCATAACTTAACAGTTATCGGGAAAAAAAAGTCTCTGTATATCCCCCCTCTTTCCAGCTTCATTCTTTAAGCCTCATTATCATGAGCATTTCACCTCTTTCTCTTTTACACTAACACTTCACTCATACACTTTACATTCTTTTTACACTGACACCTGTACATTTTTTTCCAGCTATTTTATACACAGATTGCACTGACACTACCCCTTTAAAACACAAATCTTTTAAGCGTGGATCCCGTCGAGTACGACGGACAATCTGGGTGCTAATACCTTCCCAGGTTGTAACCAACCCCCTTTCTCAGTCTCTCTGGTTCGCAACCGTCTTATCCATATCTTTCTAGGTCTATGCAGCATTGCCTTTCCTCCGGGATAAAAATGCCTAGCTGGCGACTCTTTTCATTCCCTGTGAGTTCACCCCTGTGTGTTCTCGCATCCTCCTTTCACCGACCGTTCGCGTCTGTACCCCATTTGAGCCGGGTGTCATTTGGTGGGAGCGACAGCTTGGCGACTCTGCTGGGGATACTTATACTGTAACCGGGGCTCCTGGTTCTTTTTGTGGGTTCCTCCTAGCGCTTGATTGATTTGTGTTTACGGGGGTGTTATGTGCTGTCTGTGTTTGTATATTTGTTTTATTTATTGCTTTATGTACAGTTGTTTTATTGCTTCCTTTATAGCTTTACATATATCATACTATCATACTGTGCTGGCTGGATCTGTTTTGTTGCTTTGGTGGGTGGGTGTTCTATTGAGAGTTGAGGTCCTATACCTGGGACCTGAGTGACACCTAGGCTAGAGTGGTTCATGCTCTTTCCCATTCCATTTTGGTCTGGTGCGGGAATATGAAACACGGTTCAGATATGGGTTTCTTCTTGAGAACTCTGTGCTACAGATTTCCTGTAGTGCTAGGGCTATCTGGGAAGCCTGCTAAGTCTGGATGACCTTTAGTATTGACCTTCAGAAACTGAGGTGAATTAGAGGAGGATCATTTATGGTTATTGTAAACACTGTACCCCCGGGTTATAAGTGTTTACACTTCTCATAATTGATCCAAGTCTGAGGATCCTTGTTTTAAAACATCACCTGTGAGGGGGTTGGGCTGTTTACAGGTTTGCAGGTACCCTTGACCTCAGCATACCCTGTTACTTTGTTTTGATTAAGAGTACTCCATTTTGGAACAGTTCTTGTGATTTTTAACCTTGGACATGTGACTCTTTATTTGAGTCCCCCACCTTGGTTTCTGGACTTATGAACCTCCATCTGGATTTCTTGAACATACATGGACTTATATCAAGGCAACAATCAGATCCAGCTCAGTCACAAACCCTTGCATATCATTTGCATACATCATCATTGCATCATTCTAACATTTGCTTATTTGTTTTTCAGGGTATCCACATCACATATTTTGGCTTGGTTTTGACCCCTTCATCAGCATAGACCTATCTTCATCAGTATCTACTTCAGCTATCAGCTACCTGCTTCAGTCACCTGCATCACCAGTCTCAGCCTGTCAGTGGCCCATCTTCAGTATTATTCTCAACATCTGTCTCAACCTTTCTTCAGCAACATGGCACCTAAGAAGAGTAATATCTCCTACCATTTCTTTGAGCCTGAGTTAGCTAGCATTAGGAAGATCCAGACCTTAATTACTCCAGACCATATACCACTATTCAGAGAACATTATGGAGGCATCCTTGATGTGGTTATGGATTTGGACCCTTCCCAGAGGAGCTTGATTCATACTTGCCTGCAGTTCTATGATCCCCCTCTGAGGTGCTTCACCTTCCAGGATTTTCAGTTGGGGCCTTTATTAGAGGAGTATTCATCATTGGTTGGTATACCTATCAGGGGTGGGGTCCCCTTCAACCCTGAGATGGCTTTTCCTAGTAATGAAGAGATAGCAAAGGCATTACATCTGGAACCAGTTCTGATTGGGCAGAATATGACTACCAAGGCTGGAATCTCTGGTCTACATTTGGATTTCTTGACCTCTCAGGCTATTCTGAAGGCCTCTTTGGGGGAGTGGAAGGCAGTCTGTGCATTATTGGCCCTTAGCATATATGGGGTCATATTATTTGCAGATGAGCCTAGATTTATTAGCAAGAATGCAATCCATCTTTTCATCCTGAGGAACCCAGTGCCCACCTTACTGGGAGATTTCTACTACTCTGTTCACCAAAGGAATGAAAAGCAAAGGGGAAGATTAGTGAGATGCTGTGCTCCTTTGTTCCACACTTGGCTGCTCAAACATTTGCCAAAGACTGATGCATTCTTGAACCCTCACCAGCAGAAGAACTGGGCTAGGAGACTTGTTGCTTTAACCTCAGATGATATCAGGTGGTGTACTCAGAGCACTAAAGGCAGAGACATCATTACAAGTTGTGGGCAATTTCCCAATGTACCCCTGATAGGAGTGAAGGGTTGCATCAACTACAACCCTCTGCTATTCAAGAGACAACTGGGCTATGCATTGGTCCACACACCTAGAGCACAAGATCTAGCTGAGACCCTCTATTGTGAGATCAAGCCTAATCTGGCTACTGTCAGGCAAGCAGCCTGGGCCTGGGACAATGTCCAAACCAAGGGAATGGCCATTCTGGGAAGATGCAACAATGTGGTCTCAGCTCAGTACTATGAGTGGTCTCATGCCAGGGCTCAAATTTCTGGGATGCCCTTTACCATTGAAGATGTGCCTGGACCATGCACAACACCACCTCCAGCTACTGTCAGCCTGGAGGAGTTTGAAAAATTGAAAGAGAGAAATGAGAAGCTGACTCAGGCTCTACAGAAGACCCTCTGGGAGAGAAGTGATGGTCGGCTGGACATTGAAAGGTTAGAGAAGCTGAAAGTGGAGCATCTAGCTAGGATTGAGAAGTCAGAGGACTATATCAAGAAGTCAAGGGCTGGAGAACAAATCTTGAAGAATGCCTGCAAGGAGGCTCAGTTCCAGAAGGCCAGGACTGATTTGTATCTGAAGGAGAGTCAAGCTAGGTGGGTCAAGATCACCGAAGCTCGTACTCAGGAGGATAAAAGGACTCAGGACAAGATTGAGCAACTGGAAGCTAGTGCAAAAGAGCAACAGGAAGCCTTGGCAGCAGCCCAGAGAGAGATCTCAGAGTTGAGGATTAGAGCTGGTATGAAGAGGTCAAAGGACCAGAGTCAACACAAGAAGCTAACTGCAGCTGTTACTACCAGGAATCTCCTTATCAGGAATCTTACAGAGCGTCCGGCTGATCCTGTGACTGAAGCATTTCTCAAGGAAGTTCAGGAGGATGAGTTTGGTCTTGGTGTCTGACTTTTGCTTGTTGTTGCTTTCATTTCATGTACTTTTCTTTATGTTGTATTTTTGACCCCTCAGAGGGCATGTTTTGTAAAAAGAAACAAACTATGTATCATGCACTTTTGTAATATATTCATTAGTTTGTTTTATCTGATTTCTTTCAAAGCAACATCACAAGCATCTTCCTCAAGGGTCTGGAAAGGTCAAAACCAAGTGCCAAGCCGGATACCCTGGAAACAAATAAGCATACTGCATTGCATACTAACCTTTTGTTTTGTTTTGTAGGTTTTTGTTTTATTGTTACTAACTCTGTTGTGATCTCAGGAACTATTGCTCGGCGTCGGGTGTTCCCACTCAACCGTCCACACAGATATCCCACCCGCAACAACCTTCCGGGTATACAGATGGACCAGGTACAGCAGGACCTTACAGAGGTCAGGAACCAAATGGCCAATGAGAGATTGGAAATGAGGAATCAGATGACACAATTTATGGAGGTGATGAACAATATGGCTCAAAGCCAAGAGAGATTAAGAGCACTAGTAGAGAGGCAGAATCAGGAAGACCCCCATTTAGGGACTGCTGGGACAAGCAACAATGAGAGAGTTCAACCCCATGTTAATCCTCCAGTCTATGGACCCTACCTTCATCCAGAGATCAACATCCCTGTTAATGTGCAAGGGACTGCCACTGCAGGCAGAGTGTTACAAGAAGACCCCCAGGAAGATCAATTCACAGTGATGGGAGCTGGGGAGGAAGCCTATGACAGAAGGCTAGATGAGATTGCTGAGAAACTGAGATCCCTGGAGTCTCAAAACTCCTTGGGTTTTGATGTTATGGACATGGGCTTAGTGGACGGGGTCAGGATTCCCCACAAATTTAAACCACCATGCTTTGAGAAGTACAACGAGACTTCCTGTCCACGGACCCACTTGCAATCCTTTCTGGGGAGGCTGAAGGCATATACCATGGACGAAAAGCTATGGATGTTTTACTTTGAGGATAGCTTAACAGGAGCTTCAAGGGAATGGTACTCTCATCTGACTAGAGCAACCATCAGATGTTGGAAGGACTTGGCAGAGGCCTTCATTAGACAATACCAGTATAATCTGGATATGGCTCCCAACAGGACCCTCCTGATGGGAATGTCACAATCATCCAGAGAAAGCTTCCGGGAGTACGCCCAGAGGTGGAGACAGCTAGCTGCTGCTGTCCAGCCACCCATGTCAGAGAGAGAGATGGCTGATATGTTTATGAACACCCTCCAAGGGACATACATTGATAGGCTAACTGCCTTTTCTTCTACCAGCTTTGCAGATGTCGTCATAGCTGGAGAAAGAATTGAGAGCCTATTAAAGATGGGCAAAATTTCTGACAACGGTGCCAGCTCATCCAGCAACCCAAGAAAGCCTTTTGTGGGCCCAAGAAGAACTGGTGAGACCAATGCTATCCATACCAGCAGGGGCAGACCCCAATATGTTCATAGGTCTGTGGCAGCAGTCACCATTCCCGCTCCAGTTCATCCACAACCAGTTTATCAACCACAATAACAAAATTATCAGCAACAAACTCCTTATCCTCCTTAGAGAAATTACAACAACACCAACAACAACAATCAGCAAAGACCATTCCAACAGAGACCTTCTCAGGTCAATAGGGTGATCGATCCGATCCCTATGCCCTATGCCACATTACTGCCACAACTCCTGAAACTCAACCTGGTTGAGCTAAGGACATTGGCACCTCCAGATCCTGCCAGTCTACCCAGAAATTATGACGCCAACGCCAGATGTGCTTTTCACTCGAATGCACCCAGCCACAGTACATAGAAGTGCAGAGCTTTGCACATGAAAGTACAGGACTTGGTAGATTCCAAAGCTCTGAACTTTGCACCACCACCAAATGTTAACAAGAACGCTATGCCACACCACGGTGGACCCAGAATCAATGCTATTGAAGAAGACAAGCCGTCTTACTTGATAACCAGTGTGGGTCAGATTCGGACACCCTTGGTAGAGATCAAAGCTCAACTCCTTGAATGTCAAATATTCCCGGGATGTGAACTAGGGTGTGCTTATTGCAACATTTCAGTGAATGGGTGTGATAACTTGAGGGATGGCATAGATGGTCTCATCCAGAGTGGCCTGCTTCAAATCACGACATCAATACCTACCAACCCAGCAATCTCCTTAACAACAGTTCCCGAGTCTCCTACAACTGCAACAACCATTGTTCCAAACAACTCTTCAATCTCATCAACAAATGCTTCATCTGTTACTTCAACGGACCAAATATCAGCAAACATCCCTACTACAACTTCAACACCCCTTCATTCAGAATCTCCTACAACAACAACACCCATCCTTCCAACAATGTCTCCTGCAACTTCAACAGCAAATGTCTCAACAGTTACAATTTATTATGATCCTGCCAATTATTCTGCCTACAACTCACAAAACGTCACTCCTATCAGAGCACCAGTCACAATATACTATGATCCACAGACTATCATGGTCCCTTCTGCAGCTGCCATCAGTCCAGTCACTATCACAGTGCCTGGGCCAGTGCCTTATGAAAGCAGTAATGCCATCCCTTGGCATTACGGCTCCGATCTATACTGCGAAGGACAGAAAATCACTCTTGAATCATCAACTTCTTCACCACAAGTAGACAATGTGGGAGGAGGCGGAGGCTTCACTCGAAGCGGACGTCTCTTTGCCCCGCAAATTCAAAGACCCAGTGCCGAAGCAGAAGCTGCTGCCAAGGCAAAAGGGAAGAGCATGGTGCAAGAAGAGCAGATTGTTAAAGAAGCTTTGAGAACACCTTTTGATCAAGAAGTTGATGAATTCATGAGAATCATCAAGAAAAGTGATTACAAGATAGTGGATCAGCTTCACCAGACGCCTTCCAAGATCTCTATTCTATCATTGCTTATGTGCTCCGAGGCTCATCGGAACGCACTACTAAAAGTCTTGCACGCAGCTTATGTGCCAGAAGAGATCACCGTCAATCAGTTGGAAGCTGTGGTTGGAAATGTTAATGCTAGTAATGGACTAGGATTTACCAACACTGACTTGACTACGGAAGGCCGCAATCATAACAAAGCTTTGCACATTACCATGGAATGTAAGGGTGCAGTTCTTTCCCATCTGCTGGTAGACACAGGATCATCCCTCAATGTCTTACCTAAAAAGGCCCTTGTGAAGCTGGAATATGAAGGATTGGCGTTACGTCCCAGTAATTTGGTAGTGAGAGCCTTTGACGGCTCTAAGAGATCAGTTCTGGGAGAAATTGAGTTGCCTGTAACGATTGGCCCACAAACTTTCAAAACGACCTTCTACGTAATGGACATTCAGCCTGCCTACAGCTGTTTGTTGGGTAGACCATGGATTCATGCCGCTGGCGCAGTTACGTCTACCCTTCACCAGAAGTTAAAATTCGAGTGGGAGGGCCAAGTCGTTACTATTTGTGGAGATGAGGATATTTTTGTTAGCCATCTGGCTACATACAAATACATTGAGATGGATGGGGAGATCCACGAAACGATGAGTCAAGGGTTTGAGGCCCTGAATGTTAATGAAACATCTGCTGTACTTGGGACTTCCATGACATCCTACCAGCAAGCCAGGAAGGTTGTTGAGGAGGGGAATGCTCAAGGCTGGGGCAAACTGTTGCCTGTGGAGAAGAAAGAGGATAGATTTGGGTTGGGTTACAAACCAACTCAGCAAGATCAAGCAGAGGCTGATAAGAAGCCCAACTTTGTTAGTGGGGGGATGCTCACCCCTGATGCTGTCAACAACTTGGAAGATGAGTCGGAAGATGAGCGCAACCTGGAAAGCTGGATACGTCCAAGGATTCCGGGGAGCCGTATCTCAAACTGGTCTTCCCAGGAAATTATAAGAGTTACTCCTGCAGAGTAATTATTATTTCCTGTATATTTTAAGCATGCATCAAGTCTTGCATCTTGCCCAAGATGACAAGACTCATTTTGTAATCGGGCCATCTGTAATTTTTGTGCAACAAGATTAATCAATGAAATATCAGACATCTTTTGCAAACGAGTCTTTTTCTTCTCTTCCGCTCACTGTTTTTCCATTTTTCTTTTTGTACAAAAAATAAATGGCAATGTTTTCAAAATGACAACTTTATTTCACTTTTCTAAACAAGATTAAAATCAATCACTAAAATGAACAAACTGAACCCTTGCAGAGAGTGCCTCCCAGACCGCACCGACAACAGCACGGCTATGACTTCGTATGACTTTGACAATCCAATCAATCAAGCTGATGAAGGGGTTGAAGAAGATTACGAGCTTCCTGAAGAGCTAGCCAGATTATTGAGACAAGAGGAGAAGGTTATCACTCCTCATCAGGAGGAGGTAGAAACGATCAATCTTGGTACAGATGAAGATGTGAAAGAAGTTAAAATCGGGGCCTGTTTACAAGACTTAGTAAAGAAACAACTGATTGACCTGCTTCAGGAATATGTGGATGTGTTTGCTTGGTCTTATCAAGATATGCCAGGGTTGGACACCGACATTGTTATGCACAAGCTGCCTTTAAGAGAAGAATGCCCACCGGTTAAACAGAAACTGCGCCGTACTCGTCCAGATATGGCAATGAAGATCAAGGAAGAGGTGCAAAAGCAGTGGGACGCCGGGTTCCTTGCTGTAACTAGCTATCCACCGTGGGTTGCTAACATTGTGCCTGTGCCTAAGAAGGACGGTAAAGTAAGAATGTGTGTTGACTACCGGGATCTGAACAGAGCCAGCCCGAAAGATGATTTCCTATTACCTCACATTGATGTATTGGTCGATAATACGGCTCTGTTCTCGGTATTCTCCTTCATGGACGGATTTTCAGGGTACAATCAAATCAAGATGTCACCTGAAGACATGGAGAAGACAACCTTCATCACCCCCTAGGGCACATTCTATTACAAGGTGATGCCATTCGGATTGAAGAACGCTGGTGCGACATATCAACGGGCTATGGTAACATTATTCCACGATATGATCCATAAGAAAATCGAGTGTTATGTGGATGACATGATTGCCAAGTCCCTTACAGAGGAAGACCACCTGGTAAATCTGCTGAAGTTATTCAAGCGTCTGAGGAAGTACCAACTGAAGTTGAACCCCAACAAGTGCACATTCGGGGTGCGATCTGGTAAGCTGCTGGGTTTTATCGTAAGCGAGAAAGGGATTGAAGTTGACCCTGATAAAGTCAAAGCCATTCAAGAAATGCCTGCACCGAAGTCTGAAAAAGAAGTTCGAGGGTTTCTAGGTAGATTGAACTACATCTCGAGGTTCATATCTCACCTTACAGCAACCTGTGAACCCTTGTTTAAACTGTTAAGAAAAGAACAGACGGTCAGGTGGAACGAAGACTGCCAGAGGGCTTTTGACAAGATCAAGGAGTATTTACAAGAACCTCCAATCCTTATGCCACCAATTGAAGGAAGACCTATGATAATGTACTTGACAGTATTAGAAAAGTCGATGGGGTGTGTGCTGGGCCAGCATGACGAGTCTGGTCGAAAAGAGTATGCAATATACTACCTAAGCAAAAAGTTTACCGACTGTGAACAACGTTATTCACTGCTCGAGAAAACTTGCTGTGCTTTAGCGTGGGCTGCTCGCCGACTGAGACAGTATATGTTGACCCACACTACCTTATTGATCTCCAAAATGGACCCAGTTAAGTACATTTTCGAGAAGCCAGCACTTACCGGACGGGTTGCAAGATGGCAAATGATTCTCACGGAATATGACATCCAGTACACCTCTCAGAAAGCCATCAAGGGCAATGTATTGTCTGAATATCTTGCTGAGATTTGACTTCCCTGATGAAGAGATCATGTTCATAAAAGCGAAAGATCATGAAGAGCCCGTCCATACGGAAGGGCCTGACCCGGAAGAAGAATGGACTATGATGTTTGATGGGGCTGTTAACATGAACGGTCGTGGTGTTGGTGCAGTGCTCATTACACCTAAGGGGGTTCACATGCCTTTCTCGACAAAGCTCACCTTCAACTGCACTAACAACGAAGCTGAATACGAAGCTTGCATTATGGGTCTTGAGGAAGCCATTGACCTCAGGATCAAGACATTGACTGTATTCGGAGATTCAGCTCTGGTAGTTAATCAGACCAACGGCAAATGGTACACACACCAGGATCATCTGATACCTTACAGGGATTATACAAGGAGGTTATTGACTTTCTTCACAACGGTCAAGCTTGAGTATATCCCTCGGGACGAGAATCAGTTTGCAGATGCTCTGGCTACCATTTCATCTATGATCAAAGTTCAAGCTGTCAACTTTGTACCTCAGATTTCAGTCTCCAGGCTTGACAGACCAGCATATGTATTTGCAGCGGATATTGTCAAAGATGATAAGCCTTGGTTCCATGATATTAAGTGTTTCTTGGAGGATCAAACATGCCCACCTGGGGCATCTTCCAATGATAAGAAAACTTTAAGAAGGCTTGCTGGTAGTTTCTTCCTGAACACTGATGGTTCTTTGTACAAGAGAAACTTTGATATGGTACTCCTCAGATGCGTTGACAGAACAGAAGCAGACTTGTTAATGCACGAGGTGCACGAAGGATCCTTTGGTACCCATGCTGGAGGGCATGCCATGGCCAAGAAGTTGCTAAGATCAGGCTATTACTGGATCACAATGGATGCCGACTGTTGTGCCTATGCCAGAAAATGCCATAAATGCCAGATTTATGCGGATAAGGTGCATGTGCCTCCCAATCCTTTGAATGTGATGTCTTCACCCTGGCCCTTTGCTATGTGGGGCATTGACATGATTGGCAAGATTGAGCCGACTGCTTCAAATGGCCACAGATTCATCCTGGTAGCCATTGACTATTTCACCAAGTGGGTTGAAGCAGCCTCATATGCAAATGTTACAAGGCAAGTGGTAGCCAGATTCCTGAAGAGAGATATCATCTGTCGGTATGGAGTACCCGAGCGAATCATTACTGATAATGGTTCCAACTTGAACAACAAAATGATGGCAGAGCTATGCCGGGACTTCAAGATCCAACACCACAATTCTTCTCCTTACAGGCCAAAGATGAATGGTGCTGTTGAGGCAGCTAATAAGAATATCAAGAAGATTGTGCAGAAGATGGTAGTCACCTACAAAGACTGGCATGAGATGCTACCTTTTGCCTTGCATGGGTATCGCACGTCAATCAGAACGTCCACTGGGGCAACACCGTATCAGCTTGTGTATGGTATGGAAGCAGTCCTACCGGTTGAAGTTGAACTACCCTCCCTACGGGTACTGATGGATGTTAAGCTGAACGAAGCAGAATGGGTCCGATCCCGGTACGAACAATTGAGTCTGATTGAAGAGAAGAGATTGGCTGCAATCTGTCATGGGCAGCTATATCAGAAAAGAATGAATAGAGCCTTCGATCAGAAAGTTAGGCACCGAGAGTACCAAGTAGGGGATCTTGTGCTAAAAAGAATCCTCCCTCCGCATACAGACCACAGGGGCAAGTGGACTCCGAATTATGAAGGACCATTTGTAGTAAAGAAAGTTTTTTCTGGTGGAGCACTGATGCTCAGCACCATGGATGGTGAAGACTTCCCGTCCCCTGTGAATTCAGATGCAGTTAAAAAATACTTCGCATAAAATGACCCGCTGGGCATAAAAACAGAATGTAAGTCCAGGCAAAAATAGGGCATCCCGGCGAGTCAAAAACAGAATAAAAGACTCGGGCAAAAATAAGGGAAAATAAGCAAAAACATGTACACCCGCTGAGTTGAAAAGCCGCATTGGACAACTCAGGCAAAAATGGGTATCCCGATGGATTGAAAACCCGAAAGGGCGATCCATGCAAAATAAGGGAATAAGCGAGCAACTGCATTCTGAATTCGCCTGTATCGTTTACAACTTGGTGAGCTTCAAAAGGGTCAAGCCTCTTTCAGAATCAGCCTTCTTCAGAAAGCAAGACGAGAAGAACGTCAAATGTCATACGAGTCATAGCAGGAGGGAAGCTCCTCGAAAGCGTCGTCAACATTGCCAGCATTTTTGTTTCTCGTTTTGTAACAATCTCCTCATTCCAGGGGATATGTTTCTTTGACTGTATCTTGCCAATTCAGGGCACATGAATTAATAAAATCGGATTTTTCAGTCATGTTTCGTCTTGTACACTTTTATTTGCAAAAAATGTCTGGTGTCTTAAGAAAAAAACTGATTGCATGAATACAGATGCTTATCTTCAAAAGTAAAAATACGTGCTTGCAGGAAATATACTTACTCCCGGGAGTGTCTGAACTCCTATGACGGAATCCGGTAAGGGATACCTCGGGATTACTTGTACGTTTTCCTATCTTTGCAGGGTTGCGGATATCCAAAGCACAGCATGGGGCATGAAAGCTTCATCCCAGCAAGATGGAAAATCAATATTCACTCAGCCTTAGCACCCGAAGTGCTCTCTCCCCAGCCGAGTTGCCTCTTGTTACTTCCCCCAACCGAGTTGCCGATCATTCTTCCTCAGCCAAGCACAAACGCCAGGGAACTGCTTCCCCACAGAGTGTCAGCCTCTATTCAGAAGAACAACGCACGAAGGAATCACAACAGAGTGATGAAAGCTTCTACAGACCCCAGCTGGGTCCCAATTTACAGGAATAGGTCTATCACTGACCCATTTCCCCAAGCAGAATCATTTCATCAGATCTACCGACGATCTCATCCCCAGCTGGGATGTTCATTTCAAGCAGATCAACCGGATATCTTCACGGCAACGGGATCCGAATCCCGGATCGGCATCTTTGCATAATCATGGCATTTGCATCATATTCACCCACAAAGCATAGCATTCCGTTGAATACGGAGCATTATGGCAGAAGTCAAACATATTGCATAATCATAAGCCATGTTTTGAATCAAGCACTTGTGAATAATGACAATCAGCAGTATACATGATACCCTCCAGATTCCCCAGCAAAAGCAGTTGCCTCACATCAGTATACACTCCTTGTGGCACCCGTCCGTGTCATATCCCCAGTAGAAAGCCAAAGACATCCTCTTTGCACTCACACATACTTGTATATATACATTTCCTTGACATCCGTCCATGTCACTTTCCCCAGCACGATAACGTGAACACTTTGTACACCAGATACTTATTTATACTATACTCTTCTCCTTTCGACACTCGTCCGTGTCGCTCTCCCCAGCAGGTTGAATACTTAAACATACACTACTCATACTCATACAGATACCCGTCCGTATCTTGTATACACCATTTATATCCCCGCAGATTCGACACTCGTCCGTGTTCTTTGTTAATCAGTTGATACTCGTCCGTATCATCATCTCAGAACATGCGTCAAGCGTTTGTTTCTACCTGATACTCGTCCGTATCATAGTCTTAAGGATGCTCGTCCGCATCTTTAATCCATACACTGTGTCAAACACTTTTGTCTTCTTGAATATAGACACTCGTCTGTGTCCATTATTCCCCGGAAGAGTCCCTTCAGATTCAACACTTGTCCGTGTTCTTTGTTAACCCGTTGATACTCGTCCGTATCATCATCTCTGAACACGTGTCAGTTTTTGTTTCTACCCGATACTCGTCTGTATCATAGTCTTAGGGATGCTCGTCCGCATCTTTAATCTATACACAAACATCTAAACACTTTTACCTTTTGTTTCTTGGATATAAACACTCGTCCGTGTTTACTATTCCCTAGTAGATCGTCAACAAAGCAATTTTCTTTTTATCTGACATTCGTCCTATGTCATGATAGACTTTGAGAGCAGCCGTACCCTGCTAGGTGGTCGTCCTCCACCTCTTGATGATCGTCCTTCATTATGCTCATCCGATGGCCGTCCCCATCGTTGACCTTTTATCCGACATTCGTCCTATGTTGTGATATTTAGCAGTCGTCCCCTGCTAGGTGATCGTCCTTCACCTTTTTGATGATCGTCCTTCATCATTTTATCCAATGACCGTCCCCATTGTTGATTTTGGTTATCTGACATTCGTCCTATGTCATGATAAACCTTGAGAGCAGCCGTCCCCTGCTAGGTGGTCGTCCTCCACCTCTTGATGATCGTCCTTCATCATGCTCGTCCGATGGCCGTCCCCATCGTTGACCTTTTATCCGGCATTCGTCCAATGTCGCGATATTTTCGGCAGCCGTACCCTGCCAGGTGGTCGTCCTCCACCTTAGATGACCGTACCTCATCATCTGTTTATTTCATTTATTCTTTAACCCGATGGCCGTCCCCGTCGTGGTCCCTTTTCCTTTTCCTGATGATCGTCCTTCATCAGTTTAAGCCCGATGGCCGTCCCCATCGTTGGTTACTTTACTTCATGAACTTGATGGCCGTCCCCGTCATGTTTCATTAATCCCCAGAGAATCTTACAACTTTATCTTGATGGCCGTCCCCATCATAATCCCTTTTATCCCCAGCATGTCGGCCGTCCCCGTCATCGCTTTATTTCCCGCACCTTTCCAGCATGTCGGCCGTCCCCGTCATCGCTCTTTACCCAGCAGTCGTCCTCTGCTCGACGGTCGTCCGCCGTCGCCCACACTTTACAATATACTTCACTTTCTTTTACAATCTATATCCCTTTTCTTCTTCATTCTGTGAGTGCAAATTTTGGATTGTCTTTGGTATTCAACCACAAGTTATCTTGTTTGTCTGATAAGCCGTCGCTTACATCCTGCACAGCTAACTCATGTTTGAATAGGGGCAGCTGTAAACACCCCAAATTTGCCCTCACCCATTCACACCATGGCTTGTGATCTCTTCATATGCATAAACTCAATCATAGCATCTCATATTACATTTTTGACAACTGCATTGGTTCAAAGTCATCTGCACCTAGGGTTTGTGATCTGAGCAATCCAAGAGCTTCTTGAGCCTCTCCAAAGGTCATCAATCACTTCAAAGGGATCCATGTATGTTCAAACATCATATTATATCCTCTCAAAGTCAAGAATGTCAAAAAAATCACAAGAACTGAAAATGGCATGGAAGCAGAGCCAGGTTTGACTGCACAGTTGACCTAGAATTAGGGTTTTGGTTTCAGGGGCCATAACTCCAAATTTTTTGGTCATTCTTGTTTCCATTGGTCTCTATATGGTATAGGGAGTATGCATATCAATTTTCATGAAGAAATTCCATGGGGAAGTCATCTGATCAAGAGTTGACTTTTCAAGCAAGTCAGTGTAAAATCAGGGCATCTGAGGCCCTCAATGACCCAACCAAAGGGTGTTCTTCATCATTTTTGATTGTGTATGATCTTTATTTGATCATGGAAGATGTTGGAAGTTCACAAAATGGAATAATTTCAAGTCTTTTGCAAAGTTGACTTTTTGGGAAAGTTTGACTTTTAATGAAATTGCCATTTTAGGCAACTTTTTCAACCTTTACTTTTTGATTCAAAAAAGCTTCAAATGGAAAAACTTTGGTCATGAAAGTTGTATAATGGATCATTCCCTTTTCAAAAAGTACAAGAACATGACCTAATTCATTATGGATCAAAAGTTATGGTTTGTCAAAGTTGGCAAAAATCACAAAATTTCAAAGTTTCCACCAAAGAGGCATTTTGCAAAATGACTTGATCAAGTGTTCTAAAGCTACCAAATGGACTTCTAAGCTTCACAACATGATCACATGACCTCTAAAATTCAGAATGGGCCAAAGAACTTTACATTTCCATGCCTTGAACTTCATGAATTTACAAAGGGGCCAAATTTTGTGAAAATTGCAAAACATATCATGAACTTTATGCAACTTGCTGAATCATCTCAAATCAAGTTCCATGGTTCTCCCTAAACTTAGCTGAACTCAACCATGCTCCTGTCCTAGCCTGCCACTTGCCCATACCTCCAAGTACAACTTGCTTGACTTTTTGCAAATCATCCCATACCAATCAGCATAGCCCACACCAACTCCACAGACCTATCACAACTTGATATGTGGACTTTATGCAAGCCATAACACACAAGAACACAACCTAAGACTTCAGCATTCACATGTTCCAAGTTTATGCTCCAAATTGCATTTTCATTCGAAACACTCAGTACAAGCTACAAACACCCAAACCAACTTCACCAATCAACTAAACACACTTTCCTGATCACAAAGCACCCATCACCATTGCCTTAAACTCCCAGAATCACAAATACGATTCTCACCTCACCTTGAGCAGAACCTCTGCCATTTTCCAAACCAGCCACTACAAACTTCTTCTAAGCATCAAGACTTCATCAGGGGCCTAGGAGGAGTAGTTTGCACGAAGAGAGAGGGTCAGAAAGTTGCAAACTGAGAAAGCTCAAAGCTCAGGTATATCAAGAACTTTTTTTCCAGAAATGAATTTTTAAGCTTCTAAGTTGTTCCTTATGCTTTGCTGGTCACTCTGATGTTCTTAGTTTTGAAAATGGTTGAGAAATAAGCATTTAATCTTGTTCTGAAACTTTTTTGCCCTAAACATGTTTGGCTTCGATTCGTTTGATTGATGAAGAATAAATGATGTTTGAATGGGGGTTTTGATTTAGTTTGGCATGGGGATGATTTCTGGATAGTTAGTTTTCGTTTTCATGAAGTTTTGAGGATTTTAGAGATTTTCAGGTGGGAGTCCCACCGGAGAAGACGACCGGAGGTCTTCTCCGGCCACCTGAAAATAATTAGGGCTAATCCCTGTGATTAATGAAGTTTGAATAATACCCCTTGGATGTGTTGACTCGCGCGCATTTGGACGCCCATGATCTCTCTATTTTGCCCTAATCTTAAGTTGACTTTATTAATTCAGATTAATTAATTTTTAATTGGGATTAATGAAGTTTGAGTTTCAGCCTTTAGATTGCGCGCGCAGTCAACAAACCATTCCCCAGATTCAATCCTGGCCTCTCATTCAGCATACTTCTCATTAATTTAATTTAATTTTCTTTTTATTTCATTTAATTTGTCCATTTAATTTAAAATAGCAAAACCTTTTTAAAAATTCTGGAAATTTTTGTACAAACTTTTATTAATTTTCAGAAACCAAAAACATTTTTATTTTTTATTTTTGCATAAAAAAATATTTTTAAATCATTTAAAAGTTTATTTTTAATTAATTAATGAGAATTAATTAATTAAAAATACTTTTGGGTATTTAAAAATCACCAAAAAATTCATGAAACCTTTAAAATCATTTAGAAACATTGTCCAACCCTCAAATCAAATTTCTTTTTTGATCTTGATGCATTTTGACAATTTTCCATGGAATTAATTCATTTTCAAAGCATTATTTTGATCCAAACTTCAAAAAATCATTTCTGCCTAACCATTGAGGGTTGGACTTTGATTCTTTTTGAATTGTGTTTTGCATATCATGTAGTTTGTGAGGTTAATTTGGCATGATTTGATCTCTCATTTTCAATTTGTTTGACATTTTCCTTGTTAAGGTACCCTAAAACCCTAGAAATCTTGGGAAATTCATAACTTTTATTAGGTTAAGAGTTAGAACCCCTCCTTTGGGCAGTGAGTTTGTGTAGGATTAGGTTTCCTTTGATTGCATTTTCAATTTTTTATCTTGATGTTTGCTTCTGATTTTGGTTTTTGTTTGATGCATTGATCATAAACCCTAATTTGAGCTTCCTTTTGCATCCATCTTGCATTTGCTTGCATACCATGTCTTGCCATAGCATTTTGTGCATACATTTGATTCATTAGACATCTTAAGACATGTTAGAAGTATGTTTGATCATTGCCTCTTGCATTTGCCATGTTGTATGTCATTTGCATTTCATAACTTTTCATGTATGTTCATGGTTCTAAGCATGCTTCTCTTGCATCCATATGTTTGTATGATTATCCCCATGCATTGTTTCATGTTTGCATCATCTCATAGCATCATTATCATCTCATATATGCTTCTGGTTTTGATTCTCATCATGCCATTTCATTTCATTTTGCATTGCATTGCATTTCTTTCACTAACATTTCAGGTGGTAAGCAACTTTGAGAAGTGAATTTGCCTTCACTTCTCACAATTTCTTTTCATCTCTTTTATGCATCCTTGCTGCATTTTGTTATGTGTTTGAGATTGAGCTTGCTCTTTCTTCTTCATCTTACTTTCTTTCTTCAAGTGACTTGTCTTCTTAAATGAAGCAAGTTGCTTTGCTTCTCTTTGCTCCATTCATCTGCTTCCTGGTGGTTCCTCTGAAGATTGCTTTCTTAAACCTCACAAACCTTAGGAACAACCAAGCATGACAATAATTAGGGTTTTGTTTAGTCCCCCCACTTAGCTTTTACCTTTGTGTCTCTTTGAGTCTTCTCTTCTCATCTCATAATCAGGGACTAAACCCTAAAGGCTTTAAGGCTTTGTGATTAAGCTTATGCCTGCATCCTTCTATTAGGATGGAGTGTATAACTTTAATCCTACGTGTTAAACCCTTAAGTTGTTTAAATCCTTTAATCAATTCACTTAATAATCATCAAGACATCACATTTGTAACTTGGGCCTTGCATTAGGGTTCTATTTCTCCCTTAATTGGTTAAGAAGGACTAACCCTAGTGTTAATGGACAAGTCCTCCTCAAGTTGTCTTACAAACCCTAAAAAATCACTTCATCATCATATCATTAAGTAAAATCCACTTAATCAAAGGCTTGTTTTGTCATGAGTTTAATCCCTAATCATGGATTAAGTTGAGGAGTTTTCCTCAGCTTAAACATTCTCATCTATTATCCTTCTATTAGGATGGTATAATGAGTCTGTTTAATCCCTGATTATGGCTTAACCTCATTATTTAACACTAAACAAAAATACCAAAAACATTTAAATGATCACAAGTAGGTTAATGATCTTAATCCTGCATCAAAGGTGATTAAGTGTGAGAAACTGACTTCACACTTAAGGTATTCTCATTACCCCTAATCAGAGGGATGATGTGATGAGTTTACTAATCCATTGGTTTAGGCTTAAGCTCATTAACTTATGGCAAACTTTCAAAAGCAATAAAAGATTGAAAACTCAAAAACAAACAATAATCGTCTCCTCCGGGATTCTTTTCTCATCTCATTCACTCTCAAACGAGAACTCGCTTCTTCCGTCTAATGCAAGACAGTTAGCACCTGAGCCAGACAGGTCATACACTTGAGCATAGACAAGTAAGCAGTTCACAAGTCAATTCACCTTTCAGTCTCTTTGGGTCGAACTACGGTGTTCTGACTTCCTCATTGCACGAGAGGATACGTAGGCATAACTTAACAGTTATCGGAAAAAAAAAGTCTCTGTATATCCCCCCTCTTTCCAGCTTCATTCTTTAAGCCTCATTATCATGAGCATTTCACCTCTTTCTCTTTTACACTGACACTTCACTCATACACTTTACATTCTTTTTACACTGACACCTGTACATTTTTTTCCAGCTATTTTATACACAGATTGCACTGACACTACCCCTTTAAAACACAAATCTTTTAAGCGTGGATCCCGTCGAGTACGACGGACAATCTGGGTGCTAATACCTTCCCAGGTTGTAACCAACCCCCTTTCTCAGTCTCTCTGGTTCGCAACCGTCTTATCCATATCTTTCTAGGTCTATGCAACATTGCCTTTCCTCCGGGATAAAAATGCCTAGCTGGCGACTCTTTTCATTCCCTGTGAGTTCACCCCTGTGTGTTCTCGCATCCTCCTTTCGCCGACCGTTCGCGTCTGTACCCCATTTGAGCCGGGTGTCATTTGGTGGGAGCGACAAATAGATATTGGATAGCAGCATGATCTGTGTAAACGATTATTTTCGCTCCTACTAGGTAAGAACAGAATTTGTCAAGCGCAAAGACAACTGCTAACAACTCTTTTTCAGTAGTGGTGTAGTTCATCTGAGCAGAATCTAAGGTTCTACTGGCATAGTAAATCGCGTGAAGTTTCTTTTCCTTCCTCTGGCCTAGAACTGCGCCTACAACATAGTCACTCGCATCGCACATGATTTCGAAAGGTAATCTCCAGTCAGGGGGTTGCATGATTGGTGCGGTGATGAGGGCTGTTTTTAGAGCTTCGAATGCTTTAAGACAATCTTCATTGAATATGAACTCAACATCTTTCATTAATAAACCAGTAAGAGGTTTAGTGATTTTCGAGAAATCTTTGATGAATCGTCGGTAGAAACCGGCGTGTCCTAAAAAGCTTCGTATTTCTCGAATGGTTTTAGGGGGTTGAAGATCTTTTATGACTTCTATCTTAGCTTTATCAACTTCAATTCCCTTGTCGGATATTACGTGGCCTAATACGATTCCTTCTCTGACCATAAAATGACATTTCTCCCAGTTAAGCACGAGGTTTACTTTTACACATCTTTCTAACACCATTTCTAAGTTTGATAGGCATCCTTCAAAACTTTGCCCGCATACAGAGAAGTCGTCCATGAACACTTCCATGATGTTGTCTATAAAATCTGCGAAGATTGACATCATACATCTTTGAAAGGTTGCAGGAGCGTTGCATAATCCAAAGGGCATTCGTCTATAAGCGAACGTTCCATATGGGCATGTGAATGTAGTCTTCTCTTGATCATCTGGATGGATAGGGATTTGGAAAAATCCTGAGTAACCGTCAAGATAACAGAAGTATGAATGCTTGGCTAATCGTTCTAACATTTGATCTATAAAAGGTAGTGGGAAATGATCTTTTCGAGTGGCTTTGTTTAGTTTACGGTAATCGATGCACACTCTATGTCCCGTCACTACTCTTTGCGATATCGATTCGCCTTGAGCGTTTTTCACAACAGTGATACCTCCTTTCTTTGGCACTACATGTACTGGACTAACCCATTCACTATCAGAGATTGGATATATTATTCTGGTATCTAGTAGTTTCTTAACTTCTTCTTTTACTACAGTGCTAAGGATTGGGTTAATTCTTCTTTGAGATTCTCTGGAGGTTCTGCAATCTTCTTCTAGCAGAATACGATGCATACAGACTGAAGGGCATATTCCTTTGAGATCAGATATGTTATATCCTAATGCAGTTGGATATTTTTTCAAGACATCTAAAAGTTTCTTTGTTTCGATAGTTCCTAAGCTGGAATTTATTATAATTGGTCTTTTACATTCAATGTCTAAGAATTCGTATCTTAGGTTACTAGGTAAAGTTTTTAATCCTAATGTAGGTTTATCTTTACTTGGCATGGGATCCAGTGTAAGTGCTAAACTTTCGCTTAGACTATCATCCTGATATGGTTTACGCCAATTATCATCTTCGAAAATCAGAGGGATTTGAATTTTCATTATTTCAGAATAGGTAGTTTCTTTCAGTTCCATTTCTCTTACACATTCGTCAATTACGTCTAATAGATAACAGGTATCCTCTATAGCTGGTGATTGTAAGAATTGTGTTAAAATAAATTCAACTTTCTCTTCACCTACTTCAAAGGTTAGCTTTCCTCTTTTTACGTCTATTATAGCTCCGGCGGTAGCTAAGAATGGTCTTCCTAGTATGATAGGTGTAGTGGAGTCTTCAGAGATGTCCATGATTATAAAATCAGTAGGGATGTAGAATTGTCCTATACGTACTGAGACGTTTTCTAGTATGCCTACAGGATATTTAACAGAGCGATCGGCTAGTTGAACAGACATTTTAGTTGGTCTTAGGTCTCCCATGTCTAGCCTTTTGCAAATCGTTAAGGGCATAACACTGATACTGGCTCCCAAATCGCATAGAGCTTTGTCAATGATGAATTTTCCTATTACATAGGGTATAGAGAAACTTCCTGGATCTTTTAGCTTAAGATGCATATTATTCTGAATTATGGCGCTACACTCAGCAGTAAGTGTAACTGTTCCGTTATCCTCTATCTTTTTCTTATTAGATAAGATTTCTTTTAAAAACTTAGCGTACGAGGGTATTTGAGTGATTCCTTCTGTAAACGGAATGGTAATATTCAACTGTTTCAGAAGTTCAACAAATTTCTTAAATTGACCCGTCGTCTTGGAATTGGTTAATCTCTGAGGGTACGGAATTGGTGGTTTATAGGGTGGTGGAGGCACATAAGGCTTTTCTTTCTCCACTGCCTCTCGATTATCATCTTCCTTTTCTTCTGGATCATTCACCACTTCAGTCGGTTTATCCGGTTTTTGGTACATGGCTGGATTGTCAAGTCTTGGATCGGTAGGTCCGTCAAGTTCCTTGCCACTTCTTAATATTACGGCATTGGCATGTCCTTTCGGATTAGGTTGAGGTTGTCCAGGGAATACTCCAGCTGGTGCAGCGGTAGGTGCTTGTTGTTGAGCTACTTGTGAAATCTGAGTTTCAAGCATTTTGTTATGTGTAGCTAATGCATCTACTTTGCTCACTAATTGCTTAATCTGCTCACTAGTGTGAATGTTTTGGTTTAAGAAGTCCTTGTTTGTTTGAGATTGGTTAGCTATAAAGTTCTCCATCATCAACTCAAGGTTCGATTTTCTAGGGACATTAGGAGCAGTCTTTTGATATCCTGGTGGTATAGCTGGTGCTTGACCTGGTGCGTATAAAGCATTGTTATTCTTATAGGAGAAGTTCGGATGATTCTTCCAACCTGGGTTGTATGTGTTTGAGTATGGGTTTCCTTGAGCATAATTCACTTGATCCGTGGGAATTCCTGTCAATAATTGACAATCAGGAACTTCGTGTCCTGGAACTCCACATAACTCACAGTTAGGTGTTACTGCAGCCACGGTGGCTGTTGGTGTTATGGCCAAGTTGTCGATCTTTTGGCTTAGTTGGTCAAACTTTGCATTGACTTGGTCCATACTACTCACTTCGTACATACCTCCTTTTGTTGGTTTCTCAGTTACGACTCTCTCGCTTCCCCATTGGTAATGGTTTTGAGCCATACTTTCGATAAGTGCATAAGCATCATTATATTCTTTGTCCATCAATGCACCGCCCGCGGCAGCGTCAATTGTCATTCTTGTATTGTACAAGAGTCCATTATAGAAGGTATGGATGACCATCCATTCTACTAATCCGTGATGTGGACAAAGTCTCAGCAGATCCTTATAGCGTTCCCAAGCTTCGAATAGTGATTCGCTTTCCCTTTGCTTAAATCCGTTGATCTGAGCTCTCAGCATAACTGTCTTGCTAGGTGGAAAATATCTGGTCAAGAAAACTCTCTTTAGTTCCTCCCACGTAGTTACTGAGTTCGAAGGCAGAGATTGAAGCCAGGCTCTTGCTCTGTCTCGAAGTGAAAAAGGAAACAAACGTAGTCTAATAGCTTCTTGGGTAACTCCATTGGCTTTTACGGTATCTGCGTATTGCACAAAGATCGAAAGATGAAGGTTCGGATCCTCGGTAGGATTTCCGGCGAATTGATTTTGTTGCACGGCTGATATCAACGAAGGTTTTAGTTCGAAATCGTTTCGGTTGATAGCCGGTGCGGCAATGCTTGAATGCGGTTCAGCTTGCAAAGGACTGGCGTAATACTTGAGTGGGTGATTCTGTTCTTCAGCCATCTCTGCATCCTTTGATGTTACGACTGGTTTAGGTGGATCTAATTGAAGATCTGGAATATTGTAACTTTGTTCGTAATCGAATATCCGTCTTCTTACGTGTAAGAAGCGTTCCGATTCTGGGATTGGAGGTTGCAAGTCTTCGCCTTGAGAGCGAGTACTTGGCATACACTCAGGAATTTAGATTATGAAAATTAAATAGTTGTTACCTTAGTCTAGACAATGCTACCTAAAGTGCACTAGTAACTAAATTAAGGTCCCTGACAACGGCGCCAAAAACTTGATGGGCTAAAGACGTAACACGGGCTTCATAAAACATCTTAATAACAACCTTACTCCGTAACACGGGCTTTCGAAATAGCTTTTTTAATAATAATATCTTGAATATATCAACAATTAAAATTCAAACTTCGCAGCAAAATCATAACCTCAAAATAACTTCTTTTATTTCATCAAAACATCAAGACATTTTAGTTATTGTCAACAATCATCGTTATCGAAAAAACGACATATATTAACTCATAAAAATCATTCTAACAAAACAACGTATTATTCACTTAAGTGTTTCCTACCCGATGTTACATATACCAGAGCAAGACACCATATAACTCTACATGGATAAGCTAAACAACTCCAAGCTAACCTTCACGCACCGATAAGCTATCCTTGAGTATCTATACGTTACCCACGTGGAAGCAACATTCAAACAGGCAGGGTGAGTAAATTCACATTCAATACAAATAATATAAAAAAATAATTATAAGACAACAAACATCATAAGTCTCACCCATACACAACATGTAATCCATCACAACATTATATAAAACATAATGCAATTATGCTATGCCATCGAGAATGAAATGCAATCCTCTTAGTATGCATGTGGTACTGAATCATCATCACAGATGGACACTGGGCCATCAACCTTCCATAAGGGAGCACATCATAAACATCATATCACTCCAATCCACACAATAGGATTGAAGCTACCAATGGACAGGAGCCCCATCATAAGTATGCCATGATTACAAAGATGCAACAACATTAACAAATCAACATAATCTTCAACTTGTTTCCGCATTCATTAAATCATTATTCATAATCATCATAAAACATATATACATCAAATAGTCACATCATTGACTCATTCATCATCACAACAGCATAACCATCATAATATAACATCATTCACCTAACTCATACCTTCATAAACATCAATGCATAATCGTCATTTAATTTTCAACATATAATTAACATCGAAAAAACATCAGCCCACAATTATCATCATACAACCATCAACATCTAGTCGTTATTCCTAACTTAATAACAACTAATCAGTATCCTCTAAATCATCAACAAAAGCATCATTAAACCTCGTCAACTATTGCATCCACATTCATCATTTATTCATCATTATTTATACAATAAACATATTTCATATACTCATATCATCATACAAACATCACTTTAACACAACACACCTACTACAATAACATACACACCATGGCAATACCGTAGAAATCATCACAATAATAAAACATCAACATATAACAATCCACATTTATAAACACAAAATCAATTCAACTTTTTCGGAAAATTAAGTACTAGAAGGTGTCTCATATCACACATATTATTTCATCAAGTCAAATTTTATTTTGTTAGCTTTCCGACGCTTCAAATGGGGGTCAAAATGGACGAATGGTTCAAAAGTTATGAAGAAAACAAAATCCGACGTTTAAGAAACATTCTGCAAGACATCACCAGGTCGACCTAGACATCTAACAGGTCGAAACATTTGGGACATGGGTTTCTACTGACTCCACCAAGTCGACCTACAGGTCGATGCATTTCTGGGTTCAGGTGCGACAATGACAAAAACTGGATTTATTCTATACTAGTCCCAAATTCCACTTCCAAATCGCCTAAATGTCGACAAAATTCACCAAAATAATACACCAACTACATATACAGTCACATATTCAACAATTAAAACATCTAACATCATCATCTATCTATTTCATCTCATAATCCTCATAAACCCTAAGATTTTCTCTTAAACCCCAATTCTCAAAATACTTATCTCTACATTATGAATATTGAACATAATTACTCCTCATACCTTAGTTAATCTAGACTCTTTCAATCACCTATTGAAGAATCTCCAACCATATCCTCCTTGGTTCCTCAGAGCAAATTCTCTCAATCTCCAAAATACGTGTTATGAAAGTATTTTCTCAATCCTCTTCTCTTAACCTTAATAAAAGACCAAAGTATCCTCAAGTCCTCTAACTCCTTGATGGGCTAAAGACGTGTCTAATTATGTGTCTAGCGGTATCTTAACTGCAAGTGCACAACCTATCGAAGTAATATTTAAGATTATCGATCCACAGGGACTCTATGGTTACTTAGTGCTAGATGAACTTCTAGTTTAGCTAAGGCGAAGGGTTGTCACGATTTTTTGTTGCTTTTAAAATATTAAAGGTGGGAATTAAATTTAAGTTTTAATAAAATAATACTAAGGCGGTCGGTATGTAATTATACTAACTTAGGCGGGTCAATCTAACTTAGGCTTATAAAGGTGTTCACTTAAACTATTCTGTAGAGGTTACCAGTTTAAATACCCTCAACTCACACTCTCGTGGTCTTATCTCAGATCTTACCCCTAAAGCCATATGCCTGCTCTCGCTAGCCCATAAGTGTTTAGAGATAATTTTTGGAAACTTAGTAATTCTAATTTATTTTAAAGCGCTCTCGCTGTGTTTAATTTAAATGCCTAACTTTAGCTATCTGGTTAAAATCTCACACTCTCGTGGTCTTGACCTAACCTAATACTCTTTCCTTACTCTCGTAACGAAAAGGTCGATTTTAAATAAAAAGTATTAGCCAGAATGTTAAGCTATTAATTATTTTAAGCCTATGGTTAATTTTACCGATTAAGTTTGTTTTAACTACACACCGCCCTAAGGTAATTAGCTACTCATTTTTGTTGAACCAGACAGAGGCAGAGAAACAGTAAACAAAATATTCATGGCAGAAAAATAAATAAATAACATAATATTAAATTGCAAATAATAAAAACCTGGTTAACAATAAAATGGCAGACTCCTTCTTCCACAGACCGGAAAGCTCGGAGTATTTGGCGGAATCGAAAATAAAATAAAAATCTGAAGGTTTAGAAACAAGTAATTTTTATAACAGTTTCCTGATGTTGGAAATTGTTATAGGTTGGGTTTGGATACAATGAAAATAGAATACTGAAAATAATGCTGAAATAAAAGGGTTCGTAAAATAATTCAGCAGAGCTTCCGCAGGAAATTGATAAAAAAATGCTCTGTCAATTGTTCAACTGAATTATGCTATTTATAGAAGAATAATTGGGCTTGTGGCTGAATGTGTTGCATGGGCCTCGTAGAAGCAGTTGAGGAAATCTAGGAACGTGGATACAGGGTCAGCTGGAAAGTAGCAGCTTCACATGCACGTAGCCTTGTGACCAAGTCTGGGTCAAATAACCTACTTTTTCCCTTGTCACGGTCGTGACAAGGTCTTCACGTTCGTGTCCCTTGAATTTTAAGTGTCACGGTCGTGACAATGTCATCACGGTCGTGATTGCTTCTTTTGGGGTGTCACGGTCGTGACACCTAGGTGACGACCGTGAGTGCAACAAAATATGCAGGTTTCTTCATTTCTTCCTCTTTTTATGGTTGTTTTGGTTCCTTTTGCTCTTGGCTCATGATTTAGCTCCGTATACGATGTACCTGCAAAATGGTAAGAAAAACTCGAGGAATCGGGTGTTAAAACGATGATTATGCGATAAAACGTTAATGAAACATAGCAATATAATCGATACATTTTCTCGTTATCACTCCTCTATTTTATTTTAATAATAATATTTAAATAACGTTCATAATTATTCTAATATCACTATCGAAATAAAATAATTTCATCTCCATAACACCGCAATATACCACATAATGCCATATATTCATAATTAATTAATAAATAAATAAATTACGAATTTCAGGGCGTTACAACGCTCCCCCACTTAAAGCATTTTCATCCTCGAAAATTGCCCGAAGAAAACAGAGTCGAACACAACTCCTTCATTTGATCTTCACACTCTTGAGTCCAATACACAAGTCATCAACAAATCTTCCAAAGACTGGATACTCCTTTCTGTCTAACCATCCGTATGCGGATGAAAAGTAGAACCACTTCAACTCAGTGCCTAAAGAACCATGCAACATTCCAAACACTTTTATGAGAATCTCATATATCTATCCCATGCAACTTCATAATCCCCTCAATGTAGATCTCAACTAATTTCCTCATAGAATAGTTAATCTTTAATGGCCAAAAGTGAACCGATTTAGTTAATCTATTCACCATCACCCAAATCGAATCATACCTCCTTCACAATCTTTGATAATCTTGACACAAAACCCATGTGAATACTATCCCATTCCATTCTGGAATATTTAAGGGTCGCATCATACCCAAAGGCTTCTGATGTTCCATCTTTAACTTCTGATAATTCAAATACACATGCACCAACTCAACAATATTCTTTTTCCCACCCGACCATCAAAATGACTTCTGCAAATCTTGATATATCTTCGTTACACCAGGATGACTACTTAGTCCACTTCAGCGTCCTTCCTCTAAAATACTTTTCTTACATTTTTGGAACATCTAGTATACACGCTCCATCTCAAAACCTCAATACACCACTCTCGTCAATCTAGAATTCACCTTTGTTAATTAACATCAACCAATCAACCAATCTCAATTAGGAATTCTCATCTTCCCGAATTCCTTCCAAAACATCTCTAGTCAATTTCAACACGTCTTACTTCACACTGTCAGCATCTTCTCATACACTAAACTCAAATCTCTGAATGGTTTAATCATTCTTAAATCTCTCACCATAAGGATCAATATACATTGACTTCTAACTCAATGCATCAATCCTTACATTTTCTTTAATAGCTTAAGCCAACAAATAATTCCTCCTAATCTCATTACCAACATCACAACTATTGATTCCTAACCATAGGTAGGATTATTTCCTATCTTCTTTTCCCCTGTAGTATCGACTCAAAAGTAATAACACTCCTAAGGTTCATCTCAACATTTCACCATGCACATAATAAAACACATCCTAATTAAGCAAGGCCAATACCGAAGCGGTAGTCGACTCCTCTAATCATACGAATTTTCTCCACATTCCACGTCTCACACATAAGCTCGACCTTTGCGAGTCAAATAAGTTAACGTAACAACACTTAGAAAAACTCTCATTGGTGCTTTGGCAGTGACCATCTAAACTAATAACTTTAAATCTCAAATGCAGACTTCAAAACTTCTTACTGCATCACAACATCAGTCTTAGAAGATTTTACAACCATCTTAGCACTAAAATCTACAGTCCAAGAAAACTCACTTCTTCTAACTGAAACTCTCGCTTTGATAATCATTAGCACATTACTAATCCAAATTCCACATCGTTAACCATACTGATCCAACAAGATGTCCCCATTCACTATTAGGCCGGAACATAACAACATCGATATCATCACCATTAACACCATCATATGAACATCAACATAATTGATAATACCGAAAATTCTGTTTCACCACCTTAGTTCCATAATGCCGCAATTCTTCAAATGAACATATACTTCAATACTTCTACCAATATGGTAGTAACACAAAAACTTTTCACATATCACTTTCATTCTGGAATGTCCAATGGTTTGCATCATTCTCACAAGCTTATGATGCTCAATCCTTGACTCCAATAAGTCGTATTCATATAATACACATCACGCTTCAGCTGCGCACTCTGGTCATCTATTAGTCCGCAAGCTTCACATCTAATCTCTGACTCTCTTAAAATAATAGGAATAATTATATTTCTAATAGAACGCTTTTTTACTTCACACATTACCATATTGGAAAGCCAAATATCTCCCATACCCGCTAAGCATCACACATATGTTAAGTATCTCTAACTCCAAACATGAAAAATATACTAAACACCTCACATATCGTTTCATTCCCTTTGAAGTCTCTATCTACATAGAAGACTTTAACAACATCCACAAATCCTTATATTTCTTTTAAACCTTACATCCAAGATCCATATACTTTTACATTTGAATCTCATTCCAATTTGCAATCTCAACAATACAACCTTTATATCCAGTTGCTATAGTAGCTCTCTTAATTCTTCCTAATACAAACTAATTCTTATCCTCAAAAATATGATTTTAGTCTCTCTCTCTCTCTCTCTCTCTCTCTCTCTCTCTCTCTTGCGTCTAAGATCCTCCAACCATTCTCACTTTTCACTCAACTCCAAACATAATCCGACCTCAATCCAGTTATACTGAAGACATACTAACTTACCAGTTGATCCATCAAATCGTCCATTTCCTTGGAGTGGATCCTTGTTATAATCTTCTCATTAATTCCTCATCAATCATCTGCGCACATCTCATATAACCGCTATCACATACATGCTTTCTTACAATCCATATCGTCTTGAACCAAATCCAAATACCAAAAACATTCCAGGGAGGCAAACCTCTCCCCCACTTATTTCGAACCAGCACCTGGAGATAAACAGGAAACTCGAATTCGCCTTATCTTCGAATCTAATAATCTGAATCGACTCATCAAACCATCTGCAAGCACTCGACTTAACTCCAATCAATTTCACTATACACACCATCTAAGTTGGCAAGACATGTCTATTCCATCCAATATGTTTCTGTCTATTATCAACAATAGATTAAGGGTGATTAGTTCCTCAATTTGTCAATAGATAGTCGACATTCATGATGTGGCATAAACCATCTTTACCGAACTACAATGGCATTCCCTACAATCAGCAACACACTGACCCAACATTCTACAACTACAACGTGTCAGAGAAGCAAAATATTCTCCCCTACTTATTTCATTCGCACTCATGTAGATAAAGGTTAGGAAGCAAATGTGTATCGACAGTGTTTTCACACACATGTCACATACCAAGGACAAACAACGACAACCTTGTCGGATGGACCGACCTGCTCTGATACCACTAATGTAACACCCTTCAAACCCAACATAATATACATGATAAATATACTTAAAATAAGCCAGAGTACATTATAAAAGGTGCCACATTTTCTTCATAAAAGATCTTAATAACAACCTTGCTCCGTAACACGGGCTTTCAAAACATTTTTTTAATAATATCTTGAATATATCAATAATTAAAATTCAAAATTCGCAGCAAAATCATAACCTCAAAATAACTTCTTTTATTTCATCAAAACATCAAGACATTTTAGTTATTGTCAACAATCATCATCATCATAAAATAGACATATAGTAACTCATAAAAATCATTCTAACAAAACAACATATTATTCACTTAAGAGTTTCCCACCTGATGTTACATCTACCAGAGCAAGACACCATATAACTCTACAGTGTGGAATCAAGTTTCACAACCTCAACTTATGTTTTGATGAATACAAACCACATTGCAAGAAGGCAAAGATGTTATATCAATTTCAAAGCAACATGAGCAAAAGAAACGGATGATAACTTTCTATGAAAATCATGAGCTTTTGAAGGTATAATGGAACTTTCTATCAAATATTTAAGTTCTAGTTGCTCACTTTGAAAAACTCATTTTGCATTGCATGATCATACTTTCTCTCATCTTGAAAATCAAATTTTTACAAGTTTTTATGAGTGCAATCTATTGCACCATTAACAATAATCGATTGCATGCTGGAAAAATACTTGAGATTCGCTTCTGACTCTTAGTGCAATCGTTTGCACAATAATAACAATCGTTTTCTCCTGTGTAAAATTTAAATTTTTTAAATGTTTTACGTGTTTGTGCAATCGATTGCACACTTACTGCAATCGATTACTCACTGAACGAATCTGAAAAATAATTTTGAAAAATGGAACCTCTTCATTCTAAACCTTCATAACTTTTCTCTAATGAACCATGACAATTGTTCATGATTTTTTATGGAGAAATTCATTTCTTTTCATAGGGGTGCTTAAGATCTATATATACTTTAACTTTCATATTTTATAATTACCTCTTTCAAAAATCTTTACAAAACTTTCTTAATCCACATCTTGATCATATCATATTTCACAAAGAATTTTCAGCATACTTTCATAATTTTTTGAACAGAAAATTCTGAGCAACAAGTCTTGAATATTTGTGGATTTACCATTGAAAGAGAAGATCAATTGAGGATTGACAACATTGTTGTGCAAAAATTAAACACATTATAAAATTACCAATTATATTTTGTTATTACATTGCTTTCAGGATTGTTGAAATTAAGTGTGTGCATTGAAGAAGATTGTTCTTTTTGCACTTTAGTTTACCTATAGGTTAGATAGTAAGCATCATTGATTGTGTGAATAGGCTGTATGATCATTCTAACTATAGTAAAATCTCTTTTGATTGAAAGGGGACTGGATGTACCTTCGGATTATAGAGGGAACCAGGATAATCTCTTGTGACCTTTACTTTCAGCACTTTACTTTTTCAAGCACTTAAGATCATACAAGAAAGTAAAACCAACAATCAACAAAAAATAATCGAAGAATTTTTCAACACCTAATTCACCCCCTCTTAGGCATATCTCTGAGTTTCAATTGGCGTCAGAGCAGGTTTTGGGTAAACTATTCCTAAATCGATTCAGAATGGCTTCCATAACCAACAAAAGTGTGTTTAAAGATGGTGGTAGTAGTAACAAGCCTTCTTTGTTTTGTGGTGAATATTTTGACTTTTGGAAAATATGCATGAAGGCACATTTAGAAGCACAAGGAGATGAAATATGGGATGTTGTTCAGAATGGTCCTTTTCCCCCTACAACGATTGTTAATGGCGTTGGAGCATCAAAGCCTAAAGGTTCGTGGGATGATGATGATAATAAGAAATTTCTCTATGAAAAATAGGAAATTAATCTTCTACAAAGTTCACTAAGCATGGATGAATTTTTCCGTGTTTCAATATGTACATCGACAAAAGAAATTTGGGATACTTTAGTGGAAACTCATGAAGGAACCACTGAAGTCAAAAGATCAAGACTAAATACATTAAGTCAGGAATACGAGTAATTCAGAATGCAACTAGGAGAATCAATTCTTGATCTATATAAAAGATTCGTGCAATCATAAACATCATATCAGTCTACAATGGAGCATATCATAAACATCATATCACTCCAATCCACACAATGAGATTGAAGCTACCAACAGACCGAAGCCCTATCATAAATATACCATGAATGCAAAGATGCAAATACATCAACATAATCAACATAATACTCAACTTGCATCCGTATTCATGAAATCATTATTCATAATCATCATAAAGCATGTATACATCAAATATGAACATCATTGACTCCTTCATCATCACAACAAAATAAACATCATAATATAACATCATTCACCTAACTCATACCTTCATAAACATCAACGCGTAATCATCATTTAATTTTCATCATATAATTAACATCGAAAAACATCATCCCACAATGATCATCATACAACCATTAACACCTAGTCGTTATTCCTAATTCAATAACAACTAATTGGTGTCCTCTAAATCATCAACAAAAGCATCATTAAATCTCATCAACTATTGCATTCACATTCATCATTTATTCATTATTATTCATACGATAAACATGTTTCATATACTCATATCATCCTACAACTATCACTTCAACAAAACACACCTACTACAATAGCATACGCAGCATGGCAGTATTGTAGAAATCATCACAACAATAAAACATCAACATATAACAATCCACATTTCTAAACACAAAATCAATTCAACTTTTTCGGAAAACTCAGTACTGGGAGGTGTCTCATATCACTCATTTTATTTCATCAAGTTAAATTTTATTTTGTTAGCTTTCTGACGCTTCGAACGGGGGTAAAAACGGACGAACGATTCAAAAGTTATGAAGAAAACAAAATCTGACGTTTTAGAAATATTCTACAAGACATCACCAGGTCGACCCAGACATCCAACAGGTCGACGCGTTTGGGACCTGGTGTAGCTCAAGTTTTGTGGTCTTTAATAACTATCACATTTTTTTTTACTTTCTGATTTCTTATTTTTTCCTGGTGAAACTGGTTATGGAAGGGAAAAGATATCTTAAACTCACCCCACTTTGCATACTGTTATTTAACAGATGCCCACATGGTTTTGGATTCTTCTTTAGCTTATTTCAAAACTCTAGATTAGTACAAAATTTGTTCTTTTTGATATTGATGGGGGTTTCTTTATATGGGTCTAGGTATGAGATGAATGCTGATTGATATGATAATGTTGATGTTTTTGTGTTTCTGTATCATCATAATCTTCTGATATTTTTCTTAGGTTTGAGAACCTAATTGTTGTTTTTGTTTGGTGTGCTCCCAAAGATCTTACGACCTTTTGCCTACGTACCCTCAAAAAGATAATTGAGTGATAAGAGCATCTTAGTTCCTACTAAAAGGATAGAGCTAGGAGGAAAGGTTTTATTTGTATCCTGTTTAAAGCACAGGATATTGATGCTCAAATGTTTTGTATTTGTGTCTTGATTAAAGCCCAATATTGAAGCTGAAAAGTTTGTTTGTTTCCTGATCAAAGCCCAGGATTGAAGCTGAAACACAATTGTTTGTAACTGGTTGGTTGCTTGAATTGCATAGCTCAAGGCATAAGTTGAATGTTATCTTTATTTTCATATCTCAAGAAAGGCTGAATTGGTACCCTGAATTGCATAGCTCAAGGAGGACTGAATGGTTTGACCTGAATTTCATAGCTCAAGAAAGTTTAATGGGTTATCTTGATTTGCATAGCTCAAGAAAGGCTGAATTTTTAACTTAGTTAGAGTCCAAGACTATCATTGGCGTCGTTGGAATTTAGCTTAGTTGAAGTCCAAGACTATGACTGTTTGGAATCAGCTTAGTTAAAGTCCAAAACTATGACTATATTGATGTTTTTTAGCTTAGTTAAAGTCCAAGACTATGATTGATTTTGAGTACTGTAAAGTGTTTGATTGTTTGTGCCTTGATTGAAGCTTAAACTATTACATAGGAGGAGCAGTTACATAATCAGGAATAAAGGCGAGAAATTAAAATTACATAAAAGTAAACATCCTATACAATTTTCTAATAAAGTAAATAATTAAGACAAAATAAATTAAAAAAAGAAGTTAATTGTTTTTTTATTTTTTATGGAAAAGAAATTAGGGTTATAAATAAATAAAAAAATTAGAGTTTGATTAAGGTTTTAGAAAATTAGGTTTTAGCAAATTAGGGTTTAGCAAAAAAAATAGGATTTGATTAATTAATCTAATTATTAAATTAATTTATGAAATTAATTAAAAAAACTAAACACTAAAGTTTATAAAAATATTATTTAGAAAGAAAAAAAAGTAGTTAGAAGTTATTTGTGAAAAATATTTATAAGGATTAAGTTAAGTTAATTAAAGATTAATAATGATTAATCAAGAAAACAAATAAAAAAACTAAGAAAAGACTAAAAGAGGAAAAGAAAACCAGGATTTCTAAATAAGGGGAAGTCTGGGTTCGAACCCAGGTCCCTAACTTCAAACACGCTACCACCAACCACTGGGCCATTCGCTTTCTGCGTGATAAGAATCAACACAATGATATTATAAAATAAGACAAAATTTTAAATTCTGAAAATGCGCCAATGGTTATCTTCTCCAATCGTCTGCCCACTTTGGCTATGGCTACGCTTGTCCGTTGCTAAAGCCTATAGTGACGGATTTTGTCCGTCACTACATGTCCTGTAAATTCAAACATTCAAAATACACGAAATAAATGCGTTTTAGTTATTCAAATCAATCAATGTTGGTCTTCTAGATCCAAATAGGTCATCAATTTCGTCTGAAATCGCATTTAAACACAACCCCTAATTTTGAACTCTCAAACCCTAACAATGGCGTGGTACCTTCCCTGCATCGAAAATTGAATCAACCCAACCAGAAACATTACAAAGATCATTATAAACGATATTATACAATCAAATTTGAGTTAGAAAGCATATATAAATGAAATCAAAAATAAAAAATTTAAGACAAAATGTAATTTCGGTTTGCATGGTTCATGAGGTTTTTGATGATGGTGATGATCAGTATAGGTTCAGAACACCTCAAGGAATGTAAAAGAACCTTTCAAACCTTTGGAAAAGCACTAGAATGGAAAAACCGAATGGTCAATATTCTTGGAAAAATTTGAAGTTTTGTGAGGGTGTTCTAGCTCTAAATTTTCGTCCCCTTGTATTGTAGCGATGTTGTGCTTATATAATGATGTAATTTAGGTCAGAATTTTGGGCTTTGAGGGATTGTTCTTGGGTTGCTTAAGTGTGAAGAAACAAAGCTTCCAAATTTGTCAAAAAATCATATATAATCTGTCACACCCCAAATTTTACCCCTAACTGCTTGCATCATACATTCATCGCATTTAAAAGAGAAATTCCAAGATTTATTTTTCTGTTGCTTTCAACTCATTTTCAAGTTATTTATAATTTTAATTTTTAATTTCTTTTCACTTATAAGCTTCCATTTTTAATTTAATTTCTATTTCTCATTTATAACTTTTTAATTCATTTTCGTGTTTTTAATTTTAATTTCTATTTTTATTTCTATTCTTTTTTCCTTCTATTTTCAAGTTCCTATTTTAAAATTTTATTTCAATTTCTACTTCTAATTTTTAGTTCATTTTCAAATTTTTTCTAAACTTATTTGTTATTTTTATTCATTTTCAAGTTCTCATTTCTAAATTAATTTTTTATTTCATTTTCAAGTTTTTATTTTTGAATTTATTTTCTATTTTTCAATTTTTAATTTTTTTTATTTCGTTTTCAAGTTTTTATTTCTAAATTTAATGTCAATTTCTATTCGTAATTTTCAATTCATGTTCAAGTTTCTATTTTCATTCCAAGTCCTATTTCAAATTTCATTTTCAATCTCAATCATTCATAGTTTCAAAGTTCTTTTCTAAAATTCAAGTTTCTAAGTCATTTTCAAAAGCTCAAGTGTTAATTCCAAATTTTCAACCCAAGTTCCATTTCCAATTATATTTCCATTCTTAATTCAAATTTTATTTTCAATTCAATTGCAAGTTCTAAATTCAAATGTCCAATTCAATTTATTTCCCATCTCCTTTCTAATTTTTATCCCAATTTTCCATTTCAATTCATATTCATGTATTTATTTTCTAAACTCTAAATTTATTTCTTAAGTTCTAAGTCAGTTTTAATTCCAAGTTTAATTATTAGTTTCTAAGTTATTTTCAATTTTAAGTTTAATTCCTAATTTTTAATTCACTTCCTATTCAAGTTCATATTTAATCTCTAATTCAAAGTTCCCATTTCAATATTAAGTTTCAATTTCAATCCTAATTATAATCACATTTCAAATATCCAATTTCATTCCAAATAAATGTTTATGTTACAACCAAAGCCCAATTCCACTAGCTGCTACACAAAAATGCACAACATAACATGTCTTCACAATTCAACCCTGCTCCACACAGCCACCCACAAGACAGGTTCAGCCCCTGATCCACCCACAGCAGGTCTGCACAGCACACAAAACTCTGCTCCACCTCCCCACTATTGCAGCAGCATTCAGTTTTTGTCCCATTTCCTCCAACCCTTCACCTACAAGTTACCTGGTACATTTTTTTAAATTCACAAGAAAAAACCCTATAAAACCAGCACTGTTACATTAGAGAAAATGGGGGAGAGAAAAAAAGAAAACCAAAACAGCCACTATATCATGAGAACATTAGCCATAGAAAACCATCAGCAATAAAACAGTAAAAAAAGTCCTAGAGATTACCATATTCACTACACAAACCTGCAAGACAAAACAAAAAAAAAACCATTATCAATAGCAAGCCATTCCCTTCACGGAATCACCACCAACAGAACCTGTTTTCTGAGTTTATCCAAATCCTAAGCATCCAAAACACTCACCTGAACCCCATCTGTGAACGAAAACCGTAAGCCATGTTTTCACAAAATCATCACCATTCAAATCATTGCGGAAACGCTGCCAAAAAAAACCAAAAGCTACTGCTAAACACATTCGAACCAAGAACCGAATCCCTGCTATAAACCAGAAAACGCGTCTGAAATTCACAGACCGCCAAACCAGATTCACTGAACCACATACACCACTCCATTAACATCCGAAAACCACCGCAGAAACCACATTCAAATCGCAACAAAACCGTTACAACAAACCCAGCCAACCGAAGCCACTACACTTCAACCAAAAAACCTTCCGCGCCGGAAACTCTTCAAATCCCACCGCAAATACCACCATCTTCACACTTTCCGTAAAACCATCCATAAAACCAAAAAAGTCATAACTGTGAAGAATGAGTTGTTGAGAGAGAAACACAACGCATCACTTCTTTCAGAAACCACCAATCATACAATCCAGAAAATCGCAAAAAAACCAGAAAACAGAGAAGAAGCAGAGTTGATTTCAAATCCGAAAACTCACCATGGAAAACCAACAACCAGAACCAAAATCGTGAACAACAAAGCACAACACTCTTTCCTTCACGTCCGCGAACCCACAACCACACAACCACGTCAAACCCGCCGCCTTGAGAGAATCCAAACGCAGAACGAAAACCTTCATAAAACACCAACCCAGCCAAGCGAACACTGACCCACAACCACCCGTCGCTCAAACAAAACCGCCTTCAACCGAACCGATCCGTTCACCCCCCTCAAATCCGAACCATCCACTATCATTAACCCCAAAACCTCTTTCCATAAACCACCAAAACAAAAAATACAAAAATGATCCGACGAACCACCATCACAAACAGAGTCGCGAACCACCTTCATGGATTTGAGCTCGAATCGTCGAAACCACCGTCGAAAAACATCCAAATCTTTTCGTGGACAATTGTGAAAGACCCGTTCGCCTCCGCCGCGAGCCGCCGCCGTGAGAAGGCTGAGAAAAAATTGATTTGAGAGCGAGAGAGAGACGCGAGAGAGTGAGATCGTTCGCCGCTGAGACCGCCGCTGCTATTTCGCAGAGGGTAGGTTTTTGTTTTCTTTTTTCAATTTGAAGTTTTTGCGTGAGGAGGATGGCTTGATTCTTGTTTCGTACTAACTTTTCTTTTATTTTTTATTTTATTTATTATTATTTTATTCTTTTTATAATAATCTTCTTCTTTAAACAAACAAGGATGTGATGTTGGGTTTTGTTTTGAGGTTAATTTTCTTTTTTTTAATGGCAATGCTTTGATTAAAAAGTAGCGTGTGGCTAGGGTTCAGAATCCTCTTTCATGTGCACTTAGGCTTTTCCTTGGGGTGCTGACCCGTTTTGTTTTGCAAGAATTAAGCTTCATTTCTTTTCTTTATATTCTTTTTTTTAATAAAAACTATGGATAACATTTCTATCTCAAAAGTCTGTTCTTCTAAGTAAATATATATATTCTTTTATATATGTATATTTTCTTTTCTAATTCTTCATACAACTTAGTTCTGTTGTTTTATTATTATTCAGAAAAATGTCCTATAAAAAAAATATTTTACTAGATCTTTTGATTTTATAGGGGCCGATGATATGACAAAAAGTCACGATAAATCGTTTCCGATTAATCGTGACCAATATGAGGCCATTTATTTATTTTCATTTTCATTCTATTCAATTTATTTTATTTCACAATTTATTTCACTTTATTGTTTTTTTTTATTTATTTCTCGCACTTTTACACCATATTAAATTCTAACGTTCCGATTAAACCATACACTCCACTCACACACGTAAGTCAGTCGTTTTACGATCGCCATCTGCACGGTCTTTACACTTCACAGCTTTTCAACTTAAGCAAATTGACGCACCACGCTTGTCTTCCACCCCCGCATTCTCGATCCATATATCGAGTCATAGCCCGGTTACTAAGCCTTTTACCTTGCATTTCTATTTACTTTATCCAATTTATTTTTTCAAGTAGCAACCTATGTCTTAGACTTAGGAGCTTGCACCCTCATTTATTTACTTTATTTTTTCGCATTTCAATCCAAAAGGGAAAGAACTCCTGCAGTTGACTCAATGTCATAGGAAGTTTAGCCATCCCTAGTTCCTTTTCGACCTTAGCCATTAGGACTTTTTATTTTAGAACTTTTTGTGACTTTCCTAAAGTCACGTGAGTGTTTGCCATAACACTTACCTTCCCCCGCGAACCTTGAGCGTAACCAAGTGTTCGTTAATCCTTAGGAGAACTACGAGTGCTCTGATTCTATACCCGATACGTAGGCATCGATGCGATGTTGTGCGAGCACCATTAGAAATAAAACCTTAGGTTCCCTCAATTTTAACAAGCAATAAATAACAAAAACACAAATATTAACAAGAGGTTCCCGTAGGATACTGCGGATGCTTAGGATGCTAACACCTTCCCTAGGTATAATCAACCCCCGAACCTAGTTTCTCCTCATTTAGGGTTTTTACGATCTTTTTCCCTTTTCCCTTTGGATTAAATTAAAGTCGGTGGTGAACATTTAATAATTGTGATTCAAGCTTAATCAATAGCTTGGTATCCGATTCTCACCGCAACAGAAAATGACGACTTCACTGGGGACTCTATTTTTGAGGGTTAAGCCCACCTTGTATATTTGTATATTTGTTGTTGTATTGCTTGTTATTATTTGGGATTTTTGTTGGGTGTTCCATGTGTGGTGAGATAAGTCCTAACCCGGACTTGAGTGCAAAATAAGATAGGACGGTGGTATATTCAAGAAGGCTTGTAGGGAGTTGAGTCCCGATCAAGTTGACTTGAGACACCACCACTCAGCGGAGGCCTCCTCGGATGTAGTTTTGTTGATCGAGTTCAGTCGTGAAAGCATTACTATATTCGACCTGAGAGCCGTTAATGTTGAGGACCGTAGAACATTTACCCCCACTTGGCCTTTTAGGGATGTAGTGCGATGACTATGAGGGTGCAAATCCGAAATAGTTGATACGCGATACTACACTCGGATGAGACTCTCTTGAGAATATTATTGATTACCAAGTTGAGTTGGGAAGTCGGTAATATCCGAAAGATGGGACAATGATTCTGGGAACTTTTAGAACCCGTTGTACAGGTACAAATAAACTCATAGTACATATCTTTTGGGAGGGTTGAACCTTCGACCTCATGCAAGCTTTGAACCTAAGCCTTGTTTGTGTTTGTGTATTCATTGCATTCACGCATCATGAAGCATCATTTTTTACCATTTTATTCAAGGAACTCAGAAACTCTATCTTTGCAAATATCGTAGGTATCATCATGGACTTTGGAAGAAGAAATACTGTCAAGTACACATTCAAAACTCCCAAACTCGAAGACCTAAGAAAATTAAGAGATTTGGTTTTGGATCAAGAATCCTTCATGGAGAAGCATAGGAGACTTTTAGCCTTACTTAAGACTGAGTGGGACGGAAGGTTGCTCTCTGTGATGCTCCAGTTTTATGATCCTCTCTACCATTGTTTTACGTTCCCTGATTACCAATTGGCGCCTACTTTGGAAGAGTATTCATTTCTGGTGGGATCACGTGTTAAGGATGAGTTTCCATTCCTTGTTCTAGAGAAGGACCCTGAAGAAACGGAGATTGCAAAGGCGACATATTTGAGTGTGTCTGAGGTCAAGGCAAATATGACCTATAAAGGAAAGATTTTTGGATTCCCTACAAAGTTTTTGGTAGAAAAGGCCAAGAATTTTGTTGGTGTGAAGGATATGAAAGCTTTTGAGGCGACCTTTATTCTGCTAATATATGGAGTGTTACTTTTCCCAAACTTTGAAGACTTTGTAGACCTGAACGCCATCAAAATATTTCTGAAGAAGAACCCGGTCCCTACTTTGCTTGGAGACACTTACCATTCCATCCATCTGAGGAATCTCCATAAGGGAGGGATGATTACTTGTTGTGCATCATTGTTGTACGAGTGGTTTATTTCGCACTTGCCTAAGTCAGCTTCATTTTGGAACCTTAAGGATGGTTTGTGGTGGTCACAAAGGATCATGTCTCTTACCCACTCTGACATTAGTTGGTACAATCGTGTTTATGATGGAGCATTGATTATTGATAGTTGTGGTGATTTTGGTAATGTGCCTCTTCTTGGCACTAAGGGAGGAATCAACTATAATCCAGTTTTGGCTCGCCGCCAACTCGGATATCCGTTGAAGGACAAACCTAAGAGTGTTAAAGTGGAAGGAATTTTCTTTAAGGATGACGAAGAACCAGAGCTCAAGAAACAGATTATACAAGCTTGGAAGTACATCCATAGGAAGGGGAGGAGTAGCTTGGGAAAGCCGAATTGTGTTTCTATGGAACCCCATCTCCAATGGGTACGAGATAGGGCAATCAGTCTGAAGATGCCTTACCCTCGCCAGGATCCTATAACCTTCAAGAAACCCATTCTAATCTTTATGGACGATGCAGAGAAGTTGAAGATTGACTTGGAGAAAGAGCTTCGAGAGAAGAATGCATGGAAGAATCGACATCAGATCATCAGTAGTGAGAATGAAGAACTTAGAAGACAACTGAAGATGAAGGAAGAAGAAGAGCTCTCCAATAGGAAAAGGAAAGCACAAGAGGATTTATTTTCCTCCATCACTCAAGGGGACACTTCTTGGAAGTCGATCGTGGATTAACTTATGCTTGAAAGGGCTCAGATGAAGGCACAAATCGAGAAGCTCAACTTGAGGCTTTTAGGAGAATCTCCTTAGGACTTTGTCTTTGTCTTTATTAAGCTTTGTTTGGGATTTTTGAAGATGTACTCGAGACTTTGTATCACTTTTTGAATTTAATGAAATCGTATCCCTTTGATCATTATGTGTTCCTTGGTATTTGCAAATTGTTTCTTAAGTTCCTTGAATAAAATTTAATTTTCGCATTGCACTCATACATTTGGCATTTCATCTGCATTTTTTTATATAAAACTCATTCCCGTCATCTGCTCTCCAGCTTTCACACTGAGGCTCTCACGCAAATACTACACTCGAGCTCAAGCCAGAAAGAGAATGGCTGAAAGAGACCTAGAGATGGACAGAGTTAGCGAAGAGCTTACTGATATTCGTGGAAATATGGGTCAGATGATGGAAATGTTGCAGGTCATTCGAGCGAAGATGGATACCCAACAGACTGTAGTGTCAGAAATTGTCACTGCAACGACTGAGCCTACGTCATCAGTCACTACCCCTGTGACCTGGCCTCCTTTTGGGCTTCCTCATGGATTCGTCCCTCCTCCTCAAGGTTTTGCTTCTCAAAGTTTTATTCCTTCTTCCCAAGGACTTGCTGCTCAGGGTTTTTTCCCTCCTTCTCAAGGCCTTGCTTCTCAAAGTGTTATTCCTTCTTCCCAAGGACTTGCTGCTCAGGGTTTTTTCCCTCCTTCTCAAGGCTTTGCTTCTCAAAGTTTTATCCCTTCTTCCCAAGGACTTGCTGCTCAGGGTTTCTTCCCTCTTTCCCAAGGTTTAGCTTCTCAAAGTTTCACACCTTTTTCTCAGGGTATTGCATTTCCTTCCCAAGGTTTTGTGCCTCCTCCTCAAGGATTTGCTGCTCAACAGACTATTCCTGTGACTAATGAAGAGAACCATGCAGTTGCTAATTTTACACAATACATTGTGCACACCCGTTCCCAACCATACTTTAATGACCATCAGGCGTATGACGCGCCAGATATGTCTGAAAACGGAGACAAGAAACATGAGAAGATGCAAGAGAATTTTGATACCCTTGAAAAAAGGTTAAGAGCGATTGAAGGTGACCAGATCTTTGGGGCCGCTGCTAGAGAGATGTGTCTGGTATCTGGATTGGTAATACCTCCAAAGTTCAAGATACCCACGTTTGATATGTATGAGGGTGCAACTTGTCCTAAGAACCATCTCTTGATGTACTATCGAAGAATGGCTGCGCAGGTGGACAATGATAAATTAATGATCCACTGCTTCCAGGATAGTCTGAAGGGAATCTCCTCCAAATGGTACCTAACGCTAGACCAGTCGAAGATTCGCAGTTTCCAAGACTTGGCAGATGCTTTCATCCAGCAATACAAATACAATATGGACCTTGCTCCCGATAGGAGGCAACTGTTGAGTATGTCACAAAAAGATTCTGAATCATTTAAAGAATATGCTCTGAGGTGGAGGGGAACCGCTTCTCAAGTAGAGCCCCCATTGACTGAAAGAGAATTAGCTGACTGGTTTGTTGACACTGTGCGACCAGAATTCTATGAGAGAATGGTGGGGAGCATAATTGCTAGCTTCTCTGACCTTGTAGCCGTGGGAATCAAAGTTGAACTTGGACTAAAAAGTGGAAAGATGAGTGGTGCATCTGGCAGTTCCAGCACTGGCAGTGGAAGTAATGTCAAGAAATTTACCGGTAATTTCCACAAGAATAAAGAGGGTGAGACGAACGCAATAATGGCAAGTCAAAGAAGAAATCCGCTTTGGCAGAGACCTCCACCTATGGCTCAACAGCAGTATGCTCATCCACCACAGTATGCCCAACATCCTTATGTAGCGGCGGTTCAACCGTCATATAATTCACAAGTCCCGATGTATCGGCCAACTCAAGCAGTACCGATGTATCAGCAAGCGGCTCCAATGATTCCACCTTATCAACCAATGCTCAACAATCCAGGCTATCAACAAGCGCCCAATGCTTCAGCCTACCAGCAGAGGACTCCAACTCCTCATCCGAATCCCAACTTTCAGAATAGAAGACCAGGAGGAAGGCCTCCTAATCCTCGAATCCCTATGACCTATACTGAATTATATCCTTCACTGCTGAAGAAAGGTTTGGTTACTCCAAGGCCTTTGGGTCCTCCACCAAATCCGCTCCCACCAAACTACAACTCAAATGCCGACTGTTTATTCCATGAAGGTGCCCCATGGCATGATTTGGAGGGTTGTTATGCTTTAAAGTACATAGTGAACGATTTGATGGAGAAAAACATTCTGTCATTTGGGAATACTGGTCCGAATGTCAAAGATAATCCTTTACCCAAGCATGGGTCCATAAATGCTATTGTTGACGAGTCTGACGAAGGTTTGATTTTCAAAGCCACAGAGATCAAGACCCCGCTTAGAGACTTCCATGCGAAGTTAGTAGAAGTGGGTATGTTGAAGAGCTGTCATAAGAATTGTGAAGCTTGTGCGAATAACCCAAAGGGATGTGAATTGGCCTTAAAAGATGTTCAAGATTTGATTGATGAAGGTGTCTTACAAGTGAGCGGTCATATGAAGAGGAATGAAGTGGCAGTGATTGAACCCATTTTCAACTTGCCTGAATCTGATTCCACCTTGGTGCCAGTGTTTAACCTGCCTGAGTCCTCAAGGGTTCAACCCATCTTTAATATGCCAGAGCATGTGGTGCCCATTTTCAATATACCTGAGCCAAGGTTTGAACAAAGGAGTAACCCTTTCCTTTATGAAGACACTAAAGCAGTTCCATGGAAGTATGATACAGGGAAAGTTCATCAGAAGATTGATAAAGCTAGTCAGAAGGAAGGTTCAAAAGTGGCAAGTGCTGACATAGCGGGTGCAGGTCGCTTAACTCGCAGTGGTCGTGTTTATACTCAGCAAGCCAATACGGTTCCGCCTAAAGAAGTCATTCCAGCTGTTGTCAACCAGGATAAAGGGGTAGTCTTGGGAGAAGAGGATGCAGAATTTCTCAGAATCATTAAGAAGAGTGATTATAAGGTTATTGATCAGCTACATCAAACACCGTCCAAAATATCTATCCTATCACTTCTTATGCATTCACCGGCCCATCGGAGTGCTCTCCAGAAATTACTAGCCCAAGCCCATGTTACACATGATATAACTGTGAATCAGTTTGATGGAGTCATTGCCAATATCACTGCATGTAACAATCTCAGCTTCAGTATGGAGGATCTTCCAAAGGAGGGATTGGACCATAACCGTGCTCTCCACATATCTGTAAAATGTCAAGAGGATACTTTAGCAAGAGTTCTTGTGGATACAGGATCTTCATTGAATGTTTTGCCGAAAAGAACGCTTGCCAAGTTATCTTATCAAGGGGCAAAGATGATGCCCAGTGCACTGATTGTGAAAGCTTTTGATGGGTCAAGGAGGACTGTTATTGGAGAAGTAGACTTACCGATCCTGATTGGGCCACAGGTGTTCAAAATCACCTTCCAGGTTATGGACATTAACCCCAATTACAGTTGCTTGCTCGGAAGACCTTGGATCCATGCCGCTGGGGCAGTCACTTCTACCTTACATCAGAAGATGAAGTTTGTGGTCGATAATAAGCTGGTAACCGTGTCTGGGGAAGAAGATCTCATGGTCAGTAACCTTTCATCCTTTAGTTATATTGAGGCTGATGAAGATGCTTTGGAAACTTCTTTCCAAGCTCTTGAGATAGCCAATGCTGTCCTTTTGGAGGTAGAGGAACCAAAAGGGAAGGGTATCCCATCTTTTGCATCGCTGAAGAGTACCATTTCCACCATTGAAGAAAGAAGCTATGAAGGTTGGGGTGATGTCATTGAAGTCAAACAGAAGCTAGATCGTTGCGGGTTGGGTTACAAACCGACTCATGTGAAGGAAGGAGCGTTAACCTCCGTTAAAGGACGTCTGAAGACCATTCAAGAAGTGTTTTCCAGTGCTGGTTATCAGGTCAATGCAATTGATGGGGGTTCTGAAGATGAAGATGTGAATCATTTGGTGTATCAGTGTGAAGAAGCCTTGGGCAATTGGGAGGCAGTCGAGATCCCAGAGTTTTTTCCATTGTCAAAGTAATTTATTGTTTTTTAAGTGTTTTCAAAGTTCCCTAGCTCTGCCCAAGGCTATGGGAGTATTTTGTAGGGCCCCTTCTCATTTTCAAAGTTATTATCAATGAAGGCATTTTGTTAAACTCTTATTTTGATCATTTACTGTTTTTTCTCTTTCTCTCTTTTCACTTTAAAAAAAGAAAAAAGAAAATGGCAATCTTTCAAAACCAGTAAAAAAAAAGCTTTTTCTCTTGCATTTCTCTATTTTCCACTTTTAATAAAAGCAAATCATTCTCATATGCAGAATAAGCGAAAACCCTGTTGAATCCAATGACTTTACATTCTCTCCTAACTTTGATTCGCCCATCTACCAAGCGGAAGATGAAAGTGAGGAAGATTGTGACATTCCCGAAGAACTGGCAAGATTAGTTGAGTATGAGCACACAGATCTTCAGCCACATAAGGAGCAGGTAGAGACCATCAATCTTGGCACTGATGAAGACAAGAAGGAAGTCAAGATTGGTACAACACTTGGGGCGGACATCAGAGAAAGATTGGTCAAGCTTCTCAGAGAGTATGTAGATGTGTTTGCATGGTCATATCAGGATATGCCTGGTTTAGACACAGACATAGTGGTCCACAAGTTACCTCTTCGACCAGATTGTCTTCCTGTAAAGCAAAAGCTTCGAAGAACAAGACCAGACATGGCTCTGAAGATTCGAGAAGAGGTCAAAAGGCAGTTTGATGCGGGATTCCTCGCAGCTGCAAAGTACCCTGAATGGGTAGCTAATATTGTGCCAGTCCCTAAAAAGGATGGCAAAGTCGGAATGTGTGTGGACTATAGGGATCTGAACAAAGCCAGTCCGAAGGACGATTTCCCTCTTCCGCATATTGATACTTTGGTTGACAACACTGCTAAATTTGTTGTTTTCTCCTTCATGGATGGGTTTTCAGGATACAACCAGATCAAGATGGATCCTGACGATATGGAAAAGACCACTTTTATCACACCATGGGGCACTTTTTGTTACAAGGTTATGCCATTTGGTCTCAGAAATGCAGGAGCCACTTATCAAAGGGCAATGGTCACCCTTTTCCATGATATGATGCATAAAGAGATAGAAATTTATGTGGATGATATGATTTCCAAATCACAGAGTGAGGAGGATCATTTGAATCATCTCTTGAAGTTATTTGAGCGTCTCAGAAAGTTCCAACTGCGTCTGAATCCGGCTAAGTGTACTTTTGGTGTCCGATCAGGAAAGTTACTTGGTTTTATTGTTAGTCAGCAAGGAATTGAAGTAGATCCAGATAAGGTCAGAGCAATTCAAGATATGCCAGCTCCCAAAACAGAAAAGCAAGTCAGGGGTTTCCTCGGAAGATTGAACTACATCTCCAGATTCATCTCCAACATGACTGCTACATGTGAGCCCTTATTCAAGTTGCTCCGAAAGGATCAAGCAATTGAGTGGAATTCCGATTGTCAACATGCATTTGAGAAGATTAAGGTTTATCTACAAGAACCTCCTATCTTGATCCCACCTACTCCAGGGAAGCCTCTCTTCATGTACCTAACTGTACTTGAGGGTTCTATGGGTTGCGTTTTAGGCCAACGAAACGAAACTGGTCGTAAGGAGCATGCCATTTATTACTTAAGCAAGAAGTTCACAGATTGCGAAAGCAGATATTCACTCTTAGAGAAGACTTGTTGTGCTTTGGCATGGGCTGCTAGACGCCTCAGGCAGTATATGATTTGTCACACTACTTTGTTGATCTCGAAAATGGATCCAATAAAGTACATCTTTGAGAAGCCTGCTTTGACAAGAAGACTCGCCCGTTGGCACATGTTGTTATCTGAATATGATATCCAGTATGTAACCCAGAAGTCTATTAAAGGTAGTGTTTTATCTGAATACCTTGCTGATCATCCTGTCGAAGATTATGAACCTTTGAAATTCGATTTCCCAGACGAGGACATTATGTTGGTAAAGGATTGTGAAGTTCCAGGTCCAGATGAAGGTCCCGAGCCAGGTTCTCGTTGGAAGATGATGTTTGATGGTTCCTCTAACTACATGGGGCATGGTGTAGGAGTTGTTTTGATGAATCCTGATGGTGGTTATACTCCTTTCACAGCCAGATTATGTTTCGAATGTACAAACAACATCGCAGAGTATGAAGCCTGTGTTTTGGGTATCGAAGCTGCAATTGATACCAGAATCAAGATCCTTGAAGTGTATGGAGACTCAGCCTTAGTAATCTACCAAGTCAAAGGTGAATGGGAGACCCGTGACGAGAAGTTGATCCCTTATCGGGCCCATATTGTGGAGTTAATTAAATACTTTGACGAAGTCACTTTCCATCATGTTCCAAGGGCAGAGAATCAAATAGCGGACGCCTTGGCTATGTTGGCCTCTATGTTTCAAGTCAGATTTCTTAATGAAGCTCCACTCATTACAATCGAGCGAAGAACTGCACCAGCCTACTGCCTACTGGTCGAAGAAGAAACTGATGAGAAACCGTGGTTCTATGACATCAAGAACTACTTGCAAAATCAGGAGTACCCAGCGGATGCAACAACTCTAGACAAGAAGACTTTAAGAAGATTGGCGTCCAAGTTTTTCCTCAGCAACAATGTGCTTTACAAGAGAAATCATGATATGGTTCTGCTCAGATGTGTGGACAAACGCGAAACAGACTTATTGATCAGGGAAATCCATGAAGGATCATTTGGAACACATGCCAATGGACATGCCATGTCCAGGAAGATTTTGAGGGCTGGATACTTCTGGTTGACCATGGAATCAGATTGTTTCAAGTATGCCAGGAAGTGTCATAAATGCCAGATTTATGCCGACAAGGTGCACGTACCTCCAACACTTTTGAATATTCTGTCATCGCCTTGGCCTTTCTCAATGTGGGGCATTGACATGATAGGGGCAATTGAGCCTAAAGCTTCCAACGGTCATCGGTTTATCTTGGTCGCAATCGATTACTTCACCAAATGGGTAGAAGCAGCTTCCTACGCCAACGTGACAAAGCAAGTGGTTGCCCGCTTCATCAAGAACCAAATTATCTTCCGCTATGGGATCCTAAGCCGAATCATAACAGATAATGGGACCAATTTGAACAATAAAAAAATGAAAGAGCTGTGTGAGACATTCAAGATTGAACATCATAACTCTTCTCCGTATCGTCCGAAGATGAATGAAGCTGTTGAAGCTGCAAACAAGAACATCAAAAAGATTCTGCAGAAGATGGTAAAAACTTACAAAGATTGGCACGAGATGTTACCATATGCTTTACACGGATACAGAACATCAGTTCGCACTTCAACAGGGGCAACCCCTTTCTCTCTGGTGTATGGGATGGATGCAGTTCTCCCTATTGAAGTAGAGATACCATCTTTGAGAATCTTGATGGAAACCAAACTGGAGGAAGATGAGTGGGTCCAGAACAGGTTTGACCAACTGAACCTTATTGATGAGAAGAGAATGACCGCCATGTGCCATGGCCAGTTGTACCAGAAGCGCATCAAGAGAGCATTCGACAAGAAAGTCCGTCTCCGAGAATTCAAAGAAGGAGATCTTGTACTCAAGAAAATCTTGCCAGTCCACAAAGACATGCGTGGAAAATGGAGCCCTAACTATGAAGGCCCATATGTTGTGAAGGTGGCATTCTCCGGAGGTTCCTTAATCCTTACAACTATGGATGGTGAACAGCTGAAGCACCCGGTGAATTCTGATGCGGTCAAAAAATATTATGCCTAAATAATACCCGATAGGTTGAAAACCAGAAATGGCGACCTAGGCAAAAATGGGTATCCCGGTGGATCAAAACCTATGAAGGAGATCCAGGAAAAAGTTAGGGATAAAAATGAAAAAATAAGAGCTCGCTAAGTTGAAAACCCGAAAGGGCGGCTTAGGCAAAAAAGAGCGTCCCGGTGGATTGAAAACCCGAAAGGGCGGTCCAGGCAAAAGTTAGGGACAAAGGCATTTGACTGTGTCAGATGGTGTTTACCATTACTGAAGAATCATAATAGAAGACCAATCCAATTTCTCTTGTCAGAAGCAAGGTGTCGGGCAATCTTAGTTATTAGGGATTGTAGTGGTCGTTGGATTCAATGTAGACCTTTCCCCATTGCCATTTTCAAATTGTAATTTCCCATGGAGTTTTTGCCATTGGCAAGCTACCATTCTTGAATAAAATACAAACTTTGCCTATGAATTTTGTTATTCAACCTCTTATTTTCTTTTGTTATGCAAAATGCCGTCACTTGATTACAATTTAACTCTTAAAATGACAAGTTTTTTAAAGGAAATGTTTTTTGAAAACACACTAAAAAACTTTTAAGTTTCTTTGACTTTGGAAAATTGAAAAAACCTTCTGTTTCCCCAAGAAGTCCTGGTTTGCAACAACACTTTTATACTATTGTTACAGAAATCTCCATAGAAGTTCAAAACTTATAACACTCTTGGATGGATCCTTGGACCAAGCATGATTTCCAAGTTCGAAGACATCTCCCCAGTGTTTTTCATATTGATCATCTAAGTATTGGTGTTGAGAGCCTACTCCTCTTTGAGTCTTGTCAAAACTCTTTGTCTCTTTAGAGTCAACATTTGCATATCATGATCATTCACATCATGCTCAATCATGCGCATTGGACATTAGCATTTGTCTTTCCCTAGTTGTCGTCTGTCTAACTCCAAGTCCAGATATCATTAGTGTTCAATTTGAGAATTCATTGTTGTTGGTACCCGAAGTTTGGTTTACCAATGTTTTTATCCCCAGTAATTGTTGGTGTCCCCTGTGTATTTCTAATTGTGGTTGGTATTTGTCTTTATGACCACCAATATCTCCTTGAAGTCCAATTGTCATTGGCACAAATCTTTTAAGCGGGTCGTGAAACCTGTTTGCTTAAAATCCAAGTCCATTTGATTTTGGCACATACTTGTACCTTTCTCCTGATGGTTCCTGAGGGAATTCCCAGAGGTTGGATGTTTTATCTTATTTGAAAACTCCAACATATTTTGTTGTTACTTTTTTTGTGTTAGCCGGTCGCCTAGAGCCGTTGATCTATCTTTGGGTGATTTGCATTCTATCCTCAATGCTAGCTGGTCGCATAGAGCCACTACTAAGTCACTGTGATTTCCTTCCTTATCCTCGATGTCGGCAGTTACATTTGAACCTGCTAATTTACCATTTTGAATACTTTGACTACTTTGTCTTTATCATTCTTAGTGTCAACCGGTTTTTCTAACCTGTTGCGCATTCACTTTGAGTGTATCTTGGCTTCTATTCTTAGTGTCAGTTGGTCGCATCGAGCCGCTGCGCATTCACTTTGAATATTACGTTTATCGTTTCCAGTGACAGTTGGTCGCATAGAGCCGCTGCACATTCACTTTGAATGTTTATTTTGTTGTTATTCTTAGTGTCAGTTGGTCGCATCGAGCCGCTGCGCATTCACTTTGAATATTATGTTTATCATTTCCAATGACAGTTGGTCGCATTGAGCCGCTGCACATTCGCTTTGAATGTTTATTTTGTTGTATTCTTAGTGTCAGTTGGTCGCATCGAGCCGCTGCGCATTCACTTTGAATATTATGTTTATCATTTCCAATGACAGTTGGTCGCATTGAGCCGTTGCACATTCACTTTGAATGTTTATTTTGTTGTATTCTTAGTGTCAGTTGGTCGCATCGAGCCACTGCGCATTCACTTTGAATTTTGTGTCATTTCTATTTTTCAGTGACGGTTGGTCGCATAGAGCCGCTGCACATTCACTTTGAATGTCTTTTCTGTTGTATTCTTGGTGTCAGTTGGTCGCATCGAGCCGCTGCGCATTCACTTTGAATATGTTGTTGCTTTTTATTTCTCAAAGTCAATTGGTCGCATAGAGCCATTGGTCAACCACTTCGATTTATTTCCTTGTCTTATTTGTATTCTTGGTGTCAGTTGGTCGCATCGAGCCACTGTGCAGTCACTTTGAATTTTATTTTGTTTTGTCTGTGTTCGTTGATCCAACGCTTTGGATTTCCTTTTGTTCCCATCTTTTGTTATTCTTAGTGTCAACAGTTACACTTGAACCTGTTGATTTATCACTTTGAATACTTCCCGTTTTCGCTTCTTTATCCCCAGTGTTTGTCATCCCCAGTGAGTCTTGGCTTGTGGTCGTCGATTTATCTCATTCTAATCATTCACACCATAGTCATCATTCATTGCATAGGAGTTACAGAGTCAGTTAGTTTGTAGTCTAGCATGTCATTGCATTTAGGGGCAAAATTTCCGGTTATTTCTATATTTAAATACCTTTCACACTGATTCCATGAGGATTACCATCACTCACGCCATTTGGTGAAGTTATTTAAATAGGGGCAACTGTCACACCCCAAATTTGACCCCTAACTGATTGCATCATACATTCATCGCATTTAAAAGAGAAATTCCAAGATTTATTTTTCTGTTGCTTTCAACTCATTTTCAAGTTATTTATAATTTTAATTTTTAATTTCTTTTCACTTATAAGCTTCCATTTTTAATTTAATTTCTATTTCTCATTTATAACTTTTTAATTCATTTTCGTGTTCTTAATTTTAATTTCTATTTTTATTTCTATTCTTTTTTCCTTCTATTTTCAAGTTCCTATTTTAAAATTTTATTTCAATTTCTACTTCTAATTTTTAGTTCATTTTCAAATTTTTTCTAAACTTATTTGTTATTTCTATTCATTTTCAAGTTCTCATTTCTAAATTAATTTTTTATTTCATTTTCAAGTTTTTATTTTTGAATTTATTTTCTATTTTTCAATTTTTAATTTTTTTTATTTCGTTTTCAAGTTTTTATTTCTAAATTTAATGTCAATTTCTATTCGTAATTTTCAATTTATGTTCAAGTTTCTATTTTCATTCCAAGTCCTATTTCAAATTTCATTTTCAATCTCAATCATTCATAGTTTCAAAGTTCTTTTCTAAAATTCAAGTTTCTAAGTCATTTTCAAAAGCTCAAGTGTTAATTCCAAATTTTCAACCCAAGTTCCATTTCCAATTATATTTCCATTCTTAATTCAAATTTTATTTTCAATTCAATTGCAAGTTCTAAATTCAAATGTCCAATTCAATTTATTTCCCATCTCCTTTCTAATTTTTATCCCAATTTTCCATTTCAATTCATATTCATGTATTTATTTTCTAAACTCTAAATTTATTTCTTAAGTTCTAAGTCAGTTTTAATTCCAAGTTTAATTATTAGTTTCTAAGTTATTTTCAATTTTAAGTTTAATTCCTAATTTTTAATTCACTTCCTATTCAAGTTCATATTTAATCTCTAATTCAAAGTTCCCATTTCAATATTAAGTTTCAATTTCAATCCTAATTATAATCACATTTCAAATATCCAATTTCATTCCAAATAAATGTTTATGTTACAACCAAAGCCCAATTCCACTAGCTGCTACACAAAAATGCACAACATAGCATGTCTTCACAATTCAAGCCTGCTCCACACAGCCACCCACAAGACAGGTTCAGCCCCTGCTCCACCCACAGCAGGTCTGCACAACACACAAAACTCTGCTCCACCTCCCCACTATTGCAGCAGCATTCAGTTTTTGTCCCATTTCCTCCAACCCTTCACCTACAAGTTACCTGGTACATTTTTTCAAATTCACAAGAAAAAACCCTATAAAACCAGCACTGTTACATTAGAGAAAATGGGGGAGAGAAAAAAAGAAAACCAAAACAGCCACTATATCATGAGAACATTAGCCATAGAAAACCATCAGCAATAAAACAGTAAAAAAAGTCCTAGAGATTACCATATTCACTACACAAACCTGCAAGACAAAACCAAAAAAAAACCATTATCAATAGCAAGCCATTCCCTTCACGGAATCACCACCAACAGAACTTGTTTTCTGAGTTTATCCAAATCCTAAGCATCCAAAACACTCACCTGAACCCCATCTGTGAACGAAAATCGTAAGCCACGTTTTCACAAAATCATCACCATTCAAATCATTGCGGAAACGCTGCCAAAAAAAACCAAAAGCAACTGCTAAACACATTCGAACCAAGAACCGAATCCCTGCTATAAACCAGAAAACGCGTATGAAATTCACAGACCGCCAAACCAGATTCACTGAACCACATACACCACTCCATTAACATCCGAAAACCACCGCAGAAACCACATTCAAATCGCAACAAAACCGTTACAACAAACCCAGCCAACCGAAGCCATTACACTTCAACCACAAACCTTCCGCGCCGGAAACTCTTCAAATCCCACCGCAAATACCACCATTTTCACACTTTCCGTAAAACCATCCATAAAACCACAAAAGTCATAACTGTGAAGAATGAGTTGTTGAGAGAGAAACACAACGCATCACTTCTTTCAGAAACCACCAATCATACAATCCAGAAAATCGCAAAAAAACCAGAAAACAGAGAAGAAGCAGAGTTGATTTCAAATCCGAAAACTCACCATGGAAAACCAACAACCAGAACCAAAATCGTGAACAACAAAGCACAACACTCTTTCCTTCACGTCCGCGAACCCACAACCACACAACCGCGTCAAACCCGCTGCCTCGAGAGAATCCAAACGCAGAACGAAAACCTTCATAAAACACCAACCCAGCCAAGCGAACACTGACCCACAACCACCCGTCGCTCAAACAGAACCGCCTTCAACCGAACTGATCCGTTCACCCCCCTCAAATCCGAACCATCCACCATCAATAACCCCAAAACCTCTTTCCATAAACCACCAAAACAAAAAATACAAAAATGATCCGACGAACCACCATCACAAACAGAGTCGCGAACCACCTTCATGGATTTGAGCTCGAATCGTCGAAACCACCGTTGAAAAACGTCCAAATCTTTTCGTGGACAACTGTGAAAGACCCGTTCGCCTCCGCCGCGAGCCGCCGCCGTGAGAAGGCTAAGAAAAAACTGATTTGAGAGCGAGAGAGAGAGAGACGCGAGAGAGTGAGATCGTTCGCCGCTGAGACCGCCGCTGCTATTTCGCAGAGGGTAGGTTTTTGTTTTCTTTTTTCAATTTGAAGTTTCTGCGTGAGGAGGATGGCTTGATTCTTGTTTCATACTAACTTTTCTTTTATTTTTTATTTTATTTATTATTATTTTATTCTTTTTATAATAATCTTCTTCTTTAAACAAACAAGGATGTGATGTTGGGTTTTGTTTTGAGGTTAATTTTCTTTTTTTTAATGGCAATGCTTTGATTAAAAAGTAGCGTGTGGCTAGGGTTCAGAATCCTCTTTCATGTGCACTTAGGCTTTTCCATGGGGTGCTGACCCGTTTTGTTTTGCAAGAATTAAGCTTCATTTCTTTTCTTTATATTCTTTTTTTTTTATAAAAACTATGGATAACATTTCTATCTCAAAAGTCTGTTCTTCTAAGTAAATATATATATTCTTTTATATATGTATATTTTCTTTTCTAATTCTTCATACAACTTAGTTCTGTTGTTTTATTATTATTCAGAAAAATGTCCTATAAAAAAAATATTTTACTAGATCTTTTGATTTTATAGGGGCCGATGATATGACAAAAAGTCACGATAAATCGTTTCTGATTAATCGTGACCAATATGAGGCCATTTATTTATTTTCATTTTCATTCTATTCAATTTATTTTATTTCACAATTTATTTCACTTTATTGTTTTTTTTATTTATTTCTCGCACTTTTACACCATATTAAATTCTAACGTTCCGATTAAACCATACACTCCACTCACACACATAAGTCGGTCGTTTTACGATCGCCATCTGCACGGTCTTTACACTTCACAGCTTTTCAACTTAAGCAAATTGACGCACCACGCTTGTCTTCCACCCCCGCATTCTCGATCCATATATCGAGTCATAGCCCGATTACTAAGCCTTTTACCTTGCATTTCTATTTACTTTATCCAATTTATTTTTGCAAGTAGCAACCTATGCCTTAGACTTAGGAGCTTGCACCCTCATTTATTTACTTTATTTTTTCGCATTTCAATCCAAAAGGGAAAGAACTCCTGCAATTGACTCAATGTCATAGGAAGTTTAGCCATCCCTAGTTCCTTTTCGACCTTAGCCATTAGGACTTTTTATTTTAGAACTTTTTTGTGACTTTCCTAAAGTCACGTGAGTGTTTGCCATAACACTTACCTTCCCCCGCGAACCTTGAGCGTAACCAAGTGTTCGTTAATCCTTAGGAGAACTACGAGTGCTCTGATTCTATACCCGATACGTAGGCATCGATGCGATGTTGTGCGAGCACCATTAGAAATAAAACCTTAGGTTCCCTCAATTTTAACAAGCAATAAATAACAAAAACACAAATATTAACAAGTGGTTCCCGTAGGATACTGCGGATGCTTAGGATGCTAACACCTTCCCTAGGTATAATCAACCCCCGAACCTAGTTTCTCCTCATTTAGGGTTTTTACGATCTTTTTCCCTTTTCCCTTTGGATTAAATTAAAGTCGGTGGTGAACATTTAATAATTGTGATTCAAGCTTAATCAATAGCTTGGTATCCGATTCTAACCGCAACATAATCATACTTGTTTGGTCTTGCACGAATTTGGACATGATCAATCAACTTAACTATCAAATATTTGATCCCAAAATAATTTTTAGATCAAATATTTGATTTTTTTATGATTTATTTTAATTAAAATTTGATTTAAATGATTTAAATTCAACATAATATAAAATAAATAATAAAAATCATAAAATATGATCAATGGGTCGTGAATGGTCTCATATTTGAGTTTGGGTTGAAATATTATGGGCCCATGTGAAGAAAACTTGAGTTTTGACTTTTTTTGCTTTATAAACTTCCTCAAAATTGTCCAACTTCATCAATGCATAACTCCCTCAATTTTTATCCCATGAAGGTGTTCTAGAACTTTTTGGAAAGCTTAGAGTGTACTATAACTACTACTTTTCATCCCATGTCCATTTGATTTTCCATTTTTAAGTTATGAGCTTTTGAAAAAGTTGACTTTTTGTTGACTTTTAAAAGGACCTGTAATGTCTGGACTCATAACTCTCAAATGAAGCATTTTTGGCCTTGGCTTGTGAGACACAAAGTTGTAGGGAATTGAATTTCCTTCAAAATGAGATTTGGATGGGAAATTTTTGATGAAGAATGTGAAAGTTATGGCTGGTCAAAGTACAATTGACTTTTCCTACACAACCCTAATTTAGTAACTCTTGATTCTTGATGATTCTGAGGTTTCCTTGATGAATCATGATCAAACCTTGATCAAATGATGAATTTCACCTCATAATCTTGATGTTGACCAAAAATCTTGAAGTTTGACTTTATGTTGACCACAGTTGACCAAGTTAATTGATTTTTGATTATCCAAGCATCTGACTGACCAAAATTGTAGGGAAAACCTTGAAACTTGACATGAGGATTCTTTGAGGTATATGGGATGTCATGAAGTCCACTTGAGGCTTTGGAAATCCACTTTGCTTTGTGAAACTCAAAACCCTAGTTTCAGATCCATTGCTTAGGAGAAGGCTTTGTCTGATGAAACCTTGAATCTCTTTGAGCAATTGTGAATCTTGTGATTATTAGGAGACCTCTTGAGACACATTATCTTGAATATGGGAGGGAAAATTTTGGGGTACAACACATATGCTTTTTGTTTCACTCTCTAGGCCTTTTATGCCCCAAATTCCGGTATTCAATAAGGAAATCCAGATGGCTTAGGACCCCGGCTTGAGAAGAAACCTCTGCACGTAACTCAGATACAACTAGTCATACAATGAAACAATAAGCTAAAAAGGACTACATCAACATAAAAGATCTTGCAAGGCATCAATAAGTAAAAGATTCCCTGAAGAGTTACATGTCTTACAAAGTATCAGAGAAATAACAGAGAAAATAAGCAGGGATTCCTAAAACAAGCCTGTAGGTAATCTAAATACAAAAAGAAAGAAACTAGGCCTAGGAAAGTGGATGTCCTTCAGATGCCAGCTGAGATGTCGGGCTACTTCGAACAATCTGGCCACGTCTGGGTGCGTAGGGTCTTCAATTTGCTTCTTGATCAAAAAGTCCCTGTGCTCGAAGGATGCATGTAGATCACTTGTTTGTTGTATGAAAACTTCTGAGATCCCCTCACTAGGCCCCGACTTTGACTTAGCCTTCTTCATTTCTGCAAATACCTTGAGATTTACTATCTCCTCTTGGGCTTTTTCCAATTCCTTCAAGCTTCGCTCTAGCTGTTGAGTCTTCTCTCTACGCCTCTTGTGGGCCAGCTCTAGCTCTTCTTTCGGAGAATCAATCTAGGATTGCAGGTGCTCTTATGTTTCTTCATGCTTTTTCTGAGCTTTATCCCACTTGTCCTGCCAAAGGGTAATATTCTAGTTAGCTTCTCTTAAAGACTTCCTAGTCTTTTTGCGTTCAGCTTCCCTTCTAATCTCTATAGAACCCCTTCTCCTGAAGTAAGCCTCTCTATCAGCAAATTCTTTTTCTTTGACATATTTTTCTTGCTGCATCTTCTGCATCTTCTTTTCTAGGTCTCTGTTAGCATGTACCATATGATGATATAACCTGTTGTGCTCTGAGCTCTCCAATCTAATTGCTTTAAGTTGAGCCTCCAGTTTCTGATATTCCTCTAAAGAGACGGTGGTTTTTGGTATAACCTCCTTTGGGTACAAAGGAAATTCCACTAAGAATGGAAGGAGCGTAACTTCTACAAGATTCTTCAACCACATAGCATAAGGATTATACGTCTTCGGGTCTACTCTTTCGAATTCTTTTTTTCCCTGTTTCATCTTTGATGCCCAAGCCTGAGATGCCTAGATAGTCAGCTTTTCATTCCCTTCCACTGGGAAATACAAAGATTCAAACACTTTTTCAGCAGATGGGGGTCCTTCAGGGGATATCCAAATTATCTTCTTGCTAACACGAAATTGTAATTGATCACTCCTTTTCTACCCAGCAAAGGCACATTAGGGAAGTCACCACAACTGGTAAGCATCTCTTTTCCCAACACATCCCTATTGCAACCCCAGACTATGTCATCAGTAGTCAATCCCATCAATCTTCTAGACCATTTCCACTCTTCCCTCAAATACTTTAAAGGCCCAAACTTCGGAAGTTGCTTAGCAAACCAATCAACAAATAGAGGAGCGCAACAATTCACATACCCCTTTCTTCTCTTCTCATTCCTGTAATGCACATTATAGAAGAAATCCCCTAACAAGGTAGGAACAGGGTTTCCCTTGACAAAGATGGAGATAACTTCCACACTTACAAGTCTTTTCTCCCCAGGAAACAAACTGATCCCATACACCATCAGGGCTAGCAATGCACTGAAATCCACCCATTTATTCTCTAGAGCACATATGTGAGTTTCTGTGATGAGATAATCCAAGTCAATCCCTTTACCCTAGCTGGCTTCTAGACCCATCATGACTCTAGTCATACTCAAATGACAGGCATTGACTATGTCTTCCTTTAGAGGAACACTTTCTGATGCATAATAAGGAAGGCCATCTCTGATATGGACTTTCAAAATGCTAGCAATCTCTTCTAAAGTTGGTACTAAGACATAATCAGGGAACAAAAAGCAACAAAGCGGAGGGTCATTGAACTGTAACAAAGTATAAAGGCTATCCCTCTGATCCACAGTAGGCTTGTCCACATAATTCAGGATCTTCCCATACTTCTTCCTGAAATCCTCTAAGACCCTGTCATTCATTAGACCAATCAGCTTCTGAATACCTATGACCTCTAGATGCAGAAAAGTGTAGTGTAGATTCTTCTTTCTGGGAACTTCTGCCATTTGGATAAAAATAATACAAAGATATACCGAAACTGGGTGCGAGGGCAGATGATAACCTGAGAAAATGAAAACACAAAATGTTAATGTTGGTATGATGCAATGCAAGGCATATGATCAGTGTCTGGAACTGTCTGGATACAGAACAATGGAGCCAAGAAACAAGGGATCTAAAACCCATAAGTCCTCCGAATGATAACCCAGATAAGTATATTAGAACCAAAGATCAAGAAATCCAAAACCAAAATAATCGGATTAGAACATAAGATCACACTGATAACAAAGGGTATGATGAGGTCATGAGTTCCTGCAAACTTGTAAACCCCTCCCAATCTCACGGGTGTGCTCCGGGTCAAACATCACAGACTCTCAAAGCCTAATAGCAATAATACATTCACCATATTCGAGAAATGGCTCATGACCAAATCAGGGAATCAGTTAAGCATTATATATTACTCAGGGAGGTCTCAACGTAAGTATGGGAAAAACAAACATCCCTAATAAGTCCCCAGCTTCAAGCGTTGAAAACGAGAAATAATAGTACATTCAGCCCTTGGGATACAGTACTATCGTCATACGACCAAATGCTTTAACTGATTTCCTATAAGAGAACCAGGCCATCCTATGAGAATTCCCAGTAGGCCCTCGGGTGCGAATGGATTTTCCAGAAAATATGGTCTGCCACTGTCACCACTAGAGAGGGATGTTTCCACAAAGGTCCTCAATGATCGGTCCCCAGATGCACATAACTATCAAGGTTATGTAATAAAGTAGGGAAGATCCCTATATCAAGACATTTCAAAGACGGTCGCAGTCTGGGTGTGGAAATCACTACTACCCGCATGACAAGATGTCATGAAACCAAAGTGACTATCCACACTAAGTCCTAGGGTGCAATCAAACACCAGTTATGAGCTCATCTCACAGTGGCAATCCCCAACCCACCAAACAGAAAATCCAATCTAGACAGTCCAAACAATATAATAATGACGCATGGAAAATAAAATACTGAAAGCGATAAATAAAGCAGTAAATAAAACTGTAAATAAACAACAGTAAAATAAACACACAATAGCAAACATAAACACCCAATGAAACAGAGACAAATAAGCGCTAGGAGAGATTCTCAAGGGGAAACCAGAGATTCTAGGTTCAGTGACCAGCAGAGTCGCCAAGTTGTCGCTCCCTGAATTTCCATCCAGGTACAAACGCCAGGCATTTTTATCCCAAAGGAATGGGAAAGGTAATGCTGCACAAACCGAAAGAAAAAGAAAGGAAGGACAAAGGTTATACGAACCAAAGAAACTGAGTTTGGGAGTCGGTTATGACCTGAGAAGGTATGAGCACCCCAGATCGTCCACCGTACCCGACGAGATCCAGGCTTGCAAAGAAACTGTTTCAAAGGGTGGAGAAATGAAAGGTTCTCCAAAAGAAAGACTGAAATTGGATAAGAAAAGAAAAGAAAAGAAAGGGGAAAATGTAGGGAAAATAAAAGAGTGCTTGAACGGACCCTACCCCACTGCCTACGTGCCTCATTTGGACATGAGGATCAGAGTCGTCGTAGTTCCCCTAACTAGGGAGGAAAATGGCTTATGTTTTAAAAGCTTGAACTGCTCATGTCAATGCTCAGGTGTTGCAGCCTCGTCTGGCATGAGTGCGTTACCGTCTTGCAAAGAGACAAGTATGAGCAATTTCTTACGTTAAAAATGAGTGAGATGAGAAAAGAAGTCCTGAAAGAGAGACGATTATTCTTTGTTCAGTGTTTTTTAGAAGTTTTCTGTTTATGTCTGGCACAAGGAAGTGAATTCAAGTCCTTTTCCATGGAATGTGTACTTATTACTACATTCCAAGATGGAATGAGGAACAAGCACACCCAAGTAATGAGAAGACCTCTAAGACTTGGTTCCAGAGATTAGGGCCTAAGCTCACTAACTCATTGAATTTATTAAGTGTTTTTGTGATTTTGAGATGAAGAAGTGTTTTTTATGATTTTCTGTGTGAGGATGATCTCATGATTAGACTTGTATATCATGCTAGACAAGCTTATACTATCCCAAGATGGGATGAATACAAGTTCCCCATGGTATAAGTCCATACACAAAAGACTACCTCAACCATTATTTAGTGTTTTTTAGGTTTTATGTTTGAAGATGAGAAAGAGAGATCACCAAAAGGATCTCAAAGGTAAAAGACTAAAGGGGGGACTAACAATCCTAGATGTTATCATGCATAAAAGTCCTAGGTTAGTGTGGCTTGAAGTCTACCCTAATGAAGAAGAAGGAAAGAAAGAAAGAAGAAGAAAAGATCAAAAGAAATTAACTTACTTCTTAAAAGAATGTAAGTTGATCCCAAAGAGGGAAGAAGATGAAGTTAAACATTGATGGCCTAAGTACATTACAATCACAAGTCAAGAAAGCATAAACGAAGTTAAGGAGGAATGTTGAGATGTGGAAACTATAACTACACCTCTAGACTTACCATAGCCCCTAGAAAGGTTAGAAGTATTCACACATGGCAACAAAAGTTCAAACAAGTTCAAGTTATGGAAGAACAAAGTTCTAAACATCAAAGCACACACAAGTCAGAACCTAATTATCATAGAATACCTCTAATGTTAGTCATGCAAGCTCAAACCAAAAAGAAGGGGATACGTCCCACAAACCACAAGCAAAGCACCAAGGAAGAGGTAAGATGAACGCAAGTGATTAAGTGAAGCATACAAGTCAAAATTTAACAAGTAAAATTCAAAGTCGGAACCTATACATCTTAATAATGTGCCTAAAAAAGAATATTCAATCATCAAAGAAGCATATATGCACATACTAAGGCAAATGGAGAAGATATGAAGAAATGTGAAGTGAAGTGAAACATGATTCATACTTGTGAAAAGTGTGACTTGGTGCATAAGGTAAGCACAAAACAAGAAAAGATGAGGTTCACATATCACAACCAAAGATCATACAACATGTTATCCAGCTTCAAACAAGTTCTTATATGATGGCACAAGGGCCTCCATAAGCAAGCAAACAAAACATGGCTCAAAACATCTTCAAATAAGGAAATTCAAGTTCAATCCTCAAAGAAATAGTAAACAAGCTTCATCAATAATGGCATTAAGCATAAAAGGTCCTCAAACATGTATAAACATCAAGGCAAAGTCACAAGTCAAGAATCAGACCCAAAGTCAATCAAACAATTGGACAAAGAAAAGTTAGGGTTATACTTACTTAAGCATGAAGTAAAAATTCAAAAGTCATTCAAACAAAGCCTAAAAATAAACACAAAAATATCTAAAATACCTTAACATGTTAAGGAGACAATGCAAAAAGAACCAGGGTTAGAACTATTTTAGAACTCCAGATATAAAATCAACAAACTCAAGTGTTCATGGTATAAGACAATTAAAAAGAAATTAAAGGGAAAATTAATTCAAAGCATTAAAAATAATAAAAAAAGGAAAATAAAATTTGAGAAAATTTTGTAAAATGTCAAAGAACATTCATGATTTTTTTGGGATTTTTTAGAATGAGGAAACTATTTTTAAGAAATTAAATTTGTAATGGAAAGAAATAAAAATTAATAAAAAGTCAGGGGTGGAAACAGAAACCCAAACACGTTTAAAATGCCAGCTGGACCTAAGGAGGGAGTGTGAAAAGCAAATAAGGCCCAAGTCCAAGTCTGCGCAGTCAACAAAAGTTACCACAAACCATAGGCTAAAGTTGATCTAAACTGAGCCCTAGGATGCATCAAATGTACCAGAGCCAGTTAACCAGATCACAAAGTAAATCAAAAGGACGCATCAGACCAAACGTGCATGATAACAATCTTGGAAAGCCACACAAACTGACTAAATATAAAAACAAAAACGCGTGCAAGACCACCTCCTCATTTAATGTGTTGGCAAAGCAAACACCATCCGATCAAAACAAATCAACGCTCCACATTTTAACTGGCTTATGAACAATGTAGACGGCCGAAGAAGAATCCGGCCATCTTCTCCGGCCAAGCTCCGGTGAAGGATCATCAACAACTCTCCAGAAATTGACAAAACAAAGATCAAATGAAAGCTTATGTTACGAGGATCAAAGATATGCGAACAAAATCCACAAACACACCATATTCAGAGAGATTTTAAGGCTTAAAGTTTAGATCACAAAACTGAAATTCAAGAATCAAGGCATCTCAAAGCTTCTAAAAACTTCATACATGTTAGATCAAACATTAACAACAAAAAACAAGCAGAAATACGGTAAAAACGAGGCAAAATGATTGAGATGTTCAAACATGGATGGAGCTCTTCTTGATGAATTTGAGAAAACCAGAGATCCTTCTAGCTTTCTTGAGCTTACTTTGAGCCAAATAAAGGCTAAGAGTTTGAGAATGAGAAGAGACCGAAGAACCCGAGTGTTGATGATCTTCACAAGTTCACCAAACCCTATCAAACTCAGAGGAAAGATGATGATGGTGTGAGTGAAAGGATTCAAAGGATGATTCAAAAGAGCTAGTGGATTGTCAAAGAGATTCAGGTTTAAGTTTCTTTTTAGAGTGAAAAGAAAACGGGAGAGTGCAGGGAGTTTTCTGTGTGAGTTAAGGGTGGTTTTGTGTGCGTGAAAAATGAAAACCCCTCTTTGAATTTGTGACCTAGCTCCCTTTATATCCAGGGTGTGTGTATCACAATTGGAGGTGTTAGTGCCAAGTTTGTTACTCCACCAAATCAGAGCAAGAACCCGTGTGTTCTCTTTTTCAACTTTTTCTTTCAATTTTAAAATTCACTTCCTTGTATGATGGAACATGGAAGTTATGGTGAGCTCACATGTGTTGGTTGCATGGTATTGGCTGATGGAATAAAGATGATGATCCAATGGTAAGGATTGGAAGTTGGTGTGAGGTGCATGGCAAGCTACATGTTAAACAACACGCATGAACCCCTTTTCTTTGTGTGCAAAAAGTATGATGTGATAGTGTAAAGAATGTGACCTCCTTGTGAGTGGAGAAAAGGAAAAGGGCGTGTGGCCTTGTGTGTAATATGCTGACTTCTCCACCCATCACATATGCACTACCTTTAATACCTTTTATAAAAAAAACCATCTCAAGGCAAGAAATAATGAAATATGGCATGTATGTGGTTTTTTGGTCACGTAAACACATAATGGAACCATCAGAAAAAAGTGTAAAACAATAAAATAATAAAAATCAAGACACCAAAAATACGAATAAAAGGGTGGACCAATGACATGGTGAGAAAAGTGCACAAAAACCCTAAAAATGGTATCTAACTTCAAAAAAACATAACTTGAGTTCTAAAAATGCTATGAGGGTGTTCTTGTACTTTTTGGAAAGGGAAAATCAAGATCTACAACTTTAATGTTCAAGGAAAAATAATTTGGAGCTTGTTTGAACCTGAAATAATGGGTTGAAGAATTAGGGCAAAGATTTCCAAAAATAGCAACTTCTCCTTTGAAAAATTCCAAATTTAGCAACTTCTTGTAAACCCCTAATTCTTGACAATTGAGATCATTCATGTTATTCCTTGACCAAATAAAGGTCCATGAAGTTGATGAACATGATTAAAATCCTAACAATCCATTGTTTGACTTTTCTTCTGCACAATTGACTTCTTTATTCAACTGCAAGCAACTGTGCCAATGTCTGACTTCCTCAGTGATTTTTTGCACCAAATTTCATCCTTAGGCCTTGTATAACATATGAAAGCCTTTGACCACAAGAATTGGTCAAAGCTATGAGGATAAAATCTTCTGAGGCAAAACCTTAATTAGGGTTTCCTTGTGTAGGAGAGTGTTGCACTGATGAACTTCTGATAAACCACACCCCTTCTAGGGCTTTGAGGTAAAGTTTGTGCTTGTATAAGATATGAGGATCCCTTGTAAGCTTCTTGCAAGACCACTTGCCTCTTATCTTAACTTTGAAGAATCATAGCTTGATGGATGACTGACCACATGTCCTATGCTTCTAATTATGGATGTTATGCCTCATCTTTCTATGTAAAGATGATGGGATATGTATACTATATGCTATGGTATATGATATGAAAATGAGAGGGCAAATTTTGGGGTGTTACACCAGACTTCAATGTCATTGGTTTTTTTTTATATAAGTTTCTTTCATCTCCTTAAAAATTTATCTATCCAACATAACTCTCCTCATCAAATATATGTCGAGGAAATAAAACATGTTCTTTTGACCTATCGTCTGTCCCTTCTCAACGTCATTAGTTTTTTTGTAAGCAAGAAGTATATTGATGAGAGTATCAAACACTCAATCCTTATTACAAAGAAACGAGACTTCGCTAGACAAAAAGGAAAATTGCCTACCAATTAAAACCTACGTCAAATACAACATTGAGTTTTTGTTGAAATCGTATAAGTTACAATTGGAATGAACAATATCGCCGATGAGCAACCATCTCCATAAGTAAAATTTTATCCTCCAAACTATATCTACTACGTTCCACTTCGAATTCCTAAAAATGATTTCATTTCTATGAATCCACAATGTCCAACACGTAGCCAACCACACCGAACCCTCTCTACCTACCGTAAACCGGCTCCGTTTGCAATAGGAATGCCATCACATAAAACTCTCCCTACAATTTGAGTCTCCAAGTATTGGCCCTCCTAGTCACTCCGCTACTTCGAACCACACCAATTTAGATATCGCTTAATTCCGAAGATGACTTAACAATTCCGGATGAGAGTTACAAATAAACACTTAGAATCGGGAGACGGAATAGAGATTCCTCTTTTAAATAAAGCTCTCTTGTTGGTAGTCTACCTAGCAAGCATCTCCACCCGAAAACCTTGATTTTCATCGGCACCACCATCTTCCACAAGAGATGAAAAGTAAATCAAATTTATCGGAAGGGCCTAACGAGATTCTATTAGAAAACAACCTCCAGTTAAAGATTTAACCGAAAATTCAGAATCAGCCTCCAAAGACCAAGATACTCGATCCTTCGCGTTGTCTTTCGGCATTAAACCCAACAGCATATTGTTAAACCTGACCAACTGTTACTGGATAGAATGAAACTCCACCTGATTAACACCTTCGTGCTGCTGCAGATCGACGGCTGGCAGGCGGCTACTGAAAGTTGCTGGAACCTGCCCAAATTGATCGAAATCGATCCCAGAAATTCTGCTAAAAGCTGATTCAGTGGAACCTGTATTGGAAACATCGCTAAACAAATACTCATCAGGTTCACTGCTGAAAGCAAGCGGAATTCTGCTGTTCGACGCATAATTCTGCCCAGATTGAACTGAAACAGCCCCCGGAACGCTGCTGATCCCTTCTGCAGAAAATCCAGGATTGTCTACAGCAGTTATGGGATTCACTTTGTGACTGCTACTAAATTCCAGCGAGGTTTGATGCTCCCCTGCAGAATTAAAACCAGTAAAAACAACACTGGATCGAAAATTCTCAGGGTCTGGAAAAGCATTGTGACCAACGACAATATCATTAATCCCTCGCCAAAAAGGTGTGTGATAACCATTACCCGAAACAACGTCATTAGTTACATTAAGGTTATTATAAACAAACAGGAGCTCGTAAAAAATTTCTCCCAAAAATGAAATTCCTTTTCTCCAAAGGAGAAGATCGATGATCCAGTTTTTTGTCGACTACTATTAACATCCTCCAAATCTATAGATGCAGTTGCATTCAAGCCAATCGACGTCTATCCAAATCCACCTAGAGCAGTAAGCAGGAGGGAGGTGGCGTGTTGATTTTATTTTTTATATTTGTTTGAGATAATTGTGCTTGGAGGCCTCTTCTTGATAAATGAACTCTTGGAGGAAATGAAAGAAAGAGAAGAAAATTTCTGAAAAGTTTTTGGAAATTTTTATTAAGTCAACTCAACTGATAATGAAGCTTAATACGTTCTTAATTCATGTATACATCGACACTGGCTCTAATCTATAAAACTGCTTTATAACTGTATATAGTGACTTACTGCTTATACTTTTTCAATCTAATGAACTTCAAGCAACTAATTAACCGTAGATTACTTGCAACACAAGCAATGTTTTTACGTTCAAACTATCAAGCATTTAATGGAATATGGTAGGTGGCAATTTGGAAATCCATCCTTCTTGATCAATAAAAGAGAGACTCAATAATTTATCAAGTTCAGGTCCACTCAAACTCTTCATCCATTTCACGCGTTTTGATTTGTCGGCTCCAGGTCCTTTGCATCCCTCCTCCACAAAAGTAAGGTTTGATCTATAGTCATGTTAAATTCACATGTTAGTGTAAAATAGTGTTAATATTATGATTCACTGGTGAGAATAAAACTTACTCATGCCCAACAAATGTTGTCTGACTCCAACCCTCAGGTTTAACATCATCTGATAAGTAAGAATTTGCAATGATCACTCTTGAATAAGCATCCATGGCCCTTCCAAGTTGAAACTTTCCTGTCCCATTTATTTTACATCTATTAAACACAAATCCACTTGGATCATTTGGTGAATTTCTATATTGTGCTGCAATAACTCCATCCTGTTTTAGCCCTGATTTCCCCGGTGAAAAATATATTGTACTTGCCTACACAAGGATGAATAAGAAATCAATTTGATCTGGGCATAGACCTATTTCTTAAAGCTAGACTCAATATTTTACCTCAAAGAGTGATTGACCTTGCCCATATATGAAATCGACTGCACCTTGGATGTAACAATTTTTGTAGTAATGGCGACCGTAGTCATCATTTAGGGTATCTTGAACTCCAAGAAAACTACAGCTATAGAAAGCACATTTATCTCCACGGAGTTTCGCAGCTCTGGCTTGTATGATGCTAGTGCCATCTAACAATACTGGGCTGTTCAGTGTATTCTACGAACATATAGAGTACAAAAGAAATGAAATTATCATGTAATATTCAATCATTATTATGTTTTAAATAAATATAACTAATTTACCGTAAAAGTAATGCCCTTTGCAGCAGTATTATCTGCTTTTGATAAGAAAGTAGCAATGTCATGAGAGCCCCATTCTATACTTGTGGACTGACTTCCAGCTCCTTCCAGATAAATGCATGGTTTGTTGATGGGAATTAAGACTTGCTCTCTGGATATATTGCACAAAAAATATAATGAAACTTGTATCATCTATAATTCAATGTATAACAAAAATGTTACGTTGAAAATGAAGAATATACTTGTAAACACCAGAAGATATTTGGATGTGAATCCATTGAGAGTTTCCTCCGGGGACAGAATCAATGGCACTTTGAATTGTTTTGAAATTTGCTTTCCCTGATTGACTAACACTAATTGTCTTCCAGGGATTGCTACTACAGTCAACAGATTCACAAACATCAAATACAAGAATTGCAAATATCAAAATGAAAGCAATAAATTGTAGAGACTGCATCTTTTTTCTTCTATTCTGAATGTAAATGTGGTGCAGACTCAATAGATCATAAGATTTTATAGCACCGACCATTTTTGTGGGATTTTTTTAAATTATTTAATTTTTCTTTTACTTGTAGAAATAAATTATTCAGGTATTTAAAGCATAATAGTATAATAGTATAGTTTCTTGATTTTGGAAATTTATTTGATTTTAATTTATTTCGTATTTAATATGTTTTTGAAATTTTATGTTTATATGGATTGTTATAAAAAGAAATTAATTTTATTTGTAAAGTATTTTTTATGTCTCTCTGAATTTAGGAAGTTTTATTAAGTCAAAAGGATTTTATTTCCTATTATATATTTCTATATAATATTTGTCGATTTTGAGGATTTGTTTTTGGTAATTTCTAAATTAAGTTACTATTTATTAGTAGTTTAATAATAATGTTGTAACCCTAATTGTTAGGAAAGCCAAGATCATTAGAAAAATTATATTAAGACACAAATATGACATTAAATTCTGGCAAATAATTTAAAAACATCATTCCACACACACACATATATATATATATATATATATATATATATATATATATATATATATATATATATATATATATATATATATATATATATATATATATATATATATATATATATTTTTTAAAAGCAAAAAATATATTAATACAAGTACCAATAGTACTCCACCAAATTACAATAAGAGATTGAGACTGATATCGCCAAGTCAAAGAGATTACCTATCAATTGAACCTAACGACAAAAATAACAACGGATCCTTATCAAATTTGTACAAATTCCAATTGGGATAAGTAATATCTCTCCTGAGAGACCACTTACAAAAAAAAAAGAATTAGCCTTCCAAACTATATCGTCAACATTCCAACTCGAATTTCTAAAAATTATCTCATTCCTAATTCAAAGGTGTCGCTCCCGAGATTTTCATCCTAGTACAAACGCGAAAGTGGCGCGAAAAAGGTAAAGTCGTCAGCCAGACATTTTTATCCCAAAGTAATGGGAAAGGTAATGCTGCACAAACCTGAGGAAGAAGGAAAGGACAAGGTCCTGCGAACCAAAGATCTGGGTTCGGGAGTCGGTTACGATCTGGGAAGGTATTAGCACCCCAGACCGTCCGCCGTACCCGACGGGATCCGCGTTTGTTTGTTTGTTTCAAAGGGTGAGAAATAAGAGTTGATGCTGAACAAATGAACTGCTAACTGGAATGGAAATGAGAAAGGAACTGAAAAAGAAGATGGAAAGAAAGGGGAGAAATGTAGGGAAAATAAAGAATGTGCTCGAACGGGCCTACCCCGCTGCCTACGTACCTCATCGAGAAAATGAGGATCAGAGTCGGTGTAATTCTCCTAACCAAGGCGAGAACTATTTGCTTGTGTTTTTTTATAGCTGGAACTGCGTATGTCTATGCTCAGGCGTTGCAGGCTCGTCTGATACGAGTGCGTTTACCGTCTTTCATGTGAGACAAGTCGTCGCGAGTTCACGTTGTGAGTGAGTGAGATGGGAAAGAGAAGTTCTCGCAGGAAAGTCGCTTATTGTTTGTTGTTTGCTTTTTAAGAGTTTTGTATGAATTTGGCACAAGGAAGTGAATTCAAACTCATTTCTATGGAATGTGTATTTTCTACTACATTCCAAGATGGAATAGTAGAACAAACACACCAAGCAAGGAGAATTTATCCAATATTTGTTTTCGAGAATTAGGGTCTAAGTTCACTAGCTTGTTGAGCTTATTACATGTTTTCGTAGCTTTTGAAGAAGTATCTTTTAGGTTTTCTTTGTGAAAATAATCTCTTGATCAGACTTGTACATCATGCTAGACAAGCCTACACTATTCCAAGATGGAATGAATGTAAGTGCCCCATGGAATAAGGCTATACACAAGAGATTATTTCGTGCATTTATTAAGTGTTTTTGATTTTGTTTGAAGATGAGGGAAGAAGACTCGAGAGGCAAAATGTCAAAGTTAATGGGGGCTAAGACACAACCCAAAGTTATCTTATTATGTACAAAAGATGATCCTATGGTTTATGAGGTATTCTAACCTAAGGAGAAGAAAAACAAGTTAGAGTTCAACTTACTTCCTAAGGAAGTTAAGTTGAATCTAAAGAACAAAAGGGAAGCCTATGAACAAAGCACCAAGTTCTAAGGCAAACACAATTAAAATGCATAAGAGATAAGAATGAAGTGATGCTTACCTCAATCTTCCCCCGTACAAAACAAATGTTAGCATGATGAAGCAATTTGAACAATTACAACATGGCAAATTTCAATTAAGGACTCACACTAATTAATAAAGGCATTAATGAATTTCTAAGCCTAAAGTCAAGTCCTAAGGTACCTTATATGCTATCTAGCTTCTAAGGACATGATCTAAGTCATACCAAAATGATCTAAGGTTGAAAAGAGAAACACACTCAAACTATGCCCTAAATAGCACTAAAACCCCTAAGTGGAACCTTGGTGGATTTGTATGGAAAACTCGAATAAAGTCAAAGCACAAAAAAATGGTAAAGGTCATGGAAAAATCTGAGATTAAATCCTTAAGGTCCCTAACCTAAATCTAATGTTGTGTTAAAAAATCTTCTAAAAATTCATAACCTAACTATGTCAAAAAGGTCACTTAAATCTACACAAGATTTGTTCACAAACTTGCACAAAGTATGCTGCCAAAACAATAGATAAAATGGCCTAAAAAAATACAACAAAAATTATTCCAGGTTATATTATAAGTCTTCTAATCATAGAAAAAAGAATGAGACAAAAAGCTTACTGGAAGTGGGAGAAATAAAATGAAGTGTAGCTAAAAGAATTTCATAGAAAACTAATTAAGTGGAAAATCGACCAAAAAATGGGAAATGGATAAAAATCAGAAAGTAAAAGTGTGGAAAATTTATAAAATGAGTTAGGAAGTCTCTGTGATTTTTGTAGAATTTTAATATGGGTTTTGGTATTTTCTGTGGATTAAAACTGAAACTATATCAAAACAGAAATTAAAAAAACAAAGAAAGTGGAAAGAGGTGCAGGAAGTGGAAAGTTGAACTGAATTGGGCTGGACCCAAACATGCTGGAGTGCAAATAATGATCTGGAAAAAAACTCTTCACAAATTATGGCACATGACTAACACATGTTCATTAATGTGGTGGCTGATTCTGGTACGTCAAATGTAGGCTGATCTAATGTATGTGTTATGTTCTCACCTTAATTATAGGCTTACTATTCCGGTCACCGGAGCTAAACTCTGGTCATCTTCTCCGATCACTCTCCGGTTAGGTTTTGGACAAATGTCTACCAAACTGAAAAATAAGGTCATGGATAGATCCGTCTCCTCAAGTACATCATCAATCTAGGCTTGATTTTCACTCAAGGTTCATGAATAATGCAAATCGAAGCACACAAGAATCAACCTAAGAATTGAATCTAAGCACCTAAGGTGCCTATCAACTAGCCAACACAAGCATTGCTCCTATTGAGCTCATATCAACACAAAACAACCAAAAAAACAGAATTCGTGTCAATGGAATTGAAGATGAAACCTGAAATTCAGTGGTGTTTAGAGTTGTAGGAATCCAGAGGTGAGGTTCCAAGGTCTCCTGTGCTTAATCTTGATCCTTTGTGAAGTGAAATAAACCCTTTGTTGATGAAGAATCTTGAGAAATTGATGAAGATGCAGAAAATTTAAAGCAATGTAATCTTGATCTTTCACTCCATTAGATCCATGGAGAGTCTACAAATCATGATGTTGATGATGGCTTGATGATGAGTGTGGTGCTGTAGATGAAGATCAAAGAGTATTGAAGCAAAATGCAGCAATGTGCATTGGTTTAAAATGGAAGATTCAATGAAATTCTGTCATGGAGATGAAGCTCTTGATGATGATGATGATGAACAGATGAAGATTGGGACTGAATTGATGAAGATGAAGATGAACAAATGAAGATGAAGTGCAATGTAGCTTCCAAAATCAGAATGAAAAATAGAGAGAAAATGGATGAAGTTGTGATGAAATTTTGGTTAGAATGAAGTGCGTTTTTAAATTCAGTTGGAGAAAGCCTTATATATCTCAGGTTAACTGTTAACCCTCATAGTTAACAGTTAGAACCATGGTCAATTATAACTTGAGGTGTAAGGTGCAATGAGGGTGGATTGGAAAATTCACTTATGCCACTCTTGGATGTGATCTTATGTGGTGAAGTTTAGGACTGTTATGGTGAGAGTGTAGCCCCTTTCAAGTCCTTGAAACAAATCCAAAATTGAGGCATACAAAGCTTCTTTGAGTGGTGTTTACATGATTCCTTCATAGATACAATCCATGAGCTGAACTGTCATCATTCAGAGGTTTTTAGCAGCAAAACAAGTTTATGTATCGATACATAACACAAATGCATCGATACATGTCATTTTTTTTAACTGATATGTATCGATACATGCATGTATGCATCGATGCATACTGAAGCAATGTCAATTTTCAGCAAAAAAATCAACTATGTATCGATACATAACACGGATGCGTCGATACATGTTAGTTTTTTAACTGATATGTATCGATACATAACACTGATGCGTCAATACATGTCAGTTTTTTAAATGATATGTATTGATACATAACACAGATGCATCGGTGCATACTGAAGGTTTTGGCAATCATGCATCAATACATCCTTCTTATGTATCAATACATAGTCCATTTCCAAAACTACACAGCAACATGTATCGATACAAAACTCGTATGTATCGATACATAGTCTCAAAAAAATTGTTTTTTTCTTTGATTTCTCCATTCCTTCTTGATCAAACTTGTTCCATAAGTCCCTTGTGACCAAAATTTCATGACCTTGACCTCAATAAGTCAAGAGTTGACTTTTTACTCAGTCTGGTTGACTTTTCCCCAATTTTCTGATTTTCAATCAACTGAACGATTGAGGGCCTTCCAAAATGATTCCATGGATGAAATTTGGACCCTAGGTACCCATCATCATGTAGAAAACAAAGGAAACAAGTTTGGGCCAAAATTTCCTTGGGAAGCCCAGTTAATCAGAATCCCTAATTTGGCCCATTTTGCTAGGAGTTGTTGCACTGCTTGAATCCTCTGATCAATCTACTTCTTTCTAGGACTTGTGGCCACAAATGAAGACTTGTGGGATGTTGTGAACCATTTTCCCAATGTTTAGAAGTTTTGTGGGCCTTTGATTGTCTCTGGTTAGCCTTCAATTGCTCCAATCAAAGATCACATGCCTATGCCTCAACTATGATACACATGATGCAATGTTTTTTATTATTTCATGAATTTGTTTATGCTAAATGCTATGCTAAATGTTAAGGAAATGAGAGGGCAAATTTTGAGGTATTACAAAAGGCTCCAACTAAAAACATCTAATAACTATTAACACTTAAGCTTTAATCCTTAGTGTTAAATCTTTAACTTGTTTACACCTCTTAATCAAAACACCTAATAACTATTAAGACTTAAGCTTGTAACTGGGGCCTTATATTAGGGTTACATCTCTTCCTTATGGTTTAGAGGGACTAACCCTAGTGTTTAATGGACAAGTCCCCCTCAAGTTAGTCTTACAAACATAAAATCCACTTTTTAATCTCACCCTTTAATTAAAATCCACTTAATAAAGGCTTGTTATATAATGAATTTAATCCCTAACCATGGATTAAGTTGAGGTATCTTCCTCGACTTAAGTGTTCTCATCTATCATCCTTCTCTTAGGATGGTGTAATGATTTCACCAATCCCTGATTAGAGATTAAACTCATTACTTAACACTAAACAAAAACCCAAAAACACTTAATAATTACCAAAGTAGGTTAATGATTTTAATCCTATATCATCATGGTAATTAAGTTGAGATTTCCATCTCATACTTGAGTAGGCTCACTATCCCTAATCAGGGAGGATATAATGAGTTTACAATCCTTGATTTAGGCTTAAGCTCATTATCCTATGCAAAACACCAAAAACAATAAAAAAACTAAAAACACAAAAAAAAAACAATAAACGTCTCCTCTGGGATTCTTTTCTCATCACACTCACTTTGAAAACGAGAACTCACTTCTTCCGTCTAATGCAAGACAGTCAGCACTCGATCCAAACGAGTCACACACTTGAGCATAGACAAGTAAGCAGTTCACAACAAATCATCTAAGTATCTTTGAGTCGAACTACGGTGCTCTGACTTCCTCATTGCACGAGAGGATATGTAGGCATAACTTAACAGTTATCGAACAAAAGTCTCTTTGTCTTCCCCCTCTCCTCCTCCCAGTTTCTCTTTCCTTAGCCTCAGTTTTGAGTATTCACTTTCCTTTTGCACTGACACTTTGTACATTCTTTTCTCCTTAGCTCCTTATGCACAGTTTAACACAAACACTATCCCATTTTAAACACAATCAAGTAAGCGTGGATCCTGTCGAGTACGACGGACAATCTGGGTGCTAATACCTTCCCAGGTTGTAACCAAACCCCTTACTCAGTCTCTCTGGTTCGCAACCGTCTTATCCCTACCCTTCCAGGTTTATGCAGCATTACCTTTCCTTCGAGATAAAAATGCCTAGCTGGCGAATCTATTCAACCTCAACCTCTTTCGCCTCGTCCTTTCGCGTTTGCACCTGAATGTAAATCTTCGGGAGCGACAGGTACTGACACGATTAAGTGTATGATATTTCAATATCACAATCAGAACCGGAGCTCTGATGCCCATTGAAGGTGTGAGAAAACACTAGAAAAGGAATTTGAATGGTGTTTTCGTAAATAATCGCTATAAACATAAACAAAACCAAATAAAAGAATAGCGAAAGAAATAAAGAACACAAGAATTTATCCTGGTTCACTTGTCAACCACAAGCTACCTGCAGTCCACCCTACCAAGATGATTTTGCCTTCAACAAGGTCTTAATCCACGATAATCTCAACATATTACAACTGCACAAGTACAACACTATGACTAACAACCACTAAGACCTGTAACCTTAGTCTTTCAAAAGCTCCTGACCTACACTTAGGTCCTTTAGGGAATGCAAACACTATTTTATACAAGGTTTCTTTACAAAGAAGTGCTTCTATAATAAGCAGGTGTAAACACAAATTAAGAGCTTTTGAAGCTTGATACAACAAATGGGTTTTAAATGTTTGAGATTTGTAGTATTGTATATGATATTTCAATGTTCATCACTTTGCTTCTTCAATTTAAAATCCTTTTATAGGCGCTTGAGAAATATATCCTTTGCGTCACAGCTGACCAAAGGAATATTGTTACTGAGGGTGAAAAATAGTACACACAATCGTCCTTCTTGTACTACCTGTAAACACCCCAAATTTGCCCTAACCTTTTATAACACTATGGCTTGTGATCTTTCATTTTTGCATAAGCATAAACATACCATCTCATATTGCATATCTGTTTCACTGTATAGTTCAATTTCATCTGCATCTAGGGTTTGTGATCTGAGCGATCCAAGAATCCATCTGAGCCATCCCAATGGCCTTAAAGCTTTTAAAGAGGTTCCATGTGTGTTAAATGATCATATTATGCTCCACAAAGTTCATGAAAGTCAAGAAATCACAAGAATTGGCAAAGGCATGAAAGTAGAGCTAGGGTTTTCACTACACAGATGACCAAGATTAGGGTTTTGGTTTCAGAAGCCTTAACTCCAAATTTTTTGGTCATTCTTGTTTCTAATGTTATTAATATGTTATAAGTATCATGTGTACCAAGTTTGATGAAGAAACTCATTGTGGAAGTCATCTGATCACTGGGTAACTTCTTGAGCAAGTTAAGTCAAAATCAGGGCATCTGAGACCCCCAACAATGGAACCAAAGGGTCATTTTCATCAAATTGAAGTTCTATGATCTTTATTTGATATTAGAAGTGGTTGGAAGTTCACAAGATTAAATAATTTTGAGCCAATTGCAAACTTGCCATTTTTGGAAATGACTTGAAATGCAAACTTTCCATTTTGGGAAAGATTTTCAACCTCCTCTTTTATGACCAAAAATGCTTCAAATGAAAAATTCTTGGGCATGAAAGTTGTAGATTAGGTCTTTCCCTTTTCAAAAAGTACAAGAACATGTCTTGATTCATCCTAGAACTCAAGATATGGCCTTTCAAAGTTGGCAAAAATCACATAATTTCAAGTTTCATGCCAAAGAGGGAATTTTGCAATTTCACTTGCCAATCATTATAATAACCTCTAATCAACTTCTAAGCATCATTACAACATAATGCAACTTGCCAAGATCAGAATTGGGCATTGGACTTAAGGTTTTCATGGCTTGATTCACAAGAAACACCAAAGTTGGAAAATTGCATAAAGCATGACATTTGTTCATCCAAGCCATCCAGCTGCATAACAATGATCCTATGGCTCTTCTTGAAGCTAGCTGAAGCAGGACAAGCCCAGAAACCAGCTCTGCCATGGCCCATACCTCAAGTACACCAATCTTGACTTTTTGGCCAATGGAGTCATACCATTCTCACAGTGCATATCTAATCTTCTGACTAATTCCAATAGTTTAGGGATTGCTTAAAGTTCATAAACAAAGCATGCCATGAGCTCAGAACATACACAACATCAGATTTCACAAAACTTGCAAAAACCATCCATTCTTCGATTCTCTCAAACCATCCATCAAAGTTCAGAAATTCTTTCACCATTCATTCAGAAATCATCCATAGAACACAAACCAACCATTGGAATTGCCTGAAACATCACAAACACAAACCTCATTTTCTGCTACACCAGAACTGGAACCTTCAAACTAGCCATCATAAAAGCTTTTGATGCATTCCACTAGCCTCAGGAGGATCAAAGGAGGCTTTTTGCACAAAGGAGAGGCCCTGAAAGCTCACATTTGCAATTCATCAGCTCAGGTAACCTCAAGAACAAAATCTTTCAGAACTTAGTTTTCTTGTTATAAAATGAAAATATATGTTATGGGGATCAGACTGATGCTTTTAGAATTGAAAATAGTCAAGAAATGAGCATGTTATGAGTTTCTGAAATTTTGTCCAGATTTTTGTTCTTCTTCGATTCTCCATGTTTGTGTGTTATAAATCATGTTTGAAGGTTGATTTGAGTTTAGTTTGTGTAGAGGATCATTTCTGGGCAATTAATTTGGGGTGGGGTGGCCTGTAGAGAGACTTAGGGTTTTTGCTCGCCGAAGAAGATGACCGGAACACTGTTCCGGTTACCTGAAAGTCATTAAGCCCTAATCTTGTATTAAATGCCAGTTTGAATATAGACCCTTGGATTGGATTTGCCCGCGCGCGTGTGTGGCCAGGATTACTTCATTAACCCTAATTTTCATTTAATTAGTTTAATTAGAATTAATTAAATAAAAAAATCTCAGATTGAACCTCAGCCTTTGGATTACGCGCTAGTCAACCTTTCTTTCCCCAGTTTGAATCTCATCCATATGATCTGATTACTTTGCATTTTATTCATTTAATTTCATTTTTTATTCTATTTCTTTTGCATATTTTTTTTAAAATAGCTAAAAACTTCAAAAAAATATTTCCTTTTGCATTCTGATTTTAAATATTTTTCTCAATCTGAAAATGATTTTTATTTTATTTTTTGCATATAAAAAGTATTTTTAAAATATTTAAATATTATTTTTAATTAATTAAAGTATTTTAATTAATTAAAAATACATTTAGGTTTCTAAAAATCAGCAAAAAAATCATGAACCATCCCAACACATTTAGGAACATTTTCAAACTCTTCACATAAATTTCTTTTTAGGTTTGATCATGGTTTCCCAATTTTCTTTGAATTAAGGGTCTTTAAAATCACAATTTTTAACCCTAACTTTGAAAAATCATTTCTACCTAACCAAGAAGAGTTTGAACTTGATTCTTTTTTCATTGTTTCACATATTTCATGTAGTTTATAGGTCATTTTTCTCATAAATTTATCTTGCATTTTCAAATTGATTTGCATTTTATCTTTTGAATCACCCAAAAACCCTAGCAAACTTAGGAAAATCATAACATTAAATAGGAATAGTTTCTGACCTTCTCCTTTGGGGTGTGACTTTGTGTGGGATTAGGGTTTGTTTGAGCTTGATTTCAAATTTTTATCATGTTTATTGCTTCTGTTTTGGTCATTTGCATCTCATACATTCATAAAACCTTAATTTCTCATGTTCATTTGCATTCACCTTGCATATCCATCATCACATGAACTTGCCATGACATTTCAAGAATTTGTATGTCATCTTAGACATCTTAGGACATGTTAGAACATTTCTTGATCATTTATTCATTCATTTTCCATGTCTTGTATTCATTTCATTTCATAAACATCAATGGGTTTTCAAGTTTCTAAGCATGCTTTCATGACATCTCATCCTTGTATGATCATTCATATGCACATTGTATGACATTTCATCATCTTATATGTCTTTTGCATTGCATAAACACTTCTGACTTTGGTCTTTGCATCTCATTTCATCTCATTTCAACTCATTTCTTTATACTTTATACCTTATGCATTCATACTAACCATTTCAGGAACTTTTGGTAAGTCATTGTGAGAGGTGGATTTTCCTTCACTTCTCATTCCTTCTTATATCATTCATGTGCATTTTGTTTGTCTTTGAAGTGAATCTAATTCACTTATGTCCATCTTTCTCACTTTCTTCCTTTAAGTTACTTATCTTCTTCAGGAAGTAAGTAACTTATTATTCTGCTTCCTCCTCTTTTCATCTGCTTCTTCCATTGGTGGCTTCCTTGAAGATCTTTCTCTAAGCCTCACAAACCATAGGACATCCAAGCATGATAATATTTAGGGTTGTGTTTAGTCCCCCTTAGCTTTTTACCTTTGAGTCTCTCTTCTCATCTCAATAATCAGAGACTAAACTCTTAAAGTTTTAGGACTTTGGAATTAGGGTTATGTCTGCATCCTTCTCTTAGGATGGAGTGTATAACTTTAATCCTAAGTGTTAAACCTTTAATTTGTTTAAATCTCTTAATCAAATCACATTAATTATCACCAAGACTTCATCTTGTAACTTGGGCCTTACATTAGGGTTCTAACTCTTCCTTTTGGTTAAGAGGGACTAACCCTAGTGTTTAATGGACAAGTCCCCCTCAAGTTGTCTTACAAACTTAAAATCCATTTCTTAATCTCATACCTTAATTAAAATCCATTTAATAAAGGCTTGTTATATAATGAATTTAATCCCTAACCATGGATTAAGTTGAGAAGTCTTCCTTAGCTTAAGTGTTCTCATCTATTATCCTTCTATTAGGATGGTGTAATGAGTTCACTAATCCCTGATTAGAGATTAAACTCATTACTTAACACTAAACAAAATCCCAAAAAAATCTAAATAATTACAAGTAGGTTAATGATCTTAATCCTACATCATCATGGCAATGAAGTTGAGATGCTTATCTCATACTTAAGTATGCTCATTATCCCTAATCAAGGAGGATATAATGAGTTTACAAGCCCTTGATTTAGGCTTAAGCTCATTAACTTATGCAAAACACCAAAAACAATAGCAAAACTGAAAAACACAAAAACAAACAATAAACGTCTCCTCCGGGATTCTTTTCTCATCTCATCTCATTCATAAACGAGAACTTGCTTCTTCCGTATAATGCAAGACAGTTAGCACTCGAGCCAGACGAGTCATACACTTGAGAATAGACAAGCAAGCAGTTCACAGTCAATTCATCTTTCAGTCTCTTTGAGTCGAACTACGGTGTTCTGACTTCCTCATTACACGGGAGGATACGTAGGCATAACTTAACAGTTATCGAACAAAAGTCTATGTGTCTTCCCCCTCTTTCAGCATTCTTTAAAAGCCTCAGTTCCTAAGCATTCACCCTTTTGCACTCATACCTGTACATTCATTCATAGCTTTTGCACACAGATAACACATACACCTACCCCTTTAAACACAATCTTTTAAGCGTGGATCCCGTCGAGTACGACGGATAATCTGGGTGCTAATACCTTCCTAGGTTGTAACCAACCCCCTTTCTCAGTTTCTCTGGTTCACAACCGTCTTATCCATCTTTTCCCAGGTTTATGCAGCATTACCTTTCCTTCGGGATAAAAATGCCTAGCTGGCGACTCTATTCACTTCACTTTCATTTTCTCTTTTCGCCGACCGTTCGCATCTGCACCGGGATGCAAATCTTTGGGAGCGACACTACCAAATCAGGATAATGGAGTAGTGGAATTGGTAGTGGAACAAAGTGTCTTTCTACTATTGTATTATTCCCTCTTATCCATTAATTCTTATCTTCTGATCTTTAGCGGCTTCAGGTTGATAAATGTGTGAAGCATGAGCAGAGATAAATTAACTTTTATTGACTGTTACTTCTTTTCTTCAGAACTTCAGAGGATTCTGGTTGATAGATGATTTAAAGCATGAGTATAAAGAAGAGTAACAATTGATGCTAATTATCAGAACGTTAGAGGCTTCTGGTTGAGAGATAGGTTGAAGCTTGATTTGATAAAGGATATCTCTTGATCTTAATTCTTGTCTTTAAAACTTCAGTGGCTTCCAATTGATAGTTGTATTGAAGCATGAGTTGAGATAAGAAAGGTGGTTTCGTCTGAACTTCATGTCTTCAGTATTCTGAACTTCAACTTTTGGCCTTCCGAACCTTTTTCTTTAGAAGTTCAAGTCTTTAGAGTCTTTATGGACTTGGTCTTTAGATCATTCTGTCTTCAGAGCCTCAATTCTTCAAAGTCTTTAGAATTTTGTCTTCAGAACATTGTAGTATCAAAGTCTTACTCATTCAGAGTCAGAATCCTAGAAAACATTGCAAAAGCAACATCATTTTTCTCAAGATCTTTCTGATGAGTGGAAACTTGAGAAATATTCCTTCCAATTTGCGCATAAGCGGATATCGTCTTATCAAAACCTTCAGTTTGCAAGAACTCCCTCAGAGTCAGAACATTTAGTCATTCTTAAACAATAACAAACGTTAGAGTGTCAAAATTGTCTTCACTTAAATACTTCGTTGTTATTATCAAAACATAAAGATATTGAGCATAACCATATCTTGTTCTCACAGAACCTCCCATACAAAGGAATGTCTGATGAGCTCAAACCTTCTATCAAACAAACAGACAAAACCATCTTCATTAAGAGTCAGTCTCCCACAAAAGTCATCCAACCATCTTGGGCTTCATTCAGGATACAAATAAATCAAGAATCAGTCTCTCACTAAATAAGCTTCACATATGGGCTTCCAAATCAGGACACAGATAAAAATTTCCCCATAGAATCAGTTTTCTTTGTTTAGCTTCAACCTTGAGCTTCAATCAAGGCATATATAAATCAACATTTCCCTCTTTAGAGATGACAAATTCTCTCTGCTGAGTCTTTTAGCTTCAACCTTAGTCTTCAATCAAGACACAAAAATTCAAACACTTACCACTCAATAACCAAATTTAATCATAGTCTTGGACTCTAACTAAAATCTAATAAATCATTACAGTCATAGTCTTGGACTTTAACTAAGTTAATTCATTACAATCATAGTCTTGGACTTTAACTAAGCTAATGCATTACAGTCATAGTATTGGAATTTAACTAAGTTAATCCTAACAATCATAGTATTGGACTTTAACTAAGCTAATATCTTCAGTCATACACTTGGACTATAACTAAGATCACTTTCCACCAGTCATATCTCCACCTAAATTATTCTTTCCTGAGCTATGCAATTCAGGTGAACCATTCAGTCCTCCTTGAGCTATGTAATTCAAGGTACCCATTCAGTCTTTCTTGAGCTATGCAAATCAAGATACCAGATTCAGCTTATGCCCTGAGCTATGCAATTCAAGCACCATATCAGTTACAACAAACCTTTTCATCTTCAATATTGGGCTTTGATCAAGACACAAATACAAAATCATTTGAGAATAATTATCACGTGCTTTAACCAAGATACAAATCAACCCCCTCCTAGCCTTAGCCTTAGGAGGAACTATGATGCTCTGATCCCTCAATTCTCATTTTGGGGGTACGTAGGCAAAAGGTCGTAAGATCTTTGCGAGCACACTAAACAAAAAACAACAATAGGCTCTCAGACCTATCAAAAACATCAGAAAATCATCAAAATACCAAAAACACAATTCTCTCTTATCTTACCACGTCTCAATACACTCCCAATACAAAATTCAAGACACCACAAGATATCAAGAAAAAAATATATTATCTTAAACTTATTGTAATAAATCTAAAGGGGACCCACAATTTTGATAGCATCTGTAAACCAACAGTTTTGACTGTTTAACCTCAGTTTACAAGTAGGGTTAATTGGATATTTCTATTCCCCTTCCTTAATCAGCTTCATAGGATAAAATGAATCGCATTGTTGACCATTAATAGTGCTTCAAAACCACATTAAATGTCTAAGGAGTTTAGTGATACAGGTTACAAAAACCGCGCAACAATGAGTTGATAAGGTTCATATGGTTTGTGTAGCAGTGGAAAAAATATAAGAAGTATGAAGTCATTATGGAAACTTCATCCACATAGTATTTCTTTTTCATTGCTTCTTAAACAAGATGAAATTCATAGTTATGCGACAATTTTCAATAAAAGTTGTGTTCTTGAAGTTTAATGTAGTTTGTGATATTGTATGTTGTTAGGGTTTTGTTGATAAATTTATAATATTTGGTTCTGGTGTATGATTTGTTTGAGTTTATTAATTATATTTTATGTAGATTGTTGTTTCACTAATCCTCACTTAAAATACATTCATTTAAATTGACATATGGGTGTATGATGTTGTATGGGTTTTGAACCCAATACCTAAGTGTATATATCACAATGGTTTATAAGCATAATCGTTGTGATATATGGTGACGTCCTACCTTTCAATAATGGTTTCTAGAACGTGGTAGAAACAACAAATTTACAATGATACCCTACTTAACAACAATATGTCCGGCATGATGGTACCCTTTTTGCAACTGTTGTGAAAAGGATTTTCCGTAGTAGTGAAAAGAACACACTAACATCGACCACTACACCTAAACGACCGTGATGCTCTCTTTTTCCGGTCTTTTTTCTAGAGTCACAAGATCTTTCATACTAGCATCATCACTCACCAAACATTCACAATCCAAACTGTTTGGTAGTCCTAAGTACCATCTTACTAACATCTTCATCTACTACATTAGAAAATTCCGATAAGATTGACACCGAGATCATCGATGAGAAGGAAAAGGACCTACACAATCATCTACACAAATTGATAAAGATAGCCCAAAGAACTCAACCCTCCATTTTGGAATCAACATAGAAATGTCATCATGCATACAAAAATAAATAGAAGTACATGAAACATCAAGAGGGTTAATCATACCTGACTCTTGAGAAAGAGAGGGGAGTACTTCGATTAACTGGTGAAGATTAAGATTCAGACCTAAGTCTAACGCATGGGGATGTGAAGGATGGTCGACCTATATATGATCATAAACGTGGGACCCAACTATAATATCTAACTTTGGGAATGTGATGACGTCACCTTTGAAGGATGAGCCTGAGTTTGTGATATATAGATCACAGGAGAAGAATCCTGAACCTCAGCGAGAGACTAGAAAATCTCAAAATCCTGCCTTTATGGGAGACGACAACGAGATGTGAATAGATAGGTAGGAACTGTTGGAGAAATTTCCAAAATATTAAATTGATAAATAATAATGATTAATTTAATTTTAAGAATTATTTGTTAAATTAATATAGTGGGAGATTTATTTGTTAAATTAACAAAATAAATGACCAAAAGGTGCAACTTCTTAGAATCAAAGTGATCCTACAGTGATTGGGTGTGTGGTCATAAGGTGTCACCACTAGAATAACACAATTTTTCATGAAAATGTTTGCTATTATTGATATATAATGGTTCGCGAATGGTTATGTTGAAATCATTGAAACATTGTATCTCCTCATCAATTGATACAAGTTTTTCAATAAATTGAAATACTTGTTAGGCATAAAATACATACAAAAAATACATGTTTCAAGTGGCAAAATTATATCCAAATCATTCTTTAATTTTCTAATACACGAGATAAAGTGAAGAAATTTTATTCTGTAAAATATCATTGATCGATTTGATTAATGGGAATGTGTAATTCATGTTATGTTTCTAAAGTATCTAGAAGGAGATTCGTCGTATTACCCATTTGCAACCAATTTGCCTAAATTGGTGGGAGCGAATCGAACCCAAAGTTTAGTGTAAACACTTTGAAATTTATTTTGTACAACTTTCATCGTACCATTTTCATCTTTTTGTTGTTATGGTTTTATAGCAGATCCCCAACACAAGATCTAACAGGAACTTAGAATTCTTTATTCAACAATCTAGTAATTGATACACTTGAATCAACAAACATAGGAGAGACATAAAAATGAATGAACTCTTGGAGAAAATGAGTTGAGGATTACAATTGCATACCACATCAAATAATCTCAAGTATAGCTAAATTATTGAGTTGTAATATCTTAACAAATGAATGAACTCTTGGAGAAAATGAAATAAAGAGAAGGAAAATCCTGAAAAGCTTTTTGTGATTTTTTTTCAACTCAACTGATAATGAAGAATAATGCATTCTTATTCGTGTACATATTATTGACCCTGTCTCTAACTTAAATAACTGCTTTCTAACTGCATATAGTCACTTTCTGCTGATAACTCTAGCTAACTAACTTCAAGCATATAACTAAGTGTAGCTTGTTGCAATGACTTGCAACAGAAACAACCACAAGTAACTCTCTTCAGCATTTAATGGAATATGGTAGGTGGCAATTCGGAAATCCATCCTTCTTGATCAATAAAAGAGACACTCAAGAATTTATCAAGTACAGGTCCACTCAAACTCTTCATCCATTTCACGCGTTTCGATTTGTCTGCCCCAGGTCATCATTTAAGGTATCTTGCACCCCAAGAAAAGAACAACTATAGAAAGCACATTTGTCTGCCCCAGGTCATCATTTAAGGTATCTTGCACCCCAAGAAAAGAACAACTATAGAAAGCACATTTGTCTGCATGGATTTTGGCAGCTCTGGCTTGTGTGACGCCAAAGACATTTGATAATACTGGGTTGTTCAGTGTGTTCTATGAATACATAGAATATAAAAAAATGAATAAATTCGATAATTATTATGCTTAAAATTAACACAATTATTATATATAAATAGTTTACCGTAAAAGTTATGCCCTTTGCAGCAGTATTGCTTGCTTTTATATGGAAAGTAGCATTTTTGTGAGAGCCCCATTCAATACTTGTGGACTGACTACCAGCTCCTTCCAGATAAATGCATGGTTTGTTATGGGGAATTAAGACTTGCTCTCTGGATATATTGCACAAAGAATGTAATGCAATTTTGTATCATATAGAATTCAGTGTTTAAGAAAAATGTTACATATAGTATATATGTATAATGTATTAATAGTTGAAATAGAGGAATATACTTGTAAACACCAGAGGATATTTGGATGTGAATCCTTTGAGAGTTTCCTGCAGGGACAGAATCAATGGCACTTTGAATTGTTTTGAAATTTGCTTGGCCTGATTGACTAACACTTATGCTCTTCAAGGGATTGCTACAATCATTAGATTCACAAATATCAAAGAAAAGAATTACATATATTAAGATGAAAGCAAATGATTGTAGAAACTGCATTTTTCTCCAATTGGGTGTGAAAATATGGTGGTGCAAACTCAACAAAATCATAAGATTTTATAGCAGCAAAAAACCAGATGTAGAATTTATTGGTGCAAAGCATCAATTTATTTATTCCATAAATAATATCCACCATCAATTTATCACAACCATTTATAATTATTATTTTAAATATAATTAAAATAAAAGTCAAATATAATTTTGGATCTGACGGTTACCATTCACTGACAGTATAAAACTATTTTACACTGTCAATGCAGTTCCAATTAAATTATTTTTATAATATGATTAAATTCAAATACAATATAAAATGAAATGTATGTAGTCTATATTTAATTCAAATAAAAATTATAATTTAATGTATTTGAAAATTGAACTTTTCTAAAACTATTAACTACTTTTAAGGAATTATTTTTAAATGGTAAATGTTATTTCACACTTGTGTTTTATAAATTAAAAAATAATTTTTATATCTAATAACATAAATATATATTATTGGAGATTAAAATATAATTAAAATATAATAATTTAATAATTTTTGAACAATTGTTAAATTATTGTGAAAAATGGGTTTTCCACATCCTTTTGGCATGCTGACTGGACTGGTATCAAGAGTTTCAAAAATCGATTTCCAAAACTTTTCGATTTATCGTTGTTAAAAAACATAAATATATATTATTGGAGATTAAAATATAACTAAAATTTAATAATTTTTAAAACAAAAACTCAATATTTTTAAATTTAAGTAATTTTTAAAACTTTTATTAAATAAAAGTTAGAGTGAATGGATGAAATGACTTAATTTTTTTTTTTTGTAAATAACTATTTCAACAAATTTTCATATAGATATCTTTTTCAAATATTTTCTAAACTTTTTCTTAACCAAAAATATAAAATACTTTCTAAAAATTATTTTCTCTTAATATTTATTTTTTGTTTATATAAATTAATTACTTATAATGCATTGATGTAAATAAATGATTGATATTCTTTAATTAAGTGAGTTTAAAAAATAATTCATGTATTTATACCTTAATATCATTGTTTTTGAATTTAATTTATATACCTTATATAATTTGTCTTGTGAAGTTTATTTTCTTATCTGATTTATCTTTTGAAAATTATCTTATTTTGATTGTCAGAAAAAATGATTTTTCATTTCTTCTTTATATTTGTTTGAACTTAGAAAGTTTTACTAAATTGAATGGATATAAATTCTTATCAAACTTAGTTGATTTATATGGCTCTAAGTAGGTTGCTCAAAGTTCAACATTTAGTATCTAACATTTTTGTATATTTTTTTATAATATCAATTGAAATAAGTTGTTGATGATGAAAATTTTAATTTAATTGAATAGATACAAATTATAACATATTTTTATATAAGAATATTCAACAATTATAAGATCGTTGTATCTTGTATGATTGTAAAATATGTTATTGGAGAGAGTGAATATGAGAGAATCACTACCCTCATTGTTGTCTAGAATTTTCAAACTCATGAATACTTTCGTCCTCCGTCATTTTTAGACTCTCAAACTTAGTAGTAAGTAGTTGAAGTCTGGACATCTTTATCTTAAATATACCTTCATGAGTTGTCTTGAAAATTTCCCATGAATCCATAGCCACAATGCATGTGTTGATCAACTTAAACATGTTCTTGCAACCCATTAAATAGAGCATTCATGGCTTTGGAATTTCCAAGAGCAGTCTCATCTTCTTCATATGGTCTAGTCTGCTTCAGGTTTGAAGGTTTCCTTCTCATCTTTATCTTTAACCACATGATGTATCCAATCTTTGATGATAGATTTCAAGTTTTGTTATCCATGGATTTTAAGTATGACATTATATGTGCCTTTCAATAGTCATACTTAGTGTCATTTATGATTAAGGGATTGTTAACATTTCCTCCTCCTTCCTTGTCTATAGTACAAGAATACAAACTCCCTAAAGTTTACCCAAATAATAGAATAAGGTGACCTGCTATGATGCCAATTGAAATTTTGGCACGCAAATACCAGATATTGAGAGAGATGTCACAACACTGGAATCAAAATAGTTTTATCAATCAAGTAAATATGTAGAAACTTAATTGGGAGAAAGACAAAATAACATTAGTAATTGTTAACTCAGTTTGGTGCAACTCACCTACATTTGGGGGCTACCAAACTAGAAAAGAAATCCATTGTAATAGTATAGTTCAAAGCTAAACTCTTCTATTTACAACTTATCACCTAATCACTCATGTGCTAATTTCTACCTAGGAACTCCAAGATATGAGAAACCCCTTTCACTTCCCACTAGTTATAAACCAGTGATAATTCAACAAGCACAAAAGAGAAGTAGCACACTTCCAAGACAATAATTGGTTTTTCTTAAGAACTTTAACCAAGAATAATACATTCTTGCTTTAAAGCTGTAAAGTGAACAATTAAATGAACAATCAATCAACTCAATGCATCAAACCTGATACAAGAGTGATATACAAACAAAAACACTAAACCCTAAATAACCACCAAGACACGACTAATCTTAATTCTCTCAAAATCTCCAATGTTCAAGTTGCAATATGTTTAGCTCCTTTCTTTAAATATCCTTCAGACCTCGTGGGCTTAGGTTTCTTGAAGCGTAAAAACACCAGGAATCAACTTCCAATCATTAGCATAATTTCCTGCACAAAAATAGGAACAAAATACATAGTTTCCTAAAAATGTTCAAAGATCCTTTTTACGAAAACCAACACAATCTGTCAAGATAGAAGTTCCCAAAATATCCCTCCTTGGGTAACACAATCGTGTGAATTAAATCAAACTTAAAACACACACTAAAGTACCAAAATAGTACAGCCATAGAGTTCTGGTGGTACATGTCCTGGAACATGTCACAACATCGTGTTGTACATGATGTCTAACTGACATGACATACCATTTGGCTTAACATCTTGTTTTCCGCATGTTTTACGAAAATGAGTGCCAATCCAAAACCACAGAACTTACTGACCTAAACACATATATGTTGACCTATGTTGTAGTATTTTCACAAGAAACTTGTTTTCAATGCATTTATCATGTATGGAATTTTTGGTCGCGACTTTCTAAGTCTAACGGTTACTAACTGCAAGTGCACAACCTATTGCGTAGTAATAAAAGATATCGATCCCATAGAGACTCGATAATATTCAACCTAGCGCTATCGAGTGTTACTATGTTTAGATAAGGCGAGTGGTATTTTTTAGTTTTAGAAGGTGTGTAATTAATTAAGTTAAATTAATAATAAGGATATCGCTACATAATTGATTCTCCTTCGCGAATTCAATAAATGGTCGACTTATTAAGGTTTATTAAGTTATCTCTCCGTAGAAACTCTCGGTTTAAAAGTCATTAACCCACACTCTCGTGGTCTTGCCTATTACTATATCCCTAAGTTCAATTAAGCGCTTTCGTTGTGTCAATTCAAGTTAGAAATACTTTTTGGAAACCTAAAGGTTCTAATTAGTTTTAAAGCGTTTCTGTTGTATTTAAAACAATGCCCAATTTCAGCTATCAGATTATGATCTCACACTCTCGTGGTCTTAATTCTAATCTTTTATACTCTCTTACTCTCATAACGAAAGTTGTTTATATTAAGAAATCGGAACCGGAAAGTAACTTAGTTTAAGATATTAGCCTAGTTCTATATCAAATTCGTTTCGATTAAACAATTATATACCGATTAACGGTTTAGCCATACATATTAAATAAAAATAAAGAAATGTAGTAGAAGAAGAAGAATTGCATAATAATAATAATAAATGTAATAATAATTAAACAATAAAATATTAAAGCTAGAAACGTGGTTGTAATGTTCTTGATCAACCAAACTTGAAGAAACTTAAAAGCTAAACAAATATGCAGTGGTTAGAAACAATTAAAATATTGATAACTTCCTAATGACGGAAACTATCACTTAAGTTTGGTAATGGAAAAATAAAGACGGTGGAAAATAAATTTGAACTTCGAACGGCAATGCGGCAGAAATTTGGGAGTTCAAACGGCAATGCGGCAGAAATTTAGGGTATGAACGAAGCTCCCTTTGAGGATCAAAGTAGACTCGTGTCACAAGTTCTTGCAACAGCTGACAATCTGTTGTAACTCAGTGTTTGTAACTGTCAGAACTACCGCAACACCCAAAAAATATAGTATCAACACTATTTTTTCCTTTCCGTGAGGATTCACCTATACTTTTGATGGACTTTATATGCGATGAACACAGAAGAGATTTTGATAGGGATTGTTTAGAGCTACAATAACTAACATCTTCACAGTTTGAGGATCATGATTGCGAACCACATCAAAGAAATCTCAAGTATGGATATATTATTGAGCTCTAATACCATAAAAAATAAATCAACTCGCAAAATGAAAGAGAGAAGGAAATCCTGAAAACATTTTGTAGATTTCGATTCAACTCGACTCTACTGATAATGAAGCATAATACTTTCTAGCTAAATAACTTCAAGTAACTTAGTAACTGGACATTGTTGTGATGACTTGCAACAGAAGCAACCATATGTAACTCTCTTTTGCATTGAACTTCAACTGATCCGCCTGCTAATAATCAAACGAAATGTTTTTTTTTAAAGTATCAAGCATTTAATGGAATACGCTAGGCGGCAATTCGGAAATCCATCCTTCTTGATCAATAAAAGAGAGACTCAAGAATTTATGAAGTTCAGGTCCACTCAAGCGCTTCATCCATTTCACGCGTTTTGATTTGTCGGCTCCAGGTCCTTTGCATCCCTCCTCCACAAAAGTAAGGCTTGATCTATAGTCATGTTAACTACACATGTTAGTGTAAGACAGTGTTAATTTGATGATTCACTAGTAAGAATAAAACTCACTCGTGGCCGACATATGTTAACTGACTCCAACCCTCAGGTCTAACAGCTTCTGATAGATAAGAATCTGCTATGATCACTCTTGCATAAGCTCCCATGGGCCTTCCAAGTTCAGTCTTATATCCTGTCCCACTTATGTTACATTTTTTAAACACAAACCCACTTGGATCATTTGGTGAATCTCTATATTGTGCTGTAATGACTCCATCCCTATGTTGACTAGATTTTCCATTTGAAAAATATATTGTACTTGCCTGCATAATGATTTTTTTCTAATAAAATTATGTTATTATAAATTGATGAGCAAAGATCAATTTGATTGTATTTTACCTCAAAGAGTGATTGACCATTCCCATATATGAAATCGATTGAACCTTGAATGTAACAATTATTGTAGTAATGGCGACCATCGTCATCATTTAAGGTATCTTGCACCCCAAGAAAAGAACAACTATAGAAAGCACATTTATCTGCATGGATTTTGGCAGCAATGGCTGGTATCACGGGAATGGCGTTTGATAATTCAGGGTTATTCAGTGTATTCTATGAATATATAGAGAACAAAAAAATGAATTAATTATGTAATTTTCAGTAATTATTATGTTTTAAGTAAAAAAAAATATTTTATATAAATAATTTACCGTAAAAGTTATGCCCTTTGCAGCAGTATTGCTGGCTTTTATATCGAAAGTAGCATTTTCATGAGAGTCCCATTCTATACTGGTGGAATGACTACCAGCTCCTTCAAGATAAATGCATGGCTTGTTTTTGGGAATTAAAACTTGTTCTCTGAATATAATGAAATTTGTATCATCTATAGACTATAATTCAATGTATAGTAAAAACGTTACATATATTAATAGTTGAAAAGGAAGAATATACTTGTAAACACCAGAAGATATTTGGATGTGAATCCATTGAGAGTTTCCTGCAGGGACATAATCAATGGCACTTTGAATTGTTTTGAAATCTGCTTTCCCTGATTGACTAACACTAATGCTCTTCAAGGGATTGCTGCAATCATCAGATTCACATAAATCAAATGCAAGAACTACAAATGTTAAAATGAAAGTAAATGATTGTAGAGATAGCATTTTTCTCCTAATGGGTTTGTGTAAATGTGATGCAAAGTTAACTCTATTATAAGATTTTATAGCACTCAATATATAAAATTTATTGGTACAATGTATCCACCAACTTTTCCCATAAATATTCATTTATAAGTCTATTGACCATTTTTATGCCAGCTTTTTTTACCTTTAAAAAAGTTTATTTTATTCTTAAAAATGATTTTTAAGAAAAAATTTAAATTAATAAATATTTTTTTAATTAAAAATTTAATTTTTACATCCAATAACATTAATATACATCACTGGAAAATTAAATCATAGTCAAAATCAAAAAGTTTTTTAAAAGGATAATATCTTAAAGTTAACTTCTATGAAAAATTATTATAAATAGATTTAAATTTATATAATTTTCTTAAAATTTTAAATTCAAAATAAAATTATAATAAAAGGGACAAAATAACAAAAAATTACCTTTTATAAAAAAAAACCAATTTTGCATTTAACATTTTTTTTTCTGAAATCTTTTTTAAACAGAATATATAACACCATCAAACTATTTTTTTGAAAATATTGAACAAACATACCTTTAGTAGGATCTTTTTATTTCAATATTTTTATTTATTTATCGATTTTTTCTTTATTTACCGAAAGCAAAAATAGACCAAAAAAAGGATATCAAGATAGAGGAAAGAAACTGCAGGTTAATTTTAGATTCCTTGGAATCATGTTGGAGTTCTACTCATCAATTCAGTATTGTCAAATCTTCCAATACATTACATGTCATTCTATGTTTCGAGGATTTCCACCGAAAGCAAAAATAGACCAAAAAAGGATATCACCATTTTTGTTTGCCATTGCTGCCGAAGGTTTAACAACTTTAATGAATAGAGCTGTGGAGGACTCTATGTTTCGAGGGTGCAGGTTTGATAATGGAACAACGTTCGAGATTTTACAATATGTCGATGACACTATCATTATAGGAGAAGGATCTTGGAGTAATTTGTGGACTATTAAAGCACTGTTAAAGGGTTTCCAAATGGTATCAGGATTAGAGATCAATTACAACAAAAGCTCAATTTATGGCATAGGAACTGAAGATATTTATTTGAAGGCGGCTGAGGGTTTTCTTGGATGCAAAATTGATATTTTCCCATTTAAATTCCTTGGAATCATGGTGGGCGGAAATCCTAGATTAATTTCATTTTGGAAACTAATGATTGAAAAGATTAAATCTAGGCTGGCAACTTGGAAGGGCAAACTCATTTCTATGGGTGGAAGAGTTCTACTCATCAATTCAGTATTGTCAAATCTTCCAATACATTACATGTCTTTCTACAAGATGCCAATCAAGGTTTGTCAAATTTTGACTTCAATCCAAAGACGGTTTTTGTGGAGTGGTTCATCGCTAAAGGAAAGTGTGAATTGGATTAAGTGGAAGAAGGTTTGTAAGACGAAGCATGCTGGAGGCCTTGGAATAAAGAATTTACAATTATTCAACAATGCTTTAATGTCAAAATGGTTATGGAAGATGGTCAAAAACAAACAATGTTTATGGTCTAGCTTAATACAAGCACGATATGGAAATTTTGCTTCCGACTTGATCCAAAATAAAATTGCGAAATATAGAGTACAACCATCTCTATGGTGGAAGGATCTATTCTCAATATCGGATGCATTCGGTGTTGATAGTTTCTTTGGTTGGATTGTATGTGAAGTGGGCAACGGGAAGGTGGCGTCTTTTGGAAATCAAAATGGTTGGGGAATGCTAATTTGGCTGAAACATTCCCGGATTTGTATTCGACTGCGACAAATAAAGGTGGATCAGTGTCAGAATTTTGCTCTTTTACTAATAATGATTACAGGTGGAACATACAGGTGGAACAAATCTTAAGTAATCAATTGGTGGTGGAACAACATAGGCAATTGTTGGATAGCGTTTGTGGCTTCACTTTTAAGGAAGATGAACAAGATACATGGATTTGGTCGGCGGACTCGACAAGTGAGTTTTCGGTTAATACTGGATATACCATTTTGGATTCTTTGCTGGATTGTGGAAATGGTTTAGGGGATGTTGAGTTGAATGTTATTAGACTATGTTGGAATTCTACGGCGCCTGAAAAGATTAAGACTTTTGCTTGGAGATTATTTTACAACAGATTACCAACGCGAGATAACCTTCACCGACGTCAAATCATCGCGAATAGTAGGGACCTCCAATGTCCTCTATGTTTTTTGATGGAGGAGCGTTTTCACTTATTCATCATGTGTTGTAAAAGTAATCGGATTTGGAATTTATTGGGTTCTTGGTTGGAAATTTTGTTGGAACAACAAAATAATTTAATAGAACATTTTGAAAGTTGGTGTCAGAAGTTAGCGGTTCGGAACATTTCCAATGCAAATGTTGCGGCTATGTGGATGTCCATATGTTGGATTATTTGGAATTGTAGAAATAAGATTATGTTTAGTGGGGAATTTTGGGATGAGGATGAAATTCTAAATTCTTGTATCACTTTTACATGGTGGTGGATTGGAAAAAGATCAAATATTAATTGTAATTATCACAGTTGGTATAACTGCCCAGGTGAATTTTTGTAATTATATTCACTGAGGAATAGGTGACTTTGTATACGGGTTGGATGCCCCTTTGCACCCTTTTTTGAATGAATTTTTTGATTATAAAAAAAAAAAGACTTATAATTTTTACCAGCAAAACATTGCCATTCCCACGAAGCCATCTTTCTTTTCCTCCAACCAAACAATTTTATATTCAACTGAACATGCGTCTTCCATGACAAATTTATGGTCAACCGAACCTCTGCTGAGATTGGGGTACTGGTATGTTGACCTTCTGCAATCTTCCTGTTGGCAGAATGTACCGAAAACGAAGAATTGGATTCAAACTTCCACATAAATTCATTATCAGAAACAAAAAGGACGAGGGACTTAAAACTTAATCCATCAAAATGTTAGCAAAAATCATAGTTAGACATGCTCAACCTATCTCTTAAGATATGTTTGATTCAAATGAGGGGGAGAGATTTTAATGAAGGGAATGGGAGAGGAGTGGAGGAGAAGGGATTTTTTTTAATTGTATATATGTTTGGTCAAAAAAAGGGAGGGGAAGGGAAACTAGAGATCTTAATTAAAAATATGTTTGATTCATAAAAGGAGAGGAGATTTTATTAATAATTTACGTTTTTATCCTTATGATCTTATATAAGTCATATGAAATTCAAAAAGCAACAAAATCATAAATTATTATTATATATATTTTATATATATATATATATATATATATATATATATATATATATATATATATATATATATATATATATATATATATATATATATATATATATATATATATATATATATATATATATATATATATATATATATATATATATATAAATAGAAAAAAATATATAAAATAAATGTTTTAAAATTTTATAGAAAAACTATAATAGGATAATAAAATTAGAAAAAAATTAAACCTTTGTAAACATAAAATATAAAAAACTATAAAAAAAAAAAAAGAATTAATGAAGTGATATAATTTATAGGCTAAATTACATACAGGGTTCTTTAAGTTTTTATTGTAACATTGTGGTCATTTATGTTTTTATTTTTGCCACAAGTAGGTCCTGTAGGTTATTTTAAAATACCAAGTTAGTCCCTTAAGTTTTTTTAATACGTTGGTGTTAGAACAAGAATTGATTATATCCTCTCTAATTAAGTTTTAGTGATAACAAATATTTTTATTTTATAAAGCATACAATATGCTCCTTAAATTTATTTACTTTAATAGGCAGGAATCAGTTATGTAAGGTAAGAAGTTCTTTACACATGATAGAAGTTCTGACGCAACAACGAGAAGTTCCTCACATATGATAGAAGTTCTAACAAGAAATTTCTTGAAGTCTAAATGGAAGATCTGACTGCATTTCACGCTCAGAACATCCTGCTTCCTTGATCGAACTCTGATATTCACATTCACGTAAACTCTAATCTCAAAATCAACCTCAATAATTGAGTATCAAAGAGTTAACGGCTATCAGACATAAATCTTTATTTTTGGAAAATCTTCAAAGACATTTATCTTCATCCAAAAATATGTTTAGGTGTCTCCAACGGTTCAAATATCAATCTCTATATACAAGAGTCACTTGGAAGAAATTTGGACAACTCTCTCACGCGCATATTGAAATAATTAAAATTTCTATTTATTCTCATTTTAAAATAACCTTGTGTAATAATATCACAATTGTGATAATAACTTTTTAGAAGCAATTATTTTTACTCCATTGTAATCAAATTTTTTATAATACTTGAGTGACTAAAGTGTTAGTCAGTAGACTCAAGAAGACACTGATAGTAGGTCTTTGTGATTTGTAATCTTTATTGATTAGTGGATTAAGACATCATTGAGAGGGAAAAATCATTTTGGAGAGTGGACTGGATGTAGTTTGAGTTCAAACGAACCAAGATAAATTTGTTGTGTTCATTGTCTTTAATGTTAAAAACCCCAATTCAACCCCCCTCCATTTCTTGTGTTTTTCGCCCCTTCAATTGGCATTAAAGCGTCTGGTTCTGGGTGTTATCACTTAACCGTGTCAGAAAAAGGTTCTTAAGAAAAACATTATGGCTGAACAATTCCAGAACAACAACGACAATCAGAATGACAAGATCAATGACAAACCTCCAGTGTTCAATGGTGAGAACTTTGACTACTAAAAGGATGTTCTTTGAGAATTTCTTTCTGGATCTTGATGGAGACCTCTAGGATATGGTAACTGATGATTACAATCATCCAGTTGGAGATGACGGACAGAAGATTGAAAGAAAAAATATGACAATTCAACAATAGAAAGAGTTTAGAAATCATCACAAGGCCAGAACAATTCTTTTGAGTGTCATCTCATACACAGAGTATGAGAAGATCACAAACAGAGAATCTGCCAAATATATGTTTGACTCTCTGAGAATGACGCATGAAGGAAACCCTCAAGTCAAGGAGACTAAAGCTATGACACTCATTCAGAAGTATGAAGCGTTCAAAATGGAAGAAGATGAAACAATTGAGAAAATGTTCTCAAGGTTTCAAATTTTGGTTGCTGGATTAAAAGTTCTGGACAAAGTATACTCAACGGAAGATCATACGAAAAAAGATAATCAGAAGGTTGCCAAAAGCATGGAGACCCATGGTCACTGCTCTAAAACTGTCAAAGAATCTGAATGAAATATCTCTTGAAGAATTGATCAGCTCTCTGAGAAGTCACGAGATAGAACTTGAAGAAGATGAACCGTAAAAGAAAGGTAAGTAAGTTGCTCTGAAATATAACAAATATGAATCTAAAAATTTTCAGGCAGAAGAAGAAAGGTCTGGTGGCTCATCAGAAGAAGACGAATTATCACTCTTTTCCAAAAGGGTTCAACAACTCTGGAAGCACAGATAAAAGAAATTCAAAAACCCCAGAAGATCAATCAATCACTCTGGATCATCCTATGGTTACAAGAAGTCTAGAAGCAAAGAAGTAGTGTGCTATGAATGCAAGGAACCTGGACATTACAAAAGCGACTGTCCCAAACTACAGAAAGAAAATCCTAAGAAGAAATTCAACAGAGACAAGAAGAAAAGTCTTATGGCTACATGGGATGACTCAAAATCTTCTGAAGCTGAATCAGAATCAAAAGATAAACATGCCAACATCGCTTTAATGGCCAACATATCAGATGATACCAACTCATCAGAATCTGGATCAGATTCAGAAACAGAAGAGGTATTCTCTAAACTATCTAGAACTCAATTAGAAGATAGTCTCTTAAAAATTCTTAAAGAATATCAGAAACTTCAATTCAAATACAAAAACCTGAAACATGGTCTAGTATCTGAATCTGAAGAAACTAGGAAACTAAAAGCAGAAAACTCTGAGCTTAAAGAAATCATTTCAAAACTTGAAAACCTTTTTGAAAAACATAAAGCTCAGAAAGAATCTGACTCAGAAGTTCTATCTAGTTCTGATAGCATCATAAAGCACTATGATCATAGAATAAATGGTGGAAAAGGCATAGGATATGTTAAACCTAAAGGAGAAGCATCATATAAATTTAAACAAGTTGATGACATGGTCATAAAATACACATTTTTAAATTCTCACTTTACATATGGACACAAACATGACTTAAAATACACTAGTGAGTCATCTTACTCTACAAATTCTATTGAGAAACCTAAACTCAATCAGAATTATGTAAACTCTAACAAACAAGGACCCATAAAGATATGGGTACCCAAGGATAAAATTCTCAATGTTGCAGATGTCTTTAACAACAAGATTGAAACACCAATCTTGGTACCTGGACAATGGATGCTCGTGACACATTGTCGCTCCCGAAGATTTGTATCCCGGTACAAGCGCAAACGGTCGGCGAAAGGAGAAAATGAAGGTGAACTGAATAGAGTCACCAGCTAGGCATTTTTATCCCGAAGGAAAGGTAATGCTGCATGAACCTGGGAAAAGATGGATAAGACGGTTGCGAACCAGAGAAATTGAGAAATGGGGTTGGTTACAACCTGGGAAGGTATTAGCACCCAGATTGTCCGTCGTACTCGACAGGATCCACGCTTGAAAGATTGTGTTTAAAGGGGTAGTGTATGTGCTATCTGTGTGCAAAAGCTGAAAAAGAAATATACAAGTGTCAGTGCAAAAAGGTGAATGCTCAGGAACTAAGGCTTTAGAAAATAATGTTGAAAGAGGGGGAAGACAAAGAGACTTTTGTTCGATAACTGTTAAGTTATGCCTACGTATCCTCTCGTGCAATGAGGAAGTCAGAACACCGTAGTTCGACTCAAAGAGACTGAAAGATAAATTGACTGGTGAACTGCTTGCTTGTCTATGCTCAAGTGTATGACTCGTCTGGCTCGAGTGCTAACTGTCTTGCATTAGACGGAAGAAGCGAGTTCTCGTTTGTGAATGAATGTGATAAGAAGAGAATCCTGAAGGAGACGATTATTATTTGCTTTTGTGTTTTCAATCTTTTATTGTTTTTTGTGTTTGTCATAAGTTAATGAGCTTAAGCCTAAACCAAGGGTTAGTAAACTCATCATATCATCCCTTTGATTAGGGATAATGAGAATACTTTAAGTATGAGATAAACATCACAACTTAATTACTATGATGATGTAGGATTAAGATCATTAACCTACTTGTGATTATTTAGATGTTTTTGAGTTTTTTTTAGTGTGAAGTAATGAGTTTAAGCCATAATCAAGGATTAGTGAACCCATTACACCATCCTAATAGAAGGATAATAGATGAGCACACTTAAGTTGAGGAAGATACCTCAACTTAATCCATGATTAGGGATTAACCTCATGACAAAAAAAACCTTTATTACATGGATTTTAATTAGAGATGAGATTAAGAAATGGATTTTATGGTTTGTAAGACAACTTGAGGAGGACTTGTCCATTAACACTAGAGTTAGTCCTTCTTAACCAATAAAGGAAGAATTAGAACCCTAATGCAAGGCCCAAGTTACAAGTTAATGTCTTAGTGATTATTAATATGGATTGATTAAGAGGTTTAAACAAATTAAGGGTTTAACACTTAGGATTAAAGTTATACACTCCATCCTTAGAGAAGGATGCAGGCATAACCCTAATTACAAAGTCTTAAAACCTTAAAGGTTTAGTCTCTAATGATGAGGTGAGAAGAGAGACACAAAGAAGACACAAAGGTAAAAGATAAAGGGGGACTAATCACAACCCTAATTATTGTCATGCTTGGAAGTTCCTATGGTTTGTAAGGTTTGAGAAAGATCTTCAAAGAAGCCACCAATGGAACAAGCAGATGAGAGGAGGAGAAGCAGAAGAAACAAGTTACTTACTTCACTGAAGAAGATAAGTAACTTAAAGAAAGAAAGTGAATGATGAACATGAATGAGAAAGCTCACTCTAAGGCAAAGAAAAATGCAGCAATGATGCATATGAAGAATGAGAAGAGAAATGAGAAGTGAAGGAAAATTCACTTCTCAAGTTACTTACCACCTTAAAAGGTTAGCATAAGGAAAGAAATGAAATGAAAATGAAACATATGAAAGGGTAAAAACCAAAACCAGAAGCAAACACTTGATGCAAATGATGCTATGAGATGAGGCAAAGGCATGCCAAGTGTTATGAATGTTCATACAAAGAGAAAGAATGCAAATGAATCATGTAGGAAGCATGAAAACACATGTATGTTTATGAAATGAAATGGATGCAAAGCAAGGAAAATGTATGAATAAATGACCAATTAATGTTCAAGTAATGTCTTAAGATGTCTAATATGGAATACAAGTGCTTAGAATGTCATGGCAAGTTCACATGTTCATGCAATGCAATGTAAGATGCAAGTATGGATGCAAGATTAGGGTTACATGAAAGGATGAGATGCAAATGTCAAAAACAAAAGAAAATCACAAGATAAAAAATTGCAAATGAACTCAAAGGAACCCTAACCCCATATGATATCACACCCCAAAGGAGAAGGTCTAACTCTTAACCTAAAGAAAGTTGTGATTTTTCTAAGTAAACTAGGGTTTTTGGGTACCTTAAGAGAGAAAATGCAAATCAAATGGAAAATGCAATCTAAATTCATGACAAAATTATCATAGGAACTACATGCTATATGGAAAACAATGCAAAAAGAACCATTGTCAAACCCTTCATGGTTAGGCAGAAAAGAATTTTCAAAGTTAGGGTTCCAAAAAGGGAATTTTATGAACCCTAAATTCAAGAAAAATGTCAAAGTTGGATCAAAACCAAAAAAAAATTTGTATGAATGGTTTGACAATGTTTCTAAATGTCCTAAGATGCAATGTGATTTTTTTTTTGGAATTTTTAGAAACCTAAATGGTATTTTAATTAATTAATTTCCATTAATTAATTAAAATAAACATTTAAATATTTTTAAAATGATTTTTTAATGCAAAAAATAAAAATAAAAATGTTTTTGGGTGAAGAAAAATATTTGAAATTAAAATGCAGAAGAAAATAATTTTTTGGACTTTTCTAAGTATTTTAAATAAAATGCACAAAATAAATGGATAAAAATGAAAATAAAATGAATTTAAATAAAAGTAGGACAATCCAAGGGATCAGATTCAAACTGGGGGGGTTGCTTTGACCAGCGCGCAATCTAAGGGTCTAGATTCAATCTGGCCTAATTTTAATTAATTAAATAAATTAAAAAGATTAGGGTTAAGTGAAATGATCTCAGCCCTCCACACACGCGCGAAACTCACATCCTACGCTCCAGATTCAAACTTGGCTAATCACCTGAGATTAGCCCTAATTACTTTCAGACGGTCAGAACAGTGCTCTGCTCGTCTTCTCCGGCAGGGTAGTTTCTCAAACTCTCTCCCAAGGTCATTTTAGGAGTTCTAAAGCTCCAGATCAACTCCCTACCTCACCCTAAACACGAATCCACCCTCAAAACTAATTTATTTTGCATCAATCATGAGAATCAAACAAGAACATGTTTCACGGGCAAAATTTCAGAAGTCAAATACAAGCTTATTTTCAACTCATTTTCAAAACAAATTACATCATGGTGATCAACATAACATGTAGAACAATTTAGAAACTTAAAATCATGCTTCTGGAAAAAGGTTTGAAGATTGATACCTGAGCTAGAGCTTTCACCTCTGAAGCTTTTGGACCTCTTCTTTTGTGCAAATCCTCTTTACTTGACCCCCTGATGAAGTTGCAATGCTTGGAAGGAGCTTAGAATGGCTGGAATGAAGGTTTTTGCTTGAAGGTGAATTTTTTGAAGCTTGGTGAATCTGAGGTTTCAGGCTCGTGTGTGTTATGGATTGGCTTGCTTTTGGTCCACATAACAGGTCTTTATTGGCCAGAGAGTTGTTGTGGCTGCAGCTGATTGGTATGGGCTCTCTTGCAAAAAGTCAACAAAATATGTACTTGAGGTATGAGCTCATATTGCAGCTGTTCTTTGGCATGTCCTGGCTCAGCATAGATCAAGGAGAACCATGGAAAATGTTTTGGGGTGATGCATCAAGTGTATGAGAAGATTCATCCCCTTTTGCAATTTTGAAGAATTTTGGCCCCTTTTGAATTACTTGAAGTTCAAGGCATGAAATGGAATGATTCTTTGGGCAATTTTGGTCACAATGCATTGTGTTATGTTTGTATGATGTTTAAAGAGTGATTAGAGGTCACAAAATGACTTGGTTTGTGAAATTGCACAAAATCCTCTTTGGTGTGAAAGTGAAAATTATATGATTTTTGCCAACTTTGCAAAGCCATAACTTGAGTTTTATAATGAATCAGTACTTGTTCTTGTACTTTTTGAAAAGGTAATGATCCAATCTACAACTTTCATGACCAACAATTTTTCATTTGAAGCATTTTTGGTTGAGAAAGAGGAGGTTGAAATACTTTCCCAAAATGGAAAGTTTCCATTACAAGTCATTTCCATTTTTGGCAACTTTTGGTTTAGCTCAAATTTCTTCAATTTTGTGAACTTCCAAGCACTTCAATGACAAAATAAAGATCGTATAACTTCAATTTGATGAAAAATCCACTTTGGTTCCATTGTTAGGGGCCTCAGATTCCCTGATTTTGCTCTGACTTGCTCAAGAAGTTACCTAGTGAACATATGACTTCCACAATGAATTTATTCATCAAACTTGGTACATATGATCATTATAACATATTGAGCTTATTAGAAATAAGAATGAACAAAAAATTTGGAGTTATGGCCTCTGAATCCAAAACCCTAATTTCAGGTCATTTGTGCAGTGCAACCCTAGCTCTGCTTTCATGCTTTCCAAGTTCTTGTGATTTCTTGACTTCCTTGATCTTTGAGGGATATAATATGATGATAGAACACACATGTACCCTATTGGAATGATTGAAGACCTTTGAAGTGGCTCAGATGAATCCTTGGATTGCTCAGATAACAAACCCTAGATGCAGATGAACTTAAACTAATGCAGTGAAACAAAAATGCAATATGAGATGATATGCTTAAACTAATGCAAATATGGAAGATCATAAGCCATGATGTGATATTAGTGAGGGCAAATTTGGGGTATTTACAGCTGCCCCTATTCAAACATGAGTTAGCTGTGTAGGATGTAAGCGACATGCTTAACAGACAAACAAGATAACTTGTGGTTGAATACCAAAGACAGTCCAAAATTTGCACTCACTGGGTAGAAGAAGAAAAGGGATATAAATTGTAAAGGACAGTATAGTATAATTATTAAATGCGGGCGATGGAGGACGACCATCTAGCAGAGGATGACTGCTGGGGATAAAGCAATGACGGGGACGGCCGACATGCTGGGGAGATAAAGAGACTACGATGGTGACGGCCATCAAGTAAAGAAATAAGATTCTCTGGGGATTAAAGGTAAAGGTAATGATGGGGACGGCCATCAGGTTTGCAAAGTAAAGTAAACAACGATGGGGATGGCCATCGGTTCAAAGAATTAATGAAATAAATGATGAGGTACGATCATCAAAGATGAATGACGATCACCTAGCAGGGGACAACTGCTCTTTATCACGACATAGGACGAATGTCGGATAGAAAAGGTCGACGATAGGGACGGCCATCGGAAAAGCATGATGAAGGACGATCATCAAGAGGTGAAGGACGATCACCTAGCAGGGTACGGCTGCTCTCGGGGTTTATCACGACATAGGACGAATGTCGGATAACAAGATCAACGATGGGGATAGCCATCGGATAAAATGATGAGGGACAGTCATCAAAAGGTGAAGGACGATCACCTAGCAGGGGATGACTGCTAAATATCATGACATAGGACGAATGCCGGATAGAGAAGGGTTCCAATAATGGAGACTCTGTAGAATCAGAATGCACCTAAGAGGGGGGGTGAATTAGGTGTTATCAAAATTTTCTCGATTCTTTTTCTTAGATGGATGGATTTTGCTTTAACGGTTAAAGAACAAAAATTGTAAAGCAGGAAAGTAAAGAACACACGGAGGTTTATCCTGGTTCCCTTCACAATTCGAAGGTACATCCAGTCCCCTTTCCAAACCGAAAGAGATTTCCCCTAGTTTTCTTTAGAACAGTACAACCTATCACACCTTCAAGGGTGAGGCCTACTTTCTAGCAAAACTATACAAACAAGTGTGCAAGAACAATCCTCTTGCCACAGTTACCCTTATGTCCAAACAATCCTTGGAACACAAGTCACACAATAGAAAGACACTTTCTATAATATTGTTTGAGTGAGAGTACAATGAAATGATATCAATAAAATTGATCTTCTCCTATAATCAAGAATTCACTATAAATATTCAACACAAGTGTTCAAGACAAAATATGAAAATTATGAACTTATGAACACTTTTGAAAGATGAAGATAACTTGAATAAAGTGAATTTGTTTGTATGAAAATATTTGAAATTTTTCTAGGAGGTGTTTATGAATTTGAAAATGTTAGAATTTATAATAGTTGATACACCTATTCAAAAAGGTATGAAAATTTGAAAACACATTCTTTTGAAAAGGTGTGAATATTTATGAAAGAAAATCATGAAGAGGTATAACTTTAACAAAATATTTGAATTTAAAAAGAAACAATTTTTCAAACTTTCTTCAGTGTTAACCGGTTAACCAAATAGGTTAATCGGTTAACGCATATGAACGTTACCACAGAATTTGAAAATTGTTGCCGTTAACCGGTTAACCCATATGGTTAACCGGTTAACACTGTTAAAATTCAAAAAAATATTTCTGTTAAAAGTGTTAAACCAGTTCCAATTTCATTTTCAAAAAAATATGCACATGCAATAAAATTATGAAGATTATGTTGAACACTTGTATATCATATTTAAGAGTTAATTATTGATATACCTAAGCCTTGAGACAAGTCTTGAAAATGTAGCACAAAATCTTGAATCGATCGGAAACATTCCATTGATGATGCATAGCCATGGTCTTGATCGTTTGTTGTCATCTCGACTTTTTGCAATCTGGAATGAGCTTGGATAATGTTGACATCATCAAAACAAAGAGCTTGAAGTATGCTTCTACAGACTCCGCTGGGGAAAGGATGAGGGACGGTCATCCAAAGGTGAAGGACGATCACCTGGAAGGGTACGGCTGCCGAAAATATCACGATATAGGACGAATGTCGGATAAGAGAGAGTTGTTCTGTTGGGGAATGGTAAACACGGACGAGTACTTACGCTTAAGAAATAAAAGGTATAAGTGTTTTGACGCTGTGTATAGATTAAAGATGCGGACGAACATCCTTAAGATCATGATACAGACGAGTATCGGTAGAAACAAACGCTGACGCGTGTTCAAAGATGACGGTACGGACGAATACCAACCGGTTAACAAAGAACATGGACGAGTGTCGAATCTGTGGGGGAATAAAGTATGTATACAAGATACGGACGGGTATCTGTATAAGTATGGATGAGCATTGTGGAGTACGAGTGTTCAACTTGCTGGGGAATGGTGACACGGACGAGTGTCAGAAGAGAAAGTGTATAAGTTATGAACAAACATTTGTATATATGAGAGTTGTCGCACCTCGAAAAATACGACCTCGCGATAAAAATATACTGCGGATAAAAATTAAAAACAACAGAGTCGCCACCGAACTTATTTTATTCCAATTAAGGAAAAGGAAAATATCGAGAAACCTTTTTGAAAAAACGGATAAAACAAGGTCTTTGAAACCAGATTCTAGATTCAGGAGTCGATTCCGTAAGGGGAAGGTATTAGCACCCCTTACGACCGTTATACTCAACGGGAACCTCTTAGTTTAACTTGCGATCTAATGTTGACTTATGCTTTGTGTTTTCTTCGAATAATAAAGAAAATGCGAACGATTCTAATATAAGGTTAATAGGAGAAATGGGTTATTTTGTTCCTAGGGTGCTCGACAAGGAGTAAGATCCGTGTGCCTACGTATTCCCTTGTGCAATGGGAAAGTCAGAGCCTCGTAGTTCGTGGTACTAAGGTTGGTCGGTTTGATTTGATGAACAGTTATTTAAACCGCATTCTACTGCTAAGCGTTGGCTTGTCTGCTCGCGATAGGAGGCTGAAGCGCTAGCTTGTTTGAGATAGAAAGGATTTAAATAAAGTTCGCTTGAAAAAATGTTCGATTCAATTAGGTTTTTTAAGAATGAAAGGGTAAATAAAACTGCGTCTTGAGGGGCGGGCCTCAGGAGAGTTTATTCGAGGATTCGAGGAATGCGAGACTCCAAAATTCAATTCTTTCATTATTTAATATGTGGATTAAAAAAATTTAATTATGGAAAGTCGAATGAAAAACGTCCCGCGGGGCGAGCCTTGGGAGTGTTCATTCAAGAATTCGAGGAATGCAAGACTCCAGAATTCAGTTTATCCGTTACTTTGATTATAAAAATATTTGAGTGTCAAGTTCGAAAAAATTGATGGCGAGGCACGATGCTAGGCTTACATGGTTCACGAACCGATTAAAGCGATAAAAAAGAAATAAATTAAATTGCGACAATTAAATCGAAATGAAATAATATAAATAAATAAATTAGATGAATTTAATAAAGTGCTAAATAATTAAAATAATGTAATAAAATAAAAATTGAATTAAATTTAATTCATCGAATTTGAATTTCATAATAGTTAAAATAGGAGGCCTCATATTTAATTAAAATTTCTAATTTAAAAAAAAAAATATTGAAAATAATTTAACTTTGTTTTTTATATCATGGGCCCCCATAAAATGGAGCAAAAGAAATCTAGAAGTAAAATGAATTGTATTACGTATAGAACAAAAATTATTGAATCAAAAATGAAAATTACGAATAAACAAATGTCGAAAGAAAATATTGAATAAAACAATGAAGATGGGATTAAACGCTGATTTGTGGGTGTAAAAATTAAACAGAATGAGTTCAACAATCCAGTCCAACAACAATATAATAAAATAATTAAAACACATACCAAAAAAAAAAGAAAAAAGAAACAAAAATAGATAATAAAAAAACGTGATGAGGACAAAGGATCCTCTTCTTTAACGAGAATAAAAATAAAAAAAGAAATAACAAGGGATTTGAAACCCACCCTTGTTCTCGCGGCAACAAATTCTCCCTCTCTCGCAAACTCTGCTCGTGGTCCACAAGTTCGCGGCCACAATTTCTCCTTCTCACGGTCTGATTTCACGGCGGCGGCGGTCCGCGCGGTTGTTTCGGGCGTTAACGGGTCTACCTCGCGGTTTGGTGCGGCGGATGATGGTGAGTGGCTTCGACTTCCTTACGGCTCTCTCTCACTCTCGCTTTCAACGACTCTGCTATTTGTCTATCTGTGAACGGTTCGTGCGTTGGTTGTTTTGTGTGCGATTTGCGAGGTGAAGGTGGCCGTCGGCGTTCAATAGTGGTGGGTATGATTCGTTTGATTCGTTCTGGCTGTGTGATGGCTTACGGCGAAATGGTTTTGATTGTGTCTGCGGTGGGGTTTGTGTTTGTATTCTGAAGATCGAAGATTTTTAGGGCACTCTATGATTCGTTTTTTTTTACAGTAAGTGTTCGGTGGTGATTTACGAGTTCTGGGTTTCTCGCTTGCGAGTTTTGAGTTTTGGTGATGGAACAAAAACAGGGTCGGTAGTTTATTTTGGTTCAGTTGTTTTTTTTGTGCGATTTATGAGTATGAGTTTGGATTTGAAAATGATAAAAATGATGTTTTTTTTTTTCCTAAGATATGGTTGATTGAAGATTTAATGGTTTGTGTTTATGGTTTGAACAAAGGGTTATTTGCAGGTTGATTTTGCAGAAAACGTTTTTTTAGATTTTGTTGAAATGGTTTTTTTTCTTTTGCTTTCTATCTTATTTTCTTCTCCCTTTTAGAATGAAATTGAGATGTTTTTATAGAAAGGTTTGCAGAGGGTGATTTTGGAAAAGTAATCAAAAATTGGTGAGTTGTGGATTTGTTACAAGAATTTGTTACAAGTTTTTGGTTGCATTGTGGGAATGTTGCGGATATGGTTAGGATATGCTGAGTACAAGAGAAAGAAGGTGGGGTCAAATGGTGTGAGCTGTAAAACAAAAAGTGGATAGGAGTTATTCATGAAAGTTATACAATAATAATAATAATATTAATAAAGAATAATACTGATAATTGGAATTATGAAAAGTAATAAGAAAATGAAGACTTAAAAAAATATATAATAATAATAATTAATGCTGGTGGTAAAATAATGAACTGGCTCGCGTTCAATCTTTCAAGGTATAAGATAATTAGATATTAACAGACTCCAAATTTGTCCGATAAAAGAAAATTGTGAAAATAGTGAATGAAATAAATTGGAAAAGATGGGTGACACAATAAGAAACAAATTGACAAACTAAATCACTTATCACCAGAGGATGATAAGGCAAATGACTGGAAAAAAAATCACTTATCACCAGAAGATGATAAGGCGAAATGAATGAAAAATAAAATCACTTATCACCAGAGGATGATAAGGCGAAATAACTGAAAATAAAATCACTTATCACCAGAGGATGATAAGGCGAAATGACTGAAAATAAAATCACTTATCACTAGAGGATGATAAGGCGAAAGACAGAAAAATAAAGAATCACTATCAACAGAGGATGATAGGCGAAAGACACAAAAATAAAGAATCACTATCAACAGAGGATGATAGGCGAAAGACAGAAAAATAAAGGATCACTATCAACAGAGGATGATAGGCGAAAGACAGAAAAATAAAGAATCACTATCAACAGAGGATGATAGGCGAAAGACAGAAAAATAAAGGATCACTATCAACAGAGGATGATAGGCGAAAGACAGAAAAATAAAGGATCACTATCAACAGAGGATGATAGGCGAAAGACAGAAAAATAAAGGATCACTATCAACAGAGGATGATAGGCGAAAGACAGAAAAATAAAGAATCACTATCAACAGAGGATGATAGGCGAAAGATAGAAAAAATAAAAATCACTTATCACCCGAGGATGATAAGGCGAATAACAGAAAAATAGAAATCACTTATCACCAGAGAATGATAAGGCGAATAACTGAAAATAAAAATCACTTATCACCAGAGGATGATAAGGAGAATGAAATTTAAATACAACCATTGAATCCGCCGAGGAGACGCCTGGAATCTTCGATTAATATGATCCTGACTTCCGTTGGGGAAAGGATTGGAAACCTGGGTTGATCCTGGATCCTGAGCTATGCAACTATGCTCGACTGTTTTTGAAAATGGTATTCCATAACGATGGAGATACGATGCAAATGTTTATGCACTGAGATACAAGTTAAAAATGTTGGGGAATATGAAAAGCTGATTTATTTAGGTATGAAAATGATGCATATGCTGTAAATGATTGATGTAAATGATGCGTAATGATGCATATGAGGTGATTCGAAAATGAAAGGTGCCAGCTCGGTGGACTTTTGGTCTGGTAGTTGCCAATAATGATTGGACTTTGGGTGGGTGGAGGGTTTGATTCCCCGACACTCGATCTTCGACGATGTACGGTTAGAAGATGGATCTGCATGCTCCAAGTTCGGTCACTTGTTGATGAGCATAGCGACTTAATTGACACCTGAAGATTGATTCGCTTTGAATGGTTGACAACATCTAGCGAGGACTGCTTGCTTAGCTGGGGAAAAGAAATAGGAAGATTTGCTCCATGTTGTTGCCCCTGTCTGTAGGGTGTTTGAAATAAATCCAATGGGGAAGCTTTGACAATGGCCATGGCATGATCTGTCCCAATATTTGGATTTGGTAGGTGTCTGCCCTTGATTGAGCTTGTTTGAAGACAATTTTCCCCTGATTGGGCTGTTGAAGATGCTTTGTCCCTGATTGGACTGTTGAGGTAGTCTTGATTCATGTTGGCACCAATGAAGCTCAAATTTCTCTTTTGATTGCCCCTTGTTGGGATTGCACTGATGTCAAGCACTAAATTGCAATTAAATTATTCATACATAAATGGTAGTGTTAATGTAAAGTTCATGTAAGTTTTGAAAAAATCAATTTATTTGAATGATTGTGAAATTGTAACGAATGGACCGTTGGTCCAAACGTGGTGCTGATTTAGAAAGTGCGTAAAAAATGCAGCAAGAATAACGTGCGATCAAGATTGAATATTAGCAAATATATGGGAGACAATTTACGCAACCTTGTTGGTAGCATGCTTTCAGAATAAACTCTGCCTCAATTAGGACTTTTGAGGGTTGTAATGTGGTCTGGTTAATGGTTTGAGAAACAAAGGATATAAGGCTCAAAGTTTGATTTGCACCCATCCCTTCTTCGTATTGTTCTCCTGTCCTACGTTCAGTTTAACTCTACACATGCATTTGTTTTGACTTTGCAAGAGTGAAGATGAAGCTTTAAAGCCTACTTGACATTGACAGTCATCTTATTTTGCTGGTGACCATTTGATTCTTGATTTGGTGGTCACTGATATTTGTTTTGCTTTTGCTGAGGATTTGGACTCCTCTTTTGATTTGTTCTTTTTTTTTCCGACTAAGTCTCCCTTCGAGTACACAACTTAGTGGTTTTTTCTTTTCTTTTTGTTTGAATGTTGTGACTGTCAAGTCATTTGTTAATGGTCCTCTGACGGGACGTCTCATCTTGCAATTCGAAGATGTAGTCAGTTTAACTGAACAACTACTCTGCCCCGGGTTAGATGTAAGGGTTGCATCCGAAAGAAACTCCTACTTCTAAGCTCGAAGTGGTTGACTAGGGATTAACTCCTTATATCTCCGGTGTTTGGGGATTTGAATAAATGCCTGTAGATCATTGACGAGGTTTTATCCGAAAGCATACCGCATTAGTTATGGGTATTTTGTTTTCATCATCCTCACTCAAATATTTGCTAAAGTGAAGTGAGGAAATACTTTTGTGATTTTTGCGATAAATGATAAATAATGAGCGAATGCGAATAGATTGATTCAAAACATGCATAAACATAACATTAGCATAACCAAGTACAAACAATAATGTTCAAAGCAAATAGTATTTAAACAAACATTACAAAATAACAGAAATGCGGAAATCATAAATGGCGATGGCTTCCTTGATTTGAGGAATTGAACTTCTCTTGATTGAATGCTTCAAAGTTGGAGACTACTCAGCTTGGTCTTTAACAACCCCTTCAAATGTCTTCACTTGTTGGCACCGTGCGGTGGTAATGGATTGTTCTGGACATTTGCATTTCTCGGAGTGAGGGTGAGATCCTTAGAGTTGATCATATCCTGAACCATGTGTTTGAAAGAATGGAAGTTCTCGATTGTGTGACCTGGAGCGCCTTTGTGATACTCACAGCGAGCATTTGCATCATAGCCCCGGGCATTACCAGTCTGAGGTGGCATATCTTTCAAAGTAAGAGATCCTTTTGCCATCAGTTGATTAAAGATTTCAGAATATGTCATAGGTAGGGGATCAATATGCCTATCATATCCTCTTTGTTGATATGGTGGGCGCTGTTGAGGAGCGCGTTGTTGTTGTTGACCAGGCCGTTGTGGATAAACCGGTTGCTGGTACGGATTGGGCGCATACTGCGCAGCTGCAACCATAGGATGTGGATGTGGTTGATGAGCCATCTGAGGCAGAAATAGAGCTTGAATGGCCTGCTAATAAGGCATTGGAGGAACTGGATGATATGGCATAGGAGCATATTGCGCAGCAGCAACATAGGGATACTGATAGTAGGGAACTGGAGTAGGTGCACTCTGTTGAAGATTCCCATTTGCATTAGAAACGACATTTGTTTCGCCCTTTTTGTATCCGTTGAAAGGCTTCTTGACATTGGTTTGGCTGCTAGAACCTCCTTGGATCTTTCCACTTTTCAGACCTTCTTCGATTCTTTCTCCTACCATCACCATGTCAGAAAATCCAGAAGATACGCTGCTGATCAGCTTCTCGTAATACTGCCCCTGTAGGGTACCCATGAAGATGTCGATCAATTCACGGTCAACCAATGGCGGATGCACTCTGGCAGCTAACTCCCTCCAGCGTTGGGCGTACTCCTTAAAGGATTCGCTTTCCTTTTGAGACATACTCTGAAGTTGAGTACGGTTAGGAGCAAGGTCAGTGTTGTACTTGTATTGCTTTTTGAATGCATCAGATAGATCAAGCCCAGTACGAACATTGTTGCGTTCAAGCTGCATGTACCATTCTAGAGATGCTCCAAACAGGCTGTCTTGGAAACAATGGATCATGAGCTTGTCATCTTTGGCATGAGCGACCATTTTTCTGCAGTACATCCTCAAATGGAGCTCATGACAGCTAAGGCCTTTGTACTTCTCGAATTCTGGAAGTTTGAATTTAGAAAGGATCACAACATCCGGAACTAGGCACATGTCTGTGGCACTCAGAGAGGTTGAATTGTGTCCTTCCATGATTCAGAGTTTTTTAGCAAACTCGCGACACATCTTCATAGCTTTAGATTCTTGAACAGCATGAGGATTGGTGATTGGAACAGCAGTATGCATCTCATACTCAACTTGATGATCCTCTTCAGCATGAGGAAACTAGACTTGAGTTGGAAAAGGTTGAGCTTGAGGAATAGCACCAATAGTGACACCAGAGGTTGGTATTGGTTGCGAGGTGACCTCTTCAACGGCAAGAGTGAAGCCTGGAGGCAAACCGTAGACCAAAGGATTTGGAACTGTAACTGAAGGCGTTGCTCGCGAGGAAGATCCTTGCACTAGAGCATTGTTCATTGCGGCAGCAGCTTCGCGACGTTCTTCCATCCTGGCCAAGGCTTGGATGGTCTCGTAAATCTGATCAATCTTGTTCTTGACCGAGTCAATCTCTTCCCTCATAGCAGCTTGCTCTTCTTGAATCACGTCCATCAGTCTTCTAGTGTTGGCTCGAGTTAGATACGGGCGTCTAGCACGATACGGGCGTCGGGAAACCAGCTTGGTTTACTGAAGATGAAGGAACAAGGAATGAGTTTATGGCTTTGGAATGAAATGCAAGTTGAACAAATATGCAAATGCAATTAATATGCGTATGGATGCAATGCAAGATCCAGGATCACGAGTATAATCTGCTCTGAGATGAACCTTAGTAACGAGTAAATAACCGGTATCTCCTAATAAAAGTAACCTTAACAGGTAGACTCTTATAGGATTGTTCTAAGTTCTTTACCCGTAAAACCACTCACATGATAGTTTCTACGGTTATGGATAAGATACTCAAGGTCATAGACGCTAATCGTACTATCGTCCTGCCACAGGATAGCTATATTATAACGATAATAACGATAGGGTCTACCTTGAGTGGAGTTCTCATGTTAGCCGCATGAGGAGCGGGTCCTTAGAGACTAACACTACGCAACTGCCAACATTGAAACTGGTTCTAAAAGTGGGTCCCAGAGTCACAACCCTTTCATGAATCAAGTCATGCAATAGGCTAGCTGCATTATGACGAGATCTATGAATAGGTCTACTCTCTAGGGGGAGCTTTCATGCTAGGCTTGCAAGAAGCAAGTCCTTGAAGACTAACATTAATAACTTCCAGTTCTAAACTAGGTGTTCCCTCTTCTTTTTCAAAGCTCAGATGCCAACCCAGGATCCAACAAGCAGGTATGATAATAATCATAATAAAGAGAGAGAAAATAAACAAGCATAAATAAAAAGCATGAAGAAAACAGGTAAGCAAAGTAAACATTGATCGCAAAGTATACTAAGTTAGGCTTGACTCTCTGACTGTCCCCAGCAGAGTCGCCAGCTGTTGCACCTCGAAAAATACGACCTCGCGATAAAAATATACCGCGGATAAAAATTAAAAACAACAGAGTCACCACCGAACTTATTTTATTCCAATTAAGGAAAAGGAAAATATCGAGAAACCTTTTTGAAAAAGCGGATAGAACAAGGTCTTTGAAAACAGATTCTAGATTCGGGAGTCGATTCCGTAAGGGGAAGGTATTAGCATCCCTTACGACCGTTGTACTCAACGAGAACCTCTTAGTTTAACTTGCGATCTAATGTTGACTTATGCTTTGTGTTTTCTTCGAATAATAAAGAAAATGCGAACGATTCTAATATAAGGTTAATAGGAGAAATGGGTTATTTTGTTCCTAGGGTGCTCGACAAGGAGTAAGATCCGTGTGCCTATGTATTCCCTTGTGCAATGGGAAAGTCAGAGCCTCGTAGTTCGTGGTACTAAGGTTGGTTAGTTTGATTTGATGAACAGTTATTTAAACCGCATTCTACTGCTAAGCGTTGGCTTGTTTGCTCGCGATAGGAGGCTGAAGCGCTAGCTTGTTTGAGATAGAAAGGATTTAAATAAAGTTCGCTTGAAAAACTGTTCGATTCGATTAGGGTTTTTAAGAATGAAAGGGTAAATAAAACTGCCTCTTGAGGGGCGGGCCTCAGGAGAGTTTATTCGAGGATTCGAGGAATGCGAGACTCCAGAATTCAATTCTTTCATTATTTAATATTTGGATTAAAAAAATTTAATTACGGAAAGTCGAATGAAAGACGTCCCGCGGGGCGATCCTCAGGAGTGTTCATTCAAGATTTCGAGGAGTGCAAGACTCCAGAATTCAGTTTATCTGTTACTTTGATTATAAAAATATTTGAGTGTCAAGTTCGAAAAAATTGATGGCGAGGCACGATGCTCGACTTACATGGTTCACAAACCGATTAAAACGATAAAAAAGAAATAAATTAACTTGCGACAATTAAATCGAAATGAAATAATATAAATACATAAATTAGATGAATTTAATAAAGTGCTAAATATTTGAAATAATGTAATAAAATAAAAATTGAATTAAATTTAATTTATCGAATTTGAATTTCATAATAGTTAAAATAGGAGGCCTCATATTTAATTAAAATTTTCTAATTTAAAAAAAATATTGAAAATAATTTAACTTTGTTTTTTATATCATGGGCCCCCATAAAATGGAGCAAAAGAAATCTAGAAGTAAAATGAATTGTATTACGCATAGAACAAAAATTATTGAATCAAAAATGAAAATTACGAATAAACAAATGTCGAAAGAAAATATTGAATAAAACAGTGAAGATGGGATTAAACGTTGATTTGTGGGTGTAAAAATTAAACAGAATGAGTTCAACAGTCCAGTCCAACAACAATATAATAAAATAATTAAAACACATACCAAAAAAAAAAGAAAAAAGAAACAAAAATAGATAATAAAAAAACGTGATGAGGACAAAGGATCCTCTTCTTCAACGAGAATAAAAATAAAAAAAGAAATAACAAGGGATTTGAAACCCACCCTTGTTCTCGCGGCGACAAATTCTCCCTCTCTCGCAAACGCTGCTCGTGGTCCACAAGTTCGCGGCCACGATTTCTCCTTCTCACGGTCTGATTTCACGGCGACGGCGGTCTGCGCGGTTGTTTCGGGCGTTAACGGGTCTACCTCGCGGTTTGGTGCGACGGATGATGGTGAGTGGCTTCGACTTCCTTACGGCTCTCTCTCACTCTCGCTTTCAACGGCTCTGCTGTTTGTCTATCTATGAACGGTTCGTGCGTTGGTTGTTTTGTCTGCGATTTGCGAGGTGAAGGTGGCCGTCGGCGTTCAATAGTGGTGGGTATGATTCCTTTGATTCGTTCTGGCTGTGTGATGGCTTACGGCGAAATAGTTTTGATTGTGTCTGCGGTGGGGTTTGTGTTTGTATTCTGAAGATCGAAGATTTTTAGGGCACTCTATGATTCGTTTTTTTTACAGTAAGTGTTCGGTGGTGATTAACGGTTTCTCAACGAGTTCTAGGTTTCTCGCTTGCGAGTTTTGAGTTTTGGTGATGGAACAAAAACAAGGTCGGTAGTTTATTTCGGTTCAGTTGTTTTTTTTGTGCGATTTATGAGTATGAGTTTGGATTTGAAAATGATAAAAATGATGGTTTTTTTTTTCTAAGGTATGGTTGATTGAAGATTTAATGGCCTGTGTTTATGGTTTGAACAAAGGGTTATTTGCAGGTTGATTTTGCAGAAAACGTTTTTTTAGATTTTGTTGAAATGGTTTTTTTTCTTTTGCTTTCTATCTGATTTTCTTCTCCCTTTTAGAATGAAATTGAGATGTTTTTATAGAAAGGTTTGCAGAGGGTGATTTTGGAAAAGTAATAAAAATTTGGTGAGCTGTGGATTTGTTACAAGAATTTGGTTGCATTGTGGGAATGCTGCGGATATGGTTGGGATATGCTGAGTACAAGAGAAAGAAGGTGGGGTCAAATGGTGTGAGTTGTAAAACAAAAAGTGGAGAGGAGTTATTCATGAAAGTTATACAATAATAATATAATAATAATAATAATATTAAAAAAGAATAATACTGATAATTGGAATTATGAAAAGTAATAAGAAAATGAAGACTTAAAAAAAATAATATAATAATAATAATTAATGTTGGTGGTAAAATGATAATGGTAGTAATAAAAAGGATGGGATAATAGTAGTAATAATAGTATTAAGAATAGTAAATGAAAATAATAATTATAATATTAAAAATAAATAAAAAAGGATAGTAAAATAGTAATAATAACAACAAGAAAATTATAATAGAAATAATAGTAATAATAGAAAAAAGTTTTTTTAATGGTGTATAAAAATAAATGAGCTTAAAAATGATGAGCCTAAAAATAATTTTAAAATAAAAAGAAAATAAAAAAGGAAATGAGATGGATTATGAAATCGAATAACCGGCCTCCGCACAACATACTGATTTTTTAGAACTGCACACACACTCGACACAACAATCTCGATTAGACCATAACTTTTCGCACAAACCCCGAACTCGGTTTAACAAGAAGAAATGACATATTTTTTGGATTTTTGAAATATACTGATAAACAGAAAAATAAAATGGTAGGACAAATTTAGGGTATGACAAGAGTGTAAAAGGTGCTCTGACGACCTGCGGGGATAGGATGACACAGACGGGTGTCAATGAGAGTATATTATAAACAAGTGTTTGGTTTGCAACAGGTGTTTTGGCAACCGTGCTGGGGAAAAGTGACACGGACGGGTGTCAAAAGAGTATATAGGTATCTGTATTAAAAGAGGATGTTTGTGGCTTATATCTGCAGGGGAATAAAATGACACGGACGAGTGTCGGGAATATATATACGAACATGTATTTGTGTTGGGGAGTGCAAAGGGGACACTTTGGCTTTTGTGAGTCTTTATATATATTGCCGAAGAGGTATTGTTGGTATTTACATGCGACTGGTTCGAACCCGACTTGTGATCATGAAAATGTTTGATTTTTTCCGTAATGCTCCGTATTAGACGGAATGCTACGCTTTGTGGGAAAAAATGATGTGAATGCTATGATTATGCAAAAGAAACCGATCCGGGATTCGGATCCCGCTGTTGTGGAGATCTCTGGCTGTTTTGATTGAAGGAGAATCCTAGCTGGGGAAGATCATTAATAGATCTGATAAGATATGCAACTCTGCTTTGGGAGATAGATCACTGATAGATCCATCCGGTAAGGAGAAAACCCAGCTGGTGATGAGGAAGTTTCTGTCACTTTGTTGTGTGATAATTTCAGGCATTTCTCTTCTGGATAGAGGCTGGAACTCTGTGGGGAGATGGTTCTTTTGTCTTTGAGAGACTTGGTACTCTGTTTGGGGGAGGAAAGATCACTGAACGATCTGCCTAGAGTTCTCTGTGGGGATCCCGGCTGGGGATGAGGAGGCTTTGACAACTCCGCTGGGAAAAGCATTCCAGATACTGCTTAGAGGAGGTGTGCTGGGGAAGTGATGCTTGGCATGCCCCATGCTACGTATTTGAATACCTGCAACCTGTTAAGACAAAGAAACGCACGAGTATCCCGAGGTATCTCTTACCAGATTCCGTCATAGGAGTTAGATATTCCTGAATGTAAATACATTTCCTGCAAGCATTTATTTAAGGATGACCTATTTATTTTATGCAAATTATATATCATGGATATTGGACATTTTGCAAACGAAACAAAAATGTATGAAACGAGGTGTGACTGAAAATCTGATTTTATTAATCTGGGTGCCCTAAATTGGCAAATACAGTCAAAGAAACAAATCCCCTGGAATGAGGAGATTGTTACAAATTGAAAAAGTAAAAGTGCTGGCAATGTTGACGACGCTCCGACGAGCTTCCTTTGCTATGACCTGTATGACCTTAACTTTCTTCTCGTCTTGCTTTCTGAAGAAGGTTGATTCTGACTGATGTTTTAACTTTTTCGAAGCTTGTCGTAAGTGATACAGACGAATTCAGAATGCAGTTGTTCGCTTATTCCCTGATTTTGCGTGGATCGCCCTTTCGGGTTTTCAATCCACCGGGATACCCATTTTTGCCTGAGCTGTCCAATGCGGCTTTTCAACTCAGCGGGTGTACACATTTTTTTTAAATTTCCCTTATTTTTGCCCGAATCTTTTATTCTGTTTTTTGACTCGCCGGGATGCCCTATTTTTGCCTGGACTTACATTGTGTTTTTATGTCCAGCGGGTCATTTTATGCGAAGTATTTTTTAACTGCATATGAATTCACAGGGGATAAGAAATCTTCACTGTCCATAGTAGTGAGCATCAATGCTCCACCAGAGAAAACCTTCTTTACTATGAATGGACCATCGTAGTTTGGAGTCCACTTGCCCCTGTGGCCTGTATGAGGAGGAAGAAGTCTCTTCAGCACATGATCTCCCAATTGGTATTCCCGAATCCTGACTTTATGATCGAAGGCTTTCTTCATTCTTTTTTGATATAACTGTCCGTGACAGATTGCAGCTAATCTCTTTTCTTCGATCAGAATCAGTTGATTGTACCGAGAACGGACCCATTCTGCTTCATTGAGCTTGACATCCATCAGTACCCGTAATGAGGGTAATTCAACTTCAACAGGTAGGACTGCCTCCATACCATACACAAGGTGATATGGTGTTGCCCCAGTAGACATTCTGATTGAGGTACGATACCCATGAAAGGAAAATGGTAGCATTTCATGCCAGTCTTTGTAAGTAACCACCATCTTTTGCACAATCTTCTTGATGTTTTTGTTAGCTGCCTCAACTGCACCATTCATCTTTGGCCTGTAAGGAGAAGAGTTGTGATGTTGGATTTTGAAGTCCCGACACAGTTCTGCCATCATTTTGTTGTTCAAATTGGAACCAATATCAGTAATGATTCGCTCGGGAACCCCGTATCGACAGATGATGTCTCTTTTCAAGAATCTGGCTACCACTTGTCTGGTGACATTTGCATACGAAGCTGCTTCAACCCATTTGGTGAAGTAATCAATGGCTACCAGGATGAATCTGTGGCCATTTGAAGCAGTCGGTTCGATCTTTTCAATCATGTCAATGCCCCACATGGCAAAGGGCCACGGTGAAGACATCACGTTCAAAGGATTTGGAGGCACATGCACCTTATCTGCATAAATCTGGCATTTATGGCACTTTTTGGCATAGGCACAACAGTCTGCATCCATTGTGATCCAATAGTAACCTGACCTTAACAATTTTTTAGCCATTGCATGTCCTCCAGCATGGGTACCGAAAGATCCTTCATGCACTTCGTGCATCAACAATTCTGCTTCTTTCTTGTCAACACACCTGATAAGAACCGTGTCAAAGTTTCTCTTGTATAATGAACCATCAGCATTAAGGAAGAAACTATCAGCCAACCTTCTTAATGTCTTCTTATCATTGGATGATGCCCCAGATGGGTATGTTTGATCCTCTAAGAAGCTTTTGATATCATGGAACCAAGGCTTGTCATCTTTAGCAATGTCCACGGAGAATACGTATGCTGGTCAGTCCAGTCTGGATACCGAAATCCGAGGCACATAATTGGCAGTCTGAACCTTGATCATGGAGGAAATGGTAGGTAAAGCATCTGCGAACTGATTTTTATCTCGAGGGATATACTCAAGTTTGACTGTTGTGAAGAAAGTCAATAATCTCCTCGTATAGTCACGATATGGAATCAGATGCTCTTGGTGAGTGTACCATTTGCTGTTGGTCTGATTGATTACCAGAGCTGAATCTCCGAATACAGTTAATGTCTTGATCCTGAGGTTAATGGCTTCCTCAAGACCCATGATACATGCCTCGTATTCAGCTTCAAGGTTAGTGCATGCAAAGGTGAGTTTCACCGAGAAAGGCATATGAACTCCTTTAGGTGTAATGAGCATTACACCAACTCCACGACCATTCATATTGACAACCCCATCAAACATCATTGTCCATTCTTCTTCTGGGTCAGGCCCTTCAGTGTGAACAGGCTCTTCATGATCTTTTTCTTTCAGGAATATTATGTCTTCATCAGGGAAGTCTGTAAACACCCCAAATTTTCCCTCACTCATTTCACCATGGCTTGTGATTCTTTTCATTTGCATAAATTCAATCATATCATTTCATATTGCATTTTTGTTTCACTGCATTGGTTCAAGTCATCTGCATTTAGGGTTTGTGATCTGAGCAATCCCTGAGCCATCTGAGCCACTCCAAAGGTCATCAATCATCTCAAGGGGGTCCATGTATGTTCAATCATCATATCATATCCATCAAAGATTAAGGAAGTCAAAGAATCACAAGAACTGAGAAAGGCATGGAAGCAGAGCCAAGCTTAACTGCACAGAGGACCTAAAATTAGGGTTTTGGTTTCAGAGGCCATAACTCCAATTTTTTGTTCATTCTTGTTTCTATTGGTCTCTATATGATATAAGGATCATGCATACCAATTTTTATGAAGAAATTCAATGGGGAAGGCATCTGATCATCCAATCATCCAACCAAAGGGTCTTCTCCTTCATTTTGGATGTATATGATCTTTATTTGATCTTAGAAGAAGTTATAAGTTCACAAAATTGAAGAATTTCAAGTCATTTGCAAAGTTGCCATTTTGGGAAAGTGACTTGTAATGCAAACTTGCCATTTTGGGAAAGTTTTTCAACCTCCTCTTTTTGATTCAAAAATGCTTCAAATGAAAAATTCTTGGTCATGAAAGTTGTAGATTGGATCATTCCCTTTTCAAAAAGTACAAGAACTTGATCTAATTCATCATAGAACTCAAGTTATGGCCTTGCAAATTTGGGAAAAATCACAAAATTTCACTTATGTACCAAAGAGGGAAACTTGCAAAAGCTCATACCAAGGCAATTTGTGATCTCTAATTGACTTCTAACCATTGCACAAACATCATACATGACCTATAATTCAGAATTTCCCAAAGAAATCCCAAGTTTCATGCCTTGATCATCAAGTATTTTAAAAGGGGCCAAAACTTTCACAAATTGCAAAATCACCCACAAACCTCATTCAACTTGCTGAATTGCCTCAAAACCAATTCCATGGACATCCTTGATCTCAGCTGAACCAAGACAAGCCAAAAAGCCAGCTGCACAAGTGCCCATACCTCAAGTATAAAACTTTTGACTTTTTGGCAAGAAGCCCATACCAATCAGCTGCAGCCACCACCCACGCTCTGGCATATCACTGCTTGTTATGTGGATCAAACCCAAGCTATAACACACAACATTGCATCCTAACACTTCAGCTTGCTCAGCGTTCCACAAAACTCTCCAACTTGCAAAACCCTTCGAATCTCTCAGCTCACTCACTCAATCTTCAAACCAATTTCACCATTCATCTCTAAATCACTCACTGATCACAAACCAACCATTGAAACAGCCAAAAACACCCCACAAACCAAATACGATTTCTGACCAGTTGGGTTGCAAACTCACAAACCAGCCATTCTCAAAGCTTTCCAAGCATCAAAGCTTCATCAGGAGGTTAAAATGAATCAGTTTGCACAAAGAAAGTGGCCAGAAAGCTCAAGTTTGAAAAGCTTCATCTCAGGTAGTCATCTGAAATCATTTTTCCAGAACTCTTTTTTTATGTTACAATGTGAAAAAGCATGCTTCACTGATCACTCTGAGCTTTGAATTTTCGAAAATGGTTAAGAAATGAGTTTGTATGAATGTTCTGAAAGTTTTGCCATTTTTAATCTTTCCTTCGAATCTTGAGATTGAGCAAGAATAAATTTGTTTTAGGGGTAGATTCGAGTTCAGGGAGATGAGGGGATTTGATCTGGAGCTTTAGAGCTCCAGAAATAACCTAGAGATGAAGATTTGAGTTTTCTTAGGGAGGATGTCACCGGAGAAGACGACCGGAGCTCTTCTTCGGTGACCTGAAAGTCATTAATATGCTTATTAGGGTTAGGGCTAGGTTTAAATAGGAGCCTTTGGATCTTTAGTTCCCGCATGAGATGGACGCCCAGGATTAGATCATTAATTTAAAATCTGGATTAGTTATTTAATTAATTAGGATTAAATGAGTTTGAATTAGGGCCTTAGGATTGCGCGCGTAGTCAACTAGAATTTCTCCAGAATCAATGACAACCACTGGATCATCATACTTTTGTTTTATTCAATTTTAATTTCATATTTTCTTATTTATTTTGCACCATTTATTTAAAATACCTAGAAAATCCTAAAAAAATCTTTTCTTCTATATTTTGCATTCAAATAATTTTCTTAACCCAAAAATAATTTTTATTTTATTTTTGCATAAAATTTGTATTTTATAAAATATTTAAATGTTTATTTTAATTGATTAATGGAAATTAATTAATTAAAATACCATTTAAGTTTCTAAAAATCACCAAAAAAATCACATTGCATCTTGATACATTTAGAGACATTATCAAACCATTCATACAAATTTCTTTTTGGTTCTTGATCCATTTTGACATTTTCTTTGGATTTAGGGTTCTTAAAAATCAATATTTTTGACCCTAACTTAGAAAAATCTTTTCTGCCTAACCATGAAGGGTTTGATAGTGATTCTTTTTGCATTGCATCCCACATATCATGTAGTTTCTAGGATAAAATTGACATGAATTTATCTTCCATTTTTTATTTGATTTTCATTTTTCCTTGTGAGGACCCTTTAAACCCTAGCAAACTTAGGAAAATCATAAGTCCCTTAGGGTTTAGCATCTGACCTCCCCCTTTGGTTAGTGAACTTGTATAGGTTTAGGGTACCTTTGATCCAATTTTCAATTTTTTATCTTGTCATTTGCTTCTGATTTTGAATTTTGCATTGCATCTTGTACATAAACCCTAATCTTAGCCTTCATTTGCATTCATTCTTCATATGCTTGAATACATAAACTTGCCATGACATTTTATGCATTCACATGACATATAAGACATCTTAGGACACATTAGACTCATCCTTGATCATTTCCTCATCCATTTTCCATGTTATGCATTCATTACATTCCATGAGCATTCATGAACTTTCATGCTTCTTTCATGCTTCATTTGCACTCTCATCACTTGTATGATCATCCATTGCACATGACATACATTTGCATCACCTCTTAGCATCATTTACATCATGAATATGCTTCTGGTTTTGGTTTGCATCCTTGCATACTTCTCATTTTCATTTCATTTCATTCCTTTATGCTAACTTTTCAGGTGGTAAGAACTTTGAGAAGTGAATTTGCCTTCACTTCTCACAATCTCTTCTCATCTCTCTTATACATTTCTTGATGCATTTTAATTTGTCTTAGAGTGAGCTTGCTCATTCATGTTCTCCTTCACTTTCTTTCTTCAAGTAACTTATCTTCTTAAGTGAAGTAAGTTAACTTGCTTCTTCTGCTTCTCCTCCTTCCATCTTGCCTTCTCCTTAGTGGCTTTTCTTGAAGATCTCTTGCAAGCCTCATAAACCCTAGGAACACCCAAGCATGTTAACAATTAGGGTTTGATTAGACCCCATTTAGTTTTACCTTTGTGTCATCTTTTGTGTCTCTCTCCTCATCTCATAATCAGGGACTAAACCTTCAAGGTTTTAAGGCTTTGTGATTAAGATTATGCCTGCATCCTTCTCTTAGGATGGAGTGTATAACTTTAATCCTAAGTGTTAAACCCTTAATGTGTTTAAATCCTTTAATCAATTCATCTAATAAACACTAAGGCAATAAGCTTGTAACTTGGGCCTTGCATTAGAGTTCTAATTCTTCCTTAATTGGTTAAGAAGGACTAACCCTAGTGTTTAATGGACAAGTCCCCCTCAAGTTGTCTTACAAACCATAAAATCCACTTCTTAATCCTACCATTAACTAAAATCCACTCTAATAAAGGTTTTGTTTTGTCACGAGGTTAATCCCTAATCATGGATTAAGTTGAGGAGCCTTCCTCAGCTTAAATGTTCTCATCTATTATCCTTCTATTAGGATGGTGTAATGAGTCCATTAAATCCTTGGTTATGGCTTAAACTCATTACTTAACACTAAACAAAAACTCCAAAAATATCTAAATAATTGCAAGTAGGTTAATGATCTTAATCCTACATCATGGTGATTAACTGTGAGGTGCTTACTTCATACTTAAGGTATTCTCATTACCCCTAATCAGAGGGAGGATGTGATGAGTTTACTAACCCTTGGTTTAGATTTAAGCTCATTTTCTTATGACAAACTCCAAAAGGCAATAAAAGATTGAAAACCCAAAAACAAACAATAATCGTCTCCTTCGGGATTCTTTTCTCACCTCATTCACTCATAAACGAGAACTTGCTTCTTCCGTCTAATGCAAGACAGTTAGCACTTGAGCCAGACAGGTCATACATTTGAGCATAGACAAGTAAGAAGTTCACAAGTCAATTCATCTTTCAGGCTCTTTGAGTAGAACTACGGTGTTCTGCCTTCCTCATTGCACGAGAGGATACATAGGCATAACTTAACAGTTATCGAACAAAAGTCTCTGTATATTCCCCCCCCTCTTCCAGCTTTATTCTTTTAAAGCCTCATAGTCTTGAGCTTTGCACTTTTTTCCTTACACTGACACCTCTTTTATTTCACTTCACATTTCTTTTGCACTGACACTTGCATTCTTTTCTAGCTTTTGTACACAAAATAGCACTGACACTACCCTTTTAAACACAAACCTTTCAAGCGTGGATCCCATCGAGTACGATGGACAATCTGGGTGCTAATACCTTCCCAGGTTGTAACCAACCCCTTTCTTAGTTTCTGTGGTTCGCAACCATCTTATCCTTCTTTTCTTAGGTTTATGCAGAATTACCTTTCCTTCGGGATAAAAATGCCTAGCTGACGACTCTTTTCATTCTTCTGTTTCACCGACCGTTCGCGCTTGTACCGGGATGCAAATCTTTGGGAGCGACAGCTTGGCGACTCTGCTGGGGACCCTTATATTGCAACCAGGGCTTCTGGTTCTTTTTGTGGGTTCCTCCTAGCGCTTGTTTGATTTGTGTTCATGGGGGTGTTATGTGCTATGTGTGTTTATTTATTTTTCTTTATTTACTGCTTTATGTACAACTTTATTTATTGCTTTCTTTACAGTTTTGCATACTTCATACTGTCATTGCTGGATCTGGTTTTCTGTTTTGGTGGGTGGGGTTTCATTGAGAGTTTAAGGTCCTATACCTGGGACCTGAGTGACACTTAGGCTAGAGTGGTTCATGTTCTTTCCCATTCCATTTCGGTCTGGTGCGGGAATATGAAACACGGTTCAGATGTGGGTTTCTTCTTGAGAACTCTGTGCTACAGATTTCCTGTAGTGCTAGGGCTATCGGGGAAGCCTACTAAGTCTGGATGACCTTTTATTATGACCTTCAGAAGCTGAGATGAATTAGAGGAGGATCTTTTATGGTTATTATAAACACTGTACCTCAGGGTTAGAAGTGTTTACACTTCTCATAACTGATCCAAGTCTGAGGATCCTTGTTCTAGAACATTACCTGTGAGGGGGTTGGGCTGTTTACAGGTTTGCAGGAACCCTTGGCCACATCATACCCTGTTACTGTTTTGTTTAAGAGTACTCCACTTTGGACAGTTCTTGTGATTAACCCTGGACATGTGACTCTTTATTTGAGTCCCCTACCCTGGTTACTGGATCTCTGAACCTCCATCTGGACTTTTGAACATACATGGGCCTTATTTCAAGACAGATAATCAAATCCAGCTTGATCATAAACCCTTGCATATCATTTGCATATTCATCATTGCATCATTTGACATTTGTTTATTTGCTTTTCAGGGTATCCACTTCATTATATCTTGGTTTTGGTTTTGACCCCTTCTTCTGCATAGACCTCTGCTTCAACTGTCTTCACCAGTTGTCTGCTTCAGTTATCTCCATCCTCACCAGCACCAGTCTGTCAGTGGTCCACCTTCAGCATCTCAGTCTGTGATCTTCATCAGCATTTATCTTCAGCTTCTTCAGCAGCACTCATGACTACTCCCAGGAAGAGCAACATATCCTACCACTTTTTTGAGCCTGTGTTGACTGGCATCAGGCAAGTCCAGTCACTCATCACACCTGACCACATCCCACTGTTTAGAGAACACTATGGGGGTATCTTGGATATGGTTATGGACCTTGACCCTTCTCAGAGTAGCATGATCCACACATGCTTGCAGTTTTATGATCCTCCATTGAGATGTTTCACCTTTCCAGACTTTCAGTTAGGACCTCTGCTGGAAGAGTTTTCTTTATTGATTGGAGTACCTATCAGGGGTTGAATTCCCTTCAACCCAGAGATGACTGCTCATAGAAGTGAATAAATAGCAAGGGCACTATACTTGGAACCTACCCTTATTGATCAAAGTATGACAACAAAAGCTGGGATTCCTGGTTTGCATTTGGACTTCTTGATTTCTCAGGCAATCCTGAAGGCTTCATTGGGAGAGTGGAAGGCAGTCTGTGCACTGTTAGCCCTCAGCATATATGGGGCTATATTGTTTGCAGATGAGCCTAAATTTTTCAGCAAGAATGCCATCCATTTGTTTCTTCTGAAGAACCTAATACCCACATTGCTAGTAGATTTCTACTATTCCATCCATCAGAGGAATGAGAAACAAAGGGGGAAGTTGGTAAGATGTTGTGCTCCTTTGTTTTACACCTGGCTGCTCAGACACCTGCCTAAGTCAGATGCCTTCTTGAACCCACGCCAGCAGAAGAATTAGGCCAAGAGGTTCATTGCCTTGACTTCAGATGATATCAGATGGTGCACCCAGAGCACCAAGGGCAAGGACATTATCACCAGTTGTGGACAATACCCAAATGTGCCTCTTATAGGAGTAAAAGGTTGCATCAACTACAATCCTTTACTGTTTAAGAGACAACTGGGTTATGCCTTGGTTCACCCTCCCCGAGGACAGGATTTAGCTGAGACCCTATATTGTGAAGTTCAACCTAATTCAGCTATTGTCAGACAAGCATCCAGGGCTTGGGATAACATCCAGACAAAAGGGGTAGCTATTCTTGGAAGATGTAATAATGTTGCTTCAGCTCAGTACTCAGACTGGTCCCGTACCAGAACTCAAATTACCAGAATGCCTTTCACCTTGGAAGACATACCTGGACCATCCACAGTACAGCCTGCAGCAACAGTTAGCCCGAAGGAGTTTGAAAAGTTGAAGGAAAGAAATGAGCAGCTATCCCAGGCCTTGAAGAAGACTCTTTGGGAAAGAAGTGATGGTCGTCTGGACATTGAGAGATTGGAAAAGCTCAGGGTGGAGCATCTTGCCAAAATTGAGAAGACAGAAGACTACATAAGGAAAGCAAGGGCTGGGGAACAAATATTGAAGAATGCCTGCAAGGAGGCCAAGATTCAAAAAGCTAGGGCTGAGCACTATCTGCAAGAGAGTCAGGCTAGGTGGGTCAGGATCACCGAAGCCCGTACACAAGAAGATCAGAAGACTCAAGCCAAGATTGAACAGCTAGAGGTCAATGAGAAGAAGCGGCAGGAAACTTTGGTGGCAGCTTAGAAGGAGATATCAGAGTTGAAGCTCAAAGCAGGGTTGAAGAGATTCAAAGACCAGGATAGGCATAAGAAGTTGACTACTGCTATTGCTACCAAGAACCTCCTCATTAGGACCATTACAGAGCACCCAGCTGGTCCAGTGACTGAGGCACTCCTGAAGGAGGTCAGAGAAGATGAGTTTGGACTGGATGTCTGACTCTTTGCTTGTTGTTTGCTTCCATTTGATGTACTTATCCTCTTTTGTTGTATTTTGACCCTCCATAGGCATGTATTGTAAAACAGACTATGTATATTTCATCATTTGTAATATATTTTAGTTTGTTATCATTTGGGTTTTCTCTCAACAACATCAAACATCTTCCTCGAGGTCTGGAAAGGTCAAAACCAAGAACCAAACCGGATACCTTGGAAAATAAATAAGCATACTTCATTGCATACTAACCTTGTTTTTGTTTTGTAGGTTTTGTTATTATTCTTGTTTCTAACTTTGTTGTGATCTCAGGAAACATTGCTCGTCGCCGAGTGTTCCCTGTCAACCGCACGCACCGGTACCCGACTCGTAACAACCTTCCCGGCATTCAAATGGAACAAGTACAGCAGGATCTGACTGAGGTCAGAAATCAGATGGCCAATGAGAGAGTAGAGAAGAGGAATCAGATGTCTCAGTTTATGGCAGTGATGACTGGCTTAGCCCATAGTCAGGAAAGGTTAAGAGAGCTAGTGGAAAGACAAACTCCTGAAGAGCCTCATCTGGGAACAGGGGGAACTAGCAACAATGAACGGGGGCAGCCTCGTACTGATCCACCAGAGTATGGACCTCACTTGAATCCAGAAGTTAACATCCCGAGGAATACTGCTAGGGGAAGAATCCTGCAAGAGGATCCCCAAGAAGAACAGTTTACTGTTATAGGGGCTGGAGAGGAGGTATATGACAGGAGATTGGAGGAGATTGCTGAAAAGTTAAGATCTTTGGAATCTCAGAATTCTTTGGGCTTCGATGTGATGGACATGGGCCTAATGGATGGGGTGAGGATTCCCCACAAATTCAAACCCCCATGCTTTGAAAAGTACAATGGCACATCCTATCCTTGCACTCATCTGCAATCTTTCTTAGGTAGGCTCAAGGCTTATACCATGGATGAAAAGTTATGGATGTTCTACTTTGAGGACAGTCTGACTAGAGCTTTGAGAGAATGGTATTCGCACCTGACTAGAGCCACCATAAGGTGTTGGAAGGATTTGGCCGAAGCTTTCATCCGGAAATATCAGTACAACCTGGACATGGCTCCCAATAGAACTCTTCTAATGGGCATGTCTCAGTCTTCTAGAGAGAGCTTCCGGGATTATGCTCAGAGGTGGAGACAGCTTGCTGCTGCTGTCCAGCCACCCATGTCAGAAAGAGAAATGGCTGACATGTTCATGAACACCTTACAGGGAACTTATATTGACAGACTTGCTGCCTTCTCCTCTACCAGTTTTGCTGATGTGGTCATAGCTGGTGAGAGAATTGAAAGCCTATTGAAGATGGGCAAAATCTCCGACAGTGGTGCAAGTTCCTCCAGCAATCCAAGAAAACCTTTTGCGGGACCTCGAAGGGCAAGTGAAACAAATTCCATTCATACAAGCAGAGGCAGGCCTCAATATGCTCACCAGTCAGTAGCAGTTGTTACCATCCCAGCTCCAGTATCACAACAACCATTGTATCCTCAACAACAATAACCACAGTATCAACAACAAGCTCATTATCCGCAACAAAGGTCATATAACAACAACAACAGTAATCAACAACAGCGTCCTTTCCAACAGAGGCCATCTTAAGCAAACAGGGTAATTGAACCAATCCCAATGCTGTATGCTGCACTCTTACCACAACTCCTAAAGCTCAACCTAGTTGAGTTAAGGACGTTGTCTCCTCCAGATCCTCTTAATATGCCAAAGAACTATGATGCAAATGCCAGGTGTGTATTCCACTCAAACGCACCGGGGCATAATACTGAAAAATGCAGGGCCCTACAGATGAAAGTCCAGGATTTGGTGGACTCAAAAGCTCTCAATTTTGCACCTCCTCCGAACGTCACAAGAAATCCAATGCCGAGTCACAATGGGCCTAGGATTAATGCTATTGAGGAGGGCAAACCATCCACATTAATTATTAGTGTTGCACATATCCGAACACCTTTGGTTGAAATCAAAGCTCAGTTGTTAGAGTGCCAAGTGTTCCCCGGGTGTGAGGTCAGCTGTGGATATTGCAACATTTCCGTTAATGGATGTAAGAGACTGAGAAACAACATAGATGGCCTCATTAGAGATGGAACTCTTCAGAGTACAACAACAGCGACTACAACTCCAACAATTCCTTAATCAACAATCACAGATACTCCTACAACATCAACAACCCTTGTTTCAACAGATTCTGCTACAACTCTAACAATTACTCAATCAATCACTTCAACGGATACAAGTTCAGTCACAATTCCTTCTACAACAACAACACCCATTACTCCATCAGTTCCTGCTACAACTTCAACACCCGTCTAGTCAATAGTACCGTCTACAACATCAGCAACAGTTAATGAAAGCATCTCAATGGTTACGATATACTACGATCCCGCAAATGTTCCTTCCAACAACTCACAACAAAATGCTACTCCTGTCAGAGCACCAGTTACCATATATTATGATCCACACACCATTGTGGTCCCCTCTGCAGCTGCTATCAGTCCAGTCACTATCACAGTGCCTGGGCCAGTCCCTTATGAAAGCAATAATGCCATCCCTTGGCACTATGGCTCAGATTTATACTGCGAGGGGCAGAAAATCACTTTGGAGTCATCAACTTCTTCACCTCAGATAGATAATGTGGGGGGAGGCAGAGGCTTCACTAGAAGCAGACGTCTCTTTGCCTCGCAAATACCAAGACCCATTGCTGAAGCAGAAGCTGCTGCTAAGGCGAAAGGGAAGAACGTGGTGCAAGAAGAACCAGTTGCTAAAGAAGCTTTGAAGACTCCTTTTGATCAAGAGGTTGATGAATTCATGCGGATAATCAAGAAGAGTGATTATAAGGTGGTGGACCAGCTTCACCAGACACCTTCCAAAATCTCCATACTATCATTGCTAATGTGCTCCGAGGCTCATCGGAACGCACTATTAAAAGTCCTGCATGCAGCTTATGTGCCGGAGGAGATTACTGTCAATCAGTTAGAGGCTGTGGTTGGAAATGTCAACGCTAGTCATGGGCTAGGATTTACCAATGCTGATCTGACAACGGAAGGTCACAACAAGGCTTTGCACATTACCTTGGAGTGTAAAGGTGCAGTTCTTTCTCACGTATTGGTGGACACAGGGTCATCACTCAATGTCCTACCCAAGAAAGCCCTTGTGAAGCTAGAACATGATGGATTGGCACTACGCCCAAGCAACTTGGTAGTGAGAGCCTTTGACGGTTCTAAAAGATCAGTTCTGGGAGAGATAGAGTTGCCAATAATGATTGGCCCACAAGTTTTCAAAACGACCTTCTTTGTGATGGATATACAGCCTGCCTACAACTGTCTATTGGGTAGACCATGGATACACGCCGCTGGCGCCGTGACGTCAACCCTTCACCAGAAGTTAAAATTCGAGTGGGAAGGCCAAATCATTACCATTTGTGGGGAGGAGGATATCTTCGTTAGCCAGCTGGCTACTTTCAAATACATTGAAATGGATGGGGAGATCCATGAGACCATGAGTCAAGGGTTTGAAGCCCTTAATATCAATGTAGCATCTGTTGTGTCTGGGACTTCCATCACATCGTATCAACAGGCCCGGAAGGTTGTTGAAGAGGGTACCGCTCAAGGCTGGGGCAAGCTGCTGCCAGTTGAAAAGAAAGAAGACCGATTCGGGTTGGGTTACAGACCAACTCGACAAGATCAACCAGAGGCTGCAATGGAGCCCAAGTTTGTCAGCGGGGGGATGCTCACCCCAGATGCTGTGAATAGTTTGGAAGATGAGTCAGAAGACGAGCGCAACCTGGAAAACTGGATACGTCCAAGAATCCCGGGGAACCAAGTCTCAAACTGATCTTCCCAGGAAATTATAAGGGTTACTCCTGCAGAGTAATTATTATTTCCTGTCTTTTAAGCATGCATCAAGTCCGGCATCTTGCCCAAGATGCCAGGGCTCATTTTGTAATTGGGCCATCTTGTATTTTGTGCAAACGATCAATTAATGAATATCAGGACATCTTTTGCAAATGAGTCTTTTCTTTTCCGCTCACTGTTTTTCATTTTTCATTTTTTGTACAAAAAATAAAATGGCAATGTTTTTTAATAATAACTTCATTTTCACCTTTTTCTAAGCAAGATAAAATTGATCACTAAAATGAACAAATCTAAACCCTTGCGGAGAATGCCCTCCAGACTGAACCGACAACAACACCGCTATGACTTCGTATGACTTTGACAATCCGATTAATCAAGATGATGAAGGGGTTGAAGAAGATTATGAGCTGCCTGAAGAACTAGCTAGGTTGTTAAGACAAGAGGAGAAGGTTATCACACCTCATCAGGAGGAAGTTGAGACGGTCAATCTTGGTACGGAAGAACACTTGAAAGAAGTTAAAATCGGGGCCTGTCTGCAAGATTCAGTGAAAGACCAACTTATTGATATGCTTCGGGAGTATGTGGATGTTTTTGCTTGGTCTTATCAGGACATGCCAGGGTTGGACACCGACATTGTTATGCACAAGCTGCCTCTGAAAGAAGACTGTTCGCCGGTAAAACAGAATTTGCGCCGTACTCGCCCAGATATAGCCATGAAGATAAAAGAAGAGGTACAAAAACAGTGGGATGCCGGTTTTCTCGCTGTAACTAGTTACCCGCCGTGGGTTTCTAACATTGTACCTGTTCCTAAGAAGGATGGCAAGGTGAGGATGTGTGTGTACTACCGGGATCTGAACAGAGCCAGCCCAAAAGATGACTTCTCTTTACCTCACATTGATGTATTGGTCGAAAATACGACTCAGTTCTCGGTGTTCTCCTTCATGGATGGATTTTCAGGATATAATCATATCAAGATGTTACCTGAAGACATGGAGAAGACAACTTTCATCACACCCTGGGGTACATTCTGTTATAAGGTGATGCCATTCGGACTAAAGAATGCTGGTGCCACTTATCAACGGGCTATGGTAACATTATTCCATGACATGATCCATAAAGAAATTGAATGTTATGTGGATGACATGATTGCCAAGTCCCTCACTGAAGAAGACCACCTGGTGAGTTTGTTGAAGCTGTTCAAGCGTCTGAGAAAGTATCAGTTGAAGCTAAACCCCAACAAATGCACATTCGGGGTGCGATCCGGTAAGTTGATGGGATTTATTGTAAGTAAAAAAGGGATTGAAGTTGACCCTGACAAAGTCAAAGCCATTCAAGAAATGCCTGCACCAAAGACAGAAAAAGAAGTTCAGGGGTTTCTAGGTAGATTGAACTACATTTCAAGGTTCATATCTCACCTTACAGCAACCTGTGAGCCTTTGTTCAAGTTGTTAAGAAAAGAACAAACGGTCAGGTGGAATGAAGACTGCTAAAGGGCTTTTGACAAAATCAAGGAATACTTACAGGAGCCTCCAATTCTTATGCCTCCAGTTGAAGGAAGACCTTTAATAATGTACTTAACAGTATTAGAAGAGTCAATGGGGTGTGTGTTGGGTCAGCATGATGAGTCTGGTCGAAAAGAGTATGCAATTTACTACCTAAGCAAAAAGTTTACCGACTGTGAACAACGTTATTCACTGCTCGAGAAAACTTGCTGTGCTTTAGCGTGGGTTGCTCGCCGACTAAGGCAGTATATGTTGACCCACACTACCTTGTTGATCTCAAAGATGGACCCAGTCAAGTACATATTTGAGAAGCCAGCACTTACCGGACGGGTTGCAAGATGGCAAATGATTCTCACAGAATATGACATTCAGTACACATCTCAGAAAGCCATCAAAGGCAGTGTATTGTCTGATTATCTTGCTGAGCAACCCATTGATGATTACCAGCCTATGAGATTTGACTTCCCTGATGAAGACATCATGTTCATAAAAGCAAAAGATCACAAAGAGCCTATTCACACTAAAGGGCCTAACCCGGAAGAAGAATGGACTATGATGTTTGATGGGGCTGTTAATATGAATGGTCGTGGTGTTGGTGCAGTACTCGTTACACCTAAGGGAGTTCACATGCCTTTCTCGGCAAAACTCACTTTTAACTGCACTAACAACGAAGCTGAATACGAAGCCTGTATCATGGGTCTTGAGGAAGCCATTGACCTCAGGATCAAGACTTTAACTGTATTCGGAAATTCAGCTCTGGTAATCAATCAAACCAACGGTAAATGGTATATTCACCAGGAGCATCTGATACCTTACCGGGATTATACAAGAAGGTTACTCACATTCTTCACAACAGTCAAGCTTGAGTATATCCCTCGAGATGAAAATCAGTTTGCAGATGCTATGGCTACCATTTCATCCATGATCAAAGTTCAAGCTGCCAACTTTGTACCTCGGATTTCAGTATCCAGACTTGACAGACCAGCATACGTATTCTCTGCAGACCTTGCTAAAGATGATAAGCCTTGGTTCTATGACATAAAATGCTTCTTAGAGGATCAAACATACCCACCTGGGGCATCATCCAATGACAAGAAGACATTAAGAAGGCTGGCTGGTAGTTTCTTCCTGAATGCTGATGGTTCCTTGTACAAGAGAAACTTTGATATGGTACTTCTCAGATGTGTTGATAGGGCAGAAGCAGACTTGTTGATGCACGAGGTGCACGAAGGATCTTTTGGTACCCATGCTGGAGGGCATGCAATGGCTAAAAAGTTGTTAAGATCAGGCTACTACTGGATCACAATGGATGCTGACTGTGCTTACGCCAGAAAGTGTCATAAATGCCAGATTTATGCAGATAAGGTGCATGTGCCTCCAAATCCTTTGAATGTGATGTCTTCACCTTGGCCCTTTGCCATGTGGGACATTGATATGATTGGCAAGATTGAACCGACTGCTTCAAATGGTCACAAATTCATCCTGGTAGCCATTGACTATTTTACCAAGTGGGTTGAAGCAGCTTCCTATGCAAATGTCACCAGGCAAGTGGTAGCCCGATTTCTGAAGAGAGATGTCATCTGTCGGTATGGAGTGCCCGAGCGAATCATTACTGATAATGGTTCCAACTTAAACAACAAAATGATGGCAGAACTGTGCCGGGACTTCAAAATCCAACACCACAATTCTTCTCCTTACAGGCCAAAGATGAATGGCGCTGTTGAGGCAGCTAACAAGAATATCAAGAAGATTGTGTAGAAGATGGTGGTCACATACAAAGACTGGCATGAAATGCTACCATTTGCTTTGCATGGGTACCGTACATCAATCAGAACATCCACTGGGGCAACACCGTATCAGCTTGTGTATGGTATGGAAGAAGTCCTACCTGTTGAAGTTGAATTACCTTCCTTGCGGGTACTAATGGATGTCAAGTTGAATGAAGCATAATGGGTCCGATGCCGATACGAACAACTGAATCTGATCGAAGAGAAGAGATTAGCTGCAATTTGTCACGGGCAGCTGTATCAGAAGAGAATGAAGAAGGCCTTCGATCAAAAAGTCAGGCTTCGAGAATACCAAGTAGGAGATCTTGTGCTGAAAAGAATCCTCCCTCCTTATACAGACCACAGGGGAAAGTGGACTCCGAACTATGATGGTCCGTTCATAGTCAAGAAAGTCTTCTCTGGTGGAGCACTGATGCTCAGTACTATGGATGGTGAAGACTTCCTGTCCCCGGTGAATTCAGATGCAGTTAAAAAATACTTCGCATAAAATGACCCGCTGGACATAAAAACAAAATATAAGTCCAGGCAAAAATAGGGCATCCCGGAGAGTCAAAAACAGAATAAAAAAGACTCGGGCAAAAATAAGGGAAAATAAATAAAAAATGTACACCCGCTGAGTTAAAAAGCCGCATTGGACAGCTCAGGCAAAAAATGGGTATCCCGGTGGATTGAAAACCCGAAAGGGCGATCCACGCAAAATAAGGGAATAAGCGAACAACTGCATTCTGAATTCGTTTGTATCACTCACAACATGGCAAACTTCGAAAGGTTAAAGCATCGGTCAGAATCAACCTTCTTCAGAAAGCAAGACGAGAAGAGCGTCAAGTGTCATACGGGTCATAGCAAAGGGAATCACACTGAAGCGTCATCAACATTGCCAGCATCTTTTTGTTTCTCAATTTGTAACAATCTCCTCATTTCAGGGGATCTGTTTCTTTGACTGTACTTGCCAATTCAGGGCACACAAATTAATAAAATCAGATTTTCAGTCACATTTCGTCTCGTACATTTAATTTTCATTTGCAAAAATGTCCGATGTCCTTAGAATATTAATTGCATGAATAACAGATGCGTCTTTTCCTAAATTACATGCTTATAGGACATATATTTGCTCCCGGGAGTGTCTAAACTCCTATGATGGAATCCAGTAAGGGATACCTCGGGGTATTTGTACGTTTCTTTGTCATAACAGGATTGCAGGTATTCAAAGCACGACATGGGGCATGAAAGCTCCTCCCCATTAGAACAACATCAGAAGGGCCTCTTTTCCCAGCTAAGTACATCATCCTCAGCAGGATCCCCACATAAATCACTAGTAAGATCGTTCAGTGATCGTTCCTCCCCAGCCAAGTGCAAAGACAAGGAACCATTTCCCCGCAGAGCTCCAGCCTCTATCCAGAAGAATAATGTTTGAAGATCTCACAACAAAGTGACGGAAGCTTCCACAAACCCCAGCTGGGCTCTTCATTACCAAGATAGGTCTATCAGTGATTTATTTCCCCAAGCAGAATCATATATCAAATCTACCAATGACCTTATCCCCAGCTGGGATTTTCTTTCAAGTAGATCAATTGGAAATCTTCACGACAACAAGATCCGAACCCCGGATCGGTATCTTTTGCATAATCATAGCATTCGCATCATATTTTTCCCCAAAGCGTAGCATTCCGTTTGATACGGAGCATTACGGCAAAAATCAAACATATTGCATAAATCACAAGCCATGTTTTGAATCAGTCACCTGTGAATACTAGCACACCATCAACAACATACAGAATACCTCTTAAATTCCCCAGCAGAATGTCAAAGCATATTCTTTACATGCCCAAAATTACAGATACGTGCTCCTTTTGGCACTCGTCCGTGACATTATTCCCCAGTAAATTCGCCCGAGCGTTCTCTACAGACAGATGTCTATACACTCTCCTGACACCCGTCTGTGTCGCCTATCCCCAGCACAGTTGCCAAAACACTTGCTCATTATAACACCTTTTATACTTATAAGTTCATAACTTATACTTTTTTCTCTTTTGACATCCGTCCGTGTCACATTCTCCTCAGCAAGTTGAACACTCGTCTGTGTCTCATTCATGTTTTTTGTACTCATACAAATACTCGTTCGTATCTTGTAAACACCACTTATCTTTTCCCATATTTGACACTCGTCCGTGTTCATTGTTAGCTAGTTGATACTCGTCCGTATCACCATCTCTGAACATGTGTCAGCATTGTTTCTACCGATACTCGTCCGTATCGTAGTCTTAAGGATGCTCGTCCGCATTTTTAATCTATACATAGCGTCAAACACTTATACCTTTTCTTTCTTGAATTTAGACACTTGTCTGTGTCTACCATTCCCCAGAAGAGTTCCCAGCAAATCCCCAGTAAAAAGCAAATTTCTTTTCTATCTGAAATTCGTCCTATGTTATGATACTTTCGGCAGCCGTACCCTGCTAGGTGATCGTCCTTCACCTCTTGATGATCGTCCTTCATCATTCCCTCAGCGGAGTCCCCATTATTGGAACCCTTTGTTATCCGACATTCGTCCTATGTCGTGATATTTTTAGCAGCCGTACCCTGCCAGGTGATCGTCCTTCACCCTTTTGATGATCTTCCTTCATCATTTTATCCGATGGCCGTCCCCGTCGTTGATCTCGTTATCTGACATTCGTCCTATGTCATGATAAACCCCGAGAGCAGTTGTACCCTGCTAGGTGATCGTCCTTCACCTCTTGATGATCGTCCTTTATCATGCTTATCCGATGGCCGTCCCCATCGTCGACCTTTTCTATCCGACATTCGTCCTATGTCGTGATACTTTCGGCAACCGTACCTTGCCAGGTGATCGTCCTTCACCTTAGATGACAATCCCTCATCTTATCCCCGACAGAGAAGCCATCACCTGCTAGGTGATCGTCCTTCACCTCTGATGACCGTCCCTCACCATTTATTTCTTCAACCTGATGGTCATCCCCATCGTTGCCTTTACCCTTAATCCCTAGAGAGTCTTATTTCTTTGCTTGATGGCCGTCCCCATCATGAACCTTTATTTCCCCAGCATGTCGGCCGTCCCCGTCATTGCTTCATCCCCAGCAGTCGTCCTCTGCTCGACGGTCGTCCTCCGTCGCCCGCACTTTATAATCATACTTTAATACCTCTTACAATCTATATCCTTTTTCTTCTTCACCCAGTGAGTGCAAATTTCGGACTGTCTTTGGTATTCAACCACAAGTTATCTTGTTTGCCTGTTAAGCCGTCGCTTACATCCTGCACAACTAACTTATGTTTGAATAGGGGCAGCTGTAAACACCCCAAATTTTCCCTCACTAATTTCACCATGGCTTGTGATTCTTTTCATTTTCATAAATTCAATCATATCATTTCATATTGCATTTTTGTTTCACTGCATTGGTTCAAGTCATCTGCATTTAGGGTTTGTGATATGAGCAATCCCTGAGCCATCTGAGCCACTCCAAAGGTCATCAATCATCTCAAGGGGGTCCATGTATGTTCAATCATCATATCATATCCCTCAAAGATCAAGGAAGTCAAATAATCACAAGAACTGAGAAAGGCATGGAAGCAGAGCCAGGCTTAACTGCACAGAGGACCTAAAATTAGGGTTTTGGTTTCAGAGGCCATAACTCCAAATTTTTTGTTCATTCTTGTTTCTATTGGTTTCTATATGATATAAGGATCATGCATACATATTTTCATGAAGAAATTCAATGGGGAAGGCATCTGATCAATAGATGACTTCTTGAGCAAGTCAGTGCAAAATCAGGGCATCTGAGGCCCCCAATCATCCAACCAAAGGGTCTTCTCCTTCATTTTGGATGTATATGATCTTTATTTGATCTTAGAAGAAGTTATAAGTTCACAAAATTGAAGAATTTCAAGTCATTTGCAAAGTTTCCATTTTGGGAAAGTGACTTGTAATGCAAACTTGCCATTTTGGAAAAGTTTTTCAACCTCCTCTTTTTGATTCAAAAATGCTTCAAATGAAAAATTCTTGGTCATGAAAGTTGTAGATTGGATCATTCCCTTTTCAAAAAGTACAAGAACTTGATCTAATTCATCATAGAACTCAAGTTATGGCCTTGCAAAGTTGGGAAAAATCACAAAATTTCACTTATGTACCAAAGAGGGAAACTTGCAAAAGCCCATACCAAGGCAATTTGTGATCTCTAATTGACTTCTAACCATTGCACAAACATCATACATGACCTATAATTCAGAATTGCCCAAAGAAATCCCAAGTTTCATGCCTTGATCATCAAGTATTTTAAAAGGGGCCAAAACTTTCACAAATTGCAAAATCACCCACAAACCTCATTCAACTTGTTGAATTGCCTCAAAACCAATTCCATGGACATCCTTGATCTCAGCTGAACCAAGACAAGCCAAAAAGCCAGCTGCACAAGTGCCCATACCTCAAGTACAAAACTTTTGACTTTTTGGCAAGAAGCCCATACCAATCAGCTGCAGCCACCATCCACTCTCTGGCCTATCACTGCTTGTTATGTGGATCAAACCCAAGCTATAACACACAACATTGCAGCCTAACACTTCAGCTTGCTCAGCATTCCACAAAACTCTCCAACTTGTAAAACCCTTCGAATCTCTCAGCTCACTCACTCAATCTTCAAACCAATTTCACCATTCATCTCTAAATCACTCACTGATCTCAAACCAACCATTGGAACAGCCAAAAACACCCCCACAAACCAAATACGATTTTTGACCAGTTGGGTTGCAAACTCACAAACCAGCCATTCTCAAAGCTTTCCAAGCATCAAAGCTTCATCAGGAGGTTAAAGGGAATCATTTTGCACAAAGAAAGTGGCCAGAAAGCTCAAGTTTGAAAAGCTTCATCTCAGGTAGTCATCTCAAATCATTTTTCCAGAACTCTTTTTTTATGTTGCAATATGAAAGAGCATGCTTCACTGATCACTCTGAGCTTTGTATTTTCGAAAATGGTTAAGAAATGAGTTTGTATGAATGTTCTGAAAGTTTTGCCATTTTTAATCTTTCCTTCGAATCTTGAGATTGAGCAAGAATAAATTTGTTTTAGGGGTAGATTCGAGTTTAGGGAGATGAGGGGATTTGATCTGGAGCTTTAGAGCTCCAGAAATAACCTAGAGATGAAGATTTGAGTTTACTCAGGGAGGATGTCACCGGAGAAGACGATCGGAGCTCTTCTCCGGTGACCTGAAAGTCATTAATATGCTAATTAGGGTTAGGGCTAGGTTTAAATAGGAGCCTTTGGATCTTTAGTTCCCGCGTGAGATGGACGCCCAGGATTAGATCATTAATTTAAAATCTGGATTAGTTATTTAATTAATTAGGATTAAATGAGTTTGAATTAGGGCCTTAGGATTGCACGCGTAGTCAACTAGAATTTCCCCATAATCAATGACAACCACTAGATCATCATACTTCTGTTTTATTCAATTTTAATTTCATATTTTCTTATTTATTTTGCACCATTTATTTAAAATACCTAGAAAATCCTAAATAAATCTTTTCTTCTATATTTTGCATTCAAATAATTTTCTTAACCCAAAAATAATTTTTATTTTATATTTGCATAAAATTTGTATTTTTTAAAATATTTAAATGTTTATTTTAATTGATTAATGGAAATTAATTAATTAAAATACCATTTAAGTTTTTCAAAAAACACCAAAAAAATCACATTGCATCTTGATACATTTAGAGACATTATGAAACCATTCATACAAATTTCTTTTTGGTTCTTGATCCATTTTGACATTTTCTTTGGATTTAGGGTTCTTAAAAATCAATATTTTTGACCCTAACTTAGAAAAATCTTTTCTGCCTAACCATGAAGGGTTTGATAGTGATTCTTTTTGCATTTCATACCACATATCATGTAGTTTCTAGGATAAAATTGGCATGAATTTATCTTCCATTTTTTATTTGTTTTGCATTTTTCCTTGTGAGGTCCCGTAAAAACCCTAGCAAACTTAGGAAAATCATAAGTCCCTTAGGGTTTAGCATCTGACCTCCCCCTTTGGGTAGTGAACTTGTATAGGTTTAGGGTACCTTTGATCCCATTTTCAATTTTTTATCTTGTCATTTGCTTCTGATTTTGAATTTTGCATTGCATCTTGTACATAAACCCTAATCTTTGCCTTCATTTGCATTCATTCTTCATATGCTTGCATACATAAACTTGCCATGACATTTTATGCATTCACATGACATATAAGACATCTTAGGACACATTATACTCATTCTTGATCATTTCCTCATCCATTTTCCATGTTATGCATTCATTACATTCCATGAGCATTCATGAACTTTCATGCTTCTTTCATGCTTCATTTGCATTCTCATCACTTGTATGATCATCCATTGCACATGACATACATTTTCATCACCTCTTAGCATCATTTACATCATGAATATGCTTCTGGTTTTGGTTTTCATCCTTGCATACTTCTCATTTTCATTTCATTTCATTCCTTTATGCTAACTTTTCAGGTGGTAAGAACTTTGAGAAGTGAATTTGCCTTCACTTCTCACAATCTCTTCTCATCTCTCTTATGCATTCCTTTATGCATTTTCATTTGTCTTAGAGTGATCTTGATCATTCATGTTCTTCTTCACTTTCTTTCTTCAAGTAACTTATCTTCTTAAGTGAAGTAAGTTAACTTGCTTCTTCTGCTTCTCCTCCTTCCATCTTGCCTTCTCCTTGGTGGCTTTTCTTGAAGATCTCTTGCAAGCCTCATAAACCCTATGAACACCCAAGCATGTTAACAATTAGGGTTTGATTAGTCCCCCATTTAGTTTTACCTTTGTGTCATCTTTTGTGTCTCTCTCCTCATCTCATAATCAGGGACTAAACCTTCAAGGTTTTAAGGCTATATGATTAAGATTATGCATGCATCCTTCTCTTAGGATGGAGTGTATAACTTTAATCCTAAGTGTTAAACCCTTAATGTGTTTAAATCCTTTAATCAATTCATCTAATAAACACTAAGGCAATAAGCTTGTAACTTGGGCCTTGCATTAGGGTTCTAATTCTTCCTTAATTGGTTAAGAAAGACTAACCCTAGTATTTAATGGAAAAGTCCCCCTCAAGTTGTCTTACAAACCATAAAATCCACATCTTAATCCTACCATTAACTAAAATCCACTCTAATAAAGGTTTTGTTTTGTCATGAGGTTAATCCCTAATCATGGATTAAGTTGAGGAGCCTTCCTCAGCTTAAATGTTCTCATCTATTATCCTTCTATTAGGATGGTGTAATGAGTCCATTAAATCCTTGATTATGGCTTAAACTCATTACTTAACACTAAACAAAAACTCCAAAAATATCTAAATAATTGCAAGTAGGTTAATGATCTTAATCCTACATCATGGTGATTAAGTGTTAGGTGCTTACTTCATACTTAAGGTATTCTCATTACCCTAATCAGAGGGAGGATGTGATGAGTTTACTAACCCTTGGTTTAGACTTAAGCTCATTTTCTTATGACAAACTCCAAAAGGCAATAAAAGATTGAAAACCCAAAAACAAACAATAATCGTCTCCTTCGGGATTCTTTTCTCACCTCATTCACTCATAAACGAGAACTTGCTTCTTCCGTCCAATGCAAGACAGTTAGCACCTGAGCCAGACAAGTCATACACTTGAGCATAGACAAGTAAGCAGTTCACAAGTCAATTCATCTTTCAGTCTCTTTGAGTCAAACTACGGTGTTTTGACTTCCTCATTGCACGAGAGGATACGTAGGCATAACTTAACAGTTATCGAACAAAAGTCTCTGTATATTCCCCCCACCCCCTTCCAGCTTTATTCTTTTAAAGCCTCATAGTCTTGAGCTTTTCACTTTTTTCCTTACACTGACACCTCTTTTATTTCACTTCACATTTCTTTTGCACTGACACTTGCATACTTTTCCAGCTTTTGTACACAAAATAGCACTGACATTACCCTTTTAAACACAAACCTTTCAAGCGTGGATCCCGTCGAGTACGACGGACAATCTGGGTGCTAATACCTTCCCAGGTTGTAACCAACCCCCTTTCTAAGTTTCTCTGGTTCACAACCGTCTCATCCTTCTTTTCTTAGGTTTATGCAGCATTACCTTTCCTTCGGGATAAAAATGCCTAGCTGACGACTCTTTTCATTCTTCTGTTCCGCCGACCGTTCGCGCTTGTACCGGGATGCAAATGTTTGGGAGCGACAAAGTCAAATCCCATTGGTTGGTAATCATCAATGGGTTGCTCAGCCAGATAATCACACAGTATACTGCCTTTGATGGCCTTTTGAGATGTGTACTGAATGTCATACTCTGTCAGGATCATTTGCCATCTTTCAACCCTTCCTGTAAGTGCTGGCTTCTCAAATATGTACTTGACTGGATCCATCTTTGAAATCAACAAGGTAGTGTGGGTCAACATATACTGTCTTAGTCGGCGAGCAGCCCACGCTAAAGCACAACAAGTTTTCTCGAGCAGTGAATAACGTTGTTCACAGTCGATAAACTTTTTGCTCAGGTAGTATATTGCATACTCTTTTTGACCAGACTCGTCATGTTGGCCCAACACGCACCCATTGATTCTTCTAATACTGTCAGGTACATTATTAGAGGTCTTCCTTAAACCGGAGGCATAAGAACTGGAGGTTCTTGTATGTACTCCTTGATTTTGTCAAAAGCCTTCTGACAATCTTCGTTCCACCTGACCGTTTGCTCCTTTCTTAACAATTTGAACAGGGGCTCACAGGTTGCAGTAAGGTGAGATATGAACCTTGATATGTAGTTCAATCTTCCTAAGAACCCCCAAACTTCCTTTTCAGTCCTAGGTGCAGGCATCTCTTGAATGGCTTTGACTTTGTCAGGATCAACTTCAATTCCTTTTTCACTTACAATGAATCCCAGCAGTTTACCGGGCCGTACCCCAAATCTGCATTTGTTGGGGTTTAGCTTCAGCTGATACTTTCTCAGATGCTTAAACAACTTCGGCAGGTTTAACAGATGGTCTTCTTCAGTGAGGGACTTGGCAATCATGTCATCCACGTAGCATTCAATTTCTTTGTAGATCATGTCGTGGAATAATGTTACCATAGCCCGTTGATAAGTTGCGCCGACATTCTTCAATCCGAATGGCATTACCTTGTAATAGAAAGTGCCCCAAGGTGTGATGAAAGTAGTCTTCTCCATATCTTCAGGTGACATTCTGATCTGATTATACCCGGAAAATCCATCCCTGAAGGAAAACACCGAGAACTGAGCTGTGTTGTCAACCAATACATCAATGTGAGGTATAGGGAAATCATCCTTCGGGCTAGCTCTGTTCAGATCCCGGTAATCCACACACATCCGTACTTTGTCATCTTTCTTAGGCACTGGTACAATATTAGCAACCCACGGCGGGTAACTAGTTACAACAAGGAAACCAACGTTCCACTGTTTTTGTACTTCTTCCTTAATCTTCATGGCCATATTCGGACGAGTCCGGCGTAGCTTCTGCTTTACTGGAGGGAAATCTTCTTTCAATGGCAGCTTGTGCATAACAATATCAGTATCAAGACCTGGCATGTCTTGATAGGACCAAGCGAAGACGCCGACGTATTCTCGAAGCATATCAATGAGTTGTTCCTTCACTGAATCTTGCAGACCGGCCCCGATCTTCACTTCTTTCAAGTCTTCTTCGGTACCAAGATTAACTGTTTCAACCTCCTCCTGATGAGGAGTGATCACTTTCTCTTCTTGCCTCAACAACCTGGCTAACTCTTCAGGTAACTCATAATCTTCTCCAACCCCTTCATCAGCTTGATTAATCGGATTGTCGAAGTCATACAAGGTCATAACAGTGCTGTTGTTGGTGCAATCTGGAGGATAATCTCTGCAAGGGATGAGATTGGTTCGTTTTAGTGATCAGTTTTAATCTTGTTTAGAAAAAAGTGAAAATGAAGTTGTTTATTTTAAAAACATTGCCATTTCATTGTTTTGTACAAAAGTGAAAAATGAAAAGACAGTGAGCGAAAAAAAGAGAATCGTTTGCAAAAGATGTCCGATATTCATTGATTAATCATTTGCACAAAATTACAATATGGCCCTATTACAAAATGAGTCCCGACACCTTGGGCAAGATGCAGGACTTGATGCATGCTAAAAAGATAGGAAATAATAATTACTCTGCAGGAGTAAACCTTATAATTTCCTGGGAAGACCAGTTAATGACTTGGTTCCCCGGGATCCTTGGACGTATCCAGCTCTCCAGGTTGAAGTCGCTTTCCGCCTCGTTTTCCAGGTTGTTAACAGCATCTGGGGTGAGCATCCCCCCACTGATGAACTTGGGCTCCTTGGAAGCCTCTGATTGATCTTGTCGGAATGGTCTGTAACCCAAACTAAATCTATCTTCCTTCTTTTCTACTGGCAGCAGCTTGCCCCAGCCTTGAGCATTACCGTCTTCAACAACCTTTCGGGCTTGCTGATAGGAAACAATTGAAGTACCCATCCTATCTTCCTGGGATGCAGCAAATACTTCAGTAGCCTCATTGACATTCAGGGCCTCAAACCCTTGGCTCATTGTCTCATGGATTTCACCATTCATCTCAATATACTTATATTTAGCCAGATGGCTAACAAATATGTCCTCCTCACCACAGATGGTGATAATCTGTCCTTCCCATTCATACTTCATTTTCTGGTGAAGGGTCGACGTTACTGCGCCTGCGGCATGAATCCACGGTTGACCTAACAAACAGCTATAAGCAGGCTGTATGTCCAACACATAGAAAATGGTCTTAAAGACTTGTGGACCGATTATCACTGGAAGCTCCACCTGACCACAAGATTACTTGGCCGGAGAGCTATCCCATCATATTCAAGCTTAACAAGAGCTTTTTTGGGTAAGACATTGAGTGAGGACCCAGTGTCTACAAGAACATGAGATAGTACAGCTCCTTTGCACTCCAGGGTTATGTGCAGAGCTTTGTTGTGGAGACGTCCTTCTGTAGTTAAATCAGCATCAGTGAACCCTAGTGTCGCTCCCACTAAATGAAGCCGGGTCAAATAGGGTGCAGACGCGAACGGTCGGCGAGAGGACGGTGTGAGAACACACAGGAGTGAACTCACAGGGAAAAAAGAGTCGCCAGCTAGGCATTTTTATCCCGGGGGAAAGGCAATGCTGCATAGACCTAGAAAGATATGGATAAGACGGTTGCGAACCAGAGAGACTAAGAAAGGGGGTTAGTTACAACCTGGGAAGGTATTAGCACCCAGATTGTCCGTCGTACTCGACGGGATCCACGCTCAAAAGATTTGTGTTTTAAAGGGGTAGTGTCAGTTCAATCTGTGTATAAAATAGCTGGAAAAGGATATACAGGTGTCAGTGTAAAAGAAGTGTGAAGTGTATAAATGATGTGTCAGTGTAAGAAAAGGAATAAGATGCTCAAGATAATGAGGCTAAAGAATAAAGCTGGAAAGAGGGGGAATATACATAGACTTTTGTTCGATAACCGTTAAGTTATGCCTACGTATCCTCTCGTGCAATGAGGAAGTCAGAACGCCATAGTTCGACCCAAAGAGACTGAGAGATGAATTGACTTGTGAACTGCCTGCTTGCCTATGCTCAAGTGTGTGATCTGTCTGGCACAGATGCAAAATGTCTTGCATTAGACGGAAGAAGCAAGTTCCCATTTATGAGTGAATGAGATGAGAAAAGAATCCCGGAGGAGACGATTATTGTTTGTTTTTTGGTGTTTTCAGTCTTTTATTGCTTTTGAGAGTTTGTCATAAGTTGATGAGTTTAAGCCTAAACCAATGGTTAATAAACTCATCACATCTTCCCTCTGATTAGGGGTAATGAGAATACCTTAAGTGTGAAGTCAGCTTCTCACACTTAATCACCTTTGATGCAGGATTAAGATCATTAACCTATTTGTGATTATTTAGATATTTTTGGTGTTTTTGTTTAGTGTTAAGTAATGAGATTAAGCCATAATCAGGGATTAAACAGACCCATTACACCATCCTAATAGAAGGATAATAGATGAGAATGTTTAAACTGAGGAAAGCTCCTCAACTTAATCCATGATTAGGGATTAAACTCATGACAAAACAAAGCCTTTATTAGATGGATTTTAGTTAATGATATGATGATGAAGTGAATTTTAGGGTTTGTAAGACAATTTGAGAAGGACTTGTCCATTAACACTAGGGTTAGTCCTTCTTAACCAATTAAGGAAGAATTAGAACCCTAATGCAAGGCCCAAGTTACAAGTTTGATGTCTTGATGATTATTAGATGAATTGATTAAAGGATTTAAACACATTAAGGGTTTAACACTTAGGATTAAAGTTATACACTCCATCCTAATAGAAAGATGCAGGCATAAGCTTAATCACAAAGCCTTAAAGCCTTTAGGGTTTAGTCCTTGATTATGAGGTGAGAAGAGAAGACTCAAAAGAGACACAAAGGTAAAACTAAGTGGGGAGACTAATCAAAACCCTAATCATTGTCATGCATGGTTGATCCTAAAGTTTGTGAGGTTTGACAATAGAAATCTTCAATGGAACCACCAGGAAGCAGATGAAAGGAGCAAAGAGAAGCAAAGTAACTTGCTTCACTTAAGAAGACAAGTCACTTGAAGAAAGAAAGTGAGATGAAGAAGAAAGAGCAAGCTTAATCTCAAACACAAAGTAAAATGCAGCAATGATGCATAAGAGATATGAAAAGAAATTGTGAGAAGTGAAGGCAAATTCACTTCTCAAAGTAACTTACCACCTGAAAAGTTAGTGAAAAAAATGCAATGCAATGCAAAATGAGATGAAATGGCATGATGCTAATCAAAACCAGAAGCATATGTGTGATGATAATGATGTTATGAGATGATGCAAACATGAATCAAGGCATGGGGATGATCATATGAACATATGGATGCAAGAGAAGCATGCTTAGAACCATGATCATACATGAAAAGTTATGAAATGCAAATGACATACAACATGTCAAATGAAAGATGCAATGATCAAACATGATTCTCATATGTCTTAAGATGTCTAATGAATCAAATGGATGCATAAAATGTCATGGCAATTCATGGTATGCAAGCAAATGCAAGATGAATGCAAAAGGAAGCCCAAATTAGGATTTATGATCAATGCATCAAACAAAAACCAAAATCAGAAGCAAACATCAAGATAAAAAATTGAAAATGCACTTAAAGGAACCCTAAACCTATACTAACTCACTGCCCAAAGGAGGGGTTCTAACTCTTAACCTAATTAGGGTTATGAATTTCCTAAGATTTCTAGGGTTTTAGGGTACCTTGACAAGAAAAATGTCAAACAAATGGAAGATGCAAGATCAATTCATGCCAATTTAGCCCTATAAACTACATGATATGCAAGACACAATGCAAGAAGAATCAAAGTCCAACTCTCAATAACTAGGCAGAAATGAATTTTTGAATATTGGATCAAAATAATGCTTTGAAATTGAATTAATTCCATGGAAAATTGTCAAAATGCACCAAGATCAAAAAAGAAATTTGGTTTGAGGTTTGGACAATGTTTCTAAATGATTTTAAAGGTTTCATGAATTTTTTGGTGATTTTTAAATACCTAAAAGTGTTTTTAATTAATTAATTCTCATTAATTAATTAAAAATAAACTTTTAAATGATTTAAAAATATTTTTTTATGCAAAAAATAAAAATAAAAATGTTTTTGGTCTCTGAAAATTAATAAAAGTTTGTACAAAAATTTTCAGAATTTTTAAAGTTGTTTTACTATTTTAAAATAAATGGACAAATTAAATGAAATAAAAAGAAAATAAAATTGGATTTAATGAGAAGTCAACATAATCTAAGGCCAGTATTCAAACTCAGAGAGGAGGGAAAGACTGCGCGCGCTTATGGACGACTGGGATTGCTTCTGGGAAATTCAAACTTAAACCTAATTAATTAAACTAATTAATCTGAATTAGGGTTAAGTGGCAGATCTGGTGCGTTCATTCACGCGGGAGTCAATGCCAGTCAACTCATCCTACGCTCAGAATTCAAACCTAGCCCTAATCCTCATTAATGCCCTAATCACTTTCAGGTCACCGGAGACGAGCTCCGGTCGTCTTCTCCGGTGACCTTCCTCCCTGAAAATCTCTAAAATCCTCAAATCTTCATAAAAATGAAAACTAAAAGCCCAGAAATCACCCCCACACGTCACTGAATCAAAACCCCTAACCAAAACTCATTTTTCATTCATTAATCATGCGAATCGAAGCCAAACATTTTAGGTCAGAAAAGTTTCAGAACTTGATTAAATACTTATTTCTCAACCATTTCAAAAAGTAAACACATATTCATGATCAGGGGAGTGCATAGAAGCTTTTAAGAACTTAAAATGAAGCTTCTGGAAAAAAAGTTTGAGATGGCTACCTGAACTGAAGCTTTGATTTCTGGTGCTTTCTGGCTGTTTTTTTGGCTCAAATCCACTCCAATGATCCTCCTATGAAGCTTGCAATGATTGGATGGAGTTTAAAATGGATGGTTTGGGAGATGGCAGAAGTTCTGTTCAATGGCAAGTGGTGATCGTGTTTTTGATTCAGTGGCTTTCAGGCTGTTTTAAGGGTTGGTTTGTGTTTAGTGAAGCATGGTGAGACTGTTTGTGAAGTTGGTTTGTGTGTTTGAGGTTTGTGCAAGCAGTTTCGAAAGCTTTTGCAAGATGGTGTGAAAATGAGAATGTTGTGCTAGAGAGTGCTTCAGGCTTGTGTTGTGTATGCTTTGGCTTGCTTTTGATTTGTATAAACAATTGTGATAGGTCAGATGAAGTGATGTGTGCTTTATTGATTGGTATGGCTCAAGTTGCCAAAATGTCAAAGTTGGTGTAAGAGAAGCATGGGCTACTTTCTAGCCAAGGACAAAAAGTGTGTCCTGCGCAGCATGATGTGGGGAGAACCCTAGGATTGATCAGCAAGTCAACAAGCAAGTGGATTGTAACTTATGATGAGTTTTGCAAGTTGGCTTGCTTTTGCTTCTTATGAGATATCTTGCTCCATAAGCCACAAAAATGAGAGACTTCTTGGCCCATTCTGAATTTTAGGTCTTGTATGACCATATTGTGAAGTTTAGAAATCCATTTGATAACTTAATTTGCCTTGAGAAGTGAATTTGCAACTTTGCCTCTTTGGTGGAAAACTTCAAATTTTGTGATTTTTGCCAACTTTGACAAGCCATAACTTTTGATCCAAAATGAATTAGGTCATGTTCTTGTACTTTTTGAAAAGGGAATGATCCATTCTACAACTTTCATGACCAAAGTTTTTCCATTTGAAGCTTTTTTGAATCAAAAAGTAAAGGTTGAAAAAGTTGCCTAAAATGGCAATTTCATTAAAAGTCAAACTTTCCCAAAAAGTCAACTTTGCAAAAGACTTGAAATTCTTCAATTTTGTGAACTTCCAACTTCTTCTATGATCAAATAAAGATCATATACAATAAAAATGATGGAGAACACCCTTTGGTTGGATCATTGGGGGCCTCAGATGCCCTGATTTTACACTGACTTGCTTGAAAAGTCAACTCTTGATCAGGTGACTTCCCCATGGAATTTCTTCATGAAAATTGATATGCATACTCCCTATACCATATAGAGACCAATAGAAAAAAGAATGACCAAAGAATCTGGAGTTATGGCCTCTGAAACCAAAACCCTAATTCTAGGTCATCTGTGCAGTTAAACCTGGCTCTGCTTCCATGCCAATCTCAGTTCTTGTGATTTTTTGACATTCTTGACTTTGAGAGGATATAATATGATGGTTGAACCTACATGGACCCTCTTTAAGTGATTGATGGCCTTTGGAGTGGCTCAAGAAGCTCTTGGATTGCTCAGATCACAAACCCTAGATGCAGATGACTTTGAATCTATGCAGTGAATCAAAAATGTGATATGAGATGCTATGATTGAGTTTATGCATATGAAATGATAACAAGCCATGGTGTGAATGGGTGAGGGCAAATTTGGGGTGTTTACAGCTGCCCCTATTCAAACATGAGTTAGCTGTGCAGGATGTAAGCAACGACTTAACAGGCAAACAAGATAACTTGTGGTTGAATACCAAAGACAGACCGAAATTTGCACTCACAGAATGAAGAAGAAAAGGGATATAGATTGTAAAAGAAAATAAAGTATATTGTAAAGTGTGGGCGACGGAGGACGACCGTCAAGCAGAGGACGACTGCTGGGTAAAGAGTAACGACGGGGACGACCGACATGCTGGGGATAAAGCAGTAAATAAAGCAGTGACGGGGACGGCCGACATGCTGGGGATAAAAGCGATTATGATGGGGACGGCCATCAAGTAAAATTATAAGATTCTATGGGGATTAAAAAATGATGGGGACGACCACCAAGTTCATAAAGTAATGTAACCAACGACGGGGACGGCCATCAGGCTAAAACTGATGAAGGACGATCATCAGGAAAAGGAAAAGGGACCGTGACGGGGACGACCATCGGGTTAAAGAATAAATGAAATAAACAGATGATGAGGTACGGTCATCAAAGGTGAAGGACGATCACCTAGCAGGGGACGGCTGCTCTGTTGGAGATAAAATGAGGGACGGTCATCTAAGGTGAAGGACGATCACCTGGCAGGGCACGGCTGCCGAAAATATCGCGACATAGGACGAATGCCGGATAAAAGGTCAACAATGGGGGCGGCCATCGGACGAGCATGATGAGGGACAATCATCAAGAGGTGAAGGACGATCACCTAGCAGGGGACGGCTGCTCTCAATGGTTTATCATGACGTAGGACGAATGCCAGATAACAAGATCAACGATGGGGACGGCCATCGGATAAAATGATGAAGGACGATCATCAAAAGGTGAAGGACGATCACCTTAGCAGGGGACGGCCGCTAAAAATAATGACATAGGACGAATGTCGTATAAAAGATCAACGATGGGGACGGCCATCGGATGAGCATGATGAAGGACGATCATCAAGAGGTGAAGGATGATCACCTAGCAGGGGACGGCTGCTCTCAAAGTTTATCATGACATAGGACGAATGTCAGATAACAAAAGAAAACCGCTTTGCTGGCGATCTACTGGGGAATAGTAAACACAGACGAGTGTTTATATCCAAGAAATAAAGGTATAAGTGTTTTGACGTTGTGTATAGATTAAAGATGCGGACGAGCATCCCTAAGACTACGATACGGACGAGTATCAGGTAGAAATGAAAACTGACACGTGTTCAGAGATGATGATACGGACGAGTATCAACTGGTTATCAAGGAACACAGACGAATGTTGAATCTGCGGGGATATAAATGGTGTATACAAGATACGGACGAGTATCTGTATAAGTATGAGTGGTGTATAGTTGAGCATTTAACTGTTGGGGAGAGTGACACGGACGAGTGTCGAAAGGAGAAAAGTATAGTATTGTAAACACCCCAAATTTGCCCTCACCCATTCACACCATGGCTTGTGATCATTTCATATGCATAAACACAATCATACCATCTCATATCCCACTTTTGATTCACTGCATAGCTTCAAAGTCATCTGCATCTAGGGTTTGTGACCTGAGCAATCCAAGAGCTTCTTGAGCCACTCCAAAGGTCAACAATCACTTAAAAGGGGTCTATGTGTGTTCAAGTATCATATTATATCCTCTCAAAGTCAAGAATGTCAAAGAATCACAAGAACTGGGATTGGTATGGAAGCAGAGCCAGGCTTGACTGCACAGATGACCTAAAATTAGGGTTTTGGTTTCAGAGGCCATAACTCCAATTTTTTGGTCATTATTGTTTCTATTGGTCTCTATATGGTATAGGGAGTATGCATATCAATTTTCATGAAGAAATTCCATGGGGAAGTCATCTGATCAAGGGTTGACTTTTCAAGCAAGTCAGTGCAAAATCAGGGCATCTGAGACCCCCAATGACCCAACCCAGGGGTGATCTTCATCATTTTGAGTGTATATGATCTTTATTTGATCATAGAAAATGTTGGAAGTTCACATAATTCAAGAATCTCAAGTTTTTGCAAAGTTGACTTTTTGGGCAAGTTTGACTTTTCATGAAAATGTCATTTTATGCAACTTTTTCAACCCTTACTTTATGATTCAAGAAAGCTTCAAATGGAAAAACTTTGGTCATGAAAGTTGTAGAATAGATCTTTCCCTTTTCAAAAAGTACAAGAACATGACCTAATTCATTTTGGATCAAAAGTTATGGTTCATCAAAGTTGGCTAAAATCACTAAAATTCAAGTTATGCACCAAAGAGGCAAAGTTGCAAATCCACTTCTCAAGGCCAATTAAGCTACCAAATGCATTTCTAAACTTCACCACATGATCACACAAGTCTTAAAAATCAGAATGGGCCAATATATCACATGTTTATGGCCTATGGAGCAATACTTTTTCATAGAAAACCAAAGACAAACCAAGTTGCAAAAACTCATGATGGCATTGCATCCACTTGCTAGCTACCTTGCTGATCAACCCTAGCCTTTCCCCTCACCATGCTGCGCAGCCCACACCCCTTGTACTTGGCTAGAACATGACCCATGCTTTCTCTTACACAAAGTTGACAATTTGCAAAAGTAGCCACACCTATCACAAAAGGGCATGTCACATCTTCTGACCAATCAGCATTGTTTATGCAAACTAATTGCAAGCCAAACACAATAACAAGCAAGCCTGAAGCCAGCCATAGAACACATTCTCATTTTCACTCTCAAAAGCAAAAGCTTTTGAAACTCAGAAAACAAGCCACAAACACTTAAACAAACCTCATAGATCAACTCAACTCATCATCCTGGTCACAAAGCACCCCTCATCCTTGCCTTAGACTGCTTGAATCAAGAACACGATTCTCACCTGAGCTTGAACAGAAGCTGTTCAAACTCTCAAACCAGCCAACACAAGATCCTTCTAAGCATCCAGACATCATCAAGGGACCAAAAGGAGTGGATTGCACAAAGAGAAGAGGCCAGAAAGTTGCAGACTGAAAGCTTCAAAACTCAGGTAGCTTCATGAACATTTTTTCCAGAAATGATTTTTAAAGTTCCTAAGTTGTTCTATATGCCTCCCTGATTATGAATATGTTGTTGGTTTTGAAAATGGTGAAGAGATGAGAGTTTAATATGGTTCTGAAACTTTTTGCCCTAAAACTAGTTTGATTCGATTCTCATTGTTTAGGAATGATAAATGTTGTTTGAATGGGGGTTTTGATTCGTTTTTGAGTGGGGATCATTTCTGTTTAATTGGATTTCGTTTTAGATGCGTATAGAGGGAGTTTGTGATTTTGGGTGATCGGAGAAGATGACCGGAACACTGTTCCGGTCACCTGAAAGTCATTAAGGGCTGGATTAGGGCTAATTAATTAGGGTTAGTGAGTTTGAATGCTGACCCTTGGATATGGCGCCAGGTCAATGCGCGCGTGTTTGAGTTTGAATGAGGGCCTTTGGATCTGATTACTTTTCAATTTTCAGATTAAATTCAATTTTTATTTTCCCTTTTATTCATTTAATTTCTCCATTTTATTTAAAATAGCAAAACTAATTTAAAAATTCTGAAATTTTTTATACAAGTTATTATTTAATTTCAGAACACAAAAATATTTTTATTTTTATTTTTTGCATTTATAAGTATTTTTAAATATTTAAAAGTTTATTTTTAATTAATTAATGAGAATTAATTAATTAAAAATACTTTTAGGTATTTAAAAATCATCAAAAAATTCATGAAACATTTAAAAACATTTAGGAACATTGTCCAACCCTCAAACCAAATTTATTTTTTGATCTTGATGCATTTTGAGAATTTTTCATGGAATTAAAATCATTTTGATGCATTATTTTGATCAAAACTTCCAAAAATCATTTCTGCCTAACCATTGAGAGTTGGACCTTGATTCTTTTTGCATTGCATTGTGTTTAGCATGTAGTATGTGAGATTAAATGGCCATGGTTTGATCTTTCATTTTCCATTTATTTGGTATTTTTCTTGTTAAGGAACCCTAAAACCCTAGAAAACTTAGGAAAATCATAACTTGAACTAGGTTAAGAGTTGAGACTTCTCCTTTGGGCAGTGGGTTAGTATAGGATTAGGGATCCTTTGAGTGTGTTTTCAATTTTTTGTGTTGATGTTTGCTTCTGATTTTGGTTTGTGTTTGGTGCTTTGATCATAAACCCTAATTTGGGTTTCCATATGTATCCATCTTGCATTTGCATTCATACCTTGACTTGCCATAGCATTTGGTGCATTCTTTTGATTCATTGAACATATTAAGACATATTGAAAGCATGTTTGATCATTGCATCTTGCATTTGCCATGTTGTATGCCATTTGCATTTCATAACTTTTCATGAATGTTCATGCTTCTTAACTTGTTTCATTTGCATCCATAAGCTTGTATGATCATCCCCATGTGTTGTTTCATGTTTGTAACATCTCATAGCATCATTAACATCATGTATGTGTTTCTGGATTTGATATACATCATGCCATTTCATCTCATTTTGCATTGCATTGCATTTCTTTTCTAACTTTTCAGGTGGTAAGTGACTTTGAGAAGTGAATTTGCCTTCACTTCTCATAACTTCTCTTCATCTCTTTCATGCATCCTTGCTGCATTTTGTCATGTGTTTGAGTATGAGTTTTTTCATTCTTCTTCTTCTCACTTTCTTTCTTCAAGTGACTTGACTTCTTGAATGAGGCAAGTTACTTTGCTTCTCCTGATCCTTTCATCTGCTTCCTGGTGGTTCCATTGAAGACTTCTTTCTTAAACCTCACAAACCTTAGGAACAACCAAGCATGACAATGATTAGGGTTTTGATTAGCCCCCCACTTAGTTTTTTTACCTTTGTGTCTCATTGAGTCTTCTCTTCTCATCTCATAATCAGGGACTAAACCCTAAAGGCTTTAGGGCTTTGTGATTAAGCTTATGCCTGCATCCTTCTATTAGGATGGAGTGTATAACTTTAATCCTAAGTGTTAAACCCTTAATGTGTTTAAATCTCTTAATCAATTCACTTATTAATCATCAAGACATCACACTTGTAACTTGGGCCTTGCATTAGGGTTCTAATTCTTCCTTAATTGGTTAAGAAGGACTAACCCTAGTGTTAATGGACAAGTCCCCCTCAAGTTGTCTTACAAACCCTAAAAATCACTTCATCATCTTATCATTAATTAAAATCCATCTAATAAAGGCTTTGTTTGGTCATGAGGTTAATCCCTAATCATGGATTAAGTTGAGGAGCTTTCCTCAGCTTAAACATTCTCATCTATTATCCTTCTATTAGGATGGTGTAATGAGTCTGTTTAATCCCTGATTATGGCTTAATCTCATTACTTAACACTAAACGAAAACACCAAAAACATCTAAATAATCACAAGTGGGTTAATGACCTTAATCCTACACCATGGTAATTAAGTGTGAGATTCTGACTTCACACTTAAGGTATTCTCATTACCCCTAATCAGAGGGAAGATGTGATGAGTTTACTAAATCCATTGGTTTAGGCTTAAGCTCATTAACTTATGACAAACTTTAAAAAGCAATAAAAGACTGAAAACACAAAAACAAACAGTAATCGTCTCCTCCGGGATTCTTTTCTCATCTCATTCACTCACAACCGAGAACTTGCTTCTTCCGTCTAATGCAAGACAGTTTGCACCTGAGCCAGACCGGTCATACACTTGAGCATAGGCAAGTAAGCAGTTCATAAGTCAATTCATCTTTCAGTCTCTTTGGGTCGAACTACGGTGTTCTGACTTCCTCATTGCACGAGAGGATACGTAGGCATAACTTAACAGTTATCGAACAAAAGTCTCTGTATATTCCCCCTCTTTCCAGCTTTATTCTTTTAGCCTCATATTCATGAGCATTTCATCCTTGTCCCTGCACTGACACTATATACACTCCACACTTCTTTTACACTGACACTTGTACATCCCTTTTCCAGCTCTTTTATACACAGATTGCACTGACACTACCCCTTTATAACACAAATCTTTTAAGCGTGGATCCCGTCGAGTACGGCGGACAATCTGGGTGCTAATACCTTCCCAGGTTGTAACCAACCCCCTTTCTCAGTCTCTCTGGTTCGCAACCGTCTTATCCATATCTTTCTAGGTCTATGCAGCATTGCCTTTCCTCCGGGATAAAAATGCCTAGCTGGCGACTCTTTTCTTTTCCAGTGAGTTCACGGCTGTGTGTTCTCATTGTCCCTTTCGCCGACCGTTCGCGTCTGTACCTTTATTTGGGCCATTCCCCATTTATTCGGGAGCGACAGCTTAGCGACTCTGCTGGGGACCCTTATACTGCAACCAGGGCTTCTGGTTCTTTTTGTGGGTTCCTCCTAGCGCTTGATTGATTTGTGTTTACTGGGGTGTTATGTGCTATTTGTGCTTGTATTTGTATTTATTTTTGCTTTATGTACAGTTGTTTTACTGCTTTCTTTATAGCTTTACATATATCATACTGTCATACTGTGCTGGCTGGATCTGTTTTGTTGCTTTGGTGGGTGGGTGTTCTATTGAGAGTTGAGGTCCTATACCTGGGACCTGAGTGACACCTAGGCTAGAGTGGTTCATATTCTTTCCCATTCCATCTCGGTCTGGTGCGGGAATATGAAACACGGTTCAGATATGGGTTTCTTCTTGAGAACTCTGTGTTGCAGATTTCCTGCAATGCTAGGGCTATCTGGGAAGCCTGCTAAGTCTGAATGACCTTTAGTATGGACCTTCAGAAACTGAGGTGAATTAGAGGAGGATCTTTTATGGTTATTGTGAACACTGTACCTCCGGGTTAGAAGTGTTTACACTTCTCATAACTGATCCAAGTCTGAGGATCCTTGTTTTAGAACACTACCTGTGAGGGGGTTGGGTTGTTTACAGGTTTGCAGGTACCCTTGACCTCAGCATACCCTATTACTTTGATTTGATTAAGAATACTCCATGTTGGAACAGTTCTTGTGATTCTAAACCCTGGACATATGACTCTTTATTTGAGTCCCCCACCTTGGTTACTGGACTTATAGACCTCCATCTGGATTTCTTGAACATACTTGGACCTATATCAGAGCACTTGATCAGATCCAGCTCAGTCACAAACCCTTGCATATCATTTGCATACATCATCATTGCATCATTTTGACATTTGTTTATTTGTTTTTCAGGGTATCCATCTTTATTTTTGGCTTGTTTTGACCTCATCATCAGTATAGACCTATCTTCATCAGTATCTTCTTCAGCTATCTGCTACCTGCTTCAGTCACCTGCACCAGCCAGTCAGTGGCCCGTTTTTTCAGTGTTATCATCAGCATCTTGAAATTTTGTGATCAGGTATGAGATGTCCTAAGAGATGTCCCAACACTTGACAGATTTAACCAAAACTTAAATAGCAAGAAAAGTAAACAACACAGAAGTTTGTTAACCCAGTTCAGTGTATAACCACACTTACATCTGGAGGCTACCAAGCCAGGAGGAAATCCACTATAAGTAATATTAATTCTAGACTTAAACCACCCTGTTTAATCTATCACTTAATAACTACCCAATGCAATTTCTACCTAAGTCACAACATAGATAAGAGTACCCTACTCACTCCCCCTCAATCACACAGTGATCAAGTTTACAAGTTTAATAAAATTGAAGACATTCTTCAAACAAAACAGCTTGATCTTACTTCACAGTTTCAATCAAGTCACAAATGCACTTATGCTTAAAAGCTCATAAAGTGGTACAATAATAACAACCTGCTATTAAAACACTAGACACCCTATTTGGTCTTCTGAAATTCGTACTCAATTCTATGAGTTTCTGTTGCTTAAATAGGTATCTGTAATTTGGGCTTTCTGTAGGATGATCCAGCCCTAATGCGCATGCAGCTTCCACCTTGAATTTAGGGTTTGTTACCTCCTAGATTCTAGGTGATTTAGGTCTTCTGTTTTAATCTGAATCTTCAATATAAAACTCCCTACAGATGCGCCTTGTTCTTTTTTATCCATCATTAATTAATTCCAGATAACTCTCCTTAAATATCTCTGATTAGTTAGTCAATAATTAATTCTGGTAGCAGGTTTGAGATGTCTCAACATCTGTTGGGACATCCTGAAAAACAGAACTTAAGTCATTTACACAATGTCCCAACATCTGGTAAGACATCCTGAAATAAGTTCATATACTCTGTTTGATAATGTCCCAACATTTGATAGGACATTCTGAACTGAATTCAATAATTCTTGTTGGTCAAAAATTCTGCCAATTCAAGACATCTACAAACTCCCCCTTTGGCTAATTTTTGGCTAACATCTTTTCTGGTTTTCAGAGTGCAGCAGAAGTTCTTTTTATCAGAGTATAGCATTACTTTTCTGTTGATTCTTATTTGAGATTACTCCCCCTCAAACATATATGTATCCAATCTTGTTGCAACAGAAAAAAAACTTATTCAGTTCAGAAGCAAACAAACAGATTTTTTTCGTTCATACTTAAACAACAATACAAGTTGTTGTTGTTCTCCCCCTTGGTAGACACAAAATTTAGGGCCAAAGACACTATTCCAGAAATACATTTGCCTCACATACATTTGCCTCACATACATTGATCACTCAGATTCATCACTCTCAGTTTCTTCCTCAACTTCTGTTTCTTCATCAGCTTCACTTTCTTCATCAGAGGCAGCTTTCTGATCTTCTCCACTCTCCAGCCTTTGGATGATTTCTTCAAGTTTCAGCTTCCTTGCTTCAAGTTCTTTGCATGTGCTTTTAAGCTCAGCAATTAGAGCCTTCTTGGAGATTGGAGTCTTAGCAGTTGAAGGACCTGCAGATGTCCCAGAAGGTGCTTCAACATCTGCAGCATGATGACTGAGGAATAACTTGTAGTGAAAAACCAGGGGGCTTTCTCTTTTGCAGGTTGTATCCTTGTCAGTGAGAATTCCAGGGTATTGATTGAGCACTATACCATATAGCAATGATGGAAAAGTTATTGGCAGCTTTGTTGCAGAAGAGCTGGCATGCTTCAAGGTCTGATCAAAAATGTAAGCTCCATAGTCCATCTTGGTTTGAGTTCCCACCGCATAGATAAACCTGGCCAGACCAGTGGAGATTGAAGAAGTGTGGTTGGTAGGCACCCAGTTAGCTGTACCAATCCTGTTCAGCATGGCATATTTTCTTGTAAGCATGCTCACTGAGAGCTTTCCCTTCACAGGCCATGCCTTGACCTGGTTTGCAGTGATAACCTTGCAGACTTGGTTATCTGTTTTACCTAGCTCATTGGGTCCATCTGTTTCTCTTCCTAGGTACTGATTGATGATTTGAGGAGAAAACTCTACACATTTACCTCTAACAAAAACTTTTTGAAACTCAGAGGACTTACCATTTGAACAATCCTCCTGAAGATTAACAATGAACTCTTTGACTAGAAGTTCATAGCAGGGAGAGAGATCTGAGACTGTTTTGAATAGTCCTGCAGCAGAGATGAGGTCAATCAGTTCAGTGCACTCAAGTGCATTGCTGCTCAGTTCTGTTTCTAGGGCAACCCTTCTTTGGTACACAAACTTCCATTTGTTGACACTAGAGACATGATGGAATGATATGTTGTCCAAGGGGGCTTCTGGAACAGCAGATGAAGCCCTAGATGGTGCTGGTTTCTTTTTGGGAGGAGATGTTGGGACATCTGATTCAACATCTGAGTCTGATGGGGTGACAGCTTTTCTTTTCTGAGTTTGAACTTTACTCCATTGTTTTGTTGGCCCAAAAGTAGCTTTAGCTTTGCCTTTCTTTGGGGAAGCTTTCTTCTTCTCAGGAATTTCAGCTTCAGCTTGCATCTTTCCTTTCCTGGACCTGAGCCTTTTGGCTATGCTAGGTCTAACAGAGGCTATGATCTCTGTATCAGAGTCCTGCTCCAGGTTGACCACTGGAGGAGATTGAGTAGTCTCCTCTTCAGCTGGTTGATCAGCAGGGATTTGATCTTCATTTGAGGCTTTGGTCTGATCCTCAGAGACTTCTTCATCATTTTCATTTGAGGCCTTATGCTGGTCCTCAGTTTGTTCCAAATCAGCATCAGATGAGTTCTTTTTCTCATCTTCAGATGTTCCAACATCTATTGGGACATCTTGTTCTGCAGGAGTGTCCTCTGCATCTTGAGCTTGTTCTTCTTGAGGTGCAGGCATGGTGTTCAGAGGAATAGAGATCCCACTCACCACTCTCTGTTCAAAAAGGATTTGGTTGACAATCTCCTTGATGGAATCATCTACATATTTTGAAGATTTTGGGGGCATGTTAGCAGGAGAAGGAATGCCTCCTTTGGCTTTGCTGCAAACTTGATCTTTAGCTCTCTTTGGAGTTCTTGGCTTTTTAGTGTGAGAAGCACTTCCTCTGAGTTCGTCCAATGGAGTTGATTTCATTGGTACCACAGAGATGGGAGTGGCATGAACTACGTCTTCTTTGTTGAGAACTTCTTCAGTTGTGTTAGGGTTTTGAGACATTGTTGAGGAAGATGGATGAAAAGCTTTAGGGTTTATGATTTCTGAAGAATAGCTAGTTAATGTGATTCGCTTGTGATAGTATGATGAGAATCTTGATAGCTGATTATAAACAGTTACTAAATAAGTAGCCGTTACATTGCAAATGATTAGAGATGGAATTCCCAAGGATCTTGTCCAGACTGGTTTTGCCATCTGGAACTTATGCCATACAATGTCATATGACATGTTGGCACATCTCATTAACTGTTAAATATCACATAAACAGATTCCAAGTTTGCCCCTTAAGTTCTCAAATTGTGTAGCATCCAATGCTTTGGTAAAGATATCAGCTAACTGCAGATTTGTAGCTACATGTTCCAATGAAATCACCTTTTCTTCTACAAGATCTCTGATGAAATGATGTATGATATCAATATGCTTGGTCCTGCTATGTTGGATAGGATTCTTTGATATGTTGATTGCACTTAAGTTGTCACAGTACAATGTCATGACATCCTGTGGGACATTGTACTCAGTGAGCATTTGCTTCATCCAAACCAACTGAGAACAACTGCTTCCAGCTGCTATATATTCAGCTTCAACTGTATATAAGGATACACAATTTTGTTTCTTACTGAACCAAGAAATCAAATTGTTTCCTAGAAAGAAGCATCCTCCTGAGGTGCTTTTTCTGTCATCAGCACTTCCAGCCCAATCAGCATCACAGAAGCCAGTAAGAATTGGTTTACATCCATGAAAGTACATTATGCCATAGTCACAAGTACCATTAACATATTTAAGAATTCTCTTGACTTGATTTAGATGACTGACTTTTGGATCAGCTTGATATCTTGCACATACACCTACTGCAAAAGCTATGTCAGGTCTGCTAGCAGTCAAGTATAACAAGCTTCCAATCATGCTTCTGTATAAGCTTTGATCTACACTCTCACCCTTTTCATCTTTAGTAAGCTTTAAATGTGTGGGGGCAGGTGTTCTCTTATGAGTAGCATTTTCCATTCCAAATTTCTTGACTATGTTCTTGGTATACTTGCTTTGGGAGATGAACATTGAGTCTTCCATTTGCTTTATTTGCAGACCAAGAAAGTAGGTTAACTCTCCTACTAGACTCATTTCAAATTCAGATTCCATCTGCTTGACAAAATGTTTGACCATCCTTTCAGACATCCCACCAAAGACAATATCATCAACATATATTTGAGCAATCATGACATTCCCTTCTTCATCTTTAACAAACAGGGTTTTGTCAATTCCACCTTTTCTGTATCCTTGCTTGATAAGAAATGTGGTCAGTCTTTCATACCATGCCCTTGGAGCTTGCTTCAAACCATAAAGTGCCTTCTTTAGTTTGTATACATGATTTGGACAGCTTGGATCAACAAATCCTTTAGGCTGTTCTACATATACTTCTTCATTAAGATATCCATTTAAAAAGGCACTTTTCACATCCATTTGAAATAGCTTGAACTTCAAGATACAAGCAATTCCCAAAAGTAGTCTAATTGATTCAAGCCTTGCTACTGGTGCAAAGGTTTCATCAAAGTCTACTCCTTCAATTTGAGTGTATCCTTGAGCTACAAGTCTAGCTTTGTTCTTTGTAACAACTCCTTGTTCATTTGACTTGTTCTTATACACCCATTTTGTACCAATCACATTTATGTCATCAGGTCTAGGAACAAGATTCCACACTTCATTCCTTGTGAATTGACCTAATTCCTCTTGCATAGCACAAATCCAGTATTCATCAGTAAGAGCTTCCTTGATGTTTTTAGGTTCTATTTTGGAAACAAAACAAGAACCTGAAATCACTTCTCTTGATCTAGTACTCACACCTCTGTTGGGATCACCAATTATCAGATCTTTGGGATGATCCTTCTGTATTTTGATGGAGGGAGGTTTGCTGGATTCTTCTGTCCTTGTATCAGTTTGAGTGAAGTTATAATGATCATTCTTTTCTTCAGCTTCAATCTTGATATCAGCTGATGTTCCAACATCTTCTGGGACATCTGTAGGAGCATCATCAATTATCACATTTATGGACTCCATGATAACTTTGGTTCTAGAATTAAATACTCTATATGCTCTGCTGTTTATGGAGTATCCAAGGAAAATCCCTTCATCACTTTTAGGATCCATTTTTCTTCTTTGCTCCCTATCTGCCAGAATATAACAGTTACTTCCAAATACATGGAAGTACTTAACTGTGGGTTTTTTGCCCTTCCAGACTTCATATATTGTGGACAAAGTTCCTTTCCTTAAAGTAACTCTGTTATGAATGTAACAGGCAGTGTTCATAGCTTCAGCCCAGAAGTACAGAGGTAACTTTTTAGCATGGATCATAGCTCTTGCTGATTCTTGAATAGTTCTATTCTTCCTTTCAACAATCCCATTCTGTTGAGGAGTGATTGGTGAAGAATATTCATGATTGATTCCTTCTGAAGAGCAGAATTCTAAGAACTTTTGGTTCTCAAATTCTTTTCCATGATCACTTCTTATTCTGATCACACAGCTGGATTTTTCCCTTTGCAATCTTTGACATAACTCTTTGAATACATCAAATACATCAGACTTTTCTTTGATGAAATTTATCCATGTATATCTTGAAAAGTCATCAACCACAACATAGGCATACCTCTTACCACCAAGACTTTCAACCTGCATAGGTCCCATCAGATCCATATGCAAAAGTTCCAAAACTTTGGAAGTTGTCAGATGTTGGAGCTTTGGATGGGACATCTTGGTTTGCTTGCCTATTTGACATTCACCACATATTTTGCCATCATCAATCTTCAGTTTAGGAATACCTCTTACAGCATCCATGGATATTATCTTCTTTATGCCTCTGAAATGAAGATGACCTAGTCTTTGGTGCCATAGTTTCACTTCTTCTTCTTTAGCTAAAGAGCAAGTTGAAGTAAGACTGAGATTTTGGGATTCCCACATGTAACAGTTGTCTTTAGATCTGGCTCCTTTCATGACAACCTCTTGTTCTTTGTTAGTCACTATGCATTCAGTTTTGGTAAAGTTTACACTGTACCCTTGATCACATAATTGACTTATGCTGATCAGGTTAGCAGTTAAACCTTTAACTAGCAGCACATCATCTAGTCTTGGAACATCTTGACAATCCAAGGTTCCAACTCCCTTGATTTCTCCTTTAGCTCCATCTCCAAAGGTCACATACCTGGATGAATGTGATTTTAAGTTTACTAGCAGATTCTTCAATCCAGTCATGTGTCTTGAACATCCACTGTCAAAGTACCAGTCTTCTTTAGCTGATACTCTTAGTGATGTATGTGCTATGTATGCAGTACTTTTCTTTGACCAGATGAGTTGAGATTTCTTTTGATGCCTCTGCCCAGAGTGTTGTTTATCAGCTGATCTCCAAGCTTGATTGTTGATCTTGTTCTTGTAGCTTTGATCAGCTTCAGTGCTAGCTTTTGGTTTCCATACCTTCTTGATATTTTCTGTCTTCTGCTTAGGAGGTTGCTGATTTCTTTGATGTTTATGCAGCACTTTCTTGGTAACTTCTATTTTCTTCTTGGAAGGTTGCTGATACATCTGATTTGGATATCCATGCAACTTATAACAATGAGGTTTGATATGTCCAAATCTTCCACAGTGATGGCATCTCCATCTTTGATACTTCTTCTTCATTTTGTTCTTTTCAGAATGTTGAGACATCTGTTGGAACATTATGTTTGACTTTGTGTTCTTTTCCTGATGTTGAAGCATCTGTTGGGACATTTTGTTAGACTGTATGGATTTTGAAGTTGTTTTGCTAGAGCTAGCTTCATCTTTATTTACTCTGTTAAATCCCAGTCCACTTTTATCCCCTGAGTGCTTATTGTTGTTGAGAATCACATCCAGTGTATTTGAGCTGCTGTTCAACATTCTAACAGATTTGGACATATGTTCCAACTTGGAGTTGAGAAGACTTACTTCACTTTTTAAGGTGTCAATGATCTCCTGATCATTTGCTTTGTCATCTTCTAATGCCTCATTCTGCTTCTTTAGCTTTATAACCTCACTGCATATTTCAGAGCTTCTTTTGTATAGATCTTTGAATGCTTTCTCAAGTTCTTCATAAGTAAGTTCTCCATCACTGGATTCACTTTCAGAGTCACATAATCCAGCTAAAGCAGTGATATGCTTAGCTAATTCCTCTTCTGAATCACCTCCTGAGTCTTCATCAGACCAGGTCACAGAGAGTCCTTTCTTTTGCCTTTTTAAGTAGGTAGGACATTCATTCCTGATGTGTCCATATCCTTCACATCCATGGCATTTGACTCCTTTTTCTTGACTGGTCTTTTCAGCATAATTTGACCTTCTGTTAGCATCATAAGGTCTCCTGTTCTCAGAAGAGTTTGTGTTTCTTCCACTGGGTTTGGATTTGCCTTCCATTCCTCTGAGAATCTGTTTGAATTGTCTTCCAAGCATAGCAAGGTTGTCTGATAAGCTTTTATCATTTTCTGATTCATCATCTTCTTCTTCATCAGTATTTGACACCAAGGCTATGCTTTTGTTTTTTTTAACATTTGTGTCATTCATTCCCATCTCAAAAGTTTGAAGGGAACCAATGAGTTCTTCAACTTTCATAGAGCATATGTCTTGATCTTCTTCTATTGCTGTGACTTTCATGTCAAATCTTTTTGGCAAAGATCTGAGGATTTTTCTTACAAGCTTTTCATCAGTCATTTTTTCTCCCAAAGCTCCAGAAGTATTAGCTACTTCTAAAATGTTCATGTAGAATTCATGAACTGTCTCATCTTCCTTCATTCTCAAGTTTTCAAATTTTGTGGTGAGAAGTTGAAGTCTTGACATCTTTACTTTTGATGTTCCTTCATGAGTTGTTTTGAGAGTATCCCACACATCTTTGGCTAGCTCACAATGATGTACAAGTCTGAAGATGTTCCTATCAATGCCATTGAATAAAGCATTTAAGGCCTTTGAGTTGCCTAGTGCTGAATCTTCTTCTTCCTTACTCCATTCTTCTTCAGGTTTCAGCACTTTTGATCCATCTTTGGTATCTTGGACAGGATAATCCCATCCAATGTTGACTGCTCTCCATGCCCTGTTGTCAAGTGATCTTAAGAATGCAATCATTCTTGGCTTCCAGTAGTCATAATTAGATCCATCCAGAATAGGTGGTCTATTTACTGACCCTATATCTCTGTCCATGTTACAAAATTTGTATTCCCTAGATCTCACCCAGTATAAACAGGCAGGGTGCCTGCTCTGATGCCAATTGAAATTCTGTGATCATGTATGAGATGTCCTAAGAGATGTCCCAACACTTGACAGATTTAACCAAAACTTAAATAGCAAGAAAAGTAAACAACACAGAAGTTTGTTAACCCAGTTCAGTGTATAACCACACTTACATCTGGAGGCTACCAAGCCAGGAGGAAATCCACTATAAGTAATATTAATTCTAGACTTAAACCACCCTGTTTAATCTATCACTTAATAACTACCCAATGCAATTTCTACCTAAGTCACAACTTAGATAAGAGTACCCTACTCACTCCCCCTCAATCACACAGTGATCAAGTTTACAAGTTTAATAAAATTGAAGACATTCTTCAAACAAAACAGCTTGATCTTACTTCACAGTTTCAATCAAGTCACAAATGCACTTATGCTTAAAAGCTCATAAAGTGGTACAATAATAACAACCTGCTATTAAAACACTAGACACCCTATTTGGTCTTCTGAAATTCGTACTCAATTCTATGAGTTTCTGTTGCTTAAATAGGTATCTGTAATTTGGGCTTTCTGTAGGATGATCCAGCCCTAATGCGCATGCAGCTTCCACCTTGAATTTAGGGTTTGTTACCTCCTAGATTATAGGTGATTTAGGTCTTCTGTTTTAATCTGAATCTTCAATATAAAACTCCCTACAGATGCGCCTTGTTCTGTTTTATCCATCATTAATTAATTCCAGATAACTCTCCTTAAATATCTCTGATTAGTTAGTCAATAATTAATTCTGGTAGCAGGTTTGAGATGTCTCAACATCTGTTGGGACATCCTGAAAAACTGAACTTAAGTCATTTACACAATGTCCCAACATCTGGTAAGACATCCTGAAATAAGTTCATATACTCTGTTTGATAATGTCCCAACATTTGATAGGACATTCTGAACTGAATTCAATAATTCTTGTTGGTCAAAAATTCTGCCAATTCAAGACATCTACAAATCTGTCTCAACTCATCCTCAATAACATGGCACCTAAGAAGAGTAATATCTCCTACCACTTCTTTCAGCCTGAGCTAGCTGACATCAGGAGGATTCAGACCCTGATTACTCCAGACCATATACCACTTTTTGGAGAACACTATGGAGGCATACTTGATGTGGTTATGGATTTGGACCCTTCACAGAGGAGCTTGATTCACACTTGCCTGCAGTTCTATGATCCCCCTCTGAGGTGTTTCACTTTTCAGGATTTTCAGTTGGGCCCTTTGTTAGAAGAGTACTCATCATTGGTTGGTATACCTATCAGGGGTGGAGTCCCCTTCAACCCTGAGATGGCTTCTCCAAGTAATGAAGAAGTAGCAAAGGCATTGCATCTGGAACCAGTTCTGATTGGGCAGCATATGACTACTAAGGCTGGAATCTCTGGCCTGCATCTGGATTTCTTGATCTCTCAAGCTACCCTGAAGGCTTCTTTGGGAGAGTGGAAAGCAGTCTGTGCTTTATTGGCCCTGAGCATATATGGGATCATATTATTTGCAGATGAGCCTAGATTCATTAGCAAGAATGCAATCCACCTTTTCATTATGAGGAACCCAGTGCCCACTTTATTGGGGGATTTCTACTACTCAGTACACCAGAGGAATGAAAAGCAGAGGGGAAGATTAGTGAGGTGCTGTTCTCCTTTGTTCCATACTTGGCTTCTCAAGCATTTGCCCAAGACTGATGCATTTTTGAATCGTCATCAGCTGAGGAACTGGGCTAGAAGACTCACTGCTTTAACTACAGCTGATATCAGGTGGTGCACTCAAAGCACAAAGGGCAGGGATGTCATTACCAGTTGTGGGCAGTTTCCCAATGTACCCCTGATAGGAGTTAAGGGTTGCATCAATTACAACCCCCTGCTATTCAAAAGACAACTGGGCTATGCATTGGTCCACACTCCTAAGGCACAAGACTTGGCTGAGACTCTTTTCTGTGAGAACAAGCCTAATCTGGCTATTGTCAGGCAGGCAGCCTGGGCCTGGGACAATGTTCAGACTAAAGGAGTAACCATTCTGGGGAAGTGTAACAATGTGGCATCAGCACAGTACTATGAGTGGTCCCATGCCAGGGCTCAATTTTCTGGGATGCCCTTTACCATGGAGGATATGCCTGGACCATCCTCAGCACCACCTCCTGTCACTGTCAGCTTAGAGGAGTTTGAGAATTTGAAAGAAAGAAATGAGAAGTTGACTCAGGCTTTACAGAAGACCCTCTGGGAGAAGAGTGATGGTAGGTTGGATATTGAAAGGTTGGAGAGGTTGAAGGTGGAGCATCTGGCTAAAATTGAGAAGTCTGAGGATTACATCAAGAAGTCTAGGGCTGGAGAACAGATCTTGAAGAATGCTTGCAAGGAAGCCCAGTTCCAGAAAGCCAGGACTGACTTGTATCTGAAGGAGAGTCAAGCTAGGTGGGTCAGGATCACCGAAGCTCGTACTCTGGAGGATAAGAGGACTCAGGACAAGATAGAGCAGCTGGAAGCTAGTGCAAAAGAGCAGCAGGAAGCCCTGGCAGCAGCCCGGAGGGAGATCTCAGAGCTGAAGATCAGAGCTGGAGTGAAGAGGTCAAAAGACCAGAGTCAGCACAAGAAGCTAACTGCAGCTGTAACTACCCGGAATCTCCTTATCAGGAATCTCACGGAGCGTCCGGCTGATCCTGTGACTGAAGCACTTCTCAAGGAAGTTCAGGAGGATGAGTTTGGTCTTGGTGTCTGACTTTTGCTTGTTGTTGTTTTCATTTCATGTACTTTTATTTTATTATGATGTATTTTGACCCCTCAGAGGGCAGGTTTTGTAAAGAACAAACTATGTAACTTTTGCTTTTTGTAATATATGTATCCGTTTGTTCCATCTGAGTTTACTTCAAAAGCAACATCAACAGCATCTTCAAGGGTCTGGAAGGGTCAAAGCCAAGTACCAAGCCGGATACCTTGGAAACAAATAAGCATACTTCATTGCATGCTAACCCTTTTGTTTGTTTTGTAGGTTTATTTTGTCATTTTCACTAACTCTGTCGTGATGTCCAGGAACTATTGCTCGATGTCGGGTATTTCCACTCAACCGTCCACACCGATATCCAACCCGTAACAACCTTCCGGGCATACAAATGGATCAGGTACAACAGGACCTTGCAGAGGTCAGAAACCAAATGGCCAACGAAATATTGGAAATGAGAACTCAGATGACGCAGTTTATGGAAGTAATGAACAATATGGCTCAGAGCCAAGAGAGATTGAGAGTAATGGTGGAAAGGCAGAATCAAGAAGATCCCCATATAGGGACTGCTGGGACAAGCAACAATGAGAGGGTCCAACCTCATGTCAACCCCCCTGTATTTGGACCCCACCTTCATCCAGAGATCAACATTCCTGCTAATGTTCAAGGGACTGCCACTGCAGGCAGAGTGCTGCAAGAAGACCCCCAGGAGGATCAGTTCACAGTAATGGGTGCTGGGGAAGAAGCCTATGACATAAGACTGGAGGAAATTGCTGAAAAATTAAGATCCTTGGAGTCCCAAAACTCTTTGGGTTTTGATGTTATGGACATGGGCCTAGTGGACGGGGTCAGGATTCCCCATAAGTTTAAGCCTCCTTGTTTTGAAAAGTACAACGGGACTTCCTGCCCACGGACCCACTTACAATCCTTTTTGGGAAGGTTGAAAGCATATACCATGGACGAGAAGCTATGGATGTTTTATTTTGAGGATAGCTTAACCGGAGCGTCAAGGGAATGGTACTCCCATTTGACTAGAGCGACCATCAGGTGTTGGAAGGACTTGGCAGAGGCCTTCATCCGACAATACCAGTATAATTTGGATATGGCACCCAACAGGACCCTCCTGATGGGGATGTCTCAATCATCTAGGGAAAGCTTCCAAGAATACGCCCAGAGATGGAGACATCTGGCTGCTGCTGTCCAGCCACCTATGTCAGAGAGGGAGATGGCAGATATGTTTATGAACACCCTCCAAGGAACATACATTGACAGGTTGGCTGCTTTCTCTTCTACCAGCTTTGCAGATGTCGTTATAGCTGGAGAGAGAATTGAGAGCCTGTTAAAGATGGGCAAAATTTCTGACAACGGTGCCAGCTCATCCAGTAATACAAGGAAGCCTTTTGCGGGCCCAAGAAGAACTGGTGAGACCAATGCTATCCATACCAACAGGGGCAGACCCCAATATGTTCATAGGTCCGTGGCAACAGTCACTATCCCCGCTCCAATTCATCCTCAACCAGCTTATCAACCACCGCAATCAAATTATCAGCAACAAACTCAGTATCCTCCTCAGAGAAACTATAACAACACCAACAACAACAATCAGCAAAGACCGTTCCAACAGAGACCTTCTCAGGCCAATAGGGTGATCGATCCGATCCCTATGCCATATGCCACATTACTGCCACAACTCCTGAAACTCAACCTGGTTGAGCTAAGGACGTTGGCACCTCCAGATCCTGCCAGTTTGCCTAGAAATTATGACTCCAACGCCAGATGTGCTTTTCATTCAAATGCACCTAGCCATAGTACAGAAAAGTGCAGAGCTTTGCACATGAAGGTACAAGACTTGGTAGACTCTAAGGCTCTGAATTTTGCACCACCACCAAATGTTAATAAGAACCCTATGCCAAACCACGGAGGTCCCAGAATCAATGCTATTGAAGAAGACAAGCCGTCTTACTTGATAACCAGTGTGGGTCAGATTCGGACACCGTTGGTAGAGATCAAAGCTCAACTCCTTGAATGTCAAATGTTCCCGGGATGTGAGCTAGGGTGTGCTTATTGCAACATTTCAGTGAATGGTTGCGATAACTTGAGAGATGGCATAGATGGTCTCATCCAAAGTGGCCTGCTTCAAATCACAACGTCAATTCCTACCAATCCAGCAACCTCATCAGCAACAATTCCTGTGTCTTCTACAAATACAACAACCATTGTTCCAAGCAACTCTTCAATTTCATCAACAAGCGCTTCATCTGTTCTTTCAACGGACCAAATATCAGCAAACATCCCTTCTACAACTTCAGCACCCCTTCATTCAGAAGCTCCTACAACAACAACACACATCCTTCCAATGATGTCTCCTACAACTTCAGCAGCAAATGTCTCAACAGTCACAATTTATTATGATCCTGAAAATGATTCTGCCTACAACTCGCAAAGTGCCACTCCTATCAGAGCACCAGTCACAATATACTATGATCCACAGACTATCACAGTCCCTTCTGCAGCTGCCATCAGCCCAGTCACCGTCACGGTGCCTGGGCCAGTACCTTATGAAAGCAGTAATGCCATCCCTTGGCATTACGGCTCTGATCTATACTGCGAAGGACAGAAAATCACTTTTGAATCATCAACCCCTGCACCACAAGTAGACAATGTGGGAGGAAGCGGAGGCTTCACTCGAAGCGGACGTCTCTTTGCTCCACAAACTCAAAGACCCACTGCCGAAGCAGAAGCTGCTGCCAAGGCAAAAGGGAAAAGCTTGGTGCAGGAAGAGCAGATTGTTAAGGAAACTTTGAAAGCACCCTTTGATCAAGAAGTTGATGAGTTCATGAGAATCATCAAGAAAAGTGATTACAAAATAGTGGATCAGCTTCACCAGACGCCTTCCAAGATCTCAATTCTATCATTGCTTATGTGCTCCGAGGCTCACCGGAACGCACTACTAAAAGTTTTGCAGGCAGCTTATGTGCCAGAAGAGATCACCGTCAATCAGCTGGAAGCGGTGGTTGGAAATGTTAATGCTAGTCATGGACTAGGGTTCACTAACACTGATTTGACTACGGAAGGACGCAATCATAACAAGGCTTTGCACATTACCATGGAATGCAAAGGTGCAGTTCTCTCCCATGTGCTGGTAGACACAGGATCATCCCTCAATGTCTTACCTAAAAAAGCCCTTGTGAAGCTAGAGTATGACGGATTGGCATTACGTCCCAGCAACCTGGTAGTGAGAGCCTTTGATGGTTCTAAGAGATCGATTCTGGGAGAGATTGAGTTGCCCATAACGATTGGCCCACAAACTTTCAAAACGACCTTCTACGTGATGGATATACAGCCTGCCTACAGCTGTCTATTGGGTAGGCCATGGATTCACGCCGCTGGTGCCGTGACCTCAACCCTTCACCAGAAGTTAAAATTCGAGTGGGAGGGTCAAGTCGTTACCATCTGTGGAGAGGAGGATATTTTTGTTAGCCACCTGGCTACCTACAAATATATTGATATGGATGGGGAGATCCACGAGACAATGAGTCAAGTGTTTGAGGCCTTGAACATAAATGAAACATCTGTTGTACCTGGAACCTCAATGACATCATACCAACAAGCCCGGAAGGTTGTTGAAGAAGGAAATGCCCAAGGCTGGGGCAAATTGTTACCTGTGGAGAAGAAAGAGGATAGATTTGGGTTGGGTTACAAACCAACTCAACAAGATCAAGCAGAGGCTGCCAAGGAGCCCAACTTTGTTAGTGGGGGAATGCTCACCCTTGATGCTGTCAACAATTTGGAAGACGAGGATGAAAGCGACTGCAACCTGGAGAGTTGGATCCGTCCAAAGATCCCGGGGAGCAGTATCTCAAACTGGTCTTCCCAGGAAATTATAAGAGTTACTCATGCAGAGTAATTATTATTTCCTGTATTTTTATAGCATGCATCAAAGTCTTGCATCTTGCCCAAGATGACAAGACTTATTTTGTAATCGGGCCATCTGTAATTTTTGTGCAACAAGATTAATCAATGAAATATCAGACATCTTTTGCAAATGAGTCTTTTTTCTTTTCCGCTCACTGTTTTTCCATTTTTCTTTTTGTTCAAAAAAATAAAGGGCAGTGTTTTCAAAATGACAACTTTATTTCACATTTCTAAACAAGATTAAAATCAAATCACTAAAATGAACAAACTGAACCCTTGCAGAGTGTGCCTTCCAGACTGCACCGACAACAGCACGGCTATGACTTCGTATGACTTTGACAATCCGATCAATCAAGCCGACGAAGGGGTTGAAGAAGAGTATGAGCTTCCTGAAGAGCTAGCCAGGTTGTTGAGACAAGAGGAAAAGGTTATCACCCCTCACCAGGAGGAGGTTGAGACAATTAATCTTGGTACAGATGGAGACGTGAAAGAAGTTAAAATCGGGGCCTGCTTACAAGACTCAGTGAAGAGACAACTGATTGACCTGCTGCAAGAATATGTGGACGTGTTTGCTTGGTCCTATCAAGATATGCCAGGGTTGGACACCGACATTGTTGTGCACAAGCTGCCTTTAAGAGAAGAATGCCCACCGGTTAAGCAGAAACTGTGTCGTACTCGCCCAGACATGGCAATGAAAATCAAGGAAGAGGTACAGAAGCAGTGGGACGCCGGGTTCCTTGCTGTATCTAGCTATCCACCGTGGGTTGCTAACATAGTACCTGTGCCAAAGAAAGACGGCAAGGTTAGGATGTGTGTTGACTATCGGGATCTGAACAGAGCCAGCCCGAAAGATGATTTCCCATTACCTCACATTGATGTATTGGTGGACAATACGGCTCAGTTCTCGGTATTCTCCTTCATGGATGGATTTTCAGGATACAATCAGATTAAAATGTCACCTGAAGACATGGAAAAGACAACCTTCATCACACCCTGGGGCACGTTCTGCTACAAAGTAATGCCATTTGGGCTCCAGAATGCCGGTGCGACGTATCAACGGGCCATGGTAACATTATTCCACGATATGATCCATAAAGAAATCGAATGTTATGTGGATGACATGATTGCCAAGTCCCTTACTGAAGAAGACCACCTGGTAAATCTGCTAAAGCTGTTCAAGCGTCTAAGGAAGTACCAACTGAAGCTGAACCCAAACAAATGCACATTCGGGGTGCGATCTGGTAAGCTGCTGGGTTTTATTGTGAGCGAGAAAGGGATTGAATTTGACCCTGACAAAGTCAAAGCTATTCAAGAGATGCCTGCACCGAAGACAGAGAAGGAAGTTCGAGGTTTCTTAGGTCGATTGAACTACATCTCAAGGTTCATATCACACCTTACGGCAACCTGCGAACCCTTGTTCAAATTGTTGAAGAAAGAACAGACGGTCAGGTGGAACGAAGACTGCCAGAAGGCTTTTGACAAGATCAAAGAATACTTGCAAGAACCTCCAATCCTCATGCCTCCAGTTGAAGGAAGACCTCTGATAATGTACTTGACAGTAATAGAAGAGTCGATGGGATGTGTGTTGGGCCAGCATGACGAGTCTGGTCGAAAAGAGTATGCAATATACTACCTAAGCAAAAAGTTTACCGACTGTGAACAACGTTATTCACTGCTCGAGAAAACTTGTTGTGCTTTAGCATGGGCTGCTCGCCGACTAAGACAGTATATGTTGACCCACACTACTTTATTGATCTCAAAGATGGACCCAGTCAAGTATATTTTTGAGAAGCCAGCACTTACCGGACGGGTTGCAAGATGGCAAATGATCCTCACAGAGTATGACATCCAATACACCTATCAGAAAGCCATCAAGGGCAGTGTATTGTCTGAATATCTTGCTGAGCAACCTATTGATGATTACCAGCCTATGAGATTTGACTTCCCTGATGAAGACATCATGTTCATAAAAACAAAAGATCATGAAGAGCCTGTTCACACTGAAGGGCCTGACCCGGAGGAAGAATGGACTATGATGTTTGATGGGGCTGTAAATATGAATGGTCGTGGTGTTGGTGCAGTACTCATTACACCTAAAGGAGTTCACATGCCTTTCTCGGCAAAACTCACCTTTAACTGCACTAACAACGAAGCTGAATACGAAGCTTGCATTATGGGTCTTGAGGAAGCCATTGACCTCAGGATCAAGACGTTGACTGTATTTGGAGATTCAGCTTTGGTAATCAATCAAACCAATGGCAAATGGTACACCCACCAGGATCATTTGATACCTTACCGGGATTATACAAGGAGGTTGTTGACTTTCTTTACAACGGTCAAGCTTGAGTATATCCCTCGGGACGAAAATCAGTTTGCAGATGCTCTGGCTACCATTTCCTCCATGATCAAAGTCCAAGCTGCCAACTTTGTACCTCAAATTGCAGTATCCAGACTTGACAGACCAGCATATGTATTTGCAGCAGATGTTGTCAAAGATGATAAGCCTTGGTTCCATGACATTAAGTGCTTCTTGGAGGATCAAGCATACCCACCTGGGGCATCTTCCAATGATAAGAAGACTTTGAGAAGGCTTGCTGGTAGTTTCTTCTTGAACACTGATGGCTCCCTATACAAGAGAAACTTTGATATGGTACTCCTCAGATGCGTTGATAAGACAGAAGCAGACTTGTTAATGCGTGAAGTGCACGAAGGATCCTTTGGTACCCATGCGGGAGGGCATGCCATGGCCAGGAAGTTGTTAAGGTCGGGCTATTACTGGATCACAATGGATGCTGACTGTTGTGCCTATGCGAGGAAATGCCATAAATGCCAGATTTATGCGGATAAGGTGCATGTGCCTCCCAATCCTTTGAATGTGATGTCTTCACCTTGGCCCTTTGCTATGTGGGGCATTGACATGATTGGCAAGATTGAACCAACTGCTTCAAATGGCCACAGATTCATCTTGGTTGCTATTGACTATTTTACCAAGTGGGTTGAAGCAGCTTCCTATGCCAATGTTACAAGACAAGTGGTAGCCAGATTTCTGAAAAGAGATATCATCTGTCGATATGGAGTTCCCGAGCGAATCATTACTGATAATGGTTCCAATTTAAACAACAAGATGATGGCTGAACTATGCCGGGACTTCAAAATTCAACATCACAATTCTTCTCCTTACAGGCCAAAGATGAATGGCGCTGTTGAGGCAGCAAATAAAAATATCAAGAAGATTGTGCAGAAGATGGTGGTCACTTATAAGGACTGGCATGAGATGCTACCATTTGCCTTGCATGGGTACCGCACGTCGATCAGAACATCCACCGGGGCAACACCGTATCAGCTTGTCTATGGTATGGAGGCAGTCCTGCCTGTTGAAGTTGAGCTACCCTCTCTACGGGTACTGATGGATGTTAAATTAAGCGAAGCAGAATGGGTTCGGTCCCGATACGAGCAACTGAGTCTGATTGAAGAGAAAAGATTGGCTGCAATCTGTCATGGACAGTTGTATCAGAAAAGAATGAAGAAGGCCTTCGATCAGAAAGTCAGGCACCGAGAGTACCAAGTAGGGGATCTTGTGCTGAAGAGAATCCTCCCTCCTCATACAGACCACAGGGGCAAGTGGACTCCAAATTATGAAGGACCATTCGTAGTAAAAAAAGTATTCTCCGGCGGAGCACTCATGCTCGGTACTATGGATGGTGAAGACTTCCCGTCCCCTGTTGTAAACACCCCAAATTTGCCCTCACCCATTTCACCATGGCTTGTGATCATTCTCATATGCATAAACACAATCATATCATCTCACCTCTCATTTTTTGATTCACTGCATTGGTCCTAAGTCATCTGCACCTAGGTTTTGTGATCTGAGCAATCTCAGAGCTTCTTGAGCCACTCCAAAGGCCACCAATCACTTCAAAGGGATCCATGTGTGTTCATCTATCATATTACATCCTCTCAAGGTCAAAAATTCAAAAGAATCACAAGAACTAGGGTTTGAGTGGATGCAGAGCCAGGTTTGACTGCACAGTTGACCTAAAATTAGGGTTTTGGTTTTAGAGGCCATAACCCCAAATTTTTTGGTCATTCTTGTTTCCATTGGTCTCTACATGGTATAAGGAGTATGCATATCAATTTTCATGAAGAAATTCCATGGGGAAGTCATCTGATCAAGGGTTGACTTTTCAGACAAGTCAGTGTAAAATCAGGGCATCTGAGGCCCCCAATGACCCAACCAATGGGCGATCTTCATCATTTTGAGTGTATATGGTCTTTATTTGATCATGGAAGAAGATTGAAGTTCACAAAAATCAAGAATTTAGGGTTTTTGCAAATGTTGACTTTTTGGGCATAGTTGACTTTTCAAGAATGCATCATTTTAGGTCATTTTTCAAGCCTTGATTCTTGATCCAAAAAGGCTTCAAATGGAAAAACTTTGGTCATGAAAGTTGTAGATCTCATCTTTCCCTTTTCAAAAAGTACAAGAACATGATCAAACTCTTCTTGGATCAAAAGTTATGGCATGACAAAGTTGGCTAAAATCATTGATTTTCAAGGCATGCTTCAAATGGAAATTTTGCAAAGTCATGAACCAATGCCTCTTGTGACCTCTAGTTCATTTCAAACCAGCATACAAACATTCTATAAGTCATAAAAATCAGAATTGAACCAAGAATGCCCATGAATTATGGCTTGTGGGATTAGGAAGTCACATGTGAACCAAAAAGCCAACAACTTGCAAAATCATCATTGTGCTTCTACCACTTGATGCATTGGATGCTGCACTTTGGCTAGCCTCTCACCTCACCTTGCTGCACCAGAACCAGCCTTGTACTAGCCTAGATCATGAGCCATACCTTCCTTACACAATTTTTGACTTTTTGCAAAAGGTGACTTACCAATCAATAAAGGACATGTCTTGTCAACTGACCAATGAGAGAGGTTTTTGTGGACAAATTGCAAGCCATTTCATGTACAAGGCAAGGCTGAAACACTACACAAAAACACATTCACAAAATCACCTCATCTTGCAATTTGCTTCGAATCTGCCTCCACAGCTTGCAAACACTCAAACCATTTTCACTATTCAACTCACCATACATCATTGAGTAGAAACCAGCAAGAACACAAGCCTGAATCAACCAGAACACCCCATAGCCATTTCTCACCTCAAGCTGCAGTTCCATTCGAATCTCCCTCCCTAGCTCACAAACATCCAAACAAACCTTGCAAAGCTTCTCCATTCACCCTCAGGATCACAAACAACCCCTCACAATGGCCAGAAACTACCAGAATCACCATTGCCATTTCTGACTGAGTTGAAGCAGGAGCTTTCGAAACTCATTATCCAGCCAACATAAACTCCTCTTGAGCATTCAAACACCTTCTAGGGATCAAGTGGAGTGGTTTGCACTGAAGGAAGTGGCCAGAAAGTCATCAGGTTGAAAGCTCCAAATCTCAGGTAGCTTGAAATTTATTTTTCCAGAAATCATTTTTCATGTTATAAACTTGTTCTATGTGCTTCACTGATCATCCTGATGTCTTTGGTTTCTAAATTGGCTTTGAAATGAGCATTTAATTTCTCTCTGAAACCTGCGTGCCCTAGTTTTCTTTTTCTTCGATTCAGCTTAGTTAGGGAAAAGAAATTTGTTTTGGGAGAGGGGTTTGATTCGTGAGGGGTTGGAGAACATTTCCCAGTTCTTAGGTTTCATTTTTGTTACGATTTGAGGGGTTTGGGGATTTCTCAGGGAGGATGCTGGCCGGAGAAGACGACCGGAAGTCTTCTCCGGCCGCCTGAGAGTGATTAAGCCCTAATTGCGTGATTAATGACCATTTGAATGTGGACCACTGGATGCGTTGACATGTTTGACTCCCCGCGCGAATGAAAGGCCAGGATCAGTCTGCTTAGCCCTAATCTCTCTCATTAGTTTTATTTAATTTTTAATTAAGTTAATTAACTCAGGAGCCATCTGGGCCCTTCATTTGCGCGCTGGTCAACAGATTCAAACCCTGGGCTCATCTCAGCCTTCCATTTGGTTTACTTTCCCTTTTATTTAATTTTTATTCATTTTCTTTTCATTTTATTTGCACAATTATTTTAAAATAGTAAAAAATTCTCAAAAATTATGAAACTTTTTCCTAAGAGTTTTAATAATTTTTATGACTCAAAAATATTTTTATTTTATTTTTTATCATTAAAAAAGTATTTTTAAATATTTAAAAGATTATTTTTAATTGATTAATGGAAATTAATTAATTAAAAATACTTTTAGGTATTTAAAAATTACAAAAAAATTCATGAAATGTTCTAAGACATTTAGAAACATTGTCCAACCTTCAAACCAAATTTCTTTTTTGATCTTGATGCATTTTAAGAATTTTTCATTGAATTAAATCATTTTTTATGCATTAATTTGATCCTAAGTTCAAAAATTCATTTCTGCCTATTTGAGAAGAGTTGGACATTGATTCTTTTTGCATTGCATTATGTTTAGCATGTAGTTTCTAGGATTAAATGGCCTTGTTTTGATTCCTTATTTTCAATTTGTTTGGCATTTCTTTTGTTTAGGAACCCTAAAAACCCTAATAACTTAGAAAATCATAGCTTGAGATTGGTTAAGAGTTGAGAGCTCCCCTTTGAACCTTGGTTTAGTATAGGTTTAGGGTTTCTTTGGTTAGCATTTTCCATTTTTTATCTTAGGGTTTGCTTCTGTTTTTGGTTTTTGTTTGTTGTTTGATTCATAAACCCTAATTTGGGCTTTCATTTGCATACCTCTTGCATTCTCTTGCATAACATGACTTGCCATGCCATTCCATGCCTCCATTTGGTTCATTTGACATCATAAGACATGTAGGAAGCATGTTTGATCATTGCATCACATATTTGCCATGTCATTTGCCTTGTATGCTTCATAACTTTCCATGCTTATCCATGCTTCTTAGCTTGCATCATTTGCATCCATAATCTTGTATGAACATCTCCATGTGCTGCCTCATGTTTGCAGCATCTCATAACATCATAATCATCATCAACATGCTTCTGGTTTTGCTTAGCATCATACCATTTCATCTCATTTTGCATTGCATTGCATTTCTTTCTAACATTTCAGGTGGTAAGTGACTTTGAGAAGTGAATTTGCCTTCACTTCTCATAACTTTTCTTTTCATCTCTCTTGCATCCATTGCTGCATTTCTATATGTGTTTGAGATTGAGCTTGCTCATTCTTGTTTCTCCCACTTTCTTTCTTCAAGTGACTTGACTTCTTGAATGAAGCAAGTCACTTTGCTTCTCTTGATCCTGTTCATCTGCTTCCTGGTGGCTCCTTTGAGGATTGTTCTTGCAAACCACATAAACCTTAGGAACAACCAAGCATGACAATGAATTAGGGTTTTGATTAGTCTCCCCTCATAGTTTTACCTTTGTGTCTCTCTTTTGAGTCTTCTCTTCTCATCTCATAATCAGGGACTAAACCCTAAAGGCTTTAAGGCTTTGTGATTAAGCTTATGCCTGCATCCTTCTCTTAGGATGGAGTGTATAACTTTAATCCTAAGTGTTAAACCCTTAATGTGTTTAACTCCCTTAATCAATCCATCTAATAATCATCAAGACATCACACTTGTAACTTGGGCCTTGCATTAGGGTTCTAATTCTTCCTTAACTGGTTAAGAAGGACTAACCCTAGTGTTAATGGACAAGTCCCCCTCAAGTTGTCTTACAAACCATAAAAAACACTTCATCATCTTATCATTAACTAAAATCCACTTAATAAAGGTTTGTTTTGTCATGAGTTTAATCCCTAATCATGGATTAAGTTGAGGAGCTTTCCTCAGCTTAAACACCCTCATCTGTTATCCTTCTATTAGGATGGTATAATGAGTCTGTTTAATCCTTGATTATGGCTTAACCTCATTACTTAACACTAAACAAAAACCACAAAAACATCTAAATAATCACAAGTAGGTTAATGATCTTAATCCTACACCAAGGTGATTAAGTGTGAGAATCTGACTTCACACTTAAGGTATTCTCATTACCCCTAATCAGAGGGAAGATGTGATGAGTTTACTAAATCCATTGGTTTAGACTTAAGCTCATTAACTTATGACAAAAATCCAAAAAAGCAATAAAAGACTGAAAACACAAAAATAGACAATAATCGTCTCCTTCGGGATTCTTTTCTCATCACCTTCACTCATAAACGAGAGCTCGCTTCTTCCGTCTAATGCAAGACAGTTTGCACCTGAGCCAGACAGGTCATACACTTGAGCATGGACAAGTAAGCAGTTCACAAGTCAATTCATCTTTCAGTTCCTTTGGGTCGAACTACGGTGTTCTGACTTCCTCATTGCACGAGAGGATACGTAGGCATAACTTAACAGTTATCGAACAAAAGTCTCTGTATATTCCCCCTCTTTCCAGCTTCATTCTTTAAGCCTCATTATCTTGAGCAGTTCATTCTTATTCCTTACACTGACACTTCCATACTTCACATCACTTATACACTTTACACTGACACCTGTACATCATCTTTCCAGCTCTTTATACACAGATCGCACTGACACTACCCCTTTATAACACAAATCTTTTAAGCGTGGATCCCGTCGAGTACGACGGACAATCTGGGTGCTAATACCTTCCCAGGTTGTAACCAACCCCCTTTCTCAGTCTCTCTGGTTCGCAACCGTCTTATCCATCTTTTCCTAGGTCTATGCAGCATTGCCTTTCCTCCGGGATAAAAATGCCTAGCTGGCGACTCTATTCATCTCCAGTGAGTTCACGGCTGTGTGTTCTCATTGTCCCTTTCGCCGACCGTTCGCGTCTGTACCTTCATATGATCCAGTTTCATTTGTCGGGAGCGACACCTGTGAATTCAGATGCAGTTAAAAAATACTTCGCATAAAAATGACCCGCTGGACATAAAAACAGAATGTAAGTCCAGGAAAAAATAGGGCATCCCGGCGAGTCAAAAACAGAATAAAAGACTCGGGCAAAAATAAGGGAAATAAACAAAAAAAAATGTACACCCGCTGAGTTGAAAAGCCGCATTGGACAGCTCAGGCAAAAATGGGTATCCCGATGGATTGAAAACCCGAAAGGGCGATCCATGCAAAACAAGGGAATAAGCGAACAACTGCATTCTGAATTCGTCTGTATCGTTTACAACTTGATAAGCTTCAAAAGGATCAAGCTTCTTTCAGAATCAGCCTTCTTCAGAAAGCAAGACGAGAAGAACGTCAAAAGTCATACGAGTCATAGCAAAAAGGGGAAGCTCCTCGAAGCGTCGTCAACATTGCCAGCATTTTGTTTCTCAATTTGTAACAATCTCCTCATTTCAGGGGATATGTTTCTTTGACTGTATCTCGCCAATTCAGGGCACATGAATTAATAAAATCAGATTTTCAGTCATGTTTTGTCTTGTACATTTTATTTGCAAAAATGTCTGATGTCTTAAGAAAAACTGTTTGCATAAATACAGATGCTTATCATCAAAAAATATATGTAATAAAAGTCACATGCTTGCAGGAAATATACTTACTCACAGAAGTGTCTAAACTCCTATGACGGAATCCAGTAAAGGATACCTCGGGATTACTTGTGCGTCTCCCTATCTTTGCAGGATTGCAGGTATCCAGAACGCAACTTGGGGCATGTAAGCTTCATCCCAGCAAGCTAGCAGATCAATGCTCGCTCAGTCTTAACACTCAAAGTGTTTTCTCCCCAGCCGAGTTGCCTTTCCTTCCTCAGCTGAGTACAAAAGTCAGGGAACCATCTCCCCACAGAGCTCCAGCCTCTATCCAGAAGAGCAGCGCACGAAGGAATCACAACAGAGTAAAGAAAGCTGCTACAAACCCCAACTGGGTCCCGCATTACTGAGACAGGTCTATCAGTGACCTGAATCCCCAAGCAGATATCATCTCATAAGATCTACCAATGATCTCATCCCCAGTTGGGATGTCCATTTCAAGCAGATCGGCCAGAGATCTTCAGAGCAACGGGATCCGAATCCCGGTTTGGTATCTTTGCATAATCATAGCATTCGCATCATATTCACCCACGAAGCGTAGCATTCCGTCTAATACGGAGCATTACGGCAAAATTCAAACATGTAGCATAATCATAAGCCATGTTCTGAATCAAACACTTGTGAATAATAACAATCCATCAATATACAGAATACCCCCAGATTCCCCAGCGGAGAGCTAAAGCTAAAGCAGTTGCCTTACAATCACAAACATCAGCATATACTCCTTTTGGCACCCGTCCATGTCACATCCCCAGCATAAAACCAAAGACATCCCCTTTGCACTCATAGATATATATATACATTTCCTTGACATCCGTCCATGTCATTTTCCCCGGCACAGTAATGTAAACACTTTGTATATCAGATACTTGTTTATACCATACTCTTTTCTTTTGACACTCGTCCGTGTCACTCTCTCCAACAGTTAAATACTCATCTATACACCACTCACACTTATACAGATACTCGTCCGTATCTTGTATATATCCCCGCAGATTCGACACTCGTCCTTGTTCTTTGTTAACCCGTTGGTACTCGTCTGTACCATCATCTCAGAGCATGCGTCAAGTGTTTGTTTCTACCTGATACTCGTCCGTATCATAGTCTTAAGGATGCTCGTCCGCATCTTTAATCCATACACTGTGTCAAACCTTCTTGTGTCTTCTTGAATATAGACACTCGTCTGTGTCTACTATTCCCCAGAAGATTCCTCTCAGATTCAACACTCGTCCGTGTTCATTTGTTAACCAGTTGATACTCGTCCGTATCATCATCTCTGAACACGTGTCAGTATTTGTTTCTACCCGATACTCGTCCGTATCGTAGTCTTAAGGATGCTCGTCCGCATCTTTAATCTATACACAACATCTAAACACTTATACCTTTTGTTTCTTGGACGTAAACACTCGTCCGTGTTTACTATTCCCCAGTAGACCGCCAACAAAGCAATTTTCTTTTTATCTGACATTCGTCCTATGTCATGATAAACTTTGAGAGCAGCCGTACCCTGCTAGGTGGTCGTCCTCCACCTCTTGATGATCGTCCTTCATCATGCTCATCCGATGGCCGTCCCCATCGTTGACCTTCTATCCGACATTCGTCCTATGTCGTGATATATAGCAGCCGTCCCCTGCTAGGTGGTCGTTGTTGTACCCCAAAATTTGCCCTCACATATTTGAGACAAATTGATTCACAAGGTTTCCTTACACTTGTCGTACCCCAAATTTTGACCCGCTTCATATGCTTTCTGGTGCTTTTTTATTTTGAATAAATAAAATAGCACAATTGGTAGAAAGATGGGTATAAGGGATATAATTGTGAGAGGTTGTGAGTTCAAATCCCACCTTCCGCTCTTTTTAATTTTTTTAATTTTTTCCTTTACTAATAACTTTTCCTATTTTTATTTTTTTATGAAAAAATCACAAAAATAGCATTTTTTAATTATTTAATTTTTAATTTTCGTATTTGCATTTAATGCATTTATCTTGATTTTATGTACAGTTTGCTTTACTGCTTTTCTTTAGTGCATTTGTATATATCATACTGTCATGTTGCTGGCTGGATCTGTTGTTTGCTTTGGTGGGTGGGGTTCTATTGAGAGTTAAGGTCCTATACCTGGGACCTGAGTGACACCTAGGCTAGAGTGAATCATATTCTTTCCCATTCCATTTCGGTCTGGTGCGGGAATATGAAACACGGTTCAGATATGGGTTTCTTTTTGAGAACTCTGTGTTGCAGATTTCCTGCAATGCTAGGGCTATCTGGGAAGCCTGCTAAGTCTGGATGACCTTTAGTATTGACCTTCAGAAACTGAGGTGAATTAGAGGAGGAACTTTTATGGTTATTGTAAACACTGTACCTCCGGGTTAGAAGTGTTTACACTTCTCATAACTGATCCAAGTCTAAGGATCCTTGTTTTAGAACACCACCTGTGAGGGGGTTGGGCTGTTTACAGGTTTGCAGGTACCTTGACCTCAGAATACCCTGTTACTTTGTTTTGATTAAGAATACTCCATGTTGGACAGTTCTTGTGATTCTAAAACCCTGGACATGTGACTCTTTATTTGAGTCCCCCACCCTGGTTACCGGATTTATAGACCTCCATCTGGAATTCTTGAACACATTTGGACCTATATCAGAGTTTTGATCAGATCCAGCTCAGTCACAAACCCTTGCATTTCATTTGCATACATACTCATTGCATCATATTAACATTTGCTTATTTGTGTTTTAGGGTATCCATTTTCATCTGGTTTTGGTTTTGACCCCATCTTCAGTTTTGACCTGCCTTCATCAGCACTTGCTACCAGCTATCTATTCCAGCCAATCAGTGGCCCTTCTCTTCAGTATCTTCATCAACATTTGTCATCATGGCTCCAAAGAAAAGCAACATCACCTATCACTTCTTCCAGCCAGACTTATCAGACATCAGGAGGATCCAAACCCTGATCACTCCAGATCACATACCCTTGTTCAGGGAGAGTTATGGAGATATACTGGACATGGTTATGGATCTGGACCCTTCACAGAGGAGCCTCATCCACACCTGCATTCAGTTTTATGATCCTCCACTGAGATGTTTTACTTTTCAAAACTTTCAGTTGGGCCCCTTATTGGAAGAGTACTCCTCATTAGTTGGTATGCCTATCAGGAGAGAAATTCCTTTCAACCCTGAGATGGTCTTTCCTGCTAATGGAGAAGTAGCAAAGGCTTTGCATCTGGAACCTGTTTTGGTTGAGCAGCATATGACCTCTAAAGCTGGGATCCCTGGTTTTCATCTGGACTTCTTAACCTCTCAAGCTATCCTGAAAGCTTCTCTAGGAGAGTGGAAAGCTGTTTGTGCCTTACTGGCCTTGAGTATATATGGGATTGTATTGTTTGCGGATGAGCCTCGATTCATTAGCAAGAATGCAATCCATCTGTTCATCTTGAAGAACCCAGTGCCAACTTTATTGGGGGATCTTTATTATTCAGTGCATCAGAGGAATGAAAAGCAGAGGGGGAGGTTAGTGAGGTTTTGTGCTCCATTGTTTCACACTTGGCTTCTCAGGCATCTACCCAGGACAGATGCATTCCTAAACCCTCATCAGCAGAGCAACTGGGCTAAGAGACTCACTGTTCTAACTTCAGCAGATATCAGATGGTGCACTCAAAGCACCAAGGGCAGGGATATCACCACCAGCTGTGGACATTTTCCCAATGTGCCTTTAATAGGAGTTAAGGGTAGCATCAATTACAATCCTCTGCTGTTCAGAAGGCAACTGGGCTATGCACTGGTCCACACTCCTAGGGCACAGGACTTGGTTGAGACTCTTTATTGTGAGAACAAGATTAGTTTGGCTGTTGTTAGGCAGGCTGCCTGGGCCTGGGATAATGTTCAAACCAAGGGAGTCACCATTCTGGGGAAGTGTAATAATGTGGCATCAGCACAATATTATGAGTGGTCCCGTGCCAGGGCCCAATTCTCTGGAATGCCCTTTACCATAGAAGACATGCCTGAGACATCTTCAGCATCACCCCCTGCCACCATCAGTTTGGAGGAGTTTGAGAGCTTGAAGGAAAGAAATGAGAAGCTAACCCAGGCTTTGCAGAAGACCCTCCGGGAGAGGAGTGAAGGTATGAGGGAGATTGAGAGATTGGAGAAGTTGAGAGTGGAGCATTTGACTAAGATTGAAAAGTTTGGGGATTATATCAAAAAGTCTAAGGCTGGTGAACAAATTCTAAAGAATGCTTGCAAAGAAGCCCAGTTCCAGAGAGCGAGGACAGACTTGTACTTGAAGGAGAGTCAAGCCCGGTGGGTCAGGATCACCGAGGCTCGTACCCTGGAAGACAAGAGAGTTCAAGACAAGATGGAGCAACTGGAAGCTAGTGCAAAAGAACAGCAAGAAGCCCTGGCAGCAGCCCAGAGGGAAATATCAGAATTGAAGATCAAAGCAGGGGTGAAGAGGTCCAAGGACCAAACTCAGCACAAAAAGCTAACAGCAGCTGTTACGACCCGGAATCTCCTCATCAGGAATCTCACGGAGCGTCCGGCTGATCCTGTGACCGAAGCACTTCTCAAGGAAGTTCGTGAGGATGAGTTTGGTCTTGGTGTTTGACCATTTGTTTGTTGTTGCTTTCTTTCCATGTACTTTTATTTTTGTACTGTATTTTGACCCCTTAGTGGGCTTGTGTTGTAAAACGAACAAATTGTATTATTTCACCTTATGTAATATATTCATGTTAGTTTACTTCGAAAGCAACTTCAACAGCAGCATCTTCAAGGGTCTGGAAGGGTCAAAACTGAAGGCCAAACCGGATACCTTGAGAGCAAATAAGCATAACTGCATTGCATACTAACCCTTTTGTTTGTTTTGTAGGTTTTTGTTTTGTTGTTACTAACCTCTGTTGTGAATCTCAGGAATTATTGCTCGCCGCCGGGTATTTCCCCTCAACAGGCTACACAGGTACCCAACTAGAAACAATCTTCCGGGCATCCAGATGGACCAGATGCAGCAGGACCTTACGGAGGTCAGAAACCAGATGGCCAACGAAAGGTTGGAGATGAGAACTCAGATAACACAGTTCATGGAAGTAATGAACAACTTAGCTCAAAGCCAGGAGAGGCTCAGAGCTTTGGTAGAAGGGAGGAATCAAGAGGAACCCCATGTGGGAACTGCTGGCACAAGTAACAACGAGAGGGTCCAACCTCATGTCAATCCCCCAGTTTTTGGACCCCATCTCCATCCAGAGGCCAACATCCCTGTCAATATACAAGGGACTGCCACAGCAGGGAGGATACTACAGGAAGACCCTCAAGAAGACCAGTTCACAGTAATGGGTGCTGGGGAAGAGGCTTATGATAGAAGATTGGATGAAATAGCTGAGAAATTGAGGTCCTTAGAATCTCAAAACTCTTTGGGCTTCGACGTTATGGACATGGGTTTGGTAGACGGGGTCAGGATCCCCCATAAGTTCAAGCCTCCTTGTTTCGAAAAGTATAATGGGACTTCATGCCCCCGGACTCATCTACAATCATTTCTGGGAAGGCTGAAGGCCTATACAATGGATGAGAAATTGTGGATGTTCTATTTTGAAGATAGCTTGACTGGAGCGTCGAGAGAATGGTACTCTCACTTGACAAGGGCAACTATTAGGTGCTGGAAGGACCTGGCAGAGGCCTTCATCAGACAGTATCAGTATAATCTAGACATGGCACCCAACAGGACCCTTCTAATGGGAATGTCACAGTCTTCAAGGGAGAGTTTTCGAGAATACGCCCAGAGATGGAGGCAACTGGCTGCTGCTGTTCAACCACCTATGTCTGAACGGGAAATGGCGGATATGTTCATGAACACCCTTCAGGGAACATATATTGACAGGTTGGCAGCTTTCTCTTCCACTAGCTTTGCAGATGTTGTCATAGCCGGGGAGAGAATTGAAAGCTTGTTAAAAATGGGAAAGATCTCAGACAACGGTGCAAGCTCGTCCAGTAGTACAAGAAAGCCTTTTGCAGGCCCGAGAAGAACTGGCGAGACCAATGCCATCCATTCAAACAGGGGTAGGCCCCAATATGCTCAGAGGTCCATAGCAGCAGTCACCATCCCTGCTCCAGCTCATCCTCAACCTGTCTATCAACCTCCTCAGCAAAGCTATCAACAACAACCTCAGTACCATCAGCAAAATCAGTATCCTCCAAGGAATTACAACAACAGCAACACCAACAACAACAGTCAACAAAGGCCATTCCAACAGAGGCCATCTCAAGCTAACAGAGTGATCGATCCGATCCCAATGCCATATGCTACTTTGCTACCACAACTTCTGAAACTCAACCTGGTTGAGCTAAGAACGTTGGCACCTCCGGATCCCAACAGTCTACCAAGGAATTATGACTCCAATGCTAGGTGTGCCTTTCATTCAAACGCACCTGGCCACAGCACAGAAAAATGCAGGGCTCTGCATATGAAGGTACAAGACCTGGTAGACTCAAAGGCTCTGAATTTCGCACCACCACCCAATGTCAATAAAAACCCGATGCCAAACCATGGTGGTCCCCGGATTAACGCTATTGAAGAAGACAAGCCGTCTTATTTAATAACCAGTGTGGGACAGATCAGGACACCATTGGTAGAAATCAAAGCTCAGCTCTTGGAATGTCAAATGTTCCCGGGGTGTGAGTTAGGCTGTGCTTACTGCAATATCTCGGTAAATGGGTGCGATAATTTGAGGAATGGCATAGATGGCCTTATTCGGAGTGGCCAACTTCAGATCACCACATCATTTCCAACAAATCCAGCAATATCGTCAGCAACGGTTTCAGAACCTCCTACAACTGCAGCAACTATTGTTCCTGACAATTCTTCAGTTTCATCAACAAGTACGTCATCCATCATCTCAACTGATCAGTTTACAACAAATCTTCCTGCTACAACTTCAGCTTCACTCCACTTCGAGACTCCTACAACGACAACATCATTTCTTCCGACAATGTCTCCTACAACTCCAGCAACAAATCATGAAGACGTCTCTACTGTCACCATATTTTATGATCCTGAGAACAACTCTGCCTACCATTCAGAAGGTGCTGCTCCCATCAGAGCACCAGTTACAATCTTTTATGATCCACAAACGATTACAGTCCCTTCAACAGCAGCAATCAGTCCAGTCACTGTCACGGTGCCTGGACCAGTACCATATGAGAGCAACAGGGCCATCCCTTGGCACTATGGCTCTGACGTGTATTGCGAAGGAAAAAGAATCACTCTTGAAACATCAACACCTGCACCACAAGTAGATAATGTGGGGGGAGGCGGAGGCTTCACCCGAAGCGGACGTCTCTTCGCTCCACCAATTCAAAGACCTACTGCCGAAGCAGAAGCTGCTGCCAAGGCAAAGGGAAAGAGCCCGGTGCAGGAAGATCAAGCTGTTAAAGAAGCCTTGAAGACACCGTTCGATCAAGAAGTTGATGAGTTTATGAGAATCATCAAAAAGAGTGATTACAAAATTGTGGATCAACTTCACCAAACGCCATCCAAAATCTCTATCCTCTCACTGCTTATGTGCTCCGAAGCCCATCGGAATGCACTACTCAAAGTCCTGCACGCGGCTTACGTGCCTGAAGAGATTACTGTCAACCAGTTGGAGACCGTGGTTGGAAATGTTACTGCTAGCAATGGGCTAGGGTTCACCAATACTGACTTGACAGCAGATGGCCGCAACCACAACAAAGCCTTGCACATAACCATGGAATGCAAAGGAGCTGTCCTTTCTCATGTGCTGGTAGACACGGGGTCATCCCTTAATGTCTTACCAAAGAAGGCTCTGGTGAAGCTAGAATATGATGGTTTGGCGTTGAGACCCAGCAACCTGGTGGTAAGAGCTTTTGATGGTTCTAAGAGATCGGTTCTGGGAGAGATTGAGCTGCCTGTGACAATTGGCCCACAGACCTTTAAAACTATCTTTTATGTGATGGACATTCAGCCCGCCTACAGCTGTTTGTTGGGTAGACCTTGGATTCACGCCGCCGGCGCAATAACGTCTACCCTTCACCAAAAGTTAAAATATGAGTGGGAAGGCCAAGTTGTCACAATCTGTGGAGAGGAGGACATTTTTGTCAGCCACCTGGCAACCTATAAGTACATTGAAATGGATGGGGAGATCCATGAAACAATGAGCCAGGGGTTTGAAGCCTTGAACGTGAATGAAGCATCTGCTGTATCTGGAACCTCCATGTCATCTTACCAACAAGCCCGGAAGGTTGTTGAAGAAGGAACTGCCCTGGGCTGGGGCAAAGTTTTAGCTGTGGAGGAGAAGAAGGACAAATTTGGGTTGGGTTACAGACCAACTCAACATCAAGCAAGGGCTGCTGAAGAGCCTGGTTTTGTCAGTGGAGGGATGCTTACCCCCGATGCTATCAACTGTCTGGAAGACGAGCTGGAAGAGGAGCGCAATCTGGAGAATTGGATTCGTCCAAAGATCCCGGGGAGCAGTGTCTCGAACTGGTCTTCCCAGGAAATTATAAGAGTTACTCGATCAGAGTAATTATTATTTCCTGTATTTTTATAAGCATGCATCAAAGTCTTGCATCTTGCCCAAGATGACAAGACTCATTTTGTAATCGGGCCATCTGTACTTTTTGTGCAAACAAGATCAATTAATGAAATATCAGACATCTTTTTGCAAACGCGTCTTTTTTCTTTTCGTTCACTGTTTTTCCATTTTTCTTTTTTGTACAAAAATAAATGGCAGTGTTTTCAAAATGACAACTTCATTTCACTTTTCTAAATAAGATTAAAATCAGATCACTAAAACGAACAACTTAACCCTTGCAGAGAGTGCCTTCCTGACAGCACCGACAACAGCACGGCTATGACATCGTATGACTTTGACAATCCGATCAATCAAGCTGATGAAGGGGTTGAAGAAGAATATGAGCTTCCTGAAGAGCTAGCCAGGTTGTTAAGACAAGAGGAAAAGGTTATTACCCCTCACCAGGAGGAGGTTGAAGTGATTAATCTTGGTACGGAGGAAGACGTGAAAGAGGTTAAAATCGGGGCCTGCCTGCAAGACTCAGTGAAGAAGCAACTGGTTGATCTACTTCAAGAGTATGTGGATGTGTTTGCTTGGTCGTATCAAGACATGCCAGGGTTGGATACCGACATTGTGGTGCACAAGCTGCCTTTGAGAGAAGAATGCCCTCCAGTCAAACAGAAGCTGCGCCGTACTCGTCCAGACATGGCTATGAAAATCAAGGAAGAGGTACAAAAGCAATGGGACGCCGGGTTCCTTGCTGTAACTAGCTACCCGCCGTGGGTTGCTAATATAGTACCTGTGCCTAAGAAGGACGGCAAAGTAAGAATGTGTGTTGATTACCGGGATCTGAACAGAGCCAGCCCGAAAGATGATTTTCCATTACCTCACATTGACGTATTGGTAGATAATACGGCTCAGTTCTCGGTATTCTCCTTCATGGACGGATTTTCAGGATACAATCAGATCAAAATGTCACCTGAAGACATGGAGAAGACAACTTTCATCACACCCTGGGGCACGTTCTGCTACAAGGTAATGCCATTTGGGCTCAAGAATGCTGGTGCAACGTATCAACGGGCTATGGTAACATTATTCCACGATATGATCCATAAAGAAATAGAGTGTTATGTGGATGACATGATTGCCAAGTCCCTTACTGAAGAAGATCATCTGGTGAATCTGCTCAAGTTGTTCAAGCGTCTGAGGAAGTACCAGCTGAAGTTGAACCCCAACAAATGCACATTCGGGGTGCGGTCTGGTAAGCTGCTGGGCTTTATTGTAAGCGAGAAAGGGATTGAAGTGGACCCTGATAAAGTCAAAGCTATTCAAGAGATGCCTGCACCGAAAACTGAGAAAGAAGTTCGAGGGTTCTTAGGTCGATTGAACTACATTTCAAGGTTCATATCTCACCTTACAGCAACCTGTGAACCCTTGTTCAAGCTGTTAAGAAAAAAACAAACGGTCAGATGGAACGAAGATTGCCAGAAGGCTTTTGACAAGATCAAGGAATATCTGCAAGAACCTCCAATCCTCATGCCGCCAGTTGAAGGAAGACCTCTGATAATGTACTTGACAGTATTAGAAGAATCAATGGGGTGTGTGCTGGGCCAACATGACGAGTCTGGTCGAAAAGAGTATGCAATATACTACCTAAGCAAAAAGTTTACCGACTGTGAACAACGTTATTCACTGCTCGAGAAAACTTGCTGTGCTTTAGCGTGGGCTGCTCTCCGACTGAGACAGTATATGTTGACCCACACTACTTTATTAATCTCGAAGATGGACCCAGTCAAGTACATTTTTGAGAAGCCAGCGCTTACCGGACGGGTTGCAAGATGGCAAATGATCCTTACAGAGTATGACATCCAATACACATCTCAGAAAGCCATCAAAGGCAGTATATTGTCTGAATATCTTGCTGAGCAACCCATCGATGATTACCAGCCTATGAGGTTTGACTTCCCTGATGAAGACATCATGTTCATTAAATCAAAAGATCATGAAGAGCCTATTCACACTGAAGGGCCTGACCCGGAGGAAGAATGGATTATGATGTTCGATGGGGCTGTTAACATGAATGGCCGTGGTGTTGGTGCAGTCCTCATTTCACCAAAGGGAGTTCACATGCCTTTCTCGGCAAAACTCACTTTCAACTGCACTAACAACGAAGCTGAATACGAAGCTTGCATTATGGGTCTTGAGGAAGCCATTGACCTCAGGATCAAGACATTGACCGTACTCGGAGATTCAGCTTTGGTAGTCAATCAGACCAATGGGAAATGGTATACACACCAGGATCATCTGATACCTTACAGGGATTATACAAGAAGGTTATTGACATTCTTCACAACAGTCAAGCTTGAGTATATCCCTCGGGACGAGAATCAGTTTGCAGATGCTCTTGCTACCATTTCGTCCATGATCAAAGTTCAAGCTGCTAACTTTGTACCTCAGATTTCAGTGTCCAGACTCGACAGGCCAGCATATGTATTTGCAGCAGATGTAGTCAAAGATGATAAGCCTTGGTTCCATGACATTAAGTGCTTCTTGGAGGATCAAACATACCCACCTGGGGCATCTTCCAATGATAAGAAGACCTTGAGAAGGCTTGCTGGAAGTTTCTTTCTGAACACTGATGGTTCCCTGTACAAAAGAAACTTTGATATGGTACTCCTCAGATGCGTTGATAGAACAGAAGCAGACTTGTTGATGCATGAAGTGCATGAAGGCTCTTTTGGTACCCATGCTGGAGGACATGCAATGGCTAAGAAGTTGTTAAGATCAGGCTATTATTGGATCACAATGGATGCAGACTGTTGTGCCTATGCCAGGAAATGCCACAAATGCCAGATCTACGCAGATAAAGTGCATGTGCCTCCCAACCCTTTGAACATTATGTCTTCACCATGGCCCTTTGCCATGTGGGGCATTGATATGATTGGCAAGATTGAGCCGACTGCTTCAAATGGTCACAGATTCATCCTGGTCGCCATTGACTATTTCACTAAGTGGGTTGAAGCAGCCTCATATGCAAATGTTACAAGGCAAGTGGTAGCCCGATTTCTGAAAAGAGATATCATCTGTCGATATGGAGTGCCCGAGCGAATCATTACTGATAATGGTTCTAACTTAAATAACAAAATGATGGCAGAGCTGTGCCGGGACTTCAAGATTCAACATCACAATTCTTCTCCTTACAGGCCAAAGATGAATGGCGCTGTTGAGGCGACAAATAAGAATATCAAGAAGATTGTGCAGAAGATGGTAGTCACCTACAAAGACTGGCATGAAATGCTACCGTTCGCCTTGCATGGGTACCGCACGTCAATCAGAACATCCACTGGGGCAACACCGTACCAGCTTGTGTATGGTATGGAAGCAGTCCTACCAGTTGAAGTTGAATTGCCCTCCTTGCGAGTCTTGATGGATGTCAAACTGAGTGAAGCAGAATGGGTTAGGTCCCGATACGAGCAACTGAGTCTGATTGAAGAGAAGAGATTGGCTGCAATCTGTCATGGACAATTGTATCAGAAGAGAATGAAGAAAGCCTTCGATCAGAAAGTCAGGCACCGAGAGTACCAAGTGGGAGATCTTGTGCTGAAAAGAATCCTCCCTCCTCATACAGACCACAGGGGCAAATGGACTCCAAACTATGAAGGACCATTCGTGGTAAAGAAAGTTTTCTCTGGTGGAGCGCTGATGCTCAACACCATGGATGGTGAAGATTTCCCGTCCCCTGTGAATTCAGATGCAGTTAAAAAATACTTCGCATAAAATGACCCGCTGGACATAAAAACAGAATGTAAGTCCAGGCAAAAATAGGGCATCCCGGCGAGTCAAAAACAGAATAAAAGACTCGAGCAAAAATAAGGGAAAATAAGCAAGAAATGTACACCCGCTGAGTTGAAAAGCCGCATTGGACAGCTCAGGCAAAAATGGGTATCCCGATGGATTGAAAACCCGAAAGGGCGATCCATGCAAAATAAGGGAATAAGCGAACAACTGCATTCTGAATTCGTCTGTATCACTTACAACTTGGAAAGCTCCGACGAAATCAAGCTTCAATCAGAATCAACTTTCTTCAGAAAGCAAGACGAGAAGAACGTCATTGTCATACGAGTCGTAGCAGGAGAGGAAGCTCCTTAAAGCGTCATCAACACTGCCAGCACTTTGTTTCTCAATTTGTAAACAATCTCCTCATTTCAGGGGATATGTTTCTTTGGTTGTATCTTGCCGATTCAGGGCCCATGAATTAATAAAATCAGATTTTTCAGTCATGTTTCGTTTTGTATATTTTTATTTGCAAAGGATGTCTGATGTCTCTAAAAAATCAATTGCATAAGTACAGATGCTTTTCTCCCAAAAATAATAATAAAAAAACACATGCTTGCAGGGAATATACTTACTCGTGAGAATGCTTGACTCCTATGACGGAATCCAGTAAAGGATACCTCGGGACCTTTTGTGCGTCTCCTTATCTTTGCAGGATTGCAGGTATCCAAAACGCAACCTGGGGCATGCAAGTTACGTCTCAGCAAGCTGGCGAATCATTATCAACTCGGTCTATCTTCCACGTGGCACTGGAAGGTGCCCACTTCCCCAGCAAAGTTGTCAAATCAACATACACTCAATCTCAGCATCTGAAATGCTCTATCCCCAGCTGAGTTGCCTCTTGTTGCTATCCCCAGCTGAGTTGCCTCTCACAATTCCCCAGCCGAGTTGCCATTTCATCCTCAGTTGAGTACAGGAGTCAGGGAACCATCTCCCCACAGAGTTCCAGCCTCTATCCAGAAGAGCAGCGCATAGAAATCACAACAGAGTGAAGAAAGCTTCTACAAACCCCAGCTGGGTCCCGTATTATAAGGATATGTCAACCAGTGACCTATATCCCCAAGCAAATATCATCTTATTGGATCTACCAATGATCTCATCCCCGGCTGGGAGGTCCATTTCAAACAGATCAACCAAGAGATCTTCGCGGCAACGGGATCCGAATCCCGGTTTGATATCTTTGCATAATCATGGCATTTGCATCATATTATCCCCTCAGAGCGTAGCATGCCGTCTAATACGGAGCATTACGGCAAAAATCAAACGCATAGCATAATCATAAGCCATGTTCTGAATTAACGCTTGTGAATAATAACCGTTCATCATCATTGTACAGAAATCCTCACCAGAGTCCCAGCAAAAACAGTTGCCTCATATTCACAAATACCACCATATACACCCTTTGATACCCGTCCGTATCATCACTCCCCAGTAAAATCGCTGGAACACTCTTTATAACAAGATTACCCGTATCTCGGATACTTCATGACACCCGTCCGTGTCATATTACCAGCAGAAAGCCAAAGACGTCCCCTTTGCACCCACACATACCTATATATACACTTTCCTGACACCCGTCCGTGTCATATCCCCGGCGCAGTCGCCTAGACTTTGTATAGCAGATACTTGTTCATATTACACTTTTCTCTCTTGGCACCCGTCCGTGTCATTCTCTCCAGCAGTTAAAATACTCATCTATATATACTCACTACTCACGATACACTTATACAGATACTTGTCCGTATCTTGTATACACCATCACTTATCTCCCCACAGATTCGACAGTAGTCCTTGTTCTTTGTTAACCAGTTGGTACTCGTCCGTATCATCATCTCAGAACATTGCGTCTAATGTTTGTTTCTACATGATACTCGTCCGTATCATAGTCTTAAGGATGCTCGTCCGCATCTTTAACCCATACACTGTGTCAAACATCTGTGTCTTCTTGAATTTAGACACTCGTCCGTGTCTACTATTCTCCAGAAGAGTCCCTTCAGATGCAACATTCGTCCGTGTTCTTTGTTAACCAGAAGGTACTCGTCCGTATCATCATCTCTGAACATGTGTCAGTTTGTTTCTACATGATACTCGTCCGTATCATAGTCTTAAGGATGCTCGTCCGCATCATTAATCTATACATAATACCAAACACTTATACTTTCCTTTCTTGGTTGTAAACGCTCGTCCGTGTTCACTATACCCCCAGTAGATCGCCAAGTAAGCTTTTTTCCTTTATCTAACACTCGTCCTGTGTTATGATACCCCGAGAGCAGCCGTCCCCTGCTGAGTGGTCGTCCTCCACTTCTTGATGGTCGTCCTCCATCATGCTCATCCGATGGCCGTCCCCATCGTTGATCTTTTTTAGCAGCCGTCCCCTGCTAGGTGGTCGTCCTCCACCTTTTGATGATCGTCCTTCATCACCCTATCCAATGGCCGTCCCCATTGTTGATTTTGGTTATCTGACATTCGTCCTGTGTTATGATACCCCGAGAGCAGCCGTCCCCTGCTGAGTGGTCGTCCTCCACTTCTTGATGGTCGTCCTCCATCATGCTCATCCGATGGCCGTCCCCATCGTTGATCTTTTTTAGCAGCCGTCCCCTGCTAGGTGGTCGTCCTCCACCTTTTGATGATCGTCCTTCATCACCCTATCCAATGGCCGTCCCCATTGTTGATTTTGGTTATCTGACATTCGTCCTGCGTTATGATAAACCTTGAGAGCAGCCGTACCCTGCTGAGTGGTCGTCCTCCACTTCTTGATGGTCGTCCTCCATCATGCTCGTCCGATGGCCGTCCCCATCGTTGACCTTTTCTATCCGATGGCCGTCCCCATCGTTGATATTTTCGGCAGCCGTACCCTGCCGGGTGGTCGTCCTCCACCTTTGATGGCCGTCCCCATCATATTTCTTCTATTCCCAACAGAGCAGCTGTCCCCTGCTAGGTGATCGTCCTTCACCTTTGATGGTCGTACCCCATCATCTGTTTATTTCATTTATTCTTTAACCCGATGGCCGTCCCCGTCGTGGTCCCTTTTCCTTTTAGCCCGATGGCCGTCCCCATCGTTGGTTACTTTACCTTTATGAACTTGATGGCCGTCCCCGTCATGTTTCATTAATTTCCAGAGAATTTTACAGCTTTATCTCGATGGCCGTCCCCATCACGATTTTATTTCCCCAGCTAGTCGGCCGTCCCCGTCTTGGCTTTACCTTTTATCCCCAGCATGTCGGCCGTCCCCGTCATTGCTTTATTTTCAGCACTTTCCCAGCATGTCGGCCGTCCCCGTCATTGCTCTTTACCCAGCAGTCGTCCTCTGCTCGACGGTCGTCCTCCGTCGCCCACACTTTACAATATACTTTATTTTCTTTTACAATCTATATCCCTTTTCTTCTTCATTCTGTGAGTGCAAATTTTGGACTGTCTTTGGTATTCAACCACAAGTTACCTTGTTTGCCTGTTAAGCCATTGCTTACATCCTACACAGCTAACTCATGTTTGAATAGGGGCAGCTGTAAACACCCCAAATTTGCCCTCACCCATTTCACCATGGCTTGTGATCATTCTCATATGCATAAACACAATCATATCATCTCACCTCTCATTTTTTGATTCACTGCATTGGTCCTAAGTCATCTGCACCTAGGTTTTGTGATCTGAGCAATCTCAGAGCTTCTTGAGCCACTCCAAAGGCCACCAATCACTTCAAAGGGATCCATGTGTGTTCATCTATCATATTACATCCTCTCAAGGTCAAAAATTCAAAAGAATCACAAGAACTAGGGTTTGAGTGGATGCAGAGCCAGGTTTGACTGCACAGTTGACCTAAAATTAGGGTTTTGGTTTTAGAGGCCATAACCCCAAATTTTTTGGTCATTCTTGTTTCCATTGGTCTCTACATGGTATAAGGAGTATGCATATCAATTTTCATGAAGAAATTCCATGGGGAAGTCATCTGATCAAGGGTTGACTTTTCAGACAAGTCAGTGTAAAATCAGGGCATCTGAGGCCCCCAATGACCCAACCAATGGGCGATCTTCATCATTTTGAGTGTATATGGTCTTTATTTGATCATGGAAGAAGATTGAAGTTCACAAAAATCAAGAATTTAGGGTTTTTGCAAATGTTGACTTTTGGGGCATAGTTGACTTTTCAAGAATGCATCATTTTAGGTCATTTTTCAAGCCTTGATTCTTGATCCAAAAAGGCTTCAAATGGAAAAACTTTGGTCATGAAAGTTGTAGATCTCATCTTTCCCTTTTCAAAAAGTACAAGAACATGATCAAACTCTTCTTGGATCAAAAGTTATGGCATGACAAAGTTGGCTAAAATCATTGATTTTCAAGGCATGCTTCAAATGGAAATTTTGCAAAGTCATGAACCAATGCCTCTTGTGACCTCTAGTTCATTTCAAACCAGCATACAAACATTCTATAAGTCATAAAAATCAGAATTGAACCAAGAATGCCCATGAATTATGGCTTGTGGGATTAGGAAGTCACATGTGAACCAAAAAGCCAACAACTTGCAAAATCATCATTGTGCTTCTACCACTTGATGCATTGGATGCTGCACTTTGGCTAGCCTCTCACCTCACCTTGCTGCACCAGAACCAGCCTTGTACTAGCCTAGATCATGAGCCATACCTTCCTTACACAATTTTTGACTTTTTGCAAAAGGTGACTTACCAATCAATAAAGGACATGTCTTGTCAACTGACCAATGAGAGAGGTTTTTGTGGACAAATTGCAAGCCATTTCATGTACAAGGCAAGGCTGAAACACTACACAAAAACACATTCACAAAATCACCTCATCTTGCAATTTGCTTCGAATCTGCCTCCACAGCTTGCAAACACTCAAACCATTTTCACTATTCAACTCACCATACATCATTGAGTAGAAACCAGCAAGAACACAAGCCTGAATCAACCAGAACACCCCATAGCCATTTCTCACCTCAAGCTGCAGTTCCATTCGAATCTCCCTCCCTAGCTCACAAACATCCAAACAAACCTTGCAAAGCTTCTCCATTCACCCTCAGGATCACAAACAACCCCTCACAATGGCCAGAAACTACCAGAATCACCATTGCCATTTCTGACTGAGTTGAAGCAGGAGCTTTCGAAACTCATTATCCAGCCAACATAAACTCCTCTTAAGCATTCAAACACCTTCTAGGGATCAAGTGGAGTGGTTTGCACTGAAGGAAGTGGCCAGAAAGTCATCAGGTTGAAAGCTCCAAATCTCAGGTAGCTTGAAATTTATTTTTCCAGAAATCATTTTTCATGTTATAAACTTGTTCTATGTGCTTCACTGATCATCCTGATGTCTTTGGTTTCTAAATTGGCTTTGAAATGAGCATTTAATTTCTCTCTGAAACCTGCGTGCCCTAGTTTTCTTTTTCTTCGATTCAGCTTAGTTAGGGAAAAGAAATTTGTTTTGGGAGAGGGGTTTGATTCGTGAGGGGTTGGAGAACATTTCCCAGTTCTTAGGTTTCATTTTTGTTACGATTTGAGGGGTTTGGGGATTTCTCAGGGAGGATGCTGGCCGGAGAAGACGACCGGAAGTCTTCTCCGGCCGCCTGAGAGTGATTAAGCCCTAATTGCGTGATTAATGACCATTTGAATGTGGACCACTAGATGCGTTGACATGTTTGACTCCCCGCGCGAATGAAAGGCCAGGATCAGTCTGCTTAGCCCTAATCTCTCTCATTAGTTTTATTTAATTTTTAATTAAGTTAATTAACTCAGGAGCCATCTGGGCCCTTCATTTGCGCGCTGGTCAACAGATTCAAACCCTGGGCTCATCTCAGCCTTCCATTTGGTTTACTTTCCCTTTTATTTAATTTTTATTCATTTTCTTTTCATTTTATTTGCACAATTATTTTAAAATAGTAAAAAATTCTTAAAAATTATGAAACTTTTTCCTAAGAGTTTTAATAATTTTTATGACCCAAAAATATTTTTATTTTATTTTTTATCATTAAAAAAGTATTTTTAAATATTTAAAAGATTATTTTTAATTGATTAATGGAAATTAATTAATTAAAAATACTTTTAGGTATTTAAAAATTACAAAAAAATTCATGAAATGTTCTAAGACATTTAGAAACATTGTCCAACCTTCAAACCAAATTTCTTTTTTGATCTTGATGCATTTTAAGAATTTTTCATTGAATTAAATCATTTTTTATGCATTAATTTGATCCTAAGTTCAAAAATTCATTTCTGCCTATTTGAGAAGAGTTGGACATTGATTCTTTTTGCATTGCATTATGTTTAGCATGTAGTTTCTAGGATTAAATGGCCTTGTTTTGATTCCTCATTTTCAATTTGTTTGGCATTTCTTTTGTTTAGGAACCCTAAAAACCCTAATAACTTAGAAAATCATAGCTTGAGATTGGTTAAGAGTTGAGAGCTCCCCTTTGAACCTTGGTTTAGTATAGGTTTAGGGTTTCTTTGGTTAGCATTTTCCATTTTTTATCTTAGGGTTTGCTTCTGTTTTTGGTTTTTGTTTGTTGTTTGATTCATAAACCCTAATTTGGGCTTTCATTTGCATACCTCTTGCATTCTCTTGCATAACATGACTTGCCATGCCATTCCATGCCTCCATTTGGTTCATTTGACATCATAAGACATGTAGGAAGCATGTTTGATCATTGCATCACATATTTGCCATGTCATTTGCCTTGTATGCTTCATAACTTTCCATGCTTATCCATGCTTCTTAGCTTGCATCATTTGCATCCATAATCTTGTATGAACATCTCCATGTGCTGCCTCATGTTTGCAGCATCTCATAACATCATAATCATCATCAACATGCTTCTGGTTTTGCTTAGCATCATACCATTTCATCTCATTTTGCATTGCATTGCATTTCTTTCTAACATTTCAGGTGGTAAGTGACTTTGAGAAGTGAATTTGCCTTCACTTCTCATAACTTTTCTTTTCATCTCTCTTGCATCCATTGCTGCATTTCTATATGTGTTTGAGATTGAGCTTGCTCATTCTTGTTTCTCCCACTTTCTTTCTTCAAGTGACTTGACTTCTTGAATGAAGCAAGTCACTTTGCTTCTCTTGATCCTGTTCATCTGCTTCCTGGTGGCTCCTTTGAGGATTGTTCTTGCAAACCACACAAACCTTAGGAACAACCAAGCATGACAATGAATTAGGGTTTTGATTAGTCTCCCCTCATAGTTTTACCTTTGTGTCTCTCTTTTGAGTCTTCTCTTCTCATCTCATAATCAGGGACTAAACCCTAAAGGCTTTAAGGCTTTGTGATTAAGCTTATGCCTGCATCCTTCTCTTAGGATGGAGTGTATAACTTTAATCCTAAGTGTTAAACCCTTAATGTGTTTAACTCCCTTAATCAATCCATCTAATAATCATCAAGACATCACACTTGTAACTTGGGCCTTGCATTAGGGTTCTAATTCTTCCTTAACTGGTTAAGAAGGACTAACCCTAGTGTTAATGGACAAGTCCCCCTCAAGTTGTCTTACAAACCATAAAAAACACTTCATCATCTTATCATTAACTAAAATCCACTTAATAAAGGTTTGTTTTGTCATGAGTTTAATCCCTAATCATGGATTAAGTTGAGGAGCTTTCCTCAGCTTAAACACCCTCATCTGTTATCCTTCTATTAGGATGGTATAATGAGTCTGTTTAATCCTTGATTATGGCTTAACCTCATTACTTAACACTAAACAAAAACCACAAAAACATCTAAATAATCACAAGTAGGTTAATGATCTTAATCCTACACCAAGGTGATTAAGTGTGAGAATCTGACTTCACACTTAAGGTATTCTCATTACCCCTAATCAGAGGGAAGATGTGATGAGTTTACTAAATCCATTGGTTTAGACTTAAGCTCATTAACTTATGACAAAAATCCAAAAAAGCAATAAAAGACTGAAAACACAAAAATAGACAATAATCGTCTCCTTCGGGATTCTTTTCTCATCACCTTCACTCATAAACGAGAGCTCGCTTCTTCCGTCTAATGCAAGACAGTTTGCACCTGAGCCAGACAGGTCATACACTTGAGCATGGACAAGTAAGCAGTTCACAAGTCAATTCATCTTTCAGTTCCTTTGGGTCGAACTACGGTGTTCTGACTTCCTCATTGCACGAGAGGATACGTAGGCATAACTTAACAGTTATCGAACAAAAGTCTCTGTATATTCCCCCTCTTTCCAGCTTCATTCTTTAAGCCTCATTATCTTGAGCAGTTCATTCTTATTCCTTACACTGACACTTCCATACTTCACATCACTTATACACTTTACACTGACACCTGTACATCATCTTTCCAGCTCTTTATACACAGATCGCACTGACACTACCCCTTTATAACACAAATCTTTTAAGCGTGGATCCCGTCGAGTACGACGGACAATCTGGGTGCTAATACCTTCCCAGGTTGTAACCAACCCCCTTTCTCAGTCTCTCTGGTTCGCAACCGTCTTATCCATCTTTTCCTAGGTCTATGCAGCATTGCCTTTCCTCCGGGATAAAAATGCCTAGCTGGCGACTCTATTCATCTCCAGTGAGTTCACGGCTGTGTGTTCTCATTGTCCCTTTCGCCGACCGTTCGCGTCTGTACCTTCATATGATCCAGTTTCATTTGTCGGGAGCGACACCTGTGAATTCAGATGCAGTTAAAAAATACTTCGCATAAAAATGACCCGCTGGACATAAAAACAGAATGTAAGTCCAGGAAAAAATAGGGCATCCCGGCGAGTCAAAAACAGAATAAAAGACTCGGGCAAAAATAAGGGAAATAAACAAAAAAAAATGTACACCCGCTGAGTTGAAAAGCCGCATTGGACAGCTCAGGCAAAAATGGGTATCCCGATGGATTGAAAACCCGAAAGGGCGATCCATGCAAAACAAGGGAATAAGCGAACAACTGCATTCTGAATTCGTCTGTATCGTTTACAACTTGATAAGCTTCAAAAGGATCAAGCTTCTTTCAGAATCAGCCTTCTTCAGAAAGCAAGACGAGAAGAACGTCAAAAGTCATACGAGTCATAGCAAAAAGGGGAAGCTCCTCGAAGCGTCGTCAACATTGCCAGCATTTTGTTTCTCAATTTGTAACAATCTCCTCATTTCAGGGGATATGTTTCTTTGACTGTATCTCGCCAATTCAGGGCACATGAATTAATAAAAGCAGATTTTCAGTCATGTTTCGTCTTGTACATTTTATTTGCAAAAATGTCTGATGTCTTAAGAAAAACTGTTTGCATAAATACAGATGCTTATCATCAAAAAATATATGTAATAAAAGTCACATGCTTGCAGGAAATATACTTACTCACAGAAGTGTCTAAACTCCTATGACGGAATCCAGTAAAGGATACCTCGGGATTACTTGTGCGTCTCCCTATCTTTGCAGGATTGCAGGTATCCAGAACGCAACTTGGGGCATGTAAGCTTCATCCCAGCAAGCTAGCAGATCAATGCTCGCTCAGTCTTAACACTCAAAGTGTTTTCTCCCCAGCCGAGTTGCCTTTCCTTCCTCAGCTGAGTACAAAAGTCAGGGAACCATCTCCCCACAGAGCTCCAGCCTCTATCCAGAAGAGCAGCGCACGAAGGAATCACAACAGAGTAAAGAAAGCTGCTACAAACCCCAACTGGGTCCCGCATTACTGAGACAGGTCTATCAGTGACCTGAATCCCCAAGCAGATATCATCTCATAAGATCTACCAATGATCTCATCCCCAGTTGGGATGTCCATTTCAAGCAGATCGGCCAGAGATCTTCAGAGCAACGGGATCCGAATCCCGGTTTGGTATCTTTGCATAATCATAGCATTCGCATCATATTCACCCACGAAGCGTAGCATTCCGTCTAATACGGAGCATTACGGCAAAATTCAAACATGTAGCATAATCATAAGCCATGTTCTGAATCAAACACTTGTGAATAATAACAATCCATCAATATACAGAATACCCCCAGATTCCCCAGCGGAGAGCTAAAGCTAAAGCAGTTGCCTTACAATCACAAACATCAGCATATACTCCTTTTGGCACCCGTCCATGTCACATCCCCAGCATAAAACCAAAGACATCCCCTTTGCACTCATAGATATATATATACATTTCCTTGACATCCGTCCATGTCATTTTCCCCGGCACAGTAATGTAAACACTTTGTATATCAGATACTTGTTTATACCATACTCTTTTCTTTTGACACTCGTCCGTGTCACTCTCTCCAACAGTTAAATACTCATCTATACACCACTCACACTTATACAGATACTCGTCCGTATCTTGTATATATCCCCGCAGATTCGACACTCGTCCTTGTTCTTTGTTAACCCGTTGGTACTCGTCTGTACCATCATCTCAGAGCATGCGTCAAGTGTTTGTTTCTACCTGATACTCGTCCGTATCATAGTCTTAAGGATGCTCGTCCGCATCTTTAATCCATACACTGTGTCAAACCTTCTTGTGTCTTCTTGAATATAGACACTCGTCTGTGTCTACTATTCCCCAGAAGATTCCTCTCAGATTCAACACTCGTCCGTGTTCATTTGTTAACCAGTTGATACTCGTCCGTATCATCATCTCTGAACACGTGTCAGTATTTGTTTCTACCCGATACTCGTCCGTATCGTAGTCTTAAGGATGCTCGTCCGCATCTTTAATCTATACACAACATCTAAACACTTATACCTTTTGTTTCTTGGACGTAAACACTCGTCCGTGTTTACTATTCCCCAGTAGACCGCCAACAAAGCAATTTTCTTTTTATCTGACATTCGTCCTATGTCATGATAAACTTTGAGAGCAGCCGTACCCTGCTAGGTGGTCGTCCTCCACCTCTTGATGATCGTCCTTCATCATGCTCATCCGATGGCCGTCCCCATCGTTGACCTTCTATCCGACATTCGTCCTATGTCGTGATATATAGCAGCCGTCCCCTGCTAGGTGGTCGTTGTTGTACCCCAAAATTTGCCCTCACATATTTGAGACAAATTGATTCACAAGGTTTCCTTACACTTGTCGTACCCCAAATTTTGACCCGCTTCATATGCTTTCTGGTGCTTTTTTATTTTGAATAAATAAAATAGCACAATTGGTAGAAAGATGGGTATAAGGGATATAATTGTGAGAGGTTGTGAGTTCAAATCCCACCTTCCGCTCTTTTTAATTTTTTTAATTTTTTCCTTTACTAATAACTTTTCCTATTTTTATTTTTTTATGAAAAAATCACAAAAATAGCATTTTTTAATTATTTAATTTTTAATTTTCGTATTTGCATTTAATGCATTTTTTAAAATATGATTTTTTCATTAAAATCATTATTTTATGAAAAAAATTTCAAAAAAAATCATAATAAATACCAAAAACATTTCTTTTCTTCAAATATTTTTTAATCAATAGGGATTAAGACTAATTTTATTTCCTTTTAAAATTTTTAACCTAATTTTCTTAATCTATAAATACATGTTGTTTTACACATAAGAGCTCTCTCATTTTTCTCATTTTTATCACTCCTCTCTCAACCACAATACGGAAAAATTCTTGCCTCAAGGAGAAAAAAAACCTCCTTTTATTCTTTGTACTGTATATGGTCTGTTTGTTTATCATTGGTTCAATCATCATGTTCTTCCTAACACACATGTCTCAAACATATGTATATGTTAACGTGTATATGTTTTTTTGGTGATAAACCATGTTATGGTTTATATATAAATTTATTTTGTGACACCTTTTTTATTATTATGTTCTTAATACGAGTTTATATATATATATATATATATATATATATATATATATATATATTTTAGATTATTCAGATCGGATCGTGTCGATACGCTATTTTCACATCTGGGTGTATGATGCGTGACATTTGTGTTGATCCGATATAGTTGCGATGATCGCAATTTTGCGTTAGCAACATCTTTGTTTCTTTTTGAATTCATATCATTTTTATGTTATTCATACACATATATTTAGATCTGCACATTTTTTTTCATAACTAACTACCCTGATTTTTTTCCTAAGCCTTGACGATTTTGCCTCAACCATTTTTTTTATATACGTTTTGTTTTATTATATAATAACTATTTTTCAGGTACATTCACATGTGCGCGCGTGTCTTAGTGTCAAGAAGGCAAAGCTGGTAATTTTAAGGGCATTTTGACAAAGAAACAAGTTTATTATATAATAACTATTTTTCAGGTACATTCACATGTGCGCGCCTTTTAGTGTCAAGAAGGCAAGACTGGTAATTTTGAGGGCATTTTGACAAAGAAACATGGGTTTTTCATTCTTTTTCCTAATTTTCTCTAGTCCCTTTAATTCTCTAATTTCCTAATTAACTAACCTCTTAATTTTTTTTTTCTACTATAATTACTTATTTCATAAATCAATTTATAATATTAGTTATTATTTCTTTTGTTTTAAATTAATAGTTATATCTAGTTTTTTTTTTAAACTTCTTTGTTTACCTAAAATTAAACTTAAAATTTTTATTATCAATATTTGTTTATATATGTTTTTTAGAAAATTAACTAATTAGTTTTTTTTATATATAAACCTCAAACTTTTCATAAACCTTAATTTTTCATGTAAATCTTAAAACTTTCTCATAAACTTTAACCGTGTTATTTCCTTTAAACCATAAACCTTTCCACAAACCTTAACAAACATGTTATTATTTCTTATTTTCGCTCATGTTTATGTTATTCATACACTGTAATTGCTTCGCCCTTGTAATATTTTGAGTTTTAACTTGTAATATTTTCAGTTTTATTTTTTGCCATGTTTATTATGTAATTGTCCCAAAGCGTTGTAATAGTTATGATTTCATTTTCTGCCATTTTATTTTTCTGCCATTTAAATTTCTGCCATTGATCCTATATTAACTGCGTGGTTTAGTAATGTAGGGCGTGAAAACCTACTAAATTAATTATTTAATATTTTTCTATAATCTTTATATATATTTTTTTTTGTAAATAAATGCTAATTATTTTTATAAACTTATTTTATTACTTATTTATAACAATAAATCTTTATTTTGTAAATACTAACTCTTTTATTATTTTGTACATATTAAATTAATTTTTTCTCTCTAAAAATTTCTCAATAACTTTTTGTCAATAATATTTTATATATTAATAGTATTTTATTATAATAGTAATAATCATATAGTGTAAATAATTAAAAGTTTTCTCAATAATCTTTAATTGTTTTTCTCTAAACTTAATTCCCTTTTTTTTCATCAATTCTAATAACTTCAAAAAAATCTAACTTGTCTAACCTAAACTTTTTCTTTTTAATTAAATATTTTAATTATTATTTCTTTAATTTATTTTAACTTTATTATTATTATAATTACTTTATTATTATTATTATTATTATTATTATTATTATTATTATTATTATTATTGCTTATTTATTATTTTATTATATCTATTATTCTTGCTTTATAATTTATTCTTATCCGACTATTATGTATCTGCCAAAGCCTTGTAATAATTTGTAGATTTATTTTTCCGTCTTTATTTTCTTTGTAAATATTTAACTATATGGTTAGTAACCTTAGGGTGTGTATAACTTATATGTAATTAAATTGAACTTAGATAATTAAAATAAGATAAATACCCGAATATAAACACTCACACACGTAAGTCGATCTTTGATCGCCATCTTGCACTTCCTAAGTTACCCCTCTCAGTTGCCTTAAACATGGTCAAGTCCCTCGAATATAGGGGTGTCTTAAGCAAAGTCCCTTCATAAAAATCATCAAGTCCCTACAATTTAAAAGATCAAGTCCCTTCGAGGTTGCCTACGGAATAATGATCTTGTCCCTTCGAATAAATGATGATAGTCCCTACGAATTGCTAAGGACATCCTTTAAGTTGCCTTCATTGACCATACGATGACCCTACGTTTGTCCCTTAACACATCCAAGGTAATGACTACCTATTCCTTAATAATAGGGATAGTCTTACCATTGAAAGAACATTTAAGAACAGAAAAGACTTAACTTAGGGTAGGTTCCTCTTATGCACTTGCTCACTTTCCAAAAAAATTTCAAAACACTTCACATTTTCAAACAAATTTTCAAAACAAAGTCTTTATATATATCCGTACATGGATCATTATAAAGTACTTAAGAAAATTTTTAATCACACACTACACTTCCCAAAACATTTTAAAGTGAGCTAAGTAACTAAGAGCCCATGGATAACCATGGATGTAAAGGGTGCTAACACCTTCCCTTTACATAACTTACCCCCCGAACTCAAAAATCTTTTAAGGTCTTTCCTGTTCTTTTATGCCCTTTCCTTTTGGATAAAATAAAAGTCGGTGGCGACTCTTGCTATCCGCAATATCTAACTAAAGTCAGTTCTCCCACCGTGTTACAGAACTGGCGACTCTGCTGGGGATGTAAATTTAAGAGGGGTACCCTTAGGAATTAAGATCACTTTAAATTATTTGCCTTGTTTGCTTTATATTATCTTGTTGGGGTGCTCTTATGTGTGAAAGGTCCTAACCCGGATCTAGTGTACCTTAGGTAAATGGCAATAGACCAAGGAAACTGTACGACGTATATCGATACGGTTGATCTGGTGGCCATAGTTAGTGCGACTTCTTGGTTGGTGCTTATGTTCCTTAAGTCAAGTTGAGGATAATATGAGGCTGCCATATGTTGTCAATACACTAACTAACTTTTAGAACCCTAGTTAACTCATCTTGGCCTTTAGAAGGTAGTGAGGTAACCGGCTTTGGTGCAGACTGAAGTTGGTTGACACTCGATACTACGCTCATTGAGATCTTAAACTTGGAGGGTTTTGGTTGGCAAGTAAGTTGCCTACTGAACAACCACCCTTGTGAAGGATCAATGATATTGAGATCCCTTAGAACCTGGTTACTTTTGTAGGACAGGATGAACCATCTAACTTCAGGGGAGGGTACTTACCATTGAACCTCATGCAAGCCTTTAAACCTAGGGCTATGGTGTGACTTGTTTGTGTGTGCCACATGTTTGTGATTGAACATAACATCATGACATCATCATGCATCATAAGCATAGCATTTTCACTAACCATTTCAAGGACCAAAGGATTTATCTTTGTTCTTTGTTGCAGGTCATGGCTTCTGCTCGTAGAAACACCATCAGGATCAACTTTGTGGGCATACCTCCCAAGCTTAAAGAGTTGATTTCTCAAGTGTCTGATCATTCCCAGTTTATCAAGAGACATGGTCACCTATTGGATCTAGTCACTTCAGGGTTCAATGAAGACATGATGAGTGTCCTGTTTCAGTTCTTTGACCCTAAGCACCACTGCTTTACATTCCCCGACTATCAGCTGGTTCCTACAATGGAGGAGTTCTCTAAACTTCTGGGTATACCTGTTCTTGATCAAAGACCTTTCACTGGCTTGGAGAAGGAACTTAAACCAGAGGTTATTGCTGCAGCTCTACATCTGAAGAAGTCTGACATTGTTCTAGAAACGAGAAGTGGAGTCAAGGGTATTCTTGCTAAAGTGTTGATAGAGAAGGCTCAAATGTTCTTGAAGGCCATGAGCTATGATGCTTTTGAGGAGATCTTAGCCTTGCTGATTTATGGCTTAGTATTGTTCCCCAATCCAGATCAGTTCATAGATGTTCATGCCATCAACATTTTCCTGAGTCACAATCCAGTGCCTACATTGCTTGGAGACATCCTGCATTCTCTTCACACCCGTACTACAAGGGCAAGGGGAACTTTGATGTGTTGCATATCTTTACTTTCTAGGTGGTTTATTTCTCACCTTCCTCGCTCAGTAATGAAGAATGAGCAAGGGTTCAGGTGGTCCAAAAGGATCATGTCACTTTCTCACTCAGATATCCATTGGTGCTCCAGATCTATGGAGAATGTCACCATCATTGACCGTTGTGGGGAGTTTCCTAATGTGCCACTTCTAGGCATAAGGGGAGGCATCACCTACAACCCCTCTCTAGCTTTACGACAGTTCGGTTACGCCCGAAGCGATGGTCCACATGACATGTTGATTCAGGGCATTGTATTTGACTACGACAACGATCTTCAGGGTTACCGTCAGAGATTCATACGAGCTTGGGGAAAGGTAAACAAGATTGACAGCAAGACACTGGAGCCTAAGTACACTATTCCTATGGAGGCTTATCTCATATGGGTACGATCTCGTGCTCAGACACTCATGATGCCATATCCTGCCATCCTACCAGTTACCATGGAACCTGTTGCTGAAGGAGACACAGCTTATACCATCCTTCACCCAGACATGCCTACTGATATGGAAGACTTGCAGAGATCTTGGATCCAACTGAAGGAGCAAAGGGATACTTTCGAGGCTCATTACAAAGCAAGCCAAGCAAGAATCTTAGAGCTAACAAAGCAACTTCACGAGGAACGAAACCTCAACTCATACCTCAATACAAAGAGGAAACATCCATGGGAGACTTAAAACCCCATCTTTTGTACTTATTTCATTTTCATTTTTGTAAGCCTAAAAGGCAAAACAAAGTTATTACTAATAAAAGTTTACTTTCGTGTTTATCTAAGCAAATTTAAATCCTGCGGTCCTTGAAAACATTGCATATGCATTACCATATCATTTCATTGCATCACAGGTTTATAATTGTGCACAGGTTTCTCATCTTCTCGTTGTTTATTTCAGCAATGGCTCTTGAACAATCAGTTAAGGATCTCCAGGCACAAAATGCACAGTTCCAAGAGCTGATCCTGAACCTGTCCAAGGGGCAGGATGAATTGAAGGCACTGCTGGCCAAGAAGACTAAGAAGGCTAGAAGGTCTGCTGGGTTGATCAACATGGGAAGAAGGTTCAAAGGTCTTGACAAGACCAAGGAACCAGCTGAAGACTATGAATCTGAAGAATCTGAGCAAGAAGGAGGCAGTCTCCACAACACTATGGGGGACTCTGATTCTGAGGCTAACTACTGCCATGAGCCTAATGAAGACAAATTCAAGATGCTGGTGGATAGGATGGATGCCATGGAGTTGCAGAAGTCATCTGGGCTGGATTTTGAGGATTTGAGTCTGATATCTGGGGTAGTCATACCCATTGGTTTCAAGTTTCCTACATTTGTTGTTTATGATGGGGTCTCTTGTCCCAAACTGCATCTGAGGTCTTATGTTAGAAGAATTCAACCCCACACTGCTGATAAGAAGTTGTGGATCCATTTCTTTCAAGAGAGCTTATCCGGATCTCAGTTGGAGTGGTATTATCAGTTGGAGAGTGCCAACATCAGAGACTGGAATGACCTTGCTGAAGCTTTCTATAAGCAGTACCAATACAATGCTGACTTAGCCCCCACTCGCATGCAACTTCAGAGCATGTCTATGAGTGCCAAAGAAAGTTTTAAAGAGTATGCTCAGAAGTGGAGAGATTTAGCTGGAAGAGTTCAACCCCCTTTGATTGACAGGGAATTGGTTGATATGTTCATGTGTACGCTGAATGGTCCGTTCTACAGTCATCTCATTGGAAGCTCGTCATCTGGCTTCACTGAGTTGATCATGACAGGAGAGCGAGTAGAGAATGGTATAAAGAATGGTAAGATCCATGTGGGCACTTCTTCATCAGGTGCTGCAAAGAAGCCTCCCACAGGGAAGAAAGAATCTAATGCTGTTTATGGTCAGCCTGATCGTAACAGAAGGCATCAGTCTGTCAGTGCAGTTCATATTTCAAATCCAACTCCTGCAACAACAGAGCAGCCACAGGGCAACCAACAGAGGGCTAGAAGACAGTTCACGAAGATCAACATGTCAATGGCTCAGGCATTGCAACATTTGTTGAAGGCTGAACTTATTACTTTGAAAGAGGCTCCTCAGAATCCCAATGTTACCTCTCCCAGGTACAATCCCAATGCAAGGTGTGCATACCATTCAAACTGTCAGGGACATGATACTAATAATTGTTGGGTCTTGAAGAATAAAATTCAGGATATGATTGATGCTGGAGAAATTGAGTTTGATCCTCCGGGTACTCCCAATGTGATTACTGTTCCAATGCCAAATCACGAGAAGACTGTCAACGCCATTGAGGAAGATCTACATGTTTATTCAGTTATGGAATTGACCACACCACTGTCTGTTATCAAAAAGAGGTTAGTACAAGCTGGGATCTTTCCAGGTTGTCGTGAAGATTGTTTGTATTGTACCTATAAGCCAGATAGTTGCTTCATATTGAGAGATGGAATTCAGCGTCTCATGGATAAGTATACTATAGTGTTTGAGAGGACTCCGTCGTCAGTAGAAAGTATGGTGGATCATCTGAATCAAGGTAGGAAGGTTGAAGAGGTTGACATGGTTGACAAAGTACCAATAAGAATCACTTCAAAGGGTCCCATTAAAATCACTCATCAGGGTCCAATCAAGATTACTGCTGAAGGTCCTGTGAAAGTTGTTGCTGAAGCCAGAGTAGCTCCTGTGGTCATTACTACTCCTGGTCCTATCCCATATACGTCTGACAAAGCTGTGCCTTGGCATTATGGATCTGATGTTTACATCCATGGTGTTAAGCAAGAGCCTGTAGCTGATGTGCCTGTTGATGTTGACAATATTGCTGGATCTAGTAAGATCACTCGTAGTGGAAGAGTTTTCTCTCCTCCAGATACTTCCAAGAATGCAGTTACTCCTGCTGCTACCTCCACCACTGATGCTCGGGGCAAGGGTCCTGTTATTGAGCCTATATCTACTGATGTGCCAGCTGCTGATGACCTCTCTAAGCAGATGGAAGAAGTATTGAAAATCATTCGCAAGAGTGATTATGACATTGTTGATCAGTTGGGGCATACTCCCTCAAAGATTTCTATGCTGTCCTTGTTGTTATGTTCTGAGGCTCATGCCAAGTCATTGATCAAGTTTCTGAAGATGGCTCATGTACCCAGTGCAATTTCTGTTGACCAATTTGAGAACTGTGTTGCCCACCTGACCTATGACAATGGGTTAGGATTTTCTGATGTTGATTTGACCCCTGCCAAGAGGGATCATAACAGGGCCTTGCATATTTCAATTGAATGCAGGGGCACTACCCTGTCTCATGTACTAATAGACAATGGTTCCTCTTTGAATGTGTTGCCTAAGGAAGTCCTGAACAAGCTGAGTCCTGAAGATGCTGTGTTGAAGCCCAGTAACATTGTGGTAAAGGCTTTTGATGGTTCTAGAAGAGTAGTGCATGGGGAAATTGATCTTCCAATCCAAGTTGGTTCCCAGGTGTTTACTGCTACATTTTATGTGATGGATATTCGTCCTTCATACTCTTGTCTGCTTGGTCGTCCCTGGATCCATGGGGCAGGTGCTGTAACCTCTACATTGCATCAGAAGCTGAGATATCCGGTGAATGGAAAGGTTGTTACTGTCTATGGAGAAGAAGAATACTTTGTCAGCCATGTCAACACTTTCAAGTATCTGGAAATGGAAGGTGAATACATTGAAACTCCGTGTCAGACATTTGAAGCGGTCCCCTGGGTTGTTAATGATTATGTAGCTCCTCCTGTTGTGAAGAAAGTTCCTGTGGTCACCAGAAAGCCTCCTACAATGGCAATGGCTTCCCTCAATGATGCTAGAGCCGTGGTGGATGAAGGTGGTTGTACTATTTGGGGTCAGCTTCCTGATATTCCATATAAGTCTGACAAGTTTGGTTTGGGTTTCACTGCAGAGTCCCAGAAGGCTGTTCGTCGTGCTCGTGCTGCCCGTGTCACTAATCAAGGGGTTGTGAAAGACCAGATTAACGCTGTGGGAGATCAAGATGAAGACTACAACTTGGATGCATGGATTTTTCCTACTGTGGGTGCTGGACTCCATAATTGGAAAGCTGAAGATGTTATCCCTATCTCCTTTAGTCAGGAGTAAATACTATTACTGTGTTGTTATATGTTAAATTTTGTAATTTCCGAACAATAAAACTTTCAAGCCATGTGCCTTACCCGGGGCACAATGGTATGCTTGTTACGGGCTGTCATTTCATTTGCATACTTCATTCAATAAAATCAGTGGACGTTTCGTTTTCGTAAATATTGTGTTCCTTGTCTTTCTTTTCTTTTATTTTTGTTTTATCAGCTATGTGTTCTTACACACACCCACATCACTAAATGCAGATCCTCATCCACTCTGGATCCTGTTGATAACAGTTCTACTATTGCCAATTATAATTTCGAGAATCCGATCTATCAAACTGAAGACGGAAATGAGGACGATTGTGAAATACCTGTAGAGCTTTCTAGGTTGTTACAACAAGAAGAGAAAGCTATACAGCCACATGAAGAGCCAGTTGAAGTTGTGAATCTGGGAACTGAAGAAAACAGGAAAGAGGTCAAGATAGGGGCTGATTTAGAGGATAGTGTCAAGAGCAGATTGATTCAGATGTTACGTGACTATGTGGAGATCTTTGCTTGGTCTTATGAAGATATGCCAGGGTTGGATACAGACATTGTGGTTCACCGTTTACCAGTAAAAGAAGATTGTCGTCCAAAGAAGCAGAAGGTTCGTCGTATGCGTCCTGAGATGTCAGAAAAGATCAAAGCAGAGGTAATGAAACAGTTCAATGCAGGGTTCTTAGCAGTGACTTCTTATCCTCAGTGGGTTGCAAATGTGGTGCCGGTACCTAAGAAAGATGGTAAGGTACGTATGTGTGTGGACTACAGAGATTTGAACAAGGCTAGCCCCAAAGATGATTTTCCACTTCCTCATATTGATGTTCTGGTAGACAACACTGCTCAGTATAAGGTATTCTCTTTTATGGATGGTTTCTCTGGTTACAATCAGATCAAGATGGCACCTGAAGATATGGAGAAGACAACATTTGTTACACAGTGGGGCACTTTTTGTTATAAGGTGATGCCATTTGGTTTGAAGAATGCAGGGGCAACATATCAGCGTGCTATGGTGGCTTTGTTTCATGATATGATTCATCATGAGATAGAGGTATATGTGGATGATATGATAGCCAGGTCCCAGAATGAAGAGCAACATCTTGATCATTTGCATAAATTGTTTGAGAGGTTGAAGAAGTACAAGTTGAGATTGAACCCAAACAAGTGTACTTTTGGAGTTAGGTCTGGTAAACTCCTGGGTTTCATAGTCAGTGGAAAAGGTATTGAAGTGGATCTTGCAAAAGTAAAAGCTATACGAGAGATGCCAGCTCCCCGTACTGAGAAGGAAGTTAGAGGTTTCTTGGGACGATTGAATTACATTGCAAGATTTATTTCCCAATTAACTGCCATCTGTGAGCCAATCTTTAAGTTGCTGAAGAAAGACCAGGTGATGGAATGGAATGATGAATGCCAGATTGCCTTTGATGAAATCAAGAGATATTTGCTGGAACCACCAATTTTGATGCCACCAGTTGATGGAAGACCCTTGATTATGTACTTAACAGTGCTAGACAACTCAATGGGGTGTGTGTTGGGGCAACATGACGAGTCTGGTCGAAAAGAGCAGGCAATATACTACCTTAGCAAAAAGTTTACCGACTGTGAAACAAGATACTCACTGCTCGAGAAAACCTGCTGCGCTTTGGCATGGGCTGCTCGCCGACTAAGACAGTATATGTTGACCCATACTACCTTGTTGATTTCGAAGATGGATCCAATCAAATACATATTTGAGAAACCTGCTCTCATCGGAAGAATTGCAAGATGGAAAATGATCTTGACAGAATATGACATACAGTACACTACTCAGAAGGCCATCAAAGGAAGTGTTGTTGCTGATCATTTGGCTTATCAAGCAGTGGATGATTATCAGTCAATGAATTTTGAGTTCCCTGATGAAGACATTATGATTATTACCAAAGAACCTGGACAATATGACGGACCTGAACAAGGATCCCGATGGACTATGGTTTTTGATGGTGCCTCTAATGCACTTGGTAATGGTGTTGGTGTTGTGATCAGTTCCCCTGAAGGTTGTCATACCCCGATTACTGCCAGACTTTGTTTCTATTGTACCAATAACATGGCTGAGTATGAGGCATGTATCCTGGGTATTAAAGCTGCCATTGATATGAAGATTCAGTTCCTTGATGTGTATGGAGATTCAGCCCTGGTAGTAAGTCAGATTAAAGGAGATTGGGATACCAAGCATGATAACCTCATTCCTTACAGAGAGCATGTGTTGTCTCTGATCCCACATTTCAAAGAGATTACCTTTGAGCACATTCCACGAAGAGAAAATCAGTTGGCAGATGCTTTGGCCACCATGGCATCCATGTTTGAGATCAGTTGGAATGATGAAGCTCCCAAGATTACTATTGATAGATTTGAAAAGCCTGCATATTGCAATGAGATTGACACTGAAGGGGCAGAGGAGAAGCCTTGGTTCTATGAAGTAAAAAGATATCTTGAAGCTCAGGAATTCCCTGAAGGGGCATCTGTCAAAGATAGGAAGTTCCTGAGAAGTTTTTCTGCTAAGTTCTTCTTGAGTAATGGCATTTTGTATAAGCGCAATCATGATTCAACTTTGCTTCGGTGTGTGGATAAGAAGGAAGCTACAAAGATTATGGAGGATATGCATGATGGAATTTTTGGCACTCATTCTAGTGGACATACTATGGCAAAGAAGATATTGAGAGCAGGTTACTATTGGTCTACCATGGAAGCTGATTGTTATCAACACTCCAGAACATGTCACAAGTGTCAAATTTATGCTGACAAAGTCCATGTACCTCCATCACCATTGAATGTGTTGACTGCTCCTTGGCCCTTTGCCATGTGGGGCATTGATATGATTGGTGAGATCAAGCCTACTGCTTCTAATGGGCATCGTTTCATCCTGGTTGCTATTGATTACTTCACGAAGTGGGTGGAGGCAGCTTCATTTGCATCTGTTACCAAGAATGTTGTGGCTCGATTCATTAAGAATAATCTCATATGTAGGTATGGCATCCCTGAAAGGATTATCACTGACAATGGCTCTAATCTGAACAACACTATGATTACTGATCTCTGCACGCAGTTCAAGATTAAGCATCATAACTCTTCTCCATATCGTCCGAAGATGAATGGGGCAGTTGAAGCTGCTAATAAGAACATTAAGAATATTGTACAGAAGATGACTGTTACTTATAAGGATTGGCATGAGATGTTACCATTTGCTCTTCATGGTTATCGTACCACAATACGTACTTCAACAGGGGCAACCCCATTCTCCTTGGTCTATGGTATGGAAGCAGTTATGCCCATTGAAGTTCAGATTCCCTCCTTAAGAATTATGAAGGATGCAGGCTTGGATGAAGATGAGTGGATTCAGACTCGACTTGACCAGATAAATTTGATTGATGAGAAGAGGCTAGCAGCAGTTTGTCATGGCCAGATGTACCAGAAGCGAATGATTAAAGCTTTTAACAAAAAGGTTAAGCCAAAGGTATATCAGGCTGGTGACTTGGTAATCAAGCGTATCATATTACCACAGGGTGATCCTAGGGGCAAGTGGACTCCAACATATGAAGGACCATTTGTAGTCAAGACAGTGTTCTCAGGAGGTGCCATGATACTGACTACAATGGATGGTGAAGATTTCCCACAGCCTGTAAACGCAGACATAGTTAAAAAATACTACGCATAAAAAGAGACCCGCTAGGTTGACAGGCCTATGCAAAAATAAGGGCATCCCGGCAAACCAAAAGGGTTTGGGCAAAAATTAGGGATATATATAAAAAGATGTACACCCGGCAAGTCGAAAACCTGAAAAGGCGGCTTGGGCAAAAAAGGGTATCCCGGTGGATTGAAAACCTGAAAGGGCAATCCAGGCAAAAATTAGGGATTAAAGCGTATGACTATGTCTCGTTTGGATCACCCATGGAACTACAACCAGTTGTACTACTTACTCAAGCTCGAACAGATAAAGCTCAATCCAATCATTTCCGTCTCAACAGCAGAAGATAAGATACTTGAAGATAATGGCAATAGTAGAATTGAAACTCAATAGGATTATTTCCCACATAGCTGATTTTCTTTGTTTTGTAAAAAACTTTATGACAAAATCCTCTTACTAGGGTTTATGTCTCCTTGTACAAACTTACCCGTGTATGGGTCACTTTTTGATATAAATAAATTCCATCTTTTAAATCCAGATTTACTTTTACCCTATTTACATAAGCGAAACGTCCATTGGTTGTAGTTGAATGTATGTATGCTTTTGAATATGATTGATGTTTACCAGAAATGCATGAAAATGCAGTAATAGTATTTACTAAGGACGAATGAGGGAAGGATTTCAACGAAGCTTCGCCGGTTCATCTCTACAAAACAGCTACAAATCCCTCAGTAGGACAAATCCATCTTCATAAAGTCTTATCTCCCCTGGAATTTATATCCATCTCTTTTATCCTCATACGGATATACGGGAAATTACTTTCCAATAAGGATACGACGAACGAAGACGGGTGTTCTATCTACTCTACTATCAATCGAAGACGGGATGTTATATCTACCCTACCATCAAACGAAGACGAAGGTTATATATACCTTATTATCCCCAGCATCCGGGAGGTGATACATACCTTACTATCCCCCAGCATACGGGAGGTTATCTATACCCTGTTATCCCCAGCAGACGGAAGGTTATGTATAATATAGTCTTCAATAATGAATCGGGATTTATTTTCCCAAGCCAGCAGTTGTTATACGAAGATATCCAGACTCTTCCGGCAGTATCATATCATACATACATCATTTACATCATACCATAACATACATATTCATGAGTGCATAGTACATTACCTAAGTGCATCATATTATACATGCATACATAATGCATAAACTAACACTATCATACAGAATGCTACCTTGTTTTCAGGTTAATTATCCAACAAATGATCATCAGGATTGCTCTATCCTCCTGAAGACATGCTGTTACATCAGGATTACTCCAGTCTCCTGAAAGCATATCATACTATTACCTCAGGGTTGCTTCATCCTCCTGACAACTTCTCATTGTTTCAAGACTGCTTTAGAGTTATCATTATTGATTGCTCTATCCTCCTGAAATCATATTATTACTTCAAGACTGCTTTAGAGTTATCATTATTGATTGCTCTATCCTCCTGAAGACATGTTGTTACATCAGGATTACTCCAGTCTCCTGAAAGCATATCATACTATTACCTCAGGGTTGCTTCATCCTCCTGACAACTTCTCATTGTTTCAAGACTGCTTTAGAGTTATCATTATTGATTGCTCTATCCTCCTGAAATCATATTATTACTTCAAGACTGCTTTAGAGCTACTGATTGCTCTATCCTCCTGAAATCATGTTATTACTTCAAGACTGCTTTAGAGCTATTGATTGCTCTATCCTCCTGAAATCATACTTCAAGACTACTTTAGGGTTATCATTATTGATTACTCTATCCTCCTGAAGACATGCTGTTACATCAGGATTACTCCAGTCTCCTGAAAACATATCATCAATACCTCAGGACTGCTCCAGACTCCTGACAGTTTTCATTATACCTCCATATTTTGGACTGCTTTATCTTCCAAGAAATATATCTGAAGAACTTTCCCCTGGTGGCATCTTTAAGCCCACTCAATCATATTCAACTAGCCATCTGTATCACTCTATGCACTGGCGAGTGCAAATTTTTGGGCTTTTGTGTTCAATCCCCTTCAACCTTCCAGGTCACGATTGGCAAATGTACCAATCTAACCCCTCAGGTTTCAGAAAATTGAACAGGGGCAGCTGTTGCACCCCAAAATTTGCCCTCACAATACAAGACTTTGTGTGCTAAGAAGGTTCATAAGGTTCACAAGTTCCACAACACTTTCAATACCTTTCATGAGGTTCATGAAGTCCATAAGTCACTTCTTGAAGGTTCACAAGGTTCACAAGTTCTATAATGCTTTCAATACCTTTCATGAGGTTCATGAAGTCCACAAGTTACTTCTTGAAGGTTCACAAGGTTCACAAGACTCACAATGATTACAAAGCTCTCCTGAGGTTCATGAGGTCTACAAAGCCACTTCATGAGGTTCACAAGGTTCACAAGCTTCACAATACCTCCCATGAGGTTCACAGGACATTTTATGATGGTTCACAAGGTTCACAAAGTTCACAATTGGTCAGAAGAGTTGATAATTCCCTCAGACAATGCACCTCCTAAGTAGTGCATCCAAAACTAGGGTTTTGACTTTAATCAGGCTAAATGGACTTCCAATACCTCAAGTGAGTTTCATAACATCTTATATGTGTGTAAGAACCCCCATGACAAGTTTCAAGACTTCTCTCAAAAGTTTGCTCAGTCAGATGATCAGATAAGTCAAAATCAGTCAATGTAGTTAAAAAGTCAAACTGAGGTCAACTGTGGTCAAACCAAAGTCAAACTTCATGATTTTTTGCCAACATCAAGTATATGAAGTAAAATTCATCATTTGATCAAGGGTTGATCATGATTCATCAAGGAGATTCCAGATCATCAATAATCAGGAGTTTCTAAATTAGGGTTTCCTCAGTAAAAGTCAACTGAACTTTGACCAGTCATAACTTTCGCATACTTCATCACCAAGTCTCCATCCAAAGCTCATTTTGAAGGAAATTGAATTCTCTACAACTTTGATGTTTCAAGTTAAGCCCAAAAATGCTTCATTTGAAAGATATGAGCTAAGACATTATAGGTCATTTCAAAAGTCAACAAAAAGTCAACAACTTCAAAAGGGCATAACTTGAGATTGGTAAATGATATGGACCTGAAACCAATGGGGCTGTTTAGAGGACTCTTCAAGCTTTCCAAAATGTCCAAGAACACCCTCATACCTTTAAAATTGAGGGAGATGTGATCTTGCAAAGTTGGGAAATTTTATGATGGTTTATGTTGAAAATGGAGGTTTAAAACCACTTCTTTCCAAATGGGCTGCCCAAGTTGTGATCCAATCCATACCATATCATCATGCACGACCCAATTGATTAAAAATCATAATTTTTATTATTTTATTTTTATTTATTTTGATTTAATTCATAAAAAGTCATTTTAAATAAATATAAAATATGAAAATATATTTTTGGATGAAGATTGAGCTTCTAGAATCTCATCAATGTTGATTGAATTTGAAAGAGAAAGAAATCATGTGATTTATCCAAAAATAGCAAGCTTTCATGAGCCAATATTTGAATTTCATGACACCATCTTTTTCAATCTTCAAGTATCAAATCTTCCACACAACTAATCAGTTTTTTGACCTAGAATGATTCACATATATATACTAAACACAACCCTAGCCCTCATACACGAATTCAGCAGCTGCAAAGGTAGGTTTGACACTTCAAAAATTCAAGCCAAAACACCAATTCGGATTTTCAAATAGAGGCAATATCAGAAGGATTTGAAGGTTGCAATGCACTCTATGATGCTTATTGAATGTATTTGGATCATTTTCATCATTCAAAACATCATATAGACCCTTAACCGAATCTTCATATGCCATTGAACTTTGATTTTTCGATTTATCATGATTATGCTTTCTAACTTGTTTTTGACTATTGATTATGGTTTAGAATGATCCTTAGATTGATTCTGGGTGTTTTATTGTGAGAATCGAAGCCGCAACCGTCCCGTGCCATGTTAGGGTTCTAAGGAAACCACGAATTGGGAACTCATTATACAGACGATTTTAATTCAAATTAATGACATATTTGAGATCAATGATCATTGTATAGTTGATCTGGACAATTAGAATGGATTTATTATGCGTATTGTTCATGATTTTAAGTGCAGGTTCTGTAGTGACGACAAAAATCCGTCACTAAAAGCTTTAGTGACGGACAAACCGTAGGTATAGCCTAACTGGACGGCGAGAGCTAGAAGATGACTTTTGGCGCGTTTCTGGAATTCAAAAATTATCTTATATTATATAGTTTTGTTTGTGGATAAATTTCAAACGTTGCAGGTGGCCCAGTGGTAGGAAGAACGCATATGGTACCTGATGGCATGAGTTCGAATCTTGCCTCCAGCAAGTTTTTTTTTGATATTTTTCATTTAAGATGCGTTTTTAATATATTATTATTCGTAGTTGTTTAATCATCAGGTAGGCTCTCCCAGCCAGGCGGTAACGCGTGCTTGCTTGTAATCAGAAGGTCCTGGGTTCGATTCGCACCCCAGGCCTTTTTGCTTTTCTTTATTTTTCTGGATTTTGTAGATAAGGCACAAAACTCTTTTTTCTCCCTAGGATGACGCGCACAGGTGTGTAGCCCAGTGGTGTGTGATGTTGGTTGCAAGCATAGGGGACTGGGTTCAAACCCCAGCCCCATCAGGTTTTTTTGTTTTCTCATGTTTTTTCTTTATTTTCTTCATAATTAATTAATATCTCATATTAAAATAAATTAAAATTATATTATTTTATTATTTTCCATATTATAAAATATGTATATATCATATGTTCTAATTCCTAATATTATTTTCAAAAAAATTCCAAACTCTTGTTTTCTCAATTTAATTTTTTTTATTTTTGTGTAATTAAATTAGATATATATATTAGTTAAAATAATTTTGTATATAAACTAAACTCTAAAAAATATTTTCTAAGATAAACCCTAATTTTCTTAAGTGCTTATTAAAAAAAAACCTAATTATTTATTTATTTAATTCTTAATATAAATTATCATGTATTTGTTTAATATATTTGTTGTAAATATAATTATGATTTGTTTATATATATAGGTTGCAAATATATTTTATATATCATGTTTATAGTTTATTTCTTATAATATGTAAAATATTTTTTAGAATTTTTGTTTAGAAATAATTTAACTTCTAATAATTAAGATTTATAATCATGATACACTTAAAATAATTTAATAATTTGTGACTATAATTGTCTACCTTAAAAAATTTTGTTAATCTTTTATTTTGGCTAATTTCATTTATTTAATTATTATTACTAATTATACTATTATTTATTATTTTTGTTTACTATTATCTTGTATTTTTATTTCTCTAACCTTGTTTATTTTTCTAATTATTATTATTATTTTATTTTCACTAACCTTATTTTTTTTAATTATATTTATCACTAACCCCTATTTTATTTACTTATTTATTTTTGCTTACTATATTTATTTTGCTATATATTTATATTTTTTGCTATTTTATTATTATGTTGTAATTGCTTCCCGGATGTAAATTTTGTAATATTAAATTATTTAATTTTCGCTATGGTTAGTAATTTAGGGAGCGCAAACATGTATTCTACTTAAAATAAATTTAGATCACTTTAATCATAAGATAAATAATATTGAACACTCACACACGTAAGTCGATTTTTAATCGCCGTCTCACTTTCTAAAGCTATCCCTCAAGTTGCCTAAATCATAAGGTCAAGTGGGGTGTATAAAGCAAGTCCCTTCAAAACGAAAAAATCATCAAGTCCCTAATGGTTGCCTTAAAGATCAAGTCCTTTCGAATAATGATGATAGTCCCTCCTATATGCTTATTACACCCCACAATTGCCTTCATAAAAACAGAATGTCCCTCACATGTCCCTTACATCCAAGGTAATGACTACCTACTCCTTAATAGTAGGGATAGTCTTACCAAGGAAAGGATAAAGAACAAGAAAGACTTTAGACTTTAGGGTAGGTTCCTCTTATGTACTTGCTCACTTCAAAAACTTTTCACACTTAAACAAATTTCAAACAAATTTTCAAAAACAAGTTTCTACGCATCCGTACATGGATCATTATTAACTATTCTGAAAATTTTTCTATTCACACACTACACTTTCAAAAACAATTCAAAAGTGAGCTAAGTAACTAAGAGCCCATGGATAACCATGGATGTAAAGGGTGCTAACACCTTCCCTTTACATAACCTACCCCCCGGACCCAAAAATATCTCTTAAGGTCTTTCCTGTTCTTTTATACCCTTTCCTTTTGGATAAAATAAAAGTCGGTGGCGACTCTTGCTATCCGCAACATAACTTAAAGTCAACTTAAAGTCAGTTCTCCCACCGTGTTACAGTCGTCCTCCACCTTTTGATGATCGTCCTTCATCATTTTATCCAATGGCCGTCCCCATTGTTGATTTTGGTTATCTGACATTCGTCCAATGTCATGATAAACCTTGAGAGCAGCCGTCCCCTGCTAGGTGGTCGTCCTCCACCTCTTGATGGTCGTCCTCCATCATGCTCATCCGATGGCCGTCCCCATCGTTGACCTTTTATTCGGCATTCGTCCTATGTCGCGATATTTTCGGCAGCCGTACCCTGCCTAGTGGTCGTCCTCCACCTTAGATGACCGTCCCTCATCTTAACCCAACAGAGCAGCCGTCCCCTGCTAGGTGATCGTCCTTCACCTTTGATGACCGTACCTCATCATCTGTTTATTTCATTTATTCTTTAACCCGATGGCCGTCCCCGTCGTGGTCCCTTTTCCTTTCAGTTTAGCCCGATGGCCGTCCCCATCGTTGGTTACTTTACTTTGTGAACTTGATGGTCGTCCCCGTCATGTTTCATTAATCCCCAGAGATTTTACAGCTTTACTTGATGGCCGTCCCCATCATAATTCTTTTATCCCCAGCATGTCGGCCGCCCCCGTCATTGCTCTTTACCCAGCAGTCGTCCTCTGCTCGACGGTCGTCCTCCGTCGCCCACACTTTACAATATACTTTATTTTCTTTTACAATCTATATCCCTTTTCTTCTTCATTCTGTGAGTGCAAATTTTGGACTGTCTTTGGTATTCAACCACAAGTTATCTTGTTTGCCTGATAAGCCGTCGCTTACATCCTGCACAGCTAACTCATGTTTGAATAGGGGCAGCTGTAAACACCCCAAATTTGCCCTCACCCATTCACACCATGGCTTGTGATCATTTCATATTCATAAACACAATCATACCATCTCATATCCCACTTTTGATTCACTGCATAGCTTCAAAGTCATCTGCATCTAGGGTTTGTGACCTGAGCAATCCAAGAGCTTCTTGAGCCACTCCAAAGGTCAACAATCACTTCAAAGGGGTCTATGTGTGTTCAAGTATCATATTATATCCTCTCAAAGTCAAGAATGTCAAAGAATCACAAGAACTGGGATTGGTATGGAAGCAGAGCCAGGCTTGACTGCACAGATGACCTAAAATTAGGGTTTTGGTTTCAGAGGCCATAACTCCAATTTTTTGGTCATTCTTGTTTCTATTGGTCTCTATATGGTATAGGAAGTATGCATATCAATTTTCATGAAGAAATTATATGGGGAAGTCATCTGATCAAGGGTTGACTTTTCAAGCAAGTCAGTGCAAAATCAGGGCATCTGAGGCCCCCAATGACCCAACCCAGGGGTGATCTTCATCATTTTGAGTGTATATGATCTTTATTTGATCATAGAAAATGTTGGAAGTTCACATAATTCAAGAATCTCAAGTTTTTGCAAAGTTGACTTTTTGGGCAAGTTTGACTTTTCATGAAAATGTCATTTTATGCAACTTTTTCAACCCTTACTTTTTGATTCAAGAAAGCTTCAAATGGAAAAACTTTGGTCATGAAAGTTGTAGAATAGATCTTTCCCTTTTCAAAAAGTACAAGAACATGACCTAATTCATTTTGGATCAAAAGTTATGGTTCATCAAAGTTGGCTAAAATCACTAAAATTCAAGTTATGCACCAAAGAGGCAAAGTTGCAAATCCACTTCTCAAGGCCAATTAAGCTACCAAATGCATTTCTAAACTTCACCACATGATCACACAAGTCTTAAAAATCAGAATGGGCCAAGAGATCACATGTTTATGGCCTATGGAGCAAGACTTTTTCATAGAAAACCAAAGACAAACCAAGTTGCAAAAACTCATGATGGCATTGCATCCACTTGCTAGCTACCTTGCTGATCAACCCTAGCCTTTCCCCTCACCATGCTGCGCAGCCCACACCCCTTGTACTTGGCTAGAACATGACCCATGCTTTCTCTTACACAAAGTTGACAATTTGCAAAAGTAGCCACACCTATCACAAAAGGGCATGTCACATCTTCTGACCAATCAGCATTGTTTATGCAAACTAATTGCAAGCCAAACACAATAACAAGCAAGCCTGAAGCCAGCCATAGAACACATTCTCATTTTCACTCTCAAAAGCAAAAGCTTTCGAAACTCAGAAAACAAGCCACAAACACTTAAACAAACCTCATAGATCAACTCAACTCATCATCCTGGTCACAAAGCACCCCTCATCCTTGCCTTAGACTGCTTGAATCAAGAACACGATTCTCACCTGAGCTTGAACAGAAGCTGTTCAAACTCTCAAACCAGCCAACACAAGATCCTTCTAAGCATCCAGACATCATCAAGGGACCAAAAGGAGTGGATTGCACAAAGAGAAGAGGCCAGAAAGTTGCAGACTGAAAGCTTCAAAACTCAGGTAGCTTCATGAACATTTTTTCCAGAAATGATTTTTAAAGTTCCTAAGTTGTTCTATATGCCTCCCTGATTATGAATATGTTGTTGGTTTTGAAAATGGTGAAGAGATGAGAGTTTAATCTGGTTCTGAAACTTTTTGCCCTAAAACTAGTTTGATTCGATACTCATTGTTTAGGAATGATAAATGTTGTTTGAATGGGGGTTTTGATTCGTTTTTGAGTGGGGATCATTTTTGTTTAATTGGATTTCGTTTTAGATGCGTATAGAGGGAGTTTGTGATTTTGGGTGATCGGAGAAGATGACCGGAACACTGTTCCGGTCACCTGAAAGTCATTAAGGGCTGGATTAGGGCTAATTAATTAGGGTTAGTGAGTTTGAATGCTGACCCTTGGATATGGCGCCAGGTCAATGCGCGCGTGTTTGAGTTTGAATGAGGGCCTTTGGATCTGATTACTTTTCTATTTTCAGATTAAATTCAATTTTTATTTTCCCTTTTATTCATTTAATTTCTCCATTTTATTTAAAATAGCAAAACTAATTTAAAAATTCTGAAATTTTTTATACAAATTATTATTTAATTTCAGAACACAAAAATATTTTTATTTTTATTTTTTGCATTCAAAAAGTATTTTTAAATATTTAAAAGTTTATTTTTAATTAATTAATGAGAATTAATTAATTAAAAATACTTTTAGGTATTTAAAAATCACCAAAAAATTCATGAAACATTTGAAAACATTTAGGAACATTGTCCAACCCTCAAACCAAATTTATTTTTTGATCTTGATGCATTTTGAGAATTTTTCATGGAATTAAAATCATTTTGATGCATTATTTTGATCAAAACTTCCAAAAATCATTTCTGCCTAACCATTGAGAGTTGGACCTTGATTCATTTTGCATTGCATTGTGTTTAGCATGTAGTATGTGAGATTAAATGGCCATGGTTTGATCTTTCATTTTCCATTTATTTGGTATTTTTCTTGTTAAGGAACCCTAAAACCCTAGAAAACTTAGGAAAATCATAACTTGAACTAGGTTAAGAGTTGAGACTTCTCCTTTGGGCAGTGGGTTAGTATAGGATTAGGGATCCTTTGAGTGTGTTTTCAATTTTTTGTGTTGATGTTTGCTTCTGATTTTGGTTTGTGTTTGGTGCTTTGATCATAAACCCTAATTTGGGCTTCCATATGTATCCATCTTGCATTTGCATTCATACCTTGACTTGCCATAGCATTTGGTGCATTATTTTGATTCATTGAACATCTTAAGACATATTGAAAGCATGTTTGATCATTGCATCTTGCATTTGCCATGTTGTATTCCATTTGCATTTCATAACTTTTCATGAATGTTCATGCTTCTTAACTTGTTTCATTTGCATCCATAAGCTTGTATGATCATCCCCATGTGTTGTTTCATGTTTGTAACATCTCATAGCATCATTAACATCATGTATGTGTTTCTGGATTTGATATACATCATGCCATTTCATCTCATTTTGCATTGCATTGCATTTCTTTTCTAACTTTTCAGGTGGTAAGTGACTTTGAGAAGTGAATTTGCCTTCACTTCTCATAACTTCTCTTCATCTCTTTCATGCATCCTTGCTGCATTTTGTCATGTGTTTGAGTATGAGTTTGTTCATTCTTCTTCTTCTCACTTTCTTTCTTCAAGTGACTTGACTTCTTGAATGAGGCAAGTTACTTTGCTTCTCCTGATCCTTTCATCTGCTTCCTGGTGGTTCCATTGAAGACTTCTTTCTTAAACCTCACAAACCTTAGGAACAACCAAGCATGACAATGATTAGGGTTTTGATTAGCCCCCCACTTAGTTTTTTTTACCTTTGTGTCTCATTGAGTCTTCTCTTCTCATCTCATAATCAGGGACTAAACCCTAAAGGCTTTAGGGCTTTGTGATTAAGCTTATGCCTGCATCCTTCTATTAGGATGGAGTGTATAACTTTAATCCTAAGTGTTAAACCCTTAATGTGTTTAAATCTCTTAATCAATTCACTTAATAATCATCAAGACATCACACTTGTAACTTGGGCCTTGCATTAGGGTTCTAATTCTTCCTTAATTGGTTAAGAAGGACTAACCCTAGTGTTAATGGACAAGTCCCCCTCAAGTTGTCTTACAAACCCTAAAAATCACTTCATCATCTTATCATTAATTAAAATCCATCTAATAAAGGCTTTGTTTGGTCATGAGGTTAATCCCTAATCATGGATTAAGTTGAGGAGCTTTCCTCAGCTTAAACATTCTCATCTATTATCCTTCTATTAGGATGGTGTAATGAGTCTGTTTAATCCCTGATTATGGCTTAATCTCATTACTTAACACTAAACGAAAACACCAAAAACATCTAAATAATCACAAGTGGGTTAATGACCTTAATCCTACACCATGGTAATTAAGTGTGAGATTCTGACTTCACACTTAAGGTATTCTCATTACCCCTAATCAGAGGGAAGATGTGATGAGTTTACTAAATCCATTGGTTTAGGCTTAAGCTCATTAACTTATGACAAACTTTCAAAAGCAATAAAAGACTGAAAACACAAAAACAAACAGTAATCGTCTCCTCCGGGATTCTTTTCTCATCTCATTCACTCACAACCGAGAACTTTCTTCTTCCGTCTAATGCAAGACAGTTTGCACCTGAGCCAGACCGGTCATACACTTGAGCATAGGCAAGTAAGCAGTTCATAAGTCAATTCATCTTTCAGTCTCTTTGGGTCGAACTACGGTGTTCTGACTTCCTCATTGCACGAGAGGATACGTAGGCATAACTTAACAGTTATCGAACAAAAGTCTCTGTATATTCCCCCTCTTTCCAGATTTATTCTTTTAGCCTCATATTCATGAGCATTTCATCCTTGTCCCTGCACTGACACTATATACACTCCACACTTCTTTTACACTGACACCTGTACATCCCTTTTCCAGCTCTTTTATACACAGATTGCACTGACACTACCCCTTTATAACACAAATCTTTTAAGCGTGGATCCCGTCGAGTACGGCGGACAATCTGGGTGCTAATACCTTCCCAGGTTGTAACCAACCCCCTTTCTCAGTCTCTCTGGTTCGCAACTGTCTTATCCATATCTTTCTAGGTCTATGCAGCATTGCCTTTCCTCCGGGATAAAAATGCCTAGCTGGCGACTCTTTTCTTTTCCAGTGAGTTCACGGCTGTGTGTTCTCATTGTCCCTTTCGCCGACCGTTCGCGTCTGTACCTTTATTTGGGCCATTCCCCATTTATTCGGGAGCGACAAGTATGAACAAATATCTGATATACAAAGTGTTTATGTTACTGTGCTGGGGAAAATGACATGGACGGATGTCAAGGAAATGTATATATAAGTATCTGAGAGTGCAAAGGGGATGCTTTGGCTTTCTGCTGGGGATATGACACGGACGAGTGCCACAAGGAGTATATACTGGTGTTTGTGAATGCAAGGCAACTGTTTTAGCTTTAGTTCTCCGCTGGGGATTCTGGGGGGAGCATTCTGTATATTGTTGACGGATTGTCAATATTCACAAGTGTTTGATTCAGAACATGGCTTATGATTATGCAACATGTTTGATTTTTGCCGTAATGCTCCGTATTATACGGAATGCTATGCTTTTTGGGGTGAGTATGATGCGAATGCCATGATTATGCGAAGATACCAATCCGGGATTCGGATCCCGTTGCCACGAAGATCTCTGGCCAATCTGGTTTGAGATGGACATCCCAGCTGGGGATGAGATCATTGGTGGATCTGATGAGATGTATCTGCTTGGGGAAATGGGTCAATGATAGACCTATCTCAGTAATGAGGGACCCAGCTGGGGTTTGTAGAAGCTTTCGTCACTCTGTTGTGATTCCTTCATGCGTTTCTCTTCTGGATAGAGGCTGAAACTCTATGGGGAGATGGTTCCCTGGCTTCTGTACTTTGGCCGAGGAAGAATGATTGGCACCTCAGCTGGGAGAAGTGACAAATGGCAACTCAGCTGGGGAGAAAGCACTTCGGGTGCTAAGACTGAGTGTTGATTTGCCAGCTTGCTGGGATGAAGCTTTCGTGCCCCATGTTGCGCTTTTGAATACCTGCAATCCTGCAAAGGTAGAGGAACGCACAAGTGATCCTGAGGTATCCCTTACCGGATTCCGTTATAGGAGTTAGACACTCCCAAGAGTAAGTATATTCCCTGCAAGCATTTATTTTTTAGAAGAAAAGCATTTGTATTTATGCAATCGGTATTTTAAGGACACCAGACATTTTTGCAAATGAAAATGAAGTGTACGGGGCGAAACATGACTGAAAATTTGATTTTATTAATTCATGTGCCCTGAATTGGCAAGATACAGTCAAAGAAACATATCCCCTGAAATGAGGAGATTGTTACAAATTGAGAAACGAAATGCTTGCAATGTTGTCGACGCTTCAAGGAGCTTCCCTCCTGTTATGACTCGTATGACATTTGACGTTCTTCTCGTCTTGCTTTCTGAAGAAGGCTGATTCTGATAGAAGCTTGATCCTTTTGAGGCTTACCAGGTTGTAGGCGATACAGACGAATTCAGAATGCAGTTGTTCGCTTATTCCCTTATTTTGCATGGATCGCCCTTTCGGGTTTTCAATCCATCGGGATACCCTTTTTTGCCTGAGCTGTCCAATGCGGATTTTCAGCTCAGCGAGTGTACATTTTTTGTTTATTTTCCCTTATTTTTGCCCGAGTCTTTTATTCTGTTTTTGACTCGCCGGGATGCCCTATTTTTGCCTGGACTTACATTCTGTTTTTATGTCCAGCGGGTCATTTTGTGCGAAGTATTTTTTAACTGCATTTGAATTCACAGGGGACGGGAAGTCTTCACCATCCATAGTGCTGAGCATGAGTGCTCCACCGGAGAAAACTTTCTTTACTACAAATGGTCCTTCATAATTTGGAGTCCACTTGCCCCTGTGGTCTGTATGTGGAGGGAGGATCCTCTTCAGCACAAGATCTCCTACTTGGTACTCTCGGTGCCTGACTTTCTGATCGAAGGCTCTCTTCATTCTTTTTTGATATAACTGCCCATGACAGATTGCAGCCAATCTTTTCTCTTCAATCAGACTCAGTTGTTCGTATCGGGACCGGACCCATTCTGCTTCGTTCAGCTTAACATCCATCAGTACCCGTAGGGAGGGTAATTCAACTTCAACAGGTAGGACTGCCTCCATACCATACACAAGTTGATATGGTGTTGCCCCAGTGGATGTTCTGATTGATGTGTGGTACCCATGCAAGGCAAACGGTAGCATTTCATGCCAGTCTTTGTATGTGACTACCATCTTCTGCACAATCTTCTTGATATTCTTATTAGCTGCCTCAACAGCGCCATTCATCTTTGGCCTGTAAGGAGAAGAATTGTGGTGTTGGATCTTGAAGTCCCGGCATAGCTCTGCCATCATTTTATTGTTCAAGTTGGAACCATTATCAGTAATGATTCGCTCGGGAACTCCGTATTGACAGATGATATCTCTCTTCAGAAATATGGCTACCACTTGTCTTGTAACGTTTGCATAGGAAGCTGCCTCAACCCACTTGGTGAAATAGTCAATGGCAACCAAGATGAATCTGTGGCCATTTGAAGCAGTCGGTTCAATCTTGCCAATCATATCAATGCCCCACATGGCAAAGGTCCAGGGTGAAGACATCACATTCAAAGGATTGGGAGGCACATGCACCTTATCCGAATAAATCTGGCATTTATGGCATTTTCTGGCGTAGGCACAATAGTCGGTGTCCATTGTGATCCAGTAATATCCTGATCTTAGCAACTTCTTGGCCATTGCATGCCCTCCTGCATGGGTACCAAAGGATCCTTCGTGCACTTCATGCATTAACAAATCTGCTTCTGTCCTGTCGACGCATCTGAGGAGTACCATATCAAAGTTTCTCTTGTACAGGGAACCATCAGTGTTCAGAAAGAAACTTCCGGCAAGCCTTCTCAAAGTCTTCTTATCATTGGAAGATGCCCCAGGTGGGTATGTTTGATCCTCCAAGAAGCACTTAATGTCATGGAACCAAGGCTTATCCTCTTTGACAATGTCTGCGGCAAATACATATGCTGGTCTGTCAAGTCTGGACACTGAAATCTGAGGTACAAAGTTGACAGCTTGAACTTTGATCATGGATGAAATGGTAGCCAGAGCATCTGCAAACTGATTTTCGTCCCGAGGGATATACTAAAGCTTGACCGTTGTAAAGAAAGTCAATAACCTCCTTGTATAATCCCTGTAAGGTATCAGATGATCCTGGTGCGTGTACCATTTGTCGTTGGTTTGATTAACTACTAGAGCTGAATCTCCGAATACAGTCAATGTCTTGATCCTGAGGTCAATGGCTTCCTCAAGACCCATAATGCCAGCTTCGTATTCAGCTTCGTTGTTAGTGCAGTTGAAAGTGAGTTTTGCCGAGAAAGGCATGTGAACTCCCTTAGGTGTAATGAGTACTGCACCAACACCATGACCATTCATATTAACAGCCCCATCAAACATCATAGTCCATTCTTCTTCAGGGTCAGGCTCTTCATGATCTTTTGCTTTTATGAACATGATGTCTTCATCAGGGAAGTCAAATCTCATAGGCTGGTAATCATCAATAGGTTGCTCAGCAAGATATTCAGACAATACACTGCCCTTGATGGCTTTCTGAGAAGTGTACTGGATGTCATATTCTGTGAGGTTCATTTGCCATCTTGCAACCCGTCCGGTAAGTGCTGGCTTCTCGAAAATGTACTTAACTGGATCCATTTTGGAGATTAATAAGGTAGTGTGGGTCAACATATACTGTCTCAGTCGGCGAGCAGCCCACGCTAAAGCGCAACAAGTTTTCTCGAGCAGTGAATAACGTTGTTCACAGTCGGTAAACTTTTTGCTTAGGTAGTATATTGCATACTCTTTTCGACCAGACTCGTCATGCTGGCCCAGCACACACCCCATTGACTCTTCTAATACTGTCAAGTACATGATCAGAGGTCTTCCTTCCACTGGAGGCATAAGGATTGCAGGTTCTTGCAAGTACTCCTTGATCTTGTCAAAAGCCTTCTGGCAGTCTTCATTCCACCTGACCGTCTGTTCTTTTCTTAGAAATTTGAACAAGGGTTCGCAGGTTGCTGTGAGGTGAGATATGAACCGTGAAATGTAGTTCAATCGTCCCAAAAACCCTCGAACTTCTTTTTCTGACTTTGGTGCAGGCATCTCCTGAATGGATTTGACTTTATCAGGGTCAACTTCAATCCCTTTCTCACTTACAACAAATCCCAACAGCTTACCAGATCGCACCCCGAATGTGCATTTGTTGGGGTTCAACTTCAGTTGGTACTTTCTCAGCCGCTTGAATAGCTTCAGCAGATTTACCAGGTGATCTTCTTCAGTGAGGGACTTGGCAATCATGTCATCCACATAACATTCGATTTCTTTATGGATCATATCGTGGAATAATGTCACCATAGCCCGTTGATATGTTGCACCAGCATTCTTCAGTCCGAATGGCATCACCTTGTAACAGAACATGCCCCAGGGTGTGATGAAAGTTGTCTTTTCCATGTCTTCAGGTGACATCTTGATCTGATTGTATCCTGAAAATCCGTCCATGAAGGAGAATACCGAGAACTGAGCCGTGTTGTCAACCAATACATCAATGTGAGGTAGTGGGAAGTCATCCTTCGGGCTGGCTCTGTTCAGATCCCGGTAGTCAACACACATTCTTACTTTGCCGTATTTCTTAGGCACCGGTACTATATTAGCAACCCATGGCGGATAGCTAGTTACAGCAAGGAACCCGGCGTCCCACTGCTTTTGTACCTCTTCTTTGATTTTCATTGCCATGTCAGGGCGAGTACGACACAACTTCTGTTTAACTGGCGGGCAATCTTCTCTCAAAGGCAGCTTGTGCATAACAATGTCGGTTTCCAACCCTGGCATATCTTGATAAGACCAAGCAAACACATCCACATATTCTGGAAGCAGGTCAATCAGTTGTCTCTTCACTGAGTCTTGTAAGCAGGCCCCGATTTTAACTTCTTTCACGTCTTCATCTGTACCAAGATTAATCGTTTCGACCTCCTCCTGATGAGGAGTGATAACCCTTTCCTCTTGTCTCAACAACCTGGCTAGCTCTTCAGGAAGCTCATACTCTTCTTCAACCCCTTCATCAGCTTGATTGATTGGATTGTCAAAGTCATACGAAGTCATAGCTGTGTTGTTGCCGGTGCGGTCTGGAAGGCACTCTCTGCAAGGGTTCAATTTGTTCATTTTAGTGATTGATTTTAATCTTGTTTTAGAAAAGTGAAATAAATTCGTCATTTTGAAAACATTGCCATTTATTTTTTGTACAAAAAGAAAAATGGAAAAACAGTGAGCGGAAAAGAAAAAGACTCATTTGCAAAAGATGTCTGATATTTCATTGATTAATCTTGTTGCACAAAATTATAGATGGCCCGATTACAAAATGAGTCTTGTCATCTTGGGCAAGATGCAAGACTTGATGCATGCTTGAAAAATACAGGAAATAATAATTACTCTGCAGGAGTAACTCTTATAATTTCCTGGGAAGACCAGTTTGAGATACTGCTCCCCGGGATCTTTGGACGGATCCAACTCTCCAGGTTGCGGTCGCTTTCATCCTCGTCTTCCAAGTTGTTCACGGCATCGGGGGCGAGCATCCCCCCACTGACAAAATTGGGCTCCTTAGCAGCCTCTGCTTGATCTTGTTGAGTTGGTTTGTAACCCAACCCAAATCTATCCTCCTTCTTTTCTACGGGCAGCAACTTGCCCCAGCCTTGGGCAGTCCCTTCTTCAACAACCTTCCGGGCTTGTTGATAAGATGTCATTGAGGTTCCAGGTACAGCAGATGCTTCATTTATGTTCAAGGCCTCAAACCCTTGACTCATAGTTTCGTGGATCTCCCCATCCATCTCAATGTATTTGTATGTAGCCAGATGGCTAACAAAAATATCTTCCTCCCCACAAATAGTAACGACTTGGCCCTCGCACTCGAATTTTAACTTCTGGTGAAGGGTAGACGTAACTGCGCCAGCGGCATGAATCCATGGTCTACCCAACAAACAGTTGTAGGCAGGCTGAATGTCCATCACGTAGAAGGTCGTTTTGAAAGTTTGTGGGCCAATCGTTATAGGCAACTCAATTTCTCCCAGAACTGATCTCTTAGAACCGTCAAAGGCTCTCACTACCAAGTTACTGGGACGTAATGCCAATCCTTCATACTCCAGCTTCACAAGGGCTTTCTTAGGTAAGATATTGAGGGATGACCCTGTGTCTACCAGTACATGGGAAAGAACTGCACCCTTACACTCCATGGTAATGTGCAAAGCCTTATTATGATTGCGACCTTCAGTAGTCAAATCAGTGTTGGTAAATCCTAGTCCATTACTAGCATTAACATTTCCAACTACAACTTCCAACTGATTGACGGTAATCTCCTCTGGCACATAAGCTGCGTGCAAGACTTTTAGTAGTGCGTTCCGATGAGCCTCGGAGCACATTAACAATGATAAAATGGAGATCTTGGAAGGTGTCTGGTGAAGCTGGTCCACTATCTTGTAATCACTTTTCTTGATGATTCTCATGAATTCATCAACCTCTTGATCAAAAGGGGTCTTCGAAGCTTCTTTAACAATTTGTTCTTCTTGCACCATGCTCTTCCCTTTTGCCTTGGCAGCAGCTTCTGCTTCGGCGCTGGGTCTTGGAATTTGTGGGGCAAAGAGACGTCCGCTTCGAGTGAAGCCTCCGCCTCCCCCCACATTGTCTATTTGTGGTGAAGAAGTTGATGATTCCAAAGTGATTTTCTGTCCTTCGCAGTATAGATCGGAGCCGTAATGCCAAGGGATGGCATTATTGCTTTCATAAGGTACTGGCCCGGGCACTGTGACAGTGACTGGACTGATAGCAGCTGCAGAAGGGACCGTGATAGTCTGTGGATCATAGTATATTGTGACTGGTGCTCTGATAGGAGTGGCATTTTGTGAGTTGTAGGCAGAATCATTTGCAGGATAATAATAAATTGTAACCGTTGAGACATTTTCATTGTTTGCTGTTGATGTTGTAGGAGACACTGTTGACTGGATGAGTGTTGTTGTTGTAGGGGATTCTGAATGAAGGGTTGCTGAAGTTGTAGAAGGGATGTTTGTTGATATCTGGTCTGTTGAAGTAACAGATGAAGCATTTGTTGATGAGATTGAAGAGTTGTTTGGAACAATTGTTGTTGCGGTTGTAGAAGACTCGGGAACTGTTGTTAAGGAGATTGCTGGATTGGTAGGTATTGAAGTTGTGATTTGAAGCAGGCCACTCTGGATGAGACCATCTATGCCATCTCTCAAGTTATCACACCCATTCACTGAAATGTTGCAATAAGCACATCCTAGATCACATCCAGGGAACATTTGACATTCAAGGAGTTGAGCTTTAATCTCCACCAAGGGTGTCCGAATCTGACCCACACTGGTTATCAAGTAGACGGTTTATCCTCTTCAATAGCATTGATTCTGGGTCCTCCGTGATTTGGCATAGGGTTCTTGTTAACATTTGGTGGTGGTGCAAAATTTAGAGCTTTAGAATCTACCAAGTCCTGTACTTTCATGTGCAGAGCTCTGCACTTCTCTGTACTGTGGCCAGGTGCATTTGAGTGAAAAGCACATCTGGAGCTGGCGTCATAATTTCTGGGTAGACTGGCAGAATCTGGAGGTGCCAATGTCCTTAGCTCAACCAGGTTGAGTTTCAGGAGTTGTGGCAATAATGTGGCATAGGGCATAGGGATCGGATCAATCACCCTATTGGCCTGAGATGGTCTCTGTTGAAACGGTCTTTGCTGATTGTTGTTACTGGTGTTGTTGTTGTTATAATTTCTCTGAGGTGGATATTGAGCTTGTTGCTGGTAGTGGGATTGTTGTTGTGGTTGGTAAGCTAGTTGTGGATGAATTGGAGCGGGAATGGTGACAGCTGCCACAGACCTATGAACATACTGGGGTCTGCCCCTGCTGGTATGGATAGCATTAGTCTCACCAGTTCTTCTTGGGCCCACAAAAGGCTTTCTTGGGTTGTTGGAAGAGCTTGCACCGTTGTCAGAAATTTTGCCCATCTTTAATAGGCTCTCAATTCTTTCTCCAGCTATAACTACATCCGCGAAGCTGGTAGAAGAAAAGGCAGCTAGCCTGTCAATGTATGTCCCTTGGAGGGTGTTCATAAACATGTCGGCCATCTCCCTCTCCGACATGGGTGGCTGGACAGCAGCAGCGAGCTGTCTCCACCTCTGGACGTACTCCCGGAAGCTTTCTCTAGATGATTGTGACATTCCCATCAGGAGGGTCCTGTTGGGAGCCATATCCAAATTATACTGGTATTGTCTAATAAAGGCCTCAGCCAAGTCCTTCCAACACCTGATGGTTGCTCTGGTCAAATGAGAGTACCATTCCCTTGAAGCTCCTGTTAAGCTATCCTCAAAATAAAACATCCATAGCTTTTCATCCATGGTGTATGCCTTCAACCTCCCCAGAAAGGATTGCAAGTGGGTCCGTGGACAGGAAGTCCCGTTGTACTTCTCAAAGCACGGTGGTTTAAATTTGTGGGGAATCCTGACCCCGTCCACTAAGCCCATGTCCATAACATCAAAACCCAGGGAGTTTTGAGATTCCAAGGACCTTAATTTTTCAGCAATTTCATCTAGCCTTCTGTCATAGGCCTCATCCCCAACTCCCATCACTGTGAACTGATCTTCCTGGGGGTCTTCTTGGAGTATTCTGCCTGTGGTAGCGTTCCCTTGTACATTAGCAGGGATGTTGATCTCTGGATGAAGGTGGGGTCCAAATACAGGTGGGTTGATATGAGGCTGGACCCTCTCATTGTTGCTTGTCCCACCAGTCCCCAGATGGGGGTCTTCCTGAGTCTGCCTCTCTACCAAGGCTCTTAATCTCTCCTGGCTCTGAGCTAAGCCATTCATCACCTCCATAAATTGTGTCATCTGATTCCTCATTTCTAGTCTCTCATTGGCCATTTGGTTCCTAACCTCTGTAAGGTCCTGTTGTACCTGGTCCATCTGTATACCCGGAAGGTTGTTGCGGGTAGGATATCTATGTGGACGATTGAGTGGGAACACCCGTCGGTGAGCAATAGTTCCTGAATCACAACAGAGTTAGTAACAAACAAAACAAAAACCTACAAAACAAAACAAAAGGTTAGTATACAATGCAGTATGCTTATTTGTTTCCAAGGTATCCGGCTTGGCACTTGGTTTTGACCTTTCCAGACCCCTGAGGAAGAGGCTTTTGATGTTGCTTGAAAGAAACTCAGATAGAACAAACTAACACATATATTACAAAAAGTGAATGGTACATAGTTTGTTTTTTACAATACATGCCCCTGAGGGGTCAAAATACAACATAAGAAAAGAAAAGTACAATGAAATGAAAGCAACAACAAGCAAAAGTCAGACACCAAGACCAAATTCATCCTCCTGAACTTCTTTCAGAAGTGCTTCAGTCACAGGATCAGCTGGGCGCTCTGTAAGGTTCCTGATAAGGAGATTCCTGGTAGTAACAGCTGCAGTTAGCTTCTTGTGTCGACTCTGGTCCTTTGACCTCTTCACACCAGCTTTAATCTTAAATTCTGAGATCTCTCTCTGGGCTGCTAGCAAGGCTTCCTATTTCTCCTTTGCATTTGCCTCCAACTGCTCAATCTTGTCCTGAGTCCTTTTATCTTCCTAAGTACGAGCTTCAGTGATCCGGACCCACCTAGCTTGACTCTCTTTCAGATACAAATCAGTCCTGGCCTTTTGGAACTGAGCCTCCTTGCAGGCATTCTTCAAGATCTGCTCTCCAGCCCTTGATTTCTTGATGTAGTCTTCTGACTTCTCAATTCTGGCTAGATGCTCCACCTTTAGCTTTTATAACCTTTCAATGTCCAGCCGACCATCACTCCTCTCCCAGAGGGTCTTCTGTAGAGCCTGAGTCAGATTCTCATTCCTCTCTTTCAGCTTCTCAAACTCTTCCAGGCTGACAGTAGCTGGAGGTGGTGCTGTGGATGGCCCAGGTGCATCCTCAATGGTAAAGGGCATCCCAGAAATTTGTGCCCTGGCATGAGACCACTCATAGTACTGAGCTGAGGCCACATTGTTACATCTCCCCAGAATGGCCATTCCCTTGGTCTGGACATTGTCCCAAGCCCAGGATGCTTGCCTGACAATAGCCAGATTAGGCTTAATCTCACAATAAAGGGTCTCAGCCAAGTCTTGTGCTCTAGGAGTGTGGACCAATGCATAGCCCAATTTTCTTTTGAATAACAGAGGGTTGTAGTTGATGCAACCCTTCACTCCTATCAGGGGTACATTGGGGAACTGCCCACAACTAGTAATGATGTCCCTGCCCTTGGTGCTCTGAGTGCACCACCTGATGTTAGCTGAGGTCAAGGCAATGAGTCTTCTAGCCCAGTTCTTTGGCTGGTGAGGATTCAAGAATGCATCAGTCTTGGCCAAGTGTTTGAGCAACCAGGTATGGAATAAGGGAGCACAACATCTCACCAATCTTCCTCTCTGCTTTTCATTCCTTCGGTGGACGGAGTAGTAGAAATCTCCCAGTAAGGTGGGCACTGGGTTCCTCAGGATGAAAAGATGGATTGCATTCTTGCTTATAAACCTAGGCTCATCTGCAAATAATATGACCCCATATATGCTAAGGGCCAATAATGCACAAACTGCCTTCCATTCTCCCGAGGAGGCCTTCAGGATGGCCTGAGAAGTCAAGAAATCTAAATGTAGACCAGAGATTCCAGCCTTGGTAGTCATGTTCTGCCCAATCAGACAAGGTTCCAGATACAATGCCTTTGCCACTTCTTCATTACTTGGAAAAGCCATCTCAGGGTTGAAGGGAACTCCACCCCTGATAGGTACACCAACCAATGATGAATACTCCTCTAATAAAGGCCCCAACTGAAAATCCTGAAAGGTGAAGCACCTCAGAGGGGGATCATAGAACTGCAGGCAAGTATGAATAAAGCTCCTCTGGGAAGGGTCCAAATCCATAACCACATCAAGTATGCCTCCATAATGTTCTCTGAATAGTGGTATATGGTCTGGAGTAATCAAGGCCTGGATCTTCCTGATGCCAGCTAACTCAGGCTCAAAGAAATGGTAGGAGATATTGCTCTTCTTGGGTGCCATGTTGCTGAAGAAGAGCTGAGACAGATGCTGATGATGACACTGAAGATGGGCCACTGACAGGCTGAGACTGGTGGTGCAGGTGACTGAAGCAGGTAGCTGATGAGGATAGCTGAAGCAGATACTGATGAAAATAGGTCTATGCTGAGGAAGGGGTCAAAACCAAGCCAAAAATATAGTATGGATACCCTGAAAAACAAATAAGCAAATGTTAAATGATGCAATGATGATGTATGCAAATGATATGCAAGGGTTTGTGATCAAGCTGGATCTGATTACTGCCTTGATATAAGTCCATGTATGTTCAAGAAATTCAGATGGAGGTTTATAAGTCCAGTAACCAAGGTGGGGGACTCAAATAAAGAGTCACATGTCCAGGGTTAAAATCACAAGAACTGTCCCAATATGGAGTACTCTTAATCAAAACAAAGTAACAGGGTATGCTGAGGTCAATGGTATCTGCAAACCTGTAAACAGCCCAACCCCCTCACAGGTGGTGTTCTAAAACAAGGATCTTCAGACTTGGATCAGTTATGAGAAGTGTAAACACTTCTAACCCGGAGGTACAGTGTTTACAATAACCATAAAAGATCCTCCTCTAATTCACCTCAGTTTTTGAAGGTCAATACTAAAGGTCATCCAGACTTAGCAGGCTTCCCAGATAGCCCTGGCACTACAGGAAATCTGTAGCACAGAGTTCTCAAGAAGAAACCCATATCTGAACCGTGTTTCATATTCCCGCACCAGACCGAAATGGAATGGGAAAGAACATGAACCACTCTAGCCTAGGTGTCACTCAGGTCCCAGGTATAGGACCTTAACTCTCAATAGAAACCCCACCCACCAAAACAACAAAACCAGATCCATCCAGCACAGTATGACAGTATGATATATGTAAAGCTGTAAAGAAAGCAATAAAACAACTGTACATAAAATAAAGCAAAAATAAATACAAATACAAACACAAATAGCACATAACACCCCAGTAAACACAAATCAATCAAGCGCTAGGAGGAACCCACAAAAAGAACCAGAAGCCCTGGTTACAGTATAAGGGTCCCCAGCAGAGTCGCCAAGCTGTCGCTCCCACTAAATGAAGTCGGGTCAAATAGGGTGCAGACGCGAACGGTCGGCGAGAGGACGGTGTGAGAACACACAGGAGTGAACTCACAGGGAAAAAAGAGTCGCAAGCTAGGCCTTTTTATCCCGGGGGAAAGGCAATGCTGCATAGACCTAGAAAGATATGGATAAGACGGTTGCGAACCAAAGAGATTGAGAAAGGGGGTTGGTTACAACCTGGGAAGGTATTAGCACCCAGATTGTCCGTCGTACTCGACGGGATCCACGCTTAAAATATTTGTGTTTTAAAGGGGTAGTGTCAGTGCAATCTGTGTATAAAATAGCTGGAAAAGAATATACAGGTGTCAGTGTAAAAGAAGTGTGAAGTGTATAAATGATGTGTCAGTGTAAGAAAAGGAATAAGATGCTCAAGATAATGAGGCTAAAGAATAAAGCTGGAAAGAGGGGGAATATACAGAGACTTTTGTTCGATAACCGTTAAGTTATGCCTACGTATCCTCTCGTGCAATGAGGAAGTCAGAACGCCGTAGTTCGACCCAAAGAGACTGAGAGATGAATTGACTTGTGAACTGCCTGCTTGCTTATGCTCAAGTGTGTGATCTATCTGGCACAGATGCAAACTGTCTTGCATTAGACGGAAGAAGAAAGTTCCCGTTTATGAGTGAATGAGATGAGAAAAGAATCCCGGAGGAGACGATTATTGTTTGTTTTTTGGTGTTTTCAGTCTTTTATTGCTTTTGAGAGTTTGACATAAGTTGATGAGTTTAAGCCTAAACCAATGGTTAATAAACTCATCACATCTTCCCTCTGATTAGGGGTAATGAGAATACCTTAAGTGTGAAGTCAGCTTCTCACACTTAATCACCTTTGATGCAGGATTAAGATCATTAACCTATTTGTGATTATTTAGATATTTTTGGTGTTTTTTTTAGTGTTAAGTAATGAGATTAAGCCATAATCAGGGATTAAACAGACCCATTACACCATCCTAATAGAAGGATAATAGATGAGAATGTTTAAGATGAGGAAAGATCCTCAACTTAATCCATGATTAGGGATTAAACTCATGACAAAACAAAGCCTTTATTAGATGGATTTTAGTTAATGATATGATGATGAAGTGAATTTTAGGGTTTGTAAGACAACTTGAGGAGGACTTGTCCATTAACACTAGGGTTAGTCCTTCTTAACCAATTAAGGAAGAATTAGAACCCTAATGCAAGGCCCAAGTTACAAGTTTGATGTCTTGATGATTATTAGATGAATTGATTAAAGTATTTAAACACATTAAGGGTTTAACACTTAGGATTAAAGTTATACACTCTATCCTAATAGAAAGATGCAGGCATAAGCTTAATCACAAAGCCTTAAAGCCTTTAGGGTTTAGTCCTTGATTATGAGGTGAGAAGAGAAGACTCAAAAGAGACACAAAGGTAAAACTAAGTGGGGAGACTAATCAAAACCCTAATCATTGTCATGCATGGTTGATCCTAAAGTTTGTGAGGTTTGACAATAGAAATCTTCAATGGAACCACCAGGAAGCAGATGAAAGGAGCAAAGAGAAGCAAAGTAACTTGCTTCACTTAAGAAGACAAGTCACTTGAAGAAAGAAAGTGAGATGAAAAATAAAGAGCAAGCTTAATCTCAAACACAAAGTAAAATGCAGCAATGATGCATAAGAGAGATGAAAAGAAATTGTGAGAAGTGAAGGCAAATTCACTTCTCAAAGTAACTTACCACCTGAAAAGTTAGTGAAAGAAATGCAATGCAATGCAAAATGAGATGAAATGGCATGATGCAAATCAAAACCAGAAGCATATGTGTGATGATAATGATGTTATGAGATGATGCACACATGAATCAAGGCATGGGGATGATCATATGAACATATGGATGCAAGAGAAGCATGCTTAGAACCATGATCATACATGAAAAGTTATGAAATGCAAATGACATACAACATGGAAAATGAAAGATGCAATGATCAAACATGATTCTCATATGTCTTAAGATGTCTAATGAATCAAATGGATGCATAAAATGTCATGGCAAGTCATGGTATGCAAGCAAATGCAAGATGAATGCAAAAGGAAGCCCAAATTAGGATTTATGATCAATGCATCAAACAAAAACCAAAATCAGAAGCAAACATCAAGATAAAAAATTGAAAATGCACTTAAAGGAACCCTAAACCTATACTAACTCACTGCCCAAAGGAGGGGTTCTAACTCTTAACCTAATTAGGGTTATGAATTTCCTAAGATTTCTAGGGTTTTAGGGTACCTTGACAAGAAAAATGTCAAACAAATGGAAGATGCAAGATCAATTCATGCCAATTTAGCCCTACAAACTACATGATATGCAAGACACAATGCAAGAAGAATCAAAGTCCAACTCTCAATAACTAGGCAGAAATGAATTTTTGAATATTGGATCAAAATAATGCTTTGAAATTGAATTAATTCCATGGAAAATTGTCAAAATGCATCAAGATCAAAAAAGAAATTTGGTTTGAGGGTTGGACAATGTTTCTAAATGATTTTAAAGGTTTCATGAATTTTTTGGTGATTTTTAAATACCTAAAAGTATTTTTAATTAATTAATTCTCATTAATTAATTAAAAATAAACTTTTAAATGATTTAAAAATATTTTTTTTATGCAAAAAATAAAAATAAAAATGTTTTTGGTCTCTGAAAATTAATAAAAGTTTTACAAAAATTTTCAGAATTTTTAAAGTTGTTTTACTATTTTAAAATAAATGGACAAATTAAATGAAATAAAAAGAAAATAAAATTGGATTTAATGAGAAGTCAACATAATCTAAGGCCAGTATTCAAACTCAGAGAGGAGGGAAAGACTGCGCGCGCTTATGGATGGCTGGGATTGCTTCTGGGAAATTCAAACTTAAACCTAATTAATTAAACTATTTAATCTGAATTAGGGTTAAGTGGCAGATCTAGTGCGTTCATTCACGCGGGAGTCAATGTCAGTCAACTCATCCTACGCTCAGAATTCAAACCTAGCCCTAATCCTCATTAATGCCCTAATCACTTTCAGGTCACCGGAGACGAGCTCCGGTCGTCTTCTCCGGTGACCTTCCTCCCTGAAAATCTCTAAAATCCTCAAATCTTCATAAAAATGAAAACTAAAAGCCCAGAAATCACCCCCACACGTCACTGAATCAAAACCCCTAACCAAAACTCATTTTTCATTCATTAATCATGCGAATCGAAGCCAAACATTTTAGGTCAGAAAAGTTTCAGAACTTGATTAAATACTTATTTCTCAACCATTTCAAAAAGTAAACACATATTCATGATCAGGGGAGTGCATAGAAGCTTTTAAGAACTTAAAATGAAGCTTCTGGAAAAAAAGTTTGAGATGGCTACCTAAACTGAAGCTTTGATTTCTGGTGCTTTCTGGCTGTTTTTTTGGCTCAAATCCACTCCAATGATCCTCCTAAGAAGCTTGCAATGATTGGATGGAGTTTAAAATGGATGGTTTGGGAGATGGCAGAAGTTCTGTTCAATGGCAGGTGGTGATCGTGTTTTTGATTCAGTGGCTTTCAGGCTGTTTTAAGGGTTGGTTTGTGTTTAGTGAAGCATGGTGAGACTGTTTGTGAAGTTGGTTTGTGTGTTTGAGGTTTGTGCAAGCAGTTTCGAAAGCTTTTGCAAGATGGTGTGAAAATAAGAATGATGTGCTAGAGAGTGCTTCAGGCTTGTGTTGTGTATGCTTTGGCTTGCTTTTGATTTGTATAAACAATTGTGATAGGTCAGATGAAGTGATGTGTGCTTTATTGATTGGTATGGCTCAAGGTGCCAAAATGTCAAAGTTTGTGTAAGAGAAGCATGGGCTACTTTCTAGCCAAGGACAAAAGGTGTGTCCTGCGTAGCATGATGTGGGGAGAACCCTAGGATTGATCAGCAAGTCAGCAAGCAAGTGGATTGTAACTTATGATGAGTTTTGCAAGTTGGCTTGCTTTTGCTTCTTATGAGATATCTTGCTCCATAAGCCACAAAAATGAGAGACTTCTTGGCCCATTCTGAATTTTAGGTCTTGTATGACCATATTGTGAAGTTTAGAAATCCATTTGATAACTTAATTTGCCTTGAGAAGTGAATTTGCAACTTTGCCTCTTTGGTGGAAAACTTCAAATTTTGTGATTTTTGCCAACTTTGACAAGCCATAACTTTTGATCCAAAATGAATTAGGTCATGTTCTTGTACTTTTTGAAAAGGGAATGATCCATTCTACAACTTTCATGACCAAAGTTTTTCCATTTGAAGCTTTTTTGAATCAAAAAGTAAAGGTTGAAAAAGTTGCCTAAAATGGCAATTTCATTAAAAGTCAAACTTTCCCAAAAAGTCAACTTTGCAAAAGACTTGAAATTCTTCAATTTTGTGAACTTCCAACTTCTTCTATGATCAAATAAAGATCATATACAATCAAAATGATGGAGAGCACCCTTTGGTTGGATCATTGGGGGCCTCAGATGCCCTGATTTTACACTGACTTGCTTGAAAAGTCAACTCTTGATCAGGTGACTTCCCCATGGAATTTCTTCATGAAAATTGATATGCATACTCCCTATACCATATAGAGACCAATAGAAACAAGAATGACCAAATAATCTGGAGTTATGGCCTCTGAAACCAAAACCCTAATTCTAGGTCATCTGTGTAGTTAAACCTGGCTCTGCTTCCATGCCAATCTCAGTTCTTGTGATTTTTTGACATTCTTGACTTTGAGAGGATATAATATGATGGTTGAACCTACATGGACCCTCTTGAAGTGATTGATGGACTTTGGAGTGGCTCAAGAAGCTCTTGGATTGCTCAGATCACAAACCCTAGATGCAGATGACTTTGAATCTATGCAGTGAATCAAAAATGTGATATGAGATGCTATGATTGAGTTTATGAATATGAAATGATCACAAGCCATGGTGTGAATGAGTGAGGGAAAATTTGGGGTGTTTACACCTAGCCCATGGATGGTGTTGACATTTGACACTACTGTTTCCAGTTGATTTACTGTGATCTCTTCTGGAACGTAGGCAACGTGCAGAACTTTGAGTAGTGCATCCCGATGGGCTTCGGAACACAACAACAGAGATAAGATTGAGATTTTTTAAGGAGTCTGGTGGAGCTGGTCCACAACTTTATAGTCACTTCTATTAATAATCCTCATAAATTCATCCACGTCTTGATCGAAGGATGATTTATGAGTTTCTTTCGACGTAGATTCTTCCGGTATCACACTCTTCCCTTTGGCTTTGGCAACAGCCTCTGCCTCAGTGTTGGTTCTAGGGACCTGTGATGCGAAGAGACGTCCACTTCGGGTGAAGCCTCCGCCTCCCCCAACATTATCCACTTGGGGAGTGAGAACTGGAGAATCAAGAAGGACTTTCTCTCTGTTGCAGTACAGATCAGCACCATAATGCCATGGTATAGCACTGCCTTTATCATATGGGATTGGCCCGGGTACCGTGATAGTGACTGGGCTTACTGCAGTAGATGTTGGGACTGTAATAGTCAGTGGATCATAGAAAATAGTAACAGGACCTTTGGTAGATGTTGGTGGAGGTGAATTGAAGCTTTGTTGAGACTTTTGTTGAGGTTGTTGAAAGTTGTTGGAATTCGGGACCGTTGTCGGGTCATAATAAATTGTGACAGTGGACACATCATTACTGTTAGTTGCTGAAGTTGTAGTAGATGGTGCAAATGAATTGTTGTGTGTTGAAGGGACAGATGGAATGATTGCTGAAGTTGTAGCTGAATCAGTTGGAACAATGGTTGTTGTAGTTGTAGAAGAACTAGTGGGAAAGACTGTCATTGCATTTGTAGAAGATTCACTTGTTATTGACAAAAGGGTTGCTGGTGTTGTAGAAGCTGTGGTGGTAATTTGCAGAATGCCTTCTTTGATCAAGTCATTAATTCCACTCCTCAAGCTAGCACACCCATTCTCAGAAAGTTTTCATGATTCACAACAGGCCTCACAACCTGGGAACAATTGGCACTTTAAAAGCTGGGCTTTAACCTCTGCCAGAGGTGTTTGAACACATGCAATGTCTTCTATCAAACTCAGGGGTGATCCATCCTCTACAGCATTAATCCTTGGCCCACTGTAGCTCGGCATAGGATTCTTCATTACATTGGGAGATGGTGCAAAGTTCAGGGCTTTTGAATCTACCAGATCATGAACCTTCATGTGTAGAGCCATGCACTTTTCCGTAGAATGACCAGGTGCATTAGAGTGAAAAGCACACCTAGCGTTGACATCATAGTTTCTTGGAAGGTTTTGAGGATCAGGTGGAGCCAATGTCCTCAACTCAACAAGATTGAGCTTTAGGAGTTGTGGCAGCAGTGTAGCATATGGCATTGGGATGGGGTCAATCACCCGGTTGACCTGAGATGGTCGCTGTTGAAACGGGCGTTGTTGCTGATTATTGTTATTATTGTAGTATGATCTCTGTTGCGAAAACTATTGTTGTTGCGGAAAGTGTTGCGGTTGTTGAGTATATTGAGGAGGTGGAGCAGGGATGGTAACAGCAGCAACTGTTCTGGGCAAGTATCGGGGTCTCCCTCTTCCCATGTGTACAGAGTTTGTCTCACCAGATCTACGGGGCCCAGCAAATAGTTTCCTTGTACTGCTTGAACTGGCATCGTTATCGGAGATCTTTCCCATCTTCAATAGGCTCTCTATTCTTTCCCCAGCTATCACCACATCTGCAAAGCTGGTAGAAGAAAATGCAACAAATCTGTCAATATATGTTCCCTGGAGAGTATTCATGAACATGTCTGCATTTCCCTCTCAGACATGGGGGTTGAACTGCAGCAGCCAGTTGCCTCCACCTTTGGGCATATTCCCTGAAGCTCTCATGAGAATATTGAGACATTCCCATTAGGAGGATCCTGTTTGGGGCCATGTCCAAGTTATACTGATACTGACGGATAAAAGCTTCAGCCAGGTCTTTCTAGTTTCTTACTGTGGCTCTAGTCAAATGGGAATACCATTCTCGGGATGCCCCTGTCAGACTATCCTCGAAGTAAAACATCCACAACTTTTCGTCCATGGTGTATGCTCTTAACCTTCCCATGAATGATTGAAGGTGGGTGCGTGGGCAGGATGTGCCATTATACCTTTCAAAACATGGGGGTTTGAACTTGTGAGGAATTCTCACCCCTTCCACCAGTCCCATGTCCATTACATCAAAACCTAGGGAGTTTTAGGATTCTAGGGATCTTAGCTTCTATGCAATCTCATCCAGCCTACGGTCGTAAACCTTGTCTCCAGCCCCAACAACTGTAAATTGCTCTTCTTGAGATTCCTCTTGCAAGACCCTTCCTCCAGCAGTGTTACCCTGAGTATTCCTTATGGCATTGATTTATGGGTTCAGATGAGGCCCAAACTCTGGTGGATCAATGCGAGGTTGCACATGATCGTTGTTACGGGTACCTCCTGTACCTGGATGGTGTTCCTCAAGAGTTTGTCTTTCAACCAGCTCCCTTAGTCTTTCTTGGCTCTGAGCTAAGCCAGTCATCACAATCATGAATTGGGTCATCTGATTCCTCACATCAACCCTCTCATTGGCCATCTGGGCCCTTACTTCATTCAATTCTTGCTGAACTTGATCCATCTGGAGTCCCGGAAGGTTGTTTCTTGTCGGGTACCGGTGTGTTCTGTTGACAGGGAACACTCTTCTGCGAGCAATGTTTCCTAAAACCACAACAAAGTGAGAAACAACAATAAAACAAAAACCTACAAAACAAAGAAAATGTTAGTATGCAATGCAATATGCCTATTTGTCTTCCAAGGGTATCCGGTTTGGTTCTTTGGTTTTGACCTTTCCAGACTTCGAGGAAATGATGATGATGAAGAGAGATTAAGCCCACCAAAAATAATACAAACTGATATATTACAAAGCGGTGAAAATACATAGTTTGATTACAATACATTCCCATGGTGGGTCACAATACAACAGGAAAACCAAAAGTACAACAAAAGAAAAAGTACAAGCAAAAGAGTCAAACATCTAAACCAAAGTCATCCTCTCTGACTTCCTTCAGGAGGGCCTCAGTCACTGGACCTACTGGGTGCTCTGTAATGGTCCTGATGAGGAGGTTCCTGGTAGCAATGGAACTAGTTAAATTATTATGCTTATCCTAATCCTTTGACCTCTTCAACCCCGCCCGGAGTTTCAATTCAGATATCTCTTTCTGAGCTGCCAACAATGCCTCTTGATGCTTCTTCTCACTATCCTCCAACTGCTTTATCTTAGCCTGAGTCCTTTGATCTTCCTGTGCACGGGCTTCAGTGATCCTAATCCACCTAGCTTGGCTCTCCTCTAGATAATGCTCTGCCCTAGCTTTCTGAGTCTTTGCTTCCTTACAAGCATTCTTCAGTACTAACTCCCCTGCTCTTGCCTTCCTGATGTAGTCATTCGTCTTCTCAATCTTGATCAAATGCTCAACCCTGAGCCTTTCCAATCTCTCATTATCCAGAAGGCTGTTATTTCTCTCCTAGAGAGTCTTCTTCAAGGATTCAGATAGCTGAGTATTCCTCTCCTTCAGCTTTTCAAACTCTTCCAAACTGACAGTAGCTGCAGGCTGTATTGTAGAAGGTCCAGGTACATATTCTAAAGTAAATGCCATCCGGGTGATCTGAGCTCTGGTACGAGACCAATCAGAATATTGTGCTGAAGCAATATTGTTGCACTTGCCAAGGATGGCTGTCCCTTTAGTTTGGATGTTATCCCAAGCCCAGGCAGCTTGTCTGACAACAACAGAGTTAGGCTGGATTTCACAGTAGAGAGTTTCAGCCAAATCTTGCCCTCTAGGAGGATGAACCAAAGCATACCCCAATTTTCTTTTAAACAGTAAAGGTTTATAATTGATGCAACCTTTTACTCCTATCAAAGGCACATTAGGATATTGCCCACAGCTAGTAATGATGTCCTTGCCCTTGGTGCTCTGAGTGCACTATCTAATGTCTTCTGATGTCAAAGCAATAAATCTCTTAGCCCAGTTCTTCTGCTGATGGGGGTTCAGGAAAGTATCTGACTTTGGCAAGTGTCTTAGCAGCCAAGAGTAATAAAGAGGAGCACAACATCTGACCAGTCTTCCTCTTTGCTTCTCATTCCTCTGATGTACTGAGTAGTAGAAATCTCCCAGCAAGGTAGGAACTGGGTTCCTCAATAAGAACAGGTGAATGGAATTCTTGCTCATGAACATTGGCTCATCTGCAAATAAGATAACCCCATATATACTGAGGGCTAGAAGTGTACAAACAGCCTTCCATTCTCCTATTGCAGCATGCAGGGTAGCCTGGGAGATCAAGAAGTCTAGGTGAAGGCCTGGAACCCCAGCCTTGGTTGTCATATTCTGATCAATGAGGGTAGGCTCCAAATATAATACCTTGGCTTTGTCTTCATTTCTGGGAGCAACCATCACAGGGTTGAAAGGAATCCCTCTCCTGATAGGAACTCCTAACAACATGGAAAACTCTTCTAGCAAAGGTCCTAACTGGAAATCAGGGAATGTGAAGCATCTGAGTGGAGGATCATAAAACTGCAAGCATATATGGATCATGCTCCTATGAGATTCATCTAGATCCATGACCATGTCCAATATGCCTCCATAATGCTCTCTGAATAGTGGGACATAATCAGGAGTAATGAGGGACTGGATCTGCCTGATGCCAGTCAGGGTGGGCTCAAAGAAGTGGTAAGTGATGTTGCTCTTTCTTGAAGTGTCCATGGATGCTGGTGAAGAAACTAAGAGCAACTGCTGATAAAGGTCACTGAATGAGATGTTGGAGATGAGCCTCTGATGAAGATGGTTGTTGAAGACTGAAGAAGATAACTAGAGGAGAGTCTCTGACAAACTGATGAAAGTGCTGGAGAAGAAACAATGATGCAGATGCTGGAGAAGATGACTGAAGGAATCTGAGTAGCAGAAGGGGTCAAAACCAAACCAAAGATAATATGATGGATACCCTGTAAAACAAATAAGCAAATGTTAAATGATACAGAAATGATGTATACAAAATGATATGCAAAGGGTTTTGATCAAGTGCTAGATCCGTTTATCTGTCTTGGTAAAACTCCATATATGTTCATAAGTCCGGGTGGAGGCTTAGAAATCCAGTAACCAGGTGGGGGACTCAAATAAAGAGTCACAAGTACGGGGTAATCACAAGAACTGTCCAAATAATACAACCTTAACAAATCTATAACAAGGTATGATGAGCCCAAGGGTTCCTGCAAACTTGTAAACATCCCAACCCCCTCACATGTAATGTTCTAGAACAAGGATCCTCAAACTTGGATCAGTTATGAGAAGTGTAAACACTTCTAACCCGGAGGTACAGTGTTTACAATAACCATAAAGGTTCCTCCTCTAATTCACCTCAGATGCTGAAGGTCATAAAAAGGTCTCCATACTTAGCAGGCTTCCCAGATAGCCCTAGTACTACAGGAAATCTGTAGCACAGAGTTCTCAAGAAGAAACCCATATCTGAACCGTGTTTCATATTCCCGCACCAAACCGAAATTTAATGGGAAAGAATATGAAGCCACTCTAGCCTATGTGTCACTCAGGTCTCAGGTATAGGACCTTAATCACTCAATGATCCCCACCCACCGCAGAAACATCAGATCCAACACATGACAGTATGAAGTGCATAAAACTGTAGATGAAAGCAGTAAATAAAGTTGTACATAAAGCAATAAATAAAGCAAATAAATAAGCATAAGTAGCACGTAACACCCCCGTAAACATAAATCAAACAAGTGCTAGGAGGAACCCACAAAAAAGAACCAGAAGCCCTGGTTACAATATATTGATCCCCAGCAGAGTCGCCAAGCTGTCGCTCTCGAAGATTTGCATCCCGGTACAAGCGTGAACGGTCGGCGAAAGGAGAAAATGAAGGTGAACTGAATAGAGTCTCCAGCTAGGCATTTTTATCCTGAAGGAAAGGTAATGCTGCATGAACCTAGGAAAAGATGGATAAGACGGTTGCGAACCAGAGAAACTGAGAAAGGGGGTTGGTTACAACCTGGGAAGGTATTAGCACCCAGATTGTCTGTCGTACTCGACGGGATCCACGCTTGAAATATTGTGCTTAAAGGGGTAGTGTATGTGCTATCTGTGTGCAAAAGCCGGAAAAGAAATATACAAGTGTCAGTGCAAAAAGGTGAATGCTCAGGAACTGAGGCTTTAGAAAAGAATGCTGAAAGAGGGGGAAGACAAAGAGACTTTTGTTCGATAACTGTTAAGTTATGCCTACGTATCCTCTCGTGCAATGAGGAAGTCAGAACACCATAGTTCGACTCAAAGAGACTGAAAGATAAATTGACTGGTGAACTGCTTGCTTGTCTATGCTCAAGTGTATGACTCGTTTGGCTCGAGTGCTAACTGTCTTGCATTAGACAGAAGAAGCGAGTTCTCGTTTGTGAATGAATGTGATGAGAAGAGAATCCCAAAGGAGACGATTATTGTTTGTTTTTGTGTTTTCAATCTTTTATTGTTTTTTGTGTTTGTCATAAGTTAATGAGCTTAAGCCTAAACCAAGGGTTAGTAAACTCATCATATCCTCCCTTTGATTAGGGATAATGAGAATACTTTAAGTATGAGATAAACATCACAACTTAATTACCATGATGATGTAGGATTAAGATCATTAACCTACTTGTGATTATTTAGATGTTTTTGAGTTTTTGTTTAGTGTTAAGTAATGAGTTTAAGCCATAATCAAGGATTATTGAACCCATTACACCATCCTAATAGAAGGATAATAGATGAGCACACTTAAGCTGAGGAAGATACCTCAACTTAATCCATGATTAGGGATTAACCTCATGACAAAACAAACCTTTATAACATGGATTTTAATTAGAGATGAGATTAAGAAATGGATTTTATGGTTTGTAAGACAACTTGAGGAGGACTTTTCCATTAACACTAGGGTTAGTCCTTCTTAACCAATAAAGGAAGAATTAGAACCCTAATGCAAGGCCCAAGTTACAAGTTAATGTCTTAGTGATTATTAAGATGGATTGATTAAGAGGTTTAAACAAATTAAGGGTTTAACACTTAGGATTAAAGTTATACATTCCATCCTAAGAGAAGGATGCAGGCATAACCCTAATTACAAAGTCTTAAAACCTTAAAGGTTTAGTCTCTAATGATGAGGTGAGAAGAGAGACACAAAGAATACACAAAGGTAAAAGCTAAAGGGGGACTAATAACAACCCTAATCATTGTCATGCTTGGATGTTCCTATGGTTTGTAAGGTTTGAGAAAGATCTTCAAAGAAGCGACCAATGGAAGAAGCAGATGAGAGGAGGAGAAGCAGAAGAAACAAGTTACTTACTTCACTGAAGAAGATAATTAACTTGGAGAAAGAAAGTGAATGATGAACATGAATGAGCAAGCTCACTCTAAGGCAAAGAAAAATGCAGAAATGATGCATATGAAGAATGAGAAGAGAAATGAGAAGTGAAGGAAAATTCACTTCTCAAGTTACTTACCACCTGAAAAGGTTAGCATAAGGAAAGAAATGAAATGAAAATGAAACATATGCAAGGGTAAAAACCAAAACCAGAAGCAAACACATGATGCAAATGATGCTATGAGATGATGCAAAGGCATGCCAAGTGTTATGAATGTTCATACAAAGAGAAAGAATGCAAATGAAGCATGTAGGAAGCATGAAAACACATGTATGTTTATGAAATAAAATGGATGCAAAGCAAGGAAAATGTATGAATAAATGACCAAGAAATGTTCAAGCAATGTCTTAATATGTCTAAGATGGCATACAAGTGCTTAGAATTTCATGGCAAGTTCACATGTTCATGCAATGCAATGTAAGATGCAAGTATGGATGCAAGATTAGGGTTACATGAAAGGATGAGATGCAAATGTCAAAAACAGAAGCAAATCACAAGATAAAAAATTGCAAATGAACTCAAAGTAACCTTTACCCCATATGATATCACACCCCAAAGGAGAAGGTCTAACTCTTAACCTAAAGAAAGTTGTGATTTTTCTAAGTAAACTAGGGTTTTTGGGTACCTTAAGAGAGAAAATGCAAATCAAATGGAAAATGCAATATAAATTCATGACAAAATTATCCTAGGAACTACATGCTATATGGAAAATAATTCAAGAGAACCATTGTCAAACCCTTCATGGTTAGGCAGAAAAGAATTTTCAAAGTTAGGGTTCCAAAAAGGGAATTTTATGAACCCTAAATTCAAGAAAAATGTCAAAGTTGGATCAAAACCAAAAATAAATTTGTATGAATGGTTTGACAATGTTTCTAAATGTCCTAAGATGCAATGTGATTTTTTTTGGAATTTTTAGAAACCTAAATGGTATTTTAATTAATTAATTTTCATTAATTAATTAAAATAAACATTTAAATATTTTTAAAATGATTTTTTACTGCAAAAAATAAAAATAAAAATGTTTTTGGGTGAAGAAAAATATTTGAATTTAAATAAATGGATAAAAATGAAAATAAAATGAATTTAAATAAAGGTAGGACAATCCAAGGGATCAGATTCAAACTGGGGGGGGGGGTTGCTTTGACCAGCGCGCAATCTAAGGGTCCAGATTCAATCTGGCCTAATTTTAATTAATTAAATAAATTAAAAAGATTAGGGTTAAGTGAAATGATCTCAGCCCTCCACACACGCGCGAAACTCACATCCTACGCTCCAGATTCAAACTTGGCTAATCACCTGAGATTAGCCCTAATTACTTTCAGACGACCGGAATAGTGCTCCGGTCCTCTTCTCCGGCAGGGTAGTTTCTCAAACTCTCTCCCTAGGTCATTTCAGGAGCTCTAAAGCTCCAGATCAACTCCCTACCTCACCCTAAACACGAATCCACCCTCAAAACTAATTTATTTTGCATCAATCATGAGAATCAAACAAGAACATGTTTCACGGGCAAAATTTTAGAAGTCAAATACAAGCTTATTTTCAACTCATTTTCAAAACAAATTACATCATGGTGATCAACATAACATGTAGAACAATTTAGACACTTAAAATCATGCTTCTGGAAAAAGGTTTGAAGATTGATACCTGAGCTGGAGCTTTCACCTCTGAAGCTTTTGGACCTCTTCTTTTGTGCAAATCCTCTTTACTTGACCCCCCTGATGAAGTTGCAATGCTTGGAAGGAGCTTAGAATGGATGGAATGAAGGCTTGCAACTCAACTGGACAGAAATCGTGTTTTGTGTTTGTGGGGTTTCAGGTTGGTTTGATGGTTGGGAAATGCTCTAATGGTGATGGTGAGTTGAATGATGAAGTTTGTTTTGAGTTTTAGTGGTTGGACATAAAGTTTCGAAGGTTTTTGCTTGAAGGTGATTTTTTTGAAGCTTGGTGAATCTGAGGTTTTAGGCTTGTGTGTGTTTTTGATTGGCTTGCTTTTGGTCCACATAACAGGTCTCTATTGGCCAGAGAGTTGTTGTGGCTACAGCTGATTGGTATGGGCTCTCTTGCAAAAAGTCAACAAAATGTGTACTTGAGGTATGGGCTCATATTGCAGCTGTTCTTTGGCATGTCCTGGCTCAGCATAGATCAAGGAGAACCATGGAAAATGTTTTGGGGTGATGCAACAAGTGTATGAGAAGATTCATCCCCTTTTGCAATTTTGAAGAATTTTGGCCCCTTTTGAATTACTTGAAGTTCAAGGCATGAAATGAAATGATTCTTTGGGAAATTTTGGTCACAATGCATTGTGTTATGTTTGTATGATGTTTAGAGAGTGATTAGAGGTCACAAAATGACTTGGTTTGTGAAATTGCAGAAAATCCTCTTTGATGTGAAAGTGAAAATTATAGGATTTTTGCCAACTTTGCAAAGCCATAACTTGAGTTCTATAATGAATTAGGACTTGTTCTTGTAATTTTTGAAAAGGGAATGATCCAATCTACAACTTTTATGACCAACAATTTTTCATTTGAAGCATTTTTGGTTGAGAAAGATGAGGTTGAAATACTTTCCCAAAATGGAAAGTTTCCATTACAAGTCATTTCTATTTTTGGCAACTTTTGGTTTAGCTCAAATTTCTTCAATTTTGTGAACTTCCAAGAACTTCAATGATCAAATAAATATCATATAACTTCAATTTGATGAAAAATCCACTTTGGTTCCATTGTTGGGGGCCTCAGATGCCCTGATTTTGCTCTGACTTGCTACAGAAGTTACCCAGTGAACATATGACTTCCACAATGAATTTCTTCATCAAACTTGGTACATATGATCCTTATAACATATTGAGACTATTAGAAATAATAATGACCAAAAAATTTGGAGTTATGGCCTCTGAATCCAAAACCCTAATTTCAGGTCATCTGTGTAGTGCAACCCTAGCTCTGCTTCCATGCTTTCCAAGTTCTTGTGATTTCTTGACTTACTTGATCTTTGAGGGATATAATATGATGATAGAACACACATGGACCCTATTGTAATTATTGAAGACCTTTGGAGTGGCTCAGATGAATCCTTGGATTGCTCAGATCACAAACCCTAGATGCAGATGAACTTGAACTAATGCAGTGAAACAAAAATGCAATATGAGATGATATGCTTAAACTAATGAAAATATGGAAGATCACAAGCCATGTTGTGATATTAGTGAGGGCAAATTTGGGGTCTTTACACACATGACGGGAAGAAATCATATGTTCCAAAGTCTTGAGCTTAAATCTAGAGGGTACGTAGGTTTTGGAGGTATTCAGAAAGGAAAAATCATTGGTTCTGGAACCATTGGTAACAATACTCTTCCCTCTATATCTAATGTTATGTTAGTTAATGGATTGATGCATAACTTGTTATCAATAAGTCAATTAAGTGATAACGGTTATGATATAATCTTTAATCAAAAGTTCTGCAAAGTTGTTAGTTAGGAAGATGGAACTATCCTTTTTAATGGAAAGAGAAAGAACAACATTTACAAGATAAAACTTTATAAACTAAAAATTTAGAATGTGAAATGCCTTATGTCTGTTAGAGAAGAGAAATGGGTCTGGAACAGAAGATTGGGGCATGTTAATATGTGAAGATTACCTCAGATTAACAAACTCAATCTAGTCATAGGATTTCCTAATTTGAAGTTAAACTCAGAAGCTCTGTGTGAAGCATGTCAGAAAGGAAAGTTTTCTAAACCTGCTTTCAAATAAAAAAAATGTTGTTTCTTCCTCTAAACCATTAGAACATATGCATATTGATTTTTTTGGACCAATGAAAACTGCCTCAATCAATGGCAAGAAGTATGGATTAGTGATCATATATGACTATTACAGATGGACATGGGTAAAGTTCCTTAGACACAAGGACGAGTCAATCTCTGTATTTTCTACCTTCTGCAAACAAGTTCAAAATGAAAAAGAGTTTATAATTGTAAAAGTTAGAAGTGATCATGGTGGAGAATTTGAAAACCAAAAATTGGAACTATTTTTTAATGAAAATGGCATCTCTCGTGTTTTCTCTTGTCCTAGAACTCCACAACTAAATGAAGTTGTAGAACGAAAGAACATAACTTTACAAGAGACGACTATAACCATGATCAATGAAATTAACATAGTTAAACACTTTTGGGCAGAAGCAATAAATACAACGTACTATATTCATAATAGAATCTCTATAATAACTATTCTGGAGAAGACTCCATATGAATTGTGGAAGGACAAAAATCCCAACATTTCTTATTTCCATCCTTTTGGATGAACTTGTTATATTCTGAACACTAATGATCCGCTGAACAAGTTTGATTCTAAGGTGTAACACCCCTTTTCTATACCCCTAAATAATAAAATAATCATTTAGGCACATATTAAAATTTAATCAGCGTATAGTTAAAGCATGGTATAAAAGAGGCATGTCACATTATACATGAAATTAAAACATTCAACACTTATTCATTTAATGATATGCAACAATGGGGTTTAATCCTTACACCCATATTCAACATTAAAATAACAACAAAAACTAAACATTGAACAACATCAAACATATATACATATATATATCCTCAGGTTTGATCTACCACACAATTCATGTTTACATAAACATTTCATCACCAAAATACATATACAAATGCATCACAAAAAGGCGTCAAGCCAACCCTAGCTACACAGTGCTACATATCAGAGCCGACCGATCAAAAGAATGAAGACACGCTTCACAAAAAGACCTCTAGCAAACCTACTATGCAATGCCTCATAGAGCATCATAAAACAACAGAAGGGTGATAAATATTATCATAATAACAATACATATATTTATATATCTTGACATAAAAAATGCATATACATATTCTCACCACAATTCATTTCTCATCACACAAATACATCACAATGTATATAAACAAACCAAGCATACTCATCATGCACAATTTCACCATTTCACATCATTCTACATAAACATATATTATTCATGTTTATTCCCAAATTCTATCACTTCGCATAAACATGCATTATTCATGTTTATTCACCAATTTTCAATTATAAAAGATAAATACAAATCATAGAGACCGACTCACGACCCTATGCAAATGCAATGCGGTACCGACTCAATCATCTCAAGTTCACTCAGGAACTTATTGGAACCATCGCTCGTTACCTAAAGTAACTCCCCGTCGGGCATACAATGTTCACTCATTGCTCACACCCCACATGGGCACACAATGTCTATGGATTGCTCATACCCCACACGGGCACACAATCTGATTGCTCACACCCCACACGGGCACACAATGTTTATGGATTTCTCACACCCCACTCGGGCACACAATCCGATTGCTCATACCCCACATGAGCACACAATCATGTTGTAATCATTGCTCACACCCCACATAGGCACACGATGTTACAACGGATTCACATAGAATCCCACAACACAAGAATGCATACATTATGCTTCACATGCAAAATGACCCACAACATTCTTGAAAATGCATACATATTCATAATATAATTATGCATTCATCTCATACAATCACAAACAACTATACACATTCACATTAATTACACAAAACAGCAACGAAATGCACGAAATGCATTTATTTGCAAAACGGCCACTATACCACAATCAATCCCACAATTCCTTAACTAACATAATTACGTTTTGTCGAAAGAGTCGGGTAAAAGACGGCTAAAAATTACATATTTTAGCTTCATTAGTTTCTACACGTTTTTAGCTTCGAATCGATACAAATAACACCAAAAACGGATAACCGAAACTCAAGTTACGAATTAAAAACACCAAACCAAAAAGTCTCAGGCTCGCTGAGCGACAGGTTCGCTCACTGAGCGAAAAAGTTCCTGGAAAGCTCGCTGAGCGAGAACTGCGATTTCAATAGCATTTCAGTTACGCAATAGTCAACCTAAAGGGCTCCAAAACCCAACCAAACCTCCACAAACATGATCATTAACATGTATTAACTATCATACTTCAATTATATTAAGTTTCAACCGATTAATCTACCAATTTCTTAGATTTTCATCAAAACCCTAAAACCTAACATTCTCTAAACTTCTCCAAAACAAAAACCAATCAATCTAACACATACATAATCATACACAATGATAAGATAACAATATTTCACACCCTTACCCGATTGTTTCGATTCCTAGGAGCTATCTTGAAGAATTTCCAAGTTTTCCTCTTTTCCTCCTCTTTTATCTTCTTCTCCTTTTCTTTCTCTTCTATTTCTTTCTATTTCTCTTTTTCTTCTCTTTCCACTCTTATAACTTTCTATTTCTATTCTATTTTCTACCAAATATCATTTTTCTCACAAAATTATAATTCTACTTATTTTCTTGCTTCTCATTAATTAGCAAATGTCTAAAATACCCTCCAATCTAATTTTACCTGAAAATTCCCAAAACGGTAAAATAATATAACATATCACATAAACACACCAATTCCATAATTAAAACAATTATCACTCAATTTAAACAAAAGACTCAAAAAAAATGGGATAATCGAATCGGGGCGTTACAACTCTCCCTCACTTTAGAAATTTTCGTCCTCGAAATATTACCTGATTCAAACAACTCCGAATACGACTCTCGCATCCCACTCTCTAATTCCCAAGTCATATTGCCTTCCGCAGCGCCACCCCATGGTACTTTCACAAGCGCAATATCCTTACCTCTTAGCTTCTTGACTTCACGGTCCAAAATCTTAATCGGTAAAGCTTCCACCGTAAGGTTATCTCTCACTTCAACCTCATCCATAGGAATAACATGTCACAGATCTGGAACATACTTCCGAAGTTGCGAAATATGGAACACATCATACAAATTCGAAAGATTTGGAGGAAAATCCACACGGTAAGCCACAACACCAACTTGTTCAGTAATCTGATACGGTCCAATAAAACGAGAAATCAACTTCTTTGACTTCAAAGCACGACCCACACCCGTAACTGGTGTAACTCTCAAAAACACATGGTCGTCTTCCTGAAACTCAAGATCTTTCCTTCGCTTGTCATGATAGCTCTTTTGTCTACTTTGAGAAGTTTTCATCTTCTCCCGAATAAACTTCACGTTCTCCGTCATTTGTTGTACCATCTCCGGTCAAACTACCATTCTCTCACCGGTTTCATGCCAACACAAAGGTGTTCGACATCTCCGACCATACAAAGCCTCAAATGGTTTCATACTTATACTTGAATGAAAATTGTTATTGTAGGTGAACTCAATCAACGCTAAATAACTATCCCAAGCACCACCTTGCTCTAGCACACAAGCACGCAACAAATCCTCCAACGATTGAATTGTCCTCTCGGTTTGACCGTCTGTTTGCGGATGGTAAGCCGAACTCAATACTCTTAGGAACTCCATGCAACTTCACAGCCACAAAGACATAAATCTCGGCTAACTTCTCCAAAGGATAACAAATATCAATTGGAACAAAGTGAGAAGATTTAGTAAGTCTATCAACAATCACCCAAATAACATTATGACCTCTTTGCATATTCGGCAATCCCGTAACAAAATCCATCGATATACTATCCCATTTCCATTCCGTAATATCCAACGGTTGCATCAAACCACTAGGCTTCTGATGTTCTACCTTAGACTTTTGACAAGTCAAACACGCATACACAAATTGAGCTACATCTATCTTCAATCCGGACACCAAAAGATCTTCTTCAAATCTTGATACATCTTATTCTCTCCCGGATGAATACTTAAGTTACTTCGGTGTCCCTCTTCCAATATCATCTTTTTCAACTCCACATCATCAGGAATACAAATACGACCACAAAATCTCAAAACTCCAAAATTATCAACCTTGAAATTCTCATTCTCATTCATCATCAAATCAACAAACTTCAAATCCAACTTTTGCTTTTCACATACGGTTGCAAGAAAATCATTTGTAACATGTAGCATACCAAGTCTCACACTTCTCGGCGTCATTTCACAAACTAAACTCAAGTCTCTAAAATCCTCCAAAAGTTCCCATTCTCTTATCATCAATGTGGACATATGTAACAACTTGCGACTCAAAGCATCGACCACCACATTTTCCTTATCCGAATGGTAATTCAAACCAATATCATAATCCTTCAAAAGCTCTAACCACCTTCTTTGTCTCATGTTAAATTCCTTTTGATCAAATAAATACTTCAAACTCTTGTGATCACTAAAAACCTCGAATCTTGCACCATAAAGATAATGCCTCCAAATTTTCAAAACAAACACCATGGCCGCTAACTCCAAGTCATGCTTAAGATAATTCTTTTCATGCACTCTCAATTATCTTAAAGCATAAGCCACAACTTCTCCATCTTGCATCAAAACACCACCTAATCCAAACAATGAAGCATCACAAAACACCCCAAATGGTTTCGTCGGATTTGGCAAAATCAAGATCGGAGTCGTTGTCAACCTTCTCTTAAGTTCAATGAAACACTCTTCACAATTAATATCCCAAATGAAAGCCTTTCCCTTACAAGTCAACTGCGTTAACGGAAGTGCCAACTTTGAAAATCCCTCAATAAACCTCCGATAATAACCCGCCAAGCCTAAAAAGCTTCGAATCTCTGTAACTGATCTAGGAACTTCCCATTGCATTACCGCATCAATCTTGGATGGATCAAAACTAATACCACAATCGAAAATAACATGTCCAAGAAAACTTACTTTCGACAACCAAAACTCACATTTCGACAACTTAGCATACAATTGTTTCTCTTTCAAAATCTGTAACACAATCCTTAAATGCCCTTTGTTGTACCCCAAAATTTGCCCTCAATTTTAACTCTAACCGACTTTTTGTTTCACATTCATTTGCATCATCTTCATAGCATAACATTTTTTTCCGTCTTAATATTAGCCGGAATAATTTCTCGGAATTTACAAACAAACTGGTCAAATTAATTTTTTTTTACTGTGCCTAAAATTAGTCAACGAAAAAATGTCAAGTTTAAGTTTGCAAATGTCAGTAACATTAATCTGCGGTTCACTTGGTTTAATTTGACATGCTAAAAATATTTTTACGACTATTTTTGGTCATATGTTGATCAGTCTGAGCAGTTTAAACGGTCATAATTTTTATTTCAAAATCCGATCAAACGTTGTATTTTTCCGAGTCATTTATTTCGCGCTGATTATTTTGATGTGTTCATTTTTTTTGAGCACTTTGGCGCCCGACTTTTATTTTTTGAGTCTATTTATTTTTATATAGGGTCTAGAATAAATAAATAGGATTATTAGTTATTATTTTTATTTTAACTATTTTAACTATTAAACTTTATTTAGTTTTAAATTAACATTTTATTGGGTCTAGAATAAATAAATAAAATTGTTAGTTTTTATTTTAATTTTAACTATTTTAATTATTAAACTTTATTTAGTTTTAAATTAATATTTTATTAGGTCTCAAAATAAATAATTAAACCCATTATTATTAACCCTAAATTAGTCCTATATATACTTACTAGTAGAGAGACCAAGAGGAGGAGAGCGGAAAAAAGGGAGAAACAAAATTCAGAAAAAAAGCTATCCCCATCATCATCATTATCAAGTTCATACAAAAATGCATGAACTGAATTGAAATTTTGAAGCTTTCTTTAGTTTTTTTTAATTCCATTTATTCTTGATATTTTAATCAATTTTGTTTATCTAACGTTGTTTGTCTCATGTTATAGAAGCTTTCTGGGTTGATTATTCGAAGCTTCATGACCAAAACCGAATCCTACCATAGTTAGGGTTTCAAGCTCAAATTTGGGGTTTTTACAAATTTCACAGGAAATTTCAGAGGTCAAGAGGTTTATTCATGAGGACTGCGCATAGCCTAGTGACTAAGGTTGGAAACTGGAAGGTCAAGCGCGTGAGTTCAATTCCCACTCACAATATTTTGGGCAAAAACCTGCTTTTCATTCATATTTTCCTTTAATTTCTCTAATTAACACATTTTCTAATTGATTTATCCTTTTAACCATGATTAACCTCAAAAATTTTCTCTAAAGTAAATATTTTCCTATTTTCACTCGCTTTTATGTTATTCTTTATCCGCCTTATCATATAATATATGTTTTCCATGTTTAGTAACACAGGCACGCATGACCCAATGGTAAAGGTTCTCCAGAGGTTGGAATTAAAAGGGCTTGAGTTCAAACCCTGGACACAACATTTTGGCAAAGAAACATGGGTTCTTCATCATTTTCTTTTTTTTCTTCCTTAATTTATCTTTTAAACATGGTTAACCTATTATTTTTAATTAACTTTTTTTAACAAATCTTTTTTTTATTAAATTTAGGTTAGCATTTTTTATTAGTATTATTACTTTTATATTTAGGTTTATTAAAACCTCAAACTTTTTTTTTTATATAAAAACCTTAATCAACCTTTAAATGTTTTTTAATTTAATTAATTCTCATAATTCATTTTTCTTAGATTTATTTAATTATTAGGCTATTTTAACATAAACTGATTATATATTTTCTTTTGTAAAACTCAACCTTGGGACATTTTGTTTTACTAACATATTTTTTTTCATTTTTATTATATAATAGGTATTTGTTACACTTATTCATATGCAGGCCCACAACCTAGTGGCAAGGAACTGAGGTTTGGAGCATTTTGAAGAAGAAACATGGGTGTCCCATTGGTAAAGAACTCAATGAAGCAAAAAAGGGCAAACCCCCAATATTTTGGGTATCTCTAACTTTATTTTTCCCTTTTTCATCAAATTATGTATTTTATTTCTAAAAGATAAAACATAATCTTTATTTTATTTTATTTTTAAAACTTATATTTTTATTATAAACCTTAATTTTTTTCATAAACCTTAATTTTTTCCCTAAACCTTAATTTTAAACCTAAGTCTTAATTTTTTTCATAAACTTTAAACCCTAAAAATTTAACCCTAATCTTTATCTTAAAACCCAAATTTCGCCATAATTTTTACCCTAAAATTTTTCCTAAACCTTAAATTTTTTTCTCAAACCCTAACCCTAATTGTTTTCTTAACCTAGTTTGCAAACTTTTTTCTTCTAATTTATTCACTCATTTTTATGTTATTCATTCACTGTTTGCCTGATTATGTAACTGCTTCGCCTTTGTAATAATTGGTTTTTATTATTTTCCGCCATTATTATTATTATGTAACTGCCCCTAAGCCATGTAATAGTGTAGGAATTTTATTTTCTGCCTTTTAATTTCTGCCATTTATTTTTCATATTAACTGCGTGGTTAGTAACTATAGGGTGTGAATAACTATGTGTAATTAAAATAACTTAGAATAACTAATTTAAACAAGATAAATACTTGAATATAAACACTCACACACGTAAGTCGATCTTTGATCGCCATCTCACACCTTCTAAGGTTACTCCTCATGTTGCCTAATTCTAAGGTCAAGTAAGGTATCTTAAAGCAAAGTCCCTTCATAAATATCATCAAGTCCCTTCCGTTTATAAGATCAAGTCCCTTCGAGGTTTCCTACGATAAATGATCTTGTCCCTTCGAATAAAAGATGATAAGTCCCTACGAATTGCTAAAGATACCTTACAGTTGCCTAAATACAGATGTCCCTTCACATGTCCCTTATAACATCCAAGGTAATGACTACCTATTCCTTAATAATAGGGATAGTCTTACCATTGAAAGAACATATAAGAATAGTAAAGACTTAGCATAGGGTAGGTTCCTCTTAAGTACTTGCTCACTTTTCTTCAAAAATACTCTTTTACACTTCACATTTCAAACAAATTTTCAAAACAAAGTCTTTATATACATCCATACGAGGATCATTATAAAGTACTTAGAAAATTTTTAATCACACACTACATTTTCTCAAAACAGTTTAAAGTGAGCTAAGTAACTAAGAGCCAATGGATAACCATGGATACAAAGGGTGCTAACACCTTCCCTTTGTATAACCTACCCCCCGAACTCAAAATCTTTTTAAGGTCTTTCCTGTTCTTTTATGTCCTTTACTTTTGGATAAAATAAAAGTCGGTGGCGACTCTTGTTATCCGCAACATTTAACTAAAGTCAGTTCTCCCACCGTGTTACAGAACTGGTGACTCTTCTGGGGATTTAATAAAAGAGGGGTACCCTTAGGAATTAGATCACTTAAATTGTTTGCCTTGTTTGCTTTATATTACTTGTTGGGCTTTATGTGTGAAAGATCCTAACCGGGATCTAGTGTACCTTAGGTAAATGGCAATAGACCAAGGAAACTGTACGGCATATACCGATATGGTTGATCTGGTGGCCATGGTAAGTGTGACTTCTTGGTTGGTGCTTATGTTCCTTAAGTAAGTTAAGGATAATATGGGGCTGCCATATGTTGTCAATACACTAACTGACTTTTAGAACCTTAGTCATCCCATCTTGGCCTTTAGAAAGTAGTGAGATAACCGGCTTTGGTGAAGACTGAAGTTGGTTGATACTCGATACTACGCTCATTGAGATCCTAAACTTGGAGGGTTTTGGTTGGCAAGTAATTTGCCTACTGAACAGCCACCCTTGGGAAGGATTAGTGATATTGAGATCCCTTAGAACCTGATTACTTTTGTAGGAGAGGATGAACCAACTAAACTTCAAGGGAGGGTACTTACCTTTAAACCTCATGCAAGCCTTCAAACCTAGGGCTATTGTGTGACTTGTTTGTGTGTGCCACATGTTTGTGATTGAGCATAACATCATGACATCATGCATTATAAGCATAGAATTTTCACTAACCATTTCAAGGACCAAAGGATTTATCTTTGTTCTTTGTTGCAGGTCATGGCTTCTGCTCGTAGGAATACTATCTGAATTAACTTTGTAGGAAAACCTCCTAAGCTTAAGGAATTGGTCTCTCAAGTTTCTGAAAACTCCCAATTCATCAAGAGGCATGGTCACCTACTGGATTTATTTACTTCAGGGTTTAATGAAGACATGATGAAGGTCTTATTTCAGTTCTTTGATCCTAAACATCATTGCTTCACATTCCCCGACTATCAGCTGGTTCCTACAATGGAAGAGTTCTCCAAACTACTGGGTATACCTATCCTTGACCCTTCACAGGCTTAGAAAATGAGCTTAAACCTGAAGTCATTGTTGCAGCCCTACATCTGAAGAAATCAGACATTGTCCTAGAAACAAGAAGATAAATAAACATATATTATTCATGTTTATTCACCAATTTTCAATTATAGAAGATAAATAAAAATCATAGAGACCGACTCACGACTCTATGCAAATGTAATGTGGTACCGACTCAATCAACTCAAGTTCATTCAGGAAATTATTGGAACCATCGCTTGTTACCTAAATTAACTCCCCGTCGGACATACGATGTTCACCCATTGCTCACACCCCACATGGGCACACAATGTTTATGGATTTCTCACACCCCACACGAGCACACAATCTGATTGCTCACACCCCACACGGGTACACAATCATTTGTGATTAAATCACCCATTGCTCACACCCCACACGGACACACAATGTTTATGGATTGCTCACACCCCACTCGGGCACACAATCCGATTGCTCACACCCCACATGAGCACACAATCATGTTGTAATCATTGCTCACACCCCACATAGGCACACGATGTTACAACGGATTCACATAGAATCCCACAACACAAGAATGCATACATTATGCTTCACATGCAAAATGACCCACAACATTCTTGAGAATGCATACATATTCACAATATAATTAAGCATTCATCCCATACAATCACAAACAACTATACACATTCACATTAATTACGCCAAACGGCAACGAACTCTCTCACTATCAACATGCATTCATATTCACTCCACGAAATGCATTTATTTGCTAAACGACTACTATACCACAATCAATCCCATAATTCCTTAACTAACATCATTACGTTTTATCGGAAGAGTCAGGTAAAAGTCGGCTAAAAATTATATATTTTAGCATCATTAATTTCTACACGTTTTTAGCTTCGAATTGATACAAAGAACACCAAAAATGGATAGCTGAAACTCAAGTTACGAATTAAAAACACCAAACCAAAAAGTCTCAGGCTCGCTGAGCGACAGGTTCGCTCACTGAGCGAAAAAGTTCCTGGAAAGCTCGCTGAGGGAGAACTACGATTTCAGCAGCAGTTCAGTTACACAACAGTCAACCTAAAGGGCTCCAAAACCCCACCAAATCTCCACAAACATGATCATTAACATGTATTAACTATCATACTTCGATTATATCAAGTTTCAACAGATTAATCTACCAATTTCTTAGATTTTCATCAAAACCCTAAAACCTAACATTCTCTAAACTTCTCCAATATAAAAACCCAATCAATCTAACACATACATAATCATACACAATGATAAGATAACAATATTTCACACCCTTACCCGATTGTTTCGATTCCTAGGAGCTATCTTGAAGAATTTCCAAGTTTTCCTCTTTTCCTCCTCTTTTCTCTTCTTCTCCTTTTCTTTCTCTTCTATTTCTTTCTATTTCTCTTTTTCTTCTCTTTCCACTCTTATAACTTTCTATTTCTATTCTATTTTCTACCAAATATCATTTTTCTCACAAAATTATAATTCTACCTATTTTCTTGCTTCTCATTAATTAGCAAATGTCTAAAATACCCTCCAATCTAATTTTACCTGAAAAATCTCAAAACGGTAAAATAATATAACATATCAATGTATCACATAAACATACCAATTCCATAGTTAAAACAATTATCACTCAATTTAAATAAAAGACTCAACAAAAATGGCATAATCGAAGCGGGGCGTTACATAAGGCACAAAAATGTTTCATGTTAGGATACTCTGAACGTTCTAAAGTATACAAAGTATATAACACAGAAACACGTATTATGGTGGAATCTATTTGTGTCAGATTCGATGATAAGCTTTGCCTCATAAATCCAAAGCAGAATGAATCTCTTGCAGATATAGAACTTCAAATTATAGGTACAGAAACCAGAACATCTGAAGAACAACCATCTACAGAAAAAGAAAATACAAATGCCACAACAAATTTTGAAGAACCCATATAAAAGAGACAATCCAGAAGCACGCTAAATCATCCAAAAGATAAAATTCTGGAAAAGAAAGATGATCAAATCAAAACAAGATCTTCATTCAGAAACTCTGAAGAATCTCTAATGGGATTAGTCTCCCTGATTGAACCCACTTCCATTGACAAAGCTCTCTCATACAATGATTGGATACTTGCAATGCAAGAAGAACTAAATCAATTCACCATAAATGAAGTATGTAATCTAGTTCCTAAACCCAAAGGATTCAACATCATTAGAACCAAATGGGTTTTCGGAAACAAACTGAATGAACAAGGAGAAGTTGTTAGAAACAAAGCACGACTAGTTGCACAAGGTTATAGTCAGCAAAAAGGAATAGACTATACAGAAACCTTTGCACCAATCAAATGTTAGAATCTATCAGAATGTTAATTTCTTTTGATGTAAATAATGACATCACTCTCTCTCAGATGGATGTTATGAGTGCGTTTTTAAATGGTTACATGATGAAGAAGTTTATGTGCATTAACCCCTTGGTTTTGATAACCCAAAACATCCAAAATATGTTTATAAACTTAAGAAGTCGTTATATGGTCTGAAACAAGTTCTCAAAGCTTGGTATGAAAGATTAACTAACTTTCTCTTAGAAAATAACTTTACCAGAGGGAAGGTTGACACAACTCTTTTCTGTAAAACATTTAAAAACGATATTCTGATATCTCAAATTTATGTAGATGATATAATTTTTGGATCTACTAAAAGCTCTCTAGTCAAAGAATTTGCTAAGAATCACTACAAGAAAAACACGTTTTAGCTGCAAACTTTTAGCGTCGGCCCCGACTCCGACGCTAATAGTCTTGACATTACGTCAAAAAAAGCCCTCGCTAATGGGTAAAACCATTTGTTTTTTTGAGTCATTATTACTAGCGTCGGTTGTGGTCGATGCTATATTTGGATATAAATTATTTTTTTAAATAATTCTTGTAATTTCATTCAAGTGTTTAGATGATTGTTTATTTTTTCATAGTAGCAACGGTTGTGTGCGACGCTAATATTGGTTCGAAAATAATATGCTTCCCCACCAAATTGTGTTGCCTCCTTTTTAAAGTTTTAGATAAATATTTATATTTTCATAGTAGCGAAGACTATTTGTGACGCTAATATTGGTGCAAAAATAATTCATTTCCCCCACAAATTTTGTTACCTCCTTTTTTTAGTTTTATATAAATATTTATTTTTCATAGTAGCGAGGACTAGTTGCGACACTAATATTGGTGCGAAAATAATTCATTTTCCTCCACAAATTTTGTTACCTCCTTTTTTAAGTTTTAGGTAATTTTTATGATAGTGACAGTTTAAACCGACGCTAATATTGGTACCAAAAAGTTCATCTCCCCCAAAATTTAGTTACTTTTTTTTATTGTTTTAATTATTTATAACAATAATTTCTATTAAAACTATAAATTACAAAAAAAAGACTAAAAACTAAATTTATAAAATTAAATATATAAAATTCCTAATTTCAAATAAACTTTTTTAAATTTATTTTAAGAATAAATAAAATAATCTTAAACTATAAATTTAAACTTATAAAAAGATAAACATATTTTATTATTTTAATTAAAAAAACTATATATATATATATATATATATAAATAAAAAAACTCAAATTCTAAAATAATTGTATTTTTATTATTTTAATTGTTTATATACCAATAATTTCAAATAAAATTAAAAATTATTAAAAAAAAGTAAATAAAACATAAACTGAAAAACATATAATCTCACTGCTTCAGCTTCACTGTACGTTTCTTTTCTTCCTACTCCCTCAATTATCAACCCTAAATCATCAACCTCGCGATCGCTCTCCTCTCCCTCATTTATCGTTTTAGCATCCTACTCCCTCAATCAGAGCTGAACACCGACGAGTTGCTATTTCAGAATCATCGACGAGTTCAAGTTTGCGATTCAAGGAGAGGTTCGCGTGGCCTGCATTCAAGGACAGGTTTGTCGTTTCTTTTCTTCTATAAATATCCAGAAATCATTACCAGATTTGTGATTTTGTAAGTCGTTTAGATTTGTCAAATGAGTTCATTGTTTCAAATCGTCTTTTTGTCGAATACGTTCGTTGTTTACCAAATTCTAACGAATTAAGTTAGTGCTACATATTAGGTATTATTAGAAGTTGAATTTTTGTTGTGGTCAGTTAGGGTTAGTGATGCCTTGGCTTGTAGTAAGCTAACTTTCTATTATGAGTTAATGTTGCTTATGTTAGGGTTAGTGATGCCTTTTTGAAAATAGTCCCTGATTGTTTCTGAATGTGTTAATGTTGCTTATGTTATTGATATTTTGAAATGGGAATGAGTAACTTTCTGGTTTTTTCAACTGTTTTTTCTCTTCCTTTCCCAACCCTGATTTCATCATTTTTTGGTTCTGTTTGTATTGTGTTTCACACTCAGGTTTCCTTTTTTGGTTCTGTTACACACTCTGGTTTCAGCAGAGAACTCAAATGTGAGTTTGAGTGTGTTATGTATGAAAACAGGTTAATGTTGTTGAGGGAAAAAGGTAGAAGATTGCATTGTATTTATATGTGAAAACATGTGTGTAAACACCCCAAATTTTCCCTCACCCATTCACACCATGGCTTGTGATCTTTTCATATGCATGAATTCAATCATAGCATCTCATACCACATTTTTTATTCACTGCATTGCTTCTAAGTCATCTGCATCTAGGGTTTGTGATCTGAGAAATCCAAGAGCCATTTGAGCCACTCCAAAGGTCATCAATCACTTAAAAGGGGTCCATATATGTCCAAGTATCATCTTATATCCCCACAAAGTCAAGAAAGTCAAAGAATCACAAGAACTGAGAAAGGCATGGAAGCAGAGCCAGGTTTAACTGCACAGATGACCTAGAATTAGGGTTTTGGTTTCAGAGGCCATAACTCCAAATTTTTTGGTCATTCTTGTTTCTATTGGTCTCTATATGGTATAGGGATCATGCATATCAATTTTCATGAAGAAATTCAATGGGGAAGGCATCTGATCACAGGATGACTTCTTGGGCAAGTCAGTGCAAAATCAGGGCATCTGAGGCCCCCAATGACCCAACCAAAGGGTGTTCTTCATCATTTTGAATGTGTATGATCTTTATTTGATCATATAAGATGTTAGAAGTTTACAAGATTGAAGAATTTCAAGCCATTTGCAAAGTTGCTTTTTTGGGAAAGTGACTTGTAATGTAAACTTGCCATTTTGGGAAAACTTTGGTCATGAAAGTTGTAGAATGGATCATTCCCTTTTCAAAAAGTACAAGAGCTCATTCTAATTCATTATGGATCAAAATTTATGGCTTGTCAAAGTTGGGAAAAATCACATAATTTCAAGTCTTGCACCAAAGAGGCAAAGTTGCAAAACCCCTTGCCAAGGCAAAATGTGACTTCAAATGGACTTCTAACCTTTGCACAAACATAAACCAATGCCTAAAGATCAGAATGCACCAAAGATTTGTCCATTTTCATGACTTATGCTTCAAGTAATCACAAAGGGGCCAAAGTTGTACCAACTTGCAAAAACTCATGTAGCCATGCCTCTACTTGTTACAGCTCACAAAATCTGATCCACAAGAACTCCATGATCTCAGCTGAGCCAAACCATGCTCCTATCACAACCTCCCACTTGCCCATACCTCAAGTACACCTAACTTGGACTTTATGCAAAATGGCCCATACCAATCAGCATAGGCCACACCAACTCCACAGACCTATCACAATGTGATAAGTGGACATAAAGCAACTCAAAGCATAACACACACAAGCCTGATCTCTTTCATAAGCCATAGTTTCAAGATTTCACCTCTTATTCACTTTCCTTCGAATCTGATCACACAAGCATCAAACCTCAAAACCAACTTCACCATTCATTCAGAAAGACTTCATAGAGCAAAAACCACCCTTCACCTTGCCTTGAAAGTCCCTGAAACTCAAACACGATTTTTCCCCTCTCTGAACAGAACTCCATCAAACTCACAAATCAGCCACTATCCAATCCAACTAAACCTCAAAACATCTTCAGGAGGTCCATTGGAGAAGCTTTGAATCAAGGAGGCAGGCTGAAAGCTCCAAACTGAAAGCTTCACTTCAGGTAGCTTCAAAAATTATTTTTTCCAGAAACCTTGTTTTAAGTTACTAAAATGATCTACATGCTCCCCTGAATGCAATGAGGTTTGAATTTTGTAAAATGATGAAGAGATGAGGATGTATGGTCTGTCTGAAACTTTGCCCGTGAAATTGATTTTTGTTTCTTCTTCTTGATTCATGAAAAATAAATAGGTTTTGGTGTTGGATTCTTGTTTAGGATGTTTGGTTGAGTGAATCTGGAGATTTTGGCACGTTGTAGTGAGGTTTTGAGAGAGATAGGTTGAAGGTCTCGCCGGAGAAGACGACCGGAAGTCTTCTCCGGCCACCTGAGGGTCATTAACCCTAATCTGAGTAATTAATGGGGGTTTAAATTTGGACCGTAGATGAGGTGGACTGGGGTTGACTCCCGCGTGCATGGATGGTCAGGATCAGTCATTAAACCCTAATCTTTAATTAATTAGTTTAATTAAAATTAATTAGTCAGAAGCAATCTGGACCACTCATTTACGCGCCAGTCAACTCCCTCCAAATAACTTTGAATCTCAGCCTTGGATCCTGCATACTTTCCATTTAAATTCATTTTTATTTCATTTATCTTTCTTATTTATTTTAAAATAGTTAGAAAAATCCTAAAAATATTTCCCTTTGCATTTTTGTTTCAAATATTTTTCTTAATCAGAAAATGATTTTTATTTTATTTTTTGCATTAAAAATTATTTTTAAATTATTTAAATGTTTATTTTTAATTAGTTAATGGAAATTAATTAATTAAAAATACATTTAGGTATTTAAAAATCCCAAAAAAATTCACATTGCATTTAGAAACATTTAGAAACATTATCCAACTCTCAATCCAAATTTCTTTTTTGTTCTTGATGCCTTTTGATCATTTTCATTGGAATTAAATTCATTTTAAGGCAATATTTTGGTTCAAACTTTGAAAAATTCATTCTGCCTAACCATTGAGAGTTGGATGATGATTCTTCTTGCATTGCATCCTCTATAGCATGTAGTTTATAGGATAAAATTGGTTTGAATTGATCTTGCATTTTCAATTTGTTTTGCATTTTTCTTGATGAGGTACCCCAAAACCCTAGTAATCTTAGGAAATTCATAACTTACACTAGGGTATCTGGTTTTGGATTTTTGCTTTGCATGATGCATGTAACCCTAATTTGTGCCTTCCTTTGCATCCATTTCTCATTTGCTTGCATCCAATGACTTGCCATGATATTTTGTGCATCCACATGATTCATGATACATTTTAGGACATATTAGAATCATGTTTGAGCATTGCATCTTTCATTCTCCATGTTATATATCCATTGCATTTCATAACTTTTCATGTACATTCATGGTTCAATGCATGCTTCATTTGCATCCTTATGCTTGTTTGATCATTCTCATGTCTTGCCTCATGTTTGTATCATCTCTTAGCATCACTAACATCAGGTAATTGCTTCTGACTTTGGTTTGCATCATGACATTTCATCTCATTTGCATTGCATTTCATTTCTTTTGGCTAACTTTTCAGGTGGTAAGTTGTTTTGAGAAGTGAATTTGCCTTCACTTCTCACAATCTCTTCTCATCTCTCTTGCATCTTTGCTGCATTTTATCTTGTGTATTGGATTGAGCTTGCTCATTCATGATTCATCTTACTTTCTTTCTTCAAGCAACTTGTCTTCTTAAGTGAAGCAAGTTGTTTTGCTTCTTATTGCTTCTTCCTCCTTTCATCTGCTTCCTTCCTGGTGGTTTCTCTGAAGATCTTTCTCTCTTAAGCCTCATAAACCCTAGGATCTCCAAGCATGATAACAATTAGGGTTTTATTAGTCCCCCATTTAGTTTTACCTTTGTGTCATCTTTGAGTCTTCTCTTCTCATCTCATAATCAAGGACTAAACCCTGAAGGTTTTAAGGCTTTGTGGTTAAGGTTATGCCTGCATCCTTCTATTAGGATGGAGTGTATAACTTTAATCCTAAGTGTTAAACCCTTAATGTGTTTAAATCCTTTAATCAACTCATCTAATAATTATCAAGACATCAAGCTTGTAACTTGGGCCTTGCATTAGGGTTCTAATTCTTCCTTAATTGGTTAAGAAGGACTAACCCTAGTGTTAATGGACAAGTCCCCCTCAAGTTGTCTTACCAACCATAAAACTCACTTCTTAATCTTATCATTAACTAAAATCCACTTTAATAAAGGCTTTGTTTTGTCATGAGGTTAATCCCTAATCATGGATTAAGTTGAGGAGTCTTTCTCAGCTTAAATGTTCTCATCTATTATCCTTCTATTAGGATGGTGTAATGGGTCCATTAAATCCTTGATTATGGCTTAAACTCATTACTTAAAACTAAACAAAAACAACAACATCTAAATAATCACAAGTAGGTTAATGATCTTAATCCTACACCATGGTGATTAAGTGTGAGGTGCTTACTTCACACTTAAAGTATTCTCATTACCCCTAATCAGAGGGAGGATGTGATAAGTTTACTAACCCATTGGTTTAGGCTTAAACTCATTTTCTTATGACAAACTTTCAAAGGCAATAAAAGATTGAAAATCCAAAACAAACAATAATCGTCTCCTCCGGGATTCTTTTCTCATCTCATTCACTCACAAACGAGAACTCGCTTCTTCCGTCTAATGAAAGACAGTTTGCACCTGAGCTAGACAGGTCATACACTTGAGCATAGGCAAGTAAGCAGTTCATCAGTCAATTTGTCTTTCAGTCTCTTTGGGTCGAACTACGGTGTTCTGACTTCCTCTTTGCACGAGAGGATACGTAGGCATAACTTAACAGTTATCAAACAAAAGTCTCTGTATATTCCCCCTCTTTCCAGCCTTATTCTTTAAGCCTCATGGTCTTGAGCATTTCATTCTTATTCTTACACTGACACTTCACTTATACACTTCTCACTTCTTTTACACTGACACTTGCATTCTTTCCAGCTTTGGTACACAGATAGCACTGACACTACCCCTTTAAACACAAGTCTTCTAAGTGTGGATCCCGTCGAGTACGGCAGACAATCTGGGTGCTAATACCTTCCCAGGTTGTAACCAACCCCCTTTCTCAGTTTCTCTGGTTCGCAACCGTCTTATCCATCTTTTCTAGGTCTATGCAGCATTACCTTTCCTTCGGGATAAAAATGCCTAGTTGGCGACTCTATTCATTCCTTCTCCTTTCACTGACCGTTCGCGTCTTTACCCCTTCTGACCTAGGTGTCATTTGGTGGGAGCGACAGCTTGGCGACTCTGCTGGGGACCCTTATACTGTAACCAGGGCTTCTGGTTCTTTTTGTGGGTTCCTCCTAGCGCTTGTTTGATTTGTGTTTACTGGGGTGTTATGTGCTGATTGTGTTTATATAGTTGCTTTATTTACTGCTATATGTACAGTTATTTATTCGCTTTCTTTACAGTTTTATACATCATACTGTCATACTGCCATTTTTGCTTGATCTGGTTTCTGTTTTGGTGGGTGGGGTTCCAGTGAGAGATTAAGGTCCTATACCTGTGACCTGAGTGACACCTAGGCTAGAGTGGTTCATATTCTTTCCCATTCCATTTCGGTCTGGTGCGGGAATATGAAACACGGTTCAGATGTGGGTTTCTTCTTGAGAACTCTGTGCTACAGATTTCCTGTAGTGCTAGGGCTATCTGGGAAGCCTGCTAAGTCTGGATGACCTTTATTATGACCTTCAGAAGCTGAGGTGAATTAGAGGAGGATCTTTTATGGTTATTGTAAACACTGTACCTCCGGGTTAGAAGTGTTTACACTTCTCATAACTGATCCAAGTCTGAGGATCTTTGTTTTAGAACACTACATGTGAGGGGGTTGGGCTGTTTACAGGTTTGCAGGTACCATTAGCCACATCATACCCTGTTACTATTGTGTTTAAGAATGCTTCACTTTGGACAGTTCTTGTGATTTAACCCTGGACATGTGACTCTTTATTTGAGTCCCCCACCTTGGTTACTGGATTTCTGAACCTCCATCTGGACTTCTTTAACATACATGGACTTTATATCAAGACAGATAATCAGATCCAGCTTGATCACAAACCCTTGCATATCATTTGCATACATCATCATTGCATCATTTAACATTTGTTTATTTGTTTTTCAGGGTATCCACATTATATTTTGGCTTGGTTTTGACCCCTTCATCTGCTTAGACCTCTGTTTCATCAGTTATCTACTTCAGCTATCTTCATCAGTTGTTTGCTTCAGTTACCTTCATCATCAGCTTATCAGTGGCTCATCTCCAGTTCCAGTCTTGATTTTCATCAACACTTGTCTTCAGTTCTTCATCAGCAGCCATGGCACCCAGGAAGAGCAACATTTCATACCATTTCTTTGAGCCTGTGCTGACTGGCATCAGACAGGTCCAGTCACTTATCACTCCAGACCACATCCCATTATTCAGAGAGCATTATGGAGGTATCCTTGACATGGTTATGGACCTGGATCCTTCCCAGAGGAGCATGATCCACACTTGCCTACAATTTTATGACCCTCCTTTGAGATGCTTGACATTCCCAGACTTTCAGCTAGGACCTCTGTTGGAGGAATTTTCATCACTGATTGGAGTGCCTGTCAGGGGTGGGATCCCCTTCAACCCAGAGATGACTTCTCCCAACAATGGAGAAGTGGAAAAATCACTGTACTTGGAGCCTACTTTGATTGAGCAGAACATGACAACAAAGGCTGGGATCCCTGGTTTACACTTGGATTTCTTGATTTCTCAGGCCATCCTGAAGGCCTCTTTGGGAGAATGGAGGGCAGTTTGTGCATTGCTATCCCTCAGCATATATGGGGTCATACTATTTGCAGATGAGCCCAAATTTATCAGTAAGAATGCCATTCATCTTTTCATTATGAGGAACCCAGTACCCACATTGCTGGGAGATTTCTATTATTCCATTCATCAGAGGAATGAGAAACAAAGGGGAAAGTTGGTGAGGTGATGTGCTCCTTTGTTTCACACTTGGCTGCTCAAACACTTGCCCAAGACAAATGCTTTCCTGAATCCTCACCAACAGAGGAACTGGGCTAAGAGACTTATTGCTTTGTCTTCAGATGACATCAGATGGTGCACCCAGAGCACCAAAGGCAAAGACATAATTACCAGCTGTGGGCAATACCCAAATGTACCTCTGATATGAGTAAAGGGTTGCATCAACTACAATCCTTTACTGTTTAAAAGACAACTGGGCTATGCTTTGGTTCATCCTCCTAGAGTACAAGATTTAGCTGAAACCCTGTATTGTGAGAAAAAACCTAATCTAGCTACTTTCAGGCAAGCATCCTGGGCTTGGGACAACATCCAGACAAAAGGGATGTCTATTCTTGGAAGGTGCAATAATGTTGCTTCGGCTCAGTACTATGACTGGTCTCATGCTAGGGCTCAGATTACTGGAATGCCCTTCACCATTGAAGACATACCTAGACCATCCACAGCACAGCCAGCAGCCACTGTCAGCCTGGAAGAGTTTGAGAAGCTGAAGGAAAGGAATGAGAATCTGTCTCAAGCTCTGAAGAAGACCCTTTGGGAAAGGAGTGATGGTCGTCTGGACATTGAGAGGTTGGAAAAGCTTAAGGTGGAGCATCTGGCCAAGATTGAGAAAACAGAGGACTACATCAAGAAAGCAAGAGTTGGGGAGCAAATATTGAAGAATGCCTACAAAGAGGCCCAGTTTCAGAAGGCTAGGACTGATCTCTATCTACAAGAAATCCAGGCTAGGTGGGTCAGGATCACTGAAGCCCGTACTCAAGAAGATCAGAAAACTCAGGCCAGGATTGAACAGTTAGAGGCTAATGAAAAGAAGCAACAGGAAGCTTTGCTGGCAGCCCAGAAGGAGATTTCAGAGTTGAAACTCAGGGTTGGTTTGAAGAGGTCAAAGGACCAGGACAGGCACAAGAAGCTGACCACTGCTATTGCCACCAGAAACCTCCTCATCAGAAACATCACAGAGAATCCAGTCGGTCCAGTGACTGAGGCACTTCTGAAGAAGGTTAAGGAGGATGAGTTTGGATTAGATGTTTGACTTCTTTGCTTGTTGTTCATTTCCATTTTGATGTACTTTTCTTTTGTGTTGTATTTTGACCCTTCAGGGGCATATGTTGTAAAACAAACTATGTATTATTCAGTATTTGTAATATATTTTAGTTTGTTTCCATTGTGGGGTTTCCTTTTTCTCAACAACACCAAAGCATCTTCCTCGGGGTCTGGAAAGGTCAAAACCAAGAACCAAGCCGGATACCGTGGAAAACAAATAAGCATACTACATTGCATACTAACTTTTGTTTTGTTTTGTAGGTTTTTGTTATTGTTTGTTTGTTACTAAGACCTTTTCAGCAAAGACCATCACAGGCAAATAGGGTGATTGATCATATCCCTATGCCTTATGCTTCCTTATTGCCACAACTCCTGAAACTCAACTTGGTTGAATTAAGGACATTGGCACCACCGAATCCCTCCAATCTCCCAAGGAATTATGATGTCAACGCCAGATGTGCTTTCCACTCCAATGCACCTGGCCACAAATGAAAGGCCAGGATTGAACAGTTAGAGGCTAATGAAAAGAAGCAACAGGAAGCAACAGGAAGCTTTGGTGGATTCTAAAGCCCTCAACTTCGCACCCCCCCCAAATGTCAACAAGAATCCTATGCCCAATCATGGAGGGCCAAGAATTAATGCCATTGAGGAAGACAAGCTATCTTTCTTGATAACCAGTGTGGGACAGATTCAAACACCTCTGGTTGAAATTAAAGCTCAACTTCTAGAGTGCCAGATGTTCCCCGGGTGTGAGCTCGGTTGTGGGTATTGCAACATTGCAGTCAATGGGTGTGATAATTTGAGAAGCGGCATAGATGGTCTTATCAAAAGTGGTATACTTCAGATCTCAACAACGGCGCCTACAAATCCAGCAATTCCTCTGACAACAATTCCTGAGTTCCCTACACTTGCAGCAACAATCATTTCGACCGATTCATCAATATCATCAACAATGGCTCCGTCCATCACTTCAACAAATCAAATGACAACAACCCTTTCTTCTACAACATCAGCATCCATTTATTCAGCAGAATCTTCTACAACACCAGTAGAAATTAATGAAGATATCTCAACAGTCACCATCTACTACGATCCATCAAATGTTCCTCCAAATAGCGACTTTCAGCAACAAACAGTGGCATCTCCTGCCAGATCACCAGTCACCATTTACTACAATCCGCACACCATTTCAATACCCTCCTCTGCTGCAGTCAGTCCAGTTACCATTACGGTGCCTGGACCCGTTCCATATGAAAGCAGTTATGCCATACATTGGCATTATGGCTCTGATCTTTACTGCAATGGGGAGAAAATCACTTTGGATTCTTCAACCTCTTCTCCATAAATTTATAATGTTGGGGGAGGCGGAGGCTTCACCAGAAGCGGACGCCTTTTTGCCTCACAAGTAGAAAGACCTAATGCCGAAGCAGAAGCTGCTGTCAAAGCAAAAGGAAAACGTGTGGTATCTGAAGAGCCAACTGCCAAAGAAACTCAGAAGACATCTTTTGAGCAAGATGTAGACGAGTTTATGAGAATCATAAAGAGAAGTGATTACAAGGTGGTGGATCAGCTTCACCAAACTCCCTCAAAAATCTCCATATTATCCCTGTTAATGTGTTCTGAAGCTCATAGGAATGCATTATTGAAAGTCCTGCACGCAGCATACGTGCCAGAGGTGATTACCGTTAATCAGCTAGAAACTGTGGTAGCAAATGTCAACACCAGTCATGGACTGGGTTTTACCAATACTGACTTAACAACTGAGGGACGAAACCACAACAAGGCTTTACATATCACCTTGGAATGCAAGGGTGCTGTTCTATCTCATGTACTGGTGGACACTGGGTCGTCGCTCAATGTTCTACCAAAGAAAGCCTTAGTGAAGCTGGAGTATGATGGCTTGGCACTGCGTCCGAGTAATTTGGTGGTGAGAGCATTTGATGGCTCTAAAAGATCAGTGCTTGGGGAGATTGATCTGCCTGTGATGATTGGCCCGCAGACTTTTAAGATTACCTTCTATGTGATGGACATTCAGCCAGCCTACAGCTGTTTGTTGGGTAGACCCTGGATCCATGCCGCTGGCGATGTTACGTCTACCCTTCACCAGAAGCTGAAATTCGAGTGGGAAGGCCAGATCATCACCATCTGTGGGGAAGAAGACATCTTTGTTAGCCATCTGGCTATGTACAAGTACATAGAAATGGATGGAGAAATCCATGAAACTATGAGCCAGGGGTTTGAGGCCCTGAACATAAATGAAGCGTCTGCTGTACTTGGAACTTCCATGACGTCTTATCAGCAAGCCAGGAAGGTTGTTGAAGAGGGTACTGCCCAAGGCTGGGGCAAGTTGCTGCCCGTGGAAAAGAAGGAAGACAGATTTGGGTTGGGTTACAAACCAACTCAACAAGATCAATCAGAGGCTGCCAAGAAGCCCAACTTTGTCAGCGGGGGAATGCTCACCCCGGATGCTGTGAACAACTTGGAAGATGAGTCGGAAGATGAGCGCAACCTGGAGAGCTGGATACGTCCAAGGACCCCGGGGAGCCATGTCTCAAACTGGTCTTCCCAGGAAATTATAAGGGTTACTCCTGCAGAGTAATTATTATTTCCTGTATATTTTAAGCATGCATCAAGTCTTGCATCTTGCCCAAGATGTCAAGACTCATTTTGTAATCGGGCCATCTTGTAATTTTGTGCAAACAGATCAATCAATGAATATCGGACATCTTTTGCAAATGAGTTTGTTTTTCTTTTCCGCTCACTGTTTTTCATTTTTCTTTTTGTACAAAAATAAAATGGCAATGTTTTCCAAAATGGTAACTTCATTTCACTTTTTCTAAACAAGATTAAAATTGATCACTAAAATGAACCAATCTAAACCCTTGCAGAGAGTGCCTTTCAGACTACACCGACAACAACACGGCTATGACTTCGTATGACTTTGACAATCCAATCAATAAAGCCGATGAAGGGTTTGAAGAAGATTATGAGCTACCTGAAGAGCTAGCCAGGTTGTTAAGGCAAGAGGAGAAGGTTATCACTCCTCATCAGGAGGAGGTCGAAACGGTTAATCTTGGTACGGAAGAAGATGTGAAAGAGGTTAAGATCGGGGCCTGCTTACAAGATTCAGTAAAAGAACAGCTGATTGATATGCTTCGGGAGTATGTGGATGTCTTTGCTTGGTCCTATCAGGATATGCCAGGGTTGGATACCGATATTGTCATGCACAAGTGTCGCTCCCACAAAATGACACCTCAGGTCAAAAGGGGTACAGACGCGAACGGTCGGCGAAAGGAGAGAGAACACACAGGAGTGAACTCAGAAAGACAAGAGTCGCCAGCTAGGCATTTTTATCCCGGAGGAAAGGTAATGCTACATAGACCTAGAAAGATATGGATAAGACGGTCGCGAACCAGAGAAAACTGAGAAAGGGGGTTGGTTACAACCTGGGAAGGTATTAGCACCCAGATTGTCCGCCGTACTCGACGGGATCCACGCTTAAAAAATTTGTGTTTTAAAGGGGTAGTGTCAGTGCAATCTGTGTATCAAAGCTGGAAAGAATGCAAGTGTCAGTGTAAAGAAATGTGAAGTGTATAAGTGAAGTGTCAGTGTAAGAATGAGAATGGAATGATCAAGATTATGAGGCTAAAAGAATGAAGCTGGAAAGAGGGGGAATATACAGAGACTTTTGTTCGATAACGGTTAAGTTATGCCTATGTATCCTCTCGTGCAATGAGGAAGTCAGAACACCGTAGTTCGACTCAAAGAGACTGAAAGATAAATTGACTTATGAACTGCTTACTTGTCCATGCTCAAGTGTATGACCTCCCTCTGATTAGGGGTAATGAGAATGCCTTAAGTATGAAGTAAGCACCTCACACTTAATCACCATGATGTAGGATTAAGATCATTGACCTACTTGTATTTATTTAGATGTTTTTGTTGTTTTTGTTTAGTGTTGAGTAATGAGTTTAAGCCATAATCAAGGATTTAATGGACTCATTACACCATCCTAATAGAAGGATAATAGATGAGAGCATTTAAGCTGAGAAAGACTCCTCAACTTAATCCATGATTAGGGATTAACCTCATGACAAAACAAAGCCTTTATTAAATGGATTTTAGTTAATGGTATGATTAAGAAATGAATTTTATGATTTGTAAGACAACTTGAGGAGGACTTGTCCATTAACACTAGGGTTAGTCCTTCTTAACCAATTAAGGAAGAATTAGAACCCTAATGCAAGGCCCAAGTTACAAGCTTTATGTCTTAATGATTATTAAGATGGATTGATTAAAGGATTTAAACACATTAAGGGTTTAACACTTAGGATTAAAGTTATACACTCCATCCTAATAGAAGGATGCAGGCATAAGCTTAATTACAAAGCCTTAAAACCTTTAGGGTTTAGTCCTTGATTATGAGATGAGAAGAGAAGACTCAAGGATGACACAAAGGTAAAACTAATGGGGGGACTAATCAAACCCTAATTGTGATCATGCTTGGTTGTTCCTAGGGTTTATGAGGCTTGCAAAAGATCTTCAAGAGAAAAGCCACCAGAAAAGAAACATATGAAAGGAGGAGAAGCAGAAAGAAATAAGACAACTTGCTTCACCAAAGAAGACAAGTTGCCTGAAGAAAGAAAGTAAGGGATAAACATGAATGAGCAAGCTCACTATAATACAAAGATAAAAATGCAGTAATGATGCAAGAGAGATAAGAAGAGATTGTGAGAAGTGAAGGCAAATTCACTTCTCAAAACAACTTACCACCTGAAAAGTTAGCGAAAGAAATGCAATGCAATGAAAATGAGATGAAATGCCATGATGCAAGACAAAGTCAGAAGCATGAACATGATGTTAATTATGATAAGAGATGATGCAAACACATGAGGCAAGGCATGGGAATGATCAAACAAGCACATGGATGCAAAAGAAACATGCTTTGAATCATGGATGTTCATGAAAAGCTATGAAATGCAATGGACATATAACATGGCAAAGGAAAGATGCAATGATCAAACATGATTCAAATATGTCCTAAGATGCATTATGAATCGTGTTGATGCACAAAATGTCATGGCAATTCATGGTATGCAAGCAAATGGAAGATGGATGCAAAGGAAGACATAAATTAGGGTTTATGGTCAAAACACAAAGAAAAATCCAAAACCAGAAGCAAGAGACATGATAAAAATTTTAAAATGCTACCAAAGATACCCTAAACCTATACAAACTCACTGCCCAAAGGAGGGGGTCCAACTCTTAACCTAGTGAAAGTTGTGACTTTCCTAAGATTGCTAGGGTTTTGGGGTACTTCAACAAGAAAAATGCTAAACAAATTGAAAATGCAAGATCAATTCAAACCAATTTTATCCTATAGACTACATGCTATACAAGATGCAATGCAAAAAGAATCATCATTCAACTCTCAAAGGTTAGGCAGAAATGAATTTTTGAAGTTTGAAACAAAATATTGCCTAAAAATGAAATTAAATCCAATGAAAATGATCAAAAGGCATTAAGAACAAAAAAGAAATTTGGTTTGAGAGTTGGACAATGTTTCTAAATGTTTTTAAATGCTATGTGAATTTTTTTGTGATTTTAAAATACCTAAATGTATTTTTAATTAATTAATTTTCATTAACTAATTAAAAATAATCATTTAAATGATTTAAAAATAATTTTTAGTGCAAAAAATAAAAATAAAAATATTTTTAGGTCTTAAAAATTAATGAAACTCTTGACAAAAAATTTCATAATTTTTAAAGGTATTTTGCTATTTTAAATAAAATGTGAAAGATAAATCAAATTAAATGAAATAAAAAATAAAATAAATGGAAGTATGCAGATCTGAAGGCTGGGATTCAAAGCTGAGAGTCCAGGGTTGACTGCGCGCGCTATCCTACGGCTGGCATTTAAACTGACCCAATTATCTTAAACTGAATTAATTAATCTAATTAAATATGATTAGGGTTTTAATGATAGATCCAGGCCACTCGTTCACGCGGGAGTCAAACAAAGTCAAACGCATCTACGGTCCATGTTTAAACTCTCATTAATGACGCAATTAGGGCTAAGCACATTCAGACGACCGGAACAGTGCTCCGGTCGTCTTCTCCGGCGAAACCAAATACCTAGTTTTCACTACAGGCCACCCCAACCCAAATTAATTGCCCAGAAACAATCTCCTATCAAATCTAAACTCAAATCCATCATCAAACAACATTTATCAAGCGTGAGCAAGGAGAATCGAAGCAAAACATTTTTACGGGAAAACTTTCAGACATTGAATACATGCTTGTTTCTGGCTCATTTTCAAAAATAAATAGATCCCCATGATCAGGGCAACACATAGAACAACATTCTAACAAGAAATCAAAGTTCTGGAAAATTTGTTCATCATGTTACCTGAGATTGAGCTTTCAGTCCAGGAGCTTTCTGCTTGCCTCTTTGCCTCAAAATGATCCCAATGGTTCTCTTGATGAAGTTATGAAGCTTGGTTGGAGTTTAAAATGGTTGGTTCGTGAGTTTGAAGAAGTTCTGTTCAGGAGGGGGAAGGAATCGTGTTTCAGTTTGAGGAGGTTTCAGGGATGAATGAGGGTAGGGAAATGATCAGGGGAGCATGCTGAGTGATCCTATGAAGTTTGTTTTTATGTTTGATGCTTGTGTGATGTGTTTCGAATGGAAATGCATAAGAGGGCAAAGCTTGGTGCTATGGCTTGGAGAGTGTTTCAGGCTTGTGTGTCTGGTGTGTTATGATGCATTTGGTCCACTTATCACAACTAGAGAGGTCAGAGAAGTTGGTGTGGCACAGGCTGATTGGTATGGGGTTTTTTGCAAAAAAGTCCAAGTTAGGTGTACTTGAGGTATGGGCAAGTGTGAGGTTGTGATAGGGGCATGGCTTGGCTCAGCTGAGTTTAGGGAGAACCATGGAATTTGATTAGAAGCAATGCAGCAAGTGAATTAGGGTTTACCATAGGTTTTGCAACTTTGTGACCTTTGGGCCCTTTTGAAGTTTCTTGATCCACAAGTCATGAAAATGGCCAAACCTTTGATGCAATCTGACTTTTAGGCCTTGGTGTATGTTTGTACAAAGATTAGAAGTCCATTTGAAAGCACAATTTGTCTTGGCAAGTGGTTTTGCAACTTTGCCTCTTTGGTAGAAAACTTGAAATTATGTGATTTTTCCCAACTTTGACAAGCCATAACTTTTGATCCAAAATGAATTAGAATGATTTCTTGTACTTTTTGAAAAGGGAATGATCCATTATACAACTTTCATGACCAAAGTTTTCCCATTTGGAGCATTTTTGAATCAAAAAGCAAGGGTTTAAAAAGTTTCCCAAAATGGCAAGTTTCCATTACAAGTCATTTTCCCAAAAAGGCAACTTTGCAAATGGCTTGAAATTCTTCAATTTTGTGAACTTCCAACATCTTCCATGATCAAATAAAGATCATGCACATTCAAAATGATGATGAACACCCCTTGGTTGGGTCATTGGGGGCCTCAGATGCCCTGATTTTACAGTGACTTGCTCAAGAAGTCAACTCTTGATCAGATGACTTCCCCATGGAATTTATTCATGAAAATTGATATGCATGATCCCTATACCATATAGAGACCAATAGGAACAAGAATGACCAAAAAATTTGGAGTTATGGCCTTTGAAACCAAAACCCTAATTCTAGGTCATCTGTGCAGTTAAACCTGGCTCTGCTTCCATGCCTTTCTCAGTTCTTGTGATTTTTTGACTTCTTGACTTTGTGAGGGTATAATATGATGCTTGAACCTACATGGACCCCTTTGAAGTGATTGATGACCTTTGGAGTGGCTCAAATGGCTCTTGGATTGCTTAGATCACAAGCCCTAGATGCAGATGACTTAGACACAATGCAGTGAATCAAAAATGCAATATGAGATGATGTGATTGAACTTATGCATATGAGAAGATCATAATACATGGTGTGAATGGGTGAGGGAAAATTTGGGGTGTTTACAACAAGCTGCCTTTGAAAGAAGACTGCCCGCCGGTAAAACAGAAGTTGCGCCGTACTCGCCCAGATATGGCATTGAAGATCAAAGAAGAGGTACAAAAGCAGTGGGACGTCGGGTTCCTTGCTGTAACTAGCTATCCACCGTGGGTTGCTAACATTGTACCGGTACCTAAGAAAGAAGGCAAAGTGAGGATGTGTGTGGATTACCGGGATCTGAACAGAGCCAGTCCGAAACATGACTTCCCATTACCTCACATTGATGTATTGCTTGATAATACGGCTCAGTTCTTGGTGTTCTCCTTCATGGATGGATTTTCAGGATACAATCAGATAAAAATGTCACCTGAAGACATGGAGAAGACAACTTTCATCACACCCTGGGGCACGTTCTGTTATAAGGTGATGCCATTCGGACTGAAGAATGCGGGTGCCACTTATCAACGGGCTATGGTAACATTATTCCATGACATGATCCACAAAGAAATTGAATGTTATGTGGATGACATGATTGCCAAGTCCCTCACAGAAGAAGACCACCTGGTAAATCTGTTGAAGTTATTCAAGCGTCTGAGGAAATACCAACTGAAGTTAAACCCCAACAAGTGTACATTCGGGGTGCGATCCGGTAAGCTGCTTGGATTTATTGTAAGTGAAAAAGGGATTGAAGTTGACCCTGATAAAGTCAAAGCCATTCAAGAAATGCCTGCACCAAAGACTGAAAAAGAAGTTCGGGGTTTCTTAGGTAGATTGAACTACATTTCACGGTTCATATCTCACCTTACTGCAACCTGTGAACCCTTGTTCAAGCTGTTAAGAAAAGAACAAATGGTCAGGTGGAACGAAGACTGCCAGAGGGCTTTTGACAAAATCAAGGAATACTTACAAGAGCCTCTAATCCTTATGCCTCCAGTTGAGGGAAGACCTCTAATCATGTACTTGACAGTATTAGAAGAGTCAATGGGGTGTGTGCTAGGCCAGCATGACGAGTCTGGTCGAAAAGAGTATGCAATATACTACCTGAGCAAAAAGTTTACCGACTGTGAACAACGTTATTCACTGCTCGAGAAAACTTGTTGTGCTTTAGCGTGGGCTGCTCGCCGACTGAGACAGTATATGTTGACCCACACTACCTTGTTGATCTCAAAGATGGACCCAGTCAGGTACATATTTGAGAAGCCAGCACTTACCGGACGGGTTGCAAGATGGCAAATGATCCTCACAGAATATGATATTTAGTACACATCTCAGAAAGCCGTCAAGGGCAGTGTATTGTCTGATTATCTTGCTGAGCAACCCATTGATGATTACCAGCCTATGAGATTTGACTTCCCTGATGAAGACATCATGTTCATAAAAGCAAAAGATCATAAAGAGCCTGTTCACACTGAAGGGCTCGACCCAGAAGAAGAATGGACTATGATGTTTGACGGGGCTGTTAATATGAATGGTCGCGGTGTTGGTGCAGTACTCATTACACCTAAGGGAGTTCACATGCCTTTCTCGGCAAAGCTCACCTTCAATTGCACTAACAACGAAGCTGAATACGAAGCTTGTATCATGGGTCTTGAGGAAGCCATTGACCTCAGGATCAAGACTTTGACTGTGTTTGGAGATTCAGCTCTGGTAATCAATCAAACCAACGACAAATGGTACACCCACCAAGATCATCTGATACCTTACAGGGATTATACAAGAAGGTTATGACTTTCTTCACAACAGTCAAGCTTGAGTATATCCCTCGAGATGAGAATCAGTTTGCCGATGCTCTGGCTACCATCTCATCAATGATCAAAGTTCAAGCTGCCAACTTTGTGCCTCAGATCTCAGTATCCAGACTCGACAGACCAGCATATGTGTTCTCAGCAAATGTTGTTAAAGATGATAAGCCTTGGTTCCACGACATCAAATGCTTCTTGGAGGATCAAACATACCCACCTGGGGCATCTTCCAATGATAAGAAGACATTAAGAAGGCTTACTGGCAGTTTCTTCCTGAATACTGATGGTTCCCTGTACAAGAGAAACTTCGATATGGTACTCCTCAGATGCGTTGATAGGACAGAAGCGGACTTGTTGATGCACGAGGTGCACGAAGGATCCTTTAGTACCCATGCAGGAGGGCATGCCATGGCTAAAAAGTTGTTAAGATCAGGCTATTATTGGATCACAATGGATGCAGACTGTTGTGCTTATGCCAGGAAATGCCATAAATGCCAGATTTATGCGGATAAAGTACATGTGCCTCCAAATCCTCTAAACGTGATGTCTTCACCTTGGCCCTTCGCCATGTGGGGCATTGATATGATCAGCAAGATTGAACCGACTGCTTCAAACGGCCACAGATTCATCCTGGTTGCTATTGACTATTTTACCAAGTGGGTTGAAGCAGCTTCATATGCAAATGTTACAAGGCAGGTGGTAGCCCGATTTCTGAAGAGGGACATCATCTGTCGATATGGAGTGCCCGAGCGAATCATTACTGATAATGGTTCCAATTTAAACAATAAAATGATGGCAGAGCTGTGCCGGGACTTCAAGATCCAACACCACAATTCTTCTCCTTACAGGCCAAAGATGAATGGCGCTGTCGAGGCAGCTAACAAGAATATCAAGAAGATTGTGCAGAAGATGGTGGTTACCTACAAAGATTGGCATGAAATGCTACCATTTTCCTTGCATGGGTACCGAACGTCAATCAGAACATCCACCGGGGCAACACCGTATCAGCTTGTGTATGGTATGGAAGCGGTCCTACCTGTTGAAGTTGAATTACCCTCCCTGCGAGTACTAATGGATGTTAAGCTGAATGAAGCAGAATGGGTTCGGTCCCGATACGAACAACTGAGTCTGATTGAAGAAAAGAGATTGGCTGCGATCTGTCACGGGCAGTTATATCAGAAAAAAATGAAGAAAGCCTTCGACCAGAAAGTCAGGCTCCGAGAGTACCCAGTAGGAGATCTTGTGCTGAAAAGACTCCTTCCTCCTCATACAGATCACAGGGGCAAGTGGACTCCGAATTATGAAGGGCCATTCGTAGTAAAGAAGGTCTTCTCTGGTGGAGCACTGATGCTCAGTACTATGGATGGTGAAGACTTCCTGTCCCCTGTGAATTCAGATGCAGTTAAAAAATACTTCGCATAAAAATGACCCGCTGGACATAAAAACAGAATGTAAGTCCAGGCAAAAATAGGGCATCCCGGCGAGTCAAAAACAGAATAAAAGACTCGGGCAAAAATAAGGGAAAATAAATAAAAAAAATGTACACCCGCTGAGTTGAAAAGCCGCATTGGACAAGTCAGGCAAAAATGGGTATCCCGGTGGATTGAAAACCTGAAAGGGCGATCCACGCAAAATAAGGGAATAAGCGAACAATTGCATTCTGAATTCATCTGTATCACTTACAACCTGACAAGTTCCGAAAGGTTTGAGCGTCGGTCAGAATCAGCCTTCTTCAGAAAGCAAGACGAGAAGAACGTCAAATGTCATACGAGTCATAGCAAAAGGGAAGCTCCTTGAAGCGTCATCAACATTGCCAACATCTTTTGTTTCTCAATTTATAACAATCTCCTCATTTTAGGGGATTTGTTTCTTTGACTGTATCTTGCCAATTCAGGGCACACGAATTAATAAAATCAGATTTTCAGTCACACATTGTCTCGTACTCTTTCATTTGCAAAAATGTCCGATGTCATTATTTTGTTAATCGCATAAATACAGATGCGTCTTTCCTAAACTACATGCTTGCAGGAAATATGTTTACTCCCGGGAGTGTCTAAACTCCTATGATGGAATCCAGTAAAGGATACCTCGGGATACTTGTGCGTTTCTCTGTCTTTTTCAGGATTGCAGGCATTCAAAACGCAACATGGGGCATGGAAGCTTCTCCCCAGTAGGCTGCCAAATCATTGTTTCCTCAGCACACTTTCCAAACAGTACCAGGGATGCGTTCTCCCCGTCAGAGTTGCTAGGCATCACTTCTCCAACACTTCCTTCAGAGCAGCACCAGAAGGTGTTCATATCCCCAGCTGAGCTGTCAAGTATCATCCTCAGCAGGATCCCCCACAGAAATCTCTGGGAAGGTCTTTCAGTGATCTCTCTTCTCCCCAGCCTGAGTTGCCAATCATTATTCCCTCTCGACCAAGTGCAAAGACCGGGAACCATTTCCCCACAGAGTCTCAACCTCTATCCGGCAAAGCAATACCTGAAGATCTCACAACAGAGTGACGAAAGCTTCTACAAACCCCAGTTGGGTCTCTCATTACCAGGATAGGTCTATCAGTGACCTACTTTCCCATACAGAGTCATATATGTCAGATCTATCAATGATCTTATCCCCAGCTGGGATATCCACTTCAAGCAGATCGACCAGAGATTTCCACAGCAATGGGATCCGAATCCCGGATCGGTATCTTTGCATAATCATAGCATTCGCATCATATTTTCCCCACAGAGCATAGCATTCCGTCTAATACGGAGCATTACGGCAAAAATCAAACATATTGCAAAATCACAAGCCATGTGTCGAACTGAACACTTGTAAATACTGACAATCCATCAACAATATACAGAATATTCCCCAGATTCCCCGGCAGAGAGCCAAGGCACTTTCCCTAAAGATACAGATACTTCCTGACACCCGTCCGTTTCATATCCCTAGTAGAAAGCCAAAGCGCCCCCTTTGCACTCACAGATACTTATACACAACTTCCTTGGTACACATACACTTGTTTATATTACACTTTTCTCTTTTTGACACTCGTCCGTGTCACTCTCCCCAGCAAGTTAAACACTCGTCTATATCTCACTCATCACTTTTTACTCATACAGATGCTCGTCCGTATCTTGTACACGCCACTTTTTATCCCCTCAGATTCAACACTTGCTCGTGTTTTTTGTTAACCAGTTGATACTTGTCCGTATCATCATCTCCGAACATGCGTCAGCGTTTGTTTCTACTGATATTCGTCCGTATCATGGTCTTAAGGAGGCTCGTTCGCATCTTTAATCCGTACACAATGTCAGATCCTTTTACCTCTTTTTAGAGTTTAGACACTCGTCTGTGTCTATTATTCCCCAGAAGAGTCCCTGCAGAATCAATACTCGTCTGTGTTCTTTGTTAACTGGTTGATACTCGTCCGTATCATCATCTCTGAACATGTGTCAGCATTTGTTTCTACCTGATACCCGTCCGTATCATAGTCTTAAGGATGCTCGTCCGCGTCTTTAGTCTATACCCAGTACCCAAACACTTATACCTCTCATTTCTTGGATGTAGACACTCGTCCGTGTTTACTTTTCCCCAGCGAAGTCCCCAACAAAACTTGTTAAACTATTTCCTTTCTATCTGACATTCGTCCTATGTCATGATACCTTTGCGGCAGTCGTACCCTGCCGGGTGATCGTCCTTCACCTTTTTGATGATCGTCCTTCATCAACCTCCAGTGGAGTCTCTATTCATTAGAACCCCTTCTTATCTGACATTCGTCCTATGTCGTGATATCTTTAGCAGCCGTCCCCTGCTAGGTGATCGTCCTTCACCTTAGATGACCGTCCCTCATCTTAACCCCGAGAGCATCCGTACCCTGCTAGGTGATCGTCCTTCACCTCTTGATGATCGTCCTTCATCATGCTTATCCGATGGTCGTCCCCATCGTCGACCTTTTTTATCTGACATTCGTCCTATGTCGTGATACTTTCGGCAGCCGTACCCTGCCAGGTGATCATCCTTCACCAATTGATGACCGTCCCTCATCCCCAACATAGCAGCCGTACCCTGCTAGGTGATCGTCCTTCACCTTTGATGACCGTACCTCATCATCTGTTTCATTTACCTATAATCCCCAGAGAATCTTATAGCTTTACCTGATGGCCGTCCCCATCATAATCTCTTATATCCCAGCTTGTCGACCGTCCCCGTCATTGTTTTATTTCCCACATTTCCCCCGGCATGTCGGTCGTCCCCGTCAGTGCTTCATCTCCAGCAGTCGTCCTCTGCTCGACGGTCGTCCTCCGTCACCCGCACTTTATAATTATACTTTATTTTCTTTTACAATCTATATCCCTTTTCTTCTTCATTCCGTGAGTGCAAATTTTGGACTGTCTTTGGTATTCAACCACAAGTTATCTTGTTTGAAGGATAAGTCGTCGCTTACATCCTGCACAGCTAACTCATGCTTGAATAGGGGCAGCTGTAAACACCCCAAATTTGCCCTCACCCATTCACACCATGGATTGTTATCTTTTCATATGCATGAATTCAATCATAGCATCTCATACCACATTTTTGATTCACTGCATTGCTTCTAAGTCATCTGCATCTAGGGTTTGTGATCTGAGCAATCCAAGAGCCATTTGATCCACTCCAAAGGTCATCAATCACTTCAAAGGGGTCCATATATGTCCAAGTATCATCTTATATCTCCACAAAGTCAATAAAGTCAAAGAATCACAAGAACTGAGAAAGGCATGGAAGCGGAGCCAGGTTTAACTGCACAGATGACCTAGAATTAGGGTTTTGGTTTCAGAGGCCATAACTCCAAATTGTTTGGTCATTCTTGTTTCTATTGGTCTCTATATGGTATAGGGATCATGCATATCAATTTTCATGAAGAAATTCAATGGGGAAGGCATCTGATCACAGGATGACTTCTTGGGCAAGTCAGTGCAAAATCAGGGCATCTGAGGCCCCCAATGACCCAACCAAAGGGTGTTCTTCATCATTTTGAATGTGTATGATCTTTATTTGATCATAGAAGATGTTAGAAGTTCACAAGATTGAATAATTTCAAGCCATTTGCAAAGTTACCTTTTTGGGAAAGTGACTTGTAATGTAAACTTGCCATTTTGGGAAAGTTTTTCAACCTCCTCAAATTGATTCAAAAATGCTTCAAATGAGAAAACTTTGGTCATGAAAGTTGTAGAATGGATCATTCTCTTTTCAAAAAGTACAATAGCTCATTCTAATTCATTATGGATCAAAAGTTATGGCTTGTCAAAGTTGGGAAAAATCACATAATTTCAAGTCTTGCACCAAAGAGGCAAAGTTGCAAAACCCCTTGCCAAGGCAAAATGTGACTTCAAATGGACTTCTAACCTTTGCACAAACATAAACCAATGCCTAAAGATCAGAATGCACCAAAGATTTGCCCATTTTCATGACTTATGCTTCAAGTAATCACAAAGGGGCCAAAGATGTACCAACTTGCAAAAACTCATGTAGCCATGCCTCTACTTGTTACAGCTTACAAAATATGATCCACAAGAACTCCATGATCTCAGCTGAGCCAAACCATGTTCCTATCACAACCTCCCACTTGCCCATACCTCAAGTACACCTAACTTGGACTTTATGCAAAATGGCCCATACCAATCAGCATAGGCCACACCAACTCCACAGACCTATCACAATGTGATAAGTGGACAAAAAGCAACTCAAAGCATAACACACACAAGCCTGATCTCTTTCATAAGCCATAGTTTCAAGATTTCACCTCTTATGCACTTTCCTTCGAATCTGATCACACAAGCATCAAACCTCAAAACCAACTTCACCATTCATTCAGAAAGACTTCATAGAGCAAAAACCACCCTTCACCTTGCCTTGAAAGTCCCTGAAACTCAAACACGATTTTCCCCCTCTCTGAACAGAACTCCATCAAACTCACAAATCAGCCACTATCCAATCCAACTAAACCTCAAAACATCTTCAGGAGGTCCATTGGAGAAGCTTTGAAGCAAGGAGGCAGGCTGAAAGCTCCAAACTGAAAGCTTCACTTCAAGTAGCTTCAAAAATTATTTTTTCCAGAAACCTTGTTTTAAGTTACTAAAATGATCTACATGCTCCCCTGAATGCAATGAGCTTTGAATTTTTGAAAATGATGAAGAGATGAGGATGTATGGTCTGTCTAAAACTTTGCCCGTGAAATTGATTTTTGTTTCTTCTTCTTGATTCATGAAAAATAAATAGGTTTTGGTGTTGGATTCTTGTTTAGGATGTTTGGTTGAGTGAATCTGGAGATTTTGGCACGTTGTAGTGAGGTTTTGAGAGAGATAGGTTGAAGGTCTCGCCGGAGAAGACGACCGGAAGTCTTCTCCGGCCACCTGAGGGTCATTAACCCTAATCTGAGTAATTAATGGGGGTTTAAATTTGGACCGTAGATGAGGTGGACTGGGGTTGACTCCCGCGTGCATGGATGGTCAGGATCAGTCATTAAACCCTAATCTTTAATTAATTAGTTTAATTAAAATTAATTAGTCAGAAGCAATATGGACCACTCATTTACGCGCCAGTCAACTCCCTCCAAATAACTTTGAATCTCAGCCTTGGATCCTGCATACTTTCCATTTAAATTCATTTTTATTTTCATTTTTATTCATTTATCTTTCATATTTATTTTAAAATAGTTAGAAAAATCCTAAAAATATTTCCCTTTGCATTTTTGTTTCAAATATTTTTATTAATCAGAAAATGATTTTTATTTTATTTTTTGCAATAAAAATTATTTTTAAATTATTTAAATGTTTATTTTTAATTAGTTAATGGAAATTAATTAATTAAAAATACATTTAGGTATTTAAAAATCCCAAAAAAATTCACATTGCATTTAGAAACATTTAGAAACATTATCCAACTCTCAAACCAAATTTCTTTTTTGTTCTTGATGCCTTTTGATCATTTTCATTGGAATTAAATTCATTTTAAGGCAATATTTTGGTTCAAACTTTGAAAAATTCATTTTGCCTAACCATTGAGAGTTGGATGATGATTCTTATTGCAATGCATCCTATGTAGCATGTAGTTTATAGGATAAAATTGGTTTGAATTGATCTTGCATTTTCAATTTGTTTTGCATTTTTCTTGATGAGGTACCCCAAAACCCTAGTAATCTTAGGAAATTCATAACTTACACTAGGTTAAGAGTTGGACCCTCTCCTTTGGGCAGTGAGCTTGTATAGGTTTAGGGTATCTTTGTTTGCATTTTCAAATTTTTATCATGTCATTTGCTTCTGGTTTTGGATTTTTGCTTTGCATGATGCATGTAACCCTAATTTGTGCCTTCCTTTGCATCCATTTCTCATTTGCTTGCATCCAATGACTTGCCATGACATTTTGTGCATCCACATGATTCATGATACATCTTAGGACATATTAGAATCATGTTTTAGCATTGCATCTTTCATTTGCCATGTTATATATCCATTGCATTTCATAACTTTTCATGTACATTCATGGTTCAATGCATGCTTCATTTGCATCCTTATGCTTGTTTGATCATTCTCATGTCTTGCCTCATGTTTGTATCATCTCTTATCATCACTAACATCAGGTAATTGCTTCTGACTTTGGTTTGCATCATGACATTTCATCTCATTTGCATTGCATTTCATTTCTTTTGGCTAACTTTTCAGGTGGTAAGTTGTTTTGAGAAGTGAATTTGCCTTCACTTCTCACAATCTCTTCTCATCTCTCTTGCATCTTTGCTTAATTTTATCTTGTGTATTGGATTGAGATTGCTCATTCATGATTCATCTTACTTTCTTTCTTCAAGCAACTTGTCTTCTTAAGTGAAGCAAGTTGTTTTGCTTCTTATTGCTTCTTCCTCCTTTCATCTGCTTCCTTCCTGGTGGTTTCTCTGAAGATCTTTCTCTCTTAAGCCTCATAAACCCTAGGATCTCCAAGCATGATAAAAATTAGGGTTTGATTAGTCCCCCATTTAGTTTTACCTTTGTATCATCTTTGAGTCTTCTCTTCTCATCTCATAATCAAGGACTAAACCCTGAAGGTTTTAAGGCTTTGTGGTTAAGCTTATGTCTGCATCCTTCTATTAGGATGGAGTGTATAACTTTAATCCTAAGTGTTAAACCCTTAATGTGTTTAAATCCTTTAATCAACTCATCTAATAATTATCAAGACATCAAGCTTGTAACTTGGGCCTTGCATTAGGGTTCTAATTCATCCTTAATTGGTTAAGAAGGACTAACCCTAGTGTTAATAGACAAGTCCCCCTCAAGTTGTCTTACCAACCATAAAACTCACTTCTTAATCTTATCATTAACTAAAATCCACTTTAATAAAGGCTTTGTTTTGTCATGAGGTTAATCCCTAATCATGGATTAAGTTGAGGAGTCTTTCTCAGCTTAAATGTTCTCATCTATTATCCTTCTATTAGGATGGTGTAATGGGTCCATTAAATCCTTGATTATGGCTTAAACTCATTACTTAACACTAAACAAAAACAACAACATCTAAATAATCACAAGTAGGTTAATGATCTTAATCCTACACCATGGTGATTAAGTGTGAGGTGCTTACTTCATACTTAAAGTATTCTCATTACCCCTAATCAGAGGGAGGATGTGATAAGTTTACTAACCCATTGGTTTAGGCTTAAGCTCATTTTCTTATGACAAACTTTCAAAGGCAATAAAAGATTGAAAATCCAAAACAAACAATAATCGTCTCCTCCGGGATTCTTTTCTCATCTCATTCACTCACAAACGAGAACTCGCTTCTTCTGTCTAATGCAAGACAGTTTGCACCTGAGCCAGAAAGGTCATACACTTGAGCATAGGCAAGTAAGCAGTTCATCAGTCAATTTGTCTTTCAGTCTCTTTGGGTCGAACTACGGTGTTCTGACTTCCTCATTGCACGAGAGGATACGTAGGCATAACTTAACAGTTATCGAACAAAAGTCTCTGTATATTCCCCCTCTTTCCAGCCTTATTCTTTAAGCCTCATGGTCTTGAGCATTTCATTCTTATTCTTACACTGACACTTCACTTATACACTTCTCACTTCTTTTACACTGACACTTGCATTCTTTCCAGCTTTGGTACACAGATAGCACTGACACTACCCCTTTAAACACAAGTCTTCTAAGCGTGGATCCCGTCGAGTACGGCGGACAATCTGGGTGCTAATACCTTCCCAGGTTGTAACCAACCCCCTTTCTCAGTTTCTCTGGTTCGCAACAGTCTTATCCATCTTTTCTAGGTCTATGCAACATTACCTTTCCTTCGGGATAAAAATGCCTAGCTGGCGACTCTATTCATTCCTTCTCCTTTCGCCGACCGTTTGCGTCTGTACCCCTTCTGACCTAGGTGTCATTTGGTGGGAGCGACAATGTGTAGTAATGTGCTAAATCTATGTCTATGAAACATGGCCCTTAGTGAATGTGTGCTGCTACTTGTCATCATGAACAAGGCTAACAGTGTCCACTATGATCCTAACTGGTGATATATCTTGTACACACTTGGCTTAAGCTTTTCTACATTGTTTAATTCTCAAGAACAAAAATATCACTTGATTTCACTTTTTTTTTAAATAATAAATGAAAGTCATGAATGTGTGAATGTGTGTTTATAAATCTGTGGCTTATAGAAATCTCACCGTTTCCATTGTTTCTCATTGTTTCCAGAAATCACTTTTTAAAACCACTTATGCATCATTTCTCATCGAAGAGTTCAAGAAATTGCTCGTTTCTCATCGAAGAGTTCAAGAAATCGCTTATGTATTTCATCACTTTAAAGGTTCGATTCTGCTTCTCATCACTTCTGCATTTCATAACTTTAAAGAGTGTGGTAGTTAAAAGTGTGCTAATAACTAAGAGTGTGGTGGGTGAATGATTTTGGGGTTGGTGGGTGCATGAACTAAGAGTGTGGTAGTTAAGATCCTGATGGATTTGGATGGAATCTCCCCTATTAATTGTTGAGTCGTATTATCTACGATCTTTGGAAACGTTTCTGAATTTCTGATCTCCTGCCCCTGTTAATGAGTTATGAATTTGCATGCCTTTACTTATTGACTTTCTTATTATATTATACTATGATGAAACAGTAGTCTATTTTGAGTGAATTGAGTGAGTGATGATTTTCTGGTGTTAAGTGAGTGATGATGACAATTCAAGTGAATAGGACATTTTCTCTTTGAACTTAATCTGGCAGAAGGGTCCCATAAATGTAGACTACACTTTGTGAGGTTAAGATGTATGTCCTATTTTCCACTTTATATGGCAGAGTTCATAACTCAAAACTCATAGATACACCACCACCATCCCTCATCTAGAATCACTATGGCAGATTTCGTAACTCAAAACTCATAGATACAAAACTCGTAACTCAAAACTCATATATACTTAACTAGTGATTTGTTTTATAAATTAAATCGTTTGATTATGTAAACATGTTTGATTTGTATTGCAAGAACAGTTCCTTTGTTCATACACAAGTTATGTAATGCCAACTCATGTTATTGTGCATGCATCTTGTGTACTTTTTCCTTCTGTTTTTACAATTCTAGCTTCATCTTGTGTACTTTCCTTTGTTTGTTTTGCTGGATATTGTTCGTTTTTGGTGTGAGAAATATCACAACATTTTTCTTTTGGAAATTTGAGAAGTGTGAATATTTTAAATTCACACTCTCTCGTTTTGCTATGTATTTTTGCAGACTTTTGCACCTATAAACATCAAACATAATTTTTTTTACGATTTTTAAACTTTAAAGATGCAGTTAAAATTTCTACTAGTAATGGTCCCAAAATGAGTTAAAATCTCTACAAAACTCAATATTAGTAATAAAAGAGTGTAGAGTCAATTACAGGGATCAGGATTCTGAATAATCTGTGTGATATGCCAAAATTCTATAGTGGAGCTAGTGTAGTAGGTTATGTTTAATGATTGCGGTTGTGTTGATTGGATAAAAGATGAGACAGTGATCCCTGCCAGTGTGCCTGAGTGTTGTGTCGTAACGTTGATGCATTGGTGTGGGAGAGAAAGGAGTGATGAAAATGTGAGGCAGTGAGGGTGTGCGATGTTGGGTGATTAGGGGGTGTATTACTGCATGGTTTATTATGGTCCAACTTGGAATTGATTAATGCATATCATTATTATGCTATTTCTTTTGTTTTATTGTTCAAGTATAAAGTTATTGCGCGTTTCTGAAAGGAAAAAACACAGTTTTTGAATTTGGAAAATTCTTTGCTAGTACTAGTATATGGAGGTTGGTGGGATACATATAGACATAGACTTCCCTATGATCAGGATTGATTTTTATTATATGGCTATAAATATTGTGGGGTCGGAATAGGTGAATTTAGTCTCTTAATGATATATATATATATATATATATATATATATATATATATATATATATATATATATATATATATATATATATATATATATATAGTGTTTCATAATGAATCACTTAAGTAAATGGACTAGATAATTGTAATGGAACAACTGTTGAACTCTCTTTGCCTTTGTTATGTGCTTTCAAATTCACGTCTTCACAAATTTTGCAGAGTTTAGTTGATCCATCTTCAATCACCATGAGTGTTCAGCTATATAGGATATATCTCCTTTCAAGCTAACCAACCTGAAAAAGTGCACTATCAAAATCAGCTTCATACACTTGCACCAAGCAATTATTGTGCACCTTGGCAACTAAAGCATATACCAATTATATCAAAATAGGGTTGACATAAGCATGTTAATTTAGCTTTGTTTAGAAACTAATCTTATTGTGATTTAAAGCATTTTAATTATCTTGTATAATGAAACGAAAAATTTCTTATTGGATGTGTCTAAGAATATTGATTTATATACGTTTTCATGCAAGAATTCCAATTTTAAATTAAACCACATAATTCATATGTTTTTTATATCAAACAATTCTTAAATTAAATTAGTATCATTGGATAGCATAAATTGAAACCCCCATTAAACAAAGTAACAAAAATTCTCTTTATTCTAACATGACGCCCATATAACAAAAAAATTAAAATTAGTAGTTATACATCCTAAAATAATTACTAATCGTAAACTAAATAGTCAAAAAATTTAGATTTTCCTTTATTTTGTTAAGGAAACATAAAGGAAGAGGGACTCTTGATACAAAGTTAGACAACATCATTGAGAATAAGAAATTATTATTCGTCAATATTATACTAAAGTTTCAGAGGAACACAATGTATTCAGAGACAGGGATAAAAGAAACATCATTGAGAATAAGAAATTATTATTCGTCAATATTATTACGTTTTTTCTTTTGTTTTGTTGTTCATGTATAAAGTTATTTCCGAGAAGTGTGTTGTTCGAGAAATCCCCTGGAAATGGATAGAGTCTGAAAGAGTACAAATCTCTACATGATGAGTGGTCAGTGTATCAAGGAGTACATAAGTCACTGGTGGATCAGTATTGGTCACTGGTATGGACAAGAGTGTTGAGAAATCTTGTTCCACAAAAAGAGAGAATGCTTGTGGAGCGTGTGACGTAAGTTCAGGAATGAGTTAATTGTTAGTGTCTCAGTTCTAAGGTCTCGGTGGCACCTTGGTTGAGCGAGAGTACTTCCAGAATGTATTTGGAAAATACCCCTCGGGTGGATAGAAGTTACAAGTTAAAAATGTTATTTCTTTTGAGAACCTAAAGTCGTGGTGAAACGTGAAGAGAAACACACGGATGTGATTATACATTTCAAGTGAGATAAGTATACCCCTAACGAAGAGTAGAAGTTGGAGTTGCATGTCTGGTTGTGACCGAAGAGACAAAGTTTAGAGTAATGCATCAGAGTGTTATATTTTAGTAAGAGATTAATTCGGAATTGTTGAGTGACCCAAGGAATAGTATAAGGTATAATGTCGAAGGAAGAATAAGTTCTATTTAGCGATATGAGATGTATGAAGTACGAAATTGATAAAGGTGTGATAAGTGATAGAATACACACCTTGGATTCGGGAAAATTCTAGTAAAATGGATTATTGTTGAACATGAGAGGATTGCTGCAGACGTGAATTGAACATGATATGGGAGCGGTATTAACAATATGATATGAGAAAGTGATAACGGAATGTATTTTGGACGAATGTGCAATGGAGTTACTAAGTTGTTATTGAAACTAAAGCTAAAGAAGTGTAAGAAATGATGGTTCGCCCATTAGGATACTAGTAGTATGGTTGCTATATGCATGGAATCGTCTGTTGGTATGGTTGTAACTGCTGGACGTGATTGGGATGAGCCTTGGAGGTTTAGGTAGCAATGAAGACCAAAAGTGTGCTTTTGTGTTTGAGTAATCGGATTACCCTCTGGGTAGTACCTGGTTACAAATTTGTGTTTCTAAATATTTTTTGACTATTGGAAGTTAAGTTTTACACGGAGTAATCGGTTACCCTCCTGGTAGAGGCCGGTTGTCATTATTAAGTTTCGGAAACTTGTTTTCTAAGATTTTTAAATTTTGACTGAAGTGCCCGATTGAAGCACCCTTGGTACCGATAGTAAGATGTGGAGACTTTCTATGCAATGATTGGTAGAGGGTAAGGAAAAACCAGGTTAATGTGTGATTAGAGATATTGAAGGTTTTCAGGGGAGTGCTTTATCTCAGTGTTCAGGTGTGAGGGAAAACTCCTATATTTGTGAACAATCGAAGTATTGGGAATATGCCTCTAGTGAGATTGGGGATGTTGTTGTTGATACTAATTCTCGCCAAGGAATTCAGAGAGAGAGAGAGGACAAAGTTGTATACTAGAGATAAGAGGTTCATCATTTTGTTTTACCCGATAAAGATTATGTGTTGGTTTAGTTTATGGGCGAATCAAGTGTTAGCTTGTGACTAAGACCCTTTTGATAACATCATTGTACGAGTGGAATTGAGACATTCCGTTGAGTATTCGTATTGTGACCGTAACAGAATGGTAGTTCTACCTTGTCGCTTGTAATCTGCATGTTGTGCCCGTTCTGTGTTATTTTGAGTGGTGAACGGTGGGCGCTTGTTAAACGTGTTTAGAAACCGCGAGTGAGAATCATATTACAAGTTAGTGTGGACTAGATTGGTATTCCGAGTTGGATTATTTGTTATCAAGAGGAGCAAGTTTAGTTGTGTTTGACCATTTAGCCTCGGATAGGTAATCGATTGACACATGACTTTTGTGGAAGACTTTAGAGAATCATACTTTCTGAACTGTAAGTTTGTTTTGGCTTCCATTCGAAGTATCAGAGGTTAAAGTGTTGAATTACCTTTTGAGTAGGATTGGTAAATAGTAAATGATCTGAATTTTTGGTGTGTTGTCATTGCGACTACTAAGGACCTCAATCAAGAAATTATAAGAGATTCGTGAAGTGTTGGTCTTTCCGGAAATGTTTTAGTATCTGAATTATTGTGTGAATAAGAGATGATGTCCCAAAGTTAAGCATGTAAATTTGATCGTTTAAGGAACAAGACCCTTGAGAGAAGTGAATTCGAATGATAAGTTTTATGTGATCCAAAATGGTGATTAAGCGGAATATTGTATTTAAAAGGCAAGTGTTATGGAAACCCGTAAGTGTACTGGGGATGATTTGAGTTTGATGTTGGTGACTCGTTGGTTGTTGTAAGTTTTATGGCGTGATTGCGTTGTTATTAATGGAGACCTTGTGTTAGCGGAAACTTTAGGTGAGTGGAATCCTGTAAAGAGAATTGGTATGGAGATTAATTACCATGGCCATATTTGTTAAGCTAAATTGGATAAATTGTTTATAAGTTTAGAAGTAAGAGAAATTTTATTCTAAGTGTATTGCCTATAGTAAGATACTGAAAGAATGAAGTGTCTGTTGTAAACGGTTACAGTTTTGGTATAAGACCAAGTGGGGTTGGTAAAGAAATCGTTGGACAACTTTTGAAATGGCTTTAGTGATTGAAGGATTGTAATAAAAGTTTCGTTGGAAAATGGCATGTGGTTAAGATTTCACCAAGATACCTTGTGGAACTTTCTCGAATGTTGAATGTTCCAAAACCAAGTCGGAGTGTTATGTTTTGTGTTGTGATTCAATGAAAGGAATTAGAGTGGTATGTTTTCTCCGAGGGAGGAATGAGACTAAGTGTTTCAGTATGAAGCAACAGATGAATTGCAGAAATACTAAGTTGGAAGTCAACCCAATCTTGGAAACGAGCATATGAGTAAGAACGTGAGCCTTGATTTGTTATGGAAACGAGGAATTTGAACCTATGAGTTGTTTTGAAATATGATTATGTAGAAGCGGTAAGGTTAAGTATAGATCTAAGACAGTGTTGCAAACTTTCGATGTTGATGAGTAAAGGAAATTAGAGGACTAATTTCAATTTAAGGAGGGGAGGATGTAATACCCCATATTTAGTTAAATGCTCTGGATAATATTAATTGAATTTAATAAGGTTTCGGTGTGCTCTAAGAGTTTTCAATTAAAATAAATTAGAGCAACTGATGAACTTAAATTAATTAATTAAGTATTATCTGACTCAGAGGTTTTATTAAATATTTGACTCAGAGACATTTTTGGATACTCTCAATTTGGACCAGTTAGTGTTACTAACTGATAGTTATTGTTGTATTTATTATAAAAAGAGAAAAAAGAGAAAGTTTGTAAGAAGGAAAAGAAAGAAAGAAAGAAGAGAAAGAAAAGAGAAGAAAAGAAAAGGGAAGAGAAAAATGGAAAAAAGGAAACTCATGGAAACTCAAGAGCTAGAATCGTTCTTCTTCTTCATCATCTTCATCAAACTCTTCGTCGTTGTAGAGGTGGATTCATAGCTAGAAACTTTTGCTTTTAGTTTTGGTTGAGTTTTAGGGTTTACGAGTTTTAGAGTAATTTATGGAAAAATCCTAAAATCGGTGAATTAAACGGTTAGAAATCGATATAAATGCTTGAGTATGTTGCCTATATGTGTATGAACCTTGTTGCTATGTTGTTTTGATGTTTGATGATGGTTAGTAAGAGTTTGGGAAGTTCTGCTATGGGGAAAAATGTATTTTTTTTGCATTCTGTGTTTGGTTAACCGGTTAACCGAATTCGTTAACCGGTTAACGCATCTGAAGTTTGCTCAATGGCCTCTATTTTGGTTTGGTTAACCGATTAACCATATGCGTTAACCAATTAACACTGTAAGTATGGGAGAAAATGTTTTAATTCCAAACTTTGAAAATTCATAACTTTTTACTCAGTTATCCGATTTAAGTGTTCTTTATACCGTTTGAAAGATAAAATTATGTATTTTCACGTGATGCCGACAAATATTATTTTTACCCAACTTTTACCCGACTTTTCCAATTAACCGTAATTTTTGTAAAGTTAAGGACTTGGGGTAGTAATTTATTGTGAAAGGCATGCCTAATCATGAGGATTGATTGAGAGTAGATACATGAGATTATTGTGAGAATTGTTTCATGGTAATAATTAGACTAAAATGTTAGAATTATGTAATTAAGAACTATATAATTAAAAGCATCAAGAATGGAGAAGAGTGAGGAAATCTTACCATAAACCAATAGTGTGGCCTAGTATTGTGACTAGAATTGTTATATGGTATGAGTTGTGAGATGCCTAGTTTTACCTAGGTTGTTGCGAATCGTTAGCATGCTATACACTAGGGCCTCCGGAATATTCTTATGTAAGTCTTGAGGTGGGTTATATTTAGTCCCACGAGAAGCATATGTAAGGACTAGAGGTGTGTATGACACGAGGTCCTCCGTAAAGTCTTGAGTAAGTCTTGAGGTGGGTTATCCTTAGTCCCACGAGAAGCATTCGTAAAGGCTTGAGGTACCGTGTAGTGAGACAGGGATAGTGGTTGATTTGTGTAATAGGCTAGGTCCTCTGTAAAGTCTTGAGTAAGTCTTGAGGTGGGTTATCCTTAGTCCCACGAGAAGCATCCGTAAAGACTTGAGGCATGTATTACACCGGGACCTCCGTAAAGTCTTGAGTAAGTCTTGAGGTGGATTATCTTGAGTCCCACGAGAAGCATCCGTAAAGACTTGAGGTGTGTATGTTACTATATCCTCCGTAAGGTCTTGAGTAAGTCTTGAGGTGGGTTATTCTGAGTCCCACGAGAAGCATCCGTAATAGCTTGAGGTGAGTACTACATTGGGTTACGCGTGAAGTCTTGAGTAAGTTTTGAGGTGGGTTGTTCTGAGTCCCACGAGAATCATCCGTAAAGACTTGAGTGAGTGTGATATCGAGTCCTCTGTAAGGTCTTGAGTAAGTCTTGAGGTGGGTTATCCTTAGTCCCAGGGGAATCATCCATAAAGGCTTGAGGTAGATGTTTCACTCGTTTAGTGGCGTGATATTTGTATGGACCGTTTATTCCATCTCGTACCGGATCCTTGACTTGAGTTAGGTTTGATAGAACCCTTATAGCCGAGAGAACTCTAAGATAGGGAACCCACTGAGATGTTGTTATCTCACCCCACTATTGTTGTTGTTTTTCAGGTTTCTTTTGCAGGTTTGATTTACAAGTGGAGCTAGACTCGGGATGTTTCAAGTGAAGCATAGTTTTAGTCTTCCGCTGTGTATTTTTGTATCTTTGTACAATAATGGATATTGTATTGATCTTCGTATTTTGTTTTAGTATGATTTTCATGTCTTGTGCCATTTTAGTATTTGTTTTAGAATTGGTCAAGAATGTGAATTATGCTATTAAGCATCTTATGACGGTGTCAGTACCAAAAATTAACACTTATATGATATTATTCTAGATATATATTATATGGGTGTTACATGATGGGGTCGAGGGTTGTCATTCACGCGCGTCAGACTCGTGGGTGACGATCACATTGTCCTCATTGTTATTGTTGACGAGATCCAAATTTTGGATATCACCGCATTCGTCAGCCATGTTGGAAGGGCGAGGAGTGAGTGAGCTTTGATCTTATGGGATGAAAGAAGGGGATAGCTAGTGTAATACCCCGTATTTAATTAAACGCCCTGGATAATATTAATTAGGATTAATTCAGTATTATCTGACTCAGAGATATTTTCTGAATATTCTCAAATTGGACCCGTTAGTATACTAACTATCGTGTATTGGTATGATATACATTGTTTGGTTTTTAAGAGAAAGAGAAACAAGTTATGTATTATAAAAAGAAAATAAAGGAAAGAAAGTTGGTAAGAAAAAGAGAAAGAAGGAAAAAGAAGAGAAAGAAAGGGATAAGAGAAGAGAAGAAGGGGAAGAAACCCTAAGAGAGGAAAATGCTCGGATCATCGTCATTTCTTCGTCAAATATTCATCTTCACCAACCTCCTCGTCGATTGCAAGGTGCGTTCTTAGTTAGAAACTTTTCTTTTGAGTTTTGGTAGAGATATTGAGTTTTAGGGTTTTGTAGAAATCTTGGAAATTGAAAGATTAAACGGTTAAAACACAATTAAAACTCGACTAAAACACCCACACTATGAATATAAACATGTTTGATTATGTTTTGCTGGAATTATTGATGTTTTGAATGGTTTTGGCATGGAGAAGGGATTCTCCCGTAAGCTTGAATTTCCTAGACTGGTATAGCTCGCTCAACGAGAGTTCCAGGAAGATTTTCGCTCAGCGAGACCTGTAGGTTGAGTTTTTGGTGTTTAATTCATAAGTTGTGATCCGTCGGTATGATTATTGCGTTCCACATATCGTTGTAAAGCTGAAAACATTTGCTAACTAATAAAGCCGAAAAATGTTAATTATACCCGACTTTTATCCGACTTTTCCGATAAACCGTAATTATGTAAAATTGAGGAATTTGGGTATTAGCCTTTTAGGCTCGATTGAGAATTGAGGCGTGAGATCATTGTGAGAATTGAACGGAAGAAAAGACAATGAGTTTATGGTGAGGATTGTTTAATAGTAATAATTAAACTAAAATGTTAGAACTATATGTTCGGAAACTATAAAAATTGAAAGTATCAAGAATGTAGAGAGAGATAGGAAATCTTACCATAAACCAATAGTGTGGCCTAGTTTTGTAACTAGAAATTGTTAGATGGTATGACTTGTAAGATGCTTAGGTTCATCCTAGGTCGTTGCGAATCCTAACGCGTTATACGCGGTATCCTCCGGAAAGTCTTGAGTAAGCCTTGAGGTGGGTATTACATTGAGTCCCACGGGAAGCATCCGTAAAGGCTTGAGGTACCGTCTGTTATTGATAAGTCTTGAGGTGGGTATTACACTGAGTCCCACGGGAAGCAATTGATAAGTCTTGAGGTGGGTATTACACTGAGTCCCACGGGAAGTAATTGATAAGTCTTAAGGTGGGTATTACACTGAGTCCCACGGGAAGTAATTGATAAGTTTTGAGGTGAGTATTACACTGAGTCCCACGGGAAGCAATTGATAAGTCTTGAGGTGGGTATTACACTAAGTCTCACGGGAAGCAATTGATAAGTCTTGAGGTGGGTATTACACTGAGTCCCACGGGAAGCAATTGATAAGTCTTAAGGTGGGTATTACACTGAGTCCCACGGGAAGCAATTGAGAGGGAGCTTGAGGTGGGTATTACATTAAGTCCCACGGGAAGCGAGTGTAAGTCTTGAGGTAGGTATTACACTGAGTCCCACGAGAAGCATCTGTAATGATTTGAATAGAGCGTTATATCGACTCCTCCGTATGGTCTTGAGTAAGTCTTGAGGTGGGTATTTCATTAAGTCCCACGGGAAGCATCCGTAAAGACTTGAGGTAGATATTTCACTTGTTTAGTGGTGTGAGCATTGTATGGAGTGTGTTCCATCTTGCTTTGGTTCCTAGTTGAGAGGCATAAGGAATATCCTAGATAGTATTAGTAGGATTTGTAGAACTCTTGGATGTGGTTCCAAGGAGTGCGAGACGTATGAACTCAAGGTCGTTTTCCTTGCCAAAGACTTGAGTAGGTTTGATAGAACCCTTAGAGCCGAAAGAACTCTAAGATAGGGAACCCACTGAGATGTTGTTATCTCACCCCACTATTGTTGTTGCTTTTCAGGTTTCTTTTGCAGGTTTGATTTACAAGTGGAGCTATGCTCGAGATGTTTCAAGTGAAGCTTAGTTTAGTCTTCCACTGTGTATTTCCTTATCTTTGTACAATAATGGATATTGTATTGTTCTTAGCTTTTATTTTTTTAGTATGATTTCCATGTCTTGTGCCATAGTTTATATTGTTTTTGAATTGGACAAGAATGTGAATTATACTAGTAGAAATTTATGGTGGGTCAGTACCAAAAATTAACTCTGTATGATATTATTCTAGATATATATTATATGGGTGTTACAGCTAGTTCCCACAGACGGCGCCACTAATATTACCTGATCAGAAGGGCCTTCCAACTGTTGGTTGCGAACGTCACGGTTGATAGAAAGATGGAGGGGTGTACCTGCAAGGTACTCCGATGCTTAAGTGAGTAAAGGTACAAAAATACTGTAAGTAGTGATTAGTTCAGAATACCTGATCCTTTAATGAAAAAGAGTATTTATATGTGCCCCCAGCGCTGGGCCAATGTTCTTCATTGGACTGGATCAGCTAGGCCCAAGGAAGAACTGCCAAGGTACGTGTAGGAACGTGTAAGACCTAGCACGTGGTCTTTTCCTTGGTCCAACTGTCCCTACATTTGGAGAGAGAAGGGAAGACAATTGGGTGACGTTGCACATGCTACAGAAACGCAGTCTCCCTAGCATGGGTCAGATAGGTCGTATGCTTTGCCCGACTGTATAGATTACTGCCGGCGGCGTATGGTCTCTGCTTGACCAATGGATCCTCTGCCCGACTGATTAGGTCTCTGCTCGACGGGTTTGGACATGTGCCCAACAGAGGCTTAGAGGCCCAATCCAGAACAATATCATTCTTAAATTATAATCTATTTTTAAACAATTTTTGTGGAAGGATGTGAGTCGGGGAGGAAAATAAATTGGATCAAATGCGATCGGGTATGCAAGCCAATCGAAGAGGGGGAGATGGGTATTAGAAAGTTAGGGTCATTCAACTTGGCTTTATTAGGGAAATGGAGATGGAGAATTATGACATAAAGAAGGGGAATTTGGTTCTCAGCTCTAGTTAATAAATATGGATTGAATGCGGAAAGATTAATTTCAGCATCAAGAACTAGTTCAGGGTGGTGGAAAGATGTGTGCAATTTGGATGTAGAAGGATTAGAAGTATCAAGTGAATACTCTGTAAAGTATGTTTACAAGAGCGTTATGTCTGTAGGTACAGCTGTGATGTCAAAGCTCTGGGATAAAGTGATTCCATCAAAAGTATCTGTTTTGGTTTGGAGACTAATACAAAATAGGATTGTATGTTATAAAGATAAACCAGAAGTATCGATTGGAAGTTGAAGGTTTCCAATCAAACCTTTTTTTTCTTCAGAATTGTTCTTACTACAATCGTCCAAGATCCAATTTCTTCCAAATGCTTGTATGTAACGTGGAAGAATAACAAATGAAATATTTTTTGGCCAAAGCATTAATATAGCAGAACCTAAAAATTTATATAAACTAGGAAAATATATTAAAACTATTCTATATATAATCACACTTGCTATTATTTAGGCACAGCTAAATTGCAAATTAAAAAGAAATGTCTCCTTCCTTTTGTTATCTATTACAAGGATTAAAAAAAAAAGCATAAGATCTGAACATTGCTTCTAATTACTTGTACAATTGCACTTTGCCTTAATGTCTGATAATATCTGCATGATGAAAAATAAAAAATACATGAAAAATCATCTACAGATACAATTATATTTTTGGAATAATTGAAAAAACATAAAAATGTTTTGTATTAGTCTAGTTACCTTAAGTTGTTTCCTAAGGTCTTTAATGTAATCAACTGCTACATCTAACATATCTGCTGTGCTACTTTGCTGCCAACACAAAATTACAAGAAATAAGTCGGCAAATTGCATATCAAACTTCACTGTCACTGGTTTAATCAGGGCCGTCTTTGATGACGTGCAAGTGCAAAACAGACTACTGTATAAGATGTAAAATTTGCCACACTTATTTTTTCACAGTGGAATCTTAAATAGCCTATAGTAGGCCTCCAAAAATTAAATAAGACGGTTATTAATCTAATATATAAAGCTATATTACCTTATCTGAATTTGGGAAAAGTTGTTGCAATTTCTTGATTCTTGCACTAATTCTTATTCTTCTTTCCTGCAATATGCATATCAAGACAACAAGTGAAGAAACTCATTAAATTGAAACAAATGTGTTTATATGACTTGTGATTATTTAACAAGGTTAGAATTTTACCCTTTCTGCAATGCTTCTTGGGTGAGTGGCAAAACCTCTTTTGGCACGAATTTTACATGGAACAGATCCTTCAATGTGAAAATACTTATCCATACTACTCATCTTTCTACAAGAGCTTGGCAGACTCAAATGATGGCTCAAACCAAGCTTTTGGTATCCAAAGTCTAAATCCTAGTAAAATAAAATCTTCACTTATCAACAATGAAACAGACTTCGAACCCAACCGAGATGACACCAACGCGTAGATACTAAATTTATACAATGTAAGTAATTACAAGTAATCACAAATGTCAAATTCTAATAGGATTTAATTTGAAGTGACTGATAAATAAAATGTCATGGTGATTAATATAAAAAGATTCACACACATTTGATTTATGTACCTGAGTTTCCAAAGCATTTGAGGTGGAAAAGATGATTTGACCATTGATAGTGGATGGTTTTGGAACATTGAATGTAGAACTATCCCAACAGTCAGTAGTGAAACTGGGCATGTACCATTTTCCAATGTTTTTACTGTTAATACAACTTGGTTGAAGTTTTTCATTTTCAACAATTTGTGGCATGTTGATAGTAGCATTATGAAGTGAATAATTGGAGAAAAACTCAGCAGGAGAACTCTTGTGCCTAATGAGATTGGAGGAATTCTTAGTAGAAGAATGAATGTTAGTTTCTGTGACATAATTCTCCGAATCGAAAGAACTCATGGCAGTAAATGAAGCATCAAAATCATTAGGCAATCCTTGATTCTGCTGAGTCTGGTAAATCATCTGATTTGAAGAGTAACCATTGTAGTGTGATGAAAAAGGTTCCTTTTCTTCTTGTTTCACTGCCAAATGTTGAGAATTGGTAAACATTGTTTCCATTTCTGAACTTGTGGGGGGAGAATAAAATTGCTGATTTTGATGATTATGATTTCTGAAAGTTTCTTGGTCGAAAAAACCAATGGTTGTATCAACAAGGCTTGGCTCAACTTGAGAATAGTTCTGAGCATGAGTATACACAATACTCATCTTGATATCTTGACAAAGAAGAGAGAATTTGAGGATGTATTTATGTAGTATGGTGTTTAATAGTTGCCCTCATGTTTCATCATTATTAACGAGAATGCCACTTAATGACAATTTTGTTTGTTTGTTTGTTTATATCTTGTGTTGTCTATGCTTATTCAACTGTGAAAATGTTGTGTTATTGTTTTATTCAGTGGGGTAACCGTGTCCGTGTGCACGTGCAAGAGACTAATTTTTGTAGCATTGTTTGATCCAAATAGACGGCCCTGTGCACATATAATATAATCTAGATCTTTGATTCAAAGTTTATATTTTATAAGGTAAAATAATATATAAAATTTAAGGTAAAATATTTTATAATGACTCATCAAAGTAAATAATAATTAGTGGTGAAAAACTAGTGCTGATTGTTTGGTTTCGAATCAAATTAAACTAGTGGTGAAAAACTCATCAAAGTAGAAGAGTATATGATATACATAAATAAACGAACATAACAAGTCATTGCTAGGGGTGTCAATAAAATCCATTAAGAGAGGTGTATTCATCAGATCCATCCAATAATTTATTCATTCAATCAATTCATTAAACAAAATATAAATTTAATGGATTGGTCAAATCCATCCATCAAACTATATGGATAGTTCAATCTCCATCCATCTCATTTTATAAATCCAATGGATTTTAGTTTATTATTTATTAAATTTTATTTTAAAAAATATGAAAAATCTTAAATTTAACAATTTTTTGACACTTTTGTAACTTGCTTCTTTATCAATATTTTTCATATTTTAGAAACTATAGTTAATTTAATATGCATACTTATTTGTTTACTCCATATAAGAATTAAAGATGCTCAGACTTATAAGAACTTATATATATTTAATTTAATATTCATGTTAAAAGGGCTTAATTGGCACATATTGAATTTTGATTTTCTTTGATTAGAATTAGTTAATGAAGAAATTATTTGGTTATAATTAGAAAGTTGGTCAAGTAAAGTTAATTAAGACATTAATTAAGAGATTAGTTGATTGGATATAAGAGAGATAGATATTTATAATAATAAAAGAATTCATAAAAAAATTTGTTTTTTTGTAAAATTCACTTAAATTTAAAAATAATAAAATATTAAATTAATTTTATGGATGAATGAATATTCATCCATTAAAAATGTCTTAATGGATGGATTGGATGGATTATATCCTTAAGTGGATGGATTGGTGGATTGATGGAGTGTATTGATCCATCTATTAACAATTCAATCAAAATTCATCCAATCCATCCATTTTGTCACCCCTAGCCATTGCCAAAAAAGGAAATAAATTAAATCTCAAGTCAAGAACATCATCATCAACAAATATTTTTAGACTAAATTAAAAATCTTGATATGTTATAGGTTGTTGAAATTGAAGCACATTTCAAAAACATTCTGATACAAAAAATGACAATGTTTAAAGAAAATTAAAATAGTCTAAAGTCTCTACGTGTTTCTAGATTGTTCCAATAACTCTTAGATTAACTTATAGCCTAGAAAGTTATATGTCAGTGAAATGTAGAAAAGACGACAAAAGTCTAGATAGTTCTATTATAAAAACATCCTCAAGCACCTATAAATATACAAGTATATGTGTAATTGTATTCAAGCCTTTAAGGTTCAATGTCAATAACATTGGAGGCTTCATCATACTATCACTCATCTCCTTCTAAAAGTTGATTACTTATGTGTTGTCTCTTGTTCTGTTTTACTAAACTAGTTCTCACACTACTTGCTACTATCTTTCAACTATCTACCAGAATTTTTTACACTATTCAACTACATTCTAAACTATCAATACTTCCTCAACTACCAATATTGGTATCAGAGCTACGTTCGATCATTAACTAGGCATAGCAAACTATTTCTTCATGTCACCAACTCTGTTATTAAAACTAGAAAATGAGATCTCTGACTCAAACACAAAAAGAGTACAAGTAGCCACACGACCCGACTCTGTTTGAATTCAAACTCAAAACTAAAAATGAGAGAGAGGAGTTCAGGTTGCCTAATAGTCAGACCCTCTTAATTTCAAGTCTAACTAATGTTGTAAACCTATGGAAAATAAGGCTTTAGTTCTGATAGAGCACAAGCACATGCAATAAAAAAATTGAGACATGTGGCCTCTGAGGCTCAACTTGAGTACAGGCCTAGAAAGATAAATGCAACTACAAGAGCAAGAACGATTCCATGTCAAAATTCTTCTAATAGAATGACAATGAGACTTATAAGCGGCTAAGAAGCAAGAGTGATCCTTGTCAGAAATATTTAATAAGATCGACAAGGAGATTCACATGCAACTACACAACAAAATTGGTCCTTCTTAGAAATCTTTAATAAGACAAACAAGGAAGATCACAAGCGCAACTAAGGAGATACTTGTGACAAGTAGTGTGACAAAAATGAATCACGATGGAGATAATGTTTTTCAAAATAAAATATATTACATAAAAGTATCAATGCAGGAGGAGATAGTTTCACAAATTGACATTTGAATAACAATGGACTACACTTAGAGTTACTGAAATATGCATCAAGGAGGAGAGTTGAAACAAATGCACACTTCTAGAACATTTTGGTACAAATAAATGACAATGTTTAGAGAAAATTACAATAGTCTAAAGTCTCTACATGTTTCTAGATTGTTTCAATAACTCTTAGATTAACTAATAGCCTAAAAAGTTCTATGTCAATGAAATGTAGAAAAGACAACAAAAATCTAGATAGTTCTTTATCAATAATTTTCATATTTTAGAAACTATAGTTAATTTAATATGCAGACTTATTTGTTTACTCCATAAAAGAATTAAAGATGCTCAGACTTATAAGAAATTATCTATATTTAATTTAATATTCATGTTAAAATGACTTAATTGGCACATATTGAATTTTGATTTTCTTTGAATAGAATTAGTTAATGAAGAAATTATTTGGTTATAATTAGAAAGTTGGTCAAGTAAAGTTAATTAAGACATTAATTAAGAGATTAATTGATTAGATATTAGAGAGATAGATATTTATAATAATAAAGAATTCATAAAAAAATTGTTTTTGTAAAATTCACTGAAATTTAAAAATAATAAAATATTAAATTAATTTTATGGATGAATGAATATTCATCCATTAAAAATGTCTTAATGGATGGATTAGATGGATTATATCTGCTCTTACCTGATCAAAGGGGCCTTCTAGAGGCCGAGCACGAACAACAAAGTGATGGTCGATAAGCAAGAAGGAGGGGGTGTACCTGCAAGGCACTCCGATGCCAAAATAAGTATACGGTACAGAATGGTAAGAGAGAAAGTGTTTCAGAATACCTGATCCTTTAGTGAAAAAGGGTATTTATAGTGAGCCCCCAGCGCTGGGCCAAGGTTCTTCATTGGGATGGATTAGCTAGGCCTAAGAAAGAACGATCAAGGTACGCGTAGGAGCGTGTAAGACATAGCACGTGGTCTTGCCCTTGGTCCAACTGCCCCTATCTTTCAGGAGATAATGGTGGACAGTTGGGTGATGTGGAAGATGATGGGGAGACAGGGTCTCCCCGACATCAGTCTAGTGGATAAGGTGCTTGCACGACGCGCCAAGTACCTGCTCGGGCAGTTGTAAGTTTGCCCGACGATGTAGAAGATATGGCCGACTGGATGGGCATTTTCCTAACATGTTGGGCCATGGGACATCAGTGTCCTCGAGGCCTAATCCGGAACAAGATCCCCCCAAGTCGAGTCTCTAAGCTGGAGTGATGAGTTAAGAGAAATGGAGTCGGGCACAGCCAACATGTCGAGGTAGGACATAGACCGTGGAGTGAGTCATCGAGATCGATCGTCCGTGCCGAGGCGGTTGACATGAATCATTCGGTAAACCGAGGAAGATGTATGTTGAATAGATCGAGGTGTGGCGTCTTTAATAACCAAGGAAGTTTTAGTTGAGTCGAGGAGACCTAAGGGTGCTCGACGTCGTTCAAGATTCTCTTAAGTGTCGCGCCCGAGGAATTTAAAGAGTGTCGCTTCGTTTCCTGTGCTAGGGCCGGCCTAGGAAGCCTAGGTAATGATTAACTAGGCGTATCCCCCATGCGCTTCCCTTGTATATAAGGTGAATAATCCACTTTATTTTACTTTTTCGCTTATACGTTTAACCGGACTAGTAGTTCAAGCGTTCTTCGCAACCATCACCGCCACTTACCGCCGTCAACTCCCCGTACGTCATCGTTCTTTCCCCGCCATCATCATGTCAGGTAACCCTCCAAGTCTTCTCTTTTTGATTAGTTTTTCGTTCAGTAGGTAGTAAAACCTGTAATTTTTCCGTTTAGAGTAAGTATATCCCTATTTTAGCCTAGTTTTTAGGTTTTAGATAAGAACGTCTTGGGCGCAATTTGCATGATTCTTGCGAATTATGCATATCTGCGTGAATAAGTCGGCCAGAATCATCATATTTCTGATGAAGGTCGCGAGCACCTCATGCATTCGTCGGGCAAGAATTCCTTGGCTTTGTTAGGAACTTTTAGGCGTTCCGTAAGCGCTCGAGAGGGGCCCCGAAGGTCCCTTGGTTGATTAGGGAAATGTTAGTGGGAACTTAGAGCGCTCAGCTCTTCGCCCTTTCACTTGAACTGCGGTGGAAGGGTGAATTTGATGTGATGTCGAATTCACTTTTTCTTTCTGCTTTTCAAGTATGGTTGATCAATGACAAACCGAGGACGGAAACTTTGAGGAAGGGAATGTGATCTCTTCTTCGTCCGGCCATAATAACCTGTCGTGGGTCGCCGATGAGCCATTGGAAGAGGAATCGCATTTTGTGGATGAAACTAGCACCACGTACGCGGTAGTCGAGGATCTAGGTCCCGAGGACTCACCGAACTGGCAATGCTTCGCTCCTCGAGAAGTAGACCGGATATGATTGCGCTTCCCGGGGAAGCAATTTGCAATGTATGAGTTCGCTTTCCGAGAGGCGAGGATGAGGCTCCCCTTTAACAATTTCCAGATTGGGGTCTTCAGATGGCTCAGGCTGGTGCCTTCACAATTGCACCCTAACACCATTTCCTTCATCCGAGCATTTGAGCTGGTATGCCGGTACCTTGGGGCCGGATGTACGCTGTCCCTTTTCTTCCGTGTCTTCCACCTGCAACGGTCAGGCACAGAAGGGCATCATAGTTGGGTGTCTTTTAAGTAACCTTCGAGGTTGTTCAAGACGTACGTTGATTCAGCCCGCCCCTTTAAAGGGAAATGGTATGTGGTGAAACTGATCATCCAATACGCTCTTGATAGTCTCTACTTTGTTAAATGGGATGAAAATGGAGAGGAGAATTTGATGTCGAAGATCCCTTTAAGATGGCATCTGGACCCTTTTGATCTACTGACCAGTCACTACCGAGTCCGACACGCAAGTCTGGGGGTCGGGGATCGGCTGGCTTATCAAAAGTTGGTGGATTATGTCCAAAGCTTTAACTTGGCGGTCTGCGTGGATCGAATGGAAAACCCTTACGTAGATGACGACGGGATGCCCTTCCTTGAAACTCGCTTGATTAATACTAAGGCCATGCTCGAGTGTGATACAGATGAGGAAGCTATTCGGTTATTGCATAGGTTATTTCGGCCTTTCCCTATCCTCCTATGTTTATATTTGTTTGCTGATTCTCTTGGTTTTTTGTTTTGCAGGAAGTATGCCCACGGCCAAAGAATGAGCATTGAAGTTGGCCACCCAGGAAGAGGCCCCGAGCAGGGTCCCATCAAAGAAGAAAAAGAAAGTGACCAGCCGCGTCCAGGAGGTAGCAACCGAGCATGGGGTCATCAACAAAGATGCATGTGAAGCAAACTCCAAGATGCTTTGCGCCAGAAGTTCTGTCGAAAATAAAAGAAGAAGTCAAAAGACTTCTCAAAAGCAAATTCATCCGCCCAACCAGGTATGTCGAATGGATCGCAAACATAGTACTTGTAATTAAGAAAAATGGCAATCTAAGGGTGTGTATTGACTTTAGAGACCTGAACTCAGTCACCCCAAAGGATGAATATCCTATGCCAGTAGCAGAAATGCTAGTAGATTCTGAAGCAGGCCATGAGTACCTAAGTATGTTAGATGGATACTCTAGCTATAATCAAATTTTCATTGCAGAAGAAGATGTTTCCAAAACAACCTTTCGTTGTCCTAGAGAAATAGGGAATTAGGAATAGGTAGTAATGCCTTTTGGTTTGAAAAATGATGGAGCAACTTACCAAAGGGATATGAATTCTATATTTCATGATTTTATTGAAACATTCATGCAAATATACATTGATGATATTGTAATAAAGTCTGTTTCAGGAAAAAATCATTTAGACCATCTTCAACAATCTTTTGAAAGAATGAGGAAGTTCGGTTTAAAAATGAATCCCCTTAAATGTGCTTTTGGTGTGCAGGCAGGTGATTTCTTAGGTTTTGTGGTCCATAAAAAGGGAATCGAAATAAACGACAACAAAGCCAAAGCAATAATGGAAGAAAAAGCGCCATCAACAAAGAAAGGATTACAATTTCTGCTAGGCAAAATCAACTTTCTCAGAAGGTTCATTTCCAACCTTAGTGGAAAAACGCAAGCTTTCTCAGCTCTGCTTCGACTAAATAAGAAAGACTTCACATGGGGGCAAGAACAACAAGATGCCTTCGACAAGATCAAGGGATATCTAGTCAGTCCTCCAGTTTTGATGTCTCATTGTAGAAAAGGAAGTATGAGATTGTACATCTCAACATCAGACAAGACCTTAGGAAGCATGTTGTGTCAGGAAGATGAGAATGGCGTTGAAAGAGACATCTATTATCTCAGCAGAGTCTTAAACGATGCTGAAACTAGATATAGTGTAATAGAAAAATTATGTTTATGTGTATATTTTTCATGTACAAAATTAAAACACTATATAAAACCAGTTGATGTATATGCCTCCTCTCATTTCGACGTAATAAAGTATATGTTATCTAAATCCATTTTACATTGTCGAATTGGGAAATAGGCTCTAGCATTGACAAAATATTCCTTAATATATCTCCCTTTAAAGGTTGTCAAAGGGCAAGTGATTGCTGACTTTATAGATGGCCACTCAATAGATGAAAATGAGATAAAATATGTCGAATTAAAGCCATGGAGGTTGTATTTTGATGGTTCCAGTCATAAGAATGGAACTGGCATTGTAATATTAATTATTTCTCCTGACAAAATTCCAACAAAATTCAAGTATAGGGTCGAAAGCTTATGTTCAAATAATGAGGCAGAATATGAAGCTCTGATAGCTGGACTTGAAATATTGTTGGAATTGGGGGCAACAAGAGTCAAAATAATGGGTGACTCTGAATTGGTAATAAAACAATTAACCAAAGAATATAAATGTGTCAAAGAAAATCTGATTATTTACTTTGTAATAGCTAACAGACTCCTCAAAGAATTCGACAAATTAACCCTTCAACATATTCCTAGGATGAAAAATCAAGAAGCCAATGACCTGACCCAAATTGCATCAGGCTACAAAGTGTCGAAGGAAAATTTGGAGAGCGCTATTGAAGTAAAAAGTAAAGGGAAGAGTTATATCCATAAAATTATCCCCATCATATTTAGAGACAATAAAACTAGGTTATGGGGATGAGAAATTGTTTGAAATTTTCAATGTAGATAGTTCAGAATTTAAGGATTGGAGAAAACCTATTAAGGATTATCTACAAGACCCAAACCAGAAAGTGGAAAGAATGGTAAAGTACAGAGCTTTAAGCTACATACTCTTTGGAAATGAGTTATTTAAAAAGACTGCAAAAGGAGTTCTACTGAAATGCTTGGGCGAAGAGGAATCTTACATAGCTTTGTCGAATGTGCACAGTGGTGCGTGTGGCGCACACCAAGCAGGGCATAAGATGAAATGGTTATTATTTCGACAAGGTCTATATTGGCCAACCCTGTTGAAAGATTGTTTCGATTTTGCAAAAGGGTTCCATATTTGGGGTAAAGTTGTACCTCTTAGCAAACATTGTCACGTAATTGGTGAAAGATCGTCGAAGGACAATTCCTTCTTCAGAGGGGGTTAGTTGTACTAACCTAGACCATTTGACAGTCCTGTTTTTGACACTCTCTTCATCCATTGTGTTCCTGATGGGAAGTAAGGCTTCAAAAGTGGCATTAAGCCATAATTGCAGGAGCCAGAAGAGAAATGCTAAGCTTAGTTTTCCTTTCTCTTTGATCAACTTTAAGGATTCGACGCTCTCGCTGATTGATTCATAGAGGTTCGCATGATCATTTCGCTCAGGCAGAGTTTGTTACTAGCATGAAATTGGTTGGCTATGGTGAGATATTTTTTAGCAACTTGGAGGGATCTTGAGCAAAACACGAATTTTGACAGCCAAAGGGTTAAGAAAGCTATGTGTTCTACATCAAGTACTTCAGGGGAACTTTTGTCATGATAATGGGCGATGAATAAAGAATAAGAGGCAAAACTGGTTTCGAAGGCTATGGAGTTTTCATCCAAGACAGTTGGATCAAAATCTACTCATATTGGACTAAGGCCAACTATGGAAGCTATGTCAAAGAGGGTTGGAGTCACCATTCCACAAGGAAGATGAAAATTGTTATAAGTGCTATCCGAAAAATAGAGGGAAGCCAGGTTCATGTTGGTACAATATCTAGGACCTACTTTCAACAGTTGGATTATGTCAAAGATACCAGTTTGTTTCCAGAACTTACCTTTAGCCTTTTCGACTTTGGCTAGCCAATCTAAGTAATCAGAGGGATCTTTTGTCAATGGACAACTCCTAAAAATCCTAGGTTGATTCAGATAAGTTAAGTCTAGTTCTGCAGGACTAGGTGGATTTTCAGTTTTGTCTATGGGTTCTCCACTAGGGTTAGGATTCATTCTAGCACCTATGGGTTTAGAACGAGAATAAACAGGAAAAAAACTCTTTTAATCGAGTCTGATCAATGTTTGGGTTAGGCAATGGGCCTAACTTAGCATGACAAATTCCAGAAATGAGAACTGGAATAAGTACATGGGATTGATAGATGCTTGTCTTCTCTCTTTCATTTGGAGGTTCTGGTACATACTGTTGATTACCCACGATTTCTGGTCTAGGGAGTCTGTGTGCATATGGGAGAGAAGTTCTATCTTTGATCTTCTGGTTGCTTGAAGATGCCATTGTTAATGGAAGAAGTTTGAGTGAGAGAAGAAGGTTGAGATTGAGTTATGAAAAGTAATTTCAAGAATGTAGAAAAGTTTTTCAAAAAAGGGAAACTGAGTATTTATATGGAAAGACAAGTAAAAAAACATTTTAGTTTTTTGAAACGATTATGGCACGTGTAAAAATTTCATTGGTAGTAGAGAAAAGTGATGGAAGTCGAAAATAACGTGACAGACCTAGGTGCCTAGGGTGATGGAGGTTATGTCCAAACGTAGGTTAGACATGATGTTTTAGGAAAAGTGTGATGGTTATTTTTTCTTATGATTTGACAAAAGTTAGATTTTGGGAATCATCACAATTAATGTGAATAGCATGGAGTCGAAACATGACTCGACAACAAATGATGGTTTCTCCAAAAGACAGTTGAAACATCTTTGTTGGGGGGCAATTTGTATGCATGTATTTTCGACACCATGGTTTTTGAAGATCATCTCACATTCTTGAATGTATATCATTCCCACAAGCAAAACAATGAGGATGCATTTTAATGTTGCAACAACTTTGTCAATAACAGAGCACTAAAATCAGCTAATAATGTTCGACAACAGCTAGTGCGTGTCATGGATTGGTATTAACCTGAAGTTATGTAGTACAGACTTCGACAGTTATGACTATCACGTCAACGTTAGAAAGGTTGTATACTTGCATCCATCAAATTGCCTGGATCATAAGCCAAAATGGGTTACCTATAATGAATATGTTCTTACTGTAAACACCCCAAATTTTCCCTCACTCATTCACACCATGGCTTATGATTCTTTTCATTTGCATAAGTTCAACCATAGCATCTCATATTGCATTTTTGCTTCATTGCATTGATTCAAAGTCATCTGCATCTAAGGTTTGTGATCTGAGCCATCCCTGGTCTATCTGAGCCAATCCAAATGCCTTCAATCATCTCAAGAGGGTCCATGTATGTTCAAGCATCATATTATATCCTCTCAAGATCAAGGAAGTCAAAGAATCACAAGAACTGAGGAAGGCATGGAAGCAGAGCCAAGCTTAACTACACAGATGACCTAAAATTAGGGTTTTGGTTTCAGAGGCCATAACCCCAAATATTTTGGTCATTCTTGTTTCTATGGGTCTTTATATATTATGAGGATCATGCATACCAATTTTCATGAAAAAAATTCAATGGGGAAGGCATCTGATCAAAAGGTAACTTCTTGAGCAAGTCAGTGCAAAATCAGGGCATCTGAGGCCCCCAATCACCCAACCAAAGGGGTTTCTCCATCATTTTGAATGTGTATGATCTTTGTTTGATCTTAGAAGAAGTTATAATTTCACAAAATTGGAGAATTTCAAGCCATTTGCAAAGTTGCCATTTTTGGAAAGTGACTTATAATGTAAACTTGCCATTTTGGGAAAGTTTTTCAACCTCCTCTTTTTGATTCAAAAATGCTTCAAATGGAAAATCTTTGGTCATGAAAGTTGTAGGTTGGATCCTCCCATTTTCAAAAAGTACAAGAACTCATTCTAATTCATTTTAGATCAAAAGTTATGGCCTTGCAAAGTTTGACAAAATCACTAAATTTTCACTTTTGTGCCAAAGAGGAAACTTGCAAGAACACTTGCCAAAGCCAAATGTGACTTCAAATCAACTTCTAATCATCACACAAACATCATTCATGGTCCATAATTCAGGTTTGCTCAAGAAATTTCTCACTTTCATGCTTTGAATTCCAAATTATCATAAGCCATTTTCCATAAAGTTCAAAAAGAGGAGTTCTTGCAAAAATGATTCCCAAGGGTTTGTGTGGTCTCTAACTGATCTCAAGGCATTACCATAACATCATGTAGCATTTCACAACAAGAATTCAGATGGGAATGTCACATGTTCATGACCAAAAATCACAAAATTCAACAAGTTGCAAAATTGCAAAACATGTGACATCTCACCCTTCATCCATTTCAGATCACATCAGAACATCCAAGGGCCTTCCTTGAAGCTGGCTGAGGCAATCCAAACACAGAAATCTTCTCTACCATGGCCCATACCTATAGTACACCATTTTTTACTTTTTGGCCAATGATCCCATACCATTCCCACAGTGCATACCTGCCCTCCAGAATTGTTGGGATTGCTTATGGATTACCTAAGGGTCATAAAACAAGAGGGAAGAAGGCTCAGAACACACACACAACCAGCTTGCACAAAAACTGTCCAAAACTCCATCTCTTCGAAACTCCTTCCTCAGCCATCAAACCTAAAATTTCTCTTCACCAACAAGTCACATATCACTCACTGAACAAGAATCAACCCTCAAAACTGCCTGAAACATCACATACACAGACCTCCATTTCTGCTACACCAGAACCACACAGCACAAACCAGCCATTATCAAAGCTTTCTAAGTTTCATTTCATCATCAGGGGGTTCAAAGAGGTGGGCTTGCACAAAGGGAGGATCCAGAAAGCTCAGAATCAGAGAGTCTTCATCTCAGGTAACATGAAGAACTTTTTTCCCAGAAGCTAGCTTTTAAGTTATTTTATGGTTCTATATGCTCCCCTGATCATGGGGATATGATTACTTTTGAAAATGGTTGAGAAACCACCATGTATGTGATCTCTGAAACTTTTGCCCGTTTTTGCATTTTCGTTCGATTCATGTTCATGAGACAAAATAAATGAGTTTTGGTTGGGGGTTTAGGTTTAGAATGATTGGGAGATCATTTTTGTGAAAGAAATTTGGAGTTTGGTGGCCTGAGAGAGAAGCTAGGGTTTGGGTTCGTCGGAGAAGACGACCGGAACACTGTTCCGGTCGCCTGAAAGTGATTTGCCCTAATCAGTGTAATTAGTGAGGTTTAAACGTGAGCCATTAGATTTTGTTTCCCGCGCGCGTTTCAATGGTTGAGATCTAGTCATTAGCCCTAATTCTGATTTAATTAAGTTTAATTAATGAATTAATGAAAATTAGTCAGGTTTGAACCTGGGCCGTCCAGATGCGCGCCCAGTCAAACGTGTTAAGCCCAGAATCAATCTGAACCCTCCCTTTGGCATACTTTCCTTTATTTTATTTTTAATTCATTTTATTTTCATTTAATTTGTTTATTTTATTAAAAATAGCAAATCACTTCCAAAAAATCTCATTTTTTACATCCAGCCTTGAAATATTTTTCTCTTTCTGAAAATGATTTTATTTTTATTTTTTGCATAATTTTCGCATTTTAAAAATATTTAAGTGTTTATTTTAATTAGTTAATGAGAATTAATTAATTAAAATAGCATTTTAGTTTCTAAAAATCACAAAAAAATTCACATTGCATTTTGACACATTTAGAAACATTATCAAACTCTTCAAACAAATTTCGTTTTGGTTCTTGATGTATTTTGACATTTTTCATTGGAATAAAAGTTCTTAAAAGGTAATATTTTTGTTCTAACTTAGAAAAATTCATTCTTCCTAACCATGAGGAGTTTGATGATGGTTCTTCTTGCATTGCATTCTTCATATCATGTAGTTTCTAAGGTAAAATTGGTTTGAATTTATCTTTCATTTTCAATTTGATGTGCATTTTTCCTTTTGAAGTGCCTTGAAACCCTAGCCAAATTGAGAAAATCATAACTTCCATTAGGTTAAGACTTAGGTCCCCTCCTTTGGGCAGTGAACTTGTGTAGGGTTAAGGTACCTTTGATCCCATTTTCAATTTTTTATCTTGTCATTTGCTTCTGATTTTGAATTTTGCATTGCATATTGTATATAAACCCTAATTTTTTCCTTCATTTGCATTCACCTCTCATTTTCTTGCATGCATGAACTTGCCATGAAATTTTGTGCATCCTCATGACATATGAGACATCTTAGGATACATTAGACTCATTTTTGATCATTGCTTCATTCATTTGCCATGTTATGCATTCATATCATTTCATAAACTTTCATGAACTTTCATGGTTCAAAGCATGCTTCACTTGCATCCTCATCCTTGTATGATCATCCATAACTCTTGACATGTATTTGCATCATCTCTTAGCATCATTAGCATCATGTTTATGCTTCTGACTTTGGTTTGCATCATTGCATTTCATCTCATTTTCATGTCATTTCATTTTCTTGTTGCTAACTTTTCAGGTGGTAAGTGTCTGAGAGGTGAATTTGCCTTCACTTCTCATAATCTCTTCTCATCTCTTATGCATTCATTGCTACATTTTACTCATGTCCTAGAGTGAGCTTGATCATTCATTCTCTTTCTCACTTTCTTCAAGCAACTTGCCTTCTTAAGTGAAGCAAGTTGTCTTGCTTCTTTCTGCTTCTCTTCCTTTCATCTGCTTCTTCCTTGGTGGCTTTTCTCTTGAAGATCTTTTTCAAGCCTCATAAACCCTAGGAATACCAAAGCATGACCATAATTAGGGTTTGATTATTCCCCCCATTAGTTTTACCTGTGTGTCATCTTTGTGTCTTCTCTTCTCATCTCATAATCAAGGACTAAACCTTTATGGTTTTAAGGCTTTGTGATTAAGCTTATGCTTGCATCCTTCTATTAGGATGGAGTGTATAACTTTAATCCTAAGTGTTAAACCCTTAATGTATTTAAATCCTTTAATCAATCCATCTAATAATCACTAAGACACCAAGCTTGTAACTTGGGCCTTGCATTAGGGTTCTAATTCTTCCTTAATTGGTTGAGAAGGACTAACCCTAGTGTTAATGGACAAGTCCCCCTCAAGTTGTCTTACAAATCATAAAATTCATTTCTTAATCTTACCATTAACTGAAATCCACTCTAATAAAGGTTTTGTTTTGTCATGAGGTTAATCCCTAATCATGGATTAAGTTGAGGAGTATTTCTCAGCTTAAATGTTCTCATCTATTATCCTTCTATTAGGATGGTGTAATGAGTCCATTAAATCCTTGATTAAGGCTTAAACTCATTACTTGACACTAAACAAAAACTCCAAAAACATCTAAATAATTACAAGTAGGTTAATGATCTTAATCCTACATTATGGTGATTAAGTGTGAGGTGTTTACTTCACATTTAAGGTATTCTCATTATCCCTAATCAGAGGGAAGATATGATGAGTTTACAAACCCTTGGTTTAGGATTAAGCTCATTTTCTTATGACAAACACCAAAAACAATAAAAGATTGCAATACACCAAAAAAACAAACAATAATCGTCTCCTCCGGGATGCTTTTCTCACCTCATTCATTCACAAACGAGAACTTGCTTCTTCCGTCTAATGCAAGACATTTTGCACCTGAGCCAGAAAGGTCATACACTTGAGCATAGACAAGTAAGCAGTTCATCAATCAATTTATCTTTCAGTCTCTTTGAGTCGAACTACGGTGTTCTGACTTCCTCATTGCACGAGAGGATACGTAGGCATAACTTAACAGTTATCGAACAAAAGTCTCTGTACATCCCCCCTCTTTCAGCATTATTCTTTAAGCCTCATGGTCTTTAGCATTTCACTCTTGTTCTTATACTGACACTTCTCTTATACACTTCATATTTCTTTTACACTGACACTTGCATTCTCATTCCAGCTTTTTGGTACACAGAATAGCACAGACACTACCCCTTTAAAACACAAATCTTTCAAGCGTGGATCCCGTCGAGTACGGCGGACAGTCTGGGTGCTAATACCTTCCCAGGTTGTAACCAACCCCCTTTCTCAGTTTCTCTGGTTCGTGACCGTCTTATCCGTCTTTTCTTAGGTTTATGCAGCATTACCTTTCCTTCGGGATAAAAATGCCTAGCTGGTGTAAACACCCCAAATTTTCCCTCACCCATTTACACCATGGCTTGTAATTTTTTCATGTGCATAAGTTCAATCATAGCATCTCATTCCACATTTTTGATTCACTGCATTGCTTCTAAGTCATCTGCATCTAGGGTTTGTGATCTGAGCCATCCCTGAGCCATTTGAGACACTCCAAAGGTCATCAATCATTTCAAAGGGGTCCATGTATGTTCAGGCATTATATTGTATCCTCACAAAGTCAAGGAAGTCAAAGAATCACAAGAACTGAGAAAGGCATGGAAGCAGAGCCAGGTTTAACTACACAGATGACCTAGAATTAGGGTTTTGGTTTCAGAGGCCATAACTCATAAATTTTTTGGTCATTCTTGTTTCTATTGGTCTCTATATGTTATAAGGATCATGCATATCAATTTTCATGAAGAAACTCCACGGGGAAGACATCTAATCAAGAGTTGACTTCTTGAGCAAGTCAGTGCAAAATCAAGGCATCTGAGGCCCCCAATGACCCAACCAAAGGGTGTTCTCCATCATTTTGAATGTGTATGATCTTTATTTGATCATATAAGATGTTAGAAGTTCACAAAATTGAAGAATTTCAAGCCATTTGCAAAGTTGCCTTTTTGGGAAAGTGACTTATAATGAAAACTTGCCATTTTGGGAAAGTTTTTCAACTTCCTCAAATTGATTCAAAAATGCTTCAAATGAGAAAACTTTGGTCATGCAAGTTGTAGAATGGATCCTCCCATTTTCAAAAAGTACAAGAACTCATTCTAATTCATTTTGGATCAAAAGTTATGGCTTGTCAAAGTTGGACAAAATCACATAATTTCAAGTTTTGTACCAAAGAGGCAAAGTTGCAAAACCTCATGCCAAGCCTTTATGTGACTTCAAATGGACTTCTAAGGATCACACAAACATGAACCATGACCTAAAAATCAGAATTCACCAAAGATTTGTTCATTTTCATGCCTTGATCATTATGAAATCACAAAAGGGGCAAACTTTGTGAAAATTGCAAAACCTCACACAAACCCTAATCCACTTGCTGCATTGCCTCTAATCCATTTCCATGGTTCTCCTTGAAGCATGCTGAGCCAAGCCATGCCTTTGTACCTTGACTGCCATAGCCCATACCTCTCTTACACAAAAAGTTGACTTTATGCATTTTGCTCCATACCAATCACACTACTCCACAACAACTCTCTGACCTATCAAGGATTGATATGTGTACCAAAAGCAACCCAACACATAACATAACACAGCCTGATCTCTCTCATAGGCCATAGTTTCCAAAACTCACCTCTTATGCATTTTGTTTCGAAACTCATCACACAAGCCACAAACATCAAAACAAACTTCATAGAATCACTCAACATGATCCTCTGATCATTTCCCAACCATCAATTTGCCCTGAAAATCCCACAAACAGAAACACGATTCTTCACCCCCCTTGGTCAGAACTTCATCAATCTCAAAAACCAGCCACATTAAACTCCAACTAAACCTCAAAACATCTTCAGGGAGACCATTAGAGAAGCTTTGAAGCAAGGAGGCAGTATGAAAGCTCCAAACTGAAAGCTTCACCTCAGGTAGCTTCAAAAATTTATTTTTCCAGAAGCTCTATTTTAAGTGCTCAACTTGTTAAGTTTGATTCCCTGAGTGCATTGAACCTTTTACTTTTGAAAATGATGAAGAATTGAGAGTGTATTGCTTGTCTGAAATTTCCACCATTTTTGTTCATAGCTTCGAATCTTAAAAATGGCTGGAAATAAATTCTGTTTGAGGGTGGATTTGGGCTTAGGGGAGTGAAAGGAACGAATCTGGAGCTTTAGAGCTCCAGAAATGGCCTAGGGAGTGAGTTGAAAATTTCTCAGGGGAAGTGTGGCCGGAGAAGATGACCGGAGGTCATTTCCGGCCACCTGAAAGTCATTAGTTCATTAAATGCGTTTAGGGCTCAGTTTGAATTTGGACCATAGATCTGGTTGACTAGCGTTGACTCCCGCGCGTTTGGAGGGCCCAGATCTTTCATTAAAACCCTAATCCTAATTAATTAGATTAATTAATTAAGTTTAATTTAATTCAGTCAGTTCGAATGTGGGCCGTCCAGATGCGCGCAGGTCAATTCCTTCCTTTTCTCTTTGAATCTCAGCCAGTGGATTTGCATACTTCTCATAAATTCAATTTTTATTTCATTTAATTTGATTTATCTTCTACGAATTATTTAAAAATAGCAAAATACATTTAAAAATTCTGAAAATTTTTGTCAAGCATTTCATTAATTTTTCAGAACCCAAAAATATTTTTATTTTTATTTTTTGCATTAAAAATTATTTTTAAATCATTTAAATGTTTATTTTTAAATAGTTAATGGAAATTAATTAATTAAAAATGCATTTAGGTATTTAAAAATCACCAAAAAATTCACATTGCATTTAAAAACATTTAGAAACATTATCCAACTCTCAAAGCAAATTTCTTTTTAGTTCTTGATGCATTTTGACAATTTTCCATGGAATTAAATTCATTTTAAGGCAATATTTTTGTGCAAACTTTGAAAAATCCTTTCTACCTAACCTTTGAGAGTTTGATGGTGGTTCTTCTTGCATTGCATCCTTCATGGCATGTAGTTTATAGGATAAATTTGGTTGGAATTGATCTTCCATTTTCAATTTGTTTTGCATTTTCCATGATGAGGTACCTTGAAACCCTAGTTGACTTAAGAAAATCATAACTTGCACTAGGTTAAGAGTTAGGTCCCCTCCTTTGGGCAGTGAACTTGTGTAGGTTTAGGGTTCCCTTGATCCCATTTTCAATTTTTTATCATGTCATTTGCTTCTGATTTTGAATTTTGCTTTGTGTGTTGTTCATAAACCCTAATTTGTGCCTTCCTTTGCATCCATTTCTCATATGCTTGCATTCAATGACTTGCCATGACATTTTGTGCATCCACATGATTCATAAGACATCTTAGGACATATTAGAATCATGTTTGATCATTGCATCTTTCATTTTCCATGTTATGTGTCCATTGCATTTCATAAACTTTCATGAACTTCCATGGTTCAAGCATGCTTCATTTGCATCCTCATCCTTGTATGATCATCCACAACTCTTGCCATGTGTTTGCATCATCCCTTAGCATCATTAACACCATGTTTATGCTTCTGACTTTGTCTTGCATCATGGAATTTCATCCCATTTTCATTGCATTGCATTTCTTTTGCTAACTTTTCAGGTGGTAAGTTGTTTTGAGAAGTGAATTTGCCTTCACTTCTCACAATCTCTTCTCATCTCTCTTATGCATCATTGCTGTATTTTATCTTGTGTATTAGAGTGAGCTTGCTCATTCATGCTCTTGCTCTCTCTTTCTTCCTTCAAGCAACTTGTCTTCTTAAGTGAAGCAAGTTGTCTTGCTTCTCTCTGCTTCTTCCTCCTTTCATCCTGTTTCTTCCATGATGGCTTTTCCTTGAAGATCTCTTGCAAGCCTCATAAACCCTAGGAATATCCAAGCATGATAATAATTAGTGTTTTATTAGTCCCCCCATTAGTTTTACCTTTATGTCATCTTTTGTGTCTTCTCTTCTCACCTCATAACCAAGGACTAAACCTTAAAGGTTTTAAGGCTTTGTGATTAAGCTTATACCTGCATCCTTCTATTAGGATGGAGTGTATAACTTTAATCCTAAGTGTTAAACCCTTAAAGTGTTTAAATCCTTTAATCAATCCATTTAATAAATCATTAAGACATCAAGCTTGTAACTTGGGCCTTGCATTAGGGTTCTAATTCTTCCTTAAGTGGTTAAGAAGGACTAACCCTAGTGTTAATGGACAAGTCCCCCTCAAGTTGTCTTACAAACCATAAAATCCACTTCTTAATCTTACCATTAACTAAAACCCACTCTAATAAAGGTTTTGTTTTGTCATGAGGTTAATCCCTAATCATGGATTAAGTTGAGGAGCCTTCCTCAGCTTAAATGTTCTCATCTATTATCCTTCTATTAGGATGGTGTAATGGGTCCATTAAATCTTTGATTATGGCTTAAACTCATTACTTAACACTAAACAAAAACTCCAAAAAACATCTAAATAATCACAAGTAGGTTAATGATCTTAATCCTACATCATGGTGTTTAAGTGAGAGGTGCCTACTTCACACTTAAGGTATTCTCATTACCCCTAATCAGAGGGAGGATGTGATGAGTTTACTAGCCCTTGGTTCAGGCTTAAGCTCATTTTCTTATTACAAACACAAAAAACCAATAAAAGATTGAAAACACAAAAAACAAACAATAATTGTTTCCTCCGGGATTCTCTTCTCATCTCAATCACTCATAAACGAGAACTCGCTTCTTCCGTCTAATGCAAGACAGTTTGCACCTGAGCCAGACAGGTCATACACTTGAGCATAGACAAGAAAGCAGTTCATAAGTCAACTTATCTTTCATTCTCTTTGGGTCGAACTACGGTGTTCTGACTTCCTCATTGCACGAGAGGATACGTAGGCATAACTTAACAGTTATCGAACAAAAGTCTCTGTATATTCCCCCCCTTCTAGCATCATTCCTTTAGCCTCATAGTCTTGAGCAATTCATTCTTACACTAACACTTCTCTTATACACTTCACTTTTATTTCACACTGACACTTGTGTTCTTTCCAGCTTTGATACACAGATTGCACTGACACTACCCCTTTAAAACACAAATCTTCCAAGCGTGGATCCCGTCGAGTACGACGTACAATCTGGGTGCTAATACCTTCCCAGGTTGTAACCACCCCCCTTTCTCAGTCTCTCTGGTTCGCAACCGTCTTATCCATATCTTTCTAGGTCTATGCAGCATTACCTTTCCTCCGGGATAAAGATGCCTAGCTGGCGACTCTTTTCTCCTGAGTTCACCCCTGTGTGTTCTCTCACCCCTTTCACCGACCGTTCGCGTCTGTACCCCTTCTGACCTAGGTGTCATTTTGGCGGGAGCGACAGCTTGGCGACTCTACTAGGGACCCTTATACCGCAACCAGGGCTTCTGGTTCTTTTTGTGGGTTCCTCCTAGCGTTTGTTTTATTTGTGTTTACTGGGGTGTTATGTGCTAATTGTGTTTATTTATTTTTGCTTTATTTATTGCTTTATGTACAACTTTATTTATTGCTTTCTTGGTGGGTGGGGTTTCATTGAGAGTTTAAGGTCCTATACCTGGGACCTGAGTGACAACTAGGCTAGAGTGGTTCATGTTCTTTCCCATTCCATTTCGGTCTGGTGCGGGAATATGAAACACGGTTCAGATATGGGTTTCTTCTTGAGAACTCTGTGCTACATATTTCCTGTAGTGCTAGGGCTATCTGGGAAGCTTGCTAAGTCTGGATGACCTTTATTATGACCTTCAGAAACTGAGATGAATTAGAGGAGGATCTCTTATGGTTATTGTAAACACTGTACCTCCGGGTTAGAAGTGTTTACACTTCTCATAACTGATCCAAGTCTGAGGATCCTTGTTTTAGAACACTACCTGTGAGGGGGTTGGGCTGTTTACAGGTTTGCAGGTACCCTTGGCCACATCATACCTTTTCACTTATTTGGTTTAAGAGTACCTCATTTTGGACAGTTCTTGTGATTAACCTTGGACATGTGACTCTTTATTTGAGTCCCCCACCTTGGTTACTGGATTTCTGAACCTCCATCTGGACTTCTTGAACATACATGGACTTTATATCAAGACAGATAATCAGATTCAGCTTGATCACAAACCCTTGCATATCATTTGCATACATCATCATTTGCATCATTTAACATTTGTTTTTTTGTTTTTCAGGGTATCCACCTTATATCTGGCTTGGTTTTGACCCCTTCATCTTCATAGACCTCTGTTTCATCAGTTATCTGCTTCAGCTATCTTCATTAGTTATCTGCTTCAGCTACCTTCATCCTCACCAGCACCAACCTATCAGTGGCCCATCTCCAGTATCAGTCTTGACCCCTATCAGCACTTGTCTTCAGCTCTTCATCAACACTCATGTCTGCACCCAGGAAGAGCAACATATCATATCATTTCTTTGAGCCTGTGTTGACTGGTATCAGGCAGGTCCATGCACTTATCACTCCAGACCACATCCCATTATTCAGAGAGCATTATGGAGGCATCCTTGATATGGTTATGGACCTGGATCCTTCTCAGAGGAGTATGATCCACACTTGTCTACAGTTCTATGACCCTCCTTTGAGATGCTTCACATTCCAAAACTTTCAGCTAGGACCTCTGCTGGAGGAGTTTTCATCATTGATTGGAGTACCTTTCAGGGGTGGTGTCCCCTTCAACCCAGAGATGACTTCTCCCAGCAATGGAGAAGTAGCAAAAGCACTGTACTTGGAGCCTACATTGATTGAGCAGAATATGACAACAAAGGCTGGGATCCCTGGTTTGCACTTGGATTTCTTAATTTCTCAGGCCATCCTGAAGGCCTCTTTGGGAGAATGGAGGGCAGTCTGCGCATTGTTAGCCCTCAGCATATATGGGGTTATACTATTTGCAGATGAGCCCAAATTTATCAGCAAGAATGCCATTCATCTTTTCATTCTGAGGAACCCAGTACCCACATTGCTGGGAGATTTCTATTACTCCATTCATCAGAGGAATGAGAAGCAAAGAGGGAAGTTGGTGAGATGCTGTGCTCCTCTGTTTCACACTTGGCTGCTCAAACACTTACCTAAATCAGATGCTTTCCTGAATCCTCACCAACAGAAGAATTGGGCCAAGAGGCTCATTGCTTTGACTTCAGATGACATCAGATGGTGCACCCAGAGCACCAAGGGCAAGGACATCATCACTAGCTGCGGGCAGTACCCAAATGTACCTCTGATAGGAGTGAAGGGTTGCATCAACTACAATCCTTTGCTATTTAAAAGGCAACTGGGCTATGCTTTGGTTCACCCTCCTAGAATACAAGATTTAGCTGAGACCCTGTATTGTGAGATAAAGCCTAACTTAGCTGCTGTCAGACAAGCATCTTGGGCTTGGGACAGTATTCAGACCAAAGGGATGGCTATTCTTGGGAGGTGTAATAATGTTGCTTCAGCTCAGTACTATGATTGGTCTCATGCTAGAGCTCAGATTTCTAGGATGCCCTTCACCATTGAGGATATACCTGGACTATCCACAGTACAGCCAGCAGCCAATGTCAGCCTGGAAGAATTCAAGAAGCTAAAGGAAAGGAATGAGAATCTGTCTCAAGCTTTGAAGAAAAATCTTTGGGAAAGGAGTGATGGTCGTCTGGACATTGAGAGGTTGGAGAAGCTTAGGGTGGAGCATCTGGCCAAGATTGAGAAAACAGAGGACTATATCAAGAAATCAAGAGCTGGGGAGCAAATATTGAAGAATGCTTGTAAAGAGTCCAAGCTTCAGAAGGCTAGGACTGATCTCTATCTGCAAGAAAGTCAGGCTAGGTGGGTCAGGATCACTGAAGCCCGGACACAAGAAGATCAGAGAACTCAAGCCAGGATTGAACAGTTAGAGGCCAATGAAAAGAAGCAGCAGGAAGCTTTGTTGGCTGCCCAAAAGGAGATTTCAGAGTTAAAGCTTAGGGCTGGTTTGAAGAGATCAAAGGATCAGGACAGGCACAAGAAGCTGACCACTGCTATTGCCACCAGAAACCTCCTCATCAGGACTATTACAGAGCATCCGGCTGGTCCAGTGACTGAGGCACTTCTGAAGGAGGTTAAGGAGGATGAGTTTGGACTAGATGTCTGACTTTTTGATTGTTGTTGTTTTCATTTTGATGTACTTTTCTTTTATGTTATATTTTGACCCTTCAGGGGCATGTGTTGTAAAAAAACAGACTATGTATTATTCATCTTTTGTAATATATTTTAGTTTGTTTCCATTTGGGTTTCTTTTCTCAAGCAACAGCAAAGCATCTTCCTTGAGGTCTGGAAAGGTCAAAACCAAGAACCAAGCCGGATACCTTGGAAAACAAATAAGCATGCTGCATTTGCATACTAACTTTTGTTTTGTTTTGTAGGTTTTGTTATTACTTCGTTTGTTTCTAACTCTGTTATGGTTCAGGAAATATTGCTCGCAGAAGAGTGTTCCCTGTCAACCGTGCACACCGGTATCCTACTCGCAACAACCTTCCGAGTATTATAATGGAGCAAGTACAGCAAGTCCTGACCGAGGTCAGAACCCAGATGGCTAATGAAAGAGTGGAGATGAGGAACCAAATGGCCCAATTCATGACTGTGATGACTGGTTTGGCTCAGACCCAAGAAAGGCTAAGGGCATTGGTAGAGAGACAAACCCCCGAGGAACCTCATCCGGGGACTGGAGGAACAAGTAACAATGAGATGGGACAGCCTCATGTTAATCCACCTGTATTTGGACCTCATCTAGATCCGGAAGTAAATGTCCCGGGTAATGTGCAAGGAAATACTACTGGGGGGAGAATCTTGCAAGAAGACCCCTAAGAGGAGCAGTTTACTGTCATGGGAGCTGGTGATGAAGTCTATGACCGAAGGTTTGATGAAATTGCTGAGAAATTGAGGTCCTTGTAGTCTCAAAACTCTTTGGGTTTCGATGTAATGGATATGGGGTTAGTAGACGGGGTGAGAATTCCCCACAAGTTCAAAACTCTGTGCTTCGAGAAATACAATGGAACCTCCTGTCCACGGACTCACCTGCAGTCCTTTCTGGGGAGACTCAAAGCATATACCATGGACGAAAAGCTGTGGATGTTTTATTTTGAAGACAGTTTGACTGGGGCTTCAAGGGAGTGGTATTCACACTTGACCAGAGCTACTATCAGATGCTGGAAGGACCTAGCTGAAGCTTTCATCAGGCAGTACCAATATAACCTGGACATGGCTCCTAACAGGACCCTCCTAATGGGAATGTCTCAATCCTCCAGAGAAAGCTTCAGGGAATATGCCCAGAGGTGGAGACAGCTTGCTGCTGCTGTCCAACCACCCATGTCGGAAAGAGAAATGGCCGACATGTTCATGAATACTCTGCAAGGAACATATATTGATAGGCTGGCTGCTTTTTCTTCCACCAGCTTCGCAGACGTAGTTATAGCCGGTGAAAGAATTGAAAGCCTATTGAAAATGGGCAAAATTTCTGATAATGGTGCAAGTTCGTCCAGTAATCCCAGGAAGCCTTTTGTGGGACCTCGAAGGACCGGTGAGACAAATTCCATTCATGCCAGCAGGGGCAGACCTCAGTATGTCCACAGATCAGTAGCAGCTGTCACAATTCCAGCTCCTATTCCTCAACAACCAACATATCAACAACCACAATAACCACATTATCAACAGCAAGTCCAGTATCCGCCACAAAGAGCATACAACAACACCAACAACAATCAACAACAACGACCCTTCTGTAACACGGTGGGAGAACTGACTTTAGTTAAATGTTGCGGATAGCAAGAGTCGCCACCGACTTTTATTTTATCCAAAGGAAAGGCATAAAATAACAGGAAAGACCTTTAAAAGATTTTTGGGTCCGGGGGGTAGGTTATGTAAAGGGAAGGTGTTAGCACCCTTTACATCCATGGTTATCCATGGGCTCTTAGTTACTTAGCTCACTTTAAAATGTTTTTGAAAATGTGAAGTGTGTGAATAGAAATTTTCTTAAGAGTTTATAATGGCCCATGTATGGATGCGTATAAACCTTTGTTTTGAAAATTTGTTTGAAATTGTGAAGTGTTTGAAAAGTTTTGAAGAGTGAGCAAGTAACTATGAGGAACCTACCCTAAGTTTAAGTCTTTTCTGTTCTTGAATCCTTTAAATGGTAAGAATATCCCTATTATTAAGGAATAGGTAGTCATTACCTTGGATGTGAGGGACAAGTAAGGGTCATCTGTTAATGTAGGCAACTGTGGGGTGTATAAGCATTTTTGGAGGGACTGTCATCTTTATTCGGAAGGGACAAGATCATTACGAAGGCAACATTCGAAGAGGGACTTGATCTTTTACTGTGAAGGGACTAGATGACTTTACTTTGAGGGACTTTTTGCTTTATACACCCTACTTGACCTTTTTGAATAGGCAATATGAGAGGTATCCCTAAGAAAGTGAGATGGCGATCAAAGATCGACTTACGTGTGTGAGTGTACAATTTTAAATAATTATCTTTTAAATTAAGTGATCTAAATTAATTTTAAATAACATACATGTTTACACTCCCTATTTACTAACCATAGCATACAAAAATAAATAATTTAAACATTATAAAATATTACATCCAGGAGCAATTACATAATAATAAAAGCAATTTAAATAAATAATCAAAATAAATAAATAAGCAAAATAAGCAAAATAAATAAATAAGCAAAATAAATAAGTAAGCAAAATAAATAAATAATTATAATAGGGTTAGTAGAAAATAATAATAATAATAATTTAAAAATAAATGGGGTTAGTAATAATCATATAAACATAATTAATAATAATAATAAGCAAAAATAGTATAATAAACAAAATTTAGAAGTTAATAAGAAAATACAAACAATCATATTAATTATTAAAAAATTTGAAATTATTAAATCAATTATGAACATATTATGAGAAATAAATTATAATTATTAAATTTGCAATTTTTTTAGAAATTACTTACATACATAATTCAAGTATAAACAATTAGTGAATATTTCCATAAAAATAAATTAGGCATTTTAATTTTTACACATATTTATGTACAAAATTTTAGATTATAAACAATTTATGTATTTAATAAAAATTAGATTAAATATAAATAATAATATTAAACAAAAATAAAAGAAATTAGGGTTTTTAGAAATTATATTTTTAGGGTTTATAAAAATAAATTGAGTTTTATATACAAAAATGTCAAATATTAATCTAATTATTATAATGTATACATATTTTTAATTTTTAATATATAATAATAAACTAAATTTAGAAAAATCAATTACAAAATATTTACATATTGTTTTTTTTCTAGAATTATTTAAATACATACTAAACATGATTATATTTAATTAATAGTAATATAATTAATAAAACAAATTAAATAAAACAAAAAAAATTGAAACTTACCTGGCTGGGATTTGAACCCAGCACCTTTGGCTTGCAATCAGCAACACATACCACCAGGCTACCAGCGCGCGGGTGATAAGGAGATGAGAGGAATTTGTTTTATGCCCTAAACCTGGAAATCAGAAAAAAGAAATAAAAAGCAAAAGGCCTGGGGGAATCGAACCCAGGACCTTCACAATATCACACAAACACATTACCATTCCAGCTGGGAGAGCGCACTTGTACACATAATCACTTTAATTCATAATATATTATAACTTCTAATTATCTGGAAAAAACAACAAAATGTGGTGAAGCCAGGATTCGAACTCCTGCCCATAAGCAGCACACGCGCATAGCCTACCACTAGGACAAACACAAGTTTGTGATATTAAACAGAAACAAAACATAAAAATATTAAAATCAAATTCAAATTCCAGAAACGCGCGCGCAGGGCCTTCATCTTCTTCATATTACCTGCGAAAATTAATACAACTTTTCCTGCGAAATTTCATACAAGTTCTTCTATGTTCATGTCCTGCGAAATTCAAACACCAAACAAACAGTACAATTACATCAAATTGTTTATACCAATGAGTTACTTATGGTTCACACAATCAATCCACGTTGTTAGAATTTATTTATATTGTCTAAATCGTAAAACCCTAATTCGGCCATTCAAACCCTAACAATGGTGAAATACGATTGGGGGTACCAAGCTTCAAGGTTACTATCTAGAAACATTCCTATCATCATCACAAACATCAAACAATCATCAAATTTCATTTAAATCAAGTAAATATATGGAATCGAAAAACTCATATTCAAGAACAAAGTTTGATTCGGTTTGAATGATTTAAGGTGTTATGGATGCATATGAACATTGGCACACATTCAGTGAAGCTTAGGGATCAATGCTGTGTCCTTAGAATACCTTCTAATGTCCTCAAATGAAGAACCCGAAAATTGATTTTTGGATGATTTTTTGGTTTGTGAAACTTACTCTTGAGGCTGGAAAATTCGTGGCTTGTGATTAGGGTTATGTAATATATTTATAGTGTGATCAATTAGGTCAGAAAAAATCATTGCTTGTGTGAAGAATATGATCTAAAAAGATTCAAAGAGATTATGCCTTAAAAATCAAATATTTTTGCATGAACACTTGCTATTTTAGGCTAATCATCATGATCTTCTTTCCACTTTGATACCAATTACTTTTATGATTTTCTAGAAGCTCAATCATATTTAAATCTTTGACTTTTATATTTTATTTTAATTTAAAATGATTTTTAATGAATTAAATCAAAATAAATAAAAATAAAATGATAAAAAATCTGATTTTTGTTGACTTGGGTCGTGCATGAAGTCATAGTATGGATTGGGTCATCATATAGCAAGCCCATTTAGAAGAAATTGGTTTTAGACCTCCATTTTCTTCATAAACCAACCAAAAATTTCCCAACTTTGCAAGGGCACATATCCTTCAATTTTAATGCTATGAGGGTGTTCTTGGACATTTTGGAAATCTTGAAGAGTCCTCTAACCAACCCCACTGGTTTCATGTTCATATCATTCACCATTCTCAAGTTATGCCCTTTTGAAGTTGTTGACTTTTTGTTGACTTTCAAAAGGACCTATAATGTCTTAGCTCATACCTTCCAAATGAAGCATTTTTGGGCTTGGCTTGTGAGACAAAAAGTTGTAGAGAATTCAATTTCCTTCAAAATGAGCTTTGGATGGAGACTTGGTGATGAAGCATGTGAAAGTTATGGCTGGTTAAAGTTCAGTTGACTTTTACTAAGAAAACCCTAATTTAGAAACTCCTGATTCTTGATGATCTGAAATATCCTTGATGAATCATGATCAACCCTTGATCAAATGATGAATTTTAATTCATATACTTGATGTTGGCAAAAAATCATGAAGTTTGACTTTGGTTTGACCACAGTTGACCTCAGTTTGACTTTTTAACTGCTTTGACTGATTTTGACTTATCTGATCATCTGACTGAGCAAACTTTTGAGAAAAGTATTGAAACTTGTCATGGGGGTTCTTACACACATATAAGATGTTATGAAGCTCACTTGAAGTCTTGGAAGTCCATTTAGCCTGACTAAAGTCAAAACCCTAGTTTTGGATGCACTGCTTAGGAGGTGCATTGTATGAGGGATTTGTCAACTCTTCTGACCAATTGTGAACTTTGTGAACCTTGTGAACCATCATAAAATGTCTTGTGAACTTCATGGGAGGTATTGTGAACCTTGTGAACCTTGTGAACCTCATAAAGTATCTTGTAGACTTCATGAACCTCATGAAAGGTCTTGTAAGCATTGTGAATCTTGTGAACCTTGTGAACCTTCTTAGCACACAAAGTATTGTATTGTGAGGGCAAATTTTGGGGTGCAACAGCTGCCCCTGTTCAATTTTCTGAAACCTGAGGGGTTAGATTGGTATATGTGCCAGTCGTGACCTGGAAGGTTGAAGGGGATTGAACACAAAAGCCCAAAAATTTGCACTCACCAGTGCGTAGAGTGGTATTGATGACTTGTTGAATATGCTTGGGTGGGCTTAAAGATGCCACTTGGAGAAAAGTTCTTCAGGTACATTTCTTGGAGGATAAAGCAGTCCAAAATATGAAGGTATAATGATAGCTTTCAGGAGGATAAAGCAGTCCTGAGGTAGTGATATGCTTTCAGGAGGATACAACAGTCCTGAGGTAATAGTATGCTTTCAGGAGGATAACAACGTCCCGAGGAGATAATATGCTTTCAGGAGGATAACAACGTCCTGAGGTAATGATACGCTTTCAGAAAGATAAACAACGTTCTGAGGTAGGGGTGATAGCTTTCAGGAAGATAAATAACGTCCCGAGGAGATAATATGCTTTCAGGAGGATAAAGCAGTCCTGAGGTAATAGTAACCTTTGGGAAGATAACAACGGCCCAAAGTAATAATATGCTTTCAGGAGGATAACAACGTCCCGAGGAGATAATATGCTTTCAGGAGGATAACAACGTCCTGAGGTATAAGGAGCTTTCAGGAGGATAAAGCAGTCCTGAAGGATTGATAGCTTTCAGGAGGATAACAACATCCTGAGGAGGTAATATGCTTTCAGAAAGATGAACAACGTTCTGAGGTATACGAAGCTTTCAAGAGGATAAAGCAGTCCTGAGGAAATGATAACTTTCAGGAGAGTAAAGCAGTCCTGATAGTCACAAGCTGTTGATGAAGTCTGTCTGCTAAAGAATTAACCTGAAGACAAGGTAATATTCTATATGGTAGTATTAGTTTATGTATTATGTATGCATGTATAGTATGATGCACTTAAGTAATGTATTATGTATCTATGGATATGTATGTTATGGTATGATGTAAATGATGTATGTATGATATGATGCTGCCGGAAGTGTCTGGATATCTTCGTATAACAACTGCTGGCCAGGGAAAATAAATCCTGATTTGTTGCTGAAGGATATGAGGAACTTATTCCCATCTTGTTTGATAATATATTATACATAACCTACCGTATTCTGGGGATAGCAAGGTATATATAACCTCCCGTCTGCTGGGGATAGTAAGGTATACATAACCTTCGTCTTCGTTTGATAGTAAGGTAGATATAACCTCCCGTCTTCGTTCGTCGTACTCTTATTGGAAAGTAAATTCCCGAATATCCGTATGAGGATAAAAGAGATGGATATAAATTCCAGGGGAGATGTGACTTTATAAAGATGGACTTGCCCTACTGAGGGTTTGTAACTGTTTTGTAGAGATGAACCGGCAAAGCTTTGTTGAAATCCTTCCCTAGTTCGTCCTTAGTAAATACTATTACTATATTTTCATGCATTTCTGGTAAACATCAATCATATTAAGCATACATGCATTTCTGGTAAACATCAATCATATTCAAAAGCATACATACATTCAAACACAACCAATGGACGTTTCGCTTATGTAAATAGGGTAAAAGTAAATCTGGATTCAAAAATGGAATTTTATTTATATCAAAGTGTGACCTATACATAGGTAGATTTGTACAAGGAGACATAAACCCTAGTAAGAGGATTTTGTCATAAAGTTTTCATAAAACAAAGAAAATCAGCTATGTTGGAAATAATCCTATTGAGTTTCAATTCTACTATTGCCATTATCTTCAAGTATCTCATCTTCTGCTGTTGAGACGGAAACGATTGGATTGAGCTTTATCTGTTCGAGCTTGGGTAAGTAACACAACTGGTTGCAGTTTCATGGGTGATCCAAACGAGACATAGTCATACGCTTTAATCCCTAACTTTTGCCTGGATTGCCCTTTCAGGTTTTCAATCCACCGGGATACCCTTTTTTGCCCAAGCCGCCTTTTCAGGTTTTCGACTTGCCGGGTGTACATCTTTTTATATATATCCCTAATTTTTGCCCAAACCCTTTTGGTTTGCCGGGATGCCCTTATTTTTGCCTAGGCCTGTCAACCTAGCGGGTCTCTTTTCATGCGTAGTATTTTTTAACTATGTCTGCGTTTACAGGCTGCGGGAAGTCTTCACCATCCATAGTAGTAAGTATCATGGCACCTCCTGAAAATACTGTCTTGACTATAAATGGTCCTTCATATGTAGGAGTCCATTTGCCCCTAGGATCACCCTGTGGTAATATGATACGCTTGATTACCAAGTCACCAGCCTGATATACCTTTGGCTTAACCTTCTTATTAAAAGCTTTGATCATTCGCTTCTGGTACATCTGGCCATGACAAACTGCTTCTAACCTCTTCTCATCAATCAAATTTATCTGGTCAAGTCGGGTCTGAATCCACTCATCTTCATCCAAGCCTGCATCCTTCATAATTCTTAAGGAGGGAATCTGAACTTCAATGGGCAGAACTGCTTCCATACCATAGACTAAGGAGAATGGGGTTGCCCCTGTTGAAGTACGCATTGTAGTACGATAACCATGAAGAGAAAATGGTAACATCTCATGCCAATATTTGTAAGTAACAGTCATCTTCTGTACAATCTTCTTAATGTTCTTATTAGCAGCTTCAACTGCCCTATTCATCTTTGGACGATACGGAGAAGAGTTGTGATGCTTAATCTTGAACTGCGTGCAGATATCAGTAATCATAGTGTTGTTCAGATTAGAGCCATTGTCAGTGATAATCCTTTCAGGGATGCCATACCTACATATGAGATTATTCTTAATGAATCGAGCCACAACATTCTTAGTAACAGATGCAAATGAAGCTGCCTCTACCCACTTCGTGAAGTAATCAATAGCAACCAGGATGAAACGATGCCCATTAGAAGCAGTAGGTTTGATCTCACCAATCATATAAATGCCCCACATGGCAAAAGGCCAAGGAGCAGTCAACACATTCAATGGTGATGGAGGTATATGTACTTTATCAGCATAGATTTGACACTTGTGACATGTTCTGGAGTGTTGATAGCAATCAGCTTCCATGGTAGACCAATAGTAACCTGCTCTCAATATCTTCTTTGCCATAGTATGACCACTAGAATGAGTGCCAAAAATCCCATCATGCATATCTTCCATAATCTCAGTTGCTTCTTTCTTATCCACACAACGAAGCATAGTTGAATCATGATTGCGCTTGTAAAGAATGCCATTACTCAAAAAGAACTTAGCAGAAAACCTTCTCAGAAACTTTCTATCTTTGACAGATGCCCCTTCAGGTAACTCCTGAGCTTCAAGATATCTTTTTACTTCATAGAACCAAGGCTTCTCTTCTGCCCCTTCAGTGTCAATCTCATTGCAGTATGCAGGCTTCTCAAATCTATCAATAGTAATCTTGGGAGCTTCATCATCCCAGCTGATCTCAAACATGGATGCCATGGTGGCTAATGCATCTGCTAACTGATTCTCTCTCCGTGGAATATGTCCAAAGGTAATCTTTTTAAAATGTGGGATTAAAGACAACACATGCTCTCTGTAAGGAATGAGATTATCATGCTTGGTATCCCAATCTCCTTTGATCTGACTAACTACCAGGGCTGAATCTCCATACACGTCAAGGAACTGAATCTTCATATCAATAGCAGCTTTAATACCCAGGATACATGCCTCATACTCAACCATGTTATTGGTACAATGGAAACAAAGTCTGGCAGTGATCGGGGTATGACAACCTTCAGGGGAACTAATCACAACACCAACACCATTACCAAGTGCATTAGAGGCACCATCAAAAACCATAGTCCATCGGGATCCTTGTTCAGGTCCGTCATATTGTCCAGGTTCTTTGGTAATAATCATAATGTCTTCATCAGGGAACTCAAAACTCATTGACTGGTAATCATCCACTACTTGATGAGCCAAATGATCAGCAACAACACTTCCTTTGATGGCCTTCTTAGTAGTATACTGTATATCATATTCTGTCAAGATCATTTGCCATCTTGCTATTCTTCCAGAGAGAGCAGGTTTCTCAAATATATACTTGATTGGATCCATCTTTGAAATCAATAAGGTGGTATGAGTTAACATATACTGTCTTAGTCGGCGAGTAGCCCATGCCAAAGTGCAGCAAGTTTTCTCGAGCAGTGAGTATCTTGTTTCACAGTCGGTAAACTTTTTGCTAAGGTAGTATATTGCCTGCTCTTTTCGACCAGACTCGTCATGTTGCCCTAATACACACCCCATTGAATTGTCTAACACTGTTAAGTACATAATCAAGGGTCTTCCATCAACTGGTGGCATCAAAATTGGTGGTTCCAGCAGATATCTCTTGATTTCATCAAAGGCAGTTTGGCACTCATCATTCCATTCCATCACCTGGTCTTTCTTCAACAACTTGAAGATTGGCTCACAGATGGCAGTTAATTGGGAAATAAATCTTGCAATGTAATTCAATCGTCCCAAGAAACCTCTAACCTCCTTCTCAGTATGGGGAGCTGGCATCTCTCGTATAGATTTCACTTTTGCAGGATCCACTTCAATACCTTTTCCACTGACAATGAAACCCAGGAGCTTACCAGATCTAACCCCAAAAGTACACTTGTTTGGATTTAATCTCAACTTGTATTTCTTCAACCTCTCAAATAATTTATGCAAATGATCAAGATGTTGCTCTTCATTCTGGGACCTGGCTATCATATCATCCACATATACCTCTATCTCATGATGAATCATATCATGATACAAAGCCACCATAGCACGCTGATATGTTGCCCCTGCATTCTTCAAACCAAATGGCATCACCTTATAGCAAAAGGTGCCCCACTGTGTAACAAATGTTGTCTTCTCCATGTCTTCAGGAGCCATCTTGATTTGATTGTAACCAGAGAAACCATCCATAAAAGAGAATACCTTATGCTGAGCAGTGTTGTCTACCAGAACATCAATATGAGGAAGTGGAAAGTCATCTTTGGGGCTGGCCTTATTCAAATCTCTGTAGTCTACACACATACGTACCTTACCATCTTTCTTAGGAACTGGTACCACATTTGCAACCCACTGAGGATAAGAAGTCACAGCTAAGAACCCTGCATCAAACTGTTTCATTACCTCTGCTTTGATCTTCTCTGACATTTCAGGACGCATACGACGAACCTTCTGTTTCTTTGGACGACAATCTTCTTTTACTGGTAAACGGTGAACCACGATGTCTGTATCTAACCCTGGCATATCTTCATAGGACCAAGCAAAGATCTCCACATAGTCACGTAACATCTGAATCAACCTGCTCTTGACACTATCCTCTAATTCAGCCCCTATCTTGACTTCCTTCCTGTTTTCTTCAGTTCCCAGATTCACAACTTCGAATGGCTCTTCATGTGGCTGTATAGCTTTCTCTTCTTGTTGTAACAACCTAGCAAGCTCTACAGGTACTTCACAATCGTCCTCATTTCCGTTTTCAGTTTGATAGATCAGATTCTCGAAATTATAATTGGCAATAGTTGAACTGTTATCAACAGGATCCAGAGTGGATGAGGATCTGCATTTTAGTGATGTGGGTGTGTGTAAGAACACATAGCTGATAAAACAAAAAGAAAAGAAAAGAAAGACAAAGAACACAATATTTACGAAAATGAAACGTCCACTGATTTTTATTGAATGAAGTATGCAAATGAAATGACATCCCGTAACAAGCACACCATTGTGCCCCGGGCAAGGCACAAGGCTTAAGAGTTCAATTGTTCAGGAAATTACAAACTTAAAAAACAACAACACAGTAATAGTATTTACTCCTGACTAAAGGAGATAGGGATAACATCTTCAGCTTTCCAATTATTGAGCCCAGCATCCACAGTAGGAAAGATCCAAGCATCCAGATTGTAGTCTTCATCATAGTCTCCCACATCATTGATCTGATCTTTCATAACCCCTTGATTGGTGATACGAACAGCACAAGCACGACGAACAGCCTTCTGGGACTCTGCAGTGAAACCCAAACCAAATTTGTCAGACTTGTATGGGATATCAGGAAGCTGACCCCAAATAGTACAACCACCTTCATCCACTACAGCTCTAGCATCTTTGAGGGAGGCCATTGTTGGAGGTATTCTGGTGACCACATGAACTTTCTTCACAACAGGAGGAGCTACATAATCATTAACAATCCAAGGAACCACTTCAAATGTCTGACACGGAGTTTCAACGTATTCACCTTCCACTTCCAGATACTTGAAGGTGTTTACATGACTAACAAAATACTCTTCCTCTCCATAGACAGTAACAACTTTTCCTTCCATTGGATATCTTAGCTTCTGATGTAATGTAGAGGTTACAGCACCTGCCCCATGGATCCAGGGACGACCAAGCAAACAAGAGTATGAAGGACGAATATCCATCACATAAAATGTAGCATTGAAAATCTGAGAACCAACTTTGATTGGGAGATCAATTTCTCCATGCACCACTCTTCTAGAACCATCAAAAGCCTTCACCACTATATTACTGGGTGTAAACACCCCAAATTTGCCCTCACCCATTCACACCATGGCTTGTGATCATTTCATATGCATAAACTCAATCATAGCATCTCATATCACATTTTTGATTCACTGCATTGGTTCTAAGTCATCTGCATCTAGGGTTTGTGATCTGAGCAATCCAAGAGCTTCTTGAGCCACTCCAAAGATCATAAATCACTTCAAAGAGGTCCATGAAGGTTCAAGCATCATATTATATCCTCTCAAAGTCAAGAATGTCAAAAAATCACAAGAACTGAGATTGGCATGGGAGTAGAGCCAGGTTTAACTGCACAGATGACCTAGAATTAGGGTTTTGGTTTCAGAGGCCATAACTCCAAATTTTTTGGTCATTATTGTTTCTATTGGTCTCTATATGGTATAGGGAGTATGCATATCAATTTTCATGAAGAAATTCCATGGGGAAGTCATCTGATCAAGAGTTGACTTTTCAAGCAAGTCAGTGCAAAATCAGGGCATCTGAGGCCCCCAATGACCCAACCAAAGGGTGTTCTTCATCATTTTGATTGTATATTATCTTTATTTGATCATAGAAGATGGTGGAAGTTCACAAAATTGAAGAATTTCAAGTCTTTTGCAAAGTTGACTTTTTGGGAAAGTTGACTTTTAATGAAATTGCCATTTTAGGAAACTTTTTCAACCCTTGCTTTTTGATTCAAAAATGCTTCAAATGGAAAAATTTTGGTCATGAAAGTTGTAGAATGGGTCATTCCCTTTTCAAAAAGTACAAGAACATGACCTAATTCATTTTGGATCAAAAGTTATGGCTTGTCAAAGTTGGCAAAAATCACAAAATTTCAAAGTTTCTACCAAAGAGGCAAAGTTGCAAATTCACTTCTCAAGGACAATTAAGTTATCAAATGGGCTTCTAAACTTCACAACATGATCATACAAGACCTAAAATTCAGAATGGGCCAAGAAATCTCTCGTTTTTATGGTTTATGAAGCAAGATATCTCATAAGGAGCAAAAGTGAACCAACTTGCAAAAACTCACTCAAGTGAAGATCCACTTGCTTGCTGACTTGCTGAACCATCCTAGGGTTCTCCCCACATCATGCTGCGCAGGACACACCTTTTGTCCTTGGCTAGAAAGTAGCCCATGCTTCTCTTACACAACTTTGACATTTTGGCAACTTGAGCCATACCTATCACAAAAGCACACATCACTTCTTCTGACCAATCCCAATTGTTTATACAAACAAAAAGCAAGCCAAAGCAGCTACAACACAAGCCTGAAGCACTCTCTAACACAGCATCCACATTTCCACACCATTTTGCAAGAGCCTTCGAAACTCTCAGCACAAGCCTCAAACACACAAACCAACTTCACAAATCAACTCAACACACTTCCCTGATCACAAAACACCCCTCACCATAGCCTGAAACTCAAAGAATTAAAAACACGATCACCACTTGCCATTGAACAGAACTTCTTCCATCTCTCAAACCATCCATTCTAAACTTCAAACAAGCATTGCAAGCTTCTTAGGAGGATCATTGGAGTGGATTTGAGCCAAAGAAACAGCCAGAAAAGCTCCTGAATCAAAAGCTTCAGTTCAGGTAGTCATCCCAAAACTTTTTTCCAGAAACATGTTTTTAAGTTCTTAAAAGCTTCTATGCACTTCCCTGATCATGAATATGTGTTTACTTTTGAAAATGGTTGAGAAACCAGCATGTATGAACTGTCTGAAACTTTTTGCCCTAAGAATGTTTTGATTCGATTTGGCTGTTTAATGAATGAAAAATGATGTTTGATTGAGGGGTTTGATTCGTTTTTGAATGGGGATGAGTTCTGGGCAGATAGATTTCGTTTTCATTGCGTGTAGAGAGAGATAGAGAAGTGAGCTAGCCGGAGAAGACGACCGGAACAGTGTTCCGGTCGCCTGAAAGTAATTAGGGCAGGATTAGGGTTTAATCATTTAATTAGAGAATTTTGAATCTCAGCCTTTGGATATGGCGCCAAGTCCACTCCCGCGCGCGTATGTTTGAATGTCAGCCCTTGATCTTGCATACTTTTCCATTTTCAGTTTATTTTCATTTAATTTGATTTGTTTTCTCCAATTTATTTAAAATAGCAAAACAATTTTAAAAATTCTGAAAATTTTTGTATAAACTTTTATGAATTTTCAGAAACCAAAAACATTTTTATTTTTATTTTTTGCATTAAAAAATATTTTTAAATCATTTAAAAGTTTATTTTTAATTAATTAATGAGGATTAATTAATTAAAAATACTTTTAGGTATTTAAAAATCACCAAAAAATTCATGAAACCTTTAAAATCATTTAGAAACATTGTCCAACCCTCAAACCAAATTTCTTTTTTGATCTTAATGCATTTTGACAATTTTCCATGGAATTAATTCCATTTTAAAGCATTATTTTGATCCAATCTTTGAAAAATCATTTCTGCCTAACCATTGAGAGTTGGACTTTGGTTCTTTTTGCATTGTGTCTTGCATATCATGTAGTTTGTAGGATTAAATTGGCATGAATTGATCTTGCATTTTCCATTTGTTTGACATTTTTCTTGTTAAGGTACCCTAAAACCCTAGGAATCTTAAGAAATTCATAACTTCCACTAGGTTAAGAATTGGATCCCCTCCTTTGGGCAGTGAGTTTGTATAGGTTTGGGGTTCCCTTGAGTGCATTTTCAATTTATTATCTTGATGTTTGCTTTTGGTTTTGATTTTTGTTTGGTGTATGGATCATAAACCCTAATTTGGGCTTCCTTTTGCATCCATCTTGCATTTGCTTGCATACCATGACTTGCCATAGCATTTTGTGCATCCATTTGATTCATTAGACATATTAAGACATATTAGAAGCATGTTTGATCATTACATCTTTCATTTGCCACTTTGTATGCCATTTGCATTCCATAACTTTTCATGTATGTTCATGGTTCTAAACTTGCTTCTCTTGCATCCATTTGTTCATGTGATCATCCTCATGCTTTGTTTCATGTTTGCATCATCTCATAGCATCATTATCATCACATACATGCTTCTGGTTTTGGTTTGCACTATGTCATTTCATCTCATTTTGCATTGCATTACATTCCTTTCACTAACTTTTCAGGTGGTAAGTCACTTTGAGAAGTGAATTTGCCTTCATTTCTCACAACTTCTTTTCATCTATCTTATGCATCCTTGCTGCATTTTGTTTTGTATTTGAGATTGAGCTTCCTCTTTCTTCTTCATCTTACTTTCTTTCTTCAAGTGACCTGTCTTGTTAAATGAAGCAAGTTACTTTGCTTCTCTCTGCTCCTTTCATATGCTTCCTGGTGGTTCCATTGAAGATCTTTTTTGTAAACCTCACAAACCTTAGGAACAACCAAGTATGACAATGATTAGGGTTTTGATTAGTCCCCCCACTTAGTTTTACCTTTGTGTCTCATTGAGTCTTCTCTCCTCACCTCATAATCAGGGACTAAACCCTAAAGGCTTTAAGGCTTTGTGATTAAGCTTATGCCTGCATCCTTCTATTAGGATGGAGTGTATAACTTTAATCCTAAGTGTTAAACCCTTAATGTGTTTAAATCGTTTAATCAATCCATCTAATAATCACTAAGACATCAAGCTTGTAACTTGGGCCTTGCTTTAGGGTTCTAATTCTTCCTTAAATGGTTAAGAAGGACTAACCCTAGTGTTAATGGACAAGTCCCCCTCAAGTTGTCTTACAAACCCTAAAAATCACTTCATCATCTCACCATTAACTAAAATCCACTTAATAAAGGTTTTGTTTTGTCATGAGTTTAATCCCTAATCATGGATTAAGTTGAGGAGCTTTCCTCAGCTTAAACATTCTCATCTATTATCCTTCTATTAGGATGGTGTAATGAGTCTGTTTAATCCCTGATTATGGCTTAATCTCATTACTTAACACTAAACAAAAACCACAAAAACATCTAAATAATAACAAGTAGGTTAATGATCTTAATCCTACATCAAAGGTGATTAAGTGTGAGAAGCTGACTTCACACTTAAGGTATTCTCATTACCCCTAATCAGAGGGAGGATGTGATGAGTTTACTAACCCATTGGTTTAGGCTTAAGCTCATTAACTTATGACAAACTTCAAAAGGCAATAAAAGACTGAAACTAAAAAAAAAAACAATAATTGTCTCCTCCGGGATTCTTTTCTCATCATCTTCACTCATAAACGAGAACTTGCTTCTTCCGTCTAATGCAAGACAGTTAGCACCTAAGCCAGACAGGTCATACACTTGAGCATAGGCAAGTAAGCAGTTCACAAGTCAATTCATCTTTCAGTCTCTTTGTGTCGAACTACGGTGTTCTGACTTCCTCATTGCACGAGAGGATACGTAGGCATAACTTAACAATTATCGAACAAAAAAATCTCTGTATATTCCCCCTCTTTCCAGCTTTATTCTTTTAGCCTCATAGTCTTGAGCATTTCATTCTTGTCCTTACACTGACACTGTATATATCACACTTCACTTCTCTTACACTGACACCTGTACATCCTTTTCCAGCTCTTTTTATACACAAATTGCACTGACACTACCCCTTTAAATCACAAATCTTTTAAGCGTGGATCCCGTCGAGTACGGCGGACAATCTGGGTGCTAATACCTTCCCAGGTTGTAACCAACCCCCTTTCTCAGTCTCTCTGGTTCGCAACTGTCTTATCCATCTTTTTCTAGGTCTATGCAGCATTGCCTTTCCTCCGGGATAAAAATGCCTAGCTGGCGACTCTTTTCATTCCCTGTGAGTTCACTCCATTGTGTTCTCATACCTCCTCTCGCCGACTGTTCGCGTCTGTACCCTATTTGACCCGGCTTCATTTAGTGGGAGCGACAGCTTGGCGACTCTGCTGGGGACCCTTATACTGTAACCAGGGCTTCTGGTTCTTTTTGTGGGTTCCTCCTAGCGCTTATTTGATTTGTGTTTACTGGGGTGTTATGTGTTATTTGTGTTGTATATTTATTTTGTTTATGTACAGTTGTTTTATTGCTTTCTTTACAGCTTTACATATATCATATTGTCATACTGTGCTGGCTGGATCTGGTTTTGTTGCTTTGGTGGGTGGGGTTCTATTGAGAGTTAAGGTCCTATACCTGGGACCTGAGTGACACCTAGGCTAGAGTAGTTCATGTTCTTTCCCATTCCATTTCGGTCTGGTGCGGGAATATGAAACACGGTTCAGATATGGGTTTCTTCTTGAGAACTCTGTGCTACAGATTTCCTGTAGTGCTAGGGCTATCTGGGAAGCCTGCTAAGTCTGGATGACCTTTAGTATTGACCTTCAGAAACTGAGGTGAATTAGAGGAGGATCTTTTATGGTTATTGTAAACACTGTACCTCCGGGTTGGAAGTGTTTACACTTCTCATAACTGATCCAAGTCTGAGGATCCTTGTTTTAGAACACTACCTGTGAGGGGTTGGGCTGTTTACAGGTTTGCAGGTGCCCTTGGCCTCAGCATACCCTGTTACTTTGTTTTGATTAAGAGTACTCCATTTTGGGACAGTTCTTGTGATTTTTAACCCTGGACATGTGACTCTTTATTTGAGTCCCCCACCTTGGTTACTGGACCTTTGAACCTCCATCTGGATTTCTTGGACAATACATGGACTTATATCAGAGCACTTGATCAGATCCATCTTGATCACAAACCCTTGCATATCATTTGCATACATCATCATTGCATCATTTAACATTTGCTTATTTGTTTTTCAGGGTATCCATCATATATTTTGGCTTGGTTTTGACCCCTTCATCAGCATAGACCCATCTTCATCAGTATCTACTTCAGCTATTCACTTTAACTACCTGCTTCAGTTACTGTTATCACCAGTCTCAGCCTGTCAGTGGCCCATCTGCTAGTACCAGTCATCATCATCAGCATCTGTTCTTCAGCAACATGGCACCCAAAAAGAGCAACATCTCCTATCATTTCTTTGAGCCTGAGCTGGCTGGCATCAGGAAGATCCAGGCCTTGATTACTCCAGACCATATACCACTATTCAGAGAACATTATGGAGGCATACTTGATGTGGTTATGGATTTGGACCCTTCCCAGAGGAGCTTGATTCATACTTGCCTGGAGTTCTATGATCCCCCTCTGAGGTGCTTCACCTTTCAGGATTTTCAGTTGGGGCCTTTATTAGAGGAGTATTCATCATTGGTTGGTGTACCTATCAGGGGTGGAGTCCCCTTCAACCCTGAGATGGTTTTTCCCAGTAATGAAGAAGTGGCAAAGGCACTATATCTGGAACCCTCTCTGATTGGACAGAACATGACTACCAAGGCTGGAATCTCTGGTCTACATTTGGATTTCTTGACTTCTCAGGCCATCCTGAAGGCCTCCTTGGGAGAATGGAAGGCAGTCTGTGCATTATTATCCCTTAGCATATATGGGGTCATATTATTTGCAGATGAGCCTAAGTTTATTAGCAAGAATGCAATCCATCTTTTCATCCTGAGGAACCCAGTGCCCACCTTACTGGGAGATTTCTACTACTCTGTTCACCAAAGGAATGAAAAGCAAAGAGGAAGGTTGGTGAGATGTTGTGCTCCCCTGTTCCATACCTGGCTGCTCAAACACTTGCCCAAGACTGATGCATTCTTGAATCCTCACCAGCAAAAGAATTGGGCTAGAAGACTCATTGCTTTGACCTCAGCTGACATCAGGTGGTGCACTCAGAGCACCAAGGGCAGGGACATCATTTCTAGTTGTGGGAAGTTCCCCAATGTACCCCTGATAGGAGTGAAGGGTTGCATCAACTACAACCCTCTGCTATTCAAAAGACAACTGGGCTATGCATTGGTCCACACTCCTAGAGCACAAGACTTGGCTGAAACCTTTTATTGTGAGATTAAGCCTAATCTGGCCATTGTCAGGCAAGCATCCTGGGCTTGGGACAATGTCTAGACCAAGGGAATGGCTGTTCTTGGAAGATGCAACAATGTGGCCTCAGCTCAGTACTATGAGTGGTCCCATGCCAGGGCTCAAATCTCTGGGATGCCCTTCACCATCGAGGACACCCCTGGGCCATCCACAGGACCACCTCCAGCTACTGTCAGCCTGGAGGAGTTTGAAAAATTGAAAGAGAGGAATGAGAATCTAACTCAGGCTCTACAGAAGACCCTCTGGGAGAGGAGTGACGGTCGGCTGGACATTGAAAGGTTGGAAAAGCTAAAGTTGGAGCATCTAGCTAGGATTGAGAAGTCAGAGGACTACATTAAGAAGTCAAGGGCTAGAGAGCAGATCTTGAAGAATGCCTGCAAGGAGGCTCAGTTCCAGAAGGCCAGGACTGATTTGTATCTGAAGGAGAGTCAAGCTAGGTGGGTCAGGATCACCGAAGCTCGTACTCAGGAAGATAAAAGGACTCAGGACAAGATTGAGCAGTTGGAGGCTAATGCAAAGGAGCAACAGGAAGCCCTGCTAGCAGCCTAGAGAGAGATCTCAGAGTTGAAGATTAGAGCTGGTGTGAAGAGGTCAAAGGACCAGAGTCGACACAAGAAGCTAACTGCAGCTGTTACTACCAGGAATCTTCTCATCAGGAACCTCACAGAGCGTCCAGCTGATCCTGTGACTGAAGCACTTCTAAAGGAAGTTCAGGAGGATGAGTTTGGTCTTGGTGTCTGACTTTTGCTTGTTGTTGCTTTCATTTCATTTGTACTTTTCTTTCTTATGTTGTATTTTGACCCCTCAGAGGGGCATGTATTGTAAAAAACAAACTATGTACCATTCACTTTTTGTAATATATGTGTTAGTTTGTTCTATCTGAGTTTCTTTCAAGCAAACATCAAAAGCCTCTTTCTCAGGGGTCTGGAAAGGTCAAAACCAAGTGCCAAGCCGGATACCTTGGAGACAAATAAGCATACTGCATTGCATACTAACCTTTGTTTTGTTTTGTAGGTTTGTTTTGTTTTTTGTTACTAACTCTGTTGTGGTTCAGGAACTATTGCTCGCCGACGGGTGTTCCCACTCAATCGTCCACACAGATATCCTACCCGCAACAACCTTCCGAGTATACAGATGGACCAGGTACAACAGGATCTTACAGAGGTCAGGAACCAAATGGCCAATGAGAGACTGGAAATGAGGAATCAGATGACACAATTTATGGAGGTGATGAATGGCTTAGCTCAGAGCCAGGAGAGATTAAGAGCCTTGGTAGAGAGGCAGACTCAGGAAGACCCCCATCTAGGGACTGGTGGGACAAGCAACAATGAGAGGGTTCAGCCTCATATCAACCCACCTGTATTTGGACCCCACCTTCATCCAGAGATCAATATCCCTGCTAATGTGCAAGGGAATGCTACTACGGGCAGAATACTCCAAGAAGACCCCCAGGAAGATCAGTTCACAGTGATGGGAGCTGGGGATGAGGCCTATGACAGAAGGCTAGATGAAATTGCTGAAAAATTAAGGTCCTTGGAATCTCAAAACTCCCTGGGTTTTGATGTTATGGACATGGGCTTAGTGGACGGGGTCAGGATTCCCCACAAGTTTAAACCTCCGTGCTTTGAGAAATACAACGGGACTTCCTGTCCACGGACCCACTTGCAATCCTTTCTGGGGAGGTTGAAGGCATATACCATGGATGAAAAGCTATGGATGTTTTATTTTGAGGATAGCTTAACAGGAGCTTCAAGGGAATGGTACTCTCATTTGATTAGAGCAACCATTAGGTGCTGGAAGGACCTGGCTGAGGCCTTCATTAGACAATACCAGTATAACTTGGATATGGCTCCCAACAGGACCCTCCTGATGGGAATGTCACAATCATCCAGAGAAAGCTTCCGGGAGTACGCCCAGAGGTGGAGACAGCTTGCTGCTGCTGTCCAGCCACCTATGTCAGAGAGGGAGATGGCCGACATGTTTATGAACACCCTCCAAGGGACATACATTGATAGGCTAGCTGCCTTTTCTTCTACCAGCTTTGCAGATTTCGTTATAGCTGGAGAAAGAATTGAGAGCCTATTAAAGATGGGCAAAATTTCTGACAATGGTGCCAGCTCATCCAGCAACACAAGAAAGCCTTTTGTGGGCCCAAGAAGAACTGGTGAGACTAATGCTATCCATACCAGCAGGGGCAGACCCCAATATGTTCATAGGTCTGTGGCAGCTGTCACCATTCCCGCTCCAGTTCATCCACAACCAGCATACCAACCTCAGCAACAACCCCACTACCAGCAACAAGCTCAATATCCACCTCAGAGAAATTATAACAACAACAACAACAGCAACAACAATCAGCAAAGACCGTTTCAACAGAGACCATCTCAGGCCAATAGGGTGATTGATCCGATCCCTATGCCCTATGCCACATTATTGCCACAACTCCTGAAACTCAGCCTGGTTGAGCTAAGGACATTGGCACCTCCAGATCCTGCCAGTCTGCCCAGAAATTACGACGCCAGCGCCAGATGTGCTTTTCACTCAAATGCACCTGGCCACAGTACAGAGAAGTGCAGAGCCTTGCACATGAAGGTACAAGACCTGGTAGACTCTAAGGCTCTAAACTTTGCACCCCCACCAAATGTCAGTAAAAACCCTATGCCAAACCACGGAGGACCCAGAATCAATGCTATTGAGGAAGATAAGCCGTCTTACTTGATAACTAGTGTGGGGCAGATTCGGACACCTTTGGTAGAGATTAAATCTCAACTCCTTGAATGTCAAATGTTCCCTGGATGTGAGCTAGGATGTGCTTATTGCAACATTTCAGTAAATGGGTGTGATAACTTGAGGAATGGCATAGATGGTCTCATCCAGAGTGGCTTACTTCAAATCACAACATCAATACCTACAAATCCAGCAATCTCCTTAACAACAATTCCCGAGTCTTCTACAACTGCAACAACAATTGTTCCAAACAACTCTTCAATCTCATCAACAAATGCTTCATCTGTTACTTCAACGGACCAGACATCAACAAACATCCCTTCTACAACTTCAGCACCCCTTCATTCAGTATCTCCTACAACAGCAACACCCATCCAGTCTACAGTGTCTCTTACAACATCAACAGCAAACAATGAAAGTGTCTCAACGGTTACAATTTATTATGACCCTGCAAATGATTCTGCCTACAACTCACAAAATGCCACTCCTATCAGAGCACCAGTCACAATATACTATGATCCACAGACTATCACGGTCCCTTCTGCAGCTGCTATCAGTCCAGTCACTATCACAGTGCCTGGGCCAGTACCTTATGAAAGCAGTAATGCCATCCCTTGGCATTACGGCTCCGATCTATACTACGAAGGACAGAAAATCACTTTGGAATCATCAACTTCTTCACCACAAATAGACAATGTGGGAGGAGGCGGAGGCTTCACTCGAAGCGGACGTCTCTTTGCCCCGCAGATTCCAAGACCCAGTGCCAAAGCAGAAGCTGCTGCCAAGGCAAAAGGGAAGAGCATGGTGCAAGAAGAGCAAGCTGCTAAAGAAGCTTTGAAAACCCCTTTTGATCAAGAGGTTGATGAATTCATGAGAATCATCAAGAAAAGTGATTTCAAGATAGTGGACCAGCTTCACCAGACACCTTCCAAGATCTCCATTTTATCACTGCTAATGTGCTTCGAGGCTCATCGGAACGCACTACTAAAAGTCTTGCACGCAGCTTATGTGCCAGAAGAGATCACAGTCAATCAGTTGGAAGCTGTGGTTGGGAATGTTAATGCTAGTAATGGACTAGGATTTACCAACACTGATTTGACTACTGAAGGTCGCAATCATAACAAGGCTTTGCACATTACCATGGAGTGTAAGGGTGCAGTTCTTTCCCATGTATTGGTAGACACAGGGTCATCCCTCAATGTCTTACCTAAGAAAGCCCTTGTGAAGCTGGAGTATGAAGGATTGGCATTACGTCCCAGTAACTTGGTAGTGAGAGCCTTTGACGGTTCTAAGAGATCAGTTCTGGGAGAAATTGAGTTGCCTATAACGATTGGCCCACAAACTTTCAAAACAACCTTCTACGTGATGGACATTCAGCCTGCCTACAGCTGTTTGTTGGGTAGACCATGGATTCATGCCGCTGGCGCAGTTACGTCTACCCTTCACCAGAAGTTAAAATTCGAGTGGGAGGGCCAAGTCGTTACTATTTGTGGAGAGGAAGATATTTTTGTTAGCCATCTGGCTACATACAAATACATTGAGATGGATGGGGAGATCCACGAAACTATGAGTCAAGGGTTTGAGGCCTTGAACATAAATGAAGCATCCGCTGTATCTGGAACCTCAATGACATCTTATCAACAAGCCCAGAAGGTTGTTGAAGAGGGGACTGCCCAAGGCTGGGGCAAGTTGCTGCCTGTAGAAAAGAAGGAGGATAGATTTGGGTTGGGTTACAAACCAACTCAACAAGATCAAGCAGAGGCTGCTAAGGAGTCTAATTTTGTCAGTGGGGGGATGCTCACCCCCGATGCTGTGAACAACTTGGAAGACGAGGATGAAAGCGATCGCAACCTGGAGAGTTGGATACGTCCAAAGATCCCGGGGAGCAGTATCTCAAACTGGTCTTCCCAGGAAATTATAAGAGTTACTCCTGCAGAGTAATTATTATTTCATATATTTTTTAAGCATGCATCAAGTCTTGCATCTTTCCCAAGATGACAAGACTCATTTTGTAATCGTGCCATCTGTAATTTTGTGCAACAAGATTAATCAATGAAATATCAGACATCTTTTGCAAATGAGTCTTTTTCTTTTCCGCTCACTGTTTTTTCATTTTTCTTTTTGTACAAAAAAATAAATGGCAATGTTTTCAAAATGACGACTTTATTTCACTTTTCTAAAACAAGATTAAAATCAATCACTAAAATGAACAAATTGAACCCTTGCAGAGAGTGCCTTCCAGACCGCACCAACAACAGCACGACTATGACTTCGTATGACTTTGACAATCCAATCAATCAAGCTGATGAAGGGGTTGAAGAAGATTACGAGCTTCCCGAAGAGCTAGCCAGGTTGTTGAGACAAGAGGAAAAGGTTATCACTCCTCATCAGGAGGAGGTCGAAACGATTAATCTTGGTACAGATAAAGACGTGAAAGAAGTTAAAATCGGGGCCTGCTTACAAGACTCAGTGAAGATACAACTGATTGATCTGCTTCAAGAATATGTGGATGTGTTTGCTTGGTCTTATCAGGATATGACAGGGTTGGACACCGACATTGTTATGCATAAGCTGCCTTTAAGGGAAGATTGCCCGCCGGTTAAACAGAAACTGCGCCGTACTCGCCCAGACATGGCAATGAAAATCAAAGAAGAGGTGCAAAAGCAATGGGACGCCGGGTTCCTTGCTGTAACTAGCTATCCACCGTGGGTTGCTAATATTGTACCTGTGCCCAAGAAGGATGGCAAGGTGAGGATGTGTGTCGGCTACCGGGACCTGAACAGAGCCAGCCCGAAAGATGACTTCCCTTTACCTCACATTGATGTATTGGTTGATAATACGGCTCAGTTCTCGGTATTCTCCTTCATGGACGGATTTTCAGGATACAATCAGATTAAAATGTCACCTGAAGACATGGAGAAGACAACCTTCATCACACCCTGGGGCACATTCTGTTACAAGGTGATGCCATTCGGACTGAAGAATGCTGGTGCAACATATCAACGGGCTATGGTGACGTTATTCCACGATATGATCCATAAAGAAATCGAATGTTATGTGGATGACATGATTGCCAAGTCCCTCACTGAAGAAGATCACCTGGTAAATCTGCTGAAGCTATTCAAGCGGCTGAGGAAGTACCAACTGAAGTTGAACCCCAACAAATGCACATTCGGGGTGCGATCTGGTAAGCTGCTGGGATTTATTGTAAGCGAGAAAGGGATTGAAGTTGACCCTGATAAAGTCAAAGCTATTCAAGAGATGCCTGCACCGAAGACAGAAAAAGAAGTTCGAGGTTTCTTAGGTCGATTGAACTACATTTCCCAGTTCATATCTCACCTTACAGCAACCTGTGAACCCTTGTTCAAATTGTTAAGAAAAGAACAAACGGTCAGGTGGAACGAAGACTGCCAGAAAGCATTTGACAAGATCGAGGAGTACTTGCAAGAACCTCCAATCCTTATGCCTCCAGTCAAAGGAAGACCTCTAATCATGTACTTGACAATATTAGAAGAGTCAATGGGGTGTGTGATGGGCCAGCATGACGAGTCTGGTCGAAAAGAGTATGCAATATACTACCTAAGCAAAAAGTTTACCAACTGTGAACAACGTTATTCACTGCTCGAGAAAACTTGTTGTGCTTTAGCGTGGGCTGCTCGCCGACTGAGACAGTATATGTTGACCCACACCACTTTATTGATCTCAAAGATGGATCCAGTTAAGTACATTTTTGAGAAGCCAGCACTTACCGGACGGGTTGCCAGATGGCAAATGATCCTCACAGAATATGACATCCAGTACACATCTCAGAAAGCCATCAAGGGCAGTGTATTGTCTGAATATCTTGCTGAGCAACCCATTGATGATTACCAGCCTATGAGATTCGACTTCCCTGATGAGGACATCATGTTCATAAAAGCAAAAGATCATGAAGAGCCTATTCACACTGAAGGGCCTGACCCGGAAGAAGAATGGACTATGATGTTTGATGGGGCTGTTAATATGAATGGTCGTGGTGTTGGTGCAGTACTTATTACACCTAAGGGAGTTCACATGCCTTTCTCGGCAAAACTCACTTTCAACTGCACTAACAACGAAGCTGAATACGAAGCTTGCATTATGGGTCTTGAGGAAGCCATTGACCTCAGGATCAAGACATTGACGGTATCCGGAGATTCAGCTCTGGTAGTTAATCAAACCAACGGCAAATGGTACACCCACCAGGATCATCTGATACCTTACAGGGATTATACAAGGAGGTTATTGACTTTCTTTACAACGGTCAAGCTTGAGTATATCCCTCGGGACGAAAATCAGTTTGCAGATGCTCTGGCTACCATTTCATCCATGATCAAAGTTCAAGCTGCCAACTTTGTACCTCAGATTTTAGTGTCCAGACTTGACAGACCAGCATATGTATTTGCCGCAGACATTGTCAAAGATGATAAGCCTTGGTTCCATGACATTAAGTGCTTCTTGGAGGATCAAACATACCCACCTGGGGCATCTTCCAATGATAAGAAGACATTAAGAAGGCTTGCTGGTAGCTTCTTCCTGAACACTGATGGTTCTCTATACAAGAGAAACTTTGATAGGGTACTCCTCAGATGCGTCGACAGGACAGAAGCAGATTTGTTAATGCATGAAGTGCACGAAGGATCCTTTGGTACCCATGCTGGAGGACATGCAATGGCTAAGAAGTTGCTAAGATCAGGTTATTATTGGATCACAATGGATGCCGACTGTTGTGCCTATGCCAGAAAATGCCATAAATGCCAGATGTAGATAAGGTGCATGTACCTCCCAATCCTTTGAATGTGATGTCTTCACCTTGGCCCTTTGCTATGTGGGGCATTGATATGATTGGCAAGATCGAACCGACTGCTTCGAATGGCCACAGATTCATCCTGGTTGCCATTGACTATTTCACCAGGTGGGTCAAAGCAGCTTCTTATGCAAATGTTACAAGGCAAGTGGTAGCCAGATTTCTGAAAAGAGATACCATCTGTCGATACGGAGTTCCCGAGCGAATCATTACTGATAATGGTTCCAACTTGAACAACAAAATGATGGCTGAATTATGCCGGGACTTCAAGATCCAACACCACAATTCTTCTCCCTACAGGCCAAAGATGAACGGCGCGGTTGAGGCAGCTAATAAGAATATCAAGAAGATTGTGCTGAAGATGGTAGTCACCTACAAAGACTGGCATGAAATGCTACCGTTTGCCTTGCATGGGTACCGCACGTCAATTAGAACATCCACTGGGGCAACACCGTATCAACTTGTGTATGGTATGGAGGCAGTCCTACCTGTTGAAGTTGAATTACCCTCTCTACGGGTACTAATGGATGTCAAGCTGAACGAAGCAGAGTGGGTCCGGTCCCAATACGAACAACTGAGTCTGATCGAAGAGAAAAAATTGGCTGCAATCTGTCATGGGCAGTTATATCAGAAAAGAATGAAGAGAGCCTTCGATCAGAAAGTTAGGCACCGAGAGTACCAAGTAGGAGATCTTGTGCTGAAGAGGATCCTCCCTCCACATACAGACCACAGGGGAAAGTGGACTCCGAATTATGAAGGACCATTTGTAGTAAAGAAAGTTTTCTCCGGTGGAGCACTCATGCTCAGCACTATGGATGGTGAAGATTTCCCGTCCCCTGTGAATTCAGATGCAGTTAAAAAATACTTCGCATAAAAAGACCCGCTGGACATAAAAACAGAATGTAAGTCCAGGCAAAAATAGGGCATCCCAGCGAGTCAAAAACAGAATAAAAGACTCGGGCAAAAATAAGGGAAAATAAACACACAAAAAATGTGTACACCCGTTGAGTTGAAAAGCCACATTGGACAACTCAGGCAAAAATGGGTATCCCGATGGATTGAAAACCCGAAAGGGCGATCCATGCAAAATAAGGGATTAAGCGAACAACTGCATGCTGAACTCGTCTGTATCGCCTACAATTTGGTAAACCTCGAAAGGATCAAGCTTCTATCAGAATCAGCCTTCTTCAGAAAGCAAGGCGAGAAGAACGTCAAATGTCATACGAGTCATAGCAGGAAGGAAGCTCCTTGAAGCGTCATCAACGTTGCCAGCGTTTTTTTTCTCAATTTGTAACAATCTCCTCATTTTAGGGGATATGTTTCTTTGACTGTATCTTACCAATTCAGGGCACATGAATTAATGAAATCAGACTTTCAGTCATGTTTCGTCTTGTACATTTTATTTTGCAAAGAATGTCTGATGTCTCTAAAAAACTGATTGCATAAGTACAGATGTTTTTCTTCTAAAAATACATGCTTGCAGGGAGTATACTTACTCTCGGGAGTGTCTAAACTCCTTTGATAGAATCCGGTAAGGGATACCTCGGGATCACTTGTGCGTTCCTCTACCATTGCAGGATTGCAGGTATTCAAAAGCGCAACATGGGGCACGAAAGTTTCATCCCAGCAAGCTGGAAAATCAACACTCAGTCTTAGCACCCGAAGTGCTTTCTCCCCAGCTGAGTTGCCATTTGTCACTTCTCCCAGCCGAGGTGCCAATCATTCTTCCTCCTCAGCCAAATATAAAAGCCAGGGAACCATCTCCCCACAGATTTTCAGCCTCTATCCAGAAGATCAACGCATGAAGGAATCACAACAGAGTGACGAGAGCTTCTACAAACCCCAGCTGGGTCCTCCATTTACTGGAATAGGTTATTGACCCATTTCCCCAAGCAGAATCATATGCGTTAGATCTACCAATGATCTCATCCCCAGCTGGGATGTCCACTTCAAGCAGATCAGCCAGATATCTTCATGGCAACGGGATCTGAATCCCGGTTTGGTATCTTTGCATAATCATGGCATTCGCATCATATTCACCCACAAAGCGTAGCATTCCGTCTAATACGGAGCATTACGGCAAAAATCAAACAAATTGCAAGCCATGTTCTGAATCAAACACTTGTGAATAATGACCATCCATCAAAAACATACAGATTGCTCCCTAAATTCCCCAGCAGAGAGTTAAAGCTAAAACAGTTGCCTCACATTCACAAAACGTCAGTACATACTCCTTGTGGCACCCGTCCGTGTCATATCCCCAGCAGAAAGACAAAGACATCCCCTTTGCACTCACAGATATATGTATACACTTTCTTGACATCCGTCCATGTCATTTTTCCCAGCACAATAACCTAAAATGTCAGATACTTGTTTATACTATACTTTTCTCCTTTTCTGACACTCGCCCGTGTCACTCCCTCTCGCAAGTTAAACACTCATCTATACATTACTCATACTTATACAGATACTCGTCCGTATCTTGTATACACCATTTATATCCCCGCAGATTCAACACTGGTCCTTGTTCTTTGTTAACCAGTTGGTACTCGTCTGTACCATCATCTCAGAACATGTGTCAAGCGTTTGTTTCTACTTGATACTCGTCTGTATCATAGTCTTAAGGATGCTCGTCCGCATCTTTAATCCATACACCGTGTCAAACACTCTTGTCTTCTTGAATATAGACACTCGTCCGTGTCTACTATTCCCCAGAAGAGTCCTCTCAGATTCAACACTCGTCCGTGTTATCTGTTAACCAGTTGATACTCGTCCGTATCATCATCTCTGAACACGTGTCAGTATTTGTTTCTACTCGATGCTTGTCCGTATCGTAGTCTTAAGGATGCTCGTCCGCATCTTTAATCTATACACAAACATCTAAACACTTATACCTTTTATTTCCTGGATATAAACACTCGTCCGTGTTTACTATTCCCCAGTAAAGCAAATTTTCTTTTTATCTGACATTCGTCCTATGTCTTGATAAACCCTGAGAGCAGTCGTCCCCTGCTAGGTGATCGTCCTTTACCTCTTGATGATCGTCCTTCATCATGCTCGTCCGATGGCCGTCCCCATCGTTGATCTTTTCTATCCGACATTCGTCCTATGTTGTGATATTTAGCAGCCGTCCCCTGCTAGGTGATCGTCCTTCACCTTTTTTGATGATCGTCCTTCATCATTTTATCCAATGGCCGTCCCCATTGTTGATTCTTGGTTATCTGACATTCGTCCTATGTCATGATAAACCTTGAGAGCAGCCGTCCCCTGCTAGGTGATCGTCCTTCACCTCTTGATGGTCGTCCTTCATCATGCTCATCCGATGGCCGTCCCCATCGTTGACCTTTTATCCGGCATTCGTCCTATGTCGCGATATTTTTTGGCAGACGTACCCTGCCAGGTGATCGTCCTTCACCTTAGATGACCGTCCCTCATCTTATCCCCAACAGAGCAGCCGTCCCCTGCTAGGTGATCGTCCTTCACCTTTGATGACCGTCCCTCATCATTATTTCATTTATTCTTTAACCCGATGGTCGTCCCCGTCGTGGTCCCTTTTCCTTTTCCTGATGATCGTCCTTCATCAGTTTATCCCGATGGCCGTCCCCATCGTGGCATACTTTACTTTAGGAACTTGATGGCCGTCCCCATCATTTTTCATTAATCCCCAGAGAATATTATAACTTTACTTGATGGCCGTCCCCATCATGATTCCTTTTTATCCCCAGCATGTCGGCCGTCCCCGTCATTGCTTTATCTTCCGCACTTTTCCAGCGTGTCGGCCATCCCCGTCATTGCTCTTTACCCAGCAGTCGTCCTCTGCTCGACGGTCGTCCTCCATCGCCCACACTTTACAATATACTTTATTTTCTTTTACAATCTATATCCCTTTTCTTCTTCATTCTGTGAGTGCAAATTTTGGTCTGTCTTTGGTATTCAACCACAAGTTATCTTGTTTGCCTGTTAAGCCGTTGCTTACATCCTGCACAGCTAACTCATGTTTGAATAGGTGCAGCTGTAAACACCCCAAATTTTCCCTCACCCATTCACACCATGGCTTGTGATCATTTCATATGCATAAACTCAATCATAGCATCTCATATCACATTTTTGATTCACTGCATTGGTTCTAAGTCATCTGCATCTAGGGTTTGTGATCTGAGCAATCCAAGAGCTTCTTGAGCCACTCCAAAGATCATCAATCACTTCAAAGAGGTCCATGAAGTTTCAAGCATCATATTATATCCTCTCAAAGTCAAGAATGTCAAAAAATCACAAGAACTGAGATTGGCATGGGAGCAGAGCCAGGTTTAACTGCACAGATGACCTAGAATTAGGGTTTTGGTTTCAGAGGCCATAACTCCAAAATTTTTGGTCATTCTTGTTTCTATTGGTCTCTATATGGTATAGGGAGTATGCATATCAATTTTCATGAAGAAATTCCATGGGGAAGTCATCTGATCAAGAGTTGACTTTTCAAGCAAGTCAGTGCAAAATCAGGGCATCTGAGGCCCCCAATGACCCAACCAAAGGGTGTTCTTCATCATTTTGATTGTATATGATCTTTATTTGATCATAGAAGATGGTGGAAGTTCACAAAATTGAAGAATTTCAAGTCTTTTGCAAAGTTGACTTTTTGGGAAAGTTGACTTTTAATGAAATTGCCATTTTAGGAAACTTTTTCAACCCTTGCTTTTTGATTCAAAAATGCTTCAAATGGAAAAATTTTGGTCATGAAAGTTGTAGAATGGGTCATTCCCTTTTCAAAAAGTACAAGAACATGACCTAATTCATTTTGGATCAAAAGTTATGGCTTGTCAAAGTTGGCAAAAATCACAAAATTTCAAAGTTTCTACCAAAGAGGCAAAGTTGCAAATTCACTTCTCAAGGCCAATTAAGTTATCAAATGGGCTTCTAAACTTCACAACATGATCATACAAGACCTAAAATTCAGAATGGGCCAAGAAATCTCTCGTTTTTATGGTTTATGAAGCAAGATATCTCATAAGGAGCAAAAGTGAACCAACTTGCAAAAACTCACTCAAGTGAAGATCCACTTGCTTGCTGACTTGCTGAACCATCCTAGGGTTCTCCCCACATCATGCTGCGCAGGACACACCTTTTGTCCTTGGCTAGAAAGTAGCCCATGCTTCTCTTACACAACTTTGACATTTTGGCAACTTGAGCCATACCTATCACAAAAGCACACATCACTTCTTCTGACCAATCCCAATTGTTTATACAAACAAAAAGCAAGCCAAAGCAGCTACAACACAAGCCTGAAGCACTCTCTAACACAGCATCCTCATTTCCACACCATTTTGCAAGAGCCTTCGAAACTCTCAGCACAAGCCTCAAACACACAAACCAACTTCACAAATCAACTCAACACACTTCCCTGATCACAAAACACCCCTCACCATAGCCTGAAACTCAAAGAATTAAAAACACGATCACCACTTGCCATTGAACAGAACATCTGCCATCTCTCAAACCATCCATTCTAAACTTCAAACAAGCATTGCAAGCTTCTTAGGAGGATCATTGGAGTGGATTTGAGCCAAAGAAACAGCCAGAAAGCTCCTGAATCAAAAGCTTCAGTTCAGGTAGTCATCCCAAAACTTTTTTCCAGAAACATGTTTTAAGTTCTTAAAAGCTTCTATGCACTTCCCTGATCATGAATATGTGTTTACTTTTGAAAATGGTTGAGAAACCAGCATGTATGAACTGTCTGAAACTTTTTGCCCTAAGAATGTTTTGATTCGATTTGGCTGTTTAATGAATGAAAAATGATGTTTGATTGAGGGGTTTGATTCGTTTTTGAATGGGGATGAGTTCTGGGCAGATAGATTTCGTTTTCATTGCGTGTAGAGAGAGATAGAGAAGTGAGCTAGCCGGAGAAGACGACCGGAACACTGTTCCGGTCGCCTGAAAGTAATTAGGGCAGGATTAGGGTTTAATCATTTAATTAGCGAATTTTGAATCTCAGCCTTTGGATATGGCGCAAAGTCCACTCCCGCGCGCGTATGTTTGAATGTCAGCCCTTGATCTTGCATACTTTTCCATTTTCAGTTTATTTTCATTTTATTTTTCATTTAATTTGATTTGTTTTCTCCAATTTATTTAAAATAGCAAAACAATTTTAAAAATTCTGAAAATTTTTGTATAAACTTTTATGAATTTTCAGAAACCAAAAACATTTTTATTTTTATTTTTTGCATTAAAAAATATTTTTAAATCATTTAAAAGTTTATTTTTAATTAATTAATGAGGATTAATTAATTAAAAATACTTTTAGGTATTTAAAAATCACCAAAAAATTCATGAAACCTTTAAAATCATTTAGAAACATTGTACAACCCTCAAACCAAATTTCTTTTTTGATCTTAATGCATTTTGACAATTTTCCATGGAATTAATTCCATTTTAAAGCATTATTTTGATCCAATCTTTGAAAAATCATTTCTGCCTAACCATTGAGAGTTGGACTTTGGTTCTTTTTGCATTGTGTCTTGCATATCATGTAGTTTGTAGGATTAAATTGGCATGAATTGATCTTGCATTTTCCATTTGTTTGACATTTTTCTTATTAAGGTACCCTAAAACCCTAGGAATCTTAAGAAATTCATAACTTCCACTAGGTTAAGAATTGGATCCCCTCCTTTGGGCAGTGAGTTTGTATAGGTTTGGGGTTCCCTTGAGTGCATTTTCAATTTTTTATCTTGATGTTTGCTTTTGGTTTTGATTTTTGTTTGGTGTATGGATCATAAACCCTAATTTGGGCTTCCTTTTGCATCCATCTTGCATTTGCTTGCATACCATGACTTGCCATAGCATTTTGTGCATCCATTTGATTCATTAGACATCTTAAGACATATTAGAAGCATGTTTGATCATTACATCTTTCATTTTCCACTTTGTATGCCATTTGCATTCCATAACTTTTCATGTATGTTCATGGTTCTAAACTTGCTTCTCTTGCATCCATTTGTTCATGTGATCATCCTCATGCTTTGTTTCATGTTTGCATCATCTCATAGCATCATTATCATCACATACATGCTTCTGGTTTTGGTTTGAACTATGTCATTTCATCTCATTTTGCATTGCATTGCATTCCTTTCACTGACTTTTCAGGTGGTAAGTCACTTTGAGAAGTGAATTTGCCTTCACTTCTCACAACTTCTTTTCATCTATATTATGCATCCTTGCTGCATTTTGTTTTGTATTTGAGATTGAGCTTGCTCTTTCTTATTCATCTTACTTTATTTCTTCAAGTGACTTGTCTTCTTAAATGAAGCAAGTTACTTTGCTTCTCTCTGCTCCTTTCAGCTGCTTCCTGGTGGTTCCATTGAAGATCTTTCTTGTAAACCTCACAAACCTTAGGAACAACCAAGTATGACAATGATTAGGGTTTTGATTAGTCCCCCCACTTAGTTTTACCTTTGTGTCTCATTGAGTCTTCTCTCCTCACCTCATAATCAGGGACTAAACCCTAAAGGCTTTAAGGCTTTGTGATTAAGCTTATGCCTGCATCCTTCTATTAGGATGGAGTGTATAACTTTAATCCTAAGTGTTAAACCCTTAATGTGTTTAAATCCTTTAATCAATCCATCTAATAATCACTAAGACATCAAGCTTGTAACTTGGGCCTTGCATTAGGGTTCTAATTCTTCCTTAAATGGTTAAGAAGGACTAACCCTAGTGTTAATGGACAAGTCCCCCTCAAGTTGTATTACAAACCCTAAAAATCACTTCATCATCTCACCATTAACTAAAATCCACTTAATAAAGGTTTTGTTTTGTCATGAGTTTAATCCCTAATCATGGATTATGTTGAGGAGCTTTCCTCAGCTTAAACATTCTCATCTATTATCCTTCTATTAGGATGGTGTAATGAGTCTGTTTAATCCCTGATTATGGCTTAATCTCATTAATTAACACTAAACAAAAACCACAAAAACATCTAAATAATAACAATTAGGTTAATGATCTTAATCCTACATCAAAGGTGATTAAGTGTGAGAAGCTGACTTCACACTTAAGGTATTCTCATTACCCCTAATCAGAGGGAGGATGTGATGAGTTTACTAACCCATTGGTTTAGGCTTAAGCTCATTAACTTATGGCAAACTTCAAAAGGCAATAAAAGACTGAAAACTCAAAAAAAAAACAATAATCGTCTCCTCCGGGATTCTTTTCTCATCATTTTCACTCATAAACGAGAACTTGCTTCTTCCGTATAATGCAAGACAGTTAGCACCTGAGCCAGATAGGTCATACACTTGAGCATAGGCAAGTAAGCAGTTCACAAGTCAATTCATCTTTCAGTCTCTTTGTGTCGAACTACGGTGTTCTGACTTCCTCATTGCACGAGAGGATACGTAGGCATAACTTAACAGTTATCGAACAAAAAAATCTCTGTATATTCCCCCTCTTTCCAGCTTTATTCTTTTAGCCTCATAGTCTTGAGCATTTCATTCTTGTCCTTACACTGACACTGTATATATCACACTTCACTTCTCTTACACTGACACCTGTACATCCTTTTCCAGCTCTTTTTATACACAAATTGCACTGACACTACCCCTTTAAAACACAAATCTTTTAAGCGTGGATCCCGTCGAGTACGGCGGACAATCTGGGTGCTAATACCTTCCCAGGTTGTAACCAACCCCCTTTCTCAGTCTCTCTGGTTCGCAACCGTCTTATCCATCTTTTTCTAGGTCTATGCAGCATTGCCTTTCCTCCGGGATAAAAATGCCTAGCTGGCGACTCTTTTCATTCCCTGTGAGTTCACTCCTGTGTGTTCTCATACCTCCTCTCACTGACCGTTCGCGTCTGTACCCTATTTGACCCGGCTTCATTTAGTGGGAGCGACACTGGGCTTCAGCACAGCATCTTCAGGACTCAGCTTATTCAGGACTTCTTTGGGCAACACATTCAGAGAGGAACCATTGTCTATCAATACATGTGACAGGGTAGTTCCCCTGCATTCAATTGAGATATGCAGAGCCCTGTTATGATCCCTCTTGGCAGGGGTCAAATCAGCATCAGAAAACCCTAACCCATTATCATAAGTCAGGTGGGCAACACAATTCTCAAACTGGTCAACAGAAATTGCATTGGGTACATGAGCAGTCTTCAGAAACTTGATCAAAGCTTTTGCATGAGCTTCAGAACATAACAACAGAGACAACATAGAAATCTTGGAGGGAGTATGCCCCAACTGATCAACAATGTCATAATCACTCTTGCGAATGATTTTCAATACTTCTTCCATCCGCTTAGAGAGATCATCAGCAGCTGGCACATCAGTAGGTATAGGTTCAATAACAGGACCCTTGCCCCGAGCATCAGTGGTGGAAGTAGCAGGAGTAACTGCATTCTTGGAAGTCACTGGAGGATAGAAAACCCTTCCACTTCGTGTGATCTTACTAGACCCAGCAATATTATCAACATCAATAGGCACATCAGCTAAGGGTTCTTGCTTAACACCATGGATGTAAACATCAGACCCATAATGCCAAGGCACAGCTTTGTCAGACGTATACGGAATAGGACCAGGAGTAGTGATGACCATAGGAGCCACTCTGGCTTCAGCAACAACCTTCACAGGGCCTTCAGCAGTAATCTTGATTGGACCTTTATGAGTGATTTTAACAGGTCCTTTTGAAGTGATCCTTACCGGTACTTTGTCAACCATATCAACCTCTTCAGTCTTCCTACCTTGAGTAATATGATCCACCATACTCTCTACAGATGATGGAGTCCTCTCAAACACTATGGTATACTTATCCATGAGACGTTGAATTCCATCTCTCAATCTCCAGCAACTATCCGGCTTATAGGTACAATACAAACAATCTTCACGACAACCTGGAAAGAACCCAGCTTGCACTAACTTCTTCTTGATAACAGACATTGGTATGGTCAATTCTGCAACTGAATAGATATGTAAATCTTCATCAATGGCATTGACAGTCTTCTCGTGATTTGGCATGGGAGCAGTAATCACGTTTGGAGTACCCGGAGGGTCAAACTCAATTTCTCCAGCCTCAATCATATCTTGAATTTTGTTCTTCAAGACCCAGCAGCTATTAGTATCATGTCCCTGACAATTCGAATGATATGCACATCGTGCATTGGGATTGTACCTGGGAGAGGTAACATTAGGATTCTGAGGAGCCTCTTTCAGAGTAATGAGTTCAGCCTTCAACAAGTGTTGCAATGCCTGAGCCATTGACATGTTGATCTTAGTGAACTGCCTTCTAGCCCTCTGTTGGTTGCCCTGTGGCTGTTCTGTTGTTGCAGGAGTTGGATTTGAAATATGGACTGCACTCACAGACTGATGCCTTCTATTACGATCAGGTTGACCATAAACAGCATTGGATTCTTTCTTCCCAGTGGGAGGCTTCTTTGCAGCACCTGATGAAGAAGTACCCACCTAGATTTTGCCACTCTTTATACCATTTTCCACGCGCTCTTCTGTCATTATCAACTCAGTGAAGCCAGATGATGAGCTTCCAATGAGATGACTGTAAAAAGGACCATTCAGCGTACACATGAACATATCAACCAATTCCCTGTCAGTTAAAGGGGGTTGAACTCTTCCAGCTAAATCTCTCCACTTCTGAGCATACTCCTTGAAGCTTTCTTTGGCACCCATAGACATGCTTTGCAGCTGCATGCGAGTGGGAGCTAAGTCAGCATTGTATTGATACTGCTTATAGAAAGCTTCAGCAAGATCATTCCAATCCCTGATGTTGACACTCTCCAATTGATAATACCACTCCAATTGAGCTCCAGATAAGCTCTCTTGGAAAAAATGGATCCACAACTTCTTATCAGCAGTGTGAGGTTGGATCCTTCTGACATAAGACCTCAGATGCAGCTTGGGACAAGAGACCCCATCATAAACAACAAATGTAGGAACCTTGAAACCAATGGGTATGACTACCCCAGATATCAGACTCAAATCTTCAAAATCCAGCCCAGAAGACTTCTGCAACTCCATAGCATCCATTCTATCCACCAGCATTTTGAATTTGTCTTCATTAGGTTCATGGTAGTAATTAGCACTCAGAATCAGAGTCCCCCATAGTGTTGTGGAGACTGCCTCCCTCTTTTTCAGACTCTTCAGATTCATAGTCTTCAACTGGTTCTTTGGTCTTGGCAAGACCTTTGAACCTTCTTCCCATGTTGATCAGGCCACCTGACCTTCTAGTCTTCTTAGTCTTCTTGGCCAGCAGTGTCTTCAATTCATCCTGCCCCTTGGTCAGGTTCAGGATCAGCTCTTGGAACTGTGCATTTTGTGTCTGGAGATCCTTAACTGTTTGTTCAAGAGCCATTGCTGAAATAAACAGCGAGAAGATGAGAAACCTGTGCACAATTATAAACCTGTGATGCAATGAGATGATATGTGAATGTATATGCAATGTTTTCAAGGACCGCAGGATTTAAATTTGCTTAAACAAACACGAAAGTAAACTTTTATTAGTAATAAATTTGTTTTGCTTCTTGGGCTTACAAAAATGAAATGAAATAAATACAAGAGATGGGGTTTTAAGTCTCCCATTGACGTTTCCTCTTTGTGTTGAGGTATGAGTTGAGATTCCGTTCCTCGTGAAGTTGCTTTGTTAGTTCCAGGATTCTTTCTTGGCTTGCTTTGTAATGAGCCTCGAAAGTATCCCTTTGCTCCTTCAACTGGATCCAGGATCTCTGTAAGTCTTCCATGTCAGTAGGCATGTCTGGGTAAAGGATGGTATAAGCAGTGTCTCCTTCAGCAACAGGCTCCATAGTAACTGGCAGGATGGCAGGATATGGCATCATAAGAGTCTTAGCACGAGCTCGTACCCATCTGAGATAAGCCTCCATAGAAATAGTGTACTTAGGCTCCAGTGTCTTGCTGTCAACCCTGTTTACTTTTCCCCAGGCTCGTATGAATCTCTGACGGTAACCTTGAAGATCGTTGTCGTAGTCAAACACAATGCCCTGAATCAACATGTCATGTGGACCATCACTCCGAGCATAACCAAACTGTCGTAAAGCTAGAGAGGGTTTGTAGGTGATGCCTCCTCTTATGCCTAGAAGTGGTACATTAGGAAACTCCCCACAACGGTCAATGATAGTGACATTCTCCATAGATCTGGAGCACCAATGAATATCTGAATGCGAGAGTGACATGATCCTTTTGGACCACCTGAACCCTTGCTCATTCTTCATTACTGAACGGGGAAGGTGAGAAATAAACCACCTAGAAAGCAAAGGTATGCAGCACATCAAAGTTCCTCTTGCCCTTGTAGTACGGGTGTGAAGAGAATGTAGGATGTCTCCAAGCAATGTAGGCACTGGATTGTGACTCAGGAATATGTTGATGGCATGAACTTCTATGAACTGATCAGGATTGGGGAACAACATTAGGCCATAAATCAACAAGGCTAAGATCTCCTCAAAAGCATCATAACTCATAGCCTTCAAGAACACTTGAGCCTTCTCTATTAACACCTTAGCAAGAATACCCTTAACTCCGCTTCTTGTTTCTAAAACAATGTCTGACTTCTTCAGATGTAGAGCTGCAGCAATAACCTCTGGTTTAAGCTCCTTCTCCAAGCCTGTGAAGGGTCTTTGATCAAGAACAGGTATACCCAGAAGTTTAGAGAACTCTTCCATTGTAGGAACCAACTGATAGTCAGGGAAAATAAAGCAATGGTGTTTAGGGTCAAAGAACTGAAACAGAACACTCATCATGTCTTCATTGAAACCTGAAGTGACTAGATCCAATAGGTGACCATGTCTCTTGATAAACTGGGAATGATCAGACACTTGAGAAACCAACTCTTTAAGCTTAGCAGGTATCCCTACAAAGTTGATCCTGATAGTGTTTCTACGAGCAGAAGCCATGGCCTGCAACAAAGAACAAAGATAAATCCTTTGGTCCTTGAAATGGTTAGTGAAAATGCTATGCTTATGATGCATGATGATGTCATGATGTTATGTTCAATCACAAACATGTGGCACACACAAACAAGTCACACCATAGCCCTAGGTTTAAAGGCTTGCATGAGGTTCAAAGGTAAGTACCCTCCCCTGAAGTTTAGATGGTTCATCCTGTCCTATAAAGTAACCAGGTTCTAAGGGATCTCAATATCATTGATCCTTCACAAGGGTGGTTGTTCAGTAGGCAACTTACTTGCCAACCAAAACCCTCCAAGTTTAAGATCTCAATGAGTGTAGTATCGAGTATCAACCAACTTCAGTCTGCACCAAAGCCGGCTATCTCACTACTTTCTAAAGGCCAAGATGGGATGACTAGGGTTCTAAAAGTTAGTTAGTGTATTGACAACATATGGCAGCCTCATATTATCCTCAACTTGACTTAAGGAACATAAGCACCAACCAAGAAGTCACACTAACTATGGCCACCAGATCAACCATATCGGTATACGCCGTACAGTTTCCTTGGTCTATTGCCATTTACCAAAGGTACACTAGATCCGGGTTAGGATCTTTCACACATAAGAGCCCAACAAGTAAGTATAAAGCAAACAAGGCAAACAATTTTAAAGTGATCTAATTCCTAAGGGTACCCCTCTTTAATATTAAATCCCCAGCAGAGTCGCCAGTTCTGTAACACGGTGGGAGAACTAACTTTAGTTAAATGTTGCGGATAGCAAGAGTCGCCACCGACTTTTATTTTATCCAAAGGAAAGGCATAAAAGAACAGGAAAGACCTTTAAAAGATTTTTGGGTCCGGGGGGTAGGTTATGTAAAGGGAAGGTGTTAGCACCCTTTACATCCATGGTTATCCATGGGCTCTTAGTTACTTAGCTCACTTTAAAATGTTTTTGAAAATGTGAAGTGTGTGAATAGAAATTTTCTTAAGAGTTTATAATGGCTCATGTATGGATGCGTATAAACCTTTGTTTTGAAAATTTGTTTGAAATTGTGAAGTGTTTGAAAAGTTTTGAAGAGTGAGCAAGTAACTATGAGGAACCTACCCTAAGTTTAAGTCTTTTCTGTTCTTGAATCCTTTAAATGGTAAGACTATCCCTATTATTAAGGAATAGGTAGTCATTACCTTGGATGTGAGGGACAAGTAAGGGTCATCTGTTAATGTAGGCAACTGTGGGGTGTATAAGCATTTTTGGAGGGACTGTCATCTTTATTCGGAAGGGACAAGATCATTACGAAGGCAACATTCGAAGAGGGACTTGATCTTTTACTGTTAAGGGACTAGATGACTTTACTTTGAGGGACTTTTTGCTTTATACACCCTACTTGACCTTTTTGAATAGGCAATATGAGAGGTATCCCTAAGAAAGTGAGATGGCGATCAAAGATCGACTTACGTGTGTGAGTGTACAATTTTAAATAATTATCTTTTAAATTAAGTGATCTAAATTAATTTTAAATAACATACATGTTTACACTCCCTATTTACTAACCATAGCATACAAAAATAAATAATTTAAACATTATAAAATATTACATCCAGGAGCAATTACATAATAATAAAAGCAATTTAAATAAATAATCAAAATAAATAAATAAGCAAAATAAGAAAAATAAATAAATAAGCAAAATAAACAAGTAAGCAAAATAAATAAATAATTATAATAGGGTTAGTAGAAAATAATAATAATAATAATTTAAAAATAAATGGGGTTAGTAATAATCATATAAACATAATTAATAATAATAATAATAAGCAAAAATAGTATAATAAACAAAATTTAGAAGTTAATAAGAAAATACAAACAATCATATTAATTATTAAAAAATTTGAAATTATTAAATCAATTATGAACATATTATGAGAAATAAATTATAATTATTAAATTTGCAATTTTTTTAGAAATTACTTACATACATAATTAAAGTATAAACAATTAGTGAATATTTCCATAAAAATAAATTAGGCATTTTAATTTTTACACATATTTATGTACAAAATTTTAGATTATAAACAATTTATGTATTTAATAAAAATTAGATTAAATATAAATAATAATATTAAACAAAAATAAAAGAAATTAGGGTTTTTAGAAATTATATTTTTAGGGTTTATAAAAATAAATTGAGTTTTATATACAAAAATGTCAAATATTAATCTAATTATTATAATGTATACATATTTTTAATTTTTAATATATAATAATAAATTAAGTTTAGAAAAATCAATTACAAAATATTTACATATTGTTTTTTTTCTAGAATTATTTAAATACATACTAAACATGATTATATTTAATTAATAGTAATATAATTAATAAAACAAATTAAATAAAATAAAAAAAATTGAAACTTACCTGGCTGGGATTTGAACCCAGCACCTTTGGCTTGCAATCAGCAACACATACCACCAGGCTACCAGCGCGCGGGTGATAAGGAGATGAGAGGAATTTGTTTTATGCCCTAAACCTGGAAATCAGAAAAAAGAAATAAAAAGCAAAAGGCCTGGGGGAATTGAACCCAGGACCTTCACAATATCACACAAACACATTACCATTCTAGCTGGGAGAGCGCACATGTACACATAATCACTTTAATTCATAATATATTATAACTTCTAATTATCTGGAAAAAACAACAAAATGTGGTGAAGCCAGGATTCGAACTCCTGCCCATAAGCAGCACACGCGCATAGCCTACCACTGGGACAAACACAAGTTTGTGATATTAAACAGAAACAAAACATAAAAATATTAAAATCAAATTCAAATTCCAGAAACGCGCGCGCAGGGCCTTCATCTTCTTCATATTACCTGCGAAAATTAATACAACTTTTCCTGCGAAATTTCATACAAGTTCTTCTATGTTCATGTCCTGCGAAATTCAAACACCAAACAAACAGTACAATTACATCAAATTGTTTATACCAATGAGTTCCTTATGGTTCACACAATCAATCCACGTTGTTAGAATTTATTTATATTGTCTAAATCGTAAAACCCTAATTCGGCCATTCAAACCCTAACAATGGTGAAATACGATTGGGGGTACCAAGCTTCAAGGTTATTGTCCATAAACATTCCTATCATCATCACAAACATCAAACAATCATCAAATTTCATTTAAATCAAGTAAATATATGGAATCGAAAAACTCATATTCAAGAACAAAGTTTGATTCGGTTTGAATGATTTAAGGTGTTATGGATGCATATGAACATTGGTACACATTCAGTGAAGCTTAGGGATCAATGTTGTGTCCTTAGAATACCTTCTAATGTCCTCAAATGAAGAACCCGAAAATTGATTTTTGGATGATTTTTTTTGGTTTGTGAAACTTACTCTTGAGGCTGGAAAATTCGTGGCTTGTGATTAGGGTTATGTAATATATTTATAGTGTGATCAATTAGGTCAGAAAAAATCATTGCTTGTGTGAAGAATATGATCTAAAAAGATTCAAAGAGATTATGCCTTAAAAATCAAATATTTTTGCATGAACACTTGCTATTTTAGGCCAATCATCATGATCTTCTTTCCACTTTGATACCAATTACTTTTATGATTTTCTAGAAGCTCAATCATATTTAAATCTTTGACTTTTATATTTTATTTTAATTTAAAATGATTTTTAATGAATTAAATCAAAATAAATAAAAATAAAATGATAAAAAATCTGATTTTTGTTGACTTGGGTCGTGCATGAAGTCATAGTATGGATTGGGTCATCATATAGCAAGCCCATTTAGAAGAAATTGGTTTTAGACCTCCATTTTCTTCATAAACCAACCAAAAATTTCCCAACTTTGCAAGGGCACATATCCTTCAATTTTAATTCTATGAGGGTGTTCTTGGATATTTTGGAAAGCTTGAAGAGTCCTCTAACCAACCCCACTGGTTTCATGTTCATATCATTCACCATTCTCAAGTTATGCCCTTTTGAAGTTGTTGACTTTTTGTTGACTTTCAAAAGGACCTATAATGTCTTAGCTCATACCTTCCAAATGAAGCATTTTTGGGCTTGGCTTGTGAGACAAAAAGTTGTAGAGAATTCAATTTCCTTCAAAATGAGCTTTGGATGGAGACTTGGTGATGAAGCATGTGAAAGTTATGGCTGTTCAAAGTTCAGTTGACTTTTACTAAGAAAACCCTAATTTAGAAACTCCTGATTCTTGATGATCTGAAATATCCTTGATGAATCATGATCAACCCTTTATAAAATGATGAATTTTACTTCATATACTTGATGTTGGCAAAAAATCATGAAGTTTGACTTTGGTTTGACCACAGTTGACCTCAGTTTGACTTTTTAACTGCTTTGACTGATTTTGACTTATCTGATCATCTGACTGAGCAAACTTTTGAGAAAAGTCTTGAAACTTGTCATGGGGGTTCTTACACACATATAAGATGTTATGAAGCTCACTTGAAGTCTTGGAAGTCCATTTAGCCTGACTAAAGTCAAAACCCTTGTTTTGGATGCACTGGTTAGGAGGTGCATTGTATGAGGGATTTGTCAACTCTTCTGACCAATTGTGAACTTTGTGAACCTTGTGAACCATCATAAAATGTCTTGTAAACTTCATGGGAGGTATTGTGAACCTTGTGAACCTCATAAAGTATCTTGTAGACTTCATGAACCTCATGAAAGGTCTTGTAAGCATTGTGAATCTTGTGAACCTTGTGAACCTTCTTAGCACACGAAGTCTTGTATTGTGAGGGAAAATTTTGGGGTGCAATAGCTTCCAGCAAAGACCATCACAGGCAAATAGGGTGATTGATCCTATCCCTATGCCTTATGCTGCCTTGTTGCCACAACTCCTGAAGCTTAACTTGGTTGAGTTAAGGACATTGGCACCCCCAGATCCCTCCAATCTCCCGAAGAATTACGATGTCAATGCCAGATGTGCTTTCCACTCTAATGCGCCTGGCCACAATACGGAAAAGTGCAGGGCCTTACAAATGAAAGTACTGGATCTGGTGGATTCTAAAGCCCTCAACTTCGCACCGCCTCCAAATGTCAATAGAAATCCTATGCCTAACCATGGTGGGCCGAGGATTAATGCCATCGAGGAAGACAAACCGTCTACTTTGATCACCAGTGTTGCACAAATTCGAACACCTCTGGTCGAAATTAAAGCTCAGCTTCTAGAGTGCTAGGTGTTTCCCGGGTGTGAGCTCGGTTGTGGGTATTGCAACATTGCAGTCAACGGGTGTGATAATTTGAGAAGTGGCATAGATGGTCTTATCAAGGATGGTATCCTTCAGATCTCAACAACGGCGCCTACAAATCCAGCAATGCCTTTGACAACAATTCATGATTCTTCTACAACAGCAGCAACAATCATTCCAACCGATTCATCAATATCATCGACAATGGCTTCATCCATCACTTCAACAAATCAAATGTCAACAACCATTTCCTCTACAACATCAGCATCCATTTTATCAGCAGAATCTTCTACAACGCCAACATAAATTAATGAAGATGTCTCAGCAGTCACCATTTACTATGATCCATCAAATGTTCCTCCAGACAACAACTTTCAACAACAAACAGTGGCACCTCCTGCCAGGCCACCAGTCACAATTTACTACGATCCGCACACCATTACAGTACCCTCCTCTGCAGCAGTCAGTCCAGTTACCATCACGGTGCCTGGACCAGTTCCTTATGAAAGCAGCAATGCCATACCTTGGCATTATGGCTCTGACCTCTACTGCAACGGGGAGAAAATCACTTTGGAGTCTTCAACTTCTTCTCCACAGATTGATAATGTTGGGGGAGGCGGAGGCTTCACCAGAAGCGGACGCCTTTTTGCCTCACAAGTGCAAAGACCTAATGCCGAAGCAGAAGCTGCTGCCAAAGAAAAAGGAAAGAGTGTGGTGCTTGAAGAGCCACCTGTCAGAGAAGCTCAGAAGACATCTTTTGAACAAGATGTAGACGAGTTTATGAGAATCATAAAAAGAAGTGATTACAAAGTGGTGGATCAGCTTCACCAAACTCCCTAAAAAATCTCCATATTATCCCTGTTGATGTGTTCTGAAGCTCACAGGAATGCATTATTGAAAGTCTTGCACGCATCATATGTGCCAGAGGAGATTACCGTTAATCAGCTAGAAACTGTGGTGGCAAATGTCAATACCAGTCATGGACTGGGCTTCACCAATGCTGACTTAACAACTAAGGGACGTAACCACAACAAGGCTTTACATATCACCTTGGAATGCAAAGGTGTTGTTCTATCTCATGTACTGGTGGACACTGGGTCTTCGCTCAATGTTCTGCCAAAGAAAGCCTTAGTCAAGCTGGAGTATGATGGCTTGGCACTGCGTCCGAGTAATCTGGTGGTGAGAGCATTTGATGGCTCTAAGAGATCAGTGCTTGGAGAGATTGATCTGCCTGTGATGATTGGCCCGCAGACCTTCAAAACTACCTTCTATGTGATGGACATTCAGCCAGCCTACAGCTGTTTGTTGGGTAGACCCTGGATCCATGCCGCTGGCGCTGTTACGTCTACCCTTCACCAGAAGCTGAAATTCGAGTGGGAAGGCCAGATCATCACCATCTGTGGGTAAGAAGACATCTTTGTTAGCCATCTGGCTATGTATAAATACATTGAGATGGATGGAGAAATCCATGAAACCATGAGCCAGGGGTTTGAGGCCCTGAACATTAATGAAGCATCTGTTGTACTGGGAACCTCCATGACGTCATATCATCAAGCCCGGAAGGTTGTTGAGAGGGTACTGCCCAAGGCTGGGGCAAGCTGTTGCCCGTGGAAAAGAAAGAAGACAGATTTGGGTTGGGTTACAGACCAACTCAACGAGATCAATCAGAGGCTGCCAAGAAGCCTAATTTTGTCAGCGGGGGAATGCTCACCCCAGATGCTGTAAACAACTTGGAAGACGAGGAGGAAAGAGACCGCAACCTGGAGAGCTGGATACGTCCAAGGATCCCGGGGAGCCAAGTCCTTAACTGGTCTTCCCAGGAAATTATAAGGGTTACTCCTGCAGAGTAATTATTATTTCCTATATTTTTAAGCATGCATCAAAGTCTTGCATCTTGCCCAAGATGTCAAGACTCATTTTGTAATCGGGCCATCTTGTAATTTTGTGCAAATGGATTAATCAATGAATATCGGACATCTTTTGCAAATGAGTCTTTTCCTTTTCCGCTCACTGTTTTTCATTTTTCTTTTTGTACAAAAATAAAATGGCAATGTTTTTCAAAATGATAACTTCATTTCACTTTTTCTAAGCAAGATTAAAATTGATCACTAAAATAAACCAATCTAAACCCTTGCAGAGAGTGCCTTTCAGACTGCACCGACAACAACACTGCTATGACTCCGTATGACTTTGACAATCCAATCAATCAAGCTGATGAAGGGGTTGAAGAAGATTATGAGCTACCTGAAGAGCTAGCCAGGTTGTTAAGGCAAGAGGAGAAGGTTATCACTCCTCATCAGGAGGAGATTGAAACGGTTAATCTTGGTACGGAAGAAGACGTGAAAGAAGTTAAGATAGGGGCCTGCCTACAAGACTCAGTGAAAGAACAACTGATTGACATGCTCCGGGAATACGTGGATGTTTTCGCTTGGTCTTATCAGGATATGCCTGGGTTGGACACTGATATTGTCATGCACAAGCTGCCTTTGAAGGAGGATTGCCCACCGGTAAAACAGAAACTGCGCCGTACTCGCCCAGATATGGCAATGAAGATTAAGGAAGAGGTACAAAAACAGTGGGACGCCGGTTTCCTTGCTGTAACTAGCTATCCGCCGTGGGTCGCTAATATTGTACCTGTGCCTAAGAAAGATGGCAAGGTGAGGATGTGTGTGGATTACCGGGATCTGAACAGAGCCAGCCCGAAAGACGACTTCCTTTTACCTCACATTGATGTATTGGTTGATAATACGGCTCAGTTCTCGGTGTTCTCCTTCATGGACGGATTTTCAGGATACAATCAGATCAAAATGTCACCTGAAGACATAGAGAAGACAACTTTCATCACACCCTGGGGCACGTTCTGTTATAAGGTGATGCCATTCGGACAAAAGAATGCTGGTGCAACTTATCAACGGGCTATGGTAACATTATTCCACGACATGATCCATAAAGAAATTGAATGTTATGCGGATGACATGATTGCCAAGTCCCTCACAAAAGAAGACCACCTGGTGAATCTGTTGAAGTTATTCAAGCGTCTGAGGAAGTACCAGTTGAAGTTAAACCCCCAACAAATGCACATTCGGGGTGCGATCCGGTAAACTGCTGGGATTTATTGTAAGTGAAAAAGGGATTGAAGTTGACCCTGATAAAGTCAAAGCCATTCAAGAGATGCATGCACCGAAGACTGAGAAAGAAGTTTGGAGGTTTCTAGGTAGATTGAACTACATTTCAAGGTTCATATCTCACCTTACAGCAACCTATGAGCCCTTGTTCAAGTTGTTAAGGAAAGAAAAAACCGTCAGGTGGAATGGAAACTGCCAGAGGGCTTTTGATAAAGTCAAGGAATACTTGCAAGAGCCTCCAATCCTTATGCCTCCAGTTGAAGGAAAACCTCTAATCATGTACTTAATAGTATTAGAAGAGTCAATGGGGTGTGTGCTGGGCCAGCATGACGAGTCTGGTCGAAAAGAGTATGCAATATACTACCTAAGCAAAAAGTTTACCGACTGTGAACAATGTCATTCACTGCTCGAGAAAACTTGCTGTGCTTTAGCGTGGGCTGCTCGCCGACTAAGGCAGTATATGTTGACCCACACTACTTTATTGATCTCCAAGATGGATCCAGTTAAGTATATTTTTGAGAAGCCAGCACTTACCGGACGGGTTGCAAGATGGCAAATGATCGTCACAGAATATGACATCCAATACACATCTCAGAAAGCCATCAAGGGCAGTGTATTGTCTGATAATCTTGCTGAGCAACCCATTGATGATTACCAGCCTATGAGATTTGACTTCCCTAATGAAGACATCATGTTCATAAAAGCAAAAGATCATGAAGAGCCTGTTCACACTGAAGGGCCTGACCCGGAAGAAGAATGGACTATGATGTTGGACGGGGCTGTTAACATGAATGGTCGTGGTGTTGGTGCAGTACTCATTACGCCTAAGGGAGTTCACATGCCTTTCTCGGCAAAACTCACCTTCAATTGCACTAACAATGAAGCTGAATACGAAGCTTGTATTATGGGTCTTGAGGAAGCCATTGACCTCAGGATCAAGACTTTGACTGTGTTCGGAGATTCAGCTCTGGTAGTTAATCAAACCAACGACAAATGGTACACCGACCAGGATCATCTGATACCTTATAGGGAATATACAAGAAGGTTATTGACTTTCTTCACCACGGTCAAGCTTGAGTATATCCCTCGAGATGAGAATCAATTTGCAGATGCTCTGGCTACCATTTCATCGATGATCAAAGTTCAAGCTGCCAACTTTGTACCTCGGATTTCAGTGTCTAGACTTGACAGACCAGCATATGTATTTGCAGCAGATGTTGTCAAAGATGATAAGCCTTGGTTCCATGACAGAAGCAGGCTTGGTTCCCTGTACAAGAGAAACTTTGATATGGTACTTCTCAGATGCGTTGATAAGACATAAGCAGGCTTGTTAATGCACGAAGTGCACGAAGGATCCTTTGGTACCCATGCAGGGGAGCATGCAATGGCTAAAAAGCTGTTAAGATCAGGCTATTACTGGATCACAATGGATGCAGACTGTTGTGCCTATGCCAGAAAATGCCATAAATGCCAGATTTATGCGGATAAGGTGCATGTGCTTCCCAATCCTCTGAATGTGATGTCTTCACCTTGGCCCTTTGCTATGTGGGGCATTGATATGATTGGCAAGATTGAACCGACTGCTTCCAATGGCCACAGATTCATCCTGGTAGCTATTGACTATTTTACCAAGTGGGTTGAAGCAGCTTCCTATGCAAATGTTACAAGGCAAGTGGTAGCCCGATTTCTGAAGAGAGACATCATCTGTCGGTATGGAGTGCCCGAGCGAATCATTACTGATAATGGTTCCAACTTGAACAATAAAATGATGGCAGAACTATGTCGGGACTTCAAGATCCAACACCACAATTCTTCTCCTTACAGGCCAAAGATGAATGGCGTTGTGGAAGAAGCTAACAAGAATATCAAGAAAATTGTATAGAAGATGGTTGTCACCTACAAAGATTGGCATGAAATGCTACCGTTTGCCTTGCATGGGTACCGTACGTCGATCAAAACGTCCACCGGGGCAACACCGTATCAGCTTGTGTATGGTATGGAGGCAGTCCTACCTGTTGAAGTTGAATTACCCTCCCTGCGGGTACTAATGGATGTTAAGCTGAACGAAGCAGAATGGGTCCGATCCCGATACGAACAACTGAATCTGATTGAAGAGAAGAGATTAGCTGCAATCTATCATGGGCAGCTGTATCAGAAAAGAATGAAGAAAGCCTTCGATCAGAAAGTCAGGCTCCGAGAGTACTAAGTAGGAGATCTCGTGCTGAAAAGACTCTTCCCTCCTCATACAGACCACAGGGGCAAGTGGACTCCGAATTATGATGGTCCGTTCATAGTAAAGAAAGTTTTCTATGGTGGAGCACTGATGCTCAACACTATGGATGGTGAAGACTTCCTGTCCCCTGTGAATTCAAATGCAGTTAAAAAATACTTCGCATAAAAATGACCCGCTGGACATAAAAACAGAATGTAAGTCCAGGCAAAAATAGGGCATCCCGGCGAGTCAAAAACAGAATAAAAGACTCGGGCAAAAAAAAAGGGAAAATGAATAAAAAAAATGTACACCCGCTGAGTTGAAAAGCCGCATTGGACAACTCAGGCAAAAATGGGTATCTCGGTGGATTGAAAACCCGAAAGGGCGATCCACGCAAAATAAGGGAATAAGCGAACAACTACATTCTGAATTCATCTGTATCGCTTGCGACTTGGTAAGCTTCGAAAGGTTCGAGCGTCGGTCAGAATCAACCTTCTTCAGAAAGCAAGACGAGAAGAACGACAATGTCATATGAGTCATAGCAAAAAGGGAAGCTCCTTGAAGCGTCATCAACATTGCTAGCGTCTTTTGTTTCTCAATCTGTAACAATCTCCTCATTTTAGGGGATTTGTTTCTGTGACTGTATCTTGCCAATTCAGGGCACACAAATTAATAAAATCAGATTTTCGGTCACACACTGTCTCGAACTCTTTTATTTGCAAAATGTCCGATGTCATTAATATACTGATCGCATAAATACAGATGCGCCTTTCTAAAAATACGTGCTTACGGGAAATATATTTGCTCCTAGAGTTGTCTAAACTCCTATGATGGAATCATATAAGGGATACCTCGGGGTACTTGTGCGTTTCTTTGTCTTTACAGGATTTCAGGTATTCAAAGCGCAACATGAGGCATGAAAGCTTATCTCCAGTAGGCTGCCAAATCATTGTTCCTCAGCACACTTTCCAAACAGTGTCAGGGGTGCTTTCTCCCCATCAGAGTTGTCAGGCATCACTCCTCCAACATTTCCCTCGAAGAGCAGTACCAGAAAGTGTTCATATCCCCAGCTGAGTTGTCGAGTATCATCCTCAGCAGGATCCCTACAGAAATTGCTAGGAAGATCTTCCAGTGATCTTTCTTCTTCCCCAGTCAAGTGCCAACCAGGGAACTACCTCCCCATAGAGTTTCAACCCCTATCCAGAAGAGCAACGCATGAAGAACTCACAACAGAGTGAAGAAAGCTTCTACAAACCCCAGCTGGGTCCCCCATTACTGAGATGGGTCTATCAGTGATCTGTTTTCCCCATGCAGATACATCTTGTCAGATCTACCAATGATCTCATCCCCATCCAGGATATCCGCTTCAAGAAGATCAACCAGAGATCTTCACAGCAACGGGATCCGAATCTCGGATCGGTATCTTTGCATAATCATAGCATTCGCATCATATTTTCCCCACAGAGCGTAGCATTCCGTCTAATACGGAGCATTACGGCAAAAATCAAACATGTTGCATAATCATAAGCCATGTTCTGAATCAAACACTTGTAAATGCAGACAATCTATCAACAATATACAAAAATACCTCTCAAATTCATCACCAGAGAGCCAAAGCATTTTCCTTAAAGATACAAATACATGCTCCCTTCGGCACTCATCCGTGTCATCATTCCCCAGTAAATTGCCCAAAACAAACAGATGCATATACAGTACAGATACTTCTTGACACCCGTCCGTGTCATATCCCCAGTAGAAAGTCAAAGCGTCCCCTTTGCACTCACAGCACAGATACATATATATACACTTCCTTGACACCCGTCCGTGTCACCTTCCCCAGCATAGTTACCCAAACACTTTGGAAACCATACACTTGTTTATAATACACTTTTTCCGACACTCGCCCGTGTCGCGCTCTCCCCAGCAAGTTAAACACTCGTCCGTGTTTCACTCTTACTTGTTGCTCATCATCTTTTTACTCATACAGATACTCGTCCGTATCTTGTATATACCACTTGAATCCCCTCAGATCCGACACTCGTCCGTGTTCTTTGTTAACTAGTTGGTACTCGTCCGTATCATCATCTCTGAACATGCGTCAAGCGTTTGTTTCTACCTGATACCCGTCCGTATCATAGTCTTAAGGATGCTCGTCCGCATCTTTAATCTATACACCGTGTCAAAACACTTATGGTCTTGAATTTAGATACTCGTCTGTATCTACCCTTCTCCAGGAGAGTCCCCAACAAAACTTGTTAAACTATTTTCCTTCCATCTGACATGCGTCCTATGGTATGATACCTTTCGGCAGCCGTACCCTGTTAGGTGATCGTCCTTCACCTTTTTGATGATCGTCCTTCATCACCCCCAGTGGAGTTTCTACTCATTAGAATCCCTTCCTATCCGACATTTGTCCTATGTTTTGATATTTTCAGCAGCCGTCCCCTGCTAGGTGATCGTCCTTCACCTCCTGATGATCGTCCGTCATCATTTTATCCGATGGCCGCCCCCATTGTTGATCTTGTTATCTGACATTCGTCCTATGTCATGATAAACCCTGAGAGCAGCCGTACCCTGCTAGGTGATCGTCCTTCACCTCTTGATGATCGTCCTTCATCATGCTTATCCGATGGCCGTCCCCATCGTCGACCTTCTTTATCCGACATTCGTCCTATGTCGCGATACTTTTGGCAACCGTACCTTGCCAGGTGACCGTCCTTCACCTTAGATGACCGTCCCTCATCTTATCCCCAACAGAGCAGCCGTCCCCCTGCTAGGTGATCGTCCTTCACCTTTGATGACCGTACCTTATCATCTGTTTCATTTTTTTCCTCAACCCGATGGCCGTCCCCATCATTTAATCCCCGGAGAGTCTTATAGCTTTGCCCGATGACCGTCCCCATCACAATCTCTTATATCCCCAGCATGTCGGTCGTCCCCGTCATTGCTCCACCCCCAGCAGTCGTCCTCTGCTCGACGGTCGTCCGCCATCTCCCATACTTTATAATCATGCTTTATTTTCTTTTACAATCTATATCCCTTTCCTTCTTCATTTTGTGAGTGCGAATCTTGGACTGTCTTTGGTATTCAACCACAAGTTATCTTGTTTGAATGTTAAGCCGTTGCTTACATCCTGCACAGCTAACTCATGCTTGAATAGGGGCAGCTGTAAACACCCCAAATTTTCCCTCACACATTTACACCATGTCTTGTAATCTTTTCATGTACATAAGTTCAATCATAGCATCTCATTCCACATTTTTGATTCACTGCATTGCTTCTAAGTCATCTGCATCTAGGGTTTGTGATCTGAGCCATCCCTGAGCCATTTGAGCCACTCCAAAGGTCATCAATCATTTCAAAGGGGTCCATGTATGTTCAGGCATCATATTTTATCCTCAAAAAGTCAAGGAAGTCAAAGAATCACAAGAATTGAGAAAGGCATGGAAGCAGAGCCAGGTTTAACTGCACAGATGACCTAGAATTAGGGTTTTGGTTTCAGAGGCCATAACTCCAAAATTTTTGGTCATTCTTGTTTCTATTGGTCTATATATGTTATAAGGATCATGCATATCAATTTTCATGAAGAAACTCCATGGGGAAGACATCTAATCAAGAGTTGACTTCTTGAGTAAGTCAGTGCAAAATCAGGGCATCTGAGGCCCCCAATGACCCAACCAAAGGGTGTTCTCCATCATTTTGAATGTTTATGATCATTATTTGATCATAGAAGATGTTAGAAGTTCACGAAATTGAAGAATTTCAAGCCATTTGCAAAGTTGCCTTTTTGGGAAAGTGACTTATAATGAAAACTTGCCATTTTGGGAAAGTTTTTCAACTTCCTCAAATTGATTAAAAAATGCTTCAAATGAGAAAACTTTGGTCATGCAAGTTGTAGAATGGATCCTCCCATTTTCAAAAAGTACAAGAACTCATTCTAATTCATTTTGGATCAAAAGTTATGGCTTGTCAAAGTTGGACAAAATCACATAATTTCAAGTTTTGTACCAAAGAGGCAAAGTTGCAAAACCTCATGCCAAGCCTTTATGTGACTTCAAATGGACTTCTAAGCATCACACAAACATGAACCATGACCTAAAAATCAGAATGCACCAAAGATTTGTTCATTTTCATGCCTTGATCATTAAGAAATCACAAAAGGGGCAAACTTTGTGAAAATTGCAAAACCTCACACAAACCCTAATCCACTTGCTGCATTGCCTCTAATCCATTTCCATGGTTCTCCTTGAAGCATGCTGAGCCAAGCCATGCCTTTGTACCTTGACTGCCATAGCCCATACCTCTCTTACACAAAAAGTTGACTTTATGCATTTTGCTCCATACCAATCACACTGCTCCACAACAACTCTCTGACCTATCAAGGATTGATATGTGTACCAAAAGCAACCCAATACATAACACAACACAGCCTGATCTCTCTCATAGGCCATAGTTTCCAAAACTCACCTCTTATGTATTTTGTTTCGAAACTCATCACACAAGCCACAAACATCAAAACAAACTTCATAGAATCACTCAACATGATCCTCTGATCATTTCCCAACCATCAATTTGCCCTGAAAACCCCACAAACAGAAACACGATTCTTCACCCCCCTTGGTCAGAACTTCATCAATCTCAAAAACCAGCCACATTAAACTCCAACTAAACCTCAAAACATCTTCAGGGAGACCATTAGAGAAGCTTTGAAGTAAGGAGGCAGTCTGAAAGCTCCAAACTGAAAGCTTCACCTCAGGTAGCTTCGAAAATTTATTTTTCCAGAAGCTCTATTTTAAGTTCTCAACTTGTTAAGTTTGATTCCCTGAGTGCATTGAACCTTTTACTTTTGAAAATGATGAAGAATTGAGAGTGTATTGCTTGTCTGAAAGTTCCACCATTTTTGTTCATAGCTTCGAATCTTAAAAATGGCTGGAAATAAATTCTTTTTGAGGGTGGATTTGGGCTTAGGGGAGTGAAAGGAACGAATCTGGAGCTTTAGAGCTCCAGAAATGGCCTAGGGAGTGAGTTGAAAATTTCTCAGGGGAAGTGTGGCCGGAGAAGATGACCGGAGGTCATTTCCGGCCACCTGAAAGTCATTAGTTCATTAAATGCGTTTAGGGCTCAGTTTGAATTTGGACCATAGATCTGGTTGACTGGCGTTGACTCCCGCGCGTTTGGAGGGCCCAGATCTTTCATTAAAACCCTAATCCTAATTAATTAGATTAATTAATTAAGTTTAATTTAATTCAGTCAGTTCGAATGTGGGCCGTCCAGATGCGCGCGGGTCAATTCCCTCCTTTTCTCTTTGAATCTCAGCCAGTGGATTTGCATACTTCTCATAAATTCAATTTTTATTTCATTTAATTTGATTTATCTTCTACGAATTATTTAAAAATAGCAAAATACATTTAAAAATTCTGAAAATTTTTGTCAAGCGTTTCATTAATTTTCAGAACCCAAAAATATTTTTATTTTTATTTTTTGCATTAAAAATTATTTTTAAATCATTTAAATGTTTATTTTTAATTAGTTAATGGAAATTAATTAATTAAAAATGCATTTAGGTATTTAAAAATCACCAAAAAATTCACATTGCATTTAAAAACATTTAGAAACATTATCCAACTCTCAAAGAAAATTTCTTTTTAGTTCTTGATGCATTTTGACAATTTTCCATGGAATTAAATTCATTTTAAGGAAATATTTTTGTGCAAACTTTGAAAAATCCTTTCTGCCTAACCTTTGAGAGTTTGATGGTGGCTCTTCTTGCATTGCATCCTTCATGGCATGTAGTTTATAGGATAAATTTGGTTGGAATTGATCTTCCATTTTCAATTTGTTTTGCATTTTCCATGATGAGGTACCTTGAAACCCTAGTTGACTTAAGAAAATCATAACTTGCACTAGGTTAAGAGTTAGATCCCCTCCTTTGGGCAGTGAACTTGTGTAGGGTTAGGGTTCCCTTGATCCAATTTTCAATTTTTTATCATGTCATTTGCTTCTGATTTTGAATTTTGCTTTGTGTGTTGTTCATAAACCCTAATTTGTGCCTTCCTTTGCATCCATTTCTCATATGCTTGCATTCAATGACTTGCCATGACATTTTGTGCATCCACATGATTCATAAGACATCTTAGGACATATTATAATCATGTTTGATCATTGCATCTTTCATTTTCCATGTTATGTGTCCATTGCATTTCATAAACTTTCATGAACTTCCATGGTTCAAGCATGCTTCATTTGCATCCTCATCCTTGTATGATCATCCACAACTCTTACCATGTGTTTGCATCATCCCTTAGCATAATTAACACCATGTTTATGCTTTTGACTTTGTCTTGCATCATGGCATTTCATCCCATTTTCATTGCATTGCATTTCTTTTGCTAACTTTTCAGGTGGTAAGTTGTTTTGAGAAGTGAATTTGCCTTCACTTCTCACAATCTCTTCTCATCTCTCTTATGCATCATTGCTGCATTTTATCTTGTGTATTAGAGTGAGCTTGCTCATTCATGCTCTTGCTCTCTCTTTCTTCCTTCAAGCAACTTGTCTTCTTAAGTGAAGCAAGTTGTCTTGCTTCTCTCTGCTTCTTCCTCCTTTCACACTGAAGGGCCTGACCCGGAAGAAGAATGGACTATGATGTTTGATGGGGCTGTTAACATGAATGGTCGTGGTGTTGGTGCAGTACTCATTACACCTAAGGGAGTTCACATGCCATTCTCGGAAAAGCTCACATTTAACTGCACTAACAACGAAGCTGAATACGAAGCTTGTATTATGGGTCTTGAGGAATCCATTGACCTCAGGATCAAGACTTTGACTGTGTTCGGAGATTCAGCTCTGGTAATTAATCAAACCAACGGCAAATGGTACACCCACCAAGATCATCTAATACCTTATCGGGATTATACAAGGAGGTTATTGACTTTCTTCACAACAGTCAAGATTGAGTATATCCCTCGAGACGAGAATCAGTTTGCAGATGCTCTGGCTACCATTTCATCTATGATCAAAGTTCAAGCTGCCAACTTTGTGCCTCGGATCTCAGTATCCAGACTGGATAGACCAGCATACGTGTTCTCAGCAGATGCTGTTAAAGATGATAAGCCTTGGTTCCACGACATTAAATGCTTCTTGGAGGATCAAACATACCCACCTGGGGCATCTTCTAACGACAAGAAGACATTAAGAAGGCTAGCTGGTAGTTTCTTCCTGAATACTGACGGTTCCCTGTATAAGAGAAACTTTAATATGGTACTTCTCAGATGCGTTGATAGGGCAGAAGCAGACTTGTTGATGCACGAAGTGCACGAAGGATCCTTTGGTACCCATGCTGGAGGGCATGCAATGGCTAAAACGTTGCTAAGTGTAGCGGTAAAATCATGAGTGTAAGCTATTGATTAACTTAACTCAATATACACAGAGTCGCCACCGCGCTTTTGTTTATTTCCAAACCGGGAAGGTTTTAGGCACCCGACTCGTCCGTGGTACTCCACGGGAGACCTTTGAAATATTTAATGCTTTTTGGTTTGAAATTGGTTTGCTTGAAAATGATTGAAGAGATGAGGAGAAGAATGTTTTTTAATGATTTTGTGTTTGATAAGGTTTTAACGCCTTATGCCTACGTACCCACAAAGTGCAATGCGAGATCAAAACCTCGTAGTTCGTGGTACAAAATTTGAAAAGAAACAGATGAGTTGAATTGATTTTAGAATGTAGAGATAAGTCGTCATCCCTTAGCGAATAATTCCGCTAGAAAGGATGAATCATATCTAAACATATGAAAAGAAAAGGTGCACAAAGGCACAAAAACAATTGAGTGAGTTTTGAGTTTTTTAAAGTATGTAAGAAAATGATTTTGATATATTTACATGAATTAACATTGATTAAGAAAACAAAGTGAAAAGATTAAAATCGCTTGACCTAAGTCAAGGTTTGATTGCGAAAGCATTTGAAGTTTAAAAACAAGAAGGTTTTTGAAATAGGGAGAAGTTTTGAAAATTTAAGAATGGGGAAGAGATGAAGGGACTATCCTAATACTTGAATTAAAAAGTTAAAAGAAGAGATACCAAACCATATTATGAACAATCTTCATGGTAACCGGAATTCCATCTTCAAAGGCTAATGAAATAACTTGAGGCCGAGGTTTCTAATCCATTCCAACTTGAGCAAGGGGGAAGATCTTAAAGTCTAAGTCCATTCTCCAAAAGCTAGGGATAGTAACCATAGTCCGAAATTAAAGTCACAAGTCTTTTAAGTGTTTAATCCTTTATTAATGTTTTGGTATCCAAATGGACAAAATAAAAACCACAAGCAACAATATAAACATAAACAAATGATATATGATATAATATGATAAAGCATAATAAAGAGATAAAGGAGCAAGAAATTGAATTAAAAGGATAAGGTGCGAGAGATTAAATTTAAACGGATTATTGATCACACTAAAATTCACCGTATTTCTGACTCCGATTTCGCATGCATTCTTAGCTTTTATTGTTGTTTTGCTTTGTTATTGCTTTGTTTTCTTATGTTTTCAGGTTTTTATAATAATCGGAGCTGGAATCGGGAAAAGGAGCGAAAAAGGAGTGAAAACGGACGAAAACCTAGAAATTCAGCATTTTGCACTTGCGGCACCCACCGTGGCGGGCGCCATGGGGTTAGCCATGACGTGGCCACGTCTCAAGACCACTCCTCAACCTCCAAGACCCACGATCCCCACTCCATCATCCCCTGTAGGGACCATGGCGGGCGCCATAGGCCTGTGGCGGGCGCCACAAGGCCAAAATCAGTAACCTCCACTTTTTAGTGGAGGGGCATCCCTGTCATTTCTTGCTTTCTGTTTTCCTATAAATAGGACCTTAGATTTTCGTTTTTCTGCATCCAGAATTAGAATTCTCTAGGCATATATCAGTTATAAAGCAGTTGCCATTCCACATCGGGGTGCCTCTGCAATCGAGTGATCGAGTCTGTAATCTGTCTGTGGTTCGAGTTTTGGAGCACTCTGGAGGAAGTTAATCCTGCCGCCATTTTAATTCAAGTTCGTACTTTACTTTTATTTATTTCTGCCTCGCTTTTATTTTGTTTATTTCCTGCACTCGCACATTTACGTTGTTTATTTCCTGCACTCGCATATTTACTTTGTTTATTTCCCGCACTCGCACATTTACTTTGTTTATTTCCCGCACTCGCACATTTACTTTGTTTATTTCCCGCACTCGCACATTTACTTTATTTATTTTCCGCACTCGCTTTAAATTACTTATATGAAAAACTATAAAAAGAATCTTTACTTTATCATGTCTAACTAATTCCATAAAGGTTAGAATGTAAGGATCGTAATTAAATCAGTAATCAGTATAATTGTTCGTGGAAACACCTAAGGGCTATTTTATCTTTCAATTCAAATAATTGTTTTTAACTATTTCAAAAACAGCCAAAAGCGCTTTGTATAGTTCATTAGGAGATTTTAGATTAAAAAGAAAAGAGATTTTAAAACGATTTTCGGACGTGTTAGGAAGTTTAAACTCTGGTTCGCAAGAACCTCTTTTTGCTAAGAAGTCCAGGTTAAAATACTTTTCAACTTAGTTAAGATACTATATTTCTTAAAAATAGGTTTACTACTCTAACGCAGTACGCACCTTTTTATCCGTGACAATAGGAGGGGTTGATTAGAGAGTACAACTCGGTTCTGAATACGCGAAAGCGACAGTTCCTGTTAAATTAGTTCTTTTCAAAGAAGAAAACACTGCCCATAAGTAGTTCCACTAACAAGTACTGGATTATCATTGATTACGTGAATTACATTCGAGCCTGTCTTTATTTATTATTTAAAATTATAATTTTATTTACCATTGCACCCTTATTAAAACCCTTAAAAATAGTTGCCTTAGATACACACCATAACAACAGGTTTGATAGATTGACACTTGGTCTCTGTGGATTCGATAATCTTTTATATTACTTTGACGTGATTCGTACACTTGCGAAAAACACGCATCAAGTTTTTGGCGCCGTTGCCGGGGACCAATATCGTCAAATTTCATTACCCTGTAGTTATACCGTTTAGACTAAGGTTGTTACCCACCGGTCAATGCGAAAGACTCGCAGTGCCGGAAGTTTAGTAGACCCTCTAGCTGAACCTGAACGTTACGCTCGCGCACGTTTATTTTTCCATAGGAATAGGATAGCTATGGCCGAAGAACAAAACCGAATACCTCTTAAGGACTTCGCCCAACCATCAAACGAGGAACCTAGTTCCAGTATAGTAAACCCCGCTATCCCAGCCAATAATTTTGAACTTAAACCATCCCTGCTGCAATTAGTGCAACAAAGACAATTCGCAGGTCTCGCTACTGATAACCCGAACCAACATTTAAAAAACTTTCTTCAGTTAGCAGACACCTTTAAAACCAATGGAGCTTCTCTTGAGGCAATACGCTTAAGATTATTTCCCTTTTCCCTCAGAGATAAAGCTCTATCATGGTTAGATTCCCTTCCACCCAATTCAATAACCACTTGGGATGACCTTAGGAAAGTTTTCCTTGCTAGATATTTTCCCCCGAGTAAGACCGCTCTTCTTCGAAACCTAATAACTAGATTTACCCAGCACCAAGGAGAGTCGTTGTTCGAAGCCTGGGAGAGATATAAAGAACTATTAAGAGCATGCCCACACCATGGCTTAGAGAATTGGCTAATCATCCAAACCTTCTATAATGGACTTCTTTATAACACTAAAATGACCATCGACGCTGCCGCTGGTGGCGCACTGATGAACAAACCTTACCCTGAAGCTAGTGCCCTTATCGAGGATATGGCCCAAAACCATCAATCATGGGGAGTAGAACGAGCGACAGTGGAAAAGAAGGAAGCCCAAGGAGGAATACATGAGCTAAGCTCTATAGACATGATGCAGGCTAAAATGGACGCGTTGGCCCTAAGAGTCGAACATATGTGTACAACTCCGAATACTGTAGCCGCAGTTTCGCCGAATTGTGAGATATGTGGAACGCAAGGACACCAATCCGCCGAATGCAATCTGTTGAATGAAACCAACACCGAGCAAGTGAACTATACCCAAGGGAACCCATTTTCAAACACATATAACCCTGGATGGAGGAATCACCCAAACTTCTCCTACAAAAATAATAACCCTATCCAAAATACCGCACCTCCGAGACAACAAGGTTACCAAGCCCCTAGAACAGATCAACCTATGCAACCTGTGCCACCAAACCCGAGCTTTGAGGAAATTGTAAAAGATTTCATCGTTGCTCAAAAACAGAAGAACAAAGAGTTCATGAACCAAAGCGTCCATGTTAACGAACTAATTACCCAGTTAGGAACCAAGGTTGATCAAATCATTACTCATAATAAGATGCTTGAAACCCAGATCTCTCAGGTAGCGTTAAACCAAGCCCCACAGACTACACCCGGAGGACAGTTCCCTGGACAACCTCAACAGAACCCGAAAGGGCAAGCTAATGCCATTACTCTACGAAGTGGAACCGCTTATAAGGAACCTTTAAACCCTAGATTAAGTGAGCCCGAAACTTCTGAGAGGAATGAGGAAAAGGAACCAGAGAAGCCTGAAACCCCGGAAAGTCAAGAAAAAGGAGAAGAACCTAAAAATAAAACCTATGTACCACCACCGCCATACAAACCACCAATACCTTACCCTCAAAGATTAAAGAAAACCCAAATCGATAATCAATATCAAAAATTCGTTAAGGTTATAGAAAAACTTCACGTAGAAATCCCCTTTACAGAAGCCATCACCCAAATACCTTCTTACGCTAAGTTTCTCAAAGACATACTTACAAATAAACGTAGACTTGAAGATCCGAAACCCGTGGAATGTAATTCTATTTCCGAAGATAGGTTAGCAAAGAAAGATAAAGATCCCGGAAATTTTTCCATTCCTTGTATTTTGGGGAATCATGTCATCGAAAAAGCTTTTCTAGACCTAGGAGCTAGTGTGAGCTTAATGCCTTTAGCAGTTTGTGAGAGATTAAACTTAGGAGAATTACAACCTACTAAGATGTCACTTCAATTAGCCGATAGATCCGTTAAATACCCTATAGGCATACTTGAAGACGTCCCTGTTAGGGTAGGTCAGTTGTTTATACCTACTGATTTTGTTGTCATGGACATTAAAGAAGATGATGACATACCGATACTCCTAGGTAGACCGTTCTTATCGACTGCTGGAGCCGTAATAGATGTTAAAAAAGGAAAACTAACTTTTGAGGTAGGTGAAGAGAAGATAGAATTTATATTGTCAAAATTTCTTATGGCACCTGTGATAGGAGATGCTTGTTATGCCTTAGATATCATCGAAGAATGCATTAGGGAATTAGAACAAGAAGAAGAAACTGAATCTATAAAATTGCCATCAACCCTTATTTTGGAAGATGACAATTATAAAACACCCTACATTGATGATAACCTTCACGAATGTTTATCTCTTACCCCAGATCCTATGCCTTGCCCTATGAAACCGACCGTAAAACTTAAGGAACTGCCTAAAAACCTGAGATATGAATTTCTCGATGAAGATATGAATCGTCCAGTTATAGTCAGTGCTACCTTAAACCAAAAAGAAACCGATCAATTATTAGAAGTTTTACGTAGGTACCCCTCAGCCTTAGGATATAAGATCTCTGATCTAAAAGGAATAAGCCCATCCGTATGCATGCATCGGATTTTGCTTGAAGAAGATTCAAAACCTTCCAGAGAACACCAACGAAGAATAAATCCTATAATGAGTACTGTAGTTAAGACTGAAGTTCTTAAGTTACTAGAGGCAGGTATAATATATCAGATCTCGGACAGTAAATGGGTGAGTCCTGTGCATGTAGTACCTAAAAAGGGAGGCATCACAGTCGTGCAAAACGAGAAGGGCGAACCTGTAGCAAAAAGAACCGATGGAGGTTGGCGTATGTGCATAGATTATAGAAAATTAAATAAAGCAACTAGGAAGGACCATTTCCCATTACCATTCATAGACCAAATGTTGGAGCGCCTAGCCATACACTCTTACTTTTGTTACTTAGATGGATATGCCGGATTCTTCCAAATACCTATTCACCCCGAAGATCAAGAAAAAACTACCTTTACATGCCCAGTTGGAACTTTTGCCTATAGAAGAATGCCTTTTGGACTTTGTAATGCTCCTGCAACTTTCCAACGCTGCATGATGTCTATCTTTGCTGATTATTTAGATGGAATTATGGAAGTATTTATGGACGATTTCTCAGTTTGTGGATCAGATTTCAAAAATTGTCTTGTCAACCTTGAGAAAATCCTGGAGAGATGTGTGGAGGTAAACCTTGTGCTAAATTGGGAAAAATGTCATTTCATGGTCACCGAAGGGATTGCTTTAGGACATATAGTTTCCGAAAAAGGTATAGAGGTAGATAAAGCAAAAATAGAAGTCATAGAGAATCTAAAACCGCCGAAGACTATCAGGGAGATAAGAAGTTTTCTTGGACATGCCGGATTTTACCGACGTTTTATCAAGGATTTCTCCAAAATAACAAAACCCTTAACTGGTCTTTTGATGAAAGATGCTGAATTTATCTTCGATGAAAAATGTACTGAAGCATTTAATCTTCTGAAGCAAGCTCTGATTTCAGCACCTATAATGAAACCCCCTGATTGGTCAGAACCGTCAGAGAGAGTTCAACAGCCGACACTACCAGCTTGTAGAGGCTACTCAGGGTTCCATCTTGGGTAACCTTCGAGAGGTCCGGAGTGCTCAGGCTGCTTTATCAGCACGACTCGACCGGAGGGACCAGCATCGCAGTAGATCCCGTCGTTCCAGACCATCACATCAGGACGGCGAAGGCACCAGTGCCCCTCCTCAGTAGTCTTTTCCAGGTTACCCCCCTTATCTTATTTCGAAACATTGGGGACAATGTTCGATTTAAGTGTGGGAGGGGATTTTATTGCTTTCTGTCATTTCCCTTTTTAGTTAATTTCCTTTCAGTTATTTCCCTTTCAGTAATTTAATTTTCTTAGATAATGCATGAGTCTGACGAGTCACCAGTATAGTGTCTTTTTAGTTCATCTTCATTTTTTCCCATTTCCTTAGCCTTACCAGAAAAATTTTAAAAAGAAAATAATGTTGTTTCACATGTTTTTTTTGGGCTTTGAGACAGGTTTAGATTAGGATGTGGTGACTTAGGTCAACTTTTTGAAACATCAGAACCATTTTAGCACCATAGACCTCTTGAATATAGGAATCACTCCTAAACCCCACCACCTTGGCCTTTACTATCATTTTAAAAATTGTCCTAAGTAGTTTATCTTAGCAGTCAGCTCCGGCTTAAGCATGCTCTACGTAGGGGGTCGATGAATATAAGTGAATGATCCAGTGCTAATAAAAAAAAAAGAAAAAAAAAAAGGCAAACTCTGGTATAGGTGACCCTCACAAAGTCATTTAAACCGAAATAAAGAGAAAAAAAATTTTTGCCACAAAAAGAAAAAAAAAAAAAATTGCAAGTCACCTATTGTTAGTTGGTTCAGAGGTATCTGGCACTGAACTTGGTAGAGCGGATTACGATCCGATCCCCCGCAGCTACATTTAGGCGAAATAAAAACAGGTTTACACATGCTTATGTGCCAGAAACCTTATGTTATGGATCAGAATCACTAACCGGTCACTCTACTATGAAGCATGTACGGATAACGGGCTTAATGTGATTGCGCCTGAATGAAAAGGACACAAAAAGATGAGAAGATAGGCCTAGGTATCGTGGGATGATATGGAGTGGTTAATATAGGATTGAAGTTTGTGTTTGTGTTACTATGGTACCCTTGGTTCACTTAGTTAGTATCTGTCACTGCATCCTGACTTGAACTTAGAATCCCTTTAGCCCAAAGACAAGTGTTGACACCATATTTTCTTAAGCTTTAATGTTTGCTTGAGGACAAGCAAAGGTTTAAGTGTGGGAGAATTTGATCACACTAAAATTCACCGTATTTCTGACTCCGATTTCGCATGCATTCTTAGCTTTTATTGTTGTTTTGCTTTGTTATTGCTTTGTTTTCTTATGTTTTCAGGTTTTTATAATAATCGGAGCTGGAATCGGGAAAAGGAGCGAAAAAGGAGTGAAAACGGACGAAAACCTAGAAATTCAGCATTTTGCACTTGCGGCACCCACCGTGGCGGGCGCCATGGGGTTAGCCATGACGTGGCCACGTCTCAAGACCACTCCTCAACCTCCAAGACCCACGATCCCCACTCCATCATCCCCTGTAGGGACCATGGCGGGCGCCATAGGCCTGTGGCGGGCGCCACAAGGCCAAAATCAGTAACCTCCACTTTTTAGTGGAGGGGCATCCCTGTCATTTCTTGCTTTCTGTTTTCCTATAAATAGGACCTTAGATTTTCGTTTTTCTGCATCCAGAATTAGAATTCTCTAGGCATATATCAGTTATAAAGCAGTTGCCATTCCACATCGGGGTGCCTCTGCAATCGAGTGATCGAGTCTGTAATCTGTCTGTGGTTCGAGTTTTGGAGCACTCTGGAGGAAGTTAATCCTGCCGCCATTTTAATTCAAGTTCGTACTTTACTTTTATTTATTTCTGCCTCGCTTTTATTTTGTTTATTTCCTGCACTCGCACATTTACGTTGTTTATTTCCTGCACTCGCATATTTACTTTGTTTATTTCCCGCACTCGCACATTTACTTTGTTTATTTCCCGCACTCGCACATTTACTTTGTTTATTTCCCGCACTCGCACATTTACTTTATTTATTTTCCGCACTCGCTTTAAATTACTTATATGAAAAACTATAAAAAGAATCTTTACTTTATCATGTCTAACTAATTCCATAAAGGTTAGAATGTAAGGATCGTAATTAAATCAGTAATCAGTATAATTGTTCGTGGAAACACCTAAGGGCTATTTTATCTTTCAATTCAAATAATTGTTTTTAACTATTTCAAAAACAGCCAAAAGCGCTTTGTATAGTTCATTAGGAGATTTTAGATTAAAAAGAAAAGAGATTTTAAAACGATTTTCGGACGCGTTAGGAAGTTTAAACTCTGGTTCGCAAGAACCTCTTTTTGCTAAGAAGTCCAGGTTAAAATACTTTTCAACTTAGTTAAGATACTATATTTCTTAAAAATAGGTTTACTACTCTAACGCAGTACGCACCTTTTTATCCGTGACAATAGGAGGGGTTGATTAGAGAGTACAACTCGGTTCTGAATACGCGAAAGCGACAGTTCCTGTTAAATTAGTTCTTTTCAAAGAAGAAAACACTGCCCATAAGTAGTTCCACTAACAAGTACTGGATTATCATTGATTACGTGAATTACATTCGAGCCTGTCTTTATTTATTATTTAAAATTATAATTTTATTTACCATTGCACCCTTATTAAAACCCTTAAAAATAGTTGCCTTAGATACACACCATAACAACAGGTTTGATAGATTGACACTTGGTCTCTGTGGATTCGATAATCTTTTATATTACTTTGACGTGATTCGTACACTTGCGAAAAACACGCATCAAGTTTTTGGCGCCGTTGCCGGGGACCAATATCGTCAAATTTCATTACCCTGTAGTTATACCGTTTAGACTAAGGTTGTTACCCACCGGTCAATGCGAAAGACTCGCAGTGCCGGAAGTTTAGTAGACCCTCTAGCTGAACCTGAACGTTACGCTCGCGCACGTTTATTTTTCCATAGGAATAGGATAGCTATGGCCGAAGAACAAAACCGAATACCTCTTAAGGACTTCGCCCAACCATCAAACGAGGAACCTAGTTCCAGTATAGTAAACCCCGCTATCCCAGCCAATAATTTTGAACTTAAACCATCCCTGCTGCAATTAGTGCAACAAAGACAATTCGCAGGTCTCGCTACTGATAACCCGAACCAACATTTAAAAAACTTTCTTCAGTTAGCAGACACCTTTAAAACCAATGGAGCTTCTCTTGAGGCAATACGCTTAAGATTATTTCCCTTTTCCCTCAGAGATAAAGCTCTATCATGGTTAGATTCCCTTCCACCCAATTCAATAACCACTTGGGATGACCTTAGGAAAGTTTTCCTTGCTAGATATTTTCCCCCGAGTAAGACCGCTCTTCTTCGAAACCTAATAACTAGATTTACCCAGCACCAAGGAGAGTCGTTGTTCGAAGCCTGGGAGAGATATAAAGAACTATTAAGAGCATGCCCACACCATGGCTTAGAGAATTGGCTAATCATCCAAACCTTCTATAATGGACTTCTTTATAACACTAAAATGACCATCGACGCTGCCGCTGGTGGCGCACTGATGAACAAACCTTACCCTGAAGCTAGTGCCCTTATCGAGGATATGGCCCAAAACCATCAATCATGGGGAGTAGAACGAGCGACAGTGGAAAAGAAGGAAGCCCAAGGAGGAATACATGAGCTAAGCTCTATAGACATGATGCAGGCTAAAATGGACGCGTTGGCCCTAAGAGTCGAACATATGTGTACAACTCCGAATACTGTAGCCGCAGTTTCGCCGAATTGTGAGATATGTGGAACGCAAGGACACCAATCCGCCGAATGCAATCTGTTGAATGAAACCAACACCGAGCAAGTGAACTATACCCAAGGGAACCCATTTTCAAACACATATAACCCTGGATGGAGGAATCACCCAAACTTCTCCTACAAAAATAATAACCCTATCCAAAATACCGCACCTCCGAGACAACAAGGTTACCAAGCCCCTAGAACAGATCAACCTATGCAACCTGTGCCACCAAACCCGAGCTTTGAGGAAATTGTAAAAGATTTCATCGTTGCTCAAAAACAGAAGAACAAAGAGTTCATGAACCAAAGCGTCCATGTTAACGAACTAATTACCCAGTTAGGAACCAAGGTTGATCAAATCATTACTCATAATAAGATGCTTGAAACCCAGATCTCTCAGGTAGCGTTAAACCAAGCCCCACAGACTACACCCGGAGGACAGTTCCCTGGACAACCTCAACAGAACCCGAAAGGGCAAGCTAATGCCATTACTCTACGAAGTGGAACCGCTTATAAGGAACCTTTAAACCCTAGATTAAGTGAGCCCGAAACTTCTGAGAGGAATGAGGAAAAGGAACCAGAGAAGCCTGAAACCCCGGAAAGTCAAGAAAAAGGAGAAGAACCTAAAAATAAAACCTATGTACCACCACCGCCATACAAACCACCAATACCTTACCCTCAAAGATTAAAGAAAACCCAAATCGATAATCAATATCAAAAATTCGTTAAGGTTATAGAAAAACTTCACGTAGAAATCCCCTTTACAGAAGCCATCACCCAAATACCTTCTTACGCTAAGTTTCTCAAAGACATACTTACAAATAAACGTAGACTTGAAGATCCGAAACCCGTGGAATGTAATTCTATTTCCGAAGATAGGTTAGCAAAGAAAGATAAAGATCCCGGAAATTTTTCCATTCCTTGTATTTTGGGGAATCATGTCATCGAAAAAGCTTTTCTAGACCTAGGAGCTAGTGTGAGCTTAATGCCTTTAGCAGTTTGTGAGAGATTAAACTTAGGAGAATTACAACCTACTAAGATGTCACTTCAATTAGCCGATAGATCCGTTAAATACCCTATAGGCATACTTGAAGACGTCCCTGTTAGGGTAGGTCAGTTGTTTATACCTACTGATTTTGTTGTCATGGACATTAAAGAAGATGATGACATACCGATACTCCTAGGTAGACCGTTCTTATCGACTGCTGGAGCCGTAATAGATGTTAAAAAAGGAAAACTAACTTTTGAGGTAGGTGAAGAGAAGATAGAATTTATATTGTCAAAATTTCTTATGGCACCTGTGATAGGAGATGCTTGTTATGCCTTAGATATCATCGAAGAATGCATTAGGGAATTAGAACAAGAAGAAGAAACTGAATCTATAAAATTGCCATCAACCCTTATTTTGGAAGATGACAATTATAAAACACCCTACATTGATGATAACCTTCACGAATGTTTATCTCTTACCCCAGATCCTATGCCTTGCCCTATGAAACCGACCGTAAAACTTAAGGAACTGCCTAAAAACCTGAGATATGAATTTCTCGATGAAGATATGAATCGTCCAGTTATAGTCAGTGCTACCTTAAACCAAAAAGAAACCGATCAATTATTAGAAGTTTTACGTAGGTACCCCTCAGCCTTAGGATATAAGATCTCTGATCTAAAAGGAATAAGCCCATCCGTATGCATGCATCGGATTTTGCTTGAAGAAGATTCAAAACCTTCCAGAGAACACCAACGAAGAATAAATCCTATAATGAGTACTGTAGTTAAGACTGAAGTTCTTAAGTTACTAGAGGCAGGTATAATATATCAGATCTCGGACAGTAAATGGGTGAGTCCTGTGCATGTAGTACCTAAAAAGGGAGGCATCACAGTCGTGCAAAACGAGAAGGGCGAACCTGTAGCAAAAAGAACCGATGGAGGTTGGCGTATGTGCATAGATTATAGAAAATTAAATAAAGCAACTAGGAAGGACCATTTCCCATTACCATTCATAGACCAAATGTTGGAGCGCCTAGCCAGACACTCTTACTTTTGTTACTTAGATGGATATTCCGGATTCTTCCAAATACCTATTCACCCCGAAGATCAAGAAAAAACTACCTTTACATGCCCAGTTGGAACTTTTGCCTATAGAAGAATGCCTTTTGGACTTTGTAATGCTCCTGCAACTTTCCAACGCTGCATGATGTCTATCTTTGCTGATTATTTAGATGGAATTATGGAAGTATTTATGGACGATTTCTCAGTTTGTGGATCAGATTTCAAAAATTGTCTTGTCAACCTTGAGAAAATCCTGGAGAGATGTGTGGAGGTAAACCTTGTGCTAAATTGGGAAAAATGTCATTTCATGGTCACCGAAGGGATTGCTTTAGGACATATAGTTTCCGAAAAAGGTATAGAGGTAGATAAAGCAAAAATAGAAGTCATAGAGAATCTAAAACCGCCGAAGACTATCAGGGAGATAAGAAGTTTTCTTGGACATGCCGGATTTTACCGACGTTTTATCAAGGATTTCTCCAAAATAACAAAACCCTTAACTGGTCTTTTGATGAAAGATGCTGAATTTATCTTCGATGAAAAATGTACTGAAGCATTTAATCTTCTGAAGCAAGCTCTGATTTCAGCACCTATAATGAAACCCCCTGATTGGTCAGAACCGTCAGAGAGAGTTCAACAGCCGACACTACCAGCTTGTAGAGGCTACTCAGGGTTCCATCTTGGGTAACCTTCGAGAGGTCCGGAGTGCTCAGGCTGCTTTATCAGCACGACTCGACCGGAGGGACCAGCATCGCAGTAGATCCCGTCGTTCCAGACCATCACATCAGGACGGCGAAGGCACCAGTGCCCCTCCTCAGTAGTCTTTTCCAGGTTACCCCCCTTATCTTATTTCGAAACATTGGGGACAATGTTCGATTTAAGTGTGGGAGGGGATTTTATTGCTTTCTGTCATTTCCCTTTTTAGTTAATTTCCTTTCAGTTATTTCCCTTTCAGTAATTTAATTTTCTTAGATAATGCATGAGTCTGACGAGTCACCAGTATAGTGTCTTTTTAGTTCATCTTCATTTTTTCCCATTTCCTTAGCCTTACCAGAAAAATTTTAAAAAGAAAATAATGTTGTTTCACATGTTTTTTTTGGGCTTTGAGACAGGTTTAGATTAGGATGTGGTGACTTAGGTCAACTTTTTGAAACATCAGAACCATTTTAGCACCATAGACCTCTTGAATATAGGAATCACTCCTAAACCCCACCACCTTGGCCTTTACTATCATTTTAAAAATTGTCCTAAGTAGTTTATCTTAGCAGTCAGCTCCGGCTTAAGCATGCTCTACGTAGGGGGTCGATGAATGCAAGTGGGCTGAGGCCTTGTGGGGTCTATTTGCTTGTGGATGACATGATGAGGCTTGTACATGCTGTGGCATTGTTTTTGCTGTTTGAAAAGGCTTGGCAAGCTGGGTCATTTTTATTATATATATTTTTTTGTATATTTTTTTATGGTAAGTGACTAAAACATGACAATGGGCTTAAATGATAAAAAATGGGGCTTAAAAGATGTTATTTGCACCTCATGTATTATTTGTGTAAAAATAATTGAATATTGTGGATATCAATGGAAAGAATAAAAAAATGGATTATGGAGAAATAATTCTTTATTTTTTGGACAAATAGGACATAAGAAATGGATAATGAAATAGATAAAAAAAAATGATAATTGGAGATGGTTAAGAAAGATGGTAATTTGAATAATCGAAAATAATGGAAAATAATGGTCGTTGAATAATAATGGGTAATGGTTAAAAAAGAAATGACTAGAAATGGATAATCGGATAATCGAACTAGAAAAAATTGGTTTATTGAAGATTTTGGATAAAAGAAAAATGGTTTAATCGAGAAATGGATAATGGATAGAATTTGGTTTTTCAAGCCCACAACAAATCTTGATTGATTCTTGCACAAGCCTCTGATGCAAATGAACACAGCCAACACAGATCCACTGAATAGTTGAATAAATTGCAACTCAAGCCACAACTGTCATCTGAAAAATGTCTGATTATCTCCCTGATAAACTGAATTCATACTGAGGAAAATAAATCCTCAGATGAATCACTGGTGAACTGATGAACCGATGAACTGATAAACACTGAAGATTCAAACTAATCCTCGCACAAAACACTGTCACTCAACCCAACTTGTACTTTGAAAACGCATTGTCCAAGAAATGAACCATTGGCACACACAACTTGCAGTCGACACAATATTTGATAGTTTGACCAATATCAGGTCAAACATCCATCTGACATCGAATTGTGACTGAACAAACGCCTCTGAATTAAAATCATTGCCCTGTCTTTGAAATCCTGCAGCACAGAGAAGAAGAAGAATACTGCAACATATTTTTTGTATTTTGGTTAGTGATCAGTAAATATAAACAAATAATGAAGTAAAAACAATGGTGATCCTCTGCGAAGCATAGACCCTACATCTGAGGAGAAACTCGAAAGCCAGTGCGATCTTGTTTGTGTGCAAAATGCAGATGATATGCGAAGAAATCTTAGGGCAAAAATTAGGGTGTTACAGCTGCCCCTATTTAAGTTTCTTCAATCCGGAGATATGAAGATTGACATCTTCGTCTCTACAAGATGGGAGAGACTTAAATACATAATACCCAATTTTTGTCCTAAGAGAACAAGATATGATATGAATATGATATGCAAACCCAATATCTCTGTGGGGAAAAATATGACCATCAGAGGAAAGCAAACACTTGGGGACACAGAAGAAAATCCCGCTGGGGAAACAACAACAGACAACCAAAGAGTCTACCAGGAAAATAAATCACTGGATAGCCGACTCCACTTGGGAAAGATATGATATAATCAAAGAACAGATTCAACCAGGGAAATAAACACCCTGCCAGGAATATCAACCAAACAAAATATTTGAATCCAAGAATGGAGAAATGCTGAGTTAGATAAAAATCATCAACTACCTGTTTACTGGGTAGGAAATAACAGACTCGACTATCGATTTACTGGATAGGAGCAAAATACAGAGGGATAACCTCAACCACCTTTTACTGGGTAAGAAATCTCAACTACCTGATTTACTGGGTCGGAACTCAATCAAATTACCTTTTTACTGGGTAAGATGAAAATATCTGATTCTATTACCTTTTTACTGGGTAAGAGGAAAATATCTCGACTACCGGATTTACTGGGTAGAACAATTCTCGACTACCTGATTTACTGGGTAGAAGCTTAAGCCAAGGAAAACAAACTCTATTACCTTTTTACTGGGTAAGAGGATAAATCTCGACTACCGGGTTTACTGGGTAGAACAATTCTCAACTACCTGATTTACTGGGTAGGAGCTTAAACAAAGGACAACAATCTCTATTACCTTTACTGGGTAAGAGGATAAAATCTCGACTACCGGATTTACTGGGTAGGAGTACAAGTAAAAGAAACTTGATCAATTTGGTAATATTTCCTACTATCGATTAACTGATAGCTTAATTCCAAAGTAATATACTCAAGCTGGAGAAAATGCCCACTATCAAATAATGATAACTTAATTCCAAAGCAGTATATCCACAAAAGGGGACCAAAGTTCAATCCAAGAACAAATTGGAAAGAAACGGTCAAGCAAGACTCATCCCGAGGAGGAAATATCTCAACTGGGGAAAATTCCATCCAGATAATAAACTGGGGAGGAAACTGAATCAACATCATCCACGAGAAACAAACTCAGTGGGGAATTATAAAGGATTAACACTTTCTGCTTAATGGTCGACACTCTAAACTTGAGAGGAAGACGACACACACACTCTGTGGGGAAAGTCCACACCAAAGAGCAGAGAACAATGATAAACCGCAAGAATGCAAGAAAACGATGCTATGCTTATGCGTATGAATATGCTTATGAATATGCTGACAAAACAGACATAAAGATAAGAAACGAGTGACATGAACACCACAACAACCGGATACTCGGCTAATCCCAAGGCAACAATGCAGGGAACAACTGGAGATTCAATCTAAAATCTGCAGGTGAATATCATAAGCCATCAAAGGAATAAAATCCTATTACAAGGCTTAAATCATGATGAGACAGCGTCTGCTAGGAATATCATCCTGCTGAGGAAAAGTAATAATCTGCTGAGGATGGAAATATTCTTGATAAAAATCAAACTTCACGAGGAATAATTGTCATACTACTCCTGCTCCACATGGGGATAGAGTGCAAGACCTGCTAAAAATCACATAGGAACCTGCTGGAATACCAACACATGTAGACCTACTGGGGATCCATATGGGGATATCAGAAGTTAACATCATAGCCAAAACACAGTTACGAGGGATTTTAAATCAATACCCACCATCAGGTAAAAGAAAACCTCTAAATTGACTGCTATATCAATACTTCTATAAAGATGCAAACAATTCAAGCTGAGGAACATGAGCTCAACTGGGGATTCCCAATACTTCTCAATTTAAAGATAACTTGATGAGGAAGAGATCAAACACTCAGCTAGGGATTCCTAAGAACATCCCTTTCAACAACTCTTCTGGGGAATACATACAATCTCTGTTCATGCTCATTGTTGGGGAACAAAACATCATTAACATCAAACTGTCAAGACTATTCAGGAACTTTGCATGGACACAACCGAATCAAACCCTGCTTTGGGAGAGACGAGTTACACACATCCGGACTTTATCATTCTTGGAATTACTATTGACATTCTTTCTTTGTTCATATATCAAAAGAAAAATGTTTTTAAAATCTTCAAAGATTAAATTTATTAAATTTGTTTCAAAAATCATCATCAACAATAAATTGAAATTTTGTAAACATAAACAATATAAAGAATTGCAAACAATTGGATAAAAGCTCAAATTCATTGATAGAATGGTAGTCAGCAAATGGCATGACTCCATGGATCATTATAAGTTTGAAAAATGGTAAATACATGGAAAAGGGCTACATTGAGATACAATGATCACTATTCTCCCTATCAACTTTGAACTCCACTGTGTCCGAAACTTCAGTCAAGGATGAGTGAATGAGAATCTTTGATGGGAAATTCTTCTGAGGGATAAAATCTGAAATCCTCGGTTGCTACGAGTGATCCAATCTATCGACGCAGTTACTTGCCATGATCCCTAACTTTTGCCTAGATTGCCCTTTCGGGTTTTCAATCTACCGGGATAATTATTTCTGTTTTTTGTCTCTAATTTTTGCCTGGACCGCCCTTTCGGGTTTTCAATCCACCGAGACGCTCATTTTTGCCTAAGCTGCCCTTTCGGGTTTTCAACTTAGCGAGTTATTCTTTTAGTTTTTAGGCGAAGTATTTCTTGACTGCATCCGCATTCACAGGGCGAGTGATCTCCTCACCATCCATAGTTGCAAGAATTAATGAACCTCCAGAGAAGGCTTTCTTAACAACATATGGGCCATCATAGTTCGGAGTCCACTTGCCCCGAGAATCTTTAAGGAAAGACTGAATCTTTTTGAGCACGAGGTCGCCTTCTCTGAATACACGAGGTTTGACCTTTTTGTCAAAAGATTTCTTCATTCTTTGCTGGTACAACCGACCATGACACAAAGCTGTAATTCTCTTTTCTTCAATCAAATTCAACTGATCAAATCTACTCTGACACCATTCAGCCTCAGTCAACTTGGCTTCCATCAGAATTCTCATTGATGGGATCTCAACTTCGACAGGGAGCACTGCTTCTGTACCATAAACAAGTGAGAAAGGGGTTGCCCCTGTTGAAGTGCGGACAGATGTACGATACCCATGCAAAGCAAAAGGGAGCATCTCATGCCAGTCCTTGTATGTCACAACCATCTTCTGAATGATCTTCTTAATGTTCTTGTTCGCAGCTTCAACAGCCCCATTCATCTTCGGTCTATAAGGAGAAGAATTATGGTGTTGAATCTTGAAATCTTCACAAAGCTCTTTCATCATCTTATTATTCAAGTTCGAACCATTATCAGTAATGATTCTATTCAGAACACCATATCTGCAGATAAGATTATTCTTGATAAACCGAACCACAACTTGCTTGGTCACATTAACATATGATGCCGCTTCCACCCACTTGGTGAAGTAGTCAATTGCCACAAGAATAAAGCGATGTCCATTCGAAGCCTTGGGTTCAATCATGCCAATCATATCAATTCCCCACATGGAGAAAGGCCATGGGGAAGAAATCACATTGAGATAAGCAGGTGGCACATGAATCTTATCAGCATACACCTGGCATTTATGGCATTTTTTCACATACTTGCAATAATCAGATTCCATTGTCAACCAATAGTAACCTGATCTCAACATCTTTTTAGCCATTGCATTCCCATTAGCATGAGTGCCAAAAGATCCTTCATGAATTTCTTTCATCAACATGTCTGCTTCGTGTCTATCCACGCATCTGAGCAATACCATGTCAAAATTTCTCTTATAAAGCACATTTCCATTTAGGAAGAAATTGCCTGCCAATCTCCTCAAAGTCCTTTTATCTTTATCAGATGCCCCAAGCGGGTATTCTTGACTCTGGAGAAAACATTTAATATCGTGATACCAAGGCTTGTCATCATGGACCTCTTCAACTGCAAACACATGAGCTGGTCTTTCAAGTCGCATCACACTGATCATGGGAACATCATTCCACTGGTGCACTTTTATCATAGAAGCTATAGTTGCTAAAGCATCTGCCATCTGATTCTCATCACGAGGAACATAATGGAACTCAACTTTGGTGAAGAAAGTTGATATCTTCCTGGCATAATCTCTATAGGGGATCAAGTGGGGTTGATGAGTTACCCACGTACCCTAGATCTGATTAATTACCAAGGCATAATCTCCATACACATCAAGATGCTTAATCCTCAAATCAATAGCTTCTTCAAGCCCCATAATGTAGGCTTCATACTCAGCTTCATTATTGGTACAAGGAAAAGTCAACCTTGCGGCAAAAGGAATATGTGAACCATGGGAAGTAATGATCATTTCCCCAATTCCTCTTCCACGTGCATTCCCGACACCATCAAAAACTAAACCCCATCGAGATCCAGGCTCCGGCCCTTCCTCAATCAAAGGTTCATCACAATCTTTCACTTTCAAAAACATCACATCCTCATCGGGAAAATCAAACTTGATAGGTTGGTAATCATCAATCGGTTGATGTGCCAAATAGTCAGCCAAGATACTACTTTTTATAGCTTTTTGAGTTCGGTACTCGATATCATAATCTGATAATAACATTTGCCAACGAGAAATCCTCCCAGTTAAAGTAGGCTTTTCAAAGATATACTTGATCGGATCCATTTTAGAGATCAACCAAGTTGTATGATTCAACATATACTAGCGAAGACGCTTTGCAGCCCAAGCTAAGGCACAACAAGTTTTTTCAAGCATGGAATACCGAGATTCACAATCAGTGAATTTCTTACTCAAGTAGTAAATTGAATATTCTTTTCTTCCAGTTTCATCTTGCTGACCAAGCACACAACCCATGGAATCTTCCAACACAGTCAAGTACATGATCATCGGTCTACCTTCTACCGGAGGAGACAAAATAGGAGGTTCAAGCAGATATTCTTTTATACTTTCAAATGCCTTCTGACAATCATCAGTCCAGACACAACCTTTATCTTTCCGAAGCAACTTGAAGATCGGAGCACATGTGGCAGTCATGTGAGAGATAAACCTCGAAATATAATTCAATCGGCCCAAGAATCCTCTCACTTGCTTTTCGGTTCTTGGAGCAGGCATTTCCTGAATAGCTTTCACTTTATCTGGATCAACTTCAATGCCTCTTTGGTTGACAATGGAACCTAACAGCTTTCCAGAACGTACACCAAAAGTGCATTTCTTCGGATTCAGACGAAGCTTATACTTTCTTAACCTTTGAAACAACTTCAGCAAATGCTCAACATGATCCTCTTCAGTCTTCGACTTGGCGATCATATCATCAACATATACTTCGATTTCTTTGTGCATCATATCATGGAAAAGTGTAGTCATAGCTCTTTGGTACGTCGCACCAGCATTCTTCAATCCAAAGGGCATCACTCTGTAACAGAATGTTCCCCATGGTGTAATAAATGTGGTCTTTTCCATGTCCTCGGGTGCCATCTTTATTTGATTATAACCGGAAAATCCGTCCATAAAAGAGAACACATCAAACTTATCCGTATTATCTACCAACATATCAATGTGTGGTAATGGAAAATCATCTTTCGGACTGGCTTTGTTCAAATCTCTGTAATCAACGCACATTCGGACCTTTCCGTCTTTCTTCAGAACATGAACGATATTGGCCACCCATTCAGGATAAGTTGACGTCACAAGAAAACCTGCATCAATCTGCTTTTGATCCTCCTCTTTGATTTTTACTGCCATATCGGGATGAGTTCTTCTCATCTTCTGCTTTACAGGTGGACATTCAGGCTTCAACGGCAATCTATGCTCCACAATATCAGTATCAAGACCTGGCATGTCTTGATAGGACCAAGCAAATACATCAACATACTCTCTGAGAAGCTCTACAATCCTCTTCTTAACATCAGGACCAAGCAATGCTCCAACTTTGACTTCTTTCTTTTCATCTTCAGAACCCAAGTTGACCATCTCTATAGACTCTCCATGAGGCTTAATAATCTTCTCCTCGTGCTCAAGCAACCGAGAAATTTCATCGGGAATCTCTTCATCATCCTCTTCCTCAGCATCAAACACAGGGAATTCAAAGTTGGGAGATGGCATAGGATCATTGTTTTCAATGGGTTTATCAATCAATCTGCACAATGATTTTATTTTTATTTTAGAATATGAACAAAAGTGCAAACAATATGCAAATAAACAATCATTATTATTTTTGGGTTTTTTATGTTACCATTTTTCAGAATAAAGCAAAAAGGAAAAAACACATATGGAAATAACAAAATAAAATTTTATTGATGATGATAAAATTTGAAACAAAGCCCGACAAACATCACTTTCACCTTGGGCAGAGTGAAAGGATTTTTGAAAGAAAATAAAAAACAATTACTTTGAATAATGAACGATAAAAGGAACATCAACAGCAATCCAGTTCTGGCAAATCTTTCCATGCGTAACGAAGTCTGGTATTTCTTTATCTACATCATCGTCAATGATGGCAGCAGCAGAATGATCGTTGATAAATCCAGCACTTCGGAAGCCTTCTTGAATAGTCTTTGGATCTTTGATAACTGCACCAGGTGCAAAGCCGATACCAAAACCTTCCTTGTTGTCGACAGCATCAATAATTTTCCCCCAACCTTCCGACTGACCAGCTTCCAGCACTCGCAGAGCATCTTTGAAAGAGGACATGGGCATGGCATTCTTCTTAGCAACATTATCCACAACAGAAAGAGCTTGAAACGACGTTCCTACCTCTTCTTCGGCATCAATATAAGAGAAAGAAGAAAATTTTCTCACAAGCATCGCCCTTTCACTTTCAATGGTTACCAATTTACCCTCTCTCACAAACTTCAACTTCTGATGAAGAGTGGATGTCACAGCTCCTGCCTCGTGGATCCATGGTCTTCCGAGGATACAACTGTATGCGGGACGTATATCCATTACTTGAAAAGTAATTTTGAATATAAACGGTCCAATAAGAATAGGAAGATCCACTTCTCCAATCACTGTCTTCTTCGACCCATCGAAAGGTTTTACAATAATCCCACTGTGCCTCATGGGAGCACCTTGAAATGCAAGCTTTGACAAATTCGATTTTGGCATAACATTCAGAGACGATCCGGTATCAACTAGCACCTTGGACATAGCATCTTCTTGACAATTCACCAAGATATGCAACGCCAAGTTATGATTTCTTCCTTCTTCAGGCAAATCGTCATCACAGAAGCTCAAATTGTTGCATGACGTGATATTTGCCACAATACTATCAAATTGATCAACAGTCACATCATGGTCAACATAAGCTTGATCCAGAATCTTCTGCAATGACTGCCTATAAGCCTCAGAACTCATCAAGAGAGACAACACTGATATCTTCGATGGAGTCTGCAATAACTGCTCAGTAATGTTATACTCACTCTTCTTTATCAACTTTAGCACTTCATCTTCACTATTACTAGCTTGGCCCGATTGGGCGACAGCATCCATAATCTGTTTACTTGCACTTGTATCTTCAACTCTCTTCGGAGGGTCTGAAGCATACACTCTACCACTTCGGGTGACCTTCGTTACATCAGCAATGCTAACCACGGACTTTGGAGTAGGAATAGGAACTTCTCTACCATTTTCCATCATCTTAGCATTATACCGATACGGAACAGCTTTATCAGACTCATATGGTATTGGACCAGGCACATTGATCACCAATGGAGTAACAGCAGTTTTGCGACTATCAAAAGAAATAACCACCCTCTCAGGAGCAACCCTCTCAGGAAGATTGAACTGAGGCATAATGACATTCACTTCATTCTCATATTCATCTCTTTTTGTTGTTACTTCAATCAATTTATCGTCCATCATCTTTTGGATATCTCTTTTAACAATCACGCAACCACGAGGATTCACCGAGCAGATACAACATCCAGCATAGTCGTGATCAATATCGTGATATTCAATCAGGAAAGCATGCATCTCAACCAAAGATCTTCGAATATGACGGACTTCATAGATCTTGAACAAACCAGGACAACCATCCACCATATTCACAAACGCATTACCATGCTTCGGCAACGGATTCTTCTGCACATTTGGATTAACATCATTGAAATACAGAACATTGTTCCTCATCAACTTCTGTACTTCAAACTTCAATGGATAACAATTCTCAACATCATGCCCCGGGGCACCTTGATGAAAAGCACAACAAGCCTCTGGCTTATACCACCATGGGATAGTCTCTGGAACTGGAGGTGGAGGACGCGTTTGCACAAGATTCTTTGCAATCAAAGATGGAAGCAAGTCCGCATACGGCATCGAAATAGGATCAAAACTTGGCTTAGCCCGAACTTGTTGATTACCACCTTGTGACACAGAAGGTTGCTGATAACGAGGTTGGTACTTTGGAACTGCTGGCACAGTTGGAGCCACGTTAATCATCGGTGTTACAGAAGCCACATGCTGCGAATGGTGATTCCCACGACTATGAGGTCTTCTATAACTTTCATGGGATACTGCATTAGTCTCATTTTCTTTCTTTTTCCCAAAGTTGAACCTTCTAGAGCTTGAACTATTACTATTCTCTTGACTCAACTGTCCCTCACGGACACCTTCTTCTAAACGTATCCCCATGCTCACCATCTCAGTGAAATCGGAAGGAGCGCTTGCTATCATCCTCTCATAATAAAAAGAACCCAATGTCTTCAAGAAGATCTTCGTCATTTCTTTTTCTTCCAGCGGAGGAACAATTTGGGCCGCCAGCTCGCGCCATCTCTGTGCATATTCTTTAAAAGTCTCTTTATCTTTCTGGGACATAGCACGAAGTTGATCTCTATTAGGCGCCATATCAACGTTATACTTGTACTGCCTCACAAACGCTTCTCCCAAATCATTGAAGGTCTTGATTTGGCTATTATCCAGATTCATATACCACCTCGTGGGTGCACCGGTCAAACTGTCCTGGAAATAGTGAATCAGCAGCTTATCATTATCAGTCTGAGCAGACATCTTCCTTGCATACCTAGTCAGATGACTCAACGGACAAGTGTTGCCTTTGTACTTCTCAAACTCAGGCAACTTGAATTTGTAAGGAACTTTAACATTTGGGACCAGACAAAGGTCATAAGCATCTTTTCTGAACAAATCCTTATGCTTCAAGGCTCTCATCTCCCTCTGGATCTCTACAAAGCGTCCCTGGAAGTCATCAAGTCTTTCATCTACTCCAGCGCCTTCACTAGGCTCAGCATGGTAAATCATTTCATCATGGTGCAGAATAGTATGCACAACAGGCGGTACAATAGTCACAACTGGAGGAAGAGTAGTCCAAACTGGTGGTGGGAGAGTATTAAATGCAGCAGTCTCAGGTTGATGAGGAGGACGATAACCAGCAGGAAAAAAGTCAACTGGCATGCCCCAAGGTGTGCTAGCAGGCATACGATAGCGAGGAGAAATTACAGTCTCAATAGGAATTGATGCGGTAACAACCTCAGAGATGACAGTATTCTGAACAGGAGAAGGAGGTGGTTGATTCTGAGCAGCCACCAAACTTTCCATCATAGCAGACACTCTTTCCAAGCTTTCCCTCAGATAAGTAACCTCTTCGCGCAGCTCGCGATTTTCTTGTTGTAAAGTTTCCATCACCCGTCTTCGATTAGCTCGAGTATCGAATCGGTGAATCAGCTTGACAGGAGAACTGAATGAAGACCAAGAAACAACAATAAGATCCCTGGAGAACACTCAAAAAGCAAGACAAATGCGAGTATGATGCATGCTATGCATATGCAAATGCAAATATTTCAAAGGATTATAAGATAACTTGCAATATTTATAAAGAGACATTATTTTTTGAAATACTTAAAAACTCATTTTCATTAAAATCAAAGTGAGGATTACAAGTGAAGTACAAACATCAATAATCCTAATACATGAGAAAAAGAGTAAACTAGGCCTAAGGAATCATATCCGAAGAAGTCCTGAATCCTGGCTGATACTTCATACTAATCCTCTTGATCTCTTTCTTGTACCGCTCTTCCATATCTTCTTTGTCCTTCACTAACTTGTCGACAATGGCCTTCCAAGCACCGGAAGTAGGAGGAATAGTAGCTGGAGTACTAGAGGAAAGTAAATCCTCTCTTGGTCTCTTCGTGACACGCCGCTCAAGTAGCTCAATAAGATCATCCTTCTCTTTCAGCTGCTCCTGCATAGTAGTCCTCTCAAGTAACCATTCTTCTTTCTCTTTCTTCATTTTCTCTAACTCTTCTTGCAGAGCCACCTTCTCATCAACGGGAGGTAGAAAAGCAGACAAAGGCAATATGGGAAACATAGGCTCCTCAGGTGGATAAGGCATCTTGAGCTTGGAAGCTCTAGATCGAACCCACTGAATATAACATTCGAACGGAGGAAGGTGTTGTCTACCCAATTGACCTTTCTCTTTCCGGTGAACAACATGCCAAGAATGAGCAATCCTTTTCTTCATCTCTATATGATCAGCACCATTAAGAAAGAAGAAACGGGATAAGGCAAGATTGTTTGGAACATCCTTCAAACAATAACCGAACTGACGTCTATCCAAAATGGGGTTGTAGCTAATTCCCCCACGTGTACCAAGAAGAGGTACATTAGGAAATTCTCCACAACTATCAATAAGAACTCCAGTGTCATAATGAGAACTATACCATGTCATGTCCTTATGAGAAAGTGACATCAACCTTTGAGACCATCTTCGATTCTCTCTGTTGTCTTTGAAGACATTCGACTTGGGTAGGTGCGAAATAAACCACCTATAAAGAAGAGGCGCACAACATACAATCTCTCTGTCACCTTTGAAGGTCCTATAGTGAAAAGCATGATACATATCTCCAAGCAAAGTAGGCACCGGGTTCTTCTTCAAGAAGATCTGAATAGCATTCTCATCCACAATACCATCCAAGTTCGGAAACAAGACAATCCCGTAAATAAGCAAAGCAAGAATAGCCTCAAATGCATCCTTATGACCCAAAGTAAGTGAAGTAGAAGCTTTTCCCGTCAAGAACTTAGCATTAATACCACGAACACTCCCCTTTGGAAGAAACTTCCCATTAAGATCAGATTCCTTAAGAAACAATGCTTTGGTGATGACCTTGATAGTAAGCTCCTTCTCTAAACCAGTGAAAAGAAATTCCTTGTCCAGAATAGGAAAACCTAACCAGTGAGAAAACTCCTCCAAAGTCGGCACAAGCTGATAATCCGGAAAAGTGAAACAATGGTGCAACGGATCATAGAACTGAGCTAAAGTAGGGAGAATCCCCTCAGGTACATCGGTATCCAACATATACAAAAGCTTCCCATGACATCTTCGGAACTCTTGGGTATCAACAACCAAAGCTCCTAGCTTTCTCAACTCTACTACATTAGGATTCTTGAAGGTGTACTTCTTTGTGTTCCTCCTTTCAAAATTCATAGCCATGGACATCTGAAATTTTGCAACATTTCCTTATAAGTCCTTTGAAATCTTACAACACAATGCTCATGAATGTATGATGGCATGTATGCAACAAACACAAACAAGAACACACAAGGCACACGGGCTTAGGTTCCAAGTCACGAGCATGAAGTCAAGGTAACAGAACACCAACCAACACAGGTAAGTACTAAGGTTTTGTCTTCATTGTACCTGTAGAAAACCAAAAGGGTGCTAACAGAGGTGCCCGAAGTTAACAGCCATCTTTAGAATATCATCGGTATGTTGGATTACTCCCCAACCGATAACATTCTTAAAATAGACCTCGTCCGAGTGTAGTATCGCGTGACAACCGCCTTAGGTTTACACCCAGACAGCTTCCGCACTACGTTCCTAAATTGGCTTGGATGGGTTAAGGGTTCTAAGGTCCTTAGTATGATAAGCTCAAGGTCGGAAAATAATGCCACGTACGATTACTCGTCAAGACATTGATAGTCCAAGAGAGCCTAACCGAGTGGAGATTATCAAATTGATATTTCTTTGGACTACTCCATCGCATATCGCTTCGAATATCGCCGTCCTATCATAAGTTTCAACTCAGATCCGGGTTAGAATCTATCTCACACAGAGGATCACCAAAACCAAAACAGAACAACCAAATAACAAACAAATCAAACCAAAGCAATAAATAAATCAAAGTAGGCTGAATCCGCTTAGAGATTACTCCCCAGCAGAGTCGCCATTTTTCTGTAGCGGTAAAATCATGAGTGTAAGCTATTGATTAACTTAACTCAATATACACAGAGTCGCCACCGCGCTTTTGTTTATTTCCAAAAGGAAAAAGGTAAAAGAACGAATAAAAACCTAGGAGTCTAAAAGCAAAAGCTAAAAGAAACAAACAGAGAATGGGTAAGGGGATTGGTTACGAACCAGGAAGGTTTTAGGCACCCGACTCGTCCGTGGTACTCCACGGGAGCCCTTTGAAATATTTAATGATTTTTGGTTTGAAATTGGTTTGCTTGAAAATGATTGAAGAGATGAGGAGAAGAATGTTTTTTAATGATTTTGTGTTTGATAAGGTTTTAACGCCTTATGCCTACGTACCCACAAAGTGCAATGCGAGATCAAAACCTCGTAGTTCGTGGTACAAAATTTGAAAAGAAACAGATGAGTTGAATTGATTTTAGAATGTAGAGATAAGTCGTCATCCCTTAGCGAATAATTCCGCTAGAAAGGATGAATCATATCTAAACATATGAAAAGAAAAGGTGCACAAAGGCACAAAAACAATTGAGTGAGTTTTGAGTTTTTTAAAGTATGTAAGAAAATGATTTTGATATATTTACATGAATTAACATTGATTAAGAAAACAAAGTGAAAAGATTAAAATCGCTTGACCTAAGTCAAGGTTTGATTGCGAAAGCATTTGAAGTTTAAAAACAAGAAGGTTTTTGAAATAGGGAGAAGTTTTGAAAATTTAAGAATGGGGAAGAGATGAAGGGACTATCCTAATACTTGAATTAAAAAGTTAAAAGAAGAGATACCAAACCATATTATGAACAATCTTCATGGTAACCGGAATTCCATCTTCAAATGTTAATGAAATAACTTGAGGCTGAGGTTTCTAATCCATTCCAACTTGAGCAAGGGGGAAGATCTTAAAGTCTAAGTCCATTCTCCAAAAGCTAGGGATAGTAACCATAGTCCGAAATTAAAGTCACAAGTCTTTTAAGTGTTTAATCCTTTATTAATGTTTTGGTATCCAAATGGACAAAATAAAAACCACAAGCAACAATATAAACATAAACAAATGATATATGATATAATATGATAAAGCATAATAAAGAGATAAAGGAGCAAGAAATTGAATTAAAAGGATAAGGTGCGAGAGATTAAATTTAAACGGATTATATATTCACAATATTATAATATTTACAATATAAAGTGGTATGATGAACTTAATCAAGCACAACCACGAAAAGAAAAATAAAATCGAGGCAACCGGATCCAAGTGGATCTTAATTCGAATCGGGACAACTTTAGGTCTATGTTAAGCAATCGCCGAGTAATTTACAGAGTAATTACCCTACAAATGAGGCCGGCCACCACTAATTAAAGTGGAAAATATTCGTGTTAATACATGTTAGAGAAACGATATAATGGATCGTTCTCCGAAAACATGCCACACTAAAAGAAAAAAGGATGGTCTAATCTTAATCGAGATTTTCGTTGATTTTATCGAAAAGCAACCTATCACGATCTCAAAGTATGGAGAATGATCCATATGATCATTCATCCATACATTTGAAATAATGAAGGTTAAACTTATCGAAAATCAACAATCTACGAATCGGAGATTGTCATCGACCAAAAATAAAAAGATGAAGAAAGTGGATCTAAAAATAGATCCATAAAAGAATTAGAATATTTTTTAAAATTCTCTTTAAAATCTCTTTTTCTAAACATCTCTTTTAAAATACTTTTCTAAAATTGTTTCTAATATCTTTTTTAAATTGCTTTTCCTAAAATCTTTTTAAAGAAAATTCTTAAATCCAAAAGACATATAACAAAAATAAAAAAAAAACAAATTAAAGAAGTGCTAAATAAAAAAAAAGAAGAATGGAGAGGGGGGACGCGTGGATCAGCGGGTGGATTTAGAAACAGATCCAAATTAACAGCCCAACACCAAATTCATTTTCTTAACTTATTAAAATAATAAAACAAAACAAATTAATACAAGCAAAGAAGCAACATCAGCTTCTTCTTCAACGAAGCAACCAAACAAGGCCGAAACAGGGCAAAGACGTCGTAAACGCGGCTAGCCTCACCTCAAAAATCCAACAAAACAGAGCACTTCTCCTTCTTTCTTCTTCTTCTTTGCGTTTCACCCTCAAGATCTTCTTCCTTTTTTTTCTTTCAATTTCGGTTTCTTCTTCTTTCTCCTCTTTCGATTTGGTTTTCTTATTGTTTCAAATTGAAGATTGGGAAAGAGGGTAAAAAATGAAATTAGGGTTTTTTGGTTGAGGATTGATTTTGGCAGAGGTTCAGAGGCTGTTGAAGCTTGGATTTGAAATGAGGGAAATGGTTGTTTTTATAGAAGAATTGGTGAGGTTCGGGAGATGCCGTTTTGCAAGATTTTGGGCGTTTTGGTCCCTCACGGAAATCCCGTGTTCACGCGTCAATTTTCGTTTATCATTTTCTGCGTTTTATGGCTTTCGTTTTATGGCTTGTGTGCATTTTGATTATTGTGTGTTTGCGTTTTGGATGTTGTGCAGGAAGTGAAGCTGGGCGAGTGACGTGAAGGCTTGGCCTTGTTTCGGCTGTTGTTGTTTTGAGATGTTGTGGGTACGGCGTATTGATTTCGTGCGTGTGCAGCTGCTGCGGCTAGGCTAGGAAGTGTCTTGATACGACACGGCTTGTATTCTTGACTTGTACTTGAGAAAGCTGGCTTTGGGTTGGGAAGTACAGTTGATGGCATATAGCTGAGGCTGGGAAAGAAACTTGTTGCACGGCTGGATGTTGTTTGGGCAAGAATTTGGCTTGCAAGGCTTGTGAGATGTGAGACTGTTTGTGTGAGATTTACGGCGTGAAGGAAAGGCCTGGAATTTGTTTAGCTCCGGATTGAAGCCTTACGTGAAAAGCTTGTTGTTGTTGGCTGGTACTTGGCTCAAGTGTGCGTGTGGGGTCAGCTTGAATTTTGTTTTGTTTGGAGCTGGTGTATTGACTTGGGGAAGTAATTGGATGCAAGTGGGCTGAGGCCTTGTGGGGCCTATTTGCTTGCGAATGACATGATGAGGCTTGTACATGTTGTGGCATTGTTTTTGCTATTTGAAAAGGCTTGGCAAGCTGGGTCATTTTTATTATATATATTTTTTTGTATATTTTTTTATGGTAAGTGACTAAAACATGACAATGGGCTTAAATGATAAAAAAATGGGGCTTAAAAGATGTTATTTGCACCTCATGTATTATTTGTGTAAAAATAATTGAATATTGTGGATATCAATGGAAAGAATAAAAAAATGGATTATGGAGAAATAATTCTTTATTTTTTGGACAAATAGGACATAAGAAATGGATAATGAAATAGATAAAAAAAATGATAATTAGAGATGGTTAAGAAAGATGGTAATTTGAATAATCGAAAAAAATGGAAAATAACGGTCGTTGAATAATAATGGGTAATGGTTAAAAAAGAAATGACTAGAAATGGATAATCGGATAATCGAACTAGAAAAAATTAGTTTATTGAAGATTTTGGATAAAAGAAAAATGGTTTAATCGAGAAATGGATAATGGATGGAATTTGGTTTTTCAAGCCCACAACAAATCTTGATTGATTCTTGCACAAGCCTCTGATGCAAATGAACACAGCCAACACAGATCCACTGAATAGTTGAATAAATTGCAACTCAAGCCACAACTGTCATCTGAAAAATGTCTGATTATCTCCCTGATAAACTGAATTCATACTGAGGAAAATAAATCCTCAGATGAATCACTGGTGAACTGATGAACCGATGAACTGATAAACACTGAAGATTCAAACCAATCCTCGCACAAAACACTGTCACTCAACCCAACTTGTACTTTGAAAACGCATTGTCCGAGAAATGAACCATTGGCACACACAACTTGCAGTCGACACAATATTTGATAGTTTGACCAATATTAGGTCAAACATCCATCTGACATCGAATTGTGACTGAACAAACGCCTCTGAATTAAAATCATTGCCCTGTCTTTGAAATCCTGCAACACAGAGAAGAAGAAGAATATTGCAACATATTTTTTGTATTTTGGTTAGTGATCAGTAAATATAAACAAATAATGAAGTAAAAACAATGGTGATCCTCTGCGAAGCATAAACCCTACATCTAAGGAGAAACTCGAAAGCCAGTGCGATCTTGTTTGTGTTCAAAATGCAGATGATATACGAAGAAATCTTAGGGCAAAAATTAGGGTGTTACACTAAGATCAGGCTATTACTGGATCACAATGGATGCAGACTGTTGTGCCTATGCCAGAAAATGCCATAAATGCCAGATTTATGCGAATAAAGTGCATGTGCCTCCAAATCCCCTGAATGTGATGTCTTCACCCTGGCCCTTTGCCATGCGAGGCATTGATATGATTGGCAAAATTGAACCGACTGCTTCAAATGTCCACAGATTCATCCTGGTTGCCATTGACTATTTTACCATGTGGGTTTAAGCAGCTTCCTATGCAAATGTTACGAGGCAGGTGGTAGCCCGATTTCTGAAGAGAGATATCATTTGTCGGTATGGAGTTCCCGAGCGGATCATTATTGATAATGGTTCCAACTTAAACAACAAAATGATGGCAGAACTATGTCGGGACTTCAAGATCCAGCACCACAATTCTTCTCCTTACAGGCCAAAAATGAATGGCGCTGTTGAGGCAGCTAACAAGAATATCAAGAAGATTGTGCAGAAGATGGTGGTCACCTATAAAGACTGGCATGAAATGCTACCATTTGCCTTGCATGGGTACCGAACGGCAATCAGAACATCCACTGGGGCAACGCCGTATCAGCTTGTGTATGGTATGGAGGCAGTCCTACCTGTTGAAGTTGAATTACCCTCCTTGCGGGTACTAATGGATGTTAAGCTAAATGAAGCAGAATGGGTCCGATCCCGATACGAACAACTAAATCTGATTGAAGAAAAGAGATTAGCTGCAATCTGCCATGGGCAGTTATATCAGAAAAGAATGAAGAAAGCCTTCGATCAGAAAGTCAGGCTTTGAGAATACCAAGTAGGAGATCTTGTGCTGAAAAGACTCCTTCCTCCTCATACAGACCACAGGGGCAAGTGGACTCCGAATTATGATGGGCCGTTCATAGTAAAGAAGGTTTTCTCTGGTGGAGCACTGATGCTCAGTACTATGGATGGTGAAGACTTCCTGTCCCCTGTGAATTCAGATGTAGTTAAAAAATACTTCGCATAAAATGACCCGCTGGACATAAAAACAGAATGTAAGTCCAGGCAAAAATAGGGCATCCCGACGAGTCAAAAACAGAATAAAAGACTCGGGCAAAAGTAAGGGAAAATAAAATAAAAAAATGTACACCCGCTGAGTTGAAAAGCCGCATTGGACAACTTAGGCAAAAAGGGGTATCCCGGTGGGTTGAAAACCCGAAAGGGCGATCCACGCAAAATAAGGGAATGAGCGAACAACTGCATTCTGAATTCGTCTGTGTCACTTACAACATGGCGAGATTTGAAAGTATAAATCATTGGTCAGAATCAACCTTCTTCAGAAAGCAAGATGAGAAGAACGTCAATGTCATACGAGTCACAGCAAAAAGGGAAGCTCCTTGAAGCGTCATCAGCATTGCCAGCATCTTGTTGTTTCTCAATTTGTAACAATCTCCTCATTTCAGGGGATCTGTTTCTTTGACTGTATTTGCCCATTCATGGGCACATAAATTAATAAAATCAGATTTTCAGTCACACTTTGTCTCGTACATTTTTATTTGCAAAAAATGTCCGATGTCTTTAATATATTGATTGCATAAACACAAATGCGTCTTTTCTAAATTACATGCTTACAGGAAATATATTTGCTCCCAGGAGTGCCTAAATTCCTATGATGGAATCCAGTAAGGGATACTTTGGAGTACTTGTACGTTTTTTGTCATAACAGGATTGCAGGTATTCAAAGCGCAGCATGGGGCATGAAAACTTCTCCCCAGCAAACTGGCAAATCACCACTTCCTCGGCACATCTTCCAAATAGCACCAGAGTTGCTTTATCCCCAGCAGAGATGCCAGTCATCATTCCTCCCCAACCAGGTGACAGACAGGGAACCATCTCCCCGTAGAGCTTCAGCCTCTATCCAGAAGAGCAATGCCTGAAGATCTCACAACAGAGTGACGAAAGCTCCCGCAAACCCCAGCTGGGTCCCTCATTACTAAGATAGGTCTATCAGTGATTTATTTCCTCAAGCAGAGTCGTATATGTCAGATCTACCAATGATCTCATCCCCAGCTGGGATACCCACTTCAAGCAGATCAACCGGAGATCTCCACAGTAACGGGATCCGAATCCCGGATCGGTATCTTTGCATAATCATAGCATTCACATCATATTTTCCCCCAGAGCGTAGCATTCCATCTAATACGGAGCATTACGGCAAAAATCACACATATTACGTAATCATAAGCCATGTGTCAAACTGAACACTTGTAAATACTGACATACTTCTCAAACTCCCCGGCAGAATATTAAAGCATTTCCTTTACCCTCACAAATACAGAAGCAGCTCCTTTTGGCACTCGTCCGTGTCATCATTCCCCAGTAAAGTCGCCCGAGCGCTCTCTACAAACAGGTGTTTACACATTACAGATGCTTCTTGACACTCGTCTATGTCATATCCCCAGTAGAAAGCCAAAGCGTCCCCTTTGCACTCACAAACACATGTTTACATATATCTACACACTTCCCTGACACCCGTCCGTGTCACCTTCCCTAGCATAGTTGCCTAAACACTTTGTAAACCAAATACTTGTTTATAATACACTTCTTCCGACACTCGTCCGTGTCGTGTTCTCCACAGCAAGTTGAACAATCGTCTGTGTCTCACTCATGCTTACTTTTTACTCATACAGATACTCGTCCGTATCTTGTATACACCACTTATCTTCCTCAGATTCGACACTCATCCGTGTTCTTTGTTAACCAGTTGGTACTCGTCTGTACCATCATCCCTGAACATGCGTCAGCGTTTCTTTCTACCGATACTCGTCTGTATCATAGTCTTAAGGATGCTCGTCCGCATCTTTAATTTATACACAATGTCAAACACTTATACCTTTTTCTTGAATTTAGACACTCGTCTCTGTCTACCATTCCCCAGAAGAATTCCCGGCAAATCTTGATAAACTATTTCCTTTCTATCTGACATTCGTCCTATGTCATGATATTTTCGGCAGCTGTACCCTGCCAGGTGATCGTCCTTCAACTTTTTGATGATCGTCCTTCATCATCCCCAGCAGAGTCTCTATTCATTAGAACCCCTTTCTATCTGACATTCGTCCTATGTCGTGATATTTTCAGCAGCCGTCCCCTGCTAGGTGATCGTCCTTCACCTCTTGATGATCGTCCTTCATCATTTTAGTCGATGGCCGTCCCCATAGTTGATTCTGTTATCTGACGTTCGTCATATGTCATGATAAAACCCCAGAGCAGCCGTCCCCTGCTAGGTGATCGTCCTTCACCTCTTGATGATCGTCCTTCATTCAATGCTTATCCGATGGTTGTCCCCATCGTCGACCTTTTCATCCGGCATTCGTCCTATGTCGTGATACTTTCGGCAGCCGTACCCTGCCAGGTGATCGTCCTTCACCTTGGATGACCGTCCCTCATCCTTATCCCCAACAAAGCAGCCGTCCCCTGCTAGGTGATCGTCCTTCACCTTTGATGACCGTTCCTCATCATTTATTTCTTCAGCCCGATGGTGTTGCACCCCAAAATTTGCCCTCACAATACAAGACTTTGTGTTCTAAGAAGGTTCACAAGGTTCACAAGTTCTCCAACACTTGCATAACCTTTCATGAGGTTCATGAAGTCTACAAGTTACTTTATGAAGGTTCACAAGGTTCACAAGTTTCTCAATGCTTATATAACCTTTCATGAGGTTCATGAAGTCTACAAGTCACTTCTTGAAGGTTCACAAGGTTCACAAGCTTCTCAACATTTACCAAGACCTTTCATGAGGTTCATAAAGTCCACAAGCTACTTTATGAAGGTTCACAAGGTTCACAAGCTTCTCAACATTTACAAGACCTTTCATGAGGTTCATAAAGTCCACAAGCTACTTTATGAAGGTTCACAAGGTTCACAAGTCTCACAATGCTTTCAAGACCTTTCATGAGGTTCATGAAGTCTACAAGTCACTTCTTGAAGGTTCACAAGGTTCACAAGATTCACAATGATTACAAAGCTTTCCTGAGGTTCATGAGGTCTACAAAGCCACTTCATGAGGTTCACAAGGTTCACAAGCTTCACAATACCTCCCATGAGTATCACAAGACATTTTATGAAGATTCACAAGGTTCACAAAGTTCACCATTGGTCAAAGAAGTTGACAATTCCCTCAGACAATGCACCTCCTAAGCAGTGCATCCAAAACTAGGGTTTTGACTTTAATCAGGCTACATGGACTTCCAATACCTCAAGTGAGTTTCATAACATCTTATATGTGTATAAGAGCCCCATGTCAAGTTTCAAGACTTTTCTCAAAAGTTTGCTCAGTCAGATGATCAGATAAGTCAAAATCAGTCAATGCAGTTAAAAAGTCAAACTGAGGTCAACTGTGGTCAAACCAAAGTCAAACTTCATGATTTTTTGCCAACATCAAGTATATGAAGTAAAATTCATCATTTGATCAAGGGTTGATCATGATTCATCAAGGAGATTCCAGATCATCAGTAATCAGGAGTTTCTAAATTAGGGTTTCCTCAGTAAAAGTCAACTGAACTTTGACCAGCCATAACTTTCACATACTTCATCACCAAGTCTCCATCCAAAGCTCATTTTGAAGAAAATTGAATTCTCTACAACTTTGATGTTGAAGGTTAAGCCCAAGAATGCTTCATTTGAAAGATATGATCTAATACATTATAGGTCATTTCAAAAGTCAACAAAAAGTCAACAACTTCAAAAGGGCATAACTTGAGATTGGTAAATGATATGGACCTGAAACCAATGGGGTTGTTTAGAGGACTCTTCAAGATTTCCAAAAAGTCCAAGAACACCCTCATACCTTTAAAATTGAGGGAGATGTGTCCTTGCAAAGTTGGGCAATTTTGTGATGGTTTATATTGAAAAAGGGGGCCTAAAAGCAATTTTCTCCAAATGGGCTGGCCAAATTATGACCCAACCCATACAATAATAACATGCACGAAATTTCCATGATATTTTCATATTTTTTATTTTATTTAATTGATTTATTATGATTTATTACATTTAAAATCATTTTAAATTTAAATAAAATATTAAACATGAAGATATATTGTTGTGATTGAATCTAGAAAGTCTTAAAGGATGATTAGAGTCAAAGAGGAATGAAATCATGTGAATTGTCCCAAAATAGCAAGTCATAATGCACAAATATTTGACTTTTAACACTTGATCTTTTTCAATATTTTTTGATCCAAATTTTCACATAACCAAGTCTTATTTCTGACCTAATTCACTCATCTATATATGCTTAACACAAACCCTAGCCCTAGACACGATTTTCCAGCAGCTTCAAGGTGAGTTCATAGTTCAAAAATTCATAAGAAAAGTGCAATTCGGATTCTCTTATCCAAGGCTCTACAAGGTAAAACAAGGACATGGTTATCTTCCTTGGTCATCATTAAGTCGAAAACAACCCTCAAATGCATCCCATTCATGCACATATGATGAACCCGAAGCATTGTTCATGCTTGAAACTTTTTTTTCGATTGCCATAATTCGCTGCATTTAAATGAATTTTGATTGTCTAATGTTGTTTAAGATGTTGTGTAGATTGATTCTGGGCAGAAAAACTCAAGAACCAGTGCTTAATTCGTGAGATGCCATTTTTAGGGTTTTGACCTAGGTTTGGGGATCTTCGATTAAATGAATATAAATTGATTTTAAAGACATAGAATTGATCGTGTGAATGTTTGGATCATGATGCTGGTTTCAATTTTGCAAAATCTTACAGTTTGGTTGCTTGTTGATGTTTATAGGTTTTGCTGGGAATATTTGTTTCGCAGGAAAACTTGTAACTATTTTCGCAGGAAAAATTGTAGGTCTCAAGGAAGAAGAAGGTCATCTCCCGCGCGTTCACAAATTCAAATTATTGTTAATTTATTTTATTATTGTTTTGTTGTTTATAGTCACACGCGCATGTGTGTCCTGGTGGTTAGGCTGAAGCGTATTTGCTATAAAGGCCCTGGTTCGATTCTTGGCCATGGCATTATTTTTGTTTTATTTTTCAGGATAAAGGAAGATTCAATATATTATGAATCAGGGTCAACAAACTAACAGTTGGGCTCTTCCAGCCGGGTGGTGAAGTGCGCGTTTGTGAATATAAAGGTCCTGGGATCAAATCCCACCCCAGGCCTTTTTTTTGTATTTATTTTTCTGGATTTTCAAGGACAAGGCACAAAAACAACTATGCTCCAATCTTTATCACCTGCGTGTGGGCTAGCCTGATGGTCATTGTTGTTGCTGGTAAACATGAGGTCTTGGGATCAAATCCCACCAGGTTCCTTTTCTTTTCCTTTCTTTCCTTTTATTTTTCTTGTTTTAATTTAATTGATTTAAATAATTAAAATTTTATTATTATGCTCTATATTATAAAATATATATATATTATGTATTCAAACTCTTAAAATTATTTTTCTAAAAAATATAAAACTCATGTTTTTTTTTTTATGTAAATTTTATAATATATATTAGTTAAGACAATTTTTTATTTAGTAAAAAATAAATTTTGTATGTTAATAAACCCTAATTCATTTTAAACCTAGTTCTATTTTTCTTAATGATCTTATTTTTCTAATTCCTAATATAATTAAAAATGTATATATATCTATTATCAACTTTGTAAATATATTATAATTCAAATTAATTTTCTTTTAATATTTAAAAAATTTTAATTTATGATAATTATACTTTTGTATATGGTTAAAAAAATAATTTGTAAAATTAATAATTAATAGAATTAAATTTTATGTATGATTTTTAAAATTTTTTTTTTTTTCTTTTATAATATGTATATATTGTTTAACAAATGAATGTTAATAATAATTTTGTATTCGTAATACATTTTTAAAAAAAAAAAATAACTTAATAATTTGGAAATTAAAAAATTTGTTTGTTCATATTTGCGTTTAAATATAATTGTTCATATTAAAAGTTGTTAATTTCTTATAATATCTTAATTAATTTTGTTTATTACTATTATTACTAACCATATAGTTTATTTTGCTTTATTAATTTTACATGTTATTATTATTTCAATTAATTTTATTATTCATTAACCCCTCTTATTTTTATTATTATTATTTTCACTAATTTTATATTTCTACTAATCTTATTCATTTTTTTTATTATTATTATTTACTAACCCCTTATTTATTTATTGTTAAATTATTATTTGCTTATTTATTATTTTTGATTATTATTATAATTTCTTGTAATTGTTTCCCGGATGTAATTGTAATTATTTAATTATTATGGTTAGTAATTTAGGGAGTGACAAAACATGTTTGTTATTTAAAAATAAATTTAGATAATTTTTAATGTAAGATAATTAAATTAAACACGTCACACACGTAAGTCGATTTTAATCGCCGTCTCACTTCCTAAGGTTATCCCTCAAGTTGCCTACGAATAATGGTTAAGTGGGGTGTATAAAGCAAGTCCCTCGAAAGAAAATCATCAAAGTCCCTTATGGTTGCCTATACGAATCGAGTCCCTTTCGAAAAATGATGATAGTCCCTTATATGTGCTTAATACACCCCACAGTTGCCTTCATAATCAGAATGTCCCTTACATCCAAGGTAAAGACTACCTACTCCTTAATAGTAGGGATAGTCTTACCAAGGGAAGGAAAAAGAACAAGAAAGACTTTAAACATTAGGGTAGGTTCCTCTCATGTACTTGCTCACTTCAAAATTTTTCAAACTTAACAATTTCCAACAAATTTTCAAACAAGTTTCTTACACATCCGTACATGGATTATTATTAAACTATTCTGAAAATTTTTCTATTCACACACTACATTTTTAAAAAACAATTTAAAGTGAGCTTAAGTACCTAAGAGCCCATGGATAACCATGGATGGAAAGGGTGCTAACACCTTCCCTTTTCATAACTTACCCCCCGGACCCAAAACATTCTCTTAAGGTCTTTCCTGTTCTTTTATAACCTTTCCTTTGGATAAAATAAAAGTCGGTGGCGACTCTTGCTATCCGCAACATTGCTTAAAGTCAGTTCTCCCACCGTGTTACAGAACTGGCGACTCTGCTGGGGATCTATTTAAGAGGGGTACCCTTAGGAATTAGATCACTTTAAATTGTTTGCCTTGTTTGCTTTATATTACTTGTTGGGGTGCTCTTATGTGTGAAAGGTCCTAACCCGGATCTAGTGTACCTTAGGTAAATGGCAATAGACCAAGGAAACTGTACGACGTATATCGATACGGTTGATCTGGTGGCCATAGTTAGTGCGACTTCTTGGTTGGTGCTTATATTCCTTAAGTCAAGTTGAGGATAATATTGAGGCTGCCATATGTTGTCAATGCACTAACTAACTTTTAGAACCTTAGTTAACTCATCTTGGCCTTTAGAAAGTAGTGAGGTAACCGGTTTTGGTGCAGACTGAAGTTGGTTGACACTCGATACTACGCTCATTGAGATTCTAAACTTGGAGGGTTTTGGTTGGCAAGTAAGTTGCCTTCTGATCAACCACCCTTGTGAAGGATCAATGATATTGAGATCCCTTAGAACCCGGTTACTTTTGTAGGACAGGATGAACCATCTAACTTCAGGGGAGGGTACTTACCTTAAACCTCATGCAAGCCTTTAAACCTAGGGCTATGGTGTGACTTGTTTGTGTGTGCCACATGTTTGTGATTGAGCATAACATCATGACATCATCATGCATCATAAGCATAGCATTTTCACTAACCATTTCAAGGACCAAAGGATTTATCTTTGTTCTTTGTTGCAGGTCATGGCTTCTGCTCGTAGAAACACCATCAGGATCAACTTTGTGGGGATACCTCCCAAGCTTAAAGAGTTGGTTTCTCAAGTGTCTGATCACTCCCGGTTCATCAAAAGACATGGTCACCTATTGGATCTAGTCACTTCAGGGTTCAATGAAGACATGATGAGTGTCCTGTTCCAGTTCTTTGACCCTAAGCACCATTGCTTTACATTCCCTGACTACCAGCTAGTCCCAACCATGGAGGAGTTCTCTAAACTTCTGGGTATACCTGTTCTTGATCAGAAACCATTCACAGGCTTGGAAAAAGAGCTTAAACCAGAGGTTATTGCTGCAGCTCTACATCTGAAGAAGTCTGACATTGTTCTAGAAACGAGAAGTGGAGTCAAGGGTATTCTTGCTAAGGTGTTGGTAGAGAAAGCTCAGGTGTTCTTGAAGGCCATGAGCTATGATGCTTTTGAGGAGATCTTAGCCTTGCTGATATATGGTTTAGTATTATTCCCCAATCCAGATCAGTTCATAGATGTTCATGCCATCAACATTTTCCTGAGTCACAATCCAGTGCCTACATTGCTTGGAGACATCTTGCATTCTCTTCATACCCGTACTACAAGGGCAAGAGGGACTTTGATGTGCTGCATACCTTTACTTTCTAGGTGGTTTATTTCTCACCTTCCTCGCTCAGTAATGAAGAATGAGCAAGGGTTCAGATGGTCCAAGAGGATCATGTCACTTTCTCACTCAGATATTCATTGGTGTTCCAGATCTATGGAGAATGTCACCATCATTGACCGTTGTGGGGAGTTTCCTAATGTGCCACTTCTAGGCATAAGAGGAGGCATCACCTACAACCCATCTCTAGCTTTACGACAGTTTGGTTACGCCCGAAGTGATGGTCCACATGACATGTTGATTCAAGGCATTGTGTTTGATTACGACAACGATCTTCAAGGTTACCGTCAGAGATTCATACGAGCTTGGGGAAAAGTAAACAGGGTTGACAGCAAGACACTGGAGCCTAAGTACACTATTCCTATGGAGGCTTATCTCAGATGGGTACGATCTCGTGCTCAGACACTCATGATGCCATATCCTGCCGTCCTACCAGTTACCATGGAACCTGTTGCTGAAGGAGACTCAGCTTATACCATCCTTCACCCAGACATGCCTACTGATAAGGAAGACTTGCAGAGATCATGGATCCAACTGAAGGAGCAAAGGGATACTTTCGAGGCTCATTACAAAGCAAGCCAAGCAAGGATCCTAGAGCTAACAAAGCAGCTTCACGAGGAACGAAACCTCAACTCATACCTCAATACAAAGGGGAAACGTCCATGGGAGACTTAAAACCCCATCTTTTGTACTTATTTCACTTTCATTTTTTGTAAGCCTAAAAGGCAAAACAAGTTATTACTAATAAAAAGTTACTTTCTTGTTTGTTTAAGCAAATTTAAATCCTGCGGTCTTTGAAAACATTGCATATGCATTTCCATATCATTTCATTGCATCACAGGTTTATATTGTGCACAGGTGTCTCATCTTCTCGCTGTTTATTTCAGCAATGGCTCTTGAACAATCAGTTAAGGATCTTCAGGCACAGAATGCACAGTTCCAAGAGCTGATCTTGAACCTGTCCAAGGGGCAAGATGATTTGAAGGCACTGCTAGCCAAGAAGACTAAGAAGACTAGAAGGTCTGCTGGGTTGCTCAACATGGGAAGAAGGTTCAAGGGTCCTGTCAAGACCAAGGAACAAATTGATGACTACGAATCTGAGGAATCTGAGAAAGAGAGAGGCAGTCTCCACAACACTATGGGGGACTCTGATTCTGAGGCTAATTACTACCATGAGCCTAATGAAGACAAAATCAAGATGCTGGTGGATAGGATGGATGCTATGGAATTGCAGAAATCATCTGGGCTGGATTTTGAGGATTTGAGTCTGATATCTGGGGTTGTGATACCCATTGGTTTCAAAGTTCCTACCTTTGTGGTTTATGATGGGGTCTCTTGTCCCAAGCTGCACTTGAGGTCTTATGTCAGAAGGATTCAACCTCACACTGCTGACAAAAAGTTGTGGATCCATTTCTTTCAAGAGAGCTTATCTGGAGCTCAGCTGGAATGGTATTATCAGTTGGAGAGTGTTAAGATCAGAGACTGGAATGATCTTGCTGAAGCTTTCTATAAGCAGTACCAATACAATGCTGACTTAGCCCCCATTCGCATGCAGCTTCAGAGCATGTCTATGGGTGCCAAAGAAAGTTTTAAGGAGTATGCTCAGAAATGGAGAGATTTAGCTGGAAGAGTTCAACCCCCTTTGACTGATAGGGAATTGGTTGACATGTTCATGTGTACGCTGAATGGTCCGTTCTACAGTCATCTCATTGGAAGCTCATCATCTGGCTTCACTGAGTTGATCATGACAGGAGAACGGGTAGAGAATGGTATCAAGAATGGTAAGATCCAAGTGGGCACTTCTTCATCAGGTGCTGCAAAGAAGCCTCCCACTGGAAAGAAGGAATCCAATGCTGTTTATGGTCAACCTGATCGTAACAGAAGGCATCAGTCTGTTAGTGCAGTTCATATTTCAAATCCAACTCCTGCAACAACTGAGCAGCCTCAAGGCAACCAACAGAGGTCTAGAAGGCAGTTCACGAAGATCAACATGTCAATGGCTCAGGCATTGCAGCATTTGTTAAAGGCTGAACTTATTACTCTGAGGGAGGCTCCTCAGAATCCCAATGTTACCTCTCCCAAGTACAATCCCAATGCACGATGTGCATATCATTCAAACTGTCCAGGACATGATACTAATAACTGCTGGGTCTTGAAGAACAAAATTCAAGATATGATTGATGCTGGAGAAATTGAGTTTGATCCACCAAATGTGATTACAGCACCGCTGCCAAATCACGAGAAGACTATCAATGCCATTGATGAAGACATTGAGGAAGATCTGCACGTCTACTCAGTTATGGAGTTGAGCACACCATTGTCCGTTATCAAAGAGAGGTTAGTACAAGCAGGGATCTTTCCAGGTTGTCGTGAAGATTGTCTGTATTGTACCTATAAGCCGGATAGTTGCTTCATTTTGAGAGATGGTATTCAGCGTCTCATGGATAAGTATACTATAGTGTTTGAAAGAAGACCAGCATCTGTAGAAAGTATGATGGATCATCTGACTCGGGGTAAGAAGATTGAAGAGGTTGATATGGTTGACAAAGTACCGGTAAGAATCACTTCAAAGGGTCCTATTAAAATCACTCGTCAGGGCCCAATCAAGATTACTGCTGAAGGTCCTGTGAAAGTTGTTGCTGAAGCCAGGGTGGCTCCTCTGATCATTACCACTCCTGGTCCTATTCCTTATACATCTGACAAAGCTGTGCCTTGGCACTATGGGTCTGATGTTTACATCCATGGTGTCAAGCAAGAGCCTTTACCTGATATACCTGCTGACATTGATAATATTGCTGGATCTAGCAAGATCACTCGTAGTGGAAGAGTCTTCTCTCCTCCAGTTGCTTCTAAGAGTGCAGTTACTCCTGCTGCTACTACCACCACTGATGCTCGGGGCAAAGGTCCTGTTATTGAGCCTGTATCTACTGATGTGCCAGCTGCTGATGATCTCTCTAAGCAGATGGAAGAAGTATTGAAAATCATTCGCAAGAGTGATTATGACATTGTTGATCAATTGGGGCATACTCCCTCAAAGATTTCTATGTTGTCCTTACTGCTGTGTTCTGAGGCTCATGCCAAGTCCTTGATCAAGTTTCTGAAGTCTGCTCATGTGCCCAGTGCAATTTCTGTGGACCAATTTGAGAACTGTGTTGCTCACCTGACCTATGACAATGGGTTAGGATTCTCTGATGCTGATTTGACCCCTGCCAAGAGAGACCATAACAGGGCCTTGCATATTTCAATTGAATGCAGGGGCACTATCCTGTCACATGTACTGATAGACAATGGTTCCTCTCTGAATGTGTTGCCCAAAGAAGTCCTGAATAAGCTGAGTCCTGAAGATACTGTGTTGAAGCCCAGTAATATTGTGGTAAAGGCTTTTGATGGTTCTAGAAGAGTAGTGCATGGGGAGATTGATCTTCCCATCAAAGTTGGTTCTCAGATGTTTACTGCTACATTTTATGTGATGGATATTCGTCCTTCATACTCTTGTCTGCTTGGTCGTCCCTGGATCCATGGGGCAGGTGCTGTGACCTCTACATTACACCAAAAGTTGAGATATCCGGTGAATGGAAAGGTTGTTACTGTCTCTGGAGAGGAAGAATACTTTGTCAGCCATGTAAACACTTTCAAATATCTGGAAGTAGAAGGTGAATACATTGAGACTCCATGTCAGTCATTTGAAGTGGTTCCCTGGGTTGGTAATGATTGTGTAGCTCCTCCTGCTGTGAAGAAAGTTCCTGTGGTCATCAGAAAAACTCCAACAATGGCAATGGCCTCCCTCAATGATGCTAGAGCTGTGGTGGATGAAGGTGGTTGTACTATTTGGGGTCAGCTTCCTGATATTCCGTACAAGTCTGACAAGTTTGGTTTGGGTTTCACTGCAGAGTCCCAGAAGGCTGTTCGTCGTGCTCGTGCTGCTCGTATCACCAATCAAGGGGTTATCAATGCTGTGGGAGATCAAGATGAAGACTACAACTTGGATGCATGGATTTTTCCTACTGTGGGTGCTGGACTCAATAATTGGAAAGCTGAAGATGTTATCCCTATCTCCTTTAGTCAGGAGTAAATACTATTACTGTGTTGTGTTTTTTACATTTGTAGTTTCTGAACAATAAAACTTTCAAGCCATGTGCCTTACCCGGGGCACAATGGTGTGCTTGTTACGGGCTGTCATTTCATTTGCATACTTCATTCAATAAAATCAGTGGACGTTTCGTTTTCATAAATATTGTGTTCCTTGTCTTTCCTTTCTTTTATTTTTACTTTGTCAGCTATGTGTTCTTACACACACCCACATCACTAAAATGCAGATCCTCATCCACTCTGGATCCTGTTGATAACAGTTCTACTATTGCCAATTACAATTTCGAGAATCCGATCTATCAAACTGAAGACGGAAATGAGGACGATTGTGAAATACCTGTAGAGCTTGCTAGGTTGTTACTACAAGAAGAGAAAGCTATACAGCCACATGAAGAGCCAGTCGAAGTTGTGAATCTGGGAACTGAGGAAGACAGAAAAGAGGTCAAGGTAAGGGCTGATTTAGAGGACAGTGTCAAGAGCAGGTTGATTCAGATGTTACGTGACTATGTGGAGATCTTCGCTTGGTCTTATGAAGATATGCCAGGGTTGGATACAGACATTGTGGTTCACCGTTTGCCAGTGAAAGAAGATTGTCGTCCAAAGAAGCAGAAGGTTCGTCGTATGCGTCCTGAAATGTCAGAAAAGATCAAAGCAGAGGTAATGAAACAGTTCAATGCAGGGTTCTTAGCAGTGACTTCTTATCCTCAGTGGGTTGCAAATGTGGTACCAGTTCCTAAGAAAGATGGTAAAGTGCGTATGTGTGTAGACTACAGAGATCTGAATAAGGCTAGCCCTAAAGATGACTTTCCACTTCCTCATATTGACATTCTGGTAGACAACACTGCTCAGCATAAGGTATTCTCTTTTATGGATGGTTTCTCTGGTTACAATCAAATCAAGATGGCACCTGAAGATATGGAGAAGACAACATTTGTGACACAGTGGGGCACCTTTTGCTATAAGGTGATGCCATTTGGTTTGAAGAATGCAGGAGCAACATATCAGCGTGCTATGGTGGCTTTGTTTCATGATATGATTCATCATGAGATAGAGGTATATGTAGATGATATGATAGCCAGATCTCAGAATGAAGAGCAACATCTTGATCATCTGCACAAGTTGTTTGAGAGGTTGAAGAAATACAAATTGAGATTGAATCCAAACAAGTGTACTTTTGGAGTTAGATCTGGGAAGCTCCTGGGTTTCATTGTCAGTGGAAAAGGTATTGAAGTAGATCCTGCAAAAGTAAAAGCTATACGAGAGATGCCAGCCCCCCGTACTGAGAAGGAGGTTAGAGGTTTCTTGGGACGATTGAACTACATTGCAAGATTTATTTCCCAGTTAACTACCATCTGTGAGCCAATCTTCAAGTTGTTGAAGAAAGATCAAGTGATGGAATGGAATGATGAGTGCCAGACTGCCTTTGATGAAATCAAGAGATATCTACTAGAGCCACCAATTTTGATGCCACCAGTTGACGGAAGACCCTTGATTATGTACTTAACAGTGCTAGACAACTCAATGGGGTGTGTGTTGGGGCAACATGACGAGTCTGGTCGAAAAGAGCAGGCAATATACTACCTTAGCAAAAAGTTTACCGACTGTGAAACAAGATACTCACTGCTCGAGAAAACTTGCTGCGCTTTGGCATGGGCTGCTCGCCGACTGAGACAGTATATGTTGACCCATACTACCTTGTTGATTTCGAAGATGGATCCAATCAAGTACATATTTGAGAAACCTGCTCTCTCCGGAAGAATTGCAAGATGGCAAATGATCTTGACAGAATATGACATACAGTATACTACTCAGAAGGCCATTAAGGGAAGTATTGTTGCTGATCATTTGGCTCATCAAGCAGTGGATGATTACCAGTCAATGAATTTTGAATTCCCTGATGAAGATATTATGATTATTACCAAAGAACCTGGACAATATGACGGACCTGAACAAGGATCCCGATGGACTATGGTTTTTGATGATGCCTCTAATGCACTTGGTAATGGTGTTGGTGTTGTGATTAGTTCCCCTGAAGGTTGTCATACCCCGATTACTGCCAGACTTTGTTTCTATTGTACCAATAACATGGCTGAGTATGAGGCATGCATCCTGGGTATTAAAGCTGCTATTGATATGAAGATTCAGTTCCTTGATGTGTATGGAGATTCAGCCCTGGTAGTAAGTCAGATTAAAGGAGATTGGGATACCAAGCATGATAATCTCATTCCTTACAGAGAGCATGTGTTGTCTTTGGTCCCACATTTCGAAGAGATTACCTTTGGACATATTCCACGAAGAGAGAATCAGTTGGCAGATGCCTTGGCCACCATGGCATCTATGTTTGAGATCAGCTGGGATGATGAAGCTCCCAAGATTACTATTGATAGATTTGAGAAGCCTGCATACTGCAATGAGATTGATACAGAAGGGGCAGATGAGAAGCCTTGGTTCTATGAAGTAAAAAGATATATTGAAGCTCAGGAGTTCCCTGAAGGGGCATCTGTCAAAGATAGGAAGTTCCTGAGAAGGTTTTCTGCTAAGTTCTTTCTGAGTAATGGCATTCTGTATAAGCGTAATCATGATTCAACTATGCTTCGTTGTGTGGATAAGAAGGAAGCTACAGAAATTATGGAAGAGATGCATGATGGGACCTTTGGCACTCATTCTAATGGTCATACCATGGCAAAGAAGATTTTGAGAGCAGGTTACTATTGGTCTACCATGGAAGTTGATTGCTATCAGCACTCCAGAACGTGTCACAAATGCCAAATTTATGCTGATAAAGTCCATGTACCTCCATCACCCTTGAATGTGTTGACTGCTCCTTGGCCCTTTGCCATGTGGGGCATTGATATGATTGGTGAGATCAAGCCTACTGCTTCTAATGGGCATCGTTTCATCCTGGTTGCTATTGATTATTTCACAAAGTGGGTAGAGGCAGCTTCATTTGCATCTGTGACTAAGAATGTTGTGGCTCGGTTCATTAAGAATAATCTCATATGTAGGTATGGCATCCCTGAGAGGATTATCACTGACAATGGCTCTAATCTGAACAACACTATGATTACTGCTCTCTGCACTCAGTTCAAGATTAAGCATCACAATTCTTCTCCGTATCGTCCAAAGATGAATGGAGCAGTTGAAGCTGCTAATAAGAACATTAAGAAGATTGTACAGAAGATGACTGTTACCTACAAAGATTGGCATGAGATGTTGCCATTTGCTCTTCATGGTTATCGTACTACAATACGTACTTCAACAGGGGCAACCCCATTCTCTTTAGTCTATGGTATGGAAGCAGTTCTGCCCATTGAAGTTCAGATCCCCTCCTTGAGAATTATGAAGGATGCAGGCTTGGATGAAGATGAGTGGATTCAGACTCGACTGGACCAGATAAATTTGATTGATGATAAAAGGTTAGCAGCAGTTTGTCATGGCCAGATGTACCAGAAACGAATGATCAAAGCTTTTAACAAAAAGGTTAAGCCAAAGGTATATCAGGCTGGTGATTTGGTAATCAAGCGTATCATATTACCACAGGGTGATCCTAGGGGCAAGTGGACTCCAACATACGAAGGACCATTTGTAGTCAAGACAGTATTCTCAGGAGGTGCCATGATGCTGACTACAATGGATGGTGAAGACTTCCCACAGCCTGTAAACGCAGACATAGTTAAAAAATACTACGCATAAAAAGAGACCCGCTAGGTTGAATGGCCTAGGCAAAAATAAGGGCATCCCGGCAAACCAAAAGGGTTTGGGCAAAAATTAGGGATATATATAAAAAGATGTACACCCGGCAAGTCGAAAACCTGAAAAGGCGGCTTGGGCAAAAAAGGGTATCCCGGTGGATTGAAAACCTGAAAGGGCAATCCAGGCAAAAGTTAGGGATTAAAGCGTATGACTATGTCTCGTTTGGATCACTCATGAAACTGCAACCAGTTGTACTACTTACTCGAGCTCGAACAGATAAAGCTCAATCCAATCGTTTCCGTCTCAACAGCAAGAAGATGAGATACTTGAGTGGCAATAGTAGAATTGGAACTCAATAGGATTGTCTTCCCACATAGCTGATTTTCTTTTGTAAAACTTTACGGCAAAATCCTCTTACTAGGGTTTATGTTTCCTTGTACAAACTTACCTGTGTATGGGTCACTTTTTGATATAAATAAATTCCATCTTTTGAATCCAGATTTACTTTTACCCTATTTACATAAGCGAAACGTCCATTGGTTATGTTTGAATGTATGTATGCTTTTGAATATGATTGATGTTTACCAGAAATGCATGTATGCTTTTAATATGATTAATGTTTACCAGAAATGCATGAAAATGCAGTAATAGTATTTACTAAGGACGAACGAGGGAAGGATCTCAACGAAGCTTCGCCAGTTCACCTTTACAAGACAGTTACAAATCCTCAGTAGGACTAATCCATCTTCATAAAGTCTCATCTCCCCTGGAATTTATATCCATCTCTGTTATCCTCATACGGATATTCGGGAAATTACTTTCCAATAAGGGTACGACGAACGAAGACGGGATGTTATACTTATCCTACTATCAAACGAAGACGAAAGTTATATATACCCTACTATCCCCAACAAACGGGAGGTTATATATACCTTGCCATCCCCACCAACGGGAGGTTATCTATACCCTACTATCCCCAACAACGGGAGGTTATCTATACCTTACTATCCCCAGCAGACAGAGGGTTATATATTCTTCAACAACGAATCGGGATTTATTTTCCCTGGCCAGCAGTTGTTATACGAAGATATCCAGACGCTTCCGGCGGTATCATATCATACATACATCATTTACATCATACCATAGCATACATATCCATAGACATATAGAACATTACCTAAGTGCATCATATCATACATGCATACATAAAGCATGAACTAATGTTATTATTCAGATGCTACCTTGTTTTCAGGTTAATTATCCAACAAACAAACTTATGGTCTCCAGGACTGCTTTATTGTAACCTCAGGGTTACTTTATCCTCCTGATGAGCTTCTTATTACTTTGGGACTGCTTTATTGTAACCTCAGGGTTACTTTATCCTCCTGGTAACTTCTCATGACTTCAAGACTGCTTTAGAGCTATTGATTGCTCTATCCTCCTGAAATCACATTATTACTTCAAGACTGCTTTAGAGCTATTGATTGCTCTATCCTCCTGAAGTCATATCATTATTTCAAGACTGCTTTAGAGCTATTCATTGCTCTATCCTCCTGAAATTGTTACTTCAAGACTGCTTTAGAGTTATCATTATTGATTGCTCTATCCTCCTGAAGACGTATCATATCATTACTTCAAGACTGCTTTAGAGCTATTGATTGCTCTATCCTCCTGAAGACATATCACATTATTATTTCAAGACTGCTTTAGAGCTATGGATTGCTCTATCCTCCTGGAATCATATTGTTATTTCAAGACTGCTTTAGAGTTGTCATTATTGATGGCTTTATCCTCCTGAAATCATTACTTCAAGACTGCTTTAGAGTTATTGATTGCTCTATCCTCCTGAAGACATATCACATTATTATTTCAAGACTGCTTTAGAGTTGTCATTATTGATTGCTCTATCCTCCTGAAATCATATTATTTCTTCAAGACTGCTTTAGGGTTATCATTATTGATTGCTCTATCCTCATGAACACATGCTGTTACATCAGTATTACTCCAGACTCCTGACAACTCTCATTATACTGCTGAAGAACTTTCCCCTAGTGGCATCTTTAAGCCCACTCAAGCATGTTCAACCAACCATCAATATCACTCTATGCACTGGTGAGTGCAAATTTTTGGGCTTTTGTGTTCAATCCCCTTCAACCTTCCAGGTTACGACTGGCAAATATACCAATCTAACCCCTCAGGTTTCAGAAAATTGAACAGGGGCAGCTGTTGCACCCCAAAATTTGCCCTCACAATACAAGACTTTGTGTTCTAAGAAGGTTCACAAGGTTCACAAGTTCTCCAACACTTGCATAACCTTTCATGAGGTTCATGAAGTCTACAAGTTACTTTATGAAGGTTCACAAGGTTCACAAGTTTCTCAATGCTTATATAACCTTTCATGAGGTTCATGAAGTCTACAAGTCACTTCTTGAAGGTTCACAAGGTTCACAAGCTTCTCAACATTTACCAAGACCTTTCATGAGGTTCATAAAGTCCACAAGCTACTTTATGAAGGTTCACAAGGTTCACAAGCTTCTCAACATTTACAAGACCTTTCATGAGGTTCATAAAGTCCACAAGCTACTTTATGAAGGTTCACAAGGTTCACAAGTCTCACAATGCTTTCAAGACCTTTCATGAGGTTCATGAAGTCTACAAGTCACTTCTTGAAGGTTCACAAGGTTCACAAGATTCACAATGATTACAAAGCTTTCCTGAGGTTCATGAGGTCTACAAAGCCACTTCATGAGGTTCACAAGGTTCACAAGCTTCACAATACCTCCCATGAGTATCACAAGACATTTTATGAAGATTCACAAGGTTCACAAAGTTCACCATTGGTCAAAGAAGTTGACAATTCCCTCAGACAATGCACCTCCTAAGCAGTGCATCCAAAACTAGGGTTTTGACTTTAATCAGGCTACATGGACTTCCAATACCTCAAGTGAGTTTCATAACATCTTATATGTGTATAAGAGCCCCATGTCAAGTTTCAAGACTTTTCTCAAAAGTTTGCTCAGTCAGATGATCAGATAAGTCAAAATCAGTCAATGCAGTTAAAAAGTCAAACTGAGGTCAACTGTGGTCAAACCAAAGTCAAACTTCATGATTTTTTGCCAACATCAAGTATATGAAGTAAAATTCATCATTTGATCAAGGGTTGATCATGATTCATCAAGGAGATTCCAGATCATCAGTAATCAGGAGTTTCTAAATTAGGGTTTCCTCAGTAAAAGTCAACTGAACTTTGACCAGCCATAACTTTCACATACTTCATCACCAAGTCTCCATCCAAAGCTCATTTTGAAGAAAATTGAATTCTCTACAACTTTGATGTTGAAGGTTAAGCCCAAGAATGCTTCATTTGAAAGATATGATCTAAGACATTATAGGTCATTTCAAAAGTCAACAAAAAGTCAACAACTTCAAAAGGGCATAACTTGAGATTGGTAAATGATATGGACCTGAAACCAATGGGGTTGTTTAGAGGACTCTTCAAGCTTTCCAAAAAGTCCAAGAACACCCTCATACCTTTAAAATTGAGGGAGATGTGTCCTTGCAAAGTTGGGCAATTTTGTGATGGTTTATATTGAAAAAGGGGGCCTAAAAGCAATTTTCTCCAAATGGGCTGGCCAAATTATGACCCAACCCATACAATAATAACATGCACGAAATTTCCATGATATTTTCATATTTTTTATTTTATTTAATTGATTTATTATGATTTATTACATTTAAAATCATTTTAAATTTAAATAAAATATTAAACATGAAGATATATTGTTGTGATTGAATCTAGAAAGTCTTAAAGGATGATTAGAGTCAAAGAGGAATGAAATCATGTGAATTGTCCCAAAATAGCAAGTCATAATGCACAAATATTTGACTTTTAACACTTGATCTTTTTCAATATTTTTTGATCCAAATTTTCACATAACCAAGTCTTATTTCTGACCTAATTCACTCATCTATATATGCTTAACACAAACCCTAGCCCTAGACACGATTTTCCAGCAGCTTCAAGGTGAGTTCATAGTTCAAAAATTCATAAGAAAAGTGCAATTCGGATTCTCTTATCCAAGGCTCTACAAGGTAAAACAAGGACATGGCTATCTTCCTTGGTCATCATTAAGTCGAAAACAACCCTCAAATGCATCCCATTCATGCACATATGATGAACCCGAAGCATTGTTCATGCTTGAAACTTTTTTTTCGATTGCCATAATTCGCTGCATTTAAATGAATTTTGATTGTCTAATGTTGTTTAAGATGTTGTGTAGATTGATTCTGGGCAGAAAAACTCAAGAACCAGTGCTTAATTCGTGAGATGCCATTTTTAGGGTTTTGACCTAGGTTTGGGGATCTTCGATTAAATGAATATAAATTGATTTTAAAGACATAGAATTGATCGTGTGAATGTTTGGATCATGATGCTGGTTTCAATTTTGCAAAATCTTACAGTTTGGTTGCTTGTTGATGTTTATAGGTTTTGCTGGGAATATTTGTTTCGCAGGAAAACTTGTAACTATTTTCGCAGGAAAAATTGTAGGTCTCAAGGAAGAAGAAGGTCATCTCCCGCGCGTTCACAAATTCAAATTATTGTTAATTTATTTTATTATTGTTTTGTTGTTTATAGTCACACGCGCATGTGTGTCCTGGTGGTTAGGCTGAAGCGTATTTGCTATAAAGGCCCTGGTTCGATTCTTGGCCATGGCATTATTTTTGTTTTATTTTTCAGGATAAAGGAAGATTCAATATATTATGAATCAGGGTCAACAAACTAACAGTTGGGCTCTTCCAGCCGGGTGGTGAAGTGCGCGTTTGTGAATATAAAGGTCCTGGGATCAAATCCCACCCCAGGCCTTTTTTTTGTATTTATTTTTCTGGATTTTCAAGGACAAGGCACAAAAACAACTATGCTCCAATCTTTATCACCTGCGTGTGGGCTAGCCTGATGGTCATTGTTGTTGCTGGTAAACATGAGGTCTTGGGATCAAATCCCACCAGGTTCCTTTTCTTTTCCTTTCTTTCCTTTTATTTTTCTTGTTTTAATTTAATTGATTTAAATAATTAAAATTTTATTATTATGCTCTATATTATAAAATATATATATATTATGTATTCAAACTCTTAAAATTATTTTTCTAAAAAATATAAAACTCATGTTTTTTTTTTATGTAAATTTTATAATATATATTAGTTAAGACAATTTTTTTTTTAGTAAAAAATAAATTTTGTATGTTAATAAACCCTAATTCATTTTAAACCTAGTTCTATTTTTCTTAATGATCTTATTTTTCTAATTCCTAATATAATTAAAAATGTATATATATCTATTATCAACTTTGTAAATATATTATAATTCAAATTAATTTTCTTTTAATATTTAAAAAATTTTAATTTATGATAATTATACTTTTGTATATGGTTAAAAAAATAATTTGTAAAATTAATAATTAATAGAATTAAATTTTATGTATGATTTTTAAAATATTTTTTTTTCTTTTATAATATGTATATATTGTTTAACAAATGAATGTTAATAATAATTTTGTATTCGTAATACATTTTAAAAAAAAAAAAAATAACTTAATAATTTGGAAATTAAAAAATTTGTTTGTTCATATTTGCGTTTAAATATAATTGTTCATATTAAAAGTTGTTAATTTCTTATAATATCTTAATTAATTTTGTTTATTACTATTATTACTAACCATATAGTTTATTTTGCTTTATTAATTTTACATGTTATTATTATTTCAATTAATTTTATTATTCATTAACCCCTCTTATTTTTATTATTATTATTTTCACTAATTTTATATTTCTACTAATCTTATTCATTTTTTTTATTATTATTATTTACTAACCCCTTATTTATTTATTGTTAAATTATTATTTGCTTATTTATTATTTTTGATTATTATTATAATTTCTTGTAATTGTTTCCCGGATGTAATTGTAATTATTTAATTATTATGGTTAGTAATTTAGGGAGTGACAAAACATGTTTGTTATTTAAAAATAAATTTAGATAATTTTTAATGTAAGATAATTAAATTAAACACGTCACACACGTAAGTCGATTTTAATCGTCGTCTCACTTCCTAAGGTTATCCCTCAAGTTGCCTACGAATAATGGTTAAGTGGGGTGTATAAAGCAAGTCCCTCGAAAGAAAATCATCAAAGTCCCTTATGGTTGCCTATACGAATCGAGTCCCTTTCGAAAAATGATGATAGTCCCTTATATGTGCTTAATACACCCCACAGTTGCCTTCATAATCAGAATGTCCCTTACATCCAAGGTAAAGACTACCTACTCCTTAATAGTAGGGATAGTCTTACCAAGGGAAGGAAAAAGAACAAGAAAGACTTTAAACATTAGGGTAGGTTCCTCTCATGTACTTGCTCACTTCAAAATTTTTCAAACTTAACAATTTCCAACAAATTTTCAAACAAGTTTCTTACACATCCGTACATGGATTATTATTAAACTATTCTGAAAATTTTTCTATTCACACACTACATTTTTAAAAAACAATTTAAAGTGAGCTTAAGTACCTAAGAGCCCATGGATAACCATGGATGGAAAGGGTGCTAACACCTTCCCTTTTCATAACTTACCCCCCGGACCCAAAACATTCTCTTAAGGTCTTTCCTGTTCTTTTATAACCTTTCCTTTGGATAAAATAAAAGTCGGTGGCGACTCTTGCTATCCGCAACATTGCTTAAAGTCAGTTCTCCCACCGTGTTACAGATGGTCGTCCCCATCATTTACCTTTAATCCCTAGAAAGTATTATTTCTTTACTTGATAGCCGTCCCCATCATGATCTCTCTGTTTCCCCAGCATGTCGGCCGTCCCCATCATTGCTTCATCCCCAGCAGTCGTCCTCTGCTCGACGGTCGTCCTCCGTCGCCCGCACTTTATAATTATACTTTACTTCCTTTTACAATCTATATCCCTTTTCTTCCTCATTCAGCGAGTGCAAATCTTGGACTGTCTTTGGTATTCAACCACAAGTTATCTTGTTTGCCTGTTAAGTCGTTGCTTAGATCCTGCACAGCTAACTCATGTTTGAATAGGGGAAGCTGTAAACACCCCAAATTTTCTCTCACTCATTCACACCATGGCTTATGATTCTTTTCATTTGCATAAGTTCAACCATAGCATCTCATATTGCATTTTTGCTTCAATGCATTGATTCAAAGTCATCCGCATCTAGGGTTTGTGATCTGAGCCATCCCTGGGCTATCTGAGCCACTCCAAAGGCCTTCAATCATCTCAAGAGGGTCCATGTATGTTCAAGCATCATATTATATCCTCTCAAGATCAAGGAAGTCAAAGAATCACAAGAACTGAGGAAGGCATGGAAGCAGAGCCAAGCTTAACTGCATAGATGACCTAAAATTAGGGTTTTGGTTTCAGAGGCCATAACCCCATATTTTTTGGTGATTCTTGTTTCTATGGGTCTTTATATATTATGAGGATCATGCATACCAATTTTCATGAAAAAAAATCAATGGGGAAGGCATCTGATCAAAAGGTGACTTCTTGAGCAAGTCAGTGCAAAATCAGGGCATCTGAGGCCCCCAATCACCCAACCAAAGGGGTTTCTCCATCATTTTGAATGTGTATGATCTTTGTTTGATCTTAGAAGAAGTTAGAAGTTCACAAAATTGGAGAATTTCAAGCCATTTGCAAAGTTGCCATTTTTGGAAAGTGACTTATAATGTAAACTTGCCATTTTGGGAAAGTTTTTCAACCTCCTCTTTTTGATTCAAAAATGCTTCAAATGGAAAATCTTTGGTCATGAAAGTTGTAGGTTGGATCCTCCCATTTTCAAAAAGTACAAGAACTCATTCTAATTCATTTTAGATCAAAAGTTATGGCCTTGCAAAGTTGGACAAAATCACTAAATTTTCACTTTTGTGCCAAAGAGGAAACTTGCAAGAACACTTGCCAAAGCCAAATGTGACTTCAAATCAACTTCTAATCATCACACAAACATCATTCATGGTCCATAATTCAGATTTGCTCAAGAAATTTCTCACTTTCATGCTTTGAATTCCAAATTATCATAAGCCATTTTCCATAAAGTTCAAAAAGAGGAGTTCTTGCAAAAATGATTCCCAAGGGTTTGTGTGGTCTCTAACTGATCTCAAGGCATTACCATAACATCATGTAGCATTTCACAACAAGAATTCAGCAAGGAATGTCACATGTCCATGACCAAAAATCACAAAATGCAACAAGTTGCAAAATTGCAAAACATGTGACATCTCACCCTTCATCCATTTCAGATCACATCAGAACATCCAAGGGCCTTCCTTGAAGCTGGATGAGGCAATCCAAACACAGAAATCTTCTCTGCCATGGCCCATACCTATAGTACACCATTTTTTACTTTTTGGCCAATGATCCCATACCATTCCCACAGTGCATACCTGCCCTCCAGAATTGTTGGGATTGCTTATGGATTACCTAAGGGTCATAAAACAAGAGGGAAGAAGGCTCAGAACACACTAACAACCAGCTTGCATAAAAACTGTCCAAACCTTCATCTCTTCGAAACTCCTTCCTCAGCCATCAAACCTAAAATTTCTCTTCACCAACAAGTCACATATCACTCATTGAACAAGAATCAACCCTCAAAACTGCCTGAAACATCACATACAGAGACCTCCATTTCTGCTACACCAGAACCACACAGCACAAACCAGCCATTATCAAAGCTTTCTAAGTTTCATTTCATCATCAGGGGGTTCAAAGAGGTGGGCTTGCACAAAGGGAGGATCTAGAAAGCTCAGAATCAGAGAGTCTTCATCTCAGGTAACATGAAGAACTTTTTTCCCAGAAGCTAGCTTTTAAGTTCTTTTATGGTTCTATATGCTCCCCTGATCATGGGGATATGATTACTTTTGAAAATGGTTGAGAAACCACCATGTATGTGATCTCTGAAACTTTTGCCCGTTTTTGCATTTTCGTTCGATTCATGTTCATGAGACAAAATAAATGAGTTTTGGTTGCGGGTTTAGGTTTAGAATGATTGGGGGATCATTTTTGTGAAAGAAATTTGGAGTTTGGTGGCCTGAGAGAGAAGCCAGGGTTTGGGTTCGTCGGAGAAGACGACCAGAACACTGTTCCGGTCGCCTAAAAGTGATTTGCCCTAATCAGTGTAATTAGTGAGGTTTAAACGTGAGCCATTAGATTTTGTTTCTCGCGCGCGTTTCAATGGTTGAGATCTAGTCATTAGCCCTAATTCTGATTTAATTAAGTTTAATTAATGAATTAATGAAAATTAGTCAGGTTTGAACCTGGGCCGTCCAGATGCGCGCCCAGTCAAACGTCTTAAGCCCAGAATCAATCTGAACCCTCCCTTTGGCATACTTTCCTTTATTTTATTTTTAATTCATTTTCTTTTCATTTAATTTGTTCATTTTATTAAAAATAGCAAATCACTTCCAAAAAATCTCATTTTTTACATCCAGCCTTGAAATATTTTTCTCTTTCTGAAAATGATTTTATTTTTATTTTTTGCATAATTTTCGCATTTTAAAAATATTTAAGTGTTTATTTTAATTAGTTAATGATAATTAATTAATTAAAATAGCATTTTAGTTTCTAAAAATCACAAAAAAATTCACATTGCATTTTGACACATTTAGAAACATTATCAAACTCTTCAAACAAATTTCTTTTTGGTTCTTGATGTATTTTAACATTTTTCATTGGAATAAAAGTTCTTAAAAGGTAATATTTTTGTTCTAACTGAGAAAAATTCATTCTGCCTAACCATGAGGAGTTTGATGATGGTTCTTCTTGCATTGCATTCTACATATCATGTAGTTTCTAGGGTAAAATTGGTTTGAATTTATCTATCATTTTCAATTTGATGTGCATTTTTTCTTTTAAAGTGCCTTGAAACCCTAGCCAAATTTAGAAAATCATAACTTCCATTAGGTTAAGACTTAGGTCCCCTCCTTTGGGCAGTGAACTTGTGTAGGGTTAAGGTACCTTTGATCCCATTTTCAATTTTTTATCTTGTCATTTGCTTCTGATTTTGAATTTTGCATTGCATATTGTATATAAACCCTAATTTTTGCCTTCATTTGCATTCACCTCTCATTTCCTTGCATGCATGAACTTGCCATGAGATTTTGTGCATCCACATGACATATGAGACATCTTAGGATACATTAGACTCATTTTTTATCATTGCTTCATTCATTTGCCATGTTATGCATTCATATCATTTCATAAACTTTCATGAACTTTCATGGTTCAAAGCATGCTTCACTTGCATCCTCATCCTTGTATGATCATCCATAACTTTTGACATGTATTTGCATCATCTCTTAGCATCATTAGCATCATGTTTATGCTTCTGACTTTGGTTTGCATCATTGCATTTCATCTCATTTTCATGTCATTTCATTTTCTTGTTGCTAACTTTTCAGGTGGTAAGTGTCTGAGAGGTGAATTTGCCTTCACATCTCATAATCTCTTCTCATCTCTTATGAATTCATTGCTGCATTTTACTCATGTCCTAGAGTGAGCTTGCTCATTCATGCTCTTTCTCACTTTCTTCAAGCAACTTGCCTTCTTAAGTGAAGCAAGTTGTCTTGCTTCTTTCTGCTTCTTCCTTGGTGGCTTTTCTCTTGAAGATCTTTTGCAAGCCTCATAAACCCTAGGAATACCCAAGCATGATCATAATTAGGGTTTGATTAGTCCCCCCATTAGTTTTACCTTTGTGTCATCTTTGTGTCTTCTCTTCTCATCTCATAATCAAGGACTAAACCTTTAAGGTTTTAAGGCTTTGTGATTAAGCTTATGCCTGCATCCTTCTATTAGGATGGAGTGTATAACTTTAATCCTAAGTGTTAAACCCTTAATGTGTTTAAATCCTTTAATCAATCCATCTAATAATCACTAAGACATCAAGCTTGTAACTTGGGCCTTGCATTAGGGTTCTAATTCTTCCTTAATTGGTTGAGAAGGACTAACCCTAGTGTTAATGGACAAGTCCCCCTCAAGTTGTCTTACAAATCATAAAATTCATTTCTTAATCTTACCATTAACTGAAATCCACGCTAATAAAGGTTTTTTTTTGTCATGAGGTTAATCCTTAATCATGGATTAAGTTGAGGAGTATTTCTCAGCTTAAATGTTCTCATCTATTATCCTTCTATTAGGATGGTGTAATGAGTCCATTAAATCCTTGATTAAGGCTTAAACTCATTACTTGACACTAAACAAAAACTCCAAAAACATCTAAATAATTACAAGTAGGTTAATGATCTTAATCCTACATTATGGTGATTAAGTGTGAGGTGTTTACTTCACATTTAAGGTATTCTCATTATCCCTAATCAGAGGGAAGATATGATGAGTTTACAAACCCTTGGTTTAGGCTTAAGCTCATTTTCTTACGACAAACACCAAAAACAATAAAAGATTGAAAAACACCAAAAAAACAAACAATAATCGTCTCCTCCGGGATGCTTTTCTCACCTCATTCATTCACAAACGAGAACTTGCTTCTTCCGTCTAATGCAAGACAGTTTGCACCTGAGCCAGACAGGTCATAAACTTGAGCATAGACAAGTAAGCAGTTCATCAATCAATTTATCTTTCAGTCTCTTTGAGTCGAACTACGGTGTTCTGACTTCCTCATTGCACGAGAGGATACGTAGGCATAACTTAACAGTTATCGAACAAAAGTCTCTATACATCCCCCCTCTTCCAGCATTATTCTTTAAGCCTCATGGTCTTGAGCATTTCACTCTTGTTCTTATATTGACACTTCTCTTATACACTTCATATTTCTTTTACACTGACACTTGCATTCTCTTTCCAGCTTTTTGGTACACAGAATAGCACAGACACTACCCCTTTAAAACACAAATCTTTCAAGCGTGGATCCCGTCGAGTACGGCGGACAGTCTGGGTGCTAATACCTTCCCAGGTTGTAACCAACCCCCTTTTTCAGTTTCTCTGGTTCGCGACCGTCTTATCCGTCTTTTCTTAGGTTTATGCAGCATTACCTTTCCTTCGGGATAAAAATGCCTAGCTGGCGACTCTTTTCTTTTTAGTTCACCCTTGTGTGTTTTATCCTTCTTTCGCCGAACGTTCGCGTCTGTACCCCTCTTGACCGGGTGTCATTTGGTGGGAGCGACACTTACCAGTTGGAATTTTATACGCACGGTGGCGAAGGGTTAGTAGTGAAATGATGCTTTCGACGAGATTTGAAAAAGAAGGAATGAAGTCATGATATTTCGACAATTCGACAAATAATATTGGAATATTCGACAATTTGACAAAGGAGATGATATCTTGTTTTTTCGACAATTTCATTGATATGTACGATGTCAGATGAATTTGACATGGTAAAGGGGCGTGTTGTTTCAGCCTTAAGGAGAAGTTCAAATTTGGACCTTGGTTTTGTTTGGCAAAGGAATGCGTGGAGGTTTTAGGAACATTCAGAAAGCCATGTGTCAAGTTCTTGGAATTTTTCCGTTAGTTAGCAGTTATTCTATTTTTGTATAAATAAGATAGCATTTGTTAAGTTTTAGTGTGTGAAAAACTTGTACATAAATTCCTGTAAAAAATACTCTAAGTACTCGTGTGAAAGAGAAAAGGAGATTTATCTGGAAATATACGTGTAAACACCATTTTCATTTCAGTTTATAAAAATTCAAAGTTCCTTTATTTTTTGTCATGTTTACCATTCAATTTACATTTCAACATTTACTTTCATGCAAACTTTTAAACTCTTGTTTATTTTTACTTTACTAAAAACATTAAACTTAACCACATAATCACAAATCATTCTTAATAAAGAAGATTCAAGAAACCAAATATAAGAATAAAAAACGTTTGTTCTAAGAGTTCACGAAATACATTCAGATTTTAGTACATGTGTCCTAGGACTTGTTTGGTTGGTCCTGCAAGTTATCCAAATTCAGTAACATTGAAAAACCAGAGATTGTTCGTCAAAATCTACTGCGAACAGCAGGACCTTGTTCTTTCTTTTCTCTTCGGTTTGTGCAGCATTACCTTTCCCATTCATTCGGGATAAAAATGTCTGCTGACGACTCTAACCTTTCCACGTCAAGTGTTTGTGAAATTGTTGCTATCAAAATTGGATAGCAACTTTAGAAAAATTATGCACTATACTATTTGGCAAAACACACTAGGTGTGGTGTGCACACCAAGTGTTTGATAAAATTCAAAACACATTATTTCTTGGTCATTGAGCTTATTTCTCCTCTCTATACATTGTTGGTAGTAGTTTAATCAAGTGTATCAAATTTAAGTGATTAATTTGCTTGATATTGATTGGTTAATTTATCTTCATTATCCTATTTGGTTTGATAACGCATATCGATCAACGGTGACTTATAATAATTTAGACGTGAATTTTTCCGGGAAACTTCAGCCAAACATTTTTCAATTAACTTTTGAAGATAAAAATATTTTAAAAGGGATCTATTCAACTCTCCTTCTAGATCCGCGCCATCGTATAACATGGATATCTGGCCCTCTAAAGTGAGAGGGTGTATAAAGAGCCCCCAACGCTTGGCCATTGGTCCCTATTTTGGGCCTGGATTGTGGACCCCCGAAAATAGGTAACTTCCAGAAACTTGCCGTTAGAACAAGCATACTTGGTCGGATGATATCTACGTCGGGAATAGGGGAATCCGATCAGGAGTCATGCCTTGGCTGGATCTGGGTGACTTCTCCAGGCGTCGGGTAAAAGTATAAAAGGAGCAGAGTAAACCGACCACGGGTGGTCGTGGTCGACAGATCCTCCTCGGCTAAGGGGCACAAGGCCAATGAGTCCCCTTGTTATTGAGCTATCACCCGTGGTCGACAGATCCTCCTCGGCTGAGGATCACAAGGCTAATGGATCCCCTTGATATTGGGCTATTGGACCGTCTTGGATGCAAGAGTGGATTGGGTCATGCCAAGTCATTGGCCCAGTCCGAAACACCTTGAATTTTAGTTTCTTGAATCATAAAGACATTTGCTTTGCCTTTAGAGTTCAACCAAGAAATTCTACTCCTTTTAGATCTACTACCTCCCCCTCTAATATTAAATGTACCCACTATCATTTCAAACATTTTGTTGACACCTTTCCTCCTAACGATTTGAATTTATCTTCCTTCTCCAACTCTTCCACTCTCTCTTTAAAGCAATTATTCTTACTCCCTGACACCACTTTTGAAACTCCTAAAGTTGGAATTTCTCTCCACAATTTATCACCCAAATTAGAGCCTAGATGGTCCATCATCCTTAAATTATTTCTCACTATATCAGACTTTCTAGAGTGTTTGCCATAAAATGATTATTAAAACTAAAATATTTATATAACAATTATTATAGGGTTAAATAGTATTACCTCATGCCAAACAAGCGAGATTCGGTATAAAATTCATCTCAATTCACTATATGCTATATTAACACTATGTTGTTGAGTGATACTAATTTATATAAGTCCCACATCGGAAATGTTTACCCAAATGAAGAAGTTTATATATGAGTTTAAAATAATAAAGTTCAAAACTAGATACATTGGACTCTTGAAGAAATTTATGGGCTGGGTGTATTAAATATAGCCCAATTATAATTATTTTTTAAAAATAACAATTAAAAAACATAAATTAAATTAAAAAATATATAATACGAAAAAATAGAATTAAAATTTAATATATAAAAGAAAAAAATAATTAATATAAAAAAAGTAAAAAATAAAAAATATTTCATAAAAAAATAAAAAATACGTGGCAATAAAAAAAATCCAAATAGATGTCACCTAAGAGAATCTGACCACATAAGCGTTAAGGGAATATGCAATATAACCAAAGAGAACAAATCAGAGGTGGCAACAAACTGTATCCATGTACTATAATTTTTTTTTTTTTTTAATGAAAGCATGCTTGTATACTATTCAACATTGTTCAAATGTGAACAAAGAAAACAAGACCTGTTCATTTCAACCTAGTTAGCACATAGAAAACAAAATTTAATTTAATATTTGAAATCACATAAATGTACCTGTTAGAATCCTTCCTTTCCTTTTATATGGTAAAATATTGTTTTCACACTGTATTCAATATTAAGAGTGGCTATTTATCTTGTGCATGCACAAGAACAAAGAAAGTCTTTGTTGTCTGCGTAAGCTTCAAGTTCAGTTAGGATAATCAGATTGAAACATTGGTTAAAGGAAAATGACAAGACAAAAATATACAAGTCATGGTCAAGGAGTCTTAAGACCAATGATAAGAAGCCTCAATTAATATTTAAGTTTTATTATAATTTTGCTATTTTCCTTATTTTAAATTCAAAGTGGTCTTTCTTACACGTTTTTACATGTATATTGTTTAGCATAAATTAATCTCATAGTTAAAACTGTTTGAATTTAAAGTAAAAAGATTAATTTTATGACTAAACTAAAATAAATAACCGAATTTGTAATTTAATCTATTGTTTATAAAAAAAAAATTCCAATTTTTTATAAATAAAATATATAGAAAAAAATATTATATTTTTGTTTAAGATATCAAACATTTTGCTTAGGTGTATATTTAATATACCTCATTCAAGTTGACATTGGAAAATAAATGACATCTCACTAGTGTGTGCATGTACTAAAAGCCTATTCTTAATTAAGACTTTCCAATTCAAAGTAAAAGTCAAATAGTTCTGAAGCATCCAAATACTTGCAAGTTACAAATAATGACGATTAACTAGTTAATTAATAGGATATACTAATTTAAATAGTGGTCTTAGTTTGACTGACCCCAAATTGTGCTTATTTTACTTTAAACATTTGATATTTTGGGTAATTTGAATGTCAACCCCTTGATAGAAAGACAAAATAATTTGGTTGAATTGGTAAGACATGGACCATGCATGCTTTTCCTAGTAAGTAAGTAAGTAGTAAGGTTGAAAGTCAAAGAAATTTGGCATATCTATGGTTGCTTCTACATGCAATGCATTAACTTCATTGGATTAGAACAGTGACCAAGTTTTATATACTTGTATTGTGCTCTATGAAGATGTGAACTTTAAGAATGTATTACACGTAGATATGTGTTGTCATTATATATGAAGGGTCTGACAAACCCTTCGTGTGTTGGGTTTCAATTATCAATAGGCATATTCACTAATTATTTGTGTCACTGGATTGAATTTTGTAAATGGTTAAATAGCCTCAAAATTTAAGGTAATGCTAAATTAGAACTAAAAGAGACACGGAATATTTACATTCTTAAGGTTGAAATACTCTAACGGTTAAGTCAGTGACCGAATGAGTCACAAAAAATTTTAGATTTTTATATAACATATACTTTGATTACGATGTTTAACCTCTAATATAGATAGACTATAGTGTTTTAGTGAATAAAAAATCTTCTCTTTTGAAAATATGTTATAGTAATTCTCGTTATGTCATATAATGAATTGACTTCATTTAACTATGTATTTGGGTATATTCTTGGGGTGGTACTTAAGATGTCCATAACGTTTTATATTCTTTCTCTTTTAGTTCGCCTTTCCTTTCTACTATTGATAAGCGTTCACAATGGTCAACATTTAGGGTTGAATCATATATGGAATGAGTCAATGTCTTAATGGGCCAATGCACTTTTGGCCCAAGTAGGAATAATTGCACTATAAGCCTAGTTCGACGACGCTGAGATGTAGCTTCTGAGGTTTGTCCAAGATGGTGATGGAATTAGTGAATGTTTCATCCATCATTGATGTCTCTAATAATTGTATTATTGGCATTCTCTCCCTTCTTTGTCATGAAATGATGATATTTAGTGAAATTTGTTGACTTTGTCATCTGTCACGCGTCAACATGTAGTGTTTAGCCCATTGGCCTATTACTAGACCTAATATCATGATTTTTCTGGAAATTTTCATTGTGATTATTATTCTAATAATGTCATAGATGACGTGTTTCTCGATTATTGGTTGATGTGCAACCCTTTATTTCTTGTGATTCTAAATTGTGAGATTTCTTCCTCCCATCTCCTTTCTCTAAGAAACACACATATAAATTTCCGAACATGTTACAATTTTTCCATTTCTTCCTTATGAACTTTCCTTGCTAGAAGTATTATTGCTCTTCCTTAAGGCATTTTTTCTTATCCTTCAACTACCTCAACCTTATTTGTTGGTATGTCTTCGTTATCCATCGATATTTACATTTCATGAGATGTGGTACAATTTAGTATGATAGTCTGACAAAAGCTTTAAGTTAGTTATGGGTGTTTAACTATTAGCATGATGATATTTTAGTCTCTATCTCTTTCATGCGAAAGAGAATGGTGAGCAAATGAGATTGTCTTCCTCACATATCACTCATCTTTATGTGTGATTAGATACAATGATTCAGGCCATCAAGTACCCTTCTAAACCCATAACCGACAAGGATGAGCGCAACTCGCATTCCAGGGTAAATGGTGTTTACTTGAAAACCCTTTAAGTGTATTTTGATTCGACAAAATTAGCAAAATACGAAGTTATCATATAAGTAGAAGATCATTCTAATGCTGGGAATTTAGCATTCTAATTTCTAGCCATCATCTATAGAATTTCTCAAGAACTTCCGCATCCTTCATTCCCCATGTTCGATATTATCTTCAGGGGTTTCTTTCTTCCACTTACTACTTTTTAAAAAGAAATTCTTAGAAATTTGGTAGTAGCGCCTTCAGAATTGCATCCCAATTATTGGGCCTTTATTAGGGCTTTCTGATATACGTGTCAATATTTGGATCAAGAAGTTTCTTTGATAGTTTTTTTCCATTTTTTTTTAGTTTCTTAGGAATATTATGTGCCCCTCATGGCTTAGTCCACTTCAAGCAATCCCCTAAAATATTTGAAATTTTTATTGGCGAGGCTTACTGGCGAGGTTTATTTAAATATATATGAAACTTTGAGGATGAGGTCTATAACATGTTTTGTGAAATTGAATTCCCGTGTTGTTAAAGTTAGGACATATTTGGTTATGCGAAAGCAGACCTTACTCTTAAAATATCAGACATTTCCAAAGTGGAGAGGGAAAATATAGCCATCATCCAACATTTCATTGATGGTTTTGGTAAAATTTCCATATAAAATCATAAATTTAAAACATTCAAGATGAATTGTTGATATATCGATACGCGGTCCCTAATTTTGGATGTCGATTGAAATGACGCCAATGGTTAGTTGGATATGTCTAATTACTTTTTCTCTTCTTTCCATTATGTTTTTAATTTCCAAAATGGATCATTAATCTTTTCCCTTGTTTTCTTCTTATAGAAAACATGGCCCTTGAGGAGAAGCTCCAAGCTTATAAGAAATCTCAGGCCAAGACTGCTCGGGGCAAGTCTATCTAGGATCCCCTGGTGATTAAAGTTGTGTAAAGCTCTTCAATTATGACTATGAATATGATGATGTCTTCTTCCTTTACGGTATCTTCAAAAATTTCCCTTGGTCCTTCTTTAAAGAAGAGGAAGAATTCAACACTTGAAGGCTATAAGGAAGAGAATTTATTGTCGGAGTTAGCGAGTCATTCCTTATCTGGCTAGGGTAATAAATTTGACAACTTCCATGCTATAAACCAAAGATTTATACTTTTAAGAAGAAACTTTGGTCTAAGGCTGAAGCTTTAGAGAAAGAACTGAGTAATATTGTCAAGTTGAGGGATGATCTTAGTAAGGAGCTTAATACACCTAGGACAATTTTTAAGATAACTAAAAAGTGCTTGAAGACGACCCATAAAGCTCTAGACATCAACAAGAATGAAATTACTTTGCTACAAAAGGGAGTCAATAGCCTATGGAGGGTGAGTTGGTTAAGGTGAGAAGAGAGGTGAGACCGATGATCTCTCGAAAAGCATGTCGCTCCCTGGATTTCCATCCTGGTACAAACGCGAAAGTGGCACGGAAAAGGTTAGAGTCGTCAGCCAGACATTTTTATCCCGAAGGAACGGGAACGGTAATGCTGCACAAACCAGAAGAAAAGAAAAGGAAGGACACAGGTCCTGCGAACCAAAGAGACTGAGTTCGGGAGTCGGTTACGACCTAGAAAGGTATTAGCACCCCAGATCGTCTGCCGTACCCGACGGGATCCACGCTTGAAAAGAAATTGTTTCAAAGGGTGAAAAAATGAAAGCTGCTGCAAAAAGAAAAGGAACTGGATCTGGAAAAGAAAAGGAAAGGAATTGAGAAAGGAAACAAAGAGAAAAATGTAGGGAAAATAAAAGAGTGTGCTCGAACGGGCCCTACCCCGCGGCCTACGTACCTCATCTGGACAATGAGGATCAGAGTCACCGTAGTTCCCCTAACTAGGGGTAGAAAATATTGCTTGTGAATTAAGGCTTGAACTGCCTATGTCAATGCTCAGGTGTTGCAGGCTCGTACGACGAGTGCGTAACCGTCTTGCAAAGTGACAAGTAGGAGCAAGTTCGCGGACGGAGCGAAGGAGATGAGAAAAAATTCCCGAAGGAAAGACGATTATTGTTTGTTTGTGTTTTTTAGAGCTTTTTATTAGTGCGACACAAGAGAATGAACTCAAGCTATTTTCTATGGAATGTGTACTTGCTACTACATTCCAAGATGGAATAATAGAACAAGCACACCAAGTAAGGAGAACTTATCCAAGACTTGTTTCCAAAGGCAAGGGCATAATTCCATTGACTTGTTGAATTTATTAGGTGTTTTAGTGATTAAAAATGAAGAAATGTTTTTTAGGATTTTTCTTGATGAAGATGACTTCATGATCCGACTTGTGCATCATGCTAGACAAATGCACTATTCCAAGATGGAATGAATACATATGCCCCATGGAATAAGGCTTTTACACGAGAAGTCACTTCTTTCTTTATTAATGTTTTTTAAGTTTTGTTTTGAGATGAGAAGAGAAAGAACCAAAGGAGCAAAAAGGCAAAAGTCTAAAATAGGGAAAGACTAAACCTAAAGTTATCATGCAAAAGTGGTCCTACGGTTAGTGAGGTTTCAACTATCCTAATGAAGAAGAAGGAAAGAAGAACCAAAGAGGAGCAAGAAGAAGATGAGGCAAGAGCTAGCAAGCAACTTACTCCTCTAAAGGAGATAAGTTGCTCCTAAAGGGGGAAGAAAAATGTTGCATCACATGATGGCATAAGGCACATCAAAGAAAGCACAAATAGAAAGAAACTTAAAAGGAAAAGGTGAAGAGTTGAAATGTGGATAAACATCCACACTTCTCTTACCAAGAGCCCCTGCAAGCGTTAGCAAAATCCAGCACATGTTCATCAATAAAACTCATGGAAATGGCATGCTCAAAGCTCACATGAACAAAGATCAAACAACACGTCACATTACGCACACACGAATTTACGTGTCGAGAACATGGAAGCATGCATCAACTAGCAAGCAAATCACCCTAAACAAGCATGTTCAATGATCATACAATGATCCATGGCATTTAAGACAAGTAAGGGGATCAAACAAGCCCAAAACAGCCCAAATATGGCACACTGCATCAGTGTTAACCGGTTAACCAAAGCGTTAACCGGTTAACCAATCCAAACCTGTGGAAAACCAGTATAGAAACAGGTGTGTTAACCGGTTAACCAAAGCGTTAACCGGTTAACACTGAAAAAACAGCAACAATTTCCTGCAAAAAATCAGTTCAAACCAGCTTATCCAATTAATCTCACACCAGACCAGCAATCAATTGAGCATGAAATAAGAGGATCAATTCACATTAAATAGCATCATTAAACTCATGAACACTAGCACATGGATCTGGTCACAAATCAACCAATCAAATCAAGCAACACAAGCAAATACACAAGCACGTGGTAGATCTAAAGCACAAGCATGCAAATAAGCTAAAACAGAGTTATATTTGAATTTAACCAACCTACAAAGCTGAGGTATGCTTTGGTAGTTGTTGATTGAGCTGGAAATGAGAGATCTCGTGGAGAACTTTGAAGATCTGGTGCTAAGCTTCACACTCCATGCAAAATAAATGCAAGAACAAGGTCTTGATGCATAATTTTGGATCCAAAAGCACTTCTAAATCCCAAACCAGATCTGAATCACCAATTAAACCAACAAAATGGTGCAAAGAAGCTATGAATGGAGGTCTAGTTCCAAGATCCACACACCTTAATGCAAGGTTATGTGATCTTCAAAGAGGAACTCTTAGTGAATTTGGAAAATGTGGGAGAGAAAATGAGAGAAAAGTGAGAGAGAAGAGTGAAAATTCAGAATGAGAATGAAAAAATGAGAGAGCTCCCCCTTGGTTTGGAGAAAAATGGATTAAATATGGTTTAGGTTTGGGGCCCAAAATTTAGGCTTGGGATCCAAAAAATATGGTTTGGCAATGTGATTAGGTTTTAGCAATGGAATTAGGCTTAGATAAATGCTCTAGATCCTTCTCTTTAATTCAAATGAATAAAAAATCAGAAATTTGGAAATTTGGAGCCAAAGCACATGCTGAATTTGCTGCTGGAATTCAAAATTCGCAGCCGTTAATCGGTTAACCAAAGCGTTAACCGGTTAACGCCAGTGAATTTTGAATTTTTCCTCCTTTTGGTGGGAAACCTCAAGAATAACCCAGCGTCAACCGCTTTGATCTGATTTTGATCCTCAGTCCTTTTTTAGGCCTTGACCATGATGTCTAACTTGTAACATGTCTTGTGAGCTTTGAATTTCCCTGACGATTGATCATATGCCTTATGCTGGAACATGCAAGTGATATGCCTCATTTTTCTATGCAATATGCTAAGGACATGACATGCTGATGATGATTATGATATGATGATGATGCTAAACAGGAGAGGGCAAATTTGGGGTGTTACAAAGCGTAGCTACAACGTTAAAGTAATAATAAAAAGAACGTCTCCACGAGGATTGTAATTTAGTAAGAGAATTATGTGAAAATTTAATTAATTAAATGAGGGGTTGTTAGAAAATCGGTTCTAAAACGAGAAATTAAAAGGACGAACTTCAACATGAGAAAGGAGATGAGTTCTTCTATGTTGAATCCCCTTAATTTGCTTGTTGATAAACTGTGTATTTATTGAGTTCCAGTTAAGTTATTATCTCAATGCGAATTAACAAAACCATTGCACCTAATTCCTTGATGTTCATTTCACTAATTTACATGACAATCCCCTAATTCTTTAGGCCAATTCAAAGTTAAGTTAGGTGTTTTAAGTGCGTTGATTCATAAGCAACAACTTCTAATTATCTACCCCTAATTAATTATGAAGTTGAACTTCACATGATTCTTATAAAGCATTTTAATGAGGGAAAGTAATTTTTTGAGGGAATTTGAAATGACTTGACCAAAATCCATTGTTTGGATAAAAAATATGGAGAATTGTTAAAATGATGCAAATTTATGGAGTATTTTATTCATGTTAAATTTAAGAATTTAAAATGACACCAAAAAGTAAAAAATTTCAAATTGCTTCGTCACTCTATATGATAAATGTTAAATTTTTTATTATTATATTTCAAACTTTGCAAGATGGTCCTCGTATTTTATAAAAATTTCAAATTCATCCCCAAAATTTTCATAAATTACCAATAAGTCCTAGTAATTTTCAAAATTTATAAATTGGTCCTTCAAAATTTCAAAATTGCAAATTAGTCCCTATTTTTCATATTTTAAATTTGACCCAAAAGTTATAAAAATTCTGAAAATCACCTTAATTTTTTAAAATGAATCATTTTAATACTCTATCCAAACAAGAATTTGAAATTGAATGAATTCTAATTGAATCATTTGAATTACCTAAAATTTTGAATTCCTTGAAAATTCTCAATTACCCCATCCAAATATACTCTTAGAATGTTCATTTACTTATAGGAAAAGTGGTTATCTCATCATCATCACAAGTAGTTTTAAGACAAAGATTTACCTTTTCATCTAATTCTTTAGATGTTTCTTCAGACGATTATAAATTTTCCTATTTTATCTCATTTTAATTTTTGTAATAATTAAATTAACTCTTTGATTGTCTTGATAATATTTAACTTTTTTATATATATGATAGATTGTCAATGATATTTATATCTCTTGATTCTAGTATTGGGCTAGGTTTCTAACACCGGATTTTAAATCTTAGATACTTATTAGGAATACGATTTTTGAAGTCGTAGCCAAGAATTTTACTACTTCAGAACCATCTTTAAAGTTTTTTTTTTCATTTTTATCTGGTGTCTATAATTCTTGATCTGGTGTGTTTATCCTTAATAGAACCTTCGTACATTTTAAGGGGGGCTTGCACTTCTTTGGCAGTAGTGCAATTAAAACATAGTTGTATTCTCTAATGTTGAACACATTTATCATCAAGCACATAATTAGTCTTATAACATTAATCTTAGTCAGGATTTAATGTCCCTTGTTGGATTAGGGACTTCAAACACATATTGTTATATTGGTATTTCAAAAACTGATTTATGAAAACACTTTGATTTGAAAACAATTTGAGTTGAAAGAGATAAAGAAACAACAAATTCAACCAAGTTATGTGCTAGTATATTATGGTCTATTTTTTTCTTAGGTAGATGAGGATGCCATAACACGAGTATTATGCCATACCAATTCAACCAAGTTATTTGTCTTTTTTATCAAGGAGTTGACATTGAATTTACCCATAAATATTAAAAGTTTGACAGTGTCATTCCATACAGGAAATGCAAATAAACAAAATTTGGGGTCATTCAAGCTATATGACCACTCTTTAAATTAGTATATCTAACTAATTAATCGTTATTATTTTTTAATATTTGTTGAATTGAGGTCTTTTCATCATAAGATAAAAGGGGATCATGCAGCTGGATGTTTTAGAACTAGTTGACTATTTTTTTTGGAATGGAAAGTCTTAATTAAGAATAAGATTACAGTACATTCACACTACTGGAAGTAATTTATTTATCTTTTAAATGTGAATATGAATGATGTTTATTAAATATACTAAGGAAACTTACTGCTACTATTAGATATATTCTCCTTCCTATAAAATTACTAAATTTTGTTTTATAAGAATTTTTTTTAATAAGCAAGATACTGTTAAAAATAGAGTATTAAGGGCTCTCGAACCTGAATACAACAGATACAACAAAACAAGACAAAGTTCGAAAAAACAAAGAAATTAACCACCAATTGGAACCTTTGTAGAGCTCGTAAAAAATAGTAGGAGTTCCCTTTCTTAGAGTAACCCTGTTATGAACATAGGCAGTGTTCATAGCTTCAGCCCAAAAGTACAGAGGAAGTTTCTTGGCATGAATCAATAGCCCTAGCTGATTCCTATATGGTTCTATTTTTTCTTCAACAACCCCATTTTTCCAAGGAGTAATGGGGAAAGAAAATTCATGACTGATTCCTTCAGAAGAGCAGAATTCAGAGAATTTTTTATTCTCAAATTTCTTACCATGATCACTTCTAATCTTAATGACACAACTTTCCTTTTCCCTCTGAATTTTTTGACAGAGATCTTTGAATACATCAAAGACATCAAACTTTTCTCTGACAAAGTTTATCCAAGTAAACCTGGAGTAGCCATCCACCACCACATATGCATATCGTTTTCCTCCCAAGCTTTCAACCTGCATAGAACACATCAAGTCATTGTGTAATAACTCCAAGACTTTGGAAGTAGTAAAATGTCGAACCTTAGGATGTGACATTCTGGTTTGCTTGCCTATTTGACATTCACCACACACCTTACCTTCATCAATCTAAAGCTTAGGAATTCCTCTTACAGCTTCCAATGTTATAACTCTTTTCATTCCTCTTAAATGAAGATGACCTATCTTTTGATACCATAGATTTACTTCATCTTCTTTGGATAGAGAGAAAACAAACGTATAACTAATGTCTTGATTCACCGAGAGATAACAATTATCTCTAGATCTGACTTCTTTCATGATTACTTCATTCTCTTTATTTGTGATAATGCATTCTGATTTTGTAAAGTTGACACTGAATCCTTGATCACACAGTTGACTGATACTAATGAGATTAGCAGTCAATCCATTCACAAGTAGAACCTGATCAAGGTTTGGAACACTTGTACAAACAAGTTTTCCTACACCTTTGATTTCTCCTTTAGCTCCATCACCAAATGTGACATAACTGGTGGGATGTGGTTTGATGTCAACCACTAAATTATTTATTCCAGTCATGTGCTTAGAACATCCACTATCAAAATACCAATCCTCTTTAGCTGATACTTTATGAGACGTATGAGCTATCAAGGATACATACTTGGGGGTCTATTGCTGGTTTTTTATGACCAAGTTTTGCTTAGTTTTGGGTTGTGGATTCTGCCCAGTATATCCATGAAGTCTGAAACATAAAGATTTTATGTGACCATACCTGCCAGAATAATGACACATCCATCTTTGATATCTTCTCCTTTGACGAGTAGATCTCCTTGGTTCATGATGTTGATGCACTGACTTCGACATCTGGTTTGATATATCATTCTTGGCCTCAGGTTTGCTGCGCCTGAAGAACTCATTTTTAGAACCGTTAAATCATATCCCAGATAGATCTTTAGCACTTCTCCTTATCTGAAGAATCTCATCAAGTTTTTCAGATCCGTTGTTCAGCATTCTGATGGACTTGGTCATTTGATCAAGCTGAAAGTTTAGCATAGAAACTTCATCATTCAGAAGGGAAATTGTTGATAAGTTCTCTTTCTTTTCAGCCTCCTGAATTGCTATGATCTCTTTTTGTTTCTCTCCTTCTTACATCATTTGTGCACATCTCATACTCAACTTTTGATAAGAATCAACAAGTTCTTCAAATGTCAGTTCATCTTCATTAGACTCCTCGTCAGACACACATGTTCCAGTCAAAACAGTGATATGTTTAGCTGAAACTTCTTCAAGGTCACTCTCAAAATCTCCGTCAAACCATGTAACAAATATGACTTTCTTTTGCCCCTTCAGATAGGTGGTACATTCAGCTCTAAGATGGACAAAATCATCACACCCATGACATTGAACTCTTCTGCTTTGGCTTGACCTCTCTTCAGGTTTTGTACTTGACTCATTTGATCTGCTGATGTCAAATGAAGTGTTCTTGAAATTTGATCTTGAGCCAAAATTAGTCCTCTTCATGACCTTGCTGAATTGTCTTCCCATCATGGAAACAACTTCTTTCAGACTTTCCTCATCCTCCACTTCACCTCTTTCTGCTTCCTCCTCAACATTTGACATAAGAGTTATCCTTTTGTTCTTCTTTTCAGGCACATCATTGAGTCCCATTTCAAAGGTCTGAAGGGATCCAATAAGGTCTTCTACCTTCATGTTTCAAATGTCATGAGCTTCCTCTATGGCAGTCACCTTCATAGCAAATCTTTTGGGAAGAGATCTGAGAATCTTCCTCAGTAGCTTTTCATCATACATATTTTCTCCTAAGGCTCCTGAGGCATTAGCAATATCAAGAATGTTCATGTGAAAGTCATGAACAATCTCATCTTCTCTCATTCTCAGATTTTCAAATTTGGTAGTAAGCATTTGAAATCTTGACATCTTGACTTTAGAGGTTCCTTCATGAGTGGTTCTGATAATATCCCAGACTTCCTTGGCATTTTGATAGTGATGCACAAGTCTGAATATGTTTTTGTCAATGCCATTGAACAATGCATTCAAATCTTTTTAATTCCATAGTGCTAGCTCATCCTCATATTTGCTCCAATCATCCTCGGGTTTCAGAGTTGTATTTCCATATTTATCAGTAACAGTAGGATGTTCCCATCCTCTATCAGCAACTTTCCAAGCCTTCTTATTCAGAGGCTTTAAGAAGGAAACCATGTGAGGTTTCCAATAGTCATAGTTAGAACCATCTAGAATGGGTGGTTTGTGTCTAAATCATTTTTCCTTGTCCATGGTACCAGAATAATGCCCCTAGATCTCACCCATAAATACAGGAAGGGTGCCTGCTCTGATGCCAATTGAAATTATGGCAACTGATATACAATGTCGAATATGATGTCACAACACCAATAACAACAAGTTTAAAAACACAATAAAAGACAAAGACATAATTAAAGAACATAGAGAGTTGTTAACCTAGTTCGGTGCAATCACACCTACTATGGGGAAGCCAGGAAAGAACTTCACTATCAGTGGTATCAATTCAAAGATCCACGTCAAACACCCCAGTTTGCAATCTTTTCACTTAATCCCTACCCAATGATAGTTCTACCTAGGAACTCCTAGATAAGAGACCCATATCACTTCCACTCAATCACAATAGTGATCTTAAACAAACAACTCAAACAAAACGAAGACACTCTTCAAAACAATCTTTGACATTGCTTAAAAGCTTCAATCAAATACAAACACTCTTGCTTAAAAGCATTGAGTGGACAAAATACAAATGCACACCTAGTCCAAAACAATCATCAAAAGACAATTGCTTGACTCACAAGAACCTAACACACACGTGAAAAACGCTGAATACACAATCGTTATTTTCCATACGTTCACACTAAGGTAAAACAGCCTTAAGTAGATCCTTGAATGGGCAATGAACCTGCTGAACTTGCACAAATCTGAAATAATAATCCCTCAAATAAAGGAACAAAAATAGTAAGAACAAATGTTCTGCTAAAATAACTCCAAGTTGAATCCTTCTTTTCCTTCATATAAAATTGAGCTAAAACCACAACAAAATCTCAGCAATAATTACTGAAGGATGCGCACACAAAATAGGATTCACCTACGTCTTCCGACCCAGTCAGAGATGTCATGACATCAGTCTTGACATCCTGATAAAAACAACTGCACACAAAAACTTCATACCTGCATAATGCTTAAATCGCATGTCATAACATTACCTATGACATCCAGACACAAACATAAGTTTTACCAGAAAATATAGCCAATCTAAAACATCTATAAATCATATTTAACCTCAAAACAACTCAAAATCAACAATTCTTTAATTAAACAACTTAAAACTCATCAACTATAACAAAAGTCAACATCAATATAAAACAAGTGTTACCCCCCGAGTGCTACGTATCAGAGCGACAACACCGACTCGAATCTACTAAGGTACTCAGCTTACTCTGGATTACCTATACGTTACCAACAGAGGGCAACATTCTAACAGAAGGAATGAAATATCTAATATTATAAACAAGAACATGATAAATAACATATTGAATCAGATTTTACAGATCACCACCTCACAAACAACCAGCAAATTAGAATCAACATAAGATACAACACAACAACGTAATAAGCAACTTGATATGCAACTTAGACAATGTGATGCATGTGGTACCAACAGAGTAAAACTCTCAACTTATAATCATGCCAATTAATAGAGGCATAAATACAACGCATAAACCTTCAACTTTTTTCTTGCCAATCCAGGCCAACTTACCGAGCAACTAGCTTCAACTTGAATAATGATATGATATAAGACTCAACATGATTGTCAAACAACAACTATAACAACACAACAACCTCCAACTTTGGCCAAGGTCTGCAACTCATAATTTTGCCATTTATAAGGCATTGCAACATACAACAACAACCAACAACTTTTCAACTTTCTGCAAATAACACAACACAAGTACAACAATTTTACCACACTCTTACTTAAAAAGTTTCGACTAAACCAATTAATTAAACTAATTAATATGCTATGGTAATACTACTTGTTATTAATTTATTAACATGATTTTGACAACTCCATCACAACAACCAACTTGTCAACCTGCTACTAATCCTATTCCACTATTAACTAGTTTTCTTCTACTAATACAATTTCATATCACTTATTAACTCTCTGCTAATTGATTATTAGGACCTATGCTACTTCAGATAATATTCTCCAACTTATTCATGTTACAGGAATTAATTTATGACAGTCTAAGTTTAACAGACAACATAAAAATACAACACAGGAACCAGAACAACAAATTCTCCCAGACCACGTGTGACCATTGTCACGCTTTATGTGACCCTTGTCACAATATGTGACGGTCTTCCTAGGAATGTGGTGGACGTCGCATTTCTTAGACGGTCGCCAGGAAGAGGGGACGGTCGTCCCACAGTCCAAATCTTGTACTCTCTCTGCTTCTCCTCTTCGTCTCCGTAACTCTCTGCTCAGACCAAATCCCATCAACCACACACAGTTTCAACGCATCACAATATGTACATACACAAACAAAATTATATAATCAATTTATGATTAATCCAACAACTTAACTAATTAATTCACATATCGATCAACACAACTTATCAAACCACAACAACTTATTTCAACCAAATCATTCAACAATTGACAACAACAATTCCTATACCGAATTCCATATGAATTCATCATATAGTTCTGATTATAAGGTTAGAACCCCACCTTTACCTTTGGATTGAAGGAGACTCTAACACTTTTCGATCAGAACCCTAACTTTTGCCTCTTCCTTGCACTTCACGTAACTTCCTTTCTCCACTTCTTGTTATTCTTACTGATACCTATTTTCCCTAATTCCTATTAACTTATGGTTCTTCTTTTAATTACTTAATCATTCTATTGGGCCTAAACCACACCCCCCACAATTACTACTTCCAATCACCAAACAAGCCCAATTATTAAAATAACACAATTCTACCAATAACCTCACGACTTAATCAACTCAACTTAATTCGAATAACAAAGACCACTTAAATCAACTTAATTAAATTAATTTAACCAAACCAACTTAACATCTTCACGCGAAACAACAACAAACATACAACAATATTTAATTATATATATAATTAAATAACGAAAGAGTATATATATATATATATATATATATATATATATATATATATATATATATATATATATATATATATATATATATATATATATATATATAAATGTTTGCTAATGTAGATCCACTTATTTTTATGAAGGTCTATTTTAGCAAGCCTTAACCAAAAACTTATTAAATGCACCTTAAGATGCATGTTACTAAAATACTCCTTCATAAAAACATGTTGCAATAATACATCCACTTATTTGTTTTTATGAATGAGTGTTTTAGTAACACAAATGTTAAGGTACATTTAATGAGTTTTTAGTTAAGACTTACTAAAATAAACCTTCTTAAAAACAAGTGGATCTACGTTACCAAACTATATATATATATATATATATATATATATATATATATATATATATATATATATATATATATATATATATATATATATATATATATATATATATATATATATAAAGAGCACTATTTAATTTAAGAATTTTTAATAAAACATAATTTTTTTTAAAGTTATATATTTTTATTTTTAATATATTGTGTGAAGAAAAAAAAACTATAACATGTTAGTTCTATTCCTACAATCCACTTGGTCTTAAGACTCCTTGACCGGGAATAAGTTTTTCTTTAAATGTTTCTCCTAACTGAGTTTGAAACTTTCGCAGACAACGTAGACTTGCTTGATTTATTTTAATTTTGGTACGTAATGTACTTTATAAAGATAAATAAACAAATATAATATTTAATAGAGTGTGAAAATTAAATATTTTACCAAATAAAAGGAAAGGAAGGCTTCTTATTATGAAGTACATTTCCAAGACTTAAATATATTATTATATTTTCTTTTCTGTGTGCTAGGATGAAATGAACAGGTCTGGTTTTCTTTGTTCACGTACATTTATAAAGTTAAATAGTATAGTTTCATGGATAAAATCACGCCACGTCAATTGTGAGAAACACAACTCCATATAAATATAGTTTAGATACATGCAACTAAATAAATGATTTAAAACAAAAAGAATCAAATCAAATCAAATAATTTGACTAAATTATTTCACTTTTATTTTTTCTGATTTATGGGTGCGTGCCCAATTTGTTTTTTTAGGTGAACGTTTTCAATATAGTTGGGTACATATTTCTCATTCAATTAAACATGATATCATATCACTTTATTTTATTTTATTTTTAAAAATTTAAAAATTAGGTTAAATATATAAGGTAGATTGAACATCTTCAAAGGTCAGAGACTCTATTTCATACAAGAGGATTTCTTTGAAGTGAGTATGTGTTATGGGCAAAGCGCATAACAGCAACAACGCTTGATCTTCGTCATCGATCTTCACATTAATATTTTCAAGATCAAGAATCAGCTTGTTGAACATATCCAACTGCTCAGCCAACACTTTGTCTTCACTCATCTTGAATGAATACAAGACTTGCTTCAAGTAGAGTCGATTCACCAACGATTTGGTCATGTACAAACCTTCAAGTTTTAACCATAACCCTGACTCGTCATCTTCTTTGATATCTGTCGAAGAACCTTATCACCAAGGCTCAACAATATTGTGTTGTGTGCTTTCTCAATCATGGTCTTCTTTTCAGCTACCGTCAACGTAGCATTCATGGTCGTCTCTCCCTTCAACGCTTCCAAACAACCTTGCTGAACAAGTAGTGTTTTCATCTTCAAGCGACATAGACCGAAATCGTTTATTCTAGTGAACCTTTCAATCTCATACTTTGTTGAAGGAATTTTCTCCACGCCCACCACACCAATTTGTTGTGAATTAGATACCTTAGAAACAAAGTATAATAGGTTTCTTTATGATCAAGAAACCCACAAGGGTTAGGGTTTAGAGTTACCAAAGATAACAACAAGGATTTGTTATAAACTGTTATTCTTTTCTTTCTCTTTAAACAAGATTACAAGTATACAAGAATAACAAATAACCTCTCTCACTTTTGAATTAAGGTTTTATCTTCCTATTTTCCCTTATGCAAAATATGAGAGACTAGTATGTTATTTATAATAAAACTATCATACTAACCTAATGAGTTGTTTTAACAATTACTCATTACAAACTAACTTATGGTACAAACTAACTTAAACAATTGGATCCATAACACAAGACCCAATAAAACAATAACATGTGAGCAGACTTCGAAGACATGCTATTCGAACAAGGGTTTGTTCCAATATTCCATAACATGTACCTCATTCATCTGAAGAAATTGATTCAGATGATGTGCATGTTATTTGTCATGATCATAAATAGGGGTGGAAAAACTAGTAAGTAAATGTTTTACATCACTTGGTAATTTATAATTACTCATTTTACTCATTTTTATTTATTTTACTTAAGAATTAATGTTGTTGTTGATTATCCTAATTGATTTCAAATGTTCAAATTATAGGTGCTTAACGACCAGTGACAAATCTTATCATAGAACTTTTGGACAACCTATAAGATTTTCCATTTTGGTTATTGCTTTTGTCGGTTAATCATTTATTTTAGTTTTGTTGTAAACTTATAAGGTGTATGTCATTTTGGCTTTGCATTTGGTATAAACAATGAATATTTGGGGTATAATATTTCTATTTGAGAAATTGGTAAAATGTACAATGCTTCTATTTCATAAATATGAAAAATATGATTCTATATTTTGTGATATGGTTCTGTAATACACGTACTAACGAAAGTATAAAAATATTACCTCGGTTTTACAAAAATCAAGATTTAATATTGGGTGTGCCATCCAATTTTGAAAATAATAAAACTATAGATGCTAGGATTCGAACTCGTGTGCAAATAACTTTACCCCACAATTTTTAAATAACTAAGGAGTAAAGTGACAGTTTTTCATGACGTCTTTCGTTACCTCGCTTCTGTAGCTGAGGTTAAATGCATTTCACATCCGATATTAAATGTGTTTTTTGTAGTAGTGAAAAAAACTAATATTTTAACGTAGAAAACCCCTCAATATGAGAGTAAATACCACGCATCCTACCGACCAAAGAATAACACCACTATAATCAAATAAGAGTCAAAGAAAGTTTTAAAGTGATTAACAAACTATTGTTAACAACTGCAAAATCAGAAAGTAAACTAGCTTTACAATTAAGAATCAAAAAGCTAGAAAAAAATATATAAATCTACAACTTCAGTGTGAAGTAGATGTCTCCCAGCTTAGATTTCATTTTGAAGATCCGAACGGTCAGAAGGTGGACGCAGGTGTTGCAAACCTGCACTCCATAACTGAGCTCGATCCAACGATTTAGTGAGTAAATGGCAGAAAAACGAGAATATGATTCTTTCATTTTTCTTTCTCTCTGCCTTATTTTTTCTCTATCACAACCTAAACCCAACATTCTCAAGGAAAGAAAAGCTTAACTATGGTTATTCAATTAAAATATGAATAAGTAAATTGTAAACTAAATCTCTGTACTTCCGTAATTTTATGTTTACCAGATATTTTTATTATGGTCTTTCCTATATTAGCAAGAGTTACATATTTTTGAGTGAGTCGTCGCAGTCGCCGCAGTCAAATTGGATAAACATTTTAGTCTATTTCACGTGCACACTGTTATACACGTGTTTTCCACAGTTGAATAAGGCAAGAAATCAAAGACAACCATAGACCATGGACCAACTTTGGTCTTTAAGGCATTATCGTAATAATGGTGAAACATAAGGGCAATTATTTAACAGCACACTATGTAATACATCAAAATATTCAACTTTCTTCCTCACAATTTTTTCTCTTCTTCTTCTTAATTCTGTTCATACGTTTTTGAAACATTTCTTTGTCAAGATATTAAGATGAGTATTGTGTATACTCATGCTCTCAAGTATTCTGAATTTGAGTCAAGCATTGGTTTTTTGAATGAAGAAACTTTCAGAAATGATAATCATCAACATCATCAGCAATATTATTCTCCCTCTACAAGTTCAGAAATGGAAACAATGTTTACCAATTATGAACATTTGGCAGTCAAACAAGAAGAAAAGGAACCTTTTTCATCACACTACAATGGTTACTCTTCAAATCAGATGATTTACCAGACTCAGCAGAATCAAGGATTGCCTAATGATTTTGATGCTTCATTCAATGCTGTGAATTCTTTGGGTTCAGAGAATTATATCACAGAAACTAAAATTGATTCTTCTACTAACAATTGTTCCAATCTCATTAGGCACAAGAGTTCTCCTGCTGAGTTTTTCTCCAATTATTCACTTCATAATGGTACCATGAATTTCTCATCTACACAATCCTCTTGCTCTATCAACATGCCTAGCTTCACTACTGACTGTTGGGATAGTTCTACATTCAATGCCCCAAAAACATCAACTATCAATGGTCAAATCATGTTTTCCACCTCAAATGCTTTAGAAACTCAGGTACATAGAAAAAAAGTCTGAATTTTTCTGTTGATCAGCAACTTCAAATTAAATGCGTGTTCGATATCCAAGATAACACTTGTGATTGCGTATAATTACTTATATTATATAAATTTAGTATTACGTGTTGGAGTCGTGTTCGGTTGGTGTTAAAGTGTATTTCATATTATTAATAAGTGAAAATTTATGTTACTAGGATATAGACTTTGGATACCAAAAACTTGGTTTGAGCCACCATTTGAGTCTGCCAAGCTCTTGTAGAAAGATGAGTAGTATGGATAAGTATTTTCACATTGAAGGATCTGTTCCATGTAAAATTCGTGCCAAAAGAGGTTTTGCCACTCACCCAAGAAGCATTGCAGAAAGGGTAAAATTCTAACCTTGTTAAATAATCACAAGTCATATAAACACATTTGCTTCAATTTAATGAGCTTCTTCATTTATTATCTTGATATGCATATTGCAGGAAAGAAGAATAAGAATTAGTGCTAGAATCAAGAAATTGCAAGAGCTTTTCCCAAATTCAGATAAGGTAATATAGCTTATATATTATAGACTCAAAATCATTTTATTTAAATTTTAGAGGTCTTGTATAGGCTATCAAGATTCCACCATGAAAAAATAATTAGAGGCTTTATAGTTTTACGTGTGACAAATTTTACATCTTATACGATAGTCTGTTTTGCACGTCATCAAAGACGGCTCTGATTAAACCAATGACAGTGAAGTTTGATATGCAATTTGGCGACTTATTTCTTGTAATTTTGTGTTGGCAGCAAAGTAGCACAGCAGATATGTTAGATGTAGCAGTTGATTACATTAAAGACCTTAGGAAACAACTTAAGGTAACTAGACTAATACAAACCATTTTTATGTTTTTTCAATTTTGCAATAAATTCTAAATTGTCTTATCATGTATTTTTATTTTTCATCATGCAGATATTATCAGACACTAAGGAAAAGTGCACTTGTACAAGTAATTAGAAGCAATGTTCATATCTTATGCCTCTTTTTGATCCTTTAGATTACAGAAGAATGGAGAAATATGAATATGTTTTTAAATTATAATTTTGTTTTGCCTGAATAATGGCAACTGTAATTATATATTGAATAGTTTAGTAGTATTTCATAATTTGTATAAAACTTTAGGCCTAGTTAAATATCGTTTCAGTTTTGTTTTTTCATATACTCTCTAGTTTTTTTTTTTCTCTTTTTTCAAGACTTGTGTTAAAATCGTGAGTTATTTATCCTTTATTTTCTAATTAAATCATCAGTAAAATATGTTTGTAGTTCTCCTAAATACTCAAATTTTGCTTTTAGTTCCTCAAAATGTTTTTTAAAGAATAGTCCTCATAAAATTATGTATTTACATTTTTTGTACCTCATGCAATTTAACGTTTGTTTTTACAACTTAGCGGCATAATTAGTATGGTTTTAGCGATGAATCTGTACTTAACGATTGAATTAGCAACAATTTTAGCGACAATTTGAGTATTAGAGACACAAAGTGTGGATGAAAAATTTAGGAGAACCATTTTTTAAAGGAAATATTTTAAAAGACTAAAATAAAATTTGAGATATTTAGGAGGACCACAAAATACTTAATCCTTAAATCATTATCAAACTTGTCACTTTAAAAAACTTTAATTTCAAAATTCTGTTAGAGTTTGTTAAACTTTCCTATTTTGGTAATTAGTTTGTATTTTGGTAAGTAGTTTGTTAGATAGTTTGTGAGCTCGTATATAAAGTTGGTTGTAATCTCTTTAATTTACTCCTTTTGAGTTGAATCAATAATAATGCAGTTTTCTGTCGCTACGCAAAAAAAATTGGTCTGAACAGAGTCGCCATCGAACGTTATTTATTCTAACGGGGAAAGGAAAACATCGAGAAAACCTCAAGAATGAAAAAAAACATGGTCTCGCAACCAAATTTGGGGTTCGGGAGTCGATTATGCAAAGAGAATATATTAACATCTCTCGTGTCTATTGTACTCAATGAGATCCACTCTTGTTGTTCTAATCAAATGGTGTGTTTATCTAAATACCTACTTGCTAAGGGAATGCATGAATGAGAAGACAAAAACAAAAAGGGGGCTCGTCAGGATCTCACAATCTTGTGCCTACGTATCCTTAAAAGGAAGTCAGAGCAATTGTAGTTCGAAGGACTACGAGTGAGAAAAAGGGAGGTTGCTCGCCAAGGATTGGGGCCCTTGAGCCTACGTATTCTCAACAGAAATGTGAAATCAGAGCGTCAGTAGTTCGTGGGACTGCGGGTAATAAAAGGTCTGGATCGCATAGGGGCTAGAGAAAATGTTAATTAGTTGTTAGTGGGCTCGCCAATGAATGTGATTGTTGAGCCTACGTATTCTCATATGGAATGAGAAATCAGATTGTTCGTAGTTCGTGGGACTACTGTTGAATAATATCGATCGCACGGGGCAAGAGAAAATGTTTGGTTTATTGTTAGTGAGCTTGTCAAGCAATGTGATCCTTGTCCCTACGTATTCTCAACGGGAATGAGAAAATCAGAGCGTCTGTAGTTCGTGGGACCACGGGTTGTTTGATGTTTTTTTATGGACGATGTTAACATTCACGTTCTAGCAGTTAGGTGTTATCGCTCGTTGTGTGGAGACTTACGGGTTCAGAGTTTGCGATAGAACGAAAATAACATGCCTTCTTCTGAAAAAGAAAAGATAGAATCACGAAGGATAACGATTTGAATTTGTCGGATTGTTTTAAAGAAGTGAGTTGAATTTATTTGTGATGCATATTATACTAAAGTCTATGACAATATGAACAAATACTTTGCACAATCAATACCAAACATCTCGCGTACAAAGCACTTTAGAAGAGGTAAGGAAGACTCCCGCTCATCATTTCCTATGTACTTAAGGCTTGTGGCATACTATACACATAATATTTATTAAGTTTTTTGAATTTATTTAGAGAGGAAGGAGAAGAATGACGCAAAAGAAAATCTAAGGGAGCTTGGTCTTAGATGTTATCATGAAATGTGATCCTAAGATTGAGGTTGAAAGGAAATTCTAACCAAATGTTGTCATGCTTGGATTAACACCTAATGCCTATCATACTTCAAGTTTAATCATAAATTAAGTTGAACTAGGAAGCCCTAAGAAAATATGTGAACAGACAAAGCTTACCAACAAGATATAACTCAAGTATCAAGAGGCAACAATAAAAGGAATAGTGGATAAGGCTCGTCTCGTCCTCTCTTTGGCCACAACTGTCTCTACTACAATTTCTTCTTCTTCACAACCTCACTCCTAATCTCGTGTTTCATCTCTCAAAGACATGGTGGTGTCAATGTGTTTGTGGAAAGGATGGTTTTGTGTGGATGGATGCCATGTTGATCTCGAAAGTGGATTGTGGAGTTGTGTTTATTGTGTAACAAATTTCACCAAATAAAATGGAATTGAGGTTGTGGTGGTCTTCAACGATTTGGTTGATTTGTTGTAGTTCGTGGCTGATGTTTCACTGTTTCGAAGCAAGCTTGTACGATGGAGGTCGGTTGTGGTTTTGGTTGAAGAATGGTGGTTCTATGTATGGTAAAAAATGAAGAAGAAGGTTGTGTTGCTGTGAATGGTGAAGGATGAGTCAAGAAGAGGGTTAATGTGTTATAGTTTGAAGATTATTTTAAGTGATTGTGAAAGCATGGTTGAAGGGTTGGATATGTTTGTTGATGGTTTTAGTTAAGCAAATGAAGATGTATAATATATGTGAGTGTTTTTTTTTTATGTTTAGAAATGAAGTTGTATGGTTGTTGACTGTTGTCACGGTTTTAGCGTTTGGAGCAGTGAGCTCCAATTGTTCATTATGGTGAGTTATGCTGAAGAGTGAGGTAGATGGAAGATTATGCAGTAATTGGTTCAAGGAGAAGAAAATGAACAAGATGGTGGGTTTGTTTGGAGAAAGATGAGATAGTATGAAAATTAGTGGGATGGGGCGGCGTGTTCTTTGTATCATGTCTTCATGCAATGACATATATACAACTAGGGTTAAAAATGAAGTAAAATAAAAATGTCATTTCCAAAACTTAATCAAGAAGTCTACTACAAAAATAAAGAAAACAAATATTTGTCATTTAAAAAAAAAGGAAATGTGATAGCTAAATTAAATATTAGGTAAAAAAACTAATTAAATATAAAAATCAACTAAATAAAACAAACTAATTCTAATTAAACCTAATTAAATAAAATGATTAATGAACTAAAATTGAAAATAAAATAATTAAAAATGAATAAAAGATTGGGTACCAAAGTGTTCGAAAAAATGAAATGAATGTCATAAAATGGTCAATGTGAAATAAACGTATTGAAAAAATATAGCGTTTGGTCAATTTTTGAAATAAAATTTCTCCGGTTAAAAGGCTTAGACGAATCAAAATGTGACCAAAAAGCAGTCGAAAAATTAAAACGAGCACGCCAGGTTAAATTACGTGAAACGTAGATTAAAATGACTGACGTCTGCAAGATCGATTTTGAAACTTTTCGTTCAATGATTTTACGCATAGTTGACCAATTTGTTTGTAAATCCAATAAATTTATTCTGAGTGATAATTTTGGCACTATGCATGTTGAAAGACATGATATGCTATACAAATGATTCAAAGTGAAAATACAACCATATGAATGAAAATATTAAAAATGTCTGGTCTAAATTTGGGGTATGACATCTTCCCCCATTTAATCTTCTTGGACCTGAAGGTATAAATTGCAAGGACTTTCAAACATTCAAGATAGAAGAGGATTAAATACTAGAATACCTAGAATTTTGATCGTGAATGCAGATGAAATGATATGATATGCAATATCATGAATGCATGAAATACTCTTTTTTTTCTGGTGAAAAGGTTTACAATGAGCGGGTATAGTTAAACAAATGGTAACCGATAATTGGATAATGGTACCAATGTTAGGACCTCGATGAATATGGTTGTTACAGGATAGGTAAGACCAACAAAGGTTGAGATAGAGGAAATGTAAGATCAACAGATCTATGACCTAAAGGATAAGATAAAAAAAAGGTAAGATCAACGGGTCTACGACTCAAGGGAAGATACACACGGAGTAAGATCAACAAATCTATGAATAGGAAGTAGGATCAACGAATCTACAATCCAGAAACAAGAGACAAGATCAATGGATCTATAAACAGGAATTTGGATCAACGGATCTACAACCAAAAGGATGAAGAGAAGTAAGATCAATGAATTTACGACTCATGAGATAAGATATATGAATAGGAAGTAGGATCAACGAATCTACAACTAAAATGATGAAGAGAAGTAAGATTATAAGTTCTGTAATTGGCATGAATTTTGTAAAATAAATATAGCAGCAATGTATATGTACATGATCTTTGCTAAACAAATAATATATTAAGCAAAGAATCCTTTGTGTGCACCCAAACATGTTATGTTGAAATATTTCAACATCTGGAACAACATGTCGAAGAAAATGCCAAGACAGTTCATTCGACATCATGAACTGCTGAAGGTGGATTGAATATTCTGTTAGGTTTCAATAGAAACAAAATATTATTGAAGATTTAAATCAATCCAATGGCGTTGATGTAAAAGATCTTGAAGACTCAAATTTAAATTGAAGACAAATATTGAAAAATATAGAGTTTCTATATTTAGAGATATTTTAGGAGTTTTTAGATTTGAATATCTTTTTGTATATTTGTAGCAGATATTTCTGCATATTTGTAGCATCTATTGTTGTGATTGTTTAGGCCCAAATCCAGTTGGGAATAGATTATAAAAGAAACCTTGTAACCTAGTTTAGAACCAACCAACCAACTGATTAAAATGTAAACATCATTAGGATTGTGTTCTTGTGAAAGCCGTGCGCAAAAAGGAACCCTGTTGTGGTTGTTTCACTTGTGATTCTCGAAGCTTGTAAGCAAGAGAAGTTGTGTACTTAACTGAAGCTGATAAGCAAGGTTAAGTTGTTTGTAATGGAAGCGTAGCTTCTGTTGTGATTTGTTGTATAGTTATGAAGTCGTCAATATCAATAACTGACTATTGAGGACTGTGAGACATCACTGAGGTGATTGGAAGTGAGGATGAGTTTCTCATATTTAGGAGTTCCTAAGTAGAAGTTAAAAAGGTAGTGATTAAGTGAGAAGAATGTAAACTGTAGGTGTTTGCTGAGAAGTCTTTGAATTGATATTACATAGTGGATTTCCTTCCTGGCTTGGTAGCCCTCATAGTAGATGAGTTAGCATCAAACTGGGTTAACAATTCTGTTGTGTTCTTTGTAACACCCTTCTAACCCAACATAATGTACTTGGTAAGTACACTTAAACAAAATCAGAGTTCATCGTAAAAGGTGTCACATTCGTCATTAAACATCTTAGTAACAATCCTGCTTCGTAATCACGGGTTTTCAAAACCCTTTTGAAAATAATAATTTTTTTAGTAACATCCACCACAAAATTTCAAACTTTGCACAACGGAATCATAAAGTCAAATATATTCTTTATCTCATCAGAACATCAAATTTTTTGCGTCATTGTCAACAATTGTCACCAAATAAAATCAATGTATAGGAACTCATAAAATGATTCTAACTACATGACATAGTAATCCCTTAAATGTATTCCCACTCGATGTTAAAAATCTCAGAACAGGACATTGATCAGTGCATTTTGGTGCATATTCCTACATGATTGAACTTAGGCATTTCTTTAGTTTTCTTTGTTTATTTTTATATTTTAATTTGTTTTTCTAATTTACATTATTTTTGGCTTAATTTAATTTTCGTACTTAATTTTCAGCTTTAACAACTTTTACGGAAATGATCATAATCAGAGTTCCAGGAATCTGATTGAGGCGTTCTACCAGTCGATAGAAAGCTAAGAGAGAGAGAGCTACAACTTTCGTGTTGGAGTCGAAGTCAGATTAGGAGTCATATTTTATATAATTTCGTTTGAAGCTGATGCATTAGTTTTATTTAGTTTCGGGTCATTTAAAATTGGGCCTGAGTTATGTATTTGACCCAGTTGGGTTGTAAACGGTTTTTTTAGGTTTTTCTATTTAACCTAGCAGCTGCAGCTGTTCACTGACACACTTTTTAGGATTTTAAATTTTTACGCTCGAAGAGACGAATTATGGAGAGCTAATTCCAAGGATTAATTTGTTGTAATCGGTTTTCGCCGACACTTTGAGGTTCTTATATTTTCCAATTAATTTATTTCCTTTCAATTCTGATCTTGATATCTTGTTTGCTTAATTCGATTTATCTAAGGTTCGATTGATTTATTTCAATGATTGCATGTTCCTATACTTTAATCGCGTTTGCTTAATTCGCGTATGTTTATTGTGTTTGCTTAATTCACGATTGATATATTTCATCCGTTTGTTTAATTCGGAAATTAGGAATATTTATCATATAATATCAATTACGCTTGTTTAATTGTTATTATAATCGAAAAGGAAATAGAGTCCGCTTAGGAATTGGGAATTATTTGGGTCGATGATAAGTTGGGAAATCAAAACAGCAGATTAACCGTTTCAGCTTATTTTAATAATCACTTAATTTTAATCACTTTTTCTTCTTCCGTTTTGAATCAAATTCGAAAACCCCCATTAATCGTTACTATCGTTAGTTAATAAGATACACAATCCTTGTGAGACGATTCGAGTCATTGTCGCTATACCATGTTTTCAAAAATTACTCGTTTTTGATCTGCGCCCGACACGCGAATCAAATTGGCGCCGTTGTCGGGGATTCTTGTTGCTATTAACCGATTTTATAGTCATAGATATAGTTTGCTTGCTAGATTTTTTTTTTGTGTTTGTTAATTTTCAGGGTTGCAATACCGGTTGCAATATACTGATAAGTTTTCCAGCCTTTCAGGTAAGTTGGAAGCTACTGTTTCGATTTGCTCCGATTTTTTTTCCAGAAAATCAGAAATAAATCGAAGAACAATAATCCTTTAGAATAAAATTCTAAAATATTTTGACCCTCAAAATCGCAAATTTAGCGTTTTTCTATTTTATTTGATTTATTTTCTGTTTTCATATATTCAAAAAAATCTAAAATTTTGTGTGTGATCTTTATTTGATTTAATTAGATTTTTAGCGTTATTTTTATTTTTTTTAGATTCTATATTAATTTCTTTTTTATTTTCCATTCTTTTTAAATCTGCAGTGATTTTATTTGATTCTGTGTTGAAATTTATAATCATATCATGACTGATCAAAGAACTTTGAGAGAACTGGCTGCACTTGTGAATTATAATGCTTTATGTATTGAATATCTTGATGTTGTTGATGCATCTTTCGAATTGAAATTTGGTTTAACACACATGTTGCCAAGTTTTAATGGTTTTGCAGGTGAGGATCCACATAAGCATATGAATGAATTTCAGGTTGTGTACTTTGCACCTTCCGAACCTTTACTAGAGGACCTTGTCAAGCAAATTGCTGCAAATAGTCTTCAGTTTCAGCAACAAACAAATTATAGTCTTCAGGTTTTGCAAACACAGCTTGTTCAACTTACAACTTCGGTGAATGCTATGCAACAAGCTCAAGGATCAAACCAACAACCTTCGAAAGAACATTCTATTATTCAAATAGAGTTGCCTTCTAAAACTGTTGATGATACTTGTATTAATTTGTTTGCAGCTAATTTTTCATCATTATCTGATTTTAATGATGTTTACTCTTGTGATGTTTGTACTGACACTAAAATTTGCTATGTTTGTGCTGAAGTTGAGGTTGCCTTGTAAGTTGATATTCTTACTGCAATTGAGGTTGCAAATGAAGTTGTTCATGTCAATGAAGCTCTCGACACCCCGACTTCTCGGAACAAACCATCTATCGAGAAATCTCCCTCTTTAGAGCTGAAGCCACTTCCTAATAATTTATTTGAATTTGTGCAGGAAGAGAAATCATTACAGGAACATAAGAAGGGAATTGGATGGACTTTGGTTGACACTTGTGATATTAGCCCATCCATGAGTATGCATAGGATCTCAATTGAAGATGGAACAAAAGTAGTGAGACAACCCCTTAATCCTTTGATTCTTGAAGGTGTAGAAAAGGAGATCACTATCACCTGCACATTCAACACTTTTACTTATCGAAGATTCTTCTTTGATCCTGGAATAAAAGGCTAAGGCACTAATAAAAACTCCAAGATTAATGGATACTACCCAAAGTTACTCAATGAGATCCCCACTTTGGAAGAAGAGACTGTAGAAGAGCTCTCTTTAGGAAATGCTGCTTATGTGATCACTTATCAACCTTGACTACTTGGGTGTGTTCTTTCCTTTCTCTCCCTCTTATTTTATATTTATGTCCTTTCATTGAGGACAATGCTTGTTTTAAGTGCGGGGGAGGGAATAATTTATTTTCTTTGTTTTTGTTTTGTTTTTGTTTATTTTGTTTTGTTTTAGAAACACTAGAAATTTTTTTGTGTGAAAGTTCTAGACTATATATTGTTTTGAGGTTAATTGTGGAGACTTGGGAAAAGTTCACAAGATCGGTATCGTTTTAACACCTTAAGTCTCCTGAATATGGAAATCATTTTGAATACTTGTTATGCCATAACCTTGAGTTCTCATCCTTTAATATCTCTTAAGTAGTTTATCTAGCAGTCAGCACCATCTAGAAATCAAATACTAAGTAATTAAGCTGATGCAAATAAGTGAATGATCTTGCGCTTAAAAAGAAATCTGAATAGGAATCCACCTTATAAGTTAGGTGACCCTCACCCGGTCATTTAGCCTAACGGATGTGAAACCTTAAGAAAACAAATTCTTATTGTTACTAAAGTAAATTTAAAATATTGTCAAGTATGAATCATAATGACTAACAGGATTATTTACCAAGTGTATGAATAGATAACGGGCTTAATGTGATTGCACTAGAATGAAAGAGATCAAAAGGGAGGATGAGTAAGTTAGGCTTAGGTATAATAACATGATTCGAAATGGTTTGTATATGATGGAGGCTTATGACTGCACAATTGCGGATTTGTGTTCTTACAATATCCTTAGTGTGTAAGATTAGTACCTATCGATGTTATCTTAATCGAAGAAGAGTTTGTAGCCTAGAATGAGTATCTGAATGATGTTGTGTTTCTTGAGTCTTGATTTACTTTTGCTCGGAGTGCAAAAGTACAAGTGTGGAGGAATTTGATCAGTGCATTTTGGTGCATATTCCTACATGATTGTACTTAGGCATTTATTTAGTTTTCTTTGTTTATTTTTATATTTTAATTTGTTTTTCTAATTTACTTTATTTTTTGCTTAATTTAATTTTCGTACTTAATTTTCAGCTTTAACAACTTTTACGGAAATGATCATAACCAGAGTTCCAGGAATCTGATTGAGGCGTTCTACCAGTCAATGGAAAGCTAAAAGAGAGAGAGATACAACTTTCGTGTTGGAGTCGAAGTCAGATTAGGAGTCATATTTTCTAGAATTTCGTTTGAAGCTGCTGCATTAGTTTTATTTAGTTTCGGGTCATTTAAAAATTGGGCATGGGTTATGTATTTGACCCAGTTGGGTTGTAAACGGGTTTTTTAGGTTTTTTTATTTAACCTAGCAGCCGCAGCTGTTCACAGACACACTTTTTAGGATTTTAAATTTTTACGCTCGAAGAGACGAATTATGGAGAGCTAATTCCAAGGATTAATTTGCTGTAATCAGTTTTCGCCGACACTTTAAGGTTCTTATATTTTCCAATTAATTTATTTCCTTTCAATTCTGATCTTGATATCTTGTTTGCTTAATTCAATTTATCTAAGGTTAGATTGATTTATTTCGATGATTGCATGTTCTTATAATTTAATCGCGTTTGCTTAATTCGCGTATGTTTATCGTGTTTGCTTAATTCACGATTGATATATTTCATCCGTTTGCTTAATTCGGAAATTAGGAATATTTATCATATAATATCAATTACGCTTATTTAATTGTTATTATAATCGAAAAGGAAATAGAGTCCGCTTAGGAATTGGGAATTATTTGGGTCGATGATAAGTTGGGAAATCAAAACAACAGATTAATCGTTTCAGCTTATTTTAATAATCACTTAATTTTAATCACTTTTTCTTCTTCCGTTTTGAATCAAATTCGAAAACCCCCATTAATCGTTACTATCGTTAGTTAATAAGATAAATAATCCTTGTGAGACGATTTGAGTCATTGTCGTTATACCATGTTTTCAAAAATCACTCGTTATTGATCTGCGCGCGACACGCGAATCAAATTGGCACCGTTGTCGGGGATTCTTGTTGTTATTAACCGATTTTATAGTCATAGATATAGTTTGCTTGCTAGATTTTTTTTTTGTGTTTGTTAATTTTCAGGGTTGCAATACAGGTTGCAGTATAGTGATAAGTTTTCCAGCCTTTCAGGTAAGTTGGAAGCTACTGTTTCGATTTGCTCCGATTTTTTTTCCAGAAAATCAGAAATAAATCGAAGAACAATACTCCTTTAGAATATAATTCTAAACGATTTTGACCCTCAAAATTGCAAATTTAGCGTTTTTCTATTTTATTTGATTTATTTTCTGTTTTCATATATTCAAAAAAATCTAAAATTTTTTGTGTGATCTTTATTTGATTTAATTAGATTTTTAGCGTTATTTTTATATTTTTTAGATTCTATTTTAATTTATTTTTTTATTTTCCATTCTTTTTAAATCTGCAGTGATTTTATTTGATTCTGTGTTGAAATTTATAATCATATCATGACTGATCAAAGAACTTTGAGATAACTGGCTGCACTTGTGAATTATAATGCTTTATGTATTGAATATCCTGATGTTGTTGATGCATCTTTCAAATTGAAATTTAGTTTAACACACATGTTGCCAAGTTTTAATGGTTTTGCAGGTGAGGATCCACATAAGCATATGAATGAATTTCAGTTTGTGTACTTTGCACCTTCCGAACCTTCACTAGAGGACCTTGTCAAGCAAATTGCTGCAAATAGTCTTCAGTTTCAGCAACAAACAAATTATAGTCTTCAGGTTTTGCAAACACAGCTTGTTCAACTTACAACTTCGGTGAATGCTATGCAACAAGCTCAAGGATAAAACCAACAACCTTCGAAAGAACATTCTATTATTCAAATAGAGTTGCCTTCTAAAACTGTTGATGATACTTGTATTTATTTTTTTGCAGCTAATTTTTCATCATTGTCTGATTTTAATGATGTTTACTCTTATGATGTTTGTACTGACACTAAAATTTGCTATGTTTGTGCTGAAGTTGAGGTTGCCTTGTAAGTTGATATTCTTACTGCAATTGAGGTTGCAAATGAAGTTGTTCATGTCAATGAAGCTCTCGACACCCCGACTTCTCGGAACAAACCATCTATCGAGAAATCTCCCTCTTTAGAGCTGAAGCCACTTCCTAATAATTTATTTGAATTTGTGCAGGAAGAGAAATCATTACAGAAACATAAGAAGGGAATTGGATGGACTTTGGTTGACACTTGTGATATTAGCCTATCCATGAGTATGCATAGGATCTCAATTGAAGATGGAACAAAAGTAGTGAGACAACCCCTTAATCCTTTGATTCTTGAAGGTGTAGAAAAGGAGATCACTATCACCTGCATATTCAACACTTTTACTTATCGAAGATTCTTCTTTGATCCTGGAATAAAAGGCTAAGGCACTAATAAAAACTCCAAGATTAATGGATACTACCCAAAGTTACTCAATGAGATCCCCACTTTGGAAGAAGAGACTGTAGAAGAGCTCTCTTTAGGAAATGCTGCTTATGTGATCACTTATCCACCTTGACTACTCGGGTGTGTTCTTTCCTTTATCTCCCTCTTATTTTATATTTATGTCCTTTCATTGAGGATAATGCTTGTTTTAAGTGCGGGGGAGGGAATAATTTATTTTCTTTGTTTTTGTTTTGTTTTTGTTTGTTTTGTTTTGTTTTGTTTTAGAAATACTAGACATTTTTGTGTGTGAAAGTTTTAGACTATATATTGTTTTGAGGTTAATTGTGGAGACTTGGGAAAATTTCACAAGATCGGTATCGTTTTAACACCTTAAGTCTCCTGAATATGGAAATCATTTTGAATACTTGTTATGCCATAACCTTGAGTTCTCATCCTTTAATATCTCTTAAGTAGTTTATCTAGCAATCAACACCATCTAGAAATCAAATACTAAGTAATTAAGCTGATGCAAATAAGTGAATGATCTTGCGCTTAAAAAGAAATCTGAATAGGAATCCACCTTATAAGTTAGGTGACCCTCACCCGGTCATTTAGCCTAACGGATGTGAAACCTTAAGAAAAAAAATTCTTATTGTTACTAAAGTAACTTTAAAATATTGTCAAGTATGAATCATAATGACTAACATGATTATTTACCATGTGTATGAATAGATAACGGGCTTAATGTGATTGCACTAGAATGAAAGAGATCAAAAGGGAGGATGAGTAAGTTAGGATTAGGCATAATAACATGATTCGAAATGGTTTGTATATGATAGAGGCTTATGACCGCACAATTGCGGATTTGTGTTATTACAATATCCTTAGTGTGTAAGATTAGTACCTATCGATGTTATCTTAATAGAAGAAGAGTTTGTAGCCTTGAATGAGTATCTGAATGATGTTGTGTTTCTTGAGTCTTGATTTACTTTTGCTCGGAGTGCAAAAGTTCAAGTGTGGAGGAATTTGATCAGTGCATTTTGGTGCATATTCCTACATGATTGAACTTAGGCATTTCTTTAGTTTTCTTTGTTTATTTTTATATTTTAATTTGTTTTTCTAATTTACTTTATTTTTGGCTTAATTTAATTTTCGTACTTAATTTTCAGCTTTAACAACTTTTACGGAAATGATCATAACTAGAGTTCCAGGAATCTGATTGAGGCGTTCTACCAGTCGATGGAAAGCTAAAAGAGAGAGCTACAACTTTAGTGTTGGAGTCGAAGTCAGATTAGGAGTCATATTTTCTAGAATTTTGTTTGAAGCTGCTACATTAGTTTTATTTAGTTTCGGGTCATTTAAAAATTGGGCATATGTTATGTATTTGACCTAGTTGGGTTGTAAACGGGTTTTTTAGGTTTTTTTATTTAACCTAGCAGCCGCAGCTGTTCACTGACACAATTTTTAGGATTTTAAATTTTTACGCTCGAAGAGACGAATTATGGAGAGCTAATTCCAAGGATTAATTTGCTGTAATCGGTTTTTGCCGACACTTTGAGGTTCTTATATCTTCCAATTAATTTATTTCCTTTCAATTCTGATCTTGATATCTTGTTTGCTTAATTCGATTTATCTAAGGTTAGATTGATTTATTTCGATGATTGCATGTTCCTATACTTTAATCGCGTTTGCTTAATTCGCGTATGTTTATCGTGTTTGCTTAATTCACGATTGATATATTTCATCAGTTTGCTTAATTCGGAAATTAGGAATATTTATCATATAATATCAATTACGCTTGTTTAATTGTTATTATAATCGAAAAGGAAATAGATTCCGCTTAGGAATTGAGAATTATTTGGGTCGATGATAAGTTGGGAAATTAAAACAGCAAATTAATCGTTTCAGCTTATAAAGTAATATAAGGACATGGAAAATAAATAGAACAAGTACAATAACATCATAACATCATCAACAATTCTTCACAACATCATCACCATTTCATCATTGATATGAAATATCAACTATAATGAAATGCAAAGAATGCATGTGGTACTGATTTTCTCCATGTGATGGACACTGACCATCAACCCTCCACAAGGGATCACAACATAATCACCAAATCACTTCAATTCGCACAATGGGATTGAAGATACCAATAGGCCGAAGCCCCATCATAAAATGCTATGAAATGCAATGATATTAATTCTCCTCAATTCATCAAAAATTAACATATTCATCATTCATTTCATATCCAACAATAATCATCATATAGTCATGTCTTTCATCACGACAACACATCGACAATACTTCATTTATCGATAATGCAACAAAACAACTTCTATGATTAACATGGCAACAAAACAACTTCTTTCATCAACAACATTAAATCGTCAATTTATAATCAAACCATGTTTATAAGCATAAAATCAATTCCAACAATACAACATAACAACTTCTTTTATTAACAAGACAACAAAACAACTTCTTTCATCAACAACATCAAATCATCAATTTATAATTAAACCAAGTTTATAATCATAAAACCAATTCCAACAATACAACATAACAACTTCTTTTATCAACAAGACAACAAAATAACTTCTATCACCAAAAACATCAAATCATCAATTTATAATCAAATCACGTTTATAATCATAAAACCAATTCAATTTTTTCTAAAAATTCAGCACTGAAAAATGTATCACCTCACTCATTTTATTTCATCAAATTAAAGTTCATCTCGTTAGCTTTTCTACGCTTCAAGCGGGACCCCAATCAGAGTTATGGATCAAAAGTTATGGATTTTTCAAAACTAAAATTTGCCTCTGTTACAGTGTTAACCGGTTAACGCCTCATTTTTTTTACCCAAAACACGTATTTTACACTGGTTAATCGGTTAGCACATATGGTTAACCGGTTAATGTAACACCCATATTTCCCAATTTCAAAAATATAACATAAATCTTTATAAAATCAGAGTTTAAATACCAAAGTGAGTTGCTACACTTCAAACGAAACAAAAATTCAATTTATTCTTTCATAAGCAGCGGAAATAAGTAGTCTCAATATCATATGTACCCAATAGCATAAACATTTCAACAACATAAAACGATTCCTTTAGTTTATTAAACAGATATGTAACTAACAAAGTTGGAAAAATTAAATAAAACAAAATAGTCAAAAGTCCTCATTCCCGTGTTACATATCAGAGCGTCCTATGACTCGAACAAGCAACACCAGAGCACTCTCATGTACCTGGGTTATATATACTTGCGAAGAAGTATAGACACAACAACAAAAATAAAGGGGTGAGAAACAATTTCATATTATAACGGTGCAAATAACATTTTGAAAGAGTAATCACACACATAAGTCATAACATTCAACACAAACCATTCATTCAAATATATGCAATGTGACTCCACAACACAATGCAAATGCGGTACCAACTTCAACAATGGTTCATCGATATGAACCTGGATGCATCGCTTACGCTCCTACTAAGACACAATCATCCCCCATTTATTGATTCATAATGAATCTGAATAATCACTTACGCTCTATCCGAGACATGATTATTCCACCAACATGTATGCGCATGCAAGACTCGATTACACATACATCAACATATATAAACATGAACAAAACCATTAATAACATGATCCTCCTGATCTTCACATTCCCAATCTTATAGTCAATATAGGAGAAGTCTGTTGGAGTTTCCCAAATGTTGCTTATGTTTGTGTTTTGGAAGCCTAACCAACTGCTGATGGTTGATTCCCCTGTGTTCTGTAACACCCAAATTTCCCCATGAAAAATATTAATAAAAACCAGAGTAAAATTTTCAACTTTTTATTCGAGTATCACAATCAACTTCAAAACACCATAAATGACTCAATGATACGTTTTCAAAAGTAAGTATTCAACATGCAGCAAAAATATTTTTTAAATCAACATCATTAAACTTCAATTACAAGATAATGTTTTCTAAAAGAAAAAGCCAATAAAACTACGTCGTTCCGACTCCCAAAGTAACGTATCAAAGCCAACACCTAAGACGTGAAGTACACCGACTTCACGGACCACCACTCGACTTATCCTGCTCAACTGCACGTTACAAACATATGGGTAACATTCAAACATAAGGGGTGAGATACTTACATCACAAAGAGAAATATAATAAAAATTAAGTAAGTATCATAAAACAATACACCACTTCTCGACAACAACTATCATGCACATCAACAACATCACATACATCAATAACACATATACAACAACGTCATACAAAACAACAACAACAATCATGCAATGAGACTCTACTTGACTCTATGCATGCAGTATCGTATCCGATCTCTATTTCAAGATCCAGTTCCCGTCGGAACTCTCAACCCCTCTTTCATGGTCCAATATGATCCCTATTTCATGATCGCACCCTCGACCCCTATTTCATGGCCACATACGATCCCTATTTTATGACCGCACCACTATCACAACAACGACATACCCCACCTTGGTATGTTATTCAACTATGCAACATGTCATGCGACATCAAATACATACATGCATACTCACACTGGCTACATCATACAACATCAATAACAACAACTTATATCCCATTACTCATCACAACACCATTCCTCATATAACAATTCATCAACATCACAATTATCATTATCATCATGCATTTCTAGCATACAACCACTTAAATCAACTTCAACTATCACAAACAGAATTATATTATGTATCATAACAATTTCATATACATATGCCACCAACAAACACATGTAACTTATTTCAACAACAACAAATCTAACAAACATGTCAACTATGTTTAAATTCAAATTACACTAATTATCCCCACAATTAAGTGCATAATTACCCTTTCACTACCCTTAACTACACCACAACGATTCCTAAGCATTACTACTCATTTAAATAATTTTAAGGAACTTTTTGGAATTTAAAAATTAATTTTTCACGCTCTAAAGCTGGCTAAGCGAGGGTCACTGCTCGCTAAGCGACAAACTCCCTGACTCTGCTTGCTAAGCGAGCTCTGCGATTTTGCAAATCGCAACTCTACTCTCAGCGCTCAAACCTGCTACAAAAATCATCATACCCATCACCAATCACAGCCATAATTCACATCATTCATCAATTTCATCATCTAATGCATATAATTATCGATCAATAACAATTAACAACACTTAATCCAACCTAATTCCTCCTCAATCCACCACAACCTCAATCCCTAATCCTCAACCTACCCAATTCCCATTATAAAACCCTTAAGATGGAAGATTCTCACCCTTACCTTAGATTTTGTCGAGAATACCCTCTTATTCGTGAACTCTTCTTCACGATTAATCATTTTCCTCTTCTTCTCCTTTTCATAACTTTCACGATTGTTCTTGTTTTCTCTAACACGCTTATGTTTTCCCTTTCTCCTTATTTCCAACATAACCTCTAAGACTCAACTTATGATCTTCCACTTTTACCCTTACTTCTTTTACCAATTGACCACCTTGTCCTTATCTCTTATTTTATTCCATTTATTTTATTTATCACTTTATAATACAATTATCCACGATAATATAATTTTCAACCACAATTATATTCGATAATATATATTATTTTTCACACATCACAACACAATATTCCGAATAAATATTTAAATAAAATTCGGGGTGTTACAACTCTCCCCCACTTAAAAGGTTTTCATCCTCGAAAACTTACCTCAAGCAAAAAAGATTCGGATACGACTCTCGCATCCTGCTTTCCAATTCCCAAGTCATATGCCCACCGGAAGCTCCTCCCCAAAACCACTCGCACAAAGACTATCTCCTTGCCTCTCAATTGCTTTACCTCCCGATCATCAATTCGTTCTGGTAATTACCTCACATGTGACAGATCCGGAACATACTTACGAAGTTGTGATACATGAAACACATCATGAAAATTTGACAATCTCGGTGGGAACGCCATTTTATAAGCAACAGGTCCAACTCTCGCCGAAATATGATACGGCCCAATAAACTTAGGAGTAAGATTTCTCGACTTCAAAGCTCGTCCAACATCGATCACTGGAGTAACCCTCAAAAACACATGGTCTTCCTCCTGAAACTCAAGATCATTTCTCCTCTTATCATGGTAACTCTTTTGCCCACTCTGTGAAGTCTTCATTTTATCTTGAATTAACTTCACCATCTCAGTAGTCTGTTGTACAATATCAGGTCCAAGTAGAACACTCTCACCTAACTCATGCCAACACAAAGGTGTTATACATCTTCAACCATATAAAGCTTCAAACGGTGCCATTCCGATACTGGAATGATAACTATTGTTATACGTAAACTCAATCAACGGCAAATGACTATCCCAAGCACCTCCTTGTTCAAGAACACAAACCCTCAACAAATCCTCCAAGGATTGTATCCTCTTCTCTGTCTATCCATCAGTCTGAGGATGATAAGTTGAGCTTAACTTGAGTTTCAAACCCAACGCCTCTTGCAAACTCTCCCAAAACCTTGAAGTAAACCTCAGATCTCTATCTGACACAATGTTCAAAGGTATTCCGTGCAACTTTACAATCAAGCCCACATATATCTCTACCAATCTCTACAAAGAATAAGTTATACCATTTAGAATAAAATGCGTTGACTTCGTCAACCTATCAGAAATCACCCAAATGGCATCATGCCCTCTTTGAGTAGTAGGTAACCCCGTGACAAAATCCATCGATATGATATCCCATTTCCACTCGGGTATATCCAACGGTTGCATCAAACTAGTAGGTTTATGATGTTCCACTTTCGAATTCTGGCAAGTCAAACACGCATACACAAAATGAGCCACATCTCGTTTCATACCAGGCCACCAAAATATCTTTTTCAAATCCTAATACATTTTCGTCGCTCCTGGATGAATACTCAAACCACTTATATGCCCTTCTTCTAGAATCACTCTCTTTAAATCACTATCATCAGGGATACAAATACGATCTAGAAATCTAAGTACCCCTTATTCGTCAACTTGGAACTCATTATTTCCAACTCGTTCATCATTAACCATTAAGTCCACCAGCTTCACATCCAACTTCTGACCTTCCCGAACACGATCAAGAAAATCATTATTAACTTTCAGTATTCCCAACATCACACTATGAGGTGTCTGATCACAAACCAAACTCATATCTCTAAATTTCTCGATTAACTCCAACTCTCTAGCCACCATAGACGACATGTGCAACGTCTTCCGACTCAAGGCATCAGCTACAACATTAGCCTTACCTGGATGATAATTCAAACTAAAGTCATAATCCTTCAGAAATTCTAACCAACGTCTCTGCCTCATATTCAGCTCTCTCTGATCAAACAGGTATTTCAAACTCATATGATCACTATAAACTTCAAACCTCGAACCATACAAGTAATGTCTCCAAATCTTCAAGACAAAAACTACGACTTCAAACTCCAAATCGTGAGTAGGATAATTCCTCTCATGAACTCTTAACTGACGCGAAGCATACGCCACAACCTGACCATCTTGCATCAATACTCAACCTAAACCCATCAAAGAAACATCACAATAAACCACGAATGGTTCATCTTCTTTTGGCAAAATCAAAACTAGTGCAGTAGTTAACTTTTTCTTCATCTCAATAAAACACTTCTCGCACTGAGAATCCCACACAAACGCTTTGTTCTTACAGGTCAATTGGGTCAACGGAAGTTCAAACTTCGAAAACCCCTCGATAAACCTCTGATAATAACCGACCACTCCCAAGAAACTTCTAATCTCTGTCACTGACTTCGGAGTCTCCCATTGTAACATTGCATCTAATTTGGACGGATCCACATCAATCCATTATTCTGAAATCAGATAACCCAGAAAACTCACCTCTTTCAACCAGAATTCACACTTCAACAATTTCGCATAAAGCTTCTTCTCTTTCAACACTTGCAACACAATTTGCAAATGTTCAGCATGTTCTTCTTCGGACTTAGAGTAAATCAGAATGTCATCTATAAACACAACAACAAATTGATCCAAATACTCATGGAAAATCAGATTCATATACTCCATGAATACATCAGGTGTATTAGTAACTCCAAATGGCATCACTACGTATTCATAGTATTCATACCAAGTCCTAAAATTAGACTTCTGAATGTCTTCACCCTTCACTCTTATCTGATGATAACCAGATCGCAAATCGATCTTACTGAACACATGAGCACCAACCAATTGATCCATCAAATCGTCTATCCTTGGAAGTGGATACTTATTCTTAATCGTCACCTTATTCAGTTGCCTGTAATTAATACACAACCTCATGCTACCATCCTTTTTCTTCACCAACAATACCGATGCTCCCTGTTGCTCCCAAAAGACTTTCGTTCCGGTGCAGACGCGAACTGTTGGTGATGTTGGAGGTTGAGGTTGAATAGAGTCGCCAACTAGGAATTTTTATCTCGAAGGAAAGGTAATGTTGCATAAACCTGGAAGGGTATGGATAAGACGGTTGCGAACCAAAGAAACAGAGAAAGGGGGTTGGTTACGACCTGGGAAGGTATTAGCACCCAGATCGTCCGTCGTACTCGACGGGATCCACACTTACTCGATTATGTTTAAAAGGGATAGTGTATGTGCTAACTGTGTGAAAATCTAGGAATGAATGTACAGTGTGTCAATGCAAAAAGAGAGGGTGAGTGCTCAAGAATGAGGCTTAGAAAAGAAAACTGAGAGAAGGGGATGACAAAGAGACTTTTGTTTGATAACTATTAAGTTATGCTTACGTATCCTCTCGTGAAATGAGGAAGTTAGCACACCGTAGTTCGACTCAAAGAGACTGGGTGATTTGTTGTGAATTGCTTGATTGTCTATGCTCAAGTGTATGACTCGTCTGGCTCAAGTGCCAACTGTCTTGCATTAGACGGAAGAAGCGAGTTCTCGTTTGTGAATGAGTGTGATGAGAAAAGAATCCTGGAGGAGACGATTATTGTTTTTTTTGTGTTTTCAGTTTTTTATTGTTTTTGTTGTTTTGCATATGGTAATGAGCTTAAGCCTAAATCAAGGTTTTGTAAACTCATTATATCCTCCCTGATTAGGGATAATGAGCCTACTTAAGTGTGAGATAAGCATCTCAACTTAATTACCATGATGATATAGGATTAAGATCATTAACCTACTTGATAATTATTAAGTGTTTTTGGGTTTTTGTTTAGTGTTAAGTAATGAGATTAATCTTTAATCAGGGATTAGTGAACTCATTACACCATCCTAAGAGAAGGATGATAGATGAGAATACTTAAGCTGAGGAAGATACCTCAACTTAATCCATGGTTAGGGACTAAATTCATTAGATAACAAGCCTTTATTAAGTGGATTTTAATTAAAGGTGAGATTAAGAAGTGAGTTTTAAGTTTGTAAGACAACTTGAGGGGGACTTGTCCATTAAACACTAGGGTTAGTCCCTCTTAACCAAAAGGAAGAGATGGAACCTTAATGTAAGGCCCAAGTTACAATCTTAAATCTTGATCATTATTAGATGTTTTGATTAAGAGGTGTAAACAAATTAAAGGTTTAACACTAAGGATTAAAGTTATACACTTCATCCTAAGATAAGGATGCAGGCAAAACCCTAATTCAAAGTCCTAAAGCTTTAAGTGTTTAGCCTCTGATTATGAGATGAGAAGAGAGACTCAAGGAGACTCAAAGGTAAAAGATTAAGGGAGACTATATACAACCCTAAAATTATCATGCTTGGGTATCCTATGGTTTGTGAGGCTTAAAGAAAGATCTTCAGGAGGGCCATCAAAGGAAGAGAAGCATATGAAAAGAGAAGGAGATAGAAGAATATGTTACTTACTTACTGAAGAAGATAAGTAACCTAAAAGAAAGAAAGTAAGAATGAGAGAGCACTAGTGAAGCAAGTTCACTTCAAAGACAAGTAAATAATGCATATGAATAGATGAGAAGAGGTGGGATGTGAAGGAAAATCCACATCCCAAACAACTTACCATAAGCCCCTGAAATGTTAGTATGAGATGCATAAGATGCAAAGCAAAAGAAAATGAGATGAATAAAGATGCAAAGACCAAAACCAGAAGTGTAAACATGATGCAAATGTGTTATGAGATGATTCAAAATCATACATGATGCATATGAATGTTCATACAAAGTATGGGATGCAAAGGAAGCATGTTAGAAGCTTGAAAACACATGGATGTACATGGAATGTAATGAATGCAAAGCATAGAAAATGAATGAAGAAATGATCAAGCAATGTTCAAGCGTGTCTTAAGATGTCTAAGATGGCATACAAAGGCATGGAGTGTCATGGCAAGTTCACATGAGGATGATATGCAAAGGTGAATGCAAATGAAAAGTGAGAAATTAGGGTTTTATGAAAGTATGAGATGCAAATGACCAAAACAGAAGCATACATCATGATAAAAAATTGAAATTGAACTCAAACAAACCCTAAACATATACAAGATCACTACCCAAAGATGAAAGTCAGAAGCTAAACCTAGGCAAAGATATGAATTTCCTAAGTTTGTTAGGGTTTTTGGATACTTCTAAGGGAAAAATGCAAATCAAATTGAAAATGCAATGCAAAATCACGAGATAAATAACCTAGATACTAGATGCAATATGTGAAATAATGCAAAAGGAATCAAGTTCAAACTCATCATGGTTGATCAGAAAAAGATTTTTTCAAGTTAGGGTTAAAAAATATGGAATTTATGAACCCTAATTCAAAGATAATTGTGAAAATATGATCAAACCTAAAAAGAAATTTGTATGATGAGTTTGTAAATGTTTCTAAATACATGAAAATGCTTCATGAATATTTTTGGTCATTTTTAGAAACTTAAATGTATTTTTAATTAATTAAAATCAATTAATTAATTAAATAAAACATTTAAATGATTTAAAAATACTTTTTTAATGCAAAAATTAAAATAAAAAGTATTTTTGAGTTAAGAAAAATATTTAAAGTGAAAATGCAGAAAATGAGATTTTTAAAAGTGTTTTTGCTATTTTAAATTAAATATGGAAACAAATGCAAAATAAAATAAAATAAAATGAAAGAAAATGAAATTCAGCCAACTCTGATGGTCCAGATTCAAATATTGGTTGACTGCGCGCGCAGATGGGTGGTCAGGATTGAATCTGGCTAATTAATTATGTTTATTTTAATTAATCAGAAATTAAAACTAATGAACTAATCTGGTCCGTTCAATCACCTAAGCTAATCAAGATCTAAGGGCCCAAAAGGTATTTGGAGATTAAACCCTAATTAAGCCCTAATGACCCTCAGGTGACCGGAACAGTGTTCCGGTCATCTTCTCTGATCACTCAAAACCTCATCTTCCTCCCTAGGCAAAATCTAAACATCAAAACCACCCAGAAATGATCCCCACATAAAATGCAACTCAAAACACTCATCAAACACAATTTATGTCACACAATCAGAGAGAATCGAATCAAAACAAATTTCTAGGCAAAATTTCAGAAGCTCATGAAATGCTTATTTCTCAACTATTTTGATTCTAAGAACATCAGAGTGATCCCCATAACATGTAGTTTCATTCTATAACAAGAAATCAAAGGCCTGAAAGATTTTGTTCTTGAGCTTACCTGAGCTGATGAACTGCAAATGTGAGCTTTCAGAGCCTCTCCTTCGTACAAAAAGCTTCCTTTGATCCTCCTGATGCTAGTGGAATGCTTGAAAGGCTTTGAGGGTTGCTAGTTTGTGAGTTCTAGTTCTGGTAAAGCAGAAATGGAGGTTTGAGTTTGTGATGTTTCAGGCCATTTTGAGGGTTGGGTTTTGTTCTATGGATGAAGTGTGACTTGTTGGTGAAAGAATTTATGAGTTTTAGTGGCTGGTTTGAGAGAATAAAAAATGAGATGTTTTAGGAAAATTTTGGGCAATCTGAGTGTTGAGAGGTTTCAGGCTCCAAGGTTATGTGAAATGAGGTCCATGATGTTTGCATAAGATGTCTTGATTGGTCAGAAAGTTGGTGGTGGCATAGTTTGATTGGTATGGGCCAAGTTGCAAAAAAGTCAATGAAGGTGTACTTGAGGCATGGCACGGGTCAGAGCAGGTTTGAAGGGGTGTCTTGCTTCAGCCAACTTCAAGGAGAGCCATGGGATTCCTTGTGATGATCTGCAGCACTTGGATCAAGAGTTATGACATGTTTTGCATTTTCCCTCTTTGAAAATTTTGTGAAAATTGATCCATAGAAACTTGTGATCCAAGGCATGATTTTGGTCAAGCAATGTTGTGTTATCATGTAATGAATCTTAGAAGTGGATTAAAGGTCATAAGAGGTCTTGAAACTTGATTTTGCAAAAATCCCTCTTTGGCACATACTTGAAAATTACAAGATTTTTCCCAACTTTGAAACATCATATCTTGAGTTCTAGGATGAATCAAGAGGAGTTCTTGTACTTTTTGAAAATGGGAAGATCCAATCTATAACTTTCATGTTTAAGGATTTTTCATTTGAAGCATTTTTGATCAAGAAAGAGGACGTTGAAAATCTTTCCCAAAATGGAAAGTTTCCATTACTAGTCATGTCCAAAAATGGAAAGTTTGCAAATGGCTTGAAATTATTCAATATTATGAACTTATAACCACTTCTAAGAACAAACAAAGATCTTAGAACCTCAAAATGATGAAGATGACCCTTTGGTTCCATTGGTGGTGGCCTCAAATGCACTGATTCTGCCTTTTCTTGCACAACAAGTTACCAATTAATCAGATGACTTCCCTAATGAATTTATTCATTAAATTTGGTATACATTCTCCTTATAACATATTAATACCATTAGAATCAAGAATGGCCATAAAATTTGAGGTTAAGGGCCTCAAACCCAAAACCCTAATTTTAGGTCATCTGTGCAAAAAACCCTAGCCTGTCTGGACCTCTGTGCAATCCTCTGAGACTTTGTGACTTAAAAACAATCTTGGAGATGTAAAATGATCATAGAACACTCATGGACACTCTTGGCATGCTTCAAGACCATTTAGATAGCTCATATCACTTCTCGGATTCTCCTTATCACAAACCCTAGCTATGCAACTTATGCAGTGAAATGAACTATGCAGTGTGAGATGTAATGAGATGTTTATGCAATACAATATGAAAAGATCACAAGCCATAGTGTGAGAAAAAGTGAGGGAAAATTTGGGGTGTTTACACTCCCCACGGTGATACACTCGGTCTCACAAATCTCTTTTCTAACATTTCCTCTAACTGTTTCTTCAACTCAGTTAACTCGGAAGCCGACATATGATACAACGCCATCAAAATAGGTCTTGTTCCTGGCACCAGATCGATACTAAATTCCACCTCTCTCTGGAGGTACATCCATGACATCATCTGGAAACACTTTTGGGAATTCCCTCACCACTTGTAATTCACTAATTACCATATCATTCTCCACCAACAACGAAGCAAAGAGTGCCAAGACTTTCACTTCATCATCCATAAGCTCTTTCAACTCTCAAGCAGACAAATAACCAGCTTCTTCTTCCTCTTCACCAAGAGTAAGAAACCGAACCGACTTACTGAAGCAATTAATATGAACATGGTTGTACTCAAACCAATTCATACCTAAAATCATGTCCATACCTCTCAATGGCAAACAAACCAAATCTACACCAAAGTCTTTACCATAGATGGATAACAGAAAATTCAGAAATACAAGAGATGTAGTTAACGACCCATCAGTAGGAGTATGAATAACCATATCTCCTTGCATCAGAGACATAACAAGTCCTAATTTTCTCACACTATAAAGAGAAATAAAATAGTGCGTCACACTAGTGTCAATCATAGCAATTAACAGAATACTATTAATATGACAAACACCTCTTATCAAATGATCCTTGCTGGAAGTTTGTGTCCCTGTCAAAGCGAACAACTTTCCTCCCGTTACAGCTTTCTTGGGCTTCTGAAAATGCGTATTGATATGACTTTTCTCCCCACAGTTGACGGGGACGACCATCATGTTGGGAAATAAAGAGACCGCGACGGGGATGGACATCGGGTAAGCTGATGAAGGACGATCATCAGGATAAAGGAAAAGACCACGACGGGGACGACCATCGGGTAAAGAAATAAAACTCTCTGGAGATTAAAGAAATGGGGAAAGCACTGACGGGGACGACCATCAAGTTTAAAGGGTAAATAATCCGCGATGGGGACGACCATCGGGTAAAAGAATAAATGAAATAATGATGAGGGACGGTCATCAAAAGGTGAAGGACAATCACCTAGCAGGGGACGGCTGCTGAAAATATCGCGACATAGGACGAATGCCGAATAGAAAAGATCAACGATGAGGACGGCCATCGGATAAGCATGATGAAGGACGATCATCAAGAGGTGAAAGAAGATCACCTAGAAAAGGACGACTTCACTTGGGTATTTTCTCGACATAGGACGAATGTCGGATAACAAAGGTCGACGATGGGGACGGCCATCGGATAAGTGATGAGGGACAATCATCAAGAGGTGAAGGACGATCACCTGGCAGGGGACGGATGCTCAAAAGATATCGCGACATAGGACGAATGCCGGATAGAAATTTCCAACAATGGGGATTCCACTGGGGAGAAGGATGAGGGACGGTCATCCAAAGGTGAAGGACGATCACCTAGCAGGGGACGGCTTCCGAAAAGATCACGACATAGGAAAAATGTCGGATAAGAGGATCAACGATGGGGACGGCCATCAGAAAAAATGATGAGGTACAGTCATCAAAAGGTGAAGGACGATCACCTGGCAGGGGACGGCTGCCGAAAATATCACGACATATGACGAATGTTGGATAGAAAAGAGATTGTTTTGCTGGTGAGTTACTGGGGAATGGTAAACACGGACGAGTGCTTATGCTTTGAAATAAAAGGTATAAATGTTTGACATTGTGTATAGACTAAAGATGCGGACGAGCATCCTTAGGACCATGATACAGACGAGTATCAATAGAAACAAACGCTGACACATGTTTAAGGATGATGATACAGACGAGTATCAACCAGTTAAGCAAGGAACACGGATGAGTGTTTGATCTGTTGGGGAGGTAATATATACAAGATACGGACGAGTATCAGAGGGTTGTGTATAAGTATGTACATGTGTTTGACCTGCTGAGGAAATATGTTCAAAACACGGACGAGTGTCAAAAGGATTGAGCAAGGGACACAGATGGGTGTTTTGACTTGCCGAGGAAGTATGACACGAGCGAGTGTCAAAAAGGAATATGTACAAGTATGAATAAGTATCTGTATCGAGAGTGCAAAAAAGTATTCTGGATTTGTCTACAGGTGATAAGTTTTATATATGGTTGGTGAAGTGATTTTGTATTTACAGGTGACTGGCTCGAACCTGGCTTATGATCATGCAAATGTTTGATTTTTGTCGTAATGCTCCGTATTAGACGGAATGCTACGCTTAGTTTGGGGAAATGATGTGAATGCTATAATTATGCAAATGAAAGAACCGATCCGAGATCCGATTCCTGCGGGGAGAAAGATCTTTGGGCGATCTGTCTGGAGGAGGAACTCCGCTGGGGAAAGAGATCATTGGCTGATCTGTGGGGAGCGGGGATCACCGGACAATATTTTTAGGGAACTCTGTGGCGCTATGGGGGAAGAAATCTGTGGAGATCCCAACTGGGGAAGCTTTTGTTGAAGACACTCATGCTAGGGATGAGGAGGCTTCGGAAACTCCGTTGGGGAACAGAAAACCCTGGCAACTATACTGGGGAGAAACTGGAAATTCTACGGGAAAGCAATTCTACCGACTCTGCTGATGATGGGAAAATCCTGGCAACTCTGATGGGGAACAACAGTTTAAGCATTGCTCGGGAGATTCTGCTTTGGGGAGAAGAGAACTTCTATGAAGTAATCTGTTGTAACTCTCTCATCCAAGCGACATGCTGGGGATTTAATGAGTTTCTTGAAGGATCCTCTGAGGGGATGACAACTTCGTGGGGGAAGACTCTCGTCAAGTAATCCTGCTGATGAGGTGATTGCTGACTTGACTAGGGAATATAATGCTTGATAGGCCCCATGCTATGGGATTGTCTATCTTGAATACCTGCAACCTGTTAAAAGGAAACACACAAGTGTCCCGAGGCATCCTCAATCGGATTCCGTCATAGAAGTTAGATTTTCTTAAAAGTACATATTTCCTGCAAGCATTTATTGAAAATGGCTTATATGTTTTCATGCAAGTGTTGTATTATGAACTTTGGACATTTTGCAAACGAAACAAAAATGTTCAAAACAAAGTGTGACTGAAAACTTTGGTTTTATTGATTTTTGTGCCCTGAATAGGCAAGTACAATGAAGAAGCGAATCCCTGAAAGGAGGAGATTGCTGTAAAATTGAGAAAACAAAAGTGTTGGCAATGTTGAAGTTGACGCTCCAGTGAGCTTCCTTTGCTATGACCTGTATGACCCTGACGTTCTTCTTATCTTGCTTTCTGAAGAAGGTTGATTTTGACCGATGCTTTGTCCTTTTGAAGCTTTCCATGTTGTGAGTGATACAGATGAATTCAGAATGCAGTTGTTCGCTTATTCCCTGATTTTATGTGGATCGCCCTTTCAGGTTTTCAATCCACCGGGATACCCATTTTATCCTGAGCTGTCCGATGCGGCTTTTCAACACAGTGGGTGTACATTTTTTTAATTTTTCTCTTATTTTTGCCTGAGTCTTTTATTATGTTTTTGACTCGCCGGGATGCCCTATTTTTGCCTGGACTTACATTCTGTTTTTATGTCCAGCGGGTCTTTTATGCGAAGTATTTTTTAACTACATCTGAATTCACAGGAGATAGGAAGTCTTCACCATCCATGGTTGCGAACATCAGTGCTCCGCCCGAGAAGACTTTATTTATTACATAGGGACCTTCATAGTTTGGCGTCCACTTGCCCCTGTGGTCTGTATGAGGAGGAAGGATTCTTTTCAGTACAAGCTCTCGGACTTGATATTCTCGAGGTCTGACTTTCTGATCAAAGGCTTTCTTCATTCTTTTTTGATATAACTGCCTATGACAGATGGATGATAATCTATTTTCTTCAATCAAACTCAGTTGATTATATCGAGATCAGACCCATTCTGCTTCATCTAGTTTCACATTCATCATTACCCGTAAGGAGGGTAGTTCAACTTCAACAGGTAGGAAAACTTCCATACCATACACAAGCTAATAAGGTGTTGCCCCAGTAGATGTTCTGATAGAGGTTCGGTACCCATGCAAGGCGAATGGTAGCATTTCGTGCCAGTCTTTGCAGGTGACTACCATCTTTTGCACAATCTTATTAATATTCTTGTTAGCTGCCTCAACAATGCGATTCATCTTCGTCCTGTAAGGAGAAGAGTTGTGATGTTGAATTTTGAAGTCCCGACAAAGTTCTGCCATCATCTTGTTGTTCAAATTTGAACCATTATCAGTAATGATTCGCTCGGGAACTCCATATTGACAGATGATATCTCTCTTTAGAAATCGGGCTACCACTTGACGAGTGACATTTGCATACGAAGTTGCTTCAACCCATTTGGTGAAGTAATCAATGGCTACCAGGATGAATTTGTGACCATTTGAAGCAGCCGGTTCAATCTTTCCAATCATATCAATGCCCCACATGGCGATGGGCCAAGGTGAAGACATTACGTTCAAAGGATTCGTAGGCACATGCACTATGTCAGCATAGATCTGCCATTTGTGGCATTTTTTGGCATAGGTACAATAGTCTGCATCCATTTTGATCCAGTAGTAACTAGATCTTAATAACTTCTTTTCCATTGCATGTCCCCCGACATGGGTACCGAAAGAACCTTCATGTACTTTGTGCATTAGTAGGTCTGCTTCCTTCTTGTAAACACATCTGAGCGAGACCATGTTGAAGTTTTGCTTGTATAAAGAACCATCAGTATTGAGGAAGAAACTACCGGCTAGCCTTCTTAATATCTTTTTATCATTTGACGATGCCCCAGGTGGGTATGTCTGAGTTTCCAAGAAGCATGTGATGTCATGGTACCAAGGCTTGTTGTCAGTGGAAGTGTCCACAGAGAATACATATGTCGGTCTGTCCAGTCTGGATACCAGAATCCGAGGTACATAATTGGCAGTCTGCACTTTGATCATGGATGAAATGGTATCCAAAGCGTCTGCAAACTGATTCTCATCTCGAGGGATGTATTCAAGCTTAAATGTTGTGAAAAAGGTCAACAATCTCCTCGTATAGTCACGGTAGGGAACCAGATGCTCTTGATGAGTGTACCACTTGCCGTTGGTCTGGTTGATTACCAAATCTGAATCTCCGAATACATTCAAGGTTTTGATCATGAGGTCAATGGCTTCCTCGAGACCCATGATACAAGCTTCGTATTCCGCTTCGTTGTTAGTGCAGGCAAAGGTGAGCCTTGCTGAGAAAGGCATATGAACCCCTTTAGGTGTAATAAGCACTGCACCAACTCCACGACCGTTGCAATTAACTGCCCCGTCAAACATCATAGTCCATGCTTCTTCTGGGTCAGGCCCTTTAGTGTGAATAGGCTCTTCATAATCTTTTGTTTTTAAGAACATGATGTCTTCATCGGAGAAATCAAATCTCATAGGCTGGTAATCATCAATAGGTTGCTCAGCCAGATAGTCAGACAATACACTACCCTTGATGGCTTTCTGAGAGATGTACTGAATATCATATTCTGTTAGAATCATTTGCCACCTGGCAACCCTTCCGGTAAGTGTTGGCTTCTCAAATATGTACTTGATTGGATCCATCTTTGAGATCAATAAGGTAGTGTGGGTCAACATATATTGTCTTAGTCGACGAGCAGCCCACGCTAAAGCACACCAAGTTTTCTCGAGCAGCGAATAACGTTGTTCACAGTCGGTAAACTTTTTGCTTAGTTAGTATATTGCATACTCTTTTCGACCAGACTCGTCATGCTGGCCCAACACACACCCCATCGACTCTTCTAATACTGTCAGTTATATGATTAGAGGTCTTCCTTCAACTGGAGGCATGATAATTGGAGGTTCTTGCAGATATTCTTTGATCTTGTCAAAAGCTCTCTGACAATCATCGTTCCACCTGACTGTTTTCTCTTTTCTTAACAGCTTGAACAAGGGTTCGCAGGTTGCAGTGAGATGAGATATGAACCTTGAGATGTAGTTCAATCTACCTAAGAACCCTCGAACTTCTTTCTCAGTCTTAGGTGCAGGCATTTCCTGAATAGCTTTGACTTTATCGGGATCAACCTCAATTCCTTTTCCACTTACAATAAAACCCAACAGCTTGCCAGAACGTACCCCGAATGTGCATTTGTTGGGGTTCAACCTTAACTGATACTTTCTCAGACGCTTGAACAGTTTCAATAGATTCACCAAATGCTCTTCTTCTGTAAGGTACTTGGCAATCATATCATCCACATAGCACTCGATTTCTTTATGGATCATATCATGGAATAATGTGACCATAGCTCGTTGATATGTTGCACCGGTGTTCTTCAGACCAAACGAAATTACCTTGTAGCAAAACGTTCCCCAAGGTGTAATGAAATTTGTCTTCTCCATGTCTTCAGGTGACATATTAATCTGATTGTATCCAGAAAATCCGTCCATAAAAGAAAATACCGAGAACTGAGCTGTGTTATCCACCAATACATCAATGTGAGGTAATGGGAAGTCATCTTTCGGGCTAGCTCTATTCAGATACCGGTAATCTACACACATACACACTTTTCCATCCTTCTTAGGTACGGGTACAATGTTAGCAACCCACAGTGGGTAACTAGTTACAGTAAGAAAACCGGCGTCCCATTGCTTTTGTATTTCCTCTTTGATTTTCATGGCCATGTCTGGGCGAGTACGGCGCATCTTTTGTTTAACTAGCGGACAATCTTCTTTCAATGGCAGCCTGTGCATGACAATATTTGTATCCAGACCTGGCATATCTTGATAGGACCAAGCAAAGACGTCTACATATTCCCGAAGCATACTGATGAGTTATTCCTTCACTGGAGCTTACAGACTAGCCCCGATCTTCACCTCTTTCACATCTTCCTCGGTACCAAGATTGATAGTCTCAACCTCCTCCTGATGAGGAGCAATCACTTTTTCCTCTTGTTTCAACAACCTGGCTAACTCTTCAGGCAAATCATAGTCTTCATCAACCCTTTCATCTGCTTGATTACTCGGATTGTCGAAGTCATACGAGGTCATAGCAGTGTCGTTGTCGGTGCAATCTGGAAGGCTATCTCTACAAGGGTTGAGATTTGTTCATTTTAGTGATTGATTTTATCTTATTTAGAAAAGTGAATGAAGTTTTATTAAGAAAACATTGCCATTTATTGTTTTGTGCAAAAATAACAAAAATGAAAAGACAATGAGCAAAAAGATTATTTGCAAAAGATGTCCATTGTTCATTAATATTCCATTTGCACAAAATACATATATGGTCTTATTACAAAATGAGTCCTGACATCTTGGGCAAGATGCAGGACTTGATGCATGCTTAAACAGGAAATAATAATTACTCTGCAGCAGTAATCCTTATAATTTCCTGGGAAGACCAATTGAGGACTTGCAGGCCTGGGACTCTTGGACGAATCCAACTTTCCAGGTTGTAGTCACTTTCAGCCTCGTCTTCAACATTGGTGATAGCATCCGGGGTCAACATTCCCCCACTTATGAACTTGGGAGCTTCAGCAGCCTCCTCTTGGACCTGTCGGGATGGTTTGTAACCTAAACCAAACTTGTCTTCTTTCATCTGAATTTGTAGCAGCTTGCCCCAGCCTTGGGCATTCCCGTCTTAGACAACCTTCCGAGCTTGTTTGTAAGAAGATATTGAAGTACCAGACACTTCAGTTGTTACTTCATTGACATTGAGAGCTTCAAAACCCTGACTCATTGTCTCATGGATCTCCCCGTCCATCTCAATGTACTTGTAAGTAGCTAGATGACTAACGAAGATGTCCTCCTCTCCATAGATTGTGATAACATGGCCTTCTCACTCATATTTTAACTTCTGGTGAATGGTCGATGTTACGGCGCCAGCGGCATGAATCCAGGGTCGACCCAACAAACAACTGTAGGCAGGCTGAATGTCCATCACATAAAAGATAGTTTTGAAAATCTATGGGCCAATTATCACAGGAAACTCAATTTTTCCAAGAACCGATCTCTTAGAACCATCAAAGGCTCTCACAACTAGGTTACTCGGATGGAGTGCAAGACCATCATATTCCATCTTGACCAAGGCTTTCTTTGGAAGGACATTGAGTGAGGACCCAGTGTCAACCAAAACATGAGAAAGTACAACACCTTTACACTCCAAGGTGATATACAAAGCCTTATTGTGGTTACGACCCTTCGTAGTCAGATCAACATCGGTAAAACCTAGTCCATAACTAGTATTGACATTTGAAACCACTGCTTCTAGCTGATTAACCGTAATCTCCTCTGGCACGTAAGTTGTGTGCAAGACTTTGAGTAATGCATTCCTATGAGCTTCGAAACACATGAGCAGTGATTGAATAGAGATTTTGGAGGGTGTCTGATGGAGTTGGTCCACAACTTTGTAGTCACTCTTCTTGATAATTCTCATAAACTCGTCTACATCCTGATCAAAGGATGTCTTCTGAGCTTCTTTGGCAACTGGTTCTTCAGGCACCACACTCTTGCCTTTTGCTTTTGCAGCAGCTTCTGCTTCAGCATTAACTATGGGAAATTATGACGCGAAGAGACGTCCGATTCGAGTGAAGCCTCCGTCTCCCCCGACATTATCAATCTGTGGTGTAGAAGTGTCAAGAGTGACTTTCTTTTCATTGCAATATAAATCTGAGCCATAGTGCCAAGGCACAAAACTACTAATGTCATATGGAACTGGTCCAGGTACCGTAATGGTGACCGGACTGATTGCTGCGGAAGAAGGAGTGATGACAGTTTGTGGATCATAATAAATTGTGACAGGAAGTCTGATTGCAGGTGACACGGGTGCAGGGAGTTGTTGATGTTGATGTTGCTGAAAGTTGTTGTTGAAAGAATCTGGAACATGGACTGTTGCTGGATCATAATAAATGGTGACTGTGGAAATGTCCTCATTGATGGTTGTTGTTGTTGTAGTAGACACCGTTGAAATGATGTTTGATGAATTTGTAGGAGATTTCTTTGAAATGGTATTTGCTGATGTTGTAGGAGAGATGTTTGTTGAAGTTGTAGGAGTTGGAACCGTTGAAGTGATCTGTAGAATGCCTTCCCGGATAAGACTGTTGATACCCTTTCTTATATTTGCACAACCATTGGTAGAAATCTTGCAAGCTTCACAACAGGCCTCACAACCTGGAAACACTTGGCATTTCAATAGTTGAGCTTTAACTTCATCCAGTGGTGTTTGAATGCTTTCAACTTCATCAATCAGAATAGATGGTTGGTCCTCCTCAATAGCATTGATCCTCGGTCCACTGTGATTCGGTATTGGATTCTTTGTGACATTTGGAGGACGTGCAAAATTCAAAGCTTTTGAATCAACTAAGTCCTGAACTTTCATGTGCAAGGCTCTGCATTTCTCTGTTGTATGGCCAGGTGAATTGAAGTGGAAAACCCATCTGGCATTGACATCATAGTTCCTTGGAAAGTTATGAGGATCAGGTGGAGTCAAGGTTCTCAATTCAATCAGGTTGAGCTTTAGTAATTGTGGAAGTAGAGTTGCATAGGGCATCAGGATGGGATCGATAACCCCGTTGATTTGTGAAGTCCTTTGCTAGAACGGACGTTGTTGTTGTTGTTATAAGATCTCAATTGTTGAGGAAACTATTGTTGCTGAGGAAAATGTTGTTGTTGAGGGAAATGTTGTTGTTGAGGTGCTGGAGCAGGAATGGTGACAACAGCTACTGATCTCTGCATTTACTAGGATCTACCTCTGCCCATATGTACTGAGTTGGTTTCACCTGTCCTACGAGGTCCTGAGAAAGGTTTTTGTGCACTACTGGAACTAGCACCGTTGTTAGAGATCTTACCCATTTTCAAAAGACTTTCAATTCTCTCACCAGCTATAACCACATCAGCAAAACTGGTGGAAGAGAAAGCAGTAAGTCGGTCAATGTAGGTTCCCTGTAATGTGTTTATAAACATGTCAGCCATTTCTCTTTCAGACATAGGTGGTTGGACAATAGCAGCAAGTTGTCTCTACCTTTGGGCATATTCCCGGAAACATTCTCTTGAAGATTGAGACATACCCATCAGGAGGGTCTTGTTGGGAGCCATATCCAGGTTGTATTGATATTGGGGAATAAAGGCCTCGGCTAAGTCCTTCTAATTCCTGAAAGTTGCTCTGGATAAATGAGAATACCACTCACGGGATTCCTCGGTCAAGCTATCTTCAAAGTAAAACATCCACAACTTTTCATCTATGGTGTAAGCTTTCAATCTTCCCAGAAAAGATTGAAGATGGGTACGAGGACAGGAGATACCATTATACTTCTCAAAACATGGAGGTTTGAATTTGTGAGGAATCCTGACTCCTTCCACTAAACCCATATCCATCACATCAAATCCCAAAGAGTTTTGTGATTCCAGGGATCTCAGCTTCTCAGATATCTCGTTCAGAAGACAATCATAAACTTCATCAGCTCCAGCACCTAACACCGTAAACTGCTTGTCCTGAGGATCTTCCTGCAAAACACGATCTCCAGTGTTTCTCTGAGTATTACCAATAACATTGACTTCAGGGTTGATGTAGGGCCTAAACTCTGGTGGATTTGCTTGCGGCTGATCACGCGCGTTGTTACTTGTACCCCCAGTACTAGCATGGTTCTCTTCTGGAGTTTGCCGCTCAACTAACTCCATCAATCTTTCTTGGGTCTGTGCTAGCCCAGTCATCACAACCATGAACTGATTCATCTGAGTCCTCACTTTTGTCCTCACATCAATCATCTGGGTTCTCACATATGTCAGTTCTTGTTGATGTTGATCCAACTGTAAGCTCGAAAGGTTGTTTCTGGTTGGATACCGGTGGATGCGGTTGACGGGAAAGACTCTCCTGCGAGCAATATTTCCTGAAACAACAACAAAGTGAGAAAACAACAACAAAAACACCTGCAAAAACATAGAGAATGAGGTTAGCATGCAATGCAGTATGTCTATTTGTCTTCAGAGGGTATATGGGTTTGGTTCTTTGGTTTTGACCTTCTAGACCTCTGGGAATGATGAAGATACTGAAGTGAACAAAGTCCAAGAGAAAATTCAGGTAACACATAAACCATAACATTACAAAATGCCAAAATACATAGTTTATGATTACAACAAGTTCCCATGGTGGGTCAGAATACAATCAAGTCAAGAAATACAAACAAATTCACCATGGAGAATTAAAGTACAACCAAAATAAAATACAAGTAAAATAGAAATCAAACATCCAACCCAAAGTCATCTTCCTTGATTTCCTTCAGGAGAGCATCAGTTACTGGTCCAATTGGATGCTATGTGATGGTCCTGATGAGAAGGTTTCTGGTTGCAATGGCACTTGTCATTTTCTTGTACTTGTCTTATTCTTTTGATCTCTTCAACCCCGCCCAGAGTTTCAACTCGAATATTTCCTTCTGTACTGCTAACAAAGCTTCCTGACTCTTCTTCTCATTAGCTTTTAGCTGCTCTATCTTAGCCCGTGTCTTCTGATCTTCTTGCAAATGAGCTCAGTTATTCTGATCCATCTAGCCTGACTCTCTTCCAGATAGTGCTCAGCTCTAGCTTTCTGAATCTTGGCTTCTTTGCAAGCATTCTTCAATACCAACTCCCTCGCTCGGGTTTTTCTGATGAAGTCCCCTGTCTTCTCTATCTTGGTCACATGCTCGACACAGAGCTTCTCTAACCTCTCATTGTCTAGACAACTATCATTCCTTTCCCAAAGGGTCTTCTTCAAAGCTTCAGAAAGTTTGGTATTCCTTTCTTTTAACTTCTCAAATTCCTCCAGGCTTAATGTAGTTATGGGCTCTACTGCTGATGGCCCTGGCACATCTTCCAGGGTGAATGGCATACGAGTGATCTGCCCTCTGATGCGCGACCATTCAATGTACTGAGCTGAAGCTATGTTGTTACACATGCCAATAATAGCAGTCCCTTTTGTCAGTATGTGGTCCCAAGCCCAGGCTGCTTGTCGGACGGTGGCATGATTGTTCTGAAAGGCACAATAAAGAGACTCTGTTAAGTCATGCTCTCGAGGTGGGTGCACCAAAGCATACCCCAACTGTCTTCTGAACAGCAAAGGATTGTAATTGATGCAACCCTTTACTCCAATAAGAGGTACATTAGGATAATGTCCACAACTTGTAATTATGTCTCTGCCCTTGGTGTTATGAGTACACCACCTGATATCTTCTGAAGTAAGAGCAATCATTCTCTTAGCCCAATTCCTTGACTGATTTGGATTCAGGAAAGCTTCTGTCTTCGGCATATGTCTCATCAACCAACTGTAGAAGAGAGGTGCACAACATCTGACAAGTCTCCCCCTCTGCTTCTCATTCCTCTGATGCACCGAGTAGTGGAAATCTCCTAACAGGGTGGGAACTGGGTTCTTGAGCATGAAGATGTGGATGGCATTCTTGCTTATAAACTTAGGCTCGTCCGCAAACAAGATGATACCATATATACTAAGAGCCAGGAGAGCACAAATAGTTTCCCACTTCCCTGTTGCAGCATGACTAGTAGCCTATGTGATTAAGAAGTCCAGATGGAGGTCTGGGATTCCAGCTTTGGAAGTCATATGCTGATCAATGATGGTTGCTTCCAAATGTAAAGCTTTGGCTATGTCTTCATTCTTAAGAGCAGTCATCTCAGGGTTGAAAGGAATTTCTCTTCTGATAGGGACACCCAACAACATAGAATATTCTTCCAACAGAGGACCTATCTGAAAATCCGGGAAAGTGAAGCAACAGAGAGGAGGGTCATAAAACTGAAGACAAGTGTGAATCATGCTCCTCTGTGATGCATCCAAGTCCATGATCATGTCCAAAATACCACTATAATGCTCTCTGAATAAAGGATCATGATCAGGAGTGATAAGGGCCTGTATCTGCCTGATGCCTGTCAGAGGGTACTCAAAGAAATGGTATGTGATGTTGTTCTTCCTGGTTGAATCCATACTGACAATGGGTGATGATGAAGATAACTGAAGAAAACAGCTGAAGCAGAGAGCTGAAGAAGGTAGATGATGAAATATTGGAGAAGATATCTGAGCAGAAGAACGGTCAAAACCAAACCAAAGAAGATGTGGATACCCTGTAAAACAAATAGACAAATGTTAAAATGATGCAGTATGATGTATGCTTATGATATGCAAGGGTTTATGATCAGGTGCTGGATTGTCAGTTGCTCTTGGTAAGATCCATGAGTGTTCAGAATTCCGGATGAAGGTCTGAGAACTAGTAACCAGGTGGGGGACTCAAATAAAGAGTCACTTGTCCTGGATATGTTGAGGCCAAGGGTTCCTGCAAACCTGTAAACAACCCCATCCACTCAATGGTATTGTTCTAGAACAAGGATCCTCATATTCAGATTTATTATGAGAAGTGTAAACACTTCTAACCCGGAGGCACGATGTTTACCCTAATCATAAAGAATCCTCCTCTAATTCACCTCAAATGCTGAAGGTCATCTAAAAAGTTCATCCAAACTTAGTAGGCTTCCCAGATAGCCCTAGCACTACAGGAGATATGTAGCACATAGTTCTCAAGAAGAAACCCATGTCTGAACTGTGTTTCATATTCCCGCACCAGACCAAAATGGAATGGGAAAGAATATGAAGCCACTCTAATCCTATGTTTGTCACTCATACCTTTGTGTTGGACCTTTCTCACTGGAATACCCCTCCCACCAAAGGAAACCAGCAAACCAGCACATGATATGATATAACAATGAAATGCATAAAGCAGTAAATGAAAGCGATAAAATAAATGCAGTAAATAAAGATGTAAAGAAAGCAATAAATAAAGAAATAAACAAAATCACACATAACAAATAACACCCCTAGTAAACACAAACAAACAAGCGCTAGGAGAAACCCTCAAAAGAACCAGAAGCCCTTGTTGCAACCCAAAATTTTCCCTCACAATACAAGACTTTGTGTGCTAAGAAGGTTCACAAGGTTCACAAGATTCACAATGCTTTAAAGACCTTTCATGAGGTTCATGAAGTCTACAAGTCACTTTATGAAGGTTCACAAGGTTCACAAGCTTCCCAATGCTTTCAAGACCTTTCATGAGGTTCATGAAGTCTACAAGTCACTTCATGAGGTTAACAAGGTTCACAAGGTTCACAATACCTCCCATTAGTATCACAAGACGTTTTATGATGGTTCACAAGGTTCACAAAGTTCACAATTGGTCAGAAGAGTTGACAATTCCCTCAGACAGTGCATCTCCTAAGCAGTGCATCCAAAACTAGGGTTTTGACTTTAATCAGGCTAAATGAACTTCCAAGACTTCAAGTGAGCTTCATAACCTCTTATATGTGTGTAAGAACCCCCATGACAAGTTTCAAGACTTTTCTCAAAAGTTTGCTCAGTCAAATGATCAGATAAGTCAAAATCAGTCAAAGCAGTTAAAAAGTCAAACTGAGGTCAACTGTGGTCAAACCAAAGTCAAACTTCATGATTTTTTGCCAACATCAATTATATGAAGTAAAATTCATCATTTGATCAAGGGTGGATCATGATTCATCAAGGAGATTCCGGATCATCAAGAATCAGGAGTTTCTAAATTAGGGTTTCCTTAGTAAAAGTCAACTGAACTTTGACCAGCCATAACTTTCACATACTTCATAACCAATTCTCCATCCAAAGCTCATTTTGAAGGAAATTGAATTCTCTACAACTTTGTGTCTCACAAGCCAATCCCAAAAATGCTTCATTTGGAAGGTATGAGCTAAGACATTATAGGTCCTTTTGAAAGTCAACAGAAAGTCAACAACTTCAAAAGGGCATAACTTGAGATTGGTAAATGATATGGACATGAAACCAGTGGGGTTGGTTAGAGGACTCTTCAAGCTTTCCAAAATGTCCAAGAACACCCTCATAACATTAAAATTTAAGGATATGTGCCCTTGCAAAGTTGGGAAATTTTGGGTTGGTTTATGATGAAAATGGAGGTCTAAAACCAATTTCTTACAAATGGGCTTGCCAAATGATGACCTAATCCATACAATAATTTCATGCACGACCCAAACCATTAAAAATCATATTTTTTATTATTTTATTTCTATTTATTTTAATTTAATTCATTAAAAATCATTTTAAATAAAAATAAAATATGAAAATGTAAGATTTGAATTGGATCAAGCTTCTAGAAAATCATAAATTTGATTAGAATTGAAGAGGAAAGAAATCATGAGGATTATCCAAAAATAGCAAGTGTTCATACATGAATATTTGATTTTTAAGGCATGATCATTTTGAATCTTTTCATATCAAATTTTCCACACAAGTGATCAACTTTTTGACCTAAATTCATTCTCCTATAAGTACTTAACTCATTACAATCACAAACCAGGAATTTACACAGCCCCAAGAGTAAGTTTGAAAACCAAAAAATCCTTCACAAACTCAAATTCGGTTTCAAGCTTCTAGGGCATTTAAAGGTAATTTGAGCACATAGAAACGTTGCTTGAACATCCCAGATGCGATCCCAGCTCTCATTTGCATCAGAAGCATCATGAACCATGAATACCAAATTCACTTTTATCTTGAATTTCAAATTTTCGAATTCACTAATATATGCATTATAAACTGTTTTTGATGATTGGTATGTGTTTGTTATGATGCCTAGATGGTTTCTGGATAAAAGGATCAAAGAAATCAGCCCTAACCCGCAAGTTGCCATAACTAGGGTTCTTGAGTTGAATTTGGGATCTTTTGATTTAGCCAACATAAATTAATTTTGAGACTACAATTGGATTGTGTGCTGTATGAGGATTACAAATATGTGATTAATTTGATAAAATTGTGCTGTTTGAGTGTGGTTTGAAAAACGCAGGTTTCATGTGCATGAAAATTCGCAGGTAGCTTCGTAATAAAATTCGCAGGTAATCCTACGAATCCAAGGTTGAAGACGAAGCTGTTCTGGCGCGTTTTCTAAATTTGAATTATTTTAATATATTATAATGTATCTGTTTCAATCTTGTAACACCAATGTGTGGTTGGTCTGGTGGTGAGTGGATGCGCGTATAATGCTGAGGGCCAGGGATCGAATCCTGGACTCAACCAATTTTTCTTATTTTTCTGTTTAATGTTTAGTCTTAATATATTATGTGTTATGGCCAACATAATGACAGGTTCGCTCACCCAGCAGGATTGGTCATGTGTATGTTTGTTTGCCTAAGAGGTCCTGGGTTCGATTCTACCCCCAGGCCTTTTGCTTTGTTTTATTATTTTTCTGATTTTCCAGGATATAACACAAAACCAATTAAACTCATTCCTCTATCACACATGTGTGGCTGGTCTGGTGGTGTGTTTTGCTGCTGGTAAACAAAGCCTCCTGGGTTCAAATCCCAGCCAGGTAAGTTTTGTTATTTTTTTTTCTATTTTTATTTTGTTTAATTGATTTAGGTTTTATTAATAATCATGTATATAATTAAATAATTCTATAAATATATATTCAATAGTTTTTAATATTCAAAAATTATTTTTTTCTTAATTCAAAATTTTTTTTATTATGTATTTAAATTATAATATATATATATATATTTATTAAAATAATTTTGTATATTAGATTATAAACTCTTAAATATTTTTCTAACAAACCCTAATTTTATAAACCCTAGCTTATCTTTTCTAAACAATTATTAAAAACCTAATTTTATTTTCTAATTTTTGTAAATATAATTATTATGTATATATTTTATTTAATATAATTAAATTATAATTAATTCCATTTTAATATATAAATATTCTATCATTGTTTATAATTAATTATATATGTAAATAATTTCTAAAAATTGTAAATTTGATAATTTCTCATAATATGTTCATCATTTATTTAATTTGTTTATAATTTTAAATTTTATGATTACTTAATATAATTGTTTTTATTTTTCTATTAAGCCATTAAAATTTTATTTTGTTTATTATTATTACTAATCATGCTTATTACTAATCCACTTATTTTTTTTATTATGCTTATTATTTCACTAACCCCATTTATTTTTAATTACTATTACTAACCCCTATTATAATTATTATTGCTTATTACTTATTATTTATATTTTGCTTATTTATTTATGCTTGCTATTTATTTTTAATTGCTTATTATTATTATTGTAATTGCTCCTGGATGTAATTTTTGTAAATATTTAAATTATTTAATTTTCATGCTATGGTTAGTAAAAATAGGGAGTGTAAACATGTATTATATTTTAAAATTGAATTTAGATCACTTAATTAAAAGATAAAATATAAAATTAAACACTCACACACGTAAGTCGATCTTTGATCGCCATCTCACTTTCTAGGGTTGCCTCTCAATGTTGCCTATTCAAAAAAGGTCAAGTGGGGTGTATAAAGCAAAGTCCCTTTAAAAGAAAAGTCATCAAGTCCCTTAATGGTTGCCTTTCAATATGATCTTGTCCCTTTCGAATAATGATGACAGTCCCTCCAAAATGCTTAATACACCCTACAGTTGCCTTCATTAAACAGATGTCCCTCATATGTCCCTAACATCCAAGGTAATGACTACCTATTCCTTAATAATAGGGATAGTCTTACCACTTAAAGGATCCAAGAACAGAAAAGACTTAAACTTAGGGTAGGTTCCTCATAGTTACTTGCTCATTCTTCAAAACTTTTCAAACACTTCACAATTTCAAACAAAATTTTTCAAAACAAAGGTTTATACGCATCCGTACATGGGTCATTATAAACACTTAAGAAAATTTCTATTCACACACTTCACATTTCAAAAACATTTTAAAGTGAGCTAAGTAACTAAGAGCCCATGGATAACCATGGATGTAAAGGGTGCTAACACCTTCCCTTTACATAACCTACCCCCCGGACCCAAAAAATCTTTTAAAAGGTCTTTCCTGTTCTTTTATGCCTTTCCTTTGGATAAAATAAAAGTCGGTGGCGACTCTTGCTATCCACAATATAACTAAAGTCAGTTCTCCCACCGTGTTACAGAACTGACGACTCTGCTGGGGACTTAAATTTAAGAGGGGTACCCTTAGGAATTAGATCACTTTAAATTGTTTGCCTTGTTTGCTTTATATTATCTTGTTGGGCTCTTATGTGTGAAAGATCCTAACCCGGATCTAGTGTACCTTAGGTAAATGGCAATAGACCAAGGAAACTGTACGGCGTATACCGATATGGTTGATCTGGTGGCCATAGTTAGTGTGACTTCTTAGTTGGTGCTTATGTTCCTTAAGTCAAGTTGAGGATAATATGAGGCTGCCATATGTTGTCAATGCACTAACTAACTTTTAGAACCCTAGTTATCCCATCTTGGCCTTTAGAAAGTAGTGAGGTAACCGGCTTTGGTGCAAACTGAAGTTGGTTGACACTCGATACTACGCTCATTGAGATCTTAAACTTGGAGGGTTTTGGTTGGCAAGTAAGTTGCCTTCTGAACAACCACCCTTGTGAAGGATCAATGATATTGAGATCCCTTAGAACCTGGTTACTTTTGTAGGACAGGATGAACCATCTAACTTCAGGGGAGGGTACTTACCTTAAACCTCATGCAAGCCTTGAAACCTAGGGCTATGGTGTGACTTGTTTGTGTGTGCCACATGTTTGTGATTGAGCATAACATCATGACATCATCATGCATCATGAGCATAGCATTTTCACTAACCATTTCAAGGACCAAAGGATTTATCTTTGTTCTTTGTTGCAGGTCATGGCTTCCGCTCGTAGAAACACTATCAGGATCAAATTTGTGGGCATACCTGCCAAGCTTAAAGAGTTGGTTTCTCAAGTGTCTGATCATTCCCAGTTCATCAAGAGACACGGTCACCTATTGGATCTAGTCACATCAGGGTTCAATGAAGACATGATGAGTGTTCTGTTTCAGTTCTTTGACCCTAAGCACCACTGCTTTACATTCCCTGACTACCAGCTGGTTCCAACCATGGAGGAATTCTCTAAACTTCTGGGTATCCCTGTTCTTGATCAAAGACCCTTCACAGGCTGGGAGAAGGAGCTCAAACCAGAGGTTATTGCTGCAGCTCTACATCTGAAGAAGTCTGACATTGTTTTAGAAATGAGAAGCGGAGTTAAGGGTATTCTTGCCAAGGTGTTGATAGAGAAAGCTCAGTTGTTCTTGAAGGCTATGAGCTATGATGCTTTCGAGGAGATCTTAGCCTTGCTGATATATGGCTTAGTATTGTTCCCTAATCCAGATCAGTTCATAGACGTTCATGCCATCAATATATTCCTGAGTCACAATCCAGTGCCTACATTGCTTGGAGACATCCTGCATTCTCTTCACACCCGTACTACAAGGGCAAGAGGGACTTTGATGTGCTGCATACCTTTGCTTTCTAGGTGGTTTATTTCTCACCTTCCTCGCTCAGTAATAAAGAATGAGCAAGGGTTCAGGTGGTCCAAGAGGATCATGTCACTTTCTCACTCAGATATCCATTGGTGCTCCAGATCTATGGAGAATGTCACCATCATTGACCGTTGTGGGGAGTTTCCTAATGTGCCACTTCTAGGCATAAGAGGAGGCATCACCTACAACCCCTCTCTAGCTTTACGACAGTTTGGTTACGCTCGGAGTGATGGCCCACATGACATGTTGATTCAGGGCATTGTGTTTGACTACGACAACGATCTTCAAGGTTACCGTCATAGATTCATACGAGCATGGGGAAAAGTAAACAGGGTTGACAGCAAGACTCTGGATCCTAAGTACACTATTCCTATGGAGGCTTATCTCAGATGGGTGCGATCTCGTGCTCAGACTCTCATGATGCCATATCCTGCTATCCTGCCAGTTACCATGGAACCTGTTGCTTAAGGAGACACTGCTTATACCATCCTTCACCCAGACATGCCTACTGACATGGAAGACTTACAGAGATCCTGGATCCAGTTGAAGGAGCAAAGGGATACTTTCGAGGCTCATTACAAAGCAAGCCAAGAAAGAATCTTGGAACTAACAAAGCAACTTCACGAGGAACGGAATCTCAACTCGTACCTCAACACAAAGAGGAAACGTCCATGGGAGACTTAAAACCCCATCTTTTGTATTTATTCCATTTCATTTTTGTAAGCCCAAAAGGCAAAACAAATTTATTACTAATAAAAGTTACCTTCTTGTTTGTTTAAGCAAATTTAAATCCTGCGGTCCTTGAAAACATTGCATATGCATTCACATATCATTTCATTGCATCACAGGTTTATAATTGTGCACAGGTTTCTCATCTTCTCGCTGTTTATTTCAGCAATGGCTCTTGAACAATCAGTTAAGGATCTCCAGGCACAAAATGCACAGTTCCAAGAGCTGATCTTGAACCTGTCCAAGGGGCAGGATGAATTGAAGGCACTGCTGGCCAAGAAGACTAAGAAGACTAGAAGGTCAGCTGGTTTGATCAACATGGGAAGAAGGTTCAAAGGTCTCGCCAAGACCAAAGAACCAGTTGAAGACTATGAATCTGAAGAATCTGAGAAAGAGGGAGGCAGTCTCCACAACACTATGGGGGACTCTGATTCTGAGGCTAATTACTATCATGATCCTAATGAAGACAAATTTAAAATGCTGGTGGATAGAATGGATGCTATGGAGTTGCAGAAGTCATCTGGGCTGGATTTTGAAGATTTGAGTCTGATATCTGGGGTAGTCATACCCATTGGTTTCAAGGTTCCTACCTTTGTTGTTTATGATGGGGTCTCTTGTCCCAAGTTGCATCTGAGGTCCTATGTCAGAAGAATTCAACCCCACACTGCTGATAAAAAATTGTGGATCCATTTTTTTCAAGAGAGCTTATCTGGAGCTCAGCTGGAGTGGTATTATCAGTTGGAGAGTGTCAACATCAGGGACTGGAATGATCTTGCTAAAGCTTTCTATAAGCAGTATCAATACAATGCTGACTTAGCCCCCACTCGCATGCAGCTTCAGAGCATGTCTATGGGTGCCAAAGAAAGTTTTAAAGAGTATGCTCAGAAGTGGAGAGATTTAGCTGGAAGAGTTCAACCCCCTTTAACTGACAGGGAACTGGTTGATATGTTCATGTGTACGCTGAATGGTCCGTTTTACAGTCATCTCATTGGAAGCTCATCATCTGGCTTCACTGAGTTGATAATGACAGGAGAGCGAGTAGAAAATGGTATAAAGAATGGTAAGATCCAAGTGGGTACTTCCTCATCAGGTGCTGCAAAGAAGCCTCCCACTGGGAAGAAGGAATCCAATGCTGTTTATGGTCAGCCTGATCGTAACAGAAGGCATCAGTCTGTTAGTGCAGTTCATATTTCAAATCCAACTCCTGCAACAACAGAGCAGCCACAGGGCAATCGACAGAGGGTTAGAAGGCAGTTCACGAAGATCAACATGTCAATGGCTCAGGCATTGCAACACTTGTTAAAGGCTGAACTTATTACTCTGAAAGAGGCTCCTCTGAATCCCAATGTTACCTCTCCCAGGTACAACCCCAATGCACGGTGTGCATACCATTCAAACTGTCAGGGACATGATACTAATAACTGCTGGGTCTTGAAGAACAAAATTCAAGATATGATTGATGCTGGAGAGATTGAGTTTGACCCTCCGGGTACTCCAAATGTGATTACTGCTCCAATGCCAAATCACGAGAAGACTGTCAATGCCATTGAGGAAGATCTGCATATCCATTCAGTTGCGGAGTTGACCACACCATTGTCTGTCATCAGAGAGAAGTTAGTACAAGTTGGGTTCTTTCCAGGTTGTCGTGAAGATTGTGTTTATTGTGAGTATAATCCAGATAAGTGTTGGAGGTTGAAGGATGGAATTCAACGTCTCATGAATAATTACACCATAGTGTTTGAAAGAAGACCACCTTCCGTGGAAAGTATGGTAGATCATATTACGCAAGGTAAGAAGACTGAAGAGGTTGACATGGTTGACAAAGTGCCGGTAAGAATCACTTCCAAAGGTCCTATTAAAATCACTCATCAGGGTCCAATCAAAATTATTGCTGAAGCTCCTGTGAAAGTTGTTGCTGAAGCCAGAGTGGCTCCTATGGTCATTACTACTCCTGGTCCTATCCCGTATACGTCTGATAAAGCTGTGCCTTGGCATTATGGATCTGATGTTTACATCCATGGTGTTAAGCAAGAGCCCTTAGCTGATGTGCCTGTTGATGTTGACAATATTGCTGGATCTAGTAAGATCACACGTAGTGGAAGAGTCTTCTCACCTCCAATTACTTCCAAGAATACAGTTACTCCTGCTGCTACTTCCACCACTGATGCTAGGGGCAAAGGCCCTGTTATTGAACCAGTATCTACTGATGTGCCAGCTGCTGATGATCTTGCTAAGCAGATGGAAGAAGTATTGAAAATCATTCGCAAGAGTGATTATGACATTGTTGATCAGTTGGGGCATACTCCCTCCAAGATTTCCATGCTGTCCTTGTTGTTATGTTCAGAGGCTCATGCCAAAGCCTTGATCAAGTTTCTGAAGACTGCTCACGTACCCAATGCAATTTCTGTTGACCAGTTTGAGAATTATGTTGCCCACCTGACCTATGACAATGGGTTAGGATTTTCTGATGCTGATTTGACCCCTGCCAAGAGGGATCATAACAGGGCCTTGCATATCTCAATTGAATGCAAGGGCACTACCCTGTCACATGTGCTGATAGATAATGGTTCCTCTTTGAATGTGTTGCCCAAGGAAGTCCTGAATAAGCTGAGTCCTGAAGATGTTGTGCTAAAGCCCAGCAGTATTGTGGTGAAGGCTTTTGATGGTTCTAGAAGAGTAGTGCATGGGGAAATTGATCTTCCAATCAAAGTTGGCTCACAGGTTTTTACTGCTACATTTTATGTGATGGATATCCGTCCTTCATACTCTTGTCTGCTTGGTCGTCCCTGGATCCATGGGGCAGGTGCTGTAACCTCTACATTACATCAGAAACTAAGATATCCGGTGGAAGGAAAGGTTGTTACTGTCTATGGAGAAGAAGAATATTTTGTCAGCCATGTAAACACTTTCAAGTATCTGGAAATGGAAGGTGAATACATTGAGACTCCGTGTCAGACATTTGAAGTGGTTCCTTGGATTGTTAATAATTATATAGCTCCTCCTGTTGCGAAGAAGGTTCCTGTGGTCACCAGAAAACCTCCAACAATGGCAATGGCCTCCCTCAATGATGCTAGAGCTGTGGTGGATGAAGGTGGTTGTACTATTTGGGGTCAGCTTTCTGATATTCCATACAAGTCCGACAAGTTTGGTTTGGGTTTCACTGCAGAGTCCCAGAAGGCTGTTCGTCGTGTTCGTGTTGTTCGTATCACCAATCAGGGGGTTATGAAAGATCAGATCAATGCTGTGGGAGACTATGATGAAGACTACAATCTGGATGCGTGGATTTTTCCTACTGTGGGTGCTGGACTCAATAATGGAAAGCTGAAGATGTTATCCCTATCTCCTTTAGTCAGGAGTAAATACTATTACTGTGTTGTTGCTTTTAAGTTTGTAATTTCCTGAACAATTAAAACTCTCAAGCCTTGTGCCTTACCCGGGGCACAATGGTGTGCTTGTTACAGGCTGTCATTTCATTTGCATACTTCATTCAATAAAATCAGTGGACGTTTCGTTTTCGTAAATATTGTGTTCTTTGTCTTTCTTTTCTTTTAATTTTTGTTTTATCAGCTATGTGTTCTTACACACCCACATCACTAAAATGCAGATCCTCATCCACTATGGATCCTATTGATAACAGTTCTACTATTGCCAATTATAATTTCGAGAATCCGATCTATCAAACTGAAGACAGAAATGAGGACGATTGTGAAGTACCTGTAGAGCTTGCTAGGTTGTTACAACAAGAAGAGAAAGCTATACATCCACATGAAAAGCCAGTCGAAGTTGTGAATCTGGGAACTGAAGAAAGCAGGAAAGAGGTCAAGATAGGGGATGATTTGGAGGACAGTGTCAAGAGCAGGTTGATTCAGATGTTACGTGACTATGTGGAGATCTTTGCTTGGTCTTATGAAGATATGCCAGGGTTGGATACAGACATTGTGGTTCACCGTTTACCAGTGAAAGAAGATTGTCGTCCAAAGAAGCAGAAGGTTCGTCGTATGCGTCTTGAGATGTCAGAAAAGATCAAAGCAGAGGTAATGAAACAGTTCAATGCAGGGTTCTTAGCTGTGACTTCTTATCCTCAGTGGGTTGCAAATGTGGTACCGGTTCCTAAGAAAGACGGTAAGGTACGTATGTGTGTAGACTACAGGGATCTGAACAAGGCTAGCCCCAAAGATGACTTTCCGCTTCCTCATATTGATGTTCTGGTAGACAACACTGCTCAGCATAAGGTATTCTCTTTTATGGATGGTTTCTCTGGTTACAATCAAATCAAGATGGCTCCTGAAGACATGGAGAAGACAACCTTTGTTACACAGTGGGGCACCTTTTGCTATAAGGTGATGCCATTTGGTTTGAAGAATGCAGGGGCAACATATCAGCGTGCTATGGTGGATTTGTTTCATGATATGATTCATCATGAGATAGAGGTATATGTGGATGATATGATAGCCAGATCTCAGAATGAAGAACAACATCTTGATCATTTGCATAAATTATTTGAAAGGTTGAAGAAATACAAGTTGAGATTGAATCCAAACAAGTGTACTTTTGGAGTTAGATCTGGAAAGCTCCTGGGTTTTATTGTCAGTGGAAAAGGTATTGAAGTGGATCCTGCAAAAGTGAAAGCTATACGAGAGATGCCAGCTCCCCGTACTGAGAAGGAAGTCAGAGGTTTCTTGGGACGATTGAACTACATTGCAAGATTTATTTCCCAATTAACTACCATCTGTGAGCCAATTTTCAAATTGTTAAAGAAAGATCAGGTGATGGAATGGAATGGTGAGTGCCAAATTGCCTTTGATGAAATCAAGAGATATCTGCTAGAACCACCAATTTTGATGCCACCAGTTGATGGAAGACCCTTGATTATGTACTTAACAGTGTTAGACAACTCAATGGGGTGTGTGTTGGGGCAACATGACGAGTCTGGTCGAAAAGAGCAGGCAATATACTACCTTAGCAAAAAGTTTACCGACTGTGAAACGAGATACTCACTGCTCGAGAAAACTTGCTGCGCTTTGGCATGGGATGCTCGCCGACTAAGACAGTATATGTTGACCCATACTACCTTATTGATTTCAAAGATGGATCCAATCAAGTACATATTTGAGAAACCTGCTCTCTCCGGAAGAATTGCAAGATGGCAAATGATCTTGACAGAATATGACATACAGTATACTACTCAGAAGGCCATTAAGGGAAGTGTTGTAGTAGATCATTTGGCTCATCAAGCAGTGGATGATTACCAGTCAATGAGTTTTGAGTTCCCTGATGAAGACATTATGATTATTACCAAAGAACCTGGACAATATGAAGGACCTGAACAAGGATCCCGATGGACTATGGTTTTTGATGGAGCTTCTAATGCACTTGGTAATGGTGTTGGTGTTGTGATCAGTTCCCCTGAAGGTTTTCATACCCCGATTACTGCCAGACTTTGTTTCTATTGTACCAATAACATGGCTGAGTATGAGGCATGTATCCTGGGTATTAAAGCTGCTATGGATATGAAGATTCAGTTCCTTGATGTGTATGGAGATTCAGCCCTGGTAGTTAGTCAAATTAAAGGAGATTGGGATACCAAGCATGATAACCTCATTCCTTACAGAGAGCATGTGTTGTCTTTGATCCCACATTTCAAAGAGATTACCTTTGGACATATTCCACGAAGAGAGAATCAGTTGGCAGATGCATTAGCCACCATGGCATCTATGTTTGAGATCAGCTGGGACGATGAAGCTTCTAAGATTACTATTGATAGATTTGAGAAGCCTGCATACTGCAATGAGATTGACACAGAAGGGGCAGAGGAGAAACCTTGGTTCTATGAAGTGAAAAGATATCTTGAAGCTCAAGAGTTCCTTGAAGGGGCATCAGTCAAAGATAGGAAATTTCTGAGAAGGTTCTCTGCTAAGTTCTTTTTGAGTAATGGCATTTTGTACAAGCGCAATCATGATTCAACTTTGCTTCGTTGTGTGGATAAGAAGGAAGCAACTGAGATTATGGAAGACATGCATGATGGGATCTTTGGCACTCATTCTAGTGGTCATACTATGGCAAAGAAGATATTGAGAGCAGGTTACTATTGGTCTACCATGGAAGCTGATTGTTATCAACACTCCAGAACATGTCACAAGTGTCAAGTCTATGCTGATAAAGTACATATACCTCCATCACCATTGAATGTGTTGACTGCTCCTTGGCCTTTTGCCATGTGGGGCATTGATATGATTGGTGAAATCAAGCCTACTGCTTCTAATGGGCATCGTTTCATCCTGGTTGCTATTGATTACTTCACGAAGTGGGTGGAGGCAGCTTCATTTGCATCTGTTACTAAGAATGTTGTGGCTCGATTCATTAAGAATAATCTCATATGTAGATATGGCATCCCTGAAAGGATTATCACTGACAATGGCTCTAATCTGAACAACACTATGATTACTGATCTCTGCACGCAGTTCAAGATTAAGCATCACAACTCTTCTCCGTATCGTCCAAAGATGAATGGGGCAGTTGAAGCTGCTAATAAGAACATTAAGAAGATTGTACAGAAGATGACTGTTACTTACAAGGATTGTCATGAGATGTTACCATTTGCTCTTCATGGTTATCGTACTACAATACGTACTTCAACAGGGGCAACCCCATTCTCCTTAGTCTATGGTATGGAAGCAGTTTTGCCCATTGAAGTTCATATCCCCTCCTTAAGAATTATGAAGGTTGCATGCTTGGATGAAGATGAGTGGATTCAGACTCGACTTGACCAGATAAATTTGATTGATGAGAAGAGGTTAGCAGCAGTTTGTCATGGCCAGATGTACCAGAAACGAATGATCAAAGCTTTTAACAAGAAGGTTAAGCCAAAGGTATATCAAGCTGGTGACTTGGTAATCAAACGTATCATATTACCACAGGGTGATCCTAGGGGCAAATGGACTCCAACATATGAAGGACCATTTGTAGTCAAAACAGTATTCTCAGGAGGTGCCATGATACTCACTACTATGGATGGTGAAGACTTCCCACATCCTGTAAACGCAGACATAGTTAAAAAATACTACGCATGAAAAGAGACCCGCTAGGTTGACTGGCCTAGGCAAAAATAAGGGCATCCCGGCAAACCAAAAGGGTTTGGGCAAAAATTAGGGATATATATAAAAAGATGTACACCCGGCAAGTCGAAAACCTGAAAAGGCGGCTTGGGAAAAAAAGGGTATCCCGGTGGATTGAAAACCTGAAAGGGCAATCCAGGCAAACGTTAGGGATTAAAGCGTATGACTATGTCTCGTTTGGATCACCCATGAAGCTGCAACCAGTTGTACTACTCATTCAAGCTCAAACAGATAAAGCTCAATCCAATTATTTCCGTCTTAACAGCAGAAGATGAGATACCTGAAGATAATGGCAATAGTAGAATTGAAACTCAATAGGATTATTTCCCACATAGCTGATTCTCTTTGTTTTGTAAAATTTTATGACAAAATCCTCTTACTAGGGTTTATGTCTCCTTGTACAAACTTACCCATGAATGGGTCACTCTTTGATATAAATAAAATTCCATTTCTGAAATCCTGATTTACTTTTACCCTATTTACATAAGCGAAACGTCCATTGGTTGTGTTTGAATGCATGTATGCTTTTGAATATGATTGATGTTTACAAGAAATGCATGTGTGCTTAATATGATTGATGTTTACCAGAAATGCATGAAAATGCAGTAATAGTATTTACTAAGGACGAACGAGGGAAGGATTTCAACGAAGCTTCACCGGTTCATCTCTACAAAACAGCTACAAACCCTCAGTAGGACGAATCCATCTTCATAAAGTCTCATTTCCCCTGGAATTTATATCCATCTCTTTTATCCTCATACGGATATACGGGAATTTACTTTCCAATAAGGGTACGACGAACGAAGACGGGAGGTTATATTTACCCTCCTATCAAACGAAGACGAAGGTTATGTATACCTTGCTATCCCCAGCATACGGGAGGTTATATATACCTTGTTATCCCCAGCAGACGGGAGGTTATATATACCTTGCTATCCCCAGCATACGGAAGGTTATGTATAATATACTATCAAGCAAGACGGGAACGAGTTCCTCATATTCTTCAACAACGAATCGGGATTTATTTTCCCTGGCCAGCAGTTGTTATACGAAGATATCCAGACGCTTCCGGCAGTATCATATCATACATACATCATTTACATCATACCATAACATACATATCCATAGATACATAGTACATTACCTAAGTGCATCATATCATACATGCATACATAATGCATAAACTAATATTATTATACAGAATGCTACCTTGTTTTCAGGTTAATTATCTGGCAAACAGACTTATGATTATCAGGATTGCTTTATCCTCCTGAAAGTTATCATCCCTCAGGACTGCTTCATCCTCCTGAAAACTTCATCCATCAGGACTGCTTTATCCTCCTGAAAGCATTATACATCAGGACTGCTTCATCCCCCTGAAAACTTATTATCTCTCAAGACTGCTTCATCCTCTTGAAAACATATTACTACATCAGGACTGCTTCATCCTCCTGACAGCTTATTATTACCTCAGGATTGCTTTATCCTCCTGACAGCTTCTTATACCTCAGGATTGCTTCATCTTCTTGAAATCATATTATTACCTCAGGGCTGCTTTATCCTCCTGACAGTTATCATCATTACTTCAGGATTGCTTCATCATCCTGAAAGCCTATTATCAATCTCTCAAGACTGCTTCATCCTCTTGAAAACCATATTACTACATCAGGACTGCTTCATCCTCTTGAAAGCATATTAACAATACATCAGGACTGCTTTATCCTCCTGAAAACTTATTATCTCTCAAGACTGCTTCATCCTCTTGAAAACATATTGCTACATCAGGACTGCTTCATCCTCCTGACAGCTTATTATTACCTCAGGACTGCTTCATCCTCCTGACAGCTTCTCATACCTCAGGATTGGTTTATCCTCCTGACAGTCATCATCATTACCTCAGGATTGCTTCATCCTCCTGAAAGCATATTATCAACCTCTCAAGACTGCTTCATCCTCTTGAAAACATATCACTACATCAGGACTGCTTCATCCTCCTGAAAACTTATTATCTCATCAGGACTGCTTTATCCTCCTAAAAGCACATCAATACCTCAGGACTGCTCCATCCTCCTGACAGCTATCATCATTACTGCAGGACTGCTTTATCCTCCTGAAAGCTATCATTATACCTTCATACTTTGGACTGCTTTATCCTCCAAGAAATGTATCTAAGAACTTTTCTCCAAGTGGCATCTTTAAGCCCACTCAATCATATTCAACTAGCCATCTGTATCACTTTATGCACTGGTGAGTGCAAATTTTTGGGCTTTTGTGTTCAATCCCCTTCAACCTTCCAGGTCACGACTGACAAATATACCAATCTAACCCCTCAGGTTTCAGAAAATTGAACAGGGGCAGCTGTTGCACCCCAAAATTTGCCCTCACAATACAAGAATTTGTGTGCTAAGAAGGTTCACAAGATTCACAATGCTTTCAAGACCTTTCATGAGGTTCATGAAGTCTACAAGTCACTTTATGAAGGTTCACAAGGTTCACAAGCTTCCCAATGCTTTCAAGACCTTTCATGAGGTTCATGAAGTCTACAAGTCACTTCATGAGGTTCACAAGGTTCACAATACCTCCCATGAGTATCACAAGACATTTTATGATGGTTCACAAGGTTCACAAAGTTCACAATTGGTCAGAAGAGTTGACAATTCCCTCAGACAGTGCATCTCCTAAGCAGTGCATCCAAAACTAGGGTTTTGACTTTAATCAGGCTAAATGAACTTCCAAGACTTCAAGTGAGCTTCATAACCTCTTATATGTGTGTAAGAACCCCCATGACAAGTTTCAAGACTTTTCTCAAAAGTTTGCTCAGTCAAATGATCAGATAAGTCAAAATCAGTCAAAGTAGTTAAAAAGTCAAACTGAGGTCAACTGTGGTCAAACCAAAGTCAAACTTCATGATTTTTTGCCAACATCAAGTATATGAAGTAAAATTCATCATTTGATAAAGGGTGGATCATGATTCATCAAGGAGATTCCGGATCATCAAGAATCAGGAGTTTCTAAATTAGGGTTTCCTTAGTAAAAGTCAACTGAACTTTGACCAGCCATAACTTTCACATACTTCATCACCAAGTCTCCATCCAAAGCTCATTTTGAAGGAAATAGAATTCTCTACAACTTTGTGTTTCACAATCCAAGCCAAAAAATGCTTCATTTGGAAGGTATGAGCTAAGACATTATAGGTCCTTTTGAAAGTCAACAAAAAGTCAACAACTTCAAAAGGGCATAACTTGAGATTGGTAAATGATATGGACATGAAACCAGTGGGGTTGGTTAGAGGACTCTTAAAGATTTCCAAAATTTCCAAGAACACCCTCATAGCATTAAAATTGAAGGATATGTTCCCTTGCAAAGTTGGGAAATTTTGGGTTGGTTTATGATGAAAATGGAGGTCTAAAACCAATTTCTTACAAATGGGCTTGCCAAATGATGACCCAATCCATACAATAATTTCATGCACGACCCAAACCATTAAAAATCAGATTTTTTATTATTTTATTTCTATTTATTTTGATTTAATTCATTAAAAATCATTTTAAATAAAAATAAAATATGAAAATGTAAGATTTGAATTGGATCAAGCTTCTAGAAAATCATAAATTTGATTAGAATTGAAGAGGAAAGAAATCATGAGGATTAGCCAAAAATAGCAAGTGTTCATACATGAATATTTGATTTTTAAGGCATGATCATTTTGAATCTTTTCATATCAAATTTTCCACACAAGTGATCAACTTTTTGACCTAAATTCATTCTCCTATAAGTACTTAACTCATTACAATCACAAACCAGGAATTTACACAGCCCCAAGAGTAAGTTTGAAAACCAAAAAATCCTTCACAAACTCAAATTCGGTTTCAAGCTTCTAGGGCATTTAAAGGTAATTTGAGCACATAGAAACATTGTTTGAACATCCCAGATGCGATCCCAGCTCTCATTTGCATCAGAAGCATCATGAACCATGAATACCAAATTCACTTTTATCTTGAATTTCAAATTTTCGAATTCACTAATATATGCATTATAAACTGTTTTTGATGATTGGTATGTGTTTGTTATGATGCCTAGATGGTTTATGGATAAAAGGATCAAAGAAATCAGCCCTAACCCGCAAGTTGCCATAGCTAGGGTTCTTGAGTTGAATTTGGGATCTTTTGATTTAGCCAACATAAATTAATTTTGAGACTACAATTGGATTGTATGCTGTATGAGGATTACAAATATGTGATTAATTTGATAAAATTGTGCTGTTTGAGTGTGGTTTGAAAAACGCAGGTTTCATGTGCATGAAAATTCGCAGGTAGCTTCGTAATAAAATTCGCAGGTAATCCTACGAATCCAAGGTTGAAGACGAAGCTGTTCTGGCGCATTTTCTAAATTTGAATTATTTTAATATATTATAATGTATCTGGTTCAATCTTGTAACACCAATGTGTGGTTGGTCTGGTGGTGAGTAGATGCGCGTATAATGCTGAGGGCCAGGGATCGAATCCTGGACTCAACCAATTTTTCTTATTTTTCTGTTTAATGTTTAGTCTTAATATATTATGTGTTATGGCCAACATAATGACAGGTTCGCTCACCCAGCAGGATTGGTCATGTGTATGTTTGTTTGCCTAAGAGGTCCTGGGTTCGATTCTACCCCCAGGCCTTTTGCTTTGTTTTATTATTTTTCTGATTTTCCAGGATATAACACAAAACCAATTAAACTCATTCCTCTATCACACATGCGTGGCTGGTCTGGTGGTGTGTTTTGCTGATGGTAAACAAAGCCTCCTGGGTTCAAATCCCAGCCAGGTAAGTTTTGTTATTTTTTTTTTCTATTTTTATTTTGTTTAATTGATTTAGGTTTTATTAATAATCATGTATATAATTAAATAATTCTATAAATATATATTCAATAGTTTCTAATATTCAAAAATTATTTTTTTCTTAATTCAAAAATTATTATTTTTTATTATGTATTTAAATTATAATATATATATATATTTATTAAAATAATTTTGTATATTAGATTATAAACTCTTAAATATTTTTCTAACAAACCCTAATTTTATAAACCCTAGCTTATCTTTTCTAAACAATTATTAAAACCTAATTTTATTTTCTAATTTTTGTAAATATAATTATTATGTATATATTTTATTTAATATAATTAAATTATAATTAATTCCATTTTAATATATAAATATTCTATCATTGTTTATAATTAATTATATATGTAAATAATTTCTAAAAATTGTAAATTTGATAATTTCTCATAATATGTTCATCATTTATTTAATTTGTTTATAATTTTAAATTTTATGATTACTTAATATAATTGTTTTTATTTTTCTATTAAGCCATTAAAATTTTATTTTGTTTATTATTATTACTAATCATGCTTATTACTAATCCACTTTTTTTTTTTATTATGCTTATTATTATTATTTCACTAACCCCATTTATTTTTAATTACTATTACTAACCCCTATTATAATTATTATTGCTTATTACTTATTATTTATATTTTGCTTATTTATTTATTCTTGCTATTTATTTTTAATTGCTTATTATTATTATTGTAATTGCTCCTGGATGTAATTTTTGTAAATATTTAAATTATTTAATTTTCATGCTATGGTTAGTAAAAATAGGGAGTGTAAACATGTATTATATTTTAAAATTGAATTTAGATCACTTAATTAAAAGATAAAATATAAAATTAAACACTCACACACGTAAGTCGATCTTTGATCGCCATCTCACTTTCTAGGGTTGCCTCTCAATGTTGCCTATTCAAAAAAGGTCAAGTGGGGTGTATAAAGCAAAGTCCCTTTAAAAGAAAAGTCATCAAGTCCCTTAATGGTTGCCTTTCAATATGATCTTGTCCCTTTCGAATAATGATGACAGTCCCTCCAAAATGCTTAATACACCCTACAGTTGCCTTCATTAAACAAATGTCCCTCATATGTCCCTAACATCCAAGGTAATGACTACCTATTCCTTAATAATAGGGATAGTCTTACCACTTAAAGGATCCAAGAACAGAAAAGACTTAAACTTAGGGTAGGTTCCTCATAGTTACTTGCTCATTCTTCAAAACTTTTCAAACACTTCACAATTTCAAACAAAATTTTTCAAAACAAAGGTTTATACGCATCCGTACATGGGTCATTATAAATACTTAAGAAAATTTCTATTCACACACTTCACATTTCAAAAACATTTTAAAGTGAGCTAAGTAACTAAGAGCCCATGGATAACCATGGATGTAAAGGGTGCTAACACCTTCCCTTTACATAACCTACCCCCCGGACCCAAAAAATCTTTTAAAAGGTCTTTCCTGTTCTTTTATGCCTTTCCTTTGGATAAAATAAAAGTCGGTGGCGACTCTTGCTATCCGCAATATAACTAAAGTCAGTTCTCCCACCGTGTTACAACCCTGGTTGCAAAGGTTCCCCAGCAGAGTCGCCAAGCTGTCGCTCCCAAAAGACTTTCGTCCCGGTGCAGACGCGAACTGTCAGCGATGTTGGAGGTTGAGGTTGAATAGAGTCGCCAACTAGGCATTTTTATCCCGAAGAAAAGGTAATGCTGCATAAACCTGGAAGGGTATGGATAAGACGGTTGCAAACCAAAGAAACTGAGAAAGGGGGTTAGTTACGACCTGGGAAGGTATTAGCACCCAGATCTTCCGTTGTACTCGACGGGATCCGCGCTTACACGATTGTGTTTAAAAGGGGTAGTGTATACGTTGACTGTGTGAAAATCTAGGAATGAATGTATAGTGTGTCAGTGCAAAAAGAGAGGGTGAGTGCTCAAGAATGAGGCTTAGAAAATAAAACTGAGAGAGGGGGATGACAACGAGAGTTTTTGTTCGATAACCGTTAAGTTATGCCTACGTATCCTCTCGTGCAATGAGGAAGTCAGAACACCGTAGTTCGACTCAAAGAGACTGGGTGATTTGTTGTGAACTGCTTGCTTGTCTATGCTTAAGTGTATGACTCATCTGGCTCGAGTGATAACTATCTTGCATTAGACGGAAGAAGCGAGTTCTCGTTTGTGAATGAGTGTGATGAGAAAAGAATCCCAGAGGAGACGATTATTGTTTGTTTTTTGTGTTTTCAGTTTTTTATTGTTTTTGGTGTTTTGCATAGGGTAATGAGCTTAAGCTTAAATCAAGGGTTTGTAAACTCATTATATCCTCCCTGATTAGGGATAATGAGCCTACTTAAGTGTGAGATAAGCATATCAACTTAATTACCATGATGATATAGGATTAAGATCATTAACCTACTTGATAATTATTAAGTGTTTTTGGGTTTTTGTTTAGTGTTAAGTAATGAGTTTAATCTCTAATCAGGGATTAGTGAACTCATTACACCATCCTAAGAGAAGGATGATAGATGAGAATACTTAAGCTGAGGAAGATACCTCAACTTAATCCATGGTTAAGGACTAAATTCATTAGATAACAAGCCTTTAATAAGTGGATTTTAATTAAAGGTGAGATTAAGAAGTGAGTTTTAATTTTGTAAGACAACTTGAGGGGGACTTGTCCATTAAACACTAAGGTTTGTCCCTCTTAACCAAAAGGAAGAGATGGAACCCTAATGTAAAGCCCAAGTTACAAGCTTAAGTCTTGATCATTATTAGATGTTTTGATTAAGAGGTGTAAACATGAAATTCTGTGATCAGGTATGAGATGTCCTAAGAGATGTCCCAACACTTGATAGGACACTTGACAAATTTAACCAAAACTTAAATAGCAAGAAAAGTAAACAACACAGAAGTTTGTTAACCCAGTTCAGTGTATAACCACACCTACATCTGGAGGCTACCAAGCCAGGAGGAAATCCACTATAAGTAATATTAATTCTAGACTTAAACCACCCTGTTTAATCTATCACTTAATAACTACCCAATGCAATTTCTACCTAAGACACACCTTAGATAAGAGTACCCTACTCACTCCCCCTCAATCACACAGTGATCAAGTTTACAAGTTTAATGAAATTGAAGACATTCTTCAAACAATACAGCTTGATTTTACTTAACAGTTTCAATCAAGTCACAAATGCACTTTTGCTTAAAAGCTCATAAAGTGGTACAATAAAACACCTGCTATTAAAAACACTAGACACCCTATTTGGTCTTCTGAAATTCGTACTCAATTCTATGAGTTTCTGTTGCTTAAATAGGTATCTGTAATTTGGGCTTTCTGTAGGATGATCCAGCCCTAATGCACATGCAGCTTCCACCTTGAATTTAGGGTTTGTTACTTCCTAGATTCTAGGAGACTTAGGTCTTCTGTTTTAATCTGAATCTTCAATATAAAACTTCCTACAGATGCGCCTTGTTCTGTTTTTATCCATCATTAATTAATTCCAGATAACTCTCCTTAAATATCTCTGATTAGTTAGTCAATAATTAATTCTGGAAGTAGGTTTGAGATGTCTCAACATCTGTTGGGACATCCTGAAAAACTGAACTTAGTTATTTACACAATGTCCCAACATCTGGTAAGACATCCTGAAATAAGTTCATATACTCTGTTTGATAATGTCCCAACATTTGATAGGACATTCTGAACTGAATTCAATAATTCTTGTTGGTCAAAAATTCTGCCAATTCAAGACATCTACAAACTCCCCCTTTGGCTAATTTTTGGCTAACATCTTTTCTGGTTTTCAGAGTGCAGCAGAAGTTCTTTTTATCAGAGTATATTACTTTTCTGTTGATTCTTCTTTGAGATTACTCCCCCTCAAACATATATGTATCCAATCTTGTTGCAACAGAAAGAAGGACTTATTCAGTTCAGAAGCAAACAAACAGATATTTTCATTCATACTTAAACAACAATTACAATTTGTTGTTGTTCTCCCCCTTGGTAGACACAAAATTTAGGGCCAAAGACACTATTCAGTTACATTGCTGTCATTACATTTGCCTCACATACATTGATCACTCAGATTCATCACTCTCAGTTTCTTCCTCAACTTCTGTTTCTTCATCAGCTTCACTTTCATCATCAGAGGCAGCTTTCTGATCTTCTCCACTCTCCAGCCTTTGGATGATTTCTTCAAGTTTCAGCTTCCTTGCTTCAAGTTCTTTGCATGTGCTTTTAAGCTCAGCAATTAGAGCCTTCTTGGAGATTGGAGTCTTAGCAGTTGATGGACCTGCAGATGTCCCAGAAGGAGCTTCAACATCTGCAGCATGATGACTGAGGAATAACTTGTAGTGAAAAGCCAAGGGGCTTTCTCTTTTGCAGGCTGTTTCCTTGTCAGTGAGAATTCCAGGGTATTGATTGAGCACAATACCACACAGCAATGATGGAAAAGCTATTGGCAGCTTTGTTGCAGAAGAGCTGGCATGCTTCATGGTTTGATCAAAAATGAAATCTCCATAGTCCATCTTGGTTTGAGTTCCCACAACATATATAAACCTGGCTAGACCAGTGGAGATTGAAGAAGTGTGGTTGGTAGGCACCCAGTTAGCTGTACCAATCCTGTTCAGCATGGCATACTTCCTGGTAAGCATGCTCACTGAGAGCTTTCCCTTCACAGGCCATGCCTTGACCTGGTTTGCAGTGATCACCTTACAGACTTGATTATTTGTCTTACCTATCTCATTTGGTCCATCTGTTTCTCTTCCTAGGTACTGATTTATGATTTGAGGAGAAAACTCTACACATTTACCTCTAACAAAAACTTTTTGAAACTCAGAGGACTTACCATTTGAACAATCCTCCTGAAGATTCACAATAAACTCTTTGACAAGAAGTTCATAGCAGGGAGAGAGATCTGAGACTGTCTTGAATAGTCCTGCAGCAGAGATGAGGTCAATCAGTTCAGTGCACTCAAGTGCATTGCTACTCAGTTCTCTTTCTAGGGCAACTCTTCTTTGGTACACAAACTTCCACTTGTTCACACTAGAGACATGGTGGAAAGATATGTTGTCTAAGGGAGCTTCTGGAACAGCTGTTGAAGCCCTAGATGGGGCTGGTCTCTTCTTGAGAGGAGATGTTGGGACATCTGATTCAACATCTGAGTCAGATGGGGTGACAACTTTCCTTTTCTGAGTTTGGACTTTACTCCATTGTTTTGATGGCCCAAAAGTAGCTTTAGCTTTCCCTTTCTTTAGGGAGGCTTTCTTCTTCTCAGGAATTGCTGCTTCAGCTTGCATCTTGCCTTTCCTGGACCTGAGCCTTTTGGCTATGCTAGGTTTAACAGAGGCTATGATATCTGTATCAGAGTCCTGCTCCAGGTTGACCACTGGAGGAGATTGAGCAGTCTCCTCTTCAGCTGGTTGATCAGCAGGGATTTGATCTTCATTTGAGGCTCTGGTCTGATCCTCAGAGACTTCTTCATCATTTTCATTTGAGGCCTTATGCTGGTCCTCAGTTTGTTTCAAATCAGCATCAGATGAGTCCTTTTTCTCATCTTCAGATGTTCCAACATCTATTGGGACATCTTGTTCTGCAGGAGTGTCCTCTGCATCTTGAGCTTGTTCTTCTTGAGGTGCAGGCATTGTGTTCAGAGGAACAGAGATCCCACTCACCACTCTCTGTTCAAAAAGGATTTGGTTGACAATCTCCTTGATGGAATCATCCACATATTTTGAGGATTTTGGGGGCATGTTAGCAGGAGAAGGAATGCCTCCTTTAGCTTTGCTGCAGACTTGATCTTTAGCTCTCTTTGGAGTTCTTGGCTTTTTAGTGTGAGAAGCACTTCCTCTGAGCTCGTCCAATGGAGTTGATTTCATTGGTACCACAGAAATGGGAGTGGCATGAACTACGTCTTCTTGGTTGAGAACTTCTTCAGTTGTGTTAGGGTTTTAAGACATTGTTGAGGAAGATGGATGAAAAGCTTTAGGGTTTATGATTTCTGGAGAATAACTAGTTAATGTGATTCGCTTGTGATAGTATGATGAGAATCTTGATAGCTGATTATAAACAGTTACTAAATAAGTAGTCGTTATAGTGCAAATGATTAGAGATGGAATTCCCAAGGATCTTGTCCAGACTGGTTTTGCCATCTGGAACTTATGCCATACAATGTCATATGACATGTTGGCATATCTCATTAACTGCTAAATATCACATAAACAGATTCCAAGTTTGCCCCTTAAGTTCTCAAATTGTGTAGCATCCAATGCTTTGGTAAAGATATCAGCTAACTGCAGATTTGTAGCTACATGTTCCAATGAAATCACTTTTTCTTCTACAAGATCTCTGATGAAATGATGTCTGATATCAATATGCTTGGTCCTGCTATGTTGGATAGGATTCTTTGATATGTTGATTGCACTTAAGTTGTCACAGTACAATGTCATGACATCCTGTGGGACATTGTACTCAGTGAGCATTTGCTTCATCCAAACCAACTGAGAACAACTGCTTCCAGCTGCTATGTATTCTGCTTCAGCTGTAGATAAGGATACACAATTTTGTTTCTTACTGAACCAGGAAATCAAGTTGTTTCCTAGAAAGAAACATCCTCCTGAAGTGCTTTTTCTGTCATCTGCACTTCCAGCCCAATCAGCATCACAGAAGCCAGTGAGAATTGGTTTACATCCATGAAAATACATTATGCCATAGTCACAAGTACCATTAACATATTTAAGAATTCTCTTGACTTGATTGAGATGACTGACTTTTGGATCAGCTTGATATCTTGCACATACACCTACTGCAAATGCTATGTCAGGTCTGCTAGCAGTTAAGTATAACAAGCTTCCAATCATGCTTCTGTATAAGCTTTGATCTACATTCTCACCCTTTTCATCTTTGGTCAGCTTCAAATGTGTGGGGGCAGGAGTTCTCTTATGAGTAGCATTTTCCATTCCAAATTTCTTGACTATGTTCTTGGTATACTTGCTTTGAGAGATAAACATTGAGTCTTCCATTTGCTTTATTTGCAGACCAAGAAAGTAGGTTAACTCTCCTACTAGGCTCATTTCAAATTCAGATTCCATCTGCTTGACAAAATGTTTGACCATCCTTTCAGACATCCCACCAAAGACAATATCATTAACATATATTTGGGCAATCATGACATTCCCTTCTTCATCTTTAACAAACAGGGTTTTGTCAATTCCACCTTTTCTGTATCCTTGCTTGATAAGAAATGTGGTCAGTCTTTCATACCATGCCCTTGGAGCTTGCTTCAAACCATAAAGTGCCTTCTTTAGTTTGTATACATGATTTGGACAGCTTGGATCAACAAATCCTTTAGGCTGTTCTACATATACTTCTTCATTAAGATAGCCATTTAAAAAGGCACTTTTCACATCCATTTGAAATAGCTTGAACTTCAAGATACAAGCAATTCCCAAAAGTAGTCTAATTGATTCAAGCCTTGCTACTGGTGCAAAGGTTTCATCAAAGTCTACTCCTTCAATTTGAGTGTATCCTTGAGCTACAAGTCTAGCTTTGTTCTTTGTAACAACTCCTTGTTCATTTGACTTGTTCTTATACACCCATTTTGTACCAATTACATTTATGTCATCAGGTCTAGGAACAAGAATCCACACTTCATTCCTTGTGAATTGACCTAATTCCTCTTGCATAGCACAAATCCAGTATTCATCAGTAAGAGCTTCCTTGATGTTTTTAGGTTCTATTTTGGAAACAAAGCAAGAACCTGAAATCACTTCTCTTGATCTAGTGCTCACACCTCTGTTGGGATCACCAATTATCAGATCTTTGGGATGATCCTTCTGTATTATGATGGAGGGAGGTTTGCTTGATTCTTCTGTTCTTGTATCAGTTTGAGTGAAGTTATAATGATCATTCTTTTCTTCAGCTTCAATCTTAATATCAGCAGATGTTCCAACATCTTCTGGGACATCTGTAGGAGCATCATCAATTATCACATTTATGGACTCCATGATAACCTTGGTTCTAGAATTAAATACTCTATATGCTCTGCTGTTTATGGAGTATCCAAGGAAAATCCCTTCATCACTTTTAGGATCCATTTTTCTTCTTTGCTCCCTATCTGCCAGAATATAACAGTTACTTCCAAATACATGGAAATACTTAACTGTGGGTTTTCTGCCCTTCCAAACTTCATATATTGTGGACAAAGTTCCTTTCCTTAAGGTAACTCTGTTATGAATGTAACAGGCAGTGTTCATAGCTTCAGCCCAGAAGTACAGAGGTAACTTTTTAGCATGGATCATAGCTCTTGCTGATTCTTGAATAGTTCTATTCTTCCTTTCAACAATCCCATTCTGTTGAGGAGTGATTGGTGAAGAATATTCATGATTGATTCCTTCTGAAGAACAGAAATCTAAGAATTTTTGGTTCTCAAATTCTTTTCCATGATCACTTCTTATTCTGATCACACAGCTGGATTTTTCCCTTTGCAATCTTTGACATAACTCTTTGAATACATCAAATACATCAGACTTTTCTTTGATGAAATTTATCCATGTATATCTTGAAAAGTCATCAACCACAACATAAGCATACCTCTTACCACCAAGACTTTCAACCTGCATAGGTCCCATAAGATCCATATGTAAAAGTTCCAAAACTTTGGAAGTTGTCAGATGTTGGAGCTTTGAATGGGACATCTTGGTTTGCTTGCCTATTTGACATTCACCACATATTTTGCCATCATCAATCTTCAGTTTAGGAATACCTCTTACAGCATCCATAGATATGATCTTCTTTATGCCTCTGAAATGAAGATGACCTAGTCTTTGGTGCCACAGTTTCACTTCTTCTTCTTTAGCTAGAGAGCAGGTTGAAGTGAGACTGAAGTCTTGTGGTTCCCACATGTAACAGTTGTCTTTAGATCTGGCTCCTTTCATGACAACCTCTTGTTCATTGTTAGTCACTATGCATTCAGTTTTGGTAAAGTTTACACTGTACCCTTGATCACATAATTGACTTATACTGATCAGGTTAGCAGTTAAACCTTTAACTAGCAGCACATCATCTAGTCTTGGAACATTTTGACAGTCCAAGGTCCCAACTCCTTTGATTTCTCCTTTAGCTCCATCTCCAAAGGTTACATACCTGGATGAATGTGACTTTAAGTTTACTAGCAGGTTCTTTAATCCAGTCATGTGTCTTGAACATCCACTGTCAAAATACCAGTCTTCTTTAGCTGATACTCTTAGTGATGTATGTGCTATGTATGCAACATTCTTCTTTGCCCATTTGAGTTGAGATTTCTTTTGATGCCTCTGCCCTGTGTGTTGTTCATTATTAGATCTCCAAGATTGATTGTTGATCTTGTTCTTGGGTATGTGACTTTGATCAGTTTGAATGCTGGCTTTTGGTCTCCACACTTTCTTGATGACCTCTGTCTTTTGCTTAGGAGATTGCTGATTTCTTTGATGTCTATGCAGCACTTTCTTGGTACCTTCTACTATCTGCTTGGAAGGTTGCTGATACATCTGATTTGGATATCCATGTAGCTTATAACAGTGAGGTTTGATATGCCCAAATCTTCCACAGTGATGGCATCTCCATCTTTGATACTTCTTCTTCATTTTGTTCTTTCCAGAATGTTGAGACATCTGTTGGAACATTATGTTTGACTTTGTGTTCTGATGTTGAAGCATCTGTTGGGACATCTTGTTTGACTGTGTGGATTTTGAAGTAAATTTGCTAGAGCTGGCTTCATCCTTATGATCTCTGTTATATCCCAGTCCACTTTTGTCCCCTGAATGCTTATTGTTGCTGAGAATAACATCCAGTGTATTTGAGCTGCTGTTCAACATTCTAACAGATTTGGACATATGTTCCAACTTAGAGTTGAGAAGAGTTACTTCATTTTTCAAGGTGTCAATGGTTTCTTGATCACTTGCTTTTTCATCTTCTAATGCCTCATTCTGCTTCTTTATCTTTATAACCTCACTGCATATTTCAGTGCTTCTTTTGTATAGATCTTTGAATGCTTGCTCAAGATCCGCATAAGTAAGCTCTTCATCACTGGAATCACTTTCATACTCACACTGTCCAGCTAAAGCAGTGATATGCTTAGCTGATTCTTCTTCTGAATCACCTCCTGAGTCTTCATCAGACCAGGTTACAGATAGTCCTTTCTTTTGCCTTTTTAAGTAGGTAGGACATTCATTCTTGATGTGTCCATATCCTTCACATCCATGGCATTTGATTCCTTTTTCTTGACTGGTCTTTTCAGCAAGATTTGATCTTCTATTAGCATCATAAGTTCTCTTGTTTTCAGAAGAATTTGTGTATCTTCCACTGGAATTTGATTTGCCCTCCATACCTCTGAGCATCTTTTTGAATTGTCTTCCAAGCATAGCAAGGTTTTCTGATAAGCTTTTATCATTTTCTGATTCATCATCTTCTTCTTCATCAGTATTTGACACCAAGTCTATACTTTTATTCTTTTTAACATTTGTGTCATTCATTCCCATCTCAAAAGTTTGAAGGGAACCAATGAGTTCTTCAACTTTCATAGAGCATATGTCTTGAGCTTCTTCTATTGCTGTGACTTTCATGTCAAATCTTTTTGGCAAAGATCTGAGAATCTTTCTCACAAGCTTTTCATCAGTCATCTTTTCTCCCAAAGCTCCAGAAGTATTGGCTATATCCAAGATGTTCATGTAGAACTCATGAATTGATTCATCTTCCTTCATTCTCAAGTTTTCAAACTTGGTGGTGAGAAGTTGAAGTCTTGACATTTTTACTTTTGATGTTCCTTCATGAGTTGTTTTGAGAGTGTCCCAAACATCTTTGGCCAGCTCACAATGATGAACAAGTCTGAAAATGTTCCTATCAATGCCATTGAATAAAGCATTTAAGGCTTTTGAGTTGCCTAGTGCTGAATCTTCTTCCTCCTTACTCCATTCTTCTTCAGGTTTCAGCACTTTTGATCCATCTTTGGTGTCTTGGACAGGATGATCCCATCCAACATTGACTGCTCTCCATGCCCTGTTGTCAAGTGATCTTAAGAATGCAATCATTCTTGGCTTCCAGTAGTCATAATTAGATCCATCCAGTATAGGTGGTCTATTTACTGACCCTATATCTCTGTCCATGTTACAGAATTTGTTTTCCCTAGATCTCACCCAGTATAAACAGGCAGGGTGCCTGCTCTGATGCCAATTGAAATTCTGTGATTAGGTATGAGATGTCCTAAGAGATGTCCCAACACTTGATAGGACACTTGACAAATTTAACCAAAACTTAAATAGCAAGAAAAGTAAACAACACAGAAGTTTGTTAACCCAGTTCAGTGTATAACCACACCTACATCTGGAGGCTACCAAGCCAGGAGGAAATCCACTATAAGTAATATTAATTCTAGACTTAAACCACCCTGTTTAATCTATCACTTAATAACTACCCAATGCAATTTCTACCTAAGACACACCTTAGATAAGAGTACCCTACTCACTCCCCCTCAATCACACAGTGATCAAGTTTACAAGTTTAATGAAATTGAAGACATTCTTCAAACAATACAGCTTGATTTTACTTAACAGTTTCAATCAAGTCACAAATGCACTTTTGCTTAAAAGCTCATAAAGTGGTACAATAAAACACCTGCTATTAAAAACACTAGACACCCTATTTGGTCTTCTGAAATTCGTACTCAATTCTATGAGTTTTTGTTGCTTAAATAGGTATCTGTAATTTGGGCTTTCTGTAGGATGATCCAGCCCTAATGCACATGCAGCTTCCACCTTGAATTTAGGGTTTGTTACTTCCTAGATTCTAGGTGACTTAGGTCTTCTGTTTTAATCTGAATCTTCAATATAAAACTTCCTACAGATGCGCCTTGTTCTGTTTTTATCCATCATTAATTAATTCCAGATAACTCTCCTTAAATATCTCTGATTAGTTAGTCAATAATTAATTCTGGAAGCAGGTTTGAGATGTCTCAACATCTGTTGGGACATCCTGAAAAACTGAACTTAGTTATTTACACAATGTCCCAACATCTGGTAAGACATCCTGAAATAAGTTCATATACTCTGTTTGATAATGTCCCAACATTTGATAGGACATTCTAAACTGAATTCAATAATTCTTGTTGGTCAAAAATTCTGCCAATTCAAGACATCTACAAAACAAATTAAACGTTTAACACTAAGGATTAAAGTTATACACTCCATCCTAAGATAAGGATGCAGGCATAACCCTAATTCAAAGTCCTAAAGCTTTAAGTGTTTAGCCTCTGATTATGAGATGAGAAGAGAGACTCAAGGAGACTCAAAGGTAAAAGATTAAGGGAGACTATATACAACCTTAAAATTATCATGCTTGGGTATCCTATGGTTTATGAGGCTTAAAGAAAGATCTTCAGGAGGGCCATCAAAGGAAGAGAAGCAGATGAAAAGAGAAGGAGAAAGAAGAATAGGCTACTTACTTCTTGAAGAAGATAAGTAACCTAAAAGAAAGAAAGTAAGAATGAAAGAGAACAAGTGAAGCAAGTTCACTTCAAAGACAATTAAATAATGCATATTAAGAGATAAGAAGATGTGGGATGTGAAGGCAAATCCACATCCCAAACAACTTACCATAAGCCCCTGAAATGTTAGTATGAGATGCATAAGACGCAAAGCAAAAGGAAATGAGATGAATAAAGATGCAAAGACCAAAACCAGAAGTGTAAACATGATGCAAATGTGTTATGATATGATGCAAAATCATACATGATGCATATGAATGTTCATACAAAGGATGGGATGCAAAGGAAGCATGTTAGAAGCTTGAAAACACATGGATGTACATGGAATGTAATGAATGCAAAGCATAGCAAATGAATGAAGAAATGATCAATCAATGTTAAAGCATGTATTAATATGTATAAGATGGCATACAAAGGCATGGAGTGTCATGGCAAGTTCACATGAGGATGATACGCAAAGGTGAATGCAAATGAAAATTGAGAAATTAGGGTTTTATGAAAGTATGAGATGCAAATGACAAAAACAAAAGCATACATCATGATAAAAAATTGAAATTGAACTCAAACAAACCCTAAACATATACAATATCACTACCCAAAGATGAAAGTCAGAAGCTAAACCTTGGCAAAGATATGAATTTCCTAAGTTTGCTAGGGTTTTTGGATACTTCTAAGGGAAAAATGCAAATCAAATTGAAAATGCAATGCAAAATCATGAGATAAATAACCTAGATACTAGATGCAATATGTGAAACAACGCAAAAAGAATCAAGTTCAAACTCATCATGGTTGATCAGAAAAAGATTTTTTCAAGTTAGGGTTAAAAAATATGGAATTTATGAACCCTAATTCAAAGATAATTGTGAAAACATGATCAAACCTAAAAAGAAATTTGTATGATGAGTTTGTAAATGTTTCTAAATACATGAGAATGCTTCATGAATTTTTTTGGTGATTTTTAGAAACTTAAATGTATTTTTAATTAATTAAAATCAATTAATTAATTAAATAAAACATTTAAATGATTTAAAAATACTTTTTTAATGCAAAAATTAAAATAAAAAATGTTTTTGAGTTAAGAAAAATATTTAAAGTGAAAAGTAGAAAATGAGATTTTTAAAAGTGTTTTTGCTTTTTAAAAATAAATATGGAAACAAATGCAAAATAAAATAAAATAAAATGAAAGAAAATGAAAGTCAGCCAACTCTGATGGTCCAGATTCAAATATTGGTTGACTGCGCACGCAGATGGGTGGTCAGGATTGAATTTGGCTAATTAATTATGTTTATTTTAATTAATCAGAAATTAAAACTAATGAACTAATCTGGTTCGTTCAATCACCTAAGCTAATCAATATCTAAGAGCCCAAAACGTATCTGGAGATTAAACCCTAATTAAGCCCTAATGACCCTCAGGTGACCAGAACAGTGTTCCGGTCATCTTCTTCGATCACTCAAAACCTCATCTTCCTCCCTAGGCAAAATCTAAACATCAAAACCACCCAGAAATGATCCCCACATCAAATGCAACTCAAAACACTCATCAAACACAATTTATATCACACAATCAGAGAGAATCGAATCAAAACAAATTTCTGGGCAAAATTTCAGAAGCTCTTGAAATGCTTATTTCTTAAATATTTTCGATTCTAAAAACATCAGAGTGATCCCCATAACATGTAGTTTCATTCTATAACAAGAAATCAAAGGTCTGAAAGATTTTGTTCTTGAGCTTACCTGAGCTGATGAATTGCAAATGTGAGATTTCAGAGCCTCTCCTTCATGCAAAAAGCTCCCTTTGATCCTCCTGATTCTAGTGGAATGCTTGAAAGGCTTTGAGAGTGGCTAGTTTGTGAGTTCTGGTTCTGGTGCAGTAGAAATGGAGGTTTGAGTTTATGATGTTTCAGGCCATTTTGAGGGTTGGGTTTTGTTCTATGGATGAAGTGTGACTTGTTGGTGAAAGAATTTTTTAGTTTTAGTGGCTGGTTTGAGAGAATTGAAAATGAGACGTTTTAGGGAAACTTTGGGAAATCTGAGTGTTGAGAGGTTTCAGGCTCCAAGGTTATATGAAATGAGGTCCATGATGTTTGCATAAGATGTCTTGATTGGTCAGAAAGTTGGTGGTGGCATAGTTTGATTAGTATGGGCCAAGTTGGAAAAAAGTCAATGAAGGTGTACTTGAGGCATGGCACGGGTCAGAGCTGGTTTGAAGGGGCGTCTTGCTTCAGCCAACTTCAAGGAGATCCATGGGATTGCTTGTGATAATCTGCAGCACTTGGATCAAGAGTTATCACATGTTATGCATTTTCCCTCTTTGAAAATTTTGTGAAAATTGATCCATAGAAACTTGTGATCCAAGGAATGATTTTGGTCAAGAAATGTTGTGTTATCATGTAATGAATCTTAGAAGTGGATTAGAGATCATAAGAGGTCTTGAAACTTGATTTTGCAAAAATCCCTCTTTGGCACATACTTGAAAATTACAAGATTTTCCCCAACTTTGAAACAACATATCTTGAGTTCTAGGATGAATCAAGAGGAGTTCTTGTACTTTTTGAAAATGGGAAGATCCAAACTACAACTTTCATGTTTAAGGATTTTTCATTTGAAGCATTTTTGATCAAGAAAGAGGAGGTTGAAAATCTTTCCCAAAATGGAAAGTTTCCATTAACAGTCATGTCCAATAATGGAAAGTTTGCAAATGGCTTGAAATTCTTCAATCAGGTGAACTTCTAACCACTTCTAAGATCAAATAAAGATCTTAGAACCTCAAAATGATGAAGATGACCCTTTGGTCCCATTGGTGGTGGCCTCAGATGCCCTGATTTTGCCTTTTCTTGCACAATAAGTTACCAGTTGATCAGATGACTTCCCTAATGAATTTCTTCATCAAATTTGGTACACATTCTTCTTATAACATATTGAGACCATTAGAATCAAGAATGACCAAAAAAATTGAGGTTAAGGGCATCAAACCCAAAACCCTGATTTTAGATCATCTGTGCAGAAAACCCTAGCCTGCCTGGACCTCTGTGCAATCCTCTGAGACTTTGTGACTTCAAAACAATCTTGGAGATGTAAAATGATCATAGAACATTCATGGAAACTCTTTGCATGCTTCAATACCATTGAGATAGCTCATATCACTTCTTGGATTCTCCTGATCACAAACCCTAACTATGCAACTTATGTAGTGAAATGAACTATGCAGTGTGAGATGTAATGAGATGTTTATGCAATGCAATATGAAAAGATCACAAGCCATAGTGTGAGAAAAAGTGAGGGCAAATTTGGGGTGTTTACACTCCCCGCGGTGATACACTCGGTCTCACAAATCTCTTTTCTAACATTTCCTCTAACTATTTCTTCAACTCAGTTAACTCGGAAGCCGACATATGATACAACGCCATCAAAATAGGTCTCGTTCCTGGCACCAGATCAATACTAAATTCCACCTCTCTATGGAGGTACATCCATTACATCATCTGGAAACACTTCTGGGAAATCCCTCATCACTTGTAATTCACTAATTACCATATCATTCTCCACCAACAACGAAGCAAAAAGTGCCAAGACTTTCACTTCATCATCCATAAGCTCTTTCAACTCTCAAGCAGACAAATAACCAGCTTCTTTTTCCTCTTCACCAGGAGTAAGAAATCGAACCGACTTACTGAAGCAATTAATATGAACATGGTTGTACTCAAACCAATTCATACCTAAAATCACGTTCATACCTCTCAATGGCAAACAAACCAAATCTACACCAAAGTCCTTACCATAGATCGATAACAGAAAATTCAAAAATACAAGAGATGTAGTTAACGACCCATCAGTAGGAGTAAGAATAACCATCTCTCCTTGCATCGGAGACACAACAAGTCCTAATTGTCTCACACTATCAAGAGAAATAAAATAGTGCGTCACACCAGTGTCAATCATAGCAATTAGCAAAATACTATTAATATGACAAATACCTCTTATCAAATGATGCTCGTTGGAAGTTTGTGTCCCTGTCAAAGCGAACAACTTTCCTCCCATTGCAGCTTTCTTGGGCTTCTAAAAATGCGTATTGATATGACTTTTCTCCCCACAGTTGTAGCAAGTAACTAGATTCACCTTTCACTCAGCAATCAAGTGTCCAGACTGACCACACTTGAAAAATTTCTTCATGTCACTCATGCACTCACTAAACGATGACCCATATCACCACACCTATATCACTTAAGCAAAGTAGGAGAACCTCCCCCACTTGGCCTTTTTCCCTCATTCTTCTTCTGCTTACCCTTATCAGTACGAGTTGTATAAAGTTTTCCATGATTCACTTGCTGCTTACCTCTCCTCTCAGCTAAACCTTTGATGTGCTCAGATCGAGCCTTACTGTCTTCTTCAAAGATTCTACAACAATCCACCAGATCTGGAAGCCTATGGATTCTCTAATAATCAATCTCCTGCTTAATCTCAGGCCTCAAACCATTCTCGAATTTAACACACTTCCAGAACTCAGCAGTCACTTCACTATAATGCGGATAAAACTTCACCAGATCGGTGAACTTCGCCGCGAACTCCGTCACAGACATGTTGCCCTACTTCAGCTCCAAAAACTCGATTCCATTCTTCCCCAAACATCTTCAGGAAAATACTTCCTCATAAATTCTCTCTTAAACACAACCCAGGTGACTGCCTCACCAGATGCATCCAATCGTTGGCGAGTGCCAACCCATTAATCATCAGCCTCAGATACCAGTCTGTGCGCACCCAACCGCACCTTGCTCCCCTCAGAACATTCCATATCTCTGAATATTCTATCAATCTCCTTAAGCCAATCTTGTGCTTCATCGTGATCATACTTCCCCTTGGATGTTGGCGAATCATTCTTCCTGAACTCATTGCTTTCGTGATCCCCAACATTCCTCGGGTTTTACACAGACTGTGTCATCGCTTGCATAACAGCGGCAAGTGCAACATCATTCCTCCCAACCATTCTAAATTTATCACATAATACAACAAAATTCAACAATGATTTAGAAACAACAATAACAACACAACTAGAGCGCATCAACAATGTTCAACACTTAACAACAACACAACAACTCAATGACTCTACGACTTGACGACTCAACTACTTGGTCGGACGAACCGACCTTCTTTGATACCACTTTGTAACACCCAAATTGTCCCACAAAAATATTAATAAAAATCAGAGTAAAATTTTCAACTTTTTATTCGAGTGTCACAATCAACTTCAAAACACCATAAATGGCTCAATGATACATTTTCAAAAGTATTCAACATGCAGTGGAAATATTTTTAAAATCAACATCATTAAACTTCAATTACAAGAAAACATTTTCTAAACGAAATAGCCGATAAAACTACGTCGTCCCTACTCCCAAAGCAATGTATCAGAGACGATACCTAAGACGTGAAGTACACCGACTTCACTGACCACCACTCGACTTATCCTGCTCACCTGCACATTACCAACATAGGGGTAACATTTAAACAGAAGTGGTGAGATACTTACATCACAAAGAGAAATATAATAGAAATTAGGGTTAATAGTCATTTACCCCCATGCAATATAGGTGAGATTTGATTTACCCCTCTTTAAAAAATTAATTTTGGATTACCCCCCTGTAATTTTAAAATTCTAAGTATTTTTCCCCCAGGTGAAAAAATTATCCCCCTGTAAAATATTTTTTTTATTTAACCCCCTGATTTTTACACATTTAGGGGGTACCCAAAATTTTTATGATTATTGATATTATACTTGTATTTTCGTATTTATGATCTAAAGAATGTGTATGATGAAAATAGAATAACACAATATTATTGCATACTAAAGAATTATTGTTTTTTTTTCAATATCGACATAAACATCAAATTATGATGTTTCCCGAGATTAAGAGAATAATACATATCTAAGTATAATAGAATAGACTTCTTAGAGTTATTGTATATTTTGAAGTCTTCTTAGAATATGTCATATTTATAGTGCACATAAGAATATACGACAATATGAAAATAATAATCGAAAATTTTTCATATTATATGATTGTGTACACATGCACTCCCACTGATCCAGCATGAATAAATATGATAAAAATTTATCAGAGTTTAATATTATTAAATATTTTGATTATACAATGAGATACTACTTTTATTTTCCGTGCAAAACTATACATAGAAATGGTTGTATAATATATTATGATTAGAGTTTTACAAACTCAATACATATTTTTCATGTAAATAGAATTTATAATTTTTTAGATAATTTCACATGAAAGAGTATGATGATCATATAAAATATTTACTATCATTTGATTGAGATAACTCAATAACTCACTCAAAAATCAAATGCTATAAATATAGTCATACATATTTGAGAAACATATCATCTTTTACACAATGAAAAAATATGAGACTTTAATTTAATTAATATTGAGGATATAACACAAGTAGTCACAAATTCCATCAATAATATAAGATTATAATATTCTCAATATAAATATTCATAAAATAATATTATATTAAATAAATAATTTTTTAATCTCATTTTATAAGATTGACATGTAAATTCTCCCATTTGATAGAGAATAATAGTTGAATTATTAATTCAAGAATTTAAAAAATATGTTAAACAAATATTCAATTATTTTCTCTATACCATGTCAAATAATATCACACCAATAAAGCATGTTATGACTGAAATCTTTTTTTTAATATTAAAATTAAATTAATTGATTTCATAGAGTATGACTTGTTTTTGAAATAATAAAATACTTTAAATTACCTAAAAAATGGTTCAAAATGATAAGGCGGCATATAATTTAATATCAATAATAATTACAAAACAGACCCACTTGAGCCATTCAATTTTATTGGCTAATTGGTTGAGAAAATTAAAAAGTTTTTCCATACTAAGGAGATTAAAATAAGTTATTTATGTTATACAACAACATACTTAGATGAATGTAAACTCAAACCAAATCTTATGATATAAAAAGGCAAAAGACTCAAATTGGTCCATTAACTCTACCTCTTTTTTTCAATTTGGTCCCTTAATTCTAAAAAGTGTCAAAGTCGTCCTTTAATTGTTCAAAAAAGTCTATGTTAGTCCTTTCCGTCTAAATTTTTACTAACGTCGTTTGTTTATACACGCGTGGCAGCTGAGTTAGCAATGAGTTGTCATCTTCATCAGCGAGCTCACCACAATTTTAAAATAAAACTCCAAAGTTTTTCCTCATGCAAGAATTGAACCAAGGTCACCACATTTATTTTGAAAGAAAGTTTACCATTGTACTATATCACATCTGTTTATTAATTCATGAATAAAATACTTATATCTTATTTATTTCATAAAAGTGTATCACTGCCATCTTCTTATAAATGGAATAAATTTGTAAACTGCAAATAATACTCAACACCAAGACCAACATGATCCAATTGCTCTATCACACCGAGACTCCATAGTGCACTCATATTGAAAACAAGATGAATTATACTTACATGAGAAAATGCAGAAGTGATTATTCTCCAGTACCGTCCTTCAATTACAGTCTCATAAGTCAAACCAACATGTGAATAACCAATGTTTTTCTTCTGTATATAAAACCAAATCGCACTACATATTCCTATAATACAACTTGTTGTTGGTTTCTCCAAGATCTCATAAATCAAAGACTTTCCCCATTTCCCCGATTCCCCAATTCCCAAATTCCACAAAATCACTTCTAATTTCTACACTTGAGCAAAGCAATTCCAAAAATCAAGACTTTAGCAAAAAGGGTGAGTAAATTTTCAATTATATTAAATCATGTATTTAGCATAATAAACAGTGAACGGTATCTAGCAACACATCACTGCTACCCAAGTCACAATTGTCATGTGATCTAACAAAACCTTTTTTGATAGTATTTGTGTGTACAATTACCCTTTTATCCTTATGTATATATTGAACACAATGCATATACCGTGTCATCCTTGTCCAGTTTAATATTGGGACCTTAGACATTTATCATGTTATGCAGGATGGACAAATTCCATCTAGGCTACTCATGTCCCTCAACATGCTTTGTCAAGTACCCATAAACTGTCTTTATGATCATCCAGCTACTGACAACGCTTGATCAACAATAAAGTACTTGACTCTACATCTAGGGTCCATAGTAGTTTCAAGTCGAAGGGTGGTATACACCACTATCACCATGAGAGTAACTTATGACATTTTGCATAATATTCTATGTAGTACTCTCATAGTGGGTCAAGCCAGTATAAACATTACTCATATATTCATACCTATGTCAAGACTTGATAGCTCCTTATCCATGATCCATGAGATGTGATCATCAGTCTATCTACATACTAGTTTTAATGCTTTAAGGTTATCCTATTTCACATTAATGCTCGACTAGGGATGCTTTAAGAATAGTGTCCTTATGTTTAATGGAATCTCATGATTAAGTCACATTTAATATTTCATAAAAAGAACTAGCTATTCTAGGGACTTTATCATTTTTGAAAAAACAAACATAATAAAGAAATGCCTTTTATTATTAATAAATAATTCGATACAAGTACCAAAAGTATTGGCCTCTAGGGCTTACACCAACATCCATATCTTCATCATTAACCTCTGTTAAAGTTCTTCCTTCATCTGAGTAAAGTACCATAGTCGAAATGTGTTTCACCACCGCAACTACCTGCGATTTCTTCATCTTCAAAAAACCAATCTTGCTCCGAAGATGAAGAAGAAAAAGTTGGTTTCTGTTGGACCTTCGTCGTCAGAATCCTGACCGGCCCAAAACTATCTTCCCGAATGCACAATGTAAATTGAATACCATTGTTGTAGCAACAATCGCAATTCGGATTGGTTTTTTGTTCCAATTTTATTCTTGTATTAACATTGCAATATTGATAAAAGATCCCAATTCGGTTTGTGATGTGGGGGCAGAGTACCCTTAGTGAGGACGGCGGGTGAACTGCCTAAACAAATCTCGCGTGTTCTTCGCATTTTTCATTTATTAATTTTTATGCATAAAGTGAAGTTGTGTTGCTTGAAAATTCTGTTTTACATTGGTGTGTGTCTACCAAGTGTTTGTGAAATTGTTGCTATCACATTTGGATAGAAACTTGATAAAAATTATACACTACATTAATTGTCAAACTACATCTTGTGTGTGTGCACACCAAGTGTTTGATAAAAACTCAAAATACACAACTTCTTATTCTTTGCGTTTATTTTGTCATCTATATTTATTGTTGGTAGTGAATTATTCAATTGTGATGAATTTAAGTGGTTAATTGGCATTGTATTAATTGATATATTCATCTCTTATGTCCCATTTGGTTTTGAACGCATATCTGATCACATGTGACTTGATTTTATTTAGACGTGATTTTTTCGGGGAACTTCTGCAAGTTATCTTTTCAATTAATTTTTGAAAAGTTTAATTTTAAAAAGGGATCTATTCAACCCCCCTTCTAGATCAGCGCTATCGTCTAACAGTTGTTTCCAAAGAGTTCGAAAAAATCAATGTTCCAACCATGACATGGAATGCCATAAATCTTAATTTATAGCACTCTTTCATCGTCAACATTGGTTTCCTTCTGCTTCTTCACTTTTGAGAACCATTTCTTCCACCATGTTGATCCTTCTGCTAATAATTCTTCCACAACACCATCCTACATACTCTCTAGCAGACATAAATTAGAACCCAAAGAGGTGATCTTGATGGGAAACACACCTTCAATCTCGAAGTATGTTTGAACATTGTACGCCATTCCCGGAGAAACAGTTGTTCCCACAAAGGCCTTCTTCATTCTATTTAAATCCTCAACCTTGGCATTGTAAGAAACCAGACTGTCTTCTTCAAGAAACTTCTTGTCACCTAATAAATCAGAAAAAGATACGAACCCAAAAGGAGTGTGAGTCATATCCTTAACTTGGTTGTTTCCCTTTAAGCTAATAGTTGTGTCTCTTACCTTTCCTACTTCTAGCTTGTTTTTGGTTACATTGTTGATTCCTTTTACTGTCCCTCTTGCAAACCGTGGCGGATTTGCATAAATCTTATTGTCGTCAATCTGCACATTATCAAGTTTTACACCCAAGATCCTTAAGTCTTCTACTTCTCTAAACCTCACGAACCCAAACCGCTTTCCATGCTTATTCTACCTTGGATAAATCATCACCTCCACCACATTTCTAATACATCCAAATAGCACATGGATATCTCTAGCACAAATGTGATCTGTAAACTCAAAAAAATTAACGGAATTAAGTTCCTTCTCATCTGAATCAAAAACACCTCCTCCGAAAGGAAATACATCCCACTTAGGATTCTAAAAATTAGATTTCCTCTTATGAACTACCTTAGTCCATGCCATTAAATCTTTTACTTAATACTAACTATCACCAAAATATGATACGAAAAGGCAAATAGTTTTCTGATGGGCAGAGAGAAAGAATATTTTAGTGATAGAAGAGAGCTTCTCGAAACAACCACAAATGATGCATAAAGGAACTGCTAGATGACTCTATTTTTAATAAATATGCATATATAGATTGGTCTATATTTTTTTTAAAGATTTTTTTAATAGTGGTTTCTTAAAAAAATCTAAAATTAATTTTTTTATTTTATTAAAAATAAGCCTAATCTCATGATTTTAAATAAGTTAAACTATAGAACTCTATAGACTGATCTAACATATTCTCATTCTATCATGAGGAAGTTTTGTACCAAGATATAGAGGGAGTGAAAAATATAATTGTCAGAATGAATTATTAAGGGTTAAATAAATTTTAGGTCCTTAAAAATATCCCACCTTTTAAGATTGGTCCCTCTAAATTTTTTCTTCAAACATTGGTCCTCCCAAAGTTTTCCGTTTCCAAATGTAGTCCCTCCTATTAGTTTCAACTAACGGAGGATGATATGGATGCCAAGTGTGTAAAATTCATTTGATGAAGCGGGTTACTTATGCCACCGTGAAATATATGAAAAAAAACAAAATGTTAAAAGTCAATGGTAATTCAAAGAGACATTGCATCCCTTTTTCACTCATGCCCTAGCTCTGAACAAAGTTCTTCTATTTTTCTACGGTGGTCTCACATAAGTCAAGGAAGATAGCAACCAGTGAAGTGGTCCCAAGGAAGCATCGCTCAAGACATACCTACACAATCAAGTCAAGATAATATAGATTAAAATGTGGCAACCAAAAAAAGGGTAATACTTATGTTGTTAATTTTTGTATTCTAATGTAAATTCAAATTTTGCTAATTTATGTATTCTTACAATGATGTTAACTTATGTGTTGCAGGGGAGGCCTAAGGGCTCCACAAACAAAGAGCCAAAAAAGGCAAATACTTTTGAAATCTCAAATGCCAATGGAGCAACAACTTGCATAGGAGCATCAAAATATTCTGTTAAGGGAGCATCAACTAGAAAAAGAGCATCAAATGGCAAAAAAGACAAAGTTGTTGTAAAAAAAGACCAAACATTGAAGGATTCAACAATTGTCAGTCAAGGAGTAACAAAAAAGCCAACAATTGTAAAGGAAACACCAATTGTGAAGGAAACACTAATTCTGAAGGAAACTGTCATTGAGAATGAACCCCGAATTGTGCAAGAAACTGTCATTGTGAAAGAAACTGTCATTGAGAAGGAAAACCCTATTGTGCAGGAAACACTTTTTGAGAATGAAACAACTATTGAGCCAGAGCCAGAGCCAATTGTCATGGAGAAATCTACAACTTTGGATGAGACCTTAGCTACTATACAAATTGGTGGTGAGGTATTGGGCATTCAACCCCTGAGAGTTAATAAGTCACCTCTCAAGTCATCTATAAAATCACCCTCTAAGCCAAGTGGAGTAAGAGTATTTTTTGGGAAGCAACAAAATTTTTTTAGGAGCACTCCTTTCAAACCACCATGGATAAGAACTGCTTTGTTAAGGCCAAGCAGCATTGAACCAATCAAGCATATGACACAAAACAGGTACAAATCTACAAGTCATATCATACCTGAAAAAATACATAGTGAGAGGTTGAGGACTTTGAAGTCCAATAATATATCAGGTCCAGGAAAAGAACATAATGATCCATTGGTGATATAAGAGGATGCCTGCACTAGTAAGGGTCAAACTGAATGAAGTGAAGATCTTATGAGCAACTATTTTTTTTTGGTTTTGTTTAAGTATTTAAGTTACAATTCTGGTGTAATGTACTTCTTGTTGTTTTGGATGTGATATACTGATACACATTATGATATTTTGATGTACTGTTTTACATTTTGGTATGCAAAGAAATGAAAACTCTTTTGGTCTTCTTCCTGATTATTGACCATTAATATATGCCTTTTTATGTTCACATCATTGTTGGTATTTTGTATAGGTGTAAAGAATAAAACTGGTTTAACACAATCTGTATCAACAAATGGTATGGATTGATAGGATATTTCAAATCAACAACAAATTAACTTAACTTAAATTTGTATATCATAACAGAACAAATATTACAAAAGAAAGTACTTGTTCATAACAAAAGGACTTGTTCATAACAAACCAACATCACCATAGCCTAACCAAATTTATATCAAATTACATTTCATAACACCTAAATATTACAAAAGGAATTGTTCAAAACAAAACAACACTAACATATCAATTCAACAATTACATCTAAGAACAAAATACATGTTGACCAACATTGAAATTACAACACATATGGTATAAAACATTCCATAAAATTCCTTCTTTTCTTTAACTTCAGCTTCAAACTACTGTTCTTCTTCATTGATGCTTCATAAAGCTCCTTAAATGTATCCACAAGTTGCATATCCCTCTCATCCTTGCTGCATTCAGATTCCAACACTTTAACATCTTCCTTCCTTAAACCATACTATCATCCCAAACGAACATATTACAAGTTCCCACGTTCTTCAAAAAAGGGTATCTCCAAAACAATCTCACTTGGCACTTTCCCTTCTTGCACATGTATGCAATCAAGGTACCCTTGCATCCACATTTTTTCCCTTCATTGTTGGTGGCAATCATGGAATGTTGTGACACGAAATTGCTTATCCTTGAATAAGAAGACATGACGAAATGGAAGGAGTTGAACGATTTAGGGAAGAAGATACGAGATCAGGTGAAGAGATGAAGAGAAGAGATGAAAAGAGAAATATGATTTGGGGAGGAAGACAAGATTTAGGGTTTGAGCCATAATATAAATACTGACTACAAATACAAAGCATAATTCATTTCACACGTCGATCAAAAACATTGCACCGTTGGCAAATGACTTCTACATACATGGCTTACCACATCATCCTCCGTTAGTTGAAACTAACGGCAGAGACTACATTTGAAAACGAAAAACTTTAGGGGAATCAATGTTTGAAGTAAATATTTTGAGGGACCAATCCTCAAAGTTGAGATATTTATAAAGACCTTAAACATATTCAACTCAATTATTAATATGATGTCTTGTATCTTAGGGATCACTAATTATAATTGTAATAGAATTGAATTCCCTTCTACTCCTAAAATTATAAATTTTACTTTAAAAAAAAAATCATTTCACACGAAATTTGAGTACTTTCTTTTAGTTCACATCTTCATAGCATAATACAAATATTTTGAGGGACCAATCCTCAAATTAATGCTTTGCTTGTAGAAGCAACCATAGATATGCCAAATTTCTTTGACTTTCAACCTTACTACTTACTTACTTACTAGGAAAAGCATGCATGGTCCATGTCTTACCAATTCAACCAACTTATTTGTCTTTTATCAAGTGGGTTGACACTTAATATACTCAAAAATATCAAATGTTTGATAGCACCATGCCACACGAGAAATGCATGTAGTAAAATAAACATAATTTGAGGTCAGTCAAGCTAAGACCATTATTTAAATTAGTATATCATATTAAGTATTAACTAACTAGTTAATCGTCATTATTTGTGAATTGTTAGTATCCGTTAAATTGAAGACTTTTTATGAGGATCATGCAGCTGGATATGCTTCAGAACTATTTGACTTTTTCTTGAATTGGAAAGTCTTAATTAAGAATAAGATTATAGTATATACACACTACTGAGTACTGACATGTAATTTTTTTTCCAATGTCAACTTGAAGGGGCATATTAAAATATACATCTAAGGAAAATATTTGATATCTTAGACAAAAAATAAAATACTTTTTTTTTTCATTAGTTTCTTGAAAATATTCGATTGAAAATTGTAAGGAAATTTAAATTTTAAACAATTAAAATGTTTTAAAATAATTTTCATCATTTTATTATTTTTAAACATTAATATAGTAGTGCAATTTTTTAATTTTAAATTTTGTTGGGCTAGGTTAATAAACTTTAATTTTTCATAATATTGGAATAAATCTAAACATTAATATATATTAATGACATATTACATGTGGAAATAAGACAGATATCATATGTAATAAAATGTGACATTTTATCTAAATTAAGGAAAATAGCAAAATTATAATAAAACTTAAATATTATTTGAGCCTTCTTACCATTGGTCTTAAGACTCCTTGACCATGACTTAGTATATTTTTGTCTTGTACTTTTCCTTTAACCAATGTTTCAATCTGATTGCCCTAACTGAACTTGAAACTTAGGCAGACAACAAAGACTTTCTTTGTTCTTGTGCATGCACAAGATAGATAGCCACTCTTTGAATACAGTGTGGAAACAATATTTTACCAAATAAAAGGAAAGGAAGACTTCTAACTAGTACATTTATGTGACTTCAAAATATCATATTAAATTTTGTTTTCTATGTGCTAACTAGGTTGAAATGAACAGGTCTTGTTTTCTTTGTTCACATTTAAACAAAGTTGAATAGTATACAAGCATGCTTTCACAAGAAAATATTATAGTACATGGATACAGTTAGTTGCCACAGCTGATTTGTTCTCTTTGTATTTTGGTTATATTTATTGATGGAAATGAAATTACTTTTTAATTAGTATGTATCATATGGTTAGTCTTTTTTTTTATTTTTTTATAAGCAAACAATATATTTCATAAGAAGTATTTGGAGTACCCCAATCCAATTTACAACCAATTATCAGCAGAATTTTCGATATAGTATAGAGTTTTAGAAGAAAATCAAAGGATTTTTACACCAATCATAATAACTACAGAAACTATTAAGTTTAACACTTTTGGTGAAGCACTACCATGATAAGAGAACAACTCTAATACTAGCTCCGGGTCTCCAACTTCATCATTAAATAGGATTTGGTTTCTAGCCCACCAAATACACCAACACATAATGAATCATGTACCTTCGGCACTAGGCGAAGAAACCTTCCACTTTAGTTTCTCAATCCAAGACATTTCCATTATAACATTAACCCCAAACCAATCACACAATTTACTCCAAATATTCTTGATTTTGACATAGTTAAAAAAGAGGTGATTTGACTCCTCATCAACACCAAAATAAAACACACAAACCCGCTCGTGAGAGTTGAGAGAGATACTTGGCATGGCTAAGTTAAGTCTTGTAGCCAACCTATCAAACATCAATCTCCACGCGAAAACCTTTGCCTTCGTTAGAACTGTTGCGTCCTATACCAACTTCAATGCTTCCTTCCTATTTGCATCCATAAATCCTCCATCAAAAGATTGCAACAACCTATCATATAAGGACTAGACAGAGAATGACTTTGACATACTATAAGCTCATATGATAGTGTGCATGGAATCTTTGAGTGGATGGACTTCCAATAGTAAGTTAGACATTTCTTGCAGTTCTTGCTACAACGAAACATCCCCTTCTCCTACATTAATTCCCAACTGTCATGTCCATAATTCCTCATTCCACACCCCCATTTCTTGTACAAAAGCCAATTTCCTATCTGAGATGCTCCACAGGCCAGGGAATGATGGATGAAGAGGTATATTCCCAAGCCACCAAGCCAACCAAAACATTACATAGTATTCATTCCCCAATCTATATGAAATGAGGTTTTTAAATTCCTTAACTCCCACATGCAAACAATATTGCATCAAATCTTCCTACGATAATGAAGATGCATACCTAGAGCCAAAAGGTTCTTTATTGAAAATGGACTCCGCCAAGTTCATGTATCTATCTTTTAAGTATCCCCACCCATAGAGCCTCCATTTTGTTTAGAAACCTCCAAAACCATTTAGCCAAAAGAGTCTTGTTAAACAACCATATATCTTTGATTCCCAAACCACCCTCCTGCTTAGCCTTGCAAATGGATTTCCAACTAACCCAAGAGATGTCCCTCTTATCCTTCGACCTAGCCAACAGAAAATCTCTCTGCAATGAGACAAGAACTTGCACCACTTTCTTTGAAACTTTGAAGAAACATAGAAAATGTATAGGAAGATTTTTTAATACCGAATTTAGACACCCCACCCTGAATGGAAAGCAACCTTCCCTTCCATGTAGACAATTTGGACTTCATGCAATCAATCATTGTATTCCAAAATGAAAGTCTCTTATGACTACCACTTACATAGAGGCCAAGAAATTTTAATTGTAGATCATCAATCCTGCACCCTAAAATTATTCTACTACCTTCATAAAACACCCATCCACCCCTATTCCAAAAAGAGAGTTCTTACCTATGTTAATCTTCAATCCTGATATCAATTCAAAGCCCATTAAAATCGATTTCATAGCCCAAAGGTTAGACCATGATCCATCATATATCAAAATTGTGTCATATGCATATTGCAAAAGGATGTATTATGAATTTTCATTTACCTTGAAATCTCTAAGTGATTCTGCAGTGATGTCTTTTTTAAACAAGATTGACAATCCTTCACCAACAATTGAAAATAGATACGGTGATAATGGTTCGTCGTTTTTAAGCCCTACACCTTGAAGTCTTTAGTAGGGATTCCATTGACTAGAACCGACAAAAAGTTGTTCGTTACGCCACCTTCCATCCACCGCATCCATCTTTTACCAAAGCCCATTGCCACCATGATTTTTCTAAGAGTGCACCACTCCATGCAATTGCATGCTTTGTTAAAATCCACCTTCATAAGAATACAACTCTTATTGCTCCATTTTTCTAAACCAATAATCTCATTTAGGACCAACACATCTTCCAATAGTTATCTATCTTGTATAAATGTTTGCGATCTTGAAATCAGTTTGCTCATGACACACTTAAGCCTTGATACCAACAATTTTTAAATTACTTTGTACACAACGCCAATTAAACATATTGGCCTAAATCATTTAAACCCTGCAGATTATCCTTCTTTGGGATTAAAGCTAGAAAGGATTAAATCATAACTTTTGGAAGCTAGGCAAAATCATGAAATTCTTGAATGCACTTAATCACATCTTTCCCAAGAATGTCCTAACAACATTTCAAAAATTTGACCTCAAATTCGTCATGACCCGTGCTTTTATCACCCCAGACTCAAAGATGATTTCCTTTATTTCGTCCTCACAAAACTTCTCCTCCAACATATAACAATCTTCCTGAGACAAGTTAGAAATACCTGAAAAATGAAGCACATGCCTAGAAGAACGATTAGATTGGAACCTAGCGTCAAAATGATCCTTGACAACCTTCTTGACCAACTGAACATCCTTTAAGAACCCAACTTCAGTTTGGACAGCAGAGAGATTGAATTCCATCTTATTATGTATTTTAGAATAGCATGGAAATATTTGGAGTTCTAATTACCATTTTGGATTCATTCTACCCTTGACTTTTGTTTTAATATGATTTCCTTTATGCCCAGGTTCTTCCATAGTTCCACTTGAGCTGAGCTTCTCCTCTTCAATTCATCGGTTGATATACTACCATGAGCACCTTCAAAATTTGTTTATATTTCATTGATAGTAATGACCTCACTTTCCACTTTCAAATCAAGCCATCCGAAGATATTTTTTATTCCATCATCAAAGTCTTTCCATTAGAAGTTGGAACTTCTTTGTAAGCGCATAAGATGCACTACCCGTAACAACAAAAGAATTGATATCCTCTCTTACAAATGAAAGAAAGTGTGGATTATTAAACCAATAATTAAAATCTTTGAAGGGCTTAAGTCCCTAGTTATCATTCATTTCTTTTAACCAAACAGGTCTATGGTCAGAAATTTTACGATCTCCAACATATTGTGCAACCTTTTTCCAAGCATTAATCAAGCCATCTGATATCAAGAATGTAAGTTTTGTGGCTTTTGGATTGACAATCATTTTGGTAAAACATGATGAAATTGAGATGATAAGCCAAATGTTATGTCATGTCAGTCAGACATCGTGTTTAGCATGATGTTGTGACATGTGCCACGGTATGTTATACCAGAACTCTAGGGCTGGACTATTTTGGTATTTTTGTGTGTGTTTTGAGTGTGATTTAATTCAAACATTTGCTTTATCCAATGAGGGATATTTTGGGAACCTATGTCTTGACATATTGGGTTGGTTTTTGTAAAAAGGATCTTTGAACCTTTCTAGGAAACTTTGTATTGTGTTCCTATTATTGTGCAGGAAATTATGCTAATGATTGGAAGTTGATTCCTGGTGTTTTTGCGCTTCATGAAGCCCAAGCCCACAAGGTCTGAAGGCTATTTAAAGAAAGCAGCTAAACCTATTGTATCTTGTACATTGGAGAATTTGAGAGAATTAGCATTAGTCTTGTCTTGGTGTTTCTTTAGGGTTTAGTGTTTATGATTGTATGTCACTCTTGTATCAGGTTTGATGCATTGAGTTGACTAATTATGAATTGTTAATTATTCACTTTAAATATTTTAAGCAAAAATGTATTGTTCTTGGTTGAAGCTTTTAAGAAAAACCAAGTATTATAAGTGTGATACTTCTATTGTGGTCTTGTTGAATTGTCACTAGTTTGTGACTGGTGGGGAGTGAGAGGGGTTTCTCATATCTAGGAGTTCCTAGGTAGAACTTAGCATGGGTAGTTATTAGGTTATAAGTTGTAAATGGGGGAGTTTAGCTATGAACTAATACTATTATAGTGGGTTTCCTTCATGGCTTGCTAGCCCCTAAATGTATGTGAGTTGCACCGAACTAGGTTAGCAATTACTGGTGTTATTTTATTTTTCTTCCATTTAAGTTTCTGCAAACTTACTTGAGTGATCAAACAGTGTTGATCCCAGTGTTATGAAATATGTCTCGAAATCTAGTATTTGTGTTCCTGAATTTCAATTGGCATCAGAGCAGGTACCAAGGACAAGAAACATGGATACAACAACATACCACCTCTTTTGGATGGATTGAAATATGTCTATTGGAAGGAAAACATGATAGTCATTCTAAAATATATGGACACCGGATCATGGAAAGCTATCTTAGAAGGTTGGGATATTCCCATTGTGAAGGACAATGATGGGAATGAGTCCTTGAAGCCAGAAGAGGATTGGTCAAATGAGGAAGATGAATTAGCTCTTGGAAATTCCAAATCTTTGAATTCCCTATTCAATGGAGTAGACAAGAATATGTTCAAGTTGATCAACACATGTATTGTAGCTAAAGATGCTTGGAAAATCCTCAGGACAACTCATGAAAGCATAAACAAAGAAAGGATGGTTGGTGAAAAGTTAAAAAAATAATGCTTAGAGATTCACTTACAGAATCTGATATGAAGGTGATAACTATTGAAGAAGCTCAAGACATCAGGGTTGATGAACATATTTAACAGGCCATCTATGAAATTTCAGAAAAGAAAGACAAGAGCTTAGATTTTATATCTAATATTGAAGATGAAAGAACGAAACACGATCTTGACATAAAGGAATGGATAATAAATATTGTTATCCTACTTGGGAGTTAATTCGATCAAATACTTGAGAAGATGGGTAGAACAACAATATCAAATGTCAAATGCATCTCTCTTGACATCAACAAAAATCGTGAGTATCAAGAAAAAGACAAAGTGTTCAATATCATGAGTGCCAAGGAATTTTGCAGTTTATAACACAATATTCAACATACTTTAAGAAACAACTAATGATTGACTCTTGGATTAAGTATGACTTTTGAAGGTGGAAAATATAACGAAGATGTCAAGCATGTTAAAGTCTTCTCTGGGAAATGTGACTATGTAGGAGGCAATAAGATGACATATTTGGACCTAGCTGCCTTGTATAAGGACTTATGTGTTAAAAGTGAAGAAGTGTGCAAGAAAATTGAAAAGCAAAATCTAGTCATAAGACAACTGTAGGATGAGAATAAGAAATTACTTACTAGAGTGTATGATCGTCAGAGTAAAGTATCACTATTGACATCTAAGTTAGAACACATAGCCAAGACTATTATAATGTTAAATAATGAAACATGTGAATCATATGACATGCTTAAAGCTGGAAGAGATGCGTGAAGCTCAACATGTATTGGATAAAACAAAAAGGAAAAGCCTTATGTGTCTAGACATATTTATCCTAAGATAAGAAATGACACATTGGTCATAAAGAGGAAGATCCAACATCTTATGCAACATCATGGATCTTACATCAGACCTGATAAACTATGTAACCCATGGGAGCATGTAGCAAATATCTAGAGGACCTATGTAAGAAAAGATTATGATGAGTGTGAAGATGAGAAGAATATCTCAAAAAAATCAAATGTCACACAGGATGTCATGACATTATATTATGATCACCTGAAAGGCATCAAATATGTGAAGGACTTCACTCTATATGGAAATAAGAAACGAAATAAAATTTCTCATCCTCCCCGTAATCTGGATAAAGATGGAACTAAGGTCATTAGAAGTGTGGTAGTGAGAGAATCTCCTGCAAACAAATTCATTCTTAGTAAAAATCAATTTAAGAAGCTAAAGGGTGTAGTTGGAATTTTTATTAATAAAATTAGAGCAATTAGTGAGGAGGAGATATGCAACGAATATTTTTTCTCCATTTAGTGTGTTATGAGAAATCAAAATCATCATTACCTAGATTTGGGTTTCTCACATCTACACATTATCCAAACCATTTCACCTGTTGTACTATTTATTTGACTTTTTTTTTTAATCTTCAGTCTCAACATTTTCTTAATTTACTCTACCACAAAGAACTTGTTCAGAACATCAGTCCTAATATTTCACTCTCAGGATTTCAAAAACCTAATATGTCTAACCGAGAAAACATGAATGCTTTCACTCCTGAAGAAACATCTAATGTAATAATAGACATTGTTCCTATCTCGATCATTTCGAGTGAAAATCCTAAGAAGCACAGAACAAAGATACGAGCAGGAAGAAGAATCCACTCCTTACATGTATGTGCTTCTACTAGTCATGTTATAACTGTAGAAAATGTTTTTGATGGAATCCCATCAGGTGATGTGTATAATGGTTCTACTGAGCCTAATGCCACTAACATAATCAAGAGATATGGAAAACCTGATATTGAAAAGGCTAAGGAAGATCTAACCAGGAAGACGTTGAAGTTGACAAGAGCATTAGAAGGTTAGTGTCTAATATTCTTAGTGGGAAGGTCACTCTGATGACCAACCTGATATTAGGACATCAATGGAAATACCATCCGGTGCTAAGATGAATGAAGACCTGGATGCTTGTGAGACTGAGCATGAGGTTGTTGCTGAAGAAGGTGTTGAAAAGAACATTTATGAGAATGAGATAGTCAACATTGACAATTTGCCTCTAATGACGAACCCATTAGTAAAAGATTACCTCCTGGCATTTCTAAGAGATTAAAAATCAAGAAAGAAAAGGCTGAGAATATGTCTAAGAGAACTCTCTCAAATAAAAATGTGAGTGTAGTGCCAACAAAGGGATGGAGCAAGGTTCTGATTCTTGTTACCAAGAAAAAGAACCTGAAGAGGAAAGAGGTACCTTCCAGTGACTCAGAGTTTGATGTTGACACTGATGTTGAGGACATCGTGCATAAGGGCAAAGGAAAGTCTGTAGCAAAAAGGAGTTGTGTTGATATTCCTAACATTCCTTTAGATAAATTATCCTTTAACTTGTTTGAGAATGTTGAGAAGTGGAAATATGTCTACCAATGATGTATTGCCCTCGAAAGGAGATAATGGATCTCATTGATCTAGATGGTTTAATGAAGACGGATTTAAAACTAGGAAAGTGTTATGAGAAACTGGTAAAATAATTTTTTGTGAACATCACTCAAGGGTGTGATAATAGAAGAAACTCAAAATTTAGGAAAGTTTATGTAAGAGGAAGATGCATGGAGTTTTCTCCAGTGATAATCAACGAGTACTTAGGAAGATGTGAGTCAGAATGACCATAAGTTGGGGTATCTGATAGTCTCATTTCCAGAGAAATCACTAGAAATCAAGTAAAGCAATTGCCTAGGAAAGGAAATTTATCTGCAAGTTATTTAAGTGTGAAGTATGATATTCTTCATAAGATTGGAGATATCAACTAGGTACCCACTAATCATACCTCCACAATATCTACGGGTTTGGCTAAGTTTATCTACATAATTGGCACCAAAATAGACTATGATTTTGGTATGTATACATTTGAGCAAACCTTGAAACAATCCATATCATCTGCACTAAAGTTGTCCTTAGCATTTCCAACCATAATCTGTAGAATAATTCTGAAACAATACCTAGGAATCTTGACTGAATCAGAAATTTTTAATAAGAGGGAATGTCATCTTGTATTTCATTACAAACTCTTTGAGGGGACACATGTTGCATAAATTGTCACAACCTCAAGAAAAGAGAGGTTATTTTCCACTACTAAGGCTGGTATCATAGTAGAGCTAAGAGACACATGTAAAGAGTTGGATGAGACCATCAAAATAAGTATTACAAGGAAGATCACCCTTGAAAGATTTATTAAGGTTATAGCTAACCAAGATACACAAGTCAATGTTGATGCTGAAGAAGGTGAAGGAAATGGATAGGAAAAAGATGAATATGGTGTTGCTTGATGAACTGTTGGTTTACCATTGTTGTAATTATTAAGAGCTTGTGACCCATTTGCTATTTATATGCACTTTTATGCCCTGTGGTGTAATTCATGACAGTTGTTTTGTCTTCAATGAATTCTTTTTACTTCCCCAATGTGTGTTTCCATCTATGTTTATGCTTATGTGCATTTGTGTGCTTCCATTTATATATATGTGGATTTACTCATTTTTTGTAAATTTTGGGCTAAAAAGGGGGAGAAAATGTTAGTATGTTCTAATGATGGTCAGATTTCATGACTTCATGTCATGTTAATACTAATGCTTAGAGAGAGTGGTTTTCTTTGTTGTTGCTTGTTTTATGTAACTATTCAAGGGGAGTGAGCCGGTGTAGAAAGGAAGGATCCGTTTGTGCTTGAGTAGAAGAGCAGGGTGTCAGGCCAAATATTTTGATATATATGGTGCTATGAATGTTTGTGAGTCTTTGTAATTTCTTTTGTTGTTTTTTGTTGCAGGTGCCTCTGAGGTTGTTTTGTGTGGACTGTATTTTGTGAGGAGAGAAGGACTGTTTGTTAGGGTGAATTTATTTTTCTCTACAGTGAGTTATGGTCTTCAGGGGGAGTGATCTTGGGTGTGGTGTTGTTGTAGTGTATGTGTTTCTCTTGTTATTTGGGTTTTCTCCTTATGAGAGATGTGTAACATGGATAAATTCATGTTTGGTTTTCTGGTGATTTTGGTTTTCCCCTTGAGGGAAAGTGTTAGTTATATATGACAAGAGGAGCATTGTACCTGTGTGTTGTGTAATTGTAATGTTGCAGTTTGTACAAAGCTTGCATGTTCACATGTAGCTTGTGTTATTGCACCTCTGGTGGGTTTGTGATGTCAGACTAGATGTCTTGACAGTTTTCTCTATTGCCTTGACAATGTGGTTGTGGTTCTTGTTGTGTGGTATTTTTTGTTGTTTTGGTTTCGCTGTGTGTCCCTTTCATGTGTGCTATGGATGTTTTAGCCAAAATTTTCCAAAGGGGAGATTGTAAGTTATGTGGCTTTTGGATTGGAAGTCATTTTAGTAAAACATGATGACAACAAGATGTTAAGCCAAATGTTTTATCATGTCAGACAGACATCATGTTCATCCTGATGTTGTGACATATGTCAGGACCTGTTATACCGTAACTCTAGGCTAAGAGTTTTTTGGTATTTTAGTGTTTATTTTAAGTGTGATTTAATTCACATGTTTGTGTTATCCAATGAGGGATATTTTGGGAACTTATGACTTGACAGATTGTGTTGGTTTTCAAAAAAAGGATTTTTGAACCTTTTTATGAAACATTGTATTTTGTTCCTATTATTGTGCAGGATATTATGTTAATGATTGGAAGCAGATTCCTGGTGTTTTTGCGCTTCAAGATGCCCAAGCCCACGGGTTCTGAAGGCTATTTAAAGAAAGGAACTAAAAATATTGCATCTTGTACATTGGATAATTTGAGAGAGTTAGGATTAGTCGTGCCTTGGTGGTTCTTTAGGGTTTAGTGATTTTGTTTGTATGTGACTCTTGTATCAAGTTTGATGCATTGAGTTGACTGATTGTTAATTGTTAATTTTCATTCTAAAGCTTTTAAGCAAGAGTGTATTGTTCTTGGTTGAAGCTGTTAAGCAACATCAAGTATTGCCTTGGAAGTGTGCTACTTCTATTTTGGTCTTGTTGAATTGTCATTGGTTTGTGACTGGTGGGATGTGAGAGGCGTTTCTCATATCTAGGAGTTTCTAGGTAGAAATTAGAACGATTAGTGTTTAGGTGATAAGTTGTAAATGGGGGAGTTTAGCTTTGAACTAATACTATTATAGTGTATTTCCTTCCTGGCTTTGAAGCCCTCAGATGTAAGAGTGAGTTGCACCGAACTGGATTAACAATGACTGGTGTTATTTTATTTTTCTGTCATTTGTTTATGCATATTTACTTGTGTGATCAAATTGTGTTGATACCAATGTTATGATATTTGTCTCAATATCTGGTATTTGTGTGCAATAATTTCAAAGAATATATTTAAATGATTGCGGCTACTACCATTATAATTATACCATGTACACTTATCCTCAATAGTTGGAAAATCCACCAGGTTCATCAAGTCAGTGAAAGCTCCAAAATCCTCCATGTCTACCCGAAATGGATGCCCCCTACCACGTCTTTCCTCCTTAAATTTAATAACATTAAAGTTAATACCCACTACTCACTCCCTAGGTTTATGTTTTAATTTCCAATTTAAGAGCTCTGACCACTTACTCCTCTTCTCATCCATGCAAAACAAGGAGTACATATTAATGAGATAACAATTCTTCCCATTCCAAAAAACATTTAATCCCAAATATTGTTTACCCCTTAAGCTAAAAATGGGCACATGAAATCCTTCCTCCATATGTTCATAATCACCCCAGACTTCCCTTCCTAGTATACAATAGACTACGCACATTCTCCTCCGCCCCACATACTCTGAACCAAACTTTCTTCCATGTTTTGGCACTTTGTTTCCTGGATGAAACAGACAACTTCCATTCCTTTTGAAACAGTATCTTTAATTCTCCTTCGATTTTTTGTGCTTCCATATCCTCTAATAGTATAAGTAATACAATTCATGTAGTTGATATTTCATCTCGTTTCTTGACTTGAATTGCTTTCCTTTCATTTGCTTCCATTTTCTAATGATCCCCTCAAAAACTACATCATCCTTTTCACCTTAGATATCGAGTTTCTTTATCGAATCCCATACATTACTAGGAACATCATCAAACACTCTCCTAATGTGGGAATTACTCTGATTAACATCTAAGTCTTCTAAAGAATCACAACATAGGACGGATCCCACATATAACACGAATTGGAATCACCACCATCCGGACTCCTAAGTAGGTTTTTATAATTTTGATACTCAATTGAACACGGAGGGGGGTCCTGGATGGGTTTGTTCGCAAGGAAAATGGATGAATAATAAGAGGTAGAGAAGGGGATTTTTAGGCTTTCATTGATATCAAGTAACAACTTTTTCATTCTAGGCTTAACCAATGCTAATGGACCACCCAGCCCCGGATTCGATCAGGAGATTGGGTCAGAGATTGCACGGGCCAAATCCATGATATTAGGCCCATTAACCCTATAACCAGCAATACTGAAATCCCCCACAAGTTCCAAGATCACCCTCTAACTTTCATTTGAACTGGGGTCCACTACAGAATGTTCTGGCACATCCATGTTAATTGGATTGGACTCACACATCTTTTTACCATAACTCTCATTGTCCTCATCCCAGCTTACAATGCCAACCTTTTTTAATAACTCCTCTTGAACTTCACACGTGCCCTCCTCTGTATACATTTTACCACTTTGTCCATTAACCCTCCCCCTACACCATCTTTTTATTTTCCATCAATATTGGGGACCATAATGTTAAGAGACTGAAGACAACTGCCCTCAGACTTATCCTTTCTAATTTCTCCATCCACTTCCTCATATGAACTTTCCCATGGGCCGCTGTCACTTTTGGAGCTATATTCCTCCGACGAACATCAGTCCTTCATATATTATGAATCCTCAATCCTCATCGGCTCATGTGAGTCTTCTAAAAGTTTGATTTTGTAAACTCTGTCATTCACCTCAATGTTTCATATTTCGTTCAAGTTAATGGAAAATTGTTTTGACGAGGAACCTGGCAACATCTGACTTAACGTGTTTCTCTGTGTCATCATCGGACCTAATATATTCTCCCACCGCATCTGCAATAAAATTGAAGAACTGAGAACACCACACATTACAGGGAAGACCATAACAATGTATCCAAGTGAGTCTCTCATTATCGACATCCTTCGGCGACCATGGATGAATGTCAGAGAACCATCGGGATACCCAATTCTCCGCCTCCTTGACAAAAGTTGCAATCTCTTCTTCAACCTCTTTCTCCACTAGACATGGATTTTCTCCCATAGGAATTACTTTGATACGAAAAATTCCTTCTGCATGTAGAGCCTCCTGAACTTTATGCGTCGAGCCAAAATTTCCACGACACCAGCATATGCTTTCTTGGACATGTGCATCCCTGACTTTTTGATGTTAAACTGCAGATGAGCAAAACTAGATTTTGCTCCCAAAAAATCCCTACCTTGGTCTGTTGTCTTAAATCTTGGACCCCGACTATTAAAATTGATCAACATGAACTCATTGTGAATAATAAGAGTGATTCTCATTACTCAATTGAGGTGTTACAATGTGTTTATATATGCATTAAAATATGGTGCACCATAATCCTATACATCAAGATACACATGATAGTTTCTTAGTAGCCAAGCTTTCTCCCTTTCTATCTTTGCTTACATATTTCAAGATCCCCCACAAGTTGAAGATTGGTAAATGTCTAGCATCTTCAACTTGAACAATAGATCATGAAATGGTTGAGTATGTAAAGACTTGGTGAACAAGTCAGCAAGTTGCTCCTTAGATTTGACAGGTAGAAGCTTGAGGATACCTTGAGTTTGTTTCTCTCGAACGATGTAGCAATCTATCTCAAGATGCTTTGTTCTCTCATGAAAAACTGGGTTAGAGGCAATATGGATAACACTATTATTGTCACAGTAGAGCACATGTGTTTTAGAGCATGTGATGTGAAGGCCTTTCATCAAGTAGAGTAGCCATTGAAGCTCACAAGTGGCTGCTGCAAGTGCCCTATACTGAGCTTCTGAAGAAGATATGGATATTGTGAGTTGCTTCTTTGTTCTCCAAGAGATGAGGGATATACCAAGAAAAAAACATTGGCCAGGCACAAATCTTCTTGTATCCAAGAAACCTGCCCAGTCAGCATCTGAATATCCACTCAAATGTAAGCTTGAGTCTCTTGTAAAGAAAATGCCACGAGCTGGACATGTATTGAGGTACTTCAAAATTCTGCAAGCTGCATTGAAATGTGTGAAAGTAGGAGCAACAAGAAACTAACTGAGCTGTTGTGTGCAAAATGTAAGATCAAGTCTTGTTGCATTGAGGTACAACAGTCGACTTATAAGCCTTCTATAAGATGGAATGTCATGATAGGGAACACTAGAGTCTTGATGCAGTTTAATAGCAAGATCTAAAGGTGTGGAAATGGGTTTAGATGTGATGAAACCTGAATCTTCCAACAAATCAAGACAATATTTTCTTTGATTTAGGAATATGCTAGCTTTGGATTGAGTTACTTCAATGCCAAGAAAGTACTTCAATGTTCCTAAATCTTTGATCTTGAAGGCGGTGTCATGTGCCATCTTGATTGAGTGAAATTCAGTCAGATCATTGCCTGCTAGTATGACATCATCAACATACACTATTAAAATAGTAATGTTAGATGAAGATGTTTTGACAAACAAAGAATGATCATAATATGTCTGCTTGTAGTTATGTGCAACCAGAAAAGTGGTAAGCCTTTCATGTCATCTCTTGCTGGCATGTTTAAGTCCATAGAGAGACTTGGCAAGTTTACAAACTTGGTTAGGCTTTATTGTAGACACACCAGGTGGGATCACCATATAGACATCTTCCTGAATATTTCCATGTTAAAAAACATTGTTTACATCTAGTTGATGTAAATACCAATTGTTACAAGATGCCAAAGCAATAATAGTTCTAAAAGTGGTGAGTTTGGCAACTGTTGAGTAGGTATCAAAATAGTCAAGACCCTCAATCTGATTATAACCATTGGCAATTAATCTGGCTTTGAATCTGGAAATGGAACCATTGGCCAGATACTTAATCTTGTAGACCCATATATATCCAATGGGTGTAATACTAGGAGGTAAATCTACAATCTTCCATGTACCTGTTTTCTCAAGAGCCAAAAGTTCCAATTTCATGGCATGTTTCCAACACTCATGCTTGGAAGCCTCAGCATATGTTTTTGTTTCAGTATTAGTGACTAAGGACAATGCATAATGATATTGAGAAGGGGAGAGATTTATGGGATTGTCATGGTTATTTGTGGGATTGTCATGGTTTAGGGATTAGTGACTAAGGACAATGAATGTGTGGGATGGTCGTGGTTATTTATGGGATTGTCAATATAGGGAACTGTAAACACCCCAAATTTGCCCTCACTCATTCACACCATGGCTTGTGATCATTCTCATATGCATAAACACAATCATATCACCCCATATCTCATTTTTGATTCACTGGATAGTTTCTAAGTCATCTGCACCTAGGGTTTGTGATCTGAGCAATCCCAAAGCTTCTTGAGCCACCCCAAAGGTCACCAATCAATTCAAATGGGTCTACATGTGTTCAAGCATCATATTACATCCTCTCAAGGTCAAGATTTCCAAAGAATCACAAGAACTAGGGCTTTAATGGATGCAGAGCCAAGTTTGACTGCACAGTTGACTTTAAAATTAGGGTTTTGGTTTCAGAGGCCATAACCCCAAATTTTTTGGTCATTCTTGTTTCCATTGGTCTCTATATGGTATAGGGAGTATGCATATCAATTTTCATGAAGAAATTCCATGGGGAAGTCATCTGATCAAGAGTTGACTTTCTGGACAAGTCAGTGTAAAATCAGGGCATCTGAGGCCCCCAATGACCCAACCAATGGGTGATCTTCATCATTTTGAGTGTATATGATCTTTATTTGATCATGGAAGAAGGTTGAAGTTCATAAAAATCAAGAATTTAGGGTTTTTGCAAATGTTGACTTTTTGGGCATAGTTGACTTTTCAAGAATGCTTCATTTTAGGTCATTTTTCAAGCCTTGATTCTTGGTCCAAAAATGCTTCAAATGGGAAAACTTTGGTCATGAAAGTTGTAGATCTCATCTTTCCCTTTTCAAAAAGTACAAGAACATGATCAAACTCTTTTTGGATCAAAAGTTATGGTGTGACAAAGTTGGCCAAAATCATTGATTTTCAAGGCATGCCTCAAATGGGAATTTTGCAAAACCATGAACCAAAGCCAATTGCAACTTCTAGTTCATTTCAAACCAGTATGCAAACATTCTATAAGTCATAAAAATCAGAATTGAACCAAGAATGCCCATGAATTATGGCTTGTGGGATTAGGGAATCACATGTGAACCAAAAAGCCAACAACTTGCAAAATCATCATTGTGCTTCTACCACTTGATGCATTGGATGCTGCACTTTGCTAGCCCTCTCACATCATCTTGCTGCACCAGAACCAGCCCATGTACTAGCTATAGATCAAGCCATACTTGCCTTACACAAAATTTGACTTTTTGCAAAAGGTGACTTACCAATCAATAAAGCACATGTCCAATCATCTGACCAATGAGAGAGGTTTATGTGGACAAAGAGCAAGCCATTTCATACATCTAGCAAAGCTGAAACACTCTCAAGATCACATTCACAAAAACACTCCTTTTTGCATAAGCCTTCGAATCTGCCTCCACAAGCTCAGAACACTAAAACCATTTCCACACTTCAACTCACCATATTTCATAGACCTCAAAGCACCAAGAGCCAGGCTTGATTTGAGCAAGAACACCCCATTGCCATTCTTCACCTCAGCCTGCATTTTCCTTCGAATCTCTCTCCACAAACCTCAAACACAAGAACAAACTCAACCAACAATCTCTACTCACCTCACTGACCAGAAACCAACCATTGTTTTGGCCTGAAACACCCCATGTCTCAAATACGATTTTCACATGCCCTTGGTCAGAGCTTCTGCAAACTCACTCCAGAGGTTGTTTAAACTCCAACTAAGCATCCAAAGCTTCAAAGGTGGATCATTGGGACCTGATTGAGCCAAAGAATCATCCAGAAAGCTTCTAAATCAAAAGCTCCATCTCAGGTGACACCATGAACTTTTTTTCCAGAACTCCTTTTTCTTGTTAAAATCTTGTTGTGTATGTTACACTGATCATTGGGATCTATTCACTTTCGAAAATAAGCCAGAAATGAGTATGTTATGGTGTTCTGAAAGTTTGACCTAGAAATTTCATTGCTTCGATTCTTGTTTGTGTGTGAGTTTAAACATGATTTGATGCTGGATTCGTGCTTAGGGTAGTTGGTAGATGGTTTCTGGAGGTTTAGAGCTTCTGATTTGGCCTGGGGAGGGAGATGGCATTTTGAGGTGAACGGAGAAGATGACCGGAACACTGTTCCGGTCATCTGAGAGTGATTAACGGCAGGGTTAGGGTTTTAAGCATTAATTAGCAAGTTTGAATTTGAGCCGTGAGATGTGGCGCGCAGTCAATTCGCGCGCAGGCAACTTTGAATCTGGTCCCTAGGATTTGCATACTTCCCATTAAATCAGATTAAATTCATTTATTTTTATATTTATTCCATTTGTTTTGCATAATTATTTTAAAATAGTAAAAATGGCTTAAAAATTATGAAACTTTTTCTTAAAAGTTTTATTAATTTTTAAGACCCAAAAATATTTTTATTTTATTTTTTATCATTAAAAAAGTATTTTTAAATATTTAAAAGATTATTTTTAATTGGTTAATGGAAATTAATTAATTAAAAATACTTTTAGGTATTTAAAAATCACCAAAAAATTCATGAAATGTTCTAAGATATTTAGAAACATTGTCCAACCTTCAAACCAAATTTCTTTTTTGATCTTGATGCATTTTGAGAATTTTCCATTGAATTAAATCATTTTTGGTGCATTATTTTGATCATAAGTTCAAAAATTCATTTCTGCCTATCTAAGAGGAGTTGGACATTGGTTCTTCTTGCATTGTTTTGTGTTTAGCATGTAGTTTCTAGGATTAAATGGCCATGACTTGTTTCCTCATTTTCAATTTGTTTGGCATTTCTTTTGTTTAGGAACCCTAAAAACCCTAATAACTTAGAAAAATCATAACTTGAGTTTGGTTAAGAGTTGAGACCTCCCCTTTGAACCTTGGTTTAGTATAGGTTTAGGGTTTCTTTGGGTGGCATTTTCCATTTTTTTATCTTAGGGTTTGCTTCTGTTTTTGGTTTTTGTTTGTTGTTTGACTCATAAACCCTAATTTGGGCTTTCTCTTGCATCCTTCTTGCATTCTCTTGCATAACATGACTTGTCTTAGCATTTCAAGCATTCTTGTGATGCATTTGACATCTTAGGACACATAGGAAGCATGTTTGATCATTGCATCACATATTTGCTATGTCATTTGCCTTGTATGCTTCCTAACTTTTCATGTGTGTCCATGCTCCTTAGCTTGCATCATTTGCATCCATGATCTTGTATGAACATCTCCATGCCTTGCCTCATGTTTGTAGCATCTCATAGCATCATTATCATCATCAACATGCTTCTGGTTTTGTTTAGCATCATACCATTTCATCTCATTTGGCATTGCATTGCATTTCTTTTCTAACATTTCAGGTGGTAAGTAAACTTGAGGAGTGAATTTGCCTTCACTTCTCATAACTTTTCTTTTCATCTCCCTTGCATCCATTGCTGCATTTTTGTTTGTGTTTGAGTTTGAGCTTGCTCATTCTTGTTCTTCTTACTTTCTTTCTTCAAGTGACTTGACTTCTTGAATGAAGCAAGTCACTTTGCTTCTCCTGATCCTGTTCATCTGCTTCCTGGTGGTTCCATTGAAGATTGTTCTTGAAAAACTCACAAACCTTAGGAACAACCAAGCATGACAATGAATTAGGGTTTTGATTAGTCTCCCCTCTTAGTTTTACCTTTGTGTCTCTTTGAGTCATCTCTCCTCATCTCATAATCAGGGACTAAACCCTAAAGGCTTTAAGGCTTTGTGATTAAGCTTATGCCTGCATCCTTCTCTTAGGATGTAGTGTATAACTTTAATCCTAAGTGTTAAACCCTTAATGTGTTTAAATCTCTTAATCAATTCACTTAATAATCATCAAGACATCACACTTGTAACTTGGGCCTTGCATTAGGGTTCTAATTCTTCCTTAATTGGTTAAGAAGGACTAACCCTAGTGTTAATGGACAAGTCCCCCTCAAGTTGTCTTACAAACCCTAAAAATCATTTCATCATCTTACCATTAATCTAAAATCCACTTAATCAAAGGCTTGTTTTGTCATGAGTTTAATCCCTAATCATGGATTAAGTTGAGGAGTTTTCCTCAGCTTAAACATTCTCATCTATTATCCTTCTATTAGGATGGTGTAATGAGTCTGTTTAATCCCTGATCATGGCTTAACCTCATTACTCAACACTAAACAAAAACCCCAAAAACATCTAAATAACCACAAGTAGGTTAATGATCTTAATCCTACACCAGAGGTGATTAAGTGTGAGAATCTGACTTCACACTTAAGGTATTCTCATTACCCCTGATCAGAGGGAAGATGTGATGAGTTTACTAAATCCATTGGTTTAGGCTTAAGCTCATTAACTTATGACAAACTTTCAAAAGCAATAAAAGACTGAAAACACAAAAAAAACAAATAATAATCGTCTCCTTCGGGATTCTTCTCTCATCTCATTCACTCACAAACGAGAACTCGCTTCTTCCGTCTAATGCAAGACAGTTAGCACTTGAGCCAGACAGGTCATACACTTGAGCATAGGCAAGTAAGCAGTTCACAAGTCAATTCATCTTTCAGTCTCTTTGGGTCGAACTACGGTGTTCTGACTTCCTCATTGCACGAGAGGATACGTAGGCATAACTTAACAGTTATTGAACAAAAGTCTCTGTATATTCCCCCTCTTTCCAGCATTTTTCTCTTAGCCTCATTATCATGAGCAATTTATTCTCGTTCATACACTGACACATCATTTATATATATCACACTTCACTTTCTTTTACACAGACACCTGTACATCCTTTTCCAGCTCTTTATACACAAATTGCACTGACACTACCCCTTTAAAACACAAATCTTTTAAGCGTGGATCCCGTCGAGTACGACGGACAATCTGGGTGCTAATACCTTCCCAGGTTGTAACCAACCCCCTTTCTCAGTCTCTCTGGTTCGCAACCGTCTTATCCATCTTTTCTAGGTCTATGCAGCATTGCCTTTCCTTCGGGATAAAAATGCCTAGCTGGCGACTCTATTCATCTCCAGTGAGTTCACGGCTGTGTGTTCTCGCTGTCCCTCTCGCCGACCGTTCGCGTCTGTACCTTCATATGATCCATTTTCATTTGTCGGGAGCGACAGCTTGGCGACTCTGCTGGGGATCCTTATACTGCAACCAGGGCTTCTGGTTCTTTTTGTGGGTTCCTCCTAGCGCTTGTTTGATTTGTGTTTACTGGGGTGTTATGTGCTTATTTGTGTTTGTATATGTTTTATTTTTGCTTTATGTACAGTTATTTACTGCTTTCTTTATTGCTGTTGTATATATCATACTGTCATGCTGCTGGCTGGATCTGGTTTTTGTTTTGGTGGGTGGGTGATTCATTGAGAGTTAAGGTCCTATACCTGGGACCTGAGTGACACCTAGGCTAGAGTGAATCATATTCTTTCCCATTCCATTTCGGTCTGGTGCGGGAATATGAAACACGGTTCAAATATGGGTTTCTTCTTGAGAACTCTGTGTTGCAGATTTCCTGCAATACTAGGGCTATCTGGGAAGCCTGCTAAGTCTGGATGACCTTTTAGCATTGACCTTCAGAAACTGAGGTGAATTAGAGGAGGAATTGTTATGGTTATTGTAAACACTGTACCCCCGGGTTAGAAGTGTTTACACTTCTCATAACTGATCCAAGTCTGAGGATCCTTGTTCTAGAACACCACCTGTGAGGGGGTTGGGCTGTTTACAGGTTTGCAGGTACCTTGACCTCAGAATACCCTGTTACTTTGACTTGATAAGAGTACTCCATGTTGGACAGTTCTTGTGATTCTAAAACCCTGGACATGTGGCTCTTTATTTGAGCCCCCCCACCCTGGTTACTGGATTTATAGACCTCCATCTGGAATTCTTGAACACACATGGACTTATATCAGGGCATTTTGATCAGATCCAGCTCAGTCACAAACCCTTTGCATATCATTTGCATACATAATCATTGCATCATATTGACATTTGCTTATTTGTGTTTCAGGGTACCCATCTTCATTTGGTTCTGGTTTTGACCCCATCTTCAGTTTTGATTTGTCTTCATCAGCCATCTGCTTCAGTTATCACCTGCACCAGCCAGTCAGTGGCCCACTTCTTCAGCATTGTCATCAGTACCTTTCTCTACTCAGCCTTCAGCATCATGGCCCCTAAAAAGAGCAACATCACCTATCACTTCTTCCAGCCAGAATTGTCAGACATCAGGAGGATTCAAACCCTGATCACTCCAGATCACATACCTTTGTTCAGGGATCATTATGGAGATATACTGGACATGGTTATGGATCTGGACCCTTCACAAAGAAGCCTCATCCACATCTGCATTCAGTTCTATGATCCCCCACTGAGATGTTTCACCTTTCAAGACTTTCAGTTGGGCCCTCTGTTAGAAGAATACTCATCATTGGTTGGTTTGCCTATCAGGGGTGGAATCCCTTTCAACCCTGAGATGGTCTTTCCTGCTAATGGAGAAGTAGCAAAGGCTTTGCATCTGGAACCTGTCCTGATTGAACAACATATGACTTCTAAAGCTGGGATCCCTGGCTTTCATCTGGATTTCTTAATCTCTCAAGCTACCCTGAAAGCTTCTCTAGGAGAGTGGAAAGCTGTTTGTGCTTTACTGGCCTTGAGCATATATGGAATTGTGTTGTTTGCAGATGAGCCTCGATTCATTAGCAAGAATGCAATCCATCTGTTCATCCTAAAGAACCCAGTGCCAACTTTATTGGGGGATCTCTACTATTCAGTGCATCAGAGGAATGAAAAGCAGAGGGGAAGGTTAGTAAGGTGTTGTGCTCCATTGTTCCACACTTGGCTTCTCAGGCATCTGCCCAGGACAGATGCATTTCTGAACCCTTATCAGCAGAGCAACTGGGCTAAGAGACTCACTGTTCTAACTTCATCTGACATCAGATGGTGCACTCAGAGCACCAAGGGCAGGGATATCATCACCAGCTGTGGGCATCTTCCTAATGTGCCTTTGGTAGGAGTTAAGGGCAGTATTAACTACAATCCTCTGCTGTTCAGAAGGCAACTGGGCTATGCACTGGTCCACACTCCTAGAGCACAGGACTTGGTTGAGACCCTCTATTGTGAGAACAAGATTAGTTTGGCTGTTGTTAGGCAGGATGCCTGGGCTTGGGATAATGTTCAAACCAATGGAGTCACCATTTTGGGGAAGTGTAATAATGTGGCATCAGCACAATATTATGAGTGGTCCCGTGCCAGGGCCCAATTCTCTGGGATGCCCTTTACCATAGAAGACATGCCTGAGTCATCTTCAGCACCACCCCCTGCCACTATCAGTTTGGAAGAGTTTGAGAGCTTGAAGGAAAGGAATGAGAAGTTAACCCAGGCTTTGCAGAAGACCCTCCGGGAGAGGAGTGAAGGTATGAGGGAGATTGAGAGGTTGGAGAAGTTGAGAGTGGAGCATTTGACTAAGATTGAAAAGTCTGGGGATTATATCAAAAAGTCTAAGGCCGGTGAACAAATCCTGAAGAATGCTTGTAAGGAAGCCCAGTTCCAGAGAGCAAGGACAGACTTGTATTTGAAGGAGAGTCAAGCCCGGTGGGTCAGGATCACCGAGGCTCGTACCCTGGAAGACAAGAGAGTCCAAGACAAGATGGAGCAACTTGAGGCTAATGCAAAAGAACAGCAAGAAGCCCTGGCAGCAGCCCAGAGGGAAATATCAGAATTGAAGATTAAAGCAGGGGTGAAGAGGTCCAAGGACCAAGCTCAGCACAAAAAGCTAGCAGCAGCTGTTGCAACCCGGAACCTCCTTATCCGGAATCTCACGGAGCGTCCGGCTGATCCTGTGACCGAAGCACTTCTCAAGGAAGTTCGTGAGGATGAGTTTAGCCTTGGTGTTTGACCATTTGCTTGTTGTTGTTTCTATTCCATGTACTTTTACTTTTTGTGATGTATTTTGACCCCTTAAGGGGCCCGTGTTGTAAAATGAACAAGTTGTATTATTTCACTTTATGTAATATATTCATGTTAGTTTACTTCGGAAGCAACTTTCAACAGCATCTCCAAGGGCCTGGAAGGGTCAAAACTGAAGGCCAAACCGGATACCTTGAGAACAAATAAGCATAACTGCATTGCATGCTAACCCTTTGTTTGTTTTGTAGGTTTTTGTTTTGTTGTTGCTAACCTCTGTTGTGATGTTCAGGAACTATTGCTAGGCGCCGGGTATTTCCCCTCAACCGTCCGCACCGTTATCCAACCCGAAACAACCTTCCGGGAATTCAAATGGATCAGATGCAGCAGGACCTTACTGAGGTCAGAAATCAAATGGCCAACGAAAGGTTGGAGATGAGAACTCAGATAACACAGTTCATGGAAGTAATGAACAACTTAGCTCAAAGCCAGGAGAGGCTCAGAGCTTTGGTAGAAGGGAGGAATCAAGAGGAGCCCCATGTGGGAACTGCTGGCACAAGTAACAACGAGAGGGTCCAACCTCATGTCAATCCCCCAGTTTTTGGACCCCATCTCCATCCAGAGGCCAACATCCCTGTCAACATACAAGGGACTGCCACAACAGGTAGGGTACTACAGGAAGACCCTCAAGAAGACCAGTTCACAGTAATGGGCGCTGGTGAAGAGGCTTATGATAGAAGATTGGATGAAATAGCTGAGAAGTTGAGGTCCTTAGAATCTCAAAACTCTTTGGGCTTCGACGTTATGGACATGGGCTTGGTAGACGGGGTTAGGATTCCCCACAAGTTCAAGCCTCCATGTTTTGAAAAGTATAATGGGACTTCTTGTCCTCGAACCCATCTACAATCTTTTCTCGGGAGATTAAAAGCCTATACCATGGATGAGAAACTTTGGATGTTCTATTTCGAAGATAGCTTGACCGGAGCGTCGAGAGAATGGTACTCTCACTTGACAAGGGCAACTATTAGATGCTGGAAGGACCTGGCAGAGGCCTTCATCAGACAGTATCAGTATAATCTGGACATGGCACCCAACAGGACCCTCCTAATGGGAATGTCACAGTCGTCAAGGGAGAGTTTCCGAGAATATGCCCAGAGATGGAGGCAACTGGCTGCCGCTGTTCAACCACCGATGTCTGAACGGGAAATGGCAGATATGTTCATGAACACCCTTCAGGGAACGTATATTGACAGGTTGGCTGCTTTCTCTTCCACTAGCTTTGCAGATGTTGTCATAGCTGGGGAGAGAATTGAAAGCCTGTTGAAAATGGGTAAGATCTCTGATAATGGTGCCAGCTCGTCCAGTAATGCAAGAAAGCCTTTTGCAGGCCCGAGAAGAACTGGCGAGACCAATGCCGTCCACACCAACAGAGGCAGGCCCCAATATGCTCAAAGGTCAATAGCAGCAGTCACCATCCCTGCTCCAGCTCATCCTCAGCCAGTCTATCAACCTCCTCAACAAAGCTATCAGCCGCAACCTCAGTATCATCAGCAAAATCAATATCCTCCAAGAAATTACAACAACAGCAACACCAACAACAACAGTCAACAGAGGCCATTTCAGCAGAGGCCATCTCAAGCTAACAGAGTGATCAATCCGATCCCAATGCCATATGCTACTTTGCTGCCGCAGCTTCTGAAACTCGACCTGGTTGAGCTAAGAACGTTGGCACCTCCGGATCCCAACAGTCTACCCAGGAACTATGACTCCAATGCTAGGTGTGCTTTTCATTCAAACGCACCTGGCCACAGTACAGAAAAGTGCAGAGCTCTGCATATGAAGGTACAAGACCTGGTAGACTCCAAGGCTCTGAATTTCGCACCACCGCCCAATGTCAATAAAAACCCGATGCCAAACCATGGTGGTCCCCGGATTAACGCTATTGAAGAAGACAAACCGTCTTATTTAATAACCAGTGTGGGACAGATCAGGACACCATTGATAGAAATCAAGGCTCAGCTCTTGGAATGCCAGATGTACCCAGGGTGTGAATTGGGTTGTGCTTACTGCAATATCTCGATAAATGGGTGCGATAATTTGAGGAATGGCATAGATGGCCTAATTCAGAGTGGCCAGCTTCAGATCACCACATCATTTCCGACAAATCCAGCAATATCATCAGCAACGGTTTCAGAACCTCCTACAACTGCAGCAACTATTGTTCCTGACAATTCTTCGGCTTCATCAACAAGTACTTCATCTATCATCTCAACTGATCAGTTTTCAACAAATTTTTCTGCTACAACTTCAGCTTCACTCCACTTCGAGGCTTCTACAACGACAACATCCATTCTTCCACCATTGTCTCCTACAACTCCAGCAACAAATCATGAAGATGTCTCTACTGTCACCATATTCTATGATCCTGAAAGCAACTCTGCCTACCATTCAGGAGGTGCTGCTCCCACCAGAGCACCAGTTACAATCTTTTATGATCCACAAACAATTACGGTCCCTTCAGCAGCAGCAATCAGCCCAGTCACTGTCACGGTGCCTGGACCGGTACCATATGAAAGCAATAGGGCCATCCCTTGGCACTATGGCTCTGACGTGTACTGTGAAGGGAAAAGAATCACTCTTGAAACATCAACACCTGCACCACAAATTGACAATGTGGGGGGAGGCGGAGGCTTCACTCGAAGCGGACGTCTCTTTGCTCCACCAATTCAAAGACCTACTGCCGAAGCAGAAGCTGCTGCCAAGGCAAAAGGAAAAATCCCAGTGCAGGAAGATCAAGCTGTTAAAGAAGCCTTGAAGACACCGTTCAATCAAGAAGTTGATGAGTTTATGAGAATCATCAAAAAGAGTGATTACAAAATCGTGGATCAGCTTCACCAGACGCCATCCAAAATCTCTATCCTCTCACTGCTTATGTGCTCCGAAGCCCATCGGAATGCACTACTCAAAGTCTTGCACGCAACTTACGTGCCTGAAGAGATCACTGTCAACCAGTTGGAAACCGTGGTTGGAAATGTTACTGCTAGCAATGGGCTAGGGTTCACCAGTACTGACTTGACGGCGGATGCCGCAACCACAACAAAGCCTTGCACATAACCATGGAATGCAAAGGAGCAGTCCTCTCCCATGTACTGGTAGACACGGGGTCGTCCCTTAATGTCTTACCAAAGAAGGCTCTGGTGAAGTTAGAATATGATGGATTGGCATTGAGACCCAGCAACCTGGTGGTAAGAGCCTTTGATGGTTCTAAGAGATCGGTTCTGGGAGAGATCGAGCTACCTGTGACAATTGGCCCACAAACCTTTAAAACTATCTTTTATGTGATGGACATTCAGCCCGCCTACAGCTGTTTGTTGGGTAGACCCTGGATTCACGCCGCCGGCGCAATAACGTCTACCCTTCACCAAAAGTTAAAATTTGAGTGGGAAGGCCAAGTTGTTACAATCTGTGGGGAGGAGGATATATTTGTTAGCCATCTGGCTACTTATAAGTATATTGAAATGGATGGGGAGATCCATGAAACAATGAGCCAAGGATTTGAAGCCTTGAATGTGAATGAAGCATCTGCTGTATCTGGGATCTCCATGTCATCTTACCAACAAGCCCGGAAGGTTGTTGAGGAAGGAACTGCCCTGGGCTGGGGCAAAGTTTTAGCTGTGGAGGAGAAGAAAGACAAATTTGGGTTGGGTTACAGACCAACTCAACATCAAGCAAAGGCTGCTGGAGAGCCTGGTTTTGTCAGTGGGGGGATGCTTACCCCCGATGCTATCAACTGTCTGGAAGACGAGCTGGAAGAGGAGCGCAATCTGGAGAATTGGATTCGTCCAAAGATCCCGGGGAGCAGTGTCTCGAACTGGTCTTCCCAGGAAATTATAAGAGTTACTCATGCAGAGTAATTATTATTTCCTGTATTTTTATAAGCATGCATCAAAGTCTTGCATCTTGCCCAAGATGACAAGACTCATTTTGTAATCGGGCCATCTGTGCTTTTTGTGCAAACAAGATCAATTAATGAAATATCAGACATCTTTTTGCAAACGCGTCTTTTTTCTTTTCGTTCACTGTTTTTCCATTTTTCTTTTTTGTACAAAAAATAAATGGCAGTGTTTTCAAAATGACAACTTCATTTCACTTTTCTAAATAAGACTAAAATCAGATCACTAAAATGAACAACTTAACCCTTGCAGAGAGTGCCTTCCTGACAGCACCGACAACAGCACGGCTATGACATCGTATGATTTTGACAATCCGATCAATCAAGCTGATGAAGGGGTTGAAGAAGAATATGAGCTTCCTGAAGAGCTGGCCAGGTTGTTAAGACAAGAGGAAAAGGTTATTACCCCTCACCAGGAGGAGGTTGAAGTGATCAATCTTGGTACGGATGAAGACGTGAAAGAAGTTAAAATCGGGGCCTGCCTGCAAGACTCAGTGAAGAGACAACTGATTGACCTGCTTCAAGAGTATGTGGACGTGTTTGCTTGGTCTTACCAAGATATGCCAGGGTTGGATACCGATATTGTTGTGCACAAGCTGCCTTTGAGAGAAGAGTGCCCACCGGTCAAACAGAAACTGCGCCGTACTCGTCCAGACATGGCTATGAAAATCAAGGAGGAGGTACAAAAGCAATGGGACGCCGGGTTCCTTGCTGTAACTAGCTACCCGCCGTGGGTTGCTAACATAGTACCTGTGCCTAAGAAGGACGGTAAGGTAAGGATGTGTGTTGATTACCGGGATCTGAACAGAGCCAGCCCGAAGGATGATTTCCCATTACCTCACATTGACGTATTGGTTGATAATACGGCTCAGTTCTCGGTATTCTCCTTCATGGATGGATTTTCAGGATACAACCAGATTAAAATGTCACCTGAAGACATGGAGAAGACAACATTCATCACACCCTGGGGCACGTTCTGCTACAAGGTAATGCCATTTGGGCTCAAGAATGCCGGTGCGACATATCAACGGGCTATGGTAACATTATTCCACGATATGATTCATAAGGAGATAGAATGTTATGTGGATGACATGATTGCCAAGTCCCTTACTGAAGAAGACCATCTGGTAAATCTGCTCAAATTATTCAAGCGTCTGAGGAAGTACCAACTGAAGTTGAACCCCAACAAATGCACGTTCGGGGTGCGGTCTGGTAAGCTGCTGGGATTTATTGTAAGCGAGAAAGGGATTGAAGTTGACCCTGATAAAGTCAAAGCTATTCAAGAGATGCCTGCACCAAGGTCAGAAAAGGAAGTTCGAGGGTTCTTAGGTCGATTGAACTACATTTCAAGGTTCATATCTCACCTCACAGCAACCTGTGAACCCTTGTTCAAACTACTGAGAAAAGAACAAACGGTCAGGTGGAACGAAGATTGCCATAGGGCTTTTGACAAGATCAAGGAATATCTGCAAGAACCTCCAATCCTCATGCCGCCAGTTGAAGGAAGACCTCTGATAATGTACCTGACAGTATTAGAAGAGTCAATGGGGTGTGTGTTGGGCCAACATGACGAGTCTGGTCGAAAAGAGTATGCAATATACTACCTAAGCAAAAAGTTTACCGACTGTGAACAGCGTTATTCACTGCTCGAGAAAACTTGCTGTGCTTTAGCGTGGGCTGCTCGCCGACTAAGGCAGTATATGTTGACTTACACTACCTTATTGATCTCAAAGATGGACCCAGTTAAGTACATTTTCGAGAAGCCAGCTCTTACCGGACGGGTTGCAAGATGGCAGATGATCCTCACAGAATACGACATACAGTACACATCTCAGAAAGCCATCAAGGGCAGTGTACTATCTGAATATCTTGCTGAGCAACCCATTGATGACTACCAGCCTATGAGATTTGACTTCCCTGATGAAGACATCATGTTCATAAAATCAAAAGATCATGAAGAGCCTATTCACACTGAAGGGCCTGACCCAGAAGAAGAATGGACTATGATGTTTGATGGGGCTGTTAATATGAATGGTCGTGGTGTTGGTGCAGTACTCGTTACACCCAAAGGAGTTCACATGCCTTTCTAGGCAAAACTCACTTTCAACTGCACTAACAACGAAGCTGAATACGAAGCTTGCATTATGGGTCTTGAGGAAGCCATTGACCTCAGGATCAAGACATTGACCGTATTCGGAGATTCAGCTTTGGTAATTAATCAAACCAACGGAAAATGGTACACCCACCAGGATCATCTGATACCTTACAGGGATTATACAAGAAGGTTATTGACTTTCTTCACTACGGTCAAGCTTGAGTATATCCCTCGGGACGAGAATCAGTTTGCAGATGCTCTTGCTACCATTTCATCCATGATCAAAGTTCAAGCTGCCAACTTTGTACCTCAAATTTCAGTGTCCAGACTTGATAGACCAGCATACGTATTTGCAGCGGAAGTTATCAAAGATGATAAGCCTTGGTTCCACGACATCAAGTGCTTTTTGGAGGATCAAACATACCCACCTGGGGCATCTTCCAATGATAAGAAGACTTTGAGAAGGCTTGCTGGAAGTTTCTTTCTGAACACTGATGGGTCTTTATACAAAAGGAACTTTGATATGGTACTCCTCAGATGCGTTGATAAGACAGAAGCAGATTTGTTGATGCATGAAGTGCACGAAGGCTCCTTTGGTACCCATGCTGGAGGGCATGCCATGGCTAAGAAGTTGTTAAGATCAGGCTATTACTGGATCACAATGGATGCAGACTGTTGTGCCTATGCCAGGAAGTGCCATAAATGCCAGATCTATGCAGATAAGGTGCATGTGCCTCCCAACCCTTTGAACATCATGTCTTCACCATGGCCCTTTGCTATGTGGGGCATTGATATGATTGGCAAGATTGAGCCAACTGCTTCGAATGGCCACCGATTCATCCTAGTCGCCATCGACTATTTTACCAAGTGGGTTGAAGCAGCTTCCTACGCAAATGTTACAAGACAAGTGGTAGCCAGATTTCTGAAGAGAGATATCATCTGTCGATACGGAGTGCCCGAGCGAATCATTACTGATAATGGTTCCAATCTAAACAACAAAATGATGGCAGAGCTATGCCGGGACTTCAAAATTCAACATCACAATTCTTCTCCTTACAGGCCAAAGATGAACGGCGCTGTTGAGGCCGCAAATAAGAACATCAAGAAGATTGTGCAGAAGATGGTAGTCACTTACAAAGACTGGCATGAAATGCTACCATTTGCCCTGCATGGGTATCGCACATCAATCAGGACATCCACTGGGGCAACACCGTATCAACTTGTGTATGGTATGGAAGCAGTCCTACCTGTTGAAGTTGAACTACCCTCCTTACGGGTACTGATGGATGTTAAGCTGAACGAAGCAGAATGGGTCCGGTCCCGATATGAACAGCTGAGTCTGATTGAAGAGAAAAGACTGGCTGCAATCTGTCATGGGCAGTTATATCAGAAGAGAATGAAGAAAGCCTTCGATCAGAAAGTCAGGCACCGAGAGTACCAAGTGGGAGATCTTGTGCTGAAAAGAATCCTCCCTCCTCATACAGACCACAGGGGCAAATGGACTCCAAATTATGAAGGGCCATTCGTGGTAAAGAAAGTTTTCTCTGGTGGAGCACTAATGCTAAGCACCATGGATGGTGAAGATTTCCCGTCTCCTGTGAATTCAGATGCGGTTAAAAAATACTTCGCATAAAATGACCCGCTGGACACAAAAACAGAATGTAAGTCCAGGCAAAAACAGGGCATCCCGGCGAGTCAAAAACAGAATAAAAGACTCGGGCAAAAATAAGGGAAAATAAATAAAAAAAATTTTGTACACCCGCTGAGTTGAAAAGCCGCATTGGACAGCTCAGGCAAAAATGGGTATCCCCATGGATTGAAAACCCGAAAGGGAGATCCATGCAAAATAAGGGAATAAGCGAACAACTGCATTCTGAATTCGTCTGTATCATCTACAACTTGGTAAGCTTCAACAGGATCAAGCTTCAATCAGAATCAGCCTTCTTCAGAAAGCAGGGCGAGAAGAACGTCATTGTCATACGAGTCATAGCAGAAGAGGAAGTTCTTTTGAAAGCGTCATCAACACTGCTAACATTTTTGTTTCTCAATTTATAGCAATCTCCTCATTTCAGGGGATATGTTCCTTTGACTGTATCTCGCCAATTCAGGGCATATGAATTAATAAAACCAGATTTTCAGTCATGTCTCGTTCTGTACATTTTATTCGCAAAAATGTCTGATGTCTTAAAAGGAAAAATTGATTGCATAAGTACAGATGTTCTTCTCTAAGAAAATAAAGAAACATGCTTGCAGGGAATATACTTACTCTCAGAAGTATCCTAACTCCTATGACGGAATCCAGTAAAGGATACCTCGGGATCGTTTGTGCGTTTTCTTATCTCTGCAGGATTGCAGGTATCCAGAACGCAACTTGGGGCATGAAAGCTTCACCCTCAGCAAGCTGGCAGATCATTATCAACTCGGTCTATCTTCCATGTGGCACTGGAAGGTGCCCATTTCCCCAGCTAAGTTGCCAAATCAACATACACTCAATCTCAGCATCTGAAATACTCTATCCCCAGCTGAGTTGCCTCTCATTACTTTCCCCAGCTGAGTGGCCAACAACTCTCCCAGCCGTAGTACCAATCATTCCTCCTCAGCAGAATGCAAGAATCAGGGAATCATCTCCCCACAGAATCATCAGCCTCTATTCAGAAGAGCAACGCATGAAGGAATCACAACAGAGTGAAGAAAGCTTCTGCAAACCCCAGCTGGGCCTCTCATTTATTAGGATAGGTCTATCAGTGACCCGTATCCCCAAGCAAATATCATCTTATTAGATCTACCAATGATCTCATCCCCAGCTGGGAGGTCCATTTCAAACAGATCAGCCAGAGATCTTCGTAGCAACGGGATCCGAATCCCGGTTTGATATCTTGGCATAATCATGGCATTAGCATCATATTATCCCCTCAGAGCGTAGCATTCCGTCTAATACGGAGCATTACGGCAAAAGTCAAACGCATAGCATAATCATAAGCCATGTTATGAATTAGCACTTGTGAATAATAGCAGTTCATCAACATACAGAAGAGAAATCCCCACCAGAGTCCCAGCAAAAGCAGTTGCCTCACAAATCACAAACACCAGTTTATATTTCCTTGTGATACCCGTCCGTGTCATCATTCCCCAGTAAAGTCGCCTGAACACTCTGTGCAAACAAAATCACCCGTATTGCAGATACTTCTTGACACCCGTCCGTGTCAAATCACCAGCAAAAAGCCGAAGACACCCTCTTTGCACTCACACATACTTATATATACACTTTCTTGACACCCGTCCGTGTCATATCCCCAGCGCAGTCGCTTACACTTTTGCAACCCATATACTTGTTGATATTACACTCTTCTCCTTTTGACACTCGTCCGTGTCACCCGCCCCAGCAGATAAACATTCATCTATACACCATTCTCACTACTCGCTCTCATACAGATACTCGTCCGTATCTTGTACATACCAGTTATATACCCACAGATTCAACAGTAGTCTTTGTTCTTTGTTAACCAGTTGGTGCTCGTCCGTACCATCATCTCAGAACATTGCGTCTAATGTTTGTTTCTACATGATACTCGTCCGTATCATACTCTTAAGGATGCTCGTCCGCATCTTTAATCCATACACCGTGTCAAACACTTTTGTCTTCTTGAATATAGACACTCGTCTGTGTCTACTATTCCTCAGAAGAGTCCCTTCAGATTCAACACTCGTCCGTGTTCTCTATTAACCAGTTGATACTCGTCCGTATCATCATCTCTGAACATGTGTCAGTTTGTTTCTACCCGATACTCGTCCGTATCGTAGTCTTATGGATGCTCGTCCGCGTCTTTAATCTATACACAACATCTAAACACTTACACTTTCCTTTCTTGGTTGTGAACGCTCGTCCGTGTTCACTATATCCCCGGTAGATCGCCAACAAAGCGTTTTCTTTTATCTGACACTCGTCCTGTGTCATGATAACCCTGAGAGCAGCCGTACCCTGCTGAGTGGTCGTCCTCCACTTCTTGATGGTCGTCCTCCATCATGCTCATCCGATGGCCGTCCCCATCGTTGATTTTAGCAGCCGTCCCCTGCTAGGTGGTCGTCCTCCACCTTTTGATGATCGTCCTTCATCATTTTATCCAATGGCCGTCCCCCATTGTTGACTTTGGTTATCTGACACTCGTCCTGTGTCATGATAAGCCCTGAGAGCAGCCGTACCCTGCTGAGTGGTCGTCCTCCACTTCTTGATGGTCGTCCTCCATCATGCTCGTCCGATGGCCGTCCCCATCGTTGACCTTTTCTATCCGATGGCCGTCCCCATCGTTGATATTTTCGGCAGCCGTACCCTGCCAGGTGGTCGTCCTCCACCTTTGATGGCCGTCCCCATCATATACCCAACAGAGCAGCCATCCCCTGCTAGGTGATCGTCCTTCACCTTTGATGACCGTCCCCCATCATCTGTTTATTTCATTTATTCTTTAACCCGATGGCCGTCCCCGTCGTGGTCCCTTTTCTTTTTTTAGCCCGATGGCCGTCCCCATCAGTGGTTACTTTGCTTTATGAACTCGATGGCCGTCCCCGTCATGTTTCGTTAAATCCTCAGAGAATTTTACAGCTTTATCTTGATGGCCGTCCCCATCATAATATTTCATTTTTCCCAGCTAGTCGGCCGTCCCCGTCTTAGCTTTATCTTTTATCCCCAGCATGTCGGCCGTCCCCGTCATTGCTTTATTTTTAGCACTTTCCCAGCATGTCGGCCGTCCCCGTCATTGCTATTTACCCAGCAGTCGTCCTCTGCTCGACGGTCGTCCTCCGTCGCCCACACCTTACAATATACTTTATTTTCCTTTACAATCTATATCCCTTTTCTTCTTCATTTCTGTGAGTGCAAATTTTGGACTGTCTTTGGTATTCAACCACAAGTTATCTTGTTTGCCTGTTAAGCCGTTGCTTACAACCTGCACAGCTAACTCATGTTTGAATAGGGGCAGCTGTAAACACCCCAAATTTGCCCTCACTCATTCACACCATGGCTTGTGATCATTCTCATATGCATAAACACAATCATATCACCCCATATCTCATTTTTGATTCACTGGATAGTTTCTAAGTCATCTGCACCTAGGGTTTGTGATCTGAGCAATCCCAAAGCTTCTTGAGCCACCCCAAAGGTCACCAATCAATTCAAAGGGGTCTACATGTGTTCAAGCATCATATTACATCCTCTCAAGGTCAAGATTTCCAAAGAATCACAAGAACTAGGGCTTTAATGGATGCAGAGCCAAGTTTGACTGCACAGTTGACTTTAAAATTAGGGTTTTGGTTTCAGAGGCCATAACCCCAAATTTTTTGGTCATTCTTGTTTCCATTGGTCTCTATATGGTATAGGGAGTATGCATATCAATTTTCATGAAGAAATTCCATGGGGAAGTCATCTGATCAAGAGTTGACTTTCTAGACAAGTCAGTGTAAAATCAGGGCATCTGAGGCCCCCAATGACCCAACCAATGGGTGATCTTCATCATTTTGAGTGTATATGATCTTTATTTGATCATGGAAGAAGGTTGAAGTTCATAAAAATCAAGAATTTAGGGTTTTTGCAAATGTTGACTTTTTGGGCATAGTTGACTTTTCAAGAATGCTTCATTTTAGGTCATTTTTCAAGCCTTGATTCTTGGTCCAAAAATGCTTCAAATGGGAAAACTTTGGTCATGAAAGTTGTAGATCTCATCTTTCCCTTTTCAAAAAGTACAAGAACATGATCAAACTCTTTTTGGATCAAAAGTTATGGTGTGACAAAGTTGGCCAAAATCATTGATTTTCAAGGCATGCCTCAAATGGGAATTTTGCAAAACCATGAACCAAAGCCAATTGCAACTTCTAGTTCATTTCAAACCAGTATGCAAACATTCTATAAGTCATAAAAATCAGAATTGAACCAAGAATGCCCATGAATTATGGCTTGTGGGATTAGGGAATCACATGTGAACCAAAAAGCCAACAACTTGCAAAATCATCATTGTGCTTCTACCACTTGATGCATTGGATGCTGCACTTTGCTAGCCCTCTCACATCATCTTGCTGCACCAGAACCAGCCCATGTACTAGCTATAGATCAAGCCATACTTGCCTTACACAAAATTTGACTTTTTGCAAAAGGTGACTTACCAATCAATAAAGCACATGTCCAATCATCTGACCAATGAGAGAGGTTTATGTGGACAAAGAGCAAGCCATTTCATACATCTAGCAAAGCTGAAACACTCTCAAGATCACATTCACAAAAACACTCCTTTTTGCATAAGCCTTCGAATCTGCCTCCACAAGCTCAGAACACTAAAACCATTTCCACACTTCAACTCACCATATTTCATAGACCTCAAAGCACCAAGAGCCAGGCTTGATTTGAGCAAGAACACCCCATTGCCATTCTTCACCTCAGCCTGCATTTTCCTTCGAATCTCTCTCCACAAACCTCAAACACAAGAACAAACTCAACCAACAATCTCTACTCACCTCACTGACCAGAAACCAACCATTGTTTTGGCCTGAAACACCCCATGTCTCAAATACGATTTTCACATGCCCTTGGTCAGAGCTTCTGCAAACTCACTCCAGAGGTTGTTTAAACTCCAACTAAGCATCCAAAGCTTCAAAGGTGGATCATTGGGACCTGATTGAGCCAAAGAATCATCCAGAAAGCTCCTAAATCAAAAGCTCCATCTCAGGTGACACCATGAACTTTTTTTTCCAGAACTCCTTTTTCTTGTTAAAATCTTGTTGTGTATGTTACACTGATCATTGGGATCTATTCACTTTCGAAAATAAGCCAGAAATGAGTATGTTATGGTGTTCTGAAAGTTTGACCTAGAAATTTCATTGCTTCGATTCTTGTTTGTGTGTGAGTTTAAACATGATTTGATGCTGGATTCGTGCTTAGGGTAGTTGGTAGATGGTTTCTGGAGGTTTAGAGCTTCTGATTTGGCCTGGGGAGGGAGATGGCATTTTGAGGTGAACGGAGAAGATGACCGGAACACTGTTCCGGTCATCTGAGAGTGATTAACGGCAGGGTTAGGGTTTTAAGCATTAATTAGCAAGTTTGAATTTGAGCCGTGAGATGTGGCGCGCAGTCAATTCGCGCGCAGGCAACTTTGAATCTGGTCCCTAGGATTTGCATACTTCCCATTAAATCAGATTAAATTCATTTATTTTTATATTTATTCCATTTGTTTTGCATAATTATTTTAAAATAGTAAAAATGGCTTAAAAATTATGAAACTTTTTCTTAAAAGTTTTATTAATTTTTAAGACCCAAAAATATTTTTATTTTATTTTTTATCATTAAAAAAGTATTTTTAAATATTTAAAAGATTATTTTTAATTGGTTAATGGAAATTAATTAATTAAAAATACTTTTAGGTATTTAAAAATCACCAAAAAATTCATGAAATGTTCTAAGATATTTAGAAACATTGTCCAACCTTCAAACCAAATTTCTTTTTTGATCTTGATGCATTTTGAGAATTTTCCATTGAATTAAATCATTTTTGGTGCATTATTTTGATCATAAGTTCAAAAATTCATTTCTGCCTATCTAAGAGGAGTTGGACATTGGTTCTTCTTGCATTGTTTTGTGTTTAGCATGTAGTTTCTAGGATTAAATGGCCATGACTTGTTTCCTCATTTTCAATTTGTTTGGCATTTCTTTTGTTTAGGAACCCTAAAAACCCTAATAACTTAGAAAAATCATAACTTGAGTTTGGTTAAGAGTTGAGACCTCCCCTTTGAACCTTGGTTTAGTATAGGTTTAGGGTTTCTTTGGGTGGCATTTTCCATTTTTTTATCTTAGGGTTTGCTTCTGTTTTTGGTTTTTGTTTGTTGTTTGACTCATAAACCCTAATTTGGGCTTTCTCTTGCATCCTTCTTGCATTCTCTTGCATAACATGACTTGTCTTAGCATTTCAAGCATTCTTGTGATGCATTTGACATCTTAGGACACATAGGAAGCATGTTTGATCATTGCATCACATATTTGCTATGTCATTTGCCTTGTATGCTTCCTAACTTTTCATGTGTGTCCATGCTCCTTAGCTTGCATCATTTGCATCCATGATCTTGTATGAACATCTCCATGCCTTGCCTCATGTTTGTAGCATCTCATAGCATCATTATCATCATCAACATGCTTCTGGTTTTGTTTAGCATCATACCATTTCATCTCATTTGGCATTGCATTGCATTTCTTTTCTAACATTTCAGGTGGTAAGTAAACTTGAGGAGTGAATTTGCCTTCACTTCTCATAACTTTTCTTTTCATCTCCCTTGCATCCATTGCTGCATTTTTGTTTGTGTTTGAGTTTGAGCTTGCTCATTCTTGTTCTTCTTACTTTCTTTCTTCAAGTGACTTGACTTCTTGAATGAAGCAAGTCACTTTGCTTCTCCTGATCCTGTTCATCTGCTTCCTGGTGGTTCCATTGAAGATTGTTCTTGAAAACCTCACAAACCTTAGGAACAACCAAGCATGACAATGAATTAGGGTTTTGATTAGTCTCCCCTCTTAGTTTTACCTTTGTGTCTCTTTGAGTCATCTCTCCTCATCTCATAATCAGGGACTAAACCCTAAAGGCTTTAAGGCTTTGTGATTAAGCTTATGCCTGCATCCTTCTCTTAGGATGTAGTGTATAACTTTAATCCTAAGTGTTAAACCCTTAATGTGTTTAAATCTCTTAATCAATTCACTTAATAATCATCAAGACATCACACTTGTAACTTGGGCCTTGCATTAGGGTTCTAATTCTTCCTTAATTGGTTAAGAAGGACTAACCCTAGTGTTAATGGACAAGTCCCCCTCAAGTTGTCTTACAAACCCTAAAAATCATTTCATCATCTTACCATTAATCTAAAATCCACTTAATCAAAGGCTTGTTTTGTCATGAGTTTAATCCCTAATCATGGATTAAGTTGAGGAGTTTTCCTCAGCTTAAACATTCTCATCTATTATCCTTCTATTAGGATGGTGTAATGAGTCTGTTTAATCCCTGATCATGGCTTAACCTCATTACTCAACACTAAACAAAAACCCCAAAAACATCTAAATAACCACAAGTAGGTTAATGATCTTAATCCTACACCAGAGGTGATTAAGTGTGAGAATCTGACTTCACACTTAAGGTATTCTCATTACCCCTGATCAGAGGGAAGATGTGATGAGTTTACTAAATCCATTGGTTTAGGCTTAAGCTCATTAACTTATGACAAACTTTCAAAAGCAATAAAAGACTGAAAACACAAAAAAACAAATAATAATCGTCTCCTTCGGGATTCTTCTCTCATCTCATTCACTCACAAACGAGAACTCGCTTCTTCCGTCTAATGCAAGACAGTTAGCACCTGAGCCAGACAGGTCATACACTTGAGCATAGGCAAGTAAGCAGTTCACAAGTCAATTCATCTTTCAGTCTCTTTGGGTCGAACTACGGTGTTCTGACTTCCTCATTGCACGAGAGGATACGTAGGCATAACTTAACAGTTATCGAACAAAAGTCTCTGTATATTCCCCCTCTTTCCAGCATTTTTCTCTTAGCCTCATTATCATGAGCAATTTATTCTCGTTCATACACTGACACATCATTTATATATATCACACTTCACTTTCTTTTACACAGACACCTGTACATCCTTTTCCAGGTCTTTATACACAAATTGCACTGACACTACCCCTTTAAAACACAAATCTTTTAAGCGTGGATCCCGTCGAGTACGACGGACAATCTGGGTGCTAATACCTTCCCAGGTTGTAACCAACCCCCTTTCTTAGTCTCTCTGGTTCGCAACCGTCTTATCCATCTTTTCTAGGTCTATGCAGCATTGCCTTTCCTTCGGGATAAAAATGCCTAGATGGCGACTCTATTCATCTCCAGTGAGTTCACGGCTGTGTGTTCTCGCTGTCCCTCTCGCCGACCGTTCGCGTCTGTACCTTCATATGATCCATTTTCATTTGTCGGGAGCGACAGGAACTGGTGAGGGATTTGTGGATGTGATAGGTATGTTGGGTGGTGGAGGGTTAGTGAGGGTATTTGGTGGAGGGACAATTTGGTTATTTGGTAGATGATTAGAGATGGGAAGATTAGTAGTGGTATTGGGAGTTTTTGAAAGTTTATCATATTGGGATGGAAAGTAAGACCGTGAGGTAGAGGACACTGAATCATTAGGGATGAAAGGGAGTATATGTTCATGAAAAATGACATTTCTAGATATGAAAATGTCATTGGTATGAAAATTAAGCAGAATATGACCCTTCATGCCAGATTTATAACCAAGGAAGATAGATTTTCTGGCTTTGGGGACTAGTTTGGTTTTATGGGTTTGGAGGGTTGAGGCATAACATAGTGAACCAAAGACTTTGAATGATGATAGATCATGTAATTGGTTGTGAAGTGTTTGATAAGGGGACTAGCCTTTGAGAATTGGTGTAGGGACTCTGTTTATGATGAATGTGGCATATTGAAGGGCATAGGACCAAAAAGGTTTTGGCAATTTGGACTGGTATAAGAGGGCTCTACCAACATTTAAAAGATGTTGATGTTTTCTTTCTACTCTACCATTTTGTTGAGGATTCTCAACACATGATCTTTGGTGAAGGATGCCTTTAGAGACATAAAATTGATGAAGCATGAATTCAGGTCCATTATTTGTTCTTATGGTTTTGGGAGTAGTATGAAACTGGTTTTGAATCATAGTAATGAAGTGTTGTAGTTGTAATGAAGCCTCAGACTTAGATTTCATTAGAATGATCCATAAAAATCTAGTATGGTGATCAAGGATTGTTAAGAAATATTTGTAGTTATGAATGGATGGTATGGCAATTGGTCCCCAAATATCAAAATGTAATAATTCAAATATATGAGAAGCTATAGAATTACTTGAGTGGTAAGGTAATTTTATTTGTCTAGGAAAATGACAAATGTCACAAGCTACATTATTATCATATACAAAAGAAGGATACATCTTTGACATTTTAGATAATCTACTAAGAGAAACATGCCCTAGTCTAAAATGCCAAAGAGCAGATTTGGGAATGACAATGTTTTGAGGATGGGAATCAGTGTTACAATTATTGGCTTGGGTGAAGGGGAAATTTTAAGGTGATGAGGGGATGGTTTTGTCTTAAACAGGACGGACCTTTGCAAGCAATTTATATAAGCCATTATCTTTGCTACCCAAACCAATTATCCTCTTGGTATTCAATCTCTGCAAAAGGCATTGATCAACAGAAAACACAGTTGAACATTTCAGATCTTGACAAATCTTGGAAATAAAAATAAGATTTAGATTAAAATCAGGAGCATACAAAACATGATTAAGATAAAATAGAGGTGAAAAGTTGTTGTTTCCAGCATACTGAACTATGGTACAATTACCATTGGGAAGAGTGATTTTAACAGGTTGAATTTTGTAGTATGAGCTAAACAAAGTTAGAGATGCACAAACATGATCATTAGCTCCTGAGTCTAAAATCCATGTAGGTGAATTCATTAATGGCAACATGGAAAATGGTACCTGAAGCATTGTAACACCCCAAAGTTTTCTCTCTTATTTATCACCATTTCCGAGTAGCTTATGCTTTATTTCCGTGTCATCCTGCATATCTGTCCATAAATTGCATAATAAAAACAATCATAGAAAGCATACATCATTGGTTAAGGCGCGGGGCATATGATCAAGGGTTATTGGGCAACTCTCGGAAGGAAAATAATCTAAGAAAATATGACCAAGACCGGATGTCCAAGGTTTCCCACCAAAAAGAGAAAATTTCAAATTTTGGTTGAAGTAACTGGTTACCTGATAACACTAAATTTCACCGTATTTCTGACTTTGATTTCGCATACATTCTTAGTTTTTATTGTTATTTTATGTTATTACTTTGTTTTTCCTTACTTTCAGGTTTTTTATGTAATCGGGGCCTAAATCGAGAAAAGGAGCGAAAAAGGAGTTGAAATAGACGAAAACCAAGAAATTCAACTTTTTACACTTACGGCATCCACCATGGCTAGCGCCATGGGGTCAGCCATGACGTGGCCACGTCTTAAGATCACTCAACAACTGCCAAGGCCCACGATCCCCACTTTCTCCACCATTTTGTACTCATGGCGGGCGCCATGGCCTTATGGCGGGCGCCACAAGGCAAAATTGTTTCCCTCCACTTTTTAGTGGAGGGGGCATCCTGGTCTTTTCCCACTTAATGTTTGCCTATAAATAGGACTTTAGAATTTCGTTTTTATCATCCAAACTTAGAATCTCTTAGGCATATATCAGTTATAAAGTAGTTATCACTTCACATCGGGGTGTTACTACAATCGAGTGATCGAGTTTGTATATGTTTGTGTGATCGAGTTTTGGAGCACTCTGGGAGGAAGTTAATCCTGCCGCCATTTTAATTCCAGTTCGTATTTTATTTTTCCGCACTCGCTTTATTTTATTTACTTTCCGCATTGCTTTACTTTTATTTATTTCCCGCATTGCTTTACTTTTATTTATTTCCCGCACTCGCACTACTTTCGTTTATTTTTCGCACTCACTTTAAATACCTTTATTTCTCGCACTCGCACTACTTTTATTTACTTTCCGCACTTGCACTACTTTTATTTACTTTCCGCACTCGCACTAATTACTTTTATGAAAAATAATAAAAAGAACTTTTACTTTACCATGTCTAACTAAATCCATAAAGGTTAGAATGTAAGGATCGTAATTGAACCGGTAATCCGTACAACTGTTAGTAGAAACACTTAAGGGATATTTTAACTTTCAATTTAAGTTCAATTGTTTTTAACATTTCAAAAACATCCAAAAGCGCTTTGTCTAGTTCATTAGGAGTTTTTAGATTAAAAATAAAAGAGATTTTAAAACGATTTTTGGACGCGTTAAGAAGTTTAGAGTCTGGTTTGTGAGAACCTCTTTTTGCTAAGAAATCCAGGTTAAAGTACTTATCAACTTAGTTAAGATACTATATTTCATAAAAATAGGTTTACTACTCTAACGCAGTACGCACCTTTTTATCCATGACAATAAGAGGGGTTGATTAGAGAGTACAACTCGGTTCTGAATACGCGAAAGCGACAGTTCCTGTTAAATTAGTTCTTTTCAAAGTGGAAAACATTGCTCATAAGTAGTTTTATTAACAAGTACCAGATCATCAATTGATTACGTGAATTACATTCAAGCCTGTGTTTATTAATTGTTTAAAATTACCATTTTATTTACCATTGCGCACTCCTTAAAACCATTACATTCAGTTGCCTTAGATACACACCATAACAACAGGTACGATAGATTGACACTTGGTCTCTATGGATTCGACAATCTTTTATATTACTCTGACGTGTTCGTACACTTGCGAAAAACACACATCAAGTTTTTGGCGCCGTTGCTGGGGACCAATTTCGTCGAATTTCATACCCTGTAGTTATACCGTTTAGACTAAGGTTGTTACCTGCCGGTCAATGCGAAAGACTCGTAGTGTCGGAAGCTCAGTAGACCCTCTAGCTGAACCTGAACGTTACGCTCGCGCACATTTGTTTTTCCATAGGAATAGGAAAGCTATGGCCGAAGATCAAAACCGAAGACCTCTTAAGGACTTTTCCCAACCATCAAACGAGGAACCTAGTTCCAGTATAGTAAACCCCGCTATCCCAGCCAATAATTTTGAACTTAAACCATCCCTGCTGCAATTAGTGCAACAGAGACAATTCGCAGGTCTTGCTACCGAGAACCCAAACCAACATTTAAAAAACTTTCTCCAGTTAGCAGACACCTTTAAAACCAATGGAGATCCTCCTGAGGCGATACACTTAAGATTATTTCCTTTTTCCCTCAGAGATAAATCTCTATCATGGTTAGATTCCCTTCCACCCAATTCCATAACAACTTTGGAAGACCTTAGAAAAGTATTCCTTGCTAGATATTTTCCCCCAAGTAAGACCGCTCTTCTTCGAAACCTAATAACCAGATTTATCCAACACCAAGGAGAATCGTTGTTCAAAGCCTGGGAGAGATATAAAGAGCTACTAAGAGCATTCCATCATCATGGCTTAGAGAATTGGCTAATCATTCAAACCTTCTATAATGGACTTCATTATAACACTAAGATGACCATCGACGCTGCCGCTGGTGGCGCACTGATGAACAAACCTTACCCTGAAGCTAGTGCCTTTATCGAAGATATGGCCCAAAACCATCAATCATGGGGAGTAGAACGAGCAACAGTGGAAAAGAAGGAAGCCCAAGGAGGAATACATGAGCTAAGCTCTATGGACATGATGCAAGCTAAAATGGACGCGTTGGCCCTTAGAGTCGAACATATGTGTACAACCCTGAATACTATGGCTGCAGTTTCGCCAAATTGTGAGATATGTGGGACGCAAGGACACCAATCCGCCGAATGCAATTTGTTTAATGAGACCAACCCTGAGCAAGTGAACTACACCCAAGGGAACCAATTTTCAAACACATACAACCCTGGATGGAGGAATCACCCAAACTTCTCCTATAAAAATAATAACCCTATCCAAAATACCGCAACTCCGAGACAACAAGGGTACCAAGCTCCGAGAACGAATCAACCTATGCAACTTGTACCACCAAATCCGAGCTTTTAGAAAATTGTGGAAAATTTTATCACCGCTCAAACACAACAAAACAAAGAGTTCATGAACCAAAACGTCCATGTTAACGAACTAATTACCCAGTTAGGAACCAAGGTTGACCAAATTATTACTCATAATAAGATGCTTGAAACCCAGATCTCTCAGGTAGCTTTAAACCAAGCCCCTCAGACTACACCTGGAGGACAGTTCCCTGGACAACCTCAACAAAACCCGAAAGGGAAAGCAAATGCCATTACTCTACAAAGTGGAACCGCTTATAAGGAACCTTCAAACCCTAGATTAAGTGATCACGAAACTTCTGAGAGAAATAAAGAGAAGGAACCAGAGGAATCTGAAAACCCGAAAAGTCAAGAAAAAGGAGAAGAACCTAAAAACAAAACCTATATACCACCACCGCCATACAAACCACCAATACCATACCATCAAAGACTAAAGAAAACCCAAATCGATAATCAATATCAAAAATTCGTTAAGGTTATAGAAAAAATTCACGTAAAAATCCCCTTTACAGAAGCCATCACCCAAATACCTTCTTACGCTAAGTTTCTCAAAGACATACTTACAAATAAACGCAGACTTGAAGATCTGAAACCTGTGGAATGTAATTCTATTTCCGAAAATAGGTTAGCAAAGAAAGATAAAGATCCCAGAAATTTTTCCATTCCTTGTATTTTGGGGAATCATGTCATCGAAAAAGCTTTTCTAGACTTATGAGCTAGTGTGAGCTTAATGCCTTTAGCAGTTTGTGAAAGGTTAAACTTAGGAGAAATACAACCTACTAAGATGTCACTTCAATTAGCCAATAGATCCGTTAAATACCCTATAGGCATACTTGAAGATGTCCCGGTTAGGATAAGTCAGTTGTTTATACCTACTGATTTTGTTGTCATGGACATTAAAGAAGATGACGACATACCAATCCTCCTAGGTAGACTGTTCTTATCAATCGCTGGAGCCATAATAGATGTTAAAAAATGGAAACTAACCTTTGAGGTAGGTGACGAGAAGATAGAATTTGTACTCTCGAAATTTCTTATGGCACCTGTAATAGGAGATGCTTGTTATGCCTTAGATATCATTGATGAATGCATTAGGGAATTAGAACAAGAAGAAGAAACTGAATCTATAAAATTGCCATCAACCCTTATTTGGGAAGATGACAGTTATAAAAAACCCTACATTGATGATAACCTTCACGAATGTTTATCCCTTACCCCAGATCCTATGCCTTTCCCTATGAAACCAACCGTAAAACTTAAGGAACTGCCTAAGAACCTGAGATACGAATTTCTTGATCAAGAAATGGACCGTCCAGTTATAGTCAGTGCTACCTTGGACCAAGGGGAAACAAACCAATTGTTAGATGTTTTATGAAGGTACCCCTCAGCTTTAGGATATAAGATCTCAGATCTAAAAGGAATAAGCCCATCCGTATGCATGCATCAGATTTTGCTTGAAGAAGATTCAAAACCCTCCAGAGAACACCAACGAAGAATAAATCCTATGATGAGTGAAGTAGTTAAGACTGAAGTTCTTAAGTTACTAGAGGCAGGTATAATATATCAGATCTCGGATAGTAAATGGGTGAGTCCTGTGCATGTAGTACCTAAAAAGGGAGGCATCACAGTCGTGCAAAATGAGAAGGGTGAACCTGTAGCAAAAAGAACTGATGGAGGTTGGCGTATGTGCATAGACTATAGAAAATTAAATAAATCAACTAGGAAGGACCATTTCCCATTACCATTCATAGACCAAATGTTGGAGCGCCTAGCCAGACACTCTTACTTTTGTTACCTAGATGGATATTCAGGATTCTTCCAAATACCTATTCACCCCGAAGATCAAGAAAAAACTACCTTTACATGCCCTGTCCGAAAAAGGTATAGAGGTAGACAAGGCTAAAATAGAAGTCATAGAGAATCTAAAACCGCCGAAGACTATCAGGGAGATAAGAAGTTTTCTTGGACATGCCGGATTTTACCGACGTTTTATCAAGGACTTCTCCAAAATAACAAAGCCCTTAACTGGTCTTTTAATGAAAGATGCTGAATTCATCTTCGATGAAAAATGTACTAAAGCATTTAATCTACTGAAGCAAGCTCTGATTTCAGCACCTATAATGAAACCCCCTGATTGGTCATAACCGTTTGAGATAATGTGTGACGCTAGTGACTATGCTGTAGGAGTTGTTCTAGGCTAGAGAAAAGATAAAAAGTTACACGTAATTTATTATGCCAGTAGAACCCTAGACGTTGCACAGCTCAACTACGCAACAACCGAAAAAAGAGCTCCTAGCTGTAGTTTTCGCCATAGACAAATTTAGATCTTATCTAGTAGGAGCCAAAATTATAGTTTACACCGACCATGCTGCCATTCGTTACTTACTAAGTAAAAAGGATGCCAAACCTAGGCTACTTCGATGAAATTTATTACTTCAAGAGTTTGATTTAGATATCCGTGATAAGAAAGGCACATATAATGTAGTAACTGATCACCTTTCTAGGCTAGAATACCTGAAACCTGACTCAGTACCCATAAATGACGATTTTTCCTATGATAGACTGATAGCCCAACTAGAAACTATTGAAGATGATAACTCAGACCCACATGAGCATTCTCATAAATCCTTAGCTATAAGTAATGTACCTTGGTATGCAGACTTTGTTAATTACCTAGCCGATGACATCATACCCCCCAATCTAAATTACCACCGGAAGAAGAAGTTCTACAGTGATGTGAGAAACTTCTATTGGGACGAACCATTTCTTTTCAAGAGAGGTAAAGATGGCATTTTCCACCGTTGCGTTCCAGAAGAAGAGGTACATAATATAATTAAGCATTGTCACTCTGCACCCTATGGTGGACATGCAAGCACATCTAAGACCTACGTCAAGATCCTTCAAGTTGGCCTATTCTGGCCTACTATGTGGCGTGATGTCCATGCTTTCATTGTCAAATGTGACAGATGCCAACATACAGGAAATATTTCAAGACGTAATGAAATGCCTCTAAGAAATATCCAAGAAGTAGAACTCTTCGACGTATGAGGTATAGACTTTATGGGACCGTTCCCACCATCTTTAGGAAATCAGTATATCTTAGTAGCTATTGACTACGTGTCTAAATGGATTGAAGCTATTGCCGCACCCACGAATGACACCAGAGTAGTCATCAAATTATTTAAAAACTATATATTTCCCAAGTTTAGAACCTCCCGTTTAGTCATAAGTGATGGAGGATCACACTTCATATCAAGAATATTTGATAAAATTTTAAGCAAGTATGGAGTTAACTATAGAGTAGCAACACCATACCACCCACAGACTAATGGACAAGTGGAAGTATCTAATAGGGAGATCAAACAAATTCTTGAGAAAACTGCCTCTATATCTAGAAAAGATTGGTCGCAGAAACTTCAAGAAGCGTTATGGGCCTATAGAACCGCTTTCAAGACCCCTATAGGAACAACCCCTTATCAACTGGTCTATGGAAAATCATGTCACTTACCTTTTGAGTTAGAGCATAAGGCCTATTGGGCCATCAAAACTTTGAATTTGGATTACCTAACTGCTGGTGAAAAACGTATCCTTGATATCCATAAATTAGAAGAGCTCAGACAATCTGCCTACGAAAATGCCATCAAATACAAAGAAAGAACAAAATCTTAGCATGACAAAAGAATCATAAGAAAAGACTTCAAAATAGGCGATCCTGTTCTCCTGTTCGATTCTAGGTTACGGATTTTTCCAGGGAAGCTTCGTTCGAGATGGACTGGCCCTTTCGAAGTATCTAAGATTCTAAGATCTGGTGCTATTGAAATCAAGTACCAAACATGTAAACCGTTCATCGTCAATGGACAGAGGTTGAAGCCCTACGAAGGAGGTGACATCCCAACAACATACACCTGCCATACTCTGAGTGATCCACCATATCCTTCGAATGATGTGTAAAATCCGGTCGTCGAGCTAACGACGTTAAACAAGCGCTGCATGGGAGGCAACCCATGGTTTTCTTATCTTACTTACTATTTATTCATTTTTACTCTATTTTAAATTTGTTTACTTTATTATTCTGTCAAGACTAACGATTGAATGTTTTATGTGATTTCAAGACTTGTTTGCTAACCTTGTGTAGAATGCAGAACCTCGATGACATGCACGTGGCCTTTAGAGACGACGCACAGAGAGAGCGTTACTATGTCCACATGAGATGCCCTATGGCACCTACCAGGTACCTAGACCAAGATTGCATGGATGCCTTGGGGATAGAGCCAAGCGTCAGATTCTTATGCCACCAACTCTAGTGGGACCAGTTCGACGATATGAACAACACTTACAGGAACTTGACTCTAGAGTTCCTCAACTCGTTTGACTATGATCCTTGGGCTGGATCCGATGAACATGTTGTTTTCAGAGACACCGATGGGGTATTTTATAAGTAGAGAAGTGGAAAATTTTTGGTCTAACATCTCAGGTGGAGGGAGCCAAGATCCTTCCACTCAGTTTTCTCAGGTAATCCTCAACCCTGCGTTAAGGTACTTCCAAATGATTCTAGCAAACTCTTTCCTTGGTTTGCCAGATACAGAGACTCTGCTGAGTGAAGAGGTGATTTTCCTACTGTTTTATGCGACTCAGTCACGCCCAGTTGCTTGTGGCAACTTTCTGTTGAAGGGCCTTGCCAGTGTCGCCAGGTCATCTGTAGGCATTATACACGTCGGTGGGATTGTTACACAGATTGCTACTGCATTGGGTTTGTCTCGCAAATTATTGCATCCCAGGACCTTCTGCTGCTACACGACCCTGGATGTTGACTTTTGTCTTGATAGCGGATTGATGAGGAGGGCCTCTTTTGAGCCCAACACGTTTAAATTATTGATCGACGGTGAAGTGATACATTAGTTTACACTACCAGACCCGCTGATGACCAGTGTCCACGACCCTGCTAATTGGAGTTATGCTTTAGAGGGTTATGGAGAGACTATCGAAGAGCCAAAATCACCTCCCGCTGTTGAGTACACTCCTACACCTCTTTCTCCCCGAATCACTGTTATGTCTAACAATATGTCTTTGCAGCCACCTGGTCTACAGACCCAGATTTATGAGCTCCGCAAGGAGACTGCCCTGCTCAAGCAGGAAGTAGCGGACTTGGCATTACAGATCGAGGTATCTGATCTCACTCATGCCTCAGAGGCCGATGCTCTGTATCAGCAGATTGAAGAGCTTCGGAGGGAGATAGCTGAGATTCGTGGATCGAACCAGGAAGAGAGGCCTACCACATGATCATGTTACACTGACATTATTACTCTAGTATTTAATTTTTTTTCATGCTTTATTTTATTTCTCGCATCTCCAGACATATTTTATATTATCGCATATATTACATTTTTTTTCATGTACTTTGATTTTATCTTATATATTATTTCATGCACTAATCTCATTTTTCTCTTTTCTTTTGTTTTATTTTATGTCGAATAAAGAAAAAAATTTTAAAGACAAAAATATTTTCATTTTTGTCTTCATAAAAAAATATGCAAGCTTCATGCCTTAGAAGAAAGAAGAAAACGCTATCCGGACCCCCCCCCCCCCCCCCCGAAGACCGAAGGTACGCAAGGCCCAAAAGAAGAATTGAAAATTTTAAGGCCCAAAGGCAAAATAGCCTTATGGCGGGCGCCATAGGCCCATGACGGGCACCACAACGTCCTACCCTATTTTCGGGGCTGATTCTTCTCCCCCACCATTTTCACACCTTCAAACTTCCAAAACCCATTTTTCCAACTTCCAAAAACCCCATTGAACCCCATTAAAGCTCCCACATATCCAAAACATTCACCATCTATAAAATCCATCCAAAATCCATTTTTATTTTCATCCACCACAAACCATAAAAATCCAACCTTTACCATTTCTCACATAAACCATTTTTCACTTCTCAAGGAGCAACAACAATGGAGTTCAACGGATATCTTCTTCGTGATGGAAGACCAGGAGATAGGCAAAGGAAAATTATTCAAAGGCTTCAGAGTCGAGAAATTTTCTCGACTAGGTACGTCGATGATAACTGTCTTTACTCTTTGGGTCTGTATCATAGTGTTTTTCATTTATTAGATTTTCTAGGCTTGCATAATATTTTTGTTAATCAGGAACCTACCTATGAGAGGCTGACAGTTGAGTTTTTAAGTTCATTGATATACACTATCAGTTCTAACACTGCTAGCACAGTCGGTACTGTTAATTTTAGACTGTTTGGAATTGAATACGAATACAGCACCGACGAACTAACAGGCTTGTAAGGAATCCTTCATAGGGAAGGTGCTATATGTGAGGCACCTTTAGATGTAGAACGGTCGGCCGAGGTATTTTCCTTCTGGCAGAGGCTGTCAAGTACTTCAATAAATTCTTTTGAAGGAATACTTGCGTCGACCATCCATAACCCGACCATAAGAGTTTTCAGATATCTTTTGGCATGTACTATTTTTGGCCGGGAGAGTCCAAATAAGGTAAACGCTAAAGAGCTCCTATTTTTGCAAGGATGCCTCACTAATACTCATATCAATCCGGTCCCATTTATGCTTGCACACATGGCTTTAACTATTAATAAAATAGGACCGATTGTTTTTGGAGGACTTGTTACGTCTATTGCTCGGGCTCTTGACCTGAACAAGGAGATAGCTACACTTGAACCACTACCTCCTCGCACAATTAATTTAAAATTTCTATAAGACATGAAATTATGCCGAACAAGGAGAGCAAGTGGTTATGAGTTGATGGTTCATGGGGTAGCTATCCCATCTGTTGCTTTACCTTGCAGTAGACGTACCGATGTACGTAATGAAAGGAACTGGACCTATGATCTGAATGCTCCACCTGTTTTGGGTCCACTCCCTCCTAATATTCCTGATGGGGAGGCACATGACACTGATGAAGAATATGATCAGAGAGAACATTCTCCCGTACCTCACATGTTCCCCTATCACCCGTCACAGTCACACACTGCACCATCTTCCTCTAACCTTATTACAGGTGCTACTCCTGGATTCTATGTCACTGAGGAGATGTGGCGTGATATGATGGCTAGAGAGGAAAGGCGAGACAGCCTACTCTCTACTATTTCATAACAACTGACGGACAACATGAGCTTCATGCAACAATCACGATTGGTTTCGGATCGTGCCTACGGTAACGTTTGTCGTGCCTTGACCGACATCACATCAGAGCAGGCCCGTCAGCGAGAAGTCAACCGCCGACACCACCAGCTTATGGAGGCCACTCAGGGTTCCATCCTAGGTAACCTTCGAGAGGTCCGAGGTGCCCAGGCTTCCTTATCAGCGCGACTTGACCGGAGGGACCAGCAGCGCAGTAGATCCCGTCGTTCCAGACCATCACAGCAGGACGGCGAGGGCACCAGTGCTCCTCCACAGTAGTTTTCCAGGTTACTCTCCTTATCTTATTTCGAAACATTGGGGACAATGTTCGATTTAAGTGTGGGAGGGGATTTTATTGCTTTCTGTCATTTCCCTTTTTAGTTATTTATTTGCTTCCTGTTATTTTCCTTTTCAGTAAGTTATTTAGTTTAACTTTTCTTAGATAATGCATGAGTCTGACGAGTCACCAGTATAGTGTATCTTTAGTACACCCTCATTTTTCCCATTTCCTTAGCCTTACCAAAAAATTTTTTTTTTAAAAGAAAACAATGTTGTTTCACATGTTTTTTGGGCTTTGAGGCAGGTTTGGATTAGGATGTAGTAACTTAGGTCAACCTTTTGAAACATCAGTATCTTTTTAGCACCATAGACCTCTAGAATATAGGAATCACTCTTAAACCCCGCACACCACGACCTTTATTATCATTCAAAAATTGTCCTAAGTAGTTTATTCTAGCAGTCAGCTCCGACCTAAGCATGCTATACGTAGGGGGCCGATGAACATAAGTGAATGATCCAGCGCTAATAAAAAAGAAAAAGGCAAACTCTGGGATAGGTGACCCTCACAAAGTCATTTAAATCGAAAAAAGAGAAGGAAAAATTTTTGCCACAAAAAGAAAAAATTGCAGTCACCTATTGTTAGTTGGTTCAGAGGTATCTGGCACTGAACTTGGTAGGGAGGATTACGATCCGATCCCCCGCAGCTACATTTAGGTCAAATAAAACGGGTTTACACATGCTTATGTGCCAGAAACCCTATGTTTTGGATCAGAATCACTAACCGGTCACTCTACTATGAAGCATGTACGGATAACATGCTTAATGTGATTGCGCCTGAATGAAAAGGACCCAAAAAGAGATGAGAAGATAGGCCTAGGTATTGTGGGATGACATGGGGTGGTTAATATAGGATTGAAGTCTGTGTCTGTGTTATTATGGTACCCTTGGTTCACTTAGTTAGCACCTGTCACTGCATCCTGACTTGAACTTAGAAGCCCTTTAGCCCAAATCACGTGTTGACACCAGTTTTCTTCATTTTGAGCTTTAAATGTTTGCTTGAGGACAAGCAAAGGTCTAAGTGTGGGAGGATTTGATAACACTAAATTTCACCGTATTTCTGACTCCGGTTTCGCATGCATTCTTAGTTTTTATTGTTATTTTATGTTATTACTTTGTTTTTCTTTACTTTCAGGTTTCTTATGTAATCGGGGCCTAAATCGAGAAAAGGAGCGAAAAAGGAGTTGAAACAGACGAAAGCCAAGAAATTCAGCTTTTTACACTTACGGCATCCACCATGGCTGGCGCCATGGGGTCAGCCATGACATGGCCACGTCTCAAGATCACTCCACAACTGCCAAGGCCCACGATCCCCACTTTCTCCACCATTTTGTACTCGTGGCGGGCGCCACAAGGCAAATATGTTTCCCTCCACTTTTTAGTGGAGGGGGCATCATGGTCTTTTCCCACTTAATGTTTGCCTATAAATAGGACTTTAGAATTTCGTTTTTATCATCCAAACTTAGAATCTCTTAGGCATATATCAGTTATAAAGTAGTTATCATTTCACATCGGGGTGTTACTACAATCGAGTGATCGAGTATGTATACGTCTGTGTGATCGAGTTTTGGAGCACTCTGGGAGGAAGTTAATCCTGCTGCCATTTTAATTCCAGTTCGTATTTTATTTTTCTGCACTCGCTTTATTTTATTTACTTTCCGCATTGCTTTACTTTTATTTATTTCCCGCATTGCTTTACTTTTATTTATTTCCCGCACTCGCACTACTTTCGTTTATTTTCCGCACTCGCTTTAAATACCTTTATTTCTCGCACTCGCACTACTTTTATTTACTTTCTGCACTCGCACTACTTTTATTTACTTTCTGCACTCGCACTACTTTTATTTACTTCCCGCACTCGCACTAATTACTTTTATGAAAAATAATAAAAAGAACTTTTACTTTACCATGTCTAACTAAATCCATAAAGGTTAGAATGTAAGGATCGTAATTGAACCGGTAATCCGTACAACTGTTCGTAGAAACACTTAAGGGCTATTTTAACTTGCAATTTAAGTTCAATTGTTTTTAACTATTTCAAAAACAGCCAAAAGCGCTTTGTCTAGTTCATTAGGAGTTTTTAGATTAAAAAGAAAAGAGATTTTAAAACGATTTTCGGACGCCTTAAGAAGTTTAGAGTCTGGTTCGTGAGAACCTCTTTTTGCTAAGAAATCCAGGTTAAAGTACTTATCAACTTAGTTAAGATACTATATTTCTTAAAAATAGGTTTACTATTCTAACGCAATACGCACCTTTTTATCCGTGACAATAGTAGGGGTTGATTAGAGAGTACAACTCGGTTCTGAATACGCGAAAGCGACAGTTCCTGTTAAATTAGTTCTTTTCAAAATGGAAAACATTGCCCATAAGTAGTTCTATTAACAAGTTCCGGATCATCAATTGATTACGTGAATTACATTCAAGCCTGTATTTATTAATTTTTTAAAATAACCATTTTATTTACCATTGCGCACTCTTTAAAACCATTACATTCATTTGCCTTAGATACACACCATAACAACAGGTACGATAGATTGACACTTGGTCTCTATGGATTCGACAATCTTTTATATTACTCTGATGTGTTCGTACACTTGCGAAAAACACACATCATTACCTCAGAGGTAGTAACCGGTTACCTGTTGAAATTTGGAGAAAAAGCCCAGTTTTTGCATTGGTAACCAGTTACCTCATTAGTAGTAATCAGTTACTTCGCCCAGATTTTCAAAAATTCAAAATTCAGTTGGTTGCTTCCCTCCACTTTCCATTTTCTACTTTGCTTTCTGTTTCCACCCAATTCTAGAACATTCAACATTCTTCTAAGGGAATATTCCCATAATATACCAAAGAATATTCCAATAATATGCTGGGAATATTCTAGGAATATTCTAGACCAACCCTTAGCTTAGGACCCAAGCCTCGTGTCCAAACCTCATGCCAAACCTAGACCTAAATCCAAAGCTACCTCTTATATAAACCTTGCTTATCAAGCCAAAAAGGGGTTAGAGACACAAGAAGATCCACATTTTCACAAGCTTTACCATTTTCACAATCTCAATTCTCTCAATTCTCTCCATTTTCCAAACTCACACCAAAGCTTCATCATCAGATTCTTCAATTTTTGCATTGAAACTTGAAGAATCGGAAGCTAAGCCTTCATCATCTTCATCAATTCAGCAGATAATCGAGAGAATTGTTACAATTATGTTGTTTATTTCACCACTCGAAAACGTTTCGGATAGTGCTCTCCAATCGCATTTATTTTGCGCACTCGTGGATCGAAGCATCGGGTCTCCGGTATTCTCTTCGTTCGTGTATTGCTCAACGTTGCAACAATTGCCAAAGCAAACCTCCACTTTGTAGGTTGGTGAATCCATAATCACTTATCGTTTTAACTCATTTCTCTTCATCTCGCCTCGCGCATTCTTTGCTTTTTCTTGCTTTTGTGATGCTTTGATTGGTTTGATCATAGGAGCTAGATTTGTAGTGTGATCGTAGTGTTAATATGTGTTAGAATGTTGCATTTAGGTGTGATTTTCGTGCTAGGTTGATAGGAATTAGAATAGAGCTTATTTGGATAAGTTGCTACTAGTTTTTACATGAAAATGAAGAATTTTTTTTATTCTGGTTGCAGATTAACCAGTTACCTCATAGGTAGTAACCGGTTACCTGTGTTAATTTTGCAGAAATTCAAGTTTTTTGAACTGGTAACCGGTTACTGCATAGGTAGTAACCGGTTACCACTGAACCAGAATGGAAATTCTTGCATTTTCTTGCATTTTTGATATCCATTCCCCCTCAAATCATCAAGGATCTTTAGGATATGATTTTAGGATGTTTTTAGGAGCTGATTTAGAGCAGGTGTATGTAGTTTCGATAACTTTCGACATGCTTTTCGTTAGGTTCCGATTTTTGAAATAGATGTTGCATATGTGTCCATAACATATTGTGATCATTGTTTACAGGATTTAGCATCATCTGTAGCATGTTAATAAGTGTTTATACTTCTGTTTTGCATCACATTTGTGATCTACTCATGTTTAGGTCGATTGTGCGCGAATTTGATAAAAATTGCATATTGTTTAAAACCGCACAATCTGCATAATTTGCATCCATTGATTGTGTGTTTATGTGTTGCATTCCATATTCGATATCTCTTTCATATTGTTGCATTAAATTGCATGATCTTTGTATGCATTAAAACTCATTTTTGCATTCGAAAAACAATTGAAAATCTGTCATGTTTTCATTGCTGCATTTGGAAACAGAAGATGTAAAAATGTTGCATTATCCTGTTTTGGTCTTTTTACACCTATTTTCATGTTGTTTGGTAGCTATAATAGGTTGTTTGCATTGCTAGTTGCATTTAGTAGCAGTTTGTACAATATGAAGCTATAGTAGCTGCTGAGTTTAGGCTTCGCTTAGCTTTTTAGTGTCCTTAGACTTAGAATTGAGTCTAGTTAGGTCATAGTTGTATTAGGAATTTTTTGGTACTTGATTACCTCTTTTTTTTTCTTTCACTTTAGCCTTATTTTACTAACCTTTGTTTTGTAGGGGGTTATGGTAAGCCATGTGTTTGGGAGGGTATCATACATACGCCTTCTTCCTTATCCTTTTACATTTCAATTTGTGTATGCGATAGCATTGGATGCTTCTTCGACATTGTACTTTGTTCATTCCCTTTGAGTTGAACTCATCTTCAATTCATTTAAGTGAGTTGTAACTTGCTTCTTTTTCTTTCTAGGATTAGAAAACCACACTAACCCTAGGACATCCGTTGAATAACCAACTTAGGGTGAGTCTTAGTTTCCCTTAGTTTTGTCCTTTTTTCGATTTGAGTCCTCTTTCTCATCTTCAAATAAAAATAAAATACCTAATAAAGGTCGAGTTTTCTCTTGCGCCAGGAGACTTTGCAAGAGAATCAAAACGTTTCTTCTAAAAGACAGTGAACAAACAACATGCGTCTTTCTTGCAGGAATTCTCTTCGCATCTCCCTCAATCTAAACGCGAACTTGCTACGACTTGTCTCTCTGCAAGACGGTAACACACTCGTACCAGACGAGCCTGCAACATCTGAGCATAGGAACAAGCAGTTCGATACATAAAAAACACAAACAAAGTTCTCGCTTTAGTTAGGCAAACTACATCGACTGTGATCCTCATATTCCCGATGAGGTACGTAGGCAGCAGGGTAGGGCCCGTTCGAGCACACTCTTTATTTTCCCTACATTTTCCCCTTTCGATCTCTTTTCTAGTTCCCTTTCTTATTCCAGTTTCAGTAGCGGTTTTTGTTCAACAGTAGTTTATTTCTCACCCTTTGAAACAAACTAACAAGCATGGATCCCGTCGAGTACGGCGTACGATCTGTGGTGCTAATACCTTCCTAGTTCTTAACCGACTCCTGAACCCAATTCTTTGGTTTGCAGAACCTTGTCCTTTCCTTTTCTATTTGGTTTGTACAACATTACCTTTCCCATTCATTCGGGATAAAAATTCCTGGTTGGAGACTTTACTTTTTTCGCGCCACTTTCGCGTTTGTACTTGGATGAAAATCCCGGGAGCAACCAGCTGGCGACTTTGCTGGGGACCGAACCCAGAATCTCTGGTTTCCCCTTTTAGAGTCAATCCTAGCGCTTGTCTGTTTTTGTTTCCTTGGGTGTTTAGTTATTTGTTGTTGTGTGCTTTAGTTTAGCTTTACTGCTTTTATTTACAACTTTACTTTACAACTTTATTTATTGATTTCAATATTTTATTTTCCATGCATCATATATATATATATATATATATATATATATATATATATATATATATATATATATATATATATATATATATATATATTGGACTGTCTGTGTTTGTTTTCTTTTGGGGGTTGTCGCTCCCCGAACTTTCGTCCCGGTGCAAACACAAATTGTCAGCGAGAACGATCAGATGTTGAAGGTTAAATAGAGTCACCAGTTAGGCATTTTTATCCCGAAGGAAAGGTAATGCTGCATAAACCTAGAAAGAAGTGGATAAGACGGTTTCGAACCAAAGAGATTGGGTAAGGGGGTTGGTTACGACCTGGAAAGGTATTAGCACCCAGATCGTCTGTCGTACTCGACGGGATCCACGCTTACCTAATTGTGTTTTAAAAGGGGGGGGAAGTGTACGGGCTAACTATGTATAAAAGAGATGGATGTACAAAGTGATAGTGCAAAAAGAATAGGAGTTCAAACTGAGGCTAAGAAAAGAAAGCTAGAAAGAGAAGAGGGGGGAGACCTGGGGACTTTTGTTCGATAACCGTTAAGTTATGCCTATGTATCCTCTCGTGCAATGAGGAAGTCAGAACATTGTAGTTCGACTCAAAAGACTTGGTGTTTTGGTATGAACTGCTTGCTTGTCTATACTCAAGTGTATGACTCGTCTGGCTCGAGTGTTGACTGTCTTGCATTAGACGGAAGAAGCGAGTTCTCGTTTTCAGAGTGAGTGTGATGAGAAAATAATCCCGGAGGAGACGTTTATTGTTTGTTTTTGTGTTTTCAGTTTTTTATTGTTCTTGGTGTTTTGCATAGGATAATGAGCTTAAGCCTTAATCAAGGGTCGTAAACTCATTATATCACCCCTGACTAGGGATAATGAGTCTACTTAAGTGTGAGATGAATATCCCAACTTAATTACCCTAATGATACAGGATTAAGATCATTAACCTACTTGTAATTATCAAGTGTTTTTTTGGATTTTTGTTTTGTGTTAAGTAATGAGTTTAATCTCTAATCAGGGATTAGTGAACTCATTACACCATCCTAAGAGAAGGATGATAGATGAGGACACTTAAGATGAGGAAGATACCTCAACTTAATCCATGGTCAGGGATTAAAATCATTATATAACAAACCTTTATTAAAGTGGATTTTAATTAGAGGTTAGATTAAGAAGTGAAGTTTATGTTTGTAAAACTAAACCTGAGGGGGACTTGTCCATTAAACACTAGGGTTAGTCCCTCTAACCCAGAGGCAGAGATGTAACCCTAATATAAGGCCCAAGTTACAAGCTTAAGTCTTGATAATTATTAGGTGTTTTGATTAGAAGGTGAATACAACTTAAAGGTTTAACACTAAGTATCACAATTATACACTCTATCTTAAGATAAGGATACATGCATAACCTTAATACAGAGCCCAAAAACTTTAACTGTTTAGCCTTTGTTATTGAGATGAGAAGCAGAGACTCAAGGAGACTCAAAAGGTAAAAAAGCTAATGGGACTATTCACAACCCTAAATTTATCATGCTTGGTAGTTCCTATGGTTTGTGAGGCATAAAGAAAGTCTTCAGATTGGCCACCAAGGAAGGAGAAGCAGATGAAAAAGGAAGGAGATAAGAGTAAGAGAGAACACAAGTGAATCAAATTCACTTAAAAGACGGGTAAAAATGCATATGAAAGGATAAGAAGAGGTTGGATGTGGATGCACATCCACATCCTGATCAACTTACCTGAAGCACCTGAAAGGGTTAGTATGGATGCATACGATATGAAATAAGATGAAATGAAACAAATGAAGGTGACAATGATCAACCAATGCTCTCACATGACCTAAGGTGTCAAAGATGACATAAAAATGCATGAGATGTCATGACATGTTCATATGATGAGGATATGCAAAGATGAATGCAAGTATACATGGTAAATTAGGGTTTTTAGAATGCATGAGATGTCCATGATCAAAACAGAAGCAAAACACATGATAAAAATTTGAAATTGCAACCAAAGAAACCCTAAACACATACAAGAATACTCCCCAAAGATGGAGGTCAAAAGCTATACCAAAGTCAAGTTATGGTTTTTCTAAGTTAGGCTAGGGTTTTTGGTACTTCTCAAAGAAAAATGCATATCAAATTAATAATGCAATGTAAAAATATGATTCAAATGTCCTAGATACTAGATGCAGCATGTAAAAGAATGCAAAAAGAACCAAGTACAAACTCATTTTCATTGATCAGAAGTGAATTTTAGAAGTTAGGTTGTGAAAAAGGGGATTTTGAAAACCCTAATTCAAGTTGAATTCTCAAAATAGAATCAAAACCTAAAATAAATGAGTGAAATTAGTTTGTAAATTGATTATAATGTTCAAGGATGCTTCATGATTTTTTTGGTTATTTTTAAATACCTAAAAGTATTTTTAATTAATTAAAATGAATGAATTAATTAAATAATACAATTAAATTATTTAAAAATAAATTTTTAATGCAAAAATGAAAATAAAAATGTTTTTGGGTTTTTAAAATTAATTAGAGTGAAAGTGCAAAAAATCAGAATTTTTAAAAGTGTTTTGTTATTTTTAATAAATAAAAGAAAACAAAATGAAATAAATGAAAATAAAATCGAAAGTAATCAAAATGAAAGGCGCAGATTGCATGAAAGAGAGATCAAGGGCCAAGGGCGCAAGTCAACTTGACTGGAGGTATGCTCATCCTAGGGTCCAGGTTTAAACTTATTAAATGCGCGCAATCCAATGGTCCATATTTAATCTGAGTAAATTAATTATAATTTGTTTTAATTAATTAAAATTAGGGCTAATGAATAATCTGAATCGTCCATTTCCTAATTTAATCAAGATCCAATGGCCTACATTCAATCTGGAAACCCTAATCACCCTTAAACCCTAATCACTTTTAGGTGACCGGAACAGTGCTCCAGTCATCTTCTCCAGCGAGTCCAAACATCAAACTTCTTCCCTAGGCCACTACAAGACCTCTAACCTACCCAGAATCAATCCCCACACTCCAAGGAACTCAAATCAATCATCAAACATAATTTATAACACAAGAACAAGCTGAATCGAAGCAAATCAAGAACACAAGCAAAATTTCAGAAACACATAACATGATCATTTCTTCATCATTTTCAATTCTAAAGACATCTATGTGATCCCTAGAGCATGCATTTTCATTCTATGACAAGAAATTGAAGCTTTGAGACAAAACGTTCTTGAGTATACCTGAGCTGGTGACCAGCAAATATGAGCTTTCAGAGCCTCCCTCTTGTGCAAATGGCCTCCTTTGAACCTCCTGAGGCTAATGGAATGCTTGAAATGCTTTGAAAGTGGCTGGTTTGTGATGTCTAGTTCTGATGTAGCAGAAATGGGGGTTGTGATATGTGGTGTTTCAGGCCATTTCAGTGGTTGATTCTTGTTCTATGAGTGATATGTGGTTGATTGGTGAAGGAATTTGTGAAGTTTGATGGTTGGATTGAGAGAATCAAAGAGAGGAAGTTTTGAGGGATTTTTGTGCAAACTGAGTATATGTTGGTTTTGAGTTCTTGTGAGTCCTCTTTTATCATCCTTAGGCATTGTATAAACAAATGAAATGAGTCAGAAGAGTTGTTATGCACTGTGGGATTGGTATGGTTCAATTGGCCAAAAAGTCAAATGTTGTGTACTTGAGGTATGGGCCATGGCAGAACTGATTTGAGGGCTTCAGCTGGCTTTAAGGAGAACCCTATGATCAATTTTTATAAGCTGTATGGCTTGGATCATGAGTTTGCATAGGTTTTGCAATTTTGCAACTTTGTGATTTCTTGAGAAACAAGTAATGAAATCCCTTGGTTCAAAGCCCAAATCTGATTTTGAGATGTTGTTTGATCATGCCATAATGAATTTGAGTGGATTAGAAGTCACATAGAGGCCTGAAATTCACTTTTGCACATTCCCTTTTTGGCCTAAACTTGAAAATTACAAGCTTTTTTCCAACTTTGACTTGCCATATCTTGAGTTCTAGGATGAATCAAGAGGAGTTCTTGTACTTTTTGAAAATGGGAAGATCCAATCTACAACTTTCATGTTTAACAAAATTTCATTTGAAGCATTTTTTTATCAAGAAAGAGGAGGTTGAAAATCTTTCCCAAAATGGAAAGTTTGCATTTCAAGTAATGTCCATTTTTGGTAACTTTTGACTTGGCTCAAAATTCTTCAATCTTGTGATCATACAACCTCTCCTAAGACCAAATAAAGGTCATAGGATTTCAAAATGATGGAAATGAACCTCTGGAACCCTTGATTGAGGCCTCAGATGACCTAATCCTGACTTTTCTTGCACAACAAGTTACAGCTTGATCAGATGACTTCCTCAGTGAATATTTGCATCAAACTTCATACAAAAGCTCCCTATATCATATAAAGACCAATGAAATCAAGAATGACCAACAAATTTGGGTGTAAGGGCCTCAAACCCAAAACCCTAATTTTCAAGTCATTTGTGTAGGAGCTTCAAGCTTGCCTGGATAACTCTGCAATCCCTTGAGATTTCTTGACTTCAAAGAAACCTTGGGGGTATAAAACAACCATAGAACACTTAAGGACCCTCTTGGAATGCTTCAAGGCCTCTGAGATTGCTCAAATCACTTCTTGGGCTCATCTGATCACAAACCCTAGTTATGCAGCTATGTAGTGAGTTGCTAAAGGATAATTATGCAATGTGAGATGTAATGGTATGTTATGCAATATGTGTGATCATAAACCAAGTCATGAGAAATTGATAGGTCAAATTTGGGGTGTTTATAGTGGGATGGGGTTATTGAGTGAGGAGTGTCGCTCCCAAAGATTTGCATCCCGGTGCAGACGCGAACTGTCGGTGAAAGAGAAAATGAAATGAACTGAATAGATTCGCCAGCTAGGAATTTTATCCTGAAGGAAAGGTAATGCTACATGAACCTGGAAAGAGATGGATAAGACGGTTGCGAAACAGAGAAACTGAGAAAGGGGGTTGGTTACAACCTGGGAAGGTATTAGCACCCAGATTGTCCGTCGTACTCGACGGGATCCACGCTTACAAGATTGTGTTTAAAAGGGGTAAGTGTGTGCTATCTGTTGCAAAAGCTAGGAATGAATATACTGGTGTCAGTGCAAAAGGGTGAATTTCTCAGGAACTGAGGCTTAGAAGAGAATGTTGAAAGAGGGGGAAGACACAGAGACTTTTGTTCGATAACTGTTAAGTTATGCCTACGTATCCTCTTGTGCAATGAGGAATTCAGAACACTGTAGTTCGACTCAAAGAGACTGAAAATGAATTGACTGTGAACTTCTTACTTGTCTATGCTCAAGTGTATGACTCATCTGGCTCGAGTGCTAACTGTCTTGCATTAGACGGAAGAAGTGAGTTCTCGTTTGTGAATGAGTGTGATGAGAAAAGAATCCCGGAGGAGACGATTATTGTTTGTTTTTTGTTTTCAGTTTTTATTGTTTTTGGTATTTTTTATTTAGTGTTAAGTAACGAGTTTAATCTCTAATCAGAGATTAGTGAACTCATTACACCATCCTAATAGAAGGATGATAAATGAGAACACTTAAGCTGAGGAAGATACCTCAACTTAATCCATGGTTAGAGATTAAATTCATTATATAACAAACCTTTATTAAATGGATTTTAATTAAAGGATGAGATTAAGAAGTGAATTTTATGGTTTGTAAGACAACTTGAGGGGGACTTGTCCATTAAACACTAGGGTTAGTCCCTCTTAACCATAAGGAAGAGATAGAACCCTAATGTAAGGCCCAAGTTACAAGATAAAGTCTTAGTGATTATTAATGTGTTTTGATTAAGAGGTTTAAACAAATTAAAGGTTTAACAATTAGGATTAAAGTTATACGCTTCATCCTAAGAGAAGGATGCATGCATAACCCTAATTCAAAGTCCTAAAGCTTTAAGAGTTTAGTCTCTGATTTTTTGAGATGAGAAAAGAGACTCAAGAAAACTCAAATGTAAAAGACTAAGGGGGACTATACAAAACCCTAAAATTTATCATTCTTGGGTATCCTATGGTTTTTTAGGCTTAAGAGAAAAGATCTTCAAGGCCACCAATGGAAGAAGCAGATGAAAATAGAAGGAGAAGGAATAACAAGTTACTTACTTCCTAAAGAAGATAAGTAACTTGAAAGAAAGAAAGTAAGAAGGATGGAACATAAGTGAATTAGATTCACTTCAAAGACATATAAATATGCATATGAATGATGATAAAAGATGGGAAGTGAAGGCAAATCCACCTCCCAAATAACTTACCAAGAGTTCCTGAAAATGTTAGTATGGATGCATAAAACATAAAGCATAAAGAAACGAATTGAAATGAGATGCAAAGACCAAAGTCAGAAGTGATTATGCAATGCAAATGGCATATTAGATGATGCAAAGTCATACAATATGCATATGGATGTTCATACAAGGATGAGATGCAAAGGAAGCATACTTAGAAGTATGAAAACACATGGATGTTTATAAAATGTAATGAATGCAATGTTCTAACATGTCCTAAGATGTCATACAAATGCTTGAAATGTCATGGCAAGTTCACATGATGATGACATGCAAAAATGAATGCAAATGAACATGAGAAATTAGGATTTTATAAATGCATGAGATGCAAATGATCAAAACAGAAGCATACAACATGATAAAAAATTGAAATCAAGCCCAATCAAACCCTAATCCCATACAAGATCACCCCAAAAGAGAAGGTCAGAAGATAATCCTATTGAAAGTTATGAATTTCCTAAGTTTTCTAGGGTTTTTGTGTGATTCTTAAAGGAAAATGCAAATCAATTTGAAAATGCAAAATAAATTCATGAAGAAAATAACCTAAAAACTACATGCAATATGTGAAACAATGCAAAAAGAATCAAGTTCAAACTCTTCATGGTTAAGCAGAAATGAATTTTCAAATTAGGGTTAGAAAAATTTGATTTTAAAGAACCCTAATTCAGAAAATTGTGAAATTATGATCAAGCCTAAAAAGAAATTTGTATGAAGAAATTGAAAATGTTTCTAAATGTATTGGAATGGTACATGATTTTTTTGGTGATTTTTAGAAACCTAAATATATTTTTAATTAATTAAAATCCATTAATTAATTAAAAATAACATTTAAATATTTTAAAATTACTTTTTAAATGCAAAAAATAAAATAAAAATCATTTTTGGGTTGAGAAAAATATTTGGATCAGAAATGCAAAAGGAAATATTTTTGTGATGAGTTTTACTATTTTAAATTAAATATGCAAAAGAAATGAATAAAAGTGAATAAAAAAAGAAAATAAATGGAAGTCAACGCATCCAATGGTCCAGATTTGAACAAAAAGGGAGGGAATTGACTGGCGCGCTAATGGGTGGCTGGGATTGAATCTGGCATTTTTTAAATTAAACCTAATTAATTAAACTAATTAATCTGATTAGGGTTTTAATGAACTAATCCTAGCCCTCTATTCACGCGATAAACCTAATCCTACAGCCCACATTCAAACTGACCCCCTAAACCCTAATTAGAACCCTAATGACTTTTAGGTGACCAGAGCTGGCTCCGGTCATCTTCTCCGGCGAGACACTCAACCCAACTTCTTCCTTATGTCAAATAAAACCCTCTAAAATTCCATAAATGATCCTCTAACATCCCTAAGCAAGAATCCATCATCAAATAACATTTATATTGCATCAAAAACAAGAATCGAAGCAAACAAGATTTTCGGGCAAACTTTCATAGAGTTCATACATTCTCAAATCTCAACCATTTTCAAAAGTAAAGACATCAGCATGATCAGGGAAGCATGTAGAACCATTTAAGAACTTAAAAGAAGATTTCTGGAAAAAATGTTCTTGATGATACCTGAAGTGAAGCTTTCTCAATGTGAGCTTTCTGGACTTCTTCTTGATGCTAAACCACTCCTATGAACCCCTTGAAGCTTCTGAAATACTTGAATGAGGCTTGTATGGCTTGGTTTTGAAAGTTCAGTTCTGATGAAGGAGGAATCGTGTTTTTGATTTAGGAGGTTTCAGGCCATTTTGAGGGTTGCTTTGTGTTCTATGAGTGGTGTTGAGATGATTGGTGAAGTTTGTTTTGAGGTTTGATGGCTGGTTTGTGTAATTCGAAGAAGGGAAGCTCTATAGTGATTTTTGGGATTCTGAGTTGTGTGATGATTCAGGCTCCAAAATATTATGAAATGGGGTCTATGAGGCATGTATGTGAAGTCTTGATTGGTCAGAAGAGTGGTTGTGGCTCAGCTTGATTGGTATGGGAGGTTTTTCCAAAAAGTCAAATTTGTGTACTTGGAGGTATGGGCCATGGCAGGAGCTATTCAATGGGGTATCTGGCCTCAGCAAGATTCATGGAGAGCCATAGAATCAAAGTTATGCAGCCGGCACAAGTGGATGAAGCCTTTCCAAGCATTTTGCAACTTTTCCCTCTTTGAATTTTCTTGAGAAATTGCCCATGAAAACTTGTGATGCAGGGCTCAATTCTGGTCTAGGAAAGGTGTTCATACATATTATGTCACATTTGGGCACATTAGAAGTCATTAGAGTGCTTGGAAACCAAAAATGCACATTTGCCTCTTTGACATGAAACTTTAAATTATGTGATTTTTGCCAACTTTGAAAGGCCATATCTTGAGTTCTAGGATGAATCAAGACATATTCTAGTACTTTTTGAAAAGGTAAAGACCCAATCTACAACTTTCATGATCAAGAATTTTTCATTTGAAGCATTTTTGATCATGAAAGAATAGGTTGAATATCTTTCCCAAAATGGAAAGTTTCCATTACAAGTCATTTCCAAAAATAGCAAGTTTGCATTTGGCTCAAAATTCTTCAACTTTGTGAACTTACAACCACTTCTAATATCAAATAAAGATCATAGAACTTCAATTTGATGAAAATGATCCTTTGGTACCCTTGTTGGGGGCCTCAGATGCCCTTATTTTGACTTAACTTGCTCAAGAAGTTACCCAATGATCAGGTGAATTCCACAATGAATTTCTTCATAAAACTTAGTACACATGATCCTTATAACATATTAAGAACATTAGAAACAAGAATGGACAAACAATTTGGAGTTAAGGCCTCTGAAAACAAAACCCTAATTTTGGTCATGTGTGTAGGAAAACCCTAGCTTTGCTTCCATGCCTTTGCCAATTTTATGATCCCTTGACTTTCATGAACTTTAGGGAGAATAATATGATTATAGAACACATATGGACCTTCTTGGAAAGCTTCAAGACCATTGGGATGGCTCAGATTGATTCTTGGATTGCTCAGATCACAAACCCTAGATGCAGATGAAAATGGAACTATGAAGTGAAACAAATATGCAATATGATATGGTATGCTTATGCTAAAGCAAAAAAAAATCAAAAGCCATGGTGTGATAAAAAGTGAGGGAAAATTTGGGGTGTTTACAGCTGCCCCTATTCAAGCATGAGTTAACTGTGCATGATGTAAGCGCTAAGCTTAACAGTCAAACAAGATAACTTGTGGTTGAATACCAAAGACAGTCCGAAATTTGCACTCGCTGGGGAGAAGAAGAAAAGGGATATAAATTGTAAAAGGTAGTATAGTATGATTATCAAAATGAAAGCGATGGAGGACGACCATCGAGTAAGGAAATAAAACTCTCTGGGGATTGAGAAAAGCATTGATGGGGACGACTATAAACACCCCAAATTTGCCCTCACCCATTCACTCAATGGCTTTTGATCATTTCATATGCATAAACTCAATCATAACATCTCATATTATATATTTGCTTCACTGCATTGGTTCAAAGTCATCTGCATCTAGGGTTTGTGATCTGAGCAATCCAAGAACCATTGGAACCACTCCAAAGGTCATAAATCACTTCAAAGGGGTCCATGTATGTTCAAGCATCATATTATATCCTCTCAAAGTCAAGAATTTCAAAAATCACAAGAACTGAGATTGGCATGGAAGCAGAGCCAGGTTTGACTGCACAGATGACTTAGAATTAGGGTTTTGGTTTCAAAGGCCATAACTCCAAATTTTTTGGTCATTCTTGTTTCTATTGGTCTCTATATGGTATAGGGATCATGCATATCAATTTTCATGAAGAAATTCAATGGGGAAGTCATCTGATCAAGAGTTGACTTTTTGAGCAAGTCAGTGCAAAATCAGGGCATCTGAGGCCCCCAATGACCCAACCAAAGGGTGTTCTTCATCATTTTGATCATGTATGATCTTTATTTGATCATAGAAGATGTTAGAAGTTCACAAATTTGAAGAATTTCAAGCCATTTGCAAAGTTGACTTTTTGGGAAAGTTGACTTATAATGAAAATTGCCATTTTGGGAAACTTTTTCAACCCTTGCTTTTTGATTCAAAAATGTTTCAAATGGAAAAACTTTGGTCATGAAAGTTGTAGAATGGATCATTCCCTTTTCAAAAAGTACAAGAACATGACCTAATTCATTTTGGATCAAAAGTTATGGCTTGTCAAAGTTGGCCAAAATCACATAATTTCAAGTTTTCCACCAAAGAGGCAAAGTTGCAAAATCACTTGCCAAGACAAATTGAAATTCCAAATGGACTTCTAAACTTCACACAAACATGAACCAAGGCCTACAAGTCAGATTTCATCAAGGAATCACTCATTTTTGTGACTTGTGGGGCAAGAAAATTCAAAAGGGCCAAAGGTGAACCAAGTTGCAAAACCTCATTCAAATCTTAATCCACTTGCTTGCTGACTCCATAATTGATCCTAGGGCTCTCCACACTTCTTGCTGCGCAGGACACACCACTTGTCCTTGGCTAGCTATGAGCCCATACCTCTCTTACACAAAGTTTGACATTTTGGCCAAAGACCCATACCAATCACAATAGGGCACACCAACTCCACAGGCCTATCCATGAGTGATAAGTGGACCAAAGGCAAGCCATAGCACATAACCATTCATGCTGAAACACACTCCAAGCCCTAGTTCCAAGTTTATGCTTCATTTGCAAAACCATTCGAAACTGACTCCACAAGCTTCAAACACAAAAACAAACTTCACAAACAATCTCAACATGACTCACTGATCACAAACCAACCATTGAAACATCCTGAAAGTCACTGAAACCAAAACACGATCACCACCCCCCTTGAACAGAACTTCTGCAAACTCTTCAATCAGCCACCATAAACTTCAAACAAACATTGCAAGCTTCTCAGGAGGTCCATTGGAGTTGGTTGGAAGCAAGAAACTGGCCAGAAAGTCCCTGATTTGAAAGCTTCGATTCAGGTAGCCTTGGAAATTCATTTTTCCAGAACTCATATCTCTTGTTTCTAAAATGATCTACATGCTTCCCTGAGTTCACTGAACCTTTTATTTTTAAAAATGATTGAGTTTTGAGGATGTATGGCTTGCCTGAAACTTTGCCCGTAAATTTGATTTCTGTTTGTTCTTCATGATTCACGAAAAGGAAGTGAATTTTATGGCTGGATTGTTGTTTAGGAGGTTTAGTTGAGTTGATCTGGAGGTTTTTGTAGGATTTGGTGAGGTTTTGAGAGAGTTAGGTCAGAGGTCTCGCCGGAGAAGACGACCGGAAGTCTTCTCCGGCCACCTGAATTTGTTTAGGGTTAATCTGTGTCATTAATGAAGTTTGAATGTGGAGCGTAGGATGGGTTGACTAGGGCTGACTCGCGCGTGATTGAATGGACAGGATCTCTCATTAAAACCCTAATCATTTTTAATTAGATTAATTAATTCAGTTTATATTAATTAATCCAGTTTGAATTATAGCCCTTAGATCTGGCGCCAGTCAATGTGCGCGCAATCCATTCAAATGATGGCCCTTGATTCTGATTACTTCTCATTTTATTCAATTTTATTTTCATTTAATTTCATTTGTTTTGTATATTTTATTAAAAATAGCAAAAATTGTTCAAAAATTCTGAAAATTTTTATCAAATCTTTTATTAATTTTCAGAACACAAAAATATTTTTATTTTTATTTTTTGCATTGAAAAATATTTTTAAATCATTTAAAAGTTATTTTTAATTGATTAATGAGAATTAATTAATTAAAAATACTTTTAAGTATTTAAAAATCACAAAAAAATTCATGAAACATTTAAAACCATTTAGAAACATTGTCCAACCTTCAAACCAAATTTCTTTTTTGATCTTGATGCCTTTTGACAATTTTCAATGGATTTAATTTCATTTTTAGGCATTATTTTAATTCAAACTTCAAAAATTCATTTCTGCCCAACCATTGAGAGTTGGACAATGATTCTTTTTGCATTGCATCTTGCATATCATGTAGTTTATAGGATTAAATTGGCATGATTTGATATTGCATTTTCAATTTGTTTGACATTTTTCTTGATAAGGTACTTTAAAACCCTAGCCAATTTAGGAAATTCATAACTTACACTAGGTTAAGAATTGGACCCTCTCCTTTGGGCAGTGAGTTTGTATAGGCTTAGGGTTCCTTTGAATGCATTTTCAATTTTTTATCATGATGTTTACTTCTGGTTTTGATTTTTGTTTTGTACATTGATCATGAACCCTAATTCATGCCTTCCTTTGCATCCATTCCCCATTTGCTTGCATACCATGACTTTCCATGACATTTTATGCATTCATTTGATTCATGACACATCTTAGGACATATTAGAATCATGTTTGATCATTGCATCTTTCATTTTCCATGTTGTATGTCATTTGCATTTCATAACTTTTCATGTATGTACATGGTTCTAAGCATGTTTCTTTTGCATTCCATATGTTTGTATGATCATCCTCATGCCTTGTTTCATGTTTGCATCATCTCTTGGCATCACTAACATCATACTCATGCTTATGGCTTTGGTTTGCATCATCACATTTCATCTCATTTGCATTGCATTTCATTCCTTTTGCTAACTTTTCAGGTGGTAAGTTGTTTGAGAAGTGAATGTGCCTTCACTTCTCACAATCTCTTTTCATCTCTCTTATGCATCATTGCTGCATTTTTGTATGTGTTTGGATTGAGCTTGCTCATTCTTGTTCATCTTACTTTCTTTCTTCAAGCAACTTGTCTTCTTAAGTGAAGCAAGTTGTTTTGTTTCTCTTTGCTCCTTTCATCTGCTTCTCTCCTTGGTGGTTCCTTGAAGATTTCTTTCTTAAGCCTCATAAACCCTAGGAATGACCAAGCATGATAACAATTAGGATTGATTAGTCCCCCACTTAGCTTTTACCTTTGTGTCTCCTTGAGTCTTCTCTTCTCATCTCATAATCAGGGACTAAACCCTAAAGGTTTTAAGGCTTTGTGATTAAGCTTATGCCTGCATCCTTCTATTATGATGGAGTGTATAACTTTATTCCTAAGTGTTAAACCCTTAATGTGTTTAAATCCTTTAATCAATTCATCTTAATAATCATCAAGACATCAAGCTTGTAACTTGGGCCTTGCATTAGGGTTCTAATTCTTCCTTAATTGGTTAAGAAGGACTAACCCCAGTGTTAATGGACAAGTCCCCCTCAAGTTGTCTTACAAACCATAAAAATCACTTCTTCACCATATCATTAACTAAAATCCACTTAATAAAGGCTTTGTTTTGTCATGAAGTTAATCCCTAATCATGAATTAAGTTGAGGAGCTTTCCTCAGCTCAAACATTCTCATTTATTATCCTTCTATTAGGATGGTGTAATGAGTCTGTTTAATCCCTGATTATGGCTTAACTCATTACTTAACACTAAACAAAAACAACAAAAACATCTAAATAATAACAAGTAGGTTAATGATCTTAATCCTACATCAAAAGGTGATTAAGTGTGAGATGCTGACTTCACACTTAAGGTATTCTCATTACCCCTAATCAGAGGGAAGATGTGATGAGTTTACTAACCCATTGGTTTAGGCTTAAGCTCATTAACTTATGACAAATTCAAAAGTAATAAAAGACTGAAAACATAAAAACAAACAATAATCGTCTCCTTCGGGATTCTTTTCTCATCTCATTCACTCACAACCGAGAACTTGCTTCTTCCGTCTAATGCAAGACAGTTTGCACCTGAGCCAGACAGGTCATACACTTGAGCATAGACAAGTAAGCAGTTCACAAGTCAATTCATCTTTCAGTCTCTTTGGGTCGAACTACGGTGTTCTGACTTCCTCATTGCACGAGAGGATACGTAGGCATAACTTAACAGTTATCGAACAAAAGTCTCTGTATATTCCCCCTCTTTCTAGCCTTATTCTTTTAGCCTCATTATCTTGAGCATTTCACTCTGTCTTTACACTGACACTTCACTTATATACACTACACTTTTCTTACACTGACACCTGTACATCCTTTTCCAGCTCTTTTATACACAAATTGCACTGACATTACCCCCTTAAAACACAAATCTTTTAAGCGTGGATCCCGTCGAGTACGGCGGACAATCTGGGTGCTAATACCTTCCCAGGTTGTAACCAACCCCCTTTCTCAGTCTCTCTGGTTCGCAACCGTCTTATCCATATCTTTTCTAGGTTTATGCAGCATTACCTTTCCTCCGGGATAAAAATGCCTAGCTGGCGACTCTTTTCTTTTCTTGTGAGTTCATTCCTGTGTGTTCTCACATCCTCCTTTCGCCGACCGTTCGCGTCTGTACCCCTCTTGGCCCCGGGTGTCATTTTGGTGGGAGCGACAACGACCATCAGGCTTGGAAAGTAAACAATGACGGGGACGACCATCGGGTGAAAGAATAAATGAAATAATGATGAGGGACGGTCATCAAAGGTGAAGGACGATCACCTAGCAGGGGACGGCTGCTGAAAATATCACGACATAGGACGAATGTCGGATAGAAAAGATCAACGATGGGGATGGCCATCGGATAAGCATGATGAAGGACGATCATCAAGAGGTGAAAGACGATCACCTAGCAGGGTACGGCTGTTCTGGGGATTATCGCGACATAGGATGAATGTCGGATAAGAAAGATCAACGATGGGGACGGCCATCAGATAAATGATGAGGGACGGTCATCAAAAGGTGAAGGACGATCACCTAGCAGGGTACGACTGCTAAAAATATCACGACATAGGACGAATTCCGAATGGAAGGTTCTAATAATAGGAATTCCACTGGGGAAAGGATGAGGGACGGTCATCCAAAGGTGAAGGAAGATCACCTGGTATGGGACGGCTGCCGAAAATATCACGACATAGGACGAATGTCGGATAGGAGAAAGTTGTTTTGTTGGTGACTTACTGGGGAATGGTAAACACGGACGAGTGCTTACGCTTCAAAAAATAAAAGGTATCAGTGTTTGACAGTGTGTATAGACTAAATGTGCGGACGAGCGGCCTTAGAACCGCGATACGGACGAGTATCGATAGAAGCAAACGCTGATACGTGTTTAAGGACGATGATACGGACGAGTTACAATCGGTTAAGCAAGAAATATGGAAGAGTGTTGAATCTGCTGAGAAGGTGATATATACAAGATACAGACGGGTATCAAAGACCTTTGTATAAGTATGTCTAAGTATTGATCTGCTGGTGAAGTATGTGCAAGACACGAACGAGTGTCGAAAGATTGGGCAAGGGACACGGATGAGTGTTTGACTTGCTGGGGAAGCATGACACGGACGAGTGTCAAAAAGGAATACGCATAATTTATGCGCAAATATATGTATCTGAGAGTGCAAAAAGGTATTTTGGCGACCTGCGAGGGACAGGATGACACAGACGAGTGTCGAAGAGAGCATGTATAAATATAAACAGGCATTTGTGTTTTGAGAGTGCATAGGGGATGCTTCGGCTTTTATCTGCAGGGGATATGAGTTTTATATGAAGTGATGATATTATTTGCAGGTGACTGGCTCGAACCTGGCTTATGATCATACAAATGTTTGATTTTTGCCGCAATGCTCCGTATTAGACGGAATGCTGCGCTTATTTTGGTGAATATGATGCGAATGTTATGATTATACAAATGAGAGAACTGATCCGAGACTCGGATCCTATGGGGATAAAGATCTCTGGCTGATCTACTTGGAGGGATAACCCATCTGGGGGAAGAGATCGTTGATTGATCTTTCCGGAGGGAGAACTCTGCTTAGAGAAATAGATCATTGATAGATCTGTCCGGAGGGAAAAATCTCAATGGGGATGAGGTGTTTTAGCAACTCCGTTGGGGATGTGTTTTAGGTATTGCCCTACTGGGGAGGCAACTCTGTGGGGAATCAGTTCTACCAACTCTGCTGAGGATGAGAGAAATCTGGCATCTCCGGTGGGGAATAGAAAGTTCTTTGACCACTTTGTTGTGGAAGAAGCTGTCAGGCACTGCTCGGGAGGTCCCGCTCGGGGAGGAGATAACTTCTGGGATGTAGTGTGCTAGGGATTCAATGCTTGATATGCCCCATGTTGCGAAAGATTGTCTGTCTTGAGTACCTGCAACCTGTTAAGACAAATGAAAACGTACAAGTGTCCCGAGGTATCCTTAATCGGATTCTGTCATACGGGTTAGATTTACCCGAAAGTAATATATTTCCTGTAAGCATTTATTAAAATGGCTCATACGTTTTTATGCAAGTGTCGTATCATGAACTTTGGACATTCTGCAAACGAAACAAAAATGTACAGAAACAAAGTGCGACTGAAAATTCTGATTATATTGATTTGTGTGCCCTGAACAGGCAAGTACAGTCAAAGAAGTGAATCCCCTAGAAAGAGGAGATTGCTGTAAATTGAGAAAATAAAAATATTGGCAATGTTGAAGATGACGCTCCAGCGAGCTTCCTTTGCTATGACCTGTATGACCTTGACGTTCTTCTTATCTTGCTTTCTGAAGAAGGCTGGTTCTAACCGACGCTTTGTCCTTTCAGAGCTTACCATGTTGTGAGCAATACAGACAAATTCAGAATGCAGTTGTTTGCTTATTCCTTAATTTTGCGTGGATCGCCCTTTCGGGTTTTCAATCCACCGGTATACCCATTTTTGCCTGAGATGTCCAATGCGGATTTTCAACTCAGCGGGTGTACACATTTTTTTTTATTTTTCCCTTATTTTTGCCCGAGTCTTTTATTCTGTTTTTGAATCGCCGAGATGCCCTATTTTTTCCTGGACTTACATTCTGTTTTTATGTCCAGTGTGTCATTTTATGCGAAGTATTTTTTAACTGCATCTGAATTCACAAGAGACGGGAAGTCTTCACCATCCATGGTTGCGAGCATCAGTGCTCCACCTGAGAAGACTTTAGTTACGACATAGGGACCTTCATAGTTTGGTGTCCACTTGCCCTTGTGGTCTGTATGAGGAGGAAAGATTCTCTTTAGAACAACCTCTCCCACTTGGTATTCCCGAGGTCTGACTTTCTGATCGAAGGCTTTCTTCATTCGTTTCTGATATAGCTGCCCATGACAGATGGCAACTAATATTTTCTCTTCGATCAGATTCAGTTGATTGTACCAAGACCGGACCCATTCTGCTTCATCTAGCTTTACATCCATCATTACCCGTAAGGAGGGTAGCTCAACTTCAACAGGTAGGACAACTTCCATACCATACACAAGTTGATAAGGCGTTGCCCCAGTAGATGTTCTGATTGAGGTTCGGTACCCATGCAAGGAAAACGGTAGCATCTCATGCCAGTCTTTGTAGGTGACTACCATATTCTGCACAATCTTCTTGATATTCTTGTTAGCAGCCTCAACAGCGCCATTCATCTTTGGTCTGTAAGGAGAAGAGTTGTGATGTTGAATTTTGAAGTCCCGGCAAAGTTCTGCCATCATTTTGTTAATCAAATTGGAACCATTGTCAGTAATGATTCGCTCGGGAACTCCGTATCGACAGATGATGTCTCTTTTCAGAAATCTGGCTACCACTTGTCTGGTGATGTTTGAATACGAAGCTGCTTCAACCCATTTGGTGAAGTAATCAATGGCCACCAGGATGAATTTGTGACCATTTGAAGTAGTTGGTTCAATCTTTCCAATCATGTCAATGCCCCACATGGCAAAGGGCCACGGTGAAGACATCATATTCAAAGGATTTGGAGGCACATGCACTTTATCTGCGTAGATCTGGCACTTATGGCACTTTCTGGCATAGGCACAACAGTCTGCATCCATTGTGATCCAGTAGTAACCCGAACTTAACAATTTCTTTGCCATTGCATGTCCCCTGGAATGGATTTCGAAAGAACCTTTGTGTACTTCGTGCATCAGGAGGTCTGCTTCCTTCTTGTCAACACATCTGAGCAGGACCATGTCAAAGTTTCGCTTGTATAATGAACCATCAGCATTGAGGAAGAAAATGTCGGCCAACCTTCTTAATGTCTTCTTATCATTGGATGATGCCCTAGGTGGGTATGTCTGATTTTCCAAGAAGCATTTGATATCATGGAACCAAGGCTTGTCATCACTAGCAGTGTCCACAGCGAATATATATGTTGGTCGGTCCAGTCTGGATACCAAAATCCGAGGCACATAATTGGCAGCTTGAAATTTGATCATATAGGAAATGGTAGCTAAAGCGTCTGCAAACTGATTCTCATCTCGAGGGATGTATTCAAGCTTGACTGTTGTGAAGAAAGTCAATAATCTCCTCGTATAGTCACGGTATGGAATCAGATGCTCCTGATGAGTGTACCATTTGCCGTTAGTCTGATTGATTATCAAAGCTGAATCTCCGAATACATTCAAGGTTTTGATCCTGAGGTCAATGGCTTCCTCAAGACCCATAATACAAGCTTCATATTCTTCTTTGTTGTTAGTGCAGGAAAAGATGAGTTTTTCCGAGAAAGGCATGTGAACTCCTTTAGGTGTAATGAGCACTGCACCAACTCCACGACCATTCATATTAATAGCTCTGTCAAACATCATAGTCCATGTTTCTTTTGGATCAGGCCCTTCAGTGTGAACTGGCTCTTCACAATCTTTTTCTTTCAAGAACATGATGTCTTCATCAGGGAAGTCAAATCTCATAGGATGGTAATCATCAATGGGTTGCTCAGCCGGATAGTCAGACAATACACTGCCCTTGATGGCTTTCTGAGAGGTGTACTGAATGTCATATTCTGTTAGAATCATTTGCCACCTGGCAACCCTTCCGGTAAGTGCTGGCTTCTCGGATATGTACTTGATTGGATCCATCTTTGAGATAAATAAAGTAGTGTGAGTCAGCATATACTGTCTTAGACGGCGAGCAACCCACGTTAAAGCACATCAAGTTTTCTCGAGTAGTGAATAACGTTGTTCACAATCAGTAAACGTTTTGCTTAGGTAATATATTGCATACTCTTTTCGACCAGACTCGTCATGATGGCTCAACACATACCCCATTGACCCTTCTAATACTGTCAGGTACATTATTATAGGTCTTCCTTCAATTGGAGGCATGAGAATTGGAGGTTCTTATAGGTACTCCTTGATCTTGTCAAAAGCTTTCTGACAATCATCATTCCACCTGACTATCTGTTCTTTCCTTAACAGTTTGAACAAAGGTTCACAAGTCGCAGTGAGGTGAGATATGAACCTTGATATGTAGTTCAATCTACCCAAGAACCCTCGAACTTCTTTCTCAGTCCTAGGTGAAGGCTTTTCCTGAATGGCTTTAACTCTGTCGGGATCAACCTCAATTCCCTTTTCACTTACAATGAAACCCAGCAGCTTAACAGAACGTACCCCAAATGTTTCAGCTGATACTTCCTCAGACGCTTAAACAACTTCAGCAGATTCACCAGATGATCTTCTTCAGTAAGGGACTTGGCAATCATATCATCCACGTAGCATTCGATTTCTTTGTGGATCATATCGTGGAATAATGTTACCATAGCCCGTTGATACGTTGCACCAGCATTATTTAGTCCAAACGGCATTACCTTGTAACAAAATGTTCCCCAAGGTGTGATGAAAGTTGTTTTCTCCATGTCTTTGGGTGACATCTTGATCTGATTGTATCCAGAAAATCCGTCCATGAAAGAAAATACCGAGAACTGAGCTGTGTTGTCTACCAATACATCAATGTGAGGTAATGGGAAATCATCCTTCGGGCTAGCTCTGTTCAGGTCCCGGTAATGCACACACATACGCACCTTGCCATCCTTCTTAGGCACGGGTACAATGTTAGCAACCCACGGCGGGTAACTAGTTACAGCCAGGAAACCGGCGTCCCACTGCTTTTGTACTTCTTCCTTAATCTTCATGGTCATATCTGGGCGAGTGCAGCACAACTTCTGTTTAACTGGAGGGCAATCTTCTTTCAAGGGTAGCCTGTGCATGACAATATCCGTATCTAGACTTGGCATATCTTGATAGGACCAAGCAAAGACGTCGACGTATTCCCGAAGCATGCTGATAAGCTGTTCCTTTACTGGAGCTTGCAGACTGGCCCCAATCTTTACTTATTTTAAATCTTCCTCGGTACCAAGATTAACAGTTTCAATTTCCTCCTGATGAGGAGTAATCACTTTCTCTTCTTGCCTCAATAGCCTAGCAAACTCTTCAGGCAACTCGTAGTCTTTATCAACCCCTTCATCTGCTTGATTAACTGGATTGTCGAAGTCATACAAGGTCATAGCAGTGCTGTTGTCGGTGCAATCTGGAGGATTATCTCTGCAAGGGTTGAGATTTGTTCTCTTTAGTGATTAATTTTAATCTTGTTTATAAAAAGTGTAAATGAAGTTATTATTTTGAAAACATTTCCATTTATTGTTTTGTGCGAAAAATAACAAAAATGAAAAGGCAGTGAGCGAAAAAGAAAATTGTTTGCAAAAGATGTCCATTTTTCATTGATATTCCATTTGCACAAAATACAAATATGGCCCTATTACAAAATGAGTCCTGACACCTTGGGTAAGATACAGGACGTGATGCATGCTAAAGAAGGAAATAATAATTACTCTGCAAGAGTAACTCTTATAATTTCCTGGGAAGACCAGTTAAGGACGTGTTGGCCCGGGATCCTTGGACGAATCCAGCTCTCCAGGTTGAGGTCGCTTTCAGCCTCGTCTTCCACATTATTGACAGCATCTGGGGTTAGCATTCCCCCACTTATGAACTTGGGCTCCTTAGCAGCCTCTGTTTGATCTTGTCGGGATGGTTTGTAACCCAAACCGAATATGTCCTCCTTCTTCTCCACAGGTAGCAACTTGCCCCAGCCTTGGGCGTTTCCATCTTCAACAACCTTCCGAGCTTGTTGGTAGGAGACAATTGAAGTACCCATCCTATCCTCCTGGGATGCAGCAAATACTTCAGTTGTCGCCTCATTGACGTTCAGTGCTTCGAAACCTTGGCTCATGGTCTTGTGGATTTCACCATCCATCTCAATGTATTTGTAGGTAGCCAGATGGCTAACAAAAATGTCCTCTTCAACACAGATTGTGATAATTTTCCCTTCCCACTCGTATTTTAATTTCTGGTGAAGGGTCGACGTAACTGCGTCAGCGGCGTGAATCCATGGTCGACCCAACAAACAACTGTAGGTCGGCTGAATGTCCATCACGTAGAAAGTAGTTTGAAAGACCTGTGGGCCAATTACCACAGGAAGCTCCACTTCTCCAAGAACAGACCTCTTGGAACCATCAAAAGCTCTAACCACCAGATTACTTGGTCGGAGAGCTATACCATTATATTCAAGCTTAACAAGGGCTTTCTTTGGCAAGACATTGAGTGAAGACCCAGTGTCAACTAGAACATGTGAGAGCACAACTCCTTTACACTCTAGAGTGATGTGCAAAGCTTTGTTATAATGACGACCTTCCATAGTCAAATCAGCATTGGTAAAGCCTAGCCCATGACTAGTATTAACACTAGAAACCACTGTCTCTAGCTGATTTACTGTGATTTCCTCAGGCACGTAAGCTGCGTGCAAGACTTTAAGTAATGCATCCCGATGAGCTTCGGAACACAATAGCAATGATAGAATGGAAATCTTGGAAGGAGTCTGGTGAAGCTGATCCACAACCTTATAGTCGCTTCGCTTGATTAATTTCATAAATTCATCCACATCTTGATCAAAGGATGTTTTATGAGCTTCTTTCAAAACAGGTTCCTCTGGCACCACATTTTTGCCTTTAGCTTTGGCAGCAGTCTCTGCCTCAGTGTTAACTCTTGGAATTTGTGATGCAAAGAGGCGTCCGCTTCGGGTGAAGCCTCCGCCTCCCCCGACATTATCGACCTGTGGTGTATGAGTTGAAGAATCAAGAACGACTCTTTCCCCGTTGCAGTAGAGGTCTGAACCATAGTGCCATGGTACATCATTATCTTTTTCATATGGGATGGGCCCAGGTACCGTGATGGTGACTGGGCTGACTGCAGCGGAAGTAGGAACTGTGATCGTCTGCGGATCGTAATATATGGTGACAGGACTTCTAACTGATGGTGGTGGTAAAAGACTGAAGCTGGGTTGTTGTTGAGATTGTTGCTTAAAATTGTTGGAATCGGGGACCATTGTCGGGTCATAATATATGGTGACTTTGGAGATGTCGTTGTTAATGGTTGATGTCGTTGTATAAGCGGATGCGGTTGAACTAACATTTGTTGAAGTGATAGAGGAGATGATTGTTGACTTTGTAGACGAATTTGTTGGAACAATTATTTTTGAAGTTGTAGGAGGAGTGTTTGTTGTTGCTGTAGTAGGAATTGCTGATGTTGTAGAAACCGTTGATGTTATCTGCAGGATACCTTCTCTGATGAGTCCATTGATGCCACTTATTAAGCTTGCACAACCATTGGTGGAAATTTTGCAAGATTCACAACAAGCCTCGCAACCTGGGAACACCTGGAATTTTAAAAGCTGAGCTTTAACCTCTGCCAGAGGTGTTTGAATGCTTGCAGTATCTTCAACTAAGTTCATGGGTTGATCCTCCTCAATTGCATTTATCCTGGGCCCACCATGGCTGGGCATAGGATTCTTTGTGACATTAGGAGGTGGTGCAAAATTTAAAGCCTTTGAATCAACTAGATCCTGGACCTTCATGTGCAAAGCTCTGCACTTTTCTGTGGTATGGCCAGGTGCATTAGAATGGAATGCACATCTGGCATTGACGTCGTAATTCCGGGGAAGGTTCTGAGGATCTGGTGGAGCTAGAGTCCTTAATTCAACAAGATTAAGCTTCAAACATTGTGGTAGCAAAGTGGCATAGGGAATTGAGATAGGTTCAATTACCCTATTGACTTGAGATGGCCTTTGCTGGAAAGGATGCTGTTCTTTGTTGTTGTTGTTGTTGTTGTAGGACCTTTATTGAGGAAAATGTTGTTGCTGAGGGAAATGTTGTGGTTGCGGAGTGTATTGTTGTTGAGGAGGTGGAGTAGGAATTGTGACAGCGGCAATTGATCTTGGCATATACTGGGGTCTTCCTCTGCCCATGTGTATAGAATTAGTTTCACCCGACCTGCGAGGCCCTGCAAAAGGTTTCCTTGTACTGCTGGAGCTGGCGCCGTTATCAGAAATCTTACCCATTTTTAACAAACTCTCAATTCTTTCTCCTGTTATGACCACGTCGGCAAAGCTAGTGGAAGAGAAAGCTGTCAGCCTATCAATGTACGTCCCCTGTAGGGTTTTCATAAACATATCTGCCATTTCTCTTTCCGACATTGGAGGTTGAACGGCAGTAGCTAATTGCCTCCATCTATGAGCATACTCTCTGAAGCTTTCCCTGGAGGATTGTGACATACCCATTAGAAGAGTTCTGTTAGGAGCCATGTCTAGATTGTATTGATATTGGCGAATGAAAGCCTCGGCCAAATCTTTCCAATTTCTGATTGTTCCCTAGTCAGATGAGAATACCACTCACGGGATGTCTCGGTCAAGCTATCTTCAAAATAGTACATCCATAGCTTTTCATCCATAGTGTAAGCCTTCAATCTTCCCAGAAAAGATTGAATATGGGTGCGAGGGCAAGAAGTTCCATTATATCTTTCAAAGCAGGGAGGTTTGAATTTGTGAGGAATTCTAATTCCCTCTACTAGCCCCATATCCATAACATCAAACCCTAAGGAGTTTTGAGACTCCAGAGATCTCAACTTTTCTGCTATCTCGTCTAGGAGACGGTTATAGACTTCATCTCCTGCTCCAACTACAGTGAATTGTTCCTCCTGAGGGTCCTCTTGTAAGGCACGCCATCTAGTATTACCCTGGGTATTCCTGATAGCATTAATATCAAGGTTGAGATGAGGCCCAAACTCCGGGGGATCAGTACGAGGCTGTACATGATCATTGTTGCTGGTACCCCCTGTACCTGGGTGATTTTCTTCAGGAGTTTGCCGCTCGACCAACTCTCTTAATCTTTCTTGGCTTTGGGCCAACCCAGTCATTACTACCATAAACCGGTTCATCTGAGCCCTCATTTCAGTTCTTTCATTAGCCATCTGGGTTCTTACATCAGTCAGATCTTGCTGAACCTGGTCCATCTGTAAGCTTAAAAGGTTGTTTCTGGTAGGATACCAGTGAACTCTATTGATGGGTAAGACCCTCCTTTGAGCAATGTTTCCTGAAACCACAACAAAGTGAGAAACGACAATAAAAATACCTACAAAACAAATAATGAGGTTAGTATGCAATGCAGTATGTCTATTTGTCTTCCAAGGGTATCTAGTTTGGTTCTTTGGTTTTGACCTTCCAGACCTCGAGGAATGATGGTGTTGAAGAGAAATGAAGCCCAAAGGATAACATATAAACCATATATTACATATGCAAAGGTACATAGTTTTGTGATTACAAACAAATCCCTATGGTGGGTCAAAATACAACAACATCAACAAAAGTACAAACAAAATGAAATACAAATGCAAAGAAATCAAACATCCAGCCCAAAGTCATCCTCTTTGACTTCCTTCAGGAGAGCATCAATCACTGGTCCAACTGGATGCTCTATGATGGTCCTGATAAGAAGGTTCCTGGTGGAAATATCATTTGTCAACTTTTTGTACTTGTCTTGGTCTTTTGATCTCTTCAACCCCGCCCGGAGTTTCAATTCAGAGATTTCCTTCTGTGCTGCTAACAAGGCTTCCTGACTCTTCTTCTCATTAGCTTCTAGCTGCTCTATCCTAGCTTGTGTCTTCTGATCTTCTTGTGAATGAGCTTCAGTAATTCTGATCCATCTAGCCTGACTCTCCTCAAAGTAGTGCTCAGCTCTGGCCTTCTGAATCATGGCTTCCTTGCAAGCATTCTTCAATACCAACTCCCCTTCTCGGGCTCTTCTGATGTAATCATCTGTCTTCTCAATCTTGGTCATATGCTCGATCCGGAGCTTCTCTAACCTCTCATTGTCCAGACAACTATCATTCCTCTCCCAGAGGGTCTTCTTTAGAGCTTCAGAAAGCTGAGTGTTCCTTTCCTTCAACTTCTCACACTCCTCTAAACTGACTGTAGCTATAGGCTCTACTGCTGATGGTCCAGGCACATCTTCCAAGGTGAATGGCATGTGGGTGATCTATCCTCTGATGCGAGACCAATCAATATACTGAGCTGAAGCTATGTTGTTGCACTTGCCAAGAATGGCAGTTCCTTTTGTCTGAATGTTATCCCAAGCCCAGGCTGCTTGTTGGACGATAGCATGATTATTCTGAATGTCACAGTAAAGGGTTTCTGATAAGTCTTGCTCACTTGGTGGATGTACTAGAACATACCCCAATTGCCTTTTGAACAGCAAAGGATTGTAGTTGATGCAACCTTTCACTCCAATCAGAGGTACATTGGGATACTGCCCACAGCTGGTGATTATGTCTCTGCCCTTGGTGCTCTGAGTGCACCACCTGATGTCTTCTGATGTAAGGACAATCATTCTCTTAGCCCAGTTTCTTGACTGATGAGGATTCAAGAAAGCTTCTGACTTTGGCAAGTGCCTCAGTAACCAAGAGTAGAAGAGGGGTGCACAACATCTGACTAATCTTCCCCTCTATTTCTCATTCCTTTGATGCACTGAGTAGTAGAAATCCCCAAGCATGGTAGGAACTGGATTCTTCAGCATGAAGAGATGGATAGCATTCTTTCTTACAAAATTAGGCTCGTCTGCAAACAAGATGATACCATATATGCTAAGGGCCAAGAGAGCACAAACAGTTTCCCACTTCCCAGCTGCAGCATGACTGGTGGCCTGAGTAACCAAGAAGTCCAAATGGAGGCATGGGATTCCAGCCTTTATGGTCATATTCTGATCAATGATGGTGGTCTCCAAATACAGAGCCTTAGCTATATCCTCATTCCTAGGAGCAGTCATCTCAGGGTTGAAAGGAATCCTCCTCCTGATGGGGACACCCAACAACATGGAAAACTCCTCTAACAAAGGGCCCAACTGAAAATCTGGAAAGGTAAAACATCTGAGAGAAGGGTCATAGAACTGAAGGAAAGTGTGGATCATACTCCTCTATGATGCATCCAAGTCCATGATCATGTCCATAATGCCACCATAATGTTCCCTGAGTAAAGGGACATGCTCAGGAGTGATGAGTGTCTGAATCTGCCTGATGCCTGCTAGGGAGGGCTCAAAGAAATGGTATGTGATGTTGCTTTTCCTGGATGGGTCCATAATGATAATGGATGCTAATGAAGATAACTAAGGAGAAACACTGATGGAGGCAACTGATGAAGGTAACTGATGAAGGTGCTGAAGAGAATCTCTGATGAAGATAGCTGGTGAATATATTTGATGAAGATGTCTGAGCAGAAGAACAGTCAAAACCAAACCAAAGATAAGATGTTGATACCCTGTAAAACAAATAGACAAATGTTAAAATGATACAAAATGATGTATGCAGAATAATATGCAAGGGTTTTTGATCAAGTGCAAGATCTGTTATCTGCCTTGATAAGGTCTATGTGTGTTCAGAAATCCAGATGAAGGCTTAGAGAACCAATAACCAGGTAGGGGAGTCAAATAAAGTGTCACAAATTCAGGGTTTCATAAGATCAGTCCAAAATAGTGTAACCTTAATAATATCAGTAACAGGGTATGATGAGGCCAAGGGTTCCTGCAAACCTGTAAACATCCCTACCCCTTCACAGGTATTGTTCTAGAACAAGGATCCTCAGATTTGGATCAGTTATGAGAAGTGTAAACACTTCTAACCCGGAGGTACAATGTTTACATTAATCATAAAGGATCCTCCTCTAATTCACCTCAGATGCTGAAGGTCATCTAAAAAGGTCATCCAGACTTAGCAGGCTTCTTGGATAGCCCTAGTACTACAGGAAATCCGTAGCACAGAGTTCTCAAGAAGAAAGCTATGTCTGAACCGTGTTTCATATTCCCGCACCAGACCAAAATGGAATGGGAAAGAATATGAAGCCACTCTATCCTATGTGTCACTCAGGCTCCCAGTATGGAACCTTACTCACTGAATATCCCTCCCACCAAGGCAAACAAGAGATCCAACACATGATATGATGACAGTAATATGGAATGCAATAAAACAGTAAATGAAAGCAATAAATAAAGTTGTACAGCAAGCAATAAATAAAGCAGTAAACAAAGAGCACATGTAGCACATAACACCCCCATAAACACAAATCAAACAAACGCTAGGAGAAACCCACAAAAAGAACTAGAAGCCCTGGTTGCAAAATAAACTTCCCCAGCAGAGTCGCCAAGCTGTCGCTCCCTAAGATTTGCATCCCGGTGCAGACGCGAATCGTCGGTGAAAGAGAAAATGAAATGAACTGAATAGAGTCACCATCTAGGCATTTTTATCCCGAAGGAAAGGTAATGATGCATGAACTTGGAAAGATATGGATAAGATGGTTGCGAACCAGAGAAACTGAGAAAGGGGGATGGTTACAACCTGGGAAGGTATTAGCACCCAGATTGTCTGTCGTACTCGACGGGATCCACGCTTACAAAATTGTGTTTAAAAGGGGTAAGTGTGTGCTATCTTTTGCAAAATATAGGAATGAATATATAGGTGTCAGTGAAAAAGGGTTAATTGCTCAGGAACTGAGGCTTAGAAGAGAATGGTGAAAGAGGGGGAAGACACAGAGACTTTTGTTCGATAACTGTTAAGTTATACCTACGTATCCTCTTGTGCAATGAGGAAGTCAGAACACCGTAGTTCGACTTAAAGAGACTGAAAATGAATTGACTGTGAACTGCTTACTTGTCTATGCTCAAGTGTATGACTCGTCTGGCTCGAGTGCTAACTGTCTTGCATTAGACGGAAGAAGTGAGTTCTCGTTTGTGAATGAGTGTGATGAGAAAAGAATCCCAGAGGAGACGATTATTGTTTGTTTTTGTGTTTTCAGTTTTTATTGTTTTTGGTATTTTTTGTTTAGTGTTAAGTAGTGATTTTGATCTCTAATCAGGGATTAGTGAACTCATTACATCATCCTAATAGAAGGATGATAGATGAGAACACTTAAGCTGAGGAAGATACCTCAACTTAATCCATGGTTAGAGATTAAATTCATTATATAACAAACCTTTATTAAATGGATTTTAATTGAAGGATGAGATTAAGAAATGAATTTTATGGTTTGTAAGACAAATTGAGGGGGACTTGTCCATTAAACACTAGGGTTAGTTCCTCTTAACCATAACGAAGAAATAGAACCCTAATGTAAGGCCCAAGTTACAAGATAAAGTCTTACTGATTATTAATGTGTTTTGATTAAGAGGTTTAAACAAATTAAAGGTTTAACACTTAGGATTAAAGTTATACACTTCATCCTAAGAGAAGGATGCAGGCATAACCCTAATTCAAAGTCCTAAAGCTTTAAGAGTTTAATCTCTGATTTTTTGAGATGAGATAAGAGACTCAAGGAAACTCAAAGGTAAAAGATTAAGGGGGACTATACACAACCCTAAAAGTTATCATGCTTGGGTATCCTATGGTTTGTTAGGCTTAAGAGAAAAGATCTTCAAGGCCACCAATGGAAGAAACAGATGAAAAGAGAAGGAGAAGGAAGAACAAGTTACTTACTTCCTGAAGAAAATAAGTAACTTGAAAGAAAGAAAGTAAGAAGGATGAAACATAATTGAATTATATTCCCTTCAAAGACATGTAAATATGCATATGAATGATGAGAAGAGATGGGAAGTGAAGGCAAATCCACCTCCCAAATAACTTACCAAGAGTTCTTGAAAATGTTAGTATGGATGCATAAAACATAAAGCATAAAGAAATGAATTGAAATGAGGTGCAAATACCAAAGTAAGAAGTGATTATGCAATTCAAATGGAATATTAGATGATGCAAAGTCATAAAATATGCATATGGATGTTCATACAAGGATGAGATGCAAAGGAAGCATACTTAGAAGCATGAAAACACATGGATGTTTATGAAATGTAATGAATGCAAGACATGGAAAATGAATGAAGAAATGATCAAGCAATGTTTTAACATGTCCTAAGATGTCTAAGATGTCATACAAATGCTTGAAATGTCATGGAAAGTTCACATGATGATGACATGCAAAGATGAATGCAAATGAACATGAGAAATTAGGATTTTATAAATGCATGAGATGCAAATGATCAAAACAGAAGCATACAACATGATAAAAAATTGAAATCAAGCCCAATCAAACCCTAATCCCATACAAGATCACACCCCAAAGGATAAGGTCAGAAGCTAATCCTATTGAAAGTTATGAATTTCCTAAGTTTTCTAGGGTTTTTGGGTGATTCTCAAAGGAAAATGCAAATCAATTTGAAAATGAAAAATAAATTCATGAGGAAAATAACCTAAGACCTACATGCAATTTGTGAAACAATGCAAAAAGAATCAAGTTCAAACTCTTCATGGTTAGGCATAAATGAATTTTCAAATTAGGGTTAGAAAAATGTGATTTTAAACAACCCTAATTCAAAGAAAATTGTGAAATTATGATCAAGCCAAAAACGAAATTTGTATGAAGAGTTTGAAAATGTTTCTAAATATATTGGAATGGTTCATGATATTTTTGGTGATTTTTAGAAACCTAAATGTATTTTTAATTAATTAAAATCCATTAATTAATTAAAAATAACATTTAAATATTTTAAAAATACTTTTTAAATGCAAAAAATAAAATAAAAATCATATTTGGGTTGAGAAAAATATTTGGATCTGATATGCAAAAGGAAATATTTTTGTGATGAATTTTACTATTTTAAATTAAATATGCAAAAGAAATGAATAAAAGTGAATAAAAAAGAAAATAAATGGAAGTCAGCGCATCCAATGGTCCAGATTTGAACAAAAAGGGAGGGAATTGAATGGCTCGCTAATGGGTGGCTGGGATTGAATCTGGCATTTTTTAAATTAAACCTAATTAATTAAACTAATTAATCTGATTAGGGTTTTAATGAACTAATCCTGGCCCTCCATTCACGCGCTAAACCTAAACCTAATTCGGCGAGACACTCAACCCAACTTCTTCCCTAAGTCAAATTAAACCCTCTAAAGCTCCAGAAATGATCCTCTAACATCCCTAAGCAAGAATCCATCATCAAATAACATTTATATTGCATCAAAAACAAGAATCGAAGCAAACAAGATTTTCGGGAAAACTTTCAGAGAGTTCATACATTCTCAAATCTCAACCATTTTCAAAAGTAAAGACATCAGCATGATCAGGGAAGCATGTAGAACCATTTAAGAACTTAAAAGAAGATTTCTAGAAAAAATGTTCTTGATGATACCTGAAGTGAAGCTTTCTCAATGTGAGCTTTCTGGACTTCTTCTTGATGCTAAACCACTCCTATGAACCCCCTGAAGCTTCTGAAATGCTTGAATGAGGCTTGTATGGCTTGGTTTTAAATGTTCAGTTCTGATGAAGGAGGAATCGTGTTTTTGATTTAGGAGGTTTCAGGCCATTTTGAGGGTTGCTTTGTGTTCTATGAGTGGTGTTGAGATGATTGGTGAAGTTTGTTTTTAGGTTTGATGGCTGGTTTGTGTAATTCGAAGAAGGGAAGCTCTATGGTGATTTTTGGTATTCTGAGTTGTGTGATGATTCAGGCTCCAAGATGTTATGAAATGGGGTCTATGAGGCATGCATGTGAAGTCTTGATTGGTCAGAAGAGTGGTTGTGGCTCAGCTTGGTTGGTATGGGAGGTTTTGCCAAAAAGTCAAATTTGTGTACTTGGAGGTATGGGCCATGGCAGGAGCTGTTCAATGGGGTGTATGGCCTCAGCAAGATTCATGGAGAGCCATAGAATCAAAGTTATGCAGCTGGCACAAGTGGATGAAGCCTTTCCAAGCATTTTGCAACTTTTCCCTCTTTGAATTTTCTTGAGAAATTGGCCATGAAAACTTGTGATGCAAGGCTCAATTCTGGTCTAGGCAAGGTTTTCATACATATTATGTCACATTTGGGCACATTAGAAGTCATTAGAGTGCTTGGAAACCAAAAATGCACATTTGCCTCTTTGACATGAAACTTGAAATTATGTGATTTTTGCCAACTTTGAAAGGCCATATCTTGAGTTCTAGGATGAATCAAGACATGTTCTATTACTTTTTGAAAAGGGAAAGACCTAATCTACAACTTTAATGTTCAAGAATTTTTCATTTGAAGCATTTTTGATCATGAAAGAATAGGTTGAATATCTTTCCCAAAATGGAAAGTTTCCATTACAAGTCATTTCCAAAAATAGCAAGTTTGCATTTGGCTCAAAATTCTTCAACTTTTTGAACTTCCAACCACTTCTAAGATCAAATAAAGATCATATAACTTCAATTTGATGAAAATGATCCTTTGGTACCCTTGTTGGGGGCCTCAGATGCCCTGATTTTGACTTAACTTTCTCAAGAAGTTACCCAATGATCAGGTGACTTCCACAATGAATTTATTCATCAAACTTGGTACACATGATCCTTATAACATAGTAAGAACATTAGAAACAAAAAAAATTGGAGTTAAGGCCTCTGGAACCAAAACCCCAATTTTGGTCATATGTGTAGGAAAACCCTAGCTCTGCTTCCATGCCTTTGCCAATTTTATGATCCCTTGACTTTCATGAACTTTGGGGAGAATAATATGATTATAGAAAACACATGGAACTTCTTGGAAATCTTCAAGACCATTGGGATGGCTCAGATTGATTCTTGGATTGCTCAGATCACAAACCCTAGATGCAGATGAAAATGGAACTATGCAATGAAACAAATATGCAAATTGAGATGGTATTCTTATGCTAAAGCAAAAAAAAAGATCACAAGCCATGGTGTGAGAAAAAGTGAGGGCAAATTTGGGGTGTTTACAAGGAGCCCGATACTAGGGCTCGAGCGCACCCTAGGATTTAGCGTGGATAGACATTGTACTCGCACGGTATCATGATGAGTGGTGGTGTGTTCCACACCCAGACTGCGACCGTCTTGGAAATATATTATGTAGGGATTTCCTCCATTTCAGGATACGACCTTGATAGTTATGTGCATCTGGGGACCGATCATTGAGTACCTTAGTGGAAACAACCCTCTCCAGTGATGACAGTGGCAGACACATTTGTTGGCAAACCCATTCGCATCCGAGGGCCCACTAGGAACTCGTATAGGATGACTTAGTTCTCTCATAGGAACTCAATTAAAGCAAATTGTTTGTATAACAATAGTATTGTATCCCAAGGGCTGAATGTACTATTGTTTCTCGATTCAGTGCTTGAAGCTGGGAACTTATGAGGGATGCTTGTTTTTCCCGGACTCAGCTGAGACCTCCCTGAGTAGTACATAATGCTAAATCGATTCCCTGATATGGTTATTACACCATTTCTCAGAAATGGTGAACTTATTATTTCTATTTGGCTTTGTGAGTCTGTGATGTTGACCCGAGGTAGCACACCCGTAGGATTGGGAGGGGTTTACAGGTTTACAGGAACCCTAAACTTTCAACATACCCGTTTCGCCAGTGTTACTTTGTGATATGATCCAGTTCTATATGGTCCTTTGGTTTTGAATTCTTGGATTTCTGCATAGAGATAATATTGTTATTATGACTCTCAATAGACACTTGGTTCTCTGCTCAACACCGACATAAGACCATTGATCACATGCTTGTTGCATACATGACATCATAACATTTATGTACACATGTTCAGTTATTCCCGGGGATCGCATATCTGAACCACGTTGTTGGATTTATTTTGCATTAAAATTTGAATCAAATCAGATAAATTCCTTAGAAATAGCAGAACATGGCATTTGCATACATCCTTGCATTCATTATAGGTGTTCTGAGACAAATTAGTATCCGAACTTGGTTTCTCTTCAAAATGGCCAACTTGAATCACAATCTTCAAGGTATGGATTTGGAACAACTCTGGGAGGAGGTAACCGAAGGAAGACCCAGCTGTGGCAATTCAGGGTAGAGGTGAAAGCTTTATTTCAGAATCAGAAATTGCTGAAAGAGGAAGTCAACCAGATGAAGACTCAAACGAGCTTGGTTATGAAATCATGAATGCATTGTTAAGGAAATAAAGCATTTTCATCCCTAGTAAGGGGAACTACATCGCTTTGATTCTCCATTAGTCAATGGAAATACATAGGCAGGATATTGTGTGAGATCTTTGCAAGAAACCTTATCTATCAACCTTATTTATCAACCTCTTTTCTCTGGGTGTCTCTTATCAGCATCAAACTCCAACTCCCTAGGAGAGTCCTAGGGGCGAAACTTATGGGCAAAGACCAGAACAACTTGAGAAGAAGTTGATCATATTCTAAGGTTGTACGCGCAACAAGTTTCCTCATTTTCTCATTCAAACTAGTTTACTTGATCGCATCAAGATCATCTCCGACAAAGCTTTCTTTAGGGTTTCAATGCCAAGTATGATTTCCATTATGGGGCACCCAGCCATTTAATTAAAGATTGCAAGTATTTCAGAGACAAAGGTAAAAACGAGGTCACAAATTTGATTGACTTCAAGACTATGGTGTTCCCACCAGGAAAAGGTGGGAATATGGCACTAAATCGGTCATAGAATGAACATCCAGACTGCTGATTGATGAAAGTTTCTGAGAGCATTAAGTCCAAATGGAGTCAGGCCTCATCAATAATTGCAACCACGATGTGAATGCTAGATGCAAGTACCATTCAGGGGAATTTAGGCATACCATTGATAATTTTAATGTATTCAAACACAAGGTGCAAAATTTGATCAAATCAAAGGTCATCATAACAGACAGTCTGCCCATACATGGGAATCTCCTCATCAGATTGAGCACCCTGTTTGCAAGGGCATCCTCAGAAGCAATAAGTCCGGACGGAGTCAAGTCTCCTCAATGATGGCAATTTCAGCTTCTTTACTGTATTTTTATTTGTAGTTTCTTTTGTTTGTTTAAACATTTGTACGTATGCATGAAACTTATTTGTTTTTGAATGTTAATCGTAATGAAATGCACATGTTTTTCTTGAAGTAACCCATTTGTATTCACTCATAATTTTGTGTATGTCTATGTTGTACCCCAAAATTTTCCCTCCCACAATCAAGGCAATGTCTCTCAAGATTTCTCAATGATCATAAGGTTCACAAAGTTCACAATTGGTCAGAAAGTTTGAGAGTTATCTCAGACAAAGCATCCTCCTAAGTAATGGATCCACAACTAGGGTTTTGAGTTTATCTGAGCTAAATGGACTTCCAAGGCCTCAAGTGAGCTTCATAACATCCCACATGTATTCAAGAATCCCCATGTCAAGTTTCAGGGATTTCCTAATAAGTTTGACAAGTCAGATGATCAGATATGCAAAAATCAGTCAAAGTGGTTAAAAAGTCAAATTGAGGTCAACTATGGTCAAATTAAAGTCAAACTTCAAGATTTTTTTCCAACATCAAGATTATGAAGTAAAATTAATAATTTTATCAAGGTTTTATCAGTATTCATCAAGGAAATCTCAGATCATCAAGAATCAGGAAGTTTCTAAATTAGGGTTTCCTAGGAAAAGTCAACTGAACTTTGACCAACCATAACTTTCACATGCTTCATCAAAAATTTCCCATCCAAAGCTCATTTTGAAGGAAATTGAATTCTCTACACCTTTGTGTCTCACAAGCCAAGCCTAAAAATGCTTCATTTGGAAGGTATGAGCTAAAACATTACAGGTCATTTCAAAAGTCAACAAAAAGTAAACTTTTTCCAAAGAGCATAATTTGAAAATGGTAAAAGATATGGACATGAGACCAAATATTTTTGTTAGAGGACTCTTTAAGATTTCTAAAATATCCAAGAACACCTTCATAGCTGAAATTCTGTGATCAGGTATGAGATGTCCTAAGAGATGTCCCAACACTTGACAGATTTAACCAAAACTTAAATAGCAAGAAAAGTAAACAACACAGAAGTTTGTTAACCCAGTTCAGTGTATAACCACACCTACATCTGGAGGCTACCAAGCCAGGAGGAAATCCACTATAAGTAATATTAATTCTAGACTTAAACCACCCTGTTTAATCTATCACTTAATAACTACCCAATGCAATTTCTACCTAAGACACAACTTAGATAAGAGTACCCTACTCACTCCCCCTCAATCACACAGTGATTTTGTTTACAAGTTTAATGAGATTGAAGTCATACTTCAAACAAAACAGTTTGATCTTACTTCACAGTTTCAATCAAGTCACAAATGCACTTTTGCTTAAAAGCTCATAAAGTGGTACAATAAACACACCTGCTATTAAAAACACTAGACACCCTATTTGGTCTTCTGAAATTCGTACTCAATTCTGTGAGTTTCTGTTCATTAAATAGGTGTCTGTAATTTGGGCTTTCTGTAGAATGATCCAGCCCTAATGCGCATGCAGCTTCCACCTTGAATTAGGGTTTGTTACTTCCTAGATTCTAGGTGATTTAGGTCTTCTGTTTTAATCTGAATCCTCAATATAACACTCCCTATAGATGCGCCTTGTTCTGTTTTTATCCATCAATAATTAATTCCAGATAACTCTCCTTAAATATCTCTGATCAGTTAGACATTAAGTAATTCTGGTAGTAGGTTTGAGATGTCTCAACATCTGTTGGGACATCCTGAAAAACTGAACTTAATTCATTTATACAATGTCCCAACATCTGGTGAGACATCCTGAAATAAGTTCTTATACTCTGTTTGATAATGTCCCAACATTTGATAGGACATTCTGAACTGAATTCAACATTTCTTGTTGGTCAAAAATTCTGCCAATTCTTAAACATCTACAAACTCCCCCTTTGGCTAATTTTTGGCTAACATTCTTTTCTGATTTTTCAGAGTGCAGCAGAAGATCTTTTATCAGAGTATAGCATTACTTTTCTGTTGAATCATATTTGAGATTACTCCCCCTCAAACATATATGTATTCAGTCTTGTTGCAACAGAAAAAAAACACTTATTCAGTTCAGAAGCAAACAGATTTTTCATTCATAATCAAACAGCATTACACATTGTTGTTGGTGTTGTTCTCCCCCTTGTTAGACACAAATTTTGGGGCCAAAGAGACTAAATCTAAATTACAATGCAGTTGTCATACATTTGCCTCACATACAATGATCACTCAGACTCCTCACTTTAAGTTTCTTCATCATCTTCAGTTTCTTCATCAGAGGCAACTTTCTGATCTCCTTCACTCTCCAGCCTTTGGATGATTTCCTCAAGCTTCTGCTTTCTTGCTTCAAGTTCTTTGCAAGTGCTCTTTAGTTCAGCAATTAATGCAGTCTTAGAGATTGAAGTCTTAGCAGTTGAAGGACCTGCAGATGTCCCAGAAGGTGCTTCAACATCTGCTGCATGATGACTGAGGAACAATTTGTAGTGAAAAGCCAGAGGGCTTTCTCTTTTGCAGACTGTGTCCTTTTCAGTGAGGATTCCAGGGTATTGACTGAGCACTATACCACACAGAAAGGAAGGAAAAGCTATTGGCAGCTTTGTTGCAGATGAGTTGGCATGCTTCAAGGTCTGATCAAAAATGTAAGCACCATAATCCAGCTTAGTCTGAGTTCCCACAGCATAGATAAACCTGCCCAAGCCAGTGGATATTGAAGATGTGTGATTGGTAGGCACCCAGTTTGCTGTACCAATCCTGTTCAGCATGGCATATTTTCTTGTCAGCATGCTCACTGAGAGCTTTCCTTTAACTGGCCATGCCTTGACCTGGTTTGCAGTGATAACTTTGCAGACTTGGTTATCAGTCTTTCCTAGCTCATTTGGTCCATCTGTTTCTCTTCCAAGGTATTGGTTGATGATCTGAGGAGAGAACTCTACACACCTACCTCTAACAAAGACTTTTCTAAATTCAGAAGACTTACCATTGGCACAATCTTCCTGAAGATTGGCAATGAATTCTTTGACAAGAAGTTCATAGCAGGGAGAGAGATTGGAGACTGTTTTGAAGAGGCCTGCAGCAGAGATGAGATCAATCAGTTCAGTGCACTCAAGTGCATTACTGCTTAGCTCTCTTTCAAGGGCTACCCTTCTTTGGTACACAAACTTCCATCTGTTTACACTTGAAACATGATGAAATGAGATGTTGTCCAAGGGAGCTTCTGGAACAGTAGTTGAAGCCCTAGAGGGTGCTGGTTTCTTCTTTGGAGGAGATGTTGGGACATCTGATTCAACATCTGAGTCTGATGGGGTGACAGCTTTCCTCTTTTGTGTTTGGACTTTGCTCCATTGCTTTGTAGGACCAAAGACAGTTTTGGCCTTGTCTTTAATTGGGGTAGTTTTCTTCTTCTCAGGAACTGCATGTCCTGCTTGCATCTTTCCTTTCCTAGTCCTGAGCCTTCTGGCTATGCTAGGTCTTACAGAGGCAATGATCTCTGTATCAGAATCCTGCTCAAGATTCACCACAGGAGGAGATTGAGCAGTCTCTTCTTCAGCTGGTTGATCAGCAGAGATATGCTCTTCAGTTGAGGCTTTGGTCTGATCCTCAGATTCTTCTTCACCACTTTCATTTGAGGCCTTTTTCTGGTCCTCAGTTTGTTCAATATCAGCATCAGATGAGGTCTTTTTCTCATCCTCAGATGTTCCAACATCTATTGGGACATCCTGTTGAGCAGGAGTGTCCTTTGCAGCTTGAGCTTGTTCTTCTTGAGGGGCAGGCATGGTGTTCAGAGGAATAGAAATCCCACTAACCACTCTCTGTTCAAAAAGAATCTTGTTAACTATCTCCTTGATGGAAGCATCCACATATTCAGAAGATTTTGGGGGCATGTTAGCTGGTGAAGGAATGCCTTTGGATTTGCTGAAGACTTGATCTTTTGCTCTTTTTGGAGTTCTTGGCTTTTTAGCATGAGAAGCACTTCCTCTGATTTCGTCCAATGGGGTTGATTTAATTGGTACCACAGAGATGGAAGTTGCATGAACTACATCTTCTTTGTTGAGAACTTCTTCAGGAGTGCTAGGGTTTTGAGACATTGTCAAGGAAGATGGATGAAGAGCTTTAGGGTTGATGATTTCTGAAGAACAGCTAGATAATGTGATTCGCTTTTGATAGTATGATGAGAATCTTGATAGCTGATTATAAGCTGTTACTAAATAAGTAGCCGTTACATTGCAAATTATTAGGAATGGAATACCCAAGGTTCTTGACCAGACTGGTGTTGCCATCTGGAACTTATGCCATACAATGTCATATGACATGTTGGCACATTTCATTAACTGCTAAATCTCACATAAACAGATTCCCAGTTTGCCCCTTAAGTTCTCAAATTGTGTAGCATCCAATGCTTTGGTAAAGATATCAGCCAACTGCAGATTTGTAGCTACATGTTCCAATGAAATCACCTTTTCTTCTACAAGATCTCTAATGAAATGATGTCTGATATCAATATGCTTGGTCCTGCTATGTTGGATAGGATTCTTTGATATGTTGATTGCACTTAAGTTGTCACAGTACAATGTCATGACATCCTGTGGGACATTGTACTCAGTGAGCATTTGCTTCATCCAAACCAACTGAGAACAACTGCTTCCAGCTGCTATATATTCAGCTTCAGCTGTAGATAGAGATACACAATTTTGCTTCTTACTAAACCAAGAAATCAAATTGTTTCCTAGAAAGAAACATCCTCCTGAAGTGCTTTTTCTGTCATCAGCACTTCCAGCCCAATCAGCATCACAGAAGCCAGTGAGAATTGGTTTGCATCCATGAAAGTACATTATGCCATAGTCACAAGTACCATTAACATATTTAAGAATTCTCTTGACTTGATTGAGATGACTGACTTTTGGATCAGCTTGATATCTTGCACATACACCTACTGCAAATGCTATGTCTGGTCTGCTAGCAGTCAAGTATAATAAGCTTCCAATCATGCTTCTGTATAGGCTTTGATCTACATTCTCACCCTTTTCATCTTTAGTCAGCTTTAAATGTGTGGGGGCAGGAGTTCTCTTATGAGTAGCATTTTCCATTCCAAATTTCTTGACTATGTTCTTGGTATACTTGCTTTGGGAAATGAACATGGAATCTTCCATTTGCTTTATTTGCAGACCAAGAAAGTAGGTTAACTCTCCTACTAGGCTCATTTCAAATTCAGATTCCATCTGGTTGACAAAATGTTTGACCATCCTGTCAGACATCCCACCAAAGACAATGTCATCTACATATATTTGAGCAATCATGACATTTCCTTCTTCATCTTTAACAAACAAGGTTTTGTCAATTCCACCTTTTCTGTACCCTTGCTTGATAAGAAAAGTAGTCAGTCTTTCATACCATGCCCTTGGAGCTTGCTTCAGACCATAAAGTGCCTTCTTTAGTTTGTATACATGATTTGGACAGCTTGGATCAACAAATCCTTTAGGCTGTTCTACATATACCTCTTCATTAAGATAACCATTTAAAAAGGCACTTTTCACATCCATTTGAAATAGCTTGAACTTTAAGATACAAGCAATTCCCAAAAGTAGTCTGATTGATTCAAGCCTTGCTACTGGTGCAAAGGTTTCATCAAAGTCTACTCCTTCAATTTGAGTGTATCCTTGAGCTACAAGTCTAGCTTTGTTCTTTGTAACAACTCCTTGTTCATTTGACTTGTTCTTATACACCCATTTTGTTCCAATCACATTTATGTCATCAGGTCTAGGAACAAGATTCCACACTTCATTCCTTGTGAATTGACCTAATTCCTCTTGCATAGCACAAATCCAGTATTCATCAGTAAGAGCTTCTTTGATGTTTTTAGGTTCTATTTTAGAAACAAAACAGGAACCTGAAATCACTTCTCTTGATCTAGTGCTCACACCTCTGTTGGGATCACCAATTATCAAATCTTTGGGATGATCCTTCTGTATTCTGATGGAGGGAGGTTTGCTTGATTGTTCTGTCCTTGCATTAGTTTGAGTGAAGTCATAATGATCACTCTTTTCTTCAGCTTCAATCTTGATATCAGCAGATGTTCCAACATCTTCTGGGACATCTGTAGGAGCATCATCAATTATCACATTTATAGACTCCATGATAACCTTGGTTCTAGAATTAAATTCTCTATATGCTCTGCTGTTTATAGAGTAACCAAGAAAAATCCCTTCATCACTTTTAGGATCCATTTTTCTCCTTTGCTCCCTATCTTCCAGAATATAACAGTTACTTCCAAACACATGGAAGTACTTAACTGTGGGTTTTCTGCCCTTCCAGACTTCATAGATTGTGGACAAAGTCCCTTTCCTTAGGGTAACTCTGTTGTGGATGTAACAAGCTGTGTTCATAGCTTCAGCCCAGAAGTACAAAGGTAACTTTTTAGCATGGATCATAGCTCTTGCTGATTCTTGAATAGTTCTATTCTTCCTTTCAACAATCCCATTCTGTTGAGGAGTGATAGGTGAAGAATATTCATGATTGATTCCTTCTGAAGAGCAGAAATCTAAGAACTTTTGGTTCTCAAATTCTTTTCCATGATCACTTCTTATTCTGATCACACAGCTGGATTTTTCCCTTTGTATTCTTTGGCATAATTCTTTGAATACATCAAATACATCAGACTTTTCTTTGATGAAATTTATCCATGTATATCTTGAAAAGTCATCAACCACCACATAGGCATACCTCTTACCACCAAGGCTTTCAACCTGCATAGGTCCCATAAGATCCATATGCAAAAGTTCCAAAACTTTGGAAGTTGTCAGATGTTGGAGCTTTGGATGGGACATCTTGGTTTGCTTGCCTATTTGACATTCACCACATATTTTGCCATCATCAATCTTCAGTTTAGGAATACCTCTTACAGCATCCATAGATATGATCTTCTTTATGATTCTGAAATGAAGATGACCTAGTCTTTGGTGCCATAGTTTCACTTCTTCTTCTTTAGCTAAAGAGCAAGTTGAAGTGAGACTGAAGTCTTGTGGTTCCCACATGTAACAGTTGTCTTTAGATCTGGCTCCTTTCATGACAACCTCTTGTTCTTTGTTAGTCACTATGCATTCAGTTTTGGTAAAGTTTACACTGTATCCTTGATCACATAATTGACTTATGCTGATAAGGTAGCAGTTAAACCTTTAACTAGCAGAACATCATCTAGTCTTGGAACATCTTGACAGTCCAAGGTTCCAACTCCCTTGATTTCTCCTTTAGCTCCATCTCCAAAGGTTACATACCTGGATGAATGTGACTTTAAGTTTACTAGCAGATTCTTCAATCCAGTCATGTGTCTTGAACATCCACTGTCAAAGTACCAGTCTTCTTTAGCTGATACTCTTAGTGATGTATATGCTATATATGCAGCATTTTTCTTTGACCATTTGAGTTGAGATTTCTTTTGATGCCTCTGCCCTGTGTGTTGTTCATCAGTGGATCTCCAAGATTGATTGTTGATCTTGTTCTTGGGTATGTAGCTTTGATCAGCATCAGGATTAGCTTTTGGTCTCCATACCTTCTTTATGACCTCTGTCTTTTGCTTAGGAGGTTGCTGATTTCTTTGATGTCTATGCAGCACTTTCTTGGTAACTTCTACTTTTTGCTTAGAAGGTTGCTGATACATCTGATTTAGATATCCATGCAGCTTATAGCAATGAGGTTTGATATGTCCAAATCTTCCACAATGATGACATCTCCATCTTTGATATTTCTTCTTCATTTTATTCTTTTCAGAATGTTGAGACATCTGTTGGAACATTATGTTTGACTTTGTGTTCTTTTCCTGATGTTGAAGCATCTGTTGGGACATCTTGTTTGACTGTATGGATTTTGAAGTAGTTTTGCTAGATCTAGCTTCATCTTTATGTACTCTGTTAAATCCCAGTCCACTTTTATCCCCTGAATGCTTATTGTTGTTGAGAATAACATCCAGTGTATTTGAGCTGCTGTTCAACATTCTAACAGATTTGGACATGTGTTCCAATTTGGAGTTGAGAAGACTTACTTCACTTTTCAAGGTGTCAATGATTTCTTGATCACTTGCTTTTTCATCTTCTAGTGCCTCATTCTGCTTCTTTAGCTTTATAACCTCACTGCATATTTCAGTGCTTCTTTTGTATAGATCTTTGAATGCTTGCTCCAGTTCTTCAAAAGTAAGCTCCCCATCACTGGATTCACTTTTAGATTCACATAATCCAGCTAGAGCAGTGATATGCTTAGCTGATTCTTCTTCTGAATCACCTCCTGAGTCTTCATCAGACCAGGTTACAGAGAGTCCTTTCTTTTGCCTTTTTAAGTAGGTAGGACATTCATTCCTGAAGTGTCCATATCCTTCACATTCATGGCATTTAATTCCTTTTTCTTGACTGGTCTTTTCATCATAATTTGATCTTCTGTTAGTATCATAAGATCTTTTGTTCTCAGAAGAGTTTGTGAATCTTCTACTGGGTTTGGATTTGCCTCCCATTTCTCTGAGAATCTTTTTGAATTGTCTTCCAAGCATAGCAATGTTGTCTGATAAGCTTTCACCAGTTTCTGATTTATCATCTTCTTCTTCATCAGTATTTGTCACCAAGGCTATGCTTTTGTTCTTCTTTACATTTGTGTCATTCATTCCCATCTCAAATGTTTGAAGGGAACCAATGAGCTCTTCAACTTTCATTGTGCATATGTCTTGAGCTTCTTCTATTGCTGTGACTTTCATGTCAAATCTTTTTGGCAAAGATCTGAGAATCTTTCTTACAAGCTTTTCATCAGTCATTTTTTCTCCCAAGGCTCCAGAAGTATTGGCTATATCCAAGATGTTCATGTAGAATTCATGAATTGACTCATCTTCCTTCATTCTCAAGTTTTCAAACTTGGTGGTGAGGAGTTGAAGTCTTGACATTTTTACCTTTGATGTTCCTTCATGAGTTGTTTTGAGAGTGTCCCAAACATCTTTGGCCAGCTCACAGTGATGCACAAGTCTAAAGATGTTTCTATCAATTCCATTGAATAAAGCATTTAGGGCCTTTGAGTTGCCTAGTGCTGAATCTTCTTCCTCCTTACTCCATTCTTCTTCAGGTTTCAGCACTTTTGATCCATCTTTGGTGTCTTGGACAGGATGATCCCATCCAATGTTGACTGCTCTCCATGCCCTGTTGTCAAGTGATCTCAAGAATGCAATCATTCTTGGCTTCCAGTAGTCATAATTAGATCCATCCAGTATAGGTGGTCTATTTACTGACCCTATATCTCTGTCCATGTTTCCAGAATTTGTATTCCCTAGATCTCACCCAGTATAAACAGGCAGGGTGCCTGCTCTGATGCCAATTAAAATTCTGTGATCAGGTATGAGATGTCCTAAGAGATGTCCCAACACTTGACAGATTTAACCAAAACTTAAATAGCAAAAAAAGTAAACAACACAGAAGTTTGTTAACCCAGTTCAGTGTATAACCACACCTACATCTGGAGGCTACCAAGCCAGGAGGAAATCCACTATAAGTAATATTAATTCTAGACTTAAACCACCCTGTTTAATCTATCACTTAATAACTACCCAATGCAATTTCTACCTAAGACACAACTTAGATAAGAGTACCCTACTCACTCCCCCTCAATCACACAGTGATTTTGTTTACAAGTTTAATGAGATTGAAGTCATACTTCAAACAAAACAGCTTGATCTTACTTCACAGTTTCAATCAAGTCACAAATGCACTTTTGCTTAAAAGCTCATAAAGTGGTACAATAAACACACCTGCTATTAAAAACACTAGACACCCTATTTGGTCTTCTGAAATTCGTACTCAATTCTGTGAGTTTCTGTTCATTAAATAGGTGTCTGTAATTTGGGCTTTCTGTAGAATGATCCAGCCCTAATGCGCATGCAGCTTCCACCTTGAATTAGGGTTTGTTACTTCCTAGATTCTAGGTGATTTAGGTCTTCTGTTTTAATCTGAATCCTCAATATAACACTCCCTACAGATGCGCCTTGTTCTGTTTTTATCCATCAATAATTAATTCCAGATAACTCTCCTTAAATATCTCTGATCAGTTAGACATTAAGTAATTCTGGTAGCAGGTTTGAGATGTCTCAACATCTGTTGGGACATCCTGAAAAACTGAAGTTAATTCATTTATACAATGTCCCAACATCTGGTGAGACATCTTGAAATAAGTTCTTATACTCTGTTTGATAATGTCCCAACATTTGATAGGACATTCTGAACTGAATTCAACATTTCTTGTTGGTCAAAAATTCTGCCAATTCTTAAACATCTACAATAGCCTTGAAATTGAGTGATTTATGCCTTGTCAGAGTTGGGAGATTTTCAAGGGGTGTATGAAGCAAATAAGGTCTTAAATCCAATTTTTTTCCAAATGGGCCCATCAATTTGCAACCCAATCTTCATAATAACATCAAGCACGACCCAATTCCAATTATTTCTGATTTTTATAATTTATTTATTATTTATTTGGATTTTAATCATTAAAATTCAATTTAAATATAGATAAAATATAAAAGCTCAAAAAATAGATCAAATATTGGTTTGGGAAGGAATCTCATAACATTTAAAGTTGATTGAGACTCTCCAAAATCGTGCACAACCAAAATAGCAAGGATATATCGGATTTTTTTTCATATTTTGGTTATGTCTTTCTTCACACTCAAGAAACAAAAATCCACAAAGACCAAGCCCATATTCTGACCTAATTTGGTTCTACTATAAGTGCATAACATAACCAAAACACAAGACACAAATATTTTGCAGCCAAGAACAAAGAACCAACTTCAAATTTTCAAGGAAAATTCAAATTCGAATATTTCTTTTCAGGCCTTTTCAAAGCAAGATAAAGGTGGAAAACCATTCCTGGGTGACCATGTAACATCTTTGCATCATTCATGTCATCTAAAACATGCCTAAATGCCCAAATTGAATCTTGTTTCTCCTTGAATTTTAAATTTCGATTTCAATTATTTGTGCATAATGAATGTCGAATGATTACTTATTCTTGTTTGCTTTGATGTATAGATTGTTCCTGGATGGTTTAATTTGAGTTTTGGAGCAGGAATAGGGATCCACCATATCTAGGGTTCGTAAGCTTCAAATTGGGAGCAATTAGCAAAATGTGATTTCGTTTGAAATTAAATGGATAATTGGACTTAGGACCCTTTATTTAACTGATCTAAGTCATTAGAAATAATTTATTTGGTGTATTGTGCATGATTGTGTTTGCAGGACATGTAGTGACGAACGAAATCTGTCACTACAAGTTTTAGTGACAGGAAAACTGTAGATATAAGCCAACTGGACGGACGAAGCTTGAAGATGGAGTTCGCACGCCAATCAGAATTCAAATTTTTATCTTTATATTTTATTTATTTGTTTTGTATAAATTTTAGGAACGCGCAGGTGGCCTGATGGTGGGAAGTTTGTCTTGTAACATTGAAGGCGTGGGTTCGATACCCAGCCTTCAACATTTTTTTCTAACCTATTTTATTCTTTTATTTTAATATATTATTATTGGTTTGTGATTCATTAACAGGCATGCGTGTACAGCTCAGTTGGCTATGGTGATGTTTCTGGCAGGTACAAGACCTGTGTTCGATTCCCAGGTCCTTTCTTTTAAATATTTTCTTGTTTTTTTTTGTATTTTGCTATATTTGTCTTGTTTTAGTCAATTTCTTTCAAATAAAATAATTAATTCTAAAATTATTAAATAATGATAATCTATTAATGAAAATCTTTTCTTAATAAAATGTCATCAATTATTTTGTTACAAAAAATATTATTTTCTTATGAATAACTTGTAAATTATTTGATAACTTTTTTTATATAATAATGATGGTTTTCCTTTTTTTATTTATTAATTAATTGCTATTAAATTGTGAATAAATTAATTTTTAATTAGATTAGGATTTTCTTAACAAACCCTATTATTTTAATAAACCTTATTTTCTCTAATTAACCTCAAAATAAATACTAACCCTAAATTTTTTTATTTTTATTTAATTTTGCTTTATTATATTTTGTTATATTTAATCCTTGCTTTATTTAAATTATTAAAAAATATATAGGTTTGTATGTTGTAATTTATTTTTCGCTCAAATATTTTGTAACTGCCCAAAAGCCATGTAATAGCGTAGATTTTATATTTCTGCATTTTATTTAATTTATTTAACTGCGTGGTTAGTAAATAGGGAGTGAAAATTTAATTGAAATTAAAAGGACTTAGAAAATTAATTAAATAAGATAAAATATCTGAAAATAAATATTCACACACGTAATTCGATCTAAGATCGCCATCTACACTTCCTAGGGTATCCCTCTTGGTTGCCTTATTTAAAATGGCCAAGTCCCTCGAATATAGGGGTGTCTTAAGCAAAGTCCCTTCACGTATAAATCATCAAGTCCCTACAGATTTAAAAGATCAAGTCCCTTCGAGGTTGCCTATGATCATGATCTTGTCCCTTCGAATAAATGATGATAGTCCCTACGAATTGCTAAAGACACCCCTTAAGTTGCCTTCATTGACCATACGATGACCCTACGCCCGTCCCTTAATAAATCCAAGGTAATGACTACCAATTCCTTAATAATAGGGACAGTCTTACCCTTGAAAGAACATATAAGAACATGAATGACTTAGTCTAGGGTAGGTACCTCATAGTTACTTGCTCACACCTTTTAAAAATACTTTTCACACCTCACAATATTTTCAAACATTCTCAAACAAGGCTTTGTATACATCCATACGAGGATCATTACAAAGTACTCAGAAAATTTCTAATCACACATTACACTTTTCAAAAACAATTAAAGTGAGCTAAGTAACTAAGAGCCCATGGATAACCATGGATATAAAGGGTGCTAACACCTTCCCTTTATATAACCTACCCCCCGAACTCAAGTCTTTTAAAAATAGGTCTTTCCTGTTATTTTATGTCTTTTCCACATGGATAAAATAAAACTCAGTGGCGACTCTTGCTATCCGTAACATTTATAGAAAGTCAGTTCTCCCACCGTGTTATAGTGTACATTGCAATACCAAATTTCGTGCTTAAACTCTATGAGGGAGGATGACGAAAGGAAAATGCAAAAATCTCTAATTGTGTGCTTTTGAGAAAGACCCTGTTGACGATGTACATGCATTGTTTTAAATCCTAAACACCGGATATATAAGGGAGATAGACCCTCGCCAACCCATTTACGCCTTGAAGTAAGAGTTTCTTTTCGCATGAAAAAAACCTTTGCATTTAACCCAGGGTTAAGGTAGGTGTCAGTTAGTTTGACCGAGCATTCAAATTTAAAAAAGGAATGCACATTTGAGGATCCATTACCTTTCGTTGTACCAAATCAAGAGGTCCAAAGACCAGAAACTACAATGGTTATCCCAAATAAGAGGTCCAAAGATCGGAAACCACAATGGTTATCCCTCAACAACCAAGAAATGAGACAATCACGACCCTTTCAAAGCAATCAAGACAACCAGTGTCACATGATTTGTTTAAAAAAAGAATAAAAAAATGAAAAATCCCGCTAAGTCGAAACTTGAAAACAAGCGACTTAGGCAAAAATCAGGGCATCTCGCTGAACTTCACAATCAAAGATTCACAAGAATCAGTCCAGGCAAAAGTTAGGGATAAGCAAAAGACGAAAAGGATTACACAAGAAAGATATGTAAAAAAGAACAAAGTCGGGTGATACATACACAATAGATAGTAGGGGTGACTGAGTCCAAATGACTACCCGATTGGTGCTTGAACCATTAGTGTCAATGGTTCCTCAACCATCACAAAACCCTTTTTGAAAGGTGAGCGCTTGTGAAATCTAGTTGAACATAGGAATGGAGGACATCACGAAGAGGGGCGGGTACCTATAAACTTAGGGCCTATATCATTTGTTTGTATAACTGTGAACCAGGCCACAATACAACCCTCAAAAGTCCTAACTGAAACAGGGTTATTTTGAGAGCGTGCTACCACGAGACCGCGTTCCTGAGTCCTATGAGTGATTCTAAAAGATCTTTGTTGGTGTTACATGTACATGCTTTCATAAAAAAATCAATGTCGTATCTTAACCAGTGATTCGCTCACAAAAGGTTTGCGACATCTTTTTCAGTAAAACTTCATAATTAACATGTGTGTTGCATTAGAATTTTCATTCTCAGAATAAACATTTTCTGCTTGCATACATTTGGTTGACATCATAAAAGTTCACATATGGAACCTTAGTCTAGAAGTTTAATCTTGCCAAGTTGAGAAGTCTGAAACTTCTGAAGGACAATCATGTTGAGGTGCACTTTTCCAAGAGACTTTGTTGAGTAGAGGCTTTTCCAACCAGTTGTTTTAAGTGAAAATAATCAGGGGAAATCACGTCAAGAATTCATTCAAATTTCGGCCAAACTGGGGCAATCACTTCGAGATTCAAATCTCTCCAAGAAAAATTAGTCTGGGTATTCACTCGAAGATCAGTCAGTCAGGGAAAAAAATACTCAAAGGCTTGTACTGGGGCAGTATTCCTTCAATGGAGGAGTATTCCCCACAAGAGTCTTTGTATTCCCAGCAGCACACGAAGATTCAATATTCCCTAGAAGTGGTGAGGATAGAGAGAAGTCAGATGGTTTTCCTTCTTGCACAATATTGTTCGCAGTTCTCCCTAGTGAAGTCCCCAAATAAAGTCCAATTCTCATTGGCATCTCTTCCCCAAATAGGGGGCTTTGTATCTCAGTGATTCCCCAACAGATTATTTCCTTAGCAGAGTATCAACAAACCCTTTCCTCATCCAGGTAAGAAGGTTATTACTTCCCCAACGGAGTTCCACGGGTGGCGTACGTCCCAATCAAGTTCAAGCCAATTAAGACTTTCCCCAACAAGGTCTTCATTCCTCAACTATCTCAAAGTCCAATTTATTTTTGGCAAGGGAGGAAGTTCGGAGATAGTGTATCATTAAAACTATCCCCACAGAGTTGCTTTCCCCCACAGGGATTCATTAAATCAATGGAGTGATTATTTCTTCCCAAGTAAAGCTACCAGGGATACTTGTTATCTCCTCATCAGGAGATCAACTTTGCATTTGCATCTAGTAATCATCATTACATTTACATCCTCAAAAAAGCGTAGCATTTCCATCATTATGGAACATTACGCCAAGGGAAAATTCAAACATATACATATGAAGCATAAGCTAGTTTTAGTACCTTGCATGGAAGCCCGAAACATTATTTCTTCAATCCGACCGAAGTATCCTCACAAAGAATGCAAAGTTCATTCCTCGGCACTATTACTCTTGTTAGTCAATATTTGTTATCCCAGTTGAGTTATCATCCAAGTTATGATAGTCTCTTTTTAAGTTCACTCAAGGTGTGTGTTATTCGCTTTATCTCCCAAGTGAGATAAATGCTTTTTGATTCCGCCAAGTCCGGTTTTGTATCTTTGTGTTATCATCCAAGTTATGATATCATCTTTCCAAGCTCACTCAAGGTGTCTCTTGTTCTCTTTATCTCCCAAGTGGGATAAATGCTTTTTGACTTCTCCAAGTCCATTTTCGTACCTTTGAGTTATCATCCAAGTTATGATAGTCTCTTTTCAAGCTCACTCAAGGTGTGTCTTGTTCGCTTTATCTCCCAAGTGGGATAAATGCTTTTCGATTCCACCAAGTTTAGTTTAGTATCTTTGAGTTATCATCCAAGTTATGATAGTCTCTTTTCAAGCTCACTCTAGGTGTGTCTTTTTCGCTTTATCTCCCAAGTGGGATAAATGCTTTTCGATTCCGCTAAGTCTGGTTTCGTACCTTTGAGTTATCATCCAAGTTATGATAGTCTCTTTTCAAGCTCACTCAAGGTGTGTCTTGTTCGCTTTATCTCCCAAGTGGGATAAATGCTTTTCGATTCCGCCAAGTTCGATTTCGTACCTTTGAGTTATCATCCAAGTTATAATAGTCTCTTCTCAAGCTCACTCACTGTGTGTCGGGTTTGCTTTGTCATCCAAGGATGACATTCTTCCCAACTTATTTTATTTCTTGCAGAGTACAGATTTTCCGGTTTATTTGGGTATTCAATCCCTCCATACTTTGAACGTCTGAAAGCCATTGCTATCATCCATTCAGGTCTATAGTTGATTGAATAGTGGCAGCTATAACACCCCAAAATTTTCCCTCTTATTTATCACCATTTCTGAGTAGCTTAAGCTTCGTTTTCGTGTCATCCTGTATATCCGTCCATACATTGCATCATAAAAACAATCATAGAAAGCATACATCATTGATTGAGGTGCGGGTCATGTGATCAAGGGTTATTGGAAGACTATCGGGTCTTGGAAGGAAAATAATCTCATAAAATATGACCAAGACCGGATGTCCAAGGTTTCCCACCAAAAAGAGAAAAATTCAAATTTTGGTTGAAGTAACTGGTTACCTCATAGGTAGTAACCGGTTACCTGTTGAAATTTGGCGAAAAAGCCCAGTTTTTTCCCTGGTAACCGGTTACCTCATTGGTACTAACCGGTTACTTTGCCCAGATTTTCAAAAATTCAAAACTCAGTTGGTTGCTTCCCTCCACTTTCCATTTTCCACTTTTCTTTGTGTTTCCACCCAATTCTAGAACATTCCACATTCTTTTAAGGTAATATTCTCAAAATATACCAATGAATATTCCAAGAATATTCCATGGAATATTCTAGGAATATTCCCGACCAACCCATAACTTAGGACCCAAGCCTCGCGTCCAAACCTCGCGCCAAACCTAGACCTAACTCCAAAGCTACCTCTTATATAAACCTTGCTCATCAAGCCAAAAAAAGGGTTAGAGACACAAGAAGAGCCACATTTTCACAAGCTTCACCATTTTCACAATCTCAATTCTTTAAATTCTCTCCATTTTCCAAACTTACACCAAAGTTTCATCATCAAGATTCTTCAAATTTTTCATTGAAACTTGAAGAATCAGAAGCTAAGCCTTCATCATCTTCATTAATTCAGTGGATAATTGAAGGAATTGTTACGATTGTGGTGTTTATTTCACCATTCGGAAGCGTTTCGAATAGTTCTCTCCAAAAGCATTTATTTTGCGCACACGCGGATCGAAGCTTCGGATCTCCGATATTATCTTTGTTTGTGTATTGCTCAACAGGGCAACAATTGCCAAAGCAAACCTCCACTTTATAGGTTGGTGAATCTGTGATCACTTCTCGTTTTAACTTATTTATCTTCATCTCACCTCGCGCATTCTTAGCTTTTTCTTGCTTTTGTGATGCTTTGATTGGTTTGATCATAGGAGCTAGATTTCTAGCGTGATCGTAGCGTTAATAGGTGTTAGAATGTTGCATTTAGGTGTGATTTTCGTGCTAGGTTGATAGGAATTGGAATAAAGCTTATTTGGATAAGTTGCTACTGGTTTTTCATGAAAATTCAGAATTTTTTTATTCTGGTTGCAGAGTAACCGATTACCTGTATTAATTTTGCAGAAAATCCAGTTTTTTGAACTGGTAATCGGTTACTGCATAGGTAGTAACCGGTTACCACTGAACCAAAATGAAAAATTCTTTCATTTTCTTGAATTTTTTATATCCATCCCCCCTCCAATCATCATGGATCTTTAGGACATGATTTTAGGAAGTTTTTAGGAGCTGATTTAGAGCAGGTGTGTGTAGTTTCGATAACTTTCGACATGCTTTTTGTTAGGTTCTGATTTTTGACATAAATGTTGCATATGTGTCCATAACATATTGTGATCATTGTTTCATGATTTAGCATCATCTATAGCACGTTAATAAGTGTTTATAATTCTGTTTTGCATCACATTTGTGATCCTCTCATGTTTAGGTTGATTGTGCGCGAATTTGAGAAAAATTGCATATTGTTTAAAACCGCATAATCCTCATAATTTGCATCCATTGATTGTGTGTTTATGTGTTTAATTCAATTGTCAATATCCATTTCATGTTGTTTCATTAAATTGCATGATATTTTTGTTTCGTTGTATGCATTAAAACTCATTTTTGCATTCGAAAAACAATTAAAAATCTTCCATGTTTTCATCGCTGCATTTGGAAACAGAAGTTGTAAAAACATGCTGCATTATTCTGTTTTGGTCTTTTTACACTTATTTTCATGTTGTTTGGTAGCTGTAATAGGATGTTTGTATTGCTAGTTTCATTAGTAGCTGTTTATGCAATAGGAAGTTGTAGTTGTTGTTGACTTTAGGCTTCGCTTAGCTTTTTAGTGTCCTTAGACTTAGAATTGAGTCTAGTTAGGTCATAGTTGTATTAGGAATTGTTTGGTACTTGATTACCTCTTTATTTTTATCACTTTAGCCTTATTTTACTAACCTTTGTTTTGTAGGGGGTTATGGTAAGCCATGTGTGTGGGAGGGTATCCTACATACGCCTTTTCCTTATCCTTTTATATTTCAATTTGTGTATGCGATAAGCATTGGATGCTTCTTCGACATTGTACTTTGTTCATTCCCTTTGAGTTGAACTCATCTTAAATTCATTGAATTGAGTTATAACTTGATTCTTTTTCTTTCTAGTATTAGAAAACCACACTAACCCTAGGACATCCCTTGAATAAACAACTTAGGGTGAGTCTTAGTTTCCCCTAGTTTTGTCCTTTTTTCGATTTGAGTCCTCTTTCTCATCTCCAAATAAAAATAAAATACCTAATAAAGGTCGAGTTTTCTCTTGCGCTAGGAGATTTTGCCATGGGGTATTTGCACGCATTCCATTTTGGGATGAGGTGTAGGATATCTATCATGATGAACAAGTCTTAGCATGAGGATGTCTCACAAACCGACAATATCAAAACATTTCTTCAAAAAGACAATGAACAAACAACACTTGTCTTTCCTGAGGGAATTTTCTTTGCATCTCTCCACTCTAAACACGAACTTGCTACGACTTGTCTCTCTGCAAAACGGTAACACACTCTTACAAGAAGAGCCTGCAACACCTAAGCATAGACATAAGCAGTTTGATTTATAAAAAACACAAACAAAGTTCTCGCCTTAGTTAGGCGAACTACGTCGACTCTGATCCTCATTTTCCCGATGAGGTACGTAGGCAGCGAGGTAGGGCCCGTTCGAGCACACTCTTTATTTTCCCTACATTTTCCCCTTTCGATCTCTTTTCCAGTTCCAATAGTGGTTTTTGTTCAACAACAGTTGATTTCTCACCCTTTGAAACAAACTAACAAGCGTGGATCCCGTCGGGTACGTCAGACAATATGGGTGCTAATTCCTTCCCAGTTCATAATCGACTCCCGAACCCTGTTCTTTGGTTCGCAGGACCTTGTCCTTTCCTTTTCTCTTTGGTTTGCGCAACATTACCTTTCCCATTCATTCGGGATAAAAATGCCTGGTTGGAGACTCTACCTTTTCCGCGCCACTTCCTTGTTTGTATTAGGATGAAAATCCCGGGAGTGACTAAGCATCAACATCATTTGTTGAGCTAGAAGAAACCTAATTAGTTGTATAAGGAGTGGCATTAGAAGTTAATGTGGATTGTTGCAAGAGGTTGATAAGATGGTCATACTGAGCCTAAGAAATAGACAACTGAGGGTTGGAATTTGCATCAACTAGAGGCTCAGGTGGTGGTTGTGATGCAGAGGAGGAATCAACCTGACTTGCATTAACAGATGCCTTGTTTTTGTTGAAATTCGGGTGACCATGCTTTTGGTAACAAAAATCAACTGTGTGACCAAATCGATTTCAGAATGTGCAAACTCTATTTGCAGGCATATGATTGTTGTGACCACCTTTAAATCGAGGTTCTTGTTTATGAGCAACATTAACCAAGACTGAGTTATCATCTACAACAATGAACTGTTTGTGGTGACTTTCTTCTTGAACAACAATAGAATAGATGCGATTAATGGAAGGTAAAGGATCCGTGAGTAAAACCTGAGTTCTAACAACAGAAAATGAATCATTTAAGCCAATAAGAAATTGAATAGCTTATTCTCCAAGCTTATGTTCTTGGGCTTTTCGCACAGCATGACATCTGGATCTGAGAGAAGATGTGCATATATGTAATGGACGATGAGAATTGAGTTCTTTCCATAGCCCTTTCATCTCAAGGAAATAAGCCATGATCGTTTTAGGATCTTGCTTCAAATTGTTGATGGTAGAACGCAGGGTTAGAATTCGAACACAATCGGCTTTCGAGAAACGCTCATGCAAATCATTCCAAGCGATTAAAGCATGATCATGGTAAAGAATTGTGGAAGCAATTTGATCACTCACCGAGTTGATGATCCATGACAATATAAGATGATTGCAACGCTGCCACTGTGCAAAGTTGAGATCATCATCAATAGGAACTTCTATGGATCCATCAACAAATCTACCTTTGTTCTTGGCTCCCAATGCTCGCAACATAGATTTACTCCAAGAAAGATAGTTGGATCCATCGAGTTTCGGATTAATGGTGACAGAATTTGGACCTTCACTAGGAAGAATGTAGTAGATGGAATCAAGATCAAGTTTGATTGTTAGGAGCAAGGCGCGGCGGCATGGTGATGATTGGATCGATGAGAAAATGCAGAAATGCAAAAAGGAGAAGAAGAAGAATGAAGATCTTCAACAATGGAGATCAAAACAGAAATAACTAACTTTCTGTAACAGAAAATCAGTTCAAGAAGAAAGAAGAAGAAAAATGAATGAGAGGAAGTTCATGGATGTAAGAAACTGATACCATATTAAAATTGATCAACATGAACTCATTGTGAATAATAGGAGTGATTCTCATTACTCAATTGAGGTGTTACAATGTGCTTATATAGGTATTACAAGATGGTGCACCATAATCCTATACATCAAGCTACACATGATAATTTCTTAGTAGCTAAGCTTTCTCCCTTTCTATCTTTGCTTTACATATTTCAAGACCGACCAACATGGATACTTGTCGGCCCCATCAACATGTCTTCCACCCAACATATGCGCAATGAGAGGCTGATTCCAAATAGATCTCTTAGCTTCTTTATTTTAAATTGTTTTGTTGTTGCGAACCTTTACCCAATCTTCTTGCGGACCTCCCATCGATAGAGTGGTGATTTTTTTTACTTTTTTTGTCAATTTGAAAATGTATCATATGGTTAGTCATTAGTGTAAGCTTATTTTAACTCTTAATTCAAGCATTTCTTATTATATAAATATTTGAAAAATATTTTAGGCTTAGTATCACAACACAAATTATAATAGGAAGATTTATTGAAAAAACAAAGGGAAATTGAATATGTATTTTACATTGACAATTAATCAATGACGTGTATTATGCAAAAATAGTTGAATCATCATGGAGGGGCATCCACGTTAGGTCAAAGATTTCCCTAACACGAACAAAAAAGACATTACATATTCATCCAAAACTTAAAGACATTGGATAAATGGATCATCTCACTTATAAAATGTTCAACATTCACTTTCTTAAGCAGAACTTCTAAGTCACACTTGTTTCTCAATAATATTAATGGAACGGTAAAAGTTGTTACTTGCAAAACAAGTAACATAGGGTTAGGGAATAAGAAAAATGATATATATATATATATATATATATATATATATATATATATATATATATATATATATATATATATATATATATATATATATATATATATTTGCTTGTAATTTTTTTTACACAAGCTTTATTACATAAAAATCGTAGGGATAGTTTGTTTTATAGTTGATTGTGATCTAAATAACTTATTTGAGTCATAAGCTAACCGAATTAACTAACTAACTAATCAATTATTAGTTAGTTATAATCCTAATTTAGAATTATTACATAAAAAACGCATATATTAAAAAGTTATTTTGATGAGATGATAAATTGATAATTTTTTATTAGACGACAGAACTATAATATTTAGATGTATTGTTTATTTTGCAAAATATTTTAAGTTAGATTTTTTCCGGGGAATATCATGATCAAAATATGTGATATTTATGTTATAATAAGCCTAATTTATTTTCTCTTAGTTTTTTTTTTAGTATGTTGCTTAGTAAACCCATGTTTTATCATTGAGCCATCTTTGATAAGCAATAATACACTCTCTTCTATTTATTTTATTTACATGTTTGTTTGAGTTTTTCCAAATATAATTCTTATAGTTATATAATTTTATTTAAATAGAATTTATAAAAAAATAAAAAATAAAAAATATTTAAATACTGATTTAAATACTTATTCATAAAATATTATTTTAGATATTTCATTATTTTACCATAATTTTACTTGGATATTAAATTTTAAAATAATTAATTAAATTTAAAGATATTTGCAATAATTTTTTATAAAAATCATTTTTGAAATATGTATTTTTAAAATTATGTGACTTTTACTATGTTTTAATTTTTAATAATTTATATTTATGTTGCAAGTTGTTAAAACTCTTTTTTTAATTTATAAAAAATAACTTAAAAAAATCTATTATTTATAAAAAAAATTATTAAAAAAATCATTTTAAGAAATACAATGAAAATAATCTTTTCTTTAAAGTTAGAACAAATGGGCCCTATATGCAATGGATATTAGATCTTCTCCTTTAACCAAGTGATTCTCACGAGTTATTCATGGATTTTAACTAATTGGATTGTGGACTAATAAACTCAGTTATTGGATCTCATGCACAATATTGTGTTCTGAATTGGAACCATGGAATGATATATATCCGATGGAATGAAGTTTTGGTGCAATGGAGTGAGCTTATGGTGCGGCAGATTGGAGGTGGACTTGCAAGATTATCACCTTAACGACCAAGTCAATCATTGAGTGATAAATTAGTATGATTGTGTGAATGATAGAATATCGAAAATGGTGTGTGTTGGACTTTATATAGTGTGAATGGTTAAAACTATCTCTACGAGTAATGGGAAAATAGCAAGTGTACTATTTTTGCCCACTGTAGTAATCTTAGGGAAATTCCTCGAATATCGATCTCAAGGACTGCGTATCAAACTAAGTTATTTACTATTTCAAGTTGAACAAAAGTTTATAAGGGTTTGTTTAGATTTTCTCAAAAGACTTGTAAATATAAAATCTAGGAAAATAATACTAAGGATGACAAATATGAGAATTATGATAGGGAGGGTGTATGAGAAATTCTTATAATGACTATTTGTTTATAATCGTTAAAATATCACTGTAACTAAATCATTACCGCCTTATTACAATAGTTTTCCAAAATTCCTTTAAAGAAAACCCTTTGGTATTCCTACTATACTCCAATTTCTTATCATATAGAATGAATACCAAGCATTTGTATATCGAAAGTTTTTACGGTTAAATATGATATCCCAATTCCTTGGTGATATACGATAAAAAGTTTTAATTGAAAAACGTTAACAGTGCATTCCTACAATTTGTCAACCGATGATTAAAAATCCAATTTTCCAATATTGATTTTTCTTACAATAAAATCAATCAATCAAAACAATGAAGATAGAAACAGTGAAATTCATAAAATTACGTTCAATGTCATTACAAATAACTCAGGGACACCCCTAGCATTGGGGGGTTTAGCCACTCATAATCCAAACAATGAAAATCACATACAATAGGAAAAGAAACATTACAATGTAAAAAGGATTGATTGGATCGTCAATTGCTTTCGCGTTTGATCGATCCGACTTCTCCTCTAAAATCCTTCGTTTTCCTTTGCGTGATAATTCCCAATATTCAAAAGTGTGTTTTTCCAGTTAAGATCACCCTAATGTATCAGATTAAAAAATTACATGTGAAACGTCCAAAATGCCCTCAACACAAGAGACCAAATAAAAAAAAATCTTGCATTCAGGTGCCATGACACGGGCCGTGTCGTGTGACACGGGCCGTGTCGTGTGACACGGGCCGTGTCGTGTGACACGGGCTGTGTCGTTTGACACGGGCACCCGTGTCATGCTGCTGGACTCCTGCACACGTGCTATCAAGTGGGGACCTATGACACGGGCCGTGTCATGTGACACGGGCACCCGTGTCATACTGCTGGATTCCTCATAATTTGCATAGCCTTCCTGACACGGGCCGTGTCAGGTGACACGGGAACCCGTGTCAGGTGACACGGGCACCCGTGTCAGGCTTTTGGACCCCCTCTTTCTCTGTTTCTTCGCACACGAATCGCCGTTTCCTTCGTATCTGATCACCGACTTGATATCTGCATGAAAATACACTAAAAACAACCAAATTAAACGCACCAACGATATAAAAGATCACATGCAACATCCTTGCCACATAACGAAATAACACAAAATAATCTAAACATAAGACTCGAAAATGCACAAAAACATAGAAAAATAGTAACTAACATGTCTTGAAATAATAATTGGAAATCACCGATCAAACTCCCCCGAACTTGAATTTTTGCTTGTCCTCAAGCATAAAGCTTGCATCTTTCGAGATGAAATGAGGATACTCGTGCTTCAGATAAGATCCAAATCACCGGGCGGATACTTTTGGTACTTCTCTCTCAATGAAAATATCTTGCAAACACTGAACCGTGGTCACACCACAAACCTTAACCCTCTTTTCGGTAACCTCTCCGACTATGCTTTGGGCTTAGGTCTTCCTATCAATTTCCCCCATTTTCATTCGGACACTCATTTTAAGGCTTTTTGTGATTTTTCATTGTATGCACAAGGTTGGTTGACCAATTTTTTTGAGACACCGACTTTTGGGTTCAACCGCCGTTAGGCTGAATAACCGGGTGAGGGTAACCCAACTTAGAAGGATCGATTGTTTATTTATCTCTCTTTTTTTTCGGTGTCTTTTCTCTTTCTTTTTTTTCGATCAACCTTGCACAACAACTAATATAAATGAAGCCTGATTGTCATGATAAACTAATAAGGGGTACTTCTCAGATTTAAGTACCATGGAACAAATCTACATGTCAGACTCGTTACTTACTCATCGGATTCAGTGTGTTTGCATTATACTTTCACATCAAGATTTTTCTATTTCTTCACCCGATTCTTTTTCACTTAACCCTCTACACGTTTTCCTCTTCTCACTCGCAAGACAAAATATCATCATTCAAGCAGCACAGACTCTCAATTAAAATAAACGAAACGGTAAAAACATAACACAGAATAACTAAATAAAAACCAAAAAAATAAATAAACCCTCCCACACCAGAACTCATCAGTGTCCCCACTGATGGAGAACTAGTGCGGATAGGGGACTCACAGAAGCCTACTGAGGTGGTTGAGGTGGTTGGTCTCGCAGATGCATCTGCTTCAACCATTCGTGCATTTCTCCGATAAGCTTGCCTTGTCGGATTTGCTCTTTCCCCTGTCGGGTTTGCTCTTCTCCTTGTTGATTTTGCTCACTTCGGAGGAAGCACATTTCGTTTTACATCCATTCCCAATCCTTCTCACCCATGCTCCACGACGAACCTGTTCCTTGATTAGCATTGGCTGAGTTACCAACTGGCGGCATAGGCGCCATCTCCGGTTGATAACCTTCTTCTTCATCTGTACCTGCAACATCATCAAAAACAACATCGTCGTCCTGTACAGGACTCTCGTATATCCAATTAGCCTCATTTTCAATGCTTATGAAATCAGGTGCAGGTAATGCCAACAAATGATGGTTACGGCTAACCAAAGAGTAATAATCATTAAAGACCTTTATCATACCTTGTGTTGTGAGGGTGGCCAGGTCGATTTTTGTTTTACCTGTAACAATAGGCTCTTCCCTCAGAAAAGCACCATATCCAAAGTGGTCGGCAATTTGGGTTATCATGTCTCCCACTGATATCTCTCCCGAGTTAGCATTTGCCACTCTTTTCAGATGGTCAGCCGCAAAAGCCGCGACATTGATTAGCTCTTTGTTGGCCATGCCATACAACAGGTATAACTCTTTCTGAGTTGCTACACCCGTGTTGTCTCCTCTACAAAACAAGGTGTATGCCAAGCCTTTCTGTGCATATCTGAAGCAAGGATTGTGGATGCACGATGCCTTTGCGACATACTCGGGATTTCCCGTGATAGCTCTCCAGAAGTCACCTGCAGCAAAATTAGTTGGGGGAGCTCCAGGTCCGAAGCTAGGTAGCTTCAGGACTTCTCCCAGTTCCGCTAAGGATAATGAGTGAGTAGTATTAAACAGACGGAACCTTAATGTTCCAAAATATTCCTCATCGGAACCCGCCCACCTGTGCTTCAACTGGAACTCCAAAGAACTCAAAAATTCGAAAGTTATGCGCTCATAGGTTGGCGCTTCAAATTGCATAAATTCAAGCATGCCTAAAGTATAAAACATCCTATGAACTTCGAATCTCAGCCCTAAATTATCAAGCGTGTCATTACAGATATACCTCGCGGGAATTAACTTACGCTTGACCAATACGGAGTATTTCCGTTGATGCTCCGGCTCCTCAAACAATATGTCATGAGCATTTTCCATACGGTGTGCCCTCTTCCGGGGGCGAGATGGCTCCGCTACGGCCTTTCCAGTGTCTCTTCTTGGAAGCATTCTTGACTACCTGCAAAAATGAACAGACAAAATTCGAAATTTGAATTAGGAGAAAACGTCACCGTAGGAGTGACAAGGGAGATGAGGGGAACACTTTTTGTGAAGAGAGTATCGAGTTTTGGTGAATGGGTGTTGGAGAAATTGAAGGTTCTTTGGTGTGGTGATAATGGAGGCTAGGGTTTTAGAAGAGGAGAAAGTGGAGAAGAAAGCAATGTTTTGTGAAAAATAAAACTGAAAAATGCAATTAAGGGTAAATGAGTGGTTTAGTGATAAAAAATCGTGGGCCCCACTAATTAAAAGTGTAAAAAAAATTTGAAAAAATTGACCCGCACTCCTGACACGGGTCGTGTTGCGCAACACGGGCACCCGTGTCAGGCCCTGCATTTACAAAAAACAACATTAGAAAGAAGGGATTGCTCAGACTCTGCAACACGGGCCGTGTTGCACAACACGGGCACCCGTGTTGCACCCCTGTATTTCCTCATGTCCTCGATCACAAATCCTCATATCATCCTGACACGGGCCGTGTTAGGGGACACGGGCACCCGTGTCAGGGCCCTGACGTTTTGAAAAAAAAACGCGTTTTCACCATTCGAACCATTTTTCTTTCTTTTACCGACTCTGTGAGACGTTGCTTCAGCCTACCTACAAAATGAACAAATAAAGATTAAATGAAACCATCGTGGGTTGCCTCCCACACAGCGCTGCGTTTAACATCGCATGGCTCGACAGTCATTCGTCCTACTGGATAAGACGAATGACATTGGCATGATCTCTAGGTTGTCCTTGAAAATAAGGCTTCAACCTTTGCCCGTTCACTTTGAAGATGTCTCCGTTAGCTTGATTCTTTATCTCGACTGCCCCATGCGTGAAGACTCGATGCACCTCAAACGATCCCGACCACTTAGATTTGAGTTTCCCTGGAAAGAGTTTCAGCCTTGAGTTATACAGTAAGACAAGTTGTCCTTCGAAAAATTCTTTCGTTTGAATTCTCTTGTCATGCCATTTCTTTGTTTGTTCTTTGTACATCTTAGCATTCTCATATGCCCGGTTCCGGAATTCCTCCAATTCATGCAGTTGGAGTATGCGAGGTTTTCCGGCATTAGATAGGTCCATATTCAAATACTTAGTAGCCCAAAAATCCTTGTGTTCAAGTTCCAACGGTAAATGACATTCCTTTCCATAGACCAACTGATACGGTGACATACCGATCGGTGTTTTGAAGGCCGTTCGGTACGCCCATAGAGCGTCATCCAACTTAACAGACCAATCCTTTCAAGACGTGTTGACTGTCTTTTCCAGAATTTGTTTGAGTTGTCTATTTGATACCTCTACTTGGCCACTTGTTTGCGGATGGTATGGAGTGGCTACCCGGTGTTTCACGTTATACTTTTGTAGAAGCCTCTCCATGAGGTGATTTAGGAAATGAGTTCCTCCATCACTTATTAAAGCTCTTGGTACACCAAATATTGCGAATATATTATCTTTTAAGAATTTGGTAACCACTTTTGCATCATTGGTGGGCAATGCTATCGCTTCAACCCACTTTGACACGTAATCCACCGCAACCAAGATGTATGTCTTTTCGAATGACTGAGGAAATGGTCCCATGAAGTCTATCCCCCACACATCAAATAACTCTACTTCAAGCATAGAGTTTTGGGGCATTTGATTCCTTCTTGATATGTTTCTGGTCCTCTGACATCAGTCACACTCCTTTACCAACTGTTGAGCATCTTTGAATAAGGTAGGCCAATATAGTCCTGATTGAAGGACTTTACCCGCTGTACTGTCACCACTAAAATGCCCTCCGTACTCGGAATCATGACATGCTTTTAATACATCTTTCTGTTCTTTTTCGGGTACACACCTTCTGACCAAACCATCCACTCCTCTTTTATACAGATAAGGATCATCCCACAGATAAAACCTGCAATCATGAACAAACTTTTTTCTTCTATTAGTGTCAAAATCGTCGGGTATAATACCACCGACCAGATAGTTCGCATAATCCTCAAACCATGGAACACCAATCACAGATAGGATGTGTTCGTCTGCGAACTCATCCTTTATAGGACACTTATCCTCATTTTCTTCGATCGGTGACATCTGCGACAGGTGATCTGCTACAATGTTCTCACAACCTTTTTTATCACGAATATCAACATCAAATTCTTGAAGGAGTAGAATCCACCTCAAAAGCCTAGGTTTTGAATCCTGTTTGGCAAAAATATATTTCAAAGCAGCATGGTCAGTATAAACAATCACTTTTGAACCCAAAAGATATTGCCTGAATTTATCAAAGGCATAAACCACAGCTAATAACTCCTTTTCGGTAGTCGCGTAATTAATCTGTGCAGGGTTCAAAACGTGACTAGCATAATAAATAACATGCAACAACTTATTCCTACGCTGCCCCAATACAGCTCCAACCGCAATATCACTAGCATCGCACATAATTTTAAAGGGTATGGACCAATCGGGAGCAATAACAATAGGTGCCGACACTAATTCTTTTTTAAGTGTCTCAAAAGCCTCGGTGCACTTCTTATCAAACACAAAAACCTTATCTTTAACCAACAGAGTAGTTAAAGGTTTAGCTATCTTTGAGAAGTCTCTTATGAACCTACGGTAAAAACCCGCATGTCCTAAGAAGCTTCTTATACCTTTCTCGTTAATCGGTGGTGGTAGCTTTGAGATTACTTCCACTTTTGCTTGATCAACTTCGATCCCTTTTTGTGAGATCTTGTGACTAAGAACAATGCCTTCTCGTACCATGAAATGACATTTTTCCCAGTTAAGGATTAAATTACTTTCCTGACATCGCTGCAAAATAAGTGAAAGGTTAGCTAAACAGTTATCAAATGAAGATCCAAACACGGAGAAATCATCCATGAACACTTCCATGTGCTTCTCTAGCATATCAGCAAAAATGGATGTCATGCATCTTTGGAATGTAGCGGGGGCATTACATAGCCCGAATGGCATCCTCCTATATGCAAAAATGCCATAAGGACATGTAAACGCCGTCTTCTCTTGATCCTCTGGTGCAACTGCAATTTGATTGTATCCGGAGTAACCATCCAAAAAACAATAGTAATCATGTCCCGCTAGTCTCTCCAACATCTGGTCAATGAACGTCAATGGAAAATGATCTTTTCTCGTAGCCAAGTTCAATCTTCTATAATCAATGCAAACTCTCCATCCAGTAACAGTTCTAGTAGGAATCAACTCATTTTTTTCATTAGTTATTACGGTTGTTCCTCCCTTTTTGGGCACCACATGGACCGGGCTCACCCAAGCACTATCTGATATAGGATAGATCAATCCTGCATCCAATAGCTTAACAACTTCCTTTCTCACAACCTCCTTCATCACAGGGTTCAATCTCCTTTGGGGCTGCACAACCGGTCTGTGATCCTCTTCCATGAGTATTTTGTGCATGCACACAGTAGGACTTATACCTTTAAGGTCTTCAATTTTCCACCCAATTTCTCCCTTAAATTTCTTAAGAACACCAATCAGCTTGTCCTCTTGCACACTTTTCAAATTAGTGCTAATAATAGCGGGACATTTTTCTTCAGTGTCGAGAAAGACATATTTGAGATTTTCAGGTAGTTGTTTCAATTATGATATCTTCGGCTTGTCTTCACCTTTATCAACCATTATAGGTTGTCTTAGTTCTTCCCACCGATGAATTCTAACTCTTTTCAGGATTGGTTGAGTTTCAAGCATTGCTACCACTTCCATATCACTACTTTCAACTTCCTTATCATCTTCAAAAATAGACATACTCAGTACCCTTTCTAGTGGCAATTGGGATACACTCTCTAAATGTTCACTAGCTTCCACTTGTTCTAACACTTGTATGTTACTACTAGTGCCAACATCATCTTTATACTTCAAAGTGTTCCTAACATTAATTTTTAACTCTTCATCGTACACTTTCAAAGTGAGTGTTCCCCCTTCCATATCTATCAGAACTCTCCCGGTTTCTAAGAATGGTCTGCCCAAAATTAATGGAATTTCTTCATCTTCAAGCATTTCAAGAATCACAAAATCAACCGGAAAAACAAACTTGTCCACTCTAACCAGGACATCATGGACTACTCCATATGTCTGCCTCACAGAATGGTCTGCAAACTGGAGAGTCATCCGAGTATCTTGAACAACACCAATACCCAACTTTTTGTAGATGGATAGAGGCATTAAACTAATGCTTGCTCCCAAATCAATGAGAGCTCTCTTGAATGACCGGTCACCGATGGTGCATGGAATGGTGACAGCTCCTATATCTTTTTTCTTCACCGGAATCTTTAGTCCCTGCAAAATAGCACTACAAGTTTCGGTTAGAATAATAGGTTCAGCTCCCATGGTCCTCTTTTTAGCAATGATATATTTCATGAATTTGGCATAGGTGGGCATTTGCTCAAGTGCTTCAAGTAATGGAATATTCAGCTCCATCTTCTTGAACAACTCTAGGAATTTCTCAAAATTCTTCTCTTGCTGTCCTTTCTTTTTGTTTCTTGTTGGATAAGGAAGTTTGATCACCGGTTTTGGTTCTACCGTTTTTTCTTTGATTTCCGGTGCTGGGGTTACTTCTTCCTCTTCTTCAACAACTTCATTCTCTTTTATTTCCAGTTCCACTTATATCATTTGATTTTCACTCTTAGAATTATCTTTCACCTTTTCAGTATCTTTACCTCTTCGTGTTGTGACTGCATTGACTTTGTGATTATCTCTTGGATTTGTTACAGTTACACTTGGAAGAGCCCTTGGAGTTTGGGGAATAGCTAGATGTTGGGCAATTTGGCTCATTTTCACTTCAAGGTTCTTGATAGAGGCTCCAGTATTCTTGAAGTTACTCCTCGTTTCTTCTTGGAATTGAGAATTGTGAGCCGCCATCTTTTCAATGGCAATTTCCCAATCAGTCTTTCTTGGAACTGGTGGCTGGTATTGTTGTTGCTGGGGCTGATATTGTTGCTGGCCTTGAACCGGTTTTTGAATGTTCCCTTGTTGATCTTTCCAAGAGAAGTTGGGATGATTTTTCCACCCCGGATTATACGTGTTGGCATACGGATTTTTCTGCCTCAACATATTAATCTGTTCAACTTGTTCTTGAGTTGCCAAACAATGCATGGCAAAGTGTGGTCCACAACAAATCTCACAAATCACTACTTGAACTGGTTCCACCTGAGCCACTGTCTGTGTGCCATGATTCATCTTCTTCAGCCTTCTTTCAACTTCTGCAGCAATTTGATCTTCCATTTTCACAACTTGCTCTGTCAGCTTTAAATCAATCTTACCATCTGGTTGACTCACTATGCGATCATACAATTCAAGATGTTCATTAGCAGCAATTGCTTCTATGATTCTTTTGATACCACTGGCTGTTGAAAAGTTTGTTGAGCCACTTGCAGTAGTATATATAAGTTGTTTTGTCTTGAGTCGCAACCCATTCACAAAGTTTTTCATCTGCTCGGTCGCATCCATATTATGAGTAGGACACGCGGTCAAACACCTTTTGAATCTTTTATATGCATCTCCAAGTGATTCACAATCTTTTTGTTTAAAATTGACAATGTCGTATCTCTTTCGGATGAAAACTGAAGCAGGAAAATATTCGTTGAGGAATGTTGTTTCCATCTCTAGCCAAGTCGTGATACTAGCAGCTGGTAGTGAGTAGAACCATTCTTCTGCATTATCAGTAAGTGTAAAAGGAAACATCACAAGTCTTTTTGCTTCCTCAGAATGACCTTCAATCTTCAAAGATGTAGTGGTAGTCAGGAATCTCTGAAGATGCTTGTTGGCATCCTCATTGATTCTTCCAGCGAAAGGTTTGCTCTCCAACTGGAGAATGGTGGACGGATGTAACTGGAAGTGAGCAACATTCACCGGTTGGTTAACAATAGTCATCTGGTTAGGCTGGGCATTAGCCCCTCCATAATCACCTAACAGCCTTTCTACAGGAGGTTGGTTTCCTGCCATGTTATCAAATCCTGGATTTTTCTCCCTGTCTGAGTCAGAGTCACTATGCTCAGAGTACACAGATATGTCGTCCTCCGTTTCCTGATTCGGGACACTTGAACCAGTATTTTCCAGTCTATCAAGTCTTGCCTTGCGGCGTCTCTCGTGCAAAGCTCTTTCTGGTTCTGCGTCAAAGGAAAACTTAGTTGAGGTCTAACCTCGCATAAACAGTTAGACACAAGTTAGATAACAAAATTTCAATAACACTAAAATAATAAACAGAGAATACAATAAAATTTTAGTCGCAGAGCAACAAAATTTCAATTGAAATAAGAAAGTTAACTTTATTTTTGACATTCCCTGGCAACGGCGCCAAAAACTTGATGGGAAAATAGCAAGTGTACTATTTTTTCCCACTGTAGTAATCTTAGGGAAATTCCCCGAATATCGATCTCAAGGACTGCGTATCAAATTAAGTTATTTACTATTTCAAGTTGAACAAAAGTTAATAAGGGTTTGTTTAGATTTTCTCAAAAGACTCGTAAACATAAAATCTAGGAAAATAATACTAAGGATGACAGATATGAGAATTATGCTAGGGAGGGTGTATGAGAAATTCTTATAATGACTATTTGTTTATAATCGTTAAAATATCACTGTAACTAAATCATTACCGCCTTATTACAATAGTTTCCCAAAATTCCTTTAAAGAAAACCCTTTGGTATTCCTACTATACTCCAATTCCTTGATCATATAGAATGAATACCAAGCATTTGTATATCGAAAGTTTTTACGGTTAAATATGATATCCCAATTCCTTGGTGATATACGATAAAAAGTTTTAATTGAAAAACGTTAACAGTGCATTCCTACAATCTGTCAACCGATGATTAAAAATCCAATTTTCCAATATTGATTTTTCTTACAATAAAATCAATCAATCAAAACAATGAAGATAGAAACAGTGAAATTCATAAAATTACGTTCAATGTCATTACAAATAACTCAGGGACACCCCTCTAGCATTGGGGGGTTTAGCCACTCATAATCCAAACAATGAAAATCACATACAATAGGAAAAGAAACATTACAATGTAAAAAGGATTGATTGGATCGTCAATTGCTTCCGCGTTTGATTGATCCGACTTCTCCTCTAAAATCCTTCGTTTTCCTTTGCGTGATAATTCCCAATATTCAAAAGTGTGTTTTTCCAGTTCAGATCACCCTAATGTATCAGATTACAAAATTACATGTGAAACGTCCAAAATGCCCTCAGCACAAGAGACCAAATAAAAAAATCTTGCATTCAGGTGCCATGACACGGGCCGTGTCGTGTGACACGGGCACCCGTGTCATGCTGCTGGACTCCTGCACACGTGCTATCAAGTGGGGACCTATGACACGAGCCGTGTCATATGACACGGGCACCCGTGTCATACTGCTAGATTCCTCATAATTTGCATAGCCTTCCTGACACGGGCCGTGTCAGGTGACACGGGCACCCGTGTCAGGCTTCTGGACCCCCTCTTTCTCCGTTTCTTCGCACACGAATCGCCGTTTACTTCGTATCTGATCATCGACTTGATATCTGGCTGAAAATACACTAAAAACAACCAAATTAAACGCACCAACGATATAAAAGATCACATGCAATATCCTTGCCACAAAACGAAATAACACAAAATAATCTAAACATAAGACTAAAAAACGCACAAAAACATAGAAAAACAATAACTAACATGTCTTGAAATAATAACTGGAAATCACCGATCAGCGAGATACGACACACAGTGTGATATTACGTCCAATTAGATCCAACATTAGAAAATATTATAGAGGATGAAATCATGTGTCCTCGAGAGAGGTCTCACCTATCATGTGTGTCTTTTTGTGTGATGTTTGATATTGGGCATTCATGTTGGAAATGATGTGGCATTTTGTGGTTTTAATAATTTGGAGAATTCGAAATGATATTACATTTTCTAGTTCTTCGACAAGCGTAAAAGAAATGAAGAAAAAAGTATTTTTCTACTTTGAAAATGAATTTTGGGTAAATAAGTGGGGAGCTCATACACATTTTCAAAATGGCTTGAGAACCTTATCCTCTGGGTTAATGAATAGCAGGTCGATATTTTTGGTCTGCATTTTTTTGTGATTTTGGTTCTTCTCTCGGTGATCTCTGATCTGCTAATGGTGGTGGCGTTAGTCGTGCGTTAAAGTATAGGAAGCTTACACCGCATTTTTTTTGGTTGGTTTCATATTCTTTAGAGAGTAGGAGAGGTGGCCTACCAAGTTGCATTATCACTGTATCTTTTGAATCTCCATGATGTGTTTCATGTGGCTCAGCTTCTGAAGTACATTCATGATTTATCATGTGATTCAAGTGGACAATGTGCAAATTAGAAAGAACTTAAAAGTTGAAACTTTGGCATTAAGGATTGAGGATTGTGAAGTGAAACACTTGCGAGGCAAGGATTTCGCTTCAGTGAAAGTTTTTTGGGAGGTCCTGTTGGTGGCAGCGTGACATGGGAGCTCGAGAGTAGGATGAGAAAATCTTATCCAGAGCTTTTCTCGTCATGTAATTTTCAAGGGTGAAATTTTTTAAGTGGGAAGAGTTGTAACACCTCTACTTAATTATTCTTTTATTTATTTATTTATTTGATTCAATTTATTCATTTATTTAAAGAACTATTTTATATGAATTATAACGTGTTTGGTCGGTGTCTACATTTGTGGAGAATTGTGCCTAATTAATTAGTTTTGGTTGGGTTTAATAAATTAATATAAATTGAGAGAATAGTAAAGGTTGGGGTAAAAAGTGAAAATAATAGAAAATTATGTGGTTAGTAATGAATAGCTTATGTTTAGTTGGGTCAAGCATTTAAATAGAATAAATTTAATTAGATTATTTTATATAATTAGGTAATTAGAAGAAATAAGGGTTTTTAGAGCATTTGTTAGTGAACGTGAAAGAGAGAAGAAGGAACGCAAATACATTCGAGAGTTAGGGCTTTTGGAGATGAGAGCTTGGGAGTGCTTGCTTGTGCTTTTGCTGATTTTACAAGGTCGATGGATTATTCATCTAAGGGTGCCTTAATCATGAAAGGGTAAAGAGGTTTCCCTTAACCTCCAATAGGGGTTTCTTATTTATCTCCGATTGATTGCTTGATGAGTTATATGAATTTGATTATGTTTTTATATAATAGATTGATTGAAATTTATGCTCTGTAAATGTGGTGATTATTGTTTATGTTAAATCTTTCATAAGCATGATGTTTGTTGTAATGCCATATATATTTAATTAATTAAATATCTTTGTATTATTTTCTTTTGATTTAATTGTCGAAGTTGTGAAATCTTAATTTAAGTTGTGTTGGTTTTGTAACACCCCAAAATTTTCCCTTCCTTTTTCATAATCTTTGGCATACCATTCCCATACATTACATTGCATATAACTCAAAAGAAGAGAAAGCATACATTCATTGGTTGAGGCCTAAGGTGTGTGATCAAGTGATTTGCAAAGATGTGGTCATTCAAAGTCAAATAAGATGAGCCAAGGATCTCCCAACAAGCCTCATAGGTCTCTCATGGTTCACACAATCTCGAATGAGTCCTTAAGTTATTGAAAGATGTGGATTGATTAAGAAGTTGAAGCAGTGCAACATCTCCTAACAAAAAGGGCCAAAATTAGGGTTTTTAATCCAAAGGTCTTCTTGATAATTTTTTTGTTAAAACTTTATTTCAATGTTTTCCACATGATATCAAGTATTTATGTATGGGATATTGTCTATTGAATCATTTCAGAAGGTCTTCAATTGGTCAGTTACTTGAAAATTAAGAAATTTGGGAAAAGTCAATTGTGTAGAGGAAAATGTCAACTCCTGACTTTTTGAGGTCAAAATCAAGTTCCACAACTTGAATATGTTCAATGATTGAAATTTGATCAAGAAAAGCTAAGAGAATCATGGAAAAATCATGAAATCACAAAATCGCCGAAAATATAAACTTAGGATTTCTATTTATGGCAAGTTTAGGTCATTTTGCACCTCACTTGCAGGCCCTCTTTCTTCAAGATAAAGGCTTCAAACTTCAGGTCTATGTTTATACAATTAAATATCACATCTTGAGCTTCAAATCCATAGCAAGAACATCTCCGTTGGATCAAAATTGAGTGAGATATGATCAATCAAAGTTTGACAAAACCTGGGCAACTTGGTCTAGAAACCAAGTCATGGGCCTTCCAGAGGCCAAATATTTTATCAAACTAGTGGTGTGTTGAATGTTAAGCCTTTTTTCTCCATCAATAAGGCCTCAAATGATTTTTTTTAACATCAAAGTTGTTCATGTTTATCTCCTCTTCAACTTTGATGTTTGGAAATTTTTTATAGGGTCAAAGGATAAGGAGATATGATGGATCAAAGAAGGAGGTTCACAACTGAAAATATGCCCTAAAAAGCCTACCCCATGGGCGCATCCTAGACATAACATATGCCCTAGAGGTTCACAACTGAAAATATGCCCTAAAAAGAAGGAGGTTCACAACTGAAAATATGCCCTAGAGGTTGAAATTAAAAGGGCTTGGTTCAAACCCTGGACATAACATTTTGGCAAAGAAACATGGGTTCTTCATCATTTTCTTTCTTTTCCTTAATTTATCTTTTAAACATGGTTAACCTATTATTTTTAATTAACTTTTTTTAACAAATCTTTTTTTTATTAAATTTAGGTTAGCATTTTTTTATTAGTATTATTACTTTTATATTTAGGTTTATTAAAACCTCAAACTTTTTTTTTATAAAAACCTTAATCAACTTTTAAATGTTTTTTAATTTAATTAATTCTCATAATTCATTTTTCTTAGATTTATTTAATTATTAGGCTATTTTAATATAAACTGTTTATATATTTTCTTTTGTAAAACTCAACCTTGGAAAATTTTGTTTTACTAACATTTTTTTTTTCATTTTTATTATATAATAGGTATTTGTTACACTTATTCATATGCAGGCCCACAATCTAGTGGCAAGGAACTGAGGTTTGGAGCATTTTGATGAAGAAACATGGGTGTCCCAGTGGCAAAGAACTCAATGAAGCAAAAAGGGCAAACCCCCAATATTTCGGGTATCTCTAACTTTATTTTTCCCTTTTTCATCAAATTATGTATTTTCTTTGAATTTCCTTATTATTATTATTAAACTAATTTCTAAAAGATAAACATAATCCTTTTTTTTATTTTATTTTTAAAACTTACATTTTTATTGTAAACCTTAATTTTTTTTCATAAACCTTAATTTTTTTCCTAAACCCTAATTTTTTTTAACCCTAATTTTTATTAACTTTAATATTTAACTTAATTAAATAATTAATCATTTTTTGTTATAAGTAATTATTATTTGTTTATTATTATAATTATTCTATTTTCTTCTAAATTTTTTTCTAAATGTTTATTTAACTTAAAAAATAATATTTTCTCTTAAATTGTTATTTTTCTTTACATTTTTGCTAACCCCTTCTTCTTATTATTATTATTATTTCATTATTACTAACCATTTAAATTATTGCTTATTTATTTTCTCGTTATTATTATTTTTTCCGATTATATTGTAACTATCCCAAAGCTTTGTAATAGTTTAGGTTTATATTTTTGCTTTATTGTTATTGTAAATATATTAACTGTGTGGTTAGTAACTATAGGGTGTTGTTGCACCCCAAATTTTTCCCTCACAAGACAAGACTTTGTGTACTAAGAGGTTCACAAGACACCTTATGAGGTTCACAAGATTCACAAGACATCTTATGAGGTTCACAAGATTCACAAGACATCTTATGAGGTTCACAAGGTTCACAAGACCTCTCATGAGGTTCACAAGATTCACAAGACATCTTATAAGGTTCACAAGGCATCTTATGAGGTTCACAAGGTTCACAAAGTTCACAATTAGTCAGAAGATTTGACAATTCCCTCAGACAATGCATCCTCTTAAGCAGTGCATCCAAAACTAGGGTTTTGACTTTAATCAGGCTAAATGAACTTCCAAGACTTCAAGTGAGCTTCATAACATATTATATATGTTTAAGAACCCCCATGACAAGTTTCAAGACTTTTCTCAAAGGTTTGCTCAGTCAGATGATCAGATAAGTCAAAATCAGTCAAAGTAGTTAAAAAGTCAAACTGAGGTCAACTGTGGTCAAACCAAAGTCAAACTTCATGATTTTTTGCCAACATCAAGTATATGAAGTAAAATTCATTATTTGATCAAGGGTTGATCATGATTCATCAAGGATATTTCAGATCATCAAGAATCAGAGGTTTCTAAATTAGGGTTTCCTCAGGAAAAGTCAACTGAACTTTGACCAGCAATAACTTTCACATACTTCATCAAATTTTTCCCATCCAAAGCTCATTTTGAAGGAAATTGAATTCTATACAACTTTGTGTCTCACAAGCCAAGCCCAAAAATGCTTCATTTGGAAGGTATGAGCTAAGACATTATAGGTCCTTTTAAAAGTCAACAAAAAGTCAACAACTTCAAAAGGGCATAACTTGAGAATGGTAAATGATATGGACATGAAACCAATGAGGTTGGTTAGAGGACTCTTTAAGCTTTCCAAAATGTCCAAGAACACCCTCATAGCATTAAAATTGAAGGATGTGTGCCCTTGCAAAGTTGGGAATTTTTTGGGTGGTTTATGAAGAAAATAGGGTCTTAAAACCAAATTCTTCCAAATGGGCTGAACTTTTTGTGACCCAAGGTGTTCCATGACATCATGCACGAAATTTATTTAATATTTTCATAATTTTATTTTATTTATTTTATTTATTATGATTTTTTATATTAAAAATCATTTTAAATTCAAATAAAATATAAAATGTGAAGATTTAAAATATATTTTGATTCTAGAAAGTCATAAACCTTGATTGAATTAGATTGATATGAAAATTATGGTGATTATCTTAAAATAGCAATGTTATATCAAAAAATATTTGAATTTTAAGACATTATCTTTTTCAATCTTCAAAAATCAAAAAGTCCAAACAATGATCCAATTTTTTGACCTAGCTTCACTCAACTATAAGTATACAAACCTAACACAATGCCAAGGGACGAATTTTCTGCCTCAAGGATAAGTTTCATAAGTTCAAAGTTCATCAAAATTTGAAATTCGGTTTCTGACTTTGTGTGGTTTTTCAGGTGAAATAAAGACATCAATCCCTTCCTTGAACATCCCTGATCATGTAGCAATAGCCATACGCATCTCAAACCTCAAGAATTGATGAACCCGAATCCAACTTTTCATGTTTTTGTGATTTTTTCGTTCATGATCATTTACCTGTTATTAATGGATTTTGTTTGTTTATTAGTGTTCAATGAAGGTTTGTGATGAAATCTGGGCGTTTTAATTGAAGAAACCATGGCCAAATCGTGTGATGCCATTTTAGGGTTCTTGACCTCCAAATTAGGGTTTTGCGTTTAAATGAATATAAACGAATTCTAAAACCGTGGATCAATTCTAAACAACCTCTGGACTTTGTTTGCACTCTTAATTTAATGAAATTGTACTGTTTTGATGACGTTTCAATTTCGTAGGTTTCCTGTATTAAGAAATTCGCAGGTAAATGTGTATGTAAAAACGCAGGAAAAATTGTAGGTACCAAGGTTGAAGACGAAGACCTTTGGCGCGCGTTCTGAAATTCAAATATTATTCTTAATATTTTATGAAATTGTTTCTGATTTATTTCACAGAAGCTTGTCTGGTCCAGTGGTAAGGATTGCGTGTATGGATTGTTTAAGGCCTTGGTTCGATTCTTGGGTGCAGCAATATTTTTCTTATTTTTTCATTTAATCACAAGACTTAATATATTATTAGTTGTAGTGATTGTTTAATCAGATGCGCCCTTCTGGCTGGATGGTAAGAGTGTTTGCTTGTGGTGTGAGGGTCCTGGGTTTGAATCCCTCCCAGGCCCTTTTTGTGCTTTTGTTTGGTTTTGTTATGATTTTCAGGATTTGAAACAAAACCATATGGAGTTCCCTCCTTCTCACCTGCGCGTGCGTAACCCAGTGGCTGGTGTGTTGGTCTGGAGAGTGTGAAAGCAGAGGGACTGGGTTCGAATCCCAATCCAGGTAAGTCCTTTTTTTATTTTTTCTTGTTTTTTCTATTTAATTTGTTTATATTATTGTTAAATAAATTTAAATAATAAAATAAAATGTTTATATTATTATTTTCTTTTCTATAAATTAAAATTCATCTTTTCAAAATTAAACCTTATTAGTAAAATTATTTCATATTTATTTTTATGTATTGTTAATATTGTATAATTTTGTATAATTAATTTATATTAGATAATTAATCCTAATTTATTTTTCTAAACATGTAAACCCTAATATTTTCATAAACCCTAAAATATTTTTATAAAACCTAATTATTTTTGTAAACCCTAATGGTAAATATTAATTTATTGGTTTATTTTAATTTCATAATTCTTGTTTATATTTTAATTAAGAAGTAAATCCTAATGTAGTTTTCTAAAATAATCAAACCCTAATTCTCTTTTACATAAAATTTAATTATAACTTTTAATTTATTTATTTGTAAACTTTAATTATGTACATATTTTTATAATTTGTTTGTAATTATTATTTAATATAATTCTTGCATGTAAATAATTTTGGTGTATGCTTAAAATAATTAAAAACTCCTAATTTAATTTTGTAAATATAATTTATTTATTTAGTATAATTAACTTTATTTTTATAACATGTATATATAATTTAAATCCTTATAATAATTAATATATAATATGAATTGTTTATTTTTCTTCTTAAAAATATTAAAAAATAATTATCTATTAAAAATTGCACTTTTTAATTTATTATTCATTATTATGTTAATTTCTTGATTTTATTCTTATTAATTTTTGTTATTACTAACCCTATTTATTTATTATATGATTTTCATTATTATTATTGTTACCAACCCAATTATTTATTATTATTTATTTTGCTTATTTATTTAATTTATCTTAATTATTATTATTATGTAATTGTATCCCTTATGTAATATTTGTAGTAGTAATTTTTATTATTTATTTTAAGTGCTATGGTTAGTAAAATAGGGAGTGAAATATGTTTGTATTTAAAAATTAAAATTAGATCATTTAATCTTAAAGATAAATATTTAAATTGGTACACTCACACACGTAAGTCGATCTTGGATCGCCATCTCACTTCTTAAGGGTTACCTCTCAAGTTGCCTAATCAAAAGGTCAAGTAGGGTGTATAAGGCAAAGTCCCTCATCTCACATCATCTAGTCCCTTAAACAGATAAAAAGATCAAGTCCCTTCGAATGTTGCCTTCGTAATGATCTTGTCCCTTTCGAATAAAGATGATAAGTCCCTTCAAATTGCTTATACACCCCACAGTTGCCTAATCACAATTGTCCCTTCACTTGTCCCTCACACATCCAAGGTAATGACTACCTATTCCTTAATAATAGGGATAGTCTTACCATTTAAAGGATTCAAGAACAGAAAAGACTTAATTTAGGGTAGGTTCCTCTTATATACTTGCTCACTTTTCAAAAAAACATTTCAAACACTTCATACATTTCAAACAATTTTCAAAACAAAGGTTTTATATATATCCGTACATGGATCATTATAAAACACTTAAGAAAATTTCTATTCAAACACTTCACATTTCAAAAACATTTTAAAGTGAGCTAAGTAACTAAGAGCCCATGGATAACCATGGATGTAAAGGGTGCAAACACCTTCCCTTAACACAACCTACCCCCCGGACCCAAAAATCTTTTAAAAAGGTCTTTCCTGTTCTTTTATGCCTTTCCTTTGGATAAAATAAAAGTCGGTGGCGACTCTTGCTATCCGCAACATAACTAAAGTCAGTTCTCCCACTGTGTTACAGAACTGGCGACTCTGCTGGGGATTTAATAAAATAGGGGTACCCTTAGGAATTAGATCACTTTAAAATTGTTTTCTTTGTTTGCTTTATACTTATATGTTGGGTGCTCTTATGTGTGAAAGATCCTAACCCGGATCTAGTGTACCTTAGGTAAATGGCAATAGACCAAGGAAACTGTACGGCGTATACCGATATGGTTGATCTGGTGGCCATAGTTAGTGTGACTTCTTGGTTGGTGCTTATGTTCCTTAAGTCAAGTTGAGGATAATATGAGGCTTCCATATGTTGTCAATGCACTAACTAACTTTTAGAACCCTAGTTATCCCATCTTGGCCTTTAGAAAGTAGTGAGATAACCGGCTTTGGTGAAGACTGAAGTTGGTTGATACTCGATACTACGCTCATTGAGATTCTAAACTTGGCGGGTTTTGGTTGGCAAGTAAGTTGCCTACTGAACAACCACCCTTATAGGACAGGATGAACCATCTAAACTTCAGGGGAGGGTACTTACCTTTGAACCTCATGCAAGCCTTTAAACCTAGGGCTATGGTTTGACTTGTTTGTGTGTGCCACATGTTTGTGATTGAGCATAACATCATAGCATCATCATGCATCATAAACATAGCATTTTCACTAACCATTTCAAGGACCAAAGGATTTATCTTTGTTCTTTGTTGCAGGTTATGGCTTCTGCTCGTAGGAATACTATCCGGATCAACTTTGTAGGCATACCTCCTAAGCTTAAGGAATTGGTTTCTCAAGTTTCTGAAGAATCCCAGTTCATCAAGAGACATGGTCACCTACTAGACCTAGTCACTTCAGGGTTTAATGAAGACATGATGAGTGTCCTGTTTCAATTCTTTGATCCTAAGCACCATTGCTTCACATTCCCCGACTATCAGCTGGTTCCTACAATGGAAGAGTTCTCCAAGCTTCTGGGTATACCTGTCCTTGATCAGAAACCATTCACAGGTTTGGAAAAAGAGCTTAAACCTGAGGTTATTGCTGCAGCTCTACATCTGAAGAAGTCAGACATTGTTCTGGAAACGAGAAGTGGAGTTAAGGGTATTCTTGCCAAGGTATTGATGGAGAAGGCTCAAGTGTTCTTGAAGGCTATGAGCTATGATGCTTTTGAGGAGATTTTAGCCTTGTTGATTTATGTCTTAGTATTGTTCCCCAATCCAGATCAGTTCATAGACATTCACGCCATTAACATATTTCTGAGTCACAATCCAATGCTTACATTACTTGGAGACATCCTACATTCTCTTCATACTCGTACTACGAAGGCACGAGGAACTCTGATGTGTTGCATACCTTTGCTATCTAGGTGGTTTATTTCTCACCTTCCTCGATCAGTGATGAAGAATGAACAAGGGTTCAGGTGGTCCAGGAGGATTATGTCACTCTCTCATTCAGATATTCATTGGTGCTCTAGATCTATGGAGAATATCACTATCATTGACTGTTGTGGGGAGTTTCCTAATGTGCCACTTCTAGGCATAAGAGGAGGCATTACTTACAACCCTTCTTTAGCTCTACGTCAGTTTGGTTACGCTCGGAGTGATGGTCCTCATGACATGTTGATTCAAGGTATTGTGTTCGACTACGACAACGATCTTCAAGGTTACCGTCAAAGGTTTATACGAGCATGGGGTAAAGTGAACAAGGTTGACAGCAAGACTCTGGAGCCCAAGTACACCATTCCTATGGAAGCTTACCTCAGATGGGTGCGATCTCGTGCTCAGACTCTTATGATGCCATATCCTGCTATCCTGCCAGTTACCATGGAACCTGTTGCTGAAGGAGATACTTCTTATACCATCCTTCACCCAGACATTCCCACTGACATGGAAGACTTACAGAGGTCCTGGATCCAGTTGAAGGAGAAAAGGGATACTTTCGAGGCTCATTACAAATAAAGTCAAGAAAGAATCTTGGAGCTAACAAAGCAACTTCACGAGGAACAGAATCTCAACTCATACCTCAACACAAAGAGGAAACGTCCATGGGAGACTTAAAACCCCATCTTTTGTATTTATTTCATTTCATTTTTTGTAAGCCCAAGGGGCAAACAAATTTATTAGTAATAAAAGTTTACTTTCTTGTTTGTTTAAGCAAATTTAAATCCTGCGGTCCTTGAAAACATTGCATATACATTCACATATCATATCATTGCATCACAGGTTTATTGTGCGCAGGTTTCTTATCTTCTCGCTGTTTATTTCAGCAATGGCTCTTGAACAAACAGTCAAAGATCTCCAGGCACAAAATGCACAGTTCCAAGAGCTGATCCTAAACTTGTCCAAAGGGCAGGATGAATTGAAGACACTGCTGGCCAAGAAGACTAAGAAGACTAGAAGGTCAAGTGGCCTGATTAACATGGGAAGAAGGTTCAGAGGTCCTGTCAAGACCAAAGAAAAGGTTGAAGATTATGAGTCTGAAGAGTCTGATAAAGAGGGAGGCAGTCTCCACAATACAATGGGGGATTCTGATTCTGAAGCTAACTACTATCATGAGCCTAATGAAGATAAATTCAAGATGCTGGCGGATTGAATGGATGCTATGGAATTGCAAAAGTCATCTGGGCTGGATTTTGAAGACCTGAGTTTGATATCTGGGGTAGTTATACCCATTGGTTTCAAGGTTCCTACTTTTGTTGTTTATGATGGTGTCTCTTGTCCCAAGCTGCATCTGAGATCCTATGTCCGGAGGATCCAACCCCATACTGCTGATAAGAAATTGTGGATCCATTTCTTCCAAGAGAGCTTATCTGGAGCTCAATTGGAATGGTACTATCAGTTGGAGAGTGTCAACATCCGTGATTGGAATGATCTTGCTGAAGCCTTTTACAAGCAATATCAATACAATACTGATCTAGCCCCTACTCGCATGCAACTACAGAGCATGTCTATGGGTGCTAAAGAAAAATTCAAGGAGTATGCTCAGAAGTGGAGAGATTTGGCTGGAAGAGTACAACCCCCTCTAACTGAAAGAGAGTTAGTGGATATGTTCATGTGCACGTTGAATGGTCCTTTTTACAGTCATCTCATTAGAAGCTCATCATCTGGCTTCACTGAGTTGATAATGACATGAAAGCGCGTAGAAAGTGGTATAAGGAGTGGCAAGATCCAAGTGGGTGCTTCTTCATCCAGTACTACAAAGAAGCCCCCTAGTGGGAAGAAAGAGTCAAATGCTTTTTATGGTCAACCTGATCGTAATAGGAAGCATCAGTCTGTGAGTGCAGTTCATATCTCCAATCCTACTCCTGCAACACCAGAGACACCACAGGGAAATCAACAGAGGACTAGAAGGCAGTTCACTAAGATCAACATGTCAATGGCCCAAGCCTTGCAACACTTGTTGAAGGCTGAACTTATCACTTTGAAGGATCCTCCTCAGAATCCCAATGTTACCTCTCCCAGGTACAATCCTAATGCACGATGTGCATATCATTCGAATTGTCAGGGACATGATACCAGTAGTTGCTGGGTATTGAAGAATAAGATTCAGGATATGATTGATGCTGGGGAAATTGAGTTTGACCCTCCGGGTACTCCAAATGTGATTACTGCTCCCATGCCAAATCATGAGAAGACTGTCAATGCCATTGATGAAGATTCACATATTTCCTCAGTTACAGATTTGACTACTCCATTGTTTGTTATTAAGAAGAAGTTGGTACAATCTGGGTTCTTTCCAGGTTGCCGTGAAGATTGTGTCTATTGTGCCTATAAGCCGGATAGTTGCTGGAGGTTGAAGGACGGAATTCAATGCCTCATGAATAATTACACCATAGTGTTTGAGAGGACACCACCTTATGTGGAGAGTATGGTGGATCATATAACTAAAGGTGCGAAGGTTGAAGAGGTGGATATGGTTGATAAAGTGCCGGTAAGGATTACTTCCAAGGGACCTGTCAAAATCACTCATAAGGGTCCAATTAAGATTACTGCTGAAGGCCCTGTGAAGATTGTTGTTGAAGCTAGAGTGGCTCCTATGATCATTACCACTCCTGGTCCTATTCCGTATACTTCTGATAAAGCTGTGCCTTGGCATTATGGGTCTGATGTTTATATCCACGGTGTTAAGCAGGAACCCTTAGCTGATACGCCTGTTGCTGATGCAAATCTTGATATTGATAATATTACTGGATCTAGTAAGATCACACGAAGCAGAAGAGTTTTCTCTCCTCCAATTACCTCTAAGAATACAGTTACTCCAGCTACTACTTCCACTACTGATGCTCGGGGCAAAGGTCCTGTTATTGAACCCCTACCAACTGATGTACCAGCTGCTGATGATCTTTCTAAGTAGATGGAAGAAGTATTGAAGATCATTCGCAAGAGTGATTATGACATTGTTGATCAATTGGGGCATACTCCCTCCAAGATTTCTATGTTGTCTTTATTGTTGTGTTCTGAGGCTCATGCTAAAGCCCTGATTAAGTTTTGGAAGACTGCTCATGTACCCAATGAGATTTCTGTAGACCAGTTTGAAAATTGTTTTGCACACTTGACCTATGATAATGGGTTAGGTTTCTCCGATGCTGATTTGACTCCTGCTAAGAGGGATCATAATAGGACTCTACATATCTCTATTGAATGTAGGGGCACTACCCTGTCACATGTATTAATAGACAATGGTTCCTCTTTGAATGTATTGCCCAAAGAAGTTCTAAATAAGCTTAGTCCTGAAGATGCTGTGTTGAAACCCAGTAATATAGTGGTGAAGGCTTTTGATGGCTCGAGAAGAGTGGTGCATGGAGAAATTGATCTCCCAATCAAAGTTGGTTCTCAGGTTTTCAAAGCTACATTTTATGTGATGGATATTCGTCCTTCGTACTCTTGTTTGCTTCGTCGTCCCTGGATCCATGGGGCAGGTGTTGTAACCTCTACCTTACATCAAAAGCTGAGATATCCAGTAGAGGGGAAGGTTGTTACTGTTTACGGAGAGGAAGGGTATATGATTAGCCATGTGAACACCTTTAAATATCTTGAAGTGGAAGGTGAATATGTTGAAACTCCGTGTCAGACATTTGAAGTGGTCCCTTGGATTGTTAATGATTATGAAGCTCCTCCTGTTGTTAAGAAAGTTCTTGTGGTCACCAGAGTACCTCCTACAATGGCCTCCCTTAAAGATGCTAGAGCTGTGGTGGATGAAGGTGGTTGTACTATTTGGGGTCAGCTTCCTAACATTCCGTACAAATTTGACAAATTTGGTTTGGGTTTCACTGCAGAGTCCCAGAAGGCTGTTCGTCGTGATCGTGTTGTTCGTATCACCAATCAGGGGATTATGAAGAACCAGATCAATGCTGTGGGTGACTATGATGAAGACTACAACTTGGATGCTTGGATTTTTCCTACTGTGGGTGCTGGACTCAATAACTGGAAGGCTGAAGATGTTATTCCTATCTCCTTTAGTCAGGAGTAAATACTATTACTGTGTTGTTACTTTTAAAGTTTGTAATTTTTGAACAATTAAAACTCTTAAGCCTTGTGCCTTACCTAGGGCACAATGGTGTGCTTGTTACGGGATGTCATTTCATTTGCATACTTCATTCAATAAAAATCAGTGGACGTTTCTTTTTCGTAAATATTGTGTTCCTTGTCTTTCTTTTCCTTTATTTTTATTTTATCAGCTATGTGTTCTTACACACACCCACATCACTAAAATGCATATCCTTATCCACTCTGGATCCTGTTGATAACAGTTCTACTATTGCCAATTATAATTTCGAGAATCCGATCTATCAAGCTGAAGACGGAAATGAGGACGATTGTGAAGTACCTGTAGAGCTCGCTAGGTTGTTACAACAAGAAGAGAAAGCTATACAGCCACATGAAGAGCCAGTCGAAGTTGTAAATCTGGGAAGTGAAGAAAACAGGAAAGAAGTCAAGATAGGGGCTGAATTAGAGGATAGTGTCAAGAGCAGATTGATTCAGATGTTACATGATTATGTGGAGATCTTCGCTTGGTCCTATGAAGATATGCCAGGGTTGGATACAGACATTGTGGTTCACCATTTACCGGTAAAAGAAGATTGTCGTCCAAAGAAGCAGAAGGTTCGTCGCATGCGTCCTGAAATGTCAGAGAAGATTAAGGCAGAGGTGATGAAACAGTTTGATGCAGGGTTCTTAGCTGTGACTTCTTATCCTCAGTGGGTTGCAAATGTGGTACCGGTACCTAAGAAAGATGGTAAGGTGCGTATGTGTGTAGACTACAGAGATTTGAACAAGGCCAGACCCAAAGATGACTTTCCACTTCCTCATATTGATGTTCTGGTAGACAACACTGCTCAACATAAGGTATTCTCTTTTATGGATGGTTTCTCTGGTTACAATCAAATCAAGATGGCACCTGAAGATATGGAAAAGACAACATTTGTTACACAGTGGGGCACCTTTTGCTATAAAGTGATGCCATTTGGTTTAAAGAATGCAGGGGCAACATATCAGCGTGCTATGGTGGCTTTGTTTCATGATATGATTCATCATGAGATAGAGGTATATGTGGATGATATGATAGCCAGGTCCCAGAATGAAGAGCAACATCTTGATCATTTGCATAAGTTGTTTGAGAGGTTGAAGAAATACAAGTTGAGATTGAACCCAAACAAGTGTACTTTTGGAGTTAGATCTGGTAAACTCCTGGGTTTCATTGTCAGTGGAAAAGGTATTGAAGTAGATCCTGCAAAAGTGAAAGCTATACGAGAGATGCCAGCTCCCCGTACTGAGAAGGAAGTTAGAGGTTTCTTGGGACGATTGAATTACATTGAAAGATTTATTTCACAATTAACAGCTACCTGTGAGCCAATCTTCAAGTTGTTGAAGAAAGATCAGGTAATGGAGTAGAATGATGAGTGCCAGACTGCATTTGATGAAATTAAGAAATATCTGCTAGAACCTCCAATTTTGATGCCACCGGTTGATGGAAGACACTTGATTATGTACTTAACAGTATTAGACAAATCAATGGGGTGTGTGTTGGGGAAACATGACGAGTCTGGTCGAAAAGAGCAGGCAATATACTACCTTAATAAAAAGTTTACCGACTGTGAAACAAGATACTCACTGCTCGAGAAAACTTGCTGCGCTTTGGCATGGGCTGCTCGCCGACTAAGACAGTATATGTTGACCCATACTACCTTGTTGATTTCGAAGATGGATCCAATCAAGTACATATTCGAGAAACCTGCTCTCTCTGGAAGAATAGCAAGATGGCAAATGATTTTAACAGAATATGATATACAGTATACTACTCAGAAGGCCATTAAAGGAAGTGTTGTGGCTGATCATTTGGCTCATCAAGCAGTGGATGATTATCAGTCAATGAGTTTTGAGTTCCCTGATGAAGACATTATGATTATTACCAAAGAACCTGGACAATATGACGGACCTGAAAAAGGATCCCGATGGACTATGGTTTTTGATGGAGCTTCTAATGCACTTGGTAATGGTGTTGGTGTTGTGATCAGTTCCCCTGAAGGTTGTCATACCCCGATTACTGCCAGACTTTGTTTCTATTGTACTAATAATATGGCTGAGTATGAGGCATGTATCCCGGGTATCAAAGCTGCCATTGATATGAAAATTCAGTTCCTAGACGTGTATGGAGATTCATCCCTGGTAGTAAGTCAGATTAAAGGAGATTGGGATACCAAGCATGATAATCTCATTCCTTACAGAGAGCATGTGTTATCTTTGATCCCATATTTTAAAGAGATTACCTTTGAACATATTCCACGAAGAGAGAATCAGTTGGCAGATGCATTAGCCACCATGGCATCCATGTTTGAGATCAGCTGGGATGATGAAGCTCCCAAGATTACTATTGATAGATTCGAGAAGCCTGCATACTGCAATGAGATTGACACTGAAGAAGCAGAGGAGAAGCCTTGGTTCTATGAAGTAAAAAGATATCTTGAAACTCAGGAGTTCCCTGAAGGAGCATCTGTCAAAGATAAGAAGTTTCTGAGGAGGTTTTCTGCTAAGTTCTTTTTTAGTAATGGGATTTTGTACAAGCGCAATCATGATTCAACTATGCTTCGTTGTGTGGATAAAAAGGAAGCAACAGAGATTATGGAAGATATGCATGATGGGATCTTTGGCACTCATTTTAGTGGTCATACCATGGCAAAGAAGATTTTGAGAGCAGGTTACTATTGGTCTACCATGGAAGCTGATTGCTATCAACACTCCAGAACATGTCACAAGTGTCAAATTTATGCTGATAAAGTCCATATACCTCCATCACCATTGAATGTGTTGACTGCTCCTTGGCCTTTTGCCATGTGGGGCATTGATATGATTGGTGATATCAAGCCTACTGCTTCTAATGGGCATCGTTTCATCCTGGTTGCTATTGATTACTTCACTAAGTGGGTGGAGGCAGCTTCATTTGCATCTGTTACTAAGAATGTTGTGGCTCGATTCATTAAGAATAATATCATATGTAGGTATGGCATCCCTGAAAGGATTATTACTGACAATGGCTCTAATCTGAACAACACTATGATTACTGATCTTTGCACGCAGTTCAAGATTAAGCATCACAACTCTTCTCTGTATCGTCCGAAGATGAATGGGGCAGTAGAAGCTGCTAATAAGAATATTAAGAAGATTATACAGAAGATGACTGTTACTTACAAGGATTGGCACGAGATGTTACCATTTTCTCTTCATGGTTATCGTACTACAATACGTACTTCAACAGGGGCAACCCCATTCTCCTTAGTCTATGGTATGGAAGCAGTTCTGCCCATTGAAGTTCAGATTCCCTCCTTAAGAATTATGAAGGATGCAGGCTTGGATGAAGATGAGTGGCTTTAGACTCGACTTGACCAGATAAATTTGATTGACGAGAAGAGGTTAGCAGCAGTTTGTCATGGCCAGATGTATCAGAAACGAATGATCAAAGCTTTCAACAAGAAGGTTAAGCCCAAGGTATATCAGGCTGGTGACTTGGTAATCAATCGTATCATATTACCACAGGGTGGTCCTAGGGGCAAGTGGACTCCTACATATGAAGGACCATTTGTAGTCAAAACAGTATTTTCAGGAGGTGCCATGATACTTACTACTATGGATGGTGAAGACTTCCCACAGCCTGTAAACGCAGACATAGTTAAAAAATACTATGCATAAAAAGAGACCCGCTAGGTTGACTGGCCTAGGCAAAAATAAGGGCATCCCTGCGAACCAAAAGGTTTCGGGCAAAAATTAGGGATATATAAAAAAATGTACACCCGGCAAGTCGAAAACCTGAAAAGGCGGCTTGGGCAAAAAAGGGTATCCCGGTGGATTGAAAACCTGAAAGGGCAATCCAGGAAAAAGTTAGGGATTAAAGAGTACGACTATGTCTCGTTTGGATCATCCATGTAACTACCACCAGTTGTGCTACTTATCCAAGCTCGAATAGATAAAAATCAATCCAATCATTTCCGTCTCGACAGCAAAGGATGAGATACTTGAAGATAATGGCAATAGTAGAATTGAAACTCAATAGGATTATTTCCCACATAGCTGATTTTCTTTGTTTTGTGAACATTTTTTACGACAAATTCCTCTTACTAGGATATATGTCTTCTTGTACAAACGTACCTATGTATGGGTCACTTTGTGATATAAATAAAATTCCATCTTTGAATCCAGATTTACTTTTACCCTATTTACATAAGCGAAACGTCCATTGGTTGTGTTTGAATGTATGTATGCTTTTGAATATGATTGATGTTTACCAGAAATGCATAAATGCTTAATATGATTGATGTTTACCAGAAATGCATGAAAATGCAATAATAGTATTTACTAAGGACGAACGAGGGAAGGATTTCAATGAAGCTTTGCCGGTTCATTCCCACAAGACAGCTACAAATCCCCCAGTAGGGCAAATCCATCTTCATAAGTACTTCGAGTCACATCTCCCCTGGAATTTATATCCATCTCTTTTATCCTCATACGGATAGTCAGGAATTTATACTTTCAATAGGAGTACGAAGAACAAAGACGGGAGGTTAGGTATACCTTATTATCGAACGAAGACGGGAGGTTATGGATACCTTACTATCGAACGAAGACGGGAGGTTATGGATACCTTACTATCGAACGAAGACAGGAGGTTATGGATACCTTACTATCGAACAAAGACGGGAGGTTATGGATACCTTACTATCGAACGAAGACGGGAGGTTATGGATACCTTACTATCGAACGAAGACGGGAGGTTATGGATACCTTACTATCGAATGAAGACGGGAGGATATGAATACTATATTATCAAATGAGATGGGAACAAGTTCCTCATATTCTTCAGCAACAAATCGGGCCAGCAGTTGTTATACGAAGATATCCAGACGCTTCAGGATGCATGATTCATACATACATCATTTACATTATATCATACATATCCATAAATGCATAATACATTATTTAAGTGCATCATATTATACATGCATACATAATGCGTAAACTAATATTATCATACAGAATGTTATAATCTTGTTTTTCAGATTAATTCTCCAACAGACAAACTTCATCAACAACTTGTGACTTTAGGCCGTTGTTTATCTTCCCAAAAGTTATACTTATACCTGAGGACGTTGTTATCCTCCTGAAAGCTATCATTATACCTCAGGACATTGTTTATCCTCCTGAAAGCTATCATTTCTTTGGGCCGTTGTTTATCCTCCCAAAAGTTATGTTTATACCTCAGGACGTTGTTTATCTTCCTGAAAGCTATCATCATACCTCAGGACGTTTGTTTATCCTCCTGAAAGCTATCATGACCTTGGGCCGTTGTTTATCTTCCCAAAGGTTACCTTATTATCATGGGACGTCGTTTATCTTCCCGAAGGCTATTTTGAGACGTCGTTTATCTTCTCAAAATCCATATCATGACTTTGGGCCGTTGTTTATCTTCCCAAAAGTTATACTTATACCTCAGGACGTTGTTTATCCTCCTGAAAACTATCATTTCTTTGGGCCGTTGTTTATCTTCCCAAAAGTTATACTTATACCTCAGGACGTTGTTATCCTCCTGAAAGCTATCATTATACCTCAGGACGTTGTTTATTCTCCTGAAAGCTATCATTTCTTGGGATCATTGTGTATCCTCCCAAAAAGGCTATATCTTCATATTTTGGACTGCTTTATCCTCCAAGAGATATATTCGAAGAATTTTTCTCCAAGTGGCATCTTTAAGCCCACTCAAGCATATACAGCTAGTCATCAATATCACTCTACGCACCGGTGAGTGCAAATTTTTTGGCTTTTGTGTTCAATCCCCTTCAACCTTCCAGGTCACGACTGGCACATATACCAATCTAACCCCTCAGGTTTCAGAAAATTGAACAGGGGAAGCTGTTGCACCCCAAAATTTGACCTCACAAGACAAGACTTTGTGTACTAATAGGTTCACAAGATTCACAAGGTTCACAAGGTTCACAAGACACCTTATGAGGTTCACAAGATTCACAAGACATCTTATGAGGTTCACAAGATTCACAAGACATCTTATGAGGTTCACAAGGTTCACAAGACCTCTCATGAGGTTCACAAGATTCACAAGACATCTTATAAGGTTCACAAGGCATCTTATGAGGTTCACAAGGTTCACAAAGTTCACAATTAGTCAGAAGATTTGACAATTCCCTCAGACAATGCATCCTCCTAAGCAGTGCATCCAAAACTAGGGTTTTGACTTTAATCAGGCTAAATGGACTTCCAAGACTTCAAGTGAGCTTCATAACATATTATATATGTTTAAGAACCCCCATGACAAGTTTCAAGACTTTTCTCAAAGGTTTGCTCAGTCAGATGATCAGATAACTCAAAATCAGTCAAAATAGTTAAAAAGTCAAACTGAGGTCAACTGTGGTCAAACCAAAGTCAAACTTCATGATTTTTTGCCAACATCAAGTATATGAAGTAAAATTCATCATTTGATCAAGGTTTGATCATGATTCATCAAGGATATTTCAGATCATCAAGAATCAGAGGTTTCTAAATTAGGGTTTCCAAAGGAAAAGTCAACTGAACTTTGACCAGCCATAACTTTTACATACTTCATCAAATTTTTCCCTTCCAAAGCTCATTTTTAAGGAAATTTAATTCTCTACAACTTTGTGTCTCACAAGCCAAGCCCAAAAACGCTTCATTTGGAAGGTATGAGCTAAGACATTATAGGTCCTTTTAAAAGTCAACAAAAAGTCAACAACTTCAAAAGGGCATAACTTGAGAATGGTAAATGATATGGACATGAAACCAATGGGGTTGGTTAGAGGAATCTTTAAGCTTTCCAAAATGTCCAAGAACACCCTCATAGCATTAAAATTGAAGGATGTGTGCCCTTGCAAAGTTGGGAAATTTTTGGGTGGTTTATGAAGAAAATAGGGTCTTAAAACCAAATTCTTCCAAATGGGCTGAACTTTTTGTGACCCAAGGTGTTCCATGACATCATGCACGAAATTTATTTAATATTTTCATAATTTTATTTTATTTATTTTATTTATTATGATTTTTTATATTAAAAATCATTTTAAATTCAAATAAAATATAAAATGTGAAGATTTAAAATATATTTTGATTCTAGAAAGTCATAAACCTTGATTGAATTAGATTGATATGAAAATTATGGTGATTATCTTAAAATAGCAATGTTATATCAAAAAATATTTGAATTTTAAGACATTATCTTTTTCAATCTTCAAAAATCAAAAAGTCCAAACAATGATCCAATTTTTTGACCTAGCTTCACTCAACTATAAGTATACAAACCTAACACAATGCCAAGGGACGAATTTTCTGCCTCAAGGATAAGTTTCATAAGTTCAAAGTTCATCAAAATTTGAAATTTGGTTTCTGACTTTGTGTGGTTTTTCAGGTGAAATAAAGACATCAATCCCTTCCTTGAACATCCCTGATCATGTAGCAATAGCCATACGCATCTCAAACCTCAAGAATTGATGAACCCGAATCCAACTTTTCATGTTTTTGTGATTTTTTCGTTCATGATCATTTACCTATTATTAATGGATTTTGTTTGTTTATTAGTGTTCAATGAAGGTTTGTGATGAAATCTGGGCGTTTTAATTGAAGAAACCATGGCCAAATCGTGTGATGCCATTTTAGGGTTCTTGACCTCCAAATTAGGGTTTTGCGTTTAAATGAATATAAACGAATTCTAAAACCGTGGATCAATTCTAAACAACCTCTGGACTTTGTTTGCACTCTTAATTTAATGAAATTGTACTGTTTTGATGACGTTTCAATTTCGTAGGTTTCCTGTATTAAGAAATTCGCAGGTAAATGTGTATGTAAAAACGCAGGAAAAATTGTAGGTACCAAGGTTGAAGACGAAGACCTTTGGCGCGCGTTCTGAAATTCAAATATTATTCTTAATATTTTATGAAATTGTTTCTGATTTGTTTCACAGAAGCTTGTCTGGTCCAGTGGTAAGGATTGCGTGTATGGATTGTTTAAGGCCTTGGTTCGATTCTTGGGTGCAGCAATATTTTTCTTATTTTTTCATTTAATCACAAGACTTAATATATTATTAGTTGTAGTGATTGTTTAATCAGATGCGCCCTTCTGGCTGGATGGTAAGAGTGTTTGCTTGTGGTGTGAGGTGTAAACACCCCAAATTTGCCCTCACCCATTCACACCATGGCTTGTGATCATCTCATATGCATAAACACAATCATATCATCTCATATCTCATTTTTTGATTCACTGCATAGCTTCTAAGGCATCTGCACCTAGGGTTTGTGATCTGAGCAATCCCCATGCTTCTTGAGCCATTCCAAAGGCCACCAATCAACTCAAAGAGGTCCATATGTGTTCTTGTATCATGTTACATCCTCACAAAGTCAAAAATACAGAGGAATCACAAGAACTAGGGTTTGAGTGGATGCAGAGCCAGGCTGAACTGCACAGTTGACTGAAAATTAGGGTTTTGGTTTCAGAGGCCATGACTCCAAATTTTTTGATCATTCTTGTTTCCATTGATCTCTATATGGTATAGGGAGTATGCATATCAATTTTCATGAAGAAATTCCATGGGGAAGTCATCTGATCAAGAGTTGACTTTTCAGACAAGTCAGTGCAAAATCAGGGCATCTGAGGCCCCCAATGACCCAACCAATGGGTGATCTTCATCATTTTGAGTGTATATGATCTTTATTTGATCATGGAAGAAGGTTGAAGTGCATAAAATCAAGAATTTAGGGTTTTTGCAAAAGTTGACTTTTTGAGGCATAATTGACTTTTCAAGAATGCATCATTTTAGGTCATTTTTCAAGCCTTGATTCTTGATCCAAAAAGGCTTCAAATGGAAAAACTTTGGTCATGAAAGTTGTAGATCTCATCTTTCCCTTTCCAAAAAGTACAAGAACATGATCAAACTCTTCTTGGATCAAAAGTTATGACCATGCAAAGTTGCCAAAAATCATTTATTTTCAAGTTATGCATCAAGTGGAAATTTTGCAAAGTCTTGGATCAAAACACATTGCAGCCTCTAATGCATCTCAAATTAGCATGTGAACTTTCTCTAAGTTACAAAAATCAGATTTGAACTAAGTTTGCCCTTGGTTTCATGCTTGGTTATGCAAAGGATCACATGTGAAACATAAGCCAACCAACTTGCAAAACTACTCATTTCACTTCCTACAACTTGGTGCATTGGCTGCTGAGCTTTGCTAGGCCTCTCCCTCACCTTTGCTGCGCCAGCCATGCCTTGTACTTGCCTAGACCTTGCCCATGCCCTATCTTACACAAAGTTGACCTTTTATGCAAAAGCAAACTTACCTATCACAGCTGCACAAGTCACATCCTCTGGCCACTTGGATTAAAATATGTTATCAATTTGCAAGCTAAAGACATCAAGAGCCAAGGCTGAAAGACACACATTGAACACTTACACAAAAACTCACCTCATTGCAAGTTCATTCGAATCACTCTCCACAGTCTTCAAACACTCAAACTCTCATCATCACTCAACTCACCACACCTCATAGACAAGAAACACCCCAAGCATAAGCCTGAAACAAGCCTGAAAACTCCATTGCCATCATTCACCTCAAACTGCAGTTTCATTCGAAACTCTTATCCTAGCTCAAAAACACACCAACCAACACCACAAACCTTCTCAACACACTTCATAGATCACAAACAACCCCTTTTCACAGCCTGAGAGTGCCAGAATCTCATCTGCCATTGTTGACTGAACTGAAGCAGTTCCTTTCGAATCTTCTTTTCCAGCCAACACAAACTCATTTTGAGCATTCAAACACACTTGGGGGACCAAGAGGAGCAGCTTGCACTGAAGGAAGAGGCCTGAAAGTTCCTAAATTGAAAGTTGCAAATCTCAGGTAGCTCGAAATTAATTTTTCCAGAAATGATTTTTCTTGTTACAAACTTGTTCTTTATGCTCTCCTGATCATCCTGATGCTTTTAGTTTTTGAAATGGTTGTGTTTTGAGAATTTAATTTGTGTTTGAAGCTTACGAACCCTAGAACTTTCCCTCTTCGATTCAGATGATTTAGGAAAGATAAATTTGTTTTAGGTTAGGGGTTTGATTCGTGAGGGTGTTAGAAACGTTTCCCAATTCATAGATTTCATTTATATTACGTTTTGAGGAAGTTGGGTGATTTTCAGGTGAGCTTTTGGCCGGAGAAGACGACCGGAAGTCTTCTCCGGCCACCTGAATGTAATTAGGGCATAAACCAGTAATTAATGTTAGTTTGAATATGAGCCGTTGATTCCCGTTGACTGGTTGACTTCCCACCCTTTTTGATGGCCAGGATCTGTTTCATTAGCCCTAATCACATTAATTTATTTAATTAATTAGGATTAAGAAGTTTGAATCTGGACCACTAGATGACGCGCCAAGTCAACCCTCTCATTTCCAGATTGAATCCCAGCCTTGCATTCTGCTTACTTTTATTTAATTTAATTTTATTTTCATTTCTTTTCATTTAAATTGTACATTTATTTTAAAATAGTTAAAAAACCATAAAAATTATGAAACTTTTTCTTTAAGGTTTTATTAATTTTTATGACACAAAAATATTTTTATTTTATTTTTTATCATTAAAAAAGTATTTTTAAATATTTAAAAGATTATTTTTAATTGATTAATGGGAATTAATTAATTAAAAATACTTTTAGGTATTTAAAAATTACAAAAAAATTCATGAAATGTTCTAAGACATTTAGAAACATTGTCCAACCTTCAAACCAAATTTCTTTTTTGATCTTGATGCATTTTAAGAATTTTTCATGGAATTAAATCATATTTTGTGCATTATTTTGATCACAAGTTTAAAAATTCATTTCTGCCTTTTGGTGAAGGTTGAGACATTGATTCTTTTTGCATTATTTTCCATTTGACATGTATTTTCAAGGATAAAAAGGCCATGATTTGATCTTGCATTTTCTAATTGATTGGCATTTGTTTTGATAAGAACCCTAAAAAACCCTAATAACTTGCAAAAATCATATCTTGAGATTGGTAAAGAGTTGGGAGTTCCCCTTTGGGCAAGGATTCATCATAGGTCTAGGGTTTCTTTGGGTGCCATTTTCCATTTTTTATCTTAGGGTTTGCTTCTGTTTTTGGTTTGTGTTTGATGTTTGATCCATAAACCCTAATTTGGGCTTTCTCTTGCATCCTTCTTGCATTTCCTTGCATAACATGACTTGCCATTGCATTTTGTGCATTCTTATGATTCTTTTGACATCTTAAGACATGTATGAAGCATCATTGATCATTGCATTACATCTTTGCCATGCCATTTGTCTTGTATGCTTCATGACATTTCATGTTTATTCATGTTCCTTAACCTGCATCATTGGCATCCATGACTTTGTATGAACATCCCTATGCCTTGTCTCATGTTTGCAGTACTTCATAACATCATAATCATCATGTGCATGCTTCTGGTTTGGCCTAGCATCATGTCATTTCATTTCATTTAGCATTGCATTGCATTTGTTTCTAACATTTCAGGTGGTAAGTAAACTTGAGAAGTGAATTTGCCTTCACTTCTCATAACTTTTCTTCTCATCTCTCTTGCATAGCATGCTGCATTTATACATGTGTTTGAGTTTGAGCTTGCTCATTCTTGCTTCTCCCACTTTCTTTCTTCAAGTGACTTGACTTCTTGAATGAAGCAAGTCACTTTGCTTCTCTTGATCCTGTTCATCTGCTTCCTGGTGGTTCCATTGAAGATCTTCTTGGTGAAACCTCACAAACTTTAGGATCAACCAAGCATGATAATGAATTAGGGTTTTGATTAGTCTCCCCTCATAGTTTTTACCTTTATGTCTCTTTGTGTCTCTCTTCTCATCTCATAATCGGGGATTAAACCCTAAAGGCTTTAAGACTTTGTGATTAAGCTTATGCCTACATCCTTCTCTTAGGATGGAGTGTATAACTTTAATCCTAAGTATTAAACCCTTAAGGTGTTTAAATCTCTTAATCAAATCACATAATAATTATCAAGACATCACACTTGTAACTTGGGCCTTGCATTAGGGTTCTAATTCTTCCTTAACTGGTTAAGAAGGACTAACCCTAGAGTTAATGGACAAGTCCCCCTCAAGTTGTCTTACAAACAATAAAATTCACTTCATCATCATATCATTAACCAAAATCCACTTAATAAAGGCTTGTTTTGTCATGGGTTTAATCCCTAATCATGGATTAAGTTGAGGAGCCTTCCTCAGCTTAAACATTCTCATCTATTATCCTTCTATTAGGATGGTGTAATGAGTCTGTTTAATCCTTGATTATGGCTTAACCTCATTACTCAACACTAAACAAAAACACCAAAAACATCTAAATAATCACAAGTAGGTTAATGATCTTAATCCTACACCAAAGGTGATTAAGTGTGAGAATCTGACTTCACACTTAAGGTAATTCTCATTACCCCTAATCAGAGGGAAGATGTGATGAGTTTACTAAATCCATTGGTTTAGACTTAAGCTCATTATCTTATGACAAACTTTCAAAAGCAATAAAAGACTGAAAACACAAAAACAAACAATAATCGTCTCCTTCGGGATTCTCTTCTCATCTCATTCACTCACAAACGAGAACTCGCTTCTTCCGTCTAATGCAAGACAGTTTGCATCTGTGCCAGACAGATCATACACTTGAGCATAGACTAGTAAGCAGTTCACAAGTCAATTCATCTTTCAGTCTCTTTGGGTCGAACTACGGTGTTCTGACTTCCTCATTGCACGAGAGGATACGTAGGCATAACTTAACAGTTATCGAACAAAAGTCTCTGTATATTCCCCCTCTTTCCAGCTTTATTCTCTTAGCCTCATGATCATGAGCATACTCTTTCCTTACACTGACACTTCACTTATGCACTTCACACTTCTTTTACACTGACACCTGTACATTCTTTTCCAGCTATTTTACACACAGATTGCACTGACACTACCCCTTTAAAACACAAATCTTTTAAGCGTGGATCCCGTCGAGTACGACGGACAATCTGGGTGCTAATACCTTCCCAGGTTGTAACCAACCCCCTTTCTCAGTCTCTCTGGTTCGCAACCGTCTTATCCTTATCTTTCTAGGTCTATGCAGCATTACCTTTCCTCCGGGATAAAAATGCCTAGCTGGCGACTCTTTTCATCTCCAGTGAGTTCACGGCTGTGTGTTCTCACTGTTCCCTCTCGCCGACCGTTCGCGTCTGTACCTTCATTTGATCTGGTTTCATTTGTCGGGAGCGACAGCTTGGCGACTCTGCTGGGGACCCTTATACTGCAACCAGGGCTTCTGGTTCTTTTTGTGGGTTCCTCCTAGCGCTTGATTGATTTGTGTTTATTGGGGTGTTATGTGTTATTTGTGTTTGTATATTTGCTTTATTTATTGCTTTCTGTACAGCTTTATTTACCGCTTTCTTTATTGCATTTGTATATATCATACTGTCACTGTTGCTGGCTGGATCTGGTTTCCTTGTTTTTTGGTGGGTGGGTATTTCATTGAGAGTTAAGGTCCTACACCTGGGACCTGAGTGACACCTAGGATAGAGTGAATCATATTCTTTCCCATTCCATTTCGGTCTGGTGCGGGAATATGAAACACGGTTCAGATATGGGTTTCTTCTTGAGAACTCTGTGTTGCGGATTTCCTGCAATGCTAGGGGGATCTGGGAAGCCTGCTAAGTCTGGATGACCTTTTAGTTTGACCTTCAGAAATTGAGGTGAATTAGAGGAGGAATTGTTATGGTTATTGTAAACACTGTACCTCCGGGTTAGAAGTGTTTACACTTCTCATAACTGATCCAAGTCTGAGGATCCTTGTTCTAGATCACCACCTGTGAGGGGGTTGGGCTGTTTACAGGTTTGCAGGTACCTTGACCTCAGAATACCCTGTTACTTTGACTTTGTTAAGAATGCTCCATGTTGGATAGTTCTTGTGATTCTAAAACCCTGGACATGTGGCTCTTTATTTGAGTCCCCTACCCTGGTTACTGGATTTATAGACCTCCATCTGGAATTCTTGAACACACATGGATCTAGACCAAGGCAGTTAATCAGATCCAGCTCAGTCACAAACCCTTTGCATATCATCTGCATTCATACTCATTGCATCATATTAACATGTGCTTATTTGTGTTTCAGGGTATCCACCTTTATCTGGTTTTGGTTTTGACCCCATCTGCAGTTTTGACCTGTCTCCACCAGCATCTTGCTTCAGCTTGTCAGCCATATACTTCAGTTACTTGCACTAGCCAGCCAGTGGCCCACTCCTCAGCATTTTCATCAGCACTTATTCTACTCAGTCCTCAGCACTCATGGCTCCAAAGAAAAGCAACATCACTTACCATTTCTTCCAACCAGACTTATCAGACATCAGGAGGATCCAAACCCTGATCAATCCAGATCACATTCCTTTGTTCAGGGAGAGTTATGGAGATATACTGGACATGGTTATGGATCTGGACCCTTCTCAGAGGAGCCTCATCCACACCTGCATTCAGTTTTATGATCCTCCATTGAGATGTTTCACCTTTCAAGACTTTCAGTTGGGTCCTCTTTTGGAAGAATACTCATATTTGGTTGGTTTGCCTATCAAGAGAGAAATCCCTTTCAACCCTGAAATGGTCTTTCCCAGCAATGGAGAGATAGCAAAAGCTTTACACCTGGAGCCTGCTTTGATAGAACAGCATATGACATCTAAAGCTGGGATCCCTGGTTTTCATCTTGACTTCCTGATTTCTCAAGCTAGTTTGAAGGCCTCCCTGGGGGAGTGGAAAGCTGTTTGTGCATTGTTGGCCTTAAGTGTATATGGAATTGTGTTGTTTGCAGATGAGCCTCGATTCATCAGTAAGAATGCAATTCACTTGTTCATCATGAAGAACCCAGTGCCAATCTTGTTAGGAGATCTCTACTACTCAGTGCATCAGAGGAATGAGAAGCAGAGGGGAAGGTTAGTGAGGATTTGTGCTCCATTATTTCATGCTTGGCTTCTCAGGCATCTACCCAGGACAGATGCATTTCTCAATCCTCATCAGCAAAGCAACTGGGCTAAGAGACTCACTACTCTCACTTCAGCAGACATCAGATGGTGCACTCAGAGCACCAAGGGCAGAGACATGATCACCAGCTGTGGGCACTTTCCCAATGTGCCTTTGATAGGAGTTAAGGGAAGTATCAACTACAACCCTCTGCTGTTCAGGAGACAGTTGGGCTATGCACTGGTCCACACTCCAAGGGAACAAGACCTGGTTGAGACCCTCTATTGTGAGAACAAGATTAGTCTGGCAACAGTTAGACAGGCTGCCTGGGCCTGGGATAATGTTCAAACCAAGGGAATCACCATTCTAGGGAAGTGCAATAATGTAGCATCAGTCCAATATTATGAGTGGTCCCATGCTAGGGCCCAATTCTCTGGAATGCCTTTCACCATAGAAGATATGCCTGAGTCATCTTCAGCACCACCCCCTGCCACTATCAGTCTGGAGGAGTTTGAAAGCCTGAAGGAAAGGAATGAGAAGTTATCCCAAGCCTTGCAGAAGACCCTCCGGGAGAGGAGTGAAGGTATGAGGGAGATTGAGAGATTGGAGAAATTGAGGGTAGAACACTTGACCAAGATTGAGAAGTCTGGGGAGTATATCAACAAGTCTAAAGCTGGTGAGCAGATTCTGAAGAATGCTTGTAAAGAAGCCCAGTCCCAAAGAGCGAGAACAGACTTGTATTTGAAAGAGAGTCAGGCCAGGTGGGTCCGGATCACTGAGGCCCGTACTCTAGAAGACAAGAGAGTTCAGGACAAGATGGAGCAGATGGAGAAAGCCCTGGCAGCAGCCCAGGGGGAAATTTCGGAGCTAAAGATCAAAGCTGGAGTGAAGAAGTCCAGAGATCAAAGTCAGAACAAGAGGTTAACTGCAGCTGTTGCAACCAGAAACCTTCTCATCAGGAATCTCACGGAGCATCCGGCTGATCCTGTGACCGAAGCACTTCTTAAGGAAGTTCGCGAGGATGAGTTTGGCCTTGGAGTTTGATCATTTGCTTGTTGTTGTTCCTTTTCCATGTACTTTTGCTTTTTGTGATGTATTTTGGCCCCTTTGAGGGTTTGTGTTGTAAAAAAGAACAAGTTGTATTATTTCATCTTATGTAATATATTTGTGTTCGCTCCAAAAGCAACTTCAACAGCATCATCTTCAAGGGTCTGGAAGGGTCAAAACTGAAGACCAAACCGGATACCTTGAGAGCAAATAAGCATAACTGCATTGCATGCTAACCCCTTTGTTTGTTTTGTAGGTTTTTGTTTTGTTGTTGCTAACCTCTGTTGTGATGTTCAGGAATTATTGCTCGCCGCCGGGTATTTCCTCTCAACAGGCCACACAGGTATCCAACTAGAATCAACCTTCCGGGAATTCAGATGGATCAAGTTCAACAAGATCTTGCTGATGTCAGAAATCAGCTAGCCAATGAAAGATTGGAGATGAGAACACAGATGACGCAGTTCATGGAGGTTATGAACAACATGGCTCAGAGCCAAGAGAGACTGAGAGCTATGGTGGAAAGGCAGAACCAAGATGAGCCTCATGTGGGGACTGCAGGCACCAGTAATAATGAAAGGGTGCAACCACATGTTACCCCCCCGGTGTTTGGTCCACATCTACATCCGGAGATTAATATCCCTGCAAACGTTCAAGGGACAGCCACCGCGGCCAGAGTACTTCAAGAAGATCCTCAGGAGGACCAATTTACTGTAATGGGTGCTGGAGAGGAAACTTATGACAGGAGATTGGAAGAAATAGCTGAGAAGTTAAGATCCTTAGAATCTCAAAATTCTTTGGGTTTTGACGTGATGGATATGGGCTTAGTAGACGGGGTTAGGATTCCCCACAAGTTCAAGCCTCCATGTTTTGAAAAGTATAATGGGACTTCTTGTCCTCGAACCCATCTGCAATCTTTTCTCGGAAGATTAAAAGCTTACACCATGGACGAGAAATTGTGGATGTTCTACTTCGAAGATAGCTTGACGGGAGCTTCTAGGGAATGGTATTCCCATTTGACGAGGGCAACTATGAGATGCTGGAAGGACCTGGCAGAAGCCTTCATCCGACAGTATCAATACAATTTAGACATGGCACCCAACAGGACTCTCCTAATGGGAATGTCACAGTCATCAAGGGAAAGTTTCCGAGAATATGCCCAAAGGTGGAGGCAACTGGCTGCTGCTGTTCAACCACCAATGTCTGAAAGAGAAATGGCAGACATGTTTATGAACACTCTTCAGGGAACCTATATCGACAGGTTAGCTGCTTTCTCTTCCACCAGCTTCGCAGATGTTGTCATAGCTGGGGAGAGAATTGAAAGCCTGTTGAAAATGGGCAAAATTTCCGACAATGGTGCAAGCTCGTCCAGTAGTACAAGAAAGCCTTTTGCAGGCCCGAGAAGAACTGGCGAGACCAATGCCATCCACACCAACAGGGGTAGGCCCCAATATGTTCAAAGGTCAATAGCAGCAGTCACTATCCCTGCTCCAGCTCATCCTCAGCCAGTCTATCAACCTCCTCAACAAAACTTCCAACAACAACCTCAGTATCATCAGAATCAATATCCTCCAAGAAACAACTACAACAACAACAATAGCAACAACAATCAACAGAGGCCATTTCAACAGAGGCCCTCCCAAGCTAACCGAGTGATCGACCCGATCCCCATACCATACGCTGCTTTGCTGCCACAACTTCTGAAACTCAACCTGGTTGAGCTAAGAACGTTGGCACCGCCGGATCCCAACAGTCTACCAAGAAACTATGACTCCAATGCTAGGTGTGCTTTCCATTCAAACGCACCTGGCCACAGTACAGAAAAATGCAGGGCTCTGCATATGAAGGTACAAGACTTGGTAGACTCCAAGGCTCTGAATTTTGCACCTCCGCCCAATGTCAACAAAAATCCAATGCCACACCATGGTGGTCCCCGTATTAATGCTATTGAAGAAGACCGACAGTCTTATTTGATAACTAGTGTGGATCAGATCAGGACACCATTGGTGGAAATCAAAGCTCAGCTCCGTGAAAACAATATATTTCCAGGGTGTGAACTAGGATGCCCATACTGCAATATTTCATGGAATGGGTGTGAGGACTTGAGGAATGGCATTAACAGCCTTATTCAGAGTGGCCTACTCCAGATCACTACATCATTCCCGACAAATCCGACAACTTCACCAGCAACGGTTTCAGACCCTCCTACAACTGCAGCAACTAATGCTCCCAACAATTCATCAGCACCATCAACAAGTACTTCACCTGTCCTTCCGAATGATCAGTTTTCAACAGTTTCTCCTGCTACAACTTCAGCTTCATTCCATTTCGACTCTCCATCAACAACAACAACAGTTCTTCCAACGGAACCTCCTACAACACCAGCAATCAATCACGAAGATGTCTCCACTGTTACCATATTCTACGATCCAGAAAATAACTCCGCCTACCATTCAGAAGGTGCTGCTCCCGCTAGAGCACCAGTCACAATCTTTTATGATCCACAAACAATAACAGTCCCTTCAGCAGCAGCAATCAGTCCGGTCACTGTCACGATACCTGGACCTGTACCATATGAAAGCGATAGGGCCATCCCTTGGCACTATGGCTCTGACTTGTATTGCGAGGGAAAAAGAATCACTCTTGAAACATCAGCACCTGCACCACAAATTGATAATGTGGGCGGAGGCGGAGGCTTCACCCGAAGCGGACGTCTCTTTGCTTCACAAGTTCAAAGACCTACTGCCGAAGCAGAAGCTGCTGCCAAAGCAAAAGGAAAGAGCCCGGTGCAGGAAGATCCAGCTGCCAAAGAAGCCCTGAAGACTCCATTCGATCAGGAAGTTGATGAGTTTATGAGAATCATCAAAAAGAGTGACTACAAAATTGTGGATCAACTTCACCAGACGCCATCCAAAATCTCTATCCTCTCACTGCTTATGTGCTCCGAAGCCCATCGGAATGCACTACTGAAAGTACTGCACGCAGCTTACGTGCCCGAGGAGATTACTGTCAACCAATTGGAAACCGTTGTTGGAAATGTTACTGCTAGCAATGGGCTAGGGTTTACCAATTCTGACCTGACAGTGGATGGCCGCAATCACAACAAAGCCTTGCACATAACCATGGAATGCAAAGGGGCTGTCCTTTCACATGTGCTGGTGGACACAGGATCATCCCTGAATGTCTTACCAAAGAAGGCTCTGGTGAAGCTTGAATATGATGGACTGGCATTGAGACCCAGCAACCTGGTGGTTAGAGCTTTTGATGGCTCGAAGAGATCGGTTCTGGGAGAGATTGAGCTGCCTGTGACAATTGGCCCACAAACCTTTAAAACTACCTTTTATGTGATGGACATTCAGCCCGCCTACAGCTGTTTGTTGGGTAGACCCTGGATTCACGCCGCTGGCGCAATAACGTCTACCCTTCACCAAAAGTTAAAATTTGAGTGGGAAGGTCAAGTTGTCACAATCTGTGGAGAGGAGGACATTTTTGTCAGCCACCTGGCAACCTATAAATACATTGAGATGGATGGAGAGATCCATGAAACAATGAGCCAAGGTTTTGAAGCCTTGAACGTCAATGAAGCATCTGCTGTATCTGGTATCTCCATGTCATCTTACCAACAAGCCCGGAAGGTTGTTGAAGAAGGAACTGCCCTAGGCTGGGGCAAGGTCTTAGCTGTGGAGGAGAAGAAGGACAAATTTGGGTTGGGATACAGACCAACTCAACATCAAGTGAAGGCTGCTGGAGAGCCTGGTTTTGTCAGTGGGGGAATGCTTACCCCCGATGCTATCAACTGTCTGGAAGACGAGCTGGAAGAGGAGCGCAACCTGGAGATTTGGATTCGTCCGAAGGTCCCGGGGAGCAGTGTCTCGAACTGGTCTTCCCAGGAAATTATAAGTGTTACTCGAGCAGAGTAATTATTATTTCCTGTATTTTTATAAGCATGCATCAAAGTCTTGCATCTTGCCCGAGATGACAAGACTCATTTTGTAATCAGGGCCATATGTACTTTTGTGCAAACAAGATTAAATTATTGAAATATCAGACAATCTTTTTGCAAACGAGTCTTTTTCTTTCTGCTCACTGTTTTTTCCATTTTTCTTTTTGTACAAAAATAAATGGCGGTGTTTTCAAAATGATAACTTCATTTTACTTTTTTCTAAAGCAAGATTAAAATCAATCACTAAAATGAACCAACTTAACCCTTGCAGAGAGTGCCTTCCTGACAGCACCGACAACAGCACGGTTATGACATCGTATGACTTTGACAATCCAATCAATCAAGCTGATGAAGGGGTTGATGAAGAATATGAGCTTCCTGAAGAGCTAGCCAGATTGTTAAGGCAAGAGGAAAAGGTTATTACTCCTCACCAGTTGGAGGTTGAAGTGATTAATCTTGGTGCAGACGAAGACGTGAAAGAAGTTAGAATCGGGGCCTGCCTGCAAGACTCAGTGAAGAGACAACTGATAGATCTGCTTCAAGAGTATGTTGATGTGTTTGCTTGGTCGTACCAAGACATGCCAGGGTTGGATACCGATATAGTTGTGCACAAGCTGCCTTTGAGGGAAGAATGCCCACCAGTCAAACAAAAGCTGCGCCGAACTCGTCCAGACATGGCTATGAAAATCAAGGAAGAGGTACAAAAGCAATGGGACGCCGGGTTCCTTGCCGTAACTAGCTATCCGCCGTGGGTTGCTAACATAGTACCTGTGCCTAAGAAGGATGGAAAAGTAAGAATGTGTGTTGATTACCGAGATCTGAACAGAGCTAGCCCGAAAGATGACTTCCCATTACCTCACATTGATGTATTGGTGGATAACACGGCTCAGTTCTCGGTATTCTCCTTCATGGACGGATTTTCAGGGTACAATCAGATCAAAATGTCACCTGAAGACATGGAGAAGACGACATTCATTACACCTTGGGGTACGTTCTGTTATAAGGTGATGCCATTCGGACTGAAGAATGCTGGTGCCACATATCAACGGGCTATGGTGACATTATTCCACGATATGATCCATAAGGAAATAGAATGCTATGTGGATGACATGATTGCCAAGTCCCTTACAGAGGAAGACCATCTGGTGAATCTGCTCAAGTTATTCAAGCGTCTGAGGAAGTACCAACTGAAGTTGAACCCCAACAAATGCACATTCGGGGTGCGATCCGGTAAGCTGCTGGGCTTTATTGTAAGCGAGAAAGGGATTGAAGTGGACCCTGATAAAGTCAAAGCTATTCAAGAGATGCCTGCACCCAAAACTGAGAAAGAAGTTCGAGGGTTCTTAGGACGATTGAACTACATTTCCCGGTTCATATCCCACCTTACAGCAACTTGTGAACCCTTGTTCAAGCTGTTAAGGAAGGAACAAACGGTCAGGTGGAATGAAGATTGCCAGAAGGCTTTTGACAAGATCAAGGAGTATCTGCAAGAACCTCCAATCCTTATGCCTCCAGTTGAAGGAAGACCTCTAATCATGTACTTGACAGTATTAGAAGAGTCAATGGGGTGTGTGCTGGGCCAACATGACGAGTCTGGTCGAAAAGAGTATGCAATTTACTACCTAAGCAAAAAGTTTACCGACTGTGAACAACGTTATTCACTGCTCGAGAAAACTTGCTGTGCTTTAGCGTGGGCTGCTCGCCGACTAAGGCAGTATATGTTGACCCACACTACCTTGTTAATCTCAAAAATGGACCCAGTCAAGTACATATTCGAGAAGCCAGCTCTTACCGGACGGGTTGCAAGATGGCAGATGATTCTCACAGAATACGACATACAGTACACCTCTCAGAAAGCCATCAAGGGCAGTGTACTATCTGAATATCTGGCTGAGCAACCCATTGACGACTACCAGCCTATGAGGTTTGACTTCCCTGATGAGGACATCATGTTCATTAAAGCAAAAGATCACGAAGAGCCTATTTACACTGAAGGGCCCGACCCGGAGGAAGAATGGACTATGATGTTTGATGGGGCTGTTAACATGAATGGCCGTGGTGTTGGTGCAGTACTTATTTCACCAAAAGGAGTTCACATGCCTTTCTCGGCAAAACTCACTTTCAACTGCACCAACAACGAAGCTGAATACGAAGCTTGCATTATGGGTCTTGAGGAAGCCATTGACCTCAGGATCAAGACATTGACCGTATTCGGAGATTCAGCTTTGGTAATCAATCAGACCAACGGAAAATGGTACACCCACCAAGATCATCTGATACCTTACAGGGATTATACAAGAAGATTATTGACTTTCTTCACAACAGTCAAACTTGAGTATATCCCTCGGGACGAGAATCAGTTTGCGAATGCTCTTGCTACCATTTCGTCCATGATCAAAGTTCAAGCTACTAACTTTGTACCTCAGATTTCAGTATCGAGACTTGATAGACCAGCATATGTATTTGCAGCAGATATTGCTGAAGATGATAAGCCTTGGTTCCACGACATCAAATGCTTCTTGGAGGATCAAACATACCCACCTGGGGCATCTTCCAATGATAAGAAGACTTTAAGAAGGCTTGCTGGAAGTTTCTTCCTGAACGCTGATGGATCTTTATACAAGAGGAACTTTGATATGGTACTCCTCAGATGTGTTGACAAGACGGAAGCAGATCTACTGATGCATGAAGTGCATGAAGGCTCTTTCGGTACCCATGCTGGAGGGCATGCAATGGCTAAGAAGCTGTTAAGATCAGGCTATTACTGGATCACAATGGACGCAGACTGTTGTGCCTATGCCAGGAAATGTCATAAATGCCAGATCTACGCAGATAAAGTGCATGTACCTCCCAATCCTTTGAACATAATGTCTTCACCCTGGCCCTTTGCCATGTGGGGCATCGATATGATTGGTAAAATTGAGCCAACTGCTTCAAATGGCCACAGATTCATCCTGGTCGCCATCGACTATTTCACAAAGTGGGTTGAAGCAGCCTCATATGCAAATGTCACTAGGCAAGTGGTAGCGCGATTTTTGAAAAGAGATATCATCTGTAGATATGGAGTGCCCGAGCGAATCATTACTGATAATGGTTCCAATCTCAACAACAAAATGATGGCTGAATTATGTCGGGACTTCAAGATCCAACATCACAATTCTTCTCCTTACAGGCCAAAGATGAACGGCGCTGTCGAGGCAGCAAATAAGAATATCAAGAAGATTGTGCAAAAGATGGTAGTCACCTACAAAGACTGGCATGAAATGCTACCGTTCGCCTTGCATGGGTACCGCACATCAATCAGAACATCCACTGGGGCAACGCCGTATCAGCTTGTGTATGGTATGGAAGCAGTCCTACCTGTTGAAGTTGAATTGCCTTCCTTACGGGTGTTGATGGATGTTAAACTGAGTGAAGCAGAGTGGGTTAGGTCCCGATGCGAACAACTGAGTCTGATCGAAGAGAAGAGATTGGCCGCAATCTGTCATGGGCAGTTATATCAGAAGAGAATGAAGAAAGCCTTCGATCAGAAAGTCAGGCACCGAGAGTACCAAGTGGGAGATCTTGTGCTGAAAAGAATCCTCCCTCCTCATACAGACCACAGGGGCAAATGGACTCCAAATTATGAAGGACCGTTTGTTGTAAAGAAAGTTTTCTCTGGTGGAGCACTGATGCTCAGCACCATGGATGGTGAAGATTTCCCGTCACCTGTGAATTCAGATGCAGTTAAAAAATACTTCGCATAAAATGACCCGCTGGACATAAAAACAGAATGTAAGTCCAGGCAAAAATAGGGCATCCCGGCGAGTCAAAAAAAAAAAAAACAGAATAAAAGACTCGGGCAAAAGTAAGGGAAAATGAATAAAAATGTACACCCGCTGAGTTGAAAAGCCGCATTGGACAGCTCAGGCAAAAATGGGTATCCCGATGGATTGAAAACCCGAAAGGGCGATCCATGCAAAATAAGGGAATAAGCGAACAACTGCATTCTGAATTCGTCTGTATCACCTACAACTTGGTAAGCTTCAAAGGATCAAGCTTCAATCAGAATCAACTCTCTCCAGAAAGCAAGACGAGAAGAACATCATTGTCATACGAGTCATAGCAGGAGAGGAAGCTCCTCAAAGCGTCGTCAACACCGCCAGCACTTTATTTCTCAATTTGTAACAATCTCCTCATTTCAGGAGATATGTTTCTTTGACTGTATCTTGCCAATTCAGGGCACATGAATTAATAAAATCAGATTTTCGGTCATGTTTCGTTTTTACATTTATGTTTTGCAAAGAGTTGTCTGATATCTCTAAAATACAATTGCATAAGTACAGATGCCTTCTCTAAAAACAAAACACATGCTTACAGGGAATGTGATTATTCTCGAAAGTACTTAACTCCTATGACGGAATCCAGTAAGGGATACCTCGGGACCTTTTGTACGTTTCATTATCTTTGCAGGATTGCAGGTATCCAGAACGCAACCTGGGGCATGCAGGTTACGTCTCAACAGGTAGGCGAATCATGATCAACTTGGCCTATCTTCCACATGGCACTAGAAGGTGCCCATTTCCCCAGCGGAGCTGCCGAATCAGCATGCACTCAATCTCAGCATCTGAAATGCTCATCCCCCAGCTGAGTAGCTCCCCATTGCCTTCCCCAGCAAAGTTGCCAAGTCAACAAACAAGCTTAACACTCAGAATGCTCTATCCCCAGCGGAGTTGCCTCTTGTTGCTCTCCCCAGCTGAGTTATCAACAGCATTCCCCAGCCGAGTTGCCATCCTTCCTCAGCAGAATGCAGAAATCAGGGAATCATCTCCCCACAAAGTCCCCAGCCTCTATTCAGAAGAGCAACGCACGAGGAAGTCACAACAGAGTGAAGAAAGCTTCTACGAACCCCAGCTGGGTTTCTCGTTTATAAGGATATGTCTGTCAGTGACCTATATCCCCAAGCAGATGCATCATTTGATCTACCAATGATCTCACCCCCAGCTGGGGGGTCCATTTCAGGCAGATCGACCAGAGATTTTCACAGCAGTGGGATCCTAATCCCGGATCGGTGTCTCTTTGCATAATCATAGCATTCGCATCATACTATCCCTCAGAGCGTAGCATTCCGTCTAATACGGAGCATTACGGCAAAAATCAAATGCATAGCATAATCATAAGTCATGTTGTGAATTAAACGCTTGTGAATACAGAATAGTTCCCCCAAAATCCCCCAGAATCCCAGCAAAAGCAGTTGCCCCATATTCAAATACCAGCATGCACCTTTTGGTACCCGTCCGCGCCATTGTTCCCCAGTAAAGTCGCCTGAACAAACAAGATCACCCGTATTACAGATACTCCCTGACACCCATCCGTGTCAAATCACCAACAGAAAGCCAAAGACACCCTCTTTGCACTCACACATACTTGTATATACACTTTCTTGACACCCGTCCGTGTCCCCAGCGCAGTCGCTTACACTTTTGCAACCCATATACTTGTTAATATTATACTTTTCTCTTTTGGCACCCGTCCGTGTCACTCTCCCCAGCAGATAGACACTCATCAATACATTATATATACACTCGCTACTCATTGGTACACTTATGCAGATGCTCGTCCGTATCTTGTATACATCACCACCCATATCCCCACAGATTCGGCAATAGTCCTTGTTCTTGGTTAACCAGTTGGTACTCGTCCGTACCATCATCTCAGAACATTGCGTCTAGTGTTTGTTTCTACATGATACTCGTCCGTATCATAATCTTAGGGATGCTCGTCCGCATCTTTAATCCGTACACCGTGTCAAACACTTATGTCTTCTTGGATATAGATACTCGTCCGTGTCTACTTTTCCCCAGAAAAGTCCCTTCAGATGCAACACTCGTCCGTGTTCTTTGTTAACCAGTTAATACTCGTCCGTATCATCATCTCTGAACATGTGTCAGTTTGTTTCTACGTGATACTCGTCCGTATCATAGTCTTAAGGATGCTCGTCCGCATCTTTAATCTATACACAATACCAAACACTTATACCTTTTGTTTCTTGAATGTAAACGCTCGCCCGTGTTTACTATCTCCCCAGTAGATCGCCAACAAAGCAAATCTTTCCTTTTTATCTAACACTCGTCCTGTGTTATGATAACCCTGAGAGCAGCCGTACCCTGCTGAGTGGTCGTCCTCCACTTCTTGATGGTCGTCCTCCATCATGCTCGTCCGATGGCCGTCCCCATCGTTGATTTTAGCAGCCGTACCCTGCTGAGTGGTCGTCCTCCACCTCTTGATGATCGTCCTTCATCATTTTATCCAATGGCCGTCCCCATTGTTGATTTTGGTTATCTGACATTCGCCCTATGTCATGATAAACCCTGAGAGCAGCCGTCCCCTGCTAGGTGGTCGTCCTCCACCTCTTGATGATCGTCCTTCATCATTTTATCCAATGGCCGTCCCCATTGTTGATTTTGGTTATCTGACATTCGCCCTATGTCATGATAAACCCTGAGAGCAGCCGTCCCCTGCTGAGTGGTCGTCCTCCACTTCTTGATGGTCGTCCTCCATCATGCTCGTCCGATGGCCGTCCCCATCGTTGACCTTTTCTATCCGATGGCCGTCCCCATCATCGATATCTTCGGCAGCCGTACCCTGCCAGGTGGTCGTCCTCCACCTTTGATGGCCGTCCCCATCATATTTACTTTTTATTCCCAACAGAGCAGCCGTCCCCTGCTAGGTGATCGTCCTTCACCTTTGATGGCCGTACCCCATCATCTGTTTATTTCATTTATTCTTTAACCCGATGGCCGTCCCCGTCGTGGTCCCTTTTCCTTTTAGCCCGATGGCCGTCCCCATCGTTGGTTACTTTACCTTTATGAACTTGATGGCCGTCCCCGTCATGTTTCATTAATTCCCAGAGAACCCTACTTTATCTTGATGGCCGTCCCCATCATATTTTGACTTTCCCCAGCTAGTCGGCCGTCCCCGTCTTAGCTTTTCCTTATATCCCCAGCATGTCGGCCGTCCCCGTCATTGCTATTTACCCAGCAGTCGTCCTCTGCTCGACGGTCGTCCTCCGTCGCCCACACTTACAATATACCTTACTTAATCTATATCCCTTTTCTCCTCCATTTTGTGAGTGCAAATTTTGGATTGTCTTTGGTATTCAACCACAAGTTATCTTGTTTGGCCTGTTAAGCCATCGCTTACATCCTGCACAGCTAACTCATGTTTGAATAGGGGCAGCTGTAAACACCCCAAATTTGCCCTCACCCATTCACACCATGGCTTGTGATCATCTCATATGCATAAACACAATCATATCATCTCATATCTCATTTTTTGATTCACTGCATAGCTTCTAAGGCATCTGCACCTAGGGTTTGTGATCTGAGCAATCCCCATGCTTCTTGAGCCATTCCAAAGGCCACCAATCAACTCAAAGAGGTCCATATGTGTTCTTGTATCATGTTACATCCTCACAAAGTCAAAAATGCAGAGGAATCACAAGAACTAGGGTTTGAGTGGATGCAGAGCCAGGCTGAACTGCACAGTTGACTGAAAATTAGGGTTTTGGTTTCAGAGGCCATGACTCCAAATTTTTTGATCATTCTTGTTTCCATTGATCTCTATATGGTATAGGGAGTATGCATATCAATTTTCATGAAGAAATTCCATGGGGAAGTCATCTGATCAAGAGTTGACTTTTCAGACAAGTCAGTGCAAAATCAGGGCATCTGAGGCCCCCAATGACCCAACCAATGGGTGATCTTCATCATTTTGAGTGTATATGATCTTTATTTGATCATGGAAGAAGGTTGAAGTGCATAAAATCAAGAATTTAGGGTTTTTGCAAAAGTTGACTTTTTGAGGCATAATTGACTTTTCAAGAATGCATCATTTTAGGTCATTTTTCAAGCCTTGATTCTTGATCCAAAAAGGCTTCAAATGGAAAAACTTTGGTCATGAAAGTTGTAGATCTCATCTTTCCCTTTCCAAAAAGTACAAGAACATGATCAAACTCTTCTTGGATCAAAAGTTATGACCATGCAAAGTTGCCAAAAATCATTTATTTTCAAGTTATGCATCAAGTGGAAATTTTGCAAAGTCTTGGATCAAAACACATTGCAGCCTCTAATGCATCTCAAATTAGCATGTGAACTTTCTCTAAGTTACAAAAATCAGATTTGAACTAAGTTTGCCCTTGGTTTCATGCTTGGTTATGCAAAGGATCACATGTGAAACATAAGCCAACCAACTTGCAAAACTACTCATTTCACTTCCTACAACTTGGTGCATTGGCTGCTGAGCTTTGCTAGGCCTCTCCCTCACCTTTGCTGCGCCAGCCATGCCTTGTACTTGCCTAGACCTTGCCCATGCCCTATCTTACACAAAGTTGACCTTTTATGCAAAAGCAAACTTACCTATCACAGCTGCACAAGTCACATCCTCTGGCCACTTGGATTAAAATATGTTATCAATTTGCAAGCTAAAGACATCAAGAGCCAAGGCTGAAAGACACACATTGAACACTTACACAAAAACTCACCTCATTGCAAGTTCATTCGAATCACTCTCCACAGTCTTCAAACACTCAAACTCTCATCATCACTCAACTCACCACACCTCATAGACAAGAAACACCCCAAGCATAAGCCTGAAACAAGCCTGAAAACTCCATTGCCATCATTCACCTCAAACTGCAGTTTCATTCGAAACTCTTATCCTAGCTCAAAAACACACCAACCAACACCACAAACCTTCTCAACACACTTCATAGATCACAAACAACCCCTTTTCACAGCCTGAGAGTGCCAGAATCTCATCTGCCATTGTTGACTGAACTGAAGCAGTTCCTTTCGAATCTTCTTTTCCAGCCAACACAAACTCATTTTGAGCATTCAAACACACTTGGGGGACCAAGAGGAGCAGCTTGCACTGAAGGAAGAGGCCTGAAAGTTCCTAAATTGAAAGTTGCAAATCTCAGGTAGCTCGAAATTAATTTTTCCAGAAATGATTTTTCTTGTTACAAACTTGTTCTTTATGCTCTCCTGATCATCCTGATGCTTTTAGTTTTTGAAATGGTTGTGTTTTGAGAATTTAATTTGTGTTTGAAGCTTACGAACCCTAGAACTTTCCCTCTTCGATTCAGATGATTTAGGAAAGATAAATTTGTTTTAGGTTAGGGGTTTGATTCGTGAGGGTGTTAGAAACGTTTCCCAATTCATAGATTTCATTTATATTACGTTTTGAGGAAGTTGGGTGATTTTCAGGTGAGCTTTTGGCCGGAGAAGACGACCGGAAGTCTTCTCCGGCCACCTGAATGTAATTAGGGCATAAACCAGTAATTAATGTTAGTTTGAATATGAGCCGTTGATTCCCGTTGACTGGTTGACTTCCCACCCTTTTTGATGGCCAGGATCTGTTTCATTAGCCCTAATCACATTAATTTATTTAATTAATTAGGATTAAGAAGTTTGAATCTGGACCACTAGATGACGCGCCAAGTCAACCCTCTCATTTCCAGATTGAATCCCAGCCTTGCATTCTGCTTACTTTTATTTAATTTAATTTTATTTTCATTTCTTTTCATTTAAATTGTACATTTATTTTAAAATAGTTAAAAAACCATAAAAATTATGAAACTTTTTCTTTAAGGTTTTATTAATTTTTATGACACAAAAATATTTTTATTTTATTTTTTATCATTAAAAAAGTATTTTTAAATATTTAAAAGATTATTTTTAATTGATTAATGGGAATTAATTAATTAAAAATACTTTTAGGTATTTAAAAATTACAAAAAAATTCATGAAATGTTCTAAGACATTTAGAAACATTGTCCAACCTTCAAACCAAATTTCTTTTTTGATCTTGATGCATTTTAAGAATTTTTCATGGAATTAAATCATATTTTGTGCATTATTTTGATCACAAGTTTAAAAATTCATTTCTGCCTTTTGGTGAAGGTTGAGACATTGATTCTTTTTGCATTATTTTCCATTTGACATGTATTTTCAAGGATAAAAAGGCCATGATTTGATCTTGCATTTTCTAATTGATTGGCATTTGTTTTGATAAGAACCCTAAAAAACCCTAATAACTTGCAAAAATCATATCTTGAGATTGGTAAAGAGTTGGGAGTTCCCCTTTGGGCAAGGATTCATCATAGGTCTAGGGTTTCTTTGGGTGCCATTTTCCATTTTTTATCTTAGGGTTTGCTTCTGTTTTTGGTTTGTGTTTGATGTTTGATCCATAAACCCTAATTTGGGCTTTCTCTTGCATCCTTCTTGCATTTCCTTGCATAACATGACTTGCCATTGCATTTTGTGCATTCTTATGATTCTTTTGACATCTTAAGACATGTATGAAGCATCATTGATCATTGCATTACATCTTTGCCATGCCATTTGTCTTGTATGCTTCATGACATTTCATGTTTATTCATGTTCCTTAACCTGCATCATTGGCATCCATGACTTTGTATGAACATCCCTATGCCTTGTCTCATGTTTGCAGTACTTCATAACATCATAATCATCATGTGCATGCTTCTGGTTTGGCCTAGCATCATGTCATTTCATTTCATTTAGCATTGCATTGCATTTGTTTCTAACATTTCAGGTGGTAAGTAAACTTGAGAAGTGAATTTGCCTTCACTTCTCATAACTTTTCTTCTCATCTCTCTTGCATAGCATGCTGCATTTATACATGTGTTTGAGTTTGAGCTTGCTCATTCTTGCTTCTCCCACTTTCTTTCTTCAAGTGACTTGACTTCTTGAATGAAGCAAGTCACTTTGCTTCTCTTGATCCTGTTCATCTGCTTCCTGGTGGTTCCATTGAAGATCTTCTTGGTGAAACCTCACAAACTTTAGGATCAACCAAGCATGATAATGAATTAGGGTTTTGATTAGTCTCCCCTCATAGTTTTTACCTTTATGTCTCTTTGTGTCTCTCTTCTCATCTCATAATCGGGGATTAAACCCTAAAGGCTTTAAGACTTTGTGATTAAGCTTATGCCTACATCCTTCTCTTAGGATGGAGTGTATAACTTTAATCCTAAGTATTAAACCCTTAAGGTGTTTAAATCTCTTAATCAAATCACATAATAATTATCAAGACATCACACTTGTAACTTGGGCCTTGCATTAGGGTTCTAATTCTTCCTTAACTGGTTAAGAAGGACTAACCCTAGAGTTAATGGACAAGTCCCCCTCAAGTTGTCTTACAAACAATAAAATTCACTTCATCATCATATCATTAACCAAAATCCACTTAATAAAGGCTTGTTTTGTCATGGGTTTAATCCCTAATCATGGATTAAGTTGAGGAGCCTTCCTCAGCTTAAACATTCTCATCTATTATCCTTCTATTAGGATGGTGTAATGAGTCTGTTTAATCCTTGATTATGGCTTAACCTCATTACTCAACACTAAACAAAAACACCAAAAACATCTAAATAATCACAAGTAGGTTAATGATCTTAATCCTACACCAAAGGTGATTAAGTGTGAGAATCTGACTTCACACTTAAGGTAATTCTCATTACCCCTAATCAGAGGGAAGATGTGATGAGTTTACTAAATCCATTGGTTTAGACTTAAGCTCATTATCTTATGACAAACTTTCAAAAGCAATAAAAGACTGAAAACACAAAAACAAACAATAATCGTCTCCTTCGGGATTCTCTTCTCATCTCATTCACTCACAAACGAGAACTCGCTTCTTCCGTCTAATGCAAGACAGTTTGCATCTGTGCCAGACAGATCATACACTTGAGCATAGACTAGTAAGCAGTTCACAAGTCAATTCATCTTTCAGTCTCTTTGGGTCGAACTACGGTGTTCTGACTTCCTCATTGCACGAGAGGATACGTAGGCATAACTTAACAGTTATCGAACAAAAGTCTCTGTATATTCCCCCTCTTTCCAGCTTTATTCTCTTAGCCTCATGATCATGAGCATACTCTTTCCTTACACTGACACTTCACTTATGCACTTCACACTTCTTTTACACTGACACCTGTACATTCTTTTCCAGCTATTTTACACACAGATTGCACTGACACTACCCCTTTAAAACACAAATCTTTTAAGCGTGGATCCCGTCGAGTACGACGGACAATCTGGGTGCTAATACCTTCCCAGGTTGTAACCAACCCCCTTTCTCAGTCTCTCTGGTTCGCAACCGTCTTATCCTTATCTTTCTAGGTCTATGCAGCATTACCTTTCCTCCGGGATAAAAATGCCTAGCTGGCGACTCTTTTCATCTCCAGTGAGTTCACGGCTGTGTGTTCTCACTGTTCCCTCTCGCCGACCGTTCGCGTCTGTACCTTCATTTGATCTGGTTTCATTTGTCGGGAGCGACATGAGGGTCCTGGGTTCGAATCCCTCCCAGGCCCTTTTTGTGCTTTTATTTGGTTTTGTTATGATTTTCAGGATTTGAAACAAAACCATATGGAGTTCCCTCCTTCTCACCTGCGCGTGCGTAGCCCAGTGGCTGGTGTGTTGGTCTGGAGAGTGTGAAAGCAGAGGGACTGGGTTCGAATCCCAGTCCAGGTAAGTCCTTTTTTTATTTTTTCTTGTTTTTTCTATTTAATTTGTTTATATTATTGTTAAATAAATTTAAATAATAAAATAAAATGTTTATATTATTATTTTCTTTTCTATAAATTAAAATTCATCTTTTCAAAATTAAACCTTATTAGTAAAATTATTTCATATTTATTTTTATGTATTGTTAATATTGTATAATTTTGTATAATTAATTTATATTAGATAATTAATCCTAATTTATTTTTCTAAACATGTAAACCCTAATATTTTCATAAACCCTAAAATATTTTTATAAAATCTAATTATTTTTGTAAACCCTAATGGTAAATATTAATTTATTGGTTTATTTTAATTTCATAATTCTTGTTTATATTTTAATTAAGAAGTAAATCCTAATGTAGTTTTCTAAAATAATCAAACCCTAATTCTCTTTTACATAAAATTTAATTATAACTTTTAATTTATTTATTTGTAAACTTTAATTATGTACATATTTTTATAATTTGTTTGTAATTATTATTTAATATAATTCTTGCATGTAAATAATTTTGGTGTATGCTTAAAATAATTAAAAACTCCTAATTTAATTTTGTAAATATAATTTATTTATTTAGTTATAATTAACTTTATTTTTATAACATGTATATATAATTTAAATCCTTATAATAATTAATATATAATATGAATTGTTTATTTTTCTTCTTAAAAATATTAAAAAATAATTATCTATTAAAAATTGCACTTTTTAATTTATTATTCATTATTATGTTAATTTCTTGATTTTATTCTTATTAATTTTTGTTATTACTAACCCTGTTTATTTATTATATGATTTTCATTATTATTATTGTTACTAACCCAATTATTTATTATTATTTATTTTGCTTATTTATTTAATTTATCTTAATTATTATTATTATGTAATTGTATCCCTTATGTAATATTTGTAGTAGTAATTTTTATTATTTATTTTAAGTGCTATGGTTAGTAAAATAGGGAGTGAAATATGTTTGTATTTAAAAATTAAAATTAGATCATTTAATCTTAAAGATAAATATTTAAATTGGTACACTCACACACGTAAGTCGATCTTGGATCGCCATCTCACTTCTTAAGGGTTACCTCTCAAGTTGCCTAATCAAAAGGTCAAGTAGGGTGTATAAGGCAAAGTCCCTCATCTCACATCATCTAGTCCCTTAAACAGATAAAAAGATCAAGTCCCTTCGAATGTTGCCTTCGTAATGATCTTGTCCCTTTCGAATAAAGATGATAAGTCCCTTCAAATTGCTTATACACCCCACAGTTGCCTAATTACAATTGTCCCTTCACTTGTCCCTCACACATCCAAGGTAATGACTACCTATTCCTTAATAATAGGGATAGTCTTACCATTTAAAGGATTCAAGAACAGAAAAGACTTAATTTAGGGTAGGTTCCTCTTATATACTTGCTCACTTTTCAAAAAAACATTTCAAACACTTCATACATTTCAAACAATTTTCAAAACAAAGGTTTTATATATATCCGTACATGGATCATTATAAAATACTTAAAAAAATTTCTATTCACACACTTCACATTTCAAAAACATTTTAAAGTGAGCTAAGTAACTAAGAGCCCATGGATAACCATGGATGTAAAGGGTGCTAACACCTTCCCTTTACATAACCTACCCCCCGGACCCAAAAATCTTTTAAAAAGGTATTTCCTGTTCTTTTATGCCTTTCCTTTGGATAAAATAATAGTCGGTGGCGACTCTTGCTATCCGCAACATAACTAAAGTCAGTTCTCCCACCGTGTTACAGGTGTGCATAACATGTTTGTGATTAAAATTGATTTAGAAAATTAATTAAATAAGATAAATACTTGAAAATAAACACTCACACACGTAAGTCGATCTTTGATCGCCATCTCACTTCCTAAGGGTTATTCCTCATGTTGCCTAAATCAAAAAGCCAAGTATGGTGTCTTAAGCAAAGTCCCTTCACAAAATATCATCAAGTCCCTTCACAAAATATCATCAAGTCCCTTCAAATTATAAGATCAAGTCCCTTCAAAGTTGCCAACGATAAATGATCTTGTCCCTTCGAATAAAAGATGATAAGTCCCTACGAATTGCTAAAGATACCTTACAGTTGCCTACATTCAGATTGTCCCTTCATATGTCCCTTATAACATCCAAGGTAATGACTACCTATTCCTTAATAATAGGGATAGTCTTACCATTGAAAGAACATTCAAGAACAGTAAAGATTTAATCATAGGGTAGGTTCCTTTTAAGTACTTGCTCACTCTTTCAAAAACACTTCATAACACTTCACATTTTCAAACAATTTTCAAAACAAAGTCTTTATATATATCCGTACAAGGATCATTATAAAGTACTTAAGAAAATTTTTAATCACACACTACATTTCTCAAAACAATTTAAAGTGAGCTAAGTAACTAAGAGCCCATGGATAACCATGGATGTAAAGGGTGCTAACACCTTCCCTTTACATAACCTACCCCCCGAACCCAAAAATATTTTAAGGTCTTTCATGTTCTTTTATGCCCTTTCCTTTTGGATAAAATAAAAGTCGGTGGCGACTCTTGCTATCCGCAACATAACTAAAGTCAGTTCTCCCACCGTGTTTCAGAACTGGCGACTCTGCTGGGGACTTAATAAAAGAGGGGTACCCTTAGGAATTAGATCACTTAAATTGTTTGCTTTGTTTGCTTTATATTACTTGTTGGGCTTTATGTGTGAAAGATCCTAACCCGGATCTAGTGTACCTTAGGTAAATGGCAATAGACCAAGGAAACTGTACAGCGTATACCGATATGGTTGATCTGGTGGCCATAGTTAGTGTGACTTCTTGGTTGGTGCTTATGTTCCTTAAGTCAAGTTGAGGATAATATGAGGCTGCCATATGTTGTCAATACATTAACTAACTTTTAGAACCCTAGTCATCCCATCTTGGCCTTTAGAAAGTAGTGAGATAACCGGTTTTGGTGAAGACTGAAGTTGGTTGATACTCGATGCTACGCTCATTGAGATTCTAAACTTGGAGGGTTTTGGTTGGCAAGTAAGTTGCCTACTGAACAACCACCCTTATGAAGGATCAATGATATTGAGATCCCTTAGAACCTGGTTACTTTATAGGACAGGATGAACCAGCTAACTTCAGGGGAGGGTACTTACCTTTAAACCTCATGCAAGCCTTCAAACCTAGGGCTATTGTGTGATTTGTTTGTGTGTGCCACATGTTTGTGATTGAGCATAACATCATAGCATCATCATGCATCATAAGCATAGCATTTTCACTAACCATTTCAAGGACCAAAGGATTTATCTTTGTTCTTTGTTGCAGGTCATGGCTTCTGCTCGTAGGAATACTATTCGGATCAACTTTGTAGGAATACCTCCTAAGCTTAAGGAATTGGTTTCTCAAGTTTCTGAAAACTCTTAATTCATCAAGAGACATGGTCACCTACTGGATCTAGTCACTTCAGGGTTCAATGAAGACATGATGAGTGTTCTGTTCCAGTTCTTTGATCCTAAGCACCATTGCTTCACATTCCCCGACTATCAGCTGGTTCCTACAATGGAAGAGTTCTCCAAGCTTCTGGGTATACCTATCCTTGATCAGAAACCCTTCACAGGCTTGGAAAAAGAGCCTAAACCTCAAGTCATTGCTGCAGCCCCACATTTGAATAAATCAGACATTGTCCTAGAAACAAGGAGTGGAGTTAAGGGTATTCTTGCTAAGGTATTGATGGAGAAAGCTCAAGTGTTCCTGAAGGCTATGAGTTATGATGCTTTTGAGGGGATCTTAGCCCTATTGATTTATGGCTTAATGTTGTTCCCTAATATGGACCAGTTCATAGACGTACACGCCATCAACATATTTCTGACTCATAATCCAGTGCCTACATTTCTTGGAGATATCTTACATTCTCTCCATACCCGTACTACGAAGTCACGAGGAACTCTGATGTGTTGTATACCTCTATTGTCTAAGTGGTTTATTTCTCACCTTCCTCGATCAGTGATGAAGAATGAACAAAGGTTCAGGTGGTCCAAGAGGATTATGTCACTCTCTCATTCAGATATTCATTGGTGCTCCAGATCTATGGAGAATGTTACTGTCATTGACCATTGTGGGGAGTTTCCTAATGTGCCACTCCTTGGCATAAGAGGGGGCATTACCTACAACCCTTCCTTAGCTTTATGTCAGTTTGGTTACGCTCGGAGTGATGGTCCTCATGACATGTTGATTCAGGGTAATGTGTTTGACTACGACAACGATCTGCAAGGTTATCGTCAAAGGTTTATACGAGCATGGGGGAAAGTGAACAAGGTTGACAACAAGACTCTGGAGCCCAAGTACACTATTCCTATGGAAGCTTATCTCAGATGGGTGCGATCTCGTGCTCAGACTCTTATGATGCCATACCCTGCCATCCTGCCAGTTACTATGGAGCCCGTTGCTGAAGGAGATACTTCCTATATCATTCTTCATCCAGACATGCCCACTGACATGGAGGAGTTAAAGAGGTCCTGGATCCAGTTGAAGGAGCAAAGGGATACTTTTGAGACTCATTACAAAGCAAGTCAAGAAATAATCCTGGAGTTAACAAAACAACTTCACGAGGAGCGGAATCTCAACTCATACCTCAACACAAAGAGGAAACGTCCATGGGAGACTTAAAACCCCCATTTTTTGAATTCATTTCATTTTTATTGTAAGCCCAAGGGGAAAACAAGTTTATTGATTACTAATAAAAGTTTACTTTTTGGTTGTTTAAACAAAATTAAATCCTGCGGTCCTTGAAAACATTGCATATGCATTTACATACCATATCATTGCATCACAGGTTTCTTATGAACAGGTATCTTATCTCCTCGCTGTTTATTTCAGCAGAAATGACTCTCGAACAGACTATCAAAGATCTCCAGGCTCAGAATGCTCAGTTCCAAGAAGTGATCCTGAATTTGTCCAAGGGGCAAGAAGAGTTGAAAGCACTCCTCTCTGAAAATCCTGAAGATAACAATGATAATCAGTTGAAATAACTGCAAGCTGAGATGACAGAAATGAGGACCCAGATGAATGACCAGGTGGCTCTTATTCAAAGTTTAGCTCAGGGGCAAGAAGAGCTAAGAACCTTTGTCCACGAACTTCAAAGTAATAGAGTCAGGAATCTAATTATCAGTCAACCTCCATTAAAACAAGTTGATTTGGTTGAAAGGAAGATGAGGATAAAAGAAGGTAAGAGACAGGTTGCCACTGATTGTTCTTCAGTTGAAGAAAAAAGACATGGTAAGGTTAATCCACCTCAACACAAGGAATGTAGAAGGCAGTTTATCAAATTCAGCACTCCAATGTCACAAGTTCTACAATGCTTGTTAGAGATGAAGCTAATTTCCTTGAAAAATCCTCATCAAAATCCTAATACTTCCTCTCCTCGCTATAATCCCAAGGCAAGGTGTGGGTATCACTCCAACTGTCTTGGACATGATACTAATAGTTGTTGGACGTTGAAGGAAAAGATTCAAGACCTGATTAACGAAGGAATCCTAGAGGTTACACCAGAGGGTCAAATTGAGTTCTACTATCGTCCATCAAACATCGAAGCTGCAAGACAAGTTGCCCAAAGTAGCAAGAAAGGAAGACTACCTATTCCTGTTGTGATATGGGGCACCTTGGGACATCCAAGTGGAAAATCTGATTTCATGGTGAAATATACCGCTCCTGAAAGTTCACAGATTGCAATTGAAGACATTCAGCCAACTGGATGGGACAATATTTGAATTTTCATTTGTAATTTCTTTTATTTTGTTTAAACACTTACTATTATGTTAAACTTTTGTTTTCATTAATGCATTGCATATGTTTGTCTTGAATTAATCCATTCGTTTCACTATATTTAAAACTATGCTTCTTATTTCTATCTTGTGATATTTAACTCCTGATAAAGCTATAAGTCTGTAGAGGGAGGATGACGAAAAAATACCATAACCTTATGCAATATGCTTTTGAACAGACTATGCTGACGATGTACAGGCATTGTTTCAATTCCTAAACAGTGGAGATATAAGGAAGTTAATCCCTAGTCAACCCTTTTGAGCCTATGAAGTAGGAGTTTTCATTCTCGCACAAATTAAAACCCTTATTCATAACCCGGGGCAGGGTAGTTACTCGGTTAACTCAAATATGCCAATTATCTGTGTTGTACACAACTAATGATGGTTCTCTGTAATCATTAAACCTGACAGTCAATATCCAGCAAAACAAAATCTCACTAAGTCAAAACCTATGAAGGAGACTTAGTAAAACATCAAGACATCCCACTGACTGTAACCTTGAAATAAACAGTTCAGGCAAAAAGAAGGGATAACAAAGTCAAAAGAAAATAGAGGTCACTATGAATCCTCAACAAAGAAAGATGACTGAATGTTCAAATAAATTTTTGATTTCTAAACCATCACAAATGTCAGTGTTACAATTCCAAACTCCTTTGAGCCTCAATGCATAAGTTAACTGAGCATAGGACTGAAGAACATCATGGAGATTGGGTTGGGTACAAATAAAATTTGAGCCTTTATCCTTTGTTTCTTAAACCGTGAACCAGGCCACGTTACAACCCTTTAAAAGTCCTAACTGAAGCATGGTTAGTTCGAAAGCGTACTGCTACAAAAAGGTATCCTAACTCCTTTAGGGCTTATTATAAAACTTGAGTTAATATCACAGTTTTCACAAAAACTGTTTTTCTAAAATAACTTTTTTTTCAAAACTTCAAGACAGACATAAGCATTGCATTTTTGAATATATTTGTTTGCATGTACCTGAGTGTTTGACAAACAGAGAAACTTATAGGATGAATTTTCAATGAACCAAAGTCCTTCCGATAAACAAAGTTGCTTCCTGGATCAAAGTCCATGTATACAAAGGGACATAGTCATTATCTCCCAATCAAGGGGGCAGGCCATGATACTTTCTAACTCATTTGGGGCAATCAGGACAGGATTCAATTATGTTTAAGTAGTCAGGGGCAGCTCTCCTCATATATTTGAATTACCAAGGGTAACATTATAAAGTTCATGATGTTAGGGGAATATTATTGTGGGTCATTCTGCTTATTTTTCTTGAGGTTACTACCTTCAGATACTTCCATTATGGGACAATTCATCCTCAACCAAGGGGCAATGCTCCCTTTTCAAAATCTAATACCCGGAGCGTATATGGTCCATCACAATTTGAAGACACGTTCCTCTCATTATATCCCCTTGATATTGGATTCTCAGCAGAAGCCATTGTGGAAATTAATTGTCTATGCCAGTAGTATCAGATGGTGTCAGTATCATGTCTTCAGATCCAGCTATGAGGATTTCTGGGAAGGTATTCAGGAAAGTTAAGAATCTCAGGAGCTCTAAATCCAATTGGTTATACACTCTCAAAGTTGAAACGATTCTGTTTTTGAGTTCAGCTTTACTTTTCCCTCTTTATTCAGGATTACTTTTCCTCTTTTACTAAAGCGAAAAATGTTTGTTGGTTATGTTTGAATGTATATATGCTTTGAATATGATTGATGCTTACCAGAAATGCATGAAATGCAGTAATAGTATTTACTAAGGACGAACGAGGGTAGTAGTTCAACGAAGCTTCGCCGGTTCATCCCCACAAGACAACTGCAAATCCCCAGCAAGGGCAAATCTATCTTGATAGATACTCCGAGTTACATCTCCCCTTGAATTTATGTCCATCTCTTTTATCCTCAATCGGGATACTCATGAACTTATTCCTTCAATAGAAGTACGACGAACGAAGACGGGAGGTTATAAATATTATACTATCAAACAAGACGGAAACGGGGTTCTCATATTCCTCAGCAACAAGCCGGGATTTATTTTCCCTAGCCAGCAGTTGTTATGCAAGGATATCCGGACGCTTCAGGCTGCATGATTCATACATACATCATTTACATCATACCATAGCATATCCATAAATGCATAATACATTTACTTAGATGCACCATGCCATGCATGCATACATATTGCATAAACTAACCTTTTCTTTGCAGGATAGTTATATGCAGATAAAACACTATCAACAATTCACAACAGGTCAGAAATGATCTATACATTACTCAAGATGTCCTCGGAGAGTAGGCAAACGGTCTGTAAGAAGATTCATTCCCTAATCCAGGATATTTCCAGAAGATTTCATCTATCTGGTCTTGAATAGCAGGCAAACGGTCTGTAAGAAGATCCATTCCCTGGTTCAAGATATTTTCAGAAGATTTAATCTATTTGCTTGAATAGTAGGCAAACGGCCTGTACAAAGATCCATTCCCTAGTTCAAGATATTTTTCAGAAGAACTAATCCTGACGTTCTTTTGGCCCTTGAATAGCAGGAAAACGATCTGTATAAAGATCCATTCCCTGGTTCAAGATAATTTTCAGAAGAACTAATCCTGACGTTCTTTTGGCCCTTGAATAGCAGGCAAACGATCTGTATAAAGATCTATTCCCTGGTTCAAGAAAATTTTCAGAAGAACTAATCCTGACGTTCTTTTGGCCCTTGAATAGCAGACAAACAGTCTATAAGAAGATCCATTCCCTGGTTCAAGATATTTTTCAGAAGAACTAATCCTGACGTTCTTTTGGCCCTTGAATAGCAGGCAAACGGTCTGTAAGAAGATCCATTCCCTGGTTCAAGATATTTTTCAGAAGAACTAATCCTGACGTTCTTTTGGCCCTTGAATAGAAGGTAAACGGTCTGTAAGAAGATCCATTCCCTGGTTCAAGATATTTTTCAGAAGAACTAATCCTGACGTTCTTTTGGCCCTTGAATAGCAGGCAAACGGTCTGTAAGAAGATCCATTCCCTGGTTCAAGATATTTTTCAGAAGAACTAATCCTGACGTTCTTTTGGCCTTTGAATAGCAGGCAAACGGCCTGTAAGAAGATCCATTCCCTGGTTCAAGATATTTTTCAGAAGAACTAATCCTGACATTCTTTTGGCCTTTGAATAGCAGGCAAACGGTCTGTACAAAGATCCATTCCCTGGTTCAAGATATTTTTCAGAAGAACTAATCCTGACGTTCTTTTGACCTTGGAGAGTAGGAAAACGGTCTATACGAAGACCCATTCCCTAATCCAAGATATTTCCAGAAGAGATAATCATCACGAAGATTTATTTCTGCTCGTCCACTCAACAATTCAAACTATGTTGCATAAACGATTCAGAGATGGCATATACAAATACCTAGTACTGATATCCAGAATCAACATAAAAACATCATCACACCTTGATACTTTAGATGGCATATCTAAGCCCATCTCCAGTTCTTCCAAGTGGCATCTTTAAGCCCACTCAAGCATATACAATTAATCATCAGTGTTACTTTACGCACTGGTGAGTGCAAATTTTTGGGCTTTTGTGTTCAATCCCCTTCAACCTTCCAGGTCACGACTGGCACATGTACCAATCTAACCCCTCAGGTTTCAGAAAATTGAACAGGGGCAGCTGTTGTACCCCAAAATTTGCCCTCCACAAGATAAGTCATTGTGTACTAAGAGGCTCACAAGGTTCACAAGGTTCACAAGACATCTCATGAGGTTCACAAGGTTCACAAAGTTCACAATTGGTTGACAAATTTGACATTTCCCTCAGACAATGCATCCTCCTAAGCAAGGCATCCTAAACTAGGGTTTTGACTTTTGTCAGGCTAAATGGACTTCCAAGACTTCAAGTGAGCTTCATAGAATCCTATATGTGTTCAGGAATCCCCATGTCAAGTTTCAATACTTTCCTAAAAGATTTGCTCAGTCAGATGATCAGATAGGTTAAAATCAGTCAAAGTAGTTAAAAAGTCAAACTGAGGCCAACTCTGGTCAAACCAAAGTCAAACTTCATGATTTTTTGCCAACATCAAGTATATGAAGTAAAATTTATCATTTGATCAAGGGTTGATCATGATTCATCAAGGAGATTTCAGATCATCAAGAATCAGGAGTTTCTAAATTAGGGTTTTCATAGGAAAAGTCAACTGAACTTTGACCAGCCATAACTTTCACATGCTTCATCAAAAATTTTCCATCCAAAGCTTATTTTGAAGGAAATTGAATTCTATACAACTTTGTATCTCACAAGCCAAGCCCAAAAATGCTTCATTTGGAAGGTATGAGCTAAGACATTATAGGTCCTTTTGAAAGTCAACAAAAAGTCAACAACTTCAAAAGAGCATAACTTGAGAATGGTAAAAGATATGGACATGAGACCAAAGAGGTTGGTTAAAGTACTCTTTAAGCTTTCCAAAATGTCCAACAACACCTTCATAGCATTAAAATTGAAGGATTTGTGCCCTTGCAAAGTTGGGAAATTTTTGAGAGGTTTATGAAGCAAATGGGGTCTTAAAACCATAATTCACCAAATGGGCTTGCTTTTTTATGACCCAAACACTTCCATGACATCATGCACGAATTAAAAATTATTTATTCATATTTTTATTCATTTTATTTTATTTATTATGATTTTTTACATTAAAAATCATTTTAAATCAAAATAAAATATAAAAGTGTGAATATTTGATTTGATTTTGGTTCTAGAAGGTCTTAATGGTTATTTAGAAGTAATTGAAACTATACAAATTCAGATCATACAAAAATAGCAATGATATATCCAAATTTTCAATATTTTAAAGGCATATCTTTTTCAATCTCTAACTATCCAAAAGTCCAAAATATGATGTGGTTTTTTAACCTAATTTTATTCTACTACATATAGAGAACTCATACAAACACAAAGAGAGAAAAAAGATTAGCCTCCAAGAGCAAGAACCAAATGTCAAGAAATTCAGAAAAAAAAAAAGCTATCCCCATCATCATCATTATCAAGTTCATACAAAAATGCATGAACTGAATTGAAATTTTGAAGCTTTCTTTAGTTTTTTTTTAATTTCATTTATTCTTGATATTTTAATCAATTTTGTTTATCTAACGTTGTTTGTCTCATGTTATAGAAGCTTTCTGGGTTGATTATTCGAAGCTTCATGACCAAAACCGAATCCTACCATAGTTAGGGTTTCAAGCTCAAATTTTAGGTTTTTACAAATTTCGTAGGAAATTTCAGAGGTCAAGAGGTTTATTCATGGGGACTGCGTATAGCCTAGTGGCTAAGGTTGGAAATTGGAAGGTCAAGGGCGTGAGTTCAATTCCCACTCACAACATTTTGGGCAAAAACCTGCTTTTCTTTCATATTTTCCTTTAACTTCTCTTATTAACACATATTCTAATTGATTTATCCTTTTAACCATGATTAACCTCAAAAATTTTCTCTAAAGTAAATATTTTCCTATTTTCACTCGTTTTTATGTTATTCTTTATCCACCTTATCATATAATGTATGTTTAGTAACACAGACACGCATGACCCAATGGTAAAGGTTCTCTAGAGGTTGAAATTAAAAGGGTTTGGTTCAAACCCTGGACATAACATTTTGGCAAAGAAACATGGGTTCTTCATCATTTTCTTTCTTTTCCTTAATTTATCTTTTAAACATGGTTAACCTATTATTTTTAATTAACTTTTTTTAACAAATCTTTTTTTTTATTAAATTTAGGTTAGCATTTTTTTATTAGTATTATTACTTTTATATTTAGGTTTATTAAAACCTCAAACTTTTTTTTTATAAAAACCTTAATCAACCTTTAAATGTTTTTTAATTTAATTAATTCTCATAATTCATTTTTCTTAGATTTATTTAATTATTAGGCTATTTTAATATAAACTGTTTATATATTTTCTTTTGTAAAACTCAACCTTTGAAATTTTTGTTTTACTAACATGTTTTTTTTTCATTTTTATTATATAATAGGTATTTGTTACACTTATTCATATGCAGGCCCACAACCTAGTGGCAAGGAACTGAGGTTTGGAGCATTTTGATGAAGAAACATGGGTGTCCCAGTGTCAAAGAACTCAATGAAGCAAAAAGGGCAAACCCCCAATATTTCGGGTATCTCTAACTTTATTTTTCCCTTTTTCATCAAATTATGTATTTTCTTTGAATTTCCTTATTATTATTATTATTAAACTAATTTCTAAAAGATAAACATAATCCTTTTTTTTTATTTTTTAAAAACTTACATTTTTATTATAAACCTTAATTGTTTTTCATAAACCTTAATTTTTTCCCTAAACCCTAATTTTTTTTTAACCCTAATTTTTATTAACTTTAATATTTAACTTAATTAAATAATTAATCATTTTTTGTTATTAATAATTATTATTTGTTTATTATTATAATTATTCTATTTTCTTCTAAAAAATTTTCTAAATGTTTATTTAACTTAAAAAATAATATTTTCTCTTAAATTGTTATTTTTCTTTATATTTTTGCTAACCCCTTATTATTATTATTATTATTATTTCATTATTACTAACCATTTAAATTATTGCTTATTTATTTTCTCGTTATTATTATTTTTTCCGATTATATTGTAACTATCCCAAAGCTTTGTAATAGTTTAGATTTATATTTTTGCTTTATTGTTATTGTAAATATATTAACTGTGTGGTTAGTAACTATAGGGTGTGCATAACATGTTTGTGATTAAAATTGATTTAGAAAATTAATTAAATAAGATAAATACTTGAAAATAAACACTCACACACGTAAGTCGATCTTTGATCGCCATCTCACTTCCTAAGGGTTATCCCTCATGTTGCCTAAATCAAAAAGTCAAGTATGGTGTCTTAAGCAAAGTCCCTTCACAAAATATCATCAAGTCCCTTCACAAAATATCATCAAGTCCCTTCAAATTATAAGATCAAGTCCCTTCAAAGTTGCCTACGATAAATGATCTTGTCCCTTCGAATAAAAGATGATAAGTCCCTACGAATTGCTAAAGATACCTTACAGTTGCCTACATTCAGATTGTCCCTTCATATGTCTCTTATAACATCCAAGGTAATGACTACCTATTCCTTAATAATAGGGATAGTCTTACCATTGAAAGAACATTCAAGAACAGTAAAGATTTAATCATAGGGTAGGTTCCTCTTAAGTACTTGCTCACTCTTTCAAAAACACTTCATAACACTTCACATTTTCAAACAATTTTCAAAACAAAGTCTTTAGATATATCCGTACAAGGATCATTATAAAGTACTTAAGAAAATTTTTAATCACACACTACATTTCTCAAAACAATTTAAAGTGAGCTAAGTAACTAAGAGCCCATGGATAACCATGGATGTAAAGGGTGCTAACACCTTCCCTTTACATAACCTACCCCCCGAACCCAAAACTCTTTTAAGGTCTTTCCTGTTCTTTTATGCCCTTTCCTTTTGGATAAAATAAAAGTCGGTGGCGACTCTTGCTATCCGCAACATAACTAAAGTCAGTTCTCCTACTGTGTTTCAGGAACCTCCTAGTTCTGCTCTTAAGGCTGAAAGAGGTGCTTTTAAGAAGCATGTCGATGATGCCAATAAAACTGCTTGCCTCATGTTGGCTACCATGAATTTTGAATTACAAAAGAAACATGAAAACATGGAAGCGTTTGATATGATCGAACATCTGAAGATGCTCTATCAAGAGTAGACAAGGCATGAGAGTTTTGAAGTCTCAAAAGCCCTTTTCCAAGACAAGCTAGCTGAGAGAAGCCCGATAGGTCCCTATGTACTCAAGATGATTGGGTATGTGGAGAATCTTGAAAGATTGGGATTTCCCCTCATGAAGGAGCTTGCAACTGATTTGATCCTGCCATGGTTTCCAGAGAGTTTCGGTCAATTTTTCCTTAATTTCAACATGAATGATATGGAAAAAATCTCTTATTGAATTGCTAAGCATGTTAATAACTACTGAGCAAAATCTGAAGTCAAAAGGGAAATCCATTCTGATGGTCAGTAATGGAAAGAAACAGAATAAAAGGCCAACCAAACAGGGTGATAAATGGAAAGGCAAGGAAGTTGCCAAACCCAAACATACTACACCTGTTTTGAAGCCTAGTGGAGGCATAGTAAGGAGGGCACTTGCTTCTATTGCGGTAAGACCGGACACTGGAAGAGAAACTGCCCAAAGTACATAGAAGATAAGAAGAATGGAGTGGAGACTTCAACTTCAAGTATTTTTGTTATAGAAATTAATTTGTCTACTTCTGCATCATGGGTATTAGATACTGGATGTGGTTCTCACATTTGTACCAATGTGCAGGGACTAAAAAGGAGTAGAGTTTTGGCAAAAGGTGAAGTTGACCTACAATTTGGCAATGGAGTAAAGGTTGCTGCTTTAGCTGTAGGAATTTAGGATTTGACTTTACCTGGTGGTTTAATAATTTAGTTAGAGAACTTTTATTATGTACCTGCAATTAGTAGGAATATTATTTCTGTTTCTTGTTTGGACAAGTTTGGTTTTTCATTTATAATAAAGAACAATTGTTGCTCTATTTATTATAATGATATATTCTATGTTACTGCACAAATGAACAATGGATTATATATCCTTTATCTTGAAATTCCAATTTATAACATTAATACTAAAAGGATGAAACCTAATGAGTTAAATCCAAGTTACCTTTGACATTGTCGGTTAGGCCATATAAATGAGAAACGCATTTCCAAACTCCATAAAGATGGACTATTGGACTCTTTTGATTACAAATCATATGATACATGCAGATCTTGTTTAATTAGAAAGATGATAAAGACCCCATTCACAGGAAAAGGTGAAAGGAAAAATGATCTTTTGGCCCTCATACATACTGATGTATGTGGACCACTAAACATACCATCCAGAGGAGGTTTTCAATACTTCATCACATTTACTGATGATTTCAGTAGATATGGTTATGTGTATTTAATGAAACACAAATCTGAATCCTTTGAAAAGTTCAAAGAATTCAATAATGAAGTACAAAACCAATTAGGTAAGAATATTAAAACTCTTCGATCAGATCGATGAGGTGAATATTTAAGCCTAGAGTTTGATGACCATCTAAAAGAATGTGGGATTCTATCCCAACTCACTCCTCCTGGAACACCATAATGGAATGGTGTATCTGAGAGAAGAAATCAAACCTTGTTAGTCATGGTCCGGTCCATGATGAGTCACGCCCATCTTCCAAACTCCTTTTGGGGACATGCACTACTAACAACAACTTACATACTTAACTGTGTTCTATCCAAAAAGGTAGAAAAGACACCATATAAGATATGGAGTGGTAAGAAACCACATATGTCTTACATGAAGTTTTGGGGTTGTAAAGTTTATGTGAAACGACAAATTTCAACGAAGCTTGAACCCAAATCTGAAAAATTCGTATTTGTGGGGTATCCTAAAGAAACAAGAGGATATTACTTCTACAATCCTTCTGAGGGAAAAGTGTTTTTCGCTTGAACTGAAGTCTTCTTATAAAAGGTCTTTATTTTCAAAGGAGTCGGTGGGAGGAAAGTAGAGCTTGAAGGAATTCAAGAATCACAAAGCATTGATACTCCTATGGAGGAATTATAGCAGGAATCACAAACAATTGTGGAAGAGCAACCTGCTCAAGTAGAACAAAACCAACGTAGGTCGAGCAGGATACATCACCAACCAGAGAGATATAGATATATCATAACTGATCAAGGTGTTGTATTACTCATGGATCAAGATGAGCTTGTAACCTACCAAGAGGCTATAACTGGTCCTGAGTCTGAGAAGTGGCTAGAAGCCATGGAATCTGAAATGGATTTCATGTGTACAAACCAAGTTTGGACTTTGGTAGAGCCTCCAGTAGGAGATAATCCTATAGGATGTCAGTGGGTCTTCAAAAAGAAGACTGACATGGATGGTAAGGTACATACCTATAAGGCAAGACTGGTTGCTAAAGGTTATAAAAAAATTCATGGAATAGACTATGATGAAACCTTTTCACCAGTTTCAATGCTTAAATCTGTTCATATTTTACTTGTTATTGTTGCATATCATGATTATGTAATATGGAAGATGGATGTCAAGAATGCTTTCCTTAATGGGAATCTTCTTGAGGATGTGTACATGACACAACCTGAAGGATTTAAAATACCTGAAGAAGGCCATAAGATATGCAAGTTATAGCGATCAATCTATAGATTGAAGCAAGCTTCCAGAAGCTAGAATATTCATTTTGTTGAAACTGTAAAACAATATGGATTCATAAAGAATGAAGGTGAGACTTGTGTCTACAAGAAGGTTAGTGGGAGCATGATCGTTTTCCTGGTTTTATATGTAGATGACATATTACTCATTGGAAACAATATCCCTACCTTGCAACAAGTAAAATAATGGTTAGGGAAATGCTTTTCTATGAAGGACCTTGATGAAGCAGTCTATATATTAGGAATCAGGATCTATAGAGATAGATCACAAAAACTGCTTGGCCTAAGTCATAATACATACATAGAAAAAGTGTTGAGACACTTTAATATGCATGATTCCAAGAAAGGGTTCATACCTATGCAACATGGCATGTGTATATCAAAAACACAATCCCCTTCAACAAATGAAGAAAGGGATCGCATGAGTAATATTCCATATGCATCTGCAATAGGATCTCTCATGCATGTCATGTTATTTACTTGATCAGATGTCTCGTATGCTTTAAGTGCAACGAGTAGGTACCAATCTGATCCTGGTGATGCTCACGGGGTAGCTGTCAAGAATATCCTTAAGTACTTGAGAAGGACTAAGGATACATTCTTGATATATGGAGGCCGGGAAGAGCTCGTGGTAATTGGTTACACCGATGCTAGCTTCTAGACAAATAAGGATGACTTCATATCGCAATTTGGTTATGTGTTATGCCTAAATGGTGGCGCTATGAGCTGGAAGAGATCAAAGCAAGAGACAGTTGTTGATTCTACAACCGAGGTTGAGTATATTGCTGCCTCAAATGCAGCAAAGGAAGCTATTTGGATCAAGAAGTTCATCAGTGAACTTGGAATAATCCCTAGAATTGTGGATCCCATTGATTTCTATTGTGATAACAATGGTGCCATCGCACAAGCTAAGAAGCCTATATCTCACCAACGAAGATATAGGCAGGTCTTTCGAGACGAGGGACCATGATTCGAGGCACGTAGTTCTCTTGACACAATTTGATCATGGATGATAAAGTTGCTAGAGCATCAGCAAACTGATTTTCATCTCTTGGAATATAATTCAGCTTGAACTTGGTGAAGAAAGTTAGCAATCTCCTGGTATAATCCCTGTAAGGAACTAGGTGAGGTTGATGAACTAACCACTTGCCATTGACTTGGTTCACCACTAGAGAAGAATCTCCGAAGATCTCGAGGTTCTTGATTCGTAAGTTGATTGCCTCCTCAATCCCCATGATGCAAGCTTCATACTCTGCTTCGTTGTTGGTACATTCAAACACCAACCAAGCAGCGAAAGGCATATGGACCCCTCCGGTGAGATAATGGCAACACCTACTCCGCTTCCATTTACGTTCACAGCTCCATCAAACATCAACTTCCATTTGGCTTCGGGGTCTGGCCCCTCCTCCATAAGTGGTTCTTCATAGTCTTTCAACTTGAGGAACATGATGTCCTCATCCGGGAACTCGAATTTCATGGGTTGATAATCGTCAATTGGCTGTTGGGCCAGATATTCTGACAATACACTCCCTTTGATTGCTTTTTGCGAAGTATACTAGATATCATATTCGGTTAGAATCATCTGCCATCGGGCTACCCTTCCGGTGAGAATGAGCTTTTCGAAGATGTACTTTACATGGTCCATCTTGGAAATTAGGAAAGTGGTGTGAGTCAGCATGTACTATCTTAGTCGGTGAGCAGCCCATGCCAAAGCACATCAAGTGTTCTCGTGTAGTGAGTAGCGTGTCTCACAATCGGTAAACTTTTTGCTAAGGTAATAAATGGCATGCTCTTTTACACCAGACTCGTCCTGCTGACCCAACACACATCCCATTGATCCTTCGAGTATGGTGAGGTACATGATTAAGGGCCCGACACTAGAGGCATGAGAATCAGAGGTTCTTGCAAGTACTCCTTGATTCGGTCGAAGTCCTGTTGGCAGTCATCATTCCACTTGATAGCCTGATTCTTCCTTAGAAGCTTGAAAATATGCTCACATGTAACTGTTAGGTGCGAGATGAACTGTGCAATGTAGTTCAGTCTCCCTAAGAAATCACGTACTTATTTTTCACTTCTTGGTTCAGGCATCTCTTGGATGGCTTTTACTTTTTCCGGGTCGACTTCGATTCCCCGTTCACTAACAATGAAGCCTAGCAGCTTACCGGAACGTACCCTGAAGGTGCATATGTTCGGATTCAACCTTAGTCTGAATTTCCGGAGTCTGTCAAAATACTTGGCTAAGTTGACTAGGTGCTCTTCTCCTGTTTGTGACTTTGCGATCATGTCATCAACATAGACCTCAATCTCGTGATGAATCATGTCATGAAATAGTCACCATCGCACGTTGGTAGGTTGTACCAACATTTTTCAAACCAAACGGCATGACTTTATAACAGAAGGTGCCTTAAGGCATAATGAATGTAGTCTTTTCCATGTCCTCTGGCGCCATTTTAGTCTGATTATAACCCGAGAAGCCATCCATGAAAGAGAATACGGAAAACTGAGCAGTGTTATCAACTAGCACATCAATGTGAGGCAAAGGGAAATCATCTTTAGGGCTGCACCGATTCAAATCCCTATAGTCCACGCACATCCTAACCTTACCATCCTTTTTAGGGACTTGTACGATATTTGCGACCCATGGGGGATAACTGGTTACGGCCAAGAATCCGCCATCAAACTGTTTCTACACCTCCTCTTTAATTTTAATGGCCATGTCGGGGCGTGTACGTCTCAAATTTTGCTTTACCCGTGGGCACTCTTCCCTGAGAGGTAGTTTGTGCATCATAATATCAGTGTCCAAACCAGGCATGTCTTGATATGACCAGGCGAAGACATCAACATATTCTCGAAGCATGGCAATAAGACGACTCTTGATAGATTCTTCTAACGCAGCCCCGATCTTTACCTCTCTCTTGTCTTCTTCGGTACCCAAATTTATCACATCAATAGCCTCTTCATGTGGTTGAATCATCTTCTCCTCCTGTTTAAGCAACCTGGCCAGCTCTTCGGGCAATTCGTAATCTTCTTCACCTTCTTCGTCGGCTAGGTAAATTGGATTGTCGAAGTCATACTGAGCCATAGCAAGGTCGTCGTTAATGAGACCCGAGGATGAGCATCTGCATGAATGATGATTCATGCTAGATTTAGAAGCCATTTGAGATGTGAAAACATTTCCATTTATTTTGAAAACAAAACCAAAAGTGAAAGATGGGGAACAACATGTCATGCAATGCAAAAACGTCCGCTTTATTGATGATTATGAAATCATATTATGAACAAAAGAACCCTTACAATGAGTCTCTATGCCCTGGGTAAGGCATAGGACTTGAATACAGGAAAACAAAAAACATAAAAAAAAAACTATTACTCCTCAAGGAAAGTGACAGAGATGAGCTTTTCCGAAGACCAGTTGTTTAGTTGTGTTCCTGGAGCACAAGTATTGACCCACTCATCCATATCGCAGTCGTTGTCAGTTGTATCCTCTTATGTAGCACAAATGTTGCCATAATCAATCCAACCAGAACTGGTGAAGGTGATTGGACTTTTTTGACCACTAGCATTTTGTCCAGGGGCGTTGACAGACCTGGCTGATAGCCAACTCCATACATATCTTTCTTTTCTGGGATCTCAACTGTCCTTCCCTAGCCTTCTTTCACACCTGATTCTACCACTTCCAAGGCCTGCTTGTAAGAAGCCATATAAGCTCCTTTCTTTGAGTCTTCAGATGAAGCAGCTGATGCAATCTCAGATTTGACGGGCTCAAAATCTTGGCAAGGAGTCTCAACGATCTCTCCATCCATTTCCACATATTTGAATGAGGCTAGGTGGCTGATAAAGATGTTTTCTTCTCCTGACACTATCATAATTTTCCCTTCCCACATGAACTTTAGCTTTTGATGAAGAGTGGAGGATATTGCCCCTATTGAATGAATCCATGGTCTCCCCAACAAGCAACTATAAGCAGGATGAATTTCCATTACGTAGAAAGTAGCATTGAAGACTTGTGGTCCCACCTTGATAGGAAACTCCACCTTTCCGAACACTGACCTCCTTAAGCCATCAAATGCTCGTACAACCAAGTCTCTTGGCCTCAGCACGACCCCGTCATAGTTCAACTTCATGAGGGCTTTCTTTGGCAATACATTCAACGATGATCTTGTGTCAACCAGCACGTGGGAGAGTACAACACCCTTGCATTCCATAGAAATATGTAAGGCGCGGTTGTGACTGCGTCCTTCCGATGTTAAATCTATATCTGTGAAGCCCAAACCATGGCTAGAGTTTATACTCGACACCACTGTTTCCAACTGATTCACCGATATATCTTGTGGCACATATCCGTTGTTCAGGATCTTTAACAAGGCCTTCCTATGGGCATCCGAGCACGTTAACAAGGATAAGATTGATATCTTTGAGGGAGTCTGATGTAAGTGATCTACGATCTTGTAGTCACTTTTCTTAATAATTCTTAGGAATTCCTCCGCCTCCTTATCAAAAGTGATGCCAGGCTCTGTTGAAGGTGCAGGTGTATCACTGGTCATGGGTTGTTTGCCTCTGGCTTTTGCTTGAGCTTCGGCAGTATCCTTTGGTGACACCGTATTACCTTTAAGAGTTTTCTGGAGCGAATAACCTACCACTTCTGGTAAACCCTCCAACTCCGGCATTTTCAACTTGGCATGGAGAAGAAGTGGATGCAATCAAGTCATGCTTATGGCCATTACAGTACACTTCACCCCCATAATTTCAAGGAATAGCTCTGTCACTCAGGTACGAGACAGGACCAGCAATGGTAATGGTTATGGGTGCTACTCTTGCTGCAGTAGGAACCTGTGTTGGGTTGTAATAGATGGTAACAATTGATATGTCCTCGCTTTTCACAACTTTATCAAACTGTATGCTGCCTTCATTGATCAACATCTGTATCCCCGATCTCAGTCGGTTGCAACCATCAGGGGAACTAATACAATCTAGGCAATCCTCTCCACAACCCGGGAATAAGTCTTTCTTGGCTAGGCAAGCTTTTACTAACATTAGTGGAGTTTTCAAGTTATTAACATCGGATACCAAATTCAGACCTTCATCACTATCAATGGCCCCCGCAGTTCTCCCGTGAGGAGGCATAGGATTTTGGATTACGTTAGGAGTAGGAGCGAAATTAATGGCTTTTGAATCAATCAAGTCTTGGACAACATGATTCAAAGCTTTACAATTATCCTTGCTATGACCAGGAGCCCCAGAATGGAACTCACAGTGAGCATTTGCATCATACCCTTCAGGGATTTGCCCTGGTCTTGGAGGTTGTAGGGTCCTTAGCTGGATCATTTGCAGTTGTAGAAGATTCTGAAGGAGCTGGGAATATGACATGGGTGGTGCTTCAAGATTCCTGTCTTTGTGTCAGGAAGGATAGTATGGCCTAGGAGCCCTCTGTTGATAGTATGGCCTAGGAGCCCTCTGTTACTTCTTTCATATTATCTTCCCATTTCTCTTGCCACAAAGTTATAGCCTCATTAGCTTCATTCAAAGCTTTCTTATATTTTTGGCGCTGGCTCGCCTTGTGAGTTTAAACTAATCCTCTTTTCTTGAAGTAGAGTTTTCTCTCCTGGAAGTCCTGTTGCTTGAGCCGGACCATCTCTTCAGCCTGATGAGCTCTTTCTTCCATCTTCTGATTTTGAATCTTCAACTTTTGGCATGAATTATTGGCCTCTTGATTCTCCATCCTAAGTTGCTTAACCAAGGCCTCCAATTTCTGGTAGTCTCTGAGAGGCACTAAATCCAAGGGTACTTCCTCCTTAGGGTACAAAGGGGACTCCATAGAGAACGGGAGAAGTAAGACTTCTACATGATCTTTCAACCATGTAGCAAAAGTATCATATGTTTTTGGGTCCACCTTCCCAAAACCTTTCTTTCCTTTCTTTGTCCTGACATCCCAAGTTTGGGCTACCTGTACACATAACTCCATATTTCCCTCTGTTGAGAAATACAATGACTTAGATACCTCCTCAGCTGATGGAGGAACTTTCAGAGGGTAACCTAATTGTTTTCTTGACAATGAAGGATTATAGTTTATTCCCCCTTTTCTTCCCAGCAAGGGTACATTAGGGAAAGTGTCACAGCTAGCAATAATTTCTTTGCCTATCAAGTCCCTATTGCATCCCCAAGATATGTTGTCTGAGGTTAAGCCCATCAATCTTTTGGACCACTTCCAAGCTTGTTTCAAGTCTTGGAAAGGTCCTAATTTTGGGAGTTGCCTTATAAACCAGTCAGCAAACAAGGGAGCACAACAATTCACATGTCCTTTTCTTTTTTCATTCATGTAATGGACCCCATAGTAGAAATCACCAAGCAATGTAGGCACTGGGTTTCTCTTGACAAAGATGGTAATGGCCTCCATGCTGATTAATCCTTTCTCTCCTGGGAATAAGCTTATCCCATATACCATCATATCTAAGAATGCTCTGAAATTTTCCCATTTGTTTCCCAATGCCATAATATTAGCTTCTGTGATGAGAAGCTCCAAAGAAATCCCCTTACCCTGGTTGGCTTCTAGCCCCATCTTAAATCTGAGCATACTCAAGTGATAGGCATCAGTAATGTCTTCATAGGGAGGGATTCTCTCTGAAGCATAATAAGGCATACCTTCTCTGATAGGAACATTCAGGATGCTGGAGACCTCTTCCAAGGTAGGTGCCAAAATGTAATCTAGAAAAACAAAGACTCGTAACTGTGGATCATAAAATTGCAACAAGGAATGCAGGCTATCTCTTTGATCAACTGTTGGCTTATTCACATATTCCAGAATATTTCCATACTCTCTTTTGAAGTCATCCAGAACATTGTCATTCATTAGGCTGATCAACTTCTGAATACCCTGTGTCTCTGGCTGCGGGAAAATGTAGTGAACATTCTTCTTCCTAAGAGTTTCCATCTTAAAGCAGCAATGTGATCAGGAATCAGAAGTAATATGAACCTTGATAATAAAAAGAACACATACGATTAATGATGTTATGATGCTTATGCAAGGCAAGGCATGTGATCAGTGATGTGTCTATGTAGTGTCAATCATATAAGAAAGTGTCTGTGCAGGGTCACAACATCACTACATAAAAACAAGCATCTCTCTGATCAGAGGTTCAAATCTCGAAATCAATGTGTAAGATAATAGATCACAATACTACAACATAATGGCACAGTGGGTGTGTTGAAGGTTAAGGTCCCTGCAAACCCCTCGAAATCTCACGGGTGTGCTACTTGGGTCAACATCACAGACTCTCAAAGCCGAGTAGCAATAATACGTTCACCATCTCCGAGAAATGGCTCATGACCAAATCAGGGGATCGGTTTGGCATTATGTACTACTCAGGGAGGTCTCAGCTGAATCCAAGGAAACAAGCATCCCTCATAAGTCCCCAGCTTCAAGCACTGAATCGAGAAACAATAGTATATTCATCCCGAAGGGTACAATACTATCGTCATATGAACAGTTTTCCTTAACTAGATTCCTATGAGAGAACCAGACCATCTTATGCGAGTTCTCAGTGGGCCCTCGGATGCGAGTGGGTTTACCAACAAATGTGGTATGCCACTGTCATCATTGGAGAGGGATGTTTCCACAAAGGTTCTCAATGATCGGTCCCCTGACTGCACATAACTATCAAGGTTGTGTATTGCCCCCGAAAGATTATGTTATCAATATATTTCCAAGAAGGTCGCAAGTCTGGGTGTGGAACTCACTACTACCAACATAGAAAGATGCCATGAAGCCAAAGTGGAACCACTCTAAGTCCTAAGGTGCACTCGAGCCCCGGTTACGAGCTCATCTCATAGTAACAAAACCCATTCCACAAGAAAAAAGAAACCAACACAGTCCAGTATATGATGCATGTGAAAATAAATACTGAAAGCAGTAAATAAATGTTGTAAAGTAAACTGTAAATGAAAACAGTAAATAAGCACACAGCAACACACATATAAACACCCAAAGAAACAAAAGCAAACAAGCGGTAAGATTGAATCTCAAAGGGGAAACCATATATTCTGGGTTCGATCCCCAACAGAGTCTCCAGCAGTGTCTCCCAGGATTTTCATCCTAGTACAAACGCGAAAGTGGCGCGGAAAAGGTAGAGTCGCCAGCCAGGCATTTTTTATCCCGAAGTAATGGGAAAGGTAATGCTGCACAAACCTGAGGAAGAAGGAAAGGACAAATTCCTGCGAACCAAAGATCTGAGTTCGGGAGTCGGTTACAACCTGAGAAGGTACTAGCACCCCAGACCGTCCGCCGTACCTGACGGGATCCATACTTGTTTTTATGTTTCAAAGGGTGAGAGAATAAAGTTGCTGCTAAAAGAATTGCTAACTGGAATGGAAGTGAAATGAGAAAGGGAATTGGGAGAGAGAATAGAAAAAGAATAATGGGGAAAATAAAGAATGTGCTCGCACGGGCCCTACCCCACTGCCTACGTACCTCATCAGGAAAATGAGGATCAGAGTCGACGTAGTTCGCCTAACCAAGGCGGAAACTATTTGTTTGTGTTTTTTATAGCTGGAACTACGTATGTCGCTCAGGTGTTATAGGCTCGCCTTGTACGAGTGTGTTTACCATCTTGCATGTGAGACAAGTCGTTGCAAGTTCGCGTTTAGAGTGAATGAGATGAGGAGAGAGTTCCTACAGGAAAGTCGCTTATTGTTTGTTGTTTTCTTTTTAAGAGTTTTCATGAATTTGGCACAAGGAAGTGAATTCAAACTCTTTTCCATGGAATGTGTACTTGCTACCACATTCCAAGATGGAATAGTAGAACAAGCACACCAAGTAAAGAGAATTTATCCAAGACTTGTTTCCAAGGATTATGGTCTAAGTTCACTAGCTTGTTGAACTTACTACATGTTTTTGTAGCTTGTGAAGAAATGTCTTTTATGTTTTCTTTGTGAAGATAGTCTCATGATTATATTCGTACATCATGCTAGACAAGCCCATACTATTCCAAGATGGAATGAATATGAGTGCCCCATGGAATAAGGTTATACACAAGAGACTACTTCAAGTATTTATTAAATGTCTTTTGGATTTTTGTTTGAAGATGAGAGAAAAAGACTCAAATGGAGAAAGGAAAAAATTAAGGGGGACTAAGACACAACCCTAAGTCATTTATTATACACAAAAGGATGCCCTAATGGTTTGTGAGGCTTTCTAATCCTAAAGAGAAAGGAAGAGAAGAAAAGAGAGTTAGAGATCAACTTACTTCCTAAGGAAGTTAAGTTGTCTCTAAAGAAAAGGGGGCCTAAAAGAAAAGCACAAGGTGCTAAGGTAAACACATTTAAAATGCATAAGAGATAGGAATGAAATAATGTTTACCTCAATCTTCCCCCTGCAAAACAAATATTTGCATGATGAAGCAATTTGATCATATAAACATGGAAAACTCAAGGAAAGTTCAAACTATCTTAAGAAAAGTGTTAGTGAACTTCTAAGGCTAATACCTTAGTCTAAGGTATCCTATAAGGTAGAAAGCTTCTAAAGTCAGTAGCTAACTCACATTTAAGTTCCCTAAATCCCTAAGAATGATTAAAATCAAACTATGCCCTAAAGGGAAGCCAAACCCTAATTGAAGCTAAGGTGGAGCTAAATGATGAACCTAAGTGGTTAAGTGTGTTAAACTTGTAAGAGATCAAAGGTGAATGGAAAATACAGGGGTTAAACCTAATGGGGGCATCCTAAGATGTAAAACTAAATTGGGATAAAGAGATCCAAGTGGAGGAGATTCAAACACTATGTGGAATGGTGTGAGAATGAGAAGAAATGCATATTGAACTTCAAAGGAAGAAAAAAGACTTAGAATAAAACCAAATATGGATATTGAGATTGGAGTTTTCCATACAAAAACAAGGGACTTGGTGAAGTGTTAAGATATGGTTTAAACACAAGATAATGATCACAAGATTGGTTTAGAAGGCTTAAGATGGAAGAAGGAGAAACATTAGGGCAAAATAAGGCATAAGTGACCTATGGTTCAAGTAACCAACACAAATCAAAATACAATGACCTAAAATGGACTCTTAACATTCAAAGACCTCTAAACGACCCTAGAAGACTCAAATTAATGAACTCAAATGAATGGCATAAATGTCTTACCAATTTTTGAACAAAAGGAGAAGGAAGAAGGACCAAAATTGAACCTATGATGTCAAATACATGGAAAAATAGCAAATGACCTTGAAAAAAATATGAAAATTGACAATCAAACACAAAATCTAGAAGGTGATATGCCTCTAAAAAATCTCTTGAAAATTCCTATTTTTACCTATTCAAATGAAGGCTAGGAGTAAATTAGGGTTTTTGTGATCAAGGAAAAGGAATAGACTCAAAATGGTGCAAACAATGACCTAAAAATTATAACAAAAATATTTTTGGGGTATTCAATGTGTTTTCTGAATAGGGCAAGAAGAATGGACTCGAAATCAATTATGGTTTGAAAGAAATAAACTGAACAAAATGACTGGTCAGAAATTAAGAAAATAAAAGGGAAATTAATTGGGAAATTAATTCTGAATGAAAAATAAATGGAAAATGAAATTAAAAAATGTAGAAAATTAGGAAAAATGTTCAAGATCATCTATGAATTTATTCAAGTTTTTTGGAGGTGGTTTAGTAATTTTGTGAAATTAAAATGAAAATGGAAGCAAAATAGAAAATAAAATGAACAAAATATGACCAGGGGTGCATTTAGAAAAGAAATCAGTTCATATGTGTATGGGATTTTTAAAAGGGAGGTGTGGATAGCCATCCTGGGCCCAGACCAAAGCGCTGAAGACTATGGAAATAAGGTGGGACTTCAGTCAACCAGTTGAGTCAGTCTGGACTCTCAAATTCATCCTACGCTCATCAATTAACCTCACCAAACTGGACCAACCAATAATGAACAAGACACGTGGCAAGCACTATGGGAAGGCAAACCCCTGATCACTCAGGCTCTCTCTCTATAGAACGTGAAGGGCGCATGGCTCATTTATATGTTGGCAGTGTATGGTGCGTTGGATGAACTGGATCCTATGGCTGCATTTTAATCCATCATTAATTTTAGGGTTTCTGTTCCGGTCACCGAAGATGACTTCCGGTTGTCTTCTCTGGTGACCCCTGGCTAGGGCACGATCAAAAACACAACCAAAATGACAACTAAGGCCATGGATGGATTCGTATCTCCAAGTACATTAACAATCCAGGCTTGGTTTCCTCCTAAGGTCCATGAATGATGTCAATCGAAGCACACAAAAATCAACCTAAAAACTGAATCTAAGTACCTAAGGTGCCTATCAACTAGCCAGCATAAGCATTGCTCCTATTGAGCTCATATCACTACAAATCAACTAAAATTCAATGAATTCGTGCAAGGTGAATTGAAGGTGAAACCTAAAATGCAGTGATGCTTAGAGTTGTAGAAATCCATAGAGGAGGTTCCAATTGCCTCTATGCTTGATCTTGAGCCTTTGTAGAGTGAAATAAACACTCTGTTGATGTAAAATCTTGGTGAAATGGATCTGATGCAGAGAATTTGTAGAGGTGTGATCTTGGTCTTTTAATCAATTAAATCCATGGAGATGCTGCAAATCATGATGTTGATGATAACTTGAGGGGAATTGCAATGTTGTAGAGGATGATCAAAGAAGATTGAAGCAAAATGCAGAGGTTTGCAGTGGTGCAAAGTGGAATGTTCATTTGAATGCTGCCATGGAAATGAAGCTCACGATGATGATGATGATGAACAAATGAAGATTGAGTAGTATTAATGGAAGTTGAGGCTTGATCAAGCAAAGTTGCAGTGTATTCTCTTCACAAAACTAGAGGAAAATTCAGAGGTGAATGATGAAGTTTGTGATGTGATTCGAGAATAAATGAAGGTGTAGTGCAATTCAGTTAGATCTTAGACTTATATAAGTGTGGTTAGAAGCTAACTCATCCAGTTGATAGTTAGAACCATGGTTAGAAGTTAACTTGAGGTGAAAAGTGAAATGAGGGTGGATTGAGCAATTTAGTTAAGAAGCTCAATGATTGGCTCGAGTATCATTCAATGCAATGAGGTTCATGCTTGTTATGGTGAGGGTGAAATGATGGAAATGGAATTAGTTTGATCATAGTAGTGCAGCATGAGGATCATGTATGAAGCATGTCATTTGGATTGGATTGCAAAGATGTGCATGATACTTGGTATGATCATGCATACATGAGATGACATACTCTAACTGTGATGTACTTGTGATTATAGCAAGCTGAATGCAGCAAGGGATTTGAAATGAGATCACATTAAGCATTAGATCATTACCTTATTAAGCAAGAAACCAGATTGCAACTAGTGATCTTCCATTGGAATTTTCTTCATGCTCAAGCTATTAAACCCTAACATCCTTGTGCTCAAATCAAAGAGAAGGATTCATACAACAAATTTGTAGTCCAACCCAACATGGAATATGACCTCTAAACACTTCAAATGTATATTTGAACATCATTCCATAATGCTGCATCAGGGGCCTGCATTGAATTGGCTTGCCTTGGGCCAATGGCTTGTGAACTTTCAGTTTGAATGTCCAAACTTTTACCTTTCATATGTCCTTGATAACTTGATCAAATGAAAAAAATGGTAAACATGAAACTTGTAGAAAACATGGCAAGGAACAACTTTGATGTTGGAGGTTTTTCCATTTGAAGTCATCTTGATGGAGAAAATGGCAAAACTTGTGGCACACCCCCTGTTTGACAAATTGTCTGGCAAGTCATGCGCGCAGGCCTTGCCTTGCCTAGCCCATGACTTGGTTTTTGCCTTGTTTTGTCCAATCTTTGCATGATCATATCTCTCTCAATTTTAATGATATGGGTGAGTTCCACATATGAATTTTAAGCTTAAGATGCCCCATTTAATTGGCTCAAGGTAGAATTTTCATTTTCTTTTCAATTTGGGAGAAGGTCTCTCTTGAAGTGGCTGCAAAAATGGCCAAAACTTGCCATTTTTGGAAACCCTAATTTTCCAAAAATGGTAGGTTTTGGTTTTCTTGATTTTTCATGAATTCTCCATCATTTCTTGATCAAATTTGGTCTATATGATCCTTGTAACCCTAATTTCATGATTTTGATCTCAAAAAGTCAAGAGTTGACTTTTTACTCAGTCTGGTTGACTTTTCCCCAATCTTCTAATTTCAATTCACTAAGCAATTGAGGACCTTTCAAAATGATTCAAAGGATGAAATTTGAACCCTAGGGACCCAACATCATGTAGAGGACAATGAAATCAAGTTTGGGCCAAAATTTCCTTGGGAAGCCCAGTTAATCAGAAACCCTAATTTGGCCTTGTTTTGTCAAAAGATGTTGCATTGCTTGACTTCTCTGATTAATCCACTTCTTTTTGGGACTTGTGGCTTCAAATGAAAACTTGTGGGATGTTGTGAACCATTTTCACAAGGTTGAGAATTCATATTACCCCCTTTTATTGTCTTTGGATAGTCATCAACTGCTTCAGTCACTGATCAGAAGCCTATGCCTTTGCAATGGTGGTTATGAAGCAATGCTTTGAGCCATGCTATGAATTTGAGTATGCAAAGTGACATGCTAAATGCCATGAAAAATGAGAGGGAAAATTTTGAGGTATTACACAAGAAAACTCACTTCTTTCAACTAGAACTCTCACTTTGACAACCATTCATACACTACTAATCCAAATTCCACATTGTTAACCATAATGATCCAACAAGCCCCAATTCTCCCGAGTTATGAACGTATAATTAATTTCACTTATCGTTTCATCACCTTATGATCTCATTTGCTTTTAGGCCGGAACACAACAATGTCATTATCATCACCACCAACATCGTCATAAGAACATCACATAACCTATAATACCGAAAAAAATTTCTTACCACATTTGATCCATAATGTTGCGATTCCTCAACAAACATATACTGCAATACTTCTACTGACATGGTAGTAACACAAACTTTTCATATATCACTTTCATTCTAGAATTTCCAATGTTTTGCATCATTTCCCGCAAGCTTCTAATGCTTGATCCTTGACTCGAATAAGTCGTGTTCACACAATACACATCACGCTTTAGCTGCACACTTTGATCATATATCAGTCCCACAAGCTTCACATCTAGCCTCTGACTCTCTTAAATCAATGGGAACGACTATCTTCCTGATAGGATGCCTATTTACTTCACACACTGCCAAACTGGCAAGCTAAATATCTCATGTACTCACTTAACATCTCACCAATATTAAATATCTTCGACTCAGGACATGCTAATATACCCAACGCATCTCAAATCATTCCATTCCATTTGAAGTCTCTTTCCATATAGAGGACTTTAACAATGTCCATAAATCTTTAATTCTCTTTTAAACCTCTCTATATCAATGATCCATATATTTTCACATTTGAATCTCGTTCCAAATCGCAATCTCAATAATACCATCTTCATATCCGGTTGCTATTAATTCTCCCTGACACAAATATATACTTGTCTTAACAAGTGTGATTCCAGTCTCTCTTGCATTTGTTTTTCTTTTAACATCACCATTACATGAGCTACAAACACTCTAATAATCCTCATTCAACATAAGCTGCATCTCTATGCATCTCTCTGATACTATCACCTCCTTATTATTATTGACCATCTTACACCCGACCTCATCTTATCCATTTCCAGCAAGAATCGTTCATCTTCAAACACATTTATCTTCTTCAATACAGACCTCCTAGACACAAAATCATATTCCAAAATGAAAGGAATTTCATGTAGATTCCTAAAAAATTCAAGAATCGCTCAAATTCGATTTACGAGTATTAGAATAGCTCAATTGGTAGTGGGAATGGATTGAACATGTACTTGAATCCCAGGGTACAAGGTTCAATTCTCACAGAAGACAAAAATTCTACTAGAGAGGGGATAGAGAAGATCATGAAGTGGCAGTGCCGAGATTGCCTTGCGAGGGGCCCGGGCTGTTACAAAAAGCACTCTCCCTATCTTCTCTATCCTCTCTTTTTATAACCTTCCAACAAAATCTAATATTTTAATAATAATTATTATTATTATAACAACAAAAATCTAATATTTAATAATAATTACAATATCTATTATTATAACTATAAATATAATCTAATATTTTTAAATACGATTAAGGTCAAATTATATTATTATTATTATTATTATCATTATTATTATTATTATTATTATTATTATCTTCTCTTACACCCTTATGTCTTTCAACATTTACTTTCACACCTCCATTTCTCACAATCTAAAACTTTAATTATATCACTTTACACTTAATTAAATCCCAACCCTATGGAACTCAATTAATCTAAGGAAACTACCATACACACCCAAAGGTCTTCCCTCCCACACATCCATAAAACATACAATAATAATACGATAATACTTTATGAATTAAATAATTTAAATGGGGTGTTACACCAATTCAATTGGCGCCTCCTATACGTTTTTAATTTTTTCCAACTACCTGTAGATTTTCTTACAGATTTGATCTTACATGCGGATTGACTCGCAGACAAAATATTAAAAACTCTGCAGGTAAATTCACATATAAATCTACAGGTATCATCAAATCTACAGATAGTTGAAAAAATATTTAAAACAAAATATACGAGGCACCAATTGAATTTGTGCCTCCTCTTTAATCCTTTGTTTTGTTTGAAACATGCATGATTATATTGGGAATTATGTGGAAAGGTTGGTTAGTTTGGTATTAAAAATGAAAAACTTGGTTATTTACATAAAAGTTTCTCATATGTTGTTGTTGTTGTGAAAGAGGCGAGTCACGAGTTCGGAGAGAGGACTAGTGACTTGTACCAAGCTCAGAGTGGGGGATTGGAGCTCAAAATGGATGCTCGAGCTTTAGAGAGGGGATTTAGTTCGTATGAAGAACCAAATGTTGAGTCAGTACCGCATGCATGAGTGTATTTGATGTTGCATTGCATTACATAAAGCTTGTGTAAATGAGATGTTTGAGTTATGTTGAATACTCTTGTATGGGATTGTGTGAGTTTGATTCTGATATGGGTGAGATGTGAATACGTGTTATTGTGGTACATGTTAATATGTGTATAATTACTGATGTATGAATTTACTATGGAGTACAAACAATCAAGTACTTGAGTATGATCTTGATTTTGAGGATGATGCTGTGCCTCTTTAGTTGTCTGTCGATCGAGTCTATTGTCGGAGTCGCTCTGATACATAACACGACGGGAACAAGTTGTTATTTTATTTGTTTTATTATGTTTCATATCTTTTTCTTATTTAAATATTGAACCATTTCTCAAACTAATAATGTCGTTAAGGCTTGTTATGCCAAGTATTTTATAATTATGTTACTTATCAAATGATTTAATTTTCAATTATGTGGTTCATATATGATGCGTTGATGTTTGACTAGCATCCTACTTGAAGAATTTATGTATTATTAATGTTTTATTTAATTATTTGTCGAGTTGGAAAGTATGGTGTTACACTCCCCATCGAAGCCAAAGAAGAATAAAAGATCATGTGCGCCTATGAAATGACGGGTTTCACCTATACGAAATGCTCCAAAAAATTAGCCCAATCAGAGGAGAAAGAGTTGAACCAAGGTACTATGGAATGAAGGGAGATTAATATTTGATCCCGAGCATCATCAAGAAAAGTACGAGCTATAGAGAAAAGGTTAGATATAAATCTCTGAGATAAAGCTGTAAGGGGCATCTATTAGATGGTTCATCACGACCACCTCAAAAACAGATAAGTTTAGGCATTTCCCCAATCTGGTGAAGAGACACATGTATAAAGGAACCTAACAACCCTCAAAAGAGTTGCATACCCTCTCATTCGAACCTACTTGTAGAATTTCCTAATCCGGAGAATCGCCAACTGTGATGTTGGTCTAGGTTACAACTTTGACGGTATTTAGGACAGAAGGAGTCCCAACTATTTCGATGACCACCCAATGGTACATATTAGAATTAGTTGTCTTTATTAATCGAAGACCCTTACATACCAATATGTCGGCTCTATGATGTTCACCAGGATTAACATAGGACACGACATCATGCCGCCCATAACACTCCATATGACGAGCAATTTTAGCGTCATTAGGGTCATGACCAGTTGACTCCCAACATGTTTTAACAAAGCAAACAACATGTTCCCTTCTTTGACGAGTAGCCTCCACTTTTGCCGTGGTTAAATTAGGAGGAGACTCAAACATACTCGGCGAGCCTTGGGGACAATTTTTCAGTGTCGTCTAAAGATCCAGGAGCCACAACTCTACGTCGGCTAAAGGCCCTATTGCACAAGGCCCATTATTCAACCTACTTCGTCAAGTCCAAGGTATAAATACCTTCGAAACAGGTTATATGGTACACAATCTCTAATCTCCATTTTCACTACCACTATCTTGAACCTAAATTATCTTGGAAATTGGAGTGATAACCATGTAGGTATCCTCCCTAGGTCCACCGTATTGGACATAGCAAACATTTGTTAACGACATCACATAAGGCCGATACCTCTGGTTCAAGAAGTATGTTGATCACAACCTTCATTCCACGGTGTCATATCGATGCAATGTATCATAAACTTTATTTCGTCGTAGTTTCTGCAATCATATCATTTCTTATTCCGCAACAGAACTATATATATATATATATATATATATATATATATATATATATATATATATATATATATATATATATTAACGTGGACATAGCAGTCTATTTGGATCAAACAACACAGAAAAAAATATAGTCTCTTAAACGTGCACACGGACACGGTTATCCCACTCAACATAAAATAATAACACAACATTTCCACGGTTGAATAAGCATATAAATACAACACAAGATAAAAACAAACAAACAAACAAACAAAATTGTCATGTGTCCCACTTTAGTTCGTTAAGTGGCATTATCGTTAATAACGATGAAACATAAGGGCAATAATTGAACATCATACTACATAAATACACCCCAACAGCAGCACAAAACAACTCACATTTCTTCCACATATTTTCTCTTCTTCTTAGTTCTGTCTCTACATTCTGAGCTCTGATCAACACACTTCTTCGACTTGATTTTGCAATCTTTGAGTTTCATGTATGTCCTTTTTTTGCTTCAAATTTTCATCTCTATCAATTTTCTTTGGTGTAAACTTATATAGCTAGTTGATTTAAAAAGTAACATGAACATAACTTTGTTTTTTTTTCTCTGTGAAGATATAAGATGAGTATTGTGTATACTCATGCTCATAACTACTCTCAAGTTGAGCCAAGCCTTGTTGATACAAGCCTTGGTTTTATGAATGAAGAAACTTTCAGAAATGATAATCAGCAATATTATTCTTCGTCCACAAGTTCAGAAATGGAAACAATGTTTACCGATTCTCAACATTTGAATGTGAAACAAGAAGCAAATGAACCTTTTTCATCACACTACAATGATTACTCTTCTTATGTATCATCTTCAAATCACATGATTTACCAAACTCAGCAGAATCAAGGCTTGCCTAATGACTTTGATGCTTCATTTACTGCCATGAGTTCTTTCGATTCGGAGAATTATATCACGGAAACTAAAATTGATTCTTCTACTAAGAATTGTTCCAATCTCATTAGGCACAAGAGTTCCCCTGCTGAGTTCTTCTCCAATTATTCACTTCATAATGGTACCATGAATTTCTCATCTACACAATCTTCTTGCTCTATCAACATGCCTAGCTTCACTAGTGACTGTTGGGATAGTTCTACATTCAATGCCCCAAAAACATCAACTATCAATGGTCAAATCATGTTTTCCACCTCAAATGCTATGAAAACTAAGGTACATAAAACAAAAGTCTGTAAATTTTTTATATTGACTATGACATTTTATTTATCAGACACGTCAAATTAAATCCGTGTTCGACACAAATACAAACGCTGACATTTGTGATCACGCGTAATTACTTATGATAAGTGAAATTTTATGTTACTAGGATTTAGACTTTGGATACCAAAAACTTGGTTTGAGCCATCATTTGAGTCTGCCAAGCTCTTGTAGAAAGATGAGTAGTATGGATAAGTATTTTCACATTGAAGGATCTGTTCCATGTAAAATTCGTGCCAAAAGAGGTTTTGCCACTCACCCAAGAAGCATTGCAGAAAGGGTAAAATTCTAACCTTGTTAAATAATCACAAGTTATATGAACACATTTGTTTCAATTTAATGAGTTTCTTCACTTGTTGTCTTGATATGCATATTGCAGGAAAGAAGAATAAGAATTAGTGCAAGAATCAAGAAATTGCAACAACTTTTCCCAAATTCAGATAAGGTAATATAGCTTTATATTAGATTAATAACCGTCTTATTTTATTTTTAGAGGCATACTATAGGCTTTTTAAGATTCCACTGTGAAAAAATAATTAGAGGCATTACAGTTTTACGTGTGGCAAATTTTACAACTTATGCAGTAGTCTGTTTTGCACGTCATCAAAGACGGCCCTGATTAAACCAGTGATAGTGAAGTTTGATATGCAATTTGCCGACTTATTTCTTGTAATTTTGTGTTGGCAGCAAAGTAGCACAGCAGATATGTTAGATGTAGCCGTTGATTACATTAAAGACCTTAGGAAACAACTTAAGGTAACTACACAAATACAAAACATTTATATGTTCTTTCAATTATTGAAAAAATATAACTTGTTTCAATTTTTATGTTCTTATCATATAATTTTATTTTTCATATGCAGATATTATCAGACACTAAGGCAAAGTGCACTTGTACAAGTAATTAGAAGAAATGTTGAGATCTTATGCCTGATTTTGATCCTTGTAGATGACAAAAGAAAGGAAGCATTTGTTTTTAATTTATAATTTAGTTTTGCCTAAATAATGGCAAGTGTGAGTATTATATATAGAATAGTTTTATAGTATTTGCCTAATTTGTATAAAATTTAGGTCCTGCTAAATATCTTCAGTTTTGTTTTTTCATATTCTCTCTGCTTCTTTTCCTTTATTTTCTTGGCTATACTAAAAAAATGAAAGTGCCAACAAAACAATATATAACATATTTTCAACGTTTTACTCCACACAAATTTACTATTGAGCTCATTGAAATTTTGACTAATAAAAAGCATATTAATAAAAAATAAAAATAAAAGTATGTTGTAAAGTGTTTTGATAGCTCTCTTGCTAAGAAGTTCAAAAAGTTTAAGAGTAGCTTTAGTTATGCGGTGAAAAAGTATTTAATTTTGAATGAATTAATTAAAATTGATTATGGTTAAAGGTGAATTGAATATAGGGTTAAATAAGTTTTAGGTCTTTTTAAATAAAGCAGTTTTAAATTTTAATCCCTTTAAAAAAATTTATTAAAAAATAATTCTTTCAAAATTTTCATCCAAACAATTGGTCTCTGGCGTTAAATGTCACTAATGGACGATGAAGTGGCATGTCACGTATAACTTTTTTGCTGACTAGACATACATGTGGCAATGTCTACATGGAAAAAAATGATGACATGGATGCTGCCATGTGGAAATTCCTTCTATTTTTTGTTTTTTTAATATTAATTAAAATTATAGCGATAGAAAGTTGGACGCTAATTCGTCGTTAAGATGAACAGCATAAACAAACCCAGAATTTGCAACTAATCTGTAACTAATTCTTAACAAATTCCTAGCTAAATGCAAATCCAAAAATTCTCACACAAAACTTGAATTTTTTTTCTTCTTAGAATGAATTAAATATGAATTTCTTATATATATATATATATATATATATATATATATATATATATATATATATATATATATATATATATATATATATATATATATAAAAGAAATTCATATTTAATATATATAAGAAATTTTGAATTTGTATTTAGCTAGGAATTTGCTACGAATTAGCTGTAAATTCTGGGTTTGTTTATACTGTTCATCTTAGCGAAGGATTAACGTCTAACTTTTTGTCGTTATATTTTTAATTAATATAAAAAAAATGGAAGTAAAAATTTTCATGTGACATCCACGTCATCATTTTTTACATTTAGACATTGCCACATGTATGTCCAATCAGAAAAAAAATCAATATGGCATGTCATGTCATCGTCCGTTAGTGACATTTAACATCAGGGATCAATTGTATGGATGAAAATTTTTGGAGGGATCATTCTTTAAAGGAAATTTTTAGAGGGACTAAAATTGAAAACTGCTATATTTAGAGGGACATGAAACTTATTTAACCCTTGAATATAAAGTGATTTGTATTTATATAATTTTATGTAAAATTGAGCTGAAGAGTAAATTTCAAAATAAAAATTACATTTAAAGTTAAATGGAACAAATAATAGCTTTAGGAAGAATAAATTCTACGTTAGAAGAACTAAACAACTGTAAATCATTTTAAAATCAATTATACATCTTTAGAATTTTTTTTGCCTCATCCAAAAATAAATGTGTGTATGTTTGGATTGCCAGTGAACAAAATTGATTTTGATAGAATTGAATTTGGTAAAATTGATTTTAACAAAATTAAATTTGGAAAATTCCAAGAAGTTCATTCATCCAAATATTACTTCATGTCAAGCACGCTTCACTTTGGAATTCTTATTTGTTAGACTACCGAAAAGAAGATGCATCTTGTTGATATAGGTAGTATCAATCAATCATTATAAACTTACCTTCAACCATGCAGTCTCATACTCGCACAGTCTTAAAATTCTTTCATTCTGATGTGAATTCGGGCGGCCATTCCCCGTCTTCTTCGGCCTTGGGTATTATAATCACTCATCGCCCTCTTCGGCCTCGGGTGTTACATGTATCACAGACGATGGTTCGGAATCAGAATCATAATATTTGATCTTAGGGGCATTTTCCTCTAAAATCTTAGGGATTGATTATCTTTATCGAAAATCTATATGACAAGGTATTGGACATGTGGTGTGTCTCATTGAAGTTCCTAGAACATGGTAAGGGTGTCAATGGTGGTACAACTATATGTAGATGAAAGATTTTTTACTTGAAGAGGTGAGTATAGTAGATGGACTCATACTTGAAAGAGAGATTGTTGAGATACAAATGTGAGATGGAAGATTCACATTGCTTGGAAAAGTGGAGATTGAATATTTTATAAATAAGATGATCCATATACCCAATGTCTTAAGGTGTTGGGTTAATATGTGATATATTGTGAATCAGATGCTCTAGAAACAAAGTATAAATGGTTTCTTTGGGATCAAGAAACTCACAAGGGTTATGGATTATGAAAAACACAAGGATAACAACAAGAATTTGGTTATAAACTATTATTCTTTCCTTTCTCTTAAAACAAGATTACAAGTATACAAGAATAACAAATAACTCTCACTTTTAATTAGGATTTTATCTTTCTATTTTTCAATTTTAATAGATGATAGTCTGGCATGATATTTATAATAAAACTAACACACTAACCTAATGAGATTTATAACAATTATCCATTACAAGCCAAGTTAGGGTACAAGCTAACTTAAACAATTGGGCTTACAAACAAGGCTCAATTCAACATGCTAACTGTTCTGGACTAGGTCGGACGCCATGCATGTTGGGCACAACCCAATCCATCTGGCACAGGCCGAAGGCCCAATACATAAAGATGTGGAGAAAGCATTTCCCCCATGTGATTCACACCTTCCATCAACTACCCCCGCAATAATCTCCTAGTCTTGCGAGGTAGTTGGACCAGGGGCAAGACCACATGCTAGGTCTTATCTGCTCCTACCCAAACCCTGATAGTTCTTCCTTGGGCCTAGTTGATCCAGCCCATGAGAATAACCTTGGCCCAACGTTGAGGGCACACTATAAAAACCCTCTTTCAATATAAGGTCAAGTATTATATTATTTACTACTTTCTGTACTTGCTCACTCCATAGATTTTTCTCACTTTGGCATCGGAGTACCTTGCAGGTACCCTCCCCTCCACCATTTTCTCCACCATAGAAGCTTTTTACCACTAGAAGGATCCTCCTGATCAGGTCTGATCAGTGGCGCTGTCTGTAGGACTTTAAAATTTCTCTCCATCTTTTGAAACAAAGGACCAAAACTTGACCTCGTCTCTTTCAACCAACCAGCATGATTAACGAACACAATGACAATTGCATCCAGGACCGCGTCGACCACGCTACTGGTGGTGACGACCACCACCACGCCGTCCACGTGTCCGACTCAAGGGATGGACAACCTGTCACTCCGTCCCCTGAATCAGCTGCCTACGGCGGCCTCCGACCTCACGTCGTGGCCACCTTCGAGCCCATCCCGATACCAGTCGAAGGAGATCCGACGATAATAGCCATGACCAACACACTCAACCAGACAAACCTCATGTTGTTTCAACAACAATAGAGAATCAATATGCCGGAAATAGAGCATCGTACCACGTCTCCTCCGCATAGACCCCGACAATCACACAAAAAACCTCTCCCCACAGGCACGGGCGAAGGCCACAACTAGAGAGGTCCAAACCAGAAGCCTCCAAGAATCACGGTCGTTCCCTACCTTATCAGGGACAGTGCTCCCCGGAGCCCAGGAAGAATAAAGCCAGAGGATGCCCTGAGCAGTCCACCAACCAACCAAGGGTATCTCCCCGCCACGACCAAAGCCCTAGGGACGAAGACTACTCACCCCTGAGGAGCAACGAGGAAGACACTCGCTGCTCACTTTCTCGGGCCATCATGGAGACCCAACTCCCCGCAGGCCTGGAGAAGCCCCCTAACCTTTCCTCGTACAATGGGACTACCGACCCTGATGACCACTTCGACAACATCAATTCCATGCTCTACTATCACAACGATGTCGGAGGAAACGTTAAGTGCATGTTGTTTTCCATGATGCTCAGAAAGGGGGCCATCGCGTGGTACAAAATCTTAGCTCATGAGTCCATCACTTCCTAGAGAAGCATGAGATGTGCATTCACAAGGCACTTCACAGACTCTCGACGTAATCCTAAGTCAAAGGCCACTCTTGAAGCCATCATTCAAGGAAAGAATGAAATGTTACGCTCATACATCGAGTGATTTAACTAGGACATTGTCGAGGTAGATACGACCGACTATATGAAGAAATACGTACTCGAGAAGGGACTTCTCCCTGGCAGAGAACTCAACAAGGCAGTTAGGATCGAGCATCTCCGCTCTCTAGACGAGCTTTTGCACAAGGCTTATGTGTACATTAGGTATGAAGAGAATAAAGTCGCCCATAGCATCAGAAGCAACCGCAACCAAGACGAGACCAAAAACCTCAAACATGACGACTATACCGCTCCTCGCCGCATTGAAGAAAGACGAAAAGATGACAAACCTCGCGAGGTTCACGAAGGCAGAGGGCCAGCTGGGCATTTCTACGAATATGCATTGCTTAAAAGAGATTGAAGAGATGAGGAGAGACATGTTTTTTAAGATTTTTGTGTTTGACGAGACGTTCATCTCATGTCTACGTACCCACGAAGTGCAATGTGAGATCAAAACCTCGTAGTTCATAGTACAAATAGTGAAAAATTAATGTGTTGGATTGATTTTAAAATGTAAAGATAAGTCTTCATTCTTTAGCAAATAATTACGCTAAAAAGAATGAATCATATCTAAACATGTGAAAATGGTTAAAAGGAAAAGTGCACGAGGGTACAAAAAGGATTGAATGAGTTTTTCATTTTTAAAGTCTTATGAAAAAGTTTTGATATGCTTATGTAGTTTAATATTTATTAAGAAATGAAATGAAAAGAGTAAAATCGCTTGACCTAAGTCAAGGTTTGATCATGAAAGCGGTTTGAAGTTTGTAAACAAAGAAGATTTTGAAAAGAGGGAGAAAATTTGAAAATTTAATAAGGGGAGGAGATGAAGAGACTATCCTAAAAAACAAGTAAAAGTTAAAGGAAGAACGATCTACCACATGGTGAGCATTCTTCAAAGCACAATAGGACTTCATCTTCATAAACAAGTGAACCAAATCAATGCTAAGGTCTTCAATCCATAATAACTTGAGTAAGTGAATGATCCTGAAATCTAAGTCCAAAACTCCAAATCCAATGTTAAGGATAGTAGTCATAGTCCAAAATTAAAGTCACAAGTCTTTTAGATGTTTAATCTTTTATTAATATTTTTGTGTCCAAATGGAACAAAAGAAAAAGCACAAAAATAATATGAATATAAACATAAACAATATGATGAATGATATAGTATAATAAAAACATAATAAAAGAGATAATGAGCGAGAGATAAAAATAAAGAGGATAAGGTGCGAGAAGGAATTAAAATATTGGTATAGTAATAGTATAATAATATTTACATAATAGTGGTATGGTGAACTTAATCATCCACAACCAAAAGAGTAACCAAGGTACTTAGTACCAAAATCAAAAGGCAGCCGATTCCTCTTAGTATCTTACATTATAGTGATTAATCAAGGCGATTAGTAACCGTTAGACTCAGAAAGTCGTCACCAGCCTCAAGGGTATACAAGCCTTGTTTCTTCATGCCTCTCAAGACTTGATTCGACCCCTTCATGACTCTTATGATACTTTTCTCTCCTTAAAAAACATATCCCTACTTGTCGAATTCACCAAGAGAAATCAAATTTCACTTCAAGTCAGGTACATACCTAACTTCAGTCAATAACATTATTGACTTCTTATGGAGCTTGAATCTAACAGATCCAATACCTGCAATTTTGCAAGCTTTATTGTTTTCCAACAACATTTATCCACCAACTTGATCACATAATTCCTCGAGAAAATATTTGTTTGGAGTCATGTACCAAGTGCAACTTGAATCTGTAATCCACTCTTATCTTGAGTCGCCGCTTGAAACCACAAGAACATTAGATGAGTCAAAATCATCTTGAACAATGGTTGCATTGTCATTATACTTACCTTCATGATCTTTCAGGAATTTAGGGAACACCTTTCTTGTGTAACCCTTCTTCTTACAATGATAACATCGAATATCAGATGCCTCACCACTATAAGACTTCAGTTGACTTCTACCCTTCTTTCTTATTGAACTTACCATCCCTTCTGAAGAATTTCCCCTTAACGGCCAAACCTTCACCAATCGTCGAAGATTTATGCCCCTTTCGTTCATTCAAGTCCTTTGAGTACAAGGTTGATTGAACATCTTCAAAGTTCAACGTCTCCCTTCCATATAAGAGAGTATCTTTAAAGTGAGCACGTGATCTAGGAAAAGCACACAACAACAACAGGGCTTGATCTTCATCATCGATCTTCACATCAATATTTTCAAGATTGAGAATCAGGTTGTTGAACATATTCAACTGCTCAACCAACATTTTGTATTCACCCATCTTGAATGAATACAAAGCTTGCTTCAGGTAGAGTCGATTCACCAGTGATTTGGTTATATACAAACCTTTAAGTTTTTACCATAAACCTGATGTCGGTGTCTCCTTTGATATATGTCGAAGAACATTATCACTAAGACTTAACAATATTGCCCTGCGGGCTTTCTCAATCATGATCATCTTTTCTTTTTCCGTTAACGTAGAGTCCATGGCTCCAACTCTCTTCAACGCTTCCAAACAACCATGTTGAACCAGTAGGGCTTTCATCTTCAAGCGTCACAGGCCGAAATCGTTCACACCGGTGAACTTTTCAATCTCATACTTTGTTGATGGCATCTTCTCTACGCTCATCGCACCAATTTGTTGTGAATCAGATGCCGTAGAAACAAAGTATAAACGGTTTCTTTGGGATCAAGAAACTCACAAGGATTAGGATTTATGAAAAACACAAGGATACTAACAAGAATGTGGTTATATACTGTTATTCTTTCCTTTCTCTTAAAACAAGATACAAGTATACAATAATAACAAATAATCCTCTCACTTTTAATTAGGATTTTATCTTCCTATTTTTCCTTTTTAAAAGACGAGAGACTAACATGCTATTTATGATAAAACTAACACATTAACCTAATGGGCTTTTTAACAATTACCCATTACAAGCCAACTTAGGGTACAAGCTAACTTTAACAATTGGGCTTACAAGCAAAGACCAATTCAACTTGCTAACAAATGTAACACTATTGACTAATGCATGTTAGAAGAAACTTCGACTACAACACATATTACTTTGACATCAACATGTGAGTAAACTTCGATGATATATTAAAACTAGAGTTTGATCCATTATCTCACATGATGTCTCTCTTATTTATGTGTTTCTCTCTATCCAAATGCTCCTCCTGATAACTTATCAATATTTTTATCCAAAACTTTAAGACTTTCTTTAAATTATTGGATTAGAACAAAGTATAGTAGAATGGAACAAAATAGAAAATGAAAATAGGAGGATTTTATTGAATTGAATGGATGTCACTATGTTTCACTCCATTTAATTTATTATTTAGAAATTTAAACAATGAGATATAATTATTCATCACTTCATTTCATCAAGTAATTAACACCAATACAAACATAACTAATATATATATATATATATATATATATATATATATATATATATATATATATATATATATATATATATATATATATATATATATATATATATATATATATATATATATATATATATATATATATATATCTTCTCGCTTATATATCTAATATTTTTCTGATTCACAATTAATATTTGATTTAATCATTCACACTTAAACATTTAGGGTGTGTTTAGTTTGGGAGGGATGGAAGGGAGGGGAGGGAAAATTTCTAATTAAATATATTTGGTTCAAATTTTAGGAAGGAAAGGGAAGAGAAGAGAAGGGAAGGGAGAAAAGGAGAACAAAATCCTTTCAAAACACATTTTTTACTTCCCTTCAAATTGAGATGATTTGGAGGGGAGAGGAGGGAATATGAGTTTTGATATTTAAAAAATTATAATATTTATTAAAATATCTTCAGCTTAATTTTAGTATTTCAAAATTATTCATTTTCTTTTGTATGTTATTGTTTCTCTTTTGTGAGATTTTTCTCGATTATTTTCATCAATTTATAATAATTGTTCTTCAACTTTAAATTATTTTTGAATTTTTGTATTAATATAAATTATAATCATTCCATTTTTAAATTATTTTTTTGTTTATTTATATGTTTTTCCTTTTAATTTAGTTATGTATCTTATTAGATATAAATGTTATATAAAATTTTAATCAATTCATTTTATTTATTTTTGTTTATTTATTTTATTAAACATTTTGAACTATTAATATTTAATAATAAGTTATTTTATATATTTATTTTGTTAGATGATTCATTTTAATATATAATTTAATTTGTGTTGAATAGTTATAATGTGAATCAAGTGAATTCAATTTTTTTTTATAATATGTGATAAATTATTATTTTTTTAGTCATTCAATATTATAAATTTTATTATCGAACAAATATGTATAAATTTTTTCAAATTTGAATATTATATCACTTATATAAGATCGTAAGGATAAAAATATAAATTATTAATAAAATATCTCTTCTCCTTTTCTGACATAAATATATTTTAATTAAAATTTCTCTCTTCCCGTTCTCTTCCCTCTTTTGAATCAAACGCTTATTTAATTAAAAAAAATTTCTCACCTCCTCTCTCATTCCCTTCCCGACGATTAAAATACTTCTTCTTTTCTCTTTATTTGAACCAAACTCCTCCTTATTTGAACTAAACATACTCTTAAATTCGATGAATTACAATCATTTTTGTTTCCTCTTTATTAGGTTGTTGGAATTTAGTGTGATCTTTATAATAAGCTTTTGTGTTTTTTATGAGACTTTGATGTAATCTTGTTATTTAATATTTTTTGGGCACTCCTTAGCTAACTACAATATCAATAAATTATTTTGATCTTTAAAAAAGAGTGATTTTGTGCCTACCACTACCCATACTACTTTGCATTTGTAACCAGTAATCTTCAAAAGCAACAAGAAATTGAAGACAATGGAAAGGTTTGGTTTCTAGATATGAAACGTAACACTTTTGCTGATAATTAAAACCTATCAACCATTACCTCTCTGTCTTTCACTCACTACCATATCATATAATGAGATAACTCCTTTATTTTATTAAATTTCATAGATGTAACATGCAAATCTTCCATCTTATTAGGCCAAAGAACATTATTAAAATAAAATGAACTACTATATAACCATATCCTTTCACTTCTTTTGTTTTCTATTATTATTTTAATGTTATCCTTAACAAGGGACATGCCTAAATCAATGAAAATATCACACTTTCTATTTGCTTCATGCGCATGACATGGCTTGTAGTATAGTCTTCCTTTTCTAAGAAAATACTAAAATTTAAAAAGTCGAATGTTGGGTTGCAAGTATGCAAAAAGACTAACCCAACATGATAATTAATGAAGTATTAAGGGGGAAATGGAGGATAACTGAGGGTCGGCGAGTCCAAATTAGGGTTTTAGATTTTGTTCTGTTTAGGAATTAAAAATGAATATTTTAATTTTACTAAAAAATTCGAAATGAAGAAAGTTGATTAATTGGTGATCTTGAACGGTGAGTCTGATCTCTTTTATTGTTATGTGGGATGGATTTGCATGATTAATACTCTAACGCCAAAGTCAGTTCAAGATTCAAGATAAAAGTATAATGAAAATGGAGATCAGATATCGTACTTTGCTCTTAGCATTTGAACTGTTTTTATACTTTGGATCGAGTAGAGTGAATTAGACCTTGGTCCATTGGGCCTTTGATCGGTCCAAAACAGTTTCCCCCAAGACTTTGTTGAACACTAGAGGAGTTAGGAAAAGTCTTAAATAATTCAGATTGGCATCTAAGATAGTGTTTGGTGCGATGTAGAACTGAAATGCTTTGAAATCTGTTGATAGTGGGGGACAAGAGCATTAAATGTTTTTCTTGTCCTAAGAACGTTTTGATACCTATTTTCATCATGTCAACTTAATGACATGGGTTAGGGAATAATTTCTCTATCTAGGACACTTGAGTACTTTTGTCAATTTCATTTTTACATAGAGGAGTGTCGCGTTCATTTCCCTTGAATTGATATTGTATCCTTAATTTGGATTGTTAATATTTGATTGGTTTTCTATAAAAAAATTGGATTTTTCCCCTTGTATTCATTTTTCTCTTCTTACTACTCCCCGGTGGTTCCCTCTCTACATCATTGAATGTCATCTTTTTAGTTTTAATTTATTATATCCATCATGATTACCTTTACTCTTCACATATGTATGTTATTGCATATTTCTTTAAGTGAGTGAAACTTTCTTTTTCTTTTTATCATTTAAAGGGTTAACCCTTTATTGTCAACCTCTTGCCACTAACTCTCCGGAACTTAGTCGTATGAAGGGGTGAAATACCATTGATATGGAAACGAAAAATATTGAAGATTACTCATGGATGGACCCACAGTGTAACACCCGAAAATAACTAGAGCATTTATTTAATTGGTTTATTATGAGTATTTGTGATTATTGGTGAAAAGTGTGATGTATCGTTGAATATGAGGTGTTTTATATGTTATATAGTGGGATTGAGTGTGACGATTATTTATATTTTAGATAATTAATTTTAATTATTTAGAATTGTTTTTATATTAAAATAGAGATAATATATAGGTCCTAGGGGAAGTTTGTCAAAAAGGGAAAATAGAAGTTTAGTAACTTCATTTTGTACGATCGTGTTTTGGAGAAACAACATTGCGGGAAAAGGTGGAAGAGGCTAAGGCTCAAAAGAGAATTGATGTAGAACTCAAAGAGAAAGGATCAAATTAAGAATCCAAGGTATATGGAACGAAAGGATGGTACAAATGAGGTGCTCCTGGAATTTTGTATGGTATAGGTGATTCGCCTCATCTTCGTTGGGCGAGCCCCATGCGAACGGACAACTTCGTTGGGTGAAGCCGGAGCGAGAGGCAGTAGACAGAATTTTTAAGACGTCGTAACTTGAGTTTCCGGACTCCGGTTGACGCGTTGTCCGAAACATTGGAGAACTGACGTGATGGAGTTACATGAGTGTTTGAATGCGTGATTCCAATACATATGTGTTTTACTATAATGTCCTAATTAATAACAAACTTGTTGTCATTTATGATAATCTCTTGTGGTGATTTGTTAATGATGTTGTTGTGATATAAATTATGTCATTCATGATGATGATTATTTGATGAATGTTATTATGACGATTACATGAATGATGATTCAATTTGACTAGTCACGATCGTGAATACTGTGACGCTTTGTATCATGCATTCATAGCATATTTTAGGACTTCGGTCTAGTGATGATGTTAGGACTTTGGTCCAGTGATGGCCTCAATCCTATTGTGTGGATTGAGTGAGTTTTATGATGTGCTCCGGTTCCTGGTGGGAATCGATCCTATGGTGGGGATCTTTGGAGGGAGATGACCACGTGTTCATTAAAGTTTCAATATCACATGCATAAGTCAGTATTGTCTCATTACATATTATGTTACATTGCATAATTGTGAGTTATACGATCTTTGATGATTTTATGAATTAAGTGATGTTATGATGATGATAATGATGATGATTGAATAGTGATATAATGATGTTGTAAATGACTTAATGAAGTATCATTTTGAGTATGTGTGCGATGAGTGACGAGTAGGTGAGTTATTGATAATGATTGATATACTACTATATCTTATCTTTATATCTTTTATAATGATTTGTGGTTACTCGTCCTGTCTGTTTGAATATTAACTCTACATGGGTAACGTGCAGGTGATCAGGATTAGCTTGTATGATGCTTGGAGATTTAACTTTTGGAGTTATTTTATTTCATTTCCATTGATTAGAAGGTGTCTTGTTCTGAAGTGTAACATCGAGGTTGGATACGTTGAGTTGAACTATATGTTTTTTATTTCGTTGACATGATTTTAAGTTGTTTTAAATGTTTAATATGTTTTTAATCATGAATATGGGCGATGAAGTATGATGCTTGTTCCTTAAATCAATTTAAATGAAAGTATGTTGAGACTATGGAATCCGCTGCGTAGTATTTGAATTATAATTGTTTGAATAACTCATGTTACGGAGCAGAATAATTATTATGTCGTTATGAAGTATGTGACACTTTTTTAGGTGATTTTTATTGATTAAATATTTTATTTATTCGTGAATAATTCGTTGGGGTTAGAAGGGTGTTACACACAGTATTTGGGGAATTCCTTAAAACATATCTAGAAGGACAAGGGGATAGAGGTTCCTTTTGATAAAAATGTGTGCAATACACTTGAAGGGTACTATATCCATTTTTACTCAGACATCTTCTAAATATTAGGAGTACGACCCCCCCTGAAATGGGGTATGAATATCAGGGAGAATATGAATCCGGCTTCCATAAATATGTTCTTACGTCTCTTTGAAGTTAACCCCCTTTCCAAGAGTCAAGGTTGTGAGCTTGTTTCATTTTGCCGATTGAGAAACAAGGTTTTTTGTGTTTACATTGATAGTTGGAAGAATTTTAAAGAATATTATTTTCTTGGTTTCTCCTATTTCTCCTCTCTCTCTCATAACGATTTATGAACCTTTTCTTCTTCTTCGGCCACGCCAATCTTTTCTGAATGGAGGAGGCGATTTTTTCCTCTGATCACTTTTCTCAGACATTTACAGATGACTACATTTATGACTTGGAAATACCTTGCCACGACACTACTGAAGCAAAGTTCATGGATGATAAGAGAAAACCTTTTGGTATAACTTCCTTCCTTCTTTACTTGAGATACACACCTTCGTATATTATCTTACTAGTTAGTTACCTTCTTTTTATAGATGATCTCAAAAAGAAAGACTCAATGGTTGGCTGCATCGCTCTTATCTTAAATTACCGGTTTCTTTTATTTGCATCTGCATCTTTGGAGGGTCGGAGTAAGAAGAATCATGATTGTCCTGCTAATAAGGGCCAGGTTAAAGAAGTTGTTTGGGGAAGTCATGCAAAGAAGAAAAAGTCAAAACAGTTTGGTCCTGCTTCAAGTATCCATTTGGTGGATACTCTAACTCATTTTCCCTCTATGATGGTTGATCACTTTCCTCAAACTATAGAGGAGATGAAGAGGTATGTGTCGGTTGATGACGACGAGTAGATTCTTCATCTTTTCGCTGTTGGAAAATCCAATTTGTTGGAAGAATTAGCTTATTAAGTCCTCAAGGTTGTTCCTCGTTTGACTCAGTTCACGGTCGGTCATACATATATTATGTTTCCTTGTTTCTCTTCTCAAGAGGACGAGGATTCAAATGCTCATTGTGACCTGGTCGGGACTAAAGTGGTTACCTTTGAGAGTGAATGTTATGCATTGCATACTTGTTTGAACGGAGTTTCCTATCTTCCGGAAGTTATAACATATTCAAGAGGGTGATAGACTTTGTTTTAGAGGTGTTTTATTTATGTATGTATGATTGATCTTCCTCAACCTTCAACTCTAAGGTTGGGGTATTTATAGAGACTCACAGACTTAGATTTAAAGACTCCTAAAAAGTAGTAATCATCTCACCTTGACTACGGAACTTGTGGACTGCCTAATTCTCAGATAGAATCGTGATTATCATTACTTTCACGCGAGCCATTAATGAGAGGGAGTTGCGTCTAAGCAACCTACGCTTACACATACGCCAAATAAAAGAAAGTTGGTCCCCATGTCGTCCCATGTGTGTCATTTTACAAATACATCACTAAAGAAAATGTTAATATATAATGAATTTTATGTCGGAGGTGTAGATTGAACTCTAAACCTTAAACTAAATTTTCTAACACTAAAGTTTCGCCACTTGAATGAAATAGAAAGAGAGAGAGAGATAGAGATATTTTCAACACTAAATATTAACGTTTACGTACAAATTTATAACTTTTAGTATCATATATAGTTAGAAACTTCTATAGTGCTAGCTAGTGGGTTAATAAAAAAGCTAACCTAATATTTGTATATGCACTTATCCTTATTGGTGTATAACTGTCTTCCAATATTGGAAGTGAAAGCAATAAAGCATTTGAAATATTTTTATCTCATCACACCATTGATTATTGGTTGTTTTTAGTTACTTAGAAAAACTTTTTATCTTCTCCTTTTATATGTGATTGGCAGAACAACATGCATAATAAAGGGAGTGCAAGTATGTATCCTTTTTGAAGTAAATAATCAAAGTTATAGCTAGAAGTTGGTACATTTATTAATCTAATCACTTACTTTTTATAAAAGGAAAGAATAAAAACAAGATATACCACTTGAATAAAAGCATATTTTTCCTTCACGATAAACATGCACCACATTTTTTTTATTTAACAACAAATATACTATAACACCACTCGTAAAAAAATAAGATAAATATCAGCTCAAAGAACAACCATCAATAGAAATAGAATATAACATGAACTCTTCATCCGTTGAATTAAAATCATAGAATATAACATGAACTCTTCATCCCATGAATTAAAATCAAAGATTCTTAAATCCTTATTGATTTAAATAGAGGATAAGATTTTCAAGTTAATTAGAAAATTAGAAAGAGAATGGAGTAGATCAAAGATCTATTAATAATAAAGAATTTCTTTAACACATCTTAAAAGGTTTCTTAGACATCTTGTGTGTTTACAAAAAAAAAAACTTTTGAAATTCTGATTATGTAGATACTTCAATGTCCTATCATAATGTTAATACAATGAATATTGCACTTTAGTGAACAGTAGAATAACACAGTTGATGTTTTGAAGTAGTGCAACACAAATACCAACAGATGTCAAGACAACATGTTAGGACATCTCAGTCAAGAACATACATACAGAAACCTGTAAATTGCAGAATAATAAGAACACATAAATTGTTGACTCGGTTCGGTGTTAACAACCCTACATTTGGGGGATACAAATCCAGAACGAAAATTTCATTATATCGTAGTATTATCACAAAGTTAAATTCTCCCGTTTACAACTTTGACTCTTAATCACTACCCTAATGAACATCATTACCAAAGCTAAACTTTACGATTTACAACTCTGATATGAGAGACCACTCATCCTTCACAACCTGTGTTGCATCTGTCTTCTGCCATCACAGAACCTATCACAGTTTCTTGACCTACAAGTTATCTTGGAATTGCTTCAAAGCTTTGTCCAAGAACAATACAACAACCATTACCTAAAGGCTTCTGGAAGTGTACATGCACCTATGTCGTCTTCTCTGCATCCCAGACTATAGATTGGAACTATAACCCTAAGAGTAAACGAATCTCAAAACCTAAACTCTTATTTTACAAAAGAGAACTAGGTTACAATTGTTACATATGGAATTCTTAACACTAGGTCTAAGTCTTCATATTTATAATCTTAAGTCTTGGGCTTTCTATCTGTCTTGATCTAGAACTTAAATTCTCACAAATCTCGTACAAATTTGTTTCTAATTTAAATCTTGTAATACATTTCAGGATGTCGTATCTTGTTGTTAGGACATTTTATTTGACATCTTTATTCTGCATAGATTCTTTATCTTCAGTCTTCTTATGTTTAGCCAAAATTTCGTCAAACCTCAGGTGCTTCCAATCTCCCCCTTTTGACAAATTTTGGCTAAAACATCTTCTGTTATATGTACTCAGCAAGACTCCTCCATCTTGAGAATTGATTGGAGCCTGAAGAAATCTCCCCCTCAACATATTTATTTTTCCTTCCAAGAAGACTCCAGAAAAGATGTATAAGATTCCTCTAAAAATGCATCAACGATTGTAGACTTTGTAACACAGAGTACACGATTTATGTAACTCAGGTCACAAGACACAACCTTCTTCACAACTCAGATCACAAGACACAATTATATAGAAATGTATATTAAGATGATAGAACATCATCTTCCTTTTGTACCATTCTTGCACTGTCATAGCTTGAATGAACCCAATAACTAGAACACAATTCGTCTCCCTCTTTTTAGCCAAAACTTGGCAAAATTAACCAAGACAACTCCAAATCCAGGAACAACCCATTCAGACATTGAAAAACGCCATCGAGTACTTCACTTGAAGGAAGAGACATATGAGACCAAGAAGTTTCACAATAATCCAATATATAGCGAGAAATATTCTATGAAAGCAGCAAACCATCGATCAAAACGTTGGTCAATTCAAAGAGCCGAAAACTCCACTAATAGTGCATTGGCCAAGACTGTTGGTTGTTTCTTCTTTTGAGAGAATTGTCTAAGGAAAACCAGTTACATGCAAACATGTTCCAAGATAATGTCCTGACATCATATCAGATGATGTCTTTGATTTACTGGTCCTTCTACTGAATTAACATATTCAAAGTATCTTCACAAGAATCTGCATAGAAAAATAAATTCTCCCAGACTGGTCAATGATTCTTTAAGCATCCAACAAGAATCATATATTTTGTATTGTTAAGTCTCCCTCAACTTTCAACAATACAATGTCAAGACATAACACTTGACATATTTATCCCTCCTGAATGGAAAAATATGGTTGTTACTCACCACAAGCTTGGTGTTGAAGATCCTTAGATCAAGAGGCAACTCCCCCTATCTAAGCCAAATCTTTCTCCCGTTGAGAACTTGCGTAGAAATGAAAAACATAAGATGCATCTTCAATGTCATCAAGAGAAGCACCCCTGTCTTCCACCTGTTGAAACACATTCATTTTGGCACCACTATCCCTTCTAACAAGAAATAGCAGTCACTCACACATGAAAACCATCATAATATTCGTGAGGCATATAAGGATCGTCATCCTCATAGTAACAAACTGTTGGAACAACCTTAATTCAGTTTGTTTTCAATCCATCAATGTTAGATATTGGACATGTGCTATAGAATAGCATGACTTACTATACAAAGTCCTTCCACAAGATTTTCAAAAATATACAATCACCCAACGCCTTCAAAGGCAGCCATTCCTATCATTCTCCTATATGATAATCTGGAATACTCATGACAAGTTGTTGATTCTCCACATGCAGACTTCCAAGCAATCATTACCTTATTTATTTCAGTCTTCTCTACATTCTACATCCAAGGAAGACATGTAGGTAAAAAGCTCCTAGAACCAGAGAAATAACCATCCTTAACCAAGAATATCCAACCCAGATAATGTCCTAACACCAAGTTAGAACATCTTTCACACACTAAGACAAAATTCTTGGTAAGCTCCACCAACTGGACTTACTATAGCATAGTAATCCAAAGAACTGAAGAATCTTCAATCAACGTTGTGCCACCAGCTTGAATAAGAACTCCAGAAAGAGAGTAACCTATCATCCACCTTCAAGAAGAAAATCAATCTTCTTGATCCTTCAACTTGTAACTCTTCTGCCCAAGAGTAACTTGTTCCAAGATGTAGTCTCTGTGAGACATGGAATATGTTTTGAAATTGTAAAAAACTTGGTATGATTGAAATTATGTGGGGGACACAAGGCAGAGGAAATGATCTTATGTGAAAAACCATTTTTGAAGGAGTTTTACCTGAATGAGCCGACTTATCCTTCTATGCAGGTTGACTCATTCAGTTCATTTGATTTGAGTCGACCCACAGCTTGAAATGAGCCTACTCAATTGAGGTGTTTTCTTCTTAAAATATCTCGGGTCCCAACAGGCTGAGTGGGCCTTTAATTTGAGTCGACTCATTAGGTCTGTTGAGCCGACTCATCCTCTGTGGGAGGTCGGCTCATCCCTGTAACTGTCATTTTTTTCATTTAATTCTTTTTCTACATTTTATTATTATCTAACCAATATAAATATTTGTTTTTATTTTCCTTGAGAAGTCAACAAGAAAAGTGAAATAGATACACATCCTTCTCTTCATCTCTCCTTCTTTGCATCAATCAACAATCACACACAACAATCTTTGTTGATCAAGGTGCAATCAATGGTGATAACATCCAATTGAGATATAGAGATTTCAGATTGGGTAGAGAAGCTGTGGGTTTTTCTTGTAAAAACCATTGGGGTTTCCTCCTCCAAGATCAAAGAGGATTTGGAGGTTTTGCATGCAATCATCGTTCATAGATTCAGTTGAGTGAGGTAAATTGAAGATCAAGTGGATCGTTCTTTCATATCACGGTAACCGGAGGATTACGAAGATTATTGTGGGTTCACAAACATTGAAGAAAATAAGTCGTGCTCAAAGTTTGAAGGATTGAATAGCCTTGCAAGAAGGGAGCTGTTAATCGGAGGCTTTCTCAACGCGCGTGAAGGACTTGGTTCTTCTCAAATAAAGGGGCAAGAAGAAGTGTTCGCAACATTCACAATTCGAATTGGTTTTTGTTCCAATTTTCTTCTTGTATAAACAATTGCAATATTAATGAAATTGTCCAATTCGGTTGAGAATTAGGGGCAGAGTACTTCTAGCGAGGACGGTGAAGGAACTGCCTAAACAAATCTCTCGTGTTCTTTAACTGTTTCGTTCTTATATTTTCTGCATAATTTGATTGTGTGTAGTTTGAGAAATTATGATCTGGTTTAATTGGTGCACACCAACTATTTGATAAATTGTTATCAATTTTTGATAGCACCATTGTGAAAATTTTGCACTAATTCAACATATAAATAACACTTTGTGTGTTTGCACACTAAGTGTTTGTGAAAAAGTTAAAACACACACATTCATTTTCTTGTGCTTATTTATTCTCTATTAATTCATTATTGGAAGTGGGTTATCAAATAAATTGAATTTAAGTGATTTAGTTGCATTGTATTAAGTGTCTTATCATCCTTTACTTCCCATTCGGTTTCAAAATGCATATCCGATCACCGGTGACTTTATTTGTTTTGGACGAGTTTTTCGGGGAACTTCCGCAAAACATTTTTCAAATATTTTTGAAAAGTTAAATTTGAAAAAGGATTTATTCAACCCCCCCCCTTCTAGATCCACGCCATCGTCTAACAAGTGGTATCACGAGCACCGATTCATCTAGTGCTTCATATATAACTTTTAAGAAAATGGATAACGATCCAACAGGGGGTGTATGATAGAGCACATGTTTTCACCGGGGGAAAACTATAGTCACTGGAAGGATTGTGTGCGTATTCATATCAAGTCTGTTGATAGAAAAATATGGAAGGTTATTCAAGATGGTCATATTCAAATAACCATGACCGAAGAGAATAACCTTGAAATACCTAAACCTGAAGCACAATAGGATGAAAAAGATGAAAAGAACTATAGCTATGATTGGAAAGATCGAAATATGATTATTGCATCTTTGGGAGAAGATGAATATTTTAGAGTCTCTCATCATACTACAGCTAAAGCTATGTGGGAAGCGTTACAGATTGCCCATGAGGAATTGGTGACGTGAAACTAGCTAGAATTAACACTTTGCAACAAGAGTTTGATCGTTTTCACATGAACCAAGGGGAAACCATTGGTGAATTAGGAAAGATATTTTCTCATTTGTTAAATCGCTTAAATGCTCTTGGACAAACCACTCCCAACAATGTAGCTACTAATAAAATTTTAAGGTGTCTTACTAGGGAATGGTTACCAAAGGTTACGAAAATCAAAGAAGCCAATGATGTAAGGACTTTGGATTTGCAAAGTTGACTGGGAAGCTACAAGAGCATGAGAAAAAGCATTAAATCTACATGAGCATGAAGAAAATGATAAAAAGGAAAAGAATGAAAAACCAAAGGACAATGAGAAGAAGAAGAAGTCTATTGCATAGAAGACTTCTACTTTGAAATATTCCACCAATAAAGATTATGAGAGTGGTCAAGTGATGAAGACGATGAATCCAATGAGAATATGGGATTGTTTATTAGAAGATACAATCGATATCTTAGAAAGAATGAAATCTCTCATTCGAACAAGCGCCTTATTAACTACAGAAGGCAATTTAACCCCTCCAAGCAAGAATCAAACAAAAGTATCAAAGGTAAAGGATCATGTTACAATTATGGAAAATCGGGTCACTACAAACCGGAATGCCCAATGCTAAAGAAATACAAAGCTAAAGACAAATATCAAAGGAAAGGCAACAAAGCTAGAAGGGCATATATCGCATGGGAAAGTGATAGTGAATCTTCTAGCAAAGCAAGCTCAAGTGATGAGGAAGAGAAAGTGAATCTTTGTCTAATGGCACACAAAAAGGGCAAAAAGCAAGTAAGACATGCTAAATATGATAACTTTGAAAAGTTGTCTTATTTTGATTTACTTAGTACTTTTAAAGTTCTCCACCAAGAAGCTCAAGAAGCTTTTAAGCGTGTAACATCTAATAAGCGTATTTTCAAATACTTAGATAAAAAGGTTTCTGACAATCAAAACACTTTGGAAGCTCTTAAGCGCTCTATGGTGAAATCTATTAAAGAAGACAAACGAGAATGGAATAACTTTCATAGTTATGAAACTTGTTGTATTTGGAAAAAAAGAGTCAAAACTCTTCAAGTAAAATTAGACAAGATGTCACAACCAAAGATGAAATTTGCTATTGATCCCTCAAATTTTAGAGAATCCATGAATAATCCATATCAAAGATATACTTATTAGTGAGAGATCAAAGTAGAAAACGTGATTATAAACCAATCTTGTGTTGTCTTTATTGTTGCAAGAGGGGTCACACTATTGCTAAATGTCGATTTAGGAGATTCTTGGTCCCTAAAGGAATTTTTCAATGGTTTCCTAAATGCAACCAAATTTTCACTCACACACAAGGACCCAATGAAAATTGGGTACCTCTTTCTTTTGTTTAATCATGTAGATGGAGTGTCTTGAGGCTACGGAGAAACGGTGGTTTCTTGATAGTGGGTGCTCAAGACACATGACGGGTGACATCTCCTTATTATATGACATTGTGGCTAAGAAGAAAGGTTTTGTTACCTACAGTGATAACAACAAGGGGGCTATACTCGGCAAAGGTAGTGTAGGTAATCCCTTTTCTACATATATCTCTAATGTCCTCTTAGTGGAAGGCCTTAAACATAATCTCATTAGAATTAGTCAATTGTGTGACAAGGGATATAAAGTCTCCTTTTCAAAAGAAGGTTGCATAATTGAACATGATGATAATAAGAATGATATGTTTAAGGGTTTGAGGGTTAATAATGTATACATGCTTGAATTGAATGTGGTGTCCATGAATGATCCTAAATGTCTAGTTTCCAAAAGTGATGACTCTTGGCTTTGGCATAGACGTTTAGCACATATCAACTTTGACTTGCTTAACAAAATTGTTTCCAAAAACTTAGTAGTTGGTTTTCCAAAAATAAAGTTCACTAAAGATCATCTTTGTAATGCTTGTCAAATGGGAAAGCAAACAAAAGTATCTTCTAAATCCAAACATTTAGTTTCTACGTCTAGACCTCTTGAACTTCTACATATGGATCTTTTTGGTCCATCAAGAATCAAAAGTCTAGGAGGAAATTATTATGGATTTGTTATTGGGGATGACTACTCAAGATTTTGTTGGACAATTTTCTTAGCAAGTAAAAGTGACACCTTTTCGGCTTTTGAAACATTCGCCAAGTTATCTCAAAACAAACTTAACACAAACATTGTAACGATTTGAAGTGACCATGGAGGTGAATTTGAAAATCATCTTTTTGAAAGGTATTGTGAGATACATGGAATTGAACATAATTTTTCCGCTCCTAGAACTCCACAAAAAAATGGTGTTGTGGAACATAGAAATCGTGTGTTAGAGGAGTTAGGAAGAACTATGATCAATGTTAGTGGCCTTCCTAAATATTTTTGGTCCAATGCTATTAGCACTGCATGTTATAAGTTGAATATAATAACTATTCGACCCATTATAAATAAAATGACCTATGAACTTTTAAAAGGAAGGAAGCCAAATGTATCACATCTTCATGTCTTTGGATGTAAATGTTTTGTGTTAAATAATGGAAAAGAAAACCTTGGTAAATTTGATTCAAAGGCGGATGAAGGTATATTTCTAGGATAATCCAATTCAAGTAAGGCATATAGAGTATACAACAAAAGATTACTTATTGTTGAAGAATTTGTGCATGTCTCTTTTGATGAATCTTGTCTGAAAGTGGTCGGAAAAGGTAGTGTTGTTATTGGTGCAGGTGCTTATTTAGAAGAAATTGCTAAAGATTAAGATATGTCTCGTGTTAAACCCATTCCGGATATAGCTGTGGAGGAGCCGGTTAAAGAGTTTAATCTCAAAGATGAAGATAAAGCATCAATTCAAAATGATCTACCATTGGAGTGGAAAACTTCAAAAGACCACCCCATCGACAATATTCTGGGAGATATCTCAAAGGGTGTCACCACTCGATCAAGGATAAGTAATTTTTGTTTTCATTATGCTTTTGTCTCTCTAATTGAGACTAAAAATTACAAAGATTCTCTACTCTATGAAAATTGGATTTTAGCTATGTAAGAGGAACTTAATATGTTTAAAATAAACGAGGTTTTGGACCTTGTTCCACCTCCGCGAGGTCATCGAGTAATTGGCACAAAATGGGTATTTAGGAACAAGATGGACGAAAACAACATTATTACTCGCAACAAGGCCCGTTTTGTTGCTCAAGGGTATAACCAAGAGGAAGGCATATACTATGAGGAAACTTATGCTCATTTTGCCCGACTCGAGGTTATACGCCTTTTACTTGTATTTGTATGCTCACAAAATTTCAAACTATATCAAATGGATATTAAGAGTGCTTTCCTTAACGGATACATAAATGAAGAAGTGTATGTTTGTTAACCTCCCAGACTTGAAAACCATGAAAAGCCAAATCATGTTTACAAGCTTAAACGTGCATTGTATGGTCTCAAACAAGCTCCTAGAGCTTGGTATGAGCGCCTGAGTAAATTTTTGATCAATCAAGGCTTTTCAAGGGGAAAAGTTGATACAACTCTCTTTATTAAATGAGAAGGAAATCACTCAATATTAGTACAAGTATATGTAGATGACATTATTTTTGGGTCTACTAATATGAAGTTAGTCAAAGAATTTTCAAGTTCTATGCAAGGTGAATTTGAGATGAGTATGATGGGGGAGTTTAACTTCTTTCTCGGACTCCAAATTAGACAACTTGAATATGGAACTTTCATAAGTCAAACGAGCGAGTCTCGATCGTGATGAAAATGGTAAGGATGTGGATATAAAAAGGTATCGAGGTATGATTAGATCTCTTCTTTATCTTAATGCATCTCGTTCAAATATTATATTTAGTGTGTGCATGTATGCTCGATTCCAAGCTTACCCTAAGGAATCACATTTAAAATCTGTTAAACACATTCTTAGATATCTCTGTGGTACTTCTAAGTTTGGCCTTTGGTATCCTAAGGGTATTGATTGTTCTTTGGTAAGTTTTTCCGATTTTGACTTTACCGGTTGCAAAGTAGATAGGAAAAGCACTAGTGGCACTTGTCATTTCTTTTCTAACTCTCTTGTAAGTAAGCATAGAAAAAAGCAAGTCTTTGTTGCTTTGTTAATTGCGGAGGCGGAATATGTTGCGGCCAGAAATTGTTGTGCCCAAATTTTATGGCTAAAACAACAATTACTTGACTTTAATATTATTCTTAAAAATATTCCAATTATGTGTGACAACACTAGTGCAATTAACCTTACCAAAAATTCGATCTGACACTCACGCACTAAGCATATTGAAATTAGACATCACTTCCTTAGGGATCATGTAGAGAAAGGAGATGTGGTATTTGAACATGTTGATAGTTTAAATGAACTTGCCGACATTTTTACAAAATAGCTTGCCACTGAACCTTTCTTTCATATTCATAGGGAACTTGGTGTTCTTGATATTTCGGATCGATCTTAATCTTAAATATGTCTATCATATATTATTGTTTGACTTAACATAATTCTTCACTAACAACTCGTTTATTAAAGTGTTTAAGTTTGATTATCCATCTTACTTTTTCACATTCTCGAGGTATTATCATTCCCACTATATTTTGTCTCTAGCTACTTGATTGATTTTTGATATTTGTGGTTCATCTATGATATAAAAAAAATAAATGTGTGTGTGGTTTTGTGTGTGCTCTTAACTATCTTTTATATTGATCATTATATCAAAATAGTAATTCGTATGTCATTTGGATGCATTGTAATGTGAGTTTATGATAATATGGTGTGTTTTTGTTGAAACTTGGTGAGAATTTTGAGTCTGCATGCTCGGGTCCCAACAGGTCGACTCATGTGTCGGCTCATGGACCCTTGTGCGTCGACCTCTAACTTGTTTGAGTCGACTCATTTAAAATTTGAAATTGCATCGACCCATTGTCACGTTTGAGTCGACTCATTATTGATTTGACTGATAAAAAATGCCTTGAAAACATGCGTCGGTTGATGTGTTTGGTCCATAGGTCGGCGCATCTTGATATTTTACACATTTTTATGTTTGATTTGAATTTATTTATGACATTAATCATGTGTTAACTCATAACATACATTTTTACATTTCATATTTATCCAACATTCTCTCATATCATTACAAGAAATCCTAAATCCCCCTTCTCTCCAAAAATTCCCATCTTCTTCACTATCTTCAACAATGGCTGCAAGAATTATATGCAAGAGAACAACAAGGGGCTCCTCATCACACTCCTCTTTACCGATAACTGCTCTTTCTCAACTTCCATCTGATTTAAGAGAAACTTATGATAATAAATTTAAGAATAGGAAGATCATCCCTCAATATGTCTATTCTAAACAGACTGCAAATCAGATGCACATTCAACATATTATTGACTTTATTGGCTTTCAAGAGATCAATCCATTTTTGTCTTGCCATGAAGAGTATAATGAGGATTTGGTGAGAATGTTTTATGCTGGTCTTGTGGGTAAATTCAAGGGTTTTGCCTTTAACTTTCGCATGGGTGATAGAATGCTTGTTGTTACTGCTCAAGTTTGGAAAGATATCTTTGGTATTAATCTTGAAGCTGAAACTATATTGATGACTGACTCTGATAAATTTGATAACTATGAGTTTCGTAAGGAATTAAATAGTGTGTTAAAGTAACCATTTATTGAGGTTGCTGTTAATTGTGAATTGTTTCCTTCATCTACTACAATCGGGAAAGTTCTGCCTATTGATTGTATTCTTCACTGGATTGTGTCGCATAACTTGCGTCCCAAGAAAAAAGGTTTCTCGTGGATTAATATGGTTGAAGTTCATCTCATTTACATAATTCGGAATAAGGTAAAAGTCAACTGGCCACACTACTTTGCAAGTCGCATTTTTGCTCTTAAGGAAAATAAAGGCGTAGCTCTTGCGTATCCCTCCATCATTCAAGCCATTACCAACAAGGCAAAAATTGTTATTGAAGGCTTACCTATGACTTCTATTTCTGAGCATAATTGTTTTCAACAAAAGACACTTAGTCTAATGGGTCATATATGGGATCAAAAGGAAAAGAGGTACAAATTTCTTAATAGAGTTGGGTTTGATCATGATCATGAGGATAAAGATGAAGAAGATCAAAATATTGAGGATATGAATGTTGATGACGTTCCTGTTGATAATGAAGAATGGTATCGGGCACCATCTGATAATTATGCACTTTACAGAACTTTTGATTAAAGATTATGTCATAGCCATTATCACTTAATTGACTTATGGATAATAGATTATGCATTAATCCTTCTACTAATAGAACATTAGAGATAGAAGGAAGGTTTCCATTACCAATAGTTCCAGAGCCAATAATTTTTCCTTTTTGGTTGCCTCCAAAACCTACGTGGCCTCCATCTTTTAATTCAAGACTTTGGAACATATGCTTTCTTCCCGTCATGTGTCGTGAGCATCCAGAGTCCATGTACCATGATTGGTGTTTCAGTTTTGCTGTTAAAGACATCTGCAACATACACAATTTTATCTTTGGGTACCCATATTTTTCTGGATCCATGTTTGTTAGTTTTCACAAACTTCTGAATTATTTTAGGTTTCAAATTAGAACTTGTGGAACAAGATGACTCACTAGCATATATTAAGTCATGATTATGACCATAGGTAAAATGAGAACTTAGAGGAGTATTAGTTTTTATGACAATGTCATCAATCTTTTTAAACTTCAGAGTTTCTTTAGTTTTCACATAGCCTATGCCTCTTCTATCATTTCTGCTAACTCCATAGATCATAGATGCAATTTTGCTTCTATCTATGCTTTTAGCTAGAAATTTTTGAAAACCATAGTCATATTGTTTTATGATACTATCAGAATTGATTAGATCTTCTAATTCAGATTCCTTCTGAGCTTTAAGGTATGACAGAGGGAATAAGGTTAGAAGGAGGAATAGATTCAGAGGATGGGGTTGGTTCAGATGATGGGGTAGGTTCAGCAGGAGTTGGTGTAGAAGGAATTGGTGCAAAAGGAATTTCATCAGAAGGTGTTGGGTCAGAGAGGGTTTCAGACATTTCTACTGTAACTTCTTCTACTACAGAAATGAATTCAGAGTTAGAGGCAGAAGTATTACCTGTTCTCCTTGTAGTTTTAGGAGCCTTCTGAGACGATCCTTCTC